>CM072805.1:12654168-18311668 GCA_037013495.1 Hippophae tibetana | reverse complement strand
AATCTTTGCTAATTTTATCAGCGTCTAATTGTTTTAAAATAGGCCCATTCAACGATGGAAAATATTCCAATGTGATAAAAGAATAAGATCCTAGAATTCCAATTTGTAATTCGTTAGGAACAGCCTCTCAAATTAAGAATTTGTATTACCTTTTAAAAACCCATAATAAGATCTCGTCAACTAAATATTTGCAACTTGACAATTTAAAACAGACTTTTCAAGTAATTAAATATTATTTAATGGATGAAAGCGGTAGAATTTCTAATTCCGATCCATGCAGCAACATCCTTTTGAATCCATTCAACTTAAATTGGCATTTTCTTCATCATAATTATGATAATAATCATCATTATTGTGATGAAACATGCCCAATAATTAGCCTTGGGCAGTTTCTTTGTGAAAATGTATGGATAGCCAAAAAAGGACAACACCTAAAAATTATGTTTGACTTAGTTTATGCAGAATACAGCTAGCTTATTATTCGATCAGTTTGTTTTATATTTTGTATAAATTTTTGATTTAGTTATGTTTTTTAGTTTGCTTGTAATAATGTTTGACTTATTATATGTATTCAATAATATCTGAAATGTTGTGTGAGTTTGCGTGGATAAATTTATTTATATACGTATAATTAATATTACTTTTTAATTATGATATAGTAACATGCTTAGAAATTAGAATCAACCGCGTGATTGGTTTTTATATATATATTCATGAAACATGTTGCTTATTTTCTAATTTGTATATAAATGGTTTTGTAAAATGATTAAAATGATAACTGTTTTGCATTATGTATGTTTTGATATATATTCTAATTATTAGGAAATTTATATATAATAATACATAATTAAGTAATATGTTTAATTAATGTCATTAATAGAAAATGGACAAATCTTGGATGTCAAAGTGTAGAATTGAGCAAGACTATATTTCTGGAGTTGAAAGTTTCATGGAATCTGCTTGTAGAACTAGTAATACTGGAAGTAGTATGATTTGATGCCCATGCGTTAAATGTAAAAATGAGTGATTTCATGAATTTGATGAGGTTAAGTATCACCTTATCCGTAATGGTATTCTATTGAGCTATAAATGTTGGTATTATCATGGAGAAAATATTGATAATACTCATGGGGAAAAGTATAATAAGAATGTGAGTGGATTACATACATCTTATCATAATGTACAGACATAAAATATGTTTCGTGGTGTTGAAGATGAATTACGCGAGGATGATCCCGAAACCTTTAATAAACTTATAGAAGATGCCAAAAAACCGTTGTATCCAAAATGCAAAAAATACACTAAAATGTCAGGATTGGTTCATTTGTACAATGTGAAGACAAAACACGGTTTTTCTGACAAGGGATTCACAGAATTACTAAATCTACTAGTCGATATATTTCCTGAGGGTATTGAATTGCCATCTTCAATGTATGAAGTGAAGAAATCTCTTAGTCGATTTGGCATGGAATATCATAAGATTCACGCTTGTCCTAATGATTGCATTCTTTATAGAAAAGAATATGAGACATTACATGATTGTCCTATGTGTAAAGAATCGAGATGGAAGCATGGTATAAATGAGAGTACAACACATAAGAAAGGCGTGCCTGCAAAGGTTCTTTGGTACTTTCCTCCAATTCCTCGCTTTCAAAGGTTGTTCAATAGTAAATATACATCAAAGATGTTGACTTGGCATTCAGATAATCGATCTGATGATGGGGTGCTACATCATCCTTGTGATTCTCCAAATTGGAAAGTAGTAGATAATTTATCTCCTCAATTTTCATTTGATCCGCGCAATCTAAGTCTTTCCATTACTGCTGATGGAATTAATCCACATAGTTCCCTCAGTAGTAGATATAGTTGTTGGCCAGTAATTATGGTAACATACAACCTTCCTCCCTGGTTGTGTATGAAAAGAAAATTTATGATGTTAACATTATTGATCTCAGGACCGAAACAACCCGATGTTGATATTGATGTATATTTGCAACCTCTAATAGATGATTTAAAGACGTTGTGGAATGATGGTGTAAATGTTTACGATGCACATAAAGAAGAATACTTTAACTTGAAGGGGGTTCTTTTATGGACAATTAATGATTTTCCTGCCTATGGAAACTTATGAGGACATGCAAAAAAAGTTACAAGGGATGTTCTATATGTAGTGATGTTCTATATGTAGTGATGGAACTTCTGCAAATTATCTTGTTCACGGATGAAAGATGTCTTATAGAAGACATAGGAGATTTTTGCCATCTGGACACAAGTTTAGATACCAAAAGAAACCGTTCGATGGTGAAGAAGATCATGATCATGTAACTCGACCTTTGCGAGGTATTGAGATATTAAGGCAATTGAATGGGATGACATTCAAACAATATGGAAAGATGAAAAAAAACTCACCAAGGTAGGGAAACGAAAGAGGTCAACTAATGAAATTGGTGAAAATGAAAAAGAGTTTGAACCGAATTACCATAGTTGTTGGAAAAAAATCAATATTTTGGGAATTACCTTATTGGAAAGACCTACACATTCGTCACATCTTAGATGTCATGCACATTGAGAAGAATGTATGTGAAAGCTTGATTGACACTTTACTTAATATATCTGGAAAAACAAAGGATGGAATTAAAGCAAGATTGGATTTAAAGAAACTAGGCATACGACCTGAATTGGAACCAAGGGTGGAAAATGATAAGAATCGAACATACTTACCACCAACATCATATACAATGTCAACAAAAGAGAAGGATGTGTTTTGTAAATTTTTGGAAGGTGTGAAAGTTCCTGATGGTTACTCATCCAACTTAAGAAATTTTGTGTCTATCACCGATAAGAGACTGTATGGATTGAAATCACATGACTGTCATATCTTAATGCAACAGTTATTACCAGTTGCTATTAGATCAATTCTTCCAAAATATGTTCGAATATCAATAATTCAGCTTTGTTCATTCTTCAATACAATATGCAAGAAATCTATATCAATTGGCGAGTTAAATTCTTTACAGAAAGAAATTGTAGAAACTTTGTGTCTAATTGAAAAATATTTTCCTCCTTTCTTCGATATAATGATTCACTTATGTGTTCATTTAGTTCGAGAGGTTCAATTATGTGGTCCTACTTACTTAAGGTGGATGTATCCTTTTGAGAGATATATGCAAGTCCTTAAAGGATATGTAAATAATAGATATCGACCTGAAGGATGCATGGTGGAATGCTACATTGCTGAAGAGGCCATTGAGTTTTGTTCTGAATACTTTAGTGGTTGCACTGAAATTGGGAATCCTACGCACAAGTTGTTCTTAGAATGTCACATGATCCAAGTAGGTAACCCTATGCTTGGTGGAAGTAAGAAATTATTTATTGATCGCACTCGATGGGAAAAAGAACATCGAATCATTTTGGTAAATAATAATGAGGCACAACCGTACATAGAGTAAGTGATGTTCATTGTTTCATTTTTTATTTAACTATTAATGATGATATATAACTTAATATATATTTAATAACATTACAGGATGCATTTAAACTTATTGAAGATCGATCCTCGTTATAAAAAAAAGGAGGAGAAAAATGGTTGTATGATGAACATAAGCGAGAGCTTATTAATTGGTTTTGCAACCACATAAATGTCACAAACAAAAAATCATGCATGTATCTTCCTAGATCTATTCAATGTTTTAAAACTTTTCTCTAAACACATTTCGTATTTTTGTATACATAGATTCGAGATGAACTCAAGAAACTCAATCATAAAATATCAGAAAGTTTACAATGGCTTGCACATGGGCCAAAATTCGATGTCAAATAATTTCATAGTTTCACAATAAATGGATCGAGGTTTACGACTCAAGTTAGGGACAAAGTCCGAGTAAATCAAAATAGTGGGGTGAAGATGGTTGCACAAACTATGCAATTTTCTAGTTCAAAAGATGTTAATCCTGTACTTTCTGATAGAACATATTATGGTATAATACAAGAGATTTGGGAATTGGATTATGAGGTCTTCCATGAAACAGTTTTCTTGTGTGATTGGGTCGAAGATGTTATCAATGTTGGATATAAAATAGATGATTTTGGATTTACCCTTGTAAATTTATCCAGGATAAGTCACACAGATGATCCTTTCACGTTAGCACTTCATGCAAAACAAGTATTTTACGTGAGCGATCAAATTGATCCAAGATGGTCAGTTGTGTTAACACCTCCACAAAAAGAGTTTTACCATTGTGATGTTGTAGAAGATGATGACTCTATGCTTGATACATTAACCAATATTAGTAATTTCTCGAATAAATTGCCTAATGTACGTGATGATCTAATTGATGATGATGATTTTTCGACATGGACTCGAAATGATTGTGAAGGAATATATGTATACGATCAACAACCTAATTAAACATAATGTATGTTCTATATTGTTGTAATAACTCTTGTATATATGTGTGTTCCTAAAATTGTCAATTAATTTATATTTCTTCATTGTTTGTAGATATTTCATGGATATTCAGCTTGTATATCCAAATGATTCATTGGGGTATTTGAAAAGAAGAGGTTGGGCGAATATACCTGATGCTCCACTTAACCCAGATGATAGAATACCCATTATATTTGATGCTACTGGTAATCCAATAGGGGAAAATGGTCAACAATTGAAATCCTCTATTGGTCGACTGGCAAAGTCTAGTATACTAATCAATATAAATCATTGGTCTGAGGTTGACGATGCAGAAAAGTTCAAAATATGGATAACCATTTATGTAAGTCTCTTATATTTTATAATCAATATATATATTATATTAGGTGTATTATATCTAATCTTTTGTACTGTGTTTTTACAGAATCGTTACAAAGTCAATGACAGTTGGCAGGGCAAGTGTTATAAGATTGCAAATAAGGCGTGGAAGGAATACAAGACTTCCAGATTGGCAAAAAATTATGTGTTTCCATATTTGGAAACACTTGATGAGAATGTGATCTACAAAATCCTTGAAGGACACCCCTGGATTACACCTCAAGTTTGGAAAGACTTTGTGGATTATAGACGTTCAGATGAATTTCAAATTATTAGAGAAGATCATCAGAATTTCAAATGCATAACATTCTTCCTAACTGTACTGGGAGATCTTCAAATCCTGAAGTTAGATATAGAATGGTATTATTAATTTGTCTTAATATTATAAATATTTTTATATTAATTTTTCTCAATTTAATTTCATGTCATTGGTAATAAAATTTTCCTAATTTATGTAGGAAGCTGAATTAGGTAGACCTGTTACCCGAATTGAATTGTACATAGAAACAAAGACTCCCAAAATGAAGAATGCAAGACCGATGAGTCAATGAGGAGAATAACAATTAAATAAGTTGGTTAGTAATTTTGGTTGATAAAAAGTCTGACTGATATTTAATAATTGATGTAATAATGAATGATATGTTTGTATGCTTTATTATTTGTAGAGAGTTGTTCAAGAAAAAATATCCAGGAGTGAAATAATTGAAGAGCCTGGGAGAGATGCTTTATATCATGCATTCGGACGCGAGCATCTTGGTCGTGTTAGGGGAGGTAGCCAATATGATGGTTCTATGGAGTATTTTAAAATTCCAAAACATAAGCCTCAGACAATAAGTAAGGAGAAATACACTAAAATTGAAGATGAATTCAACTCTTTTAAGGCCTCAGTGATGAGTGAGATTGCCACTCTAAAAGAACATCAATCACAACAACTGTCAGTCATGGCATCATACTACAACCAGGGCATGCCATATTGGCCAAGCATGCAACCATCCATTCCAGGCATACCACCTTCCATGCCAGGCATGCCACAATCCATGCCAAGCATGCCACCATCTATGCCAGGCATGCCACCCACACAATCTCATTGCGCTCAAACTATATCAAGACGGGTTACGACCAGCAAATTTTTGATGATTTACGAGAGGAATGGGCAGAACATATGGTTCAAATTATATCATCACAAGAAGAATCAGGAGAAGATTCTGATGATCTTGAATAGCATATGACAACATAACAGTAAATTTTTTAATGATTTAATTTCTCTTTCCTGTGTCTTAAATCACTTGTTTGATGATGATTAATCATACATATGCTCATGTATTTAGGGGAATGCATTGTTTTATGGACCTATTTTTGGCCCAAACTACATCTCATATCTCTTTTCTACTTTCCTTACGAACTCATATTAGCACTTTATTAATCATTTGTTTATAAATATGAATTTATCTGAAATCTATGCTAGTATTTTTAATGATATAATGAGCTCTAAATGTACAAATCAGGTGTACGTAACTCTGATTTGTTTCTTGGTTTGTATGAGTTTTGGTGCCCATGAACGTGTTCTATATGTTTAAGGGCACCAAAACTCACACAAGCCAAGTAAGAAATCGAAGTTACAATTGATTTCATATTTAGAGTTCATTATATATAGCATTATAAAATACTAGTAGAGATTCCAGATAACTTCATATATATAGATAAATGATTAATAAAGTGCTACTATGAGTTAGTCAAATGTCGTTGTACGTGGTATTCTCTTTTTGATGGTAATATTTATAATGATTTAATTTCTTTATTTGTATGTCTAAAGTTTAAACTGTTTTTTTGATGGATGTTTTACGTGCTCATGTATGTAGGGGAATATTTGTTATATGGATCAGCTGTTTTTTTTGTCATAATGCTTGTAAAGGCCAATCAAGATTCTAAGCCAACCAAGCTTACTCGATCGCATAATAATTATACTTTAACGACATTATTTTATTTGTAATTTAAGTTAACTATATGTATTATTTATGCATTATTTGTTTTTGTAATAAATTTAATTATCAAGTAATTAAATATATTTAAATTTTTAATTATTTGTATTATTATTTATATTTTAGTTTTTTTATGTTATATATATATATATATTGAATAATACGAAAAATTAAAATTAAAATAAAAACAAATCTGAAAATGTCACCTGTAAAGTCGGTTCACGGGATGAACCGACTTTACATTTTAAGTCTCTAAATTTAAAATCGGTTCAAAGAACCGATTTTAAATTTGTTTAAAATCGATTTTTAATCGACTTTAATATCTATTTATGTAGTAGTGGATCTAACATCACAAGACATGATAACATGAACAAATATGTTGTAATATTATCTTATTTTAATTTTACTCGCTTAATCCAATACAAATATTATATAACTTAGATGGTAAGAAATTAATGGGTTACACTTTTTATTAAGCTAATATATATTTTTAACTTTTTTTAACAACCAACGAGCACAATATCTAATACAAATATGATTAGTTTATGGAATAAGTTGACACAACTTGTACCAATAATTATGAGCTCAAAATTAATCTAATTTATAAAACAAAGGTAAAAATTAACAATTTTTCTAAGTTTCAGAATATAAAACTAAAATAAAAGTTAATTACATGACACGTTAACCATTTTAATACTAATTGAACATAAATTACTTTTCGGATCTCCCTCCCCATATTTTAAAATAATTAATGCCGGAATGTATATTCAAAGTGACTTGTATCAATTTAAAAATATATATAAGTTACTTTATGTATTTTGTATTTTTATCTTCATGTTGAGTTTAGGATTTTTTTCATATTATTAAAGATTCAAAATAATAATAAATCTTATATAACTATCTTCTTATATCTCTCATCTTATCATCTTAAATGAGCTATACCCTCCTTGTTGATGGTAACAATTTGGTCTGAATTTCCAAGAGGCCCGACAGTTACAAGTTCACTGGTAAGGTTGAGTTTCATATTGGAAGAATTTATGAAAATAATAAGAGCATATTTATTGTCATACATTTCATAAAAAGATAAGTGATATTGATCAAATCTAATTTTTGAACCAATAATTTTTGGAGAAATACTCTTATTTACAAGCAATAGATTAGTTATATTTAATGTAATCTAAATTTATGTAAAAAATAATAGATTCATTCATTAATTAAAGTATATTACATGTGATATACTAGATTATAATATGCCATACCCCAAGTGGTATGGGAAGAATTTATGAAAATAATTTTAAAAATTAGGCAGAGTTACCCATTACACTATTTATAATTAGAGTTAAACACCTCACTTTTTTCCTCCCAAAACTTTAATATATTAATTAAAAAATAACATAAAAAAATATCTCAATTTGATTATATAAAAATACATCTAGTTAAAAGATAAACATATACATTTATAAACATATAAACAAAAGTTATTATTATAATAATAAACAGTTTAAAATTCTGTTTGAAAGTTTAGGTAAATCCATGACTCTAAACTTAATCCTATAGCTAACAAAAACTAGCTTAAAAAGTCTTATTAAATGCTTAATAATTATCTCATTTTTTTATATCTATTTATATGCTTATGAAATTTTCACAAGTGTAGATTTAAAAAAAAACATAGTTCTATCAAGTTAAATTTTTAAAACCAATAAAATTTTGAGTACACTATAAAAGATCTTCACAAGTTGTATTGGTGAAGACAAGGAGAAATGTAGAGAATATACTAAATATATAGAGAGGTCAAATAAGATTAATTTTAATTACTAAAAATTATGTTTTAAATAATAAATCAACCAAATCATGCCAAAATTACAGAACACATTTAACAAAAGTAATTAATCCTGTTATGAAAAAAACCATAAAGTTTATAAAAATAAGAAGATAAAAATTAAGATTCATTTTATTTCTATAGATCTTATCATAAACTATTAGTATAATAAGTTTAACATATATTATAAGAAGAAAATAAATTTAAATCATCATCTTCTTGATATGAAACCAACCTCTATATGATAAAAGAGTTTTTTTTAGATTGATAAATAGTTTTAAAAATTTATAGGAAGATGAAGACTCTACTTTTTGTAGCTCTTCCATGTTAGAGGAACATGATAAAAAATAGGAGAGAGAAAGAAAGAAAGAGAACATGCATACAAGCAAAGTATTTGAAATTGTAAGCCTAAGAAGTTGGTTGGTAGCTTAAGTGGTGACATACAGATATATAGAGTGTTTTAGAAGTGAATTAACGGAAATATAAGCTTTTTATCACCTTCTTTATAAACTTGTTAAGTATCCTTGTCCCACATCGACTAGGAACAAAGCAGTAAAGCTGCTTATAAACTTGAGCAACCCTTAACTTAATGAGATCTTATTGGGTTAAGTTAGGCTTAAGTTTCTAACATGGTATCAGAGTTGGGCCTAATCTCTATGTACTTGGACCTAATTGGGCTCTACCACAGTCTCACCGTGGCACTAATGTCCACCTTTGTCCGTCGTGTGGAGGGGGGCTGTTAAGTATCCTTGTCCCACATCAACTAGGAACAAAGCAGCAAAACTGCTTATAAACTTGAGCAATCTTTAACTTAATGAGATTTTATTGGGTTGAGTTAGACCTAAGTTTGTAACAAAACTAATACAACCTAAGAAAGTGATTTTTTGATTTTTTTTTCAACCATAAGCCTTCATCTAGTTTCATCTTTTATCGTTTTAAATCCTTTGTCTTTTCCAATACCCAAAGCTTAAAACCACAAGTAAACCACCTATATTCCGGAAATTTAGATGGTTGATGAAAATGAAGGACGTACCTCTCAATGGGAACTCTACTCTGAAAACAGAGAGGAAAGGATTAACAACAATATCCTAAAATATCTCAATTTGATAATGTATACTTTGAAGAAAGAAAGATGGTAACGTAAACTATAAATAAGTTAAACACCGCAATTGTTAGTTAAAAAAATAAGAGTAATTTTTTAAATCAAATCAAATCATATTAAAATAATAATAACATGTATATCAAATTAAATTAAATCATATCATATTATATTAAAATAATAATAAAATATATAACACATTATATTTTATGATTATTAATATAATATCTTAATTTTATATTTATAATTATGAATTTATCATAATATATTACAAATAAATAATTCATACTTAATAGTTATTTAATAATTATAGTAGAATAATATTATAAATGGATAGAAAATTAAAATCTTTTTTAACTCTTTATCCATTGATGATAAGATATTCTTTAACTTTATTTTATGATACTTATATCAATTATTTGTCTTATTTAATAGAGTGTTCATCTTTTCAATTCAAAATTCATATGTATATTAAAATAAATATATTTTTTAATCTTTTTTTTTCAATACAAAGTAACTATACTTAGAATTAAATTAAAATTTCTGTCAATTTTTTTCCGAATAAATCAAACAAATTTGGTTAAGACGGCCTAAAAAGTATCTTACAAATAAGAAATGACAGATATAAAACCAGATAAATCACACAATATTTAATTTTAAGAAAAAAAAAACTTTAAATGTACGATAATATTACAGCACCTTTAAAGTTTTATTATATATCTCGTTATAATAATATAAAATAAAAATCCTCTCCATCTCTTCGTATAATTTTCATGGTATAGCTAAAGTGAAATTTAAAGTGTACAACAAACCCACGGCAGCGAAAACGACTCTTAAACTACAAATCCAAAATAACTCCCACATGCAGCATTCTCTCTTTTCTTTTTTCCTAAATTATCATTTTTTTCACTATTTTTTCTTCTCTCTTTTTATTTTTATTTTTATTTTTTATTTTCTCTATTTTTCTTCTGTTATGTATTTATCTGCTTCTCTATGTTCCTCTGCAATCTTTGTTCTTCTTTCTAAACTAATTAATCTAATATAAGAATTTCTCTCTCTCTAAATTTATGCTTCTTTTAAAATTTCTCTCTCTAAATTTCTCCCTTAGTGAGCTGGTTATATAATAGTATTATTGTCATATATTTTATAAAAGGACGAAAAAAATGATAAAATCTATTTTTTTATTAATATAATGTCAGATAAGAATATAACCAAAATTTGGAAGCAATAACTTATTAGCATTTAATGTAATCCAAAATTTATCAAAAAAAAATATTCATTATTTTTTTTGTTAATTAAAGTATATTACCTATGATATACTTAATAATAATACACAACATTCCAAGCAATTTTAGGCTGATAACGCCAATTTTTTGTTTTTTTATGGTACATGTAATGACAGATCGTAGGTTAAATTCCCATAATAAATAAGTTATGAAATATTATTTAAAATATTTATAATATGCCACTGAACAATATAAAATAAATTCTTTTATTATCACAAAATATATATGGAGTGCATATACAATTAATTATATTTTAAATTTACTATTATTAAAGGACAATGGTTAAGGCAATATTGTCACATTTATGAATAATTATGCTACCTGACATACTCTAATTAACAGAAAAAAATGTGCATGTCCCAGGCATAAGGTTATATTTACTATTTGATTCCATAAATTAAGAAGTGCGTTTTTATTTACTTTTGATTTTAAAAATGTGTCAACATGTGAAAATTTTAATTTTTTATTTAATTTTTCATGAAATATAATTGAATAATATTGTAAGAATTTTATAATTTGTATAGGCATTTTTGTCAAAATTTAGAGCTTGTAATTTACTTAGTGTTTCATTTTATTCTTATTGATGGTTCAATATCACACACACATAAGATACAAATTATATTATCGTAGGTTAGAAACTCACGTTTTTTAGGTTTACATATATTATGTATATTTAGTCTAAGCTATTTAAAATCACTTGATTTTGGGTTAAATTCTATTTTTTACTAATAAGACAAACATGACTTCTCATTGCCTTCACACACTGGACTAATGTCTTCCCACATTAGGCCAAGGTCTTCATACGGATTTAATTTTTTATTAAAATCGTTTAGAAAGAAGGCTTACTGCTATTTTGATAAAATATTGTCTTGTCATGATAAACCTTACAACGACACTAGTAAGGTTAGCATAGTTTCCCTTCCCATGGATCTCATTTTTTCAATCAAAATTATTCGAAGGGAAGACTTATCAATGTTGTGGTAAGATATTTTTAAGTCTTACCATGATACTTGATATCTTCCTAATATCTTTCCACGATGGGCTAATGTCTTTCTATACTAGGTCAATGTTTTTCTACACTCACCAAGAATTTTATCGAAGGCCACCGGAGGTTGATAATGGTCGAGAGAGCTTAACTTTATAATGTAAGGATATTTTGGTATTAATATTACATGTAAGACATAAGATATGTGATTTTGGTAAAAAAATGAATTTAGTTATAAAATTACTATTAGTTTGATAAATTACTCTACATGTTTAAAGTGTGTGTTTACATTAAATATTTGTAAAAAATACTTAGTATTTTTCAAATAAAAACTATCTTTTATGGAGCTTGCTATGGCCTTAACGATGGCTCATTGGCCCTGATGACATGTATAATGAGGGTTGGTTGAGGTTCTTAATGAGATCAATTAGGGGTGGTTAAGTTTGGCTCATCGAGTTCTGTGTACTATTTATGAATATTAACAAGTAGAAAGCGAGGGTATTGGATGGGGTGTTCAAGAGATTATAATTTTTTTAAATACACTTTCTTATTTAATGTTATAGTAATTAAAATTTATTGGAAAAACTCTATTTTTAATCTCTATTTTTGAAATTATTTTTCTAGTTCAATTTATCAATATACACTTTTAAATTAATTTTACGAAAACTTGTTTTCGGGGTTTAATTAAAAAAACTAAAATTAAGACTTAGTTGTATCTAAGTTCACGACCATGAAAATTGTCCAAACTTACATTGTTTTCTCGTTATATTGAATTGCTAGTGATTTGTTGCATTATATGGTGGTGGAACTCTAGACACAAGTTGAATTGTTCGTTATCGATAATTATAATTGTAACTCTTAATGTTAACATAAGTGATATTTTATATGATTTTACCTATTTATATTGTTATGTTATATATAATAATTACACGTAGATTTAATATAATTTAATTATTTAATTTTTTTTACTTTTAAATTATAAAAAAAATATTTTTATGTTATAAAAAATAGTGTTTTTTAAACAAAAATATATATTTTTACTTATAATTAAAAAGATATATGTAACACGATTATAATTAAAAAGATATATATACAAGGATTAAAAATATAATTAATTATGCTATGCATTTATTTTCCTTTTTTGCTTTCATTATTTCAATCTTTCAATCTGTTTAAAGTTTTCTATAACTTAATAATATATATCATAAGGTAGGTCTAGGATTCAAAACTCGAAAATGAAAAAAATATATATTTAAAGTTTTAAACCTTGGCAAGTCCATAATGCACAGGCGCCACGCTCCAAATTCTCTCCCGCCGTTTGCAAATCTCTTTTCTATTATATCTTCGCGAAAATCTAAAAAAGCCCGCTCAAGAGGGACAGGTTTCAGTTTGGTCATCTATGGGTAAGGAGAACGGGAAACAGTACTGGCTTCTGAAGACAGAGCCAGGAGAATGGTCATGGGAGGACCAAGCTGCCAATGGAGGCATAACCAAGTGGGATGGTGTCAAGAACAAGCAAGCTCAAAAACATCTCAAGTCCATGAAAGTCAACGACCTCTGCTTCTTCTACCATTCCGGCACCAAGGCCCGTCGTGTCGTCGGCGTAGTTTCTGTTGTCCGTGAATGGTACTCGGAAGATGACGATAACGGAGATGGGTCGGTGGATGTGAAAGCAATTGGGGAGATGAGGAAACCCGTGGACTTGAAGGAGATGAAAGGGGATGGTGGACTCAAAGGATTTACGCTATTTAGGCAACCCAGGCTTTCGGTTGTTCCGGTTCCGAAGGATATCTGGAAGATAATCTATGAATTAGGAGGTGGGTTTGATGGAGATGGAAAGGTTGTCGATGATAATGATGATTGTGAAGTACATGATTAGTTTGAGAAGCTTGATGCGTCATGCATGATAGGTGTTTGTTGTTTTGTCCAGGTATTCTAAATTTCTAATTCTCTTACACTCGGTTTTTTTTGGATCAACACTGAAGGAAAAAGTTGCTGACATTTTTTGTGAAATTCTATTTTGGTATTTTGGGTTTGTTAGGTACAAGTGAAAGCCAAGGATGTATTAGGCTGTAACTATTTGGTGTATGTTGAACTTAAGCTTATCAAAATCTCTTTAATATTTAGATGATCCAATTTATAGAGAGAAACTATAAGGAGGTTATAAATGTTAGTGAATGTCCGGACTATATATATATATATATAGTATTTATATAACTTATACAGGGGTTATATATCATCATGTATCATAGGTTACAATAGGAAAATCATTAACTAATCTAAGCGCGACCACATGGTAAGTCCGAGTTGGTTGTTGTATGTTAAGTTTGAGCTTGTGCTTCGATTGTGAAAGTTTATAAGATATGTACCTAATTAACCTAGAGTATGTTATTTTTAATTTTATCAATTTATAATTTAATAACCTAAACAAAGCGGCCAATCATGCAATCGTGTGTACGAATAAAGTACGAAGATAAGATAATTACATGATATTTTTAGGTGGAAATAACCTAAGCCATAACAATAACCTAAGAGGAAAACTATCGGTCTACTAGACCACTTAACTTTCCAGTATGAAAATCAAATGTTCAAGTACAAACTTGGTCTTATGCTACTCTCCCTAGGATATTGCCCCAATGTACTTTACTTACGAACCTTTGCTCTGTTTTTACGATTTTTAATATTAACATAAGCAGTTTTCAAACCAACGTTCTAATAAGCTTTTCGCCAATTAGATATGTTTCCAAATTAATTACAAAATGGTTAGTACAAAAACACAAGTACCCGTGTTTGTTCTAGAACGGATTTAATAATGAATAATCCTAACTAGATGATTCAAAACATATGTCACTTACATCAAATCAAATCAAATAATTATGATATAACAAAAACAATTATTTGATCTAACAATTTAAGAACAAAAATAAAGAAGAAGTTATAAGTCATATTATCAAAATATCATAAAATAATTAGGCTTATTGATCAATCAAACATAACCACCAATATTCGATAGATTAACTAAATAAAGAAGCTTAAAGAATTATGATCTTATATTTGTAAAACAAGAGAGAAAAATTAAGAAGATTAGAATAATGTTCTTGTGTGATTGATTGAAACAACGAGCAATGAGTTTTATTTATATGAAAAATTAAAACCCTTAATCCTATGTAATTGATAAATATCTTTTCTATTACAAATATAATTAGTAATACTCATTAATTAAGATAACTCCTATATGATTGATAATTATCTTTTTTATTACAAATAGGATTAATAATACTCATTAATTAAGAATACTTTTATTTAAAATAGATTACTTTTAAAATAGATTTTATGCTATCTTTTATGATAATGGTTTCAACTTTAATTTAGAGTATATCTTATCTAATATCTTTTAGCATATTTTATCTAATATCTTTTAACATATCTTATTTCATATTTTAGCACTAAAAATAATTTCAAATTTATAAGTATGTGCTATTAAATGCATAAATGTAATCTTATGTGTCGTAATTATCAAAGATATACCTGAAGTACAATTATTTGAAATTCAAACATTTGTTTGGTTTTTCTTGATAGACTTGATAGCAGGCTTAAAAACAAATTTACAGATAAATATTTTGTCCACAAAAATAGCCAACATTCACAGTCCTTATAGATTATATAGGTTTAAGGTACGGGCATGATCAAAGGCTTAGGCACTATGTCTCATGGCTCAGTCACTATGAAAGCTCAGGTAGTAGTATAAGCTGGATCACTATCTAAGTCCTAGCTTGAGGTCATGTTTCTTGTGCTTCAAATGGTGAGATTAAGCATGGTAAGGGATTAAGATCTGGGCACTATGATAGGTCGGGTAGCAGGTGATACTTCATGCTCAAACATCAAGTTTCTTATTCTATCAATTCGGTTCTTCAAACGAGGTGAAAACACAAGAAATGCTAGGTTCTTATTCTATCAGCTCGGTTCTTTAAATGGGTAGTAAGTGCTTCAAATGGTAAGAGTTGTGGAAAAAGAATAGTCAAAAAGGGAGATCTCAACTAATCTTGCCTACTCCAATAAATGCTAGGGACCTTTCGACTTGTCAGTTGATTGGAGAGAGACAATCCAGGCTCTTTGTGCCTTAGTTCTTCTTAACTCATGTGGTAAGATTTTTAGGTCGAAAATAATATTCTTTGCTCGAATCTTAAAAGAATTTTCCTCGTGTTTAACAAAGTCTAATTCTTTTTAAATTGGTTCTTTCATACTCTCTTTTTTCTTGCTCCTTTTTTGTTTTATTTACTCTTTTTTTTTCCTTATTTTATGTAATGATCATGCATAGAGAGATAGTAAGTAGATTAACAGGTAGGGTAGTCCTTCCTCTATTTTCCCTTGGGCTCTACAACATTTTGTCTATAAAATCGCCAATTGTTGAGTTGTTGCTTTTCCCATTAAACTTATTCTCAAGTTGAACTGCTCGTCAGACATGAATAGGTGGTCAGAGTTAATTGCTAAGTTGTTATTTTCTCATCATGTCCACATCTAGCAAGGAAATTACTTCATTTTGGCACGTGATCAAGGTGATTAGCTCGTATTTTAGCTTGAACAAGCTCATGTTTAATGCAAACACTCTACTTGGTACATGATCGAGATGGTCAACTTATAGTTAACACGAGCGTTCTACCTGGTTCTTTACCAAGGTGATTAGCTCTTGCTTTAAAGCAAGTACTCTACCTAGTTCTTTAACAAGGTGATCAATTCATATTTTAGCGTGAGGCTCTACCTGGTATGTGACCAAGGTGATCAGTTCGTGTTTTAGCACGAGCATTCTACATGGTTTCTTACTGGGGTGATCAGCTTGCGTTTTAGCACGAGTGCTCTACCTGGTATGTGACCACGGTGATCAGTTTGTACTTTAGTGCGAGCGCATTATCTGGTTCTTTATCGAGGTGATCAACTAGTGATTTAGAGTGAATGTTCTACCTGGTTCTTTACCAAGATGATCAGTTTATATGTGCGAATGCTCTACCTTGTATGTGAACAAGGTGATCAATTTGTACTTTAGTACGAGCGCTTTACCTGGATCTTTATTGAGGTGATCGGCTCGTATTTTAGCGTGAGCACTCTACTTGGTTTTTTACCTAGGTGATCAAGGTGATCAGCTCATATTTTAGCTTGTATTTTAACACGAGCGTTTTATCTAATATGTGATCAAGGTGATCATCTAGTGTTTTAGTGCTAGTGTTCTACCTAGTTCTTTACCAAGGTAATTAGCTCGTATTTTAGCGCGAGCGTTCTACCAGGTTCTTTGTCGAAGTGATCAGTTTGTGTTTTAACGTGAGTGTTTTACCTGGTATGTGATTGAGGTGATAAGCTTTTTACCTGGTTCTTTACCAAGGTGAGCAACTAGTGTTTTAGTGCGAGTGTTCTACTTGGTACGTGATCGAGGTGATCAGCTCATATTTTAGCATCAACGTTCTACCTAGTACATGACCGAGGTGATCGGCTCGTGTTTTAGTGCGAGCACTCTACTTGGTATGTGACCAAGGTGATCACCTTGTGTTTTAACGGGAGCGCTCTACCTAGTTCTTTACCGAGATGACACTTGACTTCATACATGATTGAGGTGATTGTTTGGTGATTAGCTCATGTTTTAGTGCAAGCACTCTACTTAGTACTTTATCGAGGTGATCAACTCTTACTTTAGCGCGTCATTGAGATGTTCAAGTTGGATTTCTTCCTCATGCATTGGTACAACCACGAACTATTCATCAACCAACCTCAATATTTCTATTGCTTGAGTACCAACTATTTTTTATAAGGTTTTTCTCTAAAACTCGTGATAAATCCTGATAAATACGGGATCAAAAGTAAAAATTTGACCTCTAAACCTGAAGCCTATTATGGGTGTCAAAATGTTTAGATAATCTAATTTAGAGAGAAACTATAGAATGTTATAAATGTTTCTGGTATGGGACCATGTTCATGTATATATTTATATATACACGTATCGTTTACATAGGGGGTTGTTAGAAGATTACATAGTAAAACCATTAACTAATATAAACGCGATCACATGTTAAATCCGAGTTGGGCGTTATATGTTAAGTTTGAACTTGTGCTTCGAATGTCTAAGTTTAAGGCACGAGCATGATCCAAGGCCTAATACTATGTCTCATAGCTCAGGCAAAGGTTGGGTAACAGTCTAAGCTCGACCATTTTGTAAGATTGAGTTTGAGGTCGTGTTTCTTGTGCTTCAGATGGTGAGATTAAGGCATGGGTAAGGAATCAAGGTTCGGGCATTATGATAGGCTCAAATATCCTATTACCCATTGCTTAACTTAAAAAGAGTTACTTGGCCTCACCTTACCAAGACCACTCTTTGTCTATTTTCATTAGTTTGCGAGTATATCATCATTTTTCAAAGTTAATGTGATGTATTAATTAGCAGGAAAGACTGACCATTGGTGATGTCTATTGTGATTTCAATGGTGAATTTTGAAAATTCAAGAAGTCTCACAAAAAACTAACACTTTCTAGATTTTTTATCAAACATAACCTTATGGCAAATTTTGAAAATTCAAGAAGTCTCACAAAAACTTACACTTTCTAGATTTTTTATCAAACATAACCTTCGTTTTATGTTGTGTACATAAATGTTGGACAAGTGAGTGATCTGAAAAGGAAAAGTATTTCAAATTGCTTAATGTTTTATCTCCATATATTGATAAACGGTGATTGATCCCCTTGCACATTCAACCAGCAAATTGTTTAGGTTACAGTATAGATGGTACTTTTGTCCCTCAATCTTTAGCTTTCTTTAATATTGCTAGTAGCACGAAACTTTTGTATCCTGTTTCCCAAACAAGGAGTTTTTTGACGTCTTCTTGGTTTTCAATGCCTTCTTATTGCATACAATTTTTAAGCTTTGCCTCAGTATGTCAACTTCTCTGTCTCTTTTATTCAATTCAATTTCTATAGAAGCTAATCTGGAATTCAAGCTTTTAATGGTTTCTTCTTTTATCTGCAACTCTTTGTTCAGCTTTTCCGCAATGTCTTCTTCCTCAGCTCTCCAATACATACCGTCCTCTGTGGAAAAGAGTAGCAAGTGAATGTCATTTGTCGAAATCTTTTTCTAATTTTCTGACCTTTATGTATTAAGAAAATTACATGTACATCCATAAATCACTTGACAGTAATTTCTGATTCTAGTTTATAAAATGCTTTCAGTTTCTTAGCCGTACCCTCTAAATTCACCATGTCTAAGATGATAATATTACTAACTCAACCATGCTTTAGAAGAACCTAAAAATCTATTTTGACCTTAGAACCTTACAAGGATTAAACGAAGGAGCCTAACTTCAAGACACATACAACATGTATATAGTGTAATCATTAATGTGTCTCACATGTAACAATTATTCACAATCATTAAATCCTGGATTTATAAACATAGTAGTCTGAGTATAAGTAAGCGATGGTGTGATTTTAAGGTTAATAAAATGCAAGTTTAGTGCATTTACTTTCTTGAATAATACAAATATCTAATGCTTGATTAAAAAAAAATGCAATGATGTGATATTTAGGGTTAATAAAATGCAAGTGTAGTGCATTTGCTTTCTTGAATAATACAAATGCCCAATGCTTGATTAAAAGAGTATGCAATGTGATTGATTATGAGTACCACCCCATCTACTCTAAGAATAATAAATAATACCTCAATTAGGAGAAATTATTTATTGCTCTTGGAATAATTGATGTTTTAAGGTCTTATGTTCATGATTTTTCGAATTCTTGCATTATAAGTTTTTTCTTAATTTTAAAGTTGGGCAACATTTTATGTTTTATATAACCTGTGTTGAGGATATAACAGAAAGAATACGAAGGTATGCAAAAGAGAGAGTGTATAGTGTACTGACTATGAGTCCTCTGAATTAGATCATCAAGTTCCACCTTAATTGTCAGATAAAGTTGCTTCCATTTCTCAACAGTCTCATCTCTTCTTGCTCTTTCTTTTCTCATTTCCTCGACCATCATATTGTTACTTCCCAACTGTTCCAACTCTTTCAATTCACTACCCTTCTCTGACATTAATAACTTTTCTTCCAATGCTCTATTTCTCTCATCCTTCTCTTCCACCACCTTTCTCAACTTCTTCACCTCCTCTCTGAGTTTCTTTCTTTCTTGCTTCCACCCTGCTTCCTTGAATGCAAAAACCATTATTTCGTTTTCATATTCTGAACTCTCTTTCTCTTTTTCATATGCTATTTCATTCATTTGCTCTTGGATAAGCCTCATCTTTTCTTTCAGACCCTTGAAATCTTTCTCATATATAGTGTTTTTTTTCTTGTTCTTGCTGCCAGACCCACCCATCTTAAAATCTTGTTTGATTTCCCTTTTCTGGGTTACTAATAGAATGATGAGATTTCCTTTTGAAATTTAAGAAAGTAGAAAGGAAAGACAGATATAGTGAGGAATTTGACATTAATTTTTATGAAGAAAGACTCCTCCATCAAAGAGAGGAGCCATTGCCTACTTTATAGTAAGATATCAAGCCCTCTCTTCTAAGCTAATAATGATTAATAGACTGTCACTAAGGGAATAGTGAATAGCACTGTGTTTGATTTTGCAGACATTGGTATAGATATTCGATATTTTAAATTATAATAATAATAAAAAATAAGTATATGATACGTATCTAAATAAGACACTTGGTATCCTAAATTGCAGCCTAAAATTTGGAAATTTGGAAATCTTAGTTCAATAATTATCCAAGTCGCATCCATCTTTAATTGGGACCTACACTTAGAAATAATGACATTATAGACTTTCAGTGAATTGTCCTTTTGGAGCATCTTTTTTTTGGTATTATGCAATTAGAGTTTGAAATAGGGATTAGTAAAGTCTTACTCATACCATTGCCTCATCTCTCCTAGAAGAGTTTTGGGAACATACCCATCTCATCCTTAGTCACTGCTTATGTATCCTTCTATTTGGGGGAAGCTTCCCTATTTTTTTTTTAAATTTTTTCTTTAGCTAAAGAGATTAAACCAAAATATGTTATTGGGAATTGGAAGGGGAGGGTGGGATTGATCCAAAGTTTAGTGATAGGCCTTTGGGGCAGGTCACCACAATTTTAAGAAGTTTCAGAAAATAGTCGTCCACTTAGATGAACAACGTTTGAAAACATTAAAAATTGAGAAGTTAATATAATATTTTATTAGATTAATATTAATTTAATAATCTTGAAATTTTATTATTATTTAATTTTGGAAAATATTTATTATTTAAAAATAAAAATTATATATATAAATAAAGAATTTAATTTAAATAACAATTTGTGTTTTTATACTAAAAATATTTTATTACTGTTAATTTCTGAGAAAAAAATAGCGATTCATAATTATTGAGGGCTTATTTTTCAAAATAATAATAATTATAGTAGGCTTGAACTTAAAAATTCTATAGTAAAAATTACTCTTAATTGAACAACACTCTAAATATCAATTTTTTTAACCATATATATATATATATATATATATATATTGGTTAATCTTACCTATATTTCATTAACTCTTCGTTTGTTTTATTACTAAATGTTCATATTTAACGTACATGACTTTATTATCATACTTAATACTCTTGAAAATTAAAAAAGCAAAAAGAAAAATTGTATTAACCGAGTGTCTCACTTCTTAAACTGGAAAATAATACTGTTTCATGTGAACAGTAAACAATAAGACAATTTTGAAGTATCTGAGCTATATGCATTAAATATCCTACTTATAGACAATATTTCATAACGTCAGATAGGTACAAACACATTTATTTATGTAACATATATGCTTTGGATTCCCTGACTGAGTGGGACTTATAGTTAAGAAGGTTAGGGAATATTGAAACTTTCAACAACGCCTACATGTCTCTATTTATTTTTTATTTTTTAAATATTTTTTATCATATACATCAATCACATGGTAGAGTTTAATTCTAGTTTAGTTTAGTAATTATTTATGATAATGTGTAGTATAAATTTGTTATCTTGAATTGAAGTGTAGTAATTCAGTGGCTGATACAACAAAGTGTTATTAAATTTCATATATACGAAAGATTTAAGTGAAACTTTCAGTTATAAAATTAACATTTTATAATATGTTTTTACCAAAAATAAAAAAAAATATTTAAAAGATTATTTTTTATTTGTAACTACATTATATTCCATTTTTTCGTACCAATAATCTCAATGATTTTTTTTTAATATTAAATTTTTTATTTACTTATTATTTTAGATCATAATTATTTATTTTTAAAATTTTTTGAAAATATTTATATTCATTATTTTTGGTAAAAGAAAATATTTTTTTAAAAAAAATATGAATATTATTCTTGAAAATTTGAACTAAATCTTTTAAATAAAATTTAATGACTTTTTAAAAAAAGAGGTGGATTTTTAACTATTTACTTAATAGTTAGTATATTAAAACGTATTTTTATCAAAAATGATTAGACTTCTATTATTGTTTATCCATTACTTTATAACCATATATCTTAAATTTTATGTTAAATAAATAACTAACACTTTATTTGATGCAAATAACAATAATAATTTTTTTTTACGTCCATCCTCATTAAATTGCGGTGCTAACAGATAAACTCCATGTGCATGGTGGTATGGCTAGATATGGTTCTTCATATCTATAAATCACTATTATGGACCATACAATGAAGTTATTGCTTCTCAAAGTGCTATAGAGTTTGGCACTTTTTCATCACTCTCCTTGTTTGCATTCGTTTCTCTATTTCATTTCTAAGTAGGAGGCTTATTATTTAAGGGATCCAAAATGTTCCTATAGTTGCACTTTAGACCCCTAAGTTAATTTAACTTACAAAAATGATTAATCGAGTTCAATTATAAAAAGAAAAAAAAATTAAAAAACTAATTTTATTGGAATGAATTTAATTTTCGTGTGCTATAAAGCTTGGTCTGTCATTTACATGTCTATTAATATGAAACAAATATGTAAACAATAGTAATAAAAAAAAGTAATAAAAGAAAATATGTTGTATAACATTAAATATTTTACTAAGTGTTTGCCAGCTATTGTAATGATCATGTGTGATATAAGCGAGGAGGCTGAATGTTAAAAAATAAAGGGACCAAAATATAAAAAAAATTAAAAATCAGATAAAAAAAAATAGAATCAGGTATAAAATATCAACCAATTAAGCTAAGTTAAGTAATTCAAATTAAGCATCAGTTGATTTTTTTTTCCAATTAATTTAGCTGAATCAAATGAAACAAGATTAAAAAAAAAATTAAACATAAAAGTGAGAGCAGAAAGAAGAACAAATATTTTTAAAAATATTTTATTAAAAAAACTGAAAACAGAAATTCCATTTGTGTTTGTTAACAAAAAGCTGAAAAATGATTGACAAATTTATTATTTAACGATATATAATTTATTTAAATATGTAAAAAAAATTAAAATTTAAGTCTTAATTAAAATGTGTAAGTAATATATTTATTTAAAAAAAAAACTAAAAAAGAAATTGTTCCCACTAAAATATTTTTTGCTCACATGTGAAAAAAATTAATTAATTTTTATTTTAAATCGTTTTATAAATATTTTAATACCTCACATCTTTAATATTATACATAATACAATATTTATAATGCAATAACTTCGTGTTTGTTTCTATCAAATGGAAAGCAGCTACATTTGTGGATGCATGTAGCTTTGCATTGGATGCAAGGGAAAGGTCATGAGTACAAGGTATGATCCTTCACAAGAAACAAAACTAATGTAAATATCATTTAGCAGTGAAGATACTAGTATGTCACCAAGGATAAAGGTTGAAAAGACTTAAAGTTCGTACTATTCTTACCAGCCTAACACACTTTTATGTGAAGTCTTTTCAACATAATTTTGTGATTAATCATACAAGAATAATTGAATAATAGTAGGGCTCACACATTTCTAATCAATAAAATTATCACTTTATTGTGATATCACAAGACTCGCGATATTCTTTTCTATAATATTTCAAATTATTATTTAAATTTATAATTTAAAATAAATATACGTTTTAATCTTATCATAAAACCACTACATAAATTACAATAAAATTATGCTAATTGATGCAAATTAATAACTAAGCTTCTTTTTAAGGGAAAAAAATCACCCATATTTTTTAGATTTGTATTTTTTATAAATATCTTTAAGTTTAAAAAATAATATTTAATAATATTAAAATTAAACATATTTTTACAAATAACCATCATCAATAATTATGTTAATTTATTTATTATATCTTATATAATTTTTCGTTTTTTTTATTAAATTTTTAAAATATCATTTAAAATAAGAACAAATTAAAAAATATATTTACTTATTTACTATATTTTTTATAATTAAAAAAATAAAAATTTATATTAAGTAAACAAATATATAGAATTATAAAAAGTTTATTTTAATTTAAATTAAAAAATTGTCCCAAAAATTAATGTAAACTTTTTGATTTCTTTTACCACTCATGTCTCTCTTTTTTTGTCTCACAGTTAACTTTTTTTTTTTTAAAATATTTATATTTTTCTATATTGTCCAAATTTTTTTTCTCATTATTCATATTTGTGATGAGAAAGTTAATTAACTAATTTGTTGAATTTTAAAAAAATTAAAATACTTTTACAAGGACTTATTAAAAATTAAAAATTTGATTATTAATATACATAATATAATTAAAAAATTACTTATCATATTTAAGACATAATATATGTGTGTATAATAATTAGATAATTTATCAAGGACTTATTAAAAATTAAAAATTTGATTATTAATATACATAATATAATTAAAAAATTACTTATCATATTTAAGACATAATATATGTGTGTATAATAATTAGATAATTTATCAAAAAATAAGTTAATTATAATTTATCCAAGGGTTAATAATCCATAATTGTATACATAAGTTTCAATAAGAAGAAAAATATTAATTTATTAATAATATCTCTTTATTGGTTATTAAATTCTAAATCTTAAACTATAAATCCTAAATTTTAAATACTAACTGTGAAAGAAATTAAATTTAGAGGTATTTTAATCTTTTTAATATATATATGTTTTTTTAAACTGTGACTTTTAACTACTAAATATGCTAATTTTATCCTTTTTACTATTAGATGTAATTTACCTACTATGTTCAATCTTTTATTTATTAGATCTTGAGTTATATGTCATTAAATTTAATTAAAATTGGGCACAAAATCATTTATAAAAATAAAAAAATAAAAGCAATCAATCTATTACATATGATTTAGAATAAATAAATAAAAATTCATTCATTGCATTACTTTAATTTTACTTACTTAATTATTAAAGCATGTAAATGCATATGTTTTTAAATTATATGTAAATTTGTTTATTTTTCTAATTTTTATGCTTTATAATATTTTAATAAAATGAAAATGTAAAAAATTTATTTTTATTTTACTAATTTAGTATCACTAATTGTTTAATATTTTAGCTTAAAATCAAATATATCATTTGATTTTAAAGATATTATAAAATTTTCATTGACTAATTGTCATCTTTTAACTTCCTTTAAAGTTAAAGATCATCTTTGATACTTTTGAAAAGTTGTGATATTTCTTAAGAAAATGAAAACCTCAAAGATATTATTGAAAAACCATTAGACTACTAAAAACATACACTTGTTTCCAAAAAGTAGAAGTTTCATTGGTTCAAAATAATATTACATGAATGAAATTTAAATCACATAATCAAAATACATCAAATTATCATAAAAAATAACAAATTTGTAGCATAGTGAGTAAATTATTTGGAAATTTTTCTTCCGATCCTTTTAGTCGCCATTTAGATTTGGATCTTTTAATTGAAAATATGACAAATCTTTAAAACAAATGATATTTGATGGTTTAAGCTCTTGAATATTTGAACTACAATTAAACTTCAAACAAAAACATCATATCTAGATTTAGATCTAAGAATTATTGAAAAATGTGTTTTTAACCCATGCTGAAGTATAATTTCTAGGCATTATTTTGAGTGAGATCCATTTATTATAAATCAAGAAATTTATCGTTCTTTGAACATGCATTTCCTTTTATGTTAAAAGAGAAATATATTTTATTTAAATGAACTTATGAGACTATAAATAAAGATAATTATATTAATGACACCAAAGATAGGTATGCCATCTTATGTTTTTAAGTTAATGACATGCTAATTATAGGTAATAATGGTCAAATGATCAAATATACTAAGAATATGTTAAATTTAAATTTGACATGAAAGACATATGATTAGCTAATGTAATTCTTGGAATTAAGATATCAACGATTTCCAGAAGTCTCATTCTAAGATAATGTTATTATATACTTGAGAAATTCAACAATGGTGATTTTGAAATTGTTAAAACATTAATAAATGTAAATATACACTTATCTAAGAATAGATGTCATAGTGTGTCTAAACTGAAATATTTTAGAGTGATAAGAAGTCTTATGTACTTGATAAGTTGTATAAAACCAAGACATAACTTATGCTATAAGTAAACTAAGTAGATAACAATCTAGAATTTATTCACTGTGAAGGCATTACAAGATTAATTAGATATTAAGATACATACACAATTATAGACTACACTACATAAAATATCCATATATATTATAAGGATATAGTGACGTAAACTATATACATGTTTGCATTGGGTGGTGCAGTTGTTTCATAGAAGTCCTTTAAGCATACTTTCATAGTTAGATTCACGATGAAATTAGAGTTTATTACTTTGGTAAATGTGATGAAAAATTTGAATGATTATGCAATTTCTTAGAGGATATTCTTAAGTTAATGAAACATGTGCCTACAATATGCATCTATTGTAAAAGTCAATCAACCATTGGTAGGGTACAAAATAATATGTATAATAGTAACTCACGACATATATGTCGTAAACATAATATCATTAGACAACTACTCTCAATTGAAGTTATCTCTATTGAAGATGTAATGTCAAAGGATAACATAGAAAATCTATTAACCAAAGGGTTAAGTAGAAAATTAGTTGAGTCATCATCTAAGGGAATGAGACTAAAACATATGAATGAATGGGGATTTGCAAATAAGACTCAACCTAGTTGAATAAAGATTCTAAGATTTAAGTTCAAAGGGACAATCTAGTCGTAAAGACTTATTGAGATCATTGTTGGAAGGGAGGAAGAGGATGCGGGTTTACCTTCAAGTTCATTCCTATGATGAAAATTGTGATATCGATAGAAAAAAGTTAAGCTAAAACTTTTAATGGTTCTTATGAAAAGAATACCAAGTGGAGTATTGCGTGTTACTCTTTGCAAATTACTCTTAATGATAAGAAATTGCCTATGTGAGAGAGAAGTAGGGCCTCTTGAAAATGAAATTGTATCGTGCATAATTCTTCAAAAACTGTCGTAGAACTAAACATATGTTGATGGCCAAAATGAATAATAAGAAGTGAATTGTACCAAAAAAGATTCCTCTGTAAAGTATCTCATCATTTACACAAAGGTAGAATTATTTAAGAACATTGCGTCTACTGTCAGGTAATAAAGTAAACATATTTTCACAAGAGAAGATTAAAAAGTAGAAATTACTAAAAAAATGGGTTTAAACCCATGGTGAAGTACCATTTTGAGTGGAACTCACTTACTACAAGTGTGTGTTCGTGGTTGATTTAGATTCTCCTTTGCAAGAGCTTCAAAATCATATATTTACATGCTCAAATAATATTAGAGTGAATGAGAAATTTAGTCTCAAAGTTAGTGTAGCAAGAAGTATTTCTTTATATGTACACAAATGACGGGTGCAAATCCTTGAATGTTTGGCCCAAAAATCTGGAACTCCAATTGCAGGCATATATGTCCTCCAATCACGAATGTCATCCAATTTTGATATACTTTACACGATCCAATTTTTGTTACACATGAATTTTATTTTCTATCTCAAAATAAAATAAAGTTATTAAAATTCTTATAACAATTGTATAACATTTACTACACTAGTTTCACCCCAATATTTTCATTTTAGGTGATATATAATTGACTTATAATATTTCCTTATAATCAAATAGGATAAAGAAATGGGGTAAAGTAAAGCTAAGTTTCAAATTAACTTTGAAAATGATGATGTTAGTAAATATACAATAATTATAATTATAAATATCATATCCTAAGTAAGCATAACAACAGAGAAAATAATATTTTTTATTTTCTCAAACCAATATTAAAAGCAAAAATGTGAAAACTTATTAACATACGAGCGCAAGGCTTCAAAACTGAATATACAAAAATTAATTAGCATAGGTAGTTTTAAATAAAATCGAAAACAATTATTAAAAATCAATAAAATATTGATCAAAACAAAGATAATACCATACATATAAAAAGGCATGCATGCTCATCAAAATTGAGGTTAGTTTGTATTTTTTCTTTCAAAAGTGCAAACTCTCATCCAATATGTATATCGTTGTTTTCATTTCAATTGTATTTTAACAAGTGCATGAGGATTTGTTTTTCGCAAGTACACATTTTATTCATATTAGAATATATGCTAAGAAGTATAACTAATAATTCATCTCATAAATATGATAGTTAGTGACCAGCCACTTTTTGACGTAATGTATACATACTGCCTACACAATTGCGCCGAAAAATGGGACAACTTGACTCGGTATTGGACCACTTTGCATGTACACATCAAGGGAAAAAAAAAGTGATCAAATCACCTCTTTTTAATGCATAATACTATTTCAATCATATTTTATGGCTCAAGTTTTAAGAAAAAGTTATTCTTAAATTGCAGCATGTCATATTATCATTCCTTATTCCTTATCTCTTCTAACGTCTCAAGGAATAACACAAAAATACTTTAATTATAAAATACAACAGTATCGCTTCACAAGAATGCAATCCCATCCAAGAAAATATTGCTATCTGATGACAATTATAAAACACAATCCTAACAAAAAGTCATATAATCATAAAACTATATCAATTATACATGTATGAATAAAAAAAATAATTATGATAAATCAGAAGACATAATCATCATAAAAGAAAGAAAGAAATTGAATAATCACCCATAGGTCATCCTTTGCTAGCTCTTTTACAATAAGTATGTTTTTGCTCCATTTTTTACACAACAAAGATCAATTGTTTCAGTTTCATAGAAAAGAAATAGGAAGAGACAAATAAATAAGGGAATTGATATTTTCAGAATAGAACCTACTAATACAAGAGTAATTTAAAATTTATACTCATAATTTAATGATAAAATATTTTTAAAAATATAAACTTTGTTGTGATAATAATAAAAAAAGCTCTAACAATAGTGTTACCCATAAATAATTGTTAAGTAATTCTTATTCGGCTATTTGTTGTCCATTTACATTGAATGGGCATTTAAGAAAATAAAAATACAATTCAATGGCGTTTATTTGTAATTAAATATTAAGCATTAAATAAGTTAAATAAAAATTAAAAAGTAATTATTGAACAAAATCACAAGAGAAAGAATTTTCTCTCGTATTTGATTTATATTTTTCTTAAGTTTTAATATATAAGGAATGATTATATATCCCTATATTTTTCTTAAGTTTTAATATACAAGGAATGATTATATATCACTAGTATAAAACACACTATTAAAGTTGGTTTGGTTAATTGACTTTAAATTGACTGACTTAAAATTTAAATTCGATTCACGAGTTGAACCGATTTTAAAATATTATATTTTTTTAAATTTTTGTTCTTATTTTCACTCTACTAATAACCTGTATTCAATATAGCATAAAAAACTAAATTCTATTTAACAAAGTGTAAATAATAATACAAATAATTAAAAATTTAAATATAATTAATTATTTAATAATTAAATTTATTATAAAGAAAATAATGTATATACAATACATATATATATAGTTAACTTAAATTACAAATAAAATGATGTCATCAAAGTGTAATGGATTGTGCGAACAAGCTTGGTTGGCTTAGAATCACCAGTATAGTGACAAGAAAACTGGTCAAAAAACAGCTAGTCCATATAACAATTCATTGATCCTCTACATACATGAGCACGTAAACATCCATCAAACAAGCAATCTAAACTTCAGAGACATGAATAGAGAAATTAAATCATTATAAATATTACCATGGTGTTGTCCTATGTTATTCAATATTATATTCTTCTCCAGATGTTATAATTTGAACAAAGTGTTCTGTCCATTCTTCTTGTAAATCATCAAAAATATGCATATCATAGCTCCACTTGTTCCAACCAAAAAAATATTCATAATTAATTAAATTCAAAATAAGAATGCATGTAATATCATGAATTCACAAAAAATAACTTATATATGTTAACAAATTAGTAAAAAAGATTACAATATCGACATCCGAGTGATATAATAATAACGTTATACCTTCGAATTCATATTAGCACTTTATTAATCTTTTGTCTATAAATATGAAGATATCTAGAATCAAGCTGGTATTTTCAATACTATAATGAGCTCTAAATATGAAATCAAGTGTAACTCCGATTTTTTACTTGCCTTGGTTGAGTTTTGGTGCCCTTAAACATATGGAACAATTGTGTAATACGTTTATGGGCACCAAAACTGAACCAAGCCAAGAAACAAATCTGAGTTACACTTGATTTCATATTTAGAGCTCATTATAGTATTAAAAATACCAACTTGATTCCAGATAGCTTCATATTTATAGATAAAAAAAATTAATAAAGTGCTAATATGAGTTTGAAGGAAAGTAGGCAAGAGAGATGAGATGAAGTTTGGGCAAAAAATAAGTCCATAAAACAATGCATTCCCCTAAATACATGAGCATATAAAGATCCATAAAACAAAACATCCATCAAATAAGGGACTTTAGACACAGGAATATAAAAATTAAATCATTATAAAAATTATTGTTATGTTGTCATATGCTATTCAAGATCATCAGAATCTTCTCTTGAATCTTCTTGTGATGATATATTTTGAATCATGTGTTCTGCCCATTCCTCTCGTAAATCATCAAAAATTTGCTAGTTATAGTCCGTCTTGTTCCAACCAAAGAACTACATGTATTTAAAATCAAAATAAGAATGTAATTTCATGAATTCACAAAAAATAATTGATATATGTTAATTTTTTTTGTATATTGGTAAAAGATATTAAGACATCATCAATTGAAATTTTGATATTTGTGATGATTTCGCTGATAAACTTCATGACTCCATTATTTTGTTGTGAAACCTACAAAAAATAAGTGTACATGATTTTCCATATTCGAATATCTTTATTATTCAATAGTAAAATCAATAAAATTATTAATATTTGCTTGTACATACCATAACTTTATGTCATATAAGCATATGATTTTTTTTAAGGGCAATGCCCCTAAACTTGTTCCACACCTTCCATGCCCTATCAAAGTTTAAAACAATTAGTTTTTTATATTAAATATTACAAAAAATAATAGAAGAAAAATAACTAGATATAATAAATCTTACATTTCAACAACTGCTTTTATATCTTTACTCAGTTCTATAGAAGCTGAGTCATAATACCAAGTATGATTATTGAATAGATCAAGGATTACCAACATCCAATGATCTTGGCCTTCTTCAAACCTTAGTAGCCAAGGAATTATCAACTTTTGATTTCTGTTAAAGGTTAATGCCCTATCACATAATTGTTTAGCTCTGATACTAACATCTTTCTCTTGATATTGATTGACATATGAAGATTCATAGAACATTGCTAAATGTGATGAGTGATTATGTTGAAGTCGATAATAACATGCCCTATATAAAATAAATATAAATAAGTAATTAGATAATATAAATATAATTATATATATTCTACATAAAGGAAAGAAATTTACTGATTGAGGACTCACCTTGTCCACACTTGAATTATACTTAAATCAATCATTTGATATTCAAATAGTTGCAATATGCACTCGATCGATATATAAGTTTGGCCGAGGTTTACACTAAAAGTTTCTATAGGAAGTGGCCCAATCCATCCATTATTTATGCTAGATGCCCTCGCAATAATAGTCATCAAAGTGCCAAGATTTCTGCTGAAGTTTAAAGCATAATCATAACTATACTTTTTCCAAGGCTTTTTCCTGAATGACTTAATGCCCAATGATTGGCCACTAAACATAGATTTACCACGAGATACTTGTTTCGTATCTTTTAAATGTGCCGCATTTAAGAGTTATGGTATAATAGACTAAAGAAGAAGTATTATGTATGTTAGTAATAATAAAAGATATAATAAAATAATAGTGGTAAAAAAAATGTTATCTTTTAAGTAAAAAAAATAGTACCATGTCAAAATTTAGAACAACTTGAATCGACGGCCAAGCCACATACTGTCCAAACATCTCTTGGAATGTGTTAGCATCAGAAGGCACATGTAGTGGACAATCATGGAACAATGATTGATCAATTACTATTTGTCAATGATTTGACAAATATTGATTATGAATCATTCGATCATTACTTAATTGTTGTACCGTTTCAATAGCAACAAAGTCCGTTGATGAAGGATGTTTCAACAAACATTTCATATTTTGTAAAAAATTTAAGTGTTATATATAATAAATAAAACATATAATAAAAAAATAAAAATAATAGATTATCTACACCAGAAATTAAAATCTTACCACATATGATTTATCAAATAGAGGACTCCCATATAGGGTAGCTATTGGATATACATTCTCACCAAATGTTCATCGTGATGTGATTGATGGTAAGAATGCATAGATTGCATTGGAGAAAATGAACCATAACTTGATTGCATTTGCATTCCTGGCATAGAGGGAGAACCAATAGGATGACTATATCCCATACTGGATATAGTTTGAGCGCCATGATATTGCATGGATTGCATGCCTGACATGGATAATGGCATGCCTGACATGGATGGTTGCATGCTTGGTCAATATTGCATGCGCTGATTGTAGAATGATGTCATGTCTGACATGTGTTGTGCTTGATATTCTTTTAAAGTGGCAATCTCACTTAAGGCCTTAAAAGAGTTGAGTTCTTCTTCAATTTTACTATTCTTCTATACTGATCGTCTAAGGCTTTTGTTTTGGAATGTTAAAATACTCCATATAACCATCATATTGGCTACCTCTCCTAACACGACCAGGATGTTCGCGTCCGAATGCATGATACATAGCATCTCTCCCAGGCTCTTCGATTATTTCACCCCTGGATATTTGTTCTTGAACAACTCTATACAAATAATAAAGCAAACAAACATATCATACATTTTTACATCAATTATTAAAAATCATATGGACTTTGTGTCAGCCAAAATTACTAACCAACTTATTTAGTTGTTCTTTTCCTCGCTTAGACATCGGTCTTGACTTCTTCATTTTAGGAGTCTTTGTTTCTATGTAAATTCAGATCGGGTAACCGGTCTACCCAATTCACTTTTCTACATAAATTATGAAAAATTTATTAACCATGACATCAACTTAAATTTGACTTAAATAAATATAAAAATATTTATAAATTAACACAAATTAATAATACCATTCTATAACTAACTTCAGGATTTGAAGACCTTACAGTATGGTTAGGAAGAATGTTATGTATTTGTATATTTTGATGTTCTTTCTTAATAATTTGAAATTCATCCGTATGTCTATAATCCATGAAATCTTTTCAAAATTGAGGTGTAATCCAGGGGTGTCCTTCATGGATTTTGTAGAGCTCTACTTCATCAAGTGGTTCATCCCGCGAACCGACTTTAATGCCTATTTATGTAGTAGTGTTAGTTATAAAATATAAGAGACTTACACAAATGGTTTTCCATATTTTAAACTTTTCATCTTCGTCAACCTGAGTCCAATCATTTATATTGATTGGTATACTGGACTTTACAAGTCTACCAATAGAGGATTTCAATTGTTGGCCATTTTCCCCTATTGGATTACCAATAGCATAAAATAGAATGAGTATTCTATCATCTGAGTTAAGTAGAGCATCAGGTATATTCGCCCAACCCCTTCTTTTCAAATGCCCCAATGGATCATTTGGATCTACAAGCTCTCTTACCCGATGATCCATGAAATATTTGCAAACAATGAAGAAATATAAATTAATTGAAAATTTTAGGAACATACATATATATAAACATCCAAGAGCTATTACAAAAATATAGAACATACGTTAAGTTTAATTAGGTTGTTGATCGTATAGATATATTCCTTCACAATCACTTCGAGTCCATGATGAAGAATCATCGTCATGAACTACATCATCACATATATTAGGCAATTTGTTTGAGAAAATATTAATATTGGTTAATTTATCAAGCATATGGTCATCATCTTCAAAAATATCACAATGGTAAAACTTTTTTTGTGGAGGCGTTAACACAACAGACCATCTTGTGTCAATTTGATCGCTCACGTAAAATACTTGTTTTGCATGGAGTGCTAACGTGAAAGGATCATCAATGTGACTTATCTTGGATAAATTTATAAGGGTAAATCCAAAATCATCTATTTTATATCCAACATTCATAACATCTTCGACCTAATCACATAAGAAAACAGTTTCATGAAAGACCTCATAATCCAATTCCCAAATCTCTTGAATTATACCATAATATTTTTTATCAGAAAGTACAGGATTACCATCTTTTGAATTGGAAAATTGCATAGTTTGTGCTACCATCTTCACACTACTATTATGATTTACTCAGATTTTGTCCCTAGCTTGAGTCGTAAACCTCGATCCATTTATTGTGAAACTAGAAAATGATTTGACATCGAATTGTGGACCATGTGCAAACCATTCTAAACTTTCTGTTATTTTATGATTGGGTTTCTTGAGTTCATCTCGAATCTATGTATACAAAAACATGAAATGTGTTTAAAGAAAAGTTTTAAAACATTGCATAGATCTAAGTACTAATGAATTTTTGTTTGTGACACTTACATGGTTACGAAACCAATTAATAAGCTCTTGCTTATGTTCATCATACAACCATTTTTCTCCTGTAATAGTTATTAAAGATATATGAAGTCGATATCATCATTAATAGTTAAATAAAAAATAATTTTTGCATAAATGGAAAGGTTAAACATCACTTACTCTATGTACTGATGTGCCTTATTATGATATACCAAAATGATTAGGTGTGTTTTTTCCATCGAGTGTGATCAATAAACAATTTGTTACTTCCACCAAGCATAGGGTTACCTACTTGGATCATGTGACATTCTAAGAACAACTTTTGTGTAGGATTCCCAATTTTAGTGCAACCACTAAAGTATTCAGAACAAAAATCAATGGCCTCTTCAGCAATGTAACGTTTTACCATGCATCATTCAGGTCGATTTATATTATGTACATATCCTTTAAGGACTTGCATATATCTCTCAAAAGGATACATCCACCTTAAGTAAGTAGGACCACACAATTGAACCTCTCAAACTAAATGAACACATAAGTGAATCATTATATCGAAGAAAGAATGTGGAAAATATTTTTCAATTAGACACAAAGTCTCTACAACATCTTTCTATAAAGAGTTTAGCTCACCAATTGATATAGATTTCTTGCATATTGTATTGAAGAATGAACAAAGATGAATTATTGATAATCGAACATAATTTGAAAGAATTGATCTAATAGCAATTGGTAATAACTGTTGTATTAAGATATGACAGTCATGTAATTTCAATCCATAAAGTTTCTTATTAGTGATAGATACAAAATTTCTTAAGTTGGATGAGTAACCATCAAGAAATTTCACACCCGCCAAAAATTTACAAAACACATCCTTCTATTTTTTTGACATTTTATATGATGCTGGTGACAAGTATTTTCAATTATTATCATTTTCCACCCTTGGTGCCAATTCAGGTCGTATGCCTAGTTTCTTTAAATCCAGGCTTGCTTTAATTCCATCCTTCGTTTTTCCAGGTATATTAAGTAATGTACCAATCAAACTCTCACATACATTTTTCTCAACGTGCATGACATATAAGATGTGATGAATGTGTAGGTCTTTCCAATAAGATAATTCCCAAAATATTGATTTTTTATTCCAACAACCATGGTCTACTGATTCTCCTCCTTTTTCATTAGTTAATCTCTTTCATTTCCTTACCTTAGTTAGTATTCTTTTTTTCATCTTTCCATATCGTTTGAATGTCATACCATTCAATTTCCTTAATATATCAACACCTCGCAAAGGTTGGGGTGCATGATCATGATCTTCTTTACCATCTAACGATTTCTTTTGGTATCTAAACTTGTGTCTAGATGGAAAAAATATTCTATGTCTTCTATAAGACAACTTTCGTCTGTGAATAAGATAAGTTGCAGAAGTGTCATCACTACATATAGGGCATCCCTTGTAACCTTTTGTTGCATGTCCTGATAAGTTTTCATAGGTAGAAAAATCATTAATTGTTCATAAAAGGACCCCCCTTAAGCTAAAGTGTTCTTCTGTATATGCATTGTAAACATTTACACCATCATTCCAAAACGTCTTTAAATCATTTATCAGAGGATGCAAATATACATCAATATCAATACCTGGTTGTTTCAGTCCTGAGATCAATAATGTTAACATTATGAATTTTCTTTTCATACACAACCAATGAGGAACGTTGTATGTTACCATAATTACTGGCCAACAACTATATATACTACTAAGGGAATTGTGTGGATTAATTCCATTAGCAGCAATGGCAAGACAAAGATTGCGCAGATCAAATGCAAAGAGGGGATAAATTATCTACTACTTTCCAATTTTGAGAATCACAAGGATGACGTAGCACCCCATCATTAGATCGATTATCTGAATGCCAAGTCAACATCTTTGATGTCTCTTTACTTTTGAACAACCTCTGAAAGGAAAGAATCAAAGGAAAGTACTAAAGAACCTTTGCATGCACACCTTTCTTAGGTGTTGTCTCATGTGTAGCATGCTTGCACTCGATTTTTTACACATCAAACAATCTTCTAATGTCTCATATTCTGTGAATCTCTTGTCAGAAAAACCATGTTTTGCCTTCATATTGTACAAATGAACCAATCTCGACATTTTAGTGTATTTCTTGCATTTTGGATACAACGGTTTTTTTGGCATATTCTAAAAGTTTTTTAAAGGTTTTGGTATCATCCTCATGTAGTTCATCTTCAACACCATGAAACATATTTTCTTTCTATACATTATGATAAGATGTATGTAATTCACTCACATTCTTATTTATCTCTTTTCCATGAGCATTATCAATATTTTCTCCATGATAATACCAACATTTATAGCTCAAAAGAATACCACTACATATAAGGTGATACTCAACCTCGTCCACTTCATGAAATCACTCATTTTTACATTTAACACATGGGCATCGAATCATACTAATTTAATTATTAATATTTCTACAAGCAAATTCCATGAAACTTTTAACTCCAGAAATATAGTCCTACTCAATTCTATACTTTGACATCCAAGATTGTCCATTTTCTATTAATGACATTAATTAAACATATTAATTATGTATCCAATCAATATATTTCAGGTATTATTATATATGAATTCCCTAATTATTATAATATATACCAAAACATACATAATACAAAAAATTATCATTTTAATCATTTTAAAATTATATTACTTTTACTTAATAAAATATAATTATTTATATGTAAATAAATTTATTCACGTACGGTAAATATTATAGTTCCTCAAACCCACAACATCAAGATATTATTTCCACAGAAAATTAGCCAAACATATAATAACAAACATAATACAAAACATACATAAATAAAAAATTTATACAAAAAATAAAGCAAACTGAATAATAAGTGCGTATGATTAATAGAAATACTCACAAAAATAAATGAAGTGACTAAATGAAAGAAATGAACAAAAAATGGATGTTTTGTAAGTGAGAATAAGTGAGAAAATAGGTATAAAGTTTTTGAGTATTTCGCTCAAAAAAATAGGGGATCTGAAACATAATATGGAGAGGAAGATAACCCACAAATGGAGTTGGAAATAGTGGTCAGAGTTGGCCAGCAAATGAGAAAGAGTAGAGGAGGTGAGCTCGATTTTGAGGTTTTTTGGTGCTACGCAAATTGAAAAAGACGTTCTGATGAAGAAGAGAGAAGAGAAATGGATTAATACGTGTGGATAGCGTGAGTTGACATGTTGAATCGACGCTATCCACGTGTGTAGCGTCAGTTCAACAATTCAACCGACGCTACATGTAGTGTCGATTGACACGTAGAATCGACTCTACACACGTGGATAACGTGGGTTCACACGTAGAATTGGCGCTATTGATGAGTGATTAAAAAACACTAAAATTATCATGATTTAATGTACTTTAATTGATTAAATAGATTTATATTTGTATGATTTTATCATATTTTTATATGAATTAGTATTTTTGGAATCACATGTATTTTTTATTATTTTTCAGGTATTTTAGTTCAAAAATAACTTAAAAACTCGAAAACAAATACTGGAGGCAATACATCACAAATATATTGAGAAAATAAATAAGGAAAATTCAAAAAGATGGAAAAATTGGACAAAATGGGTAAAAAATGTCAAAAAGGCCAAAATTGTGCTCATCGTGCCGATTCCCGTGTGCAGCATTACACCCACCCTCGTCGTACCATGCGCACACCTACACACCGCTCGCGGTTTCCTGCGCACGCCAATTGCCTGTCTGCCGAGCCGATAGCACATCTGGCGTGATTTTTGCACCCCATACACGCGCCAACCTGTCCAAACGCGCCCAAACTCAAATTATGAAATATTTCCCCCCTTTTCTTGGCCTTCTTCTCTATAAAAGGACCTTTTTCCCTATTCCAAAACACGCACAATTTTCTGAGCTCTTTCTCTCTCTAGAATGTTTTTTTTTTAGTTTTTATTTTTAAAGTTTTCTCTTTATGAGAGGAACTAATTATGTTTTTATAAATTTTAGTTTTTGATTCAATAAGTAGATATACAAATTTGTTTGGAGGTTTTCTAGTAACAAAATTAACATCAAATTATTGTAAGGATTCTTTTAAGGTATTATTTTAATGGATTCTTTACAGTTGTCATTTTATGTTTTATTCTTATATGTTATATTTAATTTGTTGGTGATTAAATTTAACATCGTTGACTGTTTGTAAATATGATATAATTATAATTTTGTTATGTTTGCAAACTATTTAATAGGTAAAACACTTTTATAAAATAAATTGATTTTGTTTTTATTCAAGATTTTTATATTAAGGATGTTACAGAGAAATACATTATTTTTTTATTACAAACTTAAATCTAAAAATTAGATTTTAAGGTTTAATTATTTGGTCTGATTTAGAGTAATGCTCTTTTATTTGTTGGTACAATCGCCCAGTAGTTAGAGTGAAACTCTATTTCAAAAGTTTTTTTTAAGAATTATTACTCGAAAATGTATTGAGATATATTTTTAATAATGGTTTTAAAACTTGAAAGTTATTACTTGGATAGTTAAATCTTAGGTTATTTGACTAATTATTTGACTCCGTCTAAAGCTATGATTAGATGGTTTGCTGTTTTCTTAGAAATATAGCTGAAATTTAATATTTAATTAATTAATAAGTCTCGCCTAAGGATATTAGTTAGTTAATATTAAACAAAAGAATTTGGGCCTATAAGGACACTTTCATACGAAAAAGAGAAAATCAACAAATATTAATTTATATATTTAATAACTTAAATAATATGAGCAAACATAATTAACTTAATTATTATATCCTTAAATAATCCACTGTTATGAATGATAAAATTTGCATTATTTTTTATTGAATCTATATCTATATTTATGTTTATTTTTTATTATTAGATTAGGAAACAAACAAGCCAAAATATCGTGATAGGATGTTTAAGATTTAATTTTGTTTTTAAGATTTTGAATAATAAATTAAAAACCACGTATATTCCTTCCTTAGACTGATCTTGGGAGTATACTTATTATTTGCTATAAAATGATTCGTACACTTGCGAGAGTTTTACAAATAATAAAACCACAAAAATGATAATTTCACAAGATCGGTATTTGCAATGCAGGTCTTGCGATTTCATCATCCACCATCAATTATCCTTGTGGATAGCGTCGGTTCTACACGTCAATCAACCCTATGTCCAACGTGTATTTTTTATATTTTCAAAATGCAGTCTAAAATTAAAATTATATATTACAATTGTTTTTTATTTTTTTGGTGAATTATTTTTTTGTTTGATTTTAACTATAAACCTTTTATATGTTTTTTGAAATTTTTTCAGTATTGTGCAAATATTTTTCATGCTATCAAATTCAATAACTAGTGGATAGCGTCGGTTGACACGTAGAACCGACGCTACGTCCTACGTGTATTTTTTTATTATAAAAATGAAGTCTAAAATTGAAATTATATAATAATCTTTTATTTTTTATTTTTTTGATCAATTATTATTTTATTTTATTTTAACTATAAACCTTTTATAGTTTTTTGAAAAATTTTCAGTATTGTGCAAATATTTTTTATGCTATCCAATTCAATAACTAGTATGAAAAACATGTACGTACATAAAATTAAATATCCAAACAAATACACAAAATTATATAATTTTAAAACCAATTGACTAAAAAAATTATACTATATATATCCAAATTTAATTTTAAATTGTTCAAATAAAATAATAATTGACCAAAAAATTAAATAAAAAAATTATACTATATAATTTCAATTTTAGACTGTATTTTTAAAATAAAAAAATACACTTAGGACGTAGCATCAGTTGACGTGTTGAACCGACCCAACACACGTAGATAGCGTCGATTCTACGTGTGAACCGACGTTATACACGTGTATAACATCAGTTTTTCACCGAACCAACTTTAAATTCATTATAAGTCGTTTTTCTCCAAAAACCGACTTTACATATGGACTTAAATAGCACATTTTGTAGTAGTGTATATACTATGAAAATAAGAAAGAAAAGCATGTAGTCGGTGCTGCTCCACTAAAAGCATGCTATCTACTACTGATGCTAGTGTTGCTCCAAACATGCAATTCTTTGCTGCTATGCCCGTACCCTATTGCTACACTCATACCTGCTGCTCTTTGTTGTGTTGCTGATTGCTACACTTCCGCAACATACCACTATGATAATTCATCATCCCTCTAATTTTTTTTAGTTTGAATTGTAGTCTCGGTCATTATTAGTGATAATAAGCAACTCTAAGTTTTTTACGGGTTTCTAATCCTTTTGCTCTGATAGAGCCTGAAATTTCTTTTAAGGAGATTTTCTCCCATCTTCGTTAAAATTTTGAACCTGTTGTCTCTTTTCTTGGCAAAGTATGCTTAAAAGGTTCATACTCAAACCATTTCTGTCCTTAAAAATCAGGACTTGTAGTTAAAATCTTTAAAAAGATGTTTTTCAATGCTTGTAACGTTAACAAGTTCACCACAAGCTTCTTTAATTTCTTCAAGGAAGAATTTTATCTTTTGAAAATCATGAGAAAAATAAATGTTACCACAAAAACTGGTTTTGTAAATGTTAAAACCAATTTCTGGATTAGTTTTGGTTAAAAAAATGTATTCTAGTATAAATCCCAGTATGATAAGGAAAAATATTATTTTCTTAGTTGATTATTATCTTATAGTCAAGAACACCTAAGCGACAATATTCTTAAAATTGATTGGGTTGATCTTTAACATCAATATGTTTTCCAGAAGGAGGAATCTAGCAGAACTAGATGCAACGTCAATTTTCTACTGACAGAATCAGCCTTTTTACTAGCAAAGCTAGTGGTCAGATTACTAGGATTTAGCATTTCGTTATTCATTTCACGAGAAGGTGGTGCTTCCATTTCAACTAAGGTGTCATCTAACATATTTTACCATTACTGATAAATTCTTGAGCTTTTTTTTTCTCGATCTTTGCGAGATATCGGGATTCAGCATCATCAATCATGACTTGGCCTTCAATGATGACCCTTACCTTATTTATAGCCAAAGTTTCACCAGTTTTAAGTTCTGACACTCGAAAAATTAGTCTCTTTGTTGAAAATCAACACCAACATAATAAATAAAGTTGTAGAAAAATAAATAGAGTAATTGAATAATGTAGAGAAATAAATGAAATAGTTGAAGAATAAATAAATAGGGTAGTTGAAGGATGAATAAATAGAGTGGTTGAAGGATGAATAAATAAGATGGTTGAATGATGAATAAATATGGTGATTGAATGATAAATAAAAGAGAAGTGTGTAGATAATATTTGTGTGGCTAGAATTATTTCATAGTTTTATATTTGTGTGGTGTAGATTGTACGATGAGAACCATAAATAGCCTATCTTGCATTTGGTTTAATCATTTCATCAAAAACAAATAAGTTTTTGTATTCTTAGTTTGAGTGTGAGTTGGAAGCTTTCTCTTTGAGTGCTTGTATTTTTCTTCAATTTGTGAATTGACTTTGAAAGATGTTATAGTGGGTATAATACAAGTAGTTTGTTTACTTTTTTGGATCCAATATTAGTAAATTTAGAGTTGTGTATTCTAAATTTTATTCAAGCACTTCCTTGGTTTAGAGATTGACTGCACACAAGAAGGAATATTTTTTTGTCAACAAAAATATTCCAAAGATTTGATGAAGAGGTTCGGAATGCATGAATGTAAACCAATTCCGATGTAGATGGAACCAAATACCAAAATGTGTGCACATGAAGAAAATGATTTGAAAGATGTAGCAATGTATCGAAAATTGGTAGGTAGTCTAAACTACTTAACCTTAACTTGACCTGATATTTCTTATGCAATTAATGTAATGAGTCGGTACATACAAAATCTAAAGAAGCCTCATTTGGAAGCAGTTCGACGAATAATGAGATATGTGAAGAGTACAATTGATTATGGTCTTTTGTATAAGAAAGGTGGAGATGGAAAGTTAGTTGGTTACTGTGATGCTAACTATGCAGGAGACCATGACACCAGGAGATCAACAACTAGGTATGTGTTTAAGCTTGATTCTGGAACAATTTCTTGGTGTACCAAGAAACAACCGATAGTATCATTATCAACCACTGAAGTTGAGTATCGAGCAGCGATAATGGTAGCTCAAGAAAGTACATGGTTGATACATCTAATTAATAATTTACAACAACTAATAGATTATACAGTTCCGTTATACTATGAAAATTAGTCGAAAATTCGTTTGGCAGAGAATCTAGTCTTTCATGCAAGAATTAAGCATGTTGAAGTACACTATCACATTATCAGAGAAAAAGTTTTGCAAGAAGAAATTGAGATGAGACAAATCAAGATAGATGATCAAGTTGCGAACTTGTTCACAAAAAGCTTAAGTCGTTATGAGTTCGAAATGTTTCACCTTCAGCTTGACACAGTAAAAATAGTGAGAGTTGGTGTTGAGGTGAATGTTGAAAATTAATACCAACATTATAAATAAAGTGGTAGGAAAATAAATGGAGTGGTTGAAGGATGTAGAGAAATAAATATAATGGTTGAAGGATGAATAAATAAGGTGATTGAATGATGAATAAATTGGGTGGTTGAAGGATGAATAAATAAGGTTAAAGGTTGTAGAAAAGAGAAGTGTGTAGATAATATTTTTGTAGCTATAATTATTTCTTAGTTTTATATTTGTGTGATGTAGATTGTATGGTGAGGTTTATAAATAGTCTACCTTGCATTTGGTTTAATCATTTTATCAAAAACAAATAAGTTTTTGTATTCTTAGTTTGAGTGTGAGTTGAGAGCTTTCTCTTTAAGTGTTTCTATTTCTCTTCGATTTGTGAGTTACCTTTGAAATATTTTATAATGGGTATAATACAAGTAGTTTGTTTAATTGTTTGGATTTAATATTAGTAAATTTAGAGTTTTGTATTCTAAATTTTACTTAACAATCTTTGAGGATGATATTTTCGTCACCACCACTAAACCAACTCTGCATTGAGCAATGTGTTAAAAAATTAGGCTGAGCAAGATCAACGTGGTGAAGAGGAGGGTTGCACTAGCCTCATGGTACCAGCTCTTGAACCCTCAGTCTAATAGAAAACTATAATAGCCCAACTACTAGACCGAAGGGAGGCTAGTAACCGAGCGAGTTGATCCATCCTTTAAAAAAGAAGTCACTTCTTGCTCTTACTTGTTGCACAAGTGATGATGAATAGACTCTTGTATGATGCTTACTGGATTTTTTTAAATCAAAAGGCGAAATAAAGAACCCACCAAATGGTACAAAGAACCCAAAAAAATTGGACTTAGAGTAAAGTCCTTTAGTTAAAGCTTTTGTAGAAGTAGTGGGAAGATGATAAAGGTCCCAATCTTTTTCAATCGATAGAAATCGAGCCAAAAATTTGAAATAAATTTCATTAGTCTCAGCTGCTCCAATCAACCACAATTTCCATCCATGAATCTCCAACAAAGATTTGAATTGTGAAACTACAAAGCTCACCCTATGCTCTATAATACCATTACCATCCAACACCTTCAATTCTCCAAAGTTCAAGATAATCCCACTTCTAGAATATTGTTCTGCCATAAGACCCACCTCTTTCAACTTCAAACTCATATTCTCTTCCCTCCCAACTTCAACAACAAACTCACAGATCTCATTTTTAAAACATACAACTTGTAACGTACCCAGCTAATTCACCAGGCAAGACACCAACTTTACCATTCTCTACCCCATCAATGAAACCCTTAAGAGCTTCACTTGAACACACTTCCACCAACAATGCGTTTTTTTTTCACTTCTAACCAAAACTTCACCAATTCTTCTACTATTAGCATCCCTATCTACATTACAAGCCGTTGAAGCATCTTGTTTTTTTCATCATGTTGCTGGGAATTGAATGGCCTCCAAGGGTATGCTGTTTCAGTAGAGGAAAGAAATTTGTTCACTAAGATCAATTTTCTTTGAAACCATGAACAAAATCATAAGAGATAATTTTCTTTGGTATTTGATTTATATTTTTCTTAAGTTTTAATGTACAAGGAATGATTATATATATACTATGAAAACAAGGAAAAAAAGCATGTAGTTGCTATTACTCCACTAAAATCTGACAAATATTGTGTTTCTATGATAATTATCATGTATATTTCATTTCATTTCTGTACAAGAGTTTAGGTATATGTATACAAGGAAAACAAAAACTAAACAATTAATCCTAGCTGCTGCACATCCATGTTTTATGGCTCCACTAATATTATTGTCTGTTCCATGTTTTGCTCCACTAAACATTGGTGTCTGCAACTGTTGCAGCATGCACCACAACACACACCAACACTCCCCCTCAAGTTGGTGCATATATGTCTCTTATGCCCAACTTGTCAAGTGAGTTGTAGAATTTCTTTGCAGACACAGATTTTGTGAGTATATCAACCAGTTGATCTTCTGATTTAACAAATGGAAGCTGAATAATCTTTTCTTCAAGATTTTGTTTGATGAAGTTCCGATCCACTTCAACGTGCTTCATCCGATCATGTTGAACTGGATTGTGAGAGATGGAAATGGCTACTTTGTTATCACAAAATAAGTTCATTTTAGAGTTACGAGCAACGCCAATCTCAGTTAAAAGTTTTTTCAACCAAAGGAGCTCACATATTCCCTTGACCATTCCTCGAAATTCACCTTCAGCACTAGATAAGGCAACTACCTTTTGCTTCTTACTCCTCCATGTAACAAGATTTCCCCACAAAGTAAAGTACCCAGTAGTAGATTTCCTATCCTTCATATTTCCTACCCAGTCTGAATATGTATATCCAACAATTTCCAATTGACCATTCTTTGGAAACATAAGTCCTTTCCTAGGGGAGGATTTTAAATAACGGAGTATTCGCATGATGACATCCATATGGTCTTCACTTAGGCAGTGCATAAATTGAATCACGACACTCACAACATAAGCAATATCAGGTCCAGTATGAGATAAGTATATGAGTTTGAGTTTACCTACTAACCGTTGATATCTCTATTTATCTGCTGGTACTTGGTCCACATATTCTCCAAGTTTATGATTTTGGACCATCGGAATATCGATAGGTTTACAATCTAGTCATCCTGCCTCTGCCAGTAGGTCTAGAGTATATTTCCTTTGGGAAAGACATATACCTTGTTTTGATCTTGTTATCTCAATGCCTAAGAAGTATTTGAGCCCTCCTAAGTCCTTTATTTCAAACTCATCGGAATATCGATGTTTTAGGAAAAAAGTGTGGTCAGAGTTGCTTTGTTGAAACCCATATTTTCTCATTGCAGAACTCAATATGCCAAACCATGCTCGAGGTGATTGTTTTAGTCCATACAATGCTCGTTGTAATCTATATGCAGTTTCTTTTCCTGATGTAACAATATATCCTGGTGGAATATCCATGTAAATCTCTTCTTCAAGGTCACCATGAAGGAAGGCATTCTTCACATCAAGTTGGTGCAATGGCCAATCTAAATTTGCTGCAAGAGATAACAAAACTCTCACAGTTTTTAGTTTAGCCACAGGTGAGAAGGTTTCTTGATAATCTATACCATGTTTCTGTGTATACCCTTTTGCTACTAGCCTCGTCTTGTATCGATCAACTGACCCATCTGCTTTATACTTAATGAAGAAAATCTACTTGCATCCTACCATCTTCCTCTCTTGAGGCAACTTGCTTAACACCCATGTGTTGTTCTTTTGTAGTGCCTCAAATTCTTCTTTTATAGCTTGAGCCCAATTTGGATCAGATAAGGCTTCTTCTACACTGCCTGGAATTTGACATGAGGAGAGTGTTTATGCAAAAGCCCTGATAGGTTCTGATAACCCTTGGTAGATACATAGTTGGCTATTAGATACTTAGGATTTCGTTCTTCTTTGTTTGGAGAGTATCGATTAAGAGGTTTGCCTCAATTGTGTCTGAAAGGTAGAACATAACGAATAGATGTATCTATAGCATTAGTTTGTAAAGGTGTGATAGGAGAACTTACCTCAGGAGTATTCTCAGCAGGATAATCATTAGGTACTAGAGAGTGGAAGGGTGCATCAACCACTGCATCTTCTGGAGATTCAATCACTAGTTCAGATTCAGTTCTTAGAAGTTCAAGTTTGGGTCTAGGTACTGGCTCATCCATATTTTTGGCATTATCTGAGTATGTTGGATTGTTACTAATGTTTAATACTTCAACATCAAGCCAATTCCATTTTTCACCATAACTCTCCCCCTGAAGAGGGTAATTGGATACTGATGATGGAAAAAACTATTCAGATTCTAGGAAAGGGACATCCATGGTAATGTAGGTTCTTTTAGTAATAGGATCGTAGCATCAGTATCCTTTATTTTGTACGCCATACCCCAAGAAAACACATTGGACAACACATGGATCTAACTTAGTTCGTTGATTTTTATGGAGGTGGAAAAAAACAACACATCCAAAAATTCAGGGTGTAAGCATCAAAATATTACTAGGAAAGGGAACATGATCAGATAGCACCTTTAATGGAGTCTGAAATTGTAAGGTTTTTGTGGGCATACGGTTTAGTAGATACATAGCTGTAGTAATATCATTACTTCAGTATCTACTAGGCATATGTGCACCAATTAGTAAGTCCCGAGTAGTTTTTAAAATATACCTGTTCTTCCTCTCCATAGTCCCATTCTGTTGTGGGGTTTGTGAACACGAGGTTTCATGGAGAATACCATGGTTGTCCAAGTATGTCCGAAATTGTTGATTAACATACTCCCTTCCATTATCAGACCTAAAAATCTTAATTTTTTTCAGAAAATTATGTTTGAACCATGGTGTGAAACAAGTGAAACGTAGAAAATACTTCATCTTTATGTTTGATAAGGTAAAGCCATGTCATTCGTGTACAATCATCAACAAAAATTACAAACCAATGATGACCCGATGACGTAGTGACCGAGGAAGGTCCCCAAACATCAGAATGTACTAAATCAAAAGAAGTCATACTTTTATTCATGCTTATAGGATAAGACATCCTATGACTTTTTACTAAGATACAAATATCACATTTGAAATCTGAGTGTGTGATATTTGAAAATAAACTAGGGAGTAGGTTCTTTAAATACCCAAATGATGGATGCCCAAATCGACGAGGACATAACCAAATCTCACGTTCCTTGTTACCAATAGTGTGTTGCATGTGATTGGCTCTTCCTAAACTGAGGTCATCCACATAATATAACCCCCTCTCTTAGTACCATGCCTAATGATTTCCTTGGTGAGAATATCCTGTAGAAGACAAAAGGTTGAATACATCAATACTACACAGTTAAGATCTGAAGTGACCTGACTTACATTAGTCTGTTTGAAAGAGAGGGTACAAGTAATGTATTAGATAATGATAATGAAGGAGATAAAGTCACTGTTCTAGCCCCTGTAATTGGATAAGTGACCCCATTGGCATTGGCAACATGGCTCCGTCTCGGTTGGGTTGTATTGGAGAGATCTTTTGGGTCAAATGTCATATGATCTGTAGCTCTAGAGTCTAGAATCCAATCCTCCTTATCACTACGAGTAGAGATGTGAAATGCTTTACTTGAAATACCTGGATCCTGGGAAGATTCGACCTGTAGAATAAGGGATAGTGATGTATTATTGGTAGCCACAATAGCTCGCCTAGTGGTTTCCCGTTTCTTCCGTGCTTGAAGACCATTCCACCATTCTGGATACCCATATAGTTTGAAGTAGTTTTCACGGGTGTGTTTGGAGTTTCCACAATGGCCACATTTCATGTCAATAGAGGGTGGATTTCCCGTGGATGTCTTGCTACCCAAAAAAGTTCCTAGTTTGGATGGCAATGGATTATGGTGTCCCTTGATCCCTTTGAAAACCAAAACTGCTCCGGGTGTCGTATATGTACCCGTGATCATCACAGTCTGCCAGACCTCTTCCCTACGGATGAATCCATAGGCTTGTTCCACCGTAGGGAATGGTTTGATTTGAAGCACATCACTTCGATTTTTGTCTAGTCTATCATCAAGTCCATCGATGAAGGTATACACTCGATCTTCCTGTACAATGGAGTTGTATTTTTGTATGTCAGTCGCACACTCCATTGGATTAGGACGACGTAAATCAATTTCTCGCCACAACCCTTTAAGGTCATTGTAATATTTTTCATTGGATCCAACTGCCTGCTTCGTACGAGTAACTCAATGTCGAAGATCATACACTTGAGACGTGTCTTTCCTATCATAGTAGGTGGTAGCAGTAGAATCCCAAACCTGTTTCCCAGTTGGAAATCGAATAAAATTTGCAATCAAGAAGGGGTCCATCAAATTGATCAACCATTCTTTGACAATGACATTTTCAGTGCGCCATCTCTTGAATGAGGGGTCGGTTTCAGCAGGTTGAGGAAAATCCCCATTAATATATCCCAGTTTGTCTTTACCAGAGATATACATCTTTACCACCTAGGACCATAAGGCATAGTTGGATCCTCCCAACTTGATATTAATGGGAGTAGTCGACGCTTCAGTTAGTGGAGGTTGTGAGGTGATTTGAGCTCTAGTTAGAACTTCCGTCATTTTTTTAGTCAAATCTTCAAATATGAAATTTATGGTTAAATATCTAGATTCTGCCATGAAATCTAAAAAAAAAATTCATTCCTTTTTTTTCCTTTTTTTTTACACTTTGTACACTAGCTATATATAGAACATTTTGTAACGCTAATTCCTTTTCTTTTCCATTTGCGTAGCCCTTTGCACGTTTTCTTCACGCTGCCCTCTACGGAGTTTTTCTTCGCGCAGCCCTCTACGATGCTTTCTTCTTCTGATGGAAGATAAGGATGGTCGAATCCTAGCCGACTACAACATCCAGTCGAAGTCAACCCTCTACCTGGTCCTCCGTCTCTGTGAAGCAGCGCTCTTCTTCTGCTTCGTTCCAAGTTTCTCCACGATGGTAGCTAGATTGGTACGTAGAGAGACTGCACCAGCCCCAATGAGTAAGCAATGTTGGGCAACTACGACGACTCCAACGAGCAGATAGACCTGAAACGCAGGTAAGCTGAAATGGCTCCAACGAGCAATTAGATTAGTAAGGCTCCCTGAAGGGTTCTGTTGAGATTGCGACGACGGAACTGATGTTGGGCAGAAATGGCTTCACTGTCTACCCATCCCCTCAGGTTTCAACCTCTGTGGTTAAGCCTTACAACAATGTTCTTTGTACTTATTCCCTTCTGGAGCACACAGATGTTGTTGTTTTACTTGATGGTATTTTTTTTCAGTATTGCAACTGATCGGTTTCAACGAGTAAAACAGAAATCAGCTTCGAGGAAAAAATGTAAACCAGAAATCAAAAATCAGCAGAAATCAGAAATCAACTTCGAGGAAAAATGTAAACGAGAAATCAGAAATCAACAACCACACCAGAGATTAGAAATCAAAATGGTAGTAGAACAGAAATCAGTATAGCAAGTAATTTCATTAGTTAATAATAACTTGCTCTGATACCATGACAAATATTGTGTTTTTCTGATAATTATCATGTATATTTCATTTCATTTTTATTCAGTTTATATACAAGAGTTTATGTATATGTATACAAGAAAAACGAAAACTAAACAATTAACCCTAGTTTCTGCACATCCATGTTTTATGACTTCACTAATATTATTGTCTGTTCCATGTTTTGCTCCATTAAATATTGGTGTCTGTCACTGTTACAGCATGCACCACAACACACACCAACAAAATCATATTGTCTACTATTACTGCTGCTCCGCTTTTGGTGCTGGTGCTGCTCCAAGCATGCCGTTCTCTGTTGCTACGCCCATACCTGCTACTCTCTACTGCGCTGTTGACTGCTGTACTTCTGCAGCATACCACCAAGATAATTCTTCAATTATCAATATTAGTATGAAAAAATAAACATGATCCTAATAGTGTTTGTGATTTGATGCTTCGTTTAATTCCTGAAAATTACTATATTTGGCTCCAGACCTTCCTAATATTATTTCGTAAAAAGATTAAAGAAAATGAAGCATTGTTATATGCTCTGTTGGTTTTCTTAAGAAATGCACACTATCACAGAGAAAAAAATATACACAAAGACAGAGGATTTTGGAGATGCTCAAAAACTTGCAGCATCATTTTCTGGTTTTCTCATTATATAAGTAAATACAAAATCTTAACTGCACCACTAACCCACGTTTTCTAAAAATATAATTAAACACAAACTTTACTTAAATAACTGCTATCCTATTTTTTAGCCACACATTGGACTAAAACTGACAGTCTAATTGTGGATTCAAACAAAAAAAAAAGTTTGCTAAAATTAAACAAATCAACTACTGGATACCACCCTCTAACAACAAGATTAACTCATCAATCTCCTCCTTAAGCTTGTTGTTCTCTACTTATGATCCGCACACCAATCCTTTCTCTCATCTCCAAGAACTTCATCCTTGCTAGCGACTTTGTTAGAATATCAGCATTCTGATCTTCTGTGCAAACATGCTGAATTTCAATCATTCCTGATTCAACACAATCTCTAATGTAGTGGAATCGGGTATCGATGTGTTTGCTCCTCTCATGGTGAACTGAATTCTTGCTCAATGCAATTGCGGACTGATTATCGATCTTTAGAACCACTTTCTTAACCTCAGTCTTTAACAAATCTGCCAACAGTCGTCCCAGCCACACTCCTTGACACGCTGCTGCACAGGCAGCAATGTATTCCGCTTCACAGGAAGATAATGCAACCACTTTCTATTTTTGTGAACACCAACTAATAGGATTTGACCCAAGGAAAAATATTAAACCTGAGGTACTTTTCCTGTCATCAGTATCACCAGCTAGATCACTATCGGAGTAACTGATCAGCTCCAAGCTTCCTTCCTTCTTCTCATAAACGCAACCGAGGTTTAAAGTTCCTTTGATGTACCGCAGTATGTGCTTCACTGCAGCCATGTGCTCTATTGTGGGCTTCTCCATGTATCTACTCACCATGCCGACTGAGAATGCCAAATCTGGGCGCGTGTGCAGTAGGTATCTTAAACTGCCAACAATACTTCGGTACAGAGTTGTGTCTACAGGTGGACTTGTGCTTTCCTTGCTCAGTTTCAGACGAGGTTCCATCGGGATTTGTGAAGGGTTGCAATCTTTCATGCCGCATTTGTCTAACACCTTTGTTGCATATGCGGACTGGTTGAGTGTGATCTTCTTCGAACTCTGACAAACTTCAATTCCCAAATAGTAGCTGAGTAACCCAAGGTCGCTCATACTAAACATCTTCTTCATCTGAGATTTGAACTTGTTTATACCTTGGATACACTCTCCAGTGATGATTAGATCATCCACGTAAACTCCAACTATCAAATTCCCTTTTCCTTGGCTTCTCTTGTACACAGCATGCTCTAATGAACACCTCTCAAAACCGAGTGTTTTCAATGACTTGTCCAGTTTTGAATTCCAAGCTCTAGGTGCTTGTCGCAAGCCGTACAATGCCTTGTGCAGTTTTAATACCTTGTGCTCTTCTCCTTTTACTTCAAAACCCGGCGGTTGAATAACATACACTTCTTCTTCCAAATCCCCGTTGAGGAAGGCTGACTTTACATCCATGTGATGCACCTCCCATCCTTCATGTGCCGCAATAGAGATCAGCAAACGTACTGTCTCTAGCCGAGCAACAGGGGCGAAAACTTCATCAAAGTCTATGCCTTGTCGTTGAACGTACCCCTTTGCCACTAATCTCGCCTTGTGCTTCACAATTCTGCCTTGAGTGTCCTTCTTTAGCTTGTAAACCCACTTTAGACCTATAGGTTTGTGGCTATCGGGTAATGGAACGAGCTTCCAAGTTTCATTTTTTTTAATAGAGGAAATTTCCTCCTCCATTGCTCTTCTCCACATCGGATCTGCCTTGGCTTCTTCGAAATTTGACGGCTCTTCTCCTAGCAAACACAGTCCCGAATACTGCAACTCTATTGGGACTGTTGCATCGTACAAGCTTTTGATATCACGCTTACCCCGTGGTCCTACTAATGAACTCTCATCAGATGTTGAGGGTTGTAGTGTTTCAGTTGATTCTGATTCTTCAACAGTTGCTGCTGGAGTATATGGTGAGTTAGAAACAGATGCTCTGGATTTCGTGTTCATCATTGGTGTAGCATACTGGTATTGGTTACCAGCTTGTTCCTGTGTCGGCTGTGGGAAATTCATGCCAGAATTGCTGATACCAATGCCAGAATCGCTGACATCCTCTTTATCTTTCTGATTTGTCATATCAGATGCGCCTGCTATGGTAAAATAGTGTGCTGTAAGAGTGTTCCCTGCTGATCCTGTTTCTGTTTCTGGAAATTTTCTCCACTCCCACTTCTTCTCCTCTTCGAACACGACATCCCGTGTCACCATTACTCGTTTTGACTTTGGATCAAACATCCGATAGCCTTTTGTATTCGAATCATAACCAATAAACACCATTGGCTTGCTTCGGTCTGCAAGTTTTGAGAGGTGAGGTGTAACATCTTTTACGTGTCCTACACATCCAAAGATGCGAAAATGATCAACAGTTGGCTTGCGGTTGTAATATGCTTCATAGGGAGTTTTGTCGATGATGCTTTTTGTTGGTGCTCGATTTAGGAGATATACGGCAGTTGATACCGCTTCTCCCCAAAATTCGCCTGGGACTCCCATGCTTTTCAACACGCTCCTTGCCATGCCGACCACCGTCTGATTTCTTCGTTCAACAACTCCGTTCTGCTGAGGAGAATAAGGCGCCGTGAGATAACGCTTAATTCCCAACAGCTCACAGTAAGTCTTGAACTCATTTGAGGTGAATTCGCCACCACGATCTGTGCGAAAAGCCTTCAGCTTGCTGTTTTTCTCCATTTCTGCTGATGATTTAATCTTCTTGAATGCCTCAAATGCTTCGTCTTTGTTTTGGATCAGCACCTGCCACATGAATCTAGTACAATCATCAACCAACAGCAGAAAATAGCGCTTGCCTCCGTGTGTAGTAGGAGTTATTGGCCCACACAAATCTCCATGCCACAGTTCAAGGGGTGATTCTGCTCGGAATTTTGCCACTGCTGGAAATGGATTTCGGTGTTGCTTTCCAATCAAGCAACCATCGTAGATGCGATCATCATGCTCGATTATGGGTAGTCCGTGCACCATCTGTTTCTGACTTAGAATCTTCAAGGCATGAAAGTTCACATGCCCGTATCTTGCATGCCAGCGCCAAGCACTTTCTTTGCTTCTAGCCATGAGACATTCTGGTAAGGCCTGAGCAATGTGCAGCAGATATAAACGACTTCCTGACCTGCTCACTTTTGCTAGTAGCCTTCGTGTCCTGTCCAGGATAGTTATCACTTCTCCTTCAATTACAATCTTGCATCCATTCTCATCCAATTGACCAAGGCTTATTATGTTGCTCTTCAACTTCGGGATGTAGTAGACATTAGTAAGTATACGATGTTCACCTGTGAAGCATTCAAATAAAACTGAACCTCTTCCTTGTATTTCTACAGCCGAGCCATCTCCAAATTTAACCGACCCTTTAATGGTCGTGTCAATTTCAGCAAATTTTTCGATACAACCGGTCATGTGGTTACTTGCGCCGGTATCTAAATACCAAGCCTTCTCTTGGGTGTTGTTAATCTTTGGCACCACCTTGTCTTCGTGCAGTAACACCTGCTCGTTCTGAATTGTGTGGTTGAGAACACAAGTTTCAGCCATCAACAGTGCCGGTTCATCATCGGTTTGTGTTGTAACAAGATTGGCCCTCTCTCTTCGGTTTGGCTTGTGACAATCTTTTGCGAAGTGTCCATATTCATTACAATTGAAACACTTAACCTTGGATTTGTCGAAGTTGCGTGGCTTTCGGTCTTCATTAGTGCGTTCACCATTTCCTCGACCTCCACCTTGTCCACGCCCACGACCACATCCTCTCCCGTGATGTCCTCCTCTTTTGTTGCTGCTGAAACCTTCATCTTTCTTTCCCTTTGTGCATCTTGCCTCCCACTCGGCTTGGGTAAGAAATAATTGTTCTCCCCCACCCTTTGTGTGTTGCCGTCCTTTAAGTCCTTCCTCAAAGGTTCTGAGGCGGCCGATTGCTTCTGAGACTGACATTTTCTCAATATCGCCAAACTGCTCGATCGTTCCGATAATTTGGAGAAATTTATCTGGAACTGCACTGAACAGTTTTTCAACAACTTCGCTGTCGTCGAGCTTCGTCCCCAGTGAGCGGATCTCACCCACCAGCGTGGTAAGGTTCATTGCAAAGCTGTTTATTGTCTCTGAATCCTCCATGTGTAACTTGTTCAGTTGCCGTTTCAGCACCTGTACGCGTGCCTTCTTGACGCGATCTTCACCAACCCGCATCTCCCTGAGTGCATCCCAAGCCTCCTTTGCCGTCTGCTTCTCCGCGATTACCATCATCACGTCATCTGGCACGGCTTGAGAAATGGCTACCATGGTGCCTTGATCTTTGTCGTCGTCTGTGTCTCCACCTTCGATCACTGACCATACTCCTAGCGAACGCAAGATTATCTTCATCTTGACAGCCCATATGCCGTAGTTCGATTCGCTTAACGTTGGATAATGGATCGGGATTGAGGCTCCTCTTGCCGTTGGTTTGACGACTGCAAGTGTCTTAGATTGATCTCCTTCGTTACCGGCCATTGCTTTGACAATCTAGCTCTGATACCAAATGTTGGTTTTCTTAAGAAATGCACACTATCACAGAGAAAAAAATATACACAAAGACAGAGGATTTTGGAGATGCTCAAAAACTTGCAGCATCATTTTCTGGTTTTCTCATTATATAAGTAAATACAAAATCTTAACTGCACCACTAACCCACGTTTTCTAAAAATATAATTAAACACAAACTTTACTTAAATAACTGCTATCCTATTTTTTAGCCACACATTGGACTAAAACTGACAGTCTAATTGTGGATTCAAACAAAAAAAAAAGTTTGCTAAAATTAAACAAATCAACTACTGGATACCACCCTCTAACAACAAGATTAACTCATCATGCTCAACAAAAAAAAAATGAAATTGAATTTTTTAAGAGTTATCGCAATAAAATATTTTTAATAAAATAAGTTGTTATGAAAATTCAAAAAGGCATTATTAATTCGCTTATAATACAAAATTATAAGCTCTTTATAGATAATGAGAGTATATGCATTTAAACACTATCATTTTATATGTGTATATTAGTCTGTTAATGTGTAAATATTATTTAAAACAAAAATGAACGAACATAGTTTATATGCATGGGTTATGTTAAGAAGTGTAAGAGTTTTACTAGCTTTAATATTATAATTTTAGTGAGCAATATTTTATATATCTTCTTATAATTTAATTTTATAGTTGAGTAATAATTAACTAATAATTAATCGTATAAATAAATTAAAATTTAATAGTACATAATTTATGGAGTCTCTAGTCATAATTAATTATATTTTTATAATTAATTTTAATTTTGAAAAAATGTTAAAAAATATGATATATTTAATATATTATTAGTTGGATTAAGTTATATAAGAATACATATATGCTTACGATATGTCTTGTAAATCAATTTTTCACATGTAACTTTTATAGTTTAGAATGTGTAAGTGTTATTTAAAAGAAGAATTAAAAACATCTTTTATATGATATGTAACATGTACGCTTAAGAAGTATCTGAGTTTTGGAAGCTTTAATGTTATAGCATTATTTAATATATAGATAATTAAATTAAATTATATGAAAAAATAAATTAATAGTTATAGATTAAATTTTACCAAGTAATTTTTGAGATTAGAATTGTCATTTTTATATAAAAAATAAACTCAATTTTTTATAATAGTTATAAGGTATGGTATCCTATGATAAATACTTATAAGAGATGAGAGAAAAGCAGGAGCAATCGGTTCTGGTTCGTGAACGGACATTGATAAAAATGAGAAATTAGGAAAAGTGACAGAGAGTAATATGGTGTCCATGAAGATAAAATTCATGTTTGGTATGGATTCTTAATACATCCTTTTGTTTTAAGTTCTGTAAATTCTTTGTAATATATATATATATATTTTGAATAAATGAATTGTATTTGTTTTTTATTTTTCGAGTATTTATAGAATGATTTTTGACTTTGTTTAATAAAAATGATAGATTAAAACTTGAATTTTACTTTTTTGGAACCAAAAGTTTCCAAAAATAAATATATGTTTACACTTTAGTGTACCATACAATTTTTTTAATTTATTTTCTTATAAACCTATTAATTTTTAATGTTTTGACATATGATTTTGTATTTCTATCTACTATATCACTCACGTGTTAAAATATTATTGCATGTGATTTTCATAAATTGATTTTACTTTTTTATCTAATACTTTTATAAAAAAGTAATTTTGCATTACATATATAGCAATACTCTTTCGTGTAGGATTTAGCAATTAGTAGTAAGGGGTAAAACAATAAATTGAATAGATTGAATCATTGAAATGGATAGTAAAGGCTAACGGTTCATAGAATACGTGTGGTCCAAAAAGAATATACTCTATTCAGAAAATGAACATAAATAATACACAAGATGACAAGATATTAAAATTTGTAAGTATAATTATTTTCGTGTAATATATACACTACACATATTTGAAACTTAAACCCTAAATCCCCTTCCTAATTAAAGGGGGTACATATATAGAGTAACCTTTTAGCTTAAATATTAGTTTTTTTATATGCTTATTTTTATTAATATAAAAAAATTGAGCTTAAAAATTGGGTGTGTAGAATAGTTTATGCAAAAAAAAAAAAAGGAAAAAAAGATTGTCTTAGCCCATCCAAGAGATGCATTTAATGTGTCAATAAAATCAAACAAGGAAAACAAATATCACAAGTGTATATATGTGTTTATAGTACAAGCATTCATATTCTATACTAAAAGAATTTTATCACCTCTGTTGTATTTGTGTGTTGGTTTTTTCTATACAAAATACGATGTCTATTATTTTAGTTAATGTTTTTATCTTCGTCTGTGTAAGATTAGTTACTGTTGATCAATAATTCACACAAGCACATAGTTAGTTATATTTTGTATACAAGCATGTTTACGTACACCATGAGATTGGTTTTCATAATGTTTTGACTTTTTTACTTGTGATTTTTGGTATGTTTCAGGTGCAGATATTTATGGATAGTACTCGTTTTTTTTAAATGAAAAAATATAAATTTTTAATACCTCATCACCAAGCTCGGTACCATCCTTGATGAGGTGGTTGGCAAGGTAGCTAGCAAGGTGTGCATTATGAGCCTTATAAATACCTCACTCATTTCTCTTCTCTTCACCCCACGTTTTTAGTGTCAAATCTCTGCCAAAATTCATATCGAGATATATATCTATTTTAGAAATCATTTTGGTAAGATTATGTTCGAGTGTGGGTCATTCAATGTGGTTTATAGTTAAATCGTTTTTATGTGAGTACATGGTTTGACTGTGTGTCTCTTATACGCGATTTGACAACAATAATAGGCTATGTGTCTCATGAAATAGTAAGTTGATACACTTCTAGTTACTGATATATCGTTACCAACCACATCATTTTGGGTGGTGTTGGCTGTGGAAGATAGTCGCTTTAATTATTGAACCAAAACGTTGCGAAAACAACAAGTGAAGAGAAACAGTAAACAGTTAGGACATTGCTCCAAGCTGATAGGGGTAATGGGGGTTTTACTATTTATTAGAGTTATAACTTGTTTATGGATTAGTGAATTATTTGCTACTTAGTGGTTTCCTTAAGCAACTTGAAGATGTTACCATATAGATGTTGAAAATCAATACCAACTCAATACTTAAAGTGGTTGAAGGATGCAGAAAAATAAATGGAATGGTTGAAGGATGTAGAAAATAGAAGTGTGTATATAATATTTATGTGGCTAGAGTTATTTCTTAGTTTTATATTTGTGTAATGTAGATTACATGGCGAGGACTATAAATAGCCTACCTTGTATTTGGTTTAATTATCCCATCAAAAACAAATAAGTCTTGTATTCTTAGTTTTTGTGTGAGTTGAGAGCTTTCTCTTTGAGTGTTTATATTTCTCTTCAATTTGTTATTTGCCTTTGAAAGGTGTTATAGTGTCTTTTATTATGGGTATAATACAAATAATTTGTTTACTTGTTTGGATCCAATATTAGTAAATTTAGAGTTATGTATTCTAAATTTTACTTAACAATTGGTATCAGAACGAGACGGTCAATGATTGTTCTTAGTGGAGCTATTTTAAGTTGTAAGGAGTTTGGTATTCTGCAAGTTTCTTAGTTAAGCTTGTTCGGTATAGTTGAAGTGTTGCCAACAAGATGGGTAACCTTCAAGTAGTTGAAGGAATCAAGAAGCTCATCAATAAATACTATAACACATGGGAACATGTATGGAGTGTTACCTACACGGTCAAGATCTGTGGGAGGTTGTTGGTGGTGACGAAGTTAGACAACCAACACCGAAAGATGAAAACGACATCTTGCGAAAGTGGAAATTAAAGTAGGCAAAACAATGTTTTCTTTAAAGACCACATTTGAAGAAGAAATTTTGGAGCACATTTGGGATGCCAAAATATCGAAGGAAGCACAAGACACTCTTGTTACACTATTTTCAAAGTAGAATAATACAGGAATGCACCTTCTTGAGAACAAGTTGCTATCGATGGCGCAACGTGACATGAAAATTTCCTAGTTCTTTCACAAGGTAAAATCGTTATACCACGAAATTTCAGATTTAGATCTGAAAGCTTCTATTGGGGAAACTAGGATAAAGAGAATACTTATCCATGATTTAAGATTTGAATATCAAGGGTTTGTTACCTCTATACAAGGATGGCCGACACAACCATCTCTTGTTAAGTGTCAGAATTTACTGGCCGGTCAAGAAGCCATGGCTGAGAAAATGGGATGAGTCTCGATGAAGGGTGATGAAGAAGCGTTTGACACCAGTAAATGCAGAGGCAGTTTCAAGCAGTACAATGGTAGTGGATATAAAAATGATGGCGACAAAGGAAAAATTCCTTAAGGAAAGGAAGACTTTCATCCAGGGGGAGCTTGGAAGAATCGCATTAATGGTAGAAAATTTGATAGTGAATGTTACAACTGTGAGAAGATGGGTCATATGGAAAAATATTGTTGGAATGAGAAAAAGCATGTTGAAAGTAATACAACTACTTCCAGTTCTAAGGAGCATAGCGAAGATGGTTGGGATGCCGAAGCATTATTCGCTACAGAGGAAAAAGAATTACCTCTTATGGTGACAACATCAAAACAAATTGACTACAAGAATGATTGGATTGTAGATTCGGGCTACTCAAATCATATGACAGGTGATAAACAAAAGTTGGAAAGCATGTTTGAGTACAAGAAAGGTCGTGTAATGGTGATAGTTGACAACTCAAGGTTACCGATAGTCCACATCGGTAAGACGATTGTTACGTCTTGATATAATACTAACCAGGTACCACTACAAGATGTTTATCATGTCCCAGGAATGAAGATAGGACAAGAAGAAATGAGACAACAGATCTATGGCATATGCAGTTAGGTCACGTTATCTATTCTAAGCTATGTGTGATGGTGAAGAAGTTGATGCTTAAAGGGCTTCCTCAACTAGATGTGTAAACAAACATGGTCTGTGTAGGATTCCAATATGGTAAAGCTCACCAATTTCCATACGAGGAATCAAAGTTTAAAGTAAAAGAACCATTGGAGTTAGTTCACTCTAATGTATTTGGGCCTGTTAAGCAACCATCAATTGGCAATATGCGGTACATGGTGACATTCATTGATGACTTCTCAAGGTATATGTGGGTTTTTTTTATGAATGAAAAATTTGAAAAAATTTCAAAGTTTAAAGAGTTTAGAGAGTCAACTGAAGAAGAAGTAGGAAAGAAGATCCGTAGCTTGCTCACAGACAACGAACAAAGAGTATAGCTCAAGCTAGTTCTCTCAATACGTAAGGAAATTCTGAATACATAATCAGTATACTTGTGTTAACATGCCATAACAAAATGATGTAGCAAAGAGAAAGAACTGGTATTTTGCAAAAATATTTTGGAGTATGCTACATGAAAAGAATATACTTGGGAGGTTTTGGGCAGAAGCGATAAAGACTGCAACCTTTGTGATCAATAGACTTCCTCAACCAAGGTTAGGATTTGTTTCACCCTTTGAGAAACTGTGGAACATGAAACCTACAATTAACTACTTTTGAGTATTTGGTTGTGTATGTTATGTATTTGTTCATGATCATTTACCGAGAAAGTTTGACAAGAAAGATGTTAGATGTATCTTTAGGGATACGATAGCCAGAGAAAAGGATGAAAATGTTGTGATCCAACAACTGGAAGATGGTACACTTCATGAGATGTGGTGTTCGATGAAGTATCATCTTGGTGGTCCTCAGAGAAAAAAGTGTTGCTAGACTCGAAAGAATTTGGAGACAAACTACAGTAAAAGATGAAAGAGCATACTATTCAACTCCAACCAAGGTTAGGTGAATCCAGAGATCCAAACGATGATGATTCTGAACAAAGAGTAACTCAGAATCGTTGGAAAATTGGCATATATCAACAACTAAATGAAGAAGGTGGGTCTAGTGAAATGGAAGAATCAACTCCACAATCTTAACTTTGTAGGTTAACAAGAACACGAAGGCCAAATCCCAAATATGCTAATGCAGTCATAGTTGAAGAAGAAATACAACCTAAGATGATCGAATAAGCATTGCAAAGATCTAAATGGATGATAATTATGAAAGAAGAGATCGATGCACTTTACCAAAATCAAACTTGGGATCTGGTGCAAAAACCAAGAAATGTAAAACCCATATCCTATAAGTGGGTTTACAAGATAAAGCATCATCGAGATGGATCAATTGAGAGATATAAGGCATGATTGGTAGCTCATGGTTTCTCTTAACAATACAGACAAGACTATGATGAAACATTTAGTCTGGTGGTGAAAATTACAACTGTATGTGTCTTACTTGCACTTGCAGCCAACAAAGATTGGAGTTTGTGTTAGATGGATGTGAAGAATTCTTTTCTTCATGGAGAGTTGGATCGAGAGATCTATATGATCCAACCAATGGTTTTTAGAGCTAAGATAATCCTAAATATGTGTGTAAGTTGTTGAAAGCACTTTACGGAATGAAAGAGGCACCCGGGGAATGGTATGGTAAGATTGTTGAATTTTTAACACAAAGTGGTTATTCAGTAACACCTACAGATTCCAACTTGTTTGTTAAATCCAGTTAAGCAAAGATAGCTATCGTGCTTGTATAGGTAGATGATTTAATCATAACTAGTGATGATGAGGCAGAAATTCTTCGAATAAAGGAGAGTTTATCAATCCTTTTCTAGATAAAAAAACTTGGACAACTCAAGCACTTCCTTGGTCTAGAGGTTGACCGCACACAAAAAGGAATATTTCTTTGTAAACAAAAATATTCCAAAGATTTGTTAAAGAGGTTCAGAATGCTTGAATGAAAACTGATTTTGATGCCGATGGAATCAAATGCCAAAATGTGTGCACATGAAGGAAAAGATTTGGAAGATGTGACAATGTTTTGAAAATTGGTAGGAAGTCTAATCTACTTAACCTTAACTCGACCTGACATTTCTTATACAGTTATTGTAATGAGTCGATACATGCAAAAACCAAATAAGCCTTATTTGAAAACAATTCGACGAATATTGAGATATGTGAAAAGTGCAATTGACTATGGTCTTTTGTACAAGAAAGGTGGAGACGACAAGTTAGTTGGTTATTGCGATGTTGACTATGCAAGAGATCATAGCACCAGGAGATCAACAACTGGGTATGTGTTTAAGCTTGGTTCTGGAACAATTTCTTGGTGTAGCAAGAGATAGCCGATAATATCATTATCAACCACTGACGTTGAGTTTCGAGCAGCGACAATGGCAGCTCAAGAGAGTACATGATTGATACAGCGAATGAATAATCTATAACAACCAATAGATTATAAAGTTCCGTTATACTATGAAAATCAAATGACAATTCGTTTGGTAGAGAATCCAGTCTTTCATGCAAGAACTAAGCATATTGAAGTGCACTATCACTTTATCCGAGAAAAGGTTTTGCAAGAAGAAAATGAGATGAGGTAAATCAAGACAGATGATCAAGTTGTGGACTTGTTCACAAAAAGCTTAAGTATTGGTAAGTTTGAAATGTTTTGCTGTGAACTTGGCACAGTAAAAATAGATTAAATGGTGAGGACTATAAATAGCCTACCTTACATTTGGTTTAATTATCCTATAAAAAACAAAACTTTTTTGCATTCTTAATTTTAGTGTGAGCTAAGAGCTTTCTCTTTGAGTGTTTGTATTTCTCTTCAATTTGTAAGTTGTCTTTGAAAGATGTTATATTGTTTTTTTGTTGTGAGTATAATATAAGTAATTTGTTTACTTGTTTGGATCCAATATTAATAAATTTAGAGTTATGTATTCTAAATTTTAATTGACAATAGATACGATCTTTATATGAGTTTATTTTGTTATATAGAATGTTATGCTTGATTTGATATTGTGTTAGTATAATCTAAGTTTAAGATGTGTAATTATCAATATACTAAATACTTAAACTTAGATTAAAAAGTTTTTATATTCTTGCTTGGTCTCTGTTCCATATATATAATATTTGTTATTATAATTATCTGCTTTTGATTTTATATGTTTTGTGATTTCCTACTATCAGAATCCTAAAAGCTCAACACATACATGCTAACTCACACATTACACTAAGGCATGCAACTTATATTGAATAGTCTAATATCTACATCATTCTAAGGAAATTTAAGACTAGTTACTCAATAAAGATTTGAAGTGTCTTATATTTAACCAATTTCGCAACTGGTTTCTAGTAAAAAAATTCAACTATCTAATGAATCCAACCAATTTGACTAAATTCGTTGAATTTAAGTTGTTTTAAACCAATAGTTAGATTAAATTAAATTGAGAAAATTTCAATCCACTAGGATCTAGTATGGCTGAGGAAACTGTTTACCAATATGATCTAAACGATCGTAAATAAATTACAATTGTTTCCATGTGTCACTCTTTTATAAAGTAATAGTACCTTTTAACATATAAATTTCAGTTTTTCAGTAAATTGTCAGATAAACTCATAAAAGTTTACCTTATGTCAAATATAAATATATGTCAATGAAAATATAAGGTAAAACGATATTAGGCATGTGACTTGAAAAGAAAAAAAAAAGTTAGGTTAATAGTGTCAAATTATGGTATTTCTCTGATAATTATCAGTGTATTTCATTATTATTTCTGTTATCTGTTTCTGTACAATAGTTTAGATATATGTATACAAAGAAAACGAAAATTAAACAATAACCATAAATCCTGCATATCCATGTTTAATGGATCCACTACCATTATTGTATGCTCCATGTTTTACTCCACTGAGTCATTGGTGTCTGCCACAACAACACACACCAACACTCCTCCTCAAGTTGGTGCATATATGTCTCTTATGCCCAACTTGTCAAGTGAGTTGTAGAAGTTCCTTGCAGACACAGATTTTGTGAGTATATCAGCCAATTGATCTTCTGATTTAACAAATGGAAGCTTAATAATCTTTTCTTCAAGATTCTATTTGATGAAGTTCCGATCCACTTCAACGTGCTTCGTGCGATCATGTTGAACTGGATTGTGAGCGATGGCAATGGCTGCTTTGTTATCACAAAATAAGTTCATTTCAGAGTTAGGAGCAACACCAATCTCAGTTAGAAGTTTTTTCAACCAAAGGAGCTCACATATTCCCTTGACCATTCCTCGAAATTCAGCTTCAGCACTGGATAAGGCAACTACATTTTGCTTCTTGCTTCTCCATGTAACAAGATTGCCTCCCACGAAAGTAAAGTACCCAGCAGTAGATTTCCTATCCTTCATATTCCCTGCCCAGTCTGAATCTGTATATCCAAGGACTTCCAATTGGCCATTCTTTGAAAACATAAGTCCTTTCCCAGGGGAGGATTTTAAGTAACGAAGTATTCGCATGACCGCATCCATATGGTCTTCACTTGGGCAGTGCATGAATTGACTCACGACACTCACAGCATACGCAATGTCAGGTCGAGTATGAGATAAATATATGAGTTTACCTACTAACCGTTGATATCTCTGTTTATCTGTTGGTGCTTGGTCCACATATTCTCCGAGTTTATGATTTTGAACCATTGGAATATCGACAGGTTTACAATCTAGTAGTCCTGCCTCTGCTAGTAGGTCCAGAGTATATTTCCTTTGGGAAAGACATATGCCTTGTTTTGATCTTGTTACCTCAATACCTAAGAAGTATTTGAGCCATCCCAAGTTCTTCATTTCAAACTCATTTGACAGTTGTTCTTGAAGCTTAGAGATTTCTTCTTTATCATCCCCTGTAATGATCATGTCGTCTACATAGACTATAAGGGCTGTTATCTTCCCTAATCGATGTTTTAAGAAAAGAGTATGATCAGAGTTGCTTTGTTGGAACCCATATTTCTTCATTGCTGAACTCAACCTACCAAACCACGCTCGAGGTGATTGTTTTAGTCCATACAATGCTCGTTGTAATCTACATGCAGTTTCGTTTCCTGATGTAACAGTATATCCTGGTGGGATATCCATGTAAATCTCTTCCTCAAGGTCACCATGAAGGAAGGCATTCTTCACGTCAAGTTGGTGCAATGACCAATCTAAATTTGCTGCAAGAGATAACAAAACTCTCACAGTTTTTAGTTTAGCCACAGGTGAGAAGGTTTCTTGATAATCTATCCCATGTTTCTGTGTATATCCTTTTGCTACAAGCCTCGCCTTGTAACGATCAACTAACCCATCTGCTTTATACTTAATGGAGAAAATCCACTTGCATCCTACCATCTTCCTCCCTTGAGGCAACTCACTTAACACCCATGTGTTATTCTTCTGCAATGCCTCAAATTCCTCTTTTATAGCTTGAGCCCATTTTGGATCAGATAAGGCTTCTTCAATGCTACTCGGAATTTGACACGAGGAGAGTGTTTGTGCAAATGCCCTGATAGGTTCTGATAATCTTTGAGTAGATACATAACTTGCTATTGGATACTTGGGTTGTCGTTCTTCTCTTTCTGGGGAGTATCGATTTGGAGGTTTACCTCGATTGTGTCTGAAAGGTAAAACATAACCAACAGGTGTATCTATAGCATTAGTTTGTAAAGGTGTGATAGGATAGCTTACCTCAGGAGTGTTCTCAGCAGGAGGATCATTGGGTACTAGAGAATGGAGGGGTACATCAACCACTTCATCTTCTGGAGATTCAATTACTATTTCAGCTTCAGTTCTTGGAAGTTCAAGCTCGGGTCTAGATACGGGCTCCTCCATAATATTGGCACGATCCGAGTATGTTGGACTAGTGTCTAATATTTCAACATCAAGCCAATTTCGTTCTTCACCATAACTCTCCTCCTGAAGAGTGTAATTGGATACCGATGATGGGAAAAAACATTCTGATTCGAGGAAAGTGACATCCATGGTAGTATAGTTTCTTTTAGTAATTGAATCATAACATCGGTACCCTTTTTTTTTGTACACCATACCCCAAGAATACACATCGGACAGCACATGGATCCAACTTAGTTCGTTGATTTTTATGGAGGTGGACAAAAGCAACACATCCAAAAATTCGGGGCGGAAGCATTAAAATAGTAGGTAAGGGAAGATGATCAGATAACACCTTTAATGGAGTCTGAAATTGTAAGGTCTTTGTGGGCATTCGATTCAGTAGATACACAGCTGTAGTAACAGCATCACTCCAGTATTTATTAGGCATATGTGCACCGATTAGTAAGGCCCAAGCCGTTTCTAAAATATGCCTATTCTTCCTCTCCGCAGTCCCATTCTGTTGTGGGGTTTGTGAACATGAGGTTTCATGGAGAATACCATGGTTGTCCAAGTATGTCCGGAATTGTTGATTAACATACTCCCCTCCATTATCAGACCTAAGTATCTTAATTTTTTCAGAAAATTGTGTCTGAATCATGGTGTGAAACAGGTGAAATGTAGCAAATACTTCATCTTTATGTTTGAGAAGGTAAAGCCATGTCATTCGTGTACAATCATCAACAAAAATAACAAACCAACGATGACCCGATGACGTAATAACCGGGGAAGGTCCCCAAACATCAGAATGTACCAAAGCAAAAGGAGTCATACTTTTATTCATGCTCATAGGATAAGACGCCCTATGACTTTTTGCTAGGATACAAGTATCACATTTGAAATCTGAATGTGTGATATTTGAAAATAAACTAGGGAGTAGGTGCCTTAAATACCCGAATGATGGATGCCCAAATCTACGATGACATAGCCAAATCTGTCGTTCCTTGTTACCAACAGTACGTTGCATGTGATTGGCTCTTCCTGAACTGAGGTCATCCACATAATATAACCCTCCTCTCCTAGTACCACGCCCAATGATCTCCTTGGTGAGAATATCCTGTAGAAGGCAAAAAGTAGAATACATCAATACTACACAGTTAAGGTCTGAAGTGACCTGACTTACAGACATTAGTCGGTTTGACAGAGAGGGTACAAGCAAAGTATTAGATAATGATAATGAAGGAGATAAGGTCACTGTTCCAGCTCCTATAACTGGATAAGTGACCCCATTTGCATTGGCAACACGACTCCGTCTTGGCTGGGTTGTATTGGAGAGATCGTTTGGGTCAAATGTCATGTGATCTGTAGCTCCAGAGTCTAGAATCCACTCATCTTTCTCACTACGAGTAGAGATGTGATATGCTTTACTTGAAATACCTGGATCTTGGGAAGATTCGGCCTGAGAAGTAAGGGATAGTGAGGCATTATTGGTAGCCACAGCTGCTCGCCCAGTAGTGTCCCGTTTCTTCCGTGCTTGAAGATCATTCCACCATTCTGGATACCCATGTAGTTTGAAGCAGTTTTCACGGGTGTGTTTGGAGTTTCCACAATGGCCACATTTCATGTCAAGAGATGGTGGATTTCCCGTGGATTTCTTGCTACCCAAGGAAGTTCCTGTTTTTGGTGGCATTAGGTTATGGTGTCCTTTGACCCCTTTAAAAGCCATAACAGCTCCGGGTGTCGTATCTACACCTGTGATCATCACGGTCTGCCTGACCTCTTCCCTACGAACGAATCCATAGGCTTGTTCCACCGTAGGGAATGGTTTGATCTGAAGTACATCACTTCGAGTTTTATCCAATCTATCATCAAGTCCATCGAGGAAGGTATACACTCGATCTTCCTGTACGATGGAGTTGTATTTTTGTATATCAATCGCACACTCCATTGGATTAGGACGACGGAAATCAATTTCACGCCACAACCCTTGAAGGTTATTGTAGTATTTTTCAATGGATCCACCCGCTTGTTTCGTACGAGTAACTTGACGTCGAAGATCATACACCTGAGACGTGTCTGTCCCATCATAGTAAGTGGTAGCCACCGAATCCCAAACCTGTTTTGCAGTTGGGAATCAGATAAAATTTGCAATTAAGGAGGGGTCCATCGAATTGATCAACCATCCTTTGACAATGGCGTTTTCAGTACGCCATCTCCTAAATAAGGGGTCGGTTTCAACAGGTTGAGGAAAATCCCCATTAATGTATCCCAGTTTATCTTTGCCAGAGATATACATCTCTACCACCTGGGACCATAAGGCATAATTGGATCCTCCCAACTTGATACTAATGGGAGCAGTCGACGCTTCAGTTGGCGGAGGTTGTGAGCTGATCTGAGCTCTAGTTAAAACTTCCGTCATTTTCGCCGTCAAATCTTCTAATATGAAATTGGTAGTTAAATCTCTAGATTCCGCCATGAAATTTAAAATTTTTTTTTCTTCCGTTTTTCCTTTTTTTTTTTTTTTTTTTTTTTTTTTTACAATTCGTACAACACTATATAAAGAAAAATACGTAACCCTAAACCTCCCTTTTCACATTCGCGCAGCTGCTAACCCTAAAAATTTCCCCTCTTTTTTTTTCAATCTTTTGCGCAGCTCCTTCTTCCTCCTTCTTCTTCCTCCTTCTTCCTCCTTCTTCTTCCTCCTTCTTCCTCCTTCTTCTTCCTCCTTCTTCCTCCTTCTTCCTCCTCAGCGCAGCTTCTTCTACTGCGTTTCTCAACGCAGTTTCTTCTACTGTGGCTTCACGCAACTTCTGTTATCGTTGTGTTCTGTTATCGTTGTGTTATGTTTCTTTTCCAGACAAGAAACTGATGGTGAAACCAGCCACTCTGTGAGGCAACCAGCGTTGGAGCCAACCAATTAGACCGGTACGGTTTCAATGAGTAAGTCAGACCGACCACATAGATCGAACCAGTGTCGAGAAACTGTAACCAAACTGGCCACCCCAGAAATCAGATTCAGAGGGTAAGTGTAAACCAGGAATCAAAAAATCAGCAGCAGGAAACAGAAATCAGCTGAAATTAGAAATCTGCAGCAGAAACAGAAATTTGCTCTGATTGCGAATCCCTTGACTCCTTGTAAGTTGTATGCTGATATTTTTTTTTAAAGTGTAACCCGTAATCTTCTATTGAATTTCTGAACAAATAATCGTGAAATAACTATCTTGCTTTCATTTCTGAGCTGCACATGTTTGGTGTTTGAAACGGCTACAAGAGCTGAAGCAGAAATCAGAACTCAAAAAAAACGAAAAACTGCAGCTACAATCAGTAGCCACACCAGAAATCAGAAATCAGAATTTAGAAATCAGAAACCAGAAATCAGAATTCAGAAATCAGAAATCAGAAATCAACAAATCAGCAAGTCTGCAGATTTGCAAATCAGCAATCAAAAAATGGTAGTTTCGTCATAAATCAGCAGGTAGTTCATTAGCAATATCCTGCTCTGATACCATGTCAAATTATGGTATTTCTCTGATAATTATCAGTGTATTTCATTATTATTTCTGTTATCTGTTTCTGTACAATAGTTTAGATATATGTATACAAAGAAAACGAAAATTAAACAATAACCATAAATCCTGCATATCCATGTTTAATGGATCCACTACCATTATTGTATGCTCCATGTTTTACTCCACTGAGTCATTGGTGTCTGCCACAACAACACACACCAACAAATAGTACATGAAATTCAAAACCAATCAAATGGTCGGATCAAATTAGCCAGAAAATTCCAATGTCCAACCTGCACACCTTATATTTCCAAGTTTCCTACCTCCTCGTCCTAAAGAATTAAACTTATATTATATCTATATATATTATAAACATGTTCTATTATATGTTTTCTATACTTATTTTTTATATGAACTTTTGTTTCTAAATACAAAGATAAACAAATGTCTATATTAGAACGCATATTCATAACATTTGTATAAATACAAGGGGTTCAAGGGACAAGGTTAAAATGAAAATTTCACCAACAAAATGGGTCTTCTCATGAACTTGAACATGTATTTTAGAGTGAAACATCAACTGCAAAATTGTATGGTGTGTTAAGTATAGGGTCATAAAGACAGCTAAAGTCAGAGAAAAGGAAAGCGATATTCACCCGTCAGAAAAATGGTGTGATGGCATTTTACATCTTGAAATGAATAAGTGAAGATCTAGTAAGCCATTAGCCTATTTATTCCTTATATAAAGATTAATCAACTAATAGACAGTTTTAGAGTTATTAAACATAACGTCAATAGCCTGGTCTCTCCTGTCAGCCCCTTTAACCTGAGTACATGATTCAGCCGTGTCATTATGCATTTGTCTCCATTCCAACGACATCTTTCTATTTTGGGAAACATCCTTGTGTAAAATTGGTGGCTGCTTAGTGACTCACCAAGCAGAACCAGATGAATTTGGAGTCCACAGTTGTATTGATATCACCAAAAAAATGCTTTTGATTCTCAAGGATTCAAGTAAGACTCCTGACCATTGGTTTCTAGCTTCATGGCTTTAGTCAAAACATCATTCTGTATGTCAACATAACATAAACCAATGAAGTCAAGTGAGCAAAATTTGTATATTTCAATTAAATTTTGATCGAGCCAAGGTCGTGCAAAAAAGGATTCAATGTATTTCGTAGACCAGATTTTTGAGAATGGAATGTTGATATTTCCTACAAAATTGCTATATTTCTTCTACTTTCACTTTTGAATTATCTTAACCCCCTTACTACTCTCTCCCTAAATTTCTTCAACCCTACATTACAAGGAGAGGACCTAACCTTGACGCCAAATAAGCATTACCAACGCCTACAATCCTTGCTGCCAATAAACCAGCATTTGTGGCATTATTATTGACAGCAACTGTTGCAACAGGGACGCTTCGTGGCATCTGCATTATTACCAAAATTCAACTTCTTGAGTAAGAAATTTGTAGTAAATGTCAAGAAAAACAGTAAACCCAATTAATCATTGTATTGACATAAAAATATGACTTTAGCTTCAGTTTTTAAGCCATCACAGTGCAATAGAAAATAGAAGTACATATTGACTTTATGATAAGGATTCAAGGTTTTTCAAAAGTAAATTAACATGACAAAACCTCAAAACTTGCACTAGATAAGCAGAAGAGCAAATGCGTCCTAAAGAGGAGGGAAAGTTCCTTTGTTGATTCAAGTTGAAGTCAATTGGCAAGGTACCAATATTTCAATCTCTAGGCAAACAACATTATAACTCACTTTTACCTGCACAATTGATAACAGTGAATCTACTCCATCTAATGTAGAAGTACGAACGGGAGCCCCAATAACTGGCAAAGACGCCAGTGCAGTTACCATACCTGAAATCAGACCAACAAAAGTTATTCAATGTAGAAGTCTCAACTGACACAAAATTAAATTATGACCTATGTGCAGCATATTTTATGTAGTTAACCTGGTAAATATGTTGCATCACCGGCACCAGCAACGATGACCTGAATTTCTCTGTCTCTAGCAGACATGGCATAAGAATACATCAAATCAGGGGTTCGATGAGCTGAAACTATTCTCACCTGAAAAAGTTAGTACACTAACTTTATGTAGAGTTGAAAGATAAAACAAATGCATATAGAAGCAGGTGATTCAAATCAAAATAGTATTAATAAAAGCCAACCTCATAAGGCACATCAAACATATTCAAAGTGTTTGCTGCACGTGGGGTGACTAAATTAGAAAAGAAAAGACAGAAAATTACATGAGATATGCATGCAACATAGTTAAATCGGAATACAAAATTGTCAAGAAAATGTAATTGAAAACTCAAGCATTCACTTCAAGTTCCAAGAAAGTAATAGAGACATATGCTGAAAAGGAGGATGGAATTGCACGAAGAAGAATTAATCAAAATATTTAATCAAAATTATAGATTGCTGATGTGTCAATAAGGTAATTCAAAAATTGAGGAGAGAGGGAAGGAAAATAGATGAAAAAGCCACCAAATAACCTTGAAATTCAGCTAGAATGGAAACTTTTCCTAAATATACAGGTATGTTTTGGGAAATATCAATTTCTGTCTATATTTCAGTGAAATATAAGTAATATATGCAAAAAAAGAACAGTATGAAACCAGAATCCTCAATGCTCATCCAATGAGTTGATGAGCTAAGTAGAAACCAGAATTCCCCTAAGAATAGTATGAAAGTCATAACCTAATATGATTGATTTGCTAAATGCATGCAAATATTGGCTGCAAAAGGATATTACAAAATTCTTTATATTATATTATAATTAATTAAAATTAGAAGTTCGAACAAATTACTATAAGAATTTTAGAGAGCAGGGACACCATGTATATTCTGGAAAGTCAGGAAGCAGAAACAGACTGCTCTTGAAAAATATATGTGACGAGAGGAAAAGGAGAGAAATAATAAGCAGGATCCACCTCATCTTCGCCAAGTAAATTGTACATAATTGCAGCAGGAGCTTTCATTGATGGATCCCCTAGAGGGTGACCTACAACAGTGCGCAAGTGTTGTTCGTACTGTGAGGTGTAGCAAGACTCTATGGTGTGATGACTGCTATTATGAGGTCTAGGAGCTACTTCATTTAGTAAGATCTGTTGCAAAGAAAATTCAATTGCTAGCACAGAAAAACTAACATACAATGACATATATAATGTGACATCCCATATACAAAACTCCAGTTGATCAACGTACGCGTATCAAAACAAGTAATATAATGATAAAAAAAATCATTCTTAAGAAAATTATTTTATTAGAAACTAATTTTTGAAACTAAAAAAATAAAAATTAATTTTTTTTGTGTTTTTATAATTTTAAGGAAGCAAAATTAAAATAACTAAAAGTAAATAAAAATAATTAATTCAATCAGATTTGGTAACTAAGAAGATATATGAGAAAATATCTAGTGCTACTTAATCTCCAAATTTTCTAAACATGTGAATCATTAAAATCCCCCCAATATAATTATCAATTAATTGTATGATCAATTGAATCTAACTTAGCATGTATTCATTTTTCAAGTAAACTACACATCATATAGTTATTAATTAATCACACTCTCATGTCAATTAAATTGCATACTACTCATTAAGTTCATCAATAATGGATCACATATATAACAATCATACATTTCTGCCAATAAACTATACATGTTATTTAATCAAGACAAAAAATTAAATAATTCTCTCAAATCTATTTAATTGCCTCTATAGATAAATTGTTGGTCAGAAAATTAATAACATAAAAATCAGATTAAATAATATAATTAAATTAAAATCATAATTGGGGTAAAAAAATTATATCATCCCATAGTGAAAATTGGGTTCATAAGATCCCTAGATTAATAAATTAACTAGACATAATTTTGTTTATAAAGCTCATATTTTTCATAAAGAAAGACATAAAAATTGATAAAGAAAAGAGTAGATAAAGAAATACAATCAATCTCTTGAATTTAGTACTAATATTATCTTAAATCTCCACCAAAATTGTATCTCCTTTTGAATTTTTCTGTGTTTTTTTCTCTTAGCTCCAAAAATTGATCAAAATTATGCTAATGATGGCTCGTTAGGGTTTATGGGGTGATTAGGGGCTTAAATATAGCTTAGGTGGAATCTGGACCATCAAATCAATTTTAGATCAAGGATTGAGATCAAAACAAGCAAAATTAATAGCTTTATCTAATCACAGTGCAACACGTGGCACACAAAATTCACTAGGAAAATTAGAGAGCGACTCATGGAAAGGAAGACCAGTTCAAGTCAACACATGCCGAGTCAATGTCACGCGGTACAATGTGATTTGCAAATGTAGATGGCGTGGCACGCTGGTGGATCATGGGGAGAAATCATGTGACGACACGTGACAATGTTGTTTGATCGATCTCTGAACTAGGATTGAACGTCATGCTAACACCTGTCATACACTACGTCACTCCTCACACATGGAAATCTACAATTCATTGTCCGTGCTTAAGTGGAGTTTGCGTGGCTTGCCCAATTAGCTTCTATGCTTGCGTGGCAGGTGACGTGGTAGTTTTTGATTGGTCCTACATTAAAAATTCATAAAAAATCTATAAAAATCTCAAAAAAAAATCATAAATTATATTTTAACCCTTTTTTACTAAAAAGTTTATATTTTAATATTTTTAGCCCCAAAAATATTATTTATTGAATAAAACAAATAAATATTAAGTAAAAAAAGTGCGCTAATAACTCTACTTTCATACCGTCATCATCAACTAATCCAAAATGAGAAAAAACCAAGCTTTTCCTATATTTAGGTTAATAAAATTGATAGAAAAAATATAAATAAGATCAATCAGTGTATGGTGTTGCAAAGAAAAATAAGAAAGAGAAGCACTTAGTGCTCTTTAACAATGAAAAATGAATGAAAATGATACGATGAATTTAGGCAGAGAGGAAGGGAAGAGAAGAAAATCAAAGAGATGAGAGAATTGACCTAGAAAATCCTATTATTCTCATTTATCAAAACATGGTTATATATAGTCTTTACAGGGAAAGCGGATACACGGAAAGAGAAAAAAAGGAAATTGTATTATTCTAACTACCTTGCGTGGCCAGGCTAACAGAATGCTAACGGCTCAACGCGCGCATGTCTAATGACCTATGCAGTCCCCCTTACTTGTATCATTATCCATCCTAGCTACGTAACGTATCACTACACACATTTTCCTACCACTGTAACCAACTTCTACGTAGCATGCTAGCTTCTGCGGATCACTGTGCACATTTGCCTACCATTCTAACCAACTTATGTGTCCTTTTAAAATTTGTAGTACTTTTCTATATACTTGGAACAACCCTCCAAGAATAGGTATAGTTATAATTACAACACAAAAATTGGACTTCTAAAAGCAGTTAATAAATAGCTATTTTTGAACTTCTAAAAATAGCCAATAAATAGCTATTTGGACATCTAAAAATAGCCAATAAATAGCTATTTAGACCTCTAAAGACAGCCAATAAATAGCTAAATGACTAGATTCAATGTATTTGAAATGCCCAGCCAGGACCAAGTTATTCTCTTATTTAATATCCTTGAAACTCTTCAAATTCACACCCTTTAATGTTCAAACCATGATGGTTACGAATTTGCATGCTAATTAGCCTCTTCAATTACTTTAATGATATGGACTAGGCCTTGATTGTTATTTGAGCCCATCTTATTCTTTTTAGAATCAACCCAATTCTCTTGGATTAGCCCATTTAGTGCTTACTTGAAATGTTTGGCTCTAAGGATTGTAATTGGGCCACTAAGACGTGAAAAAGGCTCTTGTGCAAATTCAGCTCCATTCCCACTTGTATGATTAACATATCCAACTCCTTGGTTTGCATCATTCTCCTCTTCTTGAGATGGATTTGTCCACAAATAATCACTTACATCAAAAGGAGACAAATCAACAACATTAAAGCCTGCACTTATGACTCACCTGGTAAGTCAAGCTTGTAGGCATTATCATTAATGTGTTCCAAAACTTGAAATGGTCCGTTACCCTCAGGTTGGAGTTTTGAATACCATTTCTCTGGAAAATGGTCCTTCCTTAAGTACAACCAAACCCAATCTCCTAGTTCAAACACTATCTTCTTGCGTCCCTTGTTGGGTTATTGGACATATTATTCAGTCTTCATTTCAATGATTAGTTATGCCTTTTCATCAATCATCTTTACAAATTATGCTTTCTTCTTGCCATCTAAGTTCACACGTTAACTCAAGGGTAAAGAAGTTAAATCCAAAGGTGACAATGGGTTAAGGCCATAAAAAATTTCAAATGGTGAAAAGTTAAATCATAATGTATACTTCTTTTGTAAGCAAATTCAACATGTGGCAAAAATATTCCTATTTTTTCAAGTTCTTTTTAATGATAGCATGCAACAAAGAAGAAAAAGTTTTATTTACTACTTTAGTTTGATCATCCATCTGTGGATGACAAGTAGTAGAAAACAAAAACTTGATTCCCAACTTTCCACACAAAGTCTTCCAAAAGTAACTTAAAAAATTTGGATCCCTATCAGAAACAATGGTCCTAGGCATACCATGTAACCTAATAATCTCGTTGAAGAATAAATAAGCTATATGTGATGCATCATCAGTTTTATGACATGTAATGAAGTGTGCCATCTTGGAAAATCTATCTACCACCACAACAACTGAATCTCTCCCTCTATTTGTTCTAGGTAAACCTAAAATAAAGTCTATAGAAATATCAGTTCATGGTTCACTAGGTAATGAAAAAAGGGTGTACAAACCATGGGGTTGCAACTTAGACTTGGCTTATTTACATTTGATACATTTCTCACAGATTTTTTTCCACATCATGTTTCATATGAGGCCAAAAAAAAATGAGTAGGAAAAATTCCAAAAGTCATAGCTACACCAAAATGACCCATCAAACCACCACCATGAGCTTCTATCATAAGTGATTCACACAAAGAACACATAGGCACACATAACTTATTTTCCTAAAACAAAAATCCATCATGCCTATAAAACCTACCAAAATCAATATCTTGTGCATACAAATCTTTAATATATTCAAAGCCAAGCAATTTTGTAACTAAAATGGAGAGTAAAGAATACATTCGAGACAATGCATCAGCCACCACGTTTTCCTTGCTTATATTTGATCACATAAGAACATGTTTCAATGAATTCCACCCACTTGGCATGGCGTTTGTTCAACCTTTGATATCCTTTCAAATGCTTCAAAGATTCATGATCTGTGTGAATCACAAATTCCTTTGACCATAGATAGTGTTGCCAATTTTTGAAAGCCCTTACCAAGGCATTCAACTCCTTATCATAAGTGGGGTAATTTAGGGCTATCTTATTCAACTTATCATTGAAATGAGCAATTGGACGGCCTTCTTGCATTAAAATAGCTTCAATACCTATTCCTGAAACATTGCACTCAATTTCAAAAGTTTTAGAAAAGTTAGGCAAGACAAGCAATGATGCATTAGTTAACTTTTCTTTGATAGAATTAAATGCATTTTCTTGTTCTTTCCCCCACTTAAATAGAACATTTTACTTGATGACTTTAGTTAGAGGGGTGGCTAAGCTACTAAAATCATGCACAAATTTTCTATATAAACTATTTAAGTTAAGTCGTGGAAACTCCTCGCTTGGCTGATTGTTGTAAGCGATGGTCATTCTTGGATTGTCTTCACCTTTTCCTTAACCACCTTAATTCCTCTCTTACTAAAAACAAAACCAAGAAACACAGGCTTATCCGTGCAAAAGGTGCATTCTTGAGATTAGAAAACAAGGTTTCTTTCCTTAGAATTTCCAAAACAGATTTCAATTGCATTACATATTCTTGGAGCATTAGTTAAACCGAATGGCATCACTAACCACTCATACAAACCATATTTAGTCTTAAAAGTAGTTTTTCATTCGTCACCTTCCTTCATCCTAATTTGGTGATATCCACTCTTAAGATCAATTTTTGTAAAGACATAAAAACCATGCAATTCATCCATTATATCATCTAATCTAGGAATGTGATGATTATATTTACCATTATGTTATTGATGACTCGACAGTCAACACACATCATCCATGTTCCATCCTTCTTAGGAATTAATAGCACTGAAACCTGACAAGGACTCATGCTTTCACACACATACCCCTTCTCCAATAATTCACTTATTTGCCTATGAAGTTTCTTGGTCTCCTCAAGATTAATCCTATAAACAGGTTAATTTGGAATTGATGCACCAGGTATGAAGTCAATTTGATGTTCAATCCCTCGGATTAGAGGTAAACCATAAGGTATGTCTTCAGGAAGGAAATATTCAAACTCCTACAAAAGAGAAACAATATCTCTTGGTAAGGCACCGACGAGATAATTAGTACATAAAACAGCTTCCTTGTACATGAGTACAATAAGAGGTTGATGTGAAAATAATGCTCTCTTTATCTCACTTTGATCAATAATTTTCTCTCCTTTTGTTAAACTTTTTTTTCAACTTTGACTTTCTTTTCTTTCCTTTTTTTTCATTTGATGTTTGTAACTTTAATTAGTCCTCGCTAACTTATTTTAGAGTTAATTGTACAAGAGTAATAGGTTTCCTTTTAAGAGTGAAAGAATACTTATTTATGAATCTATCATGCATAACCCTCAAATCATACTACCATGGTATCCACAATAATAAATGGCATACGTGCATAGGAACCACATCACAAAGCACCTTATCCTTATATTTTCCAATGGATAATGCCACCAAAACTTGTCTTATCACTATGACTTTGCCACTTTCATTTAGAAACTAAAGCGAGTAAGGTTGAGGATGTTTCAAGCTAGTTAATGCCAATTTCTCCATCAAATCAGTGCTGGCTACACTGAAAAACTTTTTTATTTACAAAGAACTGGGTTTGAAACAAGTTCTCCCTTTGGTTAATTTCTTCCTTCTTAACCTGCACATTGAGAACTCTTCTCGCTACCAATAAATCTCCAATCACAACATTTTGCTCATCATCGGCATCCTCCAAAGATGGTACGTCATCATCATCTACCTCTTACTTATTCTCTGAATCAAGCTCTCTCTAAGCATTTATCACCATCATCGTTTTGTTTACACATTGGCTTTCTATGTTTCCTTTCCTCTCACATTTAAAATGCTTAATATCACGTGTAGTATCAATACTGCCTAAAGTAGTGACGGTCTTTTTGAGTTTTCATTCTTAGATAGTTTAAGTTTTGGCTTATTTTGTAGCTGTTCATCCCTTTTTGGAATTATCTTCCACAGACTGGTAGTAGCTATAGGTTTTCCCCTACTAGCCAATCCCTTTCATTTGAATTCTTCCTCCATATTTCTGGCTTGATGTACCATATCCATCAACTCAAAATAGTGTTGCATCTAAATTATATCCTCAATCTCACGATTCAAATCGTGCAAAAGTCTAGCCATAATGGCTTCTCGGTTCTCTTCTACATTAGCGTGGATCATAGCTACCTCCATACTCATCCACACTCTTGGAACCTTGAGTTAACCTTTGCAACTTTTGATACAATCCCCTATAATAGTGATTGGGTACAAAATGCTTCCTCATAAGCATTTTCATCTTCTTCCAAGTGTCCACTGGTGGCTCTCTATTACTCTTCCTATTAATCAGTAATTGATCACATCAAACAATAACATAATTGGTAAATTCAATCGCAGCCAACTTAAACTTTTTAACTTTGAATAATTGTGACAATCAAACACCATCTCCATTTTAGTTTCCCATTCCAAATAAACTTCAGGGTCATTTTTACATTGAAAAGATGGGATTTTAATCTTTATATTTCCTAAATCATTATCCCTCCTTGGCCTACCCATCCAAGCTTCTCTATTCCTATACCTACGCTTAAACCTACCTTGGTTCAAATATGGCTTATCAAACTCCTTCGTCTCTAGCTCTTCCTTAACATTCTACCATGGAAAATGCCCACTTTATTGCCTATTGGTGATGTCTCGTTGTTTTCCCCTAGGAGTCTCTACTTCTACCCTATCCAACCCCTCATTAATAGCCTCTAATTTACCCCTCATCATAAGTTTCATCTACCTTAACAACACTTGCATTTGGAGGTTCGGAGTTTCCGATTGTCAATATTCTTCGGTTGTGTATTTTTCTTGATAATTGGACATGGTTAGAATCTACAAAGCAAGGTTCACTCAAGAATTGATACAATTGTAATCATGTTTTTCACTCTAAATGGATTTTACCCTCTTATGGTCTCACACACTCTTACCTTTTTCCACTATTTTGTGTCTTCTTTACTTCTTAATCGAACTTTAAGAAACTAATTCAAAATAATCCAATAACAATTCAAAAATGAGAAACAACCAATACTCATTAAAAAGATCAAGAACTTGAATAAGGTAAGACATAAGATTGACAGGAAGAATGTTTTTTAATAACTGGAATTATGAACTCAGAATTTTTCCTCTTCGTGTACTGAGAAATTTCTAATTGAAATCGTATACTTTTTTTAAAGCAAGGAATAGAAAATCAAGAAATAGAATGAAAATAAAATATAGTCAAACTTATCATAGAACCAAAGCTTTGATACCAAAATGATACGAACTCTACAAACAATTGTGATGAAACCCGATAAAAATGATGGATTGAAACCCCAAGATCGTGAAGACAAGATTTGTTGAGTCTTAACCCATCACCTAGCAAGATGAAAATCAAGACTACGAAGGATTGAAATACCACACCAAGAAAACCTAAGAATTCTCTCAAGAATTCAAGGTGATAAGTTTGGTTGTTTGAATTCCACAATATTAATTCAATAAGTTCAAGAGTTCATTTTAAGAACTAAAAGGAACACAATACCTCACATGAAGATAATTTTTTGAATAATCCAATCCTTTTTAAAATTTGTAGTATTTCTCTACATGCTTGAAAAAACCATGCAAGAATAGGAAAATTCATAATTACAGCTTAAAAGTTGGACTTTTAAAGAAAGCTAGTAAATAGATATTTTTGAACTTCTAAATACAACCAATAAATTGCTATTTTGAACTTCTAAAGCCAACTGATAAATAGCTATTTTGGACTTCTAAGAACAACCAATAAATAGCTAAATAACTAGATTCTATGTATTTTAACATGCCCAGCCAGAACCAAGTTATTCTCTTATTTAATATCTTTGAAACTTTTCAAATTTACACCCTTTAATGGTCAAACCATGTTGGTTACAAATTTGCATGATAATTAGCCTATTGAATTGCTTTGATGACAAGGTCTAGGCCTTGATTATTATTTGAGCCCAGCTTGGTCTTTTTAGAATCATCCTAATTCTCTTCGATTAGCCCATTTAGTGCTTTATTGAAACATTTGGCTCTAAATCTTGTAATTGGACCACTCGAAAGTGACAAAGGGTCTTGTGCAAATTCAACTCCATTCCCACTTGTATGATTAAAATTTCCAACTTCTTGGTTTCTACCAAGAAGGATAGACAATTCTTAAGCAACACTTTTATTATAATAAAATGGTGTTTATAGGTTGTTAGGCTACGTATAGCCATATTAGAAGATTCAACAGGACATAAAGTCCACTATCAAATGAAGAAGCATGCCTAAGCTACCTGGACTTGAGAAAGTCTAGAGCCCTAAGTGCCAAAATGTTAAGGGTTGAGCATAATAAATTCCTCAACATATTGGTAAAGACTATAGCCCTACAAAAGGCAGTGAATAATAAGCAACCATGCAGGTGAGTACTTTGCCTTAGGGCCAGACCACCAAACGATCTATAGAAGTTAGACACATTAAGTGACCATGAGGATGCACCTTGATCATAAGTTGTGTAGTATGGGATAAAGCTTTTATAGAGAATAAATTAACTTGGTCTAAATGCCTTTTAATTGGTCTTAGACCTTGAAATGGGCTCATGGCTTAAGAGCTTTTCCACTTTGGTACTGACAAGCCCTTAGTATCCCTTCGAGATATGAAAGGTAGTGAAAAAGAAAAAAAACTCGACGAGTGAGCTTGAGCTACTTAGACATAAAAATTCCAGAGCCCTTAATGTGACACCATAGGCACCTTAGGGCCCAAGCCGCGAGAAAATCAATGGAAGTTGAACGTGTTAAGTTACAACTAGGACATATCCTAATCACTAGTTGTGTAGTCCAAGATAAATGTAAAGAAGCATCCCAACTTTTGAGTCTCGTGCCCTAATGCCTATACTAACACATAAGAGAGCTAAGTTTAGTAAAAGCCTCAGGATCCATTCAGGGCATACATTCTTGCTAAGGCCACTACACCAAATTTTCTATAGGTGATTAATATGTTAGCCATGTGGTCCAAGCCATAACTAATACCAAGAATGGTTTATCAGGTTTCCTATCACCTCAAGGTTGGTAATAGACTGTGAATAAGAATCGTGGCTCATATGCCATACCACCTCAGGTCCAAGAACTACATTAAATAATTTACCCTATACTTAGGCTTACATGGCTTTAATAAATGAACAATAAATCTCTAACAAAGTGGTAACTAAAGATATTATTAAGTTGAGAGTTATATTATAATTGGATCACTTGAACAAGTTCAAATACTCTAAGTATGAAGGCTAATAGACTGATTAGCTTAACTAAGAAACATTTGGATTAACAAGTCACCTCTAACTTAGGAAAATTCCAAACAAACATAATAAGAACTGAATAAAAACTAAGGCCACAGGTATAAGCTAAATATTACCCAAACTTCAAAGCCATCGGTCTCCCAATCGAGCCAATATATGGTCTAAATATTGAATACCATCCAGCCAGATAGGCTAGGACCAAGAGGTACAACTAGCTAAAAAGTGAATAGGAAGTGGTCGAATAGTCAGGAAGTGACCAACTAGGAAATGGTTGATCACAGCCAAGAAATGATTGATCGGGAGTGTGGTCGCCCATCTAGGAAGTGGCCAAGTAGGAATGAGTTTAACCAACCAAAAAAGGGTCGGCTAGAAATGTGGTAGCCAGTTATGAGATGGTGACTAGTAGTATAGTTTGGGTGTCAGGAAGTGGTCAGCCAGCTAGGAAATGGTTGGTCAGAGTAGTGATTGGATAGGTTCGTAGTCTCATAAATGGTTGAGACAATAGCTAGGTTCAGAAACAATGTTACAAGTACAAGTGAGAGTAAAATTTATAAAGTAATATAAGACCAAGGCCATCGAATGGGCCACAGAGCCTTGGTCACTCCCTTTCTAGCTCGTTCCATAATATATGTCATCCCATAGAATAGAAAACCATTAAGATGCATCTTAATACATCCTTCTTTGTCAAGTACCATTATAAAGCTTCAACTACTTATCTACATTATGGACAAATTCTAGACACAAGCCAAAGGTATAATTTATTAAAGTATATTAGGATACTGATCCTATCAGAATTTGAGGTGATCAAGATATGATCCCTAGCTTCTAGACTTCCTAAATGTGTCTAACCTTCTATATCTCCACTTCACTTCATTCAAATAAGAAATGAAAGTACATGGGTTAAGAAAAAGGTTACAAAAATAAATCCAAGTGTTAGAAAATAGAGACACCCATAAGAACAATATCAAAGCTTCCCACACTTATGCAAATCCTTTTGAAAAGAAGGAAGTCATCGCATTAACAGATCCTACCAATATCCTAGAATTTTCATCAAAGACATAACTAAAAATATTACATTGAATTGAATGACCAAACCCATCAATTAATCTAGAGCTCCTCGATTGGAACATTACCACTTAGAGGACTGCTAATTAGGAATGGGCTAACAAGAATGTCATTGCCTAGGATGTCACCGACCTGGATATCTCTAGCCAGAACATTGGTAGCAAGAAATTTGTTGGCAATAACTTTGTTGGCCATAACTTTTTTTCAAGAACTTTGTTGGGTGTAGCTTTATCTACCAAGATTTTGTTGGCCACAACTTTGCTTGCTAACACTTTGTTGGCTACAACTTCACCTGCTAACACTTTGTTGGCTAAACCTTCATTTTCTAAGACTTTTTTTCCAAGACTTTGTTGGCTAAAACTTCATCTTCCAAGAATTTCTTGGAAATAGGGCTTCCATCTAGGGCTTTCCACTTAGAAGACTACCAACCAGAAGGCTAGCACCATTGGTCAAGGCACTATTGGCCAAGATACCATTGGTCAAGGTGTCATTAGTTAGGACTTTATAGGTTATATTTCCATCTGATCTCTATTTGTCCACCAATATACATTGCCCATATCAATCCTTATCTACCTTGGTACATACCTATGGTGGCCATACCCGATCTTGTGCATCCATGGATTTGGTATCCGTTACTTCTTGCATAAGGAAGTATGATAGAATCTTCATGGGGTGTAAAGTGTTTGAATAATAATAAAAATAATAATCCTACACTACATGAAGAAATATCAATAGCCAAGATCGCTTAGCTAATATCAGAAGGTTTAAGCTTAAGATTTGAATTTTGAGATTGCCATAAAAATAAGCAAATTATTGACTTCCTTGATAAGAACATTCAACGCTACTTTCTAATTGGAAGTATGATTAGAATTTTGAAGATATTACCGACAACAGAACATAGTTGTGCACATTTTGATTACTTCTTGCATAAGGAAGTATGGTAGAATCTTCATGGGGTGTAAAGTGTTTGAATAATAATAAAAATAATAATCCTACACTACATGAAGAAATATCAATAGCCAAGATCGCTTAGCTAATATCAGAAGGTTTAAGCTTAAGATTTGAATTTTGAGATTGCCACAAAAATAAGCAAATGATCGACTTCCTTGATAAGAACATTCAACGCTACTTTCTAATTGGAAGTATGATTAGAATTTTGAAGATATTGCCGACAACAGAAAATAGTTGTGCACATTTCGAATAGTCAAACACGGCGTAAAATATTTCACTTGGGCAAGTAAAAAATCATGCAAGGGTAAGTTTAATGTCGTCAATATAATTGGAAGTATATTAAACACATGTATTGATAGAAATTATAGTTAAAAATTCTAACCCAAAGGTCAAAAATTCTAAGAGACTGATGTTTGGGGTAATTTCATACATCATACATACCAGTCAAAAAATGGTCATAATCAACATATAACCTTATGGGTTAAATCGAATAAATGCCTACTTATCACACAAGTGTGGCATAATTTAATTATACTAAGAGGATAGTGGAACAATAATTATCCTTTAATTATCTTAAATAGATAAAGACCTAAAGATTATTCTTCAATTATATCTTAAAGGATAAATAAGGAGATAATTAAGGATACATGTCTACAAACAATACATATATATAAAAGATACAAATCTACAATATATAATTGTCTACAAAGTTGCTACAACTTCGTCCTAATTAGAGTAATAGCTATTAGGTTTATTCTTTTATCTATATATAATCATATATGCATAACATAAAATAGATATTCTTATCTTGAAATTACTTGATCTCATAATAAAGAATCACACCTAATTACTCTATTTAGCGATATTATATATCTTCTCTCCCTTTTGTTTTATAGTTACTTGCAATTTTAATCTTTGAAGTGGCATACCATATTTTAATTGGTAGGATGTATTGTAAATATATATGTATATAACTTAATGTTATAGATTGTATGGTTATTTTAGTTGTATTTCTTCTAAAATATTTTAACATTTTTAGTTAAAAGTAATTCTTTTTGTAATAATAAATAGTATATATAATAGTTTAATTAGAACTTAAAAAGAAAAATTCTAAAGATTTTTGAATATTTATTCACTATTTCATAACTTTATTTTATATAAAATTAAAATAATTATAGATTATATGTACTTATTTTGGTCAAATATATTCTAAATTTTAATGTTATTATTAAAATTAATTATTTATTGAATAATAAATAAAAAATTTGAAAGTTATTTAAGAATTTAAAAATAATAGTTATAGAATACTTTAGTTTAAATTATTTCTATCATCGTTTCTAAGTTTTTCTTTATTATAAAATTAAAAGTTATTGATTGTATATAGTTATTTTTGTTTAGTTTCTTCTAAATTTTAATAATTATTTATTCAATAATATATAAATGATATAATTACTTAATCAATAATTTACTATTAAAGAATGTATAATAATAATTTCTTAATTTTTTTTCTTATAAAATTAAAAAAGTTACATATTTTATATAGTTTATTTTGATCTATCTTTTCTGCTTTCAACCAACATTAATAGTTATTATATATCTAACCTACTAGAAAGTATGATTGTTTTTTATTATTGTTAAATTTATTATGAAATTATTTGATGGTTAAGGTATTAATAAAATGTGAAAAGTAACATAGACAAGTTTGAGACTTATCTTTTTTATTATATCATTATTTATTTATTTTATTCACTTTAAAATGTATACCTTTTAGTTCTATGAAAAATAAGTTATTGAAATAAATATGATTATATTTTCATTTATTTCACAATTAATGATATTAATAACTATCTAACAAAGTTTATTAAAAACGATTCTAATTGTTAAGTCATCATATTTATTGATTTCTACACAATTCTATTAACTTTCATAATGAATTAAACCATATAATATTTTACTTTAAGAAATTATTAGTAATTAGTTTTATACTTTACATGTTTTGGGAGGGGGTTTCTACTTCTTTTTTTAAAATATTTTTATTAATAAATATATAATTTTCATTTTATCTTAAAAATAATTTTATTTTTTAAATTTTTTTACTTAATTGATCATGCTTTTAAATTACATAATTAAAAAAATTTACTTTAAAAATTATAAAATTAAAATATATAAATCGTATAATTATAAAACTTAAATGATAAGATAACTATTTTTTAAAATATTTACTAAAACTAAAGTTATGTTGGGTGTGTACAGTAGAATAACAATTCAAGCCTTAATTGGTGGTTTTAGTTTAAGAGATTTTGAAATAAAAAAGGTAAGGATGCAAAGTTATCACAATTTTTACAAAATGGTTAATTTTTTTTTCATTTAACTTAAATGCTTTAGTTTTATAACTTAAAAAAAGATGTGCATTTAAGTCTTAAAATTCTAAAGTTACAAGACATGCACACTTTTTATTACTAAAATGCATCATTTTAAGATTAAAATTTATATTTTTAAAAAATTATATAATTAAAATATTTTAATTAAAAGTTACAAAATTAAAACACTCCACTTAAAAACTACTAAACTAACAAACTCATTTCCCCAGTTACGAGACCACTTACGCCCATTTCCCAAAGTGTCATAAAATTTGCAGGTTTTTATAATCCACATAATTTTGTTAAAAATAAGATAACACACATACAACATTTTTTTTCAAAAAATAAAAAAAGAAAAATAAAAAAGGAAAAATAAAAAGAAAGATAATGTACAACATGTATATGACTAATACCTACCATTACATTATCAAAACCAACAAGTTCGGACATATTTAACTTACTAAACTTTAAAACATGCAATTTTGAGCCTTAAATAAAGACTGTACTTCCTATTTTTTTATTGAATGATTTTTATTACTCCTCGAACTTTCATTTTTAATTACGCTAATCTTACTTCATTCTAATAAGAAATTTTCTGTCTCTTAATTAGTAAGTACTTTTAAAATATATCAAATTCATATTTGTTAATGTCAATTTTTGTTGGTATCAAATAAGACTATTTTATGTGAATTTATGAGATAAAAGACTCATTAGGATTTCTAACAATGTGATGAATAGAAAAGAGAGTGTTAAATGTGCTCTCTTACGTGGGAGAAATTGAGTTGTGATATAAGATATGACTTCAAGTTATATGTTATTGTATACAATGATGAATATATATTGGGAGTAGAAGTAACTTGATATGTATTTCTTACTCATATAGATAAAATTGTTATAGTATAGTAATTTTCTCTCCATAATTATCTATTTTGAATAATTAGGAAATAATTACTAACCATTTATGTCTTTATTAAGAGCTTATTGGGCTATCCCATAATACTTTTTGTTGACTATATCTACTCTTTAATTGTCATTTGAGATGTATTCAATTATTGATTGGAATTAAGTTTGCATTTTGGTGTGGTGTAGAAAACAAAAACGATTCTTGGACTTAATAACTATGGCCAATTATGGGGTGATAAGAACCATGTTAAGATGCTCTCCAAATTAGTTATAGTCTAGAGTGTATATCCTATCGTTAGGGTGCTTCTTATAACGTAAAATGCCTCAATTTCTATGAATTTTTGGCGGCTTTTACCCTAAAAGTGCATAGCTCACATGTCGATATGCTTTTTATTCATGGGCTTATCGGGGTGCATGCTCTCTTAGGGCACTAAGTGTCAAAATCCATAAGAATCATGGGCTTTCCAATTCCAAAAGGTTGGAGACATCCACGATCTTTGTAAACTCTATCATATTATAGTACTTAATCAATATGAGACATTATTCTTAAAATCCCCTCTTAAAGTATGGTTCTTTATCTTTTGCAAAACACATCACTTTGTATTTTTAACCTATTTTATTATATTATATTTGGTGAAGTGAGGCACACATTTTTTGGCCCAATCGAATGAAGCCCTAATATCCCTTAGAAATTCTTGTTTAAATCTTTATTTTTATTTTCATAAATTTTTTGAGCTATGCATGAACAATTGTCAACTGAGAGAGAAAAGATTGAAGAAGATTTCTTGAATAATTCATTTATGTTAAGAGTAATGTCTCACATTGATTAATTACTATACTATGATAGATTTTATAAGGATTGTGAGTGTCTCAACCATTGGATTAACCTTTTGAGATTGAAAAGTCCACAATTCTTATAGATTTTGACATGGTATCAGAGCATCCTTTATAGGCGTAAGAAAACTTTTGCAAGAATCAATCAAAGTGAAAGTACTTAAAGATAGGGAAAGTAGCAATTGTGATTGCACAAAAATAGAGTATGAGATCATTTCTTTCCATAATCAGGTACTCACCATGAAATTAGATAAAGAAAATTACATTGTGTGGAGAAAACAAATATTGTGCATGCTAAAATGTTATTATTTAGAAAACTTTGTGAATGGTGTCTACAAATGCCTTGAAAAATTATGTATCAATAGAACTGTGAATGTTGAATACATGTTTTGGGTTCATCAAGATCAAATGATTAGTTCTTGGATGGTAGGATCTATGACTGATGAGTTTGTAAAGAAAATGCAAGATTCTGACATAAGTTGTGAAACATGGCTATCTTGAGATATATTTCTTCTCACACTTAGGTGAGGTTCGGTTGAAGGGAATGTAAAGGAATAAGAATTGATTCCTTCTATTTGTGTGTTTGATTGGGCTGAATGGAGGGTACGGAATGAAATCGATTACTATAGGAGAAGGAATTGTGATTCCTTCTCCCCCTTTAGGAATCATTATTCCATTCCCAATCTCAATTTTGTTTTTCCAATTTTACCCTTACCCCAAATTAACCCTAAACTCAAATCTCAAATCCCTAAACCAAAAACCCCAAACCCAAACCCAAACCCAAATCCCAAATCCCTAAACCCTAAATCTTAAAATCCTAAATCCTAAAATCCTAAACCCTAAATCCAAATCCTAAAACCCTAAACCCAAAATCTCAAAACAACAAATCCCTAATCCCTAAATCGCTAAACCCTAAACCTTAAAACCTAAATCCCAAAACACTAAACACTAAACCCTAAACCCTAAACCCTAAACCCTAAACCCTAAACCCTAAACCCTAAATCCCAAAATCCTGAACCCTAAAACCTAAATCCTCAAATCCTAAATCTTAAATCCTAAACCCTAAATCCCAAAACCCAAAACTCTAAACCGCAAATTCCGAATCCTAAAACCCTAAACTCTAAATCCAAAATCCCAAATTCTAAAACCCTAAACACTTTTTAGAAAAATAATAATTTTAACCCTAAACCTTAACCCACAAATATAGCCCTAAACCCTAAACCTCAAATCCTAAATCCCAAACCTCAAAACCCTAAACCTTATTTAGAAAAATAATAATTTTAATAATATGTTTTCTTTTTAATTAAGTAATAATTATTTAGGAAAATAATAATTTCAATAATGTATTTTGTCTCACGAAAAAATAGTAATTAAATGATATTATTTGAACTTTACTGAATGTAGGGGTATTAAGGTAATTTACATTTTTTTTTCATTCCATTCCTGTGGCAAAGCAAACACTGTAATCTTGATTCTAAGCTTGATACAAGTGGTCAAACCAAACAACATTGTTTCCTTTCCATTCCATTTCATTCCCATTCCCATTCCATTCTACGAACCAAACGCCACCTTAAGGGCTAGAATAATGTAGTACAAGGTTGAAATGAGTTATGTTAAGAAGAAAGGCATGTATATTAGTGAATATGATAGCATGTGCAATCCTTAACATCTCAATTAGCTTTTGTAGAGTGTGTGAAATTGCAAGACATGTTGCACAAACTGTTGAGCCATGAAAGCAGATTGAAGAGAAGGAACATGCCTATATCTTTGTTACCTACAACTAATCTTGAAAATATGATACCCTTAACAAATGTGAATATTGTCCAAAAACCGCCTATGACACCTTTCCCAATCAAACACAATTTGTTACTCCTATCAATTTGATATACCATTTAGACAAAGTGCAAGGTGATTTTAGAAAAGAACAAGCATATCATACCCATTTCCCACAAAATCCTCAACCCATCTACTTTCCTCATCAAAATATTTCATTTAGTAGAAATCCATTACACAATGGCATGCCACCTTTTCAAAACTTTCATAGTTTTAACAAAGGCAAAGGAAAAAACTATAGCACAAATAAACCACAGTGCCAAATTTGTGTTAAGTTGGGCCATGTTGCTAACAAATATTGGCATTCATTTGATGCACATATGATACCAAATCAAACCAAGAAAAATAAATTTCCACCTAATCCTCCTGCTCGACCAGTTCATTAATTCTATAATAAAATGCTCCTCAAATAATGTTTCCTTACTAGTTCTCCCCAGCTAATCAATCCACCTTTTATGCATACCCAATAACAAATCATATATATACCTAACAATAAATCAAAAATATACCCAATAACAAATCAAAGATCTACAAATGCTTCTTTCAATAGCCAAAATGTTCCTCAAGCTCAAGTTGCTATCTTCAGCCCTATTACATGGACTACATTGAATTATGCAACACTAGTGACTCAAAACCAAAAACAAATGACTACCCCATGCAATTAGTCATCGAATACCATTTCCATAACTACACTGATGCAACCACTTATGTATTACACTCGCTTATGTCAATTAATATCCCTATGATCAATTAACCTACTACTACTTTCTTGCCAACCAGAATTATTTTTGTGATCCATGTTGGTTCACTGATAGTGGTGCTACTCATCATATCATTGTTGATCCACTCAACTTGGCTATCAAAACTGAGTTCATAGGGAACAAATAACTACAAGTAGGAAAAAAATTACGAACATTAGTATATCTTTCATCTCTTCTACTCATAATCCAAACAAGAAATTCATTTTGTCAAATATGTTACATTTTCCATCCATCACTAAAAACCTTCTTAGCGTGGCTCAATTTACTAAGGAAATTAATGTTCTCATGGAATTCTGATTGTGTGTATGTGAAGGATAAGAACACAGTGCAGAGGCTCATGCAAGGGAAACTAAAGAATGGAATGTATGCATTTGATGTGGCTTTTCACAGATAATTATCATTTCATGGACATTTTACGATATATCCATAAGCCCACATCAGTTCGACACAAGGCAAAAATGATTAAAACATAGTCAATAAGGAAGTCTATTTCGATATATCTAACCTAACTTTGTGGCACAATAGATTGGATCATCCATCTCTCAAAGTTACTAAAGCTATAATGAATAAGTTTAATATTAGATGTGAATTGTCTTTGAACAAAAATCAGTCTATATGTGATGCTTGTCAATTAGGAAAAACACACAAATTACCATTTGTTTTTGTTATAAATAAAGCTACAACTCCTTTAGATGTTATCCATTCTAATTTTGGGGACCCTTACCTATGCTATCTAATCTTGGTTATAGGTGGTATGTGCATTTCATTGATGAATTCTCACATTTCAACTGGATTTATTTTTTGAAAGAAAAATCTCAATAAAAAAATCATTTTTGCTATTTAAAGAAAAAGTTGAGTGGCTTACTAACTAGTAGATGCATTAAAGTTTTTTAATCTGATGGAGGTGGAGAATATGATAGCCTTAATAATGCACTTAGCTTGGATGGAATACCCAGATATATATCATGTCTTTACACATTTGAATAGAATGGGTTAGCAGAAAGAAAACATCAATAGATTGTTTGAATAAGGTTAAGCATGTTAGCCTAAGAATTTATGCCATTAAAGTATTTGGATGAAGTATTATATACTATAACATTTTTGGTCAACAAACTGCGAAGTTTAGTATTGGATTAGAAAAGCTCTTTGGAGACTCTCTTTTCAGTTTTACTTTATTATAGTTTCTTAAAGACATTCGGGTACAAGTGTTACCCTTTGACAAAGTCATTCAATCAACACAAGTTTGCCTTCAAATCTATAGCATGTGCCTTTCTCAGGTATAGTCTCTGTCACAAAGGCTACAAATGTATTACAAATGAAGGTAAGCTTTTAATCTCACATCATTTCATTTTTGAATAAAATAGCTTCCTTTCTCCAATAAAATTGTAACTCATTTAGCCAGCTCAATTCCAAAACATTTCTCCTTTCTATCACTAAAGTCGCCCTTTCATAACCTGTGTCTCAACTATGTTTCCTACAAATACTAACCCACCTCTTAATATTACACAAAATAATCCAACTAGTTCCCATAAGTTGTCATTTCAGCAACCACCTAATGATATACACAACTCATGTGTAACTCTACAACTTAACTTACATATTGGTTCTTGTTCACGATCCACCTATACCAATTCCACATAACATTCTTCATTACCTATCAATACACCTAATACTCATGCCATACTTACTCGTTCCAAAACTATTTCTTCTCCATAAGAAAATCCACCCAATACTCACAGCATGATAACCAAATAAAAAGCTATTTCAATCATACCCAGATCCTTTGTTTCCATACATAATATCGCCTTACCACAAACTATTAAACAAGATTTGGCTCATGAAGGCTGGTTTCAGCACATGAAAGATGAATATGATGCCTTTATGAGAAATAATACATGGAAATTGGTTCCATATCCTACTAACGAAAATATAATTGACAACAAGTGGCTTTTCAGGATTAAGAAAAGAGCTGATGGCTCATTGGAAAAGTTAAAATCTAGGCTAGTTACTAAAGGTTACTTATAAGTAGCAGGTTGTGACTTTGTGGAATCATTCAGCCCTGTGGTAAAATATGTCACTGCTCAAGTTATTTTATCCATTGCCTTAAGTAATCATTAGGTATTTTGAAAATTAAAAATAAATAATTCCTTTTCTCAATGGAAATCTACAAAAAGAAGTATACATGGAATAACCTACTAGTTTTGTAGAAAAACAATGACCTAACTATGTTTGCCATCTCAAAATATATTTGAATGGATTAAAGCAAGCTCTATGGGCATGGTTTGACATATTATTGGCTTCACAAGGGCAAAGTCTAATGACATACTATTTTGCATGACTTGTACCATATAATTCATCTATGTCATTGTGTATGTTGATTATATGATCATCACTGGGTTTGATACAACCAAGGTGAATGCCTTTATTCAGCTTCTCAATGACAAATTTGATTTGAAAAATATGGGCAACGTATATTACTTTATGGTAATAAAGTCTCTCAACTTGCAAATGTTTCTTTACTACTTAAACATACTAAATACATCATGTCTATGCTCAAAAAGGCTCAATTGCTTCATGCCAAACCTATTGTCATTCCAATGATTTTAAGTTCAATTAAGGGCTAAGGATGGTGAAAATTTTAGTAATGCACCCTTATATAGGACTACTATTGGTGCTCTTCAATATGTCACCATGACACAGCCTGATGTTGCCTTTTCTATCAATAAGGTATGTCAGTACATGAGTCTTCCTAAAGATCTATACTAGACAATAGTGAAGAGAATCTTTCATTATCTTAATGGCACCATAGATCATAGGATAGAATTCAAGCCTTCAATAGCACTCCATATTAATGGTGTTACTAACTCATATTGGGAATCATGCCTATATACAAGACAATATACATCTAGTATTTGTATCTTTCTTGGTGCCAAAATAATTATCTGGTCTGCTAGGAAACAAGACATTGTCTCTCGATCCAGTACCGATGTTGAATATAGATGTCTTTCCAATATAGCTACTGAAGTCATTTGGTTACAGGTTCTTCTACATGAAATATGTATACCTATTTCATTTCTTCCTATTATATGGTATGATAACATGAATGATTTGGTTTAACATCTAACCTCATTTGCCATTTAAATACTAAACATGTTTAGCTAGATTTCCATTTTATTTAGGAAAAAGTGCTTCAAAAGTAGCTAAGTTTCCAATACCTCACATCCTATGACCAACCAATAGACATCTTAACATAACCTCTCCTTTAGATCCCTTTCAATTTCTTAAAGGCAAATTTAGTGTTAATAAAGTACCACTAAGTTAGAGGGATGGTGTAGAAGCCATATTTGATTTCATTCTTGAAAATGTTGATGATGAAATCTAACCATGCATAGCATGTATAAATCATGTACACTACAAGATACAAATATGCATTATAGCTCTACACTATGGTCACCTATGTGCATAATATCTGCATGTGTGACATGTGTATCATACCAGTATGTATATGCAGTAGATGCAGTATATGCATGTCAACTGCCTACATAGATCGTGCATATGACAAGCCTATTACTGTGTTGCATATGAAATGTATGCAACACATATAGGCATATGCATATTTATATTTAGGTGTGCAAGCTATCTATACTGGCTATGCATATAACATACTTTTTACTATAATATATGTGTAGTATATGTAGCATATTATCATTTTCATGTATGCTACATGTTTGCAATATATACATGACATTATCAAATGCTATAACCACCCAATAAAAGATAGGTGGTGAGCATCAACACCTATACTAACATATGCTAAAAGTTGTTATATCTGTGATGATTGCAACCAAAATATGTTAGATTTGTTATAAAGGAAGTTGTTAATCTAATAGTGGTGTGCACCTATGTTTGAGTAAATACACATCACTATAACAATATGAAAGTAGCAGCCCATAGTTTATAAACAAAAAGAAAAATAGAAGTTCAATAAAATAGTTCTATGAAGGAATTATTCAAGAAATCTTCAATATTTTCTCTTTCAGCTTACAATTGTTCATACATTACTCAAGAAAGCTATGGAAATAAAAATGAAGATTTAAATAGGAATTTCTAGACTAAGGGTCTCATGTACTCCATGGAGTTTGGGAAGCTATGTCCCTGGTAGTGTCACACTAAAGGCCTCTAGGACTCCTTAGAGTAGAGATTGCTCAGTCCCATTTTTCAATTTGTTATTGGACTTTTCTCTCCGATATTTACTTCCAAGAGTAGATTTAATAGTTGTAGATAGCTATACGTGGCCTAAGTAGTAACTTTATTCAATTAAAAAAATTCAAATTGCATACGAATAAAAGAAAAAACATAAATTAAAAGTATGGTTAGCTAGGGTTCTTTATTTCACTAAATATTGCAACAATGTAAAATTGTAAAAAACTAAAGGAAAAAAACTAGTAGAGGAGGCATTGTTTGCTTTTGGCTTTATAGGACCTTACTTTTGTCCCTTCCAAATTCCATTGCATAGCATCCCCTTGCTATCTTCTATTCTTCAAGCACAAATGTCTGTCAAGAATTTTAAGGCAAGATGATGGGTTGAAGCTACGAACTTGGCTGCATGTAGAAATGGTCTTCCCATAATTTCATTGTATGAGGATGGGCAATCCATAATGAGAAAGTCCACCATGATTGTTCTTGCATTGGTACCCCTATTCGATTATAGCCATGAAGGTCACACTATTTTTTGGGATGAGTAGAAGTCTATAGAATCTTATCAAAAAGGTAGTTATCAACTTAAAATCATAGGAAAGCTTCATTTGTTTCTAGGCCTCAAAGAACAAAAAATCTGCTAAGTTACTCGATGTGGAACAATATTTGGTGCATATTTATATTAGGCATATGAATAATGACCATCAGAGCATTAATAAGGGGATGAATAAACCTTCAACATGCCATTTTTAGGTCTTTGACTTGGTTATGTGTAGGGGTAGTTTGTACCTCCTAGCTTGAGGTGGCCTCTTGGATGAGTGCCTTTCGAGCATTATTTGAACTATCCTCAATGGCCTCTTGTTGTTGTCACTTTAGGTTGTTCACAAATTTCTCTAAGTAACCTTTTATGACCAAGTACTCAATTTCATGTTTCAATTCCTAACACTCGATGTCCCAAGCGAGTGCAGTATGCACTGTCATCTAAGTTACATCAGCACAACCTCTCTTTTTATATTGGGATGGGTGTAAGCTTGGAGGCCATGCCTAGGATGGGTGATATTTATACCTCTGATCTTCCTATTTTTATTATGGTCTAGCCTAACCATTTTATTTTCACGATGTGGGGGATTATCTTTACCCTTATGCTTTTGGTTACCAGCCTCTTTTTCAGAATGTTCTTGATTTTTTCTATTATTTTCATCTCTTTTGTTTTTATGTACTTGTTGACCAGTTGTACATCCTCATAAATAGTTGTAAGGAAATCCTTGGCCATGTCCCTTCACAAGCTTTCCTAACATAGGGCTTAATGCAAGGTCATAATGTCCACTGGGTCTGGGCAACATACCACTTGTATTTTCTTTGAATTGACTCTTTCAAAAAAAAAATCAAGGTTTCATCCCTTCCCTATTGCAAAGTCAATAGATGTGCCAAGGTCTTATGCCTTCTTCTCTTAGCCTATAAGTGTGAAAGAAAGTACTTCCCAATATATAACAAGGAATTAATTGTGATAGGCTTCAAGGTATAGTACCAAGCTCTAGCTATGCCTATTGATATAAGTTAAAATGCTTTACACCTGATTGCATCAGTATATGTATAAAGATCCATCCATCCCCTAAAGCTTTATAGATGCTTAATGGGGTTTGTAATGCCATCATATATGCATGATTTGAAAAACTTAAATTTATCACAAAGATAGATGGCCATGATCTCTATTGTGAACATGGACTCAATTATGATTGCTAGGTTTTTGAGTCTACACCAGTTCATCCTCTGTTATATGAAGAGTTAGAAAACATTGGGAAATGCTTAAAAAAATTATTTTTCTAGCCCAATAAAACACACTTATTTCCTAACTATGTAGGATTTTTCTCCATGGATCTACGAGACAAAGAAATTCGTAGGACCTCAGACTACCTTAATGGGTGGTTACCTTTGGCCCTGTGATGCTTAATTTAGTAATGAGATTTGATGAACATAGAGGAGATTTAGGTCTTATATTATGACAAATAAGAAAGAGAGTATTTGGATGTCATTCTCTGTTATGTTAGATAAGTTGAGTTGTGATTTGAAACATAACTTCAAGTTATGTGTGAATGTATACAATGGTAAATATACAAAGAGTATAAGTAACTTGATATGTATCCCTTACCCATGTAGATATACTTATTGTTACATCATAGTTATCTCTTACTAATTATCTATTAAAAAAATTAGGGAACAATTATTGGCCATATATCTCTTTATTGAGATTATTTTGTGGTCATGCTTATCTGATGACATAGAGCTTACTAGGTTGCCCTAAATGGCTTTTTGCTAGTTGAGATCACTCTTTACATATAACAGGGGACATAATAAATTACACCCATTAACTCTTGTTCTAGTTGTAAATGCATAAGGGGTGGATGATCTTTTTGCTAACTTGATCAAATGCTTAGATTTCGACTAACAATCATAAGGTCTAATTGGCCATCTAACAGACCATCCATCCACTAGTCCTTCTATTTCTCTTATGACCTACTAGAGCTATTGTTCCTACACCTATGCCTACTTTTCAAAAATGAGCTCAACTACCCCTAAAAAGTTGAGCCCAGTCTAAGGCCTATCTGGACATGATGGAGAATGCTCTCTAGTCCATCCCAGGGCACCTACCAGAGCCACCAGCTCCTAAATGGTCCCCACCTCAGAAAAAAACCATACGGCATCATCCAATGATTAAAGTGCACAGGGTTAAACCCATAACCGAGTAGAGTTTGATCGACGAGATGATTGACCATAATGGGACACAAGTTCTGGGACCAACTAGACGAAGCTTTCATGGATTACTTAGAGTTATACAACCATAAATACTCAGCCATCATCGCTATGACCATATATCCTTCACCAGTTGGAACTAGTTTGAGCAGCTTCTTTCCATCACGATATATGCAACCATTTTGAGGCTCGCAAAGGAGGACTGCTAGCAATTTTGCAAGTATACAGGTCTTCCTAGTAATAAAGTGTGTCACATATGAGTATCATCCCATAAAGAGTGATTTGTTTTTATAACTAAGTACTAATATGTAGCATTTGTAGTGTTATGTAGGCGAGTAACAAAGAAGAATTATGTACTAATGATTAAACCATGAATTAAATCAAAGACACAAATAATGATGAAGTAAACAATATTTAAAGACTTAGGATCTAGGAATCTCCTAAACACTCTACATACAATATCAAATATCAAATATTATTGATTAGCTCCTCTATCTAGTTAATTTGTTATATGCTCTTATATACCTATAAATATTTGTCAATCAATATATGCAAAAAATCACATTGACATGCTATTTTATTCACACATCAATTATGATCACATATATCAAGCCATAAATTCATCGATCATACTATCAAACCATTTCAATTTATGTGATAATAATTTTATGACAGATTCAAAAACTTACTGTGTCAAGCTAAAACATGAATCTTAAATCATATAATTATTGGCCAAAAAAGTCAAGCATTAATATTAAAATTATTAAATTAATTATTAATAGAGAAAATCTTTCAACTAAATAAAACCAATCACATGGTTTTATGGCTAGGTTTATCAAAAATCCCGAATAAGAACTAAGCTATTCATAGTTCTAAATTATAATTAAAAATATATAAGTATAAGAATTATAATAAAAATGAAGAAAATGATGAAGATCCAACTTTGAAGAAGAATCTAATTGTTCTTGTAATATTCTTGCTAATTATACAGTTGCCTCAATGTTTTTCTTTTCTTGATCTCTCTTTTGATAAATTCTAGATTTTTGTGGCTTCTTATGTATTCAATATTATTAACCCTAATGAAATATATATAGTGATAATTTTAAGCACAATACAATTAGGATTAGAACTTAGAAACTTGGCATTCAAGTGTGCAATCAAAAATCACGGGCCGTGGTGCACTTCATTGCATGTCGCAGCATGCAATCAAATATGTGCCCCAATGTAGACCCGAGAGGATTTTTCCATGGTGCACATAAGACCATGTCATGGTGGGAGTCGTTTTATTTCAAGAATACCCAATGAATCAAGATGAATGCGTCGCAGTGCACTATTCTTGTGCCTCGATGCACTTTGTAATTCTTGAATTTGTCCCAATATTTTGCATATTTTTGCTCTATTTGATATATTTTTACCTACAATATCATATTGAATATAAGATATATATTTTAAGAAATATTCATCTTAAAACATGACAAATAGCTAGTTCGAAGTGGCCAATTAACTCTACTTTTATAAAGTTATCAACTCCCTCAAACTTAATTTTTTGCTTGTCTTAAAGTAAAGGAAAACTAAACTCTAAGAATATAATTATTAAATACCAACACAACATAGGAAGCATGCTCATAAAAACATCTACTCCAATGGATGCGTATTCAACATGAATTGAGTTACTTCAAAGATTGTACATTTTTACGATTTAGAAGTCCATATGAGCATCAATCAACATTCCATTGACATATGGGTATGCAAGGTTTTTAACAAAATAATCTATGTGTGTGAGACTTACGAATGATATCATTCAATGTACCCATGATATAAACCTATGTAGGCATGCCAAAGATTAAAATCTTAAAATAAGTTTCATAGGTCTATTTTCATGTCTCTTTCCACTTATATCGGTTATACATCTAGCTAGAGATCAAAAGGACTTTGCATGTTTATATTATGAGGCATAAGTTTTGATAGATCTATTTTTATTTTATGGTTCAGACCCACACTTTTTTCTCTTTTCTTCATACAATTGAGTTTTTCTTTAATAACTTAGTGCGCATAGTCTTTCTCTTTTTTAGTATAACCCTCCAAACTTATTTTTCGGTTTATTCTTTTCTCTTAGGGGTTTATGGTGTTGTAGTTTGGCGTAGCACTTAAATGCTCACTTCAAAGCCTAAATCATTTATCTAACTAAATGTTATTTATGATTTCGTCCCAAGGATTGATCAAATAGATTTTAAAATATGGTAGATTCTTATTTTATGACATTATCCACACAAAGTGTTCTCTTACTAAGTGTATCAATCAATCTATCACATGCATTGTGCATAGGTAATTGATGATTTCAATTAAAAACAAGGAATCATATCACATGGTTAGTGTAATAATCTCAATGGACATGTTAGATCCCTTATCAAAATCATGACAACTAATTTTATCATTGGGCTCATATATTTTCTATCAAGCATATACATATATAGTTTCAACATATTTATAAATTTCTATCCATGTCTTAACTAAAATCATTACAATAATAACTTATAAACTAAAGTAGACAAACTAATAAACTAAAGTAGACAATGAAATTTCCTTCCCCACACTTGAATTATACATTGTTCCCAATGTGTAATATAGTAAAGATAAGTAAAAGATATAGGAAAAGAAAAACTCCCTTGACATTAATGTTGGCCTTCCTCACCAAATATATCCTTGTATTTGCCAAGTGTATCTACATTTATTCACTACAAAACAATTAAAACATAAATAATAAAAATACATTGGGTTCCCAACAAGGATCACATTTTAGGTCTTTGACTAGATCTTCTTTACCGAGTTGTTATGGTTCATTCAAATATACTAGTGAGATAATTCTCTCACTAGCATTACCCAAGTAAAGCTTTAGACGTTGGCCATAGGCTACAAACCTTGCATTTGGCCACTTCATCTTCAATTTTTATGGCTTAATATAGATATAACTTTGTTACTACAAATGGTTCCAACATCTTGATTTAAGTTTACCCCAAAATAGTCTCAATTGGGAATTGTATAGTAACACATTTTTCCCGACATCAAAATTGTGACTTACTATTAGCTTATCATGCCACTTCTTAGTTTTTTCTTTGTAAATCTTAGCACTATTAACTTTTTGATAATCCATACACACTCATCAACCCGTAAGAGTTCAAATTGGGATTAACTCATTAATCTCATTATTTATTATCGTCATCCTACCCTTCTTAGGCACACATTGAACGGGACTAACATATTCACTATTTGAGATAGGGTATATTACGCCAGCTTCTAACCATTTCAATACTTTCTTTTTCACCACTTCCATCATAATTGTGTTTAATCTCCTTTAAGCATCTGTCATTGGTATAGCCCTATCTTCTATGATAATTTTATGCATGCAAACTAAAGGGCCCATACCTTTAAAATCCATTATAGTCCACCCAATATCATTTTTACACTCCTTCAAAACACCTAATAATTTATCTTGTTAGTCTAGGCTAAGTTTTGAGGAGATAATTAGTTGTAGAGTCTCATTAATACCCAAATAAGCATATTGAAGATGGTTGGGTAATGGCTTGAGCTCTAATATTTGTGGTTATTTACACACTCAAAAATCTCATTAAACATTAAGATGGAAGGTGTAGCCTCTATAAAATTACATAGTATGCTAATTTTATCATGCACATGGGAATCAAGTAGAGTTTCCTCCATATCATTATTAAACTCATCTTCATGCATTTTCTTACTAGCATCATGTAAGCATGGATCAAGATTACGGTATACTACCCCCTTATTAGTTTCATCTATTATCTTTTTAGTGCTATTTTCACATGAAATTAAGGCTTTCTTATGGTTATAAACAAAATTCAATAAGTAAAATTTAGATGAGCATTATAAATAGTCCCTAAGCATGTCTTCTACAAGATTTTCAACAATCTCAATTTGAAAGCATTCATCAACATCATTATTGGTAATTGGGTATTCATGGATTTTAAAAAATTAAATGTTACTTTTTGTCATGCATCCTTATAGTTAGCTCACTAATGAGCGAAAACCGACATCATCGATTCTTCCCAATACTTTGGTTTTAATATTTATAAAACTCTCGCAAGTGCACGAATCATTTCGTAGAAAATGATAAGTATACTCCCAAGGTCGATCTAAGGAAGGAATGTATGTGGTTTCTAATTTATTATTCAAACTTTCAAAAACGAAATTAAATCCTAAACATCCTGTCACGATATTTTGGGGTTTTGTATTTTTAATCTACTTACATAAAAATAAACATAGATTCAATAAACATTTATGCAAATTTTATCATTTATAATGGTGGAGTATTTATGGATATAATAACTAAGTTAATTATGCTTGCTCATATTATCTAGGTTATTAAAGATATGAATTGATATTTATTGATTCTCTCTTTTTTGTATGAATACCACCTTTGGTGGGGTTAGATATTCTTTGTTAACTAACCAAATCAATTAACACCTATGGGTGGGGTTGATAACTAATTTGTCTAATTAAATTAATTCCTTTTTCTAAGAGATTGAAAATGAACCATTTAAATGCCACCTTTGGTGGGGTTAGACAATTTAAACTTTATTCAAGGTGTCCAAATTAAACCTAAGAATTTAGTTATCCGAGTACTAACTTTCGAGTTTTAAAACCACTACTGAAAACATGTCGTCAATACATTTTTAGATAATAATTCTTATAAAAACTTTTGAAATAGAGCTTCACTCTAACTACCGGGCGATTGTACCATCAAATAAAAGAGCACTACTCTAAATCAGACCGGATAACTAAACCTTAAAATCTAATTTTCAGGTTTAAGTTTGTAATGAAAAATAATATATTTCTCTCTAACATTCTTAATATAAAATCTTGAATAAAAACAAAATCAATTCATTTTAGAGATTTTTACCTATTTATTATTTCACAAGCATAACAACGTTATTATTACATCATGTTTATTAACAGTCAGCACAGTTAAATTTAATCACAGATAAATTAAATATAACATGTAAGAATAAAGCATAAAAATAACTGTAAAGAAAATAAAATCCTTACAGAACTTCGACGTTATTCCCGTTGCTGGAAAACCACCAAGCGGAATTTGCACTCCCATTTATTGAATCAAAAAGCTAATAAATTACATAAACATAACTAGTTCTTCCCAAAAAGGGAAGAACTCTAAAACTAAGAGAAATTAACTAAAAACTAAGAAAAACTAAAAAAACTAAAAAAACCTAAAAATCTAAGAAAAGAGAGAAAGAAAGAAGAGAGAAGTGTGTTTTGAAGGTGTGTTTTGAAGTGAAGGGAATGGGGGTATTTATAGGTGAGGATGGAGAGAAAAAATGAGTAAAAAAATGTAAAAACGCGTAATGGAATTGCTGAGGTCATTAATGACGTCAGCATGACATCATGGGGCGGCTGCACGTGAAAAATGGGGCAAAACGAGCGTCGGCGTGCACGGGCGCGCACGGATCTGGGCGTGGCGTGCGCGGCTGGGCGCTGGGGCGCGCGCGTGGCGCGATTTTCTCCTTTTTGACATTTTTGACCTTTTTGACCCATTTTGTCAAATTTTTCCATATTTGTTGACCTTTCCCCATTTATTTATTAATATATTTGTGATGTATTGCTTCCAGTATTTCTCTTTGAGTCTTTATGTTGCGTTTTTAAGCCAAAATTCCTAAAAAACAATAAAAATATCCGTGATTCCGAAAAAGACAAATTTATATAAATATATGATAAAACATATAAATATATATATTTTTAATCAATTAATGTGCATAAAATCATGGTTATTTTAGTGCTTTTTGAGCACTCATCACTCACCCTAGTAGATATCAATCAATTCTCATCCAGTGGCAAGGAATGGTCGACCCAAGATAATAGGAATATGTTTATCTTCATTCATGTCTATCATAATAAAATCAGTGAGAAATATGATTTTATCCACCTTGACTAAAACATCTTCTTTATCCTCTTTAGGTGTTTTTGATGAACGATTCGCCATAAGGAATGTGATAGAAGATGGCTCAACTTCCTTCAGTTCCAACTTTATAAATATAGATAAAGGCATTAGGTTGATGCTTGCTCCCAAATCACATAATGTTTTTCCAAATTAATATTCCCAAATAGTGCATGGAAATAAAAGGTAGCAAGATCTTTTAATTTGGGTGGTAATAATTGACCAATAAAAATACTATAACCCTCTATAGGGGCAATTATCTCACAATCTTTAAACTTTCTTTTTTTGAATATGATTTCCTTCATGAATTTAACATAAGATGGAATTTACTCCAAAGCATCCAATAATGGGATGCTAATATGCAACTTTTTGAAAATATGAAGGAATTTGGAGAATTTCTTATTTAGCTTTTATCTATGGAGCCTTTTTTATGAAGGAAGGGGTACGATATAGACTCTTTCCCCATCGTTTTTTCTTTTCTTTTGTTTCACTTCAATTTCTTTGTTCTTTTCTTTTTCACTCTGTTCATTTATTTTTCTCTATTCCTTCTCATTCTTCTTTCCATCCCCACCTCCTATTACTACCACACTTCTAGTTACAATAACCTTACATTTCTCTCTACCTTCATTCTTAGGATTTACCTTGTTGTTACTAGAAATCATACCTTGTTTTATTATATGAAATGTTTGTGCTAGATGTCCTATTTGAACCTCTAAATTTCTTATGCTAACATTCTTGTTGGCTTTTGACCAAACTATCCATTTTAGTATTTACCGTATCCATTATAGACACAATGTTAGAAAAAAATCTTACCATTAGACCTTTCAATTTATGCCTCGAATCTTAAATCTTTTAATCATGGTTATTATTGTTTTGATTGACAGAAGCCTGGTGGATTGATAGATCGTCTATTGGTAGGTGCCCCACCTTTGTTATTACCTCAAGAGAAATCAGGGTGGTTCATCCAACCTGGCTTATAAGTCTTTGAGTAAAGGTTCTCTGGGTAGCTTTGATTAATGATATAGTTAACCATCTCAAGTTGCTTCCATAAGTATTACTAAGGTGAGATTCACCACAATACTCACAAATTAAAAAAAAAAGGGCTTGGTACCATATTTATCCCTACATGGTAGCATCAATTTCTTTAATAGTTGTAATAATAATGCATCAGTTTGTTCTTGCAATGTTGTAAGAGTATCTACATATACCACTCCAGTAAACTCTTTTTGGATTTAACATCTATATTGGCCATTGTCAACTAGTAGAGGCTTCACTGTCACCTTTGCTCATTAAAGCACTTCCAATTGCTACATCCAGAGAGTTATTGTTTGACCTAACAATCCTCTATAAAATGTTTGGATTTGTAAGAATAGAGGATTACCATGATATGGGCATTTCTCAACAGCTCTTTGAAGTGCTCCCATGCCTCATATAAAGATTCCCCATCAAATTATTGAAAGAAAGTTATAGCATTTCTAAATTTGGTTATCTTTGAAGTTGAGAAATATTTAGCCAAGAAATTCTTGGATAAGTCATCTTAGGTGGTGACGGATCCTGTGGGAAAGTAAACTAGCCATGCCTTTGCCTTTATATAAGTTAGAAGGGGAAAACAAGAAGATATATGGCATCTTTAGAAACTTCATTAATCTTAAAGGTACAACATATCTCAAAGAATGTGGCTAAGTGCGAGTTCGAATCCTCATTATCTACCTCTCAAAATTGATTTGATTGTACCAATTGGATCATAGTAGGTTTTAACTCCAAATTGTTTGCACTAAAAGAGGGCCTAGTAATGGATGAACTCCATCTACCTATCGTACTATAAATTTTTGAAGAGGTTTAGGGGCAATAATGTTTTGTTTTGACTCCAAGTTTTCCATATCCCCTAGTTGAAATTAGTGTAGTCCTTATCTTCTTAACTTGTGAAGAGTTATCTCCATCTCAAAATCAAAATGTTGAAGATTTATTCCTATCTCCTTATGAATATATAAAAATAAAACAAAGAAAAATTAAAATTACCTAAACTAATAATATGGATACTAATATTAATTATAAATTATTTTTTTCACTTCGTGGAAATGGAACCAAAACTTGGTAGTAATTATGCAAGTAAACTGGTTGTTTGAGTAATAAAATGTGTTAATACGAATATCGTCCCATAGAGGGTGATTTTTTTTTACAACTAAGTACCAATATGTAGTAATTGTAATACTATTTAGGCGAGTAACAAGGAAAAATTATCTACTAATGGTTAAACATAGAATTAAATCAAAGACACAGATAACGAGAAGTAAACAATATTTGGAGACTTGGGATTTATGAGTCTACTAGCCATTCCACATGCAATATTTTATAGAATTGATTAATTTCTCTATCTAATTAATTGGTACATGGTCTTATGTACCTAGGACTCGTTGTAAATCATTATTTTGGACTATATGCAAACAATCGTATTGTCATACTATTTCATTCATACATCAATTATGATCACATGTATCAAGCCACACATTCATCAATCATATTGTCGTAATATTTCAATTCATATTATAATAACTCTATAACTAATTCAAAAATCTACTTTGTCAAGCTAGGGCATGAATCTCAAATCATATAATTTTGGCCAAATAATTCAAGCATTGAGATCAAAATTATTAAATCAATTATTAATCAAGAAAATCCTTCAACTAAATAAAAGTAATCACATGGTTTCATGGCTAGGTTCATCAAAAATCTCAAATTATAACCTAGCTACTCATAGTTCTAAAAATCATAATTAACAACATATAAGTGTATAAGAATTACAAGAAAGACGAAGATCTAACTTTGATGAAGAATCCAATTGTTTTTGTAATCTTCCATTGTAATCTTCTTGCTAGCTATTTAGTTGTCTCCTTGATTTTTTTTTTCTGGATCTCTCTTATGAATCATAAATTATAAATTTTTCATATCTTATTGTGTATTTCAGATTATTAACCCTAATGACACATATATAGTGATTTTTAAACATAATATAAATAGGATTAGAACTCTAAAACTTAGAAATCAAGTATGTATTCACGAATCATGGACTGAGGTGCACTTTATTGCATGTTGTATTATACAATCAAATATGTGCCTGATTGTAGACTTAAGGGGACTATGTCGTGGTGCACTATTCATGTGCCCCAACGCACTTTGCAATTCTTGAATTTGTCCTTTTTTTTTATGTTTGATATATTTTTACCTAAGTACCATATTGAACATAAGATATAACTTTTATGCAATGTTCATCTCAAAACAAGATAAATGCTAGCTTGAAGTGTCCAAATAACTATACTTTTATATAGTTGTCATGGATACTCTTTCCAAGCCAACTATTCTAACCATGTGTCTTCAATGGCTAATGACTACCCTAGAAATCATCACAAAAATGAAATACCAATCTTCCTATATCTAATCTAATCCAACTCGTTGAACAATTGCAAGTAATGCAATAGAGGTTGAATTGAGGTAGGCTCCCCAACTTAGTAGTCTTAATCGAGTTCTCATTCATATTGGAGATCATATCCATCACACTTTCTAATAAGTTGAAGTTACCAAACATTGCACATATGATGGAAATAAAAAACCACTAGAAAATTTGGAAAACTTCAAGGGGTGGATGAATTTATATGGCTACACTGATATGGTAAAATGCATGCATTCCAACTCACATTGAAGGGTCATACCATATCTTGGTAACATGCCTTGTAGTCTAACATAATTAATTCCTTCTCTCTTTCTCTTGGTAAGGAGGCCAGTTGTGGTAGATGTCATTTTTGTGGCCTTAGTTTATTAACAAATTCCTCCAAGTACTCTTTTCAAACCAGTTTCTCAATTTCATCTTTCAATTCCCATCACTCCTTAATTGAATCACCATATTCTTGTGGAATCTAGAGTATCGGGACTTGTCTTAGCCATATGTTCTTTGTTTCCTAGGCTAGCATAGTATGTGATGGTGTTCAACTTCCATCAACATGCCTCTCTTGTTGTGTTCAGAGGGGACTAAGTCTAGAAGTATTGCCTAGGGTGTGTGAGATTTATATCCCTGGTCTTCCTATTTTTCTTTTGGTTTGACATGAACATTTTATTTACCCAACATGAGGACTCATCTTTTCCCCTATAATCTTGAGAAATGACCCAAAATTGATGGAATTAGAAATAAGATTCTCATAAAGAGAAGATATTAGATTGATTCATCCCTATTTTAGTGCCATGGTGGTCACCCTTCCTGTGTCCAATATAAATCTACATCGAATATTGATTGACATTGGTAGTTTGACCAATATTATATTCTATGAAGCCTAGAAACAATTGAAACTCTTTTATACTCAACCACTTCTTTGGTAGGATTTGTTGGACTTCGACTCATTCTAGAAGGTAGTGTGACCCTATCAATCATAACAAGATAAGGCCACAATAGAAGAAGAATCATGGTAGACTTTCTCATTGTGGACTGTCCATCCCCATATTACGACATTCTGGGAAGAACATTTCTATATGCAATTGGAACCATGGCTTCAACCTATCATCTCACCTTAAAGCTCCTAATAGAAATGAGAATGGTGGTTATACTTGGATAGCATAAGGTAGCAAATAATTTTCTATGCCATAGAAATCCAGATGGAACAGAAGTATAGTCCCACAAAGCCAAAATGAGATAGTGCCCTTCCTACTAGATTTTTTTCCTTTAGTTTTTTATATTTTACATTGTTGTAACACTTAGTGAATTAAAGAACTCTAATTGGCCAGACTTTTAATTTATTATCTTTATTTTATTCATATGTATTTGAATTTTTCATTAAATAAAGCGAGCACTTAGGCCACATATAACCATTTACAATAATTAAGTTGATACTTGACATGATAGAAAAGTCCAATAGAAAATTGAAAAGCAAGACTAAGCCATCTTGCCTTTAAGAAGGTTGACTTGGCATTCACCCTTGTAAGGCCACAAATAAAAAGCATCCCAAAAGGTTAATTTTGCACTTGATAGGCAAAGGCCATCGAACATTCATAGAGTTTGAAGTGTGTTACAATACAAATTAGACGTACCCTAACTATAGGCTTTGTGGTCCAAACTATACTTAATAAAGAAAACATTATAACAAGGTTTCTATTGCCCCTTAATTGGCCATAGATATTGAAAGGGAGGTGTTGCAAACTATAGTCCCTAGGTTCAAGATCCATTTTTGGTTCTAGTACTAGGCCAAAATGAAAAATTAGATTTGTGAAATTTCAACAAATAAGCCACAAGTCTCTAATATAGTAGTGTGAAACATTGTGGGGAATATGGAACACATAGACACTTCTACAAGAAGGAAAAATTCATCAATTTGACACCAAGAATTTTTTAAGGTTACGAAACATGTCATGCTTAGATCACTTCACAATTTTAAGTACACCAAGTATGGGTCAATAGATCGGGATGATCTATTGAGTAACATCTGGTCCAAAAATCACCCAAATGTAGAAAAATTTCCCACAAATATGAAAAGGTCTAACTATAAAACAAGGGCATAATTACATGAGTTGAGATCTCCTGAACATCTAACCATAAGTTGCCCAACCAAATCGACATGTAGACCATAAACTAAATCACTATCCGACCAAATGGAACATGGTCAAATAAATTATGGAAGATTAGGATGATCTATTGAGTAAAATTTGGTCCAAAAATCACCCTAACTTAGAAAAATTTCCTACAAAAATGACAAGGTCCAAATAAAAAACAAGGGCATAGTTATGTGAGTCAAGATCTCCTGAACATCTAACAATAAGTTTTCCAACCAAATCGATGTGTAGACCATAAAATGAACCACTGCCCGACTCAATGGAACATGGTTGAATAAAGTGAGGAAGACGTGAGTGGGGGTATCCAACCAAGAGCATGGCCAATTAGACAGTGACATGGCTGAAAAGGATATAGTCGATTGGACAAGGCTAAGTCATGGGTTTTGAAATCATGTTCCGTCATTCGTGCATTATCTCGCTCCAGATCCTTAACTCATGTTTGATTCCTTATTTCTACATCATCCCATCCTTGCATACCAATTCAATTGACCATAGTCTCCAAAATGGGATATACTACACAAAGGCCCGTAACGTTAAAAATAGGATGACATCATGATTAGGCTCACAAATAAGACTACAAGTCAAAAAAGAAGTGCATAAATCAATAGAAGTAAATAAGTACATAAAATAGGAAATATATATGTAGAAATCTATATAGAAAGTAAAGTCTATGGTAAATGTTAGCCTACCAAGTAAATTCACTTTGATGGGAGAGATACATCAAGTATAAACTAAGCTAAATAATAGTAAATAATAAAACAAAACCAGTCAATATTTGCACCTCATGGCATCCTAAGTAATAGCACCAACTGTAACTTATTGTCCTAAGTCTCTTCAAAGTCCTCATTGCCAGTCCGGTTAGAAACTTATCCCCCGAGTCAGAGGTATCCACATCATGCCAAGAATCATGCCTCTTTACAAAGAGAAAGATAAAATCAAAAAGAAAAATCTATGGGTAGGCTCATTTAAATCATTTCCTCACAGTCTAGAATTCATGAGCCCATGCATCCTTAATGTAACATACCTAGTATAGTCATAATAATTGATGACTTCCTAGACCTTACATGCTTCTTATATCTACTTTTGTGCTAAATGTAGGATTTTGGACAATGTAACAATTTGCTACCTATCCTGGGTCCAAGCTTTGCATTCTCTGGTAAGATAGCCTCCAACTAGGTTACCTTGTAAGATCACAATTCAATCCAGAAATGTTCAGGAAACCATATGAACACATAATTTAAATACAGCGAAAATAAAAATGGATTGAAAACATACCTCCTACCATTGATCAAATTTTAGTACTTATACGGGAATTCCAATGGATTTTTGATTTGATGCTCTCACTGGTTTCTCACACTTATTCTCTACGTTTTGATGATGTATCTGAATTAAGTAGTAAATAGTGAGAGGACCCGATGCTTTATTAAGGTTCTCCCATTAAGAACCTCGTTCGGTTTCGGAACCGACGTACAGTTCCGACGAAACTGAACCGTTACCACGATTCACCGTTATGTTGCACCACTATGATATTACAAAAAGAATTCATGAGCCCATGCATCCTTAGTGTAACATACCTAGTATAGTCATAATAATTGATGACTTCCTAGACCCTACATGCTTCTTATATCTACTTTTGTGCTATATGTAGGATTTTGGACAATGTAATAATCTGCTACCTATCTTGGGTCCAAACTTTCCATTCTCTGGTAAGACAACCTCCAACTAGGTTACCCCCTCCCCTCTCTTGATCACCTCTTAGGTTGCCACTACACTGGAATGTATCCCACTAGCTAATGTAGATGCTTTTTTGGACTCTTCCAAACCAATATGTTTTGTAATGGCATGGTTTAAGTCATAAAAAAACTAACAATCCCTACTTGACATAATATAAACGTCTTCATCCTCGAGCTTGGCAAGCTTTAGAATATTTGGGATAGTAGAAGGTCCAAATGGACTCATAATAACATCATCGAGGTTAATAAGATCTGGACCTATCTCATCTACCATGGGATTAGATGGAATATCAATAAGTACTAGGGGATTCTTCACCCTCTTAGGAATGGCTTAGCAATAATCACTCCAAACTGGGAAATTTTCTTCCTCTTAGGAGACTTTATTCTGCCCTTCATAAGAGCCTCTCATAGACTAGAATTTTTGAGGAATTGCATAGCCATCTTAATCCTACAATTCTGCTCTTCTTCCCAAAAAGATGTGTAGAAGTCATGCCTTTAAGAAACAAAGAGTTAGCACTTAGGTCATTAAAAAATATCAGTATTAGGATAGCATACTACAAAGGGAATTCACTACCCAAGTTTAGGAGGCTTTTAATCTCTAGGATAGTTACTACCTTTTCCATGACCCAATATGCTCTTGCTTGAGTATAATGAGTTTTTTGGTGTGGTGCCTCTACATGGGAGACAAAAAAGTGAATTGATAAAGCTCTTATTCTTGCTTGAAACATTGCCTCATAACCAATGCACTATAAACAACGGAAAATATCTTAGAAGAAAGTAAATCATACAAAAAGGCTATATCCTAACCATCGTATCATTCCTTAAGAACGGAATGGGTGTAGGAGATTTATGTCAAGATGGAAGATCAAAATCACCCATAATTGTGAAAGGGAGTCCTTCCACCTTTTACTCATATCTGTCAACTTATCATCTAAGATTTGGTTAGAAAAGGGCTTGAAATAGAACTTACCCTTATTACTTCCTTACATGTATGATCACCCATTAACCCTAAAATATCTTATAATAGCAAGAAAAAATAGATCCAAAGTTGCACCAACATTCCACACTATAGGAAAAAAAGTAAGTCACAACCAGAGAAAAAGTAAGAATAGATAATGTGAAAGTTCATTGGTTTAGTTATGGATCTAATTATATAATTAGCACAATTTCAATGGAAGCACAAAAAATTAAAAATTCATAGAATGGATAGACATGCAATCGTGTATAAATAAAATAATGTAGAAAATAAAGATCAACATGCAATATTTTTAGGTGGAAACAACCTAGGACACACAATGACATAAGAGGAAAACCATAGGTCTACATGACCATTTAACTATCCACTATGAAAAATAAGTATCTAGTTTCAAGGCTAGGACTCAAACTACTCACCAATGTAATGCCCCCAAGTAACCTACTTACAAGTCACTGCTTTCATCATAGTCTCTACTAGAAAGGCATTTGGATATAGACTAGCGTTTCGATATACTTGAGTCCCATAAGTTAACTGAACTCATACTGTTGTCACCTAAAAATTTAGCATATAAACACAAGTTTAAGTGTGTGTCTTAGAGCAAATGACCAACCCTAACTAGTTGATCTAAAGAATATATCAAATAAAATGAAAACAAGTAACAACTTTAGAACAATCAGTTAAAAGCATAATAACACAATTATTATCGTAGGCTTGTTAATCCATCAAACACAAGCACAAATGTTTGATAAATTAACTTAATAAAAAGGCCTACTAGAAAATATTTAGCAAAACAAGAGAGAGAATAAAGATGAAAAGAATAAGCACAATTAGGCTCTTGTGTGATTAGTTTCAATTGTGTGCTTAGGTTTATTTTGTAGAATATTTTGAAGCACTTTAAGTCAAAGTAAAATTATCATCTTGTCCATAAACATAGTATAAAGTGTTTTAAAGAATAAGGACAATATAGAAAAAGCCAATCCAATTATTATTAGATTGACCTAATCAAAGCCCTAACTACTCAATTGATCTAATCAAATGCTCGATTAATGGAGTACATAGTTCGATTAATTGAATGTTCTTTTGATTGATTCAGTTTATTAATTGATTAATTCTCAAAAAACATGGATCAATCTAGCCATTAATCTAGATCAATCTAGTGCTCGATCGATCGAGTATTAATTCCTCCATTGATCTAGTCATATAAATAATTAATTCAACAGGTAATATAGCTCGATCAATCTATTCACTACTCGATAGATCTAGTAGCCTATTTTCATATTGTTCATATATGTCTAATATGTAATCTAACATGCATAGAAACATAAATATACCTAAGATATGATACTTGAGACTTTGATAGTTTCTTCGGCTTGAAAATATTCTTCCCCTAGACCTTATAATCCCCCCCTTTGGCATATTCGTGTGACAAAACTTCTCTCTAACTACATAATGTTCATGGAAAAAAATTTACATAGTGCAACTATCCTATGATCTGGTGAACCATCTTCGCTTGTATCTTTACAAATTTTGTTTACATTGAAAAACTAAGACACCGACAAGTAAACAACCTATCCCGAAGGACTCATTATTCATAATGGTTTAGTGTATCTAATAATAGGAAAGCGAAGAATATTTAAAAGAGGATTAAAAAAATGATAGAAATTAAAAACAACTCCCTTATGTTAAATATCCAAAACATCAAAGTAATTCAAAAATAAAAATCTCCCATTTTTAATGTTTCAAAAAGTTCAAAAAACTTTATAAGAATTTTCTCTTTTTTTCATACGAATAAACAATATAATCATGAAGCAATGGCAATAGGTTAAGTGAACAAGGAAAGTATTTAATGAGAGAAAGAGAATTACATATTCTGAAAAGCTTAGAGCAATCGACATTATTTCTCAAAAATGAATAAACTCCCCCTAAGTTATATGACTCCTCTATATAATTTAGAATTTAAAAAAGTATATATATATATATATATTTGAATTGAAGGTAGTAGACTTAGCTTAACATGACTATAATAGTACACATAAATAATGAAGTTAATTTTGTTCAAAGTGTGACTATCCTTTGACCATACAAATATATGTAGACAAGTCACACAAACATACTTACACATATAGTGACATATCAACAGTCACTAAAAGTGAGATAAAAATCAAAACTGCAATAGTATGTCAATTAGTCTATTTATGATTCGTTATCAAGAATTTAAAGGGAGAAGTGTCACTTATTATAATTAAATTTCAAATGAATTCATAATTGCACAAAAATAAAATTTACTTACCAAGAAAAAACTTTAATACACACACATATATATATTGTATTCTCCCCTTGTATTAATTTTGTATGTAAAGGATTAGTTATTTATTTTCTTTTTGTATAACGAATTATGGCTTTTTCCTTTTATTCATACAAAAGCTTTTGATTTTTTTTATTTTAATGTTGTTGTTATTATTATTAAGGAAATATACACAAGCCAATATACCTAGTATGATGACTTTCACACTAGTTATGAGGTAACCCCTCCATTCGTTGTAGTAGCTTTCACATATCACAGTAAGTAACCCTCTCCACTCATTGTAGTAGCTTTAACACATCACAGTAGGTAACCCTCTCAAAACTAGCTATTTATCTATATTAGCATTTTAGAAAGTGAAAGATAGGTGTAAAAAATAATTTATCATTCAAGGTTAGCTCATTCCCTAGAATCTTACAACATCAATCATAAACTTCAAGCATGACATACATATGTTGCATTCAAGGTTCATGTCAACATTGATCACTATAAATGCACAAATCAAAATATTCATTTGTATAATATATAACCAATCAAAATAAATATGAATGGAGTATGTAATGATTATGTTAATGTCAAAGTATGTCTACATCCCTCCTTTTTTATTTTTTTAAACTAAAGAAACATTAATAAAAATAAAATAAAAACAAACTAAAAATTCTCACTTAGGTTCAATTAAGCACTCAAACAAAAGTATCTAGGTGAACAATAAATGGCGGTTAGGTGAATGGAAAGAGAAAATCTTTCCTAATCCAAACTTTCTTGAATTTTGGTTTCTTAATATCTTTGGGATGAAAATCATATGCCTTAGTTGTCACATGCATGTTCTTGGACTTACCTTTAGATTTCTCATTCATCTTAAATGAATGTAGCATGCATGATATGATGATGGTAATTAGTCCTAGACAAGTGTTGAATTTTACATGCATCTTTGAACCCAACAACTTCATGCTTTCTAGTAGGATTTTTGAACATGTTACCATAATATTCATTCATCCTAGAATATGATGCAACATGCATAGATAGATGATGGTTATGAGTCCTAATATATGAAACATGGAAAGTATTATTACATTAAGGAGTATTTATCAAAAATATACACTTTGATCTAATGTGACATTTCCTACCACAATGATGATAGACATAAACAAACTTAATAAATTTTTCAATCATAGGTGCAATTATTCTTTGGGTATAATCAATAACATAAGGAGTAGGGTTAGAAGGCCTTACAAATATGGTTTTAATGTTGAAGGAGTGGATCTCTCATCCTTATAACCAATTTCATGTGTATTATATAAGGAAGGCATGTTTGAAGGTTTCAAAATTTCAGTTGATTTTTGACAAAGATAGTATAATGTGCTAGTTTACATATCCTAGCTCTCTCTTATCTCTAGCTGACTTTCTATAATCCAAAACTTTTTTCAATATTTCAGCTCCAATTGCTAAACTTCTTAATTCTTTCTTTAATTATTCAAGTTCTAGCATAATATTCTTATTTCCCTGTTTAACATCTGCAAGAATTGAGTCCAAAACATTAGCACATTCATATAGTTCAATTTTTTTCTTTTTCTATAATTGAAGAATTTATTTCAACATATTTAAGTTTGTCATTTAGTTTAGCTACTTCCCTTTTGCATCTTACATAATCTATGTACACTTCATCTATAGTAGTCACATTAAATTTGTTGAGTAGAAATTCAGCATCATTTCCTCATCATTTGAGTCAATGTAAGACTTACTAGATTGTCCACTAGTAGTTGTAGTAAATGCCAAGAAGTTGGTGTTAGATTTAACTGGATTATCATTATCACTTTCAAAGTCCATAAGTGTAGCATTAAAAGATCTTACAATTTGGCTCTTCTTATTTGTACAGTCAACTGCAAAGTGATCAAAACCCATACATTCAAAGCATTAAAGTCCATTGGGTTTAGATTACTTACCATCAGAACTCACAGATTTGAGTTCTCTCAGATCTTTTGAAAACTTGATTGTCCTTTGTTTTGAGGATTCTTTTTGTTGAGGATTTTATTCAATCTTATGGTTAAGAGTGCCAATTCTTCATTATCATTGTCATTATCTACAGTTATAGCAGATTTGAAATCAATACCTTTGTTCTTTGGAGGTTTTTGAAAGCTCATCTCAAAGGTTTGAAGTGAGCCAACAAGTTCCTCTATTTTGATGGTGTCCATATCCTTACTTTCATCAATAGCAATGATCTTTGCATGGAAGCAATCTGGTAATGAGTAGAGAATCTTTTAAACTATGTGAAATCATCAATTTTCTCTCCAAGATTGGCAAAGGTTTTGGTAATATCACATAATCTAATATAAAATTTAGAAAAGGTTTCATTTTATTTTATCCCAAGATTTTTAAATTGATTACTAAGCATGCGAATTTTAGTTTGTATAACTTGTGTGATTCTCTCATGGATAACCTCTAAAATATCCTATGTATGCTTAGCAGTAACAATATAAAAAATACGAAGACCCATAAGCAGACATAGCACTAAATATATCATTAATACCTTTTTTTATTTTACTTGCTTGCATTTGTATCTTGATTGGTCCATTTGGTCGTAGGCTTAGGAGTAACTACATTATCTTTGGTAACTGTAGATGGTTCCTAACCATAAAATATAGAGTTTCATATGCTCTCATCTAAAGACCATCGAAAGGCTCTCATATAACCCTTCCAATATGGATAATTATACCTATCAAAGTAAGGTGAACGGGTTGTAGAAGAACCCTCTCTTAAATGATTCATAACAAGGTCCTAGGAACACTAAGTGTATTTAGTGACTAGCTCTGATACCAAAATGAAAGTTCATTTATTTAGTTATTCATCTAAATATCTAATTAGTGGAATATCAAAAATAAAGATCAACATATGAGATTTTTAGGTGAACTAAGCCACACCAATGACCTAAGAAGAAAACCATTGATCCACTATGAAAAATACGTATCCAGTTACAAGGTCAGGACTCAAATTACCCAGCCAGTTAATGCTTCCAAATAACCTACTTTCATACTGTTGCTTTCATCATAATCTCTACAAGGAAGGGACCAAAGTTTTGACAAACTCGAGTCCCAGGAGCTAATTGAACCGCATCGCTATCACCTAAACAATTAACACATAAACATAGGTACAAGTGTATAGATTCAATAACACACAACTTCAACTAGTTCATCTAAACAATATATCAGATAAAATGAAAATAACTAGCAACTTTAAAACAATTAGTTAAAAGAACAATAACGGAATTATTATTGTAGACTTCTTAATCCATCAAACACAACCAAAAATGTTTGATAAATTAACTTGTGAAAAAAACCTACTTGAAAACTTTCAACAAAACAAGAGAGATAATAAAAGATGAAGTGAATAAACATAATTAGCCCTTGTTTGGTTTGTTTTAATTATGTGCTTAGATTTATATTTATAGAATATTTTGAAGCATTTTAGGTCTAAATAAAATTACCAACTTGTCCATAAAATTAGTTAAAATGAGTAGAAATAAGTACAATATAGTAAAAGAGCAATCCATTTAGTATTAGAAATAAGTTTTAAAATCAAACTTAATTGGTCTAATCAAGTGCTTGATCGATTGAGTACATAGTTTAATGGATCAAATGTCCTTCTATTGATCTAGTGTATCAATTAATTGATTCTAAAAAATATGGATCAATTTAGTCATTAATCTTGATTGATCTAGTACTCGATGAATCTAGTCATATAAATAATTAATTCAATAGGTAATATAGCTCGATCTATCTAGTCACTACTCGATGGATTGAGTAACCTATTTTTATATTGTTCATATATGTCTAATATGCAATTTTATGTGCATAAGAATAAAAATACACTTGAGTTGTGATCATTGAGGCTCGATAATTTCTTTAGCTTGAAAATATTCTTCTAAGATACATTGAGAAACTAAAATTACAATTATATGTTTTATTTACGAATATTACCAATACTCACATAGACCTTACATAGTGTAACTTTTCCAATAAGAGAGTTGATCCAAGCTATGCCTGGATTATAGGGTATGATTGTGATAGACTCTAGAATTGGAAAGATTTCCTTCATCTTGTTCAAGTACTAGTCTGTCATCCAAGAACTGTAACAGCTTATAAAAAAGAAGGTAATATCATCCTCACCTAGACCCTACTAATACAAGGGAATGCCAAAAAAATGGCATCCAAGTCATCATCACTCAAAGACTCAACATGCATCAAACAAGCACCCAAACGAACCCATGAGCAGAATCAAAAGAACAATGATTTTGGGATGGCTCAAGGCCCATCACTCGATATGACCCACATTTGGCCATTGCCAACAAACCTGGTACTTACCAGATCATAGTAATCCAAAACACCACTAGTCGGACATATGCAAGATAGATGGGAGTTAGCCAAGGAGCGACCAATCAGGGCTCTACTATCCATGCCATTGTTGCCTAAACACTTGTCGATTAAATCTATACTTGACATCTACTGGACTACCAACTCATACAATCCATTCTAAACATCTTCATTCCCAAAGTTCACCCAGGATGGTCATATCTGATCTTAAGAATCTGTCAGTCTAGTATCCATCACATTCTGATGTGTATGAAAGTGTGGTAAAAATGTTCTAGGGTGCAAAGTGTTTATATAATGGGAAAATACCTATTCTACACTCTATGCAACAAAATAGACAAAAAGAAAATAAAGGAAAATAAATAAAACAAAAAGGTTGAAATAAATACCTTGAAGGATGCTCTCTTTTTCTCCACCTCTTTTTCTCTTTCAAAAGGGTAAGCTCTCAAAAATGAAAGCCAATTATGTGGAATGAAGGAATAGAGAGAACATGTATATATATGTGGTGAATAAATATCTTCCATCCATCAAACATTACATCTAAAGGCTATAATTTCTTTGGAAAACCTAAGGACTAAACTTGAATTTTCTTTAAAAAGGAGGGAAGGGTTGACTTCATAAGTACCAACATTAACTTTGACATAACTCTCTAACCGAGAGCCCGACTGAAAATTTAAAAACATTACCAATGATAGGAAACTGCTCCATATGTTTGAATGGTTAGATACATCATATAATCCCTTGTCTAGATAGGTAAAATATTGCACAAGAGTAGGCCAAGTGCCACCAATGTGACTAGAAGAGTCATCAACCCAAATATTGACAAAACTACAATTAGACCTTCTCGTCCATCCAATCAAGGCCTAGAAGGTATTGTAGGGTAATGTTAGGTGTAATTTAATACATCCCACATGGCAAGTATAGAATGGTTCCAGTGAACAAAAAGCCTTATAGGCCAACCCAATAAGCACGGAATTGCAAGACAAGCATGACCATGAAAAAATCTCAATAAAGAGATAATTATAAAGAGACAAATACAATGCCATAACAATTCTATTTATATAGGTAAGAGATACATATCAAGTTATTTCTACTCTCTTTATATATTTACCATTGTACATATTCACACATAACTTGAAAGTTATAACTTCTCTTAGATAACATAAAATGTTAGCCAAATATTATATTTTCTATTCATCACACAACGAGATCTAGATTTTCTTTACATTCATCAATTCCCCTTATGTCAACTTAAGCATCGAAGTTCCAAATACCATCACCTTCTATGGAGATACGAGGTCCTAAACGAGAACAATCCTACTTATCATTGACAAAAACTGACATGAATAGGAGCATTAGTCACTCGATCAGATTCACAATATCACAAACATAAGTGAAACATCACAACTTGCATGCCGATAAGCAAACTAACATTTGAAATAAACACAGACAAAAAAGCATTAAAAAATTGTTTATAATTAAAGTTCATGTATAGTTTAGGAAGTCGACCAATAATATCATGTGTGTTATGTGTAATAAGGAAGAATAATCCATGTATATCTAGGGGTGTCCAAAAATCAGACCGAACCAAATTAAACCAAAAATCGGACCAACCAGACCAAATCAGATAGTTTTATAAATGAAACGGTCCAGTCTAGTTTGTATTAACTAAAACTAATTTTTAAATGGTTCGGTTCGATTATACTAATTTTTAAACCAGTCAAACTGTACTGGACAGTTTGAATAATATATTTAAAAAAAAATAAAAAGTTGGACCAGCATATATTAAAAAATCACATTTATCTCATTCATTCATCTCCCTCGTGCAACTTTCCCTCTTTGAACCCTAAAACAAAATCTGCCCCCTCGTCACTTACTCTAACAATAGTCAATCATCCTCACATCTCCTTCACCACCAGCTAGTTAACCTTGCCTCACCTTTATGAAACTGATCTCTTTATCACATATATGTTGACTCCCAAATGCACAAAACACAACCAAACCAATCTCGAATTTTACTAACCACTACTACAAAGTGAGTTAAAAATCGACTTTAAATCAATTTAAAGTCAGTTCACGCATTGAACTAACTTTAAATTTTTAATATTTTTTTTTTACAAAATTTACTCATTTTCTATTATACTCAAATTAAAATATGTATTCGATCACTACATAATAGCAGGAAAAAAAACAAAATCTGTTTAACAAATAGTTTAAATAATACAAATAATTGAAAAATAAAATATTAATTAATAGTAGAAAAATTACCATGGTGTTGCCCTATGTTATTCAAGATCATCATATTCTTCTTCTGATGTTATAATACAAAACTACATATATAATACAAAAATTATACACATAATAACAGAAAAAATATGAATAATAAGTGCGTAGGATTAATAGAAATACTTACAAGAGTAAATGAAGTGACAAAATGAAGAAAATGAAGAAAAAATGGTGTTTTGTAAGTGAGAAATGGGTATAAAAAATTAGAGTATTTTGCTCAAAAAAATAGGGGATCTAAAAGATAAGTTAGAGATGAAGAAAACCCACTAACCGACGCTGGAATTGGTGGTCATAGGTGGCCAAAAAATGAGAAAGAGTGGAGGAGAAGTGAATAACGTTTTGAGTTTTTGAGAGTTATGTAGCGCTTGAAATAGTTTCTGTCTGGGGAAGAAAGAAGAGAAAAGAAAATATCCATGTGTGTAGCGTCGGTTCTACGTGTCAACCGACGCTAACCACATAGTTCGTAGCGTCGGTTGACGTGTCAAATCGACACTACACGTGGACATAGCATTGGTTCTACATCGAACAAACTTTAAATTCATTATAAGTCGATTTTTTTCCAAAAACTGACTTTACATATTGACTTAAATACGCCTTTTTGTAGTAATGAAATTTTTTGCCCATCTTTCATATAACAATGTGTTATCAGTATTGTCTTGCAAAACGACCCTGTTAATAAAATAGGCTTTCCAAATTGTTCTCCCATGTAGTCACACAAATCACCTTCTATTTCACTACATGTTCTTATAGACATAACATCACAATTTTTAAAAAATGTTGTAATTCTTTCATAAAAAGTAATCCCATTTCCAAATGGAAAAGCGACAAATAATAAAGAATAGATTTCAGACCCACAAAGCACAATAATGTAAGATGGGTAGCTATGAGGTGGATTTTTAAGCTCTTCCTTTGTTATTGCTCTATTTTTTAGTACATTTTTTGGTACCTTGTTGTTTCAAATCAATTCCCACCCAATCTTCATTACATGGCTTATTATATATTTTTTTGGCCAAAAAGACATTTTTTAAGTTCAAATAATATTGTTTCAAAACCGTTAATTAAATCGGACCAAATCGTTCGGTTATAACATTTTGGATAGTCAAACAGTTCGATCTAATTTGATTTGAGTTATATGAACGATCCGATTTGATTAAAATTTTTTTATACAAAACTGAATCAGATCGGACTATAGACTATCATTCTCCAGAAGCTATTTTAATGCACCTCGTTTCGTATGGTATGACCTCGTCGTTCTGCACTTGGGTAGATGTTTAGCAAAACAATATTGATCCTCGTTTCGTATGGTATGACCTCGCCGTTTGGCACTTGGGTAGATGTGCCGTTGGACCTTGGAGATTGTAGTGTTGTATGACTTGAATTAATAAAAGATATATATATATATATATATATATATATATTAATAACTAGTTTACTAAAAGTAAAATATCAATAATAAGTTTATTAAATTCACGAACACTTGGGTAGATGTTTAGCAAAACAATATTGATCCTCAGTGCCGTTGGACCTTGGAGATTGTAGTGTTGTATGACTTGAATTAATAAAAGATATATATATATATTAATAACTAGTTTACTAAAAGTAAAATATCAATAATAAGTTTATTAAATTCACGAAGGCTGAAGACTCAAATTTTCCACTTTGTTTAATTAATAAGTGACATTTATTCTCTTTTTAGTTATAAAAAGTGATTTTTAGTCTTTTTTTAAATATATTAAAAATAAATATTTAATATTTTTTTGAATATTATTTTATCATTAAAATAAATAATAAATAGTCATCATGAATATCAAAAGTCATTAATTAATTAACTTATTTTTCATAAAAACACTAAATAACATAATTTGTAAACTAGATTACTAACCACTACCTTTCACCATATTTTTCTATTATCAATTTTACAAACAAGAAGAGTAGTTTATTAGTAATTCTATATGTAGGCGACGATTCTTAATAATATATCAAGAATGTCAATTAGTTTATTTATTCATTCAGAAATTTAAAAGATAGAAAGCTATTAGATATTTAAGAAGGAAAAAGTTGAGTAGTCCTCTTTTACAAATGGGGTTCCAGAATTTCAAATTAGATATTTCTTTATTTCAACAAAGACAACATTAATTCTTCAATCAAACAATGAAATTTGAAAGGAATTAGAAACAAACAAAAGGAAAAAAAACTAAATAAACAAATTACAAAGAGAAAAGTCATTAAATTCAAGTTTGAACTATCTTAAAGAAAGTCAAAATTCTGAAAATGTAAAACTGAAACATGGTAAAATATAAAGTAACTCTAGAAATGAGTTATAACAACTTGTGCAACCATTTAACTGTCCTCTTTTAAGATAAAATACATTGTTTTTCTTTACTTTTCCTCAAGATTAATTATTGCCTAATTCCTTGAGAAGTTGCAAAAGAAGCACAATCCATAGCTTGAAACCCAATTCTCTCTTTCTCCAAATCATAAACAACCTTCACATTTTGTTGTTGAAAGCTCCCAAACACGCCTGCCGGTCCAAAATCTCCAGCACTGTTGTTATCCATGCTTTGAAACAATAAGCATTTCACCACACTTGAGTTTTGTGGAGCTCCCATTGCATAAAAGTGTCTTCCTTCAGACACATTAACACTCACATTATTTAAGAAATGCAAAGTTATTGAAGGAAATTGTTCCTCTATGTGACAAGCATTATTATTATTAATCTTAATACAAGGGACTTTATAACAAAGATCAAATCCACTCTTCCTCTCTATATCTTTAGCTCTCGGATAAGATATCACTAATTGAAGCATTGAAAGAAGTTGGGAATAAAAGGGTTGAGGTAAATGAGTATAAGTAGTTCCTGAGTCAATCAACATACCTCCATTACCTTGTGAGTCAAACTCTTTCAAACTTAAAGGCACTTGGGTTACACTAAAATTTCCTACACTTATAGCCTCTAGACCAACATAATAGTAGTTAGGAAAAATGGGATTCTTCAACATTGGAGTAAATTGCATTTGTTCTTGATCTACGCTCGAAATATCGGTATCTCCTATAACCAAAGGGCTAGAAATGTTAGGATTGTTTGCAAATTTGAAGGGTAAAAAGCAATGAGAGAAACCCTTTTGTAGAAACCCTAATTGCGATGGTAGAGAAAATAGTCCTTTTCCAAACCCTACAATCCCAATAGGCTCTTTATAAGCTGACCCAACACAACCAAAACAAAAATCGGGAATCTCCCTTTTAAGAATAACATTAGAAGTAGTTTCATGAATTATTAACTTATCTCTAGCTAATGTTCCTATTACAACTCCACCTCCACCATAAGTATAAGCAAATGAAGGACATGGTCTTGAACATGTTGTTTTGAGAAGAGTGGTCAATGAACATCCAGCTATAGTGCATTGGTCAAAGGAGTTATCTGAGCTATGAATGTTAATACAATAAGAACTACTACAAAGGTCTCTAATTGATGAAGAAGATCGTGAAGGAGAGAAAGTTGTTATTAGCTTATTGGTTCTATAGTAATCATCACAATCAATGCAATCAAATGAGAGATTCCCACAAGGTACCCATGTGAGATCACTTCCTGTGTCTAAATATAGTTGAATAACTTGTGGGGGTGTCCCTAGGTAAAGTGACATCAAATAACCATCTCTAACTTCCCTCAATGGCTCAATCATTTTTAATGGTTGCTTTTTTGAACTTGGATCAACATCAGCTGAGAATTTTGGGATCAGAAGTGAAGCTCTAGAGTGTTTGAGGCCAAAGACAAGTGGAATAGTAGTAATTTGATTATGCTTGGCTACAGAAATTCTGCTCAAATGTACTAATAAGATAATAAGGAAGAAAAAGGTTATCATAAAGGGTTTTTCCATATTGTGTCTCTTGTTTAATTTGTAGCATAATAGGATCATAATAAGCATGTATTTATAGACAAGTATTAAGTTATAACAGATTATCTTTTAAGATAGTGAAAGTATTAAATTTTTTAATACAGATGCCAGATAGTTTTTTTTTTATTTTCTACAAATTTTTACCTAATTGGACTGTACACATGTATTTCATCCATAGTCATATTACATTAGTTGGAAAAGAATACTTCAAAAAAATGTAGAATCCGAATAAGATAGTGAGAGAAAAAGTTTTATATAAACATAATTATAAAACAAATTCCTTTTATAGTAGTTTGTTTAGCTTCTTCTTCTTCTTCTTCTTTTATAATTGATGATATATAGGAATACATAAATTTGAGAAAAGTATTTTTTATCCTGATCCAGAACATAAGTGATTGGTTTTTATTGGTTAAACTTTTATTTCTTTTTCTGCATTAATGTATTATTAATAATTGTCTATATATGAGATAATTAGGATATACGTAAAGAAAAGAACTCGGGATAAATAGTATAATTTTAAATTTGTTTTCTCTTTTATATCCATGTTATTTATACTTTTTTACATGTTAATATTATTTAAAAAATTAAATTAATTTTATAATTTTTAAAATATATATGACAGATGTAAAAATTATATACTTAAAAATATAAGTAAAATTAAGTTATATTAACATTTGTTTCGTCCTTTTCATCTATTTTATGCCCACAAACCAGTGGCGCCTAACAATACCTACAATATTAAGGTAATAAGATATTATAAAGAGATACGCATGCATTATATTAAAATGCTTCTAATTTGTAGCTTTTGATGCTGTATGTCGGTTCAAATTTGATCCTTACGAGGAGGATCCTATGTATCTTTTTAGTTTCTAATATTTTATTAAAATAATATTGCACAGTTTACCCACCGAATCTTAATCTTAAATTACAATAAAATTTGTACTAATTTAATTTTACATATTAAATAAATATAATTATATTAAATTAATTGATATAATATTTAGTAACAAATTATATAATATAATTATTACATAAAATTAAGTATAAATATTTTTAAAATAATCTTTATTTAAAATAACTTTTATTACAAAATTTATTTTAATCAATATTTAATTTATTTTTAATATTTTAATACATATTAAAAATATAAAAAATTATTTTTAATTTTTATGAAATAAAAAATTAAGATACATAATTTTATAATTAAAAATTCAAACATAAATATATTATACTAATATTATATGATTAATTTTATTGTAAAATACATGAATATATTATAAAAGGAACAAAAAATAAAATAAGTTGTATTGGAATAAATTTTATCAAATTGTAATATAATTAGTCTCTATAGTGTTAACTGAAAAATTGTATAATATAATTGGATAAAATAAATTATAAATATTTTAATAAAATAAATTATATTTAAAATAGTTTTTATTATATAATTTATTTAAATTAATATTTAATTTTTTTATTTTTTTATAATTTAAAATAAAAATAATATTTTTAATTTGATATAAAATAAAAAGTTAAAATACATAATTTTATAATTGAAAATTCAAACAAAATTTAAATATATTATATGATTATACAATTATAATTTGTAATATTATGTAACAAATATGAAAATACAAATAATCATGATTTAAAATTATTTCTAGGATTTTGAATAATGAATACCTAGTTGGAGAAATTGATATCTTTAAAATATAACTATTCTTATTTTATTATTATTTTTATTAATATTTTTAATTAAGACATATAAAATGTTTCTATTTAGATTATTGATATATATTTTTTACTTGAATTGATAGATATTTAATCAAGCAATTAGGATAACTGGAATCTTAGAATTATCAATTAGTGTTAAAATTTATTAAAATATATATTAGTAATTTAAATATAAGTAATTAATATATTGAAATCAAAGTAGGAGTAAAAAAATGCTATAACAAAAAAGTAGGAATTTAAAAAGTATCAGTATACTTTATAACAATAATCGTTAAAGTTAGATTGTTATCCAAATTAAGTACTAACTCTCCGTTGGAATAACTTATTTTATTTTTGAAAATGACGTCACATTACGTCAGAACAAATAAAATATGGACTACGTAACTAGGTTCAAACTTTACAACTTAGTATATATCTAACATTTTTCATAAATAATAGAGTTACGATGTACCCAGTTACTAGGTTGATTTTCTTTGAAAAGAAAATTATTTTATGAACTAACTTTTTAGTAAAATACATTCACTTTATATTTATTTATATAATAAATATTGGGTTAAAATATAGAGTAATTATATATATTATAATTATATCATAATTATAATTGATAAAATAATTTTTTATTTGATATAATTATCTATATTTAATTATACTTATTAATAATAATATATCATAACAATTATAATTTATTATAAATTTATGATAAATAAAATTTTCCTAAAATTTATAATATACACAATTTGTACAAAATTACTCCTATATTCTTTTAACCTTCTCAAAAGTAACATTAAATTTCAAAAATATGTCAATTATATCACTTTTGTATGTCAGTAACCAATTCTATGGTAAAATTCTTTTGTTGTAACTTTGTATAATTGTAAAAGTTTTGTGAAAAATTGTTAAGTGTACTTGCAAAAATTTGGAAAATTTGAGTAATAAAGTATCACTTGCATTTAATTAGTAACATATACTATATATTTGTCATATTTAATCGAACTTCAGTTATAGTTATTGAAAGATTTTGTCATTTGATTACTATATTATCAAATTTGTGATATATTTTTATAATAATAATTTTATTAAGGGTAATAATAAACAACCAAAAATAACCTTATAAATTTGATCACATGACCAATACATGATAAAAATTGACAATTTCTCAAAAAATGATCAAAATATGACTTTAGTGTTAATTTTATGAAAATAAAGTGAATTATGTTGTCAACTAAAAAATTACAAGATTTAAGTATTTTACTTGTATAAGCTAAAGGACACCCTAATATGCTAGAAAAAAGGAGAAAAAAATGCAAATTTACAAGCGTGATGACATCCCAATTCTTGTAAACAGTATCCACAACCGCCACCACTGTAAGCGCCACAACCATTAGTTTCGATCAAACCAGCTACCAATTTTAGCTCAACTGAGCAACCTGTTTAGGTATATTTTGAATGATTATTTGATTGTGGTTTAAAATTTTGGGTTAATTGATTGTGATGTAATTGAAATTTTAATTATTTATTACATGTATATTATTAAAATGGATTGTGGTTACATAATAGATTATAAAGATGTGGGTGTTTAAATTATAAAAACATAATTAGTTCTTCTAAAAAAGAGAAGAACTCTAAAACTAAGAAATGGAGAGAAAGAAAGGGAGAAGAAAATGTTTTTAAGTGTAGAGAATGATGGTATTTATAGGTGAGGAGAGGAAGAAAAAGTGGATGAAAAACAAATGGAGGAAATGCGCAGTAGGTGATGATGACGTAAGCTGACGTCATTGGTAGGTGGGGTGTGGCGACACACGCGGAATGGAGTAGAGGCCACGCGGACTGGGCGCAGATGGGCGCACGACTTCGGCGTGGTTTGGGCGATATGTGCGCGTTGCTTGGCACAGTTGGGTGTTGCGGCGCGCTCTATACGCGGTTCGATGCATGCTACTCGACGTTGGTTGGCGGTTGCACGCGTTGGCCGGCGATGGTGGGCAACTGTGTGTGTGATTTCACCTTTTTTTACATTTTTAACCCTTTTGATCCATTTTATCCAATGTTTCCATATTTTTTGACTTTTACTTATTTATTTTATCAATATATTTGTGATGTTTTGCCTCTAGTATTTTTCTTCGAGTCTTTAAGTTACTTTTTTAAGCAAAAATACCCAAAAAATAATAAAAATACCCGTGATTCCGAAAAGATAGATTTATGTAAAAATATGATAAAATAATATAAATATATATATATTAATCAATTAAAGTGCATAAAATCATGGTAATTTTAGTGCTTTTTGAGCACTCATCACCCACAAACACAAATTTGTTTGAGAACCCTAAGAGACACGGTCAAAGACCCAATGACAAAATGAAAATTGACACTAGAAAACTAAAGTTCAGAACCTTAACTCTATGGATATGACTTACCAAAGACTCAAAGATGAAAAAATGCCACAAAGTTTACGAGTTCCTCGATAAGTCGGTTTGTAGAGGAACAAAGATGCAAAATCTCTCAACTTTCATATAAATCAAATGTATTATTAATATTTTCGGTATTTTTCTTTACAACTAGCTATGCTTATTTATATAAAAAAAATTAAAGCACAAATCCTAAAAAGATAAACACTATCTAGTAAAAAGATAACAATCAAAATATAGCAATAAAAAAATAATAGACAAAAAATATAAAGAACAAAATCCTAAAAATATAATACAAATTTGCCCAGATTTTATTGTATATATTGCAAGGCCTTTTTGACATAGTAAATGTTTGAAATAGAAAAATCCTATTTCTATATGAAATGTAGTAATTAAGAAAAAATTATAACTTATTGTAAATCATCTCAATTGGATATCAGACGAGAAAGATATGACATCAACAATGATAGTTGTTTAGGATAACTTTCAAAATGAAATATTATTTCAAATTGCTTGCAATTACTCTAAGTCTAAACAAACCAATACTTGTAACCTATGTCAAAAGAACTTATAAATGAGCCTATTAAGTAACTCTTTGAGATATAGGCCCAATTAGAAAGTGACCTTTTGGTGATGCTCCTTGGATCTTATTAGGGTGCCTTACAAGCTCCTGTCCAAGTTAGCATCATGCACTAACATAGCAAACATCACACAACTAGCGAATCAGTTATACATATTGAAAAGCTACAGAGGATTTCCAATCACTTCAAGACCTCATATGTTGGAACATATTCGATAAATGATGATTGTACTCTCACATAATGCAATCATACATAACAGAGACAACTAAGGTAAGGAGATATTAACTCCTTAGAGACTCACACCAAAAATGCATGCAGATAAAAAGTGAAAGTAATATAAATTAATTAGGCAACATGAAGATTAATTTAATACTGTAAAAGTAATAAATAGAAAGCTTCAGGCATGCTATACTGAAAGGAAAGAAAGCATGTGACAACATATAACCAATAAGATTTCTAATCAAAGTATAAATCTAGTATATTAGTACATATACTATAGAAACTCAGATGATACTGACACACAGTCTGACCAGGCATAACAATATATATAATGAGGTAAACCCATAAGGAACCCCTATCTATGTGGTAACATCCTCAGATTGCTTATGATAACCACTCAACAACAAAAAAATCTACTAATAAACAAAAACAGATACAATATTGACAAAAATAAAATCACCATTACCTCTATTAGTTAAGACATACGTCCAAACTGTTTATTGCTACCCTTGCTTGCTCCATCTACAACTATTTGGTTTGACACACAAACTCGACTTTTCTTCATTGCTAACATAGCTTGATATAGTGTGATTAGTAACCATAATTCGGTAATGTGAAGTGGACAAGTAAATGTGAGGACCACTATCAATCATAAACAACCAATACCCACCGTAGGAACCACCTTCAACCATGAACCACAAATCATCTATGTGTCACACATAGTTAACCATGTACTACACACAGCTAACAATTTGAGAAAAACAACCAACCGACACAAGCTCATAACCACACAAGCTCCTCACATATAAAAAATTGTATCCTAAGAACTACCAGCCAACATGCAGCTCATAGCCACACAGGCTCTTCATATAATACTTACTCATAAACATCGCCTCGAGTACTTACCATTTAAGAATCATGAATTACTAATATGTAACAACACTTAATGTAATAGGGATTTAGAAACAAAAAGTAAGATGTCAATTTGATAAAACTCTGCTATAGTTTTTTGAGACAAAGAAACAATACAGGGTATTTAAAGAAACTAAACAAAGCTCACGGCCTACCTTTCTAACCACCTCATTTGGGGTTAAACAAGGGCCTCGTAGAAGTGCCAAAAAATTTCATTTTTTGTTTCCAAAAAAGCAAGTAATTTCCATAAATTCTAGTACCCAAAACAAAACAAAAACATGAGCAACAATGTTGGCTCACTCGTACGCTCGCTAGTTGAAAAACACAACGCTCAACCTAGTATGAGTACTACAAAAACTGACCACATGGTATGTAAGCATTCTCACATATAAAGTGTACCTAACTATGTACGTGTATGAACTATTGATCATCATTAATCAACTTTACACAGAGGAAGAAAAATACATTGAGTAAAATAAACAGACTTCGTGTTTTGCACATGGGAAGCCAATATAGACACAAAGGACTACAAGACTTATAATCTCCCATTTTGGCTTTTTCTGTCAAAACACTGCACAACTAAGTATAGACACACATCAATCATGATATGATCATGAAGATGACCTAAAGATGTTTATTCCCATGAACAAGACATCAAAGCACACCCAACACCAAGAAATACACCTAGTCCAAATGCATCTATCTTGTGTGTTCCATCTATCTTATCAGATTAACTCATACGCACTCTATTAGTCTAAAACATGAGGGTCTCAACACATCCTTACATAGCAAGTCTAAAGCTCAATAGCTTCAATCTACACCTGTAATCTACACATACCTCGTGAACGTATCATGCAAAAATATCATGTTGTCTATCCAAATACTAGCATGTTATCCCTGCACAGGTACACACTAATAGGCTAAGTATAGTCAATATGTAGCACAAACAAACACAATCTACATCAACATAAATATCCAATCTCTTCCTGAACATATGCAACAATTTCTCCAAGTGTATGCATATATGTTAACTTTGATGCAGTGAAAACTACACTCACCATCCCATCACTACGCCAAAATATACTATAAAAGTTAGTTAATAACCAACTTTAAATTAATTTAAAGTCAGTTCACACGGTTAATCGACTTAATTTTTTATTTTTATTTTACAAATTTTACTTATTTTTTACTATCCTCGTAACTTTGTACAGCCTTGGGAATAGCTCTAAATCCTTTCCACGAATACTGATTGTTTGCTTCTCTTGCAAGAACCTAAATAAAAATTCAAACTAGTTATAAGAATTTCTACAAATATAATTTCACAACCTGTCAAATAAACATTATTTTTAACAACAAAAATAAATATCCTACCCCAACATTTTCCAATACATTAACAATATTGTAGATCCATCGTCTTTCAACCCTTGTAAAATTCAAAAACCATTAGATCTGTAAAAGAAATATATTAAGAAAAATCCAAAAACAATAGTAACGAAATCAGATAAACCATTAGATCTGTACATATAATGCTTAGAAGATGAAGACTCTTGCAAAGTAGAAGCTGATGATAATGAGGCCATTGAGGTATGGTGTTTGGATGATTTGAATGTTGTCAAAATGAGAATTTGTGTTGAGAATTGGGAAATAATGATACAAGGCGAAGAAGAAAGAGGGGAAGCAAGTAAATAAAAATAGAAGTGAGTAGAGAAGAGGGAGAAATAGAAGGATCGATAAATTTGAATTTTTTGTCAAATGGGGAAGAAATAAGAGAAAAGAAAAAAATCGTGTGTAGCGTCGGTGGACACGTAGGACCGAGGTTATACGTAGGATTTTACGTCGATTCTACATGTCAACCGATGCTACAAGCTTAAGTCAATTGACACATAGAACAGACTTAAAATCCTACGTGTAGCGATGGTCCTACGCGTCAACCGAAGCTACTATTTTATTTTTTTGTTGACACGTAGATTAAAATTATGATGAATTAAAATTAATTAAATAATAATATTATTATATATATATATAATTATATAAAAATATATTTTTAATTATAAAATATATAATATTTTTAATAATTAACTTCAATTTTAATTATTTTTATATTACTTAAAAATTATTACTAAATATTTAAAAATAAAAATTAATATTAATATTTTAAATAATGTAGTAGTACAATAAAAATTATATTAACATTTGATTTTTTAAACTAAATATATTTTTAATGTGAATTTAGAGTTTTTCAATGTTAATAATTATTTTTTTATTGAGTTTTTTATTTATGAATCATTTATTGACTTATTTTTTTATTTGCATATTCTCCACACGTGACTTAAGTCGGTTCTATGTGTCAACTGATGCTACACATAGGATTTTAAGTCAGTTCTATATGTCAACCGACTTAAAAAATTACAAAAAAATAAAATAGTAGCATCGGTTTAACATGTCAACCGACTTTAAATTCATTATAAGTTGATTTTTCATAAAAATTGACTTTAAATCTCGACTTAGATGCCACCTTTTGTAGTAGTTCATGTAGCAAATAGCATGTTAAAAACAATGCACAAATAAACACAAGTTGTGCACACTACTCCCTCTTTTGACATGGAAAGTCAAACAAAACAAACACAGAGTATGCAACATACCGTAACCCATCTAGTCATGAAAGAAATACAATAATCCTAACACCCATGCAACAAGTAGAGAAAATTAGAGCAAACACAATGAAGAGAAACACATCTAGTCATATAAAACAAACAAAGAATAAGTTAGAGGCAACACTAAGGTAAAAACAAGCAACAAACAACAAATTGAATGCATAGACAAACTAAGAGAAGTTTAGGCATAAAGCATCTCCCAAATGTAATACGTATAGCATGGAGTCTCATGTCTCTACGTGCTATGGGAGGCCATAAGGGGCTTTATAATGTGCTTACAACACATGGGCAGGATGGACGGTCAAACACCAATGTCACATAAATGTGTTAATAATCCATAAGAAATGTTTTACTATAAGTCCAACTATCTTCCAAGTTAACACATTCCTAGTGACTTAACTATCTTCCCCTAAAAACCAATGGCATATAAATTTGTCAACAAATCCCTAGAAAGAAGTTAACTAGGAGTCCAATATTTTCAAGTTGACATACTCCTAGTGACTAAATTATCTTCCCCCAATAACACTTGGGTGTATTCAATCCTATAACCTCACTCCATAATATGCACACACATATGGAAAAACCTCCCAATCTACCAAAGAAAACATGTGTCATGCATTCTAACGGCAAATACCAAGCAAACAACTACTTGCAAAAAACATGTTATAAAGCTCTACAGAACAAGAAAGCTAATAAACACAAAGGATGACATGTGAAATAAGAGAATGCATGCAACATGTCATACTAATAGTTTTATTTATGCAAAATTCATACAAAGTGATGTCAAGAAAAAGGAAGCATCACAAGAACATAGTAGTTTAACAAAAACTCATAAACATGACAAATACCAAGGATGCAAAACAAACACAACACTACCCTTGACATTATACATTTTACACACATTTATTCCCTTAAATATATGCATGTCAAGCAATAAACATGTTGTGCATCATACTCTATCAAAAATCCCCTAAAATAGAAGTATATACACATAGTACAATACAAGCAAGTAAAGAAAAGCATAGTACAAAAAATCACACAAGAGAAACAATCAATCTCACGAAACACAATAACACCACAAAAAAGTGAGATGAAAAAGATGGCCTTTAAGGAGATCATAGGCCAAAAAGACAAGAAAGTGCCTCAAGAGAGAACGTCGGTACAAGACGTACAATGTTACTTCCAAATAGATCATTGGTAACAAACTGTACATTGTTGCTTCAAAAGAGATCATCGATAACACTTACATCATCACTATTCATGAGAAGGAAAAAATTTGACTTGCTACTGAGAAACACAAGCAACACTCCTAAGAAATAGAAGAAACAAGGGATGTTACTCAAATATCTAAGCATGTGAGAAAGGCACAAGTTCCAACATAGGACAAGAGACATGTTTAGACAGAATCAACACCTCAAACACCAAGAATGCCCACAAAACACACTAGTCTAATCACAGCAATACATGTAAGTCAAGAGTCTAATAGATAGGTAAACAATCTATATGACATACAAATGCACATGAAAAACTCAAACAAGCATAGTACATAGAAATACTCATGTACACAAGCTTGTACCATATCACATTTTTCTCCAAAAATATATCTAAATCATAAGAGAAGGAAGAGTAGGTAAAAGATGAACTTAAAACAATAGGAAACAAATAGAGAGCTAACACACAACATACTAGGTACAGGAAAAAATAGCCTAGTAAAATAAGTGAGATGCTTTCTATATGACATGGCATATGAATGACAAGACTATAGACAGAAAAATCCTAATACTTAGACACTACATGGTGAAAACATGTGACGTTATGCTTATGCAAACAATCATAGAAGAAGAAATAAGTAGTAAGTAAGGAAAACACACATAAAAAGAATAACAAAACAACTAGGAGGGGAGAATACTAGTAAATGATCAAATAAGTAGGCATAGCAACAAATATGGAAATTAATATACTGTGCAAGACAAAGAAGTGGTGAGAAAGAGATGCATGAATAAGAAAATAGGAAACATACAAACAACAAAAGTTCATAAAGATAAACAACCACACAAAACAATAAAAACCCTCTCCACTGAAGACAATGGACATAAACATACAAGGGGTGTGTGTGTGTGTGTGTGTATAGATAGAGCTATAGATTTGAGCACCCAAGCACTTAAGCCTAAACATGGGTGACTCATTATAATACAATTGAAAATTCCATGTGTATGATCAATTACATAAAGATCAATTGTTATTCTAACCTAAATAGGTAATCATGACCTAGATGAGGGGTGGTAGTGCCAACCCATGGAATCCTTTTATGAGCTTTATTTCAACTTGACCAAGTAGGCCTTACAATGTGATTGAAGCAAGTAGCACATCGAAAGTACAAAATAACATACTTCATTCAATACATAGCTAAAACAACCAGCAAGTATTAAAAAAACAATATGTGGTAAACACACTAGTGATAGTGTGCCTCACACATTTCTATTTAAGCTAGTAGTATGTATAAATATAACAAACATCACACAACAAGAAAATAAGTCATACATATTGAAAAGCTATAAAGGATTTCAAATCACTTCAAAACCTCATATATGGAATATATTTAGTAAATGATGATTGTACTCTCATAGCATGCAATCATACATAACAAAGCATATCACAAGAAATAATCCAACATCTACTACACAACTAAGGTAAGGAGATAGTAACTCCTTAGAGACTTATATCAAAAACACATGCAGATAGAAAACAAAAGCAATATAAATTTATCAAGAAGTAGACAATTAATTCAGCAAAAATAATAAACATAAATCTACTTGCATGCTACACAAAGAAGAAAGAAAGCATGCAAAAATATATAACAAATAAGCTTTCTAATCATAGTCTAAATCTAGTATGTTGGTACATATATGAAATAAAATCATATTATACTAAAACATAATTTGATCATACATAACAATATATATAATAAGGTAAATCCAAAAAGAACCCCTACCTATATGGTAACATCCTCATGTTACTTATGGCAACCACTCGACAACAAACAAATTCACCAAGTGATAAAAATAGATACAACACTAATAAAAATAAAACCACCTTTACCGCTATCAGTCAGGGCCTCCATCCTAACTGCCTATTACTACTCTCGCTTATTGCCTTTGTAATGACTTGGTTTGACCCATGAACCTAGCTTTCCTTGAAAGCCAACACCACTTGATGTGGTGTGATTAGTAATAATAGATTAGTAATGTGAAGTGAACAAGCAAATGTGAGGATAACCCTCAATCATAAACAACTAATAACCACCGTGTGAACCACTTTCAACCACAAAAAAAATTATACATGTGACACACTGTCAATCACATACTTCACACAACTAATGATTTGAGAAAAAAACAGCTAACACATGGCTTATAGCCATAGTGGCTCCTCATATATAAAAAGTTACATCCTAGCAACTACCAACTGACACACGACTCACAACCACATAAGCTCCCCACATAACATGCACTCATAAATATTGCCTCGAATACTAACCACGCAAGAGTATGATTTTGCTCACAGAGTCATGAATCACTAATACTGAATAACACTCAAGATAATAATGATCCAAAAATAGAATATGAGATGTCAATTTGACAGAGCTCTACTACAATTTTTCTAGATAAAGAAACAAGAAATATAAGGTATTTATAGAAATCAACCAAGCTCACGGCCAACCTCATCAAGAGTCCTCCTTAACCACCTCGTCGAACAAACAAAGGCCTCATTGAAGTGCCAAAACATCTCATATTTTGTTTCCAAAAAAGTTGAGTAATTTCCATAGATACTAGCACCCAAAACAAAACAAAAACATAAGAAACAATGTGGCTCACTCGCATGCTGACTTATCGAAAACCATAACACTTAATCTAGCATGGATATTATGAAACCTAACCTCATGGTGTGTGTAAACATGCTCGCATATAAAATGTATCTAACCATGTACGTGTGTGCATTACTGATCATCATTAAGTAAACTTACATAAAGGAAGATAGATGCACTAAATAAAATAAAAAGACTCCATATTTTGCACAAAGAAAGCCATCATAGACACCAAGGACTACAAAAATTACAAATAGGTCTATAATAACCTCATCAATATCATTACTCTTATGCCAATCTATATAATTATGAAGAACCAACAAATGAATCAATTGTTAGGAAATTATCCTTCCATCTTGTTCTTTGAGTCTATTTGACCTTCCATCTTGTTCTTTTAGTCTATACTTTTGATGAGCATTATGGATATGTGATCGACACACGAATTGTGTTCAATGAATATGTAAGTATATGTATCGTAAAAAGTAATAAAATGATATGAAAAGATCATTCTCACGGAGATTATGTTACTATAAACTAATTTTTAAAACAAAAAAAATCAATTTTATTTATGTTTTTATATTTTAAGAAAGTAAAATTAAAAGAACTAAAAATAAATAATTAAATTAGATTTGGCAGGTAAGAAGATATATGAGAAAATACCTAGTAATATATAATCCCTCAATTTTCTAAACATGTTAATCACTAAAATCCTCCTAATATAATTATCAATCAATTACATGATCAATTGAATCTAACCTAACTTGTATCCTTTTCTTAAGTAAACTAAACATCATATAGTAATTAACCTAATCATACTCTTATGTTCATTAAATTGCAAACTATTCATTAAGTTCATCAATTATGGATCACATACATAAGAATCATATATTTCTACCGAGAAACTATGCATATTATTTAATCAAGACAAACAATTAAATAATTCTCTAAAATCTATTTAATTGCCTCTATAGATTAATTGTTGATCAAATAATTAATAGCATAAAAATTAGATTAAATAATATAATTAAATAAAAATCATAATTGGGGTAAAATACTAGATCATCACATGGTGAAAATTGGGTTCATAAGATCCTTAGATTAATAAATTAACTAGACATAGTGTTGTTCATAGAGCTCATATTTTTTCATAAAGGAAGACATAAAAATTAATAAAGAAATAAAAATAAGAAGAAATAGAATCAATCTCTTGAATTGTAGTACCAATATCCTCTTAAATCTCTACAAAAATTGCATCTCTTTTTGATTTTTTTGTATTTTTTCTCTTCATGGCTACAAAAATAGATAAAAATTATGTTAATTTTGGCTCCTTAGGATTTATGGGGCAATTAGGGGTTAAATATTGCTTAGGTGGAATAAGGACCGTCAGATCAGCTTCAAATCAAGGGACGAGATCAAAACAGGTAAAATTAACAGCGTTGGCGAGTTGAAAGGAGACATGTGGCTTGCAAAATTTAGTGGGAGAATTAGAAAACGATCTGTGGTGTGAGAAATGGTCTCAATCAACGTGTATTGAGTCAACACCAAGCAGTAATTTGTGATTTGCAGTTATGGATTGTGTGGCACCCAGTTGGAAGGAGTGGACGAGTAGCGTGACTACACATGGCGTGAGAATTGACCAAAAAACGAACTCGAATTGAACGCGGTACTAACACGTGGTGTGGTAGTGTCACTCTATACATGTAACTTTGTGTGATTTGTCTACTCAAATTGCTTGTCAACCATATGGCTTGCTCCATCAGCTCTCCAACTTGTGTGGCATCCACGTACTAGCTTTTGATTGGTCCTATGGTAAAAATCTATAAAACTTCTAGAAAAATCACAAAATATTCCAAAAATTATATTTTCACCATTTTCACTAAAAAAATTATATTTTAATATTTTTAATTCTAAAAATATTTCTTATTGAATAAAACGAGTAAATATTAAGTAAAAAAGTATATTGATAACTCTACTTTCATAAAGTTATCAATATGTTTCATTGCACTACAAAATCATGTTGCTTCATCCTATACAAAATGTATTTGGACTTAACGTTGCACTTTGTCATTTCAACTAGCAAATTCATCTCTTCATTAATGAGTTCTCCTGCATATTGATTTCCCACAAGATATCATGCCAATCAATGATTATGTGTACCATAACTAATTATCAACTTCTAGTAAGAGCTATTTTTTCATTATTCCTTTTAAAGAGAATGGATAACTACATTTTCTTATTCTATTTACTTCTCCTTCTCATCCTTCTTTTTATTCTTAGGTTCTTTTGGTTTTTCTTTAAAACAATAAACCCAACTTCTTTCACATGTAAAATCAATCCTAGGTCTCTTACCATCCAAACACATGTCAGAATTTTTATCACAAACACAATTCTATTATTTGTAAGAATGGGAATTGAGATAGGTGAGAACAGTTATGCTAATAACCATAACTTTCCTACACGAGTTTCGGGTATATTCAGTTAATAACCATCGATTATAAGCCGGTAGCAATTTCCCCACTATTTAACCATGTTTCTTATTTTTTAACATTTATTTAAAAATATATTAAGTTTTTAAAAAATAAATGTTAAAATATTCCTTACTCTACTACATTATATAAAATATTAGAAATTAATTTTTATTTTTTTTTAACTATTTAGCACATGTTTATAAGTAAAATAAAAATATATAAATGTAATAATAAATAAAATTTAATCTAATTATTCCAAGTATTATGTGTTTTATTATTAAAAGTGTATTCTTTATGTAATTATATGTATATAAAAAAAATATTAGTATATACTCGGTTTTGATTAACCACAACTTCGGTATTACAATAAACATTCCTTACTATTGGATTTTTATAGGTAACCACAATTTCAGTTATCCATAATTAAAATGTCTATCTCTAATTTTTTGTCCCAGTAGACTCATTATGCTATCAAATCTTCCTTTGACATAAAAAAATATATTAAAAAAGCATAAATTAATACATTCCAATAAGGTAATAGGTACTATTTATCATAAACGTATAAGATATCTCACTCTATTTGTCTCAAATAAATTGATATAGTTGATACTTCATTCATATTATAATTAGTATGGTTCATCATCCTGTAAAAAAATTAGAAATAAAAAATTATTTAAAAATCCAAAGATTCGTGAAGGATCGTTACCATTATCAAACATATTATGAATGTTCAATAAGTTCTACCGAACCAATCTTCAAATATTGTTATTAGGTTTGATAGGGTCTACCAAACATTCATGATATGTTCAATAATAGTAACCCAACCTTTCATAAATGTTTGGTAGATTCTTATTGAACCGCTACACAATTTTGCAAGAAAAAAATTATATATACCTATTTCGACTAATTTTTGGCTCGATCTTCACCAATTTTTTCTTCTTTTTTCACATCTTTAATATATGTCTCTTCCATTTTTAATATCTAAATGTGATGGTAGAGACGAAGGAGGAGTAGTGTGATGTATTGATTTGAAGAGCATTTTTTTCTTCGTGTGAATGAGATGCATGGAATGTCTTATTTTAGTTTAAACATTTGAGGGCAAATTTGTCATTTTTTGTAATAAAATTGAGTTTTAATTGCTTTGTAATTACCAGGATTTCTTGTAGTAAAAAAGGGATTTCTCAAGAACTCTCTTGTTTTTCATTTACACAACATGCTTTGTGCACCAATATCGGATCTATATTAGATAGGTTACATATAGTTGTATTAGAATGAATTATATTAAATTAAATTATAATTAATATGTATAGTATTTGGTGACAAGCTATATAACGTATACGGATAAAATTAATTATAAATATTTTAATAAAATAATTTATATTTATAATAGTATTTTATTATATATTTTATTCAAATTAATATTTAATTTATTTTTATATTTTTAACTATATTTAAAATAAAAATATTATTTTTAGTTAATATAAAATAAAAAGTTAAGATACATAATTTTATTATTAAAAATTTAGACATTAAATTAAGTGTTCATTATGATTTAAACTCACACTTCTTAATCGCATAAAATTTCTATATAATCATATTATTTTTATATTATATGATGTAATTTAATTTTCGTATCAAATATATATCTCTATAAAAATTATATATTATGCAATTTTTAATTTAGTACATAGTGATCAACAACACTATTCAAATAATGCTCTTAACAGTGTGATGTCCTGTTTAAACAAATAAAATATCAGGTTTTTTTTTAAAATATTTACTGCTAAATTGTAAAATGTAAAATATGAAAATTGATGAATTGTTGAAGATATTATAAAATATGCCATTCACTTTAAAAGCAACATTCTCTTTTATCATATGATAATAGTTATATCAATAGATGTATCAAAAATAGCTAAAGACAACACGAATCTAATTCACTAACAATACCATATATGAAAAAGTGCTTGTGAATCTCAACTTATAGTGGCGTCCACGCGACTACGAATATGTCAAAAGCTTCACAGTATGCACATCATATACATGCATATATTGTCATTTCCAGTTGAACAGCTTCCAGAATCTATGGCATTAGTGACAATTAGGACAATGCGTAGCAACCAGTATTTATTCTCCTTTGGAAGATTAAAAACAATAATTATTGTAACATGGCTTGTGTTTTATTTGCTGGCCACATTCATTTTTTTTGTTCATATTCGTTTCTTTTATTAATTTCTCTGTACTATCCCTCCCTAAAATGCTGATTTGCCACTTGACCTATCATTTTAAACAAAACGAATGTTGTTTGAAAGGACTTAGTAGATATTATATTAGAACAAGGCAGTGCTTTCTGATGAAGAGAAATGTCATTAATCAATTAAAAGCAATAAAACATAATTCAAACATCTCTACTTCATAATCATTTCAATTTTTTACTTTTAATTTTAAATTATATAAATTTTAAAATTAAGTATGATTAATAACTTTATTTTCAATTTTTATTTTTCAAATTTTGAAATTAAAAAAAGTAATTTCAAAATTGAATTTCTATTTTTTATTTTTGACACTCAAAATTAATAACTTAATTATATGTAATATTACTCAAAAAGAAAAATAATTAAAGCGTTACATTTAATGATATTTTATCAAAATTAAATTTAAAAATTAAATTTTAGTGCTTAAAAAGTTACAAATTTAACATTAAAAATTAGGTATATATCATAAAAAAAATCCAATTCTCAATTTATTTTTAAAATTAATAATAGAAACCAATTAACTATCAAATAACTTTTCTTTGCATAAATTTTTGAAATTGAAATTTAATTTCAAAGCTAAGCAATTAAAAATTAGAAAACATAATGGCTATCAAATTTCAAAAACAAAAACAAATACAACTAAAATACTTCATTGCAATCCAACATTTTCTTTATAGTTCATGTAATGTCGCGTAATATAAGATGTCCTAGTCATCAAGTAATTTGTAGGCTAGCCCATGAGTTGGCTAATAAGCATTAATATTAGTTAAATATCTAATAGGATAAACGATCGGTATTCAAACTCTTAATTATCTAAAAATAAAATAATTATGCAGATAAAACTCTGATATTTAAAGATAAATCTATTACTATAGATAAAGGTCATCAGTATGTATATTTTCTCCTATAAATATTCACCAATGTTCACTATTTAACATAACTTTTTAAGTTGACATAACTTCATAACTAGAAAACTAATTAAGATCTATACTATTTCCCTAAGTATTTCTGTACATCACAAGGAAAGACACTAGTTTTCTCTTTCGTCTCACTACCTAGACTTACTTAAGCATCGTAAGGCAAAATACTGCCTCACCCTATGGTGGTCCAAGGTCATAATAATGTGTTCTTTATTCTCCAGTACACAAGAAGCAAGGTACATATAATCATTAGTGTTGATAAAAATTGGTATCAACATCTCATGCCATCTGTGGGAACGAGTGTGCCCTACTAGTTGAATCATAACTAGAGAAAAAAGATTTACAATGATCTCTAGTGTTCTGAACTAGGTGATCTTCGAAGAAAAGATCCTAAAAGTTTAGAAAAAAACTACTTTAGAAAAAGTTCACTTTGCACGTTTTTTAAAGGTCACACATTTCTGTCCTTTCAGAATGAATCAATCTATTGAATGGGGCATCCAAGCTTCTACAAGGGATAATGAGGTCCCACCTCATGTCTAAAAAGTTGTGCAACCACTTATACATGTTTCCAACCTTGTACCAGTATGACTATATTGAGCTCGAATGGAGCGCCGACACAGATGGAAGTATGTTTAAACTCAATAGACAATGTGCTATAGACCATATACGAACATCTACCAAGGCTATAAGCCTCGAAACTAAAATCCATCCTCATAACACTTTCCAGTGCCCACAATGCATCAGGTCTAGCCCATAGCCATATGAGTTCAAACTAGAGAAGGACCCATCCAGAAGAGGTCTATGTCCATAAAGCCTATAATCTCTCATTCATAGAGGCTTAGACTTCATCCCTTTATCCATCCATCTTATACCACTTGAGACTAGCTCTTCCTAACTCATGTGAATGCCTTGAAGCCCGTAGGCGAGACCACACTATCCAGGCAACCCATGAAAATAATATCGTTTCAATGGGTAATAGCCATCATAAGGACAATCAACCAAGGAATGTACATACAGTCTTTTGGCCTACCATTGACAAAGGCTGAACAAAGGTAGACTCTTAGAACTGGTTGTTTCTAATAAGTCCCCATTCACTATGAAAGTCATGGATAAATTCTCAATGCCCAATGCTAGCTTCTATAATGGTAACAAGGATCCACTAAATCACTTTGAGAACTTTAAAGGTTGAATGAGCCTTTATACTTATAGTGACACAGTCAGATAAAGAGGCTTCTAACTCACCCTAACTAACAAAGCCTTGGTTCGGTATCGTACCCTTAAACCAACCATAATTGGTACATTCATTGAGTTTGGAAAGCAATTCCTTTCCCACTTTTCAAAAAAACAAAGACCAAAAATAATAGCATACTTGATGACTCTATATCAAGGGAACGATGCTACTTGAGGCTTAATAGCAAAATATTCAAGTGACAAACTATTCTGATTCAGTGGTTGTAAATGCATTACAGTAAGCTTTTCACTAAGGACCTCTCTAGAGGGATATGGTGAAAGATTTTTTTTCCTCATACACAAAGGCCACTCAGTTGGTGAACACGTATCTTAAGGTTGAAAAGATGGCCAATAACATAAGAGTCAATGACCTCCTCACTAATGAAAGCACAAGACCACCATCCAAGGTTAGGGATAAGCCCAAACCCTCGAGGAATAAAAGACCCATTAAGACCATAGAGATGAAAAGGATAGAGGATGAGGTCCAAGATACATTGGCCCAAATTTATATACCTATGAATATTTGACAGTACCAAAGGAAACACTCATTATGCAAATTTAAAACAAGAGCATAATATGTTGGCCTAAGAAACTTAAGTATACTGACCATAACAAAAATGAATATTGTAGGTTCCATAGGGACTTAGGGCATTCAACTAAAGAATGTCAAGATTTAAAAAAATGAAATTAATCACCTTATTAGGAGGGGATAATTAAGAGAGTTTGTCCAAAGTGGAAGACTAGAACAATGATGGGCCTCTCCTCTAAAGGAGTGAGAACATTCTCCCACATAAGAAGTAAGAAAGGTTCGGGTCATTATGGGTGGTCATGTAGAAGGGTACTCTAGTCAAGCCTGCAAGGAACATATTAGGGAGGCCTACTAAGAGGCTATCTATATTATTTCTATGTGTGGTCCAAATAACAATCCTAAGATGATGGGCTCAAAAATAATTTTTTCAAAGAAAGAAATTCACAGGCTACTTCATCCCCACATTGATCTATTGGTAATCACTTTCCTAGTACAAAATATAAACTTGTATATAATTTTGATTGACACTGGTTTCTTAACTAATATCCTATTCTTTGAGGAATGGAAAGCTATGAAGGTTACTCATCCACTGAGCCCAGTGACCACCCTATTAGTGGGATTCTTTGGATATTTAATAATCACGATGGGATATGACACTTATATGAAAACATTCATGGTGGATTTTCTCATAGTAAATTGTTCATCACCATACAATGGGATTTTGGGATGATTATTCCTACACGCAGCTCAAGTTGTGGCCTCTACTTAACATATTTCCCTAAAGTTTCCAACAGAAAGTCGACATGGGACAATGTTAGGAGAAAAAATTTGACCAAGAAATGTTATGCCTTAGGAATCCTAATGGAACAAAAATAAAATCACAAAGGGCAAAAATAAAGTGTAACCCAATAGCCTTGTTCTACTTTTCCTTCATTTTAATTTTTGCATTTTAAATTCATTGACTTATTTTTATTTCAGTATTGTAATTTGAATTCATAAATAAAAAGGAAACTCTTACATTGAATGGATAAAAACTGCATTTCATCCACATTTGTGGAATTCGGCAAGGATGGAGAAAGTCCAAACTATAAAGGGATTGAGAGGTGTGGACTATGAAAGGTTACACATCGGTATCCTTGGGGTCAAGCATTGCTACAACTTCTACACCCCATCTCTACAAGCCATAAATGACTTTTGAAAAGGCAAAAACTATGCCCGAAATTAGGAGTTACTACAAATTCAACATCCCACATCTATGGGCCATGATTGACCTACTTAGCAACCATATCCAGAGTTTAGGAATTGCTACAAATTATGTGCCCCACCTATAAGGGCCTTGATTGACCTATGAAATCGTAGTAATTATACCCAGGTTTTAGGAGTTGTTACAATTTCTGTCCCACCTCCATGGGCCATAACAGACCTAAGGATATGCAACAACTATGCCCCAAGTTTAGAAGTTACTACAACTCTTGTGCCCTACCTCTATGGGCCTTGATTGACCTTTGAAAAGGTAGTAAATATTCCTTATGTCCAATAATTGCTACAACTTTTTCACTCCATCCATGCAAACACATATTTGCTCATATTGGGAAACTCAAGTCTCCAACCCTAACCGTTGATAAGAACTACCAGGCATGAACAAAGTGTAATGAAACTCATGATAAAATGGAATAAATCCACCAAGGACAACAAAAGCTTTTTAAGTATCAAGAGAAAATTCTTGTATGAATTGATAAACTCAAGTACATTAAGTAGAGGGTTGGTATATTAGGAACATCCTAATTCAAACAAACTATCCTTATGTAGAAAAAATGAAAACAAATCATACAAAAGCAACAAAGTACCAATAAGTACATGATCAAATTAAAAGGGGCTAACTAGGTAATAAACATACAACAAACTAGGCCAACATGAGCCCACCAAATGGCATATGTATCCCTACAATGCACACATGGATGGATATGGCACATATGGTCAGACACAGGATATGTGACTGAACAAAGGGAACACTATCAAATGTGGTACACATAATTGAACAAAAAAATATGTGGTAGGACATAATATATATGCCAATTAGGACATGTATGCATGGACACACAACTATTTGGATCACTCTGGACCTATTCCCCAACAAGTAATCACTATCACATACCAACACAGCAGATCAAGGATTCCAACAAGGGATATGTTCACCCTTCATTTTGAAATAGATGAGATCAAAAGAGTCACTACTAAAATATAAAAGTAAAGTACATAACTTAAAGATACAAACATGATGAAGCAATAATATATATATCCAAAAGGTCCATACAAAAACTAAGCCTACTACTAGAAAGTAAAGCCACCAAGTACATGTAATATGGTGGGAACTAAAATGAAAAAAATACAAATTGGTAGCCTACTGATTTCCATACCTAATCATGCTTTAAGAAGCATCATCTTCTATGTCAGCTTCTTTCTCAATCACCTTAGGACCATCACTTCTATATCTATTTTGGCCCTCTTCCACCTAGTTAAAAGTGATCACATTGTAAGTTTTATCAGTTTTATTGATATTTTTGAACAAAACATTTAAATGTAATTTAGTTTATAGGCTTGTAATTCAAGATCACTTTTCAAGTCAAAGAAACTACTGAGCATCAAATGAATACATTTCAGGTATATTTATGTTCTTATGTAGGTTAGATTTCATATTAGACACATAGGAACAATTTAGAATATAAGCTACTTGATCGATCAAGTAATGTCTAGATCGATTGAGGAGGTAAATTGATTAAGCATCAATCTACTATAATCTAAGTTCTCTCAAAATTAATCTTAATATAGAGTAAATCAATCAAAGTTTTGGGTTCAATTGATCGAGGAATAGATTAATTAAATATCAATCTCATTCAATCTATCTGGTCTTGGGTTTTTATTTTTCATAGGATGGATTAATATATTTTTTATTAACCGTTGCTTGGATCGATCAAAAATCGTTTTGATCGATCAACTTTATCAGTTCAATTGATTGAGATCAGGGTAGATTGATCGAGCGACTAGGTTTCAACTTTAACCTAATTGTTTTACTTGTGCCAAACCTTTTATTCATAATATTGTCCTTATTTTTCAATACTTTTTCAATTGATTTTATGGACATATTGGTAATTATCTTTTGACCTATAACTTCGATAATTTTATTTAAACAAACCCAATGCATTCTAATCTCTCAACCACAATTTCATAAACTTTTGCAACTTAAGCTTTCTCTTTAAATCTATTTTGTAAAATCATATTCTATTAGGCTTAATCAATCATTTATTTTAGGGTTTTCTAGTGATTTTATTTTTATCTATAAATTTATTAAATCATCTAACTAAGGTTATTTATTGTTTAGTCAGCTTTGGGACATATATTGCACTTGTGTTTTTGTGCAAACTTTTTAGGTGATAGTTGAACAAGTTTGATAACTTATGTGACTCGAGTTTATCAAAACCTTGATTTGGATCCAAACACATTGCTTGTAGAGACTGCAAAATAAAATAGAGGCTTATTAGTTGGTTACTTGGGGGCATTATCTGTGATGGGTAATTTAAGTCCTAGCCTATTAATTGAACATATTTTCATATTAGATATTTATGTGGTCTGATGGACTGATGGTTTTTCTTTTAGTTCATTGTTGTGGCCTATGTTATTTCCACCTAAGAATATCGTCTATCATTTTTTGTTCACATTTTTTATTTAGATGTGATTGTATGTCTAGCCATTTATGAATTTTAAATTTGGCATATTTTTATTAATTATGTATTCATCTCCCTCTAGTTAATTAGATCTGTAACATAAAAAATTTCAACTAGTATCAGAGTAGGTCACTAGATATACTTAATGTGTACCTAGGACCTTGTTATGGATCATTTGAGAGAGAGTTCATCTACAACCTATGCTCATTTTTTGATGGATCTAACTACCTATATTGGGAGGCTTGTATGAGAGCCTTTGTGCATTTTATAGATGAGAGTGTCTAGAACTCTTTTATTTATGGTTGTGAACCACCAAAAGTTACCAAAGATAATATTGTCACTATTAAACCTACGAATGAATGGACCACTGAAGATAAAAATAGTATTAACTAGAACCAAAAAGGTATTAATGCTATCTTTGATGTTGTGTCTGCTGATGAGTTCCATCATAACTCTAATATTGATACTACTAAGCATACTTGTGATATTTTACAAGTTTCCCATGAAGGTACCCCATAATTTAAAATAATTAAACTTCGCATGCTTGGTACTTAATTTGAAAACTTTAGAATAAAAGAATATGAGACATTTCCTAAATTCTATGTTAAATTATCTGATATTACTAACACTTCTACTGATCTTGGAGAGAAATTAATGATTTTAGGATAGTTTGAAAGATTCTTTGTTCATTATTAGATTGCTTCCATATAAAGGTTGTTATCATTGATGAAAGCAAAGGTGTAAACATCATCAAAATTAAGGAACTCGTTGGCTCACTTCAAACCTTTGATATGAGTTTTCAAACACCTTCAAAGAATAAAGATATCATTTTCAAAACCACTATTACTAGTAATGATGATAATAATAATGATGAGGATGACGATGATAAAGAATTGAAACTCATAGACAAAAGAATCAAGAAATTTTTTAACTATAATAATTCACAGAGTAACTAGCAACCAAGTCATTCAAGGGATCAAAATTTGAGAGAAATCAATCATATGAATTATAAAAGTAAGAAAACTAAACCTACTGAACCTAGATGTTTTGAATTCTATAGGATTGGTCATATTACAATTGAGTGTGCTAAAAAAACTAGAAGAGCTTTGAATGCTACCCTTAGTGACTCAAAAATTAAAAATGATAATCCTAATGACTCAGGAAATTGTGGTACCAACTACTGGTGGAAACTTTAGTAAGTTTGACATCGATTCAAACTATAAGTGATTTTGAATTCCTACTCAATAAATTTAATGCAAATAATCTTGATGAAACTAACAGTAAGAGATAAAAGGATAAATTACTTGTAGAAGTAACTAAACTAAATGATAAACTTAAATCTTTTGAAATAAATTCATCAATTATAGAAAAAGAAAAAAATTGAATTGTTTGAACGTGCTATTTTTTTGAATTCAAGTCTTATAGATCTTAAATAGGAAAATAAGAATCTTGTGTAGGAAATTAGAGAATCAAAGGAAGCCGTAAAAAGGTTGATCATTAGAGCTAAAAAGCTAAAAAAAATTCTTCACTATAGAAAACCTTTTAAAGACAATAAAAGGCTAGGCTATGTGGATGTGGATTTTACGTCATCATCTTCAAAAATAACTTAGTTTGTAAAATCTTTTGACCCTTCTTCACATGATACATATGAAATTGGTTACAAGGATGAGAGCTCCACTCTTTCAACATTAAAAACCATATCTATAAGACCTTCTAACTTTATTTCTACATTTACTATTTGTGCACAAAGAATCGTTACACCTATAATTGAAAAAACTGTTAAGTTTGTATCTGTATATCATCATTGTGGTAGGAAAGGTCATATTAAGTCCAAGTGTAGATTTTATTTTGTTACTACCCATATTTTTTATTCATTCCATGTTTCTAGTTATAAGACTCATAATTATCATCCATCTTCAGATATTATGTCCAATAATTATACTAGAAAATATGAAGTTATTGGTTCAAAGAGGTAAGCAAAATTCAATATTTTTAGTTCTAGGGCTAATTATCACCATCTTACCACGAATTTGCATCTTCATTTAGGAAGAATGTAAAATCTAAAAGTAATGCTAAGTTAAAGAACATGTCTTTCAAGACTAAGGTAGTTAAGTTATAATCCAAAGAAATAAAGAAATCAAAATTCAAGAAATTTTGGGTCCGGTCACCAAACCATTTTATGTTGTTTACCTAAATATTTTGTTTGAGTGCTTAATTATACCTAAATGAGCATCTTTATTAGATTTTTTTTGTTTCTTTTTTATTTTTTATGATGTTTTTAGCTTTAATAAATAATAATAATAATAATAATAAAAGGAAAGTGGGGACTAGACCTTCTTTCACATTGATATAAAATTTACATACTACTCTTATACTATTCTAATTATCTTGATTGACTTTATTGCATGAAAACATATATTTTGACTTATGGATTTACATATTTTACACATCTTGTGATCAATGTTGATATAAACCTTCTCACACACTCACTGGACACATATTATATCATGCTCCAAGTTTATAATTGATTTTATGAGATTTTAAGATTTTAGGCAATCTTGATTGCAAAATTGTGTTTGAGCCCTATCTTTTACTTCATAAAATTCTACTATAGAAAGACACCTAGTTTTTGACAGAGCTACCTACTACCATAAAGAGCTAAGAGGGCTCCCTCATAATTAGTATGAAAGTCATCATACTAGGTTTTTAACTCGTGCATATTTTCTTAAAAATGATAATAATTTTTAAAGGAAAAAAGGAAAAGAAATTGCATGCATAAAAAGAAAGATCCACAAATGGTTATACAAAAAAACAAACTAATCCCTTACAAAATAATAATAATAATAATAATAATAATAATAATAATAATAATAATAAATGATAAGAGAGAATGTAAAATAAATAATTAATTATCTCTTGGTAAATAAATTTTATTATGTAAAAGTACAGATTCAACTGCAAATTTTCATGATAAGTGACACTTTTTTTTAATATTTCATAACTGATTATAAATGAACAAAGTGACATACTATTGTTGTTCCAATACATAGCTTACTTTTTCTGATTGTCAATATGTCATTGTATGTGTTGGTACATGTGTGTTTTGTGTACATATATTTATGTTGTCAGTGGATAGTCACTTGTGTGTTTTGTTGTGGTCATGTTTAGCTAATCTACTACCCTCAATTAAAGAGAAAGTTCATTACTTCTTCATTGTTTTACTTATTTATATGATAAAAATAGAGATAGAATTATTGAGTGTTAATTAAAAATATATGGAAAGGGAGATTTATTAATTAAAAAAAAATTAAAACATCTTTTCGGGAGAGATTACATTTATGGGAAGAACACATTCTATGTTCAAGTTTTTTTACATAGGAGAAGTAATACTTAAATGTTTTATTTGTTGTTACTCATCACTTATGTTTGTTTCTTCACTTTTCTTATGTTATATACACTGAACTAATAAACAATGAATATTTTGAAAGAAGTTGTATGCCTATTTTTGTTTTTAATTTTTAGTACACAAATGAGCTATCAAGATTCAAGCGAAGATGGTTTCATCGGATCATAGGATATTTCACTATGAAAAAATGTATTTTTCCTATGAGTATGATGTAGCGAGAAAGAGGTTTTTTCACATGAATAAGCTAAAGGGGGAGATTGTAAGGTTTATAAGTGTTGGCAATATTATGAACAAAACATTTAAATGTATTTTAGTTTCTAGGCTTGTCATTCAAGATCGCTTTTCAAGTCAAAGAAACTATCGAGAATCGAATGAACACATCTCAAGTATATTTATGTTCTTATGCATGTTATATTTTGTATTAGACACATAGGAACAATTTAGTATATAGGTTATTTGATCAATCGAGTAATGTCTTGATTGATCGAGTATCAATCTATTATGATCTAAGTCCTCTCAGAATTAATTTTAATATATGGTAGATTGATCAAAATTGTATTCGATCGATTAAGTATCAATCTTATTCGATCTACCTAATCTTGGATTTTTATTTTTTATAAGGTGGATCGATCAATTTTTTATTGATCATTGTCTCGATTGATCAAAAAGGATTTTTATTGATCGACCTTATTAGAGTGAGGTTTCAATTTTAATCTAATCATTTTACTTGAGCCAAACCTTTTATTTATTAAATTATCCTTATTTTTAATGCCCTTTCAAGTGATTTTATGGATAGATTAGTAATTAGATTTTGACCTAGGGCTTCAATAATTCTATTTAAACAAGCCTAATGCATTCTAATCTCTTAACTTCAATTGCATAAACTTTTAAAATTTAAGCTCTCTCTCTCTAAATATATTTTGCAAAATCATATTTTGTTAGGTTTCTTTATTTATTTAATCTATCAAACATTTTTGTGGTTATCTTTAATTGATTAATAAGTCTACATTATTTGTGATCATGTGCTTAATCATCTATTCTAAGTTTTTCTAGTGATTTTTTTATCTACAAATTCATTAAATCATCTAGCTAGGTTGTTCATTATTTAATCTACTCTAAGACACACCTTGCACTTGCATTTTTGTGCTAACATTTTAGGTACCAGTTGAATAGGTTTGATAACTTATGTAACTCAAATTTATCAGAATGTTGATCCTAATCCAAACACATTACTTGTGGAGGCTTTGAAAGAAAGCTTGGGCTTATAAGTAGGTTACTTGGGGGAATTATCTGTGATGGATAGTTTGAGTTCTAGTCTTATAATCGAACATATTTTCATTGTGGATAGTTAGGTGATCTAATGGATAGGTGGTTTTTCTCTATTTCATTGTTGTGGCCTAGGTTGTTTCCACCTAAAAATCTAATGTATCATTTTCTATTTTTGCATTATTTTATTTGTCTTTTAGTTAAATTTAAGTAAATGATTAAGTCTTTGCATTATTTGCTTAACTTCTTGAATATTTCATGAAGTAATGTGATAATTAGTTAGTTTTTGTCATTATTTGTATTTCATGATGAAATGTTGGAATTACGATAGACCTAAAATTAGTATTTAGGAATCAAAAAGTGGAGATTACATTGTGAAAATATTTTGAGTCATCATCTTTCCATTCTCAGTGATAATATTTTTCTACTCTTTTAAATACTTTTTTTATTAATTCTAAATCGCTAAATGATCTCTATAGAGTTTTGCATTGAATGCTAAGATTTTTACATCTAATAAAGTATCAAATATTTATTTTTATTGCTTAAATTGAATGGCTTAAATAGAAATTGAAAGTATATGCCCTTCTCTTCATTCATGCATGACTTCTAAAAATGAGACATTTATAGGGTTAACTAAATCAATACAAAAGAAAAGCTAAAAATTAGTCACTCACCCAAATTATACAAAAATATATACAAAGTGTAGATGGGTCATCTCTCTCTAAAAAAGAAAGAAAAGAAAAGAATATCTCTAAAATAAAAGAGAGATAGATAAAAGAAAAAAATGAATAGTATAAACTAAATACTATGACCCAAAATCTTATAAATTTGTGAGAAATGGCTAAATACAAAAGCAAGATAGGAAATAAATCCCCAATAAATATTACTTGAAATTTTTATTTAATGAATTTGATTGATGCGTGAAAATAATATTCGATTACTTCATAAATCCTTTCATTCGATTCATTTCATGAGATCAATATTATGTACCACTTTGAGTCTTTTATTAATTAAATATATGTGAACCTATTAATTCATTTCTATACATAAACTCTATTCATATATACATTTGAATGAGTGTTTGAACCAATATGATGAGTGTTTGAACCAATATGATGAGTGCTATTTAGAATATGTTTTATAAGGTCAGAGTCGAAGTTAATTTGGATTATATACATTACAATTTGACAACTTTAATGTTGATAGATTTTTTTTTATTTTAATATAAAAATAATTTTCAACTAATTATTATAGTAAACTATGAATATTTAGAATATTAAAATGACTTAGGCTATGAATTTTAATAGTAAACTTAGAAGAAATTAAAAAACATGAGAAGTTTTGTTATTCTTTTTATTTTGTTATATGCTTTATTTTTTATTTTATTTTAAATTTATTTTGTTTGTTTATGTGTTACTTGTTTGTTTTTGTTAATTATTTTTAATTTTTACATTTTAAATTTGATATTTACGAGTATCATCTCTAAAAGACTTCACGAGACTTAAACTCATTTACTAGGGTAATCTAAGGGTTTAAAGACTTGTTACATACGCTAAATACAATCGTATTAATCTACCAAAATGATCTAGGATAGATTAATTTATTTTAGTTTTAATTTTTAGTTTTTTGCCTTTCTTGCTAAAGACTAACAACAAGTTGTTTGGAGGTTGTGATGAGTGTATAAAAGCACTTAATATATCTTGATTTTATGTATTTTAAATGATAAAATAGATTTATATTGCCTTATTTTCATTATTATTTAATGCAAATTTATATTTTCAGAATCACAGGTATGTTTTGTTATTTTTTAGATATTTTAGCTTCAAAATGATTTAATTAAATCAATGCTTGAAAAATAATACTTAAAAGTACTCCATTACAACATTGAAGCTTAAACTATTTATGTATGTAAAGCTTACTTATGTTCCAAACCATTGAAAAAGGTATAAAAAGAAAATAAGGGTTCTAATTGTTCAGAAGGATGTGGGTCGTGATGTGAAAATAATGTGCGCCACAACGTAGGTGAAGTGAATTATAGCCAAAGCATGTATAGTCTATCTCATACCATGACGTGGAAATAATATTGTGTTGCGCCACTTGACCAACTGATCCATTTTTTTTTTCTCTTTTATAGCATTTTCTAAAGCTATATAAGTGATCCTTCCTTCATCGTAAAATTTGTCCCTTTCATCCCATAGCTTCTTTTAAGCTTATTTCGTTGTTTCTTTCAAGTTTTTATTTTTATTTTTAGTAGTTTCAAAGTTATTCTCCCAATTGAGAGTTAAATAAATATAATTATGTAATCGCTTTAGTTTCAATTTAATAAACAGTGTTAGTAATTTTGTTTCGAGATTTTCTAGAACATAAACAATACTGAGATTCTATAAGAATACAATTGAGGTATAATTTAAATATATTATTTTCAAATTATCTTTCTTGTTATTTACCTATTATGTTTAATTTATTAAAACATATATGTCTGTCTATAAATAATATAGGATATTAGTAATATTGTTATACTTGTGAAATATTAAAGTAGATAAATATTTTTATAAAATGAATTAAATTTTATTTTTTCATCAAGATTTAAACAAAAGTTTGTTATAGAAAAGCAAATTAACCTAGTATTTTTCATAACAAACATGAGAGTTAAATTTATAATTTAATTATTTGAATCTGACTTAGAGTAATACTCTTAGTTATTAGATATTTACTGTCTAAATCTTATATAAAATCATGCTCTATTTCAAGGATTTTTATAAGATTTATTATTTAAAAATATATTTACGACACATCTTTTATAATAGATTTAAAATCTAAAAGTTAGTTTTTAAATACTTAAATCTTTAACCTAACTTTGACACCTTAATAAAAGTTTAAATTATCGACTCGAACAAAGGTGAAAAATTAAGTGGTTTAGTAATTTCTTAGAAAATAAAGATAATTTAATTTAATTTTAAATTATCGGGTCAATCGAATGTGACAAATTAAAGTTTAATTAATAAATAAAATGATCCCTAATTTAGGATATTTTCATACATAAAAGAAAGGATTAATAATCTTAATTTATATTTTTAATAACTTAATTAATATTAAGTAAGCATGATTAGCTAACTAATATATATTCTAAATTATTCATTGAATGAAGTTGTATATTTGCCAATTGTTTTATTGAATCTATATTTATTTTTTGTCATTAGAATATATATTTCTCAAAACCAAAAAATCGTGACAAGATGTTTAGGTTTTTAATTTTCTTTTTAAAAATTCGTTGAGTTATTTAAAAACCACATGATTCCTTTTTAGATCGACCTTGAAAGTATACTTATAATTTTCTATAATTAATTCATGCACTTGCAAGTAATTTATAAATATACAAAATTTGTACATCAAATTTTGGCACATCAAGTTTTTAGCACCATTACTAGGGAATTGATAATAGCATCAAGAACTAGCTAAATTTTGTATCATCATCAAACTACTCTCTTGCAATCTTCCAAGAGCACAAAAACATAAGGTTAGAAAAGAGGCAAGATATTATTTGTGAGATGATCGATACCTATGAAAATATTGCCCAAACCAATTACTACGAAAGTGCATACCTAAAACTAAATTTCATTATATACTTACTTTTTTGCCATAAATATGCATGTATAGGACATTTGGATCCAGAAGAACTGCCCTTAAGCTTCTTGAGAGTGGATTCTATGGCCCATATTGTTCAAGGATGCACATATCTTTTATAAAGGTTATGACCATGTCAACAAACGACTCTAGGTCATAGATACCAAATGCCCCAAACTCATATACTTTTATTGAAATATTTGATGTATGGAGCATTCATTTTATAAGAAAATTTATTTCCTCTAATGGACTTATATACATATTGCTTGCTATGGATTATATGTCTAAATGGGTGAAAGCTAAAGCCCCCAAGACTCATGAATCAAAAGTTGTTCTGGATTTTGTAAAGTCTAAAATTTTGGCTTGGTTTGAAACACTAAGAGCCATCATAAGTGATGGTGGACTACACTTTTACAATAGGACTTTCTGGGCTCTACCTAAAATGTATTATATCAATCACATTGTTTCTACACCATATCATTCACAGATAAGTGGACAAGCTAAAGTTTCTACCAGAAAGGTTAACTTCATCTTAGAAAAAATAGTTAAACCTAACCAGAAGGATTAGAGCTTGCGACTGGATGATGCACTTTGGACATACACATAAAAAACCATTGGGATGTCACCATTTCAGTTGGTATATGATCAACCATGTCATTTTCTAATTGAATTGGAACATAGGACCTTTTGGGTAGTAAAGCAATGCAACATGTATTTAGAGGAAGCATGAGATCATAGAAGTTGTAACTAAATGAGCTTGAAGAGATCCAAAATGAAGCATATGACATTGCATAGACTTACGAGGAAAAAACTAAGGCAACATGATAAGATGATATCAAGAAAGAATTTGACAAAAAGTGCTCTTATTCAACTCTTACCTTACGTTATTTTCAGATAAACTTTGTTCATATTAGGTTGGACATTTTAGTGTTATTAATGTGTTTAGTCATGGTGTAGTAGAAACTCAGGATGATATAATATAAAAATAATTCAAAGTGAATAGACACAAATTAAATCTTTATTATGAAACATTTAATAAGAGTAATGTAAAGGAGATCCAATTTTGTGAGTCGACCAACATGGAAAACTAACCTATAGCTCAGTTGGGCTAGCAAAGTTAAAAAAAATCTTTGTGAGAGGTAACCCACCATATTTATTTTCTACTCAATTCTTAATTATTTTTACATTGCATATATGTATATGGATACATTGAAGATATTTATTTTCTACTCCCTTCTTACTTATTTTTACATTACATATATGTATGTGCCTACATTGAAGACAATGTACAAATTAGGTGTTGAGGATTCTTAGCATATCTCAATTGTTTTATGCTTAACATATCTCTATCCTTTTATGCTTTATAAATTTAGTATGTTTTAAAAAAATTCAATTTTTTGTTTTTGTTTTTAGTATTTATTTATTGCATTACTTAAGATAATTAGGACTATTAGATGTTTTAGAAATAATCACACTTGCTTTGTTTTCTGGCACATATGATGAAAAGTAGATAAAACAATGATAGATTGAAAAGAATGGTGGATGTTGGTAAAATCTTAACATTGTTCCAAGGTGAAGGCAACTTTATGGTAAAATCTTAACATTGTTCCTAGAGAATATATTCTATGATAATGCTAGAATAAGACTTATAAGTGTCAACTATGCTATAAATGTTTGATTTTCTAACATGCATATAAAATAACTCCATGTACAATATGTACCTTTATAAAAAATAAAAATAAATATAACAAGAATAAGAAAATAAGAGGACAAGTTGGAAACTATAAAAAGGGGTTAAGTGTTCAAAAAGAATGGTAAAAAGAAAATAGTAGAAATAATAATGATGCTTTGGTCTAAAATAATGAAATTTGACTATATTTTGTTGACATAATTGATCTTAGGATAATGTTATTCATAGATCTATTTCTCTTACTCATGGTTTTCAAGTCATGTCTAAGAAGAATAGTATAGATAGATCAATATGAAGGAATGATGTAATAAGCTAGTTCAAGTTACAAGATTTAACTATTGCCAGTGACAAAATCACACACACACTTTAGGCATAATAGTTGTAAGGGAGCTATAATTAATGAATGATTAAAGACTAAATCTTATGGACATAAAAATTTGAGATCATAGTGTTGCTAAGCATGTAAGACAATGCCATGAAACTTATTTTGTTTTGTCTTAATTTGCTTGAGGACTAACAAAGAGTATGTGTGGGGGAGTTTGATAGGTGGGATTATATATATATATATATATGTACATTAATTCTCACATAGTTATAATGAATTAATGTTCTCTATGTATTTTATATGTTTATTTTGTATTATATAGGTGATTTAGGTCAAATTGAGAACAAAGAGAAAACAATTTGTTAAGAGATGAAATAGGAGACTCAGTTAATCGAGATCGATTGAGTACTTTTAGGTTGAAAATTAGAACAAAGTAGTTGATCAATTGAGCTTCGTTTGAGATCAATCGATGATGTAAGGTAAGAATGAAAAAGGCTGATAAATTGATCGACAAAGGTATTAATCGACTGAGATATAGGTAGATCAATTGAGGATCGATCAAGCTTCGCTCGAATGCTCTTGGGTTGGAAATATCAAATAAAGGTCTTGATCGATCAAGTTATCCAGACAATGCACATATTTAATGATTTCCAGTCCCAAATTCTAATCTTATTCCAATCAAGATCGAAAATACACAATATATGTAGCTAAAGGACTCATTAATAAAAGACAATTGCTACAAGGAATAAGATAGATCAAGAGAATATCTAAGACAAACCTTTGAAAAGATTTACAAGAAATGATTGAAGATTGGAGAGTGGGTTTGCTTTGACTTTATCATCTACAATTCCTAAGATTTTCTTATTATTTCTTCTCTTTGTAGTTTCCATGAATGTAATGTCGATTCATTTAAAATCCATGTCAAGTTAAACCTCTAATGTGATTATGAAAAATTCCAAGCCTAGATTATGATTTAATTAATATAATTTTTTGAACAATTTTAATTGCAATTCTTGATTCTTGATGTATTTAATTATATGTTTAAATGTCACGAGTATGCATTTTATGAATTAGGTGTACAACTAGTTTGTTACATGAATATATTTATATCTAGTCTAAGATGCTAGTATGTAATGGTTAATATTCTTATTTGAAGTGATATTTTGTGGTTAGTGTCACAAATAAGGTTGAACTCATTCACTAAAGGTTAAACGATTGTTTTAATCTTACATATTTTAGTTATCATCTTTTTGGATCCTAATGTAATGGATGAATTAAATATAATAAGAGTTCTTCTAAGTTGTTCAAGATATATGATGATTTATGATTATATTCTAAATCAATTATAAAATAAGAAAAGATAGAAACTTTTAAGTAGATCTAGACTTCTAAAGTTAAAAGTAATAACTCATTAACATTTTAAATTATGAAATTAATTTAATACTTAATAAATTAATTTACATTCATGATATAGTTAATAAAGTTGTTGGTTAGTGGTGAAGATATTCTCGTAATTACATAACTATCATAATCTTTTTGTAATTTATTTTATTATTTTATATTATTTTTTTCAAAAAATTCAAAACTTACATTTACTAATTTTAATTAACTCACTAATAAATTAATAAATAGTGGTATAAATTATTAGGCTCAATAACCCTAATTCATAAATTTATTTATTATTTATACATAATTATGTATATTTATGCATTTTAAATTGTGTCATATATTATTAAAAATATTTTAAAAACTTATAAAATCATTGAAAAATAATCCCACCTGATCTTTCTCGTCTTTTCAAAATCAGCAGCGTTAGATGGATTAACATTTGATTGCTCAATTAATACCTGTAAACTTTGGGTGGCACTTCTATTTCGTGTGATTTGTGAGTCCAAAACCAAATGAGACATTTGTTATTAAAATACAAGTATAAACACTTTTTAAGATATTTAAATTTTATTCTATTTTATATAATTAAAGATATTTGAATTATCTTTTATTTAAAATAGTACTTAAATTTAGATCCATTTTATACATAAATATATATATTTTTATTTTGTTTACTTATAAGTATTGCCACCTAATTAGCTGACACAAAATAAAAATATGAATACTTATATATAAACAAAATAAGAATATGAATATATATATATATATATACATATATATATATATATATATATATATGTATGTATATGAATACTTATATATAAACAAAATAAGAATATGGATATATATGTAAAATATAATAAAATTTGAATACTTGAGTAAAAATTCAAATATATTTGAATAAAATGGATCAAAATTTAGATAATTTAGATATGTTTGTGTAAAATGAATTATAATTTAATTACTTTAAAAACCGAAACATCATGAGTGTAAAAAAAAAAAACCCATAAATACAAGTCATGTTTTGTCATGGTGGTAAAGATATTGTAAAGTACTATAATGAATTGTAATAGCCAAAAAAAAAAATGTGCTATAATGAATTGAATTCTTTTCTATGGAGGACAAGATCTCGTCAAGTACTATAATTGAATTCTATTTTTCTAGATTTGGATTATCGATGGATCACCAATGATGTGATATGTGTTGTTGATATTAAGATACTGAGAAAGCCTATTATTGAGGTCAAGTTTACATGTTTATATAATTGATTTATATCGAAGTTAGGATCATATTACAAGTAAATTTTTGAATACTTGTCTTATATCTATAGAGGCAATCCATTATGCACACTCATGAGGACCGTTTTAATCCCTTTATCTCTTATTGTTCATACGAATAGTCCTTGTTTAATTCCTTTCTCGGACTTTAGTTATCGATTTTATAGTGCCCATTATAATAGTAACAAAATATATTAATTGTTGATGATTGTTAGAAAAACATTACTATATAGATTTATGTAAATATATCATGATAATTCACTTATTAATTCAAGATTAATAATTATTTTATTTTTTATTTTCTATATATCATTTCTCAACATATATTTATAGTACACTAATATCTCACCATCACTCGTATTTTCCAATAGATTTGGAGTTACTTTTACAAACTTTTAAAATAATTCTTTATCCATTAGTCAACTAAGAAAGTATATTGAAAGGCAAGGAAGACCTTTAGTTCCATTGTCAAATCTTCACCTAGGGTTGGCTCTCGCCTTTTACCTCCATGCGGAGGTTTTTTACTTCATTTAAATCGATTGATTTAATAAGGTTTTGGTTCCTTGTCTTCTTCCTAGGGAAACCTCTCGATAATTTCTATTTACAAGACATTTTCTTTATAATAATGTTATATCAACTTCTGGCTTGTCTCCCATAATCTCCTCTCGTCCGTCATAGAAAACTTGATTACTTGGTGAAGGGTAGTAATTGGAGAGGATATTTCTTATCGTTAAACAAAGATTGAAGCTAACCATTGTAGCCTCTTCAATAACATATCTCATGCAACTTCGTCATGTTAACCAAAACTAATTATTTACTTTATCATTGTTATATATTTTTATTATTATACGTTTATTTATTAATATATATATCTAAAAATATTTGAATATTCATATTTTAAATTAGAGTAATATTTGATTAGAAATTTATATTTATCCTCCTCTCATTTATTTTCTTATGAGTAAAAAATATTATTAAAAAAATGAAATATAAATGTAATAATATACAAAATTAATAATTAGTTTCTAAGGTAAAACAAATTAAAATATAGAAGTATTACCAACATTAAAATTCAAATCAACATAAAATTAAAATATAAAGTAATATATATTTTATGTTATTTTCATACTTCAAATAAGAAATTATATTATATTAAATTAAAAATAAGGAAAAAAAAACTTATTTACAATTTTTTATTTGCGTATAAAAAAAGAGATAGAAGAATCCGTTAAAGAAAAATATATATGACAAATAAAAACTTAATTTATATTATTGTATGTTCACTTATGGCATAATACTCACCATTTTTTATTTTAATTTAAGTTTGAAGTACACTATTTACAATTACTAAAATAATTGATGCTGAGATTTGGCTCATATTGTAACATAGTTATTAAAGATTTAACACGTTAAGTTTCACATTTTAATTAAAATAATTTCAATATTTTATTTAAAAATATATATATTTAAATTAGTTGAATTTAAAGACGATAATTGATGGGATTTGATTAAATTTACTTATCAAAATATTAAGTTTAATTTGATATGTTATTATGCCTAGATCATATAGATTAGATGATGTATTAATCTATGAATCATGGCCCAATTTAAATCATTTTTTTTAACTTTTATTAAATTAAACATTATTTAATGTAATGTGTTATATATTTTAGATTAATAAATGAAAAAAAAGAACAATATATATTATATGATTTTTAAAAAAAGTTTTTAATAAATATACTCCAATTTTTATTTAATTTTTTTATTAATATTATAATCATATAAATTTCAAAAAACTTTAATAATTTTATAATAAATTTTGTATATGTATTAACTTGATCTCATTTAAATTTTTAAATAGAGCATTATTTGCACATTCATTTAATAAATTTGATAAGATTTTATTTTATTTATAAATAAAAAATAAAACTTGAGTTAATTACTCAAAATTAGAAAAATAATATTATTTATAATAAATATAATAAAAAATAACTATTTATGAATATAATGTGATTTAAATTTTGATTTAATAAATTTTAAATAATAGATAGATTTATGAAAATGATAAGAGAGAGAAAGTTAAATTTATAAAAATGTAATAGAGAATTATTTTTAAAAAGATTACTCATAATGTAAATATTTTCAAATAAATAATTGTAAAAATTAAAAAAATATATATATGTTAGAAATATGTGAGTCTTTTGATTCTAAAATTATAATTTTAAAAAACTTTAAATTTACAATAATCCATGGATAAATCCGATCTACATATTATTCTATCTTGATGATATTATTCATTAATATTAATTTTATATGTAAATTATAATCTAAAAATAATTTATTTTTATCCAATTCATACGGATGCACATGAAATAAATATCCATAAAGTTTCAACCTTGTGGATATTTTTACTATCTAGCTGAAGTGACTAAACTATAGGTATTAGTACTATAAAGAAATTATGCAAAAAAACAATTGGGTGACTATAGCCCAATAACCCACCATTTGGATCCGTCTTTGTAGGTACCGATGAGTACAGACGAAAACAGTTATATGATTTATTATAACCTTTTGGTATCAATTTCGAGGAATAACTATAAATTATAAAAGAATATTTTATATTAAAAGTGTTCACCTATAGTTTAATTACTATTTTTTATTTATAAAATTTATTTAAAAATATACTTAGCTTAAAATGTTTAAAAAATTAAATAATAATTATTACATTAAATAATACTTATTGATATTATTTTTAGTTATTTAGCTTTTAGTATATAATTGTTTAGGTAATATATATATATATATATGTGTGTGTAATAATAAAAAAAATAATCTAATTATTTAATATAATATATATTTAAAGTGTTTTTTATTACATAATATATGTATAAAAAATTATATTAATATATGTTTGATTTTGGTTAATCATGATTTTAAAACATGTATATATATTATCTAATTTGTTTTTATTGTTATGCTAGTTTTGGACCCGTATAAAGGATGGGTAAATGATTTAAATTTAATAAATATATAATAATATTAATTAATTAATAATTATTATTGCTATAAAATTATTTATTTTAAAAAATAAAAGAAAAAGAAAAGTCTTTAACTATGATATGATAAAAAAAATTAATGTTAAAATTTTATATAAAGATGGTAAAAATACTCTTAAAATAAATATTTAATAAATTTATTATTTTAATGAAGAGTAAATATATAAAACATAATTATTTAATTAGATTATTACTTTAGTGAAAAATATATACACAATAATAATTATTTTATGAGTAATATGTATAATACTTTGTGAAAGTAACACAACCTAAATATGAGTGATACTTTACTTAATAAATAAATCAAATATAATAGGATGACACATATGAACTTAACATGATAGACAAAACTTGATCGAATATAGAGCATTTTTATGAACATTTTTGCTTAAAAATAATGTAATTTAGTTGACTATTTATTAATTGATATTAGATATAACATGATCTTGATACAAACAATATGACTAATTTAATAAAATTATGTCCCATAAAATAATAATTAAAGGTTAACAATGTAAAGTTAATATATAATAAAAATATCAAGTAAAATTGTAAAATTATTACATATTATGAGAATATTTTGGTATTTATTAATGTACAAAGAAAAAAATAATGAACTTACAAAATAACTTATAAAAATATATTTATTATATGATATTTTGATATTTATTGGTATAAAAAATAATAATATCAAAATAATATAAAATAATATTTATTATATAAATATTTTTAATATTTATTAGTGTAAAAAAACTAACAAAAATATAGGAACGAAAAAAACCATCGTAGACCAAAGCCACAACAAGATTATGACTTTTTATCAAATATAAATTATATAATTATTATATATTATAAAACTATTTTGATATTTATTAGTGTATATTATAAAAAAAAAAATTAAACTTACAAAATAACTATTCATAAAAACTATTTATTATATGAAAATTTTGATATTAATTGATGTAAAATAATTAAAAATATATATAAAATATGTATTTATTATATAAATATTTTGATTTTGGGTAAAAAAAAATAACAAAAAGAAAGAAAGAATAAAAAAGATTGTTGACCAAAGCCATAAGATTGTGGCTTTTTATCGTACTAGTGTACGAATAATTTAAATTTGATAAAATATAATAGTATTAATTATCTAGTAATAATTATTATTATTTTAAATTCTTTATTTTATGAATAAAAGAGTAAGGCTTTAAATATAATTTTTAAGTTACTTTTATTATAACTAAAAAATTGATGTTAAAATATTTTATAAATTGGTTTGTTTGTATTAACACTAATAATTAATTAATTATTTTAGTGATAAATAAATATGTAATAGTAACAATTTTATGAACAATATAATCCAAATACAATATATACATGAGTGACTTACCAAGATATTGATAATAATTGTATAATTTTATTTAATAAATAAGTCAAATATAATACAAAAACATATGAATTTATTTAATTAATATTTTCACTATCTAAAGAGTTAATTCTACCTGAAAAATAAACATGACTTGATTGAATTTAATAAGCATTTGTTGATTAAAAATAATTTATATTAGTTGATTTTTATTTTTAATTAATATAATATATAATATGATCTTGAAAAAAATGATTATTTTAACTAAATATGATCTGCTTATAAGTAAATTGATTAAATACTCACCAATTGGGCAATCATGAATTAGTTGTATGAATTTTTATCCATAATATAATAAAAATAATTATATTATATAAATTAGTTATTCATAAAAATTCATTTTTTATTATATGAAAATTTTAGTATTTATTGGTATAAAAAGAAAAAAAAGAAGGTATTTATTATATCAACATTTTTGGTATTTATTGATATAAAAATAAAAATATAATATGGTCATAAGTGATTTGATCGAATATACTAAATTGGTAATCATGAACTATATGAATTGTTACTATTAATATAATAAAAATATTATCTTTTACAAAAAAAAAAGATATTTATTATATGAACATTTTAGTATGTATACATGTTAGTTAAAAAAAAATTTAAAATGTATTTTTTATACTAATAAATACCAAAATATTAATAAATTAATTTATCGAATACTTATTAAATATGTAATTATTAACTATATGAATTTTCATTCTTAATTTTATAAAAATAATTTCATTATACAAAATAGTTATACATAAAAATATATTTATTATACCATCATTTAACAAAAATAAGATTAATTCATAAATGAATTGATTGAACATACATTAAATGGATAATCATTAACCATATGAATTGTCACATTTAATGTAATAAAGATAATTGTATTAAAAAAATAAATTTTATATAATATATTTATTATATAGATATTTTGGTATGTATTGGTATAAAAAACTAAAACAATAAACATAAAATATATTATATATTATATATGATATGATATAGGCATAAAATTAATTCAATAAAATTATAATCTGCTTATAAATGAATTGATAGAATGCTTATTAAATGAATAATATTAACTGCATAAATTTTCACTCTTAATATAATAAAAATAATTTCATTATATAAAATAATTGTTCATAAAAAAACATTTTATTACATAAACATTAAACAAAAATGATATGTTTATGAATGAATTAATCAAATACTCATTAAAAAAGTAATTATTAATTGTATGAATTATTACCATAAAATTATTAAATTATATATAATAACTATTCATAAAAAATGTATTTATTATATGAATATTTTGATATTTATTGATATAAAAACTTAATAAAAATATATCAATTATATTGATATTTTGATATTTATTTGTTTAAAAACTAATAAAATATAAAATACTACTCATTGCTAGGAATGACCAAACATCACTCTAGCACATATGGTCTTTTTATATATAAGATATATAAATTATATAATTATTATCTATTATAAAAATATTTTAATATTTATTAGTGTATAATAAAAAAAGAAAGAAAGTAAACTTATAAAATAATTTTTCATAAAAATTCATTTATGATGTAGATATTTTAGTATTTATTGGTATAAAAAATAAAAAATAAAAAATAAATATTTATTATATAAATATTTTAATATTTATTAGTGTAAATAATTAATAAAAAATAAAAAAAAGAAAATAAAAATTATCATCCCCAACCAAAGTCACAATTGTGGTTTATTTATATAAAAAAAGATTATATTAATATAATGGAATAATATCTCAAATGTCCCTAAGGTTTGACATATCTTCACTTATGTTTTTGAAGTTTATAAAATATCAAAAATATCCTTAGATTTTAATGGTGTTAATTTTCCATTAATTACTATTTAGAATACTATTTCTTGACTGTGATAACAATTTTTGCAGATCGATATAATTTTTAATTAGGAGTTAATATTGACTTAGTTAATGATTTTTGTTTATTTACTAAAGACAATAATTTGTTTAAAAAATTTATTATATTTTGGTATAAATATAATTTTCTTCTATATTCATTACAATTGCATAGTATTTTATGTTTTTCATTATATCAGTTACTTAATTCTAATCTTGAATCTATTAATTATTTTTTAAAATTAAAAATTATTCTTTCATTTGTTAAATCTAATAGTTTTAATTTATATACTAATGATTCGATATTCATAAAATATTATCTTGATAAATCATATGTGTTAAATATATATTATTTTGTCTTATTCGTAGTATACAAACAGGTTTTTCTTGTATATATACAATGTATTTATAATCTTCAAAGAAGTAGTATCCAAACATTAAGTTGTTGAATTCTCCTTCCTCTATTCATACATATTTTTGACTAAAATAATCTTTTAATGTCCTTAAAACATGATGGTCTATAATGCTTGTGATAGCTTTAATATAATCTATATAGATATCTAATAAGGTTTTAAATTTTTTTAAATTTTTAAGACAAGTTTCATTTTTGAATAAAATAATATTTTAATGTCCTTAAAACATGATGGTCTATAATGCTTGTGATAGTTTTAATATAATCTATATAGATATCTAATAAGGTTTTAAATATTTTTAAATTTTTAAGACAAGTTTCACAATCCTCATCTTTAAAATATTCATTTAAATGATAGAGATAACCTTTATCAAATGTTTCTAAAAGAATTAGATTTTTATCTTTGATTTTATTTGGAATTATTAGTTGTTTATTTTTAAAAATATTTTCATTTTCCTATTTTAGTACTATTATGTCTTGTTGTAAGCAAATATTTAAACATTCAAAAAATTTAACTCGCTTAAATTTATAATTATTATACCTGAATTTGATAGGTCTACCACGAGCTTCCCTTCTCTTCGTCTTCTTTTGTTACACTTGTTATGCCTTAGTTTTGTTCAAACCTCAACACCCTTCGAGTAATGGTGAGTCTTCTGCATCGGTACATAAATGGTGTCCACTAGTTGACCTACTAGAGAAGAGCCATTTTATTCATAGAATAATAATTATTATAACTTAAGGTCAACTAAGAACCTTGAAGGGGTGCTTAGTCGCTTATAATTACTAGGTATAACATTATTGGTTTTAATATTTCTAGATAAAGGATTTTTCTATGCTAGAGTGTTTTAGAGTAGAGAGCTCTAGCTTTTTGTGTATTCGTGTTTGTTTTGAAATGAGAATAAGGGTTCCTTTTATATTATAAGGAATCCCTATTTACAAGACTAAAATTATTATTTTACCCTTGCTTTAATAATTCATATGCTTTTTTTACTTTAAAGGATAACCACTGCATTTTTCCTTGGCACATGCTGCCGATTAAGATGTGGCATCTACATCTCAATTTTTTTTGTCATCTTCTGTCGACAGTTTCTTTTCTTATTTTTCCTTTTCATTTTCTACCAATAGTTCCTTTATTGACGTTGATGATGACACATCTCCATATTCTCGGTCTTTGATGCAAAGAATGGATTTGTGGTCTTTGGTGGCTCACATAAAAGTAGAATCCCTTCTTTGTTTCTTGACCAATATGTAGGTTGTTACAATTAAAATTGGTTTCGTATTTGGTAATTTTTTCACCATCTTTTTCTAACAAAGCCATGCTATTGTGGGAAATGAGGATGACTTTACTAGTTGAATAATTTACATTGATCTCAGTAGAATTGTTAATCTTCCTGAGTTCATAGTAAATTTGGCCTAACATTTGACCTCTTAGTACACAAAGTTCTTCTGTGTTGAATTCCTTTTCTAGAAGTTCCCTTGGTTTGGAAACTTCTCTATTTGTGTTGGAAATCCCTATATTGATGAAGTGGTAGGTACTAATACTTCCTTCCTCATTCTAATCCATTAATGAACTGAAAAACATAAGATAAATAGATTTATCACCTGTTTTAATCTTTCTTCTAGTGTTCTTGATTGCTCTTTTAAAATTCTCTGTGAAATAATTTAACTCACTTAAATTAATTCTTGGATATATATTTTATATTAGTCATGCATGAAAGGCTTTATACACAAATATTGGATCAACTTCTTCTAATATATTGAATTTACTTCCTACAGAAATTCCTTGTTTGTAGTATAGAACTTCATATCTTTAATATGTTTTTGGGTAGATTTTCTGGCCAAGTTATAAAGACTCAATCATTGTGATTTACTGAGGTTTCTATATTGGTCTTTTTCATCTTCAATGATTAGAGTAGTTCTAGGAGATTTCTCCCTAAATAGCACTAAATGCTTTACTATTTTTTTATGTCTCTAAAGGAGATGTTTCTCTAAATAGCATTAGAAGCCTTGCTATTTTTCCAAGATTTTTCAACCTGCTTAGAGCTGTTGGTTGTTGTTGTAATACTGTAAAATAATTTCTTACTATTTCCTCTGGAGTTATCATTTTTGATGTTTTGTAATTGGCATAACTACCTTCTACTTCTATTCTATTGGTGAAGGCTATATGAGTTACTTCATTAACTCCTAGAATAGATTTACTAGATTATGTCCAGTTGTTATAAATTCCTGGTTTTAGGCCATTATAGACCACATAAATTTTTTTCTGTTTTTCTTTTTCTACCTCATCTTCCCAATTGAGCTTTGTGGTTTCAAAAGTTTTTTGTGAACTGTTAGGTTCTTCTTGTTTCTTTCCTATCTATATAAGAGATTTCTCGAGATATAGCAGCTCAAGTTGTTCTTGTAGGAGTTTTATCTCCTTTTCCTTTATCTTGATTTTGATATCAAGATATTCCATTCCTAAAAGCATAAAAATAGTTAGAGGTGTTAATTCTCTAGTAAGAGCATCAACTAAGCTATTTTTATGGTCTAGAAGATGTTTAACATCAAAATTGTAATGGTTGAACCATTGTTGTCATCTAACTAATCTTCCTTGTTTGTAATCACCTACAATATTAGTTCTTAAGAAACAACCAAAATTCTTGTTATCTTTTCTAACAATGAATTTGGAGCTTATAACATATATTACAAATTTCTTAATAGCTTTTTTACCACTAAATATTCTTTTTCATTATTATGGTAATTTAATTCTGAACCTTGGAAAATCTTGATGTATATCTATAAAGATATTCTTTTTTGTTATCTACTCTTGCTTTAAGAACTGCTCCCCAATATTCTTGTGAAGCATCTGTTTCAATTATCATCTTATCATCTGGTCCTGGATGGTATAAAGTTAGTAATTTTTTTACCTTTGCTTTTACTCTATCCATATATAAATTATCTTCTTCGGTTCATTTCCATATATGATATTTTTTTCAATTTTACTTGTAATGGTTTTTTCATTTCTACAAGTTTCTTGATGTATGCTTCTACATAAGCTAAACATCCTAAAAATCTCTGTAATTGGTTTTTATCTTTTAATTCACTAGAAAAACCTTGAATATTATTTAGTATATGGGGTTGTGGATTATATTTTCCATATTCAATTTCCAACATTAAGTATTTAATTTTTTGTTGATCAAGTATTGCCTTCTTTTCAGAGAGTACTGTTAAAGATGATTAGTTGTGTATTAGGTGTCTATCACTAGGTGAATATATTAGTTATGTATTAGGTGTCTTAGTTGTGTATTAGGTGTCTTAGTTGTGTATTAGGTGTATATCACCTAATATTATCCCTAACTTTGTAAATAAATAGGTAGTGTCTTTTAATGAATATATGAGAGTGAATTCTGAGTTTTACATGGTATCAGAGCATTTAGGTTACAAAATTTGGGAATTTTGTTTTCGTTCAAATTAGGGGCTGATTTTGGGTAAACACAAATTAGGATTTGGTGCATTTTTGAGTTCCAACTCGGAACACCCTTTTGGAGTGCACATTTTTTCTCACCGCCGGCACAGGGAGGAAGACCAGCCACCGACCAGCCAAACCTCGAAGTCTGGTCACCAGACGAGGTGCGAGTGAGCCACACGCGCCACCGTGACTTTCTGTCAAATTTCCACACGTCTCACTGCTGGCACAATGAGGAAGAATAGCCACCGACCGGCCAAAGCCGGCTCGTCTAGTCACCAGACGAGCCGCGAGTGAGCCACACGTGCCATCGCGACTTTCTATCAGCTTTCCACATGCCGGCGCGTGATAGCGCGTCCGTGAAGATTTCTTCTCTGATCGACCTCGTGTTGCTCTCTTCCATTCACCTGCATCATCTGTGGTGGTTTGGCCCTTATCACTTGTGATTGTTCAGGTTTAGGTTCTTCCAATTTTGTATTCTTGGTCACTGCGTGTTTGGTCACTACTATTGTTGGATTTTGTTTATTCGTTTGCTCGCTGCCTTGTCATTTATAAGAGTTATGGCTGAAAAGAAATCTAATGTTGTAACGGATATGGTGCCTGTGATGTCTAAAATCACAGACCATAAGCTCAATGGCTCGAATTATTTGGCTTAGAGCAAGACCATTCGAATTTATTTGAGAAGTATTGACAAAGATACTCATTTGACTAATGATCCTCCTAAAGATGATTCAAAACAGACATGGCTTAGAGATGATACTCGCTTATTTCTACAGATTCGAAATTCTATTGAAAGCAATGTCATTGACTTGATCAATCATTGTGAATTCGTTAAGGAATTAATGGATTATTTGGATTTCTTATATTCTGGTAAAGGAAATCTTTCTCGCATATATGAGGTATGCAAAGCATTTTACCGTGCAGACAAACAAGATCAGTCACTCACAAATTAATTTATAGAATTTAAAAGGAATTATGATGAGCTCAATTGTTTGATGCCTTTTAGCCCTGATGTAAAGGTTCAACAAAGCCAATGGGAACAAATGGCGGTAATGAGTTTTCTTGCCGATCTTCCCTCTACTTTTGAGGCTACTAAGTCCCAGGTTCTTTCTGGTTTTGAGATCTCCTCTTTACAAGAGGTGTTTAGTCAAGTACTTTGTACAGAAGGCACTCCACCTCCACCTGCTCAATTAAATGGTGCTTTGGTCAGCTGAAGTAATAATTATGAGCATGGATGGTCAACTTATATGAACAAAAACAAAGGAGGTGGCTCGCACGGGTTTGAAACTCGACCACAGGACCTAGAAGGTATTGTATGTCACTATTGTCACAAACCAGGACATACGAAACATGACTGTAGAAAGCTTCAGTACAAGCATGAGAAAGGTCACTCGGCTCATATTGCATCCACTTATGATACTTCTGAAAAATTGGTTCTTATCTCTGTAGATGAATTTACCAAGTTCTCACAGTATCAAGAATCACTAAGGTCTTCATCACCTTCTGTCACTGTTATTGCTGATTCAGGTAAATCAAATGAGTGTCTCATTTCCTCATCTTCCAAATGGGTTATTGATTCTGGTGCCATAGATCATATGCCAGGTAATTCTAGTCTCTTTTCTACTCTTCAGTCACACACTTCTACCTCTACTGTTACCTTAGCCGATGGGTCACCATCTCGTGTTCTTGGGTCTGGCACAATTACTCCCACTTCTTTGCTTCCTTTGTCGTCTGTCTTACATTTACCTAGCTTATCCTTTAATTTGATCTATGTAAGTTAGCTTACTCGCAATCTTAACCGTTGCATCTCATTTTTTCCCGATCGTTGCTTATTTCAGGATCTTAATACGAAAAAGACTATTGGTAAAGGACATGAGTCTGGAGGCCTCTATATTCTTGACACACCAATACCAAAATCTATTGCTTGCACTAGTGTAACCTCTCCCTTGGAGGCACATTATAGAATGGGTCATCCATCTCTTCCTTTACTGAAGAAATTTTGTCCTTAGTTTAGTAAGGTGTCTTCATTAGATTGTGAGTCTTATCAATTTGCAAAACATCATCGTCTTAGTTCAAATCAAAGAGTTAATAAACGTGCTAGTGTTCCTTTTAAATTAGTTCATTATGATGTTTGGGATCCTTGTCCTATTTTGTCTAAACCTGGATTTAAGTATTTTGTTACTTTTGTGGATGATTATTCTCGTGTAACTTAGTTATATTTAATGAAGAGTCGTTCTGAATTGTTTTCTATTTTTTACGCCTTTTGTGTTGAGATTAAAACTTAATTTAATGTTTCAATTCGTACTTTGCGAAGTGATAATGCCAAAGCATATACATCAGCTTTGTTTCAATCTTATATGGTTCAAAATGACATTCTTTATGAAACTTCGTGTGTTGATACTCCATCTCAAAATGGAATGGCCGAACGTAAGAACAGACATCTTCTTGAAACTACACGTGCCTTATTATTTCAAATGAATGTTTCTAAACCTTTTTGGGCCGATGCAGTTTCAACATGTTTTCTTATTAATCGTATGCCCTCATCTGTTCTTCATGGTGAGATTCCTTACCAAATTTTGTTTCCTAATAAGTCACTATTTCTGGTTGACCCTGGGATATTTGGTAGCACTTGTTTTGTTCGGGATGTTCGTCCGCATGTTACTAAATTAGATCCCAAGTCTTTGAAGTGTATCTTCCTTGGTTATTCTCGTCTCCAAAAAGGTTACAGATGTTATTGTCCTAGTCTTAACAAATATATTATCTCAATTGATTTTACCTTCATGGAAGACACACCCTATTTTTTGTCTTCTCCTCCTCCTGCATGTCAGGGGGAAGATGACGATTTATTAGTCTATTCTATCACATCATTTGAACCTGTTTCTGATCCAGTTCCTGTTAAGCCTCATATAACTCAAGTCTACTCCAAACATAGACCTTTTGATTCATGTTCTACACCTGCTCCTTCGTCATCAGATCCATTCCTGAACGATGATCTTCCTATTGCATTAAGCAAAGGTAAACGTCAATGTACTTATCCTATTTCTTCTTTTGTTTCATATAATTGCTTGTAATCTTCCTCTTGCTCTTTTGTTGCCTCTCTTGATTCTATTTCTATCCCTAAAACTGTTCATAAAGCCATATCTCATCCTGATTGGCATCATGTAATGATCAAGGAAATGAATACATTGGATGACAATGGTACTTAGGACTTGGTTGATTTACCTTTGGGAAACGGGCTATCAGATGCAAATGGGTGTTCATAGTCAAGGTTAATCCAAATGGATTAGTTGCTCGATTAAAGACCCGTCTTATTGCTAAGGGATATGCTCAAACCTATGGAGTGGACTATTCTGACACTTTCTCTCCTGTTGCTAAATTGACATTTGTTCGGTTGTTTATTTCTATGGTAGCTACTCACCATTGGCCTTTGCATCAACTAGATATCAAGAATGCTTTTTTTCATGGTGATCTTCAAGATGAGGTGTTTATGGAGCAACCTCTTGGTTTTGTTGCTCAGGGAGAGTCTAGGAAAGTTTTTCGTCTACGCAAATCTTTGTATGGTTTGAAACAGAGTCCTCGTGCTTGGTTTGGAAAATTTAGTCAAGCTATAGAAACGTTTGGTATGATGAAAAGCAAGTCTGACCATTCTATATTCTACAAACAATCAGAAGATGGTATCATTCTTTTAGTTGTGTATGTAGATGACATTGTTATTACTGGAAGTGATACTACGGGAATTTCATCTCTTAAGTCTTTCCTACATACTCAGTTTCACACGAAGGATTTGGGGATGCTAAATTATTTCTTGGGTGTTGAAGTCACAAGGAGTAAAAAAGGTATCTTTCTATCTCAGAGAAAATATGTCCTAGACTTATTAACTGAGACAGGAAAATTAGAAGCAAAACCTTGTAGTGCTCCAATGACTCCGAACATCCATCTTACAGGAGATGGAGAACTCTTTAAAGATTCTGAGAGATATCAAAGGGTGGTTGGAAAGCTGAATTACCTTACCGTGACTCATCCAGATATTGCATATTCGGTCAGTGTTGTTAGCCAATTTATGTCATCCCCAATAGTTCATCATTGGACAAAGTTAGAGCAAATTTTGTGTTACTTGAAAGGAGCACCTGGACGTGGTATCTTGTATGCAAATCATGGACACACTCATATTGAATGTTTTTCAGTTGCAGATTGGGCATGTTCCAAAGTGGATAGAAGATCCACATCAGGCTATTGTATTTTCATTGGAGGAAATTTGGTCTCATGGAAAAGTAAGAAGCAGAATGTTGTGTCACGATTGAGTGCAGAATCAGAATATAGGGCTATGGCACAATTTGCGTCTGAGATAATATGGATATATCAGCTCTTGGATGAAGTAGGTCTTAAAACTTCAGTACCAGCGAAATTGTGTTATGATAACCAAGTTGCTCTTCTTATTGCTTCTAATCCTGTGTTTCATGAGCGAAATAAACACATTGAAATTGATTGTCATTTTGTTCGCGAGAAAATTCAGCAAGTTTGATTTCTACAGGATATATGAAGACTGGAGAACAACTAGGAGATATCTTCACGAAATCTTTAAGTGGGGTTCATGTTGATTATCTTTGTAACAAGTTGGGCATGATTAATATCTATGCTCCAACTTGAGGGGGAATGTTAAAGATGATTAGTTGTGTATTAGGTGTTTATCACTAGGTGAATATATTAGTTATGTATTAGGTGTCTTAGTTGTGTATTAGGTGTATATCACCTAATATTGTCCCTAACTTTGTATATAAATAGGTAGTGTCTTTTAATGAATATATGAGAGTGAATTTTGAGTTTTACAAGTACAATGCCTTCTTTTCTATATTATTGTAGAATATTGATAATATCCAAATAATGTTTATTTAATTAATTATTGAAAACCAAAATATCATCTATGTAAACACAACAAATATCTTGTAATTTCTTGAAAATGTTATCCTTTTATATTTGAAAAATACCTAGAGCTTGTTTTAATCCAAATGGTATAATTGTCCATTGGAATTGTCCTTAGGGACAACTATATGCATTTAATTTTTGGGATTCTTCATCCAATCTTATTTGCCAAAATCCACTTTTGATTTCAAAACTTGAGAAGTATTTCTTTCCTTTTATTAATGATAATAGTTTTTTTCCTTTTTTTGGTATAAAGTATCAATCGTCAATGATTTCTTTATTTAGTGCTTTAAAGTTTATTACCATTCTTTGTTTTTTCTCTTCTTTTCTCAACTTCTTTTTCAACTAAGAATGTTGAACTAGAGTGAGGTGAATTAATTGTATTATGACTTTTAATTCCAAAAGTTATTGAATTTGTTTTCCAAATTCAATCATGTCTTTTAGAGTATAAATCATTGGTTTTACTCTTGTGATCTTGTTAGGATCTCTTAATTTTATATTGACTATTGTTTTAGATTTATTTATTTTTAGATCCAAAGGATTTTCTGAACTAACTTTTTTTAATAGTTTTCTAATACCTGTTAGGGCTTTGTCTTCTTGTATTTCATTGAGAAAAGAGATTTGTTTCTCTTATATATCTAATAAAATATTTTCTAAATAAGACTTTTGATGGTCTTCTATCTTACCAGTTTTTTCTTTTTATGTTGTTGCATAAAAGTTGGGTTTGAAATAGTTAAAGTTTTTCTTATTTTGGAGACATAAATGGTATCTCCTTCTAAGGCTGTGAGACTTATTTTGTCAAAATATTGTGTGAAAGGTTGTTATAAGTTTAGAAAATTATTTTTTATTAACAATTCAACTCGTGTTTCCTATTGATATATGGTAATAATGTGAAACTTTTCTCCTCCTATCATTATATTAGTATCTTTTAATACATTATTAAGTTTTATTGTAATATTATTAGTAATTCTTACAATTAAATATTTTGGTGCTTATTTCCGATTGTTTTTTGGAAATACATATTGATGAGCGAAAACCGGCATCGCCGATCCTGCCAATACTTTGGTTTTATATTTGTAAAATTCTCGCAAGTGCATGAATTATTTCGTAGAAAATGATAAGTATACTCCCAAGGTCAATCTAAGGAAGGAATATATGTGGTTTTTAATTTATTATTCAAACTTTTAAAAACAAAATTAAATCTTAAACATCCTGTCACGATAGTTTGGTTTTTGTGTTTCTAATCTAATAACATAAAAATAAACATAGATACAGATTCAATAAATATTTATGTAAATTTTATCATTTATAATAGTGGAGTATTTATAGATATAATAACTAAATTAATTATGCTTCCTCATATTATCTAGGTTATTAAAGATATAAATTGATATTTTATTGATTCTTTCTTTTTATATGAATACCACCTTTGGTGGGGTTAGATATTCTTTGTTAACTAAACAAATCAATTAACACCTATGGGTGGGGTTGATAACTAATTTGGTTAATTAAATTAATTCCTTTTTTTCTAAGAGATTGAAAATGAACCATTTAAATACCACATTTGATAGGGTTAGACAGTTTAAACTTTATTCAAGGTGTCCAAATTAAACCTAAGAATTTAATTATCCGAGTACTAACTTTCAAGTTTTAAAACCACTACTGAAAACATGTTGTCAATACATTTTCACATAATAATTCTTATAAAAACTATTGAAATAGAGCTTCACTCTAACTACCGGGCGATTGTACCAACAAATAAAAGAGCACTACTCTAAATCAAACCGAATAACTAAACCTTAAAATCTAATTTTCATATTTAAGTTGTTAACTAAACAAATCAATTAACACCTATGGGTGGGGTTCATAACTAATTTGGTTAATTAAATTAATTCCTTTTTTTTCTAAGAGATTGAAAATGAACCATTTAAATACCACCTTTGATAGGGTTAGACAGTTTAAACTTTATTCAAGGTGTCCAAATTAAACCTAAGAATTTAATTATCCGAGTACTAACTTTCAAGTTTTAAAACCACTACTGAAAACATGTTGTCAATACATTTTCACATAATAATTCTTATAAAAACTATTGAAATAGAGCTTCACTCTAACTACCGGGTGATTGTACCAACAAATAAAAGAGCACTACTCTAAATCAGACCGAATAACCAAACCTTAAAATCTAATTTTCATATTTAAGTTTGTAATGAAAAATAATATATTTCTCTCTAACATTCTTAATATAAAATCTTGAATAAAAATAAAATCAATTCATTTTAGAAATTTTTACCTATTTAATATTTCGCAAGCATAACAACGTTATTATTATATCATGTTTACAAACAGCCAACAAAGTTAAATTTAATCACATACAAATTAAATATAACATGTAAGAATAAAGCATAAAAAATAATTTCAAAGAAAATAAAATCCTTACAGAACTTCGATGCTATTCCCGTTGCTGGAAAACCTCCAAACGGAATTTGCACTCCTATTTATTGAATAAAAAAACTAATAAATTACAAAAACATAACTAGTTCTTCTCAAAAAGAGAAGAACTCTAAAACTAAGAGAAATTAACTAAGAAAAACTAAAAACTAAGAAAGAAACTAAGAAAAGCTTAAAAACTAAGAAATGAGAGAAAGAAAGAGAAGAGAAGATAGGTTTTGAGGTGTGGTATGAAGTGAAGAGAATGAGGGTATTTATAGGTGAGAATGGGAAGAAAAAGTGGGTGAAAAAATGATAAAAAATTGTGGAAACGCAGAGTGGTGAATGATGATGTCATTTGATGACGTCAGCATGACGTGGGGGTGGCTGCGTGAGAATTGGGGCGCAGATGGAAGCGGTGTGCGTAGAAGGCACCAGTGGCGCGCACAAGCGCGTGCGGAACTCCTTTTTGACATTTTTTTTACCTTTTTGACCCATTTTGTCCAATTTTTCCATATTTGTTGACCTTTTCTCATTTATTTATTAATATATTTGTGATGTATTGCTTCAAGTATTTCTCTTTGAGTCTTTAAGTTACGTTTTTAAGCGAAAATACCTGAAAAACAATAAAAATACCTGTGATTCCGAAAAAGACAAATTTATATAAATATATGACAAAACATATAAATATATATATTTTTAATCAATTAATATGCATAAAATCATGGTAATTTTAGTGCTTTTTGAGCACTCATCACATATCTAATGGCTACACACCATACTAGCTCTTGTATCTATATATGCATGTAAATGATAAGTGTTATAACCTTTAAATTTTAGTCCTACTTTAATGTAAGTACTATTTGGATTTGTAATATTATACAAATCATTCATCTTTTGATGAAGAATATCCACAATTTAAGTGTTCATATTCTGAGTCAATTATTTCTTTATTAGCTTTTTCCAAAAGATAGATACTATAAGTATCATCTATATTAGATTCCTCGATTGGTTCTAATTCCATTTTGAAAGCTTCTTCTAAGATTTTTTTCTTTTTGTGGAAATTCCTTTTTATGTTAATGTATGCTTGGACATTTGATAGCATAATGTCCTTCATTACAGATCCAACATTTGCATTTTTTTTTCTTGAAGGGCAATAATTCCTTTTTTAGAAGGTTTATACTTCTTTCTTCTAAAATATATTTTCTTATGGTTTTCTCTATTAAATCTCTTTTTATATTTTTGGAAATTTTGTTTTCTGAAGTATATTTTTTAAATCTTTTATATTTTTTATATTTATATTTTTGTTTATAAGATTTTATATTACATCCATATTTTTCTCGTATTCTAAAATCTCTTGTATCATAGCAGATTTTATCATTTCCTCTTATCTGTTTATATTCTTTTCTTTCTTGACATTTAATAATGATCCCATTTTTAAGGCTTCTTATTTTTCCTCCTAGAGTATCTGGTATAATTTCTCTATTCCTTTATTCCTAATTTTCTGTTAAGGTTTTTATGTAGTGTTCTAGGTAATTTTTGGAAAAAACATTTCTTTATAAGTTGTTTGCATAGAGGGTGGTAATTTATGGTAATACATTTCATATTCACAATTAAAAAAAATCTATATACCACATGTTACAAATTTTTGTATTTGTTAAATGCCATTTAGCTTCATTGATATCATTTTCACTAGATTCATTGATAATTCTTCCTCTATTTTCTCCAATAAATTCTTTGTATATTTCATTTATTACTGTATTTAAGTATTCTTTTCTTGTGAAATAATTTCCTTGTATTAACAAATGTTGTTGATCTATTAAGTTTGAAAACCAAACTTTAACATTTCCTATCATTTTGTGTGCTATAAGTACCTGACAGATTAACAGGTTTGTTTGGGTAGTTTGAGAGGTTTGTATTAGCACACTCATGTCACTAGCCCATTCATCTAAGGATTTATTTCTATCTCTTATACAATCTAAATCTAGAAGTTCAGACTTATAATTATCATAGAGTTTGAACTCTAGTGGAATACTACCTCTAGTTCTCCAATGCAACCATTCCTCCATTTTAGGTGGTTATCTTCTTCTATTTGTGATATCAGGTTGTTCTTTTCTTTGCATATTTCTTTCTCTCCTATGTGGGTCAAATGTTCCTTTTTGGTAAGGAATTGATAATGAAATTGGTTTCGTATGACCTTTTGGGGTCATGTTTTTTGGTTCAAAATCAGTTTCACTGATTATTGTCATATCATCCTCTTTTTTGTTAGTACAAAGTTTTTCATTATAATGTTCTTCTATTTATTCATTGGCTAATGTCAATAAACTTACTAATATTTCTATATCCCTATTTTCAAGGTCCATGAATTTTCTTTCTAATTATTTTCTATATTCCATCAAATTGAAATTATCTCTTTGTTCTTCATTTTTTCTTTTCTCATTTTTAGGAATCAAGGAATCTGATCTCCTAGGTGGTTCTTCTTTTAGTCCTTCTAAAGAATCATATTTATAACCTATTATTTCATTATTTCTATGTATGTTGTATACAGCTTTTCTTAATTCTGAAAATTCTTTGTGCATATCTTGTTGTACTTTATTATAACCCACATTCCTTTATTTCCTTTAGTATTTTTTTTATATATCTATTATTTCTTGTAAATATTTTGTGTTTGATTCTTGGACTATATTCATTTCCTTTGTTAATAATTGTACAGTTTCAAATAATGTTGCTTGAGTTTTTACTATACCTACTAAGGTTCCATTTACTTCTAAATGCATATTTTTTATTTTATCTCTAAACATTATTTTTCCATAATATGCAATCATGAACTAATGCCTTCATTATTTTGACTCATTTTCTAGTTTTTTAACTTCTTCTTGGTTAGAAGTTTCTCCTTCATGGTTTATAAAAGCAAATCTTGACATGCAATTATTTTTAATAACATTACTTTTTATTCCTGTTATCAAGGGTTTTTCTTTGATATCTAATTTCCATTCTTCTGGTATTTTAAAGTCTGTTAATATTTTCGGTTTTATTATTTTTCCAAGTTACTTAAAAGTTTTGTTTATTTCTATAAATTCATTTTGTCTGTATATTAAACTATTATGACTATTTGTTAAAGAATATTCTACTAGATAATGTATTGAAAATAAATTATTTCCTTTTTTCATTAATTCTCTTATCTCAAATTCATAAGCTAGATTTAATACTTGATTTAGATTTTTATCATGTTTCTTTGATATCTAATTTCTATTCTTCTGGTATTTTAAAGTCTGTTAATATTTTTGGTTTTATTATTTGTCCAAGTTACTTAAAAGTTTTGTTTATTTCTATAAATTCATTTTGTCTGTAAATTAAACTATTATGACTATTTGTTAAAGAATATGCTACTAGATAATGTATTGAAAATAGATTATTTTCTTTTTTCATTAATTCTCTTATCTCAAATTCATAAGCTAGACTTAATACTTGATTTAGATTTTTATCATGTTTATTAATAGTAAATATAGGATATGCTGTAAATTTTAACTTTTGGTATCCTAAATTACCATAGATCATTCCTAATAAGGCATATTGCCTATTTATTATTCTGTTATCTAATAATGCTATTTTTATTGGTATATTTATTCCTTCTCTAAAATGAACTTTTATTAATATTTGAATTCCTTCTAAATGAATATATACAATTTTTTCTGTCTTTGTAGGGAATTTTTGATAGTTTATTTAATATAGTTTTTTTATCAATCAATGATATATTATACATTCATTTTGCATCTGTAACCTTAATACTCATTTTTTATTACTTATGTCATAATAAATTTTTTTTCATAGAGAATAATTTTCTTAATAAAAATGATGGGTCTTTAAATCAATTTCCTTCTTTAAGATTTAACTTTGCCTTTTGACTTTCTTCAAATTTCTTTTTACTTGTTACTATTTTTTGTGAAAAACATTCTGAGATGTCTTCTGTTTTTGTCTATTATTTCTTGTTTTTTTTCTACCATTTTAAGAATGTTACTATTCATTTCCATTAGATTTAACTTTCGTTATGTTTTAAGGGTAATTTTGAATTTTTTGAAACCTTAGGAGTATTTTTAAAGATTTCTTAAAACTTAGAGATATTTATGATATTAATCCTAATATAATAGATAGTTTTATTTAAATTAGTCATAAATACAAGCGTTGCACACAATTTATTAAAATATTAAAAATAATTATTATTAAATTTTATTTTAATTAAAAACATAGTATTTTTATTATTATATAAAAAATTAAACATATAAATAATATTTTATATTAAAAAACTAATATTTTAAATAGAATTCAAGATAATCAAAAGTTTTTAAATATCAATAATTTGTTACTTAATTGATAAAAAAGTAAGAATTTTAAATGAATTATAAAATAATTAAGAAAATAAGAATAATTATGATTATTACTTTAAAATATGTAAGTAATTTTGTTTAACTTCTATAAATACTATAGATATAGATATAGATATAAATATAAATATATTTTATTATGGAACATAAATTTGAATAATATATTAATATATATTTGGAATATAAATTTTAAATGGTATTATCTCATTTTGAACACATAAGTGTGATTCTCCTAGTATTGGAATGGTAAAAGTCACTTCTCACTCATTTCAAACTACACATTTAAATCATAAAAAATATCTTTGTCAAAAAAATAATAATTCATGATACTTAATTTTAAATAAATTGATTAAAACTTGTAACAATTTAAGTTATTATAACTTCTTTTTATTTATAATAATAGTTTTTTATTCTTTCCTTTTTTTTATTATTTATGATTTTTTTATTCTTCTTATCGATTAAAACACTCTTATATTAAAAATATTACCTAAATTCAATTTTAATAATTATACATGCATTTATATTATTATAGATATATTCTATTAATATGAAAAATGATTTTGAATAATATATTAATATATGATTAGAATATAATGATATAATTTCGATATTCAAATGTTCATTGAATATGTTATTTATCATTTTGTTTTAAAAAAATGTTCCTAACGTCATTTGTTTATGAAAAATGAGTTATCTAAATCCTTTTGATAGTAAAAAAGATAACAAGATATAATTAATTTTTCATCAATTTTTGTTAAATATAATCAAATAATGTATATATTACATGTATATTTTTTCGATATATTACTCATAAAAGATTAATATTTAATTAAAAAGTATTTAATATTTTAATATTTAATTAATAAATTTTATTTTAAAATTAAAAAATATTTACAATAAATTATATAAAAAAATTATTATTTAATTTTTAATTAAAACTATTTTATTAGATATATATTATATATAATATATATAAAAAATATAAATATTTCTGTTATATATATTATTTTATTATATTTGATGAAAAAATAGATAGAAAGTTGTATTTGTATTGTTTTTCACAAAAGAACAAAAGTCTAAAGAAAGAACTCAACCACCCTTTTTCCCTATAATTTAATTACAATAACATACACTTAAATCCCAAAAAGTTGCAAAATCTAGAGATACAAAGCAGAGCCGCATTGATACTTACGTCCCTGTTTTCGATGTTGATATTACTCTCCAGCAATTAGGGCGGAATATTGAATCTTTTCTGTGCGGATGGTGCCGTGAGATTGAGACACACTATGTTTCCATTCGCATTCTTTCGTCGTTGTTTCTGAGGGATTTTAGGACTTTTCAGTTTAGCCTATTATTTGAATCTGATATAATTTCGGGAGAGTATGGTATGATCGTTATGATATTGCCTCTAAAAGCTTGGAATTCATTGCCCATTCATTTCCTTAATTTGTCTTTAGGATGTTCTGCTATCTTTATTCTTGTTTTCAGCTGAACGTAGAATCTTGGCTTAAATTTGAATGAGATAGGAGAAATAGAGGCTCATTTTATAGCATTTATGAGCTGAAAAGGATTGGAATAATCTTGTAATGACGTATTGCTGGCTATGAGTTACGATGTCAGCATCATGTACCTGTCAAAATAAAGTGTTAAAACCTTTAGCATTTTGCTCTTCACTGACAAATCATGTTTGCATAAAGCTAAAAATCAAGTGTTCCCACACATACGCATCTAAATGATAATTTAGGAATGCCTTCATTAAAAGTTTACTTACACATATAGAAAGACGATACAAAGCTAAATCTCCTTATTTAGGTGGAATCTAACAATCCTGCTAGTTCACACGTACATTTCCATGCACATAACCTATAGTTGGTGCTAAAATTAGTTAAAAGGATGTCACATTGCTGTTTGTTATTTTTTTTTTAATAATGTAGTGATGAATTTTCTGATCACACAGGCTAGCCAAGTTGGATCTTTTGTTTGGGTGGAAGATCCCGATGATGCTTGGGTTGATGGAGAAGTTTTGGAAGTCATTGGTGAAGAGGTTAAGATAAACAGTACAACAGGGAAGACTGTGAGTTCTTTTTTTCCTTCTGTTTACATGAAGTTTTGAATTAGTTTTAAATAGTTTCGTTTCCTTCTATGGACATGTTAAATTCCCGAAAGATTAGATGAAATTACCTGTTTAGTTCTGTGTATCTATATGTGTCAAAGCTTAATTTGTTAGATGATTTTTAAGTGGAAAACGAGGAAGTCCTTTGAATGAATATCAAAGGCTCATTTTGCTTCTCCTTTCTTTCAAGATTACACTCTTAGCTATTTCTTTGTACAAGTTTCTGGACATACTTTCTTATATATCGATTTTGATAAATCATATTTACCGATAAAGGTAAAAAGAACAAAAGGGGTTTACGGTTTTCTTGTGTTTTTGGTTATTTGTGGTCAGCTTGCCCACTTCTTGTGGTTTGTCTGATCTTGCTTCTAATAAAAAGTTTCTTCGTAAAACAAAGCACGGATCCATATTAGGAAAAGCAAAGTTTCACTTTGTCACACGATCACAATTTCGCATTGCCATGTAAGATGTAACAAAACTTAGCAGCTCCTCTTTTCTTTGACAGGGTGCAACTTTATTTTATATAATTTGAAAAACAGAAGTAAGGAGAATTGCAGTTCTACTCTTCATTAAAAAACTGTAATTTTTTTTTTAAGAAAAGCAAAAATTATGTAATACATTGAAGAAACTCCTTTCATAGCCAAAGCTACAATCAAACCCTTCTATCATTCATAAAAAAAGAAATGTAGATCAAACTATTCCCTCGTGATAATCCCAAATTAGATTTTCTTTCTGTATTTTTGAATACTTGAAGAGATTGAATCAGATCAAATCATTAAAATTTATATATCTTCTCATTTCTTCCACATTCTCTCTATTTTTGTGTCATGTGTTCTTTTGTTTCTTTCATCCCATACCACCCAAATCAAAGCTACGAGTTTACTCCAATAAACCTTACCTCTTGTAGATCTCCAATATTGATTAAAAGGAATATTAAATATTTCTTCTATGAGTGTAGGCCGGTGGGAGAGTTCAAAAGAACAAAGCAAATTACTTACAAGAACAAATATCAAATTCAAATTTAGTGGAGTTGTGGAATATTGATTCTTAATTTCTTATTGCACATCATTAAGGAGAGAAACGACAAATGAAGCCTTATTCTTTGAAGCCTTGAAGGATATGACTTGTACTCAATCTTCTATTAGCTATTCTCCAAGCAAAAACTAAATAATTGGGGAATTATTAAATTTTCAAATACAAGTGAGAATAATGGGAATATATTATGTTCTTGAGTTCACTATGGGCAGCATTAGCTAAGGATTTCAAAAAAAATTCACAGGTCTCCATTTCTTGGAATTAGCATGCTAGTCTTTCTTCGATGTGTTTTTATTTTCTGTCGAGGGAATCTTAATCTTTGTAGCTTTTCTTACTTTTACGGGGAAGTTGAAATGGTCCGCTACCCCACTCTTCTTGTTGTACACTTTTTTAAAAAGAAGCTATTTTGTTTTCTACAAAAAAAAAATTCAAATAAAAGATTGCGGCTCAGGAAATGTTAAAAAATAATTCTCATAAAGTTTTTAGATTCTAAGCACATGAGCCATTCTTAATATGAGAAACTACTACTTGATCAAGTGTAAACTGTTAAGGACATTCCTTAGTGTTACCAATCTTTCAAAATTTCAAAGAATAGAAGATGTTGGCTCGTCATATTTTTCAGTGAAGCAACTATATTCTCGATGCGAAACCAATTCCTCCCTTTCCTCTGCTTTTTCTTTTTTGTTCTATAGCTATCGGTAGAAATTCTTTGAAGGTTTCTATCATCATGTCCTGAATAATAAACCGCATATAGTTACTAGAAGTATTGGGAAAATCGGATATATTTTTTCTATTCTAAGTAGTTACTATTTACTTATGATTTAAATGAATAGAACTCAAATTAACCCGACAAAATAATACTATTGAAAATATAATTCTAAAATAAACTAAAGCAAATATTGAAACAAAAATATTAAAGCAGAAAAATAATACCACCAGAAATCCAACATCCATCTTCATTCCTAACCAATGTGAGACTTTTCTAATTTACTCACTAAGGGACTATATAACAAATCTTCATCTTAATGACTTAGTGATTCTTAAATGATTTCTTCAATCACTAGATCAACGACGCCAATGCCAATTCAGATTTGCAGGATATTAATCAAGTCTAGACAATGTTTGAACTTGATTACTATTATCACCTTGGTTATCATATCTGCAGGATTCTCTGTAATACTGATTTTCTGAACTAGTACTCCACCTTCTTCAATAATCTCTCACACGAAATGATAATGAATGTCAATGTGCTTTGTACGTGCATGGTAGACTTAGTTCTTTGCTAAATGAATAGCATTCTGACTATCACAAAACACCTTAATATGTTTTTGACCAACTCCCAAGTCTTTAAGCAAACCTCGTAACCAAATAGCTTCCTTTATAGCCTCTGTAACTGCCATATGCAACTTCAGGGCTTCTGATTACTTCTTTATATATGGAAGGAACATCATCATGCACAACTGAAAGTACACAGGCCACCGTATTCTTAAACTGAGCAAGTAAGTTTTCAAAATCCTTGTATCGAGCAAACACCTTGACATTTTGTTATCGTGGCTTATCAATTGTAGTTTCTTCTTGTTGTTGTGGAGGTTCTTGGGTTAAAACTTTTTCATCTGATTCATCTTTTGTCAATGGAGGATCAACTTCTGTCTTATCTTCACGAACTAGATTAACAATTCTGCTTTCAAACTCCACCTGCTTCAAAGTGCCATCATTCTTCTTAGTTACCTTTCTCAACAAGGTAGATTCATCAAAAGTAACATCTCTACTGAAGATTATCTTTTTCGTTTCAAGACACCATAGTCGATATCCCTTAGAACTAGAAGGAATCCCCAAAAAAATAGTTTTCTTGGCTCTTGGGTCCAACTTTGATTCCGTTACATGGTAGTATGCAATTGAACCAAACACATATAAAAAATTGTAATCTCTAGTAGGTTTTCTAGACCATACCTCCATAGGCGTTTTGCCTTCAAGAGCAGATGATGGTATACGGTTGACGAGATGACATGAATATGTCACAGCCTCAACCCAATACTGTTTGCCTAACCCAACATTTGACAACATACACTAAACCTTCTCCAGTAAATTCCGGTTTATACGTTCTGTAACTCTGTTTTATTGTGGTGTTTTTTGAATAGTGAAGTATTGCACTATCCCTTCTTCTTCACAAACTTTCATAAATGGATTGTTTGTGTACTCAATTCCATTATCAGACCTCAAATGCTTGATCTTTTTACCAGTCTGAGTCTCGATCATCTTCTTCCACTTGAGAAAAATTCCCCACACTTCATTCTTCTTCTTCATGAGATACACCCAACCTCTTTTGGAGAAGTCATCAACGAAAGTGACATAATAATGTTTGTCACTCATGGATGGAGTTCTTGTTGGCCCCCATACATCAGTATAGATGTAATCCAAAATGCTCTTTGTATTATGGAGAGCAGTGCCAAAGCTTACTCCTTTCTCCTTCCCCAATACACAGTGCTCGTAGAATTCCAACTTGCCAGTTCTTGCACCTTTTAACAGGCCTTGCTTTATTAGAATCTGCAAAACTTTTTCACCAACATGTCCCAAACGCATATGCCACAACTTGGTAGTTTCTAAATCTCTTTCTTTCTCTGAAACTGTTGCAGATGTTGTCCCAATAACCATACTACCAAGATAGTAGTACAAGTTATTCTTCCAAACACCTTTGATCGCCACAAGTGTCTAGAAGTAACCTTCAATGCCCCATTTTGTATGGTCACAGTGAAGCCTTTTGATTCTAAGACTCCCACAGCAATAAGATTCTTCTTCATATCTGGAACATAATGAACATCTGTCAAGACCTTGGTTGAACCATCTTGATTCTTCAAATGAATTGTAACGATCCCTAAAACTTTGCATAGATAATCATTACCCATGAAAATAACTCCACCGTCTAGTTTTTCAAAGTTAAAGAACCACTCCTTGTTAGGAGACATATGGAAGGTACACGCTGAATCAAAAATCCAATCATCGGGATGAGATGCTATTGACGAACCAACCAATGCAAAATCTGAATTTGAATTGCTTTCAGCTACACATGCATCAAATTGCACAGCTTTTCCTTTCTTCTGCAGCTTTGGACAATTTTTCTTCCAATGGCCTTTCTCATGACAAAAAACACATTTATCTTCACCAAGCCTTCCTTTTGACAGAGATCTACCTCTCATTCCTTTCTGTTGTGTTTGTGGACGTTCTCTTACAGACAATGCCCTTGCTCCTTCATTCCTGCTTTCTTTTTTATCTTTCTTTCTAATTTTATAACTATACAAAGCAGTGCAAAATTTCTCAAAATACACTTTATCCTTCCCAATGAGTAAGCTCGTAATAAGGTGATCAAACTCATCAGGAAGGGAGGCTAACAACAACAAGGCTAAATCTTCATCTTTAAAAGTTTCATCCATATTTAACAAATCTGCTACTAATTGATTAAAAGTAGTAATGTGATCATTTATTGTAGTATCTGGAAGGTATTCAAAATAGAACAACTTCTTCTTGAAATAGAGTCGATTCTGTCCACTCTTCTTCATGAACTTGTTCTCCAACCCCTTCCACAACTTACTTGCGGATGTCTCCTTCATGAATGTGTACTTTTGTTCTCTTGAGAGACACGAACGGATTGTACCACATGCCAATCAATTGATATTTTTCCACTCTACTTCATTTGCTCCATTTGGTTTCTTTTCTTCAATGGCGATGTTTAGACCTTGTTGAAACAGAGCATCTAGAACTTCACCTTGCCACATGCCGAAATGATTGGTTCCATCAAACTTTTCCACCTCGAACCTTGCATTTATCACCATAGTTCTGCCTGACGTGGATGATTGGCCTTTGTTTGAAATAAATTTTTCTTCTGCCATTTCTTCAAATTACAATAACTAGCAACTATATTCTAATAGCAAACAAACGAAATATAAACAAATGCTTAGGTAGAAACCTTCGGCTCTGATACCAATTTTTGGGAAAATTAGGTATATTTTTCCTATTCTAAGTAGTTACTATTCACTTATGATTTAAATGAATAGAGCTCAAACTAACCCGAAAAATAATGTTATTGTAAATATAATGCTAAAATAAACTAAAGTAGATATTGAAACAAAAGTATTAAAGCAAAAAAATAATAACACTAGAAATTTAACAAGGTTTGGTATAAATGTTACCTAGGTCCTCGGGCGTCGTTGACCACTTCCACTATCTCCAAATGAATGAACTCCAAATTACAATTAATTGGGCAAAATTGAGCTAATCAATTACCCTTGTAAAAGAGAGAAATATTTACAAATTTTAGAATGTTTTAAAAATAGTGAAGAAAGACTTTATTTATAGCCCAAAATCTAACACTTATTTTCATTCCTAACCAATGTGTGACTCTTCTAATTTTCTCACTAAAGAGCTATATAACAAGAAGCTTATGCATTTGAGACTATTTTCTCAGATGTCAGTAGCCAGCCATAACTGATTGGATTTAAGATTTTCGATTACTATTTATTTGTAATTCCTATTATGAGTATCTCACAAGTTACATGATGAACAGTCTTTGTTATTAACCTTCTATTTTGTTGGCTTCATTTTATAAAACTGCAACCAAGATTTTGAATTTCATGCGTTTAGGTTTGGTATGGACTCTGGAACACTTTTTATCAATACTTTGTTTTTTTTATTGAAGTAGTTGAGAAATGTTGGTCTCTGATGTGGTTTATTCACTTATTTATCTTTACAAAATACAAGCTAATAACTTAAATGATATATCTTCTTTAGAATCGTCATGATGATCCGCCCCATTCTATATCGAACTATAGGCTTTTGCTAAGAAATAACATGATGTTTTTCGCTTTATCTTTTATTTATGTTGACAAAACCCTAATCTTGATCGGATATCCATGGGCATATGCCTCATTCAGTGAAATTTTGGATAAATTCTCATAGATACCATTTTTTTTTATCTTATTTATCTCCAGGTTGTTGCAAAAGCTTCCAATGTCCATCTAAAGGATCCAGAGTTTCCTTCATGTGGGGTGGATGATATGATAAAGCTGGCTTATTTGCATGAACCTGGGGTTTTGCACAATTTAAGATGTCGATATGACATGAATGAAATATATGTGAGTACTATGATTCACTTCCCTTATTTCTTTGTCTCTTTTGATCACTATCACATTCAATTTCTTCTGTTCATTTGTTAAGGCAACCTGTTTCATAATCATTGTTGTGAGCCTCAACTTCTCAATGACCTTTATGAAGCATTTCTACATCACTATTTACTGCATGAATCGAATATGGTACCTTTTTAATGGTGTACCTCACTGCCTGTAACAAGTTTAATATATGATCTAAGTTCCACAATATTGTTTCCAGGCATACACAGGGAAAATTTTGATAGCTGTTAATCCTTTTCGAAGACTATCACATTTATATGATAATCACATGATGGAACAATATAAAAGAGCTGCTTTTGGTGAGCTGAGTCCACATCCTTTTGCTATTGCAGATCGTGCATACAGGTATGCTATCAAACATTATTGTGAGTTTTTGTTGTTGTTGAATACTGTTCCTTATTGGTACAATTAAACTGCAGACTGATGATTAATGAGGGAATATGCCAGGCAATTTTGGTTAGTGGGGAGAGTGGAGCTGGAAAAACCGAGAGCACAAAAATGCTTATGCAATATCTTGCTTACATGGGTGGAAGATCTGCAACAGAGGGGCGGTCTGTGGAGCAGCAAGTCTTAGAGGTAACAAATTTAGTGTTTATTTATCGTATTTCACAAGGTGATGATATTATATTTCCCAAAGTGGTGGTGTTATATTAATGCATCTCATGATTCCAGTGTTGCTTCTTGTCACTTTATTCAGTGTTAAGCTTGAATTTAAGTAGAAATTTGAATGAATTTTCATTTATTATGACTTATTTTGCAGTCTAATCCTGTTCTTGAAGCATTTGGTAATGCAAAAACAGTTAGGAATAATAATTCAAGGTAGGAATATTCTATGCATATGTTTGAGGCATTGATTTCCAGTTATTTAGAATGGTGTCTCATTTCCACTTCTGTTGCTTGAATTTATGATGAACAAAGTGCAGTCGGTTTGGTAAGTTTGTGGAGATACAGTTTGACCATGGGGGGAGAATCTCAGGAGCTGCCATTAGAACTTACTTACTGGAAAGATCTCGCGTTTGTCAAGTGTCTGACCCCGAAAGAAATTACCATTGCTTTTATATGCTATGTGCCGCACCTCCAGAGGTATATTGGACCCCAGATATGAAGTTGCAGAATTATTGAATTATGATCATATATCTCCCATTTACTTAATGCGTAATTGTCATATCGTATTTGGGTGCAAATATGCTTAGATAGTCAAAATTTAGATTTGACCCTTCTACGTATCCTTTTATAAAAATATTCTTATCTTTCATTTACCATGGTTGAGTAAATTATATAGTTAACTAGCAAGTGGAGTAACCAGAGTATAATCAGCCTATTTCCCATAATACATGAAAAAGATTGTGGTGGACTAGGGTGCCATGCAAGTTCTTGGAATATATTTCAGTCCCATTTTCTTCCAGATTATAGGCAAAACAAATAATATTACAAGTTATAATATCACGAGTCATGATGGTTTGGATCTATTGCTTTTGTAAATTTTTATGATTGTTTATCTGGCTTAGTGTAACATGATTATCACTTAGATGGATTTTTATCATCTGTATTCTTCTACAACCTCTTACTATTAGGATGTTGAGAGGTACAAATTAGGAGACCCAAGAACATATCATTATTTAAATCAATCAAACTTCTATGAACTGGATGGAGTGGATGAATCTAAGGAGTATCTAACAACCAGAAAAGCTATGGATGTTGTTGGGATTAGCTCCGACGAGCAGGTATGTTCCAGAACAGCTTATAAATAGGAATCAATCTACAAAGAACTCTAATTGTATTTCTCATGTTAGGATGCAATATTTCGCGTTGTGGCTGCAATACTACACTTAGGTAACATCGAATTTACAAAGGGGGCAGAAGCAGATTCGTCTGAACCCAAGGATGAGAAATCTAGGTTCCATCTAAAAACTGCAGCCGAACTTTTAATGTATGCAATCATTTCTACTACCAATTTTGAATACATAAATCAGAATTTTAATGCTAAGAGAAGTAGGAGATTTATTCCCTCTTTATTTATTTATTTGTTTTTTATGAATTCTTGTAGGTGTGATGAACAGTCTCTTCAAGACTCTTTATGCAATCGTGTAATGGTGACCCGTGATGAGACCATTAAAAAATGTCTTGATCCAAACTCAGCAACTCTTAGTAGAGATGCTTTGGCTAAAATTGTATATTCAAGATTGTTTGATTGGTAGGTTATCTAACTATAAGCTAGTTTCTATTTAAGAGTAGAATTATGAATTGGTGCATTTGGTTTTTTGGTAATGTTTTCAAATCTCACTGCTGCAGGCTTGTGAATAAGATCAACAACTCCATTGGTCAAGATCCTGATTCAAAATACTTGATTGGGGTTTTGGATATTTATGGATTTGAGAGTTTCAAGATAAACAGGTGCTTAACTGGTATGCTTTTGCATACATAATTTAGTCAGATTTATTTCTCACATAGTTTGCATTAAAGCTTAGTGTTATATTGATGGGGATGTTTAATCAGGGGAGTTGATTTGTGGTATGGTTACATTTTACTTATTATGTTGTATCTTATGGTAATGTTTTTATGCTGGGTGGTATATTCAGTCAAAAACTTTCATAAGGAAGTGTCCATGTATTACTTCAAATTGATTTGCTAACAGGTCATTTTACATGTAAATCTCTTGGTGATATGATAGAAATATAAAATAGATGAATGCGGAAACAATTTAGAGAATCGAAGTAAGTTGAGAAAAGTATGAGAAAGCCAAATAAATTTATTCTAATTCCCAATTCATAATAAAAATGAGAGATCTATATTTATAAGAATAATAATATTGAAATCCTAATCTTAGTAGTACTAATAATAAGACTCCTAAATTAATAAGGTAACACAATATTTAAATATCTAATGTTCTAACTCCCCTCCAGCTGATCATAGGTAGATTTAGCTTGGAAAATTAAGAAAGCCATAAAAGAAAAGAAATAGGCAATCACATGAACCGAGAAGTTGCTTGTAGTGGTTCCAAACACTTGATCATCTTGCCAAGAGTGAAAAACTAGTTATAAGACCAATTATAAATAATGGATTATGCCATATTGTTAAGGACATTAACATTGATTGAAGTCATAGGCCACATGTAGAAAAACCCAAAAACTGTGGGATTATATAGTAAAATCCTTAAGGTAGGAAGTAGTAGGATAGGTTTTGGCATAGGAAATAGATGCAAAACTACACAAAAAAGGCAAGAGGTGGTGTAAAACCACATAGAAAAGGACTTTCTATAAATTGGAATAAACAGTGGCGATGTAAGGCTTGTGTGGTGGCAAGGAAACTGAGGGTAGTATTATAGATAGTGATGATACCAAGTAAACAAGGGTTGGCATAAGTAGTTGTTGGAAGAGGCAGAAGGAAGAACTCACTCCTCAAATTGGAGCACAAATATCAAACATACCCGACTCGAATGATGAGGTATAAAACACATTTTCCAATAACAAAGAAGGATAACCCTTTTAATTGGGAAGATAAAAACATACAACCAATGACCTTCAATCAACCAAATAAGAACTCAACCCGTGCATCAGAGTTCACAAACTACATAATCTAAGAACGACAAGAAATTGATCAGTTAGGAATAATTAAATTAAATCTTGATAGAAGAAAGCACTAAGATGTGACGAATGGTAAAATTGGACCAGTAAGCAGATAATCAAGAAGCAGGAATACATCTATGATCCACCATCATGAATAAAAATGAACCAAATGTTCTATCATGCTGACCAAAAAGGTAGCCAATAATAAGCAAAATGCCAAGAAAATGTATTAAACCACCATGTCATGTTGTAATCAACCCAAAATACTAAATATGCTAAAGATAATATTGAGAGGAAATATTTCTTCGATCTGTATTTAAATGCATGTGCATCAATATAAATAGGACTAGGAGTTAGAAAAATAGACTACTAATCTTGGAATATAGTCAACTATTACAGCTTGTACACCACTAATACAGTATGTACAACCACTAACTAATACAATCTGTACAACCACTAATCTAGGACTAATTAAATATAATCTCTTATAAATTCTATACTCCCCCTTAAGTTAGATGATAGATATTAATCATTTCTAACTTGCAACTCAGTTCTTCAAAAATGATTCGAGGTAATGCTTTGGTAAGGATATCTGCAATTTGATGACGAGTAGATGTACGTAGGAGGTTCACGATTTTTTCATCTAACTTCTCTTTAATGAAATTACCATCAATTTCTATATGTTTTGTTCGGTCACAATGAATTGGGTTTCTTGCAATTCTTATTGTATCTTGATTGTCACAATGCATGTTAATAGGTTCAGTAGTTGTGAAGTTCAATTCATTGAATAATCTTTTTAACCACATTCCTTCACAAATCCCATGGGCCATAGCTCTGAATTCAACTTCTGTATTGCTTCGAGCAACTATTAATTGTTTCTTACTTCGCCAGGTTACAAGATTCCCACACATGAATGTATAATACGTAGTGATAGATCTGCGATCCACTATAGAGCTTTCCCAGTCAACATCTACAAAGACTTCAATTTTTCTGGTGGGATTCTTACTGAATTACAATCCTTTTCTTGGTATCATCTTAAGATACTTGAGTATTTGATAGACTGTCTCCATGTGTTCTTCTGTGGTACTGTTTATAAATTGACTTACAACACTCACTGAAAAACCAATATATGGTCTAGTGTGGGATAGGTAAATGAGTTTTTCCACTAATCTTTGATAACAGCCTTTGTCCACAGGTGTACTATTTTCTTTGATTTCGAGTTTTATTGTAGAGTCCATCGAAGTTTCTGCCAGTTTACACCTCATCATTCCAGTTTCCTTGAGAAGATCAAGTACATATTTCCTTTGAGATATAGAGATACCTTTCTTTGTTCGGGTTACTTCTATTCCTAGGAAATATTTGAGATTGTCTAGATCTTTGATCTCAAATTCCTTGGCTAAGAACTCCTTGAGTTTATTCATCTCAACTTTAGAATTACATCTTAGAACAATATCATCTACGTACATAATTAGGATAACTATTCTATCATTGGAGAAATGCTTAACTAAGAGTGTGTGACATGTTTGGCATTGATTGTATCCATATCTTTTCAGAACTTTAGAAAACTTATCGAACTAGGCACGTGGAGACTGTTTCAATCCATATAAGGATTTCTTAAATTTGTAGACTCTATTGGTTGGAACAGGAGATCTAATTCTAGGAGGAATGTCCATGTAGACTTCTTCTTCGAGATCACCATTGAGAAATGCATTTTTGACATCTAATTGGTAGATAGGCCAATCTAAGTTAGATGTCAGGGAGAGAACATGAACAATGTTGAGTTCTGCTATAGGTGCAAACGTTTCTTGATAGTCAATCTCATATGCTTGAGTGAATCCCTTAGCCACAAGGCGAGTCTTGAATCTTTCTACAAGGCCATACACTTTGTGTTTGACTATAAAGATCCATTTAAACCCAACAACTCATTTTTTCGATGGTAGTTCTGTGATCTCCCAAGTCTTGTTTTTCTATAAGGCATTAAGTTCTTCAAGAATAACTGTCTTACATTCAGGTACCTGAATAACTTCATGAACGAAATTGGAAACCTGTATCTGATTAAGGTTACTGATAAAGGCCTTACACCTTTTCCGTATAGAAATTGGCAAATTCAAATTATCAATAATAAGAGGTTTAGTAATGTTACCTTGTGAACTGTTAGAATGACCTATACTCGGGTTGGACTCCTGGATTGACTTAAGATATGCTTGGTTCTCCATTCCCTCTTGAGTTCTTCTCCTCTTAGAGTAGACAAAAAGATCACTGTTTGGGACAAGTGAATTTTGAGGATTTGTTGGTAAAAGAGATGAGGGTTCACTGGGATTCTCGAGAATTTGAGGAATATGATTTGAGATAGAATTTGTGGGAATCACTATTTATTTGTATGAAGGTGATGACTAAGAGGTAATGCTATTCTAAAGCTGGTATTCATAACCTATGTTCTCCCCCTGAATGATAGGTTTGGAATAATATGGATTGTGTTCAAAACAGGTGATATCCATTGTATTGTAGAATTGACTTGTAATAGGAGAGAAGCATTTGTAACCTTTATGATTTGATGAATACCCTAGGAATATGCATTTGATGGCTCTAGGATCAAGTTTATCTCTATAGTGTACATGGATATAAGCAGAACATCCAAATAGTTTAAAGGGAATGTTGGACACGGTTATGGTGTAAGGGTATGACTCAAAAAGAGTACTGATAGGTGTTTTGAAAGTTAGGACATGAGATGACATCCTTTTGATAAGATAAGTAGCCGTAAGGATAACTTCCCCCCAAAAATGTTTAGGGACATGAGTTGTGAACATGAAAGATCTAACTACCTTAAGAAGATGCCCGTTTTTCCTTTCAGCCACCTCGTTTTGTTGAGGTGTGTCAACACAGGAGCTTAGATGGAAAATACCATGACTTGACAAATAATCACTGAGAATTGATGCGAAGTATTCCCTAACATTGTCAGTTTTCAATACTTGAATCTTTGTTTGAAATTGGGTTTGAATCATGGAATTGAAATTTTTAAAGATCTGACATGCTTCAGATTTTTATTTCATAAGAAATAACCAAGTGGTTTGAGTATGATCATCGACAAATGAAATGAATCAACGTGTTCGTGTTATGTTTTTGATTTGGGAAGGTCTCCAAATATCAGAGTGAATTATTGAGAAAGGATGTGATTTTTTATGTGAAAGATTAGGATATGAATTTCTAACATGTTTTAAAAATTGACATACTTCATTGAAAATCCTTTGAATTTTTATTTCTGAATAATGAAGGAAATTTTTTTTTCAAATAGAAGAAATTAGGATGATCTAGGCGATAATGATTCAACGTGATTTCACCATCGTTATTGGAATTAAAATTTAACAAAGTTTTATTTTGATACTGAACCTCATACACAGCTTGGAGGACTTGTCTTTCTGGAGGGTCTTCACTGTTGAGGAGATAGAGTCTCGAGCACTCTTTAGTACTACCAATCGTCTTCCCCGAATCCAAGTCCTAAAATTCACATAGTTATGAACAAATTTAGCCACAAATTTTATCATAGGTGAGTTCAGTAATTGATAAGAGGTTACAATCAAGGGTTGGAACAAGAAAGATAGAATCGAGAATAAAGGAATATGAAATTTTTGCTGAACCAATCCCTGCTACTTTGGATACTGATCCATCGAAAATTCTGATAGTGTGTCCTTCTTGGTAAGTTTTAAGATTCATAAGAAGAGAGGTATCACACATCATGTGGTCTAAAACACTTGAATCAACAATCTATGATTTCTTAACCTGTTTCACACTAGGAGTATTGAGGGTGTTACTTGATTGAGCCAAAGTTGCAGATGATGTTGGAAATGATTGTCCAAATATTTTCTAGAGGAGATCAATTTGCTCCTTGCTAAACAGGATAGATTTAGGTGAAGGAGTTCCATGGGTTGTAGAGGCAGTATTTCTATGGCTTTCTTTGTTGGTATGTCGTGCGGAGAATGACTTCCAATTAGTTGGATTGTTATGGATTTTCTAGTAAGTTTCCTTAGTGTGACCAGGTCTACGGAAATGGTCACACTAAGGTCTTCCTTTTCAGGGACGGTTGTCTGCATTCTGAGATTTCTAGTGTCCTCGAACAACCAGTACAGACCCTTCTCCAGTCACTGAAATGGAAGATTGAGGACCCATCATTACCTTTTTCTCACTCTCCTCTTAGCGAACTTCGGAGAAAGCTTCGCGAAGGCTTGGTAAGGGTTTTGTTGTAAGTACCTCCTACATTTAAGAGGAAGAAAGCACAAATGTTAGGTGCAACCATAAATGGTATATGCAATCACAATTGGTAAGTGCAACCATAATTGGTAGGTGCAACCACAATGGTAGGTGCAACCACAATTGGTAGGTGCAACCACAATGGTAAGTACAACCACAAATGGTAGGTGCAACTAACATTGATGTGCAATTTTGCCTATAAATAGGCAATGTCTTTTCCTTAGAGAAACACCAACACACCAAAAACAAGAAGAGAAGCAAAACAAAGCCAAAGGAACAATTTCCTTTGAAGAAAAATAGTGTTGTGTGTAAGAAAGTGAGAAAGAATATATTAGAAAAATATTGAGATATTTTTCTAAAAGGGGAGTGACAAAATAGTGAGTTTGGGAAACACTTGTGTGACACTATTTTGGGTTTATCTCAATTTGTTGTATTGCCTCTCACTTTGTACCCATTAATTTTATTAGTGGAAGAAATATTTTTCGGAGTTTGTCCCGTGGACTTAGCCCACATTAAAGGGTGAACCACGTTAAATTTTCGGTGTCATTATTCTACTCTGTTGAATTCATTTTATTTTACCCGATGTGCCCAACAACTGGTATCAGAGCTGATCTAGTAAAATTCTTAATATGCTCTGTGGTTGTAGCATAGACTGATCTGCCACATCAGAAAAGATTTTATTAGGTCCAGAACACATTTATTTATAGAAAAAGAAACACAGCGAGAAAAAAAATGTCAAGCCAAAAGGTAGATATTGAGAAATTTAATGGCAATAATAATTTCTCTTTATGGAAAAGGAGGATGAAGGATATTCTCATTCAACAGAAGGTCTATAAGGCGTTATTGGGAAAAAAGAAGAAGGTAGTAGCCGTCACCGAGGAACAATGGGAGGAAATAGATGAGATTGCAGCCAGTACAATCCGTCTAAATCTCTCAGACAGTGTCTTGCAAAATATTGAATCAAAAAATTGCAAGACTGCTAAAGAAACATGGGAGACTCTAGAAAACGTGTACATGTCAAAGAACCTTGTCAATAAATTTTATTTGTGGAAGGAGCTATATCAGATGAGGAGGGAAGATAATGTGAGCATGATGCAGCATGTTAGCAATTTCAACAGCAAGCTTTCTCACTTAGCAAGATTTAATGTGAGTTTTGGCGATGAAGAGAAAGCTGTGATGTTGTTGGCATCACTACCCTCATCATATAATCATATCACAATAACTCTGACTTATGCAAAAGACAAGATGGAGTTTAAAGTTGTTGTAGAAGCCTTGTTCTCATATGAGAAACAAAACAAGGAAAGAGATTTAGAAGCACAAGCCCTTATCACAGAGTCTAAAGGAAGGAGACTGCACAAAGAACAAAAACCCAGAAGCAAGAGCAAAGGCAAATCAAATAAATTTGCCAATGTTGAATGCCATCACTGTAAGAGGAAGGGTCACATTAAGAAATTTTGCCGAGTGTTCAAGAAGGAACAAGAAACGAACAAAGTCAAAGTAATGAAGAAAGACGACAACAGTGATGATGAGCAAACAGATACCATAGACGAGTTCAATATCGTTTATGATGAAGATTTTGTCAATCTTGCATCACACGAGACCAGCTGGGTGATTGATAATGGTGCTACAATTCATGCTACATCGCGTAGAGAATTTTTCTAATCATACACACCTGGAAGTTTTGGTGTTGTTAGAATGGGAAATAAAGGCCTGTCAAAGGTAGTAGGCAGAGGAGACGTTTGCTTGGAAACAGAGAACGGAACCAGACTATTTCTGAAGGATGTCAGGCATATTCCAGATATGCGCCTGAATTTGATCTCTGTGCGCAAACTTGCAAATGAAGGATATTGTAGCTCCTTCATTTATGACAAATGGAAACTTACAAAAGGCTCCTTAGTAGTGGCTAGAGGTGAGAAGCATACAACTCTGTATATAATGCAAGTGAAGCTCTCCACCGACACAGTAAATGCCATAGAGAAAGAAAATGCAACTGAGTTATGGCATAAAAGACTCAGTCACATGGGTAAAAAATGTTTGACAAGTCTAGTAAAAAAGAAGATACTACCCGAAATGGATGAAGTACATTTGGAGAAATGTGTTCATTGTCTAGCAGGAAAGCAAAACAGAGTTGCTTTCAAGAGTTTCCCTCCTTCTAGAATGAATGATATTTTAGATCTGATTCATTCAGATTTGTGTGGACCAATTCCAAAGTCACTTGGTGGTGCTCAATACTTTGTGACTTTCATTGATGATCATTCAAGGAAAACGTGGGTATATCTTCTAAAGACAAAGGATCAGGTGCTAGATATCTTCAAAGAATTTTATGCCTCAGTTGAGAGACAGACTGGAAAGAAGTTGAAGTGCATCCGGACAGACAATGGTGGAGAATACACAGGACCTTTCCATGCTTATTGCAAAAAGCATGGTATTCGGCATCAGATGACACCTCCAAAGACACCGCAGTTGAATGGCTTAGTTGAGAGGATGAATAGAACTTTGATGGAGAGAGTTAGATGTCTACTCTCACATGCAAAGTTGCCTAAAAATTTTTGGGGTGGGTGAAACCATACTCACAGTTGCACATGTGTTGAATCTTTCACCATGTACTCCTCTCAAGATGGATGTTCCAGATAAAGTGTGGTCAGGAAAAAATGTTTCCTATGATCATCTGCGAGTGTTTGGTTGCAAAATATTTGTTCATATCCCCAAGGATGAGAAATCCAAACTTAATGCCAAAACAAGACAGTGTATTTTTATTGGCTATGGTCAAGATCAATTTGGCTATAGATTTTACGATCCGATTGCAAAGAGACTTGTCAAGAGCCGTGATGCTGTATTTGTTGAAGATGACACCATTGAAGATATTATCAAAATGAAGAAAGATGTTCCTAATTCCAATGGTGACTCATCAGATTTGGAATTAATTCCTCTAACATCAGTGCCAAGACAAGTTGGAGATGAAGACCAGGTTTATCCACCTGATGAAGATGATGCCCCCATAGAAGTTGGTTCTGAAGATGAGGGAAATGATGTTGTTCATTATCCAGTACCAACACCTGCGGCTTCTCCTATTCTATTGAGAAGAAGTGATAGAGTGAGACGACCCTCTATCTCATATCCTCCAAATGAGTATGTAACTTTCACTGATGGGGGAGAACCTGAGAGTTATGAAGAGGCCATGGATGACGAATCCAAACAAAAATGGATTGAAGCCATGCAAGATGAGATGAAGTCCTTGCATGAGAATAAAACCTTTGAGTTAATGAAATTGCCCAAAGGGAAGAAGGCCTTGAAAAATAAATGGGTGTTCAGGGTGAAGCATGAAGGACACAGTTCCAGTCCGCGATACAAAGCCAGACTAGTTGTCAAAGGATTCAGCCAAAGAAAAGGTGTTGACTTTGATGAGATTTTCTCTCCAGTTGTGAAAATGACATCCATTCGTACTATGCTAGGGTTAGCATCAAGTCTTGACTTGGAGGTTGAGCAAATGGATGTCAAAACTGCCTTCATACATGGTGACTTGGAAGAAGAGATATACATGGAGCAGCCAGAGGGTTTTCAGCAAAAGGGAAAAGAAGATTATGTCTGTAAATTGAAGAAAAGTCTCTACGGCTTAAAACAGGCACCAAGACAATGGTACAAGAAGTTTGAGTTTGTTATGGGGGAGCAAGGCTATAAAAAGACTACTTCAGACCATTGTGTTTTTGTGTAGAAATTCTCTGATGATGATTTCCTTATTCTTTTGCTTTATGTGGATGATATGTTGATTGTTGGCCGAAATATTTCCAGAATCAACAACTTGAAAACACAGTTGAGTAAGTCTTTTGCCATGAAAGACTTGGGGCCAGCAAAGCAAATTCTTGGCATGACTATTATTAGAGACAGAGGCGCCAAGAAATTATGGTTGTCACAGGAGAAGTACATTGAGAAAGTACTTCAAAGATTTCATATGGATAAGGCTAAAGCAATTAGTTGTCCTCTTGCTAATCACTTTAAGCTAAGTTCTAAGCAGAGCCCTTCTACAGTCAAAGAGAAGGAAGAGATGGAAGAGGTTCCATATGCTTCAGCAGTTGGAAGTCTAACGTATGCCATGATTTGTACACGGCCAGATATCACTCATGCAGTTGGAATTATGAGTAGATTCCTTTCAAATCTTGGAAAGAAACATTGGGCTGCAGTGAAATGGATTTTCAGGTATCTTCGAGGTTCTTCCAAAATATGCCTGTGTTTTGGAAATGACAAACCTGTGTTATTTGGATACACAGATGCAAATATGGCTGGTGATGTGGATTCCAGAAAATCCACTTCAGGTTACCTGATTACATTTGCAGGCGGAGCTGTGTCATGGCAATCAAGGTTACAAAAATGTGTTGCACTGTCCACTACCGAAGCAGAGTTTATAGCAGCAACGGAAGCATGTAAAGAGTTTCTATGGATGAAAAAGTTCTTGAAAGAACTTGGGTTGCAACAAGACAGTTATCAGTTATTTTGTGATAGTTAGAGTGCTATCCATCTTGGAAAGAATGCCTCCTTTCATTCGAGATCAAAACATATTGATGTGAGATATCACTGGATTAAGGATGTAATGGAGAAGAAGCTATTACAACTTGAGAAGATCCATACAGAAGAAAATGGATCAGACATGTTGACGAAAATTCACCCAAGAAATTTTTTTGAATACTGTCGTTTAACTACTGGATTGGTGGAGCCCTCTATGTAGTCGGAAGGGGAAGATTTGTAAGTCCCTCCTACATTTAAGAGGAAGAAAGCACAAATGTTAGGTGCAACCATAAATGGTATATGCAACCACAATTGGTAAGTGCAACCACAATTGGTAGGTGCAACCACAATTGGTAGGTGCAACCACAATGGTAGGTGCAACCACAAAGGTAAGTACAACCACAAATGGTAGATACAACTAACATTGATGTGCAATTTTGCCTACAAATAGGCAATGTCTTTTCCTTAGAGAAACACCAACACATCAAAAACAAGAAGAGAAGCAAAGTAAAGCCAAAGGAACAATTTCCTTTGAAGAAAAATAGTGTTGTGTGTAAGAAAGTGAGAAAGAATATCTTAGAAAAATATTGAGATATTTTTCTAAAAGGGGAGTGACAAAATAATGAGTTTGGGAAACACTTGTGTGACACTATTTTGGGTTTATCTCAATTTGTTGTATTGCCTCTCACTTTGTACCCATTAATTTTATTAGTGGAAGAAATATTTTTCGGAGTTTGTCCCGTGGACTTAGCCCACATTAAAGGGTGAACCACGTTAAATTTTCGGTGTCATTATTCTACTCTGTTGAATTCATTTTATTTTACCCGCTGTGCCCAACATTTGTTCCTAGAATTATGCTTTGCATATCATCAAGATCTTTGTTGAGTGCCATCAAAAATTTGAAAACCTGCTTCTTCAGTAATCTGTTTGTACAAAGTTTCGTCTGCTGGACACTTCAATTTGTGAATCTCAAAGAGGTCTAACTGTTGCTAATACCGAGTGAGAGAGTTAAAATTATTGGGTAATTGATGACTCTCTTTCACAAAGATCATGAAGGATGCTTTCGATCTCAAATAATTTGGGCATATTATCAGAACTGGAATAAGTATCTCTGGCGACATCTTATATTATTTTCGCAGTATCGTAGAGAAGAAAGTTCTCTCCAATATCATTCATCATGTAATTTATCAACCAATACATCACCATATTGTTCTCGGATTTTCATGTTCTATATTTCGGATCCTTTTTGTTTGGAGGCTGCTGCAACTTCAATAAGGTAATCGTCTTTCATTTTTTCATATATAAACATTATGACAGATTGGGACCACTAAAGGTAATTGTGCCCATTTAATTTGTGATTGGTGATGGAAAAAATATTGTTCTTGGTGGAACCTCCGTTGAAACTGGTCATGATAGGTTTTTTTGTGGCCATTGATGCTCGGTTTCATATTGAAAAAATTGAGAATTGGGAAGAAGGATTTGAATCGTTGAGTGAACGCCTGTTGTCGTAGAAATTGGGTTGGGAAAAGTGGTGGAAGTCATGCAAGACTATGGTTTCCCCCTATTTATCGTTGTCGAGACTCTATGGCGATTTCAGAGATTTGACGGATAGGTTGCGTGCTCGGCACCAAATATATCGAAGATAGTCAGAATCACGTTGGAGTTCTGCACTGTCGCCGCGATGTCCAGGAAACTGGTGGTTCTGATAGAGATGATGCTTTAGTGAGGATGCGGAAACAAGTGATAGAGAGGCAGAGAAATGTTCGTATTGGCGATTTTCTGGGACGGGCCAACACCTTCGAGAAGTTAGCAAAGATTGGGGTTAAAGTTGCGTGAGACTTGATGATTGAAGTCTCGTGAAACTGATGGATGGAGTCGTGCGAGATGGAAGGACTACTCAACGACAGGGCTAATGGCCACGGAAGTAGTGGGTTGGATGTTGGTGCCCAAGAACAAAGCTGGAAGTGGTTGGAAGTGTGTGGCCACGAACGATGGTGAAAGTGTTGTGCCGAAATGAATATGGAGTTGCTGGCCGTGAACGAAGCTGTAAGTGGCAGGAAATGGGTAGCCACTCATAGAGTTGGAAGGACCGGCGCTGATGAATACCAAATTTCACTCAAATGGAGAATTGCTCTGATACCATAAAGATAGCATTAAAGGAAATATTTCTCTGATCTATATTTCAAATGTATGTGCAGCAACATAAATAGGACTAAGAGCTAAACAAATAAACCACTAATCTAGGAATATAGTAAACTATTACAGCCTGTACACTACTAATACAACATTTATAACCACTAATTTAGGACTAATTAAAGATAATCTCTCAGAAATTCTACATATGCCAATATATCAATTAGCCCAAATATCATATAATGAGCCCAAAATACCTAAGAAAATTTAACAAAATAAGTCCAAATCAAAGAAAGAGAGACTATAATACAATAAAGCAAATATGTAGAACTCAAATTTTATCTAGCATAAAGAAGCCCTGAGAGGGAGAGAGAATAAAGATTAATTTTTAGGGTTTAGAAAATAGATAATAAAGTTATTCTAGATCAAACATAGCTCTGATACCAAGTAGAAATGTAAAATATTTAAACGTGGAAGCAATTTAGAGAATCAAAGTAAGTTGAGAGAAGAATGAGAAAGCTGAATAAATTCATTCTAATTTCCCATTCATAATAATAATGAGACATCTATATTTACAGGGATAATAATAATGAAACCTAGGATTCATAATAAGACTCATAAATTAATAAAGAAACAAAATATTTAAACTATAATATTCCAACTGATATGGTTTCTGTGAATCGTATACCATTGCAAACTGCTAGAGCATTATTGTTATATCTTTGTTGTCACTATAACTGAACAGGTGCAATTAATTTTCCCTTCCTGTGTTTTCTTTTTTGTGTCTTATCATATGCAATCTATCAAATCATTCTGCAGTTTTGAGCAATTCTGCATTAATTTGACTAATGAAAAGCTGCAGCAACATTTTAATCAGGTTTGAATAGCCACTTATATTCTCTGGTGTTTCAAAATCTTCAAATATATTTATGCTAACTTCATTACGTCAACATTTGTTTTGTCAGCACGTTTTCAAGATGGAGCAAGAAGAGTACACAAAAGAAGAAATAGATTGGAGCTACATAGAGTTTATAGATAATCAGGATGTTCTTGATCTCCTTGAAAAAGTGAGTTATATTTCCCCTATTTTGTTTTTTCTTTTATGTTTCCTTGAAAAAGTGGGATTTTTTTTCCTTACCCTTTTTTTTATGTGATGAATTTTCTTCCTTTCTTATGAAAATTTCTCATATTGCTGACAAATATATTATAGCATTTGAAAGTTTCTATTAAGTTTGCAACATAATTTTATTCATCTTACTCCCATGCTATAAAATATTCATTCTTGTAAATTTTGGAGGTTTACTTAGATGCTTGTGAAAAAAAATTATTATTAATTTTTTGAGTTAGATTGAGGATCTTTGAATTGGTAATGAAATAAGCAAGTTAATGGTTAAAAACTATTTTTTATGGAAGGTTTAAGGATATCTACATATACTGTTTTTACATTATATGAATAGTTCTGGAGCTCCTTTTATTACTTCCTAGGGATAACTTGAGGCATATCAATATATACCTTCTGTGGAGGTTACTTGTGCAACTTTTTCTCTTTTCTTTGTGTTATCTGTTCCTTTCTTAGTTTGTTTCTTATTTGACGTCAAAAAGTTTTTTTTTCCTTTTTCTTTCTTTCTCTCATGCATATTTTTGTAAATGCAGAAACCTGGTGGCATTGTTGCTCTTCTAGATGAAGCTTGGTATGTGTGGTATAGCTAAATGTTGATTGTGCTTTCTTGGTTTCCTTCAGATATTCTGCTGTTATTTAATTTGTCAAGTAATACTCCGAGTCACCTTTCTGGAGATGGTGATGTAGCTCTTGTAATTCTTTGTAGTATGTTTCCGAGGTCAACACATGAAACATTTGCGCAGAAGCTTTATCAAACTTTTAAAGATCATAAACGCTTCAGCAAGCCAAAGTTGGCACGTACTGACTTCACCATCAATCATTATGCTGGAGATGTAAGATCTAAAACTCGTGAAATATTAACAGAGAAGAAAAACCAAGCTCATGTGTTTCATAGAAGTATGCCATGTCATGAGTAAGAGACCGAGCTGCCTAATATTCATCCTATGCATGTGTTTATGTTCTAGGTTACTTATCAAACAGAGCTCTTCTTGGACAAGAACAAAGATTATGTTGTTGCAGAGCATCAAGAACTCTTGAGTACCTCTAAGTGCTCCTTTGTTTCAGGCTTGTTCCCACCTTTACCAGAAGAATCAGCCAAATCGTCAAAGTTCTCATCAATAGGTTCTCGTTTTAAGGTCTGATTTCTTGTAATTGTGTATATGTTGGAGGAATATTAGTTATTTCCTTAGTGCTCAATTTTCATCATTCACTCACTTCATGCAGCATCAATTGCAAGCGTTGCTAGAGACATTGAGTGCCACCGAGCCACACTATATTCGTTGTGTCAAGCCTAATAATCTTCTAAAGCCAGCGGTATTTGAGAATAGTAATGTTTTAAACCAGCTTCGTTGTGGGGTAGGTTTATCATTATGGTTTCTTCCTCTGTTTTGGTTATAGCTTTAAGGACAATGCATGTGCACATAGTAGATTTGGTACTTTTTGAATATCAGGGAGTCATGGAGGCAATTAGGATCAGTATTGCAGGATATCCCAACAGAAAGCCATTTCAGGAATTTTTACGACGTTTTGGCATCTTGGCACCTGATGTTCTAAATGGGAGGTAGTTCCATAGTATGTTGAACATTGTGAAGTTTTATATCTGTCTATTTTGTTTTCAATTGTTAGTGCTTCACTTGTTGCATTGTTTGAGGCTACAGTCTCAAAACCTACTGTCTCAGAACAATCTTTCAGGCAGGCAAAAAAAAGCCTTTTAATAATACAGGTTTTATTGCATTTGGCTTCTTTTATATGTATTAATGTTCTTTGATTGTATACTTTTAGTTGTGATGAGGTTGCTGCTTGCAAGCGCATTCTAGAAAAGGAAAAGCTTGAGGGATATCAGGTATAGTTTGGATGTTGTCTGTTTGCTGCCACATTTGTTTTTAATCATATTTGCTCCAATTTTTTAGTGGTTAACTTAATGAAGGTGAAGAGTTATACAGTATATTTTGGCTCATTCTGATATTTTCCTTTTCCATTTAATTTAATTTCTCCTTGCATGGACTGAAATGGATGAAAATTACGAGCCACATGGATGTTGGGATCTTTTAGTAATTACTGTTATTGCCAATTTTGCAATATGCTTTTGTGCAGCTGAATAATTCTCAACATACTATCTCTGGTAGGATTTAGGGAAAATGTTTTCTAAACCCTTGTATTGTAGATTGGAAAAACAAAAGTATTTCTCAGAGCTGGCCAGATGGCAGAATTGGATGGTATTCGGAGTGAGGTCTTAGGAAAATCAGCAAGCATGATCCAGAGGAAAGTTAGGACATACCTTGCTCACAAATACTTTATATTAGTACGTTTGTCTGCCATACAAATAGAAGCTCTCTGTAGAGGTATAAAATAGTTTATGTAGTTATTCAATTTTAATAGCTACTTCCTTAATGGTGGAACATTGGATTAATATAATTTTGCCTATTGAAAGAGACCTTTCCATAACTTCTGCTTTCTCTGAGATTGATTTCAGGGCAAGTTGCACGTTATCAATATCAATGCATGAGAAAGGAAGCTGCATCTATAAAAATTCAGAGGCATTGTCGTATGTTTATGGCTAGGAATAAGTACCTGAAGTTGTCCTCTTCCACCATTTGTATACAATCAATTATACGTGGTGTGGCTGCAAGAAATGAGCTCAAGTTTAGGAAGCAGACAAGTGCTGCAATTGTTATCCAGGTCAATATCATAATTTTGTTAGGATGTGTCCATTATCTTAAAGTCTAGTTGGGGATTTTTAATTTTAATTATTGCTAATTTTATTATTATTGTTTTTTTTATGATGTTGAATTTCATTTCCCATGAACACTCTTACTTCTTTGGACTTCTTTCAACTTCCTGTCCTTAACTTAAAAGGAAAAAGTTTTCAGCAGTGCTGGGGAAAGGGTTGCCATTGAGGCAAAAAAAAAAGGTGCCTGTAGAGAGCAGTCATTCCCAACACCTAGGAAACAAAATTAAAGTTTGTTCTCTTTTAAAATAATGAAAGAGAATGACCTTCATTTTCCTTTAGAGTTCCTGGTGACTATGTATGTTATAAGTTTTGAGAGCCACGTCATAATTTCCATTGAGGAAGTAGTAGATCTTAAATTTGAAAATAAAAGATGAATCGAAGTAATTTTGCTGATTGTTACTGACCTGTTCACTTTATGTATATGGCTTCTGATTCTTGCAATAATGTGTATCACAGTGTCAAGTTCGGAAATATATTGCTCGTCATTGTTTTTCGAGGCTGAAGAGAGCTGCAATCACAATGCAATGCATCTGGAGAGGAAGGGTTGCACGTAAAGAATTGCGAAAGCTTAAAATGGTTAAGTCTTTACGTTGTAACTTTGTTTGCGTCTTCCCATGTTCTGATTTGAATGAAGTATTCATCATTATTTTGTCATGCTTGTTATCATTTGTACTATATGACATGGTCACATAGTAGATGTATTAAAAATAGTTATGTCGTCAGTAAGTCTCTGTATAACTGTAACTGTGACTATGTCAAGGTTGGCCTTGCATTGTCAAGGCAGAAATTTTTGTTATTTTCACATGTGGGATATGCCCGATCTGTAGTAAAGATTCCTAGCTTGCCTGTTTCTGTAAGGAAATTGTGGTTAAGCTCTGACATTGTAGTCTTAGTAAATAGTATTGCACTTTTCTCACGTATCTGAATCCATATGAGGATATGTAACACTTGAAAGTGTGGCACTTACTCTATTTTACTCTCCGTCTATTCCAAATTTTAAACTTATCTTGCTTGTGTATTGTTGCTCCAATTTGTCAGTTTGATAGTAAATGTTATATTTTGAACATGTAATAATATTATGCATAAATTATGTAGGCTGCTAAGGAAGCTGGTGCTCTCCAGGCTGCCAAAAATGCGTTGGAAAAACAGGTTGAAGAACTAACCTGGCGGCTACAGTTGGAGAAACGCATGAGAGTTAGATTCCTTCCATATCTCTACTTAATTATTCTGTAATATACAGAAGGAACTGCTATGTAGGATTGCTGGAGAGGTTTTGTGGTGGTTTGTGATACTCTGATGAATGCTTTACATCCTATGACCTGTTTAATTTCGATATGCCATTTATGCTGCCAAATTTCTTATTTTGACATTTTTTCCTCTATTGTGGCCTCATAACAAGAGAGAGGAAGATGCGGAATTGTACATAATGAAGTTTTCAAGCCTTTTCCCCCTATTGTTTCGTCCTTAAGTTTTTTTATTCAGGAAACTTTGTTCTATACAGTAAAGGAAAAGAAAAAAGGTTCAAATCTGCTCTAGTTTTTCCTTTACAACCTGCCAACTATGTCTTAATATTTTTGTCCAATGATTCAGGCTGATGTTGAGGAAGCTAAAACAATGGAAAACACAAAACTGCAGTCTGCTTTGCAAGAGATGCAAGTTCAATTTCAAGAAACTAAAGAGCTGCTTGTCAAGGAATGCGAGGCTGCAAAGAAAGCAGCTGAACAGGCTCCTGTCATGCAGGAGGTTCTTGTTGTGGATCATGAAATGGTCGCTATGCTCACTGCTGAAAATGAGCAGCTTAAGGTAGAATGGTTGAAACTCTTGATGCTCATTTTCTTGTGGCTTTGTTAGTGGTTTTAGTTTACTATCTATGGTTGTGTTTTCTTTTTCTTTATTTAAATGATTTTAATCATATATAGCTGAATGTGACATTTTTCAGGCTATAGTTGATTCCCTTGAAAAGAAAATTGATGAAACGGAGAAAACGTTTGAAGAAACTAGCAAGATTAGTGAAGAGCGTTTGAAGCAGGCTATGGAGGCAGAATCTAAGATAATTGAGTTAAAGACTTCCATGCAGAGGTTTTTGGTGTTCTAAATCTCTCTACTTGTCTGAGGATGCAATATTGAGTCTTTATTTTTAATTCATTATGATTGAATGAAAAGATTCCTTGATTTTGTATTTCCTTGACATCCTACCGAAACAATTAATGCCTATGTCCTTCTTCAGGCTCGAAGAAAAAGTCTCGGACTTGGAAACCGAGGACCAAATTCTGCGTCAGCAAGCATTACTTAGTTCTTCTCGGAGAATGTCTTCGGCAGCTCAGGTGGACAAGATGCAGAACTTTCATTTTTCTTAATATTCATCTGGGGAAATATTTAGTAGAAATATAAAACAGATTTATGCAGGAGCAAATATTACAGAATTAAATCTACGTTGTTCGGACTCTTTTAGGACACCTAGAGTTGTAGATTTTTGATACATATTAGGTGCCGACACATCAATTTTTTTAATAATTTTTTATAAATTTACACCAAATTAGAGTGTCCAATTATCCACACATGTTCGTGTAATGGTACTTTGGCATAGGTACTCACTAAATATGAAGAATCCAAATAACATAGATCAAAATAAGTTAAGTGGAGAACAAAAAAATCAAAAAAAGATATTTTAATTCTCATTCATTATAATATTGAAAGATTAAGTATGTATTTATAGGAATAATAATACTAAAATCTTAATCCTAATAGGACTCAAAATAAGACTACTAAATGTAATAATAATTATCTAATATTCTAATACTAATAATATTAAATATAATATTCCAATTTATTTTAATAATCTATTTTATTCTTTATTGAAGCAATTGGAAAATGGACGTCAAGTATGCTTTTGATCAATATTTTCCATTAAATAATATGATTATTTCTTATTCCACAATTATTGTTATTTTGGCCTAATGGGTAGTACTTACTTTTCTGAAGGAAACACTGAAGGCTGCTCCCTCAAAAAGGTTTGGCACATCTGACAGTCTACTTCGGAGATCTCAAATTGAAAGGCAGCATGTAAGTGTTAGTGCATGAAGGGGAAAAGAATCCTACTTTTCAGTATATGTTTCATAAGAACAGAGAAAACATCATTTATTAAAAACCATTAATACAAAGACCCTCTGAAAATCAAAATAGACCAGACCATAAGATTAACAGATCATCATTCTTCAGATTGTAACCACAATACTTTCCAATTTATTTTACTCCACTTATTTCTTGGTGTTTAAGTTGATTATTGTGGTGTTGTAACTGCGGCAGGAGAGTGTGGATGCTCTCCTCAAATGTGTCTCACAAGATATTGGGTTCAGTCATGGAAAGCCAGTTGCAGCAGTTACTATGTATAAATGTCTTCTTCACTGGCGATTATTCGAAGCAGAAAAAACTAGTGTATTTGATCGTCTTATTGAGATGGTTGGTTCTGCAATAGAGGTATATGCATTAAGAAACCAGTAGCATTATTCTTGCTTCTGGAAGTTCATCTGAAAGGAAGACTCGAATATTCTATGGATTTATTTTCTGTTATTGCAATCTAATATTAGCAATTATAAAGTCATTTGAGATCATTTGCAGCAGGAAAGTTAAATTGTTCTTATCTTGTAATCTTTCCATGCAATAGTTGACAGAAGTTGAATTAAATGGTTTTAATAAAAGTGTCATAGGATGTTGAAGAGTAAATTGGGTCTAGACTATTCCTCTTTATCCATATCCCTTGTTTTATGGGGCAAGATTTAGCTAAGGTGCTTCTTAATTTTTGGGTTTTAAGTCCCTAGTCATTCCTTTTTTTTTTAAATAAACTTTTAGGTTCCTAGTCATTAGAAGGAAGAAGATATGGTTCAAAACTTCTAGACAATATTTTATTAGTTCAATTAATTTTCCACATTTTTGTGAATTACTCAAATACAAAGAGAAAGAGTAAAGAAATGCAAAAAAGAAGAGAGAAAGAATAGGTTTTATTACAAAAAGAAGAGATATAAAAACACAATAATAAAAAATAAAGAAGAGAAATATAAGAAAAAAATAATAAAAGACTAAAATATCTTTATAATAATTATTCCAATACCCCCTTAAACTCACGATGCAGCTGCAAGAAGCATCGAGAGTTTGCTAACTAGAAAACGAAAATGTGAAATAGAATGCGACTTAGTAAAAAAGTCGGCAAGCTGTAAGGATGAAGAAACAAAAGGCAATGTAATGGTGCCGTTCTTGAGGTGATGATGAGTAAAATAATAATCAATTTTGATGTGTTTAGTCCGCCCATGAAAGACTAAATTGTGAACAATCTGAATAGCACTTTTGTTATCACAATACATAGGAGTGGGAGAAGAAAGGAAAACACATATCGACAAGTAACCAACGTAACTAAAGAATCTCTTTGGTAGTAGATGTCATAGCATGGTACTCTGCTTCAATAGAAGATTGAGAGACAACAGTTTGTTTCTTGCTTTTGCACAAAATAAGAGAATCCTCCAAAAAGATACAGAAACCAGTAACATACTTGTGACTTGTGGAATCACGATCATGATCAGCATCAGAATATGCATACAGTTCCAATGAAGAAGTGGATGGAAGTAAAAGACTGAAAAATGGTACCCCAAAGATATCGCAAAATACGAAGACAACTGCCCAATGAACGGTAGTAGGAGAAGCAACAAACTGACTAACAATATGAACAACATATGCAATATTTGGACGAGTGATAATGAGGTAGACCAAACTGCCAACAATAGTGCGATATAAGGTAGGATCTGACAAAGGATTACTATCTGAAGGAGAATATTGAACATTAAGTTCACAAGGAGTATCAACAATTCTAGTATCAGTAAGACAAGCACGCTTAAGAATATCAATAGTGTACTTAGATTGAGAGAGAAGATAGCCTTTTGGAAAGAAGGCAACTTCAATACCCAGAAAGTATCGTAAAGGGCCCAAATCCTTCATTTCAAACTGACGAGTTAATTCTGACTTTAATACTGCAATTCCATCAACATCATCACCAGTAATAATCATATCATCGATATATAGAGAAAGCAAAATACGACCAGTAGTGACAAAAAGAGATGATTCATGATTATTAGAGAAAAACCCAAGAGAAGTGATAACACTAGAAAACTTCTCAAACCAAGCTCGAGGTGCCTGTTTGAGACCATATAGAGCTTTCTTAAGCTTGCAAACTTCACCATGCTTATGAGAAACACTAGGCGGGGAAATCATGTAAACCTCTTCATATAAATCACCATTCAAGAAAGCATTCTTAACATCCATATGAGATATATGCCACTGACGAACATATGTAACTGCAATAAGAGTACGAACAATAGTCATTTTTGCAATAGGAGTAAAAGTCTCCTCATAATCCATACCATACTGCTGAGAGAACCCTTTTTCTACCAATCTATCTTTGTAGCGCTCAACAGACCCATCAAACTTGGTCTTGATTTTATATACCCAATGGGAACCAATTGTACTTTTACCAGAAGGTAAAGATACCAAATCCCAAGTACCAGTTTTTTGCAAAGCAAAAAGTTCTTTAGTTATAGCATACTGCCAAAGGGGGTCAAGAATTGCCTCTTTATAGGATAAGGGCTCAAAGAGACAATGAATAGATGCTAAAAAGGAAGAAAATGAACTGGAATAACAAGAGTGAACAAAATTTGGAAGGTGAGTAGACTTACGAGTACGTTTAGGATAGCGAGAAATAGAATCCACAATCTGTATGGTTAAAGAAAGGATCGATATGAATGAGATCAGACTTGATCAAGTTATGAGTAGTAGCAGGAATAGAAAAGAAAGGTATGTACTCAAGAAATGGTAGAGCGGGATGACAATTTAGTACACTCTACATGAGGAAGAAGGACAAAGCAAGTAGAACCAAAGACTCTCAAGGAAGAATAATCAAGAGCATAGCCATATAATTTTTCAAAAGGTGACAAACCTAAAGTATGAGACGAAGGGATCTTATTGATGAGGTTGATTGTAGTAAGAACTGCTTCTCCCTAAAACTCACTAGGAACTGAAGATGACAGCAAAAGAGAGAGTAGTTTCAACAATGTGCCTATGTTTTCTTTCAATCACACCATTTTGCTTAGGAGTACAAAAAGTTTGGCAAATAGTTTCATCTAAAGCAAGTAGATCACAAAATTTATTGGAAGTATATTCACTACTCAAATCACATCTAAAACACTTAATAGTTGTAGAATGTTGAGTTTTTACAAGAGCTCGAAAGTTACTATAAATGCCAAAGAAGTCATAACGACGTTTTATAAGATAAACCCAACAAAAATGAGTGTGATCATCAATAAAAGAAACATAATATCAAGACTTACTTTTTGTAGCAATAGAACTTCCCCACACTTCAGAGTGGACCAAATCAAATGGTGCAATAGAACAAGAAGTACTTCGATGAAAAGGCAAAGTAGAAAATTTTGCAAGTTTACAACCACTACAATCAGAAATATCATGAGTTTGAAAATTTCCTAAAGCACCCATAGAAGCTAAGAATCTTAAATGGGAAGATGATACATGACAAAGACGAGAATGCCATAAAAAAACTAGAGGATGAATAAGACAAACGAAATAAATACAAGTCAACACTAGGAGCTGCAATTACTGGTAATCTCAGCTCGTCCAAAACATATAAGAGGTAGAAGATCTTGCACATAATAAGAGGTAGAAGAAAATGACACTGAATAACCAGAATCACCCAACTGACTAACAAAAACATGATTCAATGTGAGTTTAGCAATATGGTAAACATTAGAAAGTGACAAATGAGGTGTGTCAACAGAATCAACTTTTTTTAATGAAAGAGGAGTACCATCAACAGTCATAACAGACACAGAGGATGTAGGAGATAAAGAAATAAAGGATTTTGAATCAGGAAACATATGATGTGAAGCTCAAGAATCTAAAACCCATGTAGATGATGACATACCTGAAGAGGTAGAGGGGAAAGTGGACATAGCATGTGATTGTGTAGCAAGGAACTTCTAAAACTGTTCAAAAGGGCTACAAATGCGGGATTTGAGGATTAGGTTTCGGTTCTAAAAGAATCAGATGGTGATATAACTGCTGCAGTGTTAACCTGTTGAGGATGATATGATCGTGGTTGAAAATGACTTCCATACCATGAAGGTCTGAAGTGATGTCTTTGTTGGTGTAGTTGTGGTACTTTATTCAATAGCTTAGGGCATTGAGCCTTTCCAATGTCCTTTTTGTTTGCAAAAACTGCATTCACCAATCTCAACCCTTAAGTGAGGCTTGTTTTCATAGTGAGTAAGAGGTCTAGAAAGAACTACAAAAATTGATGAATTAGGCACCAAGAGAATTTTTTTTTTGTTTGAGACTTAAGGCGTATCTCATCAGCCAAAAGTTTACTAACTATTGAATCGACAGATGGAAGCGGGCTATGATGCAGAATGGAGCCACAAAGACCCTCAAAATCATCACGAAGTACCATCAAAAATTGAACCAGAAGTTGCTCTTCTCTATGAGCAATATAAGCTGTACAAGCACGTAGTTCTTCCGATTCTGTAAGAGCCAACTGATCCCAAAGATCTGTCATTAAAGAATAGAACTCTTGAATACTCATGCCTTTCTATTCAAGAGCTCGAATATCATGTTCTAACTGATATTTTTTTGCAAAGTTAGACTGTGTATACAATCTTGCCAAATGTTGCCAAACCTCCTTTGTTGTTTCATACTTTGCCAATTGAATACCTATTAAATGTTCAACAAAATTGTTTATTTAAGTGATAATTTTTGAATTATCAACTTCTCAATTATCTAACAGTTTTTCATACTCTGTCTTATCACTTGTAGGTTTACTCAGTTCCAAAAACATAACCCCACATTTTTTTGTCTTTTAAAAAATTCTCACATAACTTTAATATGAATAAATTTTTTCATCTAATCTCACACTAATATACTGTAACGAGTCATCTATATTACTACCCATTACAAAAACAAACAATACCCAAAGTTTCAAAAATTACAAATATATTCCTAAGTTTTCCAAAAATTACAAATACACCCTTAAATATTTTTGAAATTCCCCTATCTTTTCTAGGAATTTCAAATACACTTCTTAACTTTCTTAAAATTTCAAATAAACCCTTACTGTTTCAAAAATTACAAATATATCTCAACATTTTTTGAAATTACAAAAAAGCCTTTGACAAGATGATAAAATTAGGATCAATCTATGTGCAAATATGTTTGATCTTTGTGAAACTTGAAGGAAATTGATTACTTAATACTAGAATAATAAATCCTTACTTGATTGAAGCGCCACGATACAAAGTGAAAAAGTTAAATGAAATGAGAATCTTAAATCCTTAAATTTTGTCCTTGTTCTTGAAGAGATAAAAATTACTTTCTATAATCAAAACTCTGATATCATGTAAATTAATCAAATACAAAGAGAAAAAGCAAAGAAATGCAAACAAGAAAAAGAAGAGATATAAAAACATAATAATGGAAAATAGAAAAATAAGTAAAATATAAGCAAAAAGAGTAAAAAAATTAAAATACCTATATAATAATTATTCTAATAATTATAAGTTGATTTCCTTAGGCTAAAACAATATAATCTTAGAGTGAGTAATTTTGGAGATAGTGAACTTCAATCTGACATTTTTGAATATTTAATTCAACCCTTTTTCAGAACCAGGATAACAATGATCGTATGGCTTATTGGCTATCAACTACATCTAGCCTATTATTCTTGCTCCATCGAAGTTTAAAAAGTGGTACTGCAGCAAAGAAGCCTCCTACTCCATCCTCTTTTCTTGGGAGGATGGCTCAAGTAATATAATATTTATCATCTATAACTGTATTCTTATGTACGTGTTTCCTCCAGAATATGTGATGTGTAGCTTCTTCTTTTTTTCCTTTCTCTCTCTCTCTCTCTCAGAGTTTCCGTTCATCTTCGTCCAATTTTTCAATTGGTCCACTCGATTTAGTGCGCCCAGTTGAGGCCAAGTATCCAGCTTTGCTTTTCAAGCAACAACTTACAGCATACGTGGAGAAGATATACGGAATTCTTCGAGATAATTTGAAGACTGACTTGGCACCATTGCTCTCTTTGTGCATTCAGGTATAATGAGCACCAACTATAGTGCTAGATCATTTGACATTCGTCAGAAATGTTTCGAGTCAAAGGCATGAAGTATCTTTTGAATAAATTTGGTTAATTCTATTATGGAGTAGTAATTTCTTAACACCACTTGCATGTTACCTCGACAATTCAGGAGTCCAAACGCATTGCAAAATCAGCCGGAGGGTCGAATGGCGATATTCCACCTAATCCTAATCCTTGGAAGAGTACCATTGATAAACTAAATGGGCTTCTCTCTACATTGAAAGGAAAATTTGTATGGCACTGTTTTTTGCAATGTTATTGTGAACCTGTATTCTTTTCTGGTACACTGAATTTATTTTTAATTTTGTCCCAGGTGCCTGCAGTTCTTGTCCAGAAGATACTTACTCAGGTTTTCTCGTACATAAATGTACAACTTTTTAATAGGTAATTTCTTTATTCCAAAACTTACTAAGGGATCAAGATCTTAGAGCCATCAGTGTCTAGATTAATTTGGATGGTGCCGTTGTGCAGTCTACTTCTACGCCGAGAGTGCTGCACATTTAGCAATGGGGAATACGTGAAGTCAGGGTTAAGTGATCTAGAGTTATGGTGTGGCCAGGAAAAAGAGGTACTTTCCTCTATTGTGCTGAGTGAAATGCGATGTTTTATTTTCCCAAAACCCTAGCCTGTTATATTAGTCTGCCTCTCTTTCTCTATCTTTGGTTCCATCGTTCATTGCTCTCTCCATAATATGTTCTATTTTGTTGATGTCATAAATCTTCCTGCAGTATGCTGGCTGTTCATGGGATGAACTAAAAAATGTTAGGCAGGCTCTTGGATTCTTGGTATGTTTCTAAACAATGTCATTTGATTGCTATTAATCATGTTGTACATTCGATATTTGAATCTTTCATGATGTTTCTTCCGTTTCATACAGTAGATATAGTTAATCGAAAGAAAAACCATGAAAAGGTACGTCTTTTTGTGTAGAAAATTGAAAGTATAAATGAGATGATTTCTTGCTCAGAAAAGCACAGGAGGAATTGGATTTGGAGAGTGAAAATAATGTTAGAAACCGAAACAAAATTGCAGACTTTAAAAACATGAAACACATATAAGACCAGGTAGAAGCTCTGTTGAACATAAGAAGCGGTCTGCTCCCTCTCTAAATTCCTGAAGTGTTGAACTAATAAAGAAGGGAATGCATTATGATCAAACCTATCTGTATCTGTAACAGAGCAAAATGACTATTCTACCTTGACTTGTATAAAAATACGAAATTATAAATACAATTATATACAGAATTAACACACATCAACTGACAAAGCTCATCTTTTAGTTAAAGTTTGCAACTATTATTGAAATATACTCCTAACTCTTTTATCCTACTAAAAAGTTGTGTTGGGTGTGGTTTTGGTTAAATAAATTAGATTCTGAGCTGAACTGAAACACCTATATGATGAAGATAAAATGTATTTTTCTAATTTGATTGTTCTCATCACCAAATGCTGTGGCAAGTGTCCACTCAACTAGCCAGAACCTGTACCAAGTTACAACTAAGGAGGCATTACAAAATATTTTAACATCTTCAGCCAAGGATAGATTTCTTGTTAGATTTTATTAATGCTTTCAAAATATGAAGCGGATGGGAAATGGGAGTTTTGTATTGTCAAACACTCCCTCTCAAGAATGGGCTTCTCTGGCACATCGTTTGAAATTTTTCATTTTATTTTAGAGGGTTGTTACTCGCAAGGGCTTGCACCTAGGTCCACGTCATGTTAAATTGATTTGGTCATGGATTAAGATTTCTTTTTATATTTTTCATATTGTCTAACATCCTTTGTTGTTGAATATGAAAATAGTGAAATAATTCAGACAACTGCATAGTTAGAGTAACTCTGTTACAAGCTCACATGTTTTTGATGCACATGCCAATCCTTAATCTGCTAAAATGTTCCTCATTAATGTGATTGATATTGGAAAGTACAACTTGCTGAGTCATAGAGAAATCTTTAGTGTATAATATTCAATTGATGTGTGGTAATATATTTCTGAATGTATATTAATATGGTTCTAAGCTTATTATAGCATTAATATTTTTGCAGGTTATACACCAGAAGTCTCGAATTTCCTATGATGAAATCACAAATGACTTATGTCCCGTGAGTCCCTCCTTTTCTCTCCCAAACTTGAAAATTGCAACAGTGCAAGTACACATCTGAAAGGAAATTTCAGTTTGAAGTGTTCTCCAATGATCCCTAATCTTTTGAAATTGAAATATTTGGTCCCCTTTCTTTCAATTGTGATTTTGTCCTAAACCTTGAACATCCAGAAATAATGTGGATAATGTTGAATAGCCGACTACAACGGTAACCATTCATGGCCACGAGGCAGGCACTTGATCAAAAAAGAATCAAAATGTTCCTGTTTTAATAGCATGTTTAGATGCCCGTTTTTAGTTGTTTTTAATGGAAGAATATTGTTGAAATATTGGGACCAAAATATCTTTAGCTATTAGAAAATAATGAGTTTGCATAATTCTTTTTAAAAGACCATTTTAACCCCAATTGTGACATGTCCTAAGTGGATTGGTTAGGTGTCGTCCAACTCTATTTCTTTCCTCATATAATCTATCTTATATTGTATTTAAGATTATTAAGAAAAGACTAAACTTTTAGCTCATCCTTTAGCTTTTACTAACCATCAATCAATAAAATTAAACAAACTCATAAATCCTATGATTACAACCGTTAAATAACACGTAGAAGACCCTCCTTCCTCTTTCATCCACAAATTCAAGTCATTAAAATGGAGACAGATGTATTTAAACCTCATATTACATAAAGTGCTGCATAGATTGAGATAGGTAATCAAAAGTGAAAAAGAATAAGCATGAAGTATCAGAATTGGGATACTTTAGATATTCTTGAGTGGTAATTTAGTTTTTTTACACTTACTTAGAGACTGATGCATTGAGGAAACTAAGTTAAACCCCTCTCTTCTCTCTCTATATGTATGTGTTATATTACACTTACTTAGAGACTGATGCATTGAGGAAACTAAGTTAAATCCCTCTCTTCTCTCTTTATATGTATGTGTTATATCTCTCTTAGCTATGCTATGTCCATGTGTTCAGATCTTGAGTGTTCAACAACTATATAGAATATGCACGCAATACTGGGATGACAGCTACAACACTAAAAATGTATCCCCAGATGTAAGTCAACAAAAATACCTTGAAACCGCTGAACTGCAATATCATTTGGTAATTATTAATGCTGTGCTATCCCCACTTCTCTTTGTATAGGTCATTTCCAGTATGAAGCTTCAAATGAATTACGACTCCAAAGGTGATGATAATAGCTCCTTTTTGTTGGATGATAATTCCAGGTATAAATTACACCCCTATTTTCCATTATAATGCTGTTGTTCTAGACAGTGACTAATCATGCTTTATAAATACAGTATTCCATTCTCAGTTGATGACATCGCTGGTTGCCTACACAAAACAAGTTTTTCAGATGTAAAACCTCCAGCAGAACTTCTTGAGAATGCAGCCTTCCAATTTTTACAAGATTGACGATGTAATTCTTCTATGGCTATCCTCTTTTTATATTCAACCCTTTCACGATCCGGTCATTACCACTTTGTAAATCCACCTCCAAAATTTTCTCTCCGTAACTGTTTCATTCATTGTATCTTCCGTTGCTTTGGATGTAAAATTATTGCTTCAAACTAGGATTGTACTTTACGTAGGCTGCTTCAGTTAGCTAGGGGAGGCAAGTTTAGGTTTTGCACTTAAAGTGCAGTTTTACTTTGTAATTTTCTCATTTATCTTGGTTTTCTAATTAGTTTCTTGGAGCCAGCATTCTTTGTAGGGACAGGGGGGAAGAAAATTAATGTAGTATGGTGGGATGAGCTGAGCTAATACTGAGATTTCTAATTCGGTCCCTATATTCAATTTACACAAAGCAATACATGTATTTAGTTTCGTACTTCATACAAAATGTTTTTTGCTATATGGTGTCTGTAAAACTCTCATTACTAATTTTTCAATGTATGGTTAACATGATTTAATCAATTTTTTTCTGCTCCATTAATATTGTTTTTGTAAGTTTATCTTTTATTAATTGCTACTTGCACTTGTGGTGATAATGTTTAACTTGGGGGCTGAATTTTTTGAAATCCTTTGTAGAAATTTTCAATATTCCTTGACTTTATTTAGTTTTTATTTTTAAAATATACGAATGCTTGCAAACATACACTTACAAGTACAATAAAGGAATGAATAAGTGTTGGCTCCGTTTGTTCTTATGAATGCTTTCGATGGATTAAATAAGCAAGCATTTTTGTCTTTGTTTCTTTTTTTTAATAAAAATAATTCTCATTCATTTTATGAATGCTTTTGATGGATGAAATAAGCAAGTATTTGTCTGTTTGTTTCTTTTTTTTTAATAAAAATAATTCTCATTCATTAAACAGAATATATATTTAAAAGATAATCATAAAAAAAAAACTCTTTTAGACATCCTTAGTATCTCAGTCCACCAAACTATATCAATATCACATCTTATAACATATTTAGTCATTGTGGACATGAATATTTTGTTCATAATATCTATATTAGAAGTAAAAATTTCTATTAATAGATAAACATCTAATCTCACCAGAAGTAAAATAAGAACCACTATCTTTAAAAAGATTAATGATGATAATACATTTAGATTAAAAATAATATCTAAACATCTAAAAACACAAGCAATATTGATAGCCTATAACAAGGCTTATAATGCAAAATATACATCCTTTTTGAGACTTACATTAATAAAAATTACTTTACCATTTTTATCTCGCGTTACCATATATCTACCTATTATTTGATCTTTCCTGTTAAGTTCTACATCAATATTAATTTTTAAAAAACTACACAGATTTTTGTGATTTAGTAACACAATTTATAGTCTCATTAGGGGAAAATGTGAAGACTTACCCAAGATTTTGTCTCATTAAACCATCTCAGTTGCTCAAAAGGCATGAATTACTTTGGCTTATTATATTGATAACATGAAATTTAAATTATTATATATAAAACGCCTCTACATGTTTGGTCGTTCTCCTCCTTTTTTTTTTCTTTTTTCTTCTCTCTCTCTTTCTTATCCTTCGATAAGTTTTCTTTTCCTATATTTTAGCTTTTAATTTTACTCTTTTTTTTCTTTAGCTATCTAGGTTGGTTATTCTTCAATAATATTATTTTACACACAAAAATATAATAATATTTTTAAAATAAATATATTTATTATTTATGCATACAAATAAATATCAAAATTTTCTAAAATAAATAATTTTTTTATTTATACACACAAATAAATATCAAAATATCTTAGCTATCTACATTAGTTGTTCTTCAACTCTATTGTTTTGCTACTTTTTTATACACAAATAAATAACAAAATGTTCCTAAAATAAATATATATTTTATTTATACACACAAATAAATATCAAAATGCCTCTAAAATAAATACACTTTTTATTTATACACAAAAATAGATATCAAAATATCCTTAGAAGAAATACACTTTATTTATACACATAGGTAAATACCAAAATGTCCTTAAAATAAATGCATTTTAATATTTTTTTTGTAGTGTGCCATTTTGATTATTTTCCAATCTTTTAGTTTCAATTAATTTTTTAATACACAAATAAATATTAACATGTTCAATTAAATCTAACCAAGCATGTATTCCTCTCTCAAATAAACTACACATCATATAGTAATTAATGTAATCACACTCTCATGTCAATTAAATTATATATTACTTATTAAATTCATCAATTATGGATCACATACATAAGAATCATACATCTTTGCTTAGAAACTATGCATGATATTTTATCAAGACAAACAATTAAATAATTCTTTCAAATCTATTTATTTAATTATCTCTATAGATTAATTATTGGCCAAACAATTAATAGTATAAAAATTAGATTAAATAATATAATTAAATTAAAATCATAATTGAGGTGAAATATTAGATCATCACATATTGAAAACTCAGCTCATAAGACCCATAGATTAATGTATTAGCTAGACATAATTTTGTTCATAAAGTTCATATTTTTCATAAAGAAAGACATAAAAATTGATAAAGAAATGAGAAGAAGAAATACAATTAATCTTTTGAACTATAGCACCAATCTCCTCTTGAATCTTTAGGAAAATTGTATCTCATTTTGAAATTTCTATATTTCTCTCTTTTCCTAGCTCTAAAAACTAATAAAAAATTGATAATTTTTGGCTCATTAGAGTTTATGAGGCAATTAGAGGATTAAATTAAGCTCACATATAATTTAGATAGTTAGATCAATAGTTGAGAAGAAAAAAAATGAATAACATTGGTGAATAGAAAAAGAACACATGGTAAGGGAGAAATACATATCCAATTAGAGTGCGATGCATGGCATGGTCGATTGGTCATGGTCAATGTGTATTGAATCAACACCATGTGGCACAATGTTCTTCGTGCATACATATTACGTGGTACACTAGTGGAAAGAATGGGCAAATCGTGTGATGACGTGTGGTAAGACCATTGAACGCGTAGTGATACTCGAAACGAATGCCATTTTGACCAGTTGCACTGTTCTGTTTCACACAAGTAGTGATACCTGATTAGCCCAATTCACTTATGTGGCATCAATGTGGTGTTTATGGTCAAATCCTTTACTTTTGTGGCCTCCATGTGACATCTTCTAATTAGTCCTACATTAAAAAATTCATAAACATTTGTAAAAAATTCTAGAAAATTTCTAAAATTTATATTTGTACTCATTTTCAATAGATAGTTTATATTTTAATATTTTTAACCCCAAAATATCACGTATTGAATAAAATAAACAAATATTAAGCAAAAAGTGCAGTGATGACTCTACTTTCATGGAGTCATCATACCTCCAAACTTAACTCTTTGCTTGTTTTCAAGTAAAACCAAGTCTAACTAGATAAACTAACATGGACAGTATATTTATAAATATATATCTATTAATACAAGGATATGCAAGGTTTTTGAAGAGTTAATTTGTATGTTGCATATGATATCATCCAATGCACTCATGAAATCAACCTATATGAGCATGCTAATCAATTCAATCTTAGAACAAGTCTTATATGTCTATTTTTCACATGCTTCTCCACTAATATAAATATTCACTTAGCTAAAGATCAATAAAAGGCTTAGGTAGGGGTCAATAAATGAAGACATTTAGGCTCTTTCCATACCTTAGCTATCTTTTTATTCATCATGCACTTTTTAACTACAATTGAGCTTTTACTTGATATTTTAGTGCACCATATCTTATAATATTTTCATATTCTTTTATTCAACATCTTTTTTTGTAACTTTAAAACACCCCCAAACTTATTTTCAATTTTATTTTCTTTTTCTTTAGAGAGATAATTATGTTGTGAGTTCTCTCTCTCTCTCTTCCTCTCTTTTATATAGGGTGCATTACATTTCATCTTATTCTACAGCATTACACATGATTTCATTTTTTTTCTTTTCATATAAGCTAAAGGTATAAGGGTAAAAGGTAATACTTATTGGTTAGGCATAAAATATGGCTTAAAGATATGAAAGGTTCTTAATTGGGCTCAAATGATTCAAATAAGACATAAATTACCTCTCTTGCTAAATATTATTTAGAATATTTCCTCAAGGGATGATCAAATAGATTCTAAAACACAGTAGATCTCATCAATTCGCATAACTTATTATAAAGTTTCTCTCAATAAGAACACCAAAATCAATCATGAATATGTACATAAAAATTTGACTCAATCTAATTAAAACTAGCTAGCACATCACATAATTAATATAAGTATCTTAACGAGCATGTTACATTCCTTATCATATTCATGACAACCAATTTTTATCATTGAGTTCATATGTTTCATATCAAGCATGAATGCATTTTAGTCTTCATATATTTATCAATTTATACCCAAATTATGATTAAAAACATCCTAAAACTAAAATAAAAATTCCTAAAAATTGAAAATTTGTACTAAATACTAAAGTAGAGAATGAAGTTTCCTCCCCCAAACTCAAATTGCACATTTTCCCAAATGTGCACATATAAATATGAAAAATTTAAAAGGAAAGAAAACTCCCTTAGTCCTGACACACTATCATTGAAATGTTCAATCTTATTACACCATTGCTCTCTATAGTTATTCACCTACAAAACAAAAACAATAAAAATATAAGTAAAATAACTTTAGGTTTCCTTCCAATCACCGTCACATTTAACGTCCTTAACTACATGGTCATATCAAGTCCTAAGGTTCATCCCTATGTGTCCATTTATTATTGAGTTTTTTTGAAAATAGTTTGAGTCTTGATTTGTTCAATAATATTTTATGTTTCAGTTTAAAAACATGATGCTCAATTTTCTTATCATGCCATATTTTTATTTTCTTTTTTGTACTTTTTGGCATTCTTATAAGCACTCTACCATAGCTTATCTAATTTATGTATTTGTAGTATCTTTTCCACCTCTCTATTGGACTCTTTCTCTTACCCAATTGATTGGGAATTGTAGGGTAAATGTGTTAGATCTAAACTTAGTGACCTTTTAATAAATGGTTTGAGCTTAGATTCTATCTCAATACACATGGGAGGTGTAGCCTCAAAATAGTTTACACAATCAACAATATCAATCATAGATTCCATACTTTCAAAATTAAAATGGATTAAGTTGTTTCTTGGTGAGTTTACTTCATTGTTCACAACAACATGTGTGATAGTCTAAGTATGGGAAACTTAATAGATTCTTTTAAGTTATCATCACAATCAGTCACATTTATCCTAAAGTATTCATTAACTTCATATGCTTTAAAGGTTACCTGTTCATCTTGCACTCTCATTGTAAGCTCACATTTTTGTACATCAATGAGTGTTCTTTTAGTTTCTAAAAATGGATGACCAAGTATTATAGGAATGTTATGATCCTCTTCCATGTCTTGTAAAATGAAATCTACTGAAAATATGAACTTGTCTACTTTTACTAGCACATCTTCCACCACATTGGAGTCGCTTAATTGATCTATATGCCATTTGTAATGCTATTGAAGAGGGTTTGGCTTTGCCTACCCCCAATCTCTAGAATATCAATAATGGAATAAGGTTAATGCTTGAACCTAAGTCATATAGCAATTTCTTAAAGTTCATGTTCCCAATTGTGCAAGGAATGTCAAAGTTACCCAAATCTTTCAATTTTTGGGGTAGTTTTCTAGCAAGGATAGCACTGTAACCTTCAATTAAGGTTATTATTTCATTGTCTCTAAGCCTTATTTTCTTAGATAGGATGTCCTTTAGGAATTTGGCATGAGAAGACATTTGTTCAAGTACGTCTGCAAATAGTATATTTATGTGCAGCTTCTTGAACACTTCCAATTTTTTTGAAAAATACATGTCTAAGATTTTCTTTTGTAGTCTTTGAGGGAAAAGAATGGTAGGTTTATGGAGGTTTCTTTTTTTGGCTGAATTATTTCCTTTCCAGAGCTATGTTCATTCACTTGTTCCTCTTCATCCTTTTTAGCTTCCTATTCTCCTCATCCCTTTGAGTCTCATATTCCTCATCATCCTTTTGGATCCTATGTTCCTCTTCATCCATTTTACTACTCCTCAAGGCTATGGCATTACAATGCCTCTTGGTTTCTTTGCTTGGGTTTATAATTGGGTCACTTGAAAGGTTACCTTAAGGCCTGGGAATGTTTCCCTAGTTGAGTCTCTAAATTTTGAATTAAAGCTTATTGAATGTACACTTTTGTATTTATTGACTAGATGAAGTCTTTCATCATCCTCATTAAAGCATTTGTATTGTCCTTAGTATGTGGCCTTTTCTCTTAGGCTTATGATTGTTGAAAACTAGGTGGTGAAAATGATTGAATATTGAATTAACTACCACCTTGATTGTTGTTATTACTCCAAGAGAAATGTGGATGTTGTCTCCATCCTGGGTCATATATGTTGGAGTATGGATTATTGTTTCAGTTTACATTACCCATATAACATGTTAGTTTAGGATTATTTGGTTAATTATCAAAAAAATGAGATCCCCCACAAAAGGCACATGGCATCCTTAAATCTTAGACCTGGTTAATATTCACTGGTGAGTTTTGAGCCTTCAAAAGATTCACCAAAGATGACACTTGAGCTATAAGTACCGTGATATCATTTATCTCATACACTCCGAATACTCTTCTTATGGCTGCCATTCTATCCATTGACCATTGATAATTATTAATAGCCATTTTCTCAAGTAAATTATAATTTCAATTGTAAGATTTGGCTAGCAAAGCCCCATTAGAAGATGCATCAACAATGGTTCTTGTTTGAGCATTGATACCATTGTAGAAAGTCTCCATTTGGATTCAATGAGGGATATCATGATGATGACACTTCCTTTGCAATTCTTTGAATCTTTCCCATGCTTCATATAAAGATTCCCCTTCATATTGTTGGTAGGAGGTAATGTCATTCCTAAGCTTGGCATTATTTTTTGGTGGGAAATATTTCATCAAGAATTTATCTGCCAAATCATTCCAAGTTGTAATGGATATAGTTGGAAAATATTTTAACCAAACTCAAGCACAATCTTGCAAAGAGTAAGAAAATAATCTAAGCTTAAATGCCTCTTCGATCATGCCACCGAATTTGAACGAATCTCCAACTTCAATAAAAAATCTGAGATGTAGATGAAGATCTTTTGTTAATAATCCACTAAATTATCCAACAGTTTGTAGTATTTGAAATATCATTGTCTTTAGTTCAAACTAATTAGCTTGAATGTTTGGCCTTGTAATACTTGGATTCAGTCCTTCCAACATAATTATTGTATATTCATTCATAGCTTTATCCCTATCATCCTTTAAAGGTATTGATGAGTGCTCAAAAAGCACTAAAATAACCATGATTTTATGCACATTAATTGATTAAAAATATATATATATTTATATGTTTTATCATATATTTCTATAAATTTGTCTATTTCGGAATCACGGGTATTTTTATTGTTTTTCAGGTATTTTGGCTTAAAAAACGCAACTTAAAGACTCAAAGAGGAATACTTGAAGCAATATATCACAAATATATTAATAAATAAGTGGGAAAAGGTCAACAAACATGGAAAAATTGGACAAAATGGGTCCAAAAGGTCAAAAATGTCAAAAAGGAGAAAATCGCGCCCAGCTGCCCAGCCGCGCGCGCCCCAGCGCGCCAGGCCTCCAATCCGCGAGCGCCTCAGCGCGCGGCTACTGTTCACGCGCGCCGAGCTGCGCGCAGCGACAGCCCCTTCCGCACGCGCCGACGCCTTTTCGCCCCATTTTTCACGTGCAGCCGCCCCCATGACGTCATGTTGACGTCATTAATGACCTCAACATTTCCATTACGCGTTTTTACATTTTTTTAACATTTTTTTAACCTTTTTTACTCATTTTTTCTCTCCATCCTCACCTATAAATACCCCCTTCCCTTCACTTCAAAACACACCTTCAAAACACACTTCTCTCTTCTTTCTTTCTCTCATTTCTTAGTTTTTGAGTTTTTCTTAGTTTCTAAGCTTTTCTTAGTTTCTTTCTTAGTTTTTAGTTAAATTCTCTTAGTTTTAGAGTTCTTCTCTTTTTGAGAGGAACTTGTAATGTTTTTGTAATTTATTAGCTTTTTGATTCAATAAATGGAAGTGCAAATTCCGCTTGGAGGTTTTCCAGCAACGAGAATAGCGTCGAAGTTCTGTAAGGATTTTATTTTCTTTACAGTTATTTTTTATGCTTTATTCTTACATGTTATATTTAATTTGTCTGTGATTAAATTTAATTGTGCTGGCTATTTATAATCATGATGTAATAATAACGTTGTTATGCTTGCGAAATATTAAATAGGTAAAAATTTCTAAAATGAATTGATTTTATTTTTATTCAAGATTTTATATTAAGAATGTTAGAGAGAAATATATTATTTTTCATTACAAACTTAAATCTGAAAATTAGATTTTAAGGTTTAGTTATTCGGTCTAATTTAGAGTAGTGCTCTTTTATTTGTTGGTACAATCGCCCAGTAGTTAGAGTGAAACTCTATTTCAAAAGTTTTTATAAGAATTATTATGTGAAAATGTATTGACAACATGTTTTCAATAGTGGTTTTAAAACTTGAAAGTTAATACTCGGATAATTAAATTCTTATGTTTAATTTGGACACCTTGAATAAAGTTTAAACTGTCTAACCCCACCAAATGTGGCATTTGAATGGTTCATTTTCAATCTCTTAGAAAAAAGGAAATAATTTAATTAACCAAATTAGTTATCAACCCCACCCATAGGTGTTAATTGATTTGTTTAGTTAATAAAGAATATCTAACTCCACCAAAGGTGGTATTCATACAAAAAAGGGAGTTCTGTCTAGGAGACTAGTTCTTGGAAGCCTTTGTGCCACTAGGCTTTCTTAGGAACGTTGTTCTGGCTAGGAGAATGGTTTTTAAGGAGCCGTTGTACCACCATTCTTTCCTGAGAGCACTCTTGGTTAATACTGATTATGTTATTTAAAAAAACAAAAAATAAATAAATAAATAAAATTTTGCTTTAGTTTTGTTTAGTGTTTTGTATTAAATACCATGTAAATTTTCTCTAAATTTTTTATTTTGTTGACAGGAGTTTTAAATTTACGTTTACAATAGTCTATGCGTGGTAGGAGATCCTTAGGAAACCCCCTTACACCATATGTAAATAATATTCATAAATTTAAACAAGTGTCAACAAAACTGGATTCCACCCATCAGCCTGTTTTTGAGCCAAACATAGAACCAAGTCTTAATCCTTTACTAGAACCGAAAGAAATGGAAGAAAACCAACATGTTAGGGAAACCACTATGAAGGAGTTTGCAAGACCGGTGATTGGCACGGCAACTGCCGCTATCCAGTTGGGTAAGGCTGCTCGGAATTATGACCTAAAAAATATTCATTTTTCTGTGCTTCCTTATTTTTATGGGCTACCTAATGAAGATTCTCTTTCCTTCATGAGAGATTTCTATGCTACGGTCCAAACATTCCCCCTCGGTATTCTAAACGAGGATCAACTTAGAATGAGATGTTTCCCCTACACCTTAAAGGATAAGGCCAAAGCTTGGTTGATGTCACTTCCCCCAGGTTCTCTAATGACATGGGGTAACATTTACAATAAATTCATGGGAAAATTCTATTCCCACCAAAAAACATCAGAGTTGAGAGGAACGATTGCTACTTTCTCTCAGATGGAAGGATAACCATTCCATGAAGCTTGGGATAGGTTCAAAATGTTTCTCACTCAATGTCCCCATCACAGCTTTCCCCTGCAGTTGCAGAACCAATTCTTTTACGATGGACTTACACAACAATGTCAGTTCATTGTTGACAACGCTGCAGGAGGAGCAATAGGAGAAAAGACTGCCTCAGAGACGTATAACCTCTTTGAGATGTTGGGTGCTAATTCCCAACAGAAAAGCTCCCGAGTGAGAAAAGCTGGAGTTCATGAAATCGACTCCAGTAATGAAGTTCAACAACAACTTGTTCAACTGACCAAGCAAGTTGCCCTTCTCACTACACAAACCAACACCAATAATGAACAATATGGTTTGTATAGCAACATGGGACATGGTACTGAAGCCTTTCCATATCAAGGAGAAACAACAACTGGACCTGAACATGTTAATGTGTTGGGAGCATATCAACAGAGACCAAGGTTTGACCCCAATTCAAATACCTATAATCCTGGGTGGAGAAGTCATCCAAATTTCTCCTGGAGACAAAACAACCCTCCTTTCACTCAAAACTCAAACCAGGCAGGCCAGCAATTCCACCCACCTATTCCAAGAAGCATTCCCAATAAACCAACCCTGGAGGACAACTTGAATTCTTTTATTCAAGTTTGTAGGGATAACCAATCTAAAACCAATCAACGGTTGGACTCTGTGGAAGCTTCTATCAAAAAGGTGGAAGTTCAAGTAGAACAGTTAGTTGAACATTTGCAAAAACAAAGCAAAGACTAATTTGATAGTCAAATGAATTCAATGAAAAGGAGACATTGAGTTTTTCATTCTGCAATCTCCAAGCAACGTCTTACTAGAAGACGATAAATTTTAGTCCTACATGGGAGGTCACCCATTATTGTATTTTCCTTTGTTTTAGTTTTATTTTGCGTGTAATAAAATTCAAATGAAATAAATTCGTTTGTTTCAAAAATTGTGTCCATTCATTAAAATTAAAATTTAAAAAAAAACAAAAAAAAAATTTAGGTTCCTTGCACCTTTTTGCTTTAAGCCTTTACGTTTTATCAAGTTATAAATATTTCTTAGAGATATATACTATTGTTTTTTAAGAGCAAAATGTTGATACACAATAGGAGGAGGATCATTTTCAACTACAAACATCCATGGGAGATGCTGAAGATAGGCGGAAAAAGATGAAAGACTATACAATGCCAATCATTGGCAATGTAACTTCCGGCATCCAATTACAAGAGGCTGCAAGTAATTATGAATTGAAAAAGATTCATTATTCTTTGTTGCCTTCCTTTTACGGTATCCCTAATGAAGACCCTTTGCATTTCATTTGAGAATTCTATGCTATTGTCCAAACCTTTCCACTTCATGCAATTAATGAAGATCAACTTAGGATGAGGTGTTTTCCTTACACCCTCAAAGATAAAGCTTGGTCATGGTTCATTACTCTACAGTCAGGTTCTCTTAAAACTTGGGAGGCAGTCTATGAAATTTTTATGGGTAGGTTCTATTCCCATCAAAAGATTGTTGATCTAAGAACAAAGATAGCAACATTTTCTCAAATGTATGAAGAGCCCTTTCATGAAGCTTGGGAACGATTCAAACTCCTTTTCATTCAATGTCAAAATCATAGCTTTCCATTACAACTACAAAAACCAATTCTTTTATGATGGATTGACACTGCAGAGTCAATACATGGTTGATAATGCTACTGGAGGTGCTGTAGGAGAAAAAACCGCAGAGGAAACCTATAATCTTTATGAGCTATTGGGTTCTAATTCCCAACAAAGAGGTGGTAGAAGGAAAGCAAGGGTCAATGAAGTTGGCTCTGATAATGAGATAACCTTGCAACTTGCTGAATTGACTAAACAAGTGCAATTTCTCACTACCCACTAAATTTCAAATCAAGAGGTATGTAAAGTGTGTTGTTCAATTGGGCATGGTACTCATAATTGTTCATATACTTGTGATTCTAGTGTCGATGCCATAGAGGAAGTCCAATCTTTTCAAAGGTATCATCCAAACACCTATAATCATCCAGCCTACACCCAATATCCAACACTAAGGTCGGATAACAACCACCCTTACCCACCAAGCCAATCTTTTAAGCCAACCTTAGAAGATAGCTTGAATGCTTTTATTCAAGTTAGTCGTGACAACCAATTGATGACTAATCAAAGGTTGAACACCATGGAGGCTTCGGTTAAAAGGATTGAATCTAAAGTTGGGCAACTGGCTGAACAAATGCAAAAGAAAGAACCAGGAAAGTTGCCCAGTCAACCAGAATAAGCAAAGGATGTAAAAACCCTTCGAAGTGGTAAGGTAGTCAATACCAGTTTACCTGAAATCTCTAACAATCTACCTTGTAGTTCAGGTAACAAAGAAGGCGATATTCTAATCTCGCAAAAAGGAGAAACAAGTGTTAAACTTAACAAGCCTTCTGAAAAACTCATTGGGGTATCATCTGACACCCGCAAAATTCAAAAGACAACAGAACCACACCAGATGCAAGTACCTTTTCCCCACCGGTTAAAAGAATCCAAACAAGATAAGCAATTCTATGATCTTTTTAATATGCTCTCTAAAGTAAATATCAATTTACCATTATTAGAAGTGATCATGAATGTGCCCTCATATGCCAAGTTTTTCAAAGAGTTGAACACTAAGAAAATGAGGTATGAACTGAATGAACGAGTAGTAGTATCAGAAATTTCTAGCGCTGTACTTCAGCACAAACTACCCCGTAAGTTGAAAGACCCTGGAAGTTTTATTATAAACATAACTATGGGGGATAGGAAGGTTGCTAAAGCAATGCTTGATTTAGGTGCTAGTATAAATTTGATGCCCTACTCTATATTCTTACAGCTCAATCTAGGGGATTTAAAACCCACAACTATGTCCCTTCAACTTGCAGATAGATCTCTTAAATATCCAGAGGGAATAGTTGAGGATGTGTTGGTACAGGTAGACAAACTGATAATACCTGTTGACTTTGTGGTTCTGGATATGCAAGAAAATCCAGCATTGGACAGAGAGCACACAATATTGCTTGGTAGACCATTTATGGCAACTACTAAAACTATTATTGATGTCCAAGATGGAAATTTGACAATGACAGTCTTAGGAGAGACTGTTCATTTTAAAGTTTTTGATTCTTCACCTTTTCCTTCTATTTCTGCCATCGATGAAATATTCGATGTTGATCCTTTGGATAATCTTGTCCAAAGCACCTTTTTCCAAACCAGAATAGAAGACAAGCTTGAAACTGTTCTTACACTTGAAAAGGTTGAAGAAGATTTTGATGAAGAAATTAAGGGGTACCTTGAACAACTAGACAATAATGAAGTAATGACAAAATCTAGTACACTTTTAAATCTACCCAGTTCTTCATCCATTAAAGAGGCCAATCCACCTGAACTTGAACTCAAAGACTTACCTGAGCACTTAAACTATGTGTTTTTGGGAGAAGGAGAAACTTATCCAGTGATAATTTCTTCAATCTTGACCAAACCACAAGAAAAGGAACTCATCAAAGTGCTTAAACAGTTTAAGAAATCTATAGGTTGGAGTATAGAGGATATAAGAGGCATTAGTCCAACAATGTGTATGCACAAGATCAACTTGGAGGATGGTGCTAAACCTGTACGAGAGGCCCAAAGAAGACTAAACCCAAACATGCAAGAGGTAGTTAAAAAAGAAATTCTTAAATTATTAGAAGAAGGGATTATCTATCCTATTGCGGATAGTAAGTGGATTAGTCCAGTGCATGTGGTACCAAAGAAATCTGGGATAACAGTTGTTAAAAATGACAAAAGTGAATTAGTGCCCACTAGAATAATCACTCGATAGAGAATGTGTATAGATTTTAGGAAACTAAATTTATATACGAAAAAGGATCACTTTCCTCTTCCATTCATTGATCAAATGTTGGAAAGATTAGCTAGGCACGAATTTTACTGTTTTTTGGATGGATTTTATGGATATTATCAAGTACCCATAGCACCAGAAGATCAGGAAAAGACCACATTTACATGTCCTTTTGGGACATTTGCTTTTCGCAGAATGCCATTTGGGTTATGCAATGCCCCTGCCACTTTCCAGAGATGCATGATATCTATTTTCTCGGACATGGTGGAAAAATTCATTGAGATTTTCATGGACGATTTCTCTGTCTTTGGGAACTCATTTGATGATTGCTTACATAAATTGGCTTTGGTTTTAGAAAGATGCATTGAATGCAATCTCACCCATAGTTGGGAGAAAAGTCATTTTATGGTTCAACAAGGGATAGTTTTAGGACATATAATTTCAAACAAGGGTATTGAAGTTGATAAGGAAAAAGTTGAATTGATATCCAAACTACCTCCCCCTACATCTGTGAAGGGGATAAGAAGCTTCTTAGGACATGCAGGATTTTACAGACGATTTATTAAAGATTTCTCTAAAATAAGTCGTCCCTTATGTAACTTGTTATCCAAAGATGCTTATTTTGATTTTAACAATGACTGCCTTATTTCCTTTAATACCTTGAAAGATAAACTAACATCTACCCCTGTTATTATGGCACCAAACTGGTCTTTACCTTTTGAAATAATGTGTGACGCTTCTGATTATGCTATAGGAGCAGTCCTGGGACAAAGAGTGGATAAGCATTTGCATGTCATCTACTATGCTAGCAAAACACTCAATGATGCCCAAATGAATTATACCACCACTGAAAAGGAATTCTTGGCTATAGTATTTTCTTTAGACAAATTTCGGTCTTATTTAGTAGGATCTAAAGTGATTGTGCATTCTGATCATGCTGCTTTAAGATACCTATTAAGTAAACCAAATGCCAAGCCAAGATTAAATAGGTGGGTCTTACTCTTACAAGAATTTGACCTAGAAATCAAGGATAAGAAAGGCAGTGAAAACTTAGTAGCTGACCATTTGTCTAGGTTGATTTCTGACTTCAATTCTCTTAAAGATGAGAGTAATGAAGATATAGTTGAAACATTTCCTGATGAACAGTTATTTTTCATAGGTCCGAACCCATGGTATACTGATATTGTAAACTATCTTGCCACTGGTGTTTTGCGACCTAACACTTCATATCAGAACAAGAAAAGGTTTTTTAAAACTATTAAGGACTATTTCTGGGATGACCCTTATTTATACAAGATTGGTCAAGATCAAGTCATCCGGAGATGTGTACCTGAAGAAGAACATAAGAGCATTCTAACTTTTTGTCATGAACTTCATTGTGGGGGTCATTTTGGAGGTGAAAAGACAGCCCGTAAGGTATTACAGTTTGGATTCTTTTGACCCACTCTTTTAAAAGATGCTGATATGTTTTGTGCACAATGTGATAGATGTCAAAGAACAGGAAACATAAGCAAAAGAGATGAAATGCCTTTGACATCTAATTTAGTTGTTGAACTCTTTGATGTATGGGGGATTGACTTTATGGGTCCTTTTCCCCCATCGAATGGTTTTCAATACATTTTGGTTGCTGTGGATTATGTATCCAAGTGGGTAGAAGCTATCCCCACCAAAACCAATGATGCTAATGTTGTTGTGAAATTCTTGAAAGATTTAATATTCAGTAGGTTCGGAACGCCTAGAGCTATAATAAGTGATGGAGGTAGCCATTTTTGTAACAAACTCTTTGATGGAGTACTAAACAAGTACAACATCACACATAAAGTAGCTACTCCATATCATCCTCAAACTTCCGGTTTAGTGGAAGTAAGTAATAGGAAAATTAAGGGAATATTGGAACGCATTGTGCATCCTTCAAGGAAGGATTGGGCATTTAAGTTAAATGATGCCTTATGGGCATACCACACCGCTTACAAAACACCTATTGGGATGAGCCCTTACCGGTTAATCTTTGGGAAAGTGTGCCACCTTCCAGTTGAACTTGAACACAAGGCTTACTGGGCAATTAAAGAGTTAAACATGGATTTAGATAAAGCAGGTGAAAAATGATTACTCCAGCTTCATGAGTTGGAAGAAATTAGGAATGAAGCCTATGAGAATTCCAAATTATACAAGGAGCGTACTAAGCGCTATCATGACAAAAGGCTAGTTCCTAAGATGCTTCATCCTGGAATGAAAGTTCTTTTATTTAACTCTCGTTTGAGATTGTTTCCAGGAAAGCTGAGATCAAGATGGGATGGACCATTCAAAATAGTTTAGGTATTTGAACATGGAGTAGTAGAACTATTGAACTCCAAGACACAAAAAACGTTCAAAGTCAATGGCCATCGTGTCAAGCCTTATTTAGAAGAACCAAACAACATTGCTGAAATGGATTGCATTTGGCTGAGTAACCCTTAGCACCAAAAAGATACGTCTTGCTAAGACGTTAAACTAAGCGCTGGATGGGAGGCAACCCATCATTTTAGGTAATTTTTTGTTATTTGTTTTATTTACTTAATTTTATTGTTTATTTTTAGTTTAATTATATGTGAATAATTTTTAAAATTGTTAAAACTAAAAATATTTGTTGAGATGTTAGAAGTTCACAGTGATCTGTCTGTATACACTTTAATGATGAATATGATGGATGCACCTGCATTTCTTCATTACTACTTACACATTCTTAAGAAATAGGTAATCTTTCTCCTCTTTTCTCTTTATCTTTAATTTGCAGTTGTTACATTGAGAACAATGTAAGTTCTAGGTTGGGGGTGGTGAAAAGTTACCATGCTTAATAAAAATAAAAATAAAATAAAAAAAATTCTCACAAAAATTTATCATTTCTTTAAGTCAAATTTAAGTAAATAGTTAAGTCTTTGGTACTGTTAGATTAATTTTTGAAAACATATCATGAAATATTTTGTAATTATTTTTGATAATTAGTTAGTTTTTGTCATAACTAGTATTTCTTGATAAAATGTGGAAATTATATTAAACCCAAAATCAGTGTTTATGAATTTTTTTTAGTGAAGACTACCCTTGTGAGATATAATTTGAGCCTAATTTCTTTTATTCAAAGTGAAATATATATTTTTTCTACTCCAAACACATTTCTTATTTATTCAAATGTTTAGATGATCTCTATAGGTATTAGTATTGAATGTATGAATTTTTTCTCATCTTAATAGAGTATCATATATTTTTTATTATTATTTTTGTTTAGATTAAATGATTTGAGTAGAAATTGATAGTATATGCTTATATCTCATTCATGCATAACTGCTACAAAAAACAAAAAGACATATATGGGGTTACCTAAACCAAGATCAAACAGAAAAGCCACAAAATTAACCACTCACCAAATTCCAAAAAATGTACAATCTGTACATGGGTTGACTCTCTAAAATATACATATATTGAAAAAACAAATTCTTCAGAAAAAAAATAGAGAGATAAAAAATATAGTATCATCTACATACTATGACCCACATTGCCTACAAAGTTGTGAGTAAAGGCTAAATACAAAAGAAAGATATAGGAAGTAATTCCCTAAAAAGTCATTGCAATTTCTTCATTTGTGAAAAGCATATATCTTGAAATTCTTTCTTAATGAGTTTGATTTATGCATGAAAATAATTTTTATATATGATATCTTTATAATTTATATATTCGATTCCTTTCATGAGATCAATGTTAAAATAACACTTTGAGCCTTTATTCTTTATACATATGCGAACATATTAGTTCATTTCTATACATCAACTCATTCGCATATAAATTAGTATGAGTGTTTGAACCCATAGGATTCAGTGTTTTGAGAGTATTGACTTGTGAGGAATAGAGTCGAAGCGAATTCTGATTCATGACATTGAAATTGGGTAAAATTAAATTGATACATTTTTGATAGGAAATATGAAAATGATTTTCGACTAATTATTATAATAAATCATGATTGTTTAAAGAGATTAAAATAACTTATGCTTGAGATTTTAATTATGATCTTAAAGGAGATTAAAAAAGAATGAGACCTTTTTGTGATATGTTGTTTTCTTTTATTCTTAAATTAATTTTTGATTGTGTTGTAATTTTAGTTTTTGATTTGATTGTTTTTATAGTTTCTTTTGATTTTTACAGTTAGTTCAATGTTTGTGGGTATCATTACTGAAAACCCTCAAGAGACTCAAACTCGTCCACTAGAGCAACCTAGGGGTTTAAAGGCTTGTTGCATAGGCTAAATGCAACCGTTTCAATCCACGAAAGTGATTTAGGATAGTTTAATTATTAGTTTTTATCGCTTCTCTTGCTAAGGGACTAGCAAGAAGCTGGTTGGGGGTTGTGATGAGTGCTCAAAAAGCACTAAAATAACCATGATTTTATGCACATTAATTGATTAAAAATATATATATTTATATGTTTTATCATATATTTATATAAATTTGTCCTTTTCGGAATCACGGGTATTTTTATTGTTTTTCAGGTATTTTGGCTTAAAAACGCAACTTAAAGACTCAAAGAGGAATACTTGAAGCAATATATCACAAATATATTAATAAATAAGTGGGGAAAGTTCAACAAACATGGAAAAATTGGACAAAATGGGTCAAACAGGTCAAAAAGGAGAAAATCGCGCCCAGTTGCCCAACCGCGCGCCCCAGCGCCCCAATCCACACGCCCCCCAGCGCGCCAGGCCTCCAATCCACGCGCGCCTCAGCGCGCTGCTACTGTTCACGCATGCCGAGCTGCGCGCCCAGCAGCCCCTTCCACGCGCGCCGACGCCTTTTCGCCCCATTTTTCACGTGCAGCCGCCCCCATGACGTCATGCTGACGTCATTAATGACCTCAGCATTTCCATTACACGTTTTTACATTTTTTTAACATTTTTTACTCATTTTTTCTCTCCATCCTCACCTATAAATACCCCCATTCCCTTCACTTCAAAACACACCTTCAAAACACACTTCTCTCTTCTTTCTTTCTCTCATTTCTTAGTTTTTGAGTTTTTCTTAGTTTCTAAGTTTTTCTTAGTTTCTTTCTTAGTTTTTAGTTAAATTATCTTAGTTTTAGAGTTCTTCTCTTTTTTAGAGGAACTTGTAATGTTTTTGTAATTTATTAGCTTTTTGATTCAATAAATGGAAGTGCAAATTCTGTTTGGAGGTTTTCCAGCAACGGGAATAGCGTCGAAGTTCTGTAAGGATTTTATTTTCTTTACAGTTATTTTTTATGCTTTATTCTTACATGTTATATTTAATTTGTCTGTGATTAAATTTAACTGTGCTGGCTATTTATAATCATGATGTAATAATAACGTTGTTATGCTTGCGAAATATTAAATAGGTAAAAATTTCTAAAATGAATTGATTTTATTTTTATTCAAGATTTTATACTAAGAATGTTAGAGAGAAATATATTATTTTTCATTACAAACTTAATCTGAAAATTAGATTTTAAGGTTTAGTTATCCGGTCTAATTTAGAGTAGTGCTCTTTTATTTGTTGGTACAATCGCCCGGTAGTTAGAGTGAAACTCTATTTCAAAAGTTTTTATAAGAATTATTATGTGAAAATGTATTGACAACATGTTTTCAATAGTGGTTTTAAAACTTGAAAGTTAGTACTCGGATAATTAAATTCTTATGTTTAATTTGGACACCTTGAATAATGTTTAAATTGTCTAACCCCACCAAATGTGGCATTTGAATGGTTCATTTTCAATCTCTTAGAAAAAAGGAAATAATTTAATTAACCAAATTAGTTATCAACCTCACCCATAGGTGTTAATTGATTTGTTTAGTTAACAAAGAATATCTAACCCCACCAAAAGGTGGTATTTATATAAAAAAGAGAGAATCAATAAAATATCAATTTATATCTTTAATAACCTAGATAATATGAGCAAGCATAATTAATTTAGTTATTATATCCATAAATACTCCACTAATATAAATGATAAAATTTGCATAAATATTTATTGAATCTGTATTTATATTTATTTTTAGATAAATATTTATTGAATTTGTATCTATGTTTATTTTTATGTTATTAGATTATATTTAATTAATCTGTATATATGTTTATTTTTATGTTATTAGATTAGGAACACAAAAACCAAACTATCGTGACAGGATGTTTAGGATTTAATTTTGTTTTTAAAAGTTTGAATAATAAATTAAAAACCACATACATTCCTTCCTTAGATCGACCTTGGGAGTATACTAATCATTTTCTTCGAAATGATTCGTGCACTTGCGAGAGTTTTATAAATATTAAAACCAAAGTATTGGCAAGAATCGGCGATGCCGGTTTTCGCTCATCAGGTATCTAGTTGTTCAAATTTAACTCATTATTGTTCATTTTTAATGGATTAGTTATTTTTTTTACTTGGGTGATAACTTGTTGCTTTCTTATTAATCTCAAAGTACACTCGATTTCAGGATCTAAAGGCAAAAAAATTTCCTTACGTACCCTACTCATGCAATTTACTATATTTATAGCAGTACTAAGAAGATGTCAAAATTAAAAATAAATAAATAAAGAAAGAAAAATAACTAAAATAAAATAAAATAAAAAATTAATTTATAATATTTATAATCCCACACAACAGTACAAAAAACTTGATCGATATGAATTATGTGTAATGAATACACAAATATATGTATTGTAACAAGTAATATAATGATAAAAAATATTATTCTCATAGAGATTATGTTATTAGAAACTAATTTTTAAAACTAAAAAAATAAAATAATTTTTTTGTGTTATTATGTTTTAAGAAATCAAAAGTAAAAGAAATAAAAATAAATAGCAATAATTAATTAATTCAGATTTGACAGCCAAAAAAATATATGAGAAAATATCTAGAAATTCTTAATCTCCTAATTTTTTAAACATTTGAATCACTAAAATCTCCCTAATATAATTACTAATCAATTACATGATCAATTGAATCTAACCAAGTATATATTCTTCTCTCAAGTAAACACATTATATAGTAATTAACGTAATCACACTCTCTTATCAATTAAATTGTATACTACTATTTTCCTAGAAACTATGTATGTTTTAGTCAAGACAAATAATTAAATAATTTTCTCAAATCTATTTAACTGTTTCTATAGATCAATTGTTTGTCAAACAATTAATAGCATAAGAATTTAATTAAGTTATAATTGGGGTAAAATATTAGATTATCACATGTTAAAAATTAGATTTATAAGACCCTTAGATTAATAAATTAGGTAGATAATTTTTTTTATAAAGCTCATATTTTTCATAAATAAAGACATAAAAATTGATAAAGAAAGGAAAAGAAGAAGAAATACAATCAATCTCTCCTTGAATCTTTACAAAAATTGTGTCACATTTTGAATTTTTTTTGTAATTTTCTCTCTTCTTAGCACAAAAAAACTAATAAAAAATTGATAAATTTTTGCTTGTTAAGGTTTATAAAGCAATTAGGGGTTAAATTAAGCTCAGATAAAATTTGGACATTCATATCAGTTTCACATTAATGGTTGAGATTAAAAAAGGAAAGATTAATAGTGCTAGAAAATAGAAATGTGACATATGGAAAGGGAGAAAGACAAATCCAATCAGCACCCGTCGCATGGTATGATTGATTGTTCGTGGCCAACACGTGTGTTGAGTCAGTGCCACATGGTGCGACGCAATTCATGTACATAGATGATCACTCTATAAAAGTAGTGCCATTAGCAAACTTTTTTACTCAATATTTACTTGTTTTATTCAATAAATAGTATTTTTATGGCCAAAAATATTAAATATAAACTCTTTAGTGAAAAAGGGGTGAAGATATATTTTTTAGAATTTTTGGGATTTTTTATGAATTTTTAACGCAAAACCAATCAAGAGCTTCCATATGGCATGTCACACAAGTAGAGGAGCTGACCGTGAAAGCCATGCGGATGCAATGCAAGCACGAAGAGTGAATCACATTATGTCGTGTGTGAGGAGGAGGAAATGCGTACCACGTGTAGCTACACCATGGATCCGAACATTCCACCTCAGTGAGCATTGACTCTAACCGATCTCCCTTGCCATGCGTCGCTCCATGATTCACCTACTAAATTTCTAATACCACGTGTCACACTGTGATTTGAGGGTCCAGATCACATTTGAGCAATATTTAAACCCTTAATCACTCCATAAACCCTAAGTGGAATCCATTAGCATGATTTTGGTCAATTTTTGGAACTAAAAAAAGAGAAAAATATAGAAAAATTTAAGAGAGGACACAATTTTGGTAGAGATTTAAGAAGATATTAATTCTACAATTCAAGAGATTGATTGTATTTCTACTTCTACTTTTTTTTTGTCAATTTTTATGTCTTCCTTTATGAAAAATATGAGCTTTATGAACATAATTATGTGTAGTTAATTTATTAATATAGGGATCTTATGAATCTAATTTTCACCGATTTAATATTTTACCCTAATTATAATTATAATTATAATTTAATTATATTATTTAATCTGATTTGTATGCTATTAATTGTTTGGCCAAAAATTTATATATAGAGAAAATTAAATATATTTGAGAGAATTATTTAATTGTTTTTCTTGATTAAATAACATTCATAGTTTCTAGGCAGAGATGTATGGTTCTTATATATGTGATCCATAATTGATGAACTTAATGAGTGATATGCAATTTAATTGTCATAAGAGTGTGATTAAATTAATTACGATATGGTGTGTAGTTTACGTGAGAGAGGAATACATGCTAGGTTGGACTCAATTGATTATTTAATTAATTAATAATTATATTTGAAGGATTTTAGCGATTTACATGTTTAGAAAATTGGGGGATTAAGTATTCCTAGATATTTTCTCATATATATTTTTAGTTACCAAATTTGATTCAATTAATTATTGCTATTTACTTTTAGTTATTTTAATTTTGCTTCCTTAAAATATAAAAACATAAAAAATTGATTTTTATTCTTTTTAGTTTTAAAAAATTAGTTTTTAATAAAATAATCTCTATGGGAATGATATTTTCTTATCATTATATTACTTTTTGTGATACATATACTTGTGTTTTCATTGCACACACTTTATTTGTTTTTTTAATTTAGACACATTCTTTAGTGCTATTAGAAACATAGAGTAGAAAATGATAAGCAATAGTTATCAATGGTCAATGAACGGAATGATATCCATATGAAGAGTAGGTGAAAAGCATGAGGTAAATGATATCATGACACTTACAACTGAAGTGTCATCTTTGGTTAATCTTTTGATGGTTCAAAACTCACCAACGAGTATAAACCAGGTCCATGATTCAATGGTGTTTTGTGTGTTTTATGATGGAGCCCATTTGTTTGATAATCGTCCACATAATTTTGAATCAATCTTCTATATGCTATGTAGGTAATATGAATTGAAACAATAATCCACACTCAAACACATATAACCCAGGATGGTGACAACATCCAAATTTCTCTTAGAGTAATAGCTATAGTCAAGGTGGTAATCAATTCAACCATTAATCATTTCCACCACCTTATTTTAAACAACTATAGCAATCACAAGCCCAAGAGAAGAAGCCACATACTAAGGAAAATACAAATGCTTTAATGGGAATGATGAAAGACTTCATCCAATCAATAAATACAAAAATGTCCACTCAAGAAGCTTTAATTCAAAATTTAGATAACCAAATGGGACAACTCGCTCAGGCTATAAGTTGAAGGCCTTAAGGTAACCTTCCAAGTGACACAATTTTAAACCCAAGAAAAGAAGGTAAAGACCAGTGCAATTCCATAGCCTTGAGGAGTGGTAAAACTTTAGAACAGGACCATAAGACATAAAAGGATGAGGAGAAACAAGAAATTAACAAGGATGAGAAAGAACAAGTGGATAAAGAGAGCATTAAAAAAGAAATAATTCAGCTAAAGAAAAACAACCTTTACAAACCCACTATTCCTTTTCTTCAGACACTGCAAAAGCAAAAGTCAAATACACAGTTCTCAAAATTTCTGGAAGTCTTCAAGAAGTTGTACATAAACATACCATTTGCAGAGGCACTTGAACAAATGTCTTCTTATGTCAAGTTCATAAAGAATATACTATCTAAGAAGAGGCTTGGATATAATGAAATAATAACCTTAATTGAAGGTTGCAGTACCATCCTTGCTAGAAAACTACCCCAAAAGTTGAAAGATCTAGATAGTTTTGACATTCCTTGTACAACTGGTAACATCCACTTTGAGAAAGCATTATGTGAATTGGATTCTAACATTAACCTTATGCCATTATTAGTCTTCAAAAGATTGGAGGTTGGTAAAACCAAACCCACTTCAGTAACATTACAAATGGAAGATAGATCGATTAAGAGACCTCAGGGTGTGGTAGAAGATTTGCTAGTAAAAGTAGACAAATGCATCTTTCCAGTAGACTTCATTGTGCTAGACATAGAAGAGGGCCGTGACATTCCTATCATACTTGGTTGTCCATTCTTAGCAACTGGAAGGGCACTCATTGATGTACAAAAAGGTGAACTTACAATAAGAATGCAAGATAAACAAATAATGTTTAAAGTTTTTAAATAACCTTAACCCTATGATATTGAGAATTCTAATGAATGTTACTAAATGTGGGGACAACTTAAAAGACTCTATTGAGTCGCCCACACTTAAGAATGCTACATATGATGCTATGAACAGGGACATAAACTTACCAGAAAACAACTCAACTTATTTTAACTTTGAAAGTATGGCATCAGAGGTTGATATTGTGGATTGTGTGAATTTTTTGGAGGACACATCTCTCATGTGTGTATCAAAGGAAATTTTGGGAAATTTTGGGAAATTTTGAGATATGATCTAAGCTTAAACCATCAATTGAAGAGCCACTAAGTTTAGACCCTACACTTTCACTCTTCTATCCCCAGTCAAGTATAAAAGTGAAAGAGTCCAATGGATAGGTGACAAAGCTATTAGAAATATATAAATTGGATGAGTTATAGTGGAGTGCTTATAAGAATGTCAAAAGGTTCAAAAATAAAAAAAATATGGCATGAAAATAGAATGGAGCATCGTGTTTGCAAGCCAAGACATAAAGTTTTATTGAACAAATCAAGACTCAATTTTTTTCCAGGCAAACTCAAAAGTAAATGGATATAAAGGGATGTGCCTTAGGATGTGATAGTCTCGTCTAGTCAAGGATGTTAAACGTGATGCTGGTTGGGAGGCAACCCAATGTTATTTTACTTATATTTTCATTGTTTTTGTTTTATAGGTGAATAAATGTGGAGAGCAATAACGCAACAAGAATGAGCGTTTCAACAACAGATACGGTGTGCCAAGACTAAGGGAGTTTTCTTTCCTTTTACCTTTTCATATTTATATGTGCACATTGGGGACAATGTGTAATTTAAGTTTGGGGGAGGGAACTTCATTCTCTACATTAGTATTTAGTATGCATTTTAAATTTTTAGGGAATTTTTTTAGGTTGTTTTTAATTATGATTTGGATAGAAATTGCTAAATATATGGAAACTAAATGCATGCATGCTTGATATGAAACATATGAATTCAATGATAAAAATTGGTTTCCATGACTAAGATAAGGAATGTAACATATTCGTTAAGATATTTACATTAATAATGTGATATGCTTGCTAGTTTTGATTAGATTTATTCAAATTTTTATGCACATGTTCATTATTGATTTTGGTGTTCTTATTGAGAGAAAATTTGTAGTGAGTTATACGAGTTGATAAGATCTACCATGTTTTAGAATCTATTTGATCATCTCTTAAGGAAAAATCCTAAATAGTATTTAGGAAGATAAATGATTTAGGCCTTATTTGGATCGATTGAGCCTTCCAAGCTAACCATTGTTAATATCTTTACTCACCCATTTGAGCCTAAAAAAGAACCAATCATATCTTTAAGCCACGTATAATTCCTAACTAATAAATTTGGGGGTGTTGTGAAGTTAGAAACCAAAAGAGAAACATGCATACATGGAAAACACCACACAACATGTAAAATAGTCGTATTTATTGAAAAGTTATAAAAAAAAATTTCAATCACTTTAAGACCTCATATGTGGGAATATATTTGGTAAATGATGATTGTACTCTTATATTATGCAATCAAACATAACATAGTAAACTATAGTAAAGAGTCAAACACCTGATATAATACTAGGATAAGGAGATACTGACTCCTTAAAGACTCGTACCAAACTCACATGCAAATAAAAGGTACATAGGCTATATAAATTAATTAAGAAGTAGGAAAATTAATTTACCATATAAAAAGCAAAGAACATAAATTTATAGTCATGCTAAAGTTTGTAACTACACAAAATAAATTAGTATTCTAATCATACTCTATATTTAGTATGTTTACACATACATGCTAGAAACTCAGATTATAATAACACAACAATCTAATCATGCAAAACAAAAATGAAGGAATCCAATTCCAAATAAACAATCAGGTTAATGGGATATTCACTCTTTAAAGACTCATCATAACCACGTAAAAAATAGAGAGACAAACTTGATAGATAATCACAGTAGTAGTGCAAAATAAACACAGATAGTTAATATTATAAAATAAATGCAATATTCAATATTAAAAAATCATGTAATAAATAATAAAAACTTTCTAATCAGAGTTTAAAGTTCAGTATGTAAAGACTTAAACAATTTAAACTCTGATTGTACTAGCCAAAGAAAAAGAGCATGCATAACAAAGATATAACAAGGTAAAATCACATAGAAACCCTATCTATGTGGTAATATCATCTAAATATTTATTCCAACTACTATGCAACAAAAAATTTACTAAGTAATAAAATAATTACAACCCTAATAGAAATAAAATCCTATTACCTCTATCACCCGAGACCTCTGTTCCAATTGCCTATTTCTACCCTTACTTGTTGCCTTCGCAATGGCCTGGTTAGACACATGAACCCGGATCTCCTCCAAAGGCATCACCACTCAATATGGTGTGATTAGTAACCATGAATCATAAATGTGAAAGGAAAGAAACGATCACCTTGAGGACTACCCATAATCACAAACAACTAAAAATCAATATGGGAAACACTTTCACCAAAATCCAAAAATCATCTATGTATGATACATAATCATCCATGTATCACACATAGATCATGAGTTCAAAACTCAATCTCATAGGGTTGTGTCTCACATAGAAAATAAAATATTCTTTTGCTTTACACTCAAGCGTGTTATTTTTCCCATAACACTTAGTCAATATATGACACACAACCATACATGCTTCTCACATAAATCTCACTTGCAAATACTACCTCAAGTACTCACCACTAAAGAGCATGATTTTTCTCACACGGTCATGAATCAATAATACTGAATAAAATTCAAGGTAATAATGATCCAAAAATAGAAAAACAAGATGTCAAATTGATAGAGATCTGTTACAAATTTTCTATATAAGAAAGAATAAGAGAAGATAATTTAAAGAAGTTACTCAAGTTCACGACCAACCTCGTCACAAGTTTTTTGTGGTGCGAAAAATTATATTTTTTGTTTCAAAAATTATTGAGTAATTTTCATAAATACCCACACTTGAATTGAGCCAAACACACTAGCAATAATGTTAGCTACGAAAACTAACCCGTGGTGAGTATATACATGCTCACATACAAACTATATCTAACTATATGCATGTGTGTATTACTGATTCGTAATAACCAACCTTACATAAAGAAAAATAGAATAATGGGTAAAATAAATAGACTTCGTGTTTTTCACACGGGAAGCCAACAATGATACACACGATTAAGGACTTACAATTTTTTTAATCTAAATCTGATTCGATGGTGTAATCAATCTGAATCTAAACAGATGAGGTTCTTTAGGATCAGATAAGGTCAGATTATTATTAAAATTTATTTATAAATTATTATCACATATAAAACACGATGTATATCATATTTAAATGTTAAATTAGTGTATTTGTAACAAAATTTATTATTTATGGTCATAACTAAGAAAATTAAAAGAATAAGAACTATTTCTATACAATTATTAAATAATTATAAATATTTATATTTATTTTTAAGCTAAAATAGTAATCTAATATAATTATGACATGTATAGTATTTAAATTTAGTACATTATAAAATAAAATATGCCTTTATTTATAATTTAATTGTAATTGGATTTAGATCAATACAATGAATTATAAAATCTATCAATCCAAATAAAAACAAATTGTAAATTTTTTAATCCAAATCTAATCTGACTACAAAATTTGTTAATTCAATTTGATCTAAATCCGATTGATGGGATTAGATTTCTTAATTTAAGGAAATTGATCTAATTATTTGCTCACATGTAATTGTAGATATATAGTTTTTTTTTAACATTGTTTCACAATGTAGTTTAAGTTGAGGAAATTTGTGGTAAAGATTTAGTAAATTTGTGAAAAGCAAGCATAGCGCGTGGGAAATAAAAAACATGAAGTTACACAACTGTGTAAAAACTTTACATGGACATGTAACCATAATTTTACTATTATATGCATATGTAAAAATTTATACGGATGTGCAACTCAGAAAGCTTGGAAGGGATGTGAAAAAAAAACACGAACAGTGCATCAAAACATATTGTGAAACATGATACCCATATTAAATTATGAATATTGGTATAACTTTAGTCTATTTTATAAATATTTCTGTTTTATTGTCCTATATATATATTAATTATATAGGTACTCTCTAAAAAAGGGGTTCAAACTCAAATCTCTAATTACGTCTTTTTGCCTAAAAAACTAATTAGTGCAACACATATGCTTATTGCAAACATTTTAATGGGACTATTTTTTTAATAGATCAAAAATACATGTTGTGGTTCGAAAATGTGCTTTGAAATGAAAAGTGGGTGAGTATAAGATACTAAATAAATCACATTATAATGGATTGGTTTAAGCTCCAACAATGTATATAAATGTGTATGTATGATCCTTTATTTAAAAAAAAACCTTAAAAAGTACATAGGAATTTAGGAAGATGTGTAGAAACCTCTTAAATTAGGTCATTTGTGCTGTTTAATCTTTTAAATTAAAAATGGTATCATTTAGCTATTAGTTTTGTTAAAAAGGTCATTTAATAACAAATTCTATTATTTTAATAATCTTTTAGTAAAATATTTTTTTATCAATTGATTACAATGTAATTAAAATAAGTGTCTTTAATAAGGATAAAAATGAAATTGTTTAACAAAAATTTAACAAAGATAAAAATGAACTATAATAAAATTCCAACAAAAAAGTTATTTAAATATATATTTTAATTTTAATAAAAAGTAAAAATTACTAAAACATTAAAATAAAATCATGGCAATTAATAAATATTATAAACGAATATTTTGTAATTTTTTTCATATTAATTATGATTTTATAATTATTAAAGACATGTGCTTTAATCATGTTTAATTTGATAGAAAAATAATAATATTTTAATAAAAAAATTATTAAAATAATATAATTTATTTTTAATCGGTCTTTTTTACAAAACTAAAAGACTAAATAATACCGTTTATAATATAAGAAATTAAATAACACAAATAACTTAATCTAAAAGACTTTTATGACATTTTTTTTCTTCTTGACCTACTTTAATAGCCTTAGATACGAAGGTAAGGGAGAAAACTCCAAATTAAGTAGGAAAACAACATGATCATATAAAAAAAATGAATTGTTTTCAATTCAATGAAATATAAGTAGTATATATGTATCTAATATGTTACTTAAAAAAATTATCTAAATTATGGGAAAAGCTATTATAAAAGTAGAGAAATTTTTTAATTGGTTGGTGGGGTTGAGGTTGTATATAATATAATTAAAGCTTTGGCAGCACATGGTGTTGTTGTACAATGGAAGATTTCTTCATTGAAAACTATATCTTGACCGTTTTCTTAGCCAACGACTATACTGAACTCTCCTTCATGTGATCACATGTGTCCCCATGTTTCACATTCGATTCGTAGCCACTTGCTTCAATTTAACATTTGACTCAGATGATCAGAATTGTAATTCATTAATAAATTATTTTTGAAACCCATTTCAGTTATTACAGTTAGGGAGTTAGTTGAAAAGATATAATATTTAGAAAATAATAAATTAGGGACTAAATCCTGCTGGAAGAGAGAGTGAGGAAGATGATCTGTTTCCATTTTCAGGCGTGCATTGTATTTATGTTAGTTAGTGACCGTTTTATTGTCTGATTCTTGTTGAAATTATTTTATGTTGAATAATTTATAAAACATGATGGGATAATTTATAAACATGGTATGGAATACATGTTTTATTATTATGTGTGATAGTTTTATGAGCTCAGCATATTCTAATAAAATTTAGACCGACCTATTAAATTTAGGATTTTATAGGTGGTTCTATTATAGAATACTTGCGTACTAGAGCTAATAACTAGCTGGCTTATATCAGAGTCTGGGTGTGTTGGTTCCTTTTATGCGGGTACGTAATTAAATGAACTAAAGGTGGGGATGAATGGGTACTAGTCTACTACGCTCAATACATAAACCGTTACGTATTTTATTATTTAGCACATGTAATATTAGTGATATAAGAATTTGTACAATAAATATATTAGACTGTAAAGGGTGTGTTAGGCATGAAGGTTCTTTGTTAGCACTTAGTTACTATGATTAGTATTCAGTTATTTTTGTAACTAATAGACTTTGACATGTGTCACCTAACTATCACTAGACAACTATATATAGCATGAGATTGTGATGTATCATTTGGTACTTTACATATAGAGGTAATATTCAATTATTGAAGTGTTGAATGGAATCATAGTCTGAGCATCAAAGCTCAGTTTATGGCAAACAAAAATCTTGGGAATCAAAGTTATTGTGATGCTATTAGTTCCTCGCCAAGTATATCATCAGTTGTTAGTGATTCACTTGTAATTCATCTTGCACAAGTTTTCTTTGAGAATGGAAATGTTGATTAGGGTATTAATCAAATCGATGTTCTTGCATAGACATTGGGGTCTACACCACCTATGAGTATTGCATTATTAGTCTGTTATGTATAATTTGAGGGAGGAAATCGAGAGAGAGGAAGAGCTAAATTGATGAGGAAGTAGAATAAAGTTGTTCGAGAATGGAGGAAGTAGGGAGAAGGTTGGAGTGAGGGGTCCCAAATGCTTTTTTAATAAACTGACATGAAAGACATTATGAATTTGGGAGTTAAGAAGTATAGCCAGCTTCTAGGCTACTGCACCAACTCGGGCTACTATTTTGTATGGACTATAAAAACGTGGAACAAGCTTCATAGAAGAGAGAAAAGCCACTGAAGTATATCCATAGGGTTGGAGTTTCAGGTACACATAATCCCCTTCCACGAAGAAGATATCGCGCCGGTGTTGATCAGCTTGTCATTTCATTCGTTTTATGCCTACAAAAGGTTATGGTGTAGGTCAGTATAATAGTGTCTCGATCACGTAAGTATCCATCCACTACTGGAACATGGGAAGTTCCTGGGACATAGGCCAGTAAATGTGGAGGTGGAATTCCATAAACTACCTCAAATGGTGTCATCTTGGTAGAGAAGTGAGTTGAGGTGTTGTGGCTGAATTCAGCCTAGGGAAGCCATTCAACCCATTCCCTTGGTTGATAATAAGTGAAAAAATGTAAATATTATTCCAAAGTACGGTTGACAAGAACTCTTTGGCTGTCTATTTAAGGGTGTTAGCTGGAACTTATGCACAATTTAGTCCTTTGTAGTTGGAACAAGGCTCACCAAAATGAATTGATAAATACTTTTTCATGATCACTCACTATAGACGTTGGAATGCTGTGTAGACTAACCACATTGGCCACAAATGACTTAGCCATAATCATTGTAGTAAATGGGTGTTTCATGGCAATGAAATGGGCATATTTTGTCAAGCGATCCACAACCACCATGATCACGGTGTTCCCTTAAAAGGATGGTAACCCTTCAATGAAATCCATTGAGATTTTAGTCAATATTTGAGTAGGAATTGGTAATGGTTGAAGCAATCCCGTTGGTTTTATACAATCAGTTTTGAACTGTTGGCATATATTACATAGCCACAAGAATTCTTTCACCCTTTTGGGCATGTTAGACCAGCAGAAGTTTTGTTTGATACGAGATAGGGTTTTGCGAAACCCAAAATTCCCCCCAATAGGTGTGGAATGGCAATCAACCATTATCTTAGGGATTAGAGATGAGTTGGGGTTCAGATATACTTTGTTACCCTTGAACCATACTCTATCTTGTTGGAGCAATTTATGGGCAACTGAAGTGGAAATATTTGGTCAACAGCTCCTCATAGAAGGGGTCTTGTTACACTTCTTTTTGAAGCATGGGCCACCAGTCTATACGCAGTTGAGAAATGGCTCATAATTGAAATTCAACTACATGTGATAGCGAATTTGCACCTTGGTTTTCCGGTCCACATTTGTAGTCAATTTCATAATCATAACCAAGGAGTTTTAGAAGCCATCATGTCTGTGTTGGAGTTGTGATACATTGTTCCAAGAGGTACTTGAGGCTTTTTTGATCATTGCGGACTGTAAAAGGTTTTCCTAACAAGTATGGTCACTATACTTTGATGGCATTGATGATGGTCAGCATCTCCTTCTCATAGGTGCATAAAGCCAATGATGATCCTTTCACGGCTTCACTAAAGTATGCCACTAGTTTTTTTCTTGGATAAGAAGAGCCCCAAGTCCAATTCCATTAGCATCGCATTCAATCATAACCGTTGAGTAAAATCTGGTAGATGCAAGATTGGAAAGGATGTCAAGGATTCTTTAAGTTGTTTGAAGGCCTTCTCAATTGTCTCATTCCATTGGAATCATTACTTGCTTAACAAATGGGTTAGGGGGGCTGCAATGCTACCAAATTGACATATGAATTTCATGTAATAGCAAGCTAACCCAAGGAACTCTCAAAATCCTTTTGTTGTGGTTGGGTTTGTCCATTCAATGATAGCCTTTATTTTGGCAAGATCAACTGAGACATCTTGCTTTGAAACAATATGTCCTAAGTACTCCACTTGTAGCACTCCAAACCTGCATTTGGACTCCTTGGCGTACAAGTTGTTAGTTGATTAGATTTGGAGAACAACTTATAGATGCACTAGGTGGTCTTCCCATGATTGGGAGTATATCAGAATGTGATCAAAGAAAACCAAAATAAATTTTTGAAGATAGGGCCTAAAGGGATTATTCGTGAGGCTTTATAAATTGGATGCAGCATTGGTGAGACCAAATGGTATCACTAGGAATTAATAATAGCCCTTATTTGTTTGAAAGTTTGTCTTAGGAATGTCCTCTTTATGGACTCGTATTTGATGATACCCTGAACGTAAATCCAATTTGGAAAAAAACTCTAGCTCTATGGAGTTCATATATAGCAGGGATAAGATATTTATCTTTAATTATGCTATCATTCAGAGCCTTATAGTCCATACAAAACCTCCAAGTTCCATCAGCTTTCTTGACTAGCAAAACTGGCGAGGAAATATGGTTGTTGCTAGGGCTTACCAAACGAGACTAAAACAATTCCTTGACCATCTTTTCTATTTATGTTTTCTGGTAATATAGGTAATGATAAGGCCTTAAATTGATGAGCCCTACATTAGGCTACAATGGGATGCGGTGATCATGCAAACACTTAAGTGGTAAACTAATAGGATGTTCAAATATATGTGAGAACTCTATGAGCAGATGCCTTATCTCTGGGGGGTTTGAATTGGTTCAAAGGTTGACATAGCTATCTGAGGGAATGATTTGAAAAAATAGCTTGGTGTTTTGTAACCTATTGAATTCCTTGTTAGGCAGTGTTGTAATACTAGTTTGTTTTAGTCCTTGAAATGTATGGTAGGTTCCTCCTACCTTGATTGGAGAGGGTGAGCTTCTTATAATCCATCTCAATAGGGCTATGATTTTCAAGCCATTGGACTCCTAAGACCAATTTTCATGCTATAATAGGAAGCATATAGTAATCTACAGTGACATGATACCTTTGATTGGAGAGGGTGAGGCTGGTGCACTTTCCAACACATTCTATCTTCTCACAGTTAGCCACCATGACTTAAAGACTCTTATTCTTTACTATGGTTAAGCCAAACTAAGAGATTAAGGCTTGGTTAATGAAGTTATGGGTAATACCTCCATCTATCAACACTAGTAGCTTTTTATTTTTCAACTTACCAATAACCCTGATGGTTTGTGGGTGTGTAGTGCCTGCTATGACATGGAAGGAAATTTATGGTACTAATTTTTGAGGCTCTTGTTCAGGAAGGGTTTCTTCCATGTCATCTGGGAGATCCTGAGGGGAATCCTCAATCATGAATAGATAAGGCTGTGCATAGTGGTGGCCAGACATAAAATTCTCATTCAGTAATAACATAGTCCTTTGTCCCTCTGTTCATGTGCTTTCTAGTTGGTAATTCGTTGAAAGAGCAATGGTGGAGCCTTTGAACATGAGTTCAGACGTTGGTTGGGGGGAGGTCCTAACATACTAGTTGTGGATTTGGGTGGACTTCTTTTATAGCTGATTCCTTTCTTCAATCATCATGGTTACTCCAATGGCATCGGTCAATGTTCAAGGTTTCTTGATTTTGACATCAATGCAAACTTTATCTCTAAGTCTAGCAATGAAGTAGCCAATTAGAAACTCTTCTAGTAAGCCATCAACTTTATGAGAAAGATTTTTCAAAATATTCCTGATATATTGCCATGGTTATGGTGTGTTTAAGGCTAATCAAGGCCTCGGAAGGATCCTCATAGTGTATTGGACCAAATCTCAGTTGTACGACCTTGGTGAAATCATCCCAGGTGAGTGGTCCATGAAATTTGGTCATCCTTTAGTTCCATTTCAAGGCAATTTCTTCCAAATGGAAGGAAGCCAACTGCACTTGCTAGTCAGGTGCAATTTTATTGAATTCGAGGTATTGCTCTATCTTATAAATCTAGCTTGTGGGATCCCCACTAGAAAATTTTGGGAAAGATAGCTTCAAGTGTGGGTGAGGGTGGTCTTGATTGGATTGAGAAGTGTATGGATGAAGATGTGAGGGTTCATCCCATGGAAATGGGTTGATCTCATGTGTGCTACGAGATACGCACAAGGCTTGTAGCTCGATGAGCACAACCTATAAGGTAGCACCAACTTGACCAAAGCTAGTCTCGTGTCGTGCAAGAGTTTCCATGACATCATTGCAAAACTTAGCATTAGACTTGCCTCATTTATCCATGGTTTTGATACCAATGTTATGTATAATTTGAGAAAGGAAACCGAGAGATAGGAAGAGTTGAATTGATGAATTCTTCTATATCCTTTATTTATCTCATTGAGGCTATATATAACCTTACAAGGAAAAGGGAAAACATAAAAGAGACTAACAGACTAACAAACTCTAAATTCCTAACAACCTGTGTGGTCCCCCCTGTCACACGCCAGACGCCTACCTCATTGCACACTAATGCGCACCAACATAACCAACTTTTCACCCACGTGCACACGCTCCATCTCTACCTAACCAATTCTTTGCACACGCGAGCATAACCAACTCTACACCCATATGCACGGGCAGCCTTAAAGTGCATGTCATGGTTGGTACATATCATAGTTAAGTTAGATTATCAAAATTACATGAACTCGAAAGATCACCTTTTGACATATGTCATTGCATATGGTATGGAGGGCATCATTGGTGATTCATCGCAACCTTTTTTAAAATTTCTTTGTGGTTCTTTTAAACCCAACCCCACTTTCTTGAAACTCTATTGTCAAATAAAGGATTTATAACTAAGTGCATGTTTCTATGTGATTACATGTTCAATCCAAGGTTATAGATTTGAGAGAGTAGGTGCAAACTTGCAAAATAATAGGCTTTCTATTTCTATATACATTAGCAAGGCAAGAAAATTGGCTACTACATATGAGCCAATTAATGATAAAAAGTTATAGTTGTACATTCTTGGTAGATTGAGCAGACAAAGTTGTTATACTCCTTTTATTTTTGGTATTAGTATGAGGGAGTTTAGGCCTTCAATTAATACTTTTCATAATTTGTTGGAAGCTTATGAATAGATGTTGTAAAAATAGGCTAGTAATAATCAAGATTTTCATTTTCAAGCAAATGTTACTAAGTTTCATAGCAATTGGAATGGTAATTCTTAAGCCAGAGAAGATGGTGGTTCCAAGAATGGTGATGGTGGTAAAATTGGCTTTGCTAAACCAAAGTGAAATTTAAAGCAATTCTTGCAACATTTTCAGTCTTAGGATCCTAATTCTAGCAAGAATGGTGGTGGTGGTAGTAGTTTCAAGAAGTCTTTTATGAAAGACCAACTTTTAAAATTAGTGAGAAGAATGGGCATAATCCTTACTCTTCTTTTCTTCTTAGGGATCTTCTTAATAAAAAGATTCAAAATCCCTTTACCATGGTTGCTTGTGGTAAGAATGATGCTAGTGATTCATCACTAGATAATGCTACTGTGTGTTCTTTGTTTCTGGATATAGGAGCAAGCCATCATATCACATCTAATCTCAGTATTGTTATTTCATATAATGGTGACAAGGGAGTTATTATAGGTAATGGTGATTATCTTCCCATCATTAATATAGGATCTAGTACGTTAAGTGTTGTTAAGTGTACTATTTTTTATCTGACCTTTTTTACTCTCTTAGTGCTACCTCAAATTTATTATTAGCTAATGTTGAATTTGATTTTTCCCTTATTGTGTCTACCATTAAACTTGCTGATCTAGATCTTGAAATAGATGAGAAAACGATCAGAATGAATGAAATTGAAGTGTGGTATCCACTTCGACACTTAAGTCAATTTTCAAAGGATTTAATTGAAGAATTTTAGAGAGGATATGAGTGTTTAGAGTTGTATAGAAAATCATATATACATTTAATGGTGAATATGGGCCTATTTATAGGCTTTGATAAATGACAATATCATAATACTATATTATTTTTATATTAATCAATGTATTTATGATTTTTCATATATGGAGATATCAAATTATAAATATTTATTTTAAATTTTAATTAATGATAGTTACGTCTAAGTTTAGGATGTCTTGACTTAAACGTGTAATTGGTATTCAAATTATTTTCACAAAGTAATAATTTTGAGGTTTTAAGCTTTCTAATGGCTATTTTCATGTCTCAATCAAACTTTCTATTAGAAAGTTATGATTGGTCAAACTTTGTCAAAAAAGTCATACAAATCCTACTAATTATGACATTCAAATCTTGACAGCTATTTGATTAGATTCTCAATTATCACCTTCAATTTGAACCCTTAGATCAGGGGTATAATGAATTTCTAAGATTGAGCTTATGGACCTATTTAAAGTTTGAGCCTCGATTAGTCTCATTCATTCCTAAGTCCATTCAAACAATTGTTGAGGATTCTGGTAGGATCTGGCTGGATGACCAAAAATGGAAAGGATGGCTAGATGAAAGATCTTGGAATAGATAAATTTCTAGTCTATTCGATGACAACATCGTACTCGATGGTCAAGTGAATGTCGAAATAGAATGCCCTAGAAATACTAGGTAAAATTGCTTACACAACTTTAATTAAACTAGAAGACCAAGTAAAACGGTTGGTGTATCTTTGATGGAACCAAAATACCATAAATAACTTGTTGATTTTCTTGTGTGATTCTCATGCTAGTATGATAATATGGTTAGAACATTAATTTGTGTTAGGTATGTGCTAGGGCTTTAAAAGAACCTTATTTCATTAAAATTCTAGGCTTTCTTGGAAATTCATATAAGAATAAAGGTGGAATCTTAAGAGTTTTCATAGCATTGAACACAATTCGTGTTCCAATCAAGTTTTTGGCGCCGTTATCGGGTATTATAAATATTTGAGATTAATTTTTTATTTTATTTTATTTTAGTTATTTTTCTTTATTTCATTTTCATAATTTTAATTTTTTTAGTTATCTAGTTATTTATTTATTTTTTTAAAAAATTAATTAATTAATTTAGTTTTTTATTTTATTTTAATTTTGGCATCTCCTTGGTGCTATTAGAAATATAGTTGGTTCTTTTGCATGAGCAGAGTTCATGAGGGAGAAATCTTGCCTTTAGATCTCTAAATTGATTTACTTTGAGGTTAATAAGAAAACAACAAGTTGTCACTCAGGAAGAAAAAATAACTAATTCTTTAGAAATAAAAAATAATGAGCTAAATTTAAACAATTTCATCTTTTGATGGATGATAGTGATAAAGCTATGAATGTATATGCAATACCTACATTGGAAGGGCTGAATCGAAGTATTACAAGGCCAAATGTTCAAGCTAGTCAGTTTGAACTAAAGCTAGTGATGTTTTAAATACTACAAATAGTTGGACAATTCAGCACACTACCAATAGAGGATCCTCGTATGTATCTCAGATTGTTTATTGAAGTTGGAGATTCATTCAAATTTAGTGGTGTGATCGAAGAAGCATTTAGGCTTATATTTTTCCCTTACATTTTACGAAACCTTGCTCAAGCTTGGCTAAAATATTTTCCACCTAATTCCATTACAACTTGGAATGATTAGGCAAAGCATTCTTAATGAAATACTTCCCACCAACAAAGAATGCCAACTTAGGAATGACATTACTTCCTCTCAACAATATGAACAAGAATATTTATATGAAGCATAGGAAATGTTCAAATAATTGCTAAGTGTCCTCACCATGGTATTCCTTATTGGATTCAAATGGAGACTTTCTACAATGGTCTCAATACTCAAACAAGAACTATTGTTGATGCATTCGTTTAAGGAGCTTTTTTTACCAAATTTTACAATCAAGCTTATGATTTACTTGAGAAAATGGCTAGAAATAATTATCAATGGCCAATGGACCGAATGAAATCCACAAGAAGAGTATCCAGTGTATATGAGGTAAATGATATCACGACACTTACAACTCAAGTGTCATCTTTGGTGAATCATTTTAAGGCTCAAAACTCGCCAATGAGTATAAACCAAATCTTAGATTAAGGGGTGTCTTATGTATTTTCTAGGGGAGCTCATTTGTTTGATATTTGTCCAAATATTCCTGAATTAGTATTCTATATGTATAATGTGAGCGGAAACAATAATACATACTCGAACACATATAATCCAAGATGGAGACAACATCCAAATTTCTCTTATAATAATAAAAATGATGGTGGTAATCAATTCAATCATCAATCATTTCTACCACATAATTTTCAATAACCACAACAATCATAAGCCCAAGAGAAGAAGCCATCTACTGAGGACAATACAAATGCTTTAATAGGGATGATAAAAGACTTCATCCAATCAGTAAATACAAAAGTGTCAACTCAAGAGGCTTCAATTTAGAATTTAGAGAATCAAATTGGGCAACTTTCCTAGACCGTAAGTCAAAGACCTCAAGGTATTCTACAAAGTAAGTGACATAATTGTAAACCCAGAAGAGAAGCTAAGAAGCATTGCAACGCCATAGACTTGAGGGGTGGTAAAACTCTAGAGGAGGAACATGTGACTCAAAAGGATGAAGAGGCAAATAAGACTCAAAAGGATGAGGAGGAACATGAGACTTAAAAAGATGAGAGGGAACTAGAAATTAACAAGGATGAGGAGGAATTAGTGGATAAAAAAAGTAATGAAAAGGAAAAAATTCATCAAAAAAAGAGCAACCTCTATAAACTCACTATTCCTTTTTCTCAAAGGCTACAAAAACAAAAGTCAGATATATAGTTTTCAAAATTCCTAGAAGTTTTCAAGAAACTACATATAAACATATCATTTGTAGATGCACTCGAATAGTATTCTTATGCCAAATTTATGAAGGACATATTGTCTAAGAAAATGAGTGTTAGAGATAATGAAATAATAACCTTAATAGAAGTTTTTAATGCATCCTTGCTGGAAAAATACCAAAAAAGTTGAAAGATCCAGGCAGTTTTGACATCCCTTGCACTATTGGGAACATCTACTTTGAGAAAGCACTATGTGACTTGGGTTCTAGCATTAACCTTATGCCATTATTGGTTGTTGTCTCTTTTAGAGAACATAAAATGTGCAAGTATACACGGTCACAAGTAATAAAATTTGATAAGTAAAGTATCGTTTCCACGGAGATTTGTTACTACAGTTTGTTGAGTACTAAAATTATTTCGCTCTCGTTTTATCCAAAACAATCATTGATTTGAAAAAGTTTAAGAAAAGAGTTTTATAAGAAAATAAAAGAAATCTAGGATTGAAGTTTTCACCAAATTAATCCACTCGAGTCATATTATTTTCTCTTGATTTATATTTTTATAGTACATTTAATTTGTGAACCGAAAGCTTCTAATATTATCCATACATCTCTTCCGAGGTCCGTATAGACACACCTTGCTAAATTAATTCACTATATTCCTATGAGAATTAAATTCACCAATATTCATTACGTTCTAAATTCTCAAATGGCCACACATACAATTAGGGTATATTCCTATCCTTCATATATACATGTTATTCTATCCATGAGCAATATACACAAAAATACTCCTTCCAAGATCCATAATTAATGAACTTAATGAGTAATATATGAGTATGATTAGGTTAATTAATATATGGAATCTAGTTTACTTGAGAGAGATATACATACTAGGTTAGATTCAATTAATCATGTAATTGGTTGATAATTATATTTGGAGAATTTTAGTAATTCACATATTTAGAAAGTTTGGGGATTAAGTATTCCTAGATATTTTCTCATATATTTTCTTAGCTATAAATATAATTTAATTAATTATTGCTATTTATTTTTAGTTATTTTAATTTTGCTTTCTTAAAGCATAAAAATACAAAAAATCGATTTTTATTGTTTAGTTTTAAAAATTAGTTTTTAATAACATAATCTCTATGGGAAAGATATTTTCTTATCATTCTATTACTTGTTACGATATGTATACTTGTGTATTCATAGCACACAACTCGTGTTGATCAGTGCACTCGGATTTGCATTCAAATGCTAGATTTCAAGCTCATCTTTAATAAAATTATTCTAGATTTATTAGATTAGCATTTTAATTATTCTAAACCTCTATAACCTAAGTCCTAATTGCATTGTAACTCTTCTACTATAAATATCTTGTTAGGGTTAAAAACAAGAGTAGCCATAGATTGTAAATACAGATTTTATAGAAAATACACTTAGGTTTACAAAGAAATTAAAGGCTAGAGGCAAGATAGAATTTAAAGAGGTAATTAAAGAGTATTTCTTATTTTTTTTAGTTTTTTATTATTTTAATTATAATTCTTTCAAAACCTATGTTTAGCTAATTTATTTATATGATTGTGGGAAATTTTAAAGCCTCAGACTATGATGTTAATTAGTAAAATATTATGAAGAATTTTTAGATTCAATCCTTGATTTTTGATGTGTTTGACTCTATGTTTAAATGTCATGACTATGCATATATGAATTAGTCATAGTGACCTACTTATTTATTCCATGTATATGTTTAATGCTATCATATTACTATTATTATGTAATCCTTAATATTCTTATTCAATCTGTCATCTTGTTGCTTCGTGACAGTGTGATAAGTGTAGTTCATATATTCGTTAAAAGGTACTAAGAATTGTAATCTTGCATAGTTTAGTCATCTCATTTTTAGAACTCAATACAATGAATGAATTAAATCTAACAAATATGTCTAGGTTGTTTATGATTTAGATTGATTTATGATGGTATTTTAAATCAATTACAAAGTAAGAAAATATGCATTATGAAGTCTAGCCTTAGTTGCCTTGATTTTCTAAGTTAAAATTAAGAATTCAAAGATAATTCTAGTATTCATTCATGAAAGTTTGTGAAATATGGACCTGATTAACCTAGAGGGGGTGAATAGGTTATTTTTAATTTTTACCAATTTATAATTTAATAACCTAAACAAACCAGCTAGGCATGCAATCTTGTGGAAATATAAATGCGGAAATAAAATAACAACACACGATCTTTTTAGGTGGAAACAACTTAGGCCACAACCATGGCCTAAGAGGAAAACCACCGGTCCACCGGACCACCTAACTTTCCACTAACTTCCTAGGATACTACCCCAATGTACTTTACTTATGAGCCTCTGCTATGTTTTCACAATTTCCAATATTTGCGTGAACGGTTTCCAGACCAACATTCCAATAAGCTCTCTGCAAATCAGATCGTTCACAAATCAACTGCAAAATAGTTAACACAAAAACACAAGTGCCCATGTGTGTTCTAGAACAGATTTAACAATGAATAATCTTAACTAGATGATTCGAAATATATGTCATTTAAATCAAATCAACTATAAAATTCTAGAGCAAAAATATTAAGCATAAATCCAATAAAAATAGCTTCTTTGAAATTTAATCATCAAATCAAATAATTATGATCACACATAAAATTATTTAATTTAAACATGCAAAAATCTAATTAAGAAGAAGCTATAGAAGGATAAAACATATCAAATAAATTTATTAATAAATACCTCTTATACGATATCAATTTGATATTAATCAATCTATTTAATTCTTTATATTTTAATCAATAAAGATTCATTAATAAGAAAATCTATTATAATTATCAAATCAATATAAATATAATTCCTTAAACATATAATTATCAAATCAATATATATATTAACTACCTTTTTGAATATATGTATATATTGATTACTTACTGCGTTGATTACCCTTTTTCGAATATATGTATATATTGATTACTTAGTGTAAGGACTATGAGCGTTGGCTATTTTCGTGGACAAAATATTTATTTGTAAATTTGTTTTTAGGCCTGCTATCAAGTTTATCAAGAACAACCGAACAAATGTTCAAGTTCCAAATATCTGTACTTCAGGTATGTCTTTTATAATTACAACACATAGAATTTCATTTATATATTTAATAGTACATGTTCATAAATCTAAAATTATTTTTGGTGCTTAAATATTTTTTATGTGTCTTAATATTTTTTAAGATATGATTTAAAAAATATTTTTTTATTAAGGCTTTGAATGGCCTTTGAAAAATTAAGCCCAAAATGCATTTAAACCTAATAGTATTAGGAATCATTATTATCTATAAATAGAGAGACATTTAGGTTGATGTGTGTGCTGAGAAAAAGGAAGGGCTGCCGCATTGAAACAAAGAAAAAGAAAAACATTCAAAATCTGGTGAAAAGTTAATTGATATTTGCAATAGTGAAGATAAGAAGTTAATTAACCTTTGGAGCAGTGAAGGTGAAAAGCTAATTGATATTTGCAATAGTGAAGATAATAAGCTAATTAACGTTTGCAGCAGTGAAGGTGAAAAGGTAATTGATATTTGCAATAGCGAAGATAAGAAGCTAATTAACGTTTGCAGCAGTGAAGGTGAGAAGCTAATTAATATTTGCAATAACGAAGGAGAGATCAAAGTTAATTCATATTTGCAACAACATACAAAATAATTAAATGACAAAAAATTAGAGAAATTGATTAATATCAAATTGATATCATATTAGAAGTATTTATTAATAAATTTATTTGATATGTTTCGTTTTTCTATAGCTTCTTCTTAATTAGATTTTTACTTGAATAAATTAAATAATTTTATATGTGATCATAATTATTTGATTTAATGATTAAATTTCAAAGAAGCTGTTTTTATTAAATTTGTGCTTAATCTTTTTGATCTAGAATTTGCTAGTTGATTTAATTTAAGTGACATATATTTTAAATCATCTAGTTAGGATTATTCATTATTAAATCTGTTCTAGAACACACACGGGCACTTGTGTTTTTTTTGTGCTAACCCATGTTGTAGTTGGTTTGTGAACGATCTGATTAGCGGGGAGCTTATTGGAACGTTGGTCTGAAAACCGCTCACGCTAACATTGAAAACTTGAAAATAGAGCAGGAGCTCGTAAGAAAAGTGCATTGGGGCAGTATCCTAGGGAAGGTAGCATAAGACCGAGTTTGTACTTGAACATTTGATTTTCATAGTGGAAATTTAGGTGGTCCGGTGGACCGGTGGTTTTCCTCTTAGGTCATTGTTGTGACCTAGGTTGTTTCCACCTAAAAATATCATGTGTTATAATTTCCGCACTTTACTCTTACACACGATTGCATGTTTGGCTGCTTTGTTTATGTTAGTAAATTATAAATTAATAAAAATTAAAAATAACCTATTCACCCCCCTCTAGGTTAATCAGGTCCATATTTTATAAACTTTCACTTAGTGCAATCCTTTTTGAATCCTAGTGCTCAACGCCAATACCCTTTGAAATACTAATGAAGCAGAGAAGCAATGCTATATATATTCTTTAAAATCTTTTATGCTTTGCTATTCGGCCATAGGTTTTTTTTTTTCTTTTTCTTATTAAACTCTCTCAGCCTACTTCCATACCCTTACCCTATGTGTGTGTATATATATATATATATATATATAGATAATGACAACCTATTAGTATTAGGGTTAAAATATTTTAGGCTTCATTATTCAAGGCCCATTTAAATATTTAATTAAAAAAATATTTTTAAATCACATCTTAAAAATATTAAGACACATAAAAAATATTTAAACACCAAAAATAATTTTAGATTTACGAACATGTACTATTAAATGTATAAATGCAATCATATGTGTCGTAGTTATAAAAAAATATCTGAAGTACGAATATCTGGAACTTGAACATTTATTCGGCTTTTCTTGATAAACTTGATAGCAGACCTAAAAACAAATTTACAAGTAAATATTTTGTCCACGATAATAGCCAACACTCATAGTCCTTACAAACTCCCCCTTTTGGCATTTTCGTGTGGCAAAACCTCTCACTTACTACATGACACTTATAAAAATAATATAAAAATACAATGATTTCCCAGACTCCATAATGGAACTATCCTTTGGTCCGGTGAATCCATCTTCGCTGCAACTTGATAAGCTTATAAGTAACTGAAAAGACATAGGTAAAGCAAACAACAACTTGGCTTGAAAGCCTCATTGTACATTAGTTCAGTTTACATAAAAATAAGCGAAGTGTAAAGAATAGTCATGTAGTATGCATTCATATCAATCAAGCTTAATAAAAATATGTTCTCCCCTTATATGCATAACAAAATAAAAACATGGAAGTAAATATTCTCTCCCCCTTTTTGACATACGAGAAGGACAAAGCATTAGACAAAGAATTGAAGCTAAACTCTTCCTAAAGATATAACAGTGTAAAATCAGAGTAATGCAAAAGGGCAAAAGTGCAATGTGTTTTAAACTCCCCCTAAGTTCTATGACTCTCTAACTTAGAATCCAATTAAAAAAGTAATAAATAAAAAAGACTTTTTTATTTTTTATTTTTTCAAATTTGCATACATAGCCACATAAGGTATTAAACTCATTTAATTACAAACAAGCACACAACCAATTGAGAACTCATCATTTTTTTAACTCCAATTTTGATTATTTATCATATAAATAAATAAGTAGAATAGAAGAGGTGAAAATGCACACTTCGCACATATAATGACATAATGACATTTACTTAAAATAGTATACATGTTTAAACTCCATAAATATGTCAATTAATTCATTTATGACCTATCAAGAAAGACTCAAAAGAAAAAATATCACCCATCATATAAAATATAATCGAGTCTTCAATCTTACAAAATAAAATATATTTACCAAAAGAGGACTTTTTTTATTTTTTTTATTTTTTTTTATAAATGAGGTAAATGATATTTTTTTAACCTCTATTAGCTCTTTCTTTTTGTGCATTCTAAGTACAAGATTTATAAACAGTCATTTTTTGCATAATCTTTCCCCTGTTTTCTTTTTTGCACGAGCCATAAACCTAGCATGATGACTTTCACACTAGTTGTGAGGTATCCTTCTCCGCTCACTATGGTAGCTTCACACATCATAGTAGGTAGCCCTCTCAATACTAGTTTCCTCCATACACTAAACTTTTAGTAAGTAGAAGTAGAACTCAACACAATTTTACAATCAAGATTAGTTGAAGTCCTAGAGTCTTTCAAAAAAATTCATAAACTTTAAGCATAACATATATGTGTGTTCGTGAGTGTGTGAATAAGTTCATGTCAATATCGATCATCACATGTACAAGAATATGTGTGTGTGTAAGCCAAAATTGTAAAATAATTTATACAATGAATATCATAATGAGTTGAGTCACTAAAAATGAGATTATGTGTATGTAAGTATTCAATAAGTCAAATAATGTGTTGGCCAAACCAGGATGCTATTTTTTTTGTAATAAAATTTGAAATTCAATTTGAGGGAGAAATTCCCAAGGCACTTCTAAGATACGCAAATATTTGAGTGTCTATGGTTTTAGTGAATATATCAGCTAATTGTCTCTCAGTAGGTACAAACTCAAGTGTTACTATTTTCTCTTCAACTAATTCTCGAATAAAGTGATGTCTAATGTCAATGTGCTTAGTTCTAGAATGCTGAACTGGGTTCTTAGATATACATATAGCACTAGAGTTATCACAATATAAAGGCATCATACCTTGTGGTTGATCGTAGTCCTTGAGCATGTTTCTCATCCAAAGCATTTGTGTGCAAGAGCTTCCTGCAGCAATGTATTCCGCTTTAGTTGTAGAAAGTGAGATAGAGTTATGCTTTTTATTGTGCCATGATACTAAGTTGTTTCTAACGTAGAAACAACCACCTGATGTACTCTTCCTATCATCCTGGTTGCCTGCCCATTTGACATCTATAAAACCACTTACTTCACAAGTAGTGTCAGTAGTAAAATATAAACCATAATTACTTGTTCCTGAGATATACCTGATGATTCTCTTTACATTCTCTAAGTGTGATTCCTTAGGGTCAGCTTGATAACATGCACACACACCAACACTAAAACATATGTCAGGTCTACTTGCAGTGAGGTAAAGTAAACTACCTATCATACTCCTATAAAGGGTTTGATCAATACTTTTACCTTGAGTGTCCTTTGTAATTTTTGTACTGGTACCTAAAGAAGTCCGTAATGGCTTGCTAGTTTCAAGACCAAACCTTTTAACAAGGTTACAGGAGTACTTGGGTTGAGAAATAAATATATTATCACTAGATTGTTTAATTTGCAAACCAAGGAAGAAAGTCATTTCACCTACCATGGACATTTCAAATTCATTTTTCATAACATGCACAAAATCATCCACTAGTGTACTAGATGTGGATCCAAAAACTATGTCATCCACATAAATTTGAGTAATAAAGATCTCGTCACTACTCCTTTTAATGAATAAAGTCTTATCAACTCCCCCTTGAATAAATCCCTTGTTCAAAAGATAGTTGGTAAGTCTCTCATACCATGATCGTGGAGCTTATTTCAAACCATATAGAGCCTTTTTGAGTTTGTAAACATGATTTGGAAATTTTGGATCAACAAATCCTTTTGGTTGTTCCACGTACACCTCCTCATTCAAAAATTCATTCAAAAAGGCAGACTTAACATCCATTTGATATAATTTGAACTTCATATGACAGGAAATGGCAATTAAAATCCTAATTGACTCTAGTCTAGCGATAGGTGCAAATGTTTCATCAAAGTCAACTCCTTCTACTTGTGTGTAGCCTTGAGCCACCAACCTAGCCTTATTCCTAACAACAATGTCATGCTCATCAGATTTATTTTTGAACACCCATTTTGTTCCAATGACATTTTTGTTTTTAGGCTTAGGTACTAATACCCATACATGATTTCTTTCAAATTGAGCTAATTCATCCTGCATGGAATTTATCCAAAATTCATCCCTAAGGGCTTCATTCACATTTTTTGGTTCAAATTGAGAAATATAGCATAAATGAGTTACCTCACTTATTTGTCTTCTTCTTGTTACCATGCTTGCATTAGGATCTCCAATTATATTCTTAATAGGATGTTTTTTTTGAAGTTCGAGTTGGATTTATCATTGATGAGGTTGATACTTCTTCCTTCTTTTGTTCACTTTCCTTCAACTCCCCTTTTTTTATTCCAATTGTATCACTGGTCATTGTTAATTGAGGTGTTGTGAAATTTTCTTCATTTCCAACTTCTTCACTTGTAATCTTCTTACCCCCATCATCTATAACGACATTTATGGATTCCATAACTACATTAGTTCTACAGTTGAAGACTCTATAAGCACTACTATTTAGGGAATAACCAAGAAATATACCTTCATCACTTCTTGAATCAAACTTACCCAACTATTCTCGATCTCTAAGTATGTAGCATTTACTTCCAAAAATATGCATAAATTTCAGATTGGGTTTTTTACCTCTCCATATCTCATAGGGAGTTTGGTTTGTACCTGGGCGAAGATATACACGATTTATAATGTGACATGCAGTGTTTATAGCTTCAGCCCAAAACCTTTTGGAGACTCCCTTGGCATGCATCATTACTCTTGCCATCTCTTGAAGTATCCTATTTTTCCTTTCAACTACTCCATTTTTGTTGAGGTGTGATAGGAGCAAAGAATTCATGAAAGATACCATGTTCTTTGCAGGAGTTACCATACTTGGTATTTTCAAACTCTTTTCCATGGTCTGTTCTCAGTCTCTTGATGGTTACTATTTTGTCACCTGCTTCAACCTGCACTCTTGTACAATATGAGACAAAGAACTCAAAAGCATCTGACTTGTCTCTAAGAAAGTCTACCCACGTGTAGCGAGAAATGTCATCTACTACAACTATGATATAGTTCTTACCTCCAATACTTTCTGTTCTCATAGGACCCATAAGGTCAATATGTATCAATTCTAATACTCTGTTTGTATTTATACAATTGATCTTCTTATGAGAAATCCTAGTTTGTTTACCCAATTGACATGGTCCACATACAAGTATTTCAATTTTTGATAGAATAGGTAAACCACACATAGTCTCAGTTTTACTTAATCTAACTAGATCTTTAAAATTCATATGACCTAGCTTTTCATGCCACAAGGTGGTTGAGTCATTGCTAGCTAGGTTACATGTTACTATGGATGATGTATCAATACAATAACAATTTTCATGTGATCTGATTCTCTTAATCATACATTCACCCTTTTGATCTGTTACAATACAATGATTGTTTGTAAATGGCACATTAAAATCACTATCACATATTTGACATATGCTAATCAAGTTTGCCTTAAGTCCTTCCACATATAAAACTTCATCAAGTTTAGGGATACCCTCTATTTGAACAGAGCCTTTTCCAATAATTTTAGATGTTTTACCATCACCAAAGGTAATTGTCCCTTCATTGTATTCCTTAAAGGTTTTAAACAAAGAACGATTCCCAGTCATATGTCTAGAGCATCCACTATCAAAATACCAAGTGGTATTTGATTTAGCTTTAAATGCTATATGAGCCACAAAGCAGTGCAACTCAGATTTCTTAATCCATCCTTTTTTTAATTTTGGACATTTGAGTTATCAGTTTCTTATGTTCCTCTTTTCGTGTAGTTCTTGTAGTAAAAACTTTACATTTTGAAATTTTTTGAGGTTCCTTAGAAATTTTTTTACTCGTGATAGAATCATAAGCATAAAGAAATCTACACTTAGGTCTAATATGTCCTTTCCTACCACAGTGATGACAGATGGGAACAAACTAAATTTTCTTAGAATGATAAGGTGCAGAAACTACCTTCCCTACCTGACCAATAATGGGTTTTACAAATTGAGTTTTGGATGATGAAGGTCTTGATTGTTCATCTATGTATCCAAAACCTCTCTTATCTCCATATGGCTTTCCATAGTCTAGGACTTTGGTTAATTTTTCAGCACCTATGGTCAAATTCTTTACCATTTCTTTAGCAAAACTAAGTTCTTTCCTAAGATTTTTGTTTTCCTTAGTAGTTTCTGCTAGTCTCATATTCAAGGCATTAATATGATCATACAATTCCTTTTTATCTTTCTCTAGTCTAGAGGAATTTTTTTTGTGAACATTGATGATATCATTAAGTTTAGTTACTTCCACAAGCAATTTATCTCTCTCTTCCCTGACACCTAAACAATCCATGAATAGTTCCTCATAATTCGATACATTAAACTTAGACAGTAAGAGAGAAGAGTTTATTTCCTCATTTTCTTCATCCGAGCTAAGGTCAGAGTCATTGTGATGTGCATTGGCAGTTGCGGTGAAGGCACAATAATTAGTGTCATCATCCTCTGAGTTACTAGCATTGTCTTGCTCACTTTCTGTGTCACTGAGTGTAGCATGAAAGGCTTTTCCAAATTTCTTTTTATTGTTAGCACAATCTGTAGAAATATGACCAAATCCTCCACAAGTAAAGCATTGAGGACTAGTGGGTTTACTTTTCTTACCATCAAGGCTAGGAGGCTTGATTTCCCTTGACTTTCGATCATTTGAACGACTGGATTGTCCCTTGTTGGAATGATTATTTTGTTGACCCTTCTTCTTTATAAACTTCTTAAATTTTCGTGCTAACAAGACTAGTGACTCATCATTCATATTATCATCACTATCAGAGATGTCCTTTTTGGAGCTTTTGAATGCCACATCCTTATTTTTCTTGGATGGATCAAGAGAAAGCTCATAGGTTTGGATTGACCTGAAAAGTTCATCAATTTTTAGTGTGTCTACATTCTTGCTTTCCTCTATTGCTGTAACTTTCATCTTATAGTCTACTGTTAAAGAGCTTAGGAGTTTGCGCACTTGTATAGGTTGTGGAATTTTCTCACCAAGTTTAGAACAAGCAGTAGTGATATCACAGAAGCGAGCATAAAATTGACCAAAGGTTTTGTTGTTGCTCATTTTAATATAATCAAACTCAGATGTTAGCAATCTTAATTTTGTTTGTTTTACTTGGGAAGTACCTTCATGAGCAAGAGCAAGTGCATTCCATGCATCTTTAGCAGTCTCACAATTGGAGATGCGACGGAACTCATCCATTGACACTACATCAAATATTGAGCTTAGACCTTTTTGATTTGCCCCACTAAGGGTGTGTTCTTCAGTGGTCCAGTCTCTTCTTGGCTTTATGATTGTTACACCATCTTTCGTTACCGAAGGTAGTTCCCAACCATCAAGAATAACATCCCAGACTTTTTCATCTTGTCTGAGAAAGGCTTGCATGTGAGCCTTCCAGTAAGGGTAATTAAACTCATCAAAGAGTGGGGGTCTAACAGATGACCCACCTTCTTTCATTTGGTCCATAAGTAAGTGTGTGTGTCCCTAAGAATCAATCTCACTAAGTATGTCTAGTGTCAGCTTTGATACCAATTGAAAGTTTGTGAAATATGGACCTGATTAACCTAGAGAGGGGTGAATAGGTTATTTTTAATTTTTACCAATTTATAATTTAATAACCTAAATAAACCAGCCAGGCATGCAATCGTGTGGAAATATAAATGCGGAAATAAAATAATAACACACGATATTTTTAGGTGGAAACAACTTAGGCCACAACCATGGCCTAAGAGGAAAACCACTGGTCCACCGGACCACCTAAATTTCCACTATAAAAATCAAATGTTCAAGTACAAACTAGGTCTTATGCTACCTTTCCTAGGATACTGCCACAATGTACTTTACTTACGAGCCCCTGCTCTATTTTCACAGTTTCCAATATTTTTGTGAACGGTTTCCAGACCAACATTCCAATAAGCTCTCCGCAAATCAGATCGTTCACAAATCAACTGCAAACTAGTTAACACAAAAACACAAGTGCCCGTGTGTGTTCTAGAACAGATTTAACAATGAATAATCTTAACTAGATGATTCGAAATATATGTCATTTAAATCAAATCAACTATAAAATTCTAGAGCAAAAAGATTAAGCTTAAATTCAATAAAAATAGCTTCTTTGAAATTTAATCATCAAATCAAATAATTATAATTACACATAAAATTATTTAATTTAAACATGCAAAAATCTAATTAAGAAGAAGCTATAGAAGGATAAAACATATCAAATAAATTTATTAATAAATACCTCTTATACGATATCAATTTGATATTAATCAATCTATTTAATTCTTTATATTTTAATCAATAAAGATTCATTAATAAGAAAATATATTATAATTATCAAATCAATATAAATATAATGCCTCAAACATATAATTATCAAATCAATATATATATTAACTACCTTTTTGAATATATGTATATATTTATTACTTACTGCGTTGATTACCCTTTTTCGAATATATGTATATATTGATTACTTAGTGCAATCCTTTTTGAATCCTGGTGCTCAACGCCAATACCCTTTGAAATACTAATGAAGCAGAGAAGCAATGATATATATTTTCTTTAAAATCTTTTATGCTTTCCTGTTCGGCCGTAGGTTTTTTTTTTTTCTTATTAAACTCTCTCAGCCTACTTCCATACCCTAACCCTATATATATAATGACAACCTATTAGTATTAGGGTTAAAATATTTTAGGCTTCATTATTCAAGGCCCATTTAAATATTTAATTAAAAATATATTTTTAAATCACATCTTAAAAATATTAAGACACATAAAAAATATTTAAACACCAAAAATAATTTTAGATTTACGAACATGTACTATTAAATGTATAAATGCATTCCTATGTGTCGTAGTTATAAAAAAAATACCTGAAGTACGAATATCTGGAACTTGAATATTTGTTCGGCTTTTCTTGATAAACTTGATAGCAGATCTAAAAACAAATTTAGAAGTAAATATTTTGTCCACGAAAATTGCAAACACTCATAGTCCTTACAATTCATAACATATTTGGTTATATTATAGGCTATTAGTACGGATAGTTTCATAATCATGTGTTTCCCTTAATCTGTATACTTATGTATTTTAGTTATTGTTTTATGTTTTATTTTCACTTAAAAGCAATTTTCAAAACATCTTTGCTAATTCTCTATCAAGTTAATAAATATCACAAATAGTGATATTTATTGTGACAATCTTAGTAGGTTCGAAAACCTTTGTTTTTATATTATTTATAATTGTAAAATTTTATCACGAATACTTAAAGTATGTTCAAGGTTACAATCATTCTTTTATAACTATTTTATTTCATTTTATTAATGCGTAAAATTTATAATAATTATAGTTTTTTCAATTTTTAAAAGTTAATTGAATGAATAAAAATATACATAATTCTTATAAATTTTATCATAATATTTTATTTAATAAACATAGGATAATGTCTTGTAATAATTAAGAAATATAAGCTTGTTTTGAGAATATATTAAAGAAATTAATGGAAGGGGAGCAAGAAGAAATATGAGAATATATATATTATATATAGAAACACTGATTGAATAAAAGCTAATGATTGAGTGCTGTAAAAAAAGAAAAGAAATGCAGATGCCAAATGATTGAATTGCATGTATTGGTTAGCAACGGATTTTGATCGATAAAATGTCAAACCCACTATTGTCTTGATTTACTAGGTCACATGCCATGACCCAGTTAATTAGGTCATCCCCTGGCTCTAATTACATTCAATACATCGAAATCCTTGTCCTTATAATTCCCATCTTGACATTCAATTTAATCTAATGGATGGTTAATATTTCTTACGTGGTCTTCTTTAAAACTTCATATTTTTATTTTAAATTAACTTTTTCTTATTAATATAATTATTTTTAAATAAAATATATTCCGTAAATAACCTTGCACAATCAAACTAGATTAACATATTTTTAATATACCCTTCATCATCGATATACCATTTAACACCAAATATTATTAAATAAATAAAAAATAGATATAAAATAAATTTTAATAAAATTTATAATTAAATTAGTTGTTAATATTAAAATAAAAGAAAGAGATGTAACGCAAAGTCATTATATAAATATTAGTTACATAAGATAATATACTATTGTAACATTATTCTCCTTATAAATACGAAACTTATTAATATAACTTAAAGTGCTTATGTTGTGTTGTACCGAAGTAGCACCTATATATATATATTTTTTTTTTTAAATGAACAAATTAGATATTAAGGGTATCAATTTCTATGATGTGATAAAAATATTTCGTTTTCAATAAAACCCAATGTCACCAATCCTTTTATCCTTTCTCTTTTATTCCATTTTTTACCGTCTTTTGAACCACTTAATAGATTATATTGATTTTTCCCGATGAAAGTTACTCTTAACTTAAGGAGAATAATATAAGTAACTTAAAAAGTTACTTATATTAGAAAAAAAAAATATAAACCTACAATCTTACAGATAGGTCATGATAACTGATTATATTCGTTGTTGTATTAATTAGGTGTGTTTACTAACTGGGATCAAAGAGAATTTATAGAAAGTGAGTAATTTTTATTCTAATATTTACTTCTTAAAATTATGGTAGAGAGAAAATAAAAATATAATAAATTTAAGAATCATTTATATTTATTGTTTTCATACTCTCTCTCGGTATATTGTTTCTCTTTTTTCCAAATTTGCAGTATAAAATTATAAAGTTACCCCTAATTTTAATATTTTTAATATTTGATATTAGTCATTATTACTTTAAAAAAATATTTAAATATATTAATATTTTTATATGATTTCTAACGGTTCTTTCACTGCTATAAAATAAACTATTAAAATCAGTTTTTTTTAATTTACTCATTTTTTATTATACTTAAATTAAAACATGTATTCGATCACTACATAATAACATAAAAAAATAAAATCTGTTTAACAAATAGTTTAAATAATAAAAATAAATGAAAAATAAAATATTAATTAATAACAGAAAAATTACCATGGTGTTATCCTATGTTATTCAAGACTATCATATTCTTCTCCTGATGTTATAATACAAAGCCTACATATATAATACAAAATTTTATACACTTAAATAATAGCACATAATAACAAAAAAAATGAATAATAAGTGCGTAGGATTAATAGAAATACTTACAAGAGTAAATGAAGTGATAAAATGAAAGAAATGAAGAAAAAAAAGTGTTTTGTAAGTGAGAAATGAATATAAAAAATAAGTATTTTGCTCAAAAAAATTAGGGGATCTAAAAGATAAGTTAGAAAGGAAGAAAACCCACTAACCGGTGCTAGAATTAGTGGTCATAGGTGACCAAAAAATGAAAAAAGAGTGGAGGATAAGTGGAAGAGGTTTTGGGTTTTTGAGAGTTATGCAGCGTTTAGAATAGTTTCTGATTGGGGAAGAAAGAAGAGAAAAGAAAATATCCACGTGTGTAGCGTCAGTTCTATGTGTCATCTGACGCTGTCTACGTAATTTATAGCGTCGGTTCGACACGTCAACCGAAGCTACGAACTACGTGAATAGCGTCGGTTCTACACCGAACCGACTTTAAATTCATTATAAGTAGATTTTTTTTTCAAAAACCGACTTTACATATCGACTTAAATACTTTTTTTTGTAGTAGTGTTTAATAAACACAAAAAAAGAGAATGAGTTATATATTATCTTTGTTTTTTCCTATCTGAATCACATTTATTTTCTTCTTGATTGGTTTTTATTATAAATTAGTAAGCGAAATTCAAACCATAATTTGAGACTATATGGTAGTTTTATATTCTTATTATCCTTAATTAATAAATTTCAATAATTAAATGACTACATATCAAAATAAAAGTTTGAAGATTAAGTTTAAAAAAAATTATTCCTTTTGTTACTTCAAAAAGCTAATTATATATCAATTTTTTAATTGGATATTATTTGTCTAAAATTAGTTAATTAAATGATTGTGTTCCCTCTTAATTATTAATTAGTTTGATAAGTTGAAGATAGTAATTGAATCTTGTTTGTAGTTATATTTCATATCAAATAGATCCTTCAGTCAATTATTATGACAGAAAATCAATAAATAGTTATTTAATTAAGATGGCCTTGGAAACAAATATAATAAAACTAAGTTTATGTGTGTATATATATAATTTGTGTTAAAGATTGTTAATGAGACCATTATTGTTTATAATTTCATGAAGGTCAAATGAAAGATCACAAGTCAAATACAAGATTTTGAAGGGTTTGTGATATGAGAATCTAAAACAATTTTGTTAATGTTTATGACAACGTGTTTGCGCAAATGATGGCTATAAAGGCCAGTGGAAGGAAGCTTTTTTGTTTGCCTTTTATAAATGTCTTCCATTATCTTATTTCCCTTGTTTTCTCAACTTCTCATGTTTCCATGTGACCTAATTTCAATGAGAAGATACAACTATAATCCCCACCTCCCTTGCAATACCTATTGTATATATATGAGTCAAGTTTTTCTCTCTCATTTTTGTTATACAATCATATGCATCATCTATATATTTTTTAGAGGTGTAAATTAAGGTTAGAGATTTCATTAATTTATAATATAATCTATTAATTTTAAAAAATTATTACATATTATCTAGCTTTTTTTATTGATTAAGATGTTAATGAGTTAGAATAAGTTAAAATATCTTATTTGTTCTAAATGATTTTTATATAAGAAAAATGAAAATACAAAGGTAATAAAAAAATTAAATACTATTATCTATAATATGAAAGTTTATTAAAAATTAAAATGATGAGACATTATATTTAAAGTAAGACATATTAAGACTATATTGAGATGAAATTTTAATATGATATGTCAATTATTTTAAATTATAAATTTATTAGAGACAATAAATAAGAAATAATATAAAATAAAATCACTTATTTTACATTTCCATGCGACAAACATGGATATAAAAGTTGTGTGCGACAAATGAGTATCGCATAAACTCTCACAACAAAAACATACAAGTAGTCGATCTGATTCCTATATATTATAGGACCTTCTAGCGCTCTCTCGATCAAAATATTCGTTAATCTCCAACATAAGAAGAGTGGAGCCAATGCATTTAATAGAAAAACACCACATAAGAGATTGCCTAAAGATTCAGAAACAGAGTAGATCCTAAAAGCAATCTTAAATGTCCCTCTTTTAATCATTAATTATGTTAAGCATCATATTTCCTTAGCTCTCCAAGGAGGAAAAAAAAAGAGCATGTTTCTGTAGCTTTTGCCCAAAATTTATTGCCCAAAATTTATAGTTTGATGAACACTAATAAATTAGTGGCAAAAATGGGGATTTTTTTTTTACTCAAACTTAGAGGGAGCATTGATCAATAATAAAGTTTGAATGAAAAATTATAAATAAAAATATATTAAAAATAGAACTAAAAATTTAAGAATAATTTTTTTTGATCAAATAAGTTTCAAAATGTAAGTTTTTTTCTTCAATTTAATTGGATTTTAATTAAAAATTAATCGAATTTACAAACAAAATGTAAGCCCACATGCAATGTGATCATGAAAATCTAAATCTTAAAATTTTTGTTTTACAGAAAATCTTTATAAACAAAAATCACTAACACTTGTGAATCCTCACACTATTCAAAAAGAGATTAAAGAAAATGAATGTGTGCTTAATCCATTCTTATTGTAAGGGTTTTGACATAATTACTAATAGATGTATAAAATCAATATTATTCATTTAATTTTTTTAATAACTTAAATTTTTGAGAAAATTGGTTAATTTTTTAACAAACTTTTAACATAGTATTGAAGGTTTTATATTCAAAATCCAATAAACTCAATTATCAAATCACATATAAGAATGAGCTGTAACTAATATGGCATGTCACTACATATGCTAAGTGTCTAAAAGTCAACGATATACCATATAAATACTACATTGTATTCAGTCAAGTGTTTAATCTTGATGAAATTCATTTGATAGTTTATCTTCCTTTACCCCCTCAATCGACCTGTTCATTTTCCAATTGTCATCCTATGGCCACCAGAGGTAAACATGAAATTTTGAAGCACAAGGCATACCTCAATGTTTCCATTTTACTTGAACCAATATCGGCTAAAGAGGCTTTGCTTATTCTAGAATGAAGAACAGTAATGCAATATGAGTTTGAAGCTTTATTGGAAAATGAAATTTAAGAGCTAGTGTCACATGTTAAAGAGGGGGAAGTTATTGGAAACAAATGGATGTTTAAAACCAAACTAAAAGTTGATAGATCTCTTGATAGGTATAAATCAAGAGTTGTGATTGTCTGAAAATTTTAACATCCGAACTAGCGCAAATACCGAACCGAGCTTTATACAAAGCCCAAGACTAGCCCAAGACGGAAAATGAAGCACCCTAGACATCCCACCCATAGGACAAACCAAGCCCAAAGACCAAGCTCTACATCAACCGAGCTGGACATCACCCCGAGCTCGGTCACACAAGGATCTCGAGTTCGATCATAGAACGACCTCATTATAAGCACGGTTAAACTCAACCTAGATTTCTGACACGTTATATTTTATGTCAAATCATACCCTACTGACATGTATTTGCATTTACACATTGGTTATCTAACACCTGTACAATTTATGTGCTATAAATATATGGATCACTTATGAGGATCCACCATTGGAATCCTTGGCAACACATACACACACACTCTCTAGTTAAACTCTACACCACCAACATTTTGGCGTCCACCGTGGGGCTTAGATTTTTAGGTCAATCATAAGTTTCTAACCCCATCTCCCCATAGAACTCACCATACAACAAAAAAATCAACATTCATGGCAATAACTCGATCTGATAGACGACCAGACTCGAATGATGCAAACATAATGGCTACCTAAGGAAACTCACCACAAGCCATAGAGTATGAGGGGACTGAAGGTAGCACACTATCAGTAATTATCTCACCAATTCCTTGAACTAAGAAAAGAGCTTGATGAAACCCAAAGAGAAAACAAAGCTCTCCGATCTTTGGCAGACGAAAGGACCTCGGAAAATCCTACCGCCGAACCAACCATTGGGGAGGCGAGGGAATGCGGCCTGTCCGAACCCTGTCATACCAAGCACGAAGTAGAAATACATCCTTTTTCTAGTTCAGCACGCCCCGATGAAGAGCAATGGATCCAAGAAAAGAGAAGTTGGGAGATACGACTACAAGCTTTAGAGCATAACAACAAGAAACAGGAAGAGGCCATTAAAGCAATAAACGAGAGACAAGAAAAAGGAAAAACCATTTTCGAAATCGATAGAGACTGTGAATAGTTATGCATTTCACCATTTGTAGATATAATCAAAAATGATGAACCCCCACCCAAGTTTAATACTCCTAAATGCCCAGGCTATTTTGGAACAAATGATCCAGTGACTCATGTCTAACATTTCAAAACAGTCATCGCTTCCATAAGCCTCACTCAAGCAAAGTGAGATGCAATGATGTGTAAGCTATTCACCACCACTCTGTGCGAAGGCGCGCAAAAATGGTTTAACAACCTACCCCCTCGGTCCATATCTTCCTTCCCACAACTCGCCAAGTTATTTATCACCAACTATGCCTGCAATAAACCCTTGAGTAAAGAATCTCACCACATTTTTTCTATTATATAAGAGGAAAAAGAGCCAATCGAAAAATACATGAAGTGTTTAAGGAAATAAAAATTAGAAATCATTGATTGCCCTAGCTCTATCACCATAGAGGCTTTCAGGCGAGGCCTGCTAAATTTTTTTGCCCTATTTATGGAACTAACTAAATGAGTGCCACAGATTTTAGAGGAAGCTTACGGGGAGGCCAGGAAGTTTTTCAATCTAGAAAGATAGCTTAGCTTGGCAAAGGATCGTCGAACAGGGACAGACATTATCCCCACCTCAAGCAGAGAAAAAAGAGCAAGCCCAGTGCCAAAGTGATGAGTGCTCAAAAAGCACTAAAATAACCATGATTTTATGTACATTAATTGATTAAAAATATATATATTTATATGTTTTATCATATATTTATATAAATTTGTCTTTTTCGGAATCACGGGTATTTTTATTGTTTTTCAGGTATTTTGGCTTAAAAACGCAATTTAAAGACTCAAAGAGGAATACTTGAAGCAATACATCACAATTATATTAATAAATAAGTGGGAAAAGGTCAACAAACATGAAAAAATTGGACAAAATGGGTCAAAAAGGTCAAAAATGTCAAAAAGACAGAAATCGCGCCCCGCTGCCCAGCGCCCCAGCCCGCGGGCACTGTTCACGCGTGCCGAGCTGCGCGCAGCACCCAGTAGCCCCCCTCCGCGCGCCCAACGCCTTTTCGCCCCATTTTTCACGTGCAGCCGCCCCCATGACGTCATGCTGACGTCATTAATGACCTCAGCATTTCCATTATGCGTTTTTACATTTTTTAATATTTTTTTAACATTTTTTTACTCATTTTTTCTCTCCATCCTCACCTATAAATACCCCCCTTCCCTTCACTTCAAATTACACCTTCAAAACACACTTCTCTCTTCTTTCTTTCTCTCATTTCTTAGTTTTTGAGATTTTCTTAGTTTCTTTCTTAGTTTCTAAGCTTTTCTTAGTTTTTCTCTTAGTTTTTAGTTCAATTCTCTTAGTTTTAGAGTTCTTCTCTTTTTGAGAGGAACTTGTAATGTTTTTGTAATAATTTAGATTTTTGATTCAATAAATGGAAGTGCAAATTCCGCTTGGAGGTTTTCCAGCTACGGGAATAGCGTCGAAGTTCTGTAAGGATTTTATTTTCTTTACAGTTATTTTTATGCTTTATTCTTACATGTTATATTTAATTTGTCTGTGGTTAAATTTAACTATGCTGGCTGTTTAGCAAACATGATGTAATAATGACGTTGTTATGCTTGCGAAATATTAAATAGGTAAAAATCTTTAAAATGAATTGATTTTGTTTTTATTCAAGATTTTATATTAAGAATGTTAGAGAGAAATATATTATTTTTCATTACAAACTTAAACCTGAAAATTAGATTTTAAGGTTTAGTTATCCGGTCTAATTTAGAGTAGTGCTCTTTTATTTGTTGGTACAATCGCCTGGTAGTTAGAGTGAAACTCTATTTCAAAAGGTTTTATAAGAATTATTATGTGAAAATGTATTGACAACATGTTTTCAATAGTGGTTTTAAAACTTGAAAGTTAGTACTCGGATAATTAAATTCTTATGTTTAATTTTGACACCTTGAATAATGTTTAAATTGTCTAACCCCACCAAAGGTGGCATTTAAATGGTTCATTTTCAATCTCTTAGAAAAATGAATTAATTTAATTAACCAAATTAGTTATCAACCCCACCCATAGGTGTTAATTAATTTGTTTAGTTAACAAAGAATATCTAACCCCACCAAAGGTGGTATTTATATAAAAAAGAGAGAATCAATAAAATATCAATTTATATCTTTAATAACCTAGATAATATGAGCAAACATAATTAATTTAGTTATTATATCCATAAATACTCCACTAATATAAATGATAAAATTTTCATAAATATTTATTGAATCTGTATTTGTATTTATTTTTAGATAAATATTTATTGAATTTGTATCTATGTTTATTTTTTATGTTATTAGATTATATTTAATTAATCTGTATATATGTTTATTTTATGTTATTAGATTAGGAACACAAAAACCAAACTATCGTGACAGGATGTTTAGGATTTAATTTCGTTTTTAAAAGTTTGAATAATAAATTAAAAACCACATACATTCCTTCCTTAGATCGACCTTGGGAGTATACTTATCATTTTCTACGAAATGATTCGTGCACTTGCGAGAGTTTTATAAATATTAAAACCAAAGTATTGGCAAGAATCGACGATGTCGGTTTTCGCTCATCACAAAGCAAACACACCACAACTACAAAAACAAGTGAATTACAGATGTAGGCAATAGACACAAGCCGGTCAACAAAAACTGGGCAGTGAATAAAGATTGTTCTAGAAACATGGAAACATGGGGAATAGCAGAATCCTCCTCCAAGAGTCCCCCACGATTGTAAAATCTTTTACAAGGAGATTTAACTGAGATACTAAAAAGAATGGAAGAAGAGCCCAAGACCAGATGGCCGCCTAGGATGATTACCCCGGACAAAGATATATCCAAGTGGTGCATTTTTCACAAAGATGTGGGCCACGACACAAGAAATTTCAGGGACTTGAAAAGAGTTGTACACATTACTGGCAAGAGGATATTTTAAAGACTTTGTTGCAAGAAATGATGACATAAGAATCTACTAGGAAGAACAAGAAGCATCCCGACCAATTATTATCCAACAGTAATAAACGACCTCATAATGGGTTGGACGTTAATTCCATACATAAAATACATGGAGGACCTGGGGTCAATGGGGTGTCCAACAATGTAGACGTTTTTGCATAGACCCCCATGGACATATCAGAAATTGATTCACGAATAATAACACACCGGATAAACGTCGATACAAAGGCTAGATCCGTTCAACAAAGGAAGAGAAAATTCCCTAGGGAAAAAAATTAGGCAATCAAAGGTCATATCATAGCCCTCATTCTAGCACCATTTCATAAGCATAAGTAACAGGTTCCGGGTATGTTGTCCTCATTGTGAGCAACCCCCGTTCCAAATCTTTAGTAACCTTCCAATTTTAAGAAAAACTCTTTCAAGTCGCTTTATATAAAAACCTGCCCAAAACGACTCTCTACCAACAAGATTCGTCATATTAGTCAAGGTTTTTTTTTTCACGAGACTGCATTTTAGATAAAGGCTCCTTACAAGTAGCGAGCTCACACTTGGTTTATTCTGTACTACGTTCAAGCCTCACAACCTTAGCTTTCAGCACCCTAATCTCATCCTTGAGCTTACAACTTGCTATGCGAAAGGCTCGAAGTAAGCGCCTATTCGTTCGGTCAAAATCCATATCATGCGAGCAGAAGAGTTAGACGAATTTAAATATATATATATATATATATATATATATATATATAATATTTTTTCTCAAACGCAAAACAAAGATTAAGTTCTACCATCCCTTTTATAGAGACAAAAAATATATAAAATAAAATAAAATAATAAATAATACTAATTATTACATAACATGACAAAAGAATAGGTCAAACAACATAAATACACAATAAAAAGATAAAATGTCTATATTTATTAAATCCATAGGTACAAAATCCAAGTACCAGCTCGCGATTATACCAAATAACATGTAAGTTATGGGAGATACATTAAATTGATCGAGCTTAAAAAACATATATCAAAATTAACAAATAAACTAAACTAATCAAAATTAACAAATAAACTAAAACTAAAGATCGACTCTTGCTTCATCTGGAACTTTTGGGCCGTCCTCCTCATCAGAGGAGCCCATTCCCCTTTCCTCTTCCTCAACTGATGGAGCTTGACTATAGATTGACATAACATGTATATCTAGAATGCGTTAATAATACTCGCCTAAACCTTTCTTCTTGGCCTCTGTCTTGAAAGTTTCCATAGTCAGCTTATAAGCTCACTCGATGCTAGACTCCAATTTCTGAGCCATAGCATCCACATCAGTTTGTGCTTCACGTCGCACTTATTCAGTAGATACCTCAACCTATCTTTTTACATCCCTCATCCCCTCATCGAGCTCCGTCACATGTCAAGCATACAAATTTAGCTCAAACGTAGCTCGCTTAAGCTTTTCCTCCTTATCAACTACTTCATTCTACCACTTCGTTGTTTTCACCAACAAAGCTGCATATTTTGCACGCAATGACGCATGGGCATTTTTTTCTTTCACAAACTCAAACTTCATATAATCTACATTTTTAGCTCGGTCAAAATCAAAAAGTAGCATCGCTTGATATAGTTGACGTCGAATGAGCTCACCAGTATCAACTCCCTCACAAGTAGCTACGAGCTGCTCTTTGCATGCATCCACAGATACGTGGCTCATACAATGGTCAAGATATTCTGGCGCCAGGCCCCTATGCAGCATAATTTTGTCCACATCTGTAGTAAGATCCTCCACGATAACCTTCCCCTTCCTTACATCCTTAACGGATTTTCCAAAATATTTGGATCCGGTACGAGGAGTGGAAGGCATGCCCTGCTCACACGGAGGCGATACAGGAGCACAAATATTCAAAGGCTCGGGATCATGCCCAACCTCACCAGCACCAACCTTTTTTTTCTTAAGATTCAAGGTACGACATTCATGTGAGGATTTACCCCTCTTTTTACCAATTGAGGAACCTCCTTCCCCGGGAGTATGAATGGCACTAGTAGGAGATTTTTGATTCCCTAGCGTAATCTTACTCTTCATTCACGCAAAAATTTACTTGGAGGTTAATTCCATTCGAGCTATAAATTAAAACAAAAATATATGTAAAAAATAATAAGAATAAATAATAAAATAAAATAATATACAAATATAAAAATCGTAATAGTAAGGGAACAATATGTTAGGCCAGGAACAAAAGGGTCACCATCATCCAAATCCACCTTGCACCCACCCCAGACATCTGTAGTGGGAGTTCTGTGTTTAACCGTAGCCCAGACTTTAAGAGAAGCTCGTTGTTTACGATTCACCCTAAGAAGAGGCTCTACAACACCATGCCTCATTAACCCCACATGAAACAAACCGTAGAGTGTTCAACAACGCCCTTTGTTGTCTTATCATGCAAATAGTTTTGAATATCAGCCAACCTCTATTTCGCATCCAAGCTCAAGGTCGTGATTAGAGAGGCCATGTTTCTAATCACAACCTTAGTGCCATTCCAGACACTCCTAACCAACCTCGTGTCATTAGTAGAAGACTCCCACTGACCCAATACATAGAAAAAAATACCCCTTCTAATTTTTTTTCATTTTCAAGAAGGGATACATTCACCCCACGATCCTGCTTAACATATATATACACCCTCCTCAGGTCTGTGTGGTTCTGTTTAAGTACATATGCCCTATTGAACTCGACCATCTCCAAATTCACCCCCAACTCTTCGCATATCAGCGTCAGGAAAAGTAGATATCTCCACCCATTGGGCATCAATTTCCTTAGTATGAGTTGCATCTTGACTAAAAACCTCTTGATAAGAGGATACAAAGGAAACCTTACTCCCAACCACAAAGCTTTCTCATGAAAAACGGTCCACCCAACTGGAGGTGCATCATCATCATAAAAATTATCGGGAGGAATCATTATCTGAATGGTTGAGGGAATATCATAGGTCCTCCTTATCCTCTCTTCATCCTCTTGCAATAACCCGCAAGTTTTTGGAGAGGCCACTCAGCCCCTGACACGACCTGTCGGTTCACCAGACCTTATATTTCTATTTTTCTTCCTCCATGTCCAAGATATTGAAATCTAAGTTTGAGGCACACTTAATCTCGTAGTTGGAACTATTTGAGGATGATAGATAGAGGTAGATGGTTATGATAAGGAGCGACTCGTCGTATTAGAAGAACCGGGGCTAGAAGCTGATGTCTCTTCCCTTTTCATTTTTTGGTATAAAGCTACGAAAAATATAAAAACAAAATAGTAGCAGGGGGTAAGATACGAAAAAAGAGATTACCTAGAGAGGATCTGAAAATTAAACAAAATGTTAGGATGCAAACCGACTTGAAAAGAAAGTAACAAATCATTAGGAAATCTGCGCTTAAGTTCTAAAAAATTCGAATAGAGAATATGTTAACACGAGTTGAAATCTTACCACCGAATTGAAAATCTCTCAACAAACTCAAGGAGAAACGAAATTTTTTCAGGTGAACTAAATAATAAGCCTCAGCCCAGGCAGCCCTTTATATAGGAACATTAGATTTTTCTCTCCAATCAACTGACAAAACATTTATGATAGAGATTGAAATGGTTCATATCCGGTGACCAGTATCACACTCTTCTACCTCAAACTAAAGCTTGAGCTAAAAGAGTGGGGGACTTGATGTTTGGATATTTTAACATCCAAACTGGCCCAAATACCGAACCAAGCTTTATACAAAGCCCAAGACCAACCCAAGACGGAAGATGAAGCACCGTAGACATCCTACCCATGGGACAAACCAAGCTCTATATCAACCGAGTTGGACGTCACCCTGAGCTCGGTCACACAAGGATCTCGAGTTTGGTCATAGAAAGACCTCATTATAAGCACGATTAAACCTGACCTAGATTTTTGACACGTTATACTTTATGTCAAATCATACCCTACTGATATGTATTTGCATTCACACATTGTTTATCTAACACCTGTACAATTTATGTGCTATAAATATATGGATCACGTATGAGGATCCACCATTGGAATCCTTAGCAACACACACACACTCTCTCTCTACTAAACTCTACACCGCCAACAATGACAAGTGATTTTCAACAAACAATATGGATTGAAAACAGGGAGACTTTCAACCCACTTATTAAATCTATAACAATAAGAGTGGTGTTAACATTAGCATTATCTCAACACTAGATTATTAAACAATTTGATGTAAACACATCATTCTTTAACGAGGACATTGATGAAGAAGTTTATATGTCATAACCCAAGGGATTTATACCGTCTGAGCTTTCAATGTGCAAATTTAAGAAAACAATCTATAGATTAAAATAAGTGGTAAGAGTATCGTTTCTAAAGCTTAGTGGATGTTTACTTGACTAGGGTTTCAAAGGATTCAACTCAAATGCCTCATTTCTTCCAACTCTCTAATGTGCTTCTCTCTTATGCTTTGATGTTTATTAATAAAGGAAATGATTCTTCTTATAATGACTTAAGTTTTTTAAAAAATTAATTTATCAACAACTTATACCAAAAGGTGATAAAATATCCATCTCTTAAGAACAAAGTCTTCTTTAGGGTCCCTGTTGGATTCTTTCCCTGTTAAATGTTTTTCTTTATTTTATTTGTATTTAAAGAACTGAAAATATAGTCTTTTAGTCTTGTTTTGGTGATCATGAGACTATAGAGAAGAGTCGTAAGAATTAATATTTGAGTTCTACTTGTTTCATTGTCATTTGGGGCTTCATTGGCTGCCATGATTGTAAACATTTTTCATTGATTAATACAATCTTCTTCTCATAACAACAACAACAACAACAATAATAAACCTCTAAATATCAGTTGAATTAAAAAAATACAATATATATATCACCTTCTACGAATAATGGTTCATAGTCGTTCTATTCTTTTCTAATATCATTCTATTCTACTATAAATAGGACAATGATAAGATACAATTGTTGTGTCCATACTTCTTTAGCAATAAAATAATAATAATAAGACATTATTATGCCAATAATTTCTTAGAAAATAAAACAATTATAATAATACATGCTACCATAATGTCAAACTTCCAATTAATATGAATATTATAAATATTTGAAGGTTGTAGTGCTATTCGAAAGAGTTTCTAAGTATTAAATAAAATATATTCAATAGTTTTTTTTATGTTCTAAATAGCTGCTAAAAGAACATGATTTTAAATCTTATCACATATAAAAAGATGTATGAGTGTGTAATATCTTATTTTTAAAAAAATTGTTATTTTCTTAGATGATCACTTATTTGAAATTTGAAATATGTGTTCATAAAAAACAGGTATAACCTACATTGTATAAGCCCTTCTTTAGAAAATCCCATCACCCTCCATACTTAATTGGGAATAAGGGGGGAAAATGTGGATTCTAGAAATACATATATTACAAAGTTCTAATTTTATTTATGAGTTCAGGTTTTAAACTTTTGAAAATTAAAATTAGAAGACATGTCTTTATCCAAAATCCATTTAGAAAGTTGAATTAAGCAAGTTATGGTCACCCATAAATGTTTATTGATGGTTTTAGTGCAAATGGTTTTAGCAAGTGATGGTCAACTTTTATGTTTATTTTTTAAATTTTTTTTCTGATTTTCAAAAAAAAAAAAAAAAAGAAGTTATTTAAAAAGCTGCGACTCAAATATTTTTGTTAAAACTTTCTTTTTAAAATATAGTTGAAAAAATTAAATAAATAATTTTTTCAAAAATTTAATTATTTTTTCAAAACTAGTAGAATAAATTTACCCCAAAAAAAAAAGCTATTTAACCTAAATGATCTAACCTCTAATTGCAATAGCTATTGAATAGGTGCTGTATTTTTCTCCTAAACTTCTCCAAACAATATAGTGGAAGTTTTTTTTTCCTTCCTCTCTTTTCTCGAAGCTAGTCAATGGAGACAAATTACTGAAAAGGTTTGGCATTTTTTATACATATATGTATAGCAGGACAAATATTATATTTAAACTAATGATTGTTGATTTATCAGATCCATGTTGTGGGAAAACAGAGTCGGCATGGTCAATCCCTATAAATCAGGCTTATATAGATCACTTAGATTCCTTGATTTAGTTACATTAACATTTGACTTTAGAGTTTTTAATTAAGCTCGATCGTATGGAACTGTTAAGAATTTAGAATTCATTGCTCCCTAAACATATATGGACCTTTCTTAAATGAACTCCAGTTCACTTAACTGATAGCCTGATGATTACCAAGCTAGACTCCAAATTTGGACATACAAAACTTATATAGTAAGATAGTGGGACATATAGGTTAAATTATGTTTTTTATCTCAAGTACTTCCCTTTGTAAATTTACTGGAACTTTTAATCTTTTAAAACATTGTCAATTTAAGGTCTAGATATCATATCCAATGAGTCACAGGTTCGAATATATCGACTGTTTATTCAAAGGATTCATTGAAATCGAAGATACAATCAAAGCATTGCTCTAACACTTGCCTATTACAAGTCTATAAAAAAAATCAATATATATATATATATATATATATATATATATATATATATGTATTTTATTGGTAACTTTAAAGTAATCTTATTCTTATTTTGATATTTTTTTATCAATGTTCTTGATGATCGTAGACTATCTTTATTTAATTTACAGATATCAATTTTGATTAATTTTAACAACAATGATATATTTAAAGTATCTTAATCTATTAATTTATTATTAAAATTGATCAAAATAATTACTAGTAGTAATATAAATAATGATACTTTAAAAGTATTTTTTGAAAATATAATGATACTTTAAAAGTATTTTTTGAAAATAAGAGTAAAAGAGGTATCAAAACAAGGATATAGATACTTCAAAGATATCAATTCTAAGATATAGTTGAATTTACTAATATTTATAATTTAATTTAAATTATTTTTATTTTATAATATGTTTCTATCACTATTGATTTTAATGTTTATTTTTTAACACAATTATCACGTACTTGTGTGTATTTCTATATAGATATATGAAAATCATATACCCACAATACCTTTTCTTTTCAAATGGATATGTGAAAATTATATCCACCCAAGTTCTATGAAAATTTTATACACCAAATTCTATGTTAAAAAATTTATCTTTAACTCATCAATCTTTCTAAAATATGCTAATTAGACTGGAAATGATGTCATTTTAAAAAAAAAATATATACCTCTTGAAAACTACTTTTCAAAACAGAAATGTTAAAGTGGAAGAAAGCTGGTTTTGCTGATGACAAGGGAGCAGCTAGTTCTACCAAAAATAAATCTCAAAGAAGGTTTTGAACGTTGTCTAGCAGAATTTAGTTAAGTGATTGAGTAAAATTGTCGTGGGATTTTAATATAATTGGTTAATATATGTTAAACAATTCAGTAGGTATAGCTACAAAGCTTATCATTTGAGATATCAAACATAAAGCATCAAAACTATAATCACATCACATGCTAGTCCCATGGCCAAGACCCCATTCCCTTATTTAAACCCCTCCATTCCTTCATTCCTCTTCCACACATAAATCAGTTCAAACAAATCAAATTTTATTCTCTCTTTCACATCCTTTTTTTTTCTCAATACCCAAAACTTCAAGAACACATACCAAGCTTCAATATGTTGCATAAAACTTGTTTTAGTAGAGCACCAAAGGTACAAGTCCAACCACTAAGCCATGAGGACTTAATGTTTTCACGTAGATGCATATGGGTTAATGGTCCTGTTATAGTCGGTGCTGGTCCTTCAGGATTAGCTGTAGCTGCTGGTCTTAAAGAGCAAGGTGTTCCTTGCATTGTTTTAGAAAGAGCTGATTGTATTGCTTCTCTTTGGCAAAAACGTACATATAATCGCCTCAAGCTTCACCTTCCTAAGCAATTTTGTCAATTACCCAATTTCCCATTTCCAGAGGACTTTCCTGAATACCCCACAAAGTATCAATTTATTAGTTATCTTGAATCTTACGCAAAACACTTTGACATATACCCACAATTCAATGAGACTGTTCAATCTGCCAAGTATGATGATACGTTTGGGTTATGGAGAGTCAATACTATATCATTGACAAAATCAGGCCCTGTTGAAGTTGAGTATATTTGCCGGTGGCTTGTTGTGGCCACCGGAGAAAATGCTGAGAAAGTTGTGCCTGATATTGATGGATTGGAAGAGTTTGGAGGCCATATCATGCATGCTTGTGACTATAGATCTGGTGAGAATTTTAAGGGTAAACGTGTGCTAGTTGTTGGCTGTGGAAATTCTGGCATGGAAGTGTCTCTTGATCTTTGTAACCACAAAGCTAGCCCTTCAATGGTGGTTCGAAGCTCGGTAAGTGTATGAAAAATTGATTCATAGACACATATGTGCTATTAGTGTATTTAGAATCCTGGTACCCCCACATTTCTCAAAAATGATAGTGATTGGGTAACTCATAGTGCTAATGAACTCTACAAAATGGAGTCCGTTCATTATGCCAAAAACTTGTTTGCCTAAAAAATTTACTCGACTTTGAAAACGAAAAGTCAACTGATACAAGTGACAAAGACATTACTTTGAGGAAATATTTGTAGTAAAAACATAATTTTTAGATAATATTATAATAAATTTTATAAGAATTATAGCTATTTCCGTCCATTATGCTTAGACACATGATATTGAAGTGTATAACAATAACAAAAATGACAGAAAAAAACAAAATAAAAAACAAATAATTGATAGAATAGAATATAAATCAAATTTATAAGAATTATGAATAGTTAATTATTCAATACATTGGTTTAACCTTTGGGATTAAATATCACATAATGCTTTTCAATCTATATTATTGGATTTTCAACTCTTAATTTTTTTTTCTTTTGTTTTGATCAACAGGTTCACGTGTTACCAAGAGAAATCTTTGGAAAGTCAACATTTGAAATGGCAAATCTGCTTATGAAGTGGTTGCCACTTTGGCTTGTTGATAAGATACTGTTGATATTTGCCTGGCTGCTTCTTGGTAATCTAGGGAACTATGGCTTGGAGAGGCCATGTTTAGGTCCAATACAGCAAAAGAACACTGTAGGAAAAACACCAGTATTGGATATTGGTGCATTACAGAGAATAAAATCTGGTGAGATCAAGGTAGTCCCTGGAATCAAGAGTTTCTCTAAGGGAAGAGTTGAACTTGTTAATGGAGAGATTCTGGAATTTGATTCTGTTGTTTTGGCAACTGGGTACAAAAGCAATGTTCCTTCATGGCTCAAGGTTAGGTTTTGTTTATTATCTATCCATCATGGCACGTTTCTATTTTTTTTTTTTTTAAGTCCATATATGATAGTTATGGTAATTAAGTTTTCTTTTAGCTAGGCTTGTATTTTTCACTTAGATTTTCCTATTTTGATGTTTTTTTAAGCCCAAATAATTTGAAGCTTAACGTTGGTCTCATTTCCCCAAGAAGATAAAAGTTGAGAAAAATAGTCATCTTGTTATTTTGCTTGCTGGTTCTGTTTTATCTTATTTTATTTTTAGGAAAATTTAAAAAAGAAAACAATATATACTAATATTCACAATCAAACAAGTATTATATTTTAATTAATATTCATGTTCATCGCTTTTTCTATCGAAGACACCGCATACATAATTGCAAGTATGTATGAAATTCCTGGGATGTGACAATTTTACACACTTATATAATTTGTATTGTTTTTTACTTTCTAATATGTGAAAAACGTTTGGGTGATTTACCTCATCTGTATTCTATTTTGGGTGTGTTTTAACATGGATAGTTCACGCATGGTTTCAAAGTTTCTAAGTTAGATTCTATTATGTAGCATAGATTTAGGATTTACACGGAGAAACATAAACATAATTTACTTACTAAAAAATAATATTAGTTATTTTTTAATTTTTAGTTATTTATAATTAAAAAATGTTATATGTAATAAAATTATTGAATTTTGATGATATATTAATTATTAAAAACTTAAAATTTAAATTTTTTGTGTATATTTTATGTTTTAATTTATCTATAATTTTATAAATATAATATCTAAAAGTTTATTTATCTTAAATTTAAATGAAACACGTATCCCTCCTTACGACAACATGCATCTGCCATGCTCTCATAGACAGTCGTTGTAGATTTGAATTGTTTTCATTATTTATACAAAGAAGTGAAAAGAATATGGCCTAAAAAATATATGTTGTTACTGTTTGGGCCGGTGATACAGGAAAATAATTTCTTCTCAGGAGATGGAATCCCAAAGAATCCATTCCCAAATGGTTGGAAAGGAAGTGAAGGACTTTATGCAGTTGGGTTCACAAGGAGAGGCTTATCTGGTGCTTCATTAGATGCAATAAGTGTAGCACATGATATCGCAAACACATGGAAACATGAAACTAAGCAGAGAAAGAAAACTGTAGCAGCTCGTCATCGTAGATGCATTTCACATTTCTAAAATCATCATTATCCAAAATAATTTTATTGTTAATTACAATACAAAACATATATTTTATATTTTTACACATAATGTAGCCCTCTCCTAGATAGACCCAAAATTTGTTAATAATTGGGCAACGTACTTTTGTCCTAAGGAAGATGAGGCTTCTTGTTTATTAGCAAAACAGAAAAATAATAATAATATATTAAGCATATTGTTTTATTTCTAAAGAAATTTGTATTTGTATTCACATTTTTTATATTTAGTCAAATGAAAAAAAAAAAGATTCTTTCAGACCAAAAAGAATGGAAAAGATTCTCTCCTTCTCTCTATATGTAGACATTTTGAATCGCCCATTTGGTTATAAATGAATTAGATGGGCTCCCTCTCTCTGCTCGCCCAATGAGTTAAGTTTCTTAGGTCCACCATGTCATGACTTTTCTTACTAGTTAAACATTAATATAAGTATTATTTATAATTAATAATAAAATAAATAAAAATAAGAGTTTAAATATTTATAATCAACAATAAAATGAATAAAAATACAAAATTAATAATTAAAATGCATATTTTAAATAAAAAAATATTCACTTATTAATAATATCCATCCATTTATGACTAAATCTTAAACCTAAACACTAAACTTTAATATTTTTTTATTGGTCACTAAATCTTAATATCTTTTATTAATCATTAAACTCAAAATCTTAACTCATAAATTATAAATCTTAAATCTTAAATCTTAAATCTTAAATCTTAAATCGATTAAATTTAGTGTTATTTTAATCTTTGTAATATATATATACCAATTATGCATTTAATTATTAAACATGTCATTTTGTCATTTTTATTATTAGGTATAAATATCAATTATATTGGATCTTTTATTCACATTAATTCTAAAGATCATTATTTTATTAATAAAAATTATTCATTATTTTTAAAATATAAGATAATATGGTATTTTAAATTAATAAAATTTAAAATTACCGTAACATTTATTTTTAAAAAGTCAAATACTCAATAAGCATTAATAAGGATGAAAAGATAATGAAATCTAATCGATAAACAATGTATTCTAAAAGTAATGAATACTATGTTATTTTATTAGTACGGACAACATTTATTTTGCATTTTATTTAGATGTTAATGGTTTAATATATAGTATTCATATTAACTTGTTTCAGGGTCAGCCCAAGCCTTTCTATAACCCTAAGCTGGATTAATTGGAAGGAGAATGAGCCTTTCTTAGGATTATCATACATGTATCACATACAATACATTTTTTTAAGAAATAGAGATGTCATACTCATAAGAACTTTTTAGTTTTATTCGGTATCCAAATTGGGTGACTCCAATTCTATCAAAATAATAAAAAAATGATTAATAAAAATAAGAATGAATCTTATATAATTAATTATAGTAATTATAATGATTGGAAAAAGCAAGGTAATTACGTGATGTACTTGGATATCATTTTCCCCAACTCACCTAAGCTCGTAGTTTTAACTTGTGCTACTTATATGTCGTTTGCCTATAATAGAAGAGATGCCTTGTACAAATAAATATAACAAAAATTCTATGATTGTGTTTACAAAATACTTTTCACCGAGAAAACAAGTATACCATCTTTTATTCAATATTTTACATCAATGGATTAAAACTTGTAATTCATAATCCAAAAACCTCTATTTATTTTGATAAATAGAATAAATATTTATATGTGTTCTTCCTTTATCAATTTTTATGATTTCTTTTGAGTAGAGTGTCTCCATTTTTAAAGAAGAAAAAAAAATTACTTATTAATTTTTTTCATAATTATCTAACGAATTCTTATTTTTCTTTTTAAATAAAATTATTTAGATATTAATCAAATGAGTTAGATTGGATACACTTATAAATAACTTGTACTTTTAGACCAAAAATCCAACATCTAAACTAAGATTTCAATCTTGATTAATTAGTGTTATTTCAAACCATATGCATATACATAGAAGGCATATAGAATGGAATGATATTAAGTCTTATCATGTGCTTTTCAATCTTATCATGTGCTTTTCAGAGTCATATATATAACATGTAACTATTCATGTTAGGTTCATAATCCATATATTATCACTAGCACATATAGTAGAAAAGAAAGACATGCTCCAATAAAGTTATATATTGTACTAATATAGGATTGTGCCAACACTTAAAAAACAACATTGTATAGATCATGATTTTTAAAGCTTTCCATAGCACCTAATCTGAGTTCTTAAATATAACATTCTAGTAACAAATGTTTTTAAAACTCATATCTAGCAATAGATACAAGTTTAATGTTTAGTGAGTATACCCATTATCAATGGTTTCTAATTAGTTCTCATCTTCAGCCTTGATTAGAAATCCAAGGCGAAATGTATTTACTCAATTAACTATTTCTACAATAATAGCTTAATGTGTCTTATCTTTGTTTGCTATGCTGAAGTATCATAAGGTGATTGCTCATATGAGAGAGCTAATATAACATATTGACACACACACACATATATATGCTATACCAATATTTCAAAAATGCAAGAAAATGTATATGAACATACATAAAATATTATATATATTGTAGATAGTTTCAAGATAAATAAAGTAACATGGAATATAAATCACAATCTATGTAATCTTAGTCTTAGTATAAGCCACAAAAGAATATTTGGTTATAGGTTTAGTCATAAGATCTGCAACTATGCGATTTGTGGGTGTATATTCCAAAGTCACTTCTCCACTTGTAACAATGTCTTTGATGTAGTGGTATTTTATATCAATGTGTTTGGTTTTGTCATGATATTTAAGATCCTTAATATATGCTAGTGCAACTATACTATCACAATGAATCACTACATGATCCAAGACATTAGCAATAACTTCAATGTGCTGAAGAAGCATCCTTAACCAAACTGCTTATTGCACTGCATCAATGTAAGCTAAAAAATCTGTCTCCATAGTAAATAAGACAACACATGATTTTTATAACTACTCTAAGAGATAGCTCATTCATTACGGATGAAAGCATATCCAAATGTAAAATGGAACTCTTTTGTATCACCACTCCAATTAACATCACTATAGCTAATAATGTGAAATTTAGAGCTTTAGTAACAACATATAATTAGCAGTTCTCTTGAGTTATTTTAATATTTTTAATTGCCTTATAATAAATAGGTCCAGGGTTAGACTTACATATATTGATAAATTCAATGGCATAACATATGTCAAGACAAATACACATAATGGCATATAGTATACTACCTACAATACTAGAAAATGTACACGAGCTATCCGATCTCTTTCTTTAGAAGTCTTGCATCACATCTCACGACTCAAGCTTTGACCTTTTCCAATTGGAGTGTTAATGAGCTTGCAATTTTTGCATTTGAAATCTCAAGTATTTTATGTATATAAGGCTATCAAGATCAACCTAGTAGTCTCTAAGTTTGATCCTTGACTATCTTAACTTTGAGAACATAATTTTCCTCACCCATGTCTTTCATATCAAAAGTTAAAGATAACCATTGTTTAGTGGTGATAATGATCTCCTTATGTTGCTTGCTAGCAATATGTCGCCAATATATAATGACAAAATGATGAAACTACCTTTAGCACGATGGTCTTCACCAATCCTTATATACTCAAGATAAGTAATAGCATGAGCAAATCTCAAATAGCATTTCCAGATGCTTATTTTAGTTCATATACAGATCGATAAAGTATGCAAACTTTGTGTGCTTTTCCTTTCACCACATAGGTTGATCCATATGGATTTCTTCATCTAGGTCTCCATTGAGAAATAAAGTTTTAACATCCATTTGATGCAGTTCAAAATCAAGGTGCGCAATAATAGCCAACATAAGGTGAGTCAAAGTAAATTTAACCATTGATGAAAAGGTTTCTCATAGTCCACTCCTTCGTTTTGGGAGTAACTTTATGTAAAATTTACCCCAATCAATGGAATGAACTACCTTACATTTAATTATGAATATCTATTTATTATCAATAGTGTCTCATTTAGGCAAAAGGTCAATCAAATCCCAGACATGGTTTTTTTCACATGGACCATATCTATTTGATAACTCTCTGAAAGTAGAGTCATCAGTGCACATTTCTACTTAATATTTGTTTGTTTTATTGAATAAGTAGTACTTTTGGGATTTAAAATATTAAAATATAAACTTTCTAGTTAAAATGGATAAAAATATATTTTTCAAAAATTTGTATGGATATTTTATTAATTTTTTAATGCATGATCAACAGATCTTGACGCGTAGATTCCACACAAGTAAGGGGAGCCAATCGGAGTGTACCGTGTATACAAGTTGACCCAATCGTTACCACTTAGATGCCACACAAGCAAAGAGGAGCCAATCAGAGTGCCTCCCATGTACCAGCTGATGCAAGCATTACTATATGTCACCTTGAGATTAATTTTGAGTTTTTCTAAGCAACTAATAAGCATACCATATGTTGTCATGGGATTCACCCATTCGTTACACCGTGTAACCCGTATCAATGAATCGTAGAACGCCACCTATCATTTACTTAGCCCACGTTGACCAGCACCAGTCTACCACATCACATGTCGCATGCTATTTCATTCCATGCTTCTATCTTATCACGTGTCGTGATTTAATTGACTTGTACAATTTAATTTTCCTTTTTCATCTCAATCTTTGATCTGAAGCTAATTTAGTGGTCCAGATTCTATCCGAGCCTAATTTAACCCTCCACTTGTAGGAGAAATGCTAAAAGCCAAATTTTACAATTTATTTTATCGATTTTTGGTGCCAAATAGAGGGAAAAGTTCAAAAGGAGATCCAATTTGATGAAGATTCAAGAGGAGATTGTTGTTACAATATGAGAGATTAATTGTATTTATTTCTATTTTCCTTTTAGTCCTTATTATCTAAGTATGGGATAAGGCATAAAGTGTCTAGTCCATCCCATCCCCAAATAAGTGGGCAAGCAAAGGTATCCAATAGAGAAGTGAAATTTTTTTTAGAGAAAACTATGAACATCTCTAGGAAGGATTGGTCATCTAAGTTAGGTGATGCTTTATAGGTATATATAATTGCATTTAAAACACCAATTGGTACCACCCCATATAGGCTAGATTATGGAAAGTCATGTCACTTACTGCTAGAATTGGAATATAAAGCATATTGGGCATTGAAATAGATGAATATGTCTATAGATGCAGTTGGTGAGAAAAGAATTTTGTAAATAAATGAATTGGATGAACTATGGTGGAATGCTCATGAGAATTCCCAGTTTTATAAAAAAAGATAAAAAGATGGCATGACAAGAAAATGGTGCCTCATATCTTTGAATTGAGACATAAAGTATTACTGTACAACTCAAGATTCAAATTGTTTCGAGAAAACTAAGGAGTAGTTGGTCATGTACATTCACTATCACTAAGGTAACCAACCATAGAGCCATTAAATTAGAAAACAAAAAGAAAGAGCAGTTCATGGTTAATGGATATATAGTGAAGCACTATCATAATGAAACATCTATGATAACCTTGGTGGATGCACCTTAGAAGTTGATATGATCATCTAGTCAAGGATGTTATATATGAACCCACATTATTTTACTCATATTTTTATTGTTTTTGTTTTTGTTTTTTAGGTGAATAAATATGGAGATAAATGGCGCATAAGATTAAACAATTTCAATGACAGATGTGGTGAGCCAAGACTAAGGGAGTTTTCTTTCTTTTTATTTTTTCATATATATATATATTGGGGATAATGTGTAATTTAAGTTTGGAGGAGGGAGCTCTATTCTCTACTTTAGTAATTAATATGCATTTATGAAATTTTTTATTTTTAAGATGATTCTAATCATGATTTGGGTGAAAATTGATAAATACATGGAAACCAAATGCATGCATGCTATTTGAAATGTATGAACCCAATGATAAAAACTGGTTGTCATGACTATGATAAGGAATGTAACATACTCATTAAGATACTTACGTTAATCATGTGGCATGCATGCTATTTGAAATGTATGAACCCAATGATAAAAACTGGTTGTCATGACTATGATAAGGAATGTAACATACTCATTAAGATACTTACCTTAATCATGTGATATGCTTGCTATTTTTAATTTGATTGATTCAAATTTTCATGCATATGTTCATAATTTATGTTGGTGTTCTTATTGAGAGAAAATTTGTAATGAGTTATGAGAGTTGATGAGATATACTATGTATTTAGAATCTATTGGATCATCATTTGAGGCAAAATCCTAAATAATATTTAGCATAAGAAATGATTTAGGCATTATTTGGATCGATTGAGCCTTGAAGCTAACCATTGTTAATATATTTAGTCACCCATTTGAGCCCAACAAAGAACCTTTCACATCTTTAAGTCATATTTTATGTCTAACCAATAAACATTACCTTTATCTTTGCTTCTTTAGATTGTTTGAAAAGAAAAGAAAAAATGAAATCATATGTTGTGCTATAGAGGGAGGAAAAATGCAATGCACCCTATAAAAAATAAAAAGAAAAATTCTTAATAAAATGATCATTTTTTGAACAAAAAGAAAAACAAGTTTGAAATTAAGTTTGGGAGTGTTGTGAAGTTACAAGAAAGTGTGAAAAAAAGAATGATAAGATAAAGTGCACTAGAAAAAGCAAGTAAAAATTCAATTATAATTAAATATCATATGATGAATAAAAATATCTAAGGTGTGAATAAGACTAAATATCTTCATTCCCCACCTAAGCTTTAGGTTACAAGCATGTAAAGCCCTTATTGATCTTTAGTTTCGTGCATATTTATATTGGTAAATAGGGATATAAAAAAAGAATTATGAGACTTATTTTAAAATTGAATTGATTCTCAGGCTCATATAGGTTGATTTCATAAGTGCATTAGATGAATTCATATATAATACACACATACGAATCAATTCATCATAAACCTTGCATATCCTTGTATTCATGAAATGTTGATTGATGAATATATGAACCTCCTTGTATTAGAATTGTATAACTGTTAAAGGATATAGTTTTTGCTAAATATGCATTTATACACACACACACATATGCATATATATACATATACTTCCTATGTTAGCTTATCTAATTAGACTTGAATTCACTTAAGGTTAAGAAAAGAGTGTAGTTTATGGGTGTACTAATTCTATGAAAGTAGAGTCATCAATGCACTTTTTTACTTAATATTTATTCATTTTATTCAATAAGTAGTACTTTTGGTGTTAAAAATATTAAGGAATGAACTTTTCTAGTGAAAAGGGAAGATAATATATTTTTTGAAATTTTTTCTAGAATATTTTAATGCATGATCAATTAGATCCTATCACATGGATGCCACACAAGCTATGTGAGCTAATTGGAGCACATCGTGTGTACAAGCTAACTCAATAATTTCAACTTGGATGCAACATAAGTGAAGAAAAGCCAATCAGAGGAAGGAATGTGCACCAACTAATGCAAGCTTTGCCATATATTGCCACAACATTCACGATGGGTTTTGTCAAATCTTCATGCTCTGTGAGAATGATATTTTGTTATCATTATATTACTTGTTTGTGATATATATACTTGTGCACTTATTGCATACAATTCATGTTAATCACTCATTATCCATTGTAGTAATCCATTTTTAACTATCAAGGGAATAAAATACTTCATGTACTATCTTAGGCTCAACTTCATCATGTGGAGCTATCATGAAAGTTTCCTCTTTAATCTCAAAGCAACATCAGGAAATGTTTCAAATTTTGCTTCTACGTAACTTAAATTCATAGGAATTGAAATCATTTTGCCTTTTATTTTGCAAATCATTCCTACTATTCCTAAGAGCATGAAGATTTTCTTCTTTAACATCAAATGGGGTATTGATAGCAATATTTTATGGAACCTCAAGTTCATAAAACTATGAACCATTGTTCATTACACTCCTAGTAGGGAAATTTTCTTTTAAAAAGACTACATCACTTGACTCAATTTTTTTTACACTTCCATCTGCATGTTCACTAATAAATACATATCATTTTGAGTGTTCAGAGTATCGAATGAATATACTATTCTTAACTCTATAACCCGATTTCCCATACGTATAAGAAATGTTATGTATGAAAGCTATCGATCCCCATGGACGTAGAGCACTTAGATTGAGTTTTGTAAGGTTTATATGAGTGTTTTTGATATTCATGAACACAATATATAATTATAACTTAGTTTCTAAATGTGCACTGGAAGAATATTTTCAAGCCGAATAAACTATCCTCAATGATCACCCCTTAAGTGTATGTCTATTCTTGTGCATGCTAGATTGCATATTAGGCACATAGGAACAATATGAAAATATGATGATCGATCAATCAAGTAGAGACTAGATCGATTAAGCTATATTACTTGTTGAATTAATTATTTATATGACTAGATCAATCAAGGAATTAATACTCGATTGATCAAGCACTAGATCAATCAAGATTAATTACTAGATTGATCCCTTTTTTAAGAATTAATTAATTGATACACTGGATCGATTGAGAACACATTTGATTGATAAAACTATGTGCACAATAGAGTGAGTACTAGATTAAATCGATTGAGCGTATAAGACTTTGATTTTAAAACCTATTTCTAATATAAATTGGATTGGCCTTTTACTATATTGTCCTTATTTCTTAAAACCCATTTAATTGATGGTATGGATAGGATGATAATTTTATTTTGACCTAGAGTGATTCAAAATATTCTATAAATATAAACCTAAGCACACATTTAATACTAACCACACAAGAGTTTAATTGTCCTTATTCTCTTCTTCTTTTATTCCTATCTCTTATTTTGCTAAAAGTTGTCGTGTATACTTTTCCCTTAAGTTATTTTATCAAATATTTATGGTTGTTTTTAATGGATAAATTAGCCTACAATAATAATTGTGATAATGTGCTTTTAATTGATTATTATAGAGTTGGTAGTTTTTTTTTTGTTTTATCTGAAATATTGGTTAGATCAACTAGTTAGGGTTGTTCATTATTGAATCTACTCTAGGACACACACTAACACTTGTAGTTATGTGCTAGCTTTTAAGATGACAACGATATTGGTTCGATTAACTTGTGCTATTCGAGTTTGTTAAAATGCTAGTGTAGATCCAAGAACCTTTCTTATAAAGTCTGTAATGAAAACAACGGCTTGTAAGTAAGTTACTTGGGGGCATTAACTGGATGAATAGTTTGAGTCCTAGCCTTATAACTGGATACTTATATTTTATAGTGGATCAGTAGTTTTTTTCTTAGTTCATTGGTTTGGCCTAGGTTTTTTTCACCTAAAAATCTCGTGTGTTGATATTTATTCTTCAAATTACTTTATTTGCATGTGATTGCATGCTTAGTCTTTTACGAAATTCTAATTTCTCATAATTTAATTGTTATTTTCTAATTAGATAACTCGATCCATAACTAAATAAATGAACTTTTATTTGGTATCAAAGTCACTCAGTAGATACAGATAGTATGCCTAGGACCTTGTTATGAATTATTTTATTAAGGGTGATAGCTTAGATATTGAGGAAATTAAATTATCTTTTCTTTCCGAATATAATGTTAAAAAAATTCAAGAATTATTCTCTAAAGGTAATAAATCCATAAAAAGGAATGCATGTTTAAAAGTGAAAATAAAAGTTAAATGAACAACTTAAGACACATATATGCTTTTCAAATAAATTAATGGAAGAAAAGAATATTTTGCAAGAACAAAATAATGCTTTGAATTTGAGTCTTTCCATTTTTAAGAAGGAAAATAACAAGCTTGCTGTCGATAAATTAAAATTGCTGCAAAAGCTTAAAGAATCCAAGGAAGTTGTAAAGAGATTGACTATTTTAGCTGAAAGGTTGAACAAAATTTTAGATTATGAAAAGCCTATTGGAGACAAGAGAGGACTAGGCTATGTAGATAAGGATTCTATACCATCATCTTCTTTCATAGGCTACACATATAACTTTAACATCAAAAACCATATCTATAAGGCCTTCTAATATTACTCTTAATGTTACACATATACACAAAAAACAATTACACTTGTGATTGAACAATATATTAAGTTTGTACTATCTATCATCATTGTATTAAAAAAAGGTTATATTAGATCCAAGTGTAGATTTTTGATGAATTCTCATAAATTTAATAATACTTTCCATGCTTTATATAGTAGGATTTATAACCATAATCCATCTATGCATGTAGCATCATATTTTAGGTTGAATGAAAATTATAAAAACATGTTCAAAAATTCTACTATAAAGCATGAACTTGTATGTTCAAAGAGGCAAATAATATTCAATACTTGTAATTGTAGGACTAATTATCATCATCATATAATACATGCTACATCTTCATGTATGATGAATGTAAGATCTAAAGGTAAGTTCAAGAAGAAGCCAATGAAAACTAAGGTAGTTGATTTTCAACCCAAAGATATAAAGAAACCCAAAATTCAAGAAAGTTTGGGTGAAGAAATATTGTCTCTTTCCGATCTCCTGATCGTCATTTATTGTTCACCAATATACATTTGCGTGAGTGCTTAATTGATCTTAGGTGAGCCTTTCTAGTTTTTTTGCTTTTGTTTTATTGATGTTTCTCTAATTTAAAAAAAATAAAACAAATTAGGGAAGTAGAAATGATTTAATATTGACATGATCATTACATATTCTATTCATATTTATTTTGATTGGTTATACATTATACAAATGTATATTTGACTTGTGCATTTACATATTTTTTACATATGGTGGTCGATGTTAACATGAACCTACTTACATACTCATTGGACACATATGTATGTCATCCTTGAAGTTTATGATTGATTTTGTGAGATTCTAAGGAATGAGATAACTTTGACTACAAAGTTATTTTTGAGATCTATCTTTCACTTTCTAAAATGCTACTATTAAGAGACACCTAGTTTTGAGAGGGCTGCCTACTATGATGGGTGAAAACAAACACAGTGAGCAAAGAGAGATACCTCATAATTAGTGTGAAAGTCATCATATCAAGTATACTAGTTTGTGCATATTTCCTTAAAAAAATATTAAAGGAAAAAGAAAATTCAAAATCTTTTGTATGCATGAAAAGAAAGATCCATAAGTGGTTACAAAAAAAAAATAGATAACCAATCACTCACACAAAAAACTAATATAATAGGGGAATACAAAAAAAATAGATTAAAGTTCTCTCTTGATAAGTAAAATTTATTTTGTGCAAGTATGAATTCAATTGTAATTTTTTATGATAGGTGATACTCATTCCTTTAAGTCTTTTATAACTAATCATAAATGGACTAATTGATATACAGTTCAGTTTCGATTTTTATCTCACTTTTGATGACCGTCAATATATCACTATATATGTTAGTATATTTGTGCAGCTTGTCTATATATATTTATCTTGTTAATGGATAGTCACATTTTTAACAAAATAAAATTCATCATTTATGTGTATTGTTCTAGTCATGTTTAGCTAAGTTTACTATTCTCAATTAAAAAAATATGTATCAATTTTTATAATTTTTTGTTTTATTTTAATTTATTTATAGGAGTCGTATAATTTAGAGGGAGTTTATTCATTTTTGGTAAAAATAATAATTTTTGTTCTCTGTTTTGATTATTTTGAGCTTTTTAGAATGTATACTCTTTTTTTAGTCATTAAATACAGTGCTTATTGCTCAACCTATTGTCATTACTTCATGATTATATTGTTTATTTCTATGACAAAAACGAAAAGAATTGGAATATTAATTGAAAAATCTACAAAATTAGGAGAGTTAATTTAGGGATAGAATTACTTTGAAAATGTCTTTTGGAGATGTTACACATAAGGACAACATACTTGAATTTTCTATCTAATTATTACCCACTCTTATGAATATACTTCACTTTTATGTTGTTATATACAATGAATGAATGAACAATGAGTCTTTCGAGACAAGTTGTTAGTGTATTTATATTTTTTACTTTCTATGTAAACATGAGCTTTCAAGATTTAAGTGAGTATGGTTTCATCGGATCATAAGATAGTATTATTATGTAAAAAAGAAAAAACTTCTATGAGCATTATTTGATGAGAGAAAGGTTTTGTTGCATAAATATGCCAAAGGGGGGGATTGTAAGATTTACGTGAGTGTTGACGATATTCGTGAACAAAATATATAATTGTAATTTTAGTTTTTAGGTGAGTCTTAGATTGGATTTTTACTATGTTATCCTTATTCTTTAAAGCTCATTTAACTAATTTTATAGACAAGATGATAATTTTAGTTTGACCTAAAGTGCTTCAAAATATTCTATATGTATAAACATAAGAACACATTTGAACCTAACAATACAAGAGCTTAATTGTGCTTATTCTTTTCATCTTTTTTCTATCTCTTATTTTGCTAAAAGTTCTCAAGTAAGCTTTTTCATTAAGTTAATTTATCAAATATTTGTGGTTGTGTTTGATAGATTAACAAGCCTATAATAATTATTATGTTATTGTGCTTTTAACTGATTATTCTAGAGTTGCTAATTGTTTTCATGTTATCTGATATAATATATCAACTAGTTAGGGTTTTCATTATTGAATCTGCTATATCATAGATACTTGCAATTGCGTTTATGTTTTAAATTTTTAGGTGACACCGGTGCGAGTTCGATTAATTCTTGGGAGTCGAGTTTATTGAAACAATGGTCTAGATTTGAGTGCCTTTCTTGTAGAGACTATGATGAAAGTAGTGGCTTGTAAGTAGGTTACTTGGGGGGCATTACCTGGGTGGGTAGTTTTAGTCCTAACCTTATAACTAGATACTTATTATTCATAATGGATATTTAGGTGGTTTGATGGATCAATGGTTTTTCTTTTGGGTCATTGGTCTGGCATAGGTTGTTTTCACCTAAAAATCTCGTGTATTGATCTTTATTTTCCACATTACTTTATTTACATATGATTGAATGCTTGGCTGCTTATGAAATTCTAATTTTTCATACTTCCACTAATATTATACTAATTAGATAATTAGATTTATAACTAAATAAACGAGAATTCAAGTTTTTTACCAGTCCATAATTCATATGGGGTAAAATGAACTGATTTTGAACGCACTCGATTAAGAATATGGGTAGGTGTGAATAAAGTATCTTCCCAATAAGAGATTGAAAGATTATCTTGAGCCATCATTGACCCAACAATATCCAATAGTGTATAATTCCTTCTTATCGCTACACCAATATTTTGTGGAGTATAAGACAATGTCAATTGTCTCATGATTCCTTTTTCTTTAAAAATATTTTTGAATAGCTCAAATAAATATTTGTGACCTCTGTCAATTCTCAAAACTTTAATACTTTTTTCAATTGATTCTCAAATTCTATAAGGTAATGTCTAAAGCAATCTAGTGCTTTAGACTTATGGGAGATCAAGTACTTGAGATTGAAACGTGTAAAGTTATCTATAAATCTCACTACTACAAAAAGGGGTATTTAAGTTGACATATAAAGTTAGTTTTTGGAAAAACCAACTTATAATGAATTTATAAGTCAGTTCGGGGTAAAACTAATGCTACATATAGCGTCGATTGACGTGTCGAACCGATGCTACACGTAGGATGTAGCATCGGTAGACGAGGTGAACCGATACTATCCACGTATGTAGTGTCTATTGACACGTAGAACCAGTGCTACGTCCAAGTGTAGCATCGGTTTGACACTTGAACCTACGCTATGAACTACATGGATAGCATCGGTTAACATGTAGAACCGACATTACACATGTGGATATTTCCTTTTATCTTCTTTCTTCCCCCAGATAGAAACTATTCCAAGTGTTGCATAACTCTCAAAATCCCAAAACCTCCTCCATTTTCCTCCACTCTTTCTCATTTTTCGGCCACTTACGAACACCAATTTCAGCGCTGGTTAGTGGGTTTTCTTCCTCTCTAACTTATCTTTTAGATCTCCTATTGTTTTGAGCAAAATACTCAAATTTTTATACCTATTTCTCACTTAACAAACACCATTTTTTCTTCATTTCCTTCATTTTGTCATTTCATTTACTCTTATAAGTATTTCTATTAATCATATGCACTTATTATTCATATTTTTTCTACTATTATGTATTATATATGTAGGTTTGTATTATAAAATCATGAGTAGAATATGATGATCTTATATAACCTAGGACAACACCATGGTAATTTTTCTGCTATTAATTAATATTTTATTTTTCAATTATTTATATTATTTAAACTATTTGTTAAATAGATTTTGATTTTTTTCTGCTATTATGTAGTGATTGAATATAAGTTTTAATTTGAATATAATAAAAAATGAGTAAATTTTGTAAAAAAAATTAAAAATTTAAAGTCGGTTAACGCGTTGAACAGATTTTAAATTTTAAGTCATTCCATTTAAAGTTTGTTCAGTAAACCGACTTTAAATTGGTTTAAAGTCAATTTTTAACCGACTTTAATAGTCTGTTTTGTGATAGTGTGTGATGAAATATGAAGTATCATGCCATGCCTTTTGGCTTCCCTAAATGGTTTTCTTATTACCTTTCCGATAAGGTAAGGTTCACATATATGCAAGGTAACCTTAGCAAGTGGGTTTAAAAGGCATTCATTAGGTAATCTAATCATCCTTTCTTGTCCAATATGACATAATCTAGTATGCATGTCATAAAATCATCATCACAATATGAATTAAAACAAATAAATTCATTGACATTATTATAGCTAGAATAGTCAATATTGAATTGAATCAAATCATCATAAATATAACCAAAACCATAGTAAGTACTTTCAAGATAAATATTAACACCCATTTCTATCAAGCTTAAAAACAAATCCCAAACTTAATATGTTAGTAACTGAAAGTATATTTTGAGGAACTTAAGGAACGTACAAGATATCATGGAGATATAGAGTACGTCTACCACTCATATCAAATTTATAAGCGCTAATGTTAATCATCTCTTCATTGGATTCATTCTACATATAAATTCTTTTGTTGTTGCTAGGAACTAGATGATATTCTACATATCTATCTCCTATCCTATATAATTGATTGTTCCTAAGTCTATAACCTAATAATAAGAAGAATGAGAAACTAATCCTTAATTAGATACAAAGAATTCCAGGTAAGAAAATAAGTTCGAATATACCTTTTTGGTTCAGTGCACGCACGAGCAAAGTGTCCCAACTTTCCATAGTAATATCGTATTAGTTTTATTTTGTCATCCTTCTCGCCTCTTTTTTACCTCGCTTACATTTAGGCTTATCTCCTTTTGGAACATATCCACCATCACATCTTCCTATTTTCCATTATGCACCTCATGCTCTAAGTGGCATGATATGTCATTGAAAGCTTTTTACACTTTCGTGGTGCATCATATTTTGTTTTATTTGCTCCTAAGTAGGTGGAAGAGTGTGAATTGTAGCTTGAACTTATTCTTTCTTTGTAAGGTGATGGTTGGCATTATCAAGATCATGAAACATACATGACATGACTCTTAAGAATAGCCTTATCGTATAATTAGGCTTCTTCTTATAAGAATTAAAATTAATAATCAAGCCCTGTAATTGAGCTAATAAAGTGAGACAAAACCTTTGTTTGATGGCCAACCATATCTCATGAGCAGTTTCATGATGCTTCAATTCGCATAGAAGATCATTTTATATGCTACTTATTCTAATATAGCATGCATTACAATCTTTATTAACCCTAAGCATAATAGGTATCAACATTGCGGCAATATTGAGTAGTATTGCATTCATCAAGTTTTATCATGATATGATGAAGTGTTTCCGGAGTGTACACTTCGTTCTCTAAGAAAATATTGGATCATATAGCACCAAATGACATAATAATCTTTATCGATCTTATCACACTTAACCAAATCTACAACAATGTTTTGAGAAGTCATATCTGTATACAAAAAAGTTTCCCATGAAATATTTATATTAGAACCACACATATATAATTTTACTATACAAATTTAAATAATTACTAAAAGTAACTCATAAGTCACAAGATTAAAAAAATTATATGTTTTTAATCATCTTTTGTTCTCAAATGACTATTTTTATTTATTAATTTATATCCAAAATATTTTGCTAAAATGAAAAACAAAATTTCAGCCAAAACAACTACTACTTAACATTACATTTATAGATATGTCATATACTTAATTTCATGATTAACAACTATATGTTCATAAAAGAATAGCACAAAACGAAGATGTTTTGTAAATATTTTCAATGAAACATTAACATGGAATTAATCAATAATCACGAAATATATATGTCCAATTAGAAAATGCAATAAATACAAGGGTAAACTAAAAATATAATATCCAACTTTCACAAAAATTGTAAATCTATTGTCTAATTTTATTGAGTGATAAACATAACATTCAAGCGGTAGATTTGTACAAATGTACCACTATATTTTATTTTTGATGTTAGATTTTTGCAATTAATAAAGAGTCTTGCGATAGATTTGTGATACTAAAAAAGAGTTTAATAGGTGGTAGATTTGTGTTAATAATAAGATATTTGATGGTAAATTTGTCACAACATTTATAAATTTGTATCAATAATTATATTGAATATTATTTTTGCCATTAGATATATTTATAAGTAATATTTACAATTGTTTTTCCATTATTCATATATTTATATTTAAATTTAAGATGTCGAATATCACTCTACCTGTACAATCTGTTATTAACATTATAGTCATTGGTAAATGGCCATTTTTGTGTTCCTTTTTTATTTTTAATTTTATATATTTCATTTTTGTTGGACCTGTTAGAAATACTTAATGATTATATTGTATTCTGTGTATTAAGGAATATACATAGTGCCTTTATATAGGAGTTACAAGTAAACTAGATATGCCTAAAGTAAACTCGATATATATTAGTAGATATTATATACATTAACAAATATATATTAATTTGTTAATAGATATACATTAACAGTACACCTCAATCTCAAGGTGGATTTGAGACCAGGTTGAGATTGTCAACCAAATTACGAGTGCATCTTTTAGGAAGTGCCTTAGTAAAGATAGCTACAAGTTAATCATTGGAGGAGACATGGAAAAGCTTGAGAGTACCATGGACAAGATGAGAACGAATAAAGTGACAATCAATCTTGATGTGTTTAATTCGTTCATGGAAGACATCATTGTGAGCAATATGAATGACACTCTGATTGTCACAATAGAGAGAAGTAGTAGAGGATGTGGACATACCCAAATCCTTAAAAATCCATCGTAGCCAAAGGAGTGTGGTATCAACAATAGCATGGTATTCTACTTCAGTATTGGAATGGGCCACGAAAATTTGTTTCTTACTTCACCAAGAAATCAAAAAAGAACCAAGCAGAAAGCAATAACCTGTAGTGGACCTGCGATCAGTGGGATCTTCTACCTAATCAACATTAGAGAATGCATGAAGTACAATAGGAGACTGAGCTGAGTAGAAAAGGCCATGGAAAAGAGTAACCTTCAAGTATCATAAAATGTGCAGAACAACAACATAGTGATTCGATCGTGGAACAAACAGATACTGGCTCACCTAATGAACATCATAAGAAATATCTGGATGACTAACTGTAAGATAAACCAAGCTACCAACCAATTGTCTGTAAAGAAAGGGATTGGACAATGGGTTCCCCTCTAAGGGTGTCAGATGCGCATTAAGTTCAAATGGAGTATCAACAGTCTTACTCTCAATGAGTCTAGCTTGAGATACAAGTTTAGATGCATACTTGGCTTGAGTAATATAAAGACCATTTATGGAACGAGTGATCTCAAGACCCAAGAAATAGTTGAGATGTCCAAGGTCTTTCATCTCAAACTGTTGACTAAGAAAATCCTTGATTTCTTGAATGCCACTGAGGTTATCACCAATTATGATCATATCATCCACATATAGAAGAAGCAGAATGATGCCTTTATCATTTTGACGAAGAAATAAGGCAGATTCATAAGGACTAGTAGTGTAACCTAAGTGAAGGATGGTGGAGCTGAACTTGGCAACCATGCTCGTGGAGCTTGTTTAAGGCCATAAAAAGCACGTCGAAAGTGACAAACCTTGTTTGTTTAAAAAAGGACCAAGAGGAGGTTTCATATAGACTTATTCATATAGATCCCCATTATGGAATACATTTTTAACATCCATTTGAAAAATGTCCCATTTACTTGCAGCGACAACAACTAAGAGGTTACGAACAGAAGAAATAAGGAATATTGGAGCAAAGGTCTATTCATAATCAATCCCATACTCTTGTGCAAAACCTTTTACAACAAAACGAGCCTTGTAGCGCTTGATAGACCTATCAGAGCGAGTCTTGGTCTTATAGATTCACTTATAACCAACCACATACTGATCAGGAAGGAGAGTAAACAGATCCCAAGTATGGTTTCTGGTTAATGCATCAATTTCTTCTTTCATTGCAATCTACCACAAAAGGTTAATAGATGCCACACGATAGGTGTGAGGCTCATGGAGTGCAATGATGAGCGATAACCGGCATCGCCGATTCTGCCAATACTTTGGTTTTATATTCATAAAACTCTTGCAAGTGCACGAATCATTTCGTAGAAAATGATAAGTATACTCCCAAGGTCGATCTAAGGAAGGAATGTATGTGGTTTTTAATTTATTATTCAAACTTTTAAAAACGAAATTAAATCCTAAACATCCTGTCACGATATTTTGGGTTTTGTGTTTTTAATCTACTCACATAAAAATAAACATAGATTCAACAAATATTTATGCAAATTTCATCTTTTATAATAGTAGAGTATTTATGGAAATAATAACTAAGTTAATTATGTTTGCTCATATTATTTAGGTTATTAAAGATATGAATTGATATTTATTGATTCTCCCTTTTTTATATGAATACCACCTTTGGTGGGGTTAGATATTCTTTGTTAACTAGACAAATCAATTAACACCTATGGGTGGGGTTGATAACTGATAAGTGCTCAAAAAGCACTAAACTAACCTTGATTTTATGCACATTAATTGATTTAAAATATATATATTTATATGTTTTATCATATATTTATATAAATTTGTCTTTTTCGGAATCACGAGTATTTTTATTGTTTTCAGGTATTTTGGCTTAAAAACGCAACTTAAAGACTCAAAAAAGAATACTTCAAACAATACATCACAAATATATTAATAAATAATGGGGAAAGGTCAACAAACATGGAAAAATTGGACAAAATGGGTCAAAAAGGTCAAAAAGGAGAAAATCGCGCCCAGTTGCCCAGCCACGCGCCCCAGCGCCCGATCCCGCGCGCGCCGACGCCTTTTCGCCCCATTTCTCACGTGCAGCCGCCCCCATGACGTCATGATGACGTCATTAATGACCTCAGCATTTCCATTACGCGTTTTTACATTTTTTTAACATTTGTTTACTCATTTTTTCTCTCCATCCTCACCTATAAATACCCTTTTCCCTTCACTTCAAAACATACCTTCAACACCTCCAAATACATTCTTTTCTCTCTTTCTTTCTCTCTTTTCATAGATTTTTAGGTTTCTTTAGTTTTTTCTTAGTTTTTCTTATGTTTTCTTAGTTTTTAGTTAAATTCTCTTAGTTTTAGAGTTCTTCTCTTTTTGGGAAGAACTAGTTATGTTTTTGTAATTTTTTAGCTTTTTGATTCAATAAATGGGAGTGCAAATTCCGCTTGGAGTTTTTCCAGCAACGGGAATAACGTCGAAGTTCTGTAAGGATTTTATTTTCTTTACATTTATTTTTATGCTTTATTCTTACATTTTATATTTAATTTGTCTGTGATTAAATTTAACTATGCTACCTGTTTAGTAAACATGATGTAATAATAACGTTGTTATGTTTGCGAAATATTAAATAGGTAAAAATCTCTAAAATGAATTTATTTTGTTTTTATTCAAGATTTTATATTAAGAATGTTAGAGAGAAATATATTATTTTTCATTACAAACTTAAACCTGAAAATTAGATTTTAAGGTTTAGTTATCCGGTCTGATTTAGAGTAGTGCTCTTTTATTTGATGGTACAATCGCCCGGTAGTTAGAGTGAAGCTCTATTTCAAAAGTTTTTATAAGAATTATTATCTGAAAATGTATTGACGACATGTTTTCAGTGGTGGTTTTAAAACTTGAAAGTTAGTACTCGGATAACTAAATTCTTAGGTTGAATTTGGACACCTTGAATAAAGTTTAAACTGTCTAACCCCACCAAAGGTGGCATTTAAATGGTTCATTTTCAATCTCTTAGAAAAAGGAATTAATTTAATTAACCAAATTAGTTATCAACCCCACCCATAGGTGTTAATTGATTTGTTTAGTTAACAAAGAATATCTAACCCCACCAAAGGTGGTATTGATACAAAAAAGGGAGAATCAATAAATATCAATTCATATTTTTAATAACCTAAATAATATGAGCAAGCATAATTAACTTAGTTATTATATCCATAAATACTCCACCATTATAAATGATAAAATTTGCATAAATGTTTATTGAATCTATGTTTATTTTTATGTCAGTAGATTAAAACACAAAACCCCAAAATATCGTGACAGGATGTTTAGGATTTAATTTCGTTTTTAAAAGTTTGAATAATAAATTAAAAACCACATACATTCCTTCTTTAGATCGACCTTGGGAGTATACTTATCATTTTCTTCGAAATGATTCGTGCACTTGCGAGAGTTTTATAAATATTAAAACCAAAGTATTGGCAAGAATCGACGATGTCGGTTTTCGCTCATCAATAACTAATTTGGTTAATTAAATTAATTCCTTTTTCTAAGAGATTGAAAATGAACCATTTAAATGCCACCTTTGGTGGCGTTAGACAGTTTAAACTTTGTTCAAGGTGTCCAAATTAAACCTAAGAATTTAGTTATCTGAGTACTAACTTTCAAGTTTTGAAACCACTACTGAAAACATGTTGTCAATACATTTTCAGATAATAATTCTTATAAAAAATTTTGAAATAGAGCTTCACTCTAACTACCGGGTGATTGTACCAACAAATAAAAGAGCACTACTCTAAATTAGACCGGATAACTAAACCTTAGAATCTAATTTTCAGATTTAAGTTTGTAATGAAAAATAATATATTTTTCTCTAACATTCTTAATATAAAATCTTGAATAAAAATAAAATCAATTTATTTTAGAGATTTTTACCTATTTAATATTTTTCAAGCATAACAACGTTATTATTACATCATGTTTACAAACAACCATCAGAGTTAAATTTAATCATAGACAAATTAAATATAACATGTAAGAATAAAGCATAAAAAATAACTGTAAGAAAAGAAAATCCTTATAGTACTTCGATGCTATTCCTGTTGCTGGAAAACCTCCAAGCGGAATTTGCACTCCCATTTATTGAATCGAAAAGCAAATAAATTACAAAAACATAACTAGTTCTTCTCAAAAAGAGAAGAACTCTAAAACTAAGAAAAGCTAACTAAGAAAAAACTAGAAAAACTAAAAACAACTAAGAAATGAGAGAAAGAAAGATAAGAGAAGATGTGTTTTGAGGTGTGTTTAGAAGTGAAGAGAATGAGGGTATTTATAGGTGAGGATGGGGAGAGAAAGTGGGTGAAAAAATGTTAAAAAATGGTGGAAACGCGGAGTAGTGATTGCTCACATCAATTGATGACCTCAGCATGAAGTGGGGGCAGTTGCACGCAAAAATGGGGCGAGATGGAGGCGGCGTGCACGGGAGCAGGAGAGGCACGCGCGGAACTGGGAAAGGCACGCGCGGGCATGGGGAGCTGGCGCACGCGGACAGGGCGGCACGATTTCCTCCTTTTTGACATTTTTGACCTTTTTCACCCATTTTGTCCAATTTTCCATATTTTTTGACCTTTCCTCATTTATTTATCAATATATTTGTGATGTATTACTTCCAGTATTCCTCTTTGAGTCTTTAAGTTACGTTTATTAAGCAAAAATACCTAAAAAACAATAAAAATACCCATGATTTCGAAAAAGACAAATGTATATAAATATATGATAAAACATATAAATATATATATATATATATATATTTAATCAATTAATATACATAAAATCATGGTAATTTTAGTGCTTTTTTAGCACTCATCACAACCCCCAACCAGCTTCTTGCTAGTCCCTTAGCAAGAGAAGCGATAAAAGCTAAAAATTAAACTATCCTAAATCACTTTCGTGGATTGACACGGTTGCATTTAGCCTATGCAACAAGCCTTTAACCCCTTAGGTTGCCCTAGTGGATGAGTTTGAGTCTCGTGAGGGTTTTCAGTAATGATACCCATAAACATTGAACTAAATGTAAAAATTAAAAGAAATAATAAAAACAATCAACTTAAAAACAAAAATTACAACAAAATAAAAAATTAACTTTTAAGAATAAAAGAAAACAACATATCACAAAAATGTCTCGTACTTTTTAATCTCCTTTAGGATCATAATTAAAATCTCAAGCATATGTTATTTTAATCTTTTTAAACAATCATGATTTGTTATAATAATTAGTCAAAAATCATTTTCATATTTCATATCAAAAATGTATTAATTTAATTTCACCCAATTTCAGTGTCATGAATCTGAATTCGCTTCGACTCTATTCCTAACAAGTCAATACTCTCAAAACACTGAATCCTATGGGTTCAAACACTCATAATATTTTATATGCGAAAGAGTTGATGTATAGAAATGAACTAATATGTTCGCATATGTATAAAGAATAAAGGCTCAAAGTGTTATTTTAACATTGATCTCATGAAAGGAATCAAATGTATAAATTATAAAGATATCATATATAAAAATTATTTTCATGCATAAATCAAACTCATTAAGAAAGAATTTCAAGATATATGCTTTTTACAAATGAAGAAATTGCAATGACTTTTTAGGGAATTACTTCCTATATCTTTCTTTTGTAATTAGCCTATACTCACAACTTTGTAGGCAATGTGGGTCATAGTATGTAGATTATACTATATATTCTTCATCTCTCTAATTTTATTTTTTTAGAGAGTCAACACATGTACAGATTGTACATTTTGTTTAGGATTTTGGTGAGTGGTTAATTTTGTGGCTTTTCTGCTTGATCTTGGTTTAGGTAACCCGAGATATGTCTACTTATTTTTTTTAACAGTCATGCATGAATGAAATATAAGCATATACTATCAATTTCTACTCAAATCATTTAATCTAAGCAATAATAATAATAATAAAAAAAAAAAAAAATATACGATACTCTATTAAGATGAGAAAAAATTCATAAATTCAATGCTAATACCTATAGAGATCATCTAAAAATTTGAATAAATAAGAAATGTGTTTGGAGTAGAAAAAATATATATATTTCACTCTGAATAAAGGAAATTAGGCTCAAATTATATCTCACAAAGGTAGTCTCCACTAAAACAATTTCATAAACACCGATTTTGGGTTTAATATAATTTCTACATTTTATCAAGAAATACTAGTTATAACAAAAACTAACTAATTACCAAAAATAATTACAAAATATTTCATGATATGTTCTCAAAAATTAATCTAAGAGTACAAAAGACTTAACTATTTACTTAAATTTGATTTAAAGAAATGATAAATTTTTGTGAGAAATGTTTTTTTTTTAAATTCCAAAAATTACTAAATCACACAAAACAAAAATAAAACCAAACACAAAAAATGAAAATGTGAACAAAAAAAGAAAAAATATTTTTATTTTTATAAAAAAAAATTATTTATTTTTATATTAAGCATGGTAACTTTTCACCACCCCCAACCTAGAACTTACATTGTCCTTAATGTAACAACTGTAAATTAAAGATAAAGAGAAAAGAGAAGAAAGATTACCTATTTCTTGAGAATGTGGAAGTAGTAATGGAGAAATGCAAGTGCATCCATCATATTCATCATTTAAAGTGTATATAGACATATCGTTGTGAACTTCTAACATCTCAACAACTATTTTTAGTTTTAACAATTTAAAAATTATTCACATATAATTAAACTAAAATAAACAATAAAATAAAGTAAATAAAACAAATAACAGAAAATTACCTAAAATGATGGGTTGCCTCCCATCCAGCGCTTATTTTAACGTCTTAGCAAGACGTAAATTTATGGTGCTAAGGGTTACTCAGCCAAATACAATCCATTTCAGCAATGTTTTTTGGTTCTTCTAAATAAGGCTTCACACGATGCCCATTGACTTTGAATGTTTTTTGTGTCTTGGAGTCCAATAGTTCTACTACTCCATGTTCAAATACCTAAACTATTTTGAATGGTTCATCCCATCTTGATCTCAGCTTTCCTAGAAACAATCTCAAACGAGAGTTAAATAAAAGAACTTCCATTCCAGGGTGAAGAGTCTTAGGAACTAGCCTCTTGTCATGATAGCGCTTAGTACACTCTTTGTATAATTTGGCATTCTCATAGGCTTCATTCCTAATTTCTTCCAACTCATTAAGATAGAGTAACTATTTTTCTCCTGCTTTATCTAAAGCCATGTTTAACTCTTTAATTGCCTAGTAAGCCATGTGTTCAAGTTCAACTAGAAGGTGGCATGCTTTCCCAAAGATTTACCGGTAAGGGCTCATCCCAATAGGTGTTTTGTAAGCGGTGTGGTATGCCCATAAGGCATCATTTAACTTAAATGCCCAATCCTTCCTTGAAGAACGCACAGTGCGTTCCAATATTCCCTTAATTTTCCTATTACTTACTTCCACTAAACCAAAAGTTTGAGGATGATATGGAGTATCTACTTTATGTGTGATGTTGTACTTGTTTAGTACTCCATCAAAGATCTTGTTACAAAAATGGCTACCATCACTTATTATAGCTCTAGGCGTTCCGAACCTACTGAATATTAAATCTTTCAAGAATTTCACAACAACATTAGCATCATTGGTTTTAGTGGGGATAGCTTCTACCCACTTGGATACATAATCCACAACAACCAAAATATATTGAAAACCATTGGATGGGGGAAAAAGACCCATAAAGTCAATCCCCCATACATCAAAGAGTTCAACAACTAAATTAGATGTCAAAGGCATTTAATCTCTTTTGCTTATGTTTCCTGTTCTTTGACATCTATCACATTGTGCACAAAACATATGAGCATCTTTAAAAAGAGTGGGCCAAAAGAATCTAGACTGTAATACCTTACGGGCTATCTTTTCACCACCAAAATGGCCCCCACAATGAAGTTAATGACAAAAAGTTAGAATGCTCTTATGTTCTTCTTTAGGTACACATCTCTGGATGACTTTATCTTGACCAATCTTGTATAAATAAGGGTCATCCCAGAAATAGTCCTTAATAGTTTTAAAAAACCTTTTCTTGTCCTGATATGAAGTGTTATGTCGCAAAACACCAGTGGCAAGATAGTTTACAATATCAATATACCATGGGTTCGGACCTATGAAAAATAATTGTTCATCAGGAAAGGTTTCAACTATTTCTTCATTACTGTAATCTTTAAGAGAATTGAAGTCAGAAATCAACCTAGACAAATGGCCAGCTACTAAGTTTTCACTGCCTTTCTTATCCTTGATTTCAAAGTCAAATTCTTGTAAGAGTAATACCCACCTGATTAATCTTGGCTTGGCATTTGGTTTACTTAATAGGTATCTTAAAGTAGTATGATCAGAATGCACAATCACTTTAGATCCTACTAAATAAGACCGAAATTTGTCTATAGAAAACACTATAGCCAAGAATTCCTTTTCAGTGGTGGTATAATTCATTTGGGCATCATTGAGTGTTTTGCTAGCATAGTAGATGACATGGAAACGCTTATCCACTCTTTGTCCCAAGATTGCTCTTATATCATAATCAGAAGCGTCACACATTATTTCAAAAGGTAAAGAACAGTTTGGTGCCATAATAACTGGGGTAGATGTTAGTTTCTCTTTCAAGGTATTAAAGGAAATAAGACAGTCATTGTTGAAATCAAAATAAACATCTTTTGATATCAAGTTACATAAGGGACGACTTATTTTAGAGAAATCTTTAATAAATCGTCTGTAAAATCCTACATGTCCTAAGAAGCTTCTTATCCCCTTAACAGATGTAGGGGAGGTAGTTTGGATATGAATTCAACTTTTGCCTTATCAACTTCAATACCCTTGTTTGAAATTATATGTCCTAAAACTATCCCTTGTTGAACCATAAAATGAATTTTCTCCCAACTAAGGGTGAGATTGCATTCAATGCATCTTTCTAAAACCAAAGTCAATTTATGTAAGCAATCATCAAATGAGTTCCCAAAGACAGAGAAATCGTCCATGAAAATCTCAATGAATTTTTCCACCATGTCCGAGAAAATAGATATCATGCATCTCTGGAAAGTGGCAGGGGCATTGCATAATCCAAATGGCATTCTTCTAAAAGAAAATGTCCCAAAAGGACATGTAAATGTGGTCTTTTCCTTATCTTCTCGTGCTATGGGTACTTGATAATATCCAGACAATCCATCTAAAAAACAATAAAATTTGTGCCCAGCTAATCTTTCCAACATTTGATTAATGAATGGAAGAGGAAAGTGATTTTTTTAGTATATAAATTTAGTTTCCTAAAATCTATACACATTCTCCATCCAATGATTATTCTAGTGGGCACTAATTCACTTTTTTCATTTTTAACAATTGTTATCCCAGATTTCTTTGGTACCACATGCATTGGACTAATCCACTTACTATCCGCAATAGGATAGATAATCCCTTCTAACAATTTAAGAATTTCTTTCTTAACTACCTCTTGCATATTTGGGTTTAGTCTTCTTTGGGCCTCTTGTACAGGTTTAGCACCATCCTCCAAGTTGATCTTGTGCATACACATTGTAGGACTAATGCCTCTTATATCCCCGATACTACAACCTATAGATTTCTTAAACTGTTTAAGCACTTTCATGAGTTCCTTTTCTTGTGGTTTGGTCAAGGTTGAAGAAATTATCACTGGATAAGTTTCTCCTTCTCCCAAAAACACATATTTTAAGTGCTCAGGTAAGCCTTTGCATTCAAGTTCAGACGAATTGGCCTTTTTACTAGATGAAGAACTGGGTAGATTTAAAAGTGTACTAGATTTTTTCATTACTTCATCATTGTCTAGTTGTTCAAGTTACCCCTTAATTTTCTCATCTAAATCTTCTTCGACCTCTTCAAATGTAAGAACAATTTCAAGCTTGTCTTCTATTCTGGTTTGGAAAAAGGTGCTTTATTTATTTTTTATTTTTTTTAATTTTTTTTATGCTAAATTTAAAGAATGGACACAATTTTTGAAACAAAAGAATTTATTTCATTTGAATTTTATTACACACAAAATAAAACTAAAACAAAGGAAAATACAATAATGGGTGACCTCCCATGTAGGGCTAAAATTTATCGTCTTCTAGTAAGACGTTGCTTCGAGATTGCAGAATGACAAACTCAATGTCTCCTCTTCATTGAATTTATTTTACCCCATTTGACCATCAAATTAGTCTTTTCTTTGTTTTTGCAAATGTTCAACTAACTGTTCTACTTGAACTTCCACATTTTTGATAGAAGCTTCCACAGAGTCCACCGTTTATTGGTTATCTCTACAAACTTGAATAAAAGAATTCAAGTTGTCGTCCAGGGTTGATTTATTGGGAATGCTTCTTGGAATAGGTGGGTGGAATTGCTGGGTTGCCTGATTTGAACTTTGAGTGAAAGGAGGGTTGTTTTGCCTCCAGAAGGAATTTGGATGATTTCTCCACCCAGGATTATAGATAATTGAATTGGGGTGGAACCTTGGTCTCTGTTGATATGCTCCCAATACATTAACCTATTTAGGTCCAATTGTTGTTTCTCCTTGATATGGACAGACTTCAGTACCATGTCCCATGTTGCTATACAAACCATACTGTTCATTATTGGTGTTGGTTTGTGTAGTGAGAAGGGCAACTTGCTTGGTCAGTTGAACAAGTTGTTGTTGAACTTCATTGCTGGAATCGATTTCATGAACTCCATCTTTTCTCACTTGTGAGCTTTTCTATTGGGAATTAGCACCCAACATCTCAAAGAGGTTGTACGTCTTTGAGGTAGTCTTTTATCCCATTGCTCCTCCTGCAGTGCTGTCGACAATGAACTGACATTGTTGTGTAAGTCCATCGTAAAAGAATTGGTTCTGCAACTGCAGGGGAAAGCTGTGATGGGGATATTGAGTGAGAAACATTTTGAACCTATCCCAAGCTTCTTGGAATGGTTCTCCTTCCATCTGAGAGAAAGTAGCAATCTTTCCTCTCAACTCTTTGTTTTTTGGTAGGAATAGAATTTTCCCATGAATTTATTCTAAATGTTCTCCCATGTCATCAGAGAACCTGGGGGAAGTGACATTAACCAAGCTTTGGCTTTATCCTTTAAGGTGTAGGGGAAACATCTCATTCTAAGTTGATCCTCGTTTAGAATATCGAGGGGGAATGTTTGGACTGTAGCATAGAAATCTCTCATGAAGGAAAAAGAATCTTCATTAGGCAGTCCATAAAAGGAAGGAAGCATAGAAAAATGAATATTTTTTAGGTCATAATTCCGAGCATCCTCACCCATCTGGATAGCGGTAGTTGTCGTGCCAATTATCGGTCTTGCAAACTCCTTCATAGTGGTTTCCCTAACATATTGGTTTTCTTCCATTTCTTTCGGTTCTAGTAAAGGATTAAGAGTTGGTTCTATGTTTGGCTCAAAAATAGGTTGATGGGTGGAATCCAATTTTATTGACACTTGTTTAAATTTATTGATATTATTTACATATGGTGTAAGGGGGTTTCCTAAGGATCTCCTACCAAGCATAAACTATTGAAAACGTAAATTTAAAACTCCTGTCAACAAAATAATAACCACATAAAAATTTAGAGAAACTTTACATGGTATTTAATACAAAACTAGTTAAACCCTAAATCAATTTTTTTTCAAATTTTTTATTATTTTATTTATTTATTTAAATAAAACAAAGTTTAAATTTTTATTTCATGTTTTTTTATGTTTTTGTTGTTTTTTTTAAGATAAAATAACATAATCAGTAATTAGCAAGAGTGCTTCCAGGAAAAAAATAGTGGTACAAAGACTCCTTAAAAACCATTCTCCTAGCTAGAACAACGTTCTCAGGAAAGACTAGTGGCATAAAGGCTTCCAAGAACTAGTATCCTAGACATAACTTCCTTAGATTTTTATTTTTCATATTGTTAAGTTAATTAAGTTAAGTTAGGTATAAATTTAAGTTAATTAAGTTAATAAAATATATGTTTATGTATTTTATATAAGTTAATCAAAATCTAAGTTAATTAAGTTTTTTTAACATGTAATTTTATTTTACTATTCACGCTATATTATTTTTTTTAACTTAAAATATTAGAAATTTAAAATTGTTTTTTTACTATTCATGAACGGTAAGTTTATTTTACTTCAAATTTCAAATTTCTAAATTATTTTACTATTCACGCTATAATTATTATGATTATTTTTAATTTAAATTTTTTAATTTTTTTAGTTTTTTTATTATTGTTTTATTTTTTATTATTTCTTATGAAATTTGAAATTTGATTAATTTTTTTTTACTAAAACAAAAAAAAATCACAATTATTTATAGCACAAAAATGTTTTTAAAATGTTGATAAAAAATTTCAAAACGCTATTCCTTTCCCGACAACGGTCCCAAAAACTTAATAAGCGAAAACCAGTATCGCCAATTCTGCCAATACTTTGGTTTTATATTTGTAAAACTCTCGCAAGTATACAAATCATTTCGTAGAAAATGATAAATATACTCTCAAGGTCGATCTAAGGAAGGAATGTATGTGCTTTTTAATTTATTATTCAAACTTTTAAAAACGAAATTAAATCCTAAACATCCTGTCATGATATTTCGGGTTTTGTGTTTCTAATCTAATAACATAAAAATAAACATAGATACATATTCAATAAATATTTATGCAAATTTTATCATTTATAATAGTTGAGTATTTATATATATAATAATTAAATTAATTATGATTGCTCATATTATCTAAGTTATTAAAGATATAAATTGATATTTTATTGATTCTCTCTTTTTTATATGAATACCACCTTTGGTGAGATTAGATATTCTTTGTTAACTAAACAAATAAATTAACACCTATGGGTGGGGTTGATAACTAATTTGGTTAATTAAATTAATTCCTTTTTCTAAGAGATTTAAAATGAACCATTTAAATGCCACCATTGGTGGCATTAGACAGTTTAAACTTTATTCAAGGTGTCTAAATTAAACCTAAGAATTTAGTTATCCGAGTACTAACTTTCAAGTTTTGAAACCACTATTGAAAACATGTTGTCAATACATTTTCAGATAATAATTCTTATAAAAACTTTTGAAATAGAGCTTCACTCTAACTACCGGGCGATTGTACCAACAAATAAAACAACACTACTCTAAATTAGACCGGATAGTTAACCTTAGAATCTAATTTTCAAATTTAAGTTTGTAATGAAAAATAATATATTTCTCTCTAACATACTTAATATAAAATCTTGAATAAAAATAAAATCAATTCATTTTAGAGATTTTTACCTATTTAATATTTCGCAAGCATAACAACGTTATTATTACATCATGTTTACAAACAGCCAATAGAGTTAAATTTAATCATACACAAATTAAATATAACATGTAAGAATAAAGCATAAAAAATAACTGCAAAGAAAATAAAATCCTTACAGTACTTCGATGCTATTCCCGTTGCTAGAAAACCTCCAAGCGGAATTTGCACTCCCATTTATTGAATCGAAAAGCAAATAAATTAAAAAAACATAACTAGTTCTTCTCAAAAAGAGAAGAACTCTAAACCTAAGAAAAACTAAGAAAAGCTAAAAACTAGGAAAAAATTAGAAAACTAAAAAAAAAACTAAGAAATGAGAGAAAGAAAGAGAAGAGAAGATGTGTTTTGAGGTGTGTTTAGAAGTGAAGAGAAGGGGATATTTATAGGTGAGGATGGGGAGAAAAAGTGGGTGAAAAAATGGAGGAAACGCGGAGTAGTGATTGCTGACATCATTTGATGACGTTAGCATGACATGGGGCGGCTAAGCGTGAAAATGGGGCGAGATGGCAGCGGCGTGCGCGGAAGACACCAGTGGCACGCAAAGGCACGCACAGAAGGTAGGAGTAGCGCGCACGGGAGCAGGAGAGGCACACGTGGGCACGCGCGGAACTGGGGCAAGGCGCGTGCGGACGTGGGGAGCTGGCGCACGCGGTTGGGCGGCACGATTTCCTCTTTTTTGACATTTTTGACCAAGTTTGTCCAATTTTTCCATATTTGTTGACCTTTCCTCATTTATTTATCCATATATTTGTGATGTATTGCTTCCAGTATTCCTATTTGAGTCTTTAAGTTACGTTTTTTAAGCGAAAATACCTGAAAAACAAAAAAAAATACCGTGATTCCAAAAAAGACAATTTTATATAAATATATATATTTTTAATCAATTAATATGCATAAAATCATGGTAATTTTAGTGTTTTGAGCACTAATCATGTTGCAAGGGTAGTGTAACAATGATAGTCAAGTAAATGTGGAAGAATGGATCTTACCCAGGTTGAGTGGCACGGTGGAATGTCTTGAGCAGGAGCAGAGGACCTATGCTCAAGGTGGGGTAGCTCGTCATCAACCTATTCTTCTACAACCTGTCTAGGAGAATCATAAAAAATATCTGAAGATTGAATAGAGAAGTCCAAAGAAGGATCAAGACTATCTATAGAAGAAACATGAGATTCATCTACAAAGATTTCTAAAATATTTGAGTTAGTTAGGGAAGAACGAAAATGAGAAAGTTCAACAAATAAGTGGTGTTCCCAAAAGAAAACATTACGAGAAACACAAAGACGTTGTGAGATCAGATCATAGTATCGATACCTTTTTTGAGTTTCACCATAACCAAGAAAACAACAATGTCTAGATTGAGGCTTAAGTTTGTTGTGTTCATGAGGCTGAAGAAGAACAAAACAAGTAGATCTGAATGAGCAAAGGTAATGATAGTCAAGAGATGACTAAAAAAGGTGCTCATACGGAGTCTGATTATGAATAACAGCACTTGGAATGCGATTAATGGCATGAATAACATGAAGAGATGCTTCACCTCAAAATGGGGTAGGAACTTTGGCAGAAAGAAGAAGAGCACGAACAGTGTCAAGAATATGACGAAGTTTTTTTTGGGCTTGACCTTTTTGTTCAGAGGTGCCTGGACAGGTTAAATGATGTATAGTGCCATAGGAATGTAACAAATCTTCAAAAGAATTTTGAGTATATTCAAGAGCATTATTAGATCGAAAAGTTTTGATATGTTTATAGAATTGTGTTTTAACCATTTTTGCAAAGTTATTGTATATTGGTAAGATTTCAGAACGAGATTTCATAGGAAAGATCCAACTATAATGAGAATAATCATCAATAAAAACAACAAAATATCGAGATCCATTAATACTAGTAACAAGAGAAGGTCCCTAAACATCAGAATGAATTAACTCAAAAATACTATTAGAGATAGATTCACTATTATTGAAAGGTAAAGCTAGTTGTTTTCCTAATTAGCATGAAGTACAATCAAAATTTTCTTTGGACATAGAACCAAACATACCTTTAGAAGCTAACTATTGTACCCGAGTGGATGAGGTATGACCAAGATGAGAATGCCAAAGTGGAGAAAAGGTATGGAAGAAACTGTAGTAGCTGCAATAGCAACAGAGGCAGGAGCAACAGGTACAAGATGAAGATTGTTCACCGGAAACATACGCCTGACCCTAAGACTGGTCCCAATCTCATGCCCCAGCCTCAGATTCTGCATATTACACCCAAAATGTTAAAAAATAAGGTGGTATCCTAGTTCAACTAATTGTCCCACATAGCATAAATTATAGGATAGGTTAGGTATATGGAAGACCCTATGAACAAAGAGGTTAGAGGTCGAAACAAAATCTAGACTATTCCCATGCATGGTGGAACCATCAGCTATATGAATATTAAGAGGATTTGGTGCAAGGTCAAGTTTGGAGAATAAAGATGAGTGAGGTGTCATGTGATTATAACATGTAGAATCAAAAAGCCAAGTTTGAGACTTACCGGGCTGAACTGAGAGAGTAGCAAAAAGAGATGCATTACCAGCCATTTGACCTACCTGAGTTATGATCTTCTGTATTTCTGTGGGGGAGAGGTTGATAGTGGATCTAGAAGACTGAGACCTAATTGAAATGGAAGGAATTAGCAGATTAGGCTCATTTTTAGCAACAACAATAGTAGATTTGTTGCGATGGTAAAAAGTCTCAATGATGTGGCCATAACGCTTGCAATAATTGGAGAACTTCTTATTGGTTTGCCAACGATGATTGCTAGAGCAAGAGGAATCACTTGACTACTGGGGTTGCTCAATGGAAAGAGTAGAAGGAGTAATTGCCAAAACATTGAACTTATTCTGGGCTTGTAAGGTTGCAAGCTGAGCTTCTTCTCTAACCAACTCACTTACGGTAGTATCAAGAGAGGGAAGAGGACTACGATTGAACAACTGACCCCTGATGGGCTCAAAGTCCTTATGAAGTGACATCAGGAACTCATAAAGACGAAACCCATCTCTAATTGCAGCATATTATTGAGCATCCTTTGAGCATGCCCAAATTGGATCACAAAGGTTAATTTGGTCCCAAAGAAAGCGAAGCTAATTTTCTCTGATACCATGTTAGAAATACTTGATGTATCAGAGTGGGAGAACTATGGAATAGAGGCAATCATCACCAAGAGTTACAAATCTCTATTGATACCATAATGTCTACCTAGGATCTGGGGTGTTATCAATAGAGGCAATCATATCATATTAAGAACACATGCTTAACAAACATTCATATTATATTGATAGATTAGGCAGCTTAGCCGGCCATATAAGTTACAAATTTAAATAAACAAACTTAAATTAAAAGAAACTAAATAAAATTCAACAAACTAAAACACAAACTAAATTTACTTATAAATAAACTAAATTAAGATTATAAAACAATATCAGAGTGGGAGAGTAGAAGGTTTGGGTCTAGAGAGAAAACTCAGATAAATTGGAACCTCTTCTCTTCTACTCTAGTCTTGTTTAAATAACCGAGTGATGAATTGTGGAAGATGCTATTACTATTTAGTGAATAGTATCTTGTCTGCCACTTGAATAGTGCCTTGTCGGCCACTTGATACTGTAGGAATCTTGACTACTGTTATGAATAGTAGTTGCTTCATTATTCCGGATAGGTAATGGAATAGTACATTTTCGGTACTATTTGGGGTGTTTGAACAGTGTCTGGTCGGCACCATTTTCTCTTTTTTCTTATTTGTGGGAAAACAATAGTAATACTGTATTAATGGACTTGTGCAGCCCACTATTAATTTAAAATAGGTTTATTAAACCCAAGTAATTACAACATGGGTACTTAGGCCCAAAATACTAAAATAGACTTGCAGGCCCTTATAATAAATTTGATGGACTCGTAGGCCCAATAAATAATAAAATGGACTTGCAGGCCCTGATATAAATAATGAGCATATAGGCTCAATGATAACCTAAAATGGGCTCATTTACTAGGGACCCAAAATTTGCGGTCTTCAGTAGATATTTCTAGGTTGATTAAGTCTTCTTTTGAAGATTTTGATGGAGTTACTGTTTTATCGAGTGATTGAGTTTCATCCGAGTCAGGTAGCTCTTCTATTTGGGGTTGAGATGATTGCCTAGATGATAGTTGCTTGATGATATCCAAGAGTTCCTCCTAGGTTTTTCTTGAGTAATTAGGGCATTTGTGTGTGCCTTCTGTGCTAATAATAATGAAGAAGCTTGTATGTCCTGCACTAGGTGATCTTTGTAGCCTTTTTAAGTTAGCCATTTTTCAACATATGGTAATAAGAGTGTTTTTGGGATCGTGAATGACGACCACCATTTGATTTGAAATAAACGTTTGATAGTTATTACCTCTTATGCTTCTAGGTATAAGACCCATTGACATACCCAAGGAAGTTAAAATTTTGAACAAAATATACACAAAGGAGGGAATCTAGCTTCCTATATGGATGGTTTATAATTTGAATGGAAAGATTCATAACTCTCTTTCACAGGTGATCTAAGAATTGATAAAAGGTTTCGGAATAGTTCCCACCATTGTAAAAACCAAGATGGAAACCGGTTTGGATTAATAGACTTATTAAGAAAGAAAAACAACCAAGAATATTGGTTATCTTTATTTTGAATAAGGAATACATTGAACCATGCCTGGTGATAATTGATGAGTGCTAAAAAAGCACTAAAATAACCATGATTTTATGCATATTAATTGATTAAAAATATATATATTTATATGTTTTATCATATATTTATATAAATTTGTCTTTTTTAGAATCACGGGTATTTTTATTGTTTTTCAGGTATTTTGGCTTAAAAACAGAACTTAAAGACTCAAAGAGGAATACTTGAAGCAATACATCACAAATATATTAATAAATAAATGGGGAAAGGTCAACAAACATGGAAAAATTGGACAAAATGGGTCAAAAAAGTCAAAAATGTCAAAAAGGAGAAAATTGCGCGTAGCGACAGCCCCCCGCGCGCGCGCTGCGCGCCCAGCAACCCCTTCTGCACGCGCCAACGCCTTTTCGCCCCATTTTTCACGTGCATCCACCCCCATGACGTCATGATGATGTCATTAATGACCTCAACATTTCCATTATGCGTTTTTACATTTTTTTTAACATTTTTTTACTCATTTTTTCTCTCCATCCTCATTCCTTTTTCTAAGAGATTGAAAATGAACCATTTTAATGCCACCTTTGGTGGGGTTAGACAGTTTAAACTTTGTTCAAGGTGTCCAAATTAAACCTAAGAATTTAGTTATCCGAGTACTAACTTTCAAGTTTTAAAACCACTACTGAAAACATGTCGTCACTACATTTTCAGATAATAATTCTTATAAAAACTTTTGAAATAGAGCTTCACTCTAACTACCGGGCGATTGTACCATCAAATAAAAGAGCACTACTCTAAATCAGACCGGATAACTAAACCTTAAAATCTAATTTTCAAGTTTAAGTTTGTAATGAAAAATAATATATTTCTCTCCAACATTCTTAATATAAAATCATGAATAAAAATAAAATCAATTCATTTTAAAGATTTTCACCTATTTAATATTTTGCAAGCATAACAACGTTATTATTACATCATGTTTACTAAACAGCCAGCACAGTTAAATTTAACCACAGACAAATTAAATATAACATGTAAGAATAAAGCATAAAAGAAAACAACATATCACAAAAATGTCTCATTCTTTTTAATCTCCTTTAAGATCATAATTAAAATCTCAAGCATAAGTTACTTTAATCTCTTTAAACAATCATGATTTATTATAATAATTAGTCGAAAATCATTTTCATATTTCTTTTCAAAAATGTATCAATTTAATTTTACCCAATTTCAGTGTCATGAATCAGAATTCGCTTCGACTCTATTCCTCACAAGTCAATACTCTCAAAACACTGAATCCTATGGGTTCAAGCACTCATACTAATTTATATGCGAAAGAGTTGATGTATAGAAATGAACTAATATGTTTGCATATGTATAAAGAATAAAGGCTCAAAGTGTTATTTTAACATTGATCTCATGAAAGGAATCGAATATATAAATTATAAAGATATCATATATAAAAATTATTTTCATGCATAAATCAAACCCATTAAGAAAGAATTTCAAGATATATGCTTTTTACAAATGAAGAAATTGCAATGACTTTTTAGGGGAATTACTTCCTATATCTTTCTTTTGTAATTAGCCTGTACTCACAACTTTGTAGGCAACGTGGGTCATAGTATGTAGATTATACTATACATATTTTTTATCTCTCTATTTTTTTTTCTGAAGATATTTTTTTCAATATATGTATTTTTTTAGAGAGTCAACCCATGTACAGATTGTACATTTTTTTTTTGGATTTTGGTGAATGGTTAATTTTGTGGCTTTTCTGTTTGATCTTGGTTTAGGTAACCCCAGATATGTCTTTTTGTTTTTGTAGTAGTCATGCATAAATGAGATATAAGCATATACTATCAATTTCTACTCAAATCATTTAACCTAAGCAAAAATAATAATCAAAAATATATGATACTCTATTAAGATGAGAAAAAATTCATACATTCAATGCTAATACCTATAGAGATCATCTAAAATTTGAATAAATAAGAAATGTGTTTGTAGTAGAAAGAATATATATTTCACTCTGAATAAAAGATATTAGGCTCAAATTATATCTCACAAGGGTAGTCTCCACTAAAACAAATTCATAAACACCGATTTTGGGTTTAATATAATTTCCACATTTTATCAAGAAATACTATTTATGACAAAAACTAACTAATTATCAAAAATAATTACAAAATATTTCATGATATGTTTTCAAAAATTAATCTAACAATACAAAAGACTTAACTATTTACTTAAATTTGATTTAAAGAAATGATAAATTTTTGTGAGAAAATATTTTTTTTATTTTATTTTTTAAAAAAATTACTAAATCACATAAAACAAAAATCAAACACAAAAAAAATGAAAATGTGATTTTTTTTAATTTTTTAAATTGTTAAATCTTTTTTTTAATTAAGCATGGTAACTTTTCACCACCCCAACCTAGAACTTACATTGTCCTCAATGTAAAAACTGTAAATTAAAGATAAAGAGAAAAGAGAAGAAAGATTACCTATTTCCTGAGAATGTGTAAGTAGTAATGGAGAAATGCAGGTGCATTCATCATATTCATCATTTAAAGTGTATCCAGACAGATCGCTGTGAACTTCTAACATCCCAACAAATATTTTTAGTTTTAACAATTTAAAAATTATTAAACTAAAATAAACAATAAAATTAAGTAAATAAAATAAATAACAGAAAGTTACCTAAAATGATGGGTTGCCTCCCATCCACCGCTTAGTTTAACGTCTTAGCAAGACGTTACTTGGGGATTGCATTTTAAGTAAACTCAATGTCCTCTCATCATTGAGTCAATCATACCTACAAGTAAGACAAGGTTGTCTACCTATACTGTTTCAAACATGCCCTATTGATTTTTAAATTTTTCTGTACCAAAAACTAAGGGCATGCTTGAGGGTTTTAGATAACCCACATCTAGGTGCAAATCAAATAATTAAGGCATCATAACACAATTGTACCTAGATCAAGCAAAGAAACTAACTCTTGAGATTGTAATTAAAACTTTAAAATTTTGGAGATAGTTTCAAATTTTTTTTTTTCAAAGTTAACATAATCAGTATTAACCAAGAGTGCTCCCATGAAAGAATGGTGGGGCAAAGGCTCCTTAAAAATCATCCTCCTAGACAGAACAACGTTCCCAGGAAATACTAGTGGCATAAAGACTTTCAAGAACTAGTCTCCTAGACAGAACTCCCTTAGATCTTTACTTTTCATGCTATTAAAATTAAGTTAATTAAGTTCAGTTAAGTAAAAATCTAAGTTAATTAAGTTAATCAAAAATCTATGTTAATTAAATTAAGTTAATTTAAAAAGCTAAGTTAGTTAAGTAAAAAAAAATCTAAGTTAATTAAAAAGCTAAGTTAATTAAGTTAATTTAAGTAAAATTCTAAGTTAATTAAGTTAAGTTAAAAAAAATCTAAGTTAATTAAGTTAGCTTAATTAAAAATCTAGGTTAATTAATTTAGTAAAAATCAAAGTTAATTAAGTTAATGAAAAATCTAAGTTAATTAAAAAAATCTAAGTTAATTAAGTTAGGTAAAAATTAAGAGAAAAACAAAATAGTAATAAAAATAAAAATAAATTAAATTGAAATTGAAATAAAATAAAATAAAATAAAGTAAAATAAAATAAAATAAAATAAACTAATATAAAATAAATAAAAATAAAATAAAATTGAAAAAGGTAAAGGAAAATAAAATAAAAATAAAAATTGATTTTTTTTATTTTGTTTTTATTCATTTTTATTATTATTTTTAAAAAAAAAATAAAAACAATAAAGTTAAGATTTTAAATAAAAACTTAAAATTAAATGAAAATTAAAAATTAAGTTTTTTTTTCAATTTTTTTTATTTATTTTTAATTTAAAATTTATTTAAAAAAAAATTATTATTTTTTTTACTATTTATGAATGGTAATTTTATTATACTATTCACACTATTAATTTTTTTTTGTTTTTTACTATTCATGAATGGTAATTTTATTTTACTATCTACACTATAAATTTATTTATTTATTTCAATTTAAAATTTTTGAAATTTTAATTTTTTTTTTACTTTTTTTTTTTACTATTTATGAAAGGAAATTTTATTTTACTATTCACGCTATATTATTTCTTATTAACTAAAATTTTGTTTTTGAAATTTTTAATTTTGAAATTTGTTTTTTTTTACTATTTATGAACGATAATTTTATTTGACTATTTACACTATACTATTTATTTTTTTATCTTAAATTTTTTTTAAAGTTTTTAAGTTTTTAATTTTTTTTTTACTATTCATGAACGGTAAATTTTTTTTATTTCAAATTTCAAATTTCTAAATTATTTAAAAAATATATTTTATTTATTTATTTTTTTTTTCTTATGAAATTTGAAATTTGATTATTATTTTTTTATTAAAACAAAAAAACAATCACAATTATTTACAGCACAAATATGTTTTTAAAATTTTGATACATAATTTAAAAACCGTTATTCCTTCCCCGGCAACGACGCCAAAAACTTGATGGGCGAAAACCGACATCGTCGATTCTTGCAAATACTTTGGTTTTAATATTTATAAAACTCTCGCAAGTGCACGAATCATTTCGTAGAAAATGGTAAGTATACTCCCAAGGTCGATCTAAGGAAGGAATGTATGTGGTTTTTAATTTATTATTCAAACTTTTAAGAACGAAATTAAATCCTAAACATCATGTCACGATATTTTGAGGTTTTGTGTTTTTAATCTAATTACATAAAAATAAACAAAGATTCAATAAACATTTATGAAAATTTTATAATTTATAATGGCGGAGTATTTATGGATATAATAACTAAGTTAATTATGCTTGTTCATATTATCTAGGTTATTAAAGATATGAAGTAATATTTATTGATTCTCCCTTTTTTGTATGAATACCACCTTTGGTGGGGTTAGATATTCTTTGTTAACTAAACAAATTAATTAACACCTATGGGTGGGGTTGATAACCAATATGCTTAATTAAATTAATTCCTTTTTCTAAGAGATTGAAAATGAACCATTTAAATGGCACCTTTGGTGGGGTTAGACAGTTTAAACTTTATTCAAGGTGTCCAAATTAAACCTAAGAATTTAGTTATCTGAGTACTAACTTTCAAGTTTTAAAACCACTACTGAAAACATATCGTCAATACATTTTCAGATAATAATTCTTATAAAAACTTTTGAAATAGAGCTTCACTCTAACAACCGGGCGATTGTACCATCAAATAAAAGAGCACTATTCTAAATCAGACCGGATAACTAAACCTTAAAATCTAATTTTCAGGTTTAAGTTTGTAATGAAAAATAATATATTTCTCTCCAACATTATTAATATAAAATCATGAATAAAAATAAAATCAATTCATTTTAGAGATTTTCACTTATTTAATATTTTGCAAGCATAACAACGTTATTATTACATCATGTTTACTAAACAGCCAGCACAGTTAAATTTAACCACAGACAAATTAAATATAACATGTAAGAATAAAGCATAAAAAATAACTGTAAAGAAAATAAAATCCTTACAGAACTTCGACGCTATTCCCGTTGCTGGAAAAATTCCAAGCGGAATTTGCACTCCCATTTATTGAATCAAAAAGCTAAAAAATTACATAAACATAACTAGTTCTTCCCAAAAAGGGAAGAACTCTAAAACTAAGAGAAATTAACTAAGCAAAGCTAAAAACTAAAGAAACCTAAAAAAATCTAAGAAAAGAGAGAAAAAAATGTATTTGGAGGTGTTGAAGGTATGTTTTGAAGTGAAGGGAAGGGGGTATTTATAGGTGAGGATGGAGAGAAAAAATGAGTAAAAAAATGTTAAAAAAATATAAAAACGTCTAATGGAAATGTTGAGGTCATTAATGACATCATCATGACGTCATGGGGGTGGCTGCACGTGAAAAATGGGGCGAAAAGGGGTCGGTGCGCGCGGGGGGTTGTCGCTGCGCGCAATTTTCTCCTTTTTGACCCATTTTGTCCAATTTTTCCATGTTTGTTGACCTTTCCCCATTTATTTATTAATATATTTGTGATGTATTGCTTCAAGTATTCCTCTTTGAGTCTTTAAGTTGCGTTTTAAGCCAAAATACCTGAAAATAATAAAAATACACGTGATTCCAAAAAAGACAAATTTATATAAATATATGATAAAACATATAAATATATATATTTTTAATCAATTAATGTACATAAAATCATGGTTATTTTAGTGCTTTTTGAGCACTCATCAATAATCCCAATAATTGTATGATGTACAATGAGGGATGGAATGTGTTGCACTGACTGGGAAAGCCAGCTGTTTTATATAATTCATTTCCCCAGTCTATTAGAGATATAATTTTATGGAGTTTGGCAGTTGAAAACTACACTTCTATTGATATTGGGTAATGGAAATGTTTAAATTCCACACTACCTGTCTTTTCCAAAATAATTTTGAACGGCCAAATAAGGGTTTTGGTTGAATTTTTTTTCAATAATAGTTACCACCTGAGTTGGATGTTTCTTAAAATACTCAGATGTTGTTTTTGTTTTTGGGATTACTTCCCTTTCTCCTTTGGGAGGAAAATAAGTTGAAGATGTAATTCTTCTTTCTAGAATAGAAATTGTTCCAGATGATTTTTGAGAAATTTTTTTTGATTTGGAAGGAATAATTTCCAAATTTGATGAAACAATTGAACTCCCAATTTTGAACGGCGAAATAAGGGTTTTGGTTGAAAAATTACTTTTCAATAATAGTTACCACCTGAGTTGGACGTTTCTTAAAATACTCAGATGATGTTTTTGTTTTTGGGATTACTTCCTTTCTCCTTTGGGAGGAAAATAATTTGAAGATGTAATTCTTCTTTCTAGAATAGAAATTGTTCCAGATGATTTTTGAGGAAATTGTTTTGATTTGGAAGGAATAATTATTCCATGGTTTGGTTGGAAGATGATGATTGGTTATGGGTAATCTGAGACCATGTCATGATAGGTTTAGCCGACAAGAGGCTGGTAATGGTTAGGTTTGGAGGTTCACTATTCTCCTTTCCTTTATTTTTCTTGCTCATCTTGATACCTGTTTTGAAGAAATTCTCTAGTTAGAAAATCTGGTAATGAGTTATTTTCTCCTCTGATAAATTCTATATCAAAATAAAAAATGCTTAATAATGCTTGCCATCTAGCAAAAATCTATTTTGATGTAATGTTTTTAACATCTTTTAATAAAATTTCTTTCACAGATTTACAATCAATCCTTAGTAAAAAAAAATTGATTTAATAAATCAAATTGAAATTTAGAAATGCAAAGTACTATGGAAAGTACTTTTTTTTTTACAGTGGAAAAATTCTTTTGACAATCATTCCAATAGCCATAGACAAAATGAACAATTTTTTCATTATTATCTTGGACTTGTTTTAAAATCCCACCATAGCCAAGTTTACTAGCATCGGTTTCTACTACCTTGGGGAGTGTTGGATCCGCAAGATGTAAGCATGAGATGTTTTGAACTTGTGCTTTTATTTTTTGCACAATTTTGGTATGTTCTTCTGTCCAAGGCTCAAGAGTTTTCTTAAGCCTATTATATAGAGGTTTTGCTAACCTATTACTATTTGGGCAGAAACTTAATACGTAATTTAAGCTACCTAAAAATCATTGTAGCTGGGTTTTATCAATGATCCTATCATGAAACTTAGTTGCAAACTGTAGAGATCTATTAATTGGAATTATTGTTCCATTGGATACGTTGTGTCCAAGAAACCTAATATTTGTTTGAAAAAGAGTCATTTTCTTGGCTGATAATGCCAATCCATTTCTCTTGTTAATATGAAAGAAAGTTTTGAGATGTCTGATGTGTTGCCGCACATCTTTTGAGAATATAAGTACATCATTGATGTACACAACAAAATTCTAAGTAAGGATTGAATATGTCATTCATGATCCTTTGAAGCTCAAAGGGTGTGTTTTTGAGCCCAAATGGCATAACATTCAACTCAAACTGTCCAAATGGAATAGTGAATGCACTTTTGTACCTATGTTGGGGCTCGATTTCGATTTGCCAAAAGCCTGATTTCATATCAAACTTGGAGAATATGGATGATGAATATAATTTTTGAAGCAAGTGCTTTTTTATTGGGGATAGGATACCTAATCCATTTTAAGCTTGGTTCAAAGGTTTATAGTTGATGACTAGCCGAGGAGTTCCTCTTTCAAATTTGGCCGATGTGTTAACATAGAAAGCCGTACAACTCCACGATGATCTGGATTTTGAGATTAAATTCTTAGATAGGAGATCTTCGATCTCTTTTCTACAGAATTGTTCAAGGTCACCATTCATTTTAATAGGCCTTGCTTTTGTAGGGATATCCTTTTTCTTTGAAGGATGGCTCATATGGTAAATCTACCATGTATTGTTTTCTTTCCCAAAATGCACTTGGTAATTCAGAACATACTTCTTTCTCAAAATAAGTTTGTAATTTAGAGATTTTATACTTAATCTCTGGGATCTGAAGTTCTTTCTCAACTATATGAGAGTGAACCTTGGTTTTGAGATAAAGAAGGTCCTTTTCTCTATGATTAATCAAAACAGAAATCTCTTTTGGGGAGATTGAATAAGTTTTGATGAGATTAAGATCTCTGGTTTTTGGTTCTTCAATGAAAGGGAAGCTGGAGGCTTCTCTTCCGATTTTGAAAGAAATTCTATCATGTTTAACAGAATATGGAGTAATAATATCCATTAATGGAGTGCCTAATATAAGTGAGTAACTTATGTCAGATACTATAACAAATGGAGTTTTGATAAGGTATGATCCTTTTAGGATAAATACCTTAGTTTTTCCAGTAATACTCATTCGAGATTTATTGGCTGAATTAAGTCGTTCCTCAGTTGGTTTGTAAAACCTTCTGGGGACTAATAACGGTGTGATACAATTAAGATCAGCTCCTCTGTCGAACAAAGCAACTGTCTTGAGTTTTGAATCATCAGGGAATACTAGGGTTATCCTAATTTTATATTTCCTAGTGGTAATTTTTCTCAAGCTTTGGATTTCTTGATTATTTTGAGTAAGTTCATCATTAGAATCACTTACATAAGTTGTTACTTTATCTCCATTATTAAGTAGTTGAAACTTAATATCATAATCTTTTAATTTTTTGTTAAGTTGGTGGAGTTCCAGTTTAATAGTGTTGATTTCAATTTTTAAGTCTTGAATTTGACTTTCTGGTTTAATAATTTTGTTCTTACGTTCCAAAACAGCAGTGAGGTTATAATAGCCTATGCTGGTATTTGGAAGTTAAGAATTTTTTAATGGTTTTCTTTTATCCAAAAATGTAGTTAAGTATTCTACATATAGTTTGGTTATTGATGGATCATTTAACTTAAGTATTTTATCTTGAAGTTGTTCATCTTCTTTCTTAGTTAATATATTAATATTTTTTATTGGAGGAATTTGAATTGCTTGTTGCAAGTTCATCATTCTTGGGATTTGATTCTTCGTCAGTCCATTTGTTAGACTCAGATGATGAGGATGTATCTACTAGTAAGGCAGATATTTTGGCAAAGGTGTCTTCTTCAAGTTTTAGTTCATGAAGTTTTTTAGACATTTTGCAATAGTTTGCAATGTGACCCCTTTTTCCACATTTATAACATTTAAACTCTTCAAAAAATTTAAGGGGTTTTTTTATAATTTTTTGATGCCTTATTAAATTTGTTTTTATAAGGTTCGTTATAAAAATTCATTCTCTTTTCAAAGAATGGTTTTCTTGATTTTGAAAATTTCTTATAAGTTTTATGTGATTCCTTATAAGGTTTTGATTTGGTTTTACTGCAAGTTTCCTAGCAGGTTTTTTCAATAGAGAGATTGCCATCAAACTGTTTGTAGAATGATCCAATTTCTCTTTTGGAAACTTTCAGTTTCAATTTCATTTGTTTTTGGATTTTCAAATCTTGACAAATCTAAAGACCCTAGTTTTGAGCAAAATTGATTAACTAACCATAGGTAAGTTGATCATATGGGATGATGTGATTCCCATAAGTTTCGCGTATTTTGTTTCTGGTTTTCTCACCTAAGAGTCATCTCTTAACATAACTCTAGACATAAATGTTGTTTTATAATTTTGAAAATCGGTCATCTTTCTACATTTTATGTTGGAAAGAAGATCATCGTTTTTATCTTTTAAATGGGATGGATCTCCCATAAAATGATGTGATATGGTAAAGAGTAATGTTGAAACTGCATCCTGTATAGAAGCACCTTGATGGGAAAGTATGGGTATGCCACACTCATTAGTCAATATCACATTGCAGATATTTGACTATTGTTGTTTTGAAAATGGTGATCCTACCATCCTTTTAGTTGGCCTGAAAAACCAGCTATTAATAATTCAACAACTATTTTATCAGTTGTACCAATTTGGGTTTTATAAGCATTTGACGCCATGATCAATTGTTGTAAGATATTTAATATCTCATGATTAGTCATACTGATAAGAGTCAAATTATTGCATTTTTGTTATGATTTAAATGTTGATATTTGTGTGAAAATTGTGTTTATTTGATTATTTAATCCACAAATGTCATTTCATGGGTATTTCGTGTTTAAAGTGCAATTTCAAGTAAAATCATAATTTTGGAGAAGTTTGGGACAAAGTTCAATGATCGGGATTGAGCGAAAATAAAAAGAAAACAAAGTTTCAAAATTTGGAAATCCCGCCGCCGGCGAAATTCTTACAGAGAGCACGGTGAAAATATTCCCGAGAGCATGGATTTTGGCATATGCAAATCTCGCCGCCAGCCAAATAATCTCGCTGCTGGCCAAAATCAGAGGAACCAAAATTTTTATTTTCCAGAAATCTCACCGCGGCGAGAATAATGTCACCGCCGGCGAGTTTAGTCCGAAAACACAATTTTTTTGTTGTTTTGTTCCAAAAATTCCCCCCAAAACCCTAGATCTATATATACTATAAGATGGATAAAGAGACCACGGTAGAGAGAGGAGGTCTAAGACATTTTTGGAGGAGAAAAGGCAAATTTGGAGAGAAAATTTGGAGAAGCTTGAAGGATCATCACCATTGTTTCTACCAAGTTTTCATCTTCAAGAGTTTTTTTTTATCTCTTCTCCTTAGCTTTTATTTTCTGCATTTTATTCAGATTTTTTATTGATGGATTTAATTGAGATAATGTTTGTTCTTATTTCTATTATGAACTAATTCGTTTTTGCTAAGGCTATGATGTAGTTGAATCAAGAAAATCTGATTTCTTTTGTTATTGTTATATGAGTTCATTGTTTTCAAGTTGAGTATTTATTTCCATGTTTAATGCTTTTAAATTTCTGGCCAAGATTTAGATGATTTGTTGCATTATATTGAGACCGAGAGGAGATGTGTAATGAATTCTTCTTGTGATAAATACCGTATGTTGAATGCGAGTGTGAGAACTAATGCATGATGTATGTGGTTCTTCTAGAAATTCCATAAATCGTAATGTGCTTGTTTGTGATTAAATCTTCATAGAAATATAGTTGGTTTTCATAGATAAGTAATTCTAATATAACTCGAGAGAGAGTATTAGGTAAATTTGGGGTTTTCAACCATCACTTTTAGCTTTGATTCTCATATAACATGACATGAAATCGGATTGAATTGATTTAGCGAAATCAAATGCCTTAGCATTTTTAATCATTTGTGAACAACATTCAATTGTGTTATTTGCGTTTAGTTTTAAGTTAATTTACTTCTTAAACAATTTCAACAATTCGGTTTTCAAATAAAATTAGGATTAGTCAATTTCGGTACTTAGTAACACCATTCCTTGTGGGTTCGATATCCGTAATTTTGTACACTTTATTACTTGAGCGATTCGTACACTTGCGAAAATACGCATCACATACCATATATGTTCCAAACATAGATAGAATACGCGTTATACTTAGTTTGGATAACCTGACTATGTTGGGTTCCTATGGTGTGAGGATACCTAACTGGCTTAGCTTCTTGCCAAGCTAATTTTTGAAGGTGAGGAGTAGGTTCAAAAAAGGTTTCCTGGGAACTATGCTCAGATGATATATCAGATCCTAGTTAACTAAGAATACTAAGATCCTATAATGGTTTCTGGGTTGAATTTGGAGTCAAAGGCGACTTAGGAACAACTAGTCCTATTTTATTTAAGAATTGGTCTTCTAATTGGGACCTAAGGGTATTGTTCCAATTTTGAAGTTTTTCAAATTTTGATGTTATTTCTTCCTGGACTGGTTTGGAAACCTGGAAGGGTTTGAAGATAGGGTTTTTAACTATCCTATTTGTTATCTGATTAGAGGTAGAGGGGATATCTATTTTTAGATTTTTCTCTATCTTGATTAATTGTTTACCAAAAGTATTTAGGCTGATGTTTGTATAGTTATTTTGGGTAACTATATTTTTGAGGTTGGTTTCCTGGTTCTCTTGAGGCTTCTTAAAAGGAAAGGCTTCTACCTAATTATCCTGGCAAGGAATGGTAATAGGTCGGAATGGAGGATGTTTGGCTTCAACTGAACCATCTGGAGTTTCCCATACGGGTAACTTCTTTTTTGTTTTGATCATATTAACTTCGTTAATTAGATCATCTGTTTCTTCTAAAAACTTATCGAAGCCAGCTAATGTGATTTTGCTAGGTTTAATTTCTGAAAACGTTTTGAGTTGTGGAGTTAAAGCTATTGGTGTACTAGCTAATGACTCTACTGGTTCATTTTCTAAAAGTATATCGAAGTCAGCTTTTGTGACATCCGAGACACTAATTGATGGAAATTTTTCGTATCGTGGAACTATAGCTATAGGTTCTATGACTATTGGTTCTACTATAATGTTGATTGGTTTAGGGTCAATTTGAACTATAGGTGTGACTATAGGTTCTGGTAACGGATCTTGAATAGTTACTGGTAGGTTACCTATTAAGACCGTTGATGGTTTGACTAGGTCAACAGATTCTACTGTTTTATCTAACTTAAGGTCAACTAATGGTTATGTGCTAACCTATTCTTGGTTAACTATTGATATTGATCTAGCTATGATATCCTGGGTTTGGGAAACAATGTGATTTGGTAACGTTTCTAATGGTTGGACCATTGGTGATACTAAGTGAATTGGTTCAGAGTTAACTCCTGGTGATGATGACTCTGCTATGTCTTCTTGGCTAAGGTTAACAAACTAAATAAACATTCATATATATATATATATATATTAATCTGTTAATAGATATACATTAACAATACCAAATGCAAATTCATCTTCCCAACACGCATAGCTTAAAAAAAGAAACTTAAATCCCTTGATACATATAAAGCCAAAAAAATCCACTTTTCTTGAACCCAAGAAATTTCTAGTACGCATCTAATTCCACTCTTTCTAATAGAAACACTTAATACCCATTAAAGCCTTTGAATCTTTGAATCACGTTAATCACTAAGGTGGTGTTTGGTTCAAAGAATGGAATCAGAATGGGAATAGAATGGAATGAAAAAGAAACAATTTTATTTGGTTTGACCACTAGAATCAAAGGAATTAGTATTATAGTGTTTGATTTACAACTGGAATGGAATAGAAAACACTTTATATTACCTTAATATCCTTATATTCACTAAAGTTTAAATAATATCATTTAATTATTATTTTTTCATCAGATAAAATATATTACTGAAATCATAATTTTTTTAAATAATTATTACTTAAAAATAAAATATGTTATTAAAATTATTATTTTCTAAATAGGGTTTAGGGTTTTGAGGTTTGGGATTTGGGATTTAAGGATTTGATATTTGAGGTTTAGGGTTTAGGTTTTAGGGTTATATTTGTGGGTTAAGGTTTAGGGTTAAAATTATTATTATTTTAAATAGGGTTTAAGGTTTAAGGTTTAGGATTTAGGGCTTAAGGTTTTAGGTTTAGGGTTATATTTAGGGTTGAGGTAAAATTGGAAAAAAATTGAGATGAGAATGAAATCATGATTCCTTAGAAGGGATAAGGAATTTTGATTCCTTCGCACTTTTCAACCCTGTCAAATATAAAATTGGAAGGAATCAATTCTGATTCCATTCCATTCTAGTCAACCAAACATGGAGTAAAAACCATTAACGTGTGTCTTACAAAAACCATCCCACAATCATCTTGCTCCAAAAACAAAAGCCACAAAAATGAATAAATGGAACTAAGATTCCCAAATACAATAAGTGTATGTTTAGTACTTCAAAAAAGGCTTCAATAATGTCAAGTCATCTTTTTCTTTTTGACTTAATTTATTTTGGAGGCATGTCAAAGCGATAAGAGATGCAATTGTGTGTAAGAATAAATTGTATAAATAAAATAATAACACAAGATATTTTTAGGTGGAAACAACCTAGGCCACAACCATGACCTAAGAGGAAAACCACCAATCCACCGAACACCTAACTTTCTACTATGAAAATCAAATGTTCAAGTACAAACTTCGTCTTATGCTACTCTTCCTAAGATACTACCCAACGTACTTTACTTATGAGCTCTGCTCGGTTTTCACAGTTTCTAATATTAGCGTAAGTAGTTTCCAAACCAACATTCTAATAAGCTTCCCGTAAATCAGATCATTCATAAACCAACTGCAAAAGGATTAGCACAAAACACAAAAGCCCATGTGTGTTCTAGAACGGGTTGAATAATGAATAATCCTAACTAGATGATTCAAAACATATGTCATTTAAATCAAATTAATTAGTAAATCCTAGAGAAATTAGATTAAGTACAAATTTAATAAAAATAACTTCTTTGGAATTTAATAATCAAATCTAAATAATCATAATTACTCATACAATTATTTGATTTAAATATGCAAGATCTTAATCAAAAAGAAGTTATATAAACATTAAAAATATAAAACAAATACACTAACAAATATAGGAGTTTTTAGAAAATAAAATATTATTAAAATTAAAACTATGATAATATTGATCAATTAACTCCATTTTAATTCATATCCATAAAAAAAAACTTTAATAATATTAATTGATTACCTTTGCATAATCAACTTATCAATGCCGCCACACCCTTTTTTTTTATTCTATGATGATGTTATATATATCCCTACTTGGGCATTAATCCAAAGAAGAAGCAATTGATGAAGTCAAATCAAATGCAAAAGCTGCCGTTGTACATATATATATACTTACTTGGTCATTAATCGAAAGAAGAAGAAACGATTGATGAAGCTTAGATGAAGTTACTCAAATCAAATGCATAATAGATACGGAGTAAGAGAGATATGATGTTGCACTATTATTCAACCCCAATGTGTCATATATGTAGACAATAATAATAAATTAATTGTATTAAGGAAAAATATATTTTAAGTTTAATTTTTCGAATCACATTAAAAACTTTAATATTATTTTTTAAAATATATCTTAAAAATATTAAAATACATCTAAAAATATTTAATTAATAATTTCATAAATTGATTCAAATTTAAATAAATATTTTCAATTTTACGAACATGTGCTATTAAATGCATAAATATAATTTTATGTGTCATAGTTATAAAAAATATACATATAATACGATTATGTGAAATTCTAACATGTCTCGACTTTGTTTAATAGATTTGATAATGAACTTAACAATAAATTTACATGAAATTATTTTATCTACGAAAATAGTCAACATTCATAGCCATTACACCATGAAAATGGCGAACAAGTTAAATTATTGTTTATATTCTATCAAGGTTCACTTTTTTGTCTATAAAAGTACTCATGTGTTCTATGTTTTGTCTTTTGGGAAAATAGATTTGGGTTCTCTGAATTTGGCGTGTTTGTTTTGCAAGATATTTCAAAATCAGGAAATAGTATATTCAGTCATTTTGTTCCTATAAATATATAATAGTTTATGGGTGTAATATAAAATTGATGTTTTTGGCTTGGATATAAATGTGTAGGACCGGAAGATGAGTTTTTTTTTTCATTCAATAAAAGTCTATTATGGGGATAAATTTGTATCAGAGGGAGAGGCTTGAAGATATGAAAGTGGCATGTTCAGATACTATGATTGGTTTGGTCTTGATTTGCTTACTAAATGGATTTATATGATATTTCTGAGGATCTCTCTATTCGACATTCAAAAGTGAGATACTATTACAAAGTACACAAGGAGAACATAGCCTAGCTAACTTATAACTTGCTAGACAGGTAGTATAATATATATATATATATAGAATACTTCATATTTACTCTTGCATAAACATATGTTTTTATTTTAATATGTTATTTTACAGTGGTGATTCATTTAGACAAATGACAAAATTAATTCCAATGCATCATGTTAAAATAATTCAAATATATGTGGAAGACATTACACTTGATGAAACTGGGATACTAGATATGGATGTACATTTTAAGGCTCTTGTAGCAGTATCAGTTCAGGAAGAGAAGGAGCACGAGTTATCCAAATTTGGAGAATAAGAAGCAGCGGATTTGCTGGATATGTAACTGAGGATGATGATTGTTTATCAGAGTTTGTCGATTCTGAAGAACATGATGTTCCAACTCAAGAAATCCCTTTTCAGTTACCGGAAGAAGGGGAATACATTATGTTTGGAGAAGAAACTTCAAAAATTGAAGCGGTAGAAGGGGACTGTACTGATTACAATGATGATGATATATTAAATAGTGATGTAGAAAGTGAGGAATATGAGAGGTTTTTGTTGCTTGGGAGTTTGATGTAAAAGAAAAAAACTTGATGAATGTGGAGTTTGAGAATGGATAACATTTTAGCAATAGAGACGAATTCAAAATGGCGGTTAGACATTATGCAATCCTACAAAGGAGAGACTTGGAATGGTACTTCAATGACAAAGAAAGAGTATGAATACTATGTTTTGGGGTTGCATGTCCATATCTCAAGTTGGAAATGTAAATTTTAATAAAACAAATGATCACAATTTATCCTTTGTCTTCACTATTAAGTTTGGCCCCCAAGGAGCACTCATTTTTGTGGAACATGAGAGAACCTAGGCAAATATGATTCCATATGTGCACGCGTTGCTGCCCGACCGGCCGTGCCGAGGGCACGAGGTGAGGTTTTATTTTTTGGAATTTTTTTTAAATAAAATTAATTTTCCACACATAAAAATGATCGTTACTTTTTTACATAGAAAATGACCGTTATTTTTTCACTTAGAAAAATGATCATTATTTTTCCATTCAAAAAATGGCCGTTACTTTTTCACTCAGAATTGATCGTTACTTTTTCACTCAGAAATAGTCGTTATCTTTCCACTCAGAAATGGCCGTTACTATTTCCACCCAAACATAAATAGAAAACAAAGATTCTGGACTATTTTATTCGGGGGGACGACAAGACTGTGTTTGCTTGCACAAGCAGTTCATTTCAATATATCAATTATATTGTTCTTACATTATTTTCATATACTTGTTCCAACAATTTTAAGATGAATTTCTATATGTCATGTCTACTGAAATGTTAACTGTTGATCTCAACAAATCATTTTCTTTTAAGGGATTACACTTTAAAAGATTGAGACAAAACAATGTTATTTTTCTTAACAATGAAAAAGGTCGCTTCTATTATTACTGCTGAAAAACCAAAACTGCCTAATCCTCCTAATGAAGCTACAACAAAAGATTTAGACACCTGGATGGAAAATGATTTTCTATGCAAAAAAATTATTCTTAATGGTTTAGCTGATGACTTGTATGACTATTACAATTCTTATAAGTCTGCTAAGGAAATCTGGGATGCACTTTAAAAGAAGTAGGTCGACACTGAGGAAGCTGGAACAAAGAAGTATGATGTCAGTAGATAGAGGCACTGAATAGGATTCCAATCAGAAATCCTCCTCTATAATTCTGAAACCTAAAGAAAGAAACATAAAAACTCAAAATCGCAATAATAATCAAAATCGTAACGACCAAAATAGAAATAGAAATTATCCTCCTCATGAACCTCAACCCTACTCAAGAAATAACACATTCATGTGTTATAGTTATAACGGACCTAGCTACTTGGCTAGGAATTGCTGGATCAGGACTCGTCCTACCCCACAGTTGAACGTTACTGAAGATCAACTTATTGCTATTATATCTGAAATCAATTTTGTTGGCAGATCTGAGGAGTGGTGGGTAGACACTAATGCTTATCTCCATGTTTGCTATGATCGAGACATGTTCAAGTCTTATTATGATTCTGAGGATAAGAAAGTTCCTGGTACTGGTAAGGTGGAATTGAAGTTTACCTCTGGAAAGATTGTCATCTTGAAGGATGTCTTGCATACTCTAGATATGAGAGAGAACTTAGTTTTAGGATATCTTCTTAACAAAGTTAGGTTTACTCAAACTATAGGGGCTGATTTATATACAATAACTAAAAATAATATTTTTGTTTGAAAATGGTACGCTACTGATGGTATGTTTAAATTGAACATTGAAATTAATAAAGCTTCTTCTTTTGCTTATATGTTGAGTTCTTTTAATATTTGTCATGCTAGACTTTGTCATGTTAATAAACACATAATCAAGAACATGAGTACAACCGAACTAATTCCTAAACTATCTTTGAATGATTTTGAAAAATGTGACTTTTGTAGTCAAGCTAAAATAACCAAAACTTCAAATAAGTCAGTAGTTAGAGAATCTGAACCTTTAGACTTAATACACTTTGACATATGTGAACTTAATGGAAATTTAACAAGAAATAGAAAATATTATTTTATAACTTTTATTGATGATTGTTCAACTTATACTTATGTATATCTAATAAAAAAAATTGAAGCGTTTGATATGTTTAAAATATTTATGACTGAAATTGAAAATCAACTTAACAAAAAAAATAAAAAGGTTTCGAAGTGATAGAGGCACCGAATAGGATTCCAATATTTTTCAATGATTTTTATAAAACTCATGGAATCATTCATGAAAAACTGCAACTTATTCTCCTGAAATGAATGGCAAAGATGAAAGAAAAAATAGAAATTTTACTGAATGAGTTGTTGCAATTTTATTAAACTCTGGTGATGCTTCCTATTGGTGGGGAGAAATTTTATTAACTGTTTGATTTATGCTAAATAGAGTGCCTAAATCTACTAGTAAAATTTGACCATATGAAATTTTGAAAAACAAGAAACCTAACTTAACTTATTTTAAAACTTGGGATTGTTTAGACTATGTTAGAATCTCTCATCCAAAAATAAATAAACTTGCTAGTAGAGCATATGAATGTGTATTCATAGGATATGTTGTGAATAGTAAAGATTACAAATTTTATGACTTAAATGATCGTGTAGTAGAATCAAATGATGCTGACTTCTATGAACATAAGTTTCCCTTTAAATTGAAAAATAGTGGGGGCTCGTCTTCTAATAATTTACCCATAACTAGAACTAGTGAAGAAAATGGGGAATTAAACACTAAAATTAGGAGAATTAAACGAGCTTAAACCCTTAAGGATTTTGGGTTTGATTTTTATGCTTATGCCTTAGAGGAAGATCCCCAAACTCTTCAAGAAGCCTTATATTCTTTAGATGCCAACTTATAGGAAGAAGCCATAAATGATGAAATGGACTCTCTTGAGTATAAAAGAACTTGGCATTTAGTTGACTTACCTTCTAATTGCAAAATCATAGAATGTAAATGGCTACTAAAGAAGAAATTAAAACCTGATGGTACTATTGAAAAGTATAAAGCTCGTCTTGTAGTTAAAGAGTATGGGCAAAGGAAAAATGTTGATTTCTTTGATACCTTTTCACCAGTCAGACGAATAGCTTTCATACGTGTACTTTTCTCTCTTGCTGCTATCCATGATTTAGTAGTGCATCAAATGGATGTTAAAACTACTTTCTTAAATGATGACTTAGAAGAAGAAATTTATATGGACAAACTTGAAGGCTTTGTTGTCCCAAGTCAATAAAATAATGTTTGTAAACTAGATAAATCCGTTTATGGTCTAAAACAAGCACCTAAGTAATGGCATGAAAAATTTGATAATCAATTTATCTCACATGGATTCAAAATAAATGAAAGTGACAAATGCATTTATTATAAATCAGAAAATGACATTTCCACTATTATATGTTTATATGTGGATGACATGCTTATTTTTGGGTCAAATATTCATGTTGTGAATAATGTGAAAACTTTTTTATGTGCTAACTTTGATATGAAAGATCTCGGAGAAGCGAGTATAATACTTGGTATAAAAATTACTAGGTCTGAAAAGGGACTTTCCCTAGATCAATCTCATTATATTGAGAAGATCTTAAAGAAATATAATTACGTTAAATACAAATCTGCATGTATTCCTTATGATCATAGTGCAAAGTTGTTCAAGAACACTGGACACGGTGTTAGACAAACTGAGTATGCGATCATAATTGGTAGCTTACGTTATGCAACTACTTCCATTAGACAAGACATAGCTTATGTTATGGGACTACTATATAGGATTACCAGTAGACCCAATATAGAGCATTCAAATGCTATTGAAAGGGTCATGAGATACCTTAAGAGAACTATAAACCTTGGATTACATTATAAAAAGTTTCCCATTATTTTAGAAGGATATAGTGATGCTGATTGGAACACTCTATCAGAAGACTCCAAAGAAACTAGCGGCTATATATTTAGCATTGTTGGTGGAGTTGTTTCTTGGAAGTCTAAGAAATAGAAAATATTGACTCAATCTATGATGGAGTATGAAATGATACCACTAGCTACTGCTAGTAAAGAAGCAGACTAGTTAAGAAGTCTGTTAGCTAAGATCCCCTTATGGGAAAGACTGATACCAGCTATCCTGATCCACTACGATAGTCCCACAGTTATTGCAAAGATTCTTAACAGTTATTACAATAGAAAGAGACGACAGATACATTGTAAGCACACTACTGTTAGAGAATTTCTCTCTACAAAAGCTGTAAGAGTGGATCATGTACGTTCTAATGAAAATTTGGATGATCCTTTGATGAAAGGATTACCAAGATGGAAGGTTTTCAAAATCTCAAAAGGAATGGGACTGATGCCCTTAGAATGAAGAGTCACTCGTAATGGTAACCTAACTTATAGACTGGAGATTCTAAGAAATAAGTTCAATGGGTAATAACAAGTCATGAAGTGATATGAGATAAAACATGCTATTATAATTCCCCACTCTATGTGGAGTGGAGTACATAGCTATAGGAGTACTCTTGATAGACTCACCTATGTGAATGTGGAAGTGTGACCACTTCCTATGAAAATATTTGGGCAAAATTTACTAGAGCATTCATTATACTGGGATACATGTGCATGGTCGTAAAGCACGGGCTTTTTGAACTTCACCTTGGAAAGGTTGTGTGTGTAATGTTGTTAGAGATAGAGTTCAAAACTATGAGTTACTCTAGTATATTCTAAAGCATCAACACTATACAAAGGTTCAAGTTGATAGACACCTTTTGTTTATGCACAATCTTATACTTTTAATTGATCGGTTGCTTGATGAAAACTATTTTTATATAAACTTCAAGTGGGGGATTTTTGAAAATGTGAATTTTAATAAAACAAAGGATTGGCTATTGGGTTTGGGCCCCAATGGGCACCCACTTTTGTGGAAGAGAAGAGGACCTAGGCAAGTATGATTCCACACACTCGTGTGCACCGCCACTGCAACCATCCGTCCGATCGTCTGAATAACCGGCCATGTCGTGCCGAGCCGAACGAGTCTAAGTTCGAGTCTATGCCCATGTGTATGTGTGAGGTGAGGTGAGGTGGGATTTTATTTTTTGGAAATTTTTTTTTTATTAAAATTACTTTTCTACTAAAAAAATGGTCGTTACTTTTCCACTCAGAAATAGTTGTTACCTTTCCACTTAGAAATGGTTGTTACTCTTTCCACCCAAACATAACCATTATCTATCATAATTGTCACACCTTTTCTCAAAACTATAAATAGAGGGCCTCAGCTCTCAATTTAGACACACCAATTTTCTTACAGATCATAGAAGCAATAGCTCTTAGAAAGAAAAGATGAAGATACAAAATTGTTTTTAGATTTTCTAAGTAATATAAATTTTAGAGGTGCAGCATTCCGGATTTCGTTAGTGCAGTGAAATTTTGAGACAGAAAACAAAGATTCTAGGCTGTTTTATCCTAGGGACGACTAGGCTTTGTTTGCTTGCACAAGTTGGGGCAGAGCCATGAAACATCTTAAAGAGAGTGACCTAGTCTGTGACTCAACCCAAGCAGTTCATTTCAGTATATCGGTAATATTGTTCTTACATTATTTTCATATACTAGTTCCAATAGCTCATCTATGTAAGAGCTATGGAGGATAAAATTGATTGTGATTTGAGGACATTCAAAGTTACTGTATTAAGTGAAGAGGATGTACACACATGCATGGGTAATGATAAGGTTAGGTTTTTGAATGGTAAATTCATAGTTGAGCATTATGAAAGTTTTTTTAGAAGAAATATAAAAATTACATTCAAGGAGATTACAACTCAAATAAGGGATGATTTTGGTGTTAAAGTGATAGATTGTCATATGCATCGAGCTAGAAAATTGGCATTACAGAAGATTGTTTTTACGGATAAGAAGCAATACTTTATGCAATGAGATTATGCAGAGATGTTGAAAGAAACTAATCTAAGAACCAACATTAAAATTTCAATTACTCCTCAACATAATGGTAAGGTTAAGTTTGAATGAATCTACATATGTTGGAAAGTATGCGCAGATAGGTGGAGGCAAGGTTGTAGGCCAATCATAGGTTTTGATGGGTTTCATTTGAAGGGTAGGCATACAAGACAGATCTTGTCTGTTATTTCAATGGATGAAAATCAAGGAATATTTTTTATTACATATCCTTTGGTAGAGGTTGAATGTAAGGATACATAGAATTGGTTTTTGAAATTAATTATGGAGAATTTACGGTTGGTGCCCAATATGCACGTGTGATAGACATATTAGGTAACTTCAATTACCAAAAGAGCATGAGCATGTAAGTATTATTGACTTTTAACCTACTTATACTTTTTCAATTTAAGCATAATTCTATTTTAAATTAGCCTAACTACATTAATGTTACATGCAACATTTTTGTGTGAGGCATTTGTACAACAACTTTAAAAAGAAGAATGTAGGTTTGATTTTGAAGAAAAATATTTGAAATGTAACAAATGCATGGAATTTAAAGACATTCAATATTGAAATAGAGAGATTGAAAATTGATAGTGACAAAGCACATGAATGGATAATTAATAAGGAACCAAAGTGAAATAATCTACGACTAGGTTTGAAAGTTTCTTTTTTTGTTATAGATCTAATTGGTTAGAGGGTGTTGAACAGATAATTAGCGAAATTACAAAAAATTAAAATTTCCATGGATAGCCAAGTATGCAATCAGTGTAAATAACATAATGCAAAAATATAAAGATGACATACAAGATATTTAAGTAGAAACAATTTAGGTCACACCAATGAGCTAAGAGGAAAACCACTCGCCTACTAGACCATCTAACTATACATTATGAAAAATAAGGTCCAATTATAAGGTCAAGTCTTATACTACCCACCAAGATAAATCCCTCGAGTAATCTACTTGCAAGCCATTTCTTCCCTTCATAGTCTCTAGAAGAAAGGTGTTCATATCTAGAATAACGTTCAGATAGCTTGAGTAATACAAGCAATCGAACCCGTTCAATTGACACTTGAAAAGTTAGCACAATAACACAATTGTAAATGTGTGTTTTAGAGCAGATTCAATAATGAATAACCCTAACTAGATGATTTAATAAATATATCATATAAATCAAAATCAACTAGCAACCCTAGAACAATCCATTTAAGCACAAGTTTAAAAAAGATAGCTTTTTTAAAGATTATTAATCAAATCAAATAATTATGATATGACACACAGAAATGTTTGATCCAACAATTAAATAATGAAAACAAAGAAGAAGCTATAATAACATATGATTAAGATATCATAAATTAATTAGACTTATTAATCAATCAAAGACAACGACCAATGTTTAATAGATTTACTAAATAAAGAAGACTAAAGAATTATGATCTTATATTTAAAAAAATAAGAGAGAGATTAAGATAAAGAGAATAATACTCTTGTGTGGTTAACAAAATTGTGAGCCAATAGTATGATTAAGTAGTATGAGTAAAAACCCTAAGTCAAAGGTCTATTACAAATCTATCCTTGAAAATATTTAAAAGAGCTTTAAAACATAAGGATAATATAGTAATAAAACAAATAAGATCATGTAAAAATTAGGTTAAACTTGAAAACATGGTCTCTCAATCAATCTAGAACTAGCTCGATCGATTGAACATTGTTGCTTCATCGACCTAGTCAAGCTTAATTGATTGAACCTGAATAGTTAGATTGATATAGTGAAATAATCAATTCATTTTGAAATAATTGTATCGATCTACTCATTAATCTTGATCAACTTAGTGCTCGATCGATACACTATTAATACCTCGATCGATCTAGTCATATAAAAATTTAATTAAACTAGCTTTAATTAAGCTCACTCGATTGATCTAGACATGGCTTGATCGATCGAGTGACCTATATGCAAATTTTTCCTATGTGTATAATATAAACTCTAGCATGCAAGGGAATAGAAATATACTTGATATGTGTTCATTAAAGCTCGTTGGTTTCTTCGACTTGAAAATATACTAGAAAAACATACTTAAAAACTAAAATTATATTTAGATATTTTGGTCACGAATATTGTTAATACTTATAAACCTTAAAATCTCCTCATCTGGCATATTCATGTGAAAACCTCTCCTTCAATACATAACACTTATAGCAAAAATAAAAGTTTTATATAGTAAAACTATCCCGTGATTTGATGAAACCATCTTCACTTTAACCTCAAAAGCTCATATATTCACTAAAAACAACATAAATAACCTAACAACCTATCTCGAAAGACTCATTGTTCATTAGTTCATTAGTTTAGTGTATATAAAAATAGGAAAGCGAAGAATATTTATAAGAGTGAGTAATCAATAGATATAAATTAAAAACATGACTCTACCTATGTGTAGCATCTCTAAAAACGATTTTCAAAGTAATTCTCCCCATAAATTAGCTCTCCCTTTTTATAGATTTTTAATTAAAATTTCAATTTTTCTCTCCCTTTTTGTCATATAAATAAGTAATATAATCATGAAGTAATGATAAACAGGTTGAGCAAGCAACCAATGTATTTAATGGTTGAAAAAATGAGTAAATATTCAAAAAAGATAGCTAAAAATAATATATTTTATAAAAATGAATAAACTCTCCCAAAGTTTTATGACTCGCCTAAATAAATTAAGATATTATATATAATTTTGTTTTTGAATTGAAGGTAGTAGACTTAACTAAATATGACTATAGCAGTACACACAAAAGATGAAATTAAGTTTTTTAAGTGTGACTATCCATTGATAGCATAAATAGATGTAGATGAGGAATACAAACATACTAACACATATGATGATATATCTATAATCACCAAAAGTAAAATATGTGTTGGAACTATAATAGACGGTCAATTTGTTTATTTATGATCAGTTATGAAAGATTAAAAAAAATAGTATTACCTATCATTAAAAAATTGTAGAAGAATTCATACTTGCACATAATAAAATTTCACTTATAGAGAGTGAACTTAAATAATTGTTTTTTGTATTCCCCTCTTGTATTTTTTGTGAGTGAATTGTTAGTTATTTTCTTTTTGTATTACCATTTGTGGCTCTCTTTTTTTGTGCATGCACAAGATTTTGTATTTTTCTTTTCTTATTATTATTATTATTATTATTTTTATTATTATTATTATTATTATTATTATTTTTATTTTTATTTTTATTTTTATTTTTAAGAAAATATACACGAGCCAAAAACCTAGTATAATAACTTTCACACTAGTTATGAGGTAGCCCTTTCTACTCACTACTTCCCTGTTTTCTTATTTTTTATTTTTATTTTTTGAAACTAAAAAATATCAATAAAAATCAAAATAAAACAAGCAAACAAACTAAAGATGCCCATTTAGGGTCAATTAAGCACAAACAAAATTATATTGGTGAACAATAAATGATGGTCAGTTGTTTAGAAAGAGGTAATATTTTATAACCTATTGGTTTCTTTATATCTTTGGGTTGGAAATAAATTACCTTAATTGTCATTGACATATTCTTAGACATACCATTAGATTTCCCATTCTTCTAAAATGAAGATGAAATATGCATGATTGGATGATAGTAATTAATTCTAGAATTACAAGTGTTGAATTTTATATGCCTCTTTGAACTAACAACTTGATGCTTTCTAGTAGACCTTTTGAACATGTTATTATATTTTCCATTCATCCTTGAATATAATGTAGTACTCATAGATGTATGATAGTTATGAGTCCTACTATGTGAAGCATCTAAAGTATTATTAAATTTAGGAGCATTCATCAAAAATCTATACTTGGGCCTAATATCACCTTTTCTACCATAATGATGACCGATAGGCACAAACTTAACAAATTTTTCAATCATAGGTGCAACAAGTGTAACATTAAGAGTAGGGTTAGAAGGCATTACATATATTGTTTTGAAGATTATTTCTGTTGATGATTTTGTTCAGTCTTGGTTAAGAGTACCAAATATTCATCATCGTTATCACTATCTTCAATCATAGAAGTTTTAAAAGCGATACCTTTGTTTTTTGGATGTTTTTGAAAGCAATATCTAAAAGGTTTAAAGTTAGTCAACAAGTTCCTCTATTTTGATGGTGTCCACATCCATGCTTTCATCAATGATAGTGACCTTTATATGGAAGCGATCTAGTAATGAGCAAAGAATATTTCAAAATATCCTAAAATCATCAATTTTCTCTCCAAGATTGGCAGAGGTGATAGTAATACTACATAATCTAATATAAAATTCAGAGAAAGTTTCATCTTCTTTAATCCTAAGATTTTTGAATTGACTACAAAGTACGCAAAGTTTAGTTCATTTAACTTTTGTGGTGCCCTCATAAGCAACCTACAAAATATCTCAAGCATGCTTAACATTATCAATATTAGAAATAGGATGAAACTCATCAACAAACACATCACTAAAAATAACATTAAGACCCTTTTGATTCCAATTACTAGTAATTTTGTCTTGATTGGTCAATTTATTTTTAAGAACAAGAATGACTACATTATCTTTGGTACTATAGGTGGTTCCCAACTATAAAGTACAAAGTTTTAGGCACTCGCATCTATAGACCGTAGAAAGACTCTCATAAAAGCCTTCCAATATAAGGTGCATAGGTTGGAGACAACCAAGCATGCAACGTGTAAATAAAATAATGTGAAAATATAAAGATGACACATGATATTTTTAGGTGGAAACAACCTAGGTCACACCAATGACCTAAGAGGAAAAATACCAGTTCATTGAACCACCTGAATAATCACTATGAAAAATAAGGTCTAATAATAAGGCCATGTCTTATACTACCTACCAAGATAAACCCCGACCCCTAAGTGATCTACTTACAAGTTGTTGCTTCCCTTCATACTCTCTACAAGAAAGGTGTTCAGATTTGGACCAACGTTTAGATAACTTGTGTCACACAAGTAATCGACCCCATTCCACTGGAACATAAAAAGCTAGCACAACAACACTAGTGCAAATATGTGTCCTATAGTAGATTTAATAATGATTGACCCTAACTAGATGATTTAATAAATATATCAAATAAATAAAAATCAACTAGCAACCCTAGAACAATTAGTTTAAGCATAAGTTCAATAAAGATAGCTTCTTTAAATATTAATAATTAAACCAAATAATTATGATATGACACACACAAATATTTGATCCAATAATTTAAGAACAAAAACAAAAAAAAAGAAGCTATAACAACATATGACCGAAATGTCATAAACCAATTAGGTTTATTAATCAATCAAGCACAACTACCAATATTTGATAGATCAACTAAATAAAGAAGCCTAAAGAATTATGATATTATATTTTTTTTAAAAGAGAGAGATTAAGATGAAGAGAATAATACCCTTATATGGTTAGCAAAATTATGAGCTAATGGTATGATTAAAAGAATGAATAGAAACCCTAGGTCAAAGGTCAATTACAAATCTATGCTTGAAAATATTTAAAAGAGCTTAAAGCATAAAGATAATATAGTAATAAAATAAATTGACTCTAGTAAAAATTAGGTTAAACTTGAAATTCTAACTGCTCGATCGATCTAAAACTAGGTCAATTGATCAAACAAGATCGCTCGATCGATATAGAATTAGGTTGATCAATCGAACAAGATCGCTCAATCAATCGAAGAAGATCGCTCAATCAATCAAGTAAAATTGATTGATCGACCCTAAATAGTTTGATAGATTGTTGTGTGTTTTACAACACACAAAAAACGTGCAAGCATACACGGTCACAAGTAATAAATTTGATAAGTTATCGTTCCCACGGAGATTTGTTACTATAGTTTGTTGAATACTAAAATTATCTCTCTCTAATTTTATTCAAAATGATCGTTGATTCGAACAAATGTAAGAAAAGAGTTTAAAAACAAATTAAAAGAAATCTAGGATTGCAATTTTTCACCAAATTAATCAACTCAAATCATTTTATTTTCTTTTGATTTATATTTTTTGAGTACATTTAATTTGTCAACCGAAAACTTCTAATTTTATTCATACATCTCTTCCGAGCTCCGTACAAACACACCTCGTTAAATTAATTCACTATATTCCTATAAGAATTAAATTCACCGAGATTCATTACGTTTTAAGTTTTCAAATGGCCACACATACAATTAGGGTATATTCCTATCCTTCATCATACATGTCATTTTATTTACGAGCAATATACACACAAATGCCTCTTCCAAGTTTATTTATGTGCCACAGATCGTTTTGATAAGATTCGTAAATAATAAAAAAGCATTAAGCACAAAATAGAACGAACAAATCGAACGTCTTATAAATCTATCAAAAATAATTAAAATAAAAGCTTCATAAATTAAGATCAAATGCAACCCTTGAAAAATTAAATTAATTCCTAAAATTAAAATAAAATTATAACAGATACAGAAAAATAAGATGAAGAATATTGAAAATTAAAACAACACTTAGAACAAATATTTGGCACATACAGAACACAACAAAAGCCAAAAAAATGGCTTCTGCGTGTTCTGCCGTCCAAAACCGAGCAACACAAGGAAACTAAACTCTACGCAAAACTCCAAATCTTTTAAAACTCTCTAAAACTAAAACTAAAAAAAAAACTCTCTAACACTATCATCTTATCTCCTATTTATAACATTAAATTTCTAAAAAAAAAAATACATTTAAAAATATATTTTTTTATACACGCGGGAGACAACTAATGTTATATTTTTTATACATTTAGAAATTAACTTTTATTAATTGCATTTTCACCCACAAATATATTTCAAATTACATTTTCAACTTTTTTTAATTACAGTTTAGCCCTTTTCTAATTTAAATTAAATTTTTAAACTTTTAATAATTAAAATTAAGCCCAATTTTAATTTAAATTATATTTTTGACTTTTATAAATTGTAATTAAGAACTCTATTATTTGAAATTATATTTTTAGACATAAATTTGCAATTAAGTACGTTTTCGATACAAATTATTTAATTTTCGTAAAAAAAATATAAAAAATAGTAAATACTAATTTATTAAACTAAAATTAACTAAAAACATTAAGAACATAGCAATTTTAATTAATAAAATATGTGAAAATAACTATATAAAATACAGTTATCATAGATCTAATGAAACAATTATTTCATTATGAAATAATGGATTGATCTACTTATTAATCTTGATCGATCTAGTGCTTAATCAATCAAGTATTAATACCTTCGATATAATCATATTAAAACTACCTCAGCCAGTTTGAATTCAGCTCGATCAATCTAGACATGGCTCTATCGATTGAATGACCTATATGTAAAATATTCCTATGTGACTAATATGAAATCTAACATGCACGGGAACAAAAATATACTTAGGATGCATTCACTGAAACTTGTTGGTTTCTTCACCTTGAAAATATACTTGAAAGACGCACGTACATACTAAAATTACATTGAGATATTGTTTTACAAATATTGCCAACACTTATAAATCTTACACAGTTTACAATTAGGATATGAAGATACACACTAGTTAAGAAATCATCGCTAACTTGCAAGGTACAAATTAATAAACACTTAAATAGAACACATAGTAACCATAAAAGATTAAAGTATGAGATAACTATAAAGTTATGAACATAGAGAAATAGTTTGATAAGCATAAATAGCTAAGCAATAAAAGCTTTCTAATTAGTGTTTAAGGTTTAGTATATTAGAACATACACATCTTAAACTCAAATTGTACTAGCATAATAGTAGATCTTGCACGATAAGCGATATAACAAGGTAAATCCACATAGAGACCGTATCTATGTGGAAACATCCTCAAGTTGTTTATAACAATTACTCGACAACAAATAATTCAATGAACAATGAAGCAATTACAACTTATTATAAAGAAATAAAACCATCAATACCTATATCAGTCAGTATCTCTGTCTAAACTACCTATTGCTACCCTTACTTGTTGTCTCTACAACGACCAAGTTTGTCACTCGAACTTGATTTTCCTCCAAATCCAACACTACCTAAAATGGTCTGACCAAAAACCACAAATCAGTATAGTGAATAGAATAGTGCTATAAATCTTGAGGGCCTAAATCTCAAATCTTGTATAGAAGGCACACAATCAAAGCATATATGCACATAGCCAACGATTTGATAACTCAACTTAATAGCCAGCCTAAACTCTCAATGTTGTGTCTCACATAGATAATAAAATAGTTTTAAGCTCAACACTCTAACATGTTATTTTTCCCACAACATTGAAGTATATAACGAAAGTTCTCCAAAAATAATTTATGAAACAAATGTAATTCTCAGTATGAATTTTGGAAACTTTTTGATACATGAACAATGGATGAAAAGAAGAGAAGAACTGAGCATATTTATCTAAGGAAAACCAATGGTCAACCACCTCACCATGGACCTCACCAACCACCTCACTAAGGGTGTGGTGAGGCCCCTTGTCGAAGGGTGTGTTGAGGTGCCAAAAATCAAAAAATTTTGTTTCCAAAATTATCAAGTTATTTTCGTAAATACTCACATCTGAAATGAATCAAAATCTGGAACTCATGGCTTAGCATACATACTAAACAACCAATCCCCTAGTGTGAAAAAACATGCTTTCAATCACAGTGTTCTTAAATATGTATGTATGTGCATTACTAATTCGCAGTAACCAATATTGTAGAGAGGAAGATGGAACACTAAGTAAAATAAATAAACTTTGTATTTTGTACACTAAAAGCCAATACATAGATACAATGTACATTAGGACTTGCATTCTCTCCTTTTGAATTTCTATATCAAAACACTACACAATAAAGTACATATACACATCTATCATGAGATGATCATAACGAAGATCTAAAGATGTTTTTTCCCATTATCAAAACACTGACACATACCCAAAACCAACAAACACACATAAACAAGTGCATCTATCTTGTGCACTCTATCCATCTTCTCATATCAACTCATCAAACTTCTGTCATTCTGAGACACAAGGGCCTCAACATCACAACATATATAAAGAAGGCTTCAATCAAACCAATTTAACTAGCACACACAAAACAAACATGTATCCCATTAAGGTATCATGTAGAAACAATGTGTAATCTACCCATATACTATCATATTATCCATGCACATGTAAACACCAATAGGTAAAACACAATTAAAGGACACAACTCCCTTTGACTTTATGCAACAATCCTCCTAAGTGTATCCAAGTTTGGTAAAAATATGCAATGCAATCATGCATTCATCACCTATATAATACACAATATGACAACACACATATAGTTGTGTATAAAAATTTCTTTTGATACAAAAAGTCAAAAAAATATCCGTATATGAGAGAGATAAGGCATACAAATATGCAATAATTTTAATATTCATAAGATTAAAGCAAATACTCAAATATCGCAAACCAAAGTAGAGAACAAGGAAAAAAACATCAATTAAACACTTTCTTATTAATTAAATTTTATTTTAAAATTTTTAATGTAAAGAAAAGCAGAAAACTAAAGCAATAAGAAATAAAATAAGTTCACCACCCTCCCTTCTCCCTCTCCTACTACATCACCCCACGGACACCATTGCGAAAAGAATGGACACCATAAAGAGTTTTTTTTTTCTACATATAAAATTTACATAGTTGAAAACATTAAAAATGATTTTATGAATTTAAACTAATTCGCTTTAAAACATTAAGTACCTTTTTTTTACATAACTACATTTTATGCACTGTAGCTTGTACTCGAGCCTCAAACTTTTATATTCGAAATAAGTTGTATGTTGTTGAGTTACAAGCTACTTAGCAAATATATTTTTTATTATTAATGAATTTATGTTATTAAATATATGAAATAAAATAAAATATTTATTAAGGAAGTTTATTTAATTATACGAATTTATGTTATTAAAATATATGAAATAAAATAAAGTATTTATTAAGGAAGTTTATTTAATTATACGAATTTATGTTATTAAAATATATGAAATAAAATAAAGTATTTATTAAGGGAGTCTATTTAATTACACGTAGAAGTAATAATTTTATATAATATAAATAACAAAACTTTTATTGAATTTAGGTATAAAAATCGATTTTATACATAACATTATAACAATATATGCACACTTTATTATAATTATATAATAATAAAAAGTTATGATTGAAATGATCGTGGAAAAAGTAATTGAATGTTTATAAATTAAACATAATTATTGAAAAATAAAAATAAAAAATGATATAATTAATATAATAAATATAAAATTAATTGAGATAAAAAAATTCTAATAATAAGTTCTAATTCATATTATGATAGTATAGATATGTCATTTAAAAATCTTCATTTATTTTTTTCATTAGATTAGATTAAATTAGGTTTTACGATCATTTTTGTCATACTCATGTCATTTTCACATGTTACGTTTATGTTGTGTTTATAACCTAGAAGAAATAAATAGGTTATTTTCAATTTTTATCAATTTATAATTTAATAACATAAAAAAAGTAGTGAGGCATGCGAGCATGCAAGAATAAATCGCATAAATAAAAGAATAACACATTATATTTTTAAGTAAAAATAACTTAGGTAACAACCATAACCTAAGAGAAAAATAATTGATTTATTGGACCATTGGACTAACTTTCTACTATGAAAACCAAATTTTCAAGTATAAACTCGATCTTAAATTACCTTCCTTAAGATACTGTCCCAATTTATCTTACTTATGAGCTGTTGTTCTATTTTCACAATTTTCAAAATTAACGTGAGCGGTATCTAGACCAACGTTTCAATAAAATACCATCTAATTATATATGTTCACGAAACAACTATAACTAGAGTTAGCACAAAAAACACATGTTTTTGTGTGTGTTCTATAATTGATTAAATAATAAATAATCCTAACTAGATGATTCAAAACATGCATTAATTAAATCAAATCAACAAGTAAATCATATAATAAGAAAATTAAGCATAAGTTTAATAAAAATAGATTCTTTAAAATTTGATAATTAAATCAAATAATGATGATCACACATTAAATTATTAAATCTAAACATATAAAAATCAAATAAAAAAGAAGTTATATAAAGATAAAAATATCAAATAAATTGACTAATAAATATCTCTAATACAATATCAGTTTAATATTAATCAATCTATTTAATTCGTTATGTTATAATTATTTTTGAAATTTCACTGCTGATCACAATAACGTGTATATATTTATATATATTGATTACCTGGTTATTATCCTCTGACGAAACATGAATGATAACATATGACTATGGAAATTGCTTAATTGCAAATCGGTTATTGGCAACAAGCTTCTCAATCACAGAGCTTCCTTGTTTTTCTTTTTTTCTTTTTTTTGTTTCGACTGTTTGCAGCGACAGATTGTAGCCGTTTCTTTCACCCCCTCTTTAATCTTTATACTATATATATAAATGATAATGATAACCTAATAAACAGTTAAATTATTTTGAGTTTCATTATTTAAACTCAGTTAAAATTCTTAATAATATAAACATATTATTTTTAAGACATATCTTAAAAATATTAAAACACATTTAATAAATGACTAATTCATAATTTTATAAATTAATTCAAATTTAAATAAATATTTTAACAGCAAAAATAATTCTTGATTTATGAACATGTGTTATTAAATGTATGACTACAATCATATGTGTCATAATTATAAAAAATATACTTAAAATATGATTATCTAAAATCTTGATGTTTCTTTAACTTTTCTTGATAGACTTGATAGCGAGTTTAAAAATAAATTTAGATATAAATATTTTATCAAAGAAATTAACCAATATTCGTAATCCTTAAGATACAATAAATAATTTAGATAATTTTTGGAAGTAAATTACTTGTAATAATAAAAAATAATATTAATTTAAATTTATAAAGTAAATAGTGATAAATTTTAATTTATGAATTAAGATTGTTCTTTTACACTTTAATGGAAAGTGAATAAATGAAAAAATAATTTTCATTTTTATTATATTTTAAAATTTTAAAAATTAAAAAAAATCTAAAAATACTCATTTATCCATATCTTTCTTTAATTAGACATTCAACAATCTTGAGAAGGTATTATTCATTATTCTTGGAGTATACTCTCTATCAATTAGATTATTTTCTTTCCTTTTTTCATTGAGTATTTGGTTTTTTAAAGAAAAGTTTGCACTAATTTTCAGTTTCATTGGATTAGAGTATCATATCATCACATATTTTAAGAATAATGAATAATTTTTCCGGTTAGAGATACATTTTTTCTTCTTCATCTTCCCTACACTTAGTTTTTCTCGTTCTTCACTCTCTAAGCTTTTCTTAGCATTATATATAAATCTTTGTACATTATTGTCTCTAAATTATAGGATTCAAGAAAATTCTAAATTGTATTATTTACAAAATGAAGAACCTTATTCAATACAACTATTTGTACTTAAATTGTATTCTCTAACTTGTTATATGATTTGTTATATATGCAACACAACTATCTAAATTATTTATGACGTTAAAAACACTACAAAATCTATTTTATAGCATTTTGAGAAACATCGATTTTTCCATGTTACAAAAAAGAGTACTCATTTATTACATTTTTTTAAATTTGAAAGGAAATGCTACAATTATCACTATCAAAAAACTAATGTATATGATTAAAGGTATTTTTGAAAATCCAAAATACATAGTTTGTAGCATTTTTAAATTATTTGGTATAATCATTTGTGTTTTTTTTAATTGCTCAAGAAAATGTCACAATTACCACTATCAAAATCTGATATATAAGATTAATGACATTTCTTAAACACAATAATGAATAATTTGTGGTGTTTCTAAAATACTTCATATAATCATTTTTTGTATTTTTTAAATGTAAAAAAAAAATGTCACAATTATCACTATCAAAAGCTGATGTATAAGATTAATAGCATTTCTAAAACGATGAATGGATAATTTGTTGAATTTTTTAAATACTAGGAATAATCCTTAAAAACACTACTAAACATCAATAATAGTCATTCAATGCATTATTAAAAGGCTAAGAATAATATATTTTGGCACTTGAAAATGCTAGAAATGAGGTTATTTTGATACGTATAAAATGTCATTTTTATATATTTATAGACAAAAAATGCCACAAATTATTATGCATTGTTTTTATTTATAATAATATATTCTCATGCATTTCAACATACTTTTTTTTTATAATTTAAGGGTTGAATTCATTTTCATTTTCAATGTCATAAATAATATTTGAGAAAAGTTAGTTCTTACACCTATATATATAGTTTTTGTAACTATTTTTTTTTTTGCTCTTATTAACTTTCATCTCGATTCTCCACATTATGGACATGATTCCATTTGTTGTTTCTTTTTTATCAATAAACAACAGTCATTAATACATGTATCCATCTTTTTGTACTCAAGATTGAATATTTTGATAAGTTTTCTTTTCACTAAATAAGATAAATAAGAAAGAATTTTGTTTCTAGGTAACATATCTTTAAATATCCAAAATGATTTTGTAAATCCCTTGTGAGATGGACTATTTGAAACTTTATGCTTAAACAAAAATAACATACTGATAACTTTGTATATTTACTACATCTCATGTATAGATAAGATTTCACATTCTCCAAGTATTGTCTGCAATCATTTGCTTCTTTTTGTTGATCAACCACTTTTTGTGGCTCAAATTAGTCATGCATGACTGTATACATCCTATATATTTACTCATCTTAACTTCAATAGCAACATTCATTGCAAAACTTGGGACTTCACCATGAAGGACCCAATCTTTATACTAAGGATTCATTCCATTAAATACTAGATGCTCATAAACTATATTACTATAGTAGCAATGAAAATTTTTGTTTTTAGACCAGGACAAGTAATCTTATTAACAAGCCCAATGCTTGCTTTAAATATAAATTAAGAAAACGTGACAAAAATTTATTTTGATGAAATTTCAATAAGTCAAAATGATCAACTAATTTCACATATCCTAACAACATTGTGATCATCTACATCAATAAAATAATCCAACAAGCTACATACTCGGAACCAACAAAGAAGAAAAAATTTCCCAAGGACAATTACTTATACATTAAGAGCTATTTCAAAACATAAAAACACATATAAAAGGTTAATGCTTTAGGCTTACCTGCTCTTTTTGACTAAAATCATAATCTTGAACTCAATGCTAATCAATGGTGGATACTAGAGCTTTTAAAGTTGAAAGTAGGTATTCATCTGCAATAGAATTCTACGTTACAAATAGTAAAGAAAATTAGTTCCATAGAAGAAAACATTAGAAGTAGACTCACCAACTAAAAATTATATACAAGTAGTATCAAATCACACATAGACAAAGAAAAGAGACTCACACAAGACTATACACAAGTAGTACAAAATCACACATAGACAAAGAAAAGAGACTCACATAAGACTGAGGGATTATGTGGGTTTTGATGATGGGTTTGTAAGTTTTGTAGTCCTTTGTGTTTATGTTGGTTTTCTGTGTGTAAAACATTAAGTCTGTTTATTTTACTTAGTCTTTCTATCTTTCCTAATGTAAAGTTGATTACTATTGATCAGTAATGCACACATGTCTATAATTAACTAAATTGTGTTTAAATACATGTTACATACACACCACGAGATTGGCTTATCAATATACATGACATGTAATGAGTGGTGATTTTTGTTTTGTTTTGGGTGTGAGTATTTATGAAAATTAATCATTAAATTTCAAAACAATAATTTGACGAAGTGGTCAGCGATGACTCTTAATGAGGGCTTGACAAGGGTGGTAAATGGTGCCTTGTGATCCTATAAATATCCCCTCTTTTGAATTTTATCAAGTATTGAATCTATACCAAAACTCTATCAAAATTAACTTTGAAAATTACTTATGTATCAACAATTACTTTATGTGTCTTTTAGTGTTATGCTACATTTCTATAGGTAAAATAGAGTGCTTGTGTGTTGAGTGCTCTTGACTATTATACATATATTGCAAAAAAACATAATTGGGTTGGGTAGTATTGGTTGAGGTCCCAAATTAGTGATTTTTGTGATTCATAGTTGACTACATTTCCCACGATTTGTTGTTTTTTGTTCATGATTAAGTGTATTTCTCATAATTAGTCATTTATGATTTGTGATTTAAGTGTATTTCCCACGATTGCTTGTTCACTTTCTAGTTCATTTTTTTATCTTCGGTTACTAATCACACTACTTTGTGTAGTGTTAGCTGTAGAGGAAAGCCGAGTTCGTGTGTCAGACAAAGTTATTATAGAAACAACGAGCGAGTGCAGCAATAAGTAGTTAGGACGGAGGTCCAACTGATAGAAGTATTTATGTTTATACTTCTATTAAGTTGTATCTTTTATGTTGAGTGGTTTCATAAGCAACCCAAAGGTTTATCACATAGACATGGGTTCTATATGTGTTTGTCTTATTATATATGATATTGTTCATGCTCTATTGTTTAGCTAGTACAATTTAACTTTAAATTGTGTATGTTTCAACATACTGAGGTTTAAACTATGATTAGAATTTTTTTTAATATTTATTGCTTACTTTCAGAATATTGAATAATATTTATGTTGTTTAAAGTATACTACGTGTTTGTGAGAATTGTTTACTATTATTGTTGTTCTTTGTTAAGTTTTTATCTTTTCGTTGCTTGCATGTTTGGTACGAATCCTTAAAGAGTTAGTATTCCCTTACTTGATTGTTTATTGTGTCTAAGACTCCTTTCGAGCTCAACAACTAAATATTATTCACAAGTGGTAACAAATCACACATAAACTAAGACAAGAGACTCACTCGAAAGAAGTCTACACACATATTACAGGTTTTTATAATGGGTGAAGTATTTCTCTTCTCGTCACTTCAATGCTACTTGGGAAAAGTTGTTCACTTTTTTCCCGATTGTATTTTCTATAATGGACCACTAAATCTAGTTCCATTTGAGAAAGGGTATGTGGACATACATTATTCTTCACTTCATTTCTTTGTGAGAGATGACCGTCTCCAATTTATCTTCATAATGGGTATGGTCATCTTTAGTTTGTTTTCAATTTGTCTTCATCGATGGTTGTCTTCAATTTTCCATGAGGTGAGTTTTGTTCTTCAAATTTACGAGCTCATACATCTTTCTGATGTGAATTTTGATCTTCAGATTTAAGGTATTGAAGATAGATCTAAATGAAGAGTGCCATGAGGTATCAAGATGGATCTAAATGAAAATGATATTTTAACGGGATGCATAATTAGTTTTGCAGGAAGGATTCAGTTGAAAGAATTTTGGTACCAAATTGTTAGGGCATGAGTTAAACGCCATAAAAATGAAAAATATAGTGATTTCAAGTTTTTGGCATTTTATTCAAACAAATGAAGAGTAATACCATTTCTAATTTATAACATGTGAAATATTTTAACAAAATACCATATTATAAAGGCCACAAAACTCATATTTGTTGTAGTGTAAGGTAGAATTGATATTTATTATAGTTTGTTACAACTTAAAAGAATCACGTGGAGTCTCCTAATAGCCTAACAGCTTACACACTTCACTTATTCTCTTAACAATTTTCTTGTAATCTAGTAAGCAAAGGGTAGTGCTAAGGTCTTCTATAGAAGCTGAATTAAGAGTCCTTACTTATTATTAGGGATGGTTCAAGTTTAGAGAGAGAAATTAGAGAGAAGTAATATTTTAATGATCATTGGTTCAATGCCTTTTATTGTTTATATATCAACATAGAACTGCATCAGGTTAGGTAAAAAAGGTAAAATAATTTATTACAAACACATATGTTGACCTTAAATACCGGTCTGGTTGGTTAGTGTTTCATTGTCTAGTAGGCCTTAGATATGAGGTACAAGTGATGCACTATGAGTGGGTCAGGCCTACAAACCGGACTTTGATACTATGGTCATGGTCAACATTCAAACACTTATGTCACAATTTAACTTAATTGCTTGGATTCAGAAGCTACTTAAGAAATTGAGGGTGCAACAAACACAACCATTTATCCTATTTTGTGATAACATCAGTGCATAGTCACTTGGAAAATAATCCAATCTTACATTCTAGGACTAAACTAAATATGTGGAAATTGATTTCTACTTTGTTGCATAAGAGGTACAAGATAGGGAGCTATTGGTTGAACATGTCTCGAGTGAGGAGCAAGTGGAAAACATCAGGACTAAGCCAATACCTTTATGCCATTTCTAGAATTTGAGATTTTGTAACTTATAAACATAGAAAAGCCTTGATTTTATAGGGGAATGTTAAGAGAGCAAGTGAAATGTATTATGAGTCGTGTGGTTAGGCTAACATGAGTCTTAACATTAAGCTTCCACCAACTTCTTTGGAAAATTGTATGAGAGCTCCGTATTAGTTTACAATGGAAAACAAAAAGATCACCATAAGCAGAAATCAAGGAAACCAAAACATAATTGGAGAAAAAGTTAGAAATTGTAAATTATGAGAGCATATGGCATATTAATGGCTTAAAATCAAATAAACATTAAATGTAACAATCTATAAAGTTGCCAAGGAAGCAATTACAATTAGTGGTATAAATCTAAAAGCTACAAAACATGGGGTCATAAGAATGCATGCTAAACTTGCTTGAAATAAGTAACTACTACAATGCCACTACATGACAAACCTATCAGCTTTTACAAGAAAAATAAACTAAAAATGAAAAAAGAATTAGGACAAAATAGATAACATGACTACCAATATATAATAGAGAAGAATGTATTGCCTAAGAGTTTCCACAAAAAGTAAATGAAAGCATGTGTATGAATTAAATTGGCCAAAGAAAAGACAGAAAATAAATGATATATCCCAAACCAGTCCAAGTGTTGTTGGTCAGGAGAAATCATGCATGATTAACATAAAGCTTAAAATAAAACTAAGTTCTGAACCAATCATAATGATGTCGGAAGGAGAAAAAAGTTATATACAGACGAAGGACATTATAATCAGATATAAACACGGGCAACCCTTCTTGCATAAATACAACACATTTCTCATAGCATGAAATTACAATTATTGCATCACATATTCTATTTAGCTAAAAAGTAGGAAACTTTCATCTAATTCCCAATTACAATATTCATAGAGTCCTATTTTTGCATTTAAAAGAAATGATGAATTCATCGTTCATTTCCAAACCACATATCAAAGAGAACGGTAATTCCATAATCTCATTTTATACTATTCCCTTTAATTTTAATTTTTCCAATCAACACTTTTACAAAATGATTTAATATATATATATATATACCTCACCACCATTCTCCAAATCATTATCTGTAGTTTCCTTGACATCTTCTAGCTCTATACTAAACATCCCCTAGAAATTAATCAACTATTGGTGAATAATTACTCTTTGGTATTTATAGAATACCAATTTCCATGAATTATCAAAAAAAATATCAAGGTGATATAACATGGTGATATGTTGTTGCACATGGATCTAGTCTTATCCTTTTATTCAAAATGGTTCATTGTGCTCCTAGTTGTCATGAATGGTTAAGCTCTGCATGTTCGGCTCACATTGGACTAGTACAACATATTAATTGCTTGGGTAAGTAAACAAATAGGTGGAATGATTTACATCATATAGCTTTTATTGCCCGTCTAAGGTATCAATTTTACATCCTTCAGTATTAATAATGAATAATATATATTACGTAGCTGTGATCTTTTCTACTTTATGATTAATTTTTGTAATTTAAGCTCAAGATTTGAATTGTCTGTAGGTTGTTGGAATCTATGTTAGGGTTGTTCTTAGAAGATTTCAAATTTCCAATTGCTAGAAATCCAATGATGCTATTGGAAGAACTATTGGATCAGTATTTACTTAACATTAATTAGATGAGTATTATTAGTTTAGTGGATTGGCAATATCGCCTTTGTTCAGATAAAATTGAATGCAAAAATTTTCAAAGCTACCAAAAAAAGGGTGCAATATACCAACAATAAATAAGACAAACCTAATATAATAGTCACTTGATGAATCTTAGCATTCACCAGCTTCTCTACCTCTTTTAATAGTTCTCAAACCAAAACAATAATAAAAGTTGTCCCATCTTCAAGTTCATCATCTTGAACTTTTTAAATGTCTCTCCCTTACATTAAGGATGATTATAGTAATAACTGAGTCATAGACATATATAAAGCACTCAAATAACTACCATGAGAGAATATAGATATTCAATTCATCCGATACTTACCAAAATTAATTAACCAAATTAATAAATTAGGAAATATTTAATTAAAATTTTAATTTTAAGTCATGTTAACTTATATATATACTTACCAAAATGCTAAAGGTTGTGGCAAAAACAAACACAGAAAATGACAACACAAATCTAACCCAAAACTTGCACTTGGTAAACACCTTTTACAGCAAACTGTGTTACAATAACGATTAAAGAGAACATTCTAAGGTTCATAAAGCCAAACAGTAGAAAAATGAAATGAAATATGAAAAACAAAATTGAGGATAATGGACAAAGAAAACCATAAAGTCAAATGAAATTAACGAACATACATCATAAGTGGGTTGGTCGTGGGGAGGCTGACTAATGTAAAACAATCTAGAATAGTCTCTCAAAGCATCAATTTTACTCTGGTAACCAAACGGGTCTGCTTCGAAAATCTTCAACTTGTTTTATAATCACAGTACTCCATCTACCCATCCACTTCCAACTATTTCCCTACACATACAATATTAATTTCACAAATAGTATCAAAATATTAAAGAACACATATAAGTTACATAAATAAAGAGAGCATTGTTTAGAAGGGATAGACAAATCATAGCCATATCATATATTATCTCTCCTTCAAAAGGAGCTTTGATTTGATGACCTTGCCATATTGAGTGAAGGCACACTCTAGAGATTTTTGTTAGTGATCTATACGAGCCTACCTATAAAACACATGTACATAATCTTAGTTGAAGCCATTAGAATGAGAAAAAATGAGAAACAAAGAGAATATTATATGAGGAAAACAAGATAGAAGACAAGGGATGAGAAATTTTGATACAAAACAATTGTATGTGTAGATGGTGGAGGAGCTTGTATAGGGTTTGATAATGTTCACTTTATGCATTTAGCATTAACTAGGGTTAGTTCATTAGTGGAAGTACTCAAATGAAACAGAGAAGGAAGAACTTAAGAATGGAAGAAAAGAAATGGCTGGAGGTGAGTCGCAATGAAAAAAATGACAGGTTAAGGAGGTTGCATGAGAAGGGAGAAAGAAAAAGAAGAGATCAGATCACGTTGGATAGAAAAGAAAAATCCAACATGAGGAGGAATAAAATAAAAAAAATGAGGAAAAAATTGGGAGGAAAAAAGGAAAAAAATTAGGAGGAAAAAGATTTGATAGAGAAATTTGGTGTGGTGTAAAAGAGAGAAAATACATGAAATTAAATTAAGAGAAATGAAAAAATTGTATAGTAATTTTTGTATTTTTTTTAAATGAATAATACACACAATATATTATTTAATTTTAGTTTTATAAGGACAAAAAACTCTATTATTTTAATTAAATCATTGTCATTTAATAATCGTAACTATATAAGTTTGTTTATATTTAAATTTGTACTTTAACTTATGATCACGGTTATTGATCAAAATCGAGGCTATATATATATACACTATGATCACAGATTTTATTAGACCGTGACTAAAACCCTATGGCCTCGGTTTTTTAAAATATCAAGGCTAAATTTTCGAGACCAAAAATCACTATTTTAGTAGTGATATTTAGTGAAAATTATCTCCCTCAAAAGTCATACAATTCTATAAAAAAGAGGTTCACATATTCATCAATCAACATTTCATCAATACAATGATCTGCAAGGTTTTTGACGAATTGATTCGTGTATTGGCGTATTGCATATGATATCATCTAATGCATTCATGAAAACAATCTATATAAACATGCTAATCAATTCAATCTTAGGTAAGGGTTGAAAAATGAAGACATTTAGGCTTTGTCCATACTTTAGCTTTCTTTTTATTCATCATACAGTTTGTAACTACAATAAACATGCTAATCAATTCAATCTTAGGTAGGGGTTGAAAAATGAAGACATTTAGGCTCTATCTATACTTTAGCTTTCTTTTTATTCATCATATAGCTTTTAACTACAATTGAGCATTAACTTCATATTTTAGTGCATCATTTTTTATCATTATTTTCATATTCTTTTATTCCACATCTGTTTTTTTTTTTTTTTGGTAACTTCAAAACACCCATAAACTTATTTCAATTTTATTTTCTTTTTCTTTAAAGGAATAAATGTGTTGTGAGTTTTGATTTTTCTTTTTCTTTCTCTCTTTTTTATAGGGTGTATTACATTTGACCTTACTCTATAGCATAACCCATGATTGCATTTTTTCGTTTCAAAAAAGCTAAAGGTATAAGGGTAAAGGTAATGATTATTGGTTAGGCATACAGTATGGCTTAAAGATATGAAAGGTTCTTTGTTAGACACAAATGGGTGACTAAAGATATTAACAATGGTTTTCTTGAAAGACTCAATTGATCTAAATAAGACCTAAATAATCTCTTTTACTAAATACTATTCAGGATTTTGCCTTAAAGGATGATCAAATAGGTTATCAAACTTAGAAGATCTCATTAACTCGCATAACTCACTATAAATTTTCTCTCAATAAGAACACCAAAATCAATCATAAACATGTACATACAAATTTGAATCAATTCAATTCAAACTAGCAAGCATATCACATGATTAATGTAAATATCTTAATGAGTATGTTACATTCCTTATCTTAGTCTTGACAACCAATTTTTATCATTGAGTTCATATGTTTCATATCAAGCATGCATGCATGAAATTTCCATATATTTATCAATTTTTATTCAAATCATGATTAAAAACATTCTAAAAAAAGTTAAGAATTGAAAATGTGTACTAAACACTAAAGTATAGAATAAAGTTCCCTCTCCCAAACTTAAATTATACCTTGTCCCCAATGTGCACATATAAATATAAAAAATATCTGTCATTGAAACTTCTCAATCTTATTGCAACATTCCTCTCTACATTTATTCACCTATAAAACAAAAACAATAAAAATATAAGTAAAGTAACATTGGGTTTCCTCCTAACCAACGTCACATTTAATGTTCTTGACTAGATGGTCATATCAAGTCCTAAGGTATATCCTACTGTGTCCATTTACTTTTGAGTTTTCACAAAAACAATTTAAGTCTTGATTTGTTCAATAATACTTTATGTTCCAGTTTAAAGACATGGTTCTCAATTCTCTTATAATGCCATATTTTTGTTTTCTTTTTGTACTTTTTGGCATTCTTATTAGCACTCTATCATAAATTATCCAATTTATGTATTTCCAACTTCTTTTTCACCTCTCTATTTGACTCTTTCATTTGCTTACTTAATTAGGGATGAGAAGATAAAGGTATGAGGTCTAAACTTGGTGACCCTTCAATAGATGGTTTGAACTTAGATCCTATCTAAAAAAATTCATAAATGTGTTTGATACACACATGAGAGGCGTGTCCTCCAAAAATTTCACACAGGTCACAATATCAACCTTTGATTCCAAACTTTCAAAGTTAAAATAGGTTGAGTTGTTTTCTCGTAAGTTTATGTCCTTATTCATAACATCATATGTTAAAGTCTTATGTGTGGGAAACTCAATAGATTCTTTTAAATTATCCTCACAATCAATAACATTCATTAGCATTATCAATATCAGGGGGTTTAGATGCTTTAAAAACTTTAAACGTTACTTTTTCATCTTGCACTCTCATTGTAAGTTCACCTTTTTGTACATCAATAGGTGATCTTTTGGTTGCTAAGAATGGGTGACCAAGTATGATAGGAATGTTACTGTCCTCTTCCATGTCTAGTACAATGAAATATATAGAAAATATGAACTTGTCTACTTTTACTAGCCTATCTTCTACTATACCTTGGGATCGCTTGATTGATCTATCTACCATTTGTAATGAAACTGAAGTGGGTTTGGTTTTACCAACCCCCAATCTATTGAAAATTGATAATGGCATAAGGTAAATGCTAGGGACATTACATAATGCCTTGTCAAAATGGATGTTCCTAATAGTGCAAAGGATATCAAAACTATCTAGATCTTATAGGTTTTTGGTTAGTTTTCTAGCAAAGATAGCACTACAACCTTTAGTTAAGGTTATTATTTCATTATCTCCAAGACACCTTTTCTTAGATAGGATGTCCTTCAAAAATTTGACATAAGAAGGCATCTATTCAAATGCATCCTCAAATGATATGTTTATGTGCAATTTCTTGAAAACTTCCAAGAATTTTGAAAACTACATATCTGACTTTTGCTTTTATAGTCTTTGAAGGAAAGGAATAGTGGATTTGTAGAGGTTGTTCTTTTTGGCTGAATTATTTCCTTTTCATTACTCTGTTTATCCACTAATTCTTGACTCTTTTTATCCACTAATTCCTTCTCATCCTTCTTAGTTTTTTATTCCTTCTTATCCTTTTAGTCTTATAGTCCTCATCCTTAGTCTCATGTTCCTCCTTTAGAGTTTTATCATACCTCAAGGATATGATGTTACAATACTCCTTACCTTCTCTTCTTGGGTTTACAATTGTCACTTTGAAGGTTACCTTGAGGCCTTTAACTTATAGCCAGGGCAAGTTGCCCCATTTAAGTATCTAAATTCCAAATTAAATCCTCTTAAGTGGATACTATTATATTTAATGATTGGATGAAGTCTTTCATCATCCCCATTAATTCATTTGTATTGTCCTTAGTAGGTGACTTCTTCTTTTGGGCTTGTCATCATTGTGATTGTTGAAATCCAGGTGGTGGAAATGATTGACAGTTGATTTGATTACCACCTTCATTATTTTTATATTATTCTCATGATGTCTCCATCCTAGATTATATTTGTTCAAAAATAGATTATTATTTTTGTTCCTGTTACCCACATAGAATATTGATTTAGGATTATTTAGAGAATTATCAAACAAATGGACTCCACCATAAAACACACAAGACATTCATGAATCTTGGACCTGGTTTATATTTCTTGGAAAGTTTTGAACCTTCAACAGATTCACCAAATATGACACTTGAGATATAAGTGGCATGATATCATTTACCTCATACACTCAAGCTACTCTTCTTATGGCTGTCATTCTATCCATTGGCCATTGATAATTATTGCTAGCCATTTTCTCAAGTAAATCATAAGCTTAACTCTAAGATTTCGCTAGCAGAGCTCCATTAGCGTACATTAACAAAGGTTCTTCCTTGAGCATTGAGACCATTGTAGAAAGTCTTCATTTGGATCCAATGAGGGATACCATGGTGAGGACATTTTCCTTAGCAATTCTTTGAATCTTTCTCATCCTTTATATAAATATTCTCCCTTATATTGTTTATAGAAGGTAATATCATTCCTAAGCTTGGCATTCTTTATTGGTGAAAATTATTCCATCAAGAATTTCTCTACCAAATCATTCCAAGTTGTAATAAAATTAGGTGGCAAAGAGTTTAACCAAGTTCAAGCATGGTCTCGCAAAGAATTTAGCTAAGCTCGAGTATAATCACACCACTAAATTTGAATGAATCTTTAACTTCAAAAAACAATCTAATATGGAGATGAGGATCCTTTGTTGGTAATGTGCTAAATTGTCCAACCGTTTGTAGCATTTGAAACATCACTGTCTTTAGCTCAAACTAATTAGCTTGAATTTATGGCCTTGTAACACTTGGATTCAGCCTTACAACATAGATATTGCATATTCAATCATATCCCTATCCCTATCATTCATTAAAGGTATATGGTTGTTAAAATTAAGCTCATTATTGTTTATTTATAATGGATTAGCCATTTTTTTCCTACTTGGGTGACAAACTATTGTTTTCTTATTAATCACAAAGTATCCTTAATTTCATGATCTAAAGGCAAAGTTTCTCATTTACGAACTCTATTCATGCAATAGACTCAAATGTGTTTCTAATAGCACTATATAAATTAAAATTTTGAAAAATAATTAAAAAAATATATAAAAAAATTAATTTATAATGTTTATAGCCCTGGGTAATAGCACCAAAAATTGGATTGGATACGAATTGTGTTCGATGAATATGCAAGTATAGTATCACAACAAGTAATATAATGATAAAAACATATCGTTCCCACTGAGATTTTGTTATTAAAAATTATTTTTTAAAATAAAAAAATAAAAATTAATTTTTTTGTGTTTTATATTTTAAGAAAGAAAAATTAAAAGAACTAAAAATAAATAAAATAATTAATTAAATCAAATGTGATAAGTAAGAAGATATATGAGAAAATATGTACGAAAAATTATTCCCCCAATTTTCTAAACATGTGAATCACTAAAATCCTCCCAATATAATTATCAATCAATTACATTATTAATTGAATCTAATCTAGTATGTATTCCTCTCTCAAGTAAATTACACATCATATAGTAATTAACCTAATCACACTCTCATGTTAATTAAATTGCATACTACTCATTAAGTTCACCAATTATGGATCACATACATAAGAATCATTTATCTATTCTTAGAAAACTATACATGTTATTTAATCAAAACAAATAATTAAATAATTCTTTTAAATCTATTTAATTACCTCTATAGATCAATTGTTGGCCAGACAATTCATAACATAAAAATTAAATAAAATAATATAATTAAATTAAAATCATAATTGGGGTAAACTATTAGATTATCACATGGTGAAAATTGGGTTCATAAGATCCCTATATTAATAAATGAACTAGACATAATTTTGTTCATGAAGCTCATATTTTTCATATAAAAAATACATAAACATAAAAATTGCTTTAAAAAAATGAAGAAGAAGAAGAAATACAATCAATCTCTTGAATTGTAGAACCAATCTCCTCTTAAATTTCTACCAAAATTGTATCTCTTTTTGAACTGTTTTGTATTTTTCTCTCTTCTTGGCTCTAAATATTGATAAATATTATGTTAATTTTAACTCCTTAGGATTTATGGAGCAATTAAGGGGTTAAATATAACTCAGGTAGAATCTAGATCATCATACCAGCTTTTGATCAAGGGTTGAGATGAAGAAAAGGAAAACTAACAGCCCTAGCCCATAGGGATGCAACACGTGTCACATAGGATTTACTAGGTGACTTAGAGCGCGATGCATGGTGGAAAGCCTGGTTTTGGTCAACACACGTTAAGTCAGCACCATGTGACGAGACATGATTCGCTGTTACATAAGAAGTCGTGCCTAGGTGGAACGAATAGACTAATCAAGTTAGGACACATGATAAACATGTTGACCAAGCTATAAGCTCAGAATGGACGATGTGTAGACACATGTCATTGGGAACATGCAACATTGTGTGATTCGGTCTCTCTTCTTTCGTGGCATCTTTTGATTAGTCCTATGTTAAAAAATTCATAAAATATCTATAAAAATCCCAAAGAAATCCCAAAAAAAATCAAAAATTATATTTTCATCCCTTTTCACTTGAAAGTTCATATTTTAATATTTTTAACCCTAAAAATACTAATTATTGAATAAATCAAGAAAATATTAAGTAAAAAAGTACACTGATGACTCTACTTTCATAAAATAATCTCTTTCCAAACAAATGAATCTCATAGTTTTGTTGAAACATTGAGAAATGAATGTTGTTGTAAACATTTTCTATAGAAAATTTGAACCCATAACTCATAAGGTTGCTTTAGAGTATCCCAAGCTGCTTTATCTAACAAAGCTCTATTAGAATCCTCAAATTGTCTTATACCATGACAACCAATATCTTTAGACAGATAAATTTTGGTCTAAGGTATAAGAGATAAATAATGTTTCTTATTAATATTGCCAGTCCACCAAAATTTCCATACAATGCTTTCAACAAAATGACACATGTTAATAGGTAGATGAAAGGTACTCGTGGAATAAATGAGAATGTTTTGTAGGATCAATTTGATTAGAGTAATCCTACCTACTTATAATAATAACTTTGCTTTCCAACTATCCACATGAGTCCTTAATTTATTCAAAAAACCTTAAAATTCCTGTTTTGTTTTCCTACCAATAGGTAAAACATGTCCCTAATAAAGAATAGGATTAATACTTTTAGAAATATGCAAGGTAGTACATAACTATTTCTTCAAAGGTTTATACGCATTTTTTGAAATAGTGGACTTTTGAAAACTAATAGACTGCCTAAATCATAAGGAATAATTGTTCAATTTTGTTGTAAATTTGTGAACTCAATTAAATTTTCCCATAAAAAACTAACAATATTATCTCCATAAAATAAGTGCGAGATGGAAGAGGTATTTCTGGCCATTTTTACTTCATTAAGCAAAGTCAAAATTTTCACTCTTAATATCACTCTAGAAAGACATTTTTGCTACAATTAAGAATAAGTAAGGGGAAAGAGGATCATCTTATCAAAAACCATATTGCAATAAAAATGACGAAAAGGTAAATCATTTAGGATGATAAAAAAGCTCACCGTGGAAATGCACTGCCAAATAAGAGAGAAATTTTTCAAAGAAGCCCATAACTCTCATTATTTGAATCCAAAAGTTACATTCCATTTTATCATAAGATTTTTCTAAATCTAGTTTAATTCCCATAAGACCCCTTTTTAGAATATTTCTTTGAAATTGGGGAGGCCACTTCCTGAGCAATCAAAGTATTCTTAATAATCCACCTTCTTAGAATAAAAGCAACTTGGACGGGGGAAATGGGTGCACTTAAAATTCCTTTTAAATGTTTGACCAAAATCTGTGAAATAATCTTATAGATCACATTGCAAAGACTAATGAGTCTATAATGATTAACTTCAATTGGATCAAAATTTTTTGGTAGCAACGAAATAAAAGTAGAATTCCAACTTGACTTGAGGTGCTAAAAAATAAAGAAAGCCTAGAGTTCTTTAACTATCTCATCACCAACTATATAGCAACATTATTTATAAAATAAAAGCTAAAAGTCATTGGGATTAGGACAATGCTTCTTTAATTTTAGAAGGAGAAGGAATATTTATCAAAAACTTATTCCAATCCTCAAAAACAATTGAACTAAACAATATGGATAATGAATCACAAGGAAGTGGGTTAGATGACTTGAAATAATTAACACAATTTCCAACGAATTCTTTTCCAATTGAATTACGATAAGCAAGAAAGAATTTAATATTTTGTTATCCTTTCTTAATCCACAACTCCCTTGATTTTTGATGCCATAAAGAATCACATCATGCTAATTGTTCATCAAACTCCTCAAAAATAGATTTTTCAAGATTTGAATTAAATAGAGATGATCTATTTGAATGAATATCTTTCAATTTAGCTTTAGGTATCTTTAGTTTAACTTGAATACTACGAAAATGATCATTCTTCCACTTAGACAGCTCCAATGAAAGTCTTTTTAAATTCTACATAAACGTCTCTGATTATGAATGATGAAGAATCTAGGTGTCCTGAATTAGGCATTCATAATCCTTGTCTCTTAACCATGCACCCATGAATCTAAAAGTTCATTGAGAAAAGGTTCACATAAACCATATAAATAGAATAGTAAAGGAGCATGATCAGAAGCATAGAAAGGAAGATTAGACACCATGGCTTTAGGAAAAGTGTGAATCCAATTTGGATTTGCAATAGCAGGATCAAGCCATTTATGAATACAATCAATCCCATTTCTTGCAATACTAAGTAAATTGAGATCTAGTACCACAAAAATCAATAACACCAATAGAGGTCATGAAATTGATTAAACAATTATTGTCATTAAATAAACAGGTCGACCTCACAAGTTTTTAGAGGGATTAATAATATCATTGAAATTCACCACCATTAACCAAGGATCATCAATTGTAGCAGATAAATTATGAATTTCATCCTAGCTTTGGTGTTTAGATTTTTAATAAGGGAGAATATAAATAAAACACAACAATTAGCTATTAATATTATCAAAAGGACTACAAATTTTGATAACCATACAACAAGAGCCTGCATATTGAACTTGTAGCTCTAAATCTGACTTCCAACACAAAAGAAAACCACCACACAAACCATATAAAAGGCGACCTTGCACTTGATCTCTTCATAAAACTTTAGCTTATCCTCGAGCCTGGATAGCTCGATTTTTAATTCCTTCACCTCGTTCTTAAGTCTTACATTTTCCAATTTTAAAGCCCAAATTGAATGTATATTAGTACAATCAGAATCCATAATGTTTGAATAAAAAATATGGAGAAGTACATGGAAAATATTTCAAAAAGATTGACTGAATTCAATAAATGACCTTAACCCTCTTTTATATGGGATAGTGTTAAGAAAAGTTTAATGACAAATTTCCCAAAAGTAAGGAGGTAGGTTGACATCATAAATGGACACATAAAATGATAAAAATGCACCATTAGGAATAAACACAATTGGTTCTCAAGATTAGATTGATTTTCATTAATGGTTTAAAAGAAAATTACAAAGCCCAACCCACGACCACACAAGTAGGAGTGCATCAAGCTCAAAAGAAAGAAAAAAAAAGGCTTAGATATACTATAATAGGAGCCTCAAGTTATTACCATGTCAATGGTCCCTGATCTCACCTTTTATACCGTCCACCTCAGTCCTGTCACCAATCTTGCCTAAGTATGAGAACTATTCCTTGTCCCTATCTTAGGACTGATTAGGCACGTATTGGAGAGTGACTAGGATATCCAAAATCTGGTAATAATACTCACCCAAGTCCTTCCTTTTGTTCTCTTTTTTAAAAGAGTCCATGGCTAGCCCATAACCTATTTCCATGCTCAAGGAGAGCTATTTGGCCATAGAATCAAGCTCGTGCTTGTCCTTATCTTCTATTTTGGCTAGCCTATGATCACATTCATTAATATAAACCTTGGCTTTTCTTTAGGCTTTCTCGAGCTCTATCACACGCCTCACATAATTATTTAGCTCGACAATGGCCTTGGATGGTTTTTTCTCCTTGTCTATAGCCTCGAACTCTCACTTGTTGGCCTTTTCCAATAGCAAGGCGTACTTAACCCAAGTTGAAGCATGCTTCTCATTTTTTGTACAAGATCATGCTTTAAACGCTCCACACCTCACACCCTGTTCAACCTATAAAGTAGCTGCAACTAAAAAATCTAAAGGATATGAGGTCAAACATGAGAAATATACATGATAATAGATAAACATACACTTGAAATGAGATGTAAGATTGGAATACTTGGTACATCAAGCAACTAATCATGACCTCTAAGCCTTCGTCTTTACATATGGCATTAAGTTGCCTCTCGTGTGCCATAACAAAGAGATGACCCACATAGTGGTTACGTTGCTTTGGTGCCATACCCTGATATAGAACCAGCTCATCCACATAGGTAATAAGATCATTGATGACACCATTTCCCTTTCTTGAATTCCTTACGAGGTGAATGGGTACTTGGGGAGTCAAGTTGGGAGGAAGTGAGGTATGTTAGTCTGGGAAAGGTGACGAGGGATCAAGCCTCGACAAAGGTTCATCCATGGTCATTTTTGTTTTTACTTTTAGAAGGGATGGAGAGGGCATCTTGTCTAGAGAACTTACTCCTCTTCTTTCTTTTAGAAGAGTTTTTCTCAAGGTAGAAAAATAGTGAAGATTATGCTAAATTTCAAATAAATTTTAAGAATTTAATTTAAATATATTATCTAATTATTATTTAGTTATACGTTAAGTTCATTATTATTTGATTAAATATGAATATATATATATATATATATATATATATATATATATATATATATGTATGTATATGTGAGAGAAAGTAATATTTGGATATTATATAACACGTAGATAAAGTACTAATAGAAAACAAGAAACAAAAGCAATTTGTTGTTCTTAATTAGAAGTTTTAAATTTATAAGTAACAAATACGAAAAATAATTAGTATCAAAATGCCCCAAAAGAAATACAAGTAAGGCCACCTAAACTGTTAAAACGAAAGATTAGTAACAACTAAAGAAGTAACAGTTTAAATAAACTAAAACATTATTGATAACTAAAGTAAAAAATAAAAATAAAATTAAAGAAGAAATTAAAGGCCTACTAGAAACTGTTACAAAAGCAGATTAATAAAAAAATATATAAACATGTACCACAAAACAAGCAGAATTGATAAGAAGTAAACATGCAAAGCAATTGTATTAATATTACAACCATACAATAAAATAAGCATTAGCCAAAAAAGATAATAATTATGAACAATGAAGGAAAAACAAAATAAATTGAGTCATCATCACCACTAAAATGAAAATGTAAAACTAAAGTGAATAAAGTAATTCAAGTGAATTACATAGCAAACTAAAATCACTAAATGTAGTAAACAAAAGGAAGATTTACATTAAAAGAGAGGTTCTAAATATAGGAGCAGATTTTGCAGAAAAAGTCTCAGTTTGGAATTTAAATTTAAAATAATAATAATAATAATAATAATAGAGTGAAAAGATAAGAATAAAAATGAATTATTATAAATTAAAAATATAAAAATACAAATACATATAAATCATAAACACAAAATTTAAATAACATAAAATAGAAATAGAGTATAAAAATGATCAAGGTATATGTATCACGCGGTAGCCTTAAGTTCATTTTTTTGCTTACCGTTAGTACATGAGAATTTCGAAAACTTATCTCCCAAATACAACGATCAATTATTAACAAACTTATATTATGGTTTGATACTAAAAATATTGTTATCAGTCTTAACTTTATCAAAAAATAATAACTATAGATTGTGAATACAAAAATTGATTAAATAAAAGTTAATTATATATTTTACATTTCCTTTTTTTTTTCATGTCCTAAATTAAGACTCTTTCATCAATATATATAGATGAAGACCACTCCCAAAAAGTATAAAATGTTTTTTATAAGAAAATAGTAAGAAATTAATGCAAAAAATGGAGGAAGCATTTATTTAGCTTTAATAGCAATTGAGTTACATTCAATAGGCAAAACATTTTAAACATTCTTTTTTTTATTCATTTTTTCAACTATGTCAACCCATCATAGAAGAATTAGTTTGCAAATGTAGTGGGAAGTTGTGGCACAACCATTGAGTAAATGTTTGAACCATCCAAACTTTATAAAATTGTTCTCTTTTTTTTTGTTTTTTTGAGAGAATCTTGTAAATTTTGCTATCAAATAAGATTTATGATGAAAATAGAATTTTTTTATAAACTTATTATAGACTCTCTCCCAAGTTATCAAGAAACCTTACGGGAGAGTTATTAACTATATTTTAACCTTATATTTTAATGTGTGTGTAAAACACCTCAAATGATCTTCATTAAGAATTTTATAGAAGGAGGTAACATGGAAAAATCAAAAAATTTCAATTCATAGTTTAAAGTCATCTCTTCCAACTGTATAGCTACAATAACAATGCCAATAATTAACATTGCACACTCCTTCGTTACTATACAAATGGTAGCTCAATTATAGGTTCAAGAAAAGTACCTTGGACATTAGTATCCAACCTTTGTACTCTTAATTCTTAACATTTATATATGACAAGTATGAGTATTCTCAATAAATCTCATATATCCTATATACTAATGTTAAACAACAATTAAAATTAAGCACCATAAAGTAACAAATAAAATAAAAATGAAATAAATAAGAAAGAAAAATAATTAAAATGAACAAAAATAACTAGGCAGATTACATATATATACAAAATCACAAAAATAAAAAAATCATAAAAACTAAAAAATATTACAATAAGTAAAAAAGAAAACAAATAAACAATTTAAAAGACCAATTTCTAGACAAAAGTGTCAAAAATTTGATGCACAGATTTTATATTAAAAGCTCGTAAGTGCACGAGTGACCTATAATAAGTGACAAATATATTCCCTAGGTCGATCTCTCAAAAATTATGATTAATTTAAAAAGTTAAATTATTTTTTTTTATAATCAAGAAAAATAATTCCTAAACACTAACAATTGTCAATTGGCAGAGAAGAACTATACGTTCTAAACTAAATTTATATCTAAAAGAAAGAAAATAAATTTAAAGGAGTAAATTAAACTATAATTGAACGTAGGATGATGGATAAAATATAGGATTTTAACGAGCATAATTTTTTATAGAGAAAAAACAATTAAATGTATCAAATAAAAAGTTATATTTATGGGTCTTTTTTCCTTTTTATAAAGGAAATATATAAACCAAGATCCTCAATTACTTAATAATTTCATTGGTCGGGGTTGAAATTAATTAATTCATAAATTTAAAATATATATATTATTTAATTATAAATCAAGATTTGATCCACCACTAATGTATAATTAAAATATTTTTAACCATCTAATTTAATGTCATTTAATCAATAACTTCTTTGATTGGACTTGAAATTGATAAATAAAACAAAATTAAACTCTTATTCATTTATATACAATTGAGCTCAAATGTTATTTCTAATATTTAATTCTAAAATATTCTTTATAATTATAAATAAAGATTGGTCCATCATTAATTTATAATTAAAGATATTAAGAACATAAATAAGAAATAAATAAAACTCTTATTTAATCAAATCGCAAAATTATTTTTTTAATCATTAGAAGGAAATAATTACTAAAATTTCATACTACAGAATTAACCAATCATAGTTAAATGAACAAAAGTCAATTTAACTATGAAAGACAACAGGTTACAAAGAGAAATAAAAGATATAACAATAAAATTATCCCCTCTTGATAAAAACAATTTAGATATCTGAATTGACTTTCACTACCTTCTTCAAATCCTTAGATTTTCTCTCAATATATATATATATATATATATGGTGGTGGATTAACTTTTGGAGTTGGTTCTAAACTAAAACCATATTGCATCTACTCTAAATTTTAAATCTCTATCTATTTTAACCTAATGAGACTATGCTTCCATTTATAAGAATAGACGTTGAATAAGGGTTTGGAGTCAAAAACATTACATCACATGCGTGACACAAGTTTTTCCCCACCACTGCACAAAGCTTAATAGTACTTATATAATTCAACCCAAGAGAATCGCACTAAGGTACACACTTTATCTTATCACTAGATGAAAGTTCAACATGTCCATTATGTTTTCCAAAGAGCTATCCTCTACGGCACACATAATTTTGCTAAAACATGTATGTTTGTCTTGAATTTTCAATTTGCCCCTTACATATTGGTTGTTTAGCCTTTTAGTTTAAGGGTTTTGGGTTTTGGGTTTTGGGATTTAGGGTTTAGGGTTTTGGGTTTTGGGATTTAGGGTTTAGGATTTGGAGTTTTGCGATTTAGGTTTTAGGGTTTAGGGTTTTGGGATTTGGGATTTGGGATTTGGAGTTTAAGGATTTAGGGTTTAGGGTTAGGGGTTTGGGGTTTTAGGTTTTGGGATTTTTGTTTAAGGGTTTAGGGTTTAAGGTTTTAGGATTTGGATTTAGGTTTAAGGTTTAAGGTTTTGGGATTTTGAGTTTTGAGATTTAGGGTTTAGGGTTTATGGATTTAGAGTTTAGGGATTTGGGATTTTGGGTTTTAGGTTTTTGGTTTAAAGGTTTAGGGTTTTAGGATTTGGATTTAGGGTTTAGAATTTAAGGTTTTGTGATTTTAGATTTTGGGTTTTAAGATTTGAGATTAGAGTTTAGGATTATATTTGAAGTGAGGATAAAATTTGAAAAAAAAAATAGATGAAAATTAAATCATGATTCCTAAAGAGGAGAATCAATGTGATTCCTAAAGGAGAAAGAATCGATTTCATTCCGTACTCTCTATTACGCCCAACAAAATACACAAATAGAAGGAATTAATTCTGATTCTTTTTCATTCCCTCAAATCAAATATTACCTTTGTTCCTATAATTAATTAATTATTTTTTTCCTAAGATACTTCATTAATTAGTTTAAATCTTGAATTAATCCACCCATTTTTTCTTTATTTACTCATTTCAATTTATATATAATTTGGATTATTTAACAATGATATTAATTACTTATTAAAATGTTATTTTTATTATTATTTATTTTAAAAATATTATTTTTTATAATTCTTTTTAAAAAATCATCTGAGTTGGCTATCCTAAACCATCGAATAAAAAAGAAGAAGAAAATATTCGCTAGACTCCGCAGATAGCGCAGTGTCTACTTCTCTAATATTTAAAACCAAATTTGGTTTAGTTGGCAAAGAAGGGACAGTATATTTTGTTATTTTTTTAAAAAGAAGACTTGAGTCCGGACAAAGACTTTGTGAACATTTCTACTTCATTAATTAGGTCTCTTTTTTTCTTTTTTCTTTTTTTCTTTTTTTCTTTTTTTCTTTTTTTCTTTTTTTCTACAACTACTTCATTAATTAGAAGAAAGCTTGAATTAATCCGACCATTTTTCCTTTATTTATTTATTTATTTATTTATTTTAATTTATATATAATCAGCTCTGTGAGCTAGATAGAGTTTTTAATATTGATTGTTATTAAATATAGTTTAATATCATTAAAATATAATTTTTATTATTACAAATTTTTAAGATATTTTTTTTTAATTTCTAAGAAGAACAATTGAACTGAGTTGGCCATCCTAAATCAACTAATAAAAATGTGTGAAATCTAACTTTTATAGATTTTATTCATATTATTGAGAAAAAAATATCATCATTTTTCGCCCTTTTTTTAGTATGCAGGGTTGGCTGCAGTGGAACATTCTGGTGCTAGTGATCGATGCAGATTTAAGACCAATTTGCCGTGTGGAATCCCATCTTTTTGTGACAGAGGCTTCAAAAATAGTAAAAGATTTTGTGGTGGATTGTTTTTGCTATAGTTGTTAGATTATTATTGAAGGGTCTGAGAGACTAATCTTGTTAGTCAATCATTCTAATTAATATATAATCATCCAATAATTTAAATTATATATAGATTATATATATTTGGTAATCATATTTTCACGTTCTTTGTTAAAAGTTTTTTTTTTCTTTTTTTCTCTTTTATTAAAAAGTTGTTTGGTTTTTCTCTTTCTTAACTTGAATTAAATAATATCTTATTTTCTTATAATTTATTAAAATAAATATTTATAATCTATCAAAAATATTAAAAATGTGTATTAATAATTTTTAATTTTTATAAATAATAAAGTTATATATGTCAAATTTAAATATTATGTGATTAAAGTGTTTATTTATGTAGGATAACAAAATTTATGTATCAAAAATGATTAGATCTTAATTTGGTGTTCAATATAATAATTATGAACCTAATTCGTTTAATTAAATAGTTATAAAATCTTTCTAAAAAATAGTTTTTATTTTTTTATATCTATCTATCTTATAAATTATAGAAAAAATATAAAATTTTATTATTTTTAATATTTTGCACCCAATTAGAGTAAACGTTGAATTCTTGATATGCCTTGCAAAAATAAAGGCATATTTGATGAAATTATCTTTTAATTATGTTGGTATTCTCAAATATTTTAAAAATTGCTATTAGTAATTTCGGGAGAAGTAATTAGTTTTAAGGTAAATATAATTGTATATGCGTACTCTATGTTTATCATCTCCAACCCAATCTATAACTTTAGTACTATGAACATTATTATATTAAATTTATTGCAATATTATTTACCTTCGTAAGCATTGTTCACATTGCATCATTTTTTTTTAAATTTTAAAAATATTATTAAATTTTATATTATATATAAAAACTAAAATTAATCATACAATATAAAATTATTAAAAACAATTGTTAATGAAACATAGAATTAAAAATTTAATATAAACTAAAACATCAATTATATTGTTAAATTTTTATTACATATGATAATTTAAAATTAAGTACACCATATAAAAATATTGAAAATTTTATTTCTTGACATAAATAAATCAAGAATAGAGAATCGCATATTCTACTTGAAAATAAACATTTTTTTTGAATGAATGTAATAATTAAATAAATTAATATCTATTCATATATACTTTTAATTATATATTTTTTAATTAAATATAATTTTAATTTATATAAAAAATATAATATTTTATTTACTAATTTTTTAATTTTTTTAATAATATAATTTTTAATTAATAATAATAATATATAATTAATTAATTGATTGAATATAATAATGAATAAAAAAAATATTTTATTTTATAAATAAATATATTTTTTAATATAATATTTAATGTTATCGAATAAAAAAATTTATATAACTTTTAATATAAAATAAAATAATAAATTGGAGATACCCTTCAAATCAAATTTGATATAGTTTAATAAGGAGGAAACGTAAGTATTATATTTAATTATTAAAATATTATTAAAAAAATATAATTTATCTTAAATTTATTTTTTATAAAATTAAAAAGTTAAATAATCTTATTTATAATCTAATGATTACAGGTGACTTTACTATAAAAAAGTTAATATAAAATAAAATAATAAATTGAAAGTTGAATATACGAAATATAACTAAATGTATTTATAATTTCAATTACAATGAATACTAATATATGTATAAATACAATAAATAAGAATATACTTTTTAATAAAAGTATTTTTAGAAAAAATATATTAGTTGCATACAATTAATATACAGGTGATAAAGTATATTAGTTGCATACAACTAATATATCATTAATGATTTATTAACACTTCCCTTCAAGTTGGCGCATAGATATCGATAATGCCCAACTTGCTTAGTGAACTGTATAATGCCTTTTTGGAAACTCCATTGTTAATCATATCTGCAAGTTGCTATTCTGTGGGAACAAAAGGAAAACTAATAAGTTTGGCATCTAACTTCTCTTTTATAAAGTGACGATCAACCTCTACATGCTTAGTGCGATCATGTTGTACTGGGTTTTATGATATATCAATGGCTGTCCGATTGTCACAATACATCTGCATAATATTTTTGAGTTCGAAACCCAAATCCAATAACAAAGTTCTTATCCATAGTAATTCACAAACTCAATGAGCCATACCTCTATACTCGGCCACAGCACTAGATTGTGCCACCACTTTCTGCTTCTTATTTTTCCATGTAACAAAATTTCCTCCCACAAAGGTGAAATAACCCAATGTTGACTTTCTATCTGTAATACTTCCTACCCAATCTGCATTTGTGAAGCCACAGACTTCAAGAGGATTGTTGTGTTTAGAGAACATTACTCCCCTTCCTGGAGCCGATTTCAAATACCTTAAAATTCTCAAAACAACATTCATATGGTTCTCACTTGGATTATGCATGAACTGACTCACCACACTTACTGCATATGCAACATCTGGTCTAGTATGAGCTAAGTAAATCAAACGCCCAACCAATCTCTAATAGCGAGCTCGATCAGTTGGTATTTGATCTAGATACTCTGCTAAACAATGGTTTTGCTTAATAAGAGTGTCAATAGGTTTGCAATCCAACATACATGTTCTGTTAGCAGATCAATAATGTACTTTCTTTGAAAAATATATATTCCTTCTCTTCCCCTAGCTACCTCAATTCCTAAGAAGTACTTTAGTTCACCTAAGTCCTTCATCTCGAATTCAGAGGCTAGCTATCTTTGTAATTTATCCATCTCAATAGTATCATCACCAGTTATTACCATATCATCAACATAAATGATTAGGGTTGTTACCTTCCCTCGTTGATGTTTGAGAAATAGAATGTGGTCTGAATTACTCTGTCTATAACCAACCTTTTGCATGAACTGTGAAAACATTCCAAACCAGGCTTGAGGGGATTGCTTGAGACCATACAAAGACTTCCTCAATTTGCATACAAAATTACCAGGATAATCAACTATATACCCAGGTGGAAGACTCATGTACACCTCCTCAGCTAATTCTCCATGAAGAAACGCATTCTTGACATCAAACTACCGAAGTGGCCAATTTAGGTTAATGAAAAGTGAGAGCAAACCCCGAATAATGTTCATTTTGGAAACATGAGCAAAAGTCTCATCGCAGTCTACACCATACGTTTGAGTAAACCCTTTTGCTACAAGACGAGCTTTATATTGATTTACGGATCTATCACCATTATGTTTTACAGTAAACACCCATCGACAACCAACTGCCTTTTTCCTTATGGTGGTGGTACAAGTTGCCAAGTATCGTTTTTTTTAACGCATCCCTCTCTTCAGCCATTGCCTTTCTCCATATTGGATCTCCCAATGCATCCTGCACTTTGTTAGGTACTGATACACCAGATATTTGATTCACAAATGATTTATATGACTTAGATAATCTTTTAGTGGACATGTAATTGGCTACTGGGTATTTTGATTTTGCATGAATATTTGGTTCATACCTTTTGGTTGGTTGACCTCGAGTAGACCTATTTGGTAACACATACTGTCCAACATTAGACTCAATGCTATTAGTATCAGTGGGTGTACATACCTCAGATGAGTGACCTTCAGTACCAGGGAGATGTTGATCAGGGGTAGGAGTAATGCCTGAGGGTACAGTTGTGTCTTCAACTTCATTTGTGGTAAGTGAATTTGGTGCTTGAATACTTGGAGCATCTGCTTCTGCAATGACTGGATTCAATGGATTGGGAGTCTCATCTGGTCTCATTGAAACATCAATTGGTGATACAGTTCTTCGAAATATGTATTCTCCCCTTGAGAGCAGTATCAGGTGAGGAAAAATAACTCATGTCATCAAAGAAGGTAACATCCATAGTGACATAATACTTTCTGGTCGGTGGATGGAAGCACTTGTACCCTTTCTGATAACTTCCATAACCAAAAAACACACATTTAATTACCCGGGCATCTAATTTAGACCGTTGATTTTTAGGAACATGCACAAAAGCAACACAACCAAATACACGGGTTGGAAGATTATGGAAGGATGATAAGGAGACGTAAGATGCGAAAATCTAGAATGTGATTTTTTTTCGTTAAGGACACTAGACGGGAGACGATTGATGAGATGGGCAGAAGCCTGTACAACATCATCCCAAAGATATTTTGGCATATAAGAACTAAATAAGAGTGCACGAGCCATATCAAGTAAATGATGATTTTTTCTTTCAGACACTCCATTTTGTTCCTGTGTTTGCGGACAAGTAGTTTGGTGAATAATCCCATGTGTTTTGAAAAAAGTCTTGAAAAGCATGATTAACATATTCCCCCCATTGTCAAAACGGAGGATCTGAATGATGCCATTGTATTGTGTTTGAATGAAGGTATGAAAAGTTTGAAAAACTGAAAAAAACTTCATCTTTTGTTCTAAGAAGAGAAATCCATGATAACCTTGTACAGTCATCGATAAACAAAACAAAATATCTCATACCTGATATAGTGAGCTCTTTAGATGGTCCCCAAACATCAGAATGAATTAATTCAAAAGGAATAATACTTTTATTAGAAATACTAGGAGAATAAGTAATACGATGTCTCTTGGCCAAAACACAAGTCTCACAATGTAGAACAGTCTCACTAACACCAATAAATAAAGTGGGCATATATTTTTTCATAAGACTAAAAGACGGATGCCCTAAGCGGCGATGCCACAACCAAATTTCACTTAGCTTATCGGAACTAGAGGTCAATGCAGTGCGTGCCCGTGCTCCTGGTTTCTCCCCTACGTAGTTCTGATCCAAACAGAACAATCTACCCCTCATATACCCTCGACCAATTATTTTCCTGGTAAGAAGATCCTGAAAAATCACATACATAGGATAAAAGGTTACAGAATATTTAGACTCAATATTCAACTATGAGACATATATTAAGTGATGAGATAAGTTAGGTACATATAAAACATTATGGAGTTGTAAAGATGGAGTGATATGAACTGACCCTTTTCCTAAGACATGAAAGGCCTCACCATTAGCATTCGTAACATAAGACACTGAGGGGAAGATAACTCATTAAAATAAGATTTATCATAAGTCATATGATTAGATGCACTAGAATCAATAATCCAAGTATTAGACCCAACAGAGTGAAAAACATTTAAGATCATACCAATCTTATCACGACCAGCTATTGAAGCTATAAGGATACCTCCACATTCCATAGGATGATTTTGTCCATAGTAGTCTGGTTCTTGGAAAATTTGCACTATAACTACTTTTGCTTTAGAACGATGATGTTGTCGTTTTGCTCCATAGTAGTTTGCTTTTGGTTTCAAGTGTGGATACAGTTTCCAACAATTCTCACGAAGATGCCCCTGTTCATTGCAATAAGAGCAGTGAGAACGAGAACGATTGGTAAAACCTGGTAGAGGTCCCTATTGATGAAGTGGAATTGAATTTTACTGTTGGAGGAAAGATGCCTTTGATTTGGCTTGAATGGCTAGGCTTGATACCTCAACTTGTGCCTGATGAAGACTCTCTTGCTGAGATTCGTCTTTACGGATGTATGTAAAGGCGGTAGTCAAGACTCTCTTGCTGAGATTCGAAGCAATTCGCCTTTAGCACTATTATGATTTGTATCAAGGCCTCTTAAAAAGGCATGTACTCGTTCAAGCTCCTTCTCTTTCTGGTACCACAGAAGGTCTTCTGGATTTTTAATTTTGCACGGGTGTTTCTGGTCAATTTCAGCCCATACACTTTTCACCTTGGTAAAAAAAAAAAGAGATATTGGTTGCCCATTTTGCTGCATGCCAGCAGCTTTGCACATGAGTTCATGAATTTGAATAAAATCAGACTCATTTGTATAAAGATCGCTTAAGGTATTCCATATGGCCTCAGCACTTTCACATTCCTCCACCATTTGTAATATATCATCATTGATGGCTCTAAATAGAATTAACGTGACAAAGCCATCATCATCTTCCCACCTAGTATAGGCTTCTATATCATCTTGATTAGAAGCCCTGATTGATCCAGATACATGTCCCATTTTATGCATCCCACAAAGATAAACAGACATAATTTTTTTTCATGTTAAAAAATTTTTACCATTAAATTTAGTACCCCGAAAGAACCAAATTCTGAACTTTTAAATGAAATTTCAAAATTTAGAACTTTATGAATTTTGGAAATGTAAGTAAAAATTTGTACCATTAATGATTCATTAAGTCATATCCTTCAAATCAAATTTGATATAGTTTACCAAGGAGGAAACGTAAGTGATTATATTTAATTATAAAAAATATTTAAAAAATATAATTTATCTTAAATTTATTTTTTATAAAATTAAAAAGTTAAGTAATCTTATTTATAAACTAATGATTAGACGGGACTTTATTATATAAAAAAAAAACATCACTCATTTTTACTTTATTGATCTTATCTCTACTTCAATAATTATCTCGAATACATCCACCCATTTTTACTTTATTCACTCATTTCACTTTATGTATAATCAGCATTATTTGAGAATTGAAGAGACTTGTTAAATGCTTATTATCATTTAATTAAAAACTATTTAATATTTTTAAGATTTTATTTTTATTATTATAAATTTTAAATATAATTTTTTATAATTTTTAAAAAAATCATCTTAGTTTGCCATCCTAGATCAACTAATAATAAAGAAAATCTGTTAGACTAGTAGATAACATATATATTAGGTTTATAAATAAGGTGGAGAATATTTGTTTTATATGTATATATTTATTTACGTAAGGGTGTTCATTTGAGGTAAAACATTATAATTATATTTTATTATAAAAAACTCAGCACAAAGACTTTGTTGACTTCTGTACTTCGTTAATTAGGTCAAGGCTTGAATTCATCCACCCATTTTTTTTCCTTTTTAAAACGTTTATATTATATATATATTTAGAGAAATATTTATTTAAATTTAAAAGTATTTAAAAAATATATTTTTAAAGTTTTGAATCTTAATTTTTTTGGAATCTATAATAAAATTTAAATAATAATAATAAAATCTAAAATCAATAAAAATTAAATAGTATTATACTTAATTTAAAATTTAAAAAACGATAAATTATATAAATTATCATTTATATTTTATTATAAAAAAACTCAGCACAAAGACTTTGTTGACTTCTGTAATTCATTAATTAGTTCAAGGCTTGAATTCTTCCACCCATTATACATTTGAATTTATATATAACTAGCGTTTGAGAACCGGATAGTTTTATTGAATATAATTATCAATCTTTTTAAAGCATTTAGATCTACTAGTAATGGGTACGCGTCATGATCAACAAGAAAGAGATATAGAGCTCAATGCCGTAACAGAGAGGTTAGTACTACTCAATTTACTCTTTTAATTTACTTAGCATACTTCTAATTTAATTAATAATATTAATCCGATTATAAGATATTTTTTCAATTTTAATTAACAGATCCAAATCTCAATCTCGTCAGGACTCAAAAAATGCTACATCATCAGATTTAAATAAAAGAATAAAGAAAACAATCATTTCCTACCACCTCATTATGAGAATGAACCAATTATATTTATTTTTATTTACAATTGGAGTATCAATGGATACATTATTCTTATTCATTCCTAACATAAATAAGGATAAAAAGTGTGTTATTATTGAAAACGATGTGAAAATTGTTGCTCTGGTATTACGTTCAGTCACTGACATTTTCTTCCTGGAACGTATACTTTACAAAGTTCTAGTGGGATTTGGTCTACGTAAGCGCTCTTGGGTATATTACTTCAACATGTTAATCGATATTCTGTGTATTGCTCCTCTTCCACAAGTAAGAATAGCAACCATAATTGTTTAACTTTCGTGTTCAATTGTTTATAATGTTTAATCTGCTTAAATTTTATTACATATTAATTATATATAAACTCATATATATATATATATATATATATATATATATATTTAGGCGTTAATTGCAAGTTTCTTTAATGGAGGAGGAAGATCAGAACAGTTGATTAAAAAGAAGAATCTTAATTCTATCATCGTGTTTCAATATTTTCCAAGAGCTTCGATATATCTTACGTATTTGAGAATTAAGACTTGTATCTCTCCTAAAGCAGTAATATTTTGGAATTTGTTATTTTTCTTTGGACTCAGTCACGTAAGTTTTTTTTATTTATTAAGTACTTATTTTATGATATTTTAACTAAATTTTTAAAAAATTATCAATTTTTATCATATAATTTTCTATTTAAATTATAAGGATAAAATAATTTAATTAATAGATAATTAATTAGAAGCATTAAATTCAGAATAAATCATTCAAACATAAAAAAAAATTAATTTAACGTAGAAAATGAAGCATAGTTCAGAATTAAATTACATCTTTTTTTTAACATAAAGAAAAAATTAGTTAATGTTAAAAATTAAATTTTACATAAACGAATTTATTATAACGTAAATAAGATATAATGAGATAAAATAATATTTAAATAAAATTAGATAATATTATATCATAAAGTTATTAAATATATTAAATAAAATATGATACTTAAATATATCTAACACTAATTATATAATATATAATTTATATATTTTTATGAAGGTAATAATAAAAACTTTATATATTTTACTAGTAATTATATTTTGTTTTTAATTTTCCATTCACTTGTTAACTTTGAATACAGATATTCGGATCCTTCTGGTACTTCTTTGCAGTACAGCTAGAGACATCATGTGCATCAAATATGTTAGATTGCAAAGACACCACTAGGAAGAATTCGACAAGTAACTTTTGCTCTGTAAATCAAACCTTTGATTTCGGAATCTACACAGAAGCAATTAAAGCTGATTTGCTTGTCACAAAAGATATTCCAAGAAAGATTATTCATTCTTTTTGGTGGGGATTGCGAAATCTGAGGTAAAAGACATTTTTAAGAGTTTGTCTTTGTTTATTGTAACTTCGTAAAAAATAAATAATTACATCCAGTTTTATTGTAACTTCCTAAAAATAAATAATTAAAATATTATTTTGTTTTTAATTTTATTGATGTACAGTTCTTGTGGCCAAAACCTCCAATCAAGTGGCTATCTGTGGGAGACCTGCTTTGGAGCTTTAATTACCACCGCTGGGCTCGTGCTTTTTTTGTATTTTATTGGACAAGTCCAGGTTTGTTCTGAATATATATATATATATATATGGTTCATGCCAATTTCGTTCAAGAATCCCTCCTCATGATTTCTAACTCTATATATGCCACTCAATATAAGTAATAACTATTAGATTTTTTATTTAATATTTAGTCTCATGTTAATTTTATATGAATTTTTAAAGGGATTTTTAGATTATAAACAAAGAATCTCTTCCTATATATATATTATCATAATAGCATCCAAGAAAAATAATACACTTTGTATTTAAAAAAGTTATCTCTTATTTATTTACACTTTTAATTTAGGAGACAAGTGTAAAGAAAAGGAAAAAAAAAAAAACAACTCCTACATATGGCATGGAGTTTTTCTTAGTTTGGCTGAAGAATAAATAAATTTGACCAAGATATTATTTAGAAAATTATGAATTAATTTTATCTAAATGTAATTCTAACAATACAATTAAAAGATGTATGAATTAATCATTAAAAAAACAAATATTTATCTATCAAACTATATTTGAGATGGAATTTTACAAGAAAAATATATATATATACTAACCATACTAATATCAAGCCTTTTACTAACCATATTTGTGGTATAGGTGTATATTGAGGTCTTGGTAGGTCCAATAATAAAGGAAAAATGGCATGGGATGAAACACAGAGAAATAGACGTGGATGTGTGGTTCAATAACAATAAAATTCCCGAAAAGGATAAGATTAAAAAAACTTTAAAGCAAAAGATTCGATACATGCCAGAAATCAAAGATATTCATTTGAAAATTCTAGTTCCTCTTCTATAAGCTAAAGAAAGAAAGTCGGTGAAAAGTTGGCTCTGCCATCCAATTCTAAACAAGGTATGTAATTGTATTTTTTTAAGTAGGTGATTTCATATATGCATGTATTATTTACACAAATGTAAACATTTTCAAAGATGTTAAAAGGACAACCATTCACCCAAAACTATTTAAGACTTGTGATCTAAAGAATGCACCGACACAGATTTAAGATTTATAATAGGTAAAAAATAATATTAGTTATTATTTATTTTAAATTAAAATATATTATAAGAATTTTAATATATTGAATATTATAAATATAAAATTTAAAATTCAAATATAACCTATTTTTGTTTTATATATTAATTTATGTATAATTTTATAAATATTATAATTAAAAATTTATTTATAAAAAGTTATAGAAAGACACATATCCAATTTCACCTTAGTTATTTGGTCTCTAGTTATTCATCATTGGTACCAGGTACATGTTATGCAGACCGGCCATAAACTAACATTTTGTTGTTAAAAGAGAAAATTAGTCTTTATCGATATTATTTTATACAATCCAAACTCATACACTCTAAGTCATAACTAGAATTTTGGGCATTCTACATGTTAGAATTGAATTCATACCACTTAATCACAACTTGTTGACAAAAATAAATACAATTTATTATTTTAAGTGAAAATACAATCATGATCTTATAGTTATTATTATTATTATTATAAAAATGACATTTATAAGTAATGTTAATTTTTTAATTATTATAATTTTATTATTATATTATTAAAAGTTATCTTTTATAGATAAAGAAGTACATTTCTTCCCCTAATTATATTTTTAATTCCATTAGGCAAACATTTTGTTTACTTGAATAATTAAAATAGGAAAAATAGAGAGGTAAATATTTAAATAAAAATAAGATAATTAAATATTAATATAAAAAATATAATTTATTTTATTTAACATTATAGGTTGCAATTCTTCAAAATATGAACAACAAAATGTTGAAGGATATGTTGAAGGAGATTATTACTTATTACTTAAAACCAGTGATCTATTCTGAGAACAATTACATAATTTGTAAAGGAAAATCATTGGATTTTATGTTATTAATCACACAAGGTGTTATATGGAACTTTAAACCTAGTGTTGGTGATAACAATAGTGTTAATATTATGGGCAATTGTAGACGTATTTTGAAAAGAAATGTCTATGGAGAAGAACTTTTGGAATGAATTTTCAAATCAGAATTTATTCGGGTTGACTCAGATTCAGATATTCTCATCTCAGATACAAATGTGAAAGCCCGTACAAAGGTGGAGGCCTTTACTATAATGGACAATGATATAAGTATTATAGTCAATAGATTCAAGATCCGAATCATACCCAATCTTGCAAAATCTGGGAAGTTTGATTTAAAACTTGTTGAGTCAATTACAGCTTCGTTTATTCAAAGTACTGTGCGTCGTAGGCATCGTCGATATGATCAAAATAAGAAACTCCGAGCTATAGTCGACTCGTGTTGCTTAAAGTTTTATAAGTGACAATAAATTGTGTAATTATTTTTTATTATTGTAATTTGAAGTTTCTTATTATGCTGTGTTAGTTATGAATTTAATTATGATATTAGTCCAATTACATATTTACATTTTTATTGTTTTCTTCTTTTTTCCTCTTTTGCAAAAATTTATTGATAAGTCCAATTTTTTTTTATTAAATGATATTTGAGAGATAGGAATATCATATAAGTCTCGCATTTGGTATAATTTAGTATATCTCATGTGACAAGCAAAGAGTGGTCTTAGTTAACAAAAGACTTTACAAACTAAGTCTAATATGTATTAAATCATCATATAAGATGATCACATTACAATCTCAATAAAAAGATAAATGACTAGTAATTATTCCTTATTTATTCACAGATTCTATCGTATTTTAAATCTCATAACATATAATGACAGGAAAACATTATCTTTACTTTTAATCACTGAACGATACCTAGATAAATTGATGTATATAATTTTTTTTATCTACTTGATTCCTCGTTAATTTTTACTTTGTATGTGCTGGTCTTGTTATTGCTTTCGATCATGGGATTTAAGTATTTTGTCATTGTTTCAAAGATCATCTTAGTTTCACTTTGACTATGAGATATCTCTTTAAGTCTTGCAACCGCATCTCTTTCTTTTACTTGATTGGGAAATTGGGACTTGCTGGTATCATAGCTGCATTCTACTGTTAAAGGAAGGCTTCCCTTCTCCTTTTTTCCTTAGTCTCACTGCGTTGATTGCTTAAAACTCACTTTTCTGTAAATGCTCCATGAATCATTTGCTTAATATGTATTAGCCTAATATATTAATTATGAAAATACCTATTTACTGATACACTTTACATTAACGAACACATTTTTTTGGTTATTGTTTCTTTAATATGTGGTAGGAAAGCATACATTGGTTTGTAGTAAATTATTTTGTTTACATGTCTAGAAAAGTTTTTTGTATTATATTTTTTCTCTTTGAAATTTCATATGGGAATTTACGCGTGGTTTAGTTCTCTAATTACAATTAGAGGAATTTCGCAACAAAAAAGAGGCAGAGCTTGCCAAGAAGGCTTCATCTTCAACTAGCCAGGTCCTGGCTTCTAAAGTATATTCAATTGAGAAAAATCCTTTAGATGCTAAGCATCCATAAGTAACAGATTCAGATGGAGCTGGTGTAACAGACAGATCAGGCAATGTCGCTTCTGATCTTTCACGGGTAGTTGCTGTTGATGCAAGTTTATAATAACAGTGTAGGAACAATATTATCGATAACTTGAAAGGAATTGCTTGGGTTGATTCGTTGATCAAGTCGCTCTCTTTAAGACGTTTCGCGGCTCTGCCCAATTTGTGCAAGCAAACACAGCCCCATCGTCCCCAGGATAAAACAGCCCAGAATCTTCTTTTCTCTGTCTCGGAACTTCATTGCACTGATGAAGACCAGAATACTACACCTGAAAATTTGTTGCTCGGGAAACTGGAAAATAACTTAGACTTGCAGAGAGAATTGTTTGTAGTGAGATGAGTTTTCAGAGAGTGTTGTGTTAAACTGAGAGCTGAAGCCCTCTTTTTATAGGTTTTAGAAACCATGTAGTAATTATGATAAAACAGTAATGTCTGGGAATTAAGAGCGTAACGGTCATTTTCGGAGGCGACGGTGCGCGCGCGCTTGTGTGGTATCACATTTGCCTAGGTCCTCTCCCCTTACACAAAAGTGGGTGCCCCTTGGGGCCCAATCTCAATAGCCAACTCTTCACTATTTATACCTCTTTAAAATAATGTAAAAAAGCAATATGGGACAAGGCTTTATAATTTTTTATTAGCTTCACATTTTCCAACAATCAATTTTTTATAAATTTGATCTTTTCCAACAATCCCCCACTTGAATTTTATATAAAAACAATTTTCATCGAACAACCGATCAATTATAAGATTGTGCATAAGCGAAAAATGTGTCTTTCAACTTGAACCTTTGCATAGTGTTGATGCTTTAGAATATACTAGAGTAACTCGTAGTTTTGAACTCTATCTCTAACAATCATCACAGACACAACCTTTCCAAGGTGTAGTTCGAAAAAGCCCGTGCTTTACGGCCATGCACGTGTATCCCAGTATAGTGAACGCTCTAGTAAATTTTGCCCAAAACATTTTCATAGGAAGCGGCCACACTTCCACATTCACATAGGTGACTCTATCAAGAGTACTCATGTAGCTATGTACTCCACTCCACATAGAGTATATAACTTATTAAGATTTTAACAATTAACTCATCCTTTTCTATCGCTTCAGGACTTCATGCTTCTAACAATATAGAATGGGATTTGATAAATTGCATGATACATCTCATATCACTTCATGACTTGTTATTACCCTTTGAACTTATTTCTTGAGATCTCCAGTCTATAAGTTGGGTTACCATCATAAGTGACTCTTCATTCTAAGGGCATTAATCCCATTCCTTTTGAGGTTTTGAAAACCTTCTCTCTTGGTAATCCTTTCGTCAAAGGATCTGCCAAATTTTCATCAGAACGTACATGATCCACTCTTATAGCTCCCGTAGAGAGAAATTCTCTAACAATGCTATGCTTACGACGTATTTTTCGCCTCTTGCCATTGTAGTAACGGTTTTGAATCTTTGCAATTGCTGCGGTACTATCGCTCTGGATCAAGATAGCTGGTATCGGTCTTTCCCACAAAGGGATTTCAACTAACAAACTTCTTAGCCAGCCTGCTTCTTCACTAGCAGTGTCTAGTGCTATCATTTCAGACTCCATTGTAGATTGAGCCAATATTGTCTGTTTCTTAGACTTCCAAGAAACGGATCCACCAGCTATGTTAAATATATAGCCGCTAGTTGCTTTGGAGTCTTCTGATAAAGTGTTCCAATCTGCATCGTTGTATCCTTCTAAAATAACGGGAAACTTTTTATAATGTAATCCAAGGTTCATAGTTCTCTTAAGGTATCTCATAACCCTTTCAATAGCATTTCAATGCTCTATACTAGGTCTACTGGTAAACCTACATAGTAGTCCCACAACATAAGCTATGTCTGGTCTAGTGCAATCAGTAGCGTAACGTAAGCTACCGATGATGCTCGCATACTCAGTTTGTCTAACACCATCTCCGGTGTTCTTGAACAACTTTACACTAGGATCGTAAGGAGTACATGCAGGTTTATAGTTAAAGTAATTATATTTCTTTAAGATCTTCTCAATGTAGTGAGATTGATCTAGAGAAATTCCCTTTTCAGACCTAGTTATTTTTATACCAAGGATTACACTCGCTTCTCCGAGATATTTCATATCAAAATTAGCTCTTAACAATGTTTTCACATTATTCACAACATAAATATTTGATCCAAAAATAAGCATGTCATCCACATATAAACATATAATAGTGCAAATATTATCTTCTAATTTATAATAAATGTATTTGTCACTTTCATTTATTTTGAATCCATGTGAGATAACTAGATTATCAAATTTTTCATGCCATTGCTTAGGTGCTTGTTTTAGACCATACATAGATTTATCTAATTTACAAACTTTATTTTCTTGACCTGGGATAACAAAACCTTCAAGTTGATCCATATAAATTTCTTCTTCTAAATCACTATTTAAGAAAGCAGTTTTAACATCCATTTGATGTACTACTAAATCATGGATAGTAGCGAGAGAGAAAAGTACACGTATGGAAGTTATTCGTGTAACTGGTGAAAAGGTATCATAGAAATCTACATTTTCCCTTTGCCTATATCCTTTAACTACAATACGAGCTTTGTATTTTTCAATAGTACCATCGGGTTTTAATTTCTTTTTTAGTATCCATTTACATCCAATGGTTTTGCAACCAGGAGGTAAGTCAACTAAATGCCAAGTCTTATTATACTCAAGTGAGTCCATTTCATCATTTATGGTTTCTTCCCATAAGTTGGCATCTAAAGAAGATAATGCTTCTTTAAGAGTTTGGGGATCTTCCTCTAAGGTATAAGCATAAAAATCAGACCCAAAATCCTTAAGGGTTTGAGCTCGTTTACTTGTTCTAATTTCAATGTTTAATCCTTCAGTTTGTTCACTAGTTCTAGTTATAGGTAAACTACTAAAAGACGAGCCCCCACTATTTTTAAATTTAAAGGGGAACCTATGTTCATAGAAGTCAGAATCATTTGATTCTATAACTATCTGATCTTTTAAGTCATAGAATTTATAAGCTTTACTATTCACAGTGTATCCTATGAATACACATTCATATGCTCTACTAGCAAGTTTATTTCTTTTAGGATCAGGGATCCTAACATAGGCTAAACAACCCCAAGTTTTAAAATAAGTTAAATTAGGTTTCTTATTTTTCAAAATTTCATATGGTGAAATTTTATTTGTAGATTTAGGCACTCTATTTAGCACATAGCAAACAGTTAATAAAATTTCTCCCCACCAATGGGAAGCAGCACCAGAGTTTAATAAATTTGCAACAACTGATTCAGTAAAAGTTCTATTTTTTCTTTCAGCTTTGCCATTCATTTCAGGAGAATAAGGTGCAGTTTTTTCATGAATGATTCCATGAGTTTTATAAAAATCATTGAAGATATTAGAATCATATTCGGTGCCTCTATCACTTCGAAACCTTTTTATTTTTCTATTAAGTTGATTTTCAATCTCAGTCATAAATATTTTAAACATGTCAAACACTTCACTTTTATTTTTCATTAGATATACATAAGTGTAATCTGAACAGTCATCTATAAAAGTTATAAAATAACGTTTTCCATTTCTTGTTCAATTTCCATCAAGTTCACATATATCAGAATGAATTAATTCTAAAGATTCAGATTATCTAACTACTGATTTATGTGAAGTTTTGGTTATTTTAGCTTGACTACAAAAATCACATTTTTCAAAATCATTTAAGATAGTTTAGGAATTAGTTCTAAGCTACTCATGTTCTTGATTATGCGTTTATTAACATGACAAAGTCTAGCATGCCAAATATTAAAAGAACTCAACATGTAAGCAGAAGATGAGGTTTTATTGATTTCAACGTTTAATTTAAACATGCCATCAGTGGCGTACCCTTTCCCAACAAATATATTATTTTTAGTTATAGTATATAAATCAGCCCCTATAGTTTGAGTAAACCCAGCTTTGTTAAGAAGATAGCCTGAAACTAAGTTCTTTCTCATCTCTGGAGTATGCAGGACATCCTTCAAGATGACAGTCTTTCCAAAGGTAAACTTCAATACCACCTCACCAGTACCAGCAACTTTAGTGGAGTGGGAGTCGCCCAGTAGCACTTTCTTATCCTCAGAATCAGAATAGGATTTGAACATGTCTCGATCATAGCAGATATGGCGAGAAGCACCGGTGTTGACCCACCACCCCTCGGATCCACCAACAAAATTGACTTCAGATATCATAGCAATAAGTTGATCTTCGGTAAGGTTCGCCTGTGGGGCAGGACGATTCCTGTTTCGGCAGTTTCTAGCCAAGTGGCCAGGTATGTTACAACTATAACACATGAATGTGTTATTCCTTAAGGGGGGTTGAGGTCCATTCTGGGGAGGATAGTTTCTATTTCTATTTTGGTGGTTGCAGTTCTGGTTATTATTACGATTCTGAGTTTTCATATTTCTACCTTTAGGTTTCAAATTTGTAGGGGAGGGTTTCTTATTGGTACTGTTATTTGAGACTACGAGTACTTCATTTCTTTGGTCTTGCTTTCTAGCTTCTTCTTCTATTCTTAACCAGGTTATAAGACTTTCTAAAGAAAATTCCTTAGTTTTATGCCTAAGTGTATTCTTAAAATCTTTCCAAGCAGGGGGTAATTTATCTATAATAACAGCTACTTGAAATTGTTCATCTAAAGTCATACCTTCAGAAGTTATTTCGTGTGCTATCTTCTGCAATTCGTGTGATTGAGCTTCCACTGATTTGCCATCAATCATTTGAAACTTCATGTACCTACTGACAACATACTTCTTAGTTCCAGCTTCCTCAGTGTCGTATTTCTTTTGAAGTGCTTCCCAAATTTCCTTAGCAGACTTATCACAGTTATAATAATCATACAAGTCATCAGCTGAACCGTTAAGAATATAATTTTTGCATAGAAAATCATTTTCCATCCAGGTGTCTAAATCCTTAGTTACAACTCCAGTAGGAGGATTGGACTGTATTGGTTTTTCAGTAGTAAGAGCAGAAACGACTTTTTTCATGGTTAAGAAAAACAACATTTTTTTGTCTCCATCTTTTAAAGTGTAGTCCCTCAAAACAGAATGGTTTGTTTAGATCAGCAGTTAGCATTTCAGTAAACATGGCAGATTGAATTCGTCTTAAAATTGTTGATGCAAGTTTATAATAACAGTGTAAGAACAATATTACCGATAACTTGAAAGGAACTGCTTGGGTTGAGTTGCGGACTAGGTCGCTCTCTTTAAGACGTTTCGTGGCTCCACCCAATTTGTGCAAGCAAACACAGTCCCATCGTCCCCAGGATAAAATAGCCCAGAATCTTTTTTTTTCTCTTTCTCGGAACTTCACTGCACTGATGAAGACCGGAATACTACACCTGAAAAATTTGTTGCTCGGGAAACTGGAAAATAACTTAGACTTGCAGAGAGAATTTTTTGTAGTGAGATGAGTTTTCAGAGAGTGTTGTGTTAAACTGAGAGCTGAAGCCCTCTTTTTATAGGTTTTAGAAACCGTGTGGTAATTATGATAAAACGGTAATGTCTAGGAATTAAGAGTGTAACGGCCATTATGAGTAATGAAGAATAACGGTCATTTTTCGGATTAAAGACGAGTAACGGAAATTTTTGTGAGTAAATACAAGCAACGACTCTTTTTCTGAATAAAGAAGACAAACGGCCATTTAACGGTTATATTTTTGATAAAAGAAAATAACGATCATTTTTCTGAACAAAAAAATCTATATATATAACAACCATTTTTGTAAGTGGAAAAGTTTTCCTTAAAAAGAATATTTTTCCAAAAAATAAAATACCACCTCACCTCACACACAAGCACTCGGACTCGGCTCGGCACGGCATGGCCGGTCGGTCGGACAGACGGCGGCAACGGCGGCAGTGCGTGTGCACGTGTGGTATCACATTTGCCTAGGTCCTCTCCCCTTACACAAAAGTGGGTGCCCCTTGGGGCCCAATCCCAATAGCCAACTCTTCACTATTTATACCTCTTTATAATAATGTAAAAAAGCAATGTGGGACAAGGCTTTATAATTTTTTGTTAGCTTCACATTTTCCAACAATCAATTTTTTATATATTTCATCTTTTCCAACAGTTGTACATAATAACAACAATGTAGTTCATTATTACCAGGACCAGGAAGAAGCTTTGTCAAATAATACACACATTAGTCATGTACCAAAGGAAGATTACAAGTTATTTTCTTTAGACCAAAGTCATAGATAAAGTAATTTAGGGTATGTTGCATCATTATATGCTAATCAAAATTGTACGGTGTATGTGAGTGTTGGCGATATTTGTGAACAAAATATTTAAATATTAATGAGTTTCTTGGTGCATTTTTCATGACGGCTATTCAAAACCGAATAAACTTCCAAACTTCATGTCAATATGTTTAAGGTATGTACTCATCCTTATGCACGTTAGAATACATGTTATACACTTAAGAATATTTGGTATATACTTTAGTCGATTGATCAAGTATTGGGTTGATCGATCAAATGGGGAGGATTGATCTTCTATGATCAATATCCTCTGGGGTTGATTTTCAAATTGGGAAATATCGATCGAGTTGGGTTCATTTGATTGATCAAGTGATGGATTGATTGAGAATTGAGTGTATTTGATCTACTTGATCTTAGGTTTATTTTATTCATTGCTGGATGGTCAAAAATTGAAAAGTGTTTCGATCGATTGAGCTTGGACTGGGGCTTCAACTTAAAACATTAATTTAAAATTAAGTCAATTTATGAAATTACTATTTAGTATTTTCTTTAATGTGCTTCAATGTTTTAAAAATACATTTTAAAATATTGGATAAGATATTGCCTAAGTTATAAGATAAGATATAGGTAAAATATAGAATAAGATATAGGCTAAAATATTAAATAAGATATAACCTAAAATATAGTCTAAAAGATAGCCTAAAATCTCAATAAAACTATTTGAAAAAGAACTCTTATTTGAATATATGTCTTCTTGATTAATAAATACTACTAATCCTATTTGTAATAGAAAAAATGTTTATTGATTACATAGGATTAGGGTTTTATTTTTTCATATAAATAGAATCATTGCTCATTATTTCAAACAACCACATTCATTATAATTTTCTAATTGTTTTTGTGTTGTCTCTCTCTCTCTCTCTCAAAACGTCTTGCAAAAACCAAGATTATATTTGTTTAGGCTTCTTTCTTTAATTAATTTGTAAAACATTAGTGGTTGTATTTGATTGATTAACAAGCCTACTTAATTTATGATATTTTGATTATATGTTCATATAGTATCTTTTTTATTATGTTCTAGAATACTTTGATCAAATAATTATGTGTATAATATCTTAATTATTTGATTTTATTATTTAACTTTAAAGAAGCTATCTTTATTGAACGTATGCTTAATCTGCTTGTTCTATGGTTGCTAGATGATTTAAAATAATCTGATATATTCTTGAATCTTCTAGTTAGGAATATTAATTATTAAATTTTATTTAGGACACATGCACTTTGTATTTATGTTATTGTGTTAACATTTCAGGTGTTGGTTGAACGGGTTTGATTGGTCGTGTGACTCGAATTTATTGAAACATTGGCTAGGATCCTAACACCTTTTTTATGGAGACTATGAAGGAAAGCAGTGACTTGTAAGTAGATTATTTGGAGGCATTATCTTATAAGGTAGTTTAAGTGCTAGCTTGTAATTGAATCTTATTTTCATAGTGTATCGTTAGGTAGTGAGGTAGATCGATGATTTTTTTCTTAGGTTATTGTTGTGGCTCAGATTGTTTCATCTAAAAATCTACGTATCAATCTTTATTTTTGCATGATTTTATTTACATGTGATTGCATGTGTGGCCATTTGTGAAATTTTAATTTGACATAATTTGATTAATTACTTATTTGCCCATCTAGTTAATTAGATCCTAATTAAAAAGCTTTTAATTGGTATCAAAATGTATCACTATATATACTTAGTGTTTGTTTAGGACCTTGTTATGGATCATAATCTAAGATAAATCAAATCTATGAGTTCAAAAGGTAAGAAATCTAAAACTACTGGCCGTAAATATTTTGAATACAATGGGATCTGTCACTTTGTAGTTGATTGTGGTAATAAAAAGAAAAGATTTGGAAGAGCTATCAATGCTACATTTAGTGATTCAAAAAGTAACAACGAAAATCTAGATGAATCTGATAACAGTGGCACCAACTATTTGACATTTCTTGCAACTAATGATGAATATTTTAGTAAGTTTGACATTGATTTAGATTATGAGAAAAGTGATTCTAAATTCCCACTAAAGAAATTTAATGCTAATAGTCTTGATGAAGTATTTATAGATTTAGTAGGCTCTAAAAAGGAAAATGATAGGTTTCTTGTAGAAGTAACTAAATTAAATAATAAACATAAATCTTATGAATTAAATACCTTAATCATAGAAAAAGAAAAAAAAATTGTTTAAACTTACTAGTTGTTTGAATTTAAGTCTTGCAAATCTTAAAGAGGAAAACAAGAATTTAGTGCAAGAACTTGGAAAATCAAATGAAGCCTTAAAGAGGTTGACCATTGGAATTGAAAGGCTAAATAAAGTTCTTGATTATGGAAAACATGTTGGATATACGAAAGAGCTAGGTTATGTAGATGAGCACTCTGCAACATCATTTTCAAAACAACTCAATTTGTAACACCATCTAACCCTTCTTTTTCATGTACATTACTTTGGTTTTAAGAATGAGATCTCCATACATTTAACATCAAATATCACATTTGTAAGGCCTTTTAACTCTACTCTTATAGTTACCTATTATGCATAAAGAATCGTTGCATCTATGGTAGAAAATACTATTAAGTTTGTACTCATATGTCATCATTGTGGTAGGAAAAATCACATTAGGTCCAAGTGTAAATTTTTGATAAATGCTAATAAATTTAATAATTGCTTCCATGTTTCTAGTTATAGGACTCATAATTATCATCCATTTATGAATATTATGTCAAATAATTACTATAAAGCATAAAATTGTTAGTTCAAAAAGACAAATGAAATTCAACACATTTAATTCTAGGACTAAAAATATCATCATCATACCATGCATGTTTCATCTTCATTTAGGATGAATGTGAAATATAAAGGTAGATCCAAAAAAAGGTATATGATAGCTAAGATAGTTAGTTCTAACCCAAAATATAAATAAACCAAAATTCAGGAAAATTTATGTTAAGAAAGACTGTTTATTTCTGGTCTCATGACCGTCATTTTAGTTTACTTAAATACTTTTATTTGAGTGCTTGATAAACCATAGGTGAGAATCTTTCGTAAGTTTTTTCCTTTTTCCTTTTTATTTGTTTATTGATGTTTCTTTAGTTTAAGAAAAAAAAGGAGTATAGATTTGTTTTAGCAATGAATTAGACTTTACTTACTACTTTACATACTACTTTCCATTATAAACTTGACTTATTCTGATTGACTCTTTATTGTATAAGATATAGCCTAAATTATAGTCTAAGCGATAGTCTAAAATCTCAATGATACTACTTTAAAAAGATCTCTTATTTAAATATGAGTCTTCTTGATTAATGAGTATTACTATTATTATTTGAAATAGAACACATATATATCAATTACATATGATTAATGTTTTAATTTTTCATATAAATAAAGCTCATTTCTCATTATTTCAAACAACCACATTCATTATAATTTTGTAATTGTTTTTGTGCTCTCTTTCAAAATGTTTTGCAAAAACAAAATCATATTTGGTTAGGCTTCTTTCTTTAATTAATTTGTCAAACATTGGTGGTTGTATTTTCTTGATTAATAAATCTATTTAATTTATGATATTTTGATTATATGTTCATATAACTTATTCTTTATTAAATTCTTGGATTAAATAATTGTGTGTAATATTATAATTATTTGATTTGATTATCTAATTTTAAATAAGCTATTTTTATTGAATATGTGCTTAATCTGCGTATACTAGGGTTGCTAGATGATTTAAAATTAACTGATATATTCTTAAATCTTATAGTTAGAGTTATTCATTATGGATTTTTCTCTTGGATACGTTTTGTACTTAAGTTATTGTGCTAACATTTCATGTGTTGATTGAATTAATATTACTCATGTGACTTGAGTTTATTGGAACATTGGTTTGGATCTAAACATCTTTTTGTGGAGACTGTGAAGGAAAGTAGCAGCTTGTAAGTTAATTAGTTTGGAGTATTATCTTAGAGGATATTCTAAGTCCTAGCCTTGTAATTGAACCTTATTTTCATTGTGGATAGTTAGGTGGTCCAATGGATCTATGGTTTTTCTCTAAGACTATTGTTGTGGCCTAGATTATTTTAATCTAAGAATCTCGTGTGTTAATATTTATTTTTGCATTATTTTATTTACACATAATGACATGTCTGGTCATTTGTCAAATTTTAATTTAATGTAATTTGATTAATTACCTATTTACCCCTTTAATTAATTAGATCTATAATTAAAAAAAATTCAAAAATCATGGCATTGAAAAGACTAATAATAATTATGGAAAGCGTGATAGAATCTTAGGTAGCCTCCCATATAAGACTACAACTAACTAGTATATTGCTCTAAGAAATCCTAAAACTAAAATTTAGATGTTGATTCTTTTCACGTTACTACTATGGGTGAAAATTTATGTCATAGTATGATTGACCAAATCATAGAACCTGAATCGAACAAAAATTGAATTAAATTCGTGCCAGCTCAAATAACCTGAAAAAATTCCATTTGGGTTCGAGCCAGCCCGTTAGCCCAAAATAAAATTAAAAAACAACTATAACACTTAAACATTACAACTTACACGCTAGGTAATAATTGGAGAAATATGTTTCTTCTTAAGTCCTAGTCAACTCACTCATTCCTTAAATCTCTACTTCTCTAACAACTAGCAACCGTCACGTAACTCTCTTTTTCCAATAGTAGTCATACATTTAGTACTTTTTTACTCTTCTCCAACAATAGCCCAAAATCTATTGAAGAAAGTTAAAATATTTTGTATGCCACCCTATATTGATGGTTTTCCTTTGTATGATCACTGTATGTTTTACTTAAATATACTAAAAGAGATTTATATATATGTAATCAGTTTTGTGTAAACTTGCAAGTAGGTCAAAATATGATTTAAGTTTTATCATTTTGATTTGAACTAAAAATTGAATCAACTCTAAATTTAATAAAATACTCTATTCTCTTTCATTTTGATCATTGGTGTTGTTGATTTTTTTATGCTTGTTTTGCATTGTATGATTTCTTGTGTTCTATATTCAAAAATATATCTATTTTTCACACTTAGTGTTGAGAATTCACAATTTAGTTCATCACCCCTTGATTTCAACTTAGAAGAGAATTTAGAAACAGGAAGAACCTTAAAAATGTAGGTCTCCTTTTTCATATCTTTATTTTTAAAGCAAGAAAAAATGTTAAAGATGAAAAGATAAATATGTGGTCATTATGAGAAGATCAATATGTGGTATATTAGCTCCTTTGTTTAGTGATTGGAGGAAATTGTTTGTTTACTCTTACTTATATAGTTCTTTATTTAGTGGCTGAGAAAAATTCTATTGAGATTTGAAATTCTTTATTCAAACTACGAGTTTCCATGAAGAGATGATAGGCTTTGAATTTTGCATGAAAGGGGTTTGATGAAGTTTACCTTTGTCGAATTTATTTAGAAATTGACCTTTTACTTTAAAAATTAGTTTTATTTAGCTTATGTTTACCAATGTTTAGGTTTTGTAATTAACTAGTTATTGTAATATAACATTTGTGTGTGAGAATTTGTATTATTTCTGTGTACTTTATTATTTGATAGAGTAGTTTATTTAATATTAATTTATCATTTTCTTCAAAATACCAGTTATTGTAATATTATTTTTCACATTTTTTGGTATTTCATGTAATTTTGTTTATGCTAATAAGTTTTAATTATTAAACATATTTTTTGATTAATACAAAAAATAAGTTTAATTAACTAAAAAAATATAATTAATAATTTAAGTTAGTTTGGATATTTTGTGTTAGTTCTTTTATGTTTGACTTGGATTCTAACTAAACTTTATTTGTTTGAATTAAATTTAAATAGAATTTGATTAATTTGGAATTCCTTAGTTAATTGCGAACCTAGTGCTACCATGAAAGGATGACGCAGCATCACTCAGCCAGCATGCCACACCACTCTGCCCATACGATCTCCAGTTCCTATTTTTATGTAAACATTTTCTTTTTACTTTCTATGCACTTTCTTTTCAGTTTATTTTTCACTTATCTTAGGTTTAGATTTCAATTATAAATAGGAGATGAATAATGAAAAAGGGGGAGAAAATTAATGAAATTTAAGTATTTTTCTTACCATTTGTGTCCATTTTTCTTGTATTGATTGGGTCCTATCATTGGTATCAAAGCAGGTTGACAATGGCTACCAACAAGGAGAGGATTGAGTAGTTGGAAGCTGGGCTAGAGGGTGTGCAAGAAGGGTTGCATAGGATGGAAATAGGCATGGCTGACAGATTGCGACATGTCGAGGAAGCCCTCAATCATCTTACCAACATTCTGATCACAAACCAAGAAAACCCTCACCGCAAAGGCAATAGAAACGGCCGGCTGGTTGTTTCCTCTAAAACAGCGAAGCTTGGATTTCCTCGTTACTCAGGAGATGACCCACTATAGTGGTTCAATCGTGTGAACCAAATTTTTGAATTTCAATACACCCCTGAAGCCCAAAGATTCTCTTTGGCCTTTTACCATCTGGAAGGGGAAGCCAATCAGTGGTGGCAGTGGCTTTGAAGGTCTTTCTAAGATGAAAAAAGAACAATTTTGTGGGATATTTTTGAAGATGAACTTTGGGCTCATTTTGGGCCCCTTGATTCTGAAGACTTGGACGAAGCATTATCTCGTGTCAAAAAAATAGGCACGTTGAGAGACTATCAACAAGAATTTGAACGTCTGGGAAATAGAGGGCGCAGATGGACCTGAAAAGCTCTCATGGGTACATTAATGGGTGGTCTAAAATTAGAGGTGGTTGATGGTATTAGAATGTTCACTCAGTGTGTAAATGAGGTATGTAGCTTGGCACAAATGAGAGATGACCAGCTCGTAAGGCAAAGATGATCGACACTACTAAATGTATTATGAATGCCTATTCTAGTGAGTATCACAAATTTTCCAAAGAGTCATACACCAACAACCATAAAAAGACTGTGGTGGGATGAAATGCAGAAATGAAGAGCTCAAGGGTTATGTTTCAACTGGAATGAACGGTTCACCCCTGGCCACAAATGTCAATCACCACAATTGTTGCTTCTAAAAGGCTTTATCCAAAGGGATGAAACATCAGAAAAAACTATCAAGGAACTAACTATAATTTAGGAAAATGACACTAAAAATGTACCAGAAATCACCTTGCACGCTTTAACTGGGTAGATAGTACCTAGAACCATGAGAGTTAAGGCAATGATTGGAAGACATGAGGTGATTGTCTTAATTGACAGTGGATCTACCCATAATTTTGTTAGTGAAAGAGCAATAACAATGTTTCATTTACCAGTGAAGCCTACAACACCATTTGCTATCAAATTTACAAATGGGACAGTTTATCATGCAAAGGAGTATATGAATAACTTATAGTTAATCTACAAGAAACTGAGTTCCAAATAGATTTCTTTTATGTGCCTTTAAATGGATTAGATATAGTGCTAGGCATTCAATGGTTAGAAACATTGGGAGTAGTAGTCTGTGATTGGAAAAAACACACCATGTATTTCCTTTGGAAACAACAGCCAAAGCAAATCAAAGGGATTGAAATTCAACCCATCCAAGATACTACAATTTAGAATCTTGCTAAGGAATTTTGCCAACGTCACGATGTGTTTGCTTTATACTTCCAACCTGAGGGGCAACAACACAATAAGGAACTCACACCAGATATGCAGACATTGCTTATAGATTTCTCATATGTTTTTAATAAGCCAAAATACTTACCACCTGCACGAGGAGTTTCACACAAAATACCCCTTAAAGATGGAACCGAAGCTATAAATGTCAGACCCTATAGGTACCCCTATTTCCAAAAGGCTAAAATTGAGCATCAAGTGGAAGAAATGTTATATGCAGGGTTAATTCAACCCAACACTAGTCCTTTTTCCTCTCCAGTTCTATTGGTCAAAAAGAAAGATGGCATGTGGAGCTTTTGCATTGACTATCGAGCTCTCAACACAGCCACAATCAAGGATCATTTCCCAATTCCAACAGTGGATGATATGCTGCATGAACTATATAGTGCTACATTCTTTACTAAGCTGGACCTTAAGCCAGATTACCATCAAATACGAGTCAATCCCATAGATATCACCAAGACTGCCTTTTGCACTCACAATGGACACTATGAATATCTAGTTATGCCTTTTGGGATGTGCAATGCGCCATCTACCTTACAAGCCATCATGAACTCCATATTTCAACCATACTTGTGCAAGTTTATCTTGGTATTTTTTTATGGTATTTTAATTTATAGTTCAACATGGTAACAACACTTAGAGCATGTCCAAGTTACATTGGCCCTCCTCAGACATCACAATTTTTATGCCAAATTGAGTAAATGTGCCTTTTGTCAATAGGAGCTCGAGTATGTGGGCTACATAATTACACCACGTGGGGTCAAAGTTAATGATAGAAAGATTGAAGCAATGGTTTCCTAGCCCAGACCCTCCAACATCACTGAACTCCGGGGATTCCTATGCCTCACTAGCTACTAATGCAAGTTTGTACGTGGGTATGGAATAATAGCTCGACCATTAATTAACCTTCACAAAAAGGGACAGTTTCAATGGAATGCAGATGCAGACACAACTTTTTCATCCTTGAAGTGAGCCATGACAACCACTCCAACTCTAGCCATGCCTAACTTCACTAAGTCGTTCATTCTAGAGATAGATGCATCTGGAATAGGCATTGGTCTGTCCTTACTCAAAAAAATAGACCAATTGATTACATGAGCCGCACCTTGGGGATCACTAAACAATTTTGGTCAACTTATGCAAAGGAAATGCTAGCCATTGTGGAAGCTATAAAACTATGTAGACCATATCTGCTCGGCCACAAATCTTCATCAAAATTGATCAACGTAGCCTTAAGTATTTTTTGGATCAGCGTGTGGCAACCCCTAAACAGCAAAAATGGATGGCCAAACTACTAGGGTATGACTATGAGATCATTTTCAGACCTGGTCGTGACAACTCTGTAGCAGATGCCTTATCTAAAAGAAAAGATAGCCCACAATTGGTTGCACTTCATGCCTTAGACATAGAAATTTGGATATAGCTATGCAATGCCTCTAAATCAGACCCTTACGTGCAAAATTTGGGATGTAATGCTGGAAATCCTCCCCATGATTGTCTGATTTGGCATGATGGCTTACTCATTTCAAAAGGGAAGGTCATGGTGCCAGCTGATCCATCCTTAAGAGCTAAAATTTTGTATGAAGTCCATAACTCTAAAGTTGCGGGACATTCAGGAATCCTTAGAACTTACAAACACTTACAACAACAATTTTACTAGCCTAAGATGCATAGGATGGTTCAAGAGTATGTGTAGAAATGTGAAGTATGCCAACGTATTAAATCTGAACCAACAGCTCCAGTGGGATTATTGCAGCCCTTACCCATTCCTACACAAGTCTGGGATGACATCACTCTTGATTTCAACACAGGGTTACCTATATCAAGTGGAAAAGACACAATTCTAGTGATAGTCAACTGGCTAAGTAAGTTTGCTCACTTTACCCCATTAGCTCATCCACTAACAGCAAACTGTGTTGCAGAAAAAATTATTGAAGGAGTTGTCAAACTCCATGGGATGCCACGATCTATCATCAGTGACCGCAACCCCATCTTCATCAGCAACTTATAGCAATAATTATTCAAACTGTCATATTCTCATCTCAAACTTAGCTCAACATACCACCCACAAATAGATGGCCAAACTGAAGTAGTCAACCACTGTGTTGAACAATATATGTGCTACTTTTTCCACCAATGGCCACGCAAGTGGAGTACGTATCTGGTGTAGGCTGAATATTGGTACAATATTACATACCATGCCTCAGCAAAAATGACACCTTATCAAGCTCTCCATGGTTGCCTTCCACTAATGATCCCAGCATATCTAAAAGGTCTCTCACCAGTCTATGAAGTGGATCAAACACTCATGCATCGAGATGAATTGCTACAATAGTTGAAAACAAACTTGGCAATGGCCATTAATCGCATGAAACAACAAGCATATTCCAAAAGGAGAGATATCCTGTTCCAAATTGGTGAACAAGTACTATTAAAACTCCACATGTATCGTCAACACACAGTCTTCAACAGAGCTCACCAAAAATTGTCTAGTCGCTACTATAGACCCTATCCTATTGTGGAAAAAATTGGAGTAGTTGCATATCTCCAACAACTACCACCCACAGCTTGTATTCATCCAGTGTTCCATGTGCCTTTACTTAAATCATACAATGTTACGCCACCAGCTCATTCAATAGAATTACCTATGATTGCAAATGATAGTCTGATCACACTTAAACCTTATACAATTCTAGATACATGATGGATCAATCATGGTGACACATTCGTGGAAGAAAGCTTAGTATAATGGAAACATCTTCCACCTGAAGACGCCACCTGGGAAACAACAAACATTCTGGGCCACCAATTTCCTCATCTACTGCTTGAAGACAAACCTCATCTTCCTTGGATGGGTAATGATATGCCTAGACGTTTCGAGCGCATGCCAAAACCCAACCCGCGCTACTAGGAAGGATGACGTAGCACCACTCAGCCCACACGATCTCCAGTTCCTATTTTTATGTAACCATTTTATTTTTACTTTCTATCCACTTAATTTTCAATTTCTTTTTCAGTTATCTTAGGTTAGATTTCAATTATAAATAGGAGATGAGCAATGAAAAAGGGGGATAAAATTAATGAAATTTAATTATTTTTCTTACCATTTGTGTCCATTTTACTTGTACTGATCAGGACCTATCAAAATTGTGTGAAATACCAATGAGTGAGTTATTCCTCATCACTCATCGAATAAATTACAGGAATAACCACTTAGAAATTCCTCTCAAGTGTTCATTAATCAAGATGCATCCCACTTTGATGATCCACGCTACTCATTTAAGCGATACTATGGAGAGTTCTGAGTCAGACGATGAGTTTAGAGATTAGAAGCAAGAAGATTCTTTTTCCATGTGCAATCACACTCTAGTTATGAGTTGGGAACCCCATGATTTTTGAGTTCATGATGAGGTTTCGACACCCTTGGTGGTTAATTGGGTGGTTGGACGATTGGTTGGCCCATCGACGATCTGGTTTTCAATTACTGCTCCTTTATACTTGGGCGATTGGTTGGCTTCTATCAGCTACAATGGTGGTAAGTGATTTCCTACTATCCATAGAACCCAAGGTAGGGTTCGATGTGCAATGGTCCTATTTGTTAATACTATGACATTTCCCTAACACGACTTACCCAGGCTCCAAAGTCTTTAACACTTCTAATTCATCTTTTTTTTCTAATTCTAACTTTTTCGAATTCATTTTTTTTCTCTAAATTCACTTTTTCTAAAGCCATTTTTTTATTCTAAATCGTATTTTCCTATAAATCCACTTTTTTCTAAATCCATATTTTTTCTCTAAATTCACTTTTTCTAAAGCCATTTTTTATTCTAAATCGTATTTTCCTATAAATCCACTTTTTTGTAAATCCATATTTTTTTCTCTAAATCCATTTTTTAATCCATATTTGAGATTAAAGTGCTAACCAAGTTAATATTTAGAAATATTTTAAAGATCTTACAAATATTCTTAAGATCTACACAAGAGGTAGATTAGAAATATTAAATTGGATGCAAGTATTAATTTAGGAAGAAATGTTTTTGTTTTAATTAATTATGAGCGTTTTATGTTTAGTAATTTTTATTTTATCTAATTATGAGCTTTTTATTTTAAGTATTTTATTTATTTTAAGGTTGGATTAAGCCTAATCCATAACTAAATAGACCTATTAGGCCCATTTCTTCTGTGTTGTTTTTTATTTTAGAGTTTCTTGGTTCTTAATAAGAAGAGCTATGTAATTTGGAGGCAAAAATGAATATTGATTAATGAAAAGGAAATTTCATAAAAATTCTTACTTTGCCTTGTTGTGTTCTTCATTGAATACTTGAATCCAACTTATCAAATGGAGTGATCATCCTTTGTGGCATCTCAAGTTTGAGTTTTAAGAACTTTGTTTCCTTAGGGTTCTAATATGATTATCTTCAACACGTTCTTAGAAAATAAATAATTTCTATTCCTTTAAGTTCGTGGGTTCTTAGGTTGTTTGCCTAAATGGTCTGTATCATTTGGTAACAAAGCCTTGGTTGCTGACAACATGATATCTATCTTCATCCATCTTTGTTTTGAATTTTAGATTTAAAAAAAAATCATCCTTTGATTATTTTCCGCGTTCTTGAGTCACAAATAAAAAAAGGAGAAATTTTGTCCTTTTGAGTCTTGTATTTTCTTTTAATTTCATTGTCATTGTTTTTGTATTTGGATTTTTTTTCTTAGTTTTTCGTTGAATTCTTTGTATCTTTTTTTTTTTTTTTATTTCTGTGTTCAATCTATTTTTTTTAATCTTCAAAAAACAAAAACAAAAAAAACAAAAAAAAGAAGAGAGATGCTATTTTGTTTCAAACAAAAAAATATTGATAAAACCGAGTTGTAACTTTAAATGACCATAACTTTTGACTCGGGTATCGAAATGCATATTATGATAAATGAAATCAAATCTTGTTTCGATTCCTATAAGAAAACCTGGGCATCGATGATGTTCTTACAATTTTTGAGCCCAAATTCCACCTTTTATACCACTAACCAAGGAGTTAAAGATTTGTTGTACTTTTTTACGTTGTTTTCGATTCTTGTTCATTAGGGTTGCAAATTTTTTTGTGAATTTTCTTTTCACAGTAGAAATAGTAAAAAGAAAAAAAGAAAGAGATTGCAAGAGAATCTAATTCTTATTTTCTTGCTGAATTTTCTTATTCTTGTTGAAATTGGTTTTCCTTTATTTTGTTTTTACTGCCCAAGATTGATTAAAAATGGGAAATCATAGTTGGTCTAGAGTCTTTATTTAGAGTCCTCCTTGGTCAAGAGTCTTTATTTAGAGTCCTCCTTGGTCAAGAGTCTTTCTTTAGAGTCCTTCTTGGTCAAGAATTTTTCTTTAGAGTCCTCCTTGGTCAAGAATCTTTCTTTAGAGTCCTCCTAGGTCAAGAGTCTTTCTTTAGAGTCCTCATTGGTCAAGAATATTTCATTAGAGTCCTCCTTGGTTAATAATCTCTCTTTAGAGTCCTCTTTGGTCAAGAGTCTTTCTTTAGAGTCCTATTTAGACTTTAGTTTTGTCATACTTTGCCATTAAGTTTTAGAATTCTGAATTTTGATATTGGCAATAATAAAACCGTTACTTTTTGAGATTAGTTGGATTCTTTGATTTTGTTAAGAATATAGAGGAGGTTGGTGTGAGCTTTGAGTGGTAAAAGAAAGAAAGAGTAAAAATATTGTTAAAAAAATGAGTAAAACTAGTGTTAAAAAAGGGAGAGTGATAACAATCTTATTTGAGAGCAAACACGTGAAGGAATGTTAAAAAGAGGAGAGAGAGCAAAAATAGTGTTAAAAGGGAAAGTGATAACAATCATATTTGAGAGCAAACACGTGAGGGAGTGCGTGGTTTATCTCATTTTATTTTACAAGTTGACAACATGAGTAATGAAGGATGAGAACCACAAGAGGTTGACTTGAAATTCTTCATCAAATCTATTCATGACCAATTTAAGAGAATGAATGCAAGGTTGGATGATTTAGACAAAGAAAAAATTGATTCCATTGTGTAAGAGAGAACACGTTATATATGGGACAAAAATATCATGGTTATACAAATAAATGGAGAAATTAAAAGTGCTAGTTCATGTGACGAAGAAATACCACCAGTGAAGGATTGTTCTAATGTTGAAATGGAAGAACGACCTGTGCATAGAGATTCACTTGTCGCAAGGAGAGTCCTGAATATACTACCTAAGAATAAAGGAGATGACAAGCACCATGATCATATTTTACACACAAGATGCCACATTAAGGATAAGGTATGCACATTAATTATTCATAGTGGGAGCTACACTAATCTTGCTAGTACCTTGTTGGTAGAAAAGTTAAATTTGAAGTGGTAGAAGCATCCCAAACTGTACAAGCTACCACAACTGAATTAATGTGGAGAAGTGGAAGTTAATAAACAAGTTTGGGTTCCCTTTTGAATTAGAAAATATGAAGATGAGGTTCTTTGTGATGTGGCACCAATGTATGCTGCTCACATATTTCTCGACCGACGATGGAAATTTGATAGGAGGGTGTCACATGATGGTTACAAAAATTGTATTTCTTTTGAAATGAACAACCAAAATGTTGTATTAGCTCCTCTCAAACCTTTACAAGATTATGATGACCAAATTAGGATAGAAGGAGAGTGCAAGATGTGGGAAAAACAAAAGTGTGAGCAAGAGGAAAATAAAAAGAGAGCAAGTGAGGTCGAGCGAAAAAGAAGAAGAGAAAAGTGAGAACAAAGTATGGAAAAAAGAAAGAAAAGTGAGCAAAAGAGAGAAAAAAGTACATGTATTTATGTACAAGGATGTTTGTATTTTTACTAACGATCTTAACTCATCTTTACCTAGTGTCATTGTGTCTTTATTGTAGGACTTTGGGGACCAACTTCCTAAAGAGATTACCCATGGATTACATCATTTACGAGGCTTGCAGCATCAAATAGACTTTATACCTAAATCTACAATACCAAATTAACCTTCTTACAAAGCTAAGATTCAAGGATGAATCTTTTCGAAGTAGAGGGGAATAATGGAGATTGAGGTGCTAACCAAGTTAATGTTTACAAATATTCTAAAGATTCTCAAGATCCTATAAATATTTTCAATATCCCACACAAAGGGTATATTTGGAATATTAAATTGGATGCAAAGATTAATTTAGAAAGAAATTTTTTTTGCTTTAGTTAATTATGGGCCTTTTGTTTTAGTGAATTGTGGGTTTTTTATTTTAAGTTTTACTCTTTTATTTAGTTGTGGACCTTTTATGTTTAGCAATTTTTATTTTAGTTAATTATGGACTTTTTATTTTAAGCCTTTTAGTCTTTTATTCTTTTTAAGGTTGGATTAGGCATAATCTACAACTAAATAGGCCTATTAGGCCCATTTCATCTAGGGTTTTTTTCTTTTAGGGTTTCTTGCTTATTAATAAGAAGAGCTATGTAATTTGGAGGCAAGAACAAATATTGATTAATGAAAAGGAAATTTCATAAAGCTTCTTGCTTTGCCTTCTTGTGTTTTTGATTGAATTCTTGAATTCGACTTATCAAAGTGAGTGATCATCCTTTGTGGTGTCTCAAGGTTTCGGTTTTAAGGACTTTGTTTCCTTAGGGTTCTAATATGATCATCTTCAATACATTCTTAGCAAATTAATTATTTCTATTCCTTTGAGTTTTTGAGTTCCTAGGTTGTTTCCCTAAAGGGTTCCTAAGTTGTTGAAAATGTTTTGGTCTTCCTAAATTCCTTAAGAATTTTCTTAACTTTATGAGTTCCTGGGAAGTTTTTTGGTGTGCCAAGCTTCTTAGGAATATTTTTTTTAAAATGAGTGGTCTGGACTTCTAATCTCCTATCCTTATTCCTTGGTAAGCTTCTTGAGTGCAATAAGCAATGACCATTCTCTAGACCCCTATTTTTATGAAGGTATGGCATCCACCTTTTCCTTTGAAATTCTTTGAAAATTATTGATTCTTGAGATGGAGTTTCTTGGGTGTGAAGGAGGTCATGCACTGCTTCATTCCTTAATGTAACTTTCTTAGCCTCAGTGTCTGGATCCTAAACCTTCATCATTATGGTTGTTAGAAGGATTTTGTCCCAGTTCCAATTTTTGTAGAAGACTTGGTCTATTGAGAGATTGGTGTCTGGATTCCAAGTTGACCAATGTTGTGATCTCGGGTTGCAATCAGTGTGGGTTCCAGAGGGGTAGAGCAACAACTCCATTTTCCATATCAGACTTAGTCCATTAAGAAATTTTTTTAATGATTCTAGGTTGCTATGATCCTAGACCATAGTTGTTATAGTGTGGAAGTGGTTTTTATCCCACTTCTTTTACCGCATATTACTTAGTTTTGGTAGAGCCATTACCTTGATGCTAGATTCCCATTACCGTGGGCCTTGAAAGCATGTTTAGCACATGTCTGTTTATGCACTTGAAGTGATCCATTAAAGTGATGGAATACACTGTCTTGGTCTAGGGTCATAGTTGTTGTGGGTATTACAGGGGTATTGATCCCATTTCTGTTCCACACATGAAGTGATCCATTGAGACACTGGTTTGCTCTATTTTGATCATGGATTATAGCCACTATGGATGTTAGAGAGATGTTAATCCCGCTTAAGTTTTTGCATAGGAAGTGATCCATTGAGACAATGGTTTAATGCTAAGTAGGATACTACCTTCATCCTGGATCAAAGTCTCTGTGGGTGTTTGATGGGTGTTTTTCCCGCTTCCATTTTCTCACAAAATATGACCTATTGGGGTGATGATCTGAAAAAGCCAAGTGAGCTAGAATGGATTCTAGATCAAGGTCATTGTGGGTGTAGAAAGGGTTCTAGGCCCATTTTATTTCTAGCATAGGACTTTGTCTATGAAGGTGATGGTTGGATGATGTCGTAAGCCTTGCCCCCATAGGGTTGTGGTTGCTATATAATTTTGCAAAAGAAGTAGCCTTCCTAATATAATTTAGGACAAGTCTGGTTCCTAGCTTTAGCTAGATGTGGCTAATAGCTTCAAGGGAGGAGTGTACTCATTTCTAAGCCATAGTAGCACATAGGGAAAATCATGCCTTCATGCAAAGCTAGGGTTTCTATGGATGAGTAGATGGTTTTGATTATGGTGTTATGGCCTTTCTATATGCCAAGGTTATGATGAGTGGTTGGTGAGCTAAGTTATAGATGATTACATGAATGCCAAGCTGGCTAAACTTTTTATTTATTCTCAACTTTTTAATTTTTTATGCTGGTGTTGACTTAGTCATGTAAGACCTCACCTAGTACTTTTGATAAAAAAATCGATTACAAGTATAAAAGCAAAAGTAAATGGGTCTGAACCCAGCCTCTTTCAACTAGCCAAAATTACATTTTTTTCCTCATGAATCCCAGCGTTTTTGTAGACTTATGCTACCTTTGCTCTCCCAGGACAATCCCAATTCTCCTTTCTGTTAGAAACTTTAGTATGAGGTTTTAAGTGGAAGATAATACCCTAGCAGTATGTAGGAATGGATATCCTAAGATGTCATTGCAAGTTGAATGGAAGGAAACTACTAGAAAGTTAATCATAATGGTCTTAGTAGCATGACCCTCCTTAATTATGACTAGGAGCTCAACGATTGAGAGGTTTTTTGATGAAACCATACAAAGGAATGTTCATTGGTTTGAGGGGATTATGTAGCTTCATTTGCTTCCAAGAATTCTTGAACAAGATGTCCACTGAGCTTCCAGTATCTACCAACACCAGGTAAATTATATGTTGGAAATCTTTAAGGTTATGACCAAAGCATCATAGTTGGAAGCACTAGTTGTGCTATTTTCTTCTTAATGAAGACCAAGTCTTCTCCAACCATCTTAGTCTTTTAACCCTTGCCTTGGTTCTGAATAATGTGGAATAACTATTCCTAGCGGCCAATCCTCTAGTACGTGCCTTTTTGGCTTGGTTAGTGTGGTCACTTGTCAGGCCTCTCAAGGTGTTGTAGGCTTTATTTAAGGTTGAAGGCCTACTCTTCTCTAATTGGTTTCCAGGGGCTATTGGGGATGTGTCATGCTTAGTTAACACATATTTTTAAGTTAACCTTTTTTTATCCAGTGCTTAATTTCCCTATAGAGCTTCTGGTAGTCATTTACTTTATGGCCAATGTCCCAAGGGAACTTAAAGTATAAATTCTAGTTCCTGCTAGATGGGGAACCTCTTTACTTTCTAGGTCTTGGACCTACATAAGTACTTTTTCTCGGATAGTATTCAAAGGAAATTGTTTTTGAAATTATTCTTGGGCTGTGAGATTACAGTCTTTTTACGGCCTTTTTCCTGTCTAGCCCTATTTAAATTTTTTTCCATACAAGTTCTTGGGCTCTTCCTCCATCTTTTTCTTCTAAGGGCGATTCTTTGTCCTACTTCTATGGTGACTGGCCATGTCTTTGACATTGATAGTTGTAGCCACTATCCAGATCATCTCTTTGTAAGAAAACTTAAGAATATTTTCTACTAGTTTAGCCCCTAATGGTGTATGCGAAGACTATAGTGGAATGCACTGATTGGTAGTGAGTCTGAACAGTCTTTGAACTGAATCTTTTCATTACTAAAGCAATCAAAGTAATCTCTTAATGACTTATTTTCTTTTTGAGTAAACCTCATTAGATGTGTTGAGGTCCTTGGTAGTCTTCTTTTTGTTGAGAAGTGAGTTAGGAACTTCCTTGAAAACTCTATTCTTTGATTTAGGATCATATACCAAACTCTGGCCTTGCCTATTTGTTTCATGATGAATGCTATATAGTTGATAATGTCATTATGTGTATAGAGAATCACCCAGTCTTTGCATAGGTTAAGGTGGTCTAGCGGGTCAGAGGACTTATTGTAAGTTCTAATGGAAGGTTGCTTGAATTTACCCCCAATGGAGTAGATAATACCTCTGAGGTGAAGTGAGTTTGAGTGGAATTAGAATAATCTAGATCCATTTCTCCCTATTAAGTCTTTGCTCTATCTTGTGGAGCCAATGCTCTGAATCTCCCACTGGTAGAGTAGGAACATGATGATCGCCTACTCCCAATGCTACATGTTTATTATGGCCAAAGTAGGAGGCCTTTCCAGATAAGCTTTTCTTGCCAAAGTAGGCACGTCACTTAGCCTTAAGGTGGTTCCTCAAGTTTTCATGTTCTGTATGCAAGTGCTTTAAATCTAGTTGGCTTCTACCAGCTTGACCATTGGAGGCTAAGTATGTTTAAGGTGTGGCATCATCACCATTCCCATTGTGTGCACCTCGATCTTATGGATCTTGAATAAGGGGATTCAAAATGCTATGGATTTAGCTTTCAGAGTTTTCATTGGTGCTCGACAGTTGATGTTTTTCTTCTATGGCACCACACCTTGGTAGTCTTAAAGATTGTGAGTGACTCAATGAGGCACTAGGGTGCTTGTGTGAGTTCACCTAGAGCTACATCAATTATCGCATCATGAGTTCCAACTTTCCTAACCTTTGTTCCATGATTGGTTTCTTATGCATAGTTCCCTTCTTATTTCTCTTAGTGTTTCTTGGTGGCGATTGGTCGCTCACCTGAACGTACACTTACTTTTCATTCAGTAGGAATGGATGAGTGTTTTGAGAACTTTCTTGGGTGCTCATCCTAGGGATTCAACAGGTCAAATTTTTTGTTAGGAGATAAATGAATGAAGAACACTATGAATGTTCTTGAGTTTTTACAGGCTTAATTGATAGGACAACATAATTCTTTCCCATAGACTACACAAGATAATGTAGTCAATTTTTGTTTGGTCACATTTTCTTGACACGTAGACATGTAAATCACTAGAAAATCATGTCAGAATGGAAACACCTAATGAAGTTGTATCCACTTCGATGCTTAAGTTAATTTCTGAGAAAAAAACAAAGATCATAGAGAGTTTGAGAGAAATTGAGTGGTGAGCTTAAGTAGTTTATGCATACTTTTTTTGTTATGAATACGTATTTAAAGGTGTTGATGTATGATATAGTCGTAAATAACTAATATCGATTAATTAATATTTAAATTTATAATATTCAAATATTGAATTAATATATAATTATTTACAATATTAATGACATTTAATAAATATATATTATTTAATTAATATTTATTTTAAATTTAAATAATAAAAGATATACATCACTATCTTTTGACTATATTCTTTGATTTTTCAAAGTTAACAACCACTAATCAAATTAACCACACCTACTTGGTATTTTACTATTATATATATATATATATATATATATATTATTTTTATACATATTTATCTTCCACGTATTAATCCGTTAGGTATTTCCCAATAATCATTTTCCCCAAAACCATACAGTAAAATTTAAGTTGATGTATTAATATCGCATACCTATGATACAACCACTCCTATAAAAGCCTTACTTTTGCTTCGGACATTGGTAGCCTTTTACATGTTTTTGAAAGAAGTTCGAAGTACTTTCTATAGTTTCATATGCTAAAGATTGAAACTTTATTGTACCTACAATATGTTGGAGATCAGTAATTTAGGAAAACAATTGATTTTATTGTACCTACAATATGTTGGAGATAAGTAATTTAAGAAATATATATATATTTATAATTAAGCGACTTAGTCGACCATATTGATTGATGTTATAAATAAAAACTTAAATAAAATAAAACTTAAAACAATAAATAAATAAACTCTAAATAATTAAAGAAACTTATAAATAATTAAACTAAACAAAGGTTATGAATTAAAACAGAATAAGAGAGTAGAGAGTATTCAAGGCTAGAGAGAAAACTCAAAAATTTGGAACCCTTTCTCTTCTGATGTCGTTCTTCTTAAATAATCGAGTGATAGCACTGTGGAGTTGCTTTCACTATTTAATGAATAGTGATTGGTTGGTCACTTGATACTGTAGGAATCTTGAGTACTGTTATAAATAGTAGTTGCTTCATTATTCCGAATAGAAAATGGAATAATACGTTGTCGGGTACTGTATGGGTAATTGAACAGTAACCTTGTCGGCACAGTTTGGATTTTTGTCATTTTATGATTTCAACAATTAGTTATCCTCAGAAAATAATAATGGGCCTTTGATGGGCCAATGAACAGTAATGGACACGTAGGTCCAAATGATAAATAATAATGGACGCGCAGGTCCAATAATAAACAGTAATGGACACGCAGGCCCAATGATAAACAGTAATGGACCCGTAAGTCCAATAATAAATAGTAAAGGACACGCAAGCTCAATGATAAATGGACCTATTTTGATGTCCAAAAATTCATATCAACAGTCGAGGTCTCTAAATTAATTAAGTCCTCTTCTGAAGCTTGTGATGAAGATACTATTTTATCAGGTTATTGTGTTTCACCTGAATCAAGTAATTCTTCTTTGAGGGGCTGAGATGTTTGCCCAGATGATAGTTGTTTGATGATGTCCAGGAGTTCTTCTTGGTTTTTTGTTCGGGCAATTAGGGCATTCGTGTATGCCTTCTGAGCCAATAATAGCGAAGATGCCTGTATTTCCTTCACCGGGTAATCTATGTAACCTTTCTAGGTTAGCCATTTTTCAACTGTTGGTAATAAGAGGGTTTTTGGGATCATAAATGATGACCACCATTTGATTTGAAATGATCGTTTAATAGTCATTACCTATGTTTCTTCTGGGTATAAGACCCATTGACATACGCAAGGGAGGTAAAATTTTGTACAAAATATGCATAAAGGACGAAATCTTGCTTCCTTTATTGACGGTTTCTAGTTTGACTGGAAAGATTCATAACTTTCTTTCACATGAGATATAAGAATTGATGATAGGTTTCCAAATAGTTGCCACCATTGTAAAAACCAAGATGGGAACCAGTTTGAATCAATTGACTTATTGACAAAGAAAAACAACCAAGAATGTTGGTTATCTTTATTTTGGATAAGGAAAGCATTAAACCATGCATGGTGATAATCCCAATAGTTGTACGATATACAATGGGGAATGGAATGAGTTGCATTGACTGGGAATGTTAGTTGTTTATATAGTTCATTTCCCCAATCTGCTGGAGATATGATTTTATGAAGTTTGGAAGTTGAGAACTACACTTCTGTAGATTTTGGGTAATGGAAATGTTTGAATTCCACACTACTAGTTATTTCCAAAACACTCTGATAGTATTGAGGAGTTTTTGATGATAATGATGGCCTATAAAACATTCCTTTTTCAAAATAATTTTCGATGGCCAGGTAAGGATTTTGGTTAAAAAATTCTTTTTCAATAATGGATACCACCTGAGTTGGCTGTTTTTTAAAATACTTTTACGATGATTTTGTTTTGGGAATAAATTCCCTTTCTCTCTTTGGAGGAAAATAAGTTGAAGTTGTGATACTTCTTTCTGGAATAGAAATTCTTCCAGTTGATTTTTGTGAAAATGGTTTTGATGTGGAAGGAATTAATTCCACTTTTGATGATCGAGTTGTATTCCCAATTTCTGGGATGCAACGAAATACAGTTATGATTTTCTCAGAATCCATATTTTGCAAACAATGTTGGATGCGATTATTTAGTTCTAAGTCCTCAGGGGTTAGTTGAGGTGATAATTCTCCTAATGATGATTGGGAGGATAATGGTTGGTTATGGGTGGCCTGAGACCAGGTCATAATAGGTTTAGCCGATGAGAGGCTAGTGATGGTAAGGGTGGGAGGTTCACTCTTTTCCTTTCCTTTCTTTTTCTTGCTCATCTTGATACCTATATTGAAGAAATTATCTGGTTAGAAATTATGGTAATGAATTATTCTCTCCTCTAATAAATTCTATATCAAAATAACAAATGCTTAATAATGCTTGCCATCTGGCAAAAATTTGTTTTGATGCAATGTTTTTAACATCTTTTAATAAAATTTCTTTTGCAGATTTGTAATCAATTCTTAGTAAAAAAATTTGGTTTAATAAATCTGACTGAAATTTAGAAATACAAAGTACTATGGATAGTACTTCTTTTTTGATAGTGGAATAATTCTTTTGACAATCATTCCAGTGGCCCAAGGCAAATTGAACAATTTGTTCATTGTTATCCTGGACTTGTTTTAATATACCACCATAGCCAAGTTCACTGGCATCGGTTTCTACTATCTTTTGGAGTATTGGATCCATAAGATGTAAACAGGGAATGTTTTATACTTGTGCTTTTAGTTTTTGCACAATTTTGGTATGTTCTTCTATCCAAGGCTCAGGGATTTTCTTAAGCCTATTATGTAGAGGTTTTGCTAACCTATTAATATTTGGGTAGAAACTCAATACATAGTTTAGCCTACCTAGGAATCTCTGTAGCTGAGTTTTGTCAATAATCCTATCAGGCAACTTAGTTGTAAACTAGAGGGATCTATTGATTGGAATTACTGTTCCATTGGATACATTGTGTCCAAGAAACCTAATATTGTTTTCAAATAGAGTCATTTTCTTAGCTATTAGAGCCAATCCACTTCTCTTAATGATATGGAAGAAGGTTTTGAGATGTCTGATGTGTTGTCTGACATCTTTTGAAAATATGAGTACATCGTCAATGTACACAATACAGAACTCTAAGTAAGGATTGAATATGTCATTGATGATCCTTTGGAACTCAGAAGGTGCATTTTTGAGTGCAAACGGCATAACATTCCACTCAAACTGTCCAAATGGAACAATGAATGCAGTTTTGTACTGATGTTGGGGCTCGATTTGGATTTGCCAAAAGCCTGATTTCATATCAAAATTTGAGAATATGGATGATGAGTTTAAGTTTTGAAGTAAGTCTTTTTTGTTGGGGATAGGATACCTAATCCATCTTAAGGGTTGATTCAAAGGTTTATAATTGATGACTAGCCCAGGAGTTCCTCTTTCAATCTCAACAGATTTATTGACATAGAAGGTCGCACAGCTCCACGAAGATCTGGATTTTGAAATTAAATTCTTAGATAAGAGATCTTCGATCTCCTTTCTACATAATTGTTCAAGGTCACCATTCATTTGAATAGGCCTTGCTTTTTTAGGGATATACTTTTCATTGAAGGATGATTCATACAGTAGATCTACCATATGTTGTTTTCTTTCCCAGAAAGCACTGGGTACTTCAGACCAAACTTCTTTTTCAAAAGAGGTCTGTAATTTAGAGATTTTGTCTTTGATCTTTGGAATTTGTAATTCTTTCTCAACATTGTGAGATTGAACTTTAGTTTTGAGATAGAGAAGGTCCTTTTCTCTATGATTTATTAGAACAGAAATCTCATTCGGGGAGATTGAATGGGTTTTGATGAGATTAAGATCTCTAGTTTTCGGTTCTTCGATGAAAGGGAAACTAAAAGTTTCTCTTTCAATTTTGAAAGAAATTCTATCATGATTGACAAAATATGGGGTAATGATATCCATAAAAGGAGTACCAAATATAATAGAATAACCTATATCAGATACTATGACAAATGGATTTTTGATAAGGTATAATCCCTTATGAATTGATACCTCAGTTTTTCCAATAATACTCATTCGAGATTTATTGGCCGAATTGAGACGTTCTTCAGTTGGTTTGTGAAACCTTCTCAGAAAAATTGATGGGGAAGTAAAATTGAGATCGGCCCCTGTGTCAAAAAGGGCAATGGTCTCAAGTATTGAATCATTAGGAAATATTAGATTTATTTTAATTTTATATTTCCTGGTGGTTATCTTTCTTAAGTTTTGGATTTCTTGATTGTTTTGAGCAAGATCATCATCAGAATCACTTACATAGGTTGATATTTTATCTCCATTATTAAGTAGTTGAAACTTAATATCATATTATTTTAATTTTTCTTTAAGCTGGTGGAGTTCCAGTTTAATTGTTTTGATTTCTAGTTTTAAGTCTTGGATTTGACTTTCAGGTGTTATAGTTTTTTTCTTTCTTTCCAGAACAACAGTGAGGTTATAGTAGCCTGTGCTGGTATTTGGAAGTTCATAATTCCTTTTTATTGATTTTTCCCAAGTTGTAGTAAGGTGGTCTACATACAATTTGGTTATTGATGGATCATTTAACTTATGGATTTTAGCTTGAAGTTGTTCATCTTCTTCCTTAGTTAATACATTAATATCTTTATTGGAGGAATCTGAATTGCTGGTTGCAAATTTATCATCCTGGGGATTTGATTCTTCGTCTGTTCATTGTTCAGACTCAGATGATGAGGATGTATTTATCATTAAGGCAGATATTTTGGCAAATGTGTCTTCTTCAAGTTTTAGTTCGTGAAGTTTTTTAGACATTTTGCAAAAAATTGGCAGTATGACCCTTCTTGCCACATTTATAACATTTAAACTCTTTAAAGTTTTTAAAGGGTTTTTTATGATTTTTTGAATCCTTATTAAAATTTCTTTTATAAGGTTTTTTTTATAAAAATTCATTCTTTTTTCAGAGAATGGTTTTCTAGATTTTGAAAACTTATTATAAGTTTTATGAGATTCTTTATAAGGTGTTGTTTTGGATTTACTACTAGTTCTCTTGTAGGTTTTATCATTTGAGATATTGCCATCAAACTGTTTGCAGAATGATCCAATTTCTCTTTTGGAAACTTTAAGTTCCAATTTCATTTGTTTTAGGATTTTCAAATCTTGACAAATTTGAAGACAGTTTTGAGCAAAACTGATCATTTGACCATAGGTCAATTGATCATATGGGATTATGTGATTCCCATAAGTTTCACGAATTTTGTTTCTGGTTTTCTCACCTAAGTGTGGAGGAAGACCTGCTAGGAATTTCTCCTTCCAGAAAGGTTGAATAGAGTCATTTCTTAACATAACTCTAGAGAGTAATGTAGTCTTATAATTTTGAAAATTACTCATCTTCCTACATTTTATGTTGGAAAGAAGATCATCGTTTTTATCATTTAGGTAGGATGAATCCCCCATGAAATGGTGTGATATGGTAAAGAGTAATGTGGAGACTGCATCCTGTATATGAGCTCCTTGATGAGAAAGTATGGGTATGCCACATTCATCAGTTAATATCGCATTGCAAATATCCGACTATTGCTGTTTTGAAAGATGGTGATCCCACCATCCTTTTAGTTGGCCTGAGAAGCCAGCTATTGATAATTCAACAACTGTTTTATCAGTTGTACCAATTTGGGTTTTATAAGCATTAGACGCCATGGTCATTTGCTTTAAGATATTTAATATCTCATGGTCAGTCATTCCATCAATGTTCCAAACATAGATAGAAGACGTGTTATACTTAGTTTGGATAACCTGACTATGTTGGGTACCTATGGTGTAAGGATACTTAATTGGACTAGGTTCTTACCAAGATAATTTTTGGAGGTGAAGAGTTGGTTCAGAGATGGTTTCCTAGGAACTATCCTCAGATGATATATCAGATCCTAGTTTGCTATGAAGACTAAGATCCTGCAAGGTTTATAGGTTGGTTTTGGTGTCACTAGTGACTCAGGAACAACTAATCCTATGTTGGTTGAAAATTGTTCTTCTAATTGGGATATGAGGGTATTATTCCAATTTTAAAGTTTTTCAAATTTTGATACTATTTCTTCCTGGGCTAGTTTAGAGACTTGGAATGGTTTAAAGATAGGATTCTTAATTATCTTATCTGTTGTTTGATAAGAGGTAGAGGGAATATCTAATTTTAGATTTTTCTCTATCCTAATCAATTGTTTACCTAAAGTATTTAGGCTAATGTTTGTATAGTTATTCTGGGTAACTATGTTTTTGAGGTTGATTTCCTGGTTCTCTTGAGGGTTCTTAAAAGGGAAGGCTTCTACCTGACTATCCTGATAAGGTATGGTAATAGGTCTTAATGGGGGATGTTCAGCTTCAACTGAACCATCTGGAGTTTCCCATATGGGTAACTTATTTTTTGTTTTGATCATATTAACCTCGTTAATTAGATCAACCGTTTCTTCTAAAACTTATCGAAGTCATCTACTATGATTTCACTAGGTTTAATTTTTGAAAAAGTTATAATCTATGGAGTCAAAGCTACTGAATTTGTAGGCAATAACTCTATTGGTTCATCTTCTAAGAGCATATCAAAGTCAGCTTCTGTGACATTCGAGACAAACTAATTGGTTCTTCATGTTATAGTTTTTATTGTGGAACTATAGCTATAATTTCTATGGCTATTGGTTCTATAGTAATCTTGACTGGTTTAGGGTCAATGTGGACTATAGTTTGAACTATTGGTTCTGGTAATGGATCCTGAATGGTAACTGGTAGGTTTCTTATCAAGACCGTTGATGGTTTGACTAAGTCACAAGTTCTACTGTTTGATTAGATTCAAGGTCAACCAATGATATTCTGCTAACCTGTTCAGGGCTAACTATTGATGGTGATCTATCTATGCTATCTTGGTTCTGGGTAACAATGTGATCTTGTAATATTTCTACAGACTTAGGGTTTTTCCTATCTGCATGATTTGTATGTTTCTTTTGATGTACGAATGAGGATTCTAATCCTTTGGTTGCCCTATAGATTTCTAGCCATTCAAAAAATTTAATATTTTTATTGTGTTCTTTAATATAACGTTCATGTTTCCTAAAGCAACTAGCCCTAGAATGTTCTGAATGTGTTTTAAAGAACCAATGTTTCATTCTTTTATTTTGTGGTAGGTTTAGATCTGTTCTAAGGATTTTTCTTCCCAAGATTCTTCTAAGTCTACCATTAATACATTTAACTCATTTATCCTAGGTTCCTGGCTAGGTTCTAAGGATTGAGTTGGTGATAGGGGAAAAATAGGTGATAAGTGAGGTGATTCGTTCATCTCAAATTCAACCGTGTAAACAACTATGGGTACTTGTGTACTACAATCTACTCCTTTGAGCTTTGTTTTCCTAAGTAAATCAGAGGTTGATGACCTAGGGTTTGATTGGAATGGTAAATCCATTGATGAAAAGTCTGAGGAACTCGAAGAGCATCTCATTGATGAAGATCTATTGAATCCTATTTGAATATTTCCATTTTTATATTTTATTATTTCAGAAAGTTCTATGTGTTGTTCAGCTACTTCCTGGGGATTGTTTTCAGATATTGGCTAGGAAATTCCTTTTAATAGCCACCTATTTGGGTATACTACACTATCCCAACTAATTGGTCTAGGTATTGTAATATTGGATCTAGACAGATCTGTTTGCAGTAATAAGGTTTCTCCTTTAGTAGAGTTATGAATGTTTTTTATGTCCCAAGTGGATGTCACAATTTTATAATGAACTCTAAACAATAAGGCTACCGTAATTGTTCCAGGTAACACATTAGTATTATGAGTTTGGATTTGAAGAGTTAATGTTTTTAATATTTGAGGATCTATAATAGATGCTACTATGTTTGGGAAACAGTTAAAGGATATAGGTTATAAACCTAAGCCTGTTTCTGCCATTCCTAATAAAGACTCCTTGAAGTCTGTTAATCTAGCATCTCTTAAGACTGCTAGTATTGATGAACTTAACCCTAGTCGGGTTAAAGGTCTTAATCCGATCTGGACTAGGCCTATATGCACTTATTTGAATTTTTTATCAAAATGTTTTTGTAATGATTCTTTTGAAAGAAGTTGGATTGATTCAAAAGGTAATGAAAGTTGAAGATCTCTTTCTTCAGTTTTAATAATGTAATCTATTTTAAAAAGATTCATCAGCTTTGTTTGATAAATTTGGTTTTTACTGATCTTTGGAACTTTCCAACGATCAATAGATTTTTCAAAATTTTCAATAGTAACCTCGTTACTATTGGTAATATATGATTTTTTTGAAGAAGATGATGAAGTTTTGTGTAATAAAGGTGATGATGCAGAAAAATTGTGTTTAGACATGATTAAGTTTAAATTAAAATTTAAATATAAATTGTAAACAATATGAAAAAATAATTATCAATAAAACTTGTATTGCATGGTAAATAAGATTCTTAACAAATAAATTGCAGTCTATTAATAACAAGTAAGATACTGAATATAAATCATGAAATTTGAGTCATGGAATTATTTTAAATAAATTATACATGGAACATTTAACATTTAAGTTATTGTTCTATCTCTTATAAGAATACTTATAACTTATAACCCTTACCTAATAGAATTGGTCATTTGCTAAACCACCGGTATTTATAAGGTATTGATGCCCTGAACGCCATTACCTCGGCTTAAGTGGGACTTACAACCCTTCACCCGGATTTATGCATTTCTGTAGCAACCTTACCTATTCTATTAGAGTGAACAGCTAAGTCATACGTATTAGTACAAGCTAGTACTGAAAGGAGAGATGGATGTTTTGAAAACACAGAGAACAATACTAATGAATGTTAACTACTACATGTATAGTCTACATAAATTAACCCCTCGACTGTTGATTTTTTTTCTTTCAAATTGTGTTAAGATGAGATTGGTTTGTTGAATATGTCAATAAGCAACAAAAACTTTGAATATCTCGACGGTTGATAACAACCATGTCCACCGTTGCTCCAAATCCAAGTTAGATAATCTCATTGGGATATTAATCAATAACTTGAATGCATGAAATTAATTAGCCAACATTAGTCAATTGAATAAAAAAGTTGTTTACCCTTATCACAATCTAATATGTATAAATTAATCTACTCCTTACGATATAATTAGTTTATATTAATAAGTAATTTCATAGTTATTTTAACATCTTACCCTCACCATTTAACACACAATCCAACACATCATTTCATTTTATGCATGTAGTGACTCTACATACTATATATATATATATATATATATTTGTTTAGACATATGGATCGACCTGACATCCGATTCAACTAACAGTTCGTGCCCAATCCCTATCAATAGTTAGCACGTTAACGTTTTGATCTAAGAAGAGAGCTCGAGGAGATTGGGTGAGAAAATAAGGTATTTCGATCATAATCAGGCATGGTCTCATTTGAGGATTAAGTCCTTAACCTATTTGGTGGAATCAGACCAGATCATAGTGTGCCATAGAATGCACCTGAGGGCGACCTTTTAGCTCGACGGGGACTAATAGCGAGAAGCTACTACAAGAATGAAAAAGATGGGAGGCATAATTCTGAGCATTAGAGAAAGCTAAGGCACCCTATGATGGGGATGGGGATTATGAGCAACTATGTGTCTCCCTCTTTTATGATGAAATAGAGCATGATGAGCCCCTTGCCAAGTTAAGCACTCCAAATGCCCAAACTACCAAGGTACCAAAGATCTAAGCCCCCTGCCATGTTTAGCACTCCTAAGTGCCGAGACTCCCAAGGTACCAAAGATCCAATAACTCAAATGCAATACTTCAAGACGACTATGGCCTCTGTGAGCCTCACTTAGGACAAAAGAGATGCCATGATATGTAATCAATTTTCTGCCAACCTATGTGATGGTGCACAGAAGTGGTTCAACAAGTTGCCATACTATAACCTATCAAAGTTTATCTATCAAAGTTTATCAACTCAAATAAAGTTCACATAAGTGGTTCAACAATTTTTTGCCCACCTAAGTAACAACCATAGCATGGGCCTTTTCAAAATAGGCTAGGAGGTGTATATCTATCAAATTTTATCAACTCAAATGAAGTGCAAGATCTATCAATTCTGGACAAGGAGGAGGACCATTCTCTAAAGATAAGTATGGAATCTACAATAGAAGTGAGGGAGAAACTATCGCATTTCTTAAAGAAGAATTCTGACATCTTTACATGGAGACCTACCGATATGCCTAGGATTGACCCTAAGATCATAACCCATAGGTTGAATATATACCGAAAAGCTAGACTTATCAAGCAAAGGAAGAGGAAATTTCCTAGAGAAAAGAGTAAGGTGATTAAAACTCAAGTCAATAACCTTAAGGATATAGAGATGATTAGAGAGGTGAACTACCCCTATTGGTTGTCAAATGTGGTACTAATGAAAAGGCTTACGGATCACGATGCATATCTAAAAAATTATTTCCCCCTCCCAAGTATTGATTAGCTTGTTGATTTCACTACCAATTTTGGCTTGATGAGTTTCTTAGAGGCATATTTTGGTTATCATTTGATCAAAATGCACCCAGATGAAGAGGAGAAAACATCTTTCATCACTGAGGATGGGACTTTATTCTACACCAAAATGTGATTTGGACTGAAGAATGTAGATGCCACCTATGAACATCTCGTCAATAAGATATTTGTAGAATAGTTTGGAAGAAATCTTTAGACACATGCTGACGATAAGGTGGTAAAGTTAGCACAATCCAAAAACCTTGTCAAGGACTTAGAGAAAATATTCTCTCTAATCCAAAGGTATGTGATAAGACTTAACCCTAAAAAATGTGTTTTTGGTGTTGCTTTAGGAAATTCTTGGGGTATCTTATATATGCCTAGGGATAGAGTCCAACCTAGACAAGATACAAGCCCTAGTTAACATAAGGCCTCCTACCAGTCTAAAGGAGATTCAGTAATTGAACGAAAAAATAGTGGCACCGAATAGATTCATTTCTAAGTGCACAAACAAGGGTTTTCCATTCTTCAAAATGCAGAGGAAAAACACATTAGTTTCTTGGAATGATGATTACAACAAAGCCTTTCAAGGAATTAAACAATACTTGAGTAAACGTCCTATCCTAGTTAGCACTAAGGGAAACTCTTTATTTGTATTTGGCTATGGCCCATCAAACTTGTAGTGCCGTACTCCTAGCTAAAAGAAACAAGGTCCAACACCATGTTTACTACATCAACCAAATCCTAACCCACACCCAAAGTAGGTACCCAATGATAGATAAGTTTCCCTTTGTCCTAAAAATGACATAATAGAAGCTCAAACATTACTTTGGCTCACACACAGTGGTAGTACTTACCTCTTATCCACTTAAGAATGTATTAATGAGGCTATAAGTTGCAAAAAAATTGGAAAAAAATTCGATAAAGTTGGGAGAGTACGATATCAAGTATATGTTTAAAACCTAAATTGACGGACAAATGATGGTTGAGTTTGTCGGTAAGTTCAGTGAATCATCAAAGGTTACCACTAATGAGCTAAAAGAAAGGTATATGGCATGGTTCAAAGAGAGAGACTGACCTGGCAGGTATTCAATGGCACCAAGCTAGAGGTGGTCGCAATTGATCATAATGAAAACTATTTTGATATACTGTCAGGTTGGACTTCTAGCCAAGTAATAAAGTCGTAGAGTATGATGAAAGTATATTCAGAGCCTTGATAGCAAAGAAGCTCATAATGGATAACATCACCATGCATTTTGAGTCATGACTATTGGTCAACCAGTATTTGGGCATGTTTGAGGCTAAGAAATGAGTGCTTGAAATTTGTAAAATTCAAGATAAAGTAAATAGCTAGGAATGAGAATGATCATGTCTATGCTTTGATCATACTAGCCTCCGTACGTAAGGCTAACTCCACTCAAGTAGGGTTAGTGACAATATTGATAGAAGCCTATTTGGAGGAGGCTAAAAAAATAGTCGGGAGCGTGGATGCTTCCATAAGCCCATGGTTCACTCAAATTTTTGACTTCCTAAAAAAGGGGGACGAACTCTAGAAGCAAAAGCTCACAAAGGAAATTACGCCAAAGATAGGTTGATACATGAATGAAAATGATAAATTATACAAAGGGACTACATTTAGACCTGGTCTCTTATGCATAGACAGTGAGAAGTCTGACCAAATTTTTTTTTGAAGCCTACGAGTGAGAGTGTAGCTCCTATTCAGGTGGAAGGAAGCTATCCCAAAAAATTATGAAGTACCAAAACTATTGGTCCACTATACTAGTAGATTGCACAAGGTACACCTTAGGAATGCGGTAAGTGTCAATGATTCGCCCCATTGTCACACGCACCACCAATCACCATGATAGGGGTAGGTAGCCTATGGCCATTCTATAAGTGAAGGCTTGATATAGTAGGACCTTTACCCTAAGAAAAGGGACAAAATAATATATTTGTTTCGCCACAAATTATTTTTCCAAGTGGATTAAGGAAGAACCTCTAGGAAGGATACGGGAAGAGGAAGTCATTCGGTTCATATAGAAATCTATAATTTGTCGCTATAGCCTATCCAAAAATTTTGTTACCAATTATGGAAGACAATTTACTAGCTATAACATCAAATATTTTTCCATCAAGTACAACATCAAGATGTGCCATTCAATGCCATACTATGCACAAGCCAATGGTTAGGTAGAATCTTCTAACAAGTTGATAATCACCTTACTAAAGAAAATGTTGGATGACACTAAAAAAAGATGGATTGAGGAGCTACTTGGTGCATTATGGACAATCAAGACTAGTTCTCGAGGGAGCACTAATGAGACACCTTTCTCGCTAGTGTATGGAACTGAGGTTCTGAATCCAATTGAGATCATAGTGTCCATTGTGATATCAGCCATAACTGAGGACTAGAACACCACAACTAAATCATTTGAATTGACCCTCACAGAATAAAAAGGGCATGAAGCCTTGTGGAGGATAGTCGAGGAAAAAACAAGAGTAACAAATTATTATAATAAGGCCATATCTTTCAAAACTTTTGCTATATGTGCTTGGGTTCTCAAATGGATCTTCCCCAACAAGAAAGAATGAACGGTAGAAAAGCAAGGTGAAAATTGGGAAGGCCCATACCAAATAGTCGAGATGACTCCATAAGGGGCCCACTTATTGAGATGTAGTGAAGGAATTGAGGATATCGCAAGTTGGAATGCTTGGCACTTGAAAAATTATTACTTCTAATGAACTATGATTTATCATCATCCTCATGTATCACCCCTTATATATATAAGGTGACTATTTCCAAGAAATGACTCTCTTCCAATATTATATGTCACAGGTTGATCACCTTGGTCAAGAACCAGGTAGAGCGCTCTAACACTCAAAGAAGGAGTTGATCACCTCGATCATATACTAGATAGAACGCTCTCCCTCAATATTACATGCATCAGTTGATCACCTTGGTCAAGAACCAAGTAGAGCGCTATAACACTCAAAAAGAGAATTGATCACCTCAGTTAAGAACTAGGTAGAACACTTTAACACTCAAAGAGAGAGTTGATCATAGTAGTCATAAACCAAGTAAAGGACTATCTCTCAATATTACATGTTACAAGTTGATCACTTCGGTCAAAGAACTAGGTAGAGTGCTCATCCTACTAAAAATAAAGCACATTAATCAAGCATCATAGGTTTATGCTATTAAAAATAGAATTTTGTTGCTCGAGCTTACAAAACTTTCAAAATTTACTAATGGAGAGCTCGTCCTCCCAAAAAATAAAAATTTCTGTAGATGTTTGGACATATGATTAGTGTCTAGGTTATTTATCTCCTTTATTAAGGGCAATAACTTAGCCTAAATTTTGATAAATTTCTTGTAGATATTGACCCCCATTTCGGTAGGGGCTAAGGTCGAGTTGAGTACGAAATGTTCCAATTCCTCAACAACACTCATCACTTTGAGAAAGACCACATAAGATCACTTCATATAGAAGTTTTCCCAATGGAACTCTTTGTCAATAAGAGCAACCATTTTTGTCATGCTTCTTCTCTCTCAAGCTCGATTTTGGGATAGTTACTCCTTACAAGAGGTGAGCTCACACTTCATTTCTTAATCAAGGGAGAGCTTATCAATGAGTTTGGATAGCTCAAATTTCAATTTTTTTGCTTCGGTCTTGAGCCTACCATTTTCTAATTTTAAAGCTTGAGCATAATGTCTATTTACCCAGTCAGAATCCATAAGGTTCATGTAGGAAAGATGGAGAAATTGTTTTCATCTACTTCAAAAAAAGGATGTCTAAATTTTATAGTATCCCTAACCCTATTTTATAGGGAATGATAGTGGGACAAATTTAATGACATATGTTCTTAAAAGTAGATAGGTGAGTCAACATTATAAATAAATATTATAACTGCTGTAAATATACATAATCATACACATAATATGAGTTGTTCTCAAAATCATATTTTTTCTCCTGAATAATAATAAAGGGTTACAAGTGTGAGCTTGCAACCACACAATTAGGAGTGACATCAAACTTAAAAAAAATGGTCCCTAGTATGTTGAAGAGGCCAAGAAGATGGGTTTGGAATGTAGAACCATGAGACTACTTAATTAAGAGGCTCGATTTAGTGCCAATATCAGAGGTCTCTAATTCCTCCCTCTTCATTTCCCTTCATGGTCCCATCATAACTTGCACTAGAGTCTGAACCCTATTTCTTACCCTCGTCTTGGGTTTGAGTGGATGAATACTAGACGGTGATTAGAATATTTTAGATTTGATAATAGTATTTCTTTAGGCCTTTCTTCTTGGCCTCATCCGTGTAGGAGTCCATGGCCTGGCCATACCTTATCTCGACACTCGAGGATAGTTGTTTGACCATCATGTCAAGCTCCTAATTCTTCTTCCCTTGATATGGGGCATATCTCTCTTTAGTATTAAAAGGCTTCTACCTCAACCTCAACCTTCCTCTGGGCCTTCCTGAGCTCCTAAAAAAACATTGTGTTATCATACAACTTGTCTTTGGCCTTGGATAGTTTCTCCTTCTTGTTGATAGCCTTGCCTTTCCACTTATTGGCCTTCGCCAACAACATAGTGTATTTGGAGCATGGTTCTCTTTTTCCATCACAAACTCAGGTTTCAAATTATCCATACCTCGAACCATGCTCACTCCATGAAGGAGCTAGGCTTACAAACAAGACAAAAAAATGCGAGGTCAATAAATACAACAAGAAAGAAAAACTATGATTCAATCAGAAGTAGGGATGGACTAAAAATTGCATGGTATAAAAAGTTGGCTAAGCACAACCTCATAATCAATATCATTGCACATGGCATCGAGTAATCTCTTATGTACTATGTAAGAGAGCTGGTGCATATAGTGGTCCAACCTCTCTAGTGCCATATCCCTCTAAGGGTCACTCCTTTAACATCTGTTGTGGCATCATAGATGACACCCTTTCCCTTCCTCGAGTCCCTAATAGAGGGAATAGGTGATTGTTGACTGGAGTTGATGAATGTTGAGGTATATTGACCAAGGTTGGGGGATGGTAAGGTGTGCTCACCCAGTGACGTGATGATGACAAGACCGACATCATATTAGTAATACTGATCTTGTAGATACATTGGTTTTATATTTCTAAAACACTTGTAAGTGCACAAATCATTTTATAGAAAATGACAAGTATAATCACAAGGTTGATATAAGGAAGGAATATATGTGGTTTTTAATTTATTATTCAAATTTTTAAAAATGAAATTAAATACTAAACATCTTATCACGATATTTTTATTTGTGTTTCCTAATCTAATAACATAAAAAAATAAACATAGATATGGATTCAATAAACAATAATGAAAAGTTTTAACATTCATAATAGTAGAGTATTTATGGATATAATAATTATTTTAATTATGCTTGCTCATATTATTTAGGTTATTAAAGATATAAATAAATATTTAATGATTTTTTTTCTTTTTGGTATCAAAGTGTCCTTAGGTGAGGCCTAAATTCTTTTGTTTAATATTAATCAACTAATATCCTTAGGCGAGACTTATTAATTAATTAAGTATTAAATTTCAGTTTTATTTCTAAGAAAATTGCAAACCATCTAATCATAGCTTTAGGTAGAGTCAGTTAATTAGACTTTATTCAAGGTGTCCAAATTAAACCTAAGAATTTAATTATCCGAGTACTAACTTTAAAGTTTTAAAACTATCAATGAAAATATATTGTCAATACATTTTCAAATAATAGTTCTTATAAAAACTTTTGGAATAGAGCTTTACTATAACTACCGCGCGATTTTACCAACAAATAAAACAACATTACTCTAAATTAGACCGGATTTCAGATTTAAGTTTGTAATGAAAAATAATATATTTCTCACTAACATCCTTAATATATAATCTTGAATAAAAACAAAATCAATTTATTTTGTAGAAATGTTTTACCTATTTAATATTTTGTATGCATTATAATTTTATCATTATATCATATTTACAAATAGCCAGTCATGTTAAATTTAATTACAGACAAATTAAATATAACAAATAAGAATAAAACATAAAATTAACTATAAAGAATTCATTTAAAATTATACCACAATAGAATCCTTACAGAACTTTGATGCTAAATTTGTACATGTTTGGACAGGTTGGTATACGTATGGTGGGCAAGATTTGCGACAGACAAGCATTGGAATACGTGGGACATGCGCAGTGGTGTGCTGGAACAAGCAGGACACTACACGGGGTGGGCATGGGACTCATCATTTTTTGACATTTTTTACCGTTTTGACCCATTTTGTCCAATTTTTTCATTTTTTTTTACTTTTCTCATTTTTTTCTCAACATATTTGTGATGTATTGCCTCCAGTATTTTTCTTCGAATCTTTAAGTTATTTTTCAACAAAAATACCTATAAAATAATAAAATACCTATGATTTCGAAAGGACAAATTTATATAAAAATATGATAAAAGTATATAAATATAAATCTATTAATCAATTAAAGTATTTTACATCATTGTAATTTTAGTACTTTTTAAGAACTCACCACAACCCCTAACCAATTTCTTCCTAGTCCTTTAGCAATAAAAATGGTAAAAACTAAAATAAGATCTAAAAATTAAACTATCCTAAATCACTTCCGTGGATTGACACGGTTGCATTTAGCATATGCAACAGGCCGTTAAACCCCTAGGTTATCCTAGTGGACAAGTTTAAGTCTTTGAGGATTTTTAATAATGATACCCGAAAATATTGAACTAAATAAAACAATCTTTCAAACAAAAAATAAAATAAAATAAAACAATAGAACAAGTAAAATGACAAAGTAAAATAAAACATAAATTTTCATGCTTAAAATTGCATTTAAGTTTTATAATTAAAACCTTTAAGCAAAGATTATTCTAATTTCTTAAACATTCATGATTTACTATAATAATTAGACAAAAATCACTTTCATATTTTAATAAAAAATGTTTTGTTTTCACTTCACCCAATTTCAATGTTAGGAATCCGAATCCACTTCAATTATACTCCTTACAAGTCAATACTCTCAATTCACTGAATCCTATGTGTTCAAGCACCCATACTAAGGTGTATTGGAATAGAATTTATGTTTGGAAATGAACTAATAAGTTTGCATACTTATAAAAGAAGAAAGGCTCAAAATAGTGCATGAGTTTAACCTCATGAAAGGAATCGAATATGTAAATTATAAAGATATCATATTCATGCATCAATCAAACTCATTATGCAAGAATTTCAAGATTATGCCTTTTATAAGTGTAGGAAAAATAAATACAATGACTTATAGGGGAATTATTTCCTATATTTCATTTGTACTAACCAACTCACACAATTGTTTAAGGCTAGAAAGGTCATAGTATGTAGATTATACTATTTATTCTTTATCTCTCTTTGTTTTAAAAAGTTTGTTCAACATTTTTTTAGAGAATGGACCCATGTATAGATTGTACATTTTTGTAGAATTTTGGTAAGTGTTTAATTTTGTGGCATTTATGTTTGATTTTAGTTTAGGTAACCCATATATGTATTTTTTTGGTAGATGTCATGCATGAATGAGATAAAGGCATATAATATCAATTTCTACTTAAATCATTTAATCTAACAAATGAAAAATAAATATATGATACTCTATTGAGATGAGAAAATTCATACTTTCAATGTTAATACCTATAGAATTTTGAAAAAATAGGATAAGTGTTTTGAGTAGAAAGAAAATATTTCACTCATAATAGAGGAAATTAAGGCTTAAATAATATCTCACAAGGGTAGTCTCCACTATTTGATTCCTAAATACCGATTTTGGGTTCGTTTCATTTCAACATTTTATCAGAAAATATTAGTTATGACACAAACTTACTAATTATCATATTACTCCATGATATGTTTTTTTTTTGGAAATTAATCTAATAATGTAAAAGACTTAATCATTACTTAAACTTAAATTTTAAGACATGCTTATTTTTATGACAAGAATTTGAACACCACTCTAATATATGTAAACACAAAAATAAAGAAAATAACACACATATAAAAAAACAAATAAATTAGAGAAAACAATTAATATGAAAATACACAACTAAATAAGCAAAATAAGGGCACATTATTTATAATTTTTTTCAAATTTTGCCTAATTTGTGTAACTTTTAAATCCTACCAATCCTAACCTAAAATCTACATTGTCCTCAATGTAACAAATACAAATTGTAAAAAGAGAAGGGAAAGAATAGTTACCAAATTGCTTTATATGTTAAGGATTTTGATGGAGAATGTTGATTGCATCCAACATCAGATTTGAATTATATATAAACATGTACTCCAACACATCTTAACAAGCAATTATTTTATGGAATAAAATAAACAAAATACTCATAAAAGAAAACAAATTAATAAAACAAACTAAATTTCTTAAAATAAAATAAAATTATCTTTCAATGATGGGTTGCCTCACATCTAAAGCATAGTTTAACGTCTTAGCAAGATGAATCATCATGGTGTTGAGGATCAATTTATCAACATGGATTCAACGTCAACCATGTTGTTTTCTCCTTCTAAATAAGTCTTTACACGGTGCCCATTGACTTTGAAAGTTATTTGTGTCTTTGGATTCAATAACTCTACTACTCCATGTGAAAAAAAACTTAGAAAATTGTGTAAGGTCCATCCCATCTTGATCTCAATTTTCCTAGAAACAATCTCAAATGAGAAGTAAATAAAAGAAATTTCATTCCAGGAAGAAAAAACTTAGGAACTAGCCTTTTGTCATGATAGCATTTAGTATACTCTTTGTATAATTTTTAATTTTTATAGGCCTCATCCCTAATCTGTTCCAACTCATTAAGATGCAGCTAACATTTTTTCTCCTACTTTATCTAAATCCATGCTCAGCTCTTTAATTTCCTAATATGACTTATGTTTGTGTTCAATGGGAAGGTGGCATGCTTTCCTAAAGATTAACTAGTAAGGGCTCATTCTAATAGGTGTTTTGTAAGCTGTACAGTATGCCTATGAGGTATAATTCAACTTGATTTCCCCATACTTTCTTGAAGGACGCATGGTGCATTTCAAAATTCCCTTGATTTTCTTATTACTTACTTCCACTAAACTAGAAGTTTAAGGATGATATGGAGTAGCTACCTTGGCTTGGCGTTCAGTTTTCATAATAGGTATCTTAAAGCAACATGATCAGAATGCACAATCACTTTAGATCCTACTAAATAAGACCTGAATTTTTCTAAAGAAAACACTATAGTCAAGAATTCATTTTCAAATGTGGTATAATTCATTTGGGCATCATTGAGTATTTTGCTAGCATAGTAGATGACAGGCAAAAAATCATCCACTCTTTATCCTAAGACTGTTTTGATAGCATTATCAAAAGCATCACACGTTATTTCAAAGGGTAAACACCAGTTTGGTGCCATAATAATAAGGGCAGATGTTAGTTTCTCTTTCAAGGAATTAAAGGCAATAAGGTAGTCATCATTGAAATAAAAATAAACATCTTTTGATAACAAGTTACATATGGGACAATTTATTTTAGAGAAATATTTAATAAGTCTTCTATAAAATCTAGTAAGTTCTAAGAAGCTTCTTACCCCCTTAACAGATGTAGGGGAGGTAATTTGGAAATCAATTCAACTCTTTCCTTATCAACTTCAATAACTTTTCTTGAAATGATATGTATTAACACTATCCCTTGTTGAACAATAAAATGAATTTTCTCCCATCTAAGGGTTAGATTGTATTCAATGCATCTTTCTAAAACCAAAGTCAATTTATGTAGGAAATCATCAAATGAGTTTCCAAAGACAAAGAAATCATCCATGAAAACCTCAATGAATTTTTCCACCATGTCTAAGAAGATAGACATCATACATCTCTTGAATGTGGCAGGGGCATTGCATAATCTAAAAGGAATTCTTTGAAAAGAAAAGGTCTTACAAGGACATGTAAACATGGTCTTTTCCTGATCTTCTGGTGCTATATGTGCTTGATGACATCTGGAAAATCCATCTAGAAAGCAATAAAATTTGTGCCCAACTAATCTTTCCATCATTTTATCAATGAATGGAAGAGGAAAGTGATCATTTTTATTATATAAATTTTGTTTCCTAAAATCTGTACCCATTTCATCCAATGATTATTCTAGTGGGCACTAATTCACTTGTGTCATTTTTAACAACTGTTATCCCAACTTTCTTAGGTACCACATGCACTGAACTAACCTACTTACTATCAACAATAGGGTAGATAGTTCCTTCTTCTAACAATTTAAGATTTTCTTCCTTAACTATCTCTTGTATATTTGCGTTTTGTCTTCTTTGGGCCTCTTGTATGGGTTTAGTACCATCTTCCAAGTTGACTTATGTATACACATGGTAGGACTAATGCCTCTTATATCACTGATACTCAAACCTATGGCTTTCTTAAACTTCTTAAGAACTTATATAATTTCCTTTCAACGTTGAAGAATTATTTTGGATAAGTTTCTCCTTCTCCTAGAAACACGTATTTTAAGTGCTTAGGTAAGTCTTTGAGTTCAAGTTTAGGTGGATTGGCCTCTTTACTAGATGGAAAATTGGGTAGATTTAAGAGTGCACTAGATTTTTTCATTAGTTCACCACTATCTAGTTGTCCAAGGTACCCCTTAGTTTCCAAATCTAAATATTTTTTTACCTTTTCAAGTGTAAGAGCAGTTTCAAGCTTGTCTTCTATTCTGGTTAAATAAAAAGCTGCTTTGGATAAGATTTTCCAAAGGGTCAACGTCGAATATTTCATTGCTGGCAGAAATAGAAGGAAAATGTGAAGAATCAAAAACTTTAAAATGAACAGTCTTTCCTAAGACTTTCATTGTCAAATTCCATCTTGGACATCAATAATAGTCTTATTAGTTTCCACAAATGGTTTACCAAGCAGTATTATGTGCTCTCTATCCAAGGATGTATTTTCTTGCATATCTAGAACCACAAATTCAATAGGTATTATCAGTTTTTCTTCCTATACCAGCACATCCTTAACTATTCCCTTTGGATACTTAAGAGATATATATGTCAACTGAAAGGACATAGTTGTGGGTTTTAAATCTCCTAAATGGAGCTGTAAGAATATAGAGTAGGGCATCAAGTTTAGATTAGCATCTAAATCAAGAATTACTTTAGCGACCTTTCTATTCCCCATAATTATATTCATGATAAAACTCCTAGGGTTTTTCAACTTAGGGGGAAGTTAGTGTTGAAGTACAACACTAGAAATTTATGATACTACTACTCGCTCATTAAGTTCATACCTTCTTTTCTTAGTTTTTAACTTTTTGAAAAACTTATCATAGGGGGGCACATTCATGATCACTTCTAATAATGGTAAATTGATATTTACTTTATAAAGCATATTAAAAAGATCATAGAATTGCTTATCTTGTTTGGAAAGGTTATTTGCAACTGGTGTGGTTCTATCATCTTTTGAATGTTGGGGATATCAGATGACTACCCAATGAGTTTTTCCGAAGGTTTTTCAAGTTTAGCACTTGTCTCTACTTTTTACAATACTAGAATTTCACCTTCTTGGTTACTTTCAACTATAAGGTAGATCTTTAGAGATTACAGGTAAACTAGCATTGACTACCTTACCACTTCAAAGGGTTCTTACATCCTTCGCTTGTTTGGGTTGACTGGGAAGCTTTCTTGGTTTTTGCCTTTGTATTTTTTCAACTAGTTGCTCAACTTTAGTTTCAATCCTTTTAACCAAAGCCTTCATGGTGCTCAACCTTTGATTATTCATCAATTGGGTTTCATGAATAACTTGAATAAAATCATTCAAGCTATCCTATAAGGTTGGCTTAAAAGTTTGATTTGGTGGGTAATGGTGGTTTTTATTTGGCCATAGATTTTGACATTAGGTGTAGGCTTGGTAATTGTTTGGTGTCCAATGATGATCAGGGTGATTATTAGTGTTTGGATGATACCTTTAAAAGGAATTGACTTCCTCCATGGCATCCACACTAGAATCACAAGTATATGAACAATTATGGGTATCATGACCAATTGAAAAACACACTTCACACACCTCTTGGTTTAGCATTTGGTGGGTAGTGGGAAGTTGCACTTTCTTAATCAATTCAACAACTTGCAAGGTCATTTCATTACCGAAGCAAAATTCATTGACTCCTTATCTCCTTCTTCTAGAACTTCGTTATTGGGAATTACAACCCAACAAATTTTAGTGACTATAGATTTCCTCTATGGTCTTTTCTCCCACAGCTTCTTCAGTAGCATTATCAACCATGTATTGACTCTACAGTGTTAATCCATCATAAAAGAATCAATTTGTAGCTGTAATGAAAAACTATGATGGGGAAATTGAATGAAAATGAGTTTGAATCTCTCCTAAGCTTCATGAAAGAGTTCTTCATCTATTTAAGAAAATGTTGCTATCTTTATCCTTAGTTCAACAGTCATTTGATGGGAATATCACCTACCCATAAAATTTACATAGACTACCTCATAAGTTGTTAGAGAACCCAACTGTAAAGTAATGAACCATGACCAAGCTTTATCCTTGAGGGTGTAAGGAAAACACCTCATCCTAAGCTGGTCCTCATCAATTCTCTATAGTGGAAAGTTTTACACAATAACATAGAATTCTCTAATGAAATGCAAAGTCTTCATTAGGGATACCGTAAAATGAAGGCAAAAAAGAATAATGAATCTTTTTCAATTCATAGTTCCTTGCAGCCTCTTCCAATTGTATGTCGGAAGTTGCATTGCCAATGATTGGCATTACATAGTCCTTCATCATATTTTGCCTATTTCTAACATCTCTCATGGATACTTGTAGTTGAAATTGATACTCATCCTCTTATGTATCACATCTAGCTCCTAAAGTGTAAAATAGTAGAACTTTCTAAGAAAGATTTCCCACTTGACAAAATGTATAGGATTGAACAAAAAAGCTAGGGAACCCAAGTTAAATTTTTTTGTAATGCTAAATTTAAAGAATGGACACAATTTTTGAAACAAATGAATTTTTATTATTTCATTGAAATTTTACTACACAAGTTCCTAAAATAAAAACAAAACAAAAAAAACAAAAGAAAGAAAAATACAATAATGGGTGAACTCCAACTTAGGACTAAAATTTATCTTCTAGTAAGACGTTGCTTGGAGATTTCATAATGACAAACTCAATGTCTCCTTTTCATTGAATTTATTTGATCTAATTTGACCATTTAGTTAGTCTTTGTATTCTTTTTGCAAATTCTCAGCTAACTATTCCACTTGGACTTTCACCTTTTTGATAGAAGCTTCCACATAGTCCAACTATTGATTAGTTTTAGACAAGTTATCTTTGCAGACTTGAATAAAAGAATTCAAGTTGCCCTCCAGTGTGTGTTTATTGGGAAGGCTTCTTTTGAATAGGCTGGTGGAATTTCTTGTTTGGTTGATTTAAGCTTTGGAAAAAAAGAGGGTTATTTTACCTCAAGAAGAAGTTGGGATGATTTCTCCACCCAGGATTGTAGGTATTTGAATTGGGGTCGAATCTTGGCCTCTGTTGATATGCTCCCAAAACATTAACCTATTCAAGTCTAGCTGTTGCTTCTCCTTGATATGGGCAAGCTTCAGTACCATGTCATATGTTGCTACACAAACCACAATGTTCATTGTTGGTATTGGTTTGCATAGTAAGAAGGGCAACTTACTTGGTCAATTGAACAAGTTGTCTTTGAACATCACTACAGGAATCGATTTCATAAACTCCAACTCCTCTCACTAGTGAGCTTTTCTGTTGGGAATTTGCATGCAACATCTCAAAGAGGTTGTATGTCTCTAAGGCTATTTTAATTTCCATATCTTCTTGAGCAGCATTGTTGACAATGAATTGGCATTTCTGCATAAGTCCATCGTAAAAGAATTGGTTTTGTAACAACAAGGGAAAGCTATGATGGGGGCATTGAGTGAGGAATAGTTTGAACCTATCTTAGGCTTCATGAAATTTTTCTCCATCCATTTGAGAGAGAGTGACAATATTTTCTTTTAGCTCTAATGTCTTTTGCTAGGAATAGAATTTTCCCATGATTTAGTTGTAAATGTCCTCCCAAGTCATCAGAGAACCTAGAGGGGGTGACATCAACCAAGTTTTGGCCTTGTCCTTCAAGGTGTAATGGAAACACCTCATTCTAATATAATCCTCATTTAGAATACCTAGGGTGAAGTTTTGGAATATGGTATAGAAGTCCCTAATGAAGGAAAGAGAATCTTCATTAGGCAACTCATAGATTGAAGGAAGCATGGAAAAATGAATATTTTTAAGTCATAATTCTGAGTGGCCTCACCTAACTAGATAGAGGAAATTTACATGCCAATTATTGGTCGTACAAAATCTTTCATGGTGGTTTCCCTAACATATGAGTTTTCTCTCATTTCTAATGGTTCTAGTAGAGGATTAAGGCTTGGTTTTATGTTTGGCTCAAAAATAGGTTGATGGTTAGAATTCAGCCTTGTGGACAGTTGTTTAAATTTATGAATATTATCTATGTATAGTGTAAGAGGATTTCCTAAGAATCTTCTACCACGCATAGACTAGTGAAAGTGTAAATTTAAAACACATATCAATTAAAAAGGAAAAGAATAATAAAATAGCTATACAAAACTTTTGAGAAAATGTACATAGTAATTAATATAAAAATACTAAACAAGTAAGTTCATTTAATCTTTAAGTTAAACAATATAACCAATATTAGCCAAGAGTGCTGCTCCTAGGAAAAAATGGTGAGACAAAGCTTCCTTAAATACCATCCTTCTAGACAGAGCAACATTTCTAGCAAAAATTAGTGGCACAAAGGCTTTTAAGAACTATTCTTTTAAACAGAACTCACTTATATATATTTTTCATGCTATTACACAGTTATTTGTTTAATTAAAATTAAAAGTGAAAGTTAAAAATTAATTAATTAAAAGAGAAAAGAGAAGAAAAGTTAAATTTTTTTTTATATATTTTTGTATTTATTTAATTTTGTTTGCTTATTTTCATCTAATTGTATGTGATTAATTTTAGAATTATTATAACTAAAAATATTTGTTGAGATATTATAAGTTCACAACGTTTTGTTTGTATGAACTTGAATGATAAACATGATAAATGCACCTGCATTTCTTCATCACTACTTGCACATTCTAAGGAAATAGGTAACTTTTCTTCTCTTTTCTCTTTATCTTTAATTTACAATTATTACATTGAGAACAATGTAAGTTATAGATTGAAGGTGGTGAAAAGTTAACATGCTTAATTTCAAATATTTTAACAATTTTAAAATTTTTTATGTACATATTTTCATTTTTATTGTATTTGATTTTATTTTCTTTGTATAGTTTTGTAATTTTTAGAATATTAGGATTAGTTTTAAATCCATTGCAAATCTCGCCCCACACACATGCTAGCTTGTCTAAATGTGTCCAAAATCAATTTTTAAGATATTTTCTAACTTTTTTTGGCTTTTTTCTCATCTATAAAAGGACCATTTTCTCCATTGTAAAAATCATCCCTAAAATCCAAAAAATCACACATTCTCTCTCTTTCTCTCTCTATAAAGCTTTCTTAGTTTTTATTTATTTAGTTTTAAATTTCTTTTCTTTTTGAGAACTAATTATGTTTTTGTAGATTTCTAGTTTTTGATTCAATAAACAGAAATACAAATCCGTTTGGAAGTTTTCCAAAAATGAAATTAGCATCAAAGTACTATAAAGATTCTTTTGATGTATAGTTTTAAATGAATTATTTATAATTATTTTTATGTTTTATTCTTATATGATATATATAATCTGTCTGTGATTAAATTTAACATGACTGGCTGTTTGTAAATATAATATAATGATAAAGTTTTTATTCTTGTAAAATATTAAATTGGTAAAACATTTCTACAAAATAAATTGATTTTATTTTTATTAAAGATTTTATATTAAGGATGTTAGAGAGAAATATATTATTTTTCATTACAAACTTAAATCTGAAAATTATATTTTAAGGTTTAATTATCCGATCTGATTTATAGTAGTGTTATTTTATTTGTTGGTACAATCACCTGGTAGTTAGAGTGCATGAAGCTCTATTTTGAAAGTTTTATAAGAATTATTATTTGAATATGTATTGAAAACATATTTTCAGTGATGATTTTAAAACTTGAAAGTTAGTGCTAAGATAATTAAATTCGCAGGTTTAATTTGGATATCTTGAATAAAGTCTAATTAACTGATTCCGGCTGAAGTTGTGATTAAATGGTTTACAATTTTCTTAGAAATAATGCTGAAATTTATTACTTAATTAATTAATAGGTCCCACCTAAGGATATAAAAGAATTTGGACCCTCCGTGAGGACACTTTCATACTAAAAAGAAAAAAAATAAGTAAAAATAAATTTATATATTTAATATCCTAAATAATATGGGCAAGTATAATTACCTTAACTATTATATCCATAAATACTCAACTATAATGAATGATAAAAATTTTTATTATTGTTTATTGAATCCATATCTATATTTATTTTTATATGTTATTAAATTGAGAAATATGTTGTCTCTTTTATAAGAGCATAAAACGTGCAAGTATACACGGTCACAAGTAATAAAATTTGTAAGTAAAGTATCGTTCCCACGAAGATTTGTTAATACAGTTTGTTAATTACTAAAATTATATCGCTCTGATTTTATCCAAAACGATCGTTGATTGGAACAAATTTAAGAAAAGAGTTTTATAAGAAAATAAAAGAAATCTAGGATCGTAGTTTTTCACCAAATTAATCCACTCGAATCATGTTATTTTTTTAGTTATATTTTTTAGTACATTTAATTAGTCAACTGCAAACTTCTAATTTTATCCATACATCTCTTCTGAGCTCCGTATAGACACATCTCGTTAAATTAATTCACTATATTCCTATAAGAATTAAATTCAACAAGATTCATTGCGTTCTAAGTTCTCAAATGGCCACCCATACAATTGGGGTATATTCCTATCCTTCATCATACATGTCATTCTATCTACGAGCAATATACACAAAAAAGCCTCTTCCAAGTTTATTTAAGTGCCACAGATCAATTTGATAAAATTCGTATAATCAAAAAACATTAAGCACAGAATAGAATAAACAAATCGAACGTCTTATAAATCGTTCAAAAAATAATTAAAATCAAAGCTTCATAAATTCAGATAAAATGCAACCCTAGAAAAATTAAATTATTTCATAAATTAAAAATTAAAATTACAACAGTTCAAGGAAAATAAGATGAAGAACACAAAGAAAATTAAAACTTTATCTCCTCTGAAATATTTGGCACACGCGACACACAACAGAAGCCAAAATGGCTTCTGCGTGTTCCACAGTCCAACCCCCAAAATGAACCCCTAAACCCAACCTCCAAAATTTAGCAATAAATGCCCTATCCAACGGTCAGAGATTGCATAGGGAGAAAATCTGCACAGCCGACACGTGGTTCCCACACTGCACGCTAGCCTGCGTGGCAGGTGGGCTCCACTGGGTGTCGAGCTGCGTGCAATAGAAATATTGGGTACTCTCTTTTGTCTCGTCTGGAATGCACACTCCCAATCTGGCATTCTTCTCCTGCGCAGAAAATTCAATTTTTATTAATTGCAATTTGACCCATAAATTTAATTCAAATTAAATTCTATTATTTTGATATTTGCAATTTCACCCAATTTTAATTCACATTAAATTTTAAGCTTTTTATAATTGCAATTAATTCCCTTTTCTATTAAAATTCATTAATTTTGTTGAAAATATATTTATTAAAAACGAATAGGAAATATTAACTTATTTAATTAAAAATCAACTAAAAGCGTAAATAACTAGCAATTATAATTAATAAAATAGATGAAAATAACTATATAAAATACAGTTATCAAAATACAAATCAAAATATTATAGAAAGATGTTTAAGATTTAGTTTCATTTTTAGAAGTTTGAATAATAATTAAAAACCACATATACTTCTTTTTTAAATCGACATTGAGAGTATACATGTCATTTTTAAAAAAAGAATTCGTGCACTTGCGAGAGTTTTACAAATATAAAATCAATGTATCTGCAATATTGGTCTTGTTAGCAATATTGATCTTACAGATACATTGGTTTTATATTTCTAAAATTCTCACAAGTGTAAGAATAATTTTATAAAAAATGACAAGTATATTCCCAAGGTCAATCTAAGGAAGGAATATATGTGATTTTTAATTTATTATTCAAGCTTTCAAAAAAAAAATTAAATCCTAAACATTATGTCATGATATTTTAATTTGTGATGCGTAATCTAATAACGTATAAAAATAAACATAAATATAGATTTAATAAACAATAATATAAATTTTTATCATTTATAAAAGTGGAGTATTTATGAATATAATAACTAGTTTTTCTAAAAAAGAGAAGAACTTTAAAACTAAAAACTAATAAAGTTTTTAGAGAGAGAAATCTAGAGAAAGAAAGAGATAGAAATGTGTGAGTTTTAGGATAATTTTTACAATGAGAGAGAGGATCCTTTTATAGATGAGAAAAAGGCCAAAAAATGGAAAAGTTTTCAAAAAATGATTTTAGACTAGTTTGGACAGGTTGACACGCGTGTGGCGGGCGAGATTTGTGATAGACGAGCATTGGCGCATGGGGGACTCAACAAGAGCATGTGCTGGCTACGCGTGGGCGTGTCTTGGATGCAAGTAGGACTTGACTTTTTTTAACATTTGTTTTACTATTTTGACCCATTTTGTCCACTTTTTTTTTCATTTTTTTACCTTTTCTCATTTTTTCTCAACATATTTGTGATGTATTGCCTTCAGTATTTTTCTTCTTGTCTTTAAGTTATTTTTGAATGAAAATACCTAAGAAACAATAAAAATACCTATGATTCTAAAAAGACAAATTTATATAAAAATATTATAAAATCATATAAATATAAATCTATTTAATCAATTAAAGTACATTAAATCATTATAATTTTAGTACTTTTTTAAGCACTCATCATGACGCTAGTGATGACTTGACGATATTCAAAGGCATCAACCTAAGAATGAGCTCATCGATGGTCACCTTTTTTCCCCTCTTCGATAGGGTTGGGGTGGCCTCTTGCCTAGAGGGTTTACTCTTTTCTTCCCGTTCAAAGAGCTTGTCCCTCCTGAGAAAGGTGTTACTTTCTGAGAGCTCCCCTCCTTAGGGAGCCTACTCTAAAGTTGAGCCAGTAGCTCAGAAGTAGTGAACTCCATACTATCTAGAAATATTGAAAAAAAAAGGTGTTAGTTTTGCAAGCGCATGCCAAATAAAAAGGAAGATATTTGTTAGAGGGCCAGTTCACCATCAACAGGGAGCACCTTAAACCTCCCCTCATAGTCTATGGGAGGTGCTTGAGGTTTACAAATAATCCTATGTAGAGGCTCCTCTAAGCCTCGCCTCATCAACCCACGAGCAACAAAGCGGGGAATGTTTAGTAGCTACCTCAATAGAGTCTTCTCGGGTAGATAGTTTGGATATCAACCAATCATTGCTTGGCCTCGTGGCTCAAGGTCATAATAAAGGAGCCCATATTCCTTATCACGACCTTGGTGTCAGCCCAGATACTCGTTATCAACCTGGTATCATTGTTTGGAGTCTCCTACCGACTAGAAACATAGAAAAAATACTCCTTCCAGTTCTTCTCACTCTTAAAGAGGGTTATATTTCTACCCCAATCTTGTTTCACATACATATAGACTCTCCTCATATCTATAATATTATGCTTTAATACATATGCTTCATTGAACATAGGCATCTCAATTTCAACCCCGAGCTCTCTGTATATTAGTGTGAGCCAAAACAGGCATCTCTACCCATTTGACATCACATGGCTTGGTATGAGTTGAGTCCTTGCCAAATATTTCCTTATAAAGGGGTATAGAGGAAATCTGACCCAAACCATAAGGCCTTCTTATGGAAGATTGTCCATCCAGCTAGAAGTCGGTCGCTATCAAGAACACCCAACCTTTTCTTTCTTTATAAATTAGACCAATCCCAAGAATATATATATATATATATATATATATATATATATATAAAGTATGTACAGTCCCTATATTTTGTATGTGTGTGAGATTACATGTGGGTCATATTGCTTAAATATTGATGTATTGTGTAGTTTGTTTCACATTTGAACAATTCAATTATCTACACATGTGGAGTGGGTTAATTTTATTTTAGGACCGTAACTTATTGAGTTTGTTACATGAAAAATTTTAAAAAACCTAAAGAGTTATGGGAATCATTTTCATGACGCTTGTATGACCACGATTATCGTAGAATAATTAGTCACAATCGTCGTGAAAAGTGAAAAATAAAAAGTTAATTTATTTTACAATAATAATTGCTTTATAATAACTGTTTTAATTAATAAAGTTTTTTTCCTTTAATATTAATTCGATTTTGTTATAACTATATCTGTTTGCATGTATCATGGCCAATATGATATATAATAAGTAATAATTTAAATAAAAAATTGTAATAATTAAAAAAAAATTAAAAATATATCGTGAAAAATATTTCAAATGAATCGTGTTAAATACTTTCTTTTAATCATGTTTAAATTATTTTTCAATCACTAACATAAAAAAATTAAAATTTTATTAAATTTTTTTAAAATAATATGTTTTTTTTAATTGATATATTTATTTTTATTATTGATTAAATAATATTATTTATAATATAAATTAAATGAAATTAATTAATTATCATGACATAACATAAAAGAGATTATATATGTAACACTTTTCTCTTGTGTTTATATCACTAGTATCCGCAGCTTCGAATATCTCGAGTGTTGATAACAACCATGTCGACCATTGGTAATAATCGAAGACAATTTCAATAGAGATTATTGCGATGTAATTTAATATATTTTCAATATTTTTATTTAATTATTATAATATTGATTTGAATGAATATATGTAAATCTATATTATCTAAAATAATAATAAATAAAGAAAAGGCTTGCTACTTACGAATCAAAAATCCAATTATATATGCGAGATTTTTATAATTGCTTGAATATCTGTATAAATCAGTAGAACCCTACTTATTTAAAAGATTCTTCGGACATTCACAACTCCATTAAGAGACCATTAAAACACACACACACATACATATATATATATATATATATATATATATATATATATATATGAATAATATGATATAACATTATATATATATATATGAATAATATTATATAATATTATTATGATAAGTAAAAAATAGTTTGTAAGATTTTGATAACTAAGTGATATTGAATAGTCTAGCTAAGATAAGATATAGTATGTATTTGCTTAATTATACATAGAAATGCATGTTTGTGATAACAGATAATACTTTTCTTTTGGTTGTATTAAAAAAAAGTACTTTTTTTTCATAAAATAATACTTCTCTTGAGTGTATAGTTATAAAAAAATCCAACTACAATACATCAAAGTTTGGATATATGTTAAAAATAAAATTAATTGATTAAAACTTAATTAATTGTGTCTAATTGGTATTATTTATGTAATAAGTACGTGATTCAGTGATCTAAGATACCTCGCTCATATTAAGGATAGTTTTTATATATAACGACCTTATGAATCTGAAGATCAAGACCTGGTGGTCAAGATCTAAGAATCAAGACTTGAGGATCAAGACCTGATGACTAAGATCTGAAAGCCAAAACCTATTCAAAGTAAATAGATTGATACACTATCATAACGACATGAGTCACATCTTATTTTAAAAACTCAAACAACATGTATATAATTACCTATTTATGTAATATCTATGACGATATGACTTATTAAGGGTTGAATTATATTTATTTTAGTCACTTGAGAGTTCTAACCTACGTAACCTCGACACATGTTTAGTAGTTGTTATTTATATCTCTTTAATACGAAGAATACAAGATCTATTTATTTTGTCAATAATTTCACTTCTTTTTAAAAATCATTATAATCCTAATACATGAAATTCTCTCCAAACATTGTCTATTTCAAAATGTAACATTTGTGAATATTTTGTTATTTGTGACCATTTTTTATGATTTAATGTTATCGTAATAAGATTTATTCTTTCTCGTTTCAAATCACATTTTTGAATTATATCAATTGTATTTGATTTAAAAAAAAATTGTTTTTCTTTTTTATTTAAATAAATAAAGTTAATATTATTTGTAAAATACAATTTGAACTAAGATGAATGGTATTAATATACCTAAAATATATAATTATTCTTTTATTAATTAATCAAATTCTTTTAAAAATTACATAAAATAGCATCTAAAACTTAAAAAAATAAAAACAACTCACAAATAATATTAAAAAAAGTTAAATTAGATTAAGTTTAATATTAAAAAAGTTTTAAAAATTACATTTTAACTTATACTACGTCTAATTAGATAACTAATTTTTTTTAATATTAAAAATATAAATTGAACAAAAATAGTGCAATTTTTATAGTCAGAAATTTTAAAGTTTCTAATTTTATTATTTTTCTAATTTTTTTAGTTTTTCATTTCTTGAAGCTGCGTATTTAATTATTAAATTGTTTTTATAACAGTGACATTTGCGTTCAATATAATGTGTCGAAGCGGACCAAGCCCATCAATGTATAAATCAAATGTGTTAAGTGCGTGTATTTTATTTTATAAATTTCCTTTTTATATTTATGCGTTAATTTATATAGATAATATTATTTTCATAATTACATATATAATCCCAATATATCTTGTCATTTAAAATACATACGTTTTATTTAATAACGTATGAAGAGACACAAATAACAAAGAAAACAAATAGTGACGATTGTGCAAGATGGAGCGGAACTTTTAGTGGGACATGTATATTTTTGTTTGTAAGTGATAAAGAATGCGAAAGAACATGCAAAGCACATGAAGGAGCAACATCAGCAAAATGCATCTTTAATATATTCATTTCGAGCAATTTGTATATATTATTTTCGCTAATCATATATATATACAAATATACAATAAGAAATCGTCTCTATATAAATTTGTAATGCATATATCACAAATAATATAACACTTTGATAGATACAATTAAATACACCTAATATTATTTAATAAATAAAATTATTAGAATGTTTAATTCTTCAACAAACCTTGATATTTAGAAATAATAATACTAAAAACATTTTAAAGATGATCAGATTAGAACCTTAAGAAAACAAAATCCTTAAAATCTAAATATTGAGATGTCACAAAGGATGGTCGCTCTCTTTAATAAGTCAAATTTAAACATTCAATCAAAAACACAAGGAGTTAAAGCAAAAAAAATTTAAAATATATTTTTTATTAATGATATTTGTTTTTGCCTCCAAGTTACATAGCTCTTCTTATTAATAAGCAAGAAATTTTAAAATAAAAATCTCTCAATGAAATGGGCCTAATCCAAACTTAAAAATAAAATACTAAAAGACTTAAAATAAAAAGTCTACAATTCATTAAAATAAAAATTGCTAAACATAAAAGGCTCATAATTAAATAAAAGACTAAGAATTAAAATAAAAACCCATAATTAATTAAAATAAAAATTACTAAACATAAAAAGCCCATAATTAACTAAAAAAAAAAAATTCCTTCCTAATTTATTCTTTGCATCCAATTTGACATTCCAAATCTATCCCTAACGTAGGATCTTTAGAATATTTGTAGGATCTAAAGAATCTTTGAAATATTTGTAAACATCAACTTATTTAGCACCTCAATCTCCATTATTCCCCACTTCTTCGAAAAGATTCCTCCTCGAATCTTAGTTTTGTAAGTAGGTCAATTTGGTATTGCAGATTTAGGTATGAAGTCTATTTGATGTTGCATGCCCCGCAAAGAATGTCATCCATAGGGAATCTTTTTAAGAAGTTGATTCTCAAAGTCATGCAATAGAGATACAATGACACTAGGAAAATATGAGTTAAGATCATAAGTAAGAAGATAAAAATCCTTGTAAATAAGTACAAGTACTTGTTGCCTTCCAATACTTGCACTCGCACTCTCACGTTTTTCAATAATTACACTTTTTTTATTTTCCTCTCTTGTTTGCTTACTTTTCTCTCTTGTTTGCTTACTTTTCCTTTTTTTTTTGCTTATTTTTCTCTCATGTTTGTTTACTTTTTTCTCTCTTTTTTGTCACTTTTCTATCCCATCTGTTCACCTTTCTCTCACTTTTCTTTACTTTATGCTCACATTCCTCTCCCTTTTTCTGCTCGACCTCACTTGCTGTCTTTTTATTTCCCTCATTCTCACACTTTTGTTTTTCTCTCAATTTTCACTCTCCTCTTATCCTAATTTGATCTTCATAAGCTTGCAAAGGTTTGAAAGGAGCTAATGCAACTTTTTGGTTGTTCATTTTCAAAGAATAATGATTTTTGTAACCATTATGTGACACCTTCCTATCAAACTGTGATGGTCGGCCGAGCAATATGTGAGCAGCATACATTGGTGTCATATCACAAAGATCTTCATCTTTATATTTTCCAATTGAAAAAGGAACCCAAACTTGTTTGTTAACCTCAACTTCTCCACAATCATTCAACCATGGTAGCTTGTATGGTTTGGAATGCTCCTACCACTTCAAATTTAACTTTTCTACCAATAAGGTACTATCAACATTAATGCAGCTCTCACTATCAATAATTAATGTGTATACTTTATCCTTCACATGGAATCTTGTGTGGAAAATATGATCACCATACTTGTCATCTTCTTCATCATTAGGCGGTATATTTAGGACTCTCCTTATGACAAGTGAATCTCTATGCACATGTTCTTCCACTTCAACATTAGAACCATCCTTCACTAGTGGTATCTCTTTGTCACATGAACTGACACTTTTGATTTTTTCATTTGTCTGTACAACCATGATCTTTTTGTCCCGTTTATAACTTGCTCTCTCTTTCATTATGGAATCAGCTTCTTCTTCCTTGAACTCATGTTTTTTATGTCTTCTTTTATTTAATTTAGAACCAGAAGATTCTAAATCATCCAAACTTGCATTTAGTTTCTTAAAGTGATCATTAAAAGTCTTGAAGATGACTTTTAAGCCAACCTCTTTTGGTTATATTCCTTCCTTACTCGTGTTTTCAAACTATAGAAAAAATGAGATAACTCACACATTCTCTCCTGTGTTTGCTTCCAAATAAGATTGTTATCATGCTATTTTTTAACACTATTTTGGCATTTTTTTCAACACTATTCTCACTCTCTTTTTTTTTACCCATCAAAGCTCATGCCATCCTCCTTTGTGTTCTTAACAAAATCCAAGAATCTAAAAAATCTTAAGAAGTAATAATTTTATTGGTTAATATCTCAAAATTCAGAATTCTAAAAACTTAACAAAAAAGTATAACAAAAATAAAGCCCAAAGAAGACTCTAAAGAAAGAAAGTCCAAAGAGAACTATAAAGAAAAAAAGTCTAAAAAGAACTCTAAAGAAAGAAAGTCCAAATAGGATACTAAAGATATACTCTTGACCAAAGAGGACTCTAAAGAAAGAATCTTGACCAAAGAAGACTCTAAAGAAAGAATCTTGACCAAAGAGGACTTTAAAGAAATACCCTTGACCAAAGAGGACTCTAAATAAACACTCTTGACCAAAAGGGACTCTAAAAAATACTCTTGATCAAAGAAGACTCTAAAGAAATACTCTTTGACCAAATACGACTATAAAGAAAGAATCTTTAACAAGAATGACTCTAAAGAAAGACTCTTGATCAACTATGATTCCCTTTTTTCTATTTTTTAAATCAATCTTAGGCAGCAAGAACAAAATAAAGGAAAACCAATTTCAACAAGAACAAGAAAAATCAACAATAAAACAAGAATTAGATTCTTTAACAATCTACTACTATGATCTCCTTTTTTATTTTATTTTTCTCTTTTTACTTCTGCTGCAAATATAAAATTCACAAAAAAAAAATTCACAATCCTAATGAACAAGAATTGAAAACAAACGCAAAAAAGTTGTGACAAACCTTTAACCCCTCAATAAGTGGTCTAAACGACAGAATTTGACGTCGAAAATGATATGAAATGCAATCAAAAAATTATTATGGTTATAAGGATCAAAACGAGCTTCAATTTGATATATTATAATAGTCTTTCCGATACCCTAGTCCAAGTTAGGGTCATTTAAAGTTGTAGCTCTAATTTATCAAATTTGGTTTTTTGAAACTACGAACAACACCCTTTTCCTCCTTTTTTTGTTTTTTAATTTTTTGAAGAACAAAGATAGGTTGAACACATAATTAAAGAATCAAGAAAAATATATGAAGAAATCAAAGAAAACTATGAAAGAAAATCTAAATACGAAAACAACGACAACGAAATTGAAAGAAAACATAAGACTCAAATGAATGAAATTTTTCTTCTTCTTTTTTGTGATTTGTGATTCAAGAATGCAGAAAACAATCAAAGGATGATTTTTTAGCAACCAAGGCTTTGATACCAAATGATGCGGACCCTTTAGGCGAACAACCTAGGAACCCACGAACTCAAAAGAATAGAAACACTTGATTTGCTAAGAACATGTTGAAGATGGTCAGATTATAATCTTAAGGAAACAAAGTCCTTAAAACCCCAATCTTGAGATGCCACAAACGATGATCACTCCCTTTGATAAGTCGAATTCAAGTATTCAATCAAGAACACAAGAAGGCAAAGAAAAAGCTTTATGAAATATACTTTTGATTAATGATATTCGTTCTTGCCTCCAAATTACATAGCTCTTCTTATTAATAAGCAAGAAATCCTAAAATAAAAACCCTAGATGAAATGGGCCTATTTAGTTATGGATTGGGCCTACTACAAAACATACATACGGCCTCGGTTTTTAATCGTGGCCGTAGGTCTATGACTACGGTTATAAGAACCGAGGCCTAAGTGATAGAGACCATAGGTAATGACCTATGACCTCGATTTTTAACCGAGGTCATAGGGTGTACCTATGGCCTCGGTTAGCACATAACCGAGGCCATAGGGTATACATAAATTAATAAAAAAATACCCTATGGCCTCGGTTTTCTAATAACCGAGACCATAGGGTATACATAAATTACAAAAAATACCCTATGGCCTCGATTTTCTAATAACCGAGACCATAGGGTATACATAAATTACAAATAAAAAATACAATATTCAGTAATTTATAGTGCATAACACATCAACCACAATGATCGAGTACATGTCCCTGGATACCATTTTTCATATGAGGTTAGAAAATACTTGTATTTGTATTGATTTTATACTTGCATGTAACAAGATAACAACTTAAACTTCATTTTCATTCAGTGGAGGTGCAGGATTCATAATCTTATACTTTGGTTACATGTTGAATGATGTTTCCCATTGGCTAATGCTTTTCCTCAAGGCATACGCTGGTAAAAGGTGGCCATCACTTGACTTTCTATTAATATTTTATTCTAAAACAATAGACGCAACCAAATTAACAATCTTGTGAAGTAAATGTTATAAAGAGATCTCATAATTTCGCTGCATAAACTTGATTAAATAAAAACAAAAGTATGATAAGAGAAAATACCAACATTATAGGGAAATTCTTTGCTCTGTATTAAGTCTGCAAGAGTAGCCTCCCCTTCAAACCTCCATATTAGCCAATATTCACCTTTCTTTGAAGAAGTCTAAAATCAATTTTAAAGAAAATATTACAAATTGGGATTAGTTTAAATTGTGGAATTGAATTAAGCAACAGAGAAAAACAATGAGCTTCTAATACAATAATACCTTTAAATGATATCGTACTAGTAGTCATAACAGAAAAACACCTCAAGAAAGTCGTACAAGAAATCAGCACAACTGTTTGAACAAGCTCTCCTAACACGCTCATTCATCCAAATTTCAACTACACCGTATTCTGAAGCTTTTTTCAACACCAGGTCATCATCCTTATGAAAACAAAAAAAATTCATAAACAGAAAGAAACAATTCAAGTCCCCTTTGTCTTTTCTATATACCCACTAAATTGGAACAACTTACTCATCACCAGCGTAGCACACCAGTACCAGCAACCAGCATCCAATGACCAGCAACTAGCATCCAACGTACAATGACTAACGTCCAGCGTCCAGCGAACCAACGAACAATGACCCATCGAACATCGACCACCAAACCATTGAGCTGGGAATATGAGGAAGAAGAAGAAGAGACAAAAAGATGAGGAAGAATCGCGAGAGGGGAAGAGGAAGAATCAGATCTGAAAAATGAAATTTTAGATCTGGGAGAAGAAGGAAGAAGGAAGAAGGAAGAATCGCGAGAGGGGAAGAGGAAGAATCAAATCTAAAAAAATGAAATTTCATATCTGAGAGATGAAGGAAGAAGGAAGAAGGAAAAAAATAAAAAATAAAGATAGAAGGGTGGGCGTGGGATCAGAAGGAAAAAAAAGAAAAAGAGAGAGAGAGAAGGAAAACAAGGAAAGAAAGAAAAGAAAAGAAAAGAAAAAAAAGAAGAAAAAAAAGAAGAAAAAAGAAGAAATAAAGAGAGAAGGGTGGGCGTGGGATCAGAAGGAAAAAAAGAAAAAGAGAGAGAGAGAAGGGTGGGCGTGGGATCAAAAGGAAAAAAAGAAAAAGAGAGAGAGAGAAGGGTGGGCGTGGGATCAAAAGGAAAAAAAGAAAAAGAGAGAGAGAGAAGGAAAGGAAGGAAAGAAAGAAAAAAAAAACAAAAAAAGAAGAAGAAAACAAAACAAAAAAACAAATATAACTTATGGCCACGGTTATTAATAAAAACTGAGGCCATAAACATATCTTATAGCCTCAATTTTTATTAAACCGTGACCAAAACCCTATGACCTCAGTTTTTATAAAAACCGAGGCCATAAGTATGAGACCATATGTCAGTTTTTTAGTAGAGTAAGCAATGATTATTAGCATATTACTTCTCTCCAGCGTCTCTCTAAATTTGAACCATCCCCAACAATAAGCAATGGTTCTTAATTTAGCTTTTGTAGGATATCTTGGCACTACGCTTTGCTTACTAGATTACAAGAAAATTGTTAAGAGAATTAGGGAGGTGTGTGAGCTATGTGGTTGGACTATTAGGAGTTTCCATGGGATTCTTTTAAATTGTAAGAAACTATAATAAATATCAATTATATCCTACACTATAACAAATATGAGTTTTTATGGCATTTTAATATGGTATTTTGTTAAAAACAATGCAACATGTTATAAGTTAGAAATGGTATTGTTCTTTATTTGTTTGAATAAAATTCCAAAAACTTGAAATCATGACTTTTTTTTAATTTTTATGACGTTTAACTCATGCACTAACAATTTGGTACCAAAACTTTTTTAGTTAAATCCTTCCCATGAAACTAATTATACATCCCACTAAAATTTCATTTCATTTAGATCCATCTTCAATACCTCAAATCTCAAGAAGAAAAATTACCTCACAAAACTCATATGAGTTTATAAATTTGAAGAACGAAATTCACCTCATGACAAACTAAAGACGACCATCAATGAAAATACTAAAGACAGTTATACCTACAATGAATATAAATTTGAGACGGCCATCTCTCATAAAGAAATGAAATGAAGGACAATGTACGTACATACATCGTCCCTCAAAGCAAAACAGATTTAGCAGTCCACTCTAGAAAATATGGTCGGCCAAAAAGTGAATAACTTCGCCCAAGTAGCATTGAAGTGATGAGAAGAGTAATCATTCAACCATTATCAAAACCCATAATATGGGTATGTTAGGATTGGTCCGATTTACAGAGAAAGAAACTAGAAGGAAGTCAGAGAAATTGATGGAACATTTGCATCTCTAAGGGAATCCATGTATATATATAAAGTGTTACATGTACAATGTTGATTACACAAGGTAGACATATCTAAGCATGTCATAAGGTATAAAAGTAAAAGTAAGAATATGTATAGTCTAAGGTCGACCACAACATAGCTTAGGTTGGTGGTCAACCCTTGAGTTGCTAAAGGTTTGTGGAACATTTCTCTCCTATGAGTGTATTCGTGGGTATGGAAAAAGGTAGGTCTTTGGGGATGACTCATCTTATGGCTCGTGATGTCTTCTAGACTCAAGTTGTTAGATGGATCGGGCTCCAAGTTAAACCATAAGTCCAAACATCCAATCCCCCTATTTTTTCAACTCGAGTTCTAAATTAGGGAGGAATATTAATTCCTTAAAAGCAGATTTGAATCATTCAGCCCCTTTAATAAATGTGTGATAGTTGATTGAAGAGAGAAATGTTGGTATTTATATAAAGAGGTGCCGAGATTGAGCCTTATTTCATCATTTCCTAAACATTAGACAAAAATCAAGAGAAATAACGCTCTTTTGCCTTAGTCATAAAATTTTTTAGTTTGGTGGTAAGAAATCAATTCGACACATAGCTTACTCGCTCGAGTTTTTAGAGTAAAAATTCCTCTTGTCTAACATCTTTCAACTTTCTTTTCAGGTTGGTTTAAAGAATCATTCATCTTTTATTTCAAACTCAACCCTAGGTAATCTCTTTTTGTTGTACCAAAGATTGGACGGCCAAGGTCAAGATTAGTGGCCTCACTACTAAAAGAACAACCTTTTAAGTAGGTTATTAATCAACTTAAAATGAGGAGACTTCAAATTTAAAATTGGTTCAACCAGTGAACCTACTGTAAATTCTATATTTTTTAACATATTTTGCACATTTTCTATTATCCTTCCTACTTGTTTTCGATCACATAATAGTAGAAAAAGCAAAATATTTTTAAATTAGTTTTTAAATATTATAAATAATTGAAAATTTAAGTATTAATTAATTACTTGAGAATTAAATTTATTACAAAAAAATAATTTATATACAATACATATATCTATTTAACTTAAATTACAAATGAAGTGATAACGTTTCTTTTGTCATGGATTTTGTGATATTTCCACTTTATTTCAGGCAGAGGAAGCTTGGTTTGTTGCTTAGAATCACTAACAATGTCATATTCATAATGACTGGGGAACTCTTCAATGAGATGAGTTGGAATTTAGGCAGAAAAATAGGTCCAAAAACCAATTCATTCTCCTAAACATCCATCAAACAAGCCCAAATTTCAAAGACACAAGAATAGAGAAATTAAAAGATTAAAAAAATTACCATGGTGTTTTCCTATGTTATTCAATATCATCATATTCTTCTCTTGATTATTCTTGAGATGTTATAATTGAAGCATGTGTTCTGCCTATTCTTTTTGTAAATCCTTAAAAATTTACATATCATAGCCAGATTTGTTCCAACCAAAGAACTACATGTATTTAAATTCAAAATAAGAATGTAATATCATGAATTCACAAAAAAAACTTATATATGTTGAAAAAGTATATTAGTAAAAGAGATTACCACATATTTAATTGAAATTTTGATATTTGAAGTGATTTTTCTCATAAATTTCATGACAAAGTAATCACATACGACTCTATCATTTTGTTGTGGAACCTACAAAAAACAAGTGTACATGGTTTTCCATATTCAAATATATTTATTATTCAATAGTAAAATTTATTAAATTATTAATATTCACTTGTACATACCATATATGATTTTTTAAGGGCAAAGCCCCTACTCTTGTTCCATAGTTTCTATGCTCTATCAAAGTTTAAAATAGTTAGTTATTTATTAAATATTACAAAGAAGAATAGAAGAAAAATAGCTAACAATAACTCTTACATTTTAACAACTGCTTTAGAAAAATAGCTAACAATAACTCTTACATTTTAACAACTGCTTTTGGGTCTTTACTCAATTCTATGGAAGCTGAGTCATAGTAACAAACATAATTGCCATATAAATCAACGATTATCAACATCCAATGATCTTGGCCTTATTCAAAATTTAGTGGCAAGGGATTATCAACTTTTGATTTATGTTAAGTGTTAATGCCTTATCACATAATTTTTTAGCTTTGATGCTAACATCATGCTCTTGATATTGATTGACAAATGATGCATCATAGAACATTGCTAAATGTGATAGGTGATTAGCTTGAAGTTGATAATAACATGCCCTATATAAAATAAATATATATAAATAATTAGATAATATAAATATAATTATATAATTATATGTTCTACATAAATGAAAGTTATTTAATAATTGAGGATTCATCTTGTCTATACTTGAATTATACTTAATATATATGTTTTCCCAATGTCTATGCTAGAAATTTCTCTATTAAGTGGCACAGTCCATCCATCATTTATGCTAGTCTTTCTCGTAACAATAGTCCTTAAAGAGCCAAGATTTCTCCTGAAGTTTAAAGCATATTCATAACTATATTTTTTTCCATGGCTTCTTCGTGAATGACTTAGTGGGCAATGATTGTCCACTAGACATAGATTTTCCATGAGATACATTTTTTGTATCTCTTAAATATGCCGTACTTACTAATTCTAGTATAATAGAATAAATAATAGGTAATATATATGTTAGTAACAATAAAAGAATAATAATATAATAATAGTAAAAAATTTATCTTAGTTAACAAAAATAATACCATATCAAAATTTATCAAAACTTGATTCGACGACCAAGCCACATATTATGCAATAGATTCTTAGACCAGGGTAGCATCAGAAGGCATAGGAAGTGAACAATTTACACCATCATTCCACAACACCTTTAAATAAGCTATCATAGGCTGCAAATATATATCAATATCAACTTTAGGTTGATTCAGTCCTGATATCAACAATATTAACATAGTGAATTTTTTTTCATACACAACCATGGACGAAGGTTATATGTTACCATAATTACTGGCCAAAAACTATATCTACAACTAAGGGAACTGTATGGATTAATTCCATCAGCTACAATGGCAAGATGAAGAGTGTACGGATCATATGCAAATGAGGGGATAAGTTATCTACTACTTCATAATTTGGAGAATCACAAGAATGATGTAGCATCCCATCATCAGATCAATTATCTGAATGCCAAGTTAACATCTTTGATGTATCTTTACTTTTGAATAATATTTGAAAGCAAGAAATCGGAGAAAAGTACCAATGAACCTTTGCAAACATACCTTTCTTAGGTGTTGTATCATTTATAGCATGCTTTCATCTCTATTCTTTACACACCAAACAATCATCTAATGCTTGATATTATTTTCTATAAAGAATGCAATCATTTGCACAAGCATAAATCTTATGATATTCCATGCTAAATCATCTAAAAGATTTCTTCACTTCATACATTGAAGATGACAATTCATTACCCTCAGAAAACCTATCTGTTAGTATATTTAGTAATTCTATGAATCTCTTGTCAGAAAAACCTTTTTTTGCCTTCACATTGTACAAATTAACCAATCGTGATATTTTAGTGTATTTATTGCATTTTGGATATAACGATTTTTTGACATCTTCTATAAGTTTTTTAAAGGTTTGGGGATCATCATCCTCATGTAGTTCATCTTCAACATCATGAAACTTATTTTTTGTCTGTACATTTTAATAAGATGTAAATAATTCACTCATATTCTTATTTATCTTTTCTCCATGAGTATTATCAATTTTTTCTCCATGATAATACCAAAATTTATAACTCAAAAGAATACCACTATAGATAAGATGATACTTAATCTCATCAACATCATGAAATTTCTCATTTTTACATTTAACATATGGGCATTGAATCATACTAATTTCATTATTACTATTTCTATGAGCTAATTTCAAGAAACTTTCAACTCCAGAAATGTAGTCTTGCTCAATTTTACACTTTGTTATCTAAGATTTGTCCATTTTCTTGTAATGATATTAAGTATATTAAATATGTATCCAACCAATATATTTGAGATATTATTATATATGAATTTCCTAATTATTAAAATATCTATTAAAATATATATTAAAACATCATATAAAAATAAATACATAAAAACCAAACAATTAATAAACTCATGATAACATTAAAAATATATAATATTAAAAATATATAATATATAATAATTTATATATATATATATATAAATGCATGTAATTAATAATAATAAATATTTTATACATATAAATATTAATAAAGTCATTATATATTATATACATATAAAAATATATTTTATATTATATATATATTTCATGTACATTTAAATAATTTTCAAAATTTTTATTAAAATAAATTAATATATATCAAAAACCTAAATATATAAACTTATTAAAATAAATAAAATACTTTTTTCTCTTCTAAGCTTGAATAAAACTACACAACCTACATAACATAAAAATTTATACATAATCAATAACATATAATATACATTAAAATAAAAAATTTGAATAATAAGTATAAAATAATTCATAGAAAAAAGAGTGTTTGGTAAGTGAGAAAGTGAAGGAAAATGGGTATAAAATATTTGAGTATTATGCTAAAAAAATATTGAATTTAGAAGAGAAATTGGAGAGGAAGAAAACCCACTAAATGACATCAGAATAGGTGGTCGGAGGTGGCCAAAAAATGATAGAGTAGGAGAAAGATGGTCAATTTTATAATAGTAGTTGTGGAAGAGGAAATAATGCACAATTCTATCTGAAATTGGGAAAGAGAGGAGATTAAAGGAAAAAAAATTAAGGTACGGTCAATTGACACATAGGACCAATGCGTAATTCATACCGTTGATCCTACGTGTCAAACGATGCTACACATAGGTCCAAAGCATTGATCGATGCTACACGTGGCTTATGTCGGTTGACACATAGAACATACACTATGTCCTACATGTAACATTGGTTGACACGTAGGACCAATGCTATTTTTTAATTTTTTAAGTTAGTCTTTCAATGTAGTGACTTAAAATTCATTATAAGTCAATTTTGCCTAAAAATTGACTTTAAATACCGACTTAAAAATCCTTTTTGTAGTAGTGTCTATCACCTATGGATGAGAAAAGGTTGAGGAAAACATACGACATCGCCTCAGTTCAAATAATGATTCCAATGTCAGGGCCCATGACAGCGACCCATCTCTAACTAGGTGGATGGTCTTTCATGAGAAAGCTTTGTGGTCTAGGGTCAGGTTTCCCCTGCATCATCTCATAAGAATATATTTGGCTATGATTCAGCTTCCATCGGGTCAACTGATGCCTAATGGCTTGAATTACCTACTCTACCTTACACTGATATGTAAATAGCTCAGGGTGGATCTGGAGATGCTCGAGTTAAATGAAGCCTATGTGTTGAAGCAGAACCCAACAGACCTAAGGAGGGTATACAAACCAGTAAAGTAGAACCGGGGTATAAATATAGCCCTCTTTGAGAACGAGAAGAATTGAAAAGAATATTTCTTCTACATTTCAAGTCAGTAAGAAACTTTTATTCATGATACGAGGCTAAGAAGGAGCACATAGCAGATATCTAGAACTATCTACCTAAGAAAACCCTATGGAGGTAACTATTAAACACCCTCTTCTTTGTTGCATATGGGTTGGTAGGGCAAGGCTTAGTGGAGCCCCCAATATAATCTTTCATAAAATTTGATCTCCCTTAAATTTCCAAGCCCTTCCCAAAAACTATGGAGAAATGTTTGAGGTGATCCCTAACGATGTCTTCTAGCCCTCACCAACATCTCATGATCGACACACTTCACCACTTCCCAACTCAGGTCCACAAGTGTTTGGCCACCCTATATGGGATTCGAGGAAGAGAAAATTTGTTGTCAATTATCTTAGTACTGACATGATGAGATGGCTTTATAGTGGGGTATGGCACTTGAGCAGTTTGACCACTATGTGTACCACCTTCCGTTTATAGCACACAGGAGGTAGCTCGATGCCATATATGAGGACGTAGGTTCAAAGGTCATGATCAGTCACCTCATGTACCAAGTGTGCCAATCTAACATCACTCATCATGTATATATATATTGTAATTATGTATATTTCTTATGTTTGATCTCATATGATATGCTTTTTTTAGTTGTAGCTACTTTATGGACTAGAGAGGGCTAGAAGTGTGGGGAATTCGAAGCATAAGCTCGAACAGGAAAATGAGAGCCATGCCTCTACTTGGGCCAAATATGTGGTGCAACTGGAAAAGGCTAACAAGTGGAAGGGTGAAGTTATAGATAAGGGGGAGAAATTGTCTAAGATCATTGCTAAGCTAAATGAAAACTCAAGGAATTTTTCTAAGCTTAAGGATATCTATAGGAAGATCGATGTTTATATTGAGTCATATAATCATAGGCTAGCTGAGACAAGAATAAAGCTATAGGGTGAGATTAATGCGATGGCTAAGAAGCTCTCCTTGAGTATTGAGATATGGTATGAGTTGGCTATGGAGTCCTTCAAAAATGAGGCCAAGAAGAGAGGCATGGGGAAGCACTACTACCAAATTTTATATATCTCGGTCACTCCCCAATACATGCCTACTCAGTCCCAAAATAGGGGTGAGGAAGAGGACTAAAACTCTAGTAAAAGTAGTGATGGGCCCAAGGTGGCAGTTACAGAAGGTAGGACCAGAGACCTTTGATATTGGTAATTACTCAATCCTTCTAATGTAGTAGACCCTAAGCTCCATATACTTTTCACTTCCTTTCGAGCTCAACACCATTCCTACTTGTGTGGTTACAGACTCAACCTTTATAACTTCATATTTGTTAATGAAAATCAATTTGGTTTTGGGAACTAACTTTCTTTCTTGTATAATTTTGTATTTATATCAAATAAAGTATTATTTACAATGTTGACCTACCTCTCTATTTTTTGGACATATGTCACTAGACTTTTGCAAGACATCATCCCTTATAAAAAGGGGTTAGGGACACTTGTTAAATTTAGACAATATTATTTAAATAGTTTCCAACTCCTTCTCCATCTTTCTTTCTCAAACCTTATGGACTCTAACAAGGCTAAAGAACATTCAGTTCTAGTTTTAAAACTAAAAAATGGTAGACTTAAGATCGATGTGGGGGAATTAAAAATCAAGTTGTCTAGGCTCGAGGATAAGCTAAAATTTTATGAAAAGACCAAAGGTGAGTTCGCCTCTAGTAAGCAGCAACTATCCTAAACTCAAGCTCGAGAGAGAAGGACCATGACCAAAATGGTCACTCATGTGGATAAGGATTCCTACTAGCCAAACTTATATATGAAGCAATCTGAGTGGGTCTTCCTCAAGGTGATGGGCATTGATGAACAGGTGGAATGCTTTATGCTGGTGTTAAATTTGGTCCCTCCTGAAAAAATGGCCAATTTACATAAGAAAATTATCAAGATTCAAGTCGAGTTGTTACCATTGGTAGAGGAAACAGAAGACTAGAACACCAATCATATGTCTAAGCGCCTGAAGGTTTTTTAATAGAATGTGTTGGCAATGCCAGACCAATGTAATTTTCCATGTGTATTATCTCTCTCCTTATTCATTGTTCATATTATCTGGTCAATACAACCAACCAGAGCGCTCTACCTGGTTCCTAATTAAGGTGATTAACTCATTACTTTTACAAGTGTCATGGTACTCTACCTTGTTCTTGACTGAGATGATCAACCAATGACATATAGTAGTAAGGGAGAGCATTCTAAGTGGTTCTTAACCGAGGTGCTCAACTCTCACTTCAAATTTCGAATGCTCTACCTGGTTCTTGACTAAGGTGATTAGCTCGTTACTTTTACAAGTGCAGAATGCTCTACCTGGGAAAGTGCTTTCTATATGGTTCCTAATCGAGGTGCTCAACTTTTCCTTCAAAGTCATAGCACTATACCTGTTTTTAGACTGAGGTGATTAGCTTATGAATTTTACAAGCGTTAGGGAACTCTACCTGGTTCTTAACTGAGGTGATAAGTTTGTGGCATATAGTAGTAGGAGAGAGCAATCTACCTGGTTTCTGATCAAGGTGCTCAACTCTCTCTTTAGAGACAAAGCACTCTACTTGGTTCCTAACCGAGGTAATCATCTTGTGGCTTTTACAAGTTTCAAGGTGCTCTACCTGGATCTTGACCTAGGTGATCATCACATGACATATAGTAGTGGGAGAGAGCATTCTACCATGTTCATAGTTAGAGCACTCTACCTCGTTCCTGAGTGAGGTGATCACCTCGTGACATTTACAAGTGTGAGGGAACTTTATCTGGTTCTTAACCAAGGGGATCAACCCATGACATATAGTATTGAGAGATGACCATTTCTTGAAAGAACTTACTTCATATATATACATAGAAGAATGATACATATAAGTAGTAAATTAAGATACATCAGAAAGTGGTATTTCTTTAAGTGTCTAGCATTCCAACTTGTGCCTGATGAGCGAAAACCGGCATCGCAACTTGTGCCTGATGAGCCAATACTTTGGTTTTATATTTATAAAACTCTCGCAAGTGCACGAATCATTTCGTAGAAAATGATTAGTATACTCCCAAGGTCAATCTAAGGAAGGAATATATGAGGTTTTTAATTTATTATTCAAACTTTTAAAAATGAAATTAAATCCTAAACATCCTGTCACGATAGTTTGGTTTTTGTGTTTCTAATCTAATAACATAAAAATAAACATAGATACAGATTCAATAAATATTTATGCAAATTTTATCATTTATAATAGTGGAGTATTTATGGATATAATAACTAAGTTAATTATGCTTGCTCATATTATCTAGGTTATTAAATATATAAATTGATATTTTATTGATTCTCTCTTTTTTATATGAATAACACCTTTGGTAGGGTTAGATATTATTTGTTAACTAAACAAATCAATTAACACCTATGGGTGGGGTTGATAACTAATTTGGTTAATTAAATTAATTCCTTTTTTCTAAGATATTGAAAATGAACCATTTAAATGCCACCTTTGGTAGGGTTAGATAGTTTAAACTTTATTCAAGGTGTCCAAATTAAACCGAAGAATTTAATTATCTGAGTACTAACTTTCAAGTTTTAAAACCACTATTGAAAACATGTTGTCAATACATTTTCAGATAATAATTCTTATAAAAACTTTTGAAATAGAGCTTCACTCTAACTACCGGGCGATTGTACCCACAAATAAAAGAGCACTACTCTAAATTAGATCAGATAACTAAACCTTGAAATCTAATTTTCAGATTAAAGTTTTTAATGAAAAATAATATATTTCTCTCTAACATTCTTAATATAAAATCTTGAATAAAAATAAAATCAATTCATTTTAGAGATTTTCACCTATTTAATATTTCACAAGCATAACAACGTTATTATTATATCATGTTTACAAATAGCCAGCACAGTTAAATTTAATCACAGATAAATTAAATATAACATGTAAAAATAAAGCATAAAAAATAACTACAAAGAAAACCTCCAAACAGAATTTGCACTCCCATTTATTGAATCAAAAAGCTAATAAATTACAAAAACATAACTAGTTCTTCTCAAAAAGAGAAGAACTTTAAAACTCAGAGAAATTAACTAAGAAAAAACTAAAAACTAAGAAATAAACTAAGAAAAGCTTAAAAACTAAGAAATGAGAGAAAGAAAGAGAAAAGAAGAATGGTTTTGAGGTGTGGTATGAAGTGAAGAGAAGGGGGTATTTATAGGTGAGGATGGGGAGAAAAGTAGGTGAAAAAATGTTAAAAAATGGTGGAAACGCGGAGTAGTGCAATTGATGATGTCATTGATGATGTTAGCATGACGTGGGGGGCGGTTGTGCGCAAAAATGGGGCGAAATGGCAGCGGCGCGCGCGGAAGGGAGCAGCTGCACGTAGGGGCGCTGGCTGGGCAGCTGGCGTGCACAGTTTCCTCCTTTTGACATTTTTGACCTTTTTGACCCATTTTGTCCAATTTTTTCATATTTGTTGACCTTTTCTCATTTATTTATTCATATATTGTGATGTATTGCTTCCAGTATTCCTTTTTGATTCTTTAAGTTACGTTTTTAAGCGAAAATATTTGAAAAACAATAAAAATACCCGTGATTCCGAAAAAGACAAATTTATATAAATATATGATAAAACATATAAATATATATATTTTTAATCAATTAATGTGCATAAAATCATGGTAATTTTAGTGCTTTTTGGGCACTCATCACAACCCCCAACCAGCTTCTTGCTAGTCCCTTAGCAAGAGAAGCGATAAAAACTAAAAATTAAACTATCCTAAATCACTTCCGTGGATTGACACGGTTGCATTTAGCCTATGCAACAAGCCTTTAAACCCCTAGGTTGCCCTAGTGGATGAGTTTGAGTCTCGTGAGAGTTTTCAGTAATGATACCCACAAACATTAAACTAAATATAAAAATTATAAAATAATAAAAGCAATCAACTCAAAAACTAAAATTACAACAAAATCAAAAATTATTTTTTCAGAATAAAAGGAAACAACTTATCACAAAAATGTCTCATACTTTTTAATCTCCTTTAAGATCATAGTTAAAATCTCAAGCATAAGTTATTTTAATCTCTTTAAACAATCATGATTTATTATAATAATTAGTCGAAAATCATTTTCATATTTCATATAAAAAAATGTATCAATTTAATTTCACCCAATTTCAGTGTCATGAATTAGAATTCGCTTCGACTCTATCCCTCACTAGTCAATACTCTCAAAACACTGAATCCTATGGGTTCAAACACTCATACTAATTTATATGCGAAAGAGTTGATGTATAGAGAGTCAAACACTCTTTATCTCTCTATTTTTTTCTGAAGATATTTCTCAATATATATATTTTAGAGAGTCAACCCATGTACAGATTGTACATTTTTTTTGGATTTTGGTGAGTTGTTAATTTTATGGCTTTTCTGTTTGATCTTGGTTTAGGTAACCTCATATATGTCTTTTATTTTTGTAGCAGTCATGCATGAATGAGAAAAAATTCATACATTCAATGCTAATACCTATAGAGATCATCTAAAAATTTGAAGAAATAAGAAATGTGTTTGGAGTAGAAAAAATATATATTTCACTCTGAATAAAGGAAATTAGGCTCTAATTATATCTCACTAAGGTAATCTCCACTAAAAAAAATTCATAAACACCGATTTTGGGTTTAATATAATTTCTACATCTTATCAAGAAATACTAGTTATGACAAAAACTAAATAATTATAAAAAATAATTACAAAATCTTTCATGATATGTTTTCAAAAATTAATCTAATAGTACAAAAGACTTAACTATTTACTTAAATTTGATTTAAAGAAATGATAAATTTTTTTGTGAGAAATTTTTTTTATTTTTTATTCCAAAAATTACTAAATCACACAAAATAGAAATAAACCAAACACACAAAAAAATTGAAAATGTGAACATAAAAAAAAAGAAAAAAAATTATTATATATTTTTTTATTTTTTAAATTGTTAAAACGTTTTTTTATTAAGCATGGTAACTTTTCACCACCCCCAACCTAGAACTTACATTGTCCTCAATGTAACAACTGTAAATTAAAGATAAAGAGAAAAGAGAAGAAAGATTACCTATTTTTTGAGAATGTGCAAGTAGTAATGGAAAATGCAGATGCATCCATCATATTCATCATTAAAGTGTATACAGACAGATCGTTGTGAACTTCTAACATCTCAACAAATATTTTTAGTTTTAACAATTTAAAAATTATTCACATGTAATTAAAATGAAATAAACAATAAAATTAAGTAAATAAAACAAATAAAAGAAAATTACCTAAAATGATGGGTTGTCTCCCATCCAGCGCTTAGTTTAACGTATTAGCAAGACGTAACTTTATGGTGCTAAGGGTTACTCAGCCAAATGCAATCCATTTCAGCAATGTTGTTTGGTTCTTCTAAATAAGGCTTCACACGATGCCCATTGACTTTGAATGTTTTTTGTGTCTTGGAGTCCAATAGTTCTACTACTCCATGTTCAAATACCTGAACTATTTTGAATGGTTCATCCCATCTTTATCTCAACTTTCCTGGAAACAATCTCAAATGAGAGTTAAATAAAAGAACTTTCATTCTAGGGTGAAGAGTCTTAGGAACTAGCCTCTTGTCATGATAGCGCTTAGTACACTCTTTGTATAATTTGGCATTCTCATAGGCTTCATTCCTAATTTCTTCCAACTCATTAAGGTGGAGTAATCGTTTTTCACCTGCTTTATCTAAATCCATGTTTAACTCTTTAATTGCCCAGTAAGCCTTGTGTTCAAGTTCAACTGAAAGGTGGCACGCTTTTCCAAAGATTAACCGGTAAGGGCTCATCCCAATAGGTGTTTTGTAAGCAGTGTGGTATGCCCATAAGGCATCATTTAACTTAAATTCCCAATCCTTCCTTGAATGACACACAGTGCATTCCAATATTCCCTTAATTTTCCTATTACTTACTTCCACTAAACCAGAAGTTTGGGGATGATATGGAGTAGCTAATTTATGTGTGATGTTGTACTTGTTTAGTACTCCATCAAAGATTTTGTTACAAAAATGGCTACGGGCATCACTTATTATAGCTCTAGGCGTTCTAAACCTGCTGAATATTAAATCCTTCAAGAATTTCACAACAACATTAGCATCATTGGTTTTAGTGGGGATAGCTTCTACCCACTTGGATACATAATCCACAGCAACCAAAATATATTGAAAACCATTAGATGGAGGAAGAGGACCCATAAAGTCAATCCCCCATACATCAAAGAGTTCAACAACTAAATTAGATGTCAAAGGCATTTCATCTCTTTTGCTTATGTTTCCTGTTCTTTGACATCTATCACATTGTGCACAAAACATATGAGCATCTTTAAAAAGAGTGGGCCAAAAGAATCCATACTGTAATACCTTACGGGCTGTCTTTTCACCACCAAAATGGCCCCCACAATGAAGTTCATGACAAAAAGTTAGAATGCTCTTATGTTCTTCTTCAGGTACACATCTCCGGATGACTTGATCTTGACCAATCTTGTATAAATAAGGGTCATCCCAGAAATAGTCCTTAATAGTTTTAAAAAACCTTTTCTTATCCTGATATGAAGTGTTAGGTCACAAAATACTAGTGGAAAGATAGTTTACAATATCAACATACCATGGGTTCAGACCTATGAAAAATAACTGTTCATCAGGAAAGGTTTCAACTATATCTTCATTACTCTCATCTTTAAGAGAATTGAAGTCAGAAATCAACCTAGACAAATGGTCAGCTACTAAGTTTTCACTACCTTTCTTATCCTTGATTTCTAAGTCAAATTCTTGTAAGAGTAAGATCCACCTGATTAATCTTGGCTTGGCATTTGGTTTACTTAATAGGTATCTTAAAGCAGCATGATCAGAATGCACAATCACTTTAGATCCTACTAAATAAGACCGAAATTTGTCTAAATAAAACACTATAACCAAGAATTCCTTTTCAGTGGGGGTATAATTCATTTGGGCATCATTGAGTGTTTTGCTAGCATAGTAGATGACATGCAAACCCTTATCCACTATTTTTCCCAAGACTATTCCTATAGCATAATCAGAAGCGTCACACATTATTTCAAAAGGTAAAGACCAGTTTGGTGCCATAATAACAGGGGTAGATGTTAGTTTCTCTTTCAAGGTATTAAAGGAAATAAGGCAATCATTGTTGAAATCAAAATAAACATCTTTTGATAGCAAGTTACATAAGGGACGACTTATTTTAGAGAAATCTTTAATAAATTGTCTGTAAAATCCTACATGTCCTAAGAAGCTTCTTATCCCCTTCACAGATGTAGGGGGAGGTAGTTTGGATATCAATTCAACTTTTGCCTTATCAACTTCAATACCCTTGTTTGAAATTATAGTCCTAAAACTATCCCTTGTTGAACCATAAAATGACTTTTCTCCCAACTAAGGGTGAGATTGCATTCAATGCATCTTTCTAAAACCAAAGTCAATTTATGTAAGCAATCATCAAATGAGTTCCCAAAGACAGAGAAATCGTCCATGAAAATCTCAATGAATTTTTCCACCATGTTCGAGAAAATAGATATCATACATCTCTAGAAAGTGGCAGGGGCATTGCATAACCCAAATGGCATTCTTAGAAAAGAAAATGTCCCAAAAGGACATGTAAATGTAGTATTTCCCTGATCTTCAGGTGCTATGGGTACTTGATAATATCCAGACAATCCATCTAAAAAATAGTAAAATTCATGCCTAGCTAATCTTTCCAACATTTGAATAATGAATGGAAGAGGAAAGTGATCCTTTTTAGTATATAAATTTAGTTTCCTAAAATCTATACACATTCTCCATCCAGTGATTAATCTAGTGGGCACTAATTCACTTTTGTCATTTTTAACAACTGTTATCCCAGATTTATTTGGTACCATATGCACTGGACTAACCCACTTACTATCCACAATAGGATACATAATCCCTTCTTCTAACAATTTAATAATTTATTTCTTAACTACCTCTTGCATATTTGGGTTTAGTCTTCTTTGGGCCTCTCGTATAGGTTTAGCACCATCCTCCAAGTTGATCTTGTGCATACACATTGTAGGACTAATTCCTCTTATATCCCCGATACTCCAACCTATAGATTTCTTAAACTGTTTAAGCACTTTGATGAGTTCCTGTTCTTGTGGTTTGGTCAAGGTTGAAGAAATTATCACTGGATAAGTTTCTCCTTCTCCCAAAAATACATATTTTAAGTGCTCAGGTAAGTCTTTGAGTTCAAGTTCAGATGGATTGGCATCTTTACTAGATGAAGAACTGGGTAGATTTAAAAGTGTACTAGATTTTGTCATTACTTCATCATTGTCTAGATGAAGACAAGGTACCCCTTAATTTCCTCATCAAAATCTTCTTCGACCTCTTCAAGTGTAAGAACAGTTTCAAACTTGTCTTCTATTCTGGTTTGGAAAAAGGTGCTTTGGACAAGATTATCCAAAGGGTCAACATCGAATATTTCATCGATGGCAGAAATAGAAGGAAAATGTGAAGAATCAAAAACTTTAAAATGAACATTCTCTCCTAAGACTGTCATTGTCAAATTTCCATCTTGGACATCAAGAATAGTTTTAGTAGTTTCCATAAATGGTCTACCAAGCAATATTGTGTGCTCTCTGTCCAATGCTGGATTTTCTTGCATATCCAAAACCACAAAGTCAACAGGTATTATCAGTTTGTCTACTTGTACCAACACATCCTCAACTATTCCCTTTGGATACTTAAGAGATTTATCTGCAAGTTGAAGGGATATAGTTGTGGGTTTTAAATCTCCTAGATTGAGCTGTAAGAATATAGAGTAGGGCATCAAATTTATACTAGCACCTAAATCAAGCATTGCTTTAGCAACCTTCCTATCCCCCATAGTTATGTTTATAATAAAACTTCCAGGGTCTTTCAAATTAGGGGGTAGTTTGTGCTGAAGTACAATGCTAGAAATTTCTGATACTACTACTCGTTCATTCAGTTCATACCTCCTTTTCTTAGTGTTCAACTCTTTGAAAAACTTAGCATATGAGGGCACATTCATGATCACTTCTAATAATGGTAAATTGATATTTACTTTAGAAAGCATATTAAAAAGATCATAGAATTGCTTATCTTGTTTGGATTCTTTTAACCGGTGTGGAAAAGGTACTTGCAGCTGGTGTGGTTCTGTTGTCTTTTGAATTTTGGGGATGTCAGATGACCCCCCAATGAGTTTTTCAGAAGGCTTGTTAAGTTTAACACTTGTTTCTCCTTTTTGTGAGAATAGAATATCACCTTCTTTGTTACCTGAATTACAAGGTAGATTGTTAGAGATTTCAGGTAAACTGGTATTGACTACTTTACCACTTCAAAGGGTTCTTAAATCCTTTGCTTGTTCTGGTTGACTGGGCAACTTTCCTGCTTCTTTCTTTTGCATTTGTTCAGCCAGTTGCCCAACTTTAGATTCAATCCTTTTAACCGAAGCCTCCATGGTGTTCAACCATTGATTAGTCATCAATTGATTGTCATGACTAATTTGAATAAAAGCATTCAAGCTATCCTCTAAGGTTGGCTTAAAAGATTGGCTTGGTGGGTAAGGGTGGTTTTTATCCAACCTTAGTGTTGGACATTGGGTATAGGTTGGGTGATTATAGGTGTTTGGATGATACCTTTGAAAGGATTTGACTTCCTCTATGGCATCGACACTAGAATCACAAGTATTTGAACAATCATGAGTACCATGCCCAATTGAACAACACACTTCACACACCTCTTGTTTTGAAATTTTGGTGGGTAGTAAGAAATTGCACTTGTTTAGTCAATTCAGCAAGTTGCAAGGTTATCTCATTATCAGAGCCAACTTCATTGACTCTTGCTCTCCTTCTAGCACTTCTTTTTTGGGAATTAGAACCCAACAGCTCATAAAGATTATAGGTTTCCTCTGCGGTTTTTTCTCCCACAACACCTCCAGTAGCATTATCAACAATGTATTGACTCTGCAGTGTCAATCCATCATAAAAGAATTGGTTCTGTAGCTATAATGGAAAGCTATGATTATGACATTGAATGAAAAGGAGTTTGAATCGTTCCCAAGCTTCATGAAAAGGCTCTTCATACATTTGAGAAAATGTTGCTATCTTCGTCCTTAGATCAACAGTCTTTTGATGGGAATAGAACCTACCCATAAACATTTCATATACTGCCTCCCAAGTTTTTAGAGAACCCGACTGTAGAGTAATGAACCATGACCAAGCTTTATCCTTGAGGGTGTAAGGAAAACACCTCATCCTAAGTTGATCTTCATTAATTGCATGTAGTGGAATGGTTTGGACAATAGCATAGAATTCTCGAATGAAATGCAAAGGGTCTTCATTAGGGATACCGTAAAAGGAAGGAAATAAAGAATAATGAATCTTTTTCAATTCATAATTCCTTGCAGCCTCTTGTAATTGTATGCCAGAAGTTGCATTGCCAATGATTGGCATTGTATAGTCTTTCATCATTTTCCGCATATCTTCAGCATCTCCCATGGTTATTTGTAGCTGAAATTGATCCTCCTCTTATTGTGTATCAACATTTAGCTCTTAAAATAAATAATAGATATCTCTAAGAAAGATTTCTAACTTGATAAAATGTATAGGCTTAAAGTAAAAAGGTACAGGGAACCTAAATTTATTTATTTATTTATTTATTTATTATTATTATTATTATTATTATTATTATTATTATTATTTTGCTAAATTTAAAGAATGGACACAATTTTTGAAACAAACGAATTTATTTCATTTGAATTTTATTACACACAAAATAAAACTAAAACAAAGGAAAGTACAATAATGGGTGCCTCCCATGTAGGACTAAAATTTATCGTCTTCTAGTAAGACGTTGCTTGGAGATTACAGAATGACAAACTCAATGTCTCCTCTTCATTGAATTTATTTTACCCCATTTGACCTTCAAATTAGTCTTTGCTTTGTTTTTGCAAATGTTCAACTAACTATTCTACTTGAACTTCCACCTTTTTTATAGAAGCTTCCACAGAGTCCAACCGTTGATTGGTTTTAGATTGGTTATCTCTACAAACTTGAATAAAAGAATTCAAGTTGTCCTCCAAGGTTGGCTTATTGGGAATTCTTCTTGGAATAGGCGGGTGGAATTGCTGGCCTGTCTGATTTGAGCTTTGAGCGAAAGGAGGGTTGTTTTGCCTCAAGGAGAAATTTGGATGATTTCTCCACCCAGGATTATAGGTATTTGAATTGGGGTCGAACCTTGGTCTCTGTTGATATGCTCCTAATACATTAACCTGTTCAAGCCCAGCTGTTGTTTCTCCTTGATATGGACAGGCTTTAGTACCATGTCCCATGTTGCTATACAAACCATACTGTTCATTATTGGTGTTGGTTTGTGTAGTGAGAAGGGCAACTTTCTTGGTCAGTTGAACAAGTTGTTATTGAACTTCATTGTTGGAATCGATTTCATGAACTCTAGCTTTTCTCACTCGTGAGATTTTCTGTTAGGAATTAGCACCCAACATCTCAAAGAGGTTGTACGTCCCAGAGGCAGTTTTTTCTCCCATTGCTCCTCCTACAGCGTTGTCTACAATGAACTGACATTGTTGTGTAAGTCCATCGTAAAAGAATTGGTTCTACAACTGCAAGGAAAAGTTGTGATGGGGACATTGAGTGAGAAACATTTTGAACCTATCCCAAGCTTCATGGAATAGTTCTCCTTCCATCTGAGAGAAAGTAGCAATCTTTACTCTCAACTCTGATGTTTTTTGGTAGGAATATAATTTTCCCATGAATTTATTGTAAATGTTCTCCCATGTCATTAGAGAACCTGGGGGAAGTGACATTAACCAAGCTTTGGCCTTATCCTTTAAGGTGTAGAGGAAACATCTCATTCTAAGTTGATCCTCGTTTAGAATACCAAGGGGGAATGTTTGGACCGTAGCATAGAAATCTCTCAAGAAGGAAAGAGAATCTTCATTAGGCAGCCCATAAAAGGAAGGAAGCATAGAAAAATGAATATTTTTTAGGTCATAATTCCGAGCATCCTCACCCAACTATATAGCGTCAGTTGCCGTGCCAATCACCGGTCTTGTAAACTCCTTTATAGTGGTTTCCCTAACATGTTGGTTTTCTTCCATTTCTTTCGATTCTAGTAAAGGATTACGACTTGGTTCTATGTTTGGCTCAAAAACAGGTTGATGGGTGGAATCCAATTTTGTTAACACTTGTTTAAATTTATGAATATTATTTACATATGGTGTAAGGGAGTTTCCTAAGGATCTCCTATATACCACGCATAGACTATTGAAAACGTAAATTTAAACTTCTGTCAACAAAATAATAACCACATAAAAATTTAGAAAATTTACATGGTATTTAATACAAAACACTAAACAAAACTAGTTAAACCCTAAGTCAATTTTTTGTTTTGTTTTTTAAGATAAAATAACATAATCAGTATTAACCAAGAGTGCTCCCAGGAAAAAATTGTGGTGCAAAGGCTCCTTAAAAACCATTCTCCTAGACAGAACAACGTTCCAAAGAAAGACTAGTGGCACAAAGGCTTCCCAGAACTAGTCTCCTATACAGAACTCCCTTATATCTTTACTTTTCATGCTATTAAGTTAAGTTAAATATAAATTTAAGTTAATTGAGTTAATAAAATGTATGTTTATATAAGTTAATCAAAATCTAAATTAATTAGGTTTTTCGTTTTTTTTAAATAATTTTTTTAAATAAATATTTTTTTTACTATTTATGAACTCTAAGTTTTTATTTACTTCAAATTTTCAAATTCAGAAAACTAATATTTTACTATTTCCGTAATAAATTTTTTTAAAATTTTTTTTAACTATTCATGAACCGTGATTTTATTTTACTATTCACGCTATATTATTTATTTATTTTTTATCTTAAATATTTTTTAAATTTAAATTTAAATTATTTTACTATTCACACTATAGTTGTTATTATGATTATTTTTAATTTTTTTATTTTATTTTATTTTTATTTTATTTTCTTATTATTTCTTATGAAATTTGAAATTTGATTAATTTTTTTATTTTTTATTTTATTTTTTTTTACTAAAACAAAAAAAATCACAATTATTTACAACACAAAAATGTTTTTAAAATTTTGATAAATAATTTGAAAAACGCTATTCCTTCCCCGGCAACGGCAGCAAAAACTTAATGAGCGAAAATAGGCATCGTCAATTCTTACAAATACTTTGGTTTTATATTTATAAAACTCTCGCAAGTGCACGAATCATTTCGTAGAAAATGATTAGTATACTCCCAAGGTCGATCTAAGGTAGGAATATATGAGGTTTTTAATTTATTATTCAAACTTTTAAAAACGAAATTAGATGCTAAACATCCTGTCAAGATAGTTTGGTTTTTGTGTTTCTAATCTAATAACATAAAAATAAACATAGATACAGATTCAATAAATATAATCTAATAACATAAAAATAAACATAGATACAAATTCAATAAATATTTATGCAAATTTTATCATTTATAATAGTGGAGTATTTATGGATATAATAACTAAGTTAATTATGCTTGCTTATATTATCTAGGTTATTAAATATATAAATTGATATTTTATTGATTCTCTCTTTTTTATATGAATAACACCTTTGGTGGGGTTAGATATTATTTGTTAACTAAACAAATCAATTAACACCTATAGGTAGGGTTGATAACTAATTTGGTTAATTAAATTAATTCATTTTTTCTAAGAGATTGAAAATGAACCATTTAAATGCCACCTTTGGTAGGGTTAGACAGTTTAAACTTTATTTAAGGTGTCCAAATTAAACCGAAGAATTTAATTATCTGAGTACTAACTTTAAAGTTTTAAAACCACTACTGAAAACATGTTGTCAATACATTTTCACATAATAATTCTTATAAAAACTTTTGAAATAGAGCTTCACTCTAACTACCGGGTGATTGTACCAACAAATAAAAGAGCACTACTCTAAATTAGATCGGATAACTAAACCTTGAAATATAATTTTCAGATTTAAGTTTTTAATGAAAAATAATATATTTCTCTCCAACATTCTTAATATAAAATCTTGAATAAAAATAAAATCAATTCATTTTAGAGATTTTCACCTATTTAATATTTCGCAAGCATAACAACGTTATTATTATATCATGTTTACAAACAGCTAGCACAGTTAAATTTAATCACAGATAAATTAAATATAACATGTAAGAATAAAGCATAAAAAATAACTACAAAGAAAATAAAATCCTTACAGAACTTCGATGCTATTCCCGTAGTTGAAAAACCTCTAAACGGAATTTGCACTCCCATTTATTGAATCAAAAAACTAATAAATTACAAAAACATAACTAGTTCTTCTCAAAAAGAGAAGAACTCTAAAACTAAGAAAAATTAACTAAGAAAAAACTAAAAACTAAGAAATAAACTAAGAAAACCTTAAAAACTTAGAAATGAAAGAAAGAAAGAGAAGAGTAGAATGGTTTTGAGGTGTGGTATGAAGTGAAGAGAAGGGGGTATTTATAGGTGAGGATGGGGAGAAAATGTGGGTAAAAAAATGTAAAAAAATGGTGGAAACGCGGAGTAGTGCAATTGATGACGTCATTGATGACAGCGGCGGAAGGGAGCAGCTGCGCGCAGGGGCGCGCGCGGAAAGGACTAAGGCACGCGCGGGGGCGCGGGTTGGGCGGCTGGCTTGCACATTTTCCTCCTTTTTGATATTTTTGACCCATTTTGTCCAATTTTTCCATATTTGTTGACCTTTCCTTATTTATTTATTAATATATTTGTGATGTATTGCTTCCAGTATTCCTCTTTGAGTCTTTAAGTTACGTTTTTAAGCGAAAATACCTGAAAAACAATAAAAATACCTGTGATTACGAAAAGACAAATTTATATAAATATATGATAAAACATATAAATATATATATTTTTAATCAATTAATGTGCATAAAATCATGGTAATTTTAGTGCTTTTTGGGCACTCATCAGTGCCATCCTTAGCTTCTTCAATGTTTCTCAACAAGTAGTTTAACATCATAAGTGGACACAAAAAATGATATAAATGCATCACTTGGAACAAACACAATTGGTTCTGAAGATTAGATTGATTTTCATTAATGGTTTAAAAGAAAGTTATAAGGCGCAGCCCATGACCATACAAGTAAGAGTGGCATCAAGCTAAAAAAAGGAAAAATAAAAATGGCTTAGAATCAACTGTAACAAGAGCCTTGAGTTATTACCACATCAATGGTCCTGATCTCACCTTCTATACCATCCACCTCAATCTTGTCACCACTCTCTCCCAAGTCTGAGTCATGTTCTTTGTCCCCATCTTGAGATTAAGTAGGCACGTGCTAGGGAGTGACTAGGATATCCATAATCTAGTAATAATACTCACCCATACCCCTCTTCTTGGCCTATTCTCTAAAAGAGTCAATGGCTAGCCCATACCTTATTTCCACGCTTGATGAGAGCTGTTCGGCCATAGCATCTAGCTTGTGCTTATCCTTATCTTCTATTTCTACTAGCCTATGATCACGTGTATTAATATAAACCTTGGCTTTTCTCTAGGCCTCATCCAACTCTACAACATGCCATGCTTAATCATTTAGCTTAACAGTGGCCTTGGATAGTTTCTTCTCCTTATCTATGGCATCGCACTCCCACTTGTTGGCCTTTTCCAATTACAAGGCATACTTAACCCAAGTTGAAGCATGCTTCTCTTTTTCCTATACAAGCTTATGATTTAAACTCTCCACGCCTTAGACCCTGTTCAGCCCATAAAGTAGCTACAATTGAAAAATCTAAAGGACGTGAGGTCAAACATGAGAAATATACATGACAATAGATAAACATACACATGAAAAAGATATGTAAGATTGGAATAATTGGTACATAAAATGACTAATCCTGACTTCTAAGACCTCGTATTTACATATGGCATCAAGCTTCCATTCGTGTACCATAACAAAGAGGTGACCCATATAGTGGTCAAGTTGCTTTGGTGCCTTACCTCGATAAAGATCCAGCCTATCTACATTATTAGTAAGATCATTGATGACACCGTTTCGCTTTCTTGAATCCCTTATAAGGTGAACGGGTACATGGGGAGTCAAGTTGGGAGAAAGTGAGGTATATCAGTCTAGGGAAGTTGGTGAGGGCTCAGGCTTGGTCGAGGGCTCATCCATGGTTATTTTCTTTTTACTTTTATAAGGGATGGAGAGGCTCTTATGTTGAGAGGACTTGCTCCTCTTCTTCCTTTTAGAAGAGCTTTTCCTTTGTTTAGAGGTGTAGTTTTTTAGAGCATTTCCTTAGAAGAGGAAACTTGGTCTTAAGTCGTACTATAAGAGCATTAGCATCAAACTCTATAGTATTTGTAAAGATAAATGGTGAATAGGTTTTAGTATTATGGGGTCGAGCCATAAAAAAATATGGGGAAAAAGAAATTTTCAAGTCTGAGGTCTAGTTCACCATCATCAGGGACCATCTCGAACCTACCTCTATGGTCTATAGAAGGGGTCCTACTCTTGGGATTAGGTCCATGTTTACAAATAATCCTATGAGAAGTCTCCACCAAACCTTTCCTCATCAACTCACATGTTACAAAATAAAGGGTATATAATAGATGCCTCCATAGGATTTCTCAAACATATAGTTCTAGATATCAACCATGCTTTGATTCACATCCAAACTGAAGGTTGTGATGAAGGAACCCATGTTTCTTATAAAGACCTTAGTTTCATTACAGGTGCTCCTTATAAACCTTATTTCATTGATATGAGACACCTATTGGCCTGAGACAAAAAATAAATATTCCTTCCATTTCTTCTCATTCTCAAGAAGGGCCACATTTATACCTGGGTCTAGCTTAACAGACATGTATACCCTCCTCGGGTCTATGAGGTTCTGCTTCAGGATGTAATCTTTATTAAACTCAGACTTGTTCAAATCCACCCTAAGCTCTTTACATATTACCATAAGGTAGATCAGGTACCTCTAACCATTAGGCATCAACTAACCCAATGCGAGTAGAGTCCTTACCAAAAATATCCTTACCAAAAGGTATAGGTGAAACCTAACCCCTAACCATAGAGCCTTTGTATGAAAGACTGTCCATCCAACTAGAGATGGGTCATTGTCACGAGCCCTTGACATTGGAATCATTAGTTGGATAGAGGAGAAGATATTATATATTTTCCTTAACCTCTCCTCATCATATGGTTATAGACTACTAGTCTTGTCTAGGGCTAACCAGCCCTTAGTATGGCCTATGGGTTCCCCAGTGCCTTTTTTCCTTGTTTGCTTCCTCCATGTCCTAGCAACTAAAAAGCTTGAAAATCTTGTCTTGGTGGAGGATTCTGCATCATCACTTGTGCTAGGGTATTATGGGCTCTCCTAGAAGCCTAAGCCTGAGGTCTCTACTCTGCGCATAGTTTCTACAAAATACCACAAAACATAAAAAGAAAGGGGTTAGGCACAATAAGGAGAGATTACCTAGGGTCGAGTTTCAAAATAAAAGGAAATGATTTTTTAGAACCAACCTAAAAAGAAAGAAGAAAAGTGTTAGACTCAAAGAACTTGTACTATAAAACGCGAGCAAATAAGCTATATGCTGAGTTAATTTATTACCATAGAACTAAAAACCTTTTTATGCCTCGAGTTGAGGTGACAAAGCATTTTTCTCTTTACTTTTGTTTAATATGCAGGAAATGATGAATGGGATTAGCTCATGCACTTCCTTATATAGAGACCTAAATTTCTCTCTCCAATCAAATGACACATATTTATTAGGAGAGCTGAATTGTTTAGATTTGTTGCCCGAATATTACTCTTCCATAATACACTATTGGGAGTGACCCTTCTAAGTTAGCTCTTGTATCTATAGGGTCGACCACTAACCATAGATATGGATGATCGACCTTAGACCATAAATATGTCTACTTTTTACCTTTATGCCCCTTGACACCTTTATATGTGTATATTTTATGTAATCGATACATATATGTATAATACTTTATAATAGATAGAATCCCTAAGGGATCCACAGATTCCATCAATTGTTCTAAAATCTCTCTAGTTTTTCTCTTCGTAAATTTTATTAATCGCAACAAATAGGTATTAAGAATATTGCATTATTATTAATTAGAATTATTAGCTAGACTATTTAGTTATAGCACTAAAAAAATTATCATTTCATATTAATAATATATGTTATGGTTCCTATTAGTTCACCTTTTTTCTTTTCATTTTCATAGAAAGGCAATCCAAGAAAAGTAAGACTAATAAACTCTTCTCGCTCACTTGTTTTTGTAACGGGAAACAAATAATTTTTTTCCCTATTTTTATCAATTAATCTTCTCCTTATTTAATTATTTTTTCAGTTTTTATCTTTCTCTTTTATGATTTTTAAATATATATATATATATATATATAAGAATTTCCTTTATTCTTATATGGATGCCTTAATTTCTTAATCTTGTTTATAATGAGATTGGAGTTTGGAATGATTCCGCATCAATTAATTTTAATTTTTTTATTAATACCTTTATATTAAACTAAATTACACAAATTTTCAAAATCACTACTCATTATCATGATTTACAAGAGTTACAATGTTAAATATATATTGCTAGAGGTTAATTATGTTAGCTTGTAGAGTTATAGGAATGTATAATTATGAAATTCTTCCATTAAAGAATTATATAATTATCTACACAAGAACAATGGGACTTACAAAAAGGATTTGATAAATAGTGTTGACAACATTGAAGAAGAACACAATTTCGATGACGAAATTGAGATGGGTGACTAAGTACCAATATAATTATTACAATTACTATTTGGACAATAGTGAATTATAAAAACTGAAAAATAAATGGTAACTAATTTTAAATTGAAAAACTCAATAACTATGAAAATGACCTAAATCTTAATCTTCCACTTTCCTAGGCATATGAATGGCTAAATTTTGCCCAAAATAATTGTCAACCAATTACATGATCAATTAATTCTAACTTAGTATGCATTCCTCTCTCAAGTACACTACACATCATATAGTAATTAACCTAATCACACTCTCATGTCAATTAGATTGTATACTACTCATTAAGATCATCAATTATAAACCACATACATAAGAATCGTACATCTTTACTTAGAAACTATGTATTTTATTTAATGAAGACAAATAATTAAATAATTCTCTCAAATCTATTTAATTTCCTTAATAGATCAATTATTGGCCAAACAAATAATAGCATAAAAATTAGATTAAATAATATAATTGAACTGAATTGAAATAACAATTGGGGTAAAATATTATATCATCACATGTATAAAATTGAGTTTATAAGACCCCTAGATTAATCAATTAACTAGACATAATTGTATTCATAAAGCTTAGATTTCTTATAAAGAAATATGTAAAAACTAATCAAGAATGGAGAGCAATAAGAGATACACACATTCTCTTGATTTGTAGCACTAATATTCTCTTGAATCCTTCATAAAGTTATGTCTTCTTATATCTTCTCTTAAAAAATTTATATTCTTCTCTCTTCTTGGTCGTTGCTAGGGTTTTTGATTCTTAATTATATGTTTTATTTATGAAAGAATGGTGTTTATTTAAAGGAAAAATGACCTAATATGGACCATTAGATCATCTCTTAAAATGATCAAAGGGTTAAGGATTAAAGCTAGAAATCAATATTTAATTAGGAATAGGATTTTTTCCCCAGCACGAAAGCGCACCACGACACCAAAAAATATCATGCCTTGGCATGATCTCCTCTTATCACCAATGAATGTCCAACCATAGATTGCAGCAGCAGTGCCAAAACAATCATGTCAAGGCATGGTGGTGATTTATCTCATTTTTGACTCATATTCACTTTGTTTGCTATCATTCCACCTACATTGATATAATTAAATACAAATTTAATTTTTCATCAAATTTAACACTTAACGAGGCAAATAAGTGATATATAAGCAACTAAATAACTCTAATTTCGCAAAGTTATCACACCCTCAAACTTAACTATTTGTTTGTCCTCAAGAAAAGCCAAGTCATCTAGCTAAATTAATAAGGGTAGTATATTCATAAATACATATCTATTAATACATGCGTGATCAGTAAAAACTATCCCTTTCAAAGGCTATAAAATTCTATGAAAAAAGTTTCAACTATCCATTAATCAATGTTTCATTAATGCAAGGAAATGCAAGATTTTTGACGAAATTATTTGTGTGCTAGTGTTGCACATGATGTCATCCAATGCATTCATAAAATCAAGACTAACAACTAAGACCTAAATCATTTCTCAAGTCAAATACTATCAAGGATTTCACCCCTTGTTCTACCATAACCCCTAATTGATCTTGTACTAATTGCTCCCTTCTTAAGAAAAGCAAGGCTCTCCCTATTTTCGAATCAAAAGGAACAAGATTCTCACCCGTCAATTTGAGCATACAATAGAAATAGTGAAACAAAAATTAAAAGGTCCAAACTAGTATAATAATCACCATTATTGATATCCATTACAAGTACTAAACTCCCCGGCAATGGTGCCAAAACTTGATCATGCTAACCATAAGTATATGGGTTATGCGATTAATATAATATACCTAAGTACGAATGTCAATCACACAAGGACTTGTGTAACTTAAAACTGAGAACCAACATACTTATTAAGAATATTATTTGGAAAATATCAAATTATAAAAACTGAAAAATAAATGAAAACTAATTTTAAATTGAAAAACTCAACAACTATGAAGATATATGAGAAAATGACCTTGGAATCTTAATCCCCTAAAATTTCCCCCAAAATAATTACCTACCAATCACATAATCAATTGATTCTAATCAATCATGCATTCCTCTCTCAAGTACACTACACCATATAGTAATTAACCTAATCACACTCATGTCAATCAGATTGCATATTACTCATTAAGACCATCAATTATAGACCACACACATAATGATAATATATCTCTGCTTAGAAACTATGTATGTTATTTAATCAAGAACAAAATTAAATAATTCTCTCAAATCTATTTAACTACTTCGATAGATAAATTATTGGCCAAATAATTAATAGCATAAAAATAAAACTAAATAATATAATTGAATTGAAATTACAATTGGGATAAAATATTAAATTAAAGAAAGACATAAAAACTAATGAAGAATGGAAAAAATAAGATATACACTCAATCTCTTGATTTGTAGCACTAATATTCTCTTGAATCTTTCACAAAGTTATGTCTTCTTCAATCTTCTCTTGAACTTTTTCTCTTCGTCTCTCTTCTTGGAAGCTACTAGGGTTTTAGATTCTTCATTGTGTGTTTAATTTATGAAATCATGGTGTTTATTTAAAGAAAAAATGACCTAATATTGACATTTATATCATCTCTTAAAATGATCCAAGGGTTGAGGATTAAACTAAGAATCAATATTTGATTGGGAATAGGATTTTTTTAAGTAACAAAAGTGTGTCATAGTGCTAAAAAAATATATGGTGGCATGGTGCTGATTTTTCCCATTTTTGACTCATCTTCACTCCATTTTTCATCATTCCACCTACATTGATATAATTAAATATAAATTAACTTTTTCATCATATTTTAAACTATAACATAAGTGGTTTAAAAGTGACTAAATAACTCCACTTTTAGAGTTATCAATGACTATCAAGATATAATGGATGATTTCATAAAGCCATTATACCCGGGATGCATCTGGTTCAAACAATTATCAAGGTTAGTCTCACTTTATAAATTGAAAAGTAAACATGGCCATTTAGATGCAAGCTTCGTGGAATTTCTAACTATTTTGAGTGAGATGTTTCCAAAAAATAATATGCAGCCATCATTGATGAGTAAGGTTAAGAAGATGCTTCATAAACTAGGCATGAATTATGAAAAATCCATTATTGTCCTAATGATTGTATTCATTATTGAAATGAATACAAGGATTCCATTGTATGTTTGCATTGCCAAAAGTCAATGTGGAAAGTTAATCCAAGGTCAGGGAAGGAGAGAGATAATGTTCCTAAAAATTTATTATAGTACTTTCCACCGATTTCACATTTTAAAACAATGTTTTAGGATGTAACAATGTCTCAAAATTTAACATAGCATGCAAAAGAAAAGGCAAATTATGGCTTGTTACAACATCTAACTAGCAATCCTGAATGGAATCATGTTAACTATATCTAGCTTGAATTTGATACTAAATGTAGAAACATTAGGCTTACACTTTCAATTGATGGGATCAATCGTCGTCGCTCTTTAAGCTTCCTCTTTAGCTATGTATGAAAAGAAAATATATGATGCTATTTTTGTTAATAGCTATACCTAAGCAACCAAGAAATGATATTAATATTTAATTGGAGCCATTGATTGAAGACTTGAAGTTATTGTTGACCTAGGGGTTTATGTCTATGATAGTTTCAAACTTGAGAATTTTAAGTTGAAAGATATTTTGTTATGGACCATCAATGACTTCCTTTCTTATGGAAATCATTCTAATCATGCCATAAAAGTATTCCATGCTTGTTTGATATGTAGTAAGTGGTGTCATGGATCAAGGTTAAAACATTACAGAAAAATGTCATACATGAGTCATAGAAAATGGTTACCTTGGTCTCATACATATAGAGAACAACACAAATATTTTAATGGGCATGAAGAGAAGTGAACAGAACTAATTCCTTTTTCTAGAAGAGAAGTATTAGTAAGAGATGAAACAATGACTTATGCATGTGAGAGAAAAAAATTATAAGGATGATATAGACACTCTATAGAGGAAAAAAATCATCTTTGACTCAAAATATTGAAAGTTCTTGCATGTTAGACATTTGTTAGATGTCATGCATATAAAAAAAGAATGTGTGTGGTAGTATTATTGGTACATTGCTAAATATTAATAGAAAAACAAAAGACAATATTTTCCAACACATGGATCTCAAAAAAATGTGAATAAGAACTTAGATTAATCCAAAAGTGGGTGCGAATAAAACTTACTTACCTATCATAAGTTACACTTTATCGACGTTGGAGAACAAGTCTTTTTGCAACACATTAGCAAATGTTAAAGTCCCCAATGGATACTCATTCAATACATTATGGCTAAAATATCATCACAATATCGAGAGAAATTGACAAAATATCAAAAATATCAAAGAAAAATCTTATCATACTGATGTGATTTATCTATTTATAATAATTAATATAATTAGATAGTAAATATTTTAAGAACATGAACTATTCAAATCATAAAATTATTCTTTCAATCATTGGAAAAAACTACTAAAATCTCATATTAAATAATTAACCAATCATATTTAAATTAACAAAAGCTAATTCAACATTGAAAGACATAGATTACAAAGAGAAATAAAAAATATAATAATAAAATTTCCCTTATTGATAAAAATAATTCCACATCTCTGAATGAGCTGTCACTACCATCTACAAGTTTGTGGATCTTCTTTACATTTAAGAGGTTTTCTCTATGTATCTAAATATGATAGTGGAATGACTTTCGAAGCTAGTTCTAAACTAAAACTATATTATAGCTGCACTAAATTCTAAATCTCCAACTACTTTAATCTAATGAGACTATGTATCTATATATAAGAAAAAACATTGAATAAGGGTTGAAGTTAGAAAATTACAACGTGCACCACTGCATAATTTTTTTCCCTATTGCAGTAAAAAGCTTAATAGCAATTCATAATTTCAACCAGAGAAGATCGCACCACGACACACATTTTATTGCAACAAGGCACAAAAATTTCAACGTGCCTAGTATGTTTTCCTAAGAGCTGACAACCACAACAAACATAAAATTCACTATGGCATGCATATTTTGTCTTGAATTTTCCTTTTTCCCCTTAAATATTTACTATTTCATGATGTAATGCTTACATGCCTTAGTGTTTTAAGCTCTTAGGTGTTATTTAAGTGCTCCAAGTGTTGTGTCTTAGTGTGTTGATATTATTTATCTCTTTTAAAGCTAAAAATATCTTAAATACAACAAAACATACTCATGATTTCAAACAAATAGATTTGCATAAATAATAAAATAAAATACTTTAATCAAACCTATTCATTCCAAATAAGCATAGTAAAATCACAAAATATTAGTGCTTTTCAAGAACTTATCACAATCCCAATCAACATCTTGATAGTATATAACAAGTCAAGCATTATAAAAACCTAAAATAAATAAATAAACTAAACTATAAAGACCTAAATATTTTTTGTAGATTACCAAGGTTGTATTTAGCGTATGCAATAAGCCTTTAAACCCTTAGTTGATACTAGTGGACAAGTTAAAGTCTCATGAGGGAATTTAGTAATGATATCCATAAACATCATAATATGCAAAAACTAAAAATAAAATAAAAAGGACTATTAATAAAAATAAAAATATAACTATGAAAATTCTCGTGTTTTAGTTTCTTTTTAGATCATAATTCATGACTCGAGCACAAGATCAACTAACATCTCAAAGCATCAAACTTCATTGTTTAAATTAGTTACACATCAAAAATTCTTTCCTTATTATTAGAACATATTAACATTGACTCACCTAAACCTATTTTTAAGAATCTAAATTCGTTTTAATTGTATTCCTTAAAAGATATACACTAAATATCACACTCATCATATAGGTTCAAGCAACAAACAAAGTATATACGCATAGAAGTTATGTAAAGCATAAAGCAAAAAGGTTCACATGTGATAAACAAGAAAGCCTTAAATATGAAACAAGGATCTTATGAAAAGAATCAAATGCAAAGATTATGACGACATCACAATACTCATATTATACTTGAATTGAAATCATTAATAAAAAATAATAAGTATGTGCCACAAGATGAATGAAAATGCATTTGACTCCAAGGGGTTATTGCTAAGGGAACCCCATATATATCTTCTTCTTTACTAGAAGTCAAGCATGAATGAAGATGAGCACACATCTTCAATTTCTATTCAAATCATTTAATCTAAGTGATGAAAATAAGTACATGATACTTCATCATATGTTTAAAATCCTAATATTCAATGCAAAACATATAAAGATTATCTAATAATTTGAAATAATAGAAAAAAGTTTTTAAAAGAGCAGAATAAATATTATCATTCAGAATAAAATGACATAGGCTCAAAAATATCACAAGGTAATCTCCACTATTTGATTCTTATACACCATATTTAGGTTTACCTCAATCTCAACATCCAAGTATGAAGAATAAACTATGAATAGAAATAACTCTTACAATAATCCATGAACATGTTTAAAACATCAAATAAACAATGCAATAACTCAATCATTCACTTTAAATAAACCAAGAGCAAGATAGTTTTGTATATTTTTTATTTGGGCCTAAATGTCCCTATTCAACTAACTATAGCGAACAAATGTTTGGAAAAATTTAAAATGCATAATTGCATAAGTAACTTTTCTTCCATTCCCAACCTAAAATCTACATTGTCATCAATGTTCAAATGTAAATTAAAGGCAAAGAAGAAAAAGAAAATTAAAGTTACCCAATTGTAATGGCGCAATGTGTACTTCTTATAAATCATATAATACCAAACAGTTGTGAAAGTAATAGTTTTAAATAACATAAACATTATTCACACTAACATAAATAAAAACAAAATAAAGTATAGTATATCAAATTAAAAATAAAAGGAAAAATAATAAAAACAACTATAACCAACAAAAAATAATAAAAGGTAAAAAATGAAAAATGAAAAAGGCTTAATGTGCTTGAAAATATACAGTCTCTCCCAAGACTATCATTGATATGCTCTTATTGTAAACATTAACAATTGTCTTGGTTAAGCCCATGAATGGCCTACTAAATAGTACAATGTGCTCCTTGTCCATTTGTAAGGTTTCTTGCACATTAGAAATTACAAAATCTATATGTATGATAAGATTATCTACATGTACCATTAAATCCTTTACCATGCCCTTTAAATATATTAGAGATTTATTTTCCAATTGTAGAGATATGATTATGGGTTTCAGGTTACCCATTCCTAGCTACAAGTATAAATATTAAGGCATTAGAATAAAACTTGCACCTAGGTTTAACATAACAGTTACCTCCTTCTTATAACCAATGATATATAACATCAACATTAAAGCTTCTAGGATCTTTGGAGGTAGCTTTAGAATTATTTGCATTCCCTGCATCATTAGGTAAACATTTAGAAATTCAAGGAATCCAATGTCTAGTAACTCATCATTGTGAGGCCTTCAAATGTTCATTTTGATCGTGTAATTCTTCTCTAGCTTACCTTTGCAAATGCTCAGCTAGTTTCCCCACTTGCACTCCCACTCTTTTTACATAAGCCTCCAAAGAGTCCAACATTTCACTATTTTAATTTGGTTGTCTTTGATAACATATATGAATGCATCCAAGTATTTGATCTATTTGGAAGATTTTGTGGCATATGTTAGTTGTATTGCTATCCCTGCACAAGGTTTTGGTTTAGGGCATAGGTAGGATCATTTGCTCTCCAAGAGAAATTAGGATAATTTCTCCATTCTTGATTATAAATGTTTGCATAAGGGTCATTCCTAGGTCTAAGTTGATAACCCTTCATTGCATTCACTTGTTCAATACTTGCAAATATTTCTCTTTGATAAGGGAATGTGTGGGCACCATACCCATAATTACTACACACTCTATATGCTTCTCTATTTGGAGTTCCCTTACTGGTAAGAAGTGCAATTTTCTTGATGAATTCTGCAAGTTGCATAAACATTTCATTGCTAAAGTCTATCTCATGAACTCCAGCTGTGAGACCCCTAATCTCATTAAATATTTTTAAAAGAATAATTAAATTCTCTACCTTATTTCATTTTGTTTTAAATTTTGTAAATTTTTAAAATAGTATTCTTCATCAATTAGTAAAATAAAATTTTGAATTTAAAATTTGATTTGTGCATATTCTAAAATGGCCTTAATTATTTTTTTTGTTAAGTTTTCTTGCATATTTTATAATTTTGAGTAATTGAATGAAATATTACTAAAATGTTCTTAGTTGAATAGTTTAGAAAGTTTCTAAAGAAAGATGTATTTTAGTAATTTGAAAATATATATATCCTTATTTTCTCTAGGGAGTTCTCAGCCCATTAATTGATTGATAAAAATTACAAAATTCCCTTAGTTTAGTAGTTCAAAAAGTTTTTAAAGGAAGGGTATTTTAGTAATTTTATAAGTTTCTTTATGGTTTTCAACTAACCCATTTGTTTCAAATCTCTAGCTCCATAAGGTCCAAAAAGATAGAGAGAGATGGAAAATAAGAGCTCAATTCTTTTCCTCAAATTGGTTTTAAGGTAAAAATTTCATCTTTTCTTCAAGTCTTCTTCGCAAGTCTTTTTAGTGCTTTTTTTATGAATGATTCATGTGGGATCATCATCCTTTGTGAAACGAAGTATTTTTGAATATATTCTTGAAGCTTTGAAAGATTTTCCTTGAACAAGTGGTACACTTTTGTCCAAAACTTTAAAGTTCAAAAATTATGTTGTTATAGTTCAAAAAATCTCTTGAAAGTTACGATGGAAACTGGGAATTTTTAAAGAAAATTTAGACATTGAGACATACAATTTTTCAATATATAGATGTTTATTTTAATATTAATTTTACGATATATCATCTGGAGCTTTTTATTGAAAGTTATACTAGTTTTTTCAAAGCATGTTCTATATACATCGAAACTAAAAACTCTGTTTCACCCTTACTTGTATTTTGTGATTTTGAAAAAGGATTTACAGATTTTATTTAGGTGGGTTATATATATATATTTTAAATGTTAACATTTCTAGTTTTATAAAGATTCTACAGTTTGTTATTTGGAGTTTTCTACAAAAAGTTACTTGTTTTACCAAAGCATGTTATATAGAAATTGAGCTAAAATTCTTGTCATGGTCTGATCTATATTTTTGTGTTTTGAAATAGTTATATAGATTATAATTAGGTGTGTTATATCTTGTTTTGAATCTTCAAATGTCATGTTTTGTATCATTTTATAGAAATATATTTGGACAATTCCATTGAAAGTTATACCTAATTTTTTGAGGGTAGGTTTGGAAGTATATTAAATTGTACACACTTGTTCTAACCATTTTTCATTTGGTGATTTAAATTGTTTTACTAATACATAATGGGGATATCATACCTTATTGGAAATCTATAAATTCCTAGTTTGTGATGGAACTTACAAAACTAGATTTGTATATTTTCTATAAATGTTATGATTATTTTATTAAAGGTAGTGTGTGATGAATTTAAAATAGTTTTCACCCAAGTTTATAGACAAGGGGATGACTCCTACCCTTTCTTTTTAGTAAGTGTTTAAATCTTTTGAAACTTTTTACTCTTAAGTTCAATTTATTAAAGAGTATGCCTTCTTCAATTGGAACTATGAACTTAAGAGTATCTAAGTTAGAAGTTATTTGTTAACATCGCATGTTTTAGTATTTTTAGAGTATCATTCAGTTTTATATTGGATAAACTAGTTATATGGTGTTATTCTTATCTCTGACACAAGTATGGATCACGTAAGAAATGATAATTCAGTAAACCTTACAGGACAAATAAAACAAGAGTCGTGATACCATATAGTGAGTGGATATCACTTTCACCACTTTCATAAGTACTTGGTTATTATTAATTTAAAACTATCCATACTGTTAAACTTAAAAATATTCATATAATGTTTAACTTTATTCTCTGAATTTTTCACAAGTTAAGAACTTTGTTATTAGAAAATGAGTATCTTATGCTTAAAAAGTAGATAACTTGTTTTTACTAGTGGTCATAAGTTTTTACTTAGATTTATGACATAAATATATATTTTGATTTGAGCATATAAGTTTATATTCAACTTTTAGTAGTAATATTCTAAAATATTATACATATTATATGTTAGTTAAGAAGCTTTTACTCAGTTTTATAATAATTGTATAGATTTTGATTAACATATAGAAGTATATATATAATGTTTAATAACAATATTTCAGACTATTATTATGTACTATTTTTAAACAATCAAATAAGCACCACCCCGATATTCAACAATAATATAAGAAATAAATAATTAATTAATGAGCCCCTATCTGTACTCATATGATTAACACATGTAATTGATTTTTTTTTGTCTATATGTGCAATGAGCTCTATACACATATAACCATCTTTCTCCCAGGCATGAGTTTGGCATGGTTTTTCTCATTCTTATAATTTATTACATATAAGTTACTCATTTATTTTACTTACATTAATGCATTTGTTATTATTTATCTTTCTCTAAATTATTAATATAGTTTGTGAATACTTTCATGTTATAACTTGTATTAATTTTATAGTTAAATCATTAAAATTAAATAAATATATTCAATAATTATTATTTTCCTAAGCTTATATTATTTTTAGTACGTAAATATTTTTGTAGTTATTTCAAATTCTTTAGATTTCTAATAAAGCCTAAGAGTTTGTTTATGTAAATAAGTGCTTTAAATCTTTAGTTTCATTGTTAAGGTTTTAAAATACATTTATAATAAATACATTCTCACTAAAACTTGTTTACTCACAAAGTATTTTTACTCATCTTCGAATGAGTCTTAGATCAGTTCATTGATATTGCACCATATGATTTTTTGTTCTTTTGATAGTGATGGGCAGAACCGGCATCGCCGATCGTGCCGATTATTTGGTTTTATATTTATAAAACTCTCGCAAGTGCATGAATCATTTCGTAGAAAATGATAAGTATACTCCCAAGGTCGATCTAAGGAAGGAATGTATATGGTTTATAATTTATTATTCAAACTTTTAAAAACGAAATTAAATCCTAAACATCCTGTCACGATATTTGGGTTTTTGTGTTTCTAATCTAATAACATAAAAATAAACATAGATAAAGATTCAATAAATATTGATGCAAATTTGATCATTTATAGTAGTGGAGTATTAATGGATATAATAACTAAGTAATTATGCTTGCTCATATTATTTAGGTTATTAAAGATATAAATTGATATTTATTGATTCTCTCTTTTTTATATGAATACCACCTTTGGTGGGATTAGATATTCTTTGCTAACTAAACAAATCAATTAACACCTATGGGTGGGATTGATAACTAATTTGGTTAATTAAATGAATTTTGTTTCTAAGAGATTGAAAATGAACCATTTAAATGCCACCTTTGGTGGGGTTAGACAGTTTAAACTTTATCCAAGGTGTCGAAATTAAACCTAAGAATTTACTTATCCGAGTACTAACTTTCAAGTTTTAAAATCACTACTGAAAACATGTTGTCAATACATTTTCAGATAATAATTCTTATAAAAACTTTTGAAATAGAGCTTCACTCTAACTATCGGGCGATTATACCAACAAATAAAAGGGCACTACTCTAAATCAAACCGGATAACTAAACCTTAAAATCTAATTTTTAGATTTAAGTTTGTAATGAAAAATAACATATTTCTCTCTAACATTCTTAATATAAAATCTTGAATAAAAATAAAATCAATTCATTTTAGATATTTTCAACTATTTCATATTTCGCAAGCATAACAAGGTTATTATTATATCATATTTATAACCAGCCAGCAAAGTTAAATTTAATCACAAACAAATTAAATATAACATGTAAGAATAAAGCATAAAAAAATAATTGTAAAAAAAATAAAATCCTTACAATACTTTGATGTTATTCATGTTGCTGGAAAACCTCCAAACGGAATTTTCACTCCCATTTATTCAATCAAAAACAAATAAATTACAAACACATAATTAGTTCTTCTAAAAAAAAAGAATAACTCTAAAACTAAGAAAAACTAAGGAAAAACTAAAAACTAAAAAAACTAAGAAATGGAGAGAAAGAATGTGTTTTGAGGTGTGATTTGAAGTGAACATAATGGGGGTATTTATAGGTGAGGAGAGGAAGAAAAAGTGGGTGAAAAAATGATAAAAATGGTGGAAATGCGGAGTAGTGAATGAGGCCATCATTGCTGACGTCATGATGACATGAGGTGCGGCGGTGCACGCGAATTGGGACAGATGGGTGCATCGGTGCATGCGGACAAGGGGCAGATGGGTAGCGGCGTGCGTAGACTGGAGTAGGGGCACGCAGACTGGGCACAGGCGTGCATGGAATTGAGCAAGGACACACACAACGTGCACGTTGTTGGGTGCGGTTGGGCAGCTGCGTGCTCAATTTCCTCATTTTTGACCCATTTTGTCCAATTTTTCCATATTTGTTGACTTTTCCTCATTTATTTTATGAATATATAACTGATGTATTGTCTCGAGTATTCCTCTTTGAGTCTTTAAGTTACGTTTTTAAGCAAAAATACCTGAAAACAATAAAAATACCAATGATTTTGAAAAGAAAACATTATTTAAATATATGATAAAATCATATAAATATATATTTTTAATCAATTAATATGCATAAAATATTGGTAATTTTAGTGCTTTTGAGCACTCATCGGAACCCCCAACCAGCTTCTTGTTAGTCCCTTAGCAAGAGAAGCTATAAAAACTAAAAATTAAACTATCCTAAATCACTTCCGTGGATTGACACGGTTGCATCTAGCCTATGCAACAAGACTTTAAACCCCTAGGTTGCCCTAGTGGACGATTTTGAGTCTCGTGAGGGTTTTCAGTAATGATACACATAAACATTGAACTAAATGTAAAAATTAAAAGAAATAAAAAAAACAACTTAAAAACTAAAATTACAACAAAATCAAAAATTAAATCTTAAGAATAAAATAAAAAAAACAACATGAAACATAATACAAAAATGTCTCATACTTTTTAATATCCTTTAAGATCATAATTAAAATCTCAATCATAAGTTATTTTAATCTCTTTAAACAATCACGATTTATTATAATAATTAGTCGAAAATCATTTTCATATTTCATATAAAAAATGTATCAATTTAATTTCACCCCATTTCAGTGTCATGAATCTGAATTCGCTTCGAATCTATTCCTCACAAGTCAATACTCTCAAAACATTGAATCCTATGGGTTCAAACACTCATACTAATTTATATGCGAAAGAGTTGATATATAGAAATGAACTAATATGTTTGCATATGTATAAAGATTAAAGGCTCAAATTGTTATTTTGATGTTGATCTCATGGAAGGAATCAAATGTATAAATTATAAAGATATCATATATAAAAATTATTTTCATGCATAAATCAAACTCATTAAGAAAAAAATTCAAGATATATGCCTTTTACAAATGAAGAAAGTGCAATGACTTTTTAGGGAATTACTTCCTATATCTTTCTTTTATAATTAGCCTTTACTCACGACTTTGTAGGCAATGTGGGTCATAGTATGTAGATTATACTATATATTATTTATCTCTCTATATTTTTCTGAAGATATTTTTCAATATATATCATTTTTTAGAGAGTCAAATCATGTACAGATTGTACATTTTTTAGGATTTTGGGTAATGCGGGTCATAGTATGTAGATTATACTATATATTATTTATCTCTCTACATTTTTCTGAAGATACTTTTCAATATATATCATTTTTTTAGAGAGTCAACTCATGTACAGATTGTACATTTTTTTAAGATTTTGGTGAGTGGTTAATTTTGTGGCTTTTTTGTTTGATTTGGTTTAGGTAACCCCATATATTTCTCTTCTTTTTTTTGTAGCAGTCATGCATGAATGACATAAAAGCATATACTATCAATTTTTACTCAAATCATTTAATATAAGCAAAAGTAATAATAAAAAATATACGACACTCTATTAAGATGAGAAAAAATTCATACATTCAATGCTAATACCTATAGAGATCATATAAAAATTTGAAGAAATAAGAAATGTGTTTGGAGTATAAAATATATATATTTTATTCTGAATAAAGGAAATTAGGCTCAAATTATATCTCGCAAAAGTAGTCTCCACTAAAACAAATTCATAAACACCGATTTTGGGTTTAATATAATTTCCACATCTTATCAAGAAATACTAGTAATGATAAAAACTAACTAATTACCAAAAAAAATTACAAAATATTTCATGATATGTTTTCAAAAATTAATCTAACAGTGCAAAAGACTTAACTATTTACTTAAATATGATTTAAAAAAATGATAAATTTTTGTGAGAATTTTTTTTTAAATTCCAAAAATTATTAAATCACACAAAGAAAATAAAACCAAACACAATAAAAAAGAAAATATGAACATAAAAAAAATATAACTAACTAAGGAAAAACTAAAAAAACTAAGAAATGGAGAGAAAGAAAGAGAAAAAGATGTGTTTTGAGTTGTGATTTGAAGTGAAGAGAATGGGGGTATTTATAGGAGAGGAGAGGAAGAAAAGTGGGTGAAAAAATGATAAAAATAGTGGAAATGCGAAGTAGTGAATGATGATGTCATTTTTGATGTCATGCTAACGTAAGGTGCGGCGGCGCGTGCGGATTGGGACAGATGGGCGCATCGGTGCGCACGAACTGGGCGCAAATGGGCAGCAGCACGCGCGGACTGGGCATAGGGGCATGCAGATGCGCGCAGATTGGGCGCAGGCATGCGGGAAATGGAGAGTAGGCGCGAGCGTTTCTGGGCGCAGTTAGGGCAGATGTTGGCGCGGTGCGCACGTTGGCCGACGCGGCTGGGCGGTTGCATGCCCGATTTCTTCCTTTTTGACATTTTTGACCCATTTTGTCCAATTTTTCCATATTTCTTGACTTTTTCTTATTTATTTTATGAATATATAAGTGATGTATTGCCTCCAGTATTCCTCTTTGAGTCTTTAAGTTACTTTTTTAAGCGAAAATACCTGAAAAATAATAAAAATACCTGTGATTCTGAAAAGATAAATTTATATAAATATATGATAAAATCATATAAATATATATTTTTTAATCAATTAATGTACATAAAATCATGGTAATTTTAGTGCTTTTTAAGCACTCATCAGATAGTAATAAGAGCTTATTAGATTTTCTTGGTGATGTTAATGTTTTAGAAACTATTTGGTGACCCTTTTTGTGACTGTGGACTGTATAAGAGAATGATGTCATTATCAGTTAGTATTATTTTTCTTTATGACAAGCTTTATAGCTTGAGAGATTTGAATATTATAAATTAGAAGATGGTACATTTGTGTCATTATAGGATGTGTTGTGGTAGAAAAATAGTGAAGATTATGCTACATTTCATATAGATCCTAAGAATTTAATTTGGATATATTATCAAATGTGTTAATTATTATTTGGTTAAATATTATTTGATATATATATATATATATATACACGTAGATAATTTGTATCTTATAAAAGGATATTTAAGAGTAGAAAAATAGTGCAGAATCTATCAAAATAGTATATACTCCAATAATGTAGCATGAATTTCCTAAGTTTTAAGGTATCATGCAAAACATTTTACACATTTTTTTGTTCATTTTTCCAACAATCCTTCATATGAATAAAAATTAATGAAGTTTTTAGTAAAATGACTAAAATTATTTTTAACATAAAAGTAGAGTTCAATGGTTTGAAATATGCATAGAATATGTAGGTATTACTCTTTAAATTTTCACCTGTAAAAGTTTATTTACCTTACTAACTGACTAGTAGACATAATATCCTTGAATTGTTATGTCGTTTAAGTAAGCGATGACATGACATAAGAATCTATCCTGACATAATTCAATTCTCACTGTTATGTTCATTTTGGCAGTGAACATACACCTGGTTATGTGCGAGTTTCTAAAGAATTGAACCCTACACAGTTCTCTTTTGAAGTAGCACCACTTTTTTCTCACATAAGTGATCTCTTATCTATAAGAGTAATATGCAAAGAGTAACTTGCATACTCCACTTGGTATTCCCTTCCTAAGAATCATTAAAAGTCTTAGCTTAACTTGTATCATGTGGGTATCATTGTTTTCATCATAAGAAGATTGAGGGTAAATCCATCATAATGATCTCATTAATTCTTTACAACTAAGTTGTCTCTTTGAACCTAGATCTTAAGATCTCCAGTTAACTAGGTTGGGTTTATTTTGTGAGCTTAAGTCCTATTCTCCTTGATGACTTATCAAATAACTCTCAATTTAACCCTTTAGTTAATGGATCCACTATGTTATCCTTTAACTTACATAGTTAATAGAGATAACCACAGTTGAGAGTAGTTATCTAATGGTATTGTGTCTAGAACATATATGTCGAGACTTACCAATAGTAGATTGATTATCACAATGAATGAAAATTACAAACACAAGCTTTGACCACTTTGGAATATCCTTTAAGAAATATGTAGCCATACGACCTCTAAACCATATTTATCCAAAGCAATGAATTTATATTCTATCCTGGATCTAGCAATGCATGTATATTTAAAGGACTTCCATAGAATAGTTACCCCACTAAGTGTGAACACATATCCATTGGTAGACTTTGAGTCTTTCATGTTGAATATTTGGTTTGATCACTGTATCCTTATAATATAGTTGGATATCCTCTGTAGTGTAGCCAATAGCTACATGTATCTCTTAAGTACCTATGTAGTCTTGTAATACTTTTTTGGTGATCAAATCCTAGATTGCAAGTGAAAGGTAAAAATAAAACAGTAACAATAATAGGTTCTAAACAAATAATAACTACAAAAACTAATAAGATATAGTAGGAACAAAAAAAGAAGCAAGTTCTAGTAGACAAAAATAAATTGAACAAAAAACAATTAGTATCGAATGTAAGGCTATTATGTTAAACTTTTAGGTTTATAGGTAAACAAAACAAGAAAATAAGAGCAAAAACGTTAAATAAAGAAAAAAAAAATAAGTCAATGATGCGGAGTCTTTAGGCGAACAACTTAGGAACCCACGAACTCAAAGGAATATCAATGATTGATTTGCTAAGAATGTGTCAAAATATGATCATATTAGAACCCTAAGAAAACAAAGTCCTTAAAACCCAAATCTTGAGACGCTACAAAGGATGATCACTCCCTTTAATAAGTCGAGTTCAAGCATTCAATCAAAAACACAAGAAGTTTTAGTAAGAAGCTTTCTGAAATTTTCTTTTCATTAATGAATATTCGTTCTTGCCTCCAAATTACATAGATATTCTTATTAATACGCAAGAAATCCTAAAAGAAAAAACCCTAGAAGGAATGGGCCTATAAGCCTATTTAGTTTTGAATTAGGCCTAGTCCAACCTTAAAAATAAAAGATTAAAAGACTTAAAATAAAAAGCCCACAATTAACTAAAATAAAAATTGCTAAACATAAAAGTCCCTCAATTAAATAAAAGACTAAAAAACTTAAAATAAAATCCCATAATAAAAATCCCATAATTCACTAAAATAAAATTAGCTAAACATAAAAGGCCTATAATTAATTAAAACAAGAATATTGATTCTTAAATTAATCCTTGCATCCAATTTATTATTTCAAATCTATTCCTTATATAAGATCTTGAGAATCTTAAAATATTTAGCACCTCGATCTTTATTAGTTAAACTCCATTAGTTAAGCTCATTAGAGTAAAATGAAAACGTAAAACTAAAGTGAATAAAGTAACTCAAGTGAATTACATAGCAAATTCCTTGCGTAAGATCTTGAGAATCTTTAAAATATTTAGCACCTCAATCTTTATTAGTTAAACTCCATTAGTCAAGCTCATTAGAGTAAAATCAAAACGTAAAACTAAAGTGAATAAAGTAACTCAATTGAATTACATAGCAAACTAAGATCACTAAATGTAGTAAACAAAAAGAAGATTTAAATTAAAAGAGAGGTTCTAAAATGATGATAGATAGGAGCAGATTTTTCACAAAAAGTCTCAGTTTGAAATTGAAATTTAAAAATAAATAATAATAATTGTTAACTTCTCAGAGAACAAAAGCACCCAAATAGTAAGATCATAGTTTTTTCATAGAAAAAAATTATTAAGATAATAGGAAATAATACATAGAGAAATAAGTAAAGAATAAAAATGAATTATTATAAATCAAAAATATAAAAATAGAAGTATATATAAATCATAAACACAAAATTTAAATAGCATAAAATAGAAATAAAATATAAAAATGAATAAGGTTCATGTATCACACAGTGTCCTTAAGTTTATTTTTTCACTCACTATTGGTGTATGAAAATTCCATAAACTTATCTCTGAAATACAATGATCAACTATTAATAAACTTATACCACAATTTTCTACTCAAAGAATTGTTATGTGTGTGAACTTTATTAAAAAATAATAACTATAGATTGTGAATACAAAAATTGATTAAATAAAAATTAAAATACTATAATATTTTGCATTTCATTTTTTTCACCTATCACAAATTAAGGATCTTTCATCAATATATATATAAATGAAGACCACTCCTCCAACAAAATATAAGTATAAAATATTTTTTATAAGAAAATAGTAAGAAATTAATGAAAAGAAATTTTGGAGGAAATATTTACTTAGCTTTAATAGCCATTGAGTTATATTAAATAGGCAAAACATTTTAAACATCCTTTTTTAATTCATTTTTCCAACAATGTCAATCCATCGTAGAAGAATTAGTTTTATAACTATAGTGAAAAGTTGTGACACGGCCATTGAATGAGTAAAAGTTTGAACCATCCAAGCTTTATGGAATGGTTCTCCTTTCTTTTGAGAGAATCTTGTAATTTTTGTTCTAAAATCAAAAGATTTCTTATGTGAATAAAATTTCCTCATGAACTTATTGTAGACTCTCTCCTATGTTATTAGAAACCTTGTGAGAGAGTTATTAGCTATACTTTAACCTTATCTTTTAAAGTATGTAAAAATTCTCATTTTTAGTTGATCTTTATTTGACCCATTTAATGGGAATTCCTATATAGTTGAGGAGAACTTTCTAATAAATGTCAAATGATTTTCATTAAGAATTTCATAGGAGGTAACATGGAAAAATGAAAAAAAATTTCAATTTAGAGTTTTGAACCGTTTCCCCCAACTGTATAGCAGTGGTAACAATACCAATAATTAGCATTTCACACTCCTTCATTGCTATACCAATGCTAGCTTAATTATAGGTTCAAGAAAAGGACTTTAGACATTACTATCCAGCCTTTTAAAGTACTCTTTAATTCTTAACGGTATATATGACAAGTGTGAGTTGATTCTCAATTGATCTCCTGTCTCGCATATACTAATGTTAAACGATAATTAAAATTAAGCACCATAAAGTAACAAAAAAATAAAAATTAATTAATTAAATAAATAAATGAAAATTAAATAAATAAATAAAATAAAAAAATAAATAAAAATAAACAAGAAAGAAAAATAATTAAAATGATAAAAAATAACTAGCTAGATTACATATATTTACAAAATCGTCAAAATAAAAAGAAAATCACAAAAACTAAAAATAGTTAAAGTCTTGTGAGGGTTTCTAGTGATAATACCCATCAATATTATAATATGCAAAAACTAAAAATAAAATAAAAATACTAATAACAAAAATAAAAACAAAATTATGAAAATTCTCATGCTTTAGTTTATTTTCAATTCATAATTTAAGACATATGCACAAGTTCATCCAACATCTCAAAGAATCAAAGTTCATTGTTGAAATCAATTACACATCACAAATTCATGTCCCTTTACTATAACATATTAACATTAACCCATACAAACCTAGATTTAAGATTTTGAATTTATTTCAACTCTATTCCTTACGAGATATACAAAAGTTATGTAAATAATAAAGCAAAAAACTTTGCATATGATAAACAAGAAAGGCTCAAATGTGCATAACATGGATCTTATGAAAGGAATCAAATGCTAGGATTATGAATACATTAGCATACTTTAATCAAAATCAATAAACAAACAAAATTTATATGCCTCAAGATGAATGAAAATTTATTTGACTTCAAGTGGTTATTCCTACTATTTAGTAATAACCATGTTACTACTTTGAAGAATTCAATATCATAGTATTTAGTTAAACTATTTTTCTCTCTTTTTCTTTTATCTTTTTATTATGAGAATAGACCCATGAACATATATTATTATGGTAAATGGCTAGTTTGGCTTTTTTTGCTAAGGAAATTCCATGTATATCTTGTATCTACTAGAAGTCAAGTATGAATAAAAACAAGTACACACCAACTTCTACTCAAATCATTTAAATGAAGCAATAAAAATAAGTACATGATACTTCATTAGATGTTTAAAGTCCTAGATTCAATGCAAAACTTATAGATATTATCTAACAATTTATAAAATAGTAAAATAAATATTAACATAGGCTCAATAATTTCACAAGGTAGTCTCACTATTTGATTCTTATACACCAAATTTAGGTTTTAACTCAATCTCAACATCCAAAAATAATTCTATTAATATCCAACTCATACATTTTTACAATTATAAAAAAAACTTGATACATTATTTCATATTGAATGTTATTCAATCGGACACCGTTTAAATTGAACTATTGTCATTTGATGCATTCAATGTTAAACACAATCAAATTGGATCTCATTCAATATTATTAAAATACTATTTTTGTTATTATTATAAGTTTTAAGAGTATTATTTTTTATAATTTTTCAAAAAAGAAGAAAGAAGAAGAAAAACTCAAATATGGTAATACAATTTGTTAAAAAAAAAGTTTCCATTACTTGTACATATTTTCTCAATATGAGTTTTTTTAAATTATAATTAAACAAATGGTTAATATTTAAGTATTTGATTTTCTAAAAAAAATAATCGATATACATTAATTATCTTATTTCGATTAATTTTTATATTTAATTAAACTAAATAAATCACAAAAAAAATTAATATTTATTTAACTTTTAATGTTTGAAATTTTATATAACTTAGTTATGGTTCCAAAATGATTAGAGTCTAAAATTATTTTATACTATAAATTATGATTTTTAAATTACATATAAAAATTTATTGTTATATATAAAGTTAATAAATATGATTTGAAAATAAAATAAGATTACTAACATATAAAGTACGTGCATTTTTGCTAGTATAGTTAAGTTATCCATTTTCTGATAACTTAATTATTAAGGAAAAACTCATAATTAAATTCCTTAAAATAATTTGAAAATTATTTTCTAAAATTAACCTTTTTAAAAATAACTAATTTTATATTAAAAATGCATTTAATAAAATAAATTTTTGTTTCAATTTCATACTAAGATAAGTAAATATGATGAGTTTTAATTATTTTTATTTTAAATTTCTTCCAAGATTCATTATTTCTCAATTTTTCAAATTTCCTTATAAATTAATAAATGTAACCAACACATCAAGTGATACAACTTTGTTTAATTCAATAATGCAATAAGTGCATAACAATAGCCTAACTCTTAGTAAATAGAGTTTTATTTTAAAAAAGTTATTTATTGTTAGTTTAGTGAAGGTTAGACATAATATTTCCTTTTCATACGCAAAGTATGAAATTGCTCCTTCAAATACACGCGATTTGAGACGCCTTTTACTTAATACAATTCTTCAAGTTTTTTTCAAAGTTTTTTGGCCATAGATATTCCACACACATTTGTAAGAATATTTTTTACAATAGAGAGCCAAATTGCACTTGTAGCTCTTAGATCAAGATTTTCTCAATCTCCATCTCCATCAATTATTTGATTTTACTAAACTCATTACCAGTAACAGGGATTAGTTTCCCCTTTAACACCTTGTGTAACCCGTATTGGATCAACAAATCTTTGACTTATATTACTTGCCACAAACTAAAATTGATTCTCACATCAAATTTCTCAATGTCAATCCTCACATTTTTGCTTCTTTCTTTGAAATTGGCTTTGATACTAGTTGTTAGGAAATTTGGATCAAATGATTTAATCACAAATTCTCCATCACAAGATCCTACTTAGTAGAATATCAAAGAATAGAAAAATAGAAAATATACAACACAAGAATTATAATAGAAAACTTTAAATTTGAGAAAAACCATTTTCATTGTGAAAAAACAACCATAGAAAAAATTCACTATGTGGAAAATGGTTACAATCACATTCTCAGTAATTTTAAAAAAATGAGCAATTACAAGCACAAGAGATTTTCCCACAAAATTCTCTCAAAAAAACTTCTTATACAAGTTTTTCACTATTTTTGGGATGATTAATAATAAAGAAATGAAGTCATATTTATAGCTTTCAAATTCTCATTTCATATGCCAAACATTTCTTCATTCGTCAAAATTAAGTTACCTAATTTTTCTATTCATCATTCAAACAAGGTGAAACACATCTATCTTTAATAATATCGGAAGCTACTTTATATGAATTTTATTCTAAATTAATTACCTCCTATTTTAACTCATAAACTCAATATTATTTTTAATCAATTACAATATTATTTTATAAATAAATATAATATTTAATATTAATATTTAAAAAATAGTAAAAATTTGTATAACTTTTAATATAAAATAAAATAATAAATTGGAGATACCCTTCAAATCAAATTTGATTTATTCCACAAAGTAGGCACAGTAAGTGTTTATATTTAATTATAAAAATATTATTAAAAGATATAACTTTTTTTAATTTTTCGTAAATTATAAAATAAAAAATATTATGTATAATCTATTACGGATTTTTCCTATGTTTTATTATATAAAAAAAAAGACTTAATTTGAAGTCTGGACAAAGACTTTGCTGATCATCTCTACTTCAATAATTAGCTCGAATACATCCACCCACAGTTGATATATAATCAGCATTATTTAAGAATTGAGAATGGTTAAATATTGATTATCATTTAATTAAAAATTATTTAATATTTTTAAGATTTTATTTTTATTATTATAATTTTTAAAGATATTATTTTATAATTTAAAAAAGAAAATCATCTTAGTGCCATCCTAGATAAGTAATAATATATATATATATATATATATATATATATATATATATATATATATATATATATATATATATATATATATATATATATATATATATATAAAAGTAAAAAGAGAGGCGGCTAAGGGGGAGGAAAAAAAATAAGGGAAGGCGCAGACAACAAGTATGATCTTTTGATACTTTACCCTTCCAATTTTATAAACACGTGTGGGTAACTTACTTTTTTATAAAATTGAGTATAAAATAATAAATTAATAAATTAAAATAATATTAGTCTTAAATGATAAAAAGATTATCATTTTATAATAAAATAATAAAATGATTATCATTTTTAATCGTTAATAACTTATTTTTTATAAATATTAAAATTATATTAATCTTAATTTTATATAGAAAAATTATTAAGATTGTTATAATTAAAATTTAAAATAAAATTAATTTAAAAAATACGTAAAAAAAAATATTGTTCAAATATCAAATTAATAGGAATAAAACTTCTAAAAAATCGAATTTATTTTTACAATATTAAATTATAATACTAAAATCATTTAATTAATATATAATTAATTAGAAGCATTAAACTCAAAATAAATTAAAAATATATAAAAATCAATAGTTTAAATTAACATAAAAAATAAAACATATTTTAAAATTAAATTATATTTTTTTAACATAAAAAAATTAATTTATATCAAAAATTAAATTTTATATAAATAAATTAATCTTAATTTTTTAAGATAGCATTGAAATAAAAATAACTCACAAAAATAATCTACTTTGGTATTAATCTCGAATATGCTTTTGATTTTCTCTTTCCAGCCGCGCCTCCCTACTTTTTTTCTTTTTTCGATTTATCAGTTTTGTTTTTGCAGTCCGCGCCTTCCGTTATTTTTTTTTCCTCCCCCCCAGCCGCCTACCTTTATATATATATAGATCTTTCCAACCGCTGCTTTCGTTTCTCTTTTTTTTTTTTTTTATATATATATATAATACGTCTCCTTCCTTTTATATATATATATATATATAGAAATCTCCATTTAAATTTTAGAATACTTAAAATGATATATTTTTAAAACTTTGAACCTTCATCTTCTTCAAATTTAAAATAAAATTTAAATAATAATTATAAAATCTAAAATTAATAAAAATTAAATAACATTAGACTAAAATTAAAGTTAAAAAGTGATAAATTATATCAAATTATACAAATTATCAAACATTTACAAACTTAGAACTTTGTTTATCCTCCAATAAAAAGAAAATAAAATAAAAGACAATTATATATAGTGTCAACTATCAGTACTCATCTAACCTTGATCTAAATTTAGATTTCATCACTAATAACTTACTCTTTTTACATCGAAAATAATAAGAAAAGCAATCAAAAATTCAACAATTTGTCAAGAAAGAGTTAAGCATTTATTCATCCTAAAGCTAAGTCTTTGAGCTTTTGTGTGTGAAATAGTCAATTTAACTTCAAACTATAAACAAATTTAGATAGAAGTAGAACAATTGAAATCAGAAGAATTCTCTCAAAACTTACTCTATAAGTCCAATTTTTAGAAATCATTTTCACTAAACTAATCAAATACCAAAACCAGAGATCAAAATGTATTTAATTAGGGTTGTAATGACAAGCCACATGGTGGCTAAAAAAGAAATAGATATGGAAAATCAAAGCAAATTGGGAAAATATTTCGTAGAAAGAAACAATAAAAACAATATCCACATGATTCACACCATAGCTCTTTCTCGACAATATGCTCATACTGATGACAATATTGTTGTTATACTCAATAAGGGTTGTGCTCTCTATTTACCTTGAAACTCAATAAGTGGAGTGTTTTTTTTTTGTATGGTTACCTTGATACTCAATCTTTACTAATTTCAACCACTTTAACCCTTTTTTGATTCTTGTCTTTCACTTTCTCTTTTTTTCACACTTTAATCGAATAGAGCAAACATAACGTAGATTATTTAATTTGAACTAATTTTCTCTTTAAATGCAAATTTCAACCAAAGTATTTTCTCAAAATTTAAGGTAAATTCATGGTTTTTCAGGCTTAGAATAAGAATGATTTATGTAGTTAAAAGAAAAAATAAGGCTTACGTAAAACTCTACCTAACATAATAGTAGATTTTGAAGGACAAAGATTTAAATGGAGTAGAGAAAAATTTACTGTGTGCTCAATTATTTTCAAGGACAAATTTTTTAATCAAAGTACTCATAAAACTCTCCCTAACATAATAGCAGATTTTGAAAAATTTCTCAAAACCATCATTAATCACAAATTTTAAAGTCATATCGAATTCAATTATACTTAAATATATGCTTGATAAGATAATCCAACAACTCAAGACTATAAGAGTTGACACTCCCAAATTTAAACTAAACAATGTCCTTATTGTAATTTAAAAGGGAGACAGATTGAAGAAATGAAAGGAACTTTCCTAGTTCTATATAGTTAGTAATTTTCAACTCTTTATTCCTACAAAATAAACCAACATCAAAATCTAAATTATTAAAAAAGTAATAAAAAACAAAATAAAATAACAAAAGAAAGTTTTATGGGCTACCTCCCATAAGCGCATGTTTTATAGTGTATAGCCAGACTTTTCAATCTTTATCAATTTGGATTTCGAAGAGGAATAAATGCACAATTCCTCTCTACTTGTTCTACATAATAGTGCTTCAGTCTCTTACCATTAACTCTGAATATATTCCATGTCTTGTCCTTCAATTCTATTGCTCCAAAAGTGGAAACTTTTTTAATTGTATAAGGACATATCCATCTTGATCTTAACTTACCCGGGAAGAGTTTTAGTCTTGAATTGAAGAGAAAAACATGTTTTCTTAAAGCAAACTTATGCCTAAGAATCTATTTTTCATGCCACTTCTTTGTGCATTCTTTGTAGATCTTTGTGTTTTCATAAGCATCGTTCCGGAACTCATCCATTTCATTCAATTCAAGAAGTTTTTCCCCTATTGCCTTCAAATCAAAATTAAACTTCTTTACAACCCAATAAGCTTTATACTCCAACTCTATAGGGAGATGACATGCTTTTCCAACTGAAAAGTCATCCATGAAAATTTCCATCATATTTTTTTACCATATCTATAAAAAGATAGCCATTATGCAACATTGAAATGTTGCTGAGGCTATGCACAATCCAAATGACATCATTCTAAAAGCAATTGTTCTATAGGGGCATGTGAATGTAGTTTTCTTCTGATCTTCAAGGGCTATAGTAATCTGGTTATACCCCAAATAATTATCTAAGAAGTAATAATAGGGATATCGTGCCAATCGATCTAACATTTGATCGATGAATGAAAGTATAAAATGATCCTTCCTTATTGATTTGTTCAACTTATGATAATCTATAGATACATGCCAACATGTGACTATTTTGTAGGAATAAGCTCATTGTTGTCATTTTTCACTACCGTCATTCCACCCTTTTTTGGTACAACATGCATTGGACTTACCCATGAACTATTTGAAATAGCATAATTAATTCCAGTATTGAAAAGCTTCAAAATTTCATCTCTCACAATTTTCTTCATTGTTGGATTTAATCGTCTTTGGGGCTCAATTGATGGTTTGTAAGGTTCCTCCATTAAATCTTGTGCATGCAAATGGATGGACTTATACCTTTTATGTCAGGGATAGTCCATCCTAATGTTGTTCTATGCTCCCTTAACATACACAATAACTTTTCCTCTTCTTTGAGTGTAAGTGATTCCGCAACAATCACTTAAAAAGTGTAACTATCACCTAAGAATGCATAGCAAAGATGCTTAGGAAATTGCTTCAATTATGGAGTTGTAGTTTATAGCCTTTTTGTAGAGATAATAGAATTTGTCTTTGTTAAATGATGATCAGGAAAATGCTCTCCACTTATTTGCTAAATGATGTAAACTACTGCAATGATCATTCTAGGTAATTAGCTAGCATATTTTCTTAAAAGGCTTCTACTTCACATTGTTCAATGATATCTACCAAAAAGCAAGTGCTTTGATCTTCTATAAATCTCATGGCTTCATAGATGTTAAACATAACCTCTTCCTTGTTTACACTCAATGTTAACTCACCCTTTTGAATATCTATTAAAGCCCTTCCCGTAGTCAAGAATGACCGGTCAGGAATTAGTGGGACATCTTGGTCTTCGTCTATATCTAACATCGCAAAATCAGCACGAAAAATAAATTTATCCACCTTTACCAATACATCTTTTATGATTCCCCGTAGATACTTGATGGATCAGTTTGCTAGTTGTAAAGAAATTGTTATTTGTTTCATCTCACATTATACTCACCATGAAAGTCTAGCTTGTAGGAATTTTCATTAATCCTTTTGATGGCTTGAAATAGACCATCTCCCTGTGTTAGATGCTTTGATTTTCTTTATTCTATAAAGTGCTCTTTTCTCAGATGCACCCAGACCCAATCCCTAGGCTCAAAGATCATCCTATGACGTCCTTTGTTGGTTTTTTTGATATATTGTTCAATCCTCCTCTCAATGTTGAGCCTTGCTTTCTCTTTTTCAAAATAATACACTTTGTATTTAAGAAAGTTATCTCATTTATTTACACTTTTAATTTAGGAGACAAGTTTAAAGAAAAGGAAAAAAAAACAACTCCTACATATGGCATGGGGTTTTTCTTAGTTTGGCTAAAGAATAAATAAAATATCATATATGAAGAGATTTATTTAATTTAATAATATAATTACAAGATGTATGAATAAATCATTAAAAAAAACAAATATTTATCTATCAAACTATAATTGAGATGGAATTTGACCAAGGTATTACTTAAAAAAATATGATATATATATATATATATATATATATATATATATATATATATATATATATATACTAATCATACTAATATCAAGCCTTTTACTAACCATACTTGTGGCATAGGTGTATATTGAGGTCTTGATAGGTGAAATAATAAGGGAAATAGACGTGGGTGTGTGATTAAATAACAATAACATTCCCAATGAGGATAAGATTAAAAAAACTTTAATGCGAAAGATTCGATACATGCTAGAAATCAAAGATATTCATTTTAAAATTCTAGTTCCCCTTCTATCAGTTCAATGGCTCTGCCATCCAATTCTAAAAAAGGCATGTAATTGTATTTTTTTAAGTAGTTGATTTCATATATGCATGTATTATTTACACAAATGTAAACATTTTCAAAGATGTTAAAAGAACAACCATTCACCCAAAACTATTTAAGACTTGTGATCTAAAGAATGCACCGATGCGGATTTAAGATTTATAATAGGTAAAAAATAATAGTAATTATTATTAATTTTAAATTTAAATATATTATATGAATCTTATTTTAGTAAAATATATTCAAATTATTAAGTTTTGTTAATATATTAAATATTATAAATATAAAATTTAAAATTCAAATATAACATATTTTTGTTTTATATATTAAAATTCAAATAAAACACAACAATTAGCTATTAATATTATCAAAAGGACTACAAATTTTGATAACCATAAAACAAGAACCTGCATATTGAACTTGTAGCTCTAAATCTAACTTCCAACACAAAAGAAAACCACCACACAAACCATATAAAAGGCAAGCTTGCACTTGATCTCTTCATAAAGCTTTAGCTTATCATCAAGTCTGGACAACTCGGTCTTTAATTCCTTCACCTCGTTCTTAAATCTTACATTTTCCAATTTTAAAACCCAAATTGAATGTGTGTTAGCACAATCAGAATCCATAATGTTTGAATAAAAAATATGGAGAAGTACATGGAAAATATTTTGAAAAGATTGATTGAATTCAATAAATGACCCTAACCCTCTTTTATATGGGATAATGTTAAGAAAAGTTTAATGACAAATTTCCCAAAAGTAAGGAGGTAGGTTTACATCATAAATGGACACATAAAATGATAAAAATGCACCATTAGGAATAAACACAATTGGTTCTCAAGATTAGATTAATTTTCATTAATGGTTTAAAAGAAAATTACAAAGCGCAACCCACGACCACACAAGTAGGAGTGGCATCAAGCTCTAAAGAAATAAAAAAAGGGCTTAGAATCTACTATAATAGGAGTCTCAAGTTATTACCATTTCAATGGTCCCTGATCTCACCTTTTGTACCATCCACCTCAGTCCTGTCACCAATCTCGCCTAAGTATGAGACTATTCCTTGTCCCTATCTTGGGACTGAGTAGGCACGTATGACTAGGATATCCAAAATCTGGTAATAATACTCACCAAGCCCCTCTTTTTGTCCACTTTTTTAAAATAGTCCATGGCTAGCCCATAACCTATTTCCATGCTCAAGGAGAGATATTTGGCCATAGAATCAAGCTCGTGCTTGTCCTTATCTTCTATTTTGACTAGCCTATGATCACATTCCTTAATATAAACCTTGGATTTTCTTTAGGCCTTCTCGAGCTCTACTACACGCCTCACGTAATTATTTAGCTCGATAATGGCCTTGGATGGTTTTTTCTCCTTGTCTATAGCCTCAAACTCTCACTTGTTGGCCTTTTCCAATAGCAAGGCGTACTTAACCCAAGTTGAAGCATGCTTCTCATTTTTTGCACAAGATCATGCTTTAAACACTCTACACCTCACACCCTGTTCAACCCATAAAGTAGCTGCAACTAAAAAATCTAAAGGATATGAAGTCAAACATGAGAAATATACATGAAAATAGATAAACATACACTTGAAATGAGATGTAAGATTGGAATACTTGGTACATCAAGCAACTAATCATGACCTCTAAGCCCTCGTCTTTACATATGGCATTAAGCTACCTCTCGTGGGCCATAACAAAGAGATGACCCACATAGTGGTTGAGTTGCTTTGGTACCATACCCTGATATAGAGCCAGCTCATCCACATCGGTAGTAAGATCATTGATGACACCCTTTCCCTTTCTTGAATCCCTTACGAGGTGAATCAGTACTTGGGGAGTCGAATTGGGAGGAAGTGAGGTATGTTAGTCTAGGGAAGGTGGTGAGGAATCAAGCCTCGACGAGGGTTCATCCATGGTCATTTTTGTTTTTACTTTTAGAAGGGATGGAGAGGCCATCCTGTCCAGAGAACTTACTCCTCTTCTTTCTTTTAGAAGAGCTTTTCCCAAGGTAGAAAAATAGTGAAGATTATGCTAAATTTCAAATAAATTTTAAGAATTTAATTTAAATGTATTATCAACCGTATTAATTATTATTTAGTTATATGATATGTTCATTATTATTTGATTAAATTTGAATATATATATATATATATATATATATATATATATATATATATATGAGAAAGTAATATTTGGATATTATATAACATGTAGATAAATTCCTAGTAGAAAACAAGAAACAAAAGCAATTTGTTGTCCTTAATTAGAAGTTTTAAATTTATAAGTAACAAATACTAAAAAATAATTAGTATCAAAATGCCCAAAAGAAATACAAGTAAGGCCACCTAAACTGTTAAAACGAAAGATTAGTAACAACTAAAGAAGTAACAGTTTAAATAAACTAAAACATTATTGATAACTAAAGTAGAAAATAAAAATAAAATTAAAGAAGAAATTAAAGGCCTACTAGAAGCTGTTACAAAAGCAGATTAATAAAAAAAAATATAAACATGTACCACAAAACAAGCAGAATTGATAAGAAGTAAACATGCAAAGCAATTGTATTAATATTACAACCATACAATAAAATAAGCATTAGCCAAAAAAGATAATAATTATGAACAATGAAGGAAAAACAAAATAAATTGAGTCATCATCACCACTAAAATGAAAATGTAAAACTAAAGTGAATAAAGTAATTCAAGTGAATTACATAGCAAACTAAAATCACTAAATGTAGTAAACAAAAGGAAGATTTACATTAAAAGAGAGGTTCTAAATATAGGAGCAGATTTTGCAGAAAAAGTCTCAGTTTGGAATTTAAATTTAAAATAATAATAATAATTTTTAGCTTTTCAGAGAACAAAAGGACCCAAATAGTAAGATCACTGTTTATTCTACAGTGAAAAATTATTAAGAAAGTAGGAAATAATATAGAGAGAAAAGATAAGAATAAAAATGAATTATTATAAATTAAAAATATAAAAATATAAATACATATAAATCATAAACACAAAATTTAAATAACATAAAATAGAAATAGAGTATAAAAATGAACAAGTTACATATATCATACGGTAGCCTTAAATTTATTTTTTTTCTCACTGTTAATACATAAGAATTTCGAAAATTTATCTCCCAAATACAACAATCAATTATTAACAAACTTATATTATGGTTTGCTACTAAAAAATTTGTTATCAGTCTTAACTTTATTAAAAAATAATAATTATAGATTGTGAATACAAAAATTGATTAAATAAAAGTTAATTATATATTTCACATTTCTTTTTTTTTCCTTGTCTTAAATTAAGACTCTTTCATCAAAAAATATATATATATATATATAGACGAAGACTACTCCCAAAAAGTATAAAATGTTTTTTATAAGAAAATAGTAAGGAATTAATGCAAAAAATGAGGAAGCATTTATTTAGCTTTAATAGCAATTGAGTTACATTCAATAGGCAAAACATTTTAAACATCTTTTTTTTATTCATTTTTTCAACTGGGTCAACCCATCATAGAAGAATTAATTTGCAAATGTAGTGGGAAGTTGTGGCACAACCATTGAGTAAACGTTTGAACCATCCAAATTTTATAAAATTGTTCTTTTTTTTAGAAAATCTTGTAAACTTTGTTATCAAATTATGATGGGAATAAAATTTTTCCATAAACTTATTATATACTCTCTCACAAGTTATTAAGAAACCTTACAGGGAGAGTTATTAACTATACTTTAACCTTATATTTTAATGTGTGTGTAAAACACCTCAAATGATCTTCATTAGGAATTTCATAGAAGGAGGTAACATGGAAAAATGAAATTTTTTCAATTCATAGTTTAAAGTCATCTCTTCCAACTATATAGTGACAGTAACAATGCCAATAATTAACCTTGCACACTCCTTCGTTACTATACAAATGGTAGCTCAATTATAGATTCAAGAAAAGTACCTTGGACATTAGTATCCAACCTTTGTACTCTTAATTCTTAACGTTTATATATGACAAGTATGAGTATTCTCAATAAATCTCATATCTCCTATGTACTAATGTTAAACAACAATTAAAATTAAGCACCATAAAGTAACAAATAAAATAAAAATAAATAAGAAAGAAAAATAATTAAAATGAACAAAAATAACTAGCCAGATTACATATATATAAAAAAAATCATAAAAACTAAAAGAAATTACAAAAAATAAGTAAAAAGAAAAGAAATAAATAATTTATAAGACCAATTTCTAGACAATAGTGTCAAAAATTTGATGTACAGATTTTATATTAAAAGCTCGCAAGTGCACGAGTGACCTATAATAAGTGACAAATATATTCCCTAAGTTGATCTCTCAAAAATTATGGTTAATTTAAAAAGTTAAATTATTTTTTAATATAATCAAGAAAAATAATTCCTAAACACTAACAATTGTCAATTGGCAAAGAAGAACTATACGTTCTAAACTAAATTTATATCTAAAACAAAGAAAATAAATTTAAAGGAATGAATTAAACTATAATTGAACATAGGATGATGGATAAAATATAGGATTTTAACGAGCATAACTTTTTATAGAGAGAAAAAATTAAATGTATCAAATAAAAAGTTATATTTATGGGTCTTTTTTCCTTTTTTAAAGGAAATATATAAACCAAGATCCTCAATTACTTAATAATTTCATTGGTCGGGGTTGAAATTAATTAATTGATAAATCTAAAGTATATATATTATTTAATTATAAATCAAGATTTGGTTCACCACTAATGTATAATTAAAATATTTTTAACCATCTAATTTACTGTCATTTAATCAATAACTTCTTTGATGAGACTTGAAATTGATAAATAAAACAAAATTAAACTCTTATTCATTTATATACAATTGAGTTCAAATGTTGTTTCTAATATTTAATTCTAAAATATTCTCTATAATTATAAATAAAGACTGGTCCATCATTAATTTATAATTAAAGATTTTAAGAACATAAATAAGAAATAAATAAAACTTTTATTTAATCAAATTATAAAATTATTTTTTTAATCATTGGAAGGAAATAATTACTAAAATTTCATACTGTAGAATTAACCAATCATAGTTAAAAGAACAAAAGTTAATTTAACTATGAAAGACAACAGGTTACAAAGAGAAATAAAAGATATAACAATAAAATTATCCCCTCTTGATAAAAGCAATTCAGATATCTGAATTGACTTTCACTACCTTCTTTAAATCCTTAGATCTTATTTTGCAGTTGGAAGATTTTCTCTCAGTATATATATATGGTGGTGGATTAGCTTTAGGAGCTGGTTCTAAACTAAAACCATATTACATCTACTCTAAATTCTAAATCTCTATCTATTTTAACCTAATGAGACTATGCTTCCATTTATAAGAATAGATGTTGAATAGGGGTTTGGAGTAAAAAACATTACAGCACATGCGTGACACAAGTTTTTCCCCATCGCTGCACAAAGCTTAATAATACTTATGTAATTCAACCCAAGAGAATCGCACCGAGGTACACACTTTATCTTATCACTAGATGAAAGTTCAACATGCCCATTATGTTTTCCAAAGAGCTATCCTCTATGGCACGCATAATTTTGCTAAAACATGTATGTTTGTCTTGAATTTTCAATTTGCCCCTTACATATTGGTTGTTTAGCCTTTTAAGCTCTTAATGTACTATTTGATTGTTTCAAGTGTTGTGTCTTCCAATGTTGACATTATTTCTCTTTGTGAAGTTAAAAGCACCTATAACAAAACATACCAGTAATTCCAAACAAATAGATATGCATAAATAATCAAATAAAATACTATAATCATTCCTATTCATTCCAAATAAACATATTAAAATTATGAAATATAAGTACTTTTCAAGCACTTATTACAATCCCTAACCAATTTTGTGCTAAAAACCTAAAAAAAAAATAAAAAAATTAAGCTATACTAACCTAAATCATTTTGGTAGATTTTTACAATTGCAATAGTATATGCAACAAGCCTTTAAACCCCTAGGTGAACTTAGTGGATGAGTTAAAGTCTTATGAGGACTTTTAGCGATAATACCCATAAACATCATAATATGAAAAAACTAAAAATAATTTATGAATAATACCCAAAACACAAGTCTCACAATGTAGAACAGTCTCACTAACACCAATAAATAAAGTGGGCATATATTTTTTCATAAGACTAAAAGACGGATGCCTTAAGCGGCGATGTCACAACCAAATTTCACTTAGCTTATCGGAACTAGAGGTCAATACAATGCGTGCACGTGCTCCTGGTTTCTCCCCTGCGTAGTTCTGATCCAAACAGAACAATCTACCCCTCATATCCTCGACCAATTATTTTCCTGGTAAGAAGATCCTGAAAAATCACATACATAGGATAAAAGGTTACAGAACATTTAGACTCAATATTCAACTATGGGATAGATATTAAGTGATGAGATAAGTCAGGTACATATAAAACATTATGGAGTTGTAAAGATGGAGTGATATGAACTGGCCCTTTTCCTAAGACATGAAAGGCCTCACCATTAGCATTCGTAACATAAGACACTAAGGGGAAGATAACTCATTAAAATAAGATTTATCATAAGTCATATGATTAGATGCACTAGAATCAATAATCCAAGTATAAGACCCAACAGAGTGAGAAACATTTAAGATCATACCAATCTTATCACGACCAGCTATTGAAGCTATAAGGATACCTCTACATTCCATAGGATGATTTTGTCCATAGTAGTCTGGTTCTTGGACAATTTGCACTACAATTGCTTTTGCTTTAGAACGATGATGTTGTCATTTTGCTCCATAGTAGTCTGCTTTTGGTTTCAAGTGTGGATACAGTTTCCAACAATTCTCACGAAGATGCCCATGTTCATTACAGTAAGAGCAGTGAGAACGAGAACGATTGGTAAAACCTGGTAGAGGTCCCTGTTGATGAAGTGGAATTGAATTTTACTACTGGAGGAAAGATGCCTTTGATTTGGCTTGAATGGCTAGGCTTGATACCTCAACTTGTGCCTGATGAAGACTCTCTTGCTGAGATTTGTCTTTACGGATGTATGTAAAGGCGGTAGTCAAGACTCTCTTGCTGAGATTCGAAGCAATTCGCCTTTAGCACTATTATGATTTGTATCAAGGCCTCTTAAAAAGGCATGTACTCGTTCAAGCTCCTTCTCTTTCTGGTACCACAGAAGGTCTTCTGGATTTTTAATTTTGCACGGGCGTTTCTGGTCAATTTCAACCCATACACTTTTTAGCTTGGTAAAAAAAAGAGATACCGGTTGCCCATTTTGTTGCATGCCAGTAGCTTTACACATGAGTTCATGAACTTGAATAAAATCAGACTCATTTGTATAAAGATCGCTTAAGGTATTCCATATGGCCTCAGCACTTTCACATTCCTCCACCATTTGTAATATATCATCAGTGATGGTTCTAATTAGAATTGACGTGACAAAGCCATTATCATCTTCCCACCTAGTATAGGCTTCTATATCATCTTGACTAGAAACCCTGATTGATCCATATACATGTCCCATTTTATGCATCCCACAAAGATAAACAGACATAACTTTTTTCCATGTTCAAAAATTTTTACCATTAAATTTAGTATCCCGAAAGAACCAATTTCTGAACTCTTAACATAAACTTTAAAATTTAGAACTTTATGAATTCTGGAAATGTAAGTAAAAATTTGTACCATTAAGACATATCCTTCGAATCAAATTTGATATAGTTTACGAAGGAGGAAACGTAAGTGATTATATTTAATTATAAAAAAATATTTAAAAAATATAATTGATCTTAAATTTATTTTTTTATAAAATTAAAAAGTTAAATAATCTTATTTATAAACTAATGATTAGACGGGACTTTATTAAATATAAAAAAACATCACTCATTTTTACTTTATTGATCTTATCTCTACTTCAATAATTAGCTCGAATACATCCACCCATTTTTACTTTATTCACTCATTTCACTTTATGTATAATCAGCATTATTTGAGAATTGAAGAGACTTGTTAAATGCTTATTATCATTTAATTAAAAACTATTTAATATTTTTAAGATTTTATTTTTATTATTATAAATTATAAATATAATTTTTTATAATTTTTAAAAAAATCATCTTAGTTTGCCATCCTAGATCAACTAATAATAAAGAAAATCTGTTAGACTAGTAGATAACATATATATTAGGTTTATAAATAAGGTGGAGAATATTTGTTTTATATGTATATATTTATTTACGTAAGGGTGTTCATTTGAGGTAAAACATTATAATTATAACCACACGTGTTTATATTTTATTATAAAAAAAAACTCAGCACAAAGACTTTGTTGACTTCTGTACTTCGTTAATTAGGTCAAGGCTTGAATTCATCCACCCATTTTTTTTCCTTTTTAAAACGTTTATATTATATATATATTTAGAGAAATATTTATTTAAATTTAAAAGTATTTAAAAAATATATTTTTAAAGTTTTGAATCTTAATTTTTTTGGAATCTATAATAAAATTTAAATAATAATAATAAAATCTAAAATCAATAAAAATTAAATAGTATTATACTTAATTTAAAATTTAAAAAACGATAAATTATATAAATTATCATTTATATTTTATTATAAAAAAACTCAGCACAAAGACTTTGTTGACTTCTGTAATTCATTAATTAGTTCAAGGCTTGAATTCTTCCACCCATTATACATTTGAATTTATATATAACTAGCGTTTGAGAACCGGATAGTTTTATTGAATATAATTATCAATCTTTTTAAAGCATTTAGATCTACTAGTAATGGGTACGCGTCATGATCAACAAGAAAGAGATATAGAGCTCAATGCCGTAACAGAGAGGTTAGTACTACTCAATTTACTCTTTTAATTTACTTAGCATACTTCTAATTTAATTAATAATATTAATCCGATTATAAGATATTTTTTCAATTTTAATTAACAGATCCAAATCTCAATCTCGTCAGGACTCAAAAAATGCTACATCATCAGATTTAAATAAAAGAATAAAGAAAACAATCATTTCCTACCACCTCATTATGAGAATGAACCAATTATATTTATTTTTATTTACAATTGGAGTATCAATGGATACATTATTCTTATTCATTCCTAACATAAATAAGGATAAAAAGTGTGTTATTATTGAAAACGATGTGAAAATTGTTGCTCTGGTATTACGTTCAGTCACTGACATTTTCTTCCTGGAACGTATACTTTACAAAGTTCTAGTGGGATTTGGTCTACGTAAGCGCTCTTGGGTATATTACTTCAACATGTTAATCGATATTCTGTGTATTGCTCCTCTTCCACAAGTAAGAATAGCAACCATAATTGTTTAACTTTCGTGTTCAATTGTTTATAATGTTTAATCTGCTTAAATTTTATTACATATTAATTATATATAAACTCATATATATATTTTTAGGCGTTAGTTGCAAGTTTCTTTAAAGGAGGAGGAAGATCAGAACAGTTGATTAAAATGAAGAATCTTAACTCTATCATTGTGTTTCAATATTTTCCAAGAGCTTCAACGATATATATTATGTATTTGAGAATTCAAAAGATTTCTTGTATCTCTCCTAAAGCATTAATATTTTGGAATTTGTTATTTTTCTTTGTACTCAGTCACGTAAGTTCTTTTTTTTATTATTATATAGCATAATTCATGTTGTTTTTTTTTGTATAATTTAAAGATATACTTCAAAATTATACAAAAAATTTAATTTTTGTATAACATAAAAATTATATGTTTTTTATGTTAAAAAAATGATTTTTTTAATTAGTATAAAATACATCTGACCTTTTTAGTGGATTTAAAAGTAAACTCACTAGAATAATTAAGTTATACAAAAATTAGAGTTTTTTTTCATATCTTAAAAAACTATGTAAGTTACAATTACAAATAGAGTTTGAGGTCTCAAAATCTTATGTGTATTGGTACTTATTTTATGATATTTTTAATTAAATTTTTAAAAAAATTATCAATTTTAGACTAAAATTGATGGTAAATTAAGATGAGATAGTTATGAAATCTAATATAGAACCCATTAATTTTTATAATCCATCTTATTTTGTCTTATTTATTTTTCATGAGAGATAATACTAATTGTGATATCTTATTTGTTTTAAATAGACTTAAATAAAATAAGTAAAAATAAAAAAATATAATAAATGTATAATTATTTATAATGTAAATTTTTATTACAAAATGATAGAATATTATGTTTTAAGTTAATCATATTATGATTACAATGTAAATAAAATGTAATGAGATAAAATAATATTTAAATAAAATTAAATAATACTATATTATAAACTTATTAAAGATATTAAATAAAATACCATACTTCAATGTATTTTTATCAAGTAATAATAAAAACTTTATATATTTTACATGTAATTAGATTTTGTTTTTAATTTTCCATTCACTTGTTAACATATAGGAAAATATAGGAAAATAAAAATGTTAGCATAATTGCTAAAAAACATGAGATTAAGAGTGCAATGATGGAAAGGAAACAAGTACTTGTATTTATGTACAAGGATGTTTGTATTTTTACTAACAATCTGAACTCATCTTTGCCTAGTGTCATTGCATCTTTAATGCAAGAATTTGAGGATCAACTTCCTGAAGAGATTCCCTATGGATTACATCATTTGCGAGGCTTACAGCCTCAAATTGACATGATACCTGAATCTATAATACCAAATCGACCTTCTTACAAAGCTAAGATTTGTAGATGAATCTTTTCGAAGAAGAGGGGAATAATGGAGATTGAGGTACTAACCAAGTTAATGTTTACAAATATTCTAAAGATTCTCAAGATCCTATAAATATTTTCAAGATCCTACACATGGTGTAGATTTGGAATATTAAATTGGATGCAAGGATTAATTTAGAAAGAATATTTTTGCTTTAGTTAATTATGGGCCTTTTATGTTTAGAAATTTTTGTTTTAATGAATTGTGTGATTTTTATTTTAAGTCTTACTCTTTTATTTAATTGTGGATCTTTTATGTTTAACAATTTTTATTTTAGTTAATTATGGGCTTTTTATTTCAAGCCTTTTAGTCTTTTATTCTTTTTAAGGTTGGATTAGGCCTAATCCACAACTAAATAGGCCTATTAGGCCCATTTCATCTAGGGTTCTTTTTTCTTTTAGGATTTTGTGCTTATTAATAAGAAGAGCTATGTAATTTGGAAGGAAGAATGAATATTGATTAATGAAAAGGAAATTTCATAAAGCTTCTTGCTTTTCCTTCTTGTGTTTTTCATTGAATACTTGAATTCGACTTATCAAAATGAGTGATCATCCTTTGTGGTGTCTCAAGGTTTGGGTTTTAAGGACTTTGTTTTCTTAGGGTTCTAATATGATCATCTTCAACACATTCTTAGCAAATTAATCATTTCTATTCCTTTGAGTTCTTAGGTTCCTAGGTTGTTTCCCTAAAGGGTCAACATCATTTCCTAAGTTGTTGAAATTGTTTTGGTCTTCCCAAATTCCTTAAGAATTTTCTTAACTTTATGAGTTCCTAGGAAGTTTTTTGGAGTCCCAAGATCCTTAGGATTTTTTTTTAAAAATGAGTGGTTTGGACTTCTAATCTCCTATCCTTATTCATTGGCAAACTTCTTGAGTGAAAAAACAATGACCATTCTCTAGACCCCTATTTTTGTGAAGGTGTGGCATCCATCTTTTCCTTTGAAATTCTTTGAAAATTATTGATTCTTGAGATGGAGTTTCTTGGGTGTGAAGGAGGTCATGCATCGCTTTATTCCTTAATGTAACTTTCTTAGCCTCAATGTTTGGATCCTAAACCTTCATCATTATGGATGTTAGAGGGATTTTTTCCCAGTTCCATTTTTTGTACAAGACTTGGTCTATTGAGAGATTGGTGTCCTGATTCCAAGTTGACCAATGTTGTGATCTCGGGTCGCAATCAATGTGGGTTCCAAAGGGGTTGAGCACCAACTTCGTTTTCCATATCAGACTTAGTCCATTAAGACATTTGTTTCATGATTCTAGGTTGCTATGACTCTGGACCATAGTTTTTATAGTGTTGAAGTTGTTTTTATCCCACTTTTTTTTATCACACATTAATTAGTCCATTAAGAAAACGTTTGGTAGAGCCATTACCTTGATCCTAGATCCCCATTATCGTGGGCATTGAAAGCGTGTTTAGCACATGTTTTTTTTCTGTACATGAAGTGATCCATTGAAGTGATGGAAGAAACTATCTTGGTTTAGGGTCATAGTTGCTATGGGTATTACAAGGGTATTGATCCCATTTCTATTTTCACACATGAAGTGATCCATTGAGACACTAGTTTGCACTATTTTGATCATGGATCATAGTCACTGTGGATGTTGGAGAGATGTTAATCCCGCTTAAGTTTTTGCATAGGAAGTGATCCATTGAGACAATGGTTTAATGCTAAGTAGGATACTACCTTGATCCTGGATCAAAGTCTCTGTGGGTGTTTGATAGGTTTTATCCCACTTCCATTTTCTCACAATATGTGACCTATTGGGGTGAGCCAAGTGAGCTAGAATGGATCCTAGATTAAGGTCATTATGGGTGTAGAATGGGTTCTAGGCCCATTTTCTTTCTAGCATAGAACTTTGTCTATGAAGGCGATGGTTGGATGATGTCATAAGCCAAGTCCCCGTAGGGTTATGGTCGCTATATAATTTTGCAAAATAAGTAGCCTTCCTAGTCCAATGTAGGACAAATATCGTTCCTAGCTTTGGCTAGATGTGGTTAATAACTTCAAGGGAGGAGTGTACTCACTTCTAAGCCATAGTAGCACATAGGGAAAATCATGCCTTTGTGCGAAGCTAGGGTTTCTATGGATGTGTAGATGGTTTTGATTATGGTGTTATGGCATTTCTATATGCCAAGGTTATGATGAGTGGTTAGTGAGCTAAGTTATAGATGATTACATGAATGTCAACCTGCCTAAATTGTTTATTTATTCTCAATTTTTTAATTTTTGGTGCTGGTGTTGAATTAGTCATGTAAGACCTCACCTAATACTTTTGATCAAAAAGTAGATTAGAAGTATAAAGCAAAAATAAATGGGCCCAAACCCAACCTCTTTCAACTAGCTAAACTTACATTTTCCCCCTCATGAATCCCAGTGTTTTTGTAGACTTATGCTACCTTTGCTCTCCTAGGAAAATCCCAATTCTCCTTTCTGTTAGACACTTTAGTATGAGGTTTTACGTGGAAGATAATACCCTATTAGCATATAGGAATGGCTATCCTAAGATGTCATTGCAAGTTGATGGGAAGGAAACTACTAGAAAGTTAATCATAATGGTCTTAGTAGCATGACCCTCCCCAATTATGACTAGGAGCTCAACGATTGAGAGATTTTTTGATGAAGTCATACAAAGGAATGTTCGTTAGCTTGAGGGGATTTTGTAGCTTAATTTTCTTCCAAGCATTCTCAAACAAGATGTCCTCTGAGCTTCCAGTATCTACCCACACCAGGTAAATTATGTGTTGGAAATCTTTAAGGTTATGACCAAAGCATCATAGTTGGAAGCACTAGTTGTGTTGTTTCCTTCTTAACGAAGACCAAGTCTTTTCCAACCATCTTAGGCTTTTAACCCTTTCCTTGGTTCTGAATAATGTGGAATAACTATTTCTAGCGGCCAATCCTCTAGTACGTACCTTCTTAGCTTGGTTAGTGTGGCCACATGTCAAGCCTTTCAAGGTATTGTAGGCTTCATTCAAGGTTGAAGGCCTACTCTTCTCTAATTGGTTTCCAGGGGCTATTGGGGATGTGTCATGCTTAGTTAACACAAATATTTAAGTTAACCTTTTTTATTCCAGTGCTCAATTTCCCCATAGAGCTTCTGGTAGTCATCTACTTTATGGTCAATGTCCCAAGGGGAACTTAAAGTATAAATTCTAGTTCCTACTAAATGGAGAACCTCTTAACTTTCTAGGTATTGGACCTACATAAGTAATTTTTCTGGGATACTATTCAAAGGAATTGTTTTTTGAAATTATTCTTAAGCTGTGAGATTACAGTCTTTTTAGGGTCTTTTTCCTATCTAGCCCTATTTCAAAAAACATTTCCATAGAAGTTCTTGGGCTCTTCCTCTGTCTTCTACTTCTAAGGGTGATTCTTTGTCCTACTTCTATGGTGAATGGCTATGTCTTTGACATTGATCGTTGTAGCCGCTATTCAGATCATCTCTTTGTAAGAAAACTTAAGAATATTTTCTACTAGTTTATCCCCTAACGGTCTATGCGAAGACTATACTGGAATACATTGATTGGTAATGAGTCTGAACATTCTTTTAGCTGAATCTTTTCATTACTAAAGTAGTCAAAGTAATCTCTTAGTGACTTATTTTCTTTTTGAGTAAACCCCATCAAATGTGTTGAGGTCTTTGGTAGTCTTCTTTTTGTTGAGAAGTTAGTTAGGAACTGCCTTGAAAACTCTATTCTTTGATTTAGGGTCATATACCAAACTATGGCCTTGCCTGCTAGTTTCATGGTGAATGCTATATAGTTGATAGTGTCATTGTGTGTATAGAGAATCACCCAGTCTTTACATAGGTCAAGGTGGTCTAGCAGGTTAGAGGACCTATTATAAGTTGTAATGGAAGGTTTCTTGAATTTACCTCCAATGGAGTAGATAATACCTTTGAGGTGAAGTGAGTTTGAGTGGAATTAGCATCATCTAGATCCATTTCTCCCCATTAAGTCTTTGCTCCATCTTATGGAGCCAATGCTCCGAATCTCCCACTGATAGAGTAGGAACAGGATGATCGCCTACTCCAGATGCTACATGTTTATTATGGCCAAAGTAGGAGGCATTGTTGGAGAAGTTTTTCTTGCCAAAATAGGCACGTTACTTAGCCTTAAGTTGGTTCCTCAAGTTTTCATGTTCGGTGTGCAAGTGCTTTAAATCTAGTTGGCTTCTACCAGCTTGACCATTCGAGGCTAAGTGTGTTTAGGGTGTGGCATCATCACCATTCCCGTTGTGTGCACCTCGATCTTATGGATCCTAAATAAGGGGACTCAAAATGTTATGGATTGAGCTTTCTGAGTTTTCATTGGTGCTGGGCAATTGATATTGTCCTTCTATGGCACCATACCTTGGTAGTCTTAAAGGTTGTAAGTGACTCAATGAGGCACTAGGGTGCCTGTGTGAGTTCACCTGGAGCTACATCAATTGCCGCATCATGAGCACCAACTTTCCTAACCTTTGATCCATGATTGGTTTCTTGTGCTTAGTTCCCTTCTTGTTTCTCTTAGTCTTTCTTGGTGGCGATTGGTCACTCACCTAGATGTACACTTACTTTTCATTCAATAGGAACATATGAGAGTTTTGAGAACTTTCTTGGGTGCTCATTCTAGAGATTCAACAAATCAAATGTGTTGTTGGGAGATAAATGAATGAGGAACACTATGAATGTTCTCGAGTTTTTATAGGCTTAATCGATAGGACAACACAATCTTTCCCATAGAATGCACGAGATAATGTAGTCTATTTCTATTTGGTCACGTTTTCTTGACATGTAGACATGTAAATCACTAGAAAATCATGTCAGAATGGAAGCACCAATTGAAGTTGTATCCGCTTCAATGTTTAAGTCAATTTCCGAGGAAAAAAACAAAGATCATAGAGAGTTGGAGAGAAAGTGTGGTGAGCTTAATATTTTATGCGTATTTTTTATTATTATCAATACATATTTAAAGATTTTGACGTATGATATAGTCGTAAATAACTAATATCGATTAATTAATATTTAAATTTATAATATTTAAATATTGAATTAAAATATAATTATTTATAATATTAATGATATTCAATAAATATATATTATTTAATTAATATTTATTTTAAATTTAAATAACAAAAGATATACATCACTGTGTTGACTATATTTTTTTTATTTTTCAAAGTTAACTACCACTAATCAAATCTACCACACCTACTTGGTAATTTGACTATTATATATATATATAATATTATTTTTATACATATTTATGTTCCGCGTATTAATCAGTTAGATATTTCCCAATTACCATTTTCCCCAAAACCTTGCAGTAAAATTTAAGTTGATTTATTAATATCACATACCTATGATACAACCACTCCTATAAAAGCCTCACAATTGATTTATTAATATCACATACCTATGATACAACCACTCCTATAAAGCCTCACAATTGATTTATTAATATCACATACCTATGATACAACCACTTCTATAGTTTCATATCACATACCTACAATATGTTGGAGAAAAGTAATTTAAGAAATATATATATACACACGACCAAAATGTAAAGCAGCAGCAAGAGTCTAAGGTTTTGATTTTTTTTTTCAAATTGTGTTAAGATGAGATCGGAGTCTAAGGTTTTGATTTTTTTTTCTTTTCAAATTGTGTTAAGATGAGATCGGAGTCTAAGGTTTTGATTTTTTTCTTTTCAAATTGTGTTAAGATGAGATCGGTTTGTAGAATATGTCAATAACCAACAAAAGTTACCGTATGTAGGTCAATCCATCAAGTATTCACAGCTCCTCTAATGTTAACTTCGAATATCTCGACGGTTGATAACAACCATGTCCACCGTTGCTCCAAATCCAAGCTAGACAATCTCATTGGGATATTAATCAATAACTTGAATGCATGAAATTAATTAGCCCACATTAGTCAATTGAATAAAAAAAGTTGTTTACCTTTATCACAATCTAATATGTATAAATTAATCTATTTATCACAATATAATTAATTTATATTAATAAGTGATTTCATAGTTATTTTAACATCTTACCCTCACCATTTAACACACAATCCAACATATCATTTCATTTTATGCATGTAGTGATTGTCCATACTATATATATATATATTTGGACATATGGATTGACTTGAAGTCTGATTCAACTGACTGTTCGTGCTATCAGACGAGTCATCCCAAGAAGACCTGCCTATACCTACGCCCACAATAACACCAGCAGTATAGGTCTACCTACGCATATGACCTTTAGAGCTGGAAGGCCGACCTCTAAATTGAGCCATGGTGTGGTCGACTTCTAGCTTTAAATATGTATGGTGGGCAACCATATATGGAGGGCTCGTGCTTAATGGGACCTCCAATTACTCACTTCAAAGGTACGCTAGAGACTTACACGGTTCATCACAAGTTTACAATTTTGAAAAGGTGTGGTCTTCTGCTGAAATCATCTTCACTTGGAGGGACAAGACCACATCTCTCCAAGAAGAGCCCTTGGTAATTACCTTGAGGATAAGATCATGCGATGTTTACCGGATCATGATTGACACTAAGAGCTTCTTTGACCTTCTTTTTCTATCAACAAAAAGGGCCCTAGGCATAAAGGAATGCGACATAGTAAGGAGAGAGCTACCCTTAGTGGGATTTAACAATAGCACCATCTATGCACTCAGAATTGTGGTGTTACCAATCATGACGTATGGATATATAGTGATGATTAATTTCATGGTAATTTCTGTCCCAACATACTATAATGCCATCCTGAGAAAACCATGGATACACAAGATGAAAGTGGTTCCATCCAACTTCCACCAAGTAATCAAATACCAGACTTAAGAGGGCATAAAGGAAATAAGGGGAGACAAGGAAAAGGTTAGAATTTTTTATAATGCCACTATGAAAGGGGCTACTCCTAAGTAACAACCCTAGTATGGGTCTTTTCAAAAAAGTCTAGGAGGTGTATATCTATCAAAGTTTATCAACTCAAATGAATTATCAATTAAGGATAAGGAGGAGGACCACTCACTAAAGATGAGCATGGAATCTACAATAGAAGTGAGGGAAAAACTATCTCATTTCTTAAAGAAAAATTCTAACATATTTATATAGAGGCCTATAGACATGCCTAGAATTGACCCTAAGATCATAACCCACTGGTTGAATATATACCCAAAAGCTAGACCTATCAAGCAAAGGAAGAGGAAATTTCCTAGAGAAAAGAGTAAGGTGATTAAAAATCAAGTCACTAACCTTAAAATATGGAGATTATTAGAGAGGTGAACTAGCCTTCTTAGTTGTCAAATGTGGTACTAGTGAAAAAGGCTTACGGATCACGACGTTTGTGTGTAGCCTTTACAGTAATAAATGATGCATGTCTAAAAAATTGTTTCCCCCTCCCAAGTATTGAATAGCTTGTTGATGTCACTACCAATTTTGGCTTGATGAGTTTCTTAGAGGCATATTTTGGTTATCATTTAATCAAAATGCACCCAGATGAAGAGGAGAAAAAATCATTCATCATTGAGGAAAGGGACTTTATTCTACACCAGAATGCGATTTGGATTGAAGAATGTAGAGGCCACCTATGAATGTCTCATCAATAAGATATTTGTAGAACAGTTGGGAAGAAATCTTTAGGCACATGTTGACGATATGGTGGTAAAGTTAGCACAATCCAAAAACCACATCAAGGACTTGGAGAAAATATTCTCCGTAATCCAAAGGTATGTGATAAGACTTAACCCTAACAAATGTGTTTTTGGTGTAACTTTAGGAAATTCTTGGGGTATCTTAGATCTGCCTAGGGATAGAGGCCAACCTAGACAAGATACAAGCCCTAGTCAACATGAGGCCTCCTAACAATCTAAAGGAGATTCAGTAATTGAACGAAAAAATAGTGGCACTAAATATATTCATTTCTAAGTGCACAAACAAGTGTTTTCCATTCTTCAAAATGTAGAGGAAAAACACATCAGTTTCTTGGAATGAGGATTACGACAAATCCTTTCAAGGAATTAAACAATATTTGAGCAAAAATCCTATCATAGTTAGCCCTAGGGAAAACTCTTTATTTGTATTTGGCTATGGTCCATCAAAATTTTAGTGCCATACTCCTAGCTGAAAGAAACAAGGTCCAACACCATGTCTACTACATCAGCCAAATCCTGACCCATACCCAAAGTAGGTGCTCAATGATAGATAAGTTGCCCTTTGTCCTAAAAATGACATAATAGAAGCTCAAACATTACTTTGGCTCACACAAAGTGGTATATGGCATGGTTCAAAGAGAGAGACTGACTTGGAAGGTATTCATTGATAGTGTGCACAACTTCAATGGCACCAAGCTAGGGGTGGTCGCTGTTAATCATAATGAAAACTATTTTGATATATTGTCAGGTTGGACTTCTAGGCAAGTAATAACGTCATAGAGTATGAGGAAAGTATATTCAGAGCCTTGATAGCAAAGAAGCTATGAACGGATAACATCACCTTGCATAGTGATCCATGACTATTGGTCAACTAGTATTTGGGCACGTTTGAGGCTAAGAAAAAAGTGCTTGAAATTTGTAAAATTTGAGATCAAGCAAATAGTTAGGAATGAGAATGATCATACCTACGATTTAGTCATACTAGCCTCTGTATGTAAGGCTAACCGCACTCAAGTGGTGTTAGTGACAATACTGCTAGAAGCCTATTTGGAAGAGGCTAAAAAAAATAGTCAGAAGTGTAGATGCTTCCATAAGCCTATGGTTCACCCCAATCTTTGACTTCCTAAAAAGGGGGGACCAACTCTAGAAACAAAAGCTTGCCAAGGAAATTAAGGCAAAGATAGGTTGATACATGAATGAGAATGATAAATTAAACAAAGGGACTGCATTCAGACCTAGTCTCTTATCCATTGACATCGAGGGGTCCGACTAAATTTTGTTTGAAGCCCACGAGTGAGAGTGTAGCTCCTATTCAGGTGGAAGGAAGCTATCCCAAAAAATTATGAAGTACCAAAACTAATGGTCCACTATACTAGCAGATTGCACAAGGTACACCAAGGAATGTGATAAATGTTAATGATTCACCCCATTTTCACACGCACCACCAACCACTATGACATGGGTAGGTATCCTATGGAAATTCTATAAGTCATGGCTTGATATAGTAGGACCTTTACCCTAAGCAAATTGCCAAAATAATATTTTTTTCCACCATAGATTATTTTTCCAAGTGCATTGAGGAAGAACCTATAGGAAGGATACGGGAAGAGGAAGTCATTCAGTTCATCCAGAAATCTATAATTTGTCATTATAGCCTGCCTAAGAAGTTTGTTACCAATTATGGAAGACAATTTACTAGCTATAACATAAAATATTTTTCCATCAAGATGTGCCATTCAACGCCATACTATGCACAAGCCAATGGTTAGGTAGAATCTTCTAACAAGTTGATAATCACCTTACTAAATTAAATGTTGGATGACACTAAAAAAAGATGGGTTGGGGAGCTACCTGGTGCATTATGGAAAATCAAGACTAGTTCTCGAGGGAGTACTAATGAGACACTTTTCTCTCTAGTGTATGGAATTGAGGTTGTGATTCCAATTGAGATCATAGTGTCCATTGTGATATCATCCCTAACTGAGGACTAGAACACCACAGTTAAATCATTTGAATTGTCCCTCACAAAAGAAAAAGAGGATGAAGCCTTGTGAAGGATAGTCAAGCGAAAAACGAGAGTAATAGATTATTACAACAAGGTCATATCTTTCAAAACTTTTGCTATATGTTCTTGGGTTCTCAAATGGGTCTTCCCCAACAAGAAAGAATGAACGGTAGGAAAGCTAGGTGAAAATTGGGAAGGCCTATACCAAATAGTTGAGATGATTCCATAAGGGTCCCACTTATTGAGATGTTATGAGGGAATTGAGGATATCGTAAGTTGGAATGCTTGGCACTTGAAAAAGTATTACTTCTAATGAACTTTGATTTATCATCATCCTCATGTATCACCCCTATATATATATATATATATATAAGGTGACTATTTCCAAGAAATGACTATCTTCCAATATTATATGTCAGGGGTTGATCACCTAGGTAAAGAACCAGGTAGAGTGCTCTGAAACTCAAAGAGAGAGTTGATCACCTCGATCACAAACCAGGTAGAATGCTCTACCTTAATATGACATGTCATGAGTTGATCACCTTAGTTAAGAAATAGGTAAAGTGCTCTTACACTCAAAGAGGGAGTTGATCACCTCAATCATATACCAGGTAGAACGTTCTCCCTCAATATTACATGTCATGAGTTGATCACCTTGGTCAAGAACCAGATAAAGTTCTTTATCACTCAAAGAGATAGTTAATCACCTTGGTCATAGACCAAGTAGAATGCTCTCCCTCAATATTACATGCATCAGTTGATCACCATGGTTAAGAACCAAGTAGAGCGCTATGACACTCAAAGAGAGAGTTCATCACATCAGTCAAGAACTATGTAGAACACTTTAACACTCGAAGAGAGAGTTGATCATAGTAGTCACAAACCAGGTCAACGACTATCTCTCAATATTACATGTTACAAGTTGATCACTTCGATCAAAAAACTAGGTAGAGTGCTCATCCTACATAAAATAAAGCACATTAATCAAGCATCATAAGTTCATTATATTAAAAATTGAATTTTATTGTTCGAGCTTACAAAACTTTCAAAATTTACTAACGGAGAGCTCGACCTCCCAAAAAATAAAAATTTATGTAGACATTTGGACACATGACTAATGTCTAGGTTATTTATCTCCTTCATTAAGGGAAACAACTTAGCCTAAATTTTGATAACTTTCTTGTAGATATTGACCCCCATTTTGGTAAGGGCTAAGGTCGAGTGGAGTACGGAATGTTCCTATTCCTGAGCAACACTCATCACTTTGAGGAAGACCACAATGGAACTCTTTGTCAATTCGAGCAACCATTTTTGTCATGGTTATTCTCTCTCAAGCTCGAGTTTGGGATAGTTACTCATTACACGAGGTGAGCTCACACTTCATTTCTTAATCAAGGGAAAGCTTATCAATGAGTTTGGACAGCTCAATTTTCAATTTTTCTGCTTCATTCTTGAGCCTACCATTTTCTAATTTTAAAGCTCGAGCTGAATGCCTATTTACCAAGTCAGAATCTATAAGGTTCATGTAGGAAAGGTGGAGAAATGTTTTTCATCTACTTAAAAAAAGGATGTATAAATTTCACTGTATCCCTAACCCTATTTTATAGGGAATGATAGTGGGACAAATTTAATGACATATGTTCTTAAAAGTAGAGAGGTGTGAGTCAACAATATAAATAAATATTATAAATGCTATAAATATACATAATCATGCACACAATATGAGTTGTTCTCAAAATCATTTTTTTCTCATGAATAATAATAAAGTGTTACGAGTGTGAACTCGTAACCACACAATTAGGAGTGGCATCAAATATTAAAACAAATATGGTCCCCAGTATGTTGAAGAGGCCAAGAAGATGGGTTTGGAATGTAGAACCATGAAACTACTTAATTAAGAGGCTTGATTTAGTGCTAATATGAGAGGTCCTCAATTCCACCCTCTTCATTTCCCTTTATGGTCCCATCATAACTTGCACTAGACTCTAAGCCCTATTCCTTACCCTCGTCTTGGGTTTCAGTGGATGAATATTAGACGGTGACTAGAATATTTTGGATTTGATAATATTATTTCTCTAGGCCTTTCTTCTTGGCCTCATCCTTGTAGGAGTCCATGGCTAGGCCATACCTTATCTCGACACTCGAGAAGAGCTATTTGACCATCATGTCAAGCTCTTGATTTGCCTTCCCTTGATATAGGGCATCTCTCTCTTTGGTATCAAATAGCTTGCACCAATAGGTTTCTACCTCAACCTTAACCTTCCTCTGGACCTTCCTAAGCTCCTAAAAAAATATTGTGTTATCATTCAACTTGTCTTTGGCCTTGGATAGTTTCTGCTTCTTGTTGATATCCTTTCCCTTCCATTTATTGGCCTTGGCCAACAACATAGTGTATTTGGAGCATGGCTCTCTTTTCCCATCACGAAATCATGTTTCAAACTATCCACACCTCGAACCATGCTCACTCCATGAAGGAGCTGGGCTTACAAACAAGACAAAATGTGAGGTCAATAAATACAACAAGAAAGAAATACCGTGGTTCAATCAAAAGTAGGGATGAACTAAAACTTGCATGGTATGAAAAGTTGGCTAAGCACAACCCAAGAATCAATACCATTGTACATGGCATCGAGCTATCTCTTATGTACTATGTAGGAGAGCTGGTCCACCTAGTGGTCCAACCTATCTGGTGCCATATCCCTTTAGGGGCCACTCCCTTAACATCTGTTGTGGTATCATAGATGACACCCTTTACCTTCCTCGAGTCCCTAATAGAGGGAATAGGTTCTTGTTGACCCGAGTTGATGGATGTTGAGGTATGTTGACCAAGGTTGGGGGATGGTAAGGTGTGCTCACCCGATGATGTGATGATGACAAGACCGACATCATATTAGTAATACCGATCTTGTATATACATTGGTTTTATATTTCTAAAACTCTCGCAAGTGCATGAATCATTTTATAAAAATGACAAGTATAATCACAAGGTTGACATAAGGAAGGAATATATGTGGTTTTTAATTTATTATTCAAAATTTTAAAAATGAAATTAAATCCTAAACATCCTATCACGATATTTTGATTTGTGTTTCCTAATCTAATAACATAAAAAAATAAACATAGATATGGATTCAATAAACAATAATGCAAAGTTTTAACATTCATAATAGTGGAGCATTTATGGATATAATAATTAAGTTAATTATGCTTACTCATATTATTTAGGTTATTAAATATATAAATAAATATTTAATGATTTTTTTCCTTTTGGTATCACAGTGTTCTTAGGTGGGTCCCAAATTCTTTTGTTTAATATTAATTAATTAATATCCCTAGGAAGAACTTATTAATTAATTAAGTATTAAATTTCAGTTTTATTTCTAAGAAAATTGCAAACCATCTAATCATAGCTTTAGGTTGAGTCAGTTAATTAGACTTTATTCAAGGTGTCCAAATTAAACCTAAGAATTTAATTATCTGAGTACTAACTTTAAAGTTATAAAACCATCACTGAAAATATATTGTCAATACATTTTTAAATAATATTTCTTATAAAAACTTTTGGAATAAAGCTTTACCATAACTACTAGGCGATTGTACCAACAAATAAAAAAGCACTACTCTAAATCAGACCGGATTTCAGATTTAAGTTTGTAATGAAAAATAATATATTTCTCACTAACATCCTTAATATAGAATCTTAAATAAAAAAAATCAATTTATTTTGTAGAAATGTTTTACCTATGAAATATTTCGCATGCATTACAACTTTATCATTATATCATATTTATAAACAGCCAGTCATGTTAAATTTAATCATAGATAAATTAAGCATAACAAATAAGAATAAAACATAAAATTAACTATAAAGAATTCATTTAAAATTATACCACAATAGAATCCTTACAGAACTTTGATGCTAATTCCATTTCTGGAAAACCTCCAAACGGATTTGCATTTTTATTTGTTGAATCAAAAACTATTAATCTACAAAAGCATAACTAGTTCTTATAAAAAAAAGATAAAATTTAAAACTAAAAAAACTAAAAACTAAGAAAGCTTTCTAGAGTGAGAAATATATATATATATAGAGAGAGAGAGAAAGAGATGTGTACTTTTTGGGATGATTTTTACAATAGGGGACAGGGTCCTTTTATAGATGAGGAAAAGGTGAAAATATCTGAAAAATTCATTTTGTACACATTTAGATAGGTTGGTATGCGTATGGTGGGCAATATTTATGGTAGACAGACATTGGCATGCATGGGATAGGTGTGGTTATGTGCTAACACGAGCGGGACACTGCACGGGGCGCGCATGCGACTCAACATTTTTTGACATTTTTGACCATTTTAACCCATTTTGTCCAATTTTTTCATTTTTTTTCTTAACATATTTGTGATGTATTGCCTCCATTATATTTTTCCGAGTCTTTAAGTTATTTTTGAACAAAAATACCTATAAAACAATAAAAATACCTATGATTTCTAAAGGATAAATTTATATACAAATATGATAAAAGCATATAAATATATTTAATCAATTAAAGTATTTTAAATCATTGTAATTTTAGCACTTTTTAAGAACTCACCACAACCCCTAACCAACTTCTTGCTAGTCCCTTAGCAAGATAAGTGGTAATAACTAAAATAGGATCTAAAAATTAAACTATCATAAATCACTTTCGTGGATTGACATGGTTGCATTTAGCATATGCAACAAGCCGTTAAACCCCTAGGTTACCCTAGTGAACAAGTTTAAGTCTTCTGAGGATTTTTAATAATAATACCAAAAATATTGAACTAAATAAAACAATCTTTAAAACAAAAAATAAAATAAAACAATAGAACAAGTAAAATGACAAAGTAAAATAAAACATGAATTTTCATGCTTAAAATTGCATTTAAGTTTTATAATTAAAACCTTTAAGCATAGTTTATTTTAATTTCTTAAATATTCATGATTTACTACAATAATTAGACGAAAATCACTTTCATATTTTAATAAAAAATGTTTTGTTTTCACTTCACCCAATTTCAATACTCTCAATTCATTGAATCCTATGTGTTCAAGCACCCATACTAAGGTGTGTACGAATAGAATTTATGTTTGGAAATGAACTAATAAGTGTGCATACTTATAAAAGAAGAAAGGCACAAAATAGTGTATGACTTTAATCACATGAAAGAAATCAAAAATGTAAATTATAAAGATATCATATATATTATTTTCATGCATCAATCAAACTCATTATGCAAAACTTTCAAGATTATGCCTTTTATAAGTGTACGAAAAATAAATACAATGACTTATAGGGGAATTATTTCCTATATTTCATTTGTACTAACCAACTCACCCCACTATTTAAGGCTAGAAAGGTCGTAGTATGTAGATTATACTATATATTCTTTATCTCTCTTTGTTTTAAAGAGTTTGTTCAACATTTTTTTAGAGAGTGGACCCATGTATAGATTGTACATTTTTGTAGAATTTTGGTGAGTGTTTAATTTTGTGGCGTCTCTTTTTGGTAGATGTCATGCATGAATGAGATAAAGAAATATAATATCAATTTTTACTTAAATCATTTAATCTAAGTAAATAAAAAATAAATATATGATACTCTATTGAGATGAGAAAATTCATACATTCAATGCTAATAGCTATAGTGATCATCTAAAATTTGAAGAAATAGAATAAGTGTTTTGAGTAGAAAGAAAATATTTCACTCAGAATAGAGGAAATTAAGGCTCAAATAATATCTCACAAGGGTAGATTATACCTATAGTGATCATCACTATTTGATTCCTAAACATTGATTTTGGGTTCGTTTTTTTTCAACATTTTATCACAAAATATTAGTTATGACAAAAACTTACTAATTATCATATTACTTCATGATATTTTGTTTTTGGAAATTAATCTAATAAAATAAAAGACCTAATCATTACTTAAACTTAATTTTTAAGACATGATTATTTTTGTGACAAGAATTTGAACACTACTCTAATTTACCTAAACACACAAATAAAGAAAATAACACACATATATAAAATAAAACAAATAAATTAGAGAAAACAATTAATATGAAAATACACAACTAAATAAGAAAAATAAGGGCACATTATTTATAAAATTTCAATTTTTGCCTAATTTGTGCAAATTTTAAATCCTACTACTCCTAACCTAAACCACTCCTAACCTAAAATCTACATTGTCCTCAATGTAACAAATGCAAATTGTAAAAAGATAAGGGAAAGAAAAGTTACCAAATTTCTTTATATGTTAAGGATTTTGATGGAGAATGTTGGTTGCATCCAACATCAGATTTGAATTATATATAAACATGTACTCTAACACATCTCAACAAGCAATTATTTTATGCAATAAAATATACAAAATACTCATAAAAGAAAACAAATTAATAAAACAAACTAAATTTCTTAAAATAAAATAAAATTATCTTTCAATGATGGGTTGCCTCCCATCCAAAGCATAGTTTAACGTCTTAGCAAGATGAATCATCATAGTGTTGAGGATTAATTTATCAACATGGAATCAACATCAACCATGTTGTTTTCTCCTTTTAAATAAGGCTTTACAAGGTGTCCATTGACTTTTAAAGTTATTTGTGTCTTTCGATTCAATAACTCTACTACTCCATGTGAAAAAACTTAGAAAATTGTGTAAGGTCCATCCCATCTTGATCTCAATTTTCCTAGAAACAATCTAAAATGAGAGTTAAATAAAAGAAATTTCATTCCAGGAAGAAAAAACTTAGGAACTAGCCTCTTGTCATCATAGCATTTAGTATGCTCTTTATATAATTTTTCATTTTATAGGCCTCGTCCCTTATCTCTTCCAACTCATTAAGATGGAGCTAACATTTTTCTACTACTTTATCTAAATCCATGTTCAGCTTTTTAATTTCCTAATAAGACTTGTGTTTATGTTCAATGGGAAGGTGGCATGCTTTCCTAAAGATTAACCGGTAAAAGCTCATTGTAATGGGTGTTTTGTAAGCTGTACGGTATACCTATGAGGTATAATTCAACTTGATTTTCGCGTACTTTCTTGAAGGACGGACGATGCATTTCAAAATTTCCTTGATTTGCCTATTACTTACTTCCACTAAACCAGAAGTTTGAGGATGATATGGAGTAACTACTTTATGTTTGATGTTTTAGTTTTTCAGTACTCCATCAAAGATTTTGTTACAAAAATGGCTACCTCCATCACTTATTGTATCTTTAGGCATTTCAAACCTGCTAAATATTGAACCATTCAAGATTTTTACAAAAACATTAGCCTTATTGGTTTTAGTAGGGATAGCTTCTAAGCACTTGGATACATAATCCACATCAACCAAAATACATTGAAAACCATTGGATGGGGAAAAAGGACCCGTAAAGTCAATACCCCATACATCAAAGAGTTCAACCAGTAAATTACATGTCAAAGGCATTTCATCTCTTTTGCTTATGTTTCTATTCTTTAACATCATCACATTGTGCACAAAAAAATATGAGTTTCCTTAAGAAGAGTGGGCCATAAGAATCTTGACTATAATACCTTACGGGATATCTTTTCACCACAAAAATGGCCCATATAATAAAGTTCATGACAAGAAGTCAGAATGCTCTTATTTTCTTCTTCAGATACATATCTCCGGATGACTTGATCTTGACCAATATTTTATAAATAAGGGTCATCCCAAAAATAGTCCTTGATAGTTTTAAAGAACCTTTTCTTGTCCTAATAAGAAGTGTTAGGTCTCAAAATACCAGTGGCAAGATAGTTTACAATATCAACATACCATGGGTTTGGAATTATTGAAAATAACTGTTCATAAGGAAAGGTTTCAACTATATCTTCTTTACTCTCACCTTTAAGAGAAATAAAGTTAGAAATCAACCTAGACAAATGGTCAGCTACTAAGTTTTCTATGCTTTTCTCATCCTTAATTTCTAGGTCAAATTATTATAAGAGTAAGATCCACCTAATTAATCTTGTTTTGGCATTCGGTTTTAATAATAGGTATCTTAAAACAACATGAATAGAATGCACAATCACTTTAGATATTACTAAATAAGACCTGAATTTTTCTAAAGAAAATACTATAGTCAAGAATTCCTTTTTAGTGGTGGTATAATTCATTTGGGCATCATTGAGTGTTTTGCTAGCATAATAGATGACATACAAACACTTATCCACTCTTTACCCTAAGACTATTTTGATAGCATTATCAAAAGCATCACACATTATTTCAAAGGGTAAAGACCAGTTTGGTGCCATAATAATAAGGGCATATGTTAGTTTCAAAGGGCAGATGTGAGTTGAAAGGATATAGTTGTGGGTTTTAAATCTCCTAAATGTAGTTGTAAGAATATAGAGTAAGGCATCAAGTTTAGATTAGCATCTAAATCAAGCATTGCTTTAGCGACTTTTCTATTCCCCATAGTTATGTTCATGATAAAACTTCCAGGGTCTTTCAACTTAGGGGGAATTTATTGTTGAAGTACAACACTAGAAATTTATGATACTACTACTCGCTCATTAAGTTTATACCTTCTTTTATTAGTGTTTAACTTTTTGAAAAACGTATTATAGGGGGCATATTCATGATCACTTCTAATAATGGTAAATTGAAATTTACTTTAGAAAGCATATTAAAAAGATCATAGAATTTCTTATCTTGCTTGGATTCTTTTAGCCAGTTTGGAAAAGGTATTTGCAACTGGTGTAATGTTGTTTTCTTTTGAATTTTGGGGATATCAGATGACTACCCAATGAATTTTTCCAAAGTTTGTCAAGTTTAGTACTTGTCTCTACTTTTTACGAGACTAGAATTTCACCTTCTTTGTTACTTTCAACTACAAGGTAGATATTTAGAGATTAAAAGTAAACTAGTATTGACTACCTTACCACTTCAAAGGCTTCTTACATCCTTCGCTTGTTTGGATTGACTGGGAAACTTTCTTGCTTTTTTTCTTTGTATTTGTTCAGCTAGTTGCCCAACTTTAGTTTCAATCCTTTTAACCAAAGCCTCTATGGTGCTCAACCTTTGATTATTCATCAATTGGTTTTCGTGAATAACTTGAATAAAATCATTCAAGTTATCCTCTAAGGCTGGCTTAAAATATTGATTTGGTAGGTAATGGTGGTTTTTATTTGGCCATAGATTTTGACATTAGGTGTAGGCTTGGTAATTGTTTGGTGTCCAATGATGGTTAGGGTGATTATCGGTTTTTGGATGATACCTTTAAAAGGAATTGACTTCCTCCATGGCATCCACACTAGAATCACAAGTATATGAACAATTACAGGCATCATGCCCAATTGAAAAACACACTTCATACACCTCTTGGTTTAGCATTTGGTGGGTAGTGAGAAGTTTCACTTGCTTAGTGAATTCAGCAAGTTGTAAGGTCATTTCATTACTGAAGCCAACTTTATTGACTCTTTCTCCCCTTCTTCTAGTACTTCATTATTGGGAATTACAACCTAACAACTTATAGTGACTATAGATTTCCTCTATGGTCTTTTCTCCCATAGCTCCTCCAGTAGCATTATCAACCATGTATTGACTCTACAATGTCAATCTATCATAAAAGAATTAGTTTGTAGCTGTAATGAAAAACTATGATAAGGACATTGAATGAAAAGGAATTTGAATCTTTCCTAAGCTTCATGGAAGAGCTCTTCATCTATTTAAGAAAATGTTTCTATCTTCGCCCTTAGATCAAAGGTCCTTTGATGGGGATATAACCTACCCATAAAATTTTCATAGACTACCTCACAAGTTGTTAGAAAACCCAGCTGTAGAGTAATGAAATATGACCAAGCTTTATCCTTGAGGGTGTAAGAAAAACACCTCATCCTAAGCTGGTCTTCATCAATTCTCTATAGTGGAAAGGTTTGGAAAATATCATAGAATTCTTTAATGAAATGCAAAGGGTCTTCATTAGGGATACCGTAAAATGAAGGCAAAAAAGAATAATGAATCTTTTTCAATTCATAGTTCCTTGTAGCCACTTGCAATTGTATGCCAAAAGTTGCATTGCCAATGATTGGAATTGCATAGTCCTTTATCATTTTTTTGTTATTTCCAGCATCTCTCATGGATACTTGTAGTTGAAATTGATACTCCTACTCTTGCCTATCACATCTAGCTCCTAAAGTGTAAAATATTATAACTCTCTAAGAAAGATTTCTCACTTGACAAAATGTATAGGATTGAACAAAAAAGTGTAGGGAACCTAAGTTAACTTTTTTTTTGTAATGCTAAATTTAAAGAATGGACACAATTTTTGAAACAAATGAATTTTTATTATTTCATTGGAATTTTACTACACAAGTTCTTAAAATAAAAACAAAACAAACTAAAAGAAAGAAAAATACAATAATAGGTGAACTCTAACTTTGGACTAAAATTTATCGTCTTCTAGTAAGATGTTGCTTGGAGATTTCATAATAAAAAACTCAATGTCTCCTCATAATTGAATTTATTTGATCCAATTTGACCATTTAGTTAGTCTTTGTATTCTTTTTGCAAATGCTCAGCTAACTAACCACTTGGGCTTTCACCTTTTTGATAAAGCTTCCACAGACTGTTGATTGGTTTTAGACAAGTTATCTCTACAGACTTGAATAAAAGAATTCAAGTTGTCCTCCAGGGTTGGTTTATTGGGAAGGCTTCTTTGATTGGCCTGGTGGAATTTCTTATTTGTCTGATTTAAACTTTGGGAAAAAGGAGGGTTGTTTTGCCTCGAGAAGAAGTTGGGATGATTTCTCCACCTAGGATTGTAGGTATTTGAATTGAGGTCGAATCTTGGCCTCGGTTGATATGCTCCAAAAACATTAACCTATTCAGGTCTAGCTGTTGCTTCTCCTTGACATGGGGAGACTTCAGTACCATGTCGTATGTTGCTACATACACCATAATGTTCATTGTTGGTGTTGGTTTGTGCAATGAGAAGAGCAACTTACTTGGTCAATTGAACAAGTTGTCTTTGAACTTCACTGTAGGAATCGATTTCATAAACTCTAGCTCCTCTCACCCGTGAGCTTTTCTGTTGAGAATTCTCACCCAATATCTCAAAGAGGTTGTATGTCTCTGAGGCTATTTTCTCTCTCATATCTTCTTGAGCAGAATTGTTGATAATGAACTGGCATTTCTGCATAAGTCTATCGTAAAAGAATTGGTTTTGCAACTACAGGGGAAAGTTATGATGGAGGCATTGAGTGAGGAATAGTTTGAACCTATCTCAGGCTTCATGGAATTTTTCTCCATCCATTTGAGAGAAAGTGACAATATTTGCTTTTAGCTCTGATGTCTTTTACTGGGAATAGAATTTTCCCATGAATTTGTTGTGAATGTCCTCACAGGTCATCAGAGAACCTGGAAGGAGTGACATCAACCAAGCTTTGGCCTTGTCCTTCAAGATGTAAGGGAAACACCTCATTCTAAGCCTATCCTCATTTAGAATACCTAGGGGGAAGGTTTGGACTATGGCATAGAAGTCCCTAATAAAGGAAAAAGAATCTTCGTTAGGTAGCTCATAGAATGAAGGAGGCATGGAAAAATGAATGTTTTTAAGTCACAATTCTCAACGGCCTCACCTAGCTGGATATAAGAAATTTTCATGCCAATTATTGGTCATACAAACTCTTTCATGGTGGTTTCCCTAACATGTGAGTTTTCTCCCATTTATAATGGTTTTAGTAGAGGATTAAGGCTTGGTTTTATGTTTGCCTCAAAAATAGGCCGATGGTTAGAATTCAGCCATGTGAACAGTTTAAATTTATGAATGTTATCTATGTATAGTGTAAGAGGATTTCTTAAGAATCTTCTACCACGCATAGACTAGTGAAAGTGTAAATTTAAAACAAATGTCAATTAAAAAGGAAAAGAATAATAAAATAGCAAAAAATTAGAGAAAATATACATAGTAATTAATATAAAAATACTAAACAAGCAAGTTAATAATAACCAGTATTAACTAAGAGTGTTGCGCCTAGGAAAAAATGGTGCGACAAAGCCTCCTTAAGTACCATCCTTCTAGATAGAGCAACATTTTTAGCAAAAATTAGTGGTACAAAAGCTTTTAAGAACTAGTCTCCTAGACATAACTCACTTATATATATTTTTTTCATGCTATTACACAATTATTTTTTTAAAATTAAAATTAAAAGTGAAAGTTAAAAATTAATTAATTTTTTTCTATTTTTTTATTTTTTTTTAAATTAAATTTAAAATTAAAATTTAAAATTAAAAGTTAAAAGTTAATTTTTTTTATATATTTTTGTATTTATTTAATTTCGATTGCTTATTTTCATCTAATTGCATGTGATTAATTTTACAATTGTTATAACTAAAAATCTTTGTTAAGATATTAGAAGTTCATAATGTTCTATCTGTATGAACTTTAATGATGAATATGATAGATGCACCTGCATTTCTTCATCACAACTTGCACATCCTAAGAAAATAGGTAACTTTTCATCTCTTTTCTCTTTATCTTTAATTTACAATTGTTACATTGAGGACAATGTAAGTTCTAGATTGAAGGTGTTGAAAAGTTAACATGCTTAATTTCAAATATTTTAACAATTTTAATTTTTTTTGTTCATATTTTCATTTTCATTTTTATTGTATTTGATTTTATTTTCTTTATATAGTTTTGTAATTTTTGTAATTTTAGGATTAGTTTTAAATCCATCGCAAATCTCGCCCCACATGCATGCTAGCTTGTCCAAATGCATCCAAAATCAATTTTTAAGAAATTTTTTAACTTTTTTTTGGCCTTTTTCTCATCTATAAAATGACCATTTCTCCCATTGTAAAAATCATCCCTAAAATCCAAAAAATCACACATTCTTTCTCTTTCTCTCTCTATAAAGCTTTCTTAGTTTTTATTTTTTTAGTTTTAAAATTATTTTCTTTTTGAGAACTAATTATGTTTTTGTAGATTTTTAGTTTTTGATTCAATAAACGGAAATGCAAATCCGTTTGGAAGTTTTTCAAAAATGGAATTAGCAGCAAAGTACTCTAAAGATTCTTTTGATGTATAATTTTAAATGAATTATTTATAATTATTTTTATATGTTATATATAATTTGTCTGTGATTAAATTTAACATGCCTTCCTGTTTGTAAATATAATATAATGATAAAGTTATTATTCTTGTAAAATATTAAATAGGTAAAACATTTCTTCAAAATAAATTGATTTTGTTTTTATTAAAGATTTTATATTAAGGATGTTAGAGAGAAATATATTATTTTTCATTGCAAACTTAAATTTAAAAATTATATTTTAAGGTTTAATTATCCGATCTGATTTATAGTAGCGTTATTTTATTTGTTGGTACAATCGTCTGGTAGTTAGAGTGCATGGAGCTCTATTTTTAAAGTTTTTATAAGAATTATTATTTGAATATGTATTGAAAACATATTTTCAATGATTGTTTTAAAACTTGAAAGTTAGTGCTTAGATAATTAAATTCGTAGGTTTAATTTGGATACCTTGAATAAAGTCTAATTAACTGATTTCACTTAAAGTTGTGATTAAATGGTTTATTTTATTAGAAATAAAGCTGAAATTTAATACTTAATTAACTAATAGGCCCTAACTAAGGATATTAGTTAAATAATATTAAACAAAATAATTTGGACTCTACCTAAGGACACTTTCATACCAAAAAGAAAACAAATTAATAAAATTTGTATTATTGTTTATTAAATCCATATATTTAATAACCTAAATAATATGAGCAAACATAATTCACCTAATTATTATATCCATAAATACTCAATTGTTATGAATGATAAAAATTTGTATTATTGTTTATTAAATCCATATCTATATTTATTTTTGTATGTTATTAGATTAAGAAACACAAATCAAAATATCGTAACAAGATGTTTAGGATTTGGTTTCATTTTTAAATGTTTGAATAATAATTAAAAACCACACATACTTTTTAAATCGACCTTGGGAGTATACATGTCATTTTTTTTAAAATAATTCGTACACTTGCGAGAGTTTTACAAATATAAAATTAATGTATCTACAATATTGGTCTTGTTAGCAATACCGATCTTACAAATACATTGGTTTTATATTTCTAAAACTCTCACAAGTGTAAGAATAATTTTATAGAAAATAACAAGTATATTTGCAAGGTCAATTTAAGGAAGGAATATATGTGGTTTTTAATTTATTATTCAAACTTTTAAAAACAAAATTAAATCATAAACATCATGTCACGATATTTTCATTTGTGATTCGTAATCTAATATCATACAAAAATAAACATAAATATGGATTCAATAAATATTAATGTAAATTTTTATCATTCATAAAAGTTGAGTATTTATGAATATAATAACTCGTTCTTCTCAAAAAGAGAAGAACTTTATAACTAAAAACTAAGAAATTTTTTAGAGAGAGAAATCTAGAGAAAGAAAGACATAAAAATGTGTGATTTTTGGGATGATTTTTACAATGGGAGAGAGGATCCTTTTATAAATGAGGAAAAGGCCAAAAATGGGAAAATTTTCAAAAATTGATTTTAGACTCGCTTGGATAGGCTGGCACGCGTATGGCGAATGAGATTTATGGTAGACGGACATTGGCGCACGGGGGACTCAACACGAGTGTGTGCTGGCTACACGTGGGCGTGTGTTGCATGCGAATAGGGTGCGCGTAGGACTCGACTTGTTTTGACATTCTTTTTACTATTTTGACTCATTTTGTCCACTTTTTCCACTTTTTTTTACCTTTTCTCATTTTTTCTCAACATATTTGTGATGTATTGCCTTGAGTATTTTTCTTTGTGTCTTTAAGTTATTTTTGAACAAAAATACCTAAGAAACAATAAAAATACCCATGATTCCAAAAAGAAAAATTTATATAAAAATATTATAAAATCATATAAATATAAATCTATTTAATCAATTAAAGTATATTAAATCATGATAATTTTAGTGTTTTTTAAGTACTCATCATGACGCTAGTGATGACTTGATGATATTCAAAGGCATCAACTTGATGCATGAGCTTATCGATGGTCATCTTCTTTTTCCTCTTCAATAGAGCTGGGGTGGCCTCTTGCTTAGAGGGCTTGCTCTTTTCTTCCCATTCAAAGAGCTCATCCCTCGTGAGAAAGGTGTTGCTTTTTCAGAGCTCCCCTCCTTAGGGAGCCTACTCTAAAGTTGAGCTAGTAGCTCAAAAGTAGTGAACTCCATACTATCTAGAAAGATAGAAAAAAAGGTGTTAGTTTTGCAAGCACATGCCAAATAAAAAGGAAGATATTTGTGAGAGGGCCAATTCACCATCAACAGGGAGCACCTTGAACCTCCTCCCATAGTCTGTGGAAGGTGCCTGAGGCTTACGAATAATCCTTTGTAGAAGCTACTATGAGCCTTACCTCATCAACCCACAAGAAACAAAGCAGGGAATGTTTAGTAGTTGCCTCAATAGAGTCTTCTCGGGCAGATAGTTTTGGATATCAGGCAATCGTTGCTTGGCCTCGTGGCTCAAGTTCATAATAAAGGAGCCCATATTCCTTATCCCGACCTTGGTGTCAACCTAGATTCTTGTTATCAACTTGGTATCATTGTCTGGAGTCTCCTACCGACTAGAAACATAAAAGAAATACTCCTTCCAGTTCTTCTCATTCTTGAGGAGGGTCATATTTCTACCCCAATCTTGTTTCACAGACATATAGACTCTCCTTATATCTATAAGATTATGTTTCAGTATATATGCTTCATTAAACACGAGCATCTCAATTTCAACCTCGAGCTTTCTGTATATTAGTGTGAGGCAAAACAAGTATCTCTACCCATTTGACATCATATGGTTTGGTATGATCTGAGTCTTTTCCAAAAATTTCCTTGTAAAGGGGTATAAACAAAATCTAACCCTAACTATAAGGCCTTCTTATGGAAGACTATCCATCCAGCTAGAGGTCAGTTGCTATCAAGAATACCCAACCTAGGGATAATTATCTAAACTAAGGAGGGAATGTTGTGTCTTCCTTATCCTCTCCTCATCGTGAGAAGATAACCCACTGGTCTTGACCTTGGCCCAACCTTTGGTATGGCATATGGTTTCACCAGTTCCTTTCTTCCTCATATTCTTTCTCTATAACCTCGGGATGGATATTTAAGTATGAGGCACATTTAACCTAATTATAAGAATGGCCTGTGAGCAAGATATGGAGGTAGAGGGTTGAGGCTCAGATAGCTCCCTTTGCTCGAAGTGGTTGTCTCATCGGTAGACCCCATAACATCACTCTCTGCTTGGCATGAGGAAATCGGATATTTTGAGCTCTCCTAGGAGGCCAAGCACGAAGTGCTTTCTCTATGCTTGGTCTCTAAAAAATATCACCAAACATAAAAAGGTAAGGCACGTGAAATAGAAATTATTTACGTCGAGTTTGAAAGTAAAATGGGGTGATTCTTTAAACCGACTTGAAAAGAAAGTAGAAAACTGTTAGACTTGAGGAGTTTTCCCTTTAAAACTCGAGAAAATAAGCTATGGGCCATACTTATTTTCTTATCACTAAGTTGAGAACTTATATGGCTCGAGCTTAGGTAATAGAGCATTTTTTGTTCCAATTTTTGTATGATTTGTAAGAAATGATGAAATGATGAGAAGCGCAGGCTCCTCTTTATATAGAGGTCCATATTTCTCTCTCCAATCATCTGACAAACATTTATTAATTGAGTCGAATGGTTCAAATCCACTACCTGGGTATTACTCTTCCATCCTTGTTGAGGACTTGATCCAACTAACATCCTGAGCCATCAAATGAATCATCTAAGGAGGAGCTGCTTGTGCCCATGCTTAGAATGACATTAGTAGTATGGGTCTACATACACATAGGAACTTTGGAGTTGGACGGTCGACCTATAAAATGAGTCATGGTGTGGTCGAACTCAAGCTTTAAATATGTTTTCTTTTACTCTTGTACCCCTCTCACATACTATATGGCGTATATATCATTTATGTAATCGATACGTGTACATGCAATTAATGCTTTATATATACATAGACCTAATAAAAGATCCACATATTTCACAAAATTCTCTAACTTCCCTCTAGTTTTTTTCTTTGTAAATCGAACCAATCCTAACAAAAATATATATATATATATATATATATATATATATATATATATATATATATAAAGTATGTACGATCACTATATTTTTTATGTGTGTGAGATTACATGTGAGTTATATTGCTTAAATATTGATGTCTTGTATAGTTTTTTTCACATTTGAACAGTTCAATTATCTATCTATGTGGAGTGGGTTAATTGTATTTTAGGACCCTAACTTATTGAGTTTGTTATGTGAAAAATTTAAAAAACTTAAACAGTTATGGGAATAATTTTCATGACGCTTATATGATCACGATTATCGTAGAATAATTAGTTATAACCGTCATGAAAAGTTGCAAATAGAAACCTAATTTATTTTACCATAATAATTGCTTTATAATGAATGTTTTAATTAATAAATGTTTTTTCTTTTAATATTAATTTGATTTTGTTATATCTATGTGTGCTTGCATGTATCATGATCAATATAATATATAATAAGTAATAATTTAAATAAAAAATTGTAATAATTGAAAAAGTTTAAAAAATATATTGGGAAAAATATTTCAAATGAATCGTGTTAAATACTTTCTTTTAATCATGTTTAAAAACATAAAAAATTAATATTTTATTAAAAATTATTAAAATAATGTTTTTTTAATTATTAATTAAATAATATTATTTATAATATAAATCAAATGAAATTAATTAATTATCCTAACATAAAGAGATAATATATGTAACACTTTTCTCTTGTGTTTATATCACTAGTATCCACAGCTCCTCCTATGCTAGCTTCCAATATCTCGAGGGTTGATAACAACCACGTCGACCATTGGTAATAATCGAAGACAATTTCAATAGAGATTATTACGATGTAATTTAATATATTTTCAATATTTTTATTTAATTATTATAATATTGATTTGAATGAATATATGTAAATCTATATTATCTAAAATAATAATAAATAAATAAAAGGCTTGCTACTTACGAATCAACAATCCAATTATATATGTGAGATTTTTATAATTGCTTAAATATCTGTATAAATCAGGCATTCACAACTCCGTTAAGCCGCAATTAAAACTCATATTATATATATAATATTATATAATATTATTATGGCAAGTAAAAAATAGTTTGTAAGATTTTGATAAGTGGTATTGAATAGTATAGTTAAGATAAGATATAATATATATTTGCATGCATGTTTGTCATAACATATAATACTTCTCTTTTGGTTGTATTAAAAAAATTATTTTTTTCTTTTTTTTTTTCAAAAAATAATACTTCTCTTGACCGTATAGTTATAAAAAAAATTCAATTACAGTACATCAAAGTTTGGATATATATTAAAAATAAAATTAATTGATTAAGATTTAATTAATTGTGTATGATTGATATTATTTATGTAATAGATACACGACCCAATAACCTAAGATATCTCACTTGTATTAAAGATAATCCTTATATATAACGACCTTATGAACTTGAAGATCAAGATTTGACGGTCAAGATTTAAGAATCAAGACCTGATGGTTAGGACCTGAAGGCCAAGACCTGTTCAAAGTAAATGGTTTGATACACTATCCTAACGACTTGGGTCATATCTTATTGTAAAAACTCAAGCAACATGTATATAACTACTTGTTTATGTAATGCCTATGATGACTTGACTTATTAAAGGTCGAATTGCATTTATTTTAGTCGCCTACGTAACCTCGACACCTGTTTAATATGTACTATTTATATCTCTTTAATGGGAACAATACAAGATCTGTTCATTTTGTCAATAATTTCACTTCTTTCTAAAAATCATTATAATCCTAACACATAAAATTCTCTTCAAAATGTAATATTTGTGAATATTTTGTTATTTGTGACCTTTTTTATGATTTAATGTTATGGTGATAAGACTTGTACTTTCTCGTTTCAAATCACATTTTTAAATTATATCAATTGTATTTGATTTAAAAAAATAGATAATTATTTTTCTTTTTTATTTAAATAAATAAATTAAATATTATATTTAGGGAAAAAATACAATTTCACCTAGGATGAATGGTCTTAATATACCTAAAATAAATAATTATTCCTTTATTAATTGATCAAATTCTTTTGAAAATTAAATAAAATAAAATCTAAAACTTATAAAAATAAAAATAACTTACAAATAATATTAAAAAGAGTTAAATTAGATTAAGTTTAATATTAAAAAAGTTTTAAAAATTACATTTTAACTTATACGACGTCTAATTAGATAACTACATTTTTTTAATATTAAAAATATAAATTGAACAAAAATAGTGCAATTTTTATAGTAAGAAATTTTAAAGTTTCTAATTTTATTATTTTTCTAATTTTTTTAGTTTTTCATTTCTTGAAGCTATGTATTTATTATTTTTATGGTCAAGATCTAAGAATCAAGACTTGATGGCTAAGATCTAAAGGCCAAGATCTGTTCAAAGTAAATAGTTTGATACAGTATCATAACGACTTGGGTCACATCTTATTGTAAAAACTCAACCAACATGTATATAACTATCTATTTATGTAATGCCTATGACGACTTGACTTATTAAGGGTCGAATTATATTTATTTTAGCCGCTTGAGAGTTCTAACCTACGTAACCTCAACGTCTGTTTAGTAGGTGCTATTTATATCTCTTTAATAGGGAGAATATAAAATTTGTTCATTTTGTTAATAATTTCACTTCTCTCTAAAAATCATTATAATCCTAACACATGAAATTCTCTCCGAACAGTGTCTATTTCATAATGTAAGATTTGTGAATATTTTGTTATTTGTGACCATTTTTTATGATTTAATGTTGTGGTGATAAGATTTATTCTTTCTCGTTTCAAATTACATGTTAAGTGTGAGTGTATTTTATAAATTTCCTTTTTATATTTATGTGTTAATTTATATAGGTAATATTATTTTCATATTAAAAATATATAAAATATTTATTTTATTATTAGTATTAATTATAATCTAATATATTATTATTAATTAAAGTTATTATTAATCAGATATTTTTATGATAAAATAATAATATATATTGTACGATGTCGTTATCCTTTATATAAATCATAATTACATATATAATCCCAATATACCTTGTCATTTAAAATACATACGTTTTATTTAATAACGTATGTAGAGACACAAATAACAAAGAAAACAAATAGTGGCGATTGTGCAAGATGGAGCGGAACTTTTAGTGGGACATGTATATTTTTGTTTGTAAGTGATAAAGAATGCGAAAGAACATGCAAAGCACATGAAGGAGCAACATCAGCAAAATGCATCTTTAATATATTCATTTCGAGCAATTTGTATATGTTATTTTCGCTAATCATATATATATATATACAAATATACAATAAGAAATCGTCTGTATATAAATTTGTAATACATATATCACAAATAATATAACACGTAGATACAATTAAATACACTTAATATTATTTAATAAATAAAATTATTAGAATATTTAATTCTTTAACAAGCCTTGATATTTAGAGATAATAATACTAAAAACATGTTAAAGATAATCAGAGTAGAACCTTAAGGAAACAAATTTCTTAAAATCTTAATCTTAAGACGTCACAAAAGATGATCACTCTCTTTGATAAGTCGAATTCAAACATTCAATCAAGAATATAAGGAACCAAAGCAAAAACTTTTTAAAATATATTTTTCTTTAATGATATTTGTTGTTGCCTCTAAGTTACATAGCTCTTCTTATTAATAAACAAGAAATCTTAAAATAAAAAACTCTCGATGAAATGGGCCTAATCCAAACTTAAAAATAAAATACTAAAAGACTTAAAATAAAAGCCCACAATTCATTAAAATAAAAATTGCTAAACATAAAAGGCCCACAATTAAATAAAAGACTAAGAATTAAAATAAAAACCCATACTTAATTAAAATAAAAATTACTAAACATAAAAAGCCCATAATTAACTAAAACAAAATAAATTTCTTCCTAATTTTTCTTTGCATCCAATTTGACATTCCAAATCTATCCCTAACGTAGGATCTTGAGAATATTTGTAGGATTTTAAGAATCTTTAAAATATTTGTAAACATCAACTTATTTAACACCTCAATTTTCATTATTCCCCTTTTCTTCGAAAAGATTCCTCCTCGAATCTTAGATTTGTAAGTAGGTCAATTTGGTATTGCAGATTTAGGTATAAAGTCTATTTGATGTTGCATGCCCTGCAAAGGATGTCATCCATAGGGAATCTTTTTAGGAAGTTGATTCTCAACATCATGCAACAGACATACAATGACACTAGGAAAATATGAGTTAAGATTGTAAGTAAGAAGATAAAAATCCTTGTACATAAGTACAAGTACTTGTTGCCTTCCAATACTTGCACTCGTACGTTTTTCAATAATTACACTTTTTTTATTTTACTCTCTTATTTGCTTACTTTTCTCTCTAGTTTTCTTACTTTTCCTCTTTTTGCTTATTTTTCTCTCCTGTTTGTTTACTTTTTTCTCTCTTTTTTTCACTTTTCTATCCCTTCTGTTCACCTTTCTCTCTCTTTTTTCCATGCCATTTGCTCCTTTCTCTCACTTTTCTTTACTTTATGCTCACTTTCCTCTCTCTTTTTCCACTCGACCTCACTTGCTCTCATTTTATTTTCCTCCTTCTCACACTTTTGTTTTTCTCTCAATTTTCACTCTCATGTTATCCTAATTTGATTTTCATAAGCTTGCAAAGGTTTGAAATGAGCTAATACAACTTTTTGGTTGTTCATTTCCAAAGAATAATGATTTTTGTAACCATTATGTGACACCTTCCTATCAAACTGTGATGGTCGGCTGAGCAATATGTGAGCAGCATACATTGGTGTTAACCTCAACTTCTCCACAATCATTCAACCATGGTATCTTGTATGGTTTGGAATGCTCCTGCCACTTCAAATTTAACTTTTCTACCAACAAGGTTCTACCAACAAGGTTCTACCAACAAGGTACTACGAACATTAATGCAGCTAGCACTATCAATAATTAATGCGCATACTTTATCCTTCACATGGAATCTTATGTGGAAAATATGATCACCGTATTTGTCATCTTCTTCATCACTAGGCGGTATATTTAGGACTTTCCTTATGACAAGTGAATCTCTATGCACAGGTTCTTCCACTTCAACATTGGAACCATCCTTCACTAGTGGTATCTCTTCGTCACATGAACTGCACTTTTGATTTTTCCATTTGTCTATACAATCAATTATTTTTGTCCTGTTTATAACTTGATCTCTCTTCCATTATGGAATCAGCTTCTTCTTCCTTGAACTCATGTTTTTTATGTCTTATTTTATTTAATTTAGAACCAGAAGATTCTAAATCATCCAAACTTCTATTTAGTTTCTTAAAGTGGTCATTAAAAGTCTTAAAGATGACTTTTAAGCCAACCTCTTTTAGTTATATTCCTTCCTTACTCTTGTTTTCAAACTGTAGAAAAAATGAGATAACTCACACACAGACTCCTGTGTTTGCTTCCAAATAAGATTGTTATCACTCTATTTTTAACACTATTTTGGCATTTTTTCAACACTATTCTCACTCTCTCTTTCTTACCAATCAAAGCTCATGACATCCTCCTTTTTGTTCTTAACAAAATCAAAGAATCTAACAAATCTTAAGAAGTAATCATTTTATTGGTTAATATCTCAAAATTCAGAATTCTAAAAACTTAACAAAAAAGTATGACAAAAATAAAGTCCAAAGAGGACTCTAAAGAAAGAATCTTGACCAAAGAAGACTCTAAAGAAAGAATCTTGACCAAAGAAGACTCTAAAGAAATAATCTGGACCAAAGAGGACTTTAAAGAAATAATCTTGACCAAAGAGGACTCTAAAGAAACACTCTTGACCAAAAGGGACTCTAAAAACACTCTTGACCAAAGAAGACTCTAAAGAAACACTCTTTGACCAAATAGGACTATAAAGAAAGACTTTTTAATAAGGAGAACTCTAAATAAAGACTCTTGATCAACTATGATTCCCTTTTTTTTATTTTTAAAATCAATCTTGGGTAGCAAGAACAAAATAAAGGAAAACCAATTTCAACAAGAACAAGAAAAATCAACAATAAAACAAGAATTAGATTCTTTAACAATCTACTACTATGATCTCCTTTTTATTTTATTTATCTCTTTTTACTTCTAATGCAAATATAAAATTGACAAAAAAAAATTCACAATCCTAATGAACAAGAATTGAAAACAAACGCAAAACGTTGCGACAAATCTTTAACCCCTCAATAAGTGGTCTAAACGACAGAATTTGAGGCCGAAAACGATACGAAACACAATCACAAATTTAATATGGTTATAGGTATCAAAACAAGCTTCAATTTGATATATTATAATAGTCTTTCCGATACCCTAGTCAAAGTTAGGGGTCATTTAAAGTTGTAACTCTGATTTATCAAATTTGGTTTTTTGAAACTACAAAGAACACCCATTTCCTCCTTTTTTTTGTTTTTTGTTTTTTTAATTTTTTGAAGCACAAAGATAGGTTGAACACATAATTAAAGAATCAAGAAAAATATATGAAGAAATCAAAGAAATCTATGAAAGAAAATCTAAATACGAAAACAACGACAACGACAACGAAATTGAAAGAAATCACAAGACTCAAAAGAATGAAATTTCTCTTCTTCTTTTTTGTGATTTGTGATTCAAGAATGCAGAAAACAATCAAATGATAATTTTTTTAGCAACCAAGGCTTTGATACCAAATGATGTGGACCCTTTAGGTGAACAACGTAGGACCCACGAACTCAAAAGAATAGAAACAATTGATTTGCTAAGAACATGTTGAAGATGATCAGATTAGAATCTTAAGGAAACAAAGTCCTTAAAACCCCAATCTTGAGATGCCACAAACGATGATCAATCCCTTTGATAAGTCGAATTCAAGCATTCAATCAAGAACACAAGAAGGCAAAGAAAAAGCTTTATAAAAAATACTTTTGATTAATGATACTCGTTCTTGCCTCCAAATTACACAACTCTTCTTATTAATAAGCAAGAAATCCTAAAATAAAAAACCCTAGATGAAATGGGCCTATTTAGTTATGGATTGGACATAATCCAACCTTAAAAATAAAAGACTAAAAATCTTAAAATAAAAAGCTCACAATTCACTAAAATAAAAATTGCTAAACATAAAAGGCCCATAATTAAATAAAATAATGAGAATTAAAATAAAAGCCCATAATTAATTAAAATAAAAATTACTAAACATAAAGAGCCCATAAGTAACTAAAACAAAAAAATTCCTTCCTAATTTATTCCTTGCGTCCAATTTGACATTCCAAATTTATGCCTTGCGTAAGATCTTTAGAATATTTGTAAACATTAACTTAGTTAGCATCTCAATCTTCATTAGATTAGCTTAGTCATGAAGTTTTCCACTTGTTCCTCACTTGAGATATGTTCAAGTAGTAGTTCACAAATTTGTACCTCTTATGTAACAAAATAGAAATCAATTTCCACATATTTAGTTTAATCCTACAACGCAATATTGAATTATTTTCTAAGTAACCTTGCACTGATGGTATCATATAATAGGATAAATGGTTGTGTTTTTTGCACCTTTATTTTCTTAAGTAGCTTCTGAATCCAAGAAATTAAGTTCAGTTGTGGCATGAGCGTTTGGATATCGACCAAGGCCATAGTGTTGAAATCCTATTTGCAGGACAAACCCAATCATAGTGCATCACATGTACCTCCAATGTAAGGCCTAGACAATGAAAGATTGACCATCTAGGGCGGTATTTGAGGTCAATTTATGTGTTTGTACTCAATTGTTTTACCTTTTTTTGCCCGAAGTGATGCAATCTTATGTTGATAGATAAGAAATAAAAGGTATTAAGCAATGATTATTAGCACATTACTTCTCTCCAGTGTCTCTCTAAATTTGAACCATCCCCAAAAATAGCAATGGTTCTTAATTTAGATTTTAAAGGATATCTTGGTACTACCCTTTGCTTACTAGATTACAAGAAAATTGTTAAGAGAATAAGGGAAGTGTGTGAGCTATATGGTTAGACTATTAGGAGTTTCCATGGGATTTTTTTAAATTGTAACAAACTATAATAAATATAAATTCTATCCTACACTATAACAAATATGAGTTTTTATGGCTTTTTAATATGGTATTTTATTAATAAAAAATGCAACATGTTATAAGTTAGAAATGGTATTGTTCTTTATTTGTTTGAATAAAATTCCAAAAACTTGAAATCTTGACTTTTTTTAATTTTTATGACGTTTAACTCATGCACTAAAAATTTGGTACCAAAACGTTTTCAGTTAAATCCTTCCCATGAAACTAATTATGCATCCCACTAAAATGTCATTTCATTTAGATCCATCTTCAATACCTCAAATCTCAAGAAGAAAACTTACCTCACAAAACTCATATGAGTTTATAAATTTGAAGAACGAAATTCACCTCATGACAAACTAAAGACGACCATTAATGAAAAAAAATTAAAGACAGTTATACCTACAATGAAGATAAATTTGAGACAGCCATCTCTTATAGAGAAAAAAAATGAAGGACAACGTATGGCCACACATAATAGCAACAAAACCAAAATATTTTTAAAGTAGTTTTTAAATAGTATAAATAATTGAAAATTTTAGTACTAATTAATTACTTGTGAATTAAATTTATTACAAAAAAATAATTTATATATAATAAATATATCTATTTAACTTAAATTACAAATGAAGTGATAACGTCTCTTTTGTCATGGATTTTGTGATATATCCACTTTATTTCAGGGAGAGGAAGCTTGGTTTGTTGCTTAGAATGACCAATAATGTCTCATTCATAATGACTAGGGAACTCTTCAATGAGATGAGATGGAATTTGGGCAGAAAAATAGATTCTTCTCTTGATTATTCTTAAGATGTTATAATTGAAGCATGTGTTTTACCTATTCTTTTTGTAAATCCTCAAAATTTTGCATATCATAGCCAGATTTATTCCAACCAAAGAACTACATGTATTTAAATTCAAAATAAGAATGTAATATCATGAATTCACAAAAAAAAACTTATATATGTTGAAAAAGTATATTGGTAAAAGAGATTACCACATATTTAATGGGAATTTTGATATTTGAAGTGATTTTTCTCATAAATTTCATGACAAATTAATCACATACGACTCTATCATTTTGTTGTGGAACCTACAAAAACCAAGTGTACATGGTTTTCCATATTCGAATATCTTTATTATTCATTAGTAAAATTTATTAAATTATTAATATTCACTTGTACATACCATAACTTTGTCACATATAAGCATATATGACTTTTTAAGGGCAAAGCCCCTACTCTTGTTCCATAGCTTCTATGCTCTATCAAAGTTTAAAACAATTAGTTATTTATTAAATATTACAAAGAAGAATAAAAGAAAAATATCTAACAATAACTCTTACATTTTAACAACTGTTTTTGTGTCTTTACTCAATTCTATGGAAGCTGAGTCATAGTAACAAACATAACTTCCATATAGATCAACGATTATCAACATCCAATGATCTTGGCCTTATTCAAAATTTAGTGGCAAGGGATTACCAATTTTTGATTTATGTTAAGTGTTAATGCCTTATCACATAATTGTTTAGCTTTGATGCTAACATCATGCTCTTGATATTGATAGATAAATGATGCATCATAGAACATTGCTAAATGTGATAGGTGATTAGCTTGAAGTTGATAATAATATGCCCTATATAAAATAAATATATATAAATAATTAGATAATATAAATATAATTATATAATTATATGTTCTACATAAATGAAAGTTATTTATTGATTGAGGATTCATCTTGTCCACACTTGAATTATACTTAAAACGATCATTTGAAATTCAAATAGTTGCAATATACACTCGATCAATATATATGTTTGCCCAATGTCTATGATAGAAATTTCTCTATTAAGTGGCACAATCCATCCATCATTTATGCTAGTCTTCGTGCAACTCTCCTAAAGTTTAAAGCATATTCATAACTATATTTTTTCCATGGCTTCTTCTTGAATGACTTAGTGGGCAATGATTGTCCACTAGACATAGATTTTTTATGAGATATTTTTTTTGTATCTCTTAAATGTGCCACACTTACTAATTCTAGTATAATAGACTAAATAAGAGGTAATATATATGTTAGTAACAATAAAATAATAATAATATAATAATAGTATTTTTTTTATCTTAGTTAACAAAAATAATACCATATCAAAATTTATCAAAACTTGATTCAACGGCCAAGCCACATATTATGGAACAGATTCTTAGACCATGGTAGCATCAGAAGGCACAAGAAGCGAACAATTTACACCATCATACCATAACACCTTTAAATAAGCTATCAGAGGTTGTAAATATATATCAATATCAATTTTAGGTTGATTCAGTCCTGAGATCAACAATATTAACGTAATGAATTTTTTTCATACACAACCAGGGAGGAAGGTTATATGTTACCATAATTACTGGCCAATAACTATATCTACAACTAAGGGAACTGTATGGATTAATTCCATCAGCTGCAATGGCAAGATGAAGAGTGTGCGGATCATATGCAAATGAGGGGATAAGTTATTTACTACTTCATAATTTGGAGAATCACACGGATGACGTAGCATCCCATCATCAGAACAATTAAATGAATGCCAAGTTAACATCTTTGATGTATCTTTACTTTTGAATAATATTTGAAAGCAAGGAATTGGAGGAAAGTACCAATGAACCTTTGCGGACATACCTTTCTTAGGTGTTGTATCATTTATAGCATGCTTTCATCTCTATTCTTTACACACCGAAAAATCATCTAATGCCTGATATTATTTTCTATAAAGAATGCAATCATTTGCACAAGCATAAATCTTATGAAATTCCATGCCAAATCAACTAAGATATTTCTTCACTTCATACAATGAAGATGGCAATTCATTACCCTCAGAAAACCTATATGTTAGTAGATTTAGTATTTCTATGAATCCCTTGTCAGAAAAACCTTTTTTTGCCTTCACATTGTACAAATTAACCAATCCTGACATTTTAGTGTATTTATTTCATTATAAATATAACAGTTTTTTGACATCTTCTATAAGTTTTTTAAAGGTTTGGGGATCATCATCCTCATGTAGTTCATCTTCAACATCATGAAGCTTATTTTTTGTTTATACATTTTGATAAGATGTATATAATACACTCACATTCATATTTATCTTTTCTCCATGAGTATTATCAATGTTTTCTCCATGATAATACCAAAATTTATAACTCAAAAGAATACCACTATAGATAAGATGATACTTAACCTCATTCAAAAATATTATTAAAATAAATTAATATATATCAAAAACATAAATATATAAAATTGTTAAAATAAATAAAATACCTTCTTCTCTTCTAAGCTTGAATAAAACTACACAACCTACATAACATAAAAATTTATACACAATCTATAACACATAATATACATTAAAATAAAAAATTTGAATAATAATTGTAAAATAATTCATAGAAAATGAGTGTTTGGTAAGTGAGAAAGTGAAGGAAAATGGGTATAAAACATTTGAGTATTATGCTAAAAAAATATTGAATTTAGAAAAGAAAATGGAGAGGAAGAAAACCCACTAAACAACATCAGAATTGGTGGTTGCAAGTGGCCGAAAAATGAGAGAGTAGTAGAAGGATGGTCAATTTTTTAGTAGCAGTTTTGGAAGAGGAAATAATGCACAATTCTATCTAAAATTAGGAGAGAGAAGAGATAAAAGGAAAAAAAATTAGGTAGGGTCAATTGACACGTAAGACCAATGTGTAACTCATACCGTCGATCCTACGTGTCAACCAACGCTACACATAGGTCCGAAGCATTGATCGATGCTACATGTGGCTCATGTCGGTTGACACATAGAACAGACGCTATGTCCTACATGTAACATTGGTTGACACGTAGGATTAATGCTATTTTTTTAATTTTTTAAGTCGGTCTTTCAATGTATTGACTTAAAATTCATTATAAGTCAATTATTCCTAAACACTGACTTTAAATCCTAACTTAAAAAATCCTTTTGTAGTAGTGTCTATCACCTATGGATGAGGAGATGTTGAGGAAAACATACGACATCGCCTCAATTTAAATAATGATTCCAATGTCAGGGCCCGTGACAACGACCCATCTCTGAATAGGTGGATGGTCTTTCATGAGAAAGCTTTGTGGTTGATAAGTACTCAAAAAAGCACTAAAATTACCATGATTTTATGCACATTAATTTATTAATATATATATATATTTATAAGATTTTATCATATATTTATATAAATTTGTCTTTTCGGTATCACAGGTATTTTTATTGTTTTTCAGGTATTTTCACTTAAAAACGTAACTTAAAGAGTCAAAGAGTAATACTGGAGGCAATACCTCACAAATATATTCAAAAATAAATGAGAAAAAGTCAACAAATATGGAAATATTGGACAAAATGGGTCAAAATGATGAAAAATGTCAAAAAGGAGGAAATCGCGCACGCAGCCGCCCATCCTCACCGAGCAGCCACCGCAGCATGCCCATCCCGTGTGTGCCCTTGTTCCCTTTCCGCACGCGTTGCTTTGTTCCCTGTCCGTGCGCGCACCCTTGTTCCTTGTCCGTGTGCACCGCGTGCACCCCTGCTGTTGTCTGCGCGCATGGCTGCCCATCTGTGCGCGCAGCCACCCCACGTCATGCTGACATCATCATTCACTACTCTATGTTTTCACCATTTTTTATCATTTTTTCACCCACTTCTCTTCCCATCCTCACCTATAAATACCCTCATTCTCTTCATAAATAAGCACACCTCAAAACACATCTTCTCTTTTCTTTCTTTCAGTCATTTCTTAGATTTTTTGGTTTTTCTTAGTTTTTAGCTTTTCTTAGTTTTTTCTTAATTTTAGAGTTCTTCTCTTTTTGAGAAGAACTAGTTATGTTTTTGTAATTTATTTGCTTTTCGATTCAATAAATGAAGTGAAAATTCCGCTTGGAGGCTTTCCCGCAACGGGAATAGCAACAAAGTACTATAAGGATTTTATTTTCTTTACAGTTATTTTTTATGCTTAATTCTTACATGTTATATTTAATTTTTCTGTGATTAATTAAGCATAATATCCTTACAGTACTTTGTTGCTATTCCAGTTGTTGGAAAACCTCCAAGCGGAATTTGCACTCCCATTTATTGAATCGAAAAGCAAATAAATTACAAAAACATAACTAGTTCTTCTCAAAAAGAGAAGAACTCTAAAAATAAGAAAAAACTAACTAAGAAAAGAAAAAACTAAGAAATGAGAAAAATAAAGAGAAGAGAATATGTGTTTTGAGGTGTGTTATTTATGAAGAGAATGAGGGTATTTATAAGTGATGATGGGAAGAAAAAATGGGTGAAAAAATGATAAAAAATGGTGGAAACGCGGAGTAGTGAATGATCATGTCATTTGATGACATTAGCATGACGTGGGGGCGGCTACGCGCACAAATGGGGTGCAGATGGGCAGCAGAGTGCAGGGGTGCGCGCAGACAGGGAATGTAGCGCGCGTGGACAGGTAACAAGGGTGCGTGCGGACAGGGAACAAGGGCGCGTACGGGATGGGCGGGCTACAGCGGCTGCATGCACGATTTCCTCCTTTTTGACCCTTTTTGACCCATTTTGTCCAATTTTCCCATATTTGTTGACTTTTCCTCATTTATTTTTAAATATATTTGTGATGTATTGCCTCGAGTATTCCTCTTTGACTCTTTAAGTTATGTTTTTAAGCGAAAATACCTGAAAAACAATAAAAATACCCTTGATTCCGAAAAGGACAAATTTATATAAATATATGATAAAATCATATAAATATATATATATTTAATCAATTAATGTGCATAAAATCATGGTAATTTTAGTGCTTTTTGAGCACTAATTAGTGGTCTAGGGTCAGGTTTCCTCTGCATCCTATCATAAAAAGATATTTGGTTATGATTTAGCTTCCATCGGGTCAACTGATACCTAATGGCTAAAAGTACCTACTCTACCTTACACTAATATGTAAATAGCTCAAGGTGGATCTGGAAATGCTCTAGTTAAATGAAGCCTATGTGTTGAAGTAGAACCTAACAGACCTAAGGAGGTTATACAAGCTAGTAAAGTAGAACCAGGGTATAAAAAATGTAGCCCTCCTTGAGAACGAGAATAATTGAAAAGAATATTTCTTCTACATTTCATGTCAATAAGAAACTTTTATTCATGATACGAGGCTAAGAAGGAGCACCTAGCAGATATCTAGAACTATTTTCCTAAGAAAACTCTATAGAGATAACTATTAAACACCCTCCACATTTTTGCATATTGGTTGATAGGGCAAGGCTTAGTGGAGCCCCCAATAGAATCTTTCATAAACTTTGATCTCCCTTAAATTTCCAAGCCCTTCCCACAAACTATGGGGAAAGGTTTGAGGTGATCCCTAACGATGGTGACCTAGCCTTGAGGCTTTTAACCTTTTCCCCCCATTTTTTCTCAAACCCGTAATACTAACATCTTATCGCCCTTATCTTTGCAAAAACAATGGAGTTCATCTCATATGCTTTCCTAGCATAGCTTAAGAGAAAGGTCACTTTTCAAGGGCTGAGCTCATGAAAGACTACACCGTCGGTGCAAGGTAAGGGCTCTTCTAAAGGGAAGAAGAGAGGCAAGTTTTCTTGGTAGAAGAGCCTTCGCATTCCATTAAAAAGGAAAAGGAAAATGATTATTGATGAGCCCATGCTGAGACTAGAACCTTTGAATGTCTTCTAGCCCTCACCCACGTCTCATGATCCACACACTTCACCACTTCCCAGCTCAGGTCCACAAGTGTTTGGCCACCCTATATGGGATTCAAGGAAGGGAAAATGTGTTGTCAACTATCTTAGTACTGATGTGATGGGATGGCTTTATAGTGGGGTATGGCACTCGAGCAGCTTGACCAATATGTGTACCATCTTTATTTTATAGCACACAAGAGGTAGCTCGATGCCATATATGAGGACGTAGGTTCAAAGGTCATGATCAATCACCTCATGTACCAAGTGTGCCAATCTAACATCACTCATCGTGTATATATATATTGTAATTATTGATATTTCTTATGTTTGACCTCGTGTCATATGGATTTATTTAGTTGTAGCTACTTTATGGACTAGAGAGGGCTAGAAGTGTGGGGAATTCAAAGCATAAGCTCGAATAGGAAAAGGAGAGCCATGCCTTTATTTGGGCCAAATATATGGTGCAACTGGCAAAGGCTAACAAGTGGAAGGGTGAAGTTATAGATAAGGGGGAGAAATTGTCTAAGATCATTGCTAAGCTAAATGAAAACTCAAGGCATTTTTCTAAGCTTAAGGATATCTATAGGAAGGTTGAAATTTATATTGAGTCATGTAGGGTGAGCTTAATGCGATAGCCTAGAAGCTCTCCTCGAGTATTCAGATAGGGTATGAGTTGGCTATGGAGTCCTTCAAAATGAGGCCAAGAAGAGAGGCCTGGGGAAGCACTACTACCAAATTTTATATATCTCGATCACTCCCTAGTACATGCCTACTCAATCCCAAAATGGGGGTGAGGAAGAGGACTCGGACTCAGACTCTAGTAAAAGTAATGATGGGTCCAAGGTGGCAGTTACAGAAGGTGGGACCAGAGACCTTTGATATTGGTAATTACTCAATCCTTTTAATGTAGTAGACCCTAAGCTCCATATACTTTTCACTTCCTTTCGAGCTCAACACCATTCCTACTTGTGTGGTTATGGGCTCAACCTTTGTAACTTCGGATTTGTTAATGAAAATCAATTTAGTTTTGGGAACCAACTTTATTTCTTGTATAATTGTGTATTTATATCATATAAAGTATTTATTTACGATGTTGACCTACCTTTCTATTTTTTGGACATATGTCACTAGACTTTTGCATGACAGCATGCCCTATAAAAAGGGGTTAGGGACACTTGTTAAATTCAGACAATATTATTTAAATAGTTTCCAACTCATTTTCCATCTTTCTTTCTCAAACCTTATGGACTCTAACAAGGCTAAAGAACATTCAATTCTAGTTTTAAAATTAAAAAATGGTAGACTTAAGATCGAGGTGAGGGAATTAAAAATCAAGTTGTCTAGGCTTAAGGATAAGCTAAAACTTAATGAAAAGACCAAGGATGAGTTCGCCTCTAGTAAGGAGCAACTATCCTAAACTCAAGCTTAAGAGAGAAGGACCATGACCAAAATGGTCACTCGTGTGGATAAGGATTCCTACTAGCCAAACTTCTATATGAAGTAAGCTGAGTGGGTCTTCCTCAAGGTGATGGGTATTGATGAACGAGTGGAATTCTTTATGCTCGCGTTAAATTTGGTCCCTCCTGAAACAATGGCCAATTTATATAAGAAAATTACCAAGATTCAAGCTGAGTTACTACCATTGGTAGAGGAAACAGAAGACCATAACACCAATCGTATGTCTAAGCGCCTGAGGTTTTTTTAATAGAATGGGTTGGCAATGCGAGACCAATGTAATTTCCCATGTGTATTATCTCTCTACTTATTCATTATTCATATTATCTGATCAATACAACCAACTAGAGCGCTCTACCTGGTTCCTAATTAAGGTGATTAACTCATTACTTTTACAAGTTTCATGGTACTCTACCTTGTTCTTGACTGAGATGATCAACCAATGACATATAGTAGTAAGGGAGAGCATTCTAAGTGGTTCTTGACCGAGGTGCTTAACTCTGCATTCAAATTTAGAACGCTCTACCTAGTTCTTGACTAAGGTGATTAGCTCCTTACTTTTACAAGTGTCAGAACGCTCTACTTGGGAAAGCACTTTATACATGGTTCCTAATTCAGGTGCTCAAATTTTCCTTCAAAGTCAGAGCACTATACCTGGTTTTTGACCGAGGTGATTAGCTCATGAATTTTACAAGCGTTAGCGCACTCTTCCTGGTTCTTAACTGAGGTGATAAGTTTGTGGCATATAGTATTAAGAGAGAGCGATCTAGCTAGTTTCTAATCAAGGTGCTCAACTCTCCCTTTAGAGTCAAAACACTCTACCTGGTTCCTAACCGAGGTAATCAACTCGTGGCTTTTACAAGTTTCAAGGTGCTCTGCCTAGCTCTTGACCTAGGTGATCATCCCATGACATATATTAGTAGGAGAGAGCATTCTACCTAGTTCAATGTCAGAACGCTCTACCTCGTTCCTAACTGAGGTGATCATCTCGTGACATTTATAAGTGTGAGGGCACTTTATCTGGTTCTTGCTTAAGGGGATCAACCCATGACATATAGTATTGAGAGATGACCATTTATTGAAAGAACTTACTTCATATATATACATACAAGAATGATACATATAAGTAGTAAATTAAGATACATCAGAAGTGGTATTTCTTTAAGTGCATGGCATTCCAACTTGTGCCATCCTTAGCTTCTTCAATGTTTCTCAACAAGTAGGTTAACATCATAAATGGACACAAAAATTGATAAAAATGCACCACTAGGAATAAACATAATTGGTTCTCAAGATTAGATTGATTTTCATTAATGGTTTAAAAGAAAATTTCAAGGCGCAGCCCATGACCACACAAGTAAGAGTGGAATCAAGCTAAAAAAAGGAAAAACAAAAAGGGCTTAGAATCAACTGTAACAAGAGCCTTGAGTTATTACCACATCAATGATCCTAATCTCATCTTCTATACCATCCACCTCAATCCTGTCACCACTCTCTCCCAAGTCTGAGTCATGTTCTTTGTCCCCATCTTGAGACTGAGTAGGCACATGCTAAGGAGTGACTAAGATATCCATAATCTGGTAATAATACTCACACATACACCTCTTCTTGGCCTTTTCTCTAAAAGAGTCAATGGCAAGCCCATACCTTATTTCCACGCTCGATGAAAGTTGTTCAGCCGTAGCATCTAGCTCGTGCTTATCCTTATCTTCTATTTCTGCTAGCATATGATCATGTGTATTAGTATAAACCTTGGCTTTTCTCTAGGCCTCCTCCAGCTCTAGTACATGCCATGCTTAATCATTTAGCTCGACAGTGGCATTGGATAGTTTCCTCTCCTTATCTATGGCATCGCACTCCCACTTGTTGGCCTTTTCCAATTGCAAGGCATACTTAACCCAAGTTGAAGCATGCTTCTCCTTTTCCTATACAAGCTCATGCTTTAAACTCTCCATGCCTTAGACCCTGTTCAACCCATAAAGTAGCTACAGTTGAAAAAGCTAAAGGATGTGAGGTCAAACATGAGAAATATACATGACAATGGATAAACATACACATGAAAAAGAGATGTAAGATTGGAATACTTGGTACATCAAATGACTAATCATGACTTCTGAGACCTCGTATTTACATATGGAATCAAGCTTCCTCTCGTGTGCCATAACAAAGAGGTGACCCATATAGTGGTCAAGTTGCTTTGGTGCCATACCTCGATAAAGATCCAGCCTATCTATATTAGTAGTAAGATCATTGATGACACTATTCCACTTTCTTGAATCCCTTATAAGGTGAACGGGTACATAGGGAGTCAAGCTGGGAGAAAGTGAGGTATATCAGTCTGGGGAAGTTGGTGAGGGGGCAAGGGCTCATCCATGGTCATTTTCTTTTTACTTTTAGAAGGGATAGAGAGGCCCTTCTGTCGAGAGGACTTGACATTGGAATCATTAGTTGGACAGAGGAGAGGATATTATATATTTTCCTCAACCTCTCATCATCATATGGTAATAGACCACTAGTCTTGTCTAGGGCTAACCAACCCTTAGTATGGCCTATGGGTTCCCCAGTGCCTTTGTTCCTTGTTTTCTTCCTCCATGTCCTAGCAACTAAAAAGCTTTAAAATCTTGTCTTGGTGGAGGATTCTACATCATCACTTATGCTAGGGTATTATGGGCTCTCCTAGGAGCCTAAGCTTGAGGTCTCTTCTATGCGTATAGTCTCTACAAAATACCACAAAACATAAAAAGAAAGGGGTTAGGCACAATAAGAAGAGATTACCTAGAGTCGAGTTTCAATATAAAAGAAATGATTCTTTAGAACCAACCTAAAAAGAAAGTAGAAAAGTGTTAGACTAGAAGAAATTGTACTATAAATCGCGAGCAAATAAGCTATATGTCGAGTTAATTTCTTACCATAGAATTAAAAACCTTTTTATGCCTCGACTTGAGGCAACAAAGCATTTTTCTCTTTAATTTCATTTAATATGTAGGAAATGATGAATAGGGTTAGCTCAGGCACTTCCTTATATAGAGACCTAAATTTCTCTCTCCAATCAACTGACACATATTTATTAGAAGAGTTGAATTGTTTAGATCCGCTGCCCGAGTATTACTCTTCCATAATACACTATTGGGAATGACCCGTCTAAGTTAGCTCTTGTATCTATAGGGTTGACCACCAACTATAGCTATGGATGATCGAGCTTAGACCATAAATATGTCTACTTTTTACCTTTATACCCCTTGATACCTTTATTTTATGTAATCGATACATATACGTATAATAATTTATGTAATCGATACATATACGTATAATACTTTATAATAGATAGAATCCCTAAGGGATCCACAGATTCCGTCAATTGTTCTAAAATCTCTCTAGTTTTTCTCTTTGTAAATTGGATTAATCACAACAAATAGGTATTAATACTATTGCATTATTATTAATTAGAATTATTAGCTAGACTATTTAGTTATAGCACTAAAACAATTATCATTTCATATTAATAATAGATGTTATGGTTTCTATTAGTTCACCTTTTTTTTCTTTTCATTTTCATAGAAAGGCAATCCAAGAAAAGTCAAGACTAATAAACTCTTCTCGCTCACTTGTTTTTGTAACGGGAAACAAATAATTTTTCCCAATTTTTATCAATTAATCTTCTCCTTATTTAATTATTTTTTCAGTTTTTATCTTTCTCTTTTATGATTTTTAAATATATATATATATATATATATATATATATATATATATATATATATATATATATATATATATATATATAAATAAGAAGTTCCTTTATTCTTATATGGATGCCTTAATTTCTTAATCTTGTTTATAATGAGATTAAGTTTGGAATGATTCCGCATCAACTAATTTTAATTTTTTTTATAAATACCTTTATATTAAACTAAATTACACAAATTTTCAAAATCACTACTCATTATCATGATTTACAAGGGTTACAATGTTAAATATATGTTGCTAGATGTTAATTATGTTAGCTTGTAGAGTTATAGGAATGTATAATTATGAAATTCTTCCATTAAAGAATTATATAATTATCTACACAAGATGATATATATATATATATATATATATATATATATATATATATATATATATATATATATATATATATCACTACAATACAATAATACACTTTTATGTCTTTAGACAAATAAAATATAACAATACATTAATTTTTTATAAATGACTTTTTTAATTGTTGGAATTAATTTCAATTAATTACAATATAGACTAATATGTTATATAAATATATATTAAATAATAGACTGTCAAATATCTAATTAGACTCGTTATGAAGTGATTAAATTAAGTATTATATATTGGGTTCAATATATGTCATGAGAAGTGGGACATTTAATGTGTAGAATACGTATTAATAACTTTATGATTTAATGATGGTCTAAATTATATAAATTTTAGAAATAATTCAATTATACTATTGGTTCCTCGAGAACACAATTAAATATGGTAATATATTTGTAAATAAGAAATTACCCATATAGACAAGTTTTGTATTCAAATTTTGAATCTGCTAAGGATCCAATAAGAAAATTTCCAGATAGGCAACTCTGAATTCATAATTTGAATCTGCTAAGTATCTAATAAGGAAATATTAAATAAGAAATTTTTTATATAGGTAAGTTCTGCATTCAAAATTTGAATCTGCTAAGGATCCAATAAGGAAATAGAATACATATCACCTCTTGAAATTTAGAGGTATCTTTTCCTCTACTAGCGTCTCTTCGTCTCTTTCTTAATATAGTTCGACTCTCTCTCTATATATTTAAAATATACAGAAAATAGAAAATACAGAGAGAAAAATTAGAAAAAAGGTTTTCTGGTTAAGAACTTGCAATTTTGGGTATCTCTTCTTCTATAGAAAAAAACATTGTCACTACCGCCTCTCTTGCTCTCTCTATCAGACTTGAGAGAGATTACTTGGAGATCTAATGGCTTCTAATAATCACCGGTGATTGTGTTTCTCTGAAAGATCATGACTATGGACCAATGTAATTTAGTATTAAAGATTAAAAGTTCAGTAGAGGATCATAATAAATCTAGGATTTATGTATTGCAATATGGTTATGTAAGATTCATAAATAATTATCAATTAGTACCAGAGCCAACTCTAGTTGAACCATTAAATTTTGATTTTTGGTTCGCATTTTTATGGTTTGGAAATTTTTAAGACAATTAATAAGTATAAAGTTTTGAATAATTTTCTATACAAAAAGTTCATTCTGTTTTGAAACTTTTAAGACAAATATTTAGGTAATTGCATAATTTTTCTTGATTCAAACTATTTATGGTAAATGGTCAAATTATTCAAATTAAGCACTACTATATTCTGATTTTTATTTCCGTATATCCATTATTTTGGTATTCTGCTACAATTATTTCCGAACCATAATAGAGTATACAATAATTTGATTAAACCAAACTTGACTTTGGATTTTGTTCAAATACTTATTTCGTCAATTAATTGTTTGAAGAATTAATAAGGTTGTACTAAGTCATGTTTTAAATAAATTTTTCCCAAGGATAATATTAAGTCATTATGAAGGCTTCAGATTAAGATATATTTTGGAAAATGATTCACCAATGTATTATTTTACCAAAGTAACCTCTCATACTAGCATTGACCATTTGCCAATTTATACATAGAAGATATACATATGGTATTTGGTTATTGGAATAGCCCAAAATAAAAGACAATAGTCAAGTATTGTATGTGTATACTTGTGGTAATGAATGGGTAATGGTCATTAAGTTTTAGATGCAATTAGTTAATCATCCTAAAGGAAGATTGACTAATTGACATCAAAGGGACTACTACATTCAATTGCTACACCTAATTATCTTAGAATAATGATTAACTCCAAAGAGCACTTGTTGTTCGAAGATACTTAGTAGATGGAATATGCCTTATTTTTATTTTTTATTATAATTATTCGATCATTTGATTAATTCTTTGTGAATATTTTTTAGCAAAAATTATTGATCTTATAGCTGGCATAAATAACAATCTGATGTTGACGGGTTCTAATTACAAGGATTGGAAAGATAATCTAGAGATTATCCTTGAATGCCTTGACCTGGACATAGCATTGTAGAAGGCTAAACCATCTATGCTTGTTGAAACTAGTTCTAAAAAGGAACAAAATGCACATGCATGATGGATGAGGTCAAATCACTTTTGTCTTCGGGTCATGCAGAAGATCATTCCTGAAAGTTTTATTAGACCAATTTCTGATTCCATTCTTGCTAAAGACTATCTTAAGGAGTTTGAGCATAGGTTTGTCAGGAATGAGATGGCTGAAATAGGTTTTCTATTAAAAAAAACTCTACACAATGAAGTACAATGGTAAGAGTAATGTCAGGGAGCACATTCTTGAAATGATGCATACCGCTTCAAAATTAATGGGATATAAGCTAGTTATATCGGATGATATGCTAGCTATTTGGCTATTAACTCCCATCCTACCTCATTTGGACAATTCAAGGTGAGTTATAACAGTCAGAAGGAATAATGGACACTTAATGAACTCATCTCGCACTGTGTTCAGAAGGAATAGAGATTGAAATTGGAAAAGAGCATAAACACAACCATTACTTCTACCTCTAAGGGAAAAGGAAAACAAAAATTTTAGGCCAATTCAAATGCTACAACTACAAGTTCACATAAGAAGGGTTGTTTCTTCTATGGATCTAAAGGGTATGTGAAGAAGAATTGTACCAACTATCACACATGGCGTGTGAATAAAGGTATTACTTTTTCATTTGTTTGTCAAGAAGTTAATGCAGTTTTAGTTTTTATTGACACATGGTGGGTAGATTTGGTTGCAACTACTCATATCTGTGTGTCTATGCAGGGTTTCCAAAGTTACCAGAAGCCAAGTGATGGTGAAAGATACATTCATGTGGGCGATGGAAACAAGGAAAAAGTTGAAGCTATAGGGCATTTTAGATTACTTTTGAAAACTGGCTTGTATTTGGATTTATTTGATACTTTTATTGTACCGTCTTTTAGGCAAAACTTAATTTCTATTTTTGCATTGGAAAAATTAGGTTTAACTTGTTTATTTAGAGATAGAAAGTTTGGTTTGTATCAAAACTCCAATCTGGTTGCTTATGGTTTTCTACCTGTTTTAGATCATCTTTGTGCTTAGATATTGTTGCTTCCGATAATGAGATCTTGAACAATGAAACTTGAAAACGTTAGTTAAAAATTAACACATCAGGATTCAGCTGCACTTTGGCATAAGCATTTAGGTCATATTTCTCGACAGAGAATTACACGTCTTATTCAAAGTGATATTATATGGCCTTTAGACATGTTGGATCTCGGTTCGTCCATTGAGTGCGAAGGGAAAAAAACAAGCATGTGCAAATATACAGCCAATCATATGAAAAATTTCCTTAATTTGATATATACAGACATATGTGGGCCATTCCCTACAGCTACTAGAAATGGGCATGTATATTTTACCAGTTTCATTGATGATTATTCTAGATATGGTTATATATTTTTAATTAAAAAAAAGCTTAAGCTTTGGACACATTTAAATTCTTCAAGGCTAAAGCTGAGTTACATCTCAACAAAAAGGATTAAAGGTGTTAGATCGGATCGTGCTGGTGAATACTATGGTCGGTATGACGGCTCAGGACATCAACGTCTAGGGCATTTTGCTAAATTTCTAGAGGAAAATGCAATTATGCCACAGTATACAATGTTGGGTTCACCCACAAAGAACGATGTGGATGACAAGCATAATTGAACATTAATAGAGATGGTATAGAGTATGATTTCTGATACCTTGCTTCCATTGAAGCTCTAGGGAGAAGCACTTAAGACGACAACATATATTCTGAATCGGGTACCGACTAAGGCAACGATCAAAAATCCATATGAATTGTGGATTGGGCAGAAGGCTAATCTCCAGCCCTTTAGAATTTGGGGTTGTTTGGTTGAAGCTCGGCCTTATAGGCTACATGAGAAAAAGATGGAAAAAAGGACATTTAGTTGATATTTTTCAGATATACGGAAAGGTCCTCGGGGTATAAGTTTTATGATCCCACTAATAGAACAATTTTTTGAGACAAATGCAGTTCATTTCTTTGAGGATGTTATGGTGCAAGGGGGAAATACAAATAAAATTGTATTTGAAGAGAAACAAGATTCTCTTATACAAGGGGTGCGAAAGCCAGTACGAATTTTAATAAGAATATCTGGAGACTCATTGGTTCAGGATCATATGATGATTGCTCAAAAAGCACGAAAATAACCATGATTTTATGCACATTAATTGATTAAAAATATATATATTTATATGTTTTATCATATATTTATATAAATTTGTCTCTTTCGGAATCACGGGTATTTTTATTGTTTTTCAGGTATTTTGGCTTAAAAACGCAACAAATATGGAAAAATTGGAAAAAATGGGTCAAAAATGTCAAAAATGAGAAAATCGCGTCACCGCAGTGCCCAGCCGGGCACAGCACGCCCAGATCTGCGCACGCCACTACTGTTCACGCGCGCGCCCAGCTACCCTCCACGGGCGCCGACGCCCGTTTCGCCCCATTTTTCACGTGTAGCCATCCTCATGACGTCATGCTGACGCCATCAATGACCTCAGTAATTCCATTCCGCGTTTTTACACTTTTTTAACATTTTTTCACTCACTTTTTCTCTCCATCCTCACCTATAAATACCCCCCTTCCCTTCACTTCTAAAAACACCTAAAAACACATTCTTTTCTCTCTTTCTTTCTCTCTTTTCTTAGATTTTTAGTTTTCTTTAGTTTTTCTTACTTTTCAGCTTTTCTTAGTTAATTTCTCTTAGTTTTAGAGTTCTTCCCTTTTTGGGAAGAACTAGTTATGTTTTTGTAATTTTTTAGCTTTTTGATTCAATAAATGGGAGTGCAAATTCTGCTTGGAGGTTTTCCAACAACAGGAATAGCGTCGAAGTTCTGTAAGGATTTTACTTTTTTTTACAGTTATTTTTATGTTTTATTCTTACCTGTTATATTTAATTTGTCTGTGATTAAATTTAACTGTGGTGGTTGTTAATAAACATGATGTAATAATAACGTTGTTATGCTTGCGAAATATTAAATAGGTGAAAATCTCTAAAATGAATTGATTTTGTTTTTATTCAAGATTCTATATTAAGAATGTTAGAGAGAAATATATTATTTTCCATTACAAACTTAAACCTGAAAATTAGATTTTAAGGTTTAGTTATCCGGTCTGATTTAGAGTAGTGCTCTTTTATTTGATGGTACAATCGCCCAGTAGTTAGAATGAAGCTCTATTTCAAAAGTTTTTATAAGAATTATTATCTGAAATTGTATTGACAACATGTTTTCAATAGTGGTTTTAAAACTTGAAAGTTAGTACTCGGATAACTAAATTCTTAGGTTTAATTTGGACACCTTTAATAAAGTTTAAACTGTCTAACCCCACCAAAGGTGGCATTTAAATGGTTCATTTTCAATCTCTTAGAAAAAGGAATTAATTTAATTAAGCAAATTAGTTTTCAACCCCACCCATAGGTGTTAATTGATTTGTTTAGTTAACAAAGAATATCTAACCCCACCAAAGGTGGTATTCATACAAAAAAAGGGAGAATCAATAAATATCAATTCATATCTTTAATAACCTAAATAATATGAGCAACATAATTAACTTAGTTATTATATCCATAAATACTCCACTAATATAAATGATAAAATTTTCATAAATGTTTATTGAATCTATGTTTATTTTTATGTCAGTAGATTAAAAACACAAAAACCCCAAAATATCGTGACATGATGTTTAGGATTTAATTTCATTTTTAAAAGTTTGAATAATAAATTAAAAACCACATACATTCCTTCCTTAGATCGACCTTGGGAGTATACTTATCATTTTCTTCGAAATGATTCGTGCACTTGCGAGAGTTTTATAAATATTAAAACCAAAGTATTGGCAAGAATCGGTGATGCCGGTTTTCGCTCATCATCATACAATGAATGAACCTCCATAAATGGAAGAGAATCTGGTACAAGAAAATCTTGATGCTAAAGAGGAATCTATACAACCTCAAGAACTACAAGAACAAGTGCATTTAAGGCGGTCTACAAGAGAGAAAAGAAAGGAAATATCTAAGGATTATGTCGTGTTTCTTCAAGAACATTAATTCGACATTGGCATGATGAAGGATGACCCTATCAGTCTCCATCAAGCTTTGGAAAGTATGAATTCTCATAAATGGATCGAGGCTATAAATGAGGAAATAAAGTCAATATATGACAACAAAGTGTGGGATATTGTCCCATTACCTAAAGGTGTGAAATCTATTTGTTGCAAATGGATATTTAAGATCAAGAGGGATTCAAAAGGTAATGTGGAAAGATACAAAGCATGACTTGTTGCTAAAGGATTTACGCAGAAAGAAGGCATTGACTTTACAGAAACTTTCTCACATGTGTCTATCAAAGATTCCTTCATAATTATTATGGCTTTAGTGGTACATTTTGATCTTGAGTTACTCCAAATGGATGCTAAGACTACATTTCTCAATAATGACATTGATAAATCCATTTATATGGTGCAACCACCTAAATTTGAGTCTGATGACTCAAAGTAGATGGTTTTCAAATTAAAGAAATCCATCTATGGACTCAAGCAAGCATCTCAACAGTGGTATTTCAAATTCCATCAAGTAATTGTCTCATTTGGATTTGAGTCTAACTTGGTGGATGAATGCATATTTCACAAGTTGAGTGAGAGTAAGTTTATGTTCCTGGGTTTATATGTTGATGACATATTGCTTACCAGTAATGATATAAACATGATGCGTGAAACTAAGAGATTTGTTTTAAGGCATTTTGATATGAAAGATCTTGGTGAAGCATCATATGTGTTAGGCCTTAAAATACAAAGTGATCAAAATAAGGGTATTTTGGGGCTTTCATAACAATCATATATCAATAAAATTCTCATGCGATATGGCATGGAACACTATAAACCAGGAAATACCCTTGTTGAAAAAGGAGACAAATTTAGTCTCAATCAGTGTCCAAAATAGAACTCAAGAAATCATAAATGCACTAGATTTTATACGTTTCAGTAGTAGGAAGTCTGATGTATGCTAAAGTGTGTACACATCTAGATATTGCATACATCATAAAAATGTTAGGTCGATATCTCAGTAATCTTGGTATGGATCATTGGAGAGCAACCAAGAGGTATTACTTAAGTACTTGTAAAGAACAAAGGATCATATGCTAACATATCGGAGATCAGATAAGCTTTAGGTCATTGGATATATTGATTCTGATTTTACGGGCAATGTGGATAGCATGAAGTCAACATCCGGTTATATTTTTATGTTGGTTAGAGGAGTTATTTATTGGAGTTTAAAGTAGACCATGATTGCTTCTTCCACTATGGCAACCGAATTCATTGCGTGTTTTGAGGCATCGATCCATGGAATATGGCTAAAGAATTTTGTCACTGGGTTGCGTATTGTGGATACTATTAAGTTGCCACTCAATATATATTGTGACAATAATTTAGTAGTACTATATTCCAACAACAACAGGAGCTCGTCAAAATCCAAACATATTGACATTAAATTCCTTGTTGTGAAGGAAAGAGTTCAAAGTGAACTTATAAGTATTGAGCATATTGGTACAACTTCTATGCTAGCATATCCACTGACTAAGGGATTGTTACCCAAATAGTTTCACAAGCATGTCACTCACATGGGCATATATTCTACAGAGGAATGTCAGATTTAGTGAGAGTCTGTATTTTATGTATCATGTTTTATGTTTTATATGATATACTTTTACATATATCATGCAGTTAACTTTTATATAATATTCTGTCATTTGTATGTATCATGCAGTTATTCAGACTTCATTTATTCAAATTTTAGTTATTCATTTTATTATGCACTCTGATTTTTTATTGACCTCAAAATCAAATTAAGTTAAAAGTAACCAAATTTGAGATAAGCATGTGGATCACATTGCATGTAATTTCCAAACTACACATCCTCTTTTATGATGCATGCCATTCAGTTATGTTTACACAATGATTTATGTTGGTTTAGATTCACTTTATGAGACGAATACTACTTAAGTCCTTGTAAATATGATTGATAGATGGAATTGGTTGATGACGCAAAAGGCTACGACAACATAATTTGAGTACTCAATTCGGTTTTATCAATATATGTATATACATATAGCCCAAGTCGGAGATTGTTGGAATTAATTTCAATTAATTACAACATATATAAGCTTATATGTGATATAAATATATATTGAATAATAGACAGTCAAATATCTAATTAGACCCGTTATGAAGTGATTAAATTAAGTATTGTTTATCGGGTTAAATATGTGTCATGAGAAGTAGGGCATTTAATGTGTAGAATGAGTATTAATAACTTTATGATTTAGTGATGATCTAAATTATATAAAGTTTAGAAATAATACAACTATGCTATTGGTTCTTGGAGAACACAATTAAATATGGCAATGTACTATAAATAAGGAAATACCCATATAGGTAAGTTCTAAATTCAAAATTTGAATCTACTAAAGATCCAATAAGCAAATATTAAATAAGGAAATTTCCATATATTTTGAATTCATAATTTGAGTGTGCTAAGGATCCAATAAGGAAATTTCCAAATAGGTATGTTCTCAATTCAAAATTTGAATATGTTAAAGGATCCAATAAGGAAAATTCCAAATAGGTAAGTTCTGAATTCAAAATTTGAACATGATAAGGATCAAATAAGGAAAAATTAAATAAGGAAATATATTACAGATTATCTCTTGAAATTTAGAGGCATATTTTCCTCTACTAGTGTCTCTTCATCTCTTTCATAATATAGTTCGACTCTTTCTATATATATATTAAAAATATACATAAAACATAAAATTTGGAGAGAAAAATTAGAAAAAAAGGGTTTTCTGGTTAAGAACTTGCAATTTTGGGTATCTCTCCTTGTATAGAAAAGAACGTTGTCCTTGCCGCCTCTCTTGCTCTCTCCATCAGACTTGAAAAGGGATTACTTGAAGATCTAAAGGCTTACAGTGATCACCGATGATTGTGTTTCTCTAAAAGATCATGACTATAGACCAAGGTAATTTAGAATTAAAAATTAAAAGTTCATTGGAGGATCATGATAAATCTAGGATTTATGTATTGCAATATGGTTATGCAAGATTCATAAATAACTATCAATAATCTCTCACAATTTTATGAGATGTTTTTAGAATTAAATAATTTAATTAATTGTGTTAAATTTATTAAAACAACTATTTAATGAAAGTTTTAATTTAATCCTAGATTCCAAATGTTACTTATAATAAATAGAAAAAAATAAAAAAATAAATAACTAATTTTATTGAAAAATATATATATGAAAACGTTGTGGTCTTCATGATATGACTTCCGACTCCCACATCCTTAGACCTAAGTTCAAATTTTAGTATAATTTTCACTTATTTAATAAAAAATGATAACTGTAATGCCCCTTTAAAAATATAAAATAAAATATATGAAAAATTGTTGCTGGAAATTTATAAAGCATAAATTACTAATATTTCTAATTTAATTATAATAATATTTCATTGAAGAGGAGAAAAAGAAACAAATGTTAACTCAAAACAGAAAATTTAGTATATTTCTAATTTAATTGTAATAGCATTTCATTAAAGAGGAGGAAAAACATGTCGGAGTCAAAATAGCTAAAATTGTAACCTCTTTTATTATTTATATCTATTAACAATCTACATAATTCAATACAAAATGAACAAGTTTAGCGGTAATCATTGATTCAATTAAATATAAACTCATGTTTAATGCATTTAATCATTTTAATAAACATATTGAATTTGAACTAAAAGTCTTTGAATGTTATTATGATCTTGAATGAAAATATCGACAACATTGTAGACATGTCGATATTTTACACATCTTAACATTGAAATATGATATCTATAATTTTATAGCTAAATTGTAATGAAATTGTCGATTATATCATAACTTTTTGCTTAAATATCCTTATCGTTAAATTTTTATTTAAATATCTTTTTTTGACTAAAATGTCTTATATATCACTACAAGAGGTTGGGTAATATATGATGACCACATAGACTGAGAAATAGATAGGACGATCACAAGTTCGTGACCATCTTATAAGAATTATATGATGGTCATTACGGAAAATTTAAAGTGAAATTTTATAGAACGTTCATTGAGAGTCTTAAAAAAAATTCCTTTAAGAATGCTAGTAACCATCATATATTTGAACATATAGAAGGGTTAATCGTCATCTTCTATCTCAACATATAAGATGACTATTAATTGTCCTATATGTTAACGTATAGGATGTCTATTAATGTACTATATGTTAACATATAATCCCTAAAAGAATTTTGAAAAACAAATACCTTCAACCTTATCATTTTTTTACCTTTCTCTCTCAACTCACTCGATCTTCTCAGCTTCTCGATGTGCTCGTTGCTCACCAGCCCCTCTCTCCATTGTCATCATCGTCATTCTTCAACCATCTATCTTCCTTCACTTCCTTAGCCGTCGCTTAACACTTCTGGCCTATTCCAACTTATCTTCCCATCATATGGTTTTACTATTCCTATCATTGTTCTATCTTCGCCAATAACCATCACTAGCATCAATTTGTGTCATCGTTCTCCTACTAGTCTGTGTAATCTCTTATCAACCAACTGTTTGTGTCTCTATTCGTTGTTCGCAAGGTTTCTTGTCTTTTTTATATTTTTTTGAATAATATTTAAGATAATCTATATTATTATTTTTCCCATTTTTTCATTTTTTTTAGAGTATATTATTTTTTTTTGCTGATTTTTTCTTGTGTTGTTTAATTTTCTTACAATTTATAAATAATTTTCTTAATTTTGTTTAATGAAAAAATAAAAAAAAATTAGTTTAGACATGAATAGTTGATGTATTATGATAAGTATTAATTAAAAAAGAATATAGAACTATTATAAAATTAAATTAGAATATATATGGTAGCTATTAGCCGTCGTATAAACATTCTATAGAATAGTTAGTGACCATATTATAAAAAAATTTTAAAGATGATTACGACCATCTTATAAAATATTTTTTTGGATGGGTACTAACCATCTTATAAAATGTTTTTTAGAATGGTTACAGGCTGTCTTATAAAATATTTTTAAGACACTTAGTGACTATCCTATAAATTGTTTTATATATAATACATATTAGGGTTGAACATATTAAGTTAGTTTAGGTTAAACCCATCCGGTTTGGGTCAATAAAAAATGCAAATTGAAATCCAACCCAACCCATTGTACACTGGTTGGTTAGGTCGAGTTGGTCAAGTTGGGTTGATGGAATTAAGTTTTTATTGGATTTGTGGTCCTTTTCATTCATTATGGAATTTTTTGGGTTTTTAGCCCTTTTCATATATTTTGGGCTTTTAATGTATATAATGGCATTTGATTGCAAACATTAAACAAAAAATATATATAGGTCTCTGATTGCATAACAAAACTAACAATAAATTTTTTTAAAAAAATTTATAAAACCCATAATTTGTTAAAAGTATGCTATCAACTTCTAAAATAAATCATCAATAACATTTAGTGAAAACCTAAGAAATGCATAATAATTTAACGATACCAAATATAATACTATAGTCCATGATAATCCAAGTAAAAGAAATATTAGAGTTCAAATACTAAAGAAAATGGCCAATAGCCACCAAACTCCGAACAAATAAAAAAATCACCTAGTTTGTGTCGAGTAAATATCTCCTACATTATAAATATAAAATAAAATATTAGTTTTAAATCAAAAATTTATAATAAAAAAATAAGAAAGGATTATGAGATATAACCTGACTACTCAAAATCCAATCATAAATAACTTTCTTGGTTACTCAACTATGGTGATACATGAAGTAGAAACCTTTAAAAAAAAAAGAGAATAAATAAGAGTTAATAAATAAATATATATTAATAGGCTAAAATAATAAAGTTAAAGAAATAAAGTAAATGCAACTTGATTCAACATCTTTACACAATGACAAGTCCAATACATCTTTACACTCACTGACCGTCCTATAAATGTTTTATATATGATTACCTATACACTGATTGACTTAAAAACAAATTTGGGATGGTAACTAGTCATCTTATTTGAATACATGCTTTTATTTAATATTCGATGAATGAATTCTTTTTAAATTTATTAATGGATGAATGAATTCTTTTTAAATTTATTATTTACGAGAGGTTGTATAATATTGATAAGATATATAAGAGTTGGATGTCTATCAATAGAACACAAGTATAATTTATTGAGGGTGTGAAAATTTATTGAAATTTGCTTCTAATAATTTAAGGGAGAATGATCGAATGTCCTTGTTTGAAGTCTGCAAATTTGAAAATTTATAATGTAGTTCAAGTTAGAAATCATATTTAACATAATGGCAATGATATTGGATATACAAATTTGCATCGTCATGGATAAGCTACAAAGCAAAATTCAAAAGTTCATCTTTGAGAAGAAGGAGGTAACATCAATCCATGTGAAAATTAAAGATTCCTACAAGAAGTGAAAATTAAAGAAAGGTTAATTATTCTTCCAATTCTAATAGGTATCTAGAACCTAGATAAGGGTCAAAACACCAACCCGTATAATTTTTTCATAAACTCTATATCAATTTGGCTAAGTAGGCCTTATAACAGGAATTAAGCAATTAACAAATCGAAAGTACAAAACAACATTCTCAATTCAATATACAACAAAAACAACTTGTAGTAAGAAACTACAATAAGCACACTAGTGAAGATGTGCCTCACAAGCTCCTGTCCCGACTAGCAATATGCATAAACATAATAAATATCACACAACATGCAACACGATCATACATATTGACAAGCTATAATGGATTTCTAATCTCTTCAAGACCTCATTTGTGAAACCATATTCATTAAATGATGATTGTACTTTTATAGCATGGAATCATACATTACATAACAAACCATAATAAAAATTCCAAGACCTGGTACATTACCAGGGTAAGGATATACAAACTCCTTAAAGACTCATACTAAAAATTCATAATCAAAAAGTAGAAGTAATAATTAGAAAGCTATAGGCATGCTACAAGGAAAGGAAAAAAAACCATAAAACTATGTAAAACAAATGAGCTTTCTAATCAAAGTCTAAAACTAGTATGATGGAATATACACAATAGAAACTCAGATTATACTAACAAAAAAGTGGATCATGCATAACAACATATACAACGAGGTAAACCCACATAAAAACCTCATCTATATGGTAACATCCTCGGGTTGCTTAAAACAATCACTCAGTAACAAAGAATCCATTAAATAATAAAATAGTTACACTCTTACAGAAATAAAACCACCATTACCTCTATCAGCCATGAGCTCTATCCTAATTACCTATTACTGCTCTTGCTTGTTGCTTCCACAATGACCTGGTTTGACACATGAACCCAATTTTCCTCCAAAGCCTACACCACTTAATGTCGTGTAATCAATGACTATAGATCAATAACCAGAAATGTAACTACTCCCAATCTTGAGGACCAAGCATAAACTCAAACAACCTATCTCATATTGAACAACAAGAGATATGAGAATTTAAAGCATTTAACTCAACTCACTCTCACAATGAGGTTCTCATAAATAAGTATTTGCATCCAAGAAACTCCTAAATGACACTCAGCTTAAATACAACCCACTTATAAATATCGTCTTAAGTACTCAACACTAATAAGCACAGTTTCGCTCACACAACTACAAATCACTAATATCGAACAACACTCGAGGTATTGATGATCCAAAAATAGAAAAATGAGAGGTCAATTTGACAAAACTTTGTTACATTTTATGGATACCAAATAAGAAGAAATTGGAGGTATTTATAGAACTCAGATTCTCCATCTCGCTAGCCACCTTGACAGGCGCCTTGCCACCACCTTTGTAAGGTCATTGGCAAGCTTGGTGGTAAGGTGGTAAAAAGTCAAAAACTTTCATCCAAAAAATGTCGAGTACTTTCCATAAATACCCATACCTAAAACAAACTAAAAACTTAAGTGATAATGTCATGCACACTATGAAAACCAACCACATGGTATGTATAAATATGCTTACATATAAAGTGTTATGAACTATGTATGTATATGTATTACTTAACTATAGTAACAACCCTACCATAAAGGATGACATAATACTAAATAAAATAAAATATACATCATGTGTTGTACACGAGAAGCCAACACATAGACATAAGAACAATGAGACCTACAAAAAGGATTTGATAAATAGTGTTGACAACATTGAAGAAGAACACAATTTCGATGACGAAATTGAGATGGTTGACTAAGTACCAATATAATTATTACAATTACTATTTAGACAATAGTGAATTATAAAAACTGAAAAATAAATGATAACTAATTTTAAATCGCAAAACTCAATAACTATGAAAACGACCTAAATCTTAATCTTCCACTTTCCTAAGCATATGAATGGCTAAAGTTTTTGCCCAAAATAATTGTCAACCAATTACATGATCAATTAATTCTAACTTAGCATGCATTCCTCTCTCAAGTACACTACACATCATATAGTAATTAACCTAATCACACTCTCATGTCAATTAGATTGTATACTACTCATTAAGATCATCAATTATAAACCACATACATAAGAATCGTACATATTTACTTAGAAACTATGTATATTATTTAATCAAGACAAACAATTAAATAATTCTCTCAAATATATTTAATTTCCTCAATAGATCAATTATTGGCTAAACAAATAATAGCATAAAAATTAGATTAAATAATATAATTGAATTGAATTGAAATAACAATTGGGATAAAATATTATATCATCACATGTATAAAATTGAGTTTATAAGACCCCTAGATTAATCAATTAACTAGACATAATTGTATTCATAAAGCTTAGATTTCTTATAAAGAAAGATGTAAAAACTAATAAAGAATGGAGAGAAATAAGAGATACACTCATTCTCTTGATTTGTAGCACTGATATTCTCTTGAATCTTTCACAAAGTTATGTCTTCTTATATCTTCTCTTAAAAAAATTATATTCTTCTCTCTTCTTGGCCGCTACTAGGGTTTTTGATTCTTAATTATGTGTTTTATTTATGAAATAATGGTGTTTATTTAAAGGAAAAATGACCTAATATGGACCATTAGATCATCTCTTAAAATGATCCAAGGGTTGAGGATGAAAGCTAGGAATCAATATTTAATTAGGAATAGGATTTTTTCCCAGCACGAAAGCGCACCACGACACCAAAAAATAGCATGCCTCGGCATGGTCTCCTCTTATCACCAATGAATGTCCAACCATAGATTGCAGCAGTAGTGCCAAAAAAATCATGTCAAGGCATGGTGGTGATTTATCTCATTTTTGACTCATATTCACTTTGTTTGCTATCATTCCACCTACATTGATATAATTAAATACAAATTAAACTTTTTCATCAAATTTAACACTTAACGAGGAAAATAAGTGATATATAAGTGGCTAAATAACTCTAATTTTGTAAAGTTATCACACCCTCAAACTTAACTATTTGTTTGTCCTCAAGAAAATCCAAGTCATCTAGCAAAATTAATAAGGGTAGTATATTCATAAATACATATCTATTAATACATGCGTGATCAGTAAACACTATCCCTTTCAAAGGCTATAAAATTCTATGAAAAAAGTTTCAACTATCCATTAATCAATGTTTCATCAATGCAAGGAAATGCAAGATTTTTGACAAAATTATTTGTGTGCTAATGTTGCACATGATGTCATCCAATGCACTCATGAAATCAAGACCAACAAATAAGACCTAAATCATTTCTCAAGTGAAATACTCTCAAGGATTTCACCCCTTGTTCTGCCATAACCCCTAATTGATCTAGTACTAATTGTTCCCTTCTTAAGAAAAGTAAGGCTCTCTCTATTTTCAAATCAAAAGGAACAAGATTCTCACCCGTCAATTTGTGCATACAATAGAAATTGTGAAACAAAAATTAAAAGGTCCAAACTACTATAATAATAACCATTATTGATATCTACTACAAGTACTAAACTCCCTGGTAATGGTGCCAAAACTTGACCATGATAACCATAAGTATATGGGTTATGCGATTAATATAATATACCTAAGTATGAATGTCAATCACACAAGGACTTGTGTAACTTAAAACTGAGAACCAACATACTTATTAAGAATATTATTTGGAAAATATCAAATTATCAAAACTGAAAAATAAATGAAAACTAATTTTAAATTGCAAAACTCAACAACTATGAAGATATATGAGAAAATGACTTGGAATCTTAATCCCCTAAAATTTCCCCCAAAATAATTACCAACCAATCACATAATCAATTGATTCTAATCAATCATGCATTCCTCTCTCAAGTATACTACACCATATAGTAATTAACCTGGTCACACTCTCATGTCAATTAGATTGCATATTACTCATTAAGATCATCAATTATAGACCACACACATAAGGATCATATATCTCTACTTAGAAACTATGTAGGTTATTTAATCAAGAAAAAATTAAATAATTCTCTCAAATCTATTTAACTACTTGGATAGATCAATTATTGGCCAAACAATTAATAGCATAAAAATCAGAGTAAATAATATAATTTAATTTAAATTACAATTTTGATAAAATATTAAATTAAAGAAAGACATAAAAACTAATGAAGAATGGAAAAAATAAGAGATACACTCAATCTCTTGATTTGTAGCACTAATATTCTCTTGAATCTTTCACAAATTTATGTCATCTTCAATCTTCTCTTGAACTTTTTCTCTTCTTCTCTCTTCTTGGAAGCTACTAGGGTTTTAGATTCTTCATTGTGTGTTTAATTTATGAAAGAATGGTGTTTATTTAAAGAAAATGACCTAATATAGACATTTATATCATCTCTTAAAATGATCCAAGGGTTGAGGATTAAACTAAGAATCAATGTTTGATTAGGAATAGGATTTTTTCCAAGTAACAAAAGTGTGTCGCAGTGCTAAAACAATATGTGGTGGTATGGTGCTGCTTTTTCCCATTTTTGACTCATCTTCACTCCATTTTCCATCATTCCACCTACATTGATATAATTAAATATAAATTAAGTTTTTCATCATATTTTAAACTATAACATAAGTGGTTTAAAAGTGACTAAATAACTCCACTTTTGTAGAGTTATCAATGACTACCAAGATATAATGGATGATTTCATAAAGCCATTATACCTAGGATGCATCTAGTTCAAACAATTATCAAGGTTAGTCTCACTTTATAAATTGAAAGGTAAACATGGTCATTTAGATCCAAGCTCCATGGAGTTTCTAACTATTTTGAGTGAGATGTTTCCAAAAAATAATTTACAGCCATCATTGATGAGTGAGGTTAAGAAGATGCTTCATAGACTAGGCATGAATTATGAAAAATCCATTATTGTCCTAATGATTGTATTCATTATTGAAATGAATACAAGGATTTCATTGTATGTTTGCATTGCCAAAAGTCAATGTGGAAGGTAAATCCAAGGTCAGGGAAGGAGAGAGATAATGTTCCTAAAAATTTATTATAATACTTTCCACCGATTCCACATTTTAAAACAATGTTTTAGGATGTAACAATGTCTAAAAATTTAACATAGCATTCAAAAGAAAAGGCAAATGATGGCTTGTTACAACATCTAACTAGCAATCCTGAATGGAAGCATGTTAACTATATCTAGCTTGAATTCGATACTGAATGTAGAAACATTAGGCTTACACTTTCAATTGATGGGATCAATTGCCATCGCTCTTTAAGCCTCCTCTTTAGTTATGTATGAAAAGAAAATATATGATGCTATCTTTGTTTATAGCTAGACCTAAGCAACCAAGAAATGATATTAATATTTAATTGGAGCCATTGATTGAAGACTTGAAGTTATTGTTGACCTAGGGGTTTATTTCTATGATAGTTTCAAACTTGAGAATTTTAAGTTGAAAGATATTTTGTTATAGACCATCAATGAATTCCTTGCTTATGGAAATAATTCTAATCATGCCATAAAAGTATTCCATGATTGTTTGTTACGTAGTAAGTGGTGTCATGGATCAAGGTTAAAACATTACAGAAAAATGTCATACATGAGTCATAGAAAATGGTTACCTTGGTCTCATACATATAGAGAACAACACAAATATTTTAATGGGCATGAAGAGAAGTGAACATAACTAATTCCTTTTACTAGAAGAGAAGTATTAGTAAGAGATGAAACATTGACTTATGCATGTGAGAAAGAAAATTATAAGGATAATATAGACACTCTATAGAGGAAAAAAATCATCTTTGACTCAAAATATTGAAAGTTCTTGCATGTTAGACATTTTTTAGATGTCATGCATATAAAAAATAATGTGTGTGGTAGTATTATTGGTACATTGCTAAATATTCCTAGAAAAACAAAAGACAATATTTTCCAACACATGGATCTCAAAAAAATGTGACTTAGATTAATCCAAAAGTGGGTGCAAATAAAACTTACTTACCTCTCACAAGTTACACTTTATCGACGTTGGAGAACAAGTCTTTTTGCAACACATTAGAAAATGTTAAAGTCCCCAATGGATACTCATCCAATACATTGTGGCTAAAATATCGAGAGAAATTGACAAAATATCAAAAATATCAAAGAAAAATCTTATCATACCAATGTGATTTATTTATTTATAATAGTTAATACAATTAGATAACATTAACTATTCAAATCATAAAATTGTTCTTTCAATCATTGGAAAAACTACTAAAATTTCATATTACATAATTAACCAATAATATTTAAATTAACAAAAGCTAATTCAACATTGAAAGACACAGATTACAAAGAGAAATAAAAGATATAATAATAAAATTCCCTTATTGATAAAAATAATTCCAGATCTCTGAATGAGTTGTCACTACTATCTACAAGCTTGTGGATCTTCTTTACATTTCAGAGGTTTTCTCTCTGTATCTAAATATGATAGTGGAATGACTTTCGAAGATGGTTCTAAACTAAAACTATATTATAGCTACACTAAATTCTAAATCTCCTACTACTTTAATCTAATGAGACTATGTATCTATGTATAAGAAAAAAATGGAACAAGGGTTGAAGTTAGAAAATTACAACGCGCACCACTGCATAATTTTTTTTCCCTATTACAGTACAAAGCTGAATAGAAATTCATAATTTCAACCAGAGAAGATCGCACTATGACACACATTTTATTGCAATGAGGAACAAAAATTTCAACGTGCCTAGTATGTTTTTCTAAGAGCTGACAACCACAGCACACATAAACTTCACTATGGCATGCATATTTTGTCTTGAATTTTCCTTTTTCCCCTTAAATATTTTATATTTCATGATGTAAAGCTTACATGCCTTAGTCTTTTAAGCTCTTATGTGTTATTTAAGTGCTCCAAGTGTTGTGTCGTAGTGTGTTGATATTATTTATCTCTTTCAAAGATAAAAATATCTTAAATACAACAAAACCTACTCGTGATTTTAAACAAATATATTTGCATAAATAATAAAATAAAATACTTTAATCAAACCTATTCATTCCAAATAAGCACAGTACAATCACAAAATATTAGTGTTTTTCAAGAACTTATCACAATCCCAATCAACATCTTGATAGTGTATAACAAGTCAAGCATTATAAAAACCTAAAAAAAAAAAAACTATAAAGACCTAAATATTTTTTATAGATTACCAAGGTTGCATTTAGCGTATGCAATAAGCCTTTAAACCCCTAACTGATACTAGTGGACAAGTTAAAATCTCGTGAGGGAATTTAGTAATGATATCAATAAGCATCATAATATGCAAAAACTAAAAAAAAAAGGACTATTAATAAAAATAAAAATAAAACTATGAAAATTCTCATGCATTAGTTTCTTTTTAGATCATAATTCATGACTCAAGCACAAGATCGACTAACATCTCAAAGGATCAAACTTCATTGTTTAAATTAGTTACACATCACAAATTCATGCCTTATTACTAGAACATATTAACATTGACTCACCTAAACCTATTTTTAAGAATCTAAATTCGTTTTAATTGTATTCCTCAAAAGATATACACTAAATATCACACTGATTCTATAGGTTCAAGTAACAAACAAAGTATATACGAATAGAAGTTATGTAAAGAATAAAGCAAAAAGGTTCACATGTGATAAACAAGAAAGCCTTAAATATGAAACAAGAATCTTATGAAAAGAATCAAAAGCAAAGATTATGAAGACATCACATTACTCATATTATACTTGAATTGAAATCATTAATCAAAAATAACGAGTATGTGCCACAAGATGAATGAAAATACATTTGACTCCAATGGGTTATTCCTAAGGAACCCCATATATATCTTCTTTTTTACTAGAAGTCAAGCATGAATGAAGATGAACACACATCTTCAATTTCTATTCAAATCATTTAATCTAAGCGATGAAAATAAATACATGATACTTCATGTAGATGTTTAAAATCCAAATATTCAATGCAAAACATATATAGATTAACTAATAATTTGAAATAATAGAAAAAAGTTTTTAAAAGAGTAGAATAAATATTATCACTCAGAATAAAATGACATAGGCTCAAAAATATCACAAGGTAATCTCCACAATTTGATTCTTATACACCATATTTAGGTTTACCTCAATCTCAACATCCAAGTATGAAGCATAAACTATGAATAGAACTAACTCTTACAATAATCCATGAACATGTTTAAAACATCAAATAAACAATGCAATAACTCAATCATTCACTTTAAATAAACCAAAAGCAAGATAGTTTTGTATATTTTTTATTTGGGCCTAAATGTCCCTATTCAACTAACTATAGCGAACAAATGTTTGGAAAATTTTAAAATGCATAATTACATAAGTAACTTTTCTTCCATTCCCAACCCAAAATATACATTGTCATCAATGTTCAAATGTAAAATATATCAAATTAAAAATAAAAGGAAAAATAATAAAAACAACTATAACCAACAAAAAATAATAAAAGGTAAAAAATGAAAAATGAAAAAGGCTTAATGTGCTTGAAAATATACAGTCTATCCCAAGACTATCATTGATACGCTCTTATTGTAAACATTAAAAAATTTCTTGGTTGAGCCCATGAATGGCCTACTAAATAGTACAATGTGCTCCATGTCCATTTGTAAGGTTTCTTGCACATTAGAAATTACAAAATCTATATGTATGATAAGATTATCTACATGTACCATTAAATCCTTTACCATGCCCTTTAAATTTATTAGAGATTTATTTTCCAATTGTAGAGACATGATTATGGGTTTCGGGTTACCCACTCCTAGCTACAAGTATAAATATTAAGGCATTAGATTAACACTTGCACCTAGGTTTAACATAACATTTACCTCCTTCTTATAACCAATGATATATAACATCCACATTAAAGCTTCTAGGATCTTTGGAGGTAGCTTTAGAATTATTTGTGTTCCCTGCATCATTAGGTAAACATTTAGAAAATTCAAGGAATCCAATGTCTAGTAACTCATCATTGTGAGGCCTTCAAATGTTCATTTTGATCGTGTAATTATTCTCTAGCTTACCTTTGCAAATACTCAGCTAGTTTCCCCACTTGCACTCCCACTCTTTTTAAATAAGCCTCCAAAGAGTCCAACATTTGACTGTTTTAATTTGGTTTTCTTTGCTAACATATATGAATGCATCTAAGTATTTGATCTATTTAGAAGATTTTGTGGCATATGTTAGTTGTATTACTAGCTCTGCATAAGGTTTTGGTTTAGGGCATAGGTAGGATCATTTGCTCTCCAAGAGAAATTAGGATAATTTCTCCATTCTTGATTATAAGTGTTTGCATAAGGGTAATTCCTATGTCTAAGTTGATAACCCTTCATTGCATTCACTTTTTCAAGACTTGCAAATATTTCTCTTTGATAAGGGAATGCGTGGGCACCATACCCATAATTACTACACACTATATATGCTTCTCTATTTGGAGTTCCTTTACTCGTAAGAAGTGCAATTTTCTTGGTGAATTCTGCAAGTTGCATAAACATTTCATTGCTAGAGTCCATCTCATGAACTCCAGCTCTGAAACCCCCAATCTCATTAAATATTTTTAAAAGAATAATTAAATTCTCTACCTTATTTCATTTTGTTTTAAATTTTGTAAAGTTTTAAAATAGTATTTTTCATCAATTAGTAAAATAAAATTTTGAATTTAAAATTTGATTTGTGCATATTCTAAAATGGCCTTAAGTATTATTTTTTTTGTTAAGTTTTCTTGCATATTTTATAATTTTGAGTAATTGAATGAAAAATTACTAAAATGTTCTTAGTTGAATAGTTTAGAAAGTTTCTAAAGAGATATTTTAGTAATTTGAAAATCTATATATCCTTATTTTCTCTAGGGAGTTCTCAGCCCATTCTAATTGATTGATAAAAATTACAAAATTCCCTTAGTTTAGTAGTTTAGAAAGTTTTTAAAGGAAGGGTATTTTAGTAATTTTATAAGTTTCTTTAGGGTTTTCAGCTAACCCATTTGTTTCAAAACTCTAGCTCCATAAGGTCCAAAAAGATGGAGAGAGATGGAAAATAAGAGCTCTTCTTTTCCTCAAATTGGTTTTAAGGTAAAAAATTCATCTTTTCTTCAAGTCTTCTTCGCAAGTCTTTTGAGTGCTTTTTTTTATGAATGATTCATGTGGGATAATCATCCTTTGTGGAATGAATTATTTTTGAATATATTCTTGAAGCTTTGAAAGATTTTCCTTGAACAAGTGGTACACTTTTGTCCAAAACTTTAAAGTTCAAAAACTCTGTTGTTATAGTTCAAAAAACAACCTCTTGAAAGTTACGATGGAAACTGGGAATTTTTCTAGAAAATTTAGGCATTGAGACTTACAATTTTGAAATATATGGATGTTTATTTTAATATGAATTTTACGATATATCATTTGGAGCTTTTTACTGAAAGTTATACTAGTTTTTCCAAAGCATGTTCTATATACATCGAAACTAAAAACTTTGTTTCACCCTTACCTGTATTTTGTGATTTTGAAAAAGGGTTTAGAGGTTTTATTTAGGTGGGTTATATTTTTTTTTAAATCTTAACATGTCTAGTTTTATAAAGATTCTACAGTTTGTTATTTGAAGTTTTCTATAAAAGTTTACTTGTTTTACCAAAGCATGTTATATAGAAAATGAGCTAAAATTTTTGTCATGGTCTGATCTATATTTTTGTGTTTTGAAATAGTTATATAGATTATAATTAGGTGTGTTATATCTTTTTTTGAATCTTCAAATGTCTTTTTTGTATCATTTTATAGAAATATATTTGGACGATTCTATTGAAAGTTATACCTAATTTTTTGAGGGTAGGTTTGGAAGTATATTAAATTGTACACACTTGTTCTAACCATTTTTCATTTGGTGATTTAAATTGTTTTACTAATACATAATGGGGATATCATACCTTATTGGAAATCTATAAATGCCTAATTTGTGATGGAACTTACAAAACTAGATTTGTATATTTTCTATAAATGTTATGATTATTTGATTGAAGGTAGTGTGTGATGAATTTAAAATAGTTTTCACCCAAGTTTATAGACAAGGGGATGACTCCTACCCTTTCTTTTTAGTAAGTTTTTAACTCTTTTGAAACTTTTTACTTTTAAGTTCAATTGATTAAAGAGCATGCCTTCTTCAATTGGAACTATGAGATTAAGAGTATCTAAGTTAGAAGTTATTTGTTAACATCTCATGTTTTAGTATTTTTAGAGTACCATTTAGTTTTATATTGGACAAACTAGCTATATGGTGTTATTCTTATCTCTTACACAAGTATGGGTCACATAGGAAATGATGATTCAACAAACCTTACACGACAAATATAACAAGAGATGTGATACCATATAGTGAGTGGATATCACTTTCACCACTTCCATAAGTACTTGGTTATTAGTAATTTAAAACTATTCATACCGTTAAACTTAAAATTATTCATAATGTTTGCCTTTATTCTCTGAATTTTTCACAAGTTAAGAACTTTGTTATTAGAAAATGAGTATCTTATGCTTAAAAAGTAGATACTTATTTTTACTAGTGTTCATAAGTTTTTACTTAGATTTATGACATAAATATATATTTTGATTTGAGCATATAAGTTTATATTCAACTTTTAGTAGTAATATTCTAAAATATTATGCATATTATATGTTAGTTAAGAAGCTTTTACTCAGTTTTATAATAATTGTATAGATTTTGATTAACATATAGAAGTATATATATAATTTTTAATAGCAATATTTCAGACTATTATTATGTACTATTTTAAAACAATCAAATAAGCACCACCCCTATATTCAACAATAATATAATAAATAAATAATTAATTAATGAGCCCCTATTTGTACTCATGTGATTAACACATATAATTGGTTTTGTTTTGTCTGTATATGCAATGAACTCTGTACACATATAACCATCTTTCTCCCACTCATGAGTTTGGCATGGTTTTCCTAATTCTTATAATTTATTATATATAAGTTACTCATTTATTTTACTTACATTAATGCATTTGCTATTATTTATCTTTCTCCAAATTATTAATATAGTTTGTGAATACTTTCATGTTATAACTTATATTAATTTTATAGTTAAATCATTAAAATTAAATAAATATATTCAATAATTATTATTTTCTTAAGCTTAGATTATTTTGAGTACTTAATATTTTTGTAGTTATTTCAAATTCTTTAGATTTCTAATAAAGCTTAAGAGTTTGTTTATGTAAATAAGTGCTTTAAATCTTTAGTTGCATTGTTAAGGTTTTAAAATACATTTGTAATAAATACATTTTCACAAAAGCTTGTTTACTCACAAAGTATTTTTACTCATCTTTGAAGGAGTCTTAGATCAGTTCGTTGATATTGCACCATATGAATTTTTGTTCTTTTGATAGTAATAAGAGCTTATTTCATTTTCTTGGTGATGTCAATGTTTTAGAAACTATTTGGTGACCCTTTTGTGACTATGAACTGTATAAGAGAATGATGTCATTATCAGTTAGTATTATTTTTCTTTATGACAAGTTTTATAGCTTGAGAGATTTGAATATTATAACTGAAAAGATGGTACATTTGTGTCATTATAGGATGTGTTGTGGTAGAAAAATAGTGAAGATTATGCTACATTTCATATAGATCCTAAGAATTTAATTTGGATATATTATCAAATGTGTTAATTATTATTTGGTTAAATATTATTTGATATATATATATATATATATATATATACACACGTAGATAATTTTTATCTTATAGAAGGATATTTAAGAGTAGAAAAATAGTGCAGAATCTATCAAAATAGTATATACTCCAATAATGTAGTATGAATTTCCTAAGTTTTAAGGTATCGTGCAAAACATTTTACACATTTTTTTGTTCATTTTTCCAACAAGCCTTCACATGAATAAAAATTAATAGAGTTTTTAGAAAAATGACTAAAATTATTTTTAACATAAAAGTAGAGTTCAGTGGTTTGAAATATGCATAGAATATGTAGGTATTACTCTTTAAAATTTCACCTGTAAAAGTATATTTACCTTACTAACTGACTAGTAGACATAATATCCTTGAATTATTATGTCGTTTAAGTAAGCGATGATAAAACGTGCAAGTATACACAATCACAAGTAATAAAATTTGATAAGTAGAGTATCGTTCCCATGGAGATTTGTCACTACAATTTGTTGAGTACTAAAATTATTTCGCTCTGATTTTATCCAAAACAATCGTTAATTGGAAGACGTTAACTAAAACGTTGTATAACAAAATAAAAGAATTCTAGGATTGCAGTTTTTCATCAAATTAATCCACTCGAATCATATTATTTTCTCTTGATTTATATTTTTATAGTAAATTTAATTTTTCAACCGAAAACTTCTAATTTTATCCATACATCTCTTCCGAGTTCCGTATAAATGCACCTCGTTAAATTAATTCACTATATTCCTATGAGAATTAAATTCACCAAGATTCATTACGTTCTAAGTTCTCAAATGGCCACACATACGATAAAGGTATATTCCCATCCTTCATATATACATGTCATTCTATCTATGAGCAATATACACAAAAATGACTCTTCCAAGTTTATTTAAATGCCACGGATCATTTGATAAATTTTCCAATAATCAAAAGCATTAAGCACAAATAGAATAAACAAATCAAAAGTCTTATAAATCTTTCAAAAACAATTAAATCCAAGCTTCATAAATTTAGATAAAATGTAATCCTAGAAAAATTAAATTATTTCATAATGAAAATTAAAATTATAGAAATTAAGGAATATCAGTTACAGAACACAAAGAAAATTAAAACTTCATCTGCTCGTAAATATTTGGCACACGTAGAACACAACAGAAGCCAAAAATGGCTTATGCGTGTTCCATAGTCTAGCCCCAAACGAACCAAAAATCCCAAAACTAAAAACTTCATTTTTTAGCAATAAATGACCTATTTATAGCTAAAAAATACATTTTTTAGACATGCAGGAGACAATAACGTATCGAAAATAATAATAAATTATGCATGGGGGACAAGACGCTTGAAACACGCACTTATGCGTTTAAAATATAAATATCGCAAAATAGGGGAACGGGTGCTACTGCTTTTTTCGTTTCAATTCATGCTACCACGTGTCGCAATCTGATTCGCTGAAAGATATAATGGGACACGTGGCAGGAAATTATTCACTATGAAGAGAGAGCAAACGAAGACGCGTCACATGGGATTATTTCCATCGAGGACACGTAGCAAATGCTAGGATCAGGCGTCGTTTTTGTGTTTTTCTTTTAACGAAACACATACCACATGTCATCTCCTTATTTGTTGAAATAATATTTGGGACACGTGGCATTGTATTATTCATTGGAATAGGAGGGAGCTTGAAGCTTTAGTGGACCGCCTCATACGGGAAATGGCTTACACAGTAGACACGTGGGTCCGACCTTCCACGCCAACCTACGTGGCAAGTGAGCGCCACTAAGCGTACCGAGCCACGTGAATCTTGAATACCTGCGTACACTCTCTTTTATCGCATTTGCAATCCACATGCCTTATCTTATCCATTGATTTTCTAATCGAACGATTGGTGTCGTGTGTAAGTGATGGTGTGCGTGGCCTCCTTTTCCTACGCAGAAAATAAATTTCCTTAATTGCATTTTAGCCCTCCAATTTAATTCAAATTAAATTTTTAACTTATTTAATTGCAATTAAGCCCTTTTATAATTTAAATTAACTTTTAAACTTTTTTTAATTACAATTAAGCCCTATTTTAATCCAAATTATATTTTAGACTTTTGTTAATTGCAATTAAGGACTCTTTTATTTTAAATTATATTTTTAGGCATAAATTTGCAATTAAGTACCTTTTCGATTCAAATTATTTAATTTTCTTAAAAATATATTCCTTAACACATAAACAATAAATATTAATTTATTGAACTAAAATTAACTAAAAATGTCAAAAATATAGCAATTATAATTAATAAAATAGGTGAAAACAACTATATAAAAATATAGTTATCACACCCCCAAACTTAAATTTTTTCTAGTCCTCGAGCAAAAGGAAAGAAATAAAACAAAGATAACTTCATTTAAAAGAGTGATTTTCAAAATATTTCTTTTTAATCATTTCAAATAACATAACTCAAAGAAATAAAAGAACTTTATCTAAGCATTAAAATCAATTCAAAAGTATATTACGTTTTCACAATGAATTTTAGTGTGCGTGTGAAGTCTTTTCAAATTTCATCACATGCAATCCGGATCAGTTTATATAAATAAAAACGCAATTAATTTAAGGAAATCACAAATCTCATAAGTTTATTTTTCATTTCTCTCTCCACTAATGTAGACAAACACAAAACACAAAATCAATAAGACTTTATTAAGCTTGTAATGTATGGCTTAGGTAAAGGTACGATAAAGGATAATATTTAGCTCAAAAATCTTCCAAAACACATCATTTTAGGATTGAAACAAGCCACCTTCTATCATCACAATAAACACTTCCTAATTTGGGATTTAACATCACATACAATAATCATTTTTTTTTCTTTCCTTTTCTTTTTTTTTTGTTTTTTTTTGTTTTCTTTCTTTTCTTTTCCCTTTTTTTTCTTTTTTTCAGAATCTATTTTTTTTCTTTTTTTTCAATATCCTCTTTTTTTTCCAATATATCTTAAAATATTTACTAACAATTGTCACATGTTAGTGAGATAAAAAAAATAAATATATCTACAAATATATATATATATATATATATATATATTATTTTAAGTAGGCTTTTGGAATAAGATAAAAATATATATAAAAACTTTGAAGCTCAAAAGGGGTATACTACGGACAAAGCATGTGAAGGTAGATAGAAAGGCTCAAACGATCCAAAGATGGCCTAAATTATTTTTTTAGTTAAATGTTATCTAAAATTTCGCCTCGAGAGAAAACAAACAAATTCTAAGAACTATGACACCACAAATATCAATCGAATTGCATACTCACATAAACCTTCTCTAAATTACCATAGCAACTCAAAAATCAAGACTAGTGCTCATAAATATTTATTCTTGTAAAAATGAAACATACATAAAAATTATTCATAGCTTAGACAATATTCAAATCTTTCACCGAAGAAATAAAAATAAATCACCATTCAAAGAAAAATATCATCAATCAACCAAACAAATAAAATTTCACAAGCAAGAATACCCAGAAAATATTTCAATTAAGTTTAATATCTCTACCACCCCCAAACTTAATATACACATTGTCCTCAATGTGTGAACGTTAAAGAACATATCAGATGGGTTTAAAGAAACTTCCTGGTTTGGTTTGAATGGTTAAAATCCAAAATAGCTTCATCTCTTTATTTGCTGAAATAATATTTGGGACACGTGGTGTTCTATTACTCGTTGGAATAGGAGGGCGCACGAAGCTTCAGTGGACCGCCTCATATGGGAAATGGCTTGCGTAGTAGACACGTGGGTCCTACCCTACATGCCGGCCTGCACAGTAGGTGGGCCGTACTGAGCGCGCTGAGCCGTATGAATCCTGAATACCCGCGTACACTCTCTTTTGTCATGTTTGCAATCCACGTGCCTCATCTTATCAGTTGATTTTCTGATAGAACGGTTGGTGTCACGCATAAGTGATGGTGCGTGTGACCTCCTTTTCCTGCATAGAAAATAAATTTCCTTAATTGCATTTTAGCCCTTTTTCTAATTTAAATTAACTTTTAAACTTTTGTTAATTACAATTAAGCCCTATTTTAATCCAAATTATATTTTAGACTTTTGTTAATTGCAATTAAGGACTCTTTTATTTTAAATTATATTTTTAGGCATAAATTTGCAATTAAGTACCTTTTCGATTCAAATTATTTAATTTTCTTAAAAATATATTCCTTAACACATAAACAGTAAATATTAATTTATTGAACTAAAATTAACTAAAACTTTCAAAAACATAGCAATTATAATTAATAAAATAGGTGAAAATAACTATATAAAATACAGTTATCAAACATACACATGGTTCTGTGTGAGTTTCTAAAGAATTGGACCCTACACAATTCTCTTTTGAAGTAGCACCACTTTTTTCTCACATAAATGAGCTCTTATCTATAAGAGTAATATGCAAAGAGTAACCCACGTACTCCACTTGGTATTCCCTTCCTAAGAATCATTAAAAGCCTTAGCTTAACTTGTATCATGTGTGTATCACTGTTTTCATCATAAGAAGGGATTTGAAGGTAAATCCATCATAATGATCTCATTAAGTCTTTACAAATAAGTTGTCTCTTTGAACCTAGATCTTAAGATCTCCAATTAACTAGGTTGGGTTTATTTTATAAATTTTTATTATTTTGTCAGCTTAAGTCCTATTCTCCTTGATGACTTATCAAATAAATCTCAATTTAACCCTTTAGTTAATGGATCCACTATGTTATCCTTTAACTTACATAGTTAATAGAGATAACCACAATTGAGAGTAGTTGTCTAATGGTATTGTGTCTAGAACATATATGTCGAGACTTACCAATAGTAGATTGATTATCACAATGAATGCAAATTGCAAACACAAGCTTTGACCACTTTGGAATATCCTTTAAGAAATATGTAGCCATGAGGCCTCTACACCATATTTATCCAAAGCGATGAATTTAGATTCTATCGTGGATCTAGCAATGCATGTATATTTAAAGGACTTCCATAGAATAATTACACCACTAAGTGTGAACACATATCCACTCGTAGACTTTGAGTCTTTCATGTTGAATATTTGGTTTGATCACTGTATCCTTATAATATAGTTGGATATCTTGTGTAATGTAGCCAATAGCTACATGTATCTCTTAAGTACCTACGTAGTCTTGTAATACTTTTTTGGTGATCAAATCCTATATTACAACTGAAAGGTAAAAATAAAATAGTAACAATAATAGGTTCTAAACAAATAATAACTACAAAAACTAATAGGATATAGTAGTAACAAAAATAGAAGCAAGTTCTAGTAGACAAAAATAAATTGAACAAAAAACAATTAGTATTGAATGTAAGGCTATTATGTTAAACTTTTAGGTTTATAGGTAAACAAAACAAGAAAAATAAGAGCAGAAATATTAAATAAAGAAAAAAACAAAATAAATTAAGTCAATGATACGGAGCCTTTAGGCAAACAACTTAGGAACCCACGAACTCAAAGGAATAGAAACGATTGATTTGCTAAGAACGTGTCAAAATATGATCAGATTAGAACCCTAAGAAAAAAAGTCCTTAAAACCCAAATATTGAGACGCTACAAAGGATGATCACTCCCTTTAATAAGTCGAATTCAAGAATTCAATCAAGAACACAAGACGCTTTAGTAAGAAGCTTTCTGAAAAAAAAAATTCATTAATGAATATTCGCTCTTGCCTCCAAATTACATAGATATTCTTATTAATACGCAAGAAACCCTAAAAGGAAAAACCCTAGAAGGAATGGGCCTATAAGCCTATTTAGTTTTGAATTAGGCCTAATCCAACCATAAAAATAAAAGATTAAAAGACTTAAAATAAAAAGCTCACAATTAACTAAAATAAAAATTTCTAAACATAAAAGTCCCTCAATTAAATAAAAGACTAAAAAACTTAAAATAAAATCCCATAATTCACTAAAATAAAATTAGATAAACATAAAAGGCTTATAATTAATTAAAACAAGAATATTGTTTCTTAAATTAATCCTTGCATCCAATTTATTATTCTAAATCTATTCCTTGTGTAAGATCTTGAGAATATTTAAAATATTTATAAACATCAACTTGATTAGCATCTCAATCTTTATTAGTCAAACTCCATTAGTCAAGCTCATTACGAGTAAAATGAAAACGTAAAACTAAAGTGAATAAAGCAACACAAGTGAATTACATAGCAAACTAAGATCACTAAATGTAGTAAACAAAAAGAAGATTTAAATTAAAAGAGAGGTTCTAAAATGATGATAAATAGGAGCAAATTTTGCACAAAAGTCTCAGTTTGGAATTGAAATTTAAAAATAAATAATAATAATTGTTAACTTCTCATAGAAAAAAAGGACCCAAATAGTAAGATCAAAGTTTTTTCATAGAAAAATATTATTAAGATAATAGGAAATAATACACAGAGAAATAAGTAAAGAATAAAAATGAATTATTATAAATCAGAAATATAAAAATAGATATATAAATCATAAACACAAAATTTAAATAGCATAAAATAGAAATAAAGTATAAAAATGAATAAGGTTCATGTATCACACGATGTCCTTAAGTTCATTTTTCATTCACCGTTGGTGTATGAAAATTTCATAAACTTATCTCTAAAATACAACGATCAACTATTAACAAACTTATACCACAATTTGCTACTTAAAGAACTGTTGTGTGTCTAAACTTTATTAAAAAATAATAACTATAGATTGTGAATACAAAAATTGATTAAATAAAAATTAAAATACTATAATATTTTGCATTTCCTTTTTTTCACCTATCACAAATTAAGGATCTTTCATCAATAGATCTTTCATCAATATATATAAATGAAGACCACTCCTCCAACAAAATAAAGTATAAAATATTTATTTATAAGAAAATAGTAAGAAATTAATGAAAACAAATTTTGGAGGAAATATTTACTTAGCTTTAATAGCCATTGAATTACATTCAATAGGAAAAACATTTTAAACATCCTTTTTTTTATTCATTTTTCCAACAATGTCAACCTATCATAGAAGAATTAGTTTTGAATTGTAGTGAAAAGTTGTGACACAGCCATTGAGTGAGTAAAATTTTGAACCATCCAAGCTTTATGGAATGGTTCTCCTTTCTTTTGAGAGAATCTTGTAATTTTTGTTCTAAAATCAAAAGATTTCTTATGTGAATAAAATTTCCTCATGAACTTATCGTAGACTCTCTCCTAAGTTATCAGAAACCTTGTGAGAGAGTTATTAGCTATACTTTAGCCTTATCTTTTAAAGTATGTAAAAAATCTCATTTTTAGTTGATCTTTATTTGACCCATTTAATGGGAATTCCTATATAGTTGAGGAGAACTTTCTAATAAATGTCAAATGATTTTCATTAAGAATGTCATAGTTTTGAACCGTCTCCCCCAACTGTACAGCAGTGGTAACAATACCAATAATTAGAATTTCACACTCCTTCATTGCTATACCAATGCTAGCTTAATTATAGGATCAAGAAAAGGACTTTAGACATTACTATCCAGCCTTTTAAAGTACTCTTTAATTCATAACGTTATATATGACAAGTGTGAGGATTCTCAATTGATCTCCTATCTCGCATATACTAATGTTAAACGATAATTAAAATTAATCACCATAAGTAACAAATAAAATAACAATAAATAAATAAAAGAAAAATAAACAAGAAAGAAAAATAATTAAAATGAACAAAAATAACTAGCTAGATTACATATATTTACAAAATCGTGAAAATAAAAATAAAATCACAAAAACTAAAAATAGCTAAAGTCTTGTGAGGGTTTCTAGTGATAATACCCATAAACATCATAATATGCAAAAACTAAAAATAAAATAAAAATACTAATAACAAAAATAAAAACAAAATTATGAAAATTCTCATGCTTTAATTTATTTTCAATTCATAATTTAAGACGTATGCACAAGTTCATCCAACATCTCAAAGATCAAAGTTCATTGTTGAAATCAATTACACATCACAAATTCATGTCCCTTTACTATAACATATTAACATTAACCCATCCAAACTTAGATTTAAGATTTCGAATTTATTTCAATTCTATTCCTTACAAGATATACAAAAGTTATGTAAATAATAAAGCAAAAAACTTTGCATATGATAAACAAGAAAGGCTCAAATGTGCATAACATGGATCTCATGAAAAAAAATCAAATGCTAGGATTATGAAGACATTAGCATACTTTAATCAAAATCAATAAACAAAAAATATTTATATGACTCAAGATGAATGAAAATGCATTTGACTTCAAGTGGTTATTCCTACTATTTAGTAATAGCCATGTTACTACTTTGAAGAATTCAATGTCATAGTATTTAATTAAACTATTTTTCTCTCTTTTTCTTTTATCTTTTTATTATGAGAATAGACCCATGTACATATATTATTATGGTAAATGGCTAGTTTGGCTTTTTTTCTAAGGAAATTCCATGTATATCTTGTATCTACTAGAAGTCAAGTATGAATAAAAACAAGTACACACCTTCAACTTCTACTCAAATAATTTAAATGAAGCAATAAAAATAAGTACATGATACTTCATTATATGTTTAAAATCCTAACATTCAATGCAAAACTTATAGATATTATCTAACAATTTATAAAAGAGTAAAATAAATATTAGCATAGGCTCAATAATTTCACAAGGTATTCTCACTATTTGATTCTTATACACCAAATTTAGGTTTTAACTCAATCTCAACATCCAAAAATAATTCTATTAATATCCAACTCATACATTTTTACAATTATAAAAAAGTTTGACACATCATTTCATATTGAATGTTATTCAATCGGACACCGTTCAAATTGAACTATTGTCATTTGATGCATTCAATGTTAAACACAATCAAATTTGATCTCATTCAATATTATTAAAATACTATTTTTGTTATTATTATAAGTTTTAAGAGTATTATTTTTTATAATTTTTCAAAAAAGAAGAAAGTAGAAGAAAAACTCAAATATGGTAATACAATTTGTTAAAAAAAAGTTTCCATTACTTGTACATATTTGCTCAATATGAGTTTTTTTTATATTTAACCATGCATTCTTATTTCTATTAATTTTTATATTTAATTAAACTAAATAAATCACAAAACAAATTAATATTTATTTAACTTTTAATGTTTAAAATTTTATATAACTTAGTTATGGCTCCAAAATTATTAGAGTCTAAAATTATTTTATACTACAAATTATGGTTTTTAAATTACATATAAAAATTTATTGTTATTATATAAAGTTAATAAATATGATTTTAAAATAAAATAAGATTACTAACATATAAGGTACGTGCATTTTTGCTAGTATAATTAAGTTATCCATTTTCTGCTAACTTAATTACTAAGGGAAAACTCATAATTAAATTCCTTAAAATAATTTGAACATTATTTTCTAAAATTAACCTTTTTAAAAATAACTAATTTTATATTAAAAATGCATTTAATAAAATAAATTTTTGTTTCAATTTCATACTAAGATAAGTAAATATGATGAGTTTTAATTATTTTTATTTTAAATTTCTTCAAAGATTCATTTTTTCCCAATTTTTTTCAAATTACATTATAAATTAATAAATGTAACCAACACGTCAAGTGATACAACTTCTTTTAATTCAATAATGCAATAAGTGCATAATAATAGCCTAACTCTTCATAAATAGAGTTTTATTTTTAAAAAAAGTTATTTATTGTTAGTTTAGTGAAGGTCAGACATATTATTTCTTTTTCATACGTAAAGTGTGAAATTGCTCCTTTAAATACACGCAATTTGAGATGTCTTTTACATGATACAATTCTTCAAGCTTTTTTCAGAGTTTTTTTGCCATAGATACTCCATGCACATTTGCAAGAATATTTTTGGCAATATAGAACCGAATTGCACTTGCAGTTCTTAGATCAAGATCTTCTCAATCTCTATCACTTATGCTAATTTTACTAAACTCAGTACCAGTAACAGGGATTGGTTTCCCCTTTAACGCCTTGTGTAATCCGTATTAGATCAACAAATCTTTGACTTGTACTACTTGTCACAAACCAAAATTAATTCTCACATCAAATTTCTCAATGTCAATCCTCGCATTTTTGCTTCTTTCTTGAAATTGGCTTTGATACCAGTTGTTAGGAAATTTGGATCAAATGATATAATCACAAATTCTCCATCCTAAGATCCTACTTAGTAGAATATCAAAGAACAGAAAAATAGAAAATATACAACACAAGAATTATAATAGAAAACTACAAATTTGAGAAAAACTATTTTCATTGTCAAAAGACAACCATAGAAAAAATTCACTATGTGAAAAATTGTTACAATCACATTCTCGGTAATTTTCTCACACACCCAAAAGACGAGCAATTACAAGCACAAGAAATTTTCTCACAAAATTCTCTCAAACAAACTTCTTATACAAGTTTTTCATTATTTTTAGGATGATTAACAATGAAGAAATGAAGTCATATTTATAGCTTTCAAATTCTCATTTCATATGCCAAACATTTCTTCATTCATCAAAATTAAGTTACCTAATTTTTTCATTCATCATTCAATCAAGGTTAAACACATCTATATTTAACAATAATGGAAGCCACTTTCTATGAATTTTATTCTAAATTAAATACCTCATATCTTAACTAATAAACTCGATATTATTTTTAATCAATCACAACATTATTTTATAAATAAATATAATTTTTAATATTATTATTTAAAAAATAGTAAAAATTTATATAACTTATAATATAAAATAAAATAATAAATTAGAGATACCCTTCAAATCAAATTTGATTTATTCCACAAAGTAGGCACCGTAAGTGTTTATATTTAATTATAAAAATATTATTAAAAAGATATAATTTTTTTAAATTATAAAATTAAATAATATTATGTATAATCTATTACAGATTTTTCCTATGTTTTATTATAAAAAAAAAGACTTAATTTGAAGTCTGGACAAAGACTTTGTTGATATCTCTACTTCAATAATTAGCTCGAATACATCCACCCACCCACAGTTATATATAATCAGCATTATTTAAGAATTGAGAATTGTTAAATATTGATTATCATTTAATTAAAAATTATTTAAGATTTTATTTTTATTATTATAATTTTTAAAGATATTTTTTTTATAATTTTAAAAAGAAAATCATCTTAGATGGCCATCCTAGATAACTAATAATATATATATATAAAGAGAGGCGGCTAGGGGGCAGGGAAAAAAAATAACGGAAGGCGCTGCCAACAAGTACGATCTTTTGATACTTTACCCTTCCAATTTTATAAACACGTGTGGGTAACTTACTTTTTATAAAATTGAGTATAACTTTATAATAAAATAATAAAAAATTATCATTTTTAATGATTGATAGCTTATTTTTTATAAATATTAAAATTATATTAATTTTAATTTTATTTATAAAAATCATTAAGATTGTTTTAATTAAAATTTAAAATAAAATTAATTTAAAAAATACTTAAAAAAATAAAGATATTGTTAAAATATTAAATTAATAGGAATAAAACTTTTAAAAAATTGAATTTCTTTTTACGATATTAAATTGTAATACTAAAATTATTTAATTAATGAATAGTTAATTAAAAGCATTAAATTAAAAATATATATAAATAAATAGTTTAAATTAACATAAAAATAAAACATATTTTAAAATTAAATTACATTTTTTTAACATAAATAAAAATTAGTTGATATCGAAAATTAAATTTTATATAAACAAATTCATCTTAATTTTTTAAGATAACATTGAAAGAAAAATAACTCACAAAAATAATCTACTTTGTTATTAATCTCGAATATGCTTTTGATTTTCTCTTTCCAGCCGCCTCCCTACTTTTTTTTCTTTTTTTGATTTATCAGTTTTGTTTTTGCTGTCTGCGCCTTCCGTTATTTGTTTTTTTCCTCCCCCTAGCCGCCTCCCTTTGTGTATATATATATATATAGAAATCTCCATTTAAATTTTAGAGTACTTAAAATGATATATTTTTAAAACTTTGAACCTTATCTTCCACAAATTTAAAATAAAATTTAAATAATAATAATAAAATCTAAAATTAATAAAAATTAAATAATAATAGACTAAAATTAAAGTTAAAAATTGATAAATTATGTCAAATTATACAAGTTATTAAACATTTACAAACTTAGAACTTTTTTTATCCTCCAACAAAAAGAAAATAAAATAAAGATAATTGTATATAGTATCAACTACCATCACTCACCCAACCATGATCTAAATTTAGATTTCATAACTAATAATTTACTCTTTTTACATCGAAGATGGTAAGAAAATCAATCAAAAATTTAGGAATTTATCAAGCAAAAGTTAAGCATTTACTTCAACATAAAGCTAAGTCTTTGAGTGTGTGTGTGTGAAATAGTCAATTTAACTTCAAACTATCAACAAATTTAGATACAAGTAAAACAACTGAAATAAAAAAGAATTCTCTCAAAACTTAACTCTATAAGTCCAATTTTTAGAAATCCTTTCCACTAATGTAATTAAATACCAAAACTAGAGATCAAAATGTATTAAATTAGGGTTGTAATGACAAGCCACATGATGGCTAAAAAAGAAATAGATATGGAAAATCAAAGCAAATTGGGAAATATTTCATACAAAGAAACAATAAAAAGAATATCCACATGATTCACACCATAGCTCTTTCTCGACAATATGCTCATACTAATGACAATATTGTTGCTATACTCAATAAGGGTTGTGCTCTCTGTTTACCTTGAAACTCAATAAGTGGAGTATACTTTTTTTTTGTATGATTATCTTGATACTCTATTGCTCCAAAAGTGGAACTTTTTCAATTGTATAAGGACCTATCCATCTTGATCTTAACTTACCCGGGAAGAGTTTTAGTCTTGAATTGAAGAGAAAAACATGTTGTCTTAAAGAAAACTTATGCCTAAGAATATGTTTTTCATTCCATTTCTTTGTGCATTCTTTGTAGATCTTTGCGTTTCATAAGCATCGTTCCAAAACTCATCCATTTCAAGAATTTTTTCCCCTATTACCTTCAAATCAAAATTAAACTTCTTTACAACCCAATACACTTTATACTCTAACTCTATAGGGAAATGACATGCTTTTCCAACTAAAAAGTCATCCATGAAAATTTCCATCATATTGTTTACCATATCTATAAAAAGATAGTCATTATGCAACGTTGAAATGTTGCTGAGGCTTTGCACAATCCAAATGACATCATTCTAAAAGCAATTGTTCCATAGGGGCATGTGAATGTATTTTTCTTTTGATCTTCAGGGGCTATAGTAATCTGGTTATACCTCGAATAACTATCTAAGAAGTAATAATAGGGATATTGGGCCAATCGAACTAACATTTGATCGATGAATGAAAATGGAAAATGATCCTTCCTTATTGCTTTGTTCAACTTACGATAATCCATACATACACACCAACCTATGACTATTCTTGTAGGAATAAGCTCATTGTTGTCATTTTTCACCTCTGTCATTCCACCCATTTTGGTACAACATGCACTAGACTTACCCATGAACTGTCTGAAATAGCATAAATAATTCTAGTATTGAAAAGCTTCAAAATTTCATCTCTCACAACTTTCTTCAGTGTTGGATTTAATCATCTTTGGGACTCAATTGATGGTTTGTAAGGTTCTTCCATTAAAATCTTGCGCATGCAAATGGATGGACTTATACCTTTGATGTCAAGGATAGTCCATCCTAATGCTATTTTATGCTCCCTTAACATACATAATAACTTTTCCGCTTTTTTGAGTGTAAGTGATTCCACAACAATCACTGGAAATGTGTAACTATCACCTAAGAATGCATAGCAAATATGCTCAGGCAATTGCTTCAACTATGGAGTTGTAGTTTGTTGCACTTTTTCTTTAGAGATAATAGAATTTGTCTTTGTTAAATGATGCTCAGGCAAATGCTCTCGACTTCTTTGCTAGATGATGTAACCTACTGCAATGATCGTTCTAGGTAATCAACTAGCATATTTTCTTGAAAGGTTTCTACTTCACATTGTTCAATGATATCTACCCAAAAGTAAGTGCTTTGATCTTTTGTAAATCTCATGGCTTCAGAGATGTTAAACGTAACCTCTTCCTTGTTTACTCTCAATGTTAACTCACCCTTTTGAATATCTATTAAAGCCCTTCATGTAGTCAAGAATGATCGGTCAAGAATTAGTGGGACATCTTAGTCTTCGTCTATATCTAACATCGCAAAATCAACACAAAAAATAAATTTATCCACCTTTACCAATACATCTTTTATGATTCCTCATAGATACTCGGTGGATCAGTCTGCTAGTTGTAAAGAAATTGTTGTTTGTTTCATCTCTCCAAGTCCTAATTTCCTATAAATAGAAAGTGGCATAAGATTAATGCTAGCACCAAGATCACATAAAACATTATCAAAAAATGAATTTTCAATAGTGCATGGCAAAGTGAAACTCCCTAGATTTTTTAATTTTTGAGGTAATTTATTTTGAAGAATGACACTACATTCTTCAAAAAGCTTCACTATTTCGAAAGAAAATAAACCCTAAAATCAACTACATCACAACCTTGATCTCATCCAAGGCTTAAAAATAAAGACAGCAAAAAAGCACAAAAGGTAGCAGAGAAAATGGACCAAAACATGGAGAAAAATGGGGTAGCTAACTACAAAAGAAATCCTATGAAAATATTACAACTTAACCATTGATTTCATCTAAGGGCTGAAAAGAAAACTGCCCAAAATCACTACAAATGGCATAGGAAAATGGAGCAAAATTGGAGCACTTGAGAACAAAGGAATCCCAATAAAATATTACATCTTAGCATTTGTTGTCATCCAAAGGCTAAAAAGAAAGCTACACAAATTAGTCCAAATGGCACAACAATGTGCCTAGTTTTGTTTTACCAATTTTGCCCTAATTTCCATCCTAGGTTTATCCCAATCTTTGCACTCCTAATTTGGGTTCTTTGGTTATGCATGACCATATTAATGAGCTTATTTAAAGCCTTTTCAAGTTGTGCCCTCCTAGACCTTGTGATTGTTTCACTTGGGATTTGTTTGGCCTCATGATTCTCATCATTCCCCTACTCTTCAAGAGGATTCATCCTCGAATCTTCACCTGCATAATCAAAAGGAGAAAGATCAAAAACATTAAAGGAGGGTCTCACATTATACTCACCATGAAAGTATAGCTTGTAGGCATTTTCATTGATCCTATTGATGGCTTGAAATGGACCATCTCCCTATGTTAGATGTTTTGATTTTCTTTGTTCTATAAAGTGCTCTTTTCTCATGTGTACCCAAACCCAATCCCCAGGTTCAAAGATCATCCTATGACGTCCTTTGTTGGCTTGTTTGATATATTGTTCAATCCTCCTCTCAATGTTGAGCCTTGCTTTCTCTTTTTCAAATTTTTTTGCAAAGTTCGGTAAAGAAAATAAAGAAGCATGAGTAAATTTTTCCTTAAGCAATTTGATTGACATTTATTGCTCTTCCCCCCATTTGAACCTAACATTCTTTTTGATGACTTCGATTATTGGTACTGCTATGCTAAAACCTTTCACAAATCGCCGATAAAAGCAAGCAAGTCCATGAAAACTTTAAACATTACTTAAACTTGTTGGGTTGGGCCACTCTTGGATAGCTCAAATCTTTTCTTCATCAACCTGAAATCCATGTGCACTCACAGTGAAACCCATAAAAACAAGCTTATTGATGCAAACTGTGCACTTCTTTAGTTAGGAAATAGTTTCTCTTTCCTAAGCACTTCAAGAATAGATTGTAAATGTATCAAATGATCCTCCAATTTTTTACTATAAATTAGAATATGATAAAAATAGACAACTACAAATTTTCCAATAAAAACATGCAAAACATGGTTCATTAATCTTGTGAAATTACTTGGAGTATTAGTTAAACCAAATGGCATGACTAACCACTCATATAAACCATATTTTGTCTTAAATTCAATTTTCCATTCATCACCTTCTTTCATTCCAATTTGGTGATATCAAATTTTCAGATCAAATTTAGAAAAGACACAAGAACCATGCAACTCATCTAACATATCAACTAAGCGAGGAATATGATGATGATAATTTATCTTGATATTGTTGATTTCTCAGAAGCCTAGGCACACCCTCTATGTCCCATCCTTCTTAGGGACCAAAATTACTAGGACAACATGTGGACTCATTCTTTCTCTCACATACCCCTTTTTCCATCAACTCACTAACCTGTGTTTGTAGTTCCTTTATCTCCTTAGGATTACTCTTACAGGTTGGTCGGTTTGGAATGTTAGCATCAGGTACAAAATCAATTTGATGTTCAATCCCTTGGATAAGAGGTAATCCATTAGGAATTTCCTCGGGAAAGACATCCTTAAATTCTTGCAAGATACAAACAATTGAATTAGGAAAAACATCAAATTGTTTAGTATTCAAAAATGCCTCATTATATAGAATTACAATCATTGGCTGATTAAGGAATATTTATTTTTTAATTACACTTGCTTTTGCATAGACATTTGTTTTTCTCTCTTATTTCGTCTCAAAATTTGCAATCTCTCTTTTTTTTCTTTCTGATTTTCTCTCAATTTATTTTTATCACTCTCTTTGCCACTAATTTTATTTTGTTCACACTCTTTTTTTCTTTCACTCTTTTCTTTACTCTCATTCATTTCTTTAGTCTCACTCTCCTCTTTTCTCTTATTCTTTTCTTTAGTCTCACTATCCTATTCATTTTCACTACTCTTTTTTCTCATTCTTTTCTTTAGTATCACTCTTCTTTTTCATTTTCACTCCTCTCTTTTCTCTCATTCTTTTCTTTAGTCTACTCTTATTTTCATTTTCACTCTTTTTTTTCCTCTAACCATCTTCATTTGATCTTCAAACACTTACTTGGGTGAAAAGGGGACAAGTGTGATGTTTCTATCATCCTTCACAAACGAATACTTGTTTCTATATCTGCCATGTGTAACCCTTGTTGGAGCAAAATGTGGAGCAGCTGAGAACAAAGGAATCCAAATAAAATATTACATCTTAACCTTTGTTGTCATCCAAGGGCTAAAAAGAAAGCTGCCCAAATTAGTCCAAATAGCACAACAATGTGCCTACTTTTCTTTTGCCAATTTTGCCCTAATTTCCATCCTAGGCTTGTCCCAATCCTTGCACTCCCAATTTGGGTCCTTTGGTTATGTATGACTACATTAATGAGCCCATTTGAAGCCTTTTCAAGTTATGCCTTCCTAGACCTTGTGGTTGGTCTACTTGGGATTTTTTTGGCTCCATGATTCTCATCAAAGTGTAATGGCATTGCATTGTTCCTTTGGTTTCATTTATATATTACTAGGAAAAGTTCCTCTTTGTTGGGCATTGATGGTTGTGGCCAATTACTCAATTTTCATTTCAAGATTTTTCATAGTGGCTCCCATATTGCTACAATGAGTCTTAATGTTATCTAACCGTGAATCACTCTTTTTAAACCTTGCTTCGATCTCCTCAACAAAGGAAACCATGGCATCCTCAAGTGACATATTTTTCTCGCTTGGTTGACTATAAAACCCTGGAGGAGGTTTCAACACATTATTTGTGTTTCCATAAGAAAAATTCTCATGATTTCGAAGCCTTGGATGGTAATAATTTGGCATAGGATCACCATGATAATTTCAATTCCAATTGTTGATGTATTGAACCTACTCTTGACTTGATTCATTCATCAGAACTATTGTACTTGAAGTTGCAACATATTCAACACTTTATAGTATTCTTTGGGTTGTCAAGGATGAAATGTAATGAGATAGAGATGCAACTTGAGCTGAAAGAGCAGCAAATGGTTCCAATTTATGAATCCCAACAACTTTCTTAAGCATAGATCTTTCAATTGGGCATTGATAGATGTTTGAGGCAATTTCTTCCAAAAGAGAAGTAGCACCTTCAGTTGTCTTTGACATCAAAGTTCCACCAAAAGCAGCATTAACTATGGTTCTAGTTTTCCCATTTAACCCATTATAAAACATCTGAACTAGCAACCAATTTGGAAGTCCATGTTAAGGGCAACACTGAATCATATCTTTATACCTTTCACACATGCTTCAAAGAGTGTCTCAAAATCATGTTGTTTGAATTGACCAATCTCACTCCTGAGTTGGGCTATTTTTATAGGTGAAAAGAATTTAGTAAGAAACTTTTCTACCATGCCTTGCCAACTAGTGATGCTTCCCGATTGTAGAGATTATAGTCAACCTTTGGCCTTGTCCCTCAATGAAATAGGAAACAACCTCAGTCTAATGGTGTCCTCAGTAACACCATTCATCTTTATAGTGTCACAAATCTCCAAAAACATCACCAAATGAATATTGGGATCATCAAGTGGCGATCCACTAAATTGGGCTTGTTGCACCATGCTGATCAACGTTAGTTTGAGCTCAAAATTATTGGCATTAATGGTCTGGCGTCTTACATCTAAGTAATCGTTATTCATAATTAACCTTACATAATCCATCAAGGTGTGTGGTTGTGCATTCTATTCTCCTACAACCATGGCTAGTACTTTCTTCTTTATTCGTGATCTAAAGGTTCTCTCAATCTCCAGATCAAAAGGAATAATGTTTCAAGTTCTAGTACGACGCATCTAACGTCAAAAACACACTTAAATATAAATAAATATAATATAATATAATTCTAAATTAAACCAAGATTACTTTGTATCGATATTGGAAAAAATAAGAAAAAATCAATCCTCTACAACGACGCCAAAAACTTGATCACTACAAAACTACAAGTGCATAGTATCATAGTTTTATAATGAAGTGATAAGAAGAGTATCGTCCTCAGAGATTTATAACTTATTTTTGAAAAATATCAAAACTACACTAATCTCAATTTTATTTAAAAAAATCACTAAGGTTGTTACAATTTAAATTTAAAATAAAATTAATTTAAAGAAAATACGTAAAAAAAAAATAAAGATATTGTTCAAAGATCAAATTAATTGGAATAAAACTTCTAGAAAATTGATTTCACTTAATCCATCAATATGTCTTATTCATCTAGCTAATTGAATTTAATTATCCTTGTTTATTAGCAATTTCTAAAAAATATTCAAAAACCTCTTTCGATAGTTAATTAGAAACATTTTTGTCCATTGTTCATTAATTTACACAAAAATATGCAATTTAATAAAACAAGAAAGCATTAAGATCAATGATTTTAAGACTACACATATTAATACAACTCTTTTGATCTCTATATTTACTTATACCAAAATATTTCATATCTATCATATAATTCTCTCTTACGATAGTAAATCATAAAACTAAAATAATTTGATTAATAGATAGTTAATTAGAAGTATTAAACTAAGAATAAATAATTCAAACATGAAAAAAAAATAATTTAAAATTAAATTACATCTTTTTTTAACATAAATAAAAAATAATTCATATTAAAAATTAAATTTTAAATAAACGAATTTACTATAATATTTTAAGAAAAATGACTCCGAAAAATAATACTTTCACGCTAATCGGATGTGCTCCCATATGTTTTTTTATTTTCTCTTTAATGCCGCGCCTCCGTATTCTTTTTTTTTATTTCTCAGTTTTTTTTTCGTCTGTAGGCCTTCTGTTTCTTTCTTTTTTTCTATCCTCTCCTTGCCGCTTTTCATCCTTCCCCCCTGATTCCTAGCCGCCTCCTTATATATATATAATAACCCCTAGCCCCCTTCTTTTTTATTTTTCTACATATATAAACCTTTTTTTTCTTCTACGGCTTTCTCTCTTCTCTTGATATATATATATTTAAATTTAAAAGTATTTAAAAATATATTTCTAAATTTTTAAATCTTAATTTTCTTCGAATCTATAATAAAATTTAAATAATAATAATAAAATTTAAAATCAATAAAAAATATATAATATTATACTCAAATTAAAATTAAAAAAATGATAAATTATATAAATTATCATTTATATTTTATTATAAAAAAACTCAGCACAAAGACTTTGTTTACTTCTGTAATTAATTAATTAGCTCAAGGCTTGAATTCTTCCAGCCATTATACATTTGAATTTATATATAACTAGCGTTTGAGAACCAGATAGTTTTATTGAAAATAATTATCAACCTTTCTAAAGCATTTAGATCTACTAGTAATGGGTACCCGTCATGATGAACAAGAAAGAGATATAGAGCTCAATCCCGTAACAGAGAGGTTAGTACTACTCAATTCTCCTCTATTATTTTACATACTCCTAATTTAACTAATAATATTAATCCGATCATAAAATATTTTTCAATTTTAATTAACAGATTGGAATATCAACGTATACAGATTAATCATCACGATTCAAAGAATGCTCCATTATCAGTTTTGAATAGAGAAATAAAGAGAACAGTCATTCACTATCAATGTGTTTTGACAACGAATCAATTCTACTTATTTTTATTTACGATCGGAGTATCAATGGATACATTATTCTTATTCATTCCTATTATAAATAAGATAGAAAAGTGTGTTATTATTGAAGAGAATCTGAAAATTGTTGCTCTGGTCTTGCGTTCAGTTACAGACATTTTCTTCTTTGAGCGTATACTTTACAAAGTTCTAGTGGCATTTGGTCAACCCAAGAGCTCTTGGATATTTTACTTCAACATCTTAATCGATATTCTGGGTGTTTTTCCTCTTCCACAGGTCAGAATAGTAACCACAATTATTTAACTTCCTTGTTCAATTGTTTATAAGGTTCATTCAAATCCATTAAATTTTATCAAGTATTAATTATATATAAAAAAATTAAATAAATATAATATGCAATGTTAATAACTTTTAAATTAGACTATATAGTATATTTTTTCTGTTTCTATCATAAAAGACTTTTATATCATATTATGATTATAGATTTAAAATCATAAATTAATCTCTCTAGAACTAACCTTAAGTTGGTTTAAAAGTTGGATTTTTAGGAGGTTAAAGGTTTGGTTAAAATTTTGAGTTTTTCAAAACTACCAAGATTGGTTTATAAAATAACTTAAAAACTTACTTACACTCCTATATAAGAATGTTGTAGTTTTTGAAAACAAACACTACTAAAAACTTAAGCTAGTTGTAGAGTAATCAAGTGAAAATATCGTTTGATAAAAAAAACTAGTTATACACTTGTAAAATATGTGCATACAAGTAAAAAAATTCAACTTCCATTACAAACATGTAATTTAGTTATTAAGTGTTAAAACACGTGAGATATGTTTTTTTTTTGTCATGATTTGAACACTTAAGATAAACCCATATATATATTTTAGGTGTTAATTGCACGTTTCTTTACTGGAGGAGGAAGCTCCAAACGGTTGATTAAAAAGAAGGATCTGAACTCTATCATCGTGTTTCAATTTTTTCCAAGAACTTCAACGATATATCGTACATACTTGGGAATTAAAAAGGCTTCTTTTATCTCTCCTAGAGCAGTAATATTTTGGAATTTGTTATTTTTCTTTGGCCTCAGTCATGTAAGTTTCTTCTCTTTTTTTATTATATAGCATAATTCATGTTGTTTCTTTTTGTATAATATATTTCAAAGTTATGCAAAATTTTCAGTATTTGTATAACATAAAATTATAGGTTTTATTTTTATGTTCAAAAAATGATACATTTTTTTTATATATAATATAAAATACATGTGATTTTTTAGTGAATTTAAAAGTAAATTCATAAGAATAATTAAGTTATACAAAAAAAATAGACTTTTTTTAATATCTTAAAAAACTATGCAAGTTGCAATTACCTGTAACGGGAAAACAAAGTTTTAGGTCTCAAAATGACAAGTGATGATCATACGTAGTGTACTTATTTTATGACATTTTTAACTAAATTTTTAAAAATTATCAATTTTGGATCAAAATTAATGGTAAATTAAGATGAAATAGTTATGAAATCTAATATAGAACCCGTTAATTTTTATAATCCATCTTATCTTGTCTTAATTATTTTTCATTTGAGATAATAATAATTGTAATATCTTATTTATTTTAAATAGCGTAAATAAAACAAGTAAAAATAAAAATAAAAAAATAATAAATGTATAATTATTTATAATATAAAATTTTACTGCAAATAATAGAATATTATATTTAAAGTTAGTCATATTATGATTACAATGTAAATAAAATGTAATGCGATAAAATAATATTTAAATAAAATTAAATAATATTATATCTTAAATTTATTAAAGATATTAAATATATCTAATTATAATTATATAATATATAATTTATATATTTTTATCAAGGTAATAATAAAAACTTTATATATTTTGTTTTTAATTTTCCATTCACTTGTTAACTTTGAATACAGATATTCGGATCCTTCTGGTACTTCTTTGCAGTACAGCAAGAGACATCATGTTGGATCGGTGCATCAAATATGTTTGATTGCAAAGACACCACTGGGAGGAATTCGACAATTAACTTTTGCTCTGTAAATCAAACCTTTGATTTCGGAATCTACACAGAAGCAATTAAAGCTGATTTGCTTGTCACAAAAGATATTCCAAGAAAGATTATTCATTCTTTTTGGTGGGGATTGCGAAATCTGAGGTAAAAGACATTTTTAAGAGTTTGTCTTTGTTTATTGTAACTTCGTAAAAAATAAATAATTAAAAATATTATTTTGTTTTTAATTTTATGATGTACAGTACTTGTGGCCAAAACCTCGAATCAAGTGGCTATCTATGGGAGACCTGCTTTGGAGCTTTAATTACCACCTCTGGGCTCGTGCTTTTTTTGTATTTTATTGGACAAGTCCAGGTTTGTTCTGAATATATATATATATATATATACGTGGCTCATGCCAATTTCCTTCGGGAATCTCATGATGATTTCTAACTCTATATATGCCGCTCAATATAAGTAATAATTATTAGTTTTTTTATTTAATTTTTAGTCTCATGTTAATTTTATATGAGTTTTTAAAGAGAATTTTAGATTATAAATTAAGAATCACTTCCTATATATATTATAGCATAATAACATCCAAAAAAATAATACACTTTGTATTTAAAAAAGTTATCTCTTATTTATTTACACTTTTAATTTAGCAGACATGTATAAAGAAAAGAAAGAAAAAACTCCTAATTATGGCACGGAGTTTTTCTTAGTTTCGCTAAAGAATAAAAAAAATTTCAAATATGAAGATGTTTACTTTATCTAATTGTAAGTCTAATAATACAATTAAAAGATGTATGTATTAATCATTAAAAAAACAAATATTTATCTATCAAACTATATTCGAGAAGAATTTGACCAAGGTATTATTTATAAAAATATGATATATATATATATATATATTATTTTACTAACCATACTAATATCAAGCCTTTTACTAACCATACTTGTGGCATAGGTGTATATTAAGGTCTTGGCAGGTGCAATATCAACAAAGGAAAAGTGGCAAGGGATGAAATACAGAGAAATAGATGTGGATGTGTGGTTAAATAACAATAACATTCCCGATAAGGATAAGATTAAAAAAACTTTAATGCAAAAGATTCGATACATGCCAGAAATTAAAGATATTCACTTGAAAATTCTACTTCCTCTTCTATCTTCTCAAGAAAGAAGATCTGTGAAAAGTTGGCTCTGCCATCCAATTCTAAAAAAGGTATGTAATTGTATTTTCTTAAGTAGGTGATTTCATATATGCATGTATTATTTACACAAATGTAAACATTTTCAAAGATGTGAAAAGTGCAAGGTCTCTAGTTATCTATCATTGGTACTAGGTAAATGTTATGAGGACCTGTTAGAAACTAACACACTCATAAGTAATCCCGAAAATTTTAGAAGTTAAAACTGATTTCATGTCATTTAATCACAACTTGTTGGTAAAAATAAAGACAATTTATTATTTTAAGTAAAAATATTGTCATGCTATTATAGTTATTATTGTTATTATAAAAATGTCATTTACACGTTAAGTTAATTTTTTAATTATTACAATTATATTATATTATTATTAAAAATTATCTTTTAAGGATACATAAGTGCATTTCTTTAGAGGTGTAGATCGGATCAAAATCGTTGATTTTATACTCATTCGATCTAATCTGACCATCCGATTAAATTGAAACATCTTAATCCGTAACCGATCCGATCACCTTTCAAATCTGATGCAATCCGATTCGTAATCTATTCGGATTGGATCGGTTGAATTTGATCAATCTATAACCTATTCAAATTGGATTAGTTGAATCTGATCAATCCAACTAATAAACTTAATTAACTCTATTTTTGATATTTTTAAATAAAAAATTTAAAATTTCACATAACATAAAACTTATTTGAGTTAAAAGAAACCTTAAAATATGATTAATATAGGAATGAACATGAGAATATGACTAATATATAAAATATAAATATATATTTAAGTATCTTCCGTTGGATCGGATAAGATCGAATGATATATAGTGAAATCTGTCATCCAATTTGAACTTAACGGATTGAAATTTTTTTCATCTGATTTGATCCGATGGTCGGATCAAAATCGTCAAAAAATTAACAGATCAAATTAGATTGATTGAATTAGTCGAATGATTGGATTTTTTGTACACCCCTACATTTCTTCACCTAATTATATTTTTAACTGCATTAGGCAAGTATTTTGTTTACTTTGAATAACTAAAATAGAAAAGTAGAGAGAAAAAAACCAAATAAAAATAAGATAATTAAATATAAACATAAAAAAATATCATTTGTTTTATTTAACATTATAGGTTGCAGCTCTACAAAATGTAGACAACAAAATATTGGAGGAGATAACTACTTGCCTAAAACCAGTGATCTATTATGAGAACAGTTACATAATTCGTGAAGGAGAACCATTGGGTTTTATGTTTTTAATCACACAAGGTGTTATATGGAACTTCAAAATTAGTGATGGTAATAACAACAATGTTAATGTTATGGGAAATTATAGACATATTTTGAAAGGAAATGTCTACGGAGAAGAGCTTTTGGAACATATTTTCAAATCAATACTTCGTGGGGTTGGCCCAGATTCAGATATTCTCATCTCAGATACAAATGTGAAAGCTCATACAAAGGTAGAGGCCTTTGCTATAATGGACAACGATATAAGAAGTATAGTCAATAGATTCAAGATCCCAATCATACAAAGTCTTGCAAAATCTGGGAAGTTTGTTATAAAACCTGAGTCATCCGCAGCTTCAATTATTCAAAGTACTATGCGTTGGCATCATCGCCGATGTGATCAAAATAAGCAACTCTAATTTACAGTTGACTCAAGGGTTACTTAAAGTTTTATAAGTGACAATAAATTGTGTAATTATTTTTTATCATATAATTAAAAGTGTTATATTATCTTCCATTAGTGATGAATCTAATTATGATATTAGTCCTATTACATATTTACATTTCTATTGTTTTCTTCTTTTTTCCTCTTTTGCAAAAACTTCTTGCTAAGTCCAATTTTTTTTTATTAAATGATATTTGTGAGATGGGAATCATATAATTCTCACATTTGGTATAATTTAGTATATCTCATGTGACAAGCAAAGAGTGGTCTCAATCAAAAAAAGATTTTACGGACTAAGCCCAATAAGTATTAAGTCATCATATAAGATGATCACAGTACAATCTCAATAAAAAAAATAAATAGCCAAAATTATTCACTATTTATTCACAGATACTATCATATCTTAAATCTCATAACATATAACAGTATTACAAATTAAGACTTTTAAGTCAATTATTAAAATTAATAACTTACTTGAAATGAAGAGACTTAAAATTTAAAGTCGGCTCAACATATTTGGTGCATTTTCTGTTATCCCCACTACCTGTTTTCGATCACATAATAGCAGAAAAAACTAATATATGTTTAAAAGAGTTTTTAAATAGTACAAATTATTGAAAAAATTAAATATTAATTAATCACTTGAGAATTAAATTTATTACAAAAAAATAATTTATATACAATATAATTAACTTAAATTACAAATAAAGTGATAACATCGCTTTTGTCATAAATTTGTGATATTTTCACTTTATTTCGAGGAGAGGAAGTTTTGTTTGTTGCTTAGAATCACCAACAATGTCTCATTCATAATAACTAAAGAAATCTCTAATGAGATGAGATAGAGTTTCGGCAAGAAAGTAGGTCCAAACAACAATTCATTCCCATAAATATTCATCAAACATCCATCAAACAAGCCTAAACTTCAGAGACACAAGAATAGAGAAATTAAAGCATTAAAAAAAGTACCATGGTGTTGCACTTTGTTATTCAATATCATCAAATTCTTCTCCTGTTTTTTCTTGTTATGTAATAATTTGAAGCATGTGTTCTGCCCATTCTTCTTAAAAATCTTCGAAACTTTGCATATCATAGCCGGATTTGTTCCAACCAAAGAACTACATTTATTTAAATTCAAAATAAGAATGTGATATCATTAATTTACAAAAAATAACTTATATATGTTAAAAAATTAAATTAGTAATCATTAATTGGAATATTGATATTTAAGATGATTTTGCTCATAAATTTCATGACAAAGTAATTACACATGACTCCATCATTTTGTTATGGAACCTAAAAAAAAGTATACATACTTTTCTATATTCGAACATCTTTATTATTCAATAGTAAAATTCATTAAATTATTAACATTTTCTTGTACATACCATAACTTTGTCCCATATAAGCTTATGTGATTTTTAAGGGTAATGCCCCTACTCTTGTTCCACAGCTTCCATGACCTATCAAAGTTTACAACATTTAATTTTATTAAATATTAAAAAGAACAAAAGAAGAAAAATAGCTAACTATAACTCTTACATTTCAACAACTGCTTTTGTGTCTTTACCTAATTCCATGAAAGTTGAGTCACAATACCAAACATAATTGCCATATAGATCAAGGATTATCAAAATCCAATGATCTTGGCCTTGTTCAAACTTTAGTGGCCAAGGGATTATCAATTTCTGATTTCTGTTAAGTGTTAATGCCCTATCACATAATTGTTTATCTATGATGCTAACATTCTTCTCTTGATATTTATTGACAAATGATGAATCATAGAACATTGCTAAATGTGATAAGTGATTAGCTTGAAGTATATAATAACATGCCCAATATAAAAAATATATATATTAATAATTAGATAATATAAATATAATTATATGTTCTACATAAATGAAACTTATTTACTAATTGAGGACTCACTTTTTTGAAATTCAAACAATTGAATATGCACTCGATCGATATATATGTTTGCCTAATGTCTACGCTAGAAATTTCTCTAGGAAGTGGCATAGTTCATCCATCATATATGGTAGTCTTGCCCACAACAATAGTTATCAAAGAGCCAAATTTCTCCCGAAGTTTAAAGCAAATTAATAACTATACTTTTCCCATGGCTTCTTCTTCAATGACTTAGTGCACGATGATTATCCACTAGACATATATTTTTCACGAGATACTTTCTTTGTTTCTCTTAAATGTGCCACATTTACTAATTCTGGTATAATAGATTAAAAAAAGAGGTATTATATATATTACTAAAAAATTATATTAGTAATCTTTAATTAAAATGTTGATATTTAAGGTGATTTTGCTCATAAATTTCATGACAAAGTAAGTACACATGACTCCATCATTTTGTTATGGAACCTAAAAAAAAGTATACATAGTTTTCTATATTCGAACATCTTTATTATTTAATAGTAAAATTCATTAAATTATTAACATTTGCTTGTACATACCATAACTTTATTCTATATAAGCTTATGTGATTTTTTTAAGGGTAATGCCCCTACTCTTGTTCCACAACTTCCATGACCTATCAAAGTTTACAACAATTAATTCTTTATTAAATATTACAAAGAACAATAGAAGAAAAATAGCTAACTATAACTCTTACATTTCAACAACTGCTTTTGTTCCTTACTTAATTCCATGGAAGTTAAGCCACAGTACCAAACATAATTGTCATATAGATCAAGGATTATCAACATCCAATGATCTTGACCTTGTTCAAACTTTAGTGGCTAAGGGATTATCAACTTCTGATTTATGTTAAGTGTTGATGCCCTTTCACATAATTATTTATCTCTGATGCTAATATTCTTCTCTTGATATTGATTAACAAATGATGAATCATAGAACATTTCTAAATGTGATAAGTAATTATCTTGATCAATTACTATTTTTCAATAATTTTTAAAATATTGATTATGAATTATTCGATCATTGCTCAATTGTTGTACCGTTCCAATAGCAACATATTCCATAGATGATGGATGTTTCAACAAAAAATTCATATTCTGTAAAATATTTAAGCGTTATATATAATAAATAATAAAAACAATAGACTTTGGGGGATTTTGTATAGTTGTTGTTTATTAAGTGGTTCCAAGGATGGAAACACATAATTTCTTTCCAATTTGGAAGTTTTATATTCCTTCCATGCCTTATTTGCAATCTTGTAACACTTGTTCATCCAATTATGAGGGACTTTAAAACAATTTTGTAAAAAAACACATTTTAGATGAGATATAATACAAAAAGATATAATATATCTAATTAATTATAAAAGAAAAGAAAATTACATAAATGGTTTTCCATATCTTAAACTTTTCAGCATCGTCAACCTTAGTTCAATTATTTATATTCATTGGTATACTTGACTTCACAAGTCTACCAATAGAAGATTTCAAATGTTGACCATTTTCTTCTAATGGAATACTAGTTGTGTCGAATTAATGGGTATTCTATCATCTAGATTAAGTGGAGCATCAAGTATATTAGCTCAACCCCTTCTTTTCAAATACCACAATTGATCATTTAGATCTAGAATCTATGGTACCCTAGGATCTATGAAACATCTACAAACAATGATGAAATAGAAATTAATTGATAATTTTAAGTCCAAACATATAAACAAGAGTTATTATAATAATATATAGCATACATTATGTTTAATTAGATTGTTGATTATATATATATATATTCCTTCACAATCACTTCTAGTTCATGACAAAGAATCATCATCATGAACTAGATCATCACATACATTAGGTAATTTGTTTGAGAAATGTCTAATATTAGACAATGTATCAAGCATGTCATTATCTTCTAAAGCATCACAATGGTAGAACTCTTTTTGTGAAGGTATTAACACAACATACCATCTTATATCAATTTGATCACTCATGTAAAATACTTGTTTTGCATGAAGTGCTAACGTGAAAGGATCATCAGTGTGACTTATCTTTGATAAGTTTACAAGGGTAAATCCAAAATCATCTATTTTATATCCAACATTGATAACATATTCGACCCAATCATACAATAATAATTTTTCATGGAAGACCTTATAATCGTGTTACCAAATTTCTTGAATTATACCATAATATCTTCTATCAGAAAGTACAAGATTACCATCTTTTGAACTGGTAAATTGTCTAGTTTGTGCAACCATCTTTACACCACTATTCTGATTTACTCAAACTTTGTCCCTTTCTTTAGTCATAAACCTTGAACCATTAATTTTGAAACTTGAATATGATTTTACATCGAATTTTGGACCATGTATAAGCCATTCTAAAGTTTTTCTTATTTTATGATTAGGTTTGTTGAGTTCAACTCAAATCTATGCATATAAAAACATGGAATGTTTTTTTTAAATGTTTTTAAAACATTATATAGAAGTATAAATAGCTTCTTGCATGTGACACTTACATAGTTGTGAAACCAATTAATAAGCTCTTGCTTATGTTCATCATAAAACCATTTTTCTCCTCCTTTTTTTTTATAACAAGGATCAATATTTAGTAAATGTAAATTCATTCTGTAATGTTATTCAAAATATATCAATTAAGTTGAAAAGTTTGAACCTATCACTACTTACTCTATGTACGGTTGTACCTCATTATTATTTACCAAAATGATTCGGTGTTTTTTTTCTCATCGAGTGCGATCAATAAATAATTTCTTACTTCCACCGAGCATAGGGTTACCTACTTGGATCATTTGACATTCTAAGAACAACTTGTGCATAGGATTCCCAATTTCAATGCAACCAATAAAGTATTCTAAACAAAACTCAATGGCCTTTTCAGTAATGTAACGTTCCAACATGCATCCTTCAGGATGATTTCTATTACTTACATATCCTTTAAGGGCTTGCATGTACATCTCGAAAGGATACATCCACCTTAAGTATGTAGGAACATACAATTGAACTCGAACTAAATGAAAACACAAGTGAATCATTATATCGAAAAAAGGAGGAAAATATTTTTCAAGTAGACACCAATTCACCACAACACCTTTCTGTAAAGAGTTTAACTTGCCAATTATTATAAATTTCTTGCATATTGTATTGAAGAATTAAAAAAGACTAATTATTGATAATCAAACATGTTTTGGAAGAATTGGCCTAATAGCAAATGGTAATAACTGTTGTATTAAGATATGACAATCATGTGATTTCAATCCATAAAATTTCTTATCGGTGATAGACACAAAATTTCTTAAGTTGGATATGTAACAATCATGAACTTTCACAATCACCAAACATTTACATAACATATACTTCTCTTTTTTTGAAATTGTTAATGATGTTGGTGGTAAGTATGCTTGATTCTTATCATTTTTCACCCTTAGTGCCAATTTACGTCGTATGTCCATTTTCTTTAAATCCAATCTTGCTTTAATTCTGATTAGTGCTTAAAAAACACTAAAATTACATGATTTAATGTACTTTAATTGATTAAAAATATTTATATTTATATAATTTTATCATATTTTTATATAAATACGTCTTTTCAAAATCATGGGTAATTTTATTGTTTTTCAGGCATTTTTGCTTCAAAAATAATTTAAAGACTCAAAGAAAAATACTAGAGGCAATACATCATAAATATGTTGAGAAAAAAATGAGGAAAAGTAAAACAAAAAATAGAAAAATGGACAAAACTACCCAAGCGTGCATGCATCACGTGGCAAGTCCGTGTGTAGCCTCTTCCAATCACGACGTAAGTCCGTGCATAGCCACACCCATTCATGCCATAATTCTGCACACAACCACATGCACATCATGCCGGATTCCTATGAGCATTAGTGCTTGTGTCAGCATTCAGTCATGCCACGAATCACGTGCACATTAGCACATTTTTGGCCGTAAATCCCACTCAATTGCACGCGTTAGTGCCCCAAACACATGCCAGTTTGTCCAATACATGAATGTCATCATATTTAAAGATATTTTTCTAATTTGTTATCCTTTTCCTCACATATAAAATCTCTTTTGCCCCATTGTAAAAAACATACCTTAAAAAGCAATTTTTTCAACTCTTTCTCTCTATCTTTCTTTCTCTAGAATTTTTTTTTAGTTTTAAGTTTTAAAGTTATTCTCTTGTTGAGAATAATTAGCTATGTTTTTGTAAATTTTTAGCTTTTGATTTAATAAATGGAAATACAAATCTGTTTGAAAGTTTTCTAGCAACTGAATTAGCATCAAAGTGCTATAAGGATTCTTTTAAGGTATAAATTTTAAAATGAATTCTTTACTGTTATTCTTTATATTTTATTATTATATGTTATATTTAATTTACCTATGATTAAAATTAACATGACTGAATTTTTGTAAACATGTATTAATAATAACGTTGTTATGCTTACGAAATATTAAATAGGTAAAATATTTCTATAAAATAAATTTATGTTGTTTTTATTCAAGATTTTATATTAAGTATGTTAGAGAGAAATATATTATTTTTTGTTACAAACATAAATCTAAAAACTAGATTTTAAGATTTAATCATCTGGTTTGATATAGAGAAATGCTCTTTTATTTGTCGGTACAATTATCCAGTACTTAGAATGAAGCTCTATTTCAAAAGTTTTAAAAATACTATTACTCGAAAATATATTGACAACATATTTTCAATAATGGTTTTAAAATTTGAAAGTTAGTACATGGATAGTTAAATTCATAGATTTAATTTGGACAGCTTGAATAAAGTTTAAAATGTCTAATCCATACAAATGTGGCATTTAAATGGTTCATTTTCAATCTCTTAAAAAAGAATTAATTTAATTTAAAAAATTAATTATTGACCTCACCCATAGGTATTAATTAATTTGTTTAATTAACAAATAATATCTAACCCCACAAAAATGGTATTCATATAAAAAAGAAACAATCAATAAATATCAATTTATATATTTAATAATATAAATAATATGAGTAAGCATAATTAACTTAATTATTATATGCATAAATACTCCATTATTATGAATGATAAATATTTGTATAAATATTTATTGAATTCATATCTATTTTTATTTTTATGTTATTAGATTATGAAACACAAACCAAAATTACGTGATAAAATGTTTAACATTTAGTTTCATATTTAAAGGTATGAATAATAAATTAAAACCACATATATTCATTTCTTAGATCGACCTTGTGAGTATACTTATAATTTTCTATGACATGATTCGTGCATTTGCGAGAGTTTTACAAATATAAAACCAAAGTCTTTACTGGATCGACATTGTCGATTTTGTTCTTCAAGGTTTTGGCGCCTTTGCCGAGGAAGAAATAACGTTTTTTAAATTATTTATCAAAATTTTGAAAGCATTTTGTGTTGTAAATAATTATAATTTATTTATTTATTTTGTGTTACAAATATTTAATTTAAAAAAAATTAACTTTGTTTTTTTCAAAACATAAAATTAAAAAAATGAAAAAAAAATCAAATCAAATTTTGATAAAAACAATTTTACTTTAATTTTTTAAAAAATAAAAAAAATACATTTATTAGATTTGAATATTAAGTTCATAAAATAAAAATACATATAAAAAATAACTGTGTAATAGTATGAAAAGTAAAGATCTTAGAGAGTTATGTCTAGGAGATTAGTTCTTAGAAGCCATTTTGCCACTAGTCTTTCGTGGTAACATTGTTCTGTCTAGGAGGATGGTTTTTAAGGAGGATTTTTTCCACCATTCTTTCATGGGAGCACTCTTGACTAATACTGATTATGTTATTTAAGTTAGGGATTAACTTGTTTGTTTAGTATTTTGTATTAAATACTATGTAAATTTTCTCTAAATTTTTGTATAGTTATTTTATTATTATTATTCTTGACATGTGTTTTAAATTTATGCTTTCAATAGTCTATGCATGGTAGGAGATCCTTAGGAAACCCTCTTACACCATACATAGATAATATTTATAAATTTAAACAATTGTTCACAAGGTTGGATTCTAACCATCAGCCTATTTTTGAGCCAAATACAGAACCAAGCCTTAATCCTCTATCGGAACCAAAAAAATAGGAGAAAAGCTACCTAATGAAGATTCTCTTTTCATCATTAGGGACTTATATACAACAGTCCAAACCTTCCCCCTCGGTATTCTAAATGAGAATCAGCTTAGAATGAGATGTTTTTCCTACACCTTGAAGAACAAAACCAAAGCTTGGTTGATGTCACTCCCCCATGGTTCTCTAATGACATGGGAGGACATTTATAATAAATTAATGGAAAAATTATATTCCCACCAAAAAACATCAAAGTTGATAGAAAAGATTGCTACTTTCTCTCAAATGGAAAGAGAACCATTCCATGAAGCTTGGGATAGGTTCAAAATATTCCTCACTCAATGTCTCCATCACAGTTTTCCTCTACAGTTGCAGAACCAATTATTTTACAATGGACTTATGTAGAAATTCTAGTTCATTATCGACAAGGATTTCGGATGAGCAATGGGGGAGAAGATAGCCACAAATACGTACAACCTCTTTGAGATTTTGGGTGCTAATTCCCAAAAGAAAAGCTCAAGAATGAGAAAAGCTAGAGTTCATAAAATCAATTCTAGCAATGAAGTTCAACAACAACTTGTTCAATTGACCAAGTAAGTTTCCCTTCTCACTACGCAAACCAACACTAACAATGAACATTATGGTTTGGGTAGTAATGTAGGACATGGTACTGAAGCATGTCCATATCAAGGAGACATACCAATTAGATCTAAACAGGTTAATGTTTTGGGAGTATATCAATAGAGACAAAGATTTGACCTCAATTCAAATACCTACAATCCTAGGTCGAGAAATCATCCTAACTTCTCCTACAGGAAAAAAAAAACCCTCATTTCACTCGGAGCTCAAATTAGCCAGACTGGTAATTCCACCAGCCTATTCCAAGAAGCATTCCCAGTAAACCAACCCTGGAGAACAACTTGACTTCTTTTATTCAAGTTTGCAAAGATAACCAATCCAAAACCAATCAATGGTTGGACTTTATGGAAGCTTCTATAAAAAAAGGTGGAAGTTCAAGTGGAATAGTTAGCTAAGCATTTTCAAAAACAAAGAAGCAAAGACTAACTGAATGGTCAAATTGGATCAAATAAATTTAATGAAGAGGAGATATTGCTTTTGTCATTCTACAATCTCCATGCAACGTCTTAATAGAAGTTGATAAATTTTAGTCCTAAGTGAGAGGTCACACATTATTGTATTTTCCTTTCTTTTAGTTTATTTTTTATTTTATTTTAAGAGTGTGTGTAATAAAATTCAAATGAAATAATATAAATTCGTTTGTTTCAAAAATTGTGTCCATTCTTTAAATTTAGCATAAAAAACAAAAAAAAACAAAAACAAAAACAAAAACAATATTTTCCCTGCATCTTTCTTCTTTAAGCCTATACATTTTGTCATGTGAGAAATATTTCTTACAAAGTTATACTATTTTTTAGGAGCTAACTGTTTATATGCAAGAGGAGGAGAATCAATTTCAACTACAAATAGCCATGTGAGATGCTGAAGATAGGAAAATAATGATGAAGGACTATGCAATACCAATCATTGGTAATGTAACTTCGACAGACAATTACAAGAGGCTACAAGGAACTATGAATTGAAAAAGACTCATTATTCTTTATTGCCTTCCTTTTACGGTATCCCTAATGAAGATCCTTTGCATTTAATAAGAGAATTCTATGTTATTGCCCAAACCTTTCCACTATAGGGAATTAATGAAGATTAGCCTAGGATGAGGTGTTTTCCTTACACCCTCACGGATAAAGTTTGGTCATGGTTCATTACTCTACATTCGGGTTCTCTAACAACTTGGGAGGCAGTTTATGAAAATTTTATGGGTAGGTTCTATTCCCATCAAAAGACTATTGATCTAAGGATGAAGATAGCAATGTTTTCTCAAATGAATAAAGAGCCCTTTTATGAAGCTTGGGAGAGATTCAAACTCTTTTCATTCAATTTTCTCATTATAGCTTACCATTATTGCTATAGAACCAATTATTTTATGATGGATTGACACTACAAAGTCAATAAATGGTTGATAATGCTGCTGCTGGTGCTTTGGGAGAAAAGACCATAGAGGAAACCTGTAATATTTATGAGTTATTGGGTTATAATTCCCAACAAAGAAGTACTAAAAAGAGAATAGGAGTCAATAAATTTGGCACCGATAATGAGATTACCTTGTAACTTGCTGAATTGATTAAGCATGTGTAACTTCTCACTACACACCAAATGCCAAATCAAGAGGTGTGTGAAGTGTGTTTTTCAATTGGACATAATGCTCGTAATTTTTTATTTACTTGTGATTCTAGTGTGGATGCCATGGAGGAAAGAAATCCTTTCAAAGGTATCATCCAAAATACCTATAATCACCCTAACCATTATTGAACACAAAACAATTACCAAGCCTACACCCAATATCAAACATTAAGGCCAAATAAAAACCACCCTTGCCCACCAAATCAATCTTTTAAGCCAACCTTAGAGGATAGCTTGAATGATTTTATTTAAGTTAGTCACAACAACCAATTAATGAATAAAAAGAGATTGAACACTATGAAGGCTTCAGTTAAAAAGATTGAATCTAAAGTTGGGCAACTAACTGAACAAATTCGAAGTCAAGAACCAGGAAATTTACTCAGTCAAACCGAATAAGCGAAGGATGTAAGAACCCTTCGAAGTGGTAAGGTAGTCAATACTAGTTTACTTGAAATCTCTAAATATCTACCTTGTAGTTTTGGTAACAAAGAAAGTGATATTCTAGTCTTACAAAAAGGAGAGACAAGTGTTAAACTTGACAAGCCTTTTGAAAAACTCATTGGGGAGTCATATGATATCCCCAAAATTCAAAAGACAACAGAACCACACCAGCTGCATATACCTTTTCCACACCGGCTAAAAGAATTCAAACAAGATAAGCAATTTTGTGGTATTTTTAATATGCTTTCTAAAGTAAATATCAATTTACCATTATTAGAAGTAATTAAAAAATTTCCCTCCTATGCTAAGTTTTTCAAAGAGTTGAACATTAAGAAAAGGAGGTATGAACTAAATGAGCAAGTAGTAGTATAAGAAATTTCTAGCGCTATACTTCAGCACACACTTCCCTCTAAGTTGAAAGACCCTGGGATTTTTATCATAAATATAACTATGAAGGATAGAAAGGTCACTAAAGCAATGCTTGATTTAGGTACTAGTATAAACTTGATGCCATAATCTATATTCTTACAGCTCGATTTAGGAGATTTAAAACCCATAACTATGTCCTTTCAACTTGTAGATAGATCTTTTAAGTATCCAAAGGGAATAGTTGAAGATATGTTGGTAAAGGTAGAAAAAATGATAATACTTGTTGACTTTATGGTTTTGGATATGCAAGAAAATCCAGCCTTGGATAGAGAGCACACAATACTACTTGGTAGACCATTAATGGCAACTACTAAGACTATTATTGACGTCTAAGATGGAAATTTGACAATGATAGTCTTAGGAGAGATTGTCCATTTTAAAGTTTTTGATTCTTCATCTTTTCCTTCTATTTTTTCCATCGATGAAATATTTGATGTTGACCCTTTGGATAATCTTGTCCAAATCACTTTTTCTAGAACCAAAATAGAAGACAAGCTTGAAACTTTTCTTACACTTGAAGAAGTCGAAGAAGATTTAGATGAGGTAGCTAAAGGGTACCTTTAACAAGTAGATAGCGATGAACTAATGACAAAATCTAGTACACTTTTTAAATCTACCCAGTTCCCCATCTAGTAAAGGGGCCAAACCATCTGAACTTGAACTCAAAGACTTACTTGAGCACTTAAAATATGTGTTTTTGGGAGAAGGAGAAACGTATCCATTGATAATTTCTTCAACCTTGACCAAAACTCAAGAAAAGGAACTTATAAAATGCTTAAGAAGTTTAAGAAAGCTATAAGGATGAGTATTGAGGATATAAGAGGCATTAGTCCTACGTTGTGTATGCATAAGATTAACTTAGAGAATGGTGCTAAACCCGTACGAGAGGCCCAAAGAATACTAAACCCAAATATGTAAGATGTAGTTAAGAAAGAAATTCTTAAACTATTAGAAGAAGAAATTATCTACCCTATTGCCGATAGTTTAGTCCAGTGCATATAGTACCTAAGAAATATAGGATAATAGTTGTTAAAAATGAAAAAAAGTGAATTAGTACCCATTAGAATAATCACTGCATGGAAGATGTGTATAGATTTTAGGAAACTGAATTTATATACTAAAAAGGATCACTTTCCTCTTCCATTCATCGATCAAATGTTGGAAAGATTAGCTAGGCATGAACTTTACTATTTTCGAGATGGATTGTCCAGATATTATCAAGTACCCATAGCACCAGAAGATCAAGAAAAGACCATATTTACATGTACTTTTGGGACATTTGCTTTTTGAAGAATGACATTTGGGTTATGCAATACTGATGAGTGCTCAAAAAGCACTAAAATAATCATGATTTTGTGTACATTAATTGATTAAAAATACATATATTTATATGTTTTATCATATATTTATATAAATTTGTCTTTATCGGAATCACGGGTATTTTTATTGTATTTCAGGTATTTTGGCTTAAAAACGCAATTTAAAGACTCAAAGAGGAATACTTGAAGCAATACATCACAAATATATTAATAAATAAGTGGGAAAAGGTCAACAAACATGGAAAAATTGGACAAAATGGGTCGAAAAGGTCAAAAATTTCAAAAAGACAGAAATCGCGCCCCGCTGCCTGGCCGCGCGCGCAGCCCAGTGCCCCATCCGCGCGCGCCCGAGTGCTCCATGCTGCTCGTGCCCGCGCGTGCTGGCCTGCCCATCCGCGCGCGCCCCAGCGCGCGGGCACTGTTCACGCGCGCCGAGCTGCGCGCAGCGACAGCCCCCCGTTCGCGCCCCCAGCGCCCAGCGCCTTTTCGCCCCATTTTCACGTGCATCCGCCTCCATGACGTCATGCTGACGTCATTAATGACATCAGCAATTCCAATACGCGTTTTTACATTTTTTAATATTTTTTTAACATTTTTTTACTCATTTTTTCTCTCCATCCTCACCTATAAATACCCCCTTCCCTTCACTTCAAATCACACCTTCAAAACACACTTCTCTCTTCTTTCTTTCTCTCATTTCTTAGTTTTTGAGTTTTTCTTAGTTTCTTTCTTAGTTTCTAAGTTTTTCTTAGTTTCCTTCTTAGTTTTTAGTTCAATTCTCTTAGTTTTAGTGTTCTTCTCTTTTTGAGAGGAACTTGTAATGTTTTTGTAATAATTTAGATTTTTGATTCAATAAATGGGAGTGCAAATTCCGCTTGGAGGTTTTCTAGCAACGGGAATAGCGTCGAAGTTCTGTAAGGATTTTATTTTCTTTACAGTTATTTTTATGCTTTATTCTTACATGTTATATTTAATTTGTCTGTGATTAAATTTAACTCTGCTAGCTGTTTATAAACATGATATAATAATAACGTTGTTATGCTTGCGAAATATTAAATAGGTAAAAATCATAAAATGAATTGATTTTGTTTTTATTCAAGATTTTTATATTAAGAATGTTAGAGAGAAATATATTATTTTTCATTACAAACTTAAACCTGAAAATTAGATTTTAAGGTTTAGTTATCCGGTCTAATTTAGAGTAGTGCTCTTTTATTTGTTGGTACAATCGCCCGGTAGTTAGAGTGAAACTCTATTTCAAAAGTTTTTATAAGAATTATTATGTGAAAATGTATTGACAACATGTTTTCAATAGTGGCTTTAAAACTTGAAAGTTAGTACTCGGATAATTAAATTATTATGTTTAATTTGGACACCTTGAATAATGTTTAAATTGTCTAACCCCACCAAAGGTGGCATTTAAATGGTTCATTTTCAATCTCTTAGAAAAAGGAATTAATTTAATTAACCAAATTAGTTATCAACCCCACCCATAGGTGTTAATTGATTTGTTTAGTTAACAAAGAATATCTAACCCCACCAAAGGTGGTATTTATATAAAAAAGAGAGAATCAATAAAATATCAATTTATATCTTTAATAACCTAGATAATATGAGCAAGCATAATTAATTTAGTTATTATATCCATAAATACTCCACTAATATAAATGATAAAATTTGCATAAATATTTATTGAATCTGTATTTGTATTTATTTTTTATTGAATTTGTATCTATGTTTATTTTTATGTTATTAGATTATATTTAATTAATCTGTATATATGTTTATTTTATGTTATTAGATTAGGAACACAAAAACCAAACTATCGTGACAGGATGTTTAGGATTTAATTTCGTTTTTAAAAGTTTGAATAATAAATTAAAAACCACATACATTCCTTCCTTAGATCGACCTTGGGAGTATACTTATCATTTTCTTCTAAATGATTCGTGCACTTGCGAGAGTTTTATAAATATTAAAACCAAAGTATTGGCAAGAATCGACGATGTCGGTTTTCGCTCATCAAATACCCTCGCCACGCTCTAGAGTTGCATGATGTCTATCTTCTAGGACATGGTGGAAAAATTCATTGAGATTTTCATGGACGATTTCTCTATCTTTGGAAAATCATTTGATGATTGTTTACATAAATTGACTTTGGTTTTAGAAAGATGCATTGAATACAATCTAACACTTAGTTGGGAGAAAAGTCATTTTATGGTTCAACAAGGGATAGTGTTAGGATATATAATTTCAAACAAAAGGTATTGAAGTTGATAAGGAAAAATTTGAACCGGCTTCCAAACTACCTCCCCCTACATCTGTTAAGGGGATAAGAAGCTTATTAGGACATGTAGGATTTTATAGACGATTTATTAAGGATTTCTCTAAAATATGTCGTCCCTTATGTAACTTGTTATCAAAATATGTTTATTTTGATTTCAACAATGATTTCCTTATTTGCTTTTAATACCTTGAAAGAGAAACTAGCATTTGACCCTATTATTATGGCACTAAACTCGTATTTACCCTTTGAAATAATGTGTGACGCTTCCGATTATGCTATCGAAGCAGTCTTGGGATAGAGAGTGAATAAGCATTTGCATGTCATCTACTATGCTAGAAAAACACTCAATGATGCCCAAATTAATTATACCACTTCTGAAATGGAATTCTTGGCTATAGTGTTTTCTTTAGACAAATTCAGGTCTTATTTAGTAGGATCTAAAGTGATTATGCGTTCTGATCATATTGCTTTAAGATACCTATTAAGTAAACCAAATGCCAAGCCAAGATTAATTAGGTGGGTCTTACACTTCCAAGAATTTGACCTAGAAATCAAGGAAAAGAAAGGTAGTGAAAACTTAATAGTTGACCATTTGTCTAGGTTGATTTTTGACTTTAATTCTCTTAAAGGTGAGAGTAATAAAGATATAATTGAAACCTTTTCGGATGAACAGTTATTTTCAATAGGTCCAAATCCATGGTATGTTGATATTGTAAACTATCTTACCATTGGTGTTTTGTGACCTAACACTTCATATCAGGATAAGAAAAAGTTCTTTAAAACTATCAAGGACTATGGTTGATAGATGTATTGACACTACAAAGTCAATAAATGGTTGATAATGCTGCTGGAAGTGTTGTGGGAGAAAAAACCGTAGAGGAAACCTATAATCTTTATGAGTTCTTGGGTTCTAATTCCCAATAAAGAAGTACTAGAAGGAGAATAGGAGTCAATAAAGTTGGCACTGATAATAAGATGACCTTGCAACGAGACTATAAAATGAGATGGAAAATTGGTACTTTTACTTGAGCCAATGGTAGCATCTACAACACCATTTTTCTCATATTTCCCGACACCTGGATCATCTGACTGCTTCCTGATAGAGTACTATAAAGGACCATTTCATCATAAGAGTTAAAACATAGAAGTTATGTCTCAAGAACTAATTATAGACAGAAATCATGTGTCCGTAATATTAATAATCTTATAACTGTGAATAGGAAAAATGCCTCTTTAAAATGGATAAATTGATATTAATTTTTCAAAAATTCTCATTTAATTAAAACAAATATTGTTTAATTTACCACTAGTGACTAAAATTTGGGTATGTGACATGGCCAAATTTAAAATTGAGGTGATTTGAAGTACCAAATTCCAAATATTGGTAATGCTATTCAATGGAAATCAGGATCACTCCAAGCCTAGATAGTTTCTTTTCAGTATTACAAACATTTAACCTATATATTACTAAAATCACTAAGAATGTTCTAATCTACTAAAAAAATGATTCTCTCTTTTATGATTTGGTTTTTCAATCATATTTTGATGTTTCACATTCAAAATTTGCACCTTTAATGACAAAAGAAATCAAATCATGTGAACTTTTTCCATGTAAAGTGATACTCCTCTCACTAGACATTCATCGATTCATTTAAATCTTCAAATCTCCTAGTATGATGACAAATACATAGACACATATTCAAGTTTCAATTTACAAATAAATATGAAAAAGTCAATAGCATCATACCGATCACAATTGAGAATAAATATAGGAGCAAAGAGATGACCTGAATACGAGCAACAAAGAGCTGTTGATATCATTTTTAATTCAATGCTGCAATGCGAGCACTCGCAGATGCAGATGATGCTTTTGGGCACAGAACTGTACAAGATGCCATTTTGTTAAATCCTTCTCAAATTAAAATGTAAAACTACAGCCAAAGAAAATAAATACTCAATAATTTTATGAACAATGCTTTTTTTTTTCTTCATAAATAACACTCAATGATGTTTTATGTTCATAAATAATACTAGATGCTTTAAAAGTAGAAATGTTTTGCAAAATTTAGAAATCAACTAAAAGGTTGAGTATCAAAACCAATACAAAAGTTAAAAGGGATAAGTTAAACTGAGCTCAAAGGCCTCATCAAAATCCTGAACACAACAAAAAAGTGGGTGAAGAGTATAAGAACTTTATGTCACACACTCCACAAATGAAATATCGAGCTACAGTGCAAAATATCCACATGAAAACTTGAAAGCAAGATGTACCATAGTAAGGGAAAATGTATGTATATATGGAGAGACGATATATGCTACCTATACTCATCTTACCCAAAAAAAAATCATGAATCTTTGAATGAATAAAATAAATTCTTCCAACAAAAATTCTTCCATCTAAAGCATAAAAAATTATTGCACTATAGAGAAACTTCACATCTATGTAAGTGAATTTTCAGCCTTTATTAAGGATTTCTCAGCCTTTATTAAGGATTTCTCATCATTTTCTTGAAAATCTTCATATCCATTAATGGTCATAACATGAAAGTAATGCTAATTAGGAAAATCTTTATCATGTTTGAACTACTAGGCATGTCAAGTTCAGATATAAACTCTAAAAATGCAGTCAGTGTTGGATACCCAACCTAAAATCCCAAAAACCACCAAGTTAACAAAGAGTTAATGGAAAGAATAAAAGAAAAGTAAGTTGTTTAGGTAATTTACGTATTGTTGAAGAGATTATACACTTAGACATGTCATTGGGTTAAAATAAATAAATGCAAAAAATGGCCCCAAATACGTCAAAAATACACACCTTCAAAACTTACATGAGAGCCAACTGATCTATTTTCACCATTTGCACCAGATAGTTGTTGCACACACCTTTTTGACCTACCTTGATCAGTTTCTACCATTTGGAAAGTTCCATGCTTTCCACAAGACTTTGGATTAATTATAGAATAAATGAAATGTTGACTTTTTCATCCAACGTAAAATCATTCAAAAATCAAAATACATAGTCCACATTCAGCTTAAAAAATTACATTAAACATATTATATAATATTTGTATGTGTATATATGATCCATCTTGAACAGAAATTTGAATTCACCAATCTGTAAAAATAAAAACCTTTTCAAAACGTGTGCAAGAGCTAGCTTTTGAAGGGAAAGAAATACTAGATAGATATGTTCATAGAGATTGTGATTGCCAATTCCAATCTCATTTACCATTGATGGAGACTCTAGTTATTGATCTTGGTCTCCTCTTGTTATGTAAGAACAAGTACTTAAAGGGTTGCATTTGGTGCTTATCTAGATAATAAATCATGGAATGAAACTTGAATTTCTTGATAAAGTGCATCAAATTACAAAACATTTTTTTAAACTTCCTGTGGAAGAGAAAAAAAACACTAGAGAGACCCCAATGATATGGAAGGATATGGGAATGAAATAGTTATTTCAGAAAAATAGAAGTTTGATTAGACTGATAGGTTTTACCTCACCATATATCCAGTAGAAGAAATGAAGCTCAAATTCTGGCTTCAAGACCCTCACCTTCTAAACCTGAATAAATCCAAGAGAATTGTATAAGGCAATAAAAAAGGAAAACATCACCGTCTGAACAAAAGCATTCTTGGACTGCATCTCAACCTGAGGAGAAATTTTAACACCTTAAGACAAAAAAAAAGAGTATTAAAATTCAGTACAAACTTATAGAAAATTTTATTTAAAAACATGGTACACATAACCAGTATTCCAAGATCCTATATCAATCATAAATGTACAAGACTTATGTGCTAATAGATTGATAAACACTCATCAAAACTTTATCATGCCCACTCATACATGTAGAAATATCAAATGAAAGATGGTGAGAGAAATGAGCAATAGCAGTAACCACATAGCTAAAAACATATTTAGCATAGTTCAGATTCTTAGTACATTCTTAAAAAATATGGCATTTTCTAAAAACACTTATTGTAATATACTTATAAGCAGACTACAATACGCCTACACTAGATATCACCATAAGAAAATAAAACCAAGGCCATACGAAGCATATCAGTAACTACAAACCTTTCCAATACAAGCAACACATTCTCTATATACTAGTTAGTTGAAACATGAACAAGTGTTGTTTGGATTCTGGTATCATAGGTTACGATCTAAGGCATAGAGCACAAAGAAAGTTAAAGTCTCGGTTAGTTGTTTATAAACAAAGAAAGCATAGCTCAAGAAGAAATCTCGAGACCAGAGATGGCATACCTCATAGGGTTATGTGAGTGTCCAAAATTAGGTTTTACTGGAGGACCTTATAAGCATCTATTTTGGTACAAATTGTAACATCCTTCATTTATCCCCATCTTTGTGACTTCTCCAGCAATAAAGAGTGAATAGATTTGAAGGAGAGCACAAGATTCTTTATGGTTCGAGAATCTCCACTACTTTGAGAAGTGAGAGGTCGAGGTCGTTGTCGTTGACGGCGACACATGTAGAGTGGCAGAAAGAGAGATCGTTCGAGAATCTCCACTACATTGACGGAGCTGGGTCACGATGAATGGTTCGTAGTGGGGAAAAGTGATAAGAAAGGGAGAGAATAAAGTGATGGGAAAGAGGAATAAAAGAAAAGAGAGGGAGAGAAAAAGAAAAAAGAAAAAGAAAAAGAAAATAGAGAAAAAGAAGAGGGAAAAAGAAAAAGAGAGAAAATAAAAGAGGGAAAGAGAAAAAGAGAGAAAATAAAAGAGGGAAAATAAAAAATTTGGAAAGAAAAATAAAACAATTGATAAAGAAATTTGGTATATGTGGTGTAAAAATTTGATAGGATATATCTATGGCCTTGGTTTTTAAATAACCGAGGCTATAAGGTACGTCTATAGCCTCAGTTTTTAAATAAACGAGGTCATAGGGTATGTCTACGGCCTCGGTTTTTAAATAATCAAGGCCAAAACTTTATGGCCTCGGTTTTTAAAGAAATCAAACCTAAATGTCCTAGAGTATATGTATATATTGTAGTAGTGTGCTTACATGTAATGCACTTTTCAAAAATAGATTGCACATCATGCTTCATATTAGGCCAATAAAATTGCTCATGTAAAATATCTAAAGTCTTTAGAACACCAAAGTGACCCATCAAACCTCCCCATGACTTTCCCTAATAAGCAATTCACGAAAGAACAAATAGGTACACATAATTTATCTTTCTTGAATAGAAATCCTTCAACTTAAATAATTTAAATGAAGTAATGAAAATAAGCACATGATATTTCATCATATGTTTAAAATCCTAACATTCAATGCAAAACTTATAGATATCATCTAACAATTTATAAAAGAGTAAAATAAATATTAACATAGGCTCAATAATTTCACAAGGTAGTCTTACTATTTGATTCTTATATACCAAATTTAGGTTTTAACTCAATTTCAACATCCAAAAATAATTTTATTAATATCCTGCTAATACATTTTTACTATTATAAAAAAGCTTGACACATCATTTCATATTGAATGTTATTCAATTAGACACTGTTCAAATTAAACTATAGTCATCTAATGCATTCAATGTTAAACGCAGTCTAATTGGATCTCATTCAATATTATTAAAATATTATTTTTGTTATTATTATAAGTTTTAGGAGTATTATTTTTTATAATTTTCAAAAAAGAAAAAAAGAAAAACTCAAATATGGTAATACAATTTGTTAAAAAAAAGTTTCCATTCTTCAAGCTTTTTTCGGAGTTCTTTAGCCATAGATATTCCATGCACATTTGTAAGAATATTTTTGACAATATTGAGTAATTTTGCACTTGTAACTTTTATATCAAGATCTTCCCAATCCCCATGACTTATGCCAGTTTTACTAGACTCAGTACCGGTAACAGGTGTTGGTTTCCCCTTTAATGCCTTGTGTAATTCGTATTGGATCAATAAATCTTTGACTTGTACTTGCCATAAACCAAAATTGATTATCCCATCAAATTTCTCAATGTCAATCTTGACTCCTCACATTTTTGCTTCTTTCTTTGAAATTGGCTTTGATACCAATTGTTAGGAAATTTGGATCAAATGGTAAATAATCACAAATTTTCCCTCCCAAGATCTTACTTAGCAGAATATCAAAAAAATAAAGAAATAGAAAATACATAACATAAAAATTATAATGAAAAACTCCAAATTTAAGAAAGATCATTTTTATTGTCAAAAGAAAACCATAGAAAAAATTCACTATGTGGAAAATGGTTACAACCACATTCTAATTAATTTTCTCACACACATAAAAGACGAGCACTTACAAGTATAAGAGAATTTTTCCACAAAATTCTCTAAAAAAAACTTCTCACACAAGTTTTTCTCTATTTTTGGGATGATTAATAATAAAGAAATGAAATCATATTTATAGCTTTGAAGTTCCCATTTTATATGTCAAATATTTCTTCATTCAACAAAATTAAGTTACCTAATTTTTCTATTTTTCATTCAAATAATATTAAGTACCTTTATATTTAACAATATGGGAAGCTACCTTTTATAAATTTTCTTCTAAATTATATATCTTTTATTTTGACTAACAAACTCAATATTATTTTTAATCACTCACAACATTATTTTATAAATAAATATATTTTTTAATATAATATTTAATATTATTGTTTGAAAAATAGTAAAAGTTTATATAACTTTTAATATAAAATAAAATAATAAATTGTAGATACCGTTAAAATCAAATTTGATTTAGTCGACAAAGGAGCCACCTTATGTGTTTATATTTAATTATAAAAATTTTATTAAAAAAATATAATTTATTTTTTTATAAATTTATAAAGTTAAATAATATTATTTATAATTAGGACAGATTTTTCCTATGTTTTATTATTAAAAAAAAAAGACTTTGAAGTTGGACAAAGACTTTGTTGGTAATCTCTAAATATTAATTATAATTTTAAAAAAATCATTTTAGTTAGCCATCCAAGCTCAACTAATAAATTATAAGTATAAAATATTATAATTTTATAATAAAATAATGAAAAAAGTATCGTTTTCAATTATGTGTAACTTACTTTTAATAAATATTAAAATTTTATTATTTTAATTTTATTTAGAAAAATTATTAAAGTTGTTTTAATTAAAATTTAAAATAAAATTAATTTAAAAAAATACAGAAAAAAATAAAAATATTATTCAAATATCAAATTAATAGGAATAAAACTTCTAAAAAATCGAATTCACTAATAAATTATAATATTAAAATCATTTAATTAATAAATAGTTAATTAAAAGTATTAAATTCAAAATAAATAATATAAATTAATATAAAAAATGAAACATGTTTTAAAATTAAATTACATTTTTTTTATAACATAAAGAAAAATTATTTCATACTGAAAATTGAATTTTATATAAACAAATTAAATTTTTTAAGAGGCATTCAAAGAAAAATAACTCACAAAAATAATCTACTTTGTCATTAATCTCCTGCTTTTGATTTTCTCTTTCCAGCCGCGCCTCCCTATTCTTTTTTTTTTCCCTAGCCGCCTCCCTTTTTACTTATATATATATATATATATATATATATCTTTCCAACTGCTGCTTTCGTTTCTCTTTTTGCTTTTTTTTTCTTTATATATATAATACGTCTATATATTTACATTTTAGAGTACTTAAAATGATATATTTTTAAAACTTTGAAATTTCATTTTCTTTAAATTTGAAATAAAATTTAAATAATAATAATAAAATTTAAAATTAATAAAAATTAAATAACATTAGACTAAAGTTAAAGTAAAAAAATGATAAATTATATCAAATTATACAAGTTATCCAACATTGATCCACAAACTTAGAACTTTATCTATCCTTCAACAAAAGGAAAATAAAATAAAAGATAATTGTATATAGTGTCAACTACCATCACTCACCGGGTCATAATCTAAATTTAGATTTCATTACTAGTAACTTACTCTTTTTATATCGAAAATAGTAAGAAAATCAATTAAAAATTCATCAATTTGTCAAGCAAGAGTTAAACATTTACTTCAACTTAAAGCTAAATCCTTGACTATGAGTGTGTATGTGTAAAATAGTCAATTTAACTCCAAATAATCAACAAATTCAAATACAAGTAGAACAATTGAAATCAGAAGAATTCTTTCAAAACTTAACTCCATAAGTCCAATTTTCAAAAATCCTCTCCACTAATGTAATCAAATACCAAAACTAGAGATTAAATTGTCTTTAATTAGGGATGTAATGACAAGCCACAAGGTGGCTAAGAAAGAAACATATATGAAAAATCAAAGCAAATTGGGAAAATATTTCGTAGAAAAAAATAATAATAAAATATTCATAGCTCTTTTCTTGACAATATGCTCATCTTGATGACAATATTGTTGCTATACTCAATAAAGGTTGTGCTCTTTGTTTTTTTTACCTTGAAACTCAATAAGTAGAGTTCTTTTTTTGTGGTTGCCTTAAAACTCATAGTCTTTACTAATTTCAATCACTTTAATCCTTTTTCAATTATTGCCTTTCACTTTCTCTTTTTTTCACACTTTAATCAAATAGAGCAAACATAATATGGATTATTTAATTTGAACTAATTTTATCTTTAAATGAGAATTTCAACCAAAATATTTTCTCAAAATTTAAGGAAAATTCATGGTTTTTCAAGCTTAGAATGAGAATGATTTATGTAGTTAAAAGAACAATTAAGGCTTACGTAAAACTCTACTGAACATAATAGCAGATTTTGAAGGACAAAGATTTAAATGGAGTAGAGAAAAATTTATTGTGTGCTCAATTATTTTCAAGGACAAAGATTGAAATCAAAGTACTCATAAAACTCTACCTAACATAATAGCATATTTTGAAAAATTTCTTGAAATCATCATCAATCACAAATTTCAGAGTCATAGCGAATTCAATCATACTCAAATACATGTCTAATAAGATAATCCAATAACTCAAGACTATAGGAGTTTACACTCCCAAAATTAAACTAAACAATGTCCTCATTGTAATTTAAAAGGGAGATAGATTGAAGAAATGAAAGGAACTTCCCTGGTTTTATGGTAGATCCACATTAATTAGTAATTTTCAGCTCTTTATTCCTACAAAATAAACCAACATCAAAATCTAAATTATTAAAAAATTAATAAAATAAATAAATAAAATAATAAAAGAAAGTTTTATGGGTTGCCTCCCATAAGCGTATGTTTTATAGTCTATAGTCAAACTTTTCAATCTTTATCAATTTGGATTTCGAAGAGGAATAAATGAACAATTCCTCTCTACTTGTTCTACATAATAGTGCTTCAATCTCTTACCATTAACTCTGAATATATTCCCTGCCTTGTCCTTCAATTCTATTGCTCTAAAAGTGGAAACTTTTTCAATTGTATAAGGATTTGTCCATCTTGATCTTAACTTACCCAGGAAGCATTTTAGTCTTGAATTGAAGAGAAAAACATGTTGTGTTAAAGCAAACTCATGCCTAAGAATCTGTTTGTCATGCCACTTTTTGTTGCATTCTTTATAGATCTTTGCGTTTTCATAAGCATCATTTCGGAACTCGTCCATTTTATTCAATTGAGGAAGTCGCTTTTCCCCTACTCCTTTCGAATCAAAATTAAACTTGTTTATAGCCCAGTAAGCTTTATACTCCAACTCTATAGGAGATGACATGCTTTTCCAACTGAAAATCCATCCATGAAAATTTCTATCATATTTTTTACCATATTAGAAAAGACAGTAATCATGTAACGTTGAAATGTTGTTGAGGCATTGCACAATCCAAATGAAATCATTCTAAAAGCAATTTTTCCATAGTGGCATGTGAATGTAGTTTTCTTCTGATCTTCAGGGGCTATAGTAATCTAGTTATACCCCGAATAACTATCTAAGAAGTAATAATAGGGATATCGGGCCAATCGATCTTACATTTGATCGATGAATGAAAGTGGAAAATGATCCTTCCTTATTGCTTTGTCCAACTTACGATAATCCATACATACATGCCAACACGTGATTGTTCTTGTAGGAATAAGCTCATTGTTGTCATTTTCACCACCGTCATTCCACCCTTTTTTGGTACAACATGCATTGGACTTAGCCATGAGTTGTCTGAAATAGCATAAATAATTCCAGTATTGAAAAGCTTCAAAATTTCATCTCTCACAACTTTCTTCATTGTTGGATTTAATCGTCATTGGGCCTCAATTGATGATTTGTAAGGTTCTTCCATTAAAATCTTGTGCATGAAAATGCATGGACTTATACCTTTTATGTCAGAGATAGTCCATCCTAATGTTGTTCTATGCTCCCTTAACACACAATAACTTTTCCTCTTCTTTGAGTGTAAGTGATTCTGCAACAATCACTAGAAAAGTGTAACTATCACCTAAGAATGCATAACAAAGATGCTTAGGCAATTGCTTCAATTATGGAGTTGTAGTTTGTAGCCTTTTTTTGTAGAGATAATAGAATTTGTCTGTGTTAAATAATGCTCAGGAAAATGCTCTCCACTTATTTGCTAAATGATGTAACCTACTGCAATGATCGTTCTAGGTAATTAGCTAGCATATTTTCTTGAAAGGCTTCTACTTCACATTGTTCAATGATATCTACCCGAAAGCAAGTGCTTTGATATTCTATAAATCTCATGGCTTCATAGATGTTAAACATAACATCTTCCTTGTTTACTCTCAATGTTAACTCACCCTTTTGAATGGTCGGTCAAGAATTAGTGGGACATCTTGGTCTTCGTCTATATCTAACATCGCAAAATTGGCACAAAATAAATTTTCCTCTTCTTTGAGTGTAAGTGATTCCACAACAATCACTGGAAAGGTGTAACTATCACCTAAGAATGCATAGCGAAGATGCTCAGGAAATTGCTTCAACTATGGAGTTGTAGTTTGTTGCACTTTGTTTGTAGAGATAATAGAACTTATCTTTGTTACCATTGGCTCTAGCCTCTCCACTTCTTTGCTAAATGATGTAACCTATTAAAATGATTGTTCTAGGTAATCAGCTAGCATATTTTCTCGAAAGGCTTCTACTTCACATTGTTTAATGATATCTACCCGAAAGCAAGTGCTTTGATCTTTTGTAAATATCATGGCTTCGTAGATATGTTTTCTCTTAATGTTAACTCACCCTTTTGAATATCTATTAAAGCCCTTCCCGTAGCCAAGAATTAGTGGGACATCTTGGTATTCGTCCATATCTAACATCACAAAATCCGCACAAAAAATAAATTTATTCATCTTTACTAATACATCTTCTATGATTCCTCGTAGATACTTGATGGATCAATATGCTAGTTGTAAAGAAATTGTTGTTTATTTCATCTCTCCAAGTTCTAATTTCCTATAAACAGAAAGTGGAATAAGATTAATGTTAGCATTAAGATCGCATAAAACTTTATCAAAAAAATGAATTTTCAATAGTGCAAGGCAAAGTGAAACTCCCTAGATTTTTTAATTTTTGAGGTAATTTCTTTTAAGGAATGACACTACATTCTTCACAAATCTTCACTATTTTGAAATCCTCCAACCTTTTCTTCTTGGAAATGATGTCCTTCAAGAATTTGACATAATTGGGCATTTGTACCAAGGCATCTACAACAGGAATATATATGTGAATTTTCGTAAAGATATTCAAAAACTTAGAAAATTGTTTATCTAATTTTTGTTTTTGAAAGCATTGGGGATAAGCAAATGGAGTAGAGAGAATAGGAGGATTTTTAGGAAATGAAATTGATGGAGGCATGTCAACTTCTCTTAGTGTATCATTAACAATCTTCTATTCTTCTACTTTATTATTGATTTGGTCATTGTTTGGAGCTATAGGAGTGGACTCGGTTTTCTTTTATGGTGACCTCTCAATTTCTCTTCCATTCCTAAGTGTAATGGAATTGCATTGTTCCTTTGGATTCATTTCTATATTACTAGGAAAAGTTCATCTTTGTTAGGCATTGATGGTTGTGGCCAATTACTCAATATGCATTTCAATCATAGTGGCTCCCATATTGCTACAATGAGTCTCAATGTTATCAAACAATGAATCACTCTTTTTAAACCATTCTTTGATCTCCTCAACAAAGGAAACCATGGCATCCTCAAGTGACATCTTCTTCTCACTTGGTTGACTATAAAACCCTAGAGGAGGTTTCAACATATTCTTTGTGTTTCCATAAGAAAAATCCTCATGATTTCGAAGCCTTGGATGGTAGTAATTTGGCATAGGATCACCACGATAATTGTAGTTCCAATTGTTGATGTATTGAACCTACTCTTAACTTGATTCATTCATTGGAACTATTATACTTGAAGTTGCAACATATTCAACACTTTGTGGTATTCTTTGAGTTGTCAAGGCTAAAATCTAATGAGATAGAGACGCAACTTGAGCTAAAAAAATAGCAAATGGCTCCAATTTATGAATCTTGGTAACTTTCTTAGCCATAGATCTTTCAATTGGGCATTGATAGTTGTTTTAGGCAATTTCTTCCAAAAAAGAAGTAACACCTTCAGCTGTCTTTGACATCAAAGTTCCACCAGAAGCAACATTAACTATGGTTCTAGTTTGCCTATTTAATCCATTATAAAACATCTGAACTTGCAACCAATTTGGAAATTCATGTTAAAGGCAACATTGAATCATATTTTTATACCTTTCCTATGCTTCAAAGAGTGTCTCAAAATAATTTTGTTTGAATTGACCAATCTCACTCCTGAGTTGGGTTATTTTTGTAGGTGAAAAGAATTTAGTAAGAAACTTTTCTACCATGTCTTGCTAACTAGTGATGCTTCCCGATTGTAGAGATTATAGCCAATCTCTGGCCTTGTCCCTTAATGAAAAAGGAAACAACCTTAGTCTAATGGTGTCCTCAGTAATACCATTCATCTTTTATAGTGTCACAAATCTCCAAAAACATCACCAAATGAATATTAGGATCATCAAGTGCCGATCCGCTAAATTGGGCTTGTTGCACCATGTTGATCAATGCCGGTTTGAACTCAAAATTATTGGCATTAATGGTTTGACGTCTTACATCTAAGTAGTTATCATTCATAATTGACCTTACATAATCTATCAAGGTGCGTGGCTGTGTATTATGATCTCCTACAACCATGTCGTCTTCTTTTCTCATTATTTAAAGGTTTTCTCAATCTCTGGATCAAAAGAAATGAAGCATAATTCAAAATTAAATTACATATTTTTTCTAACATAAACAAAAATTAGTTCGTATTAAACATTAAATTTTAAGTAAATAAATTTAGTATAATTTACTTTCGTGTTAATCGGTTGTGCTGCCATGTGGTTTTTATTTTCTCTTTATTGCCGCGCCTGCGTATTTTGTTTTTATTTCTCAGTTTTTTTTTTTGTCTCTACGCCTTCTGTTCTTTTTTTCCTTTCCTCTCCCTCCTGCTTTTCTTCCTTCCCCCCTTGTTCCTAGCCGCCTATATATATATGTATATATATATATATAATAACCCCTAGCCCCATTCTTTTTTATTTATCTATATATATATATATAAACCTTTTTTTTATTCTTCTTCTATGCCTTTCTCTCTTCTCTTAATTATCAACCTTTTTATAGCATTTAGATCTACTAGTAATTTACCCGTCATGATAAACAGAAAGAGATATAGAGCTCAATGCCGTAACAGAGAGGTTAGTACTACTCAATTCTCCTCTCTTACTTTACATACTCCTAATTTAACTAATAATATCAATCGTATAGTAAGATATTTTTCAATTTATATCAACAACTACAATCTGAGACTAATTATCACGATTCAAAGAATGCTTCATTATTAACTTCAAATAGAGAAATAAAGAGAACAATCATTCATTATCACTACGTTTTGACAACGAATCAATTCTACTTATTTTTATTTACAATCGGAGTATCAATAAACACATTATTCTTATTCATTCCTAACATAAATAAGGATAAAAAGTGTGTTATTATTGAAAAAGAGGTAAAAATTATTGCTCTGGTCTTGCGTTCAATCACATACATTTTCTTCCTCAAGCGTATACTTTACAAAATTCTAGTGGCATTTGGTCAAGCCAGGAACTCTTGGGTATTTTACTTCAACATCTTAATCGATATTCTAGGTGTTGCTTATCTTCCATAGGTAAGAATAGCAACCAGAATTGTTTAACTTTCTTGTTCAATTGTTTGTAAGGTTCATTCAAATCGATTAAATTTTATCTAGTTATATATAAAAAATTTAAATAATATAATATATGAGAAGGATTGAATAAATAATATGATTAATTCGACTTATTTGGTCTAATCAATTTCAGATTAAAATTTTTAAATTTAATTGTAATGGAGTCTTATTTAATTTGTAAAAAACATATGATTTCAATATAATGCTCAAAGTTATGTATAAGAGTGTTACAAATTAATAATACTTTTATATATTTCTCACTCTCAAGACATTATTTTGAGCTTTGATATTATTTTAAAAACTATTAAGAAACTAATAATACTTGAATACATTTATCAAGGATGTCAAAATATGTGCATACAAGTAAAAAAATTCAATTCCCATTAAAAATGTGTGTTGTTTAAATTTATGAAAAGTAAAATTATTAAGATTAATACTTATGTAATTTAGTAATTAAATGTTAGAACACCTAAGATTTGTTTTTTTGTTGTTGTCATGATTTGAGCACTAAAGATAACCCATATATACATTTTTAGGCGTTAATTGCATGTTTCTTTATTGGAAGAGGAAGCTCCAAACCATTGATTAAAAGGAAGGATCTGAACTCTATCCTCGTGTTTCAATATTTTCCAAGAACTTCAATGATATATTTTACCTACTTGGAATTAAAAAGGCTTCTTTTATCTCTCATAAATTAGTAATATTTTGGAGTTTGTTGTTTTTCTTTGGACTCAGTAAGTTCCTTCTCATTTTTTTTATTATATAACACAATTCGTGTTGTTTCTTTTTGTATAATTTAAAGATATACTTCAAAGCTATGCAAAATTTTCAGTTTTTGTATAACATAAAAATTATAGGTTTTTTTTATGTTCAAAAATGATACATTTTTTTATATAGTATAAAATACATGTGATTTTTTTAGTGGATTTAAAAGTAAATTCACCAAAATAATTAAATTATACAAAAATTAGAGTTTTTTTAATATCTTTAAAAACTATGTAAGTTGCAATTACCTCTAATGGGAAAACAGAGTTTGAGGTCTCAAAATCACAAGTGATGATCATGTGTATATGTAATTATTTTATGATTTTTTTTAATATCTTAAAAAACTATGTAAGTTGCAATTACCTCTAATGGGAAAACAGAGTTTGAGGTCTCAAAATCACAAGTGATGATCATGTGTACATGTAATTATTTTATGACATTTTTAACTAAATTTTTAAAAAATTATCAATTTTGGACCAAACTTAATGGTAAATTAAGATGAGATAGTTATGAAATCTAATATAGAACCCATTAATTTTATAATATATCTTATCTTGTCTTAATTATTTTTTACGATAGATAATATTAATTGTAATATTTTATTTGTTTTGAATACCGTAAATAAATCAAGTAAATAAAAAATATGATAAATATATAATTATTTATAATGTAAAATTCTATTACGGTTACAATGTAAATAAGATGTAAAGAGATAAAATAATATTTAAATAAGATTAGATAATATTATATCATAAGTTTATTAAAGATATTAAATAAAATATGATACTTAAATATATCTAACTATAATTATATAATATATAATTTATATATTTTTATCAAGGTAATAATAAAAACTTTATATATTTTACAGGTAATTATATTTTGTTTTTAATTTTCCATTCACTTGTTAACTTTGAATACAGATATTTGGATCCTTTTGGTACTTCTTTGCAGTACAGCAAGAGGTATCATGTTTGTACAAGGCATGTACAGCAAGAGCTATCGACTGCGTTCATAGTATTTTTGATTGCAAAGACAGCATTACGAAGAATTTGACAATTATTAGTAACTTTTGCTCTGTAAATCAACCAGCAGACACAAAAGATTTCGGAATCTACACAGAAGCAATTAAAACTGGTTTATTGCTTGTCACAAAAGATATTCCAAATCTGAGGTTAGACATTTTTAAGTGTTTGTCTTTGTTTATCTGAGTCATAAAAAATAAATAATTACATCCAGTTTTATTGTAATTTCGTAAAAAATAAATAATTAAAAATATTATTTTGTTTTTAATTTTATGATGTACAGTTCTTGTGGCCAAAACCTCCAATCAAGTGGCTATCTGTGGGAAACCTGCTTTGGAGCTTTAATTACCACCTCTGTGCTCGTGCTTTTTTTGTATTTTATTGGACAAGTCCAGATTTGTTCTGAATATATATATATAGCTCTAGCACCGTTATAACATAAATGATAAAAGGTAAGTAACAATATTGTTAAAATAATTGATGCCATACAATATATATATCAAGCATTTTACTAAAGTGGTCACGGGAAAAAAAATTACTTAAAATTAATTAAGTTATATAATTGTGACATAGGTGTATATTGAGGTCTTGACAGGTCAAGTATTAACAAAGGAAAAATGGCAGGGGTTGAAATACAGAGAACTAGATATGGATGTGTGGTTAAATAACAATGACATTCCCAATAAAGATAAGAAGATTATAATCAACCTTATATTTAATAATTAATCATTAAAAAACAAATATTTATATGTCAAACTATATTTGCCATGGAATTTGACAAAGGAAAATATGATATATATATATATATATATACACTAACCTTACTGATATCAAGCCTTTTACTAACCATACATGTGGCATAGGTGTATATTGAGCTCTTAGCAGATACAATAACAAAGGAAAAATGGTTGGGGATGAAATACCGAGAAATAGATGTGGATGTGTGGTTAAATAACAATGACATTCCTAATAAGGATAAGATTAAAGAAACTTTAATGCGAAAGATTCGATACATGTCAGAAATCAAAGATATTCATTTGAAAATTCTATTTTCTCTTCTATCAGCTCAAGAAAAAAGGTCTATGAAAAGTTGGCTTTGCCATCCAATTCTAAAAAAGGTATGTAATTGTATTTTTTTTTAAATAGGTGATTTCAAATATGCATGTATTATTTACACAAATGTAGACATTTTCAAAGATGTGAAAAGTGCATGGTCTCTAGTTATCTATCATTGGTACTAGGTATGAGGACCTGCTAGAAACTAACATTTTGTTGTTAAAAGGGAAATTTAGTCTTTATCATTATTATTTTATACAATCTAAACTCACACACTCACGAGTAGTCCCGAATATTTTAGAAGTTAAAATTGATTTCATGTAATTTAATCACAACTTATTGGTAAAAATAAAGACAATTTATTATTTTAAGTAAAAATATTGTCATGATATTAGTTATTACTATTATTATAAAAATGGAATTTACAGGTTATGTTAATTTTTTAATTATTACAATTTTATTATATTATTATTAAAAATTATCTTTCAAGGATAAAGAAGTGCATTTCTTTAGGGGTGTGGATTAGATCAAAACCGTTGATTTTATACTCATCCGATCAGATTGAAATATCCTAATATGCAACCGATCCATCACCTTTAAAATCCGATGCAATCCTATCCGTAATCTATTCGGATTGGATCGGTTGAATTCGATCAATCCGACTAATAAACTTAATTAATTCTATTTTTGATATTTTTAGATAAAAAATTTAATTTTCAAATAACATAAAAGAAACCTTAAAATATGACTAATATAGGAATGACCAATGAAAATATGACTAAAATATAAAATATAAATATATATTTAAGTATCTTCGGTTGGATCGTATAAGATCGAATGATACATAGTGAAATTTATCATCCGATCCAAACTTACCAGATTGAAAATATTTCATCTGATCTGAACTTAACAGATTGAAAAAAATTTCATCCGATTCGAACTTAACATATTGAAACAAATTTCATCTCATCTAATCCAATGGTCGGATCAAAATCATCAAAAAATTAACGGATCAGATTAGTGGGATGATCGGATTTTTTGTACACCCCAACATTTCTTCACCTAATTATATGTTTAATTGCATTAGGCAAGTATTTTGTTTACTTTGATTAACTAAAATTGAAAAGTAGAGAGAAAAAAATCAAATAAAAATAAGATAATTAAATATAAACATAAAAAAATATCATTTTTTTATTTAACATTATAGGTTGCAGCTTTTCAAAATGTAGACATCAAAATATTGGAGAAAATAACTACTTGCCTAAAACGAGTGATCTATTATGAGAACAGTTACATAATTCGTGAAGGAGAACCATTGGGTTTTATGTTTTTAATCACACAAGGTGTTATATGGAACTTCAAAATTAGTGATGGTAATAACAACAATGTTAATGTTATGGAAAATTATAGACGTATTTTGAAAGGAAATGTCTAAGGAGAAGAGCTTTTGGAACAGATTTTCAAATCAATACTTCACGGGGTTGGCCCAGATTCAGATATTCCCATCTCACATACAAATGTGAAAGCTCATACAAAGGTAGAGGCCTTTGCTATAATGAACAACGATATAAGAATTATAGTCAATAGATTCAAGATCCCAATCATACAAAGTCTTGCAAAATCTGGAAAGTTTGTTTTAAAACCTGAGTCATCCGTAGCTTCAATTATTCAAAGTACTATGCGTTGGCGTCATCGCCGATGTGATCAAAATAAGCAACTCTAATTTACAGTTGACTCAAGGGTTACTTAAAGTTTTATAAGTGACAATAAATTGTGTAATTATTTTTTATCCTTATAATTAAAAGTGTCATATTATCTTCTGTTAGTTATGAATCAAATTATGATATTAGTCCTATTACATATTTACATCTATATTGTTTTTCTTTCCTCTTTTGCAAAAACTTCTTGCTATGTATTTTTTTTATTAAATGATATTTGTGAGATGGGAGTCATATAATTCTCGCATTTGGTATAATTTAGTATATCTCATGTGACAAGAAAAGAGTGGTCTCAATCAACAAAAGATTTTACGGACTAAGCCCATTAAGTATTAAGTCATCATATAAGATGATCACATTATAGTCTCAATAAAAAAATAAATGGCTAGAATTATTCACTATTTATTCATAGATCCTATCATATCTTAAATCTCATAACATATAATAGTACTACAAATTAAGGCTTTTAAGTCAGTTATTAAAATTAATAACTGATTTGAAATGAGGAGACTTAAAATTTAAAGTCGGCTCAATATATTTGGTGCATTTTCCGTTATCCATACTACCTATTTTCGATCACATAATAGCAAAAAAAACTAACATATGTTTAAAAGAGTTTTTAAATAGTACAAATTATTGAAAAAATTAAATATTAATTAATTACTATAGAATTAAATTTATTATAAAAAAATAATTTATATACAATATATTTAACTTAAATTACAAATAAAGTGATAACGCCTCTTTTGTCATAAATTTGTGATATTTCCACTTTATTTCAAGGAGAGAAATTTTTGTTTGTTTCTTAGAATCACCAACAATGTCCCATTCATAATAACCAAAGAACTCTCCAATTAGATGAGATAGAATTTGGGCAGGAAAACAAGTTCAAACAACAATTCATTCCCCTACATATTCATCAAACATCCATCAAACAAGCCCAAACTTCAAAGACACAAGAGTAGAGAAATTAAAGCATTAAAAAAATTACCATGATATTGTCCTTTTCTATTCAATATCATCAAATTCTTCTCCCGATTCTTCTTGTTATGTAATAATTTGAAGCAAGTGTTCTGCCCATTCTTCTCAAAAATCTTCAAAATTTTGCATATCATAGCTGAATTTGTTCCAACCAAAGAACTACATTTATTTAAATTAAAAAATAAGAATGTAATATCATGAATTCACAAAAAATAACTTATATATGTTAAAATATTATATTACTAATCTTTAATTAGAATGTTGATATTTAAAGTGATTTTGCTCATAAATTTCATGACAAAGTAACTACACATGACTCCATCATTTTGTTATGGAACCTACAAAAAAAAGTGTACATGGTTTTATATATTCGAACATCTTTATTATTCAATAGTAAAATTCATTAAATTATTAACATTCGCTTGTACATACCATAACTTTGTCCCATATAAGCTTATGTGATTTTTAATTGTTCCACAACTTCTATGACCTATCAAAGTTTACAACTGTTAATTTTTTATTAAATATTAAAAAGAACAAAAGAAGAAAAATAGCTAACTATAACTCTTACATTTCAACAACTATTTTTGTGTCTTTACTTAATTCCATGGAAGTTGAGCCACAGTAGCAAACATAATTGCCATATAGATCAAGGATTATCAACATCCAATGATCTTGGCCTTGTTCAAACTTTAGTAGCCAAGAGATTATCAACTTCTGATTTCTGTTAAGTGTTAATTCCATATCACATAATTGTTTATCTCTGATGCTAACATTCTTCTCTTGATATTGATTGACAAATGATGAATCATATAACATTGCTAAATGTGATAAGTGATTACCTTGAAGTATATAATAACATGTGCAATATAAAAAACTATATATAAATAATTAGATAATATAAATATAATTATATGTTCTACATAAATGAAACTTATTTATTGATTGAGGACTCACCTTGTACACGCTTGAATTATACTTAAATCGATTATTTGAAATCCAAACAATTGAATATGTACTCAATCGATATATATGTTTGCCCAATGTCTACGCCAGAAATTTCTCTTGGAAGTGGCACAGTCCATCCATCATATATGCTAGTCTTGCTCACAACAATAGTCATCAAAGAGGCAAGATTTCTCCTGAAGTTTAAAGCAAATTAATAACTATACTTTTTCCATGGCTTCTTTTTCAATGACTTAGTGCACGATGATTATCCACTAGACATAGATGTTTCACGAGATATTTGCTTTGTATCTCTTAAATGTGCCACACTTACTAATTATGGTATAAAAGATTAAAAAAGAGGTGTTATATATATTAGTAACAATAAAAGAATAAAAAATATAATAGTAGTAAAAAAAGTTTTATCTTAAGTAATTAAAATAATACTATATCAAAATTTATCTCAACTTGACTTGACGATCAAGTGACATATTGTCCAATAGCTTCTTGGACAGTTGTAGCATTAAAAGGCACAGGTAGTAGACAATGATGGAGTAATGATTGATCAATTACTATTTTTCAATAATTTGACAAATATTGATTATGAATCAGTCGATCATCGCTCAATTGTTGTACCGTTCCAATAACAACATATTTCATAGATGATGAATGTTTCAACAAAAATTTCATATTTTGTAAAATATTTAAGCGTTATATATAATAAATAATAAAAACAATAAACTATCCACATAAGCATTAAATCTTACCCCAAATGATTCATATAATGGAGGACTCTCATATGAGGTAGCTATTGGAAGGAAATTCTTATCAAAACATTCATTTAATGGAGGACTCTCATATGGGGTAGTTATTGGAAGAAAAATATGCATGTATTATTTAAATATATATATATAACTCTAGTACCTTTTTTTTATGCTGGAAAATATATATATCAAGAATTTTACTAACCATAGCCACTGAAAAAAAATTACACTTAAAATTAATTAAGTTATATAATTGTGTCATAGGTGTATATTGAAGTCTTGACAGGTGCAGTATCAACAAAAGAAAAGTGGCAGGGGATGAAATACAGAGAAATAGACGTGGATGTGTCGTTAAATAACAATAACATTCCCAACAAGGATAAGATTAAAAAAAATTTAAAGCGAAAGATTCGATACATGCCATAAATCAAAGATAGTCATTTGAAAATTCTACTTCCTCTTCTATCAGCTCAAGAAAGAAGGTCTATAAAAAGTTGGCTCTGCCATCCAATTCTAAAAAAGGTACGTAATTATATTTTTTTTAAGTAGGTGATTTCAAATATGCATGTATTATTTACACAAATGTAAACATTTTCAAAGATGTGAAAACTACAAGGTCTCTAGTTATCTATCATTGGTACTAGGTACATGTTACGAGGACCTGCTAGAAACTAATATTTTTTTGTTAAAAGGAAAATTTAGTATTTATCATTATTATTTTATACAATCCAAACTCACACACTCATAAGTAATCTCGAAAATTTTAGAAGTTAAAATTGATTTCATGTCATTTAACCACAACTTGTTGGTAAAAATAAAGGCAATTTATTATTTTAAGTAAAAATATTGTCATGATATTAGTTATTACTATTATTATAAAAATGATATTTATGTTAATTTTTTAATTATTACAATTTTATTATATTATTATCAAAAATTATCTTTTAAGAATAAAGAAGTGCATTTCTTTAGGGGTGTGGATCAGATCGAAAGCATTGATTTTATACTCATCTGATCATATCTGACCATCCGATCAGATTGAAATATTCTAATCTGTAAACGATCCAATCACCTTTCAAATCTGATGCAATCCGATCCATAATCTATTTGGATTGGATCAGTTGAATCCAATCAATCCGTAACCTATTCGAATTGGATTGATTGAATATGATCAATCCGACTAATAAACTTAATTGAAAAAATAGAATTTTATTAAAGATTAAAATATACAATCTAGATAAAAATTCATCTATCTAAATACATCAATAATTAAAATTGTTAAAATAAAATTAAAAATCTTCTTAAACACATAGACAAACCTTAAGCTTTTATATTTCACTTTATTTTAAGGTTTTTCAATTTATTGTTTAGTTGCTCTAGTTGATATATTTATCATTATTTAGAAAAAGACATCTTGATACAATATTGTAATCTTCATGATATATAACACTAGGATCCAAATTGAAACACAAAAAGTTTGAGCATAAATATAACATAGATCATCGTAGATGAATACCTAAATGAAAAAAATAACGCAAGAGTCAAATCTAAACAAAGAAACAATATAAATATGTATTTTTATTCAAAATAACTTATAAATATTTTTGAGCATGGCTGAAAGATTGTGACATGTCGAGGAAACCCTCAATCATCTTACCAACATTCTGATTGTAAACCAAGAAAACCCTCACCGCAAAGGCAACGACAACGGTCGGCTGGTTGTTTCCTCCAAAACAACGAAGCTTGGATTTCCTCATTACTCACGAGATGACCCAACATAATGGTTTAATCGTGTGAACCAAATTTTTGAATTTCAAAACACCCTTGAAGCCCAAAGAGTCTCTTTGGCCTCTTACCATCTGGAAGGGGAAGCCAATCAGTGGTGGTAGTGGCTTCGAGGGTGTTTCTAAGATTAAGAAAGAACAATTTTATGGGAGATTTTTGAAGATGAACTTTGGACTCGTTTTGGGTCCCCTGATTCTGAAGACTTCGACGAAGCATTATCTCGAGTCAGACAAACAGGCACGTTGAGAGACTATCAACAAGAATTTGAATGTCTGGGAAATAGAATGCATGGATGGGCCTAAAGAGCTCTCGTGGGTACATTCATGGGTGGTCTGAAATCAGAGGTGGTTGATGGTGTTAGAATGTTCAAACCTCAGTTTGTAAAAGAGACATATAGCTTGGCACGGATGAGAGATGACCAGCTCGTAAGGCAAAGATGATTGACACTACTAAACACATTATGAACGCCTACTCGAGTGAGTATCACAAATTTTCCAAAGAGTGCTACACCAGCAACCATCAAAAGACTACCGTGGGATGAAATGCAAAAAATGAAGAGCTCAAGGGTTATGTTTCAATTGCAATGAACGGTTTACCCCTGGCCACAAATGTCAATCACCACAATTGCTACTTCTAGAAGGCTTTATCCAAGGGGTTGAAACATCAGAAAACACTACCAAGGAACTAACTGTAATTGAGGAAAATGACACTAAAAATGTACCAGAAATCACCCTTCACACTTTAATGGGGTAGATAGTACCTAGAACCATGAGAGTTAAGGAAATGATTGGAAGACATGAGGTGATTGCCTTAATTGACAGTGGATCTACCCATAATTTTGGTAGTGAAAGAGCAGTAGCAATTCTTCATTTACCAGTGAAGCCTACAACACCATTTGTTGTCAAAGTTGTAAATAGGGACAATTTATCATGCAAAGGAGTATACGAATAGCTTATAGTTAATCTACAAGAAATTGAGTTCCAAATAGATTTCTTTTTGTGCCTTTAAGTGGATTGGATATGGTGCTAGGCATTCAATGGTTAGAAACATTGAGAGTACTAGTCTGTGATTGGAAAAAACACACCATGGATTTCCTTTGGAAACAATAGCCAAAGAAAATCAAAGGGATTGAAATTCAACCCATTCAAGACACTACAATTCAGAATCTTGCTAAGGACTTTTGCCAATGTCACGCTGTGTTTGCTTTATACTTCTAACCTGAGGGGCAACAACACAATGAGGAACTCATACCAGATATGTAGATATTGCTTATAGATTTCTCAGATATTTTTAATAAGCTAACCTACTTACCACCTACACGAGGAGTTTCACACAAAATACCCCTTAAAGATGGAACCAAAGCTATAAATGTCAGACCCTATATGTACCTTTATTTCCAAAAGGCTAAAATTGAGCATCAAATTCAAGAAATGTTATATGCAGGGTTAATTCAACCCAGCACTAGTCCTTTTTCCTCTCCAGTTCTATTGGTCAAAAATAAAGATGGCATATGGAGCTTTTGCATTGACTATCAAGCTCTCAACACAACTACAATCAAGGATCATTTCCCAATTCCAATAGTGGATGATATGTTGGATGAACTATATGGTGCTACATTCTTTACTAAGCTGGACCTTAAGCTAGGTTACCATCAAATACGAGTCAATCCCATAGATATCACCAACATTTCCTGTTGCACTCATAATGGACAGTATGAATATCTAGTTATGCCTTTTGGGCTGTGCAATACGCCATCTACCTTCCAAGCCATCATGAACTCCATATTTCAACCATACTTGTGCAAGTTTGTCTTGGTATTTTTTGATGATATTTTAATTTATAGTTTAACATGGCAACAACACTTGGAGCATGTCCAAGTTACATTGGCCCTCCCCAGACATCACAAATTTTATGCCAAATTGAGTAAATGTGCCTTTGGTTAGTAGAAGCTCGAGTATATGGGCCATATAATTACAACAAGTGGGGTCAAAGTTGATGATAGAAAGATTAAAGCAATGGTTTCCTGGCCCAAACTGTCCAATATCACTGAACTCTGAGGATTCCTAGGCCTCACTGGCTACTACTGCAAGTTTATACGTGGGTATGGAATAATAGCTCGACCATTAATTAACCTTATCAAAAAGGGGCAGTTTCAATGGAATGCAGATGCAAACATAGCCTTTTCAGCCTTGAAGTGAGCCATGACAACCACTCCAACTCTAGCCATGCCTAACTTCACTAAGCCGTTCATTCTAGAGATAGATGCATCTGGAATAGGCATTGGTGCTGTCCTTACTCAAAAAATAGACCAATTGCTTACATGAGCCGCGCCTTGGGGATCACTAAACAATTTTGGTCAACTTATGTAAAGGAAATGCTAGCCATTATGGAAGCTATAAAACTGTGGAGACCATATCTTCTTGGCCATAAATTCTTCATCAAAATTGATCAACATAGCCTTAAGTATTTTTTGGATCAGCGTGTGGCAACCCCTGAATAGCAAAAATGAGTGGCCAAACTACTAGGGTATGACTATGAGATCATTTTCAGACCTGGTCGTGACAATTCTGCAGTAAATGCCTTATCTAAAAGACAAGATAGCCCATAATTGGTTGCACTTCATGCCTCAGACATAGACATTTGGATAGAGCTATGCAATGCCTCTAAATTAGACCCTTACGTGCAAAATTTGGGACGTAAAGCTGGAAACCCTCCTCATGATAGTCTGATTTGGCATGATGGCTTACTCATTTCAAAAGGGAAGGTCATGGTGCCAGCTGATCCATCCTTAAGAGCTAAAGTTTTGTACGAAGTCCATAACTCTAAATTTGGGGGACATTCAAGAATCCTTAGAACTTGTAAACACTTACAACAATAATTTTACTGGCCTAAGATGCATAGGATGGTTCAAGAGTATGTGCAGAAATGTGAAGTATGCCAACGTATTAAATCTGAAACAACAGCTCCAATGGGATTATTGCAGCCCTTACCCATTCCTGCACAAGACTGAGATGACATCACTTTTGATTTCATCACAGGGTTACGTACATCATGTGGAAAAGACACAATTCTGGCGATAGTCGACTGGCTAAGTAAGTTTTCTCACTTTATGCCATTAACTCATCCACTAATAGCAAAATGTGTTGCAAAAATATTTATTGAAGGAGTTGTCAAACTCTATGGGATGCCACGATCTAACATTAGTGATCGCGACCCCATCTTCATCAGCAACTTCTGGCAAGAATTATTCAAACTGTCAGGCTCTCATGTGAAACATAGCTCAACATACCACCCAAAAAAGATGGCCAAACTGAAGTAGTCAACCACTGTGTTGAACAATATATGTGTTGTTTTGTCCACCAATGGCCACACAAGTGGAGTACTTATCTGGTGTAGGCTGAATATTGGTACAATACTACATACTATGCCTCAACAAAAATGACACCTTATGAAGCTCTCTACGGTCGCCTTCCACCAATGATCCCAGCATATCTAAAAGGTCTTTCACCAGTCCATGAAGTGGATCAAACACTTATGCATCGAGATGAATTGCTACAATAGCTGAAAAAAAAACTTGGCAAATGGCTATTAATCGCATGAAACAACAAGTAGATTCCAAAAGGAGAGATATCCGGTCTTCAAATTGGTGAACAAGTACTATTAAAACTCCACATGTATTGTCAACACACAGTCTTCAAGAGAGCTCACCAAAATTTGTCTAGTTGCTACTATGGACCCTATCCTATTGTGGAAAAATTTGGAGCAGTTGCATATCGCCAACAACTACCACTCATAGCTCATATTCATCCAATGTTCCACGTGTCTTTACTTAAATCATACAATGTCACGCCACCAGCTCATCCAACAGAATTACCTACCATTGTAAATGATGGTTTGATCACACTTAAAACCTCAAACAATTATAGATACATGATGGATTAATCATGGTGACACATTCGTGGAAGAAAGCTTAATATAATGGAAACATCTTCCATCTAAAGACACCACCTGGGAAACAACAAACATTATGGGCCACCAATTTCCTCATCTATTGCTTGAAGACAAGCATCCTCTTCCTTGGATGGGCAATGATATGCCCAGACGTTTCAAGCGCAAGCCAAAACCTAACCCGCGCTACTAGGAAGGATGACGTAGCACCACTCATCCCACACGATCTCCAGTTCCTATTTTTATTTAACTATTTTCTTTTTACTATCTATCCACATTATTTTCAGTTTCTTTTTCAGTTATCTTAGGTTATATTTCAATTATAAATAGGAGATGAACAATGAAAAAGGGGGATAACATTAATGAAATTTAAGTATTTTTCTTACCATTTGTGTCCATTTTGCTTATACTGATTGGGACCTATCAAAATTGTGTGAAATAACAATGAGTGAGTTATTACTCATTACTCATCGAATAACTTAAAGGAATACCCACCTAGAAATTCCTCTCTAGTTTTCATTAATCAGGATGCATCCCACTTTGATGATCCACGCTACGCATTTAAGCGATACTATAAAGAATTCTGAGTCAGACAATGATTTTAGAGATTAGAAGCAAGAAGATTCTTTTTCCATGTGCAATCATACTTGAGTTATGAGTTGGGAACCCCATGATTTTTGAGCTCATGATGATAGTTTCGGCACCCTTGGTGGTTAGTTGGGTGGCTGGACGATTAGGCGGCCCCTCGACGGTATGATTTTCAATTATTGCTCCTTTGTACTTTCGTGATTGGTTGGCTTCTATCAAGCTACAATGGTGGTAAGTGATTTCCCACTATCCATAGATCCCAAGGTAGGATTCGATGTGTAGTGGTCCTGTTTGTTAATACTATGACATTTCCTTAACACGACTTACCCAGGCTCCAAAGTATTTAACACTTCTAATTAAACTTTTTTCTAATTCTAACTTTTTCGAATTCATTTTTCTCTCTCTAAATTCACTTTTTCTAAAGCCATTTTTTTATTCTAGATCGTATTTTCCTATAAATCCATATTTTTTTTCTCTAAATCCATTTTTTAATCCATATTTGAGATTAAAGTGTTAACCAAGTTAATATTTAGAAATATTTTAAAGATTTTAAAGATATTACAAATATTCTTAAGATCTACACAAGAGGTAGATTAGAAATATTAAATTGGATGCAAGTATTAATTTAGGAAGAAGTTTTTTTGTTTTAATTAATTATGAGCGTTTTGATGCTTAGTAATTTTTGTTTTAATAAATTGCTGTCCTTTTTTATTTTAAGTCTTAGTCTTTCATTTAATTGTGGGTATTTTATCTTTAGAAATTTTTATTTTAGTTAATTGTGAGCTTTTTATTTTAAGTCTTTTAGTCTTTTATTTTTTTAAAGGTTGGATTAAGCTCAATCCACAACTAAATAGACCTATTAAGCCCATTTATTCTGTGTTGTTTTTTTATTTTAGAGTTTCTTGGTTGTTAGTAAGAAGAGATATGTAATTTGGAGGAAAAAATGAATATTGATTAATGAAAAGGAAATTTCATAAAATTCTTACTTTGCCTTGTTGTGTTCTTCATTGAATACTTGAATCCAACTTATCAAATGGAGTGATTATCCTTTGTGGCATCTCAAGTTTGAGTTTTAAGAAGTTTGTTTCCTTAGGGTTCTAATATGATCATCTTCAACACGTTCTTAGAAATCAATCATTTCTATTCCTTTAAGTTCGTGGGTTCCTATGTTGTTTGCCTAAATGGTCCGTATCATTTGGTAACAAAGCCTTGGTTGCTGAAAACATGATATCTATCTTCATCTATCTTTGTTTTGAATTTTAGATTTTAAAAAAATTCATCCTTTGATTGTTTTCTACTTTCTTGAGTCACAAATAAAAAAAAAAGATAAATTTTGTCCTTTTGAGTCTTGTATTTTCTTTTAATTTCGTTGTCGTTGTTTTCGTATTTGGATTTTGTTTCTTAGTTTTTTGTTGAATTCTTTGTATCTTTTTCTTGTTTTTTCATTTCTATGTTCAATCTATTTTTTTTATTCTTCAAAAAAACAAAAACAAAAATGAAAAAAAAACAAAAAAAATAAAAAAAGAAAAGAAAAGAAGAGATATGCTATTTTGTTTCAAACAAAAAATATTGATAAAACCGAGTTGTAACTTTAAATGATCATAACTTTTGACTGGGGTATCGAAACACATATTATGATAAATCAAATCAAATCTTGTTTCGATTCGTATAAGAAACACTGGGCGTCGATGATGTTCTTACAATTTTTGAGAAGAAGAAAATGAGAACATAGTAGTAGATTGCAAGATAATTTAATTTTTATTTTCTTGCTGAATTTTCTTGTTCTTGTTAAAATTGATTTTCCTTTATTTTGTTTTTACTGCCAAAGATTAATTAAAAAAAAGGGAAATCATAGTTGGTCAAGAGTCTTTATTTAGAGTCCTCCTTGGTCAAGAGTCTTTCTTTAGAGTCCTTCTTGGTTAAAAGCATCTCTTTAGAGTCCTCCTTGGTCAGTAATCTTTCTTAAGAGTCCCCATTTTTCAAGAATCTTTCTTTAGAGTCCTCCTAGGTCAAGAGTCTTTCTTTAGAGTCCTCATTGGTCAAGAATCTTTCGTTAGAGTCCTCCTTGGTCAAGAATCTTTCTTTAGTGTCCTATTTGGTCAAGAGTCTTTCTTTAGAGTCCTATTTGGACTTTATTTTGTCATACTTTGCCATTAAGTTTTTAGAATTATGAATTTTGAGATTGCCACCAATAAAACCATTACTTTTTGAGATTAGTTGGATTTTTTGATTTTGTTAAGAACGTAAAGGGGGTTGGTGTGAGCTTTGAGTGGTAAAAGAAAGAGAGAGTAAAAATATTATTAAAAAAATGAGTAAAAGTAGTGTTAAAAAAGGGAAAGTGATAACAATCATATTTGAGAGCAAACACGTGGGGGAGTGTGTGGCTTATCTCATTTTATTTTACAAGTTGACAACATGAGTAAGGAAGGAGGAGAACCACAAGAGATTGACTTGAAATTTTTCATCAAATCTATTCACGACCAATTTAAGAGAATGAATGCAGGGTTGGATGATTTAGAATCCTCTTTCGGTTTTAAATTACATAAAAGAAGACATATAAGACTTGGGTTAGACAAAGCACCATGGTTGTACATATAAATGGAGAAATTAAAAGTGGTAGTTCATGTGACGAAGAAATACCACCAGTGAAGGATTTTTCTAATGTTGAAATGGAAGAAACTGTGCATAGAGATTCATTTGTCACAAGGAGAGTCCTGAATATACTACCTAAGGATAAAGGAGATGACAAGCACCATGATCATATTTTCCACACAAGATGCCACATTAAGGATAAGGTATGCACATTAAATATTGATAGTGGGAGCTACACTAATCTTGCTATTACCTTGTTGGTAGAAAATTTAAATTTGAAGTGGTAGAAGCATCCCAAACTGTATAAGCTACCATGGCTGAATTAATGTGGAGAAGTGGAAGTTAATAAACAAGTTTGGGTTCCCTTTTCAATTGGAAAATATGAAGATGAGGTTCTTTGTGATGTTGTACTAATGTATGCTACTCACATATTTCTTGACCGACCATGGCAATTTGATAGGAGGGTATCACATGATGTTTACATAATTTTTTTTTCTTTTGAAATGAACAACCAAAAACTTGTATTAGATCCTCTCAAACCTTTACAATATTATGATGACCAAATTAGGATAGAAAGAGAGTGCAAGATGTGGGAAAAACAAAAGTGTGAGCAAGAGGAAAATAAAAAGAGAGAAAGTGAGGTTGAGCGAAAAAGAAGAAGAGAAAAGTGAGCACAAAGTATGGAAAAAAGAAAGAAAAGTGAGCACAAAGTATGGAAAAAAGAAAGAAAAGTGAGCAAAAGAGAGAAAGAAGTAAGAAAATAGAAGAAAAAAGTGAACAAAAAAGAGTTAAATAAAAACGTTAGTGTAATTGCTAAAAAACATGAGATTAAGAGTGCAATGATGGCAAGGAAACAAGTACCTATATTTATGTACTAGGATGTTTGTATTTTTACTAACGAACTTAACTTATCTTTGCCTAGTGTCATTGTATCTTTATTGTAGGACTTTGAGGATCAACTTCCTGAAGAGATTCCCCATGGATTACATCATTTGCGAGGCTTGCAGCATCAAATAGACTTTATACCTGAATCTGCAATACCAAATTGACCTTCTTACAAAGCTAAGATTCGAGGATGAATCTTTTCGAAGAAGAGGGGAATAATGGAGATTGAGGTGTTAACCAAGTTAATGTTTACAAATATTCTAAAGATTCTCAAGATCCTATAAATATTTTCAATATCCTACACAAAGGGTAGATTTGGAATATTAAATTGGATGCAAGGATTAATTTAGAAAGAAATTTTTTTTTGCTTTAGTTAATTATGGGCCTTTTTGTTTAGCAATTTTTGTTTTAGTGAATTGTGGGATTTTTATTTTAAGTCTTACTCTTTTATTTAATTGTGGACCTTTTATGTTTAGCAATTTTTATTTTAGTTAATTATGAGCTTTTTATTTTAAGCCTTTTAGTATTTTATTCTTTTTAAGGTTGGATTAGGCCTAATCTACAACTATAGGCCTATTAGGCCCATTTCATCTAGGGTTTTTTTTTTCTTTTAGGGTTTCTTGATTATTAATAAGAAGAGCTAGGTAATTTGGAGGCAAGAATGAATATTGATTAATGAAAAGGAAATTTCATAAAGCTTCTTGCTTTGCCTTCTTGTGTTTTTGATTTCATACTTGAATTCGGCTTATCAAAGTGAGTGATAATCCTTTGTGGTGTCTCATGGTTTGGGTTTTAAGGACTTTGTTTCCTTAGGGTTCTAATAAGATCATCTTCAACACGTTCTTAGCAAATTAATCATTTCTAGTCCTTTGATTTTTTGGGTTCCTAGGTTGTTTCCCTAAAGGGTTCCTAAGTTGTTGAAAAGTTTTTGGTCTTCCCAAAGTCCTTAAGAATTTTCTTAACTTTATGAGTTCTTGGGAAGTTTTTTGGTGTCCCAAGCTCCTTAGGAATATATTTTTTAAAATGAGTGGTTTGGACTTCTAATCTCCTATCCTTATTCCTTGGTAAGCTTCTTGAGTGCAATAAGCAATGACCATTCTCTAGATTCCTATTTTTATGAAGGTATGACATCCACCTTTTCCTTTGAAATTCTTTGAAAATTATTGATTCTTGAGATGGAGTTTCTTGGGTGTGAAGGAGGTCATGCACCACTTCATTCCTTAATGTAACTTTCTTAGCCTCAGTGTCTGGATCCTAAACCTTCATCATTATGGTTGTTAGAGGGATATTGTCCCAGTTCCATTTTTTGTACAAGACTTGGTCTATTGAGAGATTGGTGTCCTGATTCCAAGTTGACCAATGTTGTGATCTCGGGTTGCAATCAGTGTGGGTTCCAGAGGGGTTGAGCACCAACTCCATTTTCCATATCAGACTTAGTCCATTAAGACATTTGTTTAATGATTTTAGGTTGCTATGATCCTGGACCATAGTTGTTATAGTGTTGAAGTGGTTTTTATCCCACTTATTTTACCACAAATTACTTAGTCTATTAAGATAACATTTGGTAGAGCCATTACCTTGATCCTAGATCCCCATTACCATGGGCCTTGAAAGCATGTTTAGCACATGTCTATTTCGGCACATGAAGTGGTCCATTAAAGTGATGGAAGACATTGTCTTGGTCTAGGGTCATAGTTGTTGTGGGTATTACAAGCTTATTGATCCCATTTCTATTCCACACATGAAGTGATCCATTGAGACACTAGTTTGCACTATTTTGATCATGGATTATAGTCACTGTGGATGTTGGAGAGATGTTAATCCCGCTTAATTTTTGCATAGGAAGTGATCCATTGAGACAATGGTTTAATGCTAAGTAGGATACTACCTTGATCCTGGATCAAAGTCTCTGTGGGTGTTTGATGGGTGTTTTTCCCGCTTCCATTTTCTCACAAAATGTGACTTATTAGGGTGATGATTTGACAAAGCCAAGTGAGCTAGAATGGATCCTAGATCAAGGTCATTATGGGTGTAGAAAGGGTTCTAGGGCCATTTTCTTTCTAGCATAGGACTTTGTCTATGAAGGCGATGGTTGGATGATGACGTAAGCCAATCCCTCATAGGGTTATGGTCGCTATATAATTTTGCAAAAGAAGTAGCCTTCCTAATAAAATGTAGGACAATTCTGGTTCCTAGCTTTAGCTAAATGTGGCTAATATCTTCAAGGGAGGAGTGTACTCACTTCTAAGCTATAGTAGCACATAGGGAAAATCATGCCTTCGTGCAAAGCTAGGGTTTCTATGGATGAGTAGATGGTTCTGATTCTGGTTTTATGGCCTTTCTATATGCCAAGGTTATGATGAGTGGTTGGTGAGCTAAGTTATAGACGATTACATGAATGCCAAGCTGGCTAAATTGTTTATTTATTCTCAACTTTTTAATTTTTTGTGTTGGTGTTGACTTAGTCATGTAAGACCTCACCTAGTACTTTTGATCAAAAAATAGATTACAAGTATAAAGCAAAAATAAATAGGCCTGAACCTAGCCTCTTTCAACTAGCCAAACTTACACTTTTTCCCCTAATGAATCTAGTGTTTTTGTAGACTAATGCTACCTTTGCTCTCCTAGGACAATCCCAATTCTCCTTTTTGTTAGAAACTTTAGTATGAGGTTTTAAGTGGAAGATAATACCCTAGCACTATGTAGGAATGGCTATCCTAAGATGTCATTGCAAGTTGAGGGGAAGGAAACTACTAGAAAGTTAATCATAATGGTCTTAGTAGCATGACCCTCCCCAATTATGACTAGGAGCTCAACGATTGAAAGATTTTTTGATGAAGCCATACAAAGGAATGTTCATTGACTTTAGGGGATTCTGTAGCTTCATTTGCTTCCAAGAATTCACGAACAAGATGTATGGCGCGCTGATGAGCGAAAACCGGCATCGCCGATTCTTGCCAATACTTTGGTTTTAATATTTATAAAACTCTCGCAAGTGCACGAATCATTTCGAAGAAAATGATAAGTATACTCCCAAGGTCGATCTAAGGAAGGAATGTATGTGGTTTTTAATTTATTATTCAAACTTTTAAAAATGAAATTAAATCCTAAACATCCTGTCACGATAGTTTGGTTTTTGTGTTCCTAATCTAATAACATAAAATAAATAAACATATATACAGATTAATTAAATATAATCTAATAACATAAAAATAAACATAGATACAAATTCAATAAATAATAAACATATATACAGATTCAATAAATATTCATGCAAATTTTTATCATTTATATTAGCGGAGTATTTATGGATATAATAACTAAATTAATTATGCTTGCTCATATTATCTAGGTTATTAAAGATATAAATTGATATTTTATTGATTCTCTCTTTTTTATATAAATACCACCTTTGGTGGGGTTAGATATTCTTTGTTAACTAAACAAATCAATTAACACCTATGGGTGGGGTTGATAACTAATTTGGTTAATTAAATTAATTCCTTTTTCTAAGAGATTGAAAATGAACCATTTAAATGCCACCATTGGTGGGGTTAGACAATTTAAACATTATTCAAGGTGTCCAAATTAAACATAAGAATTTAATTATCCGAGTACTAACTTTCAAGTTTTAAAACCACTATTGAAAACATGTTGTCAATACATTTTCACATAATAATTCTTATAAAAACTTTTGAAATAGAGTTTCACTCTAACTACCGGGCAATTGTACCAACAAATAAAAGAGCACTACTCTAAATTAGACCGGATAACTAAACCTTAAAATCTAATTTTCAGGTTTAAGTTTGTAATGAAAAATAATATATTTCTCTCTAACATTCTTAATATAAAATCTTGAATAAAAACAAAATCAATTCATTTTAAAGATTTTTACCTATTTAATATTTCGCAAGCATAACAACGTCATTATTACATCATGTTTACTAAACAGCCAGCATAGTTAAATTTAACCACAGACAAATTAAATATAACATGTAAGAATAAAGCATAAAAATAACTGTAAAGAAAATAAAATCCTTACAGAACTTCGACGCTATTCCCGTAGCTAGAAAACCTCCAAGCGGAATTTGCACTCCCATTTATTGAATCAAAAATCTAAATTATTACAAAAACATTACAAGTTCCTCTCAAAAAGAGAAGAACTCTAAACCTAAGAGAATTGAACTAAAAACTAAGAGAAAAACTAAGAGAGAAACTAAGAAAAACTCAAAAACTAAGAAATGAGAGAAAGAAAGAAGAGAGAAGTGTGTTTTTAAAGGTGTGATTTGAAGTGAAGGAAAGGGGGGTTTTTATAGGTGAGGATGGAGAGAAAAAATGAGTAAAAAAATGTTAAAAAAATATTAAACAATGTAAAAATGCGTATTGGAATTGCTGATGTCATTAATGACGTCACAGGGGCGGCTGCACGTGAAAAATGGGGCGAAAACGCGTTGGGCGCACGGAGGGGCTGCTGTTGGGGCGATTTCCGTCTTTTTGACATTTTTGACCTTTTCGACCCATTTTGTCCAATTTTTCCATGTTTTTTGACCCTTTCCCACTTATTTATTAATATATTTGTGATGTATTGCTTCAAGTATTCCTCTTTGAGCCTTTAAATTGCATTTTTAAGCCAAAATACCTGAAAAACAATAAAAATACCCGTGATTCCGAAAAAGACAAATTTATATAAATATATGATAAAACATATAAATATATATATTTTTAATCAATTAATGTGCATAAAATCATGGTTATTTTAGTGCTTTTTGAGCACTCATCACAACCCCCAACCAGCTTCTTGTTTTCAGTAATGATACCCACAAACATTGAACTAACTGTAAAAATCAAAAGAAACTATAAAAACAATCAAATCAAAAACTACAATTACAACACAATCAATAATTAATTTAAGAATAAAAGAAAACAACATATCACAAAAATATCTCATACTTTTTAATCTCCTTTAAGATCATAATTAAAATCTCAAGCATAAGTTATTTTAATCTCTTTAAACAATCATGATTTTATTATAATAATTAGTCGAAAATCATTTTCATATTTCATTTCAAAAATGTATCAATTTAATTTTACCCAATTTCAGTGTCATGAATCAGAATTCGCTTCGACTCTATTCCTCACAAGTCAATACTCTCAAAGCACTGAATCCTATGGGTTCAAACACTCATACTAATTTATATGCGAAAGAGTTGATGTATAGAAATGAACTAATATGTTCGCATATGTATAAAGAATAAAGGCTCAAAGTGTTATTTTAACATTGATCTCATGAAAGGAATCGAATGTATAAATTATAAAGATATCATATATAAAAATTATTTTCATGCATAAATCAAACTCATTAAGAAAGAATTTCAAGATATATGCTTTTTACAAATGAAGAATTTGCAATGACTTTTTAGGGAATTACTTCCTATATCTTTCTTTTGTATTTAGCCTTTACTCACAACTTTGTTGGCAATGTGGGTTATAGTATGTAGATGATACTATATTTTTTTAAACTCTCTATATTTTTTTTTCAATATATGTATATTTTAGAGAGTCAACCCTTGTATAGATTGTACATTTTTTTGGATTTTGGTTAGTGGTTAATTTTGTGGCTTTTCTGTTTGATCTTGGTTTAGGTAACCCCAGATATGTCCTTTTGTTTTTGTAGCAGTCATGCATGAATGAGATATAAGCATATACTATCAATTTCTACTCAAATCGTTTAATCTAAACAAAAATATATATATATATATGATACTCTATTAATATGAGAAAAAAATTCATACATTCAATGCTAATACCTATAGAGATCATCCAAACTTTTGAATAAATAAGAAATGTGTTTGGAGTAGAAAAAATATATATTTCACTTTGAATAAAAGAAATTAGGCTCAAATTATATCTCACAAGGGTAGTCTCCGTTAAAAAAAAAATTCATAAACACCGATTTTGGGTTTAATATAATTTCCACATTTTATCAAGAAATACTAGTTATGACAAAAACTAACTAATTATCAAAAATAATTACAAAATATTTCATGATATGTTTTCAAAAATTAATCTAACAGTACCAAAGACTTAACTATTTACTTAAATTTGATTTAAAGAAATGATAAATTTTTGTGAGAAATAAAAAATTTTATTTATTTATTTATTTATTATTATTATTTATTTATTTTTATTTTTTATTAAGCATGGTAAATTTTCACCACCCCCAACCTAGAACTTACATTGTCCTCAATGTAACAACTGCAAATTAAAGATAAAGAGAAAAGAGGAGAAATATTACCTATTTTTTGAGAATGTGTAAGTAGTAATGAAGGAATACAGGTGCATCCATCATATTCATCATTAAAGTGTGTACAGACAGATCGCTGTGAACTTCTAACATCTCAACAAATATTTTTAGTTTTAACAATTTTAAAAAATTATTCACATATAAGTAAACTAAAATAAACAATAATATTAAGTAAATAAAACAAATAAGAAAAAAATTTACCTAAAATGATGGGTTGCCTCCCATCCAGCGCTTAGTTTAACGTCTTAGCAAGACGTATCTTTTTGGTGCTAAGGGTTACTCAGCCAAATGCAATCCATTTCAGCAATGTTGTTTGGTTCTTCTAAATAAGGCTTGACACGATGGCCATTGACTTTGAACGTTTTTTGTGTCTTGGAGTCCAATAGTTCTACCACTCCATGTTCAAATACTTGAACTATTTTGAATGGTCCATCCCATCTTGATCTCAGCTTTCCTGGAAACAATCTCAAACGAGAGTTAAATAAAAGAACTTTCATTCCAGGGTGAAAAGTTTTAGGAACTAGCCTCTTGTCATGATAGCGCTTAGTACGCTCTTTGTATAATTTGGCATTCTCATAAGCTTCATTCCTAATTTCTTCCAACTCATGAAGCTGGAGTAATCGTTTTTCACCTGCTTTATCTAAATCCATGTTTAGCTCTTTAATTTCCCAATAAGCCTTGTGTTCAAGTTCAACTGGAAGGTGGCACGCTTTCCCAAAGATTAACCGGTAAGGGCTCATCCCAATAGGTGTTTTGTAAGCGGTGCGGTATGCCCATAAGGAATCATTTAACTTAAATGCCCAATCCTTCCTGGAAGGACGCACAGTGCGTTCCAATATTCCCTTAATTTGCCTATTACTTACTTCCACTAAACCAGAAGTTTGAGGATGATATGGAGTAGCTACCTTATGTGTGATGTTGTACTTGTTTAGTACTCCATCAAAGAGTTTGTTACAAAAATGGCTACCTCCATCACTTATTATAGCTCTAGGCGTTCCGAACCTACTGAATATGAAATCTTTCAAGAATTTCACAACAACATTAGCATCATTGGTTTTGGTGGGGATAGCTTCTACCCACTTGGACACATAATCCACAGCAACCAAAATGTATTGAAAACCATTAGATGGGGGAAAAGGACCCATAAAGTCAATCCCCTATACATCAAAGAGTTCAACAACTAAATTAGATGTCAAAGGCATTTCATCTCTTTTGCTTATGTTTCCTGTTCTTTGACATCTATCACATTGTGCACAAAACATATGAGCATCTTTAAAAAGAGTGGGCCAAAAGAATCCAGACTGTAATATCTTACGGGCCGTCTTTTCACCTCCAAAATGACCCCCACAATGAAGTTCATGACAAAAAGTCAGAATGCTCTTATGTTCTTCTTCAGGTACACATCTCCGGATGACTTGATCTTGACTAATCTTGTATAAATAAGAGTCATCCCAGAAATAGTCCTTAATAGTTTTAAAAAACCTTTTCTTGTCCTGATATGAAGTGTTAGGTCGCAAAACACCAGTGGCAAGATAATTTACAATATCAGCATACCATGGGTTTGGACCTATGAAAAATAACTGTTCATCAGGAAAGGTTTCAACTATATCTTCATTACTCTCATCTTTAAGAGAATTGAAGTCAGAAATCAACCTAGACAAATGGTCAGCTACTAAGTTTTCACTACCTTTCTTATCCTTGATTTCTAGGTCAAATTCTTGTAAGAGTAAGACCCACTTGATTAATCTTAGCTTGGCATTTGGTTTACTTAATAGGTATCTTAAAGCAGCATGATCAGAATGCACAATCACTTTAGATCCTACTAAATAAGACCGAAATTTGTCTAAAGAGAATACTATAGCCAAGAATTCCTTTTCAGTGGTGGTATAATTCATTTGGGCATCATTGAGTGTTTTGCTAGCGTAGTAGATGACATGCAAACGCTTATCCACTCTTTGTCCCAAGACTGCTCCTATTGCATAATCAGAAGCGTCACACATTATTTCAAAAGGTAAAGACCAGTTTGGTGCCATTATAACAGGGGTAGATGTTAGTTAACTTTCAAGGTATTAAAGGAAATAAGGCAGTCATTGTTGAAGTCAAAATCAGCATCTTTGGATAGCAAGTTACATAAGGGACGACTTATTTTAGAGAAATCTTTAATAAATCGTCTGTAAAATCCTGCATGTCCCAAGAAGCTTCTTATCCCCTTCACAGATGTAGGGGGAGGTAGTTTGGATATCAATTCAACTTTTGCCTTATCAACTTCAATACCCTTGTTTGAAATTATATGTCCTAAAACTATCCCTTGTTGAACCATAAAATGACTTTTCTCCCAACTAAGGGTGAGATTGCATTCAATGCATCTTTCTAAAACCAAAGTCAATTTATGTAAGCAATCATCAAATGAGTTCCCAAAGACAGAGAAATCGTCCATGAAAATCTCAATGAATTTTTCCACCATGTCCGAGAAAATAGATATCATGCATCTCTGGAAAGTGGCAGGGGCATTGCATAACCCAAATGGCATTCTGCGAAAAGCAAATGTCCCAAAAGGACATGTAAATGTGGTCTTTTCCTGATCTTCTGGTGCTATGGGTACTTGATAATATCCGGACAATCCATCCAAAAAACAGTAAAATTCGTGCCCAGCTAATCTTTCCAACATTTGATCAATGAATGGAAGAGGAAAGTGATCCTTTTTCGTATATAAATTTAGTTTCCTAAAATCTATACACATTCTCCATCCAGTGATTATTCTAGTGGGCACTAATTCACTTTTGTCATTTTTAACAACTGTTATCCCAGATTTCTTTGGTACTAGACTTGGGCTCTTCCTCCGTCTTTTGCTTCTAAGGGCAATTCTTTGTCTTGCTTCTATAGTGACTGGCCTTGTCTTTGATATTGATCGTTGTAACCACTATCCAGATCATCTCTTTGTAAGAAAACTTAAGAATATTTTCTACTAGTTTAGCCCCTAACGGTCTATGCGAAGACTATAGTGGAATGCACTGATTGGTAGTGAGTCTAAACAGTCTTTAAACTGAATCTTTTCATTTCTAAAGCAATCAAAGTAATCTCTTAGTGACTTATTTTCTTTCTGAGTAAACCCTATCAGATGTGTTGAGGTCTTTGGTAGTCTTATTTTTGTTGAGAAGTGAGTTAGGAACTACCTTGAAAACTCTATTCTTTGATTTAGGGTCATATACCAAACTCTGGCCTTGCCTGCTAGTTTCATGATGAATTCTATATAGTTGATAGTATCATTATGTGTATAGAGAATCACCCAATCTTTGCATAGGTCAAGGTGGTCTAGCGGGTCAGAGGACCTATTGTAAGTTCTAATGGAAGAGGTTGCTTGAATTTACTCCCAATAGAGTAGATAATACCTCTGAGGTGAAGTGAGTTTGAGTGTAATTAGCATAATCTAGATCCGTTTCTCCCCATTAAGTCTTTACTCCATCTTGTGGAGCCAATGCTCCAAATCTCCCACTAGTAGAGTAGGAATAGGATGATCGCCTACTCCCGATGCTACATGTTTATTATGGCCAAAGTAGGAGGCATTGCTAAAGAAGCTTTTCTTGCCAAAGTAGGCACATCACTTAGCCTTAAGGTGGTTCCTCAAGTTTTCATGTTCGGTGTGCAAGTGCTTTAAATCTAGTTGGCTTCCACCAGCTTGACCATTGGAGGATAAGTGTGTTTAGGGTGTAGCATCATCACCATTCCCATTGTATGCACCTCGATCTTATGGATCCTAAATAAGGGGATTCAAAATGCTATGTGTTGAGCTTTTTGAGTTTTCATTGGTGCTCGACAATTGATGTTGTTCTTCTATGGCACAACGCCTTGGTAGTCTTAAAAATTGTGAGTGACTCAATGAGGCACTAGGGTGCTTGTGTGAGTTCACCTGGAACTACATTAATTACCGCATCATGAGTTCCAACTTTCCTAACCTTTGTTCCATGATTGGTTTCTTATGCATAGTTGCCTTCTTGTTTCTCTTAGTCTTTCTTGGTGGCGATTGGTCGCTCACCTGAACGTACACTTACTTTTCATTCAGTAGGAATGGATGAGCGTTTTGAGAACTTTCTTGGGTACTCATCCTAGAGATTCAACAGATCAAATGTGTTGTTAGGAGATAAATGAATGAAGAACACTATGAATGTTCTTGAGTTTTTACAAGCTTAATCGATAGGACAACATAATTCTTTCCCATAGATTGCACGAGATTATGTAGTCAATTTCTATTGGGTCACGTTTTCTTAGCACGTAGACATGTAAATCACTAGAAAATCATGTCAGAATGGAAGCACCTATTGAAGTTGTATCCACTTCGATGCTTAAGTTAATTTCTGAGAAAAAAACAAAGATCATAGAGAGTTTGAGAGAAAGTGAGTGGTGAGGTTAAGTAGTTTATGCGTACTTTTGTTTTTGTTATGAATACATATTTAAAGGTTTTGACGTATAATAGAGTCATAAATAACTAATATCGATTAATTAATATTTAAATTTATAATATTCAAATATTGAATTAATATATAATTATTTACAATATTAATGACATTCAATAAATATATATTATTTAATTAATATTTATTTTAAATTTAAATAATAAAAGATATACATCCTATCTTTTGACTATATTCTTTGATTTTTCAAAGTTAATTATTATATATATATATATATATATATATTATTTTATACATATTATCTTCCACGTATTAATCAGTTAGGTATTTCCCAATAATCATTTTCCCCAAAACCTTACAGTAAAATTTAAGTTGATTTATTAATATCACATACCTATGATACAACCAGTACTCCTATAAAAGCCTTACTTTTGCTTCGGACATTGGTAGCCTTTTACATGTTTTTGAAAGAAGTTCGAAGTACTTTCTATAGTTTCATATATATATATACGACCAAAATGTAAAGCAGCAGCAAGAGTCTAAGGTTTTGATTTTTGTTTTTCAAATTGTGTTAAGATGAGATCGGAGTCTAAGGTTTTGATTTTTTTTTTTCAAATTGTGTTAAGATGAGATCGGAGTCTAAGGTTTTGATTTTGTTCTTTCCAAATTGTATTAAGATGAGATCGGTTTGTAGAATATGTCAATAACCAACAAAAACTTCGAATATCTCGACGGTTGATAACAACCATGTCCACCGTTGTTCCAAATCCAAGCTAGACAGTCTCATTGGGATATTAATCAATAACTTGAATGCATGAAATTAATTAGCCAACATTAGTCAATTGAATAAAAGAGTTGTTTACCATTATCACAATCTAATATGTATAAATTAATCTACTCATTACAATATAATTAGTTTATATTAATAAGTGATTTCATAGTTATTTTAACATCTTACCCTTACCATTTAACACACAATCCAACACATCATTTCATTTATATATATATATATATATATATATATATATATATATATATATTTGTTTGGATATATGGATCGACTTGAAGTCCGATTCAACTAACAGTTCGTGCCATCAGACGAGTCATCCCAAGAAGACTTGCATGTACCCTCGCCCACAACGACACTAGTAGTATAGGTCTGCCTACGCATAAGACCTTTGGAGTTGGAAGGACGACTTCTAAACTGAGCCATGGTGTGGTCGACTTCTAGCTTTAAATGTGTTTTCTTTTACTCTTGTACCCCTTTAATAAGCTATGACATGTACCCCTAATGTAATTCACACGTGTACAGACAATGCTATATATATAGACCTTATAAGAGTTCCATACATTCCACAAAATTCTCTAACTTTTCTATAGTTTCTCTCTTTAGAAATCGCACCAATCCCAACATTTTGGCACCCACTGTAGGGCTTAAATTTGAAGGTCAAGCTTGGGCTTCTGACCCCATATTTTCAAGGATTAACCTCGAGTTTTGAGAGAGAGACTTAATAAGCGAGCATAGTTTTTCGGAATCACAGCCATCATGGTAGGAAAACGAGTAGAGGAGTGATTGAGACTAACGAATTAGGAGGCAACATGAATATGGGACCACAATTTGCCAACATAACCTAATCCCTATCAAGAGTTGGCACGTTAACTTTTTGATCTAAGAAGAGAGCTCGAGGAGACTGGGTGAGAAAGACTAAACCCTAAAAAAGGGCCAATGAAAGGTAAGACAAGGCTAAGGCACCCTATGATGGGGATAGGGATTATGAGTAACTATGTGTCTCCCTCTTTTATGATGAAATAGAGCATAATGAGCCCCTTGCCAAGTTAAGCACTCCAAATGCCTAGACTACCAAAGTATCAAAGATCTAAGGCCCCTGCCATGTTTAGAACTCCCAAGGTACCAAAGATCCAATAACTCAAATGTAATACTTCAAGACAGTTATGGCCCTTGTGAGCCTCACTTAGGACAAAAGAGATGCCATGATATGTAAGCAATTTTCTGCCAACCTATGTAACAGTGCACATAAGTGGTTCAACAACTTGCCATACTATAACCTATTGATGAGTGCTCAAAAAGCACTAAAATAACCATGATTTTATGTACCTTAATTGATTAAAAATACATATATTTATATGTTTTATCATATATTTATATAAATTTGTCTTTTTCGGAATCACGGGTATTTTTATTGTTTTTCAGGTATTTTGGCTTAAAAACGCAATGTAAAGACTTAAAGAGGAATATTTGAAGCAATACATCACAAATATATCAATAAATAAGTGAGAAAAGGTCAACAAACATGGAAAAATCGGACGAAATGGGTCGAAAAGGTCAAAAATGTCAAAAAGACGGAAATCGCGCGTCGCAGCCCGGCCGTGCGCGCAGCCCAGCGCCCCAGCGCCCAGCCGCGCGCGCCCCAGCGCGCCCCAGCGCCCCATCCCGCGCGCGCCCGCGCGCGCTGGCATGCCCAGCTGCGCGCAACGCAGCGCGCTGGCATGCCCAGCTGCGCGCAACGCAGCGCGCTGGCACTGTTCACGCGCGCCGAGCTGCGCGCAGCGACAGCCCCAGCGCGCGCGCGCAGCGCCCAGCAGCCGCCCATCCGCGCGCCCAACGCGTTTTCGCCCCATTTTTCACGTGCAGCCGCCCCTGTGACGTCATGCTGACGTCATTGATGACATCAGCAAGTCCAATACGCGTTTTTACATTTTTTAATATTTTTTTAACATTTTTTTACTCATTTTTTCTCTCCATCCTCACCTATAAATACCCCCCTTCCATTCACTTCAAACCACACCTTCAAAACTCACTTCTCTCTTCTTTCTTTCTCTCATTTCTTAGTTTTTAGTTTCTCTTAGTTTCTTTCTAAGTTTCTAAGCTTTTCTTAGTTTTTCTCTTAGTTTTTAGTTCAATTCTCTTAGGTTTAGTGTTCTTCTCTTTTTGAGAGGAACTTGTAATGTTTTTGTAATAGTTTAGATTTTTGATTCAATATATGGAAGTGCAAATTCCGCTCGGAGGTTTTCTAGCAACGGGAATAGCGTCGAAGTTCTGTAAGGATTTTATTTTCTTTACAGTTATTTTTATGCTTTATTCTTACATGTTATATTCAACTTGTCTGTGGTTAAATTTAACTATGCTAGCTGTTTAGTAAAAATGATGTAATAACGACGTTGTTATGCTTGCGAAATATTAAATAGGTAAAAATCTTTAAAATGAATTGATTTTGTTTTTATTCAAGATTTTATATTAAGAATGTTAGAGAGAAATATATTATTTTTCATTACAAACTTAAACCCGAAAATTAGATTTTAAGGTTTAGTTATCCGGTCTAATTTAGAGTAGTGCTCTTTTATTTGTTGGTACAATCGCCCGGTAGTTAGAGTGAAACTCTATTTCAAAAGTTTTTATAAGAATTATTATGTGAAAATGTATTGACAACATGTTTTCAATAGTGGTTTTAAAACTTGAAAGTTAGTACTCGGATAATTAAATTCTTAGGTTTAATTTGGACACCTTGAATAAAGTTTAAACTGTCTAACCCCACCAAAGGTGGCATTTAAATGGTTCATTTTCAATCTCTTAGAAAAAGGAATTAATTTAATTAAGCATATTAGTTATCAACCCCACCCATAGGTGTTAATTGATTTGTTTAGTTAACAAAGAATATCTAACCCCACCAAAGGTGGTATTTATATAAAAAAGAGAGAATCAATAAAATGTCAATTTATATCTTTAATAACCTAGTTAATATGAGCAAGCATAATTAATTTAGTTATTATATCCATAAATACTCCGCTAATATAAATGATAAAAATTTGCATGAACATTTATTGAATCCGTATATATGTTTATTTCTAGATAATTATTTATTGAATTTGTATCTATGTTTATTTTTATGATTTTAGATTATATTTAATTAATCTGTATATATGTTTTATTTTATGTTATTAGATTAGGAACACACAAAACCAAACTATCGTGACAGGATGTTTAGGATTTAATTTCGTTTTTAAAAGATTGAATAATAAGTTAAAAACCACATACATTCCTTCCTTAGATCGACCTTGGGAGTATACTTATCATTTTCTACGAAATGATTCGTGCACTTGCGAGAGTTTTATAAATATTAAAACCAAAGTATTTGCGGGAATCGGCGATGCCGGTTTTCGTTCATCAAGTTTTTGGCGCCGTTGCCGGGGAAGGAATAGCGTTTTTAAATTATTTATCAAAATTTTAAAAACATTTTTGTGCTGTAAATAATTGTGATATTTTAATAATAATCAAATTTCAAAATTCATAATAAATAAAAAAAATAAAAAATAAAAAATAAAAAAAATAATAATTTTTTTTTTTTTTTTTTTTTTTTTTTTTTTTTTTTTTTGTAAAATAATTTAGAAATTTGAAATTTGAAGTAAAAAAATTTACCGTTCATAAATAGTAAAAAAAAAAAAAAAAAAACAAAACAAAGAAAAAAAAAAAAAAAAAAAAAATTCAAAATTCAAAATATAAGAAATTTTAAGTTAATAAGAAATAATATAGCGTGAATAGTAAAATAAAATTACCGTTCATAAAAAAAAAAAAAAAAAAAAAAAAAAAAAAATTTCAAAAACTTAAATTTCAAAAAAAGTTTTAAGTTAATAAGACATTATATAGCGTGAATAGTAAAATAAAATTACCGTTCATAAAAAAAAAAAAAAAAAAAAAAAAAAAAACATTACTTGAATTTATACCTAATTAACTAAATAACATAAAAAGTAAAAATCTAAGGGAGTTCTGTCTAGGAGACTAGTTCTTGGAAGCCTTTGTGCCACTAGTCTTTCCTGGGAACGTTGCTCTGGCTAGGAGAATGGTATTTAAGGTGCCGTTTGCACCACCATTCTTTCCTGGGAGCACTCTTGGTTAATACTAATTATGTTACAAAAAAAAAAATAAAAAAAAAAATAAAAAAATAAAAATAAAAAAAAAATATTTCTTTTTAGGGTTTAACTAGTTTTGTTTAGTGTTTTGTATAAAATAACATGTAAATTTTATCTAAATTTTTTTATTTTGTTGACAGGAGTTTTAAATTTACGTTTACAATAGTCTATGCGTGGTAGGAGATCCTTAGGAAACCCCCTTACACCATATGTAAATAAATTTCATAAATTTAAACAAGTGTCAACAAAACTGGATTCTACCCATCAACCTGTTTTTGAGCCAAACATAGAACCAAGTCTTAATCCTTTACTAGAACCAAAAGAAATGGAGGAAAACCAACATATTAGGGAAACCACAATGAAAGAGTTTGCAAGACCGGTAATAGGCACGGCAACTGCCGCTATCCAGTTGGGGGAGGCTGCTCGGAATTACGACCTTAAAAATATTCATTTTTCTATGCTTCCTTCCTTTTATGGGTTACCTAATGAAGATTCTCTTTCCTTTATGAGAGATTTCTATGCTACGGTCCAAACATTCCCCCTCGGTATTCTAAACGAGGATCAACTTAGGATGAGATGTTTTCCCTACACTCTAAAGGATAAGGCCAAAGCTTGGTTGATGTCACTTCCCCCAGGTTCTCTGATGACATGGGGTAACATTTACAACAAATTCATGGGAAAATTCTATTCCCATCAAAAAACATCAGAGTTGAGAGGAAAGATTGCTACTTTCTCTCAGATGGATGGAGAACCATTCCATGAAGCTTGGGATAGGTTCAAGATGTTTCTCACTCAGTGTCCCCATCATAGCTTTCCCCTGCAGTTGCAGAACCAATTCTTTTACGATGGACTTACACAACAATGTCAGTTCATTGTCGACAACGCTGCAGGAGGAGCAATAGGAGAAAAGACTGCCTCAGAGACGTATAACCTCTTTGAGATGTTGGGTGCTAATTCCCAACAGAAAAGCTCCCGAGTGAGAAAAGCTGGAGTTCATGAAATCGACTCCAGTAATGAAGTTCAACAACAACTTGTTCAACTGACTAAGCAAGTTGCCCTTCTCGCTACACAAACCAACACCAATAATGATCAATATGGTTTGTATAGCAACATGGGACATGGTACTGAAGCCTGTCCATATCAAGGAGAAACAACTGGACCTGAACAGGTCAATGTGTTGGGAGCATATCAACAGAGACCAAGGTTTGATCCCAACTCAAATACCTATAATCCTGGGTGGAGAAGTCATCCAAATTTCTCTTGGAGGCAAAACAACCCTCCTTTCACTCAAGGCTCAAACCAGGCAGGTCAGCAATTCCACCCACCTATTCCAAGAAGCATTCCCAATAAACCAACCCTGGAGGACAACTTGAATTCTTTTATTCAAGTCTGTAGGGATAATCAATCTAAAACCAATCAACGATTGGACTCTGTGGAAGCTTCTATCAAAAAGGTGGAAGTTCAAGTTGAACAGTTAGTTGAACATTTGCAAAAAGGCAAAGACTAATTCAATGAAGAGGAGACATTGAGTTTTTCATTCTGCAATCTCCAAGCAACGTCTTACTAGAAGACGCTAAATTTTAGTCCTGTATGGGAGGTCACCCATTATTGTATTTTCCTTTGTTTTAGTTTGCGTGTAATAAAAATTCAGATGAAATAAAATTCGTTTGTTTCAAAAATTATGTCCATTCGCTTAAAAAAAAAAAAAAAAAAAAAAAAAAAAAAAAATATATATATATATATATATATATATATATATTAGGTTCCTTGCACTTTTTGCTTTTACGTTTTATCAAGTTATACATATTTCTTAGAGATATCTACTAAAAGCAAAATGTTGATACACAATAGGAGGAGGATCATTTTCAACTACAAACAACCATGGGAGATGCTGAAGATAGGCGGAAAAAGATGAAAGAATATACAATGCCAATCATTGGCAATGTAACTTCCGGTATCCAATTACAAGAGGCTGCAAGGAATTATGAATTGAAAAAGATTCATTATTCTTTGTTGCCTTCCTTTTACGGTATCCCTAATGAAGACCCTTTGCATTTCATTCGAGAATTCTATGCTATTGTCCAAACCTTTCCACTACATGCAATTAATGAAGATCAACTTAGGATGAGGTGTTTTCCTTACACTCTCAAAGATAAAGCTTGGTCATGGTTCATTACTCTACAGTCAGGTTCTCTTAAAACTTGGGAGGCAGTCTATGAAATTTTTATGGGTAGGTTCTATTCCCATCAAAAGACTGTTGATCTAAGAACAAAGATAGCAACATTTTCTCAAATGAATGAAGAGCCCTTTCATGAAGCTTGGGAACGATTCAAACTCCTTTTCATTCAATGTCAAAATCATAGCTTTCCCTTACAGCTACAAAACCAATTCTTTTATGATGGATTGACACTACAGAGTCAATACATGGTTGATAATGCTGCTGGAGGTGCTGTAGGAGAAAAGACCGCAGAGGAAACCTATAATCTTTATGAGCTGTTGGGTTCTAATTCCCAACAAAGAGGTGGTAGAAGGAAAGCAAAGGTCAATGAAGTCGGCTCTGATAATGAGATAACCTTGCAACTTGCTGAATTGACTAAACAAGTGAAATTCCTCACTTCTCACCAAATTTCAAATCAAGAGGTATGTGAAGTGTGTTGTTCAATTGGGCATGGTACTCATAATTGTTCAAATACTTGTGATTCTAGTGTCGATGCCATAGAGGAAGTTCAATCTTTTCAAAGATATCATCCAAACACCTATAATCACCCAGCCTACACCCAATATCCAACACTAAGGTCAGATAACAACCACCCTTACCCACCAAGCCAATCTTTTAAGCCAACCTTAGAAGATAGCTTGAATGCTTTTATTCAAGTTAGTCGTGACAACCAATTGATGACTAATCAAAGGTTGAACACCATGGAGGCTTCGGTTAAAAGGATTGAATCTAAAGTTGGGCAACTGGCTGAACAAATGCAAAAGAAAGAACCAGGAAAGTTGCCCAGTCAACCAGAACAAGCAAAGGATGTTAGAACCCTTCGAAGTGGTAAGGTAGTCAATACCAGTTTACCTGAAATCTCTAACAATCTACCTTGTAGTTCCGGTAACAAAGAAGGCGATATTCTAATCTCGCAAAAAGGAGAGACAAGTGTTAAACTTAACAAGCCTTCTGAAAAACTCATTGGGGGGTCATCTGACACCCCCAAAATTCAAAAGACAACAGAACCACACCAGATACAAGTACCTTTTCCCCACCGGTTGAAAGAATCCAAACAAGATAAGCAATTCAATGATCTTTTTAATATGCTCTCTAAAGTAAATATCAATTTACCACTATTAGAAGTGATCATGAATGTGCCCTCATATGCCAAGTTTTTCAAAGAATTGAACACTAAGAAAAGGAGGTATGAACAGAATGAACGAGTAGTAGTATCAGAAATTTCTAGCGCTGTACTTCAGCACAAACTACCCCCTAAGTTGAAAGACCCTGGAAGTTTTATTATAAACATAACTATGGGGGATAAGAAGGTTGCTAAAGCAATGCTTGATTTAGGTGCTAGTATAAATTTGATGCCCTACTCTATATTCTTACAACTCAATCTAGGGGATTTAAAACCCACAACTATGTCCCTTCAACTTGCAGATAGATCTCTTAAATATCCAGAGGGAATAGTTGAGGATGTTTTGGTACAGGTAGACAAACTGATAATACCTGTTGACTTTGTGGTTCTGGATATGCAAGAAAATCCAGCATTGGACAGAGAGCACACAATATTGCTTGGTAGACCATTTATGGCAACTACTAAAACTATTATTGATGTCCAAGATGGAAAATTGACAATGACAGTCTTAGGAGAGACTGTTCATTTTAAAGTTTTTGATTCTTCACCTTTCCCTTCTATTTCTGCCATCGATGAAATATTCGATGTTGATCCTTTGGATAATCTTGTCCAAAACACTTTTTTCCGAACCAGAATAGAAGACAAGCTTGAAACCGTTCTTACACTTGAAAAGGTTGAAGAAGATGTAGATGAGGAAATAAAGGGGTACCTTGAACAACTAGACAATAATGAAGTGATGACAAAATCTAGTACACTTTTAAATCTACCCAGTTCTTCATCTATTAAAGAGGCCAATCCACCTGAACTTGAACTCAAAGACTTACCTGAGCACTTAAAATATGTGTTTTTGGGAGAAGGGGAAACTTATCCAGTGATAATTTCTTCAACCTTGACCAAACCACAAGAAAAGGAACTCATCAAAGTGCTTAAACAGTTTAAGAAATCTATAGGTTGGAGTATAGGGGATATAAGAGGCATTAGTCCAACAATGTGTATGCACAAGATCAACTTGGAGGACGGTGCTAAACCTGTACGAGAGGCCCAAAGAAGACTAAACCCAAACATGCAAGAGGTAGTTAAGAAGGAAATTCTTAAATTATTAGAAGAAGGGATTATCTACCCTATTGCAGATAGTAAGTGGGTTAGTCCAGTGCATGTGGTACCAAAGAAATCTGGGATAACAGTTGTTAAGAATGACAAAAGTGAATTAGTGCCCACTAGAATAATCACTGGATGGAGAATGTGTATAGATTTTAGGAAACTAAATTTATATACGAAAAAGGATCACTTTCCTCTTCCATTCATTGATCAAATGTTGGAAAGATTAGCTGGGCACGAATTTTACTGTTTTTTGGATGGACTGTCTGGATATTATCAAGTACCCATAGCACCAGAAGATCAGGAAAAGACCACATTTACATGTCCTTTTGGGACATTTGCTTTTCGCAGAATGCCATTTGGGTTATGCAATGCCCCTGCCACGTTCCAGAGATGCATGATATCCATTTTCTCGGACATGGTGGAAAAATTCATTGAGATTTTCATGGACGATTTCTCTGTCTTTGGGAACTCATTTGATGATTGCTTACATAAATTGACTTTGGTTTTAGAAAGATGCATTGAATGCAATCTAACCCTTAGTTGGGAGAAAAGTCATTTTATGGTTCAACAAGGGATAGTTTTAGGACATATAATTTCAAACAAGGGTATTGAAGTTGATAAGGCAAAAGTTGAATTGATATCCAAACTACCTCCCCCTACATCTGTGAAGGGGATAAGAAGCTTCTTGGGACATGCAGGATTCTACAGACGATTTATTAAAGATTTCTCTAAAATAAGTCGTCCATTATGTAACTTGCTATCCAAAGATGCTGATTTTGATTTCAACAATGACTGCCTTACCTCCTTTAATACCTTGAAAGATAAACTCACATCTACCCCTGTTATAATGGCACCAAACTGGTCTTTACCCTTTGAAATAATGTGTGACGCTTCTGATTATGCAATAGGAGCAGTCCTGGGACAAAGAGTGGAAAAGCGTTTACATGTCATCTACTATGCTAGCAAAACACTCAATGATGCCCAGATGAATTACACCACCACTGAAAAGGAATTCTTGGCTATAGTATTCTCTTTAGACAAATTTCGGTCTTATTTAGTAGGATCTAAAGTGATTGTGCATTCTGATCATGCTGCTTTAAGATACCTATTAAGTAAACCAAATGCCAAGCCAAGGTTAATCAGGTGGGTCTTACTCTTACAAGAATTTGACCTAGAAATCAAGGATAAGAAAGGCAGTGAAAACTTAGTAGCTGACCATTTGTCTAGGTTGATTTCTGACTTTAATTCTCTTAAAGATGAGAGTAATGACGATATAGTTGAAACCTTTCCTGATGAACAGTTATTTTTCATAGGTCCGAACCCATGGTACGCTGATATTGTAAACTATCTTGCCACTGGTGTTTTGCGACCTAACACTTCATATCAGGAGAAGAAAAGGTTTTTTAAAACTATTAAGGACTATTTCTGGGATGACCCTTATTTATACAAGATTGGTCAAGATCAAGTCATCCGGAGATGTGTACCTGAAGAAGAACATAAGAGCATTCTGACTTTTTGTCATGAACTTCATTGTGGGGGTCATTTTGGAGGAGAAAAGACAGCCCGTAAGATATTACAGTCTGGATTCTTTTGGCCCACTCTTTTTAAAGATGCTCATATGTTTTGTGCACAATGTGATAGATGTCAAAGAACAGGAAACATAAGCAAAAGAGATGAAATGCCTTTGACATCTAATTTAGTTGTTGAACTCTTTGACGTATGGGGGATTGACTTTATGGGTCCTTTTCCCCCATCTAATGGTTTTCAATACATTTTGGTTGCTGTGGATTATGTGTCCAAGTGGGTAGAAGCTATCCCCACCAAAACCAATGATGCTAATGTTGTTGTGAAATTCTTGAAAGATTTCATATTCAGTAGGTTCGGAACGCCTAGAGCTATAATAAGTGATGGAGGTAGCCATTTTTGTAACAAACTCTTTGATGGAGTACTAAACAAGTACAACATCACACATAAGGTAGCTACTCCATATCATCCTCAAACTTCCGGATTAGTGGAAGTAAGTAATAGGCAAATCAAGGGAATACTGGAACGCACTGTGCGTCCTTCAAGGAAGGATTGGGCATTTAAGTTAAATGATGCCTTATGGGCATACCGCACCGCTTACAAAACACCTATTGGGATGAGCCCTTACCGGTTAATCTTTGGGAAAGCGTGCCACCTTCCAGTTGAACTTGAACACAAGGCTTATTGGGCAATTAAAGAGCTAAACATGGATTTAGATAAAGCAGGTGAAAAACGAGTACTCCAGCTTCATGAGTTGGAAGAAATTAGGAATGAAGCCTATGAGAATGCCAAATTATACAAGGAGCGTACTAAGCGCTATCATGACAAGAGGCTAGTTCCTAAGACTCTTCACCCTGGAATGAAAGTTCTTTTATTTAACTCTCGTTTGAGATTGTTTCCAGGAAAGCTAAGATCAAGATGGGATGGACCATTCAAAATAGTTCAGGTATCTGAACATGGAGTAGTAGAACTATTGGACTCCAAGACACAAAAAACGTTCAAAGTTAATGGCCATCGTGTCAAGCCTTATGTGGAAGAACCAAACAACATTGCTGAAATGGATTGCATTTGGCTGAGTAACCCTTAGCACCAAAAAGATACGTCTTGCTAAGACGTTAAACTAAGCGCTGGATGGGAGGCAACCCATCATGTTAGGTAATTTTTTTGTTATTTGTTTTATTTACTTAATTTTATTGTTTATTTTAGTTTACTTGTATGTGAATAATTTTTAAAATTGTTAAAACTAAAATATTTGTTGAGATGTTAGAAGTTCACAGCGATCTGTCTGTATACACTTTAATGATGAATATGATGGATGCACCTGCATTTCTTCATTACTACTTACACATTCTCAAGAAATAGGTAATCTTTCTCCTCTTTTCTCTTTATCTTTAATTTGCAGTTGTTACATTGAGGACAATGTAAGTTCTAGGTTGGGGGTGGTGAAAAGTTACCATGCTATATATAAAAAAAAAAAATTATCACAAAAATGTATCATATCTTTAAATCAAATTTAAGTAAATAGTTAAAGTCTTTGGTACTGTTAGATTAATTTTTGAAAACATATCATGAAATATTTTGTAATTATTTTTGATAATTAGTTAGTTTTTGTCATAACTAGTATTTCTTGATAAAATGTGGAAATTATATTAAACCCAAAATCGGTGTTTATGAATTTTTTTTAGTGGAGACTACCCTTGTGAGATATAATTTGAGCCTAATTTCTTTTATTCAGAGTGAAATATATATTTTTTCTACTCCAAACACATTTCTTATTTATTCAAAAAGTTTAGATGATCTCTATAGGTATTAGCATTGAATGTATGAATTTTTTTCTCATCTTAATAGAGTATCATATATTTTTGATTATTATTTTTGCTTAGATTAAATGATTTGAGTAGAAATTGATAGTATATGCTTATATCTCATTTATGCATGACTGTTACAAAAACAAAAAGACATATCTGGGGTTACCTAAACCAAGATCAAACAGAAAAGCCAAAAAAATTAACCACTCACCAAAATCCAAAAAAATGTACAATCTGTACATGGGTTGACTCTCTAAAAAAAAAAAAAAAAAAAAAAAAAAAAAAAAAAAAAAAATAGAGAGATAAAAAAATAGTATCATCTACATACTATGACCCACATTGCCTACAAAGTTGTGAGTAAAGGCTAATTACAAAAGAAAGATATAGGAAGTAATTCCCTAAAAAGTCATTGCAATTTCTTCATTTGTTAAAGCATATATCTTGAAATTCTTTCTTAATGAGTTTGATTTATGCATGAAAATAATTTTTGTATATGATATCTTTATAATTTATACATTCGATTCCTTTCATGAGATCAATGTTAAAATAACACTTTGAGCCTTTATTCTTTATACATATGCGAACATATTAGTTCATTTCTATACATCAACTCTTTCGCATATAAATTAGTATGAGTGTTTGAACCCATAGGATTCAGTGCTTTGAGAGTATTGACTTGTGAGGAATAGAGTCGAAGCGAATACTGATTCATGACACTGAAATTGGGTAAAATTAAATTGATACATTTTTGAAATGAAATATGAAAATGATTTTCGACTAATTATTATAATAAAATCATGATTGTTTAAAGAGATTAAAATAACTTATGCTTGAGATTTCAATTATGATCTTAAAAGACATTAAAAAGTATGAGATATTTTTGTGATATGTTGTGTTCTTTTACTCTTAAATTAATTTTTGATTGTGTTGTAATTTTAATTTTTGATTTGATTGTTTTTATCTTTACATTTAGTTCAATGTTTGTGGGTATCATTACTGAAAACCCTCACGAGACTCAAACTCGTCCACTAGGGCAACCTAGGGGTTTAACGGCTTGTTGCATAGGCTAAATGCAACCGTTTCAATCCACGAAAGTGATTTAGGATAGTTTAATTTTTAGCTTTTATCGCTTCTCTTGCTAAGAGACTAGCAAGAAGCTGGTTGGGGGTTGTGATGAGTGCTCAAAAAGCACTAAAATAACCATGATTTTATGTACCTTAATTGATTAAAAATACATATATTTATATGTTTTATCATATATTTATATAAATTTGTCTTTTTCGGAATCACGGGTATTTTTATTGTTTTTCAGGTATTTTGGCTTAAAAACGCAATGTAAAGACTTAAAGAGGAATATTTGAAGCAATACATCACAAATATATCAATAAATAAGTGAGAAAAGGTCAACAAACATGGAAAAATCGGACGAAATGGGTCGAAAAGGTCAAAAATGTCAAAAAGACGGAAATCGCGCGTCGCAGCCCGGCCGTGCGCGCAGCCCAGCGCCCCAGCGCCCAGCCGCGCGCGCCCCAGCGCGCCCCAGCGCCCCATCCCGCGCGCGCCCGCGCGCGCTGGCATGCCCAGCTGCGCGCAACGCAGCGCGCTGGCACTGTTCACGCGCGCCGAGCTGCGCGCAGCGACAGCCCCAGCGCGCGCGCGCAGCGCCCAGCAGCCGCCCATCCGCGCGCCCAACGCGTTTTCGCCCCATTTTTCACGTGCAGCCGCCCCTGTGACGTCATGCTGACGTCATTGATGACATCAGCAAGTCCAATACGCGTTTTTACATTTTTTAATATTTTTTTAACATTTTTTTACTCATTTTTTCTCTCCATCCTCACCTATAAATACCCCCCTTCCATTCACTTCAAACCACACCTTCAAAACTCACTTCTCTCTTCTTTCTTTCTCTCATTTCTTAGTTTTTAGTTTCTCTTAGTTTCTTTCTAAGTTTCTAAGCTTTTCTTAGTTTTTCTCTTAGTTTTTAGTTCAATTCTCTTAGGTTTAGTGTTCTTCTCTTTTTGAGAGGAACTTGTAATGTTTTTGTAATAGTTTAGATTTTTGATTCAATATATGGAAGTGCAAATTCCGCTCGGAGGTTTTCTAGCAACGGGAATAGCGTCGAAGTTCTGTAAGGATTTTATTTTCTTTACAGTTATTTTTATGCTTTATTCTTACATGTTATATTCAACTTGTCTGTGGTTAAATTTAACTATGCTAGCTGTTTAGTAAAAATGATGTAATAACGACGTTGTTATGCTTGCGAAATATTAAATAGGTAAAAATCTTTAAAATGAATTGATTTTGTTTTTATTCAAGATTTTATATTAAGAATGTTAGAGAGAAATATATTATTTTTCATTACAAACTTAAACCCGAAAATTAGATTTTAAGGTTTAGTTATCCGGTCTAATTTAGAGTAGTGCTCTTTTATTTGTTGGTACAATCGCCCGGTAGTTAGAGTGAAACTCTATTTCAAAAGTTTTTATAAGAATTATTATGTGAAAATGTATTGACAACATGTTTTCAATAGTGGTTTTAAAACTTGAAAGTTAGTACTCGGATAATTAAATTCTTAGGTTTAATTTGGACACCTTGAATAAAGTTTAAACTGTCTAACCCCACCAAAGGTGGCATTTAAATGGTTCATTTTCAATCTCTTAGAAAAAGGAATTAATTTAATTAAGCATATTAGTTATCAACCCCACCCATAGGTGTTAATTGATTTGTTTAGTTAACAAAGAATATCTAACCCCACCAAAGGTGGTATTTATATAAAAAAGAGAGAATCAATAAAATGTCAATTTATATCTTTAATAACCTAGTTAATATGAGCAAGCATAATTAATTTAGTTATTATATCCATAAATACTCCGCTAATATAAATGATAAAAATTTGCATGAACATTTATTGAATCCGTATATATGTTTATTTCTAGATAATTATTTATTGAATTTGTATCTATGTTTATTTTTATGATTTTAGATTATATTTAATTAATCTGTATATATGTTTTATTTTATGTTATTAGATTAGGAACACACAAAACCAAACTATCGTGACAGGATGTTTAGGATTTAATTTCGTTTTTAAAAGATTGAATAATAAGTTAAAAACCACATACATTCCTTCCTTAGATCGACCTTGGGAGTATACTTATCATTTTCTACGAAATGATTCGTGCACTTGCGAGAGTTTTATAAATATTAAAACCAAAGTATTTGCGGGAATCGGCGATGCCGGTTTTCGTTCATCACCTATCAAAGTTTATCAACTCAAATAAAGTGCATAGAAGTGGTTCAACAATTTTCTGCCAACCTAAGTAACAGCCATAACATGGGCCTTTTCAAAAGAGGCTAGGAGGTGTATATCTATCAAAGTTTATCAACTTAAATGAAGTGCAAGATCTATCAATTAAGGACAAGGAGGAGGACCACTCTCTAAAGATAAGCATGGAATCTACAATAGAAATGAGAGAGAAACTATCTCATTTCTTAAAGCAGAATTCTGACATCTTTACACGGAGACCTACAGATATGCCTAGGATTGACCCTAAGATCATAACCCATAGGTTGAATATATACCCAAAAGCTAGACCTATCAAGCAAAGGAAGAGGAAAGTTCCTAGAGAAAATTAGTAAGGTGATTAAAACTCAAGTCAATAACCTTAAAGATATGGGGATGATTATAGAGGTGAACTACCCCGATTGGTTGTCAAATGTGGTACTAGTGAAAAAGGCTTACGGATCACGATGCATATCTAAAAAATTGTTTCCCCCTCCCAAGTATTGATTAGCTTGTTGATTTCACTGCCAATTTTGGCTTGATGAGTTTCTTAGAGGCATATTTTGGTTATCATTTGATCAAAATGCACCTAGAGGAAGAGGAGAAAACATCATTCATCACTGAGGATGGGACTTTATTCTACACCAGAATGCGATTTGGACTGAAGAATGTAGAGTCCACCTATGAACATCTCGTCAATAAGATATTTGTAGAACAGTTGGGAAGAAATCTTTAGGCACATGTTGACGATAAGGTAGTAAAGTTAGCACAATCCAAAAACCTTGTCAAGGACTTAGAGAAAATATTCTTTGTAATCCAAAGGTATGTGATAAGACTTAACCCTAACAAATGTGTTTTTGGTGTTGCTTTAGGAAATTCTTGGGGTATCTTATATCTGCTTAGGGATAGAGGCCAACCTAGACAAGATACAAGCCCAAGTCAATATGAGGCCACCTACCAGTCTAAAGGAGATTCAATAATTGAACGAAAAAATAGTGGCACCGAATAGATTCATTTCTAAGTGCACAAAAAAGTGTTTTCCATTCTTCAAAATGTAGAGTAAAAACACATCAGTGTCTTGGAATGAGGATTACGACAAAGCCTTTCAAGGAATTAAACAATACTTGAGCAAACCTCCTATCCTAGTTAGCCCTAGGGGAAACTCTTTATTTGTATTGTGCTATGGCCCATCAAACTTGTAGTGCCTTACTCCTAGCTGAAAGAAGCAAGGTCCAGTACCATGTCTACTACATCAGCCAAATCCTAACCCACACCCAAAGTAGGTACTCAATGATAGATAAGTTTCCATTTGTCCTAAGAATGACATAATAGATGCTCAAACATTACTTTAGCTCACACATAGTGGTAGTACTTACCTCTTATCCACTTAAGAATGTATCAATAAGGCTATAAGTTGCGAAAAGATTGGCAAAAATTTCCATAGAGTTGGGAGAGTACAATATCAAGTATATGTTTAAAACCTAAATTGAGGGACAAGTGATGGTTGAGTTTGTCGCTAAGTTCAGTGAATCACCAAAGGTTACCACTAATGAGCTAAAAGAAAATGTATATGGCATGGTTCAAAGAGAGAGACTGACCTGGCAGGTATTCATTGATAGTGCGCACAACTTCAATGGCACCAAGCTAGGGGTGGTCGCAATTGATCATAATGAAAACTATTTTGATATACTATTAGGTTGGACTTCTAGGCAAGTAATAACATCGTAGAGTATGAGGAAAGTATATTCAGAGCCTTGATAGCAAAGAAGCTCAGAACGGATAACATCACCATGCATTGTGAGTCATGACTATTGGTCAACCAGTATTTGGGCACATTTGAGGCTAAGAAAGGAGTGCTTGAAATTTGTAAAATTTGAGACCAAACAAATAGCTAGGAATGAGAATGATCATGCCTATGCTTTAGTCATACTAGCCTCCGTACGTAAGGCTACCCCACTCAAGTGGTGTTAGTGACAATATTGATAGAAGCCTATTTGGAGGAGGCTAAAAAAATACTCGGGAGTGTGGATGCTTCCATAAGCCCATGGTTCATGCCAATCTTTGACTTCCTAAAAAGGGGGGACCAACTCTAGAAACAAAAGCTCGCAAAGGAAATTAAGGCTAAGACATATTGATACATGAATGAAAAGTATAAATTATACAAAGGGACTATATTTAGACCTAGTCTCTTATGCATAGACAGCGAGAGGTCTCACCAAATTTTGTTTGAAGCCCACGAGTGAGAGTGTAGCTCCTATTCAGGTGGAAGGAAGTTATCCCAAAATTTTATGAAGTACCAAAACTATTGGTCCACTATACTAGCAGATTGCACAAGGTACACCTAGGAATGCGGTAAGTGTCAATGATTCGCCCCATTGTCACACGCACCACTAACCACCATGATAGGGGTAGGTAGCCTATGGCTATTCTATAAGTGAGGGCTTGATATAGTAGGACCTTTACCCTAAGGAAAGGGCCAAAATAATATATTATTTTCGCCACAGATTATTTTTCCAAGTGGATTGAGGAAGAACCTCTAGGAAGGATACGGGAAGAGGATGTAATTCGGTTCATATAGAAATCTATAATTTGTCTCTATAGCCTACCCAAGAAGTTTGTTACCAATTATGGAAGACAATTTACTAGCTATAACATCAAATATTTTTCCATCAAGTACAACATCAAGATGTGCCATTCAACGCCATACTATTAATGAGTGCTCAAAAAGCACTAAAATTACCATGATTTTATGAACATTAATTGATTAAAAATATATATATTTATATGTTTTATCACATATTTATATAAATTTGTGTTTTTTGGAATCACGGGTATTTTTATTGTTTTTCGGGTATTTTTGCTTAAAAACGTAACTTAAAAACTCAAAAAGGAATACTAGAAGCAATACATCACAAATATATTAATAAATAAATGGGGAAAGGTTAACAAATATGAAAAAATTGGACAAAATGTGTCAAAAATGTCAAAAAGAAGAAAATCGCACCGCCGCGCCGAGCCCCGCGCGTGCCAACACCCAGCTTTGCGCGCAGCGCCCCACGTCCGCATCAAGCCGCGTGCGCCCGCGCGTGTTGCTCCTCCTTCCGCGCGTGCCCCTGCGCGCCCAGCTGCCCTCTGCGTGCACCGATGCTCATTTTGCCCCATTTTCGCGCACAGCCTCCCCCATGACATCATGCTGACGTCATCAATGACCTCAGCAATTCCACTCTGCGTTTTCACATTTGTTTAACATTTTTTCTCTCACTTTTTCTCCCCATCCTCACCTACAAATACCCCCCTTCCCTTCACTTCTAAAGACACCTAAAAATCATTCTTCTTTTCTCTTTCTTTCTCTCTTTTCTTAGATTTTTAGTTTTTTTAGTTTTTCTTAGTTTTTAGCTTTTCTTAGTTAATTTCTCTTAGTTTTAGAGTTCTTCCCTTTTTGGGAAGAACTAGTTATGTTTTTGTAATTTATTAGCTTTTTGATTCAATAAATGAGAGTGCAAATTCCGCTTGGAGGTTTTCCAGCAACGGGAATAGCATCGAAGTTCTCTAAGGATTTTATTTTCTTTATAGTTATTTTTTATGCTTTATTCTTACATGTTATATTTAATTTTTCTGTGATTAAATTTAACTGTGCTGACTGTTAGTAAACATGATGTAATAATAACGTTGTTATGCTTGCGAAATATTAAATAGGTGAAAATCTCTAAAATGAATTGATTTTGTTTTTATTTAAGATTTTATATTAAGAATGTTAGAAAGAAATATATTATTTTTCATTACAAACTTAAACCTGAAAATTAGATTTTAAGGTTTAGTTATCCGGTTTGATTTAGAGTAGTGCTCTTTTATTTGTTGGTACAATCGCCCGGTAGTTAGAGCGAAACTCTATTTCAAAAGTTTTTATAAGAATTATTATCTGAAAATGTATTGACAACATGTTTTCAGTAGTGGTTTTAAAACTTGAAAGTTAGTACTCGGATAACTAAATTCTTAGGTTTAATTTGGACACCTTGAATAAAGTTTAAACTGTCTAACCCCACCAAAGGTGGCATTTAAATGGTTTATTTTCAATCTCTTAAAAAAAGGAATTAATTTAATTAACCAAATTAGTTATTAACCCCACCCATAGGTGTTAATTGATTTGTTAAGTTAACAAAGAATATCTAACCCCACCAAATGTGGTATTCATATAAAAAAGGGAGAATCAGTAAATATCAATTCATATATTTAATAACCTAAATAATATGAGCAAGCATAATTAACCTAGTTATTATATCCATAAATATTCTACTATTATAAAAGATAAAATTTGCATAAATGTTTATTGAATCTATGTTTAATTTTATGTATGTAGATTAAAAATACAAAACCCCAAAATATCGTGACAGGATGTTTAGGATTTAATTTCGTTTTTAAAAGTTTGAATAATAAATTAAATACCACATACATTCCTTCCTTAGATCAACCTTGGGAGTATACTTATCATTTTCTTCGAAATGATTCATGCACTTGCGAGAGTTTTACAAATATTAAAACCAAAGTATTGGTAGAATCGGCGATGCTGGTTTTCGCTCATCAAATTTTTGGCACCATTGTTGGGGATGGCATCAAATTTTTGGCGCCGTTGTCGTGGAAGGAATAGCGTTTTTAAATTATTTATCAAAATTTTAAAAACACATTTTTGTGCTGTAAATAATTGTGATTTTTTTTGTTTTAATAAAAAAAAATAATCAAATTTCAAATTTTATAAGAAATAAAAAATAAATAATATAGCGTGAAATAGTAAAATAAAATTACCGTTTATGAATAGTAAAAAAAAATTTTAAGATAAAAAATAAAATGGTGTAAATAGTAAAATAAAATTACAATTCATCAATAGTAAAAAAAATAAAAATAAATAAAAAGAATTTAATTTTTTTTAATATAGCGTGAATAGTATAATAAAATTACGTTCATGAATAGTAAAAAAATATAAAAAATATAAAAATATAAAAATATAAAAATAATAAAATAAGTTTTAAATTAAAAATAAAAAAATAAAAAAAACTTAAATAAATTTTAAATAAAAAATAAAAAATAAATAAATAAATAAAACTTAATTTTTAATTTTCATTTTTTATTTTAAATTTCAATTTTTATTTTTATTTTATTTGCTTTTACCTTTCTAAATTTTATTTTATTTTAATTTATTTTACCTTTTTCAATTTTAATTTATTTTATTTTTATTTTAATTTATTTTATTTTTATTAATTTTTATTTTTATTTTCTATTTTTTCTTTAACTATTTTTTTTCTCTCTCTTAATTTTCATTTAACTTAATTAACGTTGATTTTTAATTTCATTAACATAATTAACTTAGATTTTTCATTAACTTAGATTTTTAATTAACTTAACTTAATTAACTTAGATTTTTACTTAAATTAACTTAATTAACTTATCTTTTTAATTAACTTAGATTTTTTTTATTAACTTAGATTTTTTTTATTAACTTAACTAACTTAGCTTTTTAATTAACTTAACTTAATTAACTTAGATTTTCTTTTACTTAATTAACTTAAATTTTTACTTAACTTCACTTTAATAACATGAAAAGTAAAGATCTAAGAGAGTTATGTCTAGGAGACTAGTTCTTGGAAGCCTTTGTGCCACTAGTCTTTCTTGGGAATGTTGTTCTGTCTAGGAGGATGGTTTTTAAGGAGCATTTGCTCTACCATTCTTTCCTGTGAGCACTCTTGGTTAATACTGATTATGTTATTTTATCTTTAAAAAAAAATTGCTTTGTTTGATCTAGGTACAATTGTGTTTTGATGCCTTAATTATTTGATTTGCACCTAGATGTGGGTTATCTAAAACCCTCAAGCATGCTCCTAGTTTTTGGTATAGAAAAATTTGAAAATCAATAAGGCATGTTTGAAATAGTATAGGTAGACAACCTTGTCTTACTTGTAGGTTTGATTGACTCAATGATGAGGGGACATTGAGTTTACTTAAAAGGCAATCCCCAAGTTACGTCTTGCTAAGACATTAAACTAAGCGCTGGATGGGAGGCAACCCATCATTTTAAGTAATTTTTCTTTTATTTACTTAATTTTATTGTTTATTTTAGTTTAATAATTTTTAAATTGTTAAAACTAAAAATATTTGTTGAGATGTTAGAAGTTTACAGCGATCTGTCTGTATACACTTTAATGATGAATATGATGGATGCACCTGCATTTCTCCATTACTACTTACACATTCTCAGGAAATAGGTAATCTTTCTTCTATTTTCTCTTTATCTTTAATTTATAGTTATTATATTGAGGACAATGTAAGTTCTAGGTTGGGGGTGGTGAAAAGTTACCATGCTTAATTAGAAAAAAAAGATTTAACAATTTAAAAATTTTTAAAAAAATTTCTTTTTTTTCTTTTTATGTTCACGTTTTCATTTTTTGTTTTTGGTTTTATTTTTGTTTTGTGTGATTTAGTAATTTTTGAAATAAAAAAAATATTAAAAAATAATAATAATAATAATTAAATATTTTCTCACAAAAATTTATCATTTCTTTAAATCAAATTTAAGTAAATAGTTAAGTCTTTTGTACTGTTAGATTAATTTTTGAAAACATATAATGAAATATTTTGTAATTATTTTTGAAAATTAGTTAGTTTTTGTCATAACTAGTATTTCTTGATAAAATGTGGAAATTATATTAAACCCAAAATCGGTGTTTATGAATTTGTTTTAGTGGAGACTACCCTTGTGAGATATAATTTGAGCCTAATTTCTTTTATTCAGAGTGAAATATATATTTTTTCTACTCCAAACACATTTCTTATTTATTCAAATTTTTAGATGATCTCTATAGGTATTAGCATTGAATGTATGAATTTTTTTCTCATCTTAATAGAGTATCATATATATTTTTTTTATTTTTGCTTAGATTAAATGATTTGAGTAGAAATTGATAGTATATGCTTATATCTCATTTATGCATGACTGCTACAAATACAAAAAGACATATCTGGGGTTATCTAAACCAAGATCAAACAGAAAAGCCACAAAATTAACCACTCACCAAAATCCTAAAAAATGTACAATCTGTACATGGGTTGACTTTCTAAAAAATACATATATTGAAAAATATCTTCAGAAAAAAAATAGAGAGATAAAAAATATATAGTATCATCTACATATTATGACCCACATTCCTTACAAAGTTGTGAGTAGAGGCTAATTACAAAAGAAAGATATAGGAAGTAATTCCCTAAAAAGTCATTGCAATTTCTTCATTTGTAAAAAGCATATATCTTGAAATTCTTTCTTAATGAGTTTAATTTATGCATGAAAATAATTTTTATATATGATATCTTTATAATTTATACATTTGATTCCTTTCATGAGATCAATGTTTAAATAACACTTTGAGCCTTTATTCTTTATACATATGCGAACATATTAGTTCATTTCTATACATCAACTCTTTCGCATATAAAATAGTATGAGTGTTTGAACCCATAGGATTCAGTGTTTTGAGAGTATTGACTTGTGAGGAATAGAGTCGAAGCGAATTCTGATTCATGACGCTGAAATTGGGTAAAATTAAATTGATACATTTTTTGATATGGAAAATGATTTTCGACTAATTATTATAATAAATCATGATTGTTTAAAGAGATTAAAATAACTTATGCTTAAGATTTTAATTATGATCTTAAAAGAGATTAACAAGTATGAGACATTTTTGTGATATGTTGTTCTTAAAAATTCATTTTTGATTTTTTTTGTAATTTTAGTTTTTGAGTTGTTTGTTTTTAATATTTCTTTTAATTTTTACATTTAGTTCAATGTTTGTGGGTATCATTACTGAAAACCCTCACGAGACTCAAATTCGTCCACTAGGGCAACCTAGGGGTTTAAAGGCTTGTTGTATAGGCTAAATGCAACCGTTTCAATCCACGAAAGTGATTTAGGATAGTTTAATTTTTAGATTTTATCGCTTCTCTTGCTAAGGGACTAGCAAGAAGCTGGTTGGGGGTTGTGATGAGTGCTCAACAAGCACTAAAATTACCATGATTTTATGCACATTAATTGATTAAAAATATATATAATTATATGTTTTATCATATATTTATATAAATTTGTCTTTTTCGGAATCACGGGTATTTTTTATTGGTTTTCAGGTATTTTCGCTTAAAAACGTAACCTTAAGACTCAAACAGGAATACTGGAAGCAATACATCACAAATTTATTAATAAATAAATGGGGAAAGGTCAACATATATGGAAAAATTGAACAAAATGGGTCAAAAGGGACAAAAATGTCAAAAAAGAGAAAATCGCGCCGCCGTGCCGAGGCCCGCGTGCGCCAGCACCCCATGTCCGCGCCAAGCCGCACGTGCCCGCGCGTGTTGCTCCGCATTCTGTGCGCGCCGATGCCCATTTCTCCTCATTTTCGTGCGTAATCGCACCCATGACGTCATGCTGTCATCATCAATGACCTCAGCGATTGCACTTCGCATTTTCACATTTTTTAAACATTTTTTCACTCACTTTTTCTCCCCATCCTCACCAATAAATACCCCCTCTTCCCTTCACTTCTAAAGACACCTAAAAACCATTCTTCTCTTCTCTTTCTTTCTCTCTTTTCTTAGATTTTTAGTTTTTCTTAGTTTTTAGCTTTTCTTAGTTAATTTCTCTTAGTTTTAGAGTTCCTTCCTCTTTATTTCCCTTCATGGTCCCATCATAACTCGCACCAGAGTCTGAGCCCTAGTCCTTACCCTCGTCTTGGGTTTGAGTGGATGAATACTAGATGGTGACTAGAATAGTTTGGATTTGATAATAGTATTTCTTTAGGCCTTTCTTCTAGGCCTCATCCTTGTAGAAGTCCATGGCCTAGCCATACCTTATCTCGACACTCGAGGAGAGTTGTTTGACCATCATGTCAAGCTCCTGATTCATCTTCCCTTGATATGGGGCATATCTCTCTTTGGTATCAAATATCTTGCACCAAAAGGATTCTACCTCAACCTTAACCTTCCTCTGGGCCTTCCTGAGCTCCTAAAAAACATTGTGTTATCATTCAACTTGTCTTTGGCCTTGGATAGTTTCTTCTTCTTGTTGATAGCCTCACCTTTCCACTTATTAGCCTTGTCCAACAACATAGTGTATTTGGAGCATGGCTCTCTTTTCCCATCACGAACTCATGTTTCAAACTATCCATACCTCGAACCATTCTCACTCCTTGAAGGAGCTAGGCATACAAACAAGACAAAAAATGAGAGGTTAATAAATACAACAAGAAAGAAAGACTGTGATTCAATCAGAAGTAAGGATAGACTAAAAATTGCATGGTATAAACATTTGGCTAAGCACAACCCCAGAATCAATACCATTGCACATGGCATCGAGCTATCTCTTATGTACTACGTAAGAGAGCTAGTCCATATTGTGGTCCAACCTCTTTGGTGCCATATCCCTTAACATCTGTTGTGGCATCATAGATGACACCCTTTCCCTTCCTCAAGTCCCTAATAGAGGGAATAGGTGCTTGTTGACTCGAGTTGATGGATGTTGAGATATGTTGACCAAGGTTGAGGGATGGTAATGTGTGCTCACCTGGTGACATGATGATGACAAGACCAACATTATATTAGCAATACCGGTCTTGTAGATACATTGGTTTTATATTTCTAAAACTCTTGCAAGTGCACGAATCATTTTATAAAAAATGACAAGTATAATCACAAGGTTGATATAAGGAAGGAATATATGTGGTTTTTAATTTATTATTCAAAATTTTAAAAATTAAATTAAATCCTAAACATCCTATCACGATATTTTGATTTGTGTTTCCTAATATAATAATATAAAAAAATAAACATAGATATGGATTCAATAAATAATAATGCAAAGTTTTAACATTCATAATAGTGGAGTATTTATGGATATAATAATTAAGTTAATTATGCTTCCTCATATTATTTAGGTTATTAAAGATATAAATAAATATTTAATGATTTTGTTTTCATTTTGGTATCAAAGTGTCCTTAGGCGTGGCTCAAATTCTTTTGTTTAATATTAATCAACTAATATCCTTAGGCGGGTGATGACTCTATGAAAATAGAGTCATTAGTGCACTTTTTTACTTAATATTTACTTCGTTTATTTAATAAATAGTATTTTATGGCTAAAAAAATTAAAATATAACATTCTTAGTGAAAAGGATTGAAAATATAATTTTTGGATTTTTTGGGATTTTTCTAAAAGTTTTAGGGGTTTTTTATGAATTTTAAACGCAGGACCAATCAGAACCCGCCACGTGGCCTGTAATGCAAGCATAGAAGCTGACTTAGCAAGCCACGCGAATGCCACACAAGCATGGAGAGCAAATCACTTTGCGCCGCGTGTGAGGAGGATGAATCACGTACCACGTGTCAACATGACGTTTAATCCAAGTTTAGAATTCAGTCAACGCGTCATGACACGTGTCAACATGCTATTGCTTCATGCGTTCCACACATACGCCACATCATTCGTTCCCACAAATCACATCGTGCACGTGGTGCTGACTCCGCAAACGTAGACTCTAACTGGTCTCCCCTGCCATGTGTCACGTTTTGATTGGTTGAAACTGTCAGTTTTGCTTGTTTTGATCGTAGCCCTTGATTTGAAGCTGATCGGATGGTCCAAATTGCACTGAGCTTTATTTAAGCCCCTACTCACTCCATAAACCCTAATTTGCCTCTATTAGCATAATTTTGGTCAGTTTTTAGAAGTAAAAAGAGAGAAAAATACAAAAACAAATCAAGAAAGGACACAATTTTGGTGGAGATTTAAGAGGAAATTAATTCTAAAATTCAAGAGATTGATTATATTTCATTTTCTACTCTTTTCTTTATTAATTTTATGTTTTTCTTTATGAAAAATATGAGCTTTATGAACAGAATTATGTGTAATTAATTTATTAATCTAGGAATCTTATGCACCCAATTTTTACTATGTGATGATCTAATATTTTTTCAATTATAATATTAATTTAATCTGATTTTTATGCTATTAATTGTTTGGCCAATAATTTATCTATAGAGGCAATTAACTATATTTGAGAAAATTATTTAATTGTTTGTCTTGATTAAATAACATGCATAGTTTCTAGGGAGAGATGTATGATTCTTATGTATGTGATCCATAATTGATGAACTTAATGAGTAGTATGTAATTTAATTAGCATGAGAGTGTGATTAAATTAATTACTATACAGTATGTAGTTTACTTAAGAGAAGAATACATGCTAGGTTAGATTCAATTGATCATGTAACTAATTGATATTATATTTGGGGGATTTTAGTGATTTGCATGTTTAGAAAATTGGGGGATTAAGTATTCCTAGATATTTTCTCATATATCTTTTTAGTCACAAAATTTGATTTAATTAATTATTGCTATTTACTTTTAGCTATTTTAATTTTGCTTTCTTAAGATATAAAAACACCCAAAAAAATTGATTTTTATTATTTTTATTTTTAAAAATTACTTTCTAAAAAAAATAATCTACATGGGAAAGATCTTTATTTATCAATATTACTTGTTACGATACGAATTCTTGCATATTTATTGCACAAAATTTGTGTGACGATCAAGTTTTTGGCGCCGTTGCAGAGGATTATTAATTTTAGAAATTAATATTTTTTTACTATTAATTTTATTTTTTCTTTTAAAAAATATTTCTTAATTTATTTTTCTTTACTTATTTATTTTTTTAGTTTAATTTATTTTTTTAGTTGTTAATTTTTTTAGTTTTTATTTAGACATCTCCTTTAGTATTGTAGAAAGATAGTTGAGTCTATTGTATGAGTAGAGTTCGTAAGGGAAAAATCCTACCTTTAGATCTTGAAATTGATCATACTTTGAGATCAATTAGAAAACAACAAGTCACCCAAGAAGAAGAAATGGCTAATCCATTAGGAATAAAAAATAATGAGCTAAACTTGAATAATCAAATGTTTTTGATAGATGATAGAGATAGAGCTATGAATGAATATGTAATACCTATGTTGGAAGGGCTGAATCCAAGTATTACAAGGCCAATCATTCAAGCTAATCTGTTTGAATTAAAGCCAGTGATATTTCAAATGCTACAAACAGTTGGACAATTCAATGGATTACCGACACAGGATCCTCATCTTCATCTTAGATTGTTTATTGAAGTTATAGATTCATTTAAGTTCAATGGTGTGATAGATGAGGCATTTAGGCTTAGATTATTCCCTTATTCTTTGCGAGACCGTGCTCGAGCTTGGCTAAACTCTTTGCCACCTGATTCCATTACAACTTGGAATGGTTTGGCAAAGAAATTCTTGATGAAATACTTCCCATAAACAAAGAATGCTAAGCTTAGGAATGACATTACTTCCTACCAACAACACGAAGGAGAATCTCTATATGAAACATGGGAAAGATTCACGGATTTGCTAAGGAAGTGCCCTCATCATGGTATTCCTTGTTTGATTCAAATGGAAACATTTTACAATGGTCTCAATGCTCAAACAAGGACTATTGTTGATGCATCGGCTAATGGAGCTTTGCTAGCCAAATCTTACAATCAAGCTTATGATTTACTTGAGAAAATGGATAGCAATAATTATCAATGGCCAATGGACAGAATGAAAGCCACAAGAAAAGTAGCCGGAATGCATGAGGTAAATGATATCATAGCACTTACACCTCAAGTGTTATCTTTAGTTAATCTTTTGAAGGTACAAAAATTGCCAACGAGTATAAACCAAATCCAAAATTCAGGAGTGTCATATGTGTTTTATGGAGGAGCTCATTTGTTTGATAATTTTCCAAATATTCCCGAATCCATTTACTATGTGGGTAATGTGAATCAAATCAAAAATCCATACTCAAACACATATAACCCAGGATGGAGACAACATCCAAATTTCTCTTGGAGCAATAACAACATTCAAGGTGGTAGTCAATTCAACCATCATTCATTTCCAACACTTGGTTTTCAACAGTCACAAGCCCAAGAAAAGAAGCCACCTACTGAGGACAATACAAGTGCTTTCATGAGGATGATGAAAGAATTCATCCAATCAGTGAATACAAAAGCGTCAACTCAAGAGGTTTCAATTCAAAATTTGGAGAACCAAATGGGGCAACTTGCTCAGGCTATAGGTGAAAGGCCTTAAGGGAACCTTCCAAGTGACACAATTGTAAACCCAAGAAGAGAAGGTAAGGACCAATGCAACGCCATAGCCTTGAGAAGTGGTAAAACTTTAGAACAAGAACATAAGACAGATAAGGATGAGGAGAAAAAGGAAATTAAAAAGGATAAAGAGGACTGTCAGACTCAAAAGGATAAGGAGGAATATAAGACTAAAAAGGATGAAAAAGAAGTAGTGGATAAAAGGAGTAATGGAAAGGAAATAATTCAGCCAAAAAAGAGCAACCTTTACAAAACAACTATTCCTTTCTCTCAAAGACTACAAAAGCAAAAGTCAGATACGCAGTTTTCAAAATTTCTAGAAGTCTTCAAGAAGCTACATATAAACATACCATATGCAGAGGCACTTGAACAAATTCCATCTTATGCCAAATTCATAAAGGATATACTATCAAAGAAAAGGAGGCTTGGTGATCATGAAACAATAACCTTGACTGAAGGTTGTAGTGCCATTCTTGATAGAAAACTACCACAAAAACTGAAAGATCCAGGTAGTGTCACTTGGGTTCTAGTATTAACCTTATTCCATTATCGGTCTTCAATAGATTGGGGGATGGTAAAACAAAACCCACTTGGATAACATTACAAATGACAGATAGATTGATTAAGAGACCTCGAGGTGTGGTAGAATATTTGTTAGTAAAAGTAGAAAAATTAATCTTTTCAGTGGACTTCATTGTGCTAGACATGGAAAAGGACCGTGACATTCCTATCATACTTGGTCGTCCATTCTTAGCAATCGATAGGGCATTCATTAATGTACAAAAGTGTGAACTTACAATAAGAGTGCAAGATGAACAAGTAATATTTAAAGTTTTTACAAACAGCCAGTCATGTTAAATTTAATCACAAATTAATTAAATATAACAAATATGAATAAAACATAAAATTAACTGTAAAGAATTCATTTAAAATTATACCACAATAGATTCCTTACAGAACTTTGAGGCTAATTTTGTACGCATTTGGACAGGTTGGTATACGTATGGTGGGCAAGATTTACGATAGACATGCATTGGCATATGTGGGACAGGCACAGTTGTGTGCTAGCACGAGTGAGACACTACGTGGGGCACACATGGGACTCATCATTTTTTGACATTTTTGACCGTTTTGACCCATTTTGTCCAATGTTTTCATTTCTTTTTACTTTTCTCATTTTTTTCTCAACATATGTGTCATGTATTGCCTCCAATATTTTTCTTCGAGTCTTTAAGTTATTTTTCAACAAAAATACCTATAAAACAATAAAAATACTTGTGATTTCGAAAGGACAAATTTATATAAAAATATGATAAAAGTATATAAATATAAATCTATTTAATCAATTAAAGTATTTTAAATCATTGTAATTTTAGTACTTTTTAAGAACTCACCACAACCCCTAACCAACTTCTTCCTAGTCCTTTAGCAATACAAGTGGTAAAAACTAAAATAAGATCTAAAAATTAAACTATCCTAAATCACTTCTGTGGATTGACACGGTTGCATTTAACATATGCAATAGGCTGTTAAACCCCTAGGTTACCCTAGTGGACAAGCTTAAGTCTTTTGAGAATTTTTAATAATGATACCCGAAAATATTGAACTAAATAAAATAATCTTTAAAACAAAAAATAAAATTAAATAAAACACAAATTTTCATGCTTAAAATTGCATTTAAGTTTTATAATTAAAACCTTTAAGCATATATTATTCTAATTTCTTAAACATTCATGATTTACTATAATAATTAGACGAAAATCACTTTCATATTTTAATAAAAAATGTTTTGTTTTCACTTCACCCAATTTCAATGTTAGGAATCTGAATCCACTTCAACTATACTCTTTACAAGTCAATACTCTTAATTCACTGAATCCTATGTGTTCAAGCACCCATACTAAGGTGTATGCGAATAGAATTTATGTTTGGAAATGAACTAATAAGTCTGCATACTTATAAAAGAAGAAAGGCTCAAAATAGTGCATGACTTTAACCTCATGAAAGGAATCAAATATGTAAATTATAAAGATATCATATTCATGCATCAATCAAACTCATTATGCAAGAATTTCAAGATTATGCCTTTTATAAGTGTAGGAAAAATAAATACAATGACTTATAGGGGAATTATTTCCTATATTTCATTTGTACTAACCAACTCACACAACTGTTTAAGGCTAGAAAGGTCGTAGTATCTAGATTATACTATTTATTCTTTATCTCTCTTTGTTTTAAAAAGTTTGTTCAACATTTTTTTAGAGAATGGACCCATGTATAGATTGTACATTTTTGTAGAATTTTGGTAAGTGTTTAATTTTGTGGCGTTTCTGTTTGATTTTGGTTTAGGTAACCCAGATATGTCTTTTTTTGGTAGATGTCATGCATGAATGAGATACAGGCATATAATATAAATTTATACTTAAATCATTTAATCTAAGAAAATGAAAAATAAATATATGATACTCTATTGATATGAGAAATTTCATACATTCAATGCTAATACCTATAATGATCATCTAAAATTATGAAAAAATTGAATAGGTGTTTTGAGTAGAAAGAAAATATTTCACTCATAATAGAGGAAATTAAGGCTTAAATAATATCTCACAAGGGTAGTCTCCACTATTTGATTCCTAAATACCGATTTTGGGTTCGTTTCATTTCAACATTTTATCAGAAAATATTAGTTATGACACAAACTTACTAATTATCATATTACTCCATGATATGTTTTTTTGTTGGAAATTAATCTAATAATGTAAAAGACTTAATCATTACTTAAAATTAATTTTTAAGACATGATTATTTTTGTGACAAGAATTTGAACACTACTCTAATTTACCTAAGCACAAAAATAAAGAAAATAACACACATATATAAAAGAAAACAATTAATATGAAAATACACAACTAAATAAGCAAAATAAGGGCACATTATTTATAAATTTTTCAAATTTTGCCTAATTTGTGTAACTTTTAAATCCTACCACTCCTAACCTAAAATCTACATTGTCCTCAATGTAACAAATGCAAATTGTAAAAAGAGAAGGGAAAGAATAGTTACCAAATTGCTTTATATGTTAAGGATTTTGATGGAGAATATTGGTTGCATCCAACATCAGATTTGAATTATATATAAACATGTACTCTAACACATCTTAACAAACAATTATTTTATGCAATAAAATAAACAAAATACTCATAAAAGAAAACAAATTAATAAAATAAAATTATCTTTCAATGATGGGTTGCCTCCCATCCAAAGCATAGTTTAACGTCTTAGCAAGATGAATCATCCTAGTGTTGAGGATCAATTTATCAACATGGAATCAATGTTAGCCATGTTTTTTCTCCTTCTAAATAAGGCTTTATACGGTGCCCATTGACTTTAAAAGTTATTTGCGTCTTTGGATTCAATAACTCTACTACTCCATGTGAAAAAAACTTAGAAAATTGTGTAAGGTCCATCCCATGTTGATCTCAATTTTCCTAGAAACAATCTCAAATGAGAGTTAAATAAAGGAAATTTCATTCCAGGAAGAAAAGACTTAGGAACTAGCCTCTTGTCATGATAGCATTTAGTACACTCTTTGTATAATTTTTCATTTTTATAGGCCTCATCCCTAATATGTTCCAACTCATTAAGATGGAGCTAACATTTTTTCTCCTACTTTATCTAAATCCATGTTCAGCTCTTTAATTTCCTAATAAGACTTATGTTTGTGTTCAATGGGAAGGTGGCATGCTTTCCCAAAGATTAACTAGTAAGGGCTCATTCTAATGGGTGTTTTGTAAGCTATACCGTATGCCTATGAGGTATAATTCAACTTGATTTCCCCGTACTTTCTTGAAGAACGCATGGTGCATTTCCAAATTCCTTTGATTTGCCTATTACTTACTTCCACAAAACGAGAAGTTTAAGGATGATATGGAGTAGTGATGAGTGCTCAAAAAGCAATAAAATTACAATAATTTTATGCACATTAATTGATTAAAAATATATCTATTTATATGATTTTATCATATATTTATATAAATTTGTCTTTTTCGGAATCACGGGTATTTTTATTGTTTTTCAAGTGTTTTCGCTTAAAAACGTAACTTAAAGACTCAAAGAAGAATACTAGAGGCAATACATCACAAATATATTAATAAATAAATGAGGAAAGGTCAACAAATATGGAAAAATTGGACAAAATGGATCAAAAAGGTCAAGAAGGAGGAAATCGTGCACACAGCCGTCCAGTCGTGCCGAGCAGCCGCAGCCCGCTCCCAATTCCGCACGCGCCTAGATCCTGTCATGTGCGTGCCCTTCCTGCTTTCTGCACGCACCTTTGTGCGCCGCTGTTGCTTCCGCATACGCCTGTGCGCACCCCTGCTCCTGTCCGCGTGCACCGCTCCCCATCTGCGCCCAAATCTGCGCGCTGCAGCCCCCAAGTCATGCTGACATCATTAATGACACCATCATTCACTAATCCACATTTACACCATTTTTTTATCATTTTTTCACCCACTTTTTATTCTCATCTCACCTATAAATACCCCCATTCTCTTCATAAATAAACACACCTAAAAACACATCTTCTCTTCTCTTTCTTTCTCTCATTTCTTAGTTTTTTTAGTTTTTCTAGTTTTTCTTAGTTTTTAGCTCTTCTTAATTAGTTTTTCTTAGTTTTAGAGTTCTTCTCTTTTTGGGAAGAACTAGTTATGTTTTTGTAATTTATTTGCTTTTCGATTCAATAATTGGGAGTGCAAATTCCATTTGGAGGTTTTCCAGCAACGGGAATAGCATCGAAGTACTGTAAGGATCTTATTTTCTTTGCAGTTATTTTTTGTGCTTTATTCTTGCATGTTATATTTAATTTGTCTGTGATTAAATTTAACATTGCTGGCTGTTTGTAAAGATCGAGTAGCTACCTTGGCTTGGCATTCAGTTTTCATAATAGGTATCTTAAAGCAACATGATCAGAATGCACAATCACTTTAGATCCTACTAAATAAGACCTGAATTTTTCTAAAGAAAACACTATAGTCAAGAATTCCTTTTTTAGTGGTGGTATAATTCATTTGGGCATCATTGAGTGTTTTGCTAGCATAGTAGATGACATGCAAACACTTATCCACTCTTTATCCTAAGACTATTTTGATAGCATTATCAAAAGCATCACACATTATTTCAAAGGGTAAAGACGAGTTTGGTGCCATAATAATAAGGGCAGATGTTAGTTTCTCTTTCAAGGAATTGAAGGCAATAAGGTAGTCATCATTGAAATAAAAATAAACATCTTTTGATAACAAGTTACATATAGGACAACTTATTTTAGAGAATTATTTAATAAATCTTCTATAAAATCTAGTAAGTTCTAAGAAGCTTCTTATCTCCTTAACAGATATAGGGGGAGGTAATTTGGAAATCAATTCAACTCTTGCCTTATCAACTTCAATACCTTTGCTTGAAATGATATGTATTAACACTATCCCTTGTTGAACAATAAAATGACTTTTCTCCCATCTAAGGGTTAGATTTTATTCAATGCATATTTCTAAAACCAAAGTCAATTTATGTAAGAAATCATGAAATGAGTATCCAAAGACAGAGATCATCCATGAAAACCTCAAGAATGTCGTAGGGGCATTGCATAACCTAAAAGGCATTCTTTGAAAAGAAAATGTCTTACAAGGACATGTAAACATCGTCTTTTCCTCATCTTCTAGTGCTATATCTATTTTTTAAAATTTTTTATGTTCATATTTTTATTTTTATTGTATTTGATTTTATTTTTTTTGTATAGTTTTGTAATTTTTAGAATTTTAGGATTAGTTTTAAATCCATTGCAAATCTCGCCCCACACGCATCCTAGCTTGTCCAAATGTGTCCCAAAACAAATTTTTAGATATTTTCTAACTTTTTTTGGCTTTTTTCTCATCTATAAAAGCACCTCTTTTCCCATTGTAAAAATGATCCCTAAAATCCAAAAAATCACACATTCTCTCTCTTTCTCTCTCTATAAAGCTTTCTTAGTTTTTATTTCTTTAGTTTTAAAGTTCTTTTCTTTTTGAGAACTAATTATGTTTTTGTAGATTTCTAGTTTTTGATTCAATAACGAAAATACAAATCCGTTTGGAAGCTTTCCAAAAATGGAATTAACATCAAAGTACTATAAAGATTCTTTTGATGTATAATTTTGAATGAATTATTTATAATTATTTATATGTTTTATTCTTATATGTTATACATAATTTGTCTGTGATTAAATTTAACATGTTAGCTGTTTGTAAATATAATATAATGATAAAGTTGTTATTCTTGTAAAATATTAAATAGGTAAAACATTTCTACAAAATAAATTGATTTGGTTTTTATTAAAGATTTTATATTAAAGATGTTAGAGAAAAATATATTATTTTTCATTACAAACTTAAATCTGAAAATTATATTTTAAGGTTTAATTATCCGATTTGATTTATAGTAGTGTTATTTTATTTGTTGGTACAATCATTTGGTAGTTAGAGTGCATGAAGCTCTATTTTGAAAGTTTTATAAGAATTATTATTTGAATATGTATCGAAAACATATTTTCAGTGATGGTTTTAAAACTAGAAAGTTAGTGCTAAGATAATTAAATTCGCAGGTTTAATTTACATATCTTGAATAAAGTCTAATTAAGTGATTCCTCTTAAAGTTATGATTAAATGGTTTACAATTTTCTTAGAAATAAAGCTGAAATTTATTACTTAATTAATTATAGGCCCCACCTAAGGATATTAGTTAAATAATATTAAATAAAAGAATTTGGACCCTCCCTAAGGACACTTTCATACTAAAAAAAAAAAATAAGTAAAAATCAATTTATATCTTTAATAACCTAAATAATATGAGCAAGCATAATTAACTTAATTATTATATCCATAAATACTCAACTATAATGAATGATAAAAAATTGTATTATTGTTTATTGAATCCATGTCTATATTTATTTTTGTATGTTATTAAATTGAGAAATACAAATCAAAATATAGTAACAAGATGTTTAGGATTTAGTTTCGTTTTTAAAAGTTTGAATAATAATTAAAAACCACATATACTTCTTTTTAAAAATCGACCTTGGGAATATATATGTCATTTTTTAAAAAAGAATTTGTGCACTTGCTAGAGTTTTACAAATATAAAATCAATGTATCTGCAATATTGATCTTGTTAGCAATACTCATCTTATAGATATATTGGTTTTATATTTCTAAAATTCTCACAAGTGTAAGAATAATTTTATAGAAAATGAGAAGTATATTCCCAAGGTCAATCTAAGGAAGCAATATATGTGGTTTTTAATTTATTATTCAAACTTTCAAAAATAAAATTAAATCCTAAACATTATGTCACAATATTTTGATTTGTAATGTGTAATCTAATAACGTACAAAAATAAACATAATATGGATTCAATAAATAATAATGTAAATTTTTATCATTCATAAAAGTGGAGTATTTATGAATATAATAACTAGTTCTTCTTAAAAAGAGAAGAACTTTAAAACTAAAAACTAAGAAAGTTTTTAGAGAGAGAAATCTAGAGAAAGAAAGAGATAGAAATGTGTGAGTTTTAGGATGATTTTTACAATGAAAGAGAGGATCCTTTTATAGATGAGGAAAAAACCAAAAAATGGGAAAGTTTTGAAAAATTGATTTTAGACTCGTTTGGACCAGCTCACACGCGTGTGGTAGGCGAGATTTGTGGTAGACGGGCATTGGCGCACGGGGGACTCAGCATGAGTGTGTGATGGCTACGTGTGGGCGTGTCTTGGATGCGAGCACGACTTGACTTTTTTTAACATTTGTTTTTACTATTTTGACCTATTTTGTCCACTTTTTCCATTTTTTTTACCTTTTCTCATTTTTCTCAACATATTTGTGATGTATTTCCTTCAGTATTTTTCTTCTTGTCTTTAATTTATTTTTGAATGAAAATACCTAAGAAACAATAAAAATACCCATGATTCCAAAAAGACAAATTTATATAAAAATATTATAAAATCATACAAATATAAATCTATTTAATCAATTAAAGTACATTAAATCATTAAAATTTTAGTGCTTTTTAAGCATTCTTCATGATGCTAGTGATGACTTGACGATATTCAAAGGCATCAACCTAAGCATGAGTTCATCGATGGTCACCTTTTTTCTCTTTGATAGGGTTGGGGTGGCCTCTTACCTAGAGGGCTTGCTCTTTTCTTCCCATTCAAAGAGCTTATCCCTCGCGAGAAAGGTGTTGCTTTCTGAGAGCTCCCCTCCTTAGGGAGCCTACTCTAAAGTTGAGCTAGTAGCTCAGAAGTAGTGAACTCCATACTATCTAGAAAGATAGAAAAAAAGGTGTTAATTTTGCAAGCACATGCTAAATAAAAAGGAAGATATTTGTTAGAGGGCCAGTTCACCATCAACATGGAGCACTTTGAACCTCCCCTCATAGTTTGTGGGAGGTTCCTGAGGCTTACGAATAATACTATGTAGAGGCTCCTCTAAGCCTCGCCTTATCAAACCACAAGCAACAAAACGGCGAATGTTTAGTAGCTACCTCAATAGAGTCTTCTCGGGCAGATAGTTTTGGATATCAACCAATCGTTGCTTGGCCTCGTGGCTCAAGGTCATAAATAAGGAGTCCATATTCCTTATCACGACCTTGGTGTCAGCCCAGATTCTCATTATCAACCTGGTATCATTGTTTGGAGTCTCCTACCGACTAGAAACATAGAAAAATACTCCTTCTAGTTCTTCTCATTCTTGAAGAAGGTCATATTGCTACCCCAATCTTGTTTCACAGACATATAGACTCTCCTCATATTTGTTAGATTATGCTTTAATACATATGCTTCATTGGACATGGGTATCTCAATTTCAACCCCCGAGCTTTCTGTATATTAGTGTGTGGAAAAACATGCATCTCTACCCATTTGACATCACATGGCCTAGTATGAGTTGAGTCCTTGCCAAAAATTTCCTTGTAAAGGAGTATAGAGGAAATCTGACCCCAACCATAAGGCCTTCTTATGGAAGATTTTCCATCCAGCTGGAGGTTGGTCGCTATCAAGAACACCCAACCTTTTCTTTCTCGGTAAATTGGACAAATCTATATATATATATATATAAAGTATGTACAGTCCCTATATTTTTTTGTGTGTGTGAGATTACATATGGATCATATTGCTTAAATATTGATGTCTTGTGTAGTTTGTTTCACATTTGAACAATTCAATTATCTTCACATGTGAAGTGGGTTAATTTTATTTTAGGAATGTAACTTATTGAGTTTGTTACATGAAAAAATTAAAAAAACCTAAACAGTTATGGGAATAATTTTCATGACACTTGTATGACCACGATTATCGTAGAATAATTAGTCACAACTGTCATGAAAATTGCAAATAAAAAGTTAATTTATTTTACAATAATAATTGCTTTATAATGAATGTTCTAAATAATAAAGTTTTTTTCCTTTAATATTAATTCAATTTTGTTATATCTATATCTGTTTGCATGTATCATGGCCAATATAATATATAATAAGTAATAATTTAAATAAAAATTGTAATAATTAAAAAAAAATTAAAAATATATTGTGAAATATATTTCAAATGAAACGTGTTAAATACTTTCTTTTTGATCATGTTTAAATTATTTTTCAATCACTCGACATAAAAAAATTAATATTTTATTAAAAGTTTTTAAAATAATATGTTTTTTTAATTGATATATTTATTTTTATTATTAATTAAATAATATTATTTATAATATAAATTAAATGAAATTAATTAATTATCATAACATAAAAGAGATTATAGATGTAACACTTTTCTCTTGTGTTTATATCACTAGTATCCACTTTTCTCTTGTGTTTATATCACTAGTATCCACTTTTCTCTTGTGTTTATATCACTAGTATCCACACTCCTCCATGCTAGCTTCGAATATCTCGAGGGTTGATAACAACCATGTCGACCATTGGTAATAATCGAAGACAATTTCAATAGAGATTATTATAATGTAATTTAATATATTTTCAATATTTTTATTTAATTATTATAATATTGATTTGAATGAATATAATGTAAATCTATATTATCTAAAATAATAATAAATAAAGAAAAGGCTTGCTACTTACGAATCAAAAATCCAATTATATATGTGAGATTTTAATAATTGCTTGAATATCTGTATAAATCAGTAGGCCCCTACTTATTTAAAAGATTCTTCACGCATTCACAACTCCATTAAGAAACAATTAAAACACACACACACATATATATATATATATTATAATATTATTATGATAAGTAAAAAATAGTTTGTAAGATTTTAATAACTAAGTGATATTGAATAGTATAGTTAAGATAAGATATAGTATGTATTTGCTTAATTATACATAGAAATGCATGTTTGTGATAACAGATAATACTTCTCTTTTGGTTGTATTAAAAAAAAAGTACTTTTTTTTTCCAAAAAATAATACCTCTTTGAGTGTATAGCTATAAAAAAATTCAACTACAATGCATCTGATGAGCGAAAACCGGCATCGCCGATTCTTGCCAATACTTTGGTTTTAATATTTATAAAAATCTCGCAAGTGCACGAATCATTTCGTAGAAAATGATAAGTATACTCCCAAGGTCGATCTAAGAAAGGAATGTGTGTGGTTTTTAATTTATTATTCAAACTTCTAAAAACGAAATTAAATCCTAAACATCCTGTCACGATATTTTGGGGTTTTGTGTTTTTAATCTAATTACATAAAATTAAACATAGATTCAATAAACATTCATGCAAATGTTATCATTTATAATGGCGGAGTATTTATGGATATAATAACTAAGTTAATTATGCTTGCTCATATTATCTAGGTTATTAAAGATATGAATTGATATTTATTGATTCTCCCTTTTTTGTATGAATACCACCTTTGGTGGGGTTAGATATTCTTGGTTAACTAAACAAATCAATTAACAGCTATGGGTGGGGTTGATAACTAATATGCTTAATTAAATTAATTTCTTTTTCTAAGAGATTGAAAATGAACCATTTAAATGCCACCTTTGGTGGGGTTAGACAGTTTAAACTTTATTCAAGGTGTCCAAATTAAACCCAAGAATTTAGTTATCCGAGTACTAACTTTCAAGTTTTAAAACCACTACCGAAAACATGTCGTCAATACATTTTTAGATAATAATTCTTATAAAAACTTTTGAAATAGAGCTTCACTCTAACTACCGGGCGATTGTACCATCAAATAAAAGAGCACTACTCTAAATCAGACCGGATAACTAAACCTTAAAATCTAATTTTCAGGTTTAAGTTTGTAATGAAAAATAATATATTTCTCTCTAACATTCTTAATATAAAATCATGAATAAAAATAAAATCAATTCATTTTAGAGATTTTTACCTTTTTAATATTTCGCAAGCATAACAACGTTATTATTACATCATGTTTACTAAATAGCCAGCACAATTAAATTTAACCACAGACAAATTAAATATAACATGTAAGAATAAAGCATAAAAATAACTGCAAAGAAAATAAAATCCTTACAGAACTTCGACGCTATTCCCGTTGCTGGAAAAACTCCAAGCGAAATTTGCACTCCCATTTATTGAATCAAAGAGCTAAAATATTACAAAAACATAACTAGTTCTTCCCAAAAAGGGAAGAACTCTAAATCTAAGAGAAATTAACTAAGAAAAGCTAAAAACTAAGAAAACATAAGAAAAACTAAGAAAAACTAAAGAATCCTAAAAATCTAAGAAAAGAGAGAAAAGAATGTATTTGGAGGTGTTTTTAGGTGTGTTTTGAAGTGAAGGGAAGGGGGGTATTTATAGGTGAGGATGGAGAGAAAAAGTAGAAAAAAAAATGTTAAAAAAATGTAAAAAATGCGGATTATTGATTGCTGACGTCATTTGATGACGTCAGCATGACGGGGGGCGGCTGCACAGTACCGGGTATGAAGAGTACCGCGGCTGCACAGTACCGCGGATGAACAGTGCGCGCGGATGAACAGTACGCGCGGATGAACAGTGCCGCGCGCTGCTGCTTGGGGCGGAGCTGGGCGTTGGGACGCGGCAGCCGGGCGGCGCGGCGGTGCGATTTTCGTCTTTTTGACATTTTTGACCTTTTCGACCCATTTTGTCCAATTTTTCCATGTTTGTTGACCTGTTCCCTACTTATTTATTAATATATTTGTGATGTATTGCTTCAAGTATTCCTGTTTGAGTCTTTAAATTGCGTTTTTAAGCCAAAATACCTGAAAAACAATAAAAATACCCGTGATTCCGAAAAAGACAAATTTATATAAATATATGATAAAACATATAAATATATGTATTTTTAATCAATTAATGTGCATAAAATCATGGTTATTTTAGTGCTTTTTGAGCACTCATCAGCATCAAAGTTTGGATATATGTTAAAAATAAAATTAATTGATTAAGACTTAATTAATTGCGTCTAATTGGTATTATTTATGTAATAAGTACGTGATCCAGTGACCTAAGATACCTCGCTCATATTAAGGATAGTTCTTATATATAACAACCTTATGAATCTGAAGATCAAGACCTGGTGGTCAAGATATAAGAATCAAGACATGAGGATCAAGACCTGATGACTAAGATCTGAAGGCCAAGACCTATTCAAAGTAAATAGACTGATACACTATCATAACGACCTGAGTCACATCTTATTTTAAAAACTCAAGCAACATGTATATAACTACCTATTTATGTAATTTATATGATGACCTAACTTATTAAGGGTCGAATTATATTTATTTTAGCCACTTAAGAGTTCTAACCTACGTAACCTCGACACTTGTTTAGTAGGTGCTATTTATATCTTTTTAATAGGGAGAATACAAGATCTGTTGATTTTGTCAATAATTTCACTTCTCTTTAAAAATCATTATAATCCTAACACGAAATTTTCGTTTCAAATCACATTTTTGAATTATATCAATTGTATTTGATTTAAATAAAAGACAATTGTTTTTCTTTTTTATTTAAATAAATAAATTAAATATTATTTGTAAAATACAATTTGAACTAGGATGAATGGTCTTAATATACCTAAAATATATAATTATTCTTTTATTAATTGATCAAATTCTTTTAAAAATTATATAAAATAACATCCAAAATTTATAAAAATAAAAATAACTCACAAATAATATTAAAAAGAGTTAAATTGGTTTAAGTTTAATATTAAAAAAATTTAAAAAATCACATTTTAACTTATTTAGCGTCTAATTAGATAATCTAATTTTTTTAATATTAAAAATATAAATAAAACAAAAATAGTACAATTTTTATGTTCAGAAATTTTAAAGTTGCTAATTTTATTATTTTTCTAATTTTTTTGGTTTCTCATTTCTTGAAGCTACGTATTTAATTATTAAATTGTTTTCATTTCGAATGAGTTAAGTGTGAGTGTATTTTATTTTATAAATTTCCTTTTTATATTTGTGTGTTAATTTATATAGGTAATATTATTTTCATATTAAAAATATATAAAATATTTATTTTATTAATAGTATTAATTATAATCTAATATATTATTATTAATTAAAGTTATTATTAATCAGATATTTTTATGATAAAAATAATAATATATATTGTACGATGTCGTTATCCTTTATATAAATCATAATTACATATATAATCCCAATATACCTTGTCATTTAAAATACATACGTTTTATTTAATAACGTATGTAGAGACATAAATAACAAAGAAAACAAATAGTGACGATTGTGCAAGATGGAGCGGAACTTGTAGTGGGACATGTATATTTTTGTTTGTAAGTGATAAAGAATGCGAAAGAACATGCAAAACACATGACGGAGCAACATCAGCAAAATGCATCTTTAATATATTCATTTCGACCAATTTGTATATGTTATTTTTGCTAATCATATATATATATACAAATATACTATAAGAAATCATCTATATATAAATTTGTAATACATATATCACAAATAATATAATACGTTGATAGATAGAATTAAGTGCACGTAATATTATTTAATAAATAAAATTATTAGAATGTTTAATTCTTCAACAAACCTTGATATTTAGAGACAATAATGTACAGATTAAGTTTTGTACATAATGAAAAAACTAAGCAAAACTTGGAAAGTTAAGAATTATAAATATTGAGCACAGAGCGAAGACTCCTAATAGCGTAACCACATGACTCATGCATTTTAAGATGATAAGTTTACAAACTCTCAAATTCTAGAACTAGCACGAAGAGATTATGATATCAAGTCTTTAGAGGAACAACTTAAGAACCCACAAATTTAAAAGAAGAGAAATAATTGATTTGTTAAAAACATGTTAAAGATTATCATATTAGAACCCTTGTTACTAAAAAAACATACATATGGTCTCAGACCTATAGTTTCGGTTTTTATAAAAACCAAGGCCATAGGATTTTGGTCACGGTTTAATAAAAACCGAGGCAATAGGATATGTTTATGGTCTCGGTTTTTATCAATAACTATGGCCATAAGTTATATCAATTTTTTTTTCATGTTTTTTCTCTTTTTTATTTTTTATTTTTTCCTTCTCTCTTTCTTTTACTTTTTTTCCTTCTCCCACGCCCTAGATCTCTCTTTCTTTTTTCTTTTTTTCTTTCTTCCTTTTTCTCCCAGATTTGAAATTTCTCTTCCCCTCTCATGATTCTTCCTCTTCCTGTCTCTCCATCCTCTTCCCGTCTCTTCTTCCTCTTCCTCCTCTTCCTAGCTCACTGGTTCGGTGGTCGCTGTTTGATGGGTCGTTGTTCGCTGGACATTGGACACTAAACGCTGGTCATTGGACGCTGGACGCTGGTCATTGGTCGCTGGATGTTGGTCATTGGTCGCTGGACACTGGACGTTGTTCGCTAGACACTGGACGCTGGTTGCTGGTGTTGGTGCTAGTGCTGGTGCACTACGCTCGTGATGGTGCGCTAGTGCTAGTGCACTGCGTTGGTGCTAGTGTTGGTGCGCTAGTGCTAGTGCACTGCACTGGTGCTAGTGTTGGTGCACTAGTGCTGGTGCTGGTGTTAGTGCGCTGCACTGGTGTTGGTGTTGGTGTTGGTGTTGGTGCTCTATGCTGGTATTGGTACGCTGCGCTGGTACTGGTTCGCTGTGTTGATGCTAGAATGTTGCGCTAGTGCTAGTGCTGGTGCACTGGTGCTAGTGCTGGTGCACTGGTGCTAGTGCTAGTACGATGGTATTGGTGCTGGTGCTGGTGCTCTACGCTGGTGCTGGTGCGGTGCACTGGTACTTATGTTGGTATTGGTGCGTTGCGCTGGTGCTGGTACACTAGATTGGTGCTAGTACGCTAGACTGGTGCTAGTGCGTTACGCTGGTACTAGTGTTGGTGCTGGTGCACTGCGCTGGTGCTGGTGCACTACGCTGGTGCTGGTGCACTGCGCTGGTGCTGGTGCACTACGCTGGTGCTGGTGCACTGCATTGGTGCTGGTTCTAGTGTGCTACGCTTGTGCTAGTGCTAGTACGCTGGTCCATGATTCTTGGTACCTGGTATTGATGCCGATACATGTATTAACTACTGGAGAATATTTTATCTACATCACACGGGTACTCTTCTTTGTCTCTGTTTACATGTGTATTTATGCATCTGTCTCTCTTTTTTAGCAAGCTTGAGTTGTTATTGAAACAATGTTGATCAAATTATCAGTGTCCTTGTTTTTCATCTCCTTTAATGCAGAAGTTGGTGTTCTTTTGCAGGATGTGTTAAAAACTTACTATATTAGTTTACACTGTGAATAATGTCATAATATGTTGTTTTTTTGTTGCCGTATTCTTTTATTTTCTTTTAATGATGACTATGCTGAAAAGAATTGAAAATATTAATATCATGATTTCAAGCATGGAATTCTTCTATATGGAAAGGTTGTTGCTAGAAAGAGGCTTTTCTTCAATACCAGACAATAGGTAGATCATTTTTTTAATGAAGTTAATTTGATTAGCGGCATCCGTCATAAAACCTGGTAGAATTGTTGGGATGCACCATTACAGGCCCTAAAAACCTTATTCTTTATGAATATGTTCCAAATTAAAGCCTACATGATTACTTTTTCAGAGGTACTTTTGACTTAAAAATCTGTCATCTTTTCATGTATGGCTATGTTCTTTTCTTTTACTTATTCCTCTTTTGATTATTATTAAATTGATTGTTGTTGGTATTATTGTTGTTAAATTGATTTAAATCTCCCTACTGATGGTGCTACGTTATTGGTTCTACTTGTGTTGGCGCTGCTGGTGTTGTTGGTGCTAGTGCTATTGGTGTTGCTGGTGCTGGTACTGTGCGCTGGTGTTGGTACACTGTCACTGTTGGTGCTACTGCCCCGCTGTTGGTGTTGGTAATACCCTTTTTTTTATGTTTGTAATTAATACTAAAAAGTCAGTTTGTAATACTAAGTTTTTTTCTTCATGTTTTAGTTTATAATAAACTCTCAAATATAATTATACTTTTAATTTTAATATAATATGATTTTTAATATTGTAATTAATAAATTTATTATAATTTATATTGATTTTCAATATTGTAATTGCTAATTGTATTTTTTTAATTTATGTATACCCTATGGCCTTAGTTATTAGAACACCGAGGCCATAGGTCATTACCTATGGTCTCTCTCACTTAGGCCTCGGTTCTTATAACTGTGGCCATAGACCTACTATCACGGTTAAAAACTGAGGCCGTATGTATGTTTTTAAGTAGTGCCTAAGGAAACAAAGTCCTTAAAATCATAATCTTGAGACACCACAAAGGATGATCACTCTCTTTGATAAGTTAAATTCAAGCATTCAATCAAAAACACAAGAAGCCAAAGCAAAAACTTTTTGAAATATTTTTTTCATTAATGATATTTGTTCTTGCCTCCAAGTTACATAGCTCTTCTTATTAATCAGCAAGAAATCCCAAAATAAAAAACCCTAGATGAAATGGGCCTAATGAGTCTAATCCAACCTTAAAAATGAAATACTAAAAGACTTAAAATAAAAAGCCCACAATTCATTAAAATAAAAATTTCTAAACATAAAAGGCACACAATTAAATAAAAGACTGAAAATTAAAATAAAAGGCCAATAATTAATTAAAATAAAAATGACTAAACATAAACAGCCCATAAGTAACTAAAACAAAACAAATTCCTTCCTAATTTATTCTTTGCATCCAATTTGACATTTCAAATCTATCCCTTACGTAGGATCTTGAGAATATTTGTAGGATCTTGAGAATCTTTAGAATATTTGTAAATATCAACTTATTTAGTACCCTAATCTTTATTATTCCCCTCTTCTTCGAAAAGATTCCTCCTCGAATCTTAGCTTTGTAAGTAGGTCAATTTGGTATTGCAGAATTAGGTATAAAGTCTATTTGATGTTACAAGCCCCGCAAAGGATGTAATCCATGGGGAATCTTTTTAGGAAGTTGTTTCTCAAAGTCATGCAACATAGATACAATGACACTAGGAAAATATGAGTTAAGATCGTAAGTAAGAAGATAAAAATCCTTGTACATAAGTACAAATACTTGTTGCCTTCCAATACTTGCACTCATACTCACGTTTTTCAGCAATTACACTCTTTTTTTATTTTCCTCTCTTGTTTGCTCACTTTTCTCTCTAGTTTGCTTACTTTTCCCTCTAGTTTGCTTACTTTTCCTCTTCTTATTTTTCTCTCTTATTTTCTGACTTTTTTCTCTCTTTTTTTCACTTTTCTTTACTTTATGCTCACTTTCCTCTCCCTTTTTCCGCTCGATCTCACTTGCTCTCTTTTTCATTTTCCTCCTTCTCACACTTTTGTTTTTCTCTCAATTTTCACTCTCCTGTTATCCTAATTTGGTCTTCATAAGCTTGCAAAGGTTTGAGAGGAGCTAATACAACTTTTTGGTTGTTCATTTCCAAAGAATAACGATTTTTGTAACCATTATATGACACCTTCCTATCAAACTGTCATGCTCGACCAAGTAATATATGAGCAGCATACATTGGTGTCATTTCACAAAGAACTTCATCTTCATATTTTCCAATTGAAAAAGGAACCCAAACTTTTTTGTTTACCTCAAATTCTCCACAATCATTCAACCATGGTAGCTTGTATGGTTTGGGATGTCTCTACCACTTCAAATTTAACTTTTTTACTAACAAGGTACTACCAAAATTAATGCAGCTCGCACTATCAATAATTAATGTGCATACTTTATCCTTCACATGGCATCTTGTGTGGAAAATATGATCATCGTACTTGTCATCATCTTCATCATTAGGCAGTATATTTAGGACTCTCCTTATGACAAGTGAATCTCTATGCACAGGTTCTTCCACTTCAACATTAGAACCATCATTCACTAGTGGTATCTTTTCGTCACATGAACAGACACTTTTGATTTTCCCTTTGTTTGTACAACCATGATCTTTTTGTCCCGTTTACAACTTACTCTCTCTTCCATTATGGAATCAGCTTCTTCTTCCTTGAACTCATATTTTCTATAACTTCTTTTATTTAATTTAGAACCATAAGATTCTAAATCATCCAAACTTGAATTTAGCTTCTTAAATTGATCATTAAAAGTCTTGAAGAGGACTTTTAAGTCAACCTCTTTTAATTATATTCCTTCCTTACTCATGTTTTCAAACTGTAGAAAAAATGAGATAACTCACACACACTCTCCTGTGTTTGCATCCAAATAAGATTATTATCACTCTATTTTTTAACACTATTTTGGCATTTTTTCAAAGCTCATGCTATCCTCCTTTGTGTTCTTAACAAAATCAAAGAATCCAACAAATCTTAAGAAGTAATCATTTTATTGGTTCATATCTCAAAATTCAGAATTCTAAAAACTTAATGGAAAAGTATGACAAAAATAAAGTCCAAAGAAGACTCTAAAGAAAGAAAGTCCAAAGAGAACTCTAAAGAAAGAAAGTCCAAAGAGGACTCTAAAGAAAGAAAGTCCAAATAGGATACTAAAAAAATACTCTTGACCAAAAAGGACTCTAAAGAAAGAATATTGACCAAAGAAGACTCTAAAGAAAGAATCTTGACCAAATAGGACTTTAAAAAAATACTCTTGACCAAAGAGGACTCTAAAGAAACACTGTTGACCAAAGAGGGCTTTAAAGAAACACTCTTGAGCAAAGGGGACTCTAAAGAAACACTCTTTGACCAAATACGACTCTAAAGAAAGACTCTTGATCAAGTATGATTCCTTTTTTTAATTTTTTAAATCAATCTTGGGTAGCAAGAACAAAATAAAGGAAAACCAATTTCAACAAGAACAAGAAAAATCAACAATAAAACAAGAATTAGATTATTTAACAATATATTACTATGATCTCCTTTTTTCTTTCTTTTTTCACTTTTTACTTCTCCTACAAATATAAAATTCAAAACAAAAAAAAATCACAATCTTAATGAACAAGAATCGAAAACAAACGCAAAAAGTTGCAACAAATATTTAACCCCTCAATAAGTGGTCTAAACAACGGAATTTGAGGTCAAAAATGATATGGAATGCAGTCGCAACATTAGGGATCAAAATGAGCTTCAATTTGATATATTATAATAGTCTTTCTAATACCCTAGTCAAAAGTTAGGAGCCGTTTAAAGTTGCAACTCCAATTTATCAAATTTGGTTTTTTGAAACTACGAACAACACCCTCTTCCTCCTTTTTTTGTTTTCATTTTTTTAATTTTTTGAAGAACAAAGATAGGTTGAACACATAATTAAAGAATCAAGAAAAATATATGAAGAATCAAAGAAAACTATGAAAAAAAATCTAAATATGAAAACAACGACAACGAAATTGAAAGAAAACACAAGACTCAAAAGAATGAAATTTCTCTTCTTTTTTGTAATTTGTGATTCAAGAACACGGAAAAAAATCAAAGGATGAATTTTTTTAGCAACCAAGGCTCTGATACCAAATGATCCAGACCCTTTAGGCGAACAACCTAGGAACCCACGAACTTAAAAGAATAGAAACAATTGATTTGCTAAGAATGTGTTAAAGATGATCAGATTAGAACCCTAAGGAAACAAAGTCCTTAAAAACTCAATCTTGATATGCCACAAACGATGATCACTCCTTTTGATAAGTAGAATTCAAGCATTCAATCAAGAACACAAGAAGGCAAATAAAAAGCTTTATGAAATATACTTTTCATTAATGATATTTGTTCTTACCTCCAAATTACATAGCTCTTCTTATTAATAAGCAAGAAATCCTAAAATAAAAAAACCCTAGATTAAAAGGGCCTAAGGGGCCTATTTAGTTATGGATTAGGCCTAATCCAAACTTAAAAATAAAAGACTAAAAGACTTAAAATAAAAAGCTCACAATTCACTAAAATAAAAATTGCTAAACATAAAAGGCCCACAATTAAATAAAAGAATGAGAATTAAAATAAAAACCCATAATTAATTAAAATAAAAATTACTAAATATAAAAAGCCCATAAGTAACTAAAACAAAAAATTCCTTCCTAATTTATTTCTTGCGTCCAATTTGACATTCCTAATTTATGCCTTGCGTAAGATCTTGAGAATATTTGTAGGATCTTAAGGATCTTTAGAATATTTGTAAACATTAACTTAGTTAGTACCTCAATCTCCATTAGATTAGATTAGTCATGAATTTTTCCACTTGTTCCTCACTTGAGATATGTTCAAGTAGTAGTTCACAAATTTGTACCTCTTATGTAACAAAATAGAAATCAATTTCCACATATTTAGTTTAATCCTAGAACGCAATATTGAATTATTTTCTAAGTGACCATGCATTGATGTTATCATATAATACTATAAATGGTTGTGTTTTTTGCACCTTCATTTTCTTAAGTAACTTTTGAATCCAAAGAGGACTCTAAAGAAATAAAGTCCAAAGAGGACTCTAAAGAAATAAAGTCCAAAGAGGACTCTAAAGAAATAAAGTCCAAATAGGATACTAAAAAAATACTCTTGACCAAAAAGGACTCTAAAGAAAGAATCTTGACCAAATAGGACTTTAAAGAAATACTCTTGACCAAAGAGGACTCTAAAGAAACACTCTTGACCAAAGAGGACTCTAAAGAAACACTCTTGAGCAAAGGGGACTCTAAAGAAACACTCTGACCAAAGAAGACTCTAAAGAAACACTCTTTGACCAAATACAACTATAAAGAAAGACTCTTTGACCAAATAGGACTCTAAAGAAAGACTCTTGATCGACTATGATTCCTTTTTTTTATTTTTTAAATCAATCTTGGGTAACAAAAACAAAATAAAGGAAAACAAATTTCAACAAGAACAAGAAAAATCAACAATAAAACAAGAATTAGATTCTTTAACAATATATTACTATGATCTCCTTTTTTCTTTCTTTTTTCACTTTTTACTTCTCCTACAAATATAAAATTCAAAACAAAAAAATTCCCAAGTATTGATTAGCTTGTTGATTTCACTGCCAATTTTGGCTTGATGAGTTTGTTAGAGGCGTATTTTGGTTATCATTTGATCAAAATGCACCCAGATGAAGAAGGGAAAACATCATTCATCATTGAGGATGAGACTTTATTCTACACCAAATGCGATTTGGACTGAAGAATGTAGAGACCACCTATGAACATCTCGTCAATAAGATATTTGTAGAACAGTTGGGAAGAAATCTTTAGGCACATGTTGACGATAAGGTAGTAAAGTTCACAATCCAAAAACCTTGTCAAGGACTTAGAGAAAATATTCTTTTTAATCCAAAGGTATATGATAAGACTTAACCCTAACAAATGTGTTTTTGGTGTTGCTTTAGGAAATTCTTGGGGTATCTTATATATGCCTAGGGATAGATGCCAACCTAGACAAGATACAAGCCCTAGTCAATATGAGGCCTCCTACCAGTCTAAAGGAGATTCAATAATTGAACGAAAAAATAGTGGCACCGAATAGATTCATTTCTAAGTGCACAAAAAAGTGTTTTCCATTCTTCAAAATGTAGAGGAAAAACACATCAGTTTCTTGGAATGAGGATTACGACAAAGCCCTTCAAGGAATTAAGCAATACTTGAGCAAACCTCATATCCTAGTTAGCCCTAGGGGAAACTCTTTATTTGTATTGTGCTATGGCCCATCAAACTTGTAGTGCCTTACTCCTAGCTGAAAGAAACAAGGTCCAGTACCATGTCTACTACATCAGCCAAATCCTGACCCATACCCAAAGTAGGTACTCAATGATATATAAGTTGCCCTTTGTCCTAAGAATGACATAGTAGATGCTCAAACATTACTTAAGCTCACACATAGTGGTAGTACTTACCTCTTATCCACTTAAGAATGTATCAATGAGGCTATAAGTTCCGAAAAACTTGGAAAACATTTCCATAGAGTTGGGAGACTACGATATCAAGTATATGTTTAAAACCTAAATTGAGGGACAAGTGATGGTTGAGTTTGTCGCTAAGTTCAGTGAATCACCAAAGGTTACCACTAATGAGCTAAAATAAAATGTATATGGCATGGTTCAAAGAGAGAGACTGATCTGGCAGGTATTCATTGATAGTGCGCACAACTTCAATGGCACCAAGCTAGGGGTGGTCGCAATTGATCATAATGAAAACTATTTTGATATACTGTCAGGTTGGACTTCTAGGCAAGTAATAACGTCGTAGAGTATGAGGAAATTATATTCAGAGCCTTGATAGCAAAGAAGCTAAGAATGGATAACATCACCATGCATTATGAGTCATGACTATTGGTCAACCAGTATTTGGGCACATTTGAGGCTAAGAAAGGAGTGCTTGAAATTTGTAAAATTTGAGATCAAGCAAATACTTAGGAATGAGAATGATCATACCTATGCTTTGGTCATACTAGCCTCCGTATGTAAGGCTACCCTACTCAAGTGGTGTTAGTGACAATATTGATAGAAGCCTATTTGGAGGAGGCTAAAAAAATAGTCAGAAGCGTGGATGCTTCCATAGGCCCATGGTTCACGCCAATCTTTGACTTCCTAAAAAGGGGGACCAACTCTAGAAACAAAAGTTCGCAAAGGAAATTAAGCAAAGACATACTGATACATGAATGAAAATGATAAATTATACAAAGGGACTATATTTAGACCTAGTCTCTTATGCATAGACAGCGAGAGGTCTCACCAAATTTTGTTTGAAGCCCACGAGTGAGAGTGTAGCTTCTATTCAGGTGGAAGGAAGTTATCCCAAAAGTTTATGAAGTACCAAAACTATTGGTCCACTATAATAGCAGATTGCACAAGGTACACCTAGGAATGCGGTAAGTGTCAATGATTTGACCCATTGTCACACGCACCACTAACCACCATGATAGGGGTAGGTAGCCTATGGCTATTCTATAAGTGAGGGCTTGATATAGTAGGACCTTTACCCCTAAGAAAAGGGCCAAAATAATATATATTTTTTGCCACAGATTATTTTTCGAAGTGGATTGAGGAAGAACCTCTAGGAAGGATACGGGAAGAGGATGTCATTCAGTTCATATAGAAATCTATAATTTGTCTCTATAGCCTACCCAAGAAGTTTGTTACCAATTATGGAAGACAATTTACTAGCTATAACATCAAATATTTTCCATCAAGTACAACATCAAGATGTGTCATTCAACACCATACTATGTACAAGCCAATGGTTAGGCAGAATCATCTAACAAGTTGATAATCACCTTACTAAAGAAAATGTTCGATGACACTAAAAAAAGATGGATTGAGTAGCTACTTGGTGCATTATGGACAATCAAGACTAGTTCTCGAGGGACCACTAATGAGACACCTTTCTCGCTAGTGTATGGAACTGAGGTTATGATTCCAAACAGATCATAGTGTCCATTGTGATATCAACCCTAGCTGAGGACTAGAACACCACAACTAAATCATTTGAATTGACCCTCACAGAAGAAAAAAGGGATGAAGCCTTGTGGAAAATAGTCGAGCAAAAAATGAGAGTAATAGATTATTATAAGAAGGCCATATATTTCAAAACATTTTCTATATGTGCTTGGGTTCTCAAATGGGTCTTCCCCAACAAGAAAGAATGAATGGTAGAAAATCTAGGTGAAAATTGGGAAGGCCCATACCAAATAGTCGAGATGATAAAGAGGCCTACTTATTGAGATGTAGTGAGGGAATTGAGGATATCGCAAGTTGGAATGCTTGGCACTTGAAAAATTATTACTGCTAATGAACTTTGATTTATCATCATCCTCATGTATCACCCATATATATATATAAGGTGACTATTTCCAAGAAATGACTCTCTTCCAATATTATATGTCACAGGTTGATCACCTTGGTCAAGAACCAGGTAGAGAGCTCTAAAACTCAAAAAGAGAGTTGATCACCTCGATCACAAACCAGGTAGAATGCTCTCCCTAAATATGACATGTCATGAATTGATCACCTCAGTTACGAAACAAGTAAAGTGCTCTGACACTCAAAGAGGGAGTTGATCACCTCGATCATATACCAAGTAGAACGCTCTCCCTCAATATTACATGTCACGAGTTGATCACCTTGGTAAAGAACCAGATGGAGCGCTTTATCACTCAAAGAGAGAGTTAATCACCTCGGTCACAAACCAAGTAGAATGCTATCCCTCAATATTACATGCATCAGCTGATCACCTTGGTCAAGAACCAAGTAGAGCGCTATGACATTCAAAGAGAGAGTTGATCACCTCAGTCAAGAGCTAGGTAGAACACTTTAACACTCGAAGAGAGAGTTGATCATAGTAGTCACAAACCAGGTAAAGAACTATCTCCTAATATTACATGTTACAAGTTGATCACTTCGGTCAAAGAACTAGGTAGAGTGCTCATTCTACCAAAAATAAAGCACATTAATCAAGCATCATAGGTTCATCCTATTAAAAATAGAATTTTATTGCTCAAGCTTACAAAAATTTCAGAATTTACTAATGGAGAGCTCGTCCTCCCAAAAAATAAAATTTCTGTAGACGTTTGGACACATGACTAGTGTCTAGGTTATTTATCTCCTTCATTAAGGGCAATAACTTAGCCTAAATTTTGATAAATTTCTTGTAGATATTGACCCCAATTTCAGTTGGGGCTAAGGTCGAGTTGAGTATGAAATGTTCCAATTCCTCAACAACACTCATCACTTTGAGAAAGACCACATAAGATCACTTCATATAGAAGTTTTCCCAATGGAACTCTTTGTCAATAAGAGCAACCATTTTTGTAATGGTTCTTCTCTCTCAAGCTCGAGTTTGGGATAGTTACTCCTTACAAGAGGTGAGCTCACACTTCATTTCTTAATCAAGGGAGAGCTTATCAATGAGTTTGGATAGCTCAATTTTCATTTTTTTTGCTTCGGTCTTGAGCCTACCATTTTCTAATTTTAAAGCTCGAGCTGAATGTCTATTTACCCGATCAAAATCCATAAGGTTCGTGTAGGAAAGATGGAGAAATTTTTTTCATCTACTTCAAAAAAAAAAGGATGTCTGAATTTCACAGTATCCCTAACCCTATTTTATAGGGATTGATAGTGGGACAAATTTAATGACATATGTCCTTAAAAGTAGAGAGATGAGTCAACATTATAAATGCTATAAATATACACAATCATACACATAATATGAGTTGTTCTCAAAATCATTTTTTTCTCCTGAATAATAATAAAGGGTTACAAGTGTGAGCTTGCAACCACACAATTAGGATTGGCATCAAACTTAAAAAAATATGGTCCCCAGTATGTTGAAGAGGCCAAGAAGACGGATTTGGAATGTAGAACCATAAGACTACTTAATTAAGGGGCTTGATTTAGTGCCAATATTAGAGGTCCCCAATTCCTCCCTCTTTATTTCACTTCATGGTCCCATCATAACTCGCACCAGAGTTTGAGCCCTATTCCTTACCCTCCTCTTGGGTTTGAGTGGATGAATACTAGACAGTGGCTAGAATATTTTGGATTTGATAATAGTATTTCTTTAGGCCTTTCTTCTTGGCCTCATCCTTGTAGGAGTCCATGGCCTAGCCATACCTTATCTCGACACTCGAGGAGAGTTGTTTGACCATAATGTCAAGCTCCTGATTCATCTTCCTTTGATATGGGGCATATCTCTCTTTGGTATCAACTAGATTGCACCAAAAGGATTCTACCTCAACCTCAACCTTCCTCTGGGCCTTCCTGAGCTCCTAAAAAAACATTGTGTTATCATTCAACTTGTCTTTGGCCTTGGATAATTTCTTCTTCTTGTTGATAGCCTTGCCTTTCCACTTATTGGCCTTGGCCAACAACATAGTGTATTTGGAGCATGGCTCTCTTTTCCCATCAGGAACTTATGTTTCAAACTATCCATACCTCGAACCATGCTCACTCCATGAAGGAGCTAGGCTTACAAACAAGACAAAAAATGAGAGGTTAATAAATACAACAAGAAAGAAAGACCGTGATTCAATCAGAAGTAGGGATAGACTAAAAATTGCATGGTATAAACATTTGGCTAAGCACAACCCCAGAATCAATACCATTGCACATGGCATCGAGCTATCTGTTATGTACTATGTAAGAGAGCTGGTCCATATAGTGGTCCAACCTCTCTGGTGCCATATCCCTTAACATCTGTTGTGGCATAATAAATGACACCCTTTCCCTTCCCTAAGTCCCTAATAGAGGGAATAGGTGCTTGTTGACTCGAGTTGATGGATGTTGAGGTATGTAGACCAAGGTTGAGGGATGGTAATGTATGCTCACCTGGTGACGTGATGATGACAAGACCAACATTATATTAGCAATACTGGTCTTGTAGATACATTGGTTTTATATTTCTAAAACTCTTGCAAGTGCACGAATCATTTTATAAAAAATGACAAGTATAATCAAAAGGTTGATATAAGGAAGGAATATATGTGGTTTTTAATTTATTATTCAAAATTTTAAAAATTAAATTAAATCCTAAACATCCTATCACGATATTTTGATTTGTGTTTCCTAATCTAATAACATAAAAAAATAAACATAGATATGGATTCAATAAATAATAATGCAAAGTTTGAACATTCATAATAGTGGAGTATTTATGGATATACTAATTAAGTTAATTATGTTTGCTCATATTATTTAGGTTATTAAAGATATAAATAAATATTTAATGATTTTTTTTTCATTTTGGTATCAAAGTGTCCTTAGGCGCGGCTCAAATTCTTTTGTTTAATATTAATCAACTAATATCCTTAGGTGGGTGATGACTCTATGAAAATAGAGTCATTAGTTTACTTTTTTACTTAATATTTACTTGTTTTATTTAATATATAGTATTTTATGGCTAAAAAAATTAAAATATAACCTTCTTAGTGAAAAGGAGTGAAAATATAATTTTTGGAATTTTTTGGGATTTTTCTAGAAGTTTTAGGGATTTTTTATGAATTTTAAACACAACCAATCATAAACCGCCACGTGGCCTACAATGCAAGCATAGGAGCTGACTTAGCAAGCCACGTGAATGCCACGCAAGCATGGAGAGCGAATCACTTTACGCCGCGTGTGAGGAGGATGAATCATGTGCCACGTCTCAACACGACGTTTAATCCAAGTTTAGAAATTAGTCAATTCGTCATAACACGTGTCAACATGCTATTGCTTCGCGCGTTCCACACATACGTCACATCATTCGTTCCCACAAATCATATCGTGCCACATGGTGCTGACGTAGCGAACGTTGACTCTAACCAGTCTCCCCTGCCATGTGATACGTTGTGATTGGTTGAAACTGTCAGTTTTGCTTGTTTTGATCGTAGCCCTTGATTTGAAGCTGATCAGATGGTCCAAATTGCACCTGACCTTTATTTAAGCCCCTACTCACTCCATAAACCCTAATTTGCCTCTATTAGCATAATTTTGGTCAGTTTATAGAACTAAAAAGAGAGAAAAATACAAAAAAAAAAATCAATAAAGGACACAATTTTGGTGGAGATTTAAGAGGAAATTAATTCTACAATTCAAGAGATTGATTATATTTCTTTTTCTACTCTTTTCTTTATTAATTTTATGTTTTTCTTTATGAAAAATATGAACTTTATGAACACAATTATGTGTAATTAATTTATTAATCTAGGGATCTTATGAACCCAATTTTTACTATGTGATGATCTAATATTTTTTCAATTATAATATTAATTTAATCTGATTTTATATTAATTGTTTGGCCAATAATTTATCTATAGAGGCAATTAAATAGATTTGAGAAAATTATTTAATTGTTTGTCTTGATTAAATAACATGCATAGTTTCTAGGGAGAGATGTATGATTCTTATGTATGTGATCCATAATTGATGAACTTAATGAGTAGTATGTAATTTAATTAGCATTAGAGTGTGATTAAATTAATTACTATACAGTATGTAGTTTACTTGAGAGAAGAATACATGCTAGGTTAGATTCAATTGATCATGTAACTAATTGATATTATATTTGGGGGATTTTAGTGATTTGCATATTTAGAAAATTGGGGGATTAAGTATTCCTAGATATTTTCTCATATATCTTTTTAGTCACAAAATTTGATTTAATTAATTATTGCTATTTAATTTTAGTTATTTTAATTTTGCTTTCTTAAGATATAAAAAGACCCAAAAAAATTGATTTTTATTATTTTTATTTTTAAAAATTACTTTCTAAAAAAAAATAATCTACATGGGAAAGATCTTTATTTATCAATATTACTTGTTACGATACGTATACTTGCATATTTATTGCACAAAATTTGTGTGGCGATCAAGTTTTTGGCGCCGTTGCAGAGGATTATTAATTTTAGAAATTAATATTTTTTTATTATTAATTTTAATTTTTCTTTTAAAAAAAATTCTTAATTTATTTTTCTTTACTTATTTTTTTTTTAATTTAATTTATTTATTTAATTGTTAATTTTTTTTGTTTTTATTTAGACATCTCCTTTAGTATTGTAGAAAGATAGTTGAGTCTATTGTATGAGTAGAGTTCGTGAGGGAAAAATCCTACCTTTAGATCTTGAAATTGAGAGTACTTTGAGATCAATTAGAAAATAACAAGTCACCCTAGAAGAAGAAATGGCTAATCCATTAGGAATAAAAAATAATGAGCTAAACTTGAATAATCAAATGTTTTTGATAGATGATAGAGATAGAGCTATGAATGAATATGCAATACCTATGTTGGAAGGGCTGAATCCAAGTATTACAAGGCCAATCATTCAAGCTAATCTGTTTGAATTAAAGCCAGTGATATTTCAAATGCTACAAACAGTTGGACAATTCAATGGATTACCAACAGAGGATCCTCGTCTTCATCTCAGATTGTTTATTGAAGTTATAGATTCATTTAAGTTCAATGGTGTGATAGATGAGGCATTTAGGCTTAGATTATTCCCTTATTCTTTGCGAGACCGTGCTCGAGCTTGGCTAAACTCTTTGCCACCTGATTCCATTACAACTTGGAATGGTTTGGCAAAGAAATTATTGATGAAATACTTCTCATAAACAAAGAATGCTAAGCTTAGGAATGACATTACTTCGTACCAACAACACGAAGGAGAATCTCTATATGAAACATGGGAAAGATTCACGGATTTGCTAAGGAAGTGCCCTCATCATGGTATTCCTTCTTGGATTAAAATGGAAACTTTTTACAATGGTCTCAATGCTCAAACAAGGACTATTGTTGATGCATCGGCTAATGGAGCTTTGCTAGCCAAATCTTACAATCAAGCTTATGATTTACTTGAGAAAATGGCTAGCAATAATTATCAATGGCCAATGGACAGAATGAAAGCCACAAGAAAAGTAGCCGGAATGCATGAGATAAATGATATCATAGCACTAAAAGCTCAAGTGTTATCTTTAGTTAATCTTTTGAAGGTACAAAAATTGCCAACGAGTATAAACCAAATCCAAAATTCAGGAGTGTCATATGTGTTTTATGGAGGAGCTCATTTGTTTGATAATTTTCCAAATATTCCGGAATCCATTTACTATATGGGTAATATGAATCAAAACAAAAATCCATACTCAAACACATATAACCTAGGATGGAGATAACATCCAAATTTCTCTTGGAGCAATAACAACATTCAAGGTGGTAGTCAATTCAACCATCAATCATTTCCACCACTTGGTTTTAACAATCACAAGCCTAAGAAAAGAAGCCACCTACTGAGGACAATACAAGTGCTTTAATGGGGATGATGAAAGAATTCATCCAATCAGTGAATACAAAAGTGTCAACTCAAGAGGTTTCAATTCGAAATTTGGAGAACCAAATGGGGGAACTTGCTCAGGCTATAAGTCAAAGGCCTTAAGGGAACCTTCCAAGTGACACAATTGTAAAACCCAAGAAGAGAAGGTAAGGACCAATGCAACGCCATAGCCTTGAGGAGTGGTAAAACTTTAGAACAAGAACATAAGACAGAAAAGGATGAGCAGAAAAAAGGAAATTAAAAGGGATAAAGAGGACTATCAGACTCAAAAGGATAAGGAGGAATATAAGACTAAAAAGGATGAAAAGGAAGTAGTGGATAAAAGGAGTAATGGAAAGGAAATAATTCAGCCAAAAAGAGCAACCTTTACAAACCCACTGTTCATTTCCCTCAAAGACTACAAAAGCAAAAGTCAGATACGTAGTTTTCAAAATTTCTAGAAGTCTTCAAGAAGCTACATATAAACATACCATTTGCAGAGGCACTTGAACAAATTCCATATTATGCCAAATTCATGAAGGATATACTATCAAAGAAAAGGAGGCTTGGTGATCATGAAACAATAACCTTGACTGAAGGTTGTAGTGCCATTCTTGATAGAAAACTACCACAAAATCTGAAAGATCTAGGTAGTTTTGACATCCCTTGCACTATTGGGAACATTCCTTTTGGCAAGGCACTGTGTCACTTGGGTTCTAGTATTAACCTTATTCCATTATCGGTCTTCAAGAGATTAGGGGATGGTAAAGCAAAACCCACTTCGATAACATTACAAATGGCAGATAGATCGATTAAGAGACCTCGAGGTGTGGTAGAATATTTGTTAGTAAAAGTAGAAAAATTAATCTTTTCGGTGGACTTCATTGTGCTAGACATGGAAAAGGACCGTGACATTCCTATCATACTTGGTCGTCCATTCTTAGCAATCGATAGGGCATTCATTAATGTACAAAAGTGTGAACTTACAATAAGAGTGCAAGATGAACAAGTAATATTTAAAGTTTTTACAAACAGCCAGTCATGTTAAATTTAATCACAAATAAATTAAATATAACAAATATGAATAAAACATAAAATTAACTGTAAAGAATTCATTTAAAATTATACCACAATAGATTCCTTACAGAACTTTGAGGCTAATTTTGTACGCATTTGGACAGGTTGGTATACGTATGGTGGGCAAGATTTACGATAGACATGCATTGGCATATGTGGGACAGGCGCGGTTGTGTGCTAGCACGAGTGAGACACTACGTGGGGCACACATGGGACTCATCATTTTTTGACATTTTTGACCGTTTTGACCCATTTTGTCCAATGTTTTCATTTCTTTTTACTTTTCTCATTTGTTTCTCAACATATGTGTCATGTATTTCCTCCAATATTTTTCTTCGAGTCTTTAAGTTATTTTTCAACAAAAATACCTATAAAACAATAAAAATACTTGTGATTTCGAAAGGACAAATTTATATAAAAATATGATAAAAGTATATAAATATAAATCTATTTAATCAATTAAAGTATTTTAAATCATTGTAATTTTAGTACTTTTTAAGAACTAACCACAACCTCTAACCAACTTCTTCCTAGTCCTTTAGCAATACAAGTGATAAAAACTAAAATAAGATCTAAAAATTAAACTATCCTAAATCACTTCTGTGGATTGACACGGTTGCATTTAACATATGCAATAGGCTGTTAAACCCCTAGGTTACCCTAGTGGACAAGTTTAAGTCTTTTGAGGATTTTTAATAATGATACCCGAAAATATTGAACTAAATAAAATAATCTTTAAAACAAAAAATAAAATAAAATAAAACACTAATTTTCATGCTTAAAATTGCATTTAAGTTTTATAATTAAAACCTTTAAGCATATATTATTCTAATTTCTTAAACATTCATGATTTACTATAATAATTAGACAAAAATCACTTTCATATTTTAATAAAAAATGTTTTGTTTTCACTTCACCCAATTTCAATGTTAGGAATCTGAATCCACTTCAACTATACTCTTTACAAGTCAATACTCTTAATTCACTGAATCCTATGTGTTCAAGCACCCATACTAAGGTGTATGCGAATAGAATTTATGTTTGGAAATGAACTAATAAGTCTGCATACTTATAAAAGAAGAAAGGCTCAAAATAGTGCATGACTTTAACCTCATGAAAGGAATTGAATATGTAAATTATAAAGATATCATATTCATGCATCAATAAAACTCATTATGCAAGAATTTCAAGATTATGCCTTTTATAAGTGTAAGAAAAATAAATACAATGACTTATAGGGGAATTATTTCCTATATTTCATTTGTACTAACCAACTCACACAAATGTTTAAGGCTAGAAAGGTCGTAGTATCTAGATTATACTATTTATTATTTATCTCTCTTTGTTTTAAAAAGTTTGTTCAACATTTATTTAGAGAATGGACCCATGTATAGATTGTACATTTTTGTAGAATTTTGATGAGTGTTTAATTTTGTGGCGTTTCTGTTTGATTTTGGTTTAGGTAACCCAGATATGTCTTTTTTTGGAAGATGCCATGTGATTTCTTGAAGAACGCATGGTGCATTTCTAAATTCCTTTGATTTTCCTATTACTTACTTCCACAAAACTAGAAGTTTAAGGATGATATGGAGTAGTGATGAGTGCTCAAAAAGCAATAAAATTACCATGATTTTATGCACATTAATTGATTAAAAATATACCTATTTCTATGATTTTATCATATATTTATATAAATTTGTCTTTTTCGGAATCACGGGTATTTTTATTGTTTTTCAGGTGTTTTCGCTTAAAAATGTAACTTAAAGACTCAAAGAAGAATACTAGAGGCAATACATCACAAATATATTAATAAATAATATGAGGAAAGGTCAACAAATATGGAAAAATTGGACAAAATGGGTCAAAAAGGTCAAGAAAGAGGAAATCGTGCACGCAGCCGCCTAGTCGTGCCGAGCAGCCGCCCCCGCACCCAATTCCGCGCGCGCTTTGCTGCTGTCCCGTGCACGCCCTTCCTGCTTTATACACGCACATTTCTATGCTGCTGTTGCTTCCGCATACGCCTGTACGCGCCCCTGCTCCTGTCCGCGCGTGCCACTGCCCATCTGCGCCCAAATCCGCGCGCTACCACCCCCCAAGTCATGCTGACATCATCAATGACGTAATCTTTCACTACTCCGAATTTCCACCATTTTTTATCATTTTTCACCCACTTTTTCTTCTCATCCTCACCTATAAATATCCCCATTCTCTTCATAAATAAACACATCTTCTCTTCTCTTTCTTTCTCTCATTTCTTAGTTTTTTTAGTTTTTCTAGTTTTTCTTAGTTTTTAGCTCTTCTTAGTTAGTTTTTCTTAGTTTTTAGCTCTTCTTAGTTAGTTTTTCTTAGTTTTAGAGTTCTTCTCTTTTTGTGAAGAACTAGTTATGTTTTTGTAATTTATTTGCTTTTCGATTCAATAAATGGGAGTGCAAATTCCGTTTGGAGGTTTTCCAGTAACGGGAATAGCATCGAAGTACTTTAAGGATCTTATTTTCTTTGCAGTTATTTTTTATGCTTTATTCTTACATGTTATATTTAATTTGTCTGTGATTAAATTTAACATTGCTGGCTGTTTGTAAACATGATATAATAATAACGTTGTTATGCTTGCTAAATATTAAATAGGTAAAAATCTCTAAAATAAATTGATTTTATTTTTATTCAAGATTTTTTATTAAGAATGTTAGAGAGAAATATATTATTTTTCATTAGAAACTTAAATCTCAAAATTAGATTTTATTGTTTAGTTATCCGGTCTGATTTAGAGTAGTGCTCTTTTATTTGTTGGTACAATCCCCCGGTAGTTAGAGTGAAGCTTTATTTCAAAAGTTTTTATAAGAATTATTATCTGAAAATGTATTGACAACATGTTTTCAGTAGTGGTTTTAAAACTTGAAAGTTAGTACTCGGATAACTAAATTCTTAGGTTTAATTTGGACACCTTGAATAAAGTTTACACTCTCTAACCCCACCAAAGGTGGAATTTAAATGGTTCATTTTCAATCTCTTAGAAAAAAGAATTAATTTAATTAACTAAATTAGTTATCAACCCTACCCATAGGTGTTAATTGATTTGTTTAGTTAACAAAGAATATCTAACCCCACCAAAGGTGGTATTCATACAAAAAAGGGAGAATCAATAAATATCAATTTATATCTTTAATAACCTAAATAATATGAGGAAGCATAATTAACTTAGTTATTATATCCATAAATACTCCACTATTATAAATGATAAAATTTGCATAAATGTTTATTGAATCTATGTTTATTTTTATGTAAGTAGATTAAAAAAACAAAAAAAACCAAATATCAAGACAAGGTGTTTAGGATTTAATTTCGTTTTTAATAGTTTGAATAATAAATTAAAAACCACATATATTCCTTCCTTAGATCGACCTTGGGAGTATACTTATCATTTTCTACGAAATGATTCGTGCACTTGCGAGAGTTTTATAAATATAAAACCAAATTATTGGCAGGATCAGTGATGCCAGTTTTCGCTGATTAAGTTTTTGGATGCGGGCGGCGGCTAGGTGGCTGCGTAGGTGATTTCCTCCTTTTTTTACATTTTTTACCTTTTTGACCCATTTTGACCCATTTTGTCCAATTTTTCCATATTTGTTGACTTTTCCTCATTTATTTATTAATATATTTGTGATGTATTGCCTCCAGTATTCTTCTTTGAGTCTTTAAGTTACGTTTTTAAGCAAAAATACCTGAAAAACAATAAAAATACCCGTGATTCCGAAAAAGAAAAAATTATATAAATATATGATAAAATCATATAAATAGATATATTTTTAATCAATTAATGTGCATAAAATCATGATAATTTTAGTTCTTTTTGAGCACTCATCAAGTAGCTACCTTGGCTTGGCATTCAGTTTTCATAATAGGTATCTTAAAGCAACATGATCATAATGCACAATCACTTTAGATCCTACTAAATAAGACTTGAATTTTTCTAAAGAAAACACTATAGTCAAGAATTCCTTTTTTAGTGGTGGTATAATTCATTTGGGCATCATTGAGTGTTTTGCTAGCATAGTAGATGACATGCAAACACTTACCCACTCTTTATCCTAAGACTATTTTGATAGCATTATCAAAAGCATCACACATTATTTCAAAGGGTAAAGTCCAGTTTGGTGCCATAATAATAAGGGCAGATGTTAGTTTCTCTTTCAAGGAATTGAAGGCAATAAGGTAGTCATCATTGAAATAAAAATAAACATCTTTTGATAACAAGTTACATATAGGACAACTTATTTTAGAGAATTATTTAATAAATCTTCTATAAAATCTAGTAAGTTCTAAGAAGCTTCTTATCCCCTTAACAAATGTAGGGGGAGGTAATTTGGAAATCAATTCAACCCTTGCCTTATCAACTTCAATACCTTTGCTTGAAATGATATGTATTAACACTATCCCTTGTTGAAAAATAAAATGACTTTTCTCCCATCTAAGGGTTAGATTTTATTCAATGCATATTTCTAAAACCAAAGTCAATTTATGTAAGAAATCATCAAATGAGTTTCCAAAGACAGAGATCATCCATGGAAACCTCAATGAATTTTTCCACCATGTCTAAGAAGATAGACATCATACATCTCTAGAATGTGGCAGGGGCATTGTGATGAGCGAAAACCAGCATCGCCAATTCTTGCCAATACTTTGGTTTTAATATTTATAAAACTCTCGCAAGTGCACGAATCATTTCGTAGAAAATGATAAGTATACTCCCAAGGTCGATCTAAGGAAGGAATGCATGTGGTTTTTAATTTATTATTCAAACTTTTAAAAATGAAATTAAATCCTAAACATCCTGTCACGATATTTTGGGGTTTTGTGTTTTTAATCTACTTACATAAAAATAAACATAGATTCAATAAACATTCATGCAAATTTTATCATTTATAATGGTGGAGTATTTATGCATATAATAACTAAGTTAATTATGCTTGCTCATATTATCTAGGTTATTAAAGATATGAATTGATATTTATCGATTCTCCCTTTTTTTGTATGAATACCACCTTTGGTGGGGTTAGATATTCTTTGTTAACTAAACAAATCAATTAACACCTATGGGTGGGGTTGATAACTAATATGCTTAATTAAATTAATTCCTTTTTCTAAGAGATTGAAAATGAACAATTTAAATGCCACCTTTGGTGGGGTTAGACAGTTTAAACTTTATTCAAGGTGTCCAAATTAAACCTAGGAATTTAGTTATCCGAGTACTAACTTTCATGTTTTAAAACCACTACTGAAAACATGTTGTCAATACATTTTCAGATAATAATTCTTATAAAAACTTTTGAAATAGAGCTTCAATCTAACTACCGGGCGATTGTACCATCAAATAAAAGAGCACTACTCTAAATCAGACCGGATAACTAAACCTTAAAATCTAATTTTCAGGTTTACGTTTGTAATGAAAAATAATATATTTCTCTCTAACATTCTTAATATAAAATCTTGAATAAAAATAAAATCAATTCATTTTAGAGATTTTCACCTATTTAATATTTCGCAAGCATAACAACGTTATTATTACATCATGTTTATTAACAGCCAGCACAGTTAAATTTAATCACAGACAAATTATATATAACACGTAAGAATAAAGCATAAAAGTAACTGTAAAGAAAATAAAATCCTTACAGAACTTCGACGCTATTCCCGTTGTTGGAAAACCTCCAAGCAGAATTTGCACTTCCATTTATTGAATCAAAAAGCTAAAAAAATTACAAAAACATAACTAGTTCTTCCCAAAAAGGGAAGAACTCTAAAACTAAGAGAAATTAACTAAGAAAAGCTAGAAACTAAGAAAAACTAAAAATATAAGAAAAGAGAGAAAGAAAGAAGAGAGAAGTGTGTTTTTAAGGTGTGTTTTGAAGTGAAGGGAAGTGGGGTATTTATAGGTGAGAATGGAGAGAAAAAATGAGTAAAAAATGTTAAAAAAAGTAAAAACACGTAGTGCAAATGCTGAGGTCATTGATGACGTCAGCATGACGTCATGGGCGGCTGCACGTGAAAAATGGGGCGAAACGGGCTTCGGCGTGCGCGGGCGTGCACGAATCTGGGCAAGGCGCGTGCGGCTGGGCGGCGCGGCGGCGCGATTTTCTCCTTTTTGATATTTTTGACCTTTTTGACCCATTTTGTCCAATTTTTCCATATTTGTTGACCTTTCCCCATTTATTTATTAATATATTTGTGATGTATTGCTTCCAGTATTCCTCTTTGAGTCTTTAAGTTGCGTTTTTAAGCCAAAATACCTGAAAAAATATAAAAATACCCGTGATTCTGAAAAGGACAAATTTATATAAATATATGATAAAATATATAAATATATATATATTTTTAATCAATTAATGTGCATAAAATAATGGTTATTTTAGTGCTTTTTGAGCACTTATCACAACCCCCAACCAGCTTCTTACTAGTCCCTTAGCAAGAGAAGCGATAAAAACTAAAAATTAAACTATCCTAAATCAATTTCGTGGATTGAAACGGTTGCATTTAGCCTATGCAACAAGCCTTTAAACCCTTAGGTTGCCCTAGTGGACGAGTTTGAGTCTCGTGAGGGTTTTCAGTAATGATACCCACAAACATTGAACTAAATGTAAAAATCAAAAGAAACAATAAAAACAATCAAATCAAAACTAAAATTACAACAAAATCAAAAATTAATTTAAGAATAAAAGAAAACAACATATCACAAAAATGTCTCATACTTTTTAATCTTCTTTAAGATTATAATTAAAATCTCAAGCATAAGTTATTTTAATCTCTTTAAACAATCATGATTTTATTATAGTAATTAGTCGAAAATCATTTTCATATTTCATATCAAAAATGTATCAATTTAATTTTACCCAATTTCAGTGTCATGAATCAGAATTCGCTTCGACTCTATTCCTCACAAGTCAATACTCTCAAAACACTGAATCCTATGGGTTCAAACACTCATACTAATTTATATGCGAAAGAGTTGATGTATAGAAATGAACTAATATGTTCGCATATGTATAAAGAATAAAGGCTCAAAGTGTTATTTTAACATTGATCTCATGAAAGGAATCGAATGTATAAATTATAAAGATATCATATATAAAAATCATTTTCATGCATAAATCAAACTCATTAAGAAAGAATTTCAAGATATATGCTTTTTACAAATGAAGAAATTGCAATGACTTTTTAGGGAATTACTTCCTATATCTTTCTTTTGTAATTAGCTTGTACTCACAACTTTGTAGGCAACGTGGGTCATAGTATGTAGATGATACTATATATTTTTTATTTCTCTATTTTTTTTTCTGTAGATATTTTTCAATATATGTATTTTTTAGAGAGTCAACCCATGTACAGATTTTACATTTTTTTAGGATTTTGGTGAGTGGTTAATTTTGTGGATTTTCTGTTTGATCTTGGTTTAGGTAACCGCAGATATGTCTTTTTGTTTTTGTAGGAGTATATAAGCATATACTATCAATTTCTACTAAAATCATTTAATCTAAGCAAAAATAATAATAAAAAATATATGATACTCTATTAAGATGAGAAAAAATTCATACATTCAATGCTAATACCTATAGAGATCATCTAAAAATTTTAATAAATAAGAAATGTATTTGGAGTAGAAAAAATATATATTTCACTCTGAATAAAAGATATTAGGCTCAAATTATATCTCACAAGGGTAGTCTCCACTAAAAACAATTCATAACCACCGATTTTGGGTTTAATATAATTTCCACATTTTATCAAGAAATATTATTTATGACAAAAACTAACTAACTATCATAAATAATTACAAAATATTTCATGATATGTTTTCAAAAATTAATCTAACAGTACAAAAGACTTAACTATTTACTTAAATTTGATTTAAAGAAATGATAAATTTTTGTGAGAAAATATTTTTTTTTTCAAAAATTACTAAATCACACAAAACAAAAATAAAACCAAACACAAAATGAAAACTAATTTTTTTTTATTTTTTAAATTGTTAAATCTTTTTTTTCTAATTAAGCATGGTAACTTTTCACCACCCCCAACCTAAAACTTACATTGTCCTCAATGTAACAATTGTAAATTAAAGCTAAAGAGAAAAGAGAAGAAAAATTACCTATTTCCTAAGAATGTGTAATTAGTAATGGAAAAATGCAGGTGCATCCATCATATTCATCATTAAAGTGTATACAGACAGATCGCTGTAAACTTCTAACATCTCAACAAATATTTTTAGTTTTAACAATTTAAAAATTACTAAACTAAATAAACAATAAAATTAAGTAAATAAAATAAATAACAGAAAATTACCTAAAATGATGGGTTGCCTCCCATCCAGCGCTTAGTTTAACGTCTTAGCAAGACGTAACTTGGGGATTGCCTTTTAAGTAAACTCAATGTCCCCTCATCATTGAGTCAATCAAACCTACAAGTAAGACAATGTTGTCTACCTATACTGTTTCAAACATGCCCTATTGATTTTCAAATTTTTCTGTACCAAAAACTAGGGGCATGCTTGAGGGTTTTAGATAACCCACATCTAGGTGCAAATCAAATAATTAAGGCATCAAAACACAATTGTACCTAGATCAAACAAAGAAACTAACTCTTGAGATTGTAATTAAAACTTTAAAATTTTGGAGATAGTTTCAGAATTTTTTTTTATTTAAGTTAAAATAACATAATCAGTATTAACCAAGAGTGCTCTCAGGAAAGAATGGTGGGGCAAAGGCTCCTTAAAAACCATCCTCTTAGACAAAACAACGTTCCCAGGAAAGACTAGTGGCACAAAGGTTTCCAAGAACTAGTCTCCTAGAGAGAACTCTCTTAGATGTTTACTTTTTATGTTATTAAAGTTAAGTTAATTAAGTTATGTTAAGTAAAAATTTAAGTTAATTAAGTAAAAGAAAATCTAAGTTAATTAAGTTAAGTTAATTAAAAAGCTAAGTTGGTTAAGTTAATAAAAAAAATCTAAATTAATTAAAAAGCTAAGTTAATCAAAGTTAATTAAAAAGTTAAGTTAATTTAAGTAAAAATCTAAGTTAATTAAAAAGTTAAGTTAATTAAGTTAAGTAAACTAAAAATCTAAGTTAATTAAGTTAAATAAAAATTAAGAGAGAAAAAAAAAGTTAAAAAAAATAAAAAAAAAATAAAAAAATAAAAATAAAAATTGAAAAAGGTAAAAAAAAATAAAAAAAAATAGAGAAAGGTAAAAGCAAATAAAATAAAAATTAATTTATATATATATATATATTATTTTTATTTAACAAAAATAAAATTAAGATTTTAAATAAAAATAAAAATTAAATGAAAATTAAAAAGTAAGTTTTATTTTTTTTTTAATTTTTTTTTAATTTTTTTTAATTTTTAATTTAAAATTTATTTAAGTTTTTTTTATTTTTTTTATTTTTACTATTCATAAACGGTAATTTTATTTTACTATCTACATTATATTATTTTTTTTTATCTTAAAATTTTTTCAAGTTTTTAATTTTTTTTTTAGTATTCATGAACGGTAATTTTTTTTACTATATACACTATATTATTTATTTTTATTATTTTTATCTTAAATTTTTTTTAAGTTTTTAATTTTTTTTACTATTAATGAACGGTAATTTTATTTTACTATTTACGCTATATATTATTTATTTATTTTTATCTTAAATTTTTTTAAAGTTTTAATATTTTTACTATTCATTAAGGGTAATTTTATTTTACTATCTACCCTATATTATTTATTTATTTATTTTTATCTTAAAATTTTTTTATTTTTTTTATTTTTTACTATTCATGAATGGTAAAACAAATTTACTTTAAATTTCAAATTTCTAAATTATTTTACTATTCAAAAAAAAAAATATTTTTATTTTTTATTTATTTATTTATTTTTATTTCTTATGAAATTTGAAATTTGATTATTATATTTTTTATTAAAACAAAAAAAAATCACAATTATTTACAGCACAAAAAATGTTTTTAAAATTTTGATAAATAATTTAAAAACCGCTATTCCTTCCCCGGCAACGGCGCCAAAAACTTGATGAGCGAAAACCGGCATCGCCAATTCTTGCCAATACTTTGGTTTTAATATTTATAAAACTCTCGCAAGTGCACGAATCATTTCGTTAAAAATGATAAGTATACTCCCAAGGTCGATCTAAGGAAGAATGTATGTGGTTTTTAATTTATTATTCAAACTTTTAAAAACGAAATTAAATCCTAAACATCCTGTCACGATATTTTGGGGTTTTGTGTTTTTAATCTACTTACATAAAAATAAACATAGATTCAATAAACATTCATGCAAATTTTATCATTTATAATGGTGGAGTATTTATGCATATAATAACTAAGTTAATTATGCTTGCTCATATTATCTAGGTTATTAAAGATATGAATTGATATTTATTGATTCTCTCTTTTTTGTATGAATATCACCTTTGGTGGGGTTAGATATTCTTTGTTAACTAAACAAATCAATTAACACCTATGGGTGGGGTTGATAACTAATATGCTTAATTAAATTAATTCCTTTTTCTAAGAGATTGAAAATGAACAATTTAAATGCCACCTTTGGTGGGGTTAGACAGTTTAAACTTTATTCAAGGTGTCCAAATTAAACCTAGGAATTTAGTTATCCGAGTACTAACTTTCATGTTTTAAAACCACTACTGAAAACATGTTGTCAATACATTTTCAGATAATAATTCTTATAAAAACTTTTGAAATAGAGCTTCAATCTAACTACCGGGCGATTGTACCATCAAATAAAAGAGCACTACTCTAAATCAGACCGGATAACTAAACCTTAAAATCTAATTTTCAGGTTTAAGTTTGTAATGAAAAATAATATATTTCTCTCTAACATTCTTAATATAAAATCTTGAATAAAAACAAAATCAATTCATTTTAGAGATTTTCACCTATTTAATATTTCGCAAGCATAACAACGTTATTATTACATCATGTTTATTAACAGCCAGCACAGTTAAATTTAATCACAGATAAATTAAATATAACATGTAAGAATAAAGAATTAAAATAACTGTAAAGAAAATAAAATCCTTACAGAACTTCGACGCTATTCCCGTTGCTGGAAAACCTCCAAGCGGAATTTGTACTTCCATTTATTGAATCAAAAAGCTAAAAAAATTACAAAAACATAACTAGTTCTTCCCAAAAAGGGAAGAACTCTAAAACTAAGAGAAATTAACTAAGAAAAGCTAGAAACTAAGAAAAACTAAAAATCTAAGAAAAGAGAGAAAGAAAGAAGAGAGAAGTGTGTTTTTAAGGTGTGTTTTGAAGTGAAGGGAAGTGGGGTATTTATAGGTGAGGATGGAGAGAAAAAATGAGTAAAAAATGTTAAAAAAAGTAAAAACGCGTAGTGCAAATGCTGAGGTCATTGATGACGTCAGCATGACGTCATGGGCGGCTGCACGTGAAAAATGGGGCGAAACGGGCGTCGGCGCGCGCGGGCGTGCACGAATCTGGGCAAGGTGCGTGCGGTTGGGTGGCGCGGCGGCGCGATTTTCTCCTTTTTGATATTTTTGACCCATTTTGTCCAATTTTTCCATATTTGTTGACCTTTCCCCATTTATTTATTAATATATAGGTGAGGATGGAGAGAGAAAATGAGTAAAAAAATGTAAAAACGCATAGTGCAAATGCTGAGGTCATTGATGACGTCAACATGACGTCATGGGGCGGCTGCACGTAAAAATTGGGCGAAACGGGCGGAGGGGTGTTGTGCACGTGCGGATCTGGGCAAGGCTTACGCGGATCTGGGTAAGGTGCGCGTGGGCGTGCGCGAATATGGGCAAGGTGCGCGGGGCTGGGCGCTGGGGCGCGGCTGCTGGGCGGCGCGATTTTCTTCTTTTTGACATTTTTGACCTTTTTGACCCATTTTGTCCAATTTTTCCATATTTTTTTACCTTTCCCCATTTATTTATTAATATATTTGTGATGTATTGCTTCCAGTATTCCTCTTTGAGTCTTTAAGTTGCATTTTTAAGCCAAATTACCTGAAAAACAATAAAAATACCTGTGATTCCAAAAAAGACAAATTTATATAAATATATGATAAAACATATAAATATATATATTTTTAATCAATTAATGTGCATAAAATCATGGTTATTTTAGTGCTTTTTGAGCACTCATCACATTGCATAACCTAAAAGGCATTCTTTGAAAAGAAAATGTCTTACAAGGACATGTAAACATCGTCTTTTCCTGATCTTCTAGTGCTATATGTACTTGATAACATCTGGAAAATCCATCTTGAAAGCAATAAACACTACTACAAAAAGGGATATTAAAGTCGGTTCGCTGAATCGACTTTAAATGAAATGACTTAAAATTTAAAGTCGGTTCACGCGGTGAACCGACTTTAATTTGTTATTTTTTAAAAAAAATTATTTTTTACTCATTTTCTATTATACTCGAATAAAAACTTGTATTCGAGCAGAAAAAAAAACAAAATCAGTTTAGGAAATAGTTGAAATAATACAAATATTTAAAAAATAAAATATTAATTAATAACAGAAAAATTACCATGATTTTGTTTTGTTTTATTCAAGATCATCATATTCTTCTCCTCATGTTATAATACAAACCTACATATATAATACAAAAAATTATACACATAAGTAATCACACATAATAGCAGAAAAAAATATGAATAATAAGTGCGTAAAATTAATAGAAATACTTACCAAAGTAAATGAAGTGATAAAATGAAGGAAAGGAAGAAAAAAATGGTGTTTTGTAAGTGAGAAATGGGTTAGAGAGGAAGAAAATCCACTAACCGGCACTGGAATTGGTAGTCGTAGGTGGCCGGAAAATGAGAATGAGTGGAGGAGAAATGAAGAAGATTTTGAGTTTTTGAGAGCTATACAATGCTTGGAATAGTTTCTGTCTGGCCAAGAAAGAAGAGAAAAGAATTTATCCACGTGTGTAGCGTCGGTTCCACGAGTCAACCGACGTTATCCACGTAGCATAGCATCGGTTGACACCTAGAAATGACACTACGTCCACGCATAGCGTCAGCTCGACACATCAACCGACGCTACATCCTACGTGGATAGCATCAATTCTACACGGAACTAACTGTAAACCAATTTAAAGTCGGTTTTTGGAAAAAAAATAAACTTTACATATCGACTTAAATACCCATTTTTGTAGTAGTGAAAATTTGTGCCCAACTAATCTTTCCATCATTTTATCAATGAATGGAAGAGGAAAGTGATCCTTTTTAGTATATAAATTTTGTTTCCTAAAATCTATACACATTTCATCCAATGATTATTCTAGTGGGCACTAATTCACTTGTGTCATTTTTAACAACTGTTATCCCAGCTTTGTTAGGTACCACATGCACTAAATTAGCCTACTTACTATCAGCAATAGGGTAGATAGTTCCTTCTTCTAACAATTTAAGATTTTCTTTCTTAACTATCTCTTGCATGTTTGCATTTTGTCTTCTTTGGGCCTCTTGTACGGGTTTGGTACCATCTTCCAAGTTGACTTATGCATACACATGGTAGGACTAATGGCTCTTTTATCACCAATACTCAAACCTATGGCTTTCTTAAACTTCTTAAGCACTTATATAATTTTCTTTCAACATTGGAGAATATTTTTGGATAAGTTTCTCCTTCTCCTAGAAACACGTATTTTAAGTGCTTAGGTAAGTCTTTGAGTTCAAGTTTAGGTGGATTGGCCTCTTTACTAGATGGGAAATTGGGTAGATTTAAGAGTGTACTAGATTTTTTCATTAGTTCATCACTATCTAGTTGTCCAAGGTACCCCTTAGTTTCCTCATCTAAATCTTTTTTGACCTCTTCAAGTGTAAGAGCAGTTTCAAGCTTGTCTTCTATTCTGGTTCAGGAAAAAGGTGCTTGGGATAAGATTTTCCAAAGGGTCAACGTCGAATATTTCATCGATGGCAGAAATAGAAGAAAAAGGTAAAGAATCAAAAACTTTAAAATGAACAGTCTCTCCTAAGACTTTCATTGTCAAATTCCATCTTGGACATCAATAATAGTCTTCGTAGTTTCCAAAAATGGTTTACCAAGTAGTATTGTGTGCTCTCTATCCAAGGATGTATTTTCTTTCATATCTAGAACCACAAATTCAATAGGTATTATCAGTTTTTCTTCCTATACCAGCACAACCTTAACTATTCCCTTTGGATACTTAAGAGATATATCTATCAGTTGAAATGATATAGTTGTGGGTTTTAAATCTCCTAAATGGAGTTGTAAGAATATAGAGTAGGGCATCAAGTTTAGATTATCATCTAAATCAAGCATTACTTTAGTGACCTTTCTATTCCCCATAATTATATTCATGATAAAACTTCCAGGGTTTTTCAACTTAGAAGGAAGTTAGTGTTAAAGTACAACACTAGAAATTTATGATACTACTACTCACTCATTAAGTTCATACCTTCTTTTCTTAGTGTTTAACTCTTTGAAAAACTTATCATAAGGGGGCACATTCATGATCACTTCTAATAATGGTAAATTGATATTTACTTTAGAAAGCATATTAAAAAGATCATAGAATTTTTTATCTTGTTTGGATTCTTTTAGCTAGTTTGGAAAGGTTATTTGCAACTAGTGTGGTTCTATCATCTTTCAAATTTTGGGGATGTCCGTTGACTACCCGATGAGTTTTTCTGAAGGTTTGTCAAGTTTAGCACTTGTCTCTACTTTTTACGAGACTAGAATTTCACCTTCTTTATTACTTTCAACTATAAGGTAGACTTTAGAGATTACAAGTAAAATAGTATTGACTACCTTACCACTTCAAAGGGTTCTTACATCCTTCGCTTGTTTGGGTTGAGTGGGAAGCTTTCTTGGTTTTTGCCTTGTATTTTTTCAACTAGTTGCTCAACTTTAGTTTCAATCCTTTTAACCAAAGCCTCCATGGTGCTCAACCTTTGATTATTCATCAATTGGTTTTCATGAATAACTTGAATAAAATCATTCAAGCTATCCTCTAAGGTTGGCTTAAAAGGATGATTTGGTGGGTAATGGTGATTTTTATTTGGCCATATATTTTGACATTGGTTGTAGGCTTGGTAATTGTTTGGTGTCCAATGATGATCAGGGTGATTATCAGTGTTTGGATGATACCTTTAAAAGGAATTGACTTCCTCCATGGCATCCACACTAGAATCACAAGTATATGAACAATTACGGGTATCATGCCCAATTGAAAAACACACTTCATACACCTCTTGCTTTGGAATTTGGTGGGTAGTGGGAAGTTGCACTTTCTTAATCAATTCAATAATTTGCAAGGTCATTTCATTACCGAAGCCAACTTCATTGACTCCTTATCTCCTTCTTTTAGAACTTTGTTATTGGGAATTACAACGCAACAACTTATAGTGACTGTAGATTTCCTCTATGGTCATTTGTCCCACAGCTTCTCCAGTAGCATTATCAACCATGTATTGACCCTACAATGTCAATCCATCATAAAAGAATCAGTTTGTAGCTGTAATGAAAAACTATAATGGGGACATTGAATGAAAAGGAGTTTGAATCTTTCCTAAGCTTCATGAAAGAGCTCTTAATCTATTTAAGAAAATGTTGCTATCTTCATCCTTAGTTCAATAGTCATTTGATGGGAATAGCACTGTCAACGGACAACTTAGTTGTCCATAACAGCTTTGCTGTGTTCCATTGATAACTTAGCTGTCCATAATAGTTTTGCTATAATTTGTTGTCCATATTCATTTAGTTGTACACAACTACTGTTCATAGTCTATTTAGTTGTAAATAATTGTCCATAAATAGCTGTCGATAGCTGTCCATAGACAGTAATCCATGGCTGCCCATAAACTATCCATAAATAGCTGTCCACAACTGTCCATAGCTGTTCATAGACAGCTTTGGTGTATTTTGTAGGTTTGTTGTATTTTGTAAAGTCTATAAATAGAAATAAATCATAAGACCAAATCGTTCGGTCATTTTCATACAACATTCTTGACTTATTTTTGACAAGTACCTACCCATAAACTTTTCATAGACTGCCTCACAAGTTGTTAGAGAACCCAACTGTAAAGTAATGAACCATGACCAAGCTTTATTCTTGAGGGTGTAAGGAAAACACCTCATCCTAAGCTGGTCCTCATCAATTCTCTATAGTGGAAAGTTTTGCACAATAACATAGAATTCTCTAATGAAATGCAAAGGGTCTTCATTAGGGATGTCGTAAAAGAAAGGCAAAAAAGAATAATGAATCTTTTTCAATTCATAGTTCCTTGCAGCCTCTTGAAATTGTATGCCGGAAGTTGCATTTCTAATGATTGGCATTGCATAGTCCTTCATCATATTTTGCCTACTTCCAGCATTTCTCATGGCTACTTATAGTTGAAATTGATACTCATCCTCTTATGTATCACATCTAGCTCCTAAAGTGTAAAATAGTATAACTCTCTAGCAAAGATTTCTCACTTGAAAATATGTATAGGATTGAACAAAAAAGCTAGGGAACCTAAGTTAAATATTTTTTGTAATGCTAAATTTAAAGAATGGACACAACTTTTGAAACAAATGAATTTTTATTATTTCATTGGAATTTTACTACACAAGTTCTTAAAATAAAAACAAAAAAAAACTAAAAGAAAGGAAAATACAATAATGGGTGAACTCCAACTTGGGTGAACTCCAACTTAGGACTAAAATTTATCGTCTTCTAGTAACATGTTGCTTGGAGATTTCATAATGACAAACTCAATGTCTCCTTTTCAATAAATTTATTTGATCTAATTTGACCATTTAGTTAGTCTTTGTATTCTTTTTGCGAATTATCGGCTAACTATTCCACTTTGACTTTCACCTTTTTGATAGAAGCTTCCACATAGTCCAACTGTTGATTGGTTTTAGACAAGTTACCTCTGTAGACTTGAATAAAAGAATTCAAGTTTTCCTCCATGGCTGGTTTATTAGGAAGGCTTCTTTGAATAGGCTGGTGGAATTTCTTATTTGGCTTATTTTAGCTTTGGGAAAAAGATGGGTTGAATTGGGATCGAATCTTTGCCTCTGTTGATATGCTCCCAAAACATTAACCTATTCAGTTTTAGCTGTTGCTTCTCCTTGATATGGGCAGGCTTCAGTACCATGTCGTATGTTGCTACACAAACCACAATGTTCATTGTTGGTGTTGGTTTTCATAGTGAGAAGAGAAACTTACTTGGTCAATTGAACAAGTTATCTTTGAACATCACTACAGGAATCGATTTCATAAACTCCAACTCCTCTCACTCGTGAGCTTTTCTGTTGGGAATTTGCATGCAACATCTCAAAGAGGTTGTATGTCTCTGAGGCTATTTTAATTTCCATATCTTTTTTAGTAGCATTGTTGACAATGAATTGGAATTTCTGCATAAGTCCATCGTAAAATAATTGGTTTTGCAACTACAAGGGAAAACTATGATGGGGGCATTGAGTGAGGAATAGTTTGAACCTATCTCAGGCTTCATGGAATTTTTCTCCATCCATTTGAGAGAGAGTGACAAGCTTTGCTTTTAGCTCTGATGTCTTTTGCTGGGAATAGAATTTTCCCATGAATTTGTTGTAAATGTCCTCCTAGGTCATCAGAGAACCTAGAGGGGGTGACATCAACCAAGCTTTGGCCTTGTCCTTCAAGGTGTAATGGAAACACCTCATTCTAAGCTGATCCTCATTTAGAATACCTAGGGGGAAGGTTTGGACTATGGCATAGAAATCCCTAATGAAGGAAGCATGGAAAAATGAATGTTTTTTAAGTCATAATTATGAGTGGCCTCACCTAGTTGGATAGAGGAAATTTACATGCCAATTATTGGCAGTACAAAATCTTTCATGGTGGTTTCCCTAACCTATGAGTTTTATCCCATTTCTAATGGTTCCAGTAGAGGATTAAGGCTTGGTTTTATGTTTGGCTCAAAAATAGGTTGATGGCTAGAATTCAACCTTGTGGAAAATTGTTTAAATTTATGAATATTATCTATGTATAGTGTAAGAGGATTTTCTAAGAATCTTCTACCACGCATAGACTAGTGAAAGTGTAAATTTAAAACACCTATCAATTAAAAAGGAAAAGAATAATAAAATAGCTATACAAAATGTTTGAGAAAATATACATAGTAATTAATATAAAAAATACTAAACAAGTCAGTTAAGTTAATCTTTAAGTTAAATAATATAACCAATATTACCCAAGAGTGTTGCTCCTAGGAAAAAATGGTGAGACAAAGCTTCCTTAAATACCATCCTTCTAGACATAGCAACATTTCTAGCAAAAATTAGTGGCACAAAGGTTTTTAAGAACTAGTCTCCAAGACATAATTCGCTTATATATATTTTTTCATTTTATTACATAGTTATTTGTTTAATTAAAATTAAAAGTGAAAGTTAAAAATTAATTAATTAATTTTCTATTTTTTAAAATTTTTTATGTTCATATTTTCATTTTTATTGTATTTGATTTTATTTTCTTTGTATAGTTTTGTAATTTTTAGAATTTTAGGATTAGTTTTAAATCCATTGCAAATCTCGCCCCACACGCATCCTTGCTTGTCCAAATGTGTCCAAAATCAAATTTTAAGATATTTTCTAACTTTTTTTGGCTTTTTTCTCATCCATAAAAGGACCTTTTCTCCCATTGTAAAAATGATCCCTAAAATCCAAAAAATCACACATTCTCTCTCTTTCTCTTTCTATAAAGCTTTCTTAGTTTTTATTTCTTTAGTTTTAAAGTTCTTTTCTTTTTGAGAACTAATTATGTTTTTGTAGATTTCTAGTTTTTGATTCAATAAACGAAAATACAAATCCGTTTGGAAGCTTTCCAAAAATGGAATTAACATCAAAGTACTATAAAGATTCTTTTGATGTATAATTTTGAATGAATTATTTATAATTATTTTTATGTTTTATTCTTATATGTTATATATAATTTGTCTGTGATTAAATTTAACATGGTTGGCTGTTTGTAAATATAATATAATGATAAAGTTGTTATTCTTGTAAAATATTAAATAGGTAAAACATTTCTACAAAATAAATTGATTTGGTTTTTATTAAAGATTTTATATTAAGGATGTTAGAGAAAAATATATTATTTTTCATTACAAACTTAAATCTGAAAATTATATTTTAAGGTTTAATTATCCGATTTGATTTATAGTAGTGTTATTTTATTTGTTTATACAATCATCTGGTAGTTAGAGTGCATGAAGCTCTATTTTGAAAGTTTTATAAGAATTATTATTTGAATATGTATCGAAAACATATTTTCAGTGATGGTTTTAAAACTAGAAAGTTAGTGCTAAGATAATTAAATTCGCAGGTTTAATTTACATATATTGAATAAAGTCTAATTAACTGATTCCGCTTAAAGTTATGATTAAATGGTTTACAATTTTCTTAGAAATAAAGCTGAAATTTATTACTTAATTAATTATAGGCCCCACCTAAGGATATTAGTTAAATAATATTAAATAAAAGAATTTGGACCCTCCCTAAGGACACTTTCATACTAAAAAGAAAAAAAATAAGTAAAAATCAATTTATATCTTTAATAACCTAAATAATATGAGCAAGCATAATTAACTTAATTATTATATCCATAAATACTAAACTATAATGAATGATAAAAAATTGTATTATTGTTTATTGAATCCATGTCTATATTTATTTTTGTATGTTATTAAATTGAGAAATACAAATCAAAATATAGTAACAAGATGTTTAGGATTTAGTTTCGTTTTTAAAAGTTTGAATAATAATTAAAAACCACATATACTTCTTTTTTAAAATCGACCTTGGGAGTATATATGTCATTTTTTAAAAAAGAATTTGTGCACTTGCTAGAGTTTTACAAATATAAAATCAATGTATCTGCAATATTGATCTTGTTAGCAATACTCATCTTATAGATATATTGGTTTTATATTTCTAAAATTCTCACAAGTGTAAGAATAATTTTATAGAAAATGAGAAGTATATTCCCAAGGTCAATCTAAGGAAGCAATATATGTGGTTTTTAATTTATTATTCAAACTTTCAAAAATAAAATTAAATCCTAAACATTATGTCACAATATTTTGATTTGTAATGTGTAATCTAATAACGTACAAAAATAAACATAATATGGATTCAATAAATAATAATGTAAATTTTTATCATTCATAAAAGTGGAGTATTTATGAATATAATAACTAGTTCTTCTTAAAAAGAGAAGAACTTTAAAACTAAAAACTAAGAAAGTTTTTAGAGAGAGAAATCTAGAGAAAGAAAGAGATAGAAATGTGTGAGTTTTAGGATGATTTTTACAATGAGAGAGAGGATCCTTTTATAGATGAGGAAAAAACCAAAAAATGGGAAAGTTTTGAAAAATTGATTTTAGACTCGTTTGGACCAGCTCACACGCGTGTGGTAGGCGAGATTTGTGGTAGATGGGCATTGGCGCATGGGGGACTCAACAAGGGTGTGTGATGGCTACGCGTGGGCGTGTCTTGGATGCGAGCACGACTTGACTTTTTTTAACATTTGTTTTTACTATTTTGACCCATTTTGTCCACTTTTTCCATTTTTTTTTACCTTTTCTCATTTTTTCTCAACATATTTGTGATATATTTCCTTCAGTATTTTTCTTCTTGTCTTTAAGTTATTTTTGAAAGAAAATACCTAAGAAACAATAAAAATACCCATGATTCCAAAAAGGCAAATTTATATAAAAATATTATAAAATCATACAAATATAAATCTATTTAATCAATTAAAGTACATTAAATCATTATAATTTTAGTGCTTTTTAAGCATTCTTCATAATGCTAGTAATGACTTGATGATATTCAAAGGCATCAACCTAAGCATGAGTTCATCGATGGTCACCTTTTTTCCCTTTGATTGGGTTGTGGTGGCCTCTTACCTAGAGGGCTTGCTCTTTTCTTCCCATCAAAGAGCTTATCCCTCGTGAGAAAGGTGTTTCTTTCTGAGAGCTCCCCTCCTTAGGGAGCCTACTCTAAAGTTGAGGTAGTAGCTCAGAAGTAGTGAACTCCATACTATCTAGATAGATAGAAAAAAAGGGTGTTAATTTTGCAAGCACATGCCAAATAAAAAGGAAGATATTTCATAGAGGGCCAGTTCACCATCAACAAGGAGCACTTTGAACCTCCCCTCATAGTTTGTGGGAGGTGCTTGAGGCTTACGAATAATACTATGTAGAGGCTTCTCTAAGCCTCGCCTCATCAACCCACAAGCAACAAAACGGGGAATGTTTAGTCGCTGCCTCAATAGAGTCTTCTCGGGCAGATAGTTTTGGATATCAGTCAATCGTTGCTTGGCCTCGTGGCTCAAGGTCATAATAAAGGAGCCCATATTCCTTATCATGACCTTGGTGTCAACCCAGATTCTCGTTATCAACCTGGTATCATTGTTTGGAGTCTTCTACCGACTAGAAACATAGAAAAAATACTCCTTCCAGTTCTTCTCATTCTTGAAGAAGGTCATATTTATACCCCAATCTTGTTTCACATACATATAGACTCTCATCATATCTGTAAGATTATGCTTTAATACATATGCTTCATTGGACATGGGCATCTCAATTTCAACCCCTAGCTCTCTGTATATTAGTGTGTGGAAAAACATGCATCTTTACCCATTTGACATCACATGGCCTAGTATGAGTTGAGTCCTTGCCAAAAATTTCCTTGTAAAGGAGTATAGAATAAATCTGACCCCAACCATAAGGCCTTCTTATGGAAGATTGTCCATCCAGCTAGAGGTCGGTCGCTATCAATCTATATATATATATATATATATATAAAGTATGTACAATCCTTATATTTTTTTGTGTGTGTGTGATTACATATGGGTCATATTGCTTAAATATTGATGTCTTGTGTAGTTTGTTTCACATTTGAACAATTCAATTATCTACACATGTGAAGTGGGTTAATTTTATTTTAGGAATGTAACTTATTGAGTTTGTTACATGAAAAAATTAAAAAAACCTAAACAGTTATGGGAATAATTTTCATGACACTTGTATGACCACGATTATCGTAGAATAATTAGTCACAACTGTCATGAAAAGTTGCAAATAAAAAGTTAATTTATTTTACAATAATAATTACTTTATAATGACTCTTTTAAATAATAAAGTTTTTTCCCTTTAATATTAATTTGCTTTTTTTATATCTATATCTGTTTGCATGTATCATGGCCAATATAATATATAATAAGTAAAAATTTAAATAAAAATTGTAATAATTAAAAAAAAAATTAAAAATATATTGTGAAATATATTTCAAATGAATCGTGTTAAATACTTTCTTTTTGATCATGTTTAAATTATTTTTCAATCACTCAACGTAAAAATATTAATATTTTATTAAAAGTTTTTAAATAATATGTTTTTTTAATTGATATATTTATTTTTATTATTAATTAAATAATATTATTTATAATATAAATTAAATGAAATTAATTAATTATCATAACATAAAAGAGATTATAGATGTAACACTTTTCTCTTGTGTTTATATCACTAGTATCCACACTCTGCATGCTAGCTTCGAATATCTCGAGGGTTGATAACAACCATGTCGAACATTGGTAATAATCGAAGACAATTTCAATAGAGATTATTACGATGTAATTTAATATATTTTCAATATTTTTATTTAATTATTATAATATTGATTTGAATGAATATAATGTAAATCTATATTATCTAAAATAATAATAAATAAAGAAAAGGCTTGCTACTTACGAATCAAAAATCCAATTATATATGTGAGATTTTAATAATTGCTTGAATATCTGTATAAATCAGTAGGCCCCTACTTATTTAAAAGATTCTTCACGCATTCACAACTCCATTAAGAAACAATTAAAACACACACACATATATATATATTATATAATATTATTATGATAAGTAAAAAATAGTTTGTAAGATTTTAATAACTAAGTGTTATTGAATAGTATAGTTAAGATAAGATATAGTATATATTTGCTTAATTATACATAGAAATGCATGTTTATGATAACAGATAATACTTCTCTTTTGGTTGTATTAAAAAAAAGTACTTTTTTTTTCAAAAAATAATACTTCTTGAGTGTATAGCTATAAAAAAATTCAACTACAATGCATCAAAGTTCGGATATATGTTAAAAATAAAATTAATTGATTAAGACTTAATTAATTGCATCTAATTGGTATTATTTATGTAATAAGTATGTGATCCAATGACCTAAGATACCTCACTCATATTAAGGATAGTTCTTATATATAACGACCTTATGAATCTGAAGATCAAGACCTGGTGGTCAAGACATGAGGATCAAGACCTGATGACTAAGATCTGAAGGCCAAGACCTGATGACTAAGATCTGAAAGGTAAGACCTATTCAAAGTAAATAGACTGATACACTATCATAACAACTTGAGTTACATCTTATTTTAAAAACTCAAGCAACATGTATATAACTACCTATTTATGTAATTTCTATGATGACCTGACTTATTAAGGGTCAAATTATATTTATTTTAGCCACTTGAGAGTTCTAACCTATGTAACCTCGACACTTGTTTAGTAGGTGTTATTTATATCTTTTTAATAGGGAGAATACAAGATCGGTTCATTTTGTAAATAATTTCACTTTTTTCTAAAAATCATTATAATCCTAACGCGAAATTCTCGTTTCAAATCACATTTTTGCATTATATCAATTGTATTTGATTTTAAAAAAAAGACAATTGTTTTTTTTTATTTAAATAAATAAATTAAATATTATTTGTAAAATACAATTTGAACTAGGATGAATGGTGTTAATATACCTAAATTATATAATTATTCTTTTATTAATTGATCAAATTCTTTTAAAAATTACATAAAATAACATCCAAAATTTATAAAAATAAAAATAACTCATAAATAATATTAAAAAGAGTTAAATTAGTTTAATTTTAATATTAAAAAAATTTAAAAAATCACATTTTAACTTATTCGACGTCTAATTAGATAATCTAATTTTTTTAATATTAAAAATATAAATGAAACAAAAATAGTACAATTTTTATGTTCAGAAATTTTAAAGTTGCTAATTTTATTATTTTTCTAATTTTTTTGGTTTTTCATTTCTTGAAGCTACGTATTTAATTATTAAATTGTTTTTATAACAGTGACATTTGCTGCTGTTGGGTAGTTCAATATAATGTGTCCAAGCGGACCAAGCCCATCAATGTATAAATCAAATGTGTTAAGTGCGAGTGTATTTTATTTTATAAATTTCTTTTTTATATTTGTGTGTTAATTTATATAGGTAATATTATTTTCATATTAAAAATATATAAAATATTTATTTTATTACTAGTATTAATTATAATCTAATATATTATTATTAATTAAAGTTATTATTAATCAGATATTTTTATGATAAAAATAATAATATATATTCTACGATGTCGTTATCCTTTATATAAATCATAATTATATATATAATCCCAATATACCTTGTCATTTAAAATACATACGTTTTATTTAATAACGTATGTAGAGACATAAATAACAAAGAAAACAAATAGTGACGATTGTGCAAGATGGAGCGGAACTTTTAGTGGGACATGTATATTTTTGTTTGTAAGTGATAAAGAATGCGAAAGAACATGCAAAACACATGAGGGAGCAACATCAGCAAAATGCATCTTTAATATATTCATTTCGACCAATTTGTATATGTTATTTTTGCTAATCATATATATATACAAATATACAATAAGAAATCATCTATATATAAATTTATAATATATATATCACAAATAATATAATACGTTGATAGATAGAATTAAGAGCAAGTAATATTATTTAATAAATAAAATTATTAGAATGTTTAATTCTTCACCAAACCTTGTTATTTAGAGACAATAATGTACACATTAAGTTTTGTACATAATAAAAAAACTAAACAAAACTTGGAAAGTTAAGAATTAGAAATATTGAGCATATAGCGAAGCCTCCTAATAGTGTAACCACATGACTCATGCATTTTAAGATTATGAGTTTACAAACTCTCAAATTCTAGAACTAGCACGAAGAGATTATGATATCAAGTTTTTAGAGGAACAACTTAAGAACCCACAAATTTAAAAGAAGAGAAATAATTGATTTGTTAAAAACATGTTAAAGATTATCATATTAGAACCCTCGTTACTAAAAAACATACATATGGTTTCAGACCTATAGTTTCGGTTTTTATAAAAACTGAGGCCATAGGATTTTGGTCACGGTTTAATAAAAACCAGGCTATAGGATATGTTTATGGTCTCGGTTTTTATCAATAAATATGGTCATAAGTTATATCAATTTTTTTTCATGTTTTTTCTCTTTTTTATTTTTTTTTCTTTCCTTCTCTCTTTCTTTTACTTTTTTTTCCTTCTCCCACGCCCTAGATCTCTCTTTCTTTTTTCTTTTTTTTTCTTTTTTTTTTCTCCCAAATTTGAAATTTCTCTTCCCCTCTCGTGATTCTTCCTCTTCCTGTCTCTCCATCCTCTTCCTGTCTCTCCATCCTCTTCCCGTCTCTTCTTCCTCTTCCTCCTTTTCCTAGCTCACTGGTTCGGTGGTCGCTGTTTGATGGGTCGTTGTTCGTTGGACGTTGGACACTAAACGCTGGTCATTGGACGCTGGACGCTGGTCGTTGGTCGTTGGATGTTGGTCGTTGGTCGCTGGATACTGGACGTTGGTCACTGGACGCTGGTTACTGGTGTTGGTGCTGGTGCGCTGCGCTGTTGCTAGTGTTGGTGCGCTAGTGCTAGTGCGCTGTGCTGTTGCTAGTGTTGGTGCGGTAGAGTTGGTACTGGTGTTGGTGCGCTACACTGGTGTTGGTGTTGGTGCTCTATGCTAATATTGGTGCGATGCACTGGTGCTGGTACGCTACATTGATGCTAGTATGCTGCGCTGGTGCTAGTGCAGGTGCATTGGTGCTAGTGCTAGTACGTTGGTGCTAGTGCTGGTGTTGGTGCTGGTGCGGTGCACTGGTGCTTATGTTGGTATTGGTGCGTTGCGCTGGTACTAGTGCTAGTGCAGGTGCACTGCGCTGGTGCTGGTGCACTGCATTGGTGCTAGTGTTGGTGTGCTACGCTTGTGCTAGTGCTAGTGCACTGGACCATGATGTCTGGTACCTGGTGTTGATGCCGATACATGTATTAACTAGTGGAGAATATTTTATCTACATCACACAGGTACTCTTCTTTGTCTCTGTTTACATGTGTATTTATGCATCTGTCTCTCTTTTTAGCAAGCTTGAGTTGTTATTGAAACAATGTTGATCAAATTATCAGTGTCCTTGTTTTTCATCTCCTTTAATGTAGAAGCTGGTGTTCTTTTTCAGGATGTGTTAAAAACTTACTATATTAGTTTACACTGTGAATAATGTCATAATATGTTGTTTTTTTGTTGCCGTGTTCTTTTATTTTCTTTTAATGATGACTATGCAGAAAAGAATTGAAAATATTAATATCATGATTTCAAGCAGGGAATTCTTCTATATGGAAAGGTTGTTGCTATAAAGAGGCTTTTCTTCAATACCAGACAATAGGTAGATCATTTTTTTAATGAAGTTAATTTGATTAGCGGCATCCGTCATAAAACCTGGTAGAATTGTTGGGATGCACCATTACAGGCCCTAAAAGCCTTATTCTTTATGAATATGTTCCAAATTAAAACCTACATGATTAATTTTTCAGAGGTACTTTTGACTTAAAAATCTGTCATCTTTTCATGTATGGCTACGTTCTTTTCTTTTACTTATTCCTCTTTTGATTATTATTAAATTGATTTTTGTTGGTATTATTGTTGTTAAATTGATTTAAATCTCCCTACTGATGGTGCTACATTATTGGTTCTACTTGTGTTGGCGCTGCTGGTGTTATTTGTGCTGGTGCTATTGGTGTTGCTGGTGCTGGTACTGTGCGCTGGTGTTGGTACACTGGCACTGTTGGTGCTATTGCGCCGTTGTTGGTGTTGGTAATACCCTTTTTTTATGTTTGTAATTAATACTAAAAAGTCAGTTTGTAATACTAAGTTTTTTTCTTCATGTTTTAGTTTATAATAAACTCTCAAATATAATTATACTTTTAATTTTAATATAATATGATTTTTAATATTATAATTAATAAATTTATTGTAATTTATATTGATTTTCAATATTGTAATTACTAATTGTATTTTTTTAATTTATGTATACCCTATGGCCTCAGTTATTATAACACCGAGGTCATAGGTCATTACCTATGGTCTCTCTCACTTAGGCCTCGATTCTTATAACTGTGGCCATAGACCTACTATCACGGTTAAAAACTGAGGCCGTATGTATGTTTTTAAGTAGTGCCTAAGGAAACAAAGTCCTTAAAATCATAATCTTGAGACACCACAAAGGATAATCACTATCTTTGATAAGTCAAATTCAAGCATTCAATCAAAAACACAAGAAGCCAAAGCAAAAACGTTTTGAAATATTTTTTTCATTAATGATATTTGTTCTTGCCTCCAAGTTACATAGCTCTTCTTATTAATCAGCAAGAAATCCCAAAATAAAAAACCCTAGATGAAATGGGCCTAATGAGTCTAATCCAACCTTAAAAATGAAATACTAAAAGACTTAAAATAAAAATCCCACAATTCATTAAAATAAAAATTGCTAAACATAAAAGGCACACAATTAAATAAAAGACTGAAAATTAAAATAAAAGGCCAATAATTAATTAAAATAAAAATGACTAAACATAAACAGCCCATAAGTAACTAAAACAAAAAAAAATCCTTCCTAATTTATTCTTTGCATCCAATTTGACATTTCAAATCTATCCCTTACGTAGGATCTTGAGAATATTTGTAGGATCTTGAGAATCTTTAGAATATTTGTAAATATCAACTTATTTAGCACCCCAATCTTTATTATTCCCCTCTTCTTCGAAAATATTCCTCCTCGAATCTTAGCTTTGTAAGTAGGTCAATTTGGTATTGCAGAATTAGGTATAAAGTCTATTTGATGTTACAAGCCCCGCAAAGGATGTAATCCATGGGGAATCTTTTTAGGAAGTTGTTTCTCAAAGTCATGCAACATAGATACAATGACACTAGGAAAATATGAGTTAAGATCGTAAGTAAGAAGATAAAAACCCTTGTACATAAGTACAAATACTTGTTGCCTTCCAACACTTACACTCATACTCACGTTTTTCAACAATTACACTCTTTTTTTTATTTTCCTCTCTTGTTAGCTCACTTTTCTATCTGGTTTGCTTACTTTTCTCTCTAGTTTGCTTACTTTTCCTCTTCTTATTTTTCTCTCTTATTTGCTGAATTTTTTCTCTCTTTTTTCACTTTTCTTTACTTTATGCTCATTTTCCTCTCCCTTTTTCCGCTCAATCTCACTTGCTCTCTTTTTCATTTTCCTCCTTCTCACACTTTTGTTTTTCTCTCAATTTTCACTCTCCTGTTATCCTAATTTGGTCTTCATAAGCTTGCAAAGGTTTGAGAGGAGCTAATACAACTTTTTGGTTGTTCATTTCCAAAGAATAACGATTTTTGTAACCATTATATGACACCTTCCTATCAAACTGTCATGCTCGACCGAGTAATATATGAGCAGCATACATTGGTGTCATTTCACAAAGAAATTCATCTTCATATTTTCCAATTGAAAAAGGAACCCAAACTTTTTTGTTTACCTCAAATTCTCCACAATCATTCAACCATGGTAGCTTGTATGGGTTAGGATGTCTCTACCACTTCAAATTTAACTTTTTTACTAACAAGGTACTACCAAAATTAATGCAGCTCGCACTATCAATAATTAATGTGCATACTTTATCCTTCACATGGCATCTTGTGTGGAAAATATGATCATCGTACTTGTCATCTTCTTTATCATTAGGCAGTATATTTAGGACTCTCCTTATGACAAGTGAATCTCTATGCACAGGTTCTTCCACTTCAACATTGGAACCATCCTTCACTAGTGGTATCTTTTCGTCACATGAACAGACACTTTTGATTTTCCCTTTGTTTGTACAACCATGATCTTTTTGTCCCGTTTACAACTTACTCTCTCTTCCATTATGGAATCAGCTTCTTCTTCCTTGAACTCATATTTTCTATAACTTCTTTTATTTAATTTAGAACCATAAGATTCTAAATCATCCAAACTTGAATTTAGCTGCTTAAATTGATCATTAAAAGTCTTGAAGAGGACTTTTAAGTCAACCTCTTTTAATTATATTCCTTCCTTACTCATGTTTTCAAACTGTAGAAAAAATGAGATAACTCACACACACTCTCCTATGTTTGCATCCAAATAAGATTATTATCACTCTATTTTTTAACACTATTTTGGCATTTTTTTCAAAGCTCATGCTATCCTCCTTTGTGTTCTTAACAAAATCAAAGAATCCAACAAATCTTAAGAAGTAATCATTTTATTGGTTAATATCTCAAAATTCAGAATTCTAAAAACTTAATGGAAAAGTATGACAAAAATAAAGTCCAAAGAAGACTCTAAAGAAAGAAAGTCCAAAGAGGACTCTAAAGAAAGAAAGTCCAAAGAGGACTCTAAAGAAAGAAAGATAGTCCAAAGAGGACTCTAAAGAAAGAAAGTCCAAATAGGATACTAAAAAAATACTCTTGACCAAAAAGGACTCTATAGAAAGAATATTGACAAAAGAAGACTCTAAAGAAAGAATCTTGACCAAATAGGACTTTAAAGAAATACTCTTGACCAAAGAGGACTCTAAAGAAACACTCTTGACCAAAGAGGACTCTAAAGAAACACTCTTGAGCAAAGGGGACTCTAAAGAAATACTCTTGACCAAAGAAGACTCTAAAGAAACACTCTTTGACCAAATACGACTATAAAGAAACACTATTTGACCAAATACGACTCTAAAGAAAGACTCTTTAATAAGGAGGACTCTAAAGAAAGACTCTTGATCAACTATGATTCCTTTTTTTAATTTTTTAAATCAAACTTGGGTAGCAAGAACAAAATAAAGGAAAACCAATTTCAACATGAACAAGAAAAATCAACAATAAAACAAGAATTAGATTCTTTAACAATATATTACTATGATCTCCTTTTTTCTTTCTTTTTTCACTTTTTACTTCTCCTACAAATATAAAATTCAAAACAAAAAAAATCACAATCTTAATGAACAAGAATCGAAAACAAACGCAAAAAGTTGCGACAAATATTTAACCCCTCAATAAGTGGTCTAAACAACGGAATTTGAGGTCGAAAATGATATGGAATGCAGTCGCAACATTAGAGATCAAAGTGAGCTTCAATTTGATATATTATAATAGTCTTTCTAATACCCTAGTCAAAAGTTAGGAGCATTTTAAAGTTGCAACTCTAATTTATCAAATTTGGTTTTTTGAAACTACGAACAACACCCTCTTCCTCCTTTTTTTGTTTTCATTTTTTTTAATTTTTTGAAGAACAAAGATAGGTTGAACACATAATTAAAGAATCAAGAAAAATATATGAAGAATCAAAGAAAACTATGAAAAAAAATCTAAATATGAAAACAACAACAACGAAATTGAAAGAAAACACAAGACTCAAAAGAATGAAATTTCTCTTCTTTTTTGTAATTTGTGATTCAAGAACACAGAAAAAAAATCAAAGGATGAATTTTTTTAGCAACCAAGGCTCTGATACCAAATGATCCAGACCCTTTAGGCGAACAACCTAGGAACCCACGAACTTAAAAGAATAGAAACAATTGATTTGCAAATAATGTGTTGAAGATGATCAGATTAGAACCCTAAGGAAACAAAGTCCTTAAAAACCCAATCTTGAGATGCCACAAACGATGATCACTCCTTTTGATAAGTCGAATTTAAGCATTCAATCAAGAACACAAGAAGGCAAATAAAAAGCTTTATGAAATATACTTTTCATTAATGATATTTGTTCTTACCTCCAAATTACATAGCTCTTATTATTAATAAGCAAGAAATCCTAAAATAAAAAACCCTAGATTAAAAGGGCCTAATGGGCCTATTTAGTTATGGATTAGGCCTAATCCAAACTTAAAAATAAAAGACTAAAAGACTTCAAATAAAAAGCTCACAATTCACTAAAATAAAAATTGCTAAACATAAAAGGCCCACAATTAAATAAAAGAATGAGAATTAAAATAAAAGCCCATAATTAATTAAAATAAAAATTACTAAATATAAAAAGCCCATAAGTAACTAAAACAAAAAATTCCTTCCTAATTTATTCCTTGCGTCCAATTTGACATTCCTAATTTATGCCTTGAGTAAGATCTTGAGAATATTTGTAGGATCTTAAGGATCTTTAGAATATTTGTAAACATTAACTTAGTTAGTACCTCAATCTCCATTAGATTAGCTTAGTCATGAATTTTTCCACTTGTTCCTCACTTGAGACATGTTCAAGTAGTAGTTCACAAATTTGTACCTCTTATGTAAGAAAATAGAAATCAATTTCCACATATTTAGTTTAATCCTAGAACGCAATATTGAATTATTTTCTAAGTGACCATGCATTGATGTTATCATATAATAGGATAAATGGCTGTGTTTTTTGCACCTTCATTTTCTTAAGTAACTTTTGAATCCAAGCAATTAAGTTCAGTTGTGGCATGAGCGTTTGGATATCAACCAAGGCCATAATGTTGAAGTTCGATTTGCAGGACAAATCCACTCATAGTGCATCACACGTACCTCCAATGTAAGGCCTAGACAATGAAAGACTGACCATCTAGGGTGGTATTTGAGGTCAATATATGTGTTTATACTCAATTGTTTTACCTTTTATTGCCCTAGGTGATTCAATCTTATTTTGATATATAAGCAATAAAAGGTATGAAGTAATGATTATTAGCACATTATTTCTCTCTAGCGTCTCTCTAAATTTGAACCATCCCCAACAATAAGCAATGGCTCTTAAGTTAGCTTTTATAGGATATCTTGGCACTACGTACCCTTTGCTTACTAGATTACAAAAAAATTGTTAAGAGAATAAGGGAAGTGTATGAGCAATGTGGTTAGACTATTAGGAGTTTCCATGGGATTCTTTTAAATTGTAACAAACTATAATAAATATCAATTCTATCCTACACTAAAACAAATATGAGTTTTTATGGCTTTTTAATATGGTATTTTGTTAAAAGAAAATGCAACATGTTATAAGTTGGAAATGGTATTGTTCTTTATTTTTTTGAATATAATTCCAAAAACTTGAAATCATGACTCTTTTTTAATTTTTATGACATTTAACTCATGCACTAACAATTTGGTACCAAATTGTTTTAGTTAAATCCTTCCCATGAAACTACTTATACATCCCACTGAAATGTCATTTCATTTAGATCCATCTTCAATACTTCAAATCTCAAGAAGAAAGCTTACCTCACAAAAATCATATGAGTCTATAAATTTGAAGAACGAAATTCACCTCATGGAAAACTGAAGATGACCATCAATGGAAAAAACTAAAGACGCCTATACCTATGATGAAGATAAATTTGAGACGGCCATCTCTCATAGAGAAAAGAAATGAATGAAAATGTACGGGCACACACCCTCCCTCAAATCAAAACAGATTTAGCAGTCCACTCCAGAAAATATGGTCGGCTAAAAAGTGAACAACTTTGCCCAAGTAGCATTGAAGTGACGAGAAGAATAATCATTGACCCATTATCAAAACCCATAATATGAGTATGTTAGGATTTGTTCGATTTATAGAGAGAGAAACTAGAAAGAAGTCAGAGAAATTGATGGAACGTTTGCATCTCTAAGGGAATCCATGTATATATATATAATGTTACATGTACAATGTCGATTACACAAGGTAGACATATCTAAGCATGTCACAGGGTATAAAAATAAAATTAAGAATATTTATAGTCTAAGGTCGACCACAACATAACTTAGGTTGGTAGTGGACCCTTGAGTTGCTAAATCTTTTTGGAACATGTCTCTCCTATGAGTGTATTCATGGGTGTGGAAAAAGGTAGGTCTTTGGGGATGACTCATCTTATGGCTCGTGTTGTCTGCTAGACTCATTTTGTTAGATGGATCGGGCTCCAAGTTGAACCATAAGTCCAAACATCCAATCTGTCTATCCTTTCAACTCGAGTTCTAAATTGGGATGGAATAGTAATTCCTTGAAAATGGATTTGAGTTGTTCAGCTCCCTTAATAATTGTGTGACAGTTGATTGAAGAGAGAAATGTTGGTTTCTATATAAAGAGGTGCCGAGATTGAGCCTTATTTCATCATTTGCTAAACATCAGACAAAAATCAAGAGAAATAACACTATTTTGCCTTAGCTCGAGTCATAAAAAATTTCAGTTTAGTGGTAAGAAATCAACTCGATGCATAGCTTACTCACTCGAGTTTTTAGTGTAAAAATTCCTCGAGTCTAACATATTTCAACTTTCTTTTCAGGTTGGTTTAAAGAATCATTAATCTTTTATTTCAAACTCAACCCTAGGTAATCACTTTTTGTTGTGCCTTATCCTTTTTTATGTTTTGTGATATTTTGTAGTGAGGAAGAAAACGAGGAACCTGGATACTGGGGAACCTAAGGATGTACCAAAGATTGGGTGGCCAAGGTCAAGATTAGTGGCCTTACTACTACAAGAACAACCTTTTAAGTCGGTTATTAATCGACTTAAAATGAGGAGACTTCAAATTTAAAGTCGGTTCAACCCGTGAACCAACTTTAAATTCTATATTTTTTAACATATTTTGCACATTTTCTATTATCCTCACTACTTGTTTTTTATCACATCATAGCAGAAAAACAAAAATATTTTTAAAGTAGTTTTTAAATAGTATAAATAATTGAAAATTTAAGTATTAATTAATTACTTGAGAGTTAAATTTATTACAAAAAATAATTTATATGCAACACACATATCTATTTGACTTAAATTACAAATGAAGTGATAACGTCTCCTTTGTCGTGGATTTTGTGATATTTCCACTTTATTTTAGGGAGAAAAGCTTGGTTTGTTGCTTAGAATCACCAATAATGTCCCATTCATAATGACTGGGGAACTCTTCAATGAGATGATATGGAATTTGGGTAGAAACATAAGTCCAAAAAATAATTCATTCCCCTAAATATCCATCAAACAAGCCCAAATTTCAAAGACACAAGAATAGAGAAATTAAAGCATTAAAAAACTTACTATAGTGTTATCCTATGCTATTGATGAGCGAAAACCGACATCGTCGATTCTTGCCAATACTTTGGTTTTAATATTTATAAAACTCTCGCAAGTGCACGAATCATTTCGAAGAAAATGATAAGTATGCTCCCAAGGTCGATCTAAGGAAGGAATGTATGTGGTTTTTAATTTATTATTCCAACTTTTAAAAACGAAATTAAATCCTAAACATCCTGTCATGATAGTTTGGTTTTTGTATTTCTAATCTAATAACATAAAAATAAACATAGATACAGATTCAATAAATATAATCTAATAACATAAAAATAAACATAGATACAGATTCAATAAATATTTATGCAAATTTTATCATTTATAATAGTGGAGTATTTATGGATATAATAACTAAATTAATTATGCTTGCTCATATTATTTAGGTTATTAAAGATATAAATTGATATTTTATTGATTCTCTCTTTTTTATATGAATACAACCTTTGGTGGGGTTAGATATTCTTTGTTAACTAAACAAATCAATTAACACCTATGGGTGGGGTTGATAACTAATTTGGTTAATTAAATTAATTCCTTTTTTTCTAAGAGATTGAAAATGAACCATTTAAATGCCACCTTTGGTGGGGTTAGACAGTTTAAAATTTATTCAAGGTGTCCAAATTAAACATAAGAATTTAATTATCCGAGTACTAACTTTCAAGTTTTAAAACCACTATTGAAAACATGTTGTCAATACATTTTCACATAATAATTCTTATAAAAACTTTTGAAATAGAGTTTCACTCTAACTACCGGGCGATTGTACCAACAAATAAAAGAGCACTACTCTAAATTAGACCGGATAACTAAACCTTAATATCTAATTTTCAGTTTTAAGTTTGTAATGAAAAATAATATATTTCTCTCTCACATTCTTAATATAAAATCTTAAATAAAAATAAAATCAATTCATTTTAGAAATTTTCACCTATTTAATATTTCGCAAGCATAATAACGTTCTTATTATATAATGTTTACAAACAACTAGCAGAGTTTAATTTAATCACAGATAAATTAAATATAACATGTAAGAATAAAGCATAAAAAATAACTGTAAAGAAAATAAAATCCTTACAGAACTTCGATGTTATTCCCGTTGCTGGAAAACCTCCAAGCGGAATTTGCACTCCCATTTATTGAATCAAAAAGCTAATAATTTACAAAAACATTACAAGTTCTTCTCAAAAAGAGAAGAACTATAAAACTAAGAGAATTTAACTAAAAACTAAGAAAGAAACTAAGAAAAGCTTAAAAACTAAGAAAGAAACTAAGAAAAGCTTAAAAACTAAGAAAGAAACTAAGAAAAGCTTAAAAACTAAGAAATGAGAGAAAGAAAGAGAAGAGAAGAATGATTTTGAGGTGTGTTTAGAAGTGAAGAGAAGGGGGGTATTTATAGGTGAGGATGGAGAGAAAAAGTAGAGAAACAAATGTTAAAAAAATGTAAAAAAGTAGATTAGTGATTGCTGACGTCATTTGATGACGTCATCATGACGTGGCGCTGCACGTGAAAAATGGGGCGAAACGGGCGTGGGCGCGCACGGGCGCGTGCGGAATGGATGTCGCTGCGCGCAGGGGCACGCGCGTGAACTGTAGCCGCACGCGGCTGGGCAGCTTCGCGACGCGGCGACGCATTTTCTCCTTTTTGACATTTTTGTCCAATTTTTCTATACTTGTTGACCTTTCCCCATTTATTTATTAATATATTTGTGATGTATTGCTTCCAGTATTCCTATTTGAGTCTTTAAGTTGCGTTTTTAAGCCAAAATACCTGAAAAAAATAAAAATACCCGTGATTCCGAAAAAGACAAATTTATATAAATATATGATAAAACATATAAATATATATATTTTTAATCAATTAATGTGCATAAAATCATAGTTATTTTAGTGCTTTTTGAGCACTCATCACAACCCCCAACCAGCTTCTTGCTAGTCCCTTAGCAAGAGAAGCGATAAAAACTAAAAATTAAACTATCCTAAATCACTTTCGTGGATTGAAACGGTTGCATTTAGCCTATGCAACAAGCCTTTAAACCCCTAGGTTGCCCTAGTGGACGAGTTTGAGTCTCGTGAGGGTTTTCAGTAATGATACCCATAAACATTGAACTAAATGTAAAAATCAAAAGAAACAATAAAAACAATCAAATCAAAAACTAAAATTACAACAAAATCAAAAATTAATTTAATAATAAAAGAAAACAACATATCACAAAAATGTCTCATACTTTTTAATCTCCTTTAAGATCATAATTAAAATCTCAAGCATAAGTTATTTTAATCTCTTTAAACAATCATGATTTTATTATAGTAATTAGTCGAAAATCATTTTCATATTTCATATCAAAAATGTATCAATTTAATTTTACCCAATTTCAGTGTCATGAATCAGAATTCGCTTCGACTCTATTCCTCACAAGTCAATACTCTCAAAACACTGAATCCTATGGGTTCAAACACTCATACTAATTTATATGCGAAAGAGTTGATGTATAGAAATGAACTAATATGTTCGCATATGTATAAAGAATAAAGGCTCAAAGTGTTATTTTAACATTGATCTCATGAAAGGAATCGAATGTATAAATTATAAAGATATCATATATAAAAATTATTTTCATGCATAAATCAAACTCATTAAGAAAGAATTTCAAGATATATGCTTTTTACAAATGAAGAAATTGCAATGACTTTTTAGGTAATTACTTCTTATATCTTTATTTTGTAATTAGCATGTACTCACAACTTTGTTGGCAACGTGGGTCATAGTATGTAGATGATACTATATATATTTTTTTTATCTCTCTATATTTTTTTCTGTAGATATTTTTCAATATATGTATTTTTTTAGAGAGTCAACCCATGTAAAGATTGTACATTTTTTAGGATTTTGGTGAGTGGTTAATTTTGTGGCTTTTCTGTTTGATCTTGGTTTAGGTAACCTGAGATATGTCTTTTTGTTTTTGTAGCAGTCATGCATAAATGAGATATAAGCATATACTATCAATTTCTACTCAAATCATTTAATTTAAGCAAAAATAATAATAAAAAATATATGATACTCTATTAAGATGAGAAAAAAAAATTCATACATTCAATGCTAATACCTATAGAGATCATCTAAAAATTTGAATAAATAAGAAATGTGTTTGGAGTAGAAAAAATATATATTTCACTCTGAATAAAAGATATTAGGCTCAAATTATATCTTACAAGGGTAGTCTCTACTAAAAAAAATTCATAAACACCGATTTTGGGTTTAATATAATTTCCACATTTTATCAAGAAATACTAGTTATGACAAAAACAAACTAATTATCAAAAATAATTACAAAAATATTTCATGATATGTTTTCAAAAATTAATCTAACAGTACAAAAGACTTAACTATTTACTTAAATTTGATTTAAAGAAATGATAATTTTTTGTGAGAAAATATTTAATAATTTTTTTTTTAATTTCAAAAATTACTAAATCACACAAAACCAAACACAAAAAATGAAAACGTGAAGATAAAAAAGAAATAATTTTTTTATTTTTTATTATTATTGTTATTTTTTTTATTTTTAAATTGTTAAATATTTTTTTTTAATTAAGCATGGTAACTTTTCACCACCCCCAACCTAGAACTTGCATTGTCCTCAATGTAACAACTGTAAATTAAAGATAAAGAGAAAAGAGAAGAAAGATTACCTATTTCCTGAGAATGTGTAAGTAGTAATGGAGAAATGCAGGTGCATCCATCATATTCATTATTAAAGTGTATACAGACAGATTGGTGTAAACTTCTAACATCTCAACAAATATTTTTAGTTTTAACAATTTAAAAATTATTAAACAATAAAACTAAGTAAATAAAATAAATAACAGAAAATTACCTAAAATGATGGGTTGCCTCCCATCCAGCGCATAGTTTAATGTCTTAGCAAGACGTAACTTTTTGGTGCTAAGGGTTACTCACCCAAATGCAATCCATTTCAGCAATGTTGTTTGGTTCTTCTAAATAAGGCTTGACACGATGGCTATTGACTTTGAACGTTTTTTGTGTCTTGGAGTCCAATAGTTCTACTACTCCATGTTCAAATACTTGAACTATTTTGAATGGTCCATCCCATCTTGATCTCAGCTTTCCTGGAAACAATATCAAACGAGAGTTAAATAAAAGAAACTTTCATTCCAGGGTGAAGAGTCTTAGGAACTAGCCTCTTGTCATGATAGCGCTTAGTACGCTCTTTGTATAATTTGGCATTCTCATAGGCTTCATTCCTAATTTCTTCCAACTCATGAAGCTGGAGTAATCGTTTTTCACCTACTTTATCTAAATCCATGTTTAACTCTTTAATTGCCCAGTAAGCCTTGTGTTCAAGTTCAACTGGAAGGTGGCACGCTTTCCCAAAGATTAACCGGTAAGGGCTCATCCCAATAGGTGTTTTGTAAGCGGTGCGGTATGCCCATAAGGCATCATTTAACTTAAATGCCCAATCCTTCCTTGAAGGACGCACAGTGCATTCCAATATTCCCTTAATTTGCCTATTACTTACTTCCACTAAACCGGAAGTTTGAGGATGATATGGAGTAGCTACTTTATGTGTGATGTTGTACTTGTTTAGTACTCCATCAAAGAGTTTGTTACAAAAATGGCTACCTCCATCACTTATTATAGCTCTAGGCGTTCCGAACCTGTTGAATATTAAATCTTTCAATAATTTCACAACAACATTAGCATCATTGGTTTTGGTGGGGATAGCTTCTACCCACTTGGATACATAATCCACAGCAACCAAAATACATTGAAAACCATTAGATGGGGGAAAAGGACCCATAAAGTCAATCCTCCATACATCAAAGAGTTCAACAACTAAATTAGATGTCAAAGGCATTTCATCTCTTTTGCTTATGTTTCCTGTTCTTTGACATCTATCACATTGTGCACAAAACATATGAGCATCTTTAAAAAGAGTGGGCCAAAAGAATCTAGACTGTAATACCTTACGGGCTGTCTTTTCACCACCAAAATGACCCCCACAATGAAGTTCATGACAAAAAGTTAGAATGCTCTTATGTTCTTCTTCAGGTACACATCTCCGGATGACTTGATCTTGACCAATCTTGTACAAATAAGGGTCATCCCAGAAATAGTCCTTAATAGTTTTAAAAAACCTTTTCTTGTCCTGATATGAAGTTTTAGGTCGCAAAACACCAGTGGCGAGATAGTTTACAATATCAGCATACCATGGGTTTGGACCTATGAAAAATAACTGTTCATCAGGAAAGGTTTCAACTATATCTCCATTACTCTCATTTTTAAGAGAATTGAAGTCAGAAATCAACCTAGATAAATGGTCAGCTACTAAGTTTTCACTACCTTTCTTATCCTTGATTTCTAAATCAAATTCTTGTAAGAGTAAGACCCACCTGATTAATCGTGGCTTGGCATTTGGTTTACTTAATAGGTATCTTAAAGCAGTATGATCAGAATGCACAATCACTTTAGATCCTACTAAATAAGACCGAAATTTGTCTAAAGAAAATACTATAGCCAAGAATTCCTTTTCAGTGGTGGTATAATTCATTTGGGCATCATTGAGTGTTTTGCTAGCATAGTAGATGACATGCAAATGCTTATCCACTCTTTGTCCCAGGACTGCTCCTATAGCATAATCAGAAGCGTCACACATTATTTCAAAAGGTAAAGACCAGTTTGGTGCCATAATAACAGGGGTAGATGTTAGTTTATCTTTCAAGGTATTAAAGGAAATAAGGCAGTCATTGTTAAAATCAAAATAAGCATCTTTGGATAGCAAGTTACATAAGGGACGACTTATTTTAGAGAAATCTTTAATAAATCGTCTGTAAAATCCTGCATGTCCTAAGAAGCTTCTTATCCCCTTCACAGATGTAGGGGGAGGTAGTTTGTATATCAATTCAACTTTTGCCTTATCAACTTCAATACCCTTTTTTGAAATTATATGTCCTAAAACTATCCCTTGTTGAACCATAAAATGACTTTTCTCCCAACTAAGGGTGAGATTGCATTCAATGCATCTTTCTAAAACCAAAGTCAATTTATGTAAGCAATCATCAAATGAGTTTCCAAAGACAGAGAAATCGTCCATGAAAATCTCAATGAATTTTTCCACCATGTACGAGAAAATAGATATCATGCATCTCTGGAAAATGGCAAGGGCATTGCATAACCCAAATGGCATTCTACGAAAAGCAAATGTCCCAAAAGGACATGTAAATGTGGTCTTTTCCTGATCTTCTGGTGCTATGGGTACTTGATAATATCCAGAAAAGCCATCCAAAAAACAGTAAAATTCGTGCCCAGCTAATGTTTCCAACATTTGATCAATGAATGGAAGAGGAAAGTGATCCTTTTTCGTATATAAATTTAGTTTCCTAAAATCTATACACATTCTCCATCTAGTGATTATTCTAGTGGGCACTAATTCACTTTTGTCATTTTTAACAACTGTTATCCCAGATTTCTTTGGTACCACATGCACTGGACTAACCCACTTACTATCCGCAATAGGATAGATAATCCCTTCTTCTAATAATTTAAGAATTTCTTTTTTAACTACCTCTTGCATATTTGGGTTTAGTCTTCTTTGGGCCTCTCGTACAGGTTTAGCACCATCCTCCAAGTTGATCTTGTGCATACACATTGTTGGACTAATGCCTCTTATATCCCCTATACTCCAACCTATAGATTTCTTAAACTGTTTAAGCACTTTGATGAGTTCCTTTTCTTGTGGTTTGGTCAAGGTTGAAGAAATTATCACTGGATAAGTTTCTCCTTCTCCCAAAAACACATATTTTAAGTGCTCAGGTAAGTCTTTGAGTTCAAGTTCAGGTGGATTGGCCTCTTTACTAGATGAAGAACTGGGTAGATTTAAAAGTGTACTAGATTTTGTCATTACTTCATCATTGTCTAGTTGTTCAAGGTACCCCTTAATTTCCTCATCTAAATCTTCTTCAACCTCTTCAAGTGTAAGAACAGTTTCAAGCTTGTCTTCTATTCTGGTTTGGAAAAAGGTGCTTTGGACAAGGTTATCCAAAGGGTCAACATCGAATATTTCATCGATGGCAGAAATAGAAGGAAAAGGTGATGAATCAAAAACTTTAAAATAAACAGTCTCTCCTAAGACTGTCATTGTCAAATTTCCATCTTTGACATCAATAATAGTTTTAGTAGTTGCCATAAATGGTCTACCAAGCAATATTGTGTGCTCTCTGTCCAATGCTGGATTTTCTTGCATATCCAGAACCACAAAGTCAACAGGTATTATCAGTTTGTCTACCTGTACCAACACATCCTCAACTATTCCCTCTGGATATTTAAGAGATCTATCTGCAAGTTGAAGGGACATAGTTGTGGGTTTTAAATCCCCTAGATTGAGCTGTAAGAATATAGAGTAGGGCATCAAATTTATACTAGCACCTAAATCAAGCATTGCTTTAGCAACCTTCCTATCCCCCATAGTTATGTTTATAATAAAACTTCCAGGGTCTTTCAACTTAGGGGTAGTTTGTGCTGAAGTACAGCGCTAGAAATTTCTGATACTACTACTCGTTCATTCAGTTCATACCTCCTTTTCTTAGTGTTCAACTCTTTGAAAAACTTGACATGTGAGGGCACATTCATGATCACTTCTAATAATGGTAAATTGATATTTACTTTAGAGAGCATATTAAAAAGATCATAGAATTGCTTATCTTGTTTGGATTCTTTTAACCGGTGGGGAAAAGGTACTTGCATCTGGTGTAGTTCTGTTGTCTTTTGAATTTTGGGGGTGTCAGATGACCCCCCAATGAGTTTTTCAGAAGGCTTGTTAAGTTTAACACTTGTTTCTCCTTTTTACGAGATTAGAATATCGCCTTCTTTGTTACCTAAACTACAAGGTAGATTGTTAGAGATTTTAGGTAAACTGGTATTGACTACCTTACCACTTCGAAGGGTTCTTACATCCTTTGCTTGTTCTGGTTGACTGGGCAACTTTCTTGGTTCTTTCTTTTGCATTTGTTCAGCCAATTGCCCAACTTTAGATTCAATCCTTTTAACCGAAGTCTCCATGGTGTTCAACCTTTGATTAGTCATCAATTGGTTGTCACGACTAACTTGAATAAAAGCATTCAAGCTATCTTCCAAGGTTGGCTTAAAAGATTGGCTTGGTGGGTAATGGTGGTTGTTATCCGACCTTAGTGTTGGATATTGGGTGTAGGCTGGGTGACTATAGGTGTTTGGATGATACCTTTGAAAAGATTGGACTTCCTCTATGGCATCGACACTAGAATCACAAGTATTTGAACAATTATGAGTACCATGCCCAATTGAACAACACACTTCACATACCTCTTGATTTGAAATTTGGTGGGTAGTGAGAAATTGCACTTGTTTAGTCAATTTAGCAAGTTGCAAGGTTATCTCATTATCAGAGCCAACTTCATTGACCCTTGCTTTCCTTCTACCACCTCTTTGTTGGGAATTAGAACCCAATAGCTCATAAAGATTATAGGTTTCCTCTGCAGTTTTTTCTCCTACAGCACCTCCAGCAGCATTATCAACCATGTATTGACTCTGTATTGTCAATCCATCATAAAAGAATTGGTTTTGTAGCTGTAATGGAAAGCTATGATTTTGACATAGAATGAAAAGGAGTTTGAATCGTTCCCAAGCTTCATGAAAGGGCTCTTCATACATTTGAGAAAATGTTGCTATCTTTGTCCTTAGATCAACAGTCTTTTGATGGGAATAGAACCTACCCATAAAAATTTCATAGACTACCTCCCAAGTTTTAAGAGAACCCGACTGTAGAGTAATGAACCATGACCAAGCTTTATCTTTGAGGGTGTAAGGAAAACACCTCATCCTAAGTTGATCTTCATTAATTGCATGTAGTGGAAAGGTTTGGACAATAGCATATAATTCTCGAATGAAATGCAAAGGGTCTTCATTAGGGATACCGTAAAAGGAAGGCAACAAAGAATAATGAATCTTTTTCAATTCATAATTCCTTGCAGCCTCTTGTAATTGGATGCCGAAAGTTACATTGCCAATGATTGGCATTGTATAGTCTTTCATCTTTTTTCGCCTATCTTTAGCATCTCCCATGGTTGTTTGTAGTTGAAAATGATCCTCCTCCTATTGTGTATCAACATTTTGCTCTTAAAAAACAATAGTAGATATCTCTAAGAAATATTTATAACTTGATAAAATGTATAGGCTTAAAGCAAAAAGGTGCAAGGAACCTAAATTTTTGTTTTGTTTTATTTTGTTATTTGTTTTTTTTTTTTGCTAAATTTAAACGAATGGACACAATTTTTGAAACAAACGAATTTATTTCATTTGAATTTTATTACACACAAAATAAAACTAAAACAAAGGAAAATACAATAATGACAAACTCAATGTCTCTTCTTCATTGAATTCATTTGATTATCAAATTAGTCTTTACTTTGTTTTTGCAAATGTTCAACTAACTGTTCTACTTGAACTTCCACCTTTTTGATAGAAGCTTCCACAGAGTCCAACCGTTGATTGGTTTTAGATTGGTTATCCCTACAAACTTGAATAAAAGAATTCAAGTTGTCCTCCAGGGTTGGTTTATTGGGAATGCTTCTTGGAATAGGTGGGTGGAATTGCTGGCCTGGTTGGTTTGAGCTTTGAGTGAAAGGAGGGTTGTTTTGCCTCTAGGAGAAATTTGGATGATTTCTCCACCCAGGATTATAGGTATTTGAATTGGGGTCAAACCTTAGTCTCTGTTGATATGCTCCCAACACATTAACCTATTCAGGTCCAGTTGTTGTTTCTCCTTGATATGGACAGGGTTCAGTACCATGTCCCATGTTGCTATACAAACCATATTGTTCATTAGTGGTGTTGGTTTGTGTAGTGAGAAGGGCAACTTGCTTGGTCAGTTGAACAAGTTGTTCTTGAACTTCATTACTAGAATCGATTTCATGAACTCCAGCTTTTCTCACTCATGAGCTATTTTGTTGGGAATTAGCACCCAACATCTCAAAGAGGTTGTACGTCTCTGAGGCAGTCTTTTCTCCCATTGCTCCTCCTGCAGCGTTGTCGACAATGAACTGACATTGTTGTGTAAGTCCATCGTAAAAGAATTGGTTCTGCAACTGCAGGGGAAAGCTGTGATGGGGATTTTGAGTGAGAAACATTTTGAACCTATCCCAAGCTTCATGGAATGGTTCTCCTTCCATCTGAGAGAAAGTAGCAATCTTTCCTCTCAACTCTGATGTTTTTTGGTGGGAATAGAATTTTCCCATGAATTTATTGTAAATGTTCTCCCATGTCATCAGAGAACCTGGGGGAAGTGACATTAACCAAGCTTTGGCCTTATCCTTTAAGGTGTAGGGGAAACATCTCATTCTAAGTTGATCCTCGTTTAGAATACCGAGGGGGAATGTTTGGACCGTAGCATAGAAATCTCTCATGAAGGAAAGAGAATCTTCATTAGGTAGCCCATAAAAGGAAGGAAGCATAGAAAAATGAATATTTTTTAGGTCATAATTCCGAGCAGCCTCACCCAACTGGATAGTGGCAGTTGCCGTGCCAATCACCGGTCTTGCAAACTCTTTCATAGTGGTTTCCCTAATATGTTGGTTTTCTTCCATTTCGTTCGGTTCTAGTAAAGGATTAAGACTTGGTTCTATGTTGGGCTCAAAAATAGGTTGATGGGTGGAATCTAGTTTTGTTGACACTTGTTTAAATTTATGAATATTATTTACATATGGTGTAAGAGGGTTTCCTAAGGATCTCCTACCACGCATAGACTATTGTAAACGTAAATTTAAAACTCCTGTCAACAAAATAAAAAATTTAGAGAAAAATTACATGGTATTTAATACAAAACACTAAACAAAACTAGTTAAACCCTAAATCAAATTTTTTATTTGTTTTTTTTTCTGTTTTTTTGTTGTTGTTATATATATATATATATATATTTTAAATAAAATAATATAATCAGTATTAAACAAGAGTGCTCCCAGGAAAGAATGGTGGTGCAACGGCTCTTTAAAAACCATTCTCCTAGCCAGAACAACGTTCCCAGGAAAGACTAGTGGCACAAAAGCTTCCAAGAACTAGTCTCCTAGACAGAACTCCCTTAGATTTTTACTTTTTATACTATTAAGTTAGTTAAGTTAGGTATAAATTTAATTAAGTTAACAAAATATATGTTTATGTAATATAAGTTAATCAAAATAAAAGTTAATTTTTTTTACTATTCATGAACGGTAATTTTATTTTACTATTAACGTTATATTATTTTTTTCTATCTTAAAAAAAAAATTAGAGTTTCTAAATTTTTTTTACTATTCATGAACGGTAATTTTATTTTACTATTAACGCTATATTATTTATTTATTTTTCTATCTTAAAAAAAAATTTAAGTTTTTAATTTTTTTTACTATTCATGAACGGTAATTTATTTTACTATTTACACTATATTATTTATTTATTTTTTTCTATCTTAAAAATTTTTTTAAAGTTTTAATTTTTTTTTTACTATTCATGAACGGTAATTTTATTTTACTTCAGATTTCAAATTTCTAAATTATTTTACTATTAAAAAAAATTTATTTTTTATTATTTATTTATTTATTATTTTTTTATGAAATTTGAAATTTGATTATTATTTTTATTAAAACAAAAAAAATCACAATTATTTACACCACAAAAATGTTTTTAAAATTTTGATAAATAATTTAAAAACGCTATTCCTTCCCCGACAACGGTGCCAAAAACTTGATGAGCGAAAACCGACATCGTCGATTCTTGCCAATACTTTGGTTTTAATATTTATAAAACTCTCGCAAGTGCACGAATCATTTCGAAGAAAATGATTAGTGTACTCCCAAGGTCGATCTAAGGAAGGAATGTATGTGGTTTTTAATTTATTATTCAAACTTTTAAAAACGAAATTAAATCCTAAACATCCTGTCACGATAGTTTGGTTTTTGTGTTTCTAATCTAATAACATAAAAATAAACATAGATACAGATTCAATAAATATAATCTAATAACATAAAAATAAACATAGATACAGATTCAATAAATATTTATGCAAATTTTATCATTTATAATAGTGGAGTATTTATGGATATAATAACTAAATTAATTATGCTTGCTCATATTATTTAGGTTATTAAAGATATAAATTGATATTTTATTGATTCTCTCTTTTTTATATGAATACCACCTTTGGTAGGGTTAGATATTCTTTGTTAACTAAACAAATCAATTAACACATATGGGTGAGGTTGATAACTAATTTGGTTAATTAAATTAATTCCTTTTTTCTAAGAGATTGAAAATAAACTATTTAAATGCCACATTTGGTGGGGTTAGACAGTTTAAACTTTATTCAAGGTGTTCAAATTAAACATAAGAATTTAATTATCCGAGTACTAACTTTCAAGTTTTAAAACCACTACTAAAAACATGTTGTCAATACATTTTCACATAATAATTCTTATAAAAACTTTTGAAATAGAGTTTCACTCTAACTACCGGGTGATTGTACCAACAAATAAAAGAGTATTACTCTAAATTAGACCGGATAACTAAACCTTAATATCTAATTTTCAGTTTTAAGTTTGTAATGAAAAATAATATATTTCTCTCTAACATTCTTAATATAAAATCTTAAATAAAAATGAAATCAATTCATTTTAGAAATTTTCACCTATTTAATATTTCGCAAGCATAACAACTTTATTATTATATCATGTTTACAAACAGCGAGCAGAGTTTAATTTAATCACACACAAATTAAATATAATATGTAAGAATAAAGCATAAAAAATAACTGTAAAGAAAATAAAATCCTTACAGAACTTCGATGCTATTCCCGTTGCTGGAAAACCTCCAAGCGGAATTTGCACTCCTATTTATTGAATCAAAAAGCTAATAAATTACAAAAACATTACATGTTCTTCCCAAAAAGAGAAGAACTCTAAAACTAAGAGAATTTAACTAAAAACTAAGAAAGAAACTAAGAAAAGCTTAAAAACTAAGAAATGAGAGAAAGAAAGAGAAGAGAAGAATGATTTTGAGGTGTGTTTAGAAGTGAAGAGAAGGAGGGTATTTATAGGTGAGGATGGAGAGAAAAAGTAGAGAAAAAAATGTTAAAAAAATGTAAAAATGCGGATTATTGATTGCTAACGTCATTTGATGATGTCAGCATGACGTGGGGCGGCTACACGTGAAAAATGGGGCGAAACGGGCGTGGGCGCGCGCGGAATGGCTGTCGCTGCGCGCAGGGGCGCGCACGTGAACAGTAGCCGCACGCTGGGGAGCGCAGCTGGGCAGCTTCGCGACGCGGCGGCACGTTTTTCTCCTTGTTGACATTTTTGACATTTTTGACCCATTTTGTCCAATTTTTCCATACTTGTTGACCTTTCCCCATTTATTTATTAATATATTTGTGATGTATTGCTTCCAGTATTCCTATTTGAGTCTTTAAGTTGCGTTTTTAAGCCAAAATACCTGATAAACAATAAAAATACCCGTGATTCCGAAAAAGACAAATTTATATAAATATATGATAAAACATATAAATATATATATTTTTAATCAATTAATGTGCATAAAATCATGGTTATTTTAGTGCTTTTTGAGCACTCATCAGCTATTCAATATCATCATATTATTCTCTTGATTATTCTTGTGATGTTATAATTGAAGCATGTGTTCTGTCTATTATTTTCATAAATTCTCAAAAATTTGCATATCATAGCCAGATTTGTTCCTACCAAAGAACTACATGTATTTAAATTCAAAATAAGAATGTAATATCATGAATTTACAAAAATAACTTATATATGTTAAAAAAGTATATTAGTAAAAGAGATTACAACATATTTAATTGGAATGTTGATATTTTAAGTGATTTTTCTCATATATTTCATGACAAAGTAATCATATATGACTCTATCATCTTGTTGTGGAACCTACAAAAAACAAGTGTACATGGTTTTTCATATTCCAATATCTTTATTATTCAATAGTAAAATTTATTAAATTATTAATATTCACTTGTATATATCATAACTTTGTCCCATATAAGCATATATGAATTTTTAAGGGCAAAGCCCCTACTCTTGTTCCACAGCTTCTATGCTCTATCAAATTTTAAAACAATTAGTTATTTATTAAATATTACAAAGATAAATAAAAGAAAAATAGCTAACTATAACTCTTACATTTCAACAACTGCTTTTGTGTCTTAACTCAATTCTATGGAACCAGAGTCATAGTACCAACATAATTGCCATATAGATCAAGGATTATCAACATCCAATGATCTTGGCCTTGTTCAAAATTTAGTGGAAAGGGATTATCAACTTTTGATTTATGTTAAGTGTTAATGCCTTATCACATAATTGTTTAGATTTGATGCTAACATCATGCTCTTAATATTGATTGACAAATGATGAATCATAGAATATTTCTAAATGTGATAGGTGATTAGCTTGAAGTTGATAATAACATGCCCTATATAAAAGAAATATATATAAATAATTAGATAATATAAATATAATTATATAATTATATGTTCTACATAAATGAAAGTTATTTACTTATTGAGGACTCACCTTGTCCACACTTGAATTATACTTAAAATGATCATTTGAAATTCAAATAATTGCAATATACACTGGATCGATATATATGTTTTCCCAATGTCTATGCTAGAAATTTCTGTATAAAGTTGCACAGTTCATCCATCATTTATGCTAGTCTTTCTCGTAACAATAGTCCTCAAAGAGCCAAGATTTCTCCTGAAGTTTAAAACATATTCATAACTATATTTTTTTCCATGGCTTCTTCTTGAATGACTTAGTGGGCAATGATTGTCCACTAGACATAGATTTTCCATGAGATACTTTTTTGTATCTCTTAAATGTAACGCAATTACTAATTCTAGTATAATAGACTAAATAAGAGGTAATATATATGTTAGTAACAATAAAAGAATAATAATATAATAATAGTAATTTTTTTATCTTAGTTAACAAAAATAATACCATATCAAAATTTATGAAAACTTGATTCGAAGGCCGAGCCACATATTATGCAACAGATTCTTGGACTATGGTAGCATCAGAAGGCACAGGAAGTAAACAATTTACACCATTATTCCACAACACCTTTAAATCAACTATCAGAGGCTGCAAATATATATCAATATCAACTTTAGGTTGATTCAGTCCTAAGATCAACAATATTAATATCATGGATTTTTTTTCTTACACAACCAGGGAGGAAGGTTGTGTGTTACCATAATTACTAGCCAATAGCTATATCTACAACTAAAGGAATTGTATGGATTAATTCCATCAACTACAATGGCAAGATGAATAGTGTGCGGATCATATGCAAATAAAGGGATAAGTTATCTACTACTTCATAATTTGGAGAATCACAAGGATGATGTAGCATCCCATCATCAGATCACTTATCTGAATGCCAATTTAACATCTTTGATATCTCTTTACTTTTGAACAATATTTGAAAGCAAGGAATCAGAGGAAAGTATCAATGAACCTTTTTAGACATTCCTTTCTTAGGTGTTGTATCATTTGTAGCATGCTTTCATCTCTATTCTTTACACACCGAACAATCATCTAATGCATGATATTGTTTTCTATAAAAAATGCAATCATTTGGACAAGCATGAATCTTATGATATTCCATGCCAAATCAACTAAGAGATTTCTTCACTTGATACTTTGAAGATGGCAATTCATTACCTTCAGAAAACATATATGTTAGTAGATTTAGTAATCCTGTGGATCCCTTGTTAGAAAAACCTTTTTTTGCCATCATATTGTACAAATTAACCAATCCTGACATTTTAGTGCATTTATTGCATTCTAGATATAATGGTTTTCGGCATCTTCTATAAGTTTTTAAAGGTTTGGGGATCATCATCCTCATGTAGTACATCATCAACATCATTAAACTTATTTTTTGTCTATACATTTTGATAAGATGTATATAATCCACTCACATTCTTATTTATCTTTTCTCAATGAGTATTATCAATATTTTCTCCATGATAATATCAAAATTTATAACTCAAAAGAATACCACTATAGATAATATGATACTTTACCTTGTCAACATCATGAAATTTCTCATTTTTACATTTAATAAATGGGCATCAAATCATACTAATTTCATTATTACTATTTCTATGAGCAAATTCCAAGAAATTTCAACTTCAGAAATCTAGTCTTGCTCAATTCTACACTTTGATATCTAAGATTTGTCCATTTTCTTGTAATGACATTAAGCATATTAAATATGTATCCAACCAATATATTTTAGATATTATTATATATGAATTTCCTAATTATGAAAATATCTATTAAAACATCATATAAAAATAAATACATAAAAACCAAACAATTAATAAACTCATGATAATATTAAAAAATATATAATATATAATAATTATATATATAAATGCATGTAATTAATAATAATAAATATTTTATACATACATATAATAATAAATATTAATAAAGTCATTATATATTATATACATATAAAAATATATTATCTATTATATATATATATATATATATATATATATATATATATATATATATATATATATCATGTACATTTAAATAATTTTCAAATTTTTTGTTAAAATAAATTAATATATATCAAAAACTTAAATATATAAAATTATGAAAATAAATAAATAAATAAAATACCTTCTTCTCTTCTAAGCTTGAATAAAACTACACAACCTACATAACATAAAAATTTATACACAATCAATAACACATAATATACATTAAAATACAAATTTTGAATAATAATTGTAAAATAATTCATAGAAAAAATAGTGTTTGGTAAGTGAGAAAGTGAAGGAAAATAAGTATAAAATAATTGGAGAGGAAGAAAACCCACTAATTGTCGTCAAAATTGGTGGTCGGAGATGGCTGAAAAATGAGAGAGTAGGCGAAGGATGGTCAGTTTTATAGTAGCAGTTGTGGAAGAGGAAATAATGCACAATTCTATCTGAAATTGGGAGATATAAGAGATTAAAGGAAAAAAAAGTAAAATAGGGTCAATTGACACGTAGGACCAATGCGTAACTCATACCGTCGGTCCTACGTGTTAACCGACACTACACATAGGTGCTAAGTATCAATCGATGCTACACATGGCTCATGTCAGTTGACACATAGAATCGACAATATGTCCTACATGTAACGTTGGTTAATACGTAGGACCGATGCTATTTTTTTAATTTTTTAAGTCAGTCTTTCAAAGTACTGACTTAAAATTCATTATAAGTCAATTTTGCCTAAAAACCTGACTTTAAATCTCGACTTAAAAGATCCTTTTTGTAGTAGTGTCTATCACCTATGGATGAGGAGAGTTTGAGGAAAACATATGACATCGCCTAGGTTCAAATAATGATTTCAATGTCAAGGCCCGTGACAGCGACCCATCTCTAACTAGGTGAATGATCTTTCATAAGAAAGCTTTGTGGTCTAGGGTCAGGTTTCCCCTATATCCTCCCATAAGAAGATATTTGTAAGTGGGTTGTATTTGAGCTAAGTGTCGTTTAGGAGTTTCTTGGATGTAACTACTTAGTGATCCAAAAATAGAAAAATGAGAGATCAATTTGACAAAGCTTTGTTATATTTTGTGGATACCAAATAAGAAGAAATTGGAGGTATTTATAGAACTCAGTTTCTCCATCTCGCCAGCCACCTTGACAGGCACCTTACCACCACCTTGGTGAGGTCCTTGGCAAGCTTGGTGGTAAGGTGGTAAAAAGTCAAATTTTTTCATCCAAAAAATGTCAAGTACTTTCCATAAATACCCACACCTAAAACAAACTAAAAACACAAGTGATAATGACATGCACACTATGAAAACCAACCCCATGGTATGTATAAATATGTTTGCATATAAAGTGTTATGAACTATGTACATGTGTGTATTACTTATATATGGTAATAACCCTACCATAAAGGATGACATAACACTGACTAAAATAAAATAGACATCATGTGTTGTACACGATAAGCCAACACATAGCACAAGAAAAATGGGACTTACAAAAAGGATTTGATAAATAGTGCTGACAAAAGAAGAACACAAGTTCGATGACGAAATTGAGATGGGTGACTAAGTACCAATATAATTATTACAAATACTATTTGGACAATAGTAAATTATAAAAACTAAAAAAATAAATGATAACTAATTTTAAATCGCAAAACTCAATAACTATGAAAATGACCTACAAATCTTAATCTCCCACTTTCCTAATCATATAAACGGCTAAAAAATTTCCCAAAATAATTTTCAACCAATTACATGATCAATTAATTCTAACTTAACATGCATTCCTCTCTCAAATACACTACACATCATATAGCAATTAACCTAATCACACTCTCATGTAAATTAGATTGTATACTACTCATTAAGATCATCAATTATAGACCACATACATAAGAATCATACATCTTTACTTAGAAACTATGCATGTTATTTAATCAAGACAAAGAATTAAATAATTCTCTCAAATCTATTTAATTTCCTCAATAGATCAATTATTAGCCAAACAAATAATAGCATACAAATTAGATTAAATAATATAATTGAATTGAAATAACAATTAGAGTAAAATATTATATCATCACATGTATAAAATTGAGTTTATAAGACCCCTAGATTAATCAATTAACTAGCCATAATTGTATTCATAAAGCTTAGATTTCTTATAAAGAAAGATGTAAAAACTAATAAAAAATGGAGAGCAATAAGAGATACACTTATTCTCTTGATTTTTAGCACTGATATTCTCTTGAATCCTTCACAAAGTTATGTCTTCTTATATCTTCTCTTAAATATTTTCTAATCTTCTCTCTTCTTGGCCGCTGCTAGGGTTTTTGATTCTTAATTATGTGTTTTATTTATGAAAGAATAGTATTTATTTAAAGGAAAAATGACCTAATATAGACCATTAGATCATCTCTTAAAATGATCAAAGGGTTGGGATTAAAGCTAGGAATCAATATTTAATTAGGAATAGGATTTTTCCCCAGCACGAAAGTGCACCACGACACTAAAAAATAGAATTCCTCGACATGGTCTCCTCCAATCACCAATGAATGTCCAACCATAGATTGCAGCAACGGTGACAAAAATATCATGTCAAAGCATGGTGGTGATTTATCTCATTTTTGACTCATATTCACTTTGTTTGCTATCATTCCATCTACGTTGATATAATTAAATATGAATTAAGCTTTTTCATCAAATTTAACACTTAAGGAGGCAAATAAGTGATATATAAGTGGCTAAATAACTCTAATTTTGCAAAGTTATCACACCCTTAAACTTAACTATTTATTTGTCCTCAAGAAAAGCCAAGCCATATAGCTAAATTAATAAGGATAGTATATTCATAAATACATATCTATTAATACATGCATGATCAGTAAAAATTATCCCTTTCAAAGGCTATAAAATTCTATGAAAAAAGTTTCAACTATCCATTAATGCAAGGATATGCAAGATTTTTGATGAAATTATTTGTGTGCTAGTGTTGCATAGGATGTCATCCAATGCACTCATGAAATCAAGACCAACAACTAAGACCTAAATCATTTCTCAAGTCAAATATTATCAAAGATTTCACCCCTTGTTCTGCCATAACCCTTAATTAATCTTATGCTAAGTGTTCCCTTCTTAAGCAAAGTAAGGCTCTCCCTATTTTTAAATCAAAAGGAACAAGATTCTCACTCATCAATCTGAGCATGCAATATAAATAGTGAAAAAAAAACTAAAAGGTTCAAACTTGTATAATAATAACCATTATTGATATCCATTACTAGTACTAAACTCTCCGACAATGGTGCCAAAACTTGATCATGCTAACCATAAGTATATGGGTTATGCGATTAATATAATATACTTAAGTACAAATTTCAATCACACAAGGACTTGTGTAACTTAAAACTGAGAACCAACATAATTATTAAGAACATTATTTGGAAAATATCAAATTATAAAAACTGATAAAGAAATGACAACTAATTTTAAATTGCAAAACTCAACAACTACGAAGATATATGAGAAAATGACCTTGGAATCTTAATCCCCTAAAATTTCCCCCAAAATAATTACTAACCAATCACATAATCAATTGATTCTAATCAATCATGCATTCCTCTCTCAAGTACACTACACCATATAGTAATTAACCTAATCACACTCTCATGTCAATTATATTGCATATTACTCATTAATATCATCAATTATAGACCACACAGATAAGGATCATATATCTCTGCTTAGAAACTATGTATGTTATTTATTTAACCAAGAAAAAAATTAAATAATTCTCTCGAATCTATTTAACTACTTTGATAGATCAATTATTGGTCAAACAATTAATAGTATAAAAATAAAAATAAATAATATAATTGAATTGAAATTACAATTGGGATACAATATTAAACTAAAGAAAGACATAAAAACTAATGAAGAATGGAAAAAAATAAGAGATACACTCAATCTTTGATTTATAGCACTAATATTCTCTTGAATCTTTCACAAAGTTATGTCTTCTTCAATCTTCTCTTGAACTTTTTCTCTTTTTCTCTCTTCTTGGAAGCTACTAGGGTTTTAGATTCTTCATTGTGTGTTTAATTTATGAAAGAATGGTGTTTATTTAAAGGAAAAAATTACCTAATATATACATTTAGATCATCTCTTAAAATGATCCAAGGGTTGAGGATTAAACTAAGAATCAATGTTTGATTAGGAATAGGATTTTTTCCAAGTAACAAAAGTGTGTCGCAATGCTATATTTTAAGTTTTTCCATCATTCCACCTACATTGATATAATTAAACATAAATTAAGTTTTTCATCATATTTTAAACTATAAAATAAGTGGTTTAAAAGTGACTAAATAACTCCACTTTTTTAGAGTTATCAATGACTATCAAGATATAATGGATGATTTCATAAAGCCATTATACCCAGGATACATCTGGTTCAAACAATTATCAAGTTTAGTCTCACTTTATAAATTAAAAGGTAAACATGGCCATTTAGATGCAAGCTTCATAGAGTTTCTAACTATTTTGAGTGAGATGTTTCCAAAAAATAACTTGCAGCCATCATTGATGTGTGAGGTTAAGAAGATGCTTCATAGACTAGGCATGAATTATGAAAAATCCATTATTGTCCTAATGATTGTATTCATTATTGAAATGAATACAAGGATGTCATTATATGTTTGCATTGCCAAAAGTCAACGTGTAAAGTTAATCCAAGGTCAGAGAAGGACATAGATAATGTTCCTAAAAATTTATTATAGTACTTTCCACCGATTCCACATTTTAAAACAATGTTTTCGGATGTAACAATGTCTCAAAATTTAACATAGCATGCGAAAGAAAAGGAAAATGATGTCTTGTTACAACATCCAACTAGCAATCCTAAATGGAAGCATGTTAACTATATCTAGCTTGAATTTGATACTGAATCTAGAAACATTAGGCTTACACTTTCAACTGATGGGATCAATCGCCATCGCTATTTAACCTTCCTCTTTAGCTATGTATGAAAAGAAAATATATGATGCTATCTTTGTTAATAACTATACCTAAGCAACCAAGAAATGATACTAATATTTAATTGGAGCCATTGATTGAAGACTTGAAGTTATTGTTGACCTAGGGGTTTATGTCTATGATAGTTTCAAACTTGAGAATTTTAAGTTGAAAGTTATTTTGTTATGGACCATCAATGACTTCCTTGCTTATGGAAATCATTCTAATCATGCCATAAAAGTATTGCATGCTTGTCTGATATGTTGTAAGTGGTGTCATGGATCAAGGTTAAAACATCAAAGAAAAATATGATACATGAGTCATAGAAAATGGTTACCTTGGTCTCATACATATAGAGAACAACGCATGTATTTTAATGGTCATGAAGATAAGTGAAAAAAACAAATTCCTTTTACTAGAAGAGAAGTATTAGTAAGAGATGAAACAATGACTTATGCACGTGGGAAATAAAATTATAAGGATGATATAGACACTCCATAGAGGGAAAAAAATCATCTTTGACTCAAAATATTGAAAGTTCTTGCATGTTAGACATTTGTTAGATGTCAAAAGAATGTGTATGGTAGTATTATTGATACATCGCTAAATATTTCTAGAAAAACAAAAGACAATATTTGTCAACATATGGATCTAAAAAAAATGTGATAATAACTTAGATTAGTCCAAAAGTTGGTGCAACACATTAGCAAATGTTAAAGTCCCCAATGGATACTCATCCAATACATTGTGGCTAAAATATCATCACAATATCAAGAGAAATTGACAAAATATCAAAAATATCAAAAACAATTCTTATCATACCAATGAGATTTATCTATTTATAATAGTTAATACAATTAGATAGTAAATATTTTAACTACTTATTATATATATTTTACAAAAAAAATTATTTTTTATTATATAATATTTTAATTAGTTAGTCAACTTATTGATTAATATAAATATTATAAGTATTTAAAAATACATGTATTGAATAAAAAAATTATTTAAAATATAAAATAATTGATTTTTTGGATTCTTTATAAAGTTTTATAAAAAAAATTCATAATTTTTGTAGAATTTTCATATTTTTCATGCTTCTTTCCAAAATTGCGGTCGAAAACGACAATATCTTCAACAATTTTGATATAGAAATTTTATATTAAAAACTTGCTTGTTCATGAGCCACCTATAAGAAGCAACAAATATACTCCTAATGTTGGTCTCTCAAGGAATTGTAGAGGTTTTAAAAAATTAATTTTTTAATATAGTTAAGAAAAACAATTCATACCACTCAAACAATTATCGGTTGGTATACAACTATAAGTTCTAAATTAAATTAATATCTAAAGAAAGCAAGTAAAATAAATAAAGTAAAAATAAAATGAGTAAATTAAATTATAGCCAAACCTAGTATGATGGATGAATATAGGATTTTAGAGATTATAACTCTTCTTGGAGAGAACAAGTTATCAAACAACAATTTAAATTTATTGGTTTTCTTTTTCTAAGGAAATATATAAACCAAAATCCTCAATTACTTAATAAATCATAAAATTGGTAAACTTAAGGTGGATATATTCTTTAATTATAAATCAAGATTTGACTTATCATTAATTTATAATTAAAGATATTTTTAACTATCTAATTTAATCTAATTTAATAACTTCCTTGGTCGGGTTTAAAATTGATAACTTAAATTAAATTAAACTTTTCTTTATTTATGCACAACTAAGAACAAATGATGTTTCTAATGCCTATTTCTAAAATATTTTCTTTAATTATAAATTAAGACTTGGTCCATCATTAATTTTATAATTAAAGAATTTAAGAACATGAACTATTCAAATCATAAAATTGTTCTTTCAATCATTGGGAAAAACTACTAAAATCTCATATTACATAATTAACCAATCATATTTAAATTAACAAAAGCTAATTCAACATTGAAAGACACAGATTACAAAGAGAAATAAAAGATATAACAATAAAATTTCCCTTCTTGATAAAATAATTTCAGATCTCTAAATGAGTTGTCACTACCATCTACAAGTTTGTAGATCTTCTTTACATTTCAGAGGTTTTCTCTCTGTATCTAAATATGATGGTGGAATGACTTTTAAAACTAGTTCTAAACTAAAACTATATTATAGCTGCACTAAATTCTAAATCCCCTGCTACTTTAATCTAATGAGACTATGTATCTACGTATAAGAAAAAACATTGAAGTTAGAAAATTACAACGCGCACCATTGCATAATGTTTTTCCCTATTCCAGTACAAAGCTGAATAGCAATCCACAATTCAACCAGAGAAGATCGTACCACAACACACGTTTTATTGTAGTGAGGCACAAAAAGTTCAACGTGCCTAGTATATTTTCCTAAGAGCTGACAACAACATTGATAACTCTATATTTTAGAGTTAGTTTATCCATTTTATTAATTATAATTGCTATGTTCTTAATGTTTTTATTTAATTTTAAGTTCTTAAATTAATATTTACTATTAGTTTTTTTTAAGGAATATATATTTAGAGAAAATTAAAGAATTTGAATTGAAAAAGACTTCATTTCAAATAATCAAAAGTTTAAAATTTAATTTGAATTAATATAGAGGGCTTAAATGCAATTAACTAAACTTTGTTTTTCTTCGCAGGGAAGGAGTACCACGCGCAACATTATCAACGCACATCACGCACTGTCAGATAAAAAAATCAACGGTGAGGATCAGGCAAGTGAAATGCAAGTGCTACAAATGAGATTGGATGCGTTTTCAGATGGCATACTATTCGACGCATATAGTGGGGTCCACTTGTCAACACAAGCTAACGCATAGAGTAGGACCCACATGTCTGCGCAAATAATTTCCCCTAGACACGTCTCCACCACTCACTGTCAGATAAAATTTGAACGACCTAGATCGTGCATTTTTCCCAAGCTCCACGCGAGTGGAAGCCAACTATGATGCATAGACCAATACGCATAGTTCTCGTGCGATGCGGTCCACTTAATCTGCATACACCCTCGAATCCCACCTAATATAAAGCTTCCACGTGTCTCGTTATTCTTCCAGCAAATCAGATGCTGACACATGGCATGCATATTGTATAAAAAAATCAAAAAATGGTGCACGTTGTCCAACTAGTTTTGCACGTTTTGTCCCAACATTTTACACCGAAGAATCATTTTTGTCTCCCATTTGTTACAAGCGTAATATTTTTGGTATATTTTCTTAAAGCTATAAAAGTGTGTGTATTATGATACAAGAAAAGAGGGGGGACGATAGAACACATAGAAGCCATTTTTGGCTTTTGTTGTGGTTCTACTTCGGGAGCAAATTAGAGAGCAGATATGAAACACTTCTAATTATTTTTTGTTGTTCTTCATTTAATGTTCCTTAATTTTAATGTTTGCTATGAACTAATTTAATTGTTCTAGGGTTGCAATTTAACATATATTATGAAGCTTAGATTTATTATATTTGAATGATTTATGGGATGTTTAATTTGTTTATTCTATTTGTGCTTAATGCTTTTGATTGTTGGAATATTAATCAATTGATCTGTGACACTTAAATAAACTTGAAAAAGCATTTTTGTGACACTTAAATAAACTTGAAAGAGGTATTTTTGTGTGATTGCTCGTGGATAGAATAACATCTATATATAAGGGATAGGAATATACCTTTATTGTACGTGTAGCTATTTGAGAACTTTAAACTTAATGAATCTTGGTGAATTTAATTCTCATAGAAATATAGTGAATTATTTTAACGAGATGTGTCTATTTGTTATCGGAAGGGACATTTGGATAAATTAGGAGTTCTTGGTTGACAACTTAAATGCGAGAACATAAATCAAGAGAAAATAATATGATTCAAGTGGATTAATTTGGTGAAACTGCAATCCTAGAATTTTCTTACATTTTGTTAACAAAAATTAGTTTAGTGAAACTCTATCAAACTTTCGATTGTTTGGATAAAATCATATTAAAACAATTTTAGTACATAACGAACACTAGTAACAAATCTTCGTGGGAACGATATCTTTCTTATCAATTATTACTTGTGACCGTGTATACTTTCACGTTCATGTTCTCAGTAATTTTCTCACACACCCAAAAGACGAGCAATTACAAACACAAGAGAAGTTTCCCACAATATTCTCTAAAAAAACTTCTCATACAAGCTTTTCTCTATTTTTGGGATGATTAACAATGAAGAAATAAAGTCATATTTATAACTGTTGAAACAAGTTTGTTATAATAGTGTTGAAACAATATTACCGATAACATGGAATGAACTGCTTGGGTTGAATCGCGGACTAGGTCGCTCTCTTTAAGATGTTTCACGACTCTGCCCAATTTGTGCAAGCAAACACAGCCCCATCTTCCCCAGGATAAAACAGCCCATAATTTTTTTTCTCTGTGTCAGAACTTCACTGTATTGATGAAGACTGGAATGCTACACTTGAAAATTTTGTTGCTCGGAAAACTGGAAAAATAACTTAGAATTGTAGAGAGATTTTTTTTGTTTCGTAAAGAGATGAGTTTGTAGATTGTTGTGTAGAAACTAAGAGCTGAGGCCCTCTATTTATAGGTTTCAGAAACCGTGTGGCCATTATGATAATAACGGTAATGTTTGGGGATGGAGAGCGTAACAACCATTCTGAGTAATGAAGAGTAACAGTCATTTTCTAAGTAAAAGACGAGTAATAGACATTTTTGTGAGTAAAGACAAATAACGACCATTTTTCTGAATATAGAAAAGTAACAGACATTTATGATAAAAGAAAACAACGGCCACATTATGAGTAAAAGGAAATAACGGTTGTTTTTTTAAGACAAATATATATATATAACAACCATTTTCTGATTGGAAACATTTTTGTAGAAAATAATTTTCCAAAAAATAAAATGCCACCTCACCTCACACACACGCACACGCACTCGTACTCGGCTCAGCACGGCATGGCCGGTTGGTCGGTCAGATGGACGGTGGCGGCGGCAGCACGCACGCGTGTGTGGTATCACATTTACCTAGGCCCTCTCCCCTTCCACAAAAGTGGGTATCCCTTGGGGCCCAATCCCAATAACCAACTCTTCACTATTTATACCTCTTTTAAATAATGTAAAAAACCAATGTGGGACAAGGCTTTAAATTTTTTTTATAAACTTCATCTTTTCCAACAATCCCCCACTTGAATTTTATATAAAAATAATTTTCATCGAGCAACCGATCAATTAAAATTATAAGATTGTGCATAAGCAAAAAAGGTGTCTATCGACTTGAACCTTTGCATAGTATTGATGCTTTAGAATATACTAGAGTAACTCGTAGTTTTGAACTCTATCTCTAACAATCATCACACAATCAACCTTTCCAAGGTGTAGTTCGAAAGGCTCGTGCTTTATGGTCGTGCACGTGTATCCCAGTATAGTGAACGCTATAGTAAATTTTGCCCAAAAATTTTCATAGGAAGCGGCCACACTTCCACATTCATATAGGTGAGTCTATCAAGAGCACTGTTGAGTGCTCAAAAAGCACTAAAATAACCATGATTTTATGCACATTAATTGATTAAAAATATATATATTTATATGTTTTATCATATATTTATATAAATTTGTCTTTTTCGGAATCACGGGTATTTTTATTGTTTTTCAGGTATTTTGGCTTAAAAACGCAACTTAAAAACTCAAAAAGGAATACTAGAAGCAATACATCACAAATATATTAATAAATAAATGGGGAAAGGTAAAAAAATATGGAAAAATTGGACAAAATGGGTCAAAACGACAAAAATGTCAGAAAGGAGAAAATCGCGCCGCCGCGCCCCAGCGCCCAGCTCCGCCCCAAGCTGCGCGCGGAATTGTTCATCCGCGCTGCACTGTTCATCCCCGGTACTGTGCAGCCGCGGTACTGTTCATACCCGGTACTGTGCAGCCGCCCCCGTCATGCTGACGTCATCAAATGACATCAGCAATCACTAATCCGCGTTTTTACATTTTTTTAACATTTTTTTCTCTACTTTTTCTCTCCATCCTCACCTATAAATACCCCCCTTCCCTTCACTTCAAAATACACCTAAAAACACCTCCAAATACATTCTTTTCTCTCTTTTCTTAGATTTTTAGGATTCTTTAGTTTTTCTTAGTTTTTCTTATGTTTTCTTAGTTTTTAGCTTTTCTTAGTTAATTTCTCTTAGATTTAGAGTTCTTCCCTTTTTGGGAAGAACTAGTTATGTTTTTGTAATATTTTAGCTCTTTGATTCAATAAATGGGAGTGCAAATTCCGCTTGGAGTTTTTCCAGCAACGGGAATAGCGTCGAAGTTCTGTAAGGATTTTATTTTCTTTACAGTTATTTTTATGCTTTATTCTTACATGTTATATTTAATTTGTCTGTGGTTAAATTTAACTGTGCTGGCTGTTTAGTAAATATGATGTAATAATGACGTTGTTATGCTTGCGAAATATTAAATAGGTAAAAATCTCTAAAATGAATTGATTTTGTTTTTATTCAAGATTTTATATTAAGAATGTTAGAGAGAAATATATTATTTTTCATTACAAACTTAAACCTGAAAATTAGATTTTAAGGTTTAGTTATCCTGTCTAATTTAGAGTAGTGCTCTTTTATTTGTTGGTACAATCGCCCGGTAGTTAGAGTGAAACTCTATTTCAAAAGTTTTTATAAGAATTATTATGTGAAAATGTATTGACAACATGTTTTCAATAGTGGTTTTAAAACTTGAAAGTTAGTACTCGGATAATTAAATTCTTATGTTTAATTTGGACACCTTGAATAATGTTTAAATTGTCTAACCCCACCAAAGGTGGCATTTAAATGGTTCATTTTCAATCTCTTAGAAAAAAGAATTAATTTAATTAAGCATATTAGTTATCAACCCCACCCATAGGTGTTAATTGATTTGTTTAGTTAACAAAGAATATCTAACCTCACCAAAGGTGGTATTTATATATAAAAAAAGAGAATCAATAAATATCAATTTATATCTTTAATAATGTAGATAATATGAGCAAGCATAATTAACTTAGTTATTATATCCATAAATACTCCGCTGATATAAATGATAAAAATTTGCATGAATATTTATTGAATCCGTATATATGTTTATTTTTAGATAATTATTTATTGAATTTGTATCTATGTTTATTTTTATGTTATTAGATTATATTTAATTAATCTGTATATATGTTTATTTTATGTCATTAGATTAGGAACACAAAAACCAAACTATCGTGACAGGATGTTTAGGATTTAATTTCGTTTTTAAAAATTTGAATAATAAATTAAAAACCACATACATTCCTTCCTTAGATCGACCTTGGGAGTATACTTATCATTTTCTTCGAAATGATTCGTGCACTTGCGAGAGTTTTATAAATATTAAAACCAAAGTATTCTCAAGAATCGGCGATGCCGGTTTTCGCTCATCAAGTTTTTGGCGCCGTTGCCGGGGATGGCATCAATCTCATCAAGCACTCCTATAGCTATGTACTCCACTCCACATAGAGTATAGAACTCATTAAGAGTTTAAAAATTAACTCATCCTTTTCTATCGCTTCAGGACTTCATGCTTCTAACAATATATAATGGGATTTGAAAAATAGCATGATACATCCCATATCACTTCATGACTTATTATTACCCTTTGAACTTATTTATTGGGATCTCCAGTCTATAAGTTGGGTTACCATCATAAGTGACTCTTCATTCTAAGGGCATTACTCCCATTCTTTTTGAGGTTTTGAAAACCTTCTCTCTCGGTAATCCTTTCATCAAAGGATCTGCCAAATTTTCATCAAAACGTATATGATCCACTCTTACAGCTCCCGTAGAGAGAAATTCTCTAACCATACTATGCTTACGACGTATCTGTTGTCTCTTGCCATTGTAGTAACGGTTCTGAATCTTTGCAATAGCTATGGTACTATCGTAGTGGAACAAGACAGCTGGTATCGGTCTTTCCCATAAAGGGATCTCAGCTAATAGACTTCTTAGCCAGCCTGCTTCTTCACTAGCAGTGGCTAGTGCTATCATTTCAGACTCTATTGTAGATTGAGCCAATATTGTCTATTTCTTAGACTTCCAAGAAATAGCTCCATCAGCTATGTTAAATATATAGCCACTAGTTTCTTTGGAGTCTTCTGATAAAATGTTCCAATCTGCATCGTTGTATCCTATTAAAACAGTGGGAAAACCTTTTATAATGCAACCCAAGGTACATAGTTCTCTTAAGGTATCTCATAACCCTTTCAATAGCATTCCAATGCTGTACACTAGGTCTACTGGTAAACCTACATAGTAGTCCCACAACATAAGCTATGTCTAGTCTAGTGCAATCAGTAGCGTAACATAAGCTACCAATGATGCTCGCATACTCATTTTGTCTAACACCGTCTCCAGTATTCTGGAACAACTTTACACTAGGATCATAAGGAGTACATGCAGGTTTACAGTTAAAGTAATTATATTTCTTTAAGATCTTCTCAATGTAGTGAGATTGATCTAGAGAAATTCCCTTTTTAGACCTAGTTATCTTTATACTAAGGATTACACTCGCTTCTCCGAGATCTTTCATATCAAAATTAGCACTTAACAAAGTTTTCACATTATTCACAACATAAATATTTGATCCAAAAATAAGCATGTCATCCACATATAAACATATAATATTGCAAATATTATCTTCTAATTTATAATAAATGCATTTGTCACTTTCATTTATTTTGAATCCATGTGAGATAACTAGATTATCAAATTTTTCATGTCATTGCTTAGGTGCTTGTTTTAGACCATAAAGAGATTTATCTAGTTTACAAACTTTATTTTATTGACCTGGGATAACAAAACCTTTAGGTTGATCCATATAAATTTCTTCTTCTAAATCACCATTTAAGAAAGTAGTTTTAACATCCATTTGATGTACTACTAAATCATGGATAGCAGCAAGAGAAAAAAGTACATGTATGGAAGTTATTTGTGTGATAGGTGAAAAGGTATCAAAGAAATCTACATTTTACCTTTGCCTATACCTTTTAACTACAAGACGAGCTTTGTAATTTTCAATAGTACCATCGGGTTTTAATTTCTTTCTTAGTATCCATTTACATCCAGTGGTTTTGTAACCATGAGGTAAGTCAACTAAATGCCTAAGTCTTATTATACTCAAGTGAGTCCATTTCATCATTTATGGCTTCTTCCCATAAGTTGGCATCTAAAGAAGATAATGCTTTTTTAAGAGTTTAGGGATCTTCCTCTAAGGTATAAGCATAGAAATCAAACCCAAAATCCTTAAGGGTTCGAGCTCGTTTACTTATTCTAATTTCATTGTTTAATTCTTCATTTTGTTCACTAGTTCTAGTTATGGGTAAACTACTAGAAGACGAGCCCCATTATTTTTAAATTTAAAGGGAAACATATGTTCATAGAATTTATAAGCTTTACTATTCACAGTGTATCCTATGAATACACACTCATATGCTCTACTAGCAAGTTTATTTATTTTAGGATCAGGGATCCTAACATAGGCTAAACAACCCCAAGTTTTAAAATAAGTTAGATTAGGTTTCTTATTTTTCAAAATTTCATATGGTGAAATTTTATTTGTAGATTTAGGCACTCTATTTAGCACATAGCAAAATAGTTAATAAAATTTCTCCCCACCAATAGGAAGCAGCATCAGAGTTTAATAAAATTGCAACAACTGATTCAGTAAAAGTTCTATTTTTTCTTTCAGCTTTGCCATTCATTTCAGGAGAATAAGGTGCAGTTTTTTCATGAATGATTCCATGAGTTTTATAAAAATCATTGAAGATATTTGATTCATATTCAGTGCCTCTATCACTTCGAAACCTTTTTATTTTTCTGTTAAGTTGATTCTCAATCTTAGTCATAAATATTTTAAACATTTCAAACGCTTCACTTTTATTTTTCATTAGATATACATAAGTATAATCTGAACAGTCATCTATAAAAGTTCTAAAATAGTGTTTTCCATTTGTTGTTAAATTTCCATCAAGTTCACATATGTCAGAATGTATTAATTCTAAAGGTTCAGATTCTCTAACTACTGATTTATGTGAAATTTTTGTTATTTTAGCTTGACTACAAAAATCACATTTTTCAAAATCATTCGAAGATAGTTTAGGAATTAGTTCTAAAGTACTCATGTTCTTCATTATACATTTATTAACATGACAAAGTCTAGCATACCAAATATTAAAAGAACTCAACATATAAGCAGAAGAAGTTTTATTGATTTCAACATTTAATTTAAACATGCCATTAATGGCGTACCCTTTTCCCAATAAATATATTATTTTTAGTTATAATATATAAATCAACCTCTATAGTTTGAGTAAACCCAGTTTTGTTAAGAAGATAGCCTGAAACTAAGTTCTTTCTCATCTCTGGAGTATGCAGGACATCCTTTAAGATGACAGTGATAAACTTCAATACCACCTCACCAGTACCAACAACTTTAATGGAATGAGAGTCACCCAGTAGCACTTTCTTATCCTTAGAATCAGAATAGGATTTGAACATGTCTCGATCATAATAAACATGGCGAGAAACACCAGTGTCCACCCATCACCTCTCAGATCCACCAACAAAATTGACTTCAGATATCATAACAATAAGTTAATGAAAATAGTAAAAATTTATATAACTTTTAATATAAAATAAAATAATAAATCGGAGATACTCTTTAAATTAAATTTGATTTAGTCTACAAAGGAGGCACGCAAATGTTTATATTTAATTATTAAAATATTATTAAAAAAATATAATTTATTTTTTTAAAATTATAAAGTTAAATAATATTATTTATATAATCTAATTAAGATTTTTATAAAAAAAGACTTAATTTGAAGTCTGGACAAAGACTTTGTTGATCATACTTTGTTGATCATCTCTACTTCAATAATTAGCATGAATACATCATCCACCCACAGTTTATATATAATCAGCATTATTTAAGAATTGACTTGTTAAATATTGATTATCATTTAATTAAAAACTATTTAATATTTTTAAGATTTTATTTTTATTTTTATAATTTTTAAATATATTTTTTATTATTTAAAAAAGAAAATCATCTTAATTGGCTAATAAATATATATATATATATATATATATAAGTAAAACGGGAGGCGGCTAGGGGGGAGGAAAAAAAATATAACGGAAGGCACAACAAGTATGATACTTTACTTTATACTTTACACTTCCAATTTTATAAACACGTGTGGTTAACTTATTTTTGATAAAACAAGTATAAAAAAATAAAAAAATAAAAAAAATCATTTTTAATGATCGGTAATTTATTTTTGATAAATATTAAAATTATATTAATTTTAATTTTATTTAAAAAAATTATAAGATTATTTAAATTAAAATTTAAAATAAAATTAATTTAAAAAAATACGTAAAAGAAAATAAAGATATTGTTAAAATATCAAATTAATAGAAATAAAAATTTAAAAAAATTAAATTCTTTTACTATAGTAAATTATAATACTAAAATTATTTAATTAATGGATAGTTATTTAGGAACATTAAATTTAAAATAAATCAAAAAAATATGAAAATAAATAATTTAAATTAATATAAAAAATAAAATATATTTTAAAATTAAATTATATTTTTTTATTAATATAAAGAAAAATTACTTCGTAGCAAAAATTGAATTTTATATAAACAAATTCATCTTAATTTTTAAAAAAATCGAATTCTTTTTTACAATAATAAATTATAATACTAAAATCATTTAATTAATAAATAATTAATCAGAAGCATTAACACGAAGAAAAATTACTTCGTAGCAAAAATTGAATTTTATATAAACAAATTCATCTTAATTTTTTAAGATAGCATCGAAAGAAAAATAACTCACAAAAATAATCTACTTTGGCATTCATCTCCAATATGCTTTTGATTTTCTCTTTCCAGCCGCGCCTTCCGTCATTTTTTTTCCCTCCCCCTAGCTCCCTTTTTACTTATATATATATATATATCTTTCCAACCGCTGCTTTCGTTTCTCTTTTTGTTTTTTTTTCTTTATATATATAATACGTCTCCTTCCTTATATATATATAGATACGGAGAAATCTTCATTTAAATTATCTCCGTTTAAATTTTAGAATACTTAAAATGATATATTTCTAAAACTTTGAAACTTCATTTTCTCTAAATTTAAAATAAAATTTAAATAATAATAATAAAATTTAAAATCAATAAAAATTAAATAACATTAGATTAAAATTAAAATTAAAAAGTAATAAATAATACCAAATTATGCAAATTATCAAACATCTACAAACTTAGAACTTTGTTTATCCTCCAACAAAAAGAAAATAAAATAAAACAACTGTATTTAGTGTTAACTATCATAACTCACAAAGTCATTATCTAAATTTAGATTTTATCACTAGTAATTTACTCTTTTTACATCGAAGATAATAGAAAAATCAATAAAAAATTCAACAATTTGTCAAGCAAGAGTTACACATTTTTCAACCTAAAGCTAAGTCATTGAGTGTCAATTTAACTTCAAACCATCAGCAAATTCAGATACAAGTATAATAACTAAAATCAGAATAATTCCCTTAAAACTTAACTCTATAAGTCCAATTTTCAAAAACTCTCTCCACTAATGTAATCAAATACCAAAACCAAAGATTAAAATTTATTTAATTAGGGTTGTAATGAAAGCCACAGGGTGGCTAAGAAAGAAATAGATATGAAAAATCAAAGTAAGTTGGGAAAATATTTCGTAGAAAAAACGATAAAAAGAATATCCACATGATTCACACCATAACTCTTTCTTGACAATATGCTCACACTGATAACAATATTGTTGTTATACTCAATAAAGGTTGTGCTCTCTATTTACCTTGAATCTCAATAAGTGGAGTGCTTTTTTTTCTTTTCTTCTTCTATTTTTTTTGGTGTGGTTTCCTTGATATTCATAGTTTTTACTAATTTCAACCACTTTAACCCTTTTTTTATTCTTGCTTTTCACTTTTTTTTTCACAATTTAATAGATTAGAGCAAACATAATGTGGATTATTTAATTTAAACTAATTTTCTCTTTAAATGCAAATTTCAACCAAAGTATTTTCTCAAAACTTAAGGTAAATTTATGGTTTTTCATGCTTAGAATGAGAATGATTTATGTAGTTAAAAGAAAAAAAATAAGGCTCACGTAAAACTCTACCTAACATAATAGCATATTTTGAAGGAAAAAGATTTAAATGGAGTAGAGAAAAATTTACTGTCTACTCAATTATTTTCAAGGACAAAGATTTAAATCAAAGTACTCATAAAACTCTACCTAACATAATAGCATATTTTGAAAAATTTATCAAAACCATCATTAATCACAAATTCCAGAGTCATATCGAATTCAATCATACTCAAATATATTCTTGAATAGATAATCCAACAACTCAAGACTATAGGAGTTGACACTCCTAAACTTAAACTAAACAATGTCCTCATTGTAATTTAAAAGGGAGACAGATTGAAGAAATGAAAGGAACTTCCCTGGTTTTATGGTGGATCCACATTAATTAGTAATTTTCAGCTCTTTATTCCTACATAATAAACCAACATCAAAATATAAATTATTAAAAAATTAATAAAATAAATAAATAAAAGAATAAAAGAAAGTTTTATGGGCTGCCTCCTATAAGCGCATGTTTTATAATCCATAGCCAGACTTTTCAATCTTTATCAATTTGGATTTCAAAGAGGAATAATTGCACAATTCCTCTCTACTTGTTCTACATAATAGTGCTTCAATCTCTTACCATTAAATCTTAATATATTTCCTGTCTTGTCCTTCAATTCTATTACTCCAAAAGTGGAAACTTTTTCAATTGTATAAGGACCTATCCATCTTGATCATAACTTACCCGGGAAGATTTTTAGTCTTGAATTGAAGAGAAAAACCTATTGTATTAAAGCAAACTGAAGCATAGGAATATGTTTTTCATGCTACTTCTTTGTGCATTCTTTGTAGATCTTTGCATTTTCATAAGCATCGTTCCGGAACTCATCCGTTTCATTCAATTCAAGAAGTTGTTTTTCCCTTACTGCCTTCAAATCAAAATTAAACTTCTTTACAGCCCAAAAAGCTTTATACTCCAACTCTATAGGGAGATGACATGCTTTTCCAACTAAAAAGTCATCCATGAAAATTGCCTTCATAATTTTTACCGTATCTATAAAAAGATAGCCATTATGCAACGTTGAAATGTTGTTGAGGCTTTGCAAAATCCAAATGACATCATTGTATAAGAAATTGTTCTATAGGGGCATGTGAATGTATTTTTCTTCTGATCTTCAGGGGCTATAGTAATCTGGTTATACCCCGAATAACTATCTAAGAAGTAATAATAGGGATATTGGGCCAATCGATCTAACATTTGATCGATGAATGAAAATGGAAAATGATCCTTCCTTATTGCTTTGTTCAACTTACGATAATCCATACATACATGCCAACCTGTGACTGTTCTTGTAGGAATAAGCTCATTGTTGTCATTTTTCACCTCCGTCATTCCACCCATTTTTGGTACAAGATGCACTAGACTTACCCATGAACTGTCTGAAATAGCATAAATAATTCTAGTATTGAAAAGCTTCAAATTTTCATCTCTCACAACTTTCTTCATTGTTGGATTTAATCATCTTTGGGACTCAATTTATGGTTTGTAAGGTTCCTCCATTAAAATCTTGTGCATGCAAATGGATGGACTTATACCTTTGATGTCAAGGATAGTCCATTCTAATGCTATTTTATGCTCCCTTAACACACATAATAACTTTTCCTCTTTTTTGAGTGTAAGTGATTCCACAACAATCACTGGAAAGGTGTAACTATCACCTAAGAATGCATAGTAAAGATGCTCAGGCAATTTCTTCAACTATGGAGTTGTAGTTTGTTGCACTTTTTCTGTAGAGATAATAGAATTTGTCTTTGTTAAATGATGCTCAGGAAAATGCTCTCCACTTCCTTGCTAAATGATGTAACCTACTGCAATGATCGTTCTAGGTAATCAACTAGCATATTTTCTTGAAAGGCTTCTACTTCACATTGTTCAATGATATCTACCCAAAAGTAAGTGCTTTGATCTTTTGTAAATCTCATGGCTTCATAGATGTTAAACGTAACCCCTTCCTTGTTTACTCTCAATGTTAACTCACCCTTTTGAATATCTATTAAAGCCCTTCCTGTAGTCAAGAATGGTCGATCATGAATTAGTGGGACATCTTGGTGTTCGTCCATATCTAACAACACAAAATCAGTGCGAAAAATAAATTTATCCACCTATACCAATACATCTTCTATGATTCCCCGTAGATACTTGATGGATCAGTCTACTAGTTGTAAAGAAATTATTGTTTGTTTCATCTCTCCAAGTCCTAATTTCCTATAAACATAAAGTGGCATAAGATTAATGCGAGCACCAAGATCACATAAAACAATATCAAAAATTAATTTTCAATAGTACAAGCAAAGTGAAACTACCTCCATGTTTTAATTTTTGAGGTAATTCTTTTGAAGATTGGCACTACATTCTTCAAAAAGCTTCATTGTTTTGAACTTCTCAAACCTTTTCTTATGAGAAATGATGTCCTTCATGAATTTGACATAATTAGGCATTTTTACCAAGGCATCTACAAATGGAATATTTATGTGAATTTTCTTTAAGATATCTAAAAACTTAGAAAATTTCTTATCTAATTTTTGTTTTTGAAAGCGTTAAGGATAAGGAAGTGGAGTAGAGAGAGTAGAAGGATTGTTAGGAAATGTAATTGATGAAGGCATTTTAGCCTCTCTTAGTGTATCATTAACAATCTCCTCTTCTTCTACTTTATTATTGCTTTGGTCATTGTTTGGAGCTATATGGGTGGACTCGGTTTCCTTTGATGGTTACCTCTCAATTTCTCTTCCAATACTAAATGATATGAACCAAGGGGTTAGGACCTAGCTAATTTCATATTATATAGCAAAGGGTTTCTCCATAAATCAATGGATATTACTCACCATTTTTCTGAGGGAAAAGACGCCATAAGGAGGTGTTATTTCCTTGATAAGTCTAGCATAAATGACACCCTAACAAGTATAGATATTACTCACCACAAATTCATGGATGATAAACAACACCAAAAAGGTTTCCAATCCCTTGATAAGTTGCTTAAAGAAGAACAAAGAGCATGAATGAGCTCTCAAATGATATGAAAAAGCAAATTTCATTCAAAATGTGAATATCCAGTAGCTAAGCTACTCTTTAGTATTTATATGATACAAATAAACTCTAAACTCTATTACATCACAGCCCTTGATCTCATCCAAGGCTTAAAAATAAAGAAAACCAAAAAGCACAAAAGGTAGTAGAGAATATGGACCGAAACATGGAGAAAAATGAGGCAGTTGACTAAAAAAGGAATCCTATGAAAATATTACAACTTAAACCTTGATTTCATCTAAGGGCTAAAAAGAAAACTGCCAAAAACCAGTCCAAATGGCACGGGAAAAATGGAGAAAAATTGGAGCAGCTGAGAACAAAGTAATCCCAATAAAATATTACATCTTCACATTTGTTGTCATCCAAGGGCTGAAAATAAAGCTACCCAAATTAGTCCAAATGGCATAGCAAGGTGCCTAGTTTTCTTTTACCAATTTTGCCCTAATATCCATCATAGGTTTGTCCCAATCCTTGCACTCCCAATTTGGGTCCTTTGGTTATGCATGACCACTTTAATGAACCCATTTAAAGCCTTTTCAAGTTATGCCCTCCTAGACCTTGTGATTGGTCCACTTGGGATTTGTTTGGCTCCATGATTCTCATCATTCCCCCACTCTTCAAGAGGATTCGTTTTCGAATCTTCACCTACATAATGAAAAGGCGAAAGATCAAAAACATTAAATGAGGTTCTCACATTATACTCACCATGAAAGTCTAGCTTGTAGGCATTTTCATTGATCCTTTGAATGGCTTGAAATGGACCATTTCCCCATTGTAGATGCTTTGATTTTCTTTGTTCTATAAAGTGCTCTTTTCTCAGGTGCACCCACACCCAATCTCAAGGCTCAAAGATCATCATATGATGTCCTTTGTTGGATTGTTTGATATATTGTTCAATACTTCTGTCAATGTTGAGCCTTGCTTTCTCTTTTTCAAAAGTTTTGCAAAGTTTGGTAAAGAAAATAAAGGAGCATGAGTCAATTTTTCCTTAAGAAATTGGATTGACATTTCTTGCTCTTCCCTCATTTGAACCTAACATTATTTGTTATGACTTAGATTATCGATGCTGCTATGCTAAAACCTTTCACAAATCGTCGATAAAAGTAAGTAAGTCCATGAAAACTTCATGCATTACTTAAACTTGTTAGGTTGGGCCACTCTTGGATAGCTCAAATCTTTTCTTCATCAACCTGAACTCCGTGTGCACTCACAATGAAACCCATAAACACAAGTTTATCGGCCCAAAATGTGCACTTCTTTAGGTTAGGAAATAGTTTCTCTTTCCTAAGAACTTCAAGAACAGATTGTAAATGTATCAAATGATCCTCCAATTTTTTGCTATAAATTAGAATATGATAAAAATAGACAACTACAAATTTTCCAAGAAATGCATACAAAACATGGTTCATTAATCTCATGAAAGTACTTGGAGTATTAGTTAAACCAAATGGCATGACTAACCACTCATATAAACCATATTTTGTCTTAAATGCAGTTTTTCATTCATCACCTTCTTTCATTCTAATTTGGTGATATCGAATTTTCAGATCAAATTTAGAAAAGACACAAGAACCATGCAACTCATCTAACATATCATCTAATTAAGGAATGTGATGATGATAATTTACCGTGATATTGTTGATTACTCGGAAGTCTAGGTACATCCTCCATGTCCTATGGACCCATTAATTCTCTCACGTACCCCTTTTCCATCAACTCACTAACCTGCGTTTGTAGTTCCTTCATCTCCTCAGGATTACTCCTATAGGCTTGTTGGTTTGGAATGTTAGAACCAGGTACAAAATCAATTTGATGTTCAATCCCTCGGATAAGAGGTAATCCATTAGGGATTTCCTTGGGAAATACATCCTTAAATTCCAAAAAGATACAAACAATTGAACTAGGAAAAACATCAAATTTTTTAGTATTCAAAAATGCCTCATTGTATAAAAGTACAATCATTGGCTGATTAAGGAATATTGCTTTTTTAATTTCACTTACTTTTGCATAGACATTTGTTTTTCTCTCTTCTTTTGTCTCAAATTTTTCAATCTCTCTTTCTTTCTCTTTCTGATTTTCTCTCAATTTCTTTTTATCAATATCTTTGCCACTAATTTTATTTTGTTCACACTCTTTTCTTTACTTTCATTCATTTCTATAGTCTCATTCTCCTTTTCATTTTCACTACTCTCTTTTCTCTCATTCTTTTCTTTAGTCTCACTCTCCTTTTCATTTTCACTCCTCTCTTTTCTCTCATTCTTTTCTTTAGTCTCACTCTCCTTTTCATTTTCACTCTTTTCTTTTCCTCTAACCATCTTCATTTGATCTTCAAAGACTTGCTTGGGTGAAAGGGGGACAAGTGTGATATTTCTACCATCCTTCACAAATGAATACTTGTTTCTATATCCATCATGTGTAACCCTCCAATCATATTGCCAAGGCCTACCTAGCAGGATGTGCCCAGCTTGTATGGGTACCACATCACACATCACCTCATCTTTGTATTTTCCAATGGAAAAGCTCACTAATACTTGTTTATCAACCTTCACTTCCCCACTATCATTTAGCCATTGCAACTTGGAAGGCTTAGGGTGTTCGAATGTAGGCAATCCTAATTTCTCAACTAAGGTAGTACTAGCCACATTGGTGCAACTTCTCCCATCTATGATAATACTACACACCTTGTTGCTCACATGACACTTTGTGCGAAAGATATTATATCTTTTCTGTTCAATGTCTTTCTCCCTGACTTGAATATTTAAAGACTTCCTTATTACAAGTCCTTGCCTATAAGCCCCCTAACATTCTGTTGAGGTGTTTCTCATTGTAAATCTGCTAAGGCATTTTATTGCCTTTCCAATCTTTCATTCATATAGACCATAAAGTTGTTCATCCTCTCAAAGGATTGTTCCAAAGCCCTCATCATGAACATTATATTCGGTCTTTCTTTGGGACTACCAATGTTGGACATTTTTATTTTTTTTGCAATTCTACACAATAAGGGGTTAGTGCAATAAAATAGAACTAATGTAAATTCACTCAATACCTCACTTGTTTAGTGCTCGGATTGATTGCTTAAAGCCTCTTAGTTCCTAATCAAAGCAACCAAATCTAGGAATTCCAAACAATTTGTAGAATTATCAAACACCCAAAATGGTAGCTCACAATATCCCACTTGTTAAAGCACAAAGGAAAATAACTCAAATTATTTAGGATCCTATATTAGAGTAGTAAGCATAAGGAAAATCAATAGATTAACAATATTGGAAGAATAACAATTTCCTCAAAGAACTCAACACAAAATTAGGAATTTATAATAATAGGGTAAAGTTCTTGGAACTATGAGTTCAAACACTCACTAGAAATTAGCATATGTAATCTGGCCTCTTTCTTTGTCCTTTTTTTTCGAATAAATTCTGGCAACTCTTTTACTATTTTTTTTTGGAACAAATATGCTAATAACTCAAGAGTAAATCAATACAACACCTTCAATACGAGTTTAAGGAATTTTTAAGATACATAAAATAGCACATAAAGTATGACACAAAGGAGAAATGAAATTTCTGCAGGAACTACCACAAAAATACCAGAAAACAACCAAAAAATATAGAAAATAACAAATATTGCAGAATATGCAAGGAAAATGCAGAGTAGTTTCAGAAATATTAGAATTTGCAAGGAAAATGCAGAATAGTTTCAAAAACAACAAGATATGCAAGGAAAATGTAGAATAGCTTCAGAAACAATGGGATATGCATGGTTATTGCTAAAAATATTTGGTCACAATAGAATTTGCAAGGAAATGCAGAAGAAACATGGTAACAAAGAAGAGCAATATTTTTAGGGTTTGGAAAACAAAATTTCAGCAAGAACACAACACAAGGATATTTTGATTTCTATGTATCATAAACAAAACAAGAACACAAGAACAAGAACAAATATAAAGGATAGGAATCTGAAAATTAGCACCTAAAGCTATGATACCAAATGATATGAACCAAGGGGTTAGGACCTAGCTAATTTCATATTATATAGCAAAGGTTTCTCCACAAATCAATGGATATTACTCACCATTTTTTTGAGGGGAAAGACGCAACAAGGAGATGTTATTTCCTTGATAAGTCTAGCATAAATGACACCCTAACAAGTATGGATATTACTCTCCATAAATGCTTGGATTCTAAATAACGCCGCAAAGGTTTCAAATCCCTTGATAAGTTGCTTAAAGAGGAACAAAGAGCATGAATGAGTTCTCAAATGATCTAAAAAATCAAATTTCATTCAATGTGAATCTCCAGCAGCTAAGCTACTCTTAAGTATTTATATTATACAAATGAACCCTAAACTGTATTACATCATAGCCCTTGATCTCATCCAAGGCTTGAAAATAAAGACAACCAAAAATCACAAGAGGTAGTAGAGAACATGGACCAAAACATGGAGAAAAATGGGATAGTTGACTACAAAAGGAATCCTATGAAAATATTATAACTTAACCATTGATTTCATCCAAGGGCTGAAAAGAAAACTACCCAAAATCAATCCAAATGGCACCGGAAAAATGGATCAAAATGTGGAGTAAAATTAGAGCAGCTTAGAATAAAGGAATCCCAATAAAATATTACATCTTAACCTTTGATGTCATCAAAGGGATGAAAAGAATGCTGCCTAAATTAGTCCAAATGGTAGAAAAATGTGCCTAGTTTTCTTTTGCCATTTTTTCCCTAATTTCCATCCTAGGCTTGTCCCAATCCTTGCACTCTCAATTTGGGTCCTTTGGTTATGCATGACCACATTAATGACCCCATTTAAATCCTTTTCAAGTTATGCATTCCTAGACCTTGTGATTGGTCCACTTGGAATTACATTGTTCCTTTGGATTCATTTCTATATTACTAGGAAAAGTTTCTCTTTGTTGGGCATTGATGGTTGTGGCCAATTACTCAATTTGCATTTCAAGATTTTTCAAAGTGGCTCCCATATTGCTACAATGAGTCTCAATGTTATCTAACTGTAAATCATTCTTTTTAAACCTTGCTTCGGTCTCCCCAACAAAGGAAACCATGGCATCCTTAAGTGACATCTTATTTTCGCTTGGTTGACTATAAAACCCAGGAGGAGGTTTCAACACATTCTTTGTGTTTCCAATCGAAAAATTCTCATGATTTCAAAGCCTTGGATAGTAGTAATTTGGCATAGGATCACCACGATAATTGTAGTTCCAATTGTTGATGTATTGAATATGCTCTTGACTTGATTCATTCATCGGAACTGTTATACTTGAAGTTGCAACATATTCAGCACTTTGTGGTATTCTTTGAGTTGTCAAGGATGAAATCTAATGAGATAGAGATGCAACTTGAGCTGAAAGAGCAGCAAATGGTTCCAACTTATGAATCCTGAAAACTTTCTTAAGCATAGATTTTTCAATTGGGCATTGATAGTTGTTTGAGGAAATTTCTTCCAAAAGAGAAGTAGCACCTTTAGCTATCTTTGACATCAAAGTTTCACCAGAAGCAGCATCAACTATGGTTCTAGTTTGCCTATTTAACCCATTATAAAACATCTGAACTAGCAACCAATTTGGAAATCCATGTTAAGGGCAACATTGAATCATATCTTTATACCTTTCCCATGCTTCAAAGAGTGTTTCAAAATCATTTTGTTTGAACTGACCAATCTCACTCCTGAGTTGGGCTGTTTTTATAGGTAAAAAGAATTTAGTAAGAAACTTTTCTACCATGTCTTTCCAACTAGTGATGCTTCCTAGTTGTAGAGATTATAGCCAACCTTTGGCCTTGTCCCTCAATGAAAAAGGAAACAACCTCAGTTTAATTGTGTCCTCAGTAACACATTCATCTTTATAATGTAACAAATCTCCAAAAACATTGCCAAATGAATATTGGGATTATCAAGTGGCGATTTGCTAAATTAGGCTTATTGTACCATGTTAATCAATGTCGGTTTAAGCTCAAAATTATTGGCTTTAATGGTCTGGTGTCTTATGATGCGTATTTTCGCAAGTGTACAAATCGTTCAAGTAATAAAGTGTACAAAAGTACGGATATCGAACCCACAAGGAATGGCGTTACTAAGTACCGAAATTGACTAATCCTAATTTTATTTGAAAACCGAATTGTTGAAATTGTTTAAGAAAACTTAAAACTAAACATAAATAACACAATTAAATGTTGTTCACAAATGATTAAAAACGCTAAGGCATTTGATTTCACTAAATCAAATCAATCCAATTTCAAGTCATGTTATATGAGAATCAAAGCTAAAAGTGATGGTTGAAAAACCCAAATTTACCTAATACTCTCTCTCGAGTTATATTAGAATTACTTATATATGAAAACCAACTATATTTCTATGAAGATTTAATCACAAACAAGCACATTACGATTTATGGAATATCTAGAATAACCACATATATCATGCATTAGTTCTCACACTCGCATTCAACATACAGTATTTATCACAAGAAGCATTCATTACACATCTCCTCTCGGTCTCAATATAATGCAACAAATCATCTAAATCTTGGCCAGAAATTTAAAAGCATTAAACATGGAAATAAATACTCAACTTGAAAACAATGAACTCATATAACAATAACAAAATAAATCAGATTTTCTTGATTCAACTACATCATAGCCTTAGCAAAGATGAATTAGTTCATAATAGAAATCAGAACAAACATTATCTCAATTGAATCCATGAATAACAAATCTGAATAAAATGCAGAAAATAAAAGCTAAGGAGAAGAGATAAAAAAACTCTTGAAGATGAAGACTTGGTAGCAACAATGGTGATGATCCTTCAAGCTTCTCCAAATTCTCTCCAAAATTGCCTTTTCTTCTCCAAAAATGTCTTAGAACTCCTCTCTCTACCGTGGCCTCTTTCTCCATCTTATAGTATATATAGATCTAGGGTTCTGGGGGCAATTTTGGAAAAAACAACAAAAAAATTGTGTTTTCGAACGAAACTCGCCGACGGCGACATTATTCTCGTCGTGACGAGATTTCTGGAAAATAAAATTTTTGGTTCCTCTGATTCTGGCCGGCGGCTAAAGGTGTCTTGCCGGTGGCGAGATTATTTGGTCGGCGGCAAGATTTTCATCTGCCAAAATCCGTGGTGTCAGGAAGATTTTCGCCGTGCTCTCTGTAAGAATTTCGTCGGCGGCGAGAATTATCTCGCCGGTGGTGAGATTTCCAAATTTTGAAACTTTGTTTTCTTTTTATTTTTGCTCAATCCCGATCATTGAACTTTGTCCCAAACTTCTCCAAAATTATGATTTTACCTGAAATTGCACTTTAAACACGAAATACCCGTGAAATGACATTTGTGGATTAAATAATCAAATAAACACAATTTTCACACAAATATCAACATTTAAATCATAACAAAAATGCAATAATTTGATTCTTATCATCTTACATCTAAGTAGTTTTCATTCATAATTGACCTTACATAATCCATCAAGGTGCGTGGCTGTGCATTCAGTTCTCCTGCAACCATGGCTAGTACTTTCTTCTTTCTTCGTGATCTAAAGATTCTCTCAATCTCCGATCAAAAGGAATAATGTTTCAAGTTCTAGTACGACGCATCTAACATCAAAAACACACCTAAATAAAAATAAATATAAACATAAATAAAATAAAATATAATATAATTTAAAATTAAAACCAAGATTACTTTGTATGATATTGGCAAAAATAAGAAAAAATCAATACCCGACAACGACGCCAAAAACTTGATCGGTGCAAAACTACAAGTGCACAGTATCATAGTTTTATAATAAAGTGATAAGAAGAGTATCATCCTCAAGGATTTGTAACTTACTTTTGAAAAATACCAAAATTATACTAATCTCAATTTTATTTAAAAAAATCACTAAGGTTGTTATAATTGAAATTTAAAATAAAATTAATTTAAAGAAAATAAAGATATTGTTCAAATATTAAATTAATGGGAAGAAAACTTCTAGGAAATTGATTTCCTAGAAAACTTACTTTCGATAGTCAATTGGAAACATTCTTGTTCATTAATTTACACAAGAGTACGCAATTTAATAAAACAAGAAAGCATTAAGATCAATGATTTTAAGACTACACATGTTTATACAACTCTTTCGATCTCTATATTTACCTATACCAGAATATTTCAGATCTATCATATAATTCCCTCTTACGATAGTAAATTACAAGACTAAAATAATTTAATTAATAGATAGTTAATTAGAAGCATTAAACTCAGAATAAATCATTCAAACATGAAAAAAAAAATAATTTAATTTAACATAGAAAATGAAGCATAGTTCAGGATTGAATTACATTTTTTTTCTAACATAAAGAAAAATTAGTTCGTGTTAAAAATTAAATTTTACATAAACAAATTTATTATAATGTTAATAAGATGTAACGAGATAAAATAATATTTAAATAAGATTAGATAATATTATATCATAAGCTTATTAAAGATATTAAATAAAATATGATACTTAAATATATCTAACTATAATTATATAATATATAATTTATATATTTTTATCAAGGTAATAATAAAAACTTTATATATTTTACAGGTAATTATATTTTGTTTTTAATTTTCCATTCACTTGTTAACTTTGAATACAGATATTTGGATCCTTTTGGTACTTCTTTGCAGTACAGCAAGAGGTATCATGTTTGTACAAGGAAGGTACAGCAAGAGCAATCGACTGCGTTCATAGTATTTTTGGTTGCAAAGACAGCATTACGAAGAATTTGACAATTATTAGTAACTTTTGCTCTGTAAATCAACCAGCAGACACAAAAGATTTCGGAATCTACACAGAAGCAATTAAAACTGGTCTATTGCTTGTGATAAAAAATAAAGCTCGTGCTTTTTTTTTTGTATTTTATTGGACAAGTCCAAGTTTATTCTGAATATATATATATATATATATATATGACTCATGCCAATTTCCTTCAAGAATCCCCCCTCATGATTTCTAACTCTATATATGCCACTCAATATAAGTAATAACTATTAGTTTTTTTATATAATTTTTAGTCTCATGTTAATTTTATATGAATTTTTAAAGGCACTTTTAGATTATAAATAAAGAATCTCTTCCTATATATATTAGCATAATAACATCAAAGAAAAATAATACACTTTTTTTATTTAAGAAAGTTATCTCTTATTTATTGACACTTTTAATTTAGGAGACAAGTGTAAAGAAAAGAAAAAAAAAACAACTCTCGCATGAAATTTTTCTTAGTTTTGCTAAAGAATAAATAAAATTTCAAATATGAAGAGGTTTACTATATATATAGCCTTTTACTAACCATACTAATATCAAACCTTTTACTAACCATATTTGTCGCATAGGTGTATATTGAGGTCTTGACAGGTGCAATATCAACAAAGGAAAAGTGGCAGGGGATGAAATACAGAGAAATAGATGTGGATGTGTGCTTAAATAACAATAACATTCCCAATAAAGATAAGATTACAAAAACTTTAATGCAAAAGATTCGATACATGCTAGAAATCAAATATATTCATTTGAAAATTCTATTTTCTCTTCTATCAGCTCAAGAAAGAAGGTCTGTGAAAAGTTGGCTCTACCATCCAATTCTAAAAAAGGTATGTAATTGTATTTTTTTAAGTAGGTGATTTCATATATGCATGTATTATTCACACAAATGTAAACATTTTCAAAGATGTGAAAAGTGCAAGGTCTCTAGTTATCTATCATTGGTACTAGGTACATGTTGTGACACTAACATTTTTTTGTTAAAAGGGAAATTTAGTCTTTATCATTATTATTTTATACAATCCAAATTCACGCACTCATAATTAATCCCGAAAATTTTAGAAGTCAAAATTGATTTCATGTCATTTAATCACAACTTGTTGGTAAAAATAAAGACAATTTATTATTTTAAGTAAAAATATTGTCATGATATTATAGTTATTAATATTATTATAAAAATGGCATTTACAAGTTAAGTTAATTTTTTAATTATTACAATCTGATCCAAACTGAACGGATTAAATTTTTTTTTCATCCGATGTGATCCGATAATCGGCTCAAAATCATCAAAAAATTAACGGATCAGATTAGTCGGATAATCAAATTTTTTGTACACCCCTACATTTCTTTACCTAATTATATTTTTAACTGCATTAGACAAGTATTTTGTTTACTTTGAATAACTAAAATAGAAAAGTAGAGAGAAAAAAATCAAATGAAAAAAAGATAATTAAATATAAACATAAAAAAATATCATTTGTTTTATTTAACATTATAGGTTGCAGCTCTTCAAAATGTAGACAACAAAATATTGGAGGAGATAACTACTTGCCTAAAACCAGTGATCTATTATGAGAACAGTTACATAATTTGTGAAAGAGAACCATTAGGTTTTATGTTTTTAATCACATAAGGTGTTATATGGAACTTCAAAATTAGTGATGGTAATAACAACAATGTTAATGTTATGGGAAATTATAGACTTATTTTGAAAGGAAATGTCTATGGAGAAGAGCTTTTGGAATAGATTTTCAAATCAATACTTCGTGGGGTTGGCCCAGATTCAGATACATCTCACATACAAATGTGAAAGCTCATACAAAGGTAGAGGCATTTGCTATAATGGACAAAGATATAAGAATTATAGTCAATAGATTCAAGATCCCAATCATACAAAGTATTGCAAAATCTAGGAAGTTTGTTTTAAAACCCGGGACATCCGTAGCTTTGATTATCCAAAATCAGTGATCAAAATAAGGAACTCTAATTACAGTTGACTCAAGGGTTACTTAAAGTTTTATAAGTGACAATAAATTCTGTAATTATTTTTTATCATTATAATTAAAAGTTTCATATTATCGTGTGTTAGTTATGAATCTAATTATGATATTAGTCCTATTACATATTTACATTTATATTGTTTTCTTCTTTTTTCCTATTTTGCAAAAACTTCTTGCTAAGTCTAAATTTTTTTATGAAATGATATTTGTGAGATGGGAATCATATAATTCTCACATTTGGTATAATTTAGTATATCTCATGTGACAAGCAAAGAGTTGTCTCAATCAACAAAAGATTTTATGGACTAAGCCCAATAAGTATTAAGGCATCATATAAGATGATCACAATACAGTTTCAATAAAAAAATAAGTGGCTAGAATTATTCACTATTTATTCACATATTCTATCATATCTTAAATCTCATAACATATAATAGTACTACAAATTAAGGCTTTTAAGTCAGTTATTAAAATTAATAGTTGACTTGAAATGATGAGGCTTAAAATTTAAAGTCGACTAAACATATTTGGTGCATTTTCTGTTATCCCTACTACCTATTTTCGATCACATAATAGCAGAAAAAACTAAAATATGTTTAAAAGAGTTTTTAAATAGTACAAATTATTGAAAAAATTAAATATTAATTAATTTTCTTGAGAATTAAATTTATTACAAAAAATAATTTATATACAATATATTTAACTTAAATTACAAATAAAGTGATAACGCATCTTTTGTCATAAATTTGTGATATTTTCACATTATTTCAAGGAGAGAAAGTTTTGTTTGTTGCTTAGAATCCCCAAAAATGTCCCATTCATAATAACCAAAGAACTCTCCAATGATATGAGATAGAGTTTGGGCAGGAAAGCAGGTCCAAACAACAATTCATTCTCTTAAATATTCATCAAACAAGCCCAAACTTCAAAGACATAAGAATAGAGAAATTAAAGCATTAAAAGAATTACCATGGTGTTTTTGTTTGCTATTCAATATCATCAAATTCTTCTTGTTATGTAATAATTTGAAGCATGTGTTCTGCCCATTCTTCTCAAAAATCCTCAAAACTTTGCATATCATAGCCAGATTTGTTCCAACCAAAGAACTACATTTATTTAATAATAATGTAATATCATGAATTCACAAAAAATAACTTATATATGTTAAAAAAAATTATTAGTAATATTTAATTAGAATGTTGATATTTAAGGTGATTTTGCTCATAAATTTCATGAAAAAGTAATTACATATGACTCCATCATTTTGTTATGGAACCTACAAAAAAAAGTGTACATGGTTTTCTATATTCAAACATCTTTATTATTCAATAGTAAAATTCATTAAATTATTAATATTTGCTTGTACATACCATAACTTTGTCCCATATAAGCTTATGTGATTTTTTAAGGGTAATGTCCCTACTCTTATTCTACAGCTTCCATGACCTATCAAAGTTTACAACAATTAATTATTTATTAAATATTACAAAGAACAAAAGAAGAAAAATAGCTAACTATAACTCTTACATTTCAACAACTAATTTTGTGTCTTTACTTAATTCCATGGAAGTTGAGCCACAGTACCAAACATAATTTCCATATAGATCAAGGATTATCAACATCCAATGATCTTGGCCTTGTTCAAACTTTAGTGGCCAAGGGATTATCAACTTTTGATTTATGTTAAGTGTTAATGTCCTATCACATAATTGTTTATCTCTCATGCTAACATTCTTATCTTGATATTGATTGACAAATGATGAATCATAGAACATTGCTAAATATGATAAGTGATTAGCTTGAAGTATATAATAACATGCCCAATATAAATATATATATATATATATATATATATATATAATTAGATAATATAAATATAATTATATGTTCTACATAAATGAAACTTATTTACTGATTGAGGACTCACATTGTCCACACTTGAATTATACTTAAATCGATCATTTGAAATTCAAACAATTGAATATGCACTCGATCGATATATATGTTTGACCAATGTCTATGCCAGAAATTTCTCTAGGAAGTGGCATAGTCCATCCATCATATATGCTAGTCTTGCTCACAACAATAGTCATCAAAGAGCCAAGGTTTCTCCCGAAGTTTAAAGCAAATTAATAACTATACTTTTTCCATGGCTTCTTCTTCAATGACTTAGTGCACGATGATTATCCACTAGACATAGATTTTCCACGAGATACTTGCTTTGTATCTCTTAAATGTGCCACACTTACTAATTCTGGTATAATAGATTAAAAAAGAGGTATTATATATATTAGTAACAATAAAAGAATAAAAATATAATAGTAGTAAAAATAGTTTTATCTTAAGTAATAAAAATAATACTATATCAAAATTTATCACAACTTGACCAGACGACCACGTGACATATTGTCCAATAGCTTCTTGGACAGTGGTAGCATTAAAAGGCATAGGTAGTGGACAATGATGGAGTAATGATTGATCAATTACTATTTTTCAATAATTTGGCAAATATTGATTATGAATTATTCGATCATCGCTCAATTGTTGTACCGTTCCAATAGTAACATATTACATAGATGATGGATGTTTCAACAAAAATTTCATATTCTGTAAAATATTTAAGCGTTATATATAATAAATAATAAAAATAATAGACTATCTAAATAAGCATTAAATCTTACCATAAATGATTCATCTAATGGAGGACTCTCATATAGGGTAGCTATTGGAAGGAAACTCTTATCAAAACATTCATCATATGATTCATGGTAAGAATGCATAGATTGCATTGGAGATATTAAACCACTACCTGATTACATTTGCATTCTTGGCATAAATGGAGAACCAATAGGATGACTATATCGTATAGAGGATATAGGTTAGGCACCATGAAATTTCATGTGTGGCATGGACGGTGGCATGCCTGGCCAATGGGACATGCCCTGATTGTAGTATGGTGCCATGTGTAACATGTGTTGTGATTGATATTGCTTTAAAGTGGCAATCTCATTTAACATTGAGGCCTTGAAGGAGGTCAATTCTTCTTCAATTTTACAGTAATTCTCCTTACTGACCATCTAAGGTCTTTGTTTTGGAATTTTAGAAAACTCCATATAACCATCATATTGGCTTCCTCCCCTCACATGAATAGAATGATGATGTCCAAATGCATGATATATCGCATCTTTTCTTGGCTATTTGATTATTTCATCCATGGCTATTTTTTCTTGAATAGTTCTCTACAAATAATAAAGCAAAAAAAAATATATCATATTATTACATCAATATGCAAAAATCATAATGACTTGTATCAAGTTAAATTATTAACCAAGTTATTGAGTTTTTCTTTTCCTCGTTTACTCATTGGTCTTGACTTATTCATTTTAGGAGTCTTTGTTTCTATATACAATTCAAATTGGGTAACTGGTCTACCCAATTCAGCTTCTTACATAAATTAAATAAATTTATTAACCATGACATCAACTTAAATTTGAGGAATATATATATATATAATTATAAATTAACAACTTAATAATACCATTTTTTTGTCTAACTATAGGATTTGATAACCTCTTAGTATAGTTAGGAAGAATATTTTGCATTTGTATATTCTGATACTCTTCTTTTAAACTTGAATAAATTTATTTCAGTGGCTAAGATTGAGATCCTTATGGAAAACATTTTCCCATTTTGAGGGATATTAGCAATATGGCTGTTTGGGGATAATATAATGGGTAGAGATTGAAGAGTTGCTCATAATAGGTCAATCGTGAAGTTGATAAGGGATTGAACGTAGTCAGGAAAATATATAATTATGTGATTTAGGCAATGAGCAACCCATTAAACTATTGTTTGTAGGTATTTACCTATGAATATAATCTTATGTCACAACACATTGATATATATAAAATTCAACTGGATGAAACACACACACACACACATACATATATTATGGAATTCATAATTTAATAGTAGGAAAGTCTAATTTGATAAATAAGTATCTAAAATTTCCTACAAAATAATATCTAGATATTTCTATTAAGTATTCATCAAATTTATAGATATATTTAGGATATTTACTAAAGTTATCTATCAAAGATATTTTCTAGGACAATTTTAGATTTTCATTAGATGAGTGACACATGTAATTATCTTTACTTTTGGTTGAGGATGTGAAGGATTATAAATAGATGTAAATATTTCATTTGTAACACATCCAAGAACTAAACAACAAACCAACAAGTCTTGTAAGATTTTATCCATACTTTTAGTGCAAATTCCTTCACTAGTCTTAAATACCTATTTGGTTAACTAAGTACCCGCACGTGGCCTTGAAGAAATTAGGCGCATGAGAGTTGGTATCAGAGCCTAGTTGTGTGAGAGTTTGCAACTGAAGGTTTTAAGAAGATCTTGGTCAAGGGTGCCTCCAAGAACAACAAGACCGAGACTACCTTGGTGGAGGAAAATGTTAGTCCTAAGCACGACCATGGAGGATCACAAGAAATGGTGTTTAGTCTTGAGGTATGTTTAGTTCACCTTGAATCCTATGTAAGCAAAATTGATACTAGTACGGATGAAGTTGATAAACGTTTGGGAGAACTTGAGGGTAGAATGAAACAATGCAAGAGACAATGCCTAGTATTGGTGATAAGGTGGCTTAAACCTTAAAATAAGAATTTTCCACCATGGAAGAATGTATCATGGAGTGTACTCCTCTTGACCTTAACAAGGAGCTTGATACCTTGAGAGCCTATTGTGAGGAACTTATAGTTGACACGGCCTTACACAAACGTGCTATGACCTCTAGGTTTATGACCACCTGTGAGGCTCCTAAGCTTGAAGCCATGAAGATTAAGGATGAGATTACGAAGGTACACAACACTCTCTATCTCACTGACACCGCCATGCTTTAGTGAAGAAGGAGGTATGGAGATATTGAGAAAGGTAAGTGCTCTATAAATATATTTGAAACTTTAAGAAAGAAAGAAATTCTACTTAGAGAATGTTGAAGAGATGACACGAAGTCGCCTCTAACGGTTGAAGTAAATAGGGAGTATTCGTGACTATATTACCACTCTTACTCTTTGGATCCCCAATATGTCCGAAAATGGCTCTTTCTTCTTCTTAATTGATGGATTCAAACCTTGGGAGTGTTGCACAAGATCTTACCACTTCCAAAGCCATAGTTTAAACCTTAACCGACTACTCCAAAGACTTGTCAAGATCCAAGGATAAACGGAGTGTTCCTAGCAAAGGTGGAGACAAAGCCAAAAGTGTAGCCAATGAAGGTGCTTCAAGAAAACCTTATAATGGAAACGACTAAGGTAAAAGATACACAAAACTAAAGTATAATTTCTATTTTTGTGATGATTTGCATTTGATGAGAGATTGTCTAAAAAGAAAGGCTCTCAATGCAATGAGTACTAAATTTGAGGAGTCTTTTGAGGAAGGTGGAACAAAAATGGGATGAATTCAAATTTAGAATGCTATCAAGTCCCTTCCAAAGCCACAAGAAAAAGGATTAATTTATGTTGACTTGGTTCATAACAAAGTATAAAAGAAGGCACTTGTTGATACAAGTGCCTCTCATAACTTAATAGGCATTGGGGAAGCTCAAAGACTCAATATGAAAGCTTCCAATGAGGGAGGTTCTATGAAGGAAGTGAACTCTATTGCCATACCGATCCAAGGCATTGCCTATGGGTTAAGGAAAAGATAGGGAAATTGATTGGAATGTTGAACCTATCCGTAGTACCAATGGATGACTTTAGAGTAGTATTAGGGATGGATTTCCTTGCCTAAGTAAAGGCATTCCCACTCCCTTTTGCAAACTCAATGTGTATTCTTGATACAAGTAACACATGCTTGGTACCTACAATAAGGCCTAACATGGTCAACATTAAGACTTTGTTTTCCATGCAATTCAAGAAGAGGTTACGCAAGAAGAATGAGGAAGTTTATCTCGTATTTCATAGACAATTAAAAGGGGATGATGATGCATGCATGCAAAAGTGATATTCTTAAAAAGTGCGAGAAGTCCATGAAGATTTGAAGGATGTCATGCTAAATAAATTTCCTAAGAAACTCCTAACTATAAGAGAGGTGGATCATAAGTCCATATCGATTGATGCCACTTGAGTTAGAGAAACTTAAGAGACAACTTAAAAAGTTACTTGAAGCCGAGTACATTCGACCATCTAAAGCTCCATATGGAGCTTTTGTGGTCTTCCAAAATAAAAAGGATGGGTATTGGTAGATATGTATTGACTATCGAGCTCTTAATAAGGTAACCATTCAGAACAAGTACCCTATCCTACTTATTGGCGAATTTTTCAATCAATTTGGCAAGGCAAAATACTTTACAAAGTTTGATTTGTGCTCCGGTTACTACCAAGCATGCATAGCATTAGGCGATGAGGAAAAAGACTACATGCATGACAATGTATGGTTCTTACAAGTTTATTATTATTCCATTTGGCCTCACTAATGCTCCTGCCACTTTTTGCACTTTAATGAACAAAAATTTTCACCCATATCTTGATCAATTTGTGTGGTATATTTATACGATAATATGGTATATAGTAACACTCTTAATGAATATCTTCAACACTTTAAGGCATGTTTTCCAAATCTTAAAGGAAAAAGGCTTTTCTGCCCAACAAGAGGTTATGTTCCTTGGACATAAGATCAAGGATGGAAAATTGATTATGGATGAGGCTAAGATAAATTCTATACAACAATGGAAGCTGATAACTAAAGTTTACGATCTATGATCATTTGGACCGGTGAGCTACTATTAGTACTTCACCAAAGGCAGTTTTAGTTACTGACCTACTCAAGAAAAAACACAGGCATGGGAGTGGATGTTATATTATCAAGAGGCATTTGAAAAGTTGAAGAATTCCATAATTAAGGAACATGTGCTATGTTTGGCTGATCCTACCAAGCCATATGAGTTACATATTGATGCATCTTTACTTTGCAATAGAAGGAGTATTGATGCAAAAAGATCACCCTATAGCCTACAAAAGTCAGAAGCTTAATGACACAGAGAGAAGATATACAGTGCAAGAAAAAGATATGACTTCCATCATCCATTGCCTAAGAGTATGGTGACATTACTTGCTAAGCTCACACTTCACCATTATGACCGACAATATTGCCACAAATTACTTCCAAACTCAAAAGAATCATTCCCCTAAGAAAATGAGATGGCAAGATTTCTTAACCAAATTTAATTACAAGCTTGAGTATAAGCCTAGAAAAGTAAATGTTATTGCTAATGCATTAAGTCAAAAAGATGAACTAACCATCATGAGTAAGCCTAGAAGCTCATTATTAGAGACAATCAAGGAAGGATTGATACAAGACATACTTGCTAATAGTCTCATGACCTTAGTCAATGAAGGAAAAACAAGGAGGTTTTGGTTCACTATTGGCCTACTCTACACTAAAGGAAGTCGCCTTTACATTCTTCGATGGCAAACCTTTAGAAAGAATCTAATCAAAGAATTCCATGACTCTATGTGGGCTAGACATCTAAGAGGCAAGAGAACTCTCATCTTGTTCGAATCAATATATTATTGGCCATATATGAGAGATGATGCTGAGTCTTATGAGAAGACTTGTCTTGTTTGTCAAAATGACAAGGTAGAACAATGAACACCAAGAGGCTACTTGAACCATTACCCATCCTTGAGCATCCATCGGAAAACATATCCATGGACTTTAACTATACTTTTCCAAAATATGAAGGATGAGAAAGCATTATCATGGTGGTGGATCAATTTAGAAGTTATGCTATATTCATTCTTGTCCTAACAAATTGTAAAATAGAAGAAGCCACTCGTCTATTAAAATACATAGTAAAGTATTGGAGAATTTCAAGTATTATAGTGAGCGATTGAGACTCATGCTTCATTGGAAAGTTCTAGACCAAGTTATTCAAGTTACTTGGGTCAATTTTAATTTTTTTTGCAATCTTGCATCCACAAAGTGATGGGAAAATAGAGCATGTAAAGGCCTTAATAGAGGTATTATGTGAATGCAAAGCAACATGATTGGGCCAAACTTCTTGATATGGTGCAATTCTTATAAAATCTGAAAAGAAGGTAGTTAATAAGTAAAAATCCATTTAAAATTGTCATTGGACAACAACCCATGACTATTCAAGCCTTAGCAATAAATTACGAAGGAAGGAGACTTGGAGCATTCAAATTTTCCAAGGCATGGCATGAACAAGTCAAGACTGTAAGCACTTGGAAAAAGCCGCCAAGAAGATGAAGCAATTTGCTGGTAAAAAGGGAAGGGAGGTTGTCTTTAATGAAGGTGACATAGTTATGGTGAATCTTCTCCCTTAACAATTCAAGTCACTTAGAAAAGTACATAAGGGGTTGGTACGATGATAGGAAGGGCCTTTTCCTATCTTGAAGAAAGTAGGAAAGGTTTTTTATAGAGTCCAACTTACTTCTAAGCTCAAGATCCATCAGTATTTCATATGAGTCTCTTAAAGCCATACTATAAAGACATGGAGAACCCAACTCGTGCATAATCAAAAATGGCACCTACTACTGTTGTGACATCTTTTGACAATGATATAGAAAACATATTATCTGAAAGAAAGATACAAATTTGAGGAGTTCCCAATTACATGGAATATTTTTTCAAATGGAAAGGATTACTTGAAATTATGCATCATGGGAGCATTAATATGTACTATGGTAATTTCAAGGAGAAAGATGCGATGAGGTGGTTGCAAAATTAAGTGAGGGAGAATATGACAACTCATTGATATATGGGTTGAAATTCAAATGGGTCAAACATATATATACATATGGGCTTGACAATTTAATAAGAAGAAAACCCAATTTGATAAGTGTCTAGAATTTCCTACAAAAGAATAACTAGATATTTCTATTAGGTATTAATAAAGTTTCTAGATGTATCTAGGATATTTATTAGAATTATCTATTAAAGATATTTTCTAAGAAAATTCTATATTTTCATTAGTTATGTCACACATGTAATTATCTCTACTAGGATATGAAGGACTATAAATAGGTGTAAGACTCATTTGTAACAAATCTAAGAACTAAACAATAAACCAACCAGTCTTGTAATATTTTCTACTTTCAATACAAATTTCTTCACCATATTTTTCTAAGTGCTCGTCTTCTTCACCTTTACTAGTCTTAAATTTGCTTGCTAGCTAAGCTTACTTAGCATTTGGGTAGCTATATAAATGCAGGTTGCATTGAAAAAAAGTACGCGCATGACTCTTAGTTGTATTGTTGGGAAGTTTCTCATAAATGTTTGTAATATGTACGATAAAAAAAGTGGTGAATTTGTGATATTAATGGGAGAAAGTAACAATTGCAATCTTGGAATATAAAAAAGACATTACTGCATCAATATTTGGTAAATGACAACCTAATGGTTTCTGTGGTCTCATAAATAATTCCTATGCACATAGTTTATCTTATCTCATCTTATTCAGCATATTGAAGATCTAATTCAAGAAAAATTCACTCATCGAGTTATTCCTCATCACTCATCGAATAACTTACGGGAATACCCACCCAGAAATTCCTCTCTAGTGTTCATTAATCAGGATGCATCCAACTTTATTGATCCACGCTACGCCCTCGAGGTACGAGTTGGGAAGCCCATGATTTTTGAGTTCAAGATGAGGTTTCAACACCCTCGGTGCTTAATTGGGTGGCTGGACAATTGGGCGGCCCATCGACGATCTGGTTTTCAATTACTGCTCCTCTGTACTTGGGCGATTGGTTGGCTCCTACTATCCATAGATCCCAAGGTAGGATTCGATGTGCGGTGGTCCTGTTTGTTAATACTATGACATTTCCCTAACACGACTTACTTAGGCTCCAAAGTCTTTTAACACTTCTAATTCAACTTTATTTCTAATTCTAACTTTTCTGAATTCATTTTTTATCTTCTCTAAATTCACTTTTTCTAAAGCCATTTTTTTTAATTCTAAATCGTATTTTCCTATAAATTCATTTTTTTCTAAATCCATATTTTTCTCTAAATCCATTTTTTAATCGATTAAAGTGCTAACCAAGTTAATATTTAGAAATATTTTAAAGATCTTATAAATATTCTTAAGATCTACACTAGAGGTAGATTACAAATATTTAATTGGATGCAAGTATTAATTTATGAAAAAAAAATTGTTTTAATTAATTATGAGCCTTTTATGTTTAGTAATTTTTGTTTTAATAAATTATTGTCTTTTTATTTTAAGTCTTAGTCTTTCATTTAATTGTAAGTATTTTATCTTTAGCAATTGTTATTTTAATTAATTGTGAGCTTTTTATTTTAAGTCTTTTAGTCTTTTATTTTTTTTAAGGTTGGATTAAGCACAATCCACAACTAAATAGACCTATTAGGCCCATTTCATCTATGTTGTTTTTTTCTTTTAGAGTTTCTTGGTTGTTAATAAGAAGAACTATGTAATTTGGAAGCAAAAATGAATATTGATTAATGAAAAGGAAATTTCATAAAACTTCTTACTTTGCCTTGTTGTATTTTTTTATTGAATACTTGAGTCCAACTTATCAAAGGGAGTGATAATCTTTTGTGGCGTCTCAAGTTTGAGTTTTAAGAACTTTGTTTCCTTAGGGTTCTAATATGATCATTTTCAACACGTTTTTAGCAAATCAATCATTTTTATTCCTTTGAGTTCGTGGGTTCCTAGGTTGTTTGCCTAAATGGTTCGTATCATTTGGTATCAAAGCCTTGGTTGCTGAAAACATGATATCTATCTTCATCTATCTTTGTTTTGAATTTTAGATTTAAAAAAATCATTCTTTGATTGTTTTCTACATTCTTGAGTCACAAATAAAAAAAGAGAGAAATTTTGTCCTTTTGAGTCTTGTATTTTTTTTAATTTCGTTATCATTGTTTTCGTATTTGGATTTTTTTTCTTAGTTTTCGTTCAATTCTTTGTATCTTTTTCTTGTTTTTTTCATTTCTGTGTTCAATCTATTTTTTTATTCTTCAAGAAAAAAGAAGAAGAGAGATGTTGTATAGTTTCAAACAAAAAATATTGATAAAATCGAGTTGTAACTTTAAATTACCATAATTTTTGACTCGGGTATCAAAACGTATATTATAATAAATCAAATCAAATCTTGTTTCGATTTCTATAAGAAAAACTGGGCTTCGATGCTGTTCTTACAATTTTCGAGTTCAGATTCCACCATTTACACCACTAACCAAGGGGTTAAAGATTTGTTGTACTTTTTTGCGTTGTTTTCAATTCTTGTTCATTAGGGTTGCAAATTGTTTTTGTGAATTTTCTTTTCATAGTAGTAGTAGTAAAAAGAGAAAAAAAAGAATAAAAAGGAACATAGTAGTAGATTGCAAGAGAATCTAATTCTTATTTTCTTGTTTTTGTGGAAATTGGTTTTCCTTTATTTTGTTCTTACTACCAAAGATTGATTAAAAAAAAGGGAAATCATAGTTGGTCAAGAGTCTATATTTAGAGTTCTCCTTTGTCAAGAGTCTTTGTTTAGAGTCCTTCTTGGTTAAGAGCATTTCTTTAGAGTCCTCCTTGGTCAAGAATCTTTCTTTAGGTCCTCCTTGGTCAAGAATCTTTCTTTAGAATCCTTTTTGGTCAAGAGTCTTTCTTTAGAGTCCTCATTGAACTTTCTTTTGTCATACTTTGCCATTAAGTTTTTAGAATTTTAAATTTTGAGATTATCACCAATAAAACCGTTACTTCTTGAGATTAGTTGGATTCTTTGATTTTTTTTAAGAACATAGAGGAGGTTGGTGTGAGCTTTCAGTGGTAAAAGAAAGAGAGAGCAAAAATAGTGTTAAAAAAATAAGTAAAAATAGTGTTAAAAAGAGGGAGAGTGATAACAATCTTATTTGAGAGCAAGCATGTGAGGGAATGTTAAAAAAAAAAAAGTGTGAAAATAGTGTTAAAAGGGAAAGTGATAACAATCATATTTGAGAGCAAACACGTGAGGGAGTGCATGGGTTATCTCATTTTATTTTTCAAGTTGACAACATGAGTAAGGAAGGAGGAGAACCACAAGAGGTTGACTTGAAATTCTTCATCAAATCTGTTCATGACCAATTTAAGAGAATGAATGCAAGGTTGGATGATTTAGAATCCTCTTTTGGTTCTAAATTACATAAAAGAAGACATAGAAGACATGGGTTAGACAAAGAAGAAATTGATTCCATTGTGTAAGAGAGAGCAAGTTATATATGAGACAAAAGATCATGGTTGTATAGATAAATGGAGAAATCAAAAGTACTAGTTCATGTGATGAAGAAATACCACCAGTGAAGGATTCTTCTAATGTTGAAATGGAAGAACTTGTGCATAGAGATTCACTTGTCGCAAGGAGAGTCATGAATATACTACCTAAGGATAAAAGAGATGACAAGCACCATGATCATATTTTCCACACAAGGTGCCACATTAAGGATAAGGTATGCACATTAATTATTGATAGTGGGAGCTACACTAATATTGCTAGTACCTTGTTGGTAGAAAAGTTAAATTTGAAGTGGTAGAAGCACCCTAAACTGTACAAGCTACCATGGCTGAATCCATATTCTTTTTAAGGTTGGATTAAGCCTAATCCATAACTAAATAGGCCTATTAGGCCCATTTCATCTAGGGTTTATTATTATTATTTATATCTATTAACAATCTACATAATTCAATACAAAAGTAACAAGTTATCGTTGATTCAATTAAATATAAACTCATGTTTAATGCATTTAATCATTTTAATAAATATGTTGAATTTGAACTAAAAGTCTTTGAATGCTATTATGATCTAGAATGAAAATATCGATAACAATGTAGGCATGTCGATATTTTACACATTTAAACATTAAAATATGATATCTATAATTTTATAGCTAAATTGTAACAAAATTTTCGATTATATCATAATTTGTTGCTTAAATATCCTTATCGTTAAATTTTCATTTAAATATATTTTTTAGCTAAAATATCTTATATATCACTACAAGAGGTTGGGTAATATAGGATGACCACATAGACTGAGAAACAGATAGGACGATCACAAGTTCATGACCATCTTATTAGATTATATGATGGTCATTATGGAAAATTTAAGGTGAAATTTTACAGAACGTTCATTGAGTGTCTTAAAAAATTCCTTTAAGGCGGCTAGTAAGCATCGTATATTTGAACATATAGAAAGGTTAATAATCGTCCTCTATCTCAACATATAAGATGACTATTAATCATCCTATATGTTAACATATAGAATGGCTATTAACTGTCCTCTATGTTAACATATAATCCCTAAAAGAATTTTTAAAAACAAATACCTTCAACCTTATCTTTTTTACCTTTCTTTCTCAACTCACTTTATCTCCTCAACATCTCGATGTGCTTGTTGCTTACCAGCCCCTCTTTCCATCGTCACCATCATCGTCGTTCTTAAACCATCTATCTTCCTTCACTTCCTTAGATGCCGTTTCACACTCCTGGCCTATTCCAACTTCTCTTACCGTCATATGGTTTTACTATTCCTATCATTGTTCTATCTTTGCCAATAACCATCACTAGCATCAATCTGTGTCATCGTTCTCCTACTAGTCTGTGTCATCTCTTATCAACCAATTGTTTGTGTCTCTATTCATTGTTCACAAGGTTTTTTGTCTTTTATATATATTTTTTCCTATTTTTTTTCATTTTTTCTTTTCTTTCAAAGTATATTATTTTATTTTGCTAATGTTTTCTTGTGTTGTTTAATTTGCTTATAACTTATAATTAATTTTCTTAATTTTGTTTAATGAAAAAATAAAAAAATTAGTTTAGACATGAATTGTTGATGTATTATGATAGGTATTAATTTAAAAAGAATATAGTACTATTATAAAGTTAAATTAGAATATATATGGAAATTATTAGAAATAGTATAAACATTCTATAGGATAGTTAGTGACCATCTTATAAATATTTTTTTAAAGATGATTACGACCATCTTATAAAATGTTTTTTGGATGGGTACTAACCATTTTATAAAATGTTTTTTAGAATGGTTACAAACGGTCTTATAAAATATTTTTAAGATACCTAATGACTATCCTATAAATTGTTTTATATATAATACATATTAGGGTTGAATATATTGAGTTAGTTTAGGTTAAACCCATCCGGTTTGGGTCAATGAAAAATGCAAATTGAAACTCAACCCAACCCAACCCATTGTACACGAGTTGGTCAGGTTGAATTCATCGAGTTGGGTTGATGGATTTGAGCTTTTAATGGATTTGTGGTCCTTTTCATTTATTATGGAATTTTTATGAGCTTTTAGCCCTTTTCATAAACTATAAACTTTAGGCCCTTTTAATGTGTATAATGGCATTTGATTGTAAACATTAAACAATATATATATATATGATTGCATAACAAAACCAACTATAAATTTGTTTTAAAAAATTTGTAAAACCCATAATTTGTTAAAAGTATGTCATCAACTTCCAAAATAAATCATTAATAACATTTAGTGAAAATCTAAGAAATGCATAATAATTAAGGATATCAAATGTTAGTTTGTGTCGAGTAAATATCTCCTACATTATAAATATAAAATAAAATGATAGTTTTAAATCAAAAATTTATTAAAAAAAAGAAAGGATGATGAGATAAAACCTGACTACTCAAAATCCAATCATAAATAACTTTCTTGGCTACTTAACTATGGTGATACATGCAGTAGAAACCTTTAAAAAGAAGAGAATAAATAAGAGTTAATAAATAAATATATATTAATGGGCTAAAATAATAAAGTTAAAGAAATAAAGTAAATGCAACTTGATTCAACATCTTTACATAATGACAAGTCCTCTACATCTTTCCACCCACTGACCGTCCTATATGTGTTTTATATATGATTACCTATACACCGATCGACTTAAAAACAATTTTAGGATGGTAAGACTACATGCTTTTAGTTAATTCTTTTGAAATTCATTATTGACGAGAGGTTGTATAATAATGATAAGATGGATAAGAGTTGTATGTCTATGGATAGCATGGATAGCATGGATTACAATTTATTGAAGGTGTGAAAATTTATTGAAATTTGCTTCTAATTATTTAACCGAGAATGATCGAATTCATTGTCATTGTTTGAAGTGTGTAAATTTGAAAATTTATAGTGTAATTCAATTTAGAAATCATATTTTAACATAATGACTATAGATTAGTAACCAGAAATGTAACTACTCCCAATCTTGAGAACCACCCGTAAACTCAAATAACCTATCTCATATTATCCACAACAAGAGATATGAGAATTTAAAGCATTTAACTCAGCTCACTCTCACAATGAGGTTCTCATAAATAAGTAGTTACATCCAAGAAACTCCTAAACGAAACTCAGCTCAAATACAACCCACTTACAAATATCGTCTACTCAACACTAATAAGAACTATTTTGCTCACATAACTACAAATCACTAATACTAAAAACACTCGAGGTATTAATGATCCAAAAATAGAAAACTAAGAATCAATTTGACAAAGCTTTGTTACATTTTTTGGATACCAAATAAGAAGAAATTGGAGGTATTTATAGAACTCAGTTTCTCCATCTCGCCAGCCACCTTAACAGGCACCTTGGTGAGGTCCCTAGCAAGCTTGGTGGTAAGGTGGTAAAAAGTCAAATTTTTTCATCCAAAAAATGTCGAGTACTTGATGAGCGAAAACCAACATCGTCGATTCTTACCAATACTTTGGTTTTAATATTTATAAAACTCTCGCAAGTGCACGAATCATTTCGAAGAAAATGATAAGTATACTCCCAAGGTCGATCTAAGGAAGGAATGTATGTGGTTTTTAATTTATTATTCAAAATTTTAAAAACGAAATTAAATCCTAAACATCCTGTCACGATATTTTGGGGTTTTGTGTTTTTAATCTACTTACATAAAAATAAACATAGATTCAATAAACATTTATGCAAATTTTATCATTTATAATGGCGGAGTATTTATGGATATAATAACTAAGTTAATTATGCTTGCTCATATTATCTAGGTTATTAAAGATATGAATTGATATTTATTGATTCTCCCTTTTTTGTATGAATACCACCTTTGGTGGGGTTAGATATTCTTTGTTAACTAAACAAATCAATTAACACCTATGGGTGGGGTTGATAACTAATTTGCCTCATTAAATTAATTCCTTTTTCTAAGAGATTGAAAATGAACCATTTAAATGCCACCTTTGGTGGGGTTAGACAGTTTAAACTTTATTCAAGGTGTCCAAATTAAACCTAAGAATTTAGCTATCCGAGTACTAACTTTCAAGTTTTAAAACCACTACCGAAAACATGTTGTCAATACATTTTCAGATAATAATTCTTATAAAAACTTTTGAAATAGAGTTTCACTCTAACTACCGGGCGATTGTACCATCAAATAAAAGAGCACTACTCTAAATCAGACCGGATAACTAAATCTTAAAATCTAATTTTCAGGTTTAAGTTTGTAATGAAAAATAATATATTTCTCTCTAACATTCTTAATATAAAATCATGAATAAAAATAAAATCAATTCATTTTAGATATTTTTACCTATTTAATATTTCGCAAGCATAACAACGTCATTATTACATCATGTTTACTAAACAGCCAGCACAGTTAAATTTAACCACAGACAAATTAAATATAACATGTAAGAATAAAGCATAAAAATAACTGTAAAGAAAATAAAATCCTTACAGAACTTCGACGCTATTCCCGTTGCTGGAAAAACTCCAAGCGGAATTTGCACTCCCATTTATTGAATCAAAGAGCTAAAATATTACAAAAACATAACTAGTTCTTCCCAAAAAGGGAAGAACTCTAAATCTAAGAGAAATTAACTAAGAAAAGCTAAAAACTAAGAAAACATAAGAAAAACAAAAAATCTAAGAAAAGAGAGAAAGAAAGAGAGAAAAGAATGTATTTGGAGGTTTTGAAGGTGTGATTTGAAGTGAAGGGAAGGGGGGTATTTATAGGTGAGGATGGAGAGAAAAAATGAGTAAAAAAATGTTAAAAAAATGTAAAAACGCGTAATGGAAATGCTGACGTCATTGATGATGTCAGCATGACGTCATGGGGCGGCTGCACGTGAAAAATGAGTGTCGGCGCGCGCGCATGAACAGTAACCCGCGCGTAGTGCTGCGCGCATGAACAGTAACCCGCGCGCAGTGCTGCGCGCATGAACAGTAACCCGCGCGCAGTGCGGCGCGCATGAACAGTAACCCCGCGTGCAGTACTGCGCGCATGAACAGTGCGACGCGCGCAGCTTGGGGCGGAGCTGGGTGCTGGGGCGCGGCGGCGCGTTTTTCTCCTTTTTGACCTTTTTGACCTTTTTGACCCATTTTGTCCAATTTTTCCATATTTGTCGACCTTTCCGCATTTATTTATTAATATATTTGTGATGTATTGCTTCCAGTATTCCTTTTTGAGTCTTTAAGTTGCATTTTTAAGCCAAAATACCTGAAAAACAATAAAAATACCCGTGATTCCGAAAAAGACAAATTTATATAAATATATGATAAAACATATAAATATATATATTTTTAATCAATTAATTTGCATAAAATCATGGTTATTTTAGTGCTTTTTGAGCACTCATCAGTACTTTCCATAAATACCCACACCTAAAACAAACTAAAAATACAAGTGATAATGACATGCACACTATGAAAACCAACCCCATGGTATGTATAAATATGCTTGCATATAAAGTGTTATGAACTATATACGTGTGTGTATTACTTATCTATAGTAACAACCGTACCATAAAGGATGACATACCACTGGATAAAATAAAATAGACATCATATGTTGTACACGAGAAGCCAACACATAGACACAAGAACAATGGGACTTACAAAAAGGATTTGATAAATAGTGTTGACAACATTGAAGAAGAACACAATTTCGATGACGAAATTGAGATGGGTGACTAAGTACCAATATAATTATTAATAATACTATTTGGACAATAGTAAATTATAAAAACTGAAAAATAAATGATAACTAATTTTAAATGGTAAAACTCAATAACTATGAAAACGACCAAAAAATCTTAATTTCCCACTTTCCTAAGCATATGAATGGCTAAATTGTTTTCCAAAATAATTGTCAACCAATTACATGAACAATTATTTCTAACTTAGCATGCATTCCTCTCTCAAGTACACTACACATAATATAGTAATTAACCTAATCAGACTCTCATGTAAATTAGATTGTATACTACTCATATTCTCTTGAATCCTTCACAAAGTTATGTCTTCTTATATCTTCTCTTAAATTTTTTTTATTCTTCTCTCTTCTTGGCCGCTGCTAGGGTTTTTGATTCTATATTATGTGTTTTATTTATGAAAGAATAATGTTTATTTAAAGGAAAAATGACATAATATGAACCATTAAATCATCTCTTAAAATGATCCAAAGGTTAAGGATTAAAGCTAGGAATCAATATTTAATTAGGAATAGGATTTTTTTCCCCAGCATGAAAGTGCACCACGACACCAAAAAATAGCATGCCTTAGTATGGTCTCCTCTAATCACCAATGAATGTCCAACCATAGATTACAGCAGCGGTGCCAAAAAAATCATGTCAAAGCTTGGTGGTGATTTATCTCATTTTTGACTCATATTCACTTTGTTTGCTATCATTCCACCTACATTGATATAATTAAATACAAATTAATATTTTTCATCAAATTTAAAACTTAACGAGGCAAATAAGTGATATATAAGTGGCTAAATAACTCTAATTTTGTAGAGTTATCACACCCTCAAACTTAACTATTTGTTTGTTCTCAAAAAAAGCCAAGTCATCTAGCTAAATTAATAAGGGCAGTATATTCATATTTACATATCTATTAATACATGCATGATCAGTAAAAACTATCCCTTTCAAAGGCTATAAAATTCTATGAAAAAAATTTCAACTATCCATTAATCAATGTTCCATTAATGCAAGGATATGCAAGATTTTTGAAAAACATTATGTGTGCTAGTATTGAACATGATATCATCCAATGCAATCATGAAATCAAGACCAACAACTAAGACCTAAATCATTTCTCAAGTCAAATACTATCAAGGATTTCACCCCTTGTTCTGCCATAACCCCTAATTGATCTTGTGCTAATTGTTCCCTTCTTAAGCAAATTAAGACTCTCCCTATTTTCGAATCAAAAGGAACAAGATTCTCACTCGTCAATCTAAGCATGCAATAGAAATAATGAAACAAAACTTAAAAGGTCCAAACTAGTATAATAATAACCATCATTGATATCCATTACAAGTACTAAACTCCCTGTCAATGGTGCCAAAACTTGATCATGCTAACCATAAGTATGTGGGTTATGCGATTAATATAATATACCTAAGTATGAATGTCAATCACACAAGGACTTGTGTAACTTAAAACTGAGAACCAACATAATTATTAAGAATATTATTTGGAAAATATCAAATTAAAAAAACACAAAAATAAATGACAACTAATTTTAAATTGCAAAACTCAACAACTATGAAGATATATGAGAAAATGACCTTGGAATCTTAATCCCCAAAAAATTTCCCCAAAATAATTACCAACCAATCACATAATCAATTGATTCTAATCAATCATGCATTCCTCTCCCAAGTAAACTACACCATATAGTAATTAATCTAATCACACTCTCATGTCAATTAGATTGCATATTACTCATTAAGATAATCAATTATAGACCACACACATAAAGATCATATATCTCTACTTAGTAACTATGTATGTTATTTATTTAATCAAGAAAAAAATTAAATAATTCTCTCAAATCTATTTAACTCCTTCGATAGATCAATTATTGGCCAAATAATGAATAGCATAAAAATCAGACTAAATAATATAATTGAATTGAAATTACAATTGGGATAAAATACTAAATTAAAGAAAGACATAGAAACTAATGAAGAATGGAAAAAAAATAAGAGATACACTCAATCTCTTGATTTATAGCACTAATATTCTCTTGAATCTTTCACAAAGTTATGTCTTCTTCAATCTTCTCTTGAAATTTTTCTCTTCTTCTCTCTTCTTGGAAGCTACTAGGGTTTTAGATTCTTCATTGTGTGTTTAATTTATAAAATAATGGTGTTTATTTAAAGAAAAAATGACCTAATATAGACATTTAGATAATCTCTTAAAATGATCCAAGGGTTGAGGATTAAACTAAGAATCATTTTTTGATTAGGAATAGGATTTTTTCCAAGTAACAAAAGCGTGTTGCAATGCTAAAACAATATGCGGTTGCATGGTGCTGAGTTTTCCCATTTGGACTCATCTTCACTCCATTTTCCATCATTCCACCTACATTGATATAATTAAACATAAATTAAGTTTTTCATAATATTTTGTACTATAACATAAGTGGTTTAAAAGTGACTAAATAACTCCACTTTTATAGAGTTATCAATGACTACCAAGATATAATGGATGATTTCATAAAGCCATTATACCCAGGATGCATTTGGTTCAAACAATTATCAAGTTTAGTCTCACTTTATAAATTGAAAGGTAAACATGGCCATTTAGATGCAAGCTTCATGGAGTTTCTAACTATTTTGAGTGAGATGTTTCCAAAAAATAACTTGCAGCCATCATTGATGAGTGGGGTTAAGAAGATGCTTCGTAGACTAGGCATGAATTATGAAAAATCCATTACTGTCCTAATGATTGTATTCGTAATTGAAATGAATACAATGATGTCATTGTATGTTTTCATTGCCAAAATTCAACATGGAAAGTTAATCCAAGGTCAGGGAAAGAGAGAGATTATTTTCCTAAAAATTTATTATAGTACTTTCCATTGATTCCACATTTTAAAACAATGTTTTAGGATGTACGAATGTCTCAAAATTTAACATAACATGCGAAAGAAAAGGAAAATGATGGCTTGTTACAACATCAAACTAGAAATCCTAAATGGAAGCATGTTAACTATATCTAACTTGAATTTGATACTGAATATAGAAACATTAGGCTTACACTTTCAACTGATGGGATCAATCGCCATCACTCTTTAACCTTCCTCTTTAGCTATGTATGAAAAGAAAATATATGATGCTATCTTTGTTAATAGCTAGACCTAAGCAACCAAGAAATGATATTAATATTTAATTGGACCCATTGATTAAAGACTTGAAGTTATTGTTGACATAGGGGTTTATGTCTATGATAGTTTCAAACTTGAGAATTTTAAGTTGAAAGCTATTTTTTTATGGACCATCAATGACTTCCTTGCTTATGGAAATCATTCTAATCATGCCATAAAAGTATTCCATGCTTGTCCGATATGTAGTAAGTGGTGTCATGGATCAAGGTTAAAACATTAAAGAAAATTGGTATACATCAGTCATAGAAAATGGTTAGCTTGGTCTCATACATATAGAAAACAACACAAATATTTTAATGGGCATGAAGAGAAGTGAACATAACTAATTCCTTTTACTAGAAGAGAAGTATTAGTAAGAGATGAAACATTGACTTATGCATGTGAGAAAGAAAATTATAAGGATAATATAGACACTCTATAGAGGAAAAAAATCATCTTTGACTCAAAATATTGAAAGTTCTTGCATGTTAGACATTTTTTAGATGTCATGCATATAAAAAATAATGTGTGTGGTAGTATTATTGGTACATTGCTAAATATTCCTAGAAAAACAAAAGACAATATTTGTCAACACATGAATCTCAAAAAAATGTGAATAAGAACTTAGATTAGTCCAAAAGTGGGTACGAATAAAACTTACTTACCTCTCACAAGTTACACTTTATCGACGTTGGAGAACAAGTCTTTTTGCAACAAATTAGCAAATGTTAAAGTCCCCAATGGATACTCATCCAATACATTGTGGCTAAAATATCATCACAATATCAAGAGAAATTGACAAAATATCAAAAATATCAAAGAAACTCTTATCATATCAATGAAATTTATCTATTTATAATAGTTAATACAATTAGATAGTAAATATTTTAACTACTTATTATATATTTTACAAAAAAAAATATTTTTTATTATATAATATTTTAATTAGTTAGTCAACTTATTGATTAATATAAATATTATAAGTATTTAAAAATACATGTATTGAATAAAAAAATTATTTAAAATATAAATAATTGAATGTTTGGATGTTTTATAAAAAAAATTCATAATTTTTGTAGAATTTCCATATTTTTCATGCATCTTTCCAAAGTTTCGGTCGAAAATGACAATATATTCAACAATTTTGATGCACAAATTTTATATTAAAAGCTCACAAGTTCATGAGCCACCTATAAGAAGCGACAAATATACTCCTAAGGTTGGTCTCTCAAGGAATTGTAGAGGTTTTAAAAAATTAATTTTTTTAATATAGTTAAGAAATAATTCATAAACACTCAAACAATTATCGGTTGGTAAAAAAACCGTAAGTTCTAAATTAAAAAAATATCTAAAGAAAGCAAGTAAAAGAAATAAAGTAAAAATAAAGTGAGTAAATTAAGTTATAGCCAAACCTAGGATGATGGATGAATATAGGATTTTAGAGATTATAACTCTTCCCAGAGAGAACAAATTATCAAATAACAATTTAAATTTATTGGTTTTATTTCCTTTTTCTAAGGAAATATATAAACCAAGTCCTCAATTACTTAATAAATCATAAAATTGGTCTTCAGTCAAAGCCAACAAGTAGCTTCCAACAACTTAAGGTGGATATATTCTTTAATTATAAATCAAGATTTGACCTATTATTAATTTATAATTAAAGATATTTTTAACTATCTAATTTAATCTCATTTAATAACTTCCTTGGTCGGGCTTAAAATTGATAAATTAGATTAAATTAAACTTTTATTTATTTATGCACAACTAAGAACAAATGATGTTTCTAATGCCTATTTCTAAAATATTTTCTTTAATTATAAATTAAGATTTGGTCCATCATTAATTTTATAATTAAATAATTTAAGAACATGAACTATTCAAATCATAAAATTGTTCTTTCAATCATTGGGAAAAACTACTAAAATCTCATATTACATAATTAACCAATCATATTTAAATTAAAAAAAGCTAATTCAACATTGAAAGACACATATTACAAAGATAAATAAAAGATATAACAATAAAATTTCCCTTCTTGAAAAAATAATTCCACATCTCTAAATGAGCTGTCACTACCATCTACAAGTTTGTGGATCTTCTTTACATTTAAGAGGTTTTTTATCTTTATCTAAATATGATGGTGGAATGACTTTTGAAGCTGGTCTAAACTAAAACTATATTATAGTTGCACTAAATTCCAAATCTCCTGCTACTTTAATCTAATGAGACTATGTATCTACACATGAGAAAAAACATTGAACAAGGGTTGAAGTTAGAAAATTACAATGCACACCACTCCATAATGTTTTTCCCTATTGCAGTACAAAGCTGAATAGCAATCCACAATTCAACTAGAGAAGATCGCACCACGACACACATTTTATTGTAGTGAGGCATAAAAAGTTCAACGTGCCTACTATGTTTTTCTAAGAGCTGACAACCACATCACACATAAACTTCACGATGGCATGCATATCTTGTCTTGAATTTTCCTTTTGTCACTTAAATATTTGTTATTTCATGATGTAAAGCTTACATGTCTTAGTCTTTTAAGCATTTAGGTGCTATTTAAGTGCTCCAAGTGTTGCGTCTTAGTGTGTTGATATTATTTATCTCTTTCAAAGCTAGAAACACCTTAAATATAACAAAACATACTCAGGATTTCAAATAGATAGATTTGCATAAATAATAAAATAAAATGCTTTAATCAAACCTATTCATTCCAAATAAGCACAGTAAATTCACAAAATATTAGTGCTTTTCAAGAACTTATCACAACCCTAATCAACTTCTTGATAGTGTATAAGAAGTCAAGCATTATAAAAACCTAAAACAAAAAATAAACTAAACTAAACTATAAAGACCTAAATATATTTTTTGGATTACAAAGGTTTCATTTAGCGTATATAATAAGCCTTTAAATCCCTAGCTGATACTAGTGGACAAGTTAAAGTCTCGTGAGGGATTTCAGCGATGATATCCATAAGCATCATAATATGCAAAAACTAAAAATAAAATAAAAATAAAACTATGAAAATTCTCATGCTTTAGTTTCTTTTTAGATCATAACTCATGACTCAAGCACAAGATCAACTAACATCTTAAAGGATCAAACTTCATTGTTTAAATTAGTTACAACATCACAAATTCATGCCTTATTACTAGAACATATTAACATTGACTCACCTAAACCTAGTTTTAAGAATCTGAATTCATTTTCATTGTATTTCTCACAAGATATACACTAAATATTACACTGATCCTATAGGTTCAAGCAACAGACAAAGTATATACGAATATAATTTATGTAAAGAATAAAGCAAAAAGGTTCACATGTGATAAACAAGAAAGCCACAAATATGAAGCATGAATCTCATGAAAAGAATCAAATGCAAAGATTATGAAGACAACACATTACTCATATTGTACTTGAATCGAAATCATTAATCAAAATTATCGAGTATGTGCTACAAGATGAATGAAAATGCATTTGACTCCAAGGGGTTATTCCTAAGGGAACCCCATATATATCTTCTTTTTTACTAGAAGTCAAGCATGAAGGAAGATGAACACACATCTTCAATTTTTTATTCAAATCATTTAATCTAAGCGATGAAAATAAGTACATGATACTTCATCAGATGTTTAAAATCCCAACATTCAATGCAAAACATATAAAGATTATCTAATAATTTGAAATGATAGAATTTTTTTAAAAGAGTAGAATAAATATTATCACTCAGAATAAAATGATATAGGCTCAAAAATATAACAAGGTAGTCTCCACTATTTGATTCTTATACACCATATTTAGGTTTACCTCAATCTCAACATCCAAGTATGAAGCATAAACTATTAATAGAACTAACTCTTACAATAATCCATTAACATGTTTAAAACATCAAATAAACGATGCAAAAACTCAATCATTCACTTTAAATAAACTAAAAGCAAGATAGTTTTGTATATTTTTTATTTGGGCCTAAATGTCCCTATTCAACTAACTATAGTGAAAAAATGTTTGGAAAAATTTAAAATGCATAATTACATAACTTTTGCTCCATTCCCAACCCAAAATCTACATTGTCATCAATGTTCAAATGTAAATTAAAGGCAAAGAAGAAAAAGAAAATAAAAGTTACCCAATTGTAATAGCGCAATGTGTACTTCTTATAAATCACATAATACCAAACAATTGTGAAAGTAATAGTTTTAAATAACATAAACATTATTTACACTAACATAAATAAAAAAAAGTAAAATATATCAAATTAAAAATAAAAGGAAAAATAATAAAAACAACTATAACCAACAAAAAATAATAAAACATAAAAAATGAAAAATGAAAAAGGCTTAATGTGCTTGAAAATATATAGTCTCTTCCAAGACTATCATTGATACACTCTTATTATAAACATTAACAATTTTCTTGGTTGAGCCCATGAATGGCCTATTAAGAAGTACATTGTGCTCCTTATTTGTAAGGTTTCTTGCACATTAGAAATTACAAAATCTATATGTATGATAATATTATCTACATGTACCATTAAATCCTTTACCATTCCTTTTAGATATATTAGAGATTTATTTGCCAATTGTAGAGACATGATTATGGGTTTCAGGTTACCCATTCCTAGATACAAGTATAAATATTAAGGCATTAGGTTAACACTTGCACCTAGGTTTAACATAACATTTACCTCCTTTTTATAACCAATGATAACATCGACATTAAAGCTTCTAGGATCTTTAGAGGTAGCTTTAGAATTATTTGTGTTCCCTGCATCATTAGGTAAACATTTAGAAAATTCAAGGAATCCAATGTCTAGTAACTCATCATTGTGAGGCCTTCAAATGTTCATTTCGATCGTGTAATTCTTCTCTAGCTTACCTTTGCAAATTCTCAGCTAGTTGCCCCACTTGCACTCCTAATCTTTTTACATAAGCCTTCAAAGAGTCCAACATTTGACTGTTTTAATTTGGCTATCTTTGCTAACATATATGAATGCATTCAAGTATTTAATCTATTTGGAAGATTTTGTGGCATATGTTAGTTGTATTGCTAGCCCTGCATAAGGTTTTGGTTTAGGGTATAGGTAGGATCATTTTCTCTCCAAGAGAAATTAGGATGATTTCTCCATTCTTGATTATAAGTGTTTGCATAAGGGTCATTCCTAGGTCTAAGTTGATAACCCTTCATTGCATTCACTTTTTCAATACTTGCAAAATATTTCTCTTTGATAAGGGAATGTGTGGGCACCATACCCATAATTACTACACACTCTATATGCTTCTCTATTTGGAGTTCCCTTACTGGTAAGAAGTGCAATTTTCGTGGTGAATTTTGTAAGTTGCATAAACATTTCAGTGTTAGAATCTATCTCATGAACTCCAACTATGAGGCCCATAATCTCATTAAATATTTTAAAAATAATAATTAAATTCTCTACCTCATTTCATTTTGTTTTAAATTTTGTAAAGTTTTAAAATAGTATTTTTCATCAATTAGTAAAATAAAATTTTGAATTTAAAATTTGATTTGTGCATGTTCTAAAATGGCCTTAAGTATTTTTTTTGTTAAGTTTTCTTTCATATTTTATAATTTTGTGTAATTGAATGAAAAATTACTAAAATGTTCTTAGTTGAATAGTTTAGAAAGTTTCTAAAGAAAGAGGTATTTTAGTAATTTGAAAATCTATATATCCTTATTTTCTCTAGGGAGTTCTCAACCCATTCTAATTGATTGATAAAAATTACAAAATTCCCTTAGTTTAGTAGTTCAAAATGTTTTTAAGGGAAGGGTATTTTAGTAATTTTATAAGTTTCTTTAGGGTTTTCAGCTAACCGATTTGTTTCAAATCTCTAGCTTCATAAGGTCCAAAAATAGAGAGAGAGATGGAAAATAAGAGCTCAATTCTTTTTCTCAAATTGGTTTTAAGGTAAAAATTTCATCTTCTCTTCAAGTCTTCTTCACAAGTCTTTTTAGTGCTTTTTTTATGAATGATTCATGTGGTATAATCATCCTTTGTGGAACGAAGTATTTTTGAATATATGCTTGAAGCTTTGAAAGATTTTCCTTGAAACCGTGGTACACTTTTGTCCAAAACTTTAAAGTTCAAAAAACAACCTCTTGAAAGTTACGATGGAAACTGGGAATTTTTCTAGAAAATTTAGGCATTGAGACATACAATTTTTAAATATATGGATGTTTATTTTAATATGAATTTTACGATATATCATCTGGAGCTTTTTACTGAAAGTTATACTAGTTTTGCCAAAGCATGTTCTATATACATCGAAACTAAAAACTTTGTTTCACCCTTACCTATATTTTGTGATTTTGAAAAGGGTTTACAGATTCTATTTAGGTGGGTTATATATATTTTTTAAATCTTAACATGTCTAGTTTTATAAATATTTTACAGTTTGTTATTTGGAGTTTTCTACAAAAAGTTACTTGTTTTACCAAATATGTTATATAGAAATTGAGCTAAAATTCTTGTCATGGTCTGATCTGTATTTTGTGTTTTGAAATAGTTATATAGATTATAATTAGGTGTGTTATATCTTGTTTTGAAACTTCAAATGTCTTGTTTTGTATCATTTTATAGAAATAGATTTGGACAATTCTATTGAAAGTTATACCTAATGTTTTGAGGGTAGGTTTGAAGTATATTAAATTGTACACACTTGTTCTAACCCTTTTTGATATGGTGATTTAAATTGTTTTACTAATACATAATGGGGATAGCATACCTTTTTTGGAAATCTATAAATGCCTAGTTTGTGATGGAACTTACAAAACTAGATTTGTATATTTTCTATAAATGTTATGATTATTTGATTGAAGGTAGTGTGTGATGAATTTAAAATAGTTTTCACCCAAGTTTATAGACAAGGGGATGACTCCTACCCTTTTTTTTAGTTATTTTTTAATCTTTTGAAACTTTTTACTTTTAAGTTCAATTGATTAAAGAGTATGCCTTATTCAATTGGAACTACGAGCTTAAGAGTATCTAAGTTAGAAGTTCTTTGTTAACATCTCATGTTTTAGTATTTTTAGAGTACCATTCAGTTTTATATTGGACAAACTAGCTATATGGTGTTATTTTTATCTATGACACAAGTATGGGTCACATAGGAAATGATGATTCAGCAAACCTTACAGGACAAATAAAACAAGAGCGATGATACCATATAGTGAGTGGATATCACTTTCACCACTTCCATAAGTACTTGGTTATTATTAATTTAAAACTATTCATACTATTAAACTTAAAAATATTCATAATGTTTGACTTTATTCTCTGAATTTTTCACAAGTGTTCATAAGTAGATAACTTATTTTTACTAGTGTTCATAAGTTTTTACTTATATTTATGACATAAATATATATTTTGATTTGAGCATATAAGTTTATATTCAACTTTTAGTGTAATATTCTAAAATATTATACATATTATATGTTAGTTAAGAAGCTTTTACTCAGTTTTATTATAATTGTATAGATTTTGATTAACATATAGAAGTATATATACAATTTTTAATAGCAATATTTCAGACTATTATTATGTACTATTTTTAAACAATCAAACAAGCACCACTCCCTATATTCAACAATAATATAAGAAATAAATAACTAATTAATGAGCCCTTGTCTGCACTCATATGATCAACACAGGTAATTGATTTTTTTTTTTGTCTGTATATGCAATATGTAATGAGCTCTGTACACATATAATCATCTTTCTCCCAAGCATGAGTTTGGCAAGGTTTTCCTAACTCTTATAATTTATTACATATAAGTTACTCATTTATTTTAATTATATTAATGCATTTTCTATTATTTATATTTCTTCAAATTATTAATATAGTTTGTGAATACTTTCATGTTATAACTTGTATTAATTTTACAGTTAAATCATTAAAGTTAAATAAATATATTCAATAATTATTATTTTCCTAAGCTTAGATTATTTTGAGTATGTAAATATTTTTGTAGTTATTTCAAATTCTTTAGATTTCTAATAAAGCTCAAGAGTTTGTTTATGTAAATAAGTGCTTTAAATCTTTAGTTGCATTGTTAAGGTTTTAAAATAAATTTATAATAAATACATGTTCACTAAAACTTGTTTACTCACAAAGTATTTTTACTCATCTTCGAAGGAGTCTTAGATCAGTTCCTTGATATTGCACCATATGAATTTTTGTTCTTTTGATAGTAATAAGAGCTTATTACATTTTCTTGGTGATGTCAATGCTTTAGAAACTATTTAGTGACCCTTTAGTATTATTTTTTTTATAACAAGTTTTATAGCTTGAGAGATTTGAATATTATAAATGAGAAGATGGTGCATTTGTGTCATTATAGGATGTGTTATGGTAGAAAATAGTGAAGATTATGCTACATTTCATATGGATCCTAAGAATTTAATTTGGATATATTATCAAATGTGTTAATTATTATTTGGTTAAATATTATTTGATATATATATATATATATTAGAAAGTAAGATCTGAATATTATATGATACGTAGATAATGTTTATCTTATAGAAGGATATTTAAGAGTAGAAAAAGAGTGGAGAATCTATCAAAATTGTATATACTTCAATAATGTAGCATGAATTTCCTAAGTTTTAAGGTATCATGCAAAAACATTTTAAACATATTTTTGTTCATTTTTCCAACAATCCTTCGCATGAATAAAAATTAACGGAGTTTTTTTAAAAAATGACTCATATTAATTTTAACATGAAAGTAGAGTTCAGTGGTTTGAAATATACATAGAATATGTAGGTATTACTCTTTAAACATTCACCTGTAAAAGTATATTTACCTTACTAATTGACTAGTAGACCCAATATCCTTGAATTGTTATGTTGTTTAAGTAAGCGATGACATGACATAGGAATCTATCGTGATATAATTCAGTTCTTACTGTTATATTCGTTTTGGCAGTGAACATACACCTGGTTCTATGCGAGTTTCGAAGCCCTACACAGTTCTCTTTTGAAGTAGCCCCATTTTTTCTCACATAAGTGAGCTCTTATCTATAAGAGTAATATGCAAAGAGTAACTCACATACTCCACTTGGTATTCCCTTCCTAAGAATCATTAAACGCCTTAGCTTAACTTATATCATGTAGGTATCACTATTTTCATCATAAGAATGGATTTGAGGGTCAATCCATCACAGTGATCTCATTAAGTCTTTACAACTAAGTTGTCTCTTTGAACCTAGATCTTAAGATCTCAAGCTAGGTTACATAGTTAATAGAGATAACCATAGCTGAGAGTAGTTGTCTAATGGTATTGTGTCTTGAACATATATGTTGAGACTTACCAATAGTAGATTGATTATCACAATGAATGCATGTTGCAAACACAAGCTTTGAACACTTTGGAATATCCTTTAAGAAATATGCAGCCATACGGCCTCTACACCATATTTATCCAAAGCAATGAATTTAGATTCTATCGTGGATCTAGCAATGCATGTATATTTAAAGGACTTCCATAGAATAGTTACACCACTAAGTGTGAACACATATCCACTGGTAGACTTTGAGTCTTTCATGTAGAATATTTGGTTTGATTATTGTATCCTTATAATATAGTTGGATATATTGTGTAGTGTATCCAATAGCTACATGTATCTCTTAAGTACCTACGTAGTCTTGTAATACTTTTTTGGTGATCAAAGCCTAGATTGCAACTGAAAGCTAAAAATAAAATAGTAACAGTAATAGGTTCTAAACAAATAATAACTACAAAAATTAATAAGATATAGTAGTAACAAAAATAGATGTAAGTTCTAGTAGACAAAAATAAATTGAACAAAAAACAATTAGTATCGAATGTAAGGCTATTATGTTAACCTTTTAGGTTTATAGGTAAACTAAACAAGAAAAATAAGAGCAGAAACATTAAATAAAGAAAAAAAAACAAAATAAATTAAGTCAATGATGCGGAGCCTTTAGGCGAACAACTTAGGAACCCACGAACTCAAAGCAATAGAAATGATTGATTTGCTAAGAACATGTCAAAATATGATCAGATTTGAACCCTAAGGAAACAAAGTCCTTAAAACCCAAATCTTGAGACGCTACAAAGGATGATCACTCCCTTTAATAAGTCGAATTCAAGCATTCAATCAAGAACACAAGAAGGTAAAGCAAGAAGCTTTCTGAAATTTTCTTTTCATTAATGAATATTCGTTCTTACCTCCAAATTACATAAATCTTCTTATTAATATACAAGAAACCCTAAATGAAATGGGCTTATGAGCCTATTTAGTTTTAAATTAGGCCTAATCCAACCTTAAAAATAAAAGATTAAAAGACTTAAAATAAAAATCCCACAATTAAATAAAATATAAATTGCTATACATAAAAGTTCCTCAATTAAATAAAAGACTAAAAGACTTAAAATAAAAGGCCACAATTCACTAAAATAAAATTAGTTAAACATAAAGGCCCATAATTAATTAAAATAAGAATATTGCTTCCTAAATTAATCCTTGCATCCAATTTATTATTCCAAATCTATCTCTTGCGTAGGATCTTGAGAATATTTAAATGTAAACATCAACTTGATTAGCACCTCAATCTCTATTATTCCCCTCCTCTTCAAAAAGATTCGTCCTCGAATCAACTACATCAAACAAATATAAATCAGCAACATTAAAAGTTGCGCTAACATTACCATAGTCACTTGGAAAATCTATCTTGTAGGCGTCATCATTGATCCTTTCTAAGACTTCAAAAGGTCCATCTTCTCGAGGCTACAATTTTGATTTCCGTTGCTTGGGAAACCTCTCCTTATGCATGCACACCCAAACCTAATCTCCAGGTTGGAAAAAAACCTTCAAACGCCTCTTATTGGAGCATATTACTCATTCTTCCTTTCAATGTTGGCCCGAACTCTAGCATGGAAATCGTTCACAAAATCTACCTTTTCTTAACATCAAGATTAGCATTCTCATTAATAGGCAAAGGTAAAATATCAATAGGTGTTAAAGGATTAAAGCCATAAACAACTTCAAAGGGAGAAAATGAAGAAGTATAATGAACAGTCCTATTATATGCAAACTCAATGTGTGGCAAACATTTCTCCCACTACCTTATATTCTTTTGAATGATAGCTCGCAGCAAAGTAGTAAGTGTCCCATCAAGTATTTTAGTTTGACCATCCGTTTAAGGATGTGCAATAGTGGAAAATAATAGTTTAATTCCTAGTTTATTCCATAACGTACGCCAAAAATGACTTAGGAACTTAACATCTCTATCACTAAAAATTTCCTTAGGAAACCCATGCAAACGAACCATTTCTTTAAAGAAAAAATCAACAATATGTGTTGCAACATTGGTTTAGAACATACAATAAAATGAGTCATTTTACTAAACATATCAACAACAACAAAGATGCTATCCTTTCCACTTTGAGACCTTGGTAATCCTAAAAACAAATCTATAGATATATCAATCCAAGGTTGATTAGGTACTGATCACCACACAAATTGTGTGTGTAATGAATACGCAAGTATACATATCGTAAAAAGTAATATAATGATAAGTAAAGATCGTTCTCAGAGAGATTATTTTTTTAGAAACTAATTTTTAAAACTAAAAAATAATAAAAATCAATTTTTTTGGTGTTTTTATATCTTAAGAAAGCAAAATTAAAATAACTAAAAGTATATAATAATAATTAATTAAATCAGATTTTGTGACTAAAAAGATATATGAGAAAATATCTAGGAATACTTAACCCCCCAATGTTCTAAACATGCTAATCACTAAAACCCCCCAATATAATATCAATTAATCACATGATCAATTTAATCTAACCTAGCATTGATGAGCGAAAACCGACATCGTCGATTATTGCCAATACTTTGGTTTTAATATTTATAAAACTCTCGCAAGTGCACGAATCATTTCGAAGAAAATGATAAGTATACTCCCAAGGTCGATCTAAGGAAGGAATGTATGTGGTTTTTAATTTATTATTCAAACTTTTAAAAACGAAATTAAATCCTAAACATCCTGTCACGATAGTTTGGTTTTTTTGTTCCTAATCTAATAACATAAAATAAACATATATACAGATTAATTAAATATAATCTAATAACATAAAAATAAACATAGATACAAATTCAATAAATAATTATCTAAAAATAAACATATATACAGATTCAATAAATATTCATGCAATTTTTTATCATTTATATTAGCGGAGAATTTATGGATATAATAACTAAATTAATTATGCTTGCTCATATTATCTAGGTTATTAAAGATATAAATTGATATTTTATTGATTCTCTCTTTTTTATATAAATACCACCTTTGGTGGGGTTAGATATTCTTTGTTAACTAAACAAATCAATTAACACCTATGGGTGGGGTTGATAACTAATATGCTTAATTAAATTAATTCCTTTTTCTAAGAGATTTAAAGTGAACCATTTAAATGCCACCTTTGGTGGGGTTAGACAGTTTAAACTTTATTCAAGGTGTCCAAATTAAACTTAAGAATTTAATTATCCGAGTACTAACTTTCAAGTTTTAAAACCACTATTGAAAACATGTTGTCAATACATTTTCACATAATAATTCTTATAAAAACTTTTGAAATAGAGTTTCACTCTAACTACCGGGCGATTGTACCAACAAATAAAAGAGCACTACTCTAAATTAGACCGGATAACTAAACCTTAAAATCTAATTTTCAGGTTTAAGTTTGTAATGAAAAATAATATATTTCTCTCTAACATTCTTAATATAAAATCTTCAATAAAAACAAAATCAATTCATTTTAAAGATTTTTACCTATTTAATATTTCGCAAGCATAACAACGTTGTTATTACATCATTTTTACTAAACAGCCAGCATAGTTAAATTTAACCACAGACAAATTAAATATAACATGTAAGAATAAAGCATAAAAATAACTGTAAAGAAAATAAAATCCTTACAGAACTTCGACGCTATTCCCGTAGCTAGAAAACCTCCAAGCGGAATTTGCACTCTCATTTATTGAATCAAAAATCTAAATTATTACAAAAACATTACAAGTTCCTCTCAAAAAGAGAAGAACTCTAAACCTAAGAGAATTGAACTAAAAACTAAGAGAAAAACTAAGAAAAACTTAGAAACTAAGAAAGAAACTAAGAAAACTCAAAAACTAAGAAATGAGATAAAGAAAGAAGAGAGAAGTGTGTTTTGAAGGTGCGATTTGAAGTGAAGGGAAGGGGGGTATTTATAGGTGAGGATGGAGAGAAAAAATGAGTAAAACAAATGTTAAAAAAATATTAAAATATGTCAAAACGCGTATTGGAATTGCTGATGTCATTAATGACGTCAGCATGATGTCACAGGGGCGACTGCACGTGAAAAATGGGGCGAAAAAGTGTTGGGCGCGCGGAGGGGCTGCTGATGGGCGCTGCGCGCGCGCGCGGGGGGCTGTCGCTGCGCGCAACTCGGCGCGCGTGAACAGTGCCCACGCGCTAGGGCGCGCGCGGCATGGGGCGTTGGGGCTCGCTGGGGCGCGCGCGGCTGGGCGCTGGGGCGCTGGGCTGCGGCGCGCGATTTCCGTCTTTTTGCCTTTTTTGACCTTTTCGTCCCATTTTGTCCAATTTTTCCATGTTTGTTGACCTTTTCCCACTTATTTATTAATATATTTGTGATATATTGCTTCAAGTATTCCTCTTTTAGTCTTTAAATTGCGTTTTTAAGCCAAAATACCTGAAAAAAATAAGAATACCCGTGATTCCGAAAAAGACAAATTTATATAAATATATGATAAAACATATAAATATATGTATTTTTAATCAATTAATGTACATAAAATCATGGTTATTTTAGTGCTTTTTGAGCACTCATCACAACCCCCAACCAGCTTCTTGCTAGTCCCTTAGCAAGAGAAGCGATAAAAGCTAAAAATTAAACTATCCTAAATCACTTTCGTGGATTGAAACGGTTGCATTTAGCCTATGCAACAAGCCTTTAAACCCCTAGGTTGCCCTAGTGGACGAGTTTGAGTCTCGTGAGGGTTTTCAGTAATGATACCCACAAACATTGAACTAATTGTAAAAATCAAAAGAAACTATAAAAACAATCAAATCAAAAACTACAATTACAACACAATCAAAAATTAATTTAAGAATAAAAGAAAAAAACATATCACAAAAATTTCTCACACTTTTAAATCTCCTTTAAGATCATAATTAAAATCTCAAGCATAAGTTATTTTAATCTCTTTAAACAATCATGATTTTATTATAATAATTAGTCGAAAATCATTTTCATATTTCATTTCAAAAATGTGTCAATTTAATTTTACCCAATTTCAGTGTCATGAATCAGAATTCGCTTCGACTTTATTCCTCACAAGTCAATACTCTCAAAGCACTGAATCCTATGGGTTCAAACACTCATACTAATTTATATGCGAAAGAGTTGATGTATAGAAATGAACTAATAGGTTCGCATATGTATAAAGAATAAAGGCTCAAAGTGTTGTTTTAACATTGATCTCATGAAAGGAATCGAATGTATAAATTATAAAGATATCATATATAAAAATCATTTTCATGCATAAACCAAACTCATTAAGAAAGAATTTCAAGATATATGCTTTTTACAAATGAAGAAATTGCAATGACTTTTTAGGGAATTACTTCCTATATCTTTCTTTTGTAATTAGCCTGTACTCACAACTTTGTAGGGAATGTGGTTCATAGTATGTAGATGATACTATATTTTTTATCTCTCTATTTTTTTTTCAATATATGTATATTTTAGAGAGTCAACCCATGTACAGATTGTACATTTTTTTGGATTTTGGTGAGTGGTTAATTTTGTGGCTTTTCTGTTTGATCTTGGTTTAGGTAACTCCAGATATGTCTTTTTGTTTTTGTAGCAGTCATGCATGAATGAGATATAAGCATATACTATCAATTTCTACTCAAATCGTTTAATCTAAACAAAAATAATAATCAAAAATATATGATACTCTATTAAGATGAGAAAAAATTCATACATTTAATGCTAATACCTATAGAGATCATCTAAACTTTTGAATAAATAAGAAATGTGTTTGGAGTAGAAAAAATATATATTTCACTCTGAATAAAAGAAATTAGGTTCAAATTATATCTCACAAGGGTAGTCTCCACTAAAAAAAATTCATAAACACCGATTTTGGGTTTAATATAATTTCCACATTTTATCAAGAAATACTAGTTATGACAAAAACTAACTAATTATAAAAAATAATTACAAAATATTTCATGATATGTTTTCAAAAATTAATCTAACAGTACCAAAGACTTAACTATTTACTTAAATTTGATTTAAAGAAATGATAAATTTTTGTGAGAATTTTTTTATTATGCATGGTAACTTTTCACCACCCCCAACCTAGAACTTACATTGTCCTCAATGTAACAACTGCAAATTAAAGATAAAGAGAAAAGAGGAGAAAGATTACCTATTTCTTGAGAATGTGTAAGTAGTAATGAAGAAATGCAGGTGCATCCATCATATTCATCATTAAAGTGTATACAGACAGATTGCTGTGAACTTCTAACATCTCAACAAATATTTTAGTTTTAACAATTTTAAAAATTATTCATATATAAGTAAACTAAAATAAACAATAAAATTAAGTAAATAAAACAAATAACAAAAAATTACCTAACATGATGGGTTGCCTCCCATCCAGCGCTTAGTTTAACGTCTTAGCAAGACGTATCTTTTTGGTGCTAAGGGTTACTCAGCCAAATGCAATCCATTTCAGCAATGTTGTTTGGTTCTTCTAAATAAGGCTTGACATGATGGCCATTAACTTTGAACGTTTTTTGTGTCTTGGAGTCCAATAGTTCTACCACTCCATGTTCAAATACCTGAACTATTGTGAATGGTCCATCCCATCTTGATCTCAGCTTTCCTGGAAACAATCTCAAACGAGAGTTAAATAAAAGAACTTTCATTCCAGGGTGAAAAGTCTTAGGAACTAGCTTCTTGTCATGATAGCGCTTAGTATGATCTTTGTATAATTTGGCATTCTCATAAGCTTCATTCCTAATTTCTTCCAACTCATGAAGCTGGAGTAATCGTTTTTCACCTGCTTTATCTAAATCCATGTTTAGCTCTTTAATTGCCCAGTAAGCCTTGTGTTCAAGTTCAACTGGAAGGTGGCACGCTTTCCCAAAGATTAACCGGTAAGGGCTCATCCCAATAGGTGTTTTGTAAGCGGTGCGGTATGCCCATAAGGCATCATTTAACTTAAATGCCCAATCCTTCCTTGAAGGACGCACAGTGCGTTCCAATATTCCCTTAATTTGCCTATTACTTACTTCCACTAAACCGGAAGTTTGAGGATGATATGGAGTAGCTACCTTATGTGTGATGTTGTACTTGTTTAGTACTCCATCAAAGAGTTTGTTACAAAAATGGCTACCTCCATCACTTATTATAGCTCTAGGCGTTCCGAACCTGCTGAATATTAAATCTTTCAAGAATTTCACAACAACATTAGCATCATTGGTTTTGGTGGGGATAGCTTCTACCCACTTGGACACATAATCCACAGCAACCAAAATGTATTGAAAACCATTAGATGGGGGAAAAGGACCCATAAAGTCAATCCCCCATACATCAAAGAGTTCAACAACTAAATTAGATGTCAAAGGCATTTCATCTCTTTTGCTTATGTTTCCTGTTCTTTGACATCTATCACATTGTGCACAAAACATATGAGCATCTTTAAAAAGAGTGGGCCAAAAGAATCCAGACTGTAATATCTTACAGGCTGTCTTTTCACCTCCAAAATGACCCCCATAATGAAGTTCATGACAAAAAGTCAGAATGCTCTTATGTTCTTCTTCAGGTACACATCTCCGGATGACTTGATCTTGACCAATCTTGTATAAATAAGGGTCATCCCAGAAATAGTCCTTAATAGTTTTAAAAAACCTTTTCTTATCCTGATATGAAGTGTTAGGTCGCAAAACACCAGTGGCAAGATAGTTTACAATATCAGCATACCATGGGTTTGGACCTATGAAAAATAACTGTTCATCAGGAAAGGTTTCAACTATATTTTCATTACTCTCATCTTTAAGAGAATTGAAGTCAGAAATCAACCTAGACAAATGGTCAGCTACTAAGTTTTCACTGCCTTTCTTATCCTTGATTTCTAGGTCAAATTCTTGTAAGAGTAAGACCCACCTGATTAATCTTGGCTTGGCATTTAGTTTACTTAATAGGTATCTTAAAGCAGCATGATCAGAATGCACAATCACTTTAGATCCTACTAAATAAGACCGAAATTTGTCTAAAGAGAATACTATAGCCAAGAATTCCTTTTCAGTGGTGGTGTAATTCATTTGGGCATCATTGAGTGTTTTGCTAGCGTAGTAGATGACATGCAAACGCTTATCCACTCTTTGTCCCAAGACTGCTCCTATTGCATAATCAGAAGCGTCACACATTATTTCAAAAGGTAAAGACCAATTTGGTGCCATAATAACAGGGGTAGATGTTAGTTTATCTTTCAAGGTATTAAAGGAAGTAAGGCAGTCATTGTTGAAATCAAAATCAGCATCTTTGGATAGCAAGTTACATAAAGGACGACTTATTTTAGAGAAATCTTTAATAAATCGTCTGTAAAATCCTGCATGTCCCAAGAAGCTTCTTATCCCCTTCACAGATGTAGGGGGAGGTAGTTTGGATATCAATTCAACTTTTGCCTTATCAACTTCAATACCCTTGTTTGAAATTATATGTCCTAAAACTATCCCTTGTTGAACCATAAAATGACTTTTCTCCCAACTAAGGGTTAGATTGCATTCAATGCATCTTTCTAAAACCAAAGTCAATTTATGTAAGCAATCATCAAATGAGTTCCCAAAGACCGAGAAATCGTCCATGAAAATCTCAATGAATTTTTCCACCATGTCCGAGAAAATGGATATCATGCATCTCTGGAACGTGGCAGGGGCATTGCATAACCCAAATGGCATTCTGCGAAAAGCAAATGTCCCAAAAGGACATGTAAATGTGGTCTTTTCCTGATCTTCTGGTGCTATGGGTACTTGATAATATCCAGACAGTCCATCCAAAAAACAGTAAAATTCGTGCCCAGCTAATCTTTCCAACATTTGATCAATGAATGGAAGAGGAAAGTGATCCTTTTTCGTATATAAATTTAGTTTCCTAAAATCTATACACATTCTCCATCCAGTGATTATTCTAGTGGGCACTAATTCACTTTTGTCATTCTTAACAACTGTTATCCCAGATTTCTTTGGTACCACATGCACTGGACTAACCCACTTACTATCTGCAATAGGATAGATAATCCCTTCTTCTAATAATTTAAGAATTTCCTTTTTAACTACCTCTTGCATGTTTGGGTTTAGTCTTCTTTGGGCCTCTCATACAGGTTTAGCACCATCCTCCAAGTTGATCTTGTGCATACACATTGTTGGACTAATGCCTCTTATATCCCCTATACTCCAACCTATAGATTTCTTAAACTATTTAAGCACTTTGATGAGTTCCTTTTCTTGTGGTTTGGTCAAGGTTGAAGAAATTATCACTGGATAAGTTTCTCCCTCTCCCAAAAACACATATTTTAAGTGCTCAGGTAAGTCTTTGAGTTCAAGTTCAGGTGGATTGGCCTCTTTAATAGATGAAGAACTGGGTAGATTTAAAAGTGTACTAGATTTTGTCATCACTTCATCATTGTCTAGTTGTTTAAGGTACCCATTAATTTCCTCATCTAAATCTTCTTCAACCTTTTCAAGTGTAAGAACGGTTTCAAGCTTGTCTTCTATTCTGGTTTGGAAAAAGGTGTTTTGGACAAGATTATCCAAAGGATCAACATCGAATATTTCATCGATGGCAGAAATAGAAGGGAAAGGTGAAGAATCAAAAACGTTAAAATGAACAGTCTCTCCTAAGACTGTCATTGTCAAATTTCCATCTTGGACATCAATAATAGTTTTAGTAGTTGCCATAAATGGTCTACCAAGCAATATTGTGTGCTCTCTGTCCAATGCTGGATTTTCTTGCATATCCAGAACCACAAAGTCAACAGGTATTATCAGTTTGTCTACCTGTACCAAAACATCCTCAACTATTCCCTCTGGATATTTAAGAGATCTATCTGCAAGTTGAAGGGACATAGTTGTGGGTTTTAAATCCCCTAGGTTGAGCTGTAAGAATATAGAGTAGGGCATCAAATTTATACTAGCACCTAAATCAAGCATTGCTTTAGCAACCTTCCTATCCCCCATAGTTATGTTTATAATAAAACTTCCAGGGTCTTTCAACTTAGGGGGTAGTTTGTGCTGAAGTACAGCGCTAGAAATTTCTGATACTACTACTCGTTCATTCAGTTCATACCTCCTTTTCTTAGTGTTCAACTCTTTGAAAAATTTGGCATATGAGGGCACATTCATGATCACTTCTAATAATGGTAAATTGATATTTACTTTAGAGAGCATATTAAAAAGATCATTGAATTGCTTATCTTGTTTGGATTCTTTTAACCGGTGGGGAAAAGGTACTTGCATCTGGTGTGGTTCTGTTGTCTTTTGAATTTTGGGAGTGTCAGATGACCCCCCCAATGAGTTTTTCAGAAGGCTTGTTAAGTTTAACACTTGTTTCTCCTTTTTGCGAGATTAGAATATCGCCTTCTTTGTTACCTGAACTACAAGGTAGATTGTTAGAGATTTCAGGTAAACTGGTATTGACTACCTTACCACTTCGAAGGGTTCTTACATCCTTTGCTTGTTCTGGTTGACTGGGCAACTTTCCTGGTTCTTTCTTTTGCATTTGTTCAGCCAGTTGCCCAACTTTACATTCAATCCTTTTAACCGAAGCCTCCATGGTGTTCAACCTTTGATTAGTCATCAATTGGTTGTCACGACTAACTTGAATAAAAGCATTCAAGCTATCTTCTAAGGTTGGCTTAAAAGATTGGCTTGGTGGGTAAGGGTGGTTGTTAACCGACCTTAGTGTTGGATATTGGGTGTAGGTTGGGTGATTATACGTGTTTGGATGATACCTTTGAAAAGATTGGACCTCCTCTATGGCATCGATACTAGAATCACAAGTATTTAAACAATTATGAGTACCATGCCCAATTGAACAACACACTTCACATACCTCTTGATTTGAAATTTGGTGGGTAGTGAGAAATTGCACTTGTTTAGTCAATTCAGCAAGTTGCAAGGTAATCTCATTATCAGAGCCAACTTCATTGACCCTTGCTTTCCTTCTACCACCTCTTTGTTGGGAATTAGAACCCAATAGCTTATAAAGATTATAGGTTTCCTCTGCGGTCTTTTCTCCTACAGCACCTCCAGCAGCATTATCAACCATGTATTGACTCTGTAGTGTCAATCCATCATAAAAGAATTGGTTTTGTAGCTGTAATGGAAAACTATGATTTTGACATTGAATGAAAAGGAGTTTGAATCGTTCCCAAGCTTCATGAAAGGGCTCTTCATACATTTGAGAAAATGTTGCTATCTTTGTTCTTAGATCAATAGTCTTTTGATAGGAATAGAACCTACCCATAAAAATTTCATAGACTGCCTCCCAAGTTTTAAGAGAACCTGACTGTAGAGTAATGAACCATGACCAAGCTCTATCTTTGAGAGTGTAAGGAAAACACCTCATCCTAAGTTGATCTTCATTAATTGCATGTAGTGGAAAGGTTTGGACAATAGCATAGAATTCTCGAATGAAATGCAAAGGGTCTTCATTAGGGATACCGTAAAAGGAAGGCAACAAAGAATAATGAATCTTTTTCAATTCATAATTCCTTGCAGCCTCTTGTAATTGGATGCCGGAAGTTACATTACCAATGATTGGCATTGTATAATCTTTCATCTTTTTCCGCCTATCTTCAGCATCTCCCATGGTTGTTTGTAGTTGAAAATGATCCTCCTCCTATTGTGTATCAACATTTTACTCTTAAAATACAATAGTAGATATCTCTAAGAAATATTTAAAACGTAAAGGCTTAAAGCAAAAAGGTGCAAGGAAAATTTTTTTTGTTTTGTTTTGTTTAGTTTTGTTTTGTTTTTTTTTTATTTAAATTTAAACGAATGGACACAATTTTTGAAACAAACGAATTTATTTCATTTGAATTTTTATTACACGCAAACTAAAGCAAAGGAAAATACAACAATGGGTGACCTCCCATGTAGGACTAAAATTTATCGTCTTCTAGTAAGACGTTGCTTGGAGATTGCAGAATGAAAAACTCAATGTCTCCTCTTCATTGAATTCATTCAAGTATCAAATTAGTCTTTGCTCTTTTGCAAATGTTCAACTAACTGTTCAACTTGAACTTCCACCTTTTTGATAGAAGCTTCCACAAAGTCCAACCGTTGATTGGTTTTAGATTGGTTATCCCTACAGACTTGAATAAAAGAATTCAAGTTGTCCTCCAGGGTTGGTTTATTGGGAATGCTTCTTGGAATAGGTGGGTGGAATTGCTGGCCTGCCTGGTTTGAGCTTTGAGTGAAAGGAGGGTTGTTTTGCCTCCAAGAGAAATTTGGATGACTTCTCCACCCAGGATATAGGTATTTGAATTGGGGTCAAACCTTGGTCTCTGTTGATATGCTCCCAACACATTGACCTGTTCAGGTCCAGTTGTTTCTCCTTGATATGGATAGGCTTCAGTACCATGTCCCATGTTGCTATACAAACCATATTGATCATTATTGGTGTTGGTTTGTGTAGCGAGAAGGGCAACTTGCTTAGTCAGTTGAACAAGTTGTTGTTGAACTTCATTACTGGAGTCGATTTCATGAACTCCAGCTTTTCTCACTCGGGAGCTTTTCTGTTGGGAATTAGCACCCAACATCTCAAAGAGGTTATACGTCTCTGAGGTAGTCTTTTCTCCTATTGCTCCTCCTGCAGCGTTGTCGACAATGAACTGACATTGTTGTGTAAGTCCATCGTAAAAGAATTGGTTCTGCAACTGCAGGGGAAAGCTATGATGGGGACATTGAGTGAGAAACATTTTGAACCTATCCCAAGCTTCATGGAATGGTTCTCCATCCATCTGAGAGAAAGTAGCAATCTTTCCTCTCAACTCTGATGTTTTTTGATGGGAATAGAATTTTCCCATGAATTTATTGTAAATGTTACCCCATGTCATCAGAGAACCTGGGGGAAGTGACATCAACCAAGCTTTGGCCTTATCCTTTAAAGTGTAGGGAAAACATCTCATCCTAAGTTGATCCTCGTTTAGAATACCGAGGGGGAATGTTTGGACCGTAGCATAGAAATCTCTCATAAAGGAAAGAGAATCTTCATTAGGTAGCCCATAAAAGGAAGAAAGCATAGAAAAATGAATATTTTTAAGGTCATAATTTCGAGCAGCCTCTCCCAACTGGATAGCGGCAGTTGCCGTGCCAATCACCGGTCTTGCAAACTCCTTCATCGTGGTTTCCCTAACATGTTGGTTTTCCTCCATTTCTTTTGGTTCTAGTAAAGGATTAAGTCTTGGTTCTATGTTTGGCTCAAAAACAGGTTGATGGGTGGAATCCAGTTTTGTTGACACTTGTTTAAATTTATGAAAATTATTTACATATGGTGTAAGGGGGTTTCCTAAGGATCTTTTACCACGCATAGACTGTTGTAAATGTAAATTTAAAACTCCTGTCAACAAAATAAAAAATTTAGAGAAAATTTACATGTTATTTAATACAAAGCACTAAACAAAACTAGTTAAACCCTACAAAAAAGAAAAAAAATTATTTTATTTTTTTATTTTTATTTATTATTTTTATTATTTTATTATTTTTATTTTTTATTTTAAAATTTTTTTTTTATATATTTTTTTATTTTTAAATAACATAATCAGTATTAACCAAGAGTGTTCCGAGGAAAGAATGGTGGTACAACAGCTCCTTAAAAACCATTCTCCTAGCCAGAACAACGTTCCCAAGAAAGACTAGTGGCACAAAGGTTTCCAAGAACTAGTCTCCTAGACATAACTCCCTTAGATTTTTACTTTTCATACTATTTAGTTAATTATGTATAAATTCAAGTAATTTTTTTTTACTATTCATGAACGGTAAAAAAATTTTACTTCAAATTTCAAATTTCTAAATTATTTTACAATTAAAAAAAATTATTTCTTTTATTATTATTATTTTTTTTATTATTATTTTTTATTTATTTTTTATTTATTTATTTATTTTTATTTCTTATGAATTTTGAAATTTGATTATTGTTAAAATATCACAATTATTTACAGCACAAAAAATGTTTTTAAAATTTTGATAAATAATTTAAAAACGTTATTTCTTCCCCAGCAACGGCGCCAAAAACTTGATGAGCGAAAACCGACATCGTCGATTATTGCCAATACTTTGGTTTTAATATTTATAAAACTCTCGCAAGTGCACGAATCATTTCGAAGAAAATGATAAGTATACTCTCAAGGTCGATCTAAGGAAGGAATGTATGTGGTTTTTAATTTATTATTCAAACTTTTAAAAACGAAATTAAATCCTAAACATCCTGTCACGATAGTTTGGTTTTTGTGTTCCTAATCTAATAACATAAAATAAACATATATACAGATTAATTAAATATAATCTAATAACATAAAAATAAACATAGATACAAATTCAATAAATAATTATCTAAAAATAAACATATATACAGATTCAATAAATATTCATCCAAATTTTTATCATTTATATTAGCGGAGAATTTATGGATATAATAACTAAATTAATTATGCTTGCTCATATTATCTAGGTTATTAAAGATATAAATTGATAATTTATTGATTCTCTCTTTTTTATATAAATACCACCTTTGGTGGGGTTAGATATTCTTTGTTAACTAAACAAATCAATTAACACCTATGGGTGGGGTTGATAACTAATATGCTTAATTAAATTAATTCCTTTTTCTAAGAGATTGAAAGTGAACCATTTAAATGCTACCTTTGGTGGGGTTAGACAGTTTAAACTTTATTCAAGGTGTCCAAATTAAACTTAAGAATTTAATTATCCGAGTACTAACTTTCAAGTTTTAAAACCACTATTGAAAACATGTTGTCAATACATTTTCACATAATAATTCTTATAAAAACTTTTGAAATAGAGTTTCACTCTAACTACCGGGCGATTGTACCAACAAATAAAAGAGCACTACTCTAAATTAGACCGGATAACTAAACCTTAAAATCTAATTTTCAGGTTTAAGTTTGTAATGAAAAATAATATATTTCTCTCTAACATTCTTAATATAAAATCTTCAATAAAAACAAAATCAATTCATTTTAAAGATTTTTACCTATTTAATATTTCGCAAGCATAACAACGTCGTTATTACAGCATTTTTACTAAACAACCAGCATAGTTAAATTTAACCACAGACAAATTAAATATAACATGTAAGAATAAAGCATAAAAATAACTGTAAAGAAAATAAAATCCTTACAGAACTTCGACGCTATTCCCGTAGCTAGAAAACCTCCAAGCGGAATTTGCACTCCCATTTATTGAATCAAAAATCTAAATTATTACAAAAACATTACAAGTTCCTCTCAAAAAGAGAAGAACTCTAAACCTAAGAGAATTGAACTAAAAACTAAGAGAAAAACTAAGAAAAACTTAGAAACTAAGAAAGAAACTAAGAAAACTCAAAAACTAAGAAATGAGAGAAAGAAAGAAGAGAGAAGTGTGTTTTGAAGGTGTGATTTGAAGTGAAGGGAAGGGGGGTATTTATAGGTGAGGATGGAGAGAAAAAATGAGTAAACAAAATGTTAAAAAAATATTAAAAAATGTAAAAACGCGTTTTGGAATTGTTGATGTCATTAATGACGCCAGCATGACGTCACAGGGGCGGCTGCACGTGAAAAATGGGGCGAAAACGCATTGGGCGCGCGGAGGGGCTGCTGCTGGGCGCTGCGCGCACGCGCGGGGGGCTGTCGCTGCGCGCAGCTCGGCGCGCGTGAACAGTGCCCGCGCGCGCGGCTGGGCTGCGGCGCGCAATTTCCGTCTTTTTGACATTTTTGACCTTTTCGACCCATTTTGTCCAATATTTCCATGTTTGTTGACCTTTTCCCACTTATTTATTAATATATTTGTGATGTATTGCTTCAAGTATTCCTCTTTTAGTCTTTAAATTGCGTTTTTAAGCCAAAATACCTGAAAAACAATAAGAATACCCGTGATTCTGAAAAAGACAAATTTATATAAATATATGATAAAACATATAAATATATATATTTTTAATCAATTAATGTACATAAAATCATGGTTATTTTAGTGCTTTTGAGCACTCATCAAGCATGTATTCCTCTCTCAAGTAAACTACACAACATATAGGAATTAGTTTAATCACACTCTCATGCCAATTAAATTGCATACTACTCATTAAGTTCATCAATTATGGATCACATACATAAGAATCATACATCTCTACCTAGAAACTATGCATGTTATTTAATCAAGACAAACAATTAAATAATTTTCTCAAATCTATTTAATTGCCTCCATAGATAAATTGTTGGCCAAACAATTAATAGCATAAAAATCAGATTAAATTAATATTATAATTGGGAAAAAATATTAGATCATCACATGGTGAAAATTGGGTTCATAAGATCCCTATATTAATAAATAAATTACACATAATTGTGTTCATAAAGATCATATTTTTCATAAAGAAAGACATAAAATTAATAAAAAAAAAGAGTAGAAAAAGAAATACAATTAATATCTTGAATTTTAGAATTAATTTCCTCTTTAATCTCCACAAAAATTGGGTCATTTCTTCAATTTTTCTGTATTTTTCTCTCTTTTTAGCTCTAAAAACTGATCAAAATTATGCTAATATAGACTAATTATGGTGTATGGAGTGATCAAGGGCTTAAATAGAGCTCAGGTGCAATTTGGACCGTCCGATCAACTTCAAATCAAGGGCGACGATCAAAACAAGCAAAACTGACAATTTCATCCAATCGTACTGCGACACGTGGCATCAAAATTCATTGGGCGAATCAAGGAGTGACGTGTGGTAAAGAGACTAGTCAAAGTCAACGATCACCGAGTGAGCAACACATGGCGCAATGTGATTCGAGCAAACAGATGGCGTGATGCTGATGAGTGCTAAAAAAGCACTAAAATTACCATGATTTTATGCACATTAATTGATTAAAAATATATATAAATATATGATGAGCGAAAACCGGCATCGTTGATTCTACCAATACTTTGGTTTTATATTTATAAAACTCTCGCAAGTGCACAAATCATTTCATAGAAAATGATAAGTATACTCCCAAAGTCGATATAAGGAAAGAATGTATGTGGTTTTTAATTTATTATTCAAACTTTTAAAAACGAAATTAAATCCTAAACATCCTGTCACGATATTTTAGGTTTTGTGTTTTTTAATCTACTTACATAAAAATAAACATAGATAAAGATTCAATAAACATTTATGCAAATTTTATCATTTCAAATAGTGGAGTATTTATGGATATAATAACTAAGTTAATTATGCTTGCTCATATTATCCAGGTTATTAAAGATATAAATTGATATTTATTGATTCTCTCTTTTTTGTATGAATACCACCTTTGGTGGGGTTAGATATTCTTTGTTAACTAAACAAATCAATTAACACCTATGGGTAGGGTTGATAACTAATTTGGTTAATTAAATTAATTCCTTTTTCTAAAAGATTGAAAATGAACCATTTAAATGCCACATTTGGTGGGGTTAGACAATTTAAATTTTATTCAAGGTGTCCAAATTAAACCTAAGAATTTAGTTATCCGAGTACTAACTTTCAAGTTTTAAAACCACTACTGAAAACATGTTATCAATACATTTTCAGATAATAATTCTTATAAAAACTTTTGAAATAGAGCTTCACTCTAACTACCGGGCGATTGTACCAACAAATAAAAGAGCACTACTCTAAATCAGACCGGATAACTAAACCTTAAAATCAAATTTTCAGATTTAAGTTTGTAATGAAAAATAATATATTTCTCTCTAACATTCTTAATATAAAATCTTGAATAAAAATAAAATCAATTCATTTTAGAGATTTTCACCTATTTAATATTTCGTAAGCATAACAACGTTATTATTACATCATGTTTACAAACAGCCAGCAGAGTTAAATTTAATCACATACAAATTAAATATAACATGTAAGAATAAAGCATAAAAAATAACTGCAAAGAAAATAAAATCCTTACAGTACTTCGATGCTATTCCCGTTGATGGAAAACCTCCAAGCGGAATTTGCACTCCCATTTATTAAATCGAAAAGCAAATAAATTGCAAAAATATAACTAGTTCTTCCCAAAATGGGAAGAACTCTAAAACTAAGAAAAACTAACTAAGAAGAGCTAAAAACTAAGAAAAACTAAAAAAAACTAAGAAATGAAAGAAAGAAAGAGAAGAGAAGATGGGTTTTGAGGTGTGTTTAGAAGTGAAGAGAAGGGGGTATTTATAGGTGAGGATGGGGAGAAAAAGTGGGTGAAAAAATGTTAAAAAATGGTGGAAACGTGGAATGGTGATTGCTGACATCATAAATGACGTCAGCATGACGTGGGGCGGTTGCGAGCAAAAATGGGTTGAGATGGAAGCGGCACGCGCAGGAGTAGGAGAGGCACGCCCGGGCGCGTGCGGAACTGGGACAAGACACGCGCGGCCATGGGGAGTTGGCGTGCTGCGTGCGTATTTTCCACCTTTTTGACATTTGTTACCTTTTTGACCCATTCTTTCCAATTTTTCCATATTTGTTGACCTTTCCTCATTTATTTATTAATATATTTGTGATGTATTGCTTGTAGTATTTCTCTTTGAGTCTTTATGTTAAGTTTTTAAGCGAAAATACCTAAAAAACAATAAAAATACCTGTGATTCCGAAAAAGACAAGTAAATATTAAGTAAAAACGTACACTAATGACTCTATTTTTATAGAGTCATCCGGTACAGGTAAAGAGGTATACAAGCCATATGGTTTAAATTTAGATTTTGCTTGCCACTACTACAAAACATACCTCTGGCCTCGGTTTTTAACCGTGACCGTAGGTCTATGGCCATGGTTATAAGAACCAAGGCCTAAGTGAGAGAGACCATAGGTACACCCTATGGCCTCATTTTCTAATAACTGACACCATAAACTTGTAATCAAAATGATATACATTGACCATATACATCTTAATTAACATCATTGTTAAATATAAATTAAAATAAATTGAGAAAATTAAGGGTCATTATATTAAACTTAAGAGAGATATTACATTAATTAAGAGTTTAATAGATACATTAAACATAATAAAACCTTAATATAACTAGCTAATTAAAGTGTTACAAAAATATAAAAATATACATGAAAAAAATTTACTAATATAACTAATCAAATTGTCTACAATCGCTACTAAGATGCTGTCAGACATGTATCAGAATTTCAAGTACATATATCAAGGAAATCAAATCAACAAGCACAAAAGTAGATGACATCAATAAGAATATAAACTGAGATGGAAAATTGGTACTTTTACTTGAGCCAATGGTAGCATCTGTAGCACTATATTTCTCATATTTCCTAACACTAGGATCATCTCACTACATCCTAATACAGTACTATAAAGGACAATTTCATCACAAGAGTTAAAACATGGAAGTTATGTCTAAAGAACTAATTATAGAGAGAAATCATGTGTTGCAATATTAATCATCTTATAATTGTGAAAAGGAAAAATGCCTCTTTAAAATGGATAAATTGATATTAATTTTTTAAAAATTCTCATTTAATTAAAAAAATATTGTTTAATTTACCACTAGTGACTAAAATTTGGGTATGTGACATGGCCAAATATAAAATTGAGGTGATTTGAGGTACCAAACTCCAAATATTGGTAATGCTATTCAATGGAAATCAGGATCACTCACAAGCCTAGATAGCTACTTTTTAGTGTTACAAACACTTAACCTGCATATTACTAAAATCACAAAGAATGTTCTAATCTGTTAAAAAAAATTCTCTCCTTTATGATTTAGTTTTCAATCATATATTGATATTTCACATTCAAAATTTGCACCTTTAATGACAAAAGAAATCAAATCATGTGAACTTTTGCCATGTAAAGTGATACTTCCCTCACTAAACAATCACCAATTCATTTAAATCTTGAAATCTCCTAGTATGATGACAAATACATAGACATATATTCAAGTTTCAATTTACAAAGAAATATGAAACAGTCAATAGAACGATACTGATCACAACTAAGAGTAAATATTGGAGTATAGAACTGAACTGAATACGAGCAACAGAGAGCTACTGATATCGTTTTGAATTCAACGTTGCAATGCGAGCACCCGCTGATGCAGATGATGCTTTTGGGCACCAAACTGTACAAGATGCCATTTTTTTAAATCCTTCTCCAATTAAAATGTAAAACTATAGCCGAAGAAAATAAATATTCAATGATGTTATGAACAATTATGTTTTTCCTTAATAAATAACACTCAATGATGCTTTATGTTCATAAATAATACTCGATGCTTTAAAAGTAGATTTTGTTTTGCAAAATTCAGAAATCAACTAAAGGGTTTAGTATCAGAACCAATACAAAAGCTAAAAGGAATAAGTTTAACTGAGCTCAAAGGCCTCATCAAAATCCTAAACAAAACAAAAAAGTGGGTGAAAAGTACAAGAACTTTATGTCACACACTCCACGGATGAAATATCGAGCTACCGTGCAAAATATCCATATGAAAACTTGAAAGCAAGAGGTACCATAGTAAGGGAAAATGTATGTATATATGGAGAGATATATGCTACCTATACTCATCTTACCAAAACAAATCATGAATATTTGAATGAATAAAAGAAATTCTTCCAACGAAAAATTCCTCCATCTAAAGCATCCAAATTTATTGCACTAAAGAGAAACTTCACATCAATTTAAGTGATTTCTCAGCCTTCATTAAGGATTTCTCATCATTTTCTAGAAAATCTTCATATCCATCAATGGTCATAACATGAAAGTAATGTTAATTAGGAAAATCTTTATCATGTTTGAACTACTAGGCATGTCAAGTTCAGATATAAACTCTGAAAATGCAGTCAGTGTTGGATACCCAACCTGAAATCCCAAAAACCACCAAGTTAACAAAGAGTTAATGGAAAGAATAAAAGAAAATTAAGTTGTTAAGGTAATTTACATACTATTGAAGAGCTTATACACTTAGACATGTCATTGGGTTAAAATAAATAAATGCAAAAAATGGCCCTAAATATGTAAAAAATACACACCTTTAGAACTTACATGAGAGCGAGCTGATCTATTTTCACCATTTGCACTAGATAGTCACTACACACGTCTTTTTGACTTGCCTTGATCAGTTTTTACTATTTGGAAACGTCCATGCTTCCCACGAGACTTTGGATTAATTATAGAATAAATGAAATGTTGATTTTTTCATCCACCATAGAATCATTCAAAAATCAAAATATATAGTCAATATTCAAAAATATGTAGCTTAAAAAATTACATTAAACATATTATATAATATTTGTATGCGTATATATGATCCATCTTGAACAAAAATTTGAATTCACCCATTTACAAAACATAAACCTTTTCAAAACCTCTACAAGAGCTAGCTTCTGAAGGGAAAACAATACCATAGAGATATGTTCACAAAGATGGTGATTGGAAATTCCAATATGATTTTCCTTTGATGGAGACTCCAGTTATTGATCTTGGTCTCCTCTTGTTATGTAAGAACAAGTACTTAAAAGGTTGCATTCGGTGCTGATCTAGATAATAAATCATGGAATGGAACTTGAATTTCTTGATAAAGTGCTTCAAATTATAAAATATTTTTTTAAACTTATCATGGAAGAGAAAAAAACACTACAGAGAACCCAATGATATGGAAGGATATGGGAATGAAATAGTTATTTTAGAAAAATAGAAGTTTGATTGGACTGATAGACTTTACCTCACCATATATCCAGAAGAAGAAAGGAAGCTCAAATTCTAGCCTCAAGACCCTCACCTTCTGAACTTGAATAAATCCAAAAGGATTATATAAGGCAATAAAAAAAGGAAAACATCACCTTCTAAACAAAAGCATTCTTGGACTGTGTCTCAACCTAAGTAGAAATTTTAACACCCTAAGAAAAAAAGAATATTAAAATTCAATACAAACTTATAGAAAAGTTTATTTAAAAACATGGTACACATAACCAATATTCCAAGATCTTATACAATCATAAATGTACAGGAATTATGTGATAATAGATTGATAAAAACTCATCAAAACTTTATCATGCCCACTCATACATATAGAAATATCAAATAAGAGAAGGTAAGAGAAAGGAGCAATAGTGGCAACCCCATTGCAAAAAACATATTTAGCATAGTTCAGATTCTTAGTACATTCTTAACAAATAGGGCATTTTCTAAAAAACTTAATGTAATATACTTATAAGCAGACTACAATACGCCTACACTAGATATCACCATAAGAAAATAAAACCAAGGCTAGACCAAACATATCAGTAACTAAAAACTTTTCCAATACAAGCAAAACATTCTCCATATACTAGTTAGTTAAAGCATGAACATGTGTTGTTTTGATTGTGGTATCACGGGTTACGATCTAAGGCATAGAGCACAGAGAAAGTTAAAGTCTCAGTTAGTTGTTCATAAACAAAGAAGGCATAGCTCAAGAAGAAAACTCGAGACCAGAGATGGTATACCTCATAGGGTTATGTGAGTTTCCAAAATTAGGGTTTTACTGGAGGACCCAATAAGCATCTATTTTGATACAACTAGTAACATCCTTCACTTATCCCCATCTTTATGACTTCTCCAACAGCAAAGGATGAACAGATTCGAAGGAGAGCACAAGCTATTTTACGTTTCGAGAATCTCCATTGCTTTAAGAAGTGAAAGGTCGAGACCGTTGCCATTGACAACGATACATGCAGAGCGGTAGAAAGGGATACCGTTCGAGAATCTCTATTGCATTGACGAAGTTGGGTCACGATGAATGGTTCGTAGTGGGGAAAAAAGAGAAGAAAGTGTTAGGGAAGAGGAATAAGAGAAAATAGAGAGAGGGAAAAAGAAAAATAGAGTAAAGGAAATGAAAAAAAATGGAAAGAGAAAAAGAGAGAAAATAAAATAGGGAATATAAAAAATTGGGAAATAAAAATAATAAATTGATAAAGAAATTTGGTATATGTGGTGTAAAAATTTGATAGGGTATGTCTATGGCCTTGGTTTTTAAATAACCAAGGCTATAAGGTATGTCTATAGCCTCGGTTTTTAAATAAACCAGGTCATAAGGTATGTTGTCTATGGCCTCGGTTTATAAATAATCGTGGCCAAAACCCTATGCCCTCGGTTTTTAAAGAAATTGAGGCTAAATGTTCGAGACTATATGTATATATTGTAGTAGTGTGCCTACATGTAATGCACTTTTCAAAAACAAATTGCACATCATGCTTCATATTAAGCAAATAAAATTGTTCATGTAAAATATCTAAAGTCTTTAGAATACCAAAGTGACCCATCAAACCTCCCTCATGACTTTCCCTAATAAGCAACTCAAGAACAGAACAAATAGGCACACATAATTTATCTTTCTTGAATAGAAATCCTTCATGCCTATAAAAATCACCAGACACACACTTATCACATGCATCCATACTTGGAAAAAATCAAAATCATTACCATACAAATCCTTAAGCAATTCAAAAACAAGTAATTTAGTTTGCAATGAAGTAAGTAATACGTACCTCCTAGACAATGCATCAGCCACAACGTTGTCCTTCACATGCTTGTATTTGATTACATCAAGAAACATTTCTATAAACTCCAACCACAACGTTGTCTTTTATTAAGCTTACATTGGGTCTTCAAAAACATCAGACTCTCATTATCGGAATGAATGATGAATTCCCTTGGCCATAAATAATGCTGCCATGTTTGAAGAGTTCTCACTAATGCATAAAGCTCCTTATCATAAGTAGGATAATTCAACACTACCCTACTTAGATTTTCGCTAAAATATGCAATTGGTTTGAATTCTGCATTAAAATAGCTCCTATGGCAATCCTCGATGCATCACATTCTATCTCAAAAGCATTATCAAAGTTAGGCAAACACAACAAAGGTGCATTTGTTAGTTTATCTTTTAAAGAGTTAAACGCTCATGCACATCATCCCACTTAAAAATAACATTATTTTTAACAAGTTCATTCAAAGGTGCAACAATAGAACTAAAATCTTTAACAAACCATCGATAAAAACTCGCTAAACCATGGAAACTTCTTACCTCATTTGCATTCGTAGGTGTAGGCCAATCCGTTATTGCCCTTACCTTTTCTTCATCAATACTAACACCATGTGAACTAACAACAAATCCAAGAAACACAATAGATTCCATGCAAAATGTGCAATTTTTAAGATTAGCAGACAACTTGTTCTCTCTCAACACACTAAAAACTACATGCAAGTGTTCCACATGTTCCTCTAGATTTTTGCTATAGACTAAAATATCATCAAAGTAAACTACCATAATTTTCCAATCCTTGCTCACCTTTCTCTCTTTTTTGCTCACTTTTCTCTCCTTTGTGCTCATATCTCTTTTGTGCTAACTTTTCTCTCCTTTGTGCTCACTTTTCTCTATTTTGTGATTTTCCTCTTGCTCACACTTTTGTTTTTCTCTCAACTAGCACTCTCTTGCTATCCTAATCTGGTCCTCATAAGCTTGAAAAGGTTTGAGAAGGGCTAATACAAATTTTTGGTTGTTCATTTAAAAAGAGTACCGATTTTTATACCCATCATGTATCACCCTCCTATCAAATTTCCACGGTCACCAAAGCAAATTATGAGCAACATACATTGGTGCCACATCACAAAGAACCTCATCGTCATACTTTCCAATTGAAATAGGAACCCAAACTTGTTTGTTGACATTCACTTATCCATAATCATTTAGCCATTATAGCTTGTACGGTTTGGGATGCTTGTGCCACTTCAAATTCAATTTTTCTACCAATAAAATACTAGCTACATTAGTGCAGCTCCCACTATCATTAATAACAGTGCATACCTTATCCTTCACATGGCATCTTGTGTGAAAAATATGCTCACGCTGCTCCTCATCTCCTTCACTCTTAGGTTGTATATTGAGGGCTCTACTTATGACAAGTAATTCCCCATGCATAGGTTCTTCAAATTCTACATCAGAATAATCCTCCAATGGTGGCATTTTATCATCACTTGAACTAGCACTCTCGATTTCTCTGTTATCATGAACAATCATAACCCTTTTGTTTGGGCATTAAGAAGAAATATGTCTGAGTCCTTGGCACTTAAAACAATTAATATCATGAGACTTAGTAGAATTTTTTGTTTCAGATTTACTTTTAGGAACAACAACTGAATTTTTGACTTCGCTTCATCTTTTGTTCAAAAGGCAGCTTTTTTGTCCTTCCAAGTTGATTTCCACGAAAAATTAGAGGACGAACTAGATCTGAACCTTTTGGACTTTATTTTCTTCTCACTTTAATGGCTTTGTGCAGTAGTTCTTCCATTTCTACTTAATGTTGCAATTCAACCACATCAGTAATTTCTCTGTTTAACTCGGCAATGAATTTGGTCATTGTCACTTTTCTATCTTCCTTTATGTTTTCTCTAATCATGGAGACTTCCATATCCTTATAATAATCTTCTACACTCATGGAACCTTGGACTAGCCCTTGCAACTTTCTATATATATCCTTATAGTAATGGCTAGGTATGGACCTCTTACGTATCACCAATTTCATCTCTTCCCATGACCGAATAGGTCTCTCACCATTTCTTTACCTATTAACCACCAATTGATCCTACCATATACCAGCAAAATCTATAACAACCAACTGATCCTACCATATACCAACATAATCTATAAATTCTAAGGCTACTAGCTTTACTTTCTTCTTCTTGGATTAATTATGACAATATAACACATACTCAACCTTTCTTTCCCACACCAAGTATAACTCAAGATCATTCTTTCCTTGAAAGGGAGGAATTTTCATCTTTATAATTGGTTCTCTTTTCTACATTGGAAGAGGATTCTAATTCATCCAACCTTACATTGATCCTCTTAAATTGGTCGTGAATAGATTTGATGAATAATTTCAAGTCAATCTCTTATTGTTCTCCTCCTTCCTTACTCATGTTGTCAACCTGTAAAATAAAATGAGATAATCCACGCACACCCTCATGTGTTTTCTCTCAAATAAGATTGTTAATACTCCTTTTTTACACTATTTTTTCATTTTTTTACGATACAAAGGTCCCTTTAACCTCTTTTGTGTTCTTAAGAAAATCAAAGAATTCAACTAATCTCAAGAAGTAACTATTTTCTAGGTAATAATCACAAAATTTATAATTTTGAAAGAACTTGATGACAATGTATGACAAAAGGAAATTCCAAAGAGGACTCTAAAGAAACACTCTTGACCAAGGAAGACTCTAAAGAAACACTCTTAAACAAGGAAGACTCTATAGAAAGATTCTTAACTAAGGAGGACTTTAAAGAAAGACTCTTGACCAAATAGGATTCTAAATAAATAATCTTCGGCAGCGATGAGTGCTCAAAAAGTACTAAAATTACCATAATTTTATGCACATTAATTGATTAAATATATATATATATATGATTTTATCATATATTTATATAAATTTGTCTTTTCAGAATCACGGGTATTTTTATTGTTTTTCAGGTATTTTCGCTTAAAAATGTAACTTAAAGACTCAAAGAGGAATACTAGAGACAATATATTACGAATATATTCATAAAATAAATGAAGAAAAGTCAACAAATATGGAAAAATTGGACAAAATCGGTCAAAAAGGAAGTAATCGCGCACACAGCCGCCCAGCCGTGCTGGCCAACGCACACAGCGCGCCCAGATGCGCCGAGCAACTGTGCGCATCTCCCATTCCACACGCGTCGTGCCAGCCCCTACGCCTAGCCGCACGCACCTGCTCTCCATTCTGCGCGCACCACGCGCGTCCCTGCCCCATCTGCGCCCAGTCTGCGCGCGCCTGTGCCCATCTCTTTTTTAGAGTTCTTCTCTTTTTAAGAAGAACTAGTTATGTTTTTGTAATTTATTTTCTTTTTCATTCAATAAATGGAAGTGCAAATTCCATTTGGAGGTTTTCCAACAACAGGAATAACATCAAAGTATTGTAAGGATTTTATTTTCTTTACAGTTATTTTTTATGTTTTATTCTTACATGTTATATTTAATTTGTCTGTGATTAAATTTAACTTTGCTGGCTGTTTGTAAACATGATATAATAATAACGTTGTTATGCTTGCGAAATATTAAATAGGTAAAAATATCTCAAATAAATTGATTTTGTTTTTATTCAAGATTTTATATTAAGAATGTTAAAGAGAAATATATTATTTTTCATCACAAACTTAAATCTGAAAATTTGATTTTAAGGTTTAGTTATCCGGTCTGATTTAGAGTAGTGCTCTTTTATTTGTTGGTACAATCGCCCGGTAGTTAGAGTGAAGCTCTATTTCAAAAGTTTTTATAAAAATTATTATCTGAAAATGTATTGACAACATGTTTTCAGTAGTGGTTTTAAAACTTGAAAGTTAGTACTCGGATAATTAAATTCTTAGGTTTAATTTGGACACCTTGAATAAAGTTTAAACTGTCTAAGCCCACCAAATGTGGCATTTAAATGGTTCATTTTCAATCTCTTAGAAAAAAGAATTAATTTAATTAACCAAATTAGTTATCAACCCCACCCATAGGTGTTAATTGATTTGTTTAGTTAAAAAATAATATTTAACCCCACAAAAGGTGGTATTCATATAAAAAAGAGAGAATCAATAAATATCAATTTATATCTTTAATAACCTAAATAATATGAGCAAGCATAATTAACTTAGTTATTATATCCATAAATACTACAGTATTATAAATGATAAAATTTGCATAAATGTTTATTGAATCTATGTTTATTTTTACGTTATTAGATTAAAAACACAAAACCCAAAATATCGTGACATGATGTTTAGGATTTAATTTTTTTTTAAGAGTTTGAATAATAAATTAAAAACCACATACATTCCTTCCTTAGATCGACCTTGGGAGTATACTTATCATTTTCTATGAAATGATTCGTGCACTTATGAGAGTTTTATAAATATAAAACCAAAGCGATGGCAGTATCGGCGATGCCGGTTCTGCCTCATCAGGCAGCAAAAACAAAATAAAGGAAACCCAATTTCAACAATAACAAGAAAACTCAGCAAGAAAACAAGAGTTATCAGAAACCTTGTGAGAGAGTTATTAGCTATACTTTAACCCTATCTTTTAAAGTATGTAAAACTCCTCATTTTTAGTTGATCTTCAGTTGACCCATTTAATGGGAATTCCTATATAGTTGAGGAGAACTTTCTAATAAATGTCAAATTATTTTCATTAAGTATTTCATAGGAGGAGGTAACATGAAAAAATGAAAATTTTTCAATTTAGAGTTTTGAACCGTCTCCCCCAACTGTATAGTGGCGGTAACAATGCCAATAAATAACATTGCATACTCCTTCATTGCTATACCAATACTAGCTTAATTATAGGTTCAAGAAAAGGACTTTCGACATTACTATCCAACCTTTTAAAGTACTCTTCAATTCTTAACGTTATATATGACAAGTGTGAGTTAATCTCAATTGATCTCCTATCTTGCATATACTAATGTTAAACAACAATTAAAATTAAGCACCATAAAGTAACAAAGAAAATAAAAAGAAAAATAACTAAAAATTAAATAAATAAATAAAAGAAAATAACAAAATAAATAAAAATGAACAAAAATAACTAGCTAGATTACATATATTTACAAAATCATGAAAATAAAATAAAATCACAAAAACTAAAAATAGTTAAAGTCTTGTGACGGTTTCCAGTGATAATACTCATAAACATCATAATATGAAAAAACTAAAAATAAAATAAAAATACTAATAACAAAAATAAAAATAAAATTATGAAAATTCTCATGCTTTAGCTATTTTGAGTTCATAATTTAAGACTTATGCACAAGTTCACCCAACATATCAAAGGATCAAAGTTCATTGTTGAAATCAATTACACATCACAAATTCATGTCCCTTTACTATAACATATTAACATTACCCATCCAAACCTAGATTTAAGATTTTGAATTTGTTTCAACTCTATTCCTTACGAGATATACAAAAGTTATGTAAATAATAAAGCAAAAAACTTTACATGTGATAAACAAGAAAGACTCAAATGTGCATAACATGGATCTCACAAAGGGAATCAAATATTAGGATTATGAAGACATCAACATACTTTAATCAAAATCAGTAAGCAAAAAAAATTTATATGCCTCAAGATGAATGAAAATGCATTTGACTTCCAGTAGTTATTCCTACTATTTAGTAATAGTCATATTACTACTTTTAAGAATTCAATGTCATAGTATTTAGTTCAACTATTTTTCTCTATTTTTTTTATCTTTTTATTATTAAGAGAAGAAACCTATGTACATATATTATTATGGTAAGTGGTTAGTTTGGCTTTTTTTCTTAGGGAATTCCATGTATATCTTGTGTCTACTAGAAGTCAAGTATGAATAAAAAAAAAGTACACACCTTCAACTTCTACTCAAATCATTTAAACGAAACAATAAAAATAAGTACATGATACTTCATCAGATGTTTAAAATCCTAACATTCAATGCAAAATTTATATATATCATCTAAAAATTTATAAAAGAGTAAAATAAATATTAACATAGGCTCAATAATTTCACAAGGTAGTCTCACTATTTGATTCTTATACACCAAATATGATTTTAATTCAATCTCAACATCCAAAAATAATTCTATTAAGATTCAACTTATATATTTTTACTATTATAAAAAAGCTTGACACATCATTTCATATTGAATGTTATTCAACCGGACACCGTTCAAATTGAACTATGGTTATTTGATGCGTTCAATGTTAAACACAATCAAATTAGATCTCATTAAATATTATTTTTGTTATTATTATAAGTTTTAAGAGTATTATTTTTTATAATTTTTCAAAAAAGAAAAGAAGAAGAAAGAAGAAAAAAAACTCAAATATGGTAATACAATTTGTTAGAAAAAAAGTTTCCATTACTTTGTACATATTTGCTCAATATGAGTTTTTTTAAATTATAATTAAACAAATGGTTAATATTTAAGTATTTGATTTTCTAAAATAAAAATAATTGCTATACATTTAACCATGCATTCTTACGAAAATTATCAAAAGTAAGTATCATACTTGTTGTCTACGCCTATATATATATATCCAACCGCTGCTTTCTTTCTCTTTTTGTTTTTTTTTCTTTATATATATAATACGTCTCCTCCTTATATACATATATATATATATATATATATATATATATATATGGAGAAATCTTCATTTAAATTATCTCCATTTGAATATTAGAGTACTTAAAATGATATATTTCTAAAACTTTGAACCTTCATTTTCTTCAAATTTGAAATAAAATTTAAATAATAATAATGAAATCTAAAATCAATAAAAATTAAATAACATTAGACTAAAGTTAAAGTTAAAAAGTAATAAATAATATCAAATTATATAAGTTATCAAACATCTACAAACTTAGAACTTTGTTTATCTTCCAACAAAAAGAAAATAAAATAAAAGACAACTGTATATAGTGTTAACTACCATCACTCACCAAGCCATGATCTAAATTTAGATTTCATCACTAGTAACTTACTTTTTTTACATCGAAGATAGTAAGAAAATCAATCAAAAATGCAGTTATTTGTCAAGCAAGAGTTAATCATTTACTTCAACCTAAAGCTATGTCCTTGAGTGTATGTGTGTGAAATAATCAATTTAACTCCAAACCATCAGCAAATTCAGATACAAGTAGAACAACTGAAATCAAAAGAATTCTCTCAAAACTTAACTCTATAAGTCTAATTTTCAGAAATAATCTCCACTAATGTAATCAAATATCAAAACCAAAGATCAAAATTTATTTAATTAGGGTTGTAATGACAAGTCACATGGTGGCTAAGAAAGAAATAGATATGGAAAATCAAAGCAAGTTGGGAAAATATTTCGTAGAAAGAAACAATAAAAAGAATATCCACATGATTCACACCATAACTCTTTCTCGAAAATATGCTCATACTGATGACAATATTGTTACTATACTCAATAAAGGTTATGTTCTTTATTTACCTTGAAACTCAATAAGTGGAGTGTTTTTTTTTTCTTTTCTTCTTCTAATTTTTTTGGTGTGGTTACCTTGATATTCATAGTCTTTACTAATTTCAACCACTTTAACCCTTTTTCGATTCTTGCCTTTCATTTTTCTCTTTTTTTCACACTTTAATCGAATAGAGCAAACATAATATGGATTATTTAATTTAAACTAATTTTCTCTTTAAATGAAAATTTCAATAAAAGTATTTTCTCAAAATTTAAGATAAATTCATGGTTTTTCCGGCTTAGAATGGGAATGATTTATGTAGTTAAAAGAACAAATAAGGCTTACGTAAAACTCTACCTAACATAATAGCAGATTTTGAAGGAAAAAAATTTAAATGGAGTAGAGAAAAATTTATTGTGTGCTCAATTATTTTCAAGGAAAAAGATTTAAATCAAAGTACTCATAAAACTCTACCTAACATAATAGCAGATTTTGAAAAATTTCTCAAAACCATCATCAATCACAAATTTCAGAGTCATATCGAATTCAATCATACTCAAATACATTCTTCATTAGATAATCCAACAACTCAAGACTATAGGAGTTGACACTCCCAAACTTAAACTAAACAATGTTCTTATTGTAATTTAAAAGAGAGACAGATTGAAGAAATGAAAAGAACTTCCCTAGTTATTTTATAGTGGATCCACATTAGTTAATAATTTTCAACTCTTTTTTCCTACAAAATAAACCCACATCAAAATCTAAATTATTAAAAAGTAATAAAAAAACAAAATATAATAAAATAAAAGAACAAAAGAAAGTTTTATGGGCTGCCTCTCATAAGCGCATGTTTTATAGTGTATAGCCAAACTTTTCAATCTTTAGCAATTTAGATTTCGAAGAGGAATAAATGCACAATTCCTCTCTACTTATTCTACATAATAGTGCTTCAATATCTCACCATTAACTTTGAATATATTCCTTGTCCTTCAATTCTAATGCTCCAAAAGTGGAAATTTTTTCAATTGTATAAGGACCTGTCCATCTTGATCTTAACTTACCCGGGAACAGTTTTAGTCTTGAATTGAAGAGAAAAACCTGTTGTTTTAAAGCAAACTCAAGCCTAGGAATCTATTTTTCATGCCACTTCTTTGTGCATTCTTTGTAAATCTTTGAATTTTCATAAGGATCGTTCCGGAACTCATCCATTTCATTTATTTCAAGAAGTCCATTTTCCCCTACTGCCTTCTAATCAAAATTAAACTTCTTTACAGCCCAATAAGCTTTATACTACAACTCTATAGGGAGATGACATGCTTTTCCAACTAAAAGGTCATCCATGAAAATTGCCATCATAATTTTTACCATATCTATAAAAAGATAGCCATTATGCAACGTTGAAATGTTGATGACGCTTTGGACAATCCAAATGACATCATTCTATAAGCAATTGTTCCATAGGGGCATGTGAATGTAGTTTTCTTCTAATCTTTAGGGGCTATAGTAATCTGGTTATACCCCTAATAACTATCTAAGAAGTAATAATAGGGATATCAGGCCAATCGATCTAACATTTGATCGATGAATGAAAGTGAAAAATGATCCTTCCTTATTGCTTTGTTCAACTTACGATTATCCATGCATACATACCAACCTGTGACTATTCTTGTAGGAATAAGCTTATTGTTGTCATTTTTCACCACCGTCATTCCACCCTTTTTTGGTACAACATGCACTGGACTTACCCATGAACTTTCTAAAATAACATAAATAATTCTAGTATTGAAAAGCTTCAAAATTTCATCTCTCACAACTTCCTTCATTGTTGGATTTAATCGTCTTTGGAGCTCAATTGATGGTTTGTAAGGTTCCTCCATTAAATATTTGTGCATGCAAAAGGATGGACTTATACCTTTTATGTCAGGGATATTCTTTGGAGCTCAATTGATGGTTTGTAAGGTTCCTCCATTAAATTCTTGTGTATGCAAAAGGATGGACTTATACCTTTTATGTCAGGGATAGTCCATCCTAATGTTGTTCTATACTCCCTTAACACGCACAATAACTTTTCCTCTTCTTTGAGTGTAACTGATTCCGCAACAATCACTGAAAAGGTGTAACTATCACCTAAGAATGCATAGAAAAGATGCTCAGGCAATTGCTTCAACTATGGAGTTGTAGTTTGTTGCACTTTTCTGTAAAGATAATAGAATTTGTCTTTGTGAAATGATGCTCAGGAAAATTCTCTCCACTTCTTTGCTAAATGATGTAACCTACTACAATGATCGTTCTAGGTAATCAGCTAGCATATTTTCTTGAAAGGTTTCTACTTCACATTGTTCAATGATATCTACCCGAAAGTAAGTGTTTTAATCTTCTATAAATCTCTGGCTTCATAGATGTTAAACGTAACCTCTTCCTTGTTTACTCTCAATGTTAACTCACCCTTTTGAATATCTATTAAAGCCCTTCCCATTGTCAAGAATTAGTGGGACCTCTTGGTCTTCGTCCATATCTAACAGCGCAAAATTAGCACGAAAAATAAATTTATCCACCTTTAACAATACATCTTCTATGATTCCCCGTAGATACTTGATGGATCAGTCTACTAGTTCTAAAGAAATTGTTGTTTGTTTCATCTATCCAAGTCTTAATTTCCAATAAACAGAAATTGGAATAAGATTAAGGCTAGCACCAAGATCACATAAAACATTATCAAAAAATGAATTTTCAATAGTGCAAGGTAAAGTGAAACTCCCTCTATTTTTTAATTTTTGAGGTAATTTCTTTTAAAGGATGGCACTACATTCTCCAGAAAGCTTCATTGTTTCAAACTTCTCCAACCATTTCTTCTTGGAAATGATGTCCTTCATAAATTTGACATAATTGGGCATTTTTACCAACGCATCTACAAACGGAATATTTATGTGAATTGTTTTTAAGATATCCAAAAAATTAGAAAATTGCTTATCTAATTTTTTGTTTTTGAAAGCATTGACGATAATGAAGTGGAGTATAGAGAGTAGGAGAATTGTTAGGAAATGTAATTGACAGAAGCATGTTAGCCTCTCTTAGTGTATCATTAACAATCTCCTCTTATTCTACTTTATTATTGCTTTGGTCACTGTTTGGAGCTATAGGGGTGGACTCGATTTACTTTGATGGTGACCTCTCAATTTTTCTTCCACTATTAAATGATATGAACCAAGGGGTTAGTACCTAGCTAATTTCATAATATATAGCAAAGGGTTTCTCCACAAATCAATGGATATCAATCACCATTTTTCTGAGGGAAAAGACGCCACAAAGAGGTGCTATTTTCCTTGATAAGTCTAGCATAAATGACACCTTAACAAGTATCGATATTACTCACCACAAATTCTTGGATGATAAATAATACCACAAAGGTTTCCAATCCCTTGATAAGTTGCTTAAAGAGGAACAAAGAGCATGAATGAGCTCTCAAATGATCTGAAAAATCAAATTTCATTCAAAATGTGAAACTCCAGCTGCTAAGCTACTCTTAAGTATTTATATGATACAAATAAACCTTAAACTCTACTACATCACATCCCTTGATCTCATCCAAGGCTTAAAAATAAAGACAACCAAAAAGCACAAAAGGTAGTAGAGAACATGGACCAAAACATGGAGAAAAATGGGGTAGCTGACTAAAAAAGGAATCCTATGAAAATATTACAACTTAACCCTTGATTTCATCCAAGGGTTGAAAAGAAAAATGCCCAAAATCAGTCCAAATGGCACAGGAAAATGGAGCAAAATTAGAGCAGCTGAGAACAAAGGAATCCCAATAAAATATTACATCTTAACCTTTAATTTCATCCAAGGGCTGAAAAGAAAGCTGCCCAAATTAGTCCAAATGGCACAACAATGTGCCTAGTTTTCTTTTGCCAAATTTGCACAAATTTCTATCCTAGGCTTGTCCCAATCCTTGCACTCCCAATTTGGGTCCTTTGGTTATGCATGACCACTTTAATGAGCCCATTTAAAGCCTTTTCAAGTTATGCCCTCCTAGACCTTGTGATTGGTCCACTTGGGATTTGTTTGGCTCTATGATTCTCATCATTCCCCCACTCTTCAAGAGGATTCGTCCTCGAATCTTCACCTGCATAATGAAAAGACGAAAGATCAGAAACATTAAATGAGGTTCGCACATTATACTCACCATGAAAGTCTAGCTTGTAGGAATTTTCATTGATCCTTTCGATGGCTTGAAATGGACCATATCCCCATGGTAGATGCTTTGATTTTCTTTGTTCTATAAAGTGATCTTTTCTCAGGTGCACCCACACCTAATATCCAGGCTCCAAGATTATCCTATGACGTCCTTTGTTGGCTTGTTTGATATATTGTTCAATCCTTCTCTCAATGTTGAGCCTTGCTTTCTCTTTTTCAAAAGTTTTTGCAAAGTTCGGTTAAGAAAATAAAGGAGCATGAGTCAATTTTTCCTTAAGCAATTGGTTTGACATTTCTTGGTCTTCCCCACATTTGAACCTAACATTCTTTTTTATTACTTCGATTATCGGTGCTGCTATACTAAAACCTTTCACAAATTTCCGATAAAGGCAAGCAAGTCCATGAAAACTTCGAACATTACTTAAACTTGTTGGGTTGGGTCACTCTTGGATAGCACAAATATTTTCTTCATCAACCTAAACTCCGTGTGCACTCACAATGAAACCCATAAACATAAGCTTATCGGTGCAAAAGGTGCCCTTCTTTAGGTTAGGAAATAGTTTCTCTCTCCTAAGCACTTCAAAAAGAGATTGTAAATGTATCAAATGATCCTCAAAAGTTTTGCTATAAATTAGAATATGATAAAAATAGACAACTACAAATTTTTCAAGAAATGCATACAAAACATGCTTCATTAATCTCGTGAAAGTACTTGGAGTATTAGTTAAACCAAATGGCATGACTAACCACTCATATAAACCATATTTTGTCTTAAATGCAGTTTTTCATTCATCACCTTCTTTCATTCTAATTTGGTGATATAGAATTTTCATATCAAATTTAGAAAAGACACAAGAACCATGCAACTAATCTAACATATCAACTAATTGAGGAATGTGATGATGATAATTTACCGTGATATTGTTGATTACTCGGAAGTCTAGGCACATCCTCCATGTCCTATGGACCCATTAATTCTCTCATGTACCCTTTTCCATCAACTCACTAACCTGCATTTGTAGTTCATTCATCTCCTCAGGATTACTCCTATAGGCTGGTTGGTTTGGAATGTTAGAACCAGGTATAAAATCAATTTGATGTTCAATCACTCGGATAAGAGGTAATCCATTAGGAATTTCCTTGGGAAATACATCCTTAAATTCCAACAAGATACAAACAATTGAACTAGGAAAAACATCAATTTTTTTAATATTCAAAAATGCCTCATTGTATAGAAGTACAATCATTGGCTGATTAAGGAATATTGCTTTTTTAATTTCACTTACTTTTGCATAGACATTTGTTTTTTTCTCTTCTTTTGTCTCAAATTTTGCAATCTCTCTTTCTTTCTCTTTCTGATTTTCTCTCAATTTCTTTTTATCAATCTCTTTGCCACTAATTTTATTTTGTTCACACTCTTTTCTTTACTCTCATTCATTTCTTTAGTCTCACTCTCCTTTTCATATTCACTCCTCTCTTTTCTCTTATTCTTTTCTTTAGTCTCACTCTCCTTTTCATTTTCACTACTCTATTTTCTCTCATTCTTTTCTTTAGTCTGGCTCTCCTTTTCATTTTCACTCCTCTCTTTTCTCTCATTCTTTTCTTTAGTCTCACTCTCCTTTTCATTTTAACTCTTTTCTTTTCCTCTAACCATTTTCATTTGATCTTCAAAGAATTGCTTGGGTGAAAGGGGGACAAGTGCGATATTTCTACCATCCTTCACAAATGAATACTTGTTTCTATATCTGTCATGTGTAACTCTCCGATCATATTGCCAAGGCCTACCTAGCAGGATGTACCCGACTTGTATGGGTACCACATCACACATCACCTCATCTTTGTATTCTCCAATGGAGAAGCTCACTAATACTTGCTTATCAACCTTCACTTCCCCACTATCATTTAGCCATTGCAAATTGTAAGGCATAGGGTGTTCGAATGTAGGCAATCCTAATTTCTCAACTAAGGTAGTACTAGCCACATTGGTGCAACTTCCCCCATCTATGGTAACACTACACACCTTGTTTCTCACATGACACCTTGTGTGAAAAATATTATATCTTTTTTGTTCAATGTCTTTCTCTTTGACTTGAAAACTCAAAGACTTCCTTATTACAAGTGCTTGCCTATAAGACTCCTTAACATTATGTTGAGGTGTTTCTCGTTGTAAATATGCTAAGACATTTTCTTTGCTTTCCAATCTTTCATTCATATAGACCATCAAGTTGTTCATCCTCTCAAAGGATTATTCCAAAGCCCTCATCATGAACATCATATCTGGTCTTTCTTCAAGACAACCAATGTTGGACATTTTTATTTTTTTTTGCAATTCTACGCAATAAGAGGTTAGTGCAATAAAATAGAAATAATTTAAATTCACTCAATACCTCACTTGTTCACACTACTACAAAAATAGGCATTAAAGTTGGTTAAAAACCGACTTTAAATTGAGTGACTTAAAATGTAAAGTCGGTTCACGCTGTGAACCGACTTACACGTACATTTTATGAATTTTTTTTATTCTCATTTTTCTTATTATTCAATATATATAGCATAAAAAAACTAAAATATAAATAATAATACATAATTAAAAATTTAAATATAATTAATTACTTGATAATTAAATTTATTACAAAAAAAAATAATGTATATACATTACATATAGTTAACTTCAATTACAAATAAAATAATGTCGTCAAAGTGTAATTGGATGCGAATAAGCTTGGTTGACAATAACCAGCATTATGACAAGAAAATTAGACAAAAAAAATAGCTGATCCATATAACAATTCATATTCCCCTACATACATGAGCACGTAAACATCCATCAAACAATGCATTACCCTAAATACATGAGCATATAATCATCCATCAAAGAAGTGACTTCAGACACAGGAATAGATAGAGAAATTAAATCATTAAAAAATTTACTGTTATGTTGTCATATGCTATTCAAGATCATCATAATCTTCTCCCGATTCTTCTTGTAATGATATAATTTGAACCATGTGTTCTGTCCATTCCTCTCATAAATCATCAAAAATTTGCTGGTCATAGCCCATCTTGTTCCAACCAAAGAACTACATGTATTTAAAATAAATAAGAATGTAATTTCATTTATTTACAAATAATAACTCAAATATGTTAAAAATAATTATGTATATAAAAGATATTACCACATCATCAATTGGAATTTTGATATTTGTGATGATTTTGCTCATAAACTTCATGACACAATAACCACATATGACTCCATTATTTTGTTGTGGAACCTACAAAAAACAAGTGTACATGATTTTTCATATTCGAACATCTTTATTATTCAATTATAAAATTAATAAAATTATTAAAATTGGCTTGAACATACCATAACTTTTGTCCATATAAGCTTATGAGATTTTTTAAGAACAATGTCCTTAAACTTGTTCCACAACTTACATACCCTATAAAGGTTTAAAACGATTAGTTTTTATTAAATATTACAAAAAATAATAGAAGAAACTAATATGTAGCTATAACTCTTACATTTCAACGATTGCTTTTGTATCTTTACTCAGTTCTATGGAAGCTGAGTCACAGTACCAGGCATGATTATTGAACAGATCAATGATTACCAAAATCCAATGATCTTGGCCTTGTTCAAACCTTAATGGCCAAGGGATTATCAACTTTTGATTTCTGTTAAGCGTTAATGCCCTATCACATAATTGTTTAGCTCTGATGCTAACACCCTTCTCTTGATATTGATTGACATATGAAGAATCATAGAACATTGCTAAATGTGATGAGTGATTATGTTGAAGTCGATATTGATTATGCTAACATCCTTCTCTTGATATATATATATCCAACTTAAATTCTAAAGAGTGAAATAAAATAATAATTAATTTTAATTGTATTTACTTCATCTATTTTTTATTTAAAAAATAGGACGTAGCATCGGTTGACATGGCGAACCGACTTTAAATTCATTATAAGTCAGTTTTTTCCAAAAATCGACTTTACACAGCGACTTAAATACCCCTTTTTGTAGTAGTGTCAGCACTCAGATTGATCGCTCAAAACCTCTTAGTTCCTAATCAAAGCAATCAAATCCAGGAATTCTAAATAATTTGTAGAATTATCAAACACCTAAAAAGGTAGTTCGCAATATCCCACTTGTTAAAGCACAAAGGAAACTAACTCAAAGTGTTTAGGATCCTATATTAGAGTAGTAAGCATAAGGAAAATCAATAGATTAACAATATTGGAATAGCAACAATTTCCTCAAAGAACTCAACACAAAATTAGGAATTTATAATAATAGGGTAAAGTTCTTGGAACTATGAGTTCAAACACTCACTAGAAATTAGCATATGTAATTTGGCCTCTTTTCTTTGTCGTTTTTTTTTTAATAAATTATGGTAACTTTTTTTCTATTTTTTTGGAACAAATATGCTAATAACTCAAGAGTAAATCAATACAACACCTTCAATATGAGTTTAAGGAATTTTTAAGATACGTAAAATAGCACATAAAGTACGACACAAAAGGGAAATGAAATTTCTATAGGAACTACCACAGAAATACCAAAAGCAACCAAAAACTACAGAAAATAACAAATATTGCAGAATATGCAAGGAAAAATGGAGAGTAGTTTTAGAAATATTAGAATTTGCAAGGAAAATGCAGAATAGTTTTTTGAAACAACAAGATATGCAAGGAAAATATAGAATAGCTTCTTGAACTATAGGATATGCAAGGTTATTGCTGAAATATTTGGACACAATAGAATTTGCAAGGAAAATGCAAAAAACATGGAAGCAAAGAAGAACAATGTTTTTAGGGTTTGGAAAACAAAATTTCAGCAAGAACACAGCACAAGAATATATTTTTTTCTATGTATCAAAAACAAACAAGAACATAAGAACAAGAACAAATATAAAGGATAGGAATCTGAAAATTAGCACCTAAAGCTCTGATACCAAATGATATGAACCAAGGGGTTAGGACCTAGCTAATATCATATTATATAGCAAAGGGTTTCTCCACAAATCAATGGATATTACTCACCATTTTTCTAAGGGGAAAGACGCCACAAGGAGGTGTTATTTCCATGACAAGTCTAGCATAAAAGACACCCTAACAAGTATGGATATTACTCGCCACAAATACTTGGATGCTAAACAATGTCGCAAAGGTTTCCAATCCCTTGATAAGTTGCTTAAAGAGGAACAAAGAGCATGAATGATCTCTCAAATGATCGAAAAAATCAAATTTCATTCAAATGTGAATCTCTAGTAGCTAAGCTACTCTTAAGTATTTATATGATACAAATAAACCCTAAACTCTACTACATCACAGCCCTTGATCTAATCCAAGGCTTGAAAATAAAGACAGCCAAAAAGCACAAAAGGTACCAAAGAACATGAACCAAAACATGGAGAAAAATGGGGCAGCTGACTACAAAAGGAATCCTATGAAAATATTACAACTTAACCATTGATTTCATCCAAGGGCTGAAAAGAAAGCTACCCAAATTAGTCCAAATGGTACAACAATGTGCCTAGTTTTCTTTTGGCAATATTTCCCTAATTTTCATCCTAGACTTGTCTCAATCCTTGTACTCCCAATTTGGGTCCTTTGGTCATAGATGACCATATTAATTAGCCAATTTAAAGCCTTTTCAAGTTATGCCCTCCTAGACCTTGTGATTAGTCCACTTGGGATTTGTTTGGCTCCATGATTCTCATCAAAGTGTAATGGCATTACATTGTTCCTTTGGATTCATTTCTATATTACTAGGAAAAGTTTCTCTTTGTTGGACATTGATGGTTATGGCCAATTACTCAATTTGCATTTCAATATTTTTCACAGTAGCTCCCATATTGCTATAATGAGTCTCAACGTTATCTAGCCATAAATCACTCTTTTTAAACCTTGCTTCGGTCTCCTCAACAAAGGAAACTGTGGCATCCTCAAGTGACATCATCTTCTCGCTTGGTTGACTATAAAACCCTAGAGGAGATTTCAACACATTCATTGTGTTTCCATAAGAAAAATTCTCATGATTTCGAAGCCTTGGATAGTAATAATTTGGCATAGGATCACCACGATAATTGTAGTTCCAATTGTTGATGTATTGAACTTTCTCTTGACTTGATTCATTCATCAAAATTGTTATACTTGAAGTTGCAACATATTTAGCAACTTGTGGTATTCTTTGAGTTGTCAAGGTTGAAATCTAATGAGATAGAGACGAAACTTGAGCTGAAAGAGCAACAAATGTTTCCAGTTTATGAATCCTGAAAGCTTTCTTAAGCATAGATCTTTCAATTGGGCATAGATAGTTGTTTGGGGCAATTTCTTCCAAAAGAGAAGTAGTACCTTCAGCTGTCTTTGACATCAAAGTTCCACCCGAAACAACATCAACTATGGTTCTAGTTTTCCTATTTAACCCATTATAAAACATCTGAACTAGTAACCAATTTAGAAATCCATGTTAAGGGAAAAACTAAATATCTTTATATCTTTCTCATGCTTCAAAGAGTGTCTCAAAATCATTTTGTTTGAATTGACCAATCTCACTCCTGAGTTGGGCTATTTTTATAGGTGAAAAGAATTTAGTAAGAAACTTTTCTACCATGCCTTGCCAACTAATGATGCTTTCCGATTGTAGAGATTATAGCCAACCTTTGGCCTTGTCCCTCAATGAAAAAGGAAACAATCTCAGTTTAATGGTGTCCTCAGTAACACATTCATCTTTATAGTGTCATAAATCTCCAAAAACATTGCCAAATGAATATTGGGATCATCAAGTGGCGATCTACTAAATTGGGAAGTTTGCACCATGCTGATCAACGCTGGTTTGATCTCAAAATTATTGGCATTAATGGGCTGGCGTCTTACATCTAAGTAGTTATCATTCATAATTGACCTTACGTAATCCATCAAGGTGTGTGGCCATGCATTCTGCTCTCCTGCAACCATGGCTAGTACTTTCTTCTTTCTTCATGATCTAAAGATTCTCTCAATCTCCGGATCAAAAGGAATAATGTTTCAAGTTCTAGTACGACGCATCCAACGTCAAAAACACACCAAAATAAAAATAATTATAAATATAATATAATATAATATAATATAATTCTAAATTAAAACCAAGATTACTTTGTATCGATATTGGAAAAAATAAGAAAAAATCAATTCTCGACAACGATGCCAAAAACTTGATCGGTGCAAAACTACAAGTGTACAGTAGCGTAGTTTTATAATAAAGAAATAAGAAGAATATGGTCCTCAGGGATTTGTAACTTACTTTTGATAAATACCAAAATTATACTAATCTCAATTTTATTTAAAAAAAATCACAAAGGTTGTTATAATTGAAATTTAAAATAAAATTAATTTAAAGAAAATGCACAAAAGAAAATAAAGATATTGTTCAAAGATCAAATTAATGGGAATAAAACTTCTAGGAAATTGATTTCACTTAATCTATCAATATGCCTTATTCATCTAGTTAATTGAATTTAATTCTCTTTGTTTATTAGCAATCTCCAAAAAATATTCAAATGTCTCTTTCGATAGTCAATTGGAAACATTCTTGTTCATTAATTTACACAAAAGTATGCAATTTAATATAACAAGAAAGCATTAAGACCAATGATTTTAAGACTACACATGTTCATACAACTATTTTGATCTCTATATTTACCTATACCGAAATATTCCAGATCTATCATATAATTTCCTCTTACGATAGTAAATTATAAGACTAAAATAATTTAATTAATGGATAATTAATTAGAAGCATTAAACTCAGAATAAATCATTCAAACATGAAAAGAAATAATTTAATTTAACATAGAAACTGAAGCATAGTTCAGAATTAAATTACATCTTTTTTCTAACATAAAGAAAAATTAGTTCGTGTTAAAAATTAAATTTTACATAAACGGATTTATTATAATGTAAATAAGATGTAATGAGATAAAATAATATTTAAATAAAATTAGATAATATTATATCATAAGCTTATTAAATATATTAAATAAAATATGATACTTAAATATATCTAACTATAATTATATAATATATAATTTATATATTTTTACCAATGTAATAATAAAAACTTTAAATATTTTACTGGTAATTATATTTTGTTTTTTAATTTTCCACACTTGTTAACTTTGAATACAGATATTCGGATCCTTCTGGTACTTCTTTGAAGTACAGCAAGAGACATCATGTTGGATCGGTGCATCAAATATGTTTGATTGCAAAGACACCACTAGGAAGAATTCGATAATTAACTTTTGCTCTGTAAATCAAACCTTTGATTTCGGAATCTACGCAGAAGCAATTGAAGCTAATTTTGCTTCAAGAAAGAAGGTCTGTGAAAAGTTGGCTCTGCCATCCAATTCTAAAAAAGGAATGTAATTGTATTTTTTTTTAAGTAGGTGATTTCATATATGCATGTATTATTCACACAAATGTAAACATTTTCAAAGATGTGAAAAGTGCAAGGTCTCTAGTTATCTATTATTGGTACTAGTCTTTATCATTATTATTTTATACAATCCAAACTCACACACTTATATGTAATCCCAAAATTTTTAGAAGTTAAAATTGATTTCATGTCATTTAATCACAACTTATTGGTAAAAATAAAGACAATTTATTATTTGAAGTAAAAATATTGTCATGAAATTATTATTATTACTATTATTATAAAAATGGCATTTATAGGTTAAGTTAATTTTTTAATTATTACAATTTTATTATATTATTATTAAAAATTATCGTTTAAGGATAAAGAAGTGCATATCTTTAAGGGTGTGGATCAGATCGAAACCGTTCATTTTATACTCATTCGATCTGATTTGACCATCTGATCAGATTTAAACATCCTAATCCGCAACCGATCCGATCACCTTTCAAATCCGACCCGTAATCTATTCGGATCGGATCGGTTGAATCCGATCAATCCGTAACCTATTTGAATTAGATTGGTTGAATCTGATCAATCCAACTAATAAACTAAATTAACTCTATTTTTGATATTTTTAAATAAAAATTTAAATTTTCACATAACATAAACTTATTTGAGTTAAAGGAAACCTTAAAATATGACTAATATAAGGATGAACAATGAGAATATGACTAATATATAAAATATAAATATATATATATATATATATATATATATATAAGAGTGAAATCTGTCATCCGATCCGAACTTAACGGATCGGATTAGATTGATTGGATTAGTCAGATGATCGGATTTTTGTACACCCCTACATTTCTTCACCTAATTATATTTTTAACTGCATTAGGCAAGTATTTTGTTCACTTTGAATAACTAAAATAGAAAAGTAGAGAGAAAAAAGTCAAATAAAAATAAGATAATTAAATATAAACATAAAAAAACATTTGTTTTATTTAACATTATAGGTTGCAGCTCTTCAAAATGTAGACAACAAAATATTGGAGGAGATAACTACTTTCCTAAAACTAGTGATCTATTATGAGAACAGTTACATAATTCGTGATGGAGAACCATTGGGTTTTATGTTTTTAATCACACAAGGTGTTATATGGAACTTCAAAATTTGTGATGGTAATAACAACAATGTTAATGTTATGGGAAATTATAGACGTATTTTGAAAGGAAATGTTTACAGAGAAGAGCTTTTGGAACAGATTTTCAAATCAATACTTCGTGGGGTTGGCCCAGATTCAGATATTCTCATCTTACATACAAATTTGAAAGCTCATACAAAGGTAGAAGCCTTTGCTATAATGGACAAAAATATAAGAATTATGGTCAATAGATTCAAGATCCCAATCATAAAAAGTCTTGCAAAAACTAGGAAGTTTGTTTTAAAACCCGAGTCATCCGCAACTTCGACTATTCAAAGTACTATATGTTGGGGTCATCGTCGATGTGATAAAAATAAGAAACTCTAATTTGTAATTGACTCAAGGGTTACTTAAAGTTTTATAAGTGACAATAAATTGTGTAATTATTTTTTATCATTATAATTAAAAGTGTCATATTATCTTCTATTAGTTATGAATCTAATTATGATATTAGTCCTATTACATATTTACATTTCTATTGTTTTCTTCTTTTTTCCACTTTTGCAAAAACTTCTTGCTAAGTCCAAATTTTTTTTATTAAATGATATTTGTGAGATGGGAATCATATAATTCTCGCATTTGGTATAATTTAGTATATCTCATGTTACAAGCAAAGAGTGGTCTCAATCAACAAAATATTTTATGGACTAAGCCCAATAAGTATTAAGTCATTATATAAGATGATGACAATACAATCTCAATAAAAAAAATAAATGGCTAGAATTATTCACTATTTATTCATAGATTCAATCATATCTTAAATCTCATAACATATAACAGTACTACAAATTAAGGCTTTTAAGTTATTTATTAAAATTAATAACTGACTTGAAATGAGGAGACTTAAAATTTAAAGTCGGCTCAACATATTTGGTGCATTTTCTATTACCCCCACTACATGTTTTCGATCACATAATAGCAAAAAAAACTAAAATATGTTTAAAAGAGTTTTTAAATAGTACAAATTATTGAAAAAATTAAATATTAATTAATTACTTGAGAATTCAATTTATTACACAAAAAATTTATATACAATATATTTAACTTAAATTACAAATAAAGTGCTAACGCCTCTTCTATCATAAATTTGTGATATATCCACTTTATTTCAAGGAGAGGAAGTTTGGTTTGTTGCTTAGAATCACCAACAATGTCCCATTCATAATAACCAAAAACTCTCCAATGAGATGAGATAGAGTTTGGGCAAGAGAGTAGGTTCAAACAACAATTCATTCCCCTAAATATTCATCAAACATTCATCAAACAAGCCCAAACATTAACGACACAAGAATAGAGAAATTAAAGCATTAAAAATTTACCATAGTGTTGTCCTTTGCAATTCAATATCATCAAATTCTTCTCCCGATTCTTCTTGTTATGTAATAATTTGAAACATGTGTTCTGCCCATTCTTCTAAAAAATTCTCAAAACTTTGCATATCATAGCCAATTTTTTTCCAACCAAAGAAATACATTTATTTAAATTCAAAATAAGAATGTAATATCATGAATTCACAAAAAATAACTTATATATGTTAAAAATTATATTAGTAATCTTTAATTGGAATGTTTATATTTAAAGTGATTTTGCTCATAAATTTTATGACAAAGTAACTACACATGACTCCATCATTTTTTTATGGTACCTACAAAAAAAGTGTACATGGTTTTCTGTATTTGAGCATCTTTATTATTCAATAGTAAAATTCATTAAATTATTAACATTGTTTTGTACATACCATAACTTTGTCACATATAAGCTGATGTGATTTTTTAAGGGTAATGCCCTACTCTTATTCCATAGCTTCCATGACCTATAAAAGTTTACAACAGTTAATTCTTTATTAAATATAACAAAGAACAAAAGAAAAAAATAGCTAACTATAACTCTTACATTTCAACAACTGCTTTTGTGTCTTTACTTAATTTCATGGAAGCTGAGCCACAATATCAAACATAATTACCATATAGATCAAGGATTATCAACATCCAATGATCTTGGCCTTGTTCAAACTTTAGTGGCCAAGGGATTATCAACTTCTAATTCTTGTTAAATGTTAATGCCCTATCACATAATTGTTAATCTCTTATGCTAACATTCTTCTCTTGATATTGATTGACAAATGATGAATCATAGAACATTGCTAAATGTGATAAGTGATTAGCTTGAAGTATATAATAACATGCCCAATATAAAAATATATATATAAATAATTAGATAATATAAATATAAATATATGTTCTACATAAATGAAACTTATTTACTGATTAAGGACTCACCTTGTCCACGCTTGAATTATACTTAAATCGATCATTTGATATTCAAACAATTGAATATGCTCTCGATCAATATATATGTTTACCCAATGTCTACGCCAGAAATTTCTCTAGGAAGTGGCACAGTCCATCCATCATATATGCTAGTCTTTCTCACAACAATAGTCATCAAAGAGTCAAGACTTAGTTCACGATAATTATCCACTAGACAGAGTTTCCACGAGATACTTTCTTTGTATCTCTTAAATGTGCCACACTTACTAATTCTGGTATAATAGATTAAAAGAGGTATTATATATATTAGTAACAATAAAAGAATAAAAATATTATAGTAGTAAAAAACGTTTTATCTTAAGTAATAAAAATAATACTACATCAAAATTTATCACAACTTGACTTGACGACCAAGTGATATATTGTCCAATAGCTTCTTGGACAGTGGTAGCATTAAAAGGCACATGTAGTGGACAATGATGTAGTAATGATTGATCAATTACTATTTTTCAATAATTTGGCAAATATTGATTATGATTCATTCAATCATCGCTCAATTGTTGTACCATTCCAATAGGAACATATTCCATAGATGATGGATGTTTCAACAAAAAAATCAAATTCTGTAAAATATTTAAGCATTATATATAATAAATAATAAAAATAATAGACTATCTAAATAAGCATTAAATCTTACCACAAATGATTCATCTAATGGAGGACTCTCATATGGGGTAGCTATTGGAAGGAAATTCTTATCAAAACATTCATCATATGATTGAAGATAAGAATGCATAGATTACATTGGAGATATTAAATCACTACATGATTGCATTTGCATTCTCTGCATAAATGGAGAACCAATAGGATGACTATATCGTATAGAGGATATAGGTTGGTTACCATGAAATTTCATGTGTGGCATGGACGGTGGCATGCCTGGCCAATGGGACATGCCCTGATTGTAGTATGGTGACATGCCTAACAAGTGTTGTGATTGATATTGTTTTAAAGTGGCAATCTCATTTAACACCGAGGCCTTAAAGGAGGTCAATTCTTCTTCAATTTTACAATAATTCTCCTTACTGACCATCTGAGGTCTTTGTTTTGGACTATTAGAAAACTCCATATAACCATCATAATGGCTTCCTCCCTTGACACGAACAAAATGTTGACGTTCAAATGCATGATATATTGCATCTTTTCCTGGCTATTTGATTATTTCATCCATGGCTATTTTTCTTGAATAGCTCTCTACAAATAATAAAGCAAAAAAAAACATATCATATATTATTACATCAATAGGCAAAAATCATAAGGACTTTGTATCAAGTTAAATTACTAACCAAGTTATTGAGTTGTTCTTTTCCTCGTTTACTCATTGGTCTTGACTTATTTGTTTTAGGAGTCTTTGTTTCTATTTACAATTCAAATTGGGTAACTGGTCTACCCAATTCAGCTTCCTACATCAATTACATAAACTTATTAACAATGACATCAACTTAAATTTGAGGAATATATATATATATATAAATGAACAACTTAATAATACCATTTTTTGCCTAACTTCAGGATATGATGACCTCCTAGTATGGTTAGGAAGAATATTTTGCATTTGTATATTCTGATATTCTTCCTTAATAATTTGAAATTCATCAGTACGTCTATAATTCACGAAGTCTTTCCATACTTGGCATTCAATCCAGGGGTGATCTTTGGGGATTTTGTACAATTCTTGTTTATTAAGTGGTTCCAAGTATGGAAAGACATAATTTCTTTCCAATTTGGAATTTTTATATTCCTTCCATGCCTTATTTGCAATCTTGTAACACTTATTCATCCAATTATCAGGGACTTTAAAAACAATTTTGTAAAAAAAACACATTTTAGATGAGACATAATACAAAACAATATAATATATCTAATTAACTATAAAACAAAAGAAAATTACATAAATGGTTTTCCATATCTTAAACTTTTCAGCATCGTCAACCTTAGTTCAATTATTTATATTGATTGGTATACTTGACTTCACAAGTCTACCAATAAAAGAAATCAAATGTTGGCCATTTTCTCCTACTGGAATACTAATTGTGTCAAATTAACGGGTATTCTATCATCTAGATTAAGTGGAGCATCAGGTATATTAGTCCAACCCCTTCTTTTCAAATGCCACAATGGATCATTTAGATATAGAATCTATGGTACCCTAGGATCTATGAAATATCTACAACTAAATCATCGTCATCAACTAGATCATCACATACATTAGGTAATTTGTTTGAGAAATGTCTAATATTAGATAATGTATCAAGCATATCATCATCTTCTAAAGCATCACAATGGTAGAACTCTTTTTGTGGAGGTATTTACACAACAGACCATCTTATGTCAATTTGATCGCTAATGTAAAATACTTGTTTTGCATGAAGTGCTAACGTGAAAGGATCATCAGTGTGACTTATCTTGGATACGTTTACAAGGGTAAATCCAAAATCATCTATTTTATATCCAACATTGATAACATATTTGACCCAACCACACAATAATAATTTTTCATGGAAGACCTTATAATCATGTTCCCAAATTTCTTGAATTATACCATAATATCTTCTATCAGAAAGTACAAGATTACCATATTTTGAACTAGTAAATTGCTTAGTTTGTGCAAGCATCTTTACACCACTATTCTGATTTACTCAAACTTTGTCCCTTTCTTTAGTCATAAACCTTGAACCATTAATTGTGAAACTTGAATATGATTTTACATCGAATTTTGGACCATGTATAAGCCATTCTAAAGTTTCTCTTATTTTATAATTGGGTTTGTTGAGTTCAACTCAAATCTATGCATATAAAAATATGGAATGTTTTTTTTAAATGTTTTAAAACATTATATAGAAGTACTAATGACTTCTTGCATGTGACACTTACATGGTTGCGAAAGCAATTAATAAGCTCTTGTTTTTGTTCATCATAAAACCATTTTTCTCCTCCTTTTATTTTATAATGAGGATCTATATTTAGTAAATTTAAATGCATTTTGTAATGTTATTCAAAATATATCAATTAGGTTGAAAAGGTTGAACCTATAACTACTTACTCTATGTACGGTTGTACCTCATTATTATTTACCAAAATGATTCGGTGTTCTTTTTCACATCGAGTGAAATCAATAAACAATTTATTACTTCCACCAAGCATAGGATAACCTACTTGGATCATTTGACATTCTAAGAAAAACTTATGCGTAGGATTCCCAATTTCAGTGCAACCACTAAAGTATCCTGAACCAAACTCAATGGCCTTTTTAGCAATGTAATGTTCCACCATACATCCTTCAGGATGATTTTTATTATTTACATATCCTTTAGGGACTTTCATGTATCTCTCGAAAGGATATATCCACCTTAAGTATATAGGAACATACAATTGAACCTCTCGAACTAATTGAACACACAAGCAAATCATTATATCAAAAAAAGGAGGAAAATATTTTTCAAGTAGACACCAATTGACCACAACATCTTTCTGTAAAGAGTTTAACTCGCCAATTGATATAGATTTCTTGCATATTGTATTGAATAATGAACAAAGACTAGTTATTGATAATCAAACATGTTTTGGAAGAATTGACCTAAGAGCAAATGGTAATAACTGTTGCATTAAGATATGACAATCATGTGATTTCAATCCATAAAGTTACTTATCGGTTATAGACATAAAATTTCTTAAGTTGGATGAGTAACCATCAAGAACTTTCACACTCGCCAAACATTTACAAAACACATACTTCTCTTTTGTTGAAATTTTTAATGATTCTAATGGTAAGTATGTTTTATTCTTATCATTTTCCACCCTTAGTGCCAATTCAGGTTGTATGCCCAATTTCTTTAAATCCAATCTTGCTTTAATTCTAATTAGTGCTTAAAAAGCCCTAAAATTACATGATTTCAAAATCATGGGTAATTTTATTGTTTTTCAGGTATTTTTGCTTCAAAAATAATTTAAAGACTTAAAGAACAATACTAGAGGTAATACATCACAAATATGTTGAGAACAAATGAGGAAAAGTAAAAACAAATAGAAAAATGGACAAAATTGCCCAAGCATGCATGCATCACGTGGCAAGTTTGCTTGTAGCCTCTTCCAATCACGCCGTAAGTCTGTGCGTAGTCGCACCCATTCATGCCACAATTTTGCATACAACCACATTCACATCATGCCGGATTCCTATGAACGTTAGTGCCTGCTTCAATATTCAGTCATGCCACGAATAAAGTGCACGTCAGCACATTTTTGGCCTCAAATCCCACCCAATCGCACGTGTTAGTGCCCCAAACGCATGTCAGTCTGTCCAATACGCGCATGTCATCATATTTAAAGATATTTTTATACTTTTTTATCCTTTTCCTCACATAAAAATCTCTTCTCCCCCATTGTAAAAAACATACCTTAAAAAGCAATTTTTTCAACTCTTTCTCTCTAGCTTTCTTTCTCTAGAATTTTTTTTTTTTTTTAGTTTTGAGTTTTAAAGTTCTTCTCTTATTGAGAATAATTAGCTATGTTTTTGTAAATTTTTAGCTAGAATTTATAGCAACAAAACTAGCATCAAAGTCTTGTAAAGATTCTTTTAAGTTATCAATTTTAAAATGAATTCTTTACCGTTATTCTTTATGTTTTATTCTTATATGTTATATTTATTTTATCTATGATTAAAATTAATATGAATGGCTGTTTGTAAAAATGTATTAATAATAAAGTTGTTATGCTTGCAAAATATTAAATAGGTAAAATATTTCTATAAAATAAATTTATTTTGTTTTTATTCAAGATTTTATATTAAGGATGCTAGAGAGAAATATATTATTTTTCATTACAAACATAAATCTAAAAACTAGATTTTAAGGTTTAATTATTTGGTTTGATTTAAAGAAGTGATCTTTTATTTGTTGGTACAATTGTCCGATAGAATGAAACTCTATTTCAAAAGTTTTTACAAGTACTACTACTCGGAAATGTATTGACAACATATTTTCAGTAATGATTTTAAAATTTGAAAGTTAGTACATGGATAGTTAAATTTATAGATTTAATTTGGACACCTTGAATAAAGTTTAAAATGTCTAACCCCAAAAAATGTGGCATTTAAATGGTTCATTTTCAATCTCTTAGAAAAAAAATTAATTTAATTAACAAAATTAATTATCAACCTCATCCATAGATGTTAATTAACTTAATTATTATATCATTAAATACTCTGTTATTATGAATGATAAATATTTGTATAAATGTTTATTTAATTCATATCTATTTTTATTTTTATGTTATTAGTTTAGTAAACAAAAAAAAATTGCATGATAAAATGTTTAACATTTAATTTCATTTTTAAAAGTGTGAATAATAAATTAAAATCACATATATTCATTTCTTAGATCGAATTTGTGAGTATACTTATCATTTTTTATGAAATTATTCATGCATTTGCAAGAGTTTTACAAATATAAAACCAAAGTCTTTCCTGGATCGACATTGTCGATTTTGATCTTCAAGGTTTTAGTGTCTTTGCCAAGGAAGGAATAACGTTTTTAAATTATTTATCAAAATTTTGAAAGAATTTTGTGTTGTAAATAATTGTAATTCTTTTATTTATTTTCTGTTAAAAAATATTTAATTTTAAAAAAAAATTAACTTTTTTTTAAATAAAATTAAAAAATTAAAAATATTTTATTTTCGTGGGAACATTGTTCTGTCTAGGAGGATGGTTTTTATGGAGGATTTTTTCCACCATTCTTTTGTGGAAGCACTCTTGGTTAATACTAATTATGTTATTTAACTTAAGAATTAACTTGTTTGTTTAGTATTTTTGTATTAAATACTATGTAAATTTTCTCTATATTTTTGTATAGTTATTTTATTATTATTTGTCTTGACATGAGTTTTAAATTTATGATTTCAATAGTCTATGCATGGTAGGAGATCCTTAGGAAACCCTCTTACACAATACATAGATAATATTTATAAATTTAAATAATTGTTCACAAGGTTGGATTCTAACCATCAGCCTATTTTTGAGCCAAATATAGAACCAAACCTTAATCCTCTATCGGAACCAAATAAATGGGAGAAAAGCTACATGTTAGGGAAACTACCATGAAGGAGTTTGTAAGGCCAGTAATTGGCCTGGCAACTACCGCTATCCAACTGGGTGAGGCTTCTCAGAATTATGAACTGAAAAATATTCATTTTTCTATGCTTCCTTTATTCTATAGGCTACCTAATGAAGATTCCCTTTCTATCATTAGGGAATTATATACCACAGTCCAAACCTTCCACTCGGTATTCTAAACGAGGATCAGCTTAGAATGAGATGTTTTTCCTACACCTTGAAGAACAAAACCAAAGCTTGGTTGATGTTACTCCCCCAAGGTTCTCTAATGACAAGGGAGAAAATTTACAACAAATTCATGGAAAAATTATATTCCCACCAAAAAAGATCAAAGTTGAGAGCAAAGATTGCTACTTTCTCTCAAATAGAAAGAGAACCATTCCATAACGCTTGGCATAGGTTCAAAATATTCCTCACTCAATGTCTCCATCACAATGTTCCTCTACAGTTGCACAACCAATTCTTTTACGATGGACTTATGTAGAAATACTAGTTCATTGTCGACAAGGCTTTCGGATGAGCAATGAGAGAGAAGATAGCCACAAAGACATACACCCTCTTTGAGATTTTAGGTGCTAATTCCCAAAAGAAAAGCTCAAGAATGAAAAAAGCTAGAGTTCATAAAATCAATTCTAGGAATGAAGTTCAACAACAACTTGTTCAATTGACCAAGTAAGTTTCTCTTCTCACTACACAAACCAACACCAACAATGAACATTATGGTTTGTGTAGCAATGTAGGATATGGTACTGAAGATTGTCCATATCAAGGAGAAGCCCCAGTTGGATCTAAATAGGTTAATGTTTTGTGAGCATATAAATAGAGACAAAGATTTGACCTCAATTCAAATACCTGCAATCCTGGGTCGAGAAATCATCCCAACTTCATAGGCGAAAAAACCCTCATTTTGCCCAGAGCTCAAATCAACCAAGCCAGTAATTCCACCAGCCTATTCCAAGAAGCATTTCCAGTAAACCAACCCTGGAGAACAACTTGACTTTTTTTATTCAAGTTTGCAAAGATAATCAATCTAAAACCAATCAACGGTTAAACTCTTTGGAAGATTCTATAAAAAAGGTGGAATTCCAAGTGTAATAGTTAGCTGAGAATTTTCAAAAACAAAGCAAAGACTAACTGAATGGTCAAATTAGATCAAATAAATTCAATGAATAAGAGACATTGAGTTTGTCATTCTACAATCTCCAAGCAATGTCTTACTAGAAGTTGATAAATTTTACTCCTAAGTGGGAGGTCACCCATTATTGTATTTTCCTTTCTTTTAATTTATTTTTTATTTTTATTTTAAGAATGTGTGTAATTAAGTTCAAATGAAATAATATAAATTCATTTGTTTCAAACATTGTGTCCATTCTTTAAATTTAGCATAAAAAATAAAAAATAAATAAAAGAAAAACATATTTTTCCTGCATCTTTCATCTTTAAGCCTATACATTTTGTCATGTGAGAGATATTTCTTAAAGAGTTCCACTATTTTTTAGGAGCTTACTGTTTATATTCAAGAGGAGGAGGATCAATTTCAACTCCAAATAGCCATGAGAGATGCTAAAGATAGGCAAATAATGATGAAGGACTATGCAACGCCAATCATTGGCAATGTAACTTCCGCAGACAATTACAAGAGGCTACAAGGAACTATGAATTGAAAAAGATTCATTATTCTTTGTTGCCTTCCTTTTGCGGTATCCCTAATGAAGACACTTTGCATTTAATAAGATAATTCTATGCTATTGCCCAAACCTTTCCACCACAGGGAATTAATAAAGATCAACTTAGGATGAGGTTTTTTCCTTACACCCTTAAAGATAAAGTTTGGTCATGGTTCATTACTCTACATTTGGGTTCTCTAACATCTTGGGAGGCAGTTTATGAAAATTTTATGGGTAGGTTCTATTCCCATCAAAAGACTATTGATCTAAGGACGAAGATAGCAATGTTTTCTCAAATGAATAAAGAGCCCTTTAGTGAAGCTTGGGAGAAATTCAAACTCTTTTCATTCAATTTTCTCATCATAGCTTTCCATTATTGTTACAAAACCAATTATTTTATGATGGATTGACACTGCAAAGTCAATAAATGGTTGATAATGCTACTGGAAGTGCTTTGGGAGAAAAGATCACAGAGGAAACCTATAATATTTATGAGTTTTTGGATTATAATTCCCAACAAAGAATTACTAAAAGGAGAATAGGAGTCAATAAAGTTGGCGTCGATAATGAGATGAATTTGCAAATTTCTAAATTGACTAAGCATGTGCAACTTCTCACTACCCACCAAATTCCAAATCAAGAGGTGTGTGAAGTGTGTTTTTCAATTGGGCATAATGCTCGTAATTGTTTATATACTTGTGATTCTAGTGTGGATGCCATGGAGGAAAGAAATCCTTTCAAAGGTATCATCTAAAACACCTATAATCGCCCTAACCATTATTGAACACAAAAAAATTACCAAGCCTACACCCAATATCAAATATTAAGGCCAAATAAAAACCACCCTTACCCACCAAATCAATCTTTTAAGCCAACCTTAGAAGATAGCTTGAATGCTTTTATTTAAGTTAGTCACTGATGAGTGCTCAAAAAGCACTAAAATTACCATGATTTTACACACATTAATTGATTAAATATATATATATATATATATATATATTTATTTATATGTTTTATCATATATTTATATAAATTTGTCTTTTTCGGAATCACGGGTATTTTTATTGTTTTTAAGGTATTTTGGCTTAAAAACGTAACTTAAAGACTCAAAGAGGAATACTGGAAGCAATACATCACAAATATATTAATAAATAAATGGGGAAAGGTCAACAAATATGGAAAAATTGGACAAAATGGGTCAAAAATGTCAAACAAGAGAAAATCGTGCCGCCACGCCGCGCGCGTCAGCGCCCAACCGCACACGCCCATGCCCATGCCCACGCATACCCACGCCCACACCCACACCCACGCGCGCCTACTTGCATTTCCGCGCACGCCACGCACACTCATGCTACCTCGTGCGCGCTCCCCTGCGCGCCCAGCTGCCCTCCGCGCGCGCCGATGCCCATTTTCGCACGCAGCCGCCCCATGATGTCATGCTCACGTCATCAATGACCTCAGAAATTGCACTCCGCGTTTTCACAATTTTTTATCATTTTTTCACTCACTTTTTCTCCCCATCCTCACCTATAAATACCCCCCTTCTCTTCACTTCTAAACACACCTCAAAACACATTCTCTTCTCTCTTTCTTTCTCTCTTTTCTTAGATTTTTTAGTTTTTCTTAGTTTTTAGATTTTCTTAGTTAATTTCTCTTAGTTTTAGAGTTCTTGCCTTTTTGGGAAGAACTAGTTATGTTTTGTAATTTATTAACTTTTTGATTCAATAAATGGGAGTGCAAATTCCGCTTGGAGGTTTTCCAGCAACGGGAATAGCATCGAAGTTCTGTAAGGATTTTATTTTCTTTACAGTTATTTTTTATGCTTTATTCTTACATGTTATATTTAATTTGTCTATGATTAAATTTAACTCTGCTGGCTGTTAGTAAACATGATGTAATAATAACGTTGTTATGCTTGCGAAATATTAAATAGGTGAAAATCTCTAAAATGAATTGATTTTGTTTTTATTCAAGATTTTATATTTAGAATGTTAGAGAGAAATATATTATTTTTCATTACAAACTTAAACCTGAAAATTAGATTTTAAGGTTTAGTTATCCGGTCTGATTTAGAGTAGTGCTCTTTTATTTGTTGGTACAATCGCCCGGTAGTTAGAGTGAAGCTCTATTTCAAAAGTTTTTATAAGAATTATTATCTAAAAATGTATTGACAACATGTTTTCAGTAATGGTTTTAAAACTTGAAAGTTAGTACTCGGATAACTAAATTCTTAGGTTTAATTTGGACACCTTGAATAAAGTTTAAACTATCTAACCCCACCAAAGGTGGCATTTAAATGGTTCATTTTCAATCTCTTAGAAAAAAGAATTAATTTAATTAACCAAATTAGTTATCAACCCAACCCATAGGTGTTAATTGATTTGTTTAGTTAACAAAGAATATCTAACCCCACCAAAGGTGGTATTCATATAAAAAAGGGAGAATCAATAAATATCAATTCATATCTTTAATAACCTAAATAATATGAGCAAGCATAATCAACTTAGTTATTATATCCATAAATACTACACTATTATAAAAGATAAAATTTGCATAAGTATTTATTGAATTTATGTTTATTTTTATGTAAGTAGATTAAAAACACAAAACCCTAAAATATCGTGACAGGATGTTTAGGATTTAATTTCTTTTTTAAAAGTTTGAATAATAAATTAAAAACCATATACATTCCTTCCTTAGATCGACCTTGAGAGTATACTTATCATTTTCTTCGAAATGATTCGTGCACTTGCGAGAGTTTTATAAATATTAAAACCAAAGTATTGGCAAGAATCGGCGATGTCGTGTTTCGCTCATCAAGTTTTTGGCGTTAAAGAAAATAAAAAATAAAAAAAATAAAAAAAATAAAAAAAATTTAATTTTAATTTTTTATTTAAAATCTTAATTTTTTTAAAATAAAAATAATAACCGACAACCAATTGATGAATAAAAAAAGATTGAACACCATGGAGGCTTCGGTTAAAAGGATTTAATCTAAAGTTGGGCAACTAGCTAAACAAATGCAAAGTCAAGAACCAGGAAAGTTACCCAGTCAAACCGAACAAGTGAAGGATGTAAGAACCCTTCAAAGTGGTAAGGTAGTCAATACTAGTTTACCTAAAATCTCTAAATATCTACCTTGTAGTTTTGGTAACAAAGAAAGTGATATTCTAGTCTTGCAAAAAGGAGAGGCATGTGTTAAACTTGACAAGCCTTCTGAAAACCTCATTGGGGAGTCTTCTGATATCCCCAAAATTCAAAAGACAATAGAACCACAGCAACTACAAGTACCTTTTCCACACCAGCAAAAAGAATTCAAACAAGATAAGCAATTTTGTGATATTTTTAATATGCTTTCTAAAGTAAAAATCAATTTACCATTATTAGAAGTAATCAAGAATGTTCCCTTCTATGCTAATTTTTTCAAAGAGTTTAACACTAAGAAAATGAGGTATGAACTAAATGAGTGAGTAGTAGTATAAGAAATTTCTAGCGCTGTACTTTAGCACAAACTTCCCCCTAAGTTGAAAGACCCTAGAAGTTTAATCATAAATATAATTATGGAGGAAAGAAATGTCACTAAAGCAATACTTGATTTAGGTGCTAGTATAAACTTGATGCCATAATCTATATTCTTACAGCTCGACTTAGGAGATTTAAAACCCACAAATTTGTCTCTTCAACTTGTAGATAGATATCTTAAGTACCCAAAGGGAATAGTTGAGGATGTGTTGGTAGAGGTAGACAAACTGATAATACCTATTGACTTTGTGGTTTTGGATATGCAAGAAAATCTAGCCTTGGATAGAGAGCACACAATACTACTTGGTAGACCATTTATGGTAACTACTAAGACTATTATTGATGTCCAAGATGGAAATTTGGCAATGATAATCTTAGGAGAGACTGTCCATTTTAAAGTTTTTGATTCTTCATATTCTCCTTCTATTTTTGCCATCGATGAAATATTCGATGTTGACCCTTTGGATAATCTTGTCCAAATCACTTTTTCTTAAACCAAAATAGAAGACAAGCTTGAAACTCTTCTTACACTTGAAGAGATCGAAGAAGATTTAGATGAGTAAACTAAAGGGTACCTTGAACAACAAGATAGTGATAAACTAATGACAAAATCTAGTACACTTTTAAATCTACTCAAGTCCCCATCTAGTAAAGAGGCCAAACCACCTGAACTTGAACTCAAAGACTTACCTGAGCACTTAAAATATGTGTTTTGGGGAGAAAGAGAAAATTATCCATTGATAATTTCTTCAACCTTGACCAAATTTCAAGAAAAGGAACTTATAAAAGTGCTTAGGAAGTTTAAGAAAGCTATAAGGATGAGTATTGAGGATATAAGAGGCATTAGTCCTACATTGTGTATGCATAAGATCAACTTGGAGGATAGTGCTAAACCCGTAGGAAAGGCCCAAAGAAGACTAAACCCAAATATGTAAGAGGTAGTTAAGAAAGAAATTCTTAAACTATTAGAAGAAGGAATTATCTACCCTATTGGCAATAGTTTAGTTCAGTGCATATAATACCTAAGAAATCTGGGAAAACAGTTGTTAAAAATGAAAAAAGTGAATTAGTACCCACTAGAATAATCACTGCATGAAGCATGTGTATATATTTTAGGAAACTGAATTTATATACTAAAAAGGATCACTTTCCTCTTCCATTCATCGATCAAATGTTGGAAAGATTAGCTAGGCATGAATTTTACTATTTTCGAGATGGATTGTCCAGATATTATCAACTACCCATAGCACTAGGAGATCAAGAAAAACCATATTTACATGTCCATTTGGGACATTTTATTTTCGAAGAATTCCATTTGGGTTATGCAATACCCCCACCACATTCGAGAGTTACATGATGTCTATCTTCTAGGACATGGTGGAAAAATTCATTGACATTTTCATGAACGATTTCTCTATCTTTGGAAACTCATTTGATGATTGTTTACATAAATTTACTTTGGTTTTAGAAAGATACATTGAATTCCATCTCACGCTTAGTTAGGAGAAAATTCATTTTATGGTTCAACAAGGGATAATGTTAGGATATATAATTTCAAACAAAAGGTATTGAAGTTGATAAGGAAAAATTTGAACCGGTTTCCAAACTACCTCCCTCTACATCTGTTAAGGGGATAAAAAGCTTATTAGGACATGTAGGATTTTATAGATGATTTATTAAAGATTTCTCTAAAGTAAGTCGTCCCTTATGTAACTTGTTATCAACATATGTTTATTTTGATTTCAACAATGATTTCCTTATTTGCTTTTAATACCTTGAAAGAGAAACTAACATTTGCTCATATTATTATGGCACTAAACTAGTCTTTACCCTTTGAAATAATGTGTGACGCTTCCGATTATGCTATCAGATCAGTCTTGGGATAGAGAGTGGATAAGCATTTGCATGTCATCTACTATGCTAGAAAAACACTCAATGATGCCCAAATGAATTATACCACTACTGAAAAGGAATTCTTGGCTATAGTGTTTTCTTTAGACAAATTCAGGTCTTATTTAGTAGGATCTAAAGTGATTATGCGTTCTAATCATATTGCTTTAAGATACCTATTAAGTAAAACAAATGCCAAGCCAAGATTAATTAGGTGGGTTTTACTCTCACAAGAATTTGACCTAGAAATCAAGGATAAGAAAGGTAGTGAAAACCTAATAGTTGACCATTTGTCTAGGTTGATTTTTGACTTTAATTCTCTTAAAGGTGGGAGTAATAAAGATATAATTGAAACCTTTTCAAATGAACAGTTATTTTCAATAGGTCCAAACTCATGGTATGTTGATATTGTAAACTATCTTGCCACTGGTGTTTTGTGATGTAACACTTCATATCAGGACAAGAAAAGGTTCTTTAAAACTATCAAGGACTATGGTTGATAGATGGATTGACACTGTAGAGTCAATAAATGGTTGATAATGCTGCTAGAGGTGTTGTGGGAGAAAAGACCGCAGAGGAAATCTATAATCTTTATGAGTTGTTGGGTTCTAATTCCCAACAAACAAGTACTAGAAGGAGAATATGAGTCAATAAAGTTGGTGTTGATAATGAGATGACCTTACAACGAGACTAGAAACTGAGATGGAAAATTGGTACTTCTACTTGAGCCAATGGTAGCATCTACAACACCATTTTTCTCATATTCTTGACACCATGATCATCTGACTACTTCCTGATAGAGTACTACAAAGGACCATTTCATCATAAGAGTTAAAACATACAAGTTATGGCTGAAGAACTAATTATAGACAGAAATCATGTGTCCATAATATTAATAATCTTATAACTGTGAATAGGAAAAAAATGCCTCTTTAAAATGGATAAGTTGATATTAATTTTTCAAAAATTCTCATTTAATTAAAAAAATATTGTTTAATTTACCACTAGTGACTAAAATTTGGGTATGTGACATGGCCAAATTTAAAATTGAGGTGATTTGAGGTACCAAACTCCAAATATTGGTAATGCTATTCAATGGAAATCAGGATCACTCACAAGCCTAGATAGTTTCTTTTCAATGTTACAAACACTTAACCTACATATTACTAAAATCACTAAGAATGTTCTAATCTACTAAAAAAATAATTCTCTCTTTTATGATTCGGTTTTCAATCATATTTTGATGTTTCACATTCAAAATTTGCATCTTTAATGACAAAAGAAATCAAATGATGTGAACTTTTTCCATGTAAAGTGATACTTCCCTCACTAGACATTTACCGATTCATTTAAATCTTCAAATCTCCTAGTATGATGACAAATACATAGACACATATTCAAGTTTCAATTTACAAAGAAATATGAAACAATCAATAAAATCATACCGATCACAATTGAGAATAAATATAGGAGCAAAGAGATGACCTGAATACGAGCAATAGAGAGCTACTGATATCGTTTTGAATTCAATGCTGCAATGCAAGCACCCACAGATGCAGATGATGCTTTTGGGCACAGAACTGTACAAGATACCATTTTTTTAAATCCTTTTCCAATTAAAATGTAAAACTACGGAAGAAAATAAATACTCAATAATGTTATGAACAATGATGTTTTATTTTCTTCATAAATAACACTTAATGATGTTTTATGTTCATAAATAATACTCCATGCTTTAAAAGTATAATTTTTTTGCAAAATTCAAAAATCAAATAAAAGGTTCAGTATCAGAACCAATACAAAAGCCAAAAGGGATAAGTTTAACTCAGCTCAAATTCCTCATCAAAATCCCGAACACAACAAAAAAGTGGGTGAAGAGTACAAGAACTTTATGTCACACACTCCATGAATGAAATATTGAGATACAGTACAAAATATCCACATGCAAACTTGAAAGCAAGAGGTACCATAGTAGGGGAAAACGTATGTATATATGGAGAGACAATATGTGCTACCTATACTCATCTTACCCAAAAAAAATCATTAATCTTTGAATGAATAAAAGAAATTCTTCCAACAAAAATTCCTGCATCTAAAGCATCCAAATTTATTGCATTACATAGAAACCTCACATCTATGTAAGTGATTTTTCAGCCTTTATTAAGGATTTCTCATCATTTTTTTTTTGAAAATCTTCATATTTATCAATGGTCATAACATGAAAGTAATGCTAATTAGGAAAATCTTTATCATGTTTGAACTGCTAGGCATGTCAAGTTCATATATAAACTCTGAAAATGCAGTCAGTGTTGGATACCCAACCTAAAATCCCAAAAATCACCAAGTTAACAAAGAGTTAATGGAAAGAATAAAAGAAAATTAAGTTGTTCAGGTAATTTACATATTGTTGAAGAGCTTATACACTTAGACATGTCATTGGGTTAAAATAAATAATTGAAAAAAATGGCCCCAAATACATCAAAAGTACACACCTTCAGAACTTACATGAGAGCCAACTGATCTATTTTCACCATTTGCACCATATAGTTATTGCACATGCCTTTTTGACCTCCCTTGATCAGTTTCAACCATTTGGAAAGTTCCATGCTTCCCACAAGACTTTGGATTAATTATAGAATAAATGAAATGTTGACTTTTTTGTCCACCGTAGAATCATTCAAAAATCAAAACACATAGTCCATATTCACCTTAAAAAATTACATTAAACATATTATATAATATTTGTATGTGTATATATGATCCATCTTGAACAGAAATTTGAATTCACCCATCTGCAAAAATAAAAACCTTTTTCAAAACCTATGCAAGAGCTAGCTTCTAAAGGGAAAGAAATACCAGATAGATATGTTCATAGAGATTGTGATTGACAATTCCAATCTAATTTAATATTGATGGAAACTCCAGTTATTGATCTTGATCTCCTCTTGTTATGTAAGAACAAGTACTTAAAGGGTTGCATTTGGTGCTGATCTAGATAATAAATCATGGAAAGAAACTTGAATTTCTTGATAAAATGCATCAAATTACAAAATAGTTTTTTTAAACTTCCCGTGGAAGAGAAACAAAACCACTATAGAGAACCCAATGATATGGGAATGAAATAGTTATTTCAGAAAAATAGAAGTTTGATTGGACTGACATGCTTTACCTCACCATATATCCAATAGAAGAAAAGAAGCTCAAAATCTAGCCTTAAGACCCTCACCTTCTAAACCTGAATAAATCCAAGAGGATTGTATAAGGCAATAAAAAAAGGAAAACATCACCTTCTAAACAAAAGCATTCTTGGACTACGTCTCAACCTGAGTAGAAATTTTAACACCATAAGACAAAAAAAAAAGAATATTAAAATTCAATATAAACTTATAGAAAAGTTTATTTAAAAACATAGTACACATAACCAGTATTCCAAGATCTTATATCAATCATAAATGTACAAGACTTATGTGCTAATAGATTCATAAAAACTCATCAAAATTTTATCATGCCCACTCATACATGTAGAAATATCAAAAGAAAGACGGTGAGAGAAAGGAGCAATAGCAGCAACCCCATAGCTGAAAACATATTTAGCATAGTTCATATTCTTAGTACATTCTTAACAAATATGGCATTTTCTAAAAAAACTTATTGTAATATACTTATAAGCAAACTACAATATGCCTACACTAGATATCACCATAAGAAAATAAAACCAAGGTCAGATCAAACATATCAATAACTACAAACCTTTCCAATACAGGCACCACATTCTCTATATACTAGTTAGTTGAAGCATGAACAAGTGTTGTTTGGATTCTGGTATCACAGGTTACGATCTAAGGCATAGAGCATAGAGAAAGTTAAAGTTTGAATTAGCTGTTCATAAACAAAGAAAGCATAGCTCAAGAAGAAATCTCTAGACTAGAGATGGCATACCTCATAGGGTTATGTGAGTTTTCAAAATTAGGATTTTACTGGAGGACCTTATAAGCATATGTTTTGGTACAACTTGTAACATCATTCATTTATCCCTATCTTTGTGACTTCTCCAGCAACAAAGGGTGAATATATTCGAAGGAGAGCACGAGCTTCTTTATGGTTCAATAATCTCCACTACTTCAAGAAGTGAGAGGTCGAGGTCATTTCCGTTGACTGCGAAACACGTAGAGTGGTAGAAAGAGAGACCATTTGAGAATCTCCACTACATTGACGGAGCTGGGTCATGATGAATGATTCGCAGTAGGGAAAAGAGAGAAGAAAGTGTTGGGGAAGAGGAATAAAAGAAAAGAGAGGGAAGGAAAAAGAAAAAGAAAAGGAAAAGGAAAAATAGGGAAAAAGAATAGGGAAAAAGAAAAAGAGAGAAAATAAAAGAGGGAAAGCGAAAAAGAGAGAAAATAAAACAATTGATAAAGAAATTTGGTATATGTGGTGTAAAAAATTGATAGGGTATGTCTATGGCCTTGGTTTTTAAATAACTGAGGCTATAGGGTATGTCTATAGCCTCGGTTTTTAAATAATTGAGGCCAAAACCTTATGGCCTCGATTTTTAAAGAAATCAAAGCTAAATGTCCTAGATTATATGTATATATTGTAGTAGTGTGCTTACATGTAATGCACTTTTCAAAAATAGATTGCACATCATGCTTCATATTAGGCCAATAAAATTGCTCATGAAAAATATCTAAAGTCTTTAGAACACCAAAGTGACCCATCAAACCTCCCCCATGACTTTCCCTAATAAGCAACTCACGAATAGAACAAATAGGTACACAAAATTTATCTTTCTTGAATAGAAATCCTTCAACTCAAATCATTTAAATGAAGCAATGAAAATGAGTATATGAAACTTCATCATATGTTTAAAATCCTAACATTCAATGCAAAACTTATAGATATCATATAACAATTTATAAAAGAGTAAAATAAATATTAACATAAGCTCAATAATTTCACAAGGTAGTCTCACTATTTGATTCTTATATAACAAATTTAGGTTTTAACTCAATCTTAACATCCAAAAATAATTCTATTAATATCCAGCTCATACATTTTTACTATTATAAAAAAGCTTGACACATCATTTCATATTGAATGTTATTCAATCGGATACCGTTCAAATTAAACTATGGTCATCTGGTGCGTTTAATGTTAAACGTAATTCAATTAGATCTCATTCAATATTATTAAAATGCTATTTTATGATTATTATAAGTTTTAAGAGTATTATTTTTTATAATTTTTCAAAAAAGAAAAACTCAAATATGGTAATACAATTTGTTAAAAAAAAGTTTCCATTACTTGTACATATTTGCTCAATATGAATTTTTTAAAATTATAATTAAACAAATGGTTAATATTTAAGTATTTGATTTTCTAAAAAAATAATTGCTATACATTAACCGTGCATTCTTACGAAAATTCTCTTATTTTGATTAATTTTTATATTTAACTAAACTAAATAAATCACAAAAAAATTTAATATTTATTTAACTTTTAATGTTCGAAATTTTATATAACTTAGTTGTGGCTCCAAAATTATTAGAGTCTAAAATTATTTTATACTACAAATTACGATTTTTAAATTACATATAAAAATTTATTGTTATTATATAAAGTTAATAAATATGATATGAAAATAAAATAAGATTACCAACACATAAAGTACGTTCATTTTTGCTAGTATAATTAAGGTATCCATTTTCTGCTAACTTAATTACTATGGGAAAACTCATAATTAAATTCCTTAAAATAATTTGAACATTATTTTTTAAAATTAATCTTTTTAAAAATAAATAATTTTATATTAAAAATGCATTTAATAAAACAAATTTTTTGTTTCAATTTCATACTAACATAAGTAAATATGATGAGTTTTAATTATTTTTATTTTAAATTTCTTCCAAAATTTATTTTTTTCTCAATTTTTTTCAAATTTCATTATAAATTAATAAATGTAACCAACATGTCAAGTGATACAACTTCATTTAATTCGATAATGCAATAAGTGCATAACAATAACCTCACTCTTCATAAATAGAGTTTTATTAAAAAAAAGTTATTTATTGTTAGTTTACCGAAGGTCAAACATAATACTTCTTTTTCATACGTAAAGTATGAAATTGCTCTTTCAAATACACGGGATTTGAGACATCTTTTGCTTGATACAGTTCTTCAAGCTTTTCTCAGAGTTATTTGATCATAGATATTCCATGCACATTTGTAAGAATATTTTTGACAATACAGAGTCGAATTGCACTTGCAGCTCTTAGATCAAAAGTTTCTCAATCTCCATCACTTATGCTGGTTTTACTAGACTCGGTACTGGTAATAGGGGTTGGTTTCTCCTTTAACGCCTTGTTTAACCCGTATTGGATCAACAAATCTTTGACTTATACTTGCCACAAGTCAAAATTGATTATCACATCAAATTTCTCAATGTCAATCTTGACTCCTCACATTTTTGCTTCTTTCTTTTAAATTAGATTTGATACTAGTTGTTAGGAAATTTGGATCAAATGGTATAATCACAAATTCTTCATCCCAAGATCCTACTTAGCAGAATATCAAAGAAAAGAGAAATAAAAAATACACAACCCAAGAATTATAATGGAAAACTATAAATTTGAGAAAAACCACTTTCATTGTCAAAAGACAACCATAGAAAAAATTCACTACGTGGAAAATGGTTACAACCACATTTTCAGTAATTTTCTCACACACCCAAAAAACGAGCAATTATAAGCACAAGAGAATTTTTCCACAAAATTCTATCAAAAAAAAACTTTTTATACAAGTTTTTCTCTATTTTTGGTATGATTAACAATAAAGAAATGAAGTCATATTTATAGCTTTCAAGTTTCCATTTCATGAATCAAACATTTTTCATTCATCAAAATTAAACTATCTAATTTTTCCATTCATCATTCAAACAAGGTTAAACACATCTATCCTTAACAATATGGGAAGCCAATTTCTATGAATTTTCTTCTAAATTAGACGTATCTTATTTTAACTAATAAATTTAATATTATTTTTAATCAATTATAACATTATTTTATAAATAAATATCTTTTTAATATAATATTTAATATTATTGTTTGAAAAATAGTAAAAATTTATATAACTTTTAATATAAAATAAAATAATAAATTGGATATAACCTTCAAATCAAATTTGATTTAGTCCACAAAGAGGCACGGCAAGTGTTTATTTTTACTTATAAAAATATTATTAAAAAAATATTTTTTTAAATTATAAAGTTAAATAATATTATTTATAATCTAGTACAGATTTTTCCTATATTTTATTATTAAAAAAAAGACTTAATTTGAAGTCTGGACAAAGACTTTGTTGATCATCTCTACTTCAATAATTAGCTCGAATACATCCACCCACAGTTTATATATAATCAGCATTATTTAAGGATTGAGACTTGTTAAATATTGATTATCATTTAATTAAAAACTATTTAATATTTTTAAGATTTTATTTTTATTTTTATAATTTTTTAAAGATATTTTTTATAATTTAAAAAAGAAAATCATCTTAATTGGCTAATAAATATATATATATATATAAGTAAAACGGGAGGCGGCTAGGGGGGAGGAAAAAAAATATAACGGAAGGCACAACAAGTATGATACTTTACTTTATACTTTACACTTCCAATTTTATAAACAAGTGTGGTTAACTTATTTTTGATAAAACAAGTATAATTTTATAATTTTATAATAAAAAAATATTTTTTAATGATCGGTAATTTATTTTTGATAAATATTAAAATTATATTAATTTTAATTTTATTTAAAAAAATTATTAAGATTATTTAAATTAAAATTTAAAATAAAATTAATTTAAAAAAATACGTAAAAAAAATTAAAGATATTATTAAATATCAAATTAATAGAAATACAAATTTAAAATAATTAAATTCTCTTTAATATAGTAAATTATAATATTAAAATCATTTAATGAATGGATAGTTATTTAGAAACATTAAATTCAAAATAAATCAAAAAAATATGAAAATAAATAATTTAAATTAATATAAAAAATAAAGTATATTTTAAAATTAAATTAAATTTTTTATTAACATAAAGAAAAATTAGTTTGTACCGAAAATTGAATTTTATATAAACAAATTCATCTTAATTTTTTTTAAAAATCAAATTCTTTTTTACAATAATAAATTATAATACTAAAATCATTTAATTAATAAATAAATAATTAGAAGCATTAACACGAAGAAAAATTACTTCGTAGCAAAAATTGGATTTTATATAAACAAATTCATCTTAATTTTTTAAAGATAGCATCGAAAGAAAAATAACTCACAAAAATAATCTACTTTGGCATTAATCTCCAATATGCTTTTGATTTTCTCTTTCCAGCCGCGCATCCCTACTTTTTTTTCTTTTTTTTTATTTATCAGTTTTGTTTTTGCTGTCTGCGCCTTCCGTTATTTTTTTTTTCCTCCCTAGCCGCCTCCCTAGCCGCCTCCCTTTTACTTATATATATATATATATATATCTTTCCAACCGCTGCTTTCGTTTCTCTTTTTGTTTTTGTTTTCTTTATATATATAATACATCTCCTTCCTTATATATATATATCGAGAAATATCCATTTAAATTTTAGAGTATTTAAAATAATATATTTTTAAAATTTTGAACCTTCATTTTTTTCAAATTTAAAATAAAATTTAAATAATAATAATGAAATCTAAAATCAATAAAAATTAAATAACATTAGACTAAAGTTAAAGTTAAAAAGTGATAAATTATATCAAATTATGCAAGTTATCAAACATTCACAAACTTAGAATTTTATTTATTCTCCAACAAAAGGAAAATAACCAAGCCATGATCTAAATTTAGATTTCATCACTAGTAATTTACTCTTTTTACATCGAAAATAATAAAAAAATCAATCAAAAATTCATTAATTTGTTAAGCAAGAGTTAAACATTTACTTCAACCTAAAGCTAAGTCCTTGAGTGTGAGTGTGTGTGTGTGAAATAGTCAATTTAACTCCAAACCATCAGCAAATTCAGATAAAAGTAGAACAACTGAAATCAAAAGAATTCTCTCAAAACTTAACTCTATAAGTCTAATTTTCAAAAATACTCTCCACTAATGTAATCAAATACCAATGGAATTATGAATTATCTCGAATTCTATTTTCTAAGAATATATGGAGAGAATGTCATTTTTGAAATTGAAAAGGTGAGAAGAAAGTGTTATGATTTGATAAATATGTACCGAAATAAACGAATTTTAGAAGAGCGACAAATGGAATTTTCAACACGTTTCAATACATCTCAAAGTTCAAAAGGTACTAGTATTCTTAATCCTAGTAGTATAAATGAGTATAAACAATGAAAATTAATGCAAAATAAAGCTGGATCTTTGAAATCTGAGTTAGACTCTTATTTATAGGAGGTTGATGTAGAAATTTAGGATGAAGAGTTTGATATATTGTCTTGGTGGAAGTGTAATAAACATAAGTATCCAATAATGCATGATATGGCTAGAGATATCTTGGCTATTCCGGTCACCACAGTTGCTTCAGAATCTACATTTAGCACAAGTGGTAGAGTAGTGAGCAAACATCATAGTAGACTCAAAGAAAACACATTGGAAGCTTTGATGTGTACTCAAGATTGATTATGGGCTAATATTCATAAATAAGGTATAAGTCTATATATTTAACATATTATATTTTATTAACACTTGTTTTATGTATTATATATTAATTATTTAATTGTGTATTCAAATATTTTATAATTTATTCAGATATGTTATCTCCTGGTTCATCCGCTTCTACTATTAATATTGCAGAAGATAATGTTGAGGTAAAAAAATTACATTATTGATTAATCAATTTATTATTTTGGTTTATAAAAGTGATTTTATATGTTTGATTTTTGCAAGATACGCGTGCTAATGATGAATAATTAGAAGAAAGAAGTTTTGATTTATTGTACTTGAAGTTTTCTTAAATTTATTTAATTAGTTTTAAATATTTGTATTAGTTTATAATATTTTATTTATATATTATTTTTCTTGTTTATATTTATTTAATTTTATCTAGATTCATAGAAATATATATTATTAAATGTTAAATTTGTTTATCATAAATTCAAAATAACAAATTTAAATAATAGATTTAGATAACAATTTCAATATCCACTATTTGTTTTAGGTGTATTGCATAGCTAAAAGTAGCTGAATTGAATAGAATTTTGAAAATGGGTTTTTTTTGGTTTTTTTAAATAACTATCCTGAACTGTTATCCACGGGTAAAAACCAGTCCCCGAACTGCAATAGTTTTTGGGCTGTTTCGGGGACAGATTTTATAATTCAGTTCGGGGACGGTTATATTAAAATTTGTCCCCGCCCATCCCTGTGCCCATCCCTAGTTGTAATGACAAGCCATAGGGTGGCTAAGAAAGAAACATATATGAAAAATCAAAGAAAATTGAGAAAATATTTCGTAGAAAGAAACAATAAAAAAATATCCATAGATCTTTCTTGACAATATGCTCATCCTGATGACAATATTATTGCTATACTCAATAAGGGTTCTGCTCTCTATTGTTTTTACCTTGAAACTCAATAAGTGGAGTTTTTTTATGTGTGGTTGCCTTGATACTCATAGTCTTTACTAATTTCAATCACTTTAACCCTTTTTCAATTCTTGCCTTTCACTTTCTCTTTTTTTCACACTTTAATCAAATAGAGCAAAAATAATATTGATTATTTAATTCAAACTAATTTTCTCTTTAAATGAAAATTTCAACCAAAGTATTTTCTCAAAATTTAAGGTAAATTCATGGTTTTTTAGGCTTAGAATGGGAATGATTTATGTAGTTAAAAGAAAAAATAAGGCTTACGTAAAACTCTACCTAACATAATAGCAGATTTTGAAGGACAAAGATTTAAATCCAAGTACTCATAAAACTCTGCCTAACATAATAGCAGATTTTGAAAAATTTCTCAAAACCATCATCATTCACAAATTTTAGAATCATAGCGAATTCAATCATACTCAAAATACATGTCTGATAAGATAATCCAACAACTCAAGACTATAGGAGTTGACACTCCCAAAATTAAACTAAAAAATGTCCTCATTGTAATTTAAAAGGGAGATAGATTGAAGAAATGAAAGGAACTTCCCTGGTTTTATGGTGGATCCACATTAATTAGTAATTTTCAGCTCTTTATTCCTACATAATAAACCAACATAAAATCTAAATTATTAAAAAAGTAATAAAATAAATAAATAAATAAAAGAAAGTTTTATGGGCTACCTCCTATAAGTGCATGCTTTATAATCTATAGCCAGACTTTTCAATCTTTATCAATTTGGATTTCGAAGAGGAATAAATGTACAATTCCTCTCTACTTGTTCTACATAATAGTGCTTCAATCTCTTACCATTAACTCTGAATATATTCCCTACCTTGTCCTTCAATTCTATTGCTCTAAAAGTGGAAACTTTTTCAATTGTATAAGAACCTATCAATCTTGATCTTAACTTACCCGGAAAGAGTTTTAGTCTTGAATTGAAGAGAAAAACATGTTGTCTTAAAGAAAACTCACGCCTAAGAATTTGTTTGTCATGCTACTTCTTTGTGTATTCTTTGTAGATCTTTGCGTTTTCATAAGCATTATTTTGGAACTCATCCATTTATTTCAATTGAAGAAGTCTCTTTTCCCCTACTACCTTCGAATCAAAATTAAACTTCTTTACAACCCAATAAGCTTTATACTTCAACTCTATAGGAGATGACATGCTTTTCCAACTGAAAAGTCATCCATGAAAATTTCTATCATATTTTTTACCATATTAGAAAAGATAGCCATCATGCAACATTGAAATGTTGTTGAGGCTTTGCACAATCCAAATAACATCTTATGTATGCAAATGCATGGACTTATACCTTTTATGTCAGAGATAGTCCATCCTAATGTTGTTCTATGCTTCCTTAACACACACAGTAACTTTTCCTCTTCTTTAAGTGTAAGTGATTCCACATCAATCATTGGAAGGGTATAACTATCACCTAAGAATGCATAGCGAAGATGCTCAGGAAATTGCTTCAACTATGGAGTTGTTATTTTTTGCACTTTTTTTGTAGAGATAATAGAATTTGTCTTTGTTACCATTGGCTCTAGCCTCTCCACTTCTTTGCTAAATGATGTAACCTGCTACAATGATCGTTCTAGGTAATCAGCTAGCATATTTTCTTGAAAGGCTTCTACTTCACATTGTTCAATGATATCTACTCGAAAGCAAGTGCTTTGATCTTCTGTAAATCTCATGGCTTCGTAGATGTTAAACATAACATCTTCCTTGTGTTACTCTCAATTTTAACTCACCCTTTTGAATATCTATTAAAGCCCTTCCCATAGCCAAGAATAGTCAGTCAAGAATTAGTGGGACATCTTGGTCATCGTCCATATCTAACATCATAAAATCAGCACGAAAAATAAATTTATCCACCTTTACCAATACATCTTCTATGATTCCTCGTAGATACTTGATGGATCAATTTGCTAGTTGTAAAGAAATTGTTGTTTGTTTCATCTCTCCAAGTCCTAATTTGCTATAAACAGAAAGTGGCATAAGATTAATGATAGCACTAAGATCACATAAAACTTTATCAAAAAAATGAATTTTCAATAGTGCAAGGCAAAGTGAAACTCCATAGATTTTTTAATTTTTGAGATAATTTCTTTTGAAGAATGGCACTACATTCTTCAGAAATCTTCATTGTTTTGAAATCCTTCAAACTTTTCTTCTTGGAAATGATGTCCTTCAAGAATTTGACATAATTGGGCATTTGTACCAAGGCATCTACAAAAAGGAATATTTATGTGAATTTTCTTAAAGATATCCAAAAACTTAGAAAATTGTTTATCTAATTTTTTTTTTCAAAGCGTTGTGGATAACAAAGTGGAGTAGAGAGAATATGAGGATTGTTAGGAAATGAAATTGATGGAGGCATGTCAAGCTCTCTTAGTGCATTATTAACAATCTCCTCTTCTTTCACTTTATTATTGTTTTGGTCATTGTTTGGAGCTATAGGGGTGGACTCGGTTTCCTTTGATGATGACCTCTCAATTTCTCTTCCATTCCTAAGTGTAATGGCATTCCATTATTCCTTTGATTCATTTTCATATTATTAGGAAAAGTTCCTCTTTGTTGGGCATTAATAGTTATGGCCAATTACTCAATTTGCATTTCAAGATTTTTCATAGTGGCTCCCATATTGCTACAATGAGTCTCAATGTTATCTAATAGTGAATCACTCTTTTTAAACCTTGCTTTGGTCTCCTCAACAAAGGAAACCATGGCATCCTCAAGTGACATCTTCTTCTATCTTGGTTGACTATCAAACCTTGGAGGAGGTTTCAACACATTCTTTGTGTTTCCATAAGAAACATTCTCATGATTTTGAAGCCTTGGATGGTAGTAATTTTTCATAGGATCACCACGATAATTGTAGTTCTGATTATTGATGTATTGAACCTGCTCTTGATTTGATTCATTCATCAAAACTGTTATACTTGAGATTGCAACATATTCAACACTTTGTGGTATTCTTTGAGTTATCAAGGCTAAAATCTAATGAGATAGAGACGCAACTTGAGCTGAAAGAGCAGCAAATGACTCCAATTTATGAATCCTGATAGCTTTCTTAGCCATAGATCTTTCGATTGGGCATTAATAGTTGTTTGAGGCAATTTCTTCCAAAAGAGAAGTAACACCTTCAATTGTCTTTGACATCAAATTTCCACCAGAAGCAGCATCAACTATGGTTCTAGTTTGCCCATTTAACCCATTATAATTGGAAATCCATGTTAAGGACAACACTGAATCATATTTTTATACCTTTCCCATGCTTCAAAGATTGTCTCAAAATCATTTTGTTTGAATTGACCAATCTCACTCCTCAGTTGGGCTATTTTTGCAAGTGAAAAGAATTTAGTAAGAACTTTTCTACCATGTCTTGCCAACTAGTGATGCTTCCCGGTTGTAGAGATTATAGCCAACCTCTGGCCTTGTCTCTCAATGAAAAAGGAAACAACCTTAGTTTAATGGTGTCCTCAGTAACACCATAAATCTTTATTGTGTCACAAATCTCCAAAAACATCACCAAATGAATATTGGGATCATCAAGTGGTGATCTGCTAAATTGGGCTTGTTGCACCATGCTGATCAATGCCGGTTTGAGCTCAAAATTATTGGCATTAATGGTTTGGCGTCTTACATCTAAGTAGTTGTCATTCATAATTGACCTCACATAATCCATCAAGGTGTGTGGCTGTACATTCTGTTCTCCTACAACCATGGCTAGTACTTTCTTATTTTCTCATGATCTAAAAGTTCTCTCAATCTTCGGATCAAAAGAAATAATGTTTCAAGTTCTAGTACGATGCATCCAACGTCAAAAACACACCTAAATATAAAAATATAAAAATATAAAAAAAATTAAAAAATTAAATATAATTCTAAATTAAAACCAAGATTACTTTGTATCGATATTGGCAAAAAAAAGAAAAAATTAATCCCCGACAACGAAGCCAAAAACTTGATCGGTGCAAAGTATCGTAGTTTTATAATAAAGTGATAAGAAGAGTATCGTTTTCGGGGATTTGTAACTTACTTTTTACAAATACCAAAATTATACTAATCTCAATTTTATCTAAAAAATCACTAAAGTTGTTTTAATTGAAATTTAAAATAAAATTAATTTAAAGAAAATGTGCAAAAGAAAATAAAGATATTATTAAAAGATCAAATTAATGGGAAGAAAACTTATAAGAAATTGATTTCACTTAATCCATCAATATGCTTTATTTATCTAGCTAATTGAATTTAATTCTCTTTGTTTATTAACAATCTCTAAAAAATATTGAAAAACCTCTTTCGATAATTAATTGGAAACATTCTTGTTCATTAATTTACACAAAAATATGCAATTTAATAAAATAAGAAAACATTAAAACCAATGATTTTAAGACTATACAGGTTCGTACAATTCTTTCGATCGCTATATTTACCTATACCAAAATATTTCAGATCTATCTTATAATTCTCTCTTACGATAGTAAATCATAAGACTAAAATCATTTAATTAATACACAGTTAATTAGAAGCATTAAACTTAGAATAAATCATTCAAACATGAAAAGAAATAATTTAATTTAACATAGAAAATGAAGCATAGTTAAGAATTAAATTATATCTCTTTTCTAACATAAAGAAAAAATTAATTCGTGTTAAAAATTAAATTTTACATAAATGAATTTATTATAATTTTTTTAAGAAGAATAGAAAGAAAAATGACTCACAAAACCTCTTTCTCTTTATTGCCGCGCCTGCGTATTATTTTTTTTTTATTATTTCTCAGTTTTTTTTCGTCTCTACGCCTTCTGTTTTTTTTTCCTACCTCTCCCTCTGCTTTTCTTCCTTCCCCCCTTGTTCCTAGCCGCCTATATATATAATAATAATAATAATAATAACCCCTAGCCGCCTTCTTTTTTATCAATCTATCTATCTATATATATATATAAACCTTTTCTTTTCTTCTTCTACGGCTTTATCTCTTCTCTTAATTATCAACCTTTTTATAGCATTTAGATCTACTAGTAATGGGTACGCGTCATGATGAACAAGAAAGAGATATAGAGCTCAATGCCGTAACAGAGAGGTTAGTACTACTCAATTCTCCTCTATTACTCTACATACTCCTAATTAACTAATAATATCACTTATCATATGATATTTTTCAATTTTAATTAACAGATATCAACGACTACAATCTGAGACTAATCATCACGATTCAAAGAATGCTTCATTATCAGTTTCGAATAGAGGGATAAAGAGAACAATCATTCACTATCACTACGTTCTTACGACAAATCAATTTTACTTATTTTTATTTACAATAGGAGTATCAATAGATACATTATTCTTATTCATTCCTAACATAAATAAGGATAAAAAATGTGTTATTATTGAAAAAGATGTGAAAATTGTTGCTATGGTCTTGCGTTCAGTCACAGACATTTTCTTCCTCGAACGTATACTTTACAAAATTCTAGTGGCATTTGGTCAACCCAAGAACTCTTGCATATTTTACTTCAACATCTTAATCGATATTCTGGGTGTTGCTCCTCTTCCACAGGTAAGAATAGCAACCACAATTAAATTTTATCAAGTATTAATTATATATATATAAAAAAAATATAATATGCAAGGTTAATAACTTTTAAATTAAATTATATAGTATATTTTTTCTATTCGGGAAATTTTTTATATCATAATATGATTATAGATTCAAAATTATCAAATTAATCTCTCTAAAATTGACCTTAAGTTGGGTTTAAAGTTGGATTTTTAGGAGGTCAAAGGTAGGTAAAACTTTTGGGTTTTTTAAAATTACCAAGATAAGGTTAGTTTATAAAATGACTCAAAAACCAACACAACCAACTTACTTACACTCATATGTAGGAATGTTGTAGTTTTTGAAAACAAACACTACTAAAAACTTAAGCTAGTCATACAGTAATCACGTCAAAGTATCGTTTGATAAAAAAAGCTTGTTATACACTTTATAATTTTATATATATGAGTAGGGTTGAACAAATAATTTGATAAATTCAACTCATTTCATCTCATCAATTTTAGATTAAAAAATTTTAAATTTAATTTTGATCGAGTCTTATTTAATTTGTAAAAAACTTGTGGTTCAATATGATGCTCAAAACTATGTATACGAGTGTTACAAATTAATAATATTTTTATATATTTCTCACTCTCAACACATATTATTCTGAGTTTTGATATTATTTTAAAAATTATTAAAAAACTAATAATACTTAAATACATTTATCAAGGATGCCAAAATATGTGCATACAAGTAAAAAAATTCAATTCCCATTAAAAATGTGTGTTGGGTAAATTTATGAAAAATAAAATTATTAAGATTAGTACTTATGTAATTTAGTAATTAAGCATTAGAACACTTAAGATTTGTTTTTCTTTGTCATGATTTGAACACTTAAGATGAATCCATATATACATTTTTAGGCGTTAATTGCATGTTTCTTTACCGGAGGAGGAAGCTCCAAACGATTGATTAAAAGGAAGGATCTGAACTCTATCCTCGTGTTTCAATATTTTCCAAGAACTTCAACGATATATCTTACTTACTTGGGAATTAAAAAGGCTTCTTTTATCTCTCCTAAAGCAGTAATATTTTGGAATTTGTTGTTTTTCTTTGGACTCAGTCATGTAAGTTCTTTCTCTTTTTTTTTTTTATATAGCACAATTCATGTTGTTTCTTTTTGTATAATTTAAAGATACACTTCAAAACTATGCAAAATTTTCAGTTTTTGTATAACATAAAAATTATAGGTTTTTTTTAATATCTTAAAAAACTATGTAAGTTGCAATTACCTCTAATGGAAAAACAGAGTTTGATGTCTCAAAATCACAAGTGATGATCATGTGTACATGTACTTATTTTATGACATTTTTAACTAAATTTTTAAAAAATTATCAATTTTGGACCAAACTTAATGGTAAATTAAAATGAGGTAGTTATGAAATCTAATATAGAACTATAATTACCTGTAAAATATGATACTTAAATATATTTAACTATAATTATATAATATATAATTTATATATTTTTATCAAGGTAATAATAAAAACTTTATATATTTTACAGGTAATTATATTTTGTTTTTAATTTTCCATTCACTTGTTAACTTTGAATACAGATATTTGGATCCTTTTGGTACTTCTTTGCAGTACAGCAAGAGGTATCATGTTTGTACAAGGCATGTACAGGAAGAGCTATCGACTGCGTTCATAGTATTTTTGATTGCAAAGACAGCATTACGAAGAATTTGACAATTAATAGTAACTTTTGCTCTGTAAATCAACCAGCAGACACAAAAGATTTCGGAATCTACACAGAAGCAATTAAAACTGGTTTATTGCTTGTCACAAAAGATATTCCAAGTAAGATTATTCATTCTTTTTGGTGGGGATTGCGAAATCTGAGGTTAGACATTTTTAAGTGTTTGTCTTTGTCTATCTGAGTCATAAAAAATAAATAATTACATCCAGTTTTATTGTAACTTCGTAAAAATTAAATAATTAAAAATATTATTTTGTTTTTAATTTTATGATGTACAGTTCTTGTGGCCAAAACCTCCACTCAAGTGGCAATCTGTGGGAGACCTGCTTTGGAGCTTTAATTACCACCGCTGGGCTCGTGCTTTTTTTGTATTTTATTGGACAAGTTCAGGTTTGTTCTGAATATATATATAGCTCTAAAATAATTGATAAAGGTAAGTAACAACATTGTTAAAATAATTGATGCCATACAATATATATATATCAAGCATTTTACTAACCATACTATGGGCACTGACAAAAAAAATTATTACTTAAAATTAATTAAGTTATATAATTATGATAGGTGTATATTGAGGTCTTGACAGGGTGCAGTATTAACAAAAGAAAAGTGGCAGGGATTGAAATACAGAGAACTAGATATGGATGTGTGGTTAAATAACAATAACATTCCCAATAAAGATAGGATTATAATCAATCTTATATTTAATAATTAATCATTAAAAAACAAATATTTATATGTCAAACTATATTTGCCATGGAATTTGACAAAGGAAAATATGATATATATATATACTAACCTTACTAATATCAAACCTTTTACTAACCATACTTGTGGCATAGGTGTATATTGAGCTCTTAGCAGATGCAATAACAAAGGAAAAATGGCTGGAGATGAAATACAGAGAAATAGATGTGGATGTGTGGTTAAATAACAATGACATTCCTAATAAGGATAAGATTAAAGAAACTTTAATGCGAAAGATTCGATACATGCCAGAAATTAAAGATATTCATTTGAAAATTCTACTTCCTCTTCTATCAGCTCAAGAAAGAAGGTCTATGAAAAGTTGGCTTTGCCATCCAATTCTAAAAAAGGTATGTAATTGTATTTTTTTTAAATAGGTGATTTCAAATATGCATGTATTATTTACACAAATGTAGACATTTTCAAAGATGTGAAAAGTGCAAGGTCTCTAGTTATCTATCATTGGTACTAGGTACGAGGACCTGCTAGAAACTACATTTTGTTGTTAAAAGGGAAATTTAATCTTTATCATTATTATTTTATACAATCTAAACTCACACACTCATGAGTAATCCCGAATATTTTAGAAGTTAAAATTGATTTCATGTCATTTAATCACAACTTATTGGTAAAAATAAAGACAATTTATTATTTTAAGTAAAAATATTGTCATGATATTAGTTATTACTATTATTATAAAAATGGAATTTATAGGTTATGTTAATTTTTTAATTACTACTATTTTATTATATTATTATTAAAAATTGTCTTTTAAGGATAAAGAAGTGCATTTCTTTAGGGGTGTGGATCAGATCGAAACCGTTGATTTTATAATCATCCGATCCGATCTGAACATCCGATCAGATTGAAATATCCTAATATGCAACCGATCCGATCACCTTTAAAATTTGATGCAATTCAATCCGTAATCTCTTCAGATTGGATCGGTTGAATTCGATCAATCCGACTAATAAACTTAATTAATTCTATTTTTGATATTTTTGAATAAAAAATTTAAATTTTCAAATAACATAAAAGAAACCTTAAAATATGACTAATATAGGAATGACCAATGAGAATATGACTAATATATAAAATATAAATATATATTTAAGTATCTTCGGTTAGATCGAATGATACATAATGAAATATGTCATCTGATCCGAACTTAACAGATTGAAAAAAATTTCATCCGATCTAATCCGATGGTCGGATCAAAAGCATCAAAAAATTAATGGATTGAATTAGATTGATCAGATTAGTCGGATGATCAGATTTTTTATACACCCCTATATTTCTTCACCTAATTATATGTTTAATTTCATTAGGCAAGTATTTTGTTTACTTTGATTAACTAAAATTGAAAAGTAGAGAGACAAAAATCAAATAAAAATAAGATAATTAAATATAAACATAAAAAAATATCATTTGTTTCATTTAACATTATAGGTTGCAGCTCTTCAAAATGTAGACAACAAAATATTGGAGGAGATAACTACTTGCCTAAAACCAGTGATCTATTATGAGAACAGTTACATAATTCGTGAAGGAGAACCATTGGGTTTTATGTTTTTAATCACACAAGGTGTTATATGGAACTTCAAAATTAGTGATGGTAATAACAACAATGTTAATGTTATGGGAAATTATAGACGTATTTTGAAAGGAAATGTCTACGGAGAAGAGCTTTTGGAACAGATTTTCAAATCAATACTTCTTGGGGTTGGCCGAGATTCAGATATTCTCATCTCACATACAAATGTGAAAGCTCATACAAAGGTAGAGGCCTTTGTTATAATGGACAAAGATATAAGAATTATAGTTAATAGATTCAAGATCCCAATCATACAAAGTCTTCAAAGATCTGGGAAGTTTGTTGTAAAACCCGAGTCATCCGCAGCTTCAATTATTCAAAGTACTATGCGTTGGCATCATCGCCGATGTGATCAAAATAAGCAACTCTAATTTACAGTTGACTCAAGGGTTACTTAACGTTTTATAAGTGACAATAAATTGTGTAATTATTTTTTATCATTATAATTAAAAGTGTCATATTATCTTCCGTTAGTTATGAATCTAATTATGATATTAGTCCTATTACATATTTACATTTCTATTGTTTTCTTCTTTTTTCCTCTTTTGCAAAAACTTCTTGTTAAGTCCAATTTTTTTTATTAAATGATATTTGTGAGATGGAATAATATAATTCTCGCATTTGGTATAATTTAGTATATCTCATGTGACAAGCAAAGAGTGGTCTCAATCAACAAATGATTTTACCGACTAAGCCCAATAAGTATTAAGTCATCATATAAGATGATCACAGTATAGTCTCATAAAAAAATAAATGGCTAGAATTATTCACTATTTATTCACAGATCCTATCATATCTTAAATCTAATAACATATAACAGTACTACAAATTAAGGCTTTTAAGTCACTTATTAAAATTAATAACTGACTTGAAATGAGGAGACTTCAAATTTAAAGTCGGCTCAACATATTTGGTGCATTTTCTATTACCCCCACTACCTGTTTTCGATCACATAATAGCAGAAAAAACTAAAATATGTTTAAAAGAGTTTTTAAATAGTACAAATTATTGAAAAAATTAAATATTAATTAATTACTTGAGAATTCAATTTATTACAAAAAACATTTATATACAATATATTTAACTTAAATTACAAATAAAGTGCTAACGCCTCTTCTGTCATAAATTTGTGATATATCCACTTTATTTCAAGGAGAGGAAGTTTGGTTTGTTGCTTAGAATCACCAACAATGTCCCATTCATAATAACCATCAATGAGATGAGATAGAGTTTGGGCAGGAAAGCAGGTTCAAACAATAATTCATTCCCCTAAATATTCATCAAACATCCATCAAACAAGCCCAAACATTAACGACACAAGAATAGAGAAATTAAAGCATTAAAAATTTACCATAGTGTTGTCCTTTGCAATTCAATATCATCAAATTCTTCTCCCGATTCTTCTTGTTATGTAATAATTTGAAACATGTGTTCTGCCCATTCTTCTAAAAAATTCTCAAAACTTTGCATATCATAGTTGGATTTGTTCCAACCAAATAACTACATTTATTTAAATTCAAAATAAGAATGTAATATCATGAATTCACAAAAAATAACTTATATATGTTAAAAAATTATATTAGTAATCTTTAATTGGAATGTTGATATTTAAGGTGATTTTGCTCATAAATTTCATGACAAAGTAACTACATATGACTCCATCATTTTGTTATGGAACCTACAAAAAAAAGTGATTATGGTTTTCTATATTCGAACATCTTTATTATTCAATAGTAAAATTCATTAAATTATTAACATTCGCTTGTACATACCACAACTTTGTTCCATATAAGCTTATGTGATTTTTAAGGGTAATGCCTCTACTCTTGTTCCACAGCTTCCATGACCTATCAAAGTTTACAACAATTAATTTTTTTATTAAATATTACAAAGAACAAAAGAAGAAAAATAGCTAACTTAACTCTTACATTTCAACAAATACTTTTGTGTCTTTACTTAATTCCATGGAAGTTGAGCCACAGTAGCAAACATAATTGTCATATAGATCAAGGATTATCAACATCCAATAATCTTGATCTTGTTCAAACTTTAGTGGCCAAGAGATTATTAACTTCTGATTTCTGTTAAGTGTTAATACCTTATCACATAATTGTTTATCTTTGATGCTAACATTCTTCTCTTGATATTGTTTGACAAATGATGAATCATAGAACATTGCTAAATGTGATAAGTGATTACCTTAAAGTATATAATAACATGCTCAATATAAAAAACTATATATAAATAATTAGATAATATAAATATAATTATATGTTCTACATAAATGAAACTTATTTACTGATTGAGGACTCACCTTGTCTACACTTGAATTATACTTAAATCGATCATTTGAAATTCAAACAATTGAATATGCACTCGATTGATATATATGTTTGCCCAATGTCTACGCCAAAAATTTCTCTAGGAAGTGGCACAGTCCATCCATCATATATGCTAGTCTTGCTCACAACAATAGTCAATAAAGAGCCAGATTTCTCCTGAAGTTTAAAGCAAATTAATAACTATACTTTTTCCATGGCTTCTTTTTCAATGACTTAGTATCTTAGTATCTCTTAAATGTTCCACAATTACTAATTATGGTATAAAAGATTAAAAAAGAGGTGTTATATATATTAGTAACAATAAAAGAATAAAAAATATAATAGTAGTAAAAAACGATTTATCTTAAGTAATAAAAATAATACTATATCAAAATTTATCACAACTTGACTTGACGACCAAGTGACATATTGTCCAATAGCTTCTTGGACAATGGTAGCATTAAAAGGCACAGGTAGTAGACAATGATGGAGTAATGATTGATCAATTACTATTTTTTAATAATTTGACAAATATTGATTATGAATCATTCAATCATCGCTCAATTGTTGTACCATTCTAATAACAACATATTTCATAGATGAGGGATGTTTCAACAAAAAAATCATATTCTGTAAAATATTTAAGCGTTATATATAATAAATAATAAAAATCATAGACTATCCACATAAGCATTAAATCTTACCCCAAATGATTCCTCTAATGGAGGACTCTCATATGGGGTAGCTATTGGAAGGAAATTCTTATCAAAACATTCATCATGTGATTGATGGTAAGAATGCACAAATTGCATTGGATAATTTTGATATAGAGATAATCTCCAAGAGTGATATGTGCATACCTTAGTTAAAATCTATACTAAATCATTAAATAATGCATAAAATGGCCATGATTTCTTGAGAAGACAAAGTATTTGAAGCTAATAATTTGGAAGGTGGTCAAACTAGGTCAATCAAGTAAATTGGTCCTAATTGCAACTTAGCAATTATATATTTATAAATTTATCATTTACCTATATGTATCAGTATTATACACCATGTATGAGTTCGTTAAAACTTATAATTCAATAATTAAAGTTATCGAAATTTGAAGAAAAAATTTATCCCTTTTCTTGAAAAGAGAACAAGTAGCTACAACTATATATATAAGGCTTGAACTTATAATTGTTATAGTTTATTAGAACTAGCCTAACCACAAAGCTCTCACACTTCATTTATAAGCAAAGGTAGTGTCAAGCGCTAGGAAATCATATTTCTTACACTAAATCAATATATAGTTTTTGTTAATTATATTAGTTATTAATATAATGGGTTGAAATTAAGTGGTCAAATTTTGGTAATAAAAATACCTAAAATATCCTTGTATTTTCACATGCATTACATATGATATTCAATTTCGGGTCAATTATGAACAGAGTAGTTAATTTAAAGAGATTTTAATAATATAAATATTCAATTATAACAAAAACTAGTAAAAGTAATAAATTATAAATTTTCAAATGATATGATATGGATATTGCAGAGAAGAGAAGAAAATGAGAGAAACTGAAGGAGAGAGAGTGTGGATTTAGTATATTTCTTATATATTCTTTATTGAATTCAAGAGGCTTTATATATAGCCTTACATGGCTGGAATTTCAAGGACAATATTCTAACTAATTCTAACATTCCTAACTGAATTATTATCCTCGTAGCAATGCATTTATTTGGTAGTCCCCATGGTGTGTGTTGCTTGCACTTCAGCGATGTTTGTGGTCTCCCTCTATGCCCACGTATGCCTACTTATGCGTGTTGTCATGCACCCTCATATGTTCTTCTCGTCTGATATCGCGTGCACTGTCATGCACCCTCGCGCGCTCTACTCACCCGATGTTGCACCTAGGAGCATTTTGAGTAGATGTTGCTCGTATCATTTCTCCCTCCCTTTGAGAATCCTTGTCCTCAAGGATGAAGTCAGGGTAGGATTTTGAAAAATGCCATTCATTTTCCCATGTGGCTTTTTCGGTTGGAGCTCCTTTCCATTTGACCAAAATTTCAACTTTGGGTTGATATTTGTTCTTCTGAATCACATGACGATCTAGAATGGCTTCAAGCTAAGGCACGATCGTTGCATGATCAAAGATTGGAGGTAGTTGCACTGAGCTTGGTGTAATTGTTCCCATGTGTTTCTTCAACATGCTAACATGAAATACATCATGTATTTGAGAGTCAGGAGGAAGAGCCAATTTGTATGCCATTGGCCCAACTTTCTCAATAATTCTGTAAGGTCTGAAGAAGTGTGGGGCCAGCTTTATGGATGATCAAAAAGCTATAGAGCTTTGTCGATATGATTGTAATTTTAGATAAACATGATCCTCTTTGAGGAAGGAAAGCTCTCTTTTATGTTGATTGGCTTGACATTTCATTCGCTTTTAAGCTTGTATGAGGTTGTTACGTAAATCATGCATGATGATATCTCGATTATGCAAGTAGTCATCCACAGCCTAAATGTTGGAAGTGCCTGGAATATAAGCTAACAAACGTGGGGGTGGGATACCATAAACTGCTTCAAATGGAATTGTTTGGGTGGATGAGTGTGTTGAAGTGTTATACTAAACTCAGCCCATGGTATCCATTCAACCCATTTCCTTGGTTGATCCCCAGCAAAGCAATGCAAATATTGTTCCAGTATGTGGTTGAAAACCTTAGTTTGGCCATCCGTTTGTGGATGGTAGTTAGAATTTATGCATAATTGGGTGCCTTGTAGCTGAAACAATGCTAGCCAAAAAGAGATGATGAAAACCTGATCTCAATCACTCACTATAGATGTTGGAATGCCATGTAAGTGCACCATATTGGCTACAAATTCCTTAGCTATAATCAAGGTAGTAAAAGGGTCTTTCAAGGCAATGAAATGGGCATACTTTGTCAACCGATCCACTACAACCATAATCATTGTGTTTCCCTTTGAGGATGGTAGTCCTTCAATGAAGTCCATTGAGATTTCAACCCATATCTTGGTATGGATTGGTAAGGGTTGCAGCAACCCTGCTGGTTTCATACAATTAGTTTTGAAGCATTGACATACTTCACATATACGTAGGAACTCCTTTACCTTCTTGCGTATATTGGACCAATAGAAATTTTGTTAGATTTGAGATAGTGTTTTATGGAACCCAAAGTGCCCTTCAATTGGTGATGAATGGAAATCAACAAATTTTTGGGATTAAAGAAGACTTGAGCTTAGGTAAAATTTGTTCTTTTTGAACCATACCCCATCACGTTGATACATCTTAAGGGCATATGGAGAGGAATTTTTGCCTATTAGCCTTTCATAAAAAGGATCTTGTAGGACCTTCTGCTTGAGGATTGACCACCAATCTCCTTGGGGTTGGGAAACAGTTAGGAATTGGAATTCTATTACTCTTGACAAAGAGTCAATAACCTGATTCTTAGTCCTATTTTTATACTCAATTTCATAATCATAGCCAAGGAGTTTAGGCAGCTAACATGCCGGTGCTGGTGTTTTTATTTATTACTCCAGTAAATACTTAACACTTTTTTGATTTGTGCGTACTATAAATGATCTTCCCAGCAAGTATGTGCATCATAGCTTGATAGCCTTAATGACAACCAACATTTCCTTCTCATAGGTAGATAGTGCTAGGGCTAATCCCTTGAGTGCTACACTAAAATAAGCCACTTTCCTATTTTCTTGGATGTGAATTACCCCAAGGCCAATGCCACTGAAATCATAATCGATCACAAAACGTTGTGAGAAATCTAGTAAACGTAGGATGCATAGAGAGGTTAGAGCCTTCTTCAGCTACTGAAAGCCATTGTTGCAGCCTTATTCCATCGGAACCTTTCCTTACTTAATAAATGAGTTAAAGATGTAGCTAATCCACTAAAATAATGAATAAACTTTTGATAGTAGCCTACCAATCCCAAGAATCCTCTAATTTCTTTTGCCGTGGTTGGTGTTGGCCATTCAATGATAGCACAAATTTTTGCTGGATCAACTGAGACACCCTTTTCTAAAATAAGATGGCTCAAGTATTCTACTTGTAATATACCAAATTGACACTTAGATTGTTTAGCAAACAAACTGTTAGTCGTTAGTAATTGTAGGACAATTTGTAAATGCAAACTATGGTCCTCCCATGAGCTGGAGTATACTAAGATATCATCAAAGAAGACCAAAAACTATTTCTTGAGGAAGGGTAGAAAGATATCATTTATGAGACTTTGGAAACTGGTTGGGGTGTTGCTTAGTCCAAATGGCATCTATAGGTACTCATAATGACCTTCATGTGTTCAAAATGTTGTCTTATAGATGTCATCTTTCTGAACTCTTCATTGATGGTACCCTGAATGAAGATCTAGTTTGGAATAAACTTTGGCTCCATGGAGTTCATCTAGCAATTCATCAATGATATGTATAGGGTACTTGTCTTTGATAATGATTTTATTCAAAGTTCGATAGTCTACACAAAATCTCTAGGCTTCTTTTACTAACAAAACTGGTGAGGAGAAAAGGTTATTACTTAGCCTTATCAATTGGGATTATGAGAGTTCCTGCACCATCTTTTCTATCTCAGTTTTTTGATAATAAGGATAGTTATAGGGATGAACATTCACTGGTCCAACGCCAGGTTGTAAGGGAATTTTGTGGTTATGTATTCTTATAAGAGGTAAACATGTGGAAGATTCAAATACTTGAGGGAACTTAGCTAATAGTTTACTTATCTCATGAGGGTATACATTGGCCTGGTCCTTGTGACTCATAACTGGCATTATCTGAAGGAACATCCCTATGCCTTCTAAGCCATAACATTCTTTATCGGTTAGAGCAGTAATGTTGGCTCTCCCCATCCATTGGAATGTAAGAGAGTTTCCTTCTGTTGTGAAGCTGGGGGTCAGTTTCTTGTAATTCATTAGGATGGGGCCAAGGGTTTCAAGCCATTGAACCCTTAAAACTAGTTGGCATGCTACCATAAGAAGAATATAGTAGTCAGTAGTCACTGGATAACCTTGAATGGTGAGAGTGAGGTTACAACATTGTCTAACACACTATATTTTTCACGGTTTTCCACCATTATCTCTTGTTTCTTACCCTGGGTTATTGGCAATCCAAACTGAGAAGTTAAGGCCTGATCAATGAAGTTATGTGTACTTCCTCCATCTATCAGTACCAATACTTTTTTATTCCTTAATTTTCCCATAATACGTATGGTCTGTAGGTGTTTAGTGCTTGTTATGGCATGTAAGGAGATTTCAGGTATGGATTCTTGCTCTTCTTGTTTTGGTTTAGTTTCCTCACATTCATCTGTGTAAGTATGGGTCAAATCTAATATCATAAATAGTTGGGGCCTAGCACAGCGATGGCAACAACAAATATTTTATCATAGTGGTAACGCAATCCTTTCTCTCATCGTTTTCGTGCCTCTTAGTTGGTAAGTCATTAAAAGGCTACTGGTTGAGCTAGGATAGAGTGTTGTATAGGTGGTGGTCTTAACACACCAGTTGTGGTATTAGTTGGTGGTTTGAGCTATATTGTTGGTAGTTGACAATGAGTTTTTGGTGTTGATCTCTTTTGTAAAAAAATTATTTCCTCAATCAGCCTAGCCATACCAATAACATCAGCCAATGTTTCTAGACTGCTTGATTTTAACATCAATACGGATATCATCTCTCAATCCAACTATAAAGCAACCAATTAGGAATTCCTCAGGTAAACCATCTACCCTATGAGAATTTTTTTCAAAGGATTCCTGATATGCTTCAACATTAGTGGTGTGTTTCAAGAGAGATAATGCCTCAAGGGTCCTCATAGTCAATGGGTCCAAACCTTAGTTATGCAGCCTTGGTAAACTCTTCCCATATGAGTGGCCCACAAAATTTTGTGAGCCATCGATGCCATTGTAACACAATGCCTTCTAGGTAGAAGGAATCCAACTGCACTTGCTGGTCGGGAGCAATATTAGTGAATTCAAAGTTTTGCTCGACTTTGTAAATCCATCATGTGGGATCCTCACCAGCAAACCTAGGGTAATGATAGCTTCAGGTGGGGGTGAGGGTTCTCAGGGTTTGATTGAGAAGTGTGAGGGTGTGGGTGCATTATTTCATCTCGGGCAAAAGAATTACTGTTAGGTAAGTTGCAAGTAGCACACAATGGCTACAACTCGGTGAGTATTGCTTGCATGGTGGCACCGAATCAGTCGACATCTATTTCTTGTCATGCTAGAGTTTCCATGAACTTATGTCGAAACTTAGTATTGAGCTTTCCTCGTGTATCCATAGCCAGAATAGGCTTTGATACCACTAATATGGATATTTGTAAAGAAGAGAGGAAGAAGAGAGAAACTGAAAGAGAGAGAGTGGATTTAGTATATTTCTTATCTTTTCTTTACTGAATTCAAGAGGCTTTATATATAGCCTTACAATGATGGAATTGTAAGAATAATATTTTAACTAATTCTGACATTTCTAACTGAATTATAATCCTTATAGCAATGCGTTTATTCGGTGGTCCCCGTGGTGTGCGTTGCTTGCACTTCAACTCCGTTCGTGGTCCACCTTTGCACCAACATGCACCTACTTATGTGCACCCTCGCGCGTTATTCTCGTCTATTATGGCGCATGTTATCATGCACCCCCGCGTGCTCTTCTCGTTCGGTGTTGCACCTAGGAGCATTTTGAGTAGATGTTTCTCGTATCATGATATAAATACCTAAATGAATGTTTTCCATTTTCAATAAAATTATTTAAATATTAATCAAATAAGTTGGATAAAATACATATAAGGACAATTGAACTTTTGGATCTAAGTCCAAAAATCCTAGAATTTCAGTCACAGCTGGTGCTAATTAATAATATTGCCTTAATTTTAAATATTCATGTAAGGTATATAGACCTAATTTATGCGATCTTAATTAGTGATGCTTCAAAGTCGTGGATTTTCAAAGCAGGCACATGGACCTACTTATCCTTATTATATTTCGACTTAATTAACAAATTTTGTGATTCGTCAAGTAGTCTGGTAATAAGATTTATCCATTCTCTGTTTCAACTCATATGTTCAAATCACATTAAAGAATTATTTGGTCTAAAAAAATTAACAAATGATTAATATGTGAGGTTATTTATTGATGGATTATATATTTTTTAATTTCAAATGAGAGTAGCTATCCTAGGTGGTCGAGTAGTAATCCTTTTATCAATCTTACAAAGCTTATATATATATTTATATGGTATTATGGGTAATTTTTATATACTTATATTGAGTAAACGAAATTTTGAAACGTATATTAATCAAAAAGTGAATTTATGAAAAAATTACAAACATTTAATTAAGTGTGTGATAAAATTTTATCATTCAGACGCTTTAATTTTGATATGATATCCAAGAGTGGTATATAGTGTGCATACCATAGTTAAAAAAATATACTAATCATTGAATAATGCATGAAATGGTCATGATTTATTCAAAAGAATGAAAACATTTTATGTTAATAATTTGGAAGGTGGTCATACTAGGTCAAGCAAGTAAATTGGTGGTAATTACAACTTAGCAATTATATTTTTATAGATTTGTCATTTACTTACAAGTGTTGACCCTATGCATCATCAAAAATTATTAGTATGTTCTTTGTGTTATGATTGAACCTTTTGGGTTTCAAAAACTTGGTATTTTTGATTAATTATGTAATAGTTAATTGTATGGAAAAAAATTATTAGTATGTTCTTTGTCTTATGATTGAACCTTTTGGGTTTCAAAAACTTGGTATTTTTGATTAATTATGTAATAGTTAATTGAATGGAAATTAGTACGTGGAATTTTTATATGGGGTATAACTTCAATTCTTACTTTTATATGGTTATATTATTATTTTATTTAGTTAGTCAAGTGTTTTCAATTAAATTAATTAAAATAACATGTTCTCAAAGTAACTTTTTTGTGAAGATTAATTTAACCAAAAATACATAGATATTTTTTGCTGAGTTATTTATGTGAATTGTGCTCGGTCCAAAGGAAGACACAATTTGGCCAAATAACAATGTACTTGCAATGATAAATGTATGACGATTATAAAAACATTTATTTATTTATTTTCTTGTGAACACCAATTGGTCTAAAGAAAGGCTATTGTTTGTCACAAGAAATTATCAGTATTTGATCATTGTACTGAGAGTATCACTTAAAATTAATTTCTCTATGCAAATAATAGGAATTAATGTTCTGCTAGATGGTTTAAATGGATCCCTAATTTGGAGTATTTTTTTCATATTTGATTTATTTCTATGGGTATACATGTTTATTTTGTTCTTTATACAGTTTTCGTTGTCACTGCTATAAATGTTTCTACCCAAGTCAGTACAATTTAATTGCTGAACGTGATGAACTTCAAAATTTAGAAAGAAACCATGGACATTGTCCCCAATTGTATGGATTTGGATCTTTAAATTTCATCGGATTGATCCATTGTTACTCCAAAAAACCACAATATGATTACAATTTAAAAGTGGGATTGATTTAAGTAAATGTGCATGATGATCATGCAATGCTCCATTCCACAAGTGTTTTAGGACTTTATAACTAAAAGAAAGAGCACCAAGAAGTTTATGGAAGAAATTGAGCAATATTTTGCCAAGAAAAAAAATTCAAAGGTAAGTAACCTTTTTCCTAAACTCGTTGCAATGAAGTATAAGGGCAAAGGGAACATAATAGAGTAAATCATTGAGATATCTCATATCGTATCAAAACTCATGTCGCTTAAGTTGGAGTCATCTGATGACTTTCTTTTGCACTTGGTTTTAATCTCTCTTCTTATACACTTTAGATAATTCAAAGTGATTTATAACAATTAGGACAAGTGGTCCTTTAATGAGCTTATATCATACTATGCACAAGAAGAAGAAAGGTAGTAGTGGGATAAGACTGAAAGTTCTCACTTGGCCTCAACCTCTCAAAATAAGAAAAAGAAAGATAGCTATAGTTACTACGAAAGGTTCTTCTCTACATAAGAAATAAAAGAAGCAGGATGAGGATTTTTCTTGCTATTTCTACAAGAAGTTGGGACACATGAAGACAGAGTGTTCCAAGTATTTCACCTAACATATGAAAAAGGGTATACTAATTCTAGCTTTAGTTTGTTCCAAGGTTAATTTATCTTTTGTACCTAAGGATACTTAGTGGGTGGATTCTAGTGCTACTACTTACATAAGTATGTCTATGTAGAGTGTCCTATAGAGCCAATCGCCAAGTGATGTTGAAAGATTCATCTTTATGGGTGATGGCAACAAAGTTACGATGAAGGCTATAGGAACTTTCAAATTATAATTGAAAACTCGATTTCATTTGGATTTGTTTGAGACATTTATTGCACCGCTTTTGCATGGAATTTAATTTTTATTTCTAGTTTGGACAAATCAAGATTTTCTTATTATTTTGGAAATAATACAGTTACTCTATCAAAATTTGAACTTTTATAGTTTCGATTATTTAATTGATAATCTATATATGCTTGATGATGTGAATTCCTTTAGCAAAATACTACAAACAAGTTCCCATTTTAAAAAATGAAAATTAAGTGAGAATGCTTCCACCTTATAGTATAAGCATTTAAATCATATATCTAAGTTTAGAATTCAGAGGCTTGTGTCAAATGGAATTCTTGAACTCCTAGATTTAATAGACTTTCTAGTCTATGTTGAGTGCATCAAGGGGAACCAAATAGAGAGATGTCTTAGAAATTATACGTACTAATATTTGTGATCCATCCCCTATGGCTTCACAGAATGGACAATAATTTTTCATTATATTCAAAGAAGATTACTCTAGGTATGGTTACCTATATTTGATACATATAAGAAGTCTCAAACTCTTGACATTTTCAAGTCTTTCAAAGTTGAATTTGAACTTCAACTTAGAAGGAAAATTAAAGCTATCAAATCGGACTAAGGTGGTGAGTATTATGGGAGGTATGACAGATCACAAGAACAACATCTAGAATCCTTCACAATTTTCCTCAATGAGTGTGGAATTGTTCTACAATACACCATGCAAAGCAAACCTAGCATGAATGGTGTTGGAGTGCAACGAAATCAAACTCTTAAGGGTATGGTAAGAAGTATGATTAATCATTCCTCCTTTCTAGAATCACTTTAGGGAAAAGCTTTAAAGACCATAATGTACATCTTTAATAGGGTACTGAGCAAAACAGTTGCCAAGACACCTTATGAGCTTTGGATAGGAAAGAATCCAAGCATTAGGTACATACACATTTAAGGTTTTGTAGCTAAGGCATGACCTTATAGACCACAAGAAAGAAAAATGGACTCAAGGATGGTTAGCTACTATTTTTTTGGTTATGTTGAATGCTCTTGGGGTTACAAGGTTTATAATCCCACAATAAGATCCTTCTTTGAAATAAGAAATGAGAGATTTCTAAAGGATATTGAGTTTGGGGGAAAAATATAAAGAATGTTGTCTTTGAAGAAGAATTTACTGTCACGATATTTTGGTTTGTGTTTCCTAATCTAATATCATAAAAATAAACATAAATATGGATTTAATAAACTTTTATGCAAATTTTTATCATTCATAATAGTTGAGTATTTATAGATATAATGATTAAGTTAAATGCTAGCTCATATTATTTAGGTTATTAAAGATATATATTGATATTTATTGATTATATATTTTCTATATGAATATCACCTTTGGTGGGGTTAGATATTCTTTGTTAATTAAACAAATCAATTAACACCTATGGATAGGGTTGATAATTAATTTGGTTAATTAAATTAATTTCTTTTTCTAAGAGATTGAAATGAAAGCTTTAAATGCCACCTTTGTTAGGGTTAAACATTTTAAACTTTATTTAAGATGTCCAAATTAAACCTAAGAATTTAACTATCCGAGTACTAACTTTCAAATTTTAAAACCATTACTGAAAATATGTTGTTAATACATTTTTGAGTAATAGTTCTTATAAATGTTTTTGAAATAGAGCTTCCCTCTAAATACTGGGCGATTGTACCACCAAATAAAAGAGCAATATTCTAAATCAGATCGGATAATTAAAACTTAAAATCTAATTTTTAGATTTAACTTTGTAATGAAAAATAATATATTTCTCTCTAACATCCTTAATATAAAATCTTGAATAAAAAATCAATTTATTTATAGAAATGTTTTACCTATTTAATATTTCGCAAGCATAACAACGTTATTATTATATCATGTTTACAAACATCTAGCCATGTTAATTTTAATCACATACAAATTAAATATAACATATAAGAATAAAGCATAACCAATAACTCTAAAGAATTCATTTTAAAATTTATAGTTAAAAAAATCTTTACAACACTTTGATACTTGCTGGAATACCTCCAAAAAGATTTGTATTTCCGTTTATTGAATCTAAAACTAGAAATTTACAGAAATATAGCTAGTTCTTCTAAAAAAAAAAGAACTTTAAAACTCAAAACTAAAAAAAAAGAAAAAAAGAAAATTTATAGAGAGAGAAAGAGTTGAGAAAATTTCTTTTTAAGGTGTGTTTTTTATAATGGGAGAGATCGACTTTTTATAGGTGAGGAAAAGGCTAAAAAACTGGGAAAATATCTTTAAAATGATGATATAGGCATATTGGATAGGCTTGCATGCGTTTGGGGCATTGATATCACCTGATTTGCAACGTGATGGGTTATTGATGCAGGTGCTGACACGCACAGGAATCGGCGTGATTGAGCGAGGTTGCACATAGACTTGTGGTGTGATTTGGCATTGATGCACATGGACTTGTAGTGTTATGCACATAAGGTTGGGAAATTTTGTCCATTATTTCATTTTTTTTTGACTTTTCACCATTTTTTCTCAACATATTTGTGATGAATAATATCCAGTATTATTCTTCGAGTCTTTAAATTATTTTTGAAGCAAAAATACCTGAAAAATAATAAAAATACTCGTGATTCTGAAAAGAAAATTTTATATAAAAATATGATAAAATCATATAAATACAAATATTTTTAATAAATTAAAGTACATTAAATCATGGTAATTTTAGTGCTTTTTAAGCACTCATCACAATCCCCAACCAGCTTCTTGCTAGTACCTTAGCAAGAGAAGCAATAAAAACTAAAAATTAAACTATCCTAAATCACTTTGTGGATTGGCACGGTTGCATTTAGCATATGAAACAAGCCTTTAAACCCCTAGGTTGCCATAGTAGACGAGTTTGAGTCTCGTGAGGGTTTTCAGTGATGATATCTACAAACATTAAACTAAATAAAACAAAACAAAAACAAATAAAATAAGAAGTTAACTAAAATTTAAAATAAAGTAAAAAGATGAAATACAAAAATATATCATGCTTATAATCTCTTTGAAATTTCATAATTAAAATCTTAAACATAGATTGTTCAACTTCCTAAATATTCATGATTTATTATAATAATTAGTTGAAAATTATTTTCATATTTTAACCAAACATGTTTTGTTTTTACTTCACCCAATTTCAGTGTTAGGAATCTGAAATCGATTTGACTCTATTCCTCACAAATCAATACTCTCAATTCACTAAATCCTATGGGTTCAAGCACTCATGCTTTGGTGTATGCAAATAAAATTTATGTTGAGAAATGAATTGATAAGTCCACATACTTATAAGAGACAAAAAGCTCAAAATAATAAATAACTATAATCTCATGAAAGGAATCAAATGTATAAATTCTAAGGATATCATATATATTATTTTCATGCATCAATCAAAATCATTAAGTAAAAATTTCAAGATATATGCATTATAAAAATGAAGAAAGTAGAATGACTTTTTAGGGATTTACTTCCTATAACTTTCTTTTGTAATTAGCTTTTTTCTCACAACTTTGTAGGCTATATAGGTCATAGTATGTAGATTATACTATATATTATTTATCTATCTATATCTTTCTTTTTTTTAGATTTTTCAACATATTTTTATTTATTTTTATTTTTTTAAAAAGTAGACACATGTGTAGATTGTATATTTTTGAATGATTTTGGTAAGTCGTTAATTTTGTGGCTTTTCTGTTTAATTGTTTTTTAGGTAACCATATATATGTCTCTTTTTTTTGTAGAAGCCATGCCTGAATGAGATAAAGACATATATTATCAAGATGAGAAAATTCATACATTCAATGCTAATAATACTTGTAGAGATCATCTAAAATTTTGAAGAAATGGAATAAGTGTTTTGAGTAGAAAAACAATATTTTACACTCAGAATAAAGGAAATTAAGGCTCAAATAATATCTCACAAGTGTAGTCTCCACTATTTGATTCCTAAATACCGATTTTGAGTTTGTTTTGTTTCAACATTTTATCATAAAATATCAATTATGACACAAAATTACTAATTATCATATTACTTCATGATATGTTATTGAAAATTAATTCAATAATACAAAAGACCTAATCATTGCTTAAACTTAATTTTTAGGACATGATTATTTTTGTTACAAAAACTTGAACACTACTCTAATTTACCTAAACACACAAATAAAGAAAATAACACACATATATAAAAGAAAACAAATGAATTAAAGGAAACAATTAATATCAAAATACACAACTTAATAAACAAAATAAGGAACATTGTTTATAAAAAAATTAATTTTTTCCTAATTTGTGTAACTTTTAAATCCGACCACCCCTACCCTAAAATTTACATTGTCTTCGATGTAACAAATACAAATTGTAAATTTACCAAATTGTTTTATGTGTTAAAGATTTTGATGTAGAACGCTAGTTGCATCCACCATCATATTTGAATCATACAAATAGGTACTCTAACACATCTTAACAACCAATTATTTTATGCAATAAAATAAAAAAAGTGCTTATAATAGAAAAAAATTAAATTAATAAAACAAACTAAATTGCTTAAAATAAAATAACCTTTCAATGATGAGTTGCCTTCCATCTAGTGCTTAGTTTAACGTCTTAGCAAGACACATCTTTATAGTGCTAAGGATTACTCAGGCAAATGCAATCCATTTCAACAGTCTTGTGTGGGCCTTCTAAATAAGTCTTCACACGATGCCCATTGACTTTGAATGTTTTTGTGTCTTGGAATCCAATAGTTCTACTGCTCCTTGTACAAATACTTGGACTATTTTGAATGGTCCATCCCATATTGATCTTAGTTTTCATGGAAACAATCTCAGATGAGAGTTAAATAAAATAACTTTCATTCCAAGGTTGAAGATTCTTAGGAACTAGCTTCTTGTCATGATAGCACTTAGTACGTTCTTTGTATAATTTGGCATTCTCCAGGATTCGTTCCTAATTTCTTCCAACTCATTAAGATGGAGTAACCATTTTCCCCTACTTTATCTAAATCTATGTTTAACTCTTTAATTTCCCAATAAGCCTTGTGTTCAAGTTCAATAGGAAGGTGGCATGCTTTTCCAAAGATAAACTAGTAAGGGCTCATCCCAATGAATGTTTTGTAAGCTGTACGGTATGCCCATAAGGCATCATTCAACTTAAATTCCTAGTCCTTCCTTGAAGGATGCATAGTGCATTCCAATATTCCCTTGATTTACCTATTACTTACTTCCACTAAACTAGAAGTTTGAGGATGATATGGAGTAGCTAATCTATGTGTGATGTTGTATTTTTTAGTAATCTATCAAATATTTTGTGCAAAAATGGCTACATTCATCACTTATTATAGCTCTAGGCGTTCTGAACCTATTGAATATTGAATCCTTCAAGAAGTTTACATCAATATTAGCATCATTTTTTTTAGTGGGGATAGTTTCTACCCACTTGGATACATAATCCATAGCAACCAATTATATTGAAAACCATTGGATAGGGGAAAAGGACCCATAAATTTAATCCCCCATATATCGAAGAGTTCAACAACTAAATTAGATGTCAAAGACATTTCAACTCTTTTACTTATATTTACTGTTCTTTGACATCTATCACATTATGCACAAAACATAGGAATATCATTAAAAAGAGTGGGCCAAAAAGGAATCTACACTGTAATACCTTACAGACTGTCTTTTCACCACCAAAATGGCCTTCACAATGAAGTTCATGACAAAAGGTCAGAATGCTCTTATGTTCTTCTTCAGATACACATCTTCGGATGACTCATTCTTGAACAATCTTATATAAATAAGTGTCATCCAAGAAATAGTCCTTGATAGTTTTAAAGAACATTTTCTTGTCCTGATATGAAGTATTAGGTCATAATACACCAATGGCAAGATAGTTTACAATATCAACATACCATAGGTTTGGACCTATTGAAAACAATTATTCATCTGAAAAGGTTTCAATTATATCTTTATTACTATCACCTTTAAGAGAATTAAAGTCAAAAATCAACCTATACAAATGGTCAACTATCAAGTTTTCACTGCCTTTCTTATCCTTGATATCTAGGTCAAATTCTTATAAGAGTAAGACCCACATGATTAATCTTGGCATGGTATTTGGTTTACTTAATAGGTATCTTAAAGCAATATCATCAAAAAACACAATCACTTTAGATCCTACTAAATAGGACCTGAATTTGTTAAAGAAAACACTATAGCCAATAATTCATTTTTAGTAGTGGTATAATTCATTTGGGCAACATTGAGTGTTTTCTAGCACAGTAGATGACATGCAAATTCTTATCCATTATCTATCCCAAGACTGATCCAATAGCATAATCGGAAGCGTTAAACATTATTTCAAAGGTTAAAGACCAGTTTAGTGCCATAATGATAGAGGCAAATGTTAGTTTCTCTTTCAAGGTATTAAAATAAAATAAGAAAATTATTGTTGAAATAAAAATAAACATATTTTGATAACAGGTTACATAAGGGACGACTTGTTCTCTAGAAATCTTTAATAAATCGTCTATAAAATCCTACATGTCCTAATAAGATTCTTATCCCCTTAACAGATGTAGGGAAAGGTAGTTTGGAAACCAGTTCAAATTTTGCCTTATCAAGTTAAACACCTTTTTTTTGAAATTATATATCCTAACACTATCCCTTGTGGAACCATAAAATGAATTTTGTGCCAACTAAGTGTTAGATTGCATTAAATGCATCTTTTTAAAACCAAAGTCAATTTATGTAAGTAATCATCAAATGAGTTTCTGAAGACAAATCAATCGTCCATGAAAATCTCAAGGAATTTTTCTACCAAGTCCTAGAAGATAAACATCATACAACTCTGGAATGTGGCAGGGGTATTGCATAACCCAAATGGCATTCTTCGAAAAGAAAATGTCCCAAAAGGACATGTAAATATGGTGTTTTCCTGATCTTCTGGTACTATGGGTACTAGATAATATCCGAACAATCCATCTAGAAAATAGTAAAAGTTGTGCCTAGCTAATATTTCCAACATTTGATAGATGAATGGAAGAGGAAAGTGATCATTTTTAGTATATAAATTCAGTTTCCTAAAATCTATACACATCGTCCATGCAGTGATTATTCTAGTGGATCCTAATTCACTTTTTTTTTCATTTTTAACAACTATTATCCCACATTTCATAGGTACTATATGCACTATCGGCAATAGGGTAGATAATTCCTTCTTAAAAAAACTGTTATATCCTTGATTTCTAGGTAAAATTCTTGCAAGAGTAAGACCCAACTGATTAATATTGGCTTGCCATTTGGTTTACTTAATTGGTATCTTAAAGAAATATGATAAGAACGCACAATCACTTTAGATCCTACTAAATACTACCTGAATTTGCTAAAGAAAACACTATAGACAAGAATTCCTTTTTAGTAGTGATATAATTCATTTGGGCATCATTGAGTGTTTTTCTAGCACAGTATATGACATGCAAATGCTAAACCATTCTCTATCCCAAGACTGATCCGATAGCATAAACGGAAGCGTCACACATTATTTCAAAGGGTAAAAACCAGTTTATTGCCACATAATAATAGGGGCAAATGTTAGTTTCCTTTTCAAGGTATTAAAAGCAAGTAAGGAAATCATTGTTGAAATAAAAATAAAAATATTTTGATAACAAGTTACATAACGGACGACTTCTTTTCAAGAAATCTTTAATAAATCGTATATAAAATCCTACATGTCGTAATAAACTTCTTATCCCCTTAACAGATGTAGGGGGATGTATTTTGGAAACAAGTTCAAATTTTGCCTTATCAACTTAAACACCTTTTGTTTGAAATTATATATCCTAAGACTATCTCTTGTTGAACCATAAAATGACTTTTCTCCCAACTAGGTGTTATATTGCATTCAATGCATCTTTCTAAAACCAAAGTCAATTTATGTAAGCAATCATCAAAAGAGTTTCTAAAGACAAATAAATCGTCCATGAAAATCTCAAGGAATAGTTCAACTAAGTCCTAGAAGATAGTCATCACGCAGCTCTACAATGTGGCGGGGGCAATGCATAACCCAAATGACATTCTTCGAAAAGAAAATGTAAATATGGTCTTTTCCTAATCTTCTGGTGCTATGGGTACTTGATAATATCCGGAAAATCCATCTAGAAAATAGTAAAATTTATGCCTAGCTAATATTTCCAACATTTGATTGATGAAGGGAAGAGGAAAGTGATCTTTTTTTAGTTTATAAATTCAGTTTTCTAAAATCTATACACATGCTCCATGAAGTGATTATTCTAGTGGGTCTTAATTCACTTTTTTTTTCATTTTCAACAACTGTTATCTCACATTTCCTAGGTACTATATGCACTATTGGCAATAGGATAGATAATTCCTTCTTATAACAACTGTTATATCCTTCATTTCTATGTCATATTCTTGTAAGAGTAAGACCCACCTGAATAATATTGGCTTGGCATATGGTTTACTTAATAGGTATCTTAAAGCAATATGATAAAAACACACAATCACTTTGTATCCTACTAAATATGACCTGAATTTTCTGAAGAAAACACTATAGCTAAGAATTCCTTTTCAGTAGTGGTATAATTCATTTGGGCATCATTGATTGTTATTTAAGCACCGTAAATGACATAAAAATGCTTATCCACTCTTTATCCCAAGACTAATCCGATAGCATAATCGGAAGCATTGCACATTATTTCAAAGGTTAAAGACCAGCTTAGTGCCATAATGTTAAGGGCAAATGTTAGTTTCTATTTCAAGGTATTAAAAGCAAATAAGGAAATCATTGTTGAAATAAAATAAACATATTTTGATAATAGGTTACATAAGGGATGAATTGTTTTCTAGAAATCTTTAATAAATTGTCTATAAAATCCTACATTTCCAAATATGTTTCTTATCCCCTTAAAAGATGTAGAGGGAGGTAGTTTGGACAACAATTCAAATTTTTGCTTATCAACGTAAACACTTTTTGTTTGAAATTATATATCCTAACATTATCCCTTGTTGCACTATAAAATGACTTTTCTCCCAACTAAGTGTTAGATTTCCTTCAATGCATCTTTCTAAAACCAAAGTCAATTTATGAAAGTAATCATCAAATTTTGTTTCGGAAGACAAATAAATCGTCCATGAAAATTTCAAGGATTTTTCAACCAAGTCCTAGAAGATAGACATCATGCACTTCTTGAACGTGGCGATGGCATTGCATAAACCAAATGGAATTGTTCAAAAAGAAAATGTCTAAAAAGAACAAGTAAATATGATCTTTTGTTGATCTTCTGGTGCTATAGGTTCTTGATAATATCTGGACAATCCATCTAGAAAATAGTAAAATTTGTGCCTAGCTAATATTTCCAACATTTGATCGATGAATGGAAGAGGAAAGTGATCATTTTTAGTATATAAATTCATTTTCCTAAAATCTATACACATCCTTTATGCAGTGATTATTCTAGTGGGTCATGATTCACTTTTTATTCATTTTAATAACTATTATCCCACATTCCTTAGATATTATATGCATTATATGCATTATCGGCAATAGGATAGATAATTCCTTCTTATAACAACTGTTATATCCTTGATTTCTAAGTCAAATTCTTGTAAGAGTAAGACCCACATGATTAATATTGGCTTGGCATTTGGTTTACTTAATATGTATCTTAAAGCAATATGATAAGAACACATAATCACTTTAGATCCTACTAAATACAACCGAATTTGCTAAAGAAAACACTATAGCCAAAAATTCCTTTTCGGTAGTGGTATAATTCATTTGGGCATCATTGAGTGTTTTTCTATCACAATAGATGACATGCAAATGCTTATCCACTCTCTATCCCAAGACTGATCCGATAGCATTTTCGAAAGCGTCAAACATTATTTCAAAGGTTAAAGACCAAATTAGTGCCATAATTATAGGGGAAAATGTTAGTTTCTCTTTCAAGGTATTAAAAGCAAATAAGTAAATCATTGTTGAAATAAAAATAAACATATTTTGGTAAGTGGTTACATAAGGGACCACTTGTTGTCTAGAAATCTTTAATAAATTTTCTATAAAATCCTACATGTCCTAATAAGCTTCTTATACCCTTAATAGATGTAGAGGGAGGTAGTTGGGAAACTAGTTCAAATTTTGCCTTATCAACTTAAACACCTTTAGTGTGAAATTATATATCCTAACACAATCCATTGTTGAACCATAAAATGACTTTTCTCCTAACTAAGTGTTAGATTGCCTTCAATACATCATTCTAAACCTAAAGTCAATTTATTTCACCAATCATCAAATGAGTTTCTAAAGACAAATAAATCGTCCATGAAAATCTCAAGGAATATTTCCACCAAGTCCTAGAAGATAGACATCATTCAATCTAGAATGTGGTTGGGGCATTGCATAACCCAAATGGCATTATTCGAGAAGCAAATGTCCCAAAATAACATGTAAATATAGACTTTGCCTCATCTTCTGGTGCTATGGGTACTTGATAATATTTGGACAATCCATCTAGAAAATAGTAAAATTTGTGCCTACTAATATTTCCAACATTTGATCGATGAATGGAAGAGGAAAGTGATCCTTTTTAGTATTTAAATTCAGTTTCCTAAAATCTATACACATCCTCCATGCATTAATTATTATAGTGGGTCCTAATTCACTTTTTTCATATTTAACAATTGTTATCCCACATTTCTAAGGTACTATATGCACTATAGGAAATAGGGTAGATAATTCCTTCTTATAACAACTGTTATATCCTTGTTTTCTAAGTCAAATTCCTATAAGAGTAAGACTCACCTGATTAATATTGGCTTGGTATTTGGTTTACTTAATAGGTATCTTAAAGCAATATGATAAAAACTCACAATCACTTTAGATCGTACAAAACACTACCTGAATTTGCTAAAGAAAACACTATAGGCAAGAATTCCTTTTCAGTAGTGGTATAATTCATTTGGGCATCATATAGTGTTTTTCTAGCATAGTACATGACATGAAAATGCTAATCCACTCTCTATCCCAAGATTGATCCGATAGCATAATCGAAAGCATCACACATTATTTCAAAGGGTAAAGACTAGTTTAGTGCCACATAATAATAGGGGCAAATGTTAGTTTCCCTTTCAAGGTATTAAAAGTAAATAAGGAAATCATTGTTGAAATAAAAATAAACACATTTTGATAACAGGTTACATAAGGGACGACTTTTTTCTAGAAATACGTAATAAATAGTCTATAAAATACTACATATGCTAATAAGCCTCTTATCCCCTTAAAATATATAGGGGGAGGAAGTTTGGAAACCAGTTCAAATTTTTCCTTATCAACTTAAACACCATTTTTTTGAAATTATATATCCTAACACTATCCCTTGTTGAACCAGAAAATGAATTTTCTCCTAACTAAGTGTTAGATTGCATTCAATGCATCTTTCTACAATCAAAGTCAATTTATGTAAGCAATCATCAAATGAGTTTGTGAAGAAAAATAAATCTCAAGGAATATTTCCACCAAGTCCTAGAAGATAGAGATCATGCAACTCTAGAATGTGGCGGGGGCATTGCATAACCCAAATGGAATTCTTTGAAAATAAAATGTCCAAAAAGAACAGGTAAATATGATCTTTTGTTGATCTTCTGGTGCTATGGGTTCTTGATAATATCCGGATAATCCATCTAGAAAATAGTAAAATTTGTGCCTAGCTAATATTTCCAACATTTGATCGATGAATGGAAGAGGAAAGTGATCATTTTTAGTATATAAATTCATTTTCCTAAAATCTATACACATCCTCTATGCGGTGATTATTCTAGTGGGTCCTAATTTAGTTTTTATTCATTTTTAACAACTATTATCCCACATTTCTTAGGTACTATATACACTATCTGCAATAAGGTAGATAATTCCTTCTTATAACAACTATTATGTCCTTGATTTCTAGGAAAAATTCATGTAAGAGTAACACCTACCTGATTAATATTGGCTTGGCATTTGGTTTACTTAATAGGTATCTTAAAGCAATATGATAAGAATGTACAATCACTTTACATCCTACTAAATACTACCAGAATTTGCTAAAGAAAACACTATAGCCAAGAATTTCTTTTCAGTAGTGGTATAATACATTTTGGCATCATTGAGTGTTTTTCTAGCACAATAGATGACATTCAAATACTAATACACTCTCTATCCCAAGACTGATCCGATAGAATATTCAGAAGCGTCACACATTAGTTCAAAGGGTAAAGACCAGTTTAGTTCCACATAATAATAGGGGCAAATGTTAGTTTCCCTTTCAAGGTATTAAAAGCAAATAAGGAAATCAATGTTGAAATAAAAATAAACATATTTTTATAACATGTTACATAATGGATGACTTTTTTTCTATAAATATTTAATAGATCGTCTAAAAAATCCTACATGTGCTAATAAGCTTCTTATCCCCTTAAATGATGTAGGGGAGGTAGTTTGGAAACCAGTTCAAATTTTGCCTTATCAACTTAAACACATTTTGTTTGAAATTATATATCCTGAGACTATCCCTTGTTGTACCATAAAATGATTTTTCTCCCAACTAGGTGGTAGATTGCATTCAATGCATCTTTCTAAAACCAAAGTTAATTTATGTAAGCAATCATCAAATGAGTTTCGAAAGACAAATAAATTGTGCATGAAAATCTAAAGGAATTTTTCCACCAAGTCCTAGAAGAAAGACATCATGCAAGTCTCGAGTGTGGCGGGGCATTGCATAACCCAAATGGAATTCTTCGAAAAGAAAATGTCCCAAAATGACATGTAAATATGGTATTTTCCTAATCTTCTATTGCGGAGGGTACTTGATAATATCTGCACAATCTATCTAGAAAATAGTAAAATTTGTTCCTAGCTAATATTTCCAACGTTTGATCGATGAATGGAAGAAAAAAGTGATCATAATTATTATATGAATTTAGGTTCCTAAAATCTATACACATCCTCCATGCAGTGATTATTCTAGGGGGTCCTAATTCTCTTTTTATTCATTTTTAACAACTGTTATCCCACATTTCTTAGGTACTATAAGCAGTATCGACAATAGTATAGATAATTCCTTCTTATAACAACTGTTATATCCTTGATTTCTAGGTCAAATTCTTGTAAGAGTAAGACCCACATAATTAATATTGGCTTGCATGTGGTTTACTTAATAGGTATCTTAAAGAAATATGATAAGAATGCACAATCACTTTAGATCCTACTAAATATGACCTAAATTTGCTAAAGAAAACACTATAGCCAAGAATTCCTTTTCAGTAGTGGTATAATTCATTTGGGCATCATTGAGTATTTTTCTAGGACAGTAGATGACATGAAAATGCTAATCCACTCTCTATGCCAATACTGATCCGATAGCATAAACAGAAGCGTCAGATATTGTTTCAAAGGGTAAAGACCAGTTTAGTGCCATATAATAATAGGGGCAAATATTAGTTTCTCTTTCAAGGTATTAAAAGAAAATAATGAAATCATTGTTAAAATAAAAATAAATATATTTTGATAACATGTTACATAAGGGACGACTTGTTCCCTAGATATATTTAAAAAATTGTCTATAAAATCCTACATGTGCTAATAAGCTTTTTATCCCCTTAAAAGATGTAGGGGGAGGTAGTTTGGAAACTAGTTCAAATTCAGTTCCCTAAAATCTATACACATCCTCCATGCAGTGATTATTCTAGTGGATCCTAATTCTCTTTTTATTCATTTTTAACAATTGTTATCCCACATTTCTTAGGAACTATATGCACTATCGATAATAGGGTAGATAATTCCTTCTTATAACAACTGTTATATCCTTGATTTCTAGGTCAAATTCTTGTAAGAGTAGGACCCACATAATTAATATTGGCTTGGCATTTGGTTTAAGAACGCACAATCACTTTAGATCCTACTAAGTATGACCTAAATTTGCTAAAGAAAACACTATAGCCAAGAATTCCTTTTCAGTAGTGATATAATTCATTTGGGCATTATTGTGTGTTTTTCTAGCACAGTAGATGACATGCAAATGCTAACCCACTCTCTTTCCCAAGACTGTTCTGATAGCATAATCGGAAGCTTCACACATTATTTAAAATGGTAAAGACCAGTTTAGTGCCACATAATAATAGGGGCAAATGTTAGTTTTCCATTCAAGGTACTAAAAACAAATAAGGAAATCATTGTTGAAATAAAAATAAACATATTTTGATAAGACATTACATAAGGGAATACTTGTTTTCTAGAAATATTTAATAAATCGTCTATAAAATCCTACATGTGCTAATAAGCTTCTTATCCTCTTAAAAGATGTAGGGAGAGGTAGTTTGGAAACAAGCTCAAATTTTTTCTTATAAATTTAAACACCTTTTGTTTGAAATTATATATCCTAAGACTATCCCTTGTTGAACCATAAAATGACTTTCTCCTAACTAGGTGTTAGATTGAATTCAATGCATCTTTCTAAAACCAAAGTTAATTTATGTTAGCAATCATCAAATGAGTTTCTAAAGACAAATAAATCGTCCATGAAAATCTCATGGAATTTTTCCACCAAGTCCTAGAAGATAGACATCATGCAACTCTGGAATGTGGCGGGGCATTGCATAATCCAAATGGCATTATTCGAAAAGCAAATATCTCAAAAGGACATGTAAATATGATCTTTTCTTGATCTTCTAGTGCTCTAGGTACTTGATAATATGCGGACAATATATCTTAAAAATAGTAAAAATTAGGCCTAGATAATATTTCCAACATTTGATCGATGAATGGAAGAGAAAAGTGATCATTTTTAGTATATAAATTCAGTTTCCTAAAATCTATACACATCCTCCATGTAGTGATTATTGTAGTGGGTCCTAATTCTCTTTTTATTCATTTTTAACAACTGTTATCCCACATTTCTTAGGTACTATATGCACTATCGGCAATTGGGTAGATAATTCCTTCTTATAACAACTATTATGTCCTTGATTTCAAGGTCAAATTCTTGTAAGAGTAAGAAACACCCCATTAATATTGGCTTGGCATTTTCTTTACTTAATAGGTATCTTAAAGCAATATGATAAGAACACACAATCACTTTAGATCCTATAAAATACGACCTAAATTTGCTAAAGAAAACACTATTGCCAAGAATTCCTTTTCAGTAGTGGTATAATTCATTTGGCCATCATTGATTGTTTTTCTAGCACAGTAGATGACATACAAATGCTTATCCACTCTCTATCCCAAGACTGAACCGATAGCAAAATCGGAAGCGTCCCACTTTATTTCAAAGGGTAAAGACGAGTTTAGTGCCACATAATAATAGGGGGAATGTTAGTTTCCCTTTCAAGGTATTAAAAGAAAATAAGGAAATCATTGTTGAAATAAAAATAAACATATTTTGATAACACGTTACATAAGGGATGACTTGTTTTCTAGAAATCTTTAATAAATCGTCTTTAAAATCCTACATGTCCTAATAAGCTTCTTATCCCCTTAACAGATATAGGGGGAGGTAGTTTGGAAACTAGTTCAAATTTTTCCTTATCAACTTAAACACCTTTTGTTTGAAATATATATCCTAACAGTATCCCTTGTTGAACCATAAAATGACTTTTCTCCCAACTAAGTGTTAGATTGCATTGAATGCATCTATCTGAAACCAAAGTCAATTTATGTAAGCAATCATCAAATGAGTTTCTAAAGACAGATAAATCGGCCATGAAAATCTCATGGAATTTTTCCACCAAGTTCTAGAAGATAGACATCATGCAACTCTGGAACGTGTCGGGGCATTGCATAACCCAAATGGCATTCTTCGAAAAGAAAATGTCTCAAAAGAACATGTAAATATGGTCTTTTCCTGATATTCTGGTGCTCTAGGTACTTGATAATATCCGGACAATCCACCTAGAAAATAGTAAAATTTGTTCCTAGCTAATATTTCCAACATTTGATCGATGAATGGAAGAGGAAAGTGATCCTTTTTAGTATATAAATTCAGTTTCCTAAAATCTATACCCATCCTACATGCAGTAATTATTCTAGTGGGTCCTAATTCACTTTTTTCATTTTTTACAATTGTTATCCCACATTGCTAAGGTATTATATGCACTATCGACAATAGGGTGGATAATTCATTCTTATAACAAATGTTATATCCTTGTTTTCTAAGTCAAATTCTTGTAAAAGTAAGACCTACCTGATTAATATTGGCTTGGCATTTGGTTTACTTAATATATATCTTAAATTCATTTGATAAAAACGCACAATCACTTTAGATCCTACTAAATACTACCTCAATTTTCTAAAGAAAACACTATAACCAAGAATTTCTTTTGAGTATGGTATAATTCATTTGGGCATCATTGAGTGTTTTCTAGCATAGTAGATGACATGCAAATGTTAATCCACTCTATATCCCTAGACTCATCCGATAGCATAATCGACGCGTCACACATTATTTCAAAGGGTAAAGACCAGTTTAGTGGCACATAATAATAGGGGCAAATGTTAGTTTCCCTTTCAAGGTATTAAAAGCAAATAAGGAAATCATTGTTGAAATAAAAATAAGCATATTTTGATAACAAGTTACAAAAGGGATGACTTGTTTTCTAAAAATATTTAATAATTCGTCTATAAAATCCTACATGTGCTAATAAGCTTCTTATCCCCTTAAAAGATGTAGGGAGAGGTAGGTTGGAAACCAGTTCAAATTTTGCCTTATCAACTTAAACACCTTTTGTTTGAAATTATATATCCTAAGAAAATCCCTTGTTGAACCATAAAATTACTTTTCTCCCAACTAGGTGTTAGATTGCATTGAATGCATCTGTTTGAAACCAAAGTCAATTTATGTAAGCAATCATCAAATGAGTTTGTAAAGACAAATAAATCGGCCATGAAAATCTCATAGAATTTTTCCACCAAGTCCTAAAAGATAGACATCATGCAACTCTGGAACTTGGCGGGGCATTGCATTACACAAATGGCATTCTTCGAAAAGAAAATGTCCCAAAAGGACATGTAAATATGGTCTTTTAATGATCTTTTAGTGCTATAGGTACTTGATAATATCCGGACAATCTATCTAGAAAATAGTAAAATTTGTGCCTAGCTAATATTTCAAACATTTGATCGATGAATGGAAGAGGAAAGTGATCATTTTTAGTATATAAATTTAGTTTCTTAAAATCTATACACATCCTCCATGTAGTTATTATTCTAGTGGGTACTAATTCACTTTTTTTCATTTTTAACAACTAATATCCTAGATTTCTTAGGTACTATATGCAATGGACTAAACTATCAGTAATAAGGTTGATAATTCCTTCTTCTAATAGTTGAAGAATTTATTTCTTAACTACCTCTTACATATTTCGGTTTAGTCTTCTTTGGGTCTCTCATACGGGTTTAGCGCCATCCTCCAAGTTGATCTTATGCATACACAACGTAGGACTAATGTCTCTAATATCCTCAATACTCATCCCTATAGCTTTCTTAAACTTCTTAAGCACTTTTATATGTTTCTTTTCTTGAGTTTTGGTCAAGGTTGAAGAAATTATCAATGGATAAGTTTCTCCTTCTCCCAAAAACAAATATTTTAAGTTCTCAGGTAAGTCTTTTGGGAATTAGCACCCAAACTCTCTAGGAGGTTGTACGTCTTTGTGGCTATCTTCTCTCCCATTACTCCTCCGACAACCTTGTCGATAATGAACTAGCATTGCTGCATAAGACCATCGTAAAAGAATTGGTTCTGCAACTGTAGAGGAAAACTGTGATGGAGGCATTGAGTGAGGAATATTTTGAACCTATCCCAAGCTTCATGGAATGGTTCTCTTTCCATATGAGAGAATGTAGCAATTTTTGCTCTTAACTTTGATGTTTTTTGATGGGAATAGAATTTTCCTATGAATTTGTTGTTAATGTCCTCCCATGTCATTAGAGAACTTTGGGGGAGTGACATCAACCAAGCTTTGGTTTTGTTCTTCAAGGTGTAGGAAAAATATCACATTCTACGCTGATCCTCGTTTAGAATACCGAGGGGGAAGGTTTGGACTATGGTATATAAGTCTCTAATGATGGATAGAGAATCTTTATTAGGCAGTCTATAGAATAAAAGGAAGCATAGAAAAATGAATATTTTTTAGTTCATAATTCCAAGAAGCCTCAGCCAAGTGGATAGCGGCAGTTGCCGTGCCAATTACTGGCCTTGAAAACTCCTTCTTGGTGGTTTCCCTAACATTTGGCTTTTCTCCCATTTCTTTTGGTTCCGATGGAGGATTAAGGTTTGGTTCTATATTTGGCTCAAAAATAGGCCGATGGTTAGAATCCAACCTTGTGGACAGTTGTTTAAATTTATAAATATTATCTATATATGGTGTAAGAGATTTTCCTAAGGATCTCCTACCATGACTATTGAAAGCATAAATATAAAACACCTATCAAGAATAATAATAATAAAATAACTATACAAAAATTTAGATAAAATTTACATAGTATTTAATATAAAAATACTAAACAAACAAGTTAATTCCTACATTAAATAACATAATTAATTAATATTAACCAAGAGTGCTCCCACGAAAGAATGGTGAGGAAAATCCTCCATAATAACCATCCTCCTAGACAGAACACTATTCCCACAAAAGCCTAGTGGCATAATCGCTTCCAAGAACTAATCTCCTAGACATAACTCTTTAAGATCTTTACTTTTCATACTATTATACAGTTATTTTTATATATATTTTTATTTTATGAACATAATATTCAAATCTAATATATATATTTTTTATTTTTTAAAAAATTAAAGTAAAATTTATTTACAACACAAAATGCTTTCAAAATTTTGATAAATAATTTAAAAAACGTTATTCCTTCCTTGACAAAGGTGCCAAAACCTTTATGAACAAAATCTACAATGCCGATCCAACAAATACTTTGGTTTTATATTTGCAAAACTCTCGCAAGTGCATGAATCATTTCATAGAAAATGATAAATATACTGACAAGGTCAATCCAAGAAAGGAATATATGTGGTTTTAATTTATTATTCAAACTTTTAAAAATGAAATTAAATACTAAACATCTTATCACATAATTTTGGTTTGTGTTTCCTAATCTAATAACATAAAAATAAAAATAGATATGAATTCAATAAAATTTATACAAATATTTATCATTCATAATAATGGAGTATTTATGGATATAATAATTAATTTAATTATGTTTTCTCATATTATTTATATTATTAAAGATATGAATTGATATTTATTGATTGTCTCTTTTTATTTGAATACCACTTTTAGTGAGGTTAGATATTCTTTGTTAATTAAAAAAATTAATTAACACCTATGGGTGGAGTCAATAATTAATTTGGTTAATTAAATTAACACATTTAAATGTCACATTTGTTGGGGTTAGACATTTTAAACTTTATTCAAAGTGTCCAAAATAAATCTATGAATTTAACTATCCATGTACTAACTTTCAAATTTTAAAACCATTACTGAAAATATGTTGTCAATACATTTTCGAGTAATAGTACTTTTAAAAACTTTTGAAATAGAGCTTCATTCAAACTATCGGACAATTGTACCAACAAATAAAAGAGTACTACTCTAAATCAAACTAGATAATTAAACCTTAAAATCAAGTTTTTAGATTTATGTTTGTAATGAAAAATAATATATTTCTCTCTAACATCCTTAATATACAATTTTGAACAAAAACAAAATAAATTTATTTTATAGAAATATTTTACCTATGTAATATTTCGCAAGCATAACAATGCTATTATTAATACATGTTTACAAATAGTCAACCATGTTATTTTAATCACATGTAAATTAAATATAACATATAAGAATAAAACATAAAAAATAATGGTAAAGAAATCATTTTAAAATTTATACCTTAAAAGAATCCTTACAACACTTTGATACTAATTTTGTTGCTAGAAAACCTCCAAATAGATTAGTATTTCCATTTATTAAATCAAAAGCTAGAGATTTACAAAAAACATAGCTAATTCTTCTCAACAAGAGAAGAACTTTCAAACTCGAAACTCAAAAAAAATATTTCTAGAGAAAGAAAGCTAGAGAGAAAGAGTTGAAAAAATTGCTTCTTAAGGTATGTTTTTTACAATAGGGGAGAAGGGATTTTTATATGTGAGAAAAAGGCTAAAAAAGTGGAAATATATCTTCAAAAATGATGATATATGCGTATTGAATAGGCTGGCATGCATTTGGGGTGCTAACGGGTGTGATAGGGTGGGATTTGTGGCCAAAATGCACTAACTTACGACATGATTGGAAAAGGCTACACGCGAACTTACGACATGATTGATCAAGGTTGCGCGCGGACTTGCCACATGATGCATGAGCGCTTGGGCAGTTCTGTCTATTTTTCTATTTTTTTTACTTTTCCACTTTTTTTCTCAACATATTTGTGATGTATTGCCCCTAGTATTTTTCTTCGAGTCTTTAAAATATTTTTGAAGCAAAAATACCAAAACAAATAATAAAATTACCCTTGATTTTGAAAAGACAAATTTATATAAAAATATGATAAAATCATATAAATATAAATCTTTTTAATCAATTAAAGTACATTAAATCATGTAATTTTAGTGCTTTTTAAGCACTAATCAGAATTAAAGCAAGATTGGATTTAAAGAAACTAGGCATATGACCTAAATTGGCACTAAGGGTGGCAAATGATAAAAATCGAACATACTTACCACCAACATCATTAACAATTTTAACAAAAGAGAAGTATGTGTTTTGTACATGTTTGGCAAGTGTGAAAGTTCCTGATGGTTACTCATCCAACTTAAGAAATTTTGTATCTATCACTGATAAGAAACTTTATGGATTGAAATCACATGATTGTCATATCTTAATGCAACAGTTATTACCATTTTCTATTAGGTCAATTCTTCCAAAACATGTTTGATTATCAATAATTCGTCTTTGTTCATTCTTCAATACAATATGCAAGAAATCTATATCAATTGGCGAGTTAAACTCTTTACAGAAAGATGTTATGGTGAATTGGTGTCTATTTGAAAAATATTTTCCTCCTTTTTTGATATAATGATTCGCTTATGTGTTCATTTAGTTCGAGAGGTTCAATTGTATGTTCCTATATACTTAAGGTGGATGTATCCTTTCGAGAGATACATGAAAAAGTCCTTAAAGGATATGTAAATAATAGAAATCATCGTGATGAATGCATGGTGGAATGTTACATTGCTGAAGAGGCCATTGATTTTTCTTCAGAATACTTTAGTGGTTGCACTAAAATTGGGAATCCTGCACACTAGTTTTTCTTAGAATGTCAAATGATCCAAGTAGGTAACCCTATGCTCGGTGGTAGTAAGAAATTGTTTATTCATCGCACTCGATGGAAAAAAGAACACCAAATCATTTTGGTAAATAATAATGAGTTACAACCGTACATAGAGTAAGTAATGATAGGTTCAACCTTTTCATTTAAAATAAAATTATTTTTTATTTATCTATTAATGATACCTAATTGATATATTTTGAATAACATTACAGAATGCATTTAAATTTACTAAATATCGATCCTCGTTATAAAACAAAAGGAGGAGAAAAATGGTTTTATGATGAACATAAGCAAGAGCTTATTAATTGGTTTCGCAACCATGTAAGTGTCATATGCAAGAAGTCATTATGACTTCTATATAATGTTTTAAAACATTTTAAAAAAAATATTCCATGTTTTTATATGCATAGATTTGAGTTGAACTCAACAAACCTAATCATAAAATAAGAGAAACTTTAGAATGACTTGTACATAGTCCAAAATTCGATGTAAAATCATATTCAAGTTTCATAATTAATGGTTCAAGGTTGATGACTAAAGCAAGGGACATAGTCTGAGTAAATCATTTTAGTGGTGTAAAGATGGTTGCACACACTAGGCAATTTTCCAGTTCAAAAGATGGTAATCATGTACTTTCTGATAGAAGATATTATGATATAATTTAAGAAATTTGGGAACACGATTATAAGGTCTTCCATGAAAAATTATTATTGGGTGATTGGGTCAAATATGTTATCAATGTTGGATATAAAATAGATGATTTTGGATTTACCCTTGTAAACTTATCCAAGATAAGTCATACTGATGATTCTTTCATGTTAGCACTTCATGCAAAACAAGTATTTTACATGAGTGATCAAATTGACATAAGATGATCTATTGTGTTAATACCTCCACAAAAAGAGTTCTACCATTGTGATGCTTTATAAGATGATGACATGTTTGATACATTCTCTAATATTAGACATTTCTCAAACAAATTACCAAAAGATATGGAAAAATGACCAACATTTGAAATATTCTATTGGTAGACTTGTGAAGTCAAGTATACCAATCAATATAAATAATTGAACTAAGGTTGACGATGTTGAAAATTTCAAGATATGAAAAACCATTTATGTAATTTTATGTTGTTTTATAATTGATTAGATATGTTATATCCATCTAAAATGTGTTTTTTTTACAAAATTGTTTTAAAGTCCTAGATAATTGGATGAACAAGTGTTACAAGATTTCAAATAAGGCAAGGAAGGAATATAAAACTTCCAAATTGGAAAGAAATTACGTGTTTCCCTACTTGGAACCACGTAATGAACAAGAACTGTACAAAATCCCCAAATTTCACCCCTAGATTGAATCCTAAGTATGGAAAGACTTTGTGGATTATAGACATATTGATGAATTTCAAATCATTAAGGAAGAACATCAGAATATACAAATGCAAAATATTCTTCCTAACCAAACTGGGAGGTCATCAAATCCTGAAGTTAGACAAAAAAAATGGTATTATTAAGTTGTTAATTTATAATTATATATATATATATATATTCCTCAAATTTAAGTTGATGTCATGGTTAATAAATTTATTTAATTTATGTGGGAAGCTCAATTATATACACTCGTTACCCAATTTGAATTTTATATAAAAACAAAGACTCCTAAAAAAATAAGTCAAGACCAATGAGTAAACAAGGAAAAGAACAACTCAATAACTTGGTTAGTAATTTAACTTGATTCAAAGTCCTTATGATTTTTTCATATTGGTGTAATAATGTATGATATGTTTTTTTACTTTATTATTTGTAAAGAGTTATTCAAGAAAAAATAACCATGGATGAAATAATCAAATAGATAGGAAAATATGCGATATATCATGCATTTGGATGTCAAATTCTGGTTGTGTCAAGGGAGGAAGCCAATATGATAGTTATATGGAGTTTTCTAATATTCCAAAACAAAGATCTCAGATGGTCAGTAAGGAGAATTACTGTAAAATTGAAGAAGAATTGACCTCCTTTAAGGCCTCAGTGTTAAATGAGATTTCCACTTTAAAGCAATATCAATCACAACAAATGTTAGGCATGACACCATACTACAATCAGGGCATGTCCCATTGGCCAGGCATGCCACCCATGCCACCCATGCAATCTCTTAGTGCCCAATCTATATCCTCTATACGATATAGTCATCCTATTGGTTCTCCATTTATGCCAAGAATGCAAATGCAATCAGGTAGTGGTTTAATATCTCCAATGCAATCTATGTATTCTTACCATCCATCACATGATGAATATTTTGATAAGAATGTCCTTCCAATAGCTACCCCGTATGAGAGTCCTCCATTAGATGAATCATTTGTGGTAAGATTTAATGCTTATGTATATAGTCTATTATATTTATTATTTATTATATATAACGCTTAAATATTTTACAGAATATGAATTTTTTTTTAAAACATCCATCATCTATGAAATTTTTAAGCGATGATCAAATGATTCATAGTCAATATTTGCCAAATTATTGAAAAGATAGTAATTGATCAATCATTACTCCATCATTGTCCACTACCTGTTTGATGCTACCACAGTCCAAGAAGCTATTGGACAATATGTCACTTGGCCGTTAAGTCAAGTTGTGATAAATTTTGATATAGTATTATTTTATTTACTTAAGATAAAAAAATTTACTACTATTATATTTTTATTCTTTTATTGTTACTAATATATATAATACCTCTTTTTTAATCTATTATACTAGAATTAGTAAGTGTGACACATTTAAGAGATACAAAACAAGTATCTTGTGAAAAATCTATGTCTAGTGGATAATCATCGTGCACTAAGTCATTGAAGAAGAAGCCATGAAAAAAGTATAGTTATTAATTTGCTTTAAACTTTGAGAGAAATCTTGGCTCTTTGATGACTATTGTTGTGAGCAAGACTAGCACATATAATGGATGGACACTGCCACTTCCTAGAGAAATTCCTGGTGTAGACACTGGGCAAACATATATATCGATCGAGTGCATATTCAATTGTTTGAATTTCAAATGATCGATTTAAGTATAATTCAAGTATGGACAAGATGAGTCCTCAATCAGTAAATAAGTTTCATTTATGTAGAACATATAATTATATTTATATTATCTAATTATTTATATATATGCCAATTATGTTTAGTACTATGGCTCAACTTCCATGGAATTAAGTAAAGACACAAATGCAGTTGTTGAAATGTAAGAGTTATAGTTAGGTATTTTTGTTATTTTGTTCTTTGTAATATTTAAATAAAGAATTAATTGTTGTAAACTTTGATAGGTTTTGGAAGTTGTGGAACAAGAGTAGGGGCATTACCCTTAAAAAATCACATAAGCTTATATGGGACAAAATTATGGTATGTACAAGCGAATGTTAAAAATTTAATGAATTTTACTATTGAATAATAAAGATGTTCAAATATAGAAAACCATGTACATTTGTTTTTGTAGGTTCCATAACAAAATGATGGAGTCATGTGTGATTACTTTGTCATAACATTTGTGAGCAAAATCACCTTAAGTATCAACATTCCAATTAAAGATTATTAATATACTTTTTTAACATATATAAGTTATTTTTTGTGAATTCATAATATTACATTCTTATTTTGAATTTAAATAAATGTAGTTCTTTGGTTGGAACAAATTCGGCTATGATATGCAAATTTTTGAGGATTTATGAGAAGAATGGGCAAGACACAAGCTTCAAATTATTACATAACAAGAAGAATATGATGATATTGAATAGCAAAAGAAAACACCATGGTAATTTTTTTAATGTTTTAATTTCTCTATTCTTGTGTCTCTCAAGTTTGTGCTTGTTTGATGGATGTTTGATGAATATTTAGGGGAATGAATTGATGTTTGAACCTACTCTCTTGCCCAAACTCTATATCATCTCATTGGAGAGTTCTCTGGTTATTATGAATGAGACATTGTTGGTGATTCTAAGAAACCAACAAAGCTTCCTCTCCTTGAAATAAAGTGGAAATATTACAAATTTATGACAAAAGAGGTGTTATGACTTTATTTGTAATTTAAGTTAAATATATTGTATATAAATTATTTTTTTGTAATAAATTCAATTCTCAAGTAATTTATTAATATATAATTTTTTTTTCATTTTATTATGTGATCGAAAAAAAGTAGTGGGGATAATAGAAAATGCACCAAATATATTAAAAAATATAGAATTTAAAGTCGTTTCATTGGTTAAGCCGACTTTAAATTTGAAGTCTCCTCATTTCAAGTCGGTTGTTAATTTTAATAAGTAACTTAAAAGCTTTAATTTGTAGTAGTGTTATATGTTATGAGACTTAAGATATGATAGAATTTGTGAATAAATAGTGAATAATTCTAGCCATTTATTTTTTTATTGAGAGTGTACTATGATCATCTTATATGATAACTTAATACTTATTGGGCTTGGTCCGTAAAATCTTTTGTTGATTGAGACCACTCTTTGCTTGTCACATGAGATATATTAAATTATACCAAATGCGAGAATTATATTATTCCCATCTCACAAATATCATTTAATAAAAACAAATTGGACTTAGCAAGAAGTTTTTGCAAAAGAGGAAAAAAGAAGAAAAAAAAAGAAATGTAAATATGTAATAGAACTAATATCATAATTAGATTCATAACTATGAGAAGATAATATGACACTTTTAATTATAATGATAAAAAATAATTACACAATTTATTATCACTTATAAAACTTTAACTAACCCTTGAGTCAACTGTAATTTAGAGTTGCTTATTTTGATCACATCGACAATTATGCCAATGCATAGTACTTTGAATAATCGAAGTTGCGGATGACTGAGGTTTTAAAACAAACTTCCTAGATTTTGCTAGACTTTGTATGATTGAGATCTTGAATCTATTGACTATAATTCTTATATATTTGTCCATTATAACAAAGGCCTCTACCTTTGTATGATCTTTCACATTTGTATGTGAGATGAGAATATCTGAATCTTGGCCAACCTTAAGAAGTATTGATTTGAAAATCTGTTCCAAAAGCTCTTCTCCGTAGACATTTCTTTTCAGAATACGTCTATAATTTCCCATAACATTAACATTGTTGTTATTACCATCACTAATTTTGAAGTTCCATATAACACTTTGTGTGATTAAAAACATAAAACCCAATGGTTCTCCTTCATGAATTATGTAACTGTTCTCATAATAAATCACTGGTTTTAGGCAAGTAGTTATCTCCTCCAATTTTGTCTACATTTTGAAGAGCTGTAAGCTATAATGTTAAATAAAATAAATGATATTTTATGTTTATATTTAATTATCTTTTTTTTATTTGATTTTTTTCTCTCTACTTTTATACTTTAATTATTCAAAGTAAACAAAATACTTGCCTAATGCAATTAAAAATATAATTAGGTGAAGAAATGTAGGGGTGTACAAAAAATCCGAGCATCCGACTAATCCGATCAATTTAATCTGGTCCGTTAATTTTTTGACGATTTTGATCCGACCATCGAATCAGATCAGATGAAAAAAATTTCAATCTTCAGATCAGATGACAAATTTCACTATGTATCATTCGTTCTCATCTGATCCAACCGAAGATACTTAAATATATATTTATATTTTTTATATTAGTCATATTCTCATTGGTCACTCCTATATTAGTCATATTTTAAGGTTTTATTTATGTTATGTGAAAATTTAAAATTTTTATTTAAAAATATCAAAAATAGATTTAATTAAGTTTATTAGTTGGATTGATTAGATTCAACCAATCCAATTTGAATAGGTTACGGATTGATCGGATTCAACCGATCCAATCTAAATAGATTATAGATCAGATTGCATCGGATTTGAAAGATGATCGGATCGGTTGCAGATAAGGATATTTCAATCTGATCGGATGGTCAGATCGGATTGAATGAGTATAAAATCAATGATTTCAATCTGATCCACACCCCTAAAGAAATGTACTTCTTTATCCTTAAAAGATAATTTTTAATAATAATATAATAAAATTGTAATAATTAAAAAACTAACTTAACGTGTAATTGTTATTTTTATAATAATAGTAATAATTATAATATCATAACAATATTTTTACTTAAAATAATAATGATAAAGACTAAATTTCCCTTTTAACAAAAAAATGTTAGTTTCTAGGAGGTCCTCATGACATAAACCTAGTACCAATGATAGATAACTAACTACCTTGCACTTTTCACATCTTTGAAAATGTTTACATAATGTCTCTTGCTGCAAAGAAGTACCAGAAGGACCCGAATATCTGTATTCAAAGTTAACAAGTGAATGGAAAATTAAAAACAAAATATAATTTCCAGTAAAATATATAAAGTTTTTATTATTACCTTGATAAAAATATATAAATTATATATTATATAATTATAGTTAGATATATTTAAGTATAATATTTTATTTAATATATTTAATAAGTTTATGATATAATATTATCTAATCTTATTTAAATATTATTTTATCTCATTATATCTTATTTACATTATAATAAATTCGTTTATGTAAAATTTAATTTTTAACACGAACTATTTTTTTCTTTATGTTAAAAAAAAGATGTAATTTAATTCTGAATTATGCTTCATTTTCTATTTAAATTAAATTATTTCTTTTTATGTTTGAATGATTTATTCTGAGTTTAATGATTCTAATTAACTATCTATTAATTAAATTATTTTAGTCTTATAATTTACCATCGTAAGAGGGAATTATATGATAGATCTGAAATATTTCGGTATATGTAAATATAGAGATTGAAAGAGTTGTATGAACATATATAATCTTAAAATCATTGGTCTTAATGCTTTCTTATTTTACTAAATTGCATACTCTTTTGTAAATTAATGAACAAGAATGTTTCCAATTGATTATCAAAAAAGGCCTTTGAATATTTTTTGGAGATTGCTAATAAACAAATAAAATTCAATTCAATTAGCTAGATGAATAAGGCATATTGATGGATTAAGTGAAATCAATTTCCTAGAAGTTTTCTTCCCATTAATTTGATCTTCGAACAATATCTTTATTTTCTTTTGTGCATTTTCTTTAAATTAATTTTATTGTAAATTTCAATTATAACAACCTTAGTGATTTTTTTAGATAAAATTGATATTAGTATAATTTTGGTATTTGTCAAAAGTAAGTTACAAATCCATGAGCATGATACTCTTCTTATCACTTTATTATAAAACTACGATACTGTGCACTTGTAGTTTTACACCGATCAAGTTTTTGACGTCGTTGTCGGGATTGATTTTTTCTTATTTTGCCAATATCGATACAAAGTAATCTTAATTTTAATTTAGAATTATATTATATTATATTATATTTATATTTATATTTATTTTTATTTAGGTGTGTGTTTGACGTTGGATGCGTTGTACTAGAACTTGAAACATTATTCCTTTTGATATGTAGATTGAGAGAATCTTTAGATCATGAAGAAAGAGGAAAGTACTAGTCATGGTTGCAGGAGAACAGAATGCACAGCCACACACCTTGATGGATTATGTAAGGTCAATTATGAATGACAACTGTTTAGATGTAAGACGTCAGACCATTAATGCCAATAATTTTGAGATCAAACCGGCATTGATCAGCATGGTGCAACAAACCCAATTTAGCAGATCGCCACTTGATGATCCCAATATTCATTTGGCAATATTTTTGGAGATTTGTGACACTATAAAGATGAATGTGTTACTGAGGACACCATTAAACTGAGGTTGTTTCCTTTTTCATTGAGAGATAAGGCCAAAGGTTGGCTATAATCTCTACAACTGGAAAGAATCACTAGTTGGAAAGGCATGGTAGAAATGTATCTTACTAAATTCTTTTCACCTATAAAAATAGCCCAACTCAGGAGTGTGATTGGTCAATTAAAAAAATGATTTTGAGACACTCTTTTAAGCATGGGAAAGGTATAAAGATATGATTCAGTGTTGCCCTTTATATGGATTTCCAAATTGGTTCCTAGTTGAAATGTTTTATAATGGGTTAAAAAGGCAAACTAGAACCATAGTTGATGCTGCTTATGGTGGAACTTTGATGTCAAAGATAGCCGAAGATGCTACTTCTCTTTTGGAAGAAATTGCCTCAAACAACTATCAATACCCACTTGAAAGATCTATGCTTAAGAAAGTTTTTAGGATTCATAAATTGGAACCATTTGCTACTTGTTCACCTCAAGTTGCATCTCTATCTCATTAGGTTTCATCCTTAACAACTCAAAGAATACTACAAAGTGCCAAAGTACTACCATCCAAGACTTCGAAATCATGAGAATTTTTCTTATGAAAACACAAAGAATTTGTTGAAACCTCCTCTAGGGTTTTATAGTCAACCAAACGAGAAGAAGATGTCACTGAGGATGCCATGGTTTCTTTGTTGGGGAGACCGAAGCCACTTTGAAAAATCTTGAAATGAAAATTGAGTAATTAGCCACAACCATCAATGAAAAACAAAGAGAAACTTTTCCTAGTAATATAGAAATGAATCCAAAGCAACAATGTAATGCCATTACACTTTGATAAGAATCATGGAGCCAAAAAAATCCCAAGTGGACCAATCACAAGGTCTAGGAGGGCATAACTTGAAAAGGCTTTAAATGGGCTCATTAATATGATCATGTATAACCAAAGGACCCAAATTGGGGGTGCAAGGATTGGGACAAGCCTACGATGAAAATTAGGGCAAAATTGGAAAAAGAAAACTAGGCACATTGCTGTACCATTTGGACTAATTTGGGCAGCTTTCTTTTCAGCCCTTGGATGACATCAATGGTTAAGATGTAATATTTTATTGGGATTCCTTTGTTCTCAGCTGCTCTAATTTTGCTCCATTTTTCCTATGCCATTTGGACTGATTTTGAGAAGTTTTCTTTTCAGCCCTTAGATGAAATCAATGGTTAAGTTGTAATACTTTCATAGGATTCCTTTTGTAGTCAGCTGCCCCATTTTTCTCCATGTTTTGGTCTATGTTCTCTACTACCTTTTGTGCTTTTTGGTTGTCTTTATTTTCAAGCCTTGGATGAGATCAAGGGTTGTGGTGTAGTAGAGTTTAGGGTTTATTTGTATCATATAAATACTTAAGAGTAGCTTAGCTACTGGAGATTCACATTTGAATGAAATTTGATTTTTCAGATCATTTGAGAGCTCATTTATGCTCTTTGTTCCTCTTTAAGCAACTTATCAAGGAATTGGAAACCTTTGCGGCATTGTTTAGCATCCAAGCATTTATGGTGAGTAATATCCATACTTGTTAGGGTATCATTTATGCTAGACTTATCAAGGAAATATCACCTCATTGTGGTGTCTTTCCCCTCAGAAAAATTGTGAGTAATATCCATTGATTTATGGAGAAACCCTTTGCTATATAATATGAAATTAGTTAGGTCTTAACCGCTTGGTTCATATCATTTGGTATCAGAGCTTTAGGTGCTAATTTTCAGATTCCTATCCTTTATATTTGTTATTGTTCTTATGTTCTTGTTTTGTTTCTGATACATAGAAAACAAAATATCCTTTTGCTGTGTTCTTGTTGAAATTTTGTTTTTCAAACCGTAAAAATATTGTTCTTCTTTGTTTCCACATTTTTTCTGCATTTTCTTTTCAAATTATATTGTGTCCAAATATTTTCAGCAATAACCTTGCATATCCTATTGTTTCTGAAGCTATTCTACATTTTCCTACACTTGGAGTTAGTTTCCTTTGTGCTTTAACAAGTGGGATATTGTGAACTACCTTTTTGGGTGTTTGATAATTCTACAAATTGTTTGGAATTCCTGGATTTGGTTGCTTTAATTATGAACTAAGAGGTTTTGAGTGATCAATCCGAGCACTAAACAAGTGAGGTATTGAGTAAATTTACATTAGTTCTATTTTATTGCACTAACCTTTTATTGTGTAGAATTGCAAAAAAAATAAAAATTTCCAACATTGGTAGTCTCGAAGAAAGACCAGATATGATGTTCATGATGATGGTCTATATGAATGAAAAATTAGAAAGGCAAGAAAATGCCTTAGCAGCTTTACAACAAGAAACACCTAAACAAAATGTTAGATGGGCTTATAGGCAAGCACTTGTAATAAGGAAGTCTTTGAGTTTTCAAGTCAAGGCAAAAGACATTGAACAAAAAAAGATATAATATCTTTCACACAAGGTGTCATGTGTGAGCAACAAGGTGTGTAGTGTTATCATAGATGGAGGAAGTTTCACCAATGTGGCTAGTACTACCTTAGTTGAGAAATTAGGGTTGCCTACATTGGAACACCCTAAGCCTTACAAGTTTCAGTAGATAAATGATAGTGGGGAAGTGAAGGTTGATGAGCAAGTATTAGTGAGCTTCTCCTTTGGAAAATACAAAGATGAGGTGATGTGTGATGTGGTACCCATACAAGCTGGGCACATCCTGCTAGGTAGGCCTTGGAAATAGGATCAAAGGGTTATACATGACAGATATAGAAATAAGCCTTAATTTGTGAAAGATGGTAGAAATATCACACTTGTCCCCTTTTCACCCAAGCAAGCCTTTGAAGATCAAATGAAGATGGGTAGAGGAAAAGAAAAGAGTGAAAATGAAAAGGAGAGTGAGACTAAAGAAAAGAATGAGAGAAAAGAAAGGAGTGAAAATGAAAAGGAGAGTGAGACTAAAGAAAAGAATGCGAGAAAAGAGAGTAGTGAATATGAAAAGGAGAGTGAGACTAAAGAAAATAATAAGAGAAAAGAGAAGAGTGAAGATGAAAAGGAGAGTGAGACTAAAGAAATGAATGAGAGTAAAGAAAAGAGTGTGAACAAAATAAAATTAGTGGCAAAGAGAGTGATAAAAAGAAATTGAGAGAAAATCAGAAAAAAGAAAGAAAAAGAGATTGAAAAATTTGAGACAAAAGAAGAGAGAAAAACAAATGTCTATGCAAAAGCAAGTGAAATTAAAAAAGCAATATTCCTTAATCAACCAATGATTGTACTTCTGTACAATGAGGCCTTTTTGAATACTAAACAATTTGATTTTTTCCTAGTTCAATTGTTTGTATCTTGTAGGAATTTAAGGATGTATTTCCCGAGGAAATTCCTAATGGATTACCTCTTATCCGAGGGATTGAACATGAAATTGATTTTGTACCTGGTTCTAACATTCCAAACCAACCAGCCTATAGGAGTAACCCTGAGGAGATGAAGGAATTACAAACGCAGGTTAGTGAGTTAATGGAAAGGGGTACGTGAGAGAAAGAATGAGTCCATGCGTTGTTCTAGTAATTTTGGTCCCTAAGAAGGATAGGACATGGAGGATGTGCCTAGACTACTGAGCAATCAACAATATCATAGTAAATTATCATCATCCTATTCCTCGCTTAGTTGATATGTTAGATGAGTTGCATGGTTCTTGTATCTTTTTTAAATTTGATCTGAAAATTCGATATCACCAAATTAGAATGAAAGAAGGTAATGAATGGAAAATTGCATTTAAGACAAAATATGGTTTATATGAGTGGTTAGTCATGCCATTTAGTTTAACTAATACTCCAAGTACTTTCACAAGATTAATGAACCATGTTTTGTATTCTTTTATTGGAAAATTTGTAGTTGTCTACTTTTATCATATTCTAATTTATAGCAAAAATTTGGAGGATCATTTGATACATTTACAATCTATTCTTGAAGTGCTTAGGAAAGAGTAACTATTTCCTAACCTAAAGAAGTGCACATTTTGCACCGATAAGCTTATGTTTATGGGTTTCTGATCTTTTGCCTTTTGATTATATAGTTGAAGATTTGAGGACGAATCCTCTTGAAAAGTGGAGGAATGATGAGAATCATGAAGCCAATCAAATCATAAGTGGACCAATCACAAGATCTAGGAGAGCACAACTTGAAAAGGCTTTAAATGCGCTCATTAAAATGGTCATGCATAACCAAAGGACCCAAATTGGGAATGCAAGGATTGGGACAAGCCTAGGATGGAAATTAGGGCAAATTGGCAAAAGAAAACTAGGCACATTGTTGTGCCATTTGGACTAATTTGGGCAGCTTTCTTTTAAGCCCTTAGATGACATCAAAGGTTAAGATGTAATATTTTATTGGGATTCCTTTGTTTTCAACTGCTCCAATTTTGTTCCATTTTCCTGTGCCATTTGGACTGATTTTGGGTTGTTATCTTTTCAGCCCTTGGATGAAATCAAGGGTTAAGTTGTAATATTTTCATAGGATTCCTTTTTTAGTCAGTTGCCCCATTTTTCTCCATGTTTTGATCTATGTTCTCCACTACCTTTTGTGCTTTTTGGTTGTCTTTATTTTTAAGCCTTGGATTAGATCAAGGGTTGTGATGTAGTAGAGTTTAGGGTTTATTTGTATCATATAAATACTTAAGAGTAACTTAGCTGCTGGAGATTCACAATTTGAATGAAATATGCTTCTTCGGATCATTTGAGAGCTCATTCATGCTCTTTGTTTCTCTTTAAACAACTTATCAAGGGATTGACAACCTTAATGGTGTTGCTTATCATCCAAGAATTTGTGGTGAGTAATATACATACTTGTTAGGGTGTCATTTATGCTAAACTTATCAAGCAAAAATCAATTTTTTAGAAGTTTTATTCCTATTAATTTAATATTTGAAAAATATCTTTATTTTCTTTTACGTATGTAATTTTATATATATATATTATTAGTTCATCTAGATGGTCAACTAAGATGATTTTCTTTTTAAAATTTTAAATAGTTTTTTTAACTAAATGATAATCAATATTTAACAAGTCTCAATTCTTAAATAATGCTGATATAACCTGTGGGTGGATGTATTCGAGCTAATTATTGAAGTAGAGATAATCAACAAAGTCTTTGTCCAGACTTCAAATTAAGTCTTTTTTTATAATAAAACATATGAAAAATCTTTACTACAATATTTTTATAATTAAAAATAAACACTTACAATGCCTCCTTGCGGACTACATCAAATTTGATTTGAGAGGTATCTGCAATTTATTATTTTATTTTATATTAAAAGTTATATAAATTTTTACTATTTTTCAAACAATAATATTAAATATTATATTAAAAATATATATTTATTTATAAAATAATATTTTGATTATTAAAAATAATATTAAAAATATATATTTATTTATAAAATAATATTGTGATTATTAAAAATAATATTAAGTTTATTAGTCAAAACAGGATGTGTCTAATTTAGAAAAAAATTCATAGAAAGTGACTTCTCATATTTTTAAAGATAGATGTGTCTAACCTTGTTTGATTGATGAATGGAAAAATTAGGTAGCTTAATTTTGTTGAATAAATAAATATTTGTCATATGAAATGGGAGCTTGAAGGCTATAAATATGACTTTGTTTCTTCATTGTTAATCATCCCAAAAATAGAGAAAAACTAGTATGAGAATTTTTTTTAGAGAATTTTGTGGGAAAATTCTCTTGTGTTAATAATTGCTCGTCTTTTGGGTGTGTGAGAAAATTACTGAGAATATGGTTGTAACCATTTTCCACATAGTGAATGTTTTCTATTGTTGTCTTTTGACAATGAAAGTGGTTTTTCTTAAATTTGGAGTTTTCCATTATAATTCTTATGTTGTGTATTTTCTATTTCTCTGTTCTTTGATATTTTGCTGAGTAGGATCTTAGGATGAAGATTTTGTGATTATATCATTTGATCCAAATTTTCTAACAACTAGTATCAAAGCCAATTTCAAAGAAAGAAGCAAAAATGAGAGGAGTCAAGATTGACATTGAGAAATTTGATGTGAGAATCAATTTTGGTTTATGGCAAGTAGTACAAGTCAAAGATTTGTTGATCCAATATGGGTTACACGTTAAAATGGAAACCAACCCCTGTTACTAGTACTGAGTCTAGTAAAACCAGCATAAGTGATGAAGATTGGAAAGATCTTGATCTAAGAAATGTAAGTACAATGTGGCTCTATATTGACAAAAATATTCTTGCAAATGTGCATGGAATACCTATGGCCAAAGAACTCTGAGAAAAGCTTGAAGAATTGTATCAAGCAAAAGACGTCTTAAATCACATGTATCTGAAGGAGCAATTCCATACTTTGCATATGAAAAAGAAGTATTATGTCTCACATTCAGTAAACTAACAATAAATAACTTTTTTTTAAAATAAAACTCTATTTATGAAGAGTTAGGCTATTGCGATGCAATTATTGCATTATTGAATTAAATGAAGTTATATCCCTTTACTTGTTGGTTACATTTATTAATTTATAATGAAATTTGATAATAATGAGGAAAAAATGAATCTTAGAAGAAATTTAAAATAAAATAATTAAAACTCATCATATTTACTCATCTTAGTATTAAATTAAAACAAAAAAATTGTTTTATTAAATGTATTTTTAATATAAAATTAGTTATTTTTAAAAAAGGTTAATTTTAGAAAAATAATGTTCAAATTATTTTAAGTAATTTAATTATGAGTTTTCCCTTAGTAATTAAGTTAGCAGAAAATGGATAACTTAATTATACTATAAAAAATGCACGTACTTTATACGTTAGTAATCTTATTTTATTTTCAAATCATATTTATTAACTTTATTTAATAATAATAAATTTTTATATGTAATTTAAAAATCATAATTTATAGTATAAAATAATTTTAGACTCTAATAATTTTGAAGCCACAACTAAGTTATATAAAATTTCAAACATTAAAAGTTAAATAAATATTTTTTGTGATTTATTTAGTTTAATTAAATATAAAAATTAATCGAAATAAGATAATTTTCGTAAGAATGCCTGGTTAAATGTATAGAAATTATTTTTTTTTTAGAAAATTAAATACTTAAATATTAACCATTTGTTTAATTATAATTTAAAAAAACTCACATCCATCAAATATGTACAAGTAATGGAAACTTGTTTTTGTTAACAAATTGTATTACCATATTTGAGTTTTTCTTCTTCTTTCTTCTTTTTTTCTTTTTGGAAAAATTATAAAAAATAATACTCTTATAATAATAACAAAAATAGTATTTTAATAATATTAAATGAGATCCAATTTGAGTTCGTTTAACATTGAACGCATCAAATGATCATACTTTAATTTGAAAAGTGTGCGATTGAATAACATTCAATATGGAATGATGTGTCAAGCTTTTTTATAATAGAAAAAATGTATGAGTTGGATATTAATAGAATTATTTTTGGATGTTGAGATTGAGTTAAAACCTAAATTTGGTATATAAGAATCAAATAGTGAGACTACCTTCTGAAATTATTGAGCATATGTTAATATTTATTTTACTCTTTTATAAATTGCTAGATAATATCTATAAGTTTTGCATTGAATGTTAGGATTTTAAACATATGATGAAGTATCATGTACTTATTTTTATTTCTTCGTTTAAATTATTTGAGTAGAAGTTGAAGGTATGAACTTGTTTTTATTCATATTTGACTTCTAGTAGATACAAGATATACATGGAATTCCCTTAGAAAAAAAAAGCCAAACTAGCCATTTACCATAATAATATATGTACATGGGTCCATTATCTTAATAATAAAAAGATAAAAGAAAAGGAGAGAAAAATAGTTTTAACTAAATACTATGACATTGAATTCTTCAAAGTAGTAACATGGCTATTACTAAATAGTAGGAATAACAACTTAAAGTCAAATGTATTTTCATTCATCTTGAGGCATATAAATTTTTTTACTTACTGATTTTGATTAAAGCATGTTGATGTCTTCATAATCCTTTCATTTGATTCTTTTCATGAGATCCATATTATGCACATTTGAGCCTTTTTTGTTTATCATATGTAAAGTTTTTTGCTTTATTATTTACATAACTTTTGTATATCTCATAAGTAATAGAGTTGAAACAAATTCAAAATCTTAAATCTAGGTTTGGATGGGTTAATGTTAATATGTTATAGTAAATGGACATGAATTTGTGATGTATAATTGATTTCAACAATGAACTTTGATCCTTTAAGATGTTGGATGAACTTGTGCATAAGTCTTAAATTATGAATTGAAAATATACTAAAGCATGAGAATTTTCATAATTTTATTTTTATTTTTGTTATTAGTATTTTTATTTTATTTTTAGTTTTTGCATATTATGATGTTTATGGGTATTATCACTGGAAACCCTCACAAGACTTTAACTATTTTTAGTTTTTGTGATTTTCTTTTTATTTTCATGATTTTGTAAATATATGTAATCTAGCTAGTTATTTTTTTCATTTTAATTATTTTTATTTGTTGTTTATTTTTATTTAATTTTCATTTCTTTTATTTATTTATTTTTATTTTTATTTTATTTGTTACTTTATGGTGCTTAATTTTAATTTTCGTTTAACATTAGTATATGCAAGATTGGAGATCAATTGGGAATCAACTCACACTTGTCATATATAACGTTAAGAATTAAAGAGTACTTTAAAAGGCTGGATAGTAATGTCCAAAGTCCTTTTCTTGAACCTATAATTAAGCTAGCATTGGAATAGCAACGAAGGAGTGTGCAATGCTAATTATTGGCATTGTGACCATCGCTATACAGTTGGGGGAGACGGTTCGAAACTCTGAATTGAATTTTTTTTTTTATTTTTCCATGTTACCTCCTCCTATGAAATACTTAATGAAAATAATTTGAAATTTATTAGAAAGTTATCCTCAACTATATAAGAATTCCCATTAAATGGGTCAAATGAAGATCAACTAAAAATGAGGTGTTTTACATACTTTAAAAGATAGGGCTAAAGTATAGCTAATAACTCTCTCACAAGGTTTCTGATAACTTAGGAGAGAGTCTACAATAAGTTTATGAGGAAATTCTATTCACATAAAAAATCTTTTGATTTGAGAACAAAAATTACAAGATTTTCTCAAAAGAAAGGAGAATCATTTCATAAAGCTTTGATGGTTCAAACTTTTACTCACTCAATGGCCGTGTCACAACTTCCCACTACAGTTGCAAAACTAATTCTTCTATGATGGGTTGACATTGTTGGAAAAATGAATAAAAAAATGATGTTTAAAATGTTTTGCCTATTGAATGTAACTCAATGGCTATTAAAGCTAAGTAAATATTTCCTCCAAAATTTGTTTTCATTAATTCCTTACTATTTTCTTATAAAAAAACATTTTATACTTTATTTTGTTTGAGGAATGGTCTTCATTTATATATATTGATGAAAGATCCTAATTTGTGATAGGTGAAAAAAAGGAAATGCAAAATATATAGTATTTTAATTTTAATTTAATCAATTTTTGTATTCACAATCTATAGTTATTATTTTTCAATAAATTTAGACACATAACATTTCCTCAAATAGAAAATTGTGATATAAGTTTGTTAATAGTCGATCGTTGTAATTCAAAGATAAGTTTATGGAATTCTCATACACCAACGGTGAGTGAAAAAATGAACTTAAGGACACTGTGTGATACATGAACCTTATTCATTTTTATATTCTATTTTTATTTTATGCTATTTAAATTTTGTGTTTATGATTTATATATATTTCTATTTTTATATTTCTGATTTATAATAATTCATTTTTATTCTTTACTTGTTTCTTTGTGTATTATTTCCTATTATCTTAATAATGTTTTTCTATGAAACAAACTGTGATCTTACTATTTGGGTCCTTTTGTCCTCTGAGAAGCTAACAATTATTATTATTTATTTTTAAATTTCAATTCCAAACTGAGACTTTTTCGGAAAAATCTGCTCCTATTTATCATCATTTTAGAACCTATTTTTAATGTAAATCTTCTTTTTGTTTACTACATTTAGTGATCTTAGTTTTCTATGTAATTCACTTGAGTTGCTTTATTCACTTTAGTTTTCCATTTTCATTTTACTGTTAATGAGCTCTACGAATGGAGTTTGACTAAAAACGATTGAGGTGTTAATCAAGTTGATATTTACAAATATTTTAAAGATTCTCAAGATCCTACACAAGGGATAGATTTGGAATAATAAATTGGTTACAAGAATTAATTTAGGAAGCAATATTCTCATTTTAATTAATTATGGGCCTTTTATGTTTAGCTAAGTTTATTTTAGTGAATTATGGGATTTTATTTTAAGTCTTTTATTTAATTTTGGGCCTTTTATGTTTAGAAATTTTTATTTTAGTTAATTGCGGGTTTTTTATTTTAAATCTTCTATTCTTTTATTTTAAAGGTTGGATTAGGCCCAATTCAAAACTAAGTAGTCTCATTAGGTTCATTCCATCTAGGGTTTTTTCTTATTAATAAGAAGATCTATGTAATTTGAAGGCAAGAATGAATATTCATTAATGAAAAGAAAATTTCAGAAAGCTTCTTGCTTTGCCTTCTTGTGTTCTCGATTAAATGCTTGAATTCGAATTATCAAAGGGGGTGATCATCATTTCTGGCGTTTCAAGATTTGGGTTTTAAATACTTTATTTCCTTAGGGTTTTAATATGATCATCTTCAACACGTTCTTAGCAAATCAATCATTTTTATTCCTTTGAGTTCATTGGTTCCTAACTTGTTCGCCTAAAGGGTCCGTATCATTTGGTATCAAAGCCTTGGATGCTGAAAATAAGTTATCTATCTTCATCTATTTTTATTTTAAATTTTATATTTCAAAAACAAAAAAATGTCCTTTGATTGTTTTCTACGTTCTTGATTGCATTCTACATTCTTGAGTCACAAATCACAAAAAAATAAAATTTCATCCTTTTAAGTCTTATGTTTTCTTTCAATCTTGTTGTCGTTGTTTTCGTATTTGAATTTTTCTTAGTAGTTTTCTTTGAATTCTTCGAATCTTTTTCTTGATTCTTTATTTTTCTGTGTTCAATCATCTTTTATCTTAAAAAACGAAAAAAAGGAGAAGAGGGTTGTTGTTCGCAGTTTAAAAAAAAACAATTTTGATAAATCAAAGTTGCAACTTTAAACAGCCACAATTTTTGACTCGGGTAATGAAATGAATAATATAATATATCAAATCCAATCTCGTTTCAATTCCTATAATCAAAAACATCATTTTCCTGCGTTTCGTACCTTTTTTGACCCTAAATTCCATCATTTATACTACTTACCGAGGGGATAGAGATTTGTCACTACTTTTTGTGTTGTTTTCGGTTCTTGATCATTAGGATTGCAAATTGTTTTCTATGAATTTTCTATTCATAGCAATAGGAGAAGAAGTAAAAAAAAATAAGAAGAAGAAGAAGAAAAGAAGAACATAGTAATACATTGTTAAAGAATCTAATTCTTGTTTTCTTGTTACTGTTGAAATTGGGTTTCCTTTATTTTGTTCTTACTACCTAAGAGTATTTATTTAGAATCCTCTTTGGTCCAGAGTCTTCTTATAGAATCCTCTTTGGTCAATAGTCTTTCTTTGGAGTCCTCCTTAGTTAAGAATCTTTCTATAGAGTCTTGCTTGTTCAAGAGTGTTTCTTTAGAGTCCTCTTTGTTCAAGAGTCTTTTTTTAGAGTCCTCTTTGGACTTTCCTTTTGTCATACTTTGTCATTAAGTTCTTTCAAAATTATAAATTTTGAGATTGTTACCTATAAAATAGTTACTTCTTGAGATTAGTTAAATTCTTTGATTTTTTTAAGAACACAAAGGAGGTTAGCAGGAGCTTTGTATCATAAAAAATGAAAACAATAGTGTAAAAAAGGCGAGCGAAGAATAGTGTGAAAAAAGAGTATTAACAATCTTATTTGAGAGCAAACACGTGAGGGTGTGCATGGATTATCTCATTTTATTTTACATGTTGACAACATGAGTAAGAAAGGAGGAGAACCACAAGAGATTGACTTGAAATTCTTCATCAAATCTGTTCATGACCAATTTAAGAGGATCAATGCAAGGTTGGATGATTTGGAATCCTCTTTTGATTCTCAATCACATAGAAGAAGACATAGAAGACATGAGTTAGAGGAAGAAGAAGATGATTCCAATGTGGAAAAGAGAACCAATTATAAAGATGACAATTCCCCCCTTTAAAGGAAAGAATAATCTTGAGTTATACTTGGAGTGGGAAAGAAAGGTTGAGTATGTGTTTGATTGTTATAATTACTCCATGGAGAAGAAAGTAAAGCTAGTAGCCTTATAATTTATAGATTATGCTGGTATATGGTGGGATCAGTTGGTGGTTAATAGGTGAAGAAATGGTGAGAGACCTATTCGGTCATGGGAAAAGATGAAATTGGTGATGCGTAAAAGGTCCATACCTAGCCATTACTATAGGGATATATATAGAAATTTGCAAGGGCTAGTCCAAGGTTCCATGAGTGTAGAATATTATTATAAGGAGATGGAAGTCGCCATGATTAGAGCAAACATAGAGGAAAATAGGAAAGTGACAATGGCCAGATTCATTGTCGGGTTAAACAGAGAAATTACTGATGCGGTTGAATTGCAACATTACATAGAAATGGAAGAACTACTGCATAAAGCCATTAAAGTGAGAAGCAAATAAAGTCCAAAAGGTTCAGATCTAGTTTGTCCTCTAGTTCTCTGTGGAAATCAACATGGAAGGACAACAAAGCTGTCTTTAGAACAAAAGGTGAAGAGAAGTCAAAATTTCAATTGTTGTTCCTAAAAGTAAACCTGAAACAAAAAAAATCCTAATACGTCTCATGATATTAAGTGTTTTAGGTGCCAAGGACTCGGAAATATTTCTTCTTAATGTCCAAAAAAAATGGTTATGGTTGTTCATGATAACGAAGAAATTGAGAGTGCTAGCTCAAGTGACGATAAAATGCCACCATTAGAGGATTGTTCTGATGTAGAATTAGAAGAACCTATGCATGGGGAATTACTTATCATAAGGAGAGCCCTCAATATATAGCCTAATAGTGAAGGAGATGAGGAGCAATGTGAGCATATTTTTCACACAAGATGCCATGTGAAGGATAAGGTATGCACTGTTATTAATGATAGTGGGAGCTGTACTAATGTAGCTAGTATTGTTTTTGTATAAAAGTTGAATTTGAAGTGGCAAAAGCATCTCAAACCGTACAAGCTATAATGGCTAAATGATTATGGATAAGTGAATGTCAAAAAGAGAGAAAAGTGAGCACAAAGGAGAGAAAGGTGAGACAAAAAGAGAGAAAGGTGAGCAAAAAAGAGAGAAAGGTGAGCAAGGAGAGGAAAATAAAAGAATGAGTGCATTTGCTAAAAAACATGAGATTAAGAGTATAATAGTAGTAAGGCAACAAGTACTTGTACTTATGTACAAGGATATTTATCTTTCTACTAACGATCTTAACTCATCTTTGTCTAGTGTTTATTGTGTCTTTATTGTAGAACTTTGAGGATCTATTTCCTCAAGAAATTCCCCATGGATTACCTCTTTTGAGAGGAATTGAGCATCAAATAGACTTCACACTCGGATCTGCAATACCAAATGGACCTTCTTATAGAGCTAATCCTGAGGAAACGAAGGAGATACAAAGGCATGTGGATGAGTTGCTAAAAAAGGGATTTGTAAGGGAAAGTCTTAGCCCATGTTCAGTTCCTGTCATCTTAGTCCTAAAGAAAGATGGAACATGGCACATGTGTGTGGATTGCCACTATATTAACAAGATAATGACAAAGTATAGACATTTTATCCCCAGGTTAGATGAGTTTCGTAACTCTCATTTCCCAAAATTGACTTAAAGAATGGATATTATCAGATTCACATGAAAGAAGAGGATGAATGAAAAACTGCATTTAAGACTAAATATGGATTATATGAATGGTTAGTAATGCCATTTGGTTTAACAAATTCACCTAGTACATTCATGAGGTTAATGAACCATGTTTTGCATGCTTCCATGGGGAAAATTGTGGTAGTTTACTTTGATGGTATTTTAGTCTCTAGTAAAAATCTAGAGGAACATGTGGAACACTTGTGTGCAGTTTTTAGTGTGTTGAGAGAGAACATGTTGTATGCTAATCTTAAAAAGTGCACATTTTGCATGGAATCTATTGTGTTTCTTGGATTTGTTGTTAGTTCATAGGGTGTTAGTATTGATGAAGAAAAGGTAAGGGCAATAAGGGATTGGCCTACACCTAGGAATGAAAATGAGGTAAGACGTTTCAATGGTTTAACGAGTTTTTATCGATGGTTTGTTAAAGATTTTAGTTCTATTGCTGCACCTTTGAATGAACTTGTTAAAAATAATGTTATTTTTAAGTGGGATGATGTGCATGATTGAGCGTTTAACACTTTAAAAGATAAACTAACAAATGTACCTTTATTGGGTTTGCCTAACTTTGATAAAGCTTTTGAGATAGAATGTGATGCATCGGGGATTTGCATAGGAGCTATTTTAATGCAGGATTCCAAACCAATTGCATATTTTAGTGAAAAACTAAGTGGGGTAGTCTTGAATTATCTACTTATGACAAGGAGCTTTATGCATTAGTGAGAACTCTTCAAACATGGCAGCATTACTTATGGCCAAGGGAATTCACCATTCATTCCTATAATGAGAGTCTGAAGTTTTTGAAGACCCAAGGTAAGCTTAATAAAAGACATGCTAAGTGATTGGAGTTTATAGAAATGTTTCCTGATGTAATCAAATACAAGAATGGGAAGGACAACGTTGTGGCTGATGCATTGTCTAGGAGGTACGTATTACTTACTTCATTGAAAACTAAATTACTTGGTTTTGAATTGATTAAGGACTTGTATGCTAATGATTTTGATATTTTCCAAGTATGGAATGCATGTGATAAGTGTGCGTCTAGTGATTTTTATAGGCATGAAGGATTTCTATTCAAGAAAGATAAATTATGTGTGCCTATTTGTTCTATTCTTGAGTTTCTTATTAGGGAAATTCATGAGGGAGGTTTGATGGGTCACTTTGGTGTTCTAAAGACTTTAGATATTTTACATGAGTAAATTTATTGGATTAATATGAAGCATGATGTGCAATCTATTTTGAAAAGTGCATTACATGTAGGCACACTACTACAATATATACATATAGTCTCGAACATTTAGCCTCAATTTCTTTAAAAACTGAGGCCATGGGATTTTGGCCTCGGTTATTTAAAAACTGAGGCCATAGACATACCCTATCAAATTTTTACACCACATATACCAAATTTCTTTATCAATTTTTTATTTTTATTTTTAAATTTTTTATTTTCCCTATTTTATTTTCTCTCTTTTTCTCTTTTTCTCTTTCCCTCTTTTTTTTCTTTTTCTTTTTCCCTCCCTCTCTTTTCTTTTATTCCTCCTCCACAGTGCTTTCTTCTCTCCTTTTCTTCTCTTTTTTCCCCATCGTGACCCAACTCTGTCAATGCAATGGAGATTCTTGAACGGTCTCCCTTTCAACTGTTCTACGTGTATTGTCGTCAACGGCAACGGTCTCGACCTTTCACTTCTTAAAGCAGTGGAGATTCTCAAACCATAAAAAGCTTGTAATCTCCTTCAAATCTCTTCATCCTTTGCTACTGGAGAAATCATAAAGATGGGGATAAATGAAGGATGTTACAAGTTGTACCAAAATAGATGTTTATTGGGTCCTCCAGTAAAACCCTAATTTTGGAAACTCACATAACCCTATGAGGTATGGCATCTCTAGTCTCAAGCTTGCTTCTTGAGTTATGCCTTCTTTTTTTATGAACAACTAACTGAGACTTTAATTTTCACTATACTCTATTCCTTAGATCGTAACCCGTGATACCAGAATCAAAACAACACCTGTTCATGCTTCAACTAACTGGTATATGGAGAATGTGTTGCTTGTATTTTAAAATTTTATAGTTACTGATATGTTTGGTTTGGCCTTGTTTTATTTTCTTATGGTGATATCTAGTGTAAGTGTATTGTAGTCTGCTTATAAGTATATTACAGTAAGTTTTTTTAGAAAATGCCTTATTTGTTGATAATGTATTAAGAATCTGAACTATGCTAAATATGTTTTTAGCTATGGGGTTGCTACTATTGCTCCTTTCTCTCACCTTCTTTAATTTGATATTTCTATATGTATGAGTGGGCATGATAAAGTTTTGATGAGTTTTTATCAATATATTATCACATAAGTCCTATACATTTATGATTGATATAGGATCTTGGAATACTGGTTATGTGTACCATGTTTTTAAATAAACTTTTCTATAAGTTTGTACTAAATTTTAATATTCTTTTTTTTCTTAGGATGTTAAAATTTCTATGAGGTTGAGACGCAATCCAAGAATGCTTTTGTTCAGAAGGTGATGTTTGCCTTTTTTATTACCTTATACAATCCTCTTGGATTTATTCAGGTTCAGAAGGTGAGGGTCTTGAGGCCATAATTTGAGCTTCCTTTCTTCTTCTGGATATATGGTGAGGTAAAGTCTATCTATCCAATCAAACTTCTATTTTTCTGAAATAACTATTTCATTCCCATATCCTTCCATATCATTGGGTTCTCTATAGTATTTTTTTCTGTTCCACGGGAATTTTTAAAGACTATTTTGTAAGTTGACGCACTTTATCAAGAAATTCAAGTTCCATTCCATGATTTATTATCTAGATCAGCACCAAATGTAATCTTTTAAGTACTTGTTCTTACATAATAAGAGGAGACCAAAATCAATAACTGGAGTCTCCATCAATGGAATATCAGATTGGAATTGCCAATCACTATCTCTGTGAACATATCTCTATGGTATTTCTTTCCCTTTAGATACTAGCTCTTGCACAGGTTTTGAAAAGGTTTCTATTTTTGCAGATGGGTGAATTCAAATTTTTGTTTAAGATGGATCATATATACGCATAATCAATCATTTCTATTCCTTTGAGTTCGTGGGTTCCTAAGTTGTTCGCCTAAAGGCTCCGCATCATAAACTTAATTTATTTTGTTTTTTTCTTTATTTAATGTTTCTGCTCTTATTTTTCTTGTTTAGTTTACCTATAAACCTAAAAGTTTAATATGTAGCTATTGTCTACACTATACAATATATCCAAATATATTATAAGGATATAGTGATCAAACCAAATATTCAACATGAAAGACTCAAAATCTACCAGTGGATATGTGTTCACACTTAGTAGTGTAACTATTCTATGGAAGTCCTTTAAATATACATGAATTGCTAGATCTACGATAGAATCTAAATTCATCGCTTTGGATAAATATGGTCTAGAGGTCATATACTGCATATTTCTTAAAGGATATTCCAAAGTGGTCAAAGCTTGTGTTCACAATTTGCATTCATTGTGATAATCAATCTACTATTGGTAAGTCTCGATATATATGTTCTAGACATAATACCATTAGACAACTACTCTCAGATGTGGTTATCTCTATTAACTATGTAACCAATTAACTAGAGATCTTAAGATCTAGGTTCAAAGAGACAACTTAGTTGTAAAGACTTAATGAGATCACTGTGATGGATTTACCCTCAAATCCATTCTTATGATGAAAATAGTGATACCCACATGATACAAGTTAAGCTAAGGCTTTTAATGATTCTTAGGAAGGAAATACCAAGTGGAGTATACGGGTTACTCTTTGCATATTACTCTTATAGATAAGAGCTCACCTATGTGAGAAAAAAGTGGGGCTACTTCAAAACAGAACTGCGTAGGGCTTCATGCTTTAGAAACTTGCACAGAACCAGGTGTATGTTCACTGCCAAAACGAACATAACAATGAGAACTGAATTATGTCACGATAGATTCCTATGTTATGTCATTGCTTACTTAAAAGACATAACAATTCAAGGATATTATGTCTAATAACTAGTTAGTATGGTAAATATACTTTTACAGGTGAAAGTTTAAAGAGTAATACCTACATATTCTATGCATAGTTCAAACCAATGAACTCTACTTTCATGTTAAAATTAATTTTAGTCATTTTTTCTAAAAACTCCGTTAATTTTTATTCATGTGAAGGATTGTTGGAAAAATGAACAAAAAAATGTTTAAAATGTTTTTGCATGATACCTTAAAACTTAGGAAATTCATGCTACATTATTGAAGTATATACTATTTTGATAGATTCTCCACTATTTTTCTACTCTTAAATAAACATTATCTACGTATCATATAATATTCAAATGTTACTTTCTAATATATATATATATATCAAATAATATTTAACCAAATAATAATTAACACATTTGATAATATATCCAAACTAAATTCTTAGGATCTATATGAAATGTAGCATAATCTTCACTATTTTCCTACCACAACACATCCTATAATGACACAAATGTACCATCTTCTCATTTATATTATTCAAATCTCTCAAGCTATAAAACTTGTCATAAAGAAAAATAATACTAACTGATAATGATATCATTCTCTTATACAATCCACAGTCACAAAAGGGTCACCAAATAGTTTCAAAAGCATTGACATCACAAAGAAAATGTAATAAGCTCTTATTACTATCAAAATAACAAAAATTCATATGGTGCAATATCAAGGAACTGATCTAAGACTCCTTCGAAGATGAGTAAACAAGTTTTAGTAAAAATATATTTATTATAAATGTATTTTAAAACCTAAACAATGAAACTAAAGATTTAAAGCACTTATTTACATGAACAAACTCTTGAGCTTTATTATAAATGTAAAGAATTTGAAATAACTACAAAAATATTTACGTACTCAAAATAATCTAAGTTTAAGAAAATAATAATTATTGAATATATTTATTTAACTTTAATGATTTAACTGTAAAATTAATACAAGTTATAACATGAAAGTATTCACAAACTATATTAATAATTTGGAGAAATATAAATAATAGCAAATGCATTAATGTAAGTAAAATAAATGAGTAACTTATATGTAATAAATTATAAGAATTATGAAAACCTTGCCAAACTCATGCCTAGGAGAAAGATGGTTATATGTGTACAGAGCTCATTGCACATATAGACAAAAAAAAAATCAATTACTTGTGTTGATCATATGAGTGTAGATAGGAGCTCATTAATTAATTATTTATTTCTTATATTATTGTTGAATATAGGGGGTGGTGTTGGTTTGATTGTTTAAAAATAGTAAATAATTATAGTATGAAATATTGCTATTAAAAATTGTATATATACTTCTATATGTTAATCAAAATCTATATAATTACTATAAAACTCAGTAAAAGCTTCTTAACTAACATATAATATGTATAATATTTTAGAATATTACTACTAAAAGTTGAATATAAACTTATATGCTCAAATCAAAATATATATTTATGTCATAAATATAAGTAAAAACTTATGAACACTAGTAAAAATAAGTTATCTACTTTTTAAGGAAAAGATACTCATTTTCTAATAACAAATTTTTTAACTTGTGAATAATTCAGAGAATAAAGGCAAACATTATGAATAATTTTAAGTTTAACGGTATGAATAGTTTTAAATTACTAATAACCAAGTACTTATGGAAGTGGTGAAAGTGATATCCACTCACTATATGGTATCACATCTCTTGTTTTATTTGTCGTGTAAGGTTTGTTGAATCATCATTTCCTATGTGACCCATACTTGTGTAAGAGATAAGAATAACACCATATAGCTAGTTTGTCCAATATAAAACTAAATGGTACTCTAAAAATTCTAAAACATGAGATGTTAACAAATAACTTCTAACTTAGATACTCTTAATCTCATAGTTCCAATTGAAGAAGGAATGCTCTTTAATCATTTGAACTTAAAAGTAAAAGTTTCAAAAGAGTTAAAAACTTACTAAAAAGAAAGGGTAGGAGTCATCCCCTTGTCTATAAACTTGGGTGAAAACTATTTTAAATTCATCACACACTACCTTCAATCAAATAATCATAACATTTATAGAAAATATACAAATCTAGTTTTGTAAGTTCCATCACAAACTAGGCATTTATAGATTTCCAAAAAGGTATGATATCCCCATTATGTATTAGTAAAAAAATTTAAATCACCAAATAAAAAATGGTTAGAACAAGTGTGTACAATTTAATATACTTCCAAACCTACCCTCAAAAAATTATGTATAACTTTCAATAGAATTGTCCAAATCTATTTCTATAAAATGATACAAAACAAGACATTTGAAGTTTCAAAACAAGATATAATACACCTAATTATAATCTATATAACTATTTCAAAACAGAAAAATACAGATCAGACCATGACAAGAATTTTAGCTCAATTTCTATATAACATAAATTGGTAAAACAAATAACTTTTTGTAGAAAACTCCAAATAACAAACTGTAAAATCTTTATAAAACTAGACATGTTAAGATTTAAAAAAACAAATATAACCCACCTAAATAAAATCTGTAAACCTTTTTCAAAATCACAAAATACAGGTAAGGGTGAAACAAAGTTTTTAGTTTCGATGTATATACAACATGCTTTGGCAAAACTGGTATAACTTTCAGTAAAAAGCTCCAAATGATATATCGTAAAATTCATATTAAGATAAACATCCATATATTTCAAAATTGTATGTCTCAATGCCTAAATTTTCTAGAAAACTTCCCAGTTTCCATCGTAACTTTCAAGAGGTTGTTTTTTGAACTATAACAACATAGTTTTTGAACTTTAAAGTTTTGGACAAAAGTGTACCACTTGTTCAAGGAAAATCTTTCAAAGCTTCAAGAATATATTCAAAAATACTTCATTCCACAAAGGATGATTATACCACATAAATCATTCATAAAAAAAGCACTAAAAAGACTTGCGAAGAAGACTTGAAGAAAAGATGAAATTTTTACCTTAAAACCAATTTGAGAAAAATAATTGAGCTCTTATTTTCCATCTCTCTCTCAATTTTTGGACCTCATGGAGCTAGAGATTTGAAACAAATCGGTTAGCTAAAAACTCTAAAGAAACTTATAAAATTACTAAAATACCCTTCCCTTAAAAACTTTCTGAACTACTAAACTAAGGGAATTTTATAATTTATATCAATCAATTAGAATGGGCTGAGAACTCCCTAGAGAAAATAAGGATATATAGATTTTCAAATTACTAAAATACCTCTTTCTTTAGAAACTTTCTAAACTATTCAACTGAGAACATTTTAGTAATTTTTTATTCAATTACTCAAAATTATAAAATATGCAAGAAAACTTAACAAAAAATACTTAAGGCCATTTTAGAACATGCACATATCAAATTTTAAATTCAAAATTTTATTTTACTAATTGATGAAAAATACAATTTTAAAACTTTACAAAATTTAAAACAAAATGAAATAAGGTAGAGAATTTAATTATTCTTTTAAATATTTAATGAGATTAGGGGTCTCACAGTTGGAGTTCATGAGATAGATTCTAACACTAAAATGTTTATGCAACTTACAAAATTCACCAAGAAAATTGCACTTCTTACCAGTAAGGGAACTCCAAATAGAGAAGCATATAGAGTGTGTAGTAATTATGGGTATGATGCCCACACATTCCCTTATGAAAGAGAAATATTTGCAAGTCTTGAACAAGTGAATGCAATGAAGGGTTATCAACTTGGACCTAGGAATGACCCTTATGCAAACACTTGTAATCAAGAATGGAGAAATCATCCTAATTTCTCTTGCGCAAATGATCCTACCTATGCCCTAAACCAAAACCTTATGCAGGGCTAGCAATACAACTAACATATGCCACAAAATCTTCCAAATAGATTAAATACTTGAATGCATTCATATATGTGAGCAAAGGCACCCAAATTAAAATAGTCAAATGTTGGACTCTTTGGAGGCTTATGTAAAAAGAGTGGGAGTTCAAGTGGAGCAACTAGCTGAGCATTTGCAAAGGTAAGCTAGAGAAGAATTACACGATCGAAATGAACATTTGAAGGCCTCACAATGATGAGTTACTAGACATTGGATTCCTTGAATTTTCTAAATGTTTACCTAATGATGCAGGGAACACAAATAATTCTAAAGCTACCTCCAAAGATCCTAGAAGCTTTAATGTCAATGTTATTATTGGTTATAAAAAGGAGGTAAATGTTATGTTAAACCTAGGTGCAAGTGTTAATCTAATGCCTTAATATTTATACTTGTAGCTAAGAGTGGGTAACCTAAAATCCACAATCATGTCTCTACAATTGGAAAATAAATTTCTAATATATCTAAAGGGAATGGTAAAGGATTTAATGGTACATGTAGATAATCTCATCATACATATATATTTTGTAATTTCTAATGTGCAAGAAACCTTACAAATGGACAAGGAGCATAATGTACTATTTATTAGGCCATTCATGGGCTCAACCAAGACAATTGTTATTGTTTATAATAAGAGCATATCAATGATAGTCTTGGGAGAGACTGTATATTTTCAAGCACATTAAGCCTTTTTCGTTTTTCATTTTTTACGTTTTATTATTTTTTGTTGGTTATAGTTGTTTTTATTATTTTTCCTTTTATTTTTAATTTGATATATTTTACTTTATTTTGTTTTTATTTATGTTAGTGTGAATAATGTTTATGTTATTTAAAACTATTACTTTCACAACTGTATGGTATTATGTGATTTATAAGAAGTACACATTGCGCTATTACAATTGGGTAACTTTTATTTTCTTTTTCTTCTTTACCTTTAATTTACATTTGAACATTGATGACAATGTAGATTTTGGGTTGGGAATGGAAGAAAAGTTACTTATGTAATTATGCATTTTAAATTTTTCCAAACATTTGTTCACTATAGTTAGTTGAATAGGGACATTTAGGCCCAAATAAAAAAATATACAAAACTATCTTGCTTTTAGTTTATTTAAAGTGAATGATTGAGTGTTTGCATTGTTTATTTGATGTTTTAAACATGTTCATGGATTATTGTAAGAGTTAGTTCTATTCATAGTTTATGATTCATACTTGGATGTTGAGGTTGAGGTAAACCTAAATATGGTGTATAAGAATCAAATAGTGGAGACTACCTTGTGATATTTTTGAGCCTATCTCATTTTATTCTGAGTGATAATATTTATTCTACTCTTTTAAAAACTTTTTTCTATTATTTAAAATTATTAGATAATCTTTATATGTTTTGCATTGAATGTTAGGATTTTAAACATCTGATGAAGTATCATGTACTTATTTTCATTGCTTAGATTAAATGATTTTAATAAAAATTGAAGATGTGTGCTCATCTTCATTCATGCTTGACTTCTAGTAAAAAAGAAGATATATATGGGGTTCCCTTAGGAATAACCCCTTGGAGTCAAATTCATTTTCATTCATTCATCTTGATTAATGATTTCGATTCAAGTATAATATGAGTAATGTGATGTCTTCATAATCTTTGCATTTGATTATTTTCATGAGATCCATGTTTCATATTTGAGGCTTTCTTGTTTATCACATGTGAACCTTTTTGCTTTATTCTTTACATAACTTCTATTTGTATATACTTTGTCTGTTGATTGAACCTATAGGATCAGTGTGATATTTAGTGTATATCTTGTGAGGAATACAATGAAAACAAATTCAGATTCTTAAAACTAGGTTTAGGTGAGTCAATGTTAATATGTTCTAGTAATAAGGCATGAATTTGTAATGTGTAACTAAGTTAAACAATGAAGTTTGATCCTTTAAAATGTTAGTTGATCTTGTGCTTGAGTCATGAATTATGATCTAAAAGGAAACTAAATTATGAGAATTTTCATAGTTTTATTTTTATTTTTATTAATAGTCATTTTTATTTTATTTTTAGTTTTTGCATATTATGATGCTTATGGATATCATCACTGAAATCCCTCACGAGACTTTAACTTTTCCACTAGTATCAGTTAGGGGTTTAAAGGCTTATTGTATACGCTAAATGAAACCTTCGTAATTTACAAAAAATATTTAGGTCTTTATAGTTTAGTTTATTTATTTTTTGTTTTAGGTTTTATAATGCTTGACTTGTTATACACAATCAAGAAGTTGATTGGGGTTGTGATAAGTTCTTGAAAAGCACTAATATTTTGTGATTTTACTGTGCTTATTTGGAATGAATAGGTTTGATTAAAATATTTTATTTTCTTATTTATGCAAATCTATCTGTTTGAAATCACGAGTATGTTTTGTTGTATTTAAGGTGTTTTTAGCTTTGAAAGAGATAAATAATATCAACACAGTAAGACGCAACACTTTGAGCACTTAAATAACACCTAAGAGCTTAAAAGACTAAGACATGTAAGCTTTACATCATGGAATAATAAATATTTAAGGGACAAAAGGAAAATTCAAGACAAAATATGCATGTCATAGTGAAGTTTATGTGTGATGTGTGTTATCTCTTTAAGAGAACATGAATGTGCAAGTATACACGGTCACAAGTAATAATTGATAAGTAAGATATCATTCCCATAGAGATTTGTTACTAGTATTCGTTACGTACTAAAATTGTTTCAATCTGATTTTATCCAAACAATCGAAAGTTTGATAGAGTTTCACTAAACTAATTTTTGTTAACAAAATGTAAGAAAATTCTAGGATTGTAGTTTCACCAAATTAATCCACTTGAATCATATTATTTTCTCTTGATTTATGTTCTTGTATTTAAGTTGTCAACCAAGAACTCCTAATTTATCCATATGTCTCTTCCGATAATAAATAGACACATCTCGCTAAAATAATTCACTATATTCCTATGAGAATTAAATTCACCAAGATTCATTAAGTTCAAAGTTCTTAAATAGCTACATATACAATAAAGGTATATTCATATCCCTTATATATATATATATGTTATTCTATCCACGAGCAATCACACAAAAATGTCTCTTTCAAGTTTATGTAAGTGTCACAAAAATGTCTTTTTCAAGTTTATTTAAGTGTCATAGATCAATTAATTAATATTTCAATAATCAAAAGCATTAAACACAAATAGAATAAACAAATTAAACATCTAATAAATCATTCAAAATTAATAAATCCAAGCTTCATAATATAGGTTAAATTACAACCCTAGAATAATTAAATTAGTTAATAGCAAACAATAAAATTACAATATGCAAATATTAAGAGATTTAAGGAACATTAAATGAAGAACAACAAAAACAATTAGAAGTGTTTAATCTCTGCTCTCTAATTTTCTCCCTAAGTAGAACCACAACAGAAGCCAAAAATGGCTTCTGCGTGTTCCACCGTCCCCTCTCTTTTCTTGTATCATAATACACACATATTTATAGCTTCAAGAAAATATACCAAAAATATTATGCGTGCAAAAAATGGGAGACAAAAATTATTCTTCCGTGTAAAAAGTTGGGACAAAACGTGCAAAACTGGCTAGACAAGGTGCCTCATTTTCTATATTTTTTATACAATATGCATGCCATGTGTTGCATTTTATTTGCTAGAATAGTAATGAGACATATGTAAGCTTTGTATTGGGTGGGATTCGAGGGCGTATACAGATTAAGTGGATTGTGTCGCACGAGAACTATACGCATTGGTATGTCTGCCATAGTTGCCTTCCACTCGCATGGAACGTAGGACAAACGCACGATCTGGGCCATTCAAATTTGATCTGATGGTGAGTCATGGAGATAAGTGGTCCCACTCTACACAAAGCACAGACAGATGACCCCACTCTGTGCACCGAAAAATATGTCATCTGGAAATGCATCCAATATCCTTTGTAGCACTTGCATCTCACTTGCTTAATCCTCATTGTTGATTTTCTAATTTGACGGTGCGTGATGCACGTTGATAACGTCGCGCGTGATACTCCTTCCCTGCGTAGAAAAACAAAGTTTAGTTAATTGCATTTAAGTCCTCTATATTAATTCAAATTAAATTTTAAACTTTTGATATTTGTAATTAAGCCCTTTTTTAATTCAAATTATATTTTCAACTTTTATTATTTGCAATTAAGTCTTTTTCAATTCAAATTCTTTAATTTTCTCTAAAAATATATTCCTTAAAAAAACTAACAATAAATATTAATTTAAGAACTTAAAATTAAATAAAAACATTAAGAACATAACAATTATAATTAATAAAATGGACAAAATAACTCTAACATATAGAGTTATCAATGCTGTTGTCAGCTCTTAGGAAAACATATCAGGCACGTTGAAATTTTTGTGCCTCACTACAATAAAATGTGTCGTGGTGCGATCTTCTCTGGTTGAATTGTGGAATGCTAATAATCTTTGTATTTCAATAGGAAAAAACATTATGTAGTGGTGCGCATTGTAATTTTCTAACTTCAACCCTTGTTCAATGTTTCTTCTTATATGTAGATACATAGTCTCATTAGATTAAAGTAGCAGGAGATTTAGAATTTAGTGCAGCTATAATATAGTTTTAGTTTAGAATCAGTTTCAAAAGTCATTCCACCATCATATTTAGATACAAAGAGAAAGCCTATGAAATGTAAAGAAGATCCACAAACTTGTAGATGGTAGTGGCAGCTCATTCAGAGATCTGGAATTATTTTTATCATGAAGGGAAATTTTATTGTTATATCTTTTATTTCTCTTTGTAATCTGTGTCTTTCAATGCTGAATTAGCATTTAATTTAAATATGATTGGTTAATTATGTAATATGAGATTTTAGTAGTTTTTCCCAATGATTGAAAGAACAATTTTATGATTTGAATAGTTCATGTTTCCTAAATTCTTTAATTATAAAATTAATGATGAACCAAGTCTTAATTTATAATTAAAGAAAATATTTTAGAAATAGGAATTAGAAACATCATTTGTTCTTAGTTGTGCATAAATAAATAAAAGTTTAATTTGATTTAATTTATCAATTTTAAGCCCAACCAAGAAAGTTATTAAATGAGATTAAATTAGATAAAAATATCTTTAATCATAGATTAATGATAAAATCTTGATTTATAATTAAAGAATATATCCACCTTAAGTTTACCAATTTTATGATTTATTAAGTAATTGAGGATCTTGGTTTATATATTTCCTTAGAAAAAGGGGTATATAAGTCGTTGTGTAAAGTCGGTTTTTTCCAAAAACCGACTTATAATGAATTTAAAGTCGGTTCGCCACGTCAACCGACGCTATCCACGTGATGTAGCATTGGTTCTCCACGTCAACCAACACTATCTATGTGGCAAACCGACGCTACGTTAGGTGGATAGCGTCGGTTGACGTGGAGAACCGATGCTACGTCACGTGGATAGCATCGGTTGACATGGCGAACCGACGCTACGTTAGGTGGATAGCGTCGGTTGACGTGAAGAAACGATGCTACGTCATGTGGATAGCATCGGTTGACGTGGAGAACCGACGCTACGTCATGTGGATAGCGTCAGTTGATGTGGAGAATCGACGCTATCCACCTAATATATCCACATTCGGGTCATTTTTTACACAGAATCCAGTTTTCTTCCTCTCTCTCCTCCATTTTCTTCCTCACTCTTCTCCATTTTCTCCTAAAATCTACACCTCCGACCAACATTTGTAACGTCGTTTTGTAAGTTATATTTCTCTTCTCACATTATCTGTCAGTTCTTCTATTTTTTTGAGAAAAATATTAAAAAGATTTATACCCATTTTCTATATAAATTATTGATTTAGGTATATATCTTGTTTTTTATTATGTTTGACTTAGTTTATGTGGAAATAATATCTGAAATGTTATGGGTTTGATGGTTACTATGCATGGTTAAATTTAATTATATTTTATTAAGTAGAATTTTGTAGCTAGCTTATTATTCGATCAGTTTGTTTTATATTTTGTATAAATTTTTGATTTAGTTATGTTTTTTATTTTGCTTGTAATAATGTTTGACTTATTGTATGTATTCAATAATATCTGAAATGTTGTGGGTTTGCGTGGATAAGTTTATTTATATATGTATAATTAATATTACTTTTTAATTATAATATAGTAACATGCTTATATATTCATGCTAACATGTTGCTTATTTTTTAATTTGTAGAGAAATGGTTTTGTAAAATGATTAAAATGATAACTGTTTTTCATTATGTATGTTTTGATATATATTCTAATAATTAGGAAATTTATATATAATAATACTTGAAATATATTCATTGTATACATAATTAAGTAATATGTTTAATTAATATCATTAATAGAAAATGGACAAATCTTAGATGTCAAAGTGTAGAATTGAGCAAGACTATATTTCTAGAGTTGAAAGTTTCATGGAATTTGTTTGTAGAACTAGTAATACTGGAAGTAGTATGATTCGATGCCCATGCGAATGTAAAAATGAGTGATTTCATGAATTTGATGAGGTTAAGTATCACCTTATCCGTAATGGTATTCTATTGAGCTATAAATGTTGGTATTATCATGGAGAAAATACTGATAATACTCATGGGGAAAAGTATAATAAGAATGTGAGTGGATTACATACATCTTATCATAATGTACAGACAGAAAATATGTTTCATGGTGTTGAAGATGAATTACGCGAGGATGATCCCGAAACCTTTAATAAATTTATAGAAGATGCCGAAAAACCGTTGTATCCAAAATGCAAAAAATACACTAAAATGTTAGGATTAGTTCATTTGTACAATGTGAAGGCAAAACATGGTTTTTCTGACAAGGGATTCATAGAATTACTAAATCTACTAGTCGATATGTTTCCTGAGGGTATTGAATTGCCATCTTCAATGTATGAAGTGAAGAAATCTCTTAGTCGATTTGACATGGAATATCATAAGATTCACGCTTGTCCTAATGATTGTATTCTTTATAGAAAAGAATATGAGACATTACATGATTGTCCTATGTGTAAAGAATCAAGATGGAAGCATGGTACAAATGAGAGTACAACACATAAGAAGGCGTGCCTGCAAAGGTTCTTTGGTACTTTCCTCTGATTCCTCGCTTTCAAAGGTTGTTCAATAGTAAATATACATCAAATATGTTGACTTGGCATTCAGATAATCGATCTGATGATGGGATGCTATGTCATCCTTGTGATTCTCCAATTGGAAAGTAGTAGATAATTTATCTCCTCAATTTTCATCTGATCCCCGCAATCTTCGTCTTGTCATTGTTGCTGATGGAATTAATCCACATAGTTCCCTCAGTAGTAGATATAGTTGTTGGCCAATAATTATGGTAACATACAACCTTCCTCCATGGTTGTGTATGAAAAGAAAATTCATGATATTAACATTATTGATCTCAGGACCGAAACAACCCGGTGTTGATATTGATGTATATTTGCAGCCTCTGAGAGATGATTTAAAGACGTTGTGGAATGATGGTGTAAATATTTACTATGCACATAAAGAAGAATACTTTAACTTAAAGGGGGTCTTTTTATGGACAATTAATGATTTTACTGCCTATGAAAACTTATCAGGACATGCAACAAAAGGTTACAAGGGATGTCCTATATATAGTGATGAAACTTCTACAAATTATCTTATTTACCTACGAAAGATGTCTTACTATTGGGATCCCCAATATATCTATATAAGAATTTTAAATCAAAATAAAAGATAACTTTAAAATTGGGAACTAAAAACGGAGTGTAACTCCTGTCCGATTTTGTTAACAACTCCACTTATTATTGCCTCTATCATACGTTGGATCAACCATAAACCACCGTATTAATTTTTTACATTAAAATAATATTTATTTTGATTTGAATATATAATTTAAAAAAGATAAAAAATAAATCTTATAACACAACCACAAGAATTTTAAAATATGTTGCAAGTTTTGGTTATAACCGGAATTAGTTTTTTGTTGAAAACTTTTGTAACAATTCTCAAATTTAGTTATTCCGTTTGACTTTGAGAATGGATATTCCTAAGTCAATATTTAAAATTATAAGTTTATATTTTACATATATTTAAATATAAAAATACTTCTAATTAAATATTTTATATAAAAAAAATGAAATAAATTAGATACATAAGATATTATTATTTTTTTATAAATATTATTTCTATTAAATTTAATGTATTTAAATTAATCTGAAATTAAAAAAATTGGGAGCACTTAATTAGTAACCCTTGCCTAACGGAAATTCAGTTTTATTTCGAGTTCGAAAGTAGTATAGAATTTTGATTTCAATTTAGGGTAATATAGACCCAACCACATTTCACCGGATGGACATTTTTATTATCAATGTAATATAAGATAAATCAATAATTTTTCCAACAAATATATATATTTGAGAAATCTTTACATTGAATAGTATTATTTAAAGAGAATGTGATTGTAAAAGAATTATATTTAATTTAAAAGTTATATTTAAAATTTATATTTATTTTTGTATAAATTTAATAATGTTGTTAAAAAAATAACTACATAAAGATGAATAATTATTTTTTATGTTTTTATTTTTCTTTAATTTTTTCAATTACAGTTAATTTAAATTATAAAAGTATATATGTAATGGAAAAAATTAAAAATATTACTTTTGTTCTTGTACGATCATTTTTTATAACAATATGATTAAACTGTTAAAAAATAATTAAATAATACAAGTTTCATTTTTACGATAAGTAAATGATACTAAATGTGTTTTTCTTTTATTTAAAATACAAATAATCTTTTTTTTTTGTTAGTAATAGTAAACTTTATAAAATTGCAAAATAAATTCCTACACCAACCTTGGAATATTTAAAATGATGGTGTTATCAAGAGAAGATGTCTTATCAAGAGAAGGATGTTAGCATCAGAGCTAAACAATTATGTGATAGAGCATTAACGCTTAACATAAATCAAAAGTTGATAATCCCTTGGCCATTAAGGTTTGAACAAGGCCAAGATCATTGGATGTTGGTAATCATTGATATGTTCAATAATCATGCTTGATACTGTGACTCAGCTTTCATAGAACTGAGTAAAGATACAAAAGCAGTTGTTGAAATGTAAGAGTTATATATAGTTACATATTAGTTTCTTCTATTATTTTTTGTAATATTTAATAAAAAGTAATCGTTTTATACCTTGATAGGGCATGGAAGTTGTGGAACAAGTTTAGGGGCATTGCCCTTAAAAAATCTCATAAGCTTATATGGACAAAAGTTATGGTATGTACAATTCAATATTAATAATTTTATTAATTTTACAATTGAATAATAAGGATGTTCGAATATGAAAATTCATGTACATGCACTTTTTTTTGTAAGTTTCACAACAAAATAATGGAGTCATGTGTGGTTATTATGTCATGAAGTTTATGAGCGAAAGCATCACAAATATCAAAATTCCAATTGATGATGTGGTAATATATTTTACCCATATACATACAAGTTTTTAACATATTTGAGTTTTTTTTTGTAAATAAATGAAATTATATTCTTATTTTGATTTTAAATACATGTAGTTCTTTGGTTGGAACAAGACAGATTACGACCAGCAAATTTTTGATGATTTACGAGAGGAATGAGCAGAACACATGATTCAAATTATATCATCACAAGAAGAATCAGGAGAAGATTCTGATGATCTTGAATAGCATATGACAACATAACAGTAAATTTTTTAATGATTTAATTTCTCTATCTATTCTTGTGTCTGAAATCACTTGTTTGATAATGATTAATCATATGCTCATGTATTTAGGGGAATGCATTGTTTTATGGACCTATTTTTGGCCCAAATGATATCTCATCTCTCTTTCCTACTTTCCTTATGAACTCATATTAGCACTTTATTAATCATTTGTTTATAAATATGAATTTATTTGGAATCTCTACTAGTATTTTTAATGATATAATGAGCTCTAAATGGACAAATCAGGTGTACATAACTCCGATTTGTTTCTTGGTTTGTATGAGTTTTGGTGCCCATGAACATGTTCTATATGTTTAAGGGCACCAAAACTCACACAAGCCAAGTAAGAAATCGAAGTTACAATTGATTTCATATTTAGAGTTCATTATATATAGCATTATAAAATACTAGTAGAGATTCCAGATAACTTCATATATATAGACAAATGATTAATAAAGTGCTACTATGAGTTAGTCAAATGTTGTTGTACGTGGTAATCTCTTTTTGATGGTAATATTTATAATGATTTAATTTCTTCATTCGTATGTCTGAAGTTTAAACTTCTTTTTTTATGGATGTTTTACGTGCTCATGTATGTAGGGGAATATTTTTTATATGGATCAGTTGTTCTTTTTGTCATAATGCTTGTGAAGGTCAATCAAGATTCTAAGCCAACCAAGCTTACTCGATCACATAATAATTATACTTTGACGACATTATTTTATTTGTAATTTAAGTTAACTATATGTATTATTTATGCATTATTTGTTTTTGTAATAAATTTAATTATCAAGTAATTAAATATATTTAAATTTTTAATTATTTGTATTATTATTTATATTTTAGTTTTTTTATGTTATATATATATATATATATATATATATTGAATAATACGAAAATGAAAATAAAAATAAAAACAAATCATAAAATGTTACGTGTAAAGTCGGTTCATCCCGTGAACCGACTTTACATTTTAAGTCTCTAAATTTAAAGTCGGTTCAGCGAACCGACTTTAATGCCTATTTATGTAGTAGTGTGTGTTGTTCTCTATATGTATGAGACCAAGGTAACCATTTTCTATGACTCATGTATGACATTTTTCTTTAATGTTTTAAGCTTGATCCATGACACCACTTACTACATATTGGACAAGCATGGAATACTTTTATGGCATGATTAGAATGATTTCCATAAGCAAGGAAGTCATTGATGGTCCATAATAAAATAGCTTTGAACTTAAAATTCTCAAGTTTGAAATTATCATAGACATAAATCCCTAGGTCTACAATAACTTCAAGTCTTCAATCAATTGCTCCAATTAAATATTAATATAATTTCTTGGTTGCTTAGGTCTAGTTATTAACAAAAATAACATCATATATTTTCTTTTCATACATAGCTAAAGAGGAAGGTTAAAGAGCGATGGCAATTGATCCCATCAGTTGAAAGTGTAAGCCTAATGTTTCTAGATTTAGTATCAAATTCAAGCTAGATATAGTTAACATGCTTCCATTCAGGATTGCTAGTTGGATGTTGTAACAAGCCATCATTTTCCTTTTATTTCGCATGCTATGTTAAATTTTGAGACATTGTTACATCCTAAAACATTGTTTTAAAATGTGGAATCGATGGAAAGTACTATAATAAATTTTTAGGAACATTATCTTTGTCCTTCCCTGACCTTGGATTAACTTTACACGTTGACTTTTGGCAATGCAAACATATAATGACATCCTTGTATTCATTTCAATAATGAATACAATCATTAGGACAATAGTGGATTTTTCATAATTCATGCCTAGTCTATAAAGCATCTTCTTAACCTCACACATCAATGATGGCTGCAAGTTATTTTTTGGAAACATCTCACTCAAAATAGTTAGAAACTCTATGAAGCTTGCATCTAAATGGCCATGTTTACCTTTTAATTTATAAAGTGAGACTAAACTTGATAATTGTTTGAACCAGATGCATCCTAGGTATAATGGCTTTATGAAATCATCCATTATATCTTAGTAGTCATTGATAACTCTATAAAAGTGGAGTTATATAGTCACTTTTAAACCACTTGTGTTATAGTTTAAATTATGATGAAAAACTTAATTATGTTTAATTATATCAATGTAGGTGGAATGATGGAAAATGTAGTGAAGATGAGTAAAAAATGGGAAAAATTAGCACCATGCCACCACATATTTTTTTAGCACTGCGACACGCTTTTGTTACTTGGAAAAAATTCTATTCCTAATCAAACATTGATTCTTAGTTTAATCCTTAACCCTTGGATCATTTTAAGAGATGATCTAAATGTCTATATTAGGTCATTTTTTCTTTAAATAAACACCATTCTTTCATAAATTAAACACACAATGAAGAATCTAAAACCCTAGTAGCTTCCAAGAAGAGAAAAGAAGAGAAAAAGTTCAAGAGAAGATTCAAGAAGATATAACTTTTTGAAAGATTCAAGAGAATATTAGTGCTATAAATCAAGAGATTGAGTGTATCTCTTATTTTTTTTCCCATTCTTCATTAGTTTTTATGTCTTTCTTAATTTAATATTTTATCCCAATTGTAATTTCAATTCAATTATATTATTTACTCTGATTTTTATGTTATTAATTGTTTGGCCAATAATTGATCTATCGAAGCAGTTAAATAGATTTGAGAGAATTATTTAATTTTTTCCTTGATTAAATAAATAACATACATAGTTTCTAAGCAGAGATATATGATCCTTATGTGTGTAGTATATAATTGATAATCTTAATGAGTAATATGCAATCTAATTGACATGAGAGTGTGATTAGGTTAATTACTATATGGTGTAGTGTACTTGAGAGAGGAATGCATGATTGATTAGAATCAATTAATTATGTGATTCGTTGGTAATTATTTTGGGGGAAATTTTAGGGGATTAAGATTCCAAGGTCATTTTCTCATATATCTTCATATTTGTTGAGTTTTGCAATTTAAAATTAGTTGTCATTTATTTTTCAGTTTTTATAATTTGATATTATCCAAATAATATTCTTAATAATTATGTTGGTTCTCAGTTTTAAGTTACACAAGTCCTTGTGTGATTGACATTCGTACTTACGTATATTATATTAATCACATAACCCATATACTTATGGTTAGCATGATGAAGTTTTGGTACCATTGTTGGAGAGTTTAGTACTTGTAATAGATATCAATAATGGTTATTATTATACTAGTTTGGACCTTTTAATTTTTGTTTCACTATTTCTATTGTATGCTCAGATTGATGAGTGAGAATCTTGTTCCTTTTGATTCAAAAATAGGGAGAGTCTTACTTTGCTTAAGAAGGAAACAATTAGCACAAAATCAATTAGGGATTATGGAAAAACAAAGGGTGAAATCCTTGATAGTATTTGACTTGAGAAATGATTTAGGTCTTAGTTTTTGGTCTTCATTTCATGAGTGCATTGGATGACATCATATGAAACACTAGCACACAAATAATTTCGTCAAAAATCTTGCATATCCTTGCATTAATGAAACATTGATTAATGGATAGTTGAAACTTTTTTCATAGAATTTTATAGCCTTTGAAAGGGATAGTTTTAACTGTCCATACATGTATTAATAGATATGAATTTATGAATATACTGCCCTTATTAATTTAGCCAGATGACATAGCTTTTCTTGAGGACAAATAAATAGTTAAGTTTGAGGGTGTGATAACCCTGTAAAATTAGAGTTATTTAGCCACTTATATATCACTTATTTGCCTCATTAAGTGTTAAATTTGATGAAAAAGCTTAATTTGTATTTAATTATATCAATGTAGATGGAATGATAGCAAACAAAGTGAATATGAGTCAAAAATGAGATAAATCACAACCATGCTTTGACATGATATTTTTGGCACCGCTGCTGCAATCTATGGTTGGACATTCATTGGTGATTAAAGGAGACCATGCCAAGGCATGCTATTTTTTGGTGTCGTGGTGCACTTTCGTAATTAAATATTCATTCATAGCTTTCATCCTCAACCCTTGGATCATTATAAGAGATGATATAATGGACCATATGAGGTCATTTTTCCTTTAAATAAACACTATTCTTTCATAAATAAAACACATAATATAGAATCAAAAACCCTAGCAGCGGCCAAGAAGAGAGAAGAATAGAAAAAATTTAAGAGAAGATATAAGAAGACATAACTTTGTGAAGGATTCAAGAGAATATCAATGCTACAAATCAAGAGAATGAGTATATCTCTTATTGCTCTCCTTTTTTATTAGTTTTTACATATTTCTTTATAAGAAATCTAAGCTTTATGAATACAATTATGGCTAGTTAATTGATTAATCTAGGGGTCTTATAAACTCAATTTTATATATGTGATGATATACTATTTTACCCCAATTCTTATTTCAATTCAATTATATGATTTAATCTAATTTTTATGTTATTATTTGTTTGGCCAATAATTGATCTATTGAGGAAATTAAATAGATTTGAGAGAATTATTTAATTGTTTATCTTGATTAAATAACATGCATAGTTTCAAAGTAAAGATGTACGATTCTTAATGTATGTGGTCTATAATTGATGATCTTAATGAGTAGTATACAATTTAATTTACATGAGAGTGTGATTAAGTTAAGTACTATATAATGTGTAGTGTACTTGAGAGAAGAATGCATGCTAAGTTAGAATTAATTGATCATGTAATTAGTTGGCAATTATTTTGAGAAAACTTTTAGCCATTCATATGCTTAGGAAAGTGGGAGATTAATATTTTTAGGTCGTTTTCATAGTTATTGAGTTTTGCGATTTAAAATTAGTTATCATTTATTTTTCAGTTTTTATAATTTACTATTGTCCAAATAGTATTTGTAATAATTATATTGGTACTTAGTTACCCATCTCAATTTCGTCATCAAAATTGTGTTCTTCTTCAATGTTGTCAACATTATTTATCAAATCCTTTTTTTAAGTCCCATTTTTCTTGTGTTTATGTGTTGGCTTCTCGTGTACAACACATGATGTCTATTTTATTTTATTTAGTGTTATGTCATCCTTTATGGTAGGGCTATTACTATAGATAAGTAATACATACACGTACATAGTTCATAACACTTTATATGCAAGCATATTTATACATACCATGGAGTTGGTTTTCATAGTGTGCATGGCATTATCACTTGTGTTTTTAGTTTGTTTTAGGTGAGTATTTATGGAAAGTGCTCGACATTTTTTGGATGAAAAAATTGGAATTTTTACCACCTTACCACCAAGCTTGCCAAGGACCTCACCAAGGTGGTGGCAAGGTTCCTGTCAAGATGGCTGGCGAGATGGAGAATCTGAGTTCTATAAATACCTCCAATTTCTTCTTATTTGGTATCCACAAAATGTAAAAAATATTTGTCAAATTGACCTATCATTTTTCTATTTTTGGATCATTAATACCTCGAGTGTTGTTCGGTATTAGTGATTTGTAGTTGTGTGAACGAAACTATGCTTATTAGTGTTGAGTACTTGAGACGATATTTGTAAGTGGGTTGTATTTGAGCTGAGTGTCATTTAGGAGTTTCTGGGATGTAACTACTTATTTATGAGAACCTCATTATGAGAGTGAGTTGAGTTAAATGCTTTAAATTCTCATATCTCTTGTTGTGTGCAATATGAGATAGGTTGTTTGAGTTTACGGGTGATCCTCAAGATTGGGAGTAGTTACATTTCTGGTTACTGATTTATAGTCACTAATCACACCATATTAAGTCGTGTAGGCTTTGGAGGAGAGTCGAGTTCATGTGTCAAACCAGGTCATTGTGGAAGCAACAAGCAAGAGTAGTAATAGGTAATTAGGATAGAGCTCCTATCTGATAGAGGTCATGGTGGTTTTATTTTTGTAAGAGTGTAACTATTTTATTATTTAGTGGATTGTTTGTTACAGAGTGATTGCTTCAAGCAACCCGAGGATATTACCACAAAGATGAATTTTCTATGTGTGTTTACTTCGTTGTATATATTGTTATGCATGATCCACTTTTTTGTTAGTATAATATGAGTTTCTATTGTGTATGTTCCATCATACTAGTTTTAGACTCTGATTGGAAAGCTCATTTGTTTTACATAGTTTCATGGTTTCTTTCCTTTCCTTGTAGCATACCTATTGCTTTCTAATTATTACTTCTACTTTTTGATTATGCATTTTTAATGTGAGTCTCTAAGGAGTTTGTATATCCTTACCCTGATAATGTACCAGGTCTTAGAATTTTTATTATGGTTTGTTATGTAATGTATGATTCCATGCTATAAAAGTACAATCATCATTTAATGAATATGGTTCCACAAATGAGGTCTTGAAAAGATTAGAAATCCATTATAGCTTTTCAATATGTATGATTGTGTTGCATGTTGTGTGATATTTACCATGTTTATGCATACTGCTAGTCGGGACAGGAGCCTGTGAGGCATATCGTCACTAGTGTGCTTACTGTAAGTTCTTACTACAAATTGTTTTTGTTGTATATTGAATTGAGAATTTCGTTTTGTACTTTTGCTTTGTTAATTGCTTAATTCCCGTTATAAGGCTTATTTGGTCGAATTGATATAGAGTTTATGAAAACATTCTATGGGTTGATGTTTTGACCCTAATCCAGGTTCTAGATACCTATTTGAGTTGGAAGAATAATTAACCTTTATGTAATGTTTCCTTCGTATGAAAATCTTCAGTTTTCACATGCATTGATGTTACCTTCTTCTTCTCTAAGATAAACTTTTGAATTTTTCTTTCTAGCTTATCCATGATGATGCCAATTTGTATATCCATATCATTGTCATTATGTTAAATATGATTTCTAACTTGAACTACACTATAAATTTTCAAATTTGCACACTTCAAACAAGGACAACAAATTCAATCATTCTCGGTTAAATTATTAGAAGCAAATTTCACTAAATTTCCACACCTTCAATAAATTATACTTGTGTTATATCCATAGACATCCAACTCTTATCCATCTTATCAATATTATCCAACCTCTCATCAATAATGAATTTCAAAAGAATTCACTCATCAAATATTAAATAAAAGCATGTAATCAAATAAGATTACTAGTTACCATCCTAAAATTGTTTTTAAGTCAATCAGTGTATAGGTAATCATATATAAAAAATTTATAGGACCGTCAGTGGGTGGAAAGACGTAGAGGACTTGTCATTGTGTAAAGATGTTGAATTAAGTTGCATTTAATTTATTTCTTTAGCTTTATTATTTTAGCCTATTAATATATATTTATTTATTAACTCTTATTTATTCTCTTTTTTTTAAAGGTTTCTACTTCATGTATCACCATAGCTTAGTAACCAAGCAAGTTATTTATGATTGGATTTTGAGTAGTCAGGTTATATCTCATCATCCTTTCTTAATTTATTTTATAAATTTTTGATTTAAAACTAACATTTTATTTGCTTGGAGTTTGGTGGATATTGGCGATTTTCTTTAGTATTTGAACTCCAATATTTCTTTTAATAACTTGGATTATTATGGACTATAGTATTATATTTGATATGGTTAATTATTATGCATTTCTTAGATTTTCGCTAAATATTATAGATGATTTATTTTGGAAGTTGATGATATACTTTTAACAAATTATGGGTTTTACAAATTTTTTAAAACAAATTTATAGTTGGTTTTGTTATGCAATGAGAGACCTATATTTTTTTTTTTGCTTAATGTTTGCAATCAAATGCTATTATATACATTAAAAGCTCAAAATTTATGAAAAGGGCCTAAAGCTTATAGTTTATGAAAATGGCTAAAAACCCATAAAAATTCCATAATAAATGAAAAGGATCACAAATCCATTAAAAGCTCAACTCGATCAACTCAACCTAACCAACCCGTGTACAATGGGTTGGGTTGGGTTGGTTTGAGTTTCAATTTCCATTTTTCATTGACCCAAACCGAATGGATTTAACTTAAACCAACTCAATATATTCAACCCTAATATGTATTATATATAAAACAATTTATAGGATAGTCACTAGGTGTCTTAAAAATATTTTATAAGACAGTCTATAACCATTCTAAAAAACATTTTATAAGATGGTTAGTACCCATCCAAAAAACATTTTATAAAATGGTCATAATCATCTTTAAAAAACGTTTATAAGATGGTCACTAACTATCTTATAGAATATTTATACGACGGCTAATAACTTCCATATATATATATATATTCTAATTTAACTTTATAATAGTCCTATATTCTTTTTTAATTAATACCTATCATAATACATCAACTATTCATGTATAAACTAATTTTTTTCTCATTAAAAAAAATTAAGAAAATTAATTATAAGTTATAAGAAAATTAAACAACACAAGAAAAAATTAGCAAAATAAAATAATATACTCTAAAAGAAAAGAAAAAAAATTTGGAAAAACAATAATATAGAGTATCTTAAATATTATTCAAAAAAATATATAAAAAGACAAAAAAAAACCTTACGAAAAATGAATAGAGACACAAACAGTTGGTTGATAAGAGATGATGCAGACTAGTAGGAGAACGATGACACAGATTGATGCCAGTGATGGTTATTGGTGAAGACAAAACAATGACAGGAATAGTAAAACCATATGACGGGAAGAGAAGTTGGAATAAGCCAAGAGTGTTAAGCGGTGGCTAAGGAAGTGAAGGAAGATAGATCGTTGAAGAACGACGATGATGGTGACGATGGAAAGAGGGGTTGGTGAGCAACGAGCATATCGAGAGGCTGAGGAGATCGAGTGAGCTGAGAGAGAGAGGTAAAAAAATGATAAGGTTGAAGGTATTTGTTTTTAAAAATTCTTTTAGGGATTATATGTTAACATATAGGACAATTAATAGCCATTCTATATGTTAACATATAGGACGATTAATAGTCATCTTATATGTCGAGATAGTGGACGACTATTAACCCTTCTATATGTTCAAATATATGATGGTTACTAGCCGCCTTACAGGAATTCTTTTAAGACACTCAATGAACGTTCTATAAAATTTCACCTTAAATTTTTCATAATGACCATCATATAATTCTTTAAGACGGTCACGAACTTGTGATCGTCCTATCTGTTTCTCAGTCTATGTGGTCATCTTATATTACCCAACCTGTTGTAGTGATATATAAGATATTTAAATGAAAATTTAACGATAAGGATATTTAAGCAACAAATTATGATATAATCGACAATTTTTTTACAATTTAACTATAAAATTATAGATATCATATTTCAATGTTGAGATGTGTAAAATATCGACATGCCCACAATGTTGTCAATATTTTCATTCTAGATCATAATAGCATTCAAAGACATTTAGTTCAAATTCAACATATGTATTAAAAATGATTAAATGCATTAAACATGAGTTTATATTTAATTGAATCAACGATAACCGCTAAACTTGTTCATTTTGTATTGAATTATATAGATTGTTAATAGATATAAATAATAAAAGAGGTTACTATTTTAGTTATTTTGACTCTGACATGTTTTTCCTCCTCTTTAATGAAATGTTATTACAATTAAATAGACATATACTAAATTTTCTGTTTTGAGTATAACATTTGTTTCTTTTCTTCCTCTTCAATGAAATATTATTATAATTAAATTAGAAACATTAGTAATTTATGCTTTATAAATTTCTAGCAACAATTTTTCATATATTTTATTTAAATTTTTAAAGTGGCATTAAAGTTATCCTTTTTTACTAAATAAGTGAAAATTACACTAAAATTTGAACTTAGGTCTAAGGATGTGGGAGTCATAAGTCATATCATGAAGACCACAACTTTTTCATATATTTGTTTTTCAATAAAATTTGTTTTTTATTTTTTATTTTTTTCTATTTATTATAAGTAACATTTGGAATCTAGGATTAAATTAATACTTTCATTAAATAGTTGTAAGAATATATTTAACACAATTAATTAAATTATTTAATTCTAAAAACATCTCATAAAATTGTAAGAGATTATTGTTAGTTTTTTATGAATCTTGCATAACCATACTTCAATACATAAATTCTAGATTTACCATGATCCTCTAGTGAACTTTTAATCTTTAATTAATTTTAAATTACCTTGGTTCATAGTCATGATCTTCCTCAGAAACACAATCACCATTGATCACTATAAGTCTTTAGATCTCTAAGTAATCCCTTTCAAGTTCGATGGAGAGAGCAAGAGAGGCGGTAGCGACAACGTTCTGTTCTGTACAAGAAGAGATACCCAAAATTGCAAGTTCTTAACCAGAAAACCCTTTTTCTAATTTTTCTCTCTGTATTTTCTGTTTTATGTATATTTTTAATATATATATATATATAGAGAGAGAGAGCCAAACTATATTATGAGATAGACGAAGAGATGCTAGTAGAGGAAAACACGCCTATGAATTTCAAGAGATAAATTGTAATCTATTTCCTTATTTAATATTATCTTATTGGATCCTTAGCATATTCAAATTTTGAATTCAGAACTTACCTATTTGGAAGTTTCCTTATTGGATCCTTAGCACATTCAAATTATGAATTCAGAACTTACCTATATGGAAATTTCCTTATTTAATATTTGCTTATGGATCCTTAGCATATTCAAATTTTGAATTCAGAACTTGCCTATATGGGTATTTCCTAATTTATAGTACATTGCCATATTTAATTGTGTTCTCTAAGGACCAATAACATAGTTGTATTATTTCTAAACTTTATATAATTTAGATCATCACTAAATCATAAAGTTATTAATACGCATTCTACACATTAAATGCTCTACTTCTCATGACACATATTGAACCCGATAAACAATACTTAATTTAATCACTTCATAACGGATTTAATTAGATATTTGACTGTCTATTATTCAATATATATTTATATCACATATAAGCCCATATATGTTGTAATTAATTGAAATTAATTTCAACAATCTCCCACTTGGGCTATATGTATATACATATATTGATAAAATTGAATTGAGTACTCAAATTGTGCTATCATAGCCTTTTGCGTTATCAACCAATTCCATCCATCAATCATATTTACAAGGACTTAAGTAGTATTCATCTCATAAAGTGAAACTAAACCAACATAAACCATTGTGTAAACATAACTGAATGGCATGAATTATAAAGGGATGTGTAGTTTGGAAATTACATGTAATGTGATCCACATGCTTATCTCCAATTTGGTCACTTTAACTTAATTTGATTTTGAGGTCAATAAAAAATCAAAGTGCATAATAAAATGAATAACTAAAAGTTGAATAAATGAAGTCTGAATAACTACATGATACATACAAATAACAGACTATCATATACAAGTTAACTACATGATATTTGTAAAAGTATATCATATAAAACATAAAACATGATACATAAAATACAGACTCCCATTAAATCTGGAATTCCTCTATAGAATAGATACACATATAAGTGACATGCTTGTGAAACTGTTTGGGTAACAATCCCTTAGGTAGTGGATCTGCTAGCATGGAAGCTATACCAATATGCTCAATACTTATAAGTTCACTCTGAACTCTTTCCTTCACAACAAGGAATTTAATGTTGATATGTTTGGATTTTGACGAGCTCTTGTTGTTGTTGGAGTATAGTACTGCTGAATTATTGTCACAATATTTCTTGAGTGGTAACTTAATAGTATCCAAAATATGCAACCCAGTGACAAAATGCTTTAGCCATATTCCATGGATCGATGCCTCAAAACACGTAATGAATTCGGCTGCCATGGTGGAAGAAGCAATCATGGTCTACTTTGCACTCCTCCAAAAAATAATTCTTCCAAACAACATAAAAATATAATCGGATGTTGACTTCATGCTATCCACACAGCCCATAAAATCAGAATCAATATATCCAATGACCTCAAGCTTATCTAATCTCCGATATGTCAGCATATGATCCTTCATTCTTTGCAAGTACTTAAGTATCCTCTTGGCTGCTCTCCAGTGATATATACCAAGATTAATGAGATATCAACCTAAATTTTTTGTGTTGTACACAATATCCAGATGTGTACACACTTTAGCATACAACAGACTTCCTACTACTGAAGCGTATGGAATCTAGTGCATTTATGATTTATCGAGTTCTATTTTTGGACACTGATTGAGACTAAATTTGTATCCTTTTGCAACAAGGTATTTCCTAGTTTATAGTGTTCCATGCCATATTGCTTGATAATTTTAATGATATATGATTGTTATGAAAGCCCCAAAATACCCTGATTTTGATCTCTTTATATTTTAAGGCCTAACACATATGATGCTTTGCCAAGATCTTTCATATCAAAATGCCTAAAAACAAATCTCTTAGTTTTACGCATCATTTTTATATCATTACTAGTAAGCAATATGTCATCCACATATAAAACTAGGAACATAAACTTACTCCCACTCAACTTGTGATATATGCATTCATCCACCAAGTTAGTTTCAAATCCAAATGAAACAATTACTTGATGAAATTTGAAATACCACTATTGAGATGCTTGCTTAAGTCCATAGATGGATTTCTTTAATTTGCAAACCATCTGCTTTGAGTCATTAGACTCAAAGTTAGGTGGTTGCACCATATAAATGGATTCATCAATGTCATCATTGAGAAATACAGTCTTAACATCCATATGGAGTAACTCAAGATCAAAATGTGCCACTAAAGCCATAATAATTCTAAAGGAATCTTTCATAGACACAGGTGAGAAAGTTTCCGTAAAGTCAATGCCTTCTTTTTGTGTAAATCCCTTAGCAACAAGTTGTGTTTTGTATCTTTCCATATTACCTTATGAATCCTTCTTGATCTTAAATATCCATTTGTAACAATCAAGTTTCACACATTCAAGTAATGGGACAATATGTCAGACTTTGTTGTCATACATTGACTTTATTTCCTCATTTATGGCCTCGATCCATTTATGAGAATTTGTACTTTCCAAAGCTTGATGGAGACTGAGAGGGTCACCCTTCATCATACCAATGTCGAATTCATGTTCTTGAAGGAACACGAGATAATCCTTAGATATTGTGTTTCTTTTCTCTCTTATAGACTGTCTTAAAGGCACTTGTTTTTGTTGTTCCTAAGGTGGTATAGGTTCCTCTTTAGCATCAACGTTGTCTTCTACCAGATTCTCTTCCATTTATGGAGGTTCATTCACTATATGATCCTAAACCAATGAGTCTCGAGATATTCTTATTACAATTGGTACCGGTTTTGGCACCCCTTGCATAGGAGAATCTTGTTTCTCTTCAAAGACAATTTTATTTGTATTTCCCCATTAAACCATAACATCCTCAAAGAACTTAACTATATTTGTCTCAAAAATTGTTCTATTAGTGGGATCATAAAACTTATACCCCCAAGACCTTTCTGCATATCCAACAAAATATCAACTAAATATCCTTTTGTCCACCTTTTTCTCGTGTAGCCTATAAGGTCGAGCTTCAGCTAGACAACCCCAAATTCTAAAGTGCTGGAGATTAGGCTTATGCCCAATCCATAATTCATATGGATTTTTGATTATTTCCTTAGTCGGTACCCGATTCAGAATATATGTTGTCGTATTAAGTGCTTCTTTCTAAAGCTTCAATGAAAGCAAGGTATGAGAAATCATACTCCACACCATCTCTATTAATGTTCAATTACCCTTTTCAGCCACATCATTCTTTGTGGGTGAACCCGATATTGTATACTATGGCATAATTCCATTTTCCTCTAGAAATATAGCAAAAGGCACTGGACATTGATCTCTTGAGCCATCATAACGACCATAGTATTCACCACCACGATCCGATATAACACCTTTAATCCTTTTTCTTGAGCTATAACTCAACTTTAGCCTTGAAGGATTTAAATGTTTCCAAAGCTTAAGCCTTTTCTTTAATTAAAGATATATTACCATATCTAGAATAATCATCAATGAAATTGGTAAAATATACATGCCTATTCCTAGTAGCTTTAGGGAATGGCCCACATATGTCTGTATGTATCAAATTAAGGACATTTGTCATATGATTTGTTGTATATTTGCACATGCTTGTTTGTTTTCCCTTCACATACTCAATGCACAGACCGAGATCCAACATGTCTAAAGGCCACATAATATCACTTTGAATAAGACGTGTAATTCTCTATTGAGAAATGTGACCTAAATGCTTATGCCAAAGTGCAACTGAATCCTAATGTGTTAATTTTTGTCTAAGGTTTTGAGTTTCATTATTCAAGGTCTCATTATCGGAAGCAACAATATCTAAAGAACAAAGATTATCTAAACCTAATAAAAAACCATAAGCAACTAGATTGGATTTTTGATACAAACCAAACTTTTTGTCTCTAAATAAAAAAAGTAAAACCTAATTTTTCCAATGTAGAAACAGAAATTAAGTTCTGCCTAAAAGATGGTACAATAAATGTATCAAACAAATCCAAATTAAAGCTAGTTTTCAAAAGTAATCTAAAATTCCCTATAGCTTCAACTTCTGCCTTGTTTCCATCTTCCACATAGATGTATCTTTCACCATCACTTGGCTTCTAGTAACTTCGGAAACCCTATATAGACACAGAGATGTGAGTAGTTACACCCAAATCTACCCACCATCTGTCAATAGAAACTCAAACTGCATTAAATTCTTGACAAACAAATGAAAAGGTAATACCTTTCTTGGCACGCCATGTGTGATAGTTGGTACAATTATTATTCATATACCCTTCAGATCCATAGAAGAAACAACCCTTCTTATTTTCTTTTTCGACTTCAATCTGGTAACTGGTTTCTTATCCTTGTCCTTAATGGACTTCTTTTGTGAACTTGTAGTTACAACATTTGAATTGGCCTTACATTTTTGTTTTCCTTTTCCCTTAGAGGTAGAAACAATGGTTGCACTTTTGCTCTTGTCCAATTTCAATATCTCTTCCTTATAAACACAGTGTGAGATGAGTTCATTAAGTGTCCATGATTCCCTCTAACAGTTGTAACTCACCTTGAATTGTCCAAATGAGTTAGGAAGAGAGTTAATAGCAAAATAGACTAGCATATCATCCGATATAACTAGCTTATGTCCCTTTAGTTTTGAAATGGTATGCATCATTTCAAGAATGTGCTCTGTGACATTACTCTTACCATTGTAATTTATTATGCAGAGTTTGTTTAATAGAAGACCTATTTCAGCCTTCTCATTCTTGACAAACCTCTACTCAAGCTCCTTAAGATAGTCTTTAGCAAGAATGGAATAAGAAACTAGTCCAATAAAACTTTTAGGAATGGTCTTCTGTATGACTCGAAGACAGAAGCGATTTAACCTCATCCATCATGCATTTACATTTTGTTCCTTTTCAAAACTAGTTTCAACAGACACAGATAGGTTGGCCTTCTACAACACTATGTCTAGGTCAAGGAACCCAAGGATAATCTCTAGATTATCTTTCCAATCCTTATAATTAGAACCCGTCAGCATCGGAATTTTATTTATACCGGCTATAAGATTAGTAATTTTTGCTGAAAAATATTCACAAAGAACTAATCAAATGACCCAATAATTATAATAAAAAATACAAATAAGGCATATTTTATCTACTGAGTATCTTTGAACAACAAGTGCTCTTTGGAGTTAATCATTATTCTAAGATAATTATGTGTAGCAACTCAATGTAATAGTCCCTTTGATGTCAACCTTTGATGTCAATTAGTCAATCTTCCTTTAGGATGATTAACTAATTACATCTAAAACTTAATGACTATTACCCATTCATTACCACAAGTATACACATACAATACTTGACTATTGTCTTTTTTTTTGGGCTATTCCAATAACCAAACACCATATGTATATCTTCTATGTATAAATTGGCAAATGATCAACGTCGCTATGAAAGCTTACTTTAGTAAAATGATACCTTGGTGAATCATTTTCTAAAATATATCTTAATTTGAAGCCTTCATAATGGCTTGATATTATCCTTGGCAAAGATTTATTTAAAACATGACTTAGTACAACCTTATTAATTCTTCAAACAATTAAGCTGCAAAATAATCATTTGAACAAAATCCAAAGTCAAGTTTGTTTTAATCAAATTATTGTATACTTTGTTATGGTTCAGAAATAATTGCAGCGGAATACCAAAATAATGGATATACGGAAATACAAATCAGAATATAGTAGTGCTTAATTTGAATAATTTGACCATTGACCATAAATAGTTTGAATCAAGAAAAATTATGCAATTACCTAAATATTTGTCTTAAAAGTTTCAAAATAGATGAACTTTTTGTATAGAGAAATTATTCAGAAATTTATACTTATTAATTTTCTTAAAAATTTACAAACCATAAAAATACGAACCAAAAATCAAAATTTAATGGTTCAACTAGAGTTGGCTCAAGTACTAATTGATAGTTATTTATGAATCTTACATAACCATATTGCAATACATAAATCCTAGATTTACCATGATCCTCTAGTGAACTTTTAATCTTTAATTCCAAATTACATTGGTCCATAGCCATGATCTTTCAGAGAAACACAATCACCGGTGATCACCGAAAGCCTTTAGATCTCCAAGTAATCCCTCTCAAGTTTAATGGAGAGAGCAATAGAGGCGGTAGTGACAACGTTTTGTTCTATACAAGAAGAGATACCCAAAATTGCAAGTTCTTAACCAAAAAACCCTTTTTTCTATTTTTTCTAATTTTTCTCTCTGTATTTTCTGTTTTCGTATATTTTAAATACATAGAGAGAGAGATTTGAACTATATTATGAAAGAGATGAAGAGATGCTAGTAGAGGAAAAGATGCCTATAAATTTCAAGAGGTAATCTGTATTCTATCTCCTTATTGGATATTTCCTTATTGGATATTTCCTTATTTAGTATTTTCTTATTGGATCCTTAGCAGATTCAAATTTGAATTCAGAACTTACCTATATGAAATTTTTTTTATTTAATATTTCCTTGTTGGATACTTAGCATATTCAAATTATGAATTCAGAGCTTGCCTATATCTAAATTTCCTTATTGGATCCTTATCATATTCAAATTTTGAATTCAAAACTTGCCTATATGTGTACTTTCTTATTTACAGTATATTTTCATATTTAATTGTGTTCTCGAGTGACCAATAGCATAATTGAATTATTTCTAAACTTTATATTATTTAGACCATCACTAAATCATAAAGTTATTAATACATATTTTACACATTAAAGGCCCCACTTCTCATGACACATATTGAACCCAATAAATAATACTTAATTTAATCACTTCGTAATGAGTCTAATTAGATATTTGACAGTCTATTATTTAATATATGTTTATATAACATATAAGCCTCTATATGTTGTAATTAATTGAAATTAATTCCAACAATTAAAAGAGTCATATATAAAAAATTAATTAACGTAATGTTATATTTTATTTGTCTAAAGGCATAAAAGTGTATTATTGTATTGTAGTGATAGATATATCATCTTGTGTAGATAATTATATAATTCTTTAATTGAAGAATTTCATAATTATACATGCCTATAACTCTACAAGCTAACACAATTAACATCTAGCAACATACTTTAACATTGTAACTCTTGTAAATCATGATAATGAGTAGTGATTTTGAAAATTTGTGTAATTTAGTTTAATATAAAGGTATTAATAAAAAAAATTAAAATTAGTTGATGTGGAATCATTCCAAACTTAATCTCATTATAAACAAGATTAAGAAATTAAGGCATCAATATAAGAATAAAGGAATTTCTTATTTATATATTTAAAAATCATAAAAGAGAAAGATAAAAACTGAAAAAAATAATTAAATAAGGAGAAGATTAATTGATAAAAACAGGGAAAAAAAGTTATTTGTTTCCCGTTACAAAAGCGAGTGAACGAGAGGAGTTTATTAGTCTTGACTTTTCTTGGATTTCCTTTCTATGAAAATGAAAAGAAAGAAAAGGTGAACTAATAGGAACCATAACATCTATTATTAATATGAAATGATAATTGTTTTAGTGCTATAACTAAATAGTCTAGCTAATAATTCTAATTAATAATAATGTAATAGTCTTAATACCTATTTGTTATGATTAATCCAATTTACAAAGAGAAAAACTAGAGAGATTTTAGAAAAATTGACGGAATCTGTGGATCCCTTAAGGAGTCTATCTATTTATAAAGTATTATATGTATGTGTATCAATTACATAAATTATTATATATGTATGTATTGATTATATAAAGTATACACATATAAAGGTGTCAAGGGGTATAAAGGTAAAAAGTAGACATATATATGGTCTAAGGTCGACCATCCATAGCTATGGTTGGTGGTCGACCCTATAGATACAAGAGCTCCCTTAGATGGGTCACTCCCAATAGTGTATTGTGGAAGAGTAATACTCGGGTAGCGGATCTAAACAATTCAGTTCTCCTAATAAATATGTGTTAGTTGTTTGGAGAGAGAAATTTGGGTCTCTATATAAGGAATTACTTTGGCTGAACCTATTCCTCATTTCTTGCACATTAAACAAAAGTAAAGAGAAAAATGCTTTGTCGCCTCAACTCGAGGCATAAAAAGGTTTTCAGTTGTATGGTAAGAAATTAACTCGGCATATAGCTTATTTGCTCATGATTTAGAGTATAAGTTCTTTGAGTCTAACACTTTTCTTCTTTCTTTTTTAGGTCAGTTCTAAAGAATCTCTTTTTATTGTGCCTAACCCCTTTCTTTTTATGTTTTGTGGTATTTTGAAGAGGCTATATGTAGAGAAAAGACCTTAGGCTTGGGCTCTTGGGAGAGCCCATAATACCCTAGCGCAAGTGATGATGTAGAATCCTCTACCAGATCAAGATTTTCAAGCTTTTTAGTTGCTAGGACATGGAGGAAGAATACAAGGAACAAAGGCATTAGGGAACCCATAGGCCATACTAAGGGCTGGTTAGCCCTATACAAGACTAGTGGTCTATCACCACATGATGAGGATAGGTTGAGAAAAATATATAATATCCTCTCCTTTGTCCAACTAATGATTCCAATTTCAAGGGCTCGTGACAATTACCCACCTCTAGTTGGATGGATATTCTTTCATGCAAAGGCTCTATGGTTAGGGGTCAAGTTTCATCTATACCTTTTGGTAAGGATATTTATGGTAAGGACTCTATTCGCATTGGGTTAGCTTATGCCTAATGGTTAAAGGTACCTACTCTACCTTATGGTAATATGTAAAAAGCTTAGGGTGGATTTGAATAAGCCCAAGTTTAATAAAGCTTACATCATGAAGCAGAACCCCATAGACCTACGGAGGGTATACATGTCTATTAAGCTAGAATGGGGTATAAATATGGCCTTTCCTGAGAATGAGAAGAACTAGAAGGAATATTTCTTTTATGTCTCAGGCGGACATGAGTCTCATATCAATGAAATATGGTTGATAAGGAGCACCTGGAATGAAACTAAGGTCGTGATAAGAAACATGGGTTCCTTCATCACAACCTTCAGTTTGGATGTGAAGCAAAGTGTGGTTGATATCTAGAACTATCTATTTAAGAAACCCTTTGGAGGCATCTATTATATACCCCTTGTTTTGTAACATGTGAGGTGATGAGGAAGGGTTCGGAAGAGACTCCTCATAGGATTATTCATAAACATGGACATAATCCCAAAAGTAGGACCCCTTCTATAGACTCTAGAGGTAGATTCAAGGAGGTCCCTGATGATGGTGAACTAGACCTTAAACTTGAAAATTTCTTTTTCCCCATATTTTTTTATGGCTCAACCCTATAATACTAACACATATTCACCATTTATCTTTACAGATACTATGGAGTTTGATGCTAATGCTCTTATAGTATGGCTTATGACCAAGTTTCCTCTTCTAAGGAAATGCTCTAAAAAAACTACACCTCTAAATAAGGGAAAGGCTCTTCTAAAAGGAAGATGAGGATAAAGTCCTCTCGACAGAAGGGCCTCTCCATCCCTTCTAAAAGTAAAAAGAAAATGACCATGGATGAGCCCTCGCCCAGGCTTGAGCCCTCACCAACTTCCCCATACTAATATACCTCACTTTCTTTGAGCTCGACTCCCCACGTACCCGTTCACCTTATAAGGGATTCAAGATAGTAGAACGGTGTCATCAATGATCTTACTATTGATATGGATGGACTGGCTCTTTATCGAGGTATGGCACCAAAGCAACTTGACCACTATGTGGGTCATCTCCTTGTTATGGCACACGAGATGAAGCTTGATGCCATATGTAAATACGAGGTCTAAGAAGTCATGATTAGTCGCCTGATGTACCAAGTATTCCAATCTTACATCTCTTTTCATGTGATGTTTATCTATTATCATGTATATTTCTAATGTTTGACCTCACTTCCTTTAGCTTTTTCAATTGTAGCTACTTTATGGGTTGAACAGGGTCTAAGGTGTGGAGAGTTTAAAGCATGAGCTTGTATAGGAAAAGGAGAAGCATGCTTCAACTTGGGTTAAGTATGCCTTGTAATTGGAAAAGGCCAACAAGTAGAAGTGCGAGGCTATAGATAAGGAGAAGAAACTATCCAAGGTCACTATCGAGCTAAATGATTATGCACTGCATGTGACAGAGCTTGAGGAGGCCTAGAGAAAATCCAAGGTTTATATTAATGCACGTGATCATAGGCTAGTGGAAATAGAAGTTAAGGATAAGCACAAGCTAGATGCTATGGCCGAACAGCTCTCGTCGAGCGTGGAAATAAGGTATAAGCTAGCCATTGACTCTTTTAGAGAAGAGGTCAAGAAGAGGGGTATAGGTGAGTATTATTACCATATTATGGATATCCCGGTCACTCCCTAGCACGTGTTTACTCAATCTCAAGATGGGGACAAGGAATATGACTCAAACTTGGGAGAGAGTGGTGAAAGGATTGAGGTGGACGATATATAAGGTGAGATTGGGACCATTGACATGGTAATAACTCAAGGCTCTTGTTACAATAGATTGTAATCCCTTTTTTTCGAGCTTGATGCTAGTCTTACTTGTGTGGTCGTGGGCTGTGGGTTGTAATTTTCTTTTAAACCATTAATGAAAATAAATATAATCGTGAGAATTGATTATGTTTATTCCTAGTGGTGCATTTTTATCATTTTCTATGTCCAGTTATGATGTTAACCTACTTGTTGAGAAACATTGAAAGAGCGAAGGATGGCACTAGTTGGAATGCCAGACACTTAAAGAAATACCACTTCTAATGTATCTTAATTTACTACTTACATGTATCATTCTTGTATGTATATATATAAGTAAGTTATTTCAATAAATGGTCATCTCTCACTACTATATGTCATGGGTTGATCCCTTTGGCCAAGAACCAGATAAAACGCCCTAACACTTCTAAATATCATGAGGTGATCACCTTAGTCAGGAACGAGTGATGAGTGCTCAAAAAGCACTAAAATTACCATGATTTTATGCACATTAATTGATTAAAAATATATATATTTATATGTTTTATCATATATTTATATAAATTTGTCTCTTTTGGAATCACGGGTATTTTTATTGTTTTTCAGGTATTTTGGCTTAAAAATGCAACTTAAAGACTCAAAGAGGAATACTGGAAGCAATACATCACAAATATATTAATAAATAAATAAGGAAAGGTCAACAAATATGGAAAAATTGGACAAAATGGGTCAAAAATGTCAAAAAGGAGAAAAACGTGCCGCCACGCCACGAAGCTGCCCAACCGCGTGCGCCCAAGCCCCATCCCGCGCGTGCCTGCCTCCCAATCCACGCGCGCCCCTGCGCGTAGCGATAGCCTTCCGCGCGTGCCCCTGCGCACCCAGCAGCCCTTCCGTGCGCACCGACACACGTTTCGCCCCATTTTTCATGTGCAGCCGCCCCATGATGTCATGTTGACGTCATCAATGACCTTAGCATTTGCACTACGCGTTTTTACATTTTTTTAACTCATTTTTCCTCTCCATCTACACCTATAAATACCCCCCTTCCCTTCACTTCAAAACACAACTCAAAACCATTCTTCTCTTCTCTTTTTTTTCTCTCATTTCTTAGTTTTTAAGCTTTTCTTAGTTTCTTAGTTTTTAGTTAAATTCTCTTAGTTTTAGAGTTCTTCTCTTTTTGAGAGGAACTTGTAATGTTTTTGTAATTTATTAGCTTTTTGATTCAATAAATGGGAGTGCAAATTCCGCTTGGAGGTTTTCCAGCAACGGGAATAGCATCGAAGTTCTGTAAGGATTTTATTTTCTTTACAGTTATTTTTTATGCTTTATTCTTACATGTTATATTTAATTTGTCTGTGATTAAATTAAACTCTACTGGCTATTTGTAAACATGATATAATAATAACGTTGTTATGCTTGCGAAATATTAAATAGGTAAAAATCTCTAAAATGAATTGATTTTGTTTTTATTCAAGATTTTATATTAAGTATGTTAGAGAGAAATATATTATTTTTCATTACAAACTTAAACCTGAAAATTAAATTTTAAGGTTTAGTTATCCGGTCTAATTTAGAGTAGTGCTCTTTTATTTGTTGGTACAATCGCCCGGTAGTTAGAGTGAAACTCTATTTCAAAAGTTTTTATAAGAATTATTATGTGAAAATGTATTGACAACATGTTTTCAGTAGTGGTTTTAAAACTTGAAAGTTAGTACTCGGATAATTAAATTCTTATGTTTAATTTGGACACCTTGAATAAAGTTTAAACTGTCTAACCCCACCAAAGGTGGCATTTAAATGGTTCATTTTCAATCTCTTAGAAAAAGGAATTAATTTAATTAACCAAATTAGTTATCAACCCCACCCATAGGTATTAATTGATTTGTTTAGTTAACAAAGAATATCTAACCCCACCAAAGGTTGTATTCATACAAAAAAGAGAGAATCAATAAAATATCAATTTATATCTTTAATAACCTAGATAATATGAGCAAGCAAAATTAATTTAGTTATTATATCCATAAATACTCCACTATTATAAATGATAAAATTTGCATAAATATTTATTGAATCTGTATCTATGTTTATTTTTATGTTATTAGATTATATTTATTGAACCTGTATCTATGTTTATTTTTATGTTATTAGATTAGAAACACAAAAACCAAACTATCGTGACAGGATGTTTAGGATTTAATTTCGTTTTTAAAAGTTTGAATAATAAATTAAAAACCACATACATTCCTTCCTTAGATCGACCTTGGGAGTATACTTATCATTTTCTTCGAAATGATTCGTGCAGTTGCGAGAGTTTTATAAATATTAAAACCAAAGTATTTCCATTAATGAAAATAAATATAATCGTGAGAATTGATTATGTTTATTCCTAGTGGTGCATTTTTATCATTTTTTATGTCCAGTTATGATGTTAACCTACTTGTTGAGAAACATTGAAAGAACGAAGGATGGCACTAGTTGGAATGCCAGACACTTAATGAAATACCACTTCTAATGTATCTTAATTTACTACTTACATGTATCATTCTTGTATGTATATATATAAGTAAGTTATTTCAAGAAATGGTCATCTCTCACTACTATATGTCATGGGTTGATCCCTTTGGCCAAGAACCAGATAAAGCACCCTAACACTTCTAAATATTATGAGGTGATCACCTTAGTCAAGAACGAGGTAGAGCGCTCTGACTCTAAACTAGTTAGAATGCTCTCACCCACTACTATATGTCATGGGATGATCACCTAGGTCAAGAACTAGGTAGAGCACCCTGAAACTTCTAAAAGTCATGATTTGTTTTACCTCGGTTAGGAACCAGGTAGAGTGCTCTAACTCTAAAGGGAGAGTTAAGCACCTTGATCAGAAAACCAGGTAGATTGCTCTCTCTTACTACTATATGCCACAAAATTATCACCTCAGTCAAGAACTAGGTAGAGTGCCCTAACGCTTGTAAAATTCAAGAGTTGATCACCTCAATCAAAAATCAGGTATAGTGCTATGGCTTTGAAGGAAAAATTGAGCACCTCAATTAGGAACCATGTCGAAAGTGCTCTCCCAGGTAGAGCATTCTGACACTTGTAAAAGTCATGAGCTAATCACCTCAGTCAAGAACTAGGTAGAGCGTTCTAAATTTGAAAGGAGAGTTAAGCACCTCGGTCAAGAACCACTTAGAATGCTCTCCCTTACTACTATATGTCATTAGTTGATCATCTCAGTCAAGAATGAGGTAGAGTACAATAACACTTGTAAAATTTATAAGTTAATCACCTCAATTAGGAACCAGGTTGAGCGTTCTAGTTAGTTGTATTTACCAGATAATATGAACAATGAATAAGGAGGGAAAGAATACACATGGAAAATTATATTGGTCTAGCTTCGCCAACACATTCTATTAAAAAAACCTCAGGCACTTAGACATATGATTGGTGTTCTAGTCTTCTGTCTCCTCTACCAATGGTAGCAACTCGGCTTGAATCTTGATAATTTTCTTATGTAAGAATCGGCGATGCCGGTTTTCGTTCATCAAGTTTTTGCGGTGAAGAGTTACCATGCTTAATTAGAAAAAAAAAGATTTAACAATTTAAAAATAAAAAATAAAAAAATCGTTTCTATTTTTTTATGTTCACATTTTCATATTTTTTGTGTTTGGTTTTTTTTTATGATTTAGTAATTTTTGAAATAAAAAAAATTAATTAATTCTCACAAAAATTTATCATTTCTTTAAATCAAATTTAAGTAAATAGTTAAGTCTTTTGTACTGTTAGATTAATTTTTGAAAACATATCATGAAATATTTTGTAATTATTTTTGATAATTACTTAGTTTTTGTCATAACTAGTATTTCTTGATAAAATGTGGAAATTATATTAAACCCAAAATTGGTGTTTATGAATTGTTTTTAGTGGAGACTACCTTTGTTAGATATAATTTGAGCCTAATTTCTTTTATTGAGAGTGAAATATATATTTTTTCTACTCCAAACACATTTCTTATTTATTCAAATTTTTAGATGATCTCTATAGGTATTAGCATTGAATGTATGAATTTTTTCTCATCTTAATAGAGTATCATATATATATATATATATATATATATATTTAAATTGTTAAATCTTTTTATTTTTTCAAAAATTACTAAATCACATAAAACAAAAATAAAACCAAACACAAAAAATATGAAAATGTGAACATAAAAAAATAGAAAATATTTTTTTATTTTTTATTTTTAAATTGTTAAATCTTTTTTTTTTCTAATTAAGCATGGTAACTTTTCAGGAAGCCACGGTAAAAGTCAGGGACCTAAGAATCATAAAAATAACTCCTCATTCAAACCACGGGATAAGGGGAAGGAAAAGAAGAATCGTGGTGCCTCGAAGCCCCGTGTGACGTGAATGTCCGAAAAGGAAGGCCTTGAGTGCCTTAGTTGCTTCCACTCATGATCAAGATGGAGGCGAGTCGGACAAAGGTGCAAATATGGGTTCTTTGCACCTACTTGGTGCATTTCAGAGCGCCCCAAAGACCCCCAAAGGCTTGATGTATGTAGATGCAGCCATCAACGGGAAGGTCACCAAGGCTTTGGTCGACACAGGTGCATCACATAACTTTTTTCAGTGGAAGAAGCAAAGTGACTCAGCCTGAAGGTAATCCATGGAGGGGGATCTCTCAAAGTAGTTAACTCGGTAGCACTACCATTACATGGAGTTACTCGTGGAGTTAAGATCAGTCTTGGCGCTTGGACTGGCCAGATGGACTTATCAGTAGCGCCTATGGATGACTTCTCTGTTGTATTCAGCATGGAGTTTTTGGACCAGGTAAGAGCTTTCTTGGTGCCTTGCTCAAACTTTATGTGCATCATGGATGGTGCGAAGGGGTGTGTGGTATCGACGGAGAGGACCACCAGACCTACTACCCAAGCTCTCTCAACGCTTCAATTCAAGAAGGGATTGAAGAGGGATGAAGAGAGTTATTTGGACATCCTAAAGGAATACGATGATGAAGAGGCATCACCAAAGCCAAACTTGCTGACAGAAGTGCAAGTTGTCCTAGATAATTTCCAGGATGCGATGCCGGAGGCATTACCCAAATGGCTACCTCCAAGGAGGGAGGTGGACCATGAAATAGAGTTGGAACCCGGCACCAGGCCACCAGCAATGAGCCCCTATCGAATGGCGAACTTAGAGTTGGCAGAATTGTGGAAGCAACTCGACGAATTGCTGGATACTGGCTTCATAAGGCCCTCCAAAGCCCCATTTGGTGCCTCGGTGCTCTTTCAGAAGAAGAAGGATGGCTCGCTACGAATGTGTATCGACTATCAGGCTCTAAATAAGATCACAGTCAAGAACAAGTATCCTATCCCTCTTATTACTGATTTGTTCGATCAATTAGGGAATGCTAGATACTTCACAAAACTCGACTTACGATCGGGATACTACTAGGTACGCATAGCCAAGGGAGATGAGCCCAAGACCACATGTGTAACCAGGTACGGTGCCTATGAGTTCCTTCTCATGCCATTTGGTCTCACTAATGCACCTGCCACCTTCTGCACTCTTATGAACAAGATTTTCCATCCCTACCTCGATCGGTTCGTGGTAGTATATCTTGATGACATCGTGATATATAACCGGACTTTGGAAGAACATCTAGAGCATTTGAAGAAGGTGTTCAAGGTCCTGAGGGAAAATGAGTTATATGTCAAGAAGGAGAAATGTTCCTTTGCCCAAGATAAGGTGATGTTCTTAGAGCACATGATAAAGGATGGGAAACTGATGATGGATGGAGCCAAGGTGAAAGCCATCCAAGAATGGGAACCTTCTGCCAAGGTTCTGGAGTTAAGATCTTTCCTTGGACTTGTGAACTCCTACCAAAGGTTTATCAAGTCCTACTCAGTGAGAGCAGCCCCACTAACCGACCTACTCAAAAAGAACAAGTCTTGGGAATGGACAAGCGAATGCCAAACCTCATTCGAAGACTTAAAGAAGGTTATTAGTGAAGAACTGGTGTTTTCTCTACCAGACCCCTCCAAGACATACGAGCTGCACACAGATGCCTCATACTTTTCCATTGTTGGAGTTTTGATGCAGGAAGGGCGTCCGATAGCCTATGAGAGCCGAAAACTCAATGACACCGAATGCCGCTACACTGTGCAAGAAAAGGAAATGACAGCTATCATTCATTGCCTAAGGGTGTGGCGAAACTACTTGTTAGGTTCTCATTTTGTTATCATGATGGACAATGTAGCCACAAGCTACTTCCAGACTCAAAAGAAGTTGAGTCCCAAGCAAGCTCAATGGCAAGACTTCTTGGCAGAGTTTGACTATAGGTTGGAGTATAAACCCAATAAGGCAATGTGGTGGCTGTTGCGCTGAGCCGTAAGGCGGAATTAGCAGCCTTGAGTAGGCCAAGTAGTCCTTTGTTGGAAAGGATCAAAGAAGGGTTGGAGCACGATGCCCTTGCTCAAAACCTCCTTGCCCTCATCAAGGAAGGAAAGACGAGACGATTTTGGCTGAGTAATGGACTACTCTATGCCAAGCAAAATCGAATCTTCATGCCAAAATGAGGGAGCTTAAGGAAAGAGCTTATTAAGGAGTGCCATGATTCCCTATGGGCTAGACACCCAGGAATGAGGCGCACCCTTGCTTTGATCAAGTCAATCTACTATTGGCCTCAACTTCAGGATGATGTCGAAGCTTATGTAAGAACTTGTCTTGTGTGCCAATAGGAAAAGATAGAGCAGCATGCACCCGGAGGGTTGTTAGAACCACTGCCTATTCCAGAGAGACCATGGGAGAGCATCTCTATGGATTTCATCACTTACCTGCCAAAATCTGAGGGCTTTGGTAGCATCATTGTCATCATCGACCGCTTCAACAAATATGCAACATTCATACCTGCCTCAACGGACTGCACGACAGATGAGACGGCACGGTTGTTCCTCAAACATGTTGTGAAGCATTGGGGGATTCCATCCAATATCGTGAGTGACCGAGATCCACGATTTACTTGAAAATTTTGGACGGAATTGTTCAAGCTATTGGGATCAAACTTGAACTTCCCTACAAGCTTTCATCCACAAAGTGATGGACAAACAAAGTGTGCCAATGCATTGCTGGAGTTGTATCTTAGGCATTTTGTTAGTGCCAACCAACACGATTGGGCGAAGTTGTTGGATGTAGCCCAATTCTCTTACAACTTACAACAGAGCGAGTCTACCGCGAAGAGTCCCTTTGAGATCGTCATGGGCAGCAGCCCATGACTTCTCATGCCTTGGCCACGAGTTATGAAGGAAAGAGTCCCGCTACCTTCAAATTTTCCAAGGCGTGGCATGAACAAGCTGAGTTGGCCCGAGCCTACTTGAATAAGGCATCTAAAAAGATGAAGAAATGGGCTGACAAGAAAAGGAGGATGGGGGAATTTCAAGAGGGAGATTTGGTCCTTGTTAAACTATTGCCCCAACAATTCAAATCTCTATGGAAGGTTTATAAGGGGTTAGTTCGGAAGTATGAAGGGCCATTTCTAGTCCTTAAACAAGTCGGTAAGGTGTCGTACAAGCTGCAACTCTCTCCGAAGCTTAAAATATATCTTGTTTTTCATGTAAGCATGCTAAAACCTTATCATGGAGACAAGGAAGACATGAGTTGAGGAGAATCCAAGAGGGCGCCTACCACAGTGGTAACCTCCTTTGACAGGGAAGTGGACTCAATCTTGGCAGATCGCCTGATCCGGCATAGAGGTGTACCAAGTTATCGGAAATACTTGGTCAAATGGAAGAACACTCCGGATGTAGAAGCAAACTGGAAACCTGAGGATTCTTTGTGGCAATTCAAAGATGACATAGAGAGGTTCAAGCTTGAAGGCGCGACGAGGGCGTCGTGAACTTGAGTGAGGGAGGGTGTCACGTCCCGCTCAAATGTCCCTAAAAATCCAAATAAATGGTGGCTGCCTAAAGGATCTAGACTATTCTACATGGAAAGTTCTAGAGTTGCCTAGAGATGTCTAGAAAGAGCTAGAGTTAGATGGACTCAACTCAAGCTTTAAAGACCCGAGAATGTTCTAGAGCATGCTGGAGGGTGCTAGAATGGGTTGGAATATTCTAGAACATGCCGGATGGTTCATGAAGGATGTAGAAGCTATTGGAAGCTTACGGAACATCCCGGAACGTGCATGAAGGAACTAGACAAACCTAGAAGACTCTAGAGTTGGCTAGAAGGTTCTAGACCATTGTGGGATATTGTAGATAAAACAAGAACACTCTTGTATATTCTAGAATTAGAAGAATTTAGAAAGTGATGGCATAGCCTTAAGCTTAGAGCCACACTATAAAAAGACCCATTAGTCTTCATTTGTATTCATCTTGGGAAATTGTAAGATAAACTCTCTCTAGAGCAATACAAAGCATTCTTTGCAAACTCTCTTTCTAGTCTCTTTGGAGTTTCATTCGGATTCAAAGGCAGACTTAGTGCAACGGACGGTACTAAGTGCTGCATGATCTCTACCTGAAAAATAAGGTCGTGATATTAGGGTCTTCTACATTAGAAGGATTGACTCATTACCAATATCAAAGGTCTCTGGTCCCACCTTCTCTACCTACCACCTTGGGCCCATCACTATTTTTACTAGAGTCTGAGTCCTCTTCCTCACCTCCATTTTGGGACTGAGTAGGCATGTACTGGGGAGTGATTGAGATATATAAAATTTGGTAGTAGTGCTTCCCCAGGCCTTTCTTCTTGGCCTCATTTTTGAAAGAGTCCATAGTTAGCGCATACCCTGTATCAATACTCAAGGTGAGCTTTTTGACCATCGCATCAAGATCACCCTATAGCTTCATTCCTATCTCAACTACCTATGATTACATGACTCAATATAAACCTCGACCTTCCTATAGACATGCTTAAGCTTAGCAAAATTCCTTGAGTTTTCATTTAGCTTAGTAACGATCTTAGACAATTTCTCCCCCTTATCTATAACTTCAACCTCCCACTTGTTAGCCTTTGTCAGTTGTACCATATAGCTTATGCTTCGAATTCCCCACACTTCTAACCCTTTCTAGCCCATAAAGTAGCTACAACTAAAAAAATTCATATGACATGAGGTCAAACATAAGAAATATACATAATTACAATATATATATACACGATGAGTGATGTTAGATTGGAACACTTGGTACATGAGGCGACTGATCATGACCTTTAAACCTACATCCTCATATGTGGCTTCGAGCTACCTCTCATATGCTATAAAAGGAAGATGGCACACATAGTGGTTAAGCTGCTCAAGTTCCATACCCCACTATAAAGCCATCCCATCATGTCAGTAGTAAGATAATTAACAACACCTTTTCCTTTCCTCAAATCCCGTATAGGGTGGCCAAACACTTGTGGACCTGAGCTGGGAGATGGTGAAGTATGTCGATGATGAGATGTGGGTGAGGGCTAGAAGAGATTCAAAGGTTCTAGTCCCAGCATGGGCTCATCAATAGTCATTTTCCTTTTCCTTTTTAATGGGATGGGAAGGCTCTTCTACCAAGAAGACTTGCATATCTTCTTCCCATTAGAAGAGCCCCTACCTTGTACCAGCGGTGTAGTCTTTTAGGAGCTCACCCCTTGAAAAGAGACCTTTCTCTTAAGCTATACTAAGAGAGAATATGAGGTACCTCCATAGGGTTTTCTCAGGCAGATAGTTCTAGATATCTGCTAGGTGCTCCTTATTAGCCTCGTATCATTAATAGAAGTTTCTTACTGACTTGAAATGTAGAATAAATATTATTTTAAATTCTTCTCATCCTCAAGGAGGGCTACATTTATACCCTGGTTCTACTTTACTAGCTTGTATACCCTCCTTAGGTTTGTTGGGTTCTGCTTCAATTTATAAGCTTCATTTAACTTGGGCATCTCTAGATCCACCTTGAGCTATTTACATATCAGTGTAAGGTAGAGTAGGTACTTCCAGCCATTAGGAATTAGTTGACCCAATGGAAGCTGAATCATAGCCAAATATCTTCTAATGAGAGGATGCAGGGGAAACCTGACCCTAGACCACAAAGCTTTCTCATGAAAAACCATTCACCTAGTTAGAGATGGGTCGCTATCACGGGCCCTGACACTGGAATCATTATTTGAACCGAGGTGATGTCGTATGTTTTCCTCAACCTCTCCCCATCCATAGGTGATAGACACTACTACAAAAAGGATCTTTTAATTCGGGATTTAAAGTCAGTTTTTAGGCAAAATTGACTTATAATGAATTTTAAGTCAGTACGTTGAAAGACTGACTTAAAAAATTAAAAAATAGCATCGATCCTACGTGTTAACCAACGTTACATGTAGGATATATTGTCGGTTCTATGTGTCAACCGACATGAGCCACATGTAGCATCGATTGATGCTTAGGACCTATGTGTAGCGTCGGTTGACACGTAGAACTGACGTTATGAGTTACGCATTGGTCCTACGTGTCAATTGACCCTACCTTAATTTTTTTCCTTTAATATTTGTAAATTATTTCTTCTTCCATAACTACTACTATAAAACTAACCATCCTTCTCCTACTCTCTCATTTTTCGGCTACCTCTAACCACCAATTTTGACGACGTTTAGTGGGTTTTCTTCCTCTCCAATTTCTCTTCTAGATTCATTACTTTTTTTAGCATAATACTCAAATATTTTATACTCATTTTCTATCACTTTCTCACTTACCAAACACTTTTTTTCTATGAATTATTTTACAATTATTATTCAAATGTTTTATTTTAATGTATATTATGTGTTATTGATTGTGTATAAATTTTTATGTTATGTAGGTTGTGTAGTTTTATTCAAGCTTAGAAGAGAAGAAGGTATTTTATTTATTTATTTATTTTCATAATTTTATATATTTAGGTTTTTGATATATATTAATTTATTTATTAAAAATTTTGAAAATTATTTAAATGTACATGAAATATATATATATAATATAAAATATATTTTTATATGTATATAATATATAATGACTTTATTAATATTTATTATATATATATATGTATAAAATATTTATTATTATTAATTACATGCATTTATATATATAAAAATTATTATATATTATATATTTTTAATATTATATATTTGTTAATGTTATCATGAGTTTATTAATTTTTTGGTTTTTATGTATTTATTTTTATATGATGTTTTAATATATATTTTAATAATTAAGAAATTTATATATAATAATATCTAAAATATATTGGTTGGATACATATTTAATATACTTAATGTCATTACAAGAAAATGGACAAATCTTAGATATCAAAGTGTACAATTGAACAAGATTAGATTTTTGGAGTTGAAAGTTTCTTGAAATTTGCTCATAGAAATAGTAATAATGAAATTAGTATGATTTGATACCCATATGTTAAATGTAAAAATGAGAAATTTCATGATGTTGACGAGGTTAAGTATCATCTTATCTATAGTGGTATTCTTTTGAGCTATAAATTTTGATATTATCATGGAAAAAATATTGATAATACTCATGGAGAAAATATAAATAAGAATGTGAGTGAATTATATACATCTTATCAAAATGTACAGACAAAAAATAAGTTTCATGATGTTGAAGATGAACTACATAAGGATGATGATCCCTAAACCTTTCAAAAACTTATAGAAGATGCCGAAAAACTGTTATATCCACAATGCAATAAATGCACTAAAATGTCGGGATTGATTAATTTGTACAATATGAAGGCAAAAAATGGTTTTTCTGACAAGGGTAATGAATTACCATCTTAAATATATGAAGTGAAAAAATCTATTAGTCAATTTGGCATGGAATATCATAAGATTCATGTTTGTCTAAATTATTGCATTCTTTATAGAAAAATATCAAGCATTAGATGATTGTTCAGTGTGTAAAGAATAGAGATGAAAGCATCCTACAAATGATACAACACCAGCGCACCAACACTAGCGCAACGTACTAGTACCAGCAACCAGCAACCAGCGTCTAGCGACCAACGTCCAGTGTCTAGCGACCAACGACCAATGACCAGCGTCCAGCGACCAACGAACAACGACCCAGTAGCCAGCAAACTAGTGAACAATAACCCATCGAACAACGACCATTGAACTAGTGAGTTGGGAAGAGGAAGAAGAGATGGGAAAAGACGGGAAGAGGATGAATCATGAGAGGGGAAGAGAAATTTCATATTTGGGAGAAAAATGAAGAAAGAAAAAAAGAAAGAGAGAGAAGGAAAGAAAAAAAAAGAAAAAAGAGAAAAAATATGAAAAAAATTGATATAACTTATGGCCAGAGTTATTGATAAAAACCGATGCCATAAACATATCCTATAGCCTCGATTTTTTTAAACCGTGACCAAAACCCTATGGCCTCGGTTTTTATAAAAACCGAGGCTATAAGTCTAAGACCATATGTATGTTTTTTAGTACCGAGGGTTCTAATATGATAATCCGTAACATGTTTTTAGCAAATTAATTGTTTCTATTCTTTTAAATTCGTGGGTTCTTAGGTTGTCGTCTAAAGAGTCCACATAATAGTCTCTTCATGCTAGTTCTAAAATTTGAGAGTTTGTAAATTCATAATCTTAAAGAATCCTTGAATTTACGGGAGAATGTTAAGAAAACAAGTGAAATGCATGAGTCATGTGGTTACGCTATTAGGAGTCTTTCACTCTGTGCCCAATATTTCTAATTCTTAACTTTCCAAGTTTTTTGCTAAGTTTTCATTATGTACAAAACTTAATTTGTACATCATTGTCTCTAATCAAGGTTTGTTGAAGAATTAAACATTCTAATAATTTTATTTATTAAATATATATGATTAGCAAAAATAACATATACAAATTGGTCGAAATGAATATATTAAAGATGCATTTTGCTGATGTTGCTCCTTCATGTGTTTTGCATGTTCGTTATCACTTACAAACAAAAATATACATGTCCCACTAAAAGTTCCGCTCCATCTTGCACAATCGTCACTATTTGTTTTCTTTGTTATTTGTGTCTCTACATAGGTTATTAAATAAAACGTATGTATTTTAAATGACAAGGTATATTGGGATTATATATGTAATTATGATTTATATAAAGGATAACGACATCGTACAATATATATTATTATTTTTATCATAAAAATATCTGATTAATAATAACTTTAATTAATAATAATATATTAGATTATAATTAATACTAATAATAAAATAAATATTTTATATATTTTTAATATGAAAATAATATTACCTATATAAATTAACACATAAATATAAAAAGGAAATTTATAAAATAAAATACACTCGCACTTAACACATTTGATTTATACATTGATGGGCTTGGTCCGCTTGGACACATTATATTGAACTACCCAACAGCAGCAAATGCCACTGTTATAAAAACAATTTAATAATTAAATACCCAGCTTCAAGAAACGAAAAACTAAAAAAATTAGAAAAATAATAAAATTAGCAACTTTAAAATTTCTGAACATAAAAATTATGCTATTTTTGTTCCATTTATATTTTTATATTAAAAAAATTTAATTATCTAATTAGACGTAGTATAAATTAAAATGTAATTTTTTTAATATTAAACTTAATTTAACTCTTTTTAATATTATTTGTGAGTTATTTTTATTTTTATAAGTTTTGGATTTTATTTTATGTAATTTTCAAAAGAATTTGATCAATTAATAAAAGAATAATTATATATTTTAGGTATATTAAGAACATTCATCCTAGTTCAAATTGTATTTTACAAATAATATTTAATTTATTTATTTAAATAAAAAAGAAAAACAATTGTATTTTTTTTTTAAATCAAATACAATTGATATAATTCAAAAATGTGATTTGAAACGAGAAAGAATAAATCTTATCACCATAACATTAAATCATAAAAAATGGTCACAAATGTTACATTTTGAAATAACATTAAATCATAAAAAATGGTCATAAATAACAAAATATTCACAAATGTTACATTTTGAAATAGACAATGTTTGGAGAGAATTTCATTTGTTAGGGTTATAATGATTTTTAGAGAGAAGTGAAATTATTGATAAAATGATCAGATCTTGTATTCTACTTATTAAAGAGATATAAATAGCACCTACTAAACAGGTGTCGAGGTTACGTAGGTTAGAACTCTCAAGCGGCTAAAATAAATATAATTCGACCCTTAATAAGCCAAGTTGTCATAAGCATTACATAAATAAGTAGTTATATACATGTTGCTTGAGTTTTTACAATAAGATGTTACCCAAGTCGTTATAATAGTGTATCAGACTATTTACTTTGAACATGTCTCGGCCTTTAGATCTTAATCATCAAGTCTTGATCCTCAAGTATTGATTCTTAAATCTTGATCACCAAATCTTGATCTTCAAGTTCATAAGGTCGTTATATATAACAACTATCCTTAATATGAGCGAGGTACAAATTAGACACAATTAATTAAGTCTTAATCAACTAATTTTATTTTTAACATATATCCAAACTTTGATGTATTGTAGTTGAATTTTTTTTATAACTACACACTCAAGAGAAGTATTATTTTTTGAAAAAAAAAGTATTTTTTTAATACAACCAGTATTATCTGTTATCACAAACATGCATTTTTATGTATAATTAAGCAAATACATACTATATCTTATCTTAATTATACTATTCAATGTTATCAAAATCTTACAAACATCTTATCTTAATTATACTATTCAATGTTATCAAGGAGCGGTGAATGACCGAAGAATCTTTTAAATAAGTAGGGCCCTACTGATTTATACAGATATTCAAGGAATTATAAAAATCTCACATATATAATTGGATTGTTGATTCGTAAGTAGCAAACCTTTTCTTTATTTATTATTATTTTAGATAATATAGATTTACATATATTAATTCAAATCAATATTATAATAATTAAATAAAAATATTGAAAATATATTAAATTACATCGTAATAATCTCTATTGAAATTGTCTTCGATTATTACCAATGGTCGACATGGTTGTTATCAACGCTCAAGATATTCGAAGCTAGCGTGGGAGGAGCTATGGATACTAGTGATATAAACACAAGAGAAAAGTGTTACATATATAATCTCTTTATGCTAGGATAATTAATTAATTTCATTTGATTTATATTATAAATAATATCATTTAATTAATAATAAAAATAAATATATTAATTAAAAAATATATTATTTTAATAACTTTTAATAATATATTAATTTTTTTTTATGTTAAATGATTAAAAACAATTTAAACATGATTGAAAGAAAATATTTAACACGATTCATTTGAAATATTTTTCACAATATATTTTTTAAACTTTTTTTAATTATTACAATTTTTTATTTAAATCATTACTTATTATATAATATATTGGTCATGATACATGCAAATAGATATAGATATAACAAAATCGAATTAATATTAAAAGAAAAAAAACATTATTATTTAGAACAATCGTTATAAAGCAATTATTATTGTAAAATAAATTAGTTTTTTTTTTGCAACTTTTTATGATGGTTGTGATTAATTATTCTACAATAATCGTGGTCATATAAGCATCATGAAAATTATTCCCATAATTGTTTAGGTTTTTTTAAATTTTTCATGTAACAAAATAAGTTACGGTCCTAAAATAAAATTAACCCACTCCACATGTGTAGATAATTGAATCGTTCAAATGTGAAACAAACTACACAAGACATAAATATTTAAGCAATATGACCCACGTGTAATCTCACACACATAAAAAAATTGAATTGTTAAAATGTGAAACAAAATACACAAGACATCAATATTTAAGCAATATGACTCACGTGTAATCTCACACACATATAGGGACTGTACATACTTTCTATATATATATATATATATATATTATTGAGATTAGTTCGATTTACAGAGAAAAAAAAGGTTGGGTGTTCTTGATAACGATCGACCTCCAACTAGATGGACAGTCTTCCATAAGAAGGCCTTATGGTTGGGGTCAGATTTCCTCTATACCCTTTTATAAGAAAATTTTGACAAGGACTCAACTCATACCAGGCCATGTGATGTCAAATGAGTAGAGATGCCTATTTTGCCTCACACTAATAGAGAACTCGAGGTTGAAATTGAGATGCTCATGTTCAATAAAGCATATGTATTAAAGCATAATCTTATAAATATGAGGAGAGTCTATATGTCTGTGAAACAAGATTGGGGTAGAAATATGACTCTCCTCAAGAATGAGAAGAACTGGAAGAAGTATTTTTTTTTCTATGTTTCTAGTTGGTAGGAGACTCCAAACAATGATACCAGGTTGATAACAAGAATTTGGGCTAACACCAAGGCCGTGATAAGGAATATGGACTCCTTTATTATGACCTTGAGCCACGAGGCCAAGCAACAATTAGCTGATATCCAAAACTATCTGCCCGAGAAGACTCTATTGAAGCAGCTACTAAACATTCCATGCTTTGTTGCTTGTGGGTTGATGAGGAGAGGCTCAAAGGATCCTCTACACAGGAATATTCGTAAGCCTCAGGCACCTCCCACACACTATGATGGGAGGTTCAAGATGCTCCCTGTTGATAGTGAACTGGCCCTCTAACAAATATCTTCCTTTTTATTTGGCATGCGCTTGCAAAACTAACGTCCTTTTTTTCTATCTTCTTAGATAGTATGGAGTTCACTACTTATGATTTACTGGCTCGACTTTAGAGTAGGCTCCCTAAGGAGGGGAGCTCTCATAAAGTAACACATTTCTCATGAGGGATAAGCTCTTTGAATGGGAAGAAAAGAGCAAGCCCTCTAGGCAAGAGGCCACCCAACCCTATCGAAGAGGAAAAAGAAGGTGACTATCGATGAGATCATGCTCAGGTTGATTCCTTTGAATATCGTCAAGTCGTCACTAGCGTCATGATGAGTGCTAAAAAGCACTATAATTATCATGATTTAATGTACTTTAATTGATTAAATAGATTTATATTTGTATGATTTTATAATATTTTTATATAAATTTGTCTTTTTGAAATCATGGGTATTTTTATTGTTTCTTAGGTATTTTCATTCAAAAATAACTTAAAGACACGAATAAAAATACTGAAGGCAATACATTATAAATATGTTGAGAAAAAATAAGAAAAGGTAAAAAAATGGAAAAAGGTGGACAAAATGGGTCAAAATAGTAAAAGAAATGTAAAAAAAAGTCAAGTCCTACTCACATCCAACACATGCCCACGCGTAGCTAGCACATGCCCTTGTTGAGTCCCCCGTGTGCCAATGCTCGTCTACCACAAATCTCGCCCGCCACACGCGTGTCAGCCTGTCCAAATGAGTCTAAAATCAATTTTTGAAAACTTTCCCATTTTTTGGCCTTTTCCTCATCTATAAAAAAATCCTCTCTCTCATTGTAAAAATCATCCTAAAACTCACACATTTCTTTCTCTAGATTTCTCTCTCTAAAAACTTTCTTAGTTTTTAGGTTTAAAGTTCTTCTCTTTTTGAGAAGAACTAGTTATTATATTCATAAATACTCCACTTTTATGAATGATAAAAATTTACATTATTGTTTATTGAATCCATATTTATGTTTATTTTTGTACGTTATTAGATTACGAATCACAAATCAAAATATCGTGACATGAGGATTTAATTTTGTTTTTGAAAGTTTGAATAATATATTAAAAACCACATATATTCCTTCCTTATATTGACCTTGGGAATATACTTGTCATTTTCTATAAAATTATTCTTACACTTGTGACAGTTTTAGAAATATAAAATCAATGTATGTGTAAGATCAATATTGCTAACAAGATCAATATTGCAGATACATTGATTTTATATTTGTAAAACTCTCGCAAGTGCACGAATTCTTTTATAAAAAATGACATGTATACTCCCAAGGTCGATTTAAAAAAGAAGTATATATGGTTTTTAATTATTATTCAAACTTTTAAAAATGAAACTAAATACTCAACATCTTGTTACAATATTTTGATTTGTGTTTCTCACTTTAATAACATACAAAAATAAATATAGATATGGATTCAATAAACAATAATACAAAATTTTATCATTCATTATAGTTGAGTATTTATGGATATAATAATTAAGTTAATTATGCTTCTTCATATTATTTAGGTTATTAAAGATATAAATTGATTTTTACTAATTTTTTTTCTTTTTTAGTATGAAAGTGTCCTTAGGGAGGTCCAAATTCTTTTATTTAATATTATTTAACTAATATTCTTAGGTAGGGACTAATTAAGTATTAAATTTTAGCTTTATTTCTATAAAAATTGTAAACCATTTAATCATAACTTTAAGCGGAATGAGTTAATTAGACTTTATTCAAGATATCCAAATTAAATCTACGAATTTAATTATCTTAGCATTAACTTTCAAGTTTTAAAACCATTACTGAAAATATGTTTTCAATATATATTCAAATAATAATTCTTATAAAACTCTCAAAATAGAGCTTCATGCACTCTAACTACCAGGTGATTGTATTAACAAATAAAATAGCATTACTATAAATCAGATCGGATAATTAAACCTTAAAATATAATTTTTAGATTTAAGTTTGTAATGAAAAATAATATATTTCTCTCTAACATCCTTAATATAAAATCTTTAATAAAAAAAAATCAATTTATTTTGTAGAAATGTTTTACCTATTTAATATTTCATAAGAATAACAACTTTATCATTATATTATATTTACAAACAATCAATCATGTTAAATTTAATCACACCAAATTATATATAACATATAAAAATAAAACATAAAAATAATTATAAATAATTCATTTAAAATTATACATCAAAAGAATCTTTATAGTACTTTGATGCTAATTTAATTTTTAGAAAACTTTCAAACGGATTTGCATTTCTATTTTAATGAATCAAAAACTAGAAATCTACAAAAGCATAATTAGTTCTAAAAAAGAAAAGAACTTTAAAACTAAAAAAATAAAAACTAAGAAAGCTTTATAGAAAGAGAGAAAGAAAGAGAATGTGTGATTTTTGGATTTTAGGGATGATTTTTACAATGGGGGAAAATGTCCTTTTATATATGAGAAAAAGGCTAAAAAAAGTTAAAAAAATATTTTAAAAATTGATTTTGGACACATTTGTACAAGCTAGCATGCGTGTGGGACGAGATTTGCAATGGATTTAAAACTAATCCTAAAATTCTAAAAATTACAAAACTATACAAAGAAAATAAAATCAAATACAATACAATAAAAATGAAAATATGAACATAAATTTTTTTTAAATTGTTAAAATATTTGAAATTAAGCATGTTAACTTTTCACCACCTTCAATCTAGAACTAACATTGTCCTTAATGTAATAATTATAAATTAAAGATAAAGAGAAAAGAGAAGAAAAGTTACCTATTTCCTTAGAATGTGCAACTAGTGATGAAGTAATATAGGTACATTTATCATGTTTATTATTAAAATTCATACAAAGAGAACGTTGTGAACTTCTAACATCTCAACAAATATTTTTAGTTATAATAATTATAAAATTAATCACATGAAATTAGATGAAAAAAACAAATAAAATTAAATAAATACAAAAATATATAAAAAAAAATTAACTTTTAACTTTTAATTTTAATTTTTAAAAAAATAAAAAAAATTAGAAAAAAAATTAATTAATTTTTAACTTTCACTTTTAATTTTAATTAAAAAATAACTGTGTAATAGCATGAAAAAATATATATATAAGTGAGTTATGTCTAAGAGACTAGTTCTTGAAAGCCTTTGTGCCACTAATTTTTGTTAGAAATGTTGCTCTCTCTAGAAGGATGGTATTTAAGGAAGCTTTGTCTCACCATTTTTTTCCTAGGAGCAACACTCTTGGCTAATATTGGTTATATTATTTAACTTAAAGATTAACTTAACTTACTTTTTTAGTATTTTTATATTAATTACTATGTATATTTTCTTTAAATTTTTGTATAGCTATTTTATTATTCTTTTCCTTTTTAATTGACAGGTGTTTTAAATTTACACTTTCACTAGTCTATGTGTGATAGAAGATTCTTAGGAAATCCTCTTACACTATACATATATAACATTCATAAATTTAAACAATTGTCCACAAGGTTGAATTCTAACCATCAACCTATTTTTGAGCCAAACATAAAACCAAGCCTTAATCCTCTACTGGAACCATTAGAAATGGGAGAAAACTCATATGTTAGGAAAACCACCATGAAAGATTTTGTACGGCCAATAATTGGCATGGAAATTTCCTCTATCCAGTTTGGTGAGGCCGCTCAAAATTATGACTTAAAAAACATTCATTTTTCCATGCTTTCTTCATTCTATGAGTTGCCATAGTCCAAACCTTCCTCCTAGGTATTCTAAATGAGGATCATCTTAGAATTAGGTGTTTCCCTTACACCTTGAAGGACAAGGCCAAAGCTTGGTTGATGTCACCCCCTCCAGGTTCTCTGATAACCTAGGAGGACATTTACAATAAATTCATAGGAAAATTCTATTCCCAGCAAAAGACATCAGAGCTAAAAGCAAAGATTGTCACTCTCTCTCAAATGGATGGAGAAAAATTCCATGAAGCCTGAGATAGGTTCAAATTATTCCTCACTCAATGGCCTCATCACAACTTTCCCTTGTAGTTGCAAAACCAATTCTTTTACGATGGATTTATGCAAAAATGGTAGTTCATTGTAACAATGCTGCTCAACAAGATATGGGAGATAAAGTAACCTCAGAGACATACAACCTCTTTGAGATGTTGCATGCGAATTCCCAACAGAAAAGCTCACGAGTGAGAGAAGTTGGAGTTTATGAAATCGATTCCTACAGTGATGTTCAAAGACAACTTGTTCAATTGACCAAGTAAGTTGTGATTCTCACTACGCAAACCAACACTAACAATGAACATTGTGGTTTGTGTAGAAACATACGACATGGTACTAAAGCCTGCCCATATCAAGGAGAAGCAACAGCTAGACCTGAATAGGTTAATGTTTTGGGAGCATATCAACAAAGGTTAAGACTCAACCCTAATTCAAATACCTATAATCATGGGTGGAGAAATCATCCCAACTTCTTCTGGAGGCAAAACAACCCTTCTGTTTTCCAAAGCTTGAATCAGCCAATAAGAAATTCCACCAGCCCATTCAAAGAAGTCTTCCCAATAAACCAACCCTGAAGGAGAACTTGAATTTTTTTATTCAAGTCTGCAGAGATAACTTGTCTAAAACCAATCAACAGTTGGACTCTATGGCAACTTCTATCAAAAAGGTGAAAGTCCAAGTGGAATAGTTAGCTGAGAATTTGCAAAACGAATACAAAGACTAACTAAATGGTCAAATTGGATAAAATAAATTCAATGAAGAGTAGACATTGAGTTTTTCATTATGAAATCTCTAAGCAACGTCTTACTAGAAGACGATAAATTTTAGTCCTAAGTTAGAGTTCACCCATTATTGTATTTTTCTTTCTTTTAGTTTTTTTTTATTTTTATTTTAAGAACTTGTGTAGTAAAATTCCAATGAAATAATAAAAATTCATTTGTTTCAAAAATTGTGTCCATTCTTTAAATTTAGCATTACAAAAAAAAATTAACTTAGGTTCCCTATGCTTTTTTGTTCAATCCTATACATTTTGTCAAGTGAGAAATATTTCTTAGAGAGTTCTACTATTTTACACTTTAGGAGCTAGATGTGATACATAAGAGGAGGAGTATCAATTTCAACTACAAGTAGCCATGTGATATGCTGGAAATAGGCAAACAATGATCAAGGACTATGCAATGTCAATCATTGGCAATGCAACTTCCGACATACAATTGCAAGAGGATGCAAGGAATTATGAATTGAAAAAGATTCATTATTATTTTTTGCCTTCATTTTACGGTATCCCTAATGAAGACCCTTTGCATTTCATTAGAGAATTCTATGTTATTTTCCAAACCTTTTCACTATAGAGAATTGATGAGAACCAGTTTAGGATGAGGTGTTTTCCTTACACCCTCAAGGATAAAGCTTGGTAATGGTTCATTACTTTAGAGCTGGGTTTTCTAACAACTTGTGAGGCAATCTATTAAAAGTTTATGGGCATGTGCTATTCCCATCAAATGACTGTTGAACTAAGGACAAAGATAGCAACATTTTCTTAAATAGATGAAGAGCTCTTTCATGAAGCTTAGGAAAGATTCAAACTCCTTTTCATTCAATGTCCCCATCATATTTTTTCATTACAGCTACAAACTAATTCTTTTATGATGGATTGACACTGTATAGTCAATACATGGTTGATAATGCTACTGGAAGAGTTGTGGGAGAAAAGAACGTAGGGGAAATCTATAGTCACTATAATCTGTTGGGTTGTAATTCACAATAATGAAGTACTATAAGAAGGAGATAAGGAGTCAATGAAGTTGGCTCCGGTAATGAAATGACCTTGCAACTTGTTGAATTGATTAAGGAAGTGCAACTTCCCACTACCCAGCAAATGCCAAACCAAGAGGTGTGTCAAGTGTGTTTTTCAATTGGGCATGATGCCAGTAATTGTTCATATACTTGTGATTATAGTATGGATGCCATGAAGGAAGTTAATTCCTTTTAAAGGTATCATCCAAACACTGATAATCACCCTGATCATCATTGGACACCAAAACATTACCAAGCCTACACCCAATGTCAAAATTTATGGCCAAATAAAAACCACCATTACCCACCAAATCAATCTTTTAAGCCAACCTTAGAGGATAGCTTGAATGATTTTATTCAAGTTATTCATGAAAACCAATTGATGAATAATCAAAGGTTGAGCACCATGAAGGCTTTGGTTAAAAAGATTGAAACTAAAGTTGAGCAACTAGTTGAACAAATACAAAGGCAAAAACCAAGAAAGTTTCCTAGTCAACCCGAACAAGCGAAGGATGTAAGAACCTTTTGAAGTGGTAAGGTAGTCAATACTAGTTTACCTGTAATCTCTAAAGATCTACCTTATAGTTGAAAGTAATAAAGAAGGTGAAATTCTAGTCTCACAAAAAGTAGAGACAAGTGCTAAACTTGACAAACCTTTGAAAAAATCATTGGGTAGTCATTTGATATCCCCAAAATTCAAAAGACAACACAACCACACCAGTTACAAATAACCTTTCCAGACTAGCTAAAATAATCCAAACAAGATAAGAAATTCTATGATCTTTTTAATATGCTTTCTAAAGTAAATTTCAATTTACCATTATTAGAAGTGATCATGAATGTGCCCCCCTATGATAAGTTTTTCAAAGAGTTAAATACTAAGAAAAAAAGGTATGAACTTAATGAGCGAGTAATAGTATCATAAATTTCTAGTGTTGTACTTCAACACTAAATTCCCCCTAAGTTGAAAGACCCTGGAAGTTTTATCATGAACATAACTATAAGGAATAGAAAGGTCGCTAAAGTAATGCTTGATTTAGATGCTAATCTAAACTTGATGCCCTACTCTATATTCTTACAGTTCCATTTAGCATATTTAAAACCCATAACTATGTCCTTTCAATTGATAGATATATCTCTTAAGTATCCAAAGGGAATAGTTAAGGATGTGCTGGTATAGGAAGAATTTATGGTTCTAGATATGCAAGAAAATCCATCCTTGGATAGAGAGCACACAATACTGCTTGGTAAACCATTTGTGGTAACTACCAAGACTATTATTGATGTCTGATGAACGAAAACCGGCATCGCCGATCTTCGCAAATACTTTGGTTTTAATATTTATAAAACTCTCGCAAGTGCACGAATCATTTCGTAGAAAATGATAAGTATACTCCCAAGGTCGATCTAAGGAAGGAATGTGTGTGGTTTTTAATTTATTATTCAAACTTTTAAAAACGAAATTAAATCCTAAACATCCTGTCACGATATTTTGGGGTTTTGTGTTTTTAATCTAATTACATAAAATTAAACATAGATTCAATAAACATTTATGCAAATTTTATCATTTATAATGGCGGAGTATTTATGGATATAATAACTAAGTTAATTATGCTTGCTCATATTATCTAGGTTATTAAGGATATGAATTGATATTTATTGATTCTCCCTCTTTTGTATGAATACCACCTTTGGTGGGGTTAGATATTCTTTGTTAACTAAACAAATCAATTAACACCTATGGGTGGGGTTGATAACTAATATGCTTAATTAAATTAATTCCTTTTTCTAAGAGATTGAAAATGAACCATTTAAATGCCACCTTTGGTGGGGTTAGACAGTTTAAACTTTATTCAAGGTGTCCAAATTAAACCCAAGAATTTAGTTATCCGAGTACTAACTTTCAAGTTTTAAAACCACTACCGAAAACATGTCGTCAATACATTTTCAGATAATAATTCTTATAAAAACTTTTGAAATAGAACTTCACTCTAACTACCGGGCGATTGTACCATCAAATAAAAGAGCACTACTCTAAATCAGACCGGATAACTAAACCTTAAAATCTAATTTTCAGGTTTAAGTTTGTAATGAAAAATAATATATTTCTCTCTAACATTCTTAATATAAAATCATGAATAAAAATAAAATCAATTCATTTTAGAGATTTTTACCTATTTAATATTTCGCAAGCATAACAACGTTATTATTACATCATGTTTACTAAATAGCCAGCACAGTTAAATTTAACCACAGACAAATTAAATATAACATGTAAGAATAAAGCATAAAAATAATTGTAAAGAAAATAAAATCCTTACAGAACTTCGACGCTATTCCCGTTGCTGGAAAAACTCCAAGCGGAATTTGCACTCCCATTTATTGAATCAAAAAGCTAAAATATTACAAAAACATAACTAGTTCTTCCCAAAAAGGGAAGAACTCTAAAACTAAGAGAAATTAACTAAAAACTAAGAAAAACTAAAAAAACCTAAAAATCTAAGAAAAGAGAGAAAGAAATAAGAGAGAAGTGTGTTTTGAAGGTGTGTTTTGAAGTGAAGGGAAGGGGGGTATTTATAGGTGAGGATGGAGAGAAAAAGTAGAGAAAAAAATGTTAAAAAAAATGTAAAAACGCGGATTATTGATTGCTGACATCATTTGATGACGTCAGCATGACATGGGGCGGCTGCACAGTACCAGGTATGAACAGTACCGCGGCTGCACAGAACCGGGTATGAACAGTGCCGAGTCTGATGAACAGTACGCGCGGATGAATAGTACCCGCGGATGAACAGTGCCGCGCGCTGCTGCTTGGGGCGGTGCCGGGCGGTGGGGCGCGGCGGCCGGGCGGCGCGGCGGCGCGTTTTTCTCCTTTTTGACATTTTTGACCTTTTTGACCCATTTTGTCCAATTTTTCCATATTTGTCGACCTTTCCGCATTTATTTATTAATATATTTGTGATGTATTGCTTCCAATATTCCTCTTTGAGTTTTTAAGTTGCGTTTTTAAGCCAAAATACCTGAAAAACAATAAAAATACCCGTGATTCCGAAAAAGACAAATTTATATAAATATATGATAAAACATATAAATATATATATTTTTAATCAATTAATGTGCATAAAATCATGGTTATTTTAGTGCTTTTTGAGCACTCATCAATGTCCAAGATGGAAATTTGACAATGAAAGTCTTAGGAGAGACTGTTCATTTTAAAGTTTTTGATTCTTCACCTTTTCCTTCTATTTCTGCCATCAATGAAATATTCAATGTTGACCCTTTGGAAAATCTTATCCAAAGCACCTTTTTCCTGAACTAGAATAGAAGACAAGCTTGAAACTGCTCTTACACTTGAAGAGGTCAAAAAAGATTTAGATGAGGAAACTAAAGGGTACCTTGGACAACTAGATAATGATAAACTAATGAAAAAATCTAGTGCACTCTTAAATCTACCCAATTTCCCATCTAGTAAAGAGGTCAATCCACCTAAACTTGAACACAAAGACTTACCTAAGCACTTAAAATATGTGTTTTTGGGAGAAGGAGAAACTTATCCAAAAACTTTCTTCAACGTTGAAAGGAATTTATATAAGTGCTTAAGAATTTTAAGAAAGCCATAGGTTTGAGTATTGGTGATATAAGAGGCATTATTCCTACCATGTGTATGCATAAGATCAAATTGGAAGATGGTACTAAACCCATAAGAGAGGTCCAAAGAAGATAAAACCCAAACAAGCAAGAGATAGTTAAGAAAGAAAATCTTAAATTGTTAGAAGAAGGAATTATCTACCCTATTGCTAATAGTAAATAGGTTAGTTTAGTGCATGTGGTACCTAAGAAAGCTGGGATAACAATTGTTAAAAATGACACAAGTGAATTAGTGCCCACTAGAATAATCATTGGATGAAATATTTATAGATTTTAGGAAACATAATTTATATACTAAAAATGATCACTTTCCTCTTCCATTCATTGATAAAATTATTGGATGAAATGTCTATATCAAGTACATATAGCACCAGAAGATCATGAAAAGACCATGTTTACATGTCCATGTAGGATATTTTCTTTTCAAAGAATGCCTTTTAGGTTATGCAATGCCCCTGCCACATTCTAGAGATGTATGATGTCTATCTTCTTAGACATTGTGGAAAAATTCATTGAGATTTTCATAGATGATTTCTCTATCTTTGGAAACTCATTTGATGATTTCTTACATAAATTGACTTTGGTTTTAGAAAGATGCATTGAATGCAATCTAAACCTTAGATGGGAGAAAAGTCATTATTGTTCAACAAGGGATAGTGTTAATACATATCATTTCAAGCAAAGGTATTGAAGTTGATAAGGTAAGAGTTGAATTGATTTCCAAATTACCGCCCCTACATCTCTTAAGGGGATAAGAAGCTTCTTAGAACTTGCTAGATTTTATAGAAGATTTATTAAATATTTCTCTAAAATAAGTTGTCCTATATGTAACTTGTTATCAAAAGATGTTTATTTTTATTTCAATGATGACTACCTTATTGCCTTCAATTCCTTGAAAGAGAAACTAACATCTGCCCTTATTATTATGGCACCAAACTGGTCTTTACCTTTTAAAATAATGTGTGATGCTTTTGATAATGCTATCAAAAAAATCTTAGGACAAAGAGTGGATAAGTGTTTGCATGTCATCTACTATGCTAGCAAAACACTTAATGATGCCCAAATGAATTATACCACCACTAAAAAGGAATTCTTGACTATAGTGTTTTCTTTAGAAAAATTTAGGTCTTATTTAGTAGGATCTAAAGTGATTGTGCATTCTGATCATGTTGCCTTAAGATACCTATTATGAAAACCGAATGCCAAGCCAAGATAGCTACTCCATATCATTCTTAAACTTTTGGTTTAGTGGAAGTAAGTAATAGGCAAATACAGGGAAATCAAGTTGAACTATAGCTCATAGGCATACCGTACAGCTTACAAAACACCCATTAGAATGAGCCCTTACCATTTAATCTTTGGGAAAGCATGCCACCTTCCCATTGAACACAAACACAAGTCTTATTGGGAAATTAAAGAGCTAAACATGGATTTAGATAAAGTAGGAGAAAAAATGTTAGCTCTATCTTAATGAGTTGGAACAGATTAGGGACGAGGCCTATAAAAATGCAAAATTATATAAAGAGCATACTAAATGCTATCATGACAAGAGGCTAGTTCCTAAGTTTTTTCTTCCTAGAATGAAATTTCCTTTATTTAACTCTCATTTGAGATTGTTTCTAGGAAAATTGAGATCAAGATGGGATGGACCTTACACAATTTTCTAAGTTTTTTTCACATGGATTAGTAGAGTTATTGAATCCAAAGACGCAAATAACTTTCAAAGTCAATGGACACCGTGTAAAGCCTTATTTAGAAGGAGAAAAAACCTGGCTAACATTGATTCCATGTTGATAAATTGATCCTCAACACTAGGATGATTCATCTTGCTAAGATGTTAAACTATGCTTTGGATGGGAGGCAACCCATCATTGAAAGATAATTTTATTTTATTTTAAGAAATTTAGTTTGTTTTATTAATTTGTTTTCTTTTATGAGTATTTTGTTTATTTTATTGCATAAAATAATTGTTTGTTAAGATGTGTTAGAGTACATGTTTATATATAATTCAAATATGATGTTGGATGCAACCAACATTCTCCATCAAAATCCTTAACATATAAAGTAATTTGGTAACTTTTCTTTTTACAATTTGCATTTGTTACATTAAGGACAATGTAGATTTTAGGTTAGGAGTGGTAGGATTTAAAAGTTACACAAATTAAGAAAAATTTGAAAAATTTATAAATAATGTGCCCTTATTTTGCTTATTTAGTTGTGTATTTTCATATTAATTGTTTTCTCTAATTTATTTGTTTTCTTTTATAAATGTGTTTTATTTTCTTTATTTGTGTATTTAGGTAAATTAGAGTACTACTCAAATTCTTGTTACCAAAATAATCATGTCTTAAAAATTAAGTTTAAGTGATGATTAATTCTTTTATATTATTATATGAATTTCCCAAAAAAAAACATATCATGGAGTAATATGATAATTAGTAAGTTTGTGTCATAACTAATATTTTTTGATAAAATGTTGAAATGAAACGAACCCAAAATCGGTGTTTAGGAATCAAATAGCGGAGACTATTGATAACTGTATTTTATATCGTTATTTTCACCTATTTTATTAATTATTATTGCTATGTTTTCAATGTTTTTAGTTAATTTTAGTTTAATAAATTAGTATTTACTGTTTTTTATATATTTTAATAAAATTAAATAATTTGTATCAAAAAACTTAATTAATTGCAAATTTGGGTCCAAAAATATAATTTCAAATAAAATAGTATTTAATTGCAATTTATAAAAGTCAAAAATATATTTTAAATTAAAATCGGGCTTGATTTTAATTATTAAAAGTTTAAAAATTTAATTTAAATTAGAAAAGGGCTAAAGTGTAATTAAAGAAAGTTGAAAATGTAATTTGAAATAAATTTGTGAGCCAAAAATCCAATTAATTAAAGTTTAAATTTCTGCGCAGGTGAGAAGACCACGCGCCATCATGCACGCGCGAAACGTGGACCGTCCGATCAAAGACGAAACGGCTGAGATCCGCGCGTGCCATTCACGCCCGACTAGATCGCGTGGGTGCAGATTTTTTCACGTGGCTCGGCGCCCGAGTGGGGCCCACCAGCCGCGCAGGCCGGCATGTAGGTGGGACCCACTTCTCTGACGCGTCAGCCGCTGTGCCCCACGTACGCGTGCCTCTGATCCCGTGCGTTGATCTCAGCGTGCGCCCGGATTTTCCTCCAATCAGACTCTGCCATGTGTTCCTTTTGAATCCCTTCCTCAAATCAGCAACTGCCACGTCCCACTCTATTTTTCATCCAATCATGTAACGACACGTGGCATGTTACGATGATCGCGAAAGCGCAGGATCGCGCCCGTATGTGGCCGTTTTCGTCCGTTCCTTTTTGTCGCCGGCGCCGTTTCCAGCGTCCAATGAGAAGCTGCCACGTGTCCGTGCTAATTCATTTCAGCGAATCAGACGCTGACATGTGGCACGCATAAAGAAATTAAAAAAGGCTGAATCGGCGCCCCTGTCTCATGCGTGAATTTGTTTAATATTTTTCGATCCGATTTTCGATACGCGTTATTTAATTTTTCGATAAAAAATTATTACGCGTTTTATTAAAGAAATAAAATAAAAAATGTAATATTTTAGATGTATTATTTTTGGGTATAAATAGGAGATAAGATGATAGTTTTGAGAAGTTTTTTTGAGTTTGTAATTTTTGGGGTATTTTGTGTGTTGGTTGTGGAACACGCAGAAGCCATTTTTGGCTTTTGTTGTGTTCTGCGTGTGCCAAAAATTTGTTCTAAGTGATGTTTTAATTTTCCTTCTTCTTCATCTTAATTTTCTGTAGGTGTTGTAATTTTTATTTTTATTTTATGAAGTAATTTAATTTTTCTAGGGTTGCATTTGATCTAAATTTATGATGCTTTTATTTTAATTATTTTTGTTAGATTTATAAGACGTTCGATTTGTTCGTTCTATTTTGTGCGTAATGCTTTTTGATTATTTACGAATCTTATCGAAACGATCTGTGGCACATGAATAAACTTGGAAGAGGCATTCGTGTGTATATTGCTCGTAAATAGAATGACATGTATGATGAAGGATAGGAATATACCCTAATTGTATGTGTGGCCATTTGAAAACTTAAAACGTAATGAATTTCGGTGAATTTAATTCTCATAGAGATATAGTGAATTAATTTAACGATGTGTGTTTGTACGGAGCTCGGAAGAGATGTATGAATAAAAATAGAAGTTTTCGGTTGACAAATTAAATGTACTAAAAAATATAAATCAAAAGAAAATAAAATGATTTGAGTTGATTAATTTGGTGAAAAATTGCAATCCTAGATTTCTTTTATTTTGTTTTAACTCTTTTCTTACATTTGCTTCAATGAACGTACGTTTTGAATAAAATCAGATTGAGACAATTTTAGTAATCAACAAACTATAGTTACAAATCTCCGTGGGAACGATACTTTACTTACAAATTTTATTACTTGTGACCGTGTATACTTGCACGTTTTTGTGTGTTGAAAAACACACCAACAACTATCCTTATGAGATATTATTTAAGCCTTAATTTTCTGTATTATGAGTGAAATATTTTCTTTATACTCAAAACACTTATCTTATTTCTTCAAAATTTTAGATGATCACTATAGGTATTAGGATTGAATGTATGAATTTTCACATCTCAATAGAGTATCATATATTTATTTTTAATTTTCTTAGATTAAATGATTTAAGTAGAAATTGATATTATATGCCTTTTATCTCATTCATGCATGACATCTACCAAAAAGAGACATATCTGGGTTACCTAAACCAAAATCAAACGGAAACGCCACAAAATTAAACACTCACCAAAATTCTACAAAAATGTACAATCTATACATGGGTCCACTCTCTAAAACAATGTTGAAAAAACTCTTTAAAACAGAGAGAGATAAAGAATATATAGTATAATTTACATACTATGACCTTTCTAGCCTTAAACAGTTGTGTGAGTTGGTTAGTACATATGAAATATAGGAAATAATTCCCCTAGAAGTCATTGTATTTATTTTTCCTACACTTATAAAAGGCATAATCTTGAAATTCTTGCATAATGAGTTTGATTGATGCATGAATATGATATCTTTAATTACATATTCGATTCCCTTCATCAGATTAAAGTCATGCACTATTTTGAGTCTTTCTTCTTTTAGAAGTATGCAGACTTATTAGTTCATTTATAAACATAAATTATATTCGCATACACCTTAATATGGGTGCTTGAACACATAAGATTCAGTGAATTGAGAATATTGACTTGTAAGGAGTATAGTTGAAGTGGATTCGGATTCCTAACATTGAAATTGGGTGAAGTGAAAACAAAACATTTTTTATTAAAATATGAAAGTGATTTTCATCTAATTATTATAGTAAATCATGAATGTTTAAGAAATTAGAATAATCTATGCTTAAAAGTTTTAATTATAAAACTTAAATGCAATTTTAAGCAAGAAAATTTGTGTTTTATTTTACTGTCATTTTATTTGTTCTATTGTTTTATTTTATTTTTTGTTTTAAAGATTGTTTTATTTAGTTCAATATTTTTGGGAATCATTATTAAAAATCCTTAAAAGACTTAAACTTATCCACTAGGATAACCTAAGGGTTTAACGGCCTATTGCATATGCTAAATCCAACTATGTCAATCCATGGAAGTGATTTAGGATAATTTAATATTTAGATCTTATTTTAGTTTTTACCACTTGTCTTGCTAAAGGACTAGGAAGAAGATGGTTAAGGGTTGTGGTGAGTTCTTAAAAAGTACTAAAATTACAATGATTTAAAATACTTTAATTGATTAAATAAATTTATATTTATATACTTTTATCATATTTTTATATAAATTTGTCCTTTCGAAATCACAGGTATTTTTATTGTTTTATAGGTATTTTTGTTGAAAAATAACTTAAAGACTCGAAGAAAAATACTGGAGACAATACATCACAAATATGTTGAGAAAAAAATGAGAAAAGTCAAAAAAATGAAAAACAAAATTGGACAAAATGGGTCAAAACAGTAAACAATGTCAAAAAATGATGAGTCCCATGCACGCCCTGTGTAGTGTCCCGCTCATGCCAATACACAACTGCGCCTGTCCTATGTATGCCAATGCATATATGTCACAAATCTTGCCCACCATACGTATACCAACCTGTCCAAACGCTTACATAATCAATTTTTGAGATATTTTCCCATTTTTTGACGTTTTTCTCATCTATAAAAGGACCCTCTCTCCCATTGTAAAAATTATCCCAAAAAGTACACATTTCTCTATCTTTCTCTCTCTAGAAAGCATTCTTAGTTTTTAGTTTTTTTAGTTTTAAAGTTTATCTCTTTTTGATAATAACTAGTTATGCTTTTGTAGATTTCTAGTTTTTAATTCAATAAACGAAAATGCAAATCCGTTTGGAGGTTTTCCATAAACGAAATTAGCATCAAAGTTTTGTAAGGATTCTATTGTGGTATAATTTTAAATGAATTTTTTTACAGTTAATTTTATGTTTTATTCTTATTTGTTATTCTTAAAGTAATGCTTTTTTATATGTTGGTAAAATCGTCTGGTAGTTATAGTAAAGCTCTATTACAAAAATTTTTATAAGAACTATTATTTGACAACATATTTTCAATGATGGTTTTAAAACTTTAAAGTTAGTACTCGGATAATTAAATTCTTAGGTTTAATTTAGACACCTTGAATAAAGTCTAATTAACTAACTCTACCTAAAGCTATGATTAGATAGTTTGCAATTTTCTTAGAAATAAAACTGAAATTTAATACTTAATTAATTAATAGGTCCTGCCTAAGGATATTAGTTGATTAATATTAAACAAAAGAATTTGGACCTCGCCTAAGGACACTTTGATACCAAAAAGAAAAAAATCATTAAATATTTATTTATATCTTTAATAACCTAAAAATTATGAGCAAACATAATTAACTTAATTATTATATCCATAAATACTTGATGAGTGCTCAAAAAGCACTAAAATAACCATGATTTTATGTACATTAATTGATTAAAAATATATATATTTATATGTTTTATCATATATTTATATAAATTTGTCTTTTTCGAAATCACGGGTATTTTTATTGTTTTTCAGGAATTTTGGCTTAAAAACGCAATTTAAAGACTCAAAGAGGAATACTTGAAGCAATACATCACAAATATATCAATAAATAAGTGGGAAAAGGTCAACAAACATGGAAAAATTGGACAAAATGGGTCGAAAAGGTCAAAAATGTCAAAAAGACGAAAATCGCGCGCCGCAGCCCAGCGCGCCCCACCGCCCCATGCCGCGTGCGCCCGCGCGCGGGCACTGTTCACGCGTGCCGAGCTGCGCGCAGCGACAGCCCCTCCGCGCGCCCAACGCATTTTCGCCCCATGTTTCACGTGCAGCCGCCCTTATGACGTCATGCTGACGTCATTAATGACATCAGCAATTCCAATACGCGTTTTTACATTTTTTAATATTTTTTTAACAATTCTTTACTCATTTTTTCTCTCCATCCTCACCTATAAATACCCCCCTTCCCTTCACTTCAAATCACACCTTCAAAACACACTTCTCTCTTCTTTCTTTCTCTCATTTCTTAGTTTTTGAGTTTTCTTAGTTTCTTTCTTAGTTTCTAAGCTTTTCTTAGTTTTTCTCTTAGTTTTTAGTTCAATTCTCTTAGGTTTAGAGTTCTTCTCTTTTTGAGAGGAACTTGTAATGTTTTTGTAATAATTTAGATTTTTGATTCAATAAATGGGAGTGCAAATTCCGCTTGGAGGTTTTCCAGCTACAGGAATAGCGTCAAAGTTCTGTAAGGATTTTATTTTCTTTACAGTTATTTTTATGCTTTATTCTTACATGTTATATTTAATTTGTCTGTGGTTAAATTTAACTATGCTGGCTGTTTAGTAAACATGATGTAATAACGACGTTGTTATGCTTGCGAAATATTAAATAGGTAAAAATCTTTAAAATGAATTGATTTTGTTTTTATTCAAGATTTTATATTAAGAATGTTAGAGAGAAATATATTATTTTTCATAACAAACTTAAAACTGAAAATTAGATTTTAAGGTTTAGTTATCCGGTCTAATTTAGAGTAGTGCTCTTTTATTTGTTGGTACAATCGCCCGGTAGTTAGAGTGAAACTCTATTTCAAAAGTTTTTATAAGAATTATTATGTGAAAATGTATTGACAACATGTTTTCAGTAGTGGTTTTAAAACTTGAAAGTTAGAACTCGGATAATTAAATTCTTAAGTTTAATTTGGACACCTTGAATAAAGTTTAAACTGTCTAACCCCACCAAAGGTGGCATTTAAATGGTTCATTTTCAATCTCTTAGAAAAAGGAATTAATTTAATTAAGCATATTAGTTATCAACCCCACCCATAGGTGTTAATTGATTTGTTTAGTTAACAAAGAATATCTAACCCCACCAAAGGTGGTATTTATATAAAAAAAGAGAGAATCAATAAAATATCAATTTATATCTTTAATAACCTAGATAATATGAGCAAGCATAATTAATTTAGTTATTATATCCATAAATACTCCGCTAATATAAATGATAAAATTTGCATAAATATTTATTGAATCTGTATATATGTTTATTTTTAGATAATTATTTATTGAATTTGTATCTATGTTTATTTTTATGTTATTAGATTATATTTAATTAATCTGTATATATGTTTTATTTTATGTTATTAGATTAGGAACACAAAAACCAAAGTATCGTGACAGGATGTTTAGGATTTAATTTCGTTTTTAAAAGTTTGAATAATAAATTAAAAACCGCATACATTCCTTTCTTAGATCGACCTTGGGAGTATACTTATCATTTTCTTCGAAATGATTCGTGCACTTGCGAGAGTTTTATAAATATTAAAACCAAAGTATTGGCAAGAATCGGCGATCCTAGTTTTCGCTAATCAAGTTTTTGGCGCCGTTGCCGGGGAAGGAATAGCGTTTTTAAATTATTTATCAAAATTTTAAAAACATTTTTGTGCTGTAAATAATTGTGATATTTTAACAATAATCAAATTTCATAATTCATAAGAAATAATAAAATAAAAAAATAAAATAAAAATAAAAAAAATAAAAAAAATAAATTTTTTTTAATTGTAAAATAATTTAGAAATTTGAAATTTGAAGTAAAAAAATTTTTACCGTTCATAAATAGTAAAAAATAAAAAATAAATAAAAAAAAATTCAAAAAATTTTAAGTTAATAAGAAATAATATAGCGTGAATAGTAAAATAAAATTACCGTTCATAAAAAAAAAATTTCAAAAACTTAAATTTCAAAAATTTTAAGTTAATAAGAAATAATATAGCGTGAATAGTAAAATAAAATTACCGTTCATAAAAAAAAATTCAAAAACTTAAATTTCAAAAATTTTAAGTTAATAAGAAATAATATAGCGTGAATAGTAAAATAAAATTACCGTTCATGAATAGTAAAAAAAAAACATTACTTAAATTTATACCTAATTAACTAAATAACATGAAAAGTAAAAATCTAAGGGAGTTCTGTCTAGGAGACTAGTTCTTGGAAGCCTTTGTGCCACTAGTCTTTCTTGGGAACGTTGCTCTGGCTAGGAGAATGGTATTTAAGGAGCCGTTTGCACCACCATTCTTTCCTGGGAGCACTCTTGGTTAATACTAATTATGTTACCAAAAATAAAAAATAAAAAAAAAAACAAAATAAATAAAATAATTTTTTTTTCTTTTTTTTAGGGTTTAACTAGTTTTGTTTAGTGCTTTGTATTAAATAACATGTAAATTTTCTCTAAATTTTTTATTTTTTTGACAGGAGTTTTAAATTTACGTTTACAATAGTCTATGCGTGGTAGGAGATCCTTAGGAAACCCCCTTACACCATATGTAAATAATTTTCATAAATTTAAACAAGTGTCAACAAAACTGGATTCTACCCATCAACCTGTTTTTGAGCCAAACATAGAACCAAGTCTTAATCCTTTACTAGAACCAAAAGAAATGGAGGAAAACCAACATATTAGGGAAACCACGATGAAGGAGTTTGCAAGACCGGTAATAGGCATGGCAACTGCCGCTATCCAGTTGGGAGAGGCTGCTCGGAATTATGACCTTAAAAATATTCATTTTTCTATGCTTCCTTCCTTTTATGGGCTACCTAATGAAGATTCTCTTTCCTTTATGAGAGATTTCTATGCTACGGTCCAAACATTCCCCCTCGGTATTCTAAACGAGGATCAACTTAGGATGAGATGTTTTCCCTACACGTTAAAGGATAAGGCCAAAGCTTGGTTGATGTCACTTCCCCCAGGTTCTCTGATGACATGGGGTAACATTTACAATAAATTCATGGGAAAATTCTATTCCCACCAAAAAACATCAGAGTTGAGAGGAAAGATTGCTACTTTCTCTCAGATGGATGGAGAACCATTCCATGAAGCTTGGGATAGATTCAAAATGTTTCTCACTCAATGTCCCCATCATAGCTTTCCCCTGCAGTTGTAGAACCAATTCTTTTACGATGGACTTACACAACAATGTCAGTTCATTGTCGACAACGCTACAGGAGGAGCAATAGGAGAAAAGACTGCCTCAGAGACGTATAACCTCTTTGAGATGTTGGGTGCTAATTCCCAACAGAAAAGCTCCCGAGTGAGAAAAGCTAGAGTTCATGAAATCGACTCCAGTAATGAAGTTCAACAACAACTTGTTCAACTGACTAAGCAAGTTGCCCTTCTCGCTACACAAACCAACACCAATAATGATCAATATGGTTTGTATAGCAACATGGGACATGGTACTGAAGCCTGTCCATATCAAGGAGAAACAACTGGACCTGAACAGGTCAATGTGTTGGGAGCATATCAACAGAGACCAAGGTTTGACCCCAATTCAAATACCTATAATCCTGGGTGGAGAAGTCATCCAAATTTCTCTTGGAGGCAAAACAACCCTCCTTTCACTCAAAGCTCAAACCAGGCAGGCTAGCAATTCCACCCACCTATTCCAAGAAGCATTCCCAATAAACCAACCCTGGAGGACAACTTGAATTCTTTTATTCAAGTTTGTAGGGATAACCAATCTAAAACCAATCAACGGTTGGACTCTGTGGAAGCTTCTATCAAAAAGGTGGAAGTTCAAGTTGAACAGTTGGTTGAACATTTGCAAAAAGGCAAAGACTAATTTGATACTTAAATGAATTCAATGAAGAGGAGACATTGAGTTTTTCATTCTGCAATCTCCAAGCAACGTCTTACTAGAGGACGATAAATTTTAGTCCTGTATGGGAGGTCACCCATTATTGTATTTTGCTTTGTTTTAGTTTGCGTGTAATAAAAATTCAAATGAAATAAATTTGTTTGTTTCAAAAATTGTGTCCATTCGTTTAAATTTAAATTAAAAAAAAAATTTAGGTTCCTTGCACCTTTTTGCTTTAAGCCTTTACGTTTTATCAAGTTATAAAAATATCTACTAATAGCAAAATGTTGATACACAATAGGAGGAGGATCATTTTCAACTACAAACAACCATGGGAGATGCTGAAGATAGGCGGAAAAAGATGAAAGAATATACAATGCCAATCATTGGCAATGTAACTTCCGGTATCCAATTACAAGAGGCTGCAAGGAATTATGAATTGAAAAAGATTCATTATTCTTTGTTGCCTTCCTTTTACGGTATCCCTAATGAAGACCCTTTAAATTTCATTCGAGAATTCTATGCTATTGTCCAAACCTTTCCACTACATGCAATTAATGAAGATCAACTTAGGATGAGGTGTTTTCCTTACACTCTCAAAGATAAAGCTTGGTCATGGTTCATTACTCTACAGTCAGGTTCTCTTAAAACTTGGGAGGCAGTCTATGAAATTTTTATGGGTAGGTTCTATTCCCATCAAAAGACTGTTGATCTAAGAACAAAGATAGCAACATTTTCTCAAATGTATGAAGAGCCCTTTCATGAAGCTTGGGAACGATTCAAACTCCTTTTCATTCAATGTCAAAATCATAGCTTTCCATTACAGCTACAAAACCAATTCTTTTATGATGGATTGACACTACAGAGTCAATACATGGTTGATAATGCTGCTGGAGGTGCTGTAGGAGAAAAGACCGCAGAGGAAACCTATAATCTCTATGAGCTATTGGGTTCTAATTCCCAACAAAGAGGTGGTAGAAGGAAAGCAAAGGTCAATGAAATCGGCTCTGATAATGAGATAACCTTGCAACTTGCTGAATTGACTAAACAAGTGAAATTCCTCACTTCCCACCAAATTTCAAATCAAGAGGTATGTGAAGTGTGTTGTTCAATTGGGCATGGTACTCATAATTGTTCAAATACTTGTGATTCTAGTGTCGATGCCATAGAGGAAGTCCAATCTTTTCAAAGGTATCATCCAAACACCTATAATCACCCAGCCTACACCCAATATCCAACACTAAGGTCGGATAACAACCACCCTTACCCACCAAGCCAATCTTTTAAACCAACCTTAGAAGATAGCTTGAATGCTTTTATTCAAGTTAGTCGTGACAACCAATTGATGACTAATCAAAGGTTGAACACCATGGAGGCTTCGGTTAAAAGAATTGAATCTAAAGTTGGGCAACTGGCTGAACAAGTGCAAAAGAAAGAACCAGGAAAGTTGCCCAGTCAACCAGAACAAGCAAAGGATGTTAGAACCCTTCGAAGTGGTAAGGTAGTCAATACCAGTTTACCTGAAATCTCTAACAATCTACCTTGTACTTCAGGTAACAGAGAAGGCGATACTCTAATCTCGCAAAAAGGAGAAACAAGTGTTAAACTTAACAAGCCTTCTGAAAAACTCATTGGGGGGTCATCTGACACCCCCAAAATTCAAAAGACAACAGAACCACACCAGATACAAGTACCTTTTCCCCACCGGTTGAAAGAATCCAAACAAGATAAGCAATTCAATGATCTTTTTAATATGCTCTCTAAAGTAAATATCAATTTACCATTATTAGAAGTGATCATGAATGTGCCCTCATATGCCAAGTTTTTCAAAGAGTTGAACACTAAGAAAAGGAGGTATGAACTGAATGAACGAGTAGTAGTATCAGAAATTTCTAGCGTTGTACTTCAGCACAAACTACCCCCTAAGTTGAAAGACCCTGGAAGTTTTATTATAAACATAACTATGGGGGATAGGAAGGTTGCTAAAGCAATGCTTGATTTAGGTGCTAGTATAAATTTGATGCCCTACTCTATATTCTTACAGCTCAACCTAGGGGATTTAAAACCCACAAATATGTCCCTTCAACTTGCAGATAGATCTCTTAAATATCCAAAGGGAATAGTTGAGGATGTTTTGGTACAGGTAGACAAACTGATAATACCTGTTGACTTTGTGGTTCTGGATATGCAAGAAAATCCAGCATTGGACAGAGAGCACACAATATTGCTTGGTAGACCATTTATGGCAACTACTAAAACTATTATTGATGTCCAAGATGGAAATTTGACAATGACAGTCTTAGGAGAGACTTTTCATTTTAAAGTTTTTGATTCTTCACCTTTTCCTTCTATTTCTGCCATCGATGAAATATTTGAAGTTGATCCTTTGGATAATCTTGTCCAAAACACCTTTTTCCAAACCAGAATAGAAGACAAGCTTGAAACCGTTCTTATACTTGAAAAGGTTGAAGAAGATTTAGATGAAGAAATTAAGGGGTACCTTGAACAACTAGACAATAATGAAGTGATGACAAAATCTAGTACACTTTTAAATCTACCCAGTTCTTCATCTATTAAAGAGGCCAATCCACCTGAACTTGAACTCAAAGACTTACCTGAGCACTTAAAATATGTGTTTTTGGGAGAGGGAGAAACTTATCCAGTGATAATTTCTTCAACCTTGACCAAACCACAAGAAAAGGAACTCATCAAAGTGCTTAAATAGTTTAAGAAATCTATAGGTTGGAGTATAGGGGATATAAGAGGCATTAGTCCAACAATGTGTATGCACAAGATCAACTTGGAGGATGGTGCTAAACCTGTATGAGAGGCTCAAAGAAGACTAAACCCAAACATGCAAGAGGTAGTTAAAAAGGAAATTCTTAAATTATTAGAAGAAGGGATTATCTATCCTATTGCAGATAGTAAGTGGGTTAGTCCAGTGCATGTGGTACCAAAGAAATCTGGGATAACAGTTGTTAAGAATGACAAAAGTGAATTAGTGCCCACTAGAATAATCACTGGATGGAGAATGTGTATAGATTTTAGGAAACTAAATTTATATACGAAAAAGGATCACTTTCCTCTTCCATTCATTGATCAAATGTTGGAAAGATTAGCTGGGCACGAATTTTACTGTTTTTTGGATGGACTGTCTGGATATTATCAAGTACCCATAGCACCAGAAGATCAGGAAAAGACCACATTTACATGTCCTTTTGGGACATTTGCTTTTCGCAGAATGCCATTTGGGTTATGCAATGCCCCTGCCACGTTCCAGAGATGCATGATATCCATTTTCTCGGACATGGTGGAAAAATTCATTGAGATTTTCATGGACGATTTCTCTGTCTTTGGGAACTCATTTGATGATTGCTTACATAAATTGACTTTGGTTTTAGAAAGATGCATTGAATGCAATCTAACCCTTAGTTGGGAGAAAAGTCATTTTATGGTTCAACAAGGGATAGTTTTAGGACATATAATTTCAAACAAGGGTATTGAAGTTGATAAGGCAAAAGTTGAATTGATATCCAAACTACCTCCCCCTACATCTGTGAAGGGGATAAGAAGCTTCTTGGGACATGCAGGATTTTACAGACGATTTATTAAAGATTTCTCTAAAATAAGTCGTCCCTTATGTAACTTGCTATCCAAAGATGCTGATTTTGATTTCAACAATGACTGCCTTACTTCCTTTAATACCTTGAAAGATAAACTCACATCTACCCCTGTAATTATGGCACCAAATTGGTCTTTACCTTTTGAAATAATGTGTGACGCTTCTGATTATGCAATAGGAGCATTCCTGGGACAAAGAGTGGATAAGCGTTTACATGTCATCTACTATGCTAGCAAAACACTCAATGATGCCCAGATGAATTACACCACCACTGAAAAGGAATTCTTGGCTATAGTATTCTCTTTAGACAAATTTCGGTCTTATTTAGTAGGATCTAAAGTGATTGTGCATTCTGATCATGCTGCTTTAAGATACCTATTAAGTAAACCAAATGCCAAGCCAAGATTAATCAGGTGGGTCTTACTCTTACAAGAATTTGACCTAGAAATCAAGGATAAGAAAGGCAGTGAAAACTTAGTAACTGACCATTTGTCTAGGTTGATTTCTGACTTCAATTCTCTTAAAGATGAGAGTAATGACGATATAGTTGAAACCTTTCCTGATGAACAGTTATTTTTCATAGGTCCGAACCCATGGTATGCTGATATTGTAAACTATCTTGCCACTGGTGTTTTGCGACCTAACACTTTATATCAGGACAAGAAAAGGTTTTTTAAAACTATTAAGGACTATTTCTGGGATGACCCTTATTTATACAAGATTGGTCAAGATCAAGTCATCCGGAGATGTGTACCTGAAGAAGAACATAAGAGCATTCTGACTTTTTGTCATGAACTTCATTGTGGGGGTCATTTTGGAGGTGAAAAGACAGCCCGTAAGATATTACAGTCTGGATTCTTTTGGCCCACTCTTTTTAAAGATGCTCATATGTTTTGTGCACAATGTGATAGATGTCAAAGAACAGGAAACATAAGCAAAAGAGATTAAATGCCTTTGACATCTAATTTAGTTGTTGAACTCTTTGATGTATGGGGGATTGACTTTATGGGTCCTTTTCCCCCATCTAATGGTTTTCAATACATTTTGGTTGCTGTGGATTATGTGTCCAAGTGGGTAGAAGCTATCCCCACCAAAACCAATGATGCTAATGTTGTTGTGAAATTCTTGAAAGATTTCATATTCAGTAGGTTCAGAACGCCTAGAGCTATAATAAGTGATGGAGGTAGCCATTTTTGTAACAAACTCTTTGATGGAGTACTAAACAAGTACAACATCACACATAAGATAGCTACTCCATATCATCCTCAAACTTCCGGTTTAGTGGAAGTAAGTAATAGGCAAATTAAGGGAATACTGGAACGCACTGTGCGTCCTTCAAGGAAGGATTGGGCATTTAAGTTAAATGATGCCTTATGGGCATACCGCACCGCTTACAAAACACCTATTGGGATGAGCCCTTACCGGTTAATCTTTGGGAAAGCGTGCCACCTTCCAGTTGAACTTGAACACAAGGCTTACTGGGCAATTAAAGAGCTAAACATGGATTTAGATAAAGCAAGTGAAAAACGATTACTCCAGCTTCATGAGTTGGAAGAAATTAGGAATGAAGCTTATGAGAATGCCAAATTATACAAAGAGCGTACTAAGCGCTATCATGACAAGAGGCTAGTTCCTAAGAATTTTCACCCTGGAATGAAAGTTCTTTTATTTAACTCTCGTTTGAGATTGTTTCCAGGAAGCTGAGATCAAGATGGGATGGACCATTCACAATAGTTCAGGTATTTGAACATGGAGTGGTAGAACTATTGGACTCCAAGACACAAAAAACGTTCAAAGTTAATGGCCATCGTGTCAAGCCTTATTTAGAAGAACCAAACAACATTGCTGAAATAGATTGCATTTGGCTGAGTAATCCTTAGCACCAAAAAGATACGTCTTGCTAAGACGTTAAACTAAGCGCTGGATGGGAGGCAACCCATCATGTTAGGTAATTTTTTGTTATTTGTTTTATTTACCTAATTTTATTGTTTATTTTAGTTTACTTATATGTGAATAATTTTTAAAATTGTTAAAACTAAAATATTTGTTGAGATGTTAGAAGTTCACAGCAATCTGTCTGTTCACAGCAATTTTTATATATGATATCTTTATAATTTATACATTCGATTCCTTTCATGAGATCAATGTTAAAATAACACTTTGAGCCTTTATTCTTTATACATATGCGAACATATTAGTTCATTTCTATACATCAACTCTTTCGCATATAAATTAGTATGAGTGTTTGAACCCATAGGATTCAGTGCTTTGAGAGTATTGACTTGTGAGGAATAGAGTCGAAGCGAATTCTTATTCATGACACTGAAATTGGGTAAAATTAAATTGACACATTTTTGAAATGAAATATGAAAATGATTTTCGACTAATTATTATAATAAAATCATGATTGTTTAAAGAGATTAAAATAAATTATGCTTGAGATTTTAATTATGATCTTAAAGGAGATTAAAAAGTGTGAGAAATTTTTGTGATATGTTCTTTTCTTTTATTCTTAAATTAATTTTTGATTGTGTTGTAATTGTAGTTTTTGATTTGATTGTTTTTATAGTTTCTTTTGATTTTTACAATTAGTTCAATGTTTGTGGGTATCATTACTGAAAACCCTCACGAGACTCAAACTCGTCCACTAGGGCAACCTAGGGGTTTAAAGGCTTGTTGCATAGGCTAAATGCAACCGTTTCAATCCACGAAAGTGATTTAGGATAGTTTAATTTTTAGCTTTTATCGCTTCTCTTGCTAAGGGACTAGCAAGAAGCTGGTTGGGGGTTGTGATGAGTGCTCAAAAAGCACTAAAATAACCATGATTTTATGTACATTAATTGATTAAAAATATATATATTTATATGTTTTATCATATATTTATATAAATTTGTCTTTTTCGGAATCACAGGTATTTTTATTGTTTTTCAGGAATTTTGGCTTAAAAACGCAATTTAAAGACTCAAAGAGGAATACTTGAAGCAATACATCACAAATATATCAATAAATAAGTGGGAAAAGGTCAACAAACATGGAAAAATTGGACAAAATGGGTCGAAAAGGTCAAAAATGTCAAAAAGATGGAAATCGCGCGCCCCAGCGCCCCATGCCGCGCGCGCCCCAGCGCGCGGGCACTGTTCACGCGCGCCGAGCTACGCGCAGCGACAGCCCCAGTGCACGCGCGCAGCGCCCAACAGCAGCCCCTCCGCACCCCCAACGCGTTTTCGCCCCATTTTTCACGTGCAGCCGCCCCTGTGACGTCATGCTGACGTCATTAATGACATCAGCAATTCCAATACGCATTTTTACATTTTTTAATATTTTTTTAACATTTCTTTACTCATTTTTTCTCTCCATCCTCACCTATAAATACCCCCCTTCCCTTCACTTCAAATCACACCTTCAAAACACACTTCTCTCTTCTTTCTTTCTCTCATTTCTTAGTTTTTGAGTTTTCTTAGTTTCTTTCTTAGTTTCTAAGCTTTTCTTAGTTTTTCTCTTAGTTTTTAGTTCAATTCTCTTAGGTTTAGAGTTCTTCTCTTTTTGAGAGGAACTTGTAATGTTTTTGTAATAATTTAGATTTTTGATTCAATAAATGGGAGTGCAAATTCCGCTTGGAGGTTTTCCAGCTACAGGAATAGCGTCAAAGTTCTGTAAGGATTTTATTTTCTTTACAGTTATTTTTATGCTTTATTCTTACATGTTATATTTAATTTGTCTATGGTTAAATTTAACTATGCTGGCTGTTTAGTAAACATGATGTAATAACGACGTTGTTATGCTTGCGAAATATTAAATAGGTAAAAATCTTTAAAATGAATTGATTTTGTTTTTATTCAAGATTTTATATTAAGAATGTTAGAGAGAAATATATTATTTTTCATTACAAACTTAAAACTGAAAATTAGATTTTAAGGTTTAGTTATCCGGTCTAATTTAGAGTAGTGCTCTTTTATTTGTTGGTACAATCGCCCGGTAGTTAGAGTGAAACTCTATTTCAAAAGTTTTTATAAGAATTATTATGTGAAAATGTATTGACAACATGTTTTCAATAGTGGTTTTAAAACTTGAAAGTTAGTACTCGGATAATTAAATTCTTAAGTTTAATTTGGACACCTTGAATAAAGTTTAAACTGTCTAACCCCACCAAAGGTGGCATTTAAATGGTTCATTTTCAATCTCTTAGAAAAAGGAATTAATTTAATTAAGCATATTAGTTATCAACCCCACCCATAGGTGTTAATTGATTTGTTTAGTTAACAAAGAATATCTAACCCCACCAAAGGTGGTATTTATATAAAAAAAGAGAGAATCAATAAAATATCAATTTATATCTTTAATAACCTAGATAATATGAGCAAGCATAATTAATTTAGTTATTATATCCATAAATACTCCGCTAATATAAATGATAAAATTTGCATAAATATTTATTGAATCTGTATATATGTTTATTTTTAGATAATTATTTATTGAATTTGTATCTATGTTTATTTTTATGTTATTAGATTATATTTAATTAATCTGTATATATGTTTTATTTTATGTTATTAGATTAGGAACACAAAAACCAAAGTATCGTGACAGGATGTTTAGGATTTAATTTCGTTTTTAAAAGTTTGAATAATAAATTAAAAACCACATACATTCCTTCCTTAGATCGACCTTGGGAGTATACTTATCATTTTCTTCGAAATGATTCGTGCACTTGCGAGAGTTTTATAAATATTAAAACCAAAGTATTGGCAAGAATCGGCGATCCCAGTTTTCGCTCATCAATACTCCACTATTATGAATGTTAAAAAATTGCATTATTGTTTATTGAATCCATATCTATGTTTATTTTTTTTATGTTATTAGATTAGGAAATACAAATCAAAATATCGTGATAGGATGTTTAGGATTTAATTTAATTTTTAAAATTTTGAATAATAAATTAAAAACCATATATATTCCTTCCTTAGGGACTCGAGGAAGGGAAAAGGGTGTCATCTATGATGCCATAATATATGTTGAGGGAATGGCCCTTTATAGGGATATGGCACCAGAGAGGTTGGACCACTATGTGGACCAACTCTCTTACATAATACATAATAGATAGCTCGATGCCATGTGCAATGGTATTGATTCTGGGGTTATGCTAAGCCAAATTTTTATACCATGTAAGTTTTAGTCCATCCTTACTTCTGATTGAATCATGGTCTTTCTATCTTGTTGTATTTATTGACCTCACATTTTTTGTCTTGTTTGTAAGCCTAGCTCCTTCATGGAGTGAGCATGGTTCGAGGTGTGGATAGTTTGAAACATGAGTTCATGATGGGAAAAGAAAGCCATACTCCAAATACACTATGTTGTTGGACAAAGCCAATAAGTGGAAAGGCAAAGCTATCAACAAGAAGGAGAAACTATCCAAGGCCAAAGACAAGTTGAATGATAAAATAATTTTTTTAGGAGCTCAAGAAGGCCCAGAGGAAGGTTGAGGTTGAGGTAGAAGCCTATTGGTGCAAACTAGTTGATACCAAAGAGAGATATGCCCCATATCAAGGGAAGATGAACCAGGAGCTTGAAATGATGGTCAAACAACTCTCCTCGAGTGTCGAGATAAGGTATGGCCAGGCCATGGACTCCTACAAGGATGAGGCCAAGAAGAAAGGCCTAAAGAAATACTATTATCAAATCCAAAATATTCTAGTCACCGTCTAGTATTCATCCACTCAAACCCAAGATGAGGGTAAGGAATAGAGGTCAGACTCTGGTGCAAGTTATGATGGGACCAAGAAGGGAAATGAAGAGGATGGAATTGGGGACCTATGATATTAGCACTAAATCGAGCCCCTTAATTAAATAGTCTCATGGTTTTACATTCCAAACCCATCTTCTTGGCTTCTTCGACATACTGGGGACCATATTGTTTTTAAGTTTGATGCCACTCCAAATTGTATGGTTGCAAGCTCACACTGTTAAACCTTTATTATTATTCATGAGAAAAAATGATTTTAAGAACAACTCATATTGTGTGCATGATTGTGTATATTTATAGCATTTATAATATTTATTTATAATGTTGACTCACCTCTCTATTTTAAGGACATATGTCATTAAATTTGTCCCACTATCATTCCCTATAAAATATTGTTAGGGATACTATGAAATTCAGACATCCTTTTTTTTAAGTAGATGAAAAAAATTTCTCCATCTTTCCTACACGAACCATATGGATTATGACCGGGTAAATAGACATTCAGCTCGAGCTTTAAAATTAGAAAATGGTAGGTTCAAGACTGAAGCAAAAGAAATTGAAAATTGCGCTATCTAAACTCATTAATAAGCTCTCCCTTGATTAAGAAATGAAGTGTGAGCTCACCTCTTGTAAGGAGTAACTATCCCAAACTCGAGCTTGAGAGAGAAGAACCATGACAAAAATGATTGCTCTTATTGACAAAGAGTTCCATTGGGAAAACTTCTATATGAAGTGATCTTATGTGGTCTTCCTCAAAGTGATGAGTGTTGCTGAGGAATTGGAACATTCCGTACTCAACTCAACCTTAGCCTCTACTCAAATGGGGGTCAATATCTACAAGAAATTTATCAAAATTTAGGCTAAGTTGTTGCCCTTAATAGAGGATACAAATAACCTAGACACTAGTCATGTGTCCAAACGTCTACAAAAAAATTTAATTTTTGGGAGGCCGAGCTCTCCATTAGTAAATTTTGAAAGTTTTGTAAGCTGGAGCAACAAAATTCTATTTTTAATAGGATGAACCTATGATGCTTGATTAATGTGCTTTATTTTTGGTAGGATGAGCACTCTACCTAGTTCTTTGATCGAAGTGATCAACTTGTAACATGTAATATTGAGAGATAGTCCTTTACCTAGTTTGTGACTACTATGATCAACTCTCTCTTTGAATGTTAAAGTGTTCTACCTAGTTCTTGACTGAGGTGATAAACTCTCTCTTTGAGTGTCATAGTGCTCTACTTGGTTCTTAACCAAGGTGATCAACTGATGCATGTAATATTGAGGGAGAGCATTCTACTTGGTCTGTGACCAAGGTGATTAACTCTTTATTTGATTGATAAAGCGCTCTATCTGGTTCTTGATCAAGGTGATCAACTCATGACATGTAATATTGAGGGAGAGTGTTCTACTTGGTATATGATCGTGGTGATCAACTCCCTCTTTGAATTTTAGAGCACTTTACCTGTTTCTTAACTGAGGTGATCAACTCATGACATGTCATATTAAGGGAGAGCATTCTACCTGGTTTGTGATCGGGGTGATCAACTCTCTCTTTGAGTTTTAGAGCACTCTACCTAGTTCTTGACCAAGGCGATCAACTTGTGACATATAATATTGGAAGAGATTCATTTCTTGGAAATAGTCACCTTATATATATATAGGGGTGATACATGAGGATGATGATAAATCAAAGTTCATTAGAAGTAATACTTTTTCAAGTGCCAAGCATTCCAACTTGCGATATCCTCAATTCCCTCACTACATCTTAATAAGTGGGCCCCTTATGAAGTCATCTCGACTATTTGGTATGGGCCTTCCCAATTTTCTCCTAGCTTTCCTACCATTCATTCTTTCTTGTTGGGGACGACCCGTTTGAGAACCCAAGCACATATAGAAAAGGTTTTGAAAGATATGGCCTTGTTGTAATAATCTATTACTCTCGTTTTTTGCTCGACTATCCTCCACAAGGCTTCATCCATTTTTCTTCTATGAGGGTCAATTCAAATGATTTAGTTGTGGTTTTCTAGTCCTCAATTAGGGTTGATATCACAATGGACACTATGATCTCAATTGGAATCACAACCTCAGTTCCATACACTAGCGAGAAAGGTGTCTCATTAGTGCTCCCTCGAGAACTAGTCTTGATTGTCCATAATGCACTAAGTAGCTCCTCAACCCATCTTTTTTTAGTGTCATCCAACATTTTCTTTAGTAAGGTGATTATCAACTTGTTAGAAGATTCTACCTAACCATTGGCTTGTGCATAGTACGACATTGAATGACACATCTTGATGTTGTACTTGATGGAAAATATTTTATGTTATAGCTAGTAAATTGTCTTCCATAATTGATAACAAACTTCTTAGGCAGGCTAGAGCGACAAATTATAGATTTCTATATGAACCGAATGAATTTCTCTTCATGTATCCTTCCTAGAGGTTCTTCCTTATTCCACTTGGAAAAATAATCTGTGGCTAAAAAATATATTATTTTGGCCCTTTGCTTAGGGTAAAGGTTCTACTATATCAAGCCCTCACTTATAGAATGGCCATATGTTACCCTATCATGGTGATTGGTGGTGCGTGTGAAAATGGGGAAAATCATTGACACTTACCGCATTTCTGGGTGTACCTTGTGCAATCTACTAGTATAGTGGACCAATAGTTTTGGTACTTCATAATTTTTTGGGATAGCTTCCTTCCACCTAAATAGGAGCTATACTCTCACTCGTGGGCTTCAAACAAAATTTGGTCAGCTTTTGTTTCTAGAGTTGGTCCCCCCTTTTAGGAAGTCAAAGATTGGAGTGAACCATGAGCTTATGGAAGCATCCATGCTTTCGACTATTTTTTTAGCCTCCTCCAAAAAGGTTTTTTTCAATATTGTCACTAACACCACTTGAGTGGGGTTAGACTTATGTACATAGGCTATTATGACCAAATCATAGGCATGATCATTCTTATTCCTAGCTATTTTCTTGATCTCAAATTTTACAAATTTCAAGCACTTCTTTCTTAGCCTCAAACGTGCCCAAATACTGGTTGACCAATAATCATGACTCATAATGCATGGTGATGTTATCCGTTCTAAGATTCTTTACTATCAAGGCTCTGAATATACTTTCCTCATACTCTACGATGTTATTACTTGCTTAGAAGTCCAACCTAACAGTATATCAAAATAGTTTTCATTATGATCATTTGCGACCACCCCTAGCTTGGTGCCATTGAAGTTGTGTACACTATCAATGAATACCTGCCAGGTCAGTCTCTCTCTTTGAACCACACCATATACCTTTTCTTTTAGCTCATTAGTGGTAACCTCTGGTGATTCACTAAACTCAGCGACAAACTCAACCATCACTTGTCCCTCAATTTAGGTTTTAAACATATACTTGATATCGTACTCTCCCAACTCTATGGAAATTTTTTCCAGTCTTCTCACAACTTATAGCCTCATTAATATATTCTTAAGTGGATAAGAGGTAAGTACTACCACTGTATGTGAGCCAAAGTAATGTTTGAGCTTCTATCATTGAGTACCTACTTTGGGTGTGGGTCAGGATTTGGCTGATGTAGCAGACATGGTGTTGGACCTTGTTTCTTTCAGCTAGATGTATGGCACTACAAGTTTGATGGGCCATAGCCAAATACAAATAAAGATTTCCCCTGGGGCTAACAAGGATAAGAGGTTTGCTCAAGTATTGTTTAATTCCTTGAAAGGCTTTGTCGTAATCCATAATCCTCATTCCAAGGAACTGATGTGTTTTTACTCTACATTTTGAAGAATGGAAAACACTTGTTTGTGCACTTAGAAATGAATCTATTCGGTGCCACTATTTTTTTGTTCAATTACGGAATCTCCTTTAGAATGGTAGGAGGCCTCATATTGACTAGGGCTTGTTTCTTGTCTAAGTTGGCCTCTATCCCTAGGCAGATATAAGATACCCCAAGAATTTCCCAAAGCAACACCAAAAACACATTTGTTAGGGATATGTCTTATCATATACTTTTAGATTATGGAGAATATTTTCTCCAAGTCCTTGACAAGGTTTTTGGATTGTGCTAACTTTACCACCATATCGTCAACATGTGCTTAAATATTTCTTCCCAACTGTTCTAAAAAGATCTTATTGACGAGATGTTCATTGGTGGCCTCTACATTCTTCATTCCAAATAGCATTTTGGTGTAGAATAAATTCCCATCCTCGGTGATGAAAGATGTTTTCTCCTCTTCATCTGGGTGCATTTTGATCAAATGATAACAAAAATATGCCTCTAACAAACTCATCAAGCCAAAATTGGCAGTGACATCAACAAGCTAATCAATACTTGGGAAGGGGAAACAATTTTTTAGATATGCATCATGATCCGTAAGCCTTTTTCACTAGTAGCACATTTGATAACCAAGAGGAGTAGTTCACCTCTCTAATAATCTTCATATCTTTAAGGTTATTGACTTGATTTTTAATCACCTTACTCTTTTCTCTAGGAAATTTCCTCTTCCTTTTCTTGATAGGTCTAGCTTTCGCATATATATTAAACTTGTGGGTTATGATCTTAGGGTCAATCCTAGGCATGTCTGCAGGTCTCCATGTAAAGATGTCAAAATTCTCCTTTAAGAAATAAGGTAGTTTCTCCCTCACTTCTATTGTAGATTCCATGCTCATCTTTAGAGAGTGGTCCTCTTCCTTGTCCTTAATTGATAGATCTCGCACTTCATTTGAGTTGATAAAATTTGATAGATATACACCTCCTAGCCTCTTTTGAAAAGGCCCATGCTATGGTTGTTACTTAGCTTGGCAAACAATTGTTGAACCACTTCTGTGCACTTCATTTGAGTTGATAAACTTTGATAGATAATCTTTGATAGATAAACTTTGATAGGTTATAGTATGGCAAGTTGTTGAACCACTTCTGTGCACCGTCACATAGGTTGACAGAAAATTGATTACATATCATGGCATCTCTTTTGTCCTAAATGAGGCTCATAGGGGCCATAGCCGTCTTGAAATATTGCATTTGAGTTATTAGATCTTTGGTACCTTGGGAGTCTGGGCACTTGGGAACGCTAAACATGGTAGGGGACCTAGATCTTTGATACCTTAGTAGTCTGGCCATTTGGAGTGCTTAACTTGGCAAGAGGCTCATCATGCTCTATTTCATCATAAAAGAGGGAGACACATAGTTTCTCATAATCCCTATCCCCATCAAAGGGTGCCTCAACCTTGTCTTACCTTCCATTAGCCCTTTTTCAGGTTTTTGGTCTTGTTTTCTATTAGCTTCCTCTAATGCTTAGAATATGCATCCCATCTTTATCATTCTTTCAGCAGCTTCTCGTTAATGGGCCGCGTCGAGCTAAAAGGGTCGCCCTCAGTTGCATTCTATGGCACACCATGATCTTGTCTGATTCCACCAAATAGGTTAAGGACTTAATCCTAAAATAAGAGCATACCTAATTATGATCGAAGTACCTTATTTTCTCACCCAGTCTCCTCGAGCTCTCTTCTTATATCAAAAAGTTAACGTGCCAACTCTTGATAGGGATTGGGCTATGTTGGAAAATTATGGTCCTATATTGATGTTGCCTCCTCATTCACTAGTCTCAATCGCTCCTCTGCTCATTTTCCTACCATGATGACTGTGATTCTAAAAAACTATGCTCGCTTATTAAATCTCTCTCTCAGAACTCGAGATGAATCCTTGAAAATATGGGGTCAGAAGCCAAAGCTTGACTTTCGAATTTAAGCCTCACAATGGGTGCCAAAATGTTAGGATTTGTGCAATTTCTAAAGAGAAACTATAGAAAAGTCAGAGAATTTTGTAGAATGTGTGGAACTCTTATAAGGTCTATATATATATATATAGTATGTACAATCACTACATGCATAAAATGAAATGATGTGTTGGATTGTTTGTTAAAAATGGTGAGGGTAATATGTTAAAATAACTATGAAATCACGTATTAATATAAACTAATTATATTGTAATGAGTAGATTAATTTATACATATTAGATTGTGATAAGGGTAAACAACTGTTTTATTCAATCGACTAATGTTGGCTAATTAATTTCATGCATTCAAGTTATTGATTAATATCCCAATGAGATTGTCTAGCTTAGATTTGGAGCAACGGTGGACATGGTTGTTATCAACCGTCGAGATATTCGAAGTTAACATTAGAGGAGCTGTGGATACTTGATGGATATAACATACGGTAAGTTTTGTTGGTTATTCACATATTCTACAAACCGATCTCATCTTAATACAATTTAAAAAGAAATCAAAACCTTAGACTCTTGCTGCTGCTTTACATTTTGGTCGTATATATATATTTCTTAAATTACTTTTCTCCAACATATTGTTTTTTTAGCATATGAAATTATAGAAAGTACTTCGAACTTCTTTCAAAAACATGTAAAAGGCTACCAATGTCCGAAGCAAAAGTGAGGCTTTTATAGGAGTGGTTGTATCATAGGTATGTGATATTAATAAATCAACTTAAATTTTACTGTAAGGTTTTGGGGAAAATGACTATTGGGAAATACCTAACTGATTAATACGTACGTGGAAGATAAATATGTATAAATATAATATATATATATATATATATATATATATATATATATAATAGTAAAATTACCAAGTAGGTGTGGTCCATTTGATTAGTGGTAGTTAACCTTGAAAAATCAAAGAATATAGTCAAAACGTGATGTATATCTTTTATTATTTAAATTTAAAATAAATATTAATTAAATAATATATATTTATTGAATGTAATTAATATTGTAAATAATTATATATTAATTCAATATTTAAATATTATAAATTTAAATATTAATTAATCGATATTAGTTATTTACGACTATACCGTACGTTAAAACCTTTAAATACGTATTCATAACCAAAAAAAGTACGCATAAACTACTCAAGCTCACCACTCACTTTCCCTCAAACTTTCTATGATCTTTGTTTTTTTCTCCGAAATTAACTTAAGCATCGAAGTGGATACAACTTCAATAGGAACTTCCATTTTGACATGATTTTCTAGTGATTTACATGTCTACATGTCAAGAAAACGTGACAAATAGAAATTGACTACATTATCTCGTGCAGTCTATGGGAAAGAATTATGTTGTCCTATTGATTAAGCGTGTAAAAATTCAAGAACAGTCATAGTGTTCTTCATTCATTTATCTCCTATCAACACATTTGATCTCTTGAATCTCTAGGATGAGCACCCAAGAAAGCTCTCAAAACTCTTATCCATTCCTACTGAATGAAAAGTAATTTACGTTCAGGTGAGCGACCAATCGCCACCAAGAAAGACTAAGAGAAACAAGAAGGGAACTATGCACAAGAAATCAATCATGGAACAAAGGTTAGGAAAGTTGGAACTCTTGATGCGGAAATTGATGTAGCTCCAGGTGAACTCACATAAGCACCCTAGTGCCTCATTGAGTCACTCACAGTCTTTAAGACTACTAAGGCATGGTGCCATAGAAGAACAACATCAACTGTCGAGCACCAATGAAAACTCAGAAAGCTCAATCCATAGCATTTTGAGTCCCCTTATTTAGGATCCATAAGATTGAGGTGCACACAACGAAAATGGTGATGATGCCACACCCTAAACCCACTTAGCCTCTGATGGTCAAGTTGGTAGAAGCCAACTAGATTTAAAGCACTTGCACACCGAACATGAAAACTTGAGGAACCAACTTAAGACTAAGTGTTGTGCCTACTTTGGCAAGAAAAGCTTCTCTGGAAATGCCTCCTACTTTGGCCATAATAAACATGTAGTATTGGGAGTAGGCGATCATCCTGTTCCAACTCTACCAGTGAGAGATTTGGAGCATTGGCTCCACAAGATGGAGCAAAGACTTAATGGGGAGAAATGGATCTAGATTATGCTAATTCCACTCAAACTCACTTCACCTAAGAGGTATTATCTACTCCATTGGGGGTAAATTCAAGCAACCTTCCATTAGAACTTACAATAGGTCCTCTAACCCCTAGACCACCTTGACCAATGCAAAGAGTGGGCGATTCTTTATACATACAATGACACTATCAACTATATAGCATTCACCATGACACTAGTAGGCAAGGCCATAGTTTGGTATATGACCCTAAATCAAAGAATAAAGTTTTCAAGGCAGTTCCTAATTCACTTCTCAATAAAAAGAAGACTACCAAAGACCTCAACACATCTGATGAGGTTTACTCAGAAAGAAAATAAGTCACTAAGAGATTACTTTGATTGTTTTAGTAATGAAAAGATTCAGTTCAAAGACTGTTCAGATTTACTACCAATCAGTGCATTCCACTATAGTCTTCGCATAGATCATTAGGGGCTAAACTAGTAGAAAATATTCTTAAGTTTTCTTACAAAGAGATGATTTGGATAGTGGCTACAACAATCAATGTCAAAGACATGGCCAGTCACCATAGAAGCAGGACAAAGAATCACCCTTAGAAGCAAAAGACAGAGGAAGAGCCCAAGAACTTGTATGGAAAAAAAATTAAAATAGGGCTAGATAGGAAAAAGGCCCTAAAAAGACTGTAATCTTACAGCCCAAGAATAATTTCAAAAAGAATTTCCTTTGAATACTATCCAAGAAAAAGTACTTATGTAGGTCCAAGACCTAGAAAGTTAAAAGGTTCTAAAATTTATACTTTAAGTTCCCTTGGGACATTGGCCATAAATTAGATGACTACTAGAAGCTCTATAGGAAAATTGAGCACTGGATACAAAAAGGTTAACTTAAACGTTTTTGTTAACTAAGCACAACACATCCACAATAGCACCTGGAAACCAATTAGAGAAGAGTAGGCCTTCAACCTTGAATAAATCCTACAATACCTTGAGAGGCCTGACGAGTGGCCATACTAACCAAGCCAAAAAGGCACGTACTAGAGGATTGGCTGCCAGGAATAGTTATTCCATATTATTCAAAACCAAGGCAAGGGTTAAAAGCCTAAGATTCTTGGAGATTACTTGGTCTTCATTAATAAGGAAACAACACGACTAGTGCTTCCAACTATGATGCTTTGGTCATAACCTTAAAGATTTCCAACACGTAATTTACTTGGAGTTGGTAGATAGTGGAAGCTCAGTGGACATCTTGTTCGAGAATTCTTGGAAGCAAATGAAGCTGTAGAATACCCTCAAGCCAATGAACATTCCTTTGTATGGCCTTATCAAAATATCTCTCAGTCGTTGAGCTCCTAGTCATAATTGGGGAGGGTCATGCTACTAAGACCATTATGATTAAATTTCTAGTAGTTTCCTTCCCCTCAACTTGCAATGACATCTTAGGATAGCCATTCCTACATACTACTAGGGTATTATCTTCCACGTAAAATCTCATACTAAAGTTTCTAATAGAAAGGAGAATTGGGATTGTCCTAAGAGAGCAAAGGTAGCATAAGTCTACAAAAACACTGGGATTTATGAGGGAAAAAATGTAAGTTTGGCTAGTTGAAAGAGGTTGGGTTCAGGCCCATTTATTTTAGCTTTATACTTGTAATCTATTATTTGATCAAAAGTACTAGGTGCGGTCTTAAATGACTAAGTCAACACCATCACAAAAAATTAAAAAGTTTAGAATAAATAAAAAATTTAGCTAGCTTGGAATTCATGTAATCATCTATAACTTAGCTCACCAACCACTCATCATAACCTTGGATATAGAAAGGCTATAACACCAGAATCAGAACCATCTACTCATCCATAGAAACCCTAGCTTTGCACGAAGGCATGATTTTCCCTATATGCTATTATGGCTTTGAAGTGAGTACACTCCTCCCTTGAAGCTATTAGCCACATCTAGCCAAAGCTAGGAACCATACTTGTCCTACATTGGATTAGGAAGGCTAATTCTTTTGCAAAATTATATAGCAACCATAACCCTATGAGGGCTTGGCTTACGACATCATCCAACCATCGCCTTCATAGACAAAGTCATATGCTAGAAATAAAATGGGTTTAGAACCCTTTATACACCCACACTAACCTTGACCTAGGATCCATTCTAGCTCACTTGGCTTTGTTAGATCATCACCCTAATAGGTCACATTTTGTGAGAAAATGGAAGCGGGATAAACACCCATCAAACACCCACAGAGACTTTGATCCAGGATCAAGGTAGTATCCTACTTAGCATTAAACCATTGTATCAGTGGATCACTTCCTAAGCAAAAACTTTAGCGGGATTAACATCTCTCCAACATTCACAGTGACTATAATCCATTATCAAAATAGTGCAAACTAGTCTCTCAATGGATCACTTTATGTGTGGAAATAGAAATGTGATCAATACCCTTGTAATACCCACAACAACTATGACCCTAGACCAAGACAGTGTCTTCCATCACTTTAATCGATCACTTCATGTGCAGAAATAGACGTGTGCTAAACATGCTTTCAACAGACAAGGTAATGGGGATCTAGAACCCAAATATGGTGAAGACATTTATATTGAAAGTAGGGAGAAAATATTACAAGGCTTGTTGGTTTATTGTTTAGTTCTTAGATTTGTTACAAATGATGTCTCTACACCTATTTATAGTCCTCCATATCCTCAACCAAAGGTAGAGATAATTACATGTGTCATATAACTAATGAAAATCTAGAATTGTCTTAGAAAATATCTTTAATAGATAATTCTAGTAAATATCCTAGATATATCTAGAAACTTTATTAATACCTAATAGAAATATCTAGTTATTCTTTTGTAGTAAATTCTAGACACTTATCAAATTGGTCTTTCTTCTTATTAACTTGTCAAGCCCATATGTATATTTATGTTTGACCCATTTGAATTTCAACCCATATATCAATGGGTTGTGATATTCTCCCTCACTTAATTTTGCAAGGACCTCATTGCATCTTTCTCCTTGATATTACCATAGTGCATATTCATGCTCCCATGATGCTTCATTTCAAGTAATCCTTTCCATTTGAAAAAGTATACCATGTAATTGGGAACTCCTCAACTTTGTATCTTTCTTTCAGATAATTAATATGCGTTCTATATCCTTTTCAAAAGATTTCACAATAGTAGTAGGTGCCCTTTTTATTCTACATGAGTTGGGTTCTTCATGTCTTTATAGTATGGCTTTAAGAGACTCATGAAAAACTGGTCGATCTTAAGCTTAGAAGTAAGTTGGACTCTATAAAAAACCTTTGCTACTTTCTTCAAGATAGGAAAAGTCCCTTTGTATCATCATACCAACCTCTTATGTACTTTTCTAAGTGACTTGAATAAGGGTGAAGTTTCACCATAACTATGTCACCTTCATTAAAGACAACCTCTCTTCCCTTTTTACTAGCAAATTGCTTCATCTTCTTGGCAACTTTGTCCACGTATGCCCTTACAGTTTTGACTTGTTCATGCCATGTCTTGGAAAATTTGAATGCTCCAAGGCTCCTTCCTTCGTAATTTATTGCTAAGGCTTGAATAGTGATGGGTTGTTGTCCAATGACAATTTTAAATGGATTTTTACTTATTGATTGCCTTCTTTTCAGATTTTATGAAAATTGCACCATCTCAAGAAGTTTGGCCCATTTGGCCTAATCCAACCTTAAAAAGAATAAAAGACTAAAAGGCTTAAAATAAAAAGCCCATAATTAACTAAAATAAAATTTGCTAAACATAAAATTTCCACTATTAAATAAAAGAGTAAGACTTAAAATAAAAATCCCACAATTCACTAAAACAAAAATTGATAAACATAAAAGACCCATAATTAACTAAAGCAAAAAACATTTATTTCTAAATTAATCCTTGCATCCAATTTAATATTTCAAATCTACCCTTTGTGTAGGATCTTGAAAATATTTATAGGATCTTGAGATCTTTAGAATATTTGTAAACATTAACTTGGTTAGCACCTCAATCTCTATTATTCCATTCTTCTTCGAAAAGATTTATCCTTGAATCTTAGCTTTGTAAGAAGGTCAATTTGGTATTACAGATTCAGGTATAAAGTCTATTTGATGATGCAAGCCTCGCAAATGATGTAATCCATAGGGAATCTCTTCAGGAAGTTGATCCTCAAAGGCCTGCAATAAAGATACAATGATACTAGGTAAAGATGAGTTAAGATCATTAGTAAAAATACAAACATCCTTGTACATAAATACAGGTACTTGTTTCGTTGCCACCATTGCACTCTTAATCTAATGTTTTTTAGCAATTACACTAACGTTTTTATTTTCCACTTTTTTGCTCACTTTTTTCTTCTATTTGCTTACTTTTTTCTCTCTTTTGCTCACTTTTCTTTCTTTTTTCCATACTTTGTGCTCACTTTTCTCTTCTTCTTTTTCGCTCTACCACACTTGCTCTCTTTTTATTTTCCTCTTGCTTACACTTTTTTTCCCACATCTTGCACTCTCCTTCTATCCTAATTTGGTCATCATAATCTTGTAAAGATTTCAGAGGAGCTAATACAACTTTTTGGTTGTTCATTTCAAAAGAAAAAAGATTTTTGTAACCATTGGTGCCACATCACAAAGAACCTCATCTTCATATTTTCCAATTGAAAAGGGAACCCAAACTTGTTTAATAACTTCCACTTATCCACATTCATTCAGTCGTGGTAGCTTGTATGGTTTGGGATGCTTCTACCACTTCAAATTTAACTTTTCTACAACAAGGTACTAGCAACATTATTGTAGCTCCCACTATCAATAATTAATGTGCATACCTTATCCTTAATGTGGCATCTTGTGTGGAAAATATGATCATGGTGCTTGTCATCTCTTTTATCCTTAGGTAGTATTTTCAAGACTCTCCTTGCGACAAGTGAATCTTTATGCACAGGTTCTTCCATTTCAAAATTAGAACAATCCTTCATTGGTGGTATTTCTTTGTCACATGAACTAGCACTTTTGATTTCTCCATTTATCTATACAACCATGATCTTTTTTTCCCATATATAACGTGCTCTCTCTTACACAATGGAATCAATTTCTTCTTTGTCTAACCCATGTCTTCTATGTCTTCTTTTATGTAATTTAAAACTAAAAGAAGATTCTAAATCATCCAACCTTGCATTCATTCTCTTAAATTGGTCATGAACAGATTTGATGAAGAATTTCAAGTCAACCTCTTATGGTTCTTCTCCTTCCTTACTCACATTGTCAACTTGTAAAATAAAATGAGATAACCCATGCATTCCCTCACATTTTTGCTCTCAAATATGATTGTTATCACTTTCCCTTTTAACACTATTTTCGCTCTCTCTCTCTCGCTTTTTAACATTCCCTCACATATTTGCTCCCAAATAAGATTGTTATCACTCTCACTTTTTTAACACTATTTTTACTCATTTTTTAACAATATTTTTACTCTCTCTTTATTTTACCACTCAAAGCTCACACCAACCTCCTCTATGTTCTTAACAAAATCAAAGAATCCAACTAATCTCAAAAAGTAATGGTTTTATTGGTGACAATCTCAAAATTCAGAATTCTAAAAACTTAATGGCAAAGTATGACAAAAACAAAGTCCAAATAGGACTCTAAAGAAAGACTCTTGACTAAAGAGGACTCTAAAGAAAGATTCTTGACTAAGGAGGACTCTAAAGAAAGCTTCTTGACCAATGAGGACTCTAAGGAAAGACTCTTGACCTAGGAGGACTCTAAAGAAAGATTCTTGACCAATAAGGACTCTAAAGAAATATTCTTGACCAAGGAGGACTCTAAAGAAATGCTCTTAACCAAGAAGGACTCTAAAGAAAGACTCTTGACCAAGGAGGACTCTAAATAAAGACTCTTGACCAACTATGATTTCTATTTTTTTAATCAATCTTGGGTAGTAAGAACAAAATAAAGGAAAACCAATTTCAATAAGAACAAGAAAATTCAGCAAGAAAATAAGAATTAGATTCTCATGCAATCTACTACTATGTTCTCCTTTTCTTCTTCTCTTTTTTTTTTCTCTTTCTCTTTCTTTCTTTTTACTGCTGCTATTGTGAAAAGAAAATTCACAAAAAAATAGCAACCCTAATGAAAAAGAATCGAAAACAACACAAAAAAGTATAACAAATCTTTAACCCCTTGGTTAGTGGTGTAAACGGTGGAATCTGGACTCAAAAATTGTAAGAACAACATTGAATCCTAGTTTTTCTTATAGGAATAGAAACAAGATTTCATTTGATTTATCATATTATGTGTTTCGATATCCGAGTCAAAAGTTATGGTCATTTGAAGTAACAACTCCGTTTTATCAATATTTTTTGTTTGAAACAAAATAGCATTTCTTTTCTTTTCTTTTTTTTCGTTGATTTGTTTTTTTTTTTTTTTTTTTTGGGTTTTTGGTTTTTTGATTTTTTGAAGAATAAAAAAAATAGATTGAACACAAAAATAAAAAAAATAAAAAGATACAAAGAATTCAACGAAAACTAAGAAACAAAATCCAAATACGAAAACAACGACAATGAAATTAAAAGAAAATACAAGACTCAAAAGGACGAAATTTCTCTTTTTTTTATTTGTGACTCAAGAATGTAGAAAACAATCAAATGATGATTTTTTTTTAATCTAAAATGCAAAACAAAGATAGATAAAGATAGATATAATGTTTTCAACAACCAAGGCTTTGTTACCAAATGATACGGACCATTTAGGCAAACAACCTAGGAACCCACGAACTCAAAGGAATAGAAATAATTGATTTGCTAAGAACTTGTTGAAGATAATCATATTAGAGCCCTAAGGAAACAAAATTCTTAAAACTCAAACTTGAGATGCCACAAAGGATGATCACTCTATTTTATAAGTTGGATTCAAGTATTCAATGAAGAACACAACAAGGCAAAGTAAAATTTTTTATGAAATTTCCTTTTCATTAATCAATATTCATTTTTGCCTCCAAATTACATAGCTCTTCTTATTAACAACCAAGAAACTCTAAAAGAAAAAACAACACAGAAGAAATGGGCCTAATAGGTCTATTTAGTTGTGGATTGGGCTTAATCCAACCTTAAAAAAAATAAAAGACTAAAAGACTTAAAATAAAAAGCTCACAAGGAACTAAAATAAAAATTACTAAAGATAAAATACCCACAAATAAATGAAAGACTAAGACTTAAAATAAAAAGGATAACAATTTATTAAAACAAAAATTACTAAACATAAAACGCTCATAATTAATTAAAACAAAAATATTTCTCCCTAAATTAATACTTGCATCCAATTTAATATTTTTAATCTACCTCTTGTGTAGATCTTAAGAATATTTGTAAGATCTTTAAAATATTAAAAATATTTCTAAATATTAACTTGGTTAGCACTTTAATCTCAAATATGGATTAAAAAATGGATTTAGAGAAAAAAATATGGATTTATAGGAAAATACGATTTAGAAAAAAAATGGCTTTATAAAAAGTGAATTTAGAGAAAAAAAATGAATTCGGAAAAGTTAGAATTAGAAAAAAAGTTGAATTAGAAGTGTTAAAGACTTTGGAGCCTCGGTAAGTCGTGTTAGGGAAATGTCATAGTATAAACAAACCAGACCACTGCACATTGAATCCTACCTTGGGATCTATGGATAGTAGGAAATCGCTTACCACCATTGTAGCTGATAAGAGCCAACCAATCGCCCAAGTACAAAGGAGCAGTAATTGAAAACCAGATCGTCGATGGGCCGCCCAATCGTCTAGCCACCCAACTAACCATCGAAGGTGCCGAAACCTCATCATGAACTCAAAAATCATGGGTTCCCAACTCGTACCTCGAGTGCGATTGCATATGGAAAAAGAATCTTCTTGCTTCCATTCTCCAAACTCATCGTCTGACTCAGAATTCTCTATAGTATCACTTAAATGCATAGTGTGGATCATCAAAGTGGGATGCATCCTGATTAATGAACACTAGAGAGGAATTTCTGGGTAGGTATTCCCATAAGTTATTCGATGAGTGATGAGGAATAACTCGCTCATTGTTATTTTACACAATTTTGATAGGTCCTCATCAGTACAAGCAAAATGGACACAAATGGTAAGAAAAATACTTAAATTTCATTAATTTTCTCCCCCATTTTCATTGTTCATCTTCTATTTATAATTAAAATCTAACCTAATATAATTGAAAAAGAAACTAAAAATAAAGTGGATAGAAAGTAAAAAGAAAATGGTTACATAAAAATAGGAACTGGAGATCGTGTGGGGTGAGTGGTGCGGCATGCTGGTTGAGTGACGCTACCTCATCCTTCCTAGTAGTGCAGGTTAGCTTTTTGCATGCGCTCGGAATGTCTGGGCATATCATTGCCCATCCGAGGAAGAGGATGCTTGTCCTCAAGCAGTAGATGAGGAAATTGGTAGCGTAGAATATTTGTTGTTTCCCAGATGGCGTCTTCAGGTGGAAGATGTTTCCACTGTACCAAGCTTTCTTCCACGAATATGTCACCATGATTGATCCATCATGTATCCAAAATTGTATGAGGTTCAAGTGTGATCAGACCATCATCTGCAATGGTAGGTAATTCTATTGGATGAGGTGGTGGCATGTCGTTGTATGATTTAAGTAAAGACACGCGGAACACTAGATGAATACAAGTTGTGGGTGGTAGTTGTAGGTGATATGCAACTGCTCCAATTTTTTCCATAATAGGATAGGGTCCATAGTAGCGACTAGAAATTTTTTGGTGAGCTCTCTTGAAGAATGTGTGCTGACGATACATGTGGAGTTTTAATAGTACTTGTTCACCAATTTGGAACTGGATATCTCTCCTTTTGGAATCTTCTTATTGTTTGTTCCACTTCATGGACTGGTGAGAGACCTTTTGGATATGCTGGGATCATTGGTGGAAGGAGGTCGTAGAGAGCTTGATAAGGTGTCATTTGTTCTGAGCCATTGTATGTAGTATTGTACCAATATTCAGCCTACACTAGATAGGTACTCCACTTGCGTGGCCATTGGTGGACAAAGCAGCATAGATATTGTTCAACACAGTGGTTGACTACTTCAGTTTGGCCATCTGTTTATGGGTGGTATGTTGAGCTAAGTTTGAGATGAGAGCTTGAAAGTTTGAATAATTCTTGCCAAAAGTTGCTGATGAAGATGGGGTCATGGTCACTGATGATAGATCGTGGCATCCCATGGAGTTTGACAACTCCTTCAATAAAGTTTTCTACAACACATTTTTCAAGGAAACCTGCAGTATATAGCTACCCAAATTCTAAGTAAGCTTAGCTAGCAAGCAACACAAATAGGTATTTAAGACTAGTAAAGGTGAAAAAGATGAGCACTTAGAAAAATATGGTGAAGAAATTATATTGAAAGTAGGGAGAAAATCTTACAAGGCTTATTGGTTTATTGTTTAGTTCTTATATTTGTTACAAATGATGTCTCTACACCTATTTATAGTCCTCCATATCCTCAACCAAAGGTAGAGATAATTACATGTGTCACATAACTAATGAAAATCTAGAATTGTCTTAGAGAATATCTTTAATAAATAATTCTAGTAAATATCCTAGATATATCTAGAAACTTTATTAATACCTAATAGAAATATTTAGTTATTCTTTTGTAGTAAATTCTAGACACTTATCAAATTGGGCTTGCTTCTTATTAAATTGTCAAGCCCATATGTATATATATATATATATATATGTTTGACCCATTTGAATTTCAACCCATATATCAATGGGTTGTGATTTTATCCCTCGCCTAATTTTGCAAGGACCTCATCGCATCTTTCTCCTTGAAATTACCATAGTGCATATTCATGCTCCCATGATGCTTCATTTCAAGTAATCCTTTCCATTTGAAAAATTATTCCATGTAATTGGGAACTCCTCGACTTTGTATCTTTCTTTCATATAATATGCATTCTATATCATTTTCAAAAGATTTCACAATAGTAGTAGGTGCCCTTTTTGATTCTACAAGAGTTGGGTTCTTCATGTCTTTATAGTATGGATTTAGGAGACTCATATGAAAGACCGGTGGATCTTGAGCTTAGAAGTAAGTTAGACTCTATAAGAAACCTTTCCTACTTTCTTCAAGATAGGAAAAGGCCCTTCGTATCATCTTACCAACCTCTTATGTACTTTTCTAAGTGACTTGAATTGTTAAGGGAGAAGCTTCACCATAACTATGTCACCTTCATTAAAGACAACCTCCCTTCCCTTTTTACCAGAAAATTACTTCATCTTCTTGGTGACTTTGTCCACGTATGCCCTTACAGCATTGACTTGTTCATGCCATGCCTGGGAAAATTTGAACGCTCCAAGGCTCCTTCCTTCGTAATTTATTGCTAAGGTTTGAATAGTGATGGGTTGTTGTCCAATGACAATTTTAAATGGATTTTTACTTATTGATTGCATTATTTTCAGATTTTATGAGAATTGCACCATATCAAGAAGTTTGGCCCAATCATGTTGATTTACATTCACATAATACCTCTATTAAAGCATTTACATGCTCTATTTTCCCAACACTTTTTGGATGAAAGCTTGAAAAAAAAATTAAATTGACCCAAGTAACTTGAATAACTTGGTCTAGAACTTTCCAGTGAAGCATGGGTCTCAATCACTCACTATAATACTTGAAATTCTCCAATACTTTACTATGTATTTTAAGAATAGACAAGTGGCTTCTTCTATTGTACAATCTGTTAGGACAAGAATGAATATAGCATACCTTCTAAATTGATCCACCACCACAATAATGATTTCTCATCCTTCATATTTTGGAAAAGTATAGTTAAAGTCCATGGATATGTTTTCCGATGGATTCTCAAGGATGGGTAACGGTTCAAGTAGCCTCCTAGTGTTCATTGTTCTACCTTGTCTTGTTGACAAACAAGGCAAGTCTTCGCATAAGACTCAACATCATCTCTCATATATGGCCAATAATATATTGATTTTAGCAAGATGAGAGTTCTCTTGCCCTTAGGTGTCTAGCCCACATAGAGTTATGGAATTCTTTGATTAGCTTCTTTCTAAAGGTTTTCCATCGATGAATGTAAAGGTGACTTCTTTTAGTGTAGAGTAGGCCAATAGTGAACCAAAACCTCCTTGTTTTTCCTTCATTGACTAAGGTCGTGAGATTAATAGCAAGCATGTCTTGTATCAATCCTTCCTTGATGACTTAATGCATTAGCAATAACATTTACTTTTCTAGGCTTATACTCAAGCTTGTAATTAAATTTGGTTAATAAATCTTGCCATCTCATTTTCTTAGGGGAATGATTCTTTTGAGTTTCGAAGTAATTTGTGGCAATATTGTCAGTCATGGTGGTAAAGTGTGAGCTCAACAAGTAATGTCACAATACTCTTAGGCAATGGATGATGGAAGTCATCTCTTTTTCTTGCACTGTATATCTTCTCTCTATGTCATTAAGCTTCTAACTTTTGTAGTCTATAGGGTGACCTTTTTGCATCAATACTCCTTCTATTGCAAAGTTAGATGCATCAATATGTAACTCATATGGCTTGGTGGGATCAGCCAAACATAGCACATTTCCTTAATTATGGCATTCTTCAACTTTTCAAATGCCTCTTGACAATATAACATCCACTCCCATGCCTTTGTTTTTCTTGAGTAGGTCAGTAACTAAAACTGCCTTTGGTGAAACACTAATAGTAGCTCACCAGTCCAATAAATGATCATAGATCGTGAACTTTAGTTAGCAGCTTCCATTGTTGTATAGCCTTTATTTGGGCCTTATCCATAATGAGTTTTCCATCCTTGATCTTATGTCCAAGGAACATAACCTCTTGTTGGGCAGAAGAGCCTTTTTCCTCCTTCAAATAAAGCCTTTTTTCCTTTAAGATTTGGAAAACATGCCTTAAAGTGTTAAAGATGTTCATTAAGAGTGTTACTATATACCATATTATCGTATAAATATACCACCACAAATTGATCAAGATATGGGTGGAAATTTTTGTTCATTAAAGTGCAAAAAGTGACAGGAGCATTAGTGAGGCCAAATGGCATAATAATAAACTTGTAAGAACCATACATTGTCATGCATGTAGTATTTTCCTCATCGCCTAATGCTATGCATGCTTAGTAGTAACCAGAGCACAAATCAAACTTTGTAAAGTATTTTCCTTGCCAAGTTGATTGAAAAATTCACCAATAAGTTGGATAAGGTACTTGTTCTGGATGGTTACCTTATTAAGAGCTTAATAGTCAATGCATATCTACAAATACCCACCCTTTTTATTTTGGAAGACCACAAAAGTTCCATATGGAGCTTTATATGGTCGAATGTACTCGGCTTTAAGCAACTTTTTAAGTTGTCTCTTAAGTTTCTCTAACTCAAGTGGCATCAATCGATATGGACTTATGGAAAGCAACTTTAATCCAAGTTTCAATTCGATCTTATGATCCACCTCCCTTCTAGTTAGGAGTTTCTTGGGCAATTTATTAAGCATGAAATCCTTGAAATCTTCAAGGACTTCTCACACATTTTAAGAATATCACTTTTTCATGCATCATTATCATCTCATTATAATTTTCTATGAAATGCAAGATAACCTTCCTCATTCTTCTTGTGTAACCTCTTCTTGAATTGCATGGAAAACAAAGTCTTAATGTTGACCATGTTGGACCTTATTGTAAATACCAAGCATGTGTTACTTCTATCAAGAATACACATTGAGTTTGCAAAAGGGAGTTGGAATGCCTTTACTTAGGCAAGGAAATCCATCCCTAATACTACTCTAAAGTTTTCCATTGGTACTATAGATAGGTTCACCATTCCAATCAATTCCCCTATCTTTTCCTTAACCCATATGCAATGCCTTGGATTAGTATGGCAATAGAGTTCACTGCCTTCATAGAACCTCCCTCCTTGGAAGCTTTCATATTGAGTCTTTGAGCTTCCCCAATGTCTATTAAGTTATGAGAGCCATTTGTATCAACAAGTGCCTTAGTTTATACTTTGTTATTAACCAAGTCAACATACATTAATCCCTTTTCTTGTGGCTTTGGAATAGCCTTGATAGCATTCTAAATTTGAAGTGATCCTATGTGTGTTCCACCCTTCTCAAGAGACTCCTCAAATTTAGTATTCATTGCATTGAGAGCCTTTCTTTTTAGACAATCTCTCATCCAATGCAAATCATCACAAAAATAGCAATTATACTTTAGTTTTGTATATCTTTTACCTTAGTCTTTTCCATTATAAGGTTTTCTTGAAGCACCTTAATTGGCTACACTTTTGGCTTTGTCTCCACCTTTGCTAGGAACAATCCTTTTATCCTTGGATCTTGACAAGTCTTTGGAGTAGTCGGTTAAGGTTTTAACTATGGCTATAGAAGTGGTAAGATCTTATGCAACACTCCTCCTTAACTCAGTCTTGGCCCCAAGGTTTGAATCCATCAATTAAGAAGAAGAAAGAGCCATTGCCGAACATATTGGGGATCCAAAGAGTAAGAGTGGTAAAGTCTTTAATATAGTCACGAATACTCCCCATTTACTTCAACTGTGGGAGGCAACTTCGTGCCATCTCTTCAACATTCTCTAAGTAGAATTTCTTTCTTTCTTAAAGTTTGAAATATATTGATAGAGCACTTACCTTTCTCAATATCTCCATACCTCCTTCTCCATTAAAACATGGCAGTGTCAGTGAGATAGAGAGTTTTGTGTACCTTCATAATCTCATCCTTAATCTTCATGGCTTCAACCTTAGGAGCCTTACAAGTGGTGACAAACCTAGAGGTCATAGCATGTTTGTGTAAGACCGTGTCAACTGTAAGTTCCTCACAATGGGCTCTCAAGGCATCAAGCCTAGATACTTATTTATCAAATTAGACTTTCCTACTATTAAATTATGAATTTCATAATATATATATATATATATATATATGTTTCATCCAGTTGAATTTTATATATATGAATGCATTGTGACATAAGATTATATTCATAGGTAAATACCTACGAACAATAGTTTAACGGGTTGCTGATTGCCTAAATCACATAATTATATACTTTCCTGTCTACGTTCAATCCCTTATCAACTTCATGATTGACCTATTATGAGCAACTCTTCAATCTCTACCCACTATATTATCCCCAAACAACCATATTGTTAATATCCCTCAAAATGGGAAAATGTTTTCCATAAGGATCTCAATCTTAGCCGGTGAAATAAATTTATTAAAATTTAAAAGAATATCATAAACTACATTTCTATTGCATAATTAAATAATAAATAATTACCATAATAGTGAACAAATCTGGAAAAAAAAACTCAATAATAGATAATAGAACTTGTTCTAAAGTAACAAAGTCTTCATTTTGCTTATTTGAGTAAAAATCTTGTTTCTTCTTCATGCTATTATCACTTACGATCAGCCTTGGTTGGTCTGTATCAAAAACTCTAGAGCTCAAAGAAGTGTCAACTGTACCAGAAGCATTTAGTTGGTATTTGGTTTAAAGAATGTAATTAGAATCGGAATGAAATGGAATAAAAAAGAAATAATTTTAGTTAGTTATAATAAGTGATTTCCCCCGCAAACAAAAACAAACTTAAAAAAAAGCCTAAAAACAAACAAAAAAAAAAGTTCAAATAAATGAAAACGAAGACAAAAGAAGATTCCAAAGCAAAGACTACCTTCATAAAAGAGAGATGGTGTAGTCCCCGAAGCCACTCTGCTAACATTACTGCGGTTACTATGAAACAAAGCTTCAATGAAACTCTGAGGCATCATTTTCATGGTAGCACTAGGGTCGCAATTAACTAAGGAATTCCAAATTAATCAAATGCTATTTAAATTTAATTCAAATAAATAAAGTTTAGCTAGAATCCAAGTAAAACATAAAAGAACTAGCCCAAAATATCCAAACGAAATTAAATTATTAATTGTATTTTTTTAGTTAATTAAACTTATTTTTTGTATTAATCAAAAAATATATTTAATGATTAAAACTTATTAACTTAAACATAATTACATGAAACACCAAAAACAATAACTAGTATTTTGGAAAAAATGATAAATTAATATTAAATAAATTACTCTATCAAATAATAAAGTACACAGAAATAATACAAATTCTCACACACAAATGTTATATTACAATAACTAGTTAATTACAAAACCTAAACATTGGTAAACATAAACATAAGCTCAATCAATCCAGTCCAAGCTCGATCGATCAAAACACTTTTTGATTTTTGACCGATCCAACAACGAATAAAATAAACCTAAGATAAGGTAGATCAAATACACTCGATTCTCGGTCAATCCAACACTCGATCAATCAAATGAACCCAACTCGATCGATATATCCCATTTTGAAAATCAACCCCAGAGGACATTGATCATACAAGATCAATCCTCCCCATTTGATCGATCGACCCAATACTTGATCAATCGACTAAAGTCTATACCAAATATTCTTAAGTGTATAACATGTATTCTAACGTGCATAAGCATGAGTATATACCTTAAACATATTGACATGAAGCTCGGAGCTTTATTCGGTTTTGAATAGCGGTCATGAAAAACGCACCTAGAAACTCATTAATATTTAAATATTTTGTTCATAAATATCGCCAACACTCGCATATACCTTATAATTTTGATTAGCATATAATGATGGAGCATACTCTAAATTACTCTATCTATGACTTTGGTCTAAAGAAAATGACTTGTAATCTTCCTTTGGTACAGTACTAATGTGTGTATTATTTGACAAAGCTTCTTCTTGGTCCTGGGAATAATGAACTACATTGTTGTTATTATCTACAACTACCCATGAAAGATCAGAAGTGACACTGCCAGATCTGTCTGTTGCACCAGCTCCATCTGAATCTGTTACTTGTGGATGCTTAGAATCTAAAGGCTTTTTTCTTAATTGAATATACTTCAGAAGCCTGGACCTGGCTAGTTGAAGATGAAGCCTTCTTGTTAATTGAAGATATATTAATTGGGAAGCAGGTATTGACAAAAGAGAGTTGTAATAGGCTATCCCTCACGTCTACTGGTTGCCGAGAAAATCATGAGTCTCCATGCAACATGGGTTGTGTTTGATAGGTATATATAAATAAACATAAACTCATTATGTGATAAATAATTGAGAATCAATATTATTAGCACTGGATATATATATATGTGTGTGTGTGTGTGTGTGTGTGTGTGTGAAAAACTATGTAAGAACAATATTACCGATAACCTAAAATGAACTACTTGGGTTGAGTCACGGACTAGGTCGCTCTCTTTAAGACGTTTCGCGGCTCTGCCCAAACTTATGCAAGAAAACACAGCCTTATCGTCCCTAGGATAAAACAACCCAGAATATTTTTTCTGTCTTGGATCTTCACTACACTGATGAAGTCCGGAATACTACACCTCTTAAATATTTATGTTGCTCGGAAATCTGAGAAAACAATTCAAAATTTTCTTTTCTTTGATTTTGTTATGAAAACCGTAGAACTGTTTTTGAGTTGTTAAGGTATATTCTAAACTGAGGGCTATTGCCCCTTTTTATAGTGGAAAATATGTGTAATGGTCATATAATTATGAAAATAACGGACACATAATTATGAAAATAACGGTCATAAAAGTAACGGTCACATAATTATAAAAATAATGGTCATAAAAGTAATGGTTACATAATTATGAAAATAACGGTCATAAAAATAATGACCATATAATTATGAAAATGACAGTTACATAATTTATGAAATAACGGTCATAAAATAATAAAAAAATATTTTTTTATTTAAATTCATTTCCAACAATCCCCCACTTGAATTTTAAATAAAAATAGTTTCATCGAGCAACCAATCAATTAAAAGTATAAGATTGTGCATAAGCAAAAGGTGTCTATCAACTTGAACCTTTGCATAGTATTGATGCTTTATAATATACTAGAGTAACTCGTAGTTTTGAACTCTATCTCTAACAACATCACACACACAACCTTTCCAAGGTGTAGTTCGAAAAGCCCGTGTTTTACGGCCATGCACGTGTATCCCAGTATAGTGAATGCTCTGGTAAATTTTGCCCAAACTTTTCATAGAAAAAGGCCATACTTCTGCATTCATATATGTGAGTCTATCAAGAGTACTCCTGTAGCTACGTACTCCACTCCATATAGAGTATAGAACTCATTAAGAGTTTAATAATTAACTCATCCTTTCTGTCACTTCAGGACTTCATGCTTCTAACAATATAGAATTTGACTTCATATTAGCATGATTCATCTCATATCACTTCATAACTTGTTATTACCTATTGAACTTATTTCTTGGGATCTCCAGTCTATAAGTTGGGTTACCATCATGAGTGACTCTTCATTCTAAGGGCATAAGTCACATTCCTTTTGAGGTTTTTGAAAACCTTCTCTCTTGTTAATCCTTTCATTAAAGGATTAGTCAAATTTTCATCAGTACATATATGATCCATTCTTACAGCTCCTATAGAGAGAAATTCTCTAACAGTACTATGTATCTATCGTCTCTTTCCGTTGTAATAATGGTTCTAAATCTTTGCAATAGTTGCGGTACTATCGTAGTGCATCAGGACAACTGGTATCGATCTTTTCCCATAAAGGGATCTCAGCTAATAGACTTCTTAACTAGCCTACTTCTTCACTAGTAGTAGCTAGTGCTATAATTTCAAAATCTATCGTAGATTGAGCCAATATTGTCTATTACTAAGACTTCCAAGAAACAGCTTCACCAACAATGCTAAATATATAGCTGCTAGTTGCTTTGAAGTCTTCTGATAGAGTATTGCAATCATCATCACTGTATCTATCTAGAACAGCGGGAAACTTATATAATCCAAGGTTTATAGTTCTCTTAAGGTATCTTATGACCCTTTCAATTGCATTTCAATGCTCTATACTAGGTCTATTGATAAACCTACATAGTAGTCCCACAACATAAGCTATGTTTGGTCTAGTGTAATCATTAGTATAACGTAAGCTACCAATGATGCTCGCATAATCAGTTTATCTAACATTGTTCCCAATGTTCTTGAACAACTTTACACTAGGATCATAAGGAGTACATGCAGGTTTACAGTTAAAGTAATTATATTTCTTTAAGATCTTCTCAATGTAATGAGATTGATCTAGAGAAATTCCCTTTTTCAAACCTAGTAATCTTTGAGGTCTTTCATATCAAAGTTAGCACATAACAAAATTTTCACATTAACATGAATATTTGACACAAAAATAATCATGTCATCCACATATAAACATATAATAGTGTAAATGTCATTTTATGATTTATAATAAATGTATTTGTCACTTTCATTCATTTTGAATTCATGTGGGATAACTATATTATCAAAAAAATTCAAGACTTGTTTAGGTGCTTGTTTTAGACCATACAAATATTTATATAGTTTAAAAACTTTATTTTCTTGACCTGATATAACAAAGCCCTCAAGTTGGTCCATATAAATCTCTTCTTCTAAGTCACCATTTAAGAAAGTAGTTTTGACATCCATTTGGTGCACTACTAAATCATGGATAGCATCAAGAGATAAAAGTACATGTATGTAATTTATTCGTGTGATTGGTGAAAAGGTATCAAAGAAATCTATATTTTCTCTATGCCTATACCCTTTGACTATATTGTATTAAGATGTCATTTTTTTCTAAATAACGATAAATATATCAACTAGAGCAACTAAACAATAAATTGAAAAACCGAAAAATAAAGTGAAATATAAAAACTTAAGGTTTTTCTATGTGTTTAAGAAGATTTTTAATTTTAGTTTAACAATTTTAATTATTGATGTATTTAGATAGATTATTTTTTATCTAGATTGTACATTTTAATCTTTAATAAAATTCTATTTTAATAAAAAAATTATTATTTTCCTTCTCCATTTAGCTCCAATCAAGCTTTACTTTCTTGTAAATTGGTAAAAACTTTGTACATCTTTAAATATTCTTACATTATGTGGATTTTTTTAACACTAAGTAGGATTATTATTATTCGCAGATTTATAAGACAAAACAAATTGTTAGGTTCTTAGATCACCATGATAAGGTCATCTTTAACCTTTTGATACTTAAGTTAGTAATAAGGTGATGAAGATTAGAAAAGATCTAGGTTTCGCTCAATGATTGAGAGTAACGATAATGTTTTCCTGTTATTATATGTTATGAGATTTAAGATACGATAGAATCTGTCAATAAATAAGGAATAATTACTAGCCATTTATCTTTTTATTGAGATTGTAATGTGATCATCTTATATGATGACTTAATACATATTGGGCTTAGTTTGTAAAACCTTTTGTTGACTGTCATCACTCTTTGCTTGTCACATGAGATATACTAAATTATACCAAATACGAGACATATGATATTCTTATCTCTCAAATATCATTTAATAAAAAAAAATGGACTTATCAAGAAATTTTTGCAAAAGATGAAAAAAGAAGAAAATAATAGAAATATAAATATATAATAGGACTAATATCATAATTAGATTCATAACTAACACAACATAATATGACACTTCTAATTACAATAATAAAAAATAATTACACAATTTATTGTCATTTATAAAACTTTAAGCAACCTGAGTCGACTATAGCTTAGAGTTGCTTATTTTGATCACATCGACGATGACGCCAACACATAGTACTTTGAATAAGCGAAGTTGCGATTGACTCAGCAAGTTTTAAATCAAACTTCCCAGATTTTGCAAGATTGTGTATGATTCGTATCTTGAATCTATTAACTATAATTCTTATATCATTGTCTATTATAACAAAGGTCTCCACCTTTGTATGGGCTTTCACATTTGTATCTGAGATGAGAATATCTAAATCTAAGCCAACTCCAAGAAATGCTGATTTGAAAATCCATTCCAAAAACTCTTCTCCATATACATTTCCTTTCAAAATACGTCTACAATTGCCCATAATATTAACACTATTGTTATTACCAACACTAGGTTTGAAATTCCATATAACACCTTGTATGATTAATAACATAAAATCCAATGGTTTTCCTTCACAAATTATGTAACTGTTTTCAGAATAGATCACTCGTTTTAAGTAATAAGTAGTAATCTCCTCCAACATTTTGTTGTTTACATTTTGAAGAACTGCAACCTATAATGTTAAATAAAATAAATTATATTTTTTATGTTTATATTTAATTATCTTATTTTTATTTAAATATTTTCCTCTCTATTTTTTCTATTTTAGTTATTCTAAGTAAACAAAATGTTGAACTAATGGAATTAAAAATATAATTAGGTGAAGAAATGTACTTCTATATTCATAAAAGATAGCTTTTAATAATATAATAATTAAAAAATTAACATAACGTGTAAATATCATTTTTATAATAATAGTAATAATTGTAAGATCATGACTGTATTTTCACTTAAAATAATAAATTGTATTTATTTTTGTCTAACAAGTTGTAATTAAGTGGCATGAATTCAATTCTAACATATAGAATGCCCAAAATTCTAGTTATGATACATGTACTTGATACCAATGATGAATAACTAGAGACCAAAGAACTAGGGTGAATGGTTGCCCTTTTAACATATTTGAAAATGTTTATGTTTGTGTAAATAATACATGCATATATGAAATCACCTACTTAAAAAAAATACAATTACATACCTTTTTTAGAATCGGATGGCAGAGCCAACTTTTCACATACCTTCTTTCTTGAGTTGATAGAAGAAGTAGAAGTTTCAAATGAATATCTTTGATTTCTGACACGTATCGAATCTTTTGCATTAAAGTTTTTTTAATCTTATTCTTATTGGGAATGTTATTGTTATTTAACCACACATCCACATCTAGTTATCTGTATATTTCATCCCTCTTTTGTTGATATTAGACCTACTAAGACCTCAATATACACCTATGCCACAATTATATAACCTAATTAATTTTAAGTAGTAATTTGTTTTTTCAATGGCCACTTTAGGATGGTTACTTAAATGCTCGATATATATTGGTGCTAGATTCTTCAAGGAAATTTGCACGGATCATTATAGCTATATATATTCAAAATAAACCTGAATTTGTCCAATAAAACACAAAAAAATATATATGAGCTAAGTGGTAATAAAAGCTGCGAAGCAGGTCTCCCACTTGATCGTAGGTTTTGGCCACAAGAACTCTACATCATAAAATTAAAAACAAAATAATATTTTTAATTATTTATTTTTTATGAAGTTACAATAAAAGTGGATGTAAGTATTACTTTATACTACAGTCAATGATCTGCGATAGCACAATTGAGGTTTTTATTTCAGTTATGTTTTTTTTATAAAAAAAAAAGGTCGACACTAGGTTATACCTTAAAAGGATAATTACGGCTCAGATAAACAAAGACAAACTCTTAAAAATGTCTAACCTCAGATTTCGCAATCCCCACCAAAAAGAATGAATAATCTTTCTTGAAATATCTGATGTGTCAAGCAATAAACCATTTTTAATTGCTTCTACGTAGATTCCGAAATCAAAGGCAATAGTAGAACTTGTGTCTGGTTGATTTACAGAGCAAAAGTTACTAATAAATGTCAAATTCTTCGTAATGTTGTCTTTGCAATCAAAACTACTAGGAACGCAACCATAGCTTGTTTACATGCCTTGTACCAACATGATGTCTCTTGCTGTACTGCAAAGAAGTACAAGAAAGAGTCGTTAGTTACATTCACTTGTAATTATCGTTAATTATATTTAAATATAGTTATTATTAAATAAATATATCATTAATAAATTATTATTATAATCATAATAACAAAATAAAGAGTTATATATATATATATATATATATATTATACACGTAGAATGTAAAATGAGATTACTTTTTTTTATAATTTATTTAATATAATAAATTTATGGTATAATATTATTACATTTTATTTAAATATTATTTTATCTCGTTATAAGTAATCATACATTTATCATATTTTTTGTTATTTTTTTATTTTTATTTATCTTATTTATGTTTATTTATAACAATAAAATATTATAATTAGTATCATCTCTCGTTGAAAAATAATTAATATAATACGGATTATAAAAATTAAAGGTTTATCATCTCTCAATACATCATCTTAATTTACCGTCCAAATATACAATCATAAATAAAAATAAGTAGAATTGATTCGTTGTTAGAATGTTATAATAATAAATGATTGTTCTTTTTATTCCTCTATTCATGTATGTTGTAAGTTTGTGATTTGTTGAATCTAAGGATGGTCACGGGTACGAACGGGGACGGTTTTTGATATAACCGTCTCCAAACCGAATTATAATAAATGTACTCGAAATCACCCAAAAATTGTTACGGTTTTGGGATGGTTTTTTACTCGCGGGTAACGATTCGAGATGGTTATTTAAAAAAAATCGAAAAAATTAATAAATATTCCATATTACATTTCCTTGTTTGTATTACAAATTATAATGCTTTTAATAGCATTCGAATTTCTTTAAATATATACTATATCTCAAATATTGGGTTTATTAACTACTACATTGGACAAAGCAAGAATGAGATTAAAATTAACAGCAATAGGTAGAATTATGAATGAAGTTGTTAGATTCATTATGTTCTCTATTTTAGACTTTAAGCAAAGTCAACAAAATTAATAACAAAATGTGCCAATTTTATACATAAAACCCATTACCTTTCCCTTTGCTGCAAATTCGACAACAAAATGTGTCATCCTAATATCCAATTGCATTATTTTTTACTAAAAATCATACTTGAGTTACATTTTCTGAACACTTAACCTCATTTACTAAAATTACTTCTAGTACTAGACTGTTACCACTGAAATCACCTCAGCCAAAATTGCAACAAGATTTACTAACAACTCAACTGCTACCACTGAAATCGCACCACCTCTTGCTACCACAGAATCAGAGAGCTGAGAGTTATGACCAGGGGAACTGATAAAAACAACAAGAAGAAAAAGGTAAGAAGCTGAGGAGGACTAACCAGAGGGAGAGCTGAACGTCAGAGAGCTAAGAGCGGCCGAGGTAGAAGGAAGAGGGTTGAGAGCTGAGATCGACAGGGTAGACGACAAAGAGACAACAAAGGTGAGCGACGAAGGCTGGCAGCAAAGACGGACGACGAAGGTGAGCGGCGAAGGCGAGCGATGAAGATGGGCAACAAAGACGGGGGAAGAAGGCAAGATTGAGAGGCTGAGAGCTACGATTCTGGAAACAACGAAGCAAAAGGATACTAAAAAAACCCTAACACGTGATACTTATATATTTTTAATTTATTAAATATAATTAATTTTGGGTACAATATGGGTACGATTTTCAGTATAATTGTCCCCGAATTTTACCTGTTGATTCACGTTCGGTTTTTACCCAAAATCTTACCCGTTCTTGAAATTTATCGGATAAAAACCGAATCCGTGTTTTTTTTTCCTCTATTACGCCATTAAACTCTATATATATTTCTAGTTCGAGCTCTATATCTATTCCTTGTTCATCATCACGTCTATCCATTACTAGTAGATCTAAATGCTTTTAAAAGGATGATAATTATTTTCAATAAACCTTCTGGTTATCAAACGGTGATCATATAAAAATTGAAATGAGCAAATAAAAGGAAAATGGGTGGATTAATTCAACCTTTGAGCTAATTAATGAAGTGGTGAGGTCAACAAAGTCTTCGTGCAGTCTTTTTTATAATAAAATATAAACACGTACGGTTACTTCTTTGAAAAAGTTTTATACCAGATTCAGTATTTCATTAATTTTACGAATATATTATTAATTTTTAATATAAAAATATTTTTTTATATACAAATAAATACATATATATAATAAAAAATAAAAAATTATTCGACCTCATTAATTAGCCTGATGTATATAAAAATTACACCATGAATCTACTTATCTAGCAAAATTTTCTTTTATTGGTTGATTTAAGATGGTCAACTTAGATGATTTTTTTTAATTATTAGAAAAAAAAAATAATTCATAATAGTAATAAAAACTTCAAAAATATTAAATAATTTTTAATTAACTAATAATCAAGACTGAACAAGTCCCTCCAATTCTCAAATAATGCTTATTATATAATAAAATATGCTGTCCCTTCGTTGCCAACTAAACCAAATTTGGTTTTAAATACCAGAGAAGTAGAGATTGCCCTATCTGCAGGATGATTTAGGATGGCCAAGTCAGATGAATTTTTTTTTAAATTATAATAAAATAATATTTTTAAGTTTATAATAATAAAAATAAATTCTTAAATATTGCTAATTATATATAAATTGAAATGAGTAAATCAAGAAAAAATGAGTGGATTAATTCAAGGTTGGAGCTAATTAATGAAGTAGTTGTAAGGAAAGAAAAAGCAAGCAGCTAATTCATGATTGGAATAAATTCATGGTCGCTTTTTTGTCAACTAAACCAAAATTTGTTTTTAAATTCAACAAATTTGCATAGCATTGAGGTGTATCTTTAAATTATGAAGAGAAAAAAACAATATGAATTATGTTATATGATTAAAAAAAACAAAGGTTGAAGTAACTTGAGTCAGAAGAAAAAGAACAAATTTCAAAATATTAGTACTCTAAGAGAGATAAAAGAATCCTTCTTAATTCTTAAGTATGTATCTTTAAAATTCTTGAAAAATATTGAAAAACGATGATGGAATTCAAACCCTTTTTTTCGATCAATTGTTTGGAGTTTCCCGATCCATTAAAAAAATATATAGTTAACACCTAAAAATGCATATATAGGTTCATTTTAAGTGTTAAAATCATGAAAAAAAAACAAATCTTTGATTTTCTAACACTTAATTACAAACTTACTTACGCGCTAACTTAATAATTTTATTTTTCATAAATTTATCCAACACATCAACTTTTTAACAAGAGAACACATTTTTTTAATTATATGCCTTAACATTATTGATAGATGTATTAAAGTATTATTATTTTCTTAATAATTTTAACATATCAAAATTGAAACTAACAATTATGAAGAGTAATAAATATATAAAAATATTATTAGTAATTTTCTCAATTTTTTAGCTGTATGTCCACATTTTGTCTAATTGATAAATGTATAAAAGTATGTTAGTTTCCTAACAATGTTTAACATGATATGAGCTTTAACCAACACTTTGTGAAGAATGATAAATATATAAAAATACTATTAACTTCTAACACTCTTATATATAGTTCTAAGTAACATATTGAAACCATATATATAGTTCTAAGTAACATATTGAAACCATATGTTTTTTATCAAATCAAATATGATTCAATTAGAATCAAATTTGAACTTTTTTAATATGAAATTAACGAGACGAAGTAATTAATATGAATCCATTCGAATTTGAGTATTTCATATTTTTTTAGTATCAAATAAGGTTGGATTGAACTTAAAACTTTTTTATGAATTATTATTATATACAAAACACAATACATATAATATTTTAATTTTATATTGACAAAATTTTAACAAATTTTATTATTTATAGTTTCACAATAATAAAAAAAATGTTAGAGATTTACTAAACTATTATAGAGATAAATTCATATTTTAATAATTACATTAAAATAATAATTTAACGTGATTTTGGTATATATAATATTTAATTATAATATATTATAAAATAAAAAATTTATTTATAATTTTAATAGTAATTTAGTACATTTATAGCATATTATAAGAATATCAATACAAATTCAAATATAATTTAAACAAATGGTATATTTTTTTATCTAAATTCAATCCAACTATAACTTTAGAATCAATATGATCAATCTCTCGAATTAATCAAATTTTGATTTAGTTGAATTAATCATATTATTTGTTCATCCCTACTTATATATATATATATAATTATACACCTATATAACTAGATTTTTTTATTAAACGATACTTTGATGTGATACTTTGATGTTATTACTGTATAGCTAGTTTAAGCTTTTAGAAGTATTGGTTTCTAAAAATTAGCAACATTCCAACACATGAGTGGGCGTAGATTTATTTTGATGGTTTTTTAGTCATTTTATAAACCAACCCCATCTTGGCAGTTTTGAAAAACAAAAAACCTCAACCTACTTTGACCCCCCAAAAATTCAACTTTCAAGCAAACTTATAAGGTCAATTTAAGTATATTGATTTGACAATTTTGAATCTATAATGATATAAAGGTTTCATTGGATGAAAACAGAAAAAACAAATCATATAATTTAACTTAAAAATTATTACCATTACATATTATATTTACTTAATCTCTTATAACAAAATAAAATAAAATGATTTTAATAGGTATTGCGCAAATATAAAATTATGATTGTTTTTATAATTAATTATTAAAAACTTCTTACAGAATAATTATAAAAAAATTAAAAAAATTAAAGTATGCTTAATAACATACCGAATATTAGATGAAATTGTAGATCCAAATGAAATCTCATATTTTCAATCAAGAATATATACTCTATATAGTAATGTTAGAAAAATTATTAATATAGAGATTTTAAATCAAATTTTGGACTAATTTGAAAGTAATTTAAGTGATGCGAGTGACTATGAGTGTCTGAGTGAGAATCCATATTGATTAGGTTTATATTTTATAATTTTATATAAATTTAAAATTATAATTATAATATATAAAGTAATAATTAAATATATATTTTAAAAAATCAATATATATTAATATTATATGATCAATTTAATTTATTCATTTTTCATAACTTCTAAACCTCTAATTGTACCAACAAGATCGATTTTGATATATATTAGACTTATTTGGACCAACTAACCTCTAAAAAAATATATATATTTAATATGATCTTGTATTCAGATTGGTTGGTTGGTTTTGAGAAAGAGTGCCCACCGTTACTCATTTATATATATATAATTGTACAACTTTACGGTTAGTTATAATAGAAATGTTAATATCATTTAATTTTACATATACTTTTGCATTCATAATTTTTATACTCTACTATGTGTTTAGTTGTTGTAAAAATTAAAAAAATAATTTATTTTTCTATATATTATTCATAGTGTTAAAATTTAAGTGATGTGCCTATAAATTTAGGTGTGGATATCATTCCTATTAATTTAGTTCTAAAGATGAGCATTATAAATAGTTGTGGTTACTATTCTTACCTGTGGAAGTGGAACAACAAATAGAGTATCCAATAAGATGTTGGAGTAACATACCAAGGGCTCTTCGGTCGACCAAATGCCACTAGAACTTGATGAAGTATATATACTTTCGAGGATGAAAATGTATGTGATTGAACGCAAGACTAGAGTAACAATTTTCACTTCCTTCTCTATAGTAACACAATTTTTATCCTCATTTATAATAGGAATGAATAAGAATAATGTATCTATTAATATTCCGATCGAAAATAAAAATAAATAGAATTGATTCATTGTTAGAATGTAGTGGTAGTGAATAATTGTTCTCTTTATTCCGTTATTCGAAACTGATAAAGGAGCGTTCTTTGAATCGGGGTGATTAGTCTCAAGTTGTATTTGGTGAGATTCAAATCTGTTACTTAAAATTGGAGAAAAGAAAAATCTTACATTCGAATTAATGTTATTAGTTAAATTAGGCGTTTGTAAAGTAAAAGAGGAGAATTGAGTAGTGCTAACCTCTCTCTTATGGCTAGGGATGGGTACGGGGACGAACGAGGACAGATTTTAATATAATTGTCTCCGAATTGAATTATAAAATCTATCCTCAAAATTGCTCGAAAACCATTACAGTTTGGGGATGAGTTTTTATCCGCGGATAACAATTCGGGACAGTTATTAAAAAATGAAAAAAAACTATTTTTCAAAATCTTGTTCAATTAAGCTCCTTTTTGCTATGTAATCCACCTAAAGCAAATGGACAAGTATATTGAACTTGTTATTTAAATTTTTTATTTTGAGTATATGATAAAAAATTTAACATTTAATAATATATATTTCTATGAATCTAGATAAGATTAAATACATATAAATAAGAAACACAAGATATAAATAAAATATTATAAACTAATACAAATATTAAAAACTAATTAAATAAATTTAAGAAAACTTCAAGTACAATAAATCAAAACTTCTCTCTTTTAATTATTTATCAACAGTACTCGTATCCTGCAAAAATCAAACATATAAAATCACTTTTATAAACCAAAATAATAAATTGATTAATCAATAATGTAAATTTTTTACCTCAACATCACCTTCTACAATATTAATAGTGGAAGTGGATGAACCACGAGCTAACATATATGAATAAATTATAAAATATTTGAATACACAATTAAATAATTAATATATAGTACATAAAATTAGTTTTAATAAAATATAATATGTACAAGTATTAAATATATAGATTTATACCTTGTTTATGAATACTAGCCTATAACCAATCTTGAGTACATATCAAAACTTCCAATGTATTTTCTTTGAGTCTACTATGATGTTTGCTCACTACTCTACCACTTGTGCTAAATGCAGATTCTGAAGCAACTTTGGTGACCGAAATAGCCAAGATATCTCTAGCCATGTCATGCATTATTAGATACTTATGTTGTTACACTTCCACCAAGACAATATATCAAACTCTTCATCCAAAATTTCTACATCAACCTCCTCTAAATAAGAGTCTAACTCAAATTTCAAAGATCTAGCTTTATTTTGCATTAATTTCCATTGTTTATACTCATTTATACCACTAGGATTAAGAACACTAGTACCTTTTGAACTTTGAGATGTATTGGAGCGTGTTGAAAACTCCAGTTGTCGACTCTCTTCTAAAATTTGTTTATTTCGATACATATTTATCAAATTATAACACTTTCTTCTCACCTTTTCAATTTCAAAAATGGCATTCTCTCCATATATTCTTGGAAAATAAAATTCGAGATAATTCATCTTAAATCTAGGATCCAAAACAACTTCTATAGCCATGACAATATTAACTTCTTACCAATACTTATCAAATTTTACAAGCATGTTTGAAGTCATTCCCTTGACTAAATCATCCTCATCATTAATCTAATTATATAATGACAATTTGATGTCACAAATATAAGGAAATAACATGTTTATGGTGGGATAGTTGGAACCAAAAATCAATTCAGTAACCTTGTAAAATACTTCTAACTTATCACAAATTGTACTTGCCATTTTCCAAACCAATGCATGAGGAAGACTATTATAATTCTTATCCAATTGTTTTAAACGAGGAAACACTTTCTCATAAAACAATTCATTTTTAAGCATTAAAAAAGTAGAATTCCAACGAGTTTGACAATCAAGAGATAAATTCTTACAAGAAGACTTTATCTCTTGAGATGCAATTTTTTAAAATATTTCCTCCCTTTTTTGTGTTACTGTTCAATATGCAACATTATCTCTAACTTTAATAATGCGTTGATAAATTAGATTTAACTCATCTTTCACTACCAAGTTTAATATATGAGCAACACAACGCATGTGAAAAATATCTTCATACAATAACATTGAAGTTCTATCTAATGAATCTAACAGATCAGGTAGCATGGAATCATTAGTAGAACAATTATCTAAAGTTAAGGTTGAAATCTTACGATTAATGTTCCAATCCAAAAAGCAACTCATTCATTCTTGGCCAATAACTGCAGCATTGTGTGGAGTAGGAACATTTATAAACCTACAAAAAATTATATAGTAACAATAAAATTGTTATATATAATCATTTAATATATCAAATCTCTAAAAAACTATTTCATAGGAATTGTATAAATTTCAACAATAAACTTAAAAAATTACCTTATTATTTTACTATGAAAATACCAATTGTCATCAATGAAATGACAAGTTACAGCCATGAATCCTTTATTCTGATTTCCACACTTCCACATATCACTCATGATTGCAACACGACTTTTGTTGTTCTCCAACATATCCATCATTTTTTTTTCTCAACATCATAAACCTTTATAATGTCTCTCTTAACTGTTGCCCGAGAAATAGGTCTCCATATTGGTTGTAATGAATGTGAATACTCCCTAAATCAATGATGATCAATAATACTAAGAGGATACTCGTGTAGAATTATCATCTTTGCACATTTATCACGAGAAACTTGAGAATCAAAATTGTACTGTCCTAATTCAATTATATCCCTTTTCTTGTTAGGATTTAACAATGATTGACCGATACCTTTTTCTTGCCGTTTAAATGGACAACCTTTTGTATGTGCTTTCAAATGAGATGTCTCATTTCTTGTATCACCTCATAACCGCTTTCCGCAATAATTACATATTGCCTTCCATATCCCATTAATTTTCTTCCTATCAAAATGAACCCATGCTTCAGACTTTAATTTAGCATTCCCATCTTCTTCCTCACTACATTCATTTAATGGTTGACTTTGTATATTTTCAGGTGAAGAGGTTGATGTAAGGAGAGGAAACATTTGTATGTTGATCGGCACTTTAAGTTTCACCACTTGTTACCTCCATATTAAGTTCAATGTCATTTACTTCTTGAGAGGATTGTGGTGAAATTTTTTGAAAAAATAACTTTCAAAGTTCAAATTCATATATAAAAAATATATACATATACTTTCTATTATCTCACGTTACCTTTTCAACATATTCACTTGTCATGATATTTAAAGTCTCTGTTTTCTTCATAAATCTCTAACTCTACAAGACATGATAAAAAATTATCATTATACTATATTCCATATTCAATATGAATCGATAATAAGATTTTACCATATCCACTATGAATCGATAAAAGAGTAGCACTAATCTCACAACAGGGAGGTCCATACATAAAATAGAGTAGTCACTTTATTTCATATACATTATGAATCGATAATACATTATCCAGATGACTTCGGGCATTTAAATATGTTATGCCAAAACTATTCTAAGTCTCTTGACTAAATCTATCAAAGCACAAATCAAATAAGATTTTACCATGATCACTTAATATGACAGAAATTTTTATGACAAAAACAAAGTACTCAATAGCCATGTTTCATAACATGAAGGTCTATACACAAAACAGAGTAGTTAATTTATTCCATATACACTATGAATCGACAATACATTGTCCATACTCTAGATGACTTCAGGCATTTAAATATATGTTAGATTTAACCATTTTTGCTCAAGAAACATAGTAGCAAAAATATCATAGCAATGAGAGTAACCATGTATCAGCCAAACAACCACCAAGAAATCTACTTCATATGAGAAAAGGAAACACTTACTTGATGAGACCACAAAGAAGAAGGGATAGCAAGTCGGCGATAAGCGTATAGCCGAGAACAGCAAAGATGATTGGCAAGAGAGGCAACTCAGAGACGCGGCGTAGTGACTGGCGACAACGCGGTGCTGTGAATGGCGATGATGCGACCCTGTGAATGGCGACGAGATGGAGGGACTAGCGATGACACGGTGCAGGGACTGGCGATGACATGATGTAGGGACTGGCGATGACACGACGCAGGGAATGGCGATGACATGGTACAGGAACTAGCGACTGGCAACGACGTAGCGACTGGCAATTGGCGAGAGAACTGAGCAGATCTGTAGATGTGAGAAAAATTGAGAGAAATTGAGAGAAATTGAGAGTCTGAGATTAAAAAAAATAGCGGTGAGAGAGTAGTCAATGACAAATTAGGTTTCTTTATATATTAGGTTAAAAACAAGTAAATTCTAATTAATATATAATTTGTTTAAATAAATATAATTAATTTCGAGTACAGATGAGTATGATTTTAAGTATAATCGTAACCGAATCGAACCCATTCTTTTATGTTTGGTTTTTATCCGAAATGGAACTCATCCCTAAAATTAAACCGTTAAAAACCAAACCGTTGATACGGTTATACGTGGATAACTTTTTTGCGCATTCCTAGTTACAACATTAAGCTCTATATCTCTTTCATGTTCATCATGACGTGTACCCATTATTAGTAGATCTATATGCTTTAAAAAGGATGATAATTATTTTCAATAAATCTTCTCGTTCTCAAACGCTAATTATATATAATATAAACGCTTTAAAAAGGAAGAATGGGTGGATGAATTCAAGCCTTGAACTAATTAATGAAGTACAGAAGTCAACAAAGTCTTTGCGCAGTCATTTTATATAATAAAATATAATATAATAAATTAAATTAAAAATTATACTATATACCTATATAATAAAATACAAATTATTTCACTTTATTTATGAGCATAATACATGTAAAAATTATACTATCTACCTATCTAATAATTTTTTATTTATGAGCATAATACATGTAAAAATTATACTATCTACCTATCTAATAATTTTTTTTGGTTGATTTAGGATGGTCAACTTAGAAGATTTTTTTTAATTATTAGAAAAATATTTTTAAAATTTATAATAATAAAAATAAAATTTCAAAAATATTAATAATTTTTATTAACTAATAATCAAGACTGAACAAGTACCTCCAATTCTCAAACAATGCTGATTATATATAAATTGAAATGAGTAAATAAAGGAAATATGGGTGGATGAATTCAAACTTTGCGCTAATTAACGAAGTAGAGAGGTCAACAAAGTCTTTGTCCAGACTCCAAGTCTTTACCAGAAAAAAAATACTCTATAGTTCTTTTTTGTAATTAAATATAAGCATGTACGGTACCTTATTTGTGAGGATAATTAAATATAAGCGCTAATTAATGATGATTGTGTCATTGGGAGTAAATTTATCTTTTTAGTGCTCTATGTTGATGGCATATTATTGGCTAACAACGATATAGACTTGTTGCACGAAACCGAGATCTTAGTAATGTCTCTTTGGTATTAGGAATTGAGATGCACCAAGATCGTTCTCGAGGTGCCTTTGGGTTATCATAAAAGAGCTATATCGAGAAGATACTTGCTAGATTTGGCATGAAAGATTGTGCACGAGAAGATACTCCCGTTGCCAAAGGAGACAAGTTTAGTTTCAATCAATGCCGTAAGAATGAGATTGAAAGAATATAGATGCAAAAGATTCCTTATGCTTCGGTAGTTGGGAGTCTCATGTATGCTCAAGTATGTACGCGTCTAGATTTGACTTACATAGTGGGTATACTGGGCAGATACTTAAGTGACCTCGGTATAGATCATTGGAAAGCAACCAAATGGGTTATAAGGTACTTACAAAGAACAAAATATTATATGCTCACCTATCAAAAATCAAATAATTTGGAGATAATTGGGTATTCTGACTACGATCTTACGGGTTGTCACGATACAAAGATATCCACTTCTGGCTATATCTACATGTTGTTTGGAGGAGCTATATCCTGGAGAAGTACTAAGTAGTCACTTATAGCTCTTTTTACAATGGTAGCATAATTAGTAGCTTGTTATGAGGCAACCAATCATGCGATATGGTTGGGTAATTTTTTCACTGGGTTGTGTGTTGTGGACGGAATTGGAAGACCACTAAATATTTATTGTGACAATCTTTCAACAGTCTTGTATTCGAATAACAATAGAAGCTCTTCGAATTCTAAACATATAAACATTAAGTTTCTAGTTGTTAAAAAGAGAGTTCAAAGTAAAATAGTGTCTATTAAGCATATAGGAACAAACTTTATGCTAGCAAACCCACGACTAAAGGTTTGACACCCAAGATCTTTGATAAGCATACTACTCAAATGAGTGTTGTCTTATTTGATGATATGAAGTTTTAGTGGGAGTTTGTGTTCTGTATTTGGTTATTTTGTTTGATGTTGTTATAATACTTTATGTATGTTCATTTCTTTTGTTGAATAAAGTTAATGGTTCTATTGTCTTTATTACTCTAAATGTGTTATCTTTCAATTGTGGTCTAACATAAAGTTTGAAAGATTGAGGTTTGATCTCACTAAGGAATAAAAGACCAATTGGAAATAGGCATGATTAAGATCATATTACATGTAATTTCTAGTTACACATTCATACTTGATCTTTGTTGTTAAATATATTTGGTATGATGATTATTGATGGATCGAGTTATGATAAATGTAACAAGGGTGACTTTGGTCTTATATTGGTACATGATACAAACCAAATTGATTAAAGAAATAGAATAATTAGCAAGTTTATGCACACCTAATGTTATCAAATATAATTGTATTGGAATTCATTCTTAACCTAAGTGAGAGATTGTTGGGTCATTTTTTAAGAACTTAATGAATAGGCTAACAAACTAAGAAAATTATATTTTAAGTTATTATTATTCTAATTGGGCTAATTAAGTATTCTAATTAAGAAAACCTAATTTAACATCTTATACGATATGTGCTTCGCATGGTGTAATACTCAATAGTAAACTTAATTAAAATTAATGAGGTTTTCATCATTTTATTATATAAGAAATACTGTAAGGTTTGGTCTCCAAGACTAATCACTATTATTTCTCATCCTCTCTTGGAAGATTATAAACTTTTAATCTGTTCTTTAATAATTTATTATGGATTCGGGTATATTCTTAGTATGTTTTGCGTAATCTTTATAATATGACATGAGTAAGATCTATTCATGTATTTAGATCTAGTTATAACAAATTCATGAAAATTCTTAGTATGTTTTGCGTAATCTTTATAATATGACATGAGTAAGATCTATTAATGTATTTAGATGTAGTTATAACAAATGCATGGAAAAATTATACTATATACCTTTCTAATATTTTTTTTAATTATTGGTTTATTTAGGATGGTCTAGAAGATTTTTTAAAAATTATAAGAAAAATATTTTTAAAATTTATAATAATAAAAATAAAATTTCAAAAGTATTAATAATTTTTAATTAACTAATAATCAAGACTGAACAAGTCCCTCCAATTCTCAAACAATGCTGATTATAAATAAATTGAAATGAGTAAATAAAGGAAATATAGGTGGACGAATTCAATCTTTGCGCTAATTAATGAACTAGAGAGGTCAACAAAGTCTTTGTCCAGACTCCAGAGTCTTTACCAGAAAGGAAAAAAAAGACTCCAGATTCCTTTTTTGTAATTAAATATAAGCACGTACGGTACCTTCTTTGTAACTAAATCAAATTTGATTTGCTGGTATCTTCGATCTATTATTTATATTAAATCTTATTTTATTTTACATTAAAAATTTATTAAATCCTTAGTATTTACAATAGAATGAGAGGAGAAAATGAATTATAAAATATATATTTGAAATCGAATTGTTAAAATTTGAGAACGATTTTTTAAGAGTAAGGATTCGTGACAGTTATTAAAAATTATTCAAAAAGAATTATTTTTTAAAATTTATAAAAAAATTTTATATATCTACACGAAAAATTAATAAACATTAATTATTAATTAATATATAATTTAATTTAATAAATATAATTAATTTTAGTAAGTGTACTCGAACAATATTTATTACTTTATGTTATGTTTTTACCCAAAATTATATTAATCTCAAAAATTTATTAGATAAAAATTGAAATAAAATTACAAATAAACAAATCCTCGGCTTTTTTGACCATTCCTATCATCCATGACCTTAGACATTAAACTAAAAAATATCTCTTTATAAAATAAAATATTTTTTTATTAATTATTATGTTCAATCAATTATCAACTATATATTACTATTAATTAATTAAAAATTATAATATTAAAAAATTAAAAAAATTAAAAAATCATCAAAATAAAATATTATATTTATTATATAAATTAAAAATTATATTTAATTAAAAAAAATTAAAAGTACATAAGAATATATATTAATTCAATGAATTATTATATTTATCTCCCAAATATTCAATTATTTTATGTTTACATTCGTAAAATAATTCTTGAAATCCACGATATATTTAATTTTAATTTATTATATGTAATAAAAAATTTAATAAGATAAAAAAATTTAATAAGATAATCATTGTTGTAGTTTATATAATTTTTAATTTCATGTTATATTAATAATATTTTAATCATTTTATATTATATACTTAATTTTAATTTTATATATATAATAAAAACTTTAATAATATTTTTAGAATTAAAAAAAATAATACAATATAATTTGTATTTATAACGATAAATAATATCACGTTAAATGTAATACAATATTTTTCGTCCTAATAAACCTTACACCAAATTTCGATTTAAAGAGTGGTTTGGAAATGATCAATAGAGATTGTGCTATCTGCCTGTGTAGCAATTTTATTTTTATTCGTTGATTTAAGATGACCACCTCAGATAATTTTTCTTAAAAAAAATAATATTATAATTAAATGATATTTTTTCTTAAAAAAAATAATATTATAATTAAATGATAATAAATATCAGAGAAGTAGATATTGCGCTATCTGCGGGTCTAGCAATTTTTTTTATTCTTTATTCGATGATTTAGGATGGCCGACTCAGATGAATTTTTTTAGAAATTATAAAAAATAATATATTTAAAATTTATAATAATAAAAATAAATTCTTAAATATTGCTTATTATATATAAATTGAAATGAGTAAATAAAGGGAAAATGGGTGGATTAATTCAAACTTGGAGCTAATTAATGAGGTATTCGTACGGAGAAAAAAAAAACAAGCAGCTAATTAATGCTTGGAATAAATGCTTGGTCGCTTCTTTGTCAACTAAACCAAATTTTGTGGCATTGCGCTATCTGACATATTTTAGGCGGGGAAACTCGTATTAAAAGTTTTCCCATAGCATATAGCATAGAGAGGGTGGGTACAGAGTCATACACTTAATTATTTTTACTGAAAGATTAATTAATTAATTGTTTTAGATTGAGTTATTCTATACATATTTATATTTAATTCATATAAGATAAATATGTTATTTTTTAGATATATTTTTCACATATATCCTCAATATTGAATTAAAAATTCAACAAAAATTACTCAATTATTTTCATTTTTAATCTAATAAAATATACATTTATAACGTTATAAAATACATATTCTAATACATTTATGAAGATATGTTAAATTTATGTTTATCACGTTATAAAAAATATATGTTTAATATTTGGGTTGGACCAAAAATGAAGATACCATGAAACTATGGTCACTTTAAATTATGCATTTTTTTTTTATCTTTCATAAACTTGTACACTTTAGTCACATTAGTTACATAATTTAGACATTTTAATGTTTTTTATTTGTTGCCAATCTTGATTTTAAAAAAAAAAACTTAATAGTAAAGTACTAAAAGATGTTTAATGAGAAAAATATCCTAAACAATGAAAAATAAAGTAATTAAAATGACTAAGTTGTCAAATAATGATTCAAGTGTGTACAAATATAATGATAAAAACGTATATATAATGGATCAATTTTTTTGCACAATTTAAGTCCACAACCTTATATGATACACACATTATAAATTTATAACCCACAACATATCTACACATTAGAGTCATCCAAACTAATATGATCCATTATATATACAAATTAATTTTATCAATCTACACAATTCATTAAATGATATTTTAATAATTATGTAAAAAATTGTACAAATTACAAATCTCTATAACTCAAAAATTAAAAATATAATATGTTACATTTGTTTTATAAAATTTTCAATTAATATTAGAAAATTACAGCTAACTTTGACATATAACAAATAAAAATAGAAAACATAATAAATTGAATAATTTCATTGAATAGTTTAAAAAGAAAAAGAATAATTTAAAGCAATAGACTCATTTAATTATGATGATTAATAGAGTATAAATTTTGATTCATTAAGTTAAAATTATTAAAAAACTCATCATTTATAAAAAAAAAAGATAAAATATATTATATTTTAATATAAGAAAATCAAATCGAATATATGCAAATTTAAAAATACTAATCCGTTATTGGATCCCATTTTGTGGATTTTTGAAAATTTTCATCCATTGTAATTCGATTATCGGATGTAAATCATTCGTATTTTTTTGAAAGCAGATGAATTTGTGAATTAATAATGAATATTATATATACCCTAAAAATAAGGTAATTAAAATGCCCGTATTCGTTAAGAGAGGGATCAAGGTGTTTGTGAAAGTAAACTAACTACAAATATATTTTTTTAAATAAAATTCTATCTATGAAAAGTTATCTACGAAAAGTTATGTTATTGTTTTGCATTTATTGCATTATTAAATTAAATCAAGTTGTATCACTTGATATTTGGGTCACCTTAATTAATTTATAATGAAATATGAAAGTAATCCGAAAAAGGATGAAATTGAAAGAAATTTAAAATAAAAATAGTTAAAATTCATTATATTTTCTTATCTTATTATGAAATTGCAATAATTTTTTTAAATGCCATTTTTAGTATAAAAATAGTTATTTTTTAAAAGGTTAATTTTAGAAAATAAGGTTCAAATTATTTTATGAAATTTAATTACGAATTTTCCCTTAGTGATTAAGTTACTAGAAAATGTATCATTTAATTACACTAGCAAAAATGCACCTACTTTACATATGAGTAATCTTATTTTATTTTCAAATCATATTTATTAAATTTATATAATAGCAACAAGTTTTTATATGTAATTTAAAAATCATAATTTGTAACATAAAATAATTTTCGACTCTAATAATTTTGGAGACACAACTATGTCTTAATTTTGCACAATTAATAGGAGTTATAACTCTTTCTTTTTTGAATAACGTGTATTCTTTGAATGAAAAATAAGAAATTACATCTCTATTATCCAATTATAAACACCACTGAACCATTTAAATTGAACTAATTTATTTTCTTATTCAGTTCGATTTATTTGTTTATTAACTGAATTGATTTATCACATTCAGTTAAAATTTAAATAAATATTAATTTTTTTTGTGATTAATTTAATTTAATTACATATAATAAATTAACCGAAATAAAAGAATTGTCAAATAAAGGCTAAATGTATAGCAAATAATTTTTTTTTCTTTTAAAGAAAATTAAATCTTCAAATATTAATCGTTTGTTTAATTATAATTTTAAAATACTCATATTGAGCAAATATGTACAAGTAATGAAAACTTTTTTTTCAAATTGTTTTACCGTATTTGAGTTTTTTCTTCTTCTTTGAAAAATTGCAAAAAATAACACTACTAAAACTTATAAAAATAACAAAAAATAATACTTTAATAATATGGAATGATATCCAAATGGATTGCGTTCAACAACGACTCAAATGACTATATTTTAATTTAAACGACATTTAATTGAATATCGTTAAATATGAAATGATGTACCATACTTTTTTATAATATTGAAAATGTATGAGTTGGATATTTGTAATGTTATTTCTGGATGTTGATATTGAGTTAAAACCTAAATTTGGTGTATATGAATCAAATAGTGGAGACTATCTTGTGAGATTATTGAGCATATAACATTTTATTATGAATAGTAATATTTATTCTACTCTTTTAAACATTTTTCATATTATTTTAAATTGTTAGATGATATCTTTAGGTGTTGCATTGAATGTTAGGATTTTAAGCATCTTATAAGGTATCATATACTTACTTTTATTACTTTGATTAAATGATTTGAGTAGAAGTCGAAAGTGTGTACCTATCTTCATTCATATTTGACTTCTAGTATAGAAAAAAGATATATATGGGATTCCCTAAGAAAAAAGAATCAAACTAGTCACTTACCATAATAATATATGTACATGGGTCAGTTCTCTTAAAAAAAAGAGAAAGCAAAAGAGAGAAAAAAATAGTTTAACTAAATACTATGACCTTAAATTCTTAAAAAGTAGTGACATGGTATTACCAAATAGTAGGAATAACCTCTTGAAGTTAAATGTATTTTCATTCATCTTGAAGCACATTCTTAATGTTTTTACTTAATATTGATTAAAGTATGATATGACTAATGTGATGTCTTCACAATCCTAGCATTTGATTCCTTTCATAGGATACATGTTATTCATATTTGATTCTTTCTTATTTATCATATGTTCTAGTAATGGGTAATGAATTTGTGACATGTAATTGATTCAACAATGAACTTTGATCCTTTGAGATGTTAGGTGAACTTGCGCATGAGTCTTAAATTATGAATTGAAAAGAAACTAAAGCATGAGAATTTTCATAATTTTGTTTTTATTTTTGTTATTAGTTTTTGCATATTAGGATGTTGTTAGGTATCATTATTGAAAGCACTCACAAGTATTAACTCTTCCACTAGGTACACCTAGGGATTTAAAGACTTGTTGCATATCTAATATAACCGTAAAAATCTACAAAAATGTGTTTAGTTTATTTATTTTTTGTTTTAGGTTTTTAGCACAAAGATGGTTGAGGGTTGCGATAAGTTTTTGAAAAGCACTTGTATTTCATTATTTAATTGTGTTTATTTGTTATGAATATGTTTGATTAATGTTGTCCCTTATCCTCTGATTTTTGTGATTTGTTATTGTTTCCTTTACCTCTAAGCATTCCTTAATGTGTAATAAACAGAAGCTATATAATTAGTTTTTGAGCAAAATTGGTATTGAACATTGCTACGGCCTCTACCAGTTCGTGCACCATTTCTACCAATATGTCCATCACCATTATTACCATTAGCAAAATCATTAGAACTATTAGAAGTACCTTGTGTAGAAGAAGCATTTCCTTTGCTATTAGCACCGTTTCCAGCATTTATAAAATTAGTCTGGTACACATGTGACTCATCTGCCTTATCTTTTTATGAAAGAAATTTTTCATAAGCTAATAGTTCACTTTAAGCCTGTTCAAGTTTCACATCTCCATGATTCAGATAACAAAGGAATGAATTGAATCTAGGAAAAAAATCTCCGAGAATCAAGATTATCAAATCTTGATCATCTACTGGCCTACCAATGGTATAGTTGATGAGTGCTCAAAAAGCACTAAAATTACCATGATTTTATGCATATTAATTGATTAAAAAATATATATATTTATATGTTTCATTATATATTTATATATATTTGTCTTTTTCAGAATCACGGGTATTTTTATTGTTTTTCAGGTATTTTGGCTTAAAAATGTAATTAAAAGACTCAAAGAGGAATACTGGAAGCAATACATCACAAATATATTAATAAATAAATGGGGAAACACTACTACAAAAAGGGGTATATAAGTCGATGTCTAAAGTCGGTTTTTTGTAAAAACCGACTTTGAATGAATTTAAAGTCGGTTGTCCACGTCAACCGACGCTATGTTACGTGGATAGCGTCGGTTGTCCACGTCAACCGACGCTACGTTACGTGGATAGCGTCGGTTGTCCACGTCAACCGACGCTACGTTACGTGGATAGCGTCGGTTGTCCACGTCAACCGACGCTATGTTACGTGGATAGCGTCGGTTGACGTGGACAACCGACGCTATCCACTTAACGTAGCGTCGGTTGACGTGGACAACCGACGCTATCCACGTAACGTAGCGTCGGTTGACGTGGACAACCGACGCTATCCACGTAACATAGCGTCGGTTGACGTGGACAACCGACGCTATCCACGTAACGTAGCGTCGGTTGACGTGGACAACCGACGCTATCCACGTAACGTAGCGTCGGTTGACGTGGACAACCGACGCTATCCACGTAACATAGCGTCGGTTGACGTGGACAACCGACGCTATCCACCTAATATATGCCCTAACATCTCATTTAGTACGCAGAGTTCCAGTTTTCGATCTGCTTCTTCCTCTCCTTTCCTCACTCGAGTCACTTTTCTCCCACAATCTTAATCGTGCGCCACCTTCATTCTACATTTCCGGCCACCTCCAACCACCATTTGAACGGACGTTTGTAAGTTTTCTCTTCTCACAATATTATCTGTCAGTTCTTCTTTTTTTAATAGCAAAATGTTAAAATCTGCGTATGGGTATTCCATTGATTAATTCCCGAAATATGAATGTTCTTATGTCTTAATTTGGAGTGCAATATTTCGTGCAGTAGAACCAAATAATTCTTTATTTCATTTTTAATAAAATGGGATGATCCAAGGCTGATCTTAACTTATATAAGTATGAGTTAAAAACCGGAGGTTGTGATAATTTGTAAAATACATATGCTTGTGACAAGTAGGATAAATCAAAAAGGGTTTGTGATCTATTATTATTAATATTACCAAGTGACTTTTTTATAGTCGAAATAAAGTGAACAACGTTTAATTTGTGCTAATTTATCAGCGTGTAAATGTATTTCGTTAATCGAACAGCGTATTTTTGTATAAATTTTTGATTTAGTTATGTTTTTTTGTTTGCTTGTAATAATAATGTTTGAATTATTACTTGTATGTATTCAATAATATGTGAAATGTTTTGTGGGTTTGCGTGGATAAATTTATACGTATAATTAATATTACTTTGTAATTATGATATAGTAACATGCTTAGAAATTAGAATCAACCGCGTGATTGGTTTTTATATATATATTCATGAAACATGAACTGCTTATTTTTTAATTTGTATATAAATGGTTTTGTAAAATGATTAAAATGATAACTATTTTGCATTATGTATGTTTTGATATATATTCTAATAATTAGGAAATTTATATATAATAATACATAATTAAGTAATATGTTTAATTAATGTCATTAATAGAAAATGGACAAATCTTGGATGTCAAAGTGTAGAATTGAGCAAGACTATATTTCTGGAGTTGAAAGTTTTATGGAATTTGCTTGTAGAACTAGTAATACTGGAAGTAGTATGATTCGATGCCCATGCGTTAAATGTAAAAATGAGTGATTTCATGAATTTGATGAGGTTAAGTATCACCTTATCTGTAATGGTATTCTATTGAGCTATAAATGTTGGTATTATCATGGAGAAAATATTAATAATACTCATGGAGAAAAGTATAATAAGAATGTGGGTGGATTACATACATCATATCATAATGTACAGACAGAAAATATGTTTCGTGGTGTTGAAGATGAATTACGCGGGGATGATCCCGAAACCTTTAATAAACTTATAGAAGATGCCGAAAAACCGTTGTATCCAAAATGCAAAAAATACACTAAGATGTCAGGATTGGTTCATTTGTACAATGTCAAGGAAAAACATGGTTTTTCTGACAAGGGATTCACAGAATTACTAACTCTACTAGTCGATATGTTTCCTGAGGGTATTGAATTGCCATCTTCAATGTATGAAGTGAAGAAATCTCTTAGTCGATTTGGCATGGAATATCATAAGATTCACGCTTGTCCTAATGATTGCATTCTTTATAGAAAAGAATATGAGACATTACATGATTGTCCTATGTGTAAAGAATCGAGATGGAAGCATGGTACAAATGATACAACACATAAGAAAGGCGTGCCTGCAAAGGTTCTTTGGTACTTTCCTCCGATCCCTCGCTTTCAAAGGTTGTTCAATAGTAAATATACATCAAAGATGTTGACTTGGCATTCAGATAATCGATCTGATGATGGGGTGCTACGTCATCCTTGTGATTCTCCAAATTGGAAAGTAGTAGATAATTTATCTCCTCAATTTTCATCTGATCCGCGCAATCTGCGTCTTGCCATTGCTGCTGATGGAATTAATCCACATAGTTCCCTCAGTAGTAGATATAGTTGTTGGCCAGTAATTATGGTAACATACAACCTTCCTCCCTGGTTGTGTATGAAAAGAAAATTCATGATGTTAACATTATTGATCTCAGGACCGAAACAACCTGGTGTTGATATTGATGTATATTTGCAGCCTCTGATAGATGATTTAAAGACGTTGTGGAATGATGTTGTAAATGTTTACGATGCATATAAAGAAGAATACTTTAACTTGAAGGGGGTTCTTTTATGGACAATTAATGATTTTCCTGCCTATGGAAACTTATCAGGACATGCAACAAAAGGCTACAAGGGATGTCCTATATGTAGTGATGGAACTTCTGCAAAGTATCTTGTTCACGGACGAAAGATGTCTTATAGAAAACATAGGAGATTTTTGCCATCTGGACACAAGTTTAGATACCAAAAGAAACCGTTCGATGGTGAAGAAGATCATGATCATGCAACTCGACCTTTGCGAGGTATTGAGATATTAAGGCAATTGAATGGGATGACATTCAAACGATATGGAAAGATGAAAAAAAAACTCACCAAGTCTGGGAAACGAAGGAGGTCAACTAATGAAATTGGTGAAAATGAAAAAGATTTTGAACCGAATGGTTGTTGGAAAAAAAAATCAATATTTTGGGAATTTCCTTATTGGAAAGACCTACACATTCGTCACATCTTAGATGTCATGCACATTGAGAAGAATGTATTTGAAAGCTTGATTGGCACTTTACTTAATATACCTGGAAAAACAAAGGATGGCATTAAAGCAAGATTGGATTTAAAGAAACTAGGCATACGACCTGAATTGGAACCAAGGGTGGAAAATGATAAGAATCGAACATACTTGCCACCAGCATCATATACAATGTCAACAAAAGAGAAGGATGTGTTTTGTAAATGTTTGGAAGGTGTGAAAGTTCCTGATGATTACTCATCCAACTTAAGAAATTTTGTGTCTATCACCGATAAGAGACTGTATGGATTGAAATCACATGACTGTCATATCTTAATGCAACAGTTATTACCAGTTGCTATTAGATCAATTCTTCCAAAACATGTTCGAATATCAATAATTCGGCTATGTTCATTCTTCAATACCATATGCAAGAAATCTATATCAATTGGCGAGTTAAATTCTTTACAGAAAGAAATTGTAGAAACTTTGTGTCTAATTGAAAAATATTTTCCTCCTTCTTTCTTCGATATAATGATTCACTTATGTGTTCATTTAGTTCGAGAGGTTTAATTATGTGGTCCTACTTACTTAAGGTGGATGTATCCTTTTGAGAGATATATGCAAGTCCTTAAAGGATATGTAAATAATAGATATAGACCTGAAGGATGCATGGTGGAATGCTACATTGCTGAAGAGGCCATTGAGTTTTGTTCTGAATACTTTAGTGGTTGCACTGAAATTGGGAATCCTATGCACAAGTTATTCTTAGAACGTCACATGATCCAAGTAGGTAACCCTATGCTTGGTGGAAGTAAGAAATTATTTATTGATCGCACTCGATGGGAAAAAGCACACCGAATCATTTTGGTAAATAATAACGAGGCACAACCGTACATAGAGTAAGTGATGTTCATTGTTTCATCTTTTATTTAACTATTAATGATGATATATAACTTAATATATATTTAATAACGTTACAGGATGCATTTAAACTTATTGAAGATCGATCCTCGTTATAAAAAAAAAGGAGGAGAAAAATGGTTGTATGATGAACATAAGCGAGAGCTTATTAATTGGTTTCGCAACCACGTAAGTGTCACAAACAAAAAATCATGCATGTATCCTCCTATATATATTCAATGTTTTAAAACTTTGCTCTAAACACATTTTGTGTTTTTGTATACATAGATTCGAGGTGAACTCAAGAAACCCAATCATAAAATATCAGAAAGTTTACAATGGCTTGCACATGGCCCAAAATTCGATGTCAAATCATTTCATAGTTTCACAATAAATGGATCGAGGTTTACGACTCAAGCTAGGGACAAAGTCCGAGTAAATCAAAATAGTGGGGTGCAGATGGTTGCACAAACTATGCAATTTGCCAGTTCAAAAGATGCTAATCCTGTCCTTTCTGATAGAACATATTATGGTATAATACAAGAGATTTGGGAATTGGATTATGAGGTCTTCCATGAGACAGTATTCTTGTGTGATTGGGTCGAAGATGTTATCAATGTTGGATATAAAATAGATGATTTTGGATTTACTCTTGTAAATTTATCCAGGATAAGTCACACAGATGATCCTTTCACGTTAGCACTTCATGCAAAGCAAGTATTTTACGTGAGCGATCAAATTGATCCAATATGGTCTGTTGTGTTAACGCCTCCACAAAAGGAGTTTTACCATTGTGATGTTGTAGAAGATGATGACTCTATGCTTGATACATTAACCAATATTAGTAATTTCTCAAATAAATTGCCTAATGTACGTGATGATCTAATTGATGATGATGATTCTTCGACATGGACTCGTAGTGATTGTGAAGGAATATATGTATACGATCAATAACCTAATTAAACATAATGTATGTTCTATATTGTTGTAATAACTCTTGTATATATGTGTGTTCCTAAAATTGTCAATTAATTTATATTTCTCCACTTTTGCAGATATTTCATGGATATTCAGCTTGTAGATCCAAATGATCCATTGGGGTATTTGAAAAGAAGGGGTTGGGCGAATATACCTGATGCTCCACTTAACCCAGATGATAGAATACCCGTTAAATTTGATGCTACTGGTAATCCACTAGGGGAGAATGGTCAACAATTGAAATCTTCTATTGGTCGACTGGCAAAGTCCAGTATACCAATCAATATAAATCATTGGTCTGAGGTTGCCGATGTAGAAAAGTTTAAAATATGGATAACCATTTATGTAAGTCTCTTATATTTTATAATCAATATATATATATTATATATTGATTGTATCTAATCTTTTGTACTGTGTTTTTACAGAATCGTTACAAAGTCGATGACAATTGGCAGGGCAAGTGTTATAAGATTGCAAATAAGGCGTGGAAGGAATACAAGACTTCTAGATTGGCGAAAAATTATGTGTTTCCATATTTGGAAACACTTGATGAGAATGTGATATACAAAATCCCTGAAGGACACCCCTGGATTACACCTCAAGTTTGGAAAGACTTTGTAGATTATAGACGTTCAGAAGAATTTCAAATTATTAGAGAAGATCACCAGAATGTCCAAATGCATAACATTCTTCCTAACCGTACTGGGAGGTCTTCAAATCCTGAAGTTAGATTTTGAATGGTATTATTAATTTGTCTTAATTTTATAAATATTTTTATATTAATTTTTCTCAATTTAATTTCATGTCATTGTTAATAAAATTTTCCTAATTTATGTAGGAAGCTGAATTGGGTAGACCTGTTACCCGAATGGAATTGTACATAGAAACAAAGACTCCCAAAACGAAGAATGCAAGACCGATGACTCAACGAGGAGAAGAAAAATTAAATAAGTTGGTTAGTAATTTCGTTTGATAAAAAGTCTGACTGATACTTAATAATTGATGTAATAATGAATGATATGTTTGTGTGCTTTATTATTTGTAGAGAGCTGTTCAAGAAAAACTATACAGGGGTGAAATAATCGAAGAGCCTGGGAGAGATGCTTTATATCATGCAATCGGACGTGATCATCCTGGTCGTGTTAGGGGAGGTAGCCAATATGATGGTGCTTTGGAGTATTTTAAAATTCCAAAACATAAGCCTCAGACGGTAAGTAAGGAGAAATACACTAAAATTGAAGAAGAATTCAACTCCTTTAAGGCCTCCGTGATGAGTGAGATTGCCACTCTAAAAGAACATCAATCACAACAATTGTCAGCCATGGCATCATGCTACAACCAGGGCATGCCATATTGGCCAAGCATGCAACCATCCATGCCAGGCATACCACCTTCCATTCCAGGCATGCCACAATCCATGCCAAGCATGCCACCATCCATGCCAGGCATGCCACCATCCATGCCAGGCATGCCATCCACCCAATCTCATTGTGCTCAAACTACATCCAGTATGGGATATAGCCATCCTATTGGTCCTCATTATATGTCAGGAATGCACATGCAATCAAGTAGTGGTTCATTTTCTCCAATGCAATCTGTACATTCTTACCATAAATCAAGCCAAGATGAACATATTGGTGAGAATGTACATCCAATAGCTACCCCATATGAGAGTCCTCCTCTATTTGATGAATCATATGTGGTAAGATTTTAATTTTTAAATTCTTATTATATGTTTTATTTTTTATATATAACACTTAAATTTTTTACAGAATATGAAATGTTTATTGAAACATCCTTCGTCAACGGACTATGTTGCTATTGGAACGGTACAACAATTGAGTGATGATCGGATGATTCATAATCAATATTTGCCTAATCATTGGCGAATAGTAATTGATCAATCATTGTTTCATGATTGTCCACTACCTGTGCCTTCTGATGCTACCACAGTCCAAGAGGCGGTTGGACAGTATGTGGCTTGGCCGTCGATTCAAGTTGTTCTAAATTTTGACATGGTACTATTTTTTAACTTAAAAAATAACACTTGTTTACTACTATTATTTAATGTGATCTTATATTGTTACTAAAAATACATATATGATACTTTTTTGGTAGTCTATTATACCAGAACTCTTAAATGCATCACATTTAAGAGATACCAAGCAAGTATCTCGTGCTAAATCTATGACTAGTGGTCAATCCTCGTGCACCAAGTCATTCAAGAAGAAGCCTTGGAAAAAGTATAGTCATACTTATGCGTTACAATTCAGTAGAAATCTTGGCAGTTTGATGACTATTGTTGGGAGGGCATCTAGCATAAATGATGGATGGACTGTGCCACTTCCTATTGAAATTTCTGGTGTAGACATCGGCCAAACTTATATATCGATCGAGTGCTTGTTGCAAATATTTGAATATCAAATGATCGATTTAAGTATAATTCAAGTGTGGACAAGGTGAGTCCTCAATCTAGTTAGTTTTCTTTTATTTATGCAGAACATTATATTTATATTATCTAATTATATATATACATATATAGGGCTTGCTATTATCGACTTCAACATAATCACTCATCACATTTAGCAATGTTCTATGATTCTTCATATGTTAATCAATATCAAGAGAAGGATGTTAGCATCAGAGCTAAACAATTATGTGATAGAGCATTAACGCTTAGCAGAAATCAAAAGTTGATAATCCCTTGGCCATTAAGGTTTGAACAAGGCCAAGATCATTGGATGTTGGTAATCATTGATATGTTCAATAATCATGCTTGGTACTGTGACTCAACTTCCATAGAACTGAGTAAAGATACAAAAGCAGTTGTTGAAATGTAAGAGTTATATTTAGTTACATATTAGTTTTTTCTATTATTTTTTGTAATATTTAATAAAAACTAATCGTTTTATATCTTGACAGGGCATGGAAGTTATGGAACAAGTCTAGGGGCATTGTCCTTAAAAAATCTCATAAGCTTATATGGACAAAAGTTATGGTATGTACAATTCAATATTAATAATTTTATTAATTTTACAATTAAATAATAAGGATGTTCGAATATGAAAATTCATGTATACATGCACTTTTTTTTGTAGGTTCCACAACAAAATAATGGAGTCATGTGTGGTTATTATGTCATGAAGTTTATGAGTGAAATCATCACAAATATCAAAATTCCAATTGATGATGTGGTAATATATTTTACCCATATACATACAAGTTTTAACATATTTGAGTTTGTTTTTGTAAATTAATGAAATCATATTCTTATTTTGATTTTGAATACATGTAGTTCTTCGGTTGGAACAAGACAGGTTACGACCAGCAAATTTTTGATGATTTACGAGAGGAATGGGCAGAACACATGGTTCAAATTATATCATCGCAAGAAGAATCAGAAGAAGATTCTGATGATCTTGAATAGCATATGACAACATAACAGTAAATTTTTTAATGATTTGGCCTTCTATATCTATTCTTGTGTCTGAAATCACTTGGTTGATGATGATTAATCATATATATGCTCATGTATTTAGGGGAATGCATTGTTTATAAATATGAATTTATCTGGAATCTCTGCTAGTATTTTTAATGATATATAATGAGTTCTAAATGTACAAATCAGGTGTACGTATGTCGGTCCGATTTGTTTCTTGGTTTGTATGAGTTTTGGTGCATATGAACGTGTTCCATATGTTTAAGGGCACCAAAACTCACACAAGCTTACCCAAGAAATCGAAGTTACATGCAATTGATTTCATATTTAGAGTTCATTATATATAGCATTAAAAAATAGTAGTAGAGATTCTAGATAACTTCATATATAGACAAATGATTAATAATGCTAATATGAGTTCATCGAATGTCGTTGTACGTGCTAATCTCAATAATGATTTAATTTCTTCATTCGTACGTATGAAGTTTATACTACTTTTTTGATGTATGTTTTACGTGCTCATGTATGTAGGAGAATATTTGTTATATGGATCAGCCTTTTTTTCCCATAATGCTTGTGAAGGCCAATCAAGATTCTACGCCAACCAAGCTTACTCGATGGCATAATTTGACGACATTATTTTATTTGTAATTGAAGTTATTTATATGCATTATTTGATTTTGTAATAAATTTAATTATTAAGTCATTAAATATATTTATATTGTTAATTATTCAGTATTATTATTTATATTTTAGTGTTTTTATGTTATTTATATATACTATTATACGAAAAATAAAATTAAAAATTAATACAAATAAAATGTAGAGTCGGTTCATGGCATGAACCGACGCTACACGTAGAGTCGGTTCACGCCATGAACCGACGCTACACGTAGAGTCGGTTCATGCCATGAACCGACTTTACAATTTAAGTCTCTGAATTTAAAGTCGGTTCATACAACCGACTTTAAATTTGTTTAAAGTCGGTTAAAAACCGACTTTTATACCCCTTATTGTAGTAGTGAAAGGTCAACAAATATGGAAAAATTGGACAAAATGGGTCAAAAATGTCAAAAAGGAGAAAATCGCGCCGCCTCGCCACCCAACTGCGCTGAGCCGTGTGCACAGCACGCCCCACGTCCGTGCACATCAACGCGCACCTTGCTCTAAATCCGCGCACGCCGCTGCCATTTCGCCCCATTTTTGCGCGCAGCCGCCCCATGACGTCATTCTGATATCATCAATGACCTCAGCAATTGCACTCCACGTTTTCACAATTTTTTAACATTTTTTCACTCACTTTTTCTCCCCATCCTCACCTATAAATACCCCTTTTCCTTCACTTCTAAACACACCTAAAAACCATTCTTCTCTTCTCTTTCTTTCTCTCTTTTCTTAGATTTTTAGTTTTTCTTAGTTTTTAGCTTTTCTTAGTTAATTTCTCTTAGTTTTAGAGTTCTTCCCTTTTTGGGAAGAACTAGTTATGTTTTTGTAATTTATTAGCTTTTTTATTCAATAAATGGGAGTGCAAATTCCGCTTGAAGGTTTTCCAGCAACGGGAATAGCATCGAAGTTCTGTAAGGATTTTATTTTCTTTACAGTTATTTTTTATGCTTTATTCTTACATGTTATATTTAATTTGTCTGTGATTAAATTTAATTGTGCTGGCTGTTTATAAACATGATGTAATAATAACATTGTTATACTTTCGAAATATTAAATAGGTAAAAATCTCTAAAATGAATTGATTTTGTTTTTATTCAAGATTTTATATTAAGAATGTTAGAGAGAAATATATTATTTTTCATTACAAACTTAAACCTGAAAATTAGATTTTAAGGTTTAGTTATCCGGTCTGATTTAGAGTAGTGCTCTTTTATTTGTTGGTACAATCGCCCGGTAGTTAGAGTGAAGCTCTATTTCAAAAGTTTTTATAAGAATTATTATCTGAAAATGTATTGACAACATGTTTTCAATAGTGGTTTTATAACTTGAAAGTTAGTACTCGGATAACTAAATTCTTAGGTTTAATTTGGACACCTTGAATAAAGTTTAAACTATCTAACCCCACCAAAGGTGGCATTTAAATGGTTCATTTTCAATCTCTTAGAAAAAGGAATTAATTTAATTAACCAAATTAGTTATCAACCCCACCCATAGGTGTTAATTGATTTGTTTAGTTAACAAAGAATATCTAACCCCACCAAATGTGGTATTCATATAAAAAAAAGGAGAATCAATAAATATCAATTCATATCTTTAATAACCTAAATAATATGAGCAAGCATAATTAACTTAGTTTTTATATCCATAAATACTCCACCATTATAAATGATAAAATTTGCATAAATGTTTATTGAATCTATGTTTATTTTTATGTGAGTAGATTAAAAATACAAAACCCAAAATATCGTGACAGGATGTTTAGGATTTAATTTCATTTTTAAAAGTTTGAATAATAAATTAAAAACTACATACATTCCTTCCTTAGATCGACCTTGGGAGTATGCTTATCATTTTCTTCGAAATGATTCGTGCACTTGCGAGAGTTTTATAAATATTAAAACCAAAGTATTGGCAAGAATCAGCGATGTCGGTTTTCGCTCATCAAGTTTTTGGCGCCGTTGCCGGGGATGGCCGACCATCAAGTTTTTGGCGTCGTTTCCGGGGATGGCCGCCCATCAATAGCTAATTCATCAACCAATATTTTTATCTTATAAAAATAGTTTAATACACTAAGTAATAGAGATTGAGGTGCTGATCAAGTTGATGTTCGCAAGTGTTGATAAAATTTATGTTTCTATAAATATTCTCGAGATCATATGCAAGGGGTTGATTTGGAAGATGAAGTTGGGTGCAAGGATTAATTTGGGAAGTAATTTTCATTTTAGTTAATTGTGGACCTTTTATGTTTTATTTATTAAAGTATTTTTAATCTTTTATTTTTTTAAAGATGAATTTGGCCCAATCCACAACTAAATAAGCCCATTAGGCCCATTTCACCTACGTTTTTTTCTTTTATGGTTTCTTGCTTATAAAAAAGAGTAACTATGTAATTTAAAGGAAGACCATATATCATTAAAAAAATTATATTTCAAAAAGCTTTTTGCTTTGCCTTCTTGTGTTCTTGATTGAATGTTTGAATTTGACTTATCAAAGTGAGTGATCATCCTTTGTGGCTTCTCAAGATTAGGGTTTTAAGGACTTTGTTTCCTTAGGGTTCTAATCCGATCATACCAATGACATGACTTATTGCCATAAGTAGTGATCAAACTGATCATCTACTCCCTCCACATCAAGAAGTTTTTTTCTATCGAGTTTGACTCCAATTGAGAAATTTATAGGAAGCATTGTTACGGCAAGCTGAGTAACTTATTTAATAAGAATTTGAAGTTTTTGTCACTAGATTTGAGTCAATGATTATATCGCCTTCAATCTTGATTGAACAAACACACAAAAAATTTTAATGCACTCAGAAATTATGATCTGATACCATACAAGGCTTTGACAAGGAACTTGGGAACTCAATATAGCCAAGAAGCAACTTATCAATAATATTTCTGTTGTGTTGATTCTATAACTAGTAGGTTACTTATATACACTTTAAAAAACTATCTTCTACATTCTGGTATTGTGTAACATAATCATCAATACTAAACTTATTATAACTTATCCACTATGTCACTTTTGTAGTAATATGATCTAATATATGAAAGTAACAAGTTAAGTTCAATAGTATTTTTAAAACAAGTGGTAAAAAAAATCAATTTACTCTTGAAAAACAAAGAATTTGACTTTATATCATCAGTTTCATGGATTGGAAATTCAAGCAACATTTTCCTTATACACTTAAAAAATACCAACATCTTATCATGATCGGGGAGATATTGTTTGATTACTGAGAAGTGCTTAAAAAACACTAAAATTATCAAGATTTAATGTATTTTAATTAATTAAATAGACTTATATTTGTATGATTTTATCATATATTTTATATAAATTTATCTTTTTTGGAATCACGGGTACTTTTATTATTTTTCAAGTATTTTCATCCAAAAATAATTTAAAGACTTGAACAAGAAAAATATTGAATGCAATGCATCACAAATATGTTAAAAAAATGAGGAAAAGTCACAAATTGAGAAAAGGACAAAACATCCTAAATCCCGTGTTAGAGCAGCCCATCCCGATAGTTTTTCCTAGGAATGTTGCTTTGTCTAGGAAGATGTTTTTTAAGGAAGCTTTTCCCTACCATTCTTTCCTTGGAGAACTATTGGTTAATAGTGATTATATTATTTAACTTAGAGATTATAATAAGATAAAAAAGTTCTAAAACTATCCCTAAAATTTCAAAAACTTTAATCATAATCTATGATAAAGGGAGATAGTTGCTTTGTTAGATTTAGGTATAATAATGTTTTGATACCTTAGTTATTTGGCTTGCACCTAGAAGTGGGTTATCTAAAACCCCATAATCATGTCCATAATTTTAAGTAAATAAAATTTTGAAAATTCATAGGGCATGACTAAAAACGTATAGGTTGACAAACTTTTCTTACTTGTAGGTTTGATTGACTCAATGATGTGGGGACATTGAGTTTACTTTAAAAAAATCCCTCAAATTACGTCTTGCTAAGATGTTAAACTAAACGTTGGATGGGAGGTAACCCATCATATTAGGTAATTTTCTTTTCTTTTATTTAATTAATTTCTTTTGTTTATTTTAGTTTAATTGCATATGAATAATTTTAGAATTGTTAAAACTAAAAATATTTTATTAAGATATTAGAAGTTCACAACAATTTTTCTATGTGAACTTTAATGATGAAAATGATAGATGCACCTGCATTTCTCCATCATCACTTTCACATTCTCAATAAATAGGTAATTTTTCTTCTCTTTTCTCTTTATCTTTAATTTACAAATGTTATATCGAGGATAATGTAAATTCTAGGTTTGGGTGGTGAAAAGTTACCATACTTAATTTCAAAAAAATTAACAATTTTAAAATTTTTTATGTTCACATTTTCATTTTTATTGTATTTGATTTTATTCTCTTTGTGTGGTTTAGTAATTTTTAGAATTTTAGATTTAGTTTTAAAAATTATTTCACAAAAAATTATTATTTCTTTAAATTAAATTTAAGTAAATAGTTAAGTTTTTTCCACTGTTAGATTAATTTTTGAAAATATATCATAGAGTATATGGTAATTAGTTAGTTTTTGTTATAAGTAGTATTTCATGATAAAGTGTGAAAATTATAATGAATCCAAAATCAGTGTTTAGGAATTAAATAGTGTAGACTACTCTTGTGAGATATAATTTGAGCCTAATTTCCTTTATTCTGAATAAAAAATATATTTTTCTACTCTAAACACGTTTCTTATTTCTTTAAATTTTTAGATGATCTCTATAGGTATTAGCATTGACTGTATAAATTTTCTCATCTTAATATAATGTCATATATTTATTTTTTCATTTGCTTATATTAAAGTAGAAATTGATAGTATATGTATTTATCTCATTCATGCATGACTTCTATCCAAAAGCGACATATTTGGGGTTACCTAAATCAAAACCAAAATCAAACAGAAAAGTCACAAAATTAACCACTCATCAAAATCTTACAAAAATGTACAATTGGTACATGAGTACACTTTCTAATATATATATATATGTTGAAAAATCTTTTAAAAAAGAGGGAGAGAAAAATGAATAGAATAATCTACATACTATAATCCAAATAGCATACAAAGTTGTAAGAAAAAGCTAATTACAAAAGAAAGTTATAGGAAGTAAATCCCTAAAAAGTCATTGTAGTTTCTTCATTTTTAAATGGCATATATCTTGAAATTTTTGCTTAATGAGTTTGATTTATGAATGAAAATAAAATATATGATATCTTTATACATTATACATTTGATTCCTTTCATGAGATCAAAGTTATGCACTATTTTGAGTCTTTCTTCTTTTATAAGTATGCGAACTTACTAGTTCATTTCTAAACATAAACTCTATTCGCATACTCCTTAGTATGAGTGCTTGAACTCATAAGATTCAATGAATTTAGAGTATTGACTTGTAAGAATAGATTCAAAGCGTATTCAAATTTCTAATACTAAAATTGGGTAAATTTAAATTGAAACATTTTTTTTGGAATGAAGTATGAAAAAGATTTTCAACTAATTATTAGTATAAACTATGACTATTTAAGAAGTTAAAAATAACTTATACTTTAGATTTTAAATATGATATTAAAGAAAATTAAAAAACATGAGACATTTTTATGTTTTGTTTTGTTTTATTTTATTTTAAAGTTAATTTTTTATTTTTGTATAATTTTAGTTTTTGAGTTGCTATTTTTTTATTTTTGTTATTTCTTTTTAATTTTTACATTTAGTTTAATGTTTGTGGGAATCATTACTGAAAACCCTAACGACACCTAAACTCGTTCACGAAGGCAACCTATGGATTTAAAGGCTTGTTGCATACACTAAATGCAACCATTTCAATCCACGGAAGCGATTTAGGATAGTTTAATTTTTTGTTTTTATCGCTTCTCTTGCTAAGAGACTAGCAAGAAGTTGGTTGGAGGTTATGATGAGTACTTAAAAGTACTAAAATTATCATGATTTAATGTAATTTAATTGATTAAATAGATTTATATTTTTATGATTTTATCATATATTTTATATAAATTTATTTTTTAGAATCATATGTATTTTTATTATTTTTAAGGTATTTTTGACAAAAAATAATTTAAAGACTCAAAAAAAAAATATTGGATGCAACACATCACAAATATGTTAAAAAATGAGGAAAAGTCAAAATTGAGAAAAGGACGAAATTGTCTAAATCCCACGTTAGAGTCGCTCATGTCGCGTGATGAACAAGACATGCAATGCCGATCTTGCAAATACTTTGGTTTTATATTTTGTAAAACTATCGCAAATGCACGAATAATTTTATAGAAAATAACAAGTATACTCTCATGATCGATCTAAGAAGGTCGATCTATGAAAAGAATATATGTGGTTTTTGATTTATTATTCAAATTTTTAAAAACGAAATTAAATCCTAAAACTTCTGTCACGATATTTTGGTTTGTGTTTCCTAATCTAATAACATAAACATAGATATGGATTCAATAAAAAATAATGCAAATTTTTATTATTCATAACAGTGGAGTATTTATGGATATAATAATTAAGTTAATTATGCTTCCTCATATTATTTAGGTTATTAAATATATAAATTGATATTTATTGATATTCTATTTTTTTATTGAAAATGTCCTTAGGTGAGCCCAAATTCTTTTGTTTAATATTAATTAACTAACATCTTTAAGCAAATTAAGTATTAAATTTTAGCTTTATTTATAAGAATATAGCAAACCATTTAATCACACCTTTAGGCGGAGTTAGTTAATTAGACTTTATTCAAGATGTCCAAATTAAACCTAAGAATTTAATTATCCAAGTACTAACTTTCAAGTTTTAAAATCATTACTGAAAATATGTTGTCAATACATTTTCAAATAATAATTCTTATAAAATCTTTTGAAAATTATAAAATCTTTTGAAAAAGAGTTTAACTCTAACTACTGGGCGATTGTACCAATAAATAAAATAGCACCATTATAAATTAGATTTGACAATTAAACCTTAAAATCTAATTTTCATAATTAAGTTTGTAATGAAAAATAATATATTTCTCTCTAACGTTCTTAATATAAAATCTTGAATAAAAACAAAATCAATTTATTTTATAAAAATATTTTACCTATTTAATATTTCGCAAGCATAAAAATGTTATTATTATATAATGTTTACAAACAGTCGATCATGATTAAATTTAATCACAGATAAATTAAATATAATATATAAAAATAAAACATAAAAATAACTGTAAATAATTCATTTTAAAATTATACCTCAAAAGAATCCTTATAGAATTTTGATGCTAATTCCGTTTCTAGAAAACCTCCAAATGAATTTGCATTTCCATTCATTGAATCAAGAGCTAGAAATTTACAAACACATAACTAGCTCTTCTCAAAAAGAGAATAACTTTAAAACTAAAAAAACTAAGAAAGCTTTCTAGAGAGAGAAATAGTTGAGAAAAAAATTTATTTTTGACAATGGGGGAGATGATCCTTTTATAGGTGAGAAAAATGCTAAAAAAAATGGAAAAATATATCAAAAATTGGTCATGGATGCGTTTGGAGAAATATGGCACATGTGTGGGGGTATTGGCGGTATGGGCGCAACATGGTGCGTACAAGGACATGCATTGACACCGTATGGGCATGCATAGTGATAGGCATTGACATAGAATGGGCACTGTAGAGGCAGGTGCTGAAACGACATTGGTGCGGTATGGGCACGTAATCTAAAACGGTATGTATGTGCACAGATCGAGCCTTAACACGATATAGTGTTGGCACAACATGGGTGGCTCTAGCGTGGGTTTTGGGCTATTTTGTCTTTTTCTCCATTTTTTTTACTTTTCCTCATTCTTTTAACATATTTATGATGTATTACATCCAAAAAAAATTTCTTTGAGTCTTTAAATTATTTTTTTGAACGAAAATATCTAAAAAAACAATAAAAATACATGTGATTTCAAAAAAGATAAATTTATATAAAATATATGATAAAATTGTAAAAATATAAATCTATGTAATCAATTAAAGTACATTAAATCATGATAATTTTAGTGTTTTTAAGCATTCATCACAACCCTCAACTAGCTTCTTATTAGTCTCTTAGTAAGAGAAACGACAAAAAGTAAAATAAAACTAGAAATTTAAACTATCCTAAATCACTTCCGTGGATTGACACGGTTGTATTTAGCGTATGTAAAAAGCTTTTAAACCCTTAGGTTGCCATAGTGGATGAGTTTAAGTCTCATAAAGGTTTTCAATAATGACATCCACAAATATTAAAAAATGAAAATAAAATAAAATAAACAAAATAAGAAGTTAACTAACATTTAAAATAAAATAAAAAAACTAAAATAAAATAAAGAAATGAAATACAAAAATATCTCATGCTTATAATCTCTTTTAAATCTAATAATTAAAATCTTAAGCACAGATTATTTCAACTTCCTAAACATTCATGATTTATTATAATAATTAGTTGAAAATCATTTTCATATTTCATAAAAAAAATGTATCAATTTAATTTCACCCAAACTTTGTTTGAGGAATCTGAATTAGTTTAGACTGTATTCCTCACAAGTTAATATTCTAAAAAACACTAAATCCTATGAGTTCAAACATTGAATCCTATTAGTTCAAACACTCATATTAATTTATATGTGAAAAAGTTAATGTATAGAAATGAACTAATATGTTCGTATATGTATAAAGAAGAAATACTCAAAATAGTGCATAAATTTGATCTCATGAAAAGAATCGAATGTATAAATTATAAAGATATCATATATATTATTTCCATGCACCAATCAAACTAATTAAGCAAAAATTTCAAGATATATAATCCTTTTAGAAATGAAGTGTAATGACTTTTTAAGGATTTACTTCCTATAACTTTATTTTCTAATTAGCTTTTTCTCATAACTTTGGAGGCTATTTGAGTCATTGTATGTAGACTATACTATTCATTTCTTTCCTTTTCTTTTTTAAAGATATTTTTTAACATATATATTTTTTAGAGAGTAGACCCATGTACATATTGTACATTTTTGTAAGATTTTGGTCTGTGATTAATTTTGTGGCTTTTTTGTTTGATTTTGGTTTTGGTTTAAAAAATCCCAAATATGTCTCTTTTTGGTAGAAGTCATGCATGAATGAGATAAAGATATATATTATCAATTTCTATTTTAATATAATCAAATGAAAAATAAATACACGACACTCTATAAGGATGAGAAAATTCATACATTTAATGCTAATACTTATAGAGATCATCTAAAAATGTGAAGAAATAAGAAATGTGTTTGGAATAAAAAAAAATATTCACTCAGAGTAAAAAAAAATTAGGCTCAAATTATATCTCACAAGGGTAGTCTCCACTATTTGATTCCTAAATATCGAATATTGGGTTTAATATAATTTCCACACCATATCAACAAAATAATAGTTATGACAAAAATTAACTAATTACCATATACTCCATTATATGTTTTCAAAAATTAATTTAATAGTGCAAAAGACTTAACTATTTACTTAAATTTGATTTAAAAAAATGATATATTTTTGTGAAATAATTTTTAAAACTAATTCTAAAATTCTAAAAATTACTAAACCATACAAAAAGAATAAAATCAAACAATATAAAAATGAAAATGTGAACATAAAAACTTTTAAAGTTGTTAAAATATTTGAAATGAAGCATGATAACTTTTCACCTGTCCAACGTAAAACTCACATCATTCTCAATGTAACAATTGTAAATTAAAGAAAAAGAGAATGGAGAAAAAGAGTTAACTATTTTGAGAGAATGTGCAAGTAGTGATAGAGAAACAGAGGAGGTGCATCTATCATGTTCATCATTAAAGTTCACATACACATATCGTTATAAACTTCTAACATCTCAACAAATATTTTTAGTTTTACCAATTCTAAAATTATTGACATCCAACTAAGCTAAAATAAACACCAAAATTAAATAAATAAAATTACCTTAAAATGATGGATTAATTAAGTTAATAAATTAAGTTAGTAAAAATCTATGTTAATTAATTTAATAAATTAATTTTTTTTAAATTAAAATTAAAAGTAAAATTCAAAAATTAATTAATTTTTTTAAAATAAATTAAAAATTAAAAGTAAATTAAAATTAAAAAATTAAAAGAGAATTAAAAATAAATAAATAAATAGATGAAAATTAAGACTTAAAAAAATTATTAAAAAAAATTAAAAGAAAATAAAATTAAAAAATTAAAAATTAAAAATTAAATTAAAATTAAAACTTAAAAATTAATTTTTTTTAATTTTGTTTCTTTTTTTTTTAACTCAAAATAAATAAATAAATCACAATTATTACAACACAAAAAAATTTCAAAATTTTGATAAATAATGTAAAAACTCTATTCTTTCCCCGACAATTGTACCAAAAACTTTATTAACAAGACCCACAATATCGATCTTACAAATACTTTGGTTTTATATTTGTAAAACTCTTGCAAGTGTACGAATCATTTTGATTCTAATTCCGTTTCTGGAAAACCTTCAAATGAATTTGAATTTTTGTTCATTAAATCAAGTGCTAGAAATTTACAAACACATAACTAGTTCTTCTCAAAAAGAGAAGAACTTTAAAACTAAAAAAACTAAGAAAACTTTATAGAGAGAAATATATAGAGAGAAAGAGTTAAGAAAAAATTTTGTTTATGACAATGGGAGAAAGGGTCCTTTTATATGTAAGGAAAAAACTAAAAAAAAGAAAAATATATCAAAAATTGGTCTTGGACGCGTTTAGATAAAAATGCACACGTGTGGGGCATTGGGCGATATGGGCGCGACGTGGTGGGCGTAGGGATAGGCGTTGAGACGGCATGGGCGTGCGGTATGAGGTTGTATGTGTAGATTGAGCCGTGACACAGCATGGCCCGAGCAAGCGTTGGCACAGCATGGGCGGCTCTGACGCGACATGGGTAGCTTTGACGCAGCATGGATGACCTTGACATGAGTTTTGGGAATTTTTGTCCTTTTCTCCATTTTTTTTTAATTTTCCTCATTCTTTTAACATGTTTGTGATGTATTGCATCCAATATTTGTTTTCTCCAAGTCTTTAAATTATTTTTTTGAACGAAAATAATTGAAAACAGTACAAATACCCATGATTCCGAGAAGAAAAATTTATATAAAATATATGATAAAATTATACAGATATAAATCTATTTAATCAATTAAATTACATTAAATAACTATAATTTTAGTTCTTTTTAAGCACTCATCACCGCTTATGTTATATTAGCGTCTGCACGCGATATGCCGTGTCAGCACCTACACGTGCCCATGCTGTGTCGGCGCCTACGCATGCCATGCCATGTCAATGTCTATGCGTACCATAATGCCCATGCCCTTGCCAACACCCATGCAGTGTCAGCGCCTGTCCCTGTGCGTGCCATGCCACGCCCAAGCCATGCCAACGCCCTTACACGCGTGCCATTTTTGTCCAAATGCACCCAAGACCAATTTTTGAGATATTTTTCTACCTTTTTAGCCTTTTCCTTACCTATAAAAGGAACATCTTCCCCATTGTAAAAAACACACAATTTTCTCAACTCTTTCTCTCTCTAGAAAACTCTGTTTGTTTTTCTTAGTTTTTTAGTTTTAAATTTCTTCTATTTTTTTAGAAGAAGTAGTTATGTTTTTGCAGATTTCTATTTCTTGATTCAATAAGCAGAAATGCAAATCCGTTTGGAGATTTTCCAGAAATGGAATTAACGTTAATATTCTATAAGGATTTTTGAGGTATAATTTTAAAATAAATTTTTTATAGTTATTTTTATGTTTTATTCTTATATGTTATATTTAATTTTTTTGTGATTAAATTTAACATGGCTGGTTATTTGTAAATATGATATAATAATAACGTTGTTATGTTTACGAAATATTAAATAAGTAAAATATTTCTATAAAATAAATTGATTTTGAATTAAGGATGTTAAAGAGAAATATATTACTTTTTATTACAAACTTAAATCTGAAAATTAGATATTAGGGTTTAATTATCCGGTCTGATTTAAAGTAGTACACTTTTATTTGTTAGTACAATCGTCCTGTATTTAGAATGAAGCTTTATTTCAAAAGTTTTTATAAGAACTATTAATCGAAAATGTATTGACAACATATTTTCAATAATGATTTTAAAACTTGAAAGTTGATCTAGGAAGTGCCTGAACTTCAAGCAGTTCTATTATCTATTCTATGACTTGAAACCAATTATCATTTTCATTTAATAAAAAAGTATTATATCCGAACATAGCAAGATGCCAAGAAGTTCTAGCAAAAAAGAAAACAATACAAATGTAATATATCATAAGATTCATAACTAAATAACATAAAGATAACATGCCACTTTTTATTCCAATAATAAAAAAAATACAAAATATATAGTCAAACCTAAAACTCTAAGCAACTCTTAGATCAGCTGCAGCTTCGATCGTTGCTTGTCGCCAACAAATAATACCTTGTATAATTGAAGTTGTAGATGACTTCGGGTTTAAAACTTCCTTCTCATATTTGGCTAAGCTTTGTATGATTGGGATACAATAATTCTTATATCTTTGTCCACTATAGCAAATACTTATGGGCTTTCACATTTGTATCTGAGATGAGAATATCTAAATCTAGATTAACCCAAGAAGTATTGATTTCAAAGTCTCTTCCAAAAGTTGTTCTCTATAGACATTTCCTTTTGAAATATGTCTACATGTGTCCATAATATTAACACTGTTGTTATTACCATAATTAGTTTTGAAGTTTCATATAACATCTTATGTGATTAAAAATATAAAATTCAATGGTTCTCCTTCACGAATTATATAACTGTTCTTATAATAGATCACCGATTTTAGGCAAGAAGTAATCTCTTCAAATACTTTGTTGTCTATATTTTGAAGAGTTGTAACCTATAATGTTAATTAAAATATCAATGATATATAGTTTCACTTCAATATTTAATAATTATTTGGACCATAAAGTATTATTATTATTATAAAAAAGTCTTTTTATGAGAAGTTTATGGTAAATCACAAGTAATATAACGTAATATTATTAGTAATTATTATCATATCTATATAACTGTTTTCAACAAAAAATTATTATTTCAATTATGATTGTGATATATAAAAATAATTTATTATTAATATTTTAAGAAAGTGTGGATGATATTTAAGCTTCATAATAACATTTTAATACTTAAATATTGTTATTAAAATATAATTGCATAATAATAAATGATATTTTTAATTTTATATCTAATTTTTTTATTTTATTTTATTTTTTTATTTTAGATATTCAAGTAATCAAAATGTTTGTAAATTTAAAATTTATAATATATTATCTTTACACAATCAATTTTAATAATAATAAAATAAAATCTTAATAAGAAAACTAACTTATTATGTAAATGTCACTTTTTTAATAATATTAATCACTATAAGATTACGATAATATTTGCCCTTAAATAATAAATTATGTTCCTATTTTACAAACTACTTTTGTCTAAATAGTATAAAGTCAACTTTATTAGTCAATTTTAGTATGCATAATGTCTAAGATTTCCCTTATGACATGTGTGAGTTTGGGGTTGTATAAAAAAAACATGGAAAACATTAAATTGTCCTTTTAATAATAAACTGTTTGCTTTTGGTCTGTGCCCATAACATGTGCCAACCTACCAGCTATCAATGATGGATAACTAAAAACAAAAGAACTAGAGTGAATGGTTTTCCTATTAACATGTTTGAAAAATTTTACATTTGTGTAAATAATATACACATATATGAAATTTATTGCTTAAAAAAAAACTAATTTTATATCTTTTTTAGAGTTGGATGACAGAACCAAATTTTAATAGACCTTTTTCTTGAAATGATAGAAGAAGAATTAGAATTTTTAAATCAACGTCTTTGATTTCTGGCATGTATCGAATTTTCCCATTAAAATTTCTTTAATCTTATCTTTATTGGGAATATTATTGTTATTTAGCCACATGTTCACATCTAGTTCTATGTATCCATTTTTCCTTTGTATAGCACCTGCTAAGAGCTCTATATAAATAAGTGTCATAATTATATTAATTTATTAATTTTAAGTAGTGATTTATTTTTTTATTAATTAATTAATACTTCTTTTAGTGGTATTATTAGAGACATAATAAAATAATTAAAGTAAAATTGTTATGATTAGAAATTTTATTAACTTTATGTCAAAAGTAGTGTTCTTTTCTAAAAATTTGTCTCCTAAAATAAATAACATGTTATATGCATTTGAAAGAAAGTATGATTCCTAAATATAATAGAAATTAAAGGAGAAATATGGGATAACTTTCTTAAAAATAAAAAAAATGTATTTTGTTTCTCTAGATATAATAAATAAAATAATCTTAGCTTATTTATAGTCTAAAAACCTCTTACAAAATTCTTATAAAATCAATGTACGACTTAAACATTAATAAAAAAACTAATAATTATTACTTATAGTAGTTAATTACATTGTTGTTTCTTACATTTATCATTTATGTTATAATAGTATAGAATTAAGAATAAGAGGGTCAGGGGTGTACTGTTTATACTAATAATTATAATCATTCTTTATTAGTTTTAGATATATTCGATTAATAACTATAGTTATGAGTCAATAGTGATATATCTACTGTTTAATCATATTTCTTATTTTTAACATTTATTCAAAAATATGTTTAATTTAAAAAAATCAAATATTAATATAATTTTTATTCTATTATATTAATTATTTAAAATATTAACACTAATTTTTATTTTTTAACTATGTAATACATGTTTCTAAGTAAAATAATAATATATAAAATTTTATCTAATTATTTAAAATATTGTGTTTTTAATTATTAAATTTTTACTTTTTATTTAATTATATGTATAAAAAATAATAATAATAACATATATATTTTAATAATCATTATCATCTCATGTCTTATTTATTATTATTATTTAAAAAAACGTTATATTTTTATAGATAATTATAATTATAATTATCTATAATTAAAATATTTATACTTGATTAGAATCTTAACAACATGGAGTAACTAAAGAAGTACCAGAAAGATCAGAATATCTGTCTTATATATTGCAAGTTCACAAGTGAATGGAAAATTAAAATAATGATATTGCTACTAGATATATAGATAAATGTATATTGATTGCAATTATAATTATATAAATTTATGACTTATTATCGTGAACAAAATGCAGTCTCGTTGTCCAATAGTTAGTTCTGGTTAGAGACGTAAAATGAGACGTTTTATTTTGTCTCATATTTTATTTAATAACTATAATAAATTCTATGATATAATATTATTTTATTATATTTGAATATCATGTTAGCTTATTTATATTTAAATTAATACTAACAATAATTATTCATTTAATCCATCATGTATTCTCAAACCTCTTAATCCAAGCAGTTAGTGGGAAAACGTATGAAATTTCAAGTAATTCTACTATCTATTCTATGACTTGAAACCAATTATCATTTTTATTTAATAAAAAAATATTAAATCCGAACATACCAAGATGGTTCTCACAAAAAGGAAAAATTACAAATGTAATATATCATAAGATTCAAACCTAAACAACACAAAGATAGCATGCCATTTTTTATTCTAATAATAAAAAAAATACAAAATATATATTATAGCCTAAAACTCTATGAAACCTTTAGATCAGCTGCAGCTTTGATCGCTGCCCGTCGCCAACGAAAAGTACCTTGTATAATTGAAGCTGCAGATGACTCTGGGTTTAAATCTTCTTTTCCAGATTCAACATAGCTTTGTATAATTGGGATCTTGAATCTAGAAACTATATTTCTTATATCTTTGTCTATTATAACAAATGCCTCCACCTTTGTATGGGCTTTTACATTTGTATCCGAGATGAGAATATCTAAATCTGGATCAACACTAAGAAGTATTGATTTCAAAATTTGTTCCAAAAGTTGTTCTCCATAGACATGTCCTTTCGAAATACGTCTACAATTGCCCATAATATTAATACTGTTGTTATTACCATCATTGGTTTTGAAGTTCCATATAACACCTTGTGTAATTAAAAACATAAAACCCAATGGTTCTCGTAACTGTTCTTAGAATAGATTACTGGTTTTAGACAAATAGTTATCTCCTCCAATATTTTGGTGTTTACATATTGAAGAGCTCCAACCTATAATATTAAATAAAATAAATGATATTTTTTTATGTTTATATTTAATTATGTTATTTTTATTTGATTTTTCTCTCTCTACTTTTCTATTTTAGTTATTCAAAGTAAACAAAATACTTAGACTAATGTAGTTAAAAATATAATTAGGTGAAAAAATGTATTTCTTTATCCTTAAAAGATAACTTTTAATAATAATATAATAAAATTGTAATAATTAAAAATATAATTAAGTAAAGAAATACACTTCTTTATCTTTAAAAGATAACTTTTAATCACTTTATTATTATAATAATAATAATAATAATGACTATAATACTATCACACTATTTTAATTTAAAATAATAAATTATCTCTATTTTTACGAACAAGTTAAGATTAAATGACATGAAGTTAATCTTAATACGTAGAATGCTCAGAATTTTAATTATGATAATTATGACTTATGAGTACGTGAGTTTGGATTATATAAAAAAACATAGGTAAGACTAAATTTCTCTTTTTAGTCGATCCCATAACATGTACCTGGTACCAATGATGGATAACTAGAAACCAAAGAACTCATGTGAATGGTTGTTCTTTTAACATCTTTGAAATTTTTTACATTTGTGTAAATAATACATGCATACCTTTTTTAGAATTGGATGACATAGTCAACTTTTGATAGACCTTCTTTCTTGAGTTGATAGAAGAGGAAGAAAATTTTTCAAATGAATATCTTTGATTTCTGGCATGTATTGAATCTTTCGCATTAAAGTTTTTTTAATCTTATCCTTATTAGGAATGTTATTGTTATTTAACCATACATCCACATCTAGTTCTTTGTATTTCATCCCCTGCCATTTTTCCTTTGTTATTGCATCTGCTAAGAGCTCAATATACACCTGTCTCACAATTATATAACTTAATTAATTTTAAGTAGTGATTTGTTTTTTCAATAGCTGGATATACACTTGTGTCACAATTATATAACTTAAGTAAAATGCTTGATATATATATATATATATATATATATATTATTTTTTCAAATAATAACTTGTTCAAATCCCCGTCCCAAATATCGTTTGATAAATAAATATTTTTTTTAATGATTAATCCATACATCTTCTAGCCGTATTATTAGAGTTACAATGAGATAAAGTAAACCTGTTCAGATTTGAAATTTTATTTATTCTTTAGCCAAACTAAGAAACAATCCATGCCATAAGTAGTAGTTGTTTTTTTCTTTTCTTTACACTTGCCTCCTAAATTAATGTATAAGAAGACATGGGTGCATATGCGTTGAACCGCTCATAGAGGAGCTCGAACGTGCACTGTTCGGGCAAGCACACAAGCAGCAACAAGCAGAGCAGGTTGATGTTTGTTGGAGGAAGGGGACCATCCATTCTCATCACGAGGGGAATCAATAAGCGGTTAGAGTAGTGCCTCCACCTCACTACCCGAGCAGATTCTGTTATTCCATACCTTTCTATTTCTATTATTTTGGTCTATCCTCTATCTCTCTCTTGATTTTGTAAGGCTATAAGATAGCCGAGAAACTGAAGAATGATATATAAATTAAGCCAATTGCCTTATTCTCATTTTTCCCTCTTCTCTCTCTCAAATTACTCTTATCAGTGGTATCAAAGCCATGGATACTAGAGTAAAATCCAATGTTGAATTTCGTAGTGAGGTAATGGAAACCCTTGCTCGACATGAGACTCGGTTCGACCAGGTAGGCACCACACTACAAGCAGTGCTCACTGAATTACAAGCATTGCGCGCCTTTCACACCCTTCTTAAGGTTAATCCTTTCGCTAGAGAAGAAAATCCCCTACCTCTTAGAATTGCTTTTAGAACACATGAAGGACTATGAGTTCCTTGTGATGCCATTTGGCCTCACCAACACTCCACCCACGTTCCAAAGCCTAATGAATGACCTCTTTCGGCCTTATCTCAAAATTGGGAAGATCACATCTTACACTTGCAGATTGTTCTACAAATACTTGCAACTAATAGTTTATATGCTAAACTATCCAAGTGTCACTTTGGGGTCTTGCAAGTAGAATATCTGGGCCACCTGATCTTTGAACAAGGGGTCTCAGTTGATCCCACAAAAAATTCATGTAGTAAAGGAATGGCCAATACCAACAACAACCAAGGGAGTTAGAGGATTTCTTGGGTTAGTAGGCTATTATAGGAAGTTCATCAAACAGTTTGAAGGAATGGAAGCACCACTCATCTGCCTATTGGGAAAAGAAGGGTTCCAGTGGAACGAGGCTATAGCTAGAGCCTTCCAACAATTAAAGAAAGCATTGACTGCCCTTCCCATTCTGAAGTTACGTGATTTTACTCAACATTTTGTCATCGAGTGTGATGCAAGTGGCATAGGTCTTGGGGCAGTTTTGACATAAGAAAATCACCGAGTGGCTTACTTCAGTGCTGCCCTCAAAGGATCAGTCTTAGCTCTGTCCACTTAGGAGAAATAAATGCTAGCACTAGTTAAAGCTATCACGCTATGAAGACCCTATTTTCTTGGAAGACCATTCATTGTACGAACAGATCAGAAGAGCTTGAAGTATCTCTTGGAACAAAGGATCACTACACCAGCCGAGGCACATTGGTTACCTAAGCTACTTGGTTATGATATGAGATCGAATATAAAAAGGGAGCAGAAAACCAAGCAGCAGATTGCTTATCTCGAGTAGTAGAATTTCAATTTCTTTCCATTTCTCAAAAAGAAGTTCAACAAGATCCTTTTTATGAGAAACTTCAAAATAGAATCACCTTAGGTGAAATACACAACTTATAGCAAAGGGATGGGGTATGATTCATAAGAAATAAAGTATACCTAAATCCCAAGTCAACCCTAGTTTCCCAGATACTGGCTGATTGCCATTCATCACCCGTAGGGGGCCACTTTGGCTTCCATAAGACACTCGCGTGTATTAAACAGAATTTCAGTTGGCCTAATATGGAGAAAGAAGTTCCTATGCTCATGTGATATATGCTAGAGGTGCAAAAATGATTGCATGCAACCAGTAGGGCTGTTGTAGCCCTTACCAATTCCTAACAAAAGTTGGACAGAAATTTCAATAGATTTCATCGAAGGCTTACCTCCATCAAAAGGAAACACTGTTATTATGGTAGTGGTGGATCGCTTGACAAAGTATGCTTACTTTACTGCCCTGAGGCATCCCTTTACTGCACTGACAGTTGTCAAGGAATTTGTGGCCAATATGGTGTGATTGCATGGCTTCCCTACATCTATAGTAAGTGATATAGATAAGATATTCATCAGTTCTTTTTGGAGAACCTTATTCCAACTCCAAGGTACCAAACTTTGCATGAGTTTGAGTTACCATCCTCAAACGGATGGCCAAATAGAGGTCTTTAACCATACCCTAGAACAATACCTGTGTTGCTTTGTAGGAGATCAACCAAGACACTGTATAGAATGGCTACCTTGGGCAAAATTCAGTTACAATACCTCAATTCACTCCTCAACTAAGATGTCTCCATTTGCAGCAGTCTATAGAACTCCACCGCCACGTCTATTGGCTTATATTCCTGGAACTTCCAACGTTCAGTTGGTGGATGAGACTCTACGAGATCGAGATCAAATGCTACGTGATTTGAGCCAGAATCTCTTACAAGCACAAAATAGAATGAAATGTCAAGCTAATCAGCATTGACGGGGGGTGAATTTTGAGGTAGGGGATTATATGCACCTCCGTCTGAAGCCTTATAGACAAACCTCAGTGGTTTTTCGAGCTGCCATGAAGCTAGCTCCACGTTACTATGGTCCTTATCTGATAATAGCTCGAATGGGAGTTGTGGCCTATAAGCTCGCCCTACCTGCTAGTTCTCAGGTTCACAACATCTTCCATCTCAGTCGGCTCAAAAAGCACCTTAGACCCCACACCCCTACCTTCACTCAATTGCCTCCTCTCTTAGATAATTCTACAGTGATTCCTTAACTAGAAACTGTCTTGGAGCGTAGGGTGATCCAAAAGGGAAAGTATCGACTGAAATCAGAAATCCTCGTTAAATAGGTAGAGGCACCAACCGAGGATGCCATTTGGGAGAACAAGTGATGGTTCTCTAAAACCTACCTTGCTTTTATCATTGCGTACAAGGATTCTCAGGCGGAGGGGGGAGTTGATGGGTACATATGCGCTAAACTGCACATACTGTTCGGGCAAGCACATAAGCAACAACAAGTAGAGCAGGTTGATGGTTCTCTTTCTGTTATTTTAATTGATTCTCTATCTCCGTCTCTTGCTTTTGTAAGGCTATAAGATAGCATAGAAATAAGGAATGACATAAAAATTAAGCAAATTGATTTATTCTCGTTTTTCTCCCTCAAATTACTCTTATGAAGAAAGTAGACCTCTATTCTTAAACAAGATAGAAGACAAATATAATAATATAAAAAACATTTATGAAATGTAAGATGGGTATTATAAAAAGTGTAAATAATTATTATTACTAATTCTAAAGGTAACAAAAGAAAATAAATAAGAGATAACTTTCTTAAATATAAAGTGTATTATTTTTATGGGATGTTATTATGCTAATATATATAGAAAAACTTTTTTATTTATAATCTAAAATTTCCTTTAAAAATTTATATAAAATTAACATGGGACTTAAAATTAATAAAAAATACTAATAGCTATTATTTATATTAAGTAACATATATAGGGTTAGAATTTAGGAGGGTAACTATAAAAACAGTAAACAAATATTAGTCATTTTCTTTTTGTTGAATATAGTTGTTTTATGTATGTTACGTAAATACAAATATATTTAAATTATTAAATTTATAATTAAATTTTAAGTAATAAAAAAAAAATCAAAGATATAATTTTATTTTTTATAGATATTATTGTTCCACTCATGCTTATACTAACCACCTATTTTACTTTACTAAATAAATAACATTTCTTTTCCTCCTTATGTTGTTCGCCATCAATTATTTTAACAATGTTATTACTTACCTTTATCATTTATGTTATAATGGAGCTAGAATCTTGAAGAAATTGGCATCGATCATTAGAGCTATATATATATATATTCAGAACAAACCTGGACTTATCCAATAAAATACAAAAAAAGTACGAGCCCAGAGGTGGTAACTAAAGCTGCGAAGCAGGTCTCCCACACATAGCCACTTGATTGGAGGTTGTCGCCAAAAGAACTGTACATCATAAAATAAAAAAATAAAAAAATATTTTTAATTATTTATTTTTTATGAAGTTACAATAAAACAGAGACAAACTCTTAAAAATGTCTAACCTCAAATTTCGCAATCCCCACCAAAAAGAATGAATAATCTTTTTTGAAATATCTGATGTGTCAAGCAATAAATCAGTTTTAATTGCTTCTGCGTAGATTCCGAAATCAAAGGCAATAGTAGTACTCGTGTCTGGTTGATTTAGAGAGCAAAAGTTACTAATAAATGTCAAATTCTTGGTAATGCTGTCTTTGCAATCAAAACTACTAGGAATGCAGCCAATAGCTTGTTTACATGCCTTGTACCAACATGATGTCTCTTGCTGTACTGCAAAGAAGTACCAGAAAGATCCGAATATCTGTATTCAAGTTAACAAGTGAATGGAAAATATATAAAGTTTTTATTATATAATTATCGTTATTTATATTTAAATATAATAATTATTATAATATATATATATTAAAATGAAATCTATTTTATCTCATATTTTATTTAATATCTTTAATAAATTTATGGTATAATATTATTATATTTTATTTAAATATTATTTTATCTCAGTCATAATGTAACTAACTTTAAATATAATATTATTTCATTTCGTGTTAAAATATTACATTATAAGTAATCATACATTTATCATTTATTTTTTTATTTTTTTATTTTTATTTGTCTTATTTTTGCATATTTAGTACAAATTAGATATTAAAATTAGTATCATCTTATGAAAAATAACTAAGATAAGATAAGATAGATTATAAAAATTAATGCGTTATATATTAGGTTTTATCAATACACCATCTTAATTTACAGTTAATTTCGATCCAAAATTGATAAATTTTTGAAAATTTAATTTAAAATGTCATAAAATACGTACCCCTACCTACATATGATCATCACTTGTGATTTTGATACCTGAAACTCTGTTTTCCCATTGGAGGTAATTATTGTATAACTTATTTATTCTCGTAAATTTACTTTTAAATCTACTAAAAAAATCACATGTTTTTTTATGTTATATAAGAAAATGTGTATCATTTTTTGAATAACAAAAACACTTATAATTTTTTATGTTATACAAAAATCGACAATTTTGCACCACGTTGAGATATATCTTTAAATTATACAAAGAAAAACAACATGAATTATGTTATATAATTCAAAAAAAAAGGGATAAGTCACTTACATGACTGAGTCCGAAGAAAAAGAATAAATTCTAAAATATTACTACTTTAGGAGAGATAAAAGAACCCTTTTTAATTCCAAGTAAGTAAGGTATATCTTTAAAGTTCTCGGAAAATATTGAAACATGATGATGGAGTTCAGACCCTTCCATTTGATCAATTGTTTAGGGCTTCCCACTCTAGTAAAGAAAAGTACAATTAACACCTGAAAATGTATATATGAGTTTATCTTGATTGTTCAATTTATGACAAAGAAACAAATCTAAGGTGTTCTAACACTTAATTACTAAATTACATATGTGTTAATCTTAATAATTTTACTTTTCATAAATTTACCCAACACACCAACTTTTTAAGGAGAATTCAATTTTTTTACTTGTATGCTCATATTTTGGAATCATTGATAGATGTATTAAAACATTATTAGTTTTTTAATAATTTTTAACATAATATCATAACTTAAGTTAGCATCAATGATAAATATATAAAAATATTATTAGTCATTCTATCAATTTTTTACTTGTATGTCCACATTTTATCATCTTTGATAGATGTATAAAAATATAGTTAGTTTTCTAATAATGTCTAACATGGTTAAGAACTAAAGCCAACACTTCCGGAGAGTGATAAATGTATAAAAGTATTATTAACTTTTAACCATCCTTTATATAATTCTGAGTCGCATATTAAAACCATATATTTTTTATCAAATCAAATATGATTCAATCAATATTAAATTTGAAATTTTTTAATCTAAAATTGATCAGACGACGTAATCAATACAAATTAGTTTAAATTTGAGCAGTTCATACTTTTTTAGGATCAGATAAAGCTCGATTGAGCTTGACACTCCTTTATGAATTATTAATATCATATAAAAAACACAAAACATACAATATTTTAATTTTAAATTAGTAAAAGTTTAGCAAAATTTATTATTTATAGTTTCAATTAAGAGAATCATAAGAATAAAAAGTATGTTTGGAGGCTTACTAAAAACTATTAAATTAAATTAAAATATAAATTAATATTTTAATGATTAAATTAAAATAATAATTTAAGGTGATTGTGGTATATATAATATTTAATTATAATACATTATAAAATAAAAATTTATTTATTTATAATTTTAATAGTAATTTGATACATGAACAACATATTATAAAGATATCAATTCAAATTCGAACATAATTCGAACAAATGGTATATTTTACAATATGAATTCAATCCGACTATAACTTTGAAATCGATATGATTAATCTCTCGAATGGATCAAATTATTTGTTCAACCCTTCTTATATATAAAAAATTATACAAGTATATAACTAGTGTTTTATCAAACGATACTTTGACGTTGTTAATGTATAGCTAGGTTAAACTTTTAGGAGTATTAGTTTCTAAAAACTACCAACATTCCTATACACGAGTGGGCGTAGATTTATTTTGTTAGCTTTTGAGTCATTTTATAAGCTAATTTCATCTCGACGGTTTTGAAAAACACAAAACCTTAACCAACCCTTGATCCCCCCAAAAATCCAACTTTCAAGCTAACTTATAAGATTAGTTTTAAAAAATTGACTTAACAATTTTGAATCTATAATCATAATATGATATAAAAGGTCTCCTCTTATGAAAACAGAAAAAACATACTATATAATTTAACTTAAAAGTTATTACCATTACATATTATATTTACTCAATTTCTTATAACTAAGAAGAAATAAAATGATTTTAATAGGTATTATGTAAATATAAAATTATAGTTGTTTTTATAATTAATCATTAAAAACCTCTTTCAGAATCATTATTGAAAAATTAAAGAAATTAAAGTATGCTTAATAGCATACCGAATATTAGATAAAATTGTAGATCTAAATGAAATCTCATATTATTAATAAAAAATATGTAATTTATATAAATATGTTAAAAAAATTATTAATTTAAAGATTTTGAACCAAATTTTGGACTAATTTAAGAATGATTTAAATAAGGTGTTAAGCATGGAAGATGAGAGTGACATTAAGTATTTGACTAAAAATCCATATTGATTAAATTTCTATTTTAAAATTTTATATTATAATTATAATATATAAATTACTAATTAAATATATATTTTAAAAAATTAATATATATTAATATTATAACGTCGATTTGATTTATTCATCTATATGATGGATTTTGATATATTTTAGACTTATTATTTAAACCAACAAACTTCTAAAAGAAATATATATTCAGTTTTATATTAGACTTATATTAGACTCGGATCGGTTGATTGGTTTTGAGAAATAGTGACCATCCTTACTCCTTTATATATATTAAATTATACAACTTTATAGTTAACTGTAATAGAAATATTAAATCATTTAATTTTATCTATATTTTTACATTCATATTTTTTATATTCTACTGTGTGTTTACTTATTTTAAAAATTAAAAAAATAATTTATTTTTTATATATTATTCATAGTGTTAAAATTTAAGTGATGTGCATGTAGATTTAAGTGTGCATACCATTTCTATTAATTTAATTGTAAAGTTAAGTATTATAAACAATTGTGGTTGTTATTCTTACCTGTGGAAGAGGAAGAACAGCCAGAGCATCAATTAAGATGTTGAAGTAACATACCCAAGAGTTTTTGGGTGGACCAAATGTCACTAGAACTTGATGAAGTATACGCTCGAGGAAGAAAATGTCTGTGATTGAACGCAAGACTAGAGCAACAATTTTTACTTTGTTTTCAACAGTAACACACTTTTTATCCTCGTTTATAACAGGAATGAATAAGAATAATGTATCCATTGATACTCCAATAGTAAATAAAAATAAATATAATTGATTCTTTGTAAGAATTTTTTGATAATGAAAGATTGTTCTCTTTATTTCTCTATTCAAACTTGAGTTAGGAGCCTCTCTCGCAGATCTGTGATTTGTTGAATCGGAAGAAAAATCTTATTCGGTCGGATTAATGTTATTAATCAAATTAGGAGTTTGTAAAGTAAAAGAGGAGAATTGAGTAGTGCTAACCTCTCTGTTAGGTTATTGAGCTCTATTATATCTATTTCTGCTTGTTCATCGTGACGCGTATCCATTACTAGTAGATCTAAAAGTTTTAAAAAGGATGATAATTATTTTCAATAAACCTTCTGGTTCTCAAAGGCTGATCATATAAAAATTGAAATGAGCAAATAAAAGGAAAATGGGTGGTGGATTAATTCAAGCTTTGAGCTAACTAATGAAGTGGAGGTGTGAACAAAGTCTTCGTGCAGAGTCTTTTTTTTATAATAAAATATAAACACGTACGGTTACTTCTTTGAAAAAGTTTTATACCAGATTCCTTACTTATTTCATTAATTTTACGAATATATTTTTAATTTTTTAAAATTATTGGTTGATTTAGGATGGTCAACTTAGAAGAATTTTTTTAAAATTATAAGAAAAATATTTTTAAAATTTATAATAATAAAAATAAAACTTCAAAAATATTAATAATTAATTTTTAATTAACTAATAATCAAGACTGAACAAGTCCCTCCAACTCTCAAATAATGCTGATTATAAATAAATTGAAATGAGTAAATGAAGGAAATATGGGTGGATGAATTCAAGCTTTGCGCTAATTAATGAAGTAGAGAGGTCAACAGAGTCTTTGTCCAGACTCCAGAGTCTTTACCAGGAAAAAAAGAGACTCCAGAATCCTGTTTTGTAATTAAATGTAAGCACGTACGGTTTATTTTAAGAATTATAATTAAATATAAGCACGTATGGTTTATTTTAATAAACAACGTGAATTGTGCTGTATAATTCAAACAAAAAAAGAGATGGAACTTACGTTACTGAATTAGAAGAAAAAGAACAAATTCTAAAATATTAGTAAGACATAAAAGAATCATTCTTAATTCTCAAGTAAGTAAGGTATATTAAAGTTCTTGAAAAATATTAAAACAAGATGATGGAGTTCATACCCTTTCTTTTGATCAACCGTTTAGAGCTTCCCACTCCTGTACAAAAATGTACAATTAACACCTAAAAATATATATATGAGTTTATTGTAACTGTTCAAATCATGACAAAGAAACAAATATTTGGTGTTCTAACACTTTATTACTAACTTACACATGTGTTAATCTTAATAATTTTATTTTTCATAAATTTATCTAACACACCAACTTTTTAATGAAAACTTAATTTTTAATTGTATGCCCAACATCCTTGACATATGTATTAAAGTAATATTATTTTTTTAAAATAATTTTTAACATAATATCAGAACTAAAGCTAACACTTGTATATAATGATAAATATATAAAAATATTATTAACAATTCTCTCAATTTTTTACTTGAATGCCCACATTTTGTCATCCTTGAGAGATGTATAAAAATATCGTTAGTTTCCTAATAATGTTTAACATGATATCAGAGCTAAAGTTAATTTTTGTAGAGAGTGATAAATATATAAAAATATTATTAACTTCTAACACTCTTATATAGTTCTCAATAGCATATTAAAACCACATGTTTTTTTTTATCAAATCTAATATGATTCAATCATAATCAAATTTGAATTTTTTTAATATAAAATTGATCAAAATAAGTAATTAATACGAATCAATTCGAATTTGAGTAGTTTATATTTTTTTAATATCAGGTAAGGTTGGATTGAACTTGAAACTTCTTTATGAATTATTATCATATATAAAACACAATACATATAATATTTTAATTTTAAATTAGTAAAATTTTAAAAAACTTTATTATTTATAATTTTAATTAAGAGAATCACAAAAATAAAAAGAATTTGGGAAGAGTTACTAAACTATTATAGAGATATAAATTAATATTTTGATAATTAAATTAAAATAATAATTTAAGGTGATCGTGATATATGTAAAATTTAATTATAATATATTATAAAATAAGAAATTTATTTATTTATAATTTTAATAATAATTTGGTACATGTATACCAGATTATAAGAATATCAATTCAAATTCGAACATAATTCGAACAAATAGTATATTTTTTAATCAAAATTTGATTCGATTATAACTTTGAAATCGATATGATCAATCTCTCGAATGAATCCAATTGTTTATTTACTCGAATTGATCAGATTATTTATTCAACCCTACTCACATATATAAAGTTATACAAGTATACAACTAACTTTTTTTTATTAAACGATATATTGACGTGATTACTGTATAACTAGCTTAAGTTTTTAGGAGTATTGGTTTCTAAAAACTACCAACATTCCCGTACAAGAGTGGGCATAGATTTATTTTCTTGATTTTTGAGTCATTTTATAAGCTGTAAGAACAATGAGTGTTGGCTATTTTCGTGGACAAAATATTTATTTGTAAACTTGTTTTTAGGCCTGCTATCAAGTCTATCAAGAAAATTTGAACAAATACTTAAGTTCTAAATAATTATACTCTAGTTATATCTTAGATAACTACGACACATAGGATTACATTTATGCATTTAATAGTGCATGTTCATAAATCTAAGATTATTTTTGGTGCTTAAATATATTTTTTATGTGTCTTAATATTTTTAAGATGTGATTTAAAAATATTTTTAATTAAATATTTAAATAGGTCTTGAATAATGAAGTCCAAAATATTCTAATCCTAATGTTAGTATGTTATCCTTATCTATATATATATATATACATATAGGATTAGGGTTATGGGTGGTATAATAGAAAAGCTGCCGCAAAAGTAAAATTATATTGAAGCTGTCGATCTGCCAAGAAAGGTGAACACGAGAAGGAAGGCAACAAGAATTGATATATAATTGAAGTTGAGAGTAATATAATCAATATATATGAATAGGAGATTGACGACTTGGAGACAATTGAGGAAACTTTCAGGTAATTGATATATATATAATATAAAAGAAGTAGAATAATGGCTTCACGCAGTAAAGATCGTTAATATATATATATAAGTAATATGATTAAGTAAGTAATATATATTAATTTATAAGGTGTTCATAAAAGAGTTGATATTTTGATAATATGTTTTTATGGTTTCTTCTTTATTTTTGTTCTTAAATTGTTAGATCAAATAATTGTTTTTGTCATATCATAATTATTTGATTTGATTATTAATCTTTAAAGAAGCTATTTTTATTGAACTTGTGTTTGATCTTTTTACTCAAGGATTTGCTAGTTGATTTAATTTAAATGACATATGTTTTGAATCATCTAGTTAGAATTTTTCATTATTAAATTCGTTCTAGAACACACACGTGCACTTGTGTTTTTGTGTTAACTATTTTGCAGTTGATTTGTGAACGATCTGATTGGCGGAGAGCTTATTGGAACGTTGGTCTGGAAACTGCTCACGCTAATATTGGAAACTGTGAAAACAGAGCATGGACTCGTAAGTAAAGTACATTGGGGCAGTATCCTAGGGAGGGTAGCATAAGACCGAGTTTGTACTTGAACATTTGATTTTCATAGTGGAAAGTTAGGTGGTCTGGTGGACCAGTGGTTTTTCTCTTAGGTCATGGTTGTGGTCTAGGTTGTTTCCACCTAAAAATATCATGTGTTATTATTTTATTTCCGCACTTAATTTTACACACGATTGCATGTATGGCTGATTTGTGTATGTTATTAAATTATAAATTGGTAAAAATTAAAAATAACCTATTCACCCCCATTTAGGTTAATTAGGTGCATAATTTATAAACTTTCAATTGGCATCAGAGCTGACACTAGACACACTTAGTGAGATTGATCCTTAGGGACACATACACTTACTTATGGACCAAATGAAAGAAGGTGGGTCATCTGTTAAACCCTCACTCTTTGATGGGTTTAATTACCCTTACTAGAAGGCTCGCATGCAGCCCTTTCTCAAACAAGATGAAAATGTTTGGGATGATGTTTTTGATGGTTGGGAACCACCTTCGGTAACGAAAGATGTTGTAACAATCATAAAGCCGGAGAAAAGACTAGACCATTGAAAAACGCACCCTTAGTGGGGCAAACCAAAAAGGTCTGAGCTCAATATTTGATGCAGTGTCAATGGATTAGTTTCGTCGCATATCCAACTGTGAGAATGCTAAAGATGCATGGAATGCACTTGCTTTTGCTCATAAGGGAACCTCCCAAGTGAAACAAAAAAAATTGAGATTGCTAGCATCTCAGTTTGATTCCATTAAAATGAGCAACACGAAAACTTTTAGTCAGTTCTATGCTCGCTTCTGTGATATCACTAATGCTTGTTCTAACCTTGGTGAGAAAATTCCACAATCTATACAAGTACGCAAACTCCTAAGCTCTTTAACTACAGACTACAAGATGAAAGTTACAATGATAGAGGAAAGCAAGAATGTAGACACACTAAAAATTGATGAAGTTGTCGGGTCAATCCAAACCTATGAGCTTTCTCTTGATCCACCTAAGAAAAATAAGGATGTGGCATTCAAAAGCTCCAAAAAAAACATCTCTGATAGTAATGATGATATGAATGATGAGTCACTAGTCTTGTTAGCACGAAAATTTAAGAAGTTCATGAAGAAGAAGGGTCAACTGAATAATCATTCCAACAAGGGACAATCCAGTCGTTCGAATGACTGAAAGTCAAGGGAAATCAAGTCTCCTAGCCTTGATGGTAAGAAAAGTAAGCCTACTAGTCCTCAATTCTTTACTTGTGGGGGATTTTGTCATATTGCTACAGATTGTGCTAACAATAAAAAGAAATTTGGAAAAATCCTTTAATGTTACACTTAGTGACACAGAAATTGAGCAGGACAATGCTAGTAACTCAGAGGATGATGAAACTAATTATTTTGCCTTCACTGCAACTACCAAAGCACACCACACTGACTCCAACCTTAGCTCGGATGAAGAAAATATAGAAGTGAACTCTTCTCTCTTACTGTCTAAGTTTAATGAATCGAATTATGATGAACTATTCATGGATTGTCTAGGTGCCAAGGAAGAGAGAGATAAAGTGCTTGTGAAAGTAATTAATGATATCATCAATGTTCACAAAAAAAATTCCTCTAGCCTAGAGAAAGATAAAAAAGAATTGTCTGATCATATTAATGCTTTGAATATGAGACTTGCAGAAACCATTGAGGAAAACAAAAATCTTAGGCAAGAACTTAGTATTGTTAAAGAAACGATGAAGAATTTGACCATTGGTGCTGAAAAATTAACCAAAGTCCTAGACTATGGAAAGCCACATGGAGATAAGAGAGGTCTTGGATACATAGATGAACAATCAACACCTTTATCATCCAAAGCTCAATTTGTAAAACCCACTATTGCTCAGGTAGGGAAGGTAGTTTCTGCACCTTATCATTCTAAGAAAATTCAGTTTGTTCCCATCTGTCAGCATTGTGCTAGGAAAGGACATATTAGACCTAAGTATAGGTTTCTTTATGCTTATGATTCTATCACGAGTACAAATGTTTCTAAGGCACCTCAAAAATTTTCAAAACGTAAAGTTTTTACTACAAGAACTACACAAAAAGAGGAACATAAGAAAATGGTAACTCAAATGTTCAAAATTAAAAAAAGAATGGGTTAAGAAATTTGAGTTGCACTACTTTGTAACCTATATAGCGTTCAAAGCTAAATCAAATACCCCTTGGTATTTTGATAGTGGATGCTCTAGACACATGACGGGGAATCATTCTTTGTTTAAAACCTTTAAGGAATACAATGAAAGGACAGTTACCTTTGGTGGTGGTAAAACATCTAAAATTATTGGAAAAGACTCTGTTGAAATAGAGGGTATCCCTAAACTTGATGAAGCTTTATATGTGGAAGGACTTAAGGCAAACTTGATTAGCATAAGTCAAATATATGATAGTGATTTTAATGTGTAATTTACAAACAATCATTGTATTGTAACAGATCAAAAGGGTGAATGTATGATTAAGGGAATCAGATCACATTACAATTGTTATTGTATTGATACATCACTCACAGTAACATGTAACCTAGCTAGCAATGACTCAACTACCTTGTGGCATGAAAAGTTAGGTCATATGAATTTTAAAAATCTAGTTAGATTAAGTAAAACTGAGACTATGCATGGTTTACCTATTCTCTCAAAAATTGAAATACCTGTATGTAGACCATGTCAATTGGGTAAACAAACAAGGATTTCTCATAAGATGATCAAGAGTATAAATACAAAAAGAGTATTGGAATTGATACATATTGACCTTATGGGTCCTATGAGAACAAAAAGTATTAAAGGTAGGAAATATATTATAGTTGAAGTAGATGACTTTTCTCGCTACACGTGGGTAGACTTTCTTAGAGACAAGTCAGATGCTTTTGAGTTCTTCATCTCATATTGTATAAGAGTGCAGGTTGAAGCAGGTGACAAAATAGTAACCATCAAGAGACTGAGAACAGACCATGGAAAAGATTTTGAAAATACCAAGTATGCTGACTTCTGCAAAGAACATGGTATCTTTCATGAATTCTCTGCTCTTATCACACCTCAACAAAATGGAATAGTTGAAAGGAAAAATAGGATACTTCAAGAGATGGCAAGAGTAATGATGCATGTCAAGAGAGTCTCCAAAATGTTTTGGGCTGAAGCTATAAACACTACATGTCACATTATAAATCATGTATATCTTTGCCCAGGTACAAACCAAACTCCCTATGAGATATGGAGAGGTAAAAAACCCAATCTTAAATTTATGCATGTTTTTGGAAGTAAATGCTACATACTTAGAGATCAAGAACAATTGGGTAAGTTTGATTCTAGAAGTGATGAATATATATTTCTTGGTTATTCCCTAAATAGTAGAGCTTACAGAGTCTTCAACTGTAGAACTAATGTAGTTATGCAATCCATAAATGTCATTATAGATGATGGAGATAAGAAGATTACAAGTGAAGAAGTTGGAAATGAAGAAAATTTCACAACACCTCAATTAACAATGACCAATGACACAATTGGAATAAAAGAAGAAGAGTTAGAGAAAAGAGAAGAAAAAAAAGGAAGAAGCATCAATCTCATCAATGATAAATCCAACTTGAACTTCAAAAAATCATCCTATTAAGAATATAATCGAAAATCCTAATGCAAGCATGGTAACAAGAAGAAGACAAATAAGTGAGGTAATCCATTTAAGCTATATTTCTCAATTTGAACCAAAAAATGTGAATGAAGCCCTTAGGGATGAATTTTGGATAAATTCCATGCAGGATGAGTTAGCTCAATTTGAAAGAAATCATGTGTGGGTATTAGTACCTAAGCCTAAAAACAAAAATGTTATTGGAACAAAATGGGTGTTTAAAAATAAATCTGATGAGCATGACATTATTGTTAGAAATAAAGCTAGGTTAGTAGCTCAAGGCTACATGCAAGTAAAAGGAGTTGAATTTGATGAAACATTTGCACCTGTAGCTAGACTAGAGTCAATTAGGATTTTACTTGCCATTTTCTGTCATATGAATTTCAAATTATATCAAATGGATGTTAAGTTTGCCTTTTTGAATGGATTTTTGAATGAGGAGGTGTATGTGGAACAATCAAAAGGATTTGTTGATCCGAAATTTCCAAATCATGTTTACAACTCAAAAAGGCTCTTTATGGTTTGAAACAAGCTCCACGAGTATGGTATGAGAGAATTTTCAACTATCTTTTGAACAAGGGATTTATTCGAGGGGGAGTTGATAAGACTCTATTCATTAAAAGGAATAGTGATGAGATCTTTATTGCTCAAATTTACGTGAATGACATAGTTTTTGGATCCATATCTAGTACACTAGTGGATGATTTTGTGCATGTTATGACAAATGAATTTGAAATATCCATGGTAGGTGAAATGACTTTCTTCCTTGGTTTTCAAATCAAACAATCTCGTGATAATATATTTATTTCTCAAACCAAGTATGCATTTAACCTTGTTAAAAGGTTTGGCCTTGAAACTAGCAAGCCATTACGGACTCCTTTAGGTATCACCACAAAAATTACAAAGGACACTTAAGGTAAAAGTGTTGATCAAACCCTTTATAGGAGTATGATAGGTAGTTTACTTAACCTCACTGCAAGTAGGCTTGACATATGTTTTAGTGTTGTTGTGTGTGCCCGTTATCAAGCTGACCCTAAGGAATCACACTTAGAGATTGTAAAGAGAATCATTAGGTATATCTTAGGAACAAGTAATTATGGTTTATATTTTACTACTCACACTACTTGTGAAGTAAATGGGTTTACAGATGCCGATTGGGAAGGCAACTAGGATGATAGGAAGAGCACATTAAGTGGTTGTTTCTATGTTGGAAACAACTTAGTATCCTGGCACAGTAAAAAGCAGAACTCTATCTCACTCTCTACAACTAAAGCGGAATACATTGTTGCAGGAAGCTCTTGCACATAAATGCTTTGGATTAAAAACATGCTCAAGGACTACGATCAACCACAAGGTATAATGCCCTTATATTGTGATAACTCTAGTGCTATATGTATTTCTAAGAACCCAGTTCGATATTTTAGAACTAAGAACATTGACATTAGACATCACTTTATTCTAGAATTAGTTGAAGAGAAAATAGTGACACTTGAGTTTGTACCTACTGTGAGACAATTAGCTGATATATTCACTAAAGCCATAGACATTCAAATATTTGAGTATCTTAGAAGTGCCTTGGGAATTTCTCCCTCAAATTGAATTTCACAAAAAAAAATAGCATCCTTGTTTGGCCAACACAGTATTCGACTTATTTAACACTTTCATACACATAATCTCATTTTTAGTGACTCAACTCATTTTGATATTTATTGTATAAATTATTCTACAATTTTGGCTTATGCACACACATATATTCTTATACATGTGATGATCGATGTTGACATAAACTTCTTCACACACTCATGAACACACATATATGTGATGCTTGAAGTTTATGAATTTTCTTGAAAGACTCTAGGACTTCAACTAATCTTGATTGTAAAATTGTGTTGAGTTATATTTCTTACTTGCTAAAACTTTACAGTATGGAGGCACCTAGTATTGAGAGAGCTACCTACTGTGATGTATGAAGCTACTGTAATGAGCGGAGAGGGATACCTCATAACTAGTGTGAAAGTCATCATGCTAGGTTTATAGCTCGTGCAAAAAAAAAGGAAAGATTATGCAAAAAAAATAAAAATGAATGAGTACTTATAAATCTTGTACATTGAATGCACAAAAAGAAAGAGCCAATAGAGGTTATAAAAAATCATTTACCTCATATATATAAAAAAAATTAAAAAATAAGTCCTCCTTTCATATATATATTTTATTTTCTGAGATTGAAGGCTCGATTATGGTTTTACATGATAGGTGATATTTGTATGATAAATAATCAAAATTAGAGTTAAAAAATGATGAGTTCTAAATTGGTTGTGTGCTCATTTGTGATTAAATGAGTTTAATACCTTATGTGGCTATTTATGAAAATTACAAAAAAAAAAAAATCAGATTTCATATTCTTTTCACTTATTACATTTTTAATTGGTTTCTAAGTTCGAGAGTCATAGAACTTAGGGGGAGTTTAAAACATATTGCACTTCTGCATTACTCTACTTTTACATTGCTATATCTTTAGGAGGATTTTAGCTTCATTGCTTTGTCTAATGCTTTGTCCTTCTCGTATGTCAAAAAGGGAGAGAGAATAATGTGTTTTTACTTCCATGTTTTTATTTTGTTATGCATATAGGGGAAAGCATATTTAAATAAGCTTAATTGATATTAATGCATACTACATGACTATTCTTTACACTTTGTTTATTTCTATGTAAATTGAACTAATATACAATGAGGCTTTCATGCCAAGTTTTCCTATACTTTGTCAATGTCATTTCAGCCACTTACAATCTTGTCAAGTTGTAGCAAAGATGGATCTACCGGACCATAGGATAGTTCCACTATGGAGTCTGGGACATCATTGTATTTTTATCTTATTTTATAAATGTCATATAGTAAGTGAGAGGTTTTGCCACACGAAAATGCCAAAGGGGGAGTTTGTAAGGACAATGAGTGTTGGTTATTTTCGTGGACAAAATATTTACTTGTAAACTTGTTTTTAGGCCTACTATCAAGTCTATCAAGAAAAACCGAACAAATACTCAAGTTTAAGATAATTATACTCCAGTTATATCTTTGATAAAAACGACACATAGGATTGCATTTATGCATTTAATAGTACATGTTCATAAATCTAAGATTATTTTTGGTGCTTAAATATATATTTTTATATGTCTTAATATTTTTAAGATGTGATTTAAAAATATTTTTAATTAAATATTTAAATAGGTCTTGAATAATGAAGTCTAAAATATTCTAATCCTAATGTTAGTAGGTTATCATTATCTATATATATACATATAGGGTTAGGGTTATGGGTGATATAATAGAAAAAGTTGCCGCAAAAGTAAAATTATATTGAAGCTACGGATCTGCCTCCCAAGTGCTTTTCACTACCGAAAAGAAAGAAAATATGAAGAAAGGTGAACACGAGAAGGAAGGCAACAAGAATTGATATATAATTGAAGTTGAGAGTAATATAATCAATATATATGAATAGGAGATTGACGACTTGGAAACAGTTGAGGAAACTTTCAGGTAATTGATATATATAATATATATAATGGCTTCACGTAGTGAATATCGTTAATATATATATATATATATATATAAGTAATATGATTAAGTAAGTAATATATATTAATTTATAAGGTGTTCATAAAAGATAAAAGGGTTTGATATTTTGATAATATGTTTTTATGGTTTCTTCTTTATTTTTGTTCTTAAATTGTTAGATCAAATAATTGTTTTTGTCATATCATAATTATTTGATTTGATCATTAATCTTTAAAGAAGCTATTTTTATTGAACTTATGTTTGATCTTTTTACTCAAGGATTTGCTAGTTGATTTAATTTAAATGACATATGTTTTGAATAATCTAGTTAGGATTGTTCATTATTAAATCCGTTCTAGAACACACACGGGCACTTGTGTTTTTGTGCTAACTATTTTGCAGTTGATTTGTGAATGATCTGATTGGCGAAGAGCTTATTGGAACGTTGGTCTGGAAACTGCTCACGCTAATATTGGAAACTGTGAAAACAGAGCATGGACTCGTAAGTAAAGTACATTGGGACAGTGTCCTAGGGAGGGTAGCATAAGACCGAGTTTGTACTTGAACATTTGATTTTCATAGTGGAAAGTTAGGTGGTCTGGTGGACCAGTGGTTTTCCTCTTAGGTCAAGGTTGTGGTCTAGGTTGTTTCCACCTAAAAATATCGTGTGTTATTATTTTATTTCCGCACTTAATTTTACACACAATTGCATGTCTGGTTGATTTGTTTAGGTTATTAAATTATAAATTTATAAAAATTAAAAATAACCTATTCACCCCCCTCTAGGTTAATTAGATCCATAATTTATAAACTTTCCTAAGCCAACCTTTTCTTAGCTGTTTTGAAAAGCACAAAACCTTAATCTACCTTTGACCCTCCAAAAATCAACCTTTTAAGCCAACTTATAAGAATAGTTTTAAAGAGATTGACTTGACAGTTTTGAATCTATAATCATAATATGATATAAAGGTCTCTTCCCATGGAAACAAAAAAACATACCAAATAATTTAACTTAAAAGTTATTACTTTTACATATTATATTTACTTAATTTCTTTTGACTAAGAAAAAATAAAATGATTTTAGTAGGTATTGTGCAAATATAAAATTATGGTTGTTTTTATAATTAATCATTAAAAACTTCCTATATAATAATTATTGGAAAATTAAATAAATTAAAGTATGCTTAATAGCATACCGAATATTAGATGGAATTGTAAATCCAAATGAAATCCCATATTGTCAATCAAGAACATGTACTCTATTTAGTAATGTTAGAAAAATTATTAATACGCCGATGGAACCAAATTTTGGACTAATTTGAGAGTGATTTAAATGAGGTGTTAAACATGAGTAATGAGAGTGACTGTAAGTGTCTGAGTGATAATCCATATTTATTAGGTTTATATGTTATAATTTTATATAAATTTAAAACTATAGTTATAATATATAAAATAATAATTAAATATATATTTTAAAAAATAAATATATATTAATATTATAGGGTCGATTTGGTTTATTCATTTTTCATAAGTTTTGAACCTCTAATTGTACCAAAAATGTTGATTTTGATATTTTTTAGACTTATTTGGACCAACCAAGAGCTAAAAGAAATAAATATTCACTATGATATTGGACTCACATTGATTGGTTGGTTTTGAGAAAGAATATCCACCCTTACTCCTTTATATATATCAAATTGTACAACTTTACAGTTAGTTAATATCATCTAATTTTACATATATTTTTGCATTTATATTTTATATATTTTACTGTGTGTTTACTTGTTTTAAAAATTTAAAAAAATTATTTTTCTATATATTATTCATAGTGTTAAAATTTAAGTGACGTGTGCCTCTAAATTTAGGTGTGCATACCATTCCTATTAGTTTAGTTATAAAGTTGTGGTTGTTATTCTTACTTATGGAAGAAAAGCAACATCTAGAGTATCGATTAAGATGTTGAAGTAACATACCAAAGAGCTTCTGGGTGGACCAAATGCCACTAGAATTTGGTAAAGTATACTCTCGAGGAAGAAAATGTCTGTGATTGAAGGCAAGACCAGAGCAATAATTTTCACTTTGTTTTCAATAGTAACACAATTTTTATCCTCATTTATAATAGGAATGAATAAGAATAATGTATCCATTGATATTTCGATTGTAAATAAAAATAAGTAGAATTGATTCGTTGTCAGAACGCAATGGCAGTGAATGATTGTTCTCTTTATTCCTCTAATAGAGCGTTCTTTGAGTCGTGGTGATTAGTTTCAAATTGGATTTGTTGAGATTCGAATCTGTTATTTAAAATTGAAGAAAAGAAAAATCTTATGTTCCAATTAATGTTATTAGTTAAATTAGGATTTTGTAAAGTAAAAGAATAGAATTGAGTAGTGCTAACCTCTCTGTTACACCATTGAGCTATATATCTCTTTCTTGTTCATCATGACACGTAGGGCTGAGCAAAATATTCGATCAATCTGAAAAATCCTATCAAATTCGAAAAAATGGATTGGTTTCGATCCGAAGTCGGATCGAATTGGTTCTTAACAATCCGATCGGATTCAGATTCGAATTTGGATTAAAAATATTCAAATCCATATAATATGATATGATATGATATATATAATATATTATTTAATATATATATATATATATATATATAAATAAAAAAACTAACCAACCTCTCTGTATAACCTAATCAACCTCTCACCCTCAAATACCGAGTATTGAGCGATGGCCAGAGAAATCGATCCCAAGATCGAGCTGACTGTTAAAAATCAATACCAACATAATAAATGAAGTGGTTGAAGGATGAATAAATAAGGTGGTTGAAGGATGTAGAAAAGAGAAGTGTGAAGATAATATTTGTGTGACAAATTATTTCGTATTTTTATATTTGTGTGGTGTAGATTGCATGGTGAAAACTATAAATAGCCTACCTTGCATTTGGTTTAATAATTCCATCAAAAACAAATAAGTCTTTGTTTTCCTAGTTTGAGTATGAGTTGAGAGCTTTCTCTTTGAGTGTTTGTATTTCTCTTCAATTTGTGAGTTGCCTTTGAAAGGTGTTATAGTGGGTATAATACAAATAGTTTGTTTACTTGTTTGGATCTAATATTAGTAAATTTAGAGTTGTGTATTCTAAATTTTACTCAACAATTGGTATCAGAGCAGGACGGTCAGTGATCGTTTTAATGGAGCTATCTTGAGTCGTGAGGAGTTTGATATTCTGTAAGTTTATTAGTCAAGCTTGTTTGGTATAGTCAAAGTCTTATCGACACAATGGGTGATCTTCAAGTAGTTGGAGGAATCAAGAAGCTAAACAACAAAAATTATAACACATGAGCAACATGTATGTAGTCTTACATACAAGGTCAAGACTTGTGGGAGGTTGTTGGTGGTGATGAAGTTACACAACCAACAATGGAAGATGCAAACGGCATCTTGCGAAAGTGGAAAATTAAAGCAGGCAAAGCAATGTTTGCTTTGAAGACCACAATTCAAGAAGAAATGTTGGAGCACATTCGGGATGCAAAAAACACCAAAGGAAGTATGGGACACCCTTGTTACACTCTTTTCAAAGAAGAATGATACACGATTGCAACTTCTAAAGAATGAGTTGCTATCGATGGCGCAACGCGACATAACGATTTCTCAATACTTTCACAAGGTAAAGTCGTTATGCCGCGAAATATCAGAGTTAGATATGAAAGCTTCTATTGGGAAAATAAGGATAAAGAGAATAATTATTCATGGTTTGAGACCCAAATATCGAGGATTTGTTACTGCTATACAAGGATGGCCGACACAACCATCTCTTATTGAGTTTGAGAATTTTTTGGCCGGTCAAGAAGCTATGGCTAAGCAAATGGGTGGAGTCTCGCTGAAGGGTGAAGAAGAAGCGTTCTACACTAGTAAAAGCAAAGGCACTTTCAAGCGGTACAACGGAAATGGATATAAAATGATGGTGACAAAGGAAAAATTCCTTAAGAAATGGGAGGCTTTCGTCCAGGGGGAGCTTGGAAGAACCACAATAACAATAGAAAATTTGATGGTGAATGTTACAACTGTAGGAAGATGGGTCGTTGGAGTAAGAAAAATCTTGTTAAAAGCAATACAGCTACTTCCAGTTCTAAGGAGCATAGTGAAAATGGTTGGGATGCCGTAGCATTATTCGCTACAGAGGAAGAAGAATTAGCTCTTACGGTGACAACATCAAAACAGATTAACTATAAGAATGACTGAATCATAGATTCAGGATGCTCAAATCATATGATAGGTGATAAATAGAAGTTGGAAAGCATGCCTGAGTACATGGGAGGTCGTGTAGTGGTGATAGTTGACAACTCAAGGTTACCGATAGCCCACACCAGTAAGATGATAGTTACGCCTCGATATAGTATTAACCAAGTACCACTTCAAGATGTTTATCATGTCCCAGAAATGAAGCAAAATTTTCTATTTGTGGCTCAATTAACATCATCAGGCCACTATGTCTTGTTCGGTCCCCGAGACCTGAAGGTGTATCGTGATCTCAAATTCTCAGAAACACCGACAATGGAAGGGCAACAATTGGAATCAATCTATGTGATGTCAGCAGAATCTGCATATGTAGACAAGATAAGAAGAAATGAGACAACAGATCTATGGCATATGCGGTTTGGTCACGTTAGCTATTCCAATCTAAGTGTGATGCTGAAGATGTCGATGCTTAAAAGGCTTCCTCAACTAGACGTGCGAACAGACACGGTCTGTGCAGGATGCCAATATGGTAAAGCTTACCAATTTCCATATGAGAAATCAAAGTTTAAAGCAAAAGAACCATTGGAGTTAGTTCACTTTGATGTATTCGGTCCTGTTAAGCAACCATCAATTGGCGGTATGAAATATATGGTGACATTCATTGATGACTTCTCAAGGTATGTGTGGGTTTTCTTTATGAAAGAAAAATATGACGTATTCTCAAAGTTTAAAGAGTTTAGAGAATCAACTGAATGAGAAGTTGGAAAGAAGATTCGTTGCTTATGCACAGACAATGGCAGAGAATATAGCTCAAGCAAGTTCTCTCAATACCTAAGGGAATGTTGAATATCCAAAATAATCGTTAATTGGAACAAGTTAACTAAAGAGTTTTATAACAAAATAAAAGAATTCTAGGATTGCAGTTTTTCACCAAATTAATCCACTCGAATCATATCATTTTCTCTTGTTTTATATTTTTTTAGTAAATTTAATTTGTCAACCAAGAACTTCTAATTTTATCCATACATCTCTTCCGAGCTCCGTATAGACATACCTCACTAAATTAATTCACTATATTCCTATGAGAATTAAATTCACCAAGATTCATTACGTTCTAAGTTCTCAAATGGCCACACATACGATTAAAGTATATTCCTATCCTTCATATATACATGTTATTCTATCCATGAGCAATATACACAAAAATGCCTCTTCCAAGTTTATTTAAGTGTCACGGATCAATTGATAAATTTTCCTATAATCAAAAGCATTAAGCACAAATAGAATGAACAAATTAAAAGTCTTATAAATCTTTCAAAAATAATTAAATTCAAGCTTCATAAATTTAGATAAAATGCAACCCTAGAAAAATTAAATTACTTCATAAATTAAAATTAAAATTACAGCAGTTAAGTAATATTAGTTACAGAACACTAAGAAAATTAAAAGTTCATCTGTTCTTAAATATTTGGCACACATAGAAGACAACAGAAGCCAAAAATGGCTTCTGCGTGTTCCACAGTCCAACCCCAAAACGAACCTAAAACAAAACTCAAAATTTATTATAATAATCCCCTATTTATAACATCAAATCTCTAAAAAATAAATACATTTTAAAATATATTTCTCTACACGCGGGGGGAGGGGGGGGACAAACACGTATGTTGAAAATAATAAATTAATCCGCATGGGGGACAAGAATATTGAGACAAGCAAACATGCAAAACAAGCGGAATGTGCACCATTAGTGATTTTTATTTCAATTCATGCTGCCACGTGTCGAGATCTGATTGGCTGAAAGAATAATCAAGACACGTGGTGGCGATTCATAGGCTGTGAGGAATAGGCTCATGAGGGACACATCGTAGGGGATAATGGCATGCGAGACATGTGGCGGACGCAGGCGCGGTTGGAAACGTGTGTCGTTTCCATGTTTTTATTTTAATCAACACATGCCACGTGTCAGATCCTAATTTTCTAAAATAGTATTTGAGACACGTGGCAATTCCTGATTGGTTGTCATATTCGGGCGCACGATATCCATCTGGACCACGTAGCACATGATAATTTGTTTGGGTAGACACGTGGGTCGCGCCCTATGCACCGGCATGCGTGACTGGTGGGCCCCACTCAACACCGAGCAACATGCACCTAAATACCCGCCTCTACTCTCTTTTGTCGTGTATGGTCTCACGTGCCTATTGGTAACCGTTCATTTCCTGATCGAATGGTTGGTGTCGCGCGTTGGTGATGGCGCGAGTGGTCTTTTTTCCTACGCATAACATAAATTTCCTTAATTGCATTTTAGCCCTCCAATTTAATTCAAATTAACTTTTAATCTTTCTTTAATTGCAATTAAACCCTTTTCTAATTTAAATTAACTTTTAAACTTTTTGTTAATTATAATTAAGCCCGATTTTAATTAAAATTATATTTTATACTTTTATTAATTGCAATTAAGCACTCTTTTATTTTAAATTATATTTTCAAACATATATTTGCAATTAAGTACATTTTCGATTCAAATTCTTTAATTTTCTTAAAAATATATTCCTTAACAAATAAACAGTAAATATTAATTTATTCCACTAACATTAACTAAAAATGTTAAGAACATAGCAATTATAATTAATAAAATAGATGAAAATAACTATATAAAATACATTTATCAGGCATCTTGTAGAAAGTTTTTTGAAGTATGCTACATGAAAAGAATGTACCTGGGAGATTTTGGGCTGAAGCGATAAGGACTGCAGTCTTTGTGATCAACAGACTTCCACAACCAAGGTTAGAACTTGTTTCACCCTTTGAGAAACTGTGGAATATTAAACCTATAGTTAGCTACTTTCGAGTATTTGGTTATGTATGTTATGTATTTGTTCCTGATCAATTACGGAGCAAATTTGACAAGAAAATTGTTAGATGTATCTTTCTGGGATATGATAGCCAGAGAAAAGGGTGGAAATGTTATGATCCAATGAGTGGAAGATCCTACACTTCACGAGATGTGGTGTTTAATGAAGCATCTTCTTGGTGGTCTTTAGAGAAGGAGGTGCTACCAGACTCTAGAGAATTTGAAGAAAAGTTGCAATAGAAAATGGGGGAGCATACTATCCAACTCCAACCAAGTTCAGATGAATCAAGAGAACCAAATGGCAATAATGTTGAACAAAGAGTGGCTCAGAATCCTTGGAAAACTGGCATGTATCAACAACCGAATGAAGAAGGTGGGCCTAGTGAAACAGAAGAATCAATTCCATAATTTCAAATCCGAAGGTCAACAAGAACACGAAGGCCAAATCCTGAATACGCCAATGTAGCCATAATTGAAGAAGCATCGCAAAGATCTGAGTGGATGACAACTATGAAAGAAGAGATCGATGCACTGCAGCAAAATCAAACTTGGGATCTGGTGCGAAAACCAAGAGATGTGAAACCTATATCCTGAAAGTGGGTTTACAAGATAAAGCATCGTCCAGATGGGTCAATCGAGAGATACAAGGAACAATTGGTAGCTCTTGGTTTCTCTCATCAGTATGGACTAGACTATGATGAAACATTTAGTCCAATGGCGAAACTTACAACTATTCGAGTCCTACTTGCACTTACAACCAACAAAGATTAGAAGTTGTGGCAGATGGATGTGAAGAATTATTTTCTTCATAGAGAGCTGGATCGGGAGATTTACATGATATAACTAATGGGTTTTCAGAGCCAAGATCATCCTGAATATATGTGTAAGTTGCGAAAAGCACTCTACAGATTAAAACAAGCACCTAGGGTGTGGTATGGTAAGATTGTTGAATTTCTAATACAAAGTGATTATTCAATAACACCTACAGATTCCAGCTTGTTTGTCAAAGCCAATGAAGGAAAGCTAGCTATTGTGCTAGTGTATGTGGATGACTTAATTATAACCGGTGATGATAAGGCAAAAATTCTTCGGACGAAGGAGAATTTGTCAGTCCATTTCCAGATGAAGGAACTTGGCCAACTTAAGCACTTCCTTGGTTTATAGGTTAATCGCACACAAGAAGGAATATTTCTTTGTCAGTAAAAATATTCCAAAGATTTGTTGAAGATGTTCGAAATGCTCAAATGCAAGCCAATTTTGATGTCGATGGAACCAAATTCCAAAATGTGTACACATGAAGGAAAATATTTGGAAGATGCAATGATGTATTGACAATTGATAGGCAGTTTAAACTACTTAACCTTGACTCAACCTAACATTTCTTATGAAATTAGTGTGATGAGTCGGTACATGCAAAATCCAAAGAAGCCTCATTTGGATGCAGTTCGATGAATACTGAGATATGTGAAGAGTACAATTCACTATGGTATTTTGTACAAGAAAGGTGGAGACTGCAAGTTAGTTGGTTATTACGATGCAAACTATGCAGGAGATCATGACACCAGGAGATCAACAAGTGGGTATTTGTTTAAGTTGGGTTCCAAAATAATTTCTTGGTGTAGCAAAAGACAACCAACGGTCTCATTATCAACCACTGAAGTTGAGTATCGAGCAATGGAAATGGCAGCTCAAGAGTGTACATGGTTGATACAGCTAATGAATAATCTACATCAACTAGTAGATTATGTAGTACCTTTGTACTATGACAATCAATCAACAATTCGTTTGGTAGAGAATCCAGTTGATAACTGTATTTTATATACTTATTTTCATCTATTTTATTAATTATAATTGCTATGTTCTTCAAATTTTGGTTAATTTTAGTTAAATAAATTAATATTTACCTTTTATGTGTTAAGGAATACATTTTTAATAAAATTAAATTATTTGAATCAAAACAGTACGTAATTACAAATTTATGTCCACAAATATAATTTCAAATAAAAGAGTTCTTAATTGCAATTTACAAAATTCGAAAATATAATTTAAATTAAAATCATACTTAATTTTAATTATTAAAAGTTTAAAATTTTAATTTAAATTAGAAAAAGAGCTTAATTGTAATTAAAGAAAGTTAAAATGAAATGCTGCCATGTGTCCGTATTAATTCCCACAGCGAATCAGATGCTGACACGTGGCATACAGATTGAATAAAAAAATCTGAAACGGCGCCTTGTGTTTCTGTCGTCCACGCGTAAAAAATTTTAATATTCTCTTTCGTACGCATGGATGCGGAATTTGAGAAAAATGTATGACGCATCGGTTTTATTTTCGATGCAAAGTTTTTACGCGTTTTTAAAAAAATGTATTATTTTAGATGTATTTTTTAGCTATAAATAGAGGATATTATGATAGAGTAGAGAGTTTTTTTGGAAGTTTAGAGTTTGGGATTTTTAGTAGTGTTTGGGGCTGGACTATGGAACACCCAGAAGCCATTTTTGGCTTTTGTTGTGTTCTGCGTGTGCCAAATATTTACGATCCGAAATAATTTAAATTTTCTTTTGCTCTTCATCTCATTTTCCTTAACTGTTGTAATTTTAATTTTAATTTATGAAGTAATTTAATTTTTCTAGGGTTGCATTTGATCTAAATTTATGAAGCTTTGATTTTAATTATTTTTGAACAATTTATAAGACTTTCGATTTGTTTATTCTATTTGTGCTTAATGCTTTTGATTATTTACGAATATTATCAAATGATCTGTGTCACTTAAATAAACTTGGAAGAGACATTTTTGTGTATATTGCTCACGGATATAATGACATGTATGATTAAGGATAGGAATATACCATAATTGTGTGTGTGGCCATTTGAGAACTTAAAACGTAATGAATCTTGGTGAATTTAATTCTCATAGAATATAGTGAATTAATTTAACGAGATGTGTCTATACGAAGCTGGGAAGAGATATATGGATAAAATTAGAAGTTTTCAGTTGACAAATTAAATGTACTAAAAGATATAAATCAAGAGAAAATAACATTATTCGAGTGGATTAATTTGGTGAAAAACTGCAATCCTAGATTTCTTTTATTTTTTTATTAAACTCTTTTCTTAAACTTTTTCCAAATCAACGATCGTTTTGGATAAAATCAGAGAGAGATAATTTTAGTACTCAACAAACTGTAGTAACAAATATCCGTGGGAACGATAACTTACTTATCAAATTTTATTACTTGTGACCGTGTATGCTTGCACGTTTTATGCTCTTCTAAAAGAGACAACACCGATCTTTCATGCAAGAACTAAGCATGTTGAAGTGCACTATCACTTTATCAGAGAAAATGTTCTGCAAGAAGAAATTGAGATGAGGCAAATCAAGACAGATGATCAAGTTGCGGACTTGTTCACAAAAAGCTTGAGCGTTGGTAAGGTCGAAATGTTTCACCGTCAGCTTGACATAATAAAAATAATGAGAGTTGGTGTTGAGGAGGAGTGTTGAAAATCAACACCAACATAATAAATGAAGTGATTGAAGGATGTAGGAAAATAAATGGAGTGGTTGAAAGATGTAAAGAAATAAATATGGTGGTTGAAGGATGAATAAATAAGGTGGTTGAAGGATGTAGAAAAGAGAAATGTGTAGGTAATATTTGTGTGGTTAGAATTATTTAGTATTTTTATATTTCTGTGGTGTAGATTTCATGATGAGAACTATAAATAGCCTACCTTGCATTTGGTTTAATCATTTCAACAAAAACAAATAAGTCTTTGTATTCCTAGTTTGAGTGTGAGTTGAGAGCTTTCTCTTTGAGTGTTTGTATTTCTCTTCAATTTGTGAGTTACCTTTAAAAGGTGTTATAATGGGTATAATACAAGTAATTTGTTTACTCTTTTGGATATAATATTAATAAATTTGGAATTGTGTATTCTAAATTTTACTCAACATTGATGACCAGAGAAATCTTGTCCAAGGCCGAGCCATCACACCTCGGTTGCTGACTATGGTCCTGTCCGAGGGACTATGGTTATTCGTCCCTATGGTTATGCCATTGGGGAAGCGATTCTGGTGAAAGAAAGAGATTATTATCAAACCCTTATTAGCCTCTCACCCTCAATCCTCATATATCTAGGATCGAGCCGACGGCGAGGAGAATCGAGCCTAAGACCAAGCAGTCACGCCTCGTCCATAGGACTCCAAGTTTTCTTCTTTGGCCATTTCTCTTCCGAATCTGTCTCCTGTTCGTTGGGTTGGTGTTGGATTTTCTTCCTTTTTGTCCTTCAGTTTTGTTGATAATCAGGGAGATGGATTTTCCAATATTTGTTCCTTTTTAGGTGTTCTTGTAAGAAATGTTAAATTTGGGCCTAACTCCATCTCAAAACCCAAGTTATGAGATGGAGGATTGCCCTTTTTTATATGCGCAACGTGGACGCGATCCCCAATCGATGTGAGACTTTAACACTCCCCCTCACATCGGCAAAGGTCTGTCCCCTTGAGACCGACGGGGATGTTGAGCTTATGGAGCCCAAGTGGCGGAATGTATCACTCACCAGTGGCGAAACAACTGCACCGAACAGATAACCTGTTTTGATACCATGTAAGAAATGGTTTTATTGATTATGAATAAACGAATGTTTACAGCCTATTTATACAAAAGAAAAACAAAATTATAATAATTACAAATAAACATAATTATAAGAGTCATGTTCTTGGACAACCTATCCTTCCCCAGCAAGCTGTTGGTGACTGCTTTCAACTGATGTGTTGGTTGTCACCAACTGCATCTCAAGTTCTTTAACAGTTCTCTTCTTATGATTTTCATAGGTATTAGCTCAATTCGCCACTACTCATGAATATATTCTCATTAAGAATTGATCGTGTGTTCGGAAAGAACTCTTAATTAGTCAATGAACAGCTCGTCATCAGATTTTTGCGCCTATGCCATCTTGCTCTTGTTCAGGTACTTCACATTTTTCTTTATGCATTACTCTTTGCTTTTTTGGTGTGAACATTAAATTTAACAACATGTCTATGCGTGTACAAATTCGGGTTACATGGGTTCTGATCTTTGGGTAAAAAATTGATTTTGTTTTTAATGAAGCTAGTTTTCAACTTGATTTTGAAGATATGATTTCATTGATTCTATGTAACTATTGTCGCATAGTTTATTTTTTCCATGGGTAATTGAACAAACCTTCTCTTTGGTGTGTATGATCTGTCGGTTCAGGTGGTGGTCTGGTTTGTGCGGTTTATTATAGTTGGGAGTTATGTTTTTCAGTTTATGAACTTATACATTCTGATTTACCTTACTCATATTGTAGAATGATTCTAAGTATTTGTAGAGTGAAGCCGTAACATTTAGGTCATGCAATGGCTTAAGAAGATCCCTCAGGACAACAATATCAAAAAGTGCCACTGTCATTCCTCCACCATTCAACAATGGATGGCGCATGTTAAGAGCATCTCCGAGTAAAAGGGCTCCATGAGTAGGATGTGGATTTGTAAGCATGCTTCTATTTGGCATAGTTCTAATATTTGCTTTATAAATTGCAGATACAAAGGCATCATGAAGTTCAGTTGGTATAGTTCAAGGTAGAAAGAGTATCAGATATTCAGGGGAGAGCTAGAAGAAGAATAAAAGTACAAAAGTAGGATATTAATAACCCTACTTAAAATAAGTTCACTTTTGACAGGGATGAAGCTAACCATATTATCTCTATAATTCTTCACTTTTGTCAAAATAAACCAACTTGAACAAGAGACCTAAGGACATACATTTTCAAATATTCTGACAGAACTTCTACCGTGCATTGGGAACACATGTACTTGGCAAAAGAGGGTATTGGTTTATTAGTGCTTATTTTGCTGCCTAATCTGTTATCTGGTGCATAATCATAAAGACAACTATATTTATAAGATCCATCATTTACAGAGAAATTTATCAGATGTATTCTTTTACAGTTCATTGATGAAAACGGACAAAGGCAACATGTGTGGCAGACATCGTGGGTAATTAGTACTTGTTTTGTTGTACATTGCATAGTAATCACGGCCTCCATGCTATCACCGTTCATTTAAAGGATCGAGATTTATAAGCTTCATTTGAATCATCTCAGAACCAACTCATATTAAAGCTTTGTAGTGAATAACACTTTAAAAATTTTATTTTATTTTGATGTATTTTGAATTTTAATATTTTTAAACTTTATGTTAAAACTATAAATATTTAAAATTAAATCATGTAATTGATATTGAAATTTTTTTTTTAGATAATTTTTGTTGAACTATTTTTAATCATGTTATCAACTACCGTTAGAAAATATTTTTATTTTAAATTTTTCTTTGATTTTATGTAATTTTTCATTTTATAAGTTAAAATTATGATTTTGACTCTATTTGTTCCGATCGGATTTAGATTTGTTCAGATTCTACCTATCCTTATAAGCAATCTTTTTTTATAATAAAATATAAACACGTAAAAGTTTTATACCAAATTCTTTACGTATTTTATTAGTTTTATGAAGATATTATTAATTTTTATATAAAAATAAATTTTTTATATACAAATAAATATAAAATAATTTATAAATATAATGCATGTAAAAATTATATTATCTACCTATCTAATATTTTTTTTATTATTATTGGTTGATTTAGGATAGTTAACTTAGAAGATTTTTTTAAAATTATAAGAGAGTGATATATGTTTAATTGGAAAAATATCTTAAAAAATAAAAAATAAAGTAATTAAAATGACAAAGTTGATAAATAATGATACAAGTATCTACAAATATAATAATAAATAAGGTTATATAATGGAACAAATTTATTGCATAGTTTTAATCTACAACTTAACATGATATGTATAGATTATGAATTTATAACCCGCAAAACCTATTTACATATTATAGTCCTCCAAACTAATATGATCCATTATATATGTGAATTAACTTGGATCAATCTGCACAATCTATTAAATGATATTTTAATTGTTAGAAATATTTAATGATTGTATTCTACTCTGTGAATAAATGAATATACATGGTATCTTTATATAGGAGTTACAAGTAAATTAGATATGTCTAAAGTAACTAGATACAGATATGCCAGAAGTAAAGAGATATATATTACTAGATATACATTAACAGCCCCCTCAAACTCAAGGTGGATATGACACCAACTTGAGGTTGTCAACCAAATTACGAGTGCGTCCTTTGGGAAGTGCTTTGGTGAAAATATCTGTAAGTTGATCATTGGAGGAAACGGGGAAAAGCTTGAGAACACCATGGATAAGATGAGAGCGAATAAAGTGACAATCAATCTCGATGTGTTTAGTCCGTTCATGGAAGACACCATTGTGATCAATATGAATGGCACTCTGATTATCACAATAAAGGGGAGTTGCAGAAGATGTGGACACACCCAAATCCTTAAGGAGCCATCGTAGCCAAAAGAGCTCAGATGTGGTATCAGCAAGAGCACGATATTCTGTTTCAGTACTGGAGCGGGCCATAAAGGTTTGTTTCTTACTTCACCAAGAAATCAAAGAAGTACCAAGGAGAAAGAAATAACATGTAGTGGACCTGCGATCAGTAGGATCTCCTGCCCAATCAGCATCAGAAAATGCACGAAGTACTAAAGGAGACTGAACTGAGTAGAAAATGCCATGGAAGATAGTGTCTTTCAAGTATCGTAGAATACGCAGAACAACAGCATAATGAGTCGATCGTGGAGCAGACAGATACTGGCTCACCTGATGAACATCATAAGAGATGTTTGGACGAGTAACTATAAGATAAACCAGACTGCCAACCAATCGTCTATAAAGAGAGGGATTAGACAATGGTTGCCCCTCTGATGGTGTCAGATGCGCATTAAGTTCAACTGGAGTGTCAACAGTCTTGCTGTCAGTGAGTCCAGCTTGAGATATAAGGTCAGATGCATACTTTGCTTGAATAATGTAAAGACCATCTATGGAACGAGTGATCTCAAGACCCAATAAATAGCTTAAATGTCCAAGGTCTTTCATCTTAAACTACTGACTAAGAAAATCCTTGAGTTCTTGAATGCCACTGAGGTCATCACCAGTTATGATCATATCATCCACATATAGAAGAAGCAACATGGTGCCTTTATCATTGCGACGAAGAAATAAGGCAGAATCATAAGGACTGGCAGTGTAACCCAAGCGAAGGATGGTGGAACTGAATTTGGCAAACCATGCTCGTGGAGCTTGTTTAAGGCCATAAATTTCACGTCGAAGGCGACAAACCTTATTTGTTTCAACAGAAAGACCAGGAGGAGGTTGCATATAGACTTTTTCATGCAGATCCCCATTAAGGAATGCATTTTTAACATCCATATGAAAAAGGTCCCATTTACTAGCAGCGGCAACAGCTAAGAGGGTACGAACATAGGAAATACGGGCAACTGGAGCAAAAGTCTCTTCATAATCAATCCCATACTCTTGTGTGAAACCTCTTGCTACAACACGAGCCTTATAGCGATCGATAGACCCATCAGAGCGAGTCTTGATCTTATAGATCCACTTACTACCAACCATAGATTGACCAGGAGGGAGAGTAACAAGATCTCAAGTATGGTTTTTGGTTAATGCATCAATTTCTTCTTTCATTGCAATCTGCCAAGAAGGATTAGTAGATGCCTCAAGATAGGTGTGAGGCTCATGGAGTGTAGCAAGGGCAGTGTAACATTGATAGTCAAGTAAATGTGTAGGAATGGATCTTACCCGGGTTGAGTGGCGAGGTGAAATGTCTTGTTGAGGATATTCAGGCGGAGCAGGAGCAAGGGACCTATGTTCAAGGTGAGGTAGCTCATTATCAACCTGTTCTTCTACGACCTGTCTAGAAGAATCATCAAAAAATATCTGAAGATTGAATAGTGAAGTCCAAAGATGAATTAGAAGTATCTATAGAAGGAACAAGAGACTCATTTGGAAAAATTTCTAAAACATTTGAATTAGTTAGGGAAGAACGAAAGTGAGAAAGTTCAACAAATAAGCGGTGTTCCCAAAAGACAACATTATGGGAAACATGGAGATGATATGAGACAGGATCATAGCATCGATACCCTTTTTGAGTTTCACCATAACCAAGAAAACAACAAAGTCTAGATCGAGGCTCGAGTTTGTTGTGTTCATGAGGCTGAAGAAGAATGAAACAAACAGATCCAAATGAGCGAAGGTCATGATAGTTAGGAGATGATCCAAAAAGGCGCTCATATGGAGTCTGATTATGAATGACAACGCTTGGAATGCGATTAATGGTATAAACAGCATGAAAAACAGCTTCACCCCAAAATGGGGCAGAAACTTTGGTAGAGAGAAGAAGAGCACGAATAGTGTCAAGAATATGACGAAGTTTTCTTTCGGCTCGACCATTTTGTTGAGAGGTTCCTTGACATATTAGATGATGTATAGTGCCATAGGAGTGTAACAGAGTTTGAAAAGAATTTTGAGTATATTCAAGAGCATTATCAGATCGAAATTTTTTGATATGTTTGGAGAATTGTGTTTCAACCATTTTTGCAAAGTTACTGTATATTGATAAGATTTCAGAACGAGATTTCATTGGAAAGATCCAACTATAACGAGAATAATCATCAATAAAAACAACAAAATATTGAGATCCACCAATACTAGTAACAGGAGAAGGTCCCCAAACATTAGAATGAATTGACTAAAAAATACTATTAGAGATAGATTTACTATTATTGAAAGGTAAAGCTGGTTGTTTTCCTAACTAACATGAAGTACAATCAAAATTATCTTTGGACATAGAACCCAATAGACCTTTAGAAGCTAACTGTTGTACCCCGAGAGGATAGAGCATGACCAAGACGAGAATGCCAAAGTGCGAGAGAAGGTAAGGAAGAAACTGTAGCAGTTGCAGCAACAACAGAGGCAAGAGCAATAGGTGGAAGATGAAGAGCAACAGGTGGAAGATGAAGATTGTTTACGGGAAACATACGCCCGACCCTAGGACCGGTCCCAAGCTCTTGCCCCGTCCTCAGATCCTGCACAATACACCCAGAATAGTAAAAAATAAGGCGATATCCTAGTTCAGCTAATTGGCCCACAGAGCATAAATTATAGGATAGGTCAGGTACATGGAAAACCCCAGGAACAGAGAGGGTAGAGGTCGAAACAGAACCTAAACTATTCCCATGAATGGTGGAACCATCAGCTATATGAATATTAAGGGGATGTGGTGCAGGGTCAAGTTTGGAGAATAAAGATGAGTGAGGTGTCATGTGATTGCACCATGAAGAGTCAAAAAGCCAAGTTTGAGACTTACTGGGCAAAATTGAGAGGGTAGTGGAAAGAGATGCATTACCAGCCATTTGAACAGCCTGAGTTATGATCTTCTGTAGTTCAATGGAAGAGAGGTTGATAGTGGATTCAGAAGACTGGGACTCTGCTAAACTAGAAGGCATCAACGAAGTAGGCTCAGTATTAGCAACAACAGTAGTAGATTTGTTACGACAGTAACAAGTCTCAATGGTATGGCCATGACGCTTACAATAATTGCAGAACCTTTTATTGCTCTGCCTGCGACGATTGTAAAAGCCAAAGGAATCACCTGATTGTTGAGGTTGTTCAATGGCAGGAGCAGGAGGAGTAATAGCCAAAACATTGAGCTTATTTTGGGCTTGAAGGGTTGCAAGTCGAGCTTCTTCTCTAACCAACTCATTTACAGCAATATCAAGAGAGGGAGGAGGACTACTATTAAGAAGCTGGCCTTAGGTTCTGGAATTACAGTCGCCGTTGTTAAGGAGTTCTGCACCATACAAACAACTGTAATCACCACCGCCACCGTGCATATTGTTCCGAATTTTTTTTTGCATATACCACTGTGATCGGCTCGACCGGATCTACACAATCGTGGAAGTATCGCAACCATGAGACACCGCACGCTCCCTCACGCACCGCACAACCAATCTTCACATCGTTAATGCGTCGTCGCCGCCGCCGTTAATCTTAACCCGACGACCTATCTGCAGATACCACTGTGATCGGCTCAACCGGATCTACACAACCGTATAAGTATCACAGTCATCAAACGTTGTACACTGGCCGCTCTTTGCTCGTGACGTCATCAGTACTTTGCATAGGGCTGACGTCATCATCCACCCAGCTGACGTCACAGAACCGATCTGACCGTTCTAACCATTGACCGCGCTGACCGATTTTCCCGTTGACCGGACCACCGTTGACCAGACTGCCCGCTGATCGGACTACCCGTTGACCGTTGACTGGAATTTAGTAATACAGGTTTACCCTACCCAGTTTTTCGCATAGATCTCGTTTTTGCAGTCTGTTTTTAAATATTGTGTTTTCAAATGGATAAAAAGGATACTTTTGTTTCTTGCCCTATCAATACTATATTGGAGGGGACTAAGAATTATTTGTCATGGTCTCAAGCTATGCGCAGTTTTCTTAAGGGTCGTATGCTCTGGCATTATTGTACTGGAGCAATTAATATTCCTGATAAAGGAGCAAGTGAAGAAGATTCTATCTTTCTTCGTCGCATGATTGAATGGGATAGTCACAACCACATGATCCTCACATGGATTCGGAATACTTCAATTCCATCCATCTCCAATCTGTTAGGTAGCTTTGATGATGCCAAATCAGCATGGGATATATTGGCCAAAAGGTACTCCACTACTCACAGATCCATGAAATATCAACTAATAGTTGAATTGCATAAACTGCAACAGGGACCAGGGTAATCCATCAATGACTACTTTGATCAACTTCGCTTCCTTTGGGACCAAATTGACCTTTGTGATCCAATTTGGGCATGCTCTGATACCATGTTAGAAATACTTAATGATTGTATTTTATTCTGTGAATAAATGAATATACATGGTACCTTTATATAGGAGTTACAAGTAAACTAGATATGTCTAAAGTAACTAGATACAGATATGCCAGAAGTAAAGAGATATACATTAACATTAATGATCACATAAAAAAATTATGTAAATTACAAATCTATATAACTCAAAAATTAAAATATTATATGTTATATTTGTTTAAAGTACAACTAATTTTGACAAATAACAAATAAAAGTAGAAAAAACAATAAATTGAATAATTTCATTGAAGAGTTTAAAAAGAAAAAGAATAATTTAAAGCAATAGACTCATTTAATTAAGAAGGTTAATAGAGTATAAATTTTGATTAATTACGTTAAAATTATTAAAAACTCTTAATCTACAAAAAAAGAAGTTAAAAATATATTATATTTTAATAAAGGTAAATTAAATCGAATTCACGTGGATTTAAAAATGCTAATCCGTTATTCCAACTACATTGTTGATTTTGAAAAAAAGCATCCATTACAATTCAATTATCGGATGTAAATATTAGTAATTCTTTGAAAGTAGAAAATGGATATTTTGTATACCCTAAAAATTAGGTAATTAAAGTATACTTACTAATTAAAAAAAAAGGATCAAGGTGTTTGTGAAAATAAACTAGCTAACATAAAATTCTATCTATGAAGAGTTATGATATTGTTATGCATTTATGGAATTATTGAATTAAATCAAGTTGTATCACTTGATATTTGGGTTATGTTTATTAATTTATAATGAAATATGAAAACAATCCAAAAAAGGATGAAATTGAAAGAAATTTAAAATAAACATAGTTAAAATTCATCATATTTGCTTATCTTATTATGAAATTGTAATAAAAAATTTGTTTTATTAAATGCCTTTTTAGTATAAAAATAGTTATTTTTTAAAAAGGTTAAATTTAGAAGATAAGGTTCAAATTATTTTATGAAATTTAATTATGAATTTTCCCTTAGTGATTAAGTTACTAGAAAATGGATAACTTAATTACACTAGCAAAAATACACGTACTTTACATATGAGTAATCTTATTTTATTTTCAGATCATACTTATTAAATTTATATAATAGCAACAAGTTTTTATATGTAATTTAAAAATCATAATTTGTAACATAAAATAATTTTAGACTCTAATAATTTTGGAGCCACAACTACGTCATAATTTTGCACAATTAATAAGAGTCATAATTCTTTCTTTTTTGAATAAATGAAATTAGGGAGTTGTAGTCTTTGAATGAAAAATAAGAAATTACATCTCTATTATCCAATTATAAACACCACTTACCACTAATTTATTTTCTTATCCAATTCGATTTATTTGTTTATGAACTGAAATTGATTAATCACATTCAGTTAAAATTTAAAACATTAAAATTTAAATAAATATTAATTTTTCTTGGTAATTAATTTAGTTTAATTAAATATAATAAATTAACCGTAATAAGAGAATTGTCAAATGCAGGCTAAATGTATAGCAATTAATTTTATTTTTTCTTTTAAAGAAAACCAAATCTTCAAATATTAACCATTTGTTTAATTATAATTTTAAAAAACTCATATTGAGCAAATATATACAAGTAATGAAATTTTTTTTTCCAAATTGTATTAACGTATTTGAGTTTTTTTTTTAAATTACAAAAAATAATATTCCTAAAACTTATAAAATAACAAAAATAGTACTTTAATAATATTAAATGAGATCCAAACGGATTACGTTCAACAACGATTCAAATGAACGTATTTTAATTTGAACAACATTTAATTAAATAACGTTCGATATAAAATGGTGTACCATACTTTTTTATATTACTGAAAATGTATGAGTTGGATATTAGTAGTGCTATTTTTGGATGTTGATATTGAGTTAAAACCTAAATTTGGTGTATGAGAATCAAATAGCGGAGACTAACTTGTGAGATTATTGAGCATATATCATTTTATTATGAGTAGTAATATTTATTCTACTCTTTTAAACACTTTTCATAATATTTTAAATTGTTAGATGATATCTATAGGCGTTGCATTGAATGTTAGGATTTTAAACATCTAATGAAGTATGATGTACTTATTTTCATTGCTTTAATTAAATGATTTGAGTTGAAGTTGAAGGTATGTACCTATCTTCATTTATGCTTGACTTTTAGTAAAGAAAACAAATATATACGGGATTTCCTAAGAAAAAAGAGCCAAATTAGTCACTTACCATAATAATATATGTACATTAATTTGTTCTCCTAAACAAAAAGAAAGGAAAAGAGAAAAAAATAGTTTAATTAAATACTATGATCCTAAATTCTTAAAAGTATTGACATGGTTATTACCAAATAGTAGGAATAACCTCTTTTAAATTAAATGCATTTTCATTCATCTTGAGGCACATTCTAAATGTTTTTCCTTAATATTTATTAAAGTATGATATGATTAATCTCATGTCTTCGCAATCCTAGCATTTGATTCCTTTCATGAGATATATGTTATGTACATTTGAGCTTTTAGTGTTTATCATATGTTCTAGTAATGGGACATGAACTTTTGATGTGTAATTGATTTCAATGATGAACTTTGATCCTTTGAGATGTTAGGTGAACTTGTGTATGAGTCTTAAATTATGAACTGAAAAGAAACTAAAGCATGAGAATTTTCATAATTTTGTTTTTATTTTTGTTATTAGTCGTTTTATTTTATTTTTAGTTTTTTCATATTAGGATGTTTGTAAGTATCATTACTGAAAGAACTCACAAGATTTTAACTCATCCACTAGGTCTACTTAGGGGTTTAAAAACTTGTTACATATCTACTATAACCCTAAAAATCTAAAAAAATGAGTTTAGTTTATTTATTTTTTGTTTTAGGTTTTTAGCACAAAAATGGTTTAGGGTTACGATAAATGATTGAAAAATACTCGTATTTTATTATGTTTATTTGAATAGGTTTTGATCATAACATTTTATTTGATTATTTATGCAAATCTATATGTTCATAATCACGTATATATTTTGTTATATTTTAGGTGTTTTTAACTTCAAAAGAGATAAATAATTTCAACATACGAAGACACAACAATTAAAATACTCAAATTGTTCCTTAAGAGCTATTTGACATTTAAGGAACGAGGTCTTTTAAGGCAAATCTGTTAATTTTCAAACAAGTTTGCAACACGTGTCTGATTTGTTTCATGAACTCACATTTGCATGTACCAAAGAGAAGAACAGCCATAATCCCTATACAATGTCATTGAAATTTGGTGCAAAAAACTCTAGTTTTACTCAACTAAAGTAGTTGAATCTCGAGCAATGTCTCTAGACATTGGAATTGCCAAAGCAATGGGAGTTCACTCAGTAATAATTGAAGGTGATTGTCAATTAGCAATTGAATACATCCTACATAGTTCGAATCAGTTTTCATGGGAACCATCTCAATTTCTTGATGAGATTTTTCTTTTGATTAAATGCTTTAGTAACTTTCAAGCGGCCAAGATTCCAAGAGAGTTCAATACTCTAGCTCATGAAATTTCTAAATTGTCACGTATAGACAATATTTTATATTGTAACTTCAGAATCTTTATATTAATAAAAATGAGGTATTCTACCAGAGAGAGAAAGAGATAACAGAAATCAAAACTTACATTGTTGTATCAATTAAACTAAGCTTAAAAGTTATAAACATAAGATGCATATTAAAAAAAGAGTAAATAGGTTTTTTGTCATCAAAAATTAAATTTTTGTTACAAAAATACCATCAAACTTTGATATTTTACTTCCACACCATTAAGTTTTACAAATATTACAAAAATATCACCGAACTTTTTATGTTATTTTCATACCATTAAATTTTACAAATGTAACAACAATATATTCGATATATGTGTAATTTACCATTAACTTCCATTAACTAGTTGATATCGATGATATTTTTGTAATATTTTGTAAAATTTAATTGTATGAAAGTAACAAAAAAGTTAGAAAAACAACATCATCAAATTGATATATCATTTCATTTTAAACATCATCAAATTGGATATCCTTCAAATTAAAATATGACCATTTAGACACATTCAATATTAAACGTCATCCAATTGCATCATGTTCAATATTATTTGACACTATATTTATTATTATAATTTTTACGAGTGTTACTTTTTTAATTTCCCAAAAAAAAAAAAAAATTCTTTTAATAATTACAAAATTTAATGATATGATAAAGGCTTTGAGGAACCTATGAACTCAGAATACTCAAGAAGTAACTTATCAATAATATTCTCATTGTGTTGATTCTATAACCAGGAGGTTATATATATACACTTTACATAACTATCTTCTATACTATTATTATGTAACAAAATAATTAAGACTAAACTTATTGTAACTTATTCGCATGTCACCTATGTAGCCATAGGATCTAATACTTTCTTTTAAACTTATGGTAATAAGTCCCATAAGCTTGCTTCTAAATTTTAAAAATAATGGACCAGCTAAAGGTTTAGTTAAAACATTAGCCAATTGGTTTTTAGAAGAACAATACAAGATTTCCACCTTCTTTTGTAAAACCAAATCTCTAACAAAATGTATATCAATTTCTATATGTTTAGTTTTTGCATGTTGCACTATATTTCTAGCTATGTGTTTCGCACTAATATTATCACAATAATTTGGATTTATCTATGAAATTGAAGCCAATTTCTTTCAGCAAAGAGTGAACCCAAATCACTTCAAATTCACCACTTGCTAGTGCTCTATATTCTGACTATATTGATGATCTTGAAACTACCCTCTATTTAGATGAAGACCAACCTATGAGATTACCCTCAAAGAATATACAATATCCACTCACGTTTCTTCTATCATCATAACAGCTTACCCAATCTACATCTGTGTATCTTATAAGACTAAACTCATAAGTTTCATCAATACCAATCCACAGTTTGAATTTTTCTTGAGGTACCTCAGTGCCTTTTTTTATGGCTTCATATGAACATTTGTTGGAGTACTTAAGAACTAACACATTATTGTAAGGCTTCTACTAAGCTCCTATAACTAGAAGGATCCTCTTTTCCATTATCATTATTCTTACTCAATACTATTTCTAAGGCCTTTAGAGTAAGCGTAACTTTTAAAGTAGACATACCAAACCTCTATAACAACCCTTTAACAAACTTATCTTGACAAAAATTCAAGCCTTGTGATGAGGATGTAATCTCAACGCCAAGGAAGTAGTGTAATTGATACATGTCCTTGTGTAAAAATTGCTAGTGAATTACCATGGAAAAATCTTGAAGATGTATAGGACTTGAAGTTATATGTGTCTAGCTATCTAATGTGCCTACTAAAATGTTGAGCAATGGTAAGTACTAGGGGTGTTCACAGTCTGGTTTTAAGTAAAAAAAATTAAATTGATCAGACCATTTGAATTGCTCAAATTAGACCGAACCAATTGTTTAGTTATTAAAAATATTAAACCGAACAGTTTGGTCCAGTTTGGTTAATGGTTTTCAACAGTTTGATTCGATTAATAATACATAAATATGATACACCTAATGATACACTTTTGATTAAAATATGGAAAATTTAATCAACGGTTTATGAGAAATGATATGAAAAATTTAATATATTATTAAACTAATCCGGTCCGGTTAGACCGATTTAAAAATTAATATAATCAGACCAGATCATTTGAAAAATGGTTTTAATTAATACAAATCGGACTGGACCGTTTGATTTATAAAACTATTTAGACCGATCCGATTCGATTTAATTCGGTTTGGTCTAATTTTTGGACACCCCTAATAAGTACAATCCTTACAAAAAAGAGTTTCACTATAGGGCTAAAGGTTTTTGTGAAGTCTAATCCTAGTTTTTTTGCAAGAACTCTTGAGTTACGAGGCATGCCTTATACTTTTCTAGAGTATCATATGACTTTTCCTTGGTTTTAAAAATGCATAGGTTGTCAATGACCTTTGTTGAGGAATTTTGATTAACTAACTACCAAGTTTGATTTCTAAGTAGAGCATCATGCTCAATTTTCATTGTTGTATACCACTCTAGACTTATAATACCATCCTCATATGACTTTAGAGCAATGAAAAAAGGAGTAGAAGTAATAAGTGCTTTTAGGCTGAGAGTGCCTAATTCTAGACCTAGTTTGCATAGTATATGAATTAAGTCCACTAGAACCACCTCCAAAGTGGGGAAGAACCACAATTAAATTTATACTAGGAAAAGTTGCAAAAGCTCTTGAAGTACTAGGAGCTAAAGAAATAGACTTAGAGGTATGAGAAGATGTAGTAGAGAACTAATAAGAAGTAGATACAATAGGAAATGAACTAGATGTAGGAATCAATTGAGGTGACATAGGAACAAGAGAGTGTGAAATTGACTTGATAAAAGGTTGCCTAGAAAGTCCAACACCATAGAACAATAGGTGTAGATGATGGTGATTACTCATGCATCATCATAAAAATAGACTTTACATGCATAACTAATGATTGAGGTAGTAGAATAGATAAAGAAGTTGACAAAGAACTAGACATAACACTAGTAAAGAAAGGACATAACCAACCTAATAGATGAACACATGAAGCATACATATAAAGATACACCTACATTATCTAACATAGAATTGACAACAAAAAAAGGGAACTCAGTTTTACTAAAGACAACATATCTACAAGTGAAAATTTAGAATTTATGTCAAGACATAAGTAGCCTTTTTGACTAGACAGCTACCTGAGAAAAGTGCAAACAACATACCTTACTTGAAGCTTATTTTTAGTGAAAGGATGAAGACATGGAAAACTTAAGAAACCCAAAAATCTCAAAAAATTATAATAAAGAGTACGACCATACAGCTTGGTAAGAAGGTTGAAATCATAAAACTTTAGAAGGTACTTGATTTAATGTGTAAACTATAGATCTGAAAGCATAAAGCCAATAACATATTTGAACACTAGATTTGAACAAATAATCTAGTCCTACATCAACCACATGCCTATGTCTAGACTCCAACATAACATTTTGTGGTGAAGTATGAGGAAAATTTAACCTATTGACAATACCATTATTTTCAAGAATCTTAGAAAGTGATTTAAACTATACAACACCATCACTTTGGACCTAATTTATTTTCATATTAAACTGACATTTTGTCATTTTCTTAAATTTGAAGAAAATAGAAGTTACTTGATCTATAGTCTGTAAGAAAAATATCTAAGAGAAATAGGTGCATTCATCCACAATAAGTAGAAAATATATATCCCCATTTATACTAGTATAAGGTGTAGGTCCTCATATGTTAAAATTCAACATATCAAATGGTTGGGCTAGTGCACTAATGCTTGCAAAGGTTAACTTGTTTTCAGTGCTATTATTGATTTACTTGGCAATTACACCAAAAACATGATGTGCCAAAATTAGGTGTATAAATTTTGTATAATTTATAAAATTATTTGCAAGTGCACGAATCACTTATAAAAAATAACAAGTATACTTTCAAGGTCGGTCTAAAAATAAATCATGTGGTTTTAAATCATTTAACAAATTCTTAAAAATAAAATTAATAACCTATATATCTTGTCACGATTGTTTTTGTTTAAGTTTCTAAACTACTGACATAAAAATAAAAATATATTCAATAAACATTTATCATATAGTGGAGAATTATTAGATATATTAGTTAGTTATTCATACTTATTCGATATTAAAGATATGAATTAAGATTATTCATTCTTTCTTATAGGTATGAAAATATCTTAAGGCATTGATCATTTTCTTTGCTAATTAAACTTTAACTTGCCACCTTCGGTTGGGCTGACAAATTAAACCTTAATTAAATTATGCTTCTTTTTAAGATATTACTAAACTATTTAACTTGTCACTTTCAGCTTGACTGAGAATTTAAACTTCATCAAGATGTCTAAGTTAGGTTTATGACTTAAATATTTAGAACTAACTTTCAAATTTTAAAACTATTGTAAAGGATATCTCATCAATATATCTTCAATAGTAATTCTTTTAAAAAATTTTGAAATAGAGCCCACTCTAACTATACAGTTGATATAGACCAAAATATTTAAGAGTGAAATTCTTAACCAGATTCAGATAATTTCAATCCTAAATCTAACTCTCTTGTTTATTATGATGTTGAAATAAAACTTTGATTTATAAATTAATTATTTTAAATCTTGATGATAAAATAAAACTTAATTAATTTTATAAAAATGTTTAATCTACTTTAATATTTCACAATTGTAACAATGTTACTAATATTTTATGCTACTTATAGCCAGACATGCATAGTTTAATAAATGATTAATAAATTAAACATATAGCATGTAAAACAACACTTAGAAATAATCTAAAAAGAATATATTTAAATATACCTCAACAGAATTCTTAGAATTGTTTCTGTAAAACCTCCAAACATAATTGCTATGTTTTTATTGAATTAAAATTAAAATATATTGCATGAACTAAATTTGGTCAACTCTCGAATGAGATAAGAACTTTAAACTACTAAATTTTTTAATAAAAGCTAAGAAATTAGCTACTAAGAGAGCTCATAGAATGAAATGGATATCTTTTTACAATAGAAATAGGTCCTATTTATAGGGTGAAGAAATAAGGAAATGAGAAAAAAGTGAAATTTTTAACTTGGCACCACAACATACATTTTATTCATGTCGCGGCATACACAACTTGTATACGGTTTGAGCAAGATCCACTTTTTTTGCACCATGGAACACAATGTTTTCAGGCCATGGCCTACATCATATCTAAGATGCATTTAATCTTTTAATTTAACCTTATGTCATATCTTACAAAATTTTTACGCAACAGCTCACTCCAAAACACTAATTTCCATGTAATTTATTTTTTAATTTTTAAACATATTTATTGTTTTACAAATGTTTTCTTTTAATCTTCTAAGCTATAATAGAGTGCTTTAAGTATAATTTATTCAAATTGATTTATTTTAATAAAATAAATACCTGAAAAACAACAAAATATACGTGTGATTATGAAAAGATAGATTTGCTTAAAATGATGGTAAAACAAGAAAATAAAAATTTATATAATTATTAAATATGTATAACATTATGATATATTAAATACTTTTGAGTACTTATCATGCACATACGATGCAAGTACGAGACAAAATAGAATTAGAACTTATATCCTAACTATTCAAATCCTTATTCACTATTACATCAGATATATATGCAAGTTGATCATGTCATACTGAACTTTTGGTAAGGAAAGTAGTCTGACTGACGGAAGCACCAATGTCTTAATTCTATTATATATTGTACAAATCGCTCTCAACCATTCCTTGATGAAGGACCCTTTTAGAAAGAGTGTTCTTAACTTGAAAAAAACCACCATAAATTTCAACAAATACATCATCATGTGTACATAATTTGTTAATATAAACTGTAGAATAATGTTGAGAGATGGTGGAGAGAAACTGAATTCTTGTTTTATTTTTCTCTGATTTTTCAAATGTATATACATCAATATAAATAGGACTAAAAGTTATACAACTAGGCCACTAATCTAGGAATAATACAACTGGTATCAACAACTAAATTCCAATCTGTTATACAACCTAATTAAAGATATTCTCAGAAATTCTACACTCCCACTCAAGTTGGATAATATATATTAATCATCCCCAACTTACAACTTAGTTCTTCAAAGATTATTCAAGGTAATGCTTTGGTATGGATATTTGCAATTTGATGATGAGTAGATGTATATAGAAGGTCCACGATTTTTCCATCTAACTTTTCTTTAATGAAATTACGATCAATTTCTACATGTTTGGTTCGGTCATAATGAACTGGGTTTTTTGCAATTCTTATTGCAGTTTGATTTTCACAATGCATGCTAATAGGTTCAGTAGTTGTGAAGTCCAGTTCATTGAGTAGTCTTTTTAACCACATTCCTTCACAAATCCCATGGGACATAGCTCTAAATTTAACTTTTGCACTGCTTTGAGCATCTACTAACTATTTCTTACTTCTCCAAGTCACAAGATTCCCCCATACAAATGTGCAATACCTAGTGGTAGATCTGTGATCCACTATAATGCATGCCCGACCAGTCAGCATCTGCAAAGACTTCAGTTTTCCTGGTAGGATTCTTACTGAAGTACAATTCTTTCCCTGGTGTCATCTTGAGATACTTGAGAATACGATAGACTGCCTCCATGTGTTCTTCAGTAGGATTGTTCATAAATTGACTTACAACACTCACTGAAAAACCAATATCTGGTCTAGTGTGGGATAGGTAAATGAGTTTTCCCACTAATCTTTGATAACGGCCTTTGTCCACATGTGTACTATTTTCTTTGATTCTGAGTTTTACTTAGAGTCCATTGGAGTTTCTACCAGTTTACACCTCATCATTCCAGTTTCCTTGAGAAGATCAAGTACATATTTCCTTTGAGATATAAATATTCCTTTTTGTTTGCGCTACTTCCATTCCTAGGAAATATTTGAGATTTCCTAGATCTTTGATCTCAAATTCCTTGGCTAGGAAATATTTGAGTTTAATCATCTCAATTATAGAATTACTTGTTAGAACAATATCATCTATGTACACAATTAGGATAACTATTATGTCATTGGAGAAATGTTTGATGAATAATGTGATATCTGATTGGCATTGATTATACCCATATCTCTTCAGAACTTTAGAAAACCTATCGAACCAGGCACATGGAGACTACTTCAATCCATATAAGGATTTCTTAAGTTTGCAGACTCTATTGGGTGGAAAAGAAGATTCAATTCCAACAGGAATGTCCATGTAGACTTATTCTTTGAGATCACCATTGAGGAATGCATTCTTGACATCTAATTGGTAGATATGCCAATCCAAGTTAGATGTTAGGGAAAGAAGAACACAAATAGTGTTGAGCTTTGCTACAGGTGTAAAAGTTTCCTGATAAACAATCCCATATGTTTGAGTGAATCCCTTAGCCACAAGGCGAGCCTTGAATCTTTCTACACTATAGTCTGCTTTGTGTTTGACTGTAATGATCCACTTACACCCAACAACTCGTTTTCTCGGTGGTCGCTCTGTGATCTCCCAAGTCTTGTTTTTTTCTAAGGCACTGAGTTCTTCAAGAATAGTTGTCTTCCATTCAGGTACCTGAAAAGCTTCATGAAAGAAACTTGGAACCTGTATTTGATCAAGTTTGTTGATAAATTCCTTATAACCTGGTGAGAGACTTGTATAGGAAAAAATTTGTAGATGCGATGGTTTGTACAAGATCTTACACCTTTCCTTACAACAATTGGAAAATTCAAATTATTAGGAGACAACTCAATAATATAAGGTTCAGTGATGTTACCTTTAGAATGACCTATACTCAGGTTGGTCTTCTGGATTGGCTCAAAATATGCTCAGTTCTCCATTCTCTCTTGAGTCGTTCTCCTCTTGGAGTAGACAAGAAGATCACTGTTTGGGACATGAAAGTCTGGATCTATTGGTAGAGGAGTTGAGGGTTCATTGGGATTATTAGGAGCATTTGTTTGAGACATTGATTCACTCTATGGAATTTGCAAGATATGATTTGAGACATAATTTGTAGGAGATTGAGTGGTAAGACTATTCCAAAGCTGGTATTCATTACCTATATTTTTCCCTTGAATGGCAGGTTTGGGATAATATAGATATTGTTCAAAGAAGGTGACATCCATTGTATTATAGAACCATTTTGTGATATGAGAGAAGCATTTGTATCCTTTCTGGTATGATGAATACCCTAGGAATATGCATTTGATGGCTCTAGGAACAAGTTTACCTATATGATGTACATGGGCATAAGTAGAACATCCGAATATTTTAAAAGGAATGTTGGACATAATTCTGGTGTGTGGGTAGACTCAAGTAGAGTGCCGATAAGTTTTTTGAAAGTGAGGACAGAAGAGGGCATCCTATTGATAAGATAGGTAGCCGTAAGGACAACTTCCCCCCAAAAATGTTTAGGGATATGAGTTGTGAACATGAGAGATCTAGCTACCTCGATCAGATGTATATTCTTCCTTTCAACCACCCCATTTTGTTCCTTGACTTAATAGATAATCACTAAGAATTGAAGTGAAGTATTCCTTAGCATTATCCATTTTCAATACCTGGATTTTTTTTTGAAATTGTGTTTGAATCATGGTATTGAAAATTTTAAAGATCTCACATGCTTCAGATTTTTCTTTCATGAGAAACAACCAAATGATTCAAGTATAATAATCTACAAATGAAATGAACCAACGTGTCTCTGTTATGTTTTTTATTCGAGAATGTCTCTAAATATCAGTGTGAAATAATGAGAAATGACGTGATTTTTTATATGGAAGATTTGGATATGAATTTCTAACATGTTTTGAAAATTGACATACTTCACATTGAAAATCCTTTGAATTTTTATTTCTAAATAAGGAGGGGAAAAGTTTTTTCAAATATAGGAAATTATGATGACCTAAGCGATAGTGATTCAACATGATTCCACCATCGTTATTGGATTTAAGATTTAATAAAACTTCATTCTAGGAAGGAACCTCATATACAACTTGGAGGGCTTGTTTTCCTAGAGAGTCCTCACTTTTGAGGAGATAGAGTCTCGAGTATTATTTAGCACTGCCAATCATCTTCCTCGAGTCCAAGTCCTTAAATACACATAGATTAGGAAAAAAGTTAGCTACACAAATTTTATCACGGGTCAGTTTAGTGATTGATAAGAGATTACAATCAAGAGTGATAACAAGAAGGATAGAATCGAGAATAAAGGAATTGGAAATGTTTGCTAAACCAATCCCTGTTACTTTGGATACTGATCCATCAACAATTCTAATAGTATGTCCTTCTTGGTAGGCTTTAAGATTCATGAGAAGAAAAGCATCACCCATCATATGGTCTAAAGCATATGAATCAACAATCCATGGTCTCTTAACCTATTTCACACTAAGAGTGTTGAGTGTGTTACCTGATTGAGCTACAATGGTAGATGATGTTGGCAAGGATTGTCCAAATATTTTATGTAGGAGATCAATCTATTTCTTGCTAAATAGGGTAGATTCAGGTGAAGTAGTTCCATGGGTTGTAGAGAAATTATTTCCATGGCTTTCTTTGTTGGTGTGCCATGTAGAAGGTGGCTTCCAATCAGTTGGCTTTCCGTGAATTTTCCAACAGGTTTCCTTAGTATGACGAGGTCTATTGTAATGGTCACACCAAGGTCTTCCTCTTTAGGGATGGTTGTCTGCATTCTGAAATTGCTGGTGTCCTCGAATAGCAAGTATAGACCCTTCACCAGTTACTGAAATGGCAGATTGAGGACCCATCATCACCTTTTTTTGACTCTCCTTTTGGCGAACTTTGGAGAAGGATTCACAAATTCTTGGTAAAGGCTTTGTTCCTAGAATTCTACCTCTCACATCATCAAGATCTTTGTTAAGTCCCATCAAAATTTAAAAACCTATTTCTTTTCAACAATCTGTTTGTACAAGATTCTGTGTGCAGGACACTTCCATTCATGAACCTCAAAGAGGTCTAACTGTTGCCAATACTGAGTGAAAGAGTTAAAGTATTAGGTAACTGAAGACTCCCCTTGACGAAGATCATGAAGGATGCTTTTGGTCTCAAATAGTTAGTACATATTATCATAACTGGAATAAGTATCTCTGGTAGCGTCCTATATTCCTTTGGCAGTATTGTAGAGAAGAAAGTTCTCTCCAATCTCGTTCGTCATGGAATTTATCAACCAAGACATCACCACATTGTTCTCAGATTTTCATGTTTTGTATTTCAGATCATTCTTGTTTGGGGCTACTACATCTTTAGTGAGGTAATAATCTTTCATATTTCCACATATAAATATCATGATGGATTGGGACCACTAAAGGTAATTATGCCCATTTAATTTATGATTGGTAATAGGAAAAATATTATTCTCGGTGGAACCTCAATTGGAACTGGTCATGATAGGTTTTCCTGTGGTCATTGATGCTCGGACTGTTGTGAAACTGATGTTATTTCAATTTGGGCTGATTGGACAATTTGGGTTGGGCTGATTGGATAGTTTGGGTTGGGTTGGGTTTATTGGGCCTATTAGTAACTGAGTTGGGCTAATTGGGCTATTGGACTGGATTGGGTTGCTGGACTGGAATAGACTGTTGGATTGGTTACTGGGCCTATTATAACCAGCCAAGATAATTGGAGGGTTGGATGCCAACCTGATTCCAGAGATTGAGTGTTGGATGATTAGTGGGCGACAACAAAGTGGAATAGGGAGCATCGAAGTGGAGGACAACAATAACTGAGTAAACAAGAATCGACGAAGTGGAAGACGACGGCGACTGGGCTCCTGTAGAATGGGAAATGGCTTGCGATGGGAATTGGAAATGGCTCGTGATGAGAAATGAGCTCATAATGGGAAATGAGCTCGCGATGGGAAACTGATGATTGATGACTAGTCTAAGCAGAGATGAACAAAGAATTCGGCTAAAAAGATGGAAGATGGAGATGGTCTGAGCAAAGACGAATCAGATGCACGATAGTCGACCATTTCTTAGATGAAAAATTAATTTGGCTAAAAATAGAGTGCCATCAAGATTGATGCTGGAGAAAAGCGCCTGAAATGGATCAATTGGAGATGAGAGGTAGAAGAATAACACCTGAAGAATTGGATTTCAGAAAGTCTTCTTCAGAAAAAACTGGTAAAAAAAATTGGATTTCAAAAATGCTCTGATACCATGTAGAATAATATTGAGATATGGTGGAGAGAAACTGAATTCTTGTTTTATTTTTCTTTGATTTGTCAAATGTATATACATCAATATAAATAGGACTAAAATTTAGACAACTAGGCCATTAATCTAGGAATAATACAGGTGGTATCAACAACTAAATTTCAGTATGTTTAACAATTAATTCACAACCTGTACCACACTATTAGAGCCTAATTAAAGGTATTCTCATAAATTCTACATAAACCAATTTGGAAGAAATAGTAAAGGCATGTAAAACATTCTTTAATGCTAAGCAAGAAGAATAATTAGTTGTTAAATGAGACATGCCAATGTAAGTAATAGGAAAATACAACCATCTCTTATGACCATTCCATCTAATCTAGTAAAAGTAGTGACACTAGTGAGATAAGATGCATCATTTGTTATGTGATGGCTTGCACCACTATCCAGCACCCAATTATTATCATTGCTATCACTTTTAGAGGTAGCAACATAAAAAAAATGTTGTCCTTTATCCCCTGATTTCTATGATTTGTTATTGTTTCCTCTACCTCTAAGAAGATTCCTTAATGTGTAGTAAACAGAAGCTATATAATTAGTTTTTGAGAAAAATTGGCATTGAACATTGCTACGGCCTCTACCACTTTGTCCACTATTTATACTAATATATCCATCACCATTATTATCACTAGCAAAATCATTAGAACTGTTAGAAGTACCTTATGTAGAAGAAGCATTTCCTTTGCTATTAGCACCGCTTCCAACATTTGTAAAATTGGTCTGATACATATGTGACTCATCTTCCTTATCTTTTTATGAAAGAAAATTTTCATAAGCTAATAGTTAACTTTAAGCTTGTTCAAGTTTCACATCTCCACGATTCAAATAACAAAGGCATGCATTGAATCTAGGCCCTAAAACTCCAAGAATAAAGATTATCAAATCTTGATCATCTTTTGGCCTACCAATGGTATGGCTAATTCATTAACCAATCTTTTCATCTTATCAAAATAGTTCAGTACACTGAGTAATAGAGATTGAGGTGCTGATCAAGTTGATGTTCCTACAAATATTCTCAAGATCTTATGTAAGGGAAAATTTGGAAGAACAAGTTGGGTGCAAAGACTAATTTGGGAAGCAATTTTCATTTTAGTTAATTGTGGGCTTTTTATGTTTTATTTATTATAAGTCTTTTTAGTTTTTTATTTTTTTTAAGGATGGATTAGGCCCAATCCATAACTAAATAGGCCCATTTCATCCAGGATTTTTTCTTTTATGGTTTCTTACTTATAAAAAAGAGAAACTATGTAATTTAGAGGAAGACCATATATCATTAAAAAAAGTTTATTTCATAAATTGTTTTGCTTTGCCTTTTTGTGTTCTTGATTGAGTTCTTGAATTCGACTTATCAAAGGAAGTTATCATCCTTTGTGGCATCTCAAGGATAGGGTTTTAAGAAATTTGTTTCCTTAGGGGTTCTAATATGATCATACCAAAGGTTAGGGTTTTAAGAATTGTTTTCCTTAGGGTTCTAATATGATCATACCAAAGGTTAGGATTTTAAGAATTTTTTTCCTTAGGGTTCTAATTAAATTATCTTCAACACATTCCTAGCAAATCGATTGTTCCTATTCTTTTGAGTTCGTGGGTTCCTAGGGTTGTTTGCCTAGAGGGTCCGCATCACCAAGATTATCTTTCTTAGTAGTCTGAGTTGAAATTTTACCTCCATCACTTGAGTCTTGGAAGTAGATATAATATTTCTCTCAAGACTTTGCCACACATCATAAGTAGTATGCTTACTTGATATAGTTCTTGACATTGAACTGGAAATAGATCCATAAATCCAACTCTTCATGACTCCATTTTATGCGAGTCCATAATGCATACTATGGATTAGGTTTAATAGTATCATCAATGAACTTATTCTATTCTTTTTTTATCACCAATGACATATGACTCAATGCCATAAGTAGTGATCAAACTGATCATCTACTCCCTCCACATCTTGAAGTTTCTTCTATCGAGTTTGACTCCAATTGAGAGATTTGTAGGAAGCATTGTCATGGAAAGCTGATAAACTTATTTAATAAGAAAATCTTGCTCTTAACTTCAATCTCTGATTGAGATTTGAGAATTTGAATTTTTTGTCACTAGATTCGAGTCAATGATTATATCGTCTTCAATCTTGATTGAAAAAACACAAAAAATTTCAATCCACCTAGAAATTATGCTTTGATACCATACAAGACTGTGAGAAGGAACCTCGGAACTCAGTATAGCCAAGAAGAAACTTATCAATAATATTCCCGTTGTGTTGATTCTATAATTAGTAGGTTACTTATATACACTTTACAAAACTCTTTTCTACATTTTGTTCTTGTGTAACATAATCATTAACACTAAACTTATTATAACTTATCCATGTGTCACTTTTGTAGCCATAGGATCTAATATATGAAAGTAACAAATTAGGTTCGATAGTATTTTTAAAACAATTGGTAAAAAAAATCTATTCTCTTAAAAAAACAAAGAATTTGACTTTATATCATCGGTTTCATGGATTGGAGATTCAAGCAATGTTTTCCTTATACACTTAAAAAAATACCAACATCTTATCACAATCAAGAATATTTTGTTTGATTACATGCACATTCTCCAACCTCTTAATCCAAGCAGTTGAGCTAGGAAGCGCCTGAACTTTAAGCAGTTTTACTATCTATTCTATGACTTGAAACCAATTATCATTTAATAAAAAAGTATTATATCCGAACATAGTAAGATGCCAAGAAGTTCTCGCAAAAAAGAAAACAATACAAATGTAATATATCATAAGATTCATAACTAAATAACACAAAGATAACATGCCACTTTTTATTCCAATAATAAAAAAAATACAAGATATATAGTTAAACCTAAAACTCTAAGCAACCCTTAGATCAGCTGCAACTTAGATCGTTGCTTTTCGCCAACAAATAGCACCTTGTATAATTGAAGCTGCAGATGACTTGGGGTTTAAAACTTCCTTCCCATATTTGGCAAAGTTTTGTATGATTGGAATCTTCAATCTTGAAACTATAAATCTTATATCTTTGTTCATTATAGAAAATGCCTCCACCTTTGTATGTGCTTTCACATTTGTATTTGAGATGAGAATAGCTAAATCTAGGTCAACCCCAAAAAGTATTGATTGAAAAGTCTATTCCAAAAGTTATTCTCCATAAAGATTTCCTTTTGAAATACGTCTACAAATGCCTATAATATTAACATTGTTGTTATTACTATCATTAGTTTTGAATTTCCATATAACACCTTGTGTGATTAAAAACATAAAACCCAGTGGTCCTCCTTCACGAATTATATAACTATTCTCATAATAGATCACCAGTTTTAGGTAAGTGGTAATCTCTTTCAATACTTTGTTGTCTATATTTTGAAGAGTTGTAACCTATAATGTTAATTAAAATATCAATTATGATTTCACTTCAATGTTTAATAATTATTTGGGCTATAAAGTATTATTATTATTATTATAAAAAAGTCTTTTTATCATAAGTTTATGGTAAATCACAAGTAATATATCGTAATATTTCGTAATATTATTAGTAAGTATAATCAGATCTATATAACTATCTTCAACGAAAAATTATCATTTTAGTTGTGATTGTAATATATAAAAATAATATATTATTAATATTTTAAGAAATGGTGGGTGATATTTAAGATTCATAATAACATTTTAATACTTAAATATTGTTATAAAAATATAATTGCATAACAATAAATAATATTTTTAATTTTATATCTAATTTTTCTATTTTTTTTATTTTAGTTATTCAAGTAATCAAAGTGCTTGTCAATTTAAATTTTATAATCTATTATCTTTATACATTCAATTTTAATAATAAAAAAATAAAATCTTAATAAGAAAACTAATTTATAATGTAAATTTCACTTTTTTAATCATATTAATCACTATAAGAATACGATAATATTTACCCTTAAATAATAAATTATATTCCTATTTTACTAACTACTTTTATCTAAATAGTATAAAGTCAACTTTATTAGTGAATTTTATTATGCATAATGTCTCAGATTTCCCTCGTGACATATGTGAGTTTGGGGTTGTATAAAAAAACATGGAAAACACTAAATTGTCCTTTTAATTATAAACTATTTGCTTCTGGTCTGTGCCCATAACATGTGACAACCTACCACGTATCAATGATGGATAACTAAAAACGAAAGAATGTGTAAATAATATACGCATATATGAAATTTATTGCTTAAAAAAATCTAATTAGATACCTTTTTTAGAGTTGGATGACAGAGCCAAATTTTAATAGACCTTCTTTCTTGAATTGATAGAAAAGGAATTTAAATTTTCAAATCAATGTCTTTGATTTTTGGTATGTATAAATTTTTTTCCATTAAAGTTTCTTTAATCTTATCCTTATTGAGAATATTATTGTTATAAGAGTTCTATATATACATGTGTCATAATTATATAAATTTATTAATTTTAAGTAGTGATTTTTTTTATTAATTAATCGAAACTTTTTTAAGTGGTATTATTAGAGACTTAATGAAATAATTAAAGTAAAATTGTTATGATTTGAAATTTTATTAATTTTATGTCAAAAGTAGTTTTCTTTTCTTCCTTTTGTCGTTTTTAAAAAAATTGTCTCCTAAACTAAATAACATGTTATATGCATTTGTATCATTAGAAAAGAAAATAATTATTCCTAAATATAATAGAAATTAAAGGAGAAATATGGGATAACTTTCTTAAAAATAAATAAAAAATGTATTTTGTTTTTTTGGATATAGTAAATAAAATAATCTTAGCTTATTTATAGTCTAAAAATCCCTTACAAAATTCTTATAAAATCAACTTACTACTTAAACGTTAATAAAGAAACTAATAATTATTACTTATAGTATCTAATTACATTGTTGTTTCTTACATTTATCATTTATGTTATAATAGTATAGAATTAAGAATATGAGTGTTAGGAGTCTAGTGTTTATATTAATAATTATAATTATCTGGTATCAGTTCTGGATATATTGGATAAATAACTATTAGTTATGAGTTGATAGTGATTTATCTACGATTTAATCATGTTTTTTATTTTTAACATTTATTCAAAAATATGTTTAATTTAAAAAAATCAAATGTTAATATAATTTTTATTCTATTATATTAATTATTTAAAATATTAACACTAATTTTTATTTTTTTAATTATGTAATACATCTTCTAAGTAAAATAAAAAATATAAAAATAATAATATATAAAATTTTATCTAATTATTCAAAATATTATGTTTTTAATTACTAAATTTTTATTTTTTTATTTAATTATATATATATAAAAAAAATATTCTATTTCAATTAACGATGCATTCGAAATTTTAATAATCATTAACATCTCACGTCTTATTTATTATAATTATTTAAAAAAAATGTTATATTTTTATAAATAACTATAATTATAATTATCTATAATTAAAATATTTACAGCTAATTAGAATCTTAACAAAATGGCGTAACTATTAGGGGCTTAGAGATATATATATATTTAGAACAAACTTGGATTTGTCCACTGAAATACAAAAACATCATAAGCCCAAAGGTTGTAATTAAAGCTGCAAAGCAGGTCTCCCACAAGTAGCCGTTTGATCCGAGATTTTGGCCACAAGAACTTTATAGCATAAAATGAAAAACAAAATAATTTAATTTAATTATTTTAAAAAAATATGTTAACTTAATCTTTTCTACTATTTTCATTCTAAGGTTACCCTATATGTATAAAAATTGAGAAATAATTATATTTTATATATAAAATTTTATTTTTAAGAAAAAAAATATTTATATTTCTTAAAACGTAAATAAAAAAATATATTTTTAATGTTATAAAAAAATAAATATTTTTTGTTTGGGGTAATTAAAATTAAAATCAGTTAAATAATTAGATAATTTATATATACAGGAGAGTAAGAAAAAATATAAGTAAATGTCATCTTAGAATGAAAATTAAAATCAGTTAAATAATTATGTTAATTTATATATCCTCCAAGATTTGTTTTTCGTTGTTTTCTTGATTTAAATCTCAACATTTTACTTTTTGTTTCTCCAAGGTAGCATTGTTTGGTTGATTTAAAGATGTCTAACCTCAGATTTCTCAATCCCCACCAAAAAGAATGAAGAATCTTTTTCTGGAAAGTTAGGTGTGACGAGCAAACCAGTTTGAATTGCTTCTACGTAGATTCAGAAATCAAAGGCAGCACTAGTACTTTTGTTTGGTTGATTTATGGAGCAAAAGTTTCTAATAAATGTCAAATTATTCATATTGTTGTCTTTGCAATCTAAACTACTAGAAACGCAGCCGACTGTTTGTTTACAAGCATCGAGCCAACATGATGTCTCTCGCTGTACTGCAAAGAAGTACCACAGAGATCAAAATATCTGTCTTATATTCAAGTTCACAAGTGAATGGAAAATTAAAATAATGATATTGATACTAGCCATAACAAAAGTATATAGATAAATGTATATTGATTGCAATTATAATTATATAAACTTATTACTTATTATCGTCATACAATATTATTTCATTATATTTAAATATAATCTTATCTTATTTATATTTAAATTAATACTAACAACGATTATTCATTTAATCCACCATGTATTCTCGAATCTTTTAATCCAAGCAGTTGAGTTGGAGACGTATGAACTTTCAAGCAATTCTACTATCTATTCTATGACTTGAAACCAATTATCATTTTCATTTAATAAAAAAATATTAAATCCGACCATAGCAAGATGCCAAGAAGTTCTCACAAAAAGGAAAAAAATACAAATGTAATATATCATAAGATTCAAACCTAAACAACACAAAGATAACATACCACTTTTTATTCTAATAATAATAATAATAAAATACAAAATATATATTATAATCTAAAACTCTAAGCAACCTTTAGATGAGATGCAGCTTCGATCACTGCACGTCGCCAACGAACAATACCTTGTATAATTGAAGCTACAGATGACTCCAAGTTTAAATCTTTCTTTCCAGATTTGACACAACTTTGTATGATTGAGATCTTGAATCTAGAAACTATATTTCTTATATCTTTGTCCATTATAGCAAATGCCTCCACCTTTGTATGGGCTTTCACATTTGTATTTAAGACGAGAATATCTAAATCTGGATCAATCCTAAGAAATATTGATTTCAAAATCCGTTCCAAAAGTTGTTCTCCATAGACATGTCCTTTCAAAATACGTCTATAATTGTCCATAATATTAACACTGTTGTTATTACCATCACTGGTTTTGAAGTTCCATATAACACCTTGTGTAATTAAAAACATAAAATCCAATGGTTCTCCTTCACAAATTATGTAACTGTTCTCAGAATAGATCACTGGTTTTAAATAAGTAATTATCTCCTCCAATATTTTGGTGTTTATATTTTGAAGAACTACAACCTATAATATTAAATAAAATAAATGATATTTTTTTATGTTTATATTTAATTATGTTATTTTTATTTGTTTTTCTCTCTACTTTTCTATTTTAGTTATTCAAAGTAAACAAAATACTTATCTAACGCAGGTAAAAATATAATTAGATGAAAAATGCATTCTTTTATCCTTAAAAGATAACTTTTAATAATAATATAATAAAATTATAACAATTAAAAAATTTAAATAACGAATAAATATCATTTTTATAGTCGTATTATTAAAGTTACAATGAGATAAAGTAAATCAGTTCAGATTTGAAATTTTATTTATTGTTTAGCCAAATTAAGAAAAAATCCATATCATAAGTATTAGTTGTTTTTTCTTTTCTTTACAAGGTCTCCAAAATTAATGCATTAGAAAACATGATCAGGTTTATCCTAAAAGAAAGCAGACTTCTTTTCTTACACAAGACATAAAGAAATTATAATAATATGAAAAGCATTTATGAAATGTGAGATGGGTATTATAAAAAGTGTAAATAATTATTATTCCTAATTTCAAAGGTAACAAAAGAAAATAAATAAGAGATAACTCTCTTAAATACAAATGTGTATTATTTTTCTTGGATGTTATTATGCTAATATATATAGAAAGAGCTTCTTTATTTATAATCTAAAAGTTTTTGAGGCACACTATAAATAAATTAAAAAAACATTTCTTAATTATTATTTGTTTTTTGTTAAATATATATATAATTGTTTTATGTATGTTATGTACGTAAAATTATGTTTAAATTATTGAATTTATAATTTATTTTTAAGTAATAAAAACAAAAATTTAAAATTAATGATACATAATTTTATTTTATGTATAAATTTATCTATAATTCTATAGATATAACTCCTAATCTCTCCGTTCATTCAACCTGCTTATACTAGCTACCTATTTTACTTTACTAAATAAATAACATTTGTTTCGATCCTAATATTGCCCGGCATCAATTATTTTAATATATATATATTCAGAACAAACTTGAACTTGTCCAATAAAATATAAAAAAAGTATGAGCCCAAAGGTGGTAACTAAAGCTGCGAAGCAGGTCTCCCACACATTGCCACTTGATTGGAGGTTTTGGCCACAAGAACTGTACATCATTAAATTAAAAACAAAATAATATTTTTAATTAATTAATTTTTATGAATGTACAATAAAACTGGATGTAAATGTAAGTATTATTTTATACCTTAAAAGGATAACTACGGCTCAGACAAACAAAGACAAACTCTAAAAATGTCTAACCTCAGATTTCTCAATCCCCACCAAAAAGAATGAAAAATCTTTTTTGGAATTGCTTCTGATGTGTTATTTAGTAAATCAGTTTTAGTTGCTTCTGCGTAGATTCCGAAATCAAAGCCATTATTAGTAGTACTTTGTGTCTGGTTGATTTATAGAGCAATTTTTTTGTAATAAATTCCATTATTAGTGTATTCCGATTGTTGTCTTTGCAATCAAAACTACTAAAATCGCAACCGGAAGTTTCTTTACATGCTTTGTGCCAACATGATGTCGCTCGTTGTACAGCAAAGAAGTACCAGAAGGATCCAAATATCTGTATTCAAGTTAACAAGTGAATGGAAAATTAAAAACCAAATATAAATACCTGTAAAATATAAAAAAATTATTATTATCATAATAAAAATATATAAATTATATATTATATAATTAAGGATAATTATATTATATAAATGTACCATTAATAAATTATTATTATAACATAATAAAATAAATTATGTCAACATGATATATATATAGACATACAATCTAAGATGTGCAAGTAACCCGCTATGATGTAGTATCTCGTCACCCAAATGCGAGGTCTTAGATGTCAAGATCTGATGAAAGTACGAACCCTCTAATTCCGACATAATCATGGTCCTTTCTCCCTATTAGCGACCTAAAGAAATCCGCTTAGGAACCTAAAGCAACCTACATGTAGGGATCTTCCTTATATGCATGTAACGATCTCATAATGCAACGACAATTTTCTTACTATTTACCTTAGTTCACATATCATTTTATTACATGTAAAACGGTATATTCAGGTCGCTTATGCATACCCTGTTATATACGTAGGATGTTATACATATATATACCCCTTAAATGAGGAGAATACATGATCTAATTTAGTTGTTCAATTTCTTACTTCTCACTAAAATCTTACACATGAAATTCTCTCGAAACAATATTTAATAAATTCATGGTAAAATATTATCTTATCTTATTTAAATATTATTTTATCTCATTACATCTTATTTAAATTTTAGCCATAATGTGACGAACTTTAAATATAATATTTTATCATTTCGTATTAAAATTTTACATTATAAATAATCATGCATTTATCATATTTTTTTTTCTATTTTTACTTGTCTTATTTATGTCTATTTAAGACAAATAAGATATTACAATTAATATCATCTCTAATGAAAAACAATTAAAACAAGATAAGATGGATTATAAAAATTAATGGGTTATATATTAGGTTTCATCAATAACTCATTTTCATTTACCGTTAATTCCGGTCCAAAATTGATGAATTATTGAAAATTTAGTTAAAAATGTCATAAAATAAGTACCATTTGTGATTTTGAGACCTTAAACTCTGTTTTCCCATTAGAGGTAACAGAAACTTACATGGTTATATAAGATATTTAAAAAAAACTCTAATTTTTGTATAACTTAATTATTCTCATGAATTTACTTTTAAATCCACCAAAAAAATGTGGATCATTTTTTGAACATAAACAAAACCTATAATTTTTATGTTATACAAAAATTAACAATTTTGCATCGCGTTGAGGTATATCTTTAAATTATACAAAAAAAATATGAATTGTGCTATATAATTAAAAAAAAATGGAGAAAAACTTACATGACTGAGTACGAAGAAAAAGAACAAATTCCAAAATATTACTGCTCTAGGAGAAATAAAAGAACCCTTTTTAATTCCCAAGTACACACGATATATCGTTAAAGTTCTTGGAAAATATTGAAACATGATGATAGAGTTCAGACCCTTCCTTTTGATCAACTGTTTGGAGCTTCCCACTCCGATAAAGAAATGTAAAATTAACACCTGAAAATATATATATGTATTCCTCTTAAGTGTTCAAATCATGTCAAAGAAACAAATCTTAGGTGTTTAAATACTTAATAACTAAATTACATACGTGCTAATCTTAATAGTTTTACTTTTCATAAATTTACCTAACACATAACTTTTTAAGGAGAACTCAATTTTTTACTTATATGCCATATTTTTGCATCCTTGATAGATGTATTAAAGTATTATTAGTTTCTAATAATTTTTAATATAGTATTAAAAGTGAAGCTAGCACTAATGGAGAATGATAAATATATAAAAGTATTATTAGCAATTCTCTCAATTTTTTACTTGTATGCCCACATTTTTTCATCCTTGATAGATGTATAAAAGTATCATTAGTTTCCTAACAATGTCTAACATGATACCAAAACTAAACCAATACTTGTGAAAAGTGATAAATATATAAAAGTATTATTAACTTCTAATACTCCTATATATAGTTCTGAGCAACATATTGAAACCACATGTTTTTTTATCAAATTAAATATGATTCCATCATAATCAAATTTGAAATTTTTTAATCTGAAATTGATGAGATAAAGTAATCAATACGAATCAGTTCGAATTTAAGTAGTTTATATTTTTTTTAGGATCATCTATGGATGGATTGAGCTTGAAACTCCTTTATGAATTATTATTATATACAAAACACAATACATACAATATTTTAATTTTAAATTAGCAAAATTTATTATTTATAGTTTCAATTAAAAAAATCACAAGAATAAAAAGTATGCTGGGAGACTTACTAAACCATTATATAGATATAAATTAATATTTTAATGATTAAATTAAAATAATAATTTAAGGTGATTTTGGTATATATAATATTTAAGTATAATACATTATAAAATAAAAAATTTATTTATTTATAATTTAATAGTAATTTGGTACATGTACAACAGATTATAAAAATATCAATTCAATTTGGTATATTTTTCAATTTGAATTCAATCCGACTATAACTTTGAAATCGATATGATCAATCTCTCGAATGGATCAAATTTTTGATTTAGTCGAATTGATTAGATTATTTATTCAACCGTACTCATACACGATTAATATACTACTAGTTTAAGCTTTTAGGAGTATTGATTTCCAAAAACTACCAATAGAAGTAGGCGTAGGTTGGTTGTGTTGGTTTTTGAGTCATTTTATAAGCCAACCTCATCTTGGCAATTTTGAAAAACCCCAAAACCTTAACCTACCTTTAACCCCCAAAAAATCCAACTTTAAAGCCAACTTATAAGCTCAGTTTTAGAGAGATTGACTTGATGGTTTTAAATATATAATCAAATATGATATAAAAATCTCCTTTGATGGAAACAACAAAAACATACCATATAATTTAACTTAAAAGTTATAACCATTACATATTATATTTAATTAATTTCTTATGACTACGAAAAAATACAATGGTTTTAGTAGGTATTATGCAAATATAAAATTATGGTTGTTTTTATAATTAATCACTAAAAACTTCTTACAGGATAATTATAGAAAAAGTAAAGAAATTAAATATGCTTAATAGCATACCGAATATTAGATAGAGTTGTAAATCCAAATGAAATCTCATATTATGAACATGTATTCTATATAGTAATGTTAGAAAAAAATTATTAATTTCGAGATTTTGAATAAATTTTAGACTAATTTGAGAGTGACTTAAGTAAGGCGTGAACCGTGAGTGATGAGAGTGAAGTAAGGCGTGAACCGTGAGTGATGAGAGTGACTATGAGTGTCTGAATGAGAATCCTTATTGATTAGGTTTATATTTTATAATTTTAAATAAATTTAAAATTATAATTATAATATATAAAGTAATAATTAAAAATATATCTTAAAAAATCAATATTTATTAATATAGCAAAAAAATCAATGTTATAGATTGGGTTGGAGATGATAAAGATAGAGTACGCTACCAGCAAATCTAGCAAAAAAATTTATTAGTTGATTTAGGATGGCCAACTAAGTTCAATTGTTCTTCTTAGAAATTAAAAAAAATATCTTAAAAATTTGTAATAATAAAAATTATATTTTAATAATATTAAACTATATTTAATAACAATCAATATTAAAAACATGCTCTCAAAGCTGATTATATATAAATTAAAATAAATAAATAAAGGAAAAATGGTCGGATTAATTCAAGCTTTCTTCCAATTAATGAAGTAGAAATGTTTTCACAAAGTCTTTGTCCGGACTCAAGTCGTTTTTTTTTTTAAATAATAAAATATACTGTCCCTTCGTTGCCAACTAAACCTTATTATAATACCTTATATCAATTGATTGATATTTTTATGATCACGTAAAATTATTTTTATGCAAAATATAAATATATATAACTCGAAAATTAAAATTATAATATGTTACACTTAATCTAATAGAATTGTTAATTAATGTTAGGAAAGTAAAAATAATTCATTATCCAATTTACAGTTAGATTGTGAAAATTTTCATCCATTGTAATTCCTTCATCGGATATAAATCATTTGCAATCCTTCACGATGAAAGTACACTGTACTTTTGCTTGAATCAATGTGTCTAACTTATGAAAGTAAATTAATGATAAATAACTTTTTTTACATAAAACTCTATTTAAGTTGTATCACTTGAAATGTGGGTTATATTTATTAATTTATAATGAAATTTGAAAAAACAATTGGTAAAAAAATGAATCTTGGAAGAAATTTAAGATAAAAATAATTAAAACCCATCATATTTACTTATCTTATTATGAAATTGAAACAAAAAAATTGTTTTATTAAATGACTTTTTAATATAAAATTAGTTATTTTTAAAAAGGTTAATTTTAGAAAATAATGTTCAAATTATTTTAAGGAATTTAATTATGAGTTTTCCCTTAGTAATTAAGTTATCAGAAAATGGATAACTTAATTATACTAGCAAAAATGCAGGTACTTTATATGTGAGTAATCTTATTTTATTTTCAAATCATATTTATTAAATTTATATAATAATAATAAATTTTTATATGTAATTTAAAAATCATAATTTGTAGTATAAAATAATATTAGACTCTAATAATTTTGGAGCCACAACTAAGTTATAATTTTGCCATTTTTGAATAAATGAAATTAGGGAGTTATAATATTTGAATGAAAATAAGAAAGTACATCTTTATCATACACTTATAAACACCACTAACCCAATTTAAATTGAACTCATTTATTTTCTTATTCAATTTGATTTAATTTATTTATGAAATGAAATTGATTAATCACACTTAATTAAAATTTCAAACATTGAAAGTTAAAATAAATATTAATTATCTTTGTAATTCATTTAGTTTAATTAAATATAAAAATTAATCAAAATAAGTGAATTGTCATAAGAATGGAGGGTTAAATGTATAGCAATTATTATTATTATTTTTAGAAAACCAAATATTAAATATTAATCATTTGTTTAATTATAATTTAAAAAAACTCATATTGAGCAAATATGTACAAGTAATGAAAACTTTTTTTTAAACAAATTGTATTACCATATTTGAGGTTTTTCTTCTTCTTTTTTCTTTTTTTCTTTTTTAAAAAATTATAAAAAATAAAACTCCTAAAACTTATAATAATAACAAAAATAATACTATAATAATATTGAATGAGATCCAATTAGACTGCGTTCAACATTGAACGCATCAAATGATTATAATTCAATTTAAACGGTGTCCGATTTAATTGCATTCAATATGAAATGATGTGACAAGTTTTTTTATAATAGTAAAAGTGTATTAATTGAATATTAATAGTGTTATTTTTGGATGTTGAGATTGAGTTAAAACTTAAATTTGGTGTATAAGATTCAAATAGTGAGACTACCTTGTGAAATTATTGAGCCTATGTTAATATTTATTTTATTCTTTTATAAATTATTAGATGATATCTATAAGTTTTGCATTGAATGTTAGAATTTTAAACATTAGATGAAGTATCATGTACATTATATGTACATGGATATGTTCTCTTAATAAAAAAAGAAAAAAAGAGAGAAACATTGTTTAACTAAATACTATTACCTTGAATTCTTGAAAGTAGTAACATGTCTATTATCAAATAGTAGGAATAATCACTTGAAGTCTAATGCATTTTCATTCATCTTGAGGCATATTTTTAAAAATAGACAAATGCATCCAAAATCCTCTAGTTGTGCTCGTTAAATCAGTTTAATTTCTTCATTATTTTTGTAATAATTAATTTTTTTTGTTATGTAAAATAACATTACAAAACAAGTAATAAAATTTAAAAACTTTTTTTTTCAATTTCATAGTAATTATCGTCTATTACTAAAAGTTATATATTAATAATGCTTAAAATAATGTGAGATTAAAATAATAAAAATGATTATTTGTCATTCTAATGTGAATTTTCAAAATAAATGTAATAAAAACGAAAAAAATACAAAAAGACTAAATTATTATTTTTGACATAAAAAATGGATTTTTGTTATCACCTATCATTTTTAAAACTTAGTATTTTAGTCACCTTATTTATTGTATTTTTGAACACTATAGTTCTTTCTTTTCATTCTTCCTTTTTTGACATTTTTTTAATAGTTTTTTTTGCAAAAAACCTTAAGTACGATCAATTTGAACAATACTAGTAGGAGTTGATAAATATTTAATAAAACAATGTCACAAAAGTAAAGAAAAATGTATAATAAAGTTACTAAAATGAACAAAATTAAGAAAAAAAATATGATTTAAATTTTAACAATAATGTGATTGTGCACAAATTTAAAAAAAATGTGTAAAATAGATAAAAAGTAAAATAGTAATAAGTACAATCTTTTCTAGAAAAGAAACTCTCACGTTATGCTATGCACTTATTCCTTCATTTTATTATGTGATGTTAAACCATGGACACAAATGTGTTTCCATGATTGACTTAAATCTTTACTTTCTCTTTTTTCTTTTTCCTTTTTTTTTGAATGATTAGTTTCCTAAACTAAATAGCATGTTATATATGCATTTGAAAGAAAGCATGATTAGACTATTGGATCTAAAAGCAAGATTGAAAGCAAATGCAATAAAAAAAAACACTTATTAAATGTGAGATGGGTAAGTAAATTTAAAACTACTCAAACTTATCCTCTCTTGGGAGAAATATGGAATAACTTCAATAAATTTTTTTTTGTGGATATAGTAAATAAAATAAGCTTAGCTTATTTGTAATCTAAAAGCACCATACAAAATTTATTCTTATAAGTTATAAACTACTATTGTATTTTATATTTTGTCAAAATATACACGTAAATTTTATATAATTCGTCTCATTGATATATTATCACAAACTTTTAAAGAAGTTATTATTAATATTATTATTATTTGAAAACTATAAATAATTTATTTGTTTATTTTTATATTCTCTAATTATACAAATATTTTAATTTTTAATTACTAAAAATTATGTTTATCATTTTACAAAAACAACATATACTTAGTACACTTAGGAAGACGCATGCATTAAACATAAGTTCATCACATTATGTATTAAACATATGTCTGGTGTTTATGCACATGATACTTTAAAAATTTTACTCTCAAAAATTTGATACACTACTCATATTTTTAAAAAGAGACAAATGCATCCAAAATCTTGTAATTACACTCGTTAAATAAATTTAATTTCTTCATTATTTTTGTAATAATTTAATTTCTTTTATGTAAAATAACAGTACAAAACAATTAATAAAATTTTAAATTTTTTTGTGTTTTTTCAATTTCGTAATAATTATTCTCAATTACTAAAAATTATATCTTAATAAAAGTTAAAATAATGTGAGATTAAAATAAAAAATGATTATTTGTCATACTATTGTGAATTTTTCAAAATAAATGTAATAAACAACGAAAAAAAATACAAAAAGACCAAATTATTATTTTTGACATAAAAAATTGACTTTTGTTGTCACCTAAAGTATCTAAAAACTTGAGTATTTTAGTCACCTACCATTTGTTCTTATAAGTTATAAACTACTTTTGTATTTTATATTTAGCCAAAATATACATATAAATTTTATATAACTCGTCACATTGATATATTATCTCAAACTTTTGAAGACGTTATTATTTATATTATTTTTATTTGAAAACTATAAATATTTTTTTTGTTTATTTTTATATTGTCTAATTACACAAATATTTTAATTTTTAACTCCTAAATATTATGCTCGTTAAATCAGTTTAATTTCTTTATTATTTTTGTAAAAAAATTGTTTTCTTTGTTATGTAAAATAACAGTACACAATAATTAATAAAATTTTCAAACTTTTTGTTTTTATTTTTTATTTTTTTTAATTTTGTAGTAATTATTGTCTCTTACTAAAAATTATATATTAAATTAAAAAAGTTAAAATAATGTGAGAATAAAATAAAAATAATAATTATTTTTCATTCTATTGTAACCTTTTCAAAATAAAAGTAATGAAAAAAACACAAAAAAGATTAAATTATTATTTTTGGCATAATAAAGGGATTTTTGTTGTCACCTACCATTTCTAAAACTTAGTATTTTAGTGAGTTTATTTTTTGTATTTTTGACACTTTAGTTCTTTTTTTTTAATATTTGTTTGGAAAAAAAACCTTATAATCAATTTGAACCTTACTAATAGGAGTTGATAAATGTTTAATAAAAAAATGTCATAAAAAGTTAAAGAAAAATGTATAATAAAGTTACTAAAATGACCAAAATTAATAAAATGATAACAAATGTAATAATAAGATGACCGTGCACCAATTTAAAAAAATGTATCAAATTGATAAAAGTATAATAGGTGATGTTAAACCATGGACACAAATGTGGTTCCATGATTGAGTTAAATCTCTACTTTCCCTTTTTTTCTTTTCCTTTTTTTGAATGATTGGTCTCCTAAACTAAATAATATGTTATATATGCATTTGAAAGAAAACATGATTAGACTATTGGATCCTAAAGATTGAAAGCAAATGCAATAATATAAAAAACACTTGTTAAATGTGAGATGGATAAGTAAATTTAAAACTACACAAACTTATCCTCTCATAGGAGAAATATGAAATAACTTCAATAAAAAAATTATTATTTTTTTCGTGATATAGTAAATAAAATAAGCTTGGCTTATTTGTAATCTAAATGCACCTTACAAAAATTTTCCTTATAAATTATAAACTACTTTTGTATTTTATATTTAGCCAAAATATACATGTAAATTTTATATAACTCGTCACATTAATATATTATCTCAAACTTTTAAAGACGTTATTATTAATATTATTATTATTTGAAAACTATAAATATTTTATTTTTTTATTTTTATATTGTCTAATTATACAAATATTTTAATTTTTAACTCCAAAAAATTATGTTTATCACTTTACAAAAAATATATACTTAGTACACTTAGGAAGACGCATACATTGAACATAAGTTCATCACATTATGTATTAAAACATATGTTTGGTGCTTATGCACATTGATAACTCTATATTTTATAGTTATGTCATCTATTTTATTAATTATAATTTTTATATTCTTAATGTTTTTAGTTAATTTTAATTTATTAAATCAATATTTATTGTTAGTTTTTTAAGGAATATATTTTTATTGAAAATTAAAGAATTTGAATTGAAAAAGATTTAATTGTAAATAATTATAGTTGAAAATATAATTTGAATTAAAATAGGGCTTAATTACAAATATCAAAAGTTTAAAAGTTAATTTGAATTAAATTAGAGGGCTAAAATGCAATTAAATAAACTTTGTTTTTTGTGCAAGAAAAGGAGTACCACGTGTGACATTATCCACGCGCGTCACGGACCATCAGATCATACAATCAATGGTGAAGATCAGGTGAGTGAGATACAAGCGTGACACACGCGATTGGACACGTTTCCCAGAAGGTACACTACTTACCACGCAGAGTGGGGTCCACCTGTTTGCGTAGACCGATGTGCATGGTGGGACCCACCTGTCTGTGCAAGCATTTTCTCGTGTGACGCGGTTCACATTATGTGCATGCGCCCTCTTATCACACTAAATACGAAGCTACCACGTGTCACGTTATGCTTCCAGCGAATCAGATGCCGACACGTGGCATGGGTTTTGAGAAATAAAAACATAGGAAATGGTGCACACTATCCAGTCAGTTTTGCGTCTCCCACTTTACATGCGTGTTGTAAAAAAATATTTTGTGATGTATTTTTTTTTTGAGAGAGTTGGAGCTATAAATATGTGCTTATTGTGATAGAATTTGGGAGGAGTAGATGGTGGAACTAATTTAATTTTTCTAGGGTTGCCATGTAACTTATATTATGAAACTTGGATTAATTATTTTTTAATGATTTATGAGATGTTTAATTTGTTTATTCTATTTGTGGTTAATGCTTTAGATTGTTGGAAGATTTATCAATTGATCTGTGACACTTAAATAAACTTGATAAAAAAAAATTTGTGTGTATTGCTCGTGTTTATGATAACATATATTTATAAAGGAGAGGAACTTACTTTTATTGTATGTGTAGCTATTTGAGAACTTTGAACTTAATGAATCTTGATGAATTTAATTCTCATAGGAATATAGTGAATTATTTTAGCGAGGTATGTCTACATAGAGCTCGGAAGAGATATATGGATAAATTAGGAGTTCTTGATTGACAAATTAAATGCAAAACACAAATTAAGAGAAAATAATATGATTCAAGTGGATTGATTTTGTGAAACTACAATCTTAGAATTTTCTTATTTATTGTTATAAAAAATTAGTATTAGTTAAACACCATCCAACTCTCGATTGTTTTGATAAAATCAAATTGAAACAATTTTAGTACTTAACAAATACTAGTAACAAATCTTTGAGGGAACGATATCTAACTTATCATTTATTACTTATGACCGTGTATACTTGGATGTTCGTGTCCTCATAAAGAGACAACACACATGATACTCTAAAAATTTTACTTTCATAAATTTGATACACTACTCATATTTCAAAAAAGAGACAAATGCACCCAAAATCCTATAGTTATGGTGGTTAAATCAGTTAAATTTTTTCATTATTTTTGTAATAATTTAATTTTTTGTTATGTAAAATAACAGTACAAAACAAGTAATAAATTTTTAAAACTTTTTGTATTTATTTTTTATTTTTTTCAATTTTGTAGTAATTATTGTCTATTACTAAAAGTTATATATTAATAATGGTTAAAATAATGTGAGATTAAAATAATAAATCATTCAACTGTCTATTTTTCAAAATACATGTAATAAACAACGAAAAAAAAACAAAAAAGATTAAATTATTATTTTTGACATAAAATATGGACTTTTGTTGTCACCTACCATTTCTAAAACTTGATTATTTTAGTCACCTAGTTTATTGTATTCTTGAACACTATAGTTCTTTCTTTTTTTCTTCCCTTTTTGACATTTTTTTAATATTATTTTGTAAAAAAACTTAAGTATTATCAATTTGAACAATACTAGTAAGTTTAATTTCATAAATTTGATAGACTACTCATATGCATAAAAAGAGACAAATGCACCTAAAATCCTCTAATTATGTTGGTTAAATCAGTTTAATTTCTTCATTATTTTTGTAATAATTTAATTTTTTTTGTTATGTAAAATAACAATACAAAACAAGTAATAAAATTTTAAAACTTTTTGTTTTTATTTTTTATTTTTTTCAATTTCGTAGTAATTATTGTCTATTACTAAAAATTATATATTAAATTATAAAAGTTAAAATAACGTGAGAATAAAATAAAAATAATAATTATTTGTCATTCTATTGTAACTTTTTCAAAATAAAAGTAATGAAAAAAATACAAAAAAAATTAAATTATTATTTTTGGCATAATAAAGGGACTTTTGTTGTCACCTACCATTTCTTTAGTTAGTTTATTTATTGTATTTTTGAACAATTTAGTTCTTTTTTTTTTTTTAATACTTGTTGGAAAAAAACTTAAGTATAATTAATTTGAACCTTATAATAGGAGTTGATAAATGTTTAACAAAAAAATGTTATAAAAAGTTAAGAAAAATGTATAATAAAATTACTAAAATGACCAAAATTGATAAAAAAAAATGATTAAAATGTTAACAAATGTAAAAATAAGATGATCGTGCACCAATTTAAAAAAATGTATCAAATTGATAAAAGTAAAATACTTCTAATTACAATCTTTTCTAGAAAGGAAACTCTATGGCTATGCTATTTACTTATTCCATTATTTTATTATGTGATGTTAATCCATGGACACAAATAGTTCCATGATTGAGTTAAATCTTTTTTTTTTTTATAGAAAATGTACTTCATTAAAACTTAAACCAAATTCTCCCAAGAGAGAGTTAAATTTTTGAGATGTTGAGAAAACAAGAAATGGAAGAGAGGAAGAAAATGGTATGTATGTTGATTATGATTTACAAAGAGGAGAGTCCTCTTATATACAAAGAAAAGGAGGGAAGTTGTAACAAACTTTATAATAGAAAACTAACACTAAAACAGAATTACATTCTAACTTTCTCCCTCAATTCAAGCACTCTTTTTTTCCTCCCCCTACCTGTTGAAGAGGTGAACAAACACTCATTTTCAGCTTGAGTTTATTGAAAAACTGTGACGACAAGGGTTTGGTTAGAATGTCTGCAATTTGATCAACATAAGGAACATGCTGAACAAGAAGTTTCTTTGAGATAACTTTCTCCCTGACGAAATAAAGGTCTAGCTCCACATGTTTGGTTCTCGAATGCAGTATAGGATTAGCTGATAAGGAGATGGTGCTGGTGTTGTCACACCAAAGAACAGGAGCAGTTTTCACATCAATTCTAAGTTCGCTAAGAAGGGACTGAAGCCAAACAACTTTTGAAGTGGCATTGGCTAGGCTGTGGTACTCAACTTCAGTAGTGGATCTGGAAACTACATTCTATTTCTTTGAAGACCAGGAAATTAAACTATCTCCAAGGAAAATACAATAACCAATAGTGGATATTCTATTATCCAAATCATTTCCCCAATCGGCATCACAGTACCCTATTAGAGACAGATTGTTTGTTTTCCTCAAGGTGATTCCTTCATGAGCAGTCCCTTTCAAGTACTTGAGGATCCTCTTTACTACTTTCCAGTGATGAATGATAACTGTATTTTATATAACTATTTTCATCCATTTTATTAATTATAATTGCTATGTTCTTCACATTTTTAGTTAATTTTATTTTAATAAATTAGTATTTACTGTTTATTTGTTAAGGAGTATATTTTAAGAAAATTAAATAATTTGAATTGAAACGTAATTAATTCCAAATTTATGTCCAAAAATATAATTTCAAATAAATGAGTCCTTAATTGCAATTTATAAAAGTCGAAAATATAATTTAAATTAAAATCGGGCTTAATTTTAATTATTAAAAGTTTAAAATTTAATTTAAATTAGAAAAGGGCTTAATTGTAATTAAAGAATGTTTAAAATGTAATTTGAATTAAATTTGTGGGTCAAAATGCAATTAATTAAAGTTATTTTTCTGCGTAGGAGAGAAGAAGACCACGCACCATAATTCACCCGTGCAACGTATGCCGTCACATCAAATAATAAAGGGTTAGGATGCACGCGTATCATTCAAATTCGACCAAAGAGAGTGGGTTCAGGGTTTTCTCTATCACGCGGCTCGGTGCTTGAGTGGGGCCCACCTGCCGCGTAGGTCGGCGTGCAGGGTGGGACCCACGTGCCTGACGCATTTTCAAGGCATGATTCCGTGTGGCCGATCCACATGCGCCCGGTTATACACCTAATCGCTAGCGGCCACGTGTCCCACTTTATCTTTCATCCAATTATATGCTGACACATGACAAGGTTTTGGTGAGCGTGAAAGCGCAGGATCACGCATGCGTTGCAGACATTGTCTCCCACGTTCTCGCGCCCCAACTATTGTGCGGAAATTCTACGTGCACCCATCCATGAGTGCCAATGATATGCTGCCATGTGTCCCACTTTAGCTTTCAGCGAATCATATCGCGACATGTGGCAATGAAAATTGAAAAAAAGAGACAACGACGCGCATGTTCCCAGTTTGCGTTTTCGATACCATTTTTTCGTTTTCAATACATTTTGTCCCCCCATGCGTATTATTTTATTATTTTCCCCACACCTATCTATCCCCCGCGTATTAAAAAAAAATATTTTGAAATGTATTTTTTTAGAAATTTGATGTTATAAATGGGGGATAGTATGATAGAGTAAAAGGAGTTTTGGGAGTTTAGAGTTTGAGATTTTTAGTAGTATTTTGGGGTGGACTGTGGAACACGCAGAAGCCATTTTTTGCTTCTGTTGTGTTCTGCCAAATATTTACGATCTAAAATGATTTAATTTTTCTTCGTTCTTCATCTCATTTTCCTTAACTGTTGTAATTTTAATTTTTAATTTATGAAGTAATTTAATTTTTCTAGGGTTGCATTTTATCTAAATTTATGACACTTTGATTTTAATTATTTTTGAAACATTTATAAGACGTTCGATTTGTTTATTCTATTTTGTGCTTAATGCTTTTAATTATTTACGAATTTTATCAAATGATCTGTGACACTTAAATAAACTTGGAAGAGACATTTTTGTGTATATTGCTCATAGATAGAATGACATGTATGATGAAGGATAAGAATATACCCTAATTGTATGTGTGACCATTTGAGAACTTAGAACGTAATGAATCTTCGTGAATTTAATTCTCATAGGAATATAGTGAATTAATTTAACGAGGTGTGTTTATATGGAGCTCCGAAGAGATGTATAGATAAAATTAGAAGTTTTTGGTTGACAAATTAAATGTACTAAAAAATATAAATCAAAAGAAAATAACATGATTCGAGTGGATTAATTTGATGAAAAACTACAATCCTAGATTTCTTTTATTTTATTATTAAACTCTTTTCTTATATTTTTTTCCAAATCAACGATCGTTTTGGATAAAATCAGAGAGAGATAATTTTAGTATCAACAAACTGTAGTAACAAATCTCCGTGGGAACGATAACTTACTTATCAAATTTTATTACTTGTGACCGTGTATGCTTGCACGTTTTATGTTCTCAAAAAGAGGCAAGAATGATCAAGAGGTTTCTGCATGAATTGTTACACACGATTTACACAATAGGCAATCTCAGGTTGGGTAATGGTGATGTACTGAAGAGCTCCAACAATGCTCCTCTTTTCAAAAACATTAGGGACTGGATCGCCATCTGTAGCAGTGAGTTTCAGACTGCTTACCATAGGAGTAGGTAGAGGATTGGCTTGATCCATCTTTGACCTTTTGAGGAGATCACAAATGTATTTCTTTTTGAGACAAATGGAGACCTTTATCTATGGACTGGACTTCAATGCCAAGGAAGTAATTCAATTCTCCAACATCTTTGAGTGAGAAGAGTTTATTGAGAACTGATATGAAGTTGTCAAGTTCAAGTTTCTGACTTCCAACCACTATTATGTCATCGACATAGACAAGAATTAAAATGGTTGAGATGGCAGAGAATCTGAGAAATAAAGAATTGTTAGCTTTAGAGGAGGAGAACCCCATGTGAAAAAGGGTGCCCTTGAGTTTTTCGAACCAGGCCTTGGGAGCCTGCTTTAGACCATAAAGGGATCTACTGAGTTTGCAAACCATGTGAGAAGCTTCTTTGGTTTCAAAACCAGGGGGTTGTGCCATATAAACCTCTTCGTTCAAATCTCTATTAAGAAAGGCGTTGTTAACATCTAATTGTCTCAAATACCAGCCATGAAAAAGGGCCACAATGAGGACAACTCTGATAGTGGTTGGCTTAGCAACAGGTGAAAATGTCTCATCAAAGTCAAAACTAGGTCTTTAGTGGAAACCTTTGGCAGCAAGTCTTGCCATGTACTTGGAAATGGAGCCATCTGGATTTTCTTTGACCTTGAATACCCATATGCAACCAATGGTTTTCTTGTCAGGAGGCAGTTCAACTAAAGACCAGATCTGATTCCTTTGAAGTGCATTGTACTCTTCAAGCATGGCTTCCTTTAATCTGTCATGAAAAAGGGCATCCTATACTGAAATACAAGTAGGATCTAAAAGATTAGCAGTAAAGGCTTTCTTCTTAGAGATGCCATTTTTGGACCGTGTAACCATAGAGTGATTAGAGACTTCATTGGCTGAGTTTGGATTAGAATGAGAAATAGGCTAATTTGAGTTGTTTGAAAAGGTATTTTGTGAGATAGAAGGAGGGGACAAGACCTGATTAACAGGTGTAAGACCTGTTTCAGGTGTATTATCTGGTATATGACCAGAAAATTGAGAATTCTGTGGAGTTGGAAGTGGATGACTTGCAACTATAGGTGGAGGAAATATAATAGGAGAGAGTGGCTCAGAAATTTGAGAAGTATTATTTTGGAAAGGAAAGATATGTTCATTGAAGATGACATGCCTTGAAACATATATTTTTCCATTGTTATCTAAACATTCGTAACCTTTATGTTTATTGCTATAGCCTAGAAAGGTGCAGGGAATAGACCTAAAATCAAACTTATGGGAATGGTAGGGTCTTAGATGAGGAAAATATTGACAACTAAAAACACGAAGAGGTTTATAGTCGGATTTTACCTGAAAAATGACTTGGAGAGGGGGCTTTTGCTGCAGGACCGTAGACGACAATCTATTGATAAGGAAAACAGTAGTGGAGAAGGCCTCTGGCCAGTAAGTTTTAGGGACAGAGGATTGAGCAAGGAGGGTAAGCCCAAGTTCGACAACATGTCTATGCTTCCTCTCAACAATACCATTTTGTTGAGAGGTGTGAGGGCAAGAAACTCTATGAATGATGCTATATTTATCAAGAAATTTTGAAAAAGATCGAAATTCACCACCCCAATCACTTTGAAAAATCTTGAGTTTTGTGTTCAACTAATTTTCTGCTTGTGTTTTGAAATGAAGAAAGCAATCTAAAGCTTCATATTTGTGTTTGAGGAAATAAATCCATGTGAATCTTGAAAATACATCTACAAAGGTAATGTAGAATTTGTGACTAGTGGTAAAAAGAATGGGAGAGAGGCCCCATATATCAACTTCCACAAGTTGTAAAGGTGCAGAATAGGTAGTTTGAGAAGTAGGAAAAAAAAGTTTATGGCTTTTGCCCATTTGACAAGCTGTACAGAAGTAATATTGCATTTTATTTACTAAAAAATTGATATTACAATGATTTAGAATTTTGTTAACAACTTGAAAGGAAGGATAACCAAGCCTTCTATGCCAAAGGTCAACAGAGAGTTTTTTCTTTGTGAGGAATGGTTTCTTGACAATAAAGTTTTCTTTTTCATCCCTTCTTCTGTTTTGTCAAAGATAAGGTTACTAAGAAACTTCTACTCAAGGGTACTTTGCATAAAGGACTGTACCGGCTTGACCTCTTGTTGCCTACCAAGAACCCTGGTCTGACTTGCTAACCCTCCTTCCAAATACCAAGTTAGATTTCTAAGATGTTGAGAAAACAAAAAATGGAAGAGAGGAAGAAAATGATCAGTATGTTGATTATGATTTACAAAGAGGAGAGTCCTCTTATAGACAAAGAAAATGAGGGAAGTTGTAACAAACTTTATAACAGAAAACTAACACTAAAACAGAATTACATTTTAAATGAGAGTATATCTAATAATATAACATCCAATAAAAATTTTGGAAGAACTAGAGGTTTAAAACAACCTCTTCATTTCGCCTAATAGCATGGCATGCTACTGAATGTGTAGCATGATTAGCTTCCCTTCGCCTATAATGAAAACAAAAACTCTTACCTTCAGTTATCTTGCTATTCTCCTTAACCACCACTCTCATCGATGCTAAGTAATAAGCCTTCTTATTTACAAGTGTAATTACCTACAAACAATCAGACTCGAAACACACATTATTCAATTCCTGAGCTATCACCATCTTAACACATAACAAAACTGCTTGTAATAACATAAATTCATTTATAGAACAAGCTTTAATCCAAATTACTTTACCTTTCCAGTCCTGTGCTATCATTCTAGATCCCACCTTTCCTAATTCCTTCTTTATAGCAGCTTGTGTGCTATTTTTGATCATTCCAAAATAGGTATCTCCCATTTCTTACCGAGGCAATGCTAATTCTTCAAATTTGCACAAGAAAACCCCACATCTGCCATTATTATGAAACCTCATAAATTCTTCGGTCAATATATTATTACAGCATAGGGTACCCATATCAAATAATAAAAACTATGGTTATCAAGAAAAGAAATTGACGATTTCTTTCAAAAATAATAATAACCGATTTGAAGTGGGGTAATGATGTTTTTTACAATATCGAAAATATAATTAACTGAAACCAAACATATGTTAATATTATATTTCATATACATATAATTACATAAAAAAAATATTTTAAATATTAAAACACACAATATTTTGAATAATTTAATTGAATTTTGTCTATTCTTACACACATATATATATATTTTTAGGATTTAGACCAAGTTTGAATCCCATCCTATAATGTTTTATTTATTTAATATAAAAAAAAGATTTTAGTGTTTTTCTTTTAAAAGAGTGTGATGTTAGCATACTAATTTTTTTAAAATATATATATATATATATATATTTGAATAAATGTGTTGTTAAACGTTAAAAAATTATTACCCAATCATAATCGATAGTATTATCCTATGGAACAATTATGATTATTAGCCTCTCCATACCGTCTGTTGCCATGCCTATCCTATTAGCATCCTATCCCTTCTTTCGGTACAGGACAATTTCTTTTGTGTCAGATTGCCCACGCCAGATAGCGAAATTAACAAGCTTCTTCAGTTGTACTAATCATTCTCATAACATTCCATAAATAATCAAAATGTAGCCCTTTTGTTATTTTGAATAGATCATGAAAAACTGACTCTTTCCAAACAACCTTTGCTTTATGACAAGACCATAATGCATGTTTAACATCTTTACCAGCTCCATTACATATTGGCCATCAAGAGTATTGCACTGGAAGAATTTCATTGCAGGCTTTCCATACAAACAACTTTGCCTTAATGGGTATAGTGAGGCACCATATATTCTTCCACCAACTCTGATCCCCCTAGGTTACTATAGCTAGCACCCAAATCTCCCTTGGTACTCAATCTCCTTAACTCATCAGCCAACCAATTGCACTCTTTCCTAAAAAAAGCCATTCTCAACCTTCTCCCAAACCAATCTATAGACCTTCGTCCACCCATTAGAGAACTTTGAGAATAGCTTCTGTCTCGTAAGCCATAAATTCTCTCTAATCAACCTCTCATTCCACAATCCAGCATCAATAATTAACTCATCTACAAAACAATTCTCAATAAATGTATGAGAGAAAATCGCACAAAACGACCCTACATAAGGTAACCAAGGATCCCCATAAATATGAATAGAACTACCATCTCCAATCCTCCATTTTAATATAGCTTTACATAACTCTCTTCCCCATAAATAGTGTCATCCATAGGTGACGATAACTTGCACCAAAGATTTTAGTAAAACCTTTTTGCTACCCATAGAGTACTTTCCCTTCCGGCTATTAAGTTTTCTCCACACATTATCCTTAATATATCTAAATAGTGTTTTCTTGTTTTTCTAGTTATTGCATGAAGACCAATGTATCTATCATGGAAATTTATAGGAATACCAAGGATATCCAAGGCTACATTCGTATCTTCTTTATTGCTCTTAGGCGACGTTTGGTTCACAAAATGAAATCAGAATCGAAATAAGAATGAGAATAGAATGAAATGAAAATGAAACAATATTGTTTGGTCTGATCATTAGAATAAAAAAAATGAATCAGTATTACAGTATTTGGTTTGCCATTAGAATGCAATGGAAAAAAACTATAAATTACCTTAATATCCTTATATTCAGTAAAGTTTAAATAATATTATTTAATTATTATTTTTTCGTCAGACAAAATATATTATTGAAATAATTATTTTTCTAAATAATTAATACTTAAAAAGAAAATATATTATTAAAATTATTATTTTTCTAAATAGGATTTTGAGGTTTGAGATTTGGGATTTAGGGTTTAGGGTTTAGAGATTTGAGATTTGGGGTTTAGGGTTTAGGTTATATTTGTGGGTTAAGGTTTAGGGTTAAAATTATTATTTTTCTAAATAGGGTTTAAGGTTTTAAGATTTTGGATTTTGGATTTAGGGTTTAGGGTTTTAGGATTTGGGGTTTAGGGTTTAGGGCTTAGGGTTAAGGGTTTAGGGTTTTGGGTTTGGGGTTTAAGGTTTTAGGATTTCGGTTTTAGGGTTTAGGATTTGGTGTTTAGGGTTTAGTGTTTTGGGATTTGAGGTTTAGAGTTTAGGTTTAGGGTTTTTGGATTTAGGTTTTAGGGTTTAGAGTTTTGGGGTTTTAGGGTTAGGGGTTAGGGTTTAGGGTTTGGGGTTTTGGGTTTTTTGATTTAGGGTTTAGGGTTTTTGGTCTTGGAATTTAGGTTTTAGGGTTTAAGATTTAGAGTTTTAGGTTTTGGGATTTGAGTTTGGGGTTATATTTGGGTAACATTAGAAAAACAATTTGAGATGAGAATGGAATCATGATTCCTAAAGGAAGGAGAATGAACTTCTCCTTTACGAATCAATTTCATTCCTAACTCCTTTTTTAGCCTAACCAAACATATAAATGGAAAGAATCAAGTCTGATTCTTTTCCTTTCCATTTCCTCCAACCAAACACAGCATTATGGTCCTCTGCATGTTAACCTCCTGACTAGAAGGACTTTCATATACCTCCAACATTTCTTTAAGTTTTCTACATGAATCATTGATAACCTTTAGGAAGACAAAACTATCATTAGCAAAGATGAGGCGACTGACTTTTGGACTTACTCTAACAGGAAACACCCTCTTAGTAAGATTGTTACTTTTCTACTTCCTTAGAAATCTCGAGAGACCTTTAACACATATTATAAACAAATAATGTGAGAGGAGATATCCACACCCTATTTGGTTTAAAGCTATCTAAGATAACTTGATGCATACAATAAGGCATTGAAGGTATAATTGAAAAATAAAAGTTCTCATAAATCAATATTATAATTAAATAAATAAAAGTCTACAATTTCAATGTAAATAATCCTATTTATAGGTGAAATAAAAGAGTCCCCTGCTCCTGCTCCGCCTGAAGATCATCCACAATACATTCTTCTCTTTCCACTACTCTCTCAATTCTGCCCGGTAAGTCTAAAACTTGGTTTTTGATTCTGCCTGTTGTAATTACATGACACCTCACTCATCTTTATTCTCCAAACTTGACCCTACACCACATCCTCTTAATATTTATATAGCTGATGGTTCCACTATACATGGGAATAGTCTAGGTTTTGTTTCGACCTCTAACATCTATGTTCCTAGGGTCTTCCATGTACCTGACCTATCCTATAATTTATGCTATGTGGGACAATTAGCTGAACTAAAATATCGCCTTATTTTTTACTATTCTGGGTGTATTATTTAGGATCTAAGGATGGGGCAAGAGCTTAGGACCGGTCCTAGGGTTGGGCGTATGTTTCGCGTGAACAATCTTCATCTTCCACTTGTTGCTCTTGAAACCAATTATCATTTTCATTTAATAAAAAAATATTAAATCCGAAGATAGCAAGATGCTAAGAAGTTCTAGCAAAAAGGAAAAAATACAAATGTAATATATCATATGATTCAAACCTAAATAACACAAAGATAACATACCACTTTTTATTCTAATAATAATAAAAAAATACAAAATATATAGTCAAACCTAAAACTCTAAGCAACCCTTAGGTCAACTGTATGTTCGATCGTTGATTGTCGCCAACGAATAGTAGCTTGTATAATTGAAGTTGGAGAAGACTCTGGATTTAAAATTTCCTTTCTAGATTTGGCAAAGTTTTGTATGATTGGGATCTTGAATCTAGAAACTATAATTCTTATATCTTTGTGCATTATAACAAATGCCTCCACCTTTGTATGAGCAAAACATTTGTATCTGAGATGAAAATATTAGAATTTAGGCCAACCCCAAGAAGTACTAATTTCAAATTCCGTTCCAAAAGTTGTTCTCCATAAACATTTTCTTTCTAAATACGTCTACAATTGCCCATAATATTAACACCGTTGTTATTACCATCACTAGTTTTGAAGTTCCATATAACACCTTGTGTAATTAAAAACATAAAACCCAATGGTTCTCCTTCACGAATTATGTAACTATTCTCAAAATAGATCACTGGTTTTAGACAAGTAGTTATCTCCTCCAATATTTTGGTGTTTGCATTTTAAAGAACTGCAACCTATCATGTTAAATAAAATAAATGATATTTTTTATGCTTATATTTAATGGACTTATTTTTATTTTACTTTTTTCTCTCTATTTATTTTAGTTATTCAAGTAACCAAAATCCTTGACTAATGTAGTTAAAAATATAATTAGGTGAAGAAATGCACTTCTTTTATCCTTAAAAGATAACTTTTAATAATAATATAATAAAATTGTAACAATTAAAAAATTTACATAACCAATAAATTTTACTTTTATAATAATAATAACTATAAGACTATCATACTATTTTAACTTAAAATAATATATTGTCTTTATTTTTACCAATAAGGTATGATTAAATGGCATGAAGTTAATCTTAATTTGTAGAATACTCTGATTTAGAAACTTATGTCTAGCTCAACCTATTAAGATCTCATTAAGTTAAGGATTGCATAGACTTATAAACTGTTTAGGATCTTTACTCTTGCCGATGTGAGACTTAACAACCCTCATTCACATTGGCTGGTGGTTCTAGTTGACACTGGATGGGAAAAGCTCGAGGATGAATGCACCGCCAGGCTCTTGGGTGCCGATGGGAGTGAGAAGCCAGAAGTCCAACTCTGATACCAACTTAGAAACATATACTTAATTCAACCTAATAAAATCTCATTAAGTTAAGTATTGCATAGACTTATAAACTGCTCAAGATCTTTACTCCTGATCGATGTGATATCAAATAATATCTTCTTCAAATCCCCATCTCAAATATTGTTTGATAATTAAATATTTATTTTTTTAATGATTAATCCATATATCTTCTAGTCATATTATTAGCGTTATAATGAGATAAAGTAAACCTGTTCAGATTTAAAATTTTATTTATTCTTTAGCCAAACTAAGAAAAACTCAACCTAATAGACTTATTTTCTTTTTCCCTCCCGTTGAGCAGCTCTCATCAAAACCCAAGCATCAACAAGCTCAACCATAATCCCTAAAACCCTAGTATCAACACAAATCGATATTAAATTTTTAATTAAAAATTGCGCTATCTTAAAAAGAAGCATAGCCCAACTAGTATTTTCGTGTTCTTTTGGTAACAAGAAACACCAAACGAAGGCAATTTCAAGTAAAACAAAAATAGTTACATCTTTCCCTAACCTTATTACTTTATAGTTGGGCATTGAACGGAATTTTCTATAATGAGTGTTGCACTCGAAAGTGTAAGTTTAAATTTTATAAATATAAGTAAATTTGACAATTTCTTAATATTTTTATGAGTTATTATATAATTTAAACTCAAAACATACTTAAATTAATTCATAATTCTAAGAAAGTCAAATCAGGACGTATTTGTAAGTCCCTCCTACATTTAAGAGGAAGAAAACACAAATGTTAGGTGCAACCATAAATGGTAGGTGCAACCACAATTGGTAAGTACAACCACAATTGGTAGGTGCAACCATAAATGGTAGGTGTAACTACAAATGGTAGGTGTAACTACAAGTGGTAGGTGCAACCACAAATGGTAGGTGCAACCACAAATGGTAGATGCAACCACAAATGTTAGGTGTATCTAACATTGATATGCAATTTTTTCTATAAATAGGCAATGTCTTTGCCTTAGAGACAACAACACACCAAAACAAGAAGAGAAGCAAAGCAAAGCTAAAGGAACAATTTCCTTTGAAGAAAAATAGTGTTGTATGTGATGAGCGAAAACCGGCATCTCCGATTCTTGCCAATACTTTGGCTTTATATTTATAAAACTCTCGCAAGTGCACGAATCATTTCGAAGAAAATGATAAGTATACTCCCAAGGTCGATCTAAGGAAGGAATGTATGTGATTTTTAATTTATTATTCAAACTTTTAAAAACGAAATTAAATCCTAAACATCCTGTCACGATATTTTGGGTTTTGTGTTTTAATCTACATACATAAAAATAAACATAGATTCAATAAATATTTATGCAAATTTTATCTTTTATAATAGTGGAGTATTTATGGATATAATAACTAAGTTAATTATACTTGCTCATATTATTTAGGTTATTAAAGATATGAATTGATATTTATTGATTCTTGTTGTGTGTTTTGCAACACACAAAAAAACGTGCAAGTATACACGGTCTCAAGTAATAATATGATAAATAAATTATCGTTCCCACAGAGAAATGTTACCAACTCTTGTTAATTACTAAAATTATTTAAACCTAATTCTATTCAAACAATCAATAATTTTATGTAGTTTGACTTAATCAATATTTTTGTTTCTTTTTAACAATTTTTATGAAAATTCTAGGATTGCAGTTTACCCAAATTAATTCACTTGAATATTTTATTCTCTCTTGATTTATGTTCTTATGTTTTAAGTTATTAACCAAGAACTCCTAATTTATCCATATATCTCTTTCAAGCTCCATACACACACATCTAGTTAAAATGATTCACTATATTCCTATGAGAATTAATTTCAACCAGATTTATTAAGTTCTGAGTTCTCAAAAAGTTACACATACAATAAAAGTATATTTCTATCCCTTATGTATATACGTTATTTTATCCCGAGCAACCCACAAAAATTCCTTTTTCAAGTTTATTTAAGTGTCACATATCAGTTAATTAATCTTCCGATAATTAAAAACATTTAAAGTAGGTAAAATAAACAACTTAAAACAGTTCCACAAATCATTCAAAAATAATTACTTCAAGTTTCATAATTTACGTAACACTGCAATCGTAGAAAAAATATATTAGTTCATAGTAGAAATTAAAATTACAACACCACAAAAATAAAACATTGCAGAGAAACAAAAATTAAAAGAAAACGAGTTAGGAGAAACTCTTTCACGATTCCTCAATGAAAAATAATTTCTTCCATTTCCTTCTTCTTCATCAACCTCTTTCTCTGTAATTTCCCTAAGATAATACACAACAAAAATGTCAAAATAAAATTTTATGCGTGTAAAAGAGACACACAGAGAGGGAAAAATGAAAACTTCTTATGAGGAAATAATTAAAACAAATCAAAGAACTCGAAAATCCTTCAAAAATTTGAGAGAAAACTCTCTGCTAAAAATAAAATGAAAAACGAAGAAGAAGAGAATTCTACAAAAAAGAAAACTAAAAACGAAACCAAAAACAAAAAACGCGTACAAATGAAAAATTTTCGTTACATATATCCCCCCTCCACTATTCAATTATTCCTTTTTTTTATTATTATATTTTTTTTAATATTAGCGGAGGACACAAATAAATGGGGGGGGGAATAAAAAAATATAACCCGTGAAAACAATCCTGTGCGTTTCTAAATTTTTTTTTCTTCTACGTATGCCACGTGTCGCCATGTGATTGGTTGCGAGCAATTCAGAGACACGTGGCAGCATTTCATTGGACGGGTAGGTCGGGCTCATGGAGAAACGATGGAGCGCAACGCACAAGATTTTGTCGGGTAGCGGCTCGGTGCGTGACAGCTGGATCCATGTGCTTCAATCTGGACCGTTCAACGGATCCAACAGTGAGCGATGCGCCTCGGGGAATTCTGCGCAGCCAACATGTGGGTCCCACCCTGCACGCCAGTCTGCGCGGCCAATGGGCCCCACTCGGGCACCGAGCCACGTGACAAGAATTCTACACCCACTTTCCTTGGTCGGGTTTGAAGAACACGCGCGCATCCTAACCGTTTCTGCGTTGATCTGACGATCCACAGTGAAGCGTGGATGATGTCGCGTGCAATTCTTTACCTGCGCTGAAAAATCACTTTTATTCATTGTATTTTCACCCACAAATATATTTCAAATTACATTTTAAACTTTGTTTAATTGCAATATAGCCCTTTTGGTAATTTAAATTAAATGTTTAAACTTTTAATAATTAAAATTAAGCCCGATTTTAATTTAAATTATATTTTCGACTTTTACAAATTGCAATTAAATACTCTTTTATTTGAAATTATATTTTTGGACACAAATTTGCAATTAAGTACGTTTTCGATAAAATTATTTAATTTTTATTAAAATATTTAAAAAACAGTAAATACTAATTTATTAAACTAAAATTAATTAAAAACATTAAGAACATAGCAATTTTAATTAATAAAATAGGTGAAAATAACTATATAAAATACAGTTATCACGGGTATTTTTATTGTTTTTCTGATATTTTGGCTTAAAAACGTAACTTCAAGACTCAAAGAGTAATACTGGAAGCAATACATCACAAATATATTAATAAATAAATGGGGAAAGGTAAAAAAATATGGAAAAATTAGACAAAATGGGTCAAAAAGGAGCAAATCGCGCCGCTGCGCACGCTTGTTCCCAAATCCGCGCGTGCCCCAGCGCACTGCTACTATTCACGCGCGGATTAACTTAGTTATTATATCCATAAATACTCTGCCATTATAAATGATAAAATTTGCATAAATGTTTATTGAATCTATGTTTAATTTTATGTAATTAGATTAAAAACAAAAAACCCCAAAATATCGTGATACGATATTTAGGATTTAATTTCGTTTTTAAAAGTTTGAATAATAAATTAAAAACCATATGCATTCCTTCCTTAGATCGACCTTGGGAGTATACTTATCATTTTCTTCGAAATGATTCGTGCACTTGCGAGAGTTTTATAAATATTAAAACCAAAGTATTGGCAAGAATCGACGATGTCGGTTTTCGCTCATCAAGTTTTTGGCACCGTTGCCGGGAAAGCAATAGCGGTTTTTAAATAATTTATCAAAATTTTAAAAACATTTTTGTGGTGTAAATAATTGTGATTCTTTTTGTTTAAATAAAAAATTATAATAAACAAATTTCAAATTTCATAAAAAATAATAAAAAAATAAAAAATTAATTTTTTTTTAAGTAAAATAATTTAGAAATTTGAAATTTGAAGTAAAAAATTTTATCGTTCATGAATAGTAAAATAAAATAAAAAATTTAAAAAATTTTAAAAAAGATTTTAAGATAAAAATAAATAATATAGTGTATATAGTAAAATAAAATTACCGTTCATAAATAGCAAAAAAAAATATAAAAAATAAAAAAAATAAAGTAAAATTAAAAATTTAAAGATAAAAATAATTAAATAAATAATAGAGTGTAGATAGTAAAATAAAATTACGGTTCATGAATAGTAAAAAAAATAAAAAAAATAATAATAAAAAAAACTTAAATAAATTTTAAATTAAAAATTAAAATTAAAATAAAATTAAAATAAAATTAAAATAAAATTAAAAAATTAAAAAATTAAAAAAATTAAAAAAAAATAAAACTTACTTTTTAATTTTCATTTAATTTTAATTTTTTATTTAAAATCTTAATTTTATTTTTGTTAAATAAAAATAAAAATAATATATATATATATATATGAAAAAAAAATCAATTTTTATTTTTATTTTATTTGCTCTTACCTTTCTCTATTTTAATTTATTTTATTTTATTTTACCTTTTTCAATTTTAATTTAATTTATTTTTATTAATTTTTATTAATTTTTATTTTCTTTAACTATTTTTTTTTCTCTCTCTTAATTTTCATTTAACTTAATTAACTTAGATTTTTACTAACTTAATTAACTTAGATTTTTAATTAACTTAAATTTTTTTTATTAACTTAACTAATTTAACTTTTTAATTAACTTAACTTAATTAACTTAGATTTTCTTTTACTTAATTAACTTAAATTTTTACTTAACTTAACTTAATTAACCTAGATTTTTACTTCACTTAACTTAATTAACTTAGATTTTTATTAACTTAATTAACTTAGATTTTTACTTAGCTAAACTTAATTAACTTAATTTTAATAGCATAAAAAGTAAAGATCTAAGGGAGTTGTGTCTAGGAGATTAGTTCTTGAAAGCCTTTGTGCAACTAGTCTTTCCTGGGAACGTTGTTCTGTCTAGGAGGATAGTTTTTAAGGAGCATTTGTCCCACCATTCTTTCCTGGGAGCACTCTTGGTTAATACTGATTATGTTATTTTAACTTAAATAAAAAATTAAAATTAAAATTAAAAATTAAAATTAAAAAAAAACAAAAAAAGAGAAAAAAAATTCTGAAACTATCTCCAAAATTTTAAAGTTTTAATTTCATTCTCAAGAGTTAGTTTCTTTGTTTGATCTAGGTACAATTATGTTTTGATGCCTTAATTATTTGATTTGCACCTAGATGTGGGTTATCTAAAACCCTCAAGCATACCCCTAGTTTTTGGTACAGAAAAATTTGAAAATCAATAGGGCATGTTTGAAACAGTATAGGTAGACAACATTGTCTTACTTGTAGGTTTGATTGACTCAATGATGATGGGACATTGAGTTTACTTAAAATGCAATCCCCAAGTTACGTCTTGCTAAGACGTTAAACTAAGCGCTTAATGGGAGGCAACCCATCATTTTAGGTAATTTTCTGTTATTTATTTTATTAATTTTATGTTTATTTTAGTTTAATAATTTTTAAATTGTTAAAACTAAAAATATTTGTTGAGATGTTAGAAGTTTACAGCGATCTGTCTGTATACACTTTAATAATGAATATGATGGATGCACTTGCATTTCTCCATTACTACTTACACATTCTCAAGAAATAGGTAATCTTTCTTCTCTTTTCTCTTTATCTTTAATTTATAGTTGTTACATTGAGGACAATGTAAGTTCTAGGTTGGGGGTGGTGAAAAGTTATCATGCTTAGTTAAAAAAAGGATTTAACAATTTAAAAATTAAAAAATAAAATAAAAAAAATAAAAAAATAAAAGAAGAAAAAAAATATTTTTTCACAAAAATTTATCATTTCTTTAAATCAAATTTAAGTAAATAGTTAAGTCTTTTGTACTGTTAGATTAATTTTTGAAAACATATCATGAAATATTTTGTAATTATTTTTGATAATTAGTTAGTTTTTATCATAACTAGTATTTCTTGATAAAATGTGGAAATTATATTAAACCCAAAATTGGTGTTTATGAATTTTTCTAGTGGAGAATACCCTTGTGAGATATAATTTGAGCCCAATTTCTTTTATTCAGAGTGAAATATATATTTTTTCTACTCCAAACACATTTCTTATTTATTCAAATTTTTAGATGATCTCTATAGGTATTAGCATTGAATGTATGAATTTTTTCTCATCTTAATAGAGTATCATATATTTTTTATTATTATTTTTGCTTAGATTAAATGATTTGAGTAGAAATTGATAGTATATGCTTATATCTCATTTATGCATGACTGCTACAAAAACAAAAAGACATATTTGGGGTTACCTAAACCAAGATCAAACAGAAAAGCCACAAAAATTAACCACTCACCAAAATCCTAAAAAAATGTACAATTTGTATATGGGTTGACTCTCTAAAAAATACATCTATTGAAAAATATCTACAGAAAAAAAATAGAGAGATAAAAAAAATATAGTATCATCTACATACTATGACCCACATTCCCTACAAAGTTGTGAGTACAGGCTTAAAGAAAGATATAGGAAGTAATTCCCTAAAAAGTCATTGCAATTTCTTCATTTGTAAAAAGCATATATCTTGAAATTCTTTCTTAATGAGTTTGATTTATGCATGAAAATAATTTTTATATATGATATCTTTATAATTTATACATTTGATTCCTTTCATGAGATCAATGTTAAAATAACACTTTGAGCCTTTATTCTTTATACATATGCGAACATATTAGTTCATTTCTATACATCAAGTCTTTCGCATATAAATTAGTATGAGTGTTTGAACCCATAGGATTCAGTGTTTTGAGAGTATTGACTTGTGCATAATAGAGTCGAAGCGAATTCGGATTCATGACACTGAAATTGGGTGAAATTAAATTGATACATTTTTGATATGAAATATGAAAATGATTTTCGACTAATTATTATAATAAATCATGATTGTTTAAAAAGATTAAAATAACTTATGCTTGAGATTTTAATTATGATCTTAAAGGAGATTAAAAAGTATGAGAAATTTTTGTGATATGTTGTATTCTTTTATTCTTAAATTAATTTTTGATTTTGTTGTAATTTTAGTTTTTGATTTGATTGTTTTTATTGTTTCTTTTGATTTTTACATTTAGTTCAATGTTTGTGGGTATCATTACTGAAAACCCTCACAAGACTCAAACTCGTCCACTAGGGCAACCTAGGGGTTTAAAGGCTTGTTGCATAGGCTAAATGCAACCGTTTCAATCCACGAAAGTGATTTAGGATAGTTTAATTTTTAGTTTTTATCACTTCTCTTGCTAAGGGACTAGCAAGAAGCTGGTTAGGGGTTGTGATGAGTGCTCAAAAAGCCCTAAATTAACCATGATTTTATGCACATTAATTGATTAAAAATATATATTTATATATTTTATCATATATTTATATAAATTTGTCTTTTTCGGAATCACGGGTATTTTTATTGTTTTTCAGGTATTTTGGCTTAAAAACGTAACTTCAAGACTCAAAGAGTAATACTGGAAGCAATACATCACAAATATATTAATAAATAAATAGGGAAAGATCAACAAATATGGAAAAATTGGACAAAATGGGTCAAAAAGGAGCAAATCGCGTCGCCGCGTTGCGAAGCTGCCCAGCCGCGCGCCCAAGCCCACACTAGCGCGCGCCCGTGCAAGCCTGCCCCCAAATCCGCGCGTGCCCCAGCGCGCTGCTACTGTTCACGTGCGCGCCCCTGCACGCAGTGACAGCCCTTCCACGCACGCCGACGCCCGTTTCGCCACATTTTTCACGTGCAACCGCTCCCATGACGTCATGCTGACGTCATCAATGACCTCAGCAATTCCATTTTGCGTTTTTACATTTCTTTAACATTTTTTCACTCACTTTTTCTCTCCATCCTCACCTATAAATACCCCCATTCCCTTCACTTCTAAAAACACCTAAAAACACATTATTTTCTCTCTTTCTTTCTCTCTTTTCTTAGATTTTTAGTTTTCTTTAGTTTTTCTTAGTTTTTAGTTTTTCTTAGTTAATTTCTCTTAGTTTTAGAGTTCTTCCCTTTTTGGGAAGAACTAGTTATGTTTTTGTAATTTTTTAGCTTTTTGATTCAATAAATGGGAATGCAAATTCCGCTTGTAGGTTTTCCAGCAACGGGAATAGCGTCGAAGTTCTGTAAGGATTTTATTTTCTTTACAGTTATTTTTAATGCTTTATTCTTACATGTTATATTTAATTTGTCTGTGATTAAATTTAACTGTGCTGGCTGTTTATAAACATGATGTAATAATAACGTTGTTATGCTTGCGAAATATTAAATAGGTAAAAATCTCTAAAATGAATTGATTTTATTTTTATTCAAGATTTTATATTAAGAATGTTAGAGAGAAATATATTATTTTTCATTACAAACTTAAATCTGAAAATTAGATTTTAAGGTTTATTTATCCGGTCTGATTTAGAGTAGTGCTCTTTTATTTGATGGTACAATCGCCCGGTAGTTAGAGTGAAGCTCTATTTCAAAAGTTTTTATAAGAATTGTTATTTGAAAATGTATTGACAACATGTTTTCGGTAGTGGTTTTAAAACTTGAAAGTTAGTACTCGGATAACTAAATTCTTAGGTTTAATTTGGACACCTTGAATAAAGTTTAAACTGTCTAACCCCACCAAAGGTGGCATTTAAATGGTTCATTTTCAATCTCTTAGAAAAAAGAATTAATTTAATTAAGCAAATTAGTTATCAACCACACCCATAGGTGTTAATTGATTTGTTTAGTTAACAAAGAATATCTAACCCCACCAAAGGTGGTATTCATACAAAAAAGGGAAAATCAATAAATATCAATTCATATCTTTAATAACCTAGATAATATGAGCAAGCATAATTAACTTAGTTATTATATCCATAAATACTCCGCCATTATAAATGATAAAATTTGCATAAATGTTTATTGAATCTATGTTTAATTTTATGTAATTAGATTAAAAACACAAAACCCCAAAATATCGTGACAGGATGTTTAGGATTTAATTTCGTTTTTAAAAGTTTGAATAATAAATTAAAAACCACATACATTCCTTCCTTAGATCGACCTTGGGAGTATACTTATCATTTTCTTCGAAATGATTCGTGCACTTGCGAGAGTTTTATAAATATTAAAACCAAAGTATTGGCAAGAATCGACGATGTCAGTTTTCGCTCATCAAGCAATCGTCACCGAGGAACAATTGGAGGAAATAGATGAGATTGCAGCTAGTACAATCCGTCTAAATATCTGAGATAGTGTCTTGCATAATATTGAATCAAAAAATTGCAAGACTGCTAAAGAAACATAGGAGACTCTAGAAAACGTGTACATGTCAAAGAACCTTGCCAATAAATTTTATTTGTGTGAAGGAGCTATATCAGATGATGAAGGAAGATAATGTAAGCATGATGCAGCATGTTAGCAATTTCAACAGCAAGCTTTCTCACTTAGCAAGATTTAATGTGAGTTTTGGCGATGAAGAGAAAGATGTGATGTTGTTGGCATCACTACCCTCATCATATAATCATATCACAACAACTTTGACTTATGCAAAAGACAAGATGGAGTTTGAAGTTGTTGTAGAAGCCTTGTTCTCATATGAGAAACAAAACAAGAAAAGAGATTTAGAAGCGCAAGCCCTTATCATAGAGTCTAGAGGAAGGAGACTGTAAAAAGAACAAAAACCCAGAAGCAAGAGCAGAGGCAAATCAAACAAATTTTCCAATGTTGAATGCCATCACTGCAAGAGGAAGGGTCACATTAAGAAATTTTTCCGAGTGTTCAAGAAGGAACAAGAAACGAACAAAGGCAAAGTAGTGAAGAAAGATGACATCAGTGATAATGAGCAAACAAATACCATAGATGAGTTCAATATCATTTATGATGAATATTTTTTCAATCTTGCATCACACGAGACCATCTGGGTGATTGATAATGGTGCTACAATTCACGCTACATCGCGTAGAGAATTTTTCTCATCATACACACCTGGAAGTTTTGGTGTTGTTAAAATGGGAAATGAAGGCATGTCAAAGGTAGTAGGCAGAGAAGACATTTGCTTGGAAATAGAGAATGGAACCAAACTATTTCTGAAGGATGTCAGACATATTAAAGATATGCACCTGAATTTGATCTCTGTGCGCAAACTTGCAAATGAAGGATATTGCAGCTTCTTCATTTATGAAAAATGGAAACTTACAAAAGGCTCCTTAGTAATGGCTAGAGGTGAGAAGCATACAACTCTGTATATAATGTAAGCGAAGCTCTCCACCAACATAGTAAATGTCATAGAGAACGACAGTGCAACTAAGTTATGGCATAAGAGACTTAGTCACATGGGTGAAAAAGGTTTGACAAGTCTAGCCAAAAAGATGATATTGCCTGGAATGGATGAAGTACATTTTGAGAAATGTGCTCATTGTCTAGCAGGAAAGCAAAACAGGGTTGCTTTCAAGAGCTTCCCTCCTTCTAGAATGAATAATATTTTAGATCTGATTCATTCATAATTGTGTGGACCAATGTCAAAGTCACTTGGTGGTGCTCAATACTTTGTGACTTTCATTGATGATCATTCAAGGAAGACGTGGGTATATCTTCTAAAGACAAAGGATCAAGTGCTAGATGTCTTCAAAGAATTTCATGCCTCAGTTGAGAGACAAACTGGAAAGAAGCTAAAGGGCATCCAGACAGACAATGGTGGAGAATACACAGGACCTTTCCATGCTTATTGCAAAAAGCATGGTATTCGGCATCAGATGACACCTCCAAAGAGACCATAGTTGAATGGCTTAGCTGAGAGGATGAATAGAACTTTGATGGAGAGAGTTAGATGTCTACTCTCACATGCAAAGTTGCCTAAAATTTTTTGGGGTGAAACCATACTCACAGTTGCACATGTGTTTAATCTTTCACCTTGTACTCCTCTCAAGATAGATGTTCCAGATAAAGTGTGGTCAGGAAAATATGTTTCCTATGATCATCTACGAGTGTTTGGTTGCAAAGAATTTGTTTATATCCCCAAGGATGAGAGATCCAAACTTGATTCCAAAACAAGACAGTGTATTTTTATTGGCTATGGTCAAGATCAATTTGGCTATAGATTTTACGATCCGGTTGCAAAGAGACATGTTAGGAGCCGTGATGTTGTATTTTTTGAAGATGAAACCATTGAAGATATTATCAAAATGAAGAAAGATGTTCCTAATTCCAATGGTGACTCATCAGATTTGGAATTAATTCCTCTAACATCAGTGCCAAGACAAGTTGGAGATGAAGACCAGGTTTATCCACATGATGAAGATTCTGCCCCCATAGAAGTTGGTTTTGAAGATGAGGGAAATGATGATGTTCATTATCCAGTACCAACACCTACAACTTCTCTTATTCCACTAAGAAGAAGTGATAGAGTGAGACAACCTTCTATCTCATATCCTCCAGATGAGTATGTAACTTTCACTGATGGGGGAGAACCTGAGAGTTATGAAGAGGCCATGGATGAAAAATCCAAACAAAAATGGATTGAAGCCATGCAAGATGAGATGAAGTCCTTGCATGAGAATAAAACCCTTGAGCTGATGAAGCTTCCCAAAGGGAAGAAGGCCTTGAAAAATAAATGGATGTTCAGGGTGAAGCATGAAGGACATAGTTCCAGTCTGCGATACAAAGCCAGACTGGTTGTCAAAAGATTCAGCCAAAGAAAAGGTGTTGACTTTGATGAGATTTTCTCTCCAGTTGTGAAAATTACATCCATTCATACTGTGCTAGGGTTAGCATCAAGTCTTAACTTGGAGGTTGAGCAAATGGATTTCAAAACTGCCTTCCTACATGGTGACTTGGAAGAAGAGATATACATGGAGCAGCCAGAGGGTTTTCAGCAAAAAGGGAAAAGAAGATTATGTTTGTAAATTGAAGAAAAGTCTCTACGGCTTAAAATAGGCACCAAGACAATGGTACAAAAAGTTTGAATGTTATGGGGGAGCAAGGCTACAAAAAGTCTACTTCAGACCATTGTGTTTTTGTGCAGAAATTCTCTAATGGTGATTTCATTATTCTTTTGCTTTATGTGGATGATATGTTGATTGTTGGCCGAAATAATTCTAGAATCAACAACTTGAAAACGAAGTTGAGTAAGTCTTTTTCCATGAAAGACTTAGGGCTAGAAAAGTAGATTCTTGGCATGACTATTATTAGAGACAGAGGCGTCAAGAAATTATGGTTGTCACAGGAGAAGTACATTGAGAAAGTACTTCAGAGATTTCATATGAATAAGGCTAAAGCGATTAGTTGACCTCTTGCTAATCACTTTAAGCTAAGTTCTAAGAAAATCCCTTCTACAGACAAAGAGAAGGAAGAGATGGAAGAGGTTCCATATGCTTCAGCAGTTGAAAGTCTAATGTATGCCATGGTTTGTACATGGCCATATATCACTCATGTAGTTGGAATCATGAGTAGATTCCTTTCAAATCCTGGAAAGGAACATTGGGTTGTAGTGAAATGGATTTTTGGGTATCTTCGAGGTTCTTCCAAAATATACCTATGTTTTGGAAATGACAAACCTGTGTTAGTTGGATACATAGATGCAGATATGGTTGGTGATGTGGATTCCAGAAAATCCACTTCAGGTTACCTGATTACATTTGTAGGGGGAGCTGTGTCATGGCAATCAAAGTTACACAAAAGTGTTGCACTGTCCACTACCGAAGCAGAGTTTATAGCAGCAATGGAAGCATGTAAAGAGTTTCTATGGATGAAAAAGTTCTTGAAAGAACTTGGGTTGCAACAAGACAGTTATCAGTTATTTTGTGATAGTTAGAGTGCGATCCATCTTGGAAAGAATGCCTCATTTCATTCAAGATAAAAACATATTGATGTGAGATATCACTGGATTAGGGATGTAATGGAGAAGAAGCTATTACAACTTGAGAAGATCCATACAGAAGAAAATGGATCAGACATGTTGACAAAAATTCTCCCAAGACAAAATTTTGAATACTGTCATTTAGCTGTTGGATTGGTGGAGCCCTCTATGTAGTCGGGAGTGAGAGATTTGTAAGTCCCTTCTACATTTAAGAGGAAGAAAACACAAATGTTAGGTGCAACCATAAATGGTTGATGAAACCACAATTGGTAAGTGCAACCACAATTGGTAGGTGCAACCATAAATGGTAGGTGTAACTACAAATGGTAGGCACAACCACAAATGGTAAGTGCAACCACAAATGGTAAATGCAACCACAAATGTTAGGTGCATCTAACATTGATATGCAATTTTGCCTATGTATTTTCCTTAGAGACAACAACACACCAAAACAAGAAGAGAAGCAAAGCAAAGCCAAAGGAACAATTTCCTTTGAAGAAAAATAGTGTTGTGTGTAAGAAAGTGAGAAAGAATATCTTAGAAAAATATTGGGATATCTTTCTAAAAAGGGAGTGACAAAATAACGAGTTTGGGAAATACTTGTGTGACACTACTTTTGGTTTATCTCAATTTGTTGTATTGCCTCTCACTTTGTACCCATTAATTTTATTAGTGGAAAAAATATTTTTCGGAGTTTGTCCCGTGGACTTAGCCCAAATTAAAGGGTGAACCACGTTAAATTTCTAGTGTCATTATTCTACTCTATTGAATTCATTTTATTTTTACCCGCTGTGCCCAACAATATTTTGGGCTTCTATTTAATTTAAAATCTTAAGTCTTTTGGTTTGAAAATATACATGTTCTTAAAACTTCAGATCCAAACTTAAATCTAAAGTTTTGGTTTAGGCTGCATTAATTTATATCCCTAGTTTTCCAACAACAAAACAAATCAATTAAATGATATAATAATTATATAAATAGAAAATAAAGTGAAAAGAAATGTTAATTTTGAAAGAAGATACCTCAATCACAGTTCTTCTTTCTTTATCGATATCTAAATCTCACTTCAAATTAAAGAAAGAAAGAAAAATCAAAAAATACATACCTAATTGATGGGTTTTACCAAATATAGATTTCATACCTAACTTATAGTAGTATAGTTGTTTTTTTCTTTTCTTTACACTTGTCTCCTAAATTAATGCATAAGAAAGCATGATCAGCACTACTAAAATATGTGCTTATGGTCTCGGTTATAAGAACCGAGGCCTAAGTGAGAGAGACCAAAAGTCATTACCTATGGCCTCGGTTTTTCAATAACCGAGGCTATAAGTGATACCTCTGACCTCGGTTTTTCAATAACTGAGGCTATAAGTGGTACCTATGGCCTCAGTTTTTCAATAACTGAGGCCACATGTGTGACGTATGGCATCGGTTTTTCAATAACCGAGGCCATATGTGCAACTTATGGCCTCGGTTTTGCTCTAACTGAGACCATAAGTCTTACCTATGGCCACGGTTTTGCTATATAACCGAGACCATAGATAATCAAAATGAATTATTATTACATTAAATTTTCAAATATAAATTAAAAAAATTAAGATTAATTATATTAAATTTAAAAAAGATATTACATTAAGAGTTTAATAACGATACATTAAAACACATAATAAAAACTAACTAATTAAAGAATTCCAAAAATATTAAAAAAAATACAAGAAACAACTTTAAAGCTGCTAATAGTCTATAATTTAAATCAATATGAAAAAGAGTAAGTCCCATTGTAATAATGCTATTCTTCAAAATCTTTGTCCTTGGCAGCATGTATTAATTTTCTCATAAAAAAATAGCATCTAGCATCTAGTGTCCATGAATATAATCCTGCATATACAACATCCAGAACATAATAGTTCTCTACTTATTTATTCTTAATATATAGGTTACATCATAATTATAATGTCATAAAAATGTCTATAATAAATGACACCATGGGATAGACCTATGAATATAAACATCTACTATATATGAACATACCAACATCTAGATTACATGAATATAAGCAATACCTCATATTTACACAATAAGTTCTTCAATCTACATATGTTCCTACATATACAACAAATGGTCCATAATAACTAGTTCTTCAACCTGTTCAAGAGTGACAATCATGGAATTCTTATCTAGCCTCTAAGTAAATTTATGATACTCGATATAAAACGAAAAAATTGAGATACAATTCAACAAAATCAGTAATACCCATATCAATAACAACAACAAAATTATTATTTAGTACTACCCATATAAATAACAGCAGCAACATTATTATTTACTAATACCCACATTAATTACGCATAAAAAAGAAACAGACGAAGGGTCCTTGCAAGCGTTGGACAATACCTATGAATATTACAAGCATCTACTATATATGAGCATATCAACATCCACATTACATGACTATAATCATGCATATACAACATCAAGAACACACAAAAGTCCTATCTACTTCTTGTTCTAAAAATGAAACAGGAAATCTAGATTTTTGATTAAAAAATAGTCATGAACATCCCACATCATTCACCTTACCATTTTATTTGACTATATGGTGAGTCATAGTTGTAAGAATCGATTGGTGAATTCTACCCACTCATTTCGCATCTCATCAACTTCAGTATCAGTGTAAGTTCCTTCACGATTAAGCTGTAATGTACACGCACACGTGCGCGCGCGCACACATACACACACACACACACACACACACATATATATATATATATTGTTAGCTAATTAACTAAAAAATTAAAATCATGAATAAAATAACAAATAAAAATACACAAAATTATTGAAATTATTACCAAGTCAATAATAGAAACAAGTGGATTGCCAATAATTATCCTCATAAGCATAAGGATATAATACCCACATGTTACCAAATCATCTTGCGTAGGACACTGTTCATTAGAATGAAAATTGAGTTGTAAGATTAATATATATTATCTAATAAAAAAGACATTACATAGATATTATCAATAAATATTGTTAGCACTTTTAGTGAATAGCCAATAGATATGAAAAATCTACAAGATTGAATTTAAGGAGTTTAATAAACCAGGCATTAATTATAACTTACTCTCACTCTAGACCATATTGGTAAACCTTGAGACCTTCGATTTTGATGACCATTGAACATAATATGAACTCTATATAATGAAGGTAAAATAAATAAGAGTTAATTGAGAAGATACATTGAACTTACTGTTAATAAGAACATAAATTTTTTTTAAAAATATAACTTACTCATTCATAATGTTTTCAATATCAGAGAACATTTCACCTCACATTGAATCCAAATAATAAATGGTATTTATGAATGGCTCGTACACAATTAAGATCCAATGGTACCTACATCAATTTATAGTAAGATATATATTGATAAATGCAGTTGATTACATAACATAATTTTTCATAAATGTTATACAACTAATCAACTTACCCTCCATTATATGGAATAATCCACTTATCTCCCTCTTGAGTATTTTGCATCCTTTCAAAAACTTGTCTCGCAATTTGAGTTCATGTTCTCTTCTTCTTAATGACATACAACCAACTTGGATCATTAAATTTAATCGCATCATTCAAATGTTTTTTTCATCACCTATGAAATAAGTTCAAAAATTAATGACAAGAATACAATCAAAATAAAATATCAAGTGATAACTTTTAACGTATCATAAATTTAAAAATAAATTAAAATCAAATAAACTAACCGTATCCACAATTTGACAACTGAATAGCCAATCTCCACCTTTGTGTAAAATTGTTCTACACACTCAACTGATAGAAAAATAGGCAGCTCATTGCCTAAGATTTGAACTTCCATTGGAACTTTAACAACAAGATCATTAACCGAAGATGCGGATGAGCATGCAAATATAAGAAATCTAACATGCTTCGGAAACCCACTAGTTTGGTCATATGTATATGAAATTGGTTTTGTTGTTGGTACCAAAGCAGGCTTCTTAGAAGATATTTTGTCCATCGGTTTTTCCTTTAAGCTTCCTTTTTTGTTGTCAATGGTAATAGGTAACTTTGATTTCTCCTTACTCAAATCCTATTTATTCACAATATAAATAAATCTAATAAAATTATATTTATATTTTAAAATTAATCAACAATGAAAACAATATATAAACAACAAAGAAAATATCCTTACTACATCCTTTCCTAATATGACAAGATGTGGAGGCCAAGCAACAAATGAATTGACTGCTTCTATAACTGTATTATGTTCCCTTGTTGGTATAGGTAAGGGACAATTCTTTTCAATGTCATCCACAATGGAAACCTTCCAACTCCCGTTCAAAGGTTTTCCATGATAAACACCACTAGAGGAATCACCTACCCTCCCACATGCCACAATACGAGATGGTGTCTCATATGCAAGCAAACAATTTCTTCCCTATATAGTATTAGAAAAAACATATATATTATGACTTAAACACCACACAAATCAAAATTAAAATATAAAAAAGAATGAATATTGAAGATTACTTACAACTAATCCTATATGAAATGTAGGCACATCAAGAGGAGTGGAAATTCGTTGAATGTGTGGTGTAGATGTAGGTGTAATATTATTTGTACAAGAAGTCCCATTGGAACTATCAATTGGATGATTATGTTCTGGATAATGACTTGAATGTCCCACACTCCTATCTCCCAGTAACTCAGCTCTTAGTGCATCTATCTCTGCCTTCATGGTATCAAACCTTGCAAGCGTTTCCTTCATTAACACCATCTCATTTAAGATATTTACCATTTCATTGGATGGATAATTAGTACACTTTCTAGGCATGCCTAAATATTCAGTAGATGTTGTATATTGGGAGCATCCTTTAAGACGACTTGGATGATCCTTCCCTAATGCCATTACCATTGCATCTACACCCATCTATTCTTCAATCTCACCATTGTCAATCTTATCTTGTATTTTACTCTATAGCAATTCAAACATAAACTAATAAGCATAAATATAATCGATTAATCATAACATATTATCTAACATGTTGAATATATTACCACTTTTTCCACTTTATCTTGAACTTGTTTACTTTTGAACTCTCCTTCTTTAGGTGTGTAAGCTGCGATAAATACATGAGATCGCCAAATTTGTATACCACCACTATTTGACTCCTATAGATATGTATAATGAGTTATGAAAACATTGTATACCTAAATATCTAACTAATTACCATTCAAACTTAATTTTAATAACTCACCAATTGAATTCTTAGGTTGGAAAACCCATTCTTCCTGTATGATGATTATACTCATTATGCTTCCTCAACTCAACATGTTTGCAACTTGATTTCTAATCAGAACACATATATGAAAGTTGATTTGTCAGAGCATATGAATTCAAAATATTAAATAATAATATTACATATATTTGTATTCAATAATACCTTAAATTTCTCAGATCGTGTATAATTCACAAACGCATGCCAATCATTGTGTACCCATTCATACTTCTTAGGTGGTTCGTATAGCTTCTTCTCATTAAATGGGTCCAAATAAGGCTTAATGTATTTTTTCCTCCTTTTTGAATGTCTTCCATCCCGAAGCAGTCGTCTTAAGGCACTTACGTTTGAATGCCTTTGAAAGATTGTATTTTCCTATAAATTCACATGAAAATTTAACAATAAAACTAATTAAGAAAGGACCAAAAGTACAAATGCAATTTATATACTTACATTCAATGTTGCCCATATCATGTCTTTATCTACTTGAGAAACTTCCTTCTGCCAATCATTATAAATAATCTGAATCATTGTTTTTCCTAACACACATATCCAACTAATCATTTTTGTTCCCTTCTTTCCAATTGGGTTGCATTCATTATCAAATTCAATTGTAATTTTTTCTATGCACGTTGATTTAGCAATTTACTTCATCTTTGTTATACCTCTACCATTTTAATTTTTTTCATTTTTCCGTCTTTTAGATGGTCTTTCCATATCTAAAGAAGTATTATCATTTATAGAACTCTCATCATTAGTGGAGTCCTATTCATTAATAACTCTTTCATCCTTGTCACGATCGTCAACAATCTCATTAGAATCCATATACCTATAGAAAAAGAATGAAAACATTATAAATGAATATATATATATATATATATCAATTTATAATCGAATATAAATAATAAAATCATATTATATACGTAAGTTGTAAATAGAAACAAACACATTCAATATTTTACGATACATACCTAACAAAAACAATGCAAATAAAGAAAAAGTTATCTTCCTCGATCAATCCAAGTTGGCTCACAATCATTGCGCATATATATTGAATTATCATCTTCTAAATCATTAGCATCATTTGATTTAGGTATATTGTTCGCAAAAGATCCATATTCAGACAAAATTTTGTTTAATTCTTCCTCTTTGTGATAAAACTCTCGCTTAGGCGGTATCAACACAACTGACCACTTTGTGTCTATAGGATCTTCTACATAGAATACTTGGTTAGCATGAGTGGCCATGATGAATGGGTCATCTCGATGACCTATCTTACCAAGGTTAACAAGAGTTAATCCTAATTCGCTCTTAAAAATTGCACTTTGATTATTCTCAACCCAATCACCCAAGAATAATGGAACACGAAACATATGATATTCTAACTCCCAAACTTCTTGAATAACTCCATAATAAGTCCTTTCAGATAGTACCGGGTTATTATCCTTAGAACTTGCAAATTGCAAAGCTTGAGCATTTAACATAACCCCACTATTTTGATTAACACGAATTTCATCCCTTGCCTTTGTTGTAAATCGAAAACCATTTATAACATATCCAGGATACTTGATAACATCATACCGCGGCCCCTTTGCTAGCCACCTTATAGTTTCTGTGATGGAATTATTAGGAACACTTAACTCGTCCATAACTTTATCTCGAAACCAATAAATAAAATTACGATTGTGTTCATCTTGAAACCATTTCTCTCCTTTTTCTCCTGTTCTGAGGTTCTACCTTTAACATATCCATGTACATCCTATTGCATATGAGTAATGTGAGTAACATATGAAAAGATAATTTAAGAAATTATGAAATGTAGATTTAAATGAAATCATTTTTACCTTATGTATGGTTCAATCTCTTTATTGTTTGCAAGCACCAAACAATGATTTTGTTCCCATTGAACTTGCACGATGGTTTCAACTTAGCCTAAACTTATTGGTTAACCAATATTCTCTAAACCACTACCCAATGAAAACCTAGGCTTAGGGATTCCAATTATGGATACACCAAATAGATACTCAGAGCAAAACTCAATAGATTCTTCTGCAATATAACACTCAACTATGCACCCCCTCTGGTCGATTACGGTTACGAACATAACCTTTCAAAAACTTCATGAATCTTTCAAAAGGATACATCCATCGCATGTATACAGGACCACATAACTGTACTTCACTAACAAGGTGAACAGTTAAGTGAACCATGATATCAAAAAATGAAGGTGGAAAATAATTTTCAAGCATAATACAAGTTCAACTTGTACTTTATGTAGCTCAGATTCTACAATTGTTTTCTTGCAAATGGAATTGAAGAAAAAACAAAGACGAGTGATTTCATGACGAATATGCTTTGGAAGAATTGATCTAATTGCCACCGGCAATAATTGTTGCATAAGAGCATGGCAATCATGTGATTTTAAACCATATAACTTTAAGTCTTGCATTGATACTAGGTTTTTAACATTTGATGAGTAACATTCGTGAACTTTCAATCCTAATAAACATTTGAAAAATGTTATCTTTTCATCCCTAAAAAGTGTAAAACAAGCATAAGGCAACTTAACCTGTGCTCCTTGTTTAATTGGAGCCAGTTCTTTTCTAATTCCCAATTCTTTTAGATCTAAGCGGGCAGCAATATCATCTTTTGTTTTAAAAGGAATATCAAGAAGTGTTCCAATTAGAGTATCACAAATATTCTTTTCTATGTGCATCACATCTAGTATATGTTGTACAGGCAATGTTTCCCAATAAAGCACCTTCCAAAAAATTGACATCTTCTTCCAACATTTGTCACCGATGTTAGGTTTTACCTTCTTTTTTGCAATCATTTTGAATTTTCTTTTCCCTATACAACCTTTTTCTTTTTGCATTTCTTTTCCTTTTTCTATTCCTCTGAATTTTTGTTGTAATTTAGCTGTTGCTTTCAAAAGTAAGTCCCATTTTCCCAACTTCTTGAAGTTCATACCTTGTAATTTGTGTAACACTTCTTCTCCTTGCAAAGCCACTAGAGTATCTTCTTCTTCATTGTTACTTACACCTTTCTTTCAAGATCAAAACTTATGCCCTTTGGGCAAGAATCAAGTATGTCCAGCAAAAGAAATCTTTTTTGAATGAACTAGATATTGAGCATAAGTTTTCTCACTGCATACTGGACATGCATTATACCCCTTGGTCACATGTCTACACAAATTTCCATAAGCCGGAAAATGATTTATTGTCCACAATACCACTACTTTAAGATTAAATTACTCCTTTTTGTATGAGTCATACACTTCAATTTCTTCGTCCCAAAGTTTCTTCAAGTCATCAATAAGAGGCTCCAAGTAGACATCAATGTCATTACCCGGTTTTTTTGGTCTAGAAATTAACATGGAAAGCATCATAAACTTCATTTTCATGCATAACCAAGGAGGAAGGTTATATGTGACAATAATCACTGGCCAACAACTGTATCTACTACTTAGATTGCTATGAGGGTTGATCCCATCAACAGCAATAGCAAGACGCAAATTCCTAGGCTCCGACCCAAAATCTGGACACTTTTCATCTACTACCTTCCAACACGAGGAATCTACTGGATGATGCAAAATATCATCCATGGATTTATTATCTGCATGCCACGTCAACATCTTCAATGTCTCTTTACTTTTAAACATTCTCTTAAAAAGAGGTATTGGCGGAAAGTACCACAACACCTTATTCGACACTCCTTTTACTTCATTACCATTTGATGTAGGCTTCCACCTTGAAGTACCACACTTTGGACATTGAGTAGCATTTTCATATTGTTTCCTATAAAGGATACAATCATTTGGACAAGCGTGAATCTTTACATACTCCATACCAAACTTACTCAATGTTTTTTTCACTTCATACATAGAAGTAGGGAACTCATTTATCTTTGGGAGCATTTCATGAGTTAACATTAATATAGCAGTGAACCCGACATCAGAAAACCCATGTTTCGCTTTAAGGTTGTAAAATTTCACTATTGCAGACAACTTGGTGAAATTTGTGCAACCAGGATAAAGTGGTTTCTCTGCATCTTCTAATAACTTGTTAAATTCATCTTGATTTATCTTTGGTTCATGTTCTATTGCATTTACCATCTCAACGGCGAAATCCTCCATATCTATGGATTTGATCCGACAATTTAGTGATGTGTTTTTTTCATCATTCCCTTGAATTAAGGGTTCTCCATGCATATACCAATTTATATAAGTTCGAACAGTCCCTTTACAAATAAGATGATCTCGTATGTCATCAATATTTTGAAATTCTATATTTATGCAATCTTTGCAAGGACATCGAATAGGCTTATCTTCTACAGCATTGAACCAAGCAAAACTTAAAAACGCTTCTACTCCTTGTAAATATTCTTGTGAAAATCTTGGCTTATGCATCCAAGACTTATCCATTCTAAATGACACAACACATGTAATGGTTAGAAAAAAAATTAGAAGGAAAAATACAAGTATACACTTGCTCATGAATAGATTAAGGCGCGCAATCAAATGAAAGGTTTATGCCTCTCAATTTGCTACCCTACCTTAATTTTTAAATAGGGTACTTTAGTCATAATTTTTATTTCAATCATGAAACCTTATTTTTATTACGTTGTATATATTTTAAAAAAATCATAAAATTTATATTTTTAAAATTTATATAATAGTAAAAGTAAAATACTAACTAATATAAACAATGTTATTTTTATTAGTATTCGATTAAAATTTATTATTTTAAGTAACAATTTAATAATTTTTTGATTGATTCAAAAAGATGAGCAACAATATGTTTTTCTGTAAACCGTTATTTATATATATTGAAAATTTATATAAACTTAACAAATGAAACTGTTATTTATATATATTGAAAATTTATTTAAACTGCAAAGTAATGCTTCTTATGCTTCTTTTAACATGTATTATCAAATACATGATCAGAAGAGTTGGGCATGTGATTTTTTTGGTTTGACTGTTGTTACTAATGAAGATCTATCTATAGGAGATTGTGACTTTCTGGTGATGTTAAATTATTTTAACATACAATTTAATACTAAATTCCAAAATTTTCACTCACCATTATGTTTAAATTATTTTAATAATTATATTTGCCTATTAATTAACGCCTAATTACATTGGTAATTATAAAAATAATTTATGATCAAGATTTATATGTTAATTAGAAAATTAGGATTATGTCTATTAAAACTAAATCATGCCAAACAAATTGTTTTAAGCATATTAATTGATAATTGAAATTATCAAATTATTTTCTCAATAAATCCTCAATTTGTATAACAAATTTTATGCTTATTGATTTTCATTTCAATTGGCATGGACTTAGAAGTTGAAAAAAAATGCAATGTAAATGAAGAGTATTTCAATGCCTTAAGAACCAAATCTTATACTTCCAAAATCTAAACTCATCAAATGAAAATCTAAACATACTTCCAAAATAGAAACTTAATAAATGAAAATTTGTAAATCCATTAGCTTTTCTGCAAATGAAAATTTGTATAAGCTCATCGGCATGTATATAAACATTCTTCCAAAAGCTAAACTCAACAACAATAGCCAGTTCCTAAATTGAAAAAAAAATTCAGAGGCAATTATCAGATAACAAGAGATAGATTTGTATAACACGGAAAAAATAACCCTAAGTAAAATGTATTATGTGCATAAATAATCTACTAAGAATCAACACATATGAATTGATATTGTAAAAATTGAGGGTATCACACTTACTAGGAGCTGCATTGTGAGCGACGACACTACAAATGGCCGGCGATGAGTGCGAATATGAACAAAAAATAAATAGAGAGAAACGAAGAAGCTGCTGGAAAGGAACGAGTGCGAGAAGGAGGTGCTGGAATGGAAGAGCTACTATAAGTCTACAATTACTTCAGGTGCGGCGCGGTGCAACGTGGTGCGACGATGATCGGTATATTGGAAAGAGGGATTTGTGTTTTGCTAGGAGAGAAGAATTTTTGTTTTTCTGGGAGAGAGAGGGGGTTACGCGTACATTTCTTAATATATATATATATATTAGAAATTATATAGTAATATATATATATATAGCTAAAAATTATATATATATATATATTACTGCACGCGCTCAACGCGTTAAAAAATTCTAGGAAAAAAATTTAAAAAAGAGGAAAAAATATGGGAAAGGGAGAAAAAAAAGGTGAAAAACATATGATGTATATATATATTATATAAGAAATAAAAATACATTAAATTATATTAATAATAGAGAAAAATAAAAAAAATTATAAATTAATTTTTGTATTTTTTTAAATGAATAACATACAGTATTTTAATATTAAAAATTCTATTATTTTAATTATAATCACAGTCATTTAATAATCGTGTTTATATAAATTTATTTATATATATTTAAATATTTTTTATAATTTAACTTATAGCCACGATTATTGAAAAAACTGAGACTATATGTATACACTATAGCCTCGGTTTTTAAAAGAATAGAAATCAAAAGTACATATTGTAGTAGTGTAAGTTTATCCAAAAGAAAGCATATTTCTATTCTTACACAAGACAGAAGGAAAATATAATAATATAAAAAACATATATGAAATGTGTGATAACTTTATCTATTAAGTATAAATAATAATTATTCTTAATTCCAAAGGTAACTAAAGAAAATAAATAAGAGATAACTTTCTTAAATACACAGTGTATTATTTGTTTTGGATGTTATTATGCTAATATATATATAGAAAAAGCTTCTTTATATATAATCTAAAAGTCTCTTTAAAAATTCATATAAAATTAACATGAGACTTAAAATTAATAAAAAAACTAATAGCTATTATTTATATTGAGTGTCAGATATAGGGTTAGAAGTCAGGATGTGCACTATAAAAACATTAAAAAAATATTTTTCAATTATTGTTTGTTTTTTTTATTGTTGTTATATATAGGGTTATGTATATTATGTAAATAAAAATATGTTTAAATTATTGAATTTATAATTAATTTTTATGTAATAAAAAAAAATTAAAATTAAAGGAGCATAATTTCATTTTATGTATAAATTTATCTATAATTCTATAGATATAACACCTGATCTCTCCATTGATTCACCCTGCTTATACTAGCTACCTATTTTACTTTAATAAATATATAACATTTTTTTCGTCCTAATATTATCCGGAATCAATTATTTTAACAATGTTGTTACTTACGTTTATCATTTATGTTATAATGGTGCTAGAATCTTGAAGGAAATTGACACTGATCATTAGATATATATATATATATATATATATATATATATATATATATATTCAGAACAAACCTGGACTTGTCCAATAAAATACAAAAAAAAAAGTATGAGCCCAGAGGTGGAAATTAAGGTTGCGAAAAAGGTCTCCCACGCAGAGCCACTTGATCGGAGATTCATAAAATTAAAAACAAAATAATATTTTGAATTATTTATTTTTTATGAATGTACAATAAAACTAGATGTAATTATTTATTTTTTATGGCTTAAATAAACAAAGACAAACTCTTAAAAATGTGTTACCTCAGATTTCGCAATCCCCACCAAAAAGAATGAATAATCTTTTTTGAAATATGTAAATCAGTTTTAATTGCTTCTGCGTAGATTCCGAAATCAAAGGCAATAGTAGTACTTGTGTGTGGTTGATTTACAGAGCAAAAGTTGCTAATAAATGTCAAATTCTTCGTAATGTTGCAATCAAAACTACAAGGAACGTAGCCGGTAGCTTGTTTACATGCCTTGTTGTACTGCAAAGAAGTACCAGAAGGATCCGGATATCTGTATTCAAGTTAACAAGTGAAAGAAAAATATATAAGTTTTTATTATATAATTATTTTAATTATATTTAAATACAATTATTATTATATAAATATGTCATTAATAAAATATTATTATAATCATAACAAAATAAATAGTACCATGAATATATATAAAATAAGATATCTTCTTTATCTCATATTTTATTTAATATTTTTAATAACTCATGGTATAATATTATCACATTTTATTTAAATATTATTTTATCTCATTATATCTTATTTAGTTTATAATCATTAATTTTAAATATAATATTCTATCATTTTTTATTAAAATTTTACATTATAAATAATCTATCATATTTTTTATTATTCGTTTATTTTTATGTCTATTTAAAACAAATAAAATATTACCATTAGTAACATTTTTCATAAAAAATAATTAAAACAAGATAAGATGGATTATAATGGGTTATATATTAGGTTTCATCAATACGTCATCTTGATTTACCATCCACTGTACACATGATCATCACTTGTTATTTTGATACCTCAAACTCTGTTTTTCTATTAGAGTCAATTGCAACTTATATAGTTATATTAGATATTAAAAAAAACTTTAATTATTGTATAATTTATTTATTCTCCTAAATTTATTTTTAAATCCATTAAAAAATGATATGTTTTTTTTATGTTAAATGAGAAAGTCCATGTTGGATTTATAGAAAAGAAAAGTAATAAGAATAGGAATAAAATTTAAGAAAAATAATAATATTATTATTATATTTGTTTAATTAATGAAATAAAAATAATAATAAAAATTATAAAATTATAAATAAAATAAAATTACAAAATAAGAATTTTTTTATTGATAAATGAGATAAAATTAAAAATAATAAAAAATAATTATACAAATATATGAAAAAAAAAATAACTTTCTAACATATTTCTTTTCCGTATTGAATACTTTTCCTTAAAAATGGAAAGTTTGAAGATTATCGTGAGTTAAACCGTACGTACCTCTCAAGTAATTGGTGTCCTGTGATACTTTACATTAAAATAAGTTTAATTTAGTTTAATTTCTTCGAAAATGCAAGGGTACAAGTGACAATCAACAATATATTATTAAGAAAAAATAAAATATAAATAATATTTCAATAAAAATATTTTTAAAATTTATTATCTTAATTCAAATATATATATATATATATATAAGTAAACTATCAAAATTTTAAAATAAGATGAAAACTAAAATTGTATTATTCTCATATGATTATTGAAACAAGATTATGAAATTAAGATCTTTACTTCTGATCTTTACTTCTGATGAACTGTTTGGAGCTTCTCAAAACGTACAATTAACACTTAAAAATGTATATACAAGTTCATTTAAGGGTTCAAATCATGACAAAGAAACAAATTTCAAGTGTTCTAACATTTAATTACCAAATTACATATGTTCTAGTGTTAATAATTTTCCTTTTCATAAATTTACCACCACCAACTTTTTAATGATAACTCATTTTTTTTACTTGTATACCCATATTTTGGCATCCTTGATAGATATATTAAAGTATTATTAATTTCTTAATAATTTTTAAAATATTATCATAACTAAAACCAACACTTATAAAGAGATAAAAATATATAAAAGTATTATTAACTTATAACACTCCAATATATAGTTTTCATTAACATATTGCAATCACATGTTTTTTTATCAAATCAAATATGATTCGATCAGAATCAAATTTGAAATTTTTTAATTTGAATATGATCAGATGAACTAATTAATATGAATCAGTTCGAATTTGAATAGTTCACATATTTTTAGGATCAAATAAGATTGGATTAAACTTGAAACTCCTTTATGAATTATTATCATCTACAAAACAAAATATATATAATATTTTAATTTTAAATTAGCAAAATTTATTATTTTTAGTTTTGATTAAGATAGTCACAAGAATAAAAAGTATATTTGAAGACTTACTAAACTATTATAGAGATATAAATTAATATTTTAATGATTAAATTAAAATAATAATTTAAGATAATTGTGGTATATATAATATTTAATTATAATACATTAAAAAATAAAAAAATTATTTATTTATAATCTTAATAGTAAGTTGGTACATGTATAGATGATTTTAAAAATATAAATTCAAATTCGAACATAATTTGAACAAAAGATATATTTTCAATCTGAATTCAATCCTATTAGAACTTTGAAATTGATATGATCAATCTCTTAAATGGATCAAATTTTTTATTTAGTTGAATTAATCATATTATTTGTTCAACTATACTCATATATATATAAAATTATACAACTGTACAATTATTTTTTTATCAAACGATACTTTGACGTGATTATTGTACAACTAGCTTAAATTTTTAAGAGTGTTTGTTTTCAAAAACTACCAACATTCCTGTATAAGAGTGGGCATAGGTTGATTGTGTTGGTTTTTGAGTTTTTTTATAAGCTAAACTCATCTTGATGGTTCTAAAAAACACAAAACTTCAGTTTTAGAGAGATTGACATTACAGTTTTAAATCTATAATTATAATGTGATATAAAAGTCTCATATGATGGAAACAGAAAAAAAAACATATTATATAATTTAACTTAAAAGTTATTACCATTACATATTATATTTATTTAATTTCTTGTGACTAAGAAGAAATAAAATGGTTTTAGTAGGTATTGTGTAATTATAAAATTATGATTGGTTTTATAATTAATCATTAAAAACTTCCTACATAATAATTATATAAAAATTAAAGTACATTTAATAGCATACCAGATATTAGATGGAATTGTAGATCTAAATGAAATATCATATTATCAATCAGGAACATATACTCTATATAGTAATGTTATAAAAAATTATTAATTTAAAAATTTTGAACCAAATTTTATACTAATTTGAGAGTGACTTAAATGAGACGTGAAACATGAATGATGAGAGTGACTATGAGTGTCTAAGTGAGAATCTTTATTTAATAGGTTTATATTTTATAATTTTAAACAAATTTAAAATTATAATTATAATATATAAAGTAATAATTAAAAATATATTTTAAAAATAAATATATATATATATTAATATTATATTATCAATTTAGTTAGTTCGTTTTTCATAATTTTTGGATCTCCAATTATACTAAAAACTTCAATTTAAATATTTTTTTAGACTTATTTAAACCAACTAACTTCTAAAGAAATAGATATGTTCGGTTTGATTTTATATTGTATTGGTTGATTGGTTTTGAAAAAAGTGTCTACCCTTGCTATGTTATATATATATAATGTAATCTAATTTCACACACTTTAACATTCATACTTTTAATATTGTATTATGTGTTTACTTGTTTTGAAAATTAAAAAAATAATCTATTTCTCTATATATTATTAATAGGTTCTAAAATTTAAGTGACGTGGTTGAGCATTATAAACGATTTAACACTAAAGTTAAATAATTGTGGTGGTTAAAAATTATTATTTTAATAAATTTTTATTAAAATGTTTTTTTATTAAATAACTAAATACGATTAAAACATATATGTTTAATAATAATAAAATTATAATTAAGTAAATTTTTTTACAAAATGTTTATTTTAAATGTTTCTTAATTTCATTATTTTTATTTTAATATTTTATTAATTTTTAATTTTTATTAAAAATTAAAATATATGTTTAAATTAATTTTTTTAAAATTTATTATTTTTAATTTTTTAAAATAATTTTATATTAAATTTTATTTTTATTATTGTTAAATATTTATATTTTAATTATTTTATAAAAAAATAATAATATTTTAATAAAAATTATTAAAATAATATAATTTTTTTATTTGCTAATTTAGAACCATCATCGAGATTTTAGACTTTCTCTTATGTTATAATTTACATTATATCTTTTCCAATATTTTAGTCTATATCTTATCTAATATTTTAGGATATATTTTTAAAATATTGAAGCATATTAAAGAAAAGACTACATGATAATTTCATAAATTGACTCGAGTTTAAATAAATATTTTAAGTTGAAGTCTTAGCAACTCAATCGATCCAATCCAGGCTCGATCGATCAATCTTGTATAATTAATCGATCAAAACTCTTTTGATCGATCTACTAATGATTAAAATAAACCTGAAACTATATAGATCGATCTAGTCCTTGATCTATCAAATCCAACTTGGTCAATCTATCCAAACTTGAAAATCAACTCAAGAGGATATAGATTGTACATGATCGATCTTCGATTGATCGACCCAATACTTGATTGAACAACTAAAGTATTTATCAAATATTCTTAAGTGTATAACATGTATTCTAATATGCATGAGGATGAGTATATACTTGAAATATGTTGACTTGAAGTTCGAAAGTTTCTTCGGTTTTGAATAGCAGTAATGAAAAATGCACTTATAAACTTGTTTACATTCAAACATTTTATTCACGTATATCGTCAACATTCATATATACCTTATAATCTTCTCCTTTGGCATACTCATGTGATAAAACCTATTTCTCTCTACATGATGCTTATAAAAAAATTAAATTTTACATAGTAGTATTATTCTATGATATGGTGAAGCTATCTTGGCTTGAATCTTTGAGCTCACATGTACACCAAAGATCAAATAGAAAAATATGTATACACCTTGTCTCGAAAGACTCATTATTTATTAATTCAATGTATATGATAATAATAATAAAGAAAAGAAACAAACATAAGCGGTGACTAATAACATATAACATCTAAATTTTAAAATTACTCTCCCTGTGTGACATATTAATTAATAAATAGAAAAATTTAATCAATATGTTCTCATCCTAGGTGCAATCTTGTTCAAAAGTTGACTATTCGTTGAAGACACAAACATATTGATCCATAGAATGACATATCGACAATCACCTTAAATAAGATACATGTTTGAATTTCAAAAGTATGTTATTTAATTCATTTATGATCATTCATGGAATTTTCAAAGGAAAGCGCATCAACTATCATGAAAAAAATGCAATGGAATTCTTAATTTCACCCCAAAAATATTTATGAAGAAAAATTAAAATATTTTTATTCTCCCTTTCTTATATATATAAGGATTGGTTATTTATTTATTTACTTTTTGTATAACCGATTTTTGACTTATATATATAAGAAAGGGAGAATAAAAATATTTTAAGTTGAAATACTCAATTACACAATAAAGAGTCAATTAAAAATAAGTCAAGTTTGTAAAAGAAAGTAGTATATAAAGTCTAGTTCATTGTTAAAACAAGTATATGCTCCCCTTTTTCTTCTTAATCATTAAACAAATAAAAAGGAACAAACCTACTAAAAATGCTCAATGAGGGTTTATTAATCACTCAAATAAAAGTATCTAAGTAAACCAAAATGACGATCAAGTGACTAGAAATAAACAAGAATTTTTAACTCAAATTTTCCTGAATTTTGGTTTCTTTATATCTTTGACTTAAAACACAACTACCTTAGATGTCATAGGCCTTTTTCAAACTTACCTTTGGATTTCACATTCATCCTTAATGAAGATACAACATGCATGGTATGATGATGATAATTTTAGTCCTAGAATAAAATGTGTTGAATTTCATTTGCCTCTTTGAAACAACTTTATGCTTTCTAGTGTAATTATTGGACATAATATTATAGATGGATGATAATTATGAGTCCTATAACTAGAAGCATGGAAAGAATTATTAAATTTATGAGCAATATTTATCGAAAATATTCACTTGGGTCTAATATGAACTTTTCTACCACAATAATGACATATAACCACAAATTTAATAGTATTTTCTACCATAGGTGCCATGGTTCTTTTTGCATAATAGGTAACTGTAAGAGTAGAGGTAGAAGGCCTTACAAATATGATTTTTGATGTTAAAGGTATGGAGCTCTCATTCTTATAACCAAAGCCATATGTATTACATAAAAAAGAAGGGTTATGTGGTGTTACAACTGAGTTATTTTTGAGATGATGGTGTAGAATGCTCATCTACATAACCTAGCCTTCTCTTATCTCCAACATCTTTTTTATAGTCAAGAACTCTATTTAACTTTTCAGTTGCAATGGTCAACCTCTTTACGACTTCATTTGATTCTTCAAGTGATGACCTAAGTAATTTGTCATAATTGATCATTTCTCAACTTTAACTTTAGTTTAATTTTATTTATTTTTTATTGATTTTAGACTTAATTATTATTTAAATTTTATTGCAGATTTAAAAAAAATAAAGATTTAAAATTTTAGAAGCATATTGTCTAAGAACTCTCAAATTTAAACGAAGATTTATTTAAATCAAATTTATATTAAGATGTATTTAAATCAAATTTAAATTAAGATATATATATATATATGGAGAAAAAGCAAAATCGGAGCAAAAGTAAAAAAGAAAAGAAAAAAAAGAAACATAAAAAGCATAGGAAAACGCTAGAGAATAGAGGTTGAAACAAAGAAACACGAGATAGATTTTTTTCAGCATTGATTTTCCTTACAATTTCTCTTGGAAAAATTACGGTGAATTCGTTTTTGTAAAATTTAATTTTTAGCATGAACTAAAATTTCTTTATTCTAGAAAAAATATGTAATTTAATTCCAAATATGTTTGATTTTCTATGTTAATTTGAATTAATTCTTTTCATGTTTGTCTTATTTATTCTAAGTTTAATGTTTCTAATTAACTGACCATTAATTACATGATTTTAGTCTTGTGATTTACTATCGAAAGAGAGAATTATATGATAGCTTTGGAATATTTTGGCATAGGTAAATATAGAGTTCGAAAGAGTTATATGGATTTGTGTAGTTTTAAAATCATTGGTCTTAATACTTTCTTGCTTTATTAAATTGTATACTCTTGTGTAAATTAATGAGTAAGAATATTTCCAATTAACTATCTAAATAGACTTTTAGATTTTTTTAGAGATTGCTAACAAACAAAGAGAATTAAATTCAATTAGCTAGATGAATAAATCATAGTTATGGATTAGATGAAATCGATTTCCAGGACGTTTTCTTCCCATTGATTTGATTCTCAAACAACATCTTTATTTTTTTCACATTTTCTTTAAATTGATTTTATTTTAAATTCCAATTACAACCTTAGTGACTTTTCTAGATAAAATTGAGATTAGTATAATTTTGCTATTTGTCAAAAATAAATTACCAATCCCTGAGAACGATACTCTTCTTATCACTTTATTATAAAACTATAATATTATGCACTTGTAGTTTTGCACCGATTACCAAGTTTCTATACTAAATTCTTGTTTTCCTATTGAAGATCTACAAAACTTGATATGCAAAACTTGAATTCAAACCACTAGTAAATTCAAACAATTCATTTTTTTTCTTTTTCTATGATTATGATATTTAATTCATAAGATTTAAGCTTATCATTTAATTTGATTACTTCTACAAGTAACCTATCATTTTCCATTTTAGAACCTACTAAATCTATAAATAGTTCATCAAGACTATTAGCATCAAATTCATTTAGCAGGAATTCAAAACCATTTTTCTCATAATCTAAATGAATGTCATACTTACTAGAATGTCCATCATTAGTTGTAGAAAATGTCAAATAGTTGGTGCCATTGTTATCTAAGTCATTTAGATTATTGTTGTCACTTTATGAATCACTAAGTATAGCATTAATAACTCTTTTAGATCTTTTCTTTTTATTAGCATACTCAATTGTAAAGTGACCAATCTCATTGTATTCAAAATATTTAGGTCCATTGGTTTTAGATTTATTACCTTTTGAACTCATAAATTTGAGTTCTCTTAGATACTGATCTATAACAAGGTCTTAGACAAACATTATAAGTATATCTAGTGACCCATTTTGATACCAATTGAAATTTTTTATTTATGATCTAATTAACTACAGAGGTGAATAGATAATTAATCAAATTATGTCAAATTAAAATGTTACAAATTACTAGACATGCAGTCATATGTAAATAAAATAATGCAAAAATAAAGATTGACACACAAGATTTCTCGATAATAACAACCTAAGCCACAACAATAACTTAATAGAAAAAAATATCAATCCACTTGACAACTTAAACATCCACTATGAAAATAAGGTTCAATTACAGTGCTTAAATTACTTTCCAAGATAATGCCTCCATGTAATTTACTTACAAGCCACTACTTTCCTTTACAGTCTCCTGAAATGTTAGCACAATAACACAAATACAAAGTGTGTCCTAGAGAAAATTCAATAATGAATAACCCTAACTAGAATATTCAAGAATATATCAATTAATTTTAAATCATCTAACAACCCTAGAACAAGTATATTAAACACAAGTTCAATAAAGATAACTTCTTTAAAGTTAAATAATCAAATCAAATAATTATGATATTACATACACAATTATTTGATCCAAGCATTCTAGAACATAATAAAGAAGAAGCTACATGAAAATATAATCAAAATATCATAAATTAAAAAGACTTATTAATCAATCAAATACAACCATTATTGTTTGATAGATTAATTAAAAAAATCTAAACAATTATGATCTTACTTTTGCAAAACGTTTTGAGAGAAAGAGTTCAAAAATAATTAAAAAATTATAATGAATGTGATTGTTTGAAACAATGAGCAATAATTTTATTTATATGAATAATAGTTATTTTTTAAGTAGTTTTATTGAAATTTTAGGCTCTCTTAGGCTATATTGTAAGTTATATTTTATCTAATATTTTAGTTTATATCTTATTCAATATTTTAGCTTATATTTTGTCCAACATTTTAGCCTATATTTTATCCTATAATTTAGGCTATATTTTATCCAATATTTTAGGACATATTTTTAAAATATTGAAGTATATTAAAGAAAAGACTAAAAGATATTTTCATAAATTGACTCAAATTTAAATAAATATTTTAAGTTGAAGCCCTAGTTGCTCGATCAATCCAGTCCAAGCTCGATCAATCGACCTTGTATGTTTGATCGATTGAACCTTTTTTTTTTATTTTTGATCAATCTAACAACGATTAAAATAAACCTGATATAAGATAGATCGAATACAACCAATTCTCGATCAATCTAGTCATCGATCAATCAAACAAACCCAACTCGATAGTTCTATCCCAATTTAACAATCAACCCGAGGGAACATAAATCGTACAAGATCGAGATCCCCATTCTATCAATCGTCCCAATACTTGATTGATCGACTAAAATATATACCAAATATTCCTGAGTGTATAACATATATTCTAACGTGCATAAGGAAGAGTATATACTTGAAATATGTTGACTTGAAGCTCGAAAGTTTATTCTGCTTTCAATAGCGGTTATGAAAAACATGCCTAGAAACTTATTTAAATTTAAACATTTTGTTCACAAATATAGCAACACTCACATATACTTTACAATTTTGATTAGCATCTACTGGTGCAGCATACCCTAAATTACTATCTATGACATTGGTCTAAAGAAAATGATTTGTAATCTTCCTTTGGTACAGTACTAATGTGTGTATTATTAGACAAAGCTTCTTCTTGGTTTGGGAATAATGAAATACATTGTTGTTATTGTCTACAACTAACAGTGAAAGATCAGAAACGACACTGCCAGATTTCTCTGTTGCACCAGCTCCATTTGAATCTGTTACTTGTGAATGCTTAGCATCTAAAGGTTGTTTCTCAATTGAATATACTTCAGAAGCCTGGACCTGGTTAGTTGAAGATGAAGCCTTCTTGCCAAGCTCTGCCGCTTTTTTCTTGCGAAATTCCTCTAACTGTAATTAGAGAACTAAACCACGCGTAAATTCCCATATGAAATTTCAAAGAGAACAAATATAATACAAAAAACTTTTCTAGACATGTAAACAAAATAATTTACTGCAAACCAATGTATGCTTTCCTACCACATATTAAAGAAACAATAACCAAAAAAATGTGTTCGTTAATGTAAAGTGTATCAGTAAATAGGTATTTTCATAATTAATATATTAGGCTAATACATATTAAGCAACTGAATCAGGGAGCATTTACAGAAAAGTGAGTTTTAAGCAATCAACGCAGTGAGACTAAGGAAAGAAGGGGAAGGCAAGCCTTCCTTTAACAGTAGAATGCAGCTATGATACCAGCAAGTCCCAATTTCCCAATCAAGTAAAAGAAAGAGATGCGGTTGCAAGACTTAAAGAGATATCTCATAGTCAAAGTGAAACTAAGATGATCTTTGAAACAATGACAAAATACTTAAATCCCATGATCGAAAGCAATAACAGGACCGGCACATAAAATTATATACAGCTTAGCAGTGGTAGGTTTGTTTTGTTTATATTTTTCTTATTTTTATCAATTTGGATCCTAGTGTTATAGATGATAAAGATTACAATATTGTATTAAGATGTCCTTTTTTTCTAAATAACCATAAATATATCAACTAGAGCAATAAAACAATAAATTGAAAAACCTTAAAATAAAGTGAAATATAAAAGCTTAAGGTTTTTCTATGTGTTTAAGAAGATTTTTAATTTTAGTTTAACAATTTTAATTATTGATCTATTTAGATAAATGATTTTTTATCTAGATTTTACATTTTAATCTTTAATAAAATTCTATTTTTTCAAAAAAAAAATAAATTATTATTTTCCTTCTCCATTTACCTCCAATTAAGCTTTACTTTCTTGTAAATTGGTAAACACTTTGTACATCTTCAAATATTCTTATATTATGTGGATTTTTTTAACACTAAGTAGGACTATTATTCGCAGATTTGTAATACGAAATAAACTGTTAGGATCTCAGATTACCATGATAAGGTCGTCTTTAACCTTTTGATACTTAAGTTAGTAACAAGATAATGAAGATTAGAGAAGATCTAGATTTCGCTATGAGAGTAAAGATAATGTTTATATGTCATTATATGTTATAAGATTTAAGATACAATATAATCTGTGAATAAATAAGGAATAATTACTAGTCATTTATTTATTTTATTGAGATTGTACTGTGATCATCTTATATGATGACTTAATACATATTTGACTTAGTTTGTAAAGTCTTTTGTTGACTGAGACCACTCTTTGCTTGTCACATGAGATATACTAAATTATACCAAATACGAGACTTATATGATATTCCTATTTCTCAAATATCATTTAATAAAAAAAACTCGAATTAGCAAGAAGTTTTTGCAAAAGAGGAAAAAAGAAGAAAACAATAGAAATGTAAATATGTAATAGGACTAATATCATAATTAGATTTATAACTAACACAAGATAATATGACACTTCTAATTACAATAATAAAAAATAATTACACAATTTATTGTCACTTATAAAACTTTAAGCAATCTAAGTTGACTGTAGCTTAGAGTTGCTTATTTTATTTTGATCACATCGGTGGTGATGCCAACGTAGAGTACTTTGAATAAGCAAAGCTGCGAATGACTCTGGTTTTAAATCAACCTTCCTAGATTTTGCAAGACTTTGTATAAGTCGGATCTTGAATCTATTGACTATAATTCTTATATCTTTGTCCATTATAGCAAAGGCCTCCACCTTTGTATGAGCTTTCACATTTGTATCTGAGATGAAAATATCTGAATCTGAACCAACCCTAAGAAGTGTTGATTTAAAAATCCATTCCAAAAGCTCTTCTCCGTAAACATTTCCTTCCAAAATACGTCTAAAATTTCCCATAATATTAACATTATTGTTATTACCATCATTAGTTTTGAAGTTCCATATAACACCTTGTGTGATTAATAACATAAAATCCAATGGTTTTCCTTCACGAATTATGTAACTGTTCTCGTAATAAATCACTGGCTTTAGGTAAGTAGTAATCTCCTCCAACATTTTGTTGTTTACATTTTGAAGAGTTGTAACCTATAATGTTAAATAAAATAAATTATATTTTTTATGTTTATATTTAATTGTCTTATTTTTATTTGATTTTTTTCTCTATTTTAGTTATTCAAGTAAACAAAATGATTGCATAATGCAATTAAAAATATAATTAGGTGAAAAAATGCATTCTTTATTCATAAAAGATAGCTTTTAATAATATAATAATAAAATTATAATAATTAAAAAATTAACATAATGTGTAAATGTCATTTTTATAATAATAATAATAACTATAAGATCATGACAGTACTTTTACTTAAAATAATACTGCTTTAGGAGAGATAAAATAATATTTTTGTCAACAAATTGTGATTAAATGGCATGAAGTCAATTCTTAACGTGTAAAATGCCCAAAATTTTAGTTATGATTTATGAGTGTATGAGTTTGGATTGTAAAAAATAATATTGATAAAGACTAAATTTCTCTTTTAACAACAAAATGTTAGTTTATGGCAGGTCTCCATAACTAGAGACCAAAGAACTTGGGTGAATGGTTGCCCTTTTAACATCTTTGAAAATGTTTACATTTGTGTAAATAATACATGCATATATGAAATCACCTACTTAAAAAAATACAATTACATACCTTTTTTAGAATTGGATGGCAGAGCCAACTTTTCATAGACCTTCTTTCTTGAGCTGATAGAAGAGGAAGTAGAATTTTCAAATGAATATCTTTGATTTCTGGCATGTATCGAATCTTTCGCATTAAAGTTTCTTTAATCTTATCTCTATTGAGAATGTTATTGTTATTTAACCACACATCCATATCTAGTTCTCTGTATTTCATCCCCAACCACTTTTCCTTTGTTGATAATGCACCTGTCAAGACCTCAATATACCCACAATTATATAACTTAATTAATTTTAAGTAGTAATTTTTTTGTCAGTGGCCACTTTAGTATGGTTAGTAAAATGCTTGATATATATATTGTCCGGCATCAATTATTTTAACAATGCTATTACTAACTTTTATCATTTATGCTATAACGGTGTCAGAGCTATATATATATATATATATTCAGAACAAACCTGGATTTGTCCAATAAAATACCAAAAAAGTATGAGCCCAGAGGTGGAAATTAAGGTTGCGAAGAAGGTCTCCCACACATAGCCACTTTTTTGGAGGTTTTGGCCAAAAGAACTATACATCGCAAAATTAAAAACAAAATAATATTTTTAATTATTAATTTTTTACGAAGTTACAATAAAACTGGATGTAATTATTTATTTTTTATGACTCAGATAAACAAAGACAAACACTTAAAAATGTCTAACCTCAGATTTCACAATCCCCACCAAAAAGAATGAATAATCTTTCTTGAAATATCTGATGTGTCAAGCAGTAAACCATTTTTAATTGCTTCTGCATAGATTCCGAAATCAAAGGCAATAGTAGAACTTGTGTCTGGTTGATTTACAGAGCAAAAGTTACTAATAAATGTCCAATTCTTCGTAATGTTGTCTTTGCAATTAAAATTAAAAATATCTGTATAACTTGTGTCTGGTTGAACGCAGTCGATAGCTTGTTTACATGCCTCGTACCAACATGATATCTCTTGCTGTACTGCAAAGAAGTACCAGAAGGATCCGAATATATGTATTCAAAGTTAACAAGTGAATGGAAAATTAAAAACAAAATATAATTACCTATAAAATATATAAGTTTTTATTATTACCTTGATAAAAATATGTAAATGATGTATTATATAATTATAATTAGATATATTTAAGTATCATATTTTATTTAATATTTTTAATAAGCTTATCATATAATATTATCTAATTTTATTTAAATATTATTTTATCTCATTACATTTTATTTACGTTATAACCATAATATGATTAACTTTAAACATAATATTCTATCATTTCATAATAAAATTTTACATTATAAATAATTATACATTTATCATATTTTTTATTATTTATTATTTTTACTTGTTTTATTTACGTTATTTAAAACAAATAAGATATTACAATTAATATTATCTACGATGAAAAATAATTAAGATAAGATAAGATAGATTATAAAAATTAATGGGTTCTATGTTAGATTTCATAACTATCTCATCTTAATTTACCATTAATTTTGGTCCAAAATTGATAATTTTTTAAAAATTTAGTTAAAAATGTCATAAAATAAGTACCCGTACACATGATCATCACGTGTGATTTTGAGACCTCAAACTCTATTTTTCCATTAGAGATAATTACAACTTACATAGTTTTTTAATATATTAAAAAAAATCTAAATTTTGTATAACTTAATTATTCTCGTGAATTTACTTTTAAATCCATTAAAAAAGTCACATGTATTTTATACTATATAAAAAAAATGTATCAGTTTTTGAACATAAAAAATTGAAAATTTCTTTAAATTATACAAAAAGAAACAACATGAATTGTGCTATATAATAAAAAAAAGGAGAAGGAACTTACATTACTGAGTCCAAAGAAAAACAACAAATTAAAAAATATTACTACTTTAGGAGAGATAAAAGAAGTCTTTTTAATTCCCAAGTATGTAAGATATATCGTTGAAGTTCTTGGAAAATATTGAAACACGATGATAGAGTTCAGAATCTTCTTTTTAATCAACTGTTTGGAACTTTCTCCTCCAATAAAGAAACGTGCAATTAATGCTTGAAAATATATATACGGGTTCATCTTAAGTGTTCAAATCATGACAAAAAAAAAAATCTTACGTGTTCTAACACTTAATTACTAAATTACATAAGTATTAATCTTAATAATTTTACTTTTCATAAATTTACCCGACACATATTTTTAATGGGAATTGAATTTTTTTACTTGTATGCACATATTTTGGCATCCTTGATATATGTATTCAAGTATTATTGGTTTCTTAATAATTTTTAAAATAATATCAAAGCTAAAAATAATATGTATTTACAGTGAGAAATATATAAAAATATTATTAATTTATAACACTCATGTACATAACTTTTAGCATCATATGTAAACCACATGTTTTTTTATCAAATTAAATAATATTCGAATTTATAATCATAATATGATATTATAAAAAATATATAAAAATCCAACTTTTAAGTTAGTTCAAAGAAATTAACTTTACGATTTTGAATTTATAATCATAATATATATAAAAGTCTTCTTTGATGGAATCAGAAAAAACATACTATATAATTTAATTTAAAAATTATTAACATTATATATTATATTTACTTAATTCTTTTATATATAATTAATATGTGATAAAATTTAAGTAATTTGACCGAACATTATAAACAATTGAACACAGAAGTTAAACAATTGTGGTTGCTATTCCAGAATATCGATTAAGATGTTGAAGTAACATACCGAAGAGCTCCTGGGTTGACCAAATGCCACTAGAATTTTATAAAGTATACGCTCGTAGAAGAAAATGTCTGTGATTGAACGCAATACCAAGCAATAAGAATAATCTATCCATTGATACTCCGATCGTAAATAAAAATAAGTAAATTTGGTTCATTGTTAGAACGCACTGATAATGAATAATTATTCTTTTTATTTCTTTATTTAAAACTGATGATGTAGCATTCTTTGAGTCGTGATGATTAGTCTCAAATTTTAATAGTTGAGATTCAAATATGTTAATTAAAATTGAAAAAATATGGTATGATCAGATTAATATTATTAATTAAATTAAAAATATGCTAAGTAAATTAAAAGAGGAGAATTGAGTAGTACTAACCTCTATTGAGTTCTATATCTCTTTCTTGTTCATCATGACGCGTACCCATTACTAGTAGATATAAAAGCTTTAAAAGAGTAAAATTTATATAACTTTCAATAAACCTATCTGGTTCTCAAACGCTAGTTATATATAAATTCAAATGTATAATGGGTGGAAGAATTCAAGCCTTGAGCTAATTATTGAAGTAGAGATAAGATCAATAAAGTAAAAATGAGTGGATCGATGTCTTTTTTTTATAATAAAGTCTCGTCTAATCATTAGATTATAAATAAGATTATTTAACTTTTTAATTTTATAAAAAAAATAAATTTAAGATAAATTATATTTTTTAATAATTAAATATAATCACTTACGTTTCCTCCTTTCTAAACTATATCAAATTCTATTTGAAGGTCCAGTTTATTATTTTATTTTATATTAAAAGTTATATAAATTTTTTCTATTTTTGAATCCATAACATTAAATATTATGTCCAGAAATAAATTTTTTAATATTTTTATATTGTGTACTTAATTTTAAATTATTATATATAATAAAAATTTAACAATAATTGATGTTTTAGTTTATATTAAATTTTTAATTCTGTCTCATTAATAATTTTATATCGTATAATTAATTTTAATTTTTATATATAATATAAAATTTAATAATATTTTTAAAATTTAAAAACAATAAGCAGTGTAAACAATGTTTACAACGATAAATAATATTGCAATAAATTTAATATAATAATGTTCACAGTATTAACCCCACCTTTAGGTGGAAGGAATGGAATGAAATCAGAATTAATTCTTTCAATTTTTTGTGTTTGGTTAGACGGAATGTAGGACGGAATAAAATCTGATTACTAAAAGAGAAGGAATCACAATTCCTTCTCCTACCAAAGATTCCTTCTCCCACCTTTGGTAATCATTATTCCATTCTCATCTAAACTTGTTTTTTCCAATTTTACCCTCACCTAAAATATAACCTTAAATTCAAATCCCAAATTCTCAAACCCAAAATTCCAAAACCCTAAACCCTAAACCCAAAATTTCAAAACCCTAAATCCAAAATTTTCAAACCCTAAATCCAAATCTTAAAATCCTAAAACCTTAAACCCTAAACCTCAAATCCCTAAACCCTAAACCCTAAAACCCTAAACCTTAAAACATAAATCCCAAAACCCTAAAACATAAATCCCAAATCCCAAATCCCTAAACCCTAAATCCTAAATCCCAAATTCCAAATCCTAAAACCCTAAATCCTAAACCCCAAATCCCTAAACCCTAAACCCTAAAACCCTAAACCCCAAATCTCTAAATCTCTAAATCCTAAACCCTAAACCTTAAAACATAAATCCCAAAACCCAAAACCCTAAAACATAAATCCCAAAACCCTAAACCCCAAATCCTAAAACCATAAACCCTAAACCTTAAACCTTAAAACCCTAAAACCCTAAACCCTAAATCCAAAATTCTAAAACCCTAAACTATTTTTAAAAAAATAATAATTTTAATCCTAAACCTTAACCTACAAATATAACCCAAATCCTAAATCCCTAAACCCTAAATCACACATCCCAAACCTCAAAACCCTAAACCCTATTTAGAAAAATAATAATTTTAATAATATATTTCTTTTTAATTAATTAATACTTATTTAGAAAAATAATGATTTCAATAATGTATTTTGTCTGACGAAAAAATAGTAATTAAATGACATTATTTGAACTTTACAACATGTAGGGGTATTAAGGTCATTTATAGTTTTTTTCATTCCATTCCAGTGGCAAACCAAACACTATAATCCTGATTCTGAGCTTGATTCCAGTGGTCAAACCAAACAAAATTGTTTCCTTTCTATTCCATTCCATTCCGATTCCATTTCACGAACCAAACGCCACCTAAAGGTATAGATTGGGTTTGAGATGATAAAGATAGAGTACGCTACCTGCAAATCTAGCAAAAAAAATTATTAGTTGATTTAGAATGGCCAACTCAGTTCAATTGTTCTTCTTAGAAATTAAAAAATATATCTTAAAAATTTGTAATAATAAAAATTATATTTTAATAATATTAAACTATATTTAATAACAATCAATATTAAAAACTTGCTCTCAAAGTTGATTATATATAAATTAAAATAAATAAATAAATAAAGGAAAAATGGTCGGATTAATTCAAGCTTTCTTTTAATTAATGAAGTAGTTGTAGAAAAAAAAGAAAAAAGAAAAAAAGAGACCTAATTAATGAAGTAGAAATGTTCACAAAGTCTTTGTCCGGACTCAAGTCTTTTTTTTTTCAAATAATAAAATATACTACGGGTCTAGCGAATGTTTTTCTTTCTTACAAAGGCCATTGTCAACTCAGATGATTTTTTAAAAAAAATTATAAAAAATAATATTTTTAAAATATATAATAATAAAATAACATTTAAATAAGTAATCATTATTAAATAATCCTAATTATATATAAATTGAAATGATAAAGGAAAAATGGGCGGATTAATTCAAGATTTGAACTAATTAATGAAGTATCGTAGGACAAAAAAAAGCAGCTAATTAATGATGGGAGCAAAGAGTTCTCCGAGAAGATTAATCACTTAAATGTAAAATTAATTAATTATTTTGAATTGTCATATTTGTTTTTGATTAGTATAATATTAATGTTTTGTGTTTATTTTTAGATGATATTTTTCGCATATAAACTCAACGTTAAATTAAAAATTCAATACAAATTATTCAATTATTTTCATTTTTAATATCATAAAAAAATATGTATATCACGGTTATAAAAAAACATATGTTTTAATACATTTATGGAGATCTATTAAATATATGTTCATTACATTATAAAAAATATATGTTTAATACTTACGAGGAGTTAAAAATGAGGGTAGTATGATATTATCATCACTTTACTTTCATAAATTATACACATTCTTCATCTTTCTTAAAAAGTATTTTAGTTACCTTATTGATATAATTTAGATACTTTAATCTTCTTTATTTGTTAACTGTTTTGGTTTTTGATTTTTTTTAAAACCTTAACCCCACGTTTGGTTGGAGGGAATGGAATGGAATCAGAATTGATTCCATCAATTTTGTGTGTTTGGTTGGACGAAATGGAATCTGATTACTAAAAGAGAAGGAATCACAATTCCTTCTCCCACCTTTGGTAATCATTATTCCATTCCCATCTACACTTTTTTTTTCCAATTTTACCCTCACCTAAAATATAACCTTAAATTTAAATCCCAAATTCTCAAACCCAAAATTCCAAAACCCTAAACCCTAAACCCAAAATTTCAAAACCCTAAATCCAAATCTTAAAATCCTAAAACCGTAAACCCTAAACCTCAAATCCCTAAACCCTAAACATTAAAACATAAATCCCCAAACCCTAAAACATAAATCCCAAATCCCTAAACCCTAAACCCTAAAACCCTAAACCTTAAAACATAAATCCCAAAACCCAAAACCCTAAAACATAAATCCCAAAACCCTAAACCCTAAACCCCAAATTCCAAATCCTAAAACCCTAAACCCCAAATCCCTAAACCCTAAAACCCTAAACCCCAAATCTCCAAATCTCTAAACCCTAAACCCTAAACCTTAAAACATAAATCCCAAAACCCAAAACCCTAAACCCCAAATTCTAAATCCTAAAACCTAAAACCCTAAACCCTAAATCCAAAATTCTAAAACCCTAAACTATTTTTAGAAAAATAATAATTTTAACCCTAAACCTTAACCTACAAATATAACCCAGATCCTAAATCCCTAAACCCTAAATCACACATCCCAAACCTCAAAACCCTAAACCTTATTTAGAAAAATAATAATTTTAATAATATATTTCTTTTTAATTAAGTAATACTTATTTAGAAAAATAATGATTTCAATAATTTATTTTGTTTGATGAAAAAATAGTAATTAAATGACATTATTTGAACTTTACAGCATGTAGGGGTATTAAGGTCATTTATAGCTTTTTTCATTCCATTTCAGTGGCAAACCAAACACTATAATCCTGATTCTGAGCTTTATTCCGGTGGTCAAACCAAACAAAATTGTTTCCTTTCCATTCCATTCCATTCCGATTCTGATTCCGATTCCGATTCCGATTCCGATTCCATTCCACGAACCAAACGTCACCTAATAGTAGAGAGATGATAGATATTTAACGAGAAAAATATCATAAAAAGTGAAAAATAAAGTAATTAAAATGACCAAGTTTGTAAAAATACAATAGTAAATAAAGATATATAGGGATTGAATTTATTGTACAATTTTAGTTCATAATCTGATTTGATAAGTACATTATGAACTTGTAACCGGCATCCTACTTGTACATTATAGTTATTTAAACCAATCTGATCCATTATATATGTGAATTAACTCAGACTAATTTACACAATCAGTTGACTGATATTTTTATAACCAAATAAAATTATTTTTATGCAAAATATAAATATATATAACTTGAAAATTAAAATTATAATATGTTACATTTAGTTTAATAGAATTGTCAATTAATGTTAGGAAAGTAAAAATAGTTCATATCCAATTTACAGCTAGATTGTGAAAATTTTCATCCATTGCAATTTCTTCATAGGATATAAATCATTTGCAATCCTTCGTTATTGAAATTTGTGAATTAATCATATGAATAGATATTTTATATACCCTAAAAATAAGGTGATTAAAGTGCACCTATTGCTTAAAAAAAGGGATCAATGTGTTTAATTTGTAAAAATAAACTAACGATAAATAATTTTTTTTAATAAAACTCTATTAAGTTGTATCACTTGAAATGTAGGTTTCGTTTATTAATTTATAATGAAATTTGAAAAAACAATTGGTAAAAAAATGAATCTTGGAAGAAATTTAAAATAAAAATAATTAAAACCCATCATATTTACTTATCATATTATGAAATTGAAACAAAAAATTTGTTTTATTAAATGACTTTTTAATATAAAATTAGTTATTTTTAAAAAGGTTAATTTTAGAAAATAATGTTCAAATTATTTTAAGGAATTTAATTATGAGTTTTCCCTTAGTAATTAAGTTATCAGAAAATGGATAACTTAATTATACTAGCAAAAATGTACGTACTTTATATGTGAGTAATCTTATTTTATTTTCAAATCATATTTATTAAATTTATATAATAATAATAAATTTTTATATGTAATTTAAAAATCATAATTTGTAGTATAAAATAATATTAGACTCTAATAATTTTGGAGCCACAGCTAAGTTATAATTTTGCCTTTTTTGAATAAATGAAATTAGGGAGTTATAATATTTGAATGAAAAATAAGAAAGTAAATCTTTATCATCCACTTATAAACACCACTAACCCAATTTAAATTGAACTCATTTATTTTCTTATTCAATTTGATTTAATTTATTTATGAAATGAAATTGAAGTTAAAATAAATATTAATTATCTTTGTAATTCATTTAGTTTAATTAAATATAAAAATTAATCGAAATAAGTGAATTGTCATAAGAATGGAGGGTTAAATGTATATCAATTATTATTATTATTTATAGAAAACCAAATATTAAATATTAACCATTTGTTTAATTATAATTTAAAAAAATTCATATTGAGCAAATATGTACAAGTAATGAAAACTTTTTTTTAAACAAATTGTATTACCATATTTGAGTTTTTTCATTTTTTCTTTTTTGAAAAATTACAAAAAATAACACTCCTAAAACTTATAATAATAACAAAAATAATATTATAATAATATTGAATGAGATTTAATTAGAGTGCGTTCAACATTGAACGCATCAAATGACCATAGTTCAATTTGAATGGTGTCCGATTTAATTGCATTCAATATGAAATGATGTGCTAAGTTTTTTTATAATAGTAAAAATGTATGAGTTGAATATTAATAGTGTTATTTTTGGATGTTGAGATTGAGTTAAAACCTAAATTTGGTGTATAAGAATCAAATAATAAGACTACCTTGTGAAATTATTGAGCCTATGTTAATATTTAATTTACTCATTTATAAATTATTAGATGATATCTATAAGTTTTGCATTGAATGTTAGGATTTTAAACATCAGATGAAGTATCATGTACTTATTTGCATTGTTTTGTTTAAATGATTTGAGTAGAATTTAAAGGTGTGTACTTGTCTTCATTCATACTTGACTTCTAGTATAGACAAGATATACATGGAATTCCCTTAGAAAAAATGCAAACTGTCCACTTACCATAATAATATATGTACATTATATGTAAATGGATCTGTTCTCTTAATAAAAAAAAAGAAAAAAAGAGAGAAAAATAATTTAACTAAATATTGTGACCTTGAATTCTTGAAAGTAGAAAAATGGCTATTACCAAATAGTAGGAATAACCACTTGAAGTCTAATGCATTTTCATTCATCTTGAGACATATTTTTCAAAATAGACAAATACACCCAAAATCCTCTAGTTATGCTGGTTAAATCAGTTTAATTTCTTCATTATTTTTGTAGTAATTTAATTTTTTTTGTTATGTAAAATAACAGTACAAAATAAGTAATAAAATTTTAAAACTTTTTGTTTTTGTTTTTTATTTTTTCAATTTCGTAGTAATTATTGTCTATTACTAAAAGTTATATTTTAATAATGGTTAAAATAATGTGAAATTAAAATAATAAAAATGATTATCTGTCATTCAATTGTGAATTTTTTTTAAATAAATGTAATAAACAACGAAAAAAATACAAAAAGACTAAATTATTATTTTTGACATAAAAAATGAAATTTTGTTGTCATCTACTATTTCTAAAACTTGATTATTTTAGTCACTTAATTTATTGTATTTTTGAACGCTATAGTTCTTTCTTTTCTTTCTTCCTTTTTTCACATATTTTAATATTTTTTTGCAAAAAATTTAAGTATGATCAATTTGAACAATACTAGTAGGAGTTGATAAATATTTAATAAAAAAATGTCACAAAAAATAAAGAAAAATGTATAATAAAGTTACTAAAATTAACAAAATTAAGAAAACAATATGATTAAAATTTTAACATATGTAACAAGAATGTGATTGTGCACTAGTTTAAGAAAATGTGTAAAATAGATAAAAGTAAAATAATAATAAGTACAATCTTTTCTAGAAATAAAACTCTATGGTTATGCTATGCACTTATTCCTTTATTTTATTAGGTGATGTTAAACCATGGACACAAATGTGTTTCCATGATTGACTTAAATATCTACTTTTTCTTTTTTTCTTTTTCCTCTGTTTGAATGATTGGTCTTTTAAACTAAATACCATGTTATATATGCATTTGATAGAAAACATGATTAGACTATTCGATCCTAAAGCAAGATTGAAAGCAAATGCAATAATATAAAAATCACTTATGAAATGTGAGATGGACAAGTAAATTTAAAAAATACCCAAATTTACCCTCTACTAGGAGAAATATGGATATAGTAAATAAAATAAGCTTAGCTTATTTGTAATCTAAAAGCACCTTGCAAAATTTATCCTTATAAGTTATAAACTACTTTTGTAGTTTATATTTAGCCAAAATATACATGTAAATTTTATATAATTCGTCACATTGATATATTATCTCAAATTTTTAAAGACATTATTATTAATATTATTATTATTTGAAAACTATAAATAATTCATTTTTTTATTTTTACATTGTCTAATTATACAAATATTTTAATTTTTAATTCTTAAAAATTATGTTTATCACTTTACAAAAAACATATACTTAGTACACTTACTAAGACGCATGCATTAAACATAAGTTCATCACATTATGTATTAAAACATATGTTTGGTTATGCACATGATACTTTAAAATTTTTACTCTCATAAATTTGATACACTACTCATATTTTTAAAAAGAGACAAATGCACCCAAAATCCTCTAATTATGCTTGTTAAATCAATTTAATTTCCTCATTATTTTTGTAATAATTGTTTTTATGTAAAATAACAGTACAAAACAATTAATAAAATTTTAAAACTTTTTGTTTTTATTTTTTTTCAATTTCGTAGTAATTATTCTCTATTACTAAAAATTATATCTTAATAAAAGTTAAAATAATGTAAGATTAAAATAAAAAATGATTATTTTTCATACTATTGTGAATTTTTCAAAATAAATGTAATAAGCGAAGAAAAATAATACAAAAAGACTAAATTATTATTTATGACATAAAAAATTGACTTTTGTTGTCACCTACCATTTCTAAAACTTAGTATTTTAGTGAGCTACCATTTATCCTTATAAGTTATAAACTACTTTTGTATTTTATATTTAGCCAAAATATACATATAAATTTTATATAACTCGTCACATCTATATATTATCTCAAACTTTTGAAGACATTATTATTTTTATTATTTTTATTTGAAAACTATAAATATTTTTTTTGTTTATTTTTATATTGTCTAATTATACAAATATTTTAATTTTAACTCCTAAAAATTATGCTCGTTAAATCAGTTTAATTTCTTTGTTATTTTTGTAAATTTTTTTTGTTATGTAAAATAACAGTACAAAATAATTAATAAAATTTTAAAACTTTTTGTTTTTATTTTTTATTTTTTTCAATTTCGTAGTAATTATTGTCTATTACTAAAAATTATATATTGAATTATAAAAGTTAAAATAATGTGAGAATAAAATAAAAATAATAATTATTTGTCATTCTATTGTAACTTTTTCAAAATAAAAGTAATGAAAAAATACAAAAAAGATTAAATTATTATTTTTGGCATAATAAGGGACTTTTGTTGTCACATACCATTTCTAAACTTAATATTTTAGTGAGTTTATTTTTTGTATTTTTGAACACTTTAGTTCTTTCTTTTATTTTTTCTTTTTTCTAATACTCGTTTGGAAAAAAAATTTATAATCAATTTGAACCTTACTAATAGGAGTTGATAAATGTTTAATAAAAATATGTCATAAAAAGTTAAGAAAAATGTATAATAAAGTTACTAAAATGATCAATATTGATAAAAAATGATTAAAATGTTAACAAATGAAATAATAAGATGAACGTGTACCAATTTAAAAAAAAATGTATCAAATTGATAAAAGTATAATAGTTCTAATTATAATCTTTTCTAGAAAGGAAACTATATGGCTATGCTATCTACTTATTCCATTATTTTATTATGTGATGTTAATCCATGGACACAAATGTGGTTCCATGATTGAGTTAAATCTCTACTTTCTCTTTTTTCTTTTCTTTTTTTGAATGATTGGTCTCCTAAACTAAATAAAATGTTATATATGCATTTGAAAGAAAACATGATTAGACTATTGGATCCTAAAGATTGAAAGCAAATGCAATAATATAAAAAGCAATTATTAAATGTGAGATGGATAAGTAAATTTAAAACTACACAAACTTACCCTCTTTTGGGAGAAATATGGAATAACTTCAATAAAAAAATTATTGGTTTTTTTTGTGGATATAGTAAATAAAATAAGCTTAGCTTATTTGTAATCTAAAATCACCTTACAAAATTTCTTCTTATAAGTTATAAACTACTATTGTATTTTATATTTTGCCAAAATATACATGTAAATTTTATATAACTCGTCACATTGATATATTATCTCAAACTTTTAAAGACGTTAATATTAATATTAATATTATTTGAAAACTATAAATATTTTATTTGTTTATTTTTATATTTTCTAATTATTCAAATATTTTAATTTTTAACCCCAAAAAATTATGTTTATCACTTTACAAAAAATATATACTTAGTACACTTAGGAAGACGCATACATTAAACATAAGTTCATCACATTATGTATTAAAACATATGTATGGTGCTTATGCACATTGATAACTCTATATTTTAGAGTTATTTTGTCCATTTTATTAATTATAATTGTTATGTTTTTAATGTTTTTAGTTCATTTTAATTTATTAAATTAATATTTACTGTTAGTTTTTTAAGGAATATATTTTTAAAGAAAATTAAAGAATTTGAATTGAAAAAGACTTAATTGCAAATAATAAAATCTAAAAATATAATTTGAATTAAAATAGGGCTTAATTACAAATATCAAAAGATTAAAAGTTAATTTGAATTAAATTAGAAGGCTAAATGCAATTAAATAAACTTTGTTTTCTGTGCAGGAAAAAGAGTTCCACGCGCAAAATTATCCACGCACGACATTATTCACGCACGTCACAGACCATCAGATCATACAATCAATGGTGAAGATCAGCCGAGTGAGATACAAGCGTGACATGGGCGATTGGACACGTTACCAGAAGGCACACTACTCAGCTCGTAGAGTGGGGTCCACCTATCTGCGCAGACCGGCGTGTAAGGTGAGACCCACCTATCTACACAAGAATTTTCTCGTGTGACGCGGTTCACATTATGTGCATGTGCCCTCTCATCACACCGAATACGAAGCTTCCATGTGTCATGTTATGCTTCCAGCGAATCAGATGTCGACATATGACATAAGTTTTGAGAAATAAAAACGCTGGAAATGGTGCTTGCTATCCAGCCGGTTTTGGGTCTCCCATGCGTGTTTAAATAGTTATTTTTGATGCATTTCTTTGTCTCCCACTTTACACGCGTGTTGTAAAAAAATATTTTATGATGTATTTTTTTTTGAGAGAGTTGGAGCTATAAATATATGCTTATTGTGATAAAATTTGGGAGGAGTAAATAGTTGAACACGCAGAAGCCATTTTTGGCTTCTGTTGTGGTTCTGCGTAGAGAGAAAAATAGAGAACGTAGAGAGCAAATTTTTCTAATTTTTGTTGTTCTTTATTTAATGTTCCTTAAAATGTCTTAATATTTTCCTGTTATAATTTTAATATTCTCTATGAATTAATTTAATTTTTTTAAGGTTACCATGTAACTTATATTATGAAACTTGGATTAATTATTTTCTAATGATTTATGAGATGTTTAATTTGTTTATTCTATTTGTGCTTAATGCTTTTGATTGTTGGAAGATTTATCAATTCATTTGTGACACTTAAATAAACTTGAAAAAACATTTTTGTGTGTATTGCTCGTGTTTAGGATAACATATATTTATAAAGAAGAGGAACTTACCTTTATTGTATGTCTAGCTATTTGAGAACTTTGAACTTAATGAATCTTGGTGAATTTAATTCTCATAGGAATATAGTGAATTATTTTAGCGAGGTGTGTTTATATGGAGCTCGGAAGAGATATATGGATAAATTAGGAGTTCTTGGTTGACAAATTAAATGAAAAACATAAATCAAGAGAAAATAATATGATTCAAGTGAATTAATTTTGTGAAACTAAAATCTTAGAATTTTCTTATTTATTGTTATAAAAAATCAGTATTAGTTAAACACCATCCAACTATCAATTGTTTTGATAAAATCAAATTGAAACAATTTTAGTACTTAACAAATACTAGTAACAAATCTCTGTGGGAACGATATCTTACTTATCATTTATTACTTGTGACCGTGTATACTTGGACTTTCGTGTTCTCATAAAGAGCCAACACACATGATACTCTAAAAAATTTACTTTCATAAATTTGATACACGACTCATATTTTAAAAAAGAGACAAATGCACCCAAAATCCTCTAGTTATGCTGGTTAAATTAGTTTAATTTCTTCATTATTTTTGTAATAATTTAATTTTTTTTGTTATGTAAAATAACAGTACAAAACAAGTAATAAAATTTTAAAACTTTTTGTTTTTATTTTTTATTTTTTTCAATTTCGTAGTAATTGTTGTCTATTACTAAAAGTTATATCTTAATAATGGTTAAAATAATGTGAGATTAAAATAATAAAAATGATTATCTATCATTCAAGTATTAATTTTTCAAAATAAATGTAATAAACAACGAAAAAAATACAAAAATACTAAATTATTATTTTTGACATAAAAAATGGATTTTTGTTGTCACCTACCATTTCTAAAACTTGGTATTTTATTCACCTAATTTATTGTATTTTTGAATGCTATAATTCTTTCTTACTTTTTTGACATTTTTTTAATATTTTTTTGCAAAAAAACTTAAGTATGATCAATTTGAACAATACTATTAAGTAATTCATCTGTCATAACTTGCTACCAATGAGGGTTAGAACTAGATTCTCTATAGTTTTGGGGTTCATGATGAGACAAAATAGTAGAGAAACATTGGTAATCACGAAGATGAAAAGGAAGACTACTTACACGAGTAGAACGACGGAGTGATGACTCTGGACAATCAGGTAGTTGGTCTTCAGAAGATGTTGTTATGGTAGGATCAGCAGAAGGAGCAGACACATCAGGAGAAGCCGTAGTAGACGATGGTGAGGGTAATGGAGCAATGTCAGGAGGAAATAAATCAAAAGTTGGGTCATTAAAAAATGAGAGTGAGGTAGGAGATGAGACATGAAATGAGGAAATAGAGGAAAACATTTTATGTTCCCAAAAGATGACATGACGAGAGATGCGTAATCGTTTAGAGATAGGGTCCCAACAATGATAGCCTTTGTGTTCTATTCCATACCCTAAGAAACAACAAAGGCGAGCACGAGGTTCTAATTTATTGCATTCATGAGGGTGAAGAAGAACAAAATAGGCATAACCAAACACTTTGAGCAGTTCATAAGATGGAGAAGTACTATAGAGACGCTCATAAGGGAATTGATTGTGAATAATAGGCATGGGAACACGATTGATGGTATAAACAGCTGTAAAAGCTGCTTCATCCTAGAAGCGTTCAGGACAAGAACTAGAAATGAGGAGAGTGCGAACAATATTAAGGGTATGTCTGTGTTTTCGTTCAGCTCTTCCATTTTGTTGAGATGTGCCAGGACAAGAATATTGAGAAAAAGTCCCATTTTGTCGAAGAAAATTTAAAAACTTTGTTTCTTTATATTCCATAGCATTATCAGCTCTAAGTACTTTGATATTTTGAGAAAATTGGGTTTTAACCATTTGAGCAAAATCATAATAAATTTTGGGTAATTCAGATCTATGTTTCATGAGAAAAATCCATGTGAATCTTGAATAATCATCAATAAAAATGACAAAGTAAACACATCCCCCCATAGTAGGATGTGGGGATGGACCCCAAACATCAGAATGAATTAAGTCAAAATGGGAGACAGAAGTAGAATCACTTTTATTAAAACATAAAACAGGTTGTTTTCCCAATTGACAAGGCAAAAAATTTACATTATCAGAAATAGAAACAGATCCTAATTTACCAGAAGATGCTAAGGGACAAAGACGTCCTATAGATGTATGGCCTAGACGAGCATGCCATAGGTTGATAGGAGTAGTAGAAGCAGCAACAGAAGTATGAGGAGAATTGGGTAGATATAGGTTGATAAGTTCAAATAATCGTCCAATCTTATGGCCTATCCCAAGGATCTGTCCTGTCTGTGGATCCTGCACATGACAACCAGAAGAGGAAAAAGTAATAGTAAGACCAAGTTCACATAATTGACCAACAGAGATAAGATTTAGAGTAAGGTTGGGAATATGAAAGGTGTCAGAAAGTGATATAGAAGATGTGGAAACTTGTCCTACAGCATTAACATGCATATGTGAACCATTGGCAGTTTGAATTAAAGGTTTGGAGATGGAAGATTGTGTGGGAGAGAAGATGTGAGTATCATGAGTCATATGGTTACAACAAGCAGAATCAAAATACCATAAAGATTTACCTGATGTGAGAGACAAGGTAGTAAGAGGAGGATTACTAGATTGTGAGAGAACATGTTTAAGAAGACCTTCAAGTTCTTGAGTAGAGAACGTAAATTTGTCATGATTATCCTCAGAAACAGCAGTAGTGATAGATGAGTTACTATTTTTACCTGAACCATGTTGAGAGGGATTTCAAGAGAGATTCTGTGAGGAATGCTGAGAGGGATTCCGAAAGCAATCTCTGTTAAAGTGTCCTGGACCCTTCTTGTGACAATATATACATACCCTAATGGGACATGTAAGAAGCTCATGATTAGGGTTGTGATAGTAGGTACAGCCTTGATGTTTGAAGTCCTCTTTTGAACCTCCTTTAGGGTGATAAAAGGGGGTGACAAGAACAGAATCTGTATGATGAACTTTGAAAACCCCCATCCGAGTTTCTTCAGAGCGAAGCTCGGTCACAGTAGTATCTAAGGATGGGAAAGGACTCCGATGGAGTAAGGAAGCCCGAACAAGTTCAAATCGATCATGGAGAGCCATGAGAAAAATAACAAGACGCTGGTGATTACGGTAAGTTGCAAACATCTCAGCATCAATCTTTTTCGTCCAAGTTGGTTCAGAGAGAGCGAGTTGATCCCAAATAGTATGCATTTCAGAGAGAAATTGGTTAATGGTTTGATCAGCCATTTGACGTTTGGTATGAAGAGTTGTTAGAAGTTGATATTGGTTGGCCAAATCTGTTGTAGTGAAGCGAGCCTCAAGAAATTCCCAAACTTCTTTGGCAGTGTCAAAACACCCAAATTCACCATGGATAGAGGGTAAGGTGGTGTTACGGAACCAGGTAATAATTTGATGGTGTTTACTCTCCCAATCTTCAAGGCGGTCAGTAAATAAGGAGTTGTTTTCAGTAGTTTCTTGGATGGGTATAGAGATATCACCAGTTATGAAACGCCATAACTTGTGTCCTTTCAAGAAACTTTTCATTGCTTGTGCCCAGGCTAGGTAGTTAGTATCATCAAGGGTGGTAGAGATTGGTTTTGGGACATCATTTCGATCCATTTTAACGAAATAATGGAGGAAATATAAAGCAAATATATAGAAACAGTATAAAGAAGATATCCTTAAAAAATGAAAATAGGAGTTGAAAACAAGCCTGGAATCGGGTTGAGGTGAGCCGGGTTGGAGTGAGCTGGGTTAGAGTGAGCTGAGTTGAGGTGAGCCGGGTTGGAGTGAGCCGAGTTGAGAGTAAACCGAGTTAGGGTGAGCCGGGTTGGCTGTGATGAAGAGAGGCGAAATTTTGATAGAAATTTTAAAGGTATATGAGAGGCTCTGATACCATGTGAAGAGTATAGAGAGATTAGAAGAAAGAATGATTTAATGTTGTATTGGTGTGTTTTAGAATGTACATAGAGAACTCTATTTATAGAGTTGTAACAAGTGTAGTACAAGTGAAATAGTAAGTGTAGTACAAGTGAAATAGTAAATGTAGTACAAGTGAAATAGTGTTAGTGTAGTACAAGTGAAATAATACAAGTGTAGTACAAGTGAAGTATAAGTGAATTACAATATCAAATATAACTTAATAGAGGCAATGCTAATTCTTCAAATTTGCACAAGAAAACCCCACATATGCCCTTATTTTGAAACCTGATAAATTCTTTGGTCAATATACTAGTCCAGCATAGGGTACCCATATCGAATAATTAAAACTATGGTTATCAAGAAAAAAATTGACGATTTTTTCAAAAATAATCGTAACTGATTTGGAGTGAGATAGTGATGGTTTTTATAATATCGAAAATGTAATTAACTAAACCAAACATATGTTAATATTATATTTCATATACATATAATTACATAAAAAAATATTTTAAATATTAAAACACACAATATTTTGAATAGTTTGATTGAATTTTGCCTATTCTTACATATATATATATATATATTACTTAAAAATATTTGCTAAATAGCTAAAGAATTGATTTAATGTTAATATTTTAAATAATATAATAGAGTAATTGTAATGTTAATAGCAATTTAGATCCAAGTTTGAATCATGTTTTATTTATTTAATATAAAAAAGAATATTTTAGTGCTTTAAAAAAAAGAGTACCATGTTAGCATACTAATTTTTTTAATATATATATTTGAATAAATGTGTTGTTAAACATTAAAAAAATCATTATCCAAAGTATTATCCAATCTATTCAAAATCGATAGGTAACAATTATGATTATTAGCCTCTCCATACCGTCTGTTGCCGTGCCTATCCTATTAGCATCCTCTCCCTTCTTTCGGTACATGACATAATTTATTTTGTGTCAGATTGCCCACGCCAGATAGTGAAATTAACAAGCTTCTTCAGTTGTACTAATCATTCTCATAACATTCCATAAATAATCAAAATGTAGCCCTTTTGTTATTTTCAATAGATCATGAAAAAATGACTCTTTCCAAACAACCTTTGCTTTATGACAAGACCATAATGCATGTGGTAACATCTTTACCAACTCCATTACATCTTTACCAACTCCATTACATATTGGCCATCAAGAGTATTGCAAAACTCTTTTTCTACACAAATTAGCATACATTGGAAGAATTTCATTGCAGGCTTTCCATACAAACAACTTTGCTTATTGGGTGAAATGAGGCACCATATATTCTTCCACCAACTCTGATCCCCTAGGTTACTATAGCTAGCACCCAAATCTCCCTTGGTACTCAATCTCCTTAACTCCTCAGCCAACCAATTGCACTCTTTCCTAAAAAAAGCCATTCTCAACCTTCGTCCACCCATTAGAGAACTTTGAGAATAGCTTCTGTCTCGTAAGCCATAAATTCTCTCTAATCAACCTCTCATTCCACAATCCAGCATCAATAATTAACTCATCTACAAACAATTCTCAATAAATGTATGAGAGAAAATCGCACAAAACGACCCTGCATAAGGTAACCAAGGATCCCCATAAACATGAATAGAACTACAATCTCCAATCCTCCATTTTAATCCAGCTTTACATAAGTCTCTTCCCCATATTACACACATCCAAAGGTAGGAAGAAAATGAGGGCATGGTAGTAGATAGATATCCCCAATTAAGAGTATTTCCCTTTAGTACCTTGGCAACCAAACTCTCACCACCTTGTATGATTCTCCAACAAGGCTTAGAGACTAGAGCTTGGTTAAAAGATGATAAATTCCTAGACCAAGCCCCTTCCCCAAAAGTTTTGGTTGATAGATTTCTCCCATGCCATCCAATGAATGAATTTTTTGTCCAAGTCATAACCCCACCAAAAATTTCCACTAAGCTTTGTATTTAATTACAAAGAGTTACTAGTTATTTGAAATAACTCATGGTATAGGTGACGATAACTTGTACCAAAGATTTTAGTAAAACCTTTTTGCTAGCCATAGAGTACTTTCCCTTCCAGCTATTAAGTTTTCTCCACACATTATCCTTAATATATCTAAATAGCGTTTTCTTGTTTTTCTAGTTATTGCATGAAGACCAATGTATCTATCATGGCAATTTATAGGAATATCAAGGATATCCAAGGCTACATTCTTATCTTCTTTATTGCTCTTAGGTGACGTTTGGTTCACAAAATGGAATTAGAATAGGAATGAGAATGAGAATGAAATGGAAAGGAAACAATGTTGTTTGGTTTGATCATTAGAATGAAAGAAGAAATCAGTATTACAGTGTTTGGTTTGCCACTAGAATGTAATGGAAAAAACTATAAATTATCTTAATACATTTATATTTAATAAAGTTTAAATAATATTATTTAATTATTATTTTTTCGTCACACAAAATACATTATTGAAATCATTATTTTTCTAAATAATTATTACTTAAAAAGAAAATATATTATTAAAATTATTATTTTTCTAAATAGGGTTTTGAGGTTTGGGATTTGAGATTTAGGGTTTAGGGATTTGAGATTTGGGATTTAGGGTTTAGGGATTTGGGATTTGGGATTTGGGGTTTAGGGATTAGGGTTATATTTGTGGGTTAAGGTTTAGGGTTAAAATTATTATTTTTCTAAATAGGGTTTAGGGTTTTAAGATTTAGGATTTAGGATTTTAGGATTTGGGGTTTAGGGTTTAGGGCTTAGGGTTTAAGGTTTTGGGATTTTGGGTTTGCGGTTAAGGGTTAAGGTAGGGTTTTGAGATTTTGGTTTTAGGGTTTAGGATTTTATGGTTTAGGGTTTAGTGTTTTGGGATTTAAGGTTTATAGTTTAGGTTTAGGGTTTAATGTTTTGGGGTTGGGATTGGGGTTTTATGGTTTTGGGGTTAGGTGTTAGGGGTTTGGGGTTTGGGTTTGGGTTTGGGTTTGAGTTTGGGTTTAGGGTTTAAGGTTTAAAGTTTTGGGTTTTGGGTTTTGGGATTTAGGTTTTAGGGTTTAGGATTTAGAGTTTTGGGATTTGAGTTTGGGGTCATATTTGGGATAGGGGTAAAATTTGAAAAATAATTTGAGATGAGAATGGAATCATGATTCCTAACGGAAGGAGAAGGAACTTCTACTTTAGGAATCAAATCCATTCCTAACTCCTTTTTCAGCCTAACCAAACATACAAATGGAAAGAATCAATTTTGATTCCTTTCCTTTCCTTTCCATTCCTTCCAACCAAACACAACATTAGGGTTCTCTACATGTTAACCTCCCGACTAGAAGCACTTTCATATACCTCCAACATTTCTTTAAGTTTTCTACATGAATCATTGATAACCTTTAGGAAGACAAAACTATCATTAGCAAAGATGAGGTGACTAACTTTTGGACTTACTCTAGCAGCAAACACCCTCTTAGTAAGATTGTTACTTTTCTACTTCCTTAGAAATCTCGGGAGACCTTCAACACATATTATAAACAAATAATGTGAGAGGAGATATCCACACCCTATTTGGTTTAAAGCTATCTAAAATAACTTATGCATACCATAAGGCAGGGAACGTATAATTGAAAAATAAAAGTTCTCATAAATCAATATTATAATTAAATAAATAAAAGTCTACAATTTCAATGTAAATAAGCCTATTTATATGTAAAATAAAAGAGTATGTTAATTCTTTTAAGATTCAAACTCTACTAAATCTTATCAAAATCTAATAATAAATCTTAGTCTAATAACAATTTCAATTTGAATAAAACTCTAAAATATAAAATTCCAATTATTTTAGAATATAATAATTCTATAATTTTGTCCTGCATCAGACTTCTGAACCGACAAAAAATTTGTCCTTGAGTTTAAATTGAGCTTGACGAATTTACAATGAGTGTACACACCTTTTGTTTTGTACCTTTGGTTTTGATTAAAAATTCATACACCAATACGTGTTTGAGATCTTTTCATTGACAATGAAGTCATGCTTGTGTCATCAGCAAACCTATAAGTGAATTTAGGCAAAATAAAACAAACTTGTATAGTTAGTAATAATTCATAACTAGTTTCTTCAACCAAGTCCACTTCAATTAGATCTTCGATATCACCTTCATTTTAATTTGAATTTTTTCATCATCAATAGGTATTTTTGAGTCTTCAAAATAAAGATATTCAATAATTTATGGCTCCTCATCAAATATGGGTGCTTTTAAATCATACTTGATTTCTCTTTCAAGTAAAAAATATCCATTGAAAATATTTTTCGCAAAAAATATGAAAATTTTGTTTAAAACTCAAGAACAAGTCAAAATAGACTAAAATTTGACAAAATTGAGTCAAACCGAGATAAACCAAACCATGTTCAATTAAACTGAATAAAATTTAACAAAAACTAGCCACAATTGTAGGAAGAGCTTGGAGGAGTATCACTAATAGATCGACAAGTCAAATGGTGGTGTTCCTTGTCACCAAGGAGGTTCTAATTGATGTTTTATATGAGTGGTGGCACCAATAGAATTTGTCTCACAAGTTCTAGTGTCTAACAACGGATACGCGACTCGGTGACACCGATGTTGCATTAGTTGGTACTAAAAATGTACGTGTGTGCACATGTCAAAAAATTAGAATCATTTATATAATTAATATCAAAATGAGCTAAGATACTAAAGGCCGGTTGTACATGTGTAAGTGTTTTGTAAGTTCCTTACCTTGTTGGCTAAAAAGGATTATACTCTTTTTATTTTATATTTTTAATTTTTTTTGTTGTGAATTTTAAAAAATAAAAATCTTAAAAAATAAAAGAAATATAATTCTACGAAATTGCTCACATGTGGTCATTTAAGTACTTAAAAAAATTAAATAGTCAAACAATAAGAGACCATCAGGTGATAAAAAAAAAGACAATTATTCTGAACCCAATTTTTCTATGTTTTTGGGTTAGGACTCAATTACCTTTGTTTAATAGACATGTTCATTACTTTACACATTAATCCACATTAATCCTAAAAGAAGATACAAAATGCATTATATTTTCACATTTATCCCAAAAAAAGATACATCATGCATGAAGGATGATAATAATTAGTCCTAAAGTTAAATGTAATGATTTTTACTTGCATTTTTAAACCTACAACTTTATGCCTTATAGTAGAATTATTAGATATAATATACATAGATAGATGATAATAATGAATCATATAACTAGCAGCATGGAAATAATTATTAGAATGTATAGTTGTCAATAAGAATCTACATTTGGACATAATGTGACCTTTCCTACACAATGATAACAAACAGCTTCAAATTTGACATTTTCTACTACTATATATGCAATCATTTTTTGTGCATGATTAATAATATTAAGAGTAGAGTTAAAAAGCCTTACAAGTATAATTTTTGATATTGAAGGTGTGTAACTCTCATTTTTATAACCAAACTCACGTGTATCACCATAATACTTGCCAATATTAAATATTTTATCCAAATGTTGAGCTACAATAGTAAGTCTTTATTGCTTCACATGATTCTTTCAGCTCTTGTACTAATTTTTCATTATCTATAATAAGTTTATTATTTTCTTTTCCCAAACCTACAAGACTAGATTCTATGTATTATTTTTTTCTGCAAAATATTTCTCTTCTTTTAATTTATTAGAGAAGCTTTTATGCGTCTTAAGTTGTTCATTTAACTCTTTTATTTTGCATAATTAGAATTATCTTCTATGACTCTAAGACATTTAAAAACTTCTTCTTTAGAACTTTTAAAATTATGTTTCAAGAGAAAAGAAGATTTTAGTTTCTTATTATTTGAGCTATCACCTTCGATAAAATGATTCATAATAAAAATATCTAGTAACGACACTTTGTAAATTCTAAAACGAACCAAATAAATCTAAAGGGGGGTGAATATGTTATTTTTAACTTTAACAAATTATAAATTCATAACATAAACATAACGATCAGATATACAGTAGCGTGTAAATAATAAAGAGTGAAAATTAAAAATAACCGATGAGATTTATAGGTGAAAACAACTTATGTCACAACGACCTAAGAGAAAAACTATCGGTCTATCAGATCACTTAATTTATCTACCGTGAAAATTTAATGTTCAAGTACAAACTTGATCTTACATTACTCTCCCAAAGATTATGTCCCAATATATTTTACTTATGAGCCCCAATTCTATTTTCATAGCCTCCAAGATTAACATGAGTTGGTTTTGACTGATGCTTTAATTAACTCCTCACTAATCAGCCACGTTCACATATCAATTTGGAAATAGAGTTAGCAAAAAAATCACAAATACTCTTGTATGTTTTAAAACGAATTTAATAATGAATAATCATAATTAAAAAACTCAAAACATGTATCGAATAAATTAAATCAATTAACAAATCTTAAAACAAAAATATCGAATAAATTAAATCAATTAACAAATCTTAAAACAAAAATATTAAGTACAAGTTAAATAAAAATAACTTCTTTAAAATTTAATAATTAAATCAAATAATTATTATCATACATAAATTTATTTGGTCCAAGCAAAAGAAACTAATAAAAAAAAGCTATATGAAAATAAACAAACGAAACAACTCGCTAAAAATATAAATCTTATCGCAAATTAAATTAACCTCTAAGCCGATGCCTCTTATGTAGTATCATAAATTAACCTGGACGAAACTAAGAGGCGAGTGACGTCCCTCACAAAGTATTTTCCTTTGCCCTAATTAATTAATTAATCCAATTTCCATTAAATCCGTTATGCTCCAATCACTTGAGATTAATTAATACAGTATCTATTACATATATGTCTTGCACTTGTCGTTATCACTAGAGGCTTCAAGTTAAACAGTTTTCGACTTGACCACAAGACTCAATAATTAATGTGTATTTAGGTGATACTGATGATTTAATAACATTAGGATTAATTTTTTTTAGCTTAATTACTGCTTTCCATTAAAAAATTTAATAAGACAAAAAGTCTTATTTTGAGACCTATCATACAAACATCCAAGCATTTTAGAGAAAATTACAAGTGATAATTTCACAAATTGATTTAATCGATCGACTAACACAAACTTTAATTCCAAAAATAAGTTAAAGTGTTATAAACATGTCCTATTAAATGCATTAATACAATAATATATATGATAATTATAAAAGAGATACTTGAATTATAACTCTTTAACTTTTCTTGATAGACTTATAAAAAGTTTAAAAATAAATTTTCATAAAAATATTTTATTTTTAAAAATAATAACACATAGTCCTTACGCTATTAAACCGCCTCAATTGCCTTTGGTTGGATTTCTCATGAAGTTTCGTCATACTCTAATAAGTTGTTGATCTCCCTTTCCAAACTCTTGGTTTATCAACGTCGGCTAGTGAACCAACCTCTTGCAATATCTTTTCAAGCGATTAATACTCTATATACATGACCTACTGTGTTCATTTCATATATGGAGAGCCGAAGCACAACGTACCTTTCATTTTTGAAGTAAACACATCCAGATTCTCTCTACTAGTACCGGTACACTATTGGTTTATAAACTTGTTTACAAGCCCAAAGAAATAAAAAAAAACTTTGAAATATTCTAGCCCATTTGAAGTCCAGCTCGTGGAAGCTTCTATGGTGATGATTTGGATTGATAAGGATACAGCTCATTGTTGGTGGGAAGAAGAAAAATCAATGGGTTAGGTAAGAAGATAAGTGTATGGTTTAGATTGTTTTGGTAGGTTTATATTGTGTGGCTAAGATTTATTAGTTGTTTCTATAAATACCTCTTAGTAGCAATGTAATAATCAAGTTAAAGAAATCAGAAACAAAAATTCAATAATTTCTGAGTGTTTCTGGAAAATTGTTCTTGAGTGTTCTTGAGTTTTCAGAGTTTTGATCCATAATTTTCCAACAAAGTGGTATCAGAGCTGTAGTTGGAAATATAAATATACACTATTGTATATCAAATCGAAGCTCTCGACGAGACAAATCCGACGCCGCAAGAATAATCCCGATCGGAGTTCGGACACGCCGCCACGATCCTCCTAAGGTTTTTTGACGTTCTGAATCCATCTGTGCGATCAGAATTTACAAATTCTCACTATATTGAGAATTATGTCAAGTGGAGGTATGTCATCGTTTCAAGTCCCCACACTCAACAACGATAACTATGATAATTGGAGTATTAAGATGAAGACTCTTTTGGGTGCACATGATGTGTGGGAAGTCGTATAGAAAGGCTTAAGTGAGCCAGACGATGAAACTACTCTAACGCAAGTGCAAAAAGAATCTTTGAAGGATTTGAGAAAGAGAGACAAGAAAGCCCTCTTTCTTATCTATCAAGCCTTAAATGATGATGGATTTGAGAAAATTTCAGATGCAACATCTTCCAAAGCAGCGTGGAATAAGCTTCAAATTTCTTTCAAAGGAGTCGAGAAAGTGAGTTTGAATCTCTACATATGAAAGCTTCCGAATCTATTTCTGATTATTTCTCGAGAGTTGCAGTTGTTTCTAATCAATTAAAAAGAAACAGTGAGATGTTGGGAGATGTTAGAATAATGGAAAAGATACTTTGTTCATTAGATTCCAAATTTGAACACATCGTCGTGACGATTGAGGAAACAAAAGATTTGGAAGAAATGACCATTGATGAACTCAATGGGTCATTACAAGCATATGAAGAAAAGCATAAGAAGAAGCAAGGGATCACTGAGCAACTCTTCAAGATGCAATTCAAAAATAAGCATGAAAGCCAAGGCAATGACAGAAACCAACGTGGCCGAGGTAGAGGTAAAGGTCGTGGACGAGGTGGAAGCCACGATCGTGGACGAGGTTGGAATTACAACAACAATTCCAACAACTTTGAGAGAGTAGAAAGCTCAACACAAAGTCGAGGAAGAGGTAATATGAACTGAAGGTATGACAAATCTTAAGTTCAATGCTATAATTGTCAGAAATTTGGACATTATGCTTCAGAATGTAGAACTCCTAATAATAGAGTAGATGAGAAAATCAACTACATAGAGGAGAAGACAGATGAGAAAGAAACTCTTTTTCTAGCACGGAAGGAGGGTGATAATAGTCAACCAAATGCCTGGTATCTTGACAGCGGTGCAAACAACCATATGTGTGGAAGGAAAGACATGTTCGTGGAACTAGATGAGTTAGTAAGTAGAAATGTCTCATTTGGAGATGATTCAAACGTAGCAGTGAAAGGAAGAGGTAACATTCTTATTCGTTTGAAAGATGGGCAACATCAATTTATTTCCAATGTTTACTATGTCCCAAATATGAAAAGTAACATCTTAAGTTTAGGACAATTGTTAGAGAAAGGTTATGATATTCATATGAAGGATTATAATCTTTCTATAAAAGACGATAAGAATAACCTCATTGCTAACGTACCGATGTCAAAGAATAGAATGTTCTTGATCAACATAAAAAATGACATTGCAAAGTGTCTGAAAGCCTGCTATAAAGATGCATCGTGGCTATGGCATCTTCGATTTGGACATCTCAATTTTGGAGGATTTGAGATGTTGTCTAAGAAGGAGATGGTGAAGGGACTACCTTGCATTAACTGTCCTGATCAACTTTGTGAAAGGTGCCTACTCGAAAAACAATTTCGAAAAAGCTTTCCAAAGGAGTCACACTCAAGAGCCAAGCAGCCATTGGAGCTAATCCATACTGATGTGTGCGGACCGATCAAGCCTAGCTCTCTCGGCAATAGTAACTATTTTCTTTTTTTATTGATGATTTTTCAAGAAAAACTTGGGTATATTTCTTGAAATAGAAATCAGAAGTTTTTGAAGTATTCAAAAGGTTCAAAGCTACAGTGGAGAGAGAAAGCGGTAGAAAAATCAAAGCCATGAGATCAGACCGAGGTGGAGAATTTACATCCAAGGAGTTTCAAGAGTTCTGTGAAGCAAATGGAATTCATAGATCTTTAACAGTGCCAAGATCCCCCCAACAGAATGGTGTAGCTGAAAGAAAGAACCGAACAATCCTCAATATGGCACGAAGCATGCTCAAAAGCAAAAAACTACCCAAAGATTTTTGGGCAGAAGCAGTAGCATGTGCAGTTTACTTGTCAAACCGATCTCCAACAAGAAGTGTATGGGGAAAGACACCGCAAGAGGCATGGAGTGGAAGAAAGCCTGGTATTTCCCACCTAAGAGTCTTTGGAAGTATAGCCCATGTTCATGTACCGGATGAGAGAAGAACGAAGCTTGATGATAAAAACGAGAGTTTTATCTTCATCGGTTATGATGCTAATTCAAAGGGCTATAAATTGTACAACCCACACAATAAGAAAATTGTGATTAGTCGAGATGTGGTATTCGACGAAGAAGGAGAATGGGATTTTAACTCTTATGCAGATAACTTCAATTTCTTTCCTCAGTTTAAAGAAGATGAGCAGACAATGAGGGAGCAATCTGTAGAAATTCAACAAGAGTCAATGACTCCACCTACTTCACCAATGCCAACCACTCATGAAGATCCGTCATCATCTTCAAGTGGAAGTGAAAGAGCCGTGACACGTACACGAAATCTCCAAGATCTTTATGAGGTAACAGAACGACAAGATAATCTTACCTTATTTTGTCTCTTTGCTGATTGTGAACCAGTGAGCTTTCAAGAAGCTGTACAAGAGAAGAAGTGGAGAGATGCGATGGACGAAGAAATCAATGCAATAGAGAAGAACGACACATGGGAACCTGTTTCACTTCCCAAAGGGCATAAGGCAATAGGTGTCAAATGGGTGTACAAGACAAAGAGGAATGCTACGGGAGAGATTGAAAGGCACAAGGAAAGACTAGTAGCAAAAGGATATAGTCAAAAGGCTGGAATTGACTATGATGAGGTATTTGCTCCTGTTGCTCGATTAGAAACTATACGACTAATCATTTCTTTGGCAGCTCAAAATAAGTGGAAGATACATCAAATGGATGTAAAATCTACTTTTCTAAACGGAGTCCTTGAAGAAGAAGTCTACATTAAGCAACCATCAGGCTATGAAGCAAAAGGTCACAAAGACAAGGTATTGAAGTTGAAGAAAACTCTTTATGGGTTAAAGCAAGCACCAAGAGCATGGAATAACCGCATCGACAAGTACTTTCTGGAGAACAACTTCACCAAGTGTCCCTATGAATATTCACTCTACGTCAAGATGAAGGTGGCGATATTCTAATCGTTTGCCTATACGTAGATGATCTCATCTTCACTGGAAGTAATCTGAAGCTATTTGAAGATTTTAAGAAGGTGATGACCCGAGAGTTCGAAATGACAGATATCGGGCTAATGGCATACTACCTTGGAATTGAAGTGAGGCAAAAGGAAGAAGGCATATTCATCTCTCAAGAAAGCTATGCAAGGGAGATACTAAAGAAGTTCAAAATGAACGATTCCAAGCCGATCAACACACTAGTGGAATATGGAATCAAACTATCCAAGCATGAAGATGGTGAAAGTGTGGATCCAACATTTTTCAAAAGTTTAGTTGGAAGTCTGCGTTATCTCACATGCACAAGGCCTGACATCTTGTATGCCGTTGGATTGATTAGCCGTTATATGGAGAAACCGACAATCACCCATTTCAAAGCTGCAAAAAGAATCCTACGCTATCTGAAAGGTACAATTAATTTTAGCTTGTTCTATTCAGCTTCTAATGATTACAAGCTTGTTGGATATAGTGATAGCGATTTTGGTGGAGATATAGACGATCAAAAAAGCACTTCCGGATTTGTGTTTTTCATGGGAGATACTGCTTTTACATGGATGTCGAAAAAGCAACCGATTGTCACCTTGTCTAGCTGTGAAACAGAATATGTAGCAGCTAACTCATGTGTTTGCCATGCAATTTGGCTGAGAAAATTGTTAAAGGAGCTAAGTATGACACAAGAGGATCCAACCAAAATTTGTGTCGATAACAAGTCAACTATTGCCTTAGCCAAAAATCCTGTTTTCCATGATCGAAGCAAACACATAGATACTCGATATCATTACATCAGGGAGTGCATCACAAGAAAGGATGTACAACTCGAGTATGTAAAATCACAAGATCAAATTGCCAACATCTACACTAAACCGCTCAAGCAAGAAGACTTTGTCAGATTGAGAAATTTGCTCGGCATCATAAAACAAGTTTAAGGGGTAGTGTTGGTTTGTAAACTTGTTTACAAGCCCAAAGAAATCAAAAAAACAAACTTTGAAATATTCTAGCCCATTTGAAGTCCAGCTTGTGGAAGCTTCTATGGTGATGATCTAGATTGATAAGGATACAACTCGAGTATGAAAAATCAATGAGTTAGGTAAGAAGATAAGTGTATGGTTTAGATTGTTTTGGTAGGTTTATATTGTGTGGCTTAGATTTATTAGTTGTTTCTATAAATACCTCTTAGTAGCAATGTAATAATCAAGTTAAAGAAATCAGAAACAAAAATTCAATAATTTCTGAGTGTTTCTGAAAAATTGTTCTTGAGTGTTCTTGAGTTTTCAGAGTTTTGATCCATAATTTTCCAACATACACATCTACGAGTATCTAATCACTTCCTTACACCCATCAATCTTTGTCCAGAATTCCCCAAATCAAAAACATTATTTGTTTCCTTTTTAACAGCCTTGCTACTATCAGTTCCACTTTAAAAGTTATGGCTACGTGATCAACTTTTATGTGCAAGACTCATAGCAGATTGTATTAAGTGAGCCAACTTGCATTGATAAAGGCTTTATCCAACCTAAATTGGGTAAAATCCTCAACCTTCCTTCTATTGCTCCATGTGAATTTATACCCTTCAAAGCCCACATCAACCAGCCATGAATGCAATAATCTACCACCTAGGTTTGTAGTTCTTATCTAAGTGCTCATGTAATGAAGTTATTTCATTAACATCCCCAAGAATAACACATAGATGTCAATTAATATAAGCCAACCTTCTCCGTAATTCCAATCTTCTCTAAGGTTTCAATCATGATTTCCATAAAAACCAATAACTCTGAAAACTCCAACCTCCTGACTCCTAATAATTCAATCTATATAACTACTACCATAGCCGTAATAGTAACATCCAGCTTCCTATTCAAAAGAAGCAACAAACCACCAGCTCTGTCCCTCCTTGGGACCTCAAAAGCAACAATCAAATCACACATCTATTCTGGCCCTCTCATTATTTCCTTGTGTCAACTTGGATTCCATCAAGAAAACCAATTTGGGAACTTAAGTTATGATATCCATATGAAGAGCACGGATACACATAGGATTGCCAAGCCCCCTAGCATTCCAACTTAGTAGATTTATGATGCATGACGGGGCAATTCAACAGACCCTATAACAGTTTGTGAAGATAAGTCTCAGGTCACAACACATTTGTCACCAAACTCTGAATTTACAATCCTCCCTTTCATACCAATACCAAAAAGTTTGAATGACCCTCTTTTGCTTTAGACTTAACACCCAACACTCAATTTTTTTTCTCCTCAACTACCTATTTCATACCATTATCAACTCCTGGTGTACAACCATCACCATATCGTGATCCCAATTTTTATAACCCAGATTCTCGCCTTTTAAATTTTGCAAATTAACTCCCAAGGCCTTATTAGATATGAAGTGCATTAAATTTGGGCCCACTACCTCTATGGGCTTACTTGCAATAGCTTCACTCGGCCCACTATGCACATCTTGTACGGTCACAATTTCCCCAAACATAGCATCACTGCTTCCCATGCTCCCATATCTTATAACCATCTTGTCTCTACCAATACCACCATTTTCTCATATTCACTGTTCCGCCCTAATTCCTAAATTTTTCAATTGGCAATGACCATTTCCATTTCTAGAATTGGATTCATCTTTCGATCAAATACAAGTCCCTACATACTATCAACACCAATTTGTACATCACTTTCCATAAGTCCCTTCCTTTTATGCACATTCCTATCATTATCTGTAGCCTTGTTATTGCTAGATTCTTTAAGAAATTGCCTAAACCATTTCTTAACCTCTTATATTGTCCTTTTTCCTTCTTTCATCTTCATCCATAACCCATATATCTTCACATCCACCCCTTCTAGTATTAAGTGTCATCATTCCACATGTAAAACATATAACAGGAAGTTTCTTATACTTGAAATCTAGCCAAATTAGAGTAAAATCCTCTGGAATTATCCAAATTCCAAGTAAGAAAGTGATGTAGGGGATTTAAGGATGAAAACAAAGAAATGAAGAACAAGAATGAAAGAAGAAGAAGAAGAAGAAGAATAGGGGTTTTGGAGGATAAGTCAAAGAACAATGTTCTCATCTCAAAACATATCATATCATATATTCATCAAAAGTTTTCAAAATACAATAAAAGATGTCTATTTATAGTCAAACTTCTAGGAGACCTCTTATAATTGGGCTTTTACATAACAATAAATTATATAATACTAATAGTTATAATTTTACGTCAAACTCCACTACTTGGAAAAACTTGACTACGATGAGTTGTAACACTATAGTGCAATAGGTTGAAGAGTAAGAACTTTTTCATTCTTATTGGATGATGCATGAGAAATAACATAAAATAAGAACCATCATCCCAAACCTACAATGTATTCAAAAATAGAAAGTAAGTCTTGAAATGACTTTATTATGCATCATTCCATCCCATTTGAAATGTGTATGCTTAGTCATATGTATATGAAATTTTAATAAATATGTACTAGCAAGACAAATGGGATGACAATAGTATTATCGAGATTTTTTTTGGATTTTTTGAGCGAAAGACAATGGTTATGAAAAACACAAAGGCTATACTCAATGAGCTTAATCAAAACACAAGAGGAAATATGAATGAATCCTTTAGCTAGGCATGGTTTTAGCTCCAATAAAAAATAAGGCCTAAATTTAGGTGGAATAAGTGGAAACGTGACTTTTAAATTCCTTGGTAAAGTACCAAGAATGCTTGTGAGTAGACTTTGATTAACACACATGACAAATAATTCACTAACATGCTTTCCATTAGACTCTTTTTTTTTAAAATAGATTTAGAAGAAGTAGGCTCAAAAGAGTCAGTAAGAGGTAATGATTGTTTTAGCTTCTCTCACAATAGGCTTAATTAGGTGCTTTTCAAGGAACATTGAGGTAGAAACATTCAAAATAATAAGTGTTTCATCTTAGGTCAAGTTTTAATTGGTTCATTGTCATAAGAAAACCTATTATTTTGAATCTTAAACCAAAATTTCTCACTAAAATACTAAAATGCACATTTAATATATCAATCCAATCTAAGAAAATATTAGCACTCGTTCTACCATTAAACAAAGAAACATAAGGTTTGGTTTTGAGAGAAAATATTTGGAAAAAGTATGAAAGGACATTTTGAAATGGGTAGAAAACTATTGCAAATTTACTAAACTTAACTACTACAATATAATTAACACAAATCAAATACGATATTGTAGAGGGAAACACCAAACCAATGATTGAAGATGGGAGTCCAAAAGTTTCTCCAAAGTTAGTGGACAATTCGGCAATTATTATGGAACCAAATCAAGTGTTAAAGCATGCCAACCACCAAAATAGTTTCAAATTAGATTGAAGTAACCTGATTTTTTTCTTCTTCTTCAGCTTGTTGGATGGTTTAGACCTCAAATCACATACGATGAATAATTAAAAAAAACAATGCAAAAAAACTTCAGTTCGTTGCTCGTGAATTGACTCAGTTGGTGTAATGCTAAATATTTCTAGTTGTGGCTCTCAACATTTTCGATGGAGTTTATGGATATGAACGAAGGTTTACTAATTATGGGCACTTTGCTAACAAGGATGAAGGGGTCAACGAACTACTCTAATTCTGACGATGAAAGGCTGGTGGCTGACAATGACAAGACAATGACGTATGTCGGGCTATCGTTGGAGGTTTTTCCATGGGTGGAGATTGATTCACTGGCCTTCACAAAGAAACTAAAATTGATATTGGGTTTTATTGGGGCTATCGAAAATGAATGACGAGGTGGATAATGAGTTGTTGGGTGGTGGTCGCGATGGCAAGTTTCAATGGACTGGATATTTAGGTTCTGGGTTTGACGAAGATCAATGATGGTATTCTGAGGTTAAATATAGTGGGAAGAGATGAAGATGATATGGGTAATCAGGCGAATATAAGAGGTGTGTTATTTAAATGGCCCAAAAAAAATGTGGCCCAAGACCCATTGCTAAAATAAACCTTATATTCATTTGCTATATATTTGCAGCAAAAGAAAAACAACCAACCGTTGTTTGAGAGGGCTATTAGAGAAGCTGCTGGAGAAGAAGTGAGCTGCGGTTGGCTGAAAACAGAGGAATAATTGAAGGAGAAAAGAGCAACGAGAATGGCCACCTGTTTTCATTCATTTCTGGCCACCAGCAGAGTTGGCCCTCTTCGACTTCCTCAATTTGTTTCAGTCTGCATCCGCTTATCAGCCATCTTTGTTTTTCGTCTGCCAGCCTGTTTTGGTGTCACCTCCGCCAAGAATAGTCTCGCCAGCCAATAAGCTTCAGCCTAGTGACTCCAATAGTGCCGGTGTTTGCCTTCACAAGTGAGCAGCACAGTTTCGCCACCTCCACACTCTATCTTGTTTGGTAATATCTAAAATTTAGGATTTATTTGTTGGGTTTGTTTGCTGCAGAAAATATTTGGGTATATTTTGGATCTTGGTGTAATTTGTAAAGCTCTCTAAAAATTAGTGTTTGTATCTTCATTTGATTATTAGTGGATTTTCCTCGGTATGCCGTCGTCAGTGGAGTAGACTTTTCACATTGAAAAGTTGAACCACTTAAATTATTGTGTGTCATTTATTTTCTTACTGGTTATAATTTATTTGTTACCCATTATTATTAATTTGTGTAACCAAAATTGGACCCGATCTTCGCTTCCGCAAGTGTTAATTCATAACAAATTGGTATCAGAGCATTGGGTTATTATGTTATTTATTGGAACTGATCAAGTTTGCTCGTTTGGATTTATTTTGAGCTTCTGGTTATTTGATTGATTTCATATTTTTTGGGTTGTGTTTTTGTTTATTTAATATTGGGTTTTCTGTCATGGTGGCAAAATACGAAATTGAGAAATTCAAAGGTAGAAATGATTTTAGTCTATGACGTATGAAGATGTGGACTGTATTAGTTAAAGAATGGCTCGTTAAGACACTTGAAGGCAAGGATAAATTACCATAAAAATTGACTGATGAAGAAAAAGATGCATTGATGGAAAATGCTCTTAATTCAATTCAGTTATCCTTGTCTGATGAGGTATTACGCAAAGTTGGTGATAAGGAATCTCTTGTTGGGTTATGGCTTAAATTGGAGAATTTGTATATGACCAAGTCTTTGACAAGTCAGTTATATTTGAAGCAGTGCTTGTATACATTCAGAATGTCAGAAGGTACACCTTTACACTATCACCTTGATGAATTTACTAAAATTATTCGTGATCTGAAAAAAGGTGGTGTTAAGATTGATGATGAGGATCAAGCCTTAGTTCTATTATGTTCTTTTATATGGGCGAGACACTATTTCTTTGGAAGATGTCAAAGTAGCTTTGAATTCTAGAGAGTTGAAGAAAAAGGTGTCTACAAGCAACAATGATAATAGCAGTGATTTATTTGTCAGAGGTAGAAATCAAGAAAAAGGCACAAGAAATAATAGAGATAAGTCTAGATCCAAATCTAGAAAAAGAAAAGATAAATGCAACCATTGCCATCAGGAAGGGCACTGGAAAGTAAATTGTCCAAAACTCAAAGGTAAAGGAAAATCTACCATAATGTCTTCTGGTACTAATGATGTTGTTGGTGTTGCAGATAGTTCTGGTTCTGATGGTGAAAATGTTCTATCAGTATCTATTGGTTCTCCTGGAGATGTTTGGATTCTTGATTTGAGTTGCACGTACCATATGTGTCCCAGTAGAGATTGGTTTGCTTCTTATCAGTCTATTGATGGAGATGTTGTCTTGATGGGAAAAAATGTCCTATAAGGTTATTGGTATTGGAACTGTCTGAATTAAGATGCATGATGATATTGTTAGGACTTTGAAAGATGTTCGCCATGTTCTAGATTTGAAAAATAACTTGATATCTTTGGATACTCTTGATTCACAAGGCTACAAGTACGTAGCTGAAGGTAGAATTTTAAAAGTTAGTAATGGTGCTCTCGTTAATAAAAGGCAATTGTCATGTGGCCTCTATATGCTTCAGGGTAGTACTGTTATTGGCAGTGTATCAGTTTCATCCTTGTCAAATCAAAATTCTAACACTACTCGATTATGGCATATGTGACTTGGGCATATGAGTGAAGTAGGGATGTCTATTTTGAGCAAACGGGATTTACTTTATGGTCAGAAAATTGGGAAGCTTGATTTCTGTGAGCATTGTGTTTATGGAAAGCATCGTGGGGTGAAGTTCAGTACAACCATCCATAAAACGAAAGGTATTGTTGATTATATTCATTCAGATCTTTGGGGTCCTTCTCATGTTGTGTCTAAGGGTGGTGCCCGGTATATGTTGACTTTTATTGATGACTTCTCTAGTCATGTTTGGGTGTATTTTCTGAAGAACAAGAATGATGTGTTCTCAAAATTTGTGAAATTCAAGGCTTGTATAGAGAATCAAACAGGCAAGAAAATCAAGCATTTGAGAATTGACAATGGTTTGGAATTTTGTGACAGTTAGTTTAATGAGTTATGTGAAAGAAATGGCATAGTGAGACACCACACTTTGCATCATACACCACAGTAAAATAGAGTAGCAAAAATTCTGAATATGACTCTCTTAGAAAGAGCTCGTTGTATGCTCTTTCAAGCTGACTTGAATAAATCCTTTTGGACTGAAGCTTGTAACCATGCCTGCTATTTGATGAATCGATCTCCATCAACTACAATTGAGTTGAAGACTCCGTTTGAGGTATTTTTTGGTACTCCTGCTAATTATTCTGATTTGAAAGTTTTTGGTTGTCCTACTTATGTTCATGTTAATGATGGTAAACTTGAGCCTAGGGCATTGAAATGCATATTTTTGGGGTATCCTTCTGGTGTGAAAGGTTATAGATTATGGTGTGTTGAACCCAAGTCACCTAAATTTTTTATTAGCAAAGATGTTAAGTTTGATGAGTTTTTCATATTGCAAAAGAAAAAAGAGTTTATTGTTGTAGATAAAGACCATGGTGTTAGTGAGCAGGTGGAGCTTGAGAGTGGAGCTCCTAGTCAAGTGTAAGAGGGCACTTTAGATCAGCCATCTGTGGATGAGATAGATGATTCTGCTCATGATGTAGTAGAAGAGCAACATGAGAAACCATATAGTATCGCTAAGGGTAAAGGAATAAGAGAGATTTGTCGCCCTCAGAGGTATGCAGATGCAGACTTAGTTTCTTTTGCATTATTCGTGGTAGAGTCTATTGAGGTGCATGAACCTTCTAGTTATCATAAAGCTACCACTTGTGATGAGTCTATTCAGTGGCTTGTTGCTATGAATAAAGAGATTGAATCACTTCATAAGAATCATACATGGAAATTCGTGAAACTGCTTAAGGGCCAGAAGATTGTTGAAAACAAATGGGTTTTCAAGAAAAAAGAAGGTATACCTGAGGTTGAAGCAGCTAAGTTCAAGGCACGTGTTATTGCAAAGGGCTATTGTCAGAAGAAAGGTATTGACTTCAATGAAGTATTTTCACCTGTTGTAAAACATAGCTCTATTCGTGTGTTACTTGCTATAGTTGCATTGTTTGACATGGAATTAGAACAACTTGATGTCAAGACAGCCTTCTTACATGGTGAGCTTGAGAAACAAATATATATGCATAAACTAGAGGGGTTTGTTGTTCCAGGTAAGGAAGATCATGTTTGTTTATTGAAAAAGTCTTTATATGGGTTGAAGTAGTCCCCTAGGCATTGGTATAAGCGGTTTGATTCTTTTATGATTGATCATGGTTATTCTAGGAGTGATTATGATAGTTGTGTTTATCATAAAAGATTCCATGATGGTTCATCTGTTTATTTTTTGCTTTATGTTGATTACATACTGATTGCTTCTAAGAATAAGTTTGAGATTCAGAAATTAAAGTCTCAACTTAGTGGTGAGTTTGAGATGAAAGATTTAGGTCCAGTGAAGAAAATTTTGGGCATGGAAATTTATAGGGATAGACAAACGGGCAAGCTTTATTTGACTCAGAAAATTTATATTGAAAAAGTTCTTGAATGCTTTGGCATGAAAGATATGGAACCTGTGAGTACGCTGTTAGCTGCGCATTTCAGGCTTTCTTTGGATTTGTCACCACGGTCAGAAGAAGAAGAGCAGTACATGTCTCAGGTTCCATATGCTAGTGTCGTTGGTAGTTTGATGTATGCTATGGTTTGTACTCTTCTAGACATTTCACATGCAATTAGTGTTATCAACAGATATATGGGTAATCCTGGTATGGGTCATTGGCAAGCAGTGAAATGGATACTTTGGTATTTGAGAGGTACATCTAACTTTGGTTTGGTATATGATGGAAGTTCTAATACTAGTTGCAAGGTTATTGATTATGTGGACTCCGATTATGCTGGTGATTTGGATAGAAGAAGATCTCTAACAGGTTATGTCTTCACTCTTTCTCATTGTGCCATTAGTTGGAAGGTTACTTTACAGTCTACAGTTGCTTTGTCTACCACAAAGGCAGAATATATGGCAGTAATAGAAGCAGTGATAGAAGCCATTTGGCTTAGAGGTTTGGTTTGTGATTTGGGTTTACACCAAGATACTTCTATTGTATTTTGTGATAGTCAAAGTGCGATACATTTGACTAAGAATACTATGTATCATGAAAGAACCAAACATATTGATGTCAGATATCACTTCGTTCATGACATTGTCTCTCAAGGTGCTACTGTTATCAATAAGATAGTCACTATAGAGAATCTAGCTGATATGTTAACCAAACTAGTTCCATTTAATAAGTTCAAGCATTGCTTGGACTTGATTGGTATTTGCAGAATATGATCACCCTTTGGGGCTATGGATGACGGTTATTTGGTAATCCGAAGAATTTCATATCTGAAGAACTTATTTTGTGTTTTGAGCCAAGGTGTAGATTTGTTATTTAAATGTCCCAAAACAAACATGGCACAGGACCCAATACTAAAATAAAACCTATATTCATTTGCTATATATATATATTAACTAAGTTTCCTTAGTTCCCTATGCGTGAAGAATCCATAAGAGTTGCAGCAAAAGAAAAACAACCAGCAGTTGTTTGAGAGAGCTATTAGAGAAATTGCTGGAGAAGAAGTGAGTTTTCATTGGCCGAAAACAGAAGAATAATTGAAGGACAAAAGAGCGGCGAGAACAACCACCTGTTTTCATTCATTTCTGGCCACCAACAGAGTTGGCCCTTTTTGACTTCCTCAATCTGTATCCGCTTATCAGCCATCTTCGTTTTTCGTCCATTAGCCTGTTTTGGCTTTAACTCCACCAAGAACAGTCTCTCGAGCCCATAAGCTTCAGCCTAGTGACTCCAACAGTGCCAGTGTTTGCCTTCACAAGTGAGCAATACAACTTCACCACCTCCACACTCTCTCTTGTTCAGTAATATCTAAAAGTTAGGATTTATTTGCTAATTCTGTGCAGAAAAAATTTGGGTATATTGTGGATCTTGGTGTAATTTGTGAAGCTCTCTGAAAATTAGTGTTTGTATCTTCATTTGATTATTAGTGGATTTTCCTCGGTGTTCCGTCGTTAGTGGAGTAGATTTTTCACATTGAAAAGTTGAACCACTTAAATTATTGTGTGTCATTTATTTTCTTACTGGTTATAATTTATTTGTTACTCATTATTATTAATTTGTGCAACCAAAATTGGACCCAATATTCGCTTCCGCAAGTGTTAATACATAACAGGGTGAATACAAGATGATGGTATTTTGATGTAACTAGAAGAAGGGTAAGGTTGATGATGGCTAGTTTTGGGATGTGGAATGGTTATGGTGGTTGTTGCGAGTGTTTGAATGGCGTGTTTAGGTCCCGAGTGGCAGTGTGGTGGTGCAATTTTCAGGCGATGGCTTCTAGATATGGGATATTTCTGTGTTTGTGAATTTTGATTTTTTTTAATTAGAAAATGATATTAGGATTAGGGATTGGAAAAGAAATTTGGCTAGAAATTGATAGAAGATAGAAAATGGTGGATTGATTCTTTTAAGAAAAGAAAAACAAACCATGTGCTGATACCAATCTAATGGAGGAAATTTTAGAGATTTAAAGCAAAGAAATGAAGAATAAGAAAGAAAAAAAAGGGATTTGGAGGAAAAATCAAAGAAAAATGTTCTCATCTCAAAACATATCATATCAAATATTCATTAAAAGTTCTCAAAATCAAATAAAAGATATTTATTTATAGTCAAATATCTATTGTAAAACCTTTTATAATTAGGCTTTGACATAACCATAAATTACATAATATTAATAGTTATAGTTCTCATGTCAGAAAGGCAATTAAAGATATTGACAATCATTAACTCTACCTCATTTTACAACCAAATCACTAGATGGATAAAGATCAACCTCCGTTACAACTCCAATTCTACCAAGTTTCTTCTCATCGATCCAATCACGAGGAAGTCTAATGACATGGTTAAGATCATAGCCTACCTATATATCTCTTTTTATGAAATTTTTCTTTATTAACCAAATATTCGCTCATATGCCACTGTTTTTTTTTGAGTTCATTGTCTCAATTGATGATAATTATCAAAAATTTATATTTTATGATGTATCTATGTTGTTAGTGTTAGAAATACAATCATTAAGTATTTTTAACATGGTATCAGAGTCACTTTTTTCACCTTTCTATTAACAATTTTGTCTTTTTTGGTGTTACTTCACCCTTATAGTTTCCACTGTCACAACAGCCGTTACAGTCACTCACCGTTGAACCTCCAACTTCTTTTAGTAGTTGTCCTTAGGTTCCGGTCCTACAGTCGCCGTTGTTGAGGAGTCCTACACTACACAAACCATTACAATCACTGTCTTCGTCATGCATCTTGCTCCGATAAAATTTCTATAGGTAATACAGTGATCATCTCGCCCTGATCTACACAACCGTGGAAATCCCACAACCATTGGAGTCTAGACGCTCCATCATGCGCTGCTCAAAGGAACTACATATCTTCCTCAAGTGCTGCCAACTGAAACCAAACGTCGTCGTGCATCCTACTCCGAAAACCTTTATGTTGATACCACTGTGATTGCCTCGACCAGATCTACACAACCATGGAAGTCTCGCAATCATCGAATGTCGCACGCACTCTCATGCACCGACAACAAAAATTGCACGTTAGATTCATGCACCTCACACGCTGCACTCTAGTCCTATGATGTCATCAGTGATGCATCCCTAGGGCTGACTTCATCATCGCCTTCTATTGACATTATCGTTTGACCGTACCGTTGACCATGGAGTTAATTTTGTTGATCGTTGACCCATATGTTGATCGTTGGCCATTGACTTTTTGTAGTTTAGGCCCTCCCTACTCAGTTTTTCGCATAAACCTCATTTTTGTAGTCTGTTTTTGCATATTGTGTTTCCAAATGGATAAAATTTATGTTTTTCTTCCTTGCCTCATCAATATTGTATTGGAAAGAACCAAGAATTACTTATCATGGTCTCAAGCTATACGCAATTTTCTTAAGGGTCGCATGCTCTGGCATTACTGTATTGGTGCAATTATCATTCCTATCAAAGGAACAAGTGAAGAAAATGCTACCTTTCTTGGTCGCATGATTGAATGGGATAGTCACATCCATATAATCCTCACATGGATTCGGAATACTTCCATTCCCTCCATCTCCAATCTGTTGGGCAGCTTTGATAATGCCAAATCAATATGGGATATGTTGGCCAAAAGGTACTCCACTACTCACGAATCCATGAAATATCAATTAATAGTTGAATTGCATCAACTTTGACAAGAACTAGGGCAATCCATCTATGACTACTATGATCAGCTTTGCTTCCTTTGGGACCAAATTGACCTTTGTGATCCAATTTGGGCATGCTCAACTGATGCTCAGCAATATACTACAATTAGGGATGAATTTCATCTCTATGAGTTCCTGATGTCACTTAATAAGGACTTTGAGCCCATCTGAGGTCAACTTCTTAATCGCAATCCTCCTCCCTCTCTTGATACTATTGTAAACAAGTTGGTTAGATAAGAAGGTCGGCTTGCAACCTTTCAAGCCCATAATAAGTTCAATGTTTTGTCTATTACTCCTCATATTGTGTAGATCTGATACCAAGAAGATGCTACCAAGGAAGGTAGCATCTTCTTCACTTGCTCCTTTGATAGGAATGATAATTGCACCAGTACAGTAATGCCAGAGCATCGACCCTTAAGAAAAATTTGCATAGCTTGATACCATGACGCTTGCAATAATTGCAGAACTTATATCTCTTAATAGATATACATTAACACTTAGTATTTACTTGAAATGAGAGAAAGAAACCGATTGAAATGAGACTGTCCGTTTTAATCTATAATTATAAATTTAATGGGATCTTGTGCTTTTATTTCTAGGAACAAACTCAAAACATGTCATAAAAAAGATGACATTTTTTTATAAATAAATCACAACTTCTCAAACAATATATAATATATATAGTCACAATTTATTATACAATCCTTTAAGGAACCTTATGTACTTGTAAGTACTTTAGTCTATATGGTTCAGTTGGATCATGAGTCTGACAGTCTAGTCTATATGGTTCAGTTGGATCGTGACTCTGATAGCTTCTAATTCATTGCTAAGAAATAACTCAGATTGAATGAGTGAGAACTCATCGACCCCTATGTCAAGTATATTAATAAAAAGTTTCTACATAAATTGTTACGGAGGGAGGAAACATAATTAGAAATATTCTAACCAAAACAAAAGAGGTGCTAAGGGCTAAAACATAAATGACAAATCAACAAGTAAATTGCCTAAAGGAGACAAAGGAAATAAGCAATACAACCATAAAGAAAAAATGACACATAAATGGATGAAACGACAATGAACAATGAACACTTATGCTCTTGCATCATTGCTATTTAATAAAAATCAAAGAAAGATCTCCATTCTAAGAATTTTCTCGCGAGCTCTCAAATGGCGGTTTGCTAAGGCTCCATTTCCTTGCTAGGATTTTTCGATCTCTTTAACAAATTGATTAGGTAATAACTTCACAAATCAACAACTCTATCTTCATGGACTTGTTTTCTGTCATTTGTTTTTTTACTTTTCTCTTGATCCCTTCTTGGTTCATGACTTTGTTTGGAGATTTCTTATTTTTTATGTAGTTTGCAAAATAAGGAGTTATGCTATTGAATTGAGGCTTGCAACTCATGGTATTTTTCTCAAACACATCAATCCATCTTCATTTTCCTCTATCTCACTTTCATCCATGTTAGTTTCCTACCTTCCTAATTTTTTCACCACTACGATATGTATGCCCTTTAGTTTGTTAGCATCTTCATCTACTGCTGAGTTGTTTGGCTCTTTATCACTATTTTTAGGAAGATACTTATCTTTCTCGATTGAATCTCTGGTATTTTACTATTTATGTGTTTCTATGTCTCCTCCTCTCTAAACTTGATCTAGTAGAGCACTCTATACTTGTTGTTCTCTTTGTGGCTATGTTATGAAGATCGTGCAAGCTGATTATGAGCTTGTAGAGGTAGCTTTAGTGTTGGATCCAATTGAAGTCCTAAACATTAGGTGATTTTACATTTATTTTATTTTATTTTATTTCTTTCTTTATGTTTTTTGTTTAGAATAACTTTTGTTATTTGTGATTTCCATAGTTTATACTTGTTGGACCTCTATATTCTGTATTGATTTGAAATGTATGACATTGGTGTTGAGGAGGATCATGAATCTTTGGTATGATTGAAGGGTTTGGTCCTTGACATGTCTAAATTAAGGAATCTATTATCCAAATTAATTGCATAGCTAGATAGCTAGCTTGTTAATGTGACTGGTTTTAGTTGGTGTCCTTAAGAAAGTTTGATAGTTTTCAAAACTAGTTAATTACAAGTTTGGCTCCCAGTGCTGTGTATTTGTAGTTGAAGATTGAGTTTACAGATGGTTGGGTATTGATGTTTTCTTTTTATTATTTCATTTAGTTTTAGTGTTTTTACTATTTCTCTATGTTAGAAAAAATAACTGGGTTGAAGCTAACACACAACTAAAGTGAAATTGAGAATAATGAAAATAAAATGGATACAAATATTTTATGTGGAAAACCCCCGAAAAAATTGGGGTAAAAAACCACGGGCAAGTGTAGGAGGATTTCATTATTGTAAAATAGTGATTACAATTCCTTCTCTCTAGTTACAATGAGAAAACAATTCTAACCTCTATTGTAATAGGAAATAACTCTCTCACAAAATAGGGAAAATATTACTTACAAAGAAGAAACAAATTATCCTCTCGATGTAGTAACTCACAAGATAACTCTCACAAAGAATTTTTCTATCTTTCTTATGGATGCTCTCTAATTCATTTTGTTTTATAGGCAACATTCTTGAAGAACTTGTGGTAGCAAAGACTCCATGTTCATCTCCATATTTAATGGTCAAGAAATTAGTGCTCCATATTTAATGAATAAGGAGTTAGTGCTCCAATAACAACCTTAATTAAATACCTTCCATGTTTCCTACTTCATCTATTAGCAAAATATGACATTAAATCAAGAAAGTGGCTTTACCACTAAACAAGGCTATCAATTATCACATTCCCCCACTTAAAGTCACTTATGTAATCCTTCCATCCTTCCTCACTTACAAAATCCATGCTTGCTTACGTTTTCGCTAGACCACATAAGAATCTACACCATTTAAACTTGTCAGCATTGATTGGCTTAGTCATGACATCTGCTAGGTTCTCGTCAGTGTGAATCTTCTACGTATCCACACTACCTTCTTCCACTACTTCTCGAACAAAGTGATATTGAACCCTTATGTGCTTTGTCCGTGAATGAAAAGTTGGATTCCTTGCTATGTTCAAAGCACTCTGACTGTCACAAAACAAAACAATCTTCTCCTACTTATGCCCGAGCTCCTCCAATAACCTTTGTATCCAGACTGCTTCCTTGCAAGCTTGTGTAGCGTCCATGTATTCTGCTTCCATTGTAGATAGAGCTACAACTGATTGTAGTTTAGATACCCAACTTACAACTCCTCTTGTAAGTGTAAACACATAACCTGTAGTAGACTTGTTTTTATTGAGATCCCTTGAAAAATCTGAATCAACATAGCCTCTGACAATAAAATATAATCCTCCATAACATAGTGCATCATTTGAGGTTCCTATGATGTATCTCAAAACCCTCTTCACAATATTCTAATGCTCTCCTCCAAGATTTGCCATAAACCGACTAACTACTCCCTGGTCTTATACATATCATGGCAAACATTAAACTTCCCACTACTAATGTATACGGTACTCGAGACATCTCTTTCCTCTCTACTTAATTGCTAGGACACATACTTGAAGATAACTTGAAATTAATAGGAAGTGGGGTAGAAATTGGATTACTATCTTGCATGTTGAAGCATCGTAAGATCTTGTTGAAGTAGTTCTTCTAAGAAAGCCAAATCTTCCTATTATTTATGTCTCATTGAATCTGCATCCCTAGAATCTTTTTTGTTGGTCCCAAGTCCTTCATATCAAACTCTCTGCCAACTGTGCCTTCAATTCTTGGATTTGATCTCTGTTGGGGCCTACTACCAACATGTCATCCACATATATCAACAAGATAATAAAATTCTTATCACCATCAAACCTTTTGAAGTACGTACAATGGTCTGAACCGAGTCTATTGTATCCAAGACTAATAATTAAGGAATCAAATCTCTTATACCAACACCTCGGTGCCTATTTGAGATCGTATAGAGATTTGTTCAATCTACAAACCAAGTTGTCCTTTCCTATTTCAGTAAAACCTTCTGGTTGGAGCATATAGATTTCTTCTTCCAGTTCTCCATGAAGAAATGTAGTTTTCACATCTAACTGTTCTAGATGTAAGTCAAACATAGCACACATAGCCAGGACTATTCTGATTGTTGTAAGTCGAACTACCGAGAAAAATATCTCGTTGAAATCAATACCTTCTTTCTAAGCAAATCCTTGCACAAAACCGTTCAACTTGATCATTGTTATCCCGCTTGATCTTATACACCCATTTGTTACCTATGGCTTTTATCCCATGTGGTAATGGTACCAGTTCCCAAGTCTTGTTCTTATGTAGAGCTTTAATTTCTTCCTGCATTGTTTCCATCCATAAAGACACATTTGAGCTACTTGTAGCTTCTTTGAAAGTTAAGGGCTCTCCATCCTACGTTAACAGACAGTCTGCAACATTTCTCTCTGTAATATACTCTTAATGCCAAGCTGGCACCCTTCTCACACGAGTTGACATGCGAGCTTCTGAAGCCTCAGACTCGACTGGTTCTTGTACCTCGTGCTCTAGTGTTACTTTAGTAGAAACTGGAGTTTCTTGTATCGGATTATTTTCCACTTGTATTGTTATAGTCTCTGAAACCTCTTTCAATGTGCTATTGTTTCCATTTGTTTGTATTAGTTGATCTTCTACAAAGATCAAATCTCTGCTGACAATAACCTTATGGGTAGTGGGATCCCATAAGCAATACCCATTCACTCCGTCAGCATACCCCAAGAATATACACCTCATAGATTTAGGATTCAACTTCATTCTTTCTTGGGCATTATACATCACATACACCGGACATCCAAAAGAATGTAAAAAGAGAGTAGTCTACTCACTTACCAGTCCATATCTCCATCGATGTCTTTAAATCAATTGTTGTTGATGGCGACCGATTTATCACATAACAAGCGATTTTGGCTACTTCTACCCAAAAAGAGTTGGATTGACCTACAGTCCTCAACATAGCTCTCATTCGCTCTACCACTCCATTTTGTTGAGGCGTGTATGTGACTGTGAACTATCATTTAATACCTTTTCACTTACAAAGAGCAAGAAACTCTCTGTCTGTGTACTCTCTTCCATTATATGTGCTCAAGCATTTGATCTTTTTCCTAGATTCAAGTTCCACCCATGCTTTGAAGTCTTTGAATACCAGAAATACATCTGACTTCTTCTTGATTGGATACATCCAACATCTTCTGGAATAATCATTAATAAAAGACACAAAATACTTTGCTCCTTCTAGGGACATTTCTGGTGACTCTCATACATCAGAATGAATCAAGTCTATAATACATTTACTCTTGGCATTAGATATGTTAAACTTTAATCTATGCTGCTACTTGTAACATAATGCTCACAAAAAGGTAGATGTACCAATTTGAGCCTTGGAAGTAGCTTTCTATCAGAGAGAATCTTCACACCTCGTTCTGACATGTGACCTAGTTTGAGATGCCAAATCTTCGTCAACTCTTCTCCCTTGCTAATTGATGTGACACACACATCAACTTCTTGTAGTGTTTTTTCTTAGCATGAATAGATTCGTCTCGATCTTTTTTTCCTTCATAACCACAAGTGCGCCTTTGACAATTTTCATGATCCCATTTTCAATATGGGTCTTGCATCCAAGACTATCCATTTGACCCAAAGACAATAGATTTTTCCTCAGGCCTTTCATATATCGTACCTCCTAAATAGTGCAAATTGTACCATCAAACATATTTATCTTGATAGTACCAATACCAACGATCTCTAAAGCATGATCATCGCCCATGTGTACAAAACCTCCTAAGACTGGGTTCATATTTGTAAAACCATTATCTCTGAGATGTCATGTGCCATGTTGCTCCCGAGTCTAATAACCAGATATCAATGAATTTCTTTCTGCCTCCAAATTTCGTTGTTGCCTCACTGTATAGAACTTCACCATCATTTGAGGCACTTTTCATATTCCCTTAAGCATTTGATGACTCAGGGACTCCATTCTTCTTTTTGAACCAACAATCCTTCTTGACAGGTCTTTTGTTGCCACAATTGTAGCACTTGAAATTCTTCTTACTTCTTAATTTTGATCTACCATGATTTTGACTCCCATTGGGGCCACGTTTCGTTGATCTTCCTCTCTTCATCGTCAAAGCTTTCACTTGCTACGAACCTGCCTATCTATCTTTCTTGTTTTTATGCCTGGTTTCTTATTCAAAAATAGCTCTTACAATTTCGTCGAAGACTAGATAGTCCGTGAGGATGTTGTTCGTCAGATTGATGATGAGTTGATCATATGAGTCGAGTATACTTTGTATTAGAATTTCTGCACATTTAGATGTCTCTATTGTGTAACCCATTGATGTAAGTTGCAAAAATAGAGTATTCAAAATGTTGATGTGGTCAGTCACCATGTGGATTCCGTCATTCGAAGAGTGTACAATCTCCCTTTTAAGAAGATCTTATTGTGCAATGACTTGGCCTCGTACAATCTTGTTAGAGTATCCTGTATCTCCTTTGCAGTCTTCTTTTCTGTTACACTAGATAATATTCTATCGACTAGTGCTAAGTCCAGATCGGCAATTGCATTGTCGTCCATCTCGTTCCACTTGCTGTCATCAGTGATATCTACGTGCTTTTCTCCAATTACTGCCAAACAATTGTTTTTCCTCAAAATTGTCGTAATCTTCATTTTCCACAACGAGAAATTACTCTTATTGAACTTCTCAACATAGAACTTTGTCGTAGTCACATCTCGTTCACAATGATCTGTTTCACACCCCTTAACCAATTGCTTTAATACCATTGTTAGGAAAAATTACCTGGTTGAAGTTAATACACAAATAAAGCGAAATTGAGAATAATAAAAGTAAAATGGACACAAATATTTTACGTGGAAAACCCCCGAACAAATTGGGGTAAAAAACTACGGGCAAGTGTAGGAGGATTACAACATTTTCTCTCTAGTTATAATGAGATAACAATTTTAACCTCTATTATAATAGGAGAAATAACTCTCTCACAAAATAGGAAAAATATTACATACAAAGAAAGAACAAATTTTTCTCTCTATGTAGTAACTCACAAGATAACTCTCACAAAAACTATTTATATCTTTCTTATGGATGCTCTCTAATTCATTTGCTCTTATATTTTGCATAAATAAAACAAGCTATTTATAAGCAACATTCTTGAAGAACTTGTGGTAGCAAAGACTCCATGTTCATCTACACATTTAATGGTGAAGAAATTAGTGCTCCATATTTAATAAATAAGGAGTTAATGCTCTATATTTAATGAATAATGAGTTATTGTTCCAATAACAACATTAATTAAATGTCTTCCATGTTTTCTATTTCATCCATTAACAAAATATAACATTAAATTAAGAAAGTAGTTTTACCACTAAACAAGACTATCAATTATCACACTCCGTAAATTGAAGTTTCCCTTGCTTTTTTAATGTAATCTTCTATCTTTGACTGAACCCAAAAAAATAAATAAATAAAATCAATATGAGCTTGTATTTATCTTGTATTAAACCTATAACATAATACTTTTTAATCCCAGTATATAATATATATGAAAAAATTTAAATATAATAATTTTTTAATAAATATCAAATAATTAGATATATAAAACTATATTAAATAAAAAAATTGTGTCACAATAAACAAATTATTTCAAATAAATTATATTTATAATATTTTTATGATTAATAATAGTGATCATATTTTTTCATTGTAAATATCGAAGGGATTTATCTTCTCCGTATTTATAAGACAATGAGATTCTAGCATGAGGAGTCCAGATTCTAAATTTACTTTAAAAAGTCCAATTAATTCTCTTATTTTTCTAGGGTGTCTCCAACATATAGTAAATATGTAAAAAATAATAATTAAAGAGATAAATCATTATAGTATAAAAGTGAACCTTGTGCTTTTGATGGTACATAGAGTGCCATAAAAAATAATACTAGGTAATTTAGTTCCCAACTAAAATGGATTTGAGGGCATTCAAGTGGTTTTTTTTTAAATAATTTTTTTTATGATAAACATGCAAAATATCCTACTGTTTCATAAAAAGTTGTAACTTGACTAAAATAATACTGTTTTTTAGTGTTTATTTTCATGTAATGTGGGCAGTTCGAGCATCCATCAACGAAAAGTAAAAATATTTCTTGATTTATAGAAGACATTCTGGATCAAGTAGTGTAAATCCCGATTGGTAAAAAAAACTTATTATAAAAAATAATTAGGTAATCCTAACTTGAAAATAAATTTTAAAATCTTATAATTATTTTATAATTTATTATAAGTTATTATCAACGTTATTTAATATAAAAAGATTATGTATTTTTTGTTACATTATTTATTGATTTAAAATTTTAGTTTTTTAATATAAAATATTTATTATTAGTTTATTATTTTTATAAATTTTTATTTATAATAAAAATTTAAAATTTAAAAAATAAAAAATAAAAAAATATTTAAAATATTACTTTACTTTATGTTATTTTCTCGTTGGGAATCCCCTATGTTATTACAATTTTTTTTTTAAATAAAAATGATAATTAAATTTTAAGTTATAGAAGAAGAAAAAAGTCTACAATTCCACCGCATCCCGTTGATTCAGAATCACATCACATGATTTTAATTGACAATTTTAAAATCTTCATCCTAGGGTCCAGAATAGAGCCAGCACTTGAAAAACTTGCCTTACTATATTCCTCTTTTTTTCTCACCTCACATCCATCTCCACAGGCAAGATTGAGTTCTGATAAAAAGTATGCGTATAATATTTCAGCTAGCTTGTATCTATTTTGGGCGAAATCAATTTTTTAAATTTTTTTACATAAGTCACAAAACTCAATTTTGTTACAAACATATCCCTGAACTCAATAATATAGATACATTTTTACTAACATTATTTATTATTATAATAAGTCAAAAAAAAAAAACAAGTCATATAATTTTTTTTATTTTAAGAAAATTAGATATAGATAAATAAGACATTTCACCCCTAATATTCTAATAAAACTATTTGTTATTATATATGTCAACAAAAATCAAATAAATCGTATAATTTTTTTTCATTTTTGAAAAATTTATCCTTTTTTATGTCACTTATCATTATTCATTCCTAAACCATATAAAGTTAAATAATAAATATACAATTATATTCATATATTCTATTATAGTATATAACTTTATATACCACCAAGATTTTAATTATAATACACAATTTTAAAACTATTATTATAATTATATCATACAACTTAATTATATCACTTTTATGTCACATGAACCGATATGTTAATCAATAATTAGTGATATCGAATATTATATACATTAAATTTAAATTCTTTAATATATATTTATGTGTTGTCTTTTTAAATAAATCTTTACACGCTTATATATTTACGCAAGTATTTCCTATTGACGAGATAAAAATGACGCTGCTTTGTTTTTCAATAGGAGTAAATGCTAAGACAACTAATAGTTTATTCTACTTCAAAATTTTGACTAGCCCTCCTGAAAACTAAATCCTAGCTCCACTTTGATCACAGTGAATAGCATGATCACCGTAGCTAGCCCATACTAAAGAATCTTAGACATCATTCATCACTAAATATACATTTGTAATCTAGTTGAAGGTATTTAGAGTGGTTCTGGGTGAAAACTAACTCAGTCTGATCTTAACACTATACATCAAAAAAAGCTTTAGAACTAAAGCCTAAGAAAATCTCACTCTACAAAACTGCCTCCAAATGATTGCATCATTCTTTGGAAACAGTTGGTATCTTATTCACCATCACCTTCGTTCAACTAAAATTACCTAAAGACAACACAAGCCCGAGCTCCTATATAGCTGCTTGGATGTGAGCCCATTCTAACTTACCCCCAAAATGGTGGTATATGTCCAAAAGTACCTTAGTTTATCAAAGACCCCCTCTTTGAAGATGGTCATTGTGGTATTCTCCATTTGAATATTTTTTAGACATACATCATCCATACGATGTGTATCTGGTTGTAGCATAGGAATAAGGGCAGTCTTTACTTCACTAGGAGTAGTCCAATCTCATTTTTTTGGAGACCGGGGATTCTAAAGCAGGTTTAGGTACCTCAATTTCTTTTTCATGGAGCAAGACCGTCTCAGAGGTGGTGCATTCTTCAAAACACATGAGGTCTCCACCTCATGGAGAAATTTTTCAGCACGTGTGGGGGAGTCAATCTGGATCATCTCATCGACCCTAATGCTTGCCACCATGTCATCAATTCCAAAGTTTGTAAAATCCATCCCTACATGACAAAAATAAGGATACAAATCAAAATGAGTAACATAACAAGTACATCGTGTATGAACTTGATGGTGTAGTGCGATAGTTCCTCCATACTGCGAAATCCCTAAAACGAGGTTCAATGAGGTATCTTGAGTCACGTGTAAGGAATTCTATAGCTCAAGACAATGTACTTTTTCCTTCCCATCATCACCAAAATGAAGTAACATCTCCTGACCTCATGGCTATGTGGTGCCAAAATTATGGTTCTAAGTGGCACGTACTATCACCCTCAACATAGAAGTACTTGTCCTTCCATTTAGGTTGACTATCAGGCAGATTCAAAATAAGACCTTGGAGAGTGATGGCCAAGATGTACACCCTAACCCATTTATTTTGATACAATACATGGCACATAACTCACCTTTTTTTAGCTCGTAACAAGCTCCTCACCGACTATGGATAAACATAGAAGAGTTCTCCACACATTAGAATTTATTTATGCTAAACTCATGTTGTATGTGTACAAAATGCAAACTACCACCTGAGGTATAGGAAACCTTAAATGAACTTGTAACGACCATTCATGTAACACGTACCATCCATGGGATATGCCATCTATATCGAGAGTGTTTTAGGGGATTGGAACTAGGTCCACACATAGTGGAATTAAGTATGCCCTTATTTGGAAGTATGTGTCCCCTATTGTTAGCCTACTTGGTAATTTATGGATTTACTTCCCTGGGTTTCTTTTTCTACAGGCTCCCCAGTTGGCTAATGGCATGGTTTCCTTTTCCTCTAAACCTTTTGAGGAATTATGATATAGATGAGAGGTATAGGATTTAAGGTTGAAGCATCCAACATATTGTGAACCAGAGTGCTTGTAGTTGTAGGAACTTGATCTCCAGTGGGGGCACTTGTAGATTCAAGAACTTGATCTCCTATGATGGCTCGAGGTAGACTCACGTGACATTTGATCTATCTCCATGGTTATCCTAAAGTGCTTTATCCAAAATCGTGTGATTCCTTGTACACGAACCCCATCATTTGAACTAGGGGTGGAAACAGGGAGTGCCAGTACCCCGTCTTATGCTATGGGTTCCCTTACCCATATTTATTTACCCCATTTATTATACCAATGGATAACTAGGGGTAAGATGTCATTGACTCCTGAGATGGGGGTGGACCTAGATGGAACCCTAGTTGATTGGGAACTAGGTTGCTCGACTATAGATTAAAACAAGTAAATTAAAAATGAGGTAAAGCAAAAGCACTTAAAGATAGCGAATTGATTCTCTCTTTTAATGACCTGAATTTCTAGGAGCATAGACTAAATTTTCTAACATGGGCTAAAATTCTTCAAGTAAGGCCTGAAAATCTTCACAAGGACTGGATTTATTTGAAGGGATTTTGACTTGCTAATGGAAATGAATTTATAAAGAAGGTTAGAGCTCTTAATATAGTAGGTAAGAGACCTAGATTTCTTAGGAGAAACTAAAAGATTTGTAAACAAAGGATTTGAAAAGATTGCATCCCCAAAAAGTTTGAAACTATCCATTAAAATATGTACCCTGATAAGAGTGATTCTTTCATCTTGCTTTAAGATAAAATAAAGGGGGTTTAATATTTGAGTGTTATGGACCTAAGTACCCCGTGACCACATGGTAGTTTGACATACTTATCTAATGAGATACATAAGGTACTTGACATACATGATCTACAATAGGTGAATGAGGTGACTAATAGTGGGGTACATGACTTGGTTAAGGGACAAGAAGAGATGTATTATAGAGATATATGGGAGTGACCTCATCCTAGGATAATGGTCGTTCCAATGGGATACCAACACCTAGAGTTAAAAGTGCCTATATATATATACCTATGTAACTGATTAGTGTGATTTGACTCTCTCTCTTAGATCTCTCTAGAATCCTGTAGTGCTTATGATTCTTTCTATACATGTACCAACATGAAACAATAAAATTAAATCCAATTGGGAAAAAACATCATCAAACTCCAGGACAGAGCTTGCCATTTGTTGGGAGCATCCATCTCCCAGAGCAGTAAACATTATCACCAACTTTCCAACCAAGTACATCCTTAATTGCTTCAGCCTCATACTCAAGATACTTTTTCCACATACAATAATGTAAAATTCCAACATGGAACGAGTGGCTTGGTGAGGAAGAAGATAGCCGATAAAGTACTACATGTATAAAGGTATTATATTCCCTTTGCCTAATAGCTTAAGCTTTTAAGAAAGTTTGTTTTAACATGATATCAAAACTAGGGGTCTCATCTTCAAACACCAATAACCTCAAATGTGAAATTTCAAGTATTTAACATGCATGGTGCAATATAAAGTCAACACTTATAGTGGAGTGATAGATGCATAAAAGTATTATTAGCTCTTTTCCTAATAACTTAAGCTTTTGGGAGAGAGAGTTTCATAAAAAAAATTCTAATATAAAGCCTATGAGTTTACTATTCATCTTCTTCGGCATACAACACTGACAATATTGCTCTTCATGTAGCATATTTTTCTTCCTTAAGTGACATGCATAAACGATATTGCCTTTTAGCTTACCAATTCAAGATTCACATAATTAATATCCTTCCTAATTGGAAATGGTAGGTTCCTTGGATTTTAATAAATGATATGATCATTTTAACAGAAGCATCCCTAGTCTCGCTCATTGATAAACAACATTTTGGTACACTAATTTACAATTTGTACCGTGATGGAAATCCTTCCATCACTTCGGTTGAATTAACAAAATGAAGAAAAAATAACTTATAGATGTCAAGCTACAATATATTTTCAAGTTATATACTTTAGATGACCTATATTAGTCAAAAATTAAATTTGATTCCTACCACTTGTTTTATAACATCTATTATAAAATATAACAATAAATAAAATTGTGTTATTTGAGAAAATTATATTTAACTAGTTAGTGGTGTGTCCAACTCTGATTACAGATAATGAAATAGGTCTAACTTGCTTATTTTCCTATTTTGTTTATTTTTTATAACAAACTAAACGAAGCTTGAGAATAAGAGAAATTTTTTTGGCTCTTAAACCTCGTTTTATATACAGTAAAAATTATGAAACTGAGAAATTGTTGAACCAGTTACATAGTTGTATTTATTCTCTATAATGCAAGCATGCATTTGTTATATCTTATGTTGTGGTTTACATTTTTGGAAGATTATATAAGCTATAAGGTTAGTTATTAATCCAAATAGTGGTTCATATTATCATTTTCCAAACTTTTTCTAATGTTCCATAAAGAATTTCTAAATACCCAGACTTTATAAACAAAAGCAAAAAAATTAAATAAAATTCAACATCGACATTTCATGCTTTTTAATTGATGATGAATATCCATTTCTTGATTCGGAATGATTTTATACAATGCAATAGAACCAAATACAAAACATCTAGATAAAAGCTAAAGTCTCAAATTTCATAAAGGACTAAACCCTAATGGTAATCAACATCCCTAGCTCACAAGACTAATCAATGCATTCCCCAATAAATCAACAAAACAAAAACAACCATATTATAAAACACATACTACCCTTAGAAATCATGAAAAAATTAAAAATTGTGACGAAGATATAGAAGAAAAGAAAAAAGACAGACCTTCAAATCTTATTTCCTTGTCCCACCTGGTACATGCCATAAGAGAAGGTGCCACCTCCTAATATTGATCAAATCTTTCAAGAATTCATAATAATCTCAATACATATTTAAAATTGTTTTCTTTATCCTTTTATTATGGCACCATTGGCCGATCTTGTTACCCATGAAGAGATTGCAAACCTTATTGAACTTAATGGAAACCTTTGTTATGACATACCTGAAATTGACTTAGAGGAGGATAATGAAGAAGTTATCATTGCAACTTCAATAAAACTGGTAGGGAAGGTACTCACTTACTCATGTCAAGATCCATACGAATCATAGGCTTTTCAATTCTAAAAGGTCAATCTAATAGGTAAAGACACTCATAATCTTTATAAACTCTACCATAAATTATATTTAATCAATTTGGGATATTACTCTTAACTTCCCTTCAAAGTATGGACATTTTTTTCTTGTAGAGCCCATCACTTTGTATTTTTAACATATTTTATTCTATTCTATTCTATTTAGATCACTTGTCTTTTTTTATTTTTGCAAGATCCTTTTTTTATTAGGCGAGGCCCAAATATTTTGGCTCAATCAACTGAAGTTCTATATCAAAATTCATAAGAATCATGGGTTTTTCAATCCCAAAATATTAACATAATGGGTGAAGATGCCCACAATCTTTATAAACTCTATCATAGAATGTACTTAATCAATGTGGAATATTACTCTTAAAAACTAATGTGTCAAAAAATCCCAAGTGCCACTAGCAGTTGTATCTTGGGATTTAAATGGAGATATCTTAGTGGCTTTCTTAGATGCACACAAGAATATTTTATTCTTCACTTTTTCCAACCCTTTGGATCGAGATTCCATCTAGAAAACTAGAATCTATCATGTGAAAAGTTAGTTACTTTTGTTGCGCAAAAGTGACCATAGACTGATTGTTATTGAGTTGAATTTTTTCATTGTAGATTTTTGGGTTCAAGCGCGTGGTATTCATTTTACTGGTATGAAACCAACTAATATTTCGAGGCTGGCTAGATCTATAGGCACCTTACTTAAGATGGATCTTATTAAAAATAAACATTTTATGGAATGTAAATTTTTTTCGTTTTTGAGTTTCAATCTATTCAAAAAACCATTAGTTCCTAGATGAAAATCTACAAGGAAGAAAATGAAAAAGTGGCCAACTAGTAAGCATAAATATTTGGATTGATTTATGGTATGAACAATTACATGAATTATGTTATCATTATGGTATACTTGATCCTTTTGTAAATGAATGTTCACAACAATAAGCTGCACATTTTAAAGTTAGAGCTAATGTATTTATACCTATTTATGGTGAGTGGATTTGAGCAAGTTATAACCAACCTTGACCAATGTCTTTTCATTCACTTGTGGATGTTAAGCAACATGGCTTAGAATGCTTGGGTACACCTCGTACCCCTCACTCCAATCATCATTAGGCCCTATACGTAGAATATTTTTTGAGAATAAAACCTTTTCTATACATCACCCTAACTTTTCGAAGAAACAGAAAAGTTGTAACTCCTTTTCTATTAATAAAAATGAAACTTTCTATCCAAAATCCTCTTGAGTTCACCATGAAATTCAAGAGGCCCTTTAGATGGCCCAAGCCTTAAATTCAAATCAATTTATGTTGTTCTTTTGTGGTTTGTACAACACAACAAGTTATGATCTACTTCTTTTGAGATGCAAAATGCTATCTCAATCTATTGGTTTCCATGTCCCCTCCTCTATTGGGTTTTGATCAGAAAATATCTACTAGTCAACATGATGCTATTGTTTCTATTGTAATGAATAACATACCCCTTCAACCAAAGAATCTGATGGTTTATTTAATTTACAACTTCTTTCTATCACAAAAAAACTCAAACATTAGACAATCACATGGAACAAGACTTCTTTGATCAAATTCCCGCTGATCTTACTGAAGCCCAAGGTAAACACAATCCAATTCCTACTGAACCTTGGACCCCAAGTAATGCCATTGTAACCCCCATTAAAAGCTGCTACTATACTTTCTTTGATGCCCAAACCAAGTAGAGCTCAATTTACTATTAGTGGTAATTTTCGCTTTGATATTTAGAAGAACGAACGAAAGAGGAAGGTTGGGGTTTATCATAATCTATTTTCCAAAAGGAAATCCTTAGTGCAAGACTTGAACATCTATCCTATTCGGGAAGGCCTTTAGAACTCTTCTTTATTTATTTTCTTAAATGATCATTTACAATATATGGTAAATTAGGACTTAAAAGATGGTATAGGTGGTATTGTTAGTGGTGAACTACTTTTTATTTCACCAATCAAGGCGAGGAGGTGGCCTCAAACTTACCCCCAATTAGTCATAAGGTGATTTAGTTAGGATGCTCAAGGCATTGTGAGACCTCGAGCCCACATAGCTCTTATGTATTATGTTCACAAAAAAATCTTATTTTTGGTTAATGGAAACTAAGACAACTCCCTTACATTCTTATTCCTTACGAAACTCTTTAAATTATCCCAATAGTCTTATTGTTCTAGTTGTTGGTCTAACGGGGTTTTTATTTGTTTTGGGTTGATAATTTAAACTTTAACATCCTTCATATGGGTAACTATTTTGTGTTTCTTGAGTTTGAACCACCCTTTGATCTAAATGAAAAATGGATTTTGTGTTTGTGTTATATTCCACCTTATTATAGTAAAAGAAAAATCCATTGTTGGTTTGAAATTACAAATTTGATACAGTACAATAACAAACCTTGGTGTTTATTAGGCGACATTAATGACATCATGGAAAATAATGAGAAAAAAGGTTGTTCCCCTTTTATTTTTAATGAAGAAAATCAATTGATCCAATTGTTACATAAGACCCAAGCGATAGATTTGGGCATTCCTAGAATTTAATTCATTTGGGTTAACAAGCGAAAGGGTGATAACAAAATTATGCAATAATTAGATATTGGTTTGGAGAGTTCCAACTAGCTCTCTTTTTTTTTTCTTAAAGCTATGATCATTAATTTTCCTAACTATTATTCATATCACAATCCTATCATTTTAAACCATTTCGTTTTATTTCTCTATGGTTGAGATATGATGATTGTGAAAAGGTTATCGAAAGACATTGATCTAATGTTAACTGCAAGCCATGGCAATTAGATGGTAAATTATCTACATGAAGTTAACCATGTGGAATAAGAAACACTTTGGATTCATAAACTCTAAAATCAAAGAGTTATCTAATAAATTTCAAGCTTTCCAATCCAAGCCTTTGATTTAGGGTAATTCTCAATTGGAATGTTATATGCAAGAATAACTTGATGAACAATTGGTCATAGTTGAATCACTTTAGAAACAAAAATCTAGAGAACTCTAGGTTGTCAAAGGAGGTAAAAATACAAGATTTTTCTATACTTTTACTTTAAATCATAGAAGGAACGATCATATAGCAGCTTTAAAATTAAAAAAATAGGCATTGCTCTTGGGACTATAATCGAATTGGATTGGGTTTAATCAATTATTTTTACAAAAATTCCAATTCTTTTAATCTTTCTCAAATAGATTCACTTTCTAAACTTTTTCCTGAAGTAATCACCATTATGGAAAATAATGATCTCTTTTGCATTCCTTCATTATAAGAAATCAAACAAGCCCTAAATGATATGCTTGCTTTGAAAGCACCTGATAATTTGGCATTTATGCTATTTTCGATAAACGGTTTTGACATATTGTCAAGAAGGATGTTATAGCTGAAGTACAAAACATTTTTCTCACTTGTTCAATTCCCTCTCAATGGAACAAAACTTTCATATCACTCATCCATAAGGGTTCAAATCCTATTTCAACTAATCACTTTCATCGAATAAACCTCTGTAATATGATCTACAAGATGGATTCAATGATTTTAATGAAACAACTAAGAGATATTCTTTCTAAGTATATATCTCCTTTACAATCAGCTTTCATTCTTGGACATTGGATATATGAAAACACATTAATAACTCAAAAAAATTCCACTTAATGAAGAATAAGAGAATAGGTAAATGTGATTTTATTGGATTGGACTACAATTGGATATGTAGAAAGCTTATGATAAAGTAGAATGGAGTTTCATGTTGGAATTTTACAAGTTATGGGTTTCTGCACAATTTTTTTCCATTTGACTCATAGTTTCTTATCTATAGTTACCTATTCCATATTTTTAAATGGGTCACCTTTTGGAAACTTTCTACTTGAACGAGATCTTAAGCAGGGAAACCCTTTGTCACCTTATTTGTCTACCATCGTTGTTGAATGGCTTTCAAGATTAATCCATAATGCTAAATAGGAAAATCTTATTTATAGAGTACGAATATCAAAACATTCCCCTTCTATTTCACTTACTTTATGCTGATGATTTGATAATATTTATCGGAGAAAATATATCTCAATATGGAACCATTCATTCAATTCTTCAAAAATATTGCAATCATTCTGATCACATAATTAATTCTAACAAATATACTTGTTTATTTTCACCTAATATTCAAAGTGATTTATAATAGGAACTCAACACTACTTTTCATATGCCTATCTCAAATGGGAAAATCAAATATCTTGGTCATTCTCTATTTCTTTATAAAAGCAAAAACATGGAATTCCAATGTATTCTCAAAAAGGTCAAAAATAGATTATCTAGCTGAAAATCCAAATTGTTATTCCAAGATGGAAGGATAACTTTAATTAGACCAGTTTAGAACATTCTAATTTACTTGATAAGTACTTTTTGAATCCCCAATTCCATTTGTGAAGTAGTTGACAATCAAATAAGGAAGTTTTGATGGACCGGTGACATTTCTAGTACAAACTTTTTCACTCCACTTTGTTAGAATAGAATCTACTCTCCCAAACAATTTGGAGGATTGGGTTTTAGAAAACCCTCTTATTTTAACAAAGCTAAGCTAGCAAAAGTTTCTTGAGAATTGTTATTAATGATAACAAATTATGGGTGTAGCTTCTTTCAAGAAAATATCTTACCACCTCTACTTTTTTATGGATTGAAGTAAGAAACTATGATTCCTTGGTTTGGAAAGGCCTTTTATGGGCCAAAGAAGCTTTGCTACAAGGCTTCTTTTATAAGGTAGGAAATGAAAGTACCATTAATGGTTGGACTGATCTAGGGATATCAGGCTTTAAAAGTCAACTTCTACCTCTTCTTGAGTAACATTTATCTTCTTGAATTTTCACAATACAAATCTTTGTTACTAGAATAGTGGTTGTAAATAGGATATACACAAATTAGAATCAATTTTGGGTCCTAGTATTACAAAATTGATATGTTCTCTAAAACCACCCAATCTCACGCTCATTGATTCAATGGTCTTGGTCTCGCTCAATTCTGGCCGAGGTTCCTTTTATGTCAAATATGCTTATCTTGCTATCATTGAAGATCGACATCAACCCAACTTTTCTAATCTTTGGAATGGATTGTAGAAATCTAAACTCTATTAAAGTCACAATTTCTTTTGTAGAAAATCTTCCATGGAGCTTTACCTGTAAGAGCTTCAATTGGTAGGTTTAAAATCTCAATAACTATAGCTTCCAAAATCTCAATCCTTTTGGTTTCATTGGAAATGGAATATTCTATGAAATTTCTCAACAAATTGGATATCAAGTCTTATAGTCATTTCATTTTATCACCTCATCCCACTTTATTGCCAATGGATATTTTTCTTGTTGAATTCTCTCTAGTAGTAGGGTAATGTTAAAGACAATCTGGTGGTTGAGAAATAAAGTAATTTTTCAAAATAAGGTTTTACAGCCTCATAGAATTATACAAACTATCAAAACTCGAATCAAAGAACTATACCATCTTTTTCTCAACTCTCACGAAAGCTCTACTCATGAATTCAAGAGGATCTAACTTATATTATTCCTAAGTGGCAGCCTCCACCTTCTGGATCCTTTATATTAAATTTTGATGTAGCTTGGATCAATGGTCTAGCTGTAGCTGGTTTTATGGTGACCAACCATAATGGTAACTTATGTTATAGATAGACTAAAATGTTGAAAACGCCTTTGCTAGAGATAGCTGAGGTATTTGATTTTTATTACACTTTCCATGAAGCTCTAAAGTGGAGAAATAAACCAATTTATCTAGAGGGAGTTTCCAAAGTAATCATTGATGGTTTTTAAAACCTAATAATGCTCTTCACCTTCATCCAACTTTGGTTGAATTAATTAGATCTTTAGATCAAGTTCTTACTAGTTTTTCAATGCTTTTTGTATAATGGATTCTAAGGAAAAATAATACTCCAACACATTTTGTAATTAATTGGACTTTTTATTCTCAATTTAATGGCATCATTCTCATGTCTATTCTACCATAAGATCTTAGAGCTTTTGTAAATTCCTTTTCAAGAATATAGGGTAGTCCTAACTGCCTATCCTTTGAACCCAAAAAAAAAAAACACAAACAAAAGGAAAAAGTGAGGACATGACTTAAATTTTAACAAAATGATGAATTTACTGATATGTTTATCGCATATAAGGTTATCAACAAGGCGAGGTAGGTTCGAGGACCCCTACTCCATTTTTTGTCGATGATTTAAAATTTACCACTTATCTTCACTTAAAATCAAATCAAAAACATATTGGGTATCCCCATTGAAAAACAAAGACCTCAAATGAGAAACGTAGATCTAAATAATATTTTAAATATTTTTTTTATTTTTTTTTAGTAATTTTTTATTTTTATTATAAACGAAAATAAAAAAACAAATAATAAATATTTTGTAATTAAAAAATAAAATTTTAGTTAATAAATAATAAAAAATAAGCAATGTTTATGTGAAAAGGAGAAAAATAAAAATATATTTAACAATAAATACATAATTCTTTTATATTAAATAACATTGATAAAAATTTGTTACAAACTAGATGAAATAATAACAATAAATTATAAAATAATTACAAGATTTTAGATTTTTATAAAAGAAAAGTTATTGATATTTTTATTCTAATAAAGTATAATTAAAGATTAAATATAAAATATATAATGAATTATTTTGTAATTGGTTTTATTTTAATATAACTAAATCTATAAAAAAAAATTAAAATATTAAATTCTTATATATTTATTAAAACAGGGTATATACTTTTAGTGAACGAGATGGGGAATACAATCATCATCCTTATTTTACCTCATAATATAAAATATGGATCTCTATTTGTCGTTCCCAATTTTCTATTTTGTTTTTCTCATCCTAACCTCTAACTGAATAATTTCTACATAGTTTTACCTCATCAAGAAAAATTTCCAACTCTAATCATACGTTTACTATCAAACATCTCTATATTAGACTAAATCTTCTGAAATATATTAGAAAAATAATAAAACTAATACCCTTAAAATTTGTAACAACAAAAATAGCATATTTTATATTCATCCATTTAAACTTAATCGTTTGTGACACTAAGTTTTTCAACTTGGTGAAATCTTCCTAATTGAATGGCTTGGTAAAAATGTCAACAACTTACTCTTCTTACTTTTCCTATTCAACTTATACATGGTGCTAACACTTGTTCCTTACATTTAAGCTCTTATGCAAGTGACAAATAGGAGCAAGAGTACCTGATGCAATCCTGTAACTTGGGTCCATGAATGATTCATATGTAAATACTTATAACCATAAGTGGAGAAATTACCTCAATTTCTCTTGTAAAATTGAAAATAATCCAACATGTGCTCAAAAATCTATGCATGGAGATTTTTAGAACCAAATATTACCATCTAGTCAACTTTGGAAGAAAACTTGAACATCTTTACTCAAGTTAGTATGGGAAAGCATGAAAGACATAAGAAGAGGCTAGACTCCTTAGAGACTTCTATGAAAATGATGAAAATACAATTAAGACAACTAGTGGAACAATGGAAAAAATAATAAAAGGGAAAGTTTCCTAGTCAAACTCAACAAGTGAATGTTATCACAATCCTTCAAAGTGGTATTGTTCTAAACAATGACTTTTATAAAATTATTAATGGTTTATCACTTGATGCAGGAAAGACAGATGGGTACATAAAATCCAAGGAATGTCAAGCTAAGGGCGACAAAATTTTAAAACCTTGTGAGGAGAACAAGAAAGAATCATGTTCACCTCTTTTGCAACATAAGACACATAGTGAGCCTTATAGACCTCTATTTCATTTTTCACATTCTTGAAAGAGTTAAAGCAGGATAAATAATTTTATAAAACTTTATAATATGTTTTCTAAAGTTCATATTAATCTACCTCTTTTGAATGTTGTAAGTAAAGTTCTAGTTTATGCAAAACATTTCAAGGACTTCATCACCCAAAAGGGAAAATATGAGTAGAATGAGAAAGTGATGGTATTAAAATTGTTCATGCTTTAACATGACTTGCATCTCAAGTTGACAGATTTAGGAAGATTCATCACTAACATCATTATAGGAGGCAAGAAAGTGATCAAAGCAATGCTAGACTTGGGATCATATATCATTCTTATGCCTTATTTGAGATACTTGCAGCTAGGTTTGAGGAAGCAAAAGATAACAACTATATCCTTTCAGTTTGATGATAAATCTATTAAATATCTGAAGAGGACAGTTGAGGATTTATTGGTGCAGGTGGACAACCTAATTATGCCTATAGATTCTATGGCATTAAATATGAAATAGACCCTACCTAAGGACAAAATGTATACTATTTTTCTTTGTAAGTGATAAGTTTTTGAAAAGATTGTAATGTGCTTTTTTGGAACTATAGGTTTGACTATAATGTTTTTACTTGATTATTTATATAAATATATATTTTTATAATCACAATTATGTTTTGATGTATTTAAGGTTTTTTTAGATTCAAAAGAGGTAAGCAATGCCAACACACGATGACACAATACTTAAAGCACTCCAAAAGTGAAAAAAGTAAGGAATGTAAGCCTTACATTAAGAATACCCCACTGTGTAAGAGGCACGAACAATGTCAATACTAACGTTGTGTACTGCGGTGAAAGAGAAAGTGTTCTCGGACATCCAACTCTTAGGTTTTTGTACTGGGTCATTAACATTACAAGCCACGATAAAAAGAAAAAGTGTGCCATGACAGATGAGCCTTGGGTTACACTATAAGGGTGGTTTTGAGTTGTGTGTTGCGGCAAGCGTACTAAAATTTTGACTTTGAATTATTAATAGTATTATACATATAAATAGTTTACAATAGTTCATTAGGTCAAATACACATATTATTAGACTTAAAACGGATTTAGAGGCATTTGTGGGAGATTTTCACATTCAAGAAGAGAAGATAAGATTTCTAGAGATTCAAGAACCCTTTGAAGATTAGGATTACATATTTTTAGAATAGGAAATATCATCCATTATTGGTATTTAGATCTAATTTTGAATCTTTTATTTCTAGATTAATCTTTTTCTACTTTTCATGGATGAATGTTTATTTTTAATATGATCTCGGATATTAATCTAAACATGTCAACTAATTTTATTATAGGGATTTAGCTTTGTTGTCATTATTGCTTAGAATGTTTAAGTGAATATTTATATAATTAATTAAATTAAGATTATTTCTTGATTCAAGGTTTTGTTACAAGATTTATTTACGAACAATTTATTAGTTATTTATTCTTTGTAGATAGATTGAAAATTTGAAAATTAATTTTTAGACACATCGTCTAAATTTAATTTGGATAACTTGAACAAGAGCTTAAATTAATGACCATTGCATTGATTTAAATGGTTTCAATTTCCTCTTGTATAAATTAATCAATTAATTGTTTGTCCCGATTATAAAACATTAATTGGTTGATTAAAAAAAATTGAACTATAAGTTTTCATATTTTAAAGGAAAAACCAATCATCTCACTTTCATTCATTTTAATTCGCCTAAATCTTTCAAAGCAAACATGGTTAACTAGCTAAACTTTCCATAAATCCTCTATTTCATTTCACAATTTTCTTGATTTCTTATCATATAAAATAGCATCCCAACCAATTGTAATGACATCACACATGAAAAAAAGCATGTTAGCTAACCAATATGTTGAAAATGTTACAAGTTAATTAGATCTTATAGTGTTTTTAAGGCATCTAGTGTAAACCCTTATAATTTGTTATTATACAAAGTACTCTCAATTAGATAACTCCACATCAGTGATCTTAGATTAGGTTATTTTATTTTAAATTGATATATGAAGAACTAAATTTCAATTGTTTGTTACAAATATTGAGATTATTTTACTTAAACTCAATCCTATTACATAGACTCTTATACTTTGATTTTAAGCAAACGTAAATAATAAAGAATTTTACATTTATTTAATGAAGCAAACAATAGGACGAATGATTAAATAACTCTTTTATTTATTTTGATTTCACTAATGTAAATACTAATCACATTTGCATTTTTTGCACAAATCATTAATAACCTAACAATAAGTTTACTCCGCCGTCAACCTTTTGTAAAATTGCAACAGTGCTAAATTCTTTATTTATTTTCTTTAAACTAGTTGGTTAAATTAAATAAATAATTCTAAACACTCAAAACAAACTATTGAAAAAGTTAAAAATAAAATAACTAATTAAAGAAAAGAAAAGTGAGTAAAAAATTTTCATTAAAAAGTGAGACGACTGAAGAGAATTTTAGGTAAATTTAAAAATTAATCCTAAGTCAATGATATTAATTTTTCTACTAAATCTAAAAAATCAAATGATTATGGTGATTCTCAATTAAAATTAACTAATTAATTTTTTTGATTAAGGCCAATTAGCTAATCAAATTATCATAAGAAAAATATACAACCAAGTTAAGATTAATGATTTTTTCACTAAATTAAAAATCTCAATGATTATGAAAATTTCATTTACAATAAACTAACTAATTTATTTGTTCTTGACAATTAATTAATTAGAAATAGTACAAGAAAATCACGAATCATCTAAAGTAACATAATGATCCTGTATTTAACATAAATATTTATTCAAGAGAGAATATTTTGACATAGATGATTTTTCCAACAATATTATTTACAAAAAATCACTTTAATTATAAAAGAAGATTTGTTCCTGTAATAACCGTTAAAGATATAAAGAATCAAAAATAAAAAAAATTCTCAAACTTTATTCAAATAATAATCTACCTAAAACTCAATTCAATCATGGAAGTAAAGCTAAATACCCATAAATAAATTTAGCACAACATAATTAAATCCAAAATCATGAATAAAATTATTAAATGCACCATATTTTCAAACCAAATAAAAAGAAAACTAGAAATGAAAACAACATTGATGAAACAAATACTCAAACTTTTGAATTGATTAGATCTTCATCTTCTAAAAGCTTGAGGAAATTTCCTAAGGATAGAGTTTATTTCTTTAGGATTTATTTTCCCTCTCTAAAAAATATTCTCTAATTATGGGTTGTAATGTTGAATTTATAAGTAAAATTTCATGCAAAACACTACACAAATCATGAAATATGGGATTGAAAATGAATATGGTGGCTAACAATTTTGTAAAACTAATATTGTGTGTTTTTTTGACACAAAGGGGGGTTGAAATAGACAAAATGATGTCATTTTAAGAGCCAAAGGCACTCTAAAACTAGAAGCAAAATAAATTTATTTTGACACTAGTCTATTCACATCCACATGGCATGAACTTCGTTGATTCTATCCTATGTCTAAGTTAATCCAAAACACGGCTAAGTAAGCCCATATAACTTATTTTTACGATGCTTTGTCCCACCAGCCAAAGCGCACCCACACACGTACTATACAAATCCATTTGAGTTGTTTTAATGGATTCTCTGCCAATTTTCTCAACATGCAACCATAATATTTTCTCAATGTAGCGGCCAGCTCCATAAATTCATAGTAAATTTAAAAAAAAAATTGCAATAGATAATGCATAAAATATAACAAAATATAAGGACAAACATTAGTTTATTTGCTCCTATCCTAACAAAAAGTTCATATGGTAGTTTGACCAATATTGACTTTTGAAATAAATTTTCAACAACGACATAATGATTGCATTGGAAAGATCTAGAGGATATAATTTAGTTGTTAGTTTGCTTGCATAAGAGTCTCCCCGAAAGAAGAATGAGAGTGGAAAAAGTCTTTAAAACTACTGTTTCATCTCTTATTTTGTCATTCAAAGTCTTACATGTAAAAAAGGCGAACACCATTATATTTCTATTACTGATAGCTTTCAAATTCAATTGATATCACCATTATTATGTGTATCTCAAAATTCAATGCTATTGAAACTATCTGTTGGACTTCTAATGTCCTACTTTGATAATCTAATGGAATTGTAGGTTCATACTTTGATAACCTAATAGACTTTTAGGGTACTATGATAATAAGCTAATAGATTCAAGGAAAACAAAGAGATAGATTCATTAATATGTAGTGCAACTTGATATTTCAAGACAATATTTATCATCAAACTGGACAAGATGTGACTCATTTGTACACCAAAAAGGAAAGAAAGTGACTCATACTATAATTAATATCAACTAGTACAATCATATTTAAGTAGGGATGTCAATTTGACCTATTGAAACCAAAATCTATTGGGATAATTTTGACACAATTAGAATATGCTTCATGAGGGATGGGGTGGATTGGGAATTACCTTTTCCATCACGCATATTTCCCTATCCCTTTTTCTTATTATTTTTTAGAAATATATTATATAAGCATAAAATTTTAGAGTTAAATTAAATGAATTTTTTATCTCAAAAAATTAGATAAATTTTTTAATGTAATAGAAATAAGTGTTATGCCTATTTTGTTAAAATAATAATAATAATAAAGAAGAAGAAGAAGAAGAAGAAGAAAATTAATAAGTTATTGAATTTAGTGTGTTGTTCTCATAATTATTGAATGAAACTTAAGAAGTAAAGTGAAAAGAACCTAAGTTTAGGGGTATACTATTTGTGGATGTGAACTCATTGGTCTATTATATGTATTTGGTTAGCTACGGTTGTAATTAAGCCTAAATATTTGATATCTCACCTACCCATACCTTAGCCTATCATTACAAGCTTTGAAAGACCTATTGATTTCAATCTAAGTTGGCATTTACATTAGTAGGAAGAGAGGCTAAATGTGGAGTTATGAAGTTTGGTAGTTTTTGAGACTATTTTTCTAATTGCATGGTTCACATGAGCTTATCTTGATGACATGTAGATTAAACAAGTTCATCATAACACACATACCAAACATGTCCTCAAAACAATTTGGTTATACACTTACATAAATGCATTATGGATTGATAACCATATGAATATCTTGGTTGAGTATATTGATAAATCTATGAGAGCCCTCTAATTTATTGAGAATGCTTCAAACCAATAGTACTGATAGTTATGAATGTGTTATAAATATTAAGAATAGAAGTTAATTTTAGTATTTTAGTTTGTATTATTTGTTTGGGCCAAGCAAAATATTAAGTTTGGGAGTGGAATAACTTAATGAAAATATGATTATATCATTTTTAATGCTTAATATTTACTTGTTTAATTAACTAAATTGTATGCTTGGACTAAAAAATCACATTTTTAGGTAATAAGGTGAAAATGGGATAAAAATATAAATTTTAGGAATTTTTTTATTTTGATGAATTTTTTAACTCATATGAATGCATATAGAAGATCTCTGTGATGCACTTAGAAACTTTTGGATGCCCAATCATAGTGCACCACTTGACCTTCAGAAGCGTTACATGCCATATGGTAGTGACTCAACAGAAGTTGATTATTAGCTCCATTCAACTAGTGACGTATGTTACCACATAAGCAGATCCAGATAGCCCATCGCCTTGGTCACTACATGTCAATCATGCGTTCAATCTAGCTTTTCACCATGCCCCGTTAGTGGCCATATCATCAATCGTGTTCTTCCATGGAATCATGGAGCGCCACATAGTTTCCTCTCCTTTGTTAGCTCCTACGTCAATGCCTTTACCCATTCAGTGTTGCCATATATCTTTTCCATCCAATCCTTGCTTACCACATGCCCAATCATTCTAATGTTTATTTTTGATTGATATAACAACCATAAATGAATTTGAGCATTTTCTAGACCTATTTTATCCCTTTTACATGAATTTTCAGCACCCTTTCACTATTTTTCACCCATTTCATCTCCACAAACCTTCTTTTTCATCTTCCATTTCTTCCACCATTTTTAACCACAAAACACCATTTTTAGTCATTCTTTTTAGATTTATCGTAGATTGTATTTGAGATAGAGAAAATATATTAGATGAATGGGCTAATGCAATGAGTGTACTAATCCATACATTTAGAATTACTAGTATAAACTCATCAATCTATATAGCATTATTAATAACATAAAATAGCTAAAATGTTAAAGTATGATATAGTAATCTACCAATACATCTTAGAATGCAAGGAGATTCTGTAATAGGAAAACAATATTTAGATAAAGTAGTAAATGATATATATAAAGAGCGCATAAAAGAAGATAAAGGAAATCATATTACTAAAACAAGTAAACTAGAAATAAATTATATTAAATAACATGTAGTAAATATGAAAAATATGGTATATGTGCTACGTAGATTCTTTTATATGTGAATATGAAATGTATTACTAACAAAATAATAAAATAAAATAATAATTTAAGTAAATGCTTTATCAAAAGTTACTAGGAAATCTATATAAAATTCTTAAAGAAAATTAGAGAAAGAGAAATATTGTAATAGTATTAGATACTTTAGGAGGAAGAATAAAAGAACTAAAAACTTAAATAATTTTACAATATCAAAGAATAAGTGAATATAATTATGTTAAAGAAAATTTTAAAATATGTTATGATAGTAAGAATTTTTGGATGCTAAGAAAGTATGGATGTAATATAAAGCCTTACAAATAAAAATATAAAAAAAATATAAAGGTTCAAGAAATATCAATTCATAAAACAAGACTTTTCTAAATATAAGAAAAGATATAACCAAGAACTTTATAAAAAAAGATATTTTAGAATAAGAGAATTCACATAAAATAGAATTATTGTTCATCAGGCAAGAAAACTTGCAAGTACTAGATATGTAATGAGGAAGGTCATTATGATAATAAATGTCCTAATAGGTTAACTCATAAAAAGGAACATCAGAAAAATTTAAAGAAATTAGAACAAGCTTATAAGATAAAATTAGAACCCATAGAAAAATCACACATTGATGAAACATAATCAATAAATTTAATGAGCGAGACTAAAGAAGAAATAGATTCAAAGGAAACATCTGAGGATGAATGACATATACACCATAACTAATCATAATAGTACTTACATAAAAATGGGATGAAAATTCAAAAGATATAATATATACCATTTACATGCTTATATAGATACTAGAGTTCGTATGTATGTAACAAGTAAATATATATTTTAGCGAGAACTTTGAACTATAATTCCAAAGGACTTGATAGTAAGAATATCAAATAATACAACAATAAACCTTAACAAGATTATAAAAAGATATTGATATTATAATGGAAAGAGAAGAGTTTTATGTCCCTACTATATATTAATAGAAAACAGGAGTCGATTTCTTGATAGGAAATAACTTATTAAATTTATATCATTCAATTACACAATATTTAGATAAAGATAAGTATAACAAATTTAGAATTTAATAATCTGAAAAATCTATTCTTAAAATAAATAAAAGAAGATAAGAGGTTAATGGAAATAAGGAAATTACTTAAGACAGTAAGCGTAGAAAATCATTTAGATTCAAATATTAATATGCTTGAGTACATGGAAAGTATAAAACTAAAAGACCCTAATAAGGTTATAAGAGTAAAACTTATTATTTACACTCCATAAGATAGAGAAGAATTCAATAAACAAATTCAAGAAATTTTGGAACTAGGAATAATTGAAGCAAGAATTAGTCCATACTCAAGTTCATCATTTTTAGTTGAAAAAGAAGATGAGCAAAGATGAGAAAAAAATAGGATATATTTTAAATCACTAAATAATGAAATAATAGATGATGGATACTTTATCCCTAAAAATGAAGAGTTATTAGCCTTAATCAAAGGAAAGACATTTTCTAGTTTTGATTGCAAGAGGTGATTCTAACAAATTAGATTAAATAAAGAGTTTCAATTATTAATAGCCTCTAGTTGTCTAGAAGGACAATTCCAATAGACTATTGTACCATTTGGATTAATATAGGGACCAGGATATATGGAAAACATTTTTTAAAGAATATCACCCATTTTATTGTATCAATATGGATTATATATATTTGTCTTTAATGATAATATCAACCAACACTATCTCAACATTATTAAAAATCATAAGAAAATATAAGAAAGAATGAATAATATTATCTAAGAAAAGGCAGTATTAGCTTAACAAAAGATCAAGTATTTAGGACTTGAAATAGAAGATGGAAAGATCTACCTTCAACCTCATATGCTAAATAGTATACAAAGATCTTCTAGTGTCATCACTAACAAAAACTAACTACAAAGTTTTTTAGGATGTTTGACATATGTGGAAGCATATATTAGAAAATTAGTATAAATGAGAAAAACTTTATAAGCAAAACTTAAGAAAGATTATGTCTTAAAATGGATTAATTAAGATGCTCTATATATGAAAAAGGTAAAAATCACATGTAAAATTTTATCAGTAATTTACCATATAAGAACAAATGACAAAATGATAATAGAAACAAATACTTCACATAAATATTGGGAAGCCATATTAAAAGCAAGAGTAGATGAAAAGGATAAATATTTGTATAGGCTTAGTTTAGGAGCTTTTCAAATCGATGAACTAAACTAATATTGTAATGAAAAATAATATTTAGCTATAAAAAAGTTTGTTTTATATGTAATATCCCCTAGATTTATTGTTAGAATAGACAATAATTTATTTGGATATTTCTTGAGAACTAATATTGCAGGAGATTACTAACAAGGAAGATTAATCAGATGACAACATTGGTTAACCATTACAAATTTGATGTTGAACATCTATACGGGAAAAAAATAGTTTAGCTCATGCTTAAACTAGAGAATTAGCCCCTACTAACAATTTTTACAATTATAGAAAAGATCGACATTATTGACCTAGAAATCAAGATCAAAAAAGAAAATAAAAGTTCTATTAGATCAATTAAAGATTTTATATATCAAAAAGTCACTCGTATGCAAATAACACGAAGAGTTTAGTTCTCTAACAAAGAAAGAGATTAAAATCTCAAAGAAGGTGGATAAAGCTTCAAAATTAACCAAAATAAAAAGGATAATGGTATAAAATCACAAATGAGGAAGAGCTTAAAGAAAAGAATCAAGAAGAAAAATAAAAAGTATTATGATGTCTACAATGACTAGCTCCAGGAATATATAAGACATGCTCGAAAGCAAGTAGAGCAATAACTGGATTTTTTAGTGTGTGTTCTCTAGAGTAACATACAAAGCATTCACTAATAGGATTGAAGTAGAAGGAAGTTTATCCAACTATAAAATCCCTAAGCTTCTTAGACCTAGTGATGTAGTAGCCAGCTTAAAATGCAACTATGCACAAGTACCCAAAAACACAAACAACTGCAAAGGAAAAGATGACAGTACTAGGAAAGATGCCAAGACCAATAATCTTCATAAAAATAGATGATACATTTATTATTCTTTAGGAAGAAAAGGAAAGACAAAGAAACACTAGGAAATATGCCAAGACCAATAATCTTCATAAAAATATATGATACATTTATTATTCCTGAGGAAGAAAAGAAAAGATAAAGAAACATAAATCCAAACCAATGGATAAACCAATGGAAAAGGTCAACTTGAAACCATTAAATTTGTCACAACAGAAAACTTTTATACACTAGAAAGAAAACCAATCACATGCAATAGATTCAACATTAGTAAGAAAGCGGATCCAAAACTTGTTTACCAATTATTTTATTGTGAATTGATTGAGAATATTTACCCAAACAACAATTTAATAGAATTAGTATATTTTCTTGAATTGTTTTTAAAAAATCCATTAAAGTTTTTAGGAAAAGAGTAAAAGTAAATGTCCATCAAGTATTTTAAAGATATTTTAGTTCTATAATAGATTAGCGTAAAGAAAATCATATCTATCCTTATCATTTTATTAAAATAGGAATGACATCTCCAGTTAGAATAGTAGACCAATCTAGAGTTCTACCAGAAGAAGAGTTTGATAAAGATGCTCTTAACCAAGAAAAAGTAGTAATGTTAAATCAAATATACTATAAAACTAGGAAAATATGAACTTCCTTTGAAATTAAGGTAAATCACATCACAAGAAAGGTCATAATGATCTCATATAGTAACTTAAATATAATTCAAAAAAATATTGAAAAATTTGTAAATTATAAAGCACTATTCAACCACAATGAGTTGGACGTGACTAAAGAAACTAAATAAGAATCTCCCCAACTGGCAAAAAAGTAAACCAAGAACCACAAGTGCCTTTATTGTATAAAGAATAGGGATGTATCCATATCCCTAGTAATAAAAGCAAGCATGTTGGAAGTGATTTTTAATAAATAAGTGTTAGTAGAAATTTTAAAATGAAGGAAGAGATAAGATAAAATCTAATATGTAAGTCTTATTGTACTTGTGTATGTGTGTTGGCTTCTCGTATATAAAAGATGATGTGTGTAAGGTTGGTTACTACATATCAATAATTCACACACACACACATAGTTAGGTACATTTTGTATGGAAGCATATTTACACACACCATAGGGTTAAATTTCAAAATGTGCATGCCAGGTAGAGTGTTGGTTTTTGATAAGGGATAATGCAAGCAAGCTAACATTTTTTACATGTATTTTAGGGTTGTCTTGTGTGTGGAAATTTGTGGAATTCATTCAACATTTTTAAAAAAGAAAAAAAAATATTTTTTAGCACCTTGACACCAAGCTCGCCACCACCCTCGTCACCTCCTTTGGCAAGGTGGTTGGATATGTGGCTGGCAGTGTTGTCATTCAAAGCTCTATAAATACCCTTCCATTTCTTCTTCTTTTTTTTATTAAAAAAAATTAGCAAAGCTATGTTAAATTAACATTACATTTTTCAGTTTTCGGATCACTAATACCTTGAGTGTTGTTTGATATTAATGATTCATTACTTTGTGAGCAAAATCATGATTGTGAGTGGTGAGTACTCGAGATAGTGTTTACAAGTGGGTTGTGTGTGAGCCATGTGTTAGTTGGGAGTTACTTGGATGCAACTATTTATTTATGAGAACCTCATTTGTGAGAGTGAGTTAAGTTATTTGTGAGATCCTCATTATGAGAGTGAGCTAAGTTAAATGCATTGACTTCTTATATCTCTTTTTGTGTGTAATAAGAGATAGTTTTTTGAGTTTAAGGGTGGTCCTCAATATTGGGAGTTGTCATACTTTTGGTTACTGATATATAGTTATTGATAACACCATATTGGTTGGTATGGGCTTTGGAAGAGAGTTGAGTTTATGTGTTGAACAAAATTGTGGTGGAGGTAGTGAGCAAGAGTAGCAATAAGGAGTTAGGATAGAGGTCCTAACAAATAGAGGTAATATTGGTTTTATTTCTTTTAGAGTTGTAAAATTTATATTGATTAGTGAATTATTTGTTATTGAGTGGTTACCTTAAGAAATCTGACGATGTTATCTGAATGGTAGGGTTTCTTTGTGGGTATACCTTGTTATATATGGTGTTATGCATAGTATATGTTGCTACTTACTAAAGTTTAAACTCTTATTAGAAAGCCTTTGATATTTTTTACCTACTTTCTATTTATTAAATTCCATATCTACTGTCTTATTATACTATCTATCTTTGATTATATGTAATGTAGTTGTATTTATCTATCTTATGCTTTCCTCCCTATGATTTACATGTTTAAGAGTAGTCCTTAAGGAGTCAATATCTTTTTAGCTTGGTTGTGTATCATGTCTTGAATTACTTCAATGTTGTTATGCATGATCAGCATGTATGTTAGTATAATTTGAGTTTCTTTCATACAAGTTCCAACATAATAGATGTATACTCTGATTATAAAGCTTACTTGTCATATGTTGTTGCATGCTTTCTTTTCTTTCTATGTGGAATACATATAACCTTCTAATCATGGCCTATAATATATTAAATTAATCTTCCTACTCCCTAATTAATTTATCTTACTTATGTCTATTATGTGCATGTGAGTTTGACGTGAGTCTCAAAGGAGTCTATATCTCCTTACCTTGGTTGTGTCTCAGGTGTCAAAATATTTATTTGGTTTGCTATGTTTAGATTGATCGCATATAGTCAGAGTATAATTATCATTTAGTGTATATATTCCTTCATATAAAGTCTTGAAGTGATTGGAAATCCTATGCTTTTAGTATGTATTCTTATCTCATATGCTATTAGTTATTTTCCATATATATGTATATGGTTAGTTTAGATTCAATCCTATAAGGCACACCGTCACTAGTATGTTTACTATGTATTGTTGTTTTCTTATCTGTTGAGTATTTTGATTATGTGTTGAATTAAACATGTTATTTTATACTTTCATTGTGTAAATTTCTTAGTTCAAGTTTGTTAGGCTAGCTTGGCCAAAACTTTTTCATGGGTGGCATCTCCACTCTTCATCTAGCTCCTAATTTTCTATTTGAGTCGAAAGAGCAATTAACATTTGAGCAATTATTCCTATATATAGTATTCTTCAATTAGTATCATAGTAGGTTACCCCTATTTAGGCTTAACTACTTAGGTGCTCGATCCTCAAGCTCTATATACACATAAACACACCTTGTATATTTGTGCCTTTTATCTCCACTAGTGTGGGCTATTGTTGTTATGTGAGATTGTTATCTCCATGAACCTTTTTTGTCTGCATGTTCCCTCTTTTCTTATTCATGCATATCTCTTTCTCTCTTTGCTTCTTGGCTTTGCTGAATATGTTTATTTGTCCTACTTACTGCTATGCCTAACTATTTGATCCTTTACTAGTATTCTCTCTTACAAGTTACTTTGACATGTTCTTTTTATGTGTTTTCCTTGTTTACTAATTACTTTTTTATGGTTGTTTGCATAAGCATCATGTCATATATTTTCATCATATAGTGTCAAAGTTTTAGGATTTTCTTTTTATAGTTTTGTCATTCATTTGTCATGTCATATATAATGCATCCCACATGTTTTACAAGGGTCTTCTATCTTCTACCTTGTATGTTATGTGTTGGTTCTTTGTTGGTCTTCTGTTGGCTTTTGTCATTTTATGCAAGCTCTTTCGTCTCTTGTGCTTTAGATGTATCATTGGAGAAAAGTAAAGTGTTGTTACAAGATTTTGTACATGAGTATTTCTCTATACTATGCTTGTTTGGGTTTGCATTATGCATATGTATGTCATATAGATTATTTACCTATTTTTAGAACTCCTAAATTATATGCATTAATGTGATTAGAGTTGTGTGTTTAGTTGGCTTTCCAGGTCTTTGGGGTGTTCACCCTATCTAAACATATCTCTTGTGTCTATGTTAGAACCTTAGCCTTTCTCAGATGCTTAGATGTTTTTGTAACATCCCTTATTTCAAATCTCTTGGGGGTGTTACTTATGTTGCTCACTAGTTAGTCAATTTATTTCCATATCTTGAGTAGCAATGATGTGAGTGTTGTCAATGATCTCTTTTGAGAAAAAAATTTGTAATTTTTTGCTAATGTTCTCTCTAGAGGTAACATTGTATAGTTTGTGCTGATGATCTCTCTTAAGGCATATTTTTATCTTTGTAGCTTATAATCTTTTTTGAGACCATCATTGTCACTATTCTTGTTTATTGTTTTTTTTATCTTTTTAACACTTTCTTTCTCTCTCTCTTCCTAGAATTGTTCTACACTTTTTTCTATCCTGTTATCTTATTCATGTAAAATGAATTTTAGAGGAACCATTGATGATATTTGATTGACGTGTATTTGACTTGGATTGAAATATGATTATTACGGCATGTGCATTCATTGAGTATATGTATGGTTAAATTTTTATATTTTATTTGAAATGAACTATTTCCTTTATACATGTCATAACTTTGTAAATTTGTATACATTTTTTTAGAAGCTTGTGTAGATCTCTTGCTTGGCACTCTTTTTGTTGAGTTTCAACTTTGACGAGTTGAACTTATTTGCTTTGGAAATGTTTGTGTTACTCTCGAGTTTAAAGGAAAAAGATTGAAAAGAAAATAAAATAAAATAAAAAGGAAAAAGAAAGAAAAAGAGAAGGTTCATTAAATGAATGATAAATGACAATTAAAAGGATCCCCTGTTTGAGAAATTTATGTGTTTCAAATTTGAGAAGTACAAGGAAAAGATCCTAAGTTCAAAGGATTACCTCTTATTTTTGTGAGCTCTATACTTAATGTGAAAGTTTGGTGGTCTAAAGATGTGCCTAAACTTAAATATCTCTTCTGTTTTACCCAATCCTCGGCCTTTCATTACAAGCTTTAAAAACCTATTGATTTCTTCTGAGCTTGCACTTACATTAGTGGAAAGAGGGGCTAAAAGTGAAAATATGAAGTTTGGTTATTCTTGAGTCTAATTTTTATTTGCTTGATTTGCATAAGCATATCATGATGGCATACAAAGTAAAAAAAATTAGCATATCACACATGGAGCATGTCATCAAAAAGTTAGTCATACCTTTACTTGAATGCATCAAGGTTTGATGGACATGTGGATATTTATGTTGAATTTATTGACTATTCTTTAGTTCTTTGAACATGCTTAGGTTGTTCCCTTCTTCTGTTTTACTTTTTTTCCTACTTTGTGTACCTATTTTTGTTTTGGGGAAGTTTTAAGAATAGGATGGATAACATGTTTATTGCCTTGCATGCATACATTTGATGAGAGAGGTATGTGTCATTAGCATGGTTTCAGTGGGATTTTTGTGTTTGTTCGACATCCTTATTATTTGTTCTTTTTATGAGTTTATATTATGCTATTGTATTCTTGTGATGCTCTCTTCTTCTTTACATCACTTTATTAACCATGTATAAATAGGACTGTTAGCATGACTTGTTGCATGCATTATTTATAATATCTTGTCTCACATGCCTTTCTAGGTGCTTACCTATATCCCTATTATAGTGAGTCATTGCATGTTTATCGCTTGTAGTTGATAGCCTAATATTTGTCATTGGAATGCATGAGACATGTTTTCTTTGGTAGACTGTGATGTCTTTCAATATTTGTCTTTGCATTCAGGTTATTTTTTGTTACATGCTTTTACCTATCTATTATCTTGGTACTATTCTTATACTTTTCACTTGAATGCATGTGTTTCTTCTGTTTGTGTTTGCTTTAATCTTCTTTGCTATGTTACATGAGTTTTGGGATTATTGCATTTCTATTTAACTTCTTTCCTTCATATAGAGGTGTGTTATATTGCACTCTATGTGTGCCTACTTTGACTTTCCATGTCAAAAAGGGGATAAGTATGCACAACTTGTGTGTGTTATACATTATATTTGTTTGTTTGTGCTTTGTTTTTTGTTTGTTAACATGCTATTTATTGCATAAGACTATGAGTATAGCTCTGATATGCATACACTTAGGGGGAGTGTTGCATATATTTAGGGAGTGTTTGCATATTTATGTTGTATATGGATTGTGTTTGTTTGTGCTACATGTTGACTATGCTTAGCATATCATTATATACATGTGTAGTGGTGATGAGTTCCTCGTGCTACAGAGTTTTAGAGTTGATGAGTTGGTACATAAAGATAGATGTAGCGTACAAGATGGATGCACTTGGTATAAGTATGTCTTTCGAGTTTGGATATGCGTTGATGTTTTGTTCATGGGAATAAACATCTTTAGGTCATCTTCATGATCATCTTAAGACATATGTGAGTATGTATTTAGTTGTGTAGTGTTTTGACATGGAAAGCCAAAGTGAGATATTGTAAGTCCAAATGTGTTTATGTATTTGATAACTGTATTTTATATAGTTATTTTCATCTATTTTATTAATTATAATTTCTATGTTCTTGATATTTTTGGTTAATTTTAGTTAAATAAATTAATATTTACCTTTTATGTGTTAAGAAATACATTTTTAATAAAATTAAATAATTTGAATGGAAACCGTACTTAATTGCTAATTTATGTCCACAAATATAATTTCAAATAATAGAGTTCTTAATTGCGATTTATAAAAGTCGAAAATATAATTTAAATTAAAATCGAGCTTAATTTTAATTATTAAAAGTTTAAAAATTTAATTTAAATTAGAAAATGGATTAACTGTAATTAAAGAAAGTTTAAAATGTAATTTGAATTAATAAAATTTTTATTTTTTACGTAGGAGGGAAGAATACCACGCGCCACAATCCACGCGCGCCACGTCAGCCGTCAGATCACACAAGAAACGGTCAGGATTGGCGCGTGCGTTTCAAACCCGACAAAAGCGAGTGGACCCGTTATTTCTGGAGTCATGCGACTCGATGCCCAAGTGGGGCCCACCTGTCGCGTAGGCCGGCATGTAGGGTGGGACCCACGTGTTTGACACGTTTTCATGGCATGATTCTGTGCGGCCAATTCACATGCGCCCGGTTATTCAACTAATAGAAGGATGCCACATGTCCCACCATTCCTTCCAGAAAATAATATTCTGACATGTGGCATGTTACGATGAGCGCAAAAGTGCAGGATCACGCCCGCGTTGCAGCCGTTTTCTGCCACGTTCGTCGCGCCATTATCCCGTGCGACGAGCTCTACGTGCAGCCGGTCTCCTCACCGAATGATATGCTGCCATGTGTCTCTATTAATTCTGTAGCCAATCAGAGATTGATATGTGGCATGCAGATTGAATAAAAAAAATTAGAAATGGCACCCTGTGTTTCTATCGTCCACGCGTAAAAATTTTAAATATTCTCTGTCGTACGCATGGATGCGAAGTTTGAGAAAAATGTTTGACGCATCGATTTTATTTTCGATGCAATTTTTTTTACGCATTTCTGAAAAAAAAGGTATTATTTTAGATGTATTTTTTAGCTATAAATAAGGGATATTATGATAGAGTTAAAAAGTTTTGGGGAATTTAGAGTTTCAGATTTTTAGTAGTATTCGGGGGTGGACTGTGGAACACGTAAAAGCCATTTTTGGCTTTTGTTGTGTTCTGCGTGTGCCAAATATTTAAGATCTGAAATGATTTAATTTTTCTTTGTTTTTCATCTAATTTTCCTAAACTGTTGTAATTTTAATTTTTAATTTATGAAGCAATTTAATTTTTCTAGGGTTGCAATTTATCTAAATTTATGATGCTTTGATTTTAATTATTTTTGAATGATTTATAAGACGTTCGATTTGTTTATTCTATTTTGTGCTTAATGCTTTTGATTATTTATGAATTTTATCAAATGATCCGTGGTACTTAAATAAACTTGGAAGAGGCATTTTTGTGTATATTGATCATAGATAGAATGACATGTATGATGAAGGATAGGAATATACCCTAATTGTCTGTGTAGCCATTTGAGAACTTAGAACATAATGAATCTTGGTGAATTTAATTATCATAGGAATATAGTGAATTAATTTAACGAGGTGTGTTTATACGGAGCTCGGAAGAGATGTATGGATAAAATTAGAATTTTTCGGTTGACAAATTAAATGTACTAAAAAATATAAATCAAAAGAAAATAACATGATTCGAGTTGATTAATTTGATGAAAAATTGCAATCCTAGATTTCTTTTATTTTTTTATTTAACTATTTTCTTTACTTTTTACAAATCAACGATTGTTTTGGATAAAATCAGAACGAAATAATTTTAGTACTCAACAAACTGTAGTAACAAATCTCTGTCGGAATGATAACTTACTTATCAAATTTTATTACTTGTGACAGTGTAAGCTTGCACATTTTATGTTCTCCAAAAGAGACAACAATATTTCTCCCCATGTATAAAACATAGTGTCTGTTTTATTTTACTCAATATTATGTCTTCCTCTATGCAAGGTTGGTTAATGTGGATTAGTAATTCATACATGCACATAGTTAGGTATGCTTTATACTTGAGCATGTTTACACACGAGGTTGATTTTTGTAGTGTGTATGCTAAGTGGAGTGCCAATGTTTTTTACTTGTGTTTTTGGTTCGTTCGTGTGTGGGTATTGTAAAATTTACTCGACATTTTTGGAAAAAAAATATCTTTTTTTATCACCTTACCACAAAGCTCTCCACCATCCTCGCCACCACTTTTAGTGAGGTGGCTGGCTAGGTGTTTGTTTGAAGCTCTATAAATATCTCCCCATTTCTTCTTATTTTGTATCTAGAAAAATGTGATGAAGCTTTGTCAAATTGACATCTTGTTTTTCTATTTTCGGATCAATAATACCTTGAGTGTTGTTCAGTATTAGTGATTCATGATTATTTGACCAAAACTGTGCTTGTGAGTGGTAAATACTCGAGATGGTGTTTGTAAATGGGTTGTGTGTAGGCCGTGTGTCAGCTAGGAGTACTTAGATGCAACTATTTATTTGTGAGACCTCATTGTGAGAGTAAGCTAATTTAAATGCATTGAGATATCATATCTCTTGTTGCATGTAATAAGATATAGGTTGTTTGAGTTTGAGGATGGTCCTCAAGATTAGAAGTTATTACACTTTTGGTTACTAATCTGTAGTTACTAATCACACAACATTGGGTGGTGTAGGATTTGGAGGAGAGTTGGATTCTTGTGTTGCCCCAGGTTGTTGTAGAGGTAGCAAGCAAGAGCAACAATAGGCAGTTAGAACGGAGGTCCCAATTGATAGAGGTAATATTAGTTTTATTTCTTTTAAAGTTGTAACTGTTATATTGATTAGTAAATTGTTTGCTATTGAGTGGTTGCTTTATGCAACTCGATGATGTTATCGCATTAATAGGGTTTCTATGTGGGTTATCTTGTTATATCTGGTGTTATGCATGCTTGAATGTGTTGATATTATACTCAGGGCTTAAATGGTGTATGTTGCTACATATTGAAGTTTAAACTCTAATTAGAAAGCTTTTGATATTTATCACCTGCTTTCTATTTACTAAATTCTATATCTACTACCTTATTATACTATCTATCTTTGATTATATGTAATGCAATTGTTTTTATCTATCTTGTGCTTTCCTCCGTGTGATTTACATGTTTAAGTTGAGCTTTTAAGGAGTCAATATCTTTAGCCACAAAATTAACCACTCACCAAAATTTAACAAAAATGTACATTCTATGAAAGATAGATATAATATATACATCTAAAATATATAATCTAGCTAAAATATCTATCTAAAAGATAGATATAACCACGGTCCAGTCTCTAAAATATATATATATTGAAAAATATCTTTAAAAGAGAGAGAGAAAAAATGAATAGTATAATCTACATTCTATGACACAAATAGCCTACAAAGTTGTGAGAAAAGGCTAATTAGAAAATAAAGTTATAGGAATTAAATCCCTAAAAATTTATTGCACTTTCTTCATTTCTAAAAGCCATATATATTGAAATTTTTGCTTAATGAGTTTGATTGATGAATGAAAATAGTATATATGATATATTTATAAATTATACATTTGATTCCTTTCATGAGATAAAGGTAATCACTATTTTAAGTCTTTCTTCTTTTATAAGTACGTGAACTTATTAGTTCATTTCTAACATAAACTCTATTCGCATACGCCCTAGTATGAGTCTTTGAACCCATAAGATTCAATGAATTGAGAGTATTCACTTGTAAGGAGAGAATCGAAGTGAATTCGAATTTCTAAAACTAAAATTTGGTAAATTTAAATTGAAACATTTTTTTTTGGAATGAAGTATGAAAATGATTTTTAACTAATTATTATTATAAACTATGATTGTTTAAGAAGTTGAAAATAACTAATACTTTAGATTTTAATTATGATCTTAAAAGAGATTAAAAAGCATGATATATTTTTATATTTTTTTTCTTGTTTTATTTTTTTTATTTTTTTTCAAGTTAAATTTTGATTTTATTTTGTTATAATTTTAGTTTTTGAGTTTTTATTTTTTTATTTGTTTATTTTTGTTATTTCTTTTTAATTTTTATATTTAGTTTAATGTTTGTGGGAAATATTTCTGAAAACCCTCACGAGACTTAAACTCATCCATTAGAGCAACCTTGGGATTTAAAGACTTGTTGCATATACTAAATGCAACCATTTCAATCCATAGAAATGATTTGTGATAGTTTAATTTTTAGTTTTTATCACTTCTCTTGTTAAGAGACTTGAAAAAAGTTAGTTGAAGTTTATGATGAGTGCTTAAAAAGAACTAAAATTATCATGATTTAATGTAATTTAATTGATTAAATAGATTTATAATTTTATCATATATTTTATATAAATTTATCTTTTCGGAATCAAAGATATTTTTATTATTTTCAAGTATTTTCGTCCAAAAATAATTTAAATACTCAAAGAAGAAAAATACTGGATGCAATACATCACAAATATGTTAAAAAATGAGAAAAAGTCAAAATGGAGAAAGGACAAAACTGCTCAAATCTCTCGTCAGAGCCGCCTGATGAACAGGACCGGCAATGTCGATTCTGCAAATACTTTAGTTTTATATTTGTAAAACTCTCACAAATGTATGAATTATTTTATAAAAAATGACAAGTATACTCTTAAGGTCGATATAAGGAAGGAATATATGTGATTTTTCATTTATTATTCAAACTTTTAAAAACTTAATTAAATCCTAAGCATCTTGTCACGATATTTTGGTTTGTCTTTCCTAATCTAATAACATGACATAGATATGAATTCAATAAACAATAATGCAAATTTTTATCATTTTAAACCTAAGAATTTAATTATCTAAGTACTAATTTTCAAATTTTAAAACCATTATTGAAAATATGTTGTCAATATAATTTTGAATAATAATTCTTATAAAAACTTTTCAAATAGAGATTTACTCTAACTACTGGGTGATTGTACCAACAAATAAAAGAGCATTACTCTAAATCAATTGGATAATTAAACCTTAAAATCTAATTTTTAGATTTAAGTTGTAATGAAAAATAATATATATCTCTCTAACGTACTTAATATAAAATCTTGGATAAAAAAAATCAATTCATTTTATAAATTTTTACCTATTTAATATTTCACAAATATAACAACATTATTATTATATCATGCTTACAAACAGCCAGCAATATTAAATTTAATCAAATACAAATTAAATATAACATATAAGAATAAAACATAAAAAATAATTATAAAATAAAATAAAATCCTTACAGTACTTTGGTGCTAATTCTGTTGTTAGAAAACTTCTAAATGGATTTCACTACTACAAAAAGAGGCATTAAGGTCGGTTCGTTAAATCGACTTTAAATTAAATGACTTAAAATTTAAAGTTGGTTCACGCGGTGAACTGACTTTAATTTTTTTTTTAATTTACTCATTTTCTATTATACTCAAATAAAAACCTATATTCGAGCAGAAAAAAAAAACCAAAATCAATTTACAAATAGTTTAAGTAATACAAATAATTGAAAAATCAAATATAATTTAATAGCAGAAAAAATACCACGGTGTATTCGTCTCTTGATGTTTATAATACAAGCCTACATTATATAATATAAAAATTTATACACATAATAACAAAAAAATATGAATAATAAAAATACTTAGAAGAGTAAAATGAAGTACAAAATGAAGAAAATGAAGAAAAAATTGTGTTTTGTAAGTGAGAAATGGGTGTAAAATATTTGAGTATTTCGCTTTAAAAAATAGGGAATCTAAAAGATTAGTTAGAGAGGAAGAAAACCCACTAACTGGTGCTGAAAATGGTGGTCGTAGGTGGCCAGAAAATGAGAAAGAGTGGAGGATAAGTGGATAAGGTTTTGGGTTTTTGAGAGTTATGCAACGCTTGGAATAGTTTATGTCTGTTGAAATTTGTCAGTTAAAGATGTCTAACCTCAGATTTCTCAATCCCCATCAAAAAGAATGAAGAATCTTTTCTGGAAAGTTAGGTGTGACGAGCAAACCAGTTTGAATTGCTTCTACGTAGATTCCGAAATCAAAGGTAGCACTAGTACTTTTGTTTGGTTGATTTACAGAGCAAAAGTTGCTAATAAATGTCAAATTATTCATATTACTGTCTTTGCAATCAAAACTACTAGAAACGCAGCCGATTGTTTGTTTACAAGCATCGAGCCAACATGATGTCTCTAGCTGTACTGCAAAGAAGTACCAGAAAGATCAGAATATCTGTCTTATATTCAAGTTCACAAGTGCATGGAAAATTAAAATAATGATATTGCTATTTAACATAACAAAAATATATAGATTGTTAACGTATATTTGTTAACAGATTAATATATATCTGTTAATATATATCATATCTACTAATGTATATCTAATTTATTTTAGTTATTCTAGTTTACTTGTAATTTCTATATAAAGACACCATGTATATTCTTTAAGACATAAAATACAATACAATCATTAAGTATTTCTAACATGGTATCAGAACCACTACTCTGACCTTTCTCTTAGCAGTCTTGCCTCATCTGGTGTTACTCCACTCTTATCGCTTCCGCTGTCGCAACAGCCGTTGCAGCCACTCACCATTGAATCTTCGACGTCTTTCATCCATTGTCCTTAGGTTCTGGGCCTACAGTCGTCGTCGTTGAGGAGTCTCGCACCACACAGACCACTACAATCACCGTCTCCGCCATACATCTTGCTCCGTTAACATTTTTACCGGTAATAAAGTGATCATCTCGCCCCAATCTACACAATCGTGTAAGTCCCGCAACCATCGAAGTCTGCACGCGCTCTCACGCACCAATCAGAGGAACTACACCTCTTCCCCACTCACCACCCCAAAAAACCAAGTGTTGTTGTGCATCTTGCTCTAACAACCTTTCTGCATATACCACTGTGATCGCCTCGACCAGAGCTACATATTCGTGGAAGTTTCGCAAGCATCGGAGCTTGCAAGTGCCGCTAATAGAAACAACACATCAAATTCACGCGCCTCACATGCCACACTCTGGTCCTGTGACGTTACATCCCCTAGGGCTGACGTTATCATTGCCTTCTGTTGAAATTACCATACTATTGATCAGCTCGACCGTTGACCATACCATTGACTATGGACAGTGACCGTTGGCCTTGACAATAACCATTGACCATTGACCTTGCCTATTGACCGTTGACTTTTCTATAGGGTTGATTTTTGCAGATTAAGTTCTCTCTATCTAGTTTTTTGTGTAGACCTCGTTTTTGTAGTCCATTTTTGCATATTGTGTTTCTAAATGGATAAAAATGATGTTTTTCTTCTTCACCCCATCAATACTATATTGGATGGGACCAAGAATTACTTATCCTGGTCTCAAGCTATACATAGTTTTCTTAAGGGTCACATGCTCTAGAATTATTGTACTGGTGCAATCACCATTCCTATCAAAGGAGCAAGTAAAGAAGATGCTACCTACCTTGGTCGCATGATTGAATGAGATAGTCACAACCACATGATCCTCACATGGATTTAGAATACTTTTGTTCCCTCCATCTCCAATCTATTGGGCAGCTTTGATAATTCAAAATCAGCATGGGATTTGTTGGCACGAATCTATGAAATATCAGTTAGTAGTTGAATTGCATCGACTTCAATAAGAACCATGACAATCCATCAATAACTACTATAATCAGCTTCACTTTCTTTGGGACCAAATTGACCTTTATGATCCAATTTGGGCATGCTTAAAGGATGCTCATCAATATGCTACAATTAGAGATGAGTTTCATCTCTATGAGTTCCTAATGTCACTTCATAAGGACTTTAAGCCTATCCGTATGAGCGCCTTTTTGGGTCATCCCCTTACTATCATTACCTTTGCTCATTCAGATCTGCCTATTTCATTCTTATTTAGCCTCATGAGCACAACAAATTTGAGCCTCAATCTAGACTTTGTTGTTTTCTTGGTTACGATGAAACTCTAAAAGGGTATCGATGCTATGATCCTATCTTGCATCATCTTCGTGTTTCCCATAATGTTGTCTTTTGGGAACACCGTTTATTTGTTGAACTCTCTCACTTTTGTTCTTCCCTAACTAACTCAAATGTTTTAAAAATCTTTCCAGATGAGTCCCATGTTCCTTCTACAAATACTCTTGATCCTTCTTTGGACTTCTCTATTAAATCTTTAGATATGCTTGATGATTCTCCTAGACAGGTTGTAGAAGAACAGGTTGATGATGAGCTACCCCACCTTGAGCATAGGTCCCCTGCTCCTACTCCACCTGAAGATCCTCCACAAGACATTCTATCTCTTTCCACTACTCTCTCAGTTCTGCCAGGCAAGTCTCAAACTTGGTTTTTTTATTCTACTTGTTGTAATCACATAACACCTCACTCATCTTTATTCTCCAAACTTGACCCTGCACCAAAATCCTTGACTAATGCAGTTAAAAATATAATTAGATGAAGAAATACATTTTTTATCCTTAAAAGATAACTTTTAATAATAATATAATAAAATTGTAACAATTAAAAAATTTACATAACCATTAAATTTTACTTTTATAATAATAATAACTATAAGACTATCACACTATTTTAACTTAAAATAATAAATTGTCTTTATTTTTACCAATAAGTTATGATTAAATGGCATGAAGTTAATCTTAATATGTAGAATATCCTGACTTAGAAACTCATGTCTAACTCAACCCATTAAGATCTCATTGAGTTAAATATTGCATAGACTTATAAACTGTCCAGGATCTTTACTCCTGGCCGATGTGAGACTTAACAACCCTCCTTCATATTGGCTAGTGGTCCTAGTCGACACTGGATGGGCGAAGCTCGAGGATAAATGTACCACCAGGCTCTTGGGCGCCGATGGGAGCGAAGAAGCCAGAAGTCCAACTCTGATACAACCTTAGAAACATATACCTTGATAAGAGTCAAATTATTGCATTTTTGTTATGATTTAAATGTTGATATTTGTGTGAAAATTGTGTTTATTTGATTATTTAATCCACAAATGTCATTTCACGGGTATTTCGTGTTTAAAGTTCAATTTCAAGTAAAATCATAATTTTGGAGAAGTTTGGGACAAAGTTCAATGATCGAGATTGAGCGAAAATAAAAAGAAAACAAAGTTTCAAAATTTGGAAATCCCGCCACCGGCGAGATGATTCTCGCCGCCAGCGCAATTCTTATAGAGAGCACGATGAAAATCTTCCTGAGAGCAAGGATTTTGGCAGATGCAAATCTCGCCGCCGGCCAAATGCATCTCGCCCCGGCCAAAATCAGAGAACCAAAAATTTTATTTTCCAGAAATCTCGCCACGGCGAGAACAATGTCGCCGCCGGAGAGTGTCGTCCAAAAACACATTTTTATGTTGTTTTGTTCCAAAATTGCCCCCCAAACCCTAAATCTATATATACAATATGATGGAGAAAGAGGAGGCACGAAAGAGAGAGGAGGTCTAAGACATTTTTGGAGGAGAAAAGGCAATTTTGGAGAGAAAGTTTAGAGAAGCTTAAAGGATCATCACCATTGTTGCTACCAAGTCTTCATCTTCAAGAGTTTTTCATCTCTTCTCCTTAGCCTTTATTTTCTGCATTTTATTCAGATTTGTTATTCATGGATTCAATTGAGATAATGTTTGTTCTTATTTCTATTATGAACTAATTCGTTTTTGCTAAGGCTATGATGTAGTTGAATCAAGAAAATCTTATTTCTTTTGTTATTGTTATATGAGTTCATTGTTTTCAAGTTGAGTATTTATTTGCATGCTTAATGCTTTTAAATTTCTGGCCAAAATTTAGATGATTTGTTGCATTATATTGAGACCGAGAGGAGATGTGTAGTGAATGCTTCTTGTGATAAATACGGTATGTTGAATGTGAGTGTGAGAACTAATGCATGATGTATGTGGTTATTCTAGAAATTCCATAAATCGTAATGTGCTTGTTTGTGATTAAATCTTCATAGAAGTATAGTTGGTTTTCATAGATAAGTAATTCTAATACAACTCAAGAGAGAGTATTAGGTAAATTTGAGTTTTTCAACCATCACTTTTAGCTTTGATTCTCATATAACATGACTTGAAATCGGATCGAATTGATTTAACGAAATCAAATGCCTTAGCGTTTTTAATCATTTGTGAACAACATTCAATTGTGTTATTTGCGTTTAGTTTTAAGTTAATTTGCTTCTTAAAAAATTTCAACAATTCGGTTTTCAAATAAAATTAGGATTAGTCAATTTCGGTACTTAGTAACGTCATTCCTGGTGGGTTCGATGTCCGTACTTTTGTACACTTTATTACTTGAACGATTCGTACACTTGCGAAAATTGACTCAATTGTGTCCGTACTTAACTCAATCTAATAAGATCTCATTAAGTTAAGGATTGAATAGACTTATAAACTGTCTATGATCTTTATTCCTGATCGATGTAATATCAAATAATATTTAATTCAAATCCGCATCTCAAATATCGTTTGATAAATAAATATTTATTCTTTTAATGATTAATCCATATATCTTCTAGTCATATTATTAGAGTTATAATGAGATAAAGTAAACCTGTTCAGATTTTAAATTTTATTTATTCTTTAGCCAAACTAAGAAAAACTCAACCTAATAGACTTACTTCCTTTTTTCCCTCCCGTCGAGCAGCTCTCATCAAAACCCAAGCATCAACCATAATCCCCAAAACCCAAGTATCAACACAAATCAATATTAAATTATTAATTAAAAATTGCGCTGTCTTAAAAAGAAGCAGAGCCCAACTAGTATTTTCATGTTCTTTTGGTAACAAGAAACGCCAAACAAAGGCAATTTCAAGTAAGACAAAAATAGTTACATCTTGCATTGAACGGAATTTTCTATAACGATAACGAGTGTTGCACTCGAAAGTGTAAGTTTAAATTTTATAAATATAAGTAAATTTGACAATTTCTTAATATTTTTATGAGTTATTATATAATTTAAACTCAAAACAAACTTAAATTAATTCATAATTAATTCTAAGAAAGTCAAATCAGGACGTATTTTGGGCTTCTATTTAATTTAAAATCTTGAGTCTTTTGGTTTGAAAATATACATGTTCTTAAAACTTCAAATCCGAACTTAAATCTAAAGTTTTGGTTTAGGCTGCATTAATTTATATCACTAGTTTTTCAACAACAAAACAAATCAATTAAAAGATATAATAATTATATAAATAGAAAATAAAGTGAAAAGAAATGTTAATTTTGAAAGAAGGTACCTCAATCACAGTTCTTCTTTCTTTATCGATATCTAAATCTCGCTTTAAATTAAAAAAAGAAAGAAAAATCAAAGAATACCTAACTTATAGTAGTAGTTTTTTTTTTTTCTTTACACTTGTCTCCTAAATTAATGCATAAGAAAGCATGATCAGGTTTATCCTAAAAGAAAGTAGATTTCTATTCTTACACAAAACAGAAGGCAAATATAATAATATAAAAAACATTTATGAAATGTGAGATAACTTTATCTATTAAGTATAAATTGTTATTATGCTAATATATATAGAAAAATCCTCTTTATATATAATCTAAAAGTCCTTTTAAAAATTCATATAAAATTAAAATGAGACTTAAAATTAATAAAAAAACTAATAGCTATTATTTATATTGAGTGTCAGATATAGGGTTAGAAGTCAGGATGTGCACTATAAAAACATTAAAAAAATATTTTTCAATTATTGTTTGTTTTTTTTATTGTTGAATATAACTTTTTTATGTATATTATGTAAATAAAAATATGTTTAAATTATTGAATTTATAATTAATTTTTAAGTAATAAAAACAAAAAAAAATTAAAATTAAAGGGACATAATTTAATTTTATGTATAAATTTATCTATAATTCTATAGATATAACACCTAATCTCCCCATTGATTCACCGTGCTTATACTAGCTACCTATTTTAATTTAATAAATATATAACATTTTTTTCGTCCTAATATTATCCGGAATCAATTATTTTAATAATGTTGTTACTTACCTTTATCATTAGAGCTATATATATATATATATATATATATATATATATATATTCAGAATAAACCTGGACTTGTTCAATAAAATACAAAAAAAAGTATGAGCCGAGAGGTGGAAATTAAGGTTGTGAAAAAGAATGAATAATCGTTTTTGGAATTGCTTCTGATGTGTCAAGTAAACCAGTTTTAATTGCTTCTGCGTAGATTCTGAAATCAAAGGCAATAATAGTACTTGTGTCTGGTTGATTTACAAAGCAAAAGTTGCTAATAAATGTCAAATTCTTAGTAATGCTGTCTTTGCAATCAAAACTACAAGGAACTTAGCCGATAGCTTGTTTACATGCCTTGTACCAACATGATGTCTCTTGTTGTACTGCAAAGAAGTACGAGAAGGATCCAGATATTTGTATTCAAGTTAACAAGAGAAAGAAAAATATATAAAGTTTTTATTATATAATTATTTTAATTATATTTAAATACAATTATTATTATATAAATATGTCATTAATAAATTATTATTATAATCATAACAAAATAAATAGTGACACGTATATATATATCAATTAGAGCATGTTAAAATATAAAATAAGATGTCTCCTTTATCTCATATTTTATTTAATATTTTTAATAACTCATGGTATAATATTATCACATCTTATTTAAATATTATTTTATCTCATTATATCTTATTTAGATTATAATTATAATGTGACTAATTTTAAATATAATATTCTATCATTTCTTATTAAAATTTTACATTATAAATAATCATGCATGTATCATATTTTTTATTATTCGTTTATTTTTATGTCTATTTAGAACAAATAAAATATTACCATTAGTAACATTTCTCATAAAAAATAATTAAAATAAGATAACATGGATTATAAAAATTAATGGATTATATATTAGGTTTCATCAATATGTCATCTTGATTTACCATCCAAAATTGATAAATTTTTGAAAATTTAGTTTAAAATTTAGTAAAATAAGCATCCCCTCCACATGATCATCACTTGTTATTTTGATACCTCAAACTCTTTTCTCCTATCAAAGGCAATTGCAACTTATATAGTTATATAAGATATTAAAAAAAACTCTAATTATTGTATAACTTATTTATTCTCCTAAATTTATTTTTAAATCCATTAAAAAAAATCACATGCTTTTTTATGTTAAATAAAAAAACGTGTATCATTTTTTGAACATAAAAAAACCTATAATTTTTATGTTATACAAAAATTGACAATTTTGCATTGCATTGAAGTATATCTTTAAATTATACAAAAAGAAATAACATGAATTGTACTATATAATTTGAAAAAAAAAGGGAGAAGGCACTTCATTGTTGAATCTGAAAAAAAAGAATAAATTTCAAAATATTACTACTCTAGGAGAGATTAAAGAACCATTCTTAATTCCCAAGTAAGGTATATCTTTAAAGTTCTTGGAAAATATTGAAACACGATGATGGAATTGAGACCTTTCCTTCTGATCAACTGTTTGGAGCTTCTCAATCCGGTAAAGAAACGTACAATTAACACTTGAAAATGTATATACAAGTTCATCTTAAGGGTTCAAATCATGACAAAGAAACAAATCTCAGGTGTTCAAACATTTAATTACCAAATTACATATGTTCTAGTTTTAATAATTTCCCTATTCATAAATTTACCCACCACCCAACTTTTTAATGATAACTCAATTAATTACTTGTATGCCCATATTTTGGCATCCTTGGTAGATATATTAAAATATTATTGATTTCGTAATAATTTTTAAAATAGTACCAGAACTAAAACCAACACTTATGGAGAATAAGAAATATATCAAAGTATTATTAACTTGTAACACTCCAATATATAGTTTTGAGCAGCATATTGAAACACATGCTTTTTTTTTTGTATCGCAGTGCACTTTTGTGCAGGGAAACAAATCCTATTCCTAATTAAACATTGATTCTCAACTTTAATCCGGAACCCTTGGATCATTTTAAGAGATAATCTAATGATTCATATTAGGTAATTTTTCCTTTAAATAAACACCATTCTTTCACAAATAAAACACATAATTAAGAATCAAAAACCTTAGTAGTTTCCAAGAAGAGAGAAGAAGAGAAAAAGTTTAAAAGAAGATAAAAGAAGATACAACTTATGGAAGGATTCAAGAAAATTTCAGTACTACAAATCAAGAGAACGAGTGTATCTCTTATTGCTATCCATTCTTTATTAGTTTTTACATTTTTCTTTATGAGAAATCTAAGATTTATGAGCACAATTATGTCTAGTAAATTTATTAATCTAGGAGTCTTATGAACTCAATTTTCTACATGTGATGATATAATATTCAACCCCGATTATTATATCAATTCAATTATATTATTTAATCTAATTTTTATGCTATTAATTATTTGACTAACAATTTATCAATAGAAGCAATTAAATAGATTTGAGAGAATTATTTAATTATTTGTCTTGATTAAATAACATGCATAGTTTATAGATAGAGATGTATGATTCTTATATGTGTGGTCTATAATTGATGATATTAATGAGTAATATGCAATCTAATTGACATAAAAGTGTGACTAGGTTAATTACTATATGATGTGTAGTGTACTTGATAGAGGAATGCATGCTAGGTTATAATTTATTAACCATGTAATTGGTTAGTAATTATTTTGGACAAAAATTTAATGATTCATATTCTTAGGAAAGTGAGAGATTAATATTTTTAGGTTGTCTTCGTAGTTATTGAGCTTTTCTATTTAAAATTAGTTATCATTGATTTTTTAATTTTTATAATTTATTATTGTTGAAATAATATTTGTAATAATTATATTCAGTCATTCATCTCAATTTCATCATCGAAATTGGGTTCTTCTTCAATGTTGTCAACACTATTTATCAAATCATTTTTGTAAGTCTGATCGCTCTTGTGTCTTTGTGTTGATTTCCTATATACAAAACACAATTTCTGTTTTATTTTATTCAAGTATGCATATTTGTCTTTGATTCATACAACATGAATATCCTTGCGTTGTTTTTTAGATGATAATTTTCATATTTATGCTCAATATTGAATTAAAAATTCAACATAAGTTGCTAAATTATTTTCACTTTTAATATCATAAAAAATATGTTTATTATGTTATAAAAAACATATGTTAAATAAATTTATGAAGATTTATTAAATATATGTTTAGTACATGTAAGGGGTTAGAAATGAGGGTACCATGATATTATGTTCATTTTACTTTCATAAATTATGCACATTCTTCATGTTTCTTAAATTCATGTAATTTAGTCACCCCATTGATATAATTTAGACATTTTAAACTTCTTTATTTGTTAACTATTTTTGGTTTTTAATTTTTTTTAAAACCCTTAATAGTAGAGAACTGATAGATATTTAATGAAAAAAATATCCTAAAAAATGAAAAATAAAGTGATTAAAATTATCAAAGTTAGAAAATAATGATTCAAGTATTTACAAATATAATAGTAAATAAGGGTATATAGTGGACCAAATTTATTGCACAATTTTAATCTACATCTCATCTGATACATATAGATTATGAATTTATAATCCATAACCCATCTGCATATTAAATTTACACAATCAGTTACATGATATTTTTATGATCACATATATATATTTTTATGCAAAATACAAATTTATATGACTCAAAAATTAAAAATATAATATGTTACACTTGTCTAATACAATTGTCAATTAATGTTAGGAAAGTACAAATAACAAATATAAATAGAAAAAATAATAAATTGAATAATTTCATTGAAAAGTTTTATAAAAAAAAGAACAATTTAAAGTAATACTCATTTAATTATGATGGATAATAGAATATAAATTTTGATTAATTGTATTAAAATTATTTTAAAATTCTTAAAAGCCTCATTATCTATAAAAAAAAATATACATTATATTTTAATATAAGTAGATTAGATCGAATTCATGTAGTTTAAAAAAGTTAGATCGAATTCATGCAGTTTTAAAAAGTTAGATCGAATTCATGCAGTTTAAAAAAGTTAATTCAATATCCGATTGAATCATATAAATTTTGAAAATTTTCATCCATTGTAATTCGCTCATCGGATATAAATCATTTGCAATTCTTCATAAGCAGCTGAAATTTGTGAATTAATCATATGAATATATATTATGTATATCCTAAAAATAAGATGATTAAAGTGCACTGAAAGGAATAATGTGTCTAATTTGTATAAGTAAACTAACAATAAGTAATTTTTTATAAATAAAATTCTATTTAGGAAGAGTTATGTTATTGTTAAGCACTTATTGCATTATTGAATTAAATCAAGTTGTAGAAATTTGCATTTGGGTTACATTTATTAATTTAAAATGAAATTTGAAAGAAATTCCGAAAAGAATGATTTAAAATTCATCATATGTGTAATAAAAAAAACTTTTTTTATTAAATGTCTTTTTAATATAAAATTTGTTATTTTTAAAAAGGTTAATTTTAGAAAATAATGTTCAAATTATTTTAAGGAATTTAATTCTGAATTTTCCTTAGTAATTAAGTTAATAGAAAATGGATAACTTAATTATATTAGCAAAAATGCACGTACTTTATATGTCAGTAATCTTATTTTATTTTCAAATCATATTTATTAAATTTATATAATACACAATTAATTTTTATATGTAATTTAAAAATCATAATTTGTAGTATAAAATAATTTTAAACTCTAATAATTATGGAGCCACAACTAAGTTATAATTTTGCATAATTAATAAGAGTCATAACTCTTCTTTTTTAAATAAATGAAATTAAGGAGTTATAATCTTTAATGAAAAATAAGAAAATACATCTTTATCATCCACTTCTAAACACCACTGACCCAATTTAAATTGAACTCGTTTATTTTTTTATTCAATTTGATTTAATTTGTTTATCAAATGAAATTGATTAATCACACTTAATTAAAATTTCAAACAATAAAAGTTAAATAAATATTAATTTTTATTTGTGATTCATTTAATTTAATTAAATATAAAAATTAACCGAGAATTGTCAATAACAAAGTAAGAATGCACGGCTAAATGTATAGCAATTATTATTACTTTTTTTTTTAGAAAACCATATCCTCAAATATTAACCATTTGTTTAATTATAATTTTAAAAAATCATATTGAGCAAATATGTACAAATAATGAAAACGTTTTTTAACAAATTGTATTACCATATTTGAGTTTTTTCCTTCTTCTTTCTTCTTTTTCTTTTTTAAAAAATTATAAAAACCAACACTCCTAAAACCTATAATAATAACAAATATAATACTCTAATAATATTGAAAGAAATCTAATTAAAATGTGTTCAATATTGAACGTATCAAATGACCATAGTTCAATTTCAATGATGTCCGATTGAATAGTGTTTAATATAAAATGATATACCAAGCTTTTTAAAATAGTAAAAATTTATAAGCTGGATATGAATAGTGTTATTTTTAGATGTTGAGATTGAGTTAAAACCTAAATTTAGATGTTAGATATTTTTAGTGTTATTTTCAGTATTTAGTTAATATTTGTTCTATTATTTTATAATTTGTTAGACGATATCTATAGGTTTTGCATTGAATTTAGGATTTTAAACATTTGATGAAGTATCACGTACTTATTTTCATTGCTTCGTTTAAATAATTTGAGTAGAATTTGAAGGTATGTACTTGTCTTCATTCATACTTGACTTCTAGTAGAGACAAAGAAATACATGGGATTCCCTTAGAAAAAGAGAGCCAAACTCGCCACTTCTCATAATATTATATGTATATAGGTATGTTCTCTTAATAAAAAAAATAAAGGAAAAAAAGGGAGAAAAATAGTTTAACTAAATACTACTACTCTAAATCCTTGAAAGTACTAACATGACTATTACCAAATAGTAGAGATGACCCTTTGAAGTTAAATGCATTTTCATTCATCTTGAAAAACATACTTGTTTTTTTCTTAATGATTTTGATTAAAATATGATATGATTAATATGATGTTTTCATAATCTTAACATTTGATTCCTTTTATAAGATTCATGTTATGTACATTTGAGCCTCTCTTGTTTATCATATGCAAACCTTTTTGCTTTATTATTTACATAACTTTTGTTTGTATATACTTTATTGAGTGCTTGAACCCATAGGATCAGTGTGACATTTAGATTATATCTCGTAAGAAATAGAGTTGAAACAAATTCGGATTCTTAAAACTAGGTTTGGGTGGGTTAATGTTAATAAGTTCTAGTAATGGGGTATGAACTTGTGATGTGTAATTGATTTCAACAATGAAATTTGGTCCTTTGAGATGTCGGATGAACATATGCATAAGTTTTAAATTGTGAACAAAAAATAAACTAAAACATGAGAATTTTCATAATTTTGTTTTTATTTTTGTTATTAGTCTTTTTAATGATATTTTAGCCATAATGTGTAGGATGATATCCATTGGGGACTTTAACATTTGCTAATGTGTTGCAAAAAGACTTTTTCCAACGTCGATAAAGTGTAACATGTGGGAGGTAAGTTATTTTTTTTCACACCCACTTTTGGGCTAATCTCAATTCTTATTCCCATTTTGATGAGATCCATGTGTTGACAAACACTTTCTTTTGTTTTTTTAGGAATATTTAGTAATGTATGAATAATATAGCCACACATATTCTTTTCTACATGCATGACATCTAACAAATGTCTAACACGCAATAAATTACAATATTCTGAGTCAAAGATGATTTTTTTCCTCCATGGAATGCCTGTATCATTCTTATAATTTTCTTTATCATATGCATAAGTCATTGTCTCAACTCTTGCTAACTTCTCTTTTAGTAAAAGGAATTAGTTATGCTCCCTTCTCTTCATGCTGGTTAAGAGATTTCCGTTGTTCTCTATATGTATGTTACTGAGGTAACCATTTTCTATGATCAATGTATGACATTTTCCTTGAATGTTTTAACCTTGATCCATGACACCACTTACTACATATCGGACAAGGACTTTGACAGCATGACTAGAATGATTTCCATAAGCAAGGAAGTCACTGATGGTCTATAAAAAAATATGTTTCAACTTAAAATTCTCAAGTTTGAAACTATCATAGACATCAATCCCTAGGTCCATAATAACTTCAAGTCTTCAATCAATGGCTCTAAGTAAATGTTAATATAATTTCTTGGTTTCTTGGGTTTAGATATTAACAAAGATAATGTCATATATTTTATTTTCATACATAGCCAAAGAGGAAGGTTAAAGAGTGATGGTGATTGATCCCATTAGTTGAAAGTGTAATTCTAACGCTTCTAGATTCATCATCAAATTCAAGCCAGATATAGTTAACATGCTTCCATTTAGGTTTGTTAGATGGATGTTGTAACATGCCTTCATTTTCTATTTCCTTCTCATACCATGTTAGATTTTGAGACATTGTTACATCCTGAAACATTATTTTAAAATGTGGAATCGGTGAAAATTACTATAATAACTTTGCATGAACATTAGATCTTGCCTTCCCTGACCTTCAATTAACTTTCCACCTTGACTTTTGGCAATGCAAACATACAATGGAATCCTTGTATTCATTTTGATAAAGAATACAATCATTAGGATAATCATGGATTTTTCATAATTCATGCCTAGTCTATGAAGCATCTTCTTGACCTCATTCATTGATGATGGATGCCCTTTATCTTCTGGAAACCTCTCACTCAAAATAGCTAGGAACTCTGTGACGCTTGCATCTGAATGGCCATGTTTACCTTTCAATTTATAAAATAAGACTAACCCTAATACATTTTTGAGCTAGTTGCATCTTGGCTATAATGGAGTTATTTAGGCACTTTTAAACCACTTATTTGTCTTGTTATAAGTTAAAATATGATGAAAATCTTAATGTGTTTAATTATATCAATGTAGGTAGAATGATAAAAATGGAGTGAAAATAAGTCAAAAATGGGAAAAGTCAACACCATGCAATCGCATGCTTTTTTTTGGCATTGCGATGTGCTTTCGTTGCTTGGAAAAAAATCCTATTCCTAATCAAACATTGATTCTTAGCTTTAATCCTCAACCCTCGAATCATTTTAAGATATGATCTAATGGTCCATATTTGGTCATTTTTTTCTTTAAATAAACACCATTCTTTGACAAATTAAACACAATGAAGAATTAAAAACCCTAGTAGCTGTCAAGAAGAGAAAAGAAGAGAAAACTTTCAAGAGAGGATTAAAGAAAACAAAACTTTGTGAAATAATCAAGAGAATATTATTGTTATAAATTAAGAGATTGTGTGTATCTCTTATTCTTCTCCATTATTCATTAGTTTTTATGCTTTTTTTTACAAAAAATCTAAGCATTATGAACATAATTATATCTAGTTAATTTATTAATCTAGGAGTCTTATGAATCCAATTTTGTATGTATTATAATTTAATATTTTACCCCAATTGTGATTTCAATTCAATTATATTATTTAGTCTGATTTTTATAATATTAATTGTTTGGCCAACAATTTATCTATAGAAACAATTAAATAGATTTGAGAAAATTATTTAATTTATTTCTTGATTAAATAACATACATAGTTTCTAGATAGAGATGTATGATCCTTGTGTGTATGGTCTATAATTAATGATCTTAATGAGTAATATGTAATCTAATTAATATGAGAGTGTGATTAGGTTAATTATTATATGATGTGTAGTGTACTTGAGAGAGGAATGCATGATTGGTTAGAATCAATTGATTATGTAATGTGTTGGTCGTTATTTTGGGAAAAAATTTAGTGATTTACATGCTTAGAAAATTAGGGGATTAAGATTCCTAGTTCATTTTCTCATATATCTTCATAGTTGTTGAGTTTTATAATTTAAAATTAGTTGTCATTTATTTTTCAGTTTTTATAATTTGCTATTTTCTAAGTAATATTTGTAATAATTATATTGGTACTCAGTTTTAACTTACATAAGTCCTTGTGTGATTGGTATTCGTACTTAGGTATATTATATTAATCACATGACCCGTATACTTGTGGTTAGCATGATTAAGTTTTGGCACCGTTGGTGGAAAGTTTAGTATTTGTAATGGATATAGATAATGATTATTATTATACTAGTTTGGACCTTTTAATTTTTGTTGTATGTTGATATCGATGGGTGAAAATTTTGTTCATTTTGATTTGAAAAGGAGAGAGATCCTTACTTTGCTTAAGAATAGAACGATTAACATAAGATTAATAAGGAATTATGGTAGAACAAGGGATGAAATCATTTATAGTATTTAACTTGAGAAATGATTTAGGTCTTAGTTTGATCCATTGAGCCTTTTAAACTAATCATTATTTATATCCTTAGTCACCCTTTTGTCCTAACTAAGAACCATTCCTATCTTTAAGCCACATTTTTAGCTTAACCAATAAGCATTATCTTTAACCAATAAGAATAGATAGGGTGCAAAAAAATGATGAAAAAAGAGAACTAATGTGTGATAAAAGCCTAAATGTTGTTATTTATCTACACCCACCTAAGCCTTACACTACAAGCAAGAAAACCCTATAAATATTTACCCAAGTGCTTATTTACTTTAGTGGAGGGGATGTGAAAAATAGACCTATGAAACTTGTTCTAAGACTTAGTTGATTAGTATGCTTATACGAGTTGATTTCATGAGTGCATTGGATGACATCATGTGCAACACTAGCACACAAATAAATTTGTCCAAATCCTATATCCTTGCATTAATAGAACGTTAATTAATGAATAGGTGAACTTTCTTGTCATAGAATTGTATAGCCTTTGAAAATGATAGTTTTTATTGATCATGCGTGTATTAATAGATATGTAATTATGAATATAGTGCCCATATCAATTTAGATGGATGACTTAGCTTTGCTTGAGGACAAACAAAGAGCTAAGTTTGAGGGTGCAGTAACTTATAAATCACTTCTTTGCCTCATTAAGTGTTAAAATATGATGAAAAAGCTTAATTTGTATTTAATTATATCAATGTAGGTGGAGTGATGAAAAATAAAGAGAATACGAGTTAAAAATGAGATACATCACCACCATGTCACGACATGCTTTTTTTGGCACAGTGGTATGCAATATATGATTGGAAATTCATTGGTGTTTAGAAGAGACCATGCTATGGCATGCTTTTTTTAGGTGTTGTTGTGCGCTTTCGTGCTGGGAAAAAAATCCTATTCCTAATTAAACATTGATTCTCAACTTTAATCCTCAACCCTTGGATCATTTTAAGAGATTATCTAAGGATCCATATTACGTAATTTTTTCTTTAAATAAACATTATTCTTTCACAAATAAAACACATAATTAAGAATAAAAAACCCTAGCAGTTGCCAAGAAGAGAGAAGAAGAGAAAAAGTTTAAGAGAAGATAAAAGAGGACACAACTTATTGAAAGATTCAAGAGAATATCATTACTACAAATCAAGAGAATGAGTGTATCTCTTATTGCTATCCATTCTTTATTAATTTTTACATTTTTCTTTATGAGAAATCTAAGATTTATGAACACAATTATGTTTAGTAAATTTATTAATCTAGGGGCCTTATGAACTCAATTTTCTACATGTGATGGTATAATATTTTATCCCAATTATTATTTCAATTCAATTATATTATTTAATCTAATTTTTATGTTATTAATTATTTGGCCAACATTTTATCTATAGAAACAATTAAATATATTTGAGATAATTATTTAATTATTTATCTTGATTAAATAACATGCGTAATTTCTAAGTAGAGATGTATGATTCTTATCAATAATGAATTTGAAAAGAGATCACTAGTAGAATATTAAATAAAAGTATGTAGTCAAATAAGATGACTAGTTATAATCCTAATTTTTTTTAAATCAATCAATGTATAGGTAATCATCTATAAAAAAATTTATAAGACGGCGAGTGAGTAGAAGATGTGAAGGATGCAAAGATGTTGAATCAAGATGCATTTACTTCATTTCTTTAACTTTATTATTTTAGCATATTAATATATGTTTATTTATTAACTCTTATTTATTCTCTTTTTCCAAAGGTTTCTACTTCTTGTATCACCATAGATGAGTAACCGAAAAAGTTTTTATGATTGGATTTTGAATAGTCAAGTTATATCTCATAATCGATCCTTTCTTATTTTTTATAAACTTTTGATTTAAAACTAACCTTTTGTTTTGTATTTATAATGTAGGAGATATTTACTTGATACAAACTTGGCGATTGTTTTTATTTGCTTGGAGTTTGGTGGTTATCTGTGATTTTCTTTAGTATTTGAACTCCAATATTTCATTTACTTCGATTATTATAGATTATAGTATTATATTTTGTATTGTTAATTATTATGCATTTCTTAGAATTTCACTAAATATTGATGATTTATTTTGGAAGTTAGATGGATATTGATGATATACTTTTAACAAATTATGGGTTTTACAATTTTTTTTAAACAAATTTATAGTTGGTTTTGTTATGCAATAAGAGATATATATTTTTTGTTTTATGTTTGCAATCAGATGCTATTATATATATTAAAAGCTCAAAATGTATGAAAAGGACCTAAAACCCATAGTTTAAGAAAAGGGCTAAAAGTCTATAAAAATTCCATAATATATGAAAAGGATAATAAAATCATTAAAAGCCCAACATGGCAAACCCAACTCGATCAACCCGTGTACAATGGGTTAGGTTTCAGTTTGCATTTTTCATTGACCCAAACCAAATGGGTTCAATCTAAACCAACTCAAACCGACCCATGTTCAACCCTAATATGTATAATATATAAAACATTTAAATGCAGTTTGTAGTTGTGCTAAAAATATTTTATAGGACGGTATCATAAAAACATTTTATAAGATGGTTGTAATCATCTTAAAAAAAATTACAAGACGTTCAGTAAATGCTCTATAAAAATTTTATACGTCGATCAATAGCTACCTTATATATATATATATATATATATATATATATATATATATCTAATTTAACTTTGTAATAGTCCTATATTCTTTTTTAATTAACATCTATCATAATACATCAACTATTTATTCTAAATTAATTTTTTTTATTAAATTTATATGACACATCATTTTTATTTTCTCATTAAACAAAATTAAGAAAATTGATTATATGTTATAAGTTAATAGCTTTCCCATACGTTAAGATATAGTAGGATTAATAGCCATCCAATATGTTGAGATAGAAGACGCCTATTAACCCCTCTTTATGTTAAAATATAGGGTAGTTATTAGCTACCTTAAAGGAATATATTTTAAGAAAATCAATGATCGTCTTATAAAATTTTACCTTAAATTTTTCGTAATAATTATCCTATAATACTTATAGGATAGTCACGAACTTGTGATCGCCCTATTTGTTTCTGAGTCTATGTGGTCATCCTATATTACACAAACTCTTGTAGTGATATCTAAGATATTTTAGTTAAAAAGAGATATTTAATTAGAAATTTAACAATAAGTATATTTAAGTGACAAATTATGATATAATCGATAATTTCGTAACAATTTAGTTAAAAAAATATAGATATCATGTTTCAATATCAGGATGCGTAAAATATTGACACGTCGATAATATTGTCGATATTTTCATCCTATTTTCATCCTAGATCATAATAACATTCAAAGACTTTATGTTCAAATTCAACATGTTTATTATAATGATTAAATGCATTAAACATGAGTTTATATTTAATTGAATCCACCATAACCGCTAAACTTGTTCATTTTGTATTGAATTATGTAGATTGTTGATAGATATAAATAATAAAAGAGGTTACAATTTTAACTTATTTGACTGTGACATGTTTTTCCTCCTCTTTAATGAAATGCTGTTACAATTAAATTAGAAATGTACTAAACTTCCTGAATTTTTCCGGTTTGTGGATATATAGACGTAAATAATAAAGGAGGTTAAAAATATAGCTATTTTGAGTATAACATTTGTTTTTTTCTTCCTCCTCTTTAATGAAATATTATTATAATTAAATTAGAAACATTACTAATTTATGTTTTATAGATTTCTAGCAACAATTGTTCATATATTTTATTTTTTATTTTGAAAGGGGTGCTACAGTCATCTTTTTTTTATTAAATAAATAAAAATTATATCAATAAAATTTGAACTTAGGTCTAAGGATGTGGAAGTCGAGAGTCATATTACCAAGACCATAACATTATCATATATTTCTTCAATAAGATTATTTATTTATTTATTTATTTTTGCTATTTATTATAAGTAACATTTGGTATCTAGGATTAAATTGATACTTTCCTTAAATAGTTGTAAGAATAAATTTTAACACAATTAATTAAATTATTTAATTCAAAAAACATCTCATAAAATTGTTACATCTAATATTTTTAGAGATTAAAAGAATGTATTGTTATATTTTATTTGTCTAAAGGCATAAAAATGTATTATTGTATGGTAGTGATAGATATATCTTCTTAATCACTTTGTAGATAATTATATAATTCTTTAATTAAAGAATTTCATAATTATACATGATTAACATCCAGCAACATATATTTAATGTTGTAGCTCTTATAAATCATGATAATGAATCGTCCCTTTGAAAACTTGTATAATTTAGTTTAATATAAAGGTGAACTAACATTAACGAAATTATTTGTGTAAATTCGAAATAGCAACCATAACATCCATTATTAATATGAAATGATAAGTTTTTTACGATTATAACTAAATATTCTAGATAATTCTAATTAATAATAATTTAATAGTCTTAATATACCTATTTGTTGGAATTAGTCCGATTTACAAATAGTTTTAATGTAAGGGAGGTATAAATGTCAAAAGTAAAAATATTTACGATTTGAGGTCGACCATCCATAGCTAGGGTTGGTGGTCAACCCTATAGATACAAAAGCTCCCTTGGATGGGTCTCTCCCACTAGTGTTATGGGCATAAGCATAGGTAGATCCTTTGGAATGGTCTCTCTTATGGCTCAGTCTGTCTGCTAAACTCGAGTTGTTAGATAGATTGGGCTTCAGGTCTATCCGGATGTCCAAACATCTAATCCCCTTACTTTTTCAATTGGAACTTTGTACTGAGGTGGAAGAGTAATAGTCAGGTAATAGATCTGAATCGTTCAGCTCCCTAATAAATGCATGTCAGTTGATTATAGAAAAAATATGGGTCTCTATATAAGAAAGTACGTGGGTTGAACCTTTTCATCATTTCCTACACATAAGACAAAAGTAAAGAGAAAAAAAGTTGTCGCCTCAGCTCGAGCTGTAAAAAGGTTTTCAATTCGGTGTTAAGAAATCAACTCGGCACATAGCTTATTTGCTCGAGTTTTTAGAGTACAAGTTTTTTGAGTCTAACACTTTTTGCTTTCTTTTCAGGTCAGTTCTAAATAATCATTTTTTTTATTTTCAAACTCGACCCTAGGTAATCTTCTCTTATTGTGCCTTAACCTTTTCTATTTATGTTTCGTGGTATTTTGTAGAGACTATGCATAGAAAAGAGACCTCGGGCTCGAACTCCTGGGAGAGCCCGTAATACCCTAGCGCAAGTAATGATCACTACTATAAAAATGGGTATTTAAGTCGATACGTAAAGTTGGTTTTTTCTAAAAACCGACTTTAAATTGGTTTAAAGTCGGTTCGATGTAGAACCGACGCTATCCACGTAGGTTGAACGTGCCCCTTACTCAGATCTTAGTAGCAAGGACATGGAGGAAGAAAACAAGGAATGTAGGGGCTAGGGAACCCATAACCTGTACCAAGGACTAGTCAGCCCAAGATAAGACCTATGGTCTTTCACCACAGGATGAGGATAGGTTGAAGAAAACATATAACATCCTCTCCTCGGTTCAACTAATGATTCCAATGTCAAGGGTAGTGATAGTGATCCACTTCCAACTAGATGGATGGTCTTTCATGCAAAGGCCCTATGGTTAAGGGTCACGTTTCCTATATACCATTCGATAAGGAGATTTTTTGCAAGGACTCCAGTCACACTGGGTCAGCTGATGCTCAATGACTGGAGGTACCTACTAAACCTTATAGTAATATATAAAAAGCTCAGGATGGATTTGAAAAATGTCTGAGTTTGATGAAGCCTATATTCTGAAGTAGAACCCAATAGACTTGAGTAGAGTATATATGTTTGTGAACTTGGACCTGGGTATAAATATGATGATCCCTAAGAATGAGAAGAACTGGAAAGAATATTTATTTTACATATTAGGTCGGTGGGATTCTCCTATCAATGACACGAGGTTTATAAGGAGCACCTAGAATGACACTAAGGTCATGATAAGGGACATCGGTTCCTTCATCATGACCTTGAGTTTGGATGTGAAGCAACGCCTGGTTGATATCTAAAACTATTTGTTTGAGAAAACCCCACGGAGGCATCTGTTATATACCCCTTGCTTTATTACATATGGGTTGATGAGGTAGGGTTTGGTGGAGCCTCCCCATAGGATTATTTGTAAACCTCAAGTTCCTCCCAAGCACAAGACCCCTCATATATACTATGGGGGTAGGTTTGAGGTGATCCCTGATGATGGTGAACTAGTCCTCAAACTTTAACATTTCTTTTCCCCCATCTATTTTATATGGCTCGACCTTGCAATACAAACACCTCATCGTCCTTTATTTTTGTAGATACTATGGATTTTGATGTTGATGTTCTCCTTGCATGACTTAAGACCAAGGTTCCTCTTCAGGGGATGAGCTCTCAAAAAATTACACTTCCCGTACAAGGGAGAGACTCTTCTAAAAGGAAGAAGATGAGCAAGTCCTCTAGATAGAAGGGCCTTTCAATCCCCTCTAAAAGGAAAAAGGAAATGACCATGGATGAGCCTGTGCCCAAGCTGAGCTTTTAAACATCTTCAAGCCCTCACCACCATCCCTAGACCAACATACCTCACTTCCTTTCAACTCGGTTCGACACATAACCATTCATATCATATGGGATTCAAGAAAGGGGAAAGGTTTCATGAACGATCTTGTTGCCGATGTGGATGGGCTGGCTCTATATCAGGGCATATCACCATAGCAACTTGACCACTATGTGGGTCATCTCTCTGTTATAACACACGAGAGGAAGCTCGATGCCATATGTAAGGATGAAGGCTTAAAGGTCGTGATTAGTCACTTGATATACAAGGTGTCCCAATATTACCTCTCTTTTCATATGTACATTTATTTATTGTCATGTATATTTCTCATGTTTGACCTTACGTCCTCTAAATTTTTCAATTGCAGCTACTTTAAGGGATGAACATAGTCTAAGGCATGGAGAGTTTTAAGTATGAGCTCGCATAGGAAAAGAAGATTTATGCTTCAACTTGGGATAAGTATGCCTTGCTACTGGCAAAGGCTAACAAGTGGGAGTGCGAGGGTATAGACAAGGAGCTAGAAGAAACTATTCAAGGCCATTGCTATGCTAAATGATTATGTGAGGCATGTGGTAGAGCTTGTGAAGGCCTAGAGAAAGGTTATGGTTGACATTAAAGCACGTGATCATAGGCTAGGAGAAATAGAAAACAAGACTAAGTACGAGCTTGATGCCACCGTCGATTATCTCTCCTTGAGAGTGGAAATAGAGTATGGGGTGGCCATGGACTCTTTTAAAAATGAGGCCAAAAAGAGGGTTCTAGGTGAGTATTATTACTAGATTTTGGATATCCCGATCACTCCCCAGTATATTCCTACTCAATCACAAGATGAGGACGAGTAACAAGACTTAGCTTTTTCGGGAGTGGTGACAAGCTAAGGTGGACAATGTAGAAGGTGAGACTTGGGACGATTAACGTGGTAATAAATCAAGGCTCCTATTACCATAGATTCTACGCCTTTTTTTCTTTTCCTTTCTTTCGAGCTTGATGCCTTCCTACTTGTATGGTCGCGAGTTGCACCTTATAATTTTATTTTAAACCATTAATGAAAATAAATCTAATCTTGAGAATCAATTGTGTTATATGCCTAGTGGTGCATTTATATCATTTTCTAAGTCCATTTATGATGTTAACCTACCTCCTTATTTTTGGGACATGTGTCATTAAACTTTTCTTAACACCATTCCATATAAAAGAGTGTTAAGATCATTTGTTCAATTTATACAATCTTGTTTAAATATCTTCCATCTACTTTTCCATATTTTTATTTGAACATTATGGATTCTGACCGTGCTAGTAGACATTCAATTCGGGCTTTAAAATTGGAAAATGTAGGACTTAAGATCGAGGTGAAGGAATTGAAAATCGAGATGTCCATGCTCAAGGATAAGCTAAAGCTTTATGAATATATCAAGTGGGAGCTCACCTCTTGTAAGGAGCAACTATTCCAAACTTAAGCTCGAGAGAGGAGGACCATGACTAAAATGGATGCCTTTATGGACAAGGAGTCCCATTGGGAAAACTTCTACATGAAGCTATCTGAGGGGATCTTTTTTAATGTGATGGGAATTTTTGAAGAATTGGAACATTTTATGCTCGCGTTGAGCTCGATCCCTTCTGAAACAATGACCAATGTATAAAAGAAAATTATCAAGATTCAAGCTGAGCTATTACCCTTGGTGAATGAGACTGATGATCTGGAATCGATCGTGCATCTAAACACTTGAGGATTTTTTTAACCTTTTGGGAGATCAAGCCATGTATTAATAAAAAATTTAAAAGCATTGTAAGTTTGAACAATAAAATATTCTTAATAGAATGCATTTGTGATGCTCGACCGTTGTATTTTTCCATGTGTATTTTCACCTTCATTAGGGGACAAGCTTTACAAGTGTTAGAGCGGTCTACCTAGTTCTTAATAGAGGTTATTAACCCGTGACATATAACATTTGGAGAGGAAGATCTACCTAGTTCTTGACCGAGGTGCTCAAATATCTCTTCATTGTCAGAGTGCTAACTTAGCTCTTGACCGAGGTGATTAACACATGACTTTTGCAAGTGTTAGGGTGGTCTACCTGGTTCTTAATCGAGGTGACTAGTCCATGACATATAATAGTAGAAAGGGGAGCTCTACCCGGTTCCTAACTGAGGTGCTCAACTCTCCCTTCATTGTTAGAGTGCTAATTTGGTTCCTTACCAAGGTGATCAACTCGTGACTTTTGCAAGTGTTAGGGCAGTTTACCTAGTTCTTAATCTAGGTGATCAAACCATAACATATAATAGTTGGAAAGGGATCTTTACCTAGTTCCTGACTGAGATGCTCATAAATCCCTTCATTGTCATAGTACTAACTTGGTTCCTAACCAAGGTGATCAATTCATGACTTTTGTAAGTGTCAGGATGATCTACCTAGTTCTTAACTGAGGTGATTAGCCTGTGACATATAATAGTGGGAGAGGGAGCTCGACCTGATTCTTGATCAAAGTGCACAGCTTTCATTTTATTTTCAGAGCGTTAAGTTGGTTCCTGACCGGGGTGATCAACTCATGACTTTTGCTAGTGTTAGGGTAGTCTACATGGTTCTTAACCGAGGTGATCAATGCATGAAAATAATAGTAGGAGAGGGAGTTGATAAGAACCAAGGGTTTAGGACCTAGCTAATTTTAGATTATATAGCAAAGGGTTTCTCCACAAATCAATGGATATTACTCACCATTTTTCTGAGGAGAAAAGACGCCACAAGGAGCTGCTAATTCCTTGATAAGTCTAGCATAAATGACACCCTAACAAGTATGGATATTACTCACCAAAAATGCTTGGATGCTAAACAACGCCACAAAGGTTGCCAATCCCTTGATAAGTTTCTTGAAGAGGAACAAAGAGCTAGAATGAGCTCTCAAATGATCTGAATATTCAAACTTTATTCAAAATTATCTTTTACAGCAATTGAGCTACTCTTAAAAGGATATAAACCAACCCTAAGCTATAATACATCATAGCCCTTGATCTCATCCAAGGTTTGAAAATAAACACAGCCAAAAAGCAGAAAAGGTAGCAAAAACAATTGACCAAAACATGGAAAAATTGGGGCAGCTGACCACAAAGCAATCCTTTAAAGTATTACATCTTAACCCTTGATTCCATCTAAGGGCTGAAAATGAAGCTGCCCAAAAAGTCTAAATGGAACAACAATATGCCTAGTTTTATTTTTCCAATTTTGTCCTAATTTCCATCCTAGGATTGTCCCAATCCTTGCACTCCCAATTTAGGTCCCCTTGATTATGAATAACCTCTTGAATGAGCTCATTTAAAGCCTTTTCGAGTTGTGCCTTCCTAGACCTTGTGATTGGTCCACTTGGAATTTGTAGAGCTCGATGATTCTCATCATTCCCCCTCTCTTCAAGAGGATTCATCCTCGAATCATCACCTGCATAATCAAAAGGAGAAAGATCAGAAACATTAAAAGAGATACTAACATTATACTCACCAAGAAGATCAATTTTGTAGGCATTGTCATTGATTCGCTCAATCACTTGAAAGGGTCCATCTCCCCGAGGTTGCAACTTGGACTGTCTTTTTTCAAGAAACCGTTCCTTCCTCATATGCACCCAAACCCAATCACCAGGCTCAAAAATGACTCTTCACCTCCCTTTGTTAGCTCTGTAAGCATAATCTTTATTTCTCTTCTCAATTTGCTCATGAATGCGATCATGGAGCTTCTTCGGCATTTCAGCCTTCCTTGCACCATCTAAGTTAGTTTTCTCTGAAATAGGAATAGGTAATGAGTTCAAAGGAGTTAGTGGATTGAAACCATAAACAATTTTTAATGGAGAATGATAAGTAGTTGAATGCACACTCCGGTTATAAGCAAATTCAAAAAAAGGTAAACAATCCTCCCAATTTTTCAAATTCCTTTTTATTACCGCCCTAAGAAATGTGGACAGAGTCCTATTGACTACCTCAGTTTGCCCATCTGTTTGAGGGTGACAAGTAGTCGAAAACAAGAGTTTAGTGCCCATTTTAGCCCAAAGAGTTTTCCAAAAATAACTAAGGAATTTAACATCCCTATCAGACACAATGCTCCTAGGAACTCCATGAAGCCTAACAACCTCCCTAAAGAACAACTCTACTGCATTAGTGGCATCATCGGTTTTATGACATGCTATAAAGTGTACCATTTTAGAAAACCTATCTACAATCACAAAAATGGAGTCTCTACCCTTCTTAGACCTAGGTAACCCTAAAACAAAATCCATGGAAATATCTACCCAAGGTGTGCTTGGTACGGGCAAGGGAGTATATAGTCCTTGTGGTAGGACTTTGGATTTGGCTTGCTTACAAGTGATGCATCTAGAACATATTCTCCCTACATCCTTCCTTATTGTTGGCCAATAAAAATGCTCACGCAAAACATCTAAAGTCTTCTTAATTCCAAAATGCCCCATTAATCCCCTCTCATGGGCCTCCTTAATTAACAACTCACGCATGGAACATTTGGGTATACACAATTGATTTTCTTTAAATAAATACCCATCTAATTTATAAAACTTTTCAAAGGAAGTTTTTTCACATGCATGGTAAATAGCAGAGAAGTCATCATCATTAGCATACATTTCCTTAACATATTCAAATCCTAGCAATCTAGCATTTAAAGTTGAGAGTAAGGCATACCTCCGCCATAAAGCATCGGCTACAAGATTCTCCTTACCTCTCTTATATTGAACAATATAAGGAAAAGTCTCAATGAATTCCATCCATCTAGCATGCCTCCTATTCAATTTACCTTGGTACTTCAGATGTTTTAGAGATTTATGATCGGTATGGATGACAAATTCTCTTGGCCAAAGGTAATGTTGCCATGTCTCCAGGGTCCTAACCAAGGCATATAGCTCCTTGTCATACGTTGGATAATTAAGGGCCGCTCCATGAAGTTTCTCGTTGAAATAAGCGATAGGTCTCCGTTCCTGCATCAAAATAGCTCATATACCTATTCCTAATGCATCACACTCAACTTCAAAGGTTTTAGTAAAATCAGGTAAAGATAAAACAGGTGCATAACACAAACTATCCTTCAATGCTTTAAAGGCTCTCTCTTGATTCTCACCCCATTTGAAACCAACAAACTTTTTAATGACCTCGGTTAGAGGTGCAGCTAGTGTACTTAAATCTTTGACAAACCTTCGATAAAAACTAGCTAAGCCATGAAAACTTCTAACCTCGGTTACAGATTTAGGTATGGGTCATTCTCGAATAGCTTTAACATTTTCATCATCTACTTCTACCCCCTTAGAACTAACAACAAAACCAAGAAAAACTAACTTGTCCATGCAAAAAACACACTTTTTCAACTTCGCATACAATTGTTCTTTTCTCAAAATCTCAAGCATATACCTAAGATGTAAGACATGCTCTTCAAGATTTTTACTGTAAATGAGAATATCATCAAAATAGACGACAACAAATTTTCCAATAAATGCACGCAGAATATGATTCATAAGCCTCATAAAAGTGCTAGGTGCATTTGTTAGACCAAAGGGCATGACTAACCACTCATACAATCCATGTTTAGTTTTAAAAGCGGTTTTCCATTCATCACCCTCTCTCATCCTAATTTGATGGTATCCACTTCTCAAATCATTTTTTGAAAAAAATGCAAGAACCATGCAACTCATCTAACATGTAATCTAGTCTAGGAATAGGATGTCGATATTTTACCGTAATGTTGTTGATGGCTCGGCAATCAACACACATCCTGCTTGATCCATCCTTCTTGGGAACGAGTAGCATGGGAACAACACATGGACTCAAGCTCTCTCTAACTTGACCTTTGATCAAGTACTCTTCAACCTGTCTTTGAATCTCCTTAGTTTCTTCGGGGTTGGTCCTATAGGCAGGTCGGTTTGGAAGAGAAGCCCTCAGTATAAAGTCAATTTGATGCTCAATCCCCCTAATTGGTGGCATCCCATCTGGAATCTCTTCAGGGAACACGTCTTCAAATTCCTGCAAAAGAGAAATAGTGGTACTAGGCAAAGACTGATTAAGATCGTTAATAGAAAAATTTGCCTCCTTGTACAAAAGTACAAGTATGGTCTATTTTGAATAAAAAGCCCTCTTGACCTCTATTGTCTTAGCATAAAAATTCCTCTAGTATTTTTCCACTCTCCTCTCCTTTTTCTTCACTCTTTTTTTTCTTTCACTCTTTTTTTCTTTTTCATTCTTCTCTTTTTGTTCTTTTTCCCTAACCATCCTCAATTGATCTTCAAAGACTTGCTTTGGTGAAAGGGGTACAAGTGTGATGTTTCTACCATTCTTCACAAACGAATACTTGTTTCTATATTCGTCATGTGTAACCCTCCTATCATATTGCCAAGGCCTACCTAGCAAGATGTGTCTAGATTTCATGGGTACCACATCACACATCACCTCATCCTTGTACTTTCCAATGGAGAAGCTCACTAATACTTGCTTATTAACCTTCACTTCCCCACTATCATTTAACCATTGCAACTTGTAAGGCTTAGGGTGTTCAAATGTGGGAAACCCTAATTTCTCAACTAAGGTAGTACTAGCCACATTGGGGCAAATCCCCCCATCTATGATAACACTACACACTTTGTTACTCACATGACATCTTGTGTGGAAGATGTTATCTCTTTGTTGTTCAAGGTCATCCTCCTTGACTTGAGTGCTTAAAGATCGCCTTATTACAAGTGCTTCCCCATCCACGGGTCCTATCTCCTCTTCACTAGCTTCCCCTACAGATGACATCTCATCTTCTTCACTTTCATTATCGGTTCCAACCTCACCACTCGCTAAGGTGATCATTACTTTCTTATTGGGACATTGAGAGGCTATATGACCATTACCAAGACACCAAAAACACCTTAAGTCATGATTACGAATTGGGGTGTCCATTTTACCTTTGTCCTTGTTAGCCCCCATCTCTTTGGCTTTGTAAGGCTCAAATCTTGGTTTGGATGTAGCTATTTCATCTTTTTTCTCATTGGACTTCCAAGGACTAGTAAGGTTTGGTTTTTGATTAATGGGACTAGACCTTAATGGTTGGGATCGAAAACTCTGTTTCTTTAATTGCCTTTCCACCTTGATTGCCATGTGGACCATGTCCTCCATCTCCACATAATTATAAAGTTCCACAATGTTGGCAATGTCCGGATTCAACCCACTAAGAAACCTAGCCATGGTTGCCTCTCTATCTTCCTCAACATTAGCTCTTACCATAGCCACTTCCATTTCCTTGTAGTACTCATCAACACATTTATATCCTTGAGTCAATCTTTGTAAGCGTTGGTGTAATTCTCTATAGTAGTAGCTAGACACAAACCTCTTTCTCATGATAGCCTTCATGTCCTCCCAATTATCTATGGGCTTTTCACGGTTTCTCCTCCTACTAATGACCAATTGATCCCACCAATTCAATGCATAGTCAGAAAACTCAATTACAGCAAGTTTTACTTTTTTCTCCGTGGAGTAGTTGTGACATTCAAAAATATGCTCCACTTTCTTCTCCCACTTCAAATACAACTCTGGATCATTCTTTCCTTGGAATTGTGGTATCTTCATTTTTATACTACTTAGATCTTTATCAACTCCATCTTGAGCTCTAGGTGGGGGTCTCCACATACCTCATCTACCATTTCTTCCTCCTCTATTCCCATTTCTTCCTCCTCTAGGTATTCTTCCCCCTTCTTCCTCCAATTCTTCTTCCCAATCTTCTTCCTCTATAGCATCCCCAACATGAGCTTGCCTATTAACCCTTCTAACATTGGGTGGAGGTGTTTCTCGTTGTAAAGCTGCTAAGGAATTTTATTGCCTTTCCAATCTTTCATTCATATCAACTACCAAGTTGTTCATCCTTTCAAAAGATTGTTGCAGTTCCCTCATCATGAACATCATATCGGGTCTTCCTTCGGAACTACTGTTTGACATTTTTTTTCAATTCCGCACAACAATAGGTAGTGTAATAAAATAGAACTAATGTAAATTCACACAATACCTCATGTGTTTAGCGCTCGGATTGATCGCTCAAACCCTCTTAGTTCCTAATCAAAGCAACCAAATCCAGGAATTCCAACCAATTTGTAGAATTATCAAACACCAAAAAAAATAGTTCACAATATCCCACTTGTTAAAGCACAAAGGAAACTAACTCAAAGTGTTTAGAGTAGTAAGCACAAGAAAAAGCAATAAAGTACACGATTGGAAAACAACAATTTTCCCAAAGGAACTAAGCACACAATGGAAGATTTATAATCAAAGTGTAAAATCCTTGAAACAATGAGTTCTAATACTCACTAGAAATTAGCAAGTGCAATTTGGCCTCTCTGTTTTTTTCTGTTTTTTTTTTTTTTGAATTAATTCTGGCCACTCTTTTTTCTGTTTTTTTCTTTTCTTTTTGGGACAATTATGCTAATAACTCTAGAGTAAATCAATACAATTCTTTCAATATGAGTTTAAGGAATTTTTAAGATTGGTAAAATAGCACATAAATTACGACACAAAGGAAAAATGAAATTTCTGCATAAACTACCACAGAAATACTAAAAAACAACCAAAAACTGCAGAATATTTCAGATTTTGTAGAATAAGCAAGGCAAAATACAGAATAGATTCAGTAATAGAAAAATTTGCAGGGAAAATGTAGAATATGAAAGAAAAATTCAGAATACTTTCAGAAACAACAGGATATGCAAGGTTACTACTGAAAAACTTTGGACACAATAGAATTTGAAAGGAAAATGTAGAAAAAATGTGGAAACAAAGAAGAGCAATATTTTTAGGGTATGGAGAATAACTTTCAGCAAGAACACACCAGAATGATATTTTTTTCATTTTTTTTATGTGTCAGAAATACAACAAAATCACAAGAACAAGAACAAATATAAAGGATAGGAATCTGAAAATTAGCACCAAAAGCTCTGATACCAAATGATAAGAACCAAGGGTTTAGGACCTAGCTAATTTCAGATTATATAGCAAAGGGTTTCTCCACAAATCAATGGATATTACTCACCATTTTTCTGAGGAGAAAAGACGCCACAAGGAGCTGCTAATTCCTTGATAAGTCTAGCATAAATGACACCCTAACAAGTATGGATATTACTCACCACAAATGCTTGGATGCTAAACAACGCCACAAAGGTTGCCAATCCCTTGATAAGTTGCTTGAAGAGGAACAAAGAGCTAGAATGAGCTCTCAAATGATCTGAATATTCAAATTTCATTAAAAATTGTCGTTTACAGCAGTTGAGCTGCTCTTAAAAGGATACAAACCAACCCTAAGCTATAATACATCATAGCCCTTGATCTCATCCAAGGGTTGAAAATAAACACAGCCAAAAAGCAGAAAAGGTAGCAAAAACATTGACCAAAACATGGAAAAATTGGGGCAGCTGACCACAAAGCAATCCTATAAAGTATTACATCTTAACCCTTGATTCCATCTAAGGGCTGAAAATGAAGCTGCCCAAAAAGTCCAAATGGCACAACAATGTGCCTAGTTTTATTTTTCCAATTTTGCCCTAATTTCCATCCTAGGATTGTCCCAATCCTTGCACTCCCAATTTAGGTCCCCTTGATTATGAATGACCTCTTAAATGAGCCCATTTTAAGCCTTTTCGAGTTGTGCCTTCCTAGAACTTATGATTGGTCCACTTGGAATTTATAGAGCTCGGTGATTCTTATCAGGAGTTCTACCTGGTTCCTGACTGAGGTGATCAACTCATGACTTTTGCAAGTGTCAGGGTGGTCTACGTGGTTCTTAACCAAGGCAATCAACCCGTGACATATGATTATGAGAGAGTGAGCTCTACTTGGTTCCTAACCGAGGTGCTCAGCACCCCACGGTAGGTGCGAGTTTGGTCTGATTTAGAGAGAGAGAAACTAGAGAGAAGTTAGAGCAATTGTTAGGATCTGTGGATCCCTTATGAAGTTCATTTATTTATAGAGTATTATACATACATGTGTCGATTATATAAAGTGTACACATCTGCGGGTGTCGGGGGGCATGAAAGTAAATAGTAGACATATTTATTGTATAAGGTCAACCATCTATAGCTAGGACTGGTGGTCGATCCTATAGATACAAAAACTCCCTTCGACGAGTCTCTCCCACTGGTGTGTTGTAGGTGCGGGCATAGGTAGATCCTTGGGAATGGTCCCTCTTATGGCACGGTCTGTCTGCTAGCCTCAGATGGTTAAATGGATCAAACTCCAGGTCAATCAAGATGTCTAAATATTGTTATTTTTTAATAAATTTTTATTTTTTTGTATTTTGAAGGAAAAAAACTATTAAACATGAATTTTAAATCAAAAATACACAAAAGTAAATGTCTTTGGAATTTCCTTACAGTTTTACTTTACATTTTTTTAAATTGCAATAATTATTTGGTTGGGAAAATAGAATATTTATTTTTAATGTTTATTATTGAATGAGCTATTTGTGGAAGTTAATTTGAAGTCTTTAAAAAGGACCGTAACAACTTTTATTAATATGATATAATAATTTGGTAGCGCTATAACTAAATAGTCTAGGTAACTCTACTTAATAAGGATTTAATAGTCTTAATATACCAATTATTTTTTAATTATTTTTTATTTTGTTTGTGTTTAGAAGGGAATTAAACTATGAAACATGGATTGTACATCAAAAATACACAAAAGTGATGCCTTTTCAATTTTTCTTATTCTAGTTTTACTTTTCAGTTTTTTAAACTGCAATAATTATTTGGGTTAGAAAATAGAATATTTATTTTTGATGCTTATGGCGTCATTTGTGACTTTACACCGACATGTCCAATTAAGCTTTAGCTTAAAATGATAAAGGGTTATAATAGTGTTTTTGGTAATTTTCAATCAAAATTAATTTCCAAACTTATAATTTTAAATCAAATTAATTATTATAGATCAAAATATTCTTATTTTATAATTTCAATAAAATAAAACTCCTATCACTTTTACGACCATCACTATTTGTAATCTCCCTTGTAATTAGAGCTTCGATCACCCTTTTAAAAACCTTATTAGAGTTCGATATATGTAACATATTACATAAAAAGATAGAAATGAATATGTCAAGTTACATCCAACAGGTCACCGGAATTAAGATAGATATAACAAGTTATATATATATATATATGTGTGTGTGTATGTGTGTATAGATGTAACATATTACATATAAAGATAGAAGCAATATAACATATTATATCAAAAAGTAATGGTAGATTCACCATAGAAGTAATGTAATATGTTACTATTAAAAATATTCTATATATAAAATGAATTTTGAAAAAAAAAGAAGATGAAAAATTTCTATTATTACATCTAAAAATAAAGATAGATATAACATGTTATATCTAAAGATAAATGTAAATATAATTCATTAAATAAAAAAATATAAATATAAATAATGTATTACATACAAAGATAAATATAAAAATAATATCTTACATGTAATAAATTATAAAAATGACTTAAGAGCCGCCCTTATGGCTACTCTATACTCCAAGACTTTGGTCAAACCTTCTCTAACATCACTAAGCCATCAAATTCCTACACATGTAATCTCAAGCTATGAAACCTCCCTTATTTGCAAGGGACTCGAGGAGGGAAAAAGACACCATTTATGACCACACCACAGAGATTGAGGGCGTGGCCCTATTAGAGGTGTGGCTCCAAAAAGGTTAGATCAATACATGGATAACCTTCCATTCATGGTGCATGAAAAATAGCTTGATGCCATGTGTTATCAATTTAAATTGAACTAATTTATTTTCTTATGAACTCAAATTGATTAATCACGTTTAGTTAAAATTACAAATATTAAAATTTAAATAAATATTAATTTTTTTTAGTGATTAATTTAATTTAATTAAATATAATAAATTAACCAAAATAAGAGAATTGTCAAACGAAGGCTAAACGTATAACAATTAAATTTATTTTTTCTTTTAAAGAAAACCGAATCTTCAAATATTAACCATTTGTTTAATTATAATTTTAAAATACTCATATTGAGCATATATGTACAAGTAATGAAAACATTTCTTTTCCAAATTGTATTACCATATTTGAATTTGTTTTTCTTCTTTTTTGAGAAATTGTAAAAAATAACACTCCTAAAACTTATAAAAATAACAAAAATAGTACATTAATTATAATATTGAATAAGATCCAAATGGATTGCGTTCAACAACGACTCAAATGACTATATTTCAATTTGAACGACATTTAATTGAATAACGTTAAATATGAAATTATGTATCATACTTTTTTATAATACTAAAAATGTATGAGATAGATATGGTGTTAAGGTGGATGTTAAGATATTTTTTCTTAATGGTGACATTGAGGAAACATTCAATGAATCATATTTGATTTGATTTAGTAAATATGAATCATATTACTTGGCTATATGGATTTAGACTATACATTAAGAAAAGAACAACCCGCTTCTTTTACAGAAAAAAGTTCCACTAATAAAAAAAATGAACTTTGAGAAGTAGGAACATTCTAATCGCTTAAGTCTAATGATGCTGAAAAGCATCGTTTCAAAAGCATTCAGGGGCAGTATGTTCGACGAGGTAACTATTAAGGGTTTCCTTGAAGAAATTGAAAAGTGTTTTGCAAAAAATGAAAAGGCTAAGACAAGCAAGGTTTTAACTGACCTTTTCCATATGAGGTATAAAGGAAAGGGAAACATCAAGGAGTACATTATAGAGATATGTAACATCGTTTCCAAACTTAAGGCACTAAAGCTTGATCTTTCTGATGACTTGCTTGTGCATTTGGTGCTCATATCCCTTCATGCATATTATGGTCAGTTTATAGTTAGCTATAACACTCAAAAGGAGAAATAGGCTCTTAATGAACTCATTTCACACTGTGTGTAAGAAGAGGATAGGTTGAAGCGAGAAAAGAGTGAAAGTGCTCATCTTGCAACTATCTTAAAGAGTAACAAATGAAAAAGGACTAATGATATGGAAACTGCAGTGGGAACATCACAATCCAAGAAACAAATGACTCAAGATGCCTACTTCTTTTGCAAGAAACCTGGGCATGTGAAGGAGGAATGTTCCAAATTCGTAGCATAATGTATAAAGGAAGGTAGATTTTCACCTTTGTTTGTTCTAAAGTTAATTTTACTTATATACCTAGTAATACTTGGTGGGTGGATTCTGGTGCTTCTACTCACACAATTGTTTCTATGTAGGGTTGCATTTGGAACTGACTGCCAAGTGATGTTGAAAGATTAATCTATTTTGGTGATGGTAAAGAAATTCCAGTTGAAACCATTGGTACTTTTAGATTATCTTTTTAGACTGGTAATTTTATAAAATTAAGAGAAACTTATGTAGTACCATCATTTAGGCGGAATTTGATTTCTATTTATGTTTTGTATAGATTTGGTTACTCTTGTTCATTTGGGAACAATAAATTTAAGTCTCTTTCTTAATTCTACTCTAGTTGCGACTGGTTCTTTAATTGATAAACTATATATGCTAAATAAAATTGCTTCATCTAATGAAACCTTGCAAACAACATCTAGTGGTACAAAGCGCAAATTATCAAATGAGAATTCCACCACCTTATGGCACAAACACTAGGACACATCTTCAAAGGTATAATAGAGAGACTTGTGTTAGCCGAAATACTTGAATCCCTTGATTACAAGAACCTTGATGTGTGTGTTAAGTATATCAAAGGGAAACAAACAAACATTAGGAAATTGAGTTCCTATAGAAGTTATGGCGTCTTACAATTGATACATACTGATATATGTGGTTCATTCCCTACAACTTCTTAGAATGGCCAACATTATTTTATCACTTTTATAGATGAATATTCTCGTTATGGGTACTTATACTTAATCCATGAAAAGTCACAATCCTTGGATTTTTTAAGGCCTTCAAAGCAGAAGTTGAAAATCAACTAGGTGAGAAGATTAAAGCTATTAAATCAGACTATAATGGTGAATATTATGATAGATATGACGGATCAGGTGAACAACATCCAGGATCATTTTCCAAATTCTTAGAGGAATGTGGAATCATCCCGCAATACACAATGTCAGGGCAACCTCGCATGAATGGTGTTGTTGAGAGATGTAATAGAACACTTAAGGACATGGTAAGAAGTATGATTAGTCATTCTTCTTTGCCAAAATCACTCTAGGGAGAGGAAATTAAGACTGCAACCTACATACTGAATAAAGTATCTAGCAAAGCAGTAGCTAAGACCCCTTATGAACTATGGACATGCAAAAAGCCTAGTATTAAGCACTTACACATTTGGGGTTGTCCAGTTGAGGCAAGGCCTTATAAGCCACATGAAAACAAACTGAATTCAAGAACTATTAGTTGTTATTTTGTTGGGTATCCTGAACGGTCGAGGTATTTAAAGTTTTATAGTCCCTCAACTAAGTTCTTTTTCGAGATGGGAAATGTGAGATTTCTTGAGGATGTTGTGTTTGAGAGGGGGAGATAAAGTTAGGAATTTTGTCTTTGAAGAGGAATCCATTCCTATACCAAATGTTGTTATTGGCAATGATCAACCTATTGACATTGTTCAAGATACAATTCATGGCAACAATGGGGATTTACTCATAGAAATCACTACTCAAAATCAAAAGGTAATTCCATAAGAGAAAACTCAAAAACCTCAAGAGCAAGTGCCACTTAGGTGATCCACTAGAGAGAAAAGAAGTGAAATTTCAAGTGATTAGATTGTATTTATTCAAGAGTATGAGTTTGACATACAGACAATGGAAGATGATCCAATTAATTTCCAACAAGTCAAACAAAGTGCTAATTGTCAAAAGTGGATTGGTACCATGAATGGTGAGATGAAACCCATGAAAGACAATGATGTTTGGGATCTCGTCAAGTTGCCTAAAGGTGCAAAACCAATTAGTTGTAAATGGATATTTAAAACCAAAAAGGATTCTAAGGGCAACATTGAGAGGTATAAAGCACGTCTAGTCTCCAAGGACAATAATGGCACTTGTAGCTCATTTTGACTTAGAGTTGCACCAGATGGATGTTAAGACAACTTTTCTCAATGGTGACATTGAGAAAATCATATACATGATGCAACCAGAAAACTTTATATAAGGTGATCCAAGGTTCATGGTTTGTAAAATGAAAAGATCCATCTATGGTCTAATGTAAGTTTTTGGTCAATGATAACATAAGTTTCATCAAATCATTATCTCTTATGGTTTTGAGGTCAATATAGTTGATGATTGTGTATATCATAAGTTCAGTGGGAGTAAATTTACCTTCTTGGTGCTCTATGTTGATGACATACTATTGGCTAACAGCGATATAGGCTTGTTGCACGGAACCAATATCTTAGTGATGCCTCTTTTGTATTAGGAATTGAGATGCACCAAGATCGTTCTCGGGGTGTCCTTGGGTTATCACAAAAGAGCTATATCAAGAAGGTACTTGCTAGATTTGGCATGAAAAATTGCGCACGAAGAGATACTCCTATTGCCAAAGGAGACAAGTTTAGTTTCAATCAATGCCCCAAGAATGAGATTGAAAGAATATAGATGCAAAAGTTTCCTTATGCTTCGGAGAAGTACTAAGTAGTCACTTATAGCTCCTTTTACAATGACACCATAATTCATAGCTTGTTATGAGGCAACCAATCATGCGATATGGTTGGGTAATTTTATCACTAGGTTATGAGTTATGGATGGAATTAGAAGACCATTAAATATTTATTGTGACAATCTTTGAACTGTCTTATATTCAAATAACAATAGAAGCTTGTCAAAGTCTAAACATATAGACATTAAGTTTCTAGTTGTTAAAGAGAGAGTTTAGAGTAAAATAGTGTCTATTAAGCATATAGGAACAAACTTTATGCTAGCGGACTCACTGAATAAAGGTTTGACACCCAAGGTCTTTCATAAGCATACTGCTCAAATGGGTATTGTCTTATTTGATGATATGAAGTTTTAGTGGGAGTTTGTGTTCTATATTTGGTTATTTTGTTTGATGTTGTTATAATACTTTATGTATGTTCATTTTTCTGCTGAATAAAGTTGATGGTTTTATTATCTTTATTACTCTGAATGTATTATCTTTCAATTGTGGTCTAACATAAAGTTTGAAAATTGAGGTTTGATCTCACTAAGGCATAAAGGACCAATTGGAAATAAGCATGATTAAGATCACATTACATGTAATTTCTAGTTACATATTCATACTTGATCTATGTCGTTAAATATATTTGGTATGATGATCATTGATGGATCGAGTTACGATAAATGTAACAAATATCACTTTGGTCTTATATTGGTATAGGATACATACCAGATTGATTAAAGATGTTTATAGAATAATTAACAAGTTTGTGCAGGTTATCAAATATAATTGTCATTGGAATTAATTCTTAGCCTAAGTGAGAGATTATTGGGTCATTTTTTAATAACTTAATGAATGGACTAACAAATTAAGAAAATTATATTTTGAGTAATTATTATTCTAATTAGGCTAATTCAGTGATCTAATTAAGAGATTCTAATTTAACATCTTATACGATATGTGTTTTACATTGTATAATACCCAATAGTAAACCTAATTAGGGTTAATGAGACTCTCGTTGGTTTACTATATAAGTAACTAATCACTATTATTTCTCATCCTCTCTTCGCATCTATTAAATAAAAACTCATCAAAAAAAAAGATAAATCGGTGGAAGATTATAAATCATTAATCTATTCTTTAATCCTTTATCATGGATTCAAAATATATTTTTCATATGTTTTGCGTAATCTTTATAATATGACATGAGTAAAATCTATATATGTATTTAGATCTAGTTATAATAAATACATAGAAAAATTATACTATCTACCTATCTAATAATTTTTTTAATCATTGGTTGATTTAGGATGATCAACTTAGAAGATTTTTTTTTTATTATAAGAAAAATATTTTTAAAATTTATAAAAATAAAAATAAGACTTTAAAAATATTAATAATTTTTAATTAACTAATAATCAAGACTGAACAAGTCCCTCCACTTCTCAAATAATGCTGATCATATATAAATTGAAATGAGTAAATAAAGGAAATATGGGTGGATGAATTCAAGCTTTGCGCTAATTAATGAAGTAGAGAAATCAACAATGTCTTTGTCCAGACTCCAGTCTTTTAAAAAAAGAAAAAGAAAAAAAAAAAAGACTCCAGAGTCCTTTTTTGTAATTAAATACGTACGGTACCTTCTTTGACAACTAAATTTTATTTTATATTAAAATTATATTAAATTCGTAGTATTGACAATACGAGTGGAGACAATTATTTATACATCTCAGAAATTTATTGGATAAAAAACGAAGTAAAAGTACGGATAATCGTAGATAACTAAATTCTCTAACTTTTTTGCCCATTCCTATCATGGGCGACCTTAAACATTAAACTAAAAAATATCTCTTTATAAAATAAAATATATTTTTATTAATTATTATGTTAAACCAATTAACAACTATATATTACTATTAATTAATTAAAAATTATATTATTAAAAAAATTAAAAAATCACAAAATAAAATATTATATTTATTATATAAATTAAAAATTACATTTAATTAAAAAAAATTAAAAGTACATAAAGATATATCTTAATTTGATAAATTATTATATTCATCTCACAAATATTCAATTATTTCATTTTAAAATTTAACATAAGCTTCTCTATCCTTGGTATGTTTATGTTTAGAAAAAAATTATTGAAATTCAATATTGGTTTTATAATATCAGAGAAGTAGATATTGCGCTAAACCAATATTTTTTTATAATAAAAAAAATTCATACAAATTGTTACTGTAATGAGATTAAATGTGCACAATGGCTATGCTTTTATAACAAAATAATTGTTTACCTTAAACAATATTGTTTACGTTCTTTTGTTTTTTATAATAAAATATGCTGTCCCTTTGCGAACTAAACCAAATTTGGTTTTAAATATCAGAGAAGTAGATATTGCGCTATCTGCGGGTCTAACAATTTTTTATTCGATGATTTAGGATGGCCAGATTAATTTTTTTTAGAAATTATAAAAAATAATATTTTTAAAATTTATAATAATAAAAATAAATTCTTAAATATTGCTTATTATATATAAATTGAAATGAGTAAATAAAGGGAAAATGGGTGGATTAATTCAAACTTGGAGTTAATTAATGAGGTTGTAAGGAAAAGTTATGTTATTATTTTGCATTTATTGCATTATTAAATTAAATCAAGTTGTATCACTTGATATTTGGGTCACCTTAATTAATTTATAGTGAAATATGAAAGCAATCCGAAAAAGGATGAAATTTAAAGAAATTTAAAATAAAAATAGTTAAAATTCATTATATTTTCTTATCTTATTATGAAATTACAATAATTTTTTTAAATGCCTTTTTTAGTATAAAAATATTTATTTTTTAAAAGGTTAATTTTAGAAAATAAGGTTCAAATTATTTTATGAAGTTTAATTACGAATTTTCCCATAGTGATTAAGTTACTAGAAAATGGATCATTTAATTACACTAGCAAAAATGCACCTACTTTACATATGAGTAATCTTATTTTATTTTTAAATCATATTTATTAAATTTATATAATAGCAACAAGTTTTTATATGTAATTTAAAAATCATAATTTGTAACATAAAATAATTTTCGACTCTAATAATTTTGGAGACACAACTATGTCTTAATTTTGCATAATTAATAGGAGTCATAACTCTTTCTTTTTTGAATAAGGTGTAGTTTTTGAATGAAAAATAAGAAAATACATCTCCATTATCCAATTATAAACACCACTGAACCATTTAAATTGAATTAATTTATTTTTTTATTCAGTTCAATTTATTTGTTTATTAATTGAATTGATTTATCACATTTGTTTGGTTAAAATTTAAATAAATATTAATTTTTTTGGTGATTAATTTAGTTTAATTAAATATAATAAATTAACAAAATAAAAGAATTGTCAAATAAAGGCTAAATGTATAGCAAATAATTTTATTTTTTCTTTTAAAGAAAATTAAATCTTTAAATATTAGTTGTTTGTTTAATTATAATTTTAAAATACTCATATTGAGCAAATATGTACGAGTAATGAAAACTTTTTTTTTTCAAATTGTTTTACCGTATTTGAGTTTTTTCTTCTTCTTTGAAAAATTGCAAAAAATAACACTACTAAAACTTATAAAAATAAAAAAATAGTACCTTAATAATATGAAATGAGATCCAAATGGATTGCGTTCAACAACGATTCAAATGACTATATTTCAATTTAAACGAAATTTAATTGAATATCATTAAATATGAAATGATGTACCATACTTTTTTATAATACTAAAAATGTATGAGTTGAATATTTGTAGTGTTATTTCTGGATGTTGATATTGAGTTAAAACCTAAATTTGGTGTATATGAATCAAATAGTGGAGACTATCTTGTGAGATTATTTAGCATATAACATTTTATTATGAATAGTAATATTTATTCTACTCTTTTAAATATTTTTCATATTATTTTAAATTGTTAGATGATATCTATAGGTGTTGCATTGAATGTTAGGATTTTAAACATCTTATAAGGTATCATATGTTCTAGTAATGGGTAATGAATTTGTGACATGTAATTGATTCAACGATGAACTTTGATCCTTTGAGATGTTAGGTGAACTTGTGCATGAGTCTTAAATTATGAACCGAAAAGAAACTAAAGCATGAGAATTTTCATAATTTTGTTTTTATTTTTGTTATTAGTTTTTGCATATTAGGATGTTTGTAGGTATCATTATTGAAAGCACTCACAAGTATTACCTCTTCCACTAGGTACACCTAGGTATTTAAAGACTTGTTGCATATCTAATATAACCGTAAAAATCTACAAAAATGGGTTTAGTTTATTTATTTTTTGTTTTAGGTTTTTAGCACATGCAAAGATGGTTGAGGTTTGCGATAAGTTTTTGAAAAGCACTCATAATTCATTATTTAATTGTGTTTATTTGGAATGAATAGGTTTGATTAATGTTGTCCCTTATCCTCTGATTTTTGTGATTTGTTATTGTTTCCTTTACCTCGAAGTATTCCTTAATGTGTAATAAACAGAAGCTACATAATTAGTTTTTGAGCAAAATTGGTATTGAACATTGCTACGGCCTCTACCACTTCGTCCACCATTTATACCAATATGTCCATCACCATTATTACCATTTGCAAAATCATTAGAACTATTAGAAGTACCTTGTGTAGAAGAAGCATTTCCTTTGCTATTAGCACTATTTCCAGCATTTATAAAATTAGTCTGATACACATGTGACTCATGTGCCTTATCTTTTTATGAAAGAAATTTTCCATAAGCTAATAGTTCACTTTAAGCTTGTTCAAGTTTCACATCTCCATGATTCAAATAACAAAGGAATGAATTGAATCTAGGACCAAAACCTCCGAGAATCAAGTTTATCAAATATTGATCATCTAATGGCCTACCAATGGTATAGCTAATTTATCAACCAATATTTTTATCTTATAAAAATAGTCTAGTACACTAAGTAATAGAGATTGAGATGCTAATCAAGTTGATGTTCCCAAGTGTTAATCAAATTTATGTTTCTATAAATATTCTTAAGATACTATGCAAGGGATAGATTTGGAAGATCAAGTTGGGTGCAAGGATTAATTTGGGAAGCAATTTTCATTTTAGTTAATTGTGGACCTTTTATGTTTTATTTATTAAAGTATTTTTAATCTTTTATTTTTTTTAAGATGAATTAGGCCAAATCCATAATTAAATAAGCCCATTAAGCCCATTTCACCTAGGTTTTTTTCTTTTATGGTTTCTTGCTTATAAAAAAGAGTTACTATGTAATTTAGAGGAAGACCATATATCATTAAAAAAAAGTATATTTCAAAAAGCTTTATGCTTTGCCTTCTTGTGTTCTTGATTGAATGTTTGAATTTGACTTATCAAAGTGAGTGATCATCCTTTGTGGCATCTCAAGGTTAGGATTTTAAGGATTTTGTTTCCTTAGGGTTCTAATCTGATCATACCAATGACATGACTTAATGCCATAAGTAGTGATCAAACTGATCATCTACTCCCTCCACATCAAGAAGTTTCTTCTATCGAGTTTGACTCCAATTGAGAAATTTGTAGTAATCATTGTTACGGCAAGCTAAGTAACTTATTTAATAAGAATTTGAAGTTTTTATCACTAGATTCGAGTCAATGATTATATCGCCTTCAATCTTGATTGAACAAACACACAAAAAAATTTAATGCACTAAGAAATTATGATATGATACCATAGAAGGCTTTGAGAAGGAACCTGAGAACTCAATATAGCCAAGAAGAAACTTATCAATAATATTTCTGTTGTGTTGATTCTATAACTAGTAGGGTACTTATATACACTTTAAAAAACTCTCTTCTACATTCTGGTATTGTGTAACATAATCATCAATACTAAACTTATTATAACTTATCCATTGTGTCACTTTTGTAGTAATAGGATCTAATATATGAAAGTAACAAGTTAAGTTCAATAGTATTTTTAAAACAAGTGGTAAAAAAATTAATTTACTCTTGAAAAACAAAGAATTTGACTTTATATCATCAATTTCATGGATTGGAGATTCAAGCAAAGCTTTCCTTATACACTTAAAAAATACCAGCATCTTATCATGATCGGGGAGATTTTGTTTGATTATTGAGAAGTGCTTAAAAAGCACTAAAATTATCAGGATTTAATGTACTTTAATTAATTAAATAGATTTATATTTGTATGATTTTATCATATATTTTATATAAATTTATCTTTTTGGAATCATAGGTACTTTTATTATTTTCAAGTATTTTCATCCAAAAATAATTTAAAGACTTGAAGAAGAAATATATTGAATGCAATGCATCACAAATATGTTTAAAAAATGAGGAAAAGTCAAAAATGGAGAAAAGGACAAAACATCCTAAATCCCGTGTTAGAGCAGCCCATGCCGATAGATTTTCCTAAGAATGTTGCTTTGTTTAGAAAGATGATTTTTAAGGAAGCTTTGCCCTACCATTCTTTCCTTGGAGAACTATTGGTTAATAGTGATTATATTATTTAACTTAGAGATTATAATAAGATAAAAATTTCTAAAATTATCTCCAAAATTTCAAAAACTTTAATCATAATCTGTGATAAAGGGAGATAGTTACTTTGTTAGATTTAGGTACAATAATGTTTTGATACCTTAGTTATTTGGCTTGCACCTAGAAGTGGGTTATCTAAAACCCCATATTCATGTCCGTAATTTTAAGTAAATAAAATTTTGAAAATTCATAGGGTATGACTAAAAACGTATAAGTAGACAAACCTTTTTTACCTGTAGGTTTGGTTGACTCAATGATGTGGGGACATTGAGTTTACTTAAAATAAAATCCCTCAAATTACGCCTTTCTAAGATGTTAAACTAAACATTGGATGGGAGGTAACCCATCATATTAGGTAATTTTCTTTTCTTTTCTTTTATTTATTTAATTTTTTTTATTTTAGTTTAATTGCATATGAATAATTTTTGAATTGTTAAAACTAAAAATATTTTATTAAGATGTTAGAAGTTCACAACAATTTTTCTGTGTGAACTTTAATGATGAAAATGATGGATGCACCTGCATTTCTTCATCACCACTTTCACATTCTCAATAAATAGGTAATTTTTCTTCTCTTTTCTTTTTATCTTTAATTTACAAATGTTATATCGAGGATGATGTAAGTTCTAGGTTTGGGTGGTGAAAAGTTATCATACTTAATTTCAAAGAATTTAACAATTTTAAAATTTTTTAAGTTCATATTTTCATTTTTATTGTATTTGATTTTATTCTCTTTGTGTGGTTTAGTAATTTTTAGAATTTTAGAATTAGTTTTAAAAATTATTTCACAAAAATTTATCATTTCTTTAAATTAAATTTAAGTAAATAGTTAAGTTTTTTGCACTGTTAGATTAATTTTTGAAAATATATCATAGAGTATATGGTAATTAGTTACTTTTTGTTATAAGTAGTATTTCATGATAAAGTGTGAAAATTATAATGAATCTAAAATCAATGTTTAGGAATTAAATAGTGTAGACTACTCTTGTGAGATATAATTTGAGCATAATTTCCTTTATTTTAAATAAAAAATATTTTTTTCTACTCGAAACACATTTCTTATCTCTTTAAATTTTTAGATGATTTCTATAGGTATTAGCATTGAATGTATAAATTTTCTCATCTTAATAGAGTGTCATATATTTATTTTTCATTTGCTTATATTAAAGTAGAAATTGATAGTATATGTATTTATCTCATTTGCTAAACCAATATTTTTTTATAATAAAAAAAAATTCATACAAATTGTTACTGTAATGAGATTAAATGTGCACAATGGCTATGCTTTTATAACAAAATAATTGTTTACCTTAAAACAATATTGTTTACGTTCTTTTGTTTTTTATAATAAAATATGATGTCCCTTTGCGAACTAAACCAAATTTGGTTTTAAATATCAGAGAAGTAGATATTGCGCTATCTGCGGGTCTAGCAATTTTTTTAATTTTTTATTCGATGATTTAGGATGGCCAACTCAGATGAATTTTTTTTAGAAATTATAAAAAATAATATATTTAAAATTTATAATAATAAAAATAAATTCTTAAATATTGCTAATTATATATAAATTGAAATGAGTAAATAAAGGGAAAATGGGTGGATTAATTCAAACTTGGAGCTAATTAATGAGGTAGTTGTAAGGAGGAAAAAAAAACAAGCAGCTAATTAATGCTTGGAATAAATGCTTGGTCGCTTCTTTGTCAACTAAACTAAATTTTGAATAAAAATACATATAAATATATTTATATTGTTTCTTCATTTAGATTTGACTATTTGTTTTTTTTTATTTAAGTATTTATCTATGATAAATTGATAATTGATAATTTATTATGTCATATTTATGCTCAATTTTTTTTTGTTTTAGTATCAATCTAGATCTTTATCTAGTTTTGTAGTGTCATAGATCATGAAGATTACAAAATGATATTAAAATTTCATTTTTTCCAAATAAAAATCAATATATTAATTGAAATAATTAAACAATAAATTAAAGAACCCTAAAATAAAGTGAAAGATAAAAAGTTAAAGGTTTTTTCTATGTGTTTAAGAAAAAATTTAACTTTATTTTAATAATTCTAATTATTGATATATTTAGATTAATGATTTTTTTTTATCTAAATTGTAACTTTTAATTTTTAATAAAATTTCATTTTTTCAAAAAAAAAATATTTATTATTTTTGTTCTCGATTTAGCTACAATCAAGCTTTACTTTCATATAAATTGGTAATCATTCCATAAATCTCCAAATATTCTTACATTATACGAATGTTTTTACACTAAGTAAGACTATCATTCATGGATCAATAAGGGAGATTTAGGTCTTACTTTGAGAGTAAAAATAATGTTTGGTTGTTATTATATGTTATGAGATTTAATATAGGATAGAATTTGTGGATAAATAGGGAATAATTATTAATAATTTATCTTTTTATATGAATTAACCACTTATTGGGCATGCTATGCAAAGCTTTGTGGTAACTAAGATCACTAGAGCAAAGTTTTTTGGTAACTAAGATCTATTTGCTTATTAAGCTATATATATTAAATTACACCAAATGTTGTCTTATTTGATTCTCATCTCTCACATATCATTTAATAAAAAATATTGAACTTATTACCAAAAAATTTCCAAAAAGGAAAAAAGAAAAACCAATATAAATGTAAATATTTAATTGTACTAATATCATAATTAGATTCATAACTAACACAAGATAGTATGCCACTTATTATTACAATAATAAAAAATAATTAAACAATTTATTGTCACTTATAAAACCCTAATCAACCCTTGAGTCGACTGTAGCATAGAGTTGCTTATTTTTATCAATGCTTTGACGACGACAACGCACTCTACCTTGTATAATTGAAGTTGTAGATGACTCCAGGTTTAAATCTTCCTTTCCATATTTGACATAGCTTTGTATGATTGGGATCTTGAATCTAGAAACTATATTTCTTATATCTTTGTCCATTATAACAAAGGCTTCTACCTTTGTAAGAGCTTTCACATTTGTATTTGAGATGAGAATATTTGAATCTGGGTTAACCTTAAGAAGTATTGATTTGAAAATCTGTTCCAAAAGCTCTTCTCCGTAAACATTTCCTTTCAAAATACGTTTACAATTGTCCATAATATTAACATTGTTGTTAATACCATCACTAAATTTGAAGTTCCATAGAATACCTTGTGTGATCAAAAACATAAAACCCAATGGTTCTCCTTCACGAATTATGTAACTGTTCTCATAATAGATCATTGGTTTTAGACAAGTAGTTATCTCCTCCAATTTTTTGTCATCTACATTTTGAAAAGCTACAACCTATAATATTAAATAAAATAAATGATTTTTTTATATTTATATTTAATTATCTTATTTTTATTTTATTTTTTCACCCTATTTTTTCTATTTTAGTTATTCAAAGTAAACAAAATGCTTGCCTAATGCATTTAAAAATATAATTAGGTAAAGAAATGTAATTCTTTAATAATAATATAATAAAATTAAAAAAATTAAAAAATTAACATAAAGTGTAAATGCTACTTTTATAATAATAGTAATAATTATAAGTTCATGTCAATATTTTTACTTAAAATAATAAATTGTGATTAAATGACATGAAATCAATTTTAACATGTATAATGTCACTAGGATTAAAGTCATGAACTATGAGTGTGTGTGAGTTTGGATTGTATAAAATAATATTAATAAAGACTAAATTTGACTTTTAACAATAAAATGTTAGTTTCTGACCGATCCCAATAACATGTACCTGGTATCAATGATGGATAACTGATACCAAAGAACTAAGGTGAATGGTTGTCCATTTAACATCTTTGAAAATGTTTACATTTGTGTAAATAATACATGCATATATGAAATCACGTACTTCAAAAAAATACAATTACATACCTTTTTTAGAATTGGATGGCAAAGCCAACTTTTGATAGACCTTCTTTCTTGAGCTGATAGAAGAGGGAGTAGAATTTTCAAATGAATATCTTTGATTTTTGGCATGTATCGAATCTTTTGGATTAAAGTTTCTTTAATCTTATCCTTATTGGGAATGCTATTGTTATTTAACCACACATCCATATCTAGTTCTTTGTATTTCATCCACTCCCACTTTTCCTTTGTTGATACTCCACCTGCCAAGACCTCAATATACACCTATGCCATAATTATATAACTTAATTAATTTTAAGTAATAATTTGGATAGTAATTTGTTTTTTCAGTGGCCACTTTAGGATGGTTAGTAAAATGCTTGATATATATATATATTGTCTGTCACCAATTATTTTAACAATGCTATTACTTACCTTTATCATTTATGTTATAACGGTGCTAGATTCTTCAAGGAAATTTACACCGATCATTAGAGCTATATATATATATATATATATATATTCAGAACAAACCTGGACTTGTCCAATAAAATACAAAAAAAACACGAGCCCAGAGGTGGTAATTAAAGCTGCGAAGCAGGTCTCCCACATATAGCCACTTGATTGTAGGTTTTGGCCACAAGAACTGTATATCATAAAATTAAAAACAAAATAATATTTTTAATTATTTAGTTTTTATGAAGTTACAATAAAACTGGATGAAAGTATTATTTTATACCTTAAAAGGATAATTACGGCTCAGATAAACAGAGACAAACTCTTAAAAATGTCTAACCTCAGATTTCGCAATCCCCACCAAAAAGAATGAATAATCTTTTTTGAAATATCTGATGTGTCAAGCAATAAACCATTTTTAATTGCTTCTGCGTAGATTCCGAAATCAAAGGCAATAGTAGAACTTGTGTCTGTGGGTTGATTTACAGAGCAAAAGTTACTAATAAATGTCAAATTCTTCGTAATGCTGTCTTTGCAATCAAAACTACTAGGAACGCAACCAATAGCTTGTTTACATGCCTTGTACCAACATGATGTCTCTTGCTGTATTGCAAAGAAGTACCAGAAAGAGCCGAATATCTGTATTCAAGTTAACAAGTGAATGTAAAATATATAAAGTTTTTATTATATAATTATCGTTAATTATATTTAAATATAACTATTACTATATAAATATACCATTAATAAATTATTATTATAATCATAACAACAAAATAAATAGTTATATATATATATCAATTAGACCCTTAGAATGTAAAAATGAGATCTACTTTATCTTATAATTTAATTATTATATTTTATTTAAATATTATTTTATCTTATTATAATCATAACGTAATTAACTTTAAATATAATATTATTTTATTTTGTATTAAAATTTTACATTATAAATAATCATGTATTTATCATATTTTTTGTTGCTTTTTTATTTTTATTTGTCTTATTTATGTCTATTTATAACAAATAAAATATTATAATTAGTATCATCTCTCGTGAAAAATAATTAAGATACGATAAGACGGATTATAAAAATTAAAAGCTTATCATCTCTTAATACATCATCTTAATTTATCATCAAAAATTATTGAAAATTTAGTTTAAAATGTCATAAAATAAGTACTCCTACACGTAATCATATGATTTTGATAACTCTGTTTTCCTATTGGTGTTAATTGCAACTTACATAGTTATATAAGATATTAACAAAAAACCCTAATTAATGTATAACTTATTTATCCTCCTAAATTTACTTTTAAATCCAGTAAAGAAATCACATGTTTTTTATGTTATATAAAAAAAACTTGTATCATTTTTGAACATAAAAAAAACCTAAAATTTTTATGTTATATAAAAATCTACAATTTTTGCATTGCTTTGAAGTATATATTTAAATTATATAAAAAGAAACAACATAAATTGTATTATATATATAATTAAAAAGAGAGAGAAAAAGAGAGAGAATGAACTTACGTGACTAATTCCGAAGAAAAATAACAAATTCCAAAATATTACTGTTTTAGGAGAGATAAAGGAACCCTTCTTGATTCCCAAGTAAGAAAGGTATATCACTAAAGTTCTTGGAAAATATTGAAACATAATGATGGAGTTGAGACCCTTTCTTTCGATCAAACGTTTGGAGCTTCCCACTCCGATAAAGAAACGTACAATTAACACCTAAAAATGTATATATGAATTCATCTTAAGTGTTCAAATCGTTACAAAGAAACAAATCTTTGTTGTTCTAACACTTAATTACTAACTTGCATATGTACTAATCTTAATAATTTTACTTTTCATAAATTTACCCAACACACCAAATTTTTAACCAGAACTCAATTTTTTAATTGTATGCCCATAGTTTGACATCCTTAATAGATGTATTAAAATATTATTGTTTTCTTAATAATTTTTAACATAATATCATAAATGAAGCTAAGACTTGTGAAAAGTAATAAATATATAAAAGTATTATTAGTAATTCTCTCAATTTTTTACATGTATGCCCATATTTTGTCGATAGATGTATAAAAATATCAATAGTTTCTAACATGGTATCAGAACTAAAGCCAACACTTGTGGTGAATGATAAATATATAAAAGTATTATTAAGTTCTAACACTCCGATATATAATTATGAGTAACATATTGAAACCACATATTTTTTATCAAATCAAATATGATTCAATCAGAATGAAATTTGAAATTTTTTAATCTGAAATTGATCAGACAAAGTAATCAATATAAATCAATTTGAATTTGAGTAATTCATATTTTTTTAGGGTCATTTGAGTAATTCATATTTTTTTAGGATCATATAAGGTTAAATTAGGCTTGAAATTTCTTTATAAATTATTATCATATACAAAACATAATACATACAATATTTTAATTTTAAATTAAAAACATTTATTATTTATAGTTTTAATTAAGAGAATCACAAGAATAAAAAGTATGGTATGTTTTTTCTACCTCTATTAGAATAGATTTTTATATCATATTATGATTATATATTCAAAACCATCAAATTAAATTATAAGTTGGCTTGAAAGTGGATTTGTAGAACAAATATTGTCAATTAAGAAGATGTAATCTACTAGTAATGTTAGAAAAAATTATTAATTTAAAGATTTTAAATAAAATTTTAGATTAATTTGAAAGTTACTAAAGTGAGACCTGAAACATAAGTCATGAGAGTAACTTTGAGTATCCGAGTGAAAATCTTTACTCTAAGTTTATATTTTAAAATTTTAAATAATTTTAAAATTATAATTATAATATATAAAGTAATAATTAAAATATATTTTAAAAGTTTAATATATATTAATATTATAGAGTAAATTTGATTCATTCGTTTTTCATAAATTTTGCACATATTTTTCCAAACTTATTTAGATCAACCAACATTTAAAAAAAATACATAAATTCAAATTTTGTTAGTTGGTTTTGAAAAGAGTGTAAACCGCTATCTGCGGGTCTAGCAAAAACATTTTATTTTTTATTCGATGATTTAGGATGGCCAACTCAGATGAATTTTTTTAAAAAATTATAATAAAATAATATTTTTAAAATTTATAATAATAAAAATAAATTCTTAAATATTACTAATTATATATAAATTGAAATGAGTAAATCAAGAAAAAATGAGTGGATTAATTCAAGCTTGGAGCTAATTAATGAAGTAGTTGTAAGGAAGAAAAAAAAAAGCAAACAGCTCATTAATGATTGGAATAAATTCATGGTCGCTTCTTGGTCAACTAAACCAAATTTTGTTTTTAAAATCAACAAATTTGATTAGGGTTGAGGTATATACTTAAATTATGTAAAAAGAAACAACATGAATTGTGTTATATGATTAAAAAAATAGAAGGAACTTGAGTCCAAAGAAAAAGAACAAATTTCAAAATATTAATACTCTAGGATTGATAAAAGAATCCTTTTTAATTTTTAAGTATGGTATATCATTAAAGTTCTTGAAAAATAATGAAACACAATGATAGAGTTCAAACCCTTCCTTTTGATCAACAGTTAGTTTTCCACTCTAGTAAAAAAAACATACAATTAACACCTAAAAATGCATATATAGGTTCATCTTAAGTGTTCAAATCATGACAAAGAAACAAATCTTTGATTTTCTAACACTTAATTACAAACTTATATATGTGTTAATCTTAATAATTTTATTTTTCATAAATTTACCCAACATACCAACTTTTTAACGAGAACACAATTTTTTATTTGTATGCCCATAGTTTTACATCATTGATAGATGTATTAAAGTGTTATTATTTTCTTAAAAAATTTAACATATGAGAATTGAAAGCTAACAATTGTGAAGAGTGATAAATATATAAAAAATATTATTAGTAATTTTCTCAATTTTTTACCTGTATATCCACATTTTATCTAATTGATAAATGTATAAAAGTATCGTTAGTTTCCTAACAATGTCTAACATGATATGAGCTAAAACCAACACTTGTGTGAAGAATGATAAATATATAAAAATATTATTAACTTCAAACACTCTTGTATATAATTCTAAGTAGCATATTAAAACCACATGTTTTTTTATCAAATCAAATATGATTCAATCAGAATCAAATTTGAAATTTTTAAATATGAAATTGATAAAAGTAATTAACATGAATCCATTAGAATTTGATTACTTCATATTTTTTTAGTATCAAAACAAGGTTAATTAAACTTGAAACTCATTTATGAATTATTATTATATACAAAACACAATACATATAATATTTTAATTTTAAATTGATAAATTTTTAACAAACTTTATTATTTATAGTTTCACAATAATAATAAAAATGTTGGAGATTTACTAAACTATTATAGAGATAAATTCATATTTTAATAATTAAATTAAAATAATAATTTAAGGTGATATTATAGTATATATAATATTTAATTATAATATATTATAAAATAAAAAAAATTATTTATTTATAATTTTAATAGTAATTTAATACATTTATATCAAATTATTTACAGATTATAAGAATATCAATACAAATTCAAATATAATTTAAACAAATGTTATATTTTCCAATCTAAATTCAATCCAACTATAACTTTAAAATTAATAAATTTTTGATTTAGTTGAAAGATTATTTGTTCATCCCTAGTTATATATATATATATATATATATATATATATATATATTTACGTATACAACTAGATTTGTTTTTAAACATACTTTGACGTTATTAATGTATAGTTACCTTAAACTTTTAGAAGTATTAGTTTTTAAAAACTACTAACATCCCAACACAGGAGTGTGTGTAGATTTATTTTGTTGGTTTTTTAATCATTTTATAAACCAATCTCTTCTTGGCAGTTTTAAAAAACAAAAAATCTCAAACTACCTTTGACCCCTCAAAAATTCAACTTTCAAGCAAATTTATAAGGTAAATTTAACTTAGTTATTATCATTACATATTATATTTATTTAATTTCTTATAAAAAAAATGATTTTAATAGGTATTGTGCAAATATAAAATTATGATTGTTTTTCTAATTAATCATTAAAAACTTCATACATAATAATTATAAAAAAATTAAAGAAATTAAAGTATGCTCAATAATATACTGAATATTAGATGAGATTGTAAATCTAAATAAAATCTCATATTTTGAACATGTATTCTATATAGTAATGTTAGAAAAATATATTATTTTTCTTACCTGTGGAAGTGGAACAACAGACAGAGTATCCAATAAGATGTTGGAGTAACATACCCAAGGGTTCTTGGGTCGACCAAATGCCACTAGAACTTGAAAAAGTATACGTTCGAGGAAGAAAATGTCTGTGATTGAACGCAAGACCAGAGCAACAATTTTCACTTCCTTTTCTATAGTAATACAATTTTTATCCTCATTTATAACAGGAACGAATAAGAATAATGTATCTATTAATATTCCAATCGAAAATAAAAATAAGTAGATTTGATTCGTCGTCAGAACGGAATGGTAGTGAATAATTGTTCTCTTCATCCCTTTATTCAAAACTGAAAATGGAACATTCTTTGAGTCGTGATGATTAATCTCAAGTTGTATCTGGTGAGATTCGAATCTGTTACTTAAAATCGGAGAAAAGAAAAATCTTACATACGAATTAATGTTATTAGTTAAATTAGGCATTTGTAAAGTAAAATAGGAGAATTAAGTAGTGCTAACCTCTCTGTTACGCCATTGATCTCTATATCTCTTTCTTCTTCATCATGACGCGTATCCATGACTACTAGATCTAAATGCTTTAAAAAGGATGATAATTATTTTCAATAAACCTTCTGGTTCTCAAACGCTAATTATATATAATATAAACGCTTTAAAAAGGAAGAATGGGTGGATGAATTCAAGCCTTGAACTAATTAATGAAGTACATAAGTCAACAAAGTCTTTGTGCAGAGTCATTTTATATAATAAAATATAATATAATTAATTTAATTAAATTAAAAATTATACTATCTACCTATATAATAAAATACAAATTATTTCACTTTATTTATGAACATAATACATGGAAAAATTATACTATATATCTTTCTAATAATATTTTTTAATTATTGGTTGATTTAGGATGGTAAACTTAGAAGATTTTTTTTTAATTATAAGAAAAATATTTTTAAAAATTATAATAATAAAAATAAAATTTCAAAAATATTAATAATTTTTAATTAACTAATAATCAAGATTTAACAAGTCCCTCCAATTCTCAAATAATGCTGATTATATATAAATTGAAATGAGTAAATAAAGGAAATATGGTTGGATGAATTCAAGCTTTGCGCTAATTAATGAGGTAGAGAGGTCAACAAAGTCTTTGTCCAGACTCCGGAGTCTTTTCCAGAAAAGATTGTAATTAAATATAAGCACGTACGGTACCTTCAACAAATCAAATTTGATTTGATGGGTATCTTCCATCTATTATTTATATTAAATTTTATTTTATTTTATATTAAAATTATATTAAATTCTTAGTATTTGCAATAGGACCGGTAGAGTATTCATAACTTACTCAAATTAAATTATAAAATATATATCTGAAATTATTCGTTATAATTCAAAAAGGTTTTTTAATTACGATAACGTTTTGAGACAATTATTAAAAAAAATCCAAAAAGATTTATTTTATCAAAATTTCTAAAAAATTTCTATATATCTACCACAAAAAATCAATAAACATTAATTATTTAATAATATATAATTTAATTTAATAAACATAATTAATTTCGTGTATTGATAGATACTGTTATCAGTATAACCGACCTGAACTATATATGTTGTTTCATGTTCTGTTTTTACTTAAAACTATATCCAACTATGAAATTTACTAGATAAAAACTGAATCGAAAATACGAATAACCATAGATAATCGAATCCCTAACTTTTTTGTCCATTCTTATCATTTGTTACTTTAAACATTAAATTAAAAAATATTTTATTCAAAAAATATCTCTTTATAAAACAAAATATTTTTTTATTAATTATTATGTTCAACCAATTAATAACTATATATTACTATTAATTAATTAAAAAAAATTAAAAAATCACAAAATAAAATATTATATTTATTATATAAATTAAAAATTATATTTAATTAAAAAACAAAATTAAAAGTAAATATATATTAATTCGATGAATTATTATATTCATCTCATAAATGTTCAAAATATAATATTAGCTTTTCTATCCTTGATATGTTTATATTTAAAAAATAATTCTTGAAATCAGATATTTTTATATTATATATTTAATTTTAATATATTATATATAATTAAAAATTTAATAAGATAATCATTGTTTTAGTTTATATTAATTTTTAATTTTATGTTGTATTAATATTTTTTTAATCATTTTATATTATATACTTAATTTAATATTTTTTCAAATAATAAAAACTTTAATAATATTTTTAGAATTGAAAAAATTAATACAATATAATTTATATTTATAACGATAAATAATATCTAAGTTAAATTTAATACAATATTGTTGTTCATAATAAACCTTACACCAAATTTCAAATTAAAGAGTGGTTTGGAAATGATCAATAGAGATTGCGCCATCTGGCTGTGTAGCAATTTTATTTTTATTCGTTGATTTAAGATGATCAACTCAGATAATTTTTCTTAAAAACAAATTAAAAAATAATATTTTTAAAATTTATAATAATAAAAATAATATTATAATTAAATGATAATATATATTAAACAGTATATCTAGTTATCAAATAACTCAACTGTCTTTTTTTTATAATAAAATAAGCTGCTGTCCCTTCGTTGCGAACTAAACCAAATTTGGTTTTAAATATCAGAGAAGTAGATATTGCGCTATCTGCGGGTCTAACAATTTTTTATTCGATGATTTAGGATGGCCAGATTAATTTTTTTTAGAAATTATAAAAAATAATATTTTTAAAATTTATAATAATAAAAATAAATTCTTAAATATTGCTTATTATATATAAATTGAAATGAGTAAATAAAGGAAAAATGGGTGGATTAATTCAAGCTTGGAGTTAATTAATGACGTAGTTGTAAGGGAAAAAAAAACAAGCAGCTAATTAATGCTTGAAATAAATGCATGGTCGCTTCTTTGTCAACTAAACCAAATTTTGTTTTTTTTTTTTAAATGTTTTATTAAATTCCTTTTTTAGTATAAAAATATATAGTTATTTTTAAAAAGGTTAATTTTAGAAAATAAGGTTCAAATTATTTTATAAAATTTAATTATGAATTTTCCCTTAGTGATTAAGTTACTAAAACATGGATCATTTAATTTTACACTACTAAAAATACACCAGCTTTACATGTGTGTAATCTTATTTTATTTTCAAATCATATTTATTAAATTTATATAATAGCAACAAGTTTTTATATGTAATTTAAAAATCATAATTTGTAACATAAAATAATTTTCGACTCTAATAATTTTGGAGACACAAATATGTCATAATTTTGCACAATTAATAAGAATTGATGAATTGGAAGTGAGCTTTTTTGTTAATAAGGAGGGATCCACAACGTAGGTGCATGTAATTTAATTGATTCTTTGTGACACATTGAATTGTCAAGAAAATAGAACTTGCCCCAAAATAAGCACCATATATATGAGATCAACATAAGTTAATATGGTCTTATCATCAGTACCTAAATAATTAACTAAGAGACTAATCACTTAAAATTTCTTAATACCAGCTCGATTCATTTTCCATCTTTTCCATCCCCTTGTCACTACTAGTACTTGGCTTTGCATTTCCTTTTTCATTTATTCTTGACATGTAATAATGAATATAATAAAAGGAAATGTTATATAGAGAATTAAACAGAATGGTTCAAGAAGGAAATTTAAGAACAATTAAGAAATATTAAAGTAAATATCCAAATGATTAATTTTTTTTTTAAATTATTTCAAAAAAAAATATACTTGAGTTAATATTCATATTAATTTTAAAAATAAAAAAATGGTATTTAAAAAAAAACTAAAATTTAACTACACGGACTAAACTGCAATTTTTCAAAAAATAATGAACTAAATTTTTACTTTTTTAAAATTAGTAGATAAAAATTAACAAAAAAATTACTAAATCTAAATACTCTAACTACAAATATAACCATCATTTATCTCTTATTTATATTATATTGAATAAAAAAATAAATATATATTATAGATTTATATCCTCAAATGTCTATACCTTGTTAAATTAATACATTGATAATACAACCAATATAAATGAAGAATTATCTCTAATTAGGACAATAGCAATAAAAGCATATATATATATATATATGAGTGATCAACTAGAAGCCAACTATTGATTTGTCATTATTGGATTATAATAATAAGTAAAAAACTAAATATATTTTGGAGAAAAAAATGTATCATTTGATTATTTTAGATAGTTTAGAAAATGAAGTTCATAAACAACTAAATCCGTGCAAATACAAAAATTGTAGTTTAAATTCAGAAGACGTGTAATTTTCCAAAAGAAAATGGAAACTTTTTTTAAATAAAAATAATTTAGAATTTCATTATTATTAAAAAAAATACAATAAAAATGATCCTCATTTTTTCAGATTAAGCATATATTGAAAACTAAAACTATTGAAATGGAATGTTATTATTACTCCTGAAAGAAATGTCGTCTTCGTTGAAATATAATCAATATCTTCTCGCACACCACCGAAACCATAAGATAATTCAAGCGACTGAGGTAGGACAGCGTTTTTTTTCCCCTTTATATAAATTAATATTTTAAAATTTATAATAATAAAAAAATCTATAAAATATAAAAATAAAATAACATCTTGTGTGAGTCAAATCAATTTAAATAATTATAGTTTTTCTAAACTAAATAATAATTTTTGTATAATCTAAATCTATAATTTAAAATAAAATAAAAATTAATAAAGAATTACAATTTGATGTAAAGTAGACTTACATCTCGGTGGTCGGTACATCTCTATATTGAAATTATTAGATTAAATTTAAAGAATGCTGATTATTCATTATATTTTTAAAAAAAATTGGTTTCGTGTTATATAAGTTATTTTTATTCTTTTTATTTAATTACTGATAATTGAACAAAAACATTTAAAAAAATCATATCTCCTTAGCTTTAATTTAAGTTATATATTTATTTTAAAAAAATTCTTAAATTTTATATTTATTTTTATAATAATATAATCATATTATTAATAAAAAATAACTGCATAAAAAATACATAATCAATTTTTTATATTTTTTATATTTATTTAATTTATTAGATTCTTTTACTTACTAGTTATTCAAATTAAAATAATATTTATTTAATACAATTAAAAAAATAAAATAAAAAATATTTTATCTTTATATAATTAATTTTTAATAAAAATAAAATAAAATTACTATAAAAATAAATAAATAATTTAAATATTATTTTTATAATAAGTATTTCTTAATTTATTTCTCTACTTTCTGACACGAGCAAAATATGCGTATTATCGATTTTTTTATAACATGGACAATTTCCAAATTTATCTGATTTTGACATAAAAATGCCTCTCTTTTGGGAAAAAATTACATGCACGAACGAATTCAAATTTATCAATTTAGAGGGTTATGGTTGGACCTATAACTTTAGATTTTAACACAACTTTATCCAATAATTTTTAAAGTGAATTTTATTAATTTTATAATTACAAATTAATTTAAAAGAATTTTTTTTATTTTTAAATACACATTAAATGAAGATCATTTTTGATATTTCAAATATTTTTAAAAAAAATTAAAAATTTCATTTCACCCCTAAATCCCATATGTTTAATCCATAACACTCCCTTAGACATATTTCAAATATTTTTAAAAAAAATTAAAAATTTCATTTCACCCCTAAATCCCATCTGTTTAATCCCTAACACACTCTTAGACCCATCTGTTTTCAGCTTAGTTTATGGCACATCATATCAAAGAACAATGAGAACAAGCCAATGACAAATAATAGAGATACAATAAGTATATTAAAATTGAAAACATATGGGTCTAAGATGTTGAGTCCACATCGACCAGAGAAGTCAACAATGTACTGGTTATAAGTCTGGGTGGTCCATTTCCTAATAAATGCGTTTTGAGGGAAACATTGGGCTACCCACCTTTCAATTTGGTATCAAAACGGGTCCCTAGTGCGTTGAGTCCCCTCACGCTCCCCTGAGTCCCCCGGTGTTTGGTGGCTCATCAGCTAACTATCGATCTTTACAGTGTTCCCGTCTGATGTGAGGGGGAGTGTTGAGTCCCACATCGACCAGGGAAACCAGCAATGTGCTGGTTATAAGTATGGGTGACCTCTTTCCTAATAAGCGTGTTTTGAGGGAAACATTGGGTTGCACAGCTTTCAATTTAAGAAGGGGGTTAGGATTATTTGAAATATTGTAAATATCCTTCGTGCATTTGAAAATTAAAAAAATTACATTTTAGACCAATTTTTTTATTATGGGGTCAATAAAACTAATATCAAAACTTATAAAATTAAAGTGTATTAAATACAAAGTTACAAGAGATGCATTAACCCTGAACCTAATTTAGAAGCAAATGTGTTGGCCATTTAAAAAGAAAGAAAAATAAGAGGAGAAAAAAGGTACTGGGAACCTTACAGTGTCATTTTGTGACTTTACACCGACATGTCCAATCAAGCTTTAGCTTAAAATGATAAAGGGTTATAATAGTGTTTTTGGTAATTTTCAATCAAAATTAATTTCCAAACTTATAATTTTAAATCAAATTAATTATTATAGATCAAAATATTCTTATTTTATAACTTCAATAAAATAAGATCAAAATAAAACTCTCATCACTTCTCCGACTATCACTATCTGTGATCTCACCTGTAATTGGAGCTTCGATCACCCTATTGAAAACCTTATTAGAGTTTCGATATATGTAACATATTACATAAAAAGATAAAAATGAATATGTCAAGTTACATCCGACAGGTCACCGGTTGATGAGCTTAACATGACTTATACTCTGTATCTTGTTTGTTATTAATAGACTTACAATTTATCTGTTAAGAATCATATTTACCATAATGGTCATATTATATTGATGGATTAAGTTTTCCATATTTGTTTACAAACTTTAATTTTAAACTCAAATATGTCTAAACATAACTTTTCAGCATCATCACCTTTATTACAAAAAGCTTCATCATCTTTTTCAAAGAAGTCTTATATTATCAATAGTAACGAAGTTACTATTGAAAATTTTGAAAAATCTATTGATCGTTGGAAAGTTCCAAAGATCAATAAAAATCAAATTTATCAAACTAAGATGATGAATCTTTTCAAAACATATTACATCATTAAAACTGAAGAAAGAGATCTTCAACTTTCATTACCTTTTGAATCAATCCAACTTCTTTCAAAAGAATCATTAATAAAAAGTTCAAGTATGTCCATATAGGCCTAGTCTAGATTGGATTAAGACCTTTAACCTAATTAGGGTTAAGCTCATCAATACTAGCAGTCTTAAGGGATGCTAGATTAACATATTTCAAGGAATCTTTATTAGGAACGGTGGAAACATGTTTAGGTTTAAGACCTATATCCTTTAACTGCTTTCCAAATATAGTAGTATCACTAGAAGATCCTCAGATACTAAAAACATTAACACTTTAAATCCAAACTCATAATACTAATGTTTTACTGGGAACAATTACGGTAGCTTTGTTATTTAGAGTTCATTATAAGATTATGACGTCTACTTGGGACATTAAAAACATTCATAACTCTACTAAGGGAGAACCTTATTATTACAGATAGACTTGTTTAGATCCAACATTACAATCCCTACACCAATTAGTTGGGATATTGTAATATACCTAGATAAGTGGCTATTAAAAGGAATTTCCCAGCCAACATCTGAAACTCATCAACCGAAAGTAGCTGAACAAAATACAGAACTTATGGAAATAATAAAATATAAAAATGGAAATATTGAAATAGGATTCAATAGATCTTCATCAATGAGATGCTCTTCGAGTGCCTCAGATTTCTCATCAATGGATTTACCATTCAAAACAAACCCTAGGTCATCAACCTCTCATTTACTTAGGAAAACAAAACTCAAAGGAGTTGACTTTAGTACCTAGGTACCCAGACCAGTTTACACTTTTGAAAACTCTAAGATGAGCGAATCACCTCAGTTATCACCTATATTTCCTTTATCACCAACTCAATCATTAGCACCCAGCCAAGGTGTTAGGATAAATGAGTTAAATGTATTAACGGTAGATAATGAAGAACCTTTGGATGTAGATGTCCTTAGGACAGATCTTAATCTACCACATAACAAGAAAATCAAAAATTGGTTCTATAGCACACACTCGGTTAGTATTATGGCAAGCTGCTTTAGGAAACATGAGCACTATGTTAAAGAACATAATAAAAATATAGACTTCATAGATTGGCTAAAAATCTATAGAAAATCAAAAGAACTATCTTTTATAACCATAGATATAGTTAGAGCTTCTTTTGTTAATAAAATTGACAAAAAGAAAAAAAAAATAAAAAATAACATTGTTGACCTTATATAGGAAGACATAGCAGAATCATCATCATCATCGGTAGTTAACCCTGAACCAGTTAGCTCAGTATCACTAATGGTCCAACCATTAGAAATATTATCATAACACATTGTTACCCAAACCCAGGATAGCATAGTTAGATCATTATCAATAGTTAATCCGGAACAGTTTAGCAAAATCCCATCAGTTGACCTAAAGTTTGATAAAACAGTAGAACCTGTAGACTTAGTCAAACCATCAATGGTCTTAATAGGTAACCTACTAGTTACTATTGAGGATGCATTACCAGAACCAATAGTTAAACCTATAGTTCAAATTGATCCTAAACCCATCAACATTACAGTAGAACCTATAGCTATAGTTCCACAATACAAAACATTTCCATCAATTAGTGTCTCGGATGTCACAGAGGATGACTTCGATATGCTTTTAGAAAATGAACCTGTAGAGTCCTTAGCTAGTACACCAATAACTTCAACTCCACAACTCAAAACCTTTTCAAAAATTAAACCTAGCGAAATCACATTAGCTGACTTCGATAAGTTTTTGGAAGAAATGGATGATCTAATTAACGAAGTTAATATGATCAAAACAAAAAAGAAGTTACTCGTATGGGAAACTTCCGATGGTTCAGTTGAAGCTGAACATCCTCTATTAAGACCTATTACCATCCCTTATCAGGATAGTCAAGTAGAAGCCTTTCCTCTTAAGAACCCTTAAGAGAACCAAGCAACCAATCTCAGAAACATAGTTACCCAAAATAACTATACAAACATCAGCCTAAATACTTTATGTAAACAATTAATCAGGATAGAGAAAAATCTAAAAATAGATATCCCCTCTACCTCTAGTCAAATAACATATAGGATAGTTAAGAACCCTATCATCAAACCCTTCCAGGTCTCCAAACCAGCCCGGGAAGAAATAACATCAAAATTTGAAAAACTTCAAAATTGGAATAATACCTTTAGGTCCAAATTAGAAGACCAATTTTCAAACAAAATAGGACTAGTTGTTCCTGAGTCACCAGTGACCTCAATATCAACCCAGAAACCATTACAAGATCTTAGTATTCTTAGCAAACTAGGATCTGAAATATCATCCTAGGATAGTTCCTAGGAAACCCTTTTTGAGCCTATTCCTCGCATTTAAAAATTAGCTTGGCAAGAACCTAGCCCAGTAAGGTATCCTCACACCATAGGTACCCAACCTAGTCAGGTTATCCAAACCAAGTATAACACGTCTTCAATCTATATTTGGAACATAGATGGTATGATTGATCACGAGATATTAAATATCTTACAAAAAATGACCATGGCGTCAAATGCTTATAAAACCCAAATTGGTACAACTGATAAAAAAATTATTGAATTATTAATAGCTGGCTTCTCAGGCCAACTAAAAGGATGGTGGGATCATTATCTGCCCTGATGGTAGATACATCCTCATCATCTGAGTCTGACTAATGGACAGACGAAGAATCAAATCTCCAGGATGGTGAACTTGCAACAAGGAATTCAGATTCCTCAAACAAAAATATTAATGTATTAACTAAGGAAGAAGATGAACAACTTCAAGATAAAATCCTTAAGTTAAACGACCCATCAATAACCAAACTTTATGTAGAATACTTAACTACATCTTTGGATAAAACAAATCATTAAAGAAATATGAACTTCCAAATACCAACACAGGCTATTATAACTTCACTGTTGTTCTGGAAAAAAAGGAATAAAATTATTAAACCAGAAAGTCACATTCAAGACTTAAAAATAGAAATCAAAACTATTAAACTGAAACTCCACCAACTTAAAGAAAAATTAAAAGAATATGATATTAAGTTTCAACTAATTCTTAATGGAGATAAAATATCAACTTATGTAAGTGATTCTGATGATGAACTTACTCAAAATAATCAAGAAATTCAAAACTTGATAAAAATTACCACCAGGAAATATAAAATTAAAATTACATTAGTTTTTCCTGATGATTCAAAACTTGAGACAATTGCCTTATTTGACACAGGAGTTGATCTTAATTGTATCACACCGTTAATAGTTCCCATAAGGTTTTACAAACCAATTGAAGAACGACTCAATTCAGCCAATAAATCTCGAATGAGTATTATTGGAAAAATCGAGGTATCTATTCTAAGAGGATCATATCTTATCAAAACTTCATTCGTCATAGTATCTGATATAAGCTATTCAGTTATATTAGGTACTCCATTCGTCATAGTATATGATATAAGCTATTCAGTTATATTAGGTACTCCATTTATGGATATCATTACTCCATATTCTGTTAAACATGACAGAATTTCTTTCAAAATTGGAAGAGAAGCCTCCAGCTTCCCTTTCATTGAAGAACCAAAAACCAGAGATCTTAATCTCATCAAAACCTATTCAATCTCCCCAAAAGATATTTTTGTTCTAATTAATCATAGAGAAAAGGACCTTCTCTATCTCAAAACTAAGGTTCAATCTCATACAATTGAGAAAGAGCTTCAAATCTCAAAGATTAAGGAAATAATCTCTAAATTACAAACCTCTTTTGAGAAAGAGGTATGTTCTAAATTACCCAGTGCATTTTGGGAAAGAAAGCAACATATGGTAGATTTACCATATGAATCATCCTTTAAAGAAAAGGATATCCATACAAAACCAAGGCTTATTCAAATGAATGGTGATCATGAACAATTCTGTAAAAATAGATCCAAGATCTCCTATCTAAGAATTTAATCTCAAAATCCAGATCGTCGTGGAGCTGTGCGGCCTTCTATGTCAATACATCTGCTGAGATTGAGAGAGGAACTCCTCAGCTAGTCATTAACTATAAACCATTGAACCAAGCCTTAAAATGGATTAGGTACCCTATCCCCAATAAAAAAGACTTGCTTCAAAAATTATTCATCATCCATATTCTCAAAGTTTGATATGAAATCAGGCTTTTGGAAAATTCAAATCGAGCCTCAACATAGGTACAAAACTGCATTCGTTGTTCCATTCGGGAAGTTTGAGTGGAATGTTATGCCATTTGGGCTCAAAAAGGTGCCTTCTAAATTTCAAAGGATTATGAATGATATATTCAATCCTTAATCAGAATTCTACATTGTGTATATCGATGATGTACTCATATTCTCAAAAGATGTCGGACAACATATCAGGCATCTCAAAACCTTCTTCCATATCATCAAGAGGAATGGATTGGCATTATCAGCCAAGAAAATGACTCTTTTTCAAACAAATATTAGGTTTCTTGGACACAATGTATCCAATGGAACAGTAATTCCAATCAATAGATCCCTACAGTTTACAACTAAGTTTCCTGATAGGATTATTGACAAAACCCAGCTACAAAGATTTTTAGGTAGCTTGAATTACGTATTAAGTTTCTATCCAAATATTAATAGGTTAGCAAAACCTTTACATAATATGCTTAAGAAAACTCCTGAGCCTTGGACAAAAGAACATACCAAAATTGTGCAAAAAATAAAAGCACAAGTCCAAAACATTTCATGTTTACATCTTATGGATCCAACACTCCCTAAGGTAGTAGAAACCAATGCCAGTGAACTCGGATATGGTGGGATTTTAAGACAAGTCCAAGATAATAATTAACAAATTGTTCAATTTGTCTCTAGCCATTGGAATGAATGTCAAAAGAATTATTCCACTGTCAAAAAAGAAGTACTTTCTATAGTACTTTATATTTCTAAAATTCAATATAATTTATTAAATAATTTTTTTTTTACTAAGGATTGATTGTAAATCTACAAAAGAAATTTTATTAAAAGATGTTAAAAACATTGCATCAAAACAATTTTTTGCCAGATGGCAAGCATTATTAAGCATTTTTTATTTTGATATAGAATTTATCAGAGGGGAAAACAATTCATTACCAGATTTTCTAACTAGAGAATTTATTCAAAACAGGTATCAAGATGAGCAAGAAAAAGAAAGGAAATGAGAAGAGTGAACCTTCACACCTTACCATTACCAGCCTCTCATCGGCTAAACCTATCATGGCCTGGTCTCAGGTTACCTATAACCAATCATCATCCTCTAACCAAACCTTAGAACAATCATCACCTCAACTTACCCTTGAGGATTTAGAATTAAATAATCACGTCAAACAATGGTTACAAAACATGGGTTCTGGGAAAATCAAAACTGCATTTCGTTGTATCCCAGAGATTGGGGGACACACTGTTTAATCAAATTTGGAAATCATACCTTCCATATCAAAATCATTTTCTCAAAAATCATCTGGAACAATTTCTATTCCAGAAAGAAGAATAACATCTTCAACTTATTTTCCTCCTAAGGGAGAAAAGGGAAGATATTCCCAAATCAAAAACATCATCTGAGTATTTTAAGAAACAACCAACTCAGGTGGTAACCATTATTGAAAAAAAAATTCAATCAAAACCCTTACTTGGCCATTCAAAACTATTTTGGAAAAAGGATTTTTTACAGGCCATCATTATTATAAAAAACTCCTCAATACTATCATAGTATTTTGGAAATTACTGGTAGTGTGGAATTCAAACATTTCCACTATCCAAAATCATCAGAAGTGCAGTTTTCAACTGCCAAACTCCACAAAATCTTATCTCCAGTAGACTCGCGAAATGAATTATATAAACAGCTAGCTTTCCCAGTCAGTGCAACATATTCCATCCCTCATTGTGCATCCTACAATTATTGGGATTATCACCAGGCATGGTTCAATGCATTTCTTATTCAAAATAAAGATAACCAGCATTCTTGGTTGTTTTTCTTTGTTAATAAATGTATTAATCCAAACCGGTTCCCATCTTAGTTTTCATAATGGTGGAAACTATTCAGAAACCTTTCATCAATTCTTATATCACCTGTGAAAAAGAGTTATGAATCTTTCTAGTCACATTATAAATCATCCACAGAGGAAGCCATATTCCCTTCTTTGTGTATATTTTGTTCAAAATTTTACCTCCCTTGGGTATGTCAATGGGTCTTATACCCAGAAGCATTAAAGGTAATTACTATCAAACGTTCATTTTAAATCAAATGGTGGTCGTCATTTACGATCCCCAAAACACTTTTATTACCAGTTGTTGAAAAATGGCTAACCCAAAAAGGCTACAAAGATCACCCAGTGAATGACATATAAGCTTCTTCATTATTATTAGCACAAAAGACGCACACAAATGCCCTAATTGCTCAAGCAAAAACCCAATAAGAACTCTTGGATATCATCAGACAACTATCATCAAGGCAATCTTCTAAGCCCCAAACAGAAGAGCTACCAGACTCGGATGAAACACAATCACCCGATAAAACAGTAACCCCATCAAAATCTTCAAAAGAAGACCTAATGAACCCGGAAATCTCTATTGAAGGCTTAAACTTTTGGGTTCCCAAAAATTGAATCCATTTAGATTATCATTGGGCCTGCGTGCTCATTATTTTATACTATTTTGGACCTGTGAGTCCTTATTATTAATACATGGGCCTATGAGTCTATTAGTATTTTATTAAGCAGAGCCTGCATGTCCATATTATTACCAATTGGACCTATGAGTCCATTAATAAATTATTACTATTATTTCCCCATAAGAAGACAAGAGATTAAACGGTGCTGACAAGACACTATTCATATCCCCTAAATAGTACCAACAATGTACTATTTCATTACCTGTCCGGAATAATGAAGCAACTACTATTTACAACAGTAGTCAACATTCCTACAGTATCAAGTGACCGACAAGTCACTCTTCAAGTGGAAGACAAGATACTATTCATTGAATAGTAATAGCATCTTCCACATTTCATTACTTGGTTATTTAAACAAGACTCAAGCAGAAGAGAAGGGGTTCCAAAATTTTCAGTTTTCTCTCCCGACCAAAACCTTTTACTCTCCTACTCTGATAATTGTTTTATAATCTTAATTTAGTATATCAATAAGTAAATTTAATTGTTTTAAATTTTGTTTGATTTATTTGTTTAAGTTTAATTTATTTTAATTTTGTTTGTAATACAAATATAGCCAGTTAAGCCGGCTAATCTATCAATATAACATATTTTATATATATATATAATATATGTGTCTGTATGGATGTAACATATTTCATATAAAATAGAAGCGATATAACATATTACATCTAAAACTAATGGTAGGTACATCATAGAGGTAATGCAATATGTTACTCTTAAAAATATTCTATATATAAAATGAATTTTGAAAAAAAGAAGATGAAACATTTGTATTATTACATCTAAAAATAAAGATAGATATAACATGTTACATTTAAATGTAAATGTAAATATAATTCATTAAATACAAAAATATAAATATAAATAATGTATTACATACAAAGATAAATATAAAAATAATATCTTACATGTAATAAATTATAGAAATGACTTAGGAGCCCGCCTTTATGGCTACTCTATACTCCAAGGCATTGGTCGAACCTTCTCTAACATCACCGAGCCATCAGATTCCTACACATGTAATCTCAAGCTATGAAACCTCCCTTATTTGCAAGGGACTCGGGGAGGGAAAAAGACACCATTTATGACCTCACCACAGAGATTGAGGGTGTGGCCCTATTAGAGGTGTGACTCCAAAAAGGTTAGATCAATACATGGATAACCTTTCATTCATGGTGCATGACAAATAGCTTGATGCCATGTGTGATCAATTTAAATTGAACTAATTTATTTCCTTATTCAGTTCGATTTATTTGTTTATGAACTCAAATTGATTAATCACGTTTAGTTAAAATTTTAAATATTAAAATTTAAATAAATATTAATTTTTCTTAGTGATTAATTTAATTTAATTAAATATAATAAATTAACCAAAATAAGAGAATCGTCAAAGGAAGGCTAAATGTATAACAATTAATTTTATTTTTTCTTTTAAAGAAAATCGAATCTTCAAATATTAACCATTTGTTTAATTATAATTTTAAAATACTCATATCGAGAAAATATGTACAAGTAATGAAAACTTTTCTTTTCCAAATTGTATTACCATATTTGAGTTTTTTTTCTTCTTTTTTGAGAAATTGTAAAAAATAACACTCCTAAAACTTATAAAAATAACAAAAAATAGTACATTATTTATAATATTGAATAAGATCCAAATGGATTGCGTTCAACAATGATTCAAATGACTATATTTCAATTTGAACGATATTTAATTGAATAACATTAAATATGAAATGATTTATCATACTTTTTTATAATACTAAAAATGTATGAGTTGGATATGGTGTTAAGGTGGATGTTAAGACATATTTTCTTAATGGTGACATTGAGGAAACATTCAATGAATCATATTTTATTTGATTTAGTAAATATGAATCATATTACTCGGCTGTATGGATTTAGACTATACATTAAGAAAAGAACAACCTGTTTCTTTACGGAGAAAAGTTCCACTAATAAAAAAAATGAACTTTGAGAAGTGGGAACATTCTAATCACTTAAATCTAATGATGATGAAAAGCATCGTTCCAAAAGCATTCAGAGGCAGTATGTTCGATGAGGTAACTATTAAGGGTTTCCTTGAAGAAATTGAAAAGTGTTTTGCGAAAAACGAAAAAGCTGAGACAAGTAAGGTTTTAACTGACCTTGTCCATATGAGGTATACATGAAAGGGAAACATCAGGGAGTACATTATAGAGATATGTAACATTGCTTCCAAACTTAAGGCACTAAAGCTTGATCTTTCTGATGACTTGCTTGTGCATTTGGTGCTCATATCCCTTCATGCATACTATGGTCAGTTTATAGTTAGCTATAATACTCAAAAGAATAAATAGGATCTTAATGAACTCATTTCACACTGTGTGTAAGAAGAGGATAGGCTAAAGCGAGAAAATACTGAAAGTGCTCATCTTGTAACTACCTTAAAGAGTAACAAATGAAAAAGGACTAATGATAAGGAAACTGCAATGGGAACATCACAGCCTAAGAAACAAAAGACTCAAGATGCCTACTTCTTTTGCAAGAAACCTAGGCGTGTGAAGAAGGAATGTTCCAAATTCGTAGCATGACGTATAAAGAATGGTAGACTTTTCACCTTTGTTTGTTCTAAAGTTAATTTGATTATATACCTAGTAATACTTGGTGGGTGGATTCTGGTGCTTCTATTCACACAATTGTTTCTATGTAGGGTTGTATTTGGAGCTGACTGCCAAGTAATGTTGAAAGATTCATCTATCTGGGCGATGGCAAAGCAATTCCAGGTGAAACCATTGGTACTTTTAGATTATCTTTTTAGATTGGTAATTTTATAAAATTAAGAGAAAATTATCTAGTACCGTCATTTAGGCAGAACTTGATTTCTATTTATGTTTTGGATAGATTTGATTACTCTTGTTCATTTGGGAACAATAAATTTAAGTCTCTTTCTTAATTCTACTCTAGTTGTGACTGGTTCTTTAATTGATAAACTATATATGCTAAATAAAATTGCTTCATCTAATGAAACCTTGCAAACAACATCTAGTGGTACAAAGTGCAAATTATCAAATGAGAATTCCACCACCTTATGGCACAAACACTAGGACACATCTTCGAAGGTAGAATAGAGAGACTTGTGTTAGACGGAATACTTGAATCCCTTGATTACAAGGACCTTGATGTGTGTGTTGAGTATATCAAAGGGAAACAAACAAACATTAGAATGGCCAACATTATTTTATCACTTTTATAGACGACTATTCTCATTATGGGTACTTATACTTGATCCATGAAAAGTCACAATCCTTGGATGTTTTTAAGGCCTTCAAAGCCGAAGTTGAAAATCAACTAGGTGGGAAGATTAAAGCTATCAAATCAGACCATAGTGGTGAATATTATGATAGATATGACAGATCAGGTGAACAACATCCAGGATCATTTGCTAAATTCTTAGAGGAATGTGGAATCATCCCGCAATACACAATGCTAGGGCAACCTCGTATGAATGGTGTTGTTTAGAGATGTAATAGAACACTTAAGGACATGGTAAGAAGTATGATTAGTCATTCTTCTTTTCCAGAATCACTCTAGGGAGAGAAAATTAAGACTGCAGCCTACATACTGAATAGAGTATCTAGTAAAGCAGTAGCTAAGACCCCTTATGAACTATGGACATGCAAAAAGCCTAGTATTAAGAACTTACACATTTGGGGTTGTCTAGTTGAGGCAAGACCTTATAAGCCACATGAAAACAAACTGAACTCAATAACTGTTAGTTGTTATTTTGTTGGGTATCCTGAACGGTCGAGGGGTTTTAAGTTTTATAATCCCTCAACTAAGTTCTTTTTTGAGACGGGAAATGTGAGATTTCTTGAGGATGTTGTGTTTGAGAGAGGGAGATAGAGTTAGGAATTTTATCTTTGAAGAGGAATCCATTCCTATACTAAATGTTGTTATTGACAATGATCAACCTATTGACATTGTTCAAGATACAATTCATGACAACAATGGGGATTTACTTATGGAAATCACTACTCAAAATGAAAAGGTTGTTCCAGAAGAGAAAACTCAAAAACCTCAAGAGCAAGTGCCACTTAGGCAATCCACTAGAGAGAAAAGAAGTGCAATTTCAAGTGATTAGATTGTATTTATTCAAGAGTATGAGTTTGACATACAGACAATGGAAGATGATCCAATTAATTTCCAACAAGTCAAACAAAGTGCTAATTGTCAAAAGTGGATTGGTGCCATGAATGATGAGATGAAACCCATGAAAGACAATGACGTTTGGGATCTCACCAAGTTGCCTAAAGGTGCAAAACCAATTGGTAGTCTCCAAGGACAATAATGACACTTGTAGTTCATTTTGACTTAGAACTGCACCAGATGGATGTTAAGACAACTTTTGTCAATGGTGACATTGAGGAAACCATATATACATGATGCAACCAGAAAACTTTATATAAGGTGATCCAAGGTCCATGGTTTGTAAAATGAAATGATCCATCTATGGTCTCAAGTAAGCTTTTGGTCAATGATATCATAAGTTTCATCAAATCATTATCTCTTATGGTTTTGAGGTCAATATAGTTGATGATTGTGTATATCATAAGTTCAGTGGGAGTAAATTTATCTTTCTGGTGCTCTATGTTGATGACATACTATTGGCTAACAGCGATATAGGCTTGTTGCGCGGAACCAATATCTTAGTGATGCCTCTTTTGTATTAGGAATTGAGATGCATCAAGATCGTTCTTGGGGTGTCTTTGGGTTATCACAAAAGAGCTATATCAAGAAGGTACTTGCTAAATTTGGCATGAAATATTGCACACGAGGAGATACTTCTGTTTCTAAATGAGAGAAGTTTAGTCTCAATCAATGCCCCAAGAATGAGATTGAAAGAATATAGATGCAAAAGATTCCTTATGCTTCGGCAGTTAGGAGTCTCATTTATGCTCAAGTATGTACACGTCTAGATTTGGCTTACATAGTGGGTGTACTGGGCAAATACTTAAGTGACCCCGATATAGATCATTGGAAAATAGCCAAATGGATTATAAGGTACTTACAGAGAACAAAATATTACATGCTCACCTATCAAAAATCAGATAATTTGGAGATAATTGGGTATTTTGACTCTGATCTTATGGGTTGCCACGATACAAAGATATCCACTTCTGGCCATGTCTACATGTTGTTTGGAGGAGCTATATCCTGGAGAAGTACTATGTAGTCACTTATAGCTCCTTTTACTATAGCAACATAAGCATAATTCATAGCTTGTTATGAGGCAACCAATCATGCGATATGGTTGGGTAATTTTATCACTGGGTTATGAGTTATGGATGGAATTAGAAGACCACTAAATATTTATTGTGACAATCTTTCAACAGTCCTATATTCAAATAACAATAAAAGCTCGTCGAAGTCTAAACACATAGACATTAAGTTTCTAGTTGTTAAAGAGAGAGTTTAGAGTAAAATAGTGTCTATTAAGCATATAGGAACAAACTTTATGCTAGCGGACTCACTGACTAAAGGTTTGACACCCAAGGTCTTTCATAAGCATACTGCTCAAATGGGTATTGTCTTATTTGATGATATGAAGTTTTAGTGGGAGTTTGTGTTCTTTATTTGGTTATTTTGTTTGACGCTGTTATAATACTTTATGTATGTTCATTTTTCTACTGAATAAAGTTGATGGTTTTATTATCTTTATTACTCTGAATGTATTATCTTTCAATTATGGTCTAACATAAAGTTTGAAAAATTGAGGTTTGATCTTGTAAGAACTATGAGTGTTGGCTATTTTCGTGGACAAAATATTTATGTGTAAATTTATTTTTAGGCTTGCTATGAAGTCTATCAAGAAAAACCTAACAAATGCTCGAGTTCTAGATAATTGTACTTCAGTTATATCTTTGATAACTACGACACATAGGATTACATTTATGCATTTAATAGTATATGCTTATCAATCTAACATTATTTTTAGTGCTAAAAGATATTAGATAAGATATGCTAAAAGATATTAGATAAGATATACTTTAAATTATATTTGAAATCATTATCATAAAAGATAGCATAAAATCTATTTTAAAATAAATCTATTTTATATAAGAGTTATCTTAATTAATGAGTAATACTAATCCTATTTGTAATAGAAAAGATATTTATTAATCATATATGAGTTATCTTAATTAATGAGTATTATTAATCTTATTTGTAATATAAAAGATATCTATCAATTACATAAGATTAAGGGTTTTAATTTTTCCTATAAATAAAACTCATTACTCATTGTTTCAATTAACCATACAAGAGCATTATTCTAATCTTCTTAATTTCTCTCTCTTGTTTTATGAATATAAGATTATAATTCTTTAGGCTTATTTATTTAGTTAATCTATCAAATATTGGTGGTTATATTTGATTCATTAATAAGCCTAATTATTTTATGATATTTTGATATTATGTTCTTATGGCTTCTTCTTTATTTTTGTTCTTAAGACTGAGTTTATACTTTAACATTTGATTTTCATAGTGGAAAGTTAGGTGATCCGGTGGACCGATGGTTATCCTCTTAGGTCATGGTTGTGACCTAGGTTGTTTCCACCTAAAAATATCGTGTGTTATTATTTTATTTCCGCACTTATTTTTACACACGATTGCATGTCTGGCTGCTTTGTTTAGGTTATTAAATTATAAATTAGTAAAAATTAAAAATAACCTATTCACCCTCCTCTAGGTTAATTAGGTCCATATTTTATAAACTTTCAGATCTCACTAAGGAATAAAAGACCAATTGGAAATAAGCATGATTAAGATCACATTACATGTAATTTCTAGTTACATATCCATACTTGGTCTATATCGTTAAATATATTTGATATGATGATCATTGATGGATCGAGTTACGATAAATGCAACAAAGGCCACTTTGGTCTTATATTGGTATAGGATACGGACTAGATTGATTAAAGATGTTTATAGAATAATTAGCAAGTTTGTGCGCACTTAAGGTTATCAAATATTATTGTCATTGGAATTAGTTCTTAGCCTAAGTGAGAGATTGTTGGGTCATTTTTTAATAATTTAATGAATGGGCTAACAATTTAAGAAAATTATATTTTGAGTTATTATTATTTTAATTGGACTAATTAAAGTAATCTAATTAATAGAGTCCAATTTAATATCTTATACGATATGGGCTTCGCATTTCGTAATACCCAATAATAAACCTAATTAGGGTTTCATTAGTTTACTATATAAGGAACACTGACTAATCACTATTATTTCTCATCCTCTCTTCCCATCTATTGAATGAAAACACATAAGAAAAAAAAGATAAGTCAATGGAAGATTATAAACCATTAATCTATTCTTTAATCCTTTATCATGGATTCAAGTATATTCTTAGTATGTTTTGCGTAATCTTTATAATATGACATGAATAAGATCTATGTATGTATTTAGATCTAGTTATAATAAATGTATGAAAAAATTATACTATCAACCTATCTAATAATTTTTTTAATTATTGGTTGATTTAGATGGTAACTTGGAAGATTTTTTTTTAAATATAAGAAAAATATTTTTAAAATTTATAATAATAAAATAAAACTTCAAAAATATTAATAATTTTTAATTAACTAATAATCAAGACCGAACAAGTCACTCCAATTCTCAAATAATGCTGATAATGTATAAATTGAAATGAGTAAATAAAGGAAATATGGGTGGATGAATTCAAGCTTTGCGCTAATTAATGAAGTAGAGAAGTCAACAATGTCTTTGTCCAGACTCCAGTCTTTTAAAAGAAAAAAAGAAAAAAAGAAAAAAAAGACTTCAGAGTCCTTTTTTGTAATTAAATATAAGCACTTACGGTACCTTCTTTGTCAACTAAATTTTATTTTATATTAAAATTATATTAAATTCTTAGTATTGAAAATACAAAGAAAATTCTTAATTATAAAATATATATTTGAAATCACCCAAAAATTGTTACATTTTAAAACATTTTTTTAATTATGAGTAACGATTTGTGACAATTATTAAAAAATATTCAAAAAAAATTATTTTTTTAAAATTTGTAAAAAAATTCTACATATATAAGCTAAAAATTAATAAACATTAATTATTAATTGATATTTAATTTAATTTAATAAATATATAAATTAATTAAATAAATATAATTAATTTTAGGTATTGACGAGTACGATTATCAATATAATCATACCCGAAAAATATTTGTTGTTTCATGTTTTGTTTTTACCCAAAACCATATCTATCTTAGAAATTTATTGGATAAAAACTAAAGTAAAAGTATGAATAATCGTAGATAACTAAATACTCAACTTTTTTGCCCATTCTTATCATCCCGACATTAAACATTAAACTAAAAAATATCTCTTTATAAAATAAAATATCTTTTTATTAATTATTATGTTCAACCAATTAACAACTATATATTACTATTAATTAATTAAAAAATTATATTATTAAAAAAATTAAAAATACATAAAGATATATATTAATTTAATAAATTATTATATTCATTTCATAAATATTCAATTATTACATTTCAAAATGTAACATGAGCTTTTCTATCCTTCGTATGTTTATGTTTAGAAACAAATTATTGAAATTCAATATTTTTATATTATATACTTAATTTTAATTTATTATATGTAATAAAAAATTCAATAAGATAATAATTGCTTTAGTTTATATTAATTTTTAATTTTATGTTGTATTAATAATTTTTTAGTCATTTTATATTATATACTTAATTTCAATTTTTTATATATAATAAAAACTTTAATAATATTTTTAGAATTAAAATAAATAATACAATATAATTTGTATTTATAACTATAAATAATATCAAGTTAAATTTAATATAATATTGTTCTTCGTGATAAACCTTACACCAAATTTCAAATTAAAGAGTGGTTTGGAAATGATCAATAGAGATTATGCTATCTGCCTGTGTAGCAATTTTATTTTTATTCGTTGATTTAAGATGACCAACTCAGATAATTTTTCTTAAAAAAAAATTTTAAAATTTTTTTTTTAAAATTTATAATAATAAAAATAATATTATAATTAAATGATAATATATATTAAACAGTATATCTAGTTATCAAATAACTCCACGGTCTTTTTTTTATAATAAAATATGCTGTCCCTTTGCGAACTAAACCAAATTTGGTTTTAAATATCAGAGATCTACATATTGCGCTATCTGCGGGTCTAGCAATTTTTTTAAATTTTTTATTCGATGATTTAGGATGGAGATGAATTTTTATTAGAAATTATAAAAAATAATATATTTAAAATTTATAATAATAAAAATAAATTCTTAAATATTGCTAATTATATATAAATTGAAATGAGTAAATAAAGGGAAAATGGGTGGATTAATTCAAACTTGGAGTTAATTAATGAGGTTGTAAGGAAAAGTTATCTGTGAAAAGTTATGTTATTATTTTGCATTTATTGCATTATTAAATTAAATCAAGTTGTATCACTTGATATTTGGGTCACCTTAATTAATTTATAGTGAAATATGAAAGCAATCCGAAAAAGGATGAAATTGAAAGAAATTTAAAATAAAAATAGTTAAAATTCATTATATTTTCTTATCTTATTATGAAATTACAATAATTTTTTTAAATGCCTTTTTTAGTATAAAAATATTTATTTTTTAAAAGGTTAATTTTAGAAAATAAGGTTCAAATTATTTTATGAAGTTTAATTACGAATTTTCCCATAGTGATTAAGTTACTAGAAAATGGATCATTTAATTACACTAGCAAAAATGCACCTACTTTACATATGAGTAATGTTATTTTATTTTTAAATCATATTTATTAAATTTATATAATAGCAACAAGTTTTTATATGTAATTTAAAAATCATAATTTGTAACATAAAATAATTTTCGACTCTAATAATTTTGGAGACACAACTATGTCTTAATTTTGCATAATTAATAGGAGTCATAACTCTTTCTTTTTTGAATAAGGTGTAGTTTTTGAATGAAAAATAAGAAAGTATATCTCTATTATCTAATTATAAACACCACTAAACCATTTAAATTGAACTAATTTATTTTTTTATTCAGTTTGATTTATTTGTTTATTAATTGAATTGATTTATCACATTTGGTTAAAATTTAAATAAATATTAATTTTTTTGGTGATTAATTTAGTTTAATTAAATATAATAAATTAACAAAAATAAAAGAATTGTCAAATAAAGGCTAAATGTATAGCAAATAATTTTATTTTTTCTTTTAAAGAAAATTAAATCTTTAAATATTAGTTGTTTGTTTAATTATAATTTTAAAATACTCATGTTGAGCAAATATGTACAAGTAATGAAAACTTTTTTTTTTCAAATTGTTTTACCGTATTTGAGTTTTTTTTTCTTTTTTGAAAAATTGCAAAAAATAACACTACTAAAACTTATAAAAATAAAAAAAATAGTACTTTAATAATATGAAATGAGATCCAAATGGATTGCGTTCAACAACGATTCAAATGACTATATTTCAATTTAAACGACATTTAATTGAATATCATTAAATATGAAATGATGTACCATACTTTTTTATAATACTAAAAATGTATGAGTTGAATATTTGTAGTGTTATTTCTGGATGTTGATATTGAGTTAAAACCTAAATTTGGTGTATATGAATCAAATAGTGGAGACTATCTTGTGAGATTATTGAGCATATAACATTTTATTATGAATAGTAATATTTATTCTACTCTTTTAAATATTTTTCATATTATTTTAAATTGTTAGATGATATCTATAGGTGTTGCATTGAATGTTAGGATTTTAAACATCTTATAAGCTATCATATGTTCTAGTAATGGGTAATGAATTTGTGATATGTAATTGATTCAACGATGAACTTTGATCCTTTGAGATGTTAGGTGAACTTGTGCATGAGTCTTAAATTATGAACCGAAAAGAAACTAAAGCATGAGAATTTTCATAATTTTGTTTTTATTTTTGTTATTAGTTTTTGCATATTAGGATGTTTGTAGGTATCATTATTGAAAGCACTAACAAGTATTACCTCTTCCACTAGGTACACCTAGGGATTTAAAGACTTGTTGCATATCTAATATAACCGTAAAAATCTACAAAATGGGTTTAGTTTATTTATTTTTTGTTTTAGGTTTTTAGCACATGCAAAGATGGTTGAGGTTTGCGATAAGTTTTTGAAAAGCACTCGTAATTCATTATTTAATTGTGTTTATTTGGAATGAATAGGTTTGATTAATGTTGTCCCTTATCCTCTGATTTTTGTGATTTGTTATTGTTTCCTTTACCTCGAAGTATTCCTTAATGTGTAATAAACAGAAGCTACATAATTAGTTTTTGAGCAAAATTGGTATTGAACATTGCTACGGCCTCTACCACTTCGTCCACCATTTATACCAATATGTCCATCACCATTATTACCATTTGCAAAATCATTAGAACTATTAGAAGTACCTTTTGTAGAAGAAGCATTTCCTTTGCTATTAGCACTATTTCCAGCATTTATAAAATTAGTCTGATACACATGTGACTCATGTGCCTTATCTTTTTATGAAAGAAATTTTCCATAAGCTAATAGTTCACTTTAAGCTTGTTCAAGTTTCACATCTCCATGATTCAAATAACAAAGGAATGAATTGAATCTAGGACCAAAATCTCCGAGAATCAAGTTTATCAAATATTGATCATCTAATGGCCTACCAATGGTATAGCTAATTTATCAACCAATATTTTTATCTTATAAAAATAGTCTAGTACACTAAGTAATAGAGATTGAGATGCTAATCAAGTTGATGTTCCCAAGTGTTGATCAAATTTATGTTTCTATAAATATTCTTAAGATACTATGCAAGGGATAGATTTGGAAGATCAAGTTGGGTGCAAGGATTAATTTGGGAAGCAATTTTCATTTTAGTTAATTGTGGACCTTTTATGTTTTATTTATTAAAGTATTTTTAATCTTTTATTTTTTTTAAAGATGAATTAGGCCAAATCCATAACTAAATAAGCCCATTAAGCCCATTTCACCTAGGTTTTTTTCTTTTATGGTTTCTTGCTTATAAAAAAGAGTTACTATGTAATTTAGAGGAAGACCATATATCATTAAAAAAAAGTATATTTCAAAAAGCTTTATGCTTTGCCTTCTTGTGTTCTTGATTGAATGTTTGAATTTGACTTATCAAAGTGAGTGATCATCCTTTGTGGCATCTCAAGGTTAGGATTTTAAGGATTTTGTTTCCTTAGGGTTCTAATCTGATCATACCAATGACATGACTTAATGCCATAAGTAGTGATCAAACTGATCATCTACTCCCTCCACATCAAGAAGTTTCTTCTATCGAGTTTGACTCCAATTGAGAAATTTGTAGTAATCATTGTTACGGCAAGCTGAGTAACTTATTTAATAAGAATTTGAAGTTTTTATCACTAGATTCGAGTCAATGATTATATCCCCTTCAATCTTGATTGAACAAACACACAAAATTTTTTAATGCACTCAGAAATTATGATATGATACCATAGAAGGCTTTGAGAAGGAACCTGGGAACTCAATATAGCCAAGAAGAAACTTATCAATAATATTTCTGTTGTGTTGATTCTATAACTAGTAGGGTACTTATATACACTTTAAAAAACTCTCTTCTACATTCTGGTATTGTGTAACATAATCATCAATACTAAACTTATTATAACTTATCCATTGTGTCACTTTTGTAGTAATAGGATCTAATATATGAAAGTAACAAGTTAAGTTCAATAGTATTTTTAAAACAAGTGGTAAAAAAATTAATTTACTCTCGAAAAACAAAGAATTTGACTTTATATCATCAATTTCATGGATTGGAGATTCAAGCAAAGTTTTCTTTATACACTTAAAAAATACCAGCATCTTATCATGATCGGGGAGATTTTGTTTGATTACTGAGAAGTGCTTTAAAAGCACTAAAATTATCAAAATTTAATGTATTTTAATTAATTAAATAGATTTATATTTGTATGATTTTATCATATATTTTATATAAATTTATCTTTTTGGAATCACAGGTACTTTTATTATTTTTCAAGTATTTTCATCCAAAAATAATTTAAAGACTTGAAGAAGAAATATATTGAATGCAATGCATCACAAATATGTTTAAAAAATGAGGAAAAGTCAAAAATGGAGAAAAGGACAAAACATCCTAAATCCCGTGTTAGAGTAGCCCATGCCGATAGATTTTCCTGATAATGTTGCTTTGTCTAGAAAGATGATTTTTAAGGAAGCTTTGCCCTACCATTCTTTCCTTGGAGAACTATTGGTTAAGAGTGATTATATTATTTAACTTAGAGATTATAATAAGATAAAAATTTCTAAAATTATCTCCAAAATTTCAAAAAATTTAATCATAATCTGTGATAAAGGGAGATAGTTACTTTGTTAGATTTAGGTACAATAATGTTTGATACCTTAGTTATTTGGCTTGCACCTAGAAGTGGGTTATCTAAAACCCCATATTCATGTCCGTAATTTTAAGTAAATAAAATTTTGAAAATTCATAGGGTATGACTAAAAACGTATAAGTAGACAAACTTTTCTTACCTGTAGGTTTAGTTGACTCAATGATGTGGGGACATTGAGTTTACTTAAAATAAAATCCCTCAAATTACGTCTTTCTAAGATGTTAAACTAAACATTGGATGAGAGGTAACCCATCATATTAGGTAATTTTCTTTTCTTTTATTTATTTAATTTTTTTTGTTTATTTTAGTTTAATTGCATATGAATAATTTTTGAATTGTTAAAACTAAAAATATTTTATTAAGATGTTAGAAGTTCACAACAATTTTTCTGTGTGAACTTTAATGATGAAAATGATGGATGCACCTGAATTTCTCCATCACCACTTTCACATTCTCGATAAGTAGGTAATTTTTCTTCTCTTTTCTTTTTATCTTTAATTTACAAATGTTATATCAAGGATAATGTAAGTTCTAGGTTTGGGTGGTGAAAAGTTATCATACTTAATTTCAAAGAATTTAACAATTTTAAAATTTTTTAAGTTCATATTTTCATTTTTATTGTATTTGATTTTATTCTCTTTGTGTGGTTTAGTAATTTTTAGAATTAGTTTTAAAAATTATTTCACAAAAATTTATCATTTCTTTAAATTAAATTTAAGTAATTAGTTAAGTTTTTTGCACTGTTAGATTAATTTTTGAAAAAATATCATAGAATATATGGTAATTAGTTAGTTTTTGTTATAAGTAGTATTTCATGATAAAGTGTGAAAATTATAATGAATCCAAAATCAATGTTTAGGAATTAAATAGTGTAGACTATTCTTGTGAGATATAATTTGAGCATAATTTCCTTTATTCTAAATAAAAAATATTTTTTTCTACTCGAAACACATTTCTTATCTCTTCAAATTTTTAGATAATCTCTATAGGTATTAGCATTGAATGTATAAATTTTCTCATCTTAATAGAGTGTCATATATTTATTTTTCATTTGCTTATATTAAAGTAGAAATTGATAGTATATGTATTTATCTCATTCATGCATGACTTCTATCCAAAAATGACATATATGAGGTTACTTAAACCAAAACCAAAATCAAACAAAAAAGCCACAAAATTAACCACTCATCAAAATCTTACAAAAATGTACAATTGGTACATGAGTACACTCTTTAATATATATCTGTGTGTGTGTGTTGAAAAATCTTTTAAAAAAGAGGAAGAGAAAAATGAATAGAATAATCTACATACTATAACCCAAATAGCATACAAAGTTGTAAGAAAAGGCTAATTACAAAAGAAAGTTATAGGAAGTAAATCCCTAAAATAATATATATGATATATTTATACATTATACATTCGATTCCTTTCATGAGATCAAAGTTATGCACTAATTTGAGCCTTTCATCTTTTATAAGTATGCGAACTTACTAGTTCATTTCTAAACATAAACTCTATTCGCATACGCCTTAGTATGAGTGCTTGAACCCATAAGATTCAATGAATTTAGAGTATTGACTTGTAAGAATATAGTCTAAGCGTATTCAAATTTTTAATACTAAAATTAGGTAAATTTAAATTGAAACATTTTTTTTTTGGAATGAAGTATGCAAACGATTTTCAACTAATTATTAATATAAACTATGACTGTTTAAGAAGTTGAAAATAACATATACTTTAGATTTTAAATATGATATTAAAGAAAATTAAAAAACATGAGACATTTTTATGTTTTGTTTTGTTTTCTTGTTTTATTTTAAAGTTAATTTTTTATTTTGTTATAATTTTAGTTTTTGAGTTGCTATTTTTTTTTGTTATTTCTTTTTAATTTTTACATTTAGTTTAATGTTTGTGGGAATCATTACTGAAAATACTAACGACACTTAAAATTTTCCACGAAGGCAACCTATGGATTTAAAGGCTTGTTGCATACGCTAAATGCAACCATTTCAATCCACGAAAGTGATTTAGGATAGTTTAATTTTTAGTTTTTATCGCTTCTCTTGCTAAAAGACTAGCAAGAAGCTGGTTGAAGGTTGTGATGAGTGCTTAAAAATACTAAAATTATCATGATTTAATATAATTTAATTGATTAAATAGATTTATATTTTTATATTTTATCATATATTTTATATAAATTTATTTTTTAGAATCATGAGTATTTTTATTATTTTTTAGGTATTTTTGTCAAAAAATAATTTAAAGACTAAAAAAATTAGATGCAATACATCACAAATATGTTAAAAAAGGAGGAAAATTCAAAATGGAGAAAAGGACGAAATTGTCCAAATCCCACGTTAAAGCCGCCCATGCCGCTTGATGAACAATACATGTAATGTCAATCCTACAAATATTTTGATTTTATATTTGTAAAACTCTCGCAAATTCACGAATAATTTTATAGAAAATAACAAGTATACTCTCATGATCGATCTAAGAAGTTCGATCTATGAAAAGAATATATGTGATTTTTAATTTATTATTCAAAATTTTAAAAACAAAATTAAATCCTAAACATTCTGTCATGATATTTTGGTTTGTGTTTCCTAATCTAATAACATAAACAGAGATATGGATTCAATAAAAAATAATGCAAATTTTTATTATTCATAAGAGTGGAGTATTTATGGATATAATAATTAAGTTAATTATGCTTGTTCATATTATTTAGGTTATTAAAGATATAAATTGATATTTATTGATTTTCTATTTTTGTATTGAAAATATCCTTAGGTGAGCCAAAATACTTTTGTTTAATATTAATTAACTAACATCATTAAGCAAATTAAGTATTAAATTTTAGCTTTATTTATAAGAATATAGCAAACCGTTTAATCACACCTTTAGGCGGAGTGAGTTAATTAGACTTTATTCAAGATGTTCAAATTAAACCTAAGAATTTAATTATCCAAGTACTAACTATCACATTTTAAAATCATTACTAAAAATATGTTGTCAATACATTTTTGAATAATAATTCTTATAAAACCTTTTGAAAAAGAGTTTAACTCTAATTACAGGGCGATTGTACCAATAAATAAAAGAGCACTATTCTAAATTAGATTGGATAATTAAACCTTAAAATCTAATTTTCATAATTAAGTTTGAAATGAAATGAAATATAATATATTTATCTCTAACGTTCTTAATATAAAATCTTGAATAAAAACAAAATCAATTTATTTTATAGAAATATTGTACGTTTTAATATTTTGTAAGCATAAAAACGTTATTATTATATAATATTTACAAACAGTCGGTCATGATTAAATATAATATATAAAAATAAAACATAAAAATAACTGTAAAGAATTCATTTTAAAATTATACCTCAAAAGAATCCTTACAGAATTTTGACGCTAATTCCGTTTCTAGAAAACCTTCAAATGAATTTGCATTTCCATTCATTGAATCAAGAGCTAGAAATTTACAAACATATAACTAATTCTTCTCAAAAAGAGTAAAAAAACTAAGAAAGCTTTCTAGAGAGAGAAATAGTTGAGAAAAAAATTTGTTTTTGACAATAGGGGAGAGGATCCTTTTATAGGTGAGAAAAATGCTAAAAAAATGGAAAAATATATCAAAAATTGGTCATGGATGTGTTTGGACAAATATGGCACACATGTGGGGGTATTGGCGGTATGGAGGCAACATGGTGCGCAAAAGGACATGCATTGACACCGCATGGGCACGCATAGTGACAGGTGTTGACATAAAATGGGCACGACTTGGGTACAATATGGGCACGTAATCTAAAGCGGTATGTATGTGCACAGATTGAGCCTTAACACGATATGGTGCTGGCACAACATGGATGGCTCTAGTGTGGGTTTTGGGCTGTTTTGTCCTTTTCTCCATTTTTTGACTTTTACTCATTCTTTTAACATATTAATGATGTATTGCATCCAATATTTTTTTCTTCGAGTCTTTAAATTATTTTTTTAAACGAAAATATCTGAAAAAAAATAATACATGTGATTTCAAAAAGATAAATTTATATAAAATATATGATAAAATTGTAAAAAAATAAATCTATGTAATCAATTAAAGTACATTAAATCATGATAATTTTAGTGCTTCTTAAGCACTCATCACGACCCCCAACCAGCTTCTTGTTAGTCTCTTAGCAAGAGAAACGACAAAAAGTAAAATAAAAACTAGAAATTTAAATTATCCTAAATCACTTCCGTGGATTGACACAGTTGCATTTAGGTATGTAAAAAGCTTTTAAACCCTTAGGTTGCCATAATGGATGAGTTTAAGTCTCGTGAGGGTTTTCAATAATGACATCCACAAATATTAAAAAATGAAAATAAAATAAAACAAACAAAATAAGAAGTTAACTAACATTTAAAATAAAATAAAAAAAACTAAAATAAAATAAAGAAATGAAATACAAAATATCTCATGCTTATAGTCTCTTTTAAATCTAATAATTAAAATCTTAAGCACAAATTATTTCAACTTCCTAAACATTCATGATTTATTATAATAATTAGTTGAAAATTATTTTCATATTTTATATAAAAAATGTATCAATTTAATTTCATCCAAAATTTGTTTAAGGAATCTGAATTAGTTTAGACTATATTCCTCACAAGTTAATACTCTAAAAAACACTGAATCCTATTAGTTCAAACACTTATATTAATTTATATGAGAAAATGTTGATGTATAGAAATGAACTAATATGTTCACATATGTATAAAGAAGAAATGCTCAAAATAGTGCATAATTTTGATCTCATGAAAGGAATCGAATGTATAAATTATAAATATATCATATATATTATTTCCATGCATCAATCAAACTAATTAAGCAAAAATTTCAAGATATATAATCCTTTTAGAAATGAAGAAAGTGTAATGACTTTTTAGGGATTTACTTCCTATAACTTTATTTTTTAATTAGCTTTTTCTCACAACTTTGTAGGCTATTTGAGTCATAGTATGTAGACTATACTATTCATTTCTTTTCTTCTCTTTTTTAAAGAGATTTTTTAACATATATATTTTTTAGAGAGTAGACCCATGTACAGATTGTACATTTTTGTAAGATTTTGGTGAGTTATTAATTTTGTGGCTTTTTTGTTTGATTTTGGTTTAAAAACCCCCGAATATGTCTCTTTCTGGTAGAAGTCATGCATGAATGAGATAAAGATATATATTATCAATTTCTATTTTAATATAAGAAAATGAAAAATAAATATACGACACTCTATTAAGATGAGAAAATTCATACATTTAATGCTAATACTTATAGAGATTATCTTAAAATTTGAAAAAAAATAAGAAATGTGTTTGGAGTAAAAAATATATATTCACTCAGAAATAAAAAAAATTAGGCTCAAATTATATCGCATAAGGGTAGTCTCCACTATTTGATTCCTAAATATCGAATATTGGGTTTAATATAATTTCCACACCATATCAACAAAATAATAGTTATGACAAAAATTAACTAATTACCATATGCTCCATTATATGTTTTCAAAAATTAATCTAATAGTACAAAAGACTTAACCATTTACTTAAATTTGATTTAAAAAAATGATACATTTTTTGTGAGATAATTTTTAAAACTAATTCTAAAATTCTAAAAATTACTAAACCATACAAAAAGAATAAAATCAAACAATATAAAAATGAAAATGTGAACATAAAAACTTTTAAAGTTGTTAAAATATTTGAAATGAAGCATGGTAATTTTTCACCTGCCTAATGTAAAACTCACATCGTTCTTAATGTAACAATTGTAAATTAAAGAAAAAAAGAAAGGAGAAAAAAGTTACATATTTTGAGAGAATGTGCAAGTAGTGATAGAGAAATGCAGGTGCATCTATTATGTTCATCATTAAAGTTCACATACACAGATCGCTATGAATTCTAACATCTCAACAAATATTTTTAGTTTTACCAATTCTAAAATTATTCACATGCAACTAAACTAAAATAAACAACAAAAATTAAATAAATAAAATTACCTTAAAATTATGGATTAATTAAGTTAATAAATTAAGTTAGCGAAAATCTAAGTTAATTAAGTTGATAAATTAATTCTTTTTAAATTAAAATTAAAAGTAAAATTCAAAAATTAATTAATTAATTTTAAAATAAATTAAAAATTAAAAGAGAATTAAAATTAAAATTAAAAATTAAAAGAAAATTAAAATTAAAATTAAAAATAAAAATAAAAAATAAAAAATAAAAAATGAAAAAATAAATGAAAATTAAGACTTAAAAGAATTATTAAAAAAATTAAAACAAAATTAATTTAAAATTAAAACTTAAAAATTATTATTTTTTTAAATTTTGTTTCTTTTGTTTTTTTGAACTCAAAATAAATAAATAAAATCACAATTATTACAACACAAATTTTTTTCAAACTTTTGATAAATAATTTAAAAACTCTATTCTTTCCTCGACAAAAATACCAAAATTTTTATTAAAAAGACACACAATGCCGATTTTACAAATACTTTGGTTTTATATTTGTAAAACTCTTGCTAGTGTACGAATCATTTTGATTCTAATTCGGTTTCTTGAAAACCTTCAAATGGATTTGCATTTTTGTTCATTAAATTTACAAACACATAACTACTTCTTCTAAAAAAGAGAAGAACTTTAAAACTAAAAAAACTAAGAAAACATTATAGAGAGAGAAATATATAGAGAGAAAGAGTTGAGATTTTTTTTTTGACAATGGGAGAGAGGGTCCTTTTATAGGTAAGAAAAAGACTAAAAAAGGGAAAAATATATCAAAAATTGGTCTTGGACACGTTTAGATAAAAATGGCACACATGTGGGGGCATTGGGTGATATGGGCGCGGTGTGGCACACGTAGAGATAGGCATTGACACGGCATGGGCATGCGGTATGAGGCGGTATGTGCAGATTGAGCCCTGACACAGCATGGCCCGAGCAAGTGTTGGCACAACATGGGCAGCTCTGACGCGACATGGGTAGCTTTAACGCAGCATGGGTGACCCTGACGCGAGTTTTGGGCATTTTTGTCCTTTTCTCCATTTTTTAGCTTTTTCTCATTCTTTTAACATATTTGCGATGTATTGCATCCAATATTTTTTTCTCCAAGTCTTTAAATTATTTTTTTGAACGAAAATACCTGAAAAATAATAAAAATATCTATGATTTTGAGAAGAAAAATTTATATAAAATATATGATAAAATCATACAGATATAAATCTATTTAATCAATTAAAATACATTAAACCAATATAATTTTAGTTCTTTTTAAGCACTCATCACCGCTCATGTTGTATTAGGGTCTGCACGCGTTATGCCGTGTCAGCACTTGCACGTGCCCATGCCGTGCGGCGCCTACGCATGCCATGCCATGTCAATTTTTATGCGTACCATACTGCCCATGCCCTTGGGAACACCCATGTAGTGTCAGCGCCTATCCCTGTGCATGCCATGCCACGCCCAAGCCACGCCAACGCTCTCACATGTGTGCCATTTTTGTCCAAACGCATCCAAGACCAATTTTTGAGATATTTTCTACCTTTTTAGCCTTTTCCTCACCTATAAAAGGAAATTCTTCCCCATTGTAAAAAACACACAATTTTCTCAACTCTTTCTCTCTCTAGAAAACTTTGTTTGTTTTTTCTTAGTTTTTTTAGTTTTAAAGTTCTTCTATTTTTTTTAGAATAAGTAGTTATGTTTTTGTAGATTTCTAGTTCTTGATTCAATAAGCAGAAATGCAAATCCGTTTGGAGGTTTTCCAGAAATGGAATTAGCGTTAATATTCTGTAAGGATTTTTTGAGGTATAATTTTAAAATAAATTTTTTTACAGTTATTTTTATGTTTTATTCTTATATGTTATATTTAATTTTTCTGTGATTAAATTTATCATGGTTGGTTATTTGTAAATATGATATAATAATAACGTTGTTATGTTTACGAAATATTAAATAAGTAAAATATTTTTATAAAATAAATTGATTTTGAACTAAGGATGTTAGAGAGAAATATATTACTTTTTATTACAAACTTAAATCTGAAAATTAGATATTAGGGTTTAATTATCCGGTTTGATTTAAAGTAGTACTCTTTTATTTGTTGGTACAATCATCCTGTAGTTAGAATGAAGCTCTATTTCAAAAGTTTTTATAAGAACTATTATTCGAAAATGTATTGACAACATATTTTCAATAATGGTTTTAAAACTTGAAAGTTGGTACTCATATAATTAAATTCTTATGTTTAATTTGGACACCTTGAATAAAAGCTTAAAATGTCTAACTCCACCAAAGATGACATTTAAATGGTTCATTTTCAATCTGTTAGAGAAAAAAATAATTTAATTAACCAAATTAATTATTGACCTCACCTAAAGGTGTTAATTGATTTGTTTAATTAATCAAAAATATCTAACACCACTAAAGATAGTATTTATATAAAAAAGAGAGAATCAATAAATATCAATTTATATCTTTAATAATCTAAATAATATGAGTAAACATAATTAACTTAATTATTATGAATGATAAAAATTTGCATAATTGTTTATTGAATTCATATCTATGTTTATTCTTTTATGTTATTAGATTAGGAAACACAAAAAACCAAAATATCGTGACAGGATGTTTAGGATTTAGTTTTGTTTTTAAAAGTTTGAATAATAAATTAAAAACCACATACGTTCATTCCTTAGATCAATTTTGGGAGTATATTTGTTATTTTTTATAGAATGATTCATACACTTCTGAGAATTTTAAAAATATAAAATCAAAGTATTTACAAGATCAATATTGTCAATTTTGCTCATCAATTACAAGTAGGTTCTTAAATCTCTTAATCCAAGCAGTTGAGCTAGGAAGCGCCTGAACTTCAAGCAATTCTACTATCTATTCTATGACTTGAAACCAATTATAATTTTCATTTAATAAAAAAGTATTATATCCAAACATAGCAAGATGCCAAGAAGTTCTCGCAAAAAAGAAAACAATACAAATGTAATATATCATAAGATTCATAACTAAATAACATAAAGATAACATGCCACTTTTTATTCCAATAATAAACAAAATACAAAATATATAGTCAAACCTAAAACTCTAAGCAACTCTTAGATCAGCTACAGCTTTGATCGTTGCTTGTCGCCAACAAATAATACCTTGTATAATTGAAGTTGTAGATGACTTAGGGTTTAAAACTTCATTCTCATATTTGGCAAATCTTTGTATGATTGGGATACAATAATTCTTATATCTTTGTCCATTATAGGAAATACCTATGGGCTTTCACATTTGTATCTGAGATGAGAATATCTAAATCTAGGTCAACCCAAGAAGTATTGATTTCAAAGTCTTTTCTAAAAGTTGTTCTCTATAGACATCTCCTTTTGAAATACGTCTACATGTGTCCATAATATTAACACTCTTGTTATTACCATAATTAGTTTTGAAGTTTTATATAACACCTTATGTGATTAAAAATATAAAATTCAATGGTTCTCCTTCACGAATTATATAAATGTTCTTATAATAGATCACCGATTTTAGGCAAGAAGTAATCTCTTCAAATACTTTGTTGTCTATATTTTGAATAGCTGTAACCTATAATGTTAATTAAAATATCAATGATAATTTCACTTAAATATTTAATAATTATTTGGACCATAAAGTATTATTATTATTATTATTATTATAAAAAAATCTTTTTATGAGAAATTTATGGTAAATCACAAGTAATATAACGTAATATTATTACGTAAATATAATCAGATCTATATAACTATTTTCAACGGAGAATTATTATTTCAATTATGATTGCGATATATAAAAATAATTTATTATTAATATTTTAAGAAAGGGTGGGTGATATTTAAGCTTCATAATAACATTTTAATACTTAAATATTGTTATTAAAATATAATTGCATAATAATAAATGATATTTTTAATTTTATATCTAGTTTTTCTATTTTATTTTTTTTATTTTATTTTAGTTATTCAAGTAATCAAAATGTTTGTCAATTTAAAATTTATAATATATTATCTTTACACAATCAATTTTAATAATAATAAAATATCTTATTAAGAAAACTAACTTATGATGTAAATGTCACTTTTTTAATAATATTAATCACTATAAGATTACGATAATAGTTGCCCTTAAATAATAAATTATGTTCCTATTTTACAAACTACTTTTGTCTAAATAGTATAAAGTCAACTTTATTAGTCAATTTTAGTATGCATAATGTCTAAGATTTCCCTTATGACATGTGTGAGTTTGGGGTTGTATAAAAAAAACATGGAAAACATTAAATTGTCCTTTTAATAATAAACTGTTTGCTTTTGGTCTGTGCCCATAACATGTGCCAACCTACCAGCTATCAATGATGGATAACTAAAAACAAAAGAACTAGAGTGAATGGTTTTCCTGTTAACATGTTTGAAAATTTTTACATTTGTGTAAATAATATACGCATATATGAAATTTATTGCTTAAAAAAAATCTAATTACATACCTTTTTTAGAGTTGGATGGCAGAGCCAAATTTTAATAAACTTTCTTTCTTGAACTGATAGAAGAAGAATTAGAATTTTTAAATCAACCTCTTTGATTTCTAGCATGTATCAAATATATTATTGTTATTTAGCCACATGTTCTCTAATTCTCTGTATTTCATCCTGTTATTTTTCCTTTGTATAGCATCCGTTAAGAGCTCTATATAAACAAATGTCATAATTATATAAATTTATTAATTTTAAGTAGTGTTTTATTTTTTTATTAATTAATCGATATTTCTTTTAGTGATATTATTAGAGACATAATGAACTAATTAAAGTAAAATAGTTATGATTTGAAATTTTATTAACTTTATGTCAAAAGTAGAGTTTTTTTTTCTTTTTAAAAAAAATTGTCTCCTAAACTAAATAACAGGTTATATGCATTTGAAAGAAAGTATGATTAGAAAAGAAAGGAGAAATATGGGATAACTTTTTTAAAAATATAAAAAAAATGTATTTTGTTTCTCTAGATATAGTAAATAAAATAATCTTAGCTTATTTATAGTCTAAAAACCCCTTACAAAATTCTTATAAAATCAATGTACGACTTAAACGTTAATAAAGAAACTAATAATTATTACTTATAGTAGCTAATTACATTGTTGTTTCTTACCTTTATCATTTCTGTTACAATAGTATAGAATTAAGAATATGAGTGTTAGGGGTGGAGTGTTTATATTAATAATTATAATTATTTTTTTTTATCATTTTTGGATATATTGTATTTTTAATCATATTTTTTATTTTTAACATTTATTCAAAAATATGTTTAATTTTAAAAAATAAAATATTAATATAATTTTTATTCTATTATATTAATTATTTAAAATATTAATACTAATTTTTATTTTTTTAACTATGTAGTACATGTTTCTAAGTCAAATAAAAAATATAAAAATAATAATATATAAAATTTTATCTAATTATTTAAAATATTGTGTTTTTAATTACTAAATTTTTATTTTTTATTTAATTATATGTATAAAAAATAACAATAATAACATATATTCTATTTCAATTAACCATGCATTCGAAATTTTAATAATCATCATCGTATCACATCTTATTTATTATGATTATTTAAAAAAAACGTTATATTTTTATAGATAATTATAATTATAATTATAATTATTTATAATTAAAATATTCACGCTAATTAGAATCTTAACAACATGGCGTAACTATCAGGTATTTAGATATATATATATATATATATATATATATATATATATATATATATATATATATATATATATATATATATATATTTAGAACAAACTTGGATTTGTCCAATGAAATACAAAAACAATATGAGCCCAAAGGTCGTAATTAAAGCTGCCAAGCAGGTCTCCCACAAGTAGCCGTTTGATCCGAGGTTTTGGCCGGAAGAACTTTATAGCATAAAATGAAAAACAAAATAATTTAATTTAATTATTTTTGAAAAATATGTTAACTTAATCTTTTCTACTATTTTCATTCTAAGGTGATCCTATATGTATAAAAAATGAGAAATAATTATACTTTATATATAAAATTTTATTTTTAAGAAAAAAATATTTATTTTTCTTAAAACGTAAATAAAAATATATATTTTTAATGTTATAAGAAAATAAATATATATATTTTTATCGGATAATTAAAATTAAAATAAATTAAATAATTAGATAATTTATATATACAGGAGAGTAAGAAAAAATATAAGTAAATGTCATCTTAGAATGAAATTAGTAAAATGGGGTCATGATAATTTATTTTTCACGAAGTCATGAAAAATTGATATTTATTAGTGGGTGTAACGAGCAAACCAGTATGAATTGCTTCTACGTAGATTCCGAAATCAAAGGTAGCACTAGTACTTTTGTTTGGTTGATTTATAGAGCAAAAGTTGCTAATAAATGTCAAATTATTCATACTGTTGTCTTTGCAATCAAAACTACTAGAAATGCAAGTTTACTGCAAAGTGAATGGAAAATTAAAATAATGATACTGCAAAAATATTGTTTGGTATATTGATTGCAATTATAATTATATAAATTTATGACTTATTATCGTGAACAAAATGCAGTCTGCTGTCCAATAATTACGTTTTATTTTATCTTATATTTTATTTAATATCTTTAATGAATTCTGTAATATAATATTATTTTATTTTATTATATTTAAATTTAATTTAATCTTATTTATATTTAAATTAATACTAACAACGATTATTCATTTAATTCATCATGTATTCTCGAACCTCTTAATCCAAGCAGTTGAGGGGGGAAACGTCTAAACTTTCAAGCAATTCTATTATCTATTCTATGACTTGAAACCAATTATCATTTTCATTTAATAAAAAAAATATTAAATCCAAACATAACAAGATGTCAAGAAGTTCTCACAAAAAGGAAAAAATACATATGTAATATATCATAAGATTCAAACTTAAACAACACACAGATAACATGCCACTTTTTATTTTAATAATAATAAAAAAAATACAAAATATATATTATAACCTAAAACTCTAAGAAACCTTTATGTCAGCTGCAGCTTCGATCGTTGCACGTCTCCAACGAAAAGTACCTTGTATAATTGAAGCTGCAGATGACTCCAGGTTTAAATCTTCCCTTCCAGATTTGACATAGTTTTGTAGGATTGAGATCTTGAATCTAGAAACTATATTTCTTATATCTTTGTCCATTATAGCAAATTCCTCCACCTTTGTACGTGCTTTCACATTTGTATCTGACATGAGAATATCTAAATCTGAATCAACTTTAAAAAGTATTGATTTCAAAATCCGTTCCAAAAGTTGTTCTCCATAAACATGTTTTTTCGAAATACGTCTACAATTGCCCATAATATTAACACCGTTGTTATTACCATCATTGGTTTTGAAATTCCATATAACACCTTGTGTAATTAAAAACATAAAACCCAATGGTTCTCCTTCACCAATTATGTAACTATTTTCAGAATAGATCACTGGTTTTAGACAAGTAGTTATCTCTTCTAATATTTTGGTGTTTATATTTTGAAGAGCTGCAACCTATAATATTAAATAAAATAAATGATATTTTTTTATGTTTATATTTAATTATGTTATTTTTATTTGATTTTTCTTTCTCTACTTTTCTATTTTAGTTATTCAAAGTAAACAAAATACTTGCCTAATGAAGTTAAAAATATAATTAGGTGAAAAAATGCACTTCTTTATCCTTAAAAGATAACTTTTAATAATAATATAATAAAATTGTAACAATTAAAAAATTTACATAATGAATAAATGTCATTTTTATAATAATAATAAAAACTACAATAGCATGGCAATATTTTAATTTAAAATAATAAATTATGTTTATTTTTACCAACAAGTTATGATTAAATGACATAAAGTTAATCTTAACATATAGAATGCTCGGGATTCTAGTTATGACTTATGAGCATGTGAGTTTGAATCGTATAAAAATATATAGATAAGACTAAATTTCCATTTTAATAACAAAATGTTTGTTTTTGGCCGGTACCTATAACATCTACCTAGTACCAATGATGGATAACTATGAGACCAAAGAACTAAGGTGGTTGGTTTCCTTTTTTAAATCTTTGAAATTTTTTACATGTGTAAATAATACAAGCATCCCTTTTTTAGAATTGGATGGCAGAGCCAACTTTTGATAGACTTTCTTTCTTGAGTTGATAGAAGAGGAAGAAGATTTTTCAAATGAATATCTTTAATTTCTGGCATGTATTGAATCCTTTGCATTAAAGTTTCTTTAATGTTATCCTTATTGGGAATGTTATTATTATTTAACTACACATTCACATCTAGTTCTCTGTATTTCATCCCCTGCCATTTTTCCTTTGTTATTGCATCTGCTAAGAGCTCAATATACACCTGTGTCACAATTATATAACTTAATTAATTTTAAGTAGTGATTTGTTTTTTCAATTAATAAAATGCTTGATATATATATTATTTTTTCAACTAATATCTTGTTTAAATCCTTATTCCAAATATCGGTTGATAAATAAATATTTATTTTTTTAATGATTAATCCATACATCTTCTAGTCGTATTATTAGAGTTACAATAAGATAAAGTAAACATGTTCAGATTTGAAATTTTATTTATTCTTTAGTCAAACTAAGAAAAAATCCATGCCATAAGTAGTAGTTGCTTTTTCTTTTCTTTACACTTGTCTCCTAAATTAATGCATAAGAAAGCATGATCAGGTTTGTCATAAAAGAAACCAGACTTCTAATCTTACACAAGACAGAAGGCAAATACAATAATATAAAAAGCATTTATGAAATGTGAGATGGGTATTATAAAAACTATAAATAATTATTATTCCTAATTTCAAAGATAACAAAAGAAAATAAATAAGAGATAACTTTCTTAAATACAAAGTGTATTATTTTTGTTGGATGTTATTATGATAATATATATAGAAAGAGCTTCTTTATTTGTAATCTAAAAGCTCCTTTAAAAATTCATATAAAATTAACATGGGACTTAAAATTAATAATAAAAAAATAATAGCTATTATTTATATTGAGTGACATATATAGGGTTAGAATTTAGGAGGGTAATTATAAAAACAGTGAAAAAATATTACTCATTTTCTTTTTGTTGAATATAGTTGCTTTATGTATTTTAAGTTAATAAAAATATGTTTAAATTATTGAATTTATAATTAGATTTTAAGGAATAAAATCAAAAAATTTAAAAATTAAGAAAAATAATTTTATTTTATGTATAAATTTATCTATAATTCTATAAATATTATATTTAATCTCTCCATTTATCCACTCATGTTTATACTAGCCACCTATTTTACTTTACTAAATAAATAACATTTCTTTTCCTCCTTATGTTGTTAGCATCAATTATTTTAACAATGTTACAATGGTGCTAGAATCTTGAAGGAAATTGGTACTGATCATTAGAGCTATATATATATATTCAGAATAAATCTGGACTTGTCCAATAAAATACAAAAAAAGTATGAGCCCAGAGGTGGTAACTAAAGCTGCGAAGCAGGTCTCCCACACATAGCCACTTGATTGGAGGTCAAGAACTGTACATCATAAAATTAAAAACAAAATAATATTTTTAATTATTTAATTTTTATGAATGTACAATAAAACTGGATGTAAATGTAAGTATTATTTTATACCTTAAAAGGATAATTACGGCTCAGATAAACAAAGACAAATTCTAAAAATGTCTAACCTCAGATTTCTCCATCCCCACCAAAAAGAATGAAGAATCTTTTTTGGAATTGCTTCTGATGAGTTAAGTAAACCAGTTTTAATTGCTTCTGCGTAGATTCCGAAATCAAAGCCTTTAGTAGTACTTGTGTCTAGTTGATTTATAGGGCAATTTTTTGTAATAAATGCCAAATTCTTCCGAGTGATGTCTTTGCAATCAAAACTACTAAAATTGCAGCCGAAAGTTTCTTTACATGCTTTGTGCCAACATGATGTCGCTCGCTGTACAGCAAAGAAGTACCAGAAGGATCCAAATATCTGCATTCAAGTTAACAAGTGAATGGAAAATTAAAAACCAAATATAATTACCTGTAAAATATAAAAAAATTATTATTATCATAATAAAAATATATAAATTATATAATATAATTATCGATAATTATATTATATAAATGTACCATTAAAAAATTATTATTATAATCATAATAAAATAAATTATGCCAACATGATATATATATATATATAGAATGTAAAATGAGATATCTCGTTTATCTCATATTTTATTTATTTGGTATTAAATGTGTAATAAACGTACAACTTAAAATGTGTAATAGACATACAACTTAAAATGTGCAAGTAACCTGTTATAATGTAGCGAAGTAATAGGACTAGCTCAACGATGACTTGGCCTCAAGGAGTTTGGTAAAACGCATAACTGAGTCGATAGAATACCTCGTCATCCAAATGCAAGGTACTAGATGTCAAGATCTGATGAAACTACGAACCCTCTTACGTTGACACGATCATGGTCCTTCCTCCCTATGAACGACCTGAAGAAAGCTGCTTAAGAACCTAAAGCGACCTACATGTAACGATATTCCTTATATACATATAATGACCTCATAATGTAAGAACGATTTTCTTACTATTTACATTAGTTCACATATCATTCTATTACATGTAAAATGGCATATCCATGTCGCTTATGTGTACCCTGTTATATATGTAGGATATTATACATATATATACCCCTTAAATGAGTAGAATACATGATTTAATTTAGTTGTTCAATTTCTTACTTCTCACTAAAAATTACTAAAATCTTACACATGAAATTATCTCCAAACAATATTTAATAAATTCATGGTATAATATTATCCTATCTTATTTAAATATTATTTTATCCCATTACATCTTATTTAAATTTTATCCATAATGTGACGAACTTTAAATACAATATTTTATCATTTCATATTAAAATTTTACATTATAAATAATAATGCATTTATCATATTTTTTATTATTTTTCTATTTTTACTTGTGTTATTTATGTCTATTTAAGGCAAATAAGATATTACAATTAGTATCATCTCTAATGAAAAATAATTAAAACAAGATAAGATGGATTATAAAAATTAATGGGTTATATATTAGGTTTCATCAATACCTCATTTTCATTTACCGTTAATTCTGGTCTAAAATTGATGAATTTTTTCAAAATTTAGTTAAAAATGTCATAAAATAAATACCACTTGTGATTTTGAAACCTCAAACTTTATTTTCCCATTAGAGGTAATAGCAACTTACATGGTTATATAAGATATTTAAAAAAAACTCTAATTTTTGTACAACTTAATTATTCTTATGAATTTACTTTTAAATCCACCAAAAAAATCACATATTTTTTATGTTATATAAAAAAAATGTGGATCATTTTTTGAACATAAAAAAACCTATAATTTTTATGTTATACAAAAATCAACAATTTTGCATCGGGTTGAACTATATCTTTAAACTATTCAAAAAGAAATAATATGAATTGTGCTATATAATTCAAAAAAAAGAGGAGAAGAAACTTACATGACTCAGTCCGAAGAAAAAGAACAAATTCCAAAATATTACTACTCTAGGGGAGACAAAAGAATCCTTTTTAATTCCCAAGTACATACGATATATCGTTAAAGTTCTTGGAAAATATTGAAACACAATGATGGAGTTCAGACCTTTCCTTTTGATCAATTGTTTAGAGCTTCCCACTCACTACTACAAAAATAGGTATTGAAGTCGCTATGTAAAGTCATTTTTTGGAAAAAACCAACTTATAATGAATTTAAAGTTGATTCGATGTAGAATCGACGCTATCCACATTGGATGTAGCGTCGGTTGACGTGGAGAACCGATGTTACCCACGTGACTAGCATCGGTTTGCCCCATCAACCGACGCTACCCACGTGGCTAGCGTCGGTTCGTCACGTCAATCGACGCTACCTACATGGCTAGCGTTGATTCGCCACGTCAATCGACGCTATGTCCTATTTTTTAAATTAAAAAAATGGATGAAGTAAATACAATTGAAATTTTTTTAGGCCATTAATTATTATTTTATTTGACCTTTTAGAATTTAAGTTGGATATAAATATATATATATAGTATATTTTTTTCTTTTTTTTAGACAATTAGTTTTTAAAATTATATAATTTTGTTTATTTGTTTGGATATTTAAATTTATATATGTATGTACAATATATCTTTATTTAATTTTGTGTATCTGTTTTAATTAAATATTATTATAAATTATTATTTTTTCTTTTTCTATAGTACGTATATGCATAGTTTAAATAAAATAATAATTGACAAAAATTTTTAAATTACGTGGATAGCGTTGGTTTGCCCCATCAATCGAAGCTATCCACGTAATATATCCGTTTGGCTCATTTCTTTTATGCAGAAACCCAAAAATCTTCATTTCTCTTCTCCATTTTCTCCCAAAACCGAGCTCATACCCACCCTCTTTCTCAATTTCTAGCCACCTTCGACCATTATTTGTAATACCGTTTTGTGGGTTATATTCCTCTTCTCATTATCTTTCAGATCTACTATTTTTTTGAGCGAAATACTCAAATTTTCTATACCCATTTTTTCACTTATTCTCACTTACAAAACACCATTTTCTTCTTCATTTTCTCCATTTAGTCACTTCAAAACATTCTTGTAAATATTTCTATTAATTTTACAGCTTATTATTCAGTTTGTTTTATTTTTTGTATAAATTTTTGATTTAGGTATGTTTTTTATTTTGCTTGTTATTGTATATTTGACTTATTTTCTGTGGAAATAATATTTGAAATGTTGTGAGTTTGAGGAATTATATATATTTAACATGCATGGATAAATTTATTTATATATAAATAATTATATTTTATTAAGTAGTGAATAGAGGAAAAGTAATATGTTTTTTTAAAATTTTATGAAATTATATTGGTATCAAAGTTATATGTGCTACTTATGAGTTATTTTTATTTATATATGCTACTTATGAGTTAAAATATTAAATATGTTACTATAGTAGCCCCTAATTCTATAGAATGTTATATACGTGTAATTAATATTACTTTTTAATTACGATATAGTAACATGTTTAGAAATTAGAATCAACCAAAGTGATTGGTTTTTATATATTCATGCTGGCATGCTGCTTATTTTTTAATTTGTATAGAAATGATTGTAACTTTATATTTTCATTCCTCCCTGCTTATTTTTTAATTTGTATAGAAATGATTGTAATTTTATATTTTCATTCCTCCTTTAGGTACAAATTGATTCCCAACTCTAACCCTATTATCCTTCCCAAATTTATATATATATAATAATACTTGAAATATATTCATTAGATACATAATTAATTAATATGTTTAATTAATGTCATTAATAGAAAATGGACAAATCTTGGATGTCAAAGTGTAGAATTGAGCAAGACTATATTTCTAGAGTTGAAAGTTTCATTGAATTTGCTTGTAGAAATAATAATACTGGAACTAGTATGATTCGATACCCATGTGTTAAATGTAAAAATGAGCGATTTCATGAATTTGACGAGGTGAAGTATCACCTTATCCGTAATGGTATTCTTTTGAGCTATAAATGTTGGTATTATCATGGAAAAAATATTGATAATACTCATAGGGAAAAGATAAATAAGAATGTGAGTGGATTACATACATCTTATCATAATGTACAGATAGAAAATATGTTTCATGGTGTTGAAGATGGAAGCATGGTACAAATGAGACAACACATAAGAAATGTGTGCCTGCAAATGTTCTTTGGTACTTTCCTCTGATTCCTCGCTTTCAAAGGTTGTTCAATAGTAAAGATACATCAAAGATGTTGACTTGGCATCCAGATAATCGATTTGATGATGGGGTGTTACGTCATCCTTGTGATTCTTCAAATTGGAAAGTAGTAGATAATTTATCTCCTCAATTTTCATCTGATCCGTGCAATCTTCATCTTGCCATTGCTACTTATGGAATTAATCTATATAGTTTCCTTAGTAGTAGATATAGTGTTGTCTCTTTTGGAGAGCATAAAACGTGCAAGCATACACGGTCACAAGTAATAAAATTTGATAAGTAAGTTATCGTTCCCACAGAGATTTGTTACTACAGTTTGTCGAGTACTAAAATTATCTCTCTCTGATTTTATCCAAAACGATCGTTGATTTGTAAAAAGTTAAGAAAAAAGGTTAATAAAAAAATAAAAGAAATATAGGATTGCAATTTTTCACCAAATTAATCAACTCAAATCATGTTATTTTCTTTTGATTTATATTTTTTAGTACATTTAATTTGTCAACCGAAAACTTCTAATTTTATCCATACATCTCTTCCGAGCTCCGTATAAACACATCTCGTTAAATTAATTCACTATATTCCTATGAGAATTAAATTCACCAAGATTCATTACGTTCTAAGTTCTCAAATGACCACATATACAATTAGGGTATATTCATATCCTTCATCATACATGTTATTCTATCTATGAGCAATATACACAAAAATGCCTTTAACAAGTTTATTTAAGTGCCACGGATCATTTGATAAAATTCGTAAATAATCAAAAGCATTAAGCACAAAATAAAATAAACAAATCGAATGTCTTATAAATCGTTCAAAAATAATTAAAATCAACGCTTCATAAATTTAGATCAAATGCAACCCTAGAAAAATAAAATTACTTCATAAATTTAAAATAAAATTACAACAGTTTAAGAAAAATGAGATGAAGAACAAAGAAAAACTAAATCATTTCGTATCGTGAATATTTGACACATGCAGAACACAACAGAAACCAAAAATGGCTTCTCCGTGTTCCATAGTCTAGAACCGAACAATACAAAATAATCTCAAAAACTAAACTCTCCAAAAAACGTTTTTTACTCTATCATACTATCCCCTATTTATAACATCAAATTTCTAAAAAAATATATTTTTTAATACAGGCGGGGCACAGAGAGATATGGCAAAAATAATTAAATATTATGCGTGGGGGACAAAATTATATCGAAAATGCAAAGTGGGGAACATGCGCGTCGCTACTCATTTTTTAAATTCACGCTGCCACATGTCGTGAGCTGATGAGCTGAAACAAATAGTGGGACACGTGGCATCACTTCATTGGTTGTAAGGAATGGGTGCACGATAGATTGTCGCACGGGAATAGGGCGCACGAAACGTGGGGGGGGACAGCGGTTGGACGCGTCAGATACATGGGTCCCACCTACACGTCGACCTGCACGGTAGGTGGGCCCCACTCGACATCGAGCGGCGTGAAAGACAGAAACCTGCACCCACGCGAGTTGGTCGGGTGTGCTAGAGACACGCTCATCATAGCCGTTTCTTCGCTGATCTGACAGTCCACGTTGCGCGCGTGGACTTCTTCTCACCTACGCAGAAATTAAACTTTAATAATTGCATTTTGACCCACAAATTTAATTCAAATTACATTTTCAACTTTCCCTAATTACAATTAATCCCTTTTCTAATTTAAATTAAATTTTTAAACTTTTAATAATTAAAATTAAGCCCGATTTTAATTTAAATTATATTTTTGACTTTTATAAATTGCAATTAAACACTCTTTTATTTGAAATTATATTTTTGGACACAAATTTGCAATTAAGTACCTTTTCGATTCAAATTATTTAATTTTCTTAAAATAAAAAAAACAGTAAATACTAATTTATTAAACTAAAATTAACTAAAAATATGAAGAACATAGCAATTATAATTAATAAAATAGATGAAAATAACTATTTAAAATACAGTTATCAACACTCCCAAACTTAAGTTTTTGCTAGTTCTCGAGCAAAAGGAAAGAAATAAAACAAAGATAACTACATTTAAAATAGTGATTTTCAAAATATTTCTTTTTAGTCATTCCAAATTACATAACTCAAAGAAATAAAAGAATTTTATCTAAGTATCAAAATCAATTTAAAAATATATTACATTTTCACAATGAATTTTAGTGTGTGTGTGGAGTCCTTTCATATTTTATGACATGCAATCCGGATCAGTTTATACAAATATAAAATAAAAAAGATTTTAATGGAATCATAAATCTCATACGTTTATTTTTCATTTCTCTCTCCACTAATGTAGACAAACACAACCAAAAATCAATAGGACTTTATTAAGCTTTTAATGTATGGCTTAGGTAAAGGTAGGATAAAAGATATATTTAGCTCAATTTTTCCTAAACATGTCATTTTAGGATTGAAAGAAGAGATCTTCTATCATCACAATAAATACTTCCCAATTTGGGATTTTAACATCAAATACAATAACCATTTTTTCTGTTTTTTTTTCTATTTTTTTTCTTTTCTATTTCAGAATCTATTTTTTTTCAATATCCTCTTTTTTTCCGATATATCATTAAATATTTCTTAACAATTATCACATGTTAGTGAGATAAGAAAAATAGATATATCTGAACACATATATATATTTTTACGTAGGCTTTTGAAATGAAACAAAAATATATATATAAACTTTGAAGCTCAAAAGGGGTATACTATGGATAAAGCATGTGAAGGTAGATAGAAAGGCTCAAACGATCCAAAGATGGCCTAAATCATTTTCTTAGTTAAATGTTATCTATAATTTTACCTCGAGAGAAAATCAAACAAATTCTAAGAACTGTGATCTCACAAATATCAGTCAAATTCCATACTCACATAAACATTTTCTAAATTATCATAGCAACTCAAAATTCAAGACAAGTGATCATAAATATTTTAATTTGTAAAAATGAAATATACGTAAAAATTATTCATCGCTTAGACAATATTCAAATTTTTCAAGGAGTTATGCATCATTTAAACCAAAGAAATAAAAATAAATCACTATTCATAGCAAAATATCTTTAATCAACCAAACAAAAAAAATATATTTCACAAGCAAGAACATCCAGAAAATATTACAATTAAGTTCAATATATCTACCACCCCCAAACTTAATATACACATTGTCCTTAACGTGTGAAAGTTAAAGAACATATGAGATGAGATTAAAGAAACTTCCTGGTTTAGTTTGAATGGTTAATCCAAAATAGCTTCATTACCTCCATTTTGCACCTACGAAAAATAAATAAAATAAAATAACAACACAACAAAATATAAAAAATAATACATGCGAAAATAAAAAAAATAAAACACATGGGTTGCCTCCCAAGAAGTGCTTGATTTATAGTCGTTAGCTTGACTTCTCAATTTTTTTTTTCTTTTTTGTTAGTTAAGATATGTGTGTCAACAAAATCTCAACTTACGAGAAAATTGAAAAATAAATTAAGCCAGCAATAATAACAATAATTTTTTTTTCTTTATATGAATTAAGATTTGTGTGTCAAACAAAATCTCAACTCACGAGAAAATGGAGAAATAAATTAAACAAGAAACAATAAGCAAAACAAAAAAAAATGATTTGTTTTTTTCTTTTTGTAAGTTAAGATTTATGTGTCAAACAAAATCTTAACTTACTTGAAAAATTGAAAAATAAAGAAAACAAGCAACAATAAACATAATTCTTTTTTTTGTAAGTTAAGATTTGTGTGTCAAACAATATCTCAACTTACGAGAAAATTAAAAAAAAATTAAGCAAGAAACAATAAGCAACAAGAATAAATTAAAATTTTTTTTTGAATTAAAATCAGATTGATTTGTATTAATATCAACAATGAAAATAGTAAAACAAATCCCCGGCAACGGCGCCAAAAACTTGTTGTCTCTTTTGAAGAGCATAAAACGTGCAAGCATACACGGTCACAAGTAATAAAATTTGATAAGTAAGTTATCGTTCCCACGGAGATTTGTTACTACAATTTGTCGAGTACTAAAATTATCTCTCTATGATTTTATCCAAAACGATCGTTGATTTGTAAAAAGTTAAGAAAATAGGTTAATAACAAAAATATAGGATTGAAAATTTTCACCAAATTAATCAACTCAAATCATGTTATTTTCTTTTGATTTATATTTTTTAGTACATTTAATTTGTCAACCGAAAATTTCTAATTTTATCCATACATCTCTTCCGAGCTCCGTATAAGCACACCTCGTTAAATTAATTCACTATATTCCTATGAGAATTAAATTCAGGAAGATTCATTACGTTCTAAGTTCTCCAATGACCACATATACAATTAGGGTATATTCATATCCTTCATCATACATGTTATTCTATCTATGAACAATATACACAAAAATACCTTTTCCAAGTTTATTTATGTCCCACGAATTATTTGATAAAGTTCGTAAATAATCAAAAGCATTAAGCACAAAATAGAATAACAAATCGAACGTCTTATAAATCGTTCAAAAATAATTAAAATCAAAGCTTCATAAATTTAGATCAAATGTAACCCTAGAAAAATAAAATTACTTCATAAATTTAAAATAAAATTACAACAGTTTAAGAAAAATGAGATGAAGAACAAAGAAAAATTAAATCATTTCGTATCGTGAATATTTGACACACGTAGAACACAACAGAAACCAAAAATGGCTTCTGCGTGTTACATAGTCCAGAACCGAACAATACAAAAAAATCTCAAAAACTAAACTCTCCAAAAAACTTTTTTTACTCTATCATACTATCCCCTATTTATAACATCAAATTTCTAAAAGTATATTTTTTAATACACGCGGGGGATAGAGAGATATGGCAAAAATAATTAAATATTACGTGTGGGGGACAAAATTATATCGAAAACGCAAACTGGGGAACATGCGCGTCGTTGCTCATTTTTTAAATTCACGCTGCCACGTGTCGTGATCTGATTTGCTGAAACAAATAGTGGGACATGTGGCATCACTTCATTGGTTGCAGGGAACGGGCACACGATAGATTGTCGCACGAGATTGGGGCGCGCGAAACGTGGGTCCCACCTACACTCCTATACATAGCTTTGAGCATCATATTGAAACCACGTGTTTTTTATCAAATCAAATAAGATTCGATTAGAATTAAATTTGAAATTTTTTAATCTGAAATTGATAAGACAAAATAAGTCGAATTGATGAGATTATTTGTTCAATCCTACTCATATATATATATATAATTAAACAAGTGTATAACTAGTTTTTTTTTTATCAAATTATACTTTGACGTGATTACTGTACAACTAGCTTAAGTTTTTAATAGTATTTGTTTTCAAAAACTACAACATTCTTATATAAGAGTATATGTAAGTTAGTTGTGTTTGTTTTTGAGTCATTTTATAAACCAATCTCATCTTGGTAGTTTTGAAAAACCCAAAAGTTTAACCTACCTTTGATCTCCTAAAAATCCAAATTTTAAGCCAACTTAAGTTTTATTATAATTATAATATGATATAAAAATCTTCTCTGATAGAAACAGAAAAAATATATTATATAATTTAATTTAAAAGTTATTAACATTGTATATTATATTTATTTAATTTTTTTTATATATAATTAATACTTGATAAAATTTAATCGATTTGAATGAACCTTATATACAATTGAACAAGGAAGTTAAACAATTGTGGTTGCTATTCTTACGTGTGGAAGAGGAGTAATATACCTAAGAGCTCTTAGGTTGACCAAATGTCACTAGAATTTTATAAAGTATACGCTCGAGGAAGAAAATGTATGTGATCGAACACAATACCATAGCAACAATTTTCACATTGTTTTCAATAATAACACACTTTTTATTCTTATTTATTATAAGAATAAATAAGAGTAATGTATCCATTGATATTCCGATTGTAAATAAAAATAAGTAGAATTGATTCTTTGTCCGAATGCATTGATAGTGAACAATTGTTCTCTTTATTCGTCTATTTAAAACTGATAACAGAGTATTCTTTGAATCTTGATGATTAGTCTCAAATTATAGTCATTGATATTTTAATCTGTTGATTAAAATTAAAAAATATTTTATCATTCGATTAATATTATTAGTTAAATTAGGAGTATGTAAAATAATAGAGGAGAATTGAGTAGTATTAACCTTTATGTTAAACGAACTCTATATCTCTTTCTTTTTCATCATAACGCTACCCATTTAGATCTAAATGATTTAAAAAGGTTGATAATTATTTTCAATAAAACTATCTGGTTCTCAAACGCTAGTTATATATAAATTCAAATGTATAATGGGTGGAAGAATTCAAGCCTCAAGCTAATTAATGAATTACTGTTAATAGTGACCCAAAACAAATATTAAGCACAAAGCCCATCTGCCTAAATATAACCCTCAGGTGCCTTCTATATATATATATATATGTATAACTTACTGCGTGAAGCAAGTTTTTTTTAAGTCACCAGAGAAGAGAACAGCCGCAGAAAAGAAAAGAAACAGAGAGCAGAAGAGCAGAGGAAATATATTTGCTTCATCACCAGTTTTTCTTCTTGACTTCTTGACTGGCCATATTATTTTCTTCAATCCCTAAAAAACAAACTGTCCATTATTGTTTCTAGTAGTGGAACGTCTCCCATTTGTACGGTAATATTTGATTTAATAGCAAGTTTGTTAATTTATCTTACTATATATTACCAGTAAATTAGAGTGGATATTTTGTGGGTTGATTATGTATTTTGGTATAATTTGTGAAACTCTCTGGAAATTGGTGTTTGTATCTCCATTTGGTTATTAGTGGATTTTTCCTCGGTGTGCTGTTGTTAGTGGAGTAGACTTTTCACATTAAAAAGTTGAACCACTTAAATCATTGTGTGTCATTTAATTTCTTATTGGTTATTGTTTTGCCGTTACCCATTATTATTAATTTGTGCAACCAAAATTGGACCCGATCTTTGCTTCTGCAAGTGCTAATTTACAACAAATTGGTATTAGAGCATTGGGTTATTCTGCTATTTATTGGAACTGGTCAAGTTTGCTCTTTTTGGATTTATTTTGAGCTTCTGGTTATCTGATTGGTTTTATATTTTCTAGGTTGTACTTCTGTTTATTTAATATTGAGTTTTTCTGTCATGGCGGCAAAATATGAAATTGAGAAATTCAATGGTAGAAATGATTTCAATCTTTGGCATATGAAGATGCGGGCCGTATTAGTTAAAGAAGGGCTCGTTAAGACACTTGAAGGTAAGGATAAATTGTCAGAAAAATTGACTGATGAAGAAAAAGATGCATTGATGGAAAATGCTCTCAGTTCAATTCAGTTATCCTTGTCTGATGAGGTATTACGCGAAGTTGGTGATGAGGAATCTCCTGTTGGGTTATGGCTTAAATTGGAGAATTTGTATATGACCAAGTCTTTGACCATTCGGTTATATTTGAAGCAGCGTTTGTATACATTCAGAATGTCAGAAGGTACACCTTTGCATGATCATCTTGATGAATTTACTAAAATTATTCGTGATTTGAAAAATGGTGGTGTTAAGATTGATGATGAGGATCAGGCCTTAGTTCTATTATGTTCTTTACCTCATTCATTTGAACATTTTGTTGATACCATGCTATATGGATGAGACACTATTTCTTTGGAAGATGTCAAAGCAGCTTTGAATTCCATAGAGTTGAAGAAAAAGTGTCTACTAGCAACAATGATAATAACAGTGGTTTATTTGTCAGAGGTAGAAATCAAGAAAAAGGCACAAGCAATAATAGAGGCAAGTCTAGATCCAAATCTAGAAAAAGAAAAGATAAATGCAACTATTGTCATCAGGAAGGGCACTGGAAAGTAAATTGTCTGAAACTCAAAGGTAAAGGAAAATCTGTCGCAACGTCTTCTGGTACTAATGATGTTGCTGGTGTTGCAGATAGTTCTGGTTCCGATGGTGAAAATGTTCTATCAGTATCTATTGGTTCTCCTGGAGATGTTTGGATTCTTGATTCGGGTTGCACTTACCATATGTGCCCCAGTAGAGATTGGTTTGCTTCTTATCAGTCTATTGATGGGGGTGTTGTCTTGATGGGAAACAATATGTCCTGCAAGGTTATTGGTATTGGTACTGTTCGAATTAAGATGCATGATGGTATTGTTAGGACTTTAAAAGATGTTCGCCATGTTCCAGATTTGAAAAAGAATTTGATATCTTTGGGTACTCTTGATTCACAAGGCTACAAGTATGTAGCTAAAGGTGGAGTTTTAAAAGTTAGTAAGGGTGCTCTCGTTGTTATTAAAGGGCAATTGTCGCGTGGTCTCTATATGCTTCAGGGTAGCACTGTTATTGGTAGTGTATAAGTTTCATCCTCGTCAGATCAAGATTCAGACACTACTCGATTATGGCATATGCGGCTTGGGCATATGAGCGAGGCAAGGATGTCTATTTTGAGCAAACGGGATTTACTTTGTGGTCAGAAAACTGGGAAACTTGATTTCTGTGAGCATTGTGTTTAAGGAAAGCATCGCAGGGTCAAGTTCAGTACAGCCATCCATAAAACGAAAGGTATTGTTGATTATATTCATTCAGATCTTTGGGGTCCTTCTCGTGTTGTGTCTAAGGGTGGTGCCCGGTATATGTTGACTTTTATTGATGACTTCTCTCGTCATGTTTGGGTGTATTTTCTGAAGAACAAAAATGATGTGTTCTCAAAATTTGTAAAATTCAAGGTTTGTATAGAAAATCAAACAAGCAAGAAAATCAAGCATTTGAGAACTGATAATGGTTTGGAATTTTGTGACAGTCAGTTTAATGAGTTATGTGAAAGAAATTGCATAGTTAGACACCGTACTGTGCGTCATACACCACAACAAAATAGAGTAGCAGAACGTATGAATATGAATCTCTTAGAAAGAGCTCATTGTATGCTCTTTCAAGCTGACTTGGATAAATCCTTTTGGGCTGAAGCTTGTAACCATGCCTGCTATTTGGTGAATCGGTCTCCATCAACTGCAATTGAGTTGAAGACTCCATTTGAGGTATTCTTTGGTACTCCTGCTAATTATTCTGATTTGAAAGTCTTTGGTTGTCCTACTTATGCTCATGTTAATGATGGTAAACTTGAGCCTAGGGCATTGAAATGCATATTTTTGGGGTATCCTTCTGGGGTGAAGGGTTATAGATTATGGTGTGTTGAACCCAAGTCACCTAAATTTTTGATTAGCAGAGATGTTAAGTTTGATGAGTTTTTCATGTTGCAAAAGAAAAAAGAGTCTATTATTGCAGATAAAGACCACGGTGTTAGTGAGCAGGTGGAGCTTGAGAGTAGATTTCCTAGTCAAGTGCAAGAGGGCACTTCAGATCAGCCATCTGTGGATGAGATAGATGATTCTGCTCATGATGTAGCAGAAGAGCAACATGAGCAACCATATAGTATCGCTAAGGGTAAAGGAATAAGAGAGATTCGTCGCCCTCAGAGGTACGCAGATGCAGACTTAGTTTCTTTTGTATTGTCTGTGGCAGAGTCTATTGAGGTGTATGAACCTTCTAGTAATCATGAAGCTGTCACTTGTGATGAGTCTGTTCAGTGGCTGGTTGCTATGAATGAAGAGATTGAATCACTTCATAAGAATCATACTTGGGAATTGGTGAAACCGCCTAAGGGCCAGAAGATTGTTGGACACAAATGGGTCTTCAAGAAAAAGGAAGGTATACCTGAGGTTGAAGCAGCTAGGTTCAAGGCACGTGTTGTTGCAAAGGGCTATTGTCAAAAGAAAGGTATTGACTTCAATGAAGTATTTTCTTCTGTTGTGAAGCATAGCTCTATTCGTGTGTTGCTTGCTATGGTTGCATTGTTTGACATGGAATTAGAACAACTTGATGTCAAGACAGCATTCTTACATGGTGAGCTTGAGGAACAAATATACATGCATCAACTAGAGGGGTTTGTTGTTCCAGGTAAGGAAGATCATGTTTGTTTATTGAAAAAGTCTTTATATGGGCTGAAGCAATCTCCTAGGCAGTGGTATAAGCGGTTTGATTCTTTTATGATTGATCATTGTTACTCTAGGAGTGATTATGATAGTTGTGTTTATCATAAAAGATTTCATGATGGTTCATCCATTTATTTGTTGCTTTATGTTGATGACATGCTTATTGCTTCTAAGAATAAGTCTGAGATTCAGAAATTAAAGTCTCAGCTTAATGGTGAGTTTGAAATGAAAGATTTGGGTGCAACGAAGAAAATTTTGGGCATGGAAATTTACAGGGATAGACAAGCGGGCAAGCTTTATTTGACTCAGAAAAGTTATATTGAAAAAGTTCTTGAACATTTTGGCATGAAAGATTCTAAACCTGTGAGTACGCCGTTAGCTGCGCATTTCAGGCTTTCTTTGGATTTGTCACCACAGTCAGAAGAAGAAGAACGGTACATGTCTCAGCTTCCATATGCTAGTGTCGTTGGCAGTTTGATGTACGCTATGGTTTGTACTCGTCCAGACATTTCACATGCAGTTAGTGTTGTCAGCAGATATATGGGTAATCCTGGTAAGGGTCATTGGCAAGCAGTGAAATGGATACTTCGGTATTTGAGAGGTACATCTAATTTTGGTTTGGTATATGATGGGAGTTCTAATACTGGTTGCAGTGTTATTGGTTATGTGGACTCCGATTATGCTGGTGATCTGGATAGAAGAAGATCTATGATAGGTTATGTCTTCACTCTTTCTCATTGTGCCATTAGTTGGAAGGCTACTTTACAGTCTACAGTTGCTTTGTCTACGACAGAGGCAGAATATATGGCAGTAGCAGAAGCAGTGAAAGAAGCCATTTGGCTTAGAGGTTTGGTTTGTGATTTGGGTTTACACCAGGATACTTCTGTTGTATTTTGTGATAGGTAGAGTGCTATACACTTGACCAAGAATACTATGTATCATGAAAGAACCAAACACATTGATGTCAGATATCACTTTGTTCGTGACATTGTCTCTCAATGTGCTATTGTTGTCAATAAGATAGTCACTACAGAGAATCCAGCTGATATGTTAACCAAACCAGTTCCATTTAATAAGTTCAAGCATTGCTTGGACTTGATTGGTATTTGTAGAAGATGATCACCCTTCGGGGCTTTTGGACGACGGTTATTTGGTAATCCGAGGAATTTCATTTGAAGAACTTGTTTTCTGTTTTGAGCCAAGGTGGAGATTTGTTAATAGTGGCCCAAAACAAATATTAAGCCCAAAGCCCATCTACCTAAATATAACCCTCAGCTGCCTTCTATATATATATATGTATAACTTCCTACGTGAAGCAAGTTTTTTTTGAGTCACCAGAGAAGAGAACAGCAACAGAAAAGAAAAGAAACATAGAGAGCAGAAGAGCAGAGGAAATATATTTGCTTCATCACCAGTTTTTCTTCTTGACTTCTTAACTGGCCATATTATTTTCTTCAATCCCTAAAAGACAAGCTATCCATTATTGTTTCTACTAGTGGAGCGTCTCCCATTTGTACGGTAATATTTGATTTAATAGTAAGTTTGTTAATTTATCTTGCTATATATTACCAGTAAATTAGAGGAGATATTTTGTGGGTTGATTATGTATTTTGGTATAATTTGTGAAGCTTTCTGGAAATTGGTGTTTGTATCTCCATTTGGTTATTAGTGGATTTTTCCTCGGTGTGCTGTTGTCAGTGGAGCAGACTTTTCACATTGAAAAGTTGAACCACTTAAATCATTGTGTGTCATTTAATTTCTTATTGGTTATTGTTTTGCCGTTACCCATTATTATTAATTTGTGCAACCAAAATTGGACCCGATCTTTGCTTACGCAAGTGCTAATTTACAACAATTACAGAATTCAACAAAGTCTTTGTGCTGAGTTTTTTTATAATAAAATATAAATGATAATTTATATAATTTATCATTTTTAATTTTAACTTGAGTATAATATTATTTAATTTTTATTAATTTTAAATTTTATTATTATTGTTTAAATTTTATTATAGATTCCAACAAAATTAAGATTCAAGACTTTAGAAACATATTTTTTAAATACTTTTAAATTTAAATAAATATTTCTCTAAATATATATATATATATATATATAGGAACTAGGGTGGAAGGAAGAAAAGCGGCAAGGAGAGGATAGAAAAAAACAAAAAAAACAGAAGGAGTAGAGAAGAAAATACATATGAGAGCACATCCGATTAACACCAAAAGTAGATTATTTTTGTGAATCATTTTTCTTTTAATTTTTCTTAAAAAATTATAGTAAATTCCTTTATCTAAAATTTAATTTTTAACATCAACTAATTTTTCTTTATGTTAAAAAAGATGTAATTTAATTTTTAATTATGCTTCATTTTCTATGTTAAATTAATTTTTTTTTCATGTTTGAATAATTTATTCTGAGTTTAATGTTTCTAATCAACTGTCCATTAATTAAATTATTTTAGTTTTATGATTTAATATCGTAAGAGGGAATCATATGATAGATTTGGAATATTTTAGTATATGTAAATTTAAAGATCGAAAGAGTTGTATGAATATATGTAATCTTAAAATCATTGGTTTTAATGCTTTTTTATTTTATTAAATTGCATATTTTTGTGTAAATTAATGAACAAAAATATTTCTAATTGACTATCAAAAGAGACCTTTGAATATTTTTTGAAGATTGCTAATAAACAAAGAGAATTAAATTCAATTAGCTAGATGAATAAAACATATTGATGGATTAAGTGAAATCAATTTCCTAGAATATTGATGGATTAAGTGAAATCAATTTCCTAGAAGTTTTCTTCCCATTAATTTGATCTTTGAACAATATCTTTATTTTCCTTTGTGCATTTTCTTTAAATTAAATTTATTTTAAATTTCAATTATACCAATCTTAGTGATTTTTTTTAAGATAAAATTAAGATTAGTATAATTTTGGTATTTGTCAAAAGTAAGTTACAAATCCTTGAGAACGATACTCTCCTGATCACTTTATTATAAAACTATGATACTGTGCACTTATAGTTTTGCACCGATCAAGTTTTTGGCGTCATTGTCGATGATTGATTTTTTCTTATTTTTGCCAATATTGATACAAAGTAATCTTGGTTTTAATTTAAAATTATATTATATTTATTTTTATTTAAGTGTGTTTTTGACGTTAGATACGTCGTACTATAACTTGAAACATTATTCTTTTTGATCCGGAGATTGAGAGAACCTTTAGATCACGAAAAAAGAAGAAAATACTAGCCATAGTTGTAGGAGAACAGAATGCACAATCATGCACCTTGATGGATTATGTAAATATGTAATAGGACTAATATGTTGCGAGACTTATATGATATTCCTATCTCTAAAATATCATTTAATAAAAAAAAATTGGACTTATCAAGAAGTTTTTGCAAAAGAGGAAAATAGAAGAAAACAATATAAATGTAAATATGTAATTGGACTAATATCATAATTAGATTCATAACTAACACAACATAATATGACACTTCTAATTACAATAATAAAAAATAATATGACACTTCTAATTACAATAATAAAAAATAATTACGCAATTTATTGTCACTTATAAAACTTTAAGCAACCTGAGTCGACTATAGCTTAGAGTTGCTTATTTTGATCACATCGGTGATGACGCCAACGCACAGTACTTTGAATAAACGAAGCTACGATTGACTCAGCAAGGTTTAAATCAAACTTCCCAAATTTTGCAAGATTGTGTATGATTCGAATCTTGAATCTATTGACTATAATTCTTATATCATTGTCCATTATAGCAAAGGCCTCCACATTTTTACGGGCTTTCACATTTGTATCTGAGATGAGAATATCTAAATCTGAGCCAACCCCAATAAATGCTGATTTGAAAATCCATTCCAAAAGCTCTTCTCCATAGACATTTCCTTTCAAAATACGTCTACAATTGCCCATAATATTAACACTATTGTTATTACCAACACTAGGTTTGAAGTTCCATATAACACCTTGTGTGATTAATAACATAAAATCCAATGGTTTTCTTTCACGAATTATGTAACTGTTCTCAGAATAGATCACTGATTTTAGATAAGTAGTAATTCCCTCCAACATTTTGTTGTTTACATTTTGAAGAGCTGAAACCTATAATATTAAATAAAATAAATTATATTTTTTATGTTTATATTTAATTGTCTTATTTTTATTTAAATATTTTTCTCTCTGTTTTTTCTATTTTAGTTATTCAAGTAAACAAAATGCTTGTGTAATGCAATTAAAAATATAATTAGATGAATAAATGTACTTCGTTATCCATATTTTCACTTAAAATAATAAATTGTATTTATTTTTGTTAACAAGTTGTAAGTAAGTGTCATGAATTCAATTCTAACATGTAGAATGCCCAAAATTCTAGTTATGACTTATGAGTGTATTAGTTTGGATTGTATTAAATAATGTCGATAAAGACTAAATTTGTTTTTAACAACAAAATGTTAGTTTATGGTGGTCTCCATGACATGTACCTGATACCAATGATGAATAACTAGAGACCAAAGAACTAGGGTGAATGGTTGCCCTTTTAACATCTTTGAATGTTTACATTTGTGTAAATAATACATGCATATATAAAATCACCTACTTAAAAAAATACAATTACATACCTTTTGTAGACTTAGATGGCCGAGCCAACTTTTCACAGACTTTCTTTCTTGAGCTGATAGAAGAGGAAGTAGAGTTTTCAAATGAATATCTTTGATTTCTGACATGTATCGAATCTTTCGCATTAAAGTTTTTTTAATCTCATCCTTATTGAGAATATTATTGTTGTTTAACCACACATCCACATCTAGTTCTCTGTATTTCATCTCCTGCAATTTTTCCTTTGTTGGTAATGAATTTATCCATACCTATGCCACAATTATATAACTTAATTAATTTTAAGGAGTAATTTGTTTTTTCAGTGGCCACTTTAGGATGGTTAGTAAAATGCTTGATATATATTGGTGCTAAATTCTTTAAGGAAATTTGCACTGATCATTATAGTTATATATATATATAGAACAAACCTGTACTTGGCCAATATAAATCGCAAAAACTGTGAACCCATAAGTGGTAATAAAAACTGCGAAGCAGGTCTCCCGCAGATCGCCACTTGATTGTAGGTTTTGGCCAAAAGAACTGTACATCATAAAATTAAAAACAAAATAATATTTTTAATTATTTATTTTTTATGAAGTTACAATAAAAATGGATGTAAGTATTACTTTATACTACAGTAAATGATCTGCGATAGTACAAGTGAGATTTTTATTTCAGTTATGTTTTTTTTTCAAAAGAAGGTCGACACTAGGTTATAGGGCTGTTCAAAAACCGAATCGGACCGGTTTAAACCAAAAAATCGGTCTAGACCGAATCGAGCAAACATATGTCATTTAAATTAAATCAACTAGCAAATCCTAGAGCAAAAAGATCAAGCATAAGTTCAATAAAAATAATTTCTTTAAAAATTAATAATCAAATCAAATAATTATGATATAACAAAAACAATTATTTGATCTAACAATTTAAGAACAAAAATAAAGAAGAAGCCATAAGAACATATTATCAAAATATCATAAAATAATTAATCTTATTAATCAATCAAACATAACCACCAATATTTGATAGATTAATTAAATAAAAAAGCCTAAAGAATTATGATATTATATTTGTAAAACAAGAGATAAATTAAGAAAAATAAAATAATGCTCTTGTGTGGTTAATTGAAACAATGAACAATGAGTTTTATTTATAGGAAAAATTAAAACCTTTAATCCTATGTAATTGATAAATATATTTTCTATTATAAATAGGATTAGTAATACTCATTAATTAAGATAATTCATATATGATTGATAAATATATTTTCTATTACAAATAGAATTAGTAATACTCACTAATTAAGAAGACTCCTATTTAAAATAAATTTCTTTTAAAATAAATTTTATGCTAAATATTTTAAATATAATTTACAGTATATCTTATCTAATATCTTTTAAAATAGATTTTATGCTATCTTTTATGCTAAAGATTTCAACTATAATTTTGAGTATATCTTATTTTATAGTATATCTTATCTAATATCTTATAGTATATCTTATTCAATATTTTAGCACTAAAAATAATTACAGATTTATAAGCATGTGCTATTAAATGCATAAATATAATCCTATGTGTTGTAGTTATCAAAGATATACTTGAAGTACAATTATATAGAACTCGAGTATTTGTTTGGATTTTCTTGATAGACTTAATAGTAGGCCTAAAAACAAATTTATAGATAAATATTTTGTCCACGAAAATAGGCAACATTCATAATCCTTACAATAGATTTCTCCCATGCCATCCAATGAATGAATTTTTTTGTCTGAGTCATAACCCCACCAAAAATTTCCACTAAGCTTTGTATTTCATTACAAAGAGTTACTAGTTATTTGAAATAACTCTTGGTATCAAATAACTCATGGTATAGGTGACGATAGCTTATACCAAAGATTTTAGTAAAACTTTTTTGCTAGCCATAAAGTACTTTCCCTTCTAGCTATTAAGTTTGCTCCAGACATTATCCTTAATATATCTAAATAGTTAATGCATGAAGTCCAAGGTATCTATCATGAAAATTTATAGGAATACCAAGGATATCCAAGCTACATTCTTATCTTCTTTATTGCTCTTAGGGTTTAAATGCATAACTGGGCTTTACATGTTAACCGTTTGACCAGAAGCACTTTCATATACCTCCAACATCTCTTTAAGTTTTCTACATGAATCATTGATAGCCTTTAGGAAGAAAAAACTATCATTAGAAAAGAAGAGGCGAGTGACTTTTGGACTTACTCTTGCAATAGACACTCTTAATAAGATTGTCACTTTTCTCCTTTCTTAGCAATCTAGAGAGACATTCAGTGCATATTATAAACAAATAATGTGAGAGGAGATCTCCTTGTCTCCACCCCTATTTGGTTTAAAGCTATCTAAGATAACTTGATGCATCAGTTAATATTATAATTAAATAACAAGAGTTCTCATAAGTCAATATTATAATTAAATAACAAGAGTTCTCATAAGTTAATATTATAATTAAATAAATAAAAGTCTACAATTTTATGTAAATAAGCCTATTTATAGGTAAAATAAAATAATATCCTAATTCTTTAAGGACTCAAACTCTACTAAGTCTTATCATAATCCAATAATATATTATACTCTAATAACAATTTCAATTTGAATAAAACTCTAAAATATAAAATTTAAATTATTTTAAAATATAATAATTCTATAATTTTGTCCTGCATCAGACTCCTCAACTGAGAAAAAACTTATCTTTGAGTTTGACTTGAGCTCGACGAATTTACAATCAATGTATACATTTTTTTGTACCTGTGGTTTTGATTAAAAATTGATACACCAATATGTGCTTGTGATCTTTTAAATGACTTTGAAGTCGTGCTTGTACCAAAAGCAAAACTATAAATGAATTGAGGCAAAATTGAATTGAGAAAACACACAAAATTTGTGACCAATAATTCCTTATCTACTTTAAGCACTAATTCAATATACTCAATCTAATCAACTCTTTGTACCGCATCAACTTCATCAAAATTGATCTTTTGTAAATATCAAACATATAACAAACTTGTACTATTAATAATAATTCATAACTAGTTTCTTCAACCAGCTTCAACTAAATCCACTTCAATTAGATCTTCAATATCACCTTTATTGAAATTTGAAAATTCTTCATCATCAATAGGTATTTTTGAGTCTTCAAAATAAACATATTGAATAATTTATAGCTCTTCATCAAATATGAGTAGTTTTAAATCATCAAGATATTCATATTTGATTTCTATTTCAAGTAAACAAATATCCATTTATAATATTTTTCCCAAAACTATGAAAATTTTGTTCAAAAACTCAAGAACATGTATGAAATTGCAAGAACCAATGTGAACAGTCAAGAACAAGTCAAAATAGACTAGAATCGGACAAAATTGAATCAAACCGAACAAGATGAACCACAATTGTAGGCAGAGCATGGAGGAGTATCACTAATAGATTGACACTTAGGTTTATACTGTTGAAAAGCCTGAATGACGAAAAGTCAAATGGTGGTCTTCCTTGTTACCAAGGAGGCTCTAATCGATGTTTTATATGAGTCGTGGCACCAGTAGAATTCGTCTCATAAGTTCTAGTGTCTAACAACGGATATGCGACTTGGTGACACCGATGTTGCATTAGTGGGCACTGTAAAAATGTACGTGTGTGCAAGTCAAAATATTTAGAATAATTTATTCAATAAACATTAAAATGAGTTAAGATATTAAAGACAAGGTTGTATATATGTAAGTTTTTTGTAAGTTCTTTACCTTGTTGGCTAAAAAGGATTATACTCTTTTTATTTTTTTTTGTTGTGAATTTAAAAAAAATCCTAAATAATAAAATAAATATAATTCTACGAAATTGCTCACTTGTGGTCATTTAAGTACTCAAAAAAGTAACTAGGCAAACAATAAGAGACCATCAGGTGATCAAAAAAAGACAATTATTCCTAACCCAAATTTTCTTATATTTTGGTTTTCTATGTTTTTGGGTTGAAACTCAATTACTTTTGGCTTAATAGGCATGTTTTTTGACTTGACATTAATTTGCACATTCATCCCAAAAGAAGATGCAAAATGCATTATATTTTCACATTCATCCCAAAAGACAATGCATCATGCATAGTAAGATGATGATAATTAGTTCTGTTAAATGTATTTATTTTACTTGCATTTTTAAACCTACAATTTTATGATTTATAGTAGAATTATTAGACATAATATACATAGATAGATGATAACAATGAATCATATAACTAGAAGCATGGAAAGAATTATTAGAATGTATAGTTGTCAACAAGAATCTACATTTGGACCTAATGTGACCTTTCCTACACAATGATGAAAAATAGCCTCAAACTTGATAGTTTTTACTACTATATGTGCAATTGTTCTTTGTGCATGATTAATAATAGTAAGAGTAAAGTTAGAAGCTAAGGTGTGTAACTCTTATTTTTATAACCGAACTCACGTGTATTACCATAGGACATGCCTATATTCAATATTTTATCCAAATGTTGAGCTTCAATGATAAGCCTCTACTGCTTCACATAATTTTTTGAGCTATTGTACCAATTTTTGATTATCTATAGTAAATTTATTATTTTCTTTCCCTAAACCTAGGAGAATATAATTCCATGTATTATTTTGTTCTTGCAAAATATTTTTCTCTTATTTTAATTTATTAGAGAAGCTTTTATGCATCACAAGTTGTTCATTTAATTCTTCTTTTTTTCATAACTAGAATTTTCTTCTATGACTCTAAGACATTTAAAAACTAATTCTTTAGAACTTTTAAAATTATATTTCAAGAGAAAAGAAGATTTTAGTTTCTTATTATTTAAGCTATCACCCTCAATAAAATAATCCATAATAAAAATACCTAGTAACGACACTTAGTGTATCTAGTGTTGGCTCTGATACCAATTATAAATTCTAAAACAAACCAAATAGACTTAGAAAGGGTGAATATTTTATTTTTAATATTAGCAAATTATAAATTTGTAACATAAAAACAACGGTCAGATATGCAATAACGTGTAAACAATAAAGAGTGAAAATTAAAAATAACAGACGATATTTATAGGTGGAAACAATCTATATCACAACAATGATTTAAGAGAAAAACTATCGACCCACCGGATTACCTAACTTATTCATCATGAAAATTTAATGTTCAAGTATAAACTCGATCTTATACTACCCTCTTTACGATTATGCCCTAATATATTTTACTTATGAGCCTTAACTCTATTTTCACGGCCTCCAAGAGTAGCATGAGTAGGTTTTGACCAAAGTTTTGATTAGCTCCTCACCAATTAGACACGTTAACGGATCAATTTGCAAACATGGTTAGCACAAAAATCACAAATATTTGTGTGTATTTTAAAACGGATTTAATAATGAATAATCTTAATTAGAAGATTCAAAATATGTATCGAATAAATTAAATCAATTACCAAGTTCTTAAACAAAAATATTAAGTACAAGTTCAATAAATATAACTTTTTTAAAATTTGATAATTAAATCAAATAATCATTATCATACAAAAAATTATTTGCTACAAACATACAATAAACTAATAAAAAAAGCTATATGAAAATAAACATACGAAACAACCTGCTAAAAATATAAATCTAATCGCAAATTAACCTCCAAGCAGATGTCTCTTATGTAGTATCATAAACTAACCTGGACGAAACTAAGAGGCGAGTGACGTCCCTCATAAAATATTTTCCTTTGCACTAATTAATTAATCCCATATCCATTAAATCCGTTATGCTCCAATAACTTGAGATTAATTAATACACTATCTATTAGATATATGTCTTGCACTTGCCGATATCACTAGAGGCTTCGAGTTAAACATTTTTCAACATGACCACAAGACTGAGTAATTAATGTGTGTATCTAGGTGGTACCGATGTTTTAATAACATTAGGATTAATTCTTTTTTAGCTTAATTACTAAATTCCATAAAAAAATTTAATAAGGTAAAAAGTCTTATTTGAAACATATCATAAAAATTAGGGGTGTACATCGGATCGAAACCATTGATTTTATACTCATTCGATCGGATTGAAACATCCTAATCTGCAATCGATCCAATCACCTTTCAAATCCGATGTAATCTGATCTGTAATTTATTCTGATTGGATCGGTTGACCAATGAGAATATGACTAAAACTTATTTGAGCTAAAAAACCCTTAAAATATAACTAATATAGGAATGACCAATGAGAATATGACTAATATATAAATATATATTTAAGTATTTTCAGTCCGATCAAATGAGATCGGATGATACATAGTGAAATCTATCATCTGATCCGAACTTAATGGATTAAAAAAAATTCATCTGATCCAATTCGATGGTCGGATCGAAATCGACAAAAAATTAACAGATCGGATTAGATTGATCGGATTAGTCGGATGATCGGATTTTTTGCACACCCCTAATAAAAACATTGAAACACATTAGGGAAAGTGTGAAGTGATAATTTCACAAATATTGAAACACATTGAAACATAAATTTTAGTACCAAAAATAATTTAAAATGTTATGAACATGTGATATTAAATGCATTAGTGCAATACTATGTATGATAATTATAAAAGACATACATAACAATTATATGAAATTTGAGTGTCTCTTCAACTTTTCTTGATAAAATTAATAGCGAATTTAAAGACAAGTTTACATGAAAATATTTTATTCATAAAATAGTCAACACTCATGGTAATTACACTATTAAACCCCTTCTCATTTTCTTGTTAATGTACAAAACTTTTAAGCAAAAAACTAATATTATCCCCAACTATATTCTAATATAGGAATGGGAAAAACATTGCACGTTCGGTTATCCGCACTATCAATTCAGTCTTTATCCGATAATTTCGAAAACGGGTATGGTTTCGGTTAAAAATCGAACATGAAATAATGAGTACGGTTATACTAATATTTAATTAATTTATATATTTATTAAATTAAATTATATATTTATTAAATTATATTATATATTAATTAATAATTAGGGTGTATTAAGAAATTTTTAAAAAAGTTTAGGAACACGGTTTTTTCTTCAATATTTTTTAATAACCGTCTTGAATCGTTACCCGCGGGTAAGAAACCGTCTTTGAACTGTAACAATTTTTGGGCGGGTTCGGATATAGATTTTATATTTTAGTTCGGAGATAGTTATATCAAAAACCGTCATTACCCGTACCCGTGCTCATCTATATTCTAATACTTGTGATAAAACAAAGCACACATCCCATCAAGGTTGGTTGCCTTGATCGGTTTAATTGACTCTTTAACCTTCTATCTAGTAAAAGGTTTAAGTAAAGCATCATTCATGTCACCTTTGGTTCAATACAAGCATGAAAACCACGTAGATTAAGAGTTACCTCGCTAGCGAAAAGCATTTTGTTAATTCTTTGGAAAATACCATGTAAATCTTCTGCTGATTTCACACATTGCCCATTTTCATTAAAAAGGCCTATCACCATTTTTTTCTTATGCCTTTGGTTGGATTTCTCATGAAGTTTCATCATACTCTAATAAGTTATTGATCCCTCTTTCCAAACTCTTGGTTTATCAACATTAGCTAGTGAACCAACCTATTGCAACATCTATTCAAGCCCAGTTAATACTCTATGTGTCAACTATTGTGTTTTATGATAATTATCAGATATATTTCATATTATTTCTGTTCTAATATTTCTGTACAAGTGCATAGTATTTGTATACAAAGGAAACGGAAAGGAAACAAATTACAACATTATTAATTTCCACTATTATTCTTGTTTGCCACATTGGTGCTGATTATCTGCCACAATTTACTCCATTGTTGTCTGTTTGTTTTCTGCCATACTACTCACATGCCAACACTCCCCCTCAAGGTGGTGCATATATGTCTCTTATGTCCAACTTGTCAAGTGAGTTGTATAAGTTCTTTGCAGGCATAGATTTTGTGAGTATATTAGTCAATTGATCTTCTGATTTAACAAATAGAAGTTGAATAATTTTTTCTTCAAGATTCTGTTTGATGAAGTTCTGATCCACTTCAACATACTTTGTGCGATCATGTTGGACTGGATTGTGGGAGATGGCAATGGCTACTTTGTTATCACAAAATAAGTTCATTTCAGTGTTAGGAGCAACACCAATCTCAGTTAGAAGTTTTTTCAACCGAAGGAGCTTACATATTCCCTTAACCATTCCTCGAAATTCAGCTTCAACGCTAGATAAGGAAACTACCTTTTGCTTCTTGCTCCTCCATGTAACAAGATTACCCCCACAAAAGTAAAATACCTAGTAGTAGATTTCCTATCCTTGATATTCCCTGTCCAGTCTGAATCTGTATATCCAACGAATTCCAATTGACCATTCCTTGAAAACATAAGTCCTTTCCCAGGGGAGGATTTTAAATAACGAAGTATTCGCATGACGGCATCCATATGGTCTTCACTTGGGCAGTGCATGAACTGACTGACGACACTCACATCATAAGCAATATCAGGTCGAGTATGAGATAGATATATGAATTTACCTACTAACCGTTGATATCTCTATTTATCTGCTGGTACTTGGTCCACATATTCTCCATGTTTATGATTTTGCATGAACCATTGGAATATCGACAAGTTTACAATCTAGTAGTCTTACCTCTACTAGTAGGTCCAGAGTATATTTCCTTTGGGAAAGACATATGCCTTGTTTTGATCTTGTTACCTCAATACCTAAGAAGTATTTGAGTCGTCCTAAATTCTTCATTTCAAACTCATTTGACAGTTGTTCTTGAAGCTTAGAGATTTCTTCTTTATCATCCCTTGTAATGATCATGTCGTCTACATAGACTATAAGGGTTGTTATCTTCCCTAATCGATGTTTTAGGAAAAAAGTATGATCAGAGTTGCTTTGTTGGAACCCATATTTCTTCATTGCTGAACTCAACCTACCAAACCATGCTCGAGGTGATTGTTTTAGTCCATACAATGCTCGTTGTAATCTACATGCAGTTTCTTTTCCTGATGAACAATATATCCTGGTGGGATATCCATGTAAATCTCTTCTTCAAGATCACCATAAAGGAAGGCATTTTTTACGTCAAGTTGGTGCAATGGCCAATCTAAATTTTCCGCAAGAGATAACAAGACTCTAACGGTTTTTAGTTTAGCCACAGGTGAGAAGGTTTCTTGATAATCTATCCCGTGTTTCTGTGTATATCCTTTTGCTACAAGCCTTGCCTTGTATCAATCAACTAACCCATCTGCTTTATACTTAATGGAGAAAATCCACTTGCATCCTACCATCTTCCTCCCTTGAGGCAACTCGCTTAACACCCTTGTGTTATTCTTCTGCAATGCCTCAAATTCCTCTTTTATAGCTTGAGCCCATTTTGGATTAGATAAGGCTTCTTCAATGCTACTTGGAATTTGACACGAGGAGAGTGTTTGTGCAAATGCTCTGATAGGTTCTGATAACCTTTGAGTATATACATAATTTGCTATTAGATACTTGGATTGTCGTTCTTCTCTTTCTAGGGAGTATCGATTTGGAGGTTTGCCTCGATTGTGTCTGAAAGGTAAAACATAACCAACAGATGTATCTATAGCATTAGTTTGTAAAGGTGTGATAGGATAGCTTATCTCAGGAGTATTCTCAGCAATAGGATCATTGGGTACTAGAGAGTGGAGGGGTACATCAACCACTTCATCTTCTGGAGATTCAATTACTACTTCAACTTCATTTCTTGGAAGTTCAAGCTCGGGTCTAGATACTGGCTCCTCCATATTATTGGCACGATCTGAGTATGTTGGACTAGTGTCTAATATTTCAACATCAAGCCAATTTCGTTCTTCACCATAACTCTCCTCCTCAAGAGTATAATTGGATACCGGTGATGGGAAAAAACATTCTGATTCGAGGAAAGTGACATCTATGGTAATATAGGTTCTTTTAGTAATTGGATCATAGCATCGGTAACCCTTTTTTTGTACGCCATACCCCAAGAATACACATCGGACAACACATGGATCCAACTTAGTTCGTTGATTTTTGTGAAGGTGGACAAAAACAACACATCCAAATATGCGGGGCAGAAGCATCAAAATAGTAGGTAGGGGAACATGATCGGATAATACCTTTAATGGAGTCTGAAATTGTAAGGTCTTTGTGGGCATGCGATTCAGTAGATACACATCTGTAGTAATAGTGATAACTGTATTTTATATAGTTATTTTCATCTATTTTATTAATTATAATTGCTATGTTCTTAATGATTTTAGTTAATTTTAGTATAATAAATTAGTATTTACTGTTTTTATATATTTTAAGAAAATTAAATAATTTGTATCGAAAACGTACTTAATTGCAAATTTGTGTCCAAAAATATAATTTCAAATAAAAGAGTGTTTAATTGCAATTTATAAAAGTCAAAAATATAATTTAAATTAAAATCGGGATTAATTTTAATTATTAAAAGTTTAAAATTTTAATTTAAATTAGAAAAGGGCTTAGTTGTAATTATAAAAGTTTAAAATGTAATTTGAAGTAAATTTGTGGATCAAAATGCAATTAAGAAAGTTTAATTTTCTGCGTAGGTGAGAAGAATCCATGCGCGATGCAGCACGCGCGAAACGTAGACCGTCCGATCAAATAAGAAATGGCTATGATGCGCGCATCCCGTTCACACCCGACCATCTTTTGTGGGTGCAGATCTTATCTTTCACGTGGCTCGGTGCCCGAGTGGGACCCACATGTCTGACGCGTCCAGCCGCTGTCCCCACGTTACGCGCGCCTCTGATCCCGTGCGCTGATCTCTGCGTGCGCCAGTTTCCCGCAGCCAATGGAATTCTGCCACGTGTCCGCACTAATCCGTGCAGCGAATCAGAATCCGACACGTGGTAGCGTGAATCTAAAAAAATGAGCAGCGACGCGCATTATCCCAGTTTGCGTTTTCGATACCAGTTTGCGTTTTCGATATAATTTTGTCCCCAATGCGTATTAATTAATTAATTTCTCCATACCTATATGTCCCCCCCTCCCCCCGCGTGTATTAAAATAATATATTTTTAAATGTATTTTTTTATAAATTTGATGTTATAAATAGGGGATAGTATGATAGAGTAAAAAAGTTTTTTTGGAGTTTTGGAGAGTTTAGTTTTGGAGATTATTTTGTGTTGTTCGGTTTTGGACTCGAGAACACGCAGAAGCCATTTTTTGGCTTTTGTTGTGTTCTACGTGTGCCAAATATTTGTGTTTTAATTTTCCTTCTTCTTCATCTAATTTTTCTGTATCTGTTGTAATTTTTATTTTAAATTTATGAAGTAATTTATTTTTTCTAGGGTTGCATTTGATCTAAATTTATGATGCTTTTATTTTAATTATTTTTGAACGATTTATAAGACGTTTGAGTTGTTTATTCTCTTTTGTGCTTAATGCTTTTGATTATTTACAAATTTTATCAAATGATCCGTGGCACATAAATAAACTTAGAAGAGACATTTTTGTGTATATTGCTCATAGATAGAATGACATGTATGATGAAGGATAGGAATATACCCTAATTGTATGTGTGGCCATTTGAGAACTTAGAACGTAATGAATCTTGGTGAATTTAATTCTCATAGGAATATAATGAATTAATTTAATGAGGTGTGTTTGTACGGAGCTCGGAAGAGATGTATGAATAAAATTAGAAGTTTTCGGTTGACAAATTAAATGTACTAAAAAATATAAATCAAAAGAAAATAATATGATTTGAGTTGATTAATTTAGTGAAAAATTGCAATCCTAGATTTCTTTTATTTTGTTATTAAACTCTTTTATTAAATTTGTTACAATCAATGAGCGTTTTGAATAAAATCAGAGAGAGATAATTTTAGTACTCAACAAACTATAGTAACAAATCTCCGTGGGAACGATAATTTACTTATCAAATATTATTACTTGTGACCGTGTATACTTGCATGTTTTTATGTTTTAAAAAAACACACACAACAAATAGCATCACTCCAGTATCTACTAGGCATATATGCACTGATTAGTAAGGCCCGAGCAGTTTCTAAAATATGTCTATTCTTCCTCTCCACAGTCCCATTTTGTTGTGGGGTTTGTGAACACGAGGTTTCATGGAGAATACCATGGTTGTCCAAGTATGTTTGAAATTGTTGATTAACATACTCCCCTCATTATCATACCGAAGGATCTTAATTTTTGTAGAAAATTGTGTCTAGATCATGGTATGAAACAAGTGAAATGTAGAAAATACTTCATCTTTATGTTAGAGAAGGTAAAGCCATGTCATTCGTGTACAATCATTAACAAAAATTACAAACCAACAATGACCCGACGATGTAGTTACCGGGGAAGGTCCCCAAACATCAGAATGTACTAAAGCAAAAGGAATCATACTTTTTTGCTTACTCATAGGATAAGATGCCCTATGACTCTTTGCTAAAATATAGGTATCACATTTGAAATCTGAGTGTGTAATATTTGAAAATAGACTAGGTAGTAAATGCTTTAAATACCCAAATGATGGATGCCCAAATCGACGATGACATAGCCAAATATGTTGTTCCTTGTTACTAACGGTGTGTTTCATGTGATTGGATCTTCCTGAACTGAGGTCATTCACATAATATAACCCTCCTCTCTTAGTACCACGCCCAATGATCTCCTTGGTGAGAACATCCTGTAGTAGACAAAAAGTAGAATACATCAATACTACATAGTTAAGATCTGAAGTGACTTGACTTACAGACATTAGTTTGTTTGAAAGAGAGGGTACAAGTAATGTATTAGATAATGATAATGAAGGAGATAGAGTCACTGTTTTGGTCCTTGTAACTGGATAAGTGACCCCATTGGCATTGAAAACACGGCTCCATCTCGGCTGAGTTGTATTGGAGAGATCTTTTGGGTCAAATGTCATATGATCCATAGCTCCAGAGTCTAAAATCCAACCCTCATTATCACTACGAGTATGAAATGCTTTACTTGAAATACCTGGATCTTGGGAATATTCGGTCTGAGGAATAAGAGATAGTGATGTAGTATTGGTAGCCACAACAACTTTCCCAGTGGTTTCCCTCTTCTTCCTTGTTTGAAGATCATTCCACCATTCTGTATACCCATGTAGTTTAAAGCAGTTTTCACGGGTGTGTTTGATGTTTCCACAATGACCACATTTCATGTCAACAGACCGTGGATTTCCCGTGGATTTCTTGCTACCCAAAAAGGTTCCTGGTTTTGGTGGCATGGGATTATGGTGTCCCTTGATCCCTTTGTAAGCCATAAGTGCTCCAGGTGTCGTATCTGCACCTGTGATAATCACGGTCTACGTGACCTCTTCCCTACGGATGAATCCATAGGCTTGTTCCACCATAGGGAATGGTTTGATCTGAAGCACATCACTTCGAGTTTTATCCAATCTATTATCAAGTCCATCGAGGAAGGTATACACTCGATCTTCCTCTACGATGGAGTTGTATTTTTGTATCAATTGCACACTCTATTTTATTAGGACGACTGAAATCAATTTCACGCCACAACCCTTGAAGGTCATTGTAGTATTTTTCAATGGATCCACTCGCTTACTTCGTACGAGTAACTCGACGGTGAAGATCATACACTTGAGAGTGTTTGTCCCATCATTGTAAGTGGTAGCAGCAGAATCCCAAACCTGTTTCATAGTTGGTAATCAGATAAAATTTTCAATCAAGGAGGGGTCCATCGAATTGATCAACCATCCTTTGACAATGGCATTTTCAGTGCGCCATCTTCTAAATGAGGGGTCGGTTTCAGCAGGTTGAGGAAAATCCCCATTAATATATCCCAATTTGTCTTTGCCAAAGATATACATCTTCACCACCTGGGACCACAAGGCATAGTTGGATCCTCCCAACTTGATACTAATGGGAGTAGTCGACGCTTCAGTTAGTAGAAGTTGTGAGCTGATCTGAGCTCTAGTTAGAACTTCCGTCATTTTTGCCGTTAAATCTTCCAATATGAAATTGGTAGTTAAATCTCTAGATTCCGCCATGAAATCTAATTTTTTTTACACTTCGTACACTATATAAACATAAAAAAACCAAAGTAACCCTAATTTCCCATTCGTGCAGCAGCGCCCTTCTTCTTCCGATCTCCCTGTGCGAATCGATCAAGATGGTTGAGCCCTTTCCTCTTCTCTCAGATTCACCGAAATGGTGCAGTCGAAGCTTCAGACGGTTTTACCCACCCACCTGGTCTTCCGTCTTCGTCTCTGTGATACTTCATACATCAGCCAATGGACATAGCTACAAACTGTGACCTCAACCTCGTTTATCGCTGCAAGCTATGAGACACAGCTACAAACTGAGACCTCAGCGTCATTTTTTGCTGCGAGCTCTAGCCGGAAAGTCTGAGTTGCATTCTGTTTCTTTTCAAAATGATAGTTTTCTCTGGAAAACATGTGTTGCTGGATACTAGATCATCCTTTTTGTCTTTTCTTCTTCTTCTTTGTTCGTTTCGATTTAGATTTCCAGAACACGAAAACGCCTCTTTTTTTTTCCTTTTTTTCAATATTGCAACTGATCGGTTTTTTTCCAATCAACTATACACAAAAAAATAATGATTCACGTCAAGGGGCTTCTCGCCTAAAAGATGCTTACTTTAAATTTTTTTTCAGAACCACTTCTATGGCGCGACACTGTTAATCTCTGCGATTCATTCTTCTTCGAGGAAATAGTATTGGTACAGTTTCACGAGTAAACCATAATTGCCACACCAGAAATTAGAGATAAAAAAACTAGAGGGTAAGTGTAAACTAGAATGGTCACACCATAAATCAGAAATCAAATGGTCTGAGAACAGATATCAGCGTAGTAGGTAATTCCATTAGTAAGCAATACCTTGCTCTGATACCATATCAACTATTGTGTTTTCTAATAATTATCAGATATATTTCATATTATTTATGTTCTGATATTTCTGTACAAGTGTATAGTATTTGTATACAAAGGAAATGGAAAGGAAACAAATTACAACATTATTAATTTCCACTATTATTCTTGTCTCCCACATTGGTGCTGATTATCTGCCACAATTTATTGCATTATTTTCTGTTTGTTGTCTGCCATACTACTCACATGCCAACACTATGTACATGACCTATTGTGTTCCAATTCCATATATGGAGAGCCAAAGCACAACCTTTCATTTTTGAAGAAAACACATTCAGATTCTCTCCACTGGTGCCGGTACACATCCACGAGTATATAATCACTTCCTCACATCCATCAATCCTTGTCCAGAATTCCTCAAATTGAAAACATTTTTTCTTTCTTTCCTTTTTATAGCCCTGCTACTATCAGTTCCACTTTAAAAGTTATGGCTACGTGATCCAATTTTGACACTTTTATGTGTAAGACTCGTAACAGATGGTATTAAGTGAGCCAACTTGCATTGACAAAGGCTCTATCCAACCTAAATTGAGTTAAATTCTCAACCTTCCTTCTATTGAATACTACCCTTCGAAGCCCACATCAACCAGCCACACTCATTGATCACCAATCTGAATGCATCAATTTACCACTCACCAATCCCCAAGAATAACACATGGATGTCAGTTGATATAAGCCAACATTCTCCATAATTCCAACGAATATATCTTCTCTAAGATTTCAATCATGATTTCCAAAAAAACCAATAACTCTGAAAACTCCTCCTGACCCCTAATAATGCAAGCAATAAAACTACTACTATAGGACATAATAGTAACATCCAGCTTCCTATTCAAAAAAAGCAACAAACCACCAACTTTGTCCCTCCTTGAGACCTCAAAAACAATAATCAAAACACGCATCTATTCTCACCCTCTCATTATTTCCTTGTGTCAACTTGGATTCCATTAAGAATACCAATTTGGGAACTTCAGTTATGATATCCATATGAAGAGAATGGATACACATAGGGTTTCCAAGCCCACTAGCATTCCAACTTAGTAGATTTATGATGCATGATGTAGCTATTCAATAGCCCCTATAACAGTTTGTGAAGATAAGTCTCAGCTCATTGCACATTTGTCACCAAACTCTATGAATTTACAATCCTCCATTTCATACCAATACCAGAAAGTTTGAATGACCCTCTTTTGCTTTAGACTTAACACCTAACACTCTTAATGTTTTATCCTCAACTACCTATTTCATAACATTATCATCTTTTCGTGTACAACCATCACCATATTAGGATCCCAATTTTCATGTATAGATTCTCTATGGGCTTACTTACAACAGCTTCACTCAACCTACTATGCACATCTTGTACAGTGAAAATTTCCCCAACATAGTGTTTGAGCATGGCTCACACATTTTAGAGATATCCAAGTGGGCCCCAATTCCTAATTGTGTGACCCATTTCTTTTGCCCCTAGCTCTCAAACTCGGTACCTAGCCCTTAAGTATCCTATTAACAAGTCCAGATGGTACCAACTCGCTTCCTATTAAGGTATTAAGTGATCAGGACCAGGTTCAAGAGTCGGGGATAACGAAAGAAATGTGTTACTTTTCCTGAGGTTGATCTCCTGTGTATATCAACTAGGTGAAACTATAATAACTCGAACGGGGGAACTATGCAGATATCCTTAAATGTGCAAACCCAGGTTCAAACATTAAAAGGCCCCAAAATTTTGAGATTCAAGGTTTTACAGAGAGAGATTAGAGAGAAGTTAAGACAATTGGTTGAATATGTGGACCTTCATGAAGGGTCCATCTATTTATAGAACATTTATAGGTATAAGTGTCAATTATATAATGTGTACACATATTTATATGTCAAAGGGGCATAATTGGCTTAAAGTACAACATGTTAGAGAACATTTGGGGTGCTTTACCTTCCATCTCGTGCTGGTGGCTTGGCTTGGGCGGTTTGTGAGGGTCGAGCTTCAGGTCAAGCCGGATGTCCAAACATATAACACCATTGCTTCCCATGCTTCCATATCTTATAACCATCTTGGTCCCTAACACTACCACCATTATCTCATATTCACTGTTCTGCCCTAATTCCTAAATTTTTCAATTAGCAATGACTATTTCCATTTCTAGAATTGGATTCATCTTTCAATCAAATACAAGTCCCTATATACTATCAACGCCACTTCGTATATCACTTCCCATAAGTCCCTCCTTTTTATTCACATTCCTCTCATTATCTCAGCCTTCTTATTGCTAGATTCCTTAAGAAATTGCCTAAATCATTTCTTAACCTCTTCTAGTGTCCTTATTACTTCTTTCATCTTCATCCACAACCCATATATCTTCAAATCCAACCCTATCACCATTCCTTGGTTTCCAGTAGCTTATAGTATCAAGTGTCACCATTCCACATTTAAAGCACATAACAGGAAATTTTTCATACTTGAATCTAACAAATTAGAGTATAATCCTTGGGAATTATCCAGATTCCAGGGATTTTAGGGATGAAAGCAAACAAGTGAAGAATAAGAATGAAAGAAGAAGAATAAAGGTTTGGAGAATAAGTAAAAAATTAATGTTCTCATCTCAAAACATATCATATCAAATATTCATCAAAAGTTCTCAAAATACAATAAAAGATATCTCTTTATAATCAAATATCTATCTTAACCAACCTCTTATAATTGGCTTTTACATAACAATAAACTATATAATACTAATAGGTATAGTTCCTACATCAAACTTGTTATGAATAAGTCAAAAATGTTGTATGAAAATGACCAAATAATTGGCCTTGTGATTTCTCTCTATTATATAGAGAGTAAAATAATTTTATACATGGAAATAAATCCCGACATAAATGAAATAAATATGGACAGTTATTGATAATGAATATGGACAGCAAAGTTGTCTATGGATAGCTATGGACAACCAAAATAAATATGGACAACAAAGTTGTATATGAGCAGCTAAGCTATCCATTGACACAACTCCCCTACTTAGAAAAACTCAACTATGACGAGTTGTAATATAATAGATAAATAGGTTGACGAGTAAGAACTTCTTCATTCTTGGATGATGCATGAGAAATAGCATAAAATAATAACCATCACCCCAAACCTACAGTGTACTCAAAATATAAAGTAAGCCTTGAAATGGCTTTGTTAGGCATCATTCCATCCTATTTGAAATGTGTATGCTTAGTCGTATGTGTAGGAAATTTTAATAAATATGCACTAGTAATGAAAAATGGGATGACAATAGTATTATCGAGGAAAATTTTGGATTTGGGGGGATGAAAGACAATTGTTATGAAAAACACCAAGGCTATACTTAATGAGCTTAAACAAAACATAAGAGGAAGTATAAGTGAATCCTTTAGCTGGACTCTTAATTGTGATTACAAAAGGTTGAGTATCGAGTTGTTTTTTTGCTGAAATAAAACATAAGGGTTAAATTTAGGTAGAATGGGTGGAAGAGTGATTTTTAAATTCCTTGGTGGAGGACCAAATTTCTTGGAATTGGTAAAGGATGGATGGTTGCTTTAGGAGGTAGACTAAGTAAAGTTTTTTCAACTAGGGGTATTTCTTTGGGTTAAGATGGATGAGACCTTAGAATAATTTTAGAAAGAGATGAGACATTGGTGATTTTTGGTGGAGGTTTATTTCTTAGAACTTTAAAAACTAGTTTCTCTTCTAAAGGGATAAAAGCTATATTTTTATCTATGCAAGTAAATAACAAAATGTTTTGTTTCACCTTATGGATTGCATATATATGGTCTCTCCAAGGATTACCAAGAACTATATGAAAAACATATGAGGTATGTATGTCTATCACTTCATATTTAACCTTACTTTGATATAACTTTTAAATTGAAAAAAAAGTATACAAAATTCATTAAAATGAAGGTTTTTTCGATTTATGAAAAGAATGAAAAAAGGGTGCACTGAAATATCAAGTAAAAGCTCAATTGTAGTTAAAAACTACATGATGAAAAAAATAAGAAGCTAAGGTGTGGAAAGAGCCTAAATGTCCTCATTTATTGATCCCACACCTAAGCCTTACATTAAAACCATGTAAAGTCCTTATTGATCTTGAGCTAAGTGTATATTGATATTAGTGGAGAAGGATGTGAAAAATAGACTTATGAGACTTGTTCTAAGATTGAATTGATTAGCATGCTCTTATAAGTTGATTTCATGAGTGTATTGGATGATATCATGTGCAACACACATACATAAATTAATTTGTCAAAAACATTGCATATCCTTGTATTGATGGAACGTTGACTGATAAATATATATAAATCTCCTTATTATAGGATTGTACAATTTTTGAGAGGAATAGTCTTCGTGAAATATGCATGTATTAATAGAAGTATATTTTTGAATATACTACCCATGTTATTTTATTTATTTATACTTAGCTTTACTTGAGTACAAGCAAAGAGTTAAGTTTGGGGTGTGATGACTCTATGAAAGTAGAGTCATTAGCGCACTTTTTTACTTAATATTTACTTATTTTATTTAATAAATGATATTTTTGTGGTAAAAAATATTAAAATAAAAACTTTTTTGTGAAAATGGGTGAAAATATAATTTTTTATGAATTTTTAATGTAGAACCAATCAGGAGCTACCACGTGTCATGCCAAGCAAGTAGAGGAGTTTACTAGGCAAGCCACATGGACACCACACAATCAGGGAAAGTGAATCACATTATGCCGCATTTAAGGAGGATGAAACACATACCACATGTTAGTATGACGTTCAATCCAAGTTTGTAATGTGGTCAAACTTCTTTACCATATGTCATAACCCGATTACTTGTCGCATTCCACCCATGCACCCCACCATCCATTTCCACAAATCACGTTGTGCCGTGTGGAGATGAATCAGCGGGTGTTGACTCAAACTGGACTCCCCTCCCACACATCGTGCCCTAATTCTCCCAGTGAATTTCTGATGCCACGTGTCGCTCTGTGATTGGTTGCCATTGTTAGTTTTGCTTGTTTTGATCATAGTCCTTAATCTAAAGCTGATTTGACAGTCTAGATCACACTTAAGCTATATTTAAGCCCTTAATCATTCCATAAAAATTAAAGAAGGGACACAATTTTGGTAGAGATTCAAGAGATGATTAACACTACAATTCAAGAGATTGATTGTATTTCTTCTTTTACTCTTTTCTTTATCCATTTTTGTCTTTCTTTATAAAAAAAATATGAGTTTTACGAACACAATTATGAGTAGTTAATTTATTAATCTTGGGATCTTATGAACCCAATTTTCACCATGTGATGATACATAATTATAATTTAATTTAGTTATATTACTTAATATGATTTGTATGTTATTAATTGTTTGGCCAACAATTTATCTATAGAGGCAATTAAATAGATTTGAGAGAATTATTTAATTGTTTGTCTTGAATCATAAATCTCTTTTTAGAAACTATACATGTTATTTAATCAAGACAAACAATTAAATAATTCTCTCAAATCTATTTAATTGCCTCTATAGATAAATTTTTGGCCAAACAATTAATAACATACAAATTAGATTAAATAATATAACTAAATTAAATTATAATTAGGGTAAAATATTAAATCATTACATGGTGAGATTGGGTTTATAAGATCCCTATATTAATAAATTAACTACACATTATTGTGTTCATAAAGCTCATATTTTTCATAAAAAAAGACATAAAAATTGATAAATAAAAAAGTAGAAGAAGAAATACAATCAATCTTTTGAATTGTAGTGTTAATCTTCTCTTGAATCTCTATCAAAATTGTGTCATTTCTTTAATTGTTTTGTATTTTTCTCTCTTTTTAGCTCCAAAAACTAATCAAAATTATGCTAATGATAGCCCCTTATGGTTTATGGAGTGATTAGGGGCTTAAATATAGCTTAGGTGTGATATGGACCTTCAGATCAACTTTATATCAAGGGCTACGATCAAAACAAGCAAAATTGACAGTGCCAGCCAATCACAGAGAAACACGTGGCATTATAAATTCACTTAGCGAATCAGGGTGTGATGCATGACAAGGGAGTCTGATCCGTGTCAATGCCTGCTAATTCATCGCCACATGGCACAATGTGATTCATGGAAGTGTATGGCGTGGCTCACCCGTGAAATACAACGAGAAATTGGGTTGCAACATGTGGCAAAGAAGTTTGATCGCACTACGAACTCGGATTGAACATCGTGTTGACACGTGGTACACGTTTTGTCATTATCATATGTGTCGCAACGTGATTAGCTTTCCTTGCTTGCATGGCGTCCACGTGGCTTGCCCAGTCAGCTCCTCTACTTGCTTTGCATGACACGTGGTAGCTCCTAATTGATCCTGCCTTCAAAATTCATAAACAAATCCAAAACAATTGCAAAAAAATCCCAAAAATTATATTTTCACTTCTTTTCACTAAAACATTTATATTTTAATATTTTTGTCCACAAAAATACTATTTATTAAATAAAATAATAAATATTAAGTAAAAAAGTGTCATAATAACTCTACTTTCATAGAGTCATTAGTTTGTAAATACAAGGCTTTCATAAAGACTTAGAAATCAAATTATCACTACTTTAAGCATCAATAATCATGTCATATACGATTTTTTTAATTGTATATCTTGTTCTAAAAAGAGGATATGTTTGGGGTTGCTTTTGATTGTTGGTTGTGGTGTTTTTTGACAATTGGGTAGACTTTGGTTGACACACATAAAAATACTTGACAAATAATTCCCTAATATGCTTTTCCTTTGACTCTTTTTTTACAAAAACAAATAGAAGAAGTAAGCTCAAGAGAGTCTATAAGAGGTAATGATGATTTGACTTTTCTCACAATGGGCTTAATTAGGTACTTTTCACATAACATTGTGGTAGGAACATTTGAAATAATAAGTGTTTCATCTTAGACCAAGTTTTAATTGTTTCTTTATCAAAAAGCAACCTATTATTTTGAATCTCAAACCAAAATTTCTTGGCATGACCATTTAACTTTTTTTTAGCATGAGCCACACATTCACTTCCATAGAGATCATAGTACTAAAACGCACATTCAATATCATCAATCCAATCTAGGAAAATATTAACACTCGGTCTACCATCAAACAAAGAAACATAAGGTTTGATTTTGAGAGCAAAATATTTGGAAAACATATGAAAGGATATTTTGAAATGGGTAGACAACTATTGCAAATTTACTAAACTTAACTACTACAATATAATTAATAAACACAAATCAAATAAGAGATTGTAGAGGGAAATACTAAACCAATGATCGAAGATGGGCATCCAAAGTTAGTGGACAAATTAGTAAATATTATGGACCTAAATCAAGTGTTCAAGTATGCCAACCACCAAAATAGCTTCAAATTAGATTGAAGTATCCTGATTTTTTTTTTCTTTTTCAGCTTGTTACATGCTTTATGTTGGTTTTTTCTCTTCAAACTGCTTGGAAACCAATCGAGCATTTGATAAGTAGCCATAGTTGGCCACAATGTGGTTCATATCTATAACTTCCATCGCCCACGTTCTGCAGCCCCCATAAGTACACACCCATTTGCTCTTTAATGGACAAAGAACTTAAGACGTGCTTATAAATATTCAATTTGGTCCGGCTCTGATAGAATCTGTGAGAGTTCAATTGATTTCAGAATCAATCTTTAGTGAATTGTTCTATGCACCTTTGTGATAACAGAGAAAGGTTTAGAATCATAAAACCAAAACTCCATTAAAATTCCCGTGTAAGTTGGTGAAGTTTGATTAATGGAAGGATGTATGTTTTCAATTTATTTTGATTCTGTTGTGTTTACATTCATGTTTATATGCCTCCATGAATTTTTTTATATTGAATTATGATCCTACATTTGGTATCAGAGTCATTTTGAAAAAAAAACCCTTGTTTTGCTCTGTTTCACCGAGGGACTAAAAAATTGGGTTTTTTACTTGGCTCATTTTTTATGTGTATGAAAATTATAAATTATTTCAGTATTGATATTCGAATGATTATGTGACTTGAAACATGAAATACCATAAAGAAAATGATTCCAATTTTCCATGGGCATTCATTGGAATCTTTTAATTAAATTTTTTTATCCTAATGTTTTTTATTCAAACTAAGACCATGAATCACTTGGAAATCAAATTCTAAGAATTTTGATAACAAAAAGGCCAAATTTAGTCGCCAGAATTGATAGAACCAATCAGATATCCATTCGGGTCGTAACCAAGTTGGGTTGACCCAGTTGGATGTTGAACACTATTTCTTACATGGAAAAATGACTTGTCATTTGCGGGCTAAAAAAAGAGGACATTTTCTGTAGTAGGGAATTGACCTCGCGTCTTGTAGCTGAGAATGGAGCGTCCTGACCACTGGACCACAACGCATTCAATGTTGTTTTGTGTACAAGGCTTATTATTATATGTATTCAGAATTTAATTTTTATTAAAAAAAAATTCTGAATATAATTTTAATGTGATTAATTATTTAACTTAGGTTTTTCATATGTAGAACAAGTATTATACATGTGATATTTATTTAAATAATTTTTGGCACATTAAAATTTATTTAAATACGTTATGCTTAAATTATTTGTTTTGATATTTGTATGTATAAATTGTATAATTTATTATACGTATGAAATTTAGTTAAATAATTTTTGCATAATGGAATTAATTTTTAATGGTTCTTTATGAGTTTAATTTGTACTTATATTATTTATTTTTCTTGTATAATTTATTATCATATATGAAATCTTAAGTTAGATAATATTTGTATATGTGGAATTAAATTAATATTGCTTATGGTTTTATGTAATAACTGAGTCTAAGGATTTAGTTAATGTTTAAGTGATTCATATAGTTTAATTAATTAGGGAGTAGCCACAACATATTTAATTAATTAAAACTATAATAAGGTTTATTTAGAATCACATTTAGAAAATAAACATTAATTGTGATTAATCATATGTGATATAATAAATCTCATCCCACAAGAATTTTTATTAAATTTTTTTGTGATTAAGTAGGATGGAATATCAAATTATATTTTTTAATTTACCCATAGGGATTATGAAAGGGAACATAATTTGATAGTTTTATCATAAAGTTAAGATGAATCTAATTGAATTAGAACTTTAGCCCACAAGAAAGTTTTATATCACTAGATTCATATTTTTTTCATGATTTTACATTGGTGGAACATGTCATGTTTTTATGATAGCTTTAAATTTAGTAACATAAGCATGAATATTTAATTTATTACAAAAATTCAACCTATTAATTACTTTAATATTAAATGTGACATTCTCGAATTGAAAGGGGATAATTATAAAGTATGGAAGGAAATAATTCTCTTTCATTTAGGGTGGATGGATATTGACTATGCTATTAAGAAAAACGAACCACCTAAAATTACTGAAACTAGCACTCTAATAAATATCATGCTTTATGAACAATGGGAGCGATCTAATCGTCTTAGCATGATGTTCATTAAGACTATGATTTATGCTGGTATTAGTGGTTTTGTTGAATAGCATAACAATGTTTAAGGTCTGCTAAAAGCCATTGATGATCAATTCATCACTTCAAATAATGCTTTGGAAAGCACCCTTATTATGAAGTTCTCCTCCTTAAAACTCGCCAGTGGGAAAGACAGATCTCAAATCAAATAGAAAGGGAATTGGATAGTTCCACCTCAAGCTATTATTAAGAAAGAAGCAAAGTGTTTATTATGTAAAAAGAAGAAATGCATAAAATTCTTGAAATGGTTTGAGGATAAAGGTAATCCAATCTCATTTATTTGTTATGAATCTAATATGTTTAATGTTAATATTAACACCTGGTGAATTGATTCTGGATCTACAATCCATGTTGCAAACTCCTTACAGGGTATGCGAAACCTAAGGAAGCCAATGGGAAGTAACCAATACATCTTATATGGCAACAAGATGGGCTCACATGTGGAGGTTATAGGGACATGTGGTTTAATTTTATGTAGTAGTTTTGTTTTAGAATTAGAAAAGACCTTTTATGTTCCAAGTTTCTCTAGAAACTTGATTTCTATTTCAAGACTTGTACCTTCTGGTTATTCCTTACACTTTTTAAAAACATGTTTTAGTTTATTTTATAAATCTTATTGTGTTGGCAATGGTATTTTGTCTGGTGGTCTTTATTGCATTAATTTACGAAATAATGTCACTCATAACGCTATGCATGTTCTAACTGGCACTAAAAGGTGTATTATTAACGAAGAATCTTCTACATTGTAAAATAGAAGATTATGACATATCTCCATAGAAAGAATTAAAAGATTAGTGAAAGATAGGGTAATTAGTACTCTATATTTTACTGATTTTGAGACATGTGTGGATTGCATCAAGAGAAAGTAAACTAAAAAATCAAAGAAATGTGCCAATAGAAGTTTAGGCATATTAGAAATCATACATACTGATATATGTTGTCTAGATATGGACATACAAGGTCAGAAATATTTTATCACCTTTATTGATGATTTTTCTTGATATATGTATCTCTATATGCTTCATAGAATAGTGAAGCATTAGATGCCTTCAAGATCTTTAAGAATAAAGTTGAGAAACAATGCAAAAAGTAAATAAAGCTCATGAGATCAGATAGAGGTGGTGAATATTATAGTAGATATACTGAGAATGGACAAGTAACTAGTCCGTTTTCTAAGTTTCTTCAAGAGCATAGGGTAGTTTCCTAATACACTATGCCTAGTTCACTAGGCCAAAATAGTGTAGCAAAAAGAAGAAACCAAACATTATTAGACATGGTACGGAGTATGCTTAGCTACAATAATCTTCCTAAATCCTTGTGGATTGAAGCTTTAAAGAAGGTTGTGTATATATTAAACCGAGTTCCAACCAAGTCTGTCTCAAAGATGCCATTTGAATTATGGAAAGGATGGAAACCGAGTTTGGGACATATGAGTATTTGAGAATTCCCGTCTAAAGTAAGGATTTATAATCCACAAGAGAAGAAGCTAGACCCAAGGACCATAAATGGGTATTTCATTAGATATGCTGAAAGGTCTAAAGGATATAAGTTTTATTATCCATCTCATAACACTAGGCTTGTGGAATCAAGAAATGAAAAATTTATTAATAATGACTTGATTAGTGGGAGTGATCGATCCTAAGGCATTAGTTCTAAGAAAGATCATTCAGATGCTTAGTGTGCACTTCAATTAATGGTCTGATTGTTGTTCTTAACAACGCTTCTAGAGTACAAAGACGTGTTAAGGAACCAGTCTTGGAAGTACCACAAGCTGTTGATCCTGATCTAGTAAATGCTGAAGTTCAACAGATGCTTGAAACTATTGAACAACCATCTGAACAACAAGATCCTTATCATTAGGATAATGATGATGCAACATTTAGAAGATCTACTATAGTAATGAAATCGGCGATTCCTAGTGACGATGTTGTGTATCTACAAGAGTGTGACTACAATTTTAGAGTCAAAAATGATCCTTAGACGTTTTGACAGGCCATGAGTTCTAAGGTTTGAACTTATGGTAGAATACCATGAAAGAAGAGATGGATTCTATGGCGTCTAACCAAGTTTGGGATCTCTTCAAGTTTCCTGATGGTGTAAAAGCCATTGGATATAAATGGTTCTTTAAGACAAAGAAAGACTCACAAGGAAACATTGAAAGACATAAGGCAAGACTCATTGCCAAAGGATTCACTCAAAGCAAAGGAATCGACTACACGAAGACATTCTCTCTTGTATCTAAGAAATATTCACTTCGTGTGATTATGGCATTGGTTGATCATTTTGATTTGGATTTGTATCAAATGGATGTGAAAACAGTTTTCCTTAATGGTAATATAGAGGAAGCAGTTTACATGAAACAACATGAAGGATTCTCCAATAGTGATGGTGAACACTTGGTCTATAAGCTTAATAAATCTATATATGGATTAAAACAAGCCTCTGGTCAATGGTATTTGAAATTCCATAACATCATCACTTCATTTGGTTTTGAAGAGAATGTCATAGATCAATGTATATACTAGAAGGTCAGTGGGAGCAAGATTTGTTTTTTGGTGCTATATGTCGATGATATTTTGCTTGCAACCAATTATAAGGGTTTGTTATATGAGGTGAAACAATTCCTCTTGAAGAACTTTGATATGAAGGATATGGGTGAGGCACCTTATGTCATTGGAATTAAGATTCATAGGGATAGATCTCGAGGCATTTTTGGGTTTGTCTCAAGAGACGTATATCAATAAAGTTTTATATATATTTTGGATAAAGGATTGTTCACCGAGTATGGCATCCATTGTGAAGGGCACTAATTTCAATTTGGACCAATGCCCAAAGAATTATTTTGAAAGAGATCAGATGAAAAAAAATTCATATGCTTTAGCGATTGGAAGCGTGATGCATGCTCAAGTCTGCACTAGACTTGACATTGCATTTTTTGTTGAGATACTAGGGAGATAACAGAGTAATCCAGGCGCTAAACAATGGAGAGCTACAAAGAAAGTCATGAGGTACCTTCAAGAGACAAAATATTACATGCTCATGTATAGACGAACTGATAATTTGGAAGTGATTGGCTACTCTGATACGGACTTCACTAGTTGGGTTGATTCACACAAATCAACATCAGGTTATATTTTCATGCTTGCCGATGGAGCCATGTCTTGGAGGAGTGTGAAGTAGACCTTGATTGCTTCTTCCACTATGGAGGCCGAGTTAGTATTATGCTTTGAGGCTACATCACATGGTGTATGGTTGAAGAGTTTCATTTTTGAACTTAGAGTAATTGACTCTATTTCTAGACCATTGAGTTTGTATTATGACAACTCAGCTACTGTGTTTATGGCTAAGAACAACAAGAGTGGTAAAGATATCAAGAATCAAAAATAAAAAAAATTCTCAAACTTTATTCAAATAATAATCTACCTGAAACTCAATTCAATCATGGAAGCAAAGCTAAAAACCCATAAATAAATTTAGCACAACATAATTAAATCCAAAATCATGAATAAAATTATTAAATGCACCATATTTTCAAACCAAATCAAAAGAAAACTATAAATTAAAACAACATTGATGAAACAAATACTCAAACTTTTGAATTGATTGGATCTTCATCTTCTAAAAGCTTGAGGAAATTGCCTAAGGATAGAGTTTATTTCTTTAGGATTTATTTTCCCTTTCTAAAAAATATTCTCTAATTATAAAAGATGATGATCCCAAATAATGGGTTGTAATGTTGAATTTATAAGTAAAATTTCATGCAAAACACTACGCAAATCATGAAATATGGGATTGAAAATGAATATGGTTGCTAACAATTTTGTAAAAACTAATATTGTGTGTTTTTTTGACACAAAGGGGGACTGAAATAGACAAAACAATGTCATTTTAAGAGCCAAAGGCACTCTAAACTAGAAGCAAAATAAAGTTATTTTGACACTGGTCTATGCACATCCACATGGCATGAACTTCGTTGGTTCTATCCTATGTCTAAGTTAATCCACAACACGACTAAGTTAATCCATATAGCTCATTCGTACGATGCTTTGTCCCGCCAGCCAAAGTGTACCCACACACGTACTATACAAATCCATTTGAGTTGTTTCAATGGATTCTCTGCCAATTTTCTCAACATGCAACCACAATATTTTCTCAATGTAGCGGCCAGCTCCATAAAATTCATAGCAAATTTAAAAAAATTAAAAAATCGCAATAGATAATGCATAAAATATAACAAAATATAAGGACAAATATTAGTTTATTTGCTCCTATCCTAACAAAAAGTTCATATGGTAGTTTGACCAATATTGACTTTTGAAATAAACTTCCAACAACGACATAATGATTGCGTTGGAAAGCTCTAGAGGATATAATTTAGTTGTTAGTTTGCTTGCATAAGAGTCTCCCCGAAAGAAGAGCGTGAGTGGAAAAAATCTTTAAAACTACTGTTTCACCTCTCATTTTGTCATTCAAAGTCTTGCATGTAAAAAAGCCGAACACCATTATATTTATATTGCCAATAGATTTCAAATGCAATTGATAACACCATTATTATGTGTATCTCAAAATTCAATGCTATTGAAACTCTCTGTTGGACTTCTAATGTCCTACTTTGATAATCTAATGGAATTGTAGGTTCGTACTTTGATAACCTAGTAGACTTTTAGGGTACTATGATAATATGTGCTGCAACTTGATATTTCAAGACAATATTTATCATCAAACTGGACAAGATGTGACTCACTTGTACACCAAAAAAAAGCGACTCATGCTATAATTAGTATCAACTAGTACAATCATACTTAAGTAGGGATGTCAATTTGACATGTTGAAACCAAAATCTATTGGGATAATTTTGATACAATTAGAATATGCTTTATGAGGGATAGGGTGGGTTGGGAATTACCTTTTTCATCCCGCATATTTCCCTATCCCTTTTCTTATTATTTTTTAGAAATATATTATATAAGTATAAAATTTTAGAGTTAAATTAAATGATTTTTTTATCTCAAAAAATTAGATAATTTTTTTAATGTAATAGAAATAAGTTCTATGCCTATTTTCTTAAAATAATAATAATAATAATAAAGAAGAAGAAGAAGAAGAAAATTAATAAGTTATTGAATTTAGTGTGTTGTTCTCATAATCATTGAATGAAACTTAAGAAGTAAAGTGAAAAGAACCTAAGTTTAGGGGTATACTATTTGTGGATGTGAACTCATTGGTTTATTATATGTATTTGGTTAGCTAAGGTTGTAATTAAGCCTAAATATTTGATATCTCACCTACCCATACCTTAGCCTATCATTACAAGCTTTGAATGATCTATTGATTTCAATCTAAGTTGGCATTTACATTAGTAGGAAGAGAGGATAAATGTGGAGTTATGAAGTTTGGTAGTTTTGAGACTATTTTTCTAATTGCATGGTTCACATGAGCTTATCTTGATGACATGTAGATTAAACAAGTTCATCATAACACACATACAGAGCATGTCCTCAAAACAATTTGGTTATACACTTACATGAATGCATTATGGATTGATAACATTGTGAATATCTTGGTTGAGTATATTGGTAAATCTATGAGATCCCTCTAATTTATTGAGAATGCTTCAAACCAATAGTACTGATAGTTATGAATGTGTTATAAATATCAAGAATAGAAGTTAATTTTAGTATTTTAGTTTGTATGATTTGTTTGGGCCAAGCAAAATATTAAGTTTGGGAGTGTAATAACTTTATGAAAATATGATTATATCATTTTAATGCTTAATATTTACTTTTTAATTAACTAAATTGTATGTTTGGGCTTAAAAATCACATTTTTAGATAATAGGGTGAAAATGGGATTAAAATATAATTTTTAGGATTTTTTTTATTTTTATGAATTTTTTATAACATGTGAATGTATATAGAAGATCTATGGGATGCACTTAGAAACTTTTGGATGCCCAATCATAGTGCACCACTTCACCTTCAGAAGCGTTACATGCCATATGGTAGTGATTCAATAAAAGTTGCATTATTAGCTCCAATCAATTAGTGATGTATGTTACCATATAAGCGGATCCAGACAGCCCATCGCCTTGGTCACCACATGTCAATCACACGTTCAATCTGGCTTTTCACCATGCCCCGTTAGTGGCCATATCATTAATTGTGTTCTTCCATTGAATCATAGAGTGCCACATACTTTCCTCTCCTTTGTTAGTTCCTACGTCATATCTTTTCCATCCAATCCTTGCTTTCCACATGCCCAATCATTCTAATGTTTATTTTTGAATGATCTAGAAACCATAAATGAATCTGAGCATTTTCTAGATCTATTTTATCCCTTTTACATGAATTTTCAGCACCCTTTCACTATTTTTCACCCATTTCATCTCCACAACCCTCTTTTTTCATCTTCCATTTCTTCCACCATTTTTAACCACAAAACACCATTTTTAACCACAAAAACACCATTTTTAGTCATTCTTTTTAGATTTCTCCTAGATTGTACTTGAGATAGAGAAAAGATATTAGATGAATGAGCTAATGCAATGAGTGTACTAATCCATACATTTGGAATTACTAGTATAAACTCATCAATCTATAAAGCATAATTAATAACATAAAATAGCTAAAAATGTTAAAGTATGGTATAGTAATCTACCAATACATCTTAGAATGCAAGGAGATTCTGTAATAGGAAAATAATATTTAGATAAAGCAGTAAATGATATATATAAAGAGCTCATAAAAGAAGATAAAGGAAATCATATTACTAAAACAAGTGAAATAGAAATAAATTATATTAAATAGCATGTAGTAAATATGAAAATATGGTATATGTGCTAAGTAGATTCTTTTATATGTGAATATAAAATGTATTACTAACAAATAATAAAATAAAATAATAATTTAAGTAAATGCTTTATCAAAAGTTACTAGGAACTCTATATAAATTTTTTAAAGAAAATTAGAGAAAGAGAAATATTGTAATAGTACTAGATACTTTAGGAGGAAGAATAAAAGAACTAAAAACTTAAATAATTTTACAATATCAAAGAATAAGTGAATATAATTATGCTAAAGAAAATTCTAAAAAATATTATGATAGTAAGAATTTTCGGATGCTAAGAAAATATGTATGTAATATAAAGCCTTACAAATAAAAAATAAAGGTTCAAGAATTATCAATTCATAAAACAAGACTTTTCTAAATATAAGAAAAAATACAACTAATTAAGAACCTTATAAAAAAAGACATTTTAGATTAAGAGAATTCACATAAAACAGAATTATTGTCCATCAAGCAAGAAAACTTGCAAGTGTTAGATATGTAATGAGAAAGGTCATTATGTTAATAAATGTCCTAATAGGTTAGCTCATAAAAATGAACATAAGAAAAATTTAAAGATATTAGAACAAGCTTATAAGATAAAATTAGAACCCATATATTTAATGAGTGAAACTAAAGAAGAAGAAATAGATTCAAAGGAAACATGAGTATGAATGACATATACACCATAACTAATCATAATAGTACTTACATAAAAATGGGATGCAAATTCAAAAGATATAATATATTCCATTTACATGCTTATATAGATACTAGAGCTCGTATGTATGTAACAAGTAAATATGTATTTTTGCAAGAACTTTGAACTATAATTGCAAAGGACTTGATAGTAAGAATATCAAATAATACAATAATTAACATTAACAATATTATAAAAGATATTGATATTATAATGGAAAGAGAAATTTTTATGTCCCTACTATATATTAATAGGAAACAGGAATCGATTTCTTGATAGGAAATAACTTATTAAATTTATATCATTCATTTACACAATATATAGATAAAGATAAGTATAACAAATTTAGAATTTAATAATCTGGAAAATATATTCTTAAAATAAATAAAAGAAGATAAGAGGTTAATGAAAATAAGGAAATTACTTATGACAGTAAGTGTAGAAAATCATTTATATTCAAATATTAATATGCTTAGTACATGGCAAGTATAAAACTAAAAGACCCTAATAAGGTTATAAGAGTAAAACTTATGATTTACATTCCATAAGATAGAGAAGAATTCAATAAAAAAATTCAAGAACTTTTGGAACTAAGAATAATTGAAGCAAGAATTAGTCCACACTCAAGTTCATCATTTTTAGTTGAAAAAGAAGCTGAGCAAAGACGAGAAAAAAAAAGAATGGGATATATTTTAAATCACTAAATAATGAAATAATAGATGATGGATACTTTATCCCTAAAAATGAAGAGTTATTAGCCATAATCAAAGGAAAGACATTTTTATAGTTTTGATTGAAAGAGGTGATTCTAACAAATCAAATTAGATAAAGACTTTCAATTATTAATAGCCTCTAGTTGTCTAGAAGGACAATTCCAATAGACTGTTGTACCATTTGGATTAAAACAGGGACCAGGATATATGGAAAACATTTTTTTAGAGAATATCACCCATTTTATTGTATCAATATTGATGATATATTAGTCTTTAATGATAATACCAACCAACATTAGCCCCTACTAAGAAAAATATAAGAAATAATGAATAATATTATCTAAGAAAAAGCAGTATTAGCTTAACAAAAGATCAAGTATTTAGGACTTGAAATAGAAGACAGAAAACTCTACCTTCAACCTTATATGCTAAATAGTATACAAAGATCTTCTAGTGACATCACTAACAAAAACTAACTACAAAGTTTTTTAGGATATTTGACATACGTGGAAGCATATATTAGAAAATTAGCATAAATGAGAAAATATTTATAAGCAAAACTTAAGAAAGATTATGTCTTAAAATGGATTAATTAAGATGCCCTATATATGAAAAAGGTAAAAATCACATGTAAAAATTTACCAGTACTTTACCATATAAGACCAAATGACAAAATGATAATAGAAATAAATACTTCACATAAATATTGGGAAGCCATATTAAAAGCAAGAGTAGATGAGAAGGATAAATATTTGTATAGGCTTAGTTCAGAAACTTTTCAAATTGATGAACTAAACTAATATTGTAATGAAAAATAATATTTAGTTGTAAAAAAGATAATAAAAATGTTTGTTTTATATGTAATATCCTCTAGATTTATTGTTAGAATATGAAATAAAGTTTTTGGATATTTCTTGAGAACTAATATTGTAGGAGATTACCAACAAGGAAGATTAATCATATGACAACATTGGTTAACCATTACAAATTTGATGTTGAACATCTATATGGAAAAAACAAATAGTTTAGCTCATGCTTAAACTAGAGAATTAGCCCCTACTAACAATTTTTACAATTATAGAAAATATAGACAATATTGACCTAGAAATCAAGATCAAAAAAGAAAATAAAAGTTCTATTAGATCAATTAAAGATTTTATATATCAAAAAGTCACTCGTATGTAAATAACATGAAGAGTTTAGTTCTCTAACAAAGAAAGAGATTCAAATCTCAAAGAAAGTGGATAAAGCTTCAAAATTAACCAAAATAAAAAAAAAGGATAATGGTATAAAATCACAAATGAGGAAGAGCTTAAAGAAAAATAAAAGTATTATGATGTCTACAATGACTAGCTCCAGGAATATATAAGACATGCTCGAAAGCAAGTAGAGCAATAACTGGATTTTTTAGTGTGTGTTCTCTAGAGTAACACACAAAGCATTCACTTATAGGATTGAAGTAGAAGGAAGTTTATCCAACTTTAAAATCCCTAAGCTTCTTAGACCCAGTGATGTAGTAGCCAACTTAAAAGGAAACTATGCACAAGTACCCAAAAACCAAACAGTTGCAAAGGAAAAGATAACAGTACTAGGAGAGATGCCAAGACCAATAATATTCAAAAAAATAGATGATACATTTATTATTCTTTGGGAAGAAAAGGAAAGACAAAAACACTAGGAAATATGCCAAGACCAATAATCTTCATGAAAATATATGATACATTTATTATTCCCGAGGAAGAAAAGGAAAGACAAAGAAACATAAATCCAAACCAATGGCGGAATCTTTATAATTTGGTAAGAAAATTTGGAAAATATCAACTTGAAACCATTAAATTTGTCACAACAGAAAAAATTTATACACTAGAAAGAAAACCAATCACATGCAATAGATTCAACATTACTAAAGAAGCGGATCCAAAACTTGTTTACCAATTATTTTATTGTGAGTTGATTGAGAATATTTACCCAAACAGCAATTTAATAGAATTAGTATATTTTCTTGAATTGTTTTTAAAAAAGCCATCAAAGTTTTTAGGAAAAGAGTAAAAGCAAATGTCCATCAAGTATTTTAAAGATATTTTAGTTCTATAATGGATTAGCGTAAAGAAAATCATATCTATCTTTATCATTTTATTAAAATAGGAATGACATCTCCAACAAGAATAGTAGACCAATCTAGAGTTTTACCAGAAGAAGAGTTTGATAAATATGCTCTTAACCAAGAAAGAGTAGTAATGTTAAATCAAATATACTATAAAACCGGTAAAATATGAACATCCTTTGAAATTAAGGTAAATCACATCACAAGCAAGGTCATAATGATCTCATATAGTAACTTAAATATAATTCAAAAAAAATATTGAAAAAATTGTAAATTATAAAGCACTATTCAACCACAATGAGTTGGACATGACTAAAGAAACTAAACAAGAATTTCCCCAATTGGAAAAAAAGTAAACCAAGGACCACAAGTTCCTTTATTGTATAAAGAATAGAGATGTATCCACATCCCAGTAATAAAAGCAAGCATGTTGGAAGTGATTTTTAATAAATAAGTGTTAGTAGAAATTTTAAAATGAAGGAAGAGATAAGATAAAATCTAATATGTAAGTCTCATTGTACTTGTGTCTGTGTGTTGGCTTTCTGTGTATAAAAGATGATGTCTATTTTATTTTACTTAGTATTCTATCTTCCTCTGTGTAAGGTTGGTTACTACATATCAGTAAATCACACACACACACATACATAGTTAGGTATATTTTGTATGGGAGCATATTTACACACACCATAGGGTTACAATTCAAAATGTGCATGTTAAGTAGAGTGTTGGTTTTTGACAAGGGAGAATGCAAGCGAGCTAACATTTTTTACATGTGTTTTAGGTTTATCTCGTGTGTGGATATTTGTGGAATTCATTCAAAAAATTTAAAAAAGAAAAAATATATTTTTTAGCACCTTGACACCAAGCTCGCCACCACTCTTGTCACCTTCTTTGGCTAGGTGGTTGGAGAGATGGCTGGCGAAGTTGTCATTCAAAGCTTTATAAATACCCTTCCATTTCTTCTTATCCTTTATCCAAAAAAAATTAGCTAAGCTATGTTAAATTAACATCTCATTTTTCAGTTTTTGGATCACTAATACCTTGAGTGTTGTTTGATATTAGTGATTCATTGTTGTGTGAGAAAAATTGAGATTATGAGTGGTGAGTACTCGAGATAGTGTTTACAAGTGGGTTGTATGTGAGTCATGTGTCTGTTGGGAGTTACTTGGATGCAACTATTTATTTATTAGAACCTCATTTATGAGAGTGAGTTAAGTTATTTGTGAGAAGATCGTTATGTGAGTGAGCTAAGTTAAATGAATTGAGTTCTTGTATCTCTTTTTATGTGTAATAATAGATAGTTTTTTGAGTTTAAGGGTGGTCCTCAATATTCGGAGTTCATACTTCTGGTTACTGATATATAGTTATTGATCACACCACATTGGTTGGTATGGGCTTTGGAGGAGAGTCGAGTTTATGTGTTGAACGAAATTGTGGCAGAGGTAGTAAGTAAGAGCAGCAATAAGAAGTTAGGATAGAGGTCTCAACTAATAGAGATAATATTGGTTTTATTTCTTTTAGAGTTGTAAAAGTTATATTGATTAGGGAATTGTTTGCTATTGAGTGGTTACCTTAAGAAACCCGAGGATGTTATTTGAATGGTAGGGTTTCTTTGTGGGTATACCTTGTTATATATGGTGTTATGCATAGTATATGTTGCTACTTACTGAAGTTTAAACTCTGATTAGAAATCCTTTGATATTTTTCACCTACCTTCTATTTATTAAATTCTATATCTACTGCCTTATTATACTATATATCTTTGATTATATGTAATATAGCTATATTTATCTATCTTATGCTTTCCTCCCTATGATTTACATGTTTAAGAGTAGTCCTTAAGGAGTCAATATCATTTTAGCTTGGTTGTGTATCATGTCTTGAATTACTTCAATGTTGTTATGCATGATCAGTATGTATTTTAGTATAATTTGAGTTTCTTTCATATAAGTTCCAACATAATAGATGTATACTCTCATTATAAAGCTTACTTGTCATATGTTGTTGCATGCTTTCTTTTCTTTCTATGAAGAATACATATAACCTTCTAATCATGACCTATAATATAGTAAATTAATCTTCCTACTCCCTAATTAATTTATCTTACTTATGTCTATTATGTACGTGTGAGTTTGACGTGAGTCTCAAAGGAGCCTATATCTCCTTACCCTGGTTGTGTCCCAGGTGTCAAACTCTTTATTTGGTTTGCTATGTTTAGATTGATCACATACAGTGAGAGTATAATTATCATTTAGTGTATATATTCCTTCATATAATGTCTTGAAATGATTGAAAATCCTATTCTTTTAGTATGTATTCTTATCTCATATGTTATTAGTTGTTTTCCATATATATGTATATTTTTAGTCTAGATTGAAGCCTATAAGGCACACCGTCACTAGTGTGTTTACTACGTATTGTTGTTTTCTTACCTGTTGAGTGTTTTGATTATGTGTTGAATTAAACATGTTGTTTTATACTTTCATTGTGTAAATTTCTTAGTTCAAGTTTGTTAGGCCAGCTTGGCCGAAAAGATTTCATGGGTGGTGTTATTTATATTACTCACTAGTTAGTTAATTTCTTTCCTTATCTTGATTAGCAATGATGTGAGTGTTGTCAACTCTTTTGAGAAATGTTTTTGCAATTTTTTGCTAATGTTCTCTCTAGAGGTAACACTATATGGTTTGTGCTGATGATCTCTCTTAAGGCATATTTTTGTCTTTGTAGCTTATAATCTCCTTTGAGACCATCATTGTCATCATTCTTGCTTATTGTTTTTGTCTTTTTAACACTTTCTTTCTCTCTCTCTCTCTGTTTGTGTTTTCTTTAATCTTCTTTGTTGTGTTGCATGAGTTTTGGGATTATTGCATTTCTATTTAACTTCCTTCCTTCATATAGAGGTGTGTTATATTACATACTTTGTATGTGTGCCTACTTTGACTTTCCATGTCAAAAAGGGGAGAAGTATGCACTACTTGTGTGTGTTTGTGCTTTGTTTTTTGTTTGTTAACATGTTGTTTACTGCATAAGACTATGAGTGTAGCTTTGATATGTAAACACTTAGGAGGAGTGTTGCATATATTTAGGGAGTGTTTGCATATTTATGTTGTATGTGGATTGTGTTTGTTTGTGCTACATGTTGATTGTGCTTAGCGTATCATTATGTACCCGTGTAGTGGTGCTGAATTCCTCATGCTACAGAGTTTTAGAGTTGATGAGTTGGTACATGAAAATAGATGTAGCATACAAGGTGGATGCACTTGGTGTAGGTGTGTCTTCCGAGTTTGGGTATGCATTGGTGTTTTGTTCATGAGAACAAACATCTTTAGGTCATCTTCATGATCATCTTGTGACAGATGTGAGTATGTATTTAGTTGTGCAGTGTTTTGACATGGAAAGCCAAAGTGAGATATTGTAAGACCAATTGTGTTTATGTATTGCTCCCCATGTACAAAACATAGTGTCTGTTTTATTTTACCCAGTGTTATGTCTTCCTCTATGCAAGGTTAGTTAATGTGGATTAGTAATTCATACATGTACATAGTTAGGTATGCTTTGTACACGAGCATGTTTACACACGAGGTTGTTTTTTGTAGTGTTTATGCTAAATGGAGCACCAATGTTTTTTACTTGTGTTTTTGGTTTGTTCATGTGTGGGTATTTGTAAAATTTATTCGACATTTTTGGAAAAGAAAAAATATCTATTTTTATCACCTTACCACAAAGCTCGCCACCACTTTTGGTGAGATGGCTGGCTAGGTGTCTGTTTGAGGCTCTATAAATATCTCCCCATTTCTTCTTATTTTGTATCTAGAAAAATGTGATGAAGCTTTTTCAAATTGACATCTTTTTTTCTATTTTCGGATCACTAATACCTTGAGCGTTGTTCAGTATTAGTGATTCATGATTATTTGACCAAAACTGTGCTTGTGAGTGGTAAATACTCGAGATGGTGTTTGTAAATGGGTTGTGTGTAGGCCGTGTGTCGGCTAGGAGTTACTTAGATGTAACTGTTTATTTGTGAGAGCCTGATAGTGAAAGTGAGCTAATTTAAAGGCATTAAGATATCATATCTCTTGTTGCATGCAATAAGAGATAGGTTGTTTGACTTTGAGGGTGGTCCTCAAGATTAGAAGTTGTTACACTTTTGGTTACTAATCTGTAGTTACTGATCACACAACATTGGGTAGTGTAGGCTTTGGAGGAGATTCAGATTTATGTGTTGACCTAGGTTGTTGTAGAGGTAGCAAGCAAGAGCAACAATAGGCAGTTAGAACGGAGGTCTGAGTTGATAGAGGTAATATTGGTTTTATTTCTTTTAAAGTTGTAAATGTTATATTGATTAGTAAATTATTTACTATTGAGTGGTTACTTTATACAACCTGATGATGTTATCACATTGATAGGGTTTCTATGTGGGTTATCTTGTTATATAGGGTGTTATGCATGCTTGAATGTGTTGATATTATACCCAGAGCTTAAATGGTGTATGTTGCTACATATTGAAGTTTAAACTCTAATTAGAAAGTTTTTGATATTTATCACCTGCTTTCTATTTACTACATTCTATATATTCTACCTTATTATACTATCTATCTTTGATTATATGTAATGCAACTGTGTTTATCTATCTTGTGCTTTCCTCCGTGTGACTTACATGTTTAAGTTGAGCTTTAAAGGAGTTAGTATCTTTTTAGCCACAAAATTAACCACTTACCAAAATCTTACAAAAATGTACAATTTATACATGGGTCCATTCTCTAAAATATATATGTATATATATTAAAAAATATCTTTAAAAGAGAGAGAGAGAGAGAGAGAGAGAGAGAGAGAAATGAATAATATAATCTACAAACTATGACACAAATAGCCTACAAAGTTGTGAGAAAAGGTTAATTAGAAAATAAAGTTATAGGAAGTAAATCCCTTAAAAGTTATTGCACTTTCTTCATTTCTAAAAGGCATATATATTAAAATTTGTGCTTAATGAGTTTCATTGATGAATGAAAAAAGTATATATGATATCTTTATCAATTATACATTCGATACCTTTCATGAGATCAAAGTTATACACTATTTTAAGTATTTCTTCTTTTATAAGTATGCGAACTTATTAGTTCATTTCTAACCATAAACTTTATTCGCATACGCCTTAGTATGAGTCCTTGAACCCATAAGATTCAATGAATTGATAATATTGATTTGTAAGGAGAGGGTCGAAGTAAATTCGAATTTCTAAAACTGAAATTTGGTAAATTTAAATTGAAACATTTTTTTTGAATGAAGTATGAAAATGATTTTTAACTAATTATTATTACAAACTATGACTGTTTAAGAAGTTGAAAATAACTTATACTTTAGATTTTAATTATGATCTTAAAGGAGATTAAAAAGCATGAGATATTTTTATATTTTGTTTTGTTTTCTTATTTATTTTGTTTTATTTTGTTTTATTTTCAATTTAATTTTTGATTTTATTAAGTTTTTATTTTGTTATAATTTTAGTTTTTAAGTTTTTATTTGTTTATTTGTTTTTTATTTCTTTTTAATTTTTACATTTAGTTTAATGTTTATGGGAATCATTACTGAAAGCCCTCACGAGACTTAAACTCGTCCACTAGAGCAACCTAGAGATTTAAAGGCTTGTTGCAAACACTAAATACAACCATTTCAATCCATAGAAGTGATTTTGGATATTTTAGTTTTAATCGCTTCTCTTGTTAAGGGACTAGAAAAAAGCTGGTTGAAGGTTGTGATAAGTGCTTAAAAAGAACTAGAATTATCATGATTTAATGTACTTTAATTGATTAAATAGATTTATATTTTTATAATTTTATCATATATTTTATATAAATTTATATTTTCGAAATCAAAGATATTTTTATTGTTTTTCAATTATTTTCGTCCAAAAATAATTTAATTACTCGAAGAAAAAAATACTGGATGCAATACATCACAAATATGTTAAAAAATATGAGAAAAAATCAAAATGAAGAAAGGACAAAACTGCTCAAATCCCGCGTCAGAGTCGCTTGATGAATAGGACCGGCAATGTCAATCCTGCAAATACTTTGGTTTTATATTTGTAAAACTCTCACAAGTGTATGAATCATTTTATAAAAAATGACAAGTATACTCTCAAGGTTGATCTAAGGAAAGAATATATGTGGTTTTTCATTTATTATTCAAACTTTTAAAACTTAAATTAAATCTTAAGCATCTTGTCACGATATTTTGGCTTGTGTCTCCTAAACTAATATCATAAACATAGATATGGATTCAATAAATAATAATGCAAATTTTTATCATTCATAACAGTAGAGTATTTATGGATATAATAATTAAGTTAATTATGTTTGCTCATCAAGGTGTCCAAATTAAACCTAAGAATTTAATTATCTGAGTACTAACTTTCAAGTTTTAAAACCATTATTGAAAATATATTGTCAATACATTTTTGAATAATAGTTCTTATAAAAACTTTTCAAATAGAGATTCACTCTAACTACTAGGCGATTGTACCAACAAATAAAATAGCACTACTCTAAATCAAACTGGATAATTAAACCTTAAAATCTAATTTTCATATTTAAGTTTGTAATGAAAAATAATATATATCTCTCTAACGTCCTTAATATAAAATCTTAGATAAAAACAAAATCAATTCATTTTATAGATTTTTACCTATTTAATATTTCGCAAGCATAACAACATTATTATTATATCATGTTTACAAATAGCTAACAATGTTAAATTTAATCAAATACAAATTAAATAAAACATAAAAAATAACTGTCAAAAAATAAAATTCTTACAATACTTTGATGCTAATTCTGTTGTTAGAAAACCTCTAAAGGGATTTGTATTTTCGTTTATTGAATCAAGATCTAGAAATTTACAAACACATAACTAGTTCTTCTCAAAAAGAAAATAACTTTAAAACTCAAAAAGCTAAGAAAAAACTAAGAAAGTTTTCTAGAGAGAGAAAGAGCATTAGAAAAATTATGTGTTTTTTACAATAGAGGAGAGGGTCCTTTTATTGGTGAGAAAAAGGCTAAAAAAGTGGGAAAATATATCAAAAAATTGTCTTAGACGTGTTTGGACAAAAATGGCACTCGTGTGAGGGCGTTGGGTGGTATGGGCACATCATGGTGCGCGTAGGGACATGCATTGACACAACATGGGCGTGGTAGGGGCTAGCACTGACATGGCATGGGTGCGACATGGGCGGGCGATCTGACATGGTATGTATGCATGGGGATTAAGCCCTAACATGGCATGGCGTGCGCAGGCACTGACATAGCATGAGTGGCTCTAATGCGGTATGGCCAGTTGTAACGTGGGTTTTGGGCAATTTTGTCCTTTTCGCCATTTTTTTTTACTTTTCCTCATTCTTTTAACATATTTGTGATGTATTACATTCAATATTTTTTTCTTCGAGCTTTTAAATTATTTTTTTGAATGAAAATATCTAAAAAATAATAAAAATACTTGTGATTCTGAGAAGATAAATTTATATAAAATATATGATAAAATCATACAAATATAAATATATTTAATCAATTAAAGTACATTAAATAACGACAATTTTAGTGCTTTTTAAGCACTCATCACCGCTAGGGTGTGCCATGCCATGTCAGCGCTTGCGCACACCATACCGCCAATTCCTTTGCGCCCGCACATGCCATGTCAGTGCCTATCCCTACACGCGGCATGCCACGCCCATAATGCGCTAGTGCCCCTGCACGCGTGCCATTTTTGTCCAAACGTGTCCAAGACCAAATTTTGAGATATTTTTTCCATTTTTTAGTCTTTTCCTCACCTATAAAAGGACCATATCCCCTATTATAAAAGACACACAATTTTCTCACCACTTTCTCTCTCTAGAAATCTTTCTTAGTTTTTTTAGTTTTAAAGCTCTTCTCTTTTTTTAGAAGAACTAGTTATGTTTTTGTAGATTTCTACTTCTTGATTCAATAAGTGAAAATAAAAATATGTTCGAAGGTTTTACAGAAACAGAATTAACGTCAAAATTTTGTAAGGATTTTTTTGGAGTTATAATTTTAAAATGATTTTTTTATAGTTATTTTTATGTTTTATTCTTATATGTTATATTTAATTTGTCTCTGCTTAAATTTAATATGACTGACTATTTTAAATATGATATAATAATAATGTTGTTATGCTTACGAAATATTAAATAGATAAAACATTTTTATAAAATAAATTGATTTTTTTTATTGAAGATTTTATATTAAGGACATTAGAGAGATGTATATTATTTTTCATTATAAATTTAAATCTAAAAATTAGATTTTAAGGTTTAATTATCCTGTTTGATTTAGAATTATGTTCTTTTATTTGTTGATGCAATCGCCTAATAGTTATAGTGAATCTCTATCTTAAAAGTTTTTATAAGAACTATTATTCAAAAATGTATTCACAGCATATTTTCAATAATTGTTTCAATACTTGAAAGTTAATACTCGGATAATTAAATTCTTAGGTTTAATTTGGTTTTTATTACTTAAATATTGTTATTAAAATATAATTGCATAACAATAAATGATATTTTAAATTTTATATCTAATTTTTCTATTTATTTTTTTATTTTAGTTATTCAAGTAATCAAAATGCTTGTAAATTTAAAATTTATAAACTATTATCTTTATACAATCAATTTTAATAATAATAAAATAAAATCTTTCCCATTAAAGTTTCTTTAATCTTATCCTTATTGGGAATATTATTGTTATTTAGCCACATGTTCACGTCTAGTTCTCTGTATTTCGTCTTTTGCCATTTTTCCTTTCTTATTGCACTCGCTAAGATACACATGTGTCATAATTATATAAATTTATTAATTTTTAGTGATTTGTTTTTTATTAATTAATTGATACTTCTTTTAGTGGTATTATTAGAGACAGAGACATAATGAAATAATTAAAAATTGTTCTGATTTAAAATTTTATTAACTTTATGTCAAAAGTAGTGTTTTTTTCTTTTTTAAAAGATTTGTCTCCTGAATAAAATAACATGTTATATGCATTTGAAAGAAAGTATGATTATACTTTAATTTGAATCCTAATGCAAGACAGAAAACAAATGCAATAATATAAAAAACACATATAAAATGTGAGATGGATCCTTATATCATTGTTTAATTTTTAAATAATATAAACACGAGGAAATCAAACTTACAAACAGAGAAAAAATAATTATTCCTATATATAATAGAAATTAAAGGAGAAATATGGGATAACTTTCTTAAAAGAAATTTTTTTCTGGATATAGTAAATAAAATAATCTTAGCTTATTTATAGTCTAAAAACCCCTTACAAAATTCTTATAAAATCAATGTAGGACTGAAAGGTTAATAAAGAAATTAATAATTATTACTTATACTAGCTAATTACATCGTTGTTTCTTATCTTTATCATTTATGTTATAATAGTATGGAATTAAGAATGTGAGTGTTGCGTGTGGAGTGTTTATACTAATAATTATAATTATTATTGTATCATTTTTGAATATATTAGATTAATAACTAATCAGTTATGAGTCGATAATAATTTCTCTACGATTTAATAATGTTTTTTTTATTTTTAATATTTATTAAAAAATATGTTTAATTTAAAAAAATCAAATGTTAATATCATTTTATTCTATTATATTAATTATTTAAAATATTAAAACTAATTTTCATTTTTTAACTAAGTAGTACATGTTTCTAAGTAAAATAAAAAATATAAAAATAATAATCTATAAAATATAATCTAATTATTAAAAATATTGTGTTTTTTATTATTAAATTTGTATTTTTTATTTAATTATATGTATAAATAATAATAATAATAATAATAATATATATTCTATTTCAATTAACCATAATTTTAATATTTTAATAATTATCGGCGTCTCACAATTTATCTGTTAAAATATTCACCACTAATTACAATCTTAATAATTTGGCTTGATTAGTAGGGGCTTATATATTCACCACTAATTAGAATCTTAAAAACATGGCTTGACTATTAGGCGCTTAGAGCTATATATATATTTAGAGTAAATCGGGACTTGTCCAATAAAATACAGAAACAGCATGAGCCCAAAAGTCGTAATTAAAGCTACGAAGTAGGTCTCCCACAAGTAACCGTTTGATCCGAGGTTTTGACCACAAGAACTTTATAGCATAAAATGATAAACAAAATAATTTAATTTAATTACTTTGAAAAATATGTTAACTTAATCTTTTCTACTATTTTCATCCAAAGGTGAACCTATATGTATAAAAAATGAGTTCAATTACATGAAATAATTATACTTTATATATAAAATTTTATTTTTAAGAAAATAAATATTTATATTTCTTAAAATGTAAATAAAAATATATATTTTTAATATTATAAAAAAATAAATATATATATTTTTACCAAGTAATTAAAATTAAAATCAGTTAAATAATTAGATAATTTATATATACAGGAGAGTATGAAAAAATATAAGTAAATGTCATCTTAGAATGAAATTAGTAAAATGGGGGGGTTATGTTGATTTATTTTTCACGAAGTCATGAAAAATTGATAAATATCCTCCACTTGTTTTTTGTTGTTTTCTTGATTTAAATCTCAACATTTTACTTTTTGTTTCTTCAAGATGAATTTCAAAATTATAATAAAAATTACCAGATTTGACAAATAAAAGCAAACCCAAACAGAGGATTCTAATCTATATTTAAAAAAAAAAATATTGTATGTAAGTTGAAATTTGTCAGTTAAAGATGTCTAACCTCAGATTTCTCAATCCCCACCAAAAAGAATGAAAAATCTTTTCTGGAAAGTTAGGTGTGACGAGCAAACCAGTTTGAATTGCTTCTACGTAGATTCCGAAATCAAAGGTAGCACTAGTACTTTTGTTTGGTTGATTTACAGAGCAAAAGTTGTCAAATTATTCATACTGTTGTCTTTGCAATCAAAACTACTAGAAATACAACCGATTGTTTGTTTACAAGCATCTAGCCAACATGATGTCTCTCGCTGTACTGCAAAGAAGTAACAGAAAATAAGAATATCTGTCTTATTTTCAAGTTCACAAGTGAATGGAAAAATAAAATAATGATATTGCTACGAGCCATAACAAAAGTATACAGATTCTAACGTATATCTGTTAATATATATCATATATATTAATATATATCTAACTTATTTATAATTTCTATATAAAAACATAATGTATATTCCTTAAGACATATAATATAATACAATCATTAAGTATTATTAACATGGTATCAGAACCACTACTCTCACCTTTCTCTTAGAAGTTTTGTCTCTTCTGGTGTTACTCCACTCTTATAGCTTCCGTTGTCACAACAGCCGCTGCAGTTACTCACCGTTGAACATTCGACGTCTTTCAGTCATTGTCCTTAGGTTCTGGGCCTACAGTCGCCGTCGTTAAGGAGTCCCGCACCACACAGACCACTACAATCACCGTCTCCGTCATGCATCTTGCTCCGATAACATTTTTACTGCTAATACAATGAGCATCTCGCCCCAATCTACACAACCGTGTAAGTCTCGTAACCATCGAAGTCTGCACGCACTCTCACGCACCGATCAGAGGAACTACACCTCTTCCCCACGCACCACCCTAGAAAACCAAGCCTTGTCGTGCATCTTGCTCTGAAAACCTTTCTGCGTATACCATTGTGATCGCCTCGACCAGAGCTACATATTCGTGGAAGTTTTGCAAGCATCAGAGCCTGCAAGCGTCGCCAACAGAAACAACACGTTAGATTCACGCTCCTCACACGCCGCACTCTAGTCCTGTGACATTACATCCCCTATCAGCACATAGCCCATCAACCCATTAGTCCATCAGCCCATTTACCAATTTCAACCCATTAGCCCACTTAGCCCACAGTCCAGTCCGATAAAAAAAAAATTTTGCTGCACAATATTATTTATTTCAATGGAAAATTTAATTTCACTTCATCAGCAAGGACCTCCACCAAGCTTTATCAATCGCCCTCGTCCACATTGCTCTTTTTGCAATGAACGAAGGCATCTTTGTGAGACTTGTTGGAAACTGTACCTACACTTGCAACCAAAAGCAAACTACTTTGGAGCAAAAAGGCAATCTTATTGTCCTAGAGCAAAAGCGGCTACAGTGAAAATTATCCAAGAACCAAACTACTATGGAGTAACTGGACAGGATCATCCTATGGAATGTAGAGGTATCCCTACAACTTCAAAAACTGGTCATGGTAAGATTGGTATGACCTTACACATTTCTCACTCTGTTGGGTCTAATACTTAGATTGTCAATTCTGGTGCATCTAAACATATGACTTATGATAGATCTTACTTTAATGAGTTATCTTCCCTACCAGTGTCTTATGTTACGAATGCTAACAGTGAGGCCTTTCCTATCTTAGGAAAAGGGTCAGTTCATAGCACTCCATCTTTACAACTCCATAATGTTTTATATGTACCTGACTTATCTCATCACTTAATATCTGTCTCACAGTTGAATATTGAGTCTAAATGTTCTGTAACCTTTTATCCTATGTATGTGATTTTTTAGGATCTTCTTACCAGGGAAATAATTGGTCGAGGGTATCTGAGGGGTAGATTGTTCCATTTGGATTAGAACTACGTAGGGGAGAGACCAGGAGCACAGGCACACATTGCATTGACTTCTAGTTCTGATAAGCTAAGTAAAATTTGGTTATGGCATCGCCGCTTAGGGCATACATCCTTTAGTCTTATGAAGAAATCCATGCCCACTTTATTTATTGGTGTTTGTGAGTCTGTTTTACATTGTGAGACTTGTGTTTTGGCAAAAAGCCATCGTATTACTTATTCTCCTAGTATTTCTAATAAAAGTACTATTCCTTTTGAATTAATTCATTCTTATGTTTGAGGACCATCTAAAGAGCCCACTATATCGGGTATGAGATATTTTGTTTCGTTCATCGATGACTGTACATGGTTGTCGTGGATCTCTCTTCTTAGAACAAAAGATTAAGTTTTTTCAATTTTTCAAACTTTTCATACCCTCGTTCAAACACAATATAATGGCGTCATTCGGATCCTCCATTCTAACAATGGGGGAGAATATGTTAATCATGTTTTTCAAGACTTTTTCAAAACACATGGGATTATTCACCAAACTACTTACGCACAAACACCGAAACAAAATGGAGTGTCTGAAAGAAAAAAAAATCAGTATTTACTTGATATGGCTCGTACACTACTATTTATTGCTCATATGCCAAAATATCTTTGGGGTGATGTTGTACAAGCTTCCACCCATCTCATCAATCGTCTCCCGTCTAGTGTTCTTAATGGATAAATCTCATTTCAGATTCTCACATCTTACATCTCCTTGTCATCCTTCCATAATCTTCCTACCCGTGTATTTGGTTGTGTTTCTTTTGTACATGTTCCTAAAAATCAAAGGTCTAAATTAGATGCCCAGGCAATTAAATGTGTGTTTGTTGGTTATGGAAGTTACCAGAAAGGGTACAAGTGTTTCCATCCACAGACCAAAAAGTATTATGTCACTATGGATGTTACCTTCTTTGAGGACATGAGTTATTTTTCCTCACCTGATACGGCTCGTCAGGGGGAGAATACATATTTTGAAGAACTGTATCATGGTGAGGGGGAGGAATTAGAAGAATCACCAACTGATGTTTCGATGGGACCATATGAGATTCCTAATCCATTGAATCCAGTCATTGAAGAAGCAGATGCTCCAAGTAACCAAGCACCAGATTCGCTTACACCAAATGAAATTGAAGACATAACTATTCCCGCAGGCACCACTCTTACCCCTGATCAACAACTCCTTGGTACTGAAGGTCACTCATCTGAGGTAAGTACACCCACTGATACTAATAGCATTGAGTCTAATGTTGGATAGTATGCGTTACCAAATAGGTCTACTCGAGGTCAACCAACCAAAACGTATGAACCAAATATTCATGCAAAATCAAAATACCCAGTAGCCAACTACATGTCCACTAAAATATTATCTAAGTCATATAAATCATTTGTAAATCAAATATCTATTATATTAGTAACTAACAAAGTGCAGGATGCATTAGGAGATCCAATATGGAGAAAGGCAATAGCTGAAGAGATGGAGGCGTTACAGAAGAATGATACTTGGCAACTTGTGCCTCCACCACAAGGAAAAAAGGTAGTTGGTTTTCGATGGGTGTTTACTGTAAAACATAATGGTGATGGATCTATAAATCGGTATAAAGCGTGTCTTGTAGCAAAAGGGTTCACTCAGACGTATGGTGTAGACTACGATGAGACTTTTGCTTCTGCTGCCAAAATGAATACTATTCGGGTTCTGCTCTCACTTGTTGCTAACCTAAAATGGCCACTTCGATAGTTTGATGTCAAGAATGTGTTTCTTCATGGAGAATTAACAGAGGAGGTGTACATGAGTCTTCCACCTGGGTATGTAGCTAATTCTCCTGGTAATTTTGTATGCAAATTGAGGAAGTCTTTATATGGTCTCAAGCAATCCCCTTGAACCTAGTTTGGAAGGTTCTCACAGTTCATGCAGAAGGTTGGTTATAGACAGAGTAATTCAGACCACACTCTGTTTCTCAAACATCAACGAGGGAAGGTAACAACCCTAATCATTTATGTTGATGATATGGTAATCACTGGTGATGATACTGTTGAGATGGATAAATTACAAAGACAACTAGCCTTTGATTTCGAGATGAAAGACTTAGGTGAACTAAAGTACTTCTTAGGAATTGAGGTAGCCAGGGGGAGAGAAGAAATATATCTATGTCAGAGGAAATACATTATTGATCTGCTAATAGAGACAGGTATGTTGGATTGCAAACCTATTGACACTCATATTGAGCAAAACCATTATTTAGTAGAGTATCCAGATCAGATACCAACTGATCGATCTTTTAGGCTAAGATGAATATCTTTTAAAACCCTTAATCGTAATCCTATGATTTTAGGCTATATTTTAAAATCCTTAATTCTATGTAATTGATAAATATTTTTCTACTACAAATAAGATTGGTAATACTAATTAATCAAGAAGACTTATACTTAAAGAAGAGTTCTTTTAAAGTATATTCATTAATCAAGAAGACTCTTATTTAAAAAAAGTTTCTTTTAAAGTAGATTTTAGGCTATATTTTATCTAATATTTTAGCATATATGTAATTTTATATTTTAGCTTATATCTTATCATACATTTTAACCTAAAATTTAGGATAAATATTCAAAACAATGAAACACATAAAAGAATAAGCTAAATGATAATTTCATAAATTGATTCAAGTTTAAATAAATATTTTAACAGCAAAAATAATTCCAAATTTATGAACATGTGTTATTAAATACATTAGTACAATCCTACGTATCATAATTATAATAGATATACATGAAGTACAACTATATGAAATTTTAATATTTATTCGACTTTGCTTGATAGACTTGATAACAAGCTTAAAAACAAGTTTATATACAAATATTTTGTGCACAAAAATAACTAACACTTATAATCCTTACAAACTCCCCTTTTGAGATTTTGTGTGAAAAAATCTCTCTCTCACTACATGACACTTGAATTCTTCGTTGTAACTTAAAAGCTTATAAGTAAATGAAATGACATAGATAAAACATACGATAACTTGACTTAAAAACTTCATTATACGTTAGTTCAATTTACATAGAAATAATCGAAATGTATAGAATAATCATATAATATATGTATTATACGAAATAGCATTTTTACCCTAAATATATTCAAAACAGTATTATTAAACGATTTCATGCGACTTTTGTATAAGTTGTTTAACAAATTGAAATAGCTGCACCGCCTGCACTGACGAACCTATAATAGATAAGACTTTCGAGAAAAGTAACCTAAATTAAAATTATTAATATAAAATTAATTACACACCAATAATATTAACGAAAAACTGAATCGTAAAACAAAAGGTCATATCTGCTCTATATCTCTAACATCATTCTATTGACTTAACATCGCAATTCGCAGATCATATATAATTAACATTTGGTTAAATCCCTGTGAAGGCTACCAAGCTTAACATAAGATAAAATAATGAAAATGATGATCCACTACTCTGAACTACAACTACAGAGGAACCCCTGTGAAGGCTACCAAGCTTTTCCTCCATTGAATCAGAAGAAATAGCAAGGATACCCCCACTTCATGTAAACCATCAGTTGCTCGAGCGAAGCCGATAATATGAACCAAAATATACAATTATAATAAGTGGCTTCCCTCGAAAACAAAAACAAACGTTAAAAAAGCCTAAAATAAGCACAAAAAAGGTCAAATAAATGAAAACGAAAGAAAAGAATATTCCAAAGAAAACACTACCTTAATACAGTTAACTCGAACCTAAAGCAAACACAAACAAGTTGGACTAAAATAGTCAAAATTAACTTGAATTATTAATTATATTTTTTTAATCGATTCAATTTTTTTTTATACAAATGAAAAATTATGTTTAATGATTAAAGCTTTTAAGCTCAAATAAAATTACATAAAATATTAAAAATGTAAAAAATAATATTACAACAACTAGGTTTTTGAAAAAAATGATAAATAAATACTGAATGAACAATTGAAGCAAACAATAAAATCTACAAGAATAATACAAATCCTCACACACAAATATTATATTATAATAATTAGTTAATTATAAAACTAGAGAACTAATAAACATAAGTTAAAGAAAATTAATTTTTAAAACAAGAAATCTATTTCTAAATAAATTTGACAAAGGTAAACGCCATCGAATCCTCATACAAAATTCAGAGCTCGTCATTTCTTCGAAGAAACTCATAATTTGAAGAGTTTCAAATCTTAATAGAATTTTCCTTTGCTACTAAACAAAGGAATATATAAGTAAGAGTAAACAAAGAATTTCCTACCGTCCCTAAACAAAGGATCTAATAGACCATGTATTGATCTCTTCATCTTTAACATCTTTTTCTTATTTCAAAAATAAAGATATGAAAAGGATTCTTGCATTTTTAGGGTTCTTTTTATTTTTAAATTCTCTTCTAAGTTGAAGTCAAGTAGGCGATGAACCAAAGTTTGAATTCTTAGCACAACTGTAAAAAAATAGATGTATTTTTGAATATAGAGCATAAGAAATCATACGATACAATATAAGCATAAATAAAATGAACAATATTAATGATTAAAATGAAAGAGAACAAAGAATATCTTATTAAATTTAGAATTGGTTCAATTTTTAGTTCAAATCAACATGACAATTTAAATCATTTTTTGAACTATTTACAAGTTTACACAAAACTGACCACATATGTATAAAGCTCTCTTAGTGTAGACCATATAATGATCATATAAAGGAAAACCATAAATATAGGGTGACATATAAAATATTTTAACTTGCTTCAATAGACGTAGGGCTACTATTGGAGAAGATAAGTAAAGTAGTGCTAGATGAAGGACTACTGTTGGAGAAAGAGAGTTAGGGGACGACTCCTAATTGTTGGAGAAGTAGAGAGTTGAGAAAGGAATGAGTCATCAGGTAATTAGGAAGAAAGATAGAATAACTATGTTTCTCTAATTTTAACATAGCGTATAAGTTGTAACTTTTAAGTGTTATAGCTTTTTTTAATTTTATTTTGGGCTAACGAGTTAGCTGAACTTAAATGAAACTTTTTTGAAATATTTAACCTAGTTTTAATTTAATTTGATTTGTGTTCTAATCAGGTTCAATGATTTGGTCAATTGTACTATGAAATAGATTTCCACCCCTGCTAGCAACATGAAAAGAATCAACATGTGAATTTTTCAAGTCCTTCTAGGATTCACTTATCCTGGGAAAATTAGATTTGCTAATATTGCTTTGAAAACCTTGATTAGTTTCAGGATTCCCTAGAGTAATATACTTGTCAGTTGCAATCTCATCTAGGAGGCTACTTGAGATTCCACCATGCTTTCCAAAATTATCATTAGTCTCTTTAATGGCATGATTTTTGAAAAAATTTAAGTTATAAATCTAATTAATTAGAGGGATGAATAAGTAATTAATCAAATTATGCCAAATTAAAATTTGAAAAATGTCCAAACATATAATCATATGTAAATTAAATAATGTAAAAATAAAGATTGACACACAAGATTTTTAGGTGAAAACAACCTAAGTCACATAATAGTCTAAGAGAAAAATCACCAATACACTGGACTCCTAACTATCTACAGTGAAAATAAATTTCAATTACATGGCCAAGACTTGAACTAACCTCTAAGATAATGCCCCAAAGTAATTTACTTACATGTTGATGCTTTCCTTCACAATCTCCACAAGAATGGTGTTTAGATCCGAACCAACATTCTGATAAACTTAAGTAACACGAGCAATTGAATTCGTTCAACTAGGACATGAAATGTTAACACAATAAGGCAAGTGCAAAGTGTGTCATACAGCATATTCAATAATGAATAAACCTAACTAGAAAAATTAAAAATATATCAGTTAATATTAAATCATCTAACAACCCTAATACAAGAAGATTAAGCATATGCTCAATAAACATAGTTTCTTTCAAATTAAATAATCAAATGAAAAAATTATGATATTACACACAATTATTTGATCCAAGCATTTAAGAATATAATAAAGAAAAATTTATATGAACGTATAATCAAAATATCATAAATTAAATAAGTTTATTAATCAATTAAATACAACTACCAATGTTTAATAAATTAGTTAAAGAAAGAAATCTATACAAATATGATTTTTTTTTTGAAAAAACATTTCGAGAGAGAGAGCACAAAAACAACTAAAAAATTATAATGAATGTGGTTGTTTTAACTAATGAGTAATGAGTTTTATTTATCAGAAAATCCAAAAGCCTAATCATATGTAATTAATAATGTTTTTTCTATTACAATTAGTATTAGTAATACAACTACCAATATTTAACAGATTAATTAAAAAAAGAAACCTAAATAAATATGATTTTGTTTTTGCAAAACATTTTGAGAGAGAGAGCACAAAAACAACTAAAACGTTATAATGAATGTAGTTGTTTGAACTAATGATTAATGAGTTTTATTTATCTGAAAAATCAAAAACCTAATCATATGTAATTAATAATATGTTTTTTATTACAATTAGTATTAGTAATACTCATTAACCAAGAAGACTCATATTTAAATAAGAGATCTTTTTAAAGTAGTTTCATTGAGATTTTAGACATTCTCTTATGTTATAATTTACATTATATCTTTTCCAATATTTTAGTCTATATCTTATCTAATATTTTAGGATATATTTAAAAATATTGAAGCATATTAAAGAAAAGACTACATGATAATTTCATAAATTGATTATAGTTTAAATAAAATTTTAAGTTGAAGTATTAGCCACTCAATCGATCCAGTCCAGGCTCGATCTATCAATCTTGTATAATTGATCGATCAAAACTCTTTTGATCGATCTACTAATGATTAAAATAAACCTGAAACTATGTAGATCGATCTAGTCCTTGATCTATCAAATCCAACTTGGTCAATCTATCCAAACTTGAAAATCAACTCAAAAGGATATAGATTGTACATGATCGATCTTCGATTGATGGACCCAATACTTGATTGAACAACTAAAGTATATATCAAATATTCTTAAGTGTATAACATGTATTATAATATGCATGAGGATGAGTATATACTTGAAATATGTTGACTTGAAGTTCAAAAGTTTCTTCGGCTTTGAATAGCAGTAATGAAAAATGTGCTTATAAACTTGTTTACAATCAAACATTTTAATCACGTATATCGTCAACATTCATATATACCTTATAATCTTTTCCTTTGGAATACTCATGTGATAAAACCTATTTCTCTCTACATGATGCTTATAAAAAAAATTAAATTTTACATAGTAGTATTATTCTATTATCTGGTGAAGCTATCTTGGCTTGAATCTTTGAGCTCACATGTACACCGAAGATCAAATAGAAAAATATGTATACACCTTGTCTCGAAAGACTCATTATTTATTAATTCAATGTATATGATAATAATAAATAAAAGAAATAAACATAAGCGGTGACTAATAACATATAACATCTAAATTTTAAAATTACTCTCCCTATGTGACATATTAATTAATAAATAGAAAAAATTAATCAATATGTTCTCATCTTAGGTGCAATCTTGTTCAAAAGTTGACTATTCATTGAAGGCATAAGGATTTTGACAAGGCACAAACATATTTATCCATAAAGTGACATATCAACAATCACCTTAAATAAGATACATGTTTGAACTTCAAAAGTATGTTATTTAATTCATTTATGATCATTCATGGAATTTTCAAAGGAAAGCATATCAACTATCATGAAAAAAATGCAATCGAATCCTTAATTTCACCCCAAAAATATTTATGAAGAGAAAAATTAAAATGTTTTTATTCTCCCTTTCTTATATATATAAGGATTGGTTATTTATTTATTTATTTACTTTTTGTATAACCGATTTTTGACTTATATATATAAGAAAGGGAGAATAATAATATTTTAAGTCGAAATACTCAATTACACAATAAAGAGTCAATAAAAAATAAGTCAAGTTTGTAAAAGAAAGTAGTATATAAAGTCTAATTCATTGTTAAAACAAATATATGCTCCCTTTTTTCTTATTAATTATTAAACAAATAAAAAGGAACAAACCTACTAAAAATGCTCACTGAGGGTTTATTAATCACTCAAACAAAAGTATCTAAGTATATCAAAATGACGATCAAGTGATTAGAAATAAACAATAATTTATAACTCAAATTTTCCTTAATTTTGATTTCTTTATATCTTTGACTTAGAACTCAACTACTTAGCTGTCATAGGCCTTTTTCAAACTTACCTTTGGATTTCACATTCATCCTTAATGAAGATACAACATGCATGGTGTCATAGGCCTTTTTCAAACTTACCTTTGGATTTCACATTCATCCTTAATGAAGATACAACATGCATGGTATGATGATGATAATTTTAGTCCTAGAATAAAATGTGTTGAATTTCATTTGCCTCTTTGAAACAACTTTATGCTTTCTAGTGTAATTATTGGACATAATATCATAGATGGATTATAATTATGAGTCCTATAACTAGAAGCATGGAAATAATTATTAAATTTATGAGTATTTATCAAAAATCTTCACTTGGGCCTAATATGAACTTTCCTACCACAATAATGACATATAAGCACAAATTTAATAGTATTTTCTACCATAGGTGCCATGGTTTTTTTTTTTTGCATAATAGGTAACTGTAAGAGTAAAGGTAGAAGGCCTTACAAATATGATTTTTGATGTTAAAGGTATGGAGCTCTCATTCTTATAACCAAAGCCATGTGTATTACATAAAGAAGATGGGTTAGGTGGTGTTACAAACTGAGTTATTTTTAGATGATGGTATAGAATGCTCATCTATATAACCTAGCCCTCTCTTATCTCCAACATGTTTTTTATAGTCAAGAACTCTATTTAACCTTTCAGTTCCAATGGTCAACCTCTTTACGACTTCATTTGATTCTTCAAGTGATGACCTACGTAATTTGTCATAATTTATCACTTCTCAACTTTAACTTTAATTTAATTTAATTTATTTTTTATTGATTTTAGACTTAATTATTATTTAAATTTTATTTCAAATTTAAAGAAAATGAAGATCCAAAATTTTAGAAGCATATTGTCTAAGAACTCTCAAATTTAAAAGAAGATTTATTTAAATCAAATTTATATTAAGATGTATTTAAATTAAGATATATATATATATATATATATATATAAATAGGGAGAAAAAGCAAAACCGGTGCAAAAGTAAAAAGAAAAGAAAAAAAGAAACATAAAAAGCATAGGAAAACGCTAAAGAATAGAGGCTGAAATAAAGAAACACGAGACAGATTTTTTTCAGCATTGATTTTCCTTACAATTTCTCTCGGAAAAATTACGGTGAATTCATTTATTTTAAATTTAATTTTTAGTATGAACTAAGATTTCTTTATTCTAGAAAAAATATGTAATTTAATTCCAAATATACTTGATTTTCTATGTTAATTTGAATTATTTCTCTTCATGTTTGTCTTATTTATTCTGAGTTTAATGTGTCTAATTAACTGATCATTAATTACATGATTTTAGTCTTGTGATTTACTATCGAAAGAGTTGTATGGATTTGTGTAGTTTTAAAATCATTGGTCTTAATACTTTCTTGCTTTATTAAATTACATACTCTTGTGTAAATTAATGAGTAAGAATATTTCCAATTGACTATCGAAATAGGCTTTTAGATTTTTTTTAGAGATTGCTAACAAACAAAGAGAATTAAATTCAAATAGCTAGATAAGTAAATTATAGTTATGGATTAGATGAAATCGATTTCCTAGACATTTTCTTCCCATTGATTTGATTCTCAAACAACATCTTTATTTTTTTTTTGCATATTTTCTTTAAATTGATTTTATTTTAAATTCCAATTACAACCTTAGTGATTTCTCTAGATAAAATTGTGATTAGTATAATTTTGATATTTGTTAAAAATAAGTTACCAATCCCTGAGAACGATACTCTTCTTATCACTTTATTATAAAACTATAATACTATGCACTTTTAGTTTTGCACCGATTACCAAGTTTCTGTACTAAATTCCTGTTTTCCTATTGAAGATCTACAAAACTTGAATTCAAACCACTAGTAAATTCAAACAATTCAATTTGTTTCTTTTTCTATGATTATGATATTTAATTCATAAGATTTAAGCTTATCATTTAATTTGATTACTTCTACAAGTAACCTATCATTTTCCTTTTTAGAATCTATTAAATCTATAAATAGTTCATCAAGACTATTAGCATCAAATTCATTTAGCAGGAATTCAAAACCATTTTTCTCATAATTTAAATCAATGTCATACTTACTAGAATGTCCATCATTAGTTGTAGAAAATGTCAAATAGTTGGTGCCATTGTTATCTAAGTCATTTAGATTGTTGTTGTCACTTTATGAATCACTAAGTATAGCATTAATAACTCTTTTAGATCTTTTCTTTTTATTAGCATACTCAATTGTAAAGTGACCAATCTCATTGTATTCAAAATATTTAGGTCCATTGGTTTTAGATTTATTACCTTTTGAACTCATAAATTTGAGTTCTCTTAGATTCTGATCCATAACAAGGTCTTAGACAAACACTATAAGTATATCTAGTGACCCATTTTGATACCAATTGAATTTTTTTTATTTATGATCTAATTAACTAGAGAGGTGAATAGATAATTAATCAAATTATGTCAAATTAAAATGTTACAAATGGCTAAAAATTCAATCATATGTAAATAAAATAATGCAAAAATAAAGATTGACACATAAGATTTCTCGATAAAAACAACCTAAGAGAAAAAAACACCAATCCACTTGACAACCTAAACATCCACTATGAAAATAAGGTTCAATTACAAGGCCAGTGCTTAAATTACCTTTCAAGATAATGCCCCCATGTAATTTACTTACAAGTCACTACTTTCCTTTACAGTCTCCTAAAATGTTAGCACAATAACACAAATACAAAGTGTGTCATAGAGAAAATTCAATAATGAATAATTCTAACTAGAATATTCAAGAATATATCAGTTAATTTTAAATCATCTAACAACCCTAGAACAAGTATATTAAACACAAGTTCAATAAAGATAGCTTCTTTAAAGTTAAATAATCAAATCAAATAATTATGATATTACATACACAATTATTTGATCAAAGCATTCTAGAACATAATAAAGAAGAAGCTATATGAAAATATAATCAAAATATCATAAATTAAATAGACTTATTAATCAATCAAATACAACCATCATTGTTTGATACATTAATTAAAAAAAGAAATCTAAACAATTATGATCTTACTTTTGCAAAACGTTTTGAGAGAGAGAGTACAAAAATAATTAAAAAATTATAATGAATGTGATTGTTTGAAACAATGAGCAATAATTTTATTTATATGAATAATAGTTCTTTTTTAAGTAGTTTTATTGAAATTTTAGGCTCTCTTAGGCTATATTGTAGGTTATATTTTATCTAATATTTTAGTCTATATCTTATTCAATATTTTAGCTTATATTTTGTCCAACATTTTAGCCTATATTTTATCCTATAATTTAGGCTATATTTTATCTAATATTTTAGGACATATTTTTAAAATATTAAAGTATATTAAAGAAAAGACTAAAAGATATTTTCTTAAATTGACTCGAATTTAAATAAATATTTTAAGTTGAAGCCCTAATTGCTCGATCAATCCAGTCCAAGCTCGATCAATCGACCTTGTATGTTTGATCGATTGAAACCTTTTTTTGATTTTTGATTAATCTAGCAACGATTAAAATAAACCTGATATAAGATAGATCGAATACAATCAATTCTCGATCAATCAAACAAACCCAACTCGATAGTTCTATCCCAATTTAAAAATCAACCTGAGGGGACATAAATTGTACAAGATCGAGATCCTCATTCGATCAATCGTCCCAATACTTGATTGATTAACTAAAGTATATACCAAATATTTTTGAGTGTATAACATATATTCTAACGTGCATAAAGAAGAGTATATACTTGAAATATGTTGACTTGAAGCTCGAAAGTTTATTCTGCTTTCAATAGCGGTTATGAAAAACATGCCTAGAAACTTATTTAAATTTAAACATTTTGTTCACAAATATCGCTACACTCACATATACCTTACAATTTTGATTAGCATCTAATGGTGCAGCATACCCTAAATTACTATCTATGACATTGGTCTAAAGAAAATGACTTGTAATCTTCCTTTGGTACAATACTAATGTGTATTATTTGACAAAGCTTCTTCTTGGTTTGGGAATAATGAAATACATTGTTGTTATTGTCTACAACTAACATTGAAAGATCAGAAACGACACTGCCAGATTTGTCTGTTGCACCAGCTCCATTTGAATCTGTTACTTGTGGATGCTTAGCATCTAAAGATTGTTTTTCAATTGAATATACCTCAGAAGCCTGGACCTGGCTAGTTGAAGATGAAGCCTTCTTGCCAAGCTCTGCCGCTTTTTTCTTGCGAAATTCCTCTAACTGTAATTAGAGAACTAAACCACGCGTAAATTCCCATATGAAATTTCAAAGAGAACAAATATAATACAAAAAACTTTTCTAGACATGTAAACAAAATAATTTACTGCAAACCAATGTATGCTTTCCTACCACATATTAAAGAAACAATAACCAAAAAAATGTGTTCGTTAATGTAAAGTGTATCAGTAAATAGGTATTTTCATAATTAATATATTAGGCTAATACATATTAAGCAACTGATTCAGGGAGCATTTACAGAAAAGTGAGTTTTAAGCAATCAACGCAGTGAGACTAAGGAAAGAAGGGGAAGGCAAGCCTTCCTTTAACAGTAGAATGCAGCTATGATACCAACAAGTCCCAATTTCCCAATCAAGTAAAAGAAAGAGATGCGGTTGCAAGACTTAAAGAGATATCTCATAGTCAAAGTGAAACTAAGATGATCTTTGAAACAATGACAAAATACTTAAATCCCATGATCGAAAGCATTAACAGGACCAGCAAATACAAAGTAAAAATTAATGAGGAATCAAGTAGATAAAAAAAAAATTATACAGCTTAGCATCCAATTTATCTGGTAGGTTTGTTTTGTTTACATTTTTTATAAGTTATTTTGAATAAAAATACATATTTATATTATTTCTTCGTTTAGATTTGACTCTTTGGTTATTTTTATTTATTTAGGTATTCATCTATGATGATCTATGTTATATTTATGCTCAAAAAATTTGTGTTTTAGTATCAATCTGGATTGGATCCTAGTGTTATAGATCATGAAGATTACAATATTGTATCAAGATGTCCTTTTTTCTAAATAACGATAAATATTTCAACTAGAACCACTAAACAATAAATTCAAAAACCTTAAAATAAAGTGAAATATAAAAGCTTAAGATTTTTCTATGTGTTTAAGATGATTTTTAATTTTAATTTAACAATTTTAATTATTGATGTATTTAGATAGATGATTTTTTATCTAGATTTTACATTTTAATCTTTAATAAAATTCTATTTTTTCAAAAAAAAAATTATTATTTTCCTTCTCCATTTAGCTTCAATTAAGCTTTATTTTCTTGTAAATTGGTAAACACTTTGTACATCTTCAAATATTCTTATATTATGTGGATTTTTTTAACATTAGGTAGGACTATTATTCGCAGATTTATAAGATGAAACAAACTGTTAGGATCTCAGATTATCATGATAAGGTCGTCTTTAACCTTTTGATACTTAAGTTAATAACAAGGTGATGAAGATTAGAGAAGATCTAGATTTCGCTATGAGAGTAAAGATAATGTTGATCATCTTATATGATGACTTAATACATATTAGGCTTAGTTTGTAAAGTCTTTTGTTGATTGACACCACTCTTTGCTTGTCACATGAGATACACTAAATTATACCAAATGCGAGACTTATATGATATTCCTATTTCTCAAATATCATTTAATAAAAAAAAATTGGACTTGGCAAGAAGTTTTTGCAAAAGAGGAAAAAAGAAGAAAACAATAGAAATGTAAATATGTAATAGGACTAATATCATAATTAGATTTATAACTAACACAAGATAATATGACACTTCTAATTACAATAATAAAAAATAATTACACAATTTATTGTCACTTATAAAACTTTAAGCAATCTGAGTCGACTGTAGCTTAGACTTGCTTATTTTGATCACATCGGTGGTGATGCCAACACAGAGTACTTTGAATAAGCGAAGCTGCGAATGATTCTGGTTTTAAATCAAACTTCCCAGATTTTGCAAGACTTTGTATAAGTCAGATCTTGAATCTATTGACTACAATTCTTATATCTTTGTCCATTATAACAAAGGCCTCCACCTTTGTATGAGCTTTCACATTTGTATCTGAGATAAAAACATATGAATCAGAGCCAACCCTAAGAAGTACTGATTTAAAAAAGCTCTTCTCCATAAACATTTTCTTCCCAAATACGTCTACAGTTGCCCATAATATTAACACTATTGCTATTACCATCATTAGTTTTAAAGTTCCATATAACACCTTGTATGATTAATAACATAAAATCCAATGGTTTTCCTTCACGAATTATGTAACTGTTCTCAGAATAGATCACTGGTTTTAGGTAAGTAGTAATCTCCTCCAACATTTTGTTGTTTGCATTTTGAAGAGTTGTAACCTATAATGTTAAATAAAATAAATTATATTTTTTATGTTTATATTTAATTGTCTTATTTTTATTTGATTTTTTTTTTCTCTATTTTAGTTATTCAAGTAAACAAAATGATTGCCTAATGCAATTAAAAATATAATTAGGTGAAAAAATGCATTCTTTATTCATAAAAGATAGCTTTTAATAATATAATAATAAAATTATAATAATTAAAAAATTAACATTACGTGTAAATGTCATTTTTATAATAATAGTAATAACTATAAGATCATGAAAGTACTTTCACTTAAAATAATAAATTGTATTTATTTTTGTCAACAAGTTGTGATTAAAATGGGATGAAGTCAATTCTTAACATGTAAAATGCCCAAAATTTTAGTTATGATTTATAAGTGTATGAGTTTGGATTGTAAAAAATAATATTGATAAAGACTAAATTTCTCTTTTAACAAAAAAATGTTAGTTTATGGCCGGTCTCCATAACTAGAGACCAAAGAACTTGGGTGAATGGTTGTCCTTTTAACATCTTTGAAAATGTTTACATTTGTGTAAATAATACCTGCATATATGAAATCACCTACTTAAAAAAATACAATTACATAGACCTTCTTTTTTGAACTGATAGAAGAGAAAGTAAAATTTTCAAATGAATATCTTTGATTTCTGGCATGCATCGAATCTTTCGCATTAAAGTTTCTTTAATCTTATCACTATTGGGAATGTTATTGTTATTTAACCACACATCCATATCTAGTTCTCTCTATTTCATCCCCAGCCATTTTTCCTTTGTTAATACTGCACCTGTCAAGACCTCAATATACACTTATGCTACAATTATATAACTTAACCTCAATATACACCTATGCTACAATTATATAACTTAATTAATTATAAGTAGTAATTTTGTTTTCACTTACCACTTTAGTATGGTTAGTAAAATGCTTGATATATATATTGTCCTGCATCAATTATTTTAACAATGCTATTACTAACTTTTATCATTTATGTTATAACGGTGTCAGAGCTATATATATATATTCAGAACAAACCTGGACTTGTCCAATAAAATACAAAAAAAGTATGAGCCCAGAGGTGAAAATTAAGGTTGCGAAGGTCTCCCACACATAGCCACTTGTTTGGAGGTTTTGGCCAAAAGAACTATACATCATAAAATTAAAAACAAAATAATATTTTTAATTATTAATTTTTTACGAAGTTACAATAAAACTGGATGTAATTATATTTTTTTTTTTGACTCATATAAACAAAGACAAACTCTTAAAAATGTCATGTCTTACCTCAGATTTCGCAATCCCCACCAAAAAGAATGAATAATCTTACTTGGAATACTTTTTTTGTGAAGCAATAAACCAGTTTTAATTGCTTCTGTGTAGATTCCAAAATCAATGTCTGGTTGATTTACAGAGCAAAAGTTACTAATAAATGTCCAATTCTTCGTAATGTTGTCTTTGCAATTAAAATTAAAAATATCTGTATAACTTGTGTCTGGTTGAACGTAGTCGATATATAGTTTATATGCCTTGTACCAACATGATATCTCTTACTGTACTGCAAAGAAGTACCGGAAGGATCCGAATATCTGTATTCAAAGTTAACAAGTCAATGGAAAATTAAAAAAAATATATAATTACCTATAAAATATAATTAGATATATTTAAGTATCGTATTTTATTTAATATTTTTAATAAACTTATGATATAATATTATCTAATTTTATTTAAATATTATTTTATCTCTATTACATTTTATTTACTTTATAACCATAATATGATTAATTTTAAACATAATATTCTATCATTTCATAATAAAATTTTACATTATAAATAATTATACATTTATCATATTTTTTATTTTTTATTATTTTTACTTGTTTTATTTATGCTATTTAAAACAAATAAGATATTACAATTAATATTATCTATCATAAAAAATAATTAAGACAAGATAAAGATAGATTATTAAAATTAATAGGTTCTATATTAGATTTCATAACTAACTCATCTTAATTTACCATTAATTTTGGTCCAAAATTAATAACTTTTTAAAAATTTAGTTAAAAATGTCATAAAATAAGTACCTGTACACATGATCATCACTTGTGATTTTGAGACCTCAAACTCTATTTTTTCATTAAAGGTAATTGCAACTTACATAGTTTTTTAAGATATTAAGAAAACTCTAATTTTTTATAACTTAATTATTCTCGTGAATTTACTTTTAAATCCACTAAAAAAGTCACATGTATTTTATACTATATAAAAAATGTATCATTTTTTTAACAGAAAAAAACCTATAATTTTTATGTTATACAAAAATTGAAAATTTTGCATAACTTTGAAGTATATCTTTAAATTATACAAAAAGAAACAACATGAATTGTACTATATAATAAAAAAAGGAGAAGGAAATTACATGAATGAGTCCAAAGAAAAACAACAAATTTCAAAATATTATTACTTTAGGAGAGATAAAAGAAATCTTTTTAATTCCCAAGCACGTAAGATATATCGTTGAAGTTCTTGGAAAATATTGAAACACGATGATAGAGTTCAAATTCTTTTTTTTAATCAACTGTTTGGAGCTTTCTCCTCCGGTAAAAAAATGTGTAATTAATGCCTAAAAATATATATATGGGTTCATCTTAAGTGTTCAAATCATGACAAAAAAAAAACATATCTCATATGTTTTAACACTTAATTACTAAATTACATAAGTACTAATTTTAATAATTTTACTTTTCATAAATTTACCGAACACACATTTTTAATGGGAATTGAATTTACCGAACACACAATTCTCAAATAATGCTGATTATACATAAAGTGAAATGAGTGAATAAAGTAAAAATAGGTGGATGTATCGAGCTAATTATTGAAGTAAGATAAGATCAATAAAGTAAAAATGAGTGGATGGCTTTTTTTTTATATAATAAAGTCTCGTCTAATCAAATTATTTAAATTTTTAATTTTATAAAAAAATAAATTTAAGATAAATTATATTTTTTTAATAATTAAATATAATCACTTACGTTTCCTCCTTTCTAAACTATATCAAATTCGATTTGCAGGTTCAATTTATTATTTTATTTTATATTAAAAGTTATATAAATTTTTTCTATTTTTGAATCCATAACATTAAATATTATATTAAAAAATATATTTATTTATAAAATAAAATATTATTTTATCAATTATTATATTCAATCAATTAATTAATTATACATTATTATTAATTAATTAAAAATTATATTATTAAAAAAATAAAAAAATTAGTAAATAAAATATTATCTTTTTTATATAAATTAAAATTATATTTAATTAAAAAATATATAATTAAAAATATATATAAATAGATATTAATTCATTTAATTACTATATTCATCTAAATGTTCAATTAATGTATTTTTAATTACAATATGAGATTCTCTATTCTTGATTTATTTATGTCCAGAAATAAATTTTTTAATATTTTTATATTGTATACGTAATTTTTAATTATTATATGTAATAAAAATTTAACAATATAACTGATGTTTTAGTTTATATTAAATTTTTAATTCTGTCTCATTAATAATTTTATATCGTATAATTAATTTTATATGTATATATAATATAAAATTTAATAATATTTTTAAAATTTAAAAAAAAATAAGCAATGTAAACAATGTTTACAAAGATAAATAATATTTCAATAAATTTAATATAATAATGTTCATGGTACTAAAGTTATAGATTGGGTTGGAGATGAATTTTGGTTCCAATTGAAGAAAAACTACACACAAAGGAGGGAGATTAAATCTTCATATATATTCATATCATTCTATGGATTCCTTGGCATTTATATAGCCATACTGATCAGATTATTGAAAGGAAATTACATTGATTTCACTAATTCAGTTGGATCATAACAGAAAATCAGTAGAGAAGCTACGGACTCACCTACGCGCCTTTCATACCTGTTAGAGTGCATCTAACTACCTTAGTGGTTCCTCACTAACCGATCTGGTGTTCCCCAACTCTTCTGAGCATGATCGTTGCCCCAAGATCAGCCCTAACCATCTTCCTTCTTCTCTGCGAACGTATGAGGACTGGTGCGTTTTTGCACCCATTAACTCCTCCCTGCCTGAGGTTCATTGTCCGCAATGATGAAAGATGGATATGTTTTAGAAAAACGCCATTCATTTTCCCATGTAGCATCCTCTATCGATGCTCTTGCCCACTTTACTAAAATTTCTGATTTTAGTCGATATTTTCCCTTTTGGATCACTCTTCGGTCCAAGATAGACTCAGGTTGAGGAAGCATTGTTGAATTGTCTGAAATAGGAGGTAGGACTGCGAGAGGTGGAACGTCCTTCCCCAAGTGTCTCTTGAGGCGACTAACATGAAATACATTGTGTATCTGGGATTCAGGAGGCAATTCCAGCCTATACGCTACTGCCCCAATTCGTGCTGTGATTTTGTATGGCCCATAGAAACGTGGAGCTAACTTAATGGCAGCTCGGAAAGCCACAGATGTTTGTCTATATGGTTGGAGGCGGAGGTATATATAATCTCCTACTGCAAAGGACACTTCTCTACAATGTTGATCAGCGTGGCACTTCATACGGTTCTGAGCTATCAGGAGATGGTGGCGCAGATCACGCAAAATGGTGTCCCTATCACGCAAGCATTCATCTACCAACTAAACTTTGGAAGTACCTCGAATGTAAGCCAACAGGTGAGGGGGTGGGTGACCATAAACTGCTTCAAAGGGTGTCATTTTAGTGGAATAATGTGTTGTTGTATTATAACTATATTCTGCCCAAGGTAACCATTCTATCCATTGGCTTGGCTGTTCCCCAGTAAAGCAATGTAGATATTGTTCCAAGGTGCGGTTGATTACTTCAGTCTGCCCATCGGTTTGAGGGTGGTAACTTGAGCTCATACAAAGTTTAGTAGCATGTAGGCTGAATAGGGCTTTCTAGAAGGAACTTACAAATATTTTGTCTCTGTCACTGATTATTTAAGTGGGGATGCCATGTAAGCATACTATGTTTGCCACAAAAGCTTTAGCAACAATTAGGGTAGTGAAGGGATGTCTTAAGGCTATGAAGTGGCCATATTTGGTCAAACGGTCTACTACCACCATAATTACCGTATGTCCTTTGGAAGGGGGTAGCCCTTCTATGAAATCCATTGAAATATCTGTCCAACTTTTATTAGGAATAGGTAGGGGCTGTAGTAATCCAGCGGGTTTCATGCAGTCATTTTTGCACCTTTGGCATATATCACATGAACGTAGGAATCTTTTCACACCTTGCTGCATGTTGGGCCATATAAAATTTTGTTTGATGCGGGCAAGTGTCTTGTGGAATCCGAAGTGCCCTACTGTTGGTGTTGAATGGCATTCAACCATAAGCTGAGGAATTAGGGAGGACTGGGGTTTAGATAAACCTTTTTTTTAACCAAACCCCATCACGCTGGCAAAAAAAATGTGTTCCCCCTGTGGAGATTCTGGCTTGTAGCTTTTCATAGAATGGATCTTGTTGGACTTCTTTTTGGAGGCTAGACTACCAGGCTGCTTGGGGTTGCGAGATGGAGATCAATTGAAATTCCACCCTTCTTGATAATGAGTCTGTTGCCTGATTCTCTGAGCCCTTCTTGTATTCAATCTAATAGTCATACCCGAGTAGCTTAGGTAACCATCTTGCTTGAGCTGGGGTGGTAATTCTTTGCTCTAAGAGGTATTTAAGGCTTCACTAGTCTGTACGCATGATGAAAGGTTTTCCCAACAGATAGGGGCACCATAGTTTGATAGCCTTCACCACAGTCAACATTTCCCTTTCATAAGTTGATAGTGCCAACGCTGATCCCTTGAGGGCAACACTGTAATAAGCTACTGTACGATTTTCCTGGGTCAAGACTGCTCCTAGCCCCTTGCCACTAGCATCACATTCCATGACAAAGGGTTGAGTAAAGTTAGGTAACCTTAGGACAGGAGGGGAAGTTAGTGCCTTCTTCAATTTTTGAAAGGCCTGAGCTGCAGCCTCATTCCACTGGAACCCTTCCTTCCCTAATAGGGAGGTGAGAGGTGCTTCTATTCCACCAAAGTGTCTAATAAATTTTCTGTAATAGCCAGCCAATCCTAGGAATCCTCTGACTCCCTTTGCTGTGGTTGGGGTTGGCCATTCTATAACAGCTCAAATTTTTGCAGGATCCACGGTTACCCCTTGTTCTAATATCAGGTGCCCTAGGTATTCCACCTACAATACTCCAAAATGGAATTTGGAAGGTTTAACAATTAAACTGTTAGTTTCTAATACCTGTAAGACCGTTTGTAGATGCGTGTGTGATCCTCCCAGGACTGATAATACACTAAAATGTCATCAAAGAAAACCAATATAAACTTCCTGAGGTAGGGTCTGAAAAGATCATTCATTAAGTTCTGAAAGGTGGCTGGGGCATTAGTGAGACCAAAAGGCATCACAAGAAACTCATAGTGGCCTTCATGTGTCCGGAAGGCTGTTTTTGGAGTATCTTCTTCACGAACCCTGATCTGATGATACCCTGATCGAAGATCCAGTTTGGAGTAGACTCTGGCTCCATGCAATTCGTCCAATAGTTCATCTATGACCGGTATAGGGTATTTGTCTTTGATAGTAATGGAGTTCAGAGACCTGTAATCCACACAAAATCTCCAAGTTCCATCAGTTTTTCTTACTAGTAATACTGGTGATGAGAAGGGGATGTTGCTTGGTCTAATCAGATTAGAGTGTAGGAGCTATGATACCATTTTTTCTATCTCATTTTTCTGATAGTAGGGGTAACGGTAGGGTCTTACACTTATTGGTCCAGTTCCTGGTTGTAGGGGATGCAGTGATCATGTAATCGTTTAGGAGGAAGGCTGGTGGAGGGTTCAAATACTTGGGAAAATGCAGCAAATATTTTACTTATCTCAGGTGAATGAGTTCTGGTTTGTTCCTTTGCAGGTTTAGTGGGAAGTATCTGAAGGAACAACCCTGTATCTGGCAAGCTCTGGGTTTCCTTGCATGTTAGGGCTATAATGTTTGTGTGCCCTAATCCTTGAAGCTTATGAGTAGTACCTTTCTCCTGGAAACTGATGGTTAGCTTCTTATAATCCATCTCAATAGGACCCAAAGTCTCCAGCCATTGGACCCCTAGCACCAGTTGGCATGCTGCAACAGGGAGGACATAGAAATCTGCGGTTACCTGATACCCCTGTATGGTAAGGCTAAGGTTGCAGCATTGCCCTGCGCATTCTACCTTCTCACGATTGGCCACCATTACTTCTAGCTTCTTTCCCTTGGTGATAGTTATTCCACACTGGAGAGTAAGAGCTTGATCAATGAAATTATGAGTACTACCTCCGTCAATCAAGACTAGCACTCTTTTTTTTTAACTGCCCCATTACTCGTATGGTTTGAGGATGTTCAGCTCCTGCTATGGCATGAAATGAGATTTCAGGCATTACCTGTGGTGATTCCTGCTCTACATCTTCTTTAGAGTTCCCTGAGAGAATTGTTCCATCTCTTCTATCATAAACAGTTGTGGTCTTGCACAACGGTGACCAGCTGTGAACTTCTCATCACAGTAGTAGCATAGTCCCTTATCTCGACGTTCACGTGCCTCCTGATTAGTGATGTGACAAAAGGTATTAGTTGAGGCAATTGGTGCTGAGTTGCTTCTTTGTTGAGGAGGGGGTCCTAATACACCAGTAGTAGGATTAGTGGAAGCCCTTACTGTCACAGAGGATGTTGGGTATCGTGGATACTGAATGGCCTTCCTCTGGAGCAGATTCTTTTCTTCAATCAGCCTTGCCACCCCTATAGCTTCAACTAACGTTCGTGGATTCTTAATTTTTAGTTCAATTCTGATCTCATCTCTTAATCCAGCAATGAAACAGCCTATCAGAAATTCTTCTGGAAGACCATCCACTCTGTGAGAAAGTTTCTCAAATGTTTCTTGGTAAGTAGCTACGCTTGTGGTATGTTTGAGTCTGGTCAGGGCTTCAGATGGATCTTCATAATCAGTTGGGCCAAATCTCAGCTGCATAGCGTGGACAAATTCCTCCCAAGTGAGTGGTCCACGGAACTTGGTGATCCATCTATGCCATTGTAAGGCAATACCATCCAAATGAAACGATGCCAACTGCACTCGTTGTTATGGTGTAGTATTTGTGAATTCAAAGTATTGCTCAGCTTTGTATATCCACCCAGTGGGATCTTCCCCTGCAAAAGTAGGGAATGATAGCCTCAAGTGGGAACATGGTGGCTCATTAGGGTTTTTGAACCCACTATTTGGGCGTGGGTTTTCTTCAGGTAAATTCCGAGTGACGCGAAGTCCCTGTAACTCGGTTAGCACAGCTTGTAAGGTTGCGCCTATCTGATTGAAGCCTGATTCATGCCTTGCCAGGGTTTCCATTACCTCGCCGCGAAACTCAGCATTGGATTTGCCCCTGGTATCCATGGCTTTGATACCACTATTAGGGATTAATTTTGGTTCCAATTGAAGAAAAACGACACACAAAGAAGAGAGATTAAATCTTCATATATATTCATATCATTCTCTGGATTCCTTGGCATTTATATAGCCATACAGATCAGATTATTGAAAGAAAATTACATTGATTTCACTAATTCAGTTGGATCGTAACAAAAAATCAGTAGAGAAGCTACGGACTCACCTACGCACCTTTCATACCTGTCAGAGTGCATCTAACTGCCTTAGTGGTTCCTCACTAACCGATCGGGTGTTCCCCAACTCTTCTGAGCATGATCGTTGCCTCAGGATCAGCCCTAATCATCTTCCTTCTTCTTTGCGAATGCGTGAGGGCTGGTGCGTTTTCGCAACCATCAATGATAAAGATAGAGTACGCTACCTACAAATCTAGCAAAAAAATTTATTAGTTGATTTAGGATGGTCAACTCAGTTCAATTGTTCTTCTTAGAAATTAAAAAAATATCTTAAAAATTTGTAATAATAAAAATTATATTTTAATAATATTAAACTATATTTAATAACAATCAATATTAAAAACTTGCTCTCAAAGCTATATAAATTTTCACAAAGAGTTCTCCGAGAAGATTAATCACTTAAATGTAAAATTAATTAATTATTTTGGATTGTAATATTTGTTTTTGATTAGTATAATATTAATGTTTTTGTGTTTATTTTTAGATGATATTTTTTACATATAAACTCAATGTTAAATAAAAAATTCAATACAAGTTATTCAATTATTTTCATTTTTAATATCATAAAAAATATATTTATCACGGTTAAAAAAACATATGTTTTAATACATTTATGGAGATCTATTAAATATATGCTCATTACATTATAAAAAATATATGTTACTTATGAGGAGTTAAAAATGAGGATAGTATGATATTATCATCACTTTACTTTCATAAATTATACACATTCTTCATCTTTCTTAAATTTATGTATTTTAGTTACTTTATTGATATAATTTACATATTTTAATCTTCTTTATTTGTTAACTATTTTGGTTTTTGATTTTTTTTAAAAACCTTAATAATAGAGAGATGATAGATATTTAACGTGAAAAATATCATAAAAAATGAAAAATAAAGTAATTGAAATGACCAAATTTGCAAAAATATAATAATAAATAAAGATATATAGCGGATTGAATTTTTTGTATAGTATTAGTCCATAATCTGATTTGATAATTACATTATGAATTTGCAACCCGCATCTTACTTGTACATTATCGTTATTTAAACCAATCTAATCCATTATATATGTGAATTAACTCAGACTAATTTACACAATCAATTGAATAATATTTTTATGACCACATAAAATTATTTTTATGCAAAATGTAAATATATATAACTCGAAAATAAAATTATAATATGTTACACTTAGTCTAATAGAATTGTCCATTAATGTTAGTAAAGTAAAAATAATTCATTATGCAATTTACAGCTAGATTGTGAAAAACTTTCATCCATTGCAATTACTTCATAGGATATAAATCATTTGCAATACTTCATGATGAAATTTGTGAATTAATCATATAAATAGATATTTTGTATATCCTAAAAATAAGGTGATTAAAGTGCATTTATTGTTTTAAAAAAATGGATTAATGTGTCTAATTTGTAAAAGTAAACTAACAATAAATAACTTTTTTCAAACAAAACTCTATTTAAGTTGTATCACTTGAAGTGTGAGTTACATTTATTAATTTATAATAAAATTTGAAAAAAAAACAATTGGTACAAAAATGAATCTTGGAAGAAATTTAAAATAAAAATAATTAAAACCCATCATATTTACTTATTATGAAATTGAAACAAAAAAATTGTTTTATTAAATGACTTTTTAATATAAAATTAGTTATTTTTAAAAAGGTTAATTTTAGAAAATAATGTTCAAATTATTTTAAGGAATTTAATTATGAGTTTTCCCTTAGTAATTAAGTTATCAGAAAATGGATAACTTAATTATACTAGCAAAAATGCACGTACTTTATACGTGAGTAATCTTATTTTATTTTCAAATCATATTTATTAAATTTATATAATAATAATAAATTTTTATATGTAATTTAAAAATCATAATTTGTAGTATAAAATAATATTAGACTCTAATAATTTTGGAGCCACAACTAAGTTATAATTTTGCCTTTTTTGAATAAATGAAATTAGGGAGTTATAATATTTGAATGAAAAATAAGAAAGTACACATCTTTATCATACACTTATAAACACCACTAACCCAATTTAAATTGAACTTATTTATTTTATTATTCAATTTGATTTAATTTATTTATAAAATGAAATTGATTAATCACACTTAATTAAAATTTCAAACATTAAAAGTTAAAATAAATATTAATTATCTTTGTAATTCATTTAGTTTAATTAAATATAAAAATTAATCAAAATAAGTGAATTGTCATAAGAATGGAGGGTTAAATGTATAGAAATTATTATTAATTTTTTTAGAAAACCAAATATTAAATATTAATAATTTGTTTAATTATAATTTAAAAAAACTCATATAGAGCAAATATGTACAAGTAATGAAAACCTTTTTTTTAAAACAAATTGTATTACCATATTTGAGTTTTTTCTTTTTTTCTTTTTTGAAAAATTATAAAAAATAACACTCCTAAAACTTATAATAATAACAAAAATAATACTATAATAATATTGAATGAGATTCAATTAGACTGCGTTTAACATTGAACGCATCAAATGACCATAGTTCAATTTGAACGATGTCCGATTTAATTGCATTCAATATGAAATGATGTACCAAGTTTTTTTATAATAGTAAAAATGTATTAGTTGAATATTAATAGTGTTATTTTTGGATGTTAGGATTGAGTTAAAACCTAAATTTGGTGTATAAGAATCAAATAGTGAGACTACCTTGTGAAATTATTAAGCCTATGTTAATATTTATTTTACTCTTTATAAATTATTAGATGATATCTATAAGTTTTGCATTGAATGTTAGAATTTTAAACATCAGATGAAGTATCATGTACTTATTTGCATTGCTTCGTTTAAATGATTTGAGTAGAATTTGAAGGTGTGTACTTGTCTTCATTCATACTGGACTTCTAGTATAGACAAGATATACATGGAATTCCCTTAGAAAAAATGCAAACTAGCCACTTACCATAATAATATATGTACATTATATGTACATGGATATGTTCTCTTAATAAAAAAAGGAAAAAAGAGAGAAAAATAGTTTAACTAAATACTATGACCTTGAGTTCTTGAAAGTAGTAACATGACTATTACCAAATAGTAGGAATAACCACTTGAAGTCTAATGCATTTTCATTCATCTTGAGGCATATTTTTAAAAATAGACAAATGCACAAAAAAATCCTCTAGTTATGCTCGTTAAATCAGTTTAATTTCTTCATTATTTTTGTAATAATTTAATTTTTTTTTTGTTATGTAAAATAACATTACAAAACAAGTAATAAAATTTAAAAAACTTTTTGTTTTTTTTATTTTTTTTTTCAATTTCATAGTAATTATTGTCTATTACTAAACGTTTTAATAATGCTTAAAATAATGTGAGATTAAAATAATAAAAATGATTATTGTTCATTCTAATGTTAATTTTCAAAATAAATGTAATAAACAACGAAAAAAATACAAAAAGACTAAATTATTATTTTTGACATAAAAAAATAGACTTTTGTTGTCACCTACCATTTCTAAAACTTGATTATTTTAGTCACCTAATTTATTGTATTTTTGAACGCTATTGTTCTTTCTTTTCTTTCTTTCTTTTTTGACATTTTTTGAATATTTTTTTGCAAAAAAACTTAAGTATGGTCAATTTGAACAATACTAGTAGGAGTTGATAAATATTTAATAAAAAAATATATAATAAAGTTATTAAAATGAACAAAAATAACAAAACAATATGATTAAAATTTTAACAAATGTAACAATAATGTGATTGTGCACTAGTTTAAGAAAATGTGTAAAATAGATAAAAGTAAAATAGTAATAAGTACAATCTTTTCTAGAAATGAAACTCTATGGTTATGCTATGCACTTATACCTTTATTTTACTAGGTGACGTTAAACCATTGACACAAATGTGTTTCCATGATTGACTTAAATATCTACTTTCTCTTTTTTTTCTTTTTCCTTTGTTTGAATGATTGGTCTCTTAAACTAAATACCATGTTATATATGCATTTGATAGAAAGCATGATTAGACTATTCGATCCTAAAGCAAGATTGAAAGCAAATGCAATAATATAAAAAGCACTTATGAAATGTGAGATGGATAAGTAAATTTAAAAGTACCCAAACTTACCCTCTCCTAAGAGAAATATGGAATAACTTCAATAAAAAAATGTATTGTTTTTTCCTGGATATAGCAAATAAAATATGCTTAGCTTATTTGTAATCTAAAAGCACCTTGCAAAATTTATCCTTATAAGTTATAAACTACTTTTGTATTTTATATTTAGCCAAAATATACATGTAAATTTTATATAACTCGTCACATTGATATATTATCTCAAACTTTTAAAGACATTATTATTAATATTATTATTATTTGAAAACTATAAATAATTTATTTGTTTATTTTTATATTTTCTAATTATACAAATATTTTAATTTTTAATTCCTAAAAATTATATCTATCACTTTACAAAAAACATATACTTAGTACACTTAGGAAGACACATGCATTAAACATAAGTTCATCACATTATGTATTAATACATATATTTGGTGCTTATGCACATGATACTTTAAAAATTTTACTCTCATAAATTTGATACACTACTCATATTTTTAAAAAGAGACAAATGCACCCAAAATTCTCTAATTATGCTGGTTAATTCAATTTAATTTCTTCATTATTTTTGTAATAATTTAATTTTGTTTTTATTAAGTAAAAATACGGTACAAAAAAGTAATAAAATTTTAAAACTTTTTGTTTTTATTTTTTATTTTTTTCAATTTGGTAGTAATTATGTCTATTACTAAAAGTTATATCTTAATAATGGTTAAAATAATGTGAGATTAAAATAATAAAAATGATTATATGTCATTCAACTGTGATTTTTTCAAAATAAATGTAATAATCAAAGAAAAAAATACAAAAAGATGAAATTATTATTTTGGACATAAAAAATGGACTTTTGTTGTACCTACCATTTTTAAAACTTATTATTTTAGTCACCTACCATTTATCCTTATAAGTTATAAACTACTTTTGTATTTTATATTTAGCCAAAATATACATATAAATTTTATATAACTCGTCATATTGATATATTATCTCAAACTTTTGAAGACGTTATTATTTATATTATTTTTATTTGAAAACCATAAATATTTTTTTTTGTTTATTTTTATATTGTCTAATTACACAAATATTTTAATTTTTAACTCCTAAAAATTATGCTCATTAAATCAGTTTAATTTCTTTATTATTTTTGTAAAAGATTTGTTTTTTTTGTTATGTAAAATAATAGTACACAATAATTAATAAAATTTTAAAACTTTTTGTTTTTATTTTTTATTTTTTTCAATTTCGTAGTAATTATTTTCTATTACTAAAAATTATATATTAAATTATAAAAGTTAAAATAACGTGAGAATAAAATAAAAATAATAATTATTTTTCATTCTAATGTAACTTTTTCAAAATAAAAGTAATGAAAAAAATACAAAAAATATTAAATTATTATTTTTGGCATAATAAAGGGACTTTTGTTGTCACCTACCATTTCTAAAACTTAATATTTTAGTTAGTTTATTTATTGTATTTTTGAACACTTTAGTTCTTTCTTTTTTCTTTTTTTTTAATACTTGTTTGGAAAAAAATTTAACTATAATCAATTTGAACCTTACTAATAGGAGTTGATAAATGTTTAATAAAAAATGTCATAAAAAGTTAAGAAAAATGTATAATAAAGTTACTAAAATGACCAAAATTGATAAAAAAAATGATTAAAATGTCAGCAAATGTAATAATAGGTGACCATGCACCAATTTAAAAAAATGTATGAAATTGATAAAAGTATAATAGTTCTAATTACAATCTTTTCTAGAAAGGAAACTCTATGGCTATGCTATCTACTTATTCCATTATTTTATTATGTGATGTTAATCCCTGGATACAAATGTGGTTCCATGATTGAGTTAAATCTCTACACTCTCTTTTTTTCTTTTCTTTTTTTTGAATGATTAGTCTCCTAAACTAAATAATATGTTATATATGCATTTGAAAGAAAATTGGATCCTAAAGATTGAAAGCAAATGCAATAATATAAAAAAACACTTATTAAATGTGAGATGGATAAGTAAATTTAAAACTACACAAACTTACCCTCTCCTAGGAGAAATATGGAATAACTTCAATAAAAAATTTATTATTTTTTTCTGGATATAGTAAATAAAATAAGCTTGGCTTATTTGTAATATAAATGCACCTTACAGAATTTTTCCTTATAAATTATAAACTACTTTTGTATTTTATATTTAGCCAAAATATACATATAAATTTTATATAACTCGTCACAATGATATATTATCTCAAACTTTTAAAGAAGTTATTATTAATATTATTATTATTTGAAAACTATAAATATTTTATTTGTTTATTTTTATATTGTCTAATTATACAAATATTTTAATTTTTAACTCCAAAAAATTATGTTTATCACTTTACAAAAAATATATACTTAATACACTTAGGAAGACGCATACATTAAACATAAGTTATTCACATTATGTATTAAAACATATGTTTGGTGCTTATGCACATTGATACTCTAAAAAGTTTAATTTCATAAATTTGATACACTATTCATATTCTTAAAAAGAGACAAATGTATCAAAAATCCTCTATGTTGGTTAAATCAGTTTAATTTCTTCATTATTTTTGTAATAATTTAATTTTTTTTGTTATGTAAAATAACAGTACAAAACAAGTAATAAAATTTTAAAACTTTTTGTTTTTGTTTTTTATTTTTTTCAATCTCATTGTAATTATTCTCTATTACTAAAAATTATATCTTAATAAAAATTAAAATAATGTGAGAATAAAATAAAAAAATTATTATTTGTCATTCTAATGTGAATTTTTCAAAATAAATGTAATAAACAACGAAAAAAATACAAAAAAAACTAAATTATTATTTTTGACATAAAATATGGACATTTGTTGTCACCTACCATTTATAAAACTTACTATTTTAGTCACCTACCATTTATCTTTATAATTTATAAACTACTTTTGTATTTTATATTTAACCAAAATATACATATAAATTTTATATAATTCGTCACATTGATATATTATCTCAAACTTTTGAAGACATTATTTATATTATTATTATTTGAAAACTATAAAAAGTTTATTTGTTTATTTTTATAGTCTAATTATACAAATATTTTAATTTTTAACTCCTAAAAATTATGCTCGTTAAATCAGTTTAATTTCTTTATTATTTTTATAATAATTTATTTTTTTTTGTTATGTAAAATAACAATACAAAATAATTAAAAAAATTAAAACTTTTTGTTTTTATTTTTTATTTTTTAGTAATTATTTTCTATTACTAAAAATTATATATTAAATTATAAAAGTTAAAATAACGTGAGAATAAAATAAAAATAATAATTATTTGTCATTCTATTGTAACTTTTTCAAAATAAAAGTACTGAAAAAAATACAAAAAATATTAAATTATTATTTTGGCATAATAAAGGGACTTTTGTTGTCACCTACCATTTCTAAAACTTAATATTTTAGTTAGTTTATTTATTGTATTTTTGAAAACTTTAGTTCTTTCTTTTATTTCTTTTTTTTAATACTTGTTTGAAAAACACTTAATTATAATCAATTTGAACCTTACTAATAGGAGTTGATAAATATTTAATAAAAAAATGTCATAAAAAGTTAAGAAAAATGTATAATAAAGTTACAAAATGATCAAAATTGATAAAAAAAATGATTAAAATGTCAACAAATGTAATAATAGATGACCGTGCACCAATTTAAAAAAATGTATGAAATTAATAAAAGTAAAATAGTTCTAATTACAATCTTTTCTAGAAAGTAAACTCTATGGCTATGCTATTTACTTATTCCATTATTTTATTATGTGATGTTAATCCGTGGATACAAATGGTTCCATGATTGAGTTAAATCTCTTCTTTTTATTTTATTTTATAGAAAATGTATTTCATTAAAACTTAAACCAAATTCTCCCAAGAGAGTATATCTAAGAATATAACATCCAATAAAAATTTAGGGAGAACTAGAGGTTTAAAACAACCTCTTCATTTCGCCTAATAGCATGGCATGCTACTGAATGTGTAGCATGATTAGCTTCCCTTCGCCTATAATGAAAACAAAAGCTCTTACCTTCAGTTATCTTGCTATTTTCCTTAACCACCACTCTCATCGATGCTAAGTAATAAGCCTTCTTATTTACAAGTGTAATTAATTACCTACAAACAATCAGACTCGAAACACACATTATTCAATTCCTGAGCTATCACCATCATAACACCTAACAAAACTGCTTGTAATAACATAATTTCATTTATAGAACAAGCTTTAATCCAAATTACTTCACCTTTCCAGTCCTGTGCTATCATTCTAGATCCCACCTTTCCTAATTCATTCTTTATAGCAGCTTGTGCCCTTATTTTGAAACCTGATAAATTCTTCGGTAAATATATTAGTCCAGCATAGGGTACCCAAATCGAATAATTAAAACTATGGTTATCAAGAAAAAAAATTGATGATTTTTTTCAAGAATAATCGTAACCGATTTAGAGTGAGATAGTAATGGTTTTTACTATATCGAAAATGTAATTAACTGAAATTAAATATATGTTAATATTATATTTTATATACATATAATTACATAAAAATATATTTTAAATATTAAAACACAAAATATTTTGAATAGTTTGATTGAATTTTGCCTATATATACATATATATATATATATATATATATATATATATATATATATATATATATATATATATACTTAAAAATATATGACAAATAGTTAAAGAATTCATTTAATGTTAATATTTTAAATAATATAATAAAATAATTGTAATATTAACATAGATTTAGACACAAATTTGAATCACACCCTATAATATTTTATTTATTTAATATAAAAAGGAAGATTTTACTACCTTAAAAAAAAAGAGTATGATGTTAGCATACTAATTTTTTTTAAATATATATATATTTGAATAAATGTGTTGTTGAACATTAAAAAATTATTACCCAATCATAATGACAATATTATCCAATGGAACAATTATGATTATTAGCCTCTCCATACCGTCTGTTGCCGTGCCTATTCTATTAGCATCCTATCCCTTCTTTCGGTACAGGACAATTTCTTTTGTGTCAGATTGCTCACGCCAGATAGCGAAATTAACAAGCTTCTTCAGTTGTACTAATCATTCTCATAGCATTCCATAAATAATCAAAATGTAACCCTTTTGTTATTTTGAATAGATCATGAAAAACTGACTCTTTCCAAACAACCTTTGCTTTATGACAAGACCATAATGACTCTTTTTCTACACAAATTAGCATGCACTGGAAGAATTTCATTGCAGGCTTTCCATACAAACAACTTTGCCTTATTGGGTATAGTGAGGCACCATATATTCTTCCACCAACTCCGATCCCCTAGGTTACTATAGCTAGCGCCCAAATCTCCCTTGGTACTCAATCTCCTTAACTCCTCAGCCAACCAATTGCACTCTTTCCTAAAAAAAGCCATTCTCAACCTTCTCCCAAACCAATCTATAGACCTTCTTCCACCCATTAGAGAAATTTTGAGAATAGCTTCTGTCTCGTAAGTCATAAATTCTCTCTAATCAACCTCTCATTCCACAATCCAGCATCAATAATTAACTCATCTACAAAACAATTCTCAATAAATGTATGAGAGAAAATCGCACAAAACGACCCTGCATAAGGTAACCAAGGATCCCCATAAACATGAATAGAACTACTATCTCCAATCCTCCATTTTAATCCAGCTTTACATAAGTCTCTTCCCCATATTACACTCATCCAAAGGTAGGAAGAAAATGAGGGCATGGTAGTAGATAGATATCCCCAATTAAGAGTATTTCCCTTTAGTACCTTGGCAACCAAACTCTCACCACCTTGTATGATTCTCCAACAAGGCTTAGAGACTAGAGCTTGGTTAAAAGATGACCAAGCCCCTCCTCCAAAAGTTTTGGTTGATAGATTTCTCCCATGCCATCCAATGAATGAATTTTTTGCCCAAGTCATAACCCCACCAAAAATTTCCACTAAGCTTTGTATTTAATTACAAAGAGTTACTAGTTATTTGAAATAACTCATGGTATAGGTGACGATAACTTGTACCAAAGATTTTAGTAAAACATTTTTGCTAGCCATAGAGTACTTTCCCTTCCAGCTATTACGTTTTCTCCACACATTATCCTTAATATATCTAAATAACATTTTCTTGTTTTTCTAGTTAGTGCATGAAGACCAATGTATCTATCATGGCAATTTATAGGAATACCAAGATATCCAAGGCTACATTCTTATCTTCTTTATTGCTCTTAGGGTTTAAATGCATAACTGGCCTCTGCATGTTAACCTCCTGACCATAAGCACGTTCATATACCTCCAACATTATCCAGCAAAGATGAGGTGACTGACTTTTGGACTTACTCTAGCAGCAAACACCCTCTTAGTAAGATTGTTACTTTTCTCCTTCCTTAGAAATCTCGAGAGACCTTCAACACATATTATAAACAAATAATGTGCGAGGAGATCTCCACACCCTATTTGGTTTAAAGCTATCTAAGATAACTTGATGCATACCATAAGGCATGGAAGGTATAATTGAAAAATAAAAGTTCTCATAAGTCAATATTATAATTAAATAAATAAAATTCTACAATTTCAATATAAATAAGCCTATTTATAGGTAAAATAAAAAAATATCTTAATTCTTTTAGGATTCAAACTCTACTAAATCTTATCAAAATCTAATAATAAATCTTAATCTAAAAACAATTTCAATTTGAATAAAACTCTAAAATATAAAATTCTAATTATTTTAAAATATAATAATTCTATAATTTTGTCTTACATCAGACTTCTCAACCCACAAAAAACTTGTCCTTGAGTTTAAATTGAGCTTGACGAATTTACAATGTGTACACTTTTTGTTTTGTACCTTTGGTTTTGATTAAAAATTCATACACCAATACGCATTTGTGATCTTTTCAATGACTTTGAAGTCATGCTTCTGTCATAACTAGTTTCTTCAACCAAGTCCCCTTCAATTAGATCTTTGATATCACCTTTATTGAAATTTGAAAGTTCTTCATCATCAATATGTATTTTTGAGTCTTCAAAATAAAGATATTCAATAATTTATGGCTCCTCGTCAAATATGGGCGGTTTTAAATCATCAAGATACTCATACTTGATTTCTCTTTCAAGTAAAAAATATCCATTGAAAATATTTTTCAAAAAACTATGATTTTTTTTAAAAAACTCAAGAACAAGTCAAAATAGACTAAAATTGGACAAAATTGAATCAAACCAAGATAAACCAAACCATGTTCAATTAAACCGGATAAAATTTAACAAAAAATAGCCACAATTGTAGGCAGAGCATGGAGGAGTATCGCTAATAGATCGACACTTGTGTTGGTATTTTTGGAAATCCCGGACAATGACAAGTCAAATGGTGGTCTTCCTTGTCACCAAGAAGACTCTAATTGATGTTTTATATGAGTGGTGGCACCAATAGAATTTGTCTCACAAGTTCTAGTGTCTAACAACGGATACGTGACTCGGTGACACCGATGTTGCATTAGTTGGTACTAAAAATGTGTGTGTATGCAAGTCAAAAAATTAGAATCATTTATATAATAAACATCAAAATGAGTTAAGATACTAAATACATGCTGTATATGTGTAAGTGTTTTGTAAGTTCCTTACCTTGTTGGCTAAAAAGGATTATACTCTTTTTATTTTATATTTTAAATTTTTTTGCCCATATTAAATATTTTATCCAAATGTTGAGCTCCAATGGTAAGTCTTTACTACTTCACATGATTCTTTCAACTCTTGTACCAATTTTTCATTATCTACAGTTAGTTTATTATTTTCTTTTTCCAAACTTGCAAGACTAGATTCTATGTATTATTTTGTTCTTGCAAAATATTTTTCTCTTCTTTTAATTTATTAGAGAAGTTTTTATGCGTCTTAAGTTGTTCATTTAACTCTTTTATTTTGCATAATTAGAATTATCTTCTGTGACTCTAAGACATTTAAAAACCTATTCCTTAGAACTTTTAAAATTATGTTTCAAGAGAAAAGAAGATTTTAGTTTCTTATTCTTTGAGCTATCATCCTCGATAAAATGATTTATAATAAAAATACCTAGTAACGACACTTTGTAAGTTCTAAAACGAACCAAATAGATCTAAAGGGGTGAATATGTTATTTTTAACTTTAACAAATTCGTAACATAAACATAACGATCAGATATGCAATAGCGTGTAAATAATAAAAAGTGAAAATTAAAAATAACCAATGAGATTTATAGGTGAAAACAACCTATGTCACAGCGACCTAAGAGAAAAACTATCGGTCTACCGGATCACTTAATTTATCTACTATGAAAATTTAATGTTCAAGTACAAACTTGATCTTACACTATTCTCCCAAAGATTATGTCCCAATATATTTTACTTATGAGCCCCGACTCTATTTTTATAGCCTCCAAGATTAACATGAGCGGGTTTTGACCGATGTTTTGATTAGTTCCTCACTAATCAGCCACGTTCACATATCAATTTGGAAATAGAGTTAGCAAAAAAAATCACAAATATTCTTGTGTGTTTTAAAACGGATTTAATAATGAATAATCATAATTAGAAAATTCAAAACATGTATCGAATAAATTAAATCAATTAGCAAATCCTAAAAAAAAATATTAAGTACAAATTCAATAAAAATAACTTCTTTAAAATTTAATAATTAAATCAAATAATTATGATCATACATAAAATTATTTGGTCCAAACATACAAAAAAAAAAAATAATAATAATAATAAAAAAAAGCTATATGAGAATAAACAAACGAAACAACTCGCTAAAAATATAAATCTGATCGCAAATTAACCTCTAAGCCGATGCCTCTTATGTAGTATCATAAAGTAACCTGGACGAAACTAAGAGGCGAGTGACGTCTCTCACAGTATTTTCCTTTGCACTAATTAATTAATCCAATTTCCATTAAATCCGTTATGCTCCAATCACTTGAGATTAATTAATACAGTATCTATTACACATATGTCTTGCACTTGTCGATATCAATTGAGGCTTCAAGTTAAACAGTTTTCGACTTGACCACAAGACTGAATAATTAATGTGTATGTAGGTGATACTGATGATTTAATAACATTAGGATTAATTTTTTTTAGCTCAATTACTACTTTTCATTAAAAAATTTAATAAGACAAAAAGTTATTTTGAGACTTATCATACAAACATCAAGCATTTTACTGAAAATTACAAGTGATAATTTCATAAATTGATTTAATCGATCGATTAACACAAACTTTAATTCCAAAAATATGTTAAAATGTTATAAACATCTGTTATTAAATACATGAATACAATAATATATATAATAATTATAAAAGAGATACTTGAATTATAATTATATAAAACTTAAGTGTCTTTTTAACTTTTCTTGTAGACTTATAAAAAGTTTAAAAATAAATTTTCATAAAAATGCTTTATTTTTAAAAATAATAACACAAATAGTCTTACGCTATTAAACCACCTCAATTGCTTGTTAATGTATAAAACTCTTAAAGAGAAAAACGAATAACATCATTCCCAACTATATTTTAATATTTTTGATAAAATAAAGTAGTCATCCCAGTCTTTACTGGATGCATTTGTTTAATTGCCTCTTCAACCTTCTATCTAGTAAAAAGTTTAAGTAAAGCATCATGTCATTACTAACCTTTGGTTCAATACAAGCATGAAAACTATATAAATTAAGAGTGCCCTCGCTAGCAAAAGTCGTTTTTTGTAAATTCTTTGTTTCCACCCATTGCTCATTTTCATTAAAAAGGCCTATCACCTTTTTTCTCTTGTGCCTTTGGTTGGATTTCGTCATACTCTAATAAGTTGTTGATCTCCCTTTCCAAACTCTTGGTTTATCAACATCAGCTAGTGAACCAACCTCTTGCAACATCCTTTCAAGCGGTTAATACTCTATATACATGACCTACTGTGTTCATTTCATATATGGAGAGCCGAAGCACAACCTTTCATTTTTGAAGTAAACACATCCAGATTCTCTCTACTAGTGCCGGTACACATCTACGAGTAACTAATCACTTCCTTACACCCATCAATCTTTGTCCAGAATTCATCAAATCGAAAATATTATTTGTTTCCTTTTTAACAGCCCTGCTATTATCAGTTCCACTTTAATTTATGGCTATGTGATCAACTTTTATGTGCAAGACTCATAGCAGATTGTATTATGTGAGCCAACTTGCATTGATAAAGGCTTTATCCAACCTAAATTGGGTAAAATCCTCAACCTTCCTTCTATTGCTCCATGTGAATTTATACCCTTCGAAGCCCACATCAACCAACCACACTCATTGATCACCAATCTGAATGCATCAATTTACCACCCAGGTTTGTAGTTCTTATCTAAGTGCTCATGTTATGAAGTTATTTCATTAACATCCCCAAGAATAACACATGGATGTCAGTTTATATGAGCCAACCTTCTCCGTAATTCCAATCTTCTCTAAGGTTTCAATCATGATTTCCATAAAAACCAATAACTCGGAAAACTCCAACCTCCTGACTCCTAATAATGCAATCAATATAACTACTACCATAGGCCGTAATAGTAACATCCAGCTTCCTATTCAAAAGAAGCAACAAACCACCAGCTCTGTCCCTCCTTGGGACCTCAAAAGCAACAATCAAATCACACATCTATTCTCACCCTCTCATTATTTCCTTGTGTCAACTTGGATTCCATCAAGAAAACCAATTTGGGAACTTAAGTTATGATATCCATATGAAGAGCACGGATACACATAGGGTTGCCAAGCCCCCTAGCATTCCAACTTAGTAGATTTATGATGCATGACGGGGAAATTCAACAGACCCTATAACAGTTTCACTACTACAATATGTACCTATGGCTTCGGTTATTAACCGTGAACATAGATCTATGACCACGGTTATAAGAACCGAGGCCTAAGTGAGAGAGACCATAGGTAACAACCTATGGTCTCAGTTTTTTAACCGAGGTCATAGGGTATACCTATAACCTCGGTTTCTTATTAACCGAGGCCATAGGTAACAACCTATGGCCACGGTTTTGATTAGAACCGAGGCCTAAGTGAGTGACATATGGTCTCGGTTTTATAATAACCGAGGTCATAGGGTTAAACTATTGCCTCGGTTTTGTGAATAACCGAGGCGATAAGTTGTTACCTATGACCTCGGTTTTTTTAATAACCAAGGCCATAGAGGGTAACTATGGTCACGGTGGTTTAATAACCGTGGCCATAGGTATACCTTATGGCCACAGTTGTTAATAACTGAGGTCATAGGCTTGAAATCAAAATTATATATATATTATTTTAGTTACAATATTTAAATTGTGATTATATAAATATCAATTAAGCTAAATTTTAAATATAAATTAAAAAAACTAAATTAATTATATTACATTTTAAAGAGATATTACACTAAGAGTTTAATAGTTCGATACAATAAAACATATATAATAAAAACTAGTTAATTAAAGTGTTCAAAAAATATATAAATATACATTAAAAAACATTAATGCTACTAACTAATCAAATTATCTATGATGTAAATCAATCTAAAAATATTTTGTCCCATTGTAATGTTGTTCTTCAAAATCTTTGTCCTTGACAGAATGCATTAATTTTCTCATAAAAAAACATCCTCTAGTATGATTGAGCACACCAACATCTAGATTCCATTAATATAATCCTGCATATAAAACACAAGAGTTCTCTCTAGTTATTTATTCTTAATATATAGGTTACATCATAATTATATTGTCATAAAAATATCTATAATAAATGACACCATGTGATAATATCTATGAATATAAACATCTAATATATATGAACATACTAATTATATCCAGATTACATAAATATAAGTAATACCTTTGTCACCAAACTCTGAATTTACAACCCTCCCTTTCATACCAATACCAAAAAGTTTGAATGACCCTCTTTTGCTTTAGACTTAACACCCAACACTCAATTTTTTTCTCCTCAACTACCTATTTCATACCATTATCAACTCTTGGTGTACAACCATCACCATATTGTGATCCCAATTTTCATAACCCAGATTCTCGCCCTTTAAATTTGGCAAATTAACTCCCATGGCCTTATTAGATATGAAGTGCATTAATTTTGGGCCATTACCTATATGGGCTTACTTGCAATAGCTTCACTCGGCCCACTATGCACATCTTGTACAGTCACAATTTCCCCAAACATAACATCAGTACTTCCCATGCTCCCATATCTTATAACCATCTTGGTCTCTACCATTACCACCATTTTCTCATATTCACTGTTCCGCCCTAATTCCTAAAATTTTCAATTGGCAATGACCATTTCCATTTCTAGAATTGGATTCATCTTTTGATCAAATACAAGTCCCTACATACTATCAGCACCAATTTGTACATCACTTTCCATAAGTCCCTCCCTTTTATGCACATTCCTATCATTATCTGCAGCCTTGTTATTGCTAGATTCTTTAAGAAATTGCCTAAACCATTTCGTAACCTCTTATATTGTCATTTTTCCTTCTTTCATCTTCATCCATAACCCATATATCTTCACATCCACCCCTACCATCATTCCTTGGTTTCCTGTAGCTTCTAGTATTAAGTGTCATCATTCCACATTTAAAACATATAATAGAAGTTTCTCATACTTGAAATCTAGCCAAATTAGAGTAAAATCTTCTGGAATTATCCAAATTCCAAGTAAGAAAGTGATGTAGGGGATTTAAGGATGAAAACAAAGAAATGAAGAACAAGAATGAAAGAAGAAGAAGAAGAATAGGGGTTTGGAGGATAAGTCAGATAACAATGTTCTCATCTCCAAACATATCATATCATATATTCATCAAAAGTTCCCAAAATACAATAAAAGATGTTTATTTATAGTCAAACTTCTATCTTAACAGACCTCTTATAATTGAGCTTTTACATAACAATAAATTATATTATACTAATAGTTATAATTTCACATCAAACTCCCCTACTTGGAAAAACTTGACTACGATGAGTTGTAACACTATAGTGCAATAGGTTGAAGAGTAAGAACTTCTTCGTTCTTCTTGGATGATGCATGAGAAATAGCATAAAATAAGAATCATCATCTCAAACCTAGAGTGTATTCAATAATAGAAAGTAAGTCTTGAAATGGCTTTATTAGGCATCATTCCATCCCATTTGAAATGTGTATGCTTAGTCATATGTATAGGAAATTTTAATAAATATGTACTAGCAATGACAAATGGGGTGACAATTATTATCGAGAAATATTTTGGATTTTTTGAGTGAAAGACAATGGTTATGAAAAACACCAAGACTATACTCAATGAGCTTAATCAAAACACAAGAGGAAGTATGAGTGAATCCTTTAGCTAGGCATGGTTTTAGCTCCAATAAAAAATAAGGGTAAAATTTAGGTGGAATAAATGGAAACGTGACTTTTAAATTCCTTGGTAAAGGACCAAGAATGCTTGTCAGTGATCACATCACACACTTTTTTATTAACTGTACATCTTGTTCTAAAAGGAGGATATGTTTGGGGTTGCTTTTGATTGTTGGTTATAGTGTCATTTAACAATTGGGTAGACTTTGGTTAACACACATGACAAATAATTCACTAACATGCTTTCCCTTCGACTCTTTTCTTAAAATATATTTAGAAGAAGTAGGCTCAAGAGAGTCAATAAGAGGTAATGACTATTTTAGCTTCTCTCACAATAGGCTTAATTAGGTGCTTTTCACGGAACATTGAGGTAGAAACATTCAAAATAATAAGTGTTTCATCTTAGGTCAAGTTTTAATTAGTTCATTGTCATAAGACAACCTATTATTTTGAATCTTAAACCAAAATTTCTCACTTAACTTCTTTTAGCCTGAGCCACACATTCACTTCCATAGGGATCAAAATACTAAAATGCACATTTAATATATCAATCCAATCTAAGAAAATATTAGCACTCATTCTACCATCAAACAAAGAAACATAAGGTTTGGTTTTGAGAGGAAATATTTGAAAAAAGTATGAAATGACATTTTGAAATGGGTAGAAAACTATTGCAAATTTACTAAACTTAACTACTACAATATAATTAACAGAAATCAAATACGAGATTGTAGAGGGAAATACCAAACCAATGATCGAAGATGGGCATCCAAAATTTTCTCCAAAGTTAGTGGACAAATCGGCAATTATTATGGAATCAAATCAAGTGTTAAAGCATGCCAACCACCAAAATAGCTTCAAACTAGATTGAAGTAACTTGATTTTTTTCTTCTTCTTCATCTTGTTGGATGGTTTAGACCTCAAATCACATACGATGAATAATTAGAAAAAAAAATGCAAAACAACTTCAATTCGTTGCTTATGAATTGACTCAGTTGGTGTAATGCTAAATATTTCTAGTTGTGGCTCTCAACATTTTCGATGGAATTTATGGATGTGAATGGAGGTTTACTAATTATGGGCGCTTTGCTAACAATGATGAAGGGGTCAACGAACTACTCTAATTCTGACGATGAAAGGTTGGTGGCTGACAATGACAAGACAATGACGTATGTCGGGCTATCGTTGGAGGTGTTTCCATGGGTGGAGATTGATTCACTAGCTTTCACAAAGAAACTAAAATTGATACTGGGTTTTTTAGGGTTATTGAAAATGAATGACGAGGTGGATAATGAGTTTTTGGGTGGTGGTCGCGATGGCAAGTTTCAATGGACTGGATATTTAGGTTCTGGGTTTAACGAAGATCAATGATGGTATTTTGAGGTTAAATGTAGTGGGAAGAGATAAAGATGATATGGGTAATCAGGTGAATATAAGGGGTGTGTTATTTAAATAGCCCAAAAAAATGTGGCCCAAGACCCAATACTAAAATAAACCCTATATTCATGTGCTATATTTATATATATTAACTAAGTTTCCTTAGTTCCCCTTGCGTGAAGAAGCGGGAAGAGTTGCAGCAAAAGAAAAACAACCAGCAACTGTTTGAGAGAGCTATCAGAGAAGCTGTTGGAGAAGAAGTGAGCTACCACTGGCCGAAAACAGAGGAATAATTGAAGGAGAAAAGAGTAGTGAGAATAGCTTCCTCTTTTCATTCATTTCTGGCCACCAGTAGAGTTGGCCCTCTTTGACTTCCTCAATCTGTTTTAGTCTGCATCCGCTTATCAACCATTTTCGTTTTCGTCTGTCAGGCTATTTTGGCGTCACCTCCACCAAGAACTGTCTCGCAAGCCCATAAGCTTCAGCCTAGTGACTCCAACAGTGCCAGCGTTTGCATTCACAAGTGAGCAGCGCAGCTTCACCACCTCTACGCTCTCTCTTGTTCGGTAATATCTAAAATTTAGGATTTATTTGTTGGGATTGTTTGTTGATTCTATGCATAAAATATTTGGGTATATTTTGGATCTTGGTGTAATTTGTGAAGCTCTCTGAAAATTCATGTTTGTATCTTCATTTGATTATTAGTGGATTTTCCTCGGTGTGCCGTCGTTAGTGGAGTAGACTTTTCACATTGAAAAGTTGAACCACTTAAATTATTTTGTGTCATTTATTTTCTTACGAGTTATAATTTATTTGTTACCCATTATTATTAATTTGTGCAACCAAAATTGGACTCGATTTTCGCTTCCACAAGTGTTGGTTCATAACAAGATGAATACAAGATGATGGTATTTTGATGTGACTAGAAGAAGGGTGAGGTTGATGATGGCTGGTTTTGGGATGTGGAATGGTTATGGTGGTTGTTGCGAGTGTTTGAATGGCGTGTTTGGGTCCCGAGTGGCAATATGGTGGTGCAATTTTCAGGTGATGGCTTCTGGATATGGGATATTTCTGTGTTTGTGAATTTTGATTTTTTTTAATTAGAAAATGATATTAGGATTAGGTATTGGAAAATAATTTTGGCTAGAGATTGATAGAAGATAGAAAATGATGGATTGATTCTTTTAAGAAAAGAAAAACAAACCATGTGCTGATACCAATCTGATGGGGGCAATTTTAGAGATTTAAAGTAAAGAAATGAAGAATAAGAAAGAAAAAAAATAGGGATTTGGAGGAAAAATCAAAGAAAAATGTTCTCATCTCAAAACACATCATATCAAATATTCATTAAAAGTTCTCAAAATCCAATAAAAGATATTTATTTATAGTCAAATATCTATTGTAAAACCTTTTATAATTAGGCTTTGACATAACCATAAATAACATAATATTAATAGTTATAGTTCTCATGTCAGAAAGGCAATTAAAGATATTGACAATCATCAACTCTACCTCCTTTTACAACCAAATCACTAGATGGAGAAAGATCAACCTCCGTTACAACTCCAATTCTACCAAGTTTCTTATCATCGATCCAATCACGAGGAAGTCCAATGACATGGTTAAGATCATAGCCTACCTATATATCTCTTTTTTACGAAATTTTTCTTTATGAACCAAATATTCGCTCATATGCCACTGTTTATGTTTTTGAGTTCATTGTCTCAATTGATGATAATTATCAAAAAATTCTATTATATGATGTATCTATGTTGTTACTGTTAGAAATACAATCATTAAGTATTTTTAACATGGTATTAGAGTCACTGTTTTTACCATTCTATTAATAGTTTTGTCTTATTTGGTGTTACTCCACCCTTATAGTTTCCGCTGTCACAACAGCCGTTACAGTCACTCACCATTGAACCTCTAACGTCTTTTAGTAGTTGTTCTTAGGTTTTGGGCCTACAATTGCCGTTGTTGAGGAGTCCTACACTACACAAACCATTACAATCACTATCTTCGTCGTGAATCTTGATCCGATAACATTTCTATAGGTAATACAGTGATCATCTCGCCCCGATCTACACAACCGTGGAAATCCCACAACCATTGGAGTCCAGACGCTCCATCATGCACTGCTCAAAGGAACTACATATCTTCCTCACATGCTACCAACTGAAACCAAACGTCATCGTGCATCATACTCCGACAACCTTTATGTAGATACCACTGTGATTGCCTCGACCAGATCTACACAACCATGGAAGTCTTGCAATCATCGGATGTCGCACGCACCCTCACGCACCACCAACAGAAATTGCGTGTCAGATTCATGCACCTCATACGCCACACTCTAGTCCTATGATGTCATCAGTGATGCATCCCTAGGGCTGACATCATCATCGTCTTCTACTAACATCATCGTTTGACCATACCGTTGACCATGACATTGTTTCTATTTACCGTTGACCCACATGTTGATCATTGACCGTTGACTTTTTATAGTTTAGGCCCTCCCTACTCAGTTTTTTGCATAGACCTTATTTTTGCAATCTGTTTTGGCATATTGTGTTTCCAAATGGATAAAATTGATGTTTTTCTTTCTTGCCTCATGAATATTGTATTGGAGGGAACCAATAATTACTTATCATGGTCTCAAGCTATGCACAGTTTTCTTAAGGGTCGCATGCTCTGGCATTACTGTACTAGTGCAATTATCATTCCTATCAAAGGAGCAAGTGAAGAAAATTCTACCTTTCTTGGTCACATGATTGAATGGGATAGTCACAACCACATAATCCTCATATGGATTCAGAATACTTCCATTCCCTCCATCTCCAATATGTTGGGCAGCTTTGATAATGCCAAATCAGTATGGGATATGTTGGCCAAAAGGTACTCCACTACTCACGAATCCATGAAATATCAGTTAGTAGTTGAATTGCATCAACTTTGACAAGAACTAGGGCAATCCATCTATGACTACTATGATCAGCCTTGCTTCCTTTGGGACCAAATTGACCTTTGTGATCCAATTTGAGCATGCTCAACTGATGCTCAGCAATATACTACAGTTAGGGATGAATTTCGTATCTATGAGTTCCTCATGTCACTTCACAAGGACTTTGAGCCCATCTGAGTTCACTTCTTAATCGTAGTCCTCATCTCTCTCTTAATACTGTTGTAAACGAGTTAGTTAGATAAGAAGGTCGATTTGCAACCCTTCAAGCCCATAATAAGTTCAATGTTTTGGCTATTACTCCTTATGTTGTGTAGATCTGATACCAAGAAGATGCTACCAAGGAAGGTAGCATCTTCTTCACTTGCTCCTTTGATAGGAATGATAATTGCACCAGTACAGTAATGCCAGAGCATCGACCCTTAAGAAAACTGTGCATAGCTTGATACCATGACGCTTGTAATAATTTCAGAACTTATATCTCTTAATAGATATACATTAACACTTAGTATTTACTTGAAATGAGAGAAAGAAACCGTTTGAAATGAGACTATCCATTTTAATCTATAATTATAAATTTAACGGGATCTTGTGCTTTTATTTCTAGGAACAAACTCAAAACATGTCATTAAAAAGATGACATCTTTTATAAATAAATCACTATTTAACTTCTCAAACAATATAGAATATATATAGTCATAATTTATTATACAATCCTTTAAGGAACCTTATGTTCTTGTAAGTACTCAAGTCTATATGGTTCAGTTGGATCATGAGTCTGATAGTCAAGTCTATATGGTTCAGTTGGATCATGACTCTAATAGCTTCTAATTCATTGCTAAGAAATAACTCAGATTGAATGAGTGAGAACTCATCGACCCCTATGTCAAGTATATTAATAAAACGTTTCTACATAAATTGTTACAGAGGGAGGAAACATAATCAAAAATATTCTAACCAAAATGAAAAAGGTGCTAAGGGCTAAAACATAAATGACCAATCAACAAGTAAATTTCCTAAAGAAGATAAATGAAATAAGCAATACAACCATAAAGAACAAATGACACATAAATGGATGAAATGACAACAAACAATGAACACTTATGCTCTTGCATCATTGCTATTTAATAAAAATCAAAGAAAGATCTCCAGTCCAAGAAGTTTCTCGCGAGCTCTCAAATGGGGTTTGCTAAGGCTCTATTTCCTTGCTAGGATTTTTCCATCTCTTTAACAAATTGATTAGGTAATAACTTCACAAATCAGCAACTCTATCTTCATGGACTTGTTTTCTGTCATTTTTTTTACTTTTCTCTTGATCCCTTCTTGGTTCATGACTTTGTTTGGAGATTTCTTATTTTTGATGTAGTTTGCAAAATAAGAAGTTATGCTATTGAATTGAGGCTTGCAACTCATGGTTATTTTCTCAAACACATCAATCCATCTCTATTTTCCTCTATCTCACTTTCATCCATGTTACTTTCATACCTTCCTAATTTTTTCACCACTACGATATGTATTGCCTTTAGTTTGTTAGCATCTTCATCTGCTGTTGAATTGTTTGGCTCTTTATCACTATTTTCAGGAAGAGACTTCTATTTCTCGATTGAATCTCTGGTATTTTACTATTTATGTGTTTCTATGTCTCCTCCTCTCTAAACTTGATCTAATAGAGCACTATGTACTTGCTGTTCTCTTTGTGGCTATGTTATGAAGATAATGCAAGCTGATTATGAGCTTGTAGAGGTAGCTTTAGTGTTGGATCCAACTGAAGTCCTAAACATTAGGTGATTTTACGTTTTTTATTTTTATTTTATTTATTTCTTTATGTTTTTTGTTTAGAATAACTTTTGTTATCTGTGATTGCCATAGTTTATACTTGTTTGACCTCTATATTTTGTATTGATTTGAAATGTATGACATTGGTGTTGAGGAGGATCATGAATCTTTGGTATGATTGAAGGGTTTGGTCCTTGACATGTCTAAATTAAGGAATCTATTATCCAAATTAATTGCATAGCTAGATAGCTAGCTTGTTAATGTGACTAGTTTTAGTTGGTGTCCTTAAGGAAGTTTGATAGTTTTCAAAACTAGTTAATTACAAGTTTGACTCCCAATGCTGTGTGTTTGTAGTTGAAGATTGAGTTTACAGATGGTTGGGTATTGATGTTTTCTTTTTTATTATTTCATTTAGTTTTAGTGTTTTTATTATTTCTCTATGTTAGGAAAAATTACCGGGTTAAAGCTAACACACAACTAAAGTGAAATTGAGAATAATGAAAATAAAATGGATACAAATATTTTACGTGGAAAACCCGCGAACAAATTGGGGTAAAAATTCACGAGCAAGTGTAGGAGGATTTCACTATTATAAAATAGTGATTACAATACCTTCTATCTAGTTACAATGAGAAAACAATTCTAACCTCTATTGTAATAGGAAATAACTCTCAAAAAATAGGGAAAATATTATTTACAAAGAAGAAACAAATTATCCTCTCTATGTAGTAACTCACAAGATAACTCTCACAAAGACTTTTTCTATCTTTCTTATGGATGCTTTCTAATTCATTTGCTCTTATATTTTGCACAAATGAAACAAGCTATTTATAGGCAAAATTCTTGAAGAACTTTGATAAGTACTCAAAAAGCACTAAAATTACCATGATTTTATGCACATTAATTGATTAAAAATATATATTTATATAAATCAGTTTTTTCGGAATCATGGGTATTTTTATTGTTTTTCAGGTATTTTCACTTAAAAACGTAACTTAAAGACTCAAAGAGGAATACTGGAGGCAATACATCGCAAATATATTAATAAATAAATGAGGAAAAGTCAACAAATATGGAAAAATTGGACAAAATGGTTAAAAAATGTCAAAAAGGAGGAAATCACGCGCGCAGCCGCATCGAGCAGCTTCACGCCCATCAGCACCCGGTCCTACGTGCCGTATTTCCCTATCTGTGTGCATCCCTACTCCTTTCCGTGCACACCTCTACGCGTGCCGCTGCCCATCAACACCCAATCCATGCGCACCGCCGCCCCACATCAGCATGACGTCATCAATGATGTCATCATTCAATACTCCATGTTTCCACCAATTTTAATCATTTTTTCACCCGCTTTTTCTTCCCATCCTCACTTATAAATACCCCCATTCTCTTCACTTCAAATCACACCTCAAAACACATCTTCTTTCTCTTTCTTTCTCTCCATTTCTTAGTTTTTTTAGTTTTTCTTAGTTAGTTTTTCATAGTTTTAGAGTTCTTCTCTTTTTCAGAAGAACTAATTATGTTTTTGTAATTTATTAGATTTTTGATTCAATAAATGGAAGTCCAAATTCTGTTTGGAGGTTTTCTAGCAACAGGAATAACATCAAAGTACTGTAAGGATTTTATTTTCTTTAGAGTTATTTTTTATGCTTTATTCTTACATGTTATATTTAATTTATTTGTGATTAAATTTAACTTTGCTGGCTGTTTCTAAACATGATATAATAATAACATTGTTATGCTTGTGAAATATTAAATAGGTAAAAATCTCTAAAATGAATTGATTTTATTTTTATTCAAGATTTTATATTAAGAATGTTAGAGAGAAATATATTATTTTTCGTTACAAACTTAAATCTAAAAATTAGATTTTAAGGTTTAGTTATCCGGTTTGATTTAGAGTAGTGCTCTTTTATTTGTTGGTACAATCGCCCGGTAGTTAGAGTGAAGCTCTATTTCAAAAGTTTTTATAAGAATTATTATCTGAAAATGTATTGTTAACATGTTTTCAGTAGTGATTTTAAAACTTGAAAGTTAGTACTCGGATAATTAAATTCTTAGGTTTAATTTGGACACCTTGAATAAAGTTTAAACTGTCTAACCCTACCAAAGGTAGCATTTAAATGGTTCATTTTCAATCTCTTAGAAAATAAAGAATTAATTTAATTAACCAAATTAGTTATCAACCCCACCCATAGGTGTTAATTGATTTGTTTAGTTAAAAAATAATATCTAACCCCACCAAAAGTGGTATTAATTTGGACACCTTGAATAAAGTTTAAACTGTCTAACCCTACCAAAGGTAGCATTTAAATGGTTCATTTTCAATCTCTTAGAAAATAAAGAATTAATTTAATTAACCAAATTAGTTATCAACCCCACCCATAGGTGTTAATTGATTTGTTTAGTTAAAAAATAATATCTAACCCCACCAAAGGTGGTATTCATATAAGAAAGAGAGAATCAATAAATTTCAATTTATATATTTAATAACCTAATTAATATGAGTAAACATAATTAACTTAGCTATTATATCCATAAATACTCCACTATTATAAATGACAAAAATTGTATAAATATTTATTGAATCTATATTTATGTTTATTTTTATGTTATTAGATTAGAAACACAAAAACCCAAATATCGTGACAGGATGTTTAGGATTTAATTTCATTTTTAAAAGTTTGAATAATAAATTAAAAACCACATATATTACTTCCTTAGATCGACCTTGGGAGTATACTTATCATTTTATACGAAATGATTCGTACACTTGCGAGAGTTTTATAAAAATAAAACCAAAGTATTGGCAGGATCGATGATGTCGGTTCTGCTCATCAAACTTGTGGTAGCAAAGACTCCATGTTCATTTCCATATTTAATGGTCAACAAATTAGTGCTCCATATTTAATGAATAAGGAGTTAGTGCTCCAATAGCAACCTTAATTAAATGCCTTCCATGTTTCCTACTTCATCTATTAGCAAAATATGACATTAAATCAAGAAAGTGGCTTTACCACTAAACAAGGCTATCAATTATCACATTCTCCCACTTAAAGTCACTTATGTAATCCTTCCATCATTCCTCACTTTCAAAATCCATGATTGCTTACGTTTCCGCTAGACCACACGAGAATCTACACCATTTAAACTTGTCAGCGTTGATTGGCTTGGTCATGACATCTTCTAGGTTCTCGTCAATGTGAATCTTCTGCATATCCACACTACCTTCTTCCACTACTTCTCGAACAAAGTGATATTGAACCTTTATATGCTTTGTCCATGAATGAAAAGTTGGATTCCTTGCTATGTTCAAAGCACTTTGACTGTCACAAAACAAAACAATCTTCTCCTACTTATGCCTGAGCTCCTCCAAAAACCTTTGTATCCAGACTGCTTCCTTGCAAGCTTGTGTAGCCTCCATGTATTCTTCTTCCGTTGTAGATAGAGCTACAACTGATTGTAGTTTAGATACCCAGCTTACAGTTCCTCTTGTAAGTGTAAACATATAACCTGTAGTATACTTGTTTTTATTGAGATTCCTTGCAAAATATGAATCAACATAGCCTCTGATAATAAAATATAGTCCTCTATAACATAATTCATCATTTGAAGTTCCTTTGATGTATCTCAGAACCCTCTTCACAATATTCTAATGCTCTCCTCCAAGATTTGCCATAAACCAACTAACTACTCCCTGGCCTTGTACATATCATGGCAAACATTAAACTTCCCACTACTAATGTATACGGTACTCGAGACATCACTTTCCTCTCTACTTCATTGCTAGGACACATACTTGAAGATAACTTGAAATCAATAGGAAGTGGGGTAGAAATTGGCTTACTATCCTGCATGTTGAAGCATCGCAAGATCTTGTTGAAGTAGTTCTTATGAGAAAGCCAAATCTTCTTGTTATTTATGTCTCGTTGAATCTGCATCCCTAGAATCTTGTTTGTTGGTCCCAAGTCCTTCATATCAAACTCCCTGCCAACTATGCCTTCAATTCTTGGATTTGATCTCTGTTGGGGCCTACTACTAACATGTCATCCACATACATCAACAAGATAATAAAATTATTATCACCATCAAACCTTTTGAAGTATGTACAATGGTCTGAGTCTATTGTATCCAAGGCTAATAATGAAGGAATCAAATCTCTTGTACCAATACCTCGGTGCCTGTTTGAGATCGTATAGAGATTTGTTCAACCTACAAACCAAGTTCTCCTTTCTTGTTTCAGTAAAACCTTCTGGTTAGAGCATATAGATTTCTTCTTCAAGTTCTCCATGAAGAAATGTAGTTTTCACATCTAAATGCTCTAGATGTAATTCAAACATATCACACATAGCCAGGACTATTCTGATTGTTGTAAGTCGAACTACCAAGGAAAATATCTCATTGAAATCAATACCTTCTTTCTAAGGAAATCATTTTACCACCAATCTTGCACAAAACTGTTCCACTTGATCATTCCTATCCCGCTTGATGTTATACACCAATTTTTTTCCTATGGCTTTTCTACCATGTGGCAATGGTACCAATTCCCAAGTCTTGTTCTTATGTAGAGCTTTAATTTCTTCCTACATTGTTTCCATCCATAAAGACACATTTGAGCTACTTGTAGCTTCTTTGAAAGTTAAGGGCTCTCCATCCTCCGTTAAAAGACAGTTTACAACATTGCTCTTTGTAACATACTATGAATGCCAAGTTGGTGCCCTTTTGACATGAGTTGACCAGCAAGTTTCTGAAGTCTCAGACTCGACTGGTTCTTGTACCTTGTGCTCTGGTGTTACTTTAGTAGAAACTGGAGTTTCTTGTAACAGATTATTTTCCACTTGTATTGTTGTAGTCTCTGAATCCTCTTTCGATGTGCTATCGTCTTCATCTGTTTATAGTAGTTGATCTTCTGCAAAGATCACATCTCTACTGACAATAACCTTACGGGTAGTGGGATCCCAAAAGCAAAACCTCTCCATTCCGTTAGCATACCCTGAGAATATACACCTCCTAGATTTAGGATTCAACTTCGTTCTTTCTTGGGCATTATACATCACATACACCAGACATCCAAAAGAATGTAAAAATAGAGTAGTCTACTCGCTTACCAGTCCACATCTCCATCGGTGTCTTGAAATCAATTGTTGTTGATGGAGACCGATTTGTCACATAACAAGCGGTTTTGGCTGCTTCTGCCCAAAAAGAGTTGGATTGACCTTCAGTCCTCAACATAGCTCTCATCCGCTCTGCCACTCCATTTTGTTAAGGTGTGTATGTGATTGTGAACTATCATTTAATACCTTCCCACTTGCAAAGAGCAAGAAACTCGACGTCTGTGGCATCAGATATGCTAAAATTTAATCCATGCTGCTTACTTGTAACACAATGCTCACAGAAAAGGTAGATGTACCGATTTGAGCCCTGGAAGTAGCTTTCTGTCATAGAGAATCTTCACACCTCGTTCTGACATGTGACCTTGTTTGAGATGTCACATCTTCGTCAACTCTACTCCTTTGCTAATTGATGTGACACACATATCAACTTCTTGTAGTGTTTCTTCTTTTAGCATGAATAGATTCGTCTCGATCTTTTCTGCCTTTATAACCACAAGTGAGCCTTTGACAATTTTCATGATCCCATTTTCAATATGGGTCTTGCATCTAAGACTATTCATTTGACCCAAAGACAATAGATTATTCCTCACGCTTCACGTGTTGTACCTCTAAAATAGTACAAATTGTACCATCAAACATCTTTATCTTGATAGTACCAATAACAACGATCTCCAAAGCATGATCATCACCCATCTGTATAGAACCTTCTAAGACTGGTTCATATTTGTAAAACCATTCTCTCCGAGATGTCATGTGCCATGCTACTCCTAAGTCTAATAACCAGATATCAACAAATTGCTTTCTACCTCCAAATCTCGTTGTTGCCTCACTATATATAAATTCACCATCATCTGAGGCACTTGCCATATTCCTTTGAGCATTTGATGACTCAGGGACTCCATTCTTCTTTTTGAACCAACAATCCTTCTTGATATGCCATTTCTTACCACAATTTTAGCACTTGAAATTCTTCTTACTTCTTGATTTTGATCCACCATGATTTTGACTCCCACTAGGGCCATATTCCATTAATCTTCCTCTCTTCATCGTCAAAGCTTCCGCTTGCTGCGAACCTGCCTATTTGTCTTCCTTATTTTTACGCCTAGTTTCTTTTTCCAAAATAACTGCTGCAATTTCGTCGAATACTAGATAGTCTATGAGGATGTTGTTCGTCAGATTGATGATGAGTTGATCATATAAGTATGGTATACTTTTTAGTAGAATTTCCGCACATTCAGATGTCTCTATTATGTAACCCATTGATGTAAGTTACGAAAATAGAGTATTCAAAATGTTGATGTGGTTGGTCATCAATGTGGAATCCGTCATTCAAATAGTGTACAATCTCCTCTTTAAGAAGATCTTATTGTGCAATGACTTGGCCTCGTACAGTCTTGTTAGAGTATCTTATATCTCCTTTGCAGTCTTCTTTTCTGCCATACTAGATAACATTTCATCGGCTAGTGCTAAGTGCAGATCGGCAATTGCATTGTCGTCCATCTTGTTCCACTTGCTGTCATCAGTGATATCTACGGGCTTTTTCTCCAATTGTTGCCAAACAATTGTCTTTTCTCAAAATTGTCTTAATCTTCATTTTCCACAATGAGAAATTACTCCCGTTGAACTTCTCAACATCGAACTTTATCGTAGTCGACATCTCGTTCACAACAATTTGTTTCACACCTCTCAACCAATTGCTCTAATACCACTGTTAGGAAAAATTACCTGGTTAAAGCTAATACACAACTTAAGTGAAATTGAGAATAATAAAAATAAAATAGACACAAATATTTTACGTGAAAACCCCCCGAACAAATTGGGGTAAAAATCTACGGGCAAGTGTAGGAGGATTTCACTATTGTAAAATAGAGATTACAACACCTTCTCTCTAGTTATAATGAGATAACAATTCTAACATCTATTGTAATAGGAGAAATAACTCTCTCACAAAATAAGGAAAATATTACTTACAAAGAAGGAACAAATTTTCCTCTCTATGTAGTAACTCATAAGATAACTCTTATAAAGATTTTTTCTTTCTTATGGATGCTCTCTAATTCATTTTCTCTTATATTTTACACAAATGAAATAAATTATTTATAGGCAATATCCTTGAAGAACTTGTGGTAACAAAGACTCAATGTTTATCTCCACATTTAATGATCAAGAAATTAGTGCTCCATATTTAATAAATAAGGAGTTAGTGCTCCAGATTTAATGAATAAGGAGTTATTGCTCCAATAACAACATTAATTAAATTTTTTCATATTTTCTACTTCATCTATTAACAAAATATAACATTAAATCAAGAAAGTGATTTTACCATTAAACAAGGCTATCAATTATCACTCCGTAAATTGAAGTTCTCCTTGCTTTTTTAACGAAATCTTCTATCTTTGATTGAACCCAGAAAAAAAGAAAAAAGAATCAATATGAGCTTGTATTCATCTTTATTAAACCTACTACATAATACTTTTTAATCCCACGCAGTATATAATATATATGAACAAAATTTAAATATCATAAATTTTTAATAAATATCAAATAATTAGATTTATAAAATTATATTAAATAAAAAAATTATGTCAAATCAATTATATTTATAATATTTTTATGATTAATAATAGTGATCATATTTTTTCATCGTAAAAAACACATACATTGTAAAAATCGAAGGTATTTATCATCTCCCTATTAGACAATGAAATTCTAGCATGAGGAGTCCAGATTCTAAATTTACTTTAAAAAGTCCAATTAATTCTCTTATTTTTCTAATGTGTCTCCAGCATATAGTAAATACGTAAAAAATAATAATTCAAGAGATAAATCATTATAGCATAAAAGTGAGCCTTGTGCTTTTGATGGTACATAGAGTGCAATAAAAAATAATATTAGTTAATTTAGTTCCAAACTAAAATGGATTTGAGGGGCATTCAAGTGGTTTTTTTTTAAATAATTGTCTTTATGATAAACATGCAAAATATCCTATTGTTTCATAAAAAATTGTAACTTGACTCAAATAATACTATTTTTTAGGGTTTATTTTCATGTCGCATGGGCAACAGCTCGAGTGTCCATCAACGAAAAGTAAAAGTAACTCTTTCTTGATTTATAGAAGACTTTCTGGATCAAGTAGTGTAAATCCTGATTGATAAAAAAAATCTTATTATAAAAAATAATTAGGTAATTCTATTTTGAAGGAATATACATTACCTAACTTTAAAGATTATACACTTAAAAGTAAGCATGAAAACAATAAAATGAAGATGGAAAAATGGAGAATAGAGAATAAATATCTATATTTTATAATATGATGTAGGATAAGGATGAAAATCGTATTATTTATCTTATTTTTTGAAATTATTATTTATAATAAAAATATAAAATTTTAAAAATAAAAATAAAAATTTAAAATATTACTTTACTTTATGTTAGTACAAATTTTTTTAAATAAAAATGATAATTAAATTTTAAGTTATAGAAGAGTGAACAATTCCACCGCATCCCGTTGAATCAGAATCACATCAAATGATTTTCATTGACAATTTTAAAATCTTCATCCTAGGGTCCAGAATAGAGCACTTGAAAAACTTGCCTTACTATATTCCTCTTTTTTTAAAACCTCACATCAATCTCCACAGGCAAGATTGAGTTCTGATAAAAAGTATGCGTATAATATTTCAGCTAGCTTGTATCTATTTTGGGCGAAATCAATTTTTTTTTAAATTTTACATAAGTCACAAAACTCAATGTTGTTACAAATTATTTTGTGTGATTTATAATTTTATATATAATATAAATAAATAAAATATTTGTCCCTTCTATTCTAATAAAATTATTTATTATTATAATAAGTAAAAAAAAAAACAAGTCATATAATTATTTTTTTAAATTAGACATAGATAAATAAGACATTTCACCCTAATATTCTAATAAAACTATTTGTTATTATATATGTCAACAAAAATGAAATAAATGGTATAATTTTTTTTCATTTTTGAAAAATCTATCCTTTTTTTATGTCACTTATCATTACTCATTCCTAAACCTTATAAAGTTAAATAGTAAATATACAATTATATTCATATATTATATAATATACCACCAAGATTTTAATTATAACACACAATTCTAAAACTATTATTATAATTATGTCATACAACTTTTATGTGTTTTTTTGTCTTCACTTTTATGTCATATGAAACCATATGTTAACCAATAATTAGTGACATTAAATATTATATATATTAAATTTAAATTGTTTAATATATATTTATGTGTTGTTTTTTTTAAATAAATCTTTACACGCTTATATATTTAGCACGTATTTCCTATTGACAGGATAAAAATGACACTGCTTAGTTTCTAAATAGGTGTAAATGCTAAGACAACTAATAGTTTATTCTACTTCAAAATTTTGACTAGCCCTCCTGAAAACTAAATCCTAGCTCCACCCTGATCACAGTGAATAGCATGATCACTGTAGCTAGCCCATACTAAAGAATCTTAGACATGATTTATCACTAAATAAACATTTGTTATCTAGTTGAACGTATTTGGAGTGGTTATGGGTGAAAACTAACTCAGTATGATCTTAACACTACATAAAAAAAAGATTTAGAACTAAAGCCTAAGCAAATCTCACTCTACAAAATTGCCTCCAAATGATTACACCATTCTTTGGAAACAGTTGGTGTCTTATTCACCGTCACCTTCGTTCAACTAAAATTAACTAAAGACGACACAAGCAAATTCTTACATTTAATAACTAAGGTTTTGAACAGATGGTGAGGAAAAGACACTTAGGTCAAGAAAACAAAGATAATTACGACCGTAGTATTTGCAGATTATGCCAAAAAGAAAGAGTTTTTTGCGGCACTTTTATTGCCAAAGATATGAGACCAAGACATGGTAACAAAACACAAGCACTCGAGGATGGAAACTTATCAATATTGATTGGGTGTTATGGATCGAGATACCTCATAACTAAAGAGTATCCCTAAACGGGATAGTACGCTATACTTAACTAATGACCTAATTAAGGTACATGTTCATTATGGTAATTACTAAGAACTTAATGCATAGGGTGCTTGAGATGGGTCTGAGAGTTGCTTCTCCTTGAATCAGGGGAAGTATGGTGACTAGTTATGTTGATCGTCTCAGAGGTGGTGCATTCTTCAAAACACATGAGGTCTCCACCTCATTGAGAAATTTTTCAGCACGTGTGGAGGAGTCAATCTCGATCAGCTCATCAACCCTAATGCTTGCCACCATGTCATCAATTCCAAAGTTTGTAAAATCCATCCCTACATGACAAAAATAAGGATACAAATCGAAATGAGTAACATAACAAGTACATCGTGTATGAACTTGATGGTGTAGTGTGATAGTTCCTCCACACCTCGAAAGCCCTAAAACGAGGTTCAATGAGGTATCTTGAGTCACGTGTAAGGAATTCTATAGCTCAAGACAATGTACTTTTTCCTTCCCATCATCACCAAAATAAAGTAACATCTCCTGACCTCATGGCTGTGTGTTGCCAAAATTATGGTTCTAAGTGGCACGTATTGGAACCACAGGCTCACCGTATATCAACCTCAACATAGAAGTACTTGTCCTTCTATTTAGGTTGACTATCAGGCAGATTCAAAATAAGACCTTGGAGAGTGATGGCCAAGATTACACCCTAACCCATTTATTTTGATACAATACATGGCACATAACTCACCTTTTTTTAGCTCGTAACAAGCTCCTCACTGACTATGGCTAAACATAGAAGAGTTCTCCACACATTAGGATTTAATTGTGCTAAACTCACGTTGTAGGTGTATAAAATGCAAACTACCACCTGAGGTATGGGAAACTTTAAATGAACTTGTAAGGCCCCTTCATGTAACACGTACCATCCATGGGATATGCCATCTATCTCGAGAGTGTTTTAGGGGATTAGAACTAGGTCCACACATAGTGGAATTGAGTATGCCCTTATTTGGAATTACGTGTCCCCTATTGTTAGCCTACTTGGTAATTTATGGATTTACTTCCCTGGTTTCTTTTTCTACAGGCTCCCCAGTTGGCTAATGACATGGTTTCCTTTTCCTCTAAACCTTAGGAGGAATTATGATATAGATGAGAGGTATAGGATTTAAGGTTGAAACATCCAACATATCGTGAACCAGAGTGCTTATAGTTGCAGGAACTTGGTCTCCAGTGGAGGCGCTTGTAGAATCAAGAACTTGATCTCCTATGATGGCTCGAGGTAGACACACGTGACATTTGATCTATCTCCATGGTTATCCTAAAGTGCTTTATCCAAAATCGTATGATTCCTTGTACACGAACCCCATCATTTGAACTGGGAGTGCCAGTACCCCGTCTTATGCTATGGGTTCCCTTACCCATATTTATTTACCCCATTTACTATACCAATGGATAACTAGGGGTAAGATGTCATTGATCACCTTTGGTAGGGTTAGATATTCTTTGTTAACTAAACAAATCAATTAACACCTATGAGTGGGGTTGATAACTAATTTGGTTAATTAAATTAATTCCTTTTTCTAAGAGATTGAAAATGAACCATTTAAATCTCACCTTTGATGGGGTTAGACAGTTTAAACTTTATTCAAGGTGTCCAAATTAAACCTAAGAATTTAATTATCCGAGTACTAACTTTCAAGTTTTAAAACCATTACTGAAAACATGTTGTCAATACATTTTCAGATAATAATTCTTATAAAAACTTTTGAAATAGAGCTTTACTCTAACTACCGTGCGATTGTACCAACAAATAAAAGAGCACTACTCTAAATCAGATCGGATAACTAAACTTTAAAATCTAATTTTTAGATTTAAGTTTTTAATGAAAAATAATATATTTCTCTCTAACATTCTTAATATAAAATCTTGAATAAAAATAAAATCAATTCATTTTAGAGATTTTTACCTATTTAATATTTCGCAAGCATAACAACGTTATTATTATATCATGTTTACAAAAAGTCATCAAAGTTAAATTTAATCACAGACAAATTAAATATAACATGTAAGTATAAAACATAAAAAATAACTGTAAAGAAAATAAAATCCTTACAGTACTTTGTTGCTATTCCCGTTGCTCGAAAACTTCCAAGTGGAATTTGCACTCTCATTTATTTAATCGAAAAGCAAATAAATTACAAAAACATAACTAGTTCTTCTCAAAAAGAGAAGAAATCTAAAACTAAGAAAAACTAACTAAGAAAAGCTAAAAACTAAGAAAAACTAAAAAAAAAAAACTAAAAAAACTAAGAAATGAGAGAAAGAAAGAGAAGAGAAGATGTGTTTTGAGCTGTGTTATGAAGTGAAGAGAATTGGGGTATTTATAGGTGAGGAAAGGAATAAAAAGTGGGTGAAAAAATGATAAAAAATGGATGAAACGCATAGTAGCTGAAGATGACGTCAGTGGGTAGGTGGCGTGCGCGAATTAGGGTGTAGATGGGCAGCGGCACATGCGGACAGGAGCAGGGGTGCACACATGCATGCGCGGAAGCAACAACGTCGTGCATAGGCGCGCGTGGAAAGGGGCAGGAACATGTGCATTGCTCGGCACGGTTGCGCGGCTCCGTGCGCGATTTCATCCTTTTTGACCCATTTTGTCCAATTTTTCCATATTTGTTGATCTTTCCTCATTTATTTATGAATATATTTGTGATGTATTGCTTCCAGTATTTATTTTTGAGTCTTTAAGTTACGTTTTAAAGCAAAAATACCTGAAAAACAATAAAAATACCCGTGATTCCGAAAAGTCAAATTTATATAAATATATATTTTTAATTAATTAATGTGCATAAAATCGTGGTAATTTTAGTACTTTTTGAGCACTCATCAGAACCCTAGTTGATTGGGAACTAGGTTGCTCGACTATAGATTAAAACTAGTAAATTAAAAATGAGGTAAAGCAAAAGCACTTAAAGATAGCGAATTGATTCTCTCTTTTTATGACCTGAATTTCTAGGAGCACAAACTAAATTTCCTAACATGGGCTAAAATTCTTCAAGTAAGGCCTGAAAATCTTCACATGAACTGGATTTTTTTGAAGGGATTTTGACTTGCTAATGGAAATGAATTTATAAAGAAAGTTAGAGCTCTTAATATAGTAGGTAAGAGACCTAGATTTCCTAGGAGAAACTAAAAGATTTGTAACCAACATGAAACAATAAAATCAAATCCAATTGGGAAAAAACATCATCAAACTCCTGGACAGAGCTTGCAATTTGTGGGGACCATCCATCTCCAAGAGCAGTAAACATTATCACCAACTTTCCAACCAAGTACATCCTTAATTACTTCAGCCTCATACTCAAGATACTTTTTCCACTCTTGAAAAAATCTAAAGAAACAAAGAAAATAGCACAACATAGTCAGAATTTTATTATTTACATACAGTAATGTAAAATTTCAACGAGTGGCTTGGTGATGAAGAAGACCGCCGATAAAGTACTACATGTATAAAGGTATTATTTCCCTTTGCCTAATAGCTTAAGCTTTTAAGAAAGTTTGTTTTAACTTGATATCAAAACTAGGGGTCTCGTCTTCTAACACCAATAACCTCAAATGTGAAATTTCAAGTATTTAACATGCATGGTGCAATATAAAGTCAACACTTATAGTGGAGTGATAGATGCATAAAATTATTATTAGCTCTTTCCCCAATAACTTAAGCTTTTGGGAGAGAAAGTTTCATAAAAAAATTCTAATATAAAGCCTATGAGTTTACTATTCATATTCTTCGGCATACAACACTGACAATATTGCTCTTCATGTAACATATTTTTCTTCCCTAAGTGCCCTGCATAAAAGATATTTCCTTTTAGCTTACCAATTCAAGATTCACATAATTAATATCCTTCCTAATTAGAAATGGTAGGTTCCTTGGATTTTAATAAATGATATGATCATTACAACAGAAGTGTCCCTAGTCTCGCTCATGGATAAACAACATTTTGGTACACTAATTTACAATTTGTACCATGATGGAAATTCTTCCATCACTTCAGTTGAATTAACAAAATGAAGAAAAAATAACTTGTAGATGTCAAGCTACAATATATTTTCAAGTTATATACTTTAGATGACCTATATTAGTCAAAAATTAAATTTGATTCCTACCACTTGTTTTATAACATCTATTATAAAATATAACAATAAATAAAATTATTTTATTTGAGCAAATTATATTTAACTAGTTAGTGGTGTGTCCAACTCTGATTACAGATAATGAAATAGGTCTAACTTGCTTATTTTCCTATTTTGTTTATTTTTTATAACAAACTAAACGGAGCTTGAGAATAAGAGAAATATTTTTGGCTCATAAACCTCATTTTATATACAGTAAAAATTATGAAACTGAGAAATTGTTCAACGAGTTACATAGTTGTATTTATTCTCTATAATGCAAGCATGAATTTGTTATATCTTATGTTGTGATTTACATTTTTGGAAGATTATATAAGCTATAAGGTCAGTCATTAATCCAAATAGTGGTTCATATTAATATTTTCCAAACTTTTTCTAATGTTGCATAAAGCATTGCTAAATACCTAGACTTTATAAACAAAAGGAAAAAAATTAAATAAAATTCAACATCGACATTCCATGCTTTTTAATTGATGATGAATATCCATTTCTTGATTCGGAATGATTTTATACAATGCAGTAGAACCAAATACAAAACATCTAGATAAAAGCTAAAGTCTCAAATTTCATGAAGGACTAAACCCTGATGGTAATCAACATCCCTAGCTCACAAGACTAATCAATGCATTCCCTAATAAATCAACAAAACAAAAACAACCATATTATAAAACACATACTACCCTTAGAAATCATGGAAAAATTAAAAATTGTGACGAAGATATAGAAGAAAAGAAAAAAGACAGACCTTCAAATCTTATTTCCTTGTCCCACCTGGTACATGCCATAAGAGAAGGTGCCACCTCCTAATATTGATCAAATCTTTCAAGAATTCATAATAACCTCAATACATATTTAAAATTGTTTTCTTTATCCTTTTATTATGGCACCATCGGCCGGTCTTGTTACCCATGAAGAGATTGCAAACCTTATTGAACTTAATGGAACCCTTTGTTATGACATACCTGAAATTGACTTAGAGGAGGATAATGAAGAAGTTATGATTGCAACTTCAATCAAACTGGTAGGGAAGGTACTCACTTACTCATGTCAAGATCCATACGAATCATAGGCTTTTCAATTCTAAAAGGCTAATCTAATAGGTAAAGACACTCATAATCTTTATAAACTCTACCATAAAATTATACTTAATAAATTTGGGATATTACTCTTAACTTCCCTTCAAAGTATGGAACTTTGTTTCTTGTAGAGCCCATCACTTTGTATTTTTAACATATTTTATTATATTCTATTCTATTTAGATCACTTGTCTTTTTTTATTTTTGCAAGACCCTTTTTTTATTAGGTGAGGCCCAAATATTTTGGCTCAATCAACTGAAGTTCGATGTCAAAATTCATAAGAATCATGGGTTTTTCAATCCCAAAATATTAACATAATGGGTGAAGATACCCACAATCTTTATAAACTCTATCATAGAATGTACTTAATCAATGTGGAATATTACTCTTAAAAACTCATGTGTCAAAAAATCTCAAGTGACACTAGCAGTTGTATCTTGGGATTTAAATGCAGATATCTCAGTTGCTTGCTTAGATGCGCACAAGAATATTTTATTCTTCACTTTTTCCAACCCTTTGGATGGTGATTCCATCTAGAAAACTAGAATCTATCATGTGAAAAGTTAGTTACTTTTGTTTTGCAAAAGTAACCATACACTGATTGTTATTGAGTTGAATTTTTTCATTGTAGATTTTTGGGTTCAAGCGTGTGGTATTCATTTTACTGGTATGAAACCAACTTATATTTCGAGGCTGGCTAGATCTATAGGCACTTTACTTAAGATAGATCTTATTAAAAATGAAATTTTATGGAATGTAATTTTTTTTTCGTTTTTGAGTTTCTCTCTATTCACAAACCATTAGTTCCTAGATGAAAATCTACAAGAAAGAAAATGAAAAAATGGGCAACTAGTAAGCATAAATATTTGGATTGATTTATGGTATGAACAATTACATGAATTATGTTATCATTATGGTATACTTGATCCTTTTGTAAATGAATGTTCACAACAATAAGCTACACATTTTAAAGTTAGAGCTAATGTCTTTGTACCTATTTATGGTGAGTGGATTTGAGCAAGTTATAACCAACCTTGACCAATGTCTTTTCATTCACTTGTGGATGTTAAGCAACATGGCTTAGAATGCTTGGGTACACCTCGTACCCCTCACTCCAATCATCATTAGGCCCTATACGTAGAATATATTTTGAGAATAAAACCTTTCCTACACATCACCCTAACTTTTCGAAGAAACAGGAAAGTTGTAACTCATTTTCTATTAATAAAAATGAAAATTTCTATCCAAAAGCCTCTTGAGTTCACCATGACATTCAAGAGGCCCTTTATTTATATGGCCCAAGCCTTAAATTCAAATCAATTTATGTTGTTCTTTTGTGGTTTGTACAACACAACTATTTATTATCTACTTCTTTTGAGATGCAAAATGCTATCTCAATCTATTGGTTTCCATGTCCCCTCCTCTATAGATGGTTTTGATCATAAAATATCTACTAGTCAACATGATGCTATTGTTTCTACTGTAATGAATAGCATACCTCTTCAACCAAAGAATCTGATGGTCCATTTAATTTACAACTTCTTTCTATCACAAAAAAAAAACTCAAACATCAGACAAATGCAGATAATCACATGGAACAAGACTTCTTTGATCAAATTCCCACTAATCTTATTGAAGCCCAAGGTAAACACAATCCAATTCCTACTGAACCTTGGACCCCAAGTAATGCCATTGTAACACCATTAAAAGATACTACTCTACTTTCTTTGATGCCCAAACCAAGTAGAGCTCAATTTACTATTAGTGGTAATTTTTGCTTTGATATTTAGAAGAACGAACGAAAGAGGAAGGTTGGGGTTTATCATAATCTGGTTGCCAAAAGGCAATCCTTAGTGCAAGACTTGAACATATATCCTATTCGGGAAGGCCTTTAGAACTCTTCTTTATTTATTTTCTTAAATGATCATTTACAATATATGGTAAATTAGGACTTAAAAGATGGTATAGGTGGTATTGTTAGTGGTGAACCTACTTTTTCTTTCACCAATCAAGGCGAGGAGGTGGCCTCAAACTTACCCCCAATTAGTCATGAGGTGCTTTAGTTAGGATGCTCAAGGAATTGTGAGACCTCGAGCCAGCATAGCTCTTATGTATTATGTTCACAAACAAATCTTAAGCCTTTTTGGTTAATGAAAACTAAGACAACTCCCTTACATTTTTATTCCTTATGAAACTCTTTAAATTATCCCAATAGTCTTATTGTTCTAGTTGTTGGTCTTAGGGGTTTTTTATTTGTTTTGGGTTGATAATTTAAACTTTAACATCCTTCATATGGGTAACTATTTTGTGTTTGTTGAGTTTGAACCACCCTTTGATCTAAATGAAAAATGGATTTTGTGTTTGTGTTATATTCCACCTTATTATAGTAAAATAAAAATCCATTGTTGGTTTGAAATTACAAATTTGATACAGTACTATAACAAACCTTGGTGTGTATTAGGCGACATTAATGACATCATGGAAAATAATGAGAAAAAAGGTTGTTCACTTTTTATTTTTAACGAAGAAAATAAATTGATCCAATTGTTACATAAGACACAAGCGATAGATTTGGTAATTTCTAGAATTTAATTCATTTGGGTTAACAAGCGAAAGGGTGATAACAAAATTATGCAATAATTAGATATTGGTTTGGAGAATTCCAACTAGCTCTCTTTTTTTTTTCTTAAAGCTATGATCATTAATTTTCCTAACTATTATTCATATCCAATCCTATCATTTTAAACCATTTCGTTTTATTTCTATATGGTTGAGATATGATGATTGTAAAAAGGTTATCCAAAGACATTGATCTAATGTTAACTGCAAGCCATAGCAATTAGATGGTAAATTATCTGCATGAAGTTAACCATGTGGAATAAGAAACACTTTGGATTCATAAACTCTAAAATCAAAGAGTTATCTAATAAATTTCAAGCTTTCCAATCCAAGCCTTTGATTTAGGGTAAATCTCAATTGGAATGTTATATGCAAGAATAACTTGATGAACAATTGGTCATAGTTGAATCACTTTAGAAACAAAAATATAGAGAACTCTAGGTTATCAAAGGAGGAAAAAATACAAGATTTTTCTATACTTTTACTTTAAATCATAGAAGGAACAATCATATAGCAGCTTTGAAATTAAAAAATAGGCATTGGTCTTGATACTATAATCAAATTGGATTGGGTTTAATCAATTATTTTTACAAAAATTTCAAGTCCTCTAATCTTTCTCAAATAGATTCACTTTCTAAACTTTTTCCTGAAGTAATCACCATTGTGGAAAATAATGATCTCTTTTGCATTCCTTCATTATAAGAAATCAAACAAGACCTAAATGATATGCTTGCTTTGAAAGCATCTAATAATTTGGCATTTATGCTATTTTCGATAAACGGTTTTGGCATATTGTCAAGAAGGATGTTATAGTTGAAGTACAAAACATTTTTCTCACTTGTTCAATTCCCTCTCAATGGAACAAAACTTTCATATCACTCATCCATAAGTTTCAAATCCTCTTTCAACTAATCACTTTCATCAAATAAGCCTCTGTAATATGATCTACAAGCTGGATTCAATGATTTTAATGAAACAACTAAGAGATATTCTTTCTAAGCATATATCTCATTTACAATCAGCTTTCATTCTTGGAAATTGGATATATGAAAACACATTAATAACTCAAAATATTTCCACTTAATGAAGAATAAGAGAATATGTAAATGTGATTTTATTGGATTGGACTACAATTGGATATGTAGAAAGCTTATGATAAAGTAGAATGGAGCTTCTTGTTGGCATTTTACAAGTTATGGGTTTCTGCACAATTTTTTTCCCATTTGACTCATAGTTTCTTATCTATAGTTACCTATTCCATATTTTTTAATGGGTCACCTTTTGGTAACTTTCTACTTGAACGAGATCTTAAGCAGGGAAACCCTTTGTCAACTTATTTGTTTACCATCGTTGTTGAATGTCTTTCAAGATTAATCCATAATGCTAAATAGGAAAATCTTATTCATAGAGTACAAATATCAAGACATTCCCCTTCTATTCTACTTACTTTATACTGATGATTTGATAATATTTATCAGAGAAAATATATCTCAATGTGGAACCATTCCCTCAATTCTTCAAAAATATTGCAATCATTCTGATCACGTAATTAATTTTAACAAATATACTTGTTTATTTTCACCTAATATTCAAAGTGATTTATAATAGGAACTCAACACTACTTTTCATATGCCTATCTCAAATGGGAAAATCAAATATCTTGGTCATTATCTATTTCTTTATAAAAGCAAAAACATGGAATTCCAATGTATTCTCAAAAAGGTCAAAAATAGATTATCTAGCTGAAAATCCAAATTGTTATTCCACGATGGAAGGATAACTTTAATTAGATCAGTTTAGAACATTCTAATTTACTTGATGAGTACTTTTTGAATCCCTAATTCCATTTTTGAAGTAGTTGGCAATCAAATAAGGAAGTTTTGATGGACTGGTGACATTTCTAGTACACACTTTTTCACTCCACTTTGTTAGAATAGAATCTACTCTCCCAAACAATTTGGAGGATTGGGTTTTAGAAAACCCTCTTATTTTAACAAAGCTAAGCTAGCAAAAGTTTCTTGAGATATTGTTATTAATGATAACAAATTATAGGTGTAGCTTTTTTCAAGAAAATATCTTACCACCTCTACTTTTCTATGGATTGAAGTAAGAAACAATGATTCCTTGGTTTGGAAAGGCCTTTTATGGGCCAAAGAAGCTTCGCTACAAGGCTTCTTTTATAAGGTAGGAGGTGAAAGTACCATTAATGGTTGGACTGATCTAGGGATATCAGGCTTTAAAAATCAACTTCTACCTCTTCTTGAGTAACATTTATCTTCTTGAATTTTCACAATACAAAATCTTTGTTACTAGAATAGTGGTTGTAAATAGGATATACACAAATTAGAATCAATTTTGGATCCTAGTATTACAAAATTGATATGTTCTCTAAAATCACCCAATCTCATGCTCACTGATTCAATGGTCTTGGTCTCGCTCAATTCTAGCTGAGGTTCCTTTTATGTCAAATATGCTTATCTTGCTATCATTGAAGATCGACATCAACCCAACTTTTCTAATCTTTGGAATGGATTGTAGAAATCTAAACTCTATTAAAGTCACAATTTCTTTTGTAGAAAATATTCCATGGAGCTTTACCTGTAAGAGCTTCAACTGGTAGGTTTAAAATCTCAATAACTGTAGCTTCCAAAATCTCAATCCTTTTGGTTTCATTGGAAATGGAATATTCTATGAAATTTCTCAACAAATTGGATATCAAGTCTTATATTCATTTCATTTTATCACTTCATCCCACTTTAATGCCAATGGATATTTTTCTTATTGAATTCACTCTAGCAGTAGGGTAATGTTAAAGACAATTTGGTGGTTGAGAAATAAATTAATTTTTCAAAATAAGGTTTTACAGCCTCATAGAATTATACAAACTATCAACACTCGAATCAAAGAATTATACCATCTTCTTCTCAACTCTCAAGAAAGCTCTACTCATGAATTCAAGAGGATCTAACTTATATTCTTCCTAAGTGGCAGCCTCCACCTTCTGGATCCTTTAAATTAAATTTTGATGTAGCTTGGATCAGTGGTCTAGCTGCAGCTGGTTTTATGGTGACCAACCATAATGGTAACTTATGTTATAAATAGACTAAAACGTTGAAAACGTCTTTGCTAGAGATAGCTGAGGTATTTGATTTTTATTACACTTTCCATGAAGCTCTAAAGTGGATAAATAAACCAATTTATCTAGAGGGAGATGCCAAAGTAATCATTGATGGTTTTTACAACCTAATAATGCTCTTCACCTTCATCCAACTTTGGTTGAATTAATTAGATATTTAGATCAAGTTCTTACTAGTTTTTCAATGCTTTTTGTATAATGGATTCTAAGGAAAAATAATACTCCAACACATTTTGTAAATAATTGGACTTTTTATTCTCAATTTAATGGCATCATTCTCATGTCTATTCTACCATAAGATCTTAGAGCTTTTGTAAATTCCTTTTCAAGAATATAGGGCAATCCTAACTGCCTATCCTCTGAACCCAAAGAAAACACAAACAAAAGGAAAAAGTGAAGACAAGACTTAAATTTTAATAAAATGATGAATTTACTGATATGTTTATCGCATATAAGGTTATCAACAAGGCGAGGTAGGTTCGAGGACCCCATTCCATTTTTTGTCGACGATTTAAAATTTACCACTTATCTTCACTTAAAATCCATCCAAAAACATATTGGGTATCCCGAGTGAAAAACAAAGACCTCAAATGAGAAACGTAGATCTAAATATTATTTTAAATATTATTTTTATTTTTTTAGTAATTTTTTTATTTTTATTATAAACTAAAATTAAAAATAATAATAAATATTTTGTAATTAAAAAATAAAATTTTAGTTGATAAATAATAAAAAATAAGCAATATTTATGTGAAAAGGAGAAAAATAAAAATATATTTAACAATAAATACATAATTCTAATATTAAATAACATTGATAAAATTTTGTTAAAAACTAGATGAAATAATAACAATAAATTATAAAATAATTACAAGATTTTAGATTTTTATAATATAAATAAATAGTTTAATTAATTTTTATAAAAGAAAAGTTATTGATATTTTATTCTAATAAAATATAATTAAAGATTAAATATAAAATATAAAATATAAAATATATAATGAATTATTTTTTAATTGGTTTGATTTTAATATAACTAAATCTATAAAAAAAATTAAAATATTAAATTCTTATATATTTATTAAAACAGGGTATATACTTTCAGTGAACGAGATGGGGAATACAATCATCATCCTTATTTTCCCTCATAATATAAAATACGGATCTCCATTTGTCGTTCCCAATTTTCTATTTTGTTTTTATCATCCTAACCTCTAAATGAATAATTTATGCACAGTTTTACTTCATCAAGAAAAAATTTCAACTCTAATCATACGTTTACTATCAAACATCTCTATATTAGACTGAATCTTCTCACATATATTAGAAAAATAATAAAACTAATACCCTTAAAATTTATAACAACAAAAATAGCATATCTTATATTCATCCATTTAAACTTGATCGTTTTTGACACCAAGTTTTTCAACTTGGTGAAATCTTCCTATATGAATGGCTTGGTAAAAATGTCAACAACTTACTCTTCTTACTTTTCCTATTCAACCTATACATGGTGCTAACACTTGTTCTTTACATTTTAGCTCTTATATAAGTGACGAATAAGAGCAAGAGCACCTGATGCAATCCTACTAACTTGGCTTCATGAATGATTCATATGTAAATACTTACAACCATAAGTGGAGAAATTATCTCATTTTCTCTTGTAAAACTGAAAATAATCCAACATGTGCTCAAAAATCTATTCATGGAGGGAGATTCTTAGAACCAAATATTACCATCTAGTCAACTTAGGAAGTCAACTTTGGAAGAAAACTTGAACACTTTTACTCAAGTTAGTATGGGAAAGCATGAAAGACATAAGAAGAGGCTAGACTCCTTAGAGACTTCTATGAAAATGATGAAAATACAATTAAGACAACTAGTGGAACAATGGTAAAAATAATAAAAGGGAAAGTTTCCTAGTCAAACTGAGCAAGTGAATGTTATCACAATCCTTCAAAGTGGTATTGTTCTAAACAATGACTTTTATAAAATTATTAATGGTTTATCACTTGATGCAGGAAAGACAGATGGGTACATAAAATCCAAGGAATGTCAAGCTAAGGGTGACAAAATTTTAAAACCTTATGAGGAGAACAAGAAAGAATCACGTTCACCTCTTTTGCAACATAAGACACATAGTGAGCCTTATAAACCTCTATTTAATTTTTCACATTCTTGAAAGAGTTAAAGCAGGAAAAATAATTTTATAAAACTTTATCATATATTTTCTAAAGTTCATATTAATCTACCTCTTTTGAATGGTGTAAGTAAAGTTCTAATTTATGCAAAAAAATTCAAAGACTTCATCACCCAAAAGGGAAAATATGAGTAGAATGAGAAAGTGATGGTATTAAAGTTGTTCATGCTTTAACATGACTTGGATCTCAAGTTGACAGATTTAGGAAGATTCATCACTAACATCATTATAGGAGGCAAGAAAGTGATCAAAGCAATGCTAGACTTTGGATCATATATCATTCTTATGCCTTATTTGAGATACTTGCAGCTAGGTTTGAGGAAGAAAAAGATAACAACTATATCCTTTCAGTTTGATGATAAATCTGTTAAATATCCAAAGAGGACAGTTGAGGATTTATTGGTGCAGGTGGACAATCTAATTATGCCTATAGATTCTATGGAATTAAAGATGAAAGAGACCCTACCTAAGGACAAAATGTATACTATTTTCTTTGTAAGTGATAAGTTCTTGAAAAGATTATAATGTGCTTTTTGGAACTATAGGTTTGACTATAAAGTTTTTACTTGATTATTTATATAAATATATTTTTTCAGAATCACAATTATGTTTTGATGTATTTAAGGTGATTTTAGATTCAAAAGAGGTAAACAATGTCAACACATGATGACACAATACTTAAAGCACTCAAAAAGTGCAAAAGAGTAAGGAATGTAAGCCTTACATTAAGAATACCCCACTGTGTAAGAGGCACAAACAATGTCAACACTAACATTGCGTACTATGGTGAAGGAGAAAGTGTTCTCGGACATCCAACTCTTAGGTTTTTGTACTAGGTCATTAACATTACACTATAAGGATGATTTTGAGTTATGTGTTGCGACAAGCATACTCAAATTTTGACTTTGAATTATTAATAGTATTATACATATAAATAGTTTATAATAGTTCATTAGGTCAAATACACATATTATTAGACTTAAAATGGATTTAGAGGCATTTGTGGGAGATTTTCACATTCAAGAAGAAAAGATAAGATTTCTAGAGATTCAAGAACCCTTTGAAGATTAAGATTACATATTTTTAGAGTAGGAAATATCATCCATTGTTGGTACTTAGATCTAATTTTGAATCTTTTATTTTTAAATTAATCTTTTTCTACTTTTCTTGGATGAATGTTTATTTTTAATATGATCTTGGATATTAATCTAAACATATCTCACTTATTTTATTATAGGGATTTAGCTTTGTTGTCATTATTGCTTAGAATATTTAAGTGAATATTTATATAATTAATTAAATTAAGATTATTTCTTGATTCAAGATTTTGTTACAAGATTTATTTACGAATAATTTATTAGTTATTTATTCTTTGTAGATAGATTGAAAATTTGAAAATTAAGTTTTAGACACATCATCTAAATTTAATTTGGATAACTTGAATAAGAGCTTAAATTAATGACTTGACCATTGTATTGATTTAAATGGTTTCAATTTCCTCTGGTATAAATTAATCAATTAATTGTTTGTCCCGATTATAAAACATTAATTATTGATTAACAAAAAAAAATATTTGAACTATAAGTTTTCGTATTTTAAAGGAAAAACCAATCATCTGACATTATATATGTTCATTCATTTTAATTCACCTAAATATTTTAAAGCAAGCATGGTTAACTAGCTAAACTTTCCATAAATCCTCTATTTCATTTCACAACTTTCTTGATTTCTTATCATATAAGATAGCAACCCAACCAATTGTAATGACATCACATCATGAAAAAAGCATGTTAGCTAACCAATACGATTATCGCCAAGAAAGTTAAATGTCAAGCCACTACCAACAAAAAGTCAATAATAATGCTCAAGATTAAGATCATTTTATAAATGGTCATTCATTGATATGTTGAAAATGCTACAAGTTAATTAGATCTTATAGTGTTTTTAACACATCTAGTGTAAACTCTTATAATTTGTTATTATACAAAGTACTCTCAATTAGATAACTCCACATCAGTGATCTTAGATTAGGTTATTTTATTTTAAATTGATATATGAAGAACTAAATTTCAATTGTTTGTCACAAATATTTAGATTATTTTACTTAAACTCAATCCTATTACATAGACTCTTATACTTTGATTTTAAGCAAACGTAAATAATAAAGAATTTTACATTTATTTAATGAAGAAAACAATAGGACGAATGATTAAATAACTCTTTTATTTATTTTGATTTCACTAATATAAATACTAATCACATTTGCATTTTTTGCACAAATCATTAATAACCTAACAATAAGTTTACTCCGCCGTCAACCTTGTGTAAAATTACTTTAATTATAAAAGAAGATTTGTTCTTGTAGTAACCGTTAAAGATATCAAGAATCAAAAATAAAAAAATTCTCAAACTTTATTCAAATAATAATCTACCTAAAACTTAATTCAATCATGGAAGTAAAGCTAAATACTCATAAATAAATTTAGCACAACATAATTCAATCCAAAATAATGAATAAAATTATTAAATGCACCATATTTTCAAACCAAATCAAAAGAAAACTAGAAATGAAAACAACATTGATGAAACAAATACTCAAACTTTTGAATTGATTAGATCTTCATCTTCTAAAAGCTTGAGGAAATGGCCTAAGGATAGAGTTTATTTCTTTAGGATTTATTTTCCCTCTCTAAAAAATATTCTCTAATTATAAAAGCTGATGATCCCAAATAATGGGTTGTAATGTTAAATTTATAAGTAAAATTTCATGCAAAGCACTAAGCAAATCATGAAATATGGGATTGAAAATGAATATGGTGGCTAACAATTTTGTAAAAACTAATATTGTGTGTTTTTTTTGACACAAAAGGGGACTAAAATAGACAAAATGATGTCATTTTAAGAGCCAAAGGCACTCTAAAACTAGAAGCAAAATAAAGTTATTTTGATGCTGGTCTATGCACATCCACATGGCATGAACTTCGTTGGTTCTATCCTATGTCTAAGTTAATCCACAACACGGTTAAGTAAATCCATATAGCTTATTTGTACGATACTTTGTTCTGCTAGCCAAAGCGCACCCACACACGTACTATACAAATCCATTTGGGTTGTTTTAATTGATTCTATGCCAATTTTCTCAACATGTAACCATAATATTTTCTCAATGCAGCGGCCAACTCCATAAATTCATAGTAAATTTAAAAAAAAAAATATCGCAATAGATAATGCATAAAATATAACAAAATATGAGGATAAATATTAGTTTATTTACTCCTATCCTAACAAAAAGTTCATATGGTAGCTTGACCAATATTGACTTTTGAAATAAACTTCCAACAATGACATAATGATTGCATTGGAAAGCTCTAGAGGATATAATTTAGTTGTTAGTTTGCTTGCATAAGAGTCTCCCCAAAAGAAGAACGAGAGTGGAAAAAATCTTTAAAACTATTGTTTCACCTCTCATTTTGTCATTCAAAGTCTTGGATGTAAAAAAGCCGAACACCATTATATTTCTATTGTCGATAGCTTTCAAATGCAATTGATATCACCATTATTTTGTGTATCTCAAAATTCAATGCTATTGAAACTATATGTTGGACTTTTAATGTCCTACTTTGATAATCTAATGGAATTGTAGGTTCATACTTTGATAACATAATAGACTTTTAGGGTACTATGATAATAAGCTAATAGATTCATTAATATGTGGTGCAACTTGATATTTCAAGACAATATTTATCATCAAACGAAAAGATGTGACTCATTTGTACACCAAAAAAGAAAGAAGTGACTCGTGCTATAATTAGTATCAACTAGTACAATCATACTTAAGTAGGGATGTCAATTTGACCTGTTGAAACCAAAATCTATTGGGAAATTTTGACACAATTAGAATATGCTTCATAAGGGATGGGGTGGGTTGGGAATTACCTTTTCCATCCCGCATATTTCCCTATCCCTTTTCTTATTATTTTTTAGAAATATATTATATAAGTATAAAATTTTAGAGTTAAATTAAATAAATTTTTTATCTCAAAAAATTAGATAAATTTTTTAATGTAATAGAAATAAGTGCTATTCCTATTTTCTTAAAATAATAATAATAATAATAAAGAAGAAGAAGAAGAAGAAGAAGAAGAAATAGAAGAAGAAGAAAATTAATAAGTTATTGAATTTAGTGTGTTGTTCTCGTAATTATTGAATGAAACTTAAGAAGTAAAGTGAAAAGAACCTAAGTTTAGGGGTATACTATTTGTGGATGTGAACTCATGGTCTATTATATGTATTTGGTTAGCTAAGGTTGTAATTAAGCCTAAATATTTGATATCTCACCTACCCATACCTTAGCCTATCATTACAAGCTTTGAAAGATCTATTGATTTCAATCTAAGTTGGCATTTACATTAGTAGGAAGAGAGGCTAAATGTGGAGTAATGAAGTTTGATAATTTTGAGACAATTTTTCTAATTGTATGGTTCACATGAGCTTATCTTGATGGCATGTAGAGTAAACAAGTTCATCATAACACACATACAGAGCATGTCCTCAAAACAATTTGGTTATACACTTACATAAATGCATTATGGATTGATAACCATGTGAATATCTTGGTTCAGTATATTGGTAAATCTATGAGAGCCCTCTAATTTATTGAGAATGCTTCAAACCAATAGTACTGATAGTTATGAATGTGTTATAAATATCAAGAATAGAAGTTAATTTTAGTATTTTAGTTTGTATGATTTGTTTGGGCCAAGCAAAATATTAAGTTTGGGAGTGTAATAACTTTATGAAAAATATGATTATATCATTTTAATGCTTAATAATTACTTGTTTAATTAACTAAATTGTATGTTTGGGCTTAAAAATCACATTTTTAGGTAATCGGGTGAAAATGGGATTAAAATATAATTTTTAGGAATGTTTTTGATTTTTATGAATTTTTTATAACATGTGAAGGTATATAGAAGATCTCTAGGATGCACTTAGAAACTTTTGGATGCCTAATCATAGTGCACCACTTGACCTTCAGAAGCGTTACGTGCCATATGGTAGTGACTCAACAAAAGTTGCATTATTAGCTCCAATCAACTAGTGACGTATGTTACCACATAAGCGGATCCAGACAACCTATTGCCTTGGTCACCACATGTCAATCACACATTCAATCTGGCTTTCCACCATGCCCTGTTAGTGGCCATATCATCAATCGTGTTCTTCCATTGAATCATGGAGTGCCATATACTTCCCTCTCCTTTGTCAACTCTTACGTCATATCTTTTCCATCCAATCCTTGCTTGCCACATTCCCAATCATTCTAATGTTTATTTTTGAATGATCTAACAACCATAAATGAATCTAAGAATTTTCTAGACCTATTTTATCCCTTTTACATGAATTTTCAGCACCCTTTCACTATTTTTCACTGATTTCATCTCCACAAACCTCTTTTTTCATCTTCCATTTCTTTCACCATTTTTAACCACAAAACACCATTTTTAACCACAAAAACACCATTTTTGTCATTCTTTTTAGATTTCTCCTAGATTGTATTAATGATAGAGAAAATATATTAGGTGAATGGGCTAATGCAATGAGTGTACTAATCTATACATTTGAAATTACTAGTATAAACTCATCAATCTATAAAGCATTATTAATAACATAAAATAGCTAAAAATGTTAAAGTATGGTATAGTAATCTACCAATACATCTTAGAATGCAAGGAGATTCTGTAACAGGAAAATAGTATTTAGATAAAGTAGTAAATGATATATATAAAGAGCTAATAAAAGAAGATAAAGGAAATCATATTACTAAAACAAGTGAACTAGAAATAAATTATATTAAATAACATGTAGTAAATATGAAAATATGGTATATGTGCTACGTAGATTCTTTTATATGTGAATATGAAATGTATTACTAACAAATAATAAAATAAAATAATAATTTAATTAAATGCTTTATCAAAAGTTACTAAGAACTCCATATAAAATTCTTAAAGAAAATTAGAGAAAGAGAAATATTTTAATGGTACTAGATACTTTAGGAGGAAGAATAAAAGAACTAAAAACTTAAATAATTTTACAATATCAAAGAATAAATGAATATAATTATGCTAAAGAAAATTATAAAATATATTATGATAGTAAGAATTTTCGGATGCTAAGAAAATATGTATGTAATATAAAGCCTTACAAATAAAAATATAAAAAAAAATATAAAGGTTCAAGAAATATCAATTCATAAAACAAGACTTTTCTAAATATAAGAAAAGATACAACCAATTAAGAACCTTATAAAAAAAGACATTTTAGAATAAGAGAATTCACATAAAACAAAATTATTGTCCATCAAACAAGAAAACTTGGAAGTTTTAGATATGTAATGAGGAAGGTCATTATGTTAATAAATGTCCTAATAGGTTAGCTCGTAAAAAGGAATATAAGAAAAATTTAAAGATATTAGAACAAGCTTATAAGATAAAATTAGAACTCGTCGAAGAATCACACACTGATAAAACATAATCAATATATTTAATGAGTGAAACTAAAGAAGAAGAAATAGATTCAAAGGAAACATCTGAGGATGAATGACATATACACCATAACTAATCATAATACTACTTATATAAAAATGGGATGCAAATTCAAAAGATATAATATATACCATTTATATGCTTATATAGATACTAGAGCTCGTATGTATGTAACAAGTAAATATGTATTTTTGCAAGAACTTTGAACTATAATTCCAAAGGATTTGATAGTAAGAATATCAAATAATACAATAATTAATCTTAACAAAATTATAAAAGATATTGATATTATAATGGAAAGAGAAAAGTTGCATGTCCCTCCTATATATTAATAGGAAACAGAAGTCGATTTCTTGATAGGAAATAACTTATTAAATTTATATCATTCATTTACACAATTTATAGATAAAGATAAGTATAACAAATTTAGAATTTAATAATCCATAAAATTTATTCTTAAAATAAATAAAAGAAGATAAGAGGTTAATGGAAATAAGGAAATTACTAAGACAGTAAGTGTAGAAAATCATTTAGATTCAAATATTAATATGCTTGAGTACATGGAAAGTATAATTCTAAAAGACCCTAATAAGGTTATAAGAGTAAAAATTATGATTTATACTCCATAAGTTAGAGAAGAATTCAATAAACAAATTCAAGAACTTTTGGAACTAAGAATAATTGAAGCAAGAATTAGTCCACACTCAAATTCATCATTTTTAGTTGAAAAAGAAGCTGAGCAAAGATGAGAAAAAAAAGAATGGGATATATTTTAAATCACTAAATAATGAAATAATAGATGATGGATACTTTATCCCTAAAAATGAAGAGTTATTAGTCTTAATCAAAGGAAAGACATTTTATAGTTTTGATTGCAAAAGGTGATTCTAACAAATCAGATTAGATAAAGAATTTCAATTATTAATAGCCTCTAGTTGTTTAGAAGGACAATTCCAATAGACTGTTGTACCATTTGGATGAAAACAAGGACCAGGATATATGGAAAACATTTTTTTAGAGAATATCACCCATTTTATTGTATCAATATTGATGATATATTAGTCTTTAATGATAATATCAACCAACATTATTAAAAATCATAAGAAAATATAATAAAAGAATGAATAATATTATCTAAGAAAAAGCAGTATTAGCTTAACAAAAGATCAAGTATTTAGGACTTGAAATAGAAGATGGAAAACTCTACCTTCAACCTCATATGCTAAATAGTATACAAAGATCTTCTAGTGTCATCACTAACAAAAACTAACTACAAAGTTTTTTAGGATGTTTGACATACGTGGAAGCATATATTAGAAAATTAGCATAAATGAGAAAACCTTTATAAACAAAACTTAAGAAAGATTATATCTTAAAATGGATTAAATAAGATGCTCTATATATGAAAAAGGTAAAAATCACATGTAAAAGTTTACCAGTACTTTACCATATAAGATCAAATGACAAAATGATAATATAAACAAATACTTCACATAAAAATTGGGAAACCATATTAAAAGCAAGAGTAGATTATAAGGATGAATATTTGTATAGGATTAGTTCAAGAGCTTTTCAAATCGATGAACTAAACTAATATTGTAATGAAAAATAATATTTAGCTATAAAAAAGATAATAAAAAAGTTTGTTTTATATGTAATATCTTCTAGATTTATTGTTAGAATATGAAATAATTTTTTTGGATATTTCTTGAGAACTAATATTGCAGGAGATTACCAACAAGGAAGATTAATCAGATGACAACATTGGTTAACCATTACAAATTTGACGTTGAACATCAATATGGAAAAAACAAATAGTTTAGCTCATGCTTAAACTAGAGAATTAGCCCCTACTAACAATTTTTACAATTATAGAAAATATAGACAATATTGACCTAGAAATCAAGATAAAAAAAGAAAATAAAAGTTCTATTATATCAATTAAAGATTTTATATATCAAAAATTCACTCGTATGTAAATAACATGAAGAGTTTAGTTCTCTAACAAAGAAAGAGATTAAAATCTCAAAGAAAGTGGATAAAGCTTCAAAATTAACCAAAATAAAAAAGGATAATGGTATAAAATCACAAATGAGGAAGAGCTTAAAGAAAAGAATCAAGAAGAAAAATAAAATTATTATGATGTCTACAATGACTAGCTCCAGGAATATATAAGACATGCTCGAAAGCAAGTAGAGCAATAGCTGGATTTTTTAGTGTGTGTTCTCTAGAGTAACACACAAAGAATTCACTAATAGTATTGAAGTAAAAGGAATTTTATCCAACTTTAAAATCCCTAAGCTTCTTAAACTCAATGATGTAGTAGCCAGCTTAAAAGGCAACTATGCACAAGTACCCAAAAACCAAACAATTGCAAAGGAAAAGATGATAGTACTAGGAAAGATGCCAAGACCAATAATCTTCATAAAAATAGATGATACATTTATTATTCTTTAGGAAGAAAAGGAAAGACAAAGAAACACTAGGAAATATGCCAAGACCAATAATCTTCATGAAAATATATGATACATTTATTATTCCTGAGGAAGAAAAGGAAAGACAAAGAAACACAAATCCAAACCAATGGCTAAATCTTTATAATTTGGTAAGAAAATTTGGAAAAGATCAACTTGAAACCATTAAATTTGTCACAACAGAAAAATTTTATGCACTAGAAAGAAAACCAATCACATGCAATAGATTCAACATTATTAAAGAAGCAGATCCAAAACTTGTTTACCAATTATTTTATTGTGAATTGATTGAGAATATTTACCCAAGCAGCAATTTAATAGAATTAGTATATTTTCTTGAATTGTTTTTAAAAAATCCATTAAAGTTCTTAGGAAAAGAGTAAAAGCTAATGTCCATCAAGTATTTTAAGATATATTAGTTCTATAATAGATTAGCGTAAAGAAAATCATATCTATCTTTATCATTTTATTAAAATAGGAATGACATCTCCAACAAGAATAGTAGACCAATCTAGAGTTCTACCAGAAGAAGAGTTTGATAAAGATTCTCTTAACCAAGAAAGAGTAGTAATGTTAAATCAAATATACTATAAAACCAGGAAAATATGAACATCTTTTGAAATTAAGGTAAATCACATCACAAATAAGGTCATAATGATCTCATATAGTAACTTAAATATAATTCAAAAAAATATTGAAAAAATTGTAAATTATAAAGCACTATTCAACCACAATGAGTTAGACGTGACTAAAGAAACTAAACAAGAATTTCCCCAACTGGAAAAAAAGTAAACCCAGGACCACAAGTGCTTTTATTGTATAAAGAATGGAGATGTATCCATATCCCTAGTAATAAAATCAAGCATGTTGGAAGTGATTTTTAATAAATAAGTGTTAGTAGAAATTTTAAAATGAAGGAAGAGATAAGATAAAATCTAATATGTAAGTGTCATTGTACTTAGGTATGTGTGTTGGCTTCCCGTGTATAAAAGATGATGTATATTTTATTTTACTTAGTATTTTGTCTTCCTTTGTGTGTAAGGTTGGTTACTACATATCAGTAATTCACACACACACACACATAGTTAGGTACATTTTGTATGGGAGCATATTTACACACACCATAGGGTTACATTTCAAAATGTGCATGTGATGAGCGAAAATCGGCATCACCGATTCTTGCCAATACTTTGGTTTTAATATTTATAAAACTCTCGCAAGTGCACGAATCATTTCGTAGAAATGATAAATTTTTGTGAGACATTTTTTTTATTTCAAAAATTACTAAATCACACGAAACAAAAATAAAACCAAACACAAAAAATGAAAACGTGAACATAATTTTTTTTTTTTTTTTTTTTTTTTTTTAAATAATTTTTAAATTGTTAAATCTCTTTTTTTTCTAAATAAGCATGGTAACTTTTCACCACCCCCAACCTAAAACTTACATTGTCCTCAATGTAACAACTATAAATTAAAGATAAAGAGAAAAGAGAAGAAAAATTACCTATTTCCTGAGAATGTGTAAGTAGTAATGGAGAAATGCAGGTGCATCCATCATATTCATCATTAAAGTGTATACAGACAGATCGCTGTAAACTTCTAACATCTCAACAAATATTTTTAGTTTTAACAATTTAAAAATTATTAAACTAAAATAAACAATAAAATTAAGTAAATAAAATAAATAACAGAAAATTACCTAAAATGATGGGTTGCCTCACATCCAGCGCTTAGTTTAACGTCTTAGCAAGACGTAACTTGGGGATTGCATTTTAAGTAAACTCAATGTCCCCTCATCATTGAGTCAATCATACCTACAAGTAAGACAAGGTTGTCTACCTATACTGTTTCAAACATGCCCTATTGATTTTCAAATTTTTCTGTACCAAAAACTAGGGGCATGCTTGAGGGTTTTAGATAACTCACATCTAGGTGCAAATCAAATAATTAAGGCATCAAAACACAATTGTACCTAGATCAAACAAAGAAACTAACTCTTGAGATTTCAATTAAAACTTTAAAATTTGGAGATAGTTTCAGAATTTTTTTCTCTTTTTTTTTTAATTTTTAATTTTTTTTATTTAAGTTAAAATAACATAATCAGTATTAACCAAGAATGTTCCCAGGAAAGAATGGTGGGGCAAAGGCTCCTTAAAAACCATCCTCCTAGACAGAACAACGTTCCGAGGAAAGACTAGTGGCACAAAGGCTTCTAAGAACTAGTTTCCTAGACAGAACTCCCTTAGATCTTTACTTTTCATGCTATTAAAATTAAGTTAATTAAGTTTAGTTAAGTAAAAATCTAAGTTAATTAAGTTAATAAAAAAAATTAAGTTAATTAAGTTAATTTAAGTAAAAATCTAAGTTAATTAAGTTAAGTTAAGTAAAAATCTAAGTTAGTTAAGTTAAAAAAAATCTAAGTTAAGTAAACTAAAAATCTAAGTTAATTAAGTTAATAAAAAATCTAAGTTAATTAAAAAAGCTAAGTTAATTAAGTTAGTAAAAATCTAAGTTAATTAAGTTAAATAAAAATTAAGAGAAAAAAAAATAGTTAAAGAAAAGAAAGAGAAAAAAAATTAAATTAAATTAAATTAAAAATAAAAATTGAAAAAGGTAAAATAAAATAAAATAAATAGAGAAAGGTAAAAGCAAATAAAATTAAAATTAAGATTTTAAATAAAAATTAAAATTAAATAAAAATTAAAAAGTAAGTTTTATTTTTTTTTAATTTTTTATTTTTTTACTATTCATGAAGGCTAATTTTATTTTACTATTTACACTATATTATTTATTATTATTTTATCTTAAAATTTTGAAATTTTGAAATTTTTTTTTATTATTATTTTTTTACTATTCATGAACGGTAAAATTTTTTACTTCAAATTTCAAATTTCTAATATATATATATTTTTTATTTTTTATTTTTTTATTATTTCTTATGAAATTTGAAATTTGATTATTATTTTTTTTATTAAAACAAAAAAAATCACAATTATTTAAAGCACAAAAATGTTTTTAAAATTTTGATAAATAATTTAAAAAACCGCTATTCCTTCTCCAGCAACGGCGCCAAAAACTTGATGAGCGAAAACCGGCATCACCGATTCTTGTCAATACTTTGGTTTTAATATTTATAAAACTCTCGCAAGTGCACGAATCATTTCGTAGAAAATGATAAGTATACTCCTAAGGTCGATCTAAGGAAGGAATGTATGTGGTTTTTAATTTATTATTCAAACTTTTAAAAACGAAATTAAATCCTAAACATCCTGTTACGATATTTTGGATTTTTGTGTTTTAATCTACATACATAAAAATAAACATAGATTCAATAAACATTTATTCAAATTTTATCATTTATAATAGCGGAGTATTTATGGATATAATAACTAAGTTAATTATGTTAATAAAAAAACAATTTTAAGTTAATTAAAAAGCTAAGTTAATTAAGTTAATTTAAGTAAAAATCTAAGTTAATTAAGTTAAGTTAAGTAAAAATCTAAGTTAGTTAAGTTAAAAAAAATCTAAGTTAATTAAAAAGTTAAGTTAATTAAGTTAAGTAAACTAAAAATCTAAGTTAATTAAGTTAATGAAAAATCTAAGTTAATTAAAAAGCTAAGTTAATTAAGTTAGTAAAAATCTAAGTTAATTAAGTTAAATAAAAATTAAGAGAGAAAAAAAATAGTTAAAGAAAAGAAAGAGAAAAAAAATAATAAAATAAAAATAAAAATTGAAAAAGGTAAAATAAAATTAAAAAATAGAGAAAGGTAAAAGCAAATAAAATTAAAATTAAAAAAAAATTATTTTTTTATTATTATTTTTATTTAACAAAATAAAAATTAAGATTTTAAATAAAAATAAAAATTAAATAAAAATTAAATGAAAATTAAAAAGTAAGTTTTACTTTATTTTATTTTAAATTTTTTTTTAATTTTTTTTTAAAAAAACTTTTTTAAAAAAAAAATTATTTATTTTTTTTTTATTTTAATATTCATGAACGGTAATTTTATTTTACTATTTACACTATATTATTTATTATTATTTTTATCTTAAAATTTTGAAATTTTGAAATTTTTTATTATTATTTTTTTTTTACTATTTATGAACGGTAAAATTTTTTACTTCAAATTTCAAATTTCTAAATTATTTTACTAAAAAATATATTTTTTTATTTTTTTTTTATTTTTTTATGAAATTTGAAATTTGATTATTATTTTTTTATTAAAACAAAAAAAATCACAATTATTTACAGCACAAAAAATGTTTTTAAAATTTTGATAAATAATTTAAAAATCGCTATTCCTTCCCCGGCAACGGCGCCAAAAACTTGATGAGCAAAAACCGGCATCGTCGATTCTTGCCAATACTTTGGTTTTAATATTTATAAAACTATCGCAAGTGCACGAATCATTTCGAAGAAAATGATAAGTATACTCCCAAGGTCGATCTGAGGAAGGAATGTATGTGGTTTTTAATTTATTATTCAAACTTTTAAAAACGAAATTAAATCCTAAACATCCTATCATGATAGTTTGGTTTTCGTGTTTCTAATCTAATAACATAAAAATAAACATAGATACATATTTAATAAATATAATCTAATAACATAAAAATAAACATAGATACATGTTCAATAAATATAATATAATAACATAAAAATAAACATAGATACAGATTCAATAAATATTTATGCAAATTTTATCATTTATAATAGTGGAGTATTTATGGATATAATAACTAAATTAATTATGCTTGCTCATATTATCTAGGTTATTAAAGATATAAATTGATATTTTATTGATTCTCTCTTTTTTATATGAATACCACATTTGGTGAGGTTAGATATTCTTTGTTAACTAAACAAATCAATTAACACATATGGGTGGGGTTGATAACTAATTTGGTTAATTAAATTAATTCCTTTTTCTAAGAGATTGAAAATGAACCATTTAAATGCCACCTTTGGTGGGATTAGACAGTTTAAACTTTATTCAAGGTGTCCAAATTAAACCTAAGAATTTAGTCATCCGAGTACTAACTTTCAAGTTTTAAAACCACTACTGAAAACATGTCGCCAATACATTTTCAGATAATAATTCTTATAAAAACTTTTGAAATAGAGCTTCACTCTAACTACCGGGCAATTGTACCAACAAATAAAAGAGCACTACTCTAAATTAGACCGGATAACTAAACCTTAAAATCTAATTTTCAGGTTTAAGTTTGTAATGAAAAATAATATATTTCTCTCTAACATTCTTAATATAAAATCTTGAATAAAAACAAAATCAATTCATTTCAGAGATTTTCACCTATTTAATATTTCGCAAGCATAACAACGTTATTATTACATCATGTTTATAAACAGCCAGCACAGTTAAATTTAATAACACACAAATTAAATATAACATGTAAGAATAAAACATAAAAAATAACTGTAAAGAAAATAAAATCCTTACAGAACTTCGACGCTATTCTCGTTGCTGGAAAACCTCCAAGCGGAATTTGCACTCCCATTTATTGAATCAAAAAGCTAATAAATTACATAAACATAACTAGTTCTTCCCAAAAAGGGAAGAACTCTAAAACTAAGAGAAATTAACTAACAAAAGCTAAAAACTAAGAAAAACTAAAAATCTAAGAAAAGAAAGAAAGAAAGAAGAGAGAAGTGTGTTTTGAAGGTGTGTTTAGAAGTGAAGGGAATGGGGTATTTATAGGTGATGAAGGAGAGAAAAAATGAGTAAACAAATGTAAAAAAATGTAAAAATGCGTAGTGCAAATGCTGAGGTCATTGATGACGTCAGTATGACGTCATGGGGGCGGCTGCACGTGAAAAATGGGGCGAAACGGGCGTCGGTGTGCGCGTAGGGGCACGCGCGGATCTGGGAATGGGTGCGCGCTGGGGCGCGCGGACGTGGGGCGTGCTGCGCACGTAGCTGGGCGCTGGCGCGATTTTCTCATTTTTGACATTTTTTACCTTTTTGACACTTTTGTCCAATTTTTCCATATTTGTTGACCTTTCCCCATTTATTTATTAATATATTTGTGATGTATTGCTTCAAGTATTCCTCTTTGAGTCTTTAAGTTACGTTTTTAAGCCAAAATACCTGAAAAACAATAAAAATACCCGTGATTCCGAAAAAGACAAATTTATATAAATATATGATAAAACATATAAATATATATATATTTTTAATCAATGGTAATTTTAGTGCTTTTTGAGCACTCATCAGCATGCCAGGTAGAGTGTTAGTTTTTGACAAGGGAGAATACAAGCAAGCTAAAAAATTTTACATTTGTTTTAGGTTTGTCTCGTGTGTGGATATTTGTGGCATTCATTCAACATTTTTAAAAAAGAAAAAAATATCTTTTTTAGCACCTTGACACCAAGCTCGCCACCACCCTCGTCACCTTCTTTGGCAAGGTTTTTGGAGAGGTGGCTGGAAAAGTTGTCATTCAAAGCTCTATAAATACCCTTCCATTTCTTCTTTTTTATTATTAAAAAAAATTAGCGAAGCTATGTTAAATTAACATCTCATTTTTTTAGTTTTCGAATCACTAATACCTTGAGTGTTGTTTGATATTAATGATTCATTGCTTTGTGAGAAAAATCATGATTGTGAGTGGTGAGTATTCAAGATAGTGTTTACAAGTGGGTTGTATGTGAGCCGTGTGTCAGTTGGGAGTTACTTGGATGCAACTATTTATTTATGAGAACCTCATTTATAGTGAGTTAAGTTATTTGTGAGATCCTCATTATGAGAGTGAGATAAGTTAAATGGATTGAGTTCTTATATCTCTTTATGTGTGTAATAAGAGATAGTTTTTTAATTTTAAGGGTGGTTCTCAATATTGGGAGTTGGCATACTTCTGGTTACTGATATATAGTTATTGATCACACCATATTGGTTGGTATGGGCTTTGGAGGAGAGTCGAGTTTATGTGTTGAACGAAATTGTGGTGGAGGAAGTAAGCAAAAACAGCAATAAAGAGTTAGGATAGAGGTCCTAACTAATAGAGGTAATATTGGTTTCATTTCTTTTAGAGTTGTAAAAGTTATATTGATTAGTGAATTATTTGTTATTGAGTGGTTACCTTAAGAAACCCGAGGATGTTATCTGAATGGTAGGGTTTCTTTGTGGGTATACCTTGTTATATATGTTGTTGTGCATAGTATATATTGCTACTTACTGAAGTTTAAATTCTTATTATAAATTCTTTGATATTTTTCACCTACTTTCTATTTATTAAATTCCATATCTACTACCTTATTATACTTTCTATCTTTGATTATATGTAATGTAGTTGTATTTATCTATCTTATGCTTTCCTCCTTATGATTTACATGTTTAAGAGTAGTCCTTAAGGAGTTAATATCTTTTTAGCTTGGTTGTGTATCAGGTCTTGAATTACTTCAATGTTGTTATGCATGATCAGTATGTATGTTAGTATAATTTGAGTTTCTTTCATATAAGTTCCAACATAATATATGTATACTCTGATTATAAAGCTTACTTGTCATATGTTGTTGCATGCTTTCCTTTCTTTCTATGTGGAATACATATAACCTTCTAATCATGGCCTATAATATAGTAAATTAATCTTCCTACTCCCTAATTAATTTATCTTACTTATGTCTATTATGTGCATGTGAGTTTGACGTGAGTCTCAAAGGAGTCTATATCTCCTTACCCTGGTTGTGTCTCAGTTGTCAAAATCTTTATTTGGTTTGCTATGTTTAGATTGATCACATACAGTCAGAGTATAATTATCATTTAGTGTATATATTCCTTCATATAAAGTCTTAAAGTGATTGAAAATCCTATGCTTTTAGTATGTATTCTTATCTCATATGCTATTAGTTATTTTCCATATATATGTATATTATTAGTCTAGATTGATGCCTATAAGGCACACCGTCACTAGTGTGTTTACTACGTATTGTTGTTTTCTTATCTGTTGAGTATTTTGATTATGTGTTGAATTAAACATGTTGTTTTATACTTTCATTGTGTAAATTTCTTAGTTCATGTTTGTTAGGCCAGCTTGGCCGAAAAGTTTTCATGGGTGGCATCTTCACTCTTCATCTTGCTCCTAATTGTCTATTTGAGTCGAAAGAGCAATTAACATTTGAGTAATTATTCCTATATATAGTATTCTTCAATTAGTATCATAGTAGGTTACCCCTATTTAGGCTTAACTACTTAGGTGCTCGATCCTCAAGCTCTATATACACATACACACACCTTGTATATTTGTGCCTTTTATCTCCACTAGTGTGGGCTATTATTGTTATGTGAGATTGTTATCTCCATGAACCTTTTTTTCCTGCATGTTCCCTCTTTTCTTATTCATGCATATCTCTTTCTCTCTTTGCTTCTTGGCTTTACATAATATGTTTATTTGTCCTACTTACTGCTATGCCTAACTATTTGATCCTTTACTGGTATTCTCTCTTACAAGTTACTTTGACATGCTCTTTTTATGTGTTTTCCTTGTTTACTAATTACTTTTTTTGTGGTTGTTTGCATAAGCATCATATCACATATTTTCATCATATAGTGTCAAAGTTTTAGGATTTTCTTTTTATAGTCTTGTCATTCATTTGTCATGTCATATATAATGCATCCCACGTGTTTTACAAGGGTCTTCTATCTTGTACCTAGTATGTTGTGTGTTGGTTCTTTGTTGATCTTCTGTTGGCTTTTGTCATTTTTTGCAAGCTCTTTCGTCTCTTGTGCTTTAGATGTATCATTGGAGAAAACTAAAGTGTTGTTACAAGCTTTTTTACATGAGTATTTCTCTATACTATGCTTGTTTGGGTTTGCATTATGCATATGTATGTCATATAGATTATTTACCTATTTTTAGAACTCCTAAATTACATGCATTGATATGATTAAAGTTGTGTGTTTAGTTGGATTTCCTGGTCTTTGGGGTGTTCACCCTATCTAAGCATATCTCTTATGTCTGTGTTAGAACCTTAGCCTTTCTCACATGCTTAGATGTTTTTGTAGCATCCCTTATTTCAACTCTCTTGGGGGTGTTACTTATGTTGCTCACTAGTTAGTCAATTTCTTTCCTTATCTTGAGTAGCAATGATGTGAGTGTTGTCAATGATCTCTTTTGAGAAAACTTTTTGCATTTTTTTGCTAATGTTCTCTCTAGAGGTAACACTATACGGTTTGTGCTGATGATCTCTCTTAAGGCATATTTTTGTCTTTGTAGCTTATAATCTCCTTTGAGACCATCATTGTCACCATCATTGTTGAATGAGTTTAATTACTTACCTTGGTCAACAACATTGTCTTTGGCTCTAGGTGGAAGGTCCAAGTTGGGGTTCATAAATGGAAGCATTAAAGTACCTGATGTTTCCTCACTAACCTATGAATCCTGGCTTAGTAAGGATCAGCTGTTTATGTCATGGTTCCTAAATTCCATGGAACGTAAATTGGCTGAAATATTCAGTTATTCTGAATCTGCATACCAACTATGGGAAACGGTCAAGGAAATGTATGGCAATCAAAACAATACTACACGAGTTTTTCAATTAAAGAAGGACATCTCAGATCTGCAACAAGATGGCAAGCCTTTTGTACAACTCTTAGGAAGCATGAAAAACATGTGGAATGAGTTGGAAATATATCGTCCTCATACAATTGATATAGCTCTACTAAAAAAGAGAGCGGAAGAAGATAAGATATTTCAACTTCTATCCAGTCTCGATTCAACATATGAAGATATACGATGCCATATACTCATGAATACTAAACTTTCTTCCTTCACCAATGTATGTGCGACAATTCAACGTGAAGAAGTAAGGAGGAAAGTCATGAACAAGGGTACAATGGCTAGTGCACCTGAGGTAAGAGCCTATCTAACCAACGAGAGGAAGTACAAAGGGAAGCATCCAAACTTGAAGTGTCAACACTACAACTATACGGGCCATGTTAAGGACATATGTTAGATTCTACATCCAGAATTAAAACCTAATTTTATAAAGGATAAGGGTTTACAGAAAGTGAATCGTACTGTACACCGTGCAAATCATGCTTTTGCCTCTACCTCTAATGGGTATGATCCATTCAAGAACTTCACAGCGAATCCAGCTGAACTCGTGAATGAGTTTATGTTGTATCTTCAAAGCAAGACAGGAGGAGCTAGAATTGACTGTGTGGATAGCATAGAAGAAGGAAACTTGACATCATTTCTAGGCAAGTTTGCGGGTTTCTTGGCACATACAAAACTCATACCACAAGAGGACATGCAAGGTATCATAAAAGCCTTTAAAACTGCTCTTAAAATAAATATGTTGCATGATTTTTGGGTTGTAGATTCAGGTGCCATAGATCATATGACAAACCATGTGTCAAAGTCTCATAAGTTTGAAAAATTAGCAAATCCTTCTCAAGTTTTAATTGCAAATGGTGAGAATGTAAAGGTTTTAGGAAAGAAAAAAATAAAATTAATGTAAGATGAAATCGAGTCGACGGTTTTATATGTACCTTCCTTTCCCTTCCAACTTCTGTCTGTAGGAAAAATCACAAATACCTTGAATTGCTTAGCCATTTTTTCTCCTCACAATGTCATTTTTCAGGATTGTGCCACCAAAAAGACGATTGGTGAAGGGTTTTACTTAGATGGTCTCTATTACATATCCAAGAGAAATCCCAGAGGGTTTCAAGCCAAGTTTAACCCTATCCAAGATAATCAATTGTGGCATCAACGTTTAGCTCACCCTTCTCCACCAATTTTGTCAACTTTATTTCCAAACTTAGGAAATGATGCAATTGCATGTGAAACTTGCCACTTGTCTAAAGCCACTAGATTTCCTTTTAATTCTTCCTTGTCTAGGGCTAGTAAGTGTTTTGAACTAGTTCATTCAGATGTATGGGGACCAACTAATGAATCTTTTGATGGTTATAAGTATTTTGTGATTTTTGTTGATGATTTCTCTCGAGCCACATGGTTATATCTTTTAAAGTCTAAGAATGAAGTTATGGAAGTATTTAAGGACTTTCATAACCTTGTTAAAAATCACTTCTCCTCTAAAATTCAAACCTTAAGGTCTGACAATGGCACCGAATACATGTCCCATATCATGAAACAATATTTGAGCATTCATGGCATTATGCATCAAACAAGTTGTGTTGGCACACCTCAACAAATGGTGTAGCTGAACGCAAAAACCGAGACTTACTTGAAAAAACTAGAGCATTAATGCTACAAATGAATGTACCAAAGAGATTTTGGTCCCAAGGGGTTATGGCAAGTGCTTACATCATCAATAGATTACCCAGCCGAGTTTTGAATTTCAAGTCTCCCCTAGAGGTCATGAAAGGAAGGAAAATTAACCTCTCACACCTTAGAGTCTTTGGTTGCATATGTTTTGCACATATTCAATCTCATCATCGAGATAAATTGGATCATAGAGCTGCTAAATGTATTTTTCTTGGTTATTCATCTACACAAAAGGAATATAAATGTTATGATCCCCAACTTAGAAGATTAATTGTGTCTAAAGATGTTCAATTTTATGAAACTAACCCTTTTTTTAGCAAGTCACATGAAATCACAAGTCTAAGGGATGGCATCTTGGATGTGTTTCCATTACCAAGAATCAAACTTGAGGCTCCACAACAACAAGATCCCAGCCATGTCAACATTGATGCATCTCTCACTGAAAGTAACAATGAAGGGTCTTGTCTTAATAGTACACTGCATGAAGATGGTGATAATCAAGATGATCCTCACAATATGGTACAAGATGTGAACGAGTATGAGATAACTCCTCCTGCTTCACGACATAATCCAATGCGTGTTAGGCAACCTCCCACAAGACTTTAAGACTTTGTCACCTACAAACCCACACATCCCATCTCAAATTATGTGTCATATAAGAGAGTGACACCAGCCCATGCCGCATTCCTCAACACTATATCGAGTTACAGTGAGCCTCAAAACTTTCATGAGGCCAACAACCAAGAGGTGTGGAAGGAAGCCATGCAAGAAGAACTTAAAGCCCTAGATCAACACAACACATGGAGCATCGCCAAACTTCCAAAAGGCAAGAAATTCGTGGGTTGCAAATGGATCTATAAGCTCAAATTCAAGTCAGATGGATCAATTGAGAGGTATAAAGCAAGATTGGTGGCTCGGGGATTCACTCAAACATTCGAGGTGGATTACAAAGAAACATTTGCACCTGTTGCAAAAATGAACACAATAAGAGTGCTACTATCCGTGGCTGTAAACAAGGGGTGGTCCATGTACCAAATGGATGTGAAGAATGCATTCTTGCATGGTGATCTCAAAGAAGAAGTCTATATGAAATTGCCACCCGGGCATCCTCAAAGCAATGAACTGGATTTAGTGTGCAAATTGCACAAATCCATTTATGGTTTGAAACAGTCCCCACGAGCTTGGTATGCCAAGCTAAGCTCAGTTCTCACTAGTGTTGGTTTCAAAAGCAGTAATGCCGATTCCTCACTATTTGTTTGCACAGGAGCTATGCGAAAATTGGTTGTGCTCATTTATTAGATGATTTGATAATTATAGGTGATAATGCTGATGAGATTTTCAACCTCAAATAGTCCCTCAGACAAAGGTTTGCAATTAAAGACCTTGGGATATTGAAGTACTTTCTTGGTTTAGAAATGACAACCTCGCACAAGGGACTCTTTCTTAACCAAAGAAACTATGTCCTAGATTTGCTCAAGGAAGCTAACATGAGCGATGCTAAACTAGCCATTACCCCTCTTGACAACAAGCTCAAACCTAGCTTAAAGGGCACGCCACTCATGGATATAAGTTATTACCAACGACTGGTTAGTAAGTTGATCTACCTAACAATCACCAGACCTGACATCACATATTCTGTAAGTATTGTGAGCCAATTCATACACTCCCCGACACTTGAGCATTTGACCCTTGTTAAAAGGATCTTACACTACTTAAAAGGATCAGTGGGTCGTGGTATCATCATGAAGAAGAATGACAACACACAAATCATAGGGTATTGTGATGCTGATTGGGCAGGGAATGCAATCGATCGCAAGTCCACCACTGGCTACTGTACATTTGTCGGTGGAAATTTGGTCACATGGAAGAGTAAGAAGCAAACTATCATTGCCAGATCAAGGGCCGAAACTGAGTATCGTGCAATGGCTTCAACTGCGTGTGAGTTGATATGGCTTAAAGGTCTTTTGTGTGATTTAGGTGTTCCTACAACTCTTCCTATGTCCTTATTTTGTGACAATCAGGCAGCCATGCATATAGCATCAAACCCAGTGTTTCACGAAAGGACGAAACACATTGAAGTTGATTGTCATTACGTTCGTGAATAAGTTCAATCACAGGTGATTCAGACACATTATACAAGAAGTTTCGACCAACTGGTTGACATCTTCACCAAGCCCTTGGCTTCTTATCAGTTTCAACGATTTTTTTCCAAGCTTGGATCTATAAACCTTCTAGATCCCGTTTGAGGGAGAGTATTGGATATTAATCCTTAATTCAAGGAATAAAACAAGGAGCTTAATTCAAGGAATAAAACAAGGAGCTTAATTCAAGGAGTAAAACAAGGAATCCTTAATTCAAGGAGTAAAACAAGGAATCCTTAATTCAAGGAGTAAATCAAGGAATCCTTAATTTAAAGAGAAATTGGAGTAAAATTTTTATTATAAATAGCTATACAAATGTAATGAAAACATGAAGAAATAATACAAACTATGGAGTTTTTTGTGTAGAGTTAATTCTTCTTTTTTCTACAAATAAAAATAATATTTTAATAATATTAAATAATAATCAATATTTAAAATTCTATCTACCTCAAATAATGCCGATTATGTATAAATTAAATATATAAATAAAGAAAAAATGGGTGGATTAATTCAAGCTTTGTCCAGATTCAGTCTTTTTTTTATAATAAAATATATCGTCCCTTCGTTGTCAGCTAAACCAAATTTGGTTTTAAATATTAGAGAAGTAGACATTGCCCTATCTCCGAGTTTAGAAAAAAAAAAATTATTCGATGATTTAGGATAGCCAACTTAGATGATTTTTTTTTAAATATTATAAAAAAATAATACTTTTAAAATATATAATAATAAAAATAATATTTGATGACTTTATAAAAATAGAGTTATTAGCGCACTTTTTACTTAATATTTAATTTTTTTATTCAATAAATAGTATTTTTATGAACAAAAATATTAAAATATAAACTTTTTAGTGAAAATGGGTGAAAATAATTTTTTTGGGATTTTTAATATAGGACCCATAAGGAGCTGACATGTGGCATGCCACGCAAGTAGAGAAGATGATTGGGCAAGCCACGCAGACGCTACACAAGCACAGATAGCGAATCACGTTATGCCACGTGTGAGGTGGACAAAATGCGTGCCACATTTCAGCACTATGTTCAATCAGAGTTCGAAAATTGGCAAAGCGTCATGCCACGTGTTGTTATGCCATTGCTCGGTGTGTTCGACCCGTGCGCCACACCATCCGTCTCCACAATTCACATCGCGCCGCATGTCGCTGACTCAGCGAGAATTGACTATGACCGGTCTCCTTTGCCATGTGTCGTTCCCTGATTCGCTAGTGAATTTCTGATGCCAAGTGTCACGCTGCGATTGACTGGAACTACCAGTTTTGCTTGCTTTGATCGTAGTCCTTGATCTGAAGCTGATCTAATGGTTCAGATCACACATGGGCAATATTTAAACCCTTAACCACTCCATAAACCCTAAGTAGCCTCCATTAGCATAATTTTGGTCAATTTTTGGAGCTAAAAAGAGAAAAATACATAAAAATTCAAGAGAGGATACAATTTTATTGGAGATTCAAGAGGAGATTAATTATACAATTCAAGAGATTGATTGTATTTCTTCTACTACTCTTTTCTTTATCAATTTTTATGTCTTTTTTAATGAAAAATATGAGCTTTATGAACACAATTATGTGTAGTTAATTTATTAATCTAAGGATCTTATGAACCCAATTTTCAACATGTGATGATTTAATATTTTACCTAAATTATAATTATAATTTAATTATATTATTTAATTTGATTTGTATGCTATTAATTGTTTAGCCAATAATTTATCTATAATGATTAAATAGCATGCATAATTTCTAGGCAGAGATGTATGATTCGTATGTATGTGATCTATAATTGATGAACTTAATAAGTAGTATCCAATTTAATTGGCATAATAGTGTAATTAAATTAATTACTATATGATGTATAGTTTATTTGAGAGAGGAATACATACTAGGTTAAATTCAATTGATCATTTAATTAATTGATAATTATTTTGGAGGGATTTTAGCGATTCACTTGTTTAGAAAATTCGGGGATTAAGTATTCCTAGATATTTTCTCATATATCTTTTTAGTTACCAAATTTGATTTAATTAATTATTGCTATTTACTTTTAATTATTTTAATTTTGTTTCCTTAAAATATAAAAACACAAAAAAATTGATTTTTATTCTTTTTTAAGTTTTAAAAATTAGTTTCTAATAAAATAATCTCCGTAGGAATGATATTTTCTTATTATTATATTACTTGATGTGATACGTATACTTACGTATTCCATTTCACACACTTCATGTGTGGCGATCAGTAAACCTTGGAGAGACCATATAGATGCAAAGAGTTAAGTTTGGGGGTGTAGTAACTCTACAAAATTAGAGTTATTTTGTCACTTATTTCTCTTGTTAAGTGTTAAAAATATGATGAAAAAGATTAATTTGTATTTAATTATATCAATGTAGGTGGAATGATGGAAAATAGAGTGAATACGAGTCAAAAATGAGATAAATCACCACCATGCCACGACATGCTGTTTTTTTTGGCACCGTGGTATGCAAAATATGGATAGAAATTCATTGGTGATTAGAGGAGACCATGTCATGGCATGCTTTTTTTTTGTGTCGCGGTGCGCTTTCGTGCAGGGAAACAAAACCTATTCCTAATTAAACATTGATTCTCAACTTTAATCCTCAACCCTTTGATCATTTTAAGAGATGATCTAATGATCCATATTATGTAATTTTTTCTTTAAATAAACACCATTCTTTCACAAATAAAAGAATTAAAAACCTTAGTAGTTGCCAAGAAGAGAGAAGAAGAGAAAAAGTTTAAGAGAAGATAAAAGAAGACACAACTTATGGAAGGATTCAAGAAAATATCAGTACTACAAATCAAGAGAATGAGTGTATCTCTTATTTCTATCCATTCTTTATTAGTTTTTACATTTTTCTTTAAGAGAAATCTAAGATTTATGAGCACAATTATGTCTAGTAAATTTATTAATCTAGGAGTCTTATGAACTCAATTTTCTACATGTGATGATATAATATTTAACCCCAATTATTATATCAATTCAATTATATTATTTAATCTAATTTTTATGCTATTAATTATTTGACTAACAATTTATCTATAGAGGCAATTAAATGGATTTGAGAGAATTATTTAATTATTTGTCTTGATTAAATAACATGCATAGTTTATAGGTAGAGATGTATGATTCTTATATGTGTGATCTATAATTGATGATATTAATGAGTAATATGCAATCTAATTGACATGAAAATGTGATTAGGTTAATTACTATATGATGTGTAGTGTACTTGATAGAGGAATGCATGCTAGGTTAGAATTTATTGACCATGTAATTGGTTAGCAATTATTTTGGACAAAAATTTAATGATTCATAGTCTTAGGAAAGTGAGAGATTAATATTTTTAGGTTGTCTTCATAGTTATTGAGCTTTTCTATTTAAAATTAGTTATCATTGATTTTTCAATTTTTATAATTTATTATTTTTGAAATAATATTTGTAATAATTATATTGGTACTCAATCATTCATCTCAATTTCGTCATCGAAATTGGATTCTTCTTCAATGTTGTCAACACTATTTATCAAATCATTTTTGTAAGTCCAATTGCTCTTGGGTCTTTGTGTTGATTTCCCATGTACAAAACACAATTTCTATTTTATTTTATTCAAGTATACATATTTATCTTTGATTCATACAACATGAATGTCTTTTAGATGATAGTTTTCATATATATGCTCAATATTGAATTAAAAATTCAACATAAGTTGCTAAATTATTTTCACTTTTAATATTATAAAAAATATGTTTATCATGTTATAAAAAACATATGTTTTAATACATTTACGAAGACCTATTAAATATATGTTTAGTACATGTAAGGAGTTAAAAATGAGGGTACCATAATATTATGGTCATTTTACTTTCATAAATTATGCACATTTTTCATCTTTCTTAAATTCATGTACTTTAGTCACCTCATTGATATAATTTAGACATTTTAAACTTCTTTATTTGTTAACTGTTTTTGGTTTTTAATTTTTTTTTAAAACCCTTAATAGTAGAGAGCTGATAGATATTTAATGAAAAAATATATCCTAAAAAGTGAAAAATAAAGTGATTAAAATGATCAAAGTTAGCAAATAATGATTCAAGTATTTACAAATATAATAGTAAATAAGGGTATATAGAGGACCAAATTTATTGCACAATTTTAATCTCCATCTCATCTAATACATACAGATTATGAATTTATAATCCATAACCCATCTGCATATGAAATTTACACAATAAGTTAAATGATATTTTTATGATCACATATATATTTTTATGCAAAATACAAATCTATGACTCGAAAATTAAAAATATAATATGTTACACTTGTCTAATATAATTGTCAATTAATGTTAGGAAAGTACAAATAACAAATATAAATAGAAAAAAATAATAAATTGAATAATTTCATTGAAAAGTTTTATAAAAAAAAAACAATTTAAAGTAATACTCATTTAATTATGATGGATAATAGAATATAAATTTTGATTAATTGTGTTAAAATTATTTTAAAAGCCTCGTTATCTATAAAAAAAAATATACATTATATTTTAATATAAGTAGATTAGATCGAATTCATGCTGTTTAAAAAAGTTAATTTAGTATCTGATTGAATCATATAAATTATGAAAATTTTCATCCATTGTAATTCGTTCATCGGATATAAATCATTTGCAATTCTTCGTAAGCAGTTGAAATTTGTGAATTAATCATATGAATAGATATTATGTATATCCTAAAAATAAGATATTAAAGTGCATTGGTTTAAAAAGAAAGGGATCAAGGTGTCTAATTTGTATAAGTAAACTAACAATAAGTAACTTTTTTAAATAAAATTCTATTTAGGAAGAGTTATGTTATTGTTAATCACTTATTGCATTATTGAATTAAATCAAGTTTTAGAAATTTGCATTTGGGTTACATTTATTAATTTATAACGAAATTTGAAAGAAATTTCGAAAAGAATGATTTAAAATTCATCATATGTGTAATAAAAAAACTTTTTTTATTAAATTCCTTTTTAATATAAAATTAGTTATTTTTTTAAAAAAGTTAATTTTAGAAAATAATGTTCAAATTATTTTAAGGAATTTAATTCTGAATTTTCCTTAGTAATTAAGTTAATAGAAAATGGATAACTTAATTATACTAGCAAAAATGCACGTACTTTATATGTCAGTAATCTTATTTTATTTTCAAATCATATTTATTAAATTTATATAATAAACAATAAATTTTTATATCTAATTTAAAAATCATAATTTGTAGTATAAAATAATTTTAAACTCTAATAATTATGGAGCCACAACTAAGTTATAATTTTGCATAATTAATAAGATTCATAACTCTTCTTTTTTGAATAAATGAAATTAAGGAGTTATAATCTTTGAATGAAAAATAAGAAAGTACATTTTTATCATCCACTTCTAAACACCACTGACACCATTTAAATTGAACTCATTTATATTTTTATTCAATTTGATTTAATTTCAAACAATAAAAGTTAAATAAATATTAATTTTTATTTGTGATTCATTTAATTTAATTTAATATAAAAATTAACCGAGAATTGTCAATAACAAAGTAAGAATGCACGGCTAAATGTATAGCAATTATTATTACTTTTTTTTTTAGAAAACCATATCCTCAAATATTAACCATTTGTTTAATTATAATTTAAAAAAATCATATTGAGCAAATATGTACAAATAATGAAAACTTTTTTAACAAATTGTATTATCATATTTGAGTTTTTTCCTTCTTCTTTCTTCTTTTTCTTTTATGAAAAATTATAAAAACCAACACTCCTAAAACTTATAATAATAATAATAAAATACTCTAATAATATTGAAAGAAATATAATTAAAATGTGTTCAATATTTAACGTATCAAATGATCATAGTTCAATTTGAATGATGTCTAATTAAATAGTGTTTAATATAAAATGATATACCAAGCTTTTTAAAATAGTAAAAATGTATAAGTTGGATATTAATAGTGTTATTTTTGGATGTTGAGATTGAGTTAAAACCTAAATTTAGTGTATAAGAATAAAATAGTGATATTATCTTGTGAAATTATTGAGCGTATGTTAATATTTATTTTACTATTTTATAATTTGTTAGATGTTATCTATAGGTTTTGCATTGAATTTAGGATTTTAAACATTTGATGAAGTATGATGTACTTATTTTTATTGCTTCGTTTAAATAATTTGAGTAGAAGTTGAAGGTATGTACTTGTCTGCATTCATACTTGACTTCTAGTAGAGACAAAGAAATACATGGGATTCCCTTAGAAAAAGAGAGCCAAACTCGCCACTTATCATAATAATATATGTATATGGGTCTGTTCTCTTAATAAAAAAAATAAAGGAAAAAAAGGGAGAACAATAGTTTAACTAAATACTAGGACTCTAAATCCTTGAAAGTAGTAACATGACTATTACCAAATAGTAGAGATGACCCTTTGAAGTTAAATGCATTTTCATTCATCTTGAAAAACATACTTGTTTTTTTCTTAATGATTTTGATTAAAATATGATATGATTAATATGATGTCTTCATAATCCTAGCATTTGATTCCTTTTATAAGATTCATGTTATGCACATTTGAGCCTCTCTTGTTTATCATATGCAAACCTTTTTGCTTTATTCTTTACATAACTTTTGTTTGCATATACTTTATTGACTGCTTGAACCCACAAAATCAGTGTGACATTGAGATTATATCTCGTAAGAAATAGAGTTGAAACAAATTCGGATTCTTAAAACTAGGTTTGGGTGGGTTAATGTTAATATGTTCTAGTAATGAGGTATGAACTTGTGATGTGTAATTGATTTCAATAATGAAATTTGGTCCTTTGAGATGTCAGATAAACATATGCATAAGTTTTAAATTATGAACAAAAAATAAACTAAAACATGAGAATTTTCATAATTTTGTTTTTATTTTTGTTATTAGTCTTTTTAATGATATTTTAGCCATTATGTGTAGGATGATATCCATTGGGGACTTTTTAAAGTTAGTTAAAAATCGAATTTAAACCAATTTAAAGTCGCTCGTTGAACCGACTTAAATTGACTGACTTCAAATTTAAAGTCAGTTCAACGTGTGAACCGACTTTATCTGTATTAATTTTTTTTATTCTCATTTTTCACTCTATTAACATGTATTCAATATAGCATAAAAAACCAAAATATAAATACTAATACAAATAATTAAAAATTTAAATATAATTAATTATTTGATAATTAAGTTTATTACAAAAACAAATAATGTATATACAATACATATATATATATAGTTAACTTAAATTACAAATAAAATAATGTCATCAAAGTGTAATTGGATTGTGTGAGAAAACTTAGTTGACTTAGAATCACCAGCATTATGACAAAAAACATCATATTCATATAACATTCATTCCCCTACATACATGAGCACGTAAGCATCTATCAAACAAACAGTCTAAACTTCAGAGACATACGAATGAAGAAATTAAATTATTATAAATATTATCATTAAAAAGAGATTATCCATGTAGGATGTAGCGTCGGTTGACGTGGTGAACCAACGCTACGTCTTATGTGGATAGCATCAGTTTTACACCGAACTGACTTTAAATTCGTTATAAGTTAGTTTTTTACAAAAATTGACTTTACATATCGACTAAAATACCCCTTTTTTGTAATAGTGCAAGAAAGATTGCCCGTTTATATATTATTACAATGTCCTTGGATTATATATAATTTTTTTCTACTTCTGACATCATTATGGCTAGTTCAAAACTTAATTTTTCTTTAAGCTTTCTGTTAATTTATTTTTTGGTTTTTCTTTGGCCAAATCAATTCATGCACATGCTTTCATTTACTTTTTGTGGACACTTTTAGGCAATACATTCTTCTCTTTTATAAATTGGTAGTCATGTTATCTATTTTGTCCTATTTCTTTTTTCCCTTTTTGTTTGTTTTTTTAGTAAAAGCTAATAGACTTATCATGTAGTGGCATTGTAGTAGTTACTTATTTCAAGCAAGTCTAGCACGCTTTCTTATGATCCTATGTTTTATGGTTTTCATATATATATACCACCAATTGTAGTTGCTTCCTTAGTAACTTTATAGATTGTTACATTTAATATTCATCTGATTTTAAGCAATTAATATGCCATATGTTCTCATAATTTACAATTTCTAACATTTTCTCCAATTACGTTTTGGTTTCCTTGATTGCTGCTTATGGTGATATTTTCTTCGCCATTGTAAACTAATATGGAGCTCTCATACAATTTTCAAGAGAATTAATTCTGAAGTGCTTAGGTGGAATTTCATTTCTAGAGAAATTGGATAGCTTGATGGTTCTAACATTTGAACACCTTGAATCATGTGAAGTTAGTGGCCGCTTAATGTGAAGACTTCTAATAGCCTAACCACATGACTCATAATGCATTTCACTTGCTCTCTTAACATTTTCCCATAAACTTAAGGCTTCTCTAAGATTATGAGTTTACAAACTCTCAAATTCTAGAAATGGCATTAAGGCATCACATGACTCATGATGTTTTTCACTTTATCCTCACTCAAGACATGTTCAACCAATAGCTCACTATCTTGTACCTCTTATGCAATAAAGTAGAAATCAATTTCCACATATTTAGTTTAGTCCTAGAACATAAGATTGAATTATTTTCCAAGTGACCCTGCACGGATGTTATCACATAATAGGATAATTAGTTGTGCTTGTTTCACCCTTAATTTTTAAGTAGCTTTTGAATCCAAGCAATTAAGGTCAATTGTGGCATAAGTGTTTGGATGTCGACCACAACCACAGTATCAAAGTCCAGTTTTCAAGCCAAACCCACTCATAATGCATCACATGTACATCATGTCTAAGGCCTAGATAATGAAACACTAACCAACTAGGCCTTGTGTGAGTCTCTTTTCTTTGTCTATTTGTGATTTGGTACTACTTGTGTTTACTTTTTAGTTAGTGAGTCTACTTCTGATGTTTTCTTCTATGGAACTGATTTTCTTTGCTATTTTTAATGTAGAATTCTACTGCAGACAAATACCTTCTTTCAACTTTAAAAGCTCTAGCATCCATCATTGGCATTGAGTTCAATAATAGGATTTTAGTAAAAAAGAGTAGGTAAGCCAAAAGCATTAACCTTTATATGTGTTTTTATTTTTTGAAATAACTCTTAGTGTATAAGTAATTATCCTCGTAAAAAAAATTTCTTCTTTGTTGGTTATGACTATGTAACTTGTTGGATTATTTTATTGACGTAGATGATCACAATGTTGCGTGAAACTAGTTGATCATTTAGATCCATTGAAACTCCATCAAAATAAACTTTTGCCATGTTTCCTTAATTTATATTTAAATTGTTATTAATTTTTTAGATAAATTTTACTTTTGTAAATGGTTATTTACAGTTAATCTCATAACATGTTACAAGATAACAAGTCAGAATTCATAGAGAAATCATGGATAAATCTTGCAAGGTTATTTTAATTTAAATGATTTAATTCATTGAAAAATGATTCGTAATGAAAAATTATTTGTCATGATTGTTGCTCCATGGTAGATATTCTGAAGTGTATAGAGATGGAGCATAAATTTTTTTAAACATAGTTAAAACAAGCATTAGGCTTGTTGATAAGATTACTTGTCTTTGTGAAAAAAAAACAAAAATTGTCGTTACTACGATGCTACGATGGTAATATAGTTTATTAGCATCTAATATTTAAAGGAATTAATTCTTAATATAAATATTGGGTCTTTCATGGTGATGACGAATGTTACTACTGAAGTTAGGATGAGTGATACGTATATGATGTATATAGTTGTGCATGACTAATTTAAGCCACAAGTGGTGGTTGATAAACAAAAAGAAGCAAATAATTTTAAACAATGCTTGGAGAATGTGGAATCTCATCTATACACCAGGTGTAGTAAATATACAAAGTTATCAATTGCTATTTTTGTTTAAGCATAAAGTTTCACATTGTCTATTCGACAAGGGATTTAATGAACTACTTTAGAGATTTAAAGATATGTTACTTGAAAACAAAATTATTTCTTATTCATCTTATAAATATAAGCAATGCATAATAATTTGTGGTATTTTTTATGCCTCTAAATATATAAAAATGACATTTTATACGTGTCAAAATAACCTCATTTTTAGCGTTTTTAAATACCAAAATATATTTTTCTTAGCTTTTTAATAATGCATTAAATAACTATTATTGATATTTAGTAGTGTTTTTAAGGATTATTCGTAGCATTTTACAAATTCCACAAATTATCCCTTTGGCGTTTTAGAAACTTTTGATAGTGATAATGGTGGCATTTTCTTTGACATTTAAAAAATGCAATAAATGATTATATGAAGTATTTTAGAAACGCCACAAGTTATTTATTATGGTGTTTCAGAAACGTCATTAATCTTATATATCAACTTTTGATAGTGATAATTGTGACATTTTCTTGAACATTTAAAAAATGTCACAAATGATTATATGAAGCATTTTAGAAACACCACAAACTATGAATTCTGGCTTTCCAAAAATGCCTCATATATATTAGCATTTTGATAGTGATAATTATAGCATTTCCTTTGATGTTTAAAAAATGCCATAAATGAGTACTCTTTTTTGCAGCATAGGAAAAAGCGACATTTTTCACGTCATAAATAATTTAGATACTTGTGGTGCATATATAACAATTCATAAAACACCTTAACGAATGTAATTTAAGTACAAATAGTTGTATTGAATAAAAGTTCTTCATTTTGTAAATAATATAATTTAGAATGTTCTTGAAACTGTTATATAGAGACAATAATATACAAAGATTTGCATATAATGCTAAGAAAAGCTTAGAGAGTGAAGAATGAGAAAAAAAAGGAAGCGTAAGGATGATAAAGAAGAAAAAATGTATCTTTCCACTGCGAAATTATTTATTATTCTTAAAATATGTGATGAAATAATACTCTACTTCAATAAAACTAAAAATTAGTGTAATTTAAAAAAAAAAAACCAAATATTCAATGAAAAATGAAAAGAAAATAATCTAATTGATAGAAAGTATACTCCAAGAATACAATGGATAATACCTCCTCAAGATTGTCTAAGGTCCAATTAAATAAAGATATGGATGAATGAGTAGTTTTAGATTTTTTTAAAATGTTTTAATTTTTAAAATATAATAATGAAAATAAAATTTATTTTAACATTTTTTTCATTTTCTATTAAAGTGTAGAAGAACAATCTTAAGATATATTCAAAGATTATTATTACACGATAAAAAAATTTATAAATTTAAATTAATATTATTTTTTATTATTATAAGTAATTTACTTTCAAAAATAATCTAAATTATTTATTGTATCTATAAGGACTATGAATATTAGTTATTTTCATAGATAAAATATTTGATGTAAACTTATTTTTAAACTCGCTATCAAGTCTATTAAGTAAAGTCAAAGAAATTTCAAAATGTTATATAATCGTATTTTAGGTATATCGTTTATAACTATAACACATATGATTATACTTATATATTTAATAACACATGTTTATAAATTTATAATTATTTTTGTCGCTAAAATATTTATTTAAACTTGAATTAATTTATGAAATTATCAATTAATTATTTCTTAAATTTGTTTTAAATTTTTTAAAATGTATCTTAAAAATCACCTTCTTATATTATTTAAATTTTTAATTAACTTTAAATTATAAAATCCAAAATAATTCAGCCCGTTATTAGGTTATCATTATCATTCTTATATATATATATAGTATAAAGATTAAAGAGGGTGGGGTGAAATAAATCGGCTGCAATATGTCGAAACGCTGCACACAGACCAAAGAAAAAAAAGAGAAAAAGAAAAACAAGGAAGTTCTGTAATTGAGAAGCTTGTTTGCAATTAAGCAATTTCCATAGTCATACGTTATTGTTCATGGTTCGTGAGAGCGTAATAACAGGTAATCAATACATATATACACGTTATCGTGGCCGGTAATGAAGTGCAAAAATAATTATAACATAAATTATTAAATAAATTGATTACATATCACAAATATTTATTAGTCAATTTATTTGGTATTTTTATCTTTATATAAGTTTTTTTTATTAGATTTTTACATATTTAGATTAAATAATATTATGTGATCATAATTATTTGATTTAATTATCAAATTTTAAAGAAGTTAATTTATTAAATTTATGCTTAATTTTTTTTATTCTAGGATTTATTTTTTGATTTGATTTAATTGATATATGCTTTGAACGATCTAATTTAAATTATTCATTATTTAATTAGTTTTAGAACATATAAAGACATTTGTGTTTTTTATGTTAACTTTGGTTGCAGTTATTTCGTGAACGTATCTAATTGATGGGTAGCTTATTGGAATGCTAATTTGGATACCTATCACGTTAATTTTAAAAACTGTGAAAATAAAACAGAAACTCGTAAATAAGATGCATTGTGACAGTATCCTAAAAAGAGTAGTATAAAACTGAGTTTATACTTGAATATTTGGTTTTTATAATGAAAAGTTGGATGGTTTAGTGGTCCAATGGAATGATGATTTTTTCTCTTAGGTTATGGTTGTGTCATAGGTTGTTTCCACCTAAAACTATCGTGTGTTATTCTTTTATTCCGCACTTTATTCTTAAACGTGATTGCATACCTGACCGCTTTGTTTAGATTATTAAATTATAAATTGATTAAAATTAAAAATAATATATTCATCTCCTCTAGGTTAATTAGGTTTGTATTTTATAAACTTTCAATATCAATTAACATGTGAACACAAACACGACACAAACGAAACATACAAAAATGGTATAAATATGACAAAAATATTGCCAAACCTAATCCAAACTAATCCAATGAAAAAAATAAATGAATATTTTTAAATAACATATCTATACTACATCATAATATGAATTAGAACTTGTTATTAGAAATTTTTTATCTTAATTAATTTTATAATTATTATCTTAATTATAGCAATATTATTTTGATTTTTCAATATGTTTAATTCATAAACATTCAATTACTTTATCTATAATGATTTGATCATAAATTTTTATTATTATATAATTATAATGAAGTGTGCACATATTGTTATACTCTTATGTATAAAATCGATTTTTATATACATAAATTCAATAAATTTATTGCTTGTTGAAATTTTTTGTTATTTATATTATATAAAAATATTATTTCTAAATGTAAATGGACTCCCTTAATAAATACTTTATTTTATTTCATATATTTTAATAATGTAAATTCATTAATATTAAAAAATGTATTTATTAAGGAGCTTGTAAATCAGTAGCATACAATCTATTTTGGATGTAAAGGTCTGAGGTTCGAGTACAAGCTAACAGATGTATAAAAAATATGTAGTACTTTATGTAAAAAAAAATATACTTCATGTTTTAAAGGGAATGAATTTAAATTCATAACATTCTTTTTAATTTTTCAATTTGACATAATTTTTTAATTTTTCAACTAAGTAAATTTTACTTTTAATCTTTATATATATATATATATATTAGTAATATTATTTCTATTGATTTAAATTATTTCTATTGACTTAGAAATAATTTAAGTCTCCTGACAACCTAACCACACAACTCACACACTTCACTTATTCTCTTAACCTTCTCCCATATATAAATTCAAGTCTTCTTTAAAATCCTATCAGTTTAACTTTCAAATTCTGGAATTGGAATGAAGGAAGGGGCTTAGTCATTATGTTTGCCACTTGCTTCTCACTTGAAACATGTTCAACCAACAGTAACTCTCCAACTTGTACCCTTTATATATCTAATATATGGTTTTGTTTGCTGCACCTTCAGTTCCTTAAGCAGCTTATGAATCCAAGCAATTAAGTTCAGATTTGGCATGAGCAAGGGTCTGAATTTAGCTTCTATCAAAGGCCTTGATGCCGGAATTAATTATATTGAAAGTAATAAACAGATTTTAGATACAAATATCCTAGAATATAATACTAAAACATTATAAGATTTACATCATGCGAGATTATTAAGAATTTATAGATTTAAATAAGATACATATATCTATTCAAAATGATTGTTTACTATTGTAGAAATACTATGACAATCGATCATGAACATGGGATAATTTGCAATCTTTCTCAACCAAATTGTCTTAGTTCTTCAATGAGGCCGTCGTCTCTCTTTCAAATAGGGAGAAGATAAATTATTTTATAATTTGATATTTTGGTGATCAAAACCAAAAGGGACTTTATGTATTACTCAATTAGGATTCTCATGATCCCCTAATTTAGGTAAAAATTGATATGTATTCAAATAGTCCATTTCAACAATCTAGGTGGCTTATCAAAATCCGACCACTTCATTTCAAGCTATTATATTAAATAACTAATATAATTAGAGAATGAAAAGATATGTTGCTTAATTCAATGTAGTTAATATGATTTCCTAACAATCTCTCACTTAGGCAACATATAATTCTTGAATCAATTATATCACAATAATTTCTTAGGTGTGTATCTATATGTTATTTATCTTTAGACTTCTCCTTAAACAATCTAATACATCTTATATATTAGTAGCAAAACCATTGCAACTTTTATGACAATTTAGTCATGACCAAACCACGATGATAACCATACTAATACACTCAATAACATAGATCAAATATGGATGAGTAGAATGGAAATTACATGCAATGTGATCTCAGACATACATATTTTCAACAGCTCTTTCCTCAGTCTTTAGTGAGGTTTATTTAAAGTCCTTAATGTAATGCGAACATTGCACATAAAAAAACATAATTAAGCTCAAAAATATAATCACAAACCTTCAATCTTATTATACATACAACTAAGCAATCCAATGTTTAAAGTAAAACACACAGAACATAAAAAATGACTCCAATTAAACCAAGGTATTATCATAATAAAACCCATATAAGCAGTGTGCTCATGAAAGACCTTAGGTATTAAGCCCTTGGTTAATGGGCTTACTACCATAGAATATGTTCCTATATGTTCTATGGAAATCTACTTATCCTAAACTCTTTCTTTAACAAGTAGAAACTTGATGTCGATAAACTTCGAATTCATTGAGCTTCTATTATTGTTGGAATAAAGCATGGCCAAGTTATTATCAAAGTAAATCTTCAATGGTGTATCAATGTCATCTATCACACACAATCTAGTGACAAAATTTCATAGTCATATCCCAAGGTTGGATGCCTTATAACAAGCAATGAACTCTAAAGTCATGGTTGATGAAGCTATAAGAGTGTGTTTAGCATATTTCCATGAAATAGCTCCTCTTGTATCCTTTAGCTAATATAAATATATAGCTTAATATGGAGCACCTACTATCTTTGTATCTGACAAATTCAGAGTTAGAGAACTTGATGGTCTCTAAACTGTCTGGTCTTCAATATGTGAGCATGTAGTCTTTTGTTCTCCTTAAATAATGTATCACGTATTTTGTTGCCTTCCAGTGCTACATACCCGGATCATTCAAACATCTATCCCAAACTCCTACTATAAGTGCTATGTCATGACGAGTGAATACTTGAGTATACATGAGAACAATATAGCTCTCTTGTGACAACCCAAGGATACCTTGAGAACAATCACTTAGTATCTAAATGCCTAATACAAAAGAGACGTCACTAATGTCTTGATACAAATTTTTATGGCTATAAATTGTTTCATCAATGTATTTATTGAGAAATGTAGTCTTGACATGCATCTAATGCAGCTTTAAATCAAAATGAATGACTAGCTTTATTACAGTTCTAAAAGAGTCTTTCAAAGATACTAGAGAGAAAGTTTCTTTGTAATCTATGCCTACCTTCTAAGTAAGAAGGAATGATTATAGCTCTCTTTGTAATCTATTAAGGATGTACACTATGGTCTTTAAATATTATTCCCAAAGTGACTTTAGTAAGAAGGAATGATTAATCATACTTCTTATCATATCTTTAAGAGTTCGATTTCGTCATTTTGCAACACCGTATGTGCTAGGTTTTTCTGGCATGGTGTATTGTGAAATAATTCCATACTCATTGAGAAAAATTACTAAGGATTTTAGATGTTATTCTCCTAATCCGTCATACCTCTTATAGTACTCATAACCACGACTCGATTTGATACCACCATGATTCAATTTGATAGCTTAAATTTTCTTTCCAAGTTGAAGTTTAACTTTAGCTTCGAAAGACATGAAAATGTTAAGGGATTACGAATTCTCATATATCAAATATAGGTAACTATACCTAGAGTAATAATCTATGAATGTAATGAAGTACTGTTGTCCATTCTATGAAGTTGTAGGGAATGGAACATAGATATCAATATGTATAAGTTCTAAGATATCTATAGCTCTTTTGGCACATAATTTTATCGTTTCCCCTTGATGCACTCAACATAGACTTGTAGGTATGTCAAATCTAGTGGTTCAAGAATTCCATCTGACACAAGCCTCTAAATTCTTTACATGGTGATATGACCTAAATGTTTATGCCATAAGATGGTAAAATTTTCACTTAATTTTTGCTTTGTACCATGGGAACTTGTTTGTAGTATTTCGTTATAGGAATTGAAAATATCAAGCATATACAAATTATCAATTAAATGATCATAACTAATAAAATTCAAATTTTGATAGAGAATAACTGTATTATTTGCAAAAGAACAAGAAAATCATGATTTGTCAAAACTAGAAATAGAAAATAAATTCTGTCTAAAAGATGGTGCAACAAATGTTTCAAACAAATCCAAATAAAATCTAGTTTTCAATTGTAATTTGAAAGTTCTTGTAGCCTACACCATAAATTTATTGCTTTCACCCACAAAGATGAATCTTTCAACATCACTTAGCAGTTGGCTCTATAAGCAACCCTGCATAGACATACTTATGTGAGTAATAGTACTAGAATCTACCCATTAAGTATCCTTAGGTATAGAAGATAAAGTAACTTCAAAACAAACTAAAGCTAGAAGCATACCCTTCTTTACATGCCAGGCCATGTACTTGGAATACTTCTTCTTCATGTGTCCATGCTTGCCATGGAAATATTTAGAAAACTCTTCATCCTACTTCTTTTGTTTTTTCTATAGAGAAGCTTCCATAGTAACCATAGCTCTCTTTCTTTTCTTGTTTTGAAAGATTGAGTTCAAATGAGTACTTTCAATCTTATTCCACTACTAACTCTTTTCATCTTGTATAGAGTGAGATATAAGCTGAATGAGGGACCACTTGTCCTTCTGAGTGTCATAACTCACTTTGAATTGACCAAAATATACACACACACAGAGATCAAAACCAAGCACACAGCAAGTCCTTAGATGACTTTAACTTAAGCGACTTGAATTTTGATACGAGAAGAGACATCTCCATGATGTACTCCCTTATGTTCCATTTTCCCTTATACTTCATCGTGACGAGTTTAGCTAAAAAGTTATTTGCCTTCAACTTTTCATTCTTGGAAAAATATTGCTCAATTTCTTCCAAAAACTTCTTGGCGCTATTGCTTTCAGTTATGGAGTCATAAAAGGCTTTTGGAATGGAGTGTTTCATGATTATCGTGCACATTTGGTTAGATTGGTCCTGCTTTTCAATCTTAACCACATTAGGTTTTTTTTTAGTAGCAATGGGTTGATCTGATTGAATTTCAATATCCAAATCCATACTATCAAGGACAATCTCTATGGTTTCTTTCTAAATTTTGAAGTTTGTCCCACTCGGCATTAGAATGTTACTAACTTCGGCAGAAACATTTGTAATGGTAGCAATAGAAACTATATAGAGAACAAAATAAACAAGCATACTCATAGAAATAAATCAAAATATAAACAAATAATTCTAATTGGGGATTCATCTCAAACTATCTAGCACAACATTAATTCTTATTATTTGGATAGAGAAATTAACTGTGTAGTACATGATAAAATATTGATAATTTATTCTATAAAAAAATAGTCTTTCTTTGGACCAATTATTGTTCACATGAAAGAAATAAATAAATATTTTATAATCATCACACATTTGTCTCCGATGTGCATTTTTATTCGACCAAGATTTTAGGCTAAATATCTTTTAAAACCCTTAATCCTAATCCTATGATTTTAGGCTAATTAAGATTGCACCAGCTCCATTTGAATCTGTTACTTGTGGATGCTTAGCATCTAAAGGCTGTTTCTCAATTGAATATACTTCAGAAGCCTGGACCTGGCTAGTTGAAGATGAAGCCTTCTTGGCAAGCTCTGCCGCTTTTTTCTTGCGAAATTCCTCTAACTGCAATTAGAGAACTAAACCGCGCGTAAATTCCCATATGTAATTTCAAAGAGAACAAATATAGTACAAATTTTTTTTGCTAGATATGTAAACAAAATAATTTACTGCAAACCGATGTATGCTTTCCTTCCACATATTGAAGAAACAATTACCAAAAAAATGTATTCGTTAATGTAAAGTGTATCAGTAAATAGGTATTTTCATAATTAATATATTAGGCTAATACATATTAAGCAACTGATTCAGGGAGCATTTACAGAAAAGTGAATTTTAAGCAATCAACGCAGTGAGACTAAGGAAAGAAGGGGAAGGCAAGCCTTCCTTTAACAGTAGAATGCAGCTATGATACCAACAAGTCCCAATTTCCCAATCAAGTAAAAGAAAGAGATGCGGTTGCAAGACTTAAAAAAGATATCTCATAGTCAAAGTGCAACTAAGATGATCTTTGAAACAATGACAAAATACTTAAATCCCCTGATCAAAAGCAATGACAGGACCAACACATACAAAGTAAAAATTAATGAGGAATCAAGTAGATAAAAAAAAAATTATATACAGCTTAGCAGCCAATGTAGCTCAGGAATTTCAAACAAAATCAATGCAAATTTCAATTAAAGACCAAAACAAAGCCCCAGAATTACAAGACCATTGAAAATGATGCTTCAATAAATAAAGAAAACGGATGCTAAAGAGAAACTGTTCCCGGCGTTTCCCAGCTTGCAAATGCTCTTGTTTCCTTGAAGAAGCCGACGAATAGGGCAACACATGAACTGATGCCATCCGAATCCACACTCAAAACCAATCCGAATCCGATCGAAACACTAATAAATTTCATAAATATCACCAACCAATCCGAACTGAAATGATTGACGAATCAAAACCCTAGGGAACAACTAAACAGACTCTGAGGGATCAGAAATTGCCTAATGGCAATTGTATATCAAATTTGATTGCATCAGATTTTCCCTTGGTTCCACCAGATTTTCCCGCTTCTCTTTCACCTGTCTGCATTCTGTTTTACATTTTTTTTTATTTATTTTTAGCTAAAATGATTAAAAAGTTAAGAATTTTAAAACAATCATTGCATCAAACCAATGACTTTTGTTCTAACTTCTAAGATCTCCCATAATCCATTCACTAGACGAACTAACGTGATTAACTGGAAAATAGATTACGGGTACTTATCTATATATATATATATATAACTTAAGTTTCGCATCACAGTTATTAACAATTCCTATTCAGTTTTTTTTTTCTTTAAAGTCTTTAAGAAATTAATTTTATTTACACTAGGAGGGATTTTCTTACGTAGGAGTCTTAGGTAGGTTTGTTTTGTTTATATTTCTTTTATTCTTATTAATTATTTCAAATAAAAATATATATTTATATTATTTCTTCACTTAGACGTGACTCTTTAGTTATTTTTTTTCATGTAATTATTTATGCTCAATTTTATTTTTTTGTTTTTTAGTATCAATTTAGATCTCTATTTAGTTTCGTAGTGTCACATGTCATCAATATTATAATATTGTATCAATATGTCATTTTTTTTAATAAAAATCAATATATAATGTTTTTTGAATAATAATCAATATATCAATTGGAATCACTAAACAATAAATTGAAGAAATTTAAAATAAAGTGAAAGATAAAATCATAAGGTTTTTTCTATGTGATTTTTAATTATAATTTAACAATTTTAATTATTGATATATTTAAATTAATGATTATTTATTTAAATTATACATTTTAATCTTTAATAAAATTCTATTTTTCAAAAAATATATTTATTATTTTCCTTCTCGATTTAGCTCCAATCAAGCTTTACTTTCCTAAAAATTGGTAAACACTTCATACATCTCCAAATATTCTTACATTATGTGAATTTTTTTAACACTAGGTAAGATTATATGTTATCAGATTTAAGATACGATAAAATCTGTGAATAAATAGGGAATAATTACTAAACATTTATCTTTTTATTGAAACTGTACTGTGATCATCTTTTTATTCGGATTTAAAGTCTTTTGTTACCGAACCACTTTTTGCTTGTCACATAAGATATATTAAATTATAGCAAATGCGAGCCTTATATGATTCCTATCTTTCAAATATCATTTCATAAAAAAAATTAGACTTAGCAAGAAGTTTTTGCAAAATAGGAAAAAAGAAGAAAACAATAGAAATGTAAATATGTAATAGGACTAATATCATAATTAGATTCATAGCTAACACAAGATAATATGCCACTTCTAATTACAATAATAAAATATAATTGTACAATTTATTGTCATTTATAAAAATCTAAGCAACCAATAAGTCAACTATAGCTTAGAGTTGCTTATTTTGATCATAACAGCAGCGACGACGACGCACATTACTTTGAATAATCAAAGCAGCATATGATTCAGGTTTTAAAACAAACTTTCCAGATTTGACAAGACTTTGTATGATTGGGATCTTGAATCTATCGATTATAATTCTTATATCTTTGTCCATTATAGCAAAGGCCTCCACCTTTGTATAGGCTTTCACATTTGTATTTGAGATGAGAATATCTGAATCTGAACCACTCCCAAGAAATGTTGATTTGAAAATCCATTCCAAAAGCTCTTCTCCATAGACATTTTTTTTCAAAATATGTCTACAATTGCCCATAATATTAACACTATTGTTATTACCATCACTAGTTTTGAAGTTCCATATAACACCTTGTGTGATTAATAACATAAAATCCAATGGTTTTCCTTCACGAATTATGTAACTATTCTCAGAATAGATCACTGGTTTTAAGTAAGTAGTAATCTCTTCCAACATTTTGTTGTTTACATTTTGGAGAGCTGCAACCTATAATATTAAATAAAATAAATTATATTTTTTATATTTATATTTAATTATCTTATTTTTATTTAATTGTTTCCTCTCTATTTTTTCTATTTTAGTTATTCAAGTTAATAAAATGCTTGTCTAATGCAATTAAAAAAATAATTAGGTGAAGAAATGCACTTCCTTATCCATAAAAGATAGTTTTTAATAATAAAATTATAATAATTAAAAAATTAACATGATGTGTAAATGTTACATTTATAATAATAGTAATAACTATAATATCATGGCAATATTTTTACTTAAAATAATAAATTATATTTATTTTTGACAATAAGTTGAGATTAAATGGCATAAAGTCTATTCTAACACGGAATACTCGAAATTCTAATTATGACTTGTGAGTATATGAGTTTATTAATAATATAATATTGATAAATACTAAATTTCCCTTTTAACAACAAAATGTTAGTTTTTAGCTGGTTTTCGTAACATGTACCTGGTACCCATGATGGATAACTTGAGACCAAATAAATAGGGTGAATGGTTGCCCTTATAACATCTTTGAAAATGTTTATATTTGTGTAAATAATACATGCATATATGAAATCACGTAATTAAAAAAAATATAATTACGTACCTTTTTTAGAGTTGGATGGCAGAGCCAACTTTTTATAAACCTTCTTTCTTGAGCTGATAGAAGAGGAAGTAGAATTTTCAAATTAATATCTTTGATTTCTGACATGTATGAAATCTTTTGCATTAAAGTTTTTTTAATCTTATCCTTATTGGGAATGTTATTGATATTTAACCACACATCCACATCTAGTTCTCTGTATTTCATCCCCTGCCATTTTTCCTTTGTTGTTATTGCACCTGCCAAGATCCCAATATACACCTATGCCAAAATTATATAACTTAATTAATTTTTTTTTTTTTCAGTGGCCACTTTAATATGGTTAGTAAAATTCTTAATATATATATTCAAAATAATACTTTGTGTTCAAATCACATCTCAAATATCATTTGATAAATAAATATTTATTTTTTAATGATTAATCCATACATCTTTTAGTCGTATTATTAGAGATACAATGAGATAAAGTAAACCCGTTCAAATTTGAAATTTTATTTATTCTTTAGTCAAACTAAGAAAAACTCTATGCCATAAGTAATAGTTGTTTTTTTTTTCTTTTCTTTACACTTGTCTCCTAAATTAATGCATAAGAAAGCATGATCAGGTTTATCATAAAAGAAACCAGACTTCTATTCTTACACAAGACAGAAGGCAAATACAATAATATAAAAAGCATTTATGAAATGTGAGATGGATATTATAAAAACTATAAACAATTATTATTCCTAATTCCAAAGGTAACGAAAGAAAATAAATAAGAGATAACTTTCTTAAATACAAATTGTATTATTTTTCTTGGATGTTATTATGCTAATATATATAGAAAGAGCTTCTGTATTTATAATCTAAAAGTCCCTTTAAAAATTCATATGAAATTAACATGGGACTTAAAATTAATAAACAAACTAATAACTATTATTTATATTGAGTGTTAGGGTTAGAAGTCAGGATGTCCATTATAAAAACATTAAAAATATATTTTTTAATTATGGTTTGTTTTTTTTTTTGTTTGTTGAATATAGTTGTTTTATGTAAGTAAAAATATGTCTAAATTATTGAATTTATAATTTATTTTTAAGTAATAAAAACAAAAACAAAATAAAAAATAAAAAAGCATAATTTTATTTTATGTATAAATTTATCCGTAATTATATAGATATAACACCTAATCTTTCCATTGATTCACCCTGCTTTTACTAGCTACCTATTTTACTTTAATAAATATATAACATTTTTTTCGTCCTAATATTGTCCGTAATCAATTATTTTAATAATATTGTTACTTACCTTTATCATTTATGTTATAATAGTGTTAGAATCTTGAAGGAAATTGACATTGATCATTAGAACTATATATATATATATATTCAGAACAAACCTGAACTTGTCCAATAAAATACAAAAAAAGTATGAGCCCAGAGGTTGAAATTAAGGTTGCGAAGAAGGTCTCCCACACATAGCCACTTGATTGGAGATTTTGGCCACAAGAACTATACATCATAAAATTAAAAACAAAATAATATTTTTAATTATTCATTTTTTATGAATGTACAATAAAACTGGATGTAAATGTAAGTATTATTTTATGCCTTAAAAGGATAATTACGGCTCAGATAAACAAAGACAAATTCTAAAAATGTCTAACCTCAGATTTCTCAATCCCCACCAAAAAGAATGAAGAATCTTTTTTGGAATTGCTTCTGATGAGTTAAGTAAATCAGTTTTAATTGCTTCTGCGTAGATTCCGAAATCGAAATCGAAATCACTAGTATTTTTTGTGTCTCGTTGATTTATAGAGCAATTTTTTCCAATAAATGTCAAATCCATCTTAATGCTGCCTTTGCAATCAAAAAAACTAGAAACGTCGCAGGTGTTATTAGCTTTTTTACATGCTTTGTGCCAACATGATATGTCTTGCTGTACTGCAAAGAAGTACCAGAAGGATCCGAATATCTGTGTATATATATATATATATATATATATATAAAATGTAAAATGAGATTTCTAGTTTATCTAATGTTTTATTTAATATATTTAATAAACTTATGGTATAATATTATACCATCTTATTTAAATATTATTTTATCTTATTACATCTTATTTAGATAGTAAACATAATGTGACTAACTTTAAACATAATATTCTATAATTTCTTATTAAAATTTTACATTATAAATAATAATGTATTTATCATATTTTTTTTATTTTTTTTACATTTTTATTTAACTTATTTATGTCTATTTAGGACAAATAAGATACTACAATTAGTATCATCTCTCATGAAAATAATTAAAGCAAGATAAGATGGATTATAAAAATTAATGGGTTATATATTAGGTTTCATCAACATCTCATTTTAATTTACCATTAATTTTGATTCAAAATTGATAAATTTTTGAAAATTTAGTTTAAAATGTCATAAAATATGTGCATGATCATCACTTGTGATTTTGAGACCTCAAACTCTGTTTTCTCATTAAAGGTAATTGCAATTTACATAGTTATATAAGATATTAAAAAATTATAATTTTTGTATAATTTAATTATTTTGGTGAATTTACTTTTAAATCTACCAAAAAAATCACATGTTTTTTATGTTATATAAAAATCAATAATTTTGCATTGCATTGAGGATATCTTTAAATTGTACAAAAAGAAACAACATTAATTGTGCTATATATATAATTCAAAAAAAAAAAGAGAAAGAACTTACATGACTGAGTCCGAAAAAAAAAGAACAAATTCCAAAATATTACTGCTTTAGGAGAGATAAAAGAACCCTTCTTAATTCCCAAGTAAGTAAGGTATATCTTTAAAGTTCTTGCAAAATATTGAAACACGATGATAAAGTTCAAATTCTTCTTTTTGATAAACTCTTTGGAGCTTACCACTTGGGTAAAGAAATGTGCAATTAACACCTGAAAATGTATATATGGTCATCTTAAGTGTTCAAATCATGACAAAGAAACAAATCTTAGGTGTTCTAACACTTAATTACTAAATTACATAAGTGCAAATCTTAGTAATTTTACTCAATACCAACTTTTGAATGATAACTCAATTTTTGACTTGGCATCCTTGATAGATGATTAAAGTATTATTGATTTCCTAATAATTTCTAATATAATATAATAATTGAAGCTAACACTTGTAGAGAATAATAAATATATGAAAATATTATTAGTAATTCTCCCAATTTTTTTCTTGTATGCCCACATTTTGTCATCCTTGATAGATGTATAAAAGTATCATTAGTTTTCTAACAATGTCTAACATAATATCAGAACTAAAGACAACACTTATGGAGAGTAATAAATATATAAAAATATTATTAACTTCTAACACCCATATATATAGTTATAAGTAGCATATTGAAACCACATGTTTTTTATCAAATCAAATATAATTCGATCAAAATCAAATTTGAAATTTTTTAATCTGAAATTGATTAGACGAAGTAATCAATACAAATCAATTTGATATTTAAGTAGTTCATATTTTTTTAGGATCATATAAGGTTGAATTGAGCTTGAAACTCCTTTATGAATTATTATCATATACAAAACACAATACATACAATATTTTAATTTTAAATAAGCAAAATTTATTATTTATAGTTTCAATTAAGAGAATCACAAGAATAAAAAGTATGCTTGGAGACTTACTAAATTATTATAGAGATATAGATTACTATTTTAATTATTAAATTAAAATAATAATTTAAGGTGATTGGGGTATATAGAATATTTAATTATAATACATTATAAAATAAAATAAATATTTATTTATAACTTTAATAGTAATTTGGTACATGTACAACAGATTATAAAAATATCAATTCAATTTCAAACAAATGATATATTTTTCAATTTGAATTCAATCCAACTATAACTTTGAAATCGATATGATCAATCTCTCAAATGGATCAAATTTTTGTTCAACCCTACTCATATGTGATTATTGTATAGTTAACTTAAGCTTTTAGAAGTGTTGGTTTACAAAAACTACCAACATTCTTATATAGAAGTAGGCGTAGGTTGATTGTGTTAGTTTTTGAGTCATTTTATAAGCCAACCTCATCTTGGCGGTTTTGAAAAACCCAAAACCTTAACCTACCTTGGACCCCCCCAAAAATCTAACTTTCATGCCAATTTATAATCTCAGTTTTAGAGAGATTGGCTTATGGTTTTGAATCTATAATCATAATATAATATTAAAGTCTCTTCTAATAGAAACAGAAAAAACATATCATATAATTTAACTTACGTAAGTGATAAGAGTGACTGTGAGTGTTTGAGTGAGAATTCTAATTTATTAGCATTATATTTTATAATTTTAAATAAATTTAAATTTAAAATTATAATATATAAAGTAATAATTAAAAATATATCTTAAAAAATTAATATTTATTAATATTATAAGATCGATTTGGTTCATTCATTTTTCATAACTTATGGAACTCTAATTGTACCAACAATATTAATTTTAATATTTTTTTAGAACCAACCTCTAAAAAATATATATATTCAATTTGATCTTGAAAAAAGGTGCCACACTTACTCCTATATCTATACCAAATTGTACAACTCAGCAATTAATTGTAAGAGAAATGTTAATATCATCTAATTTTACAAACATATTTGCCTTCATATTTTTTATATTTTAGTATGTGTTTACTTGTTTTGAAAATTAAAAAAATAATTTACTTCTCTGTATATTACTAATAAGTGTTAAAATTTAAGTGATGTGACCGTAAGTTTTGGTGTGTATATCATTCCTATTAGTTTAGTTGTAAAGCTGAGCATTATAAACAATTTAACACGAAAATTAAATAATTGTGGTTGTTATTTTTACCTGTGGAAGAGGAACAACAGCAAGAATATCGATTAAGATGTTGAAGTACCATACCCAAGACCTCTTGGATCGACCAATTGCTACTAGAACTTTGTGAAGTATAAGTTCGATGAAGAAAATATCTGTGACTAAACGCAAGACTAGAGCAATAATTTTCAAATTTTTTTCAATAGTAACACACTTTTCATCCTGTATAATTGGACTGAATAAGAATAATGTATCCATTAATACTCCAATTGCAAACAAAAATAAATAGACTGGATTCATTGTTAGAACACAATGGTAGTGAACGATTGTTCTCATTATTTCTCTTCTCAAAACTGATACCTTCACATCCTTCTTGTCTCGAGGATTAGTCTCAAATAGTTCAGATTCCAATCTGTGATTTGTTGAATTAGAAGAAAAACATTTCGGTCGGATTAATGTTATTAGTCAAATCAGCAGTTTGTAAAGTAAGATGAGAATTGAGTAGTATTAACCTTTCTGTTATGCCATTGAGCTCTATATCTCTTTCTTGTTCATCATGACGCGTACCCATTACTAGTAGTTCTAAAAGCTTTAAAAAGATGATAATTATTTTCAATAAACCTATCTGGTTCTCAAACGCTGATTATATATAAATTCAAATGTGTAGATAAAGGGAAAATGAGTGGATGAAGTAGACAAGTCAACAAAGTCTTTGTTCAGAGTCTTTTTTAAAATAAAATATAAACACGTACGGTTACTTTTTTTAAAAAGTTTTATACCAGCTTGGTTATGAATACGTAGTCTATTTTATTAATTTTAAGAATAGTATATAAAAATAAATCCTTTATATATAAATAAATATGTAAATATAAAATAATAAATTAGAAGTTAATTTATCCACTTCATTCGTTAAACTCGTGCATGTAAAAATTACACTATCTACCAATCTAGCAAAAAAAATTATAATTCGTTGATTTAGGATGGTCAACTTAGATGATTTTTTTTAAATTATAAGAAAAATATCTTTAAAATTTAAAATAATAAAAATAAAAATTAAGAATATTAAATAATTTTCAATTTACTAATAATCAAGACTGAACAAGTCCCTCCAATTCTCAAATAAAGCTGATTATATATAAACTGAAATGAGTAAATAAAGGAAAAATGGGTGGATTTTTTTTTTCTTTTGATATGGGTGGATGAATTCAAGCTTTGAGCTAATTAATGAAGTAGAGATGTCAACAAAGTATTTGTCCAGATTTTGAAGTCTTTTTTATAATAAAAGATAGAAAAAAATTAGTGTCTTTCAATCTTTAAAATATGAGTGATGTTATTAAATTCTTTAATTTTATAAAAGAATAAATTAAAGATAAATTATATTATTTTAATAATTTTTTATTAAAAATTATTATTTTTAAGTAATTAAACACGGTTAAAACACAAATAAGTTATAATTAATATAAAAAAAATTTATAAAATATTTATTAGTCGTGACTATTTTATTTTTAATTTTTCTATAAATAACTTTATATTAAATTTTACTTTTAGCATTATTAAAAGCTCATATTTTAACTATTTTAATCAATTTATAAAAAATAATAATATTTTAATAAAAAATTTTAAAATAACGAAATAGAGATTTTAAGAGTCTTTGTCCAATCTCTAGAGTCTTTACCCAAAATATCTCTAACAGTCTTTTTTTTATAATTAAGGTGTAGCTTGATTTACGGAATGAAATTGGAATAGAATAGAATGTAAAAAAAATAGTATTATTTTGTTTGACCATTGGAATCAAAAAAAGAAATCAGTATTAGAGTGTTTGATTTACAATTGAAATGAAATGTAAAACACTATATATTATCTTAATACTCCTATATTCAGTAAAATTTAAATAATATTATTTAATTATTATTTTTTCATCATACAAAATACATTATTGAAATCGTTATTTTTTTTAAATAATTATTACTTAAAAATAAAATATATTATTAAAATTATTATTTTTCTAAATAGAGTTTAGGGTTTTGAGATTTGGGATTTGGGATTTAGGATTTAGGATTTAGGGATTAGGGTATAGATTATAGGTTATAGGGTATAAGATTTAAGGTTTAGGGTTTAGGTTTGGAGTTTTGGGTTGAATTTTTTTTCTAAATAGGGTTTAAGATTTAGGGTTTTAGGGTTTAGAGTATAATGTATAATGTTTAGAGTTTAGGATATATGGTATAGAGTAGGATATAATGTTTAGGGTTTAGGGTTTTAGGTTTTTGTGTTTAGGGTTTTAGGTTTTTATGTTTAGGGTTTAGGGTATAAGGTATATGGTATAACATTTAAGATATAGAGTTTAAAGTTTATGATTTAGGGTTATATTTGTGAGTTAAGATTTATTGTTGAAATTATTATTTTTCTAAATAGAGTTTTGAGTTTTAGGGTTTAGGGTTTAAGGTATAGGATATAGGGTTTAGAGTTATATTTGGGATTGAGGTAAAATTGGAACAAAAAATTAAAATGGGAATGAAATCGTGATTCCTTAAGGGGAAAGAAGGAACTCTCATTTATTATTTTTTAGAAATTGATTATACTTCATTCTCACTTTTAAGCCCAACCAAACATAAAATTTAAAAGAATTAATTCTGATTCTATTTCATTTCATTCCAATCAACAAAACACCATCTAAATCAAATTTGATTTGGAGGGTATCTTCGATCTATTATTTATATTAAATTTTATTTTATATTAAAATTATATTAAATTTTATTTTATATTAAAATTATATTAAATTTTATTTTATATTAAAATTATATTAAATTTTATTTTATATTAAAATTATATTAAATTTTTACTATTATCTAATAAAAACCTTAAATATTAAATTAAAAAATATATATTTCTTTATAAAATAAAATATTTTTTTATTTTTCTTTTATTAATTATTATATTCAACTAATGAAAAACTATATATTATTATTAATTAATAATAATAATTAATTAAAAATTATATTGTTAAAAAAATTAAAAAAACTACTAAATAAAATATTATATAGATAGATACTAATTCAATGAATTATTATATTCATCTCAATTAATGCATTTCAAAGTTTAATATGAACTTCTCTATCCTTGATATGCTTATACTGAGAAAGAAATTCTTGAAATCGAATATTTTTGTATTATGTACTTAATTTTTATTTATTATATGTAATAAAAAATTTAATAATATAATCGTTGTATTACTTTATATTAATTTTTAACTATATGTTATATTAATAATTTTTAGTAATTTTATATCATATATTTAATTTTAATTTTTTTATATGTAATAAAAAACTTTAACAGTATCTTTAGAATTAAAAAAATGACCCAACGTAAACAATGTTTATAACGATAAATAATGTCACGTAAAATTTAATACATACTATTTACCGCATCAAATCTTAGAAGAAATTTCGAGTTATAGGGAGAGTTTGAGATGATGAGGAGAGATGCACTATCTACCAATCTAGCAATTTATTTTTATTCGTTGATTTAGGATGGCCAACTCAAATAATTTATTTTAAAAAAATTAAAAAAAATAATACTACTAAAATTTATAAATATATGCATAAATGAAATCTATTACATAAAAAAATCCAATTACATACCTTTTTTAGAGTTATAAAAGAGAAACCTTTTGATAGACCTTCTTTCTAGAGCTGATAGAAGAGAAAGTAGAATTTTCAAAACAACATGATTTCTGGCATGTATGAATCATTCGCATTAAAGTTTCTTTAATCTTATCTTTATTGGGAATGTTATTGTTATTTAACCACACATCCACGTCTAGTTCTCTGTATTTCATTCTCTGCAATTTTTTCTTTGCAATTGCACCTACTAAGAGCTCAATATACACTTGTCACAATTATATAAATTTATTAATTTTAAGTAGTGATTTATTTTTCAGTGATTAATCCATACATCTTTTAATCGTATTAATTTTATACCAAAAGTAGTGTTCTTTTTTTGTTTTTTTGTTTTTTGAAAGATTCTCTCCTAGACAAAATAACATGTTATATATCGATGTCAAAGAAAACATGATTAGAATTTTGGATCATAATGCAAGATATAAAGCAAATGCAATAATATAAAAAACACTTATGATATGTGAGATGGATAAGTAAATTTAAAACTACTCAAACATACCCACTCCCCTCCAAAGTAATCCATAAATAATTATTCCTAGATATAATGGAAAAGGAGAAATATGGGATAACTTTCTTAAAAATAAAAAATAAAAGTATTTTTTTTTCTAGATATAGTAAATAAAATAAGCTTACCTTATTTATAATCTAAAAGCACCTACAAAATTTATCGTTATAAGTTATAACCTACTTGTTTATTTTATATTTAGCCAAAATATACAAGTGAATTTTATATAATTCGTCACAATGATGTATTATCTCAGAATTTTAAAGACACTATTATTATTATTATTTGAACACTATAAATATTTTATTTTTTTATTTTTATATTATCTAATTATTCAAATATTTTCATTTTTAACTCCGAAAAATTATGTTTGTCATTTTACAAAAAACATATAGTTAGTACACTTAGGAAGACACATGCATCAAACGTAAGTTCATCACATTATGTATTAAAACATATGTTTGGTGCTTATGCGCATGATACTCGAGTGATTTTACTTTCATATATTTTATCCGCTACTCATATTTTTAAAAAGAGACAAATGTATCCAAAATCCTCAAGTTATGCTCGTTAAATCAGTTTAATTTCTTAATTTGATTTTGTAATAATTTAGTTTTTTTTTCTTATGTAAAATAACAGTACAAATAAATTAATAAAATTTTAAAACTTTTTGTTTTTATTTTTTATTTTTTTCAATTTCCTAGTAATTATTGTCTATTACTAAAAATTATATCTTAATAAAAGTTAAAACAATGTGAGATTAAAATAAAAAAATGATTACTTGTCATTCTACTTTGAAATTTTCAAAATAAATGTAATAAAGAATGAAAAAAAATACAAAAAGACTAAATTATTATTTTTGACATAAAAAATGGACTTTTTTGACACCTACCATTTCTAAAACTTGAGTATTTTAGTCACTTTATTTATGGTATTTTTGAACACTTTAGTTCTTTCTTCTCTTTCTACCTTTTTTGACATTTTTTAAATATTTTTTTGCAAAAAACTTAAGTATGATCAATTTGAACAATACTAGTAGGAGTTTATAAATATTTGATAAAAAAAATTCACAAAAAGTAAAGAAAAATGAATAATAAAGTTACTAAAATGAACAAAATTAACATAAAAATATGATTAAAATTTCAACAATTGTAAAAATAACGTGATTGTGCACTATTTAAAAAAAATGTGAAAAATAGATAAAAGTAAAATATTACAAAGTACAATATTTTCTAGAAATGAAACTCTATGTTTATGCTATACATGTATTCCATTTTTTTATTAGGTGATGTTAAACCATGGACACAAATGTGTTTCCATGATTGACTTAAATCTCTGCTTCTTCTTTTTTCGAATGATTGGTCTCCTAAAGTAAACAACATGTTATATATGAATTTTAAAGAAATGCATGATTATACTATTGGATCCAAAAGCAAGATTGAAAGCAAATGCAATAATATAAACAGAAATTATGAAATATGAGATGGATAAGTAAATTTAAAACTACCCAAACTTACCCTCTCTTAGGAGAAATATGAAATAACTTAAATAAAAAATATATTGTTTTTTTTTTCTTGATATAGTAAATAAAATAAGCTTAACTTATTTGTAATCTAAAAGCACCTTACAAAATTTATCCTTATAAGTTATAAACTACTTTTTTATTTTATATTGAGCTAAAATATACATGTAAATTTTATATAACTCGTAAAATTGATATATTATCTCAAACTTTTAAACAAGTTATTATTAATATTATTATTATTTGAAAGCTATAATTATTTTATTTGTTTATTTTTATATTGTCTAATTATACAAATATTTTAATTTTTAACTCCTAAAAATTGTGTTTATCATTTTACAAAAAACATATACTTAGTACACTTAGGAAGACGCATGCATCAAACATAAGTTCATCACATTATGTATTTAACATATGTTTGGTGCTTATGCGCATGATACACTAATAATTTTACTTTCATAAATTTGATATGTTACTCATATTTTTAAAAAGAGATAAATGTATACAAAATCATCTAGTTATGCTCGTTAAATCAGTTTAATTTCTTAATATTAGTTTGTAATAATTTAATTTTTTTTGTTATGTAAAATAACAATACAAAAAAATTAATAAAATTTTAAAACTTTTGTTTTTTATTTTTATTTTTTACAAATTCCTAATAATTGTTGTCTATTACTAAAAATTATATCTTAATAAAACTTAAAATAATGTTAGATTAAAATAAAAAAATGATTTTTTGTCATTCGATTGTGATTTTTTTTAAATAAATATAATAAACAATAGAAAAAATACAAAAAGACTAAATTATTATTTTTGACATATAAAATGGACTTTTTTGTCACCTAACATTTCTAAAACTTGAGTATTTTAGTCACTTTATTTATTGTATTTTGGAACACTTTAGTTCTTTCTTTTCTTTCTACCTTTTTTTAATATTTTTTTGCAAAAAAACTTAATTATGATCAATTTGAAAAATACTAGTAGAAGTGGATAAATATTTAATAAAAACAATTTCACAAAAAGTAAATAAAATGTATAATAAAGTTACTAAAATGAAAAAAATTAACAAAACATTATTATTAAAATTTCAACAAATGTAACAATAATGTGATTGTGCACTTTTTTTTTATAAAAGTGTGTAAATTAAATAAAAGTAAAATAGTACTAAGTACAATCTTTTCTAGAAATGAAACTCTGTGGCTATGATATGCACTTATTTCATTATTTTATTAGGTGATATTAAACCATGGACCCAAATGTGTTTTTATAATTGACTTAAATCTATACTTTTTCTTTTTTTTCTTTTTACTTTTTTTGAATGATTGGTCTCCTAAAGTAAATAACATGTTATATATGCATTTGAAAGAAAGCATGACTAGACTTTTGGATCCTAAAGCATGATTGAAAGCAAATGTAATAATATAAAAAGCACTTATGAAATGTGAGATAAATAAGTAAATTTAAAACTACCCAAACTTACCCTTTCCTAGAAGAAATATGGGACAAATTTTCTAAAAATAAAATAAAAATGTATTGTTTTTTTTTCTGGATATAGTAAATAAAATAAGGTTAGCTTATATGTAAGCTAAACGAATCTTACAAAATTTATCCTTATAAGTTATAAACTATTATTTTCTTAATTTGTTTTTGAAGTAATTTTTTTTCTTATGTAAAATAAAAGTCCAAATAAATTTCTACAATTTTAAAACTTTTTGTTTTTATTTTTTATTTTTTTCAACTTCCAAATAATTATTGTCTATTACTTAAAATTATATCTTAATTAAATTTTAAATAATGTGAATTCAAAAGAAAAAAAATTATTATTTGTCATTCTACTTTGAATTTTTCAAAATAAATGTAATAAAAAATGAAAAAAATACAAAAAGACTAAATTATTATTTTTGACATAAAAAATTGACTTTTTTGTCACCTACCATTTCTAAAACTTGAGTATTTTAGTCACTTTATTTATTGTATTTTTGAACACTTTAGTTCTTTCTTTTCTTTCTACCTTTTTTGACATTTTTTAAATATTTCTTTGCAAAAAAGCTTAAGTATGATCAATTTGAAAAATACTAGTAGGAGTTGATAAATATTTAATAAAAAAAATTACACATAAAGTAAGGAAAATGTACAATAAAGTTACTAAAATGAACAAAATTAACAAAAAAATATTATTAAAATTTCAACAAATGTAACAATAATGTTATTGTGCACTAGTTTAAAAAAATATGAAAATAGATAAAAGTAAAATAGTATTAAGTATAATCTTTTTTCTAGAAATGAAACTCTATGTTTATGATATACACTTATTCCATTGCTTTATTAGGTGATGTTAAACCATGGACACAAATGTGTTTCCATGATTTACTTAAGTCTCTACTTTCTTTCTTCTTCTTTTTCTTTTTTTTCGAATGATTGGTCTCTTAAAGTAAATAACATGGTATATATGCATTTGAAAGAAAAGTATGATTATGGTATTGGATCCGAAAGAAAGATTGAAAGCAAATCCAATATAAAAAGCACTTATGAAATATGAGATGAATAAGTAAATTTAAAACTACTTAAACTAACCCTCTCCTAGGAGAAATATGAAATAACTTCAATAAAAAATGTATTGTTTTTTTCTGGATATAGTAAATAAAATTAGCTTAGCTTATATGTAAGCTAAAAGCATCTAACAAAATTTATCCTTATAAGTTATAAACTACTTTTTTTATTTAATTTTGAGCTAAAATATACATGTAAATTTTATATAACTCGTTACATTGATATATTATCTCAAACTTTTAAAAAGATTATTATTAATATTATTATTATTTGAAAACTATAATTATTTTACTTGTTTATTTTTATATTGTCTAATTATACAAATATTTTAATTTTTAACTCCGAAAAATTGTGTTTATCATTTTACAAAAAACATATACTTAGTACACTTAGGTAGACGCATCCATTAAACGTAAGTTCATCACATTATGTATTTAACATATGTTTGATGCTTGTGCGCATGATACTCTAATAATTTTACTTTCATAAATATTATACGTGACTCATATTTTGAAAAAGAGACAAATGTATCCAAAATCCTCTAGTTATGTTCGTCAAACCAGTTTAATTTCTTAATATTTAATTGTAATAATTTAGTTTTGTTTTATGAAAAATAACAATACAAAAATATTAATAAAATTTTAAACATTTTTGTTTTTATTTTTATTTTTTTCAAATTCCTAATAATTGTTGTCTATTACTAAAAATTATATCTTAATAAAAGTTAAAATAATGTGAGATTAAAAAAATGATTTTTTGTCATTCGATTGTGATTTTTTTAAAATAAATATAATAAACAATGGAAAAATTACAAAAACACTAAATTATTATTTTTGAGATAAAAAATGGACTTTTGTTGTCACCTATCATTTCTAAAACTTGAGTATTTTACTCACTTTATTAATTGTATTTTGGAACACTTTAGTTCTTTCTTTTCTTTCTACATTTTTTTAATAATTTTTTGCAAAAAAACTTAAGTATGATCAATTTGAAAAATACTAGTAGAAGTGGATAAATATTTAATAAAAACAATTTCACAAAAAGTAAATAAAATGTATAATAAAGTTACTAAAATGAAAAAAAATTAACAAAACATTATTATTAAAATTTCAACAAATGTAACAATAATGTGATTGTGCACTTTTTTTTTATAAAAGTGTGTAAATTAAATAAAAGTAAAATAGTACTAAGTACAATCTTTTCTAGAAATGAAACTCTGTGGTTATGATATGCACTTATTTCATTATTTTATTAGGTGATGTTAAACCATGGACCCAAATGTGTTTTTATAATTGACTTAAATTATACTTTCTCTTTTTTTCTTTTTACTTTTTTTGAATGATTGATCTCCTAAAGTAAATAACATGTTATATATGCATTTGAAAGAAAGCATGACTAGACTTTTGGATCCTAAAGCATGATTGAAAGCAAATGTAATAATATAAAAAGCACTTATGAAATGTGAGATGAATAAGTAAATTTAAAACTACCCAAACTTACCCTTTCCTAGAAGAAATATGGGACAAATTTTCTAAAAATAAAATAAAAATGTATTGTTTTTTTTTCTGGATATAGTAAATAAAATAAGGTTAGCTTATATGTAAGCTAAACGAATCTTACAAAATTTATCCTTATAAGTTATAAACTTTTATTTTCTTAATTTGTTTTTGAAGTAATTTTTTTTCTTATGTAAAATAAAAGTCCAAATAAATTTCTACAATTTTAAAACTTTTTGTTTTTATTTTTTATTTTTTTCAACTTCCAAATAATTATTGTCTATTACTTAAAATTATATCTTAATTAAATTTTAAATAATGTGAATTCGAAAGAAAAAAATGATTATTTGTCATTCTACTTTGAATTTTTCAAAATAAATGTAATAAAAAATTACAAAATTACAAAATGACTAAATTATTATTTTTGACATAAAAAATGCACTTTTGTCACCTACCATTTCTAAAACTTGAGTATTTTAGTCACTTTATTTATTGTATTTTTGAACACTTTAATTCTTTCTTTTCTTTCTACCTTTTTTGACATTTTTTAAATATTTCTTTGCAAAAAAGCTTAAGTATGATCAATTTGAAAAATACTAGTAGGAGTTGATAAATATTTAATAAAAACAATTACACATAAAGTAAGGAAAATGTATAATAAAGTTACTAAAATGAACAAAATTAACAATAAAATATTATTAAAATTCCAACAAATGTAACAATAATGTTATTGTGCACTAGTTTAAAAAAATATGAAAATAGATAAAAGTAAAATAGTATTAAGTACTTTTTTCTAGAAATGAAACTCTATGTTTATGATATACACTTATTCCATTGCTTTATTAGGTGATGTTAAACCATGGACACAAATGTGTTTCCATGATTTACTTAAGTCTCTACTTTCTTTCTTCTTCTTTTTCCTTTTTTTCGAATGATTGGTCTCCTAAAGTAAATAACATGTTATATATGCATTTGAAAGAAAAGTATGATTATGGTATTGGATCCGAAAGAAAGATTGAAAGCAAATCCAATATTAAAAGCACTTATGAAATATGAGATGGATAAGTAAATTTAAAACTACTTAAACTAACCCTCTCCTAGGAGAAATATGAAATAACTTCAATAAAAAATGTATTGTTTTTTTCTGGATATAGTAAATAAAATTAGCTTAGCTTATTTGTAATCTAAAAGCACCTTACAAAATTTATCTGTATATGTTATAAACTACTTTTTTATTTTATATTGTGCTAAAATATACATGTAAATTTTATATAACTCGTTACATTGATATATTATCTCAAACTTTTAAACAAGTTATTATTAATATTATTATTATTTGAAAACTATTATTATTTTACTTGTTTATTTTTATATTGTCTAATTATACAAATATTTTAATTTTTAACTCCTAAAAATTGTGTTTATCATTTTACAAAAAACATATAATTAGTACACTTAAGAAGATGCATGCATTAAACGTAAGTTCATCACATTATGTATTAAAACATATGTTTGGCGCTTATGCGCATGATATTCTAATAATTTTAATTTCACAAATTTGATATGTTACTCATATTTATAAAAAGAGACAAATGTATCCAAAATCCACTAATTATGCTCGTTAAATCAGTTTCATTTCTTAATTTTGTTTTTGTTATAATTTAGTTTTTTGTTATGTAAAATCACAGTACAAATAAATTAATAAAGTTTTAAAAGTTTTTGTTTTTATTTGTTATTTTTTTCAATTTCGTAGTAATTATTATCTATTACTAAAAATTATATCTTAATAAAAGTTAAAATAAAGTAAGATTAATATAAAAAAAAGATTATTTGTCATTGTACTGTGAATTTTTTAAAATAAATGTAATAAACAATGGAAAAATTACAAAAAGACTAAATTATTATTTTGACATAAAAAATGTACTTTTGTTGTCACCTACCATTTCTTAAACTTAGTATTTTACTCACTTTATTTATTCTATTTTTGAACACTTTAGTTCTTTCTATTCTTTCTACCTTTTTTTACATTTTTTAAATATTTGTTTGCAAAAAATCTTAAGTATGCTCTATTTGAACAATACTAGTAGGAGTTGATAAATATTTAATAAAACAATTTCACAAAAAGTAAAGAAAAATCTATAATAAAGTTACTAAAATGAACAATATTAACAAAAAAATATGATTAAAATTTCAACAAATGTAACAATAATGTGATTGTGCACTAGTTTAAAAAAATGTATAAATAACATGTTATATATGCATTTGAAAGAACGCATGATTATACTATTGGATCCTAAAGCACAAATGCAATAATACCAAAAACACTTATGAAATGTGAGATGGATAAGTAAATTTAAAACTACCAAAACTTAGCCTCTCCTAGAAGAAATATGGAATAACTTCAATAAAACATGTATTTTTTTTTTTGGATATAGTAAATAAAATTAGTTTTGCTTATTTGTATTCTAAAAGCACCTTACAAAATTTATCTTTATAAGTTATAAACTACTTTCGTATTTTAAATTTAACCAAAATATACATGTAAATTTTAGATAACTCGTCACATTGATATATTATCTCAAAATTTTAAATACGTTATTATTAATATTGAAAAACTATAAATATTTTATTTGTTTATATTTATATTGTCTAATTATTCAAATATTTTCATTTTAACTCCTAAAAATTATGTTTATCACTTTACAAAAAACATATACTTAGTACACTTAGGAAGATGCATCCATTAAACATACGTTCATCACATTGTGCATTAAAATATATGCTTGGTGCTTATGCGCATGTTACTCTAATAATTTTACTTTCATAAATTTAATACGCTACTCCTATTTTTAAAAAGAGACAAATGTATCCAATATCTTCTAGTTATGCTCGTTAAATCAGTTTCATTTCTTAATTTTATTTTGTAATAATTTAGTTTTTTTTTCTTATGTAAAATAACAATACAAATAAATTAATAAAATTTTAAAACTTTTTGTTTTTATTTTTTATTTTTTTCAATTTCCTAGTAATTATTGTCTATTACTAAAAATTATATCTTAATAAAGGTTAAAATAATGTGAGATTAAAATTAAAAAAAAATGATTATTTGTCATTCTACTATGAATTTTTCAAAATAAATGTAACAAACAATGAAAAAAATACAAAAAGACTAAATTATTATTTTTGACATAAAAAATGGACTTTTGTTGTCACCTACCATTTCTAAAACTTAGTATTTTAGTCACTTTATTTATTTTATTTTTGAAAACTTTAGTTCTTTCTATTATTACTAGTAGGAGTATGATCAATTTGAACATTACTATTAGGAGTTGATACATATTTAATAAAAAATGTCACAAAATGTAAAGAAAAATGTATAATAAAGTTACTTAAATTTCTACTTCTCTTTTTTCCATTTCCTTTTTTTTTTGAATTATTGTTCTCCTAAACTAAATAACATGTTATATATGCATTTGAAAGAAAGCATGACTAGACTATTGGATCCTAAGCAAGATTGAAAGCAAATGCAATAATATAAAAAGCACTTATGAAATGTGAGATGGATAAGTAAATTTAAAACTACCAAAACTTACCGTCTCCTAGGAGAAATATGGAATAACTTTAAAAAAATTATTGTTTTTTTCCTGGATATAGTAAATAAAATAAGCTTAGCTTATTTGTAATCTAAAAGCACCTTACAAAATTTATCCTTATAAGTTATAAACTACTTTTTGATTTTATATTGAGCTAAAATATACATGTAAATTTTATATAACTCGTCACATTGATATATTATCTCAAACTTTTAAACAAGTTATTATTAATATTATTATTATTTGAAAACTATAAATATTTTATTTGTTTATTTTTATATTGTCTAATTATTCAAATATTTTCATTTATAACTCCTAAAAATTATGTTTATCACTTTACAAAAAACATATACTTTGTACACTTAGGAAGACGCATCCATTAAACATACGTTCATCACATTGTGTATTCAAATATATGTTTGGTTCTTATGCGCATAATACTCTAATAATTTTACTTTCATAAATTTGATATGTTACTCATATTTTTAAAAAGAGACAAATGTATCCAAAATCTTCTAGTTATGCTTCTTAAATCAGTTTAATTTCTTTATTATTTTTGTAATAATTTAGTTTTTTTTGTTATGTAAAATTATAGTACAAAACAATTAATAAAATTTTAAAACTTTTTGTTTTTATTTTTTATTTTTTTGAATTTCGTAGTAATTATTTTCTATTACTAAAATTACATATTATTAAAAGTTAAAATAATGTGATATTAAAATAAAAAAAATGATTATTTGTCATTGTACTGTGACTTTTCCAAAATAAATGTAATAAATAATGAAAAAAATACAAAAAGATTAAATTATTATTTTTGACATAAAAAATGGACTTTTGTTGTCACCTACCATTTCTAAAACTTGAGTATTTTAGTCACTTTATTTATTGTATTTTTGGACACTTTTGTTTTTTCTTTTCTTTCTTCCTTTTTTGACATTTTTTTAATATATTTTTGCAAAAAAACTTAATTATGATCAATTTGAACAATACTAGTAATAGTTGATAAATATTTAATAAAAAAATGTCACAAAGTGTAAAGAAAAATGTATAATAAAGTTACTAAAATTAACAAAATTAACAAAAAAAATATTATTAAAATTTCAACAAATGTAACAATAATGTAATTGTGCCCTAGTTTAAAAAAATGTGTAAAATAGATAAAAATAAAATAGTATTTAATACAATCTTTTCTCGAAATGAAACTCTATGGTTATGGTATACACTTTCCATTATTTTATCATGATTAGACTTTGGGATCCTAATGGAAGATGGAAAGCAAATGCAATAATATAAAAAGCAATTATTTAATGTGAGATAGATACGTAAATTTAAAAATACTCAAATTTACCCTCTCTAGAAAAAAAATATAGGATAAGTTTCTTAAAAATAAAAAATGTATTGTTTTTTTATGGATATAGTAAATAAAATAAACTTAGCTTATTTATACCTTAAAACTTTTTATTTATAAGTTATAACCTAATTGTGTATTTTATATTTAACAAGAATATACATTTGAATTTTATATAACTCATCACATTAATATATTTTCTCAAAATTTTAAAGAGGTTATTATTATTATTTTTTTATTATTTGAAAACTATAAATATTTTATTTGTTTATTTTTTTATGGTCTAATTATTTAAATATTTTCATTTTTACCTCCTAAAAATTAAGTTTATTACTTTATAAAAAACATATACTTAGTACACTTTGGAAGACGCATACATTAAACATATATTCATAACATTATGTATTAAAACATATGTTTGGTGCTTAGGCGCATGATATTCTAATAATTTTACTTTCATAAATTTGATACAATACGCATATTTTTAAAAAGAGACCAATGCACCCAAAATCCTTTAGTTATATGCTCATTAAATCAGTTTAATTTCTTTATTGTAATAATTAAATTTTTTTGTTATGTAAAATAACAGTACAAAACAATTAATAAAATTTTAAAACTTTTTGTTTTAATTTTTTATTTTTTCAATTTCGTAGTAATTATTGTCTATTACTAAAAATTATATATTAAATAATAAAAGTTAAAATAATGTGAGAATAAAATTAAAAAAAATAATTATTTGTCATTCTATTGTAACTTTTTTCAAAATAAAAGTAATGAAAAAAATACAAAAAGACTAAATTATTATTTTTGGCATAATAAAGGGACATTTGTTGTCATCTACCATTTCTAAAACTTAGTATTTTAGTTGGTTTATTTATTGTATTTTTGAACACTTTAGTTCTTTCTTTTATTTCTTCTTGACTTTTTTTTAATACTTGTTTGGAAAACAACTTAAGTATAATCAATTTGAACCTTACTAGTAGGAGTTAATAAATATTTAATAAAAAATGATATAAAAAATTAGGAAAAAATGTATAATAAAGTTAATAAAATTATCAAAATTGATAAAAAAAAATGATTAAAATGTTAACAAATGTAATAATAAGATGATTGTGCACCAATGTAAAAAAATGTATCAACTTGATAAAAGTAAAATAGTTCTAATTACAATATTTTCTAGAAAGGAAACTCTATGGCTATGCTATTTACTAATTCCATTATTTTATTATGTGATGTTATTTCATGGACACAAATGTGGTTCCATGATTGAGTTAAATCTCTCTTCTTCCTTTTTATAGAAAATGTAATTCATTAAAACTTAAGCCAAATTCTCCCAAGAGAGAGTATATCTAATAATATAACATCCAATAAAAATATAGGAGAATTAGAGGTTTAAAACAACCTCTTCACTTAGCCTAATAGCATGGCATGCTACTGAATGTGTAGCATAATTAGCTTCCCTTCGCCTATAATGAAAACAAAAACTCTTACCTTCAGTTATCTTGCTATTCTCCTTAACCACCACTCTCATCGATGCTAAGTAATAAGCCTTCTTATTTACAAGTGTAATTACCTACAAACAATCAGACTCGAAACACACATTATTCAATTCCTGGGCTATCACCATCTTAACACCTAACAAAACTACTTGTAATAACATAATTTCATTTATAGAACAAGCTTTAATCCAAATTACTTCACCTTTCCAGTCCTGTGCTATCATTCTAGATCCCACCTTTCCTAATTCCTTCTTTATAGCAGCTTAATTGTGTGCTAATTTTGATCATGCCATAAATAGGTATCTCCCAAACTTGCACAAGAAAACCCCACATCTGTCCTTATTTTGAAACCTGATAAATTCTTCGGTCAATATATTAGTCCAGCATAGGTACCCATATCGAATAATTAAAAATATGGTTATCAAGAAAAAAAATTAAAGATTTTTTTCAAAAATAATCGTAACTGATTTGGAGTGAGGTAGTGATGATTTTTACAATATCGAAAATGTAATTAACTGAAACCAAATATATGTTAATATTATATTTCATATACATATAATTACATAAAAAATATTTTAAATATTAAAATACACAATACTTTGAATTGTGTAGCCTCCATGTATTCTGCTTCCGTTGTAGATAGAGCTACAATTGATTGTAGTTTAGATACCCAGCTTACAACTCCTCTTGTAAGTGTAAACACATAATCTGTAGTAGACTTTCTTTTATTGAGATCCCCTGCAAAATCTGAATCAACATACCCTCTGACAATAAAATCTAATCCTTTGTAACATAATGCAACATTTAAGGTTCCTCTGATGTATCTCAGAACCCTCTTCACAGTATTCCAATGCTTTCTTCCAGGATTTTCCATAAACCGACTAATTACTCCCACTACTTGTGCAATGTCTGGTTTTGCACATATCATGGCAAACATTAAAATTCTCACTATTGATGCATACGGTACTCGAGACATCTCTTTCCTTTATGCTTCATTGCTAGGAAATATACTTGAAGATAACTTGAAATTAATAGGAAGTGGGGTAGAAATTGGCTTACTATCTTGCATGTTGAAGCGTCGCAAGATCTTGTTAAAGTAATTCTTCTGAGAAAGCCAAATCTTCCTATCATTTCTGTCTCGTTGAATCTACATCCCTAGAATCTTGTTTACTGGTCCCAAGTCCTTCATATCAAACTCCCTAGCCAACTATGCCTTCAATTCTTGGATTTGATCTATGTTAGGGCCTACTACCAACATGCCATCCACATACAACAACAAGATAATAAAATTATTATCACCATCAAAACTTTTGAAGTACGTACAATGGTTTGAATTGAGTCTGTTGTATCCAAGGCTAATAATGAAGGAATCAAATCTCTTGTACCAATACCTCAACGCCTGTTTGAGACCGTATAGAGATTTGTTCAACCTACAAACCAAGTTCTCCTTTCCTGTTTCAGTAAAACCTTCTAGTTTGAGCATATAGATTTCTTCTTCAAGTTCTCCATGAAGAAATACATTTTTCACATCCAACTGCTCCAAATGTAAGTCAAACATAGCACACATAGCCAGGACTATTCTAATTGTTGTAAGTCGAACTACCGAGGAAAATATCTCGTTGAAATCAATACCTTTTTTTTTGAGCAAATCCTTTTACCATCAATCTTGCACGAAACCATTCCACTTGATCATTGCTATCACGCTTGATCTTATAGACCCATTTGTTACCTATGTCTTTTCTCCCATGTGGCAATGGTACCAGTTCCCAAGTCTTGTTCTTGTGTAGAGCTTCAATTTCTTCCTGCATTGCTGCAATCCATAAAGACACATTTAAGCTACTTGTAACTTCTTTGAAAGTTAAGGGCTCTCCGTCCTCCGTTAAAAGACAATATGAAACATTGCTCTCCATAACATACTATGAATGCCAAGCTGGCAGCCTTCTCACACGAGTTGACCGACGATCTTCTGAAGCCTCAGACTCGACTGGTTCTTGTACCTCGTGCTCTGGTGTTACTTTAGTAGAAGTTGGAGTTTCTTGTATTGTATTATTTTCCACTTGTATTGTTGTAGTCTTTAAAACCTCTTTTGATGTGCTATCGTCTCTAACTGTTTGTAGTAGTTGATCTTATGCAAAGATCACATCTCTGCTGACAATAACCTTACGAGTAATAGGATCCCATAAGCGATACCCCTTCACTTCGTCAACATACCCCAAGAATATACACCTCCTAGATTTAGGATTCAACTTCATTCTTTCTTGGGCATTGTACATCACATACACTGGACATCCAAAAGAATGTAAAGAAGAGTAGTCTACTGGCTTACCAATCCACATCTTCATCAGTGTCTTTAAATCAATTATTGTTGATGGCAATCAATTTATCACATAACAAGCGGTTTTGGCTGCTTCTGCCCAAAAAGAGTTGGATTGACCTACAATCCTCAACATAGCTCTCATCCTTTTTGTAAGAGTTCTATTCATCCGCTCTGCTACTCCATTTTGTTGAGGCGTGTATGTGACTATGAACTATTGTCTAATACCTTCCCGCTTGTAAAGAGCAAGAAACTCATCGTCTGTGTACTCTCGTCCATTATCTGTCCTCAAACACATGATCTTTTCCCCATATTCAAGTTCCACCCACGTTTTGAAGTCTTTGAATACCTGGAATATATCTGACTTCTTCTTGATTGGATACACCAAACATCTCCTGGAATAATTATCAATAAAAGACACAAACTACTTTTCTCCTTCTAGGGACATTTCTAGTGACTCTCATACATCAGAATGAATAAATTCTAGAATACATTTACTCTTGCCATCAGATCTGTTAAACTTTAATCTATGGTGCTTACTTCTAACACAATGCTCATAGAAAAGGTAGATGTACTGATTTGAGCCCTGGAAGTAGCTTTATGTCAAAGAGAATCATCCAACCTCATTCTGACATGTGACCTAGTTTGAGATGCCACATCTTCATCGACTCTTCTCCCTTGCTGATTGACGTGACACACACATCAGCTTCCTGTAGTGTTTCTCCTTTTAGTATGAATAGATTCGTCTCAATCTTTTCTGCCTTCATAACCACAAGTGAGCCTTTCAAAATTTTCATGATCCCATTTTCAATATGGTTCTTACATCCAAGACTATCCATTTGACCCAAACATAATAGATTCTTCCTTACGCCTTTCACGTGTTGTACCTCTTAAATAGTGTGAATTGTACCATTAAACATCTTTGTCTTGATAGTACCAATACTAGCAATCTCCAAAGCATGATCATCGTCCATGTGTACAGAACCTCCTGAGATTGGTTCATATTTGTATAACCATTCTTTCTGAGATGTGATAGACCATATTGCTCCTGAATATAATAACCAGATATCAACGAATTTCTTTCTGCCTCCAAATGTCGTTGTTGCCTCACTGTATATAACTTCACCATCATCTGAGGCACTTGCCACATTCCCTTGAGTATTTAATGACTCAGGGACTCCACTCTTCTTTTTAAACCAACAATCCTTCTTGACATGCCTTTTTTTTGCCACAATTGTAGCACTTGAAATTCTTCTTACTTCTTGATTTTGATCTACCATGATTTTGACTCCCATTAGGGCCACATTTTGTTGATCTTCCTCTCATCATCGTCAAAGCTTCCGCTTGCTGGGAACCTGCCTATCTGTCTTCCTTGTTTTTATGCCTAGTTTCTTCTTCCAAAATAGCAGCTGCAATTTTTTCGAAGACTAGATAGTCCGTGAGGATGTTGTTCATTAGATTGATGATGAGTTGATCATATGAGTCAGGTAGACTTTGTAGTAGAAGTTTCACACGTTCAGATGTCTCTATTGTTTAACCCATTGATGTAAGTTGTGAAAATAGAGTATTCAAAATGTTGATGTGGTTGGTCATCGATGTAGATTCTATCATTCGAAGAGTATACAATCTCCTCTTTAAGAAGATCTTATTGTGCAATGACTTGGCCTCATGCAGTCTTGTTACAGTATCTCATATTTCATTTGTAGTCTTCTTTTCTGCCACACTAGATAACACTTCATCAACTAGTGCTAAGAATAGATCAGCAATTGCATTGCCATCCATCTCTAATTGCTGCCAAACAATTGTCTTTCCTCAAAATTGCCTTAATCTTCATTTTCCACAATGAGAAATTACTCTCGTTGAACTTCTCACCATCGAACTTTGTCGTAGTCGACATCTTGTTCACAACGATCTGTTTCACACCCCTCAACCAATTGCTCTGATACCATTGTTAGGAAACATTATAGGTTGAAGTTGATCACCACACAAATTGTGTGTGCAATGAATACGCAAGTATACGTATCGTAACAAGTGATATAATGATAAGTAAAGATCATTCCCAAGGAGATTATTTTTTTAGAAACTAATTTTTAAAACTAAAAATAATAAAAATCAATTTTTTTGGTGTTTTTATATCTTAAGAAAGCAAAATTAAAATAACTAAAAGTAAATAGCAATAATTATTTAAATTAAATTTGATAAATAAAAAGATATATGAGAAATTATCAAAGAATACTTAATCCCCTAATTTTCTAAACATGTGAATCACTAAAATTCCCCCAATATAATATCAATTAATTACATGATCAATTAAATTTAACCTAGCATGTATTCCTCTTTCGAGTGAACTACACATCATATAGTAATTAATTTAATCACACTTTCATACCAATTAAATTTCATACTACTCATTAAGTTCATCAATTATGGATCATATACATAAGAAGCATACATCTTTGCCTAGAAACTATGCATATTATTTAATCAAGATAAACAATTAAATAATTTTCTCAAATCTATTTAATTACCTCTATAGATAAATTATTGGTCAAAAAATTAATAGCATAAAAATCAAATTAAATAATATAAATTAATTAATATTATAATTGAGAAAAAATATTAGATCATTACATGGTGAAAATTGGGTTCATAAGTTCCCTAGATTAATAAATCAATTACACATAATTGTGTTCATAAAGCTAATATTTTTCATAAAGAAAGACATAAAATTAATAAAGAAAATAGTAGAAAAAGAAATACAATCAATCTCTTGAATTGTAGAATTAATTTCCTCTTGAATCTCCACCAAAATTGTGTCGTTTCTTCAATTTTTTTTGTATTTTGCTCTCTTTTTAGCTCTAAACACAGACCAAAATTATGCTAATGAAGGCTCATTAGGGTTTATGGAGTGATTAGGGGCTTAAATAAAGCTCAGGTGTGATCTGGACCGTCCGATCAGCTTCAAATCAAGGGCTACGATCAAAACAAGCAAACTAGCAATTTCAGCCAATCACAAAACGACACGTGCCATCAGAAATTCATTAGTGAATCAAGGAGCGACACGTGGCAATAGAGAATGATCAGAGTCAACACTCACCGACTCAACAACACGTGACATGATGTGATTCGCGGGAACAGATGGCGTGGTGTACGGGTGGAACGCACGAATCAATGGCGTGGTGACACATGTCATGACACGTTAACCGATTTTAGAACTCAAATTGAACGTCGTGCTAACACGTGGTGCATATTTCGTCCTCCTCACACGCGGAGAGACTTGATTCGCTCTCTATGCTTGTGTGGCATCCACGTGGCGTGCCCAGTCAGCTCCTTTGCTTACGTGGCATGCCATGTGGTAGCTTCTGATTGGTCATGCGTTAAAAATTCATAAAAAAATTGATAAAAATCTCAAAAAATTCTAAAAATTATATTTTCATTAAAAAGTTTATATTTTATTTTTTTTTTGCCATAAAAATACTATTTATTATATAAAACAAGTAAATATTGAGAATAATGAAAATAAAATGGAAATAAATATTTTATGTGAAAATCCCCCAAACAAATTGGGGTAAAAAACCACGGGCAAGTGTAGGAGGATTTTACTATTGTAAAATAGAAATTACAACATCTTCTCTCTAGTTATAATGAGATAACAATTTTAACCTCTATTGTAATAGAAGAAATAACTCTCTCATAAAATAGGAGAAATATTAATTACAAAGAAGAACAAATTTTCCTCTCTATGTGGTAACTCACAAGATAATTCTCACAAAGACTTTTTCTATCTTTCTTATGGATGCTTTTTAATTCATTTGCTCTTATATTTTGCACAAATGAAACAAACTATTTATAGGCAACATCCTTGAAGAACTTGTGGTAGCAAAGACTTCGTATTCATCTTCACATTTAATGGTGAAGAAATTAGTGCTCCATATTTAATGAATAAAGAGTCAATGCTCCAATAACAACATTAATTAAATGTCTTCCATGTTTTCTACTTCATCCACTAACAAAATATAACATTAAATCAAGAAAATGATTTTACCACTAAACAAGGTTATCAATTATCACATCATGTATATTGAAGTTTCTCTTATTTTTTTTAATGGAATCTTCTATCTTTGATTGAACCCAAAAAAATAATCAATATGAGCTTGTATTTATCTTGTATTAAGCCTACAACATAATACATTTTAATCCCACGCAGTATATAATATATATGAACAAAATTTAAATATCATAAATTTTTAATAAATATCAAATAATTAGATTTATAAAATTATATTAAATAAAAAAATTATGTCAAATCAATTATATTTATAATATTTTTATGATTAATAATAGTGATCATATTTTTTCATCGTAAAAAACACATACATTGTAAAAATCGAAGGTATTTATCATCTCCCTATTAGACAATGAAATTCTAGCATGAGGAGTCCAGATTCTAAATTTACTTTAAAAAGTCCAATTAATTCTCTTATTTTTCTAATGTGTCTCCAGCATATAGTAAATACGTAAAAAATAATAATTCAAGAGATAAATCATTATAGCATAAAAGTGAGCCTTGTGCTTTTGATGGTACATAGAGTGCAATAAAAAATAATATTAGTTAATTTAGTTCCAAACTAAAATGGATTTGAGGGGCATTCAAGTGGTTTTTTTTTAAATAATTGTCTTTATGATAAACATGCAAAATATCCTATTGTTTCATAAAAAATTGTAACTTGACTCAAATAATACTATTTTTTAGGGTTTATTTTCATGTCGCATGGGCAACAGCTCGAGTGTCCATCAACGAAAAGTAAAAGTAACTCTTTCTTGATTTATAGAAGACTTTCTGGATCAAGTAGTGTAAATCCTGATTGATAAAAAAAATCTTATTATAAAAAATAATTAGGTAATTCTATTTTGAAGGAATATACATTACCTAACTTTAAAGATTATACACTTAAAAGTAAGCATGAAAACAATAAAATGAAGATGGAAAAATGGAGAATAGAGAATAAATATCTATATTTTATAATATGATGTAGGATAAGGATGAAAATCGTATTATTTATCTTATTTTTTGAAATTATTATTTATAATAAAAATATAAAATTTTAAAAATAAAAATAAAAATTTAAAATATTACTTTACTTTATGTTAGTACAAATTTTTTTAAATAAAAATGATAATTAAATTTTAAGTTATAGAAGAGTGAACAATTCCACCGCATCCCGTTGAATCAGAATCACATCAAATGATTTTCATTGACAATTTTAAAATCTTCATCCTAGGGTCCAGAATAGAGCACTTGAAAAACTTGCCTTACTATATTCCTCTTTTTTTAAAACCTCACATCAATCTCCACAGGCAAGATTGAGTTCTGATAAAAAGTATGCGTATAATATTTCAGCTAGCTTGTATCTATTTTGGGCGAAATCATTTTTTTTAAAATTTTACATGAGTCACAAAGCTCAATGTTGTTACAAACATATCCCTGAACTCAATAATATAGATACATTTTTACTAACATTATTTATTATTATAATAAGTCAAAAAAAAAAACAAGTCATATAATTTTTTTTTATTTTAAGAAAATTAGATATAGATAAATAAGACATTTCACCCCTAATATTCTAATAAAACTATTTGTTATTATATATGTCAACAAAAATCAAATAAATCGTATAGTCTTATGTATTATGTTCACAAACAAATCTTAAGACTTTTTGGTTAATGGAAACTAAGACAACTCCCTTACATTCTTATTCCTTACGAAACTCTTTAAATTATCCCAATAGTCTTATTTTTCTAGTTGTTGGTCTCGGGGGGTTTTTATTTGTTTTGGGTTGATAATTTAAACGTTAACATCCTTTAAATGGGTAATTATTTTGTGTTTGTTGAGTTTGAATCACCCTTTGATCTAAATGAAAAATGAATTTTGTGTTTGTGTTATGTACCACCTTATTATAGTAAAAGAAAAATCCATTGTTGGTCTAAAATTGCAAATTTTATACAGTATTATAACAAATCTTGGTGTTTATTAGGCAGCATTAATGACATCATGGCAAGTAATGAGAAAAAAAGGTTATTTCCCTCAAATTTAATTCACTTGGGTTAACAAGCGAAAGGGTGATAACAAAATTATGCAATAATTAGATAGTGTTTTAGAGAATTCCAACTAGGTCTTTTTTTTTTCTTAAAGCTATAATCATTAATTTTCCTAACTATTATTCATATCACAATCCTATCATTTCAAACCATTTCGTTTTATATTGAGAGATGATGATTGTGAAAAGGTTATCCAAAGACATTAATCTAATGTTAACTGCAAGACATATCAATTAGATGGTAAATTATCTACATTTACAGTGAAGTTAACCATGTAGAATAAGCAACACTATGGATTTATAAACTCTAAAATCAAAGAGTTATCTAATAAATTTCAAACTGTCCAATCCAAGCCTTTGATTTAGGGTAATTCTCAATTGGAATGTTATATGCAAGAATAACTTGATGAACAATTAGTCAAAGTTGAATCACTTTGGAAACAAAAATTTAGAGAACTCTAGGTTGTCAAAGGAGATAAAAATACAAGATTTTTCTATACTTTCACTTTAAATCATAAAAGGAACAATCATATATTAGCTTTGGAATAGGCATTGGTCTTAGGGCTATAATCAAATTGGATTGGGTTTAGTCAATTATTTTGAGCAAAATTTCAAGCCCTTTAACCTTTCTCAAATAGATTCACTCTCTAAACATTTTCCTAAAGTAATCACCATTTGTGGAAAATAATGATCTTTTTTGCATTCCCTCATTAAAAGAAATCAAATAAGCCCTAAATGATATGCATGCTTTGAAAGCACCTGGTAATTGGCATTTCAACTATTTTTGATAAACAGTTTTGGCATACTGTCAAGAAGGATGTTATAGCTTAAGTACAAAACATTTTTCTCACTTGTTCAATTCCCTCTCAATGGAACAAAATTTTCATATCACTCATCTCTAAGGTTTCAAATCCTGTTAGAACTAACCACTTTCATCTAATAAGCCTCTGTAATATGATCTACAAGCTAGATTCAATGATTTTAGTGAAACAACTAAGAGATATTCTTTCTAAGCATATATCTCCTTTACAATCAAATTTCATTCTTGGACATTGGATATATGAAAACACATTAATAACTCAAGAATTTTACACTTAATGAAGAATAAGAGAAGAGGTAAATTTGATTTTGTTGGATTGGACTACAATTGGATATGTAGAAAGCTTATTATAAAGTAGAATGGAGCTTCTTGTTGGACATTTTACAAGTTATGGGTTTCTGCATAAAAAAATTCCTTTTGACTCATAGTTTCTTATCTACAGTTACCTATTCCATATTTTTAAATGGGTCACCTTTTAGCAACGTTCAACTTGAACGAGATCTATATAGGGAAACCCTTTGTCACCTTATTTGTTTACCATCGTTGTTGATTGTCTTTCAAGATTAATCCATAATGCTAAATAGGAAAATCTTATTCATAAAGTATGAATATCAAGATATTCCTCTTCTATTGCACTTACTTTATGCTGATGATTTGATAATATTTATCAGAGAAAATATATCTCAATGTGCAACCATTCACTCAATTCTTCAAAAATATTGCAATCATTCTCATCACGTAATTAATTTTAACAAATCTACTTGTTTATTTTCACCTAACATTCAAAGTGATTTAAAATAGGAACTCAACACTACTTTTCATGTGCCTATCTCAAATGGGTAAGTCAAATATCTTGGTCATTCTCTATTTCTTTATAAAATCAAAAACATGGAATTCCAATGTATTCTCAATAAGGTAAAAAATAGATTATCTAGCTGAAAATCCAAATTGTTATTCCAAGATGGAAGGTAACTTTAATTGGATCAGTTTAGAACATTCTAATTTACTTGATAAGTACTTTTTGAATCCTCAATTCCATTTGTGAAGTAGTGGACAATCATATAAGGAAGTTTTGATGGACTGGTGACATTTCTAGTACACACTTTTTTACTCTACTTTGCTGGAATAGAATCTACTCTCCCAAACATTTTGGAGGATTGGGTTTTAGAAAACCCTCTGATTTTAACAAAGTATGGTAGCAAAAGTTTCTTGAGATATTGTTATTAATGACAACAAATTCTGAGTGTAGCTTTTTTTAAGCAAATATCTTACCACTTCTACTTTCCTATAGACTCAAGTAAGAAACTATGATTCCTTGGTTTGGAAAGGCCTTTTATGGGCCAAAGAAGCTTTGCTACAAGATTTATTTTATAAGGTGGGAGATGGAAGTACCATTAATGGTTGGACTGATCTAGGGATATCAGGCCTTAAAAATCAACTTCTACCTCTTCTTGAGTAACATTTATTTTCTCCAATTTTCACAATACAAAATCTTTGTTACTAGAATATTGGTTGTAAATAGGATATACACAAATTAGAATCAATTTTGGGTCCTAGTATTACAAAATTGATATGTTCTCTAAAACCACCCAATCTCACGCTCACTGATTCAATGGTCTTACTCTCGCTAAATTTTGGTCGAGGTTCCTTTTTTGTCAAATATGCTTATCTTACTATCATTGAAGATCGACATCAACCCAACTTTTCTAATCTTTGGAATGGATTGTAGAAATCTAAACTCTATGAAAGTCACAATTTCTTTTGTGGAAAATCTTCCATGGAGCTTTACCTATAAGAGCTTATATTGGTAGGTTTAAAATCTCAATGACTATAGCTTCCAAAATTGAAGTTATTGAACATCTTTTCGTCTAATGTGAAATTCTTCAATCCTTTTGGTTTCATTGGAAATAGAATATTCTATGAGACTTCTTAACAAATTGGATATCAAGTTTTATATTCATTTAATTTTATCACCTCATCCCACTTTATTGTCAATGGATATTTTTCTTGTTGAATTCACTCTAGTAGTAGGGTAATGTTAAAGACAATATGGTGGTTGAAAAATAAAGTAATTTTTCAAAATGAGGTTTACAACCTCATAGAATTATACAAACTATCAACACTTGAATAAAAAGAATTCTACCATCTTCTTCTCAACTCTCATGAAAGCTCTACTCATGAATTCAAAAGGATCTAACTCATATTATTCCTAAGTGGTAGCCTCTACCTTATGGATCCTTTAAATTAAATTTTGATGTAGCCTGGATCAATGGTAACTTATGTTAGATAGACTAAAATGTTGAAAATGCCTTTGTTAGAGATAGCTTAGGTATTTGCTTTTTATTACGCTTTCCATGAAGCTCTAAAGTGAAAAAATAAACCAATTTATCTAGAAGGAGATGAAAAAGTAATCATTGATGGTTTTTACAACCTAATAACGCTCTTCACCTTCATCCAACTTTGGTTGAATTAATTAGATCTTTAGATCAAGTTCTTACTAGTTTTTCAATGCTTTTTGTATGTTAGATTCTAAGGAAAAATAATAGTCCACTACATTTTGTAATTAATTGGAATTTTTATTCTCAATTTAATGGCATCATTCTCGTGTCTATTCTCCTATAAGATCTTAGAGCTTTTGTAGATTCCTTTTCAAGAATATATGGCAGTCCTAACTATTTATCCTTTGAACCAAAAAAAAAACACAAACAAAAGGAAAAGGAAAAAGTGGGGACAAGACTTAAATTTTAATAAAATGATGAATTTATTGATACGTTTATCGCATATAAGGTTATTAACAAGGCGAGGTACATTTAAGGACCCCCACCCCATTTTTTGTCATCGATTTAGAATTTACCAGTTATCTTCACTTAAAATCCATCAAGAAACATATTCGGTATCCTTAATGAAAAACATAGACCTCAAATGAGAAAGTAGATCTAAGTAATATTTTAAATATTATTTTTATTTTTTTAGTAATTTTTTATTTTTATTATAAACAAAAAATTTTAAAAAAGCAAATAATAAATATTTTGTAATTAAAAAATAAAATTTTAGTTAATAAATAATAAAAAAAGAAATATTTATGGGAAAGGGAGAAAAATAAAATATATTTAACAATAAATACATAATTCTTTTATATTAAATAACATTGATAAATTTTTGTTACAAATTAGATGAAACAATAACAATAAATTATAAAATAATTACAAGATTTTAGATTTTTATAATATAAATAAATAGTTTAAATAATTTTTATAAAAAAAGTTATTGATATTTTTATTCTAATAAAATATAATTAAAGATTAAATATAAAATATAAAATATAAAATATATAGTGCTTTATTTATAATTGGTTTGATTTTAATATAACTTAATCTATAAAAAACATTAAAATATTAAATTCTTATATATTTATTAAAACATAGTATATACTTTTAGTGAACGAGGTGGAGAATACAATCATCATCCTTATTTTCCCTCATAATATAAAATACAAATCCCCATTTGTCGTTCCTAATTTTTTATTTTGTTTTTCCCATCCTTACCTCTAACCGAATGATTTTTGCACAATTTTATCCCATTAAGAAAAATTTCCAACTCTAATCATACATTTAGTATCAAACATCTCTATATTGGACCAAATCTTTTGAAATATATTAGAAAAATAACAAAACTAATACCCTTAAAATTTGTAACGACAAAAATAGCATATCTTATATTCACTCATTTAAACTTGATCGTTTATGACACCAAGGTTTTTAACTTGGTGAAATCTTCCTATATAAATGGCTTGGTAAAAATATCAACAACTTACTCTTCTTACTTTTCCTATTCAACTTGACATGGTGCTAACACTTGTTTCTTACATTTTAGCTCTTATAGAAGTGATGAATAGGAGCAAGAGCACCTGATGAATCCTACTAACTTGGGTCCATGAATGATTCATATGTAAATATTTACAACCATAAGTGGAGAAATTATCTCAATTTCTCTTGTAAAATTGAAAATAATCCAACATGTGCTCAAAAATATATGCATGGAGATTTTTAGAACCAAATATTACCACCTAGTTAACTTAGGTAGTGAACTTTGGAAGAAAACTTGAACACCTTTACTCAAGTTAGTATGGGAAAGCATGAAAGGCATGAGAAGAGGCTAGACTCCTTAGAGACTTCTATGAAATGATGGAAATACAATTAAGACAATTAGTGAAACAATGGAAAAAATAATAAAAGGGAAAGTTTCCTAGTCAAATTGAGCAAGTGAATGTTATAACAATCCTTCAAAGTGGTATTGTTCTAAACAATGACTTTTATAAAATTATTAATGGTTTATCACTTGACGCAGGAAAGACAGATGGGTACGTAAAATCCAAGGAATCTCAAATTAAGGGCGATAAAATTTTAAAACCTTATGAGGAGAACAAGAAATAATTATGTTCGCCTCTTTTGCAACATAAGACACATAGTGAGCCTTATAGACCTCTATTTCATTTTTCACATACTTGAAAGAGTTAAATTAGGATAAATAATTTTATAAAACTTTATAATATATTTTCTAAAGTTCATATTAATCTACCTCTTTTGAATGTTGTAAGTAAAGTTCTAGCTTATGCAAAACATTTCAAGGACTTCATCACCCAAAAGGGAAAATATGAGTAGAATGAAAAACTTATGGTATCAGAGTTGTTCAATGCTCTAACATGACTTGCATCTCAAGTTGACATATCTAGGAAGATTCATCACTAACATCATTATAGGAGACAAGAAAGTGATCACAGCTATGCTAGACTTGGGATCATATATCATTCTTATGCCTTATTTGAGATACTTGCAATTAGGTTTAGGGAAGCATAAGATAACAACTATATCCTTTCACTTTGATGATAAATCTATTAAATATCTGAAGAGGACAGTTGAGGATTTATTGGTGTAGATGGACAACCTAATTATGCCTATAGATTCTATGGCATTAAAGATGAAAGATACCCTACCTAAGGACAAAAAGTATACTATTTTTATTTGTAAGTGATAAGTTCTTGGAAAGATTTTAATGTGCTTTTTTTGGAACTATAGGTTTGACTATAACGTTTTTACTTGATTATTTATATAAATCTATTTTTTTCAGGATCATAGTTATGTTTTGATGTATTTAAGGTGTTGTTAGATTCAAAAGAGGTAAACAATGTCAACACACGAAGACACAATACTTAAAGCACTCAAAAGTGAAAAAGAACAAGGAATGTAAGCCTTACATTAAGAATCAACCACTATGTAAGAGGCACGAACAATCTCAACACCAACGTTGCGTACTGTGGTTAAAGAGAAAGTGTGCTAGGACATCCAACTCTCAGGTTTTTGTACTGGGTCATTAACATTATGTGCCACAGCAAAATAAAAAGCGTGCCACGATAGATGAGCCTTGGGTTGCACTATAAGGGTAATTTTGAGTTGTGTGTCGTGACAAGCGTACTAAAATTTTGACTTTGAATTATTAATAGTATTATAAATATAAATAGTTTACAATAGTTCATTAGGTAAAATACACATATTATTAAACTTAAAACGGATTTAGAGGCATTTATAGGAGATTTTCACATTCAATAAGAGAAGAGAAGATTTCTAGAGATTCAAGAACCCTTTGAAGATTAGGATTACATATTTTTAGACTAGGAAATATCATCCATTGTTGGTATTTAGATCTAATTTTGAATCCTTTATTTCTAGATTACTATTTTTTCTACTTTTCTTGGATAAATGTTTATTTTTAATATGATCTTGGATATTAATCTAAACATGCCTGACTAATTTTATTGTAGGGATTTAGCTTTGTTGTCATTATTGCTTAGATTGTTTAAGTGAATATTTATATAATTAATTAAATAAAGATTGTTTCTTGATTCAAGGTTTTGTTACTACATTTATTTATGAACAATTTATTAGTTATTTATTATTTGTAGATAGATTGAAAATTTGAAAATTAAGTTTTAGACACATCATCTAAATTTAATTTGGATAACTTGAACAAGAGCTTAAATTAATGACTTGACCATTGTATTGATTTAAATGGTTTCAATTTCTTCTAGTATAAATTAATCAATTAATTGTTTGTTCCGATTATAGAAAATTAATTAGTTGATTAACAAAAAAAATAATATTTGCACTATAATTTTTTGTATTTTAAAGGAAAAACCAATCATCCAACTTTATATATGTTCATTCACTTTAATTCACCTAAATCTTTGAAAGCAAGTATGATTAACTAGCTAAACTTTTCATAAATCCTTCATTTCATTTCACAACTTTATTGATTTAATATCATATAAGATAACATCCCAACCAATTATAATGACATCACATCATGAAAAAAAGCATGTTAGCTAACTAGTCCGATCGTCGCCAAGAAAGTTAAATGACAAGCCAGTGCAAAAAAAAAGTCAATAATAATGGTCAAGATTAAGATCATTTTATAAATGGTCATTGATTGATATGTTGAAAATGCTACAAGTTAATTAGATCTTATAGTGTTTCTAACACATCTAGTGTAACCCCTTATAATTTGCTATTATACAAAGTACTCTGAATTAGATGACTCTATATCAGCGATCTTAGATTAGGTTATTTTATTTTAAATTAATAAATGAAGAAGTAAATTTCAATTATTTGTCAAAAATATTTAGATTATTTTACTTAGACTCAATCCTATTACATAGACTATTATACTTTGATTTTAAGCAAACGTAAATAATAAAGAATTTTACATTTATTTAATGAAGCAAACAATAGGACGAATGATTAAATAACTCTTTTATTTATTTTGATTTCACTAATGTAAATACTAATTACATTTAAATTTTTTGGGTCTTATAATGCAAATTATAGATGGCAAGTGCACAAATCATTAATAACCTAACAATAAGTTTACCCCGACGTCAACCTTTTGTAAAATTGTAGCGGTGCTAAATTCTTTATTTATTTTTTAAAACTAGTTGGTTAAGTTAAATAAATAATTCTAAACCCTAAAAAAAAATTATTGAAAAAATTAAAAATAAAATAAAATAACCAATTAAATAATTAAATACAATAAAAGTGAGTAAAAAAGTTTAATTAAAAAGTGAGACGATTAATGAGAATTTTAGTTAAGTAACAAATTATGAACTGAATTAGTTTGATAAATTTAAAAATTAATCCAAGTTAGTGATATTAATTTTTCTACTAAATCTAAAAAATCCAATGATTATGGTGATTCTCAATTAAAATTAACTAATTAATTTTCTTGATTAATACCAATTAGCTAATCAAATTATCATAAGAAAAATATACAACTAAGTTAAGATTAATGATTTTTTCACTAAATTAAAAATCTCAATGATTATGAAAATTTCATTTACAATAAACTAACTAATTTCTTTGATCTTGATAATTAATTAATTAATTAATTAGAAATAGTACAAGAAAATCATGAATCATCTAAAGTAACATAATGTTAATGTAATTAACATAAATTCTTATTCAAGAAAGAATATTTTGACATAGATGATTTTTCTAACAATTTTATTTAAAAAACTTACTTTAATCATAAAAGAAGATTTGTTCCATAATAACCGTTAAAGATATCAAGAATAAAAAAAATAAAAAATTCCCAAACTTTATTCAAATAATAATCTACCTGAAACTCAATTCAATCCTGGAAGTAAAGCTAAATACCCATAAATAAATTTAGCACAACATAATTAAATCCAAAATCATGAATAAAATTATTAAATGCGCCATTTTTGCAAACCAAATCAAAAGAAAACTAGAAATTAAAACAACATTGATGAAACAAATACTCAAACTTTTGAATTGATTGGATCTTCATCTTCTATAAGCTTGAGGAAATTTCCTAACGATAAAGTTTATTTCTTTAGGATGTATTTTCCCTCTCTAAAAAATATTCTCCAATTATAAAAGCTGATGATCCCAAATAATGGATTGTAATTGTAGGGATTATGAGTGTTGACCATTTTCGTGGACAAAATATTTACTTGTAAGTTGTTTTTAGGCCAGCTATCAAGTCTATCAAGAAAATCCAAACAAATGCTCGAGTTCCAGATAGTCGTACTTCAGGTACAATTTGAGTTTATAACTACAACACATAAGATTGCATTCATGCATTTAATAATACATGTTTATAAATTTAAAATTATTTTTAGAACTAAAATATTTATTTAAACTTGAGTCAATTTATGAAATTATTAATTAAATATTTTTTTAGATGTGTCTTAATATTTTTAAGATGTGTTTTAAAAAATAATTTTTTTTATTAAGTTTTTATGGGCTTTGAAAAATTAAGTACAAAATATATTTAATCCTAATACTACTAGGTCATTATTATTATCTATATATATATAGACACATTAGGGTTGAATTAGGGTGTGCTCAAAAAATAAATTCTACCGATTATAAGAAAAAACTACCAAAAAACATTCAAGAAAATACTGCTATTATCGACATTATTAAACTGGCGATAGGTAAGAAATATATACAAATAGTCGAAAAATTGACTCATCAAATATGGTATTCAGGAAGTAGATCATTTGACAAGTGCAAAACAAGGTATTAATATACATATTTAAAGAATTTGATTCTTACGCATAAGGCATACTTAAGAAATCAATTGATATTAGTTAGTAAGTTAATTATTGAAAGACACGGGTGAGAAAGGGTAAGTAATATAAATATACATATATATTGATTTGTATTAGTTGGTTTAATTTTTTTATTATATTTTTAGATATTTAGATTAAATAATTTTATGAGCGATCATGATTATTTGATTTGATTATTAATCTTTAAAAAGATTATTTTTATTCAACTTAGCCTTAATCTTTTTTATCTAGAATTTGCTAATTGATTTGATTTAAGTGACATATATTTTGAATCATCTAGTTATGATTATTCATTATTAAATCTGTTCTAGAACACACACACACACTTGTGTTTTTTGTGCTAATCTTTTTGCAGTTCATTTGTGAACGATTTGATTGGCGGGGAGCTTATTAGAACGTTGGTCTAGAAACCGCTCACACTAATATTAGAAAGTGTAAAAACAAAGTAGGGGCTCGTAAGTAATGTACACTGGGGAAGTATCCTAGGGAGGGTAGCATAAGACCGAGTTTGTACTTGAACATTTGATTTTCATAGTGAAAAGTTAGGTGTTTCGATGAACCGGTGGTTTTCCTTTTAGGTTATAGTTGTGGCATAGGTTGTTTCCACCTAAAAATATCGTGTGATATTATTTTATTTCTGCACCTTATTCTTACACCTGATTGCATGCATGAAATCTTTGTTTAGATTATTAAGTTATAAATTGATAAAAATTAAAAATAACTTGTTCACCTTCTTTAGGTTAATTAGGTCCATATTTTATAACTTTCAATAATGTTGAATTTATTAGTAAAATTTCATGCAAAACACTATGTGAATTATAAATATGGGATGGAAAATGAATATGGTGGCTAAAAAATTTGTAAAGACTAATATTGTGTGTTTTTTTTACACAAAGAGGGACTGAAATAGACAAAATAATGTCATTTTAAGAGCCAAAGGCACTCTAAAACTAGAAGCAAAATAAAGTTATTTTGACGCTGGTCTATGCACATCCACGTGGCATGATCTTCACTTGTTCTATCATGTGTCTAAGTTAATCCACATAGCTCATTTGTACGATGTTTTATTCTGCCAACCAAAGTGCACCCACGCATGTACTATGCAAATCCATTTTGGTTGTTTTAATTGATTCTATGCCAATTTTCTCAACACACAACCACAATATTCTCTCAATGCAGCGACCAACTCCATAAATTCATAGTAAATTTAAAAAAAAATAAAAAATCGCAATAGATAATGCATAAAATACAACAAAATATAAGGACAAATATTAGCTTATTTGCTCCTATCCTAACAAAAATTCATATGGTACTTTGACCAATATTGACTTTTGAAATAAACTACCAACAATGACATAATGATTGGGTTGGAAAGCTCTAGAGGATGTAATTTAGTTGTTTTTAGTTTGCTTGCATAAGAGTCTCCCCGAAAGAAGAACGAGAATGCACTACTAAAATATATACCTTTGGTCTCAGGATTTTAGCCTCAGTTCTTTTAAAAACCGAGACCATAGAGTTTTGGCCACGGTTTAATAAAAACCGAGGTTATAGTGTATAAATATAACCTCGGTTTTATCACTAACCGTGACTATAGGTTAAATTACAAAAAATATTTAAATATATATAAACAAATTTATACAATCACGATTATTAAATAACTGTAATTATTATTAATCATAATTAAAATAATAGAGTTTTCAATATTTTTAAAAACGAAATCAAATAATATATTGTATGTCATTCATTTAAAAGAAATACAAAAATTACTTTACAATTTTTTTTATTTTTCTCTATTAATTTAATTTAATATGTTTTATTTCTTTTATAATATATATTAATTTTTTCTTTTTTTTCTTTTTTTTCTCTTTTGTTTTTTCTTTTTTTCACTTTTTTCTTTTTCCCTTGCGCTGATATACGTTTCTTTAATTTCCCAGCGTTTTCTATCCTTTTCCTCATTTATTTTCTTTTCTCCCTTATATCCTTCACGTTTTTGCTCTGTCCTCGAACCAGCGCTGATCTCTCCCCCAACAGCTCTATCTTGTCCAGCAGCTCCATCTCGTCCAACAACCGGTACCAACAGCTTCCTTTCCCTTCTCTTCTTCCTTTTCACTCTTTTTTTCTTTTCCTTTTCCCATGTTCGCACCTTGTCGGCCAGTCGTTTGTATTGTTGTCGCTCGCAACCCAGATTCAGATATGTGTGATACCTCATTTATTTTACCATATCAATTCATATATGCGTTGATTATTAGTGGAATTAGGTCTTTGCGCATAAATTATTGAATTAGGGTTATGCATTTTATGTATGAATCTATATTTCTTATTGTAATTTCTTAGGGTAGGGCATTTTGTGTACCATTTGAAAATTATTTCATAACAAGTGTTTGCAATAGTTTGAAGATGCTAGAGATGATGGAGACAGGGGAGAAAATAAAAGAAATGAGGAAAAGGATAGAAAGCGCTGGGAAATTAAAGAAACATATATCAGTGCGAGGGAAAAAGAAAAAAAGTGAAAAAAAGAAAAAAAAAGAGAAAAAAATTGATATATATATATATATATATATATATATTATAAAAGAAATAAAACATATTAAATTAAATTAATAGAGACAAATAAAAAAATTGTAAAGTAATTTTTGTATTTCTTTTAAATGAATGACATACAATATATTATTTGATTTCGTTTTTAAAAATATTGAAAACTTTATTATTTTAATTATGATTAATAATAATTACAGTTATTTAATAATCGTGATTGTATAAATTTGTTTATATATATTTAAATATTTTTTTGTAATTTAACCTATAGTCACGGTTAGTGATAAAACCGAGGTTGTATGTATACACTAGAACCTCAGTTTTTATTAAATCGTGGCCAAAACTCTTTGGTCTCGGTTTTTAAAAGAACTAAGGCTAAAACCCTGAGACCAAAGGTATATATTTTAGTAGTGATCCCCCATATTTCCCTATCCTTTTTCTTATTATTTTTTAGAAATATATTATATAAGTGTAAAATTTTAGAGTTAAATTAAATGAATTTTTTATCTAAAAAATTAGATAAATTTTTTAATGTAATAGAAATAAGTGTTATGCCTATTTTGTTAAAATAATAATAAGAAGAGAAGAAGATTAATAAGTTGTTGAATTTAGTGTGTTGTTCTCATAATTATTGAATGAAATTTAAGAAGTAAAGTAAAAAGAACCTAAGTTTAGGGGTATACTATTTGTGGATGTGAACTCATTGGTCTATTGTATGTATTTGGTTAGCTAAGGTTGTAATTAAGACTAAATATTTGATATATTACCTACCCATATCTTAGCCTATCATTACAAGCTTTGAAAGACTTATTGAGTTCAATTTAAGTTGACATTTACATTAGTAGAAAGAGAGGCTAAATGTGGAGTTATGAAGTTTGGTAGTTTTTGAGACTATTTTTTCTAATTGCATGGTTCATATGAGCTTATCTTAATGGCATATAGAGTAAACAAGTTCATCATAACACACATACAGAGCATGTCTTCAAAACAATTTAGTTATACACTTACATAAATGCATTATGAATTGATAACCATGTGAATATCTTGGTTGAGTATATTGGTAAATCTATAAGAGCTCTCTAATTTATTGAGAATGCTTCAAACCAATACTACTTATAGTTATGAATGTGTTATAAATATCAAGAATAAAAGTTAATTTTAATATTTTAGTTTGTATGATTTGCTTGGGCCAAGAAAAATATTAAGTTTAGGAATGTAATAACTTTATGAAAATATAATTATATCATTTTGATGCTTAATATTTACTTGTTTAATTAACTAAATTGTATGTTTAGGCTTAAAAATCACATTTTTAGGTAATAAGGTAAAAATGGGATAAAAATATAATTTTTAGGAATTGTTTTGAATTTTATGAATTTTTAAACCATGTGAATGCATATAGAAGATCTCTAGGATGCACTTAGAAGCTTTTGGATGCCTAATCATAGTGCACCATTTGACCTTCAGAAGCGTTACGTGCCATATGGAAGTGACTCAATAGAAGTTGCATTATTAGCTCCAATCAACGAGTGACGTATGTCACCACATAAGCAGATCCAGACAGCCTATCGCCTTGGTCTCCACATGTCAATCACCCGTTCAATCTGGCTTTTCATCATCCCCCGTTAGTGGCCATATCATCAATAGTGTTCTTCCATTGAATCATAGAGCGCCACATACTTTCCTTTCCTTTGTAAGCTCTCACGTCAATACCTTTACCCATTCAGTGTTGCCACATATCTTTTCCATCCAATCATTGCTTTCCACATGCCCAATCATTCTAATGTTTTATTTTAGAATGATCTAACAACCATAAATGAATCTAAGCATTTTCTAGACCTATTTTTACATGAATTTTTAGCACCCTTTCAATATTTTTTCACCCATTTCATCTCCACAAACCTCTTTTTTCATCTTCTATTTCTTCCACCATTTTTAACCACAAAACACCATTTTTAATCATTTTTTTTAGATTTCTCTACACTATTTAGAAAATATAAAGGGGGTTTTATAGAAAGCTCAGGAGAACACCATTTGAGCATAAAGAAATCTTCTTTGTTAGGAGAGCTTGGGAAAATCCAAATAGATTTACATTTTCTTACCCCTTTAGTTGTAAATTTTGTATTTCTTATGTTTTTACTCTTGATTTTACTATATTGAATATGAGTATTTTGTACTAGAACTATTTCTAGGGATTTAATTGAACCCATTTTATGAGCATAATTTTATCAAATCAAATATTTTAAAGATTTAATGGAACCAATCAAATGGCCCATGTCCAGACACAGGAACTTTGGCCCAATGTAGCACATATGGCTAGACAAGGGGAGCAAAACCGAACATGGTATACATGGTCAGACTTGGCACATGTGGCGAGGCATAAAATATGTGGTCAAGTTACGATATACATGTATAGGCCTCTAGTTGTTCGAATCACTCTAGACCCACTCACCAATAAGTACATACCATTGTGTAACAATAGATTGGATCATAGATCCCAACAACATGTTCAAGGAGCACCCTTTGTCTGAAAATAGATGAGATCATTGATGGACCTCACAAAAGCATCACTACTAAAATATAAAAGTAAGTGCAAAACTCAAAGATACAAATATGATTAAGCAACAAAACATATGTATATATATGTGTATCCAAAAGGTCTATACAAAAATCAAGTCTACCACTAGAAAGTAAAGCCACTAAGTAAATGCACTTTGTTCGGAATTAAAATCAAAAGAATACAAAGAGGTAGCCTATATAAATCTCCACATCTAATCATGCTCTAAAAAGCATCATTCTCTTGGGCTAAAGCCACTGAGACATTCTTCAATGCCACCAATGATGTTGCATGAGCCTATTGGCCTACATGAACTACATCCTAAACTTTTTCTAACTCCCAATGGTAGGCAGCCTTAGTGACATCGTGATCCTTAATTAGCCTACGATGATCTTCCCCCACAGTTTCCAAGTGACCCTCCAAATCAACCTGGACCTTAACAATGGGATCTAGATTTGAGGCAAGTGTATGGGTTATAGTAGCAAGGCTATGCAAATATAAACACCAACTTTTGTAGATTCAAGAAAGCCTAAAAAAGTGTGGTGTAGGTGAGGTTACTAGAGAAATATCCAAGTCAACGGATCGTGAACTTATACCACTTACAACCGATATCAATGGAATGTGAACAGGTATTAACGAGCACCATACCCTCCTGATAGGTTATATAATGATAGTTACTCCAAAAATAAGGGCTTTTTTTCCTTTTTGAACCCTCCATATTGCAAACCACTTGGGTCTGTAAAGGAGCCTTCCATTTATTGAACTCTTTATGAAACCTAAAGGCTATCATGCTCTTATTTTTCCTACCAGTTAGATGATCAAAAGTCATACCTAAAAAAAGGACACAATTATTAACTAAGTGTTCAAAATAAAATACTAAAAGTAAAAAAGGCAAGTACTCACTATTCTAGAGGATCACCACTCTTTGGCTTAGCTACTATTGTGTCCATACATTAGTAAGCGATACACTTTGGAAGTATATGAGTTTATCACTATGTTGCTTCTCCAAAGGTATGTCATAGAGATAAGTGATAAACTCTAGTTGCTTTTTAGAAGGATGATCATACAACCAACGAACTATAAACAAAAGGAGAATATGTTAGAAAAAAATAAAGCATACCACAATGAGGCTAAATCTCAAAGTGTCCTACCATGAGGAGATTTAAGTCAAAATCTCCATCCACCATGAAAAGTGAGTCTTGCCACCCCTTATTGGTGTCTAAAAGTTTCTCAATCAAAACGTAATTGGCATACAGTATGAGATAAAACCAACCCCGATTACCATCTTGAAGCTATAAAAAGTAATAGTAAGTGAACTTTTCCATGGTTAGCTCACGTCTATATTCTTTCCAAAGTACCCAACAAGATAACAATATCAAGTATTAGTTGGGGAAAATTGGGATGGAACGACACCAACATATGCTAGAAACTTCCACACTATAGGTAAATAGAGCAGTCTCAGTCAACAAAGAGATGATCTATTAAAGATATCCAAAATAGAGTTACTCTATATCATGCTCGGAACATGAGGTATTAACCTTTTTAATTCCAATTTATTAAAGATATCCTTGAATCTATCCAATAATGGATCTGTCATGTAATAACGGACCTTATTCATAGAAAAGAAAGTGTGATCTTCTTCATCAAGATCGAATTGGTATCTAGGAATACCAACGGGGATAAAATCTAAGTCTTCATCATTAGAAGAGTCAATTCTCGATGAATAAGCATCCAAACAATTTATGGGAATAGAATTGTGTCACTAAGATAATCCGAGACCAATGCTTGACTTGATGCACACCTAACCACTACTATATGGACAAAAGTAACCCATACAATGGCCAAACACTATAGGCGTGGTTATACTATAGCCCAACACACCATAGATGATCTGACCACAGTCAGACACATCATGGCCAAACCTTCTATAACCGGACACACCATTATTGGCTGAAAATGGGACCCTACTCCTTTGTCAGTCCTCTAAATGGTGACCACCTCATACGACCCATCTCGATCCATGCTTGCTTTTCCCTACAATGGTCAAGTTTGATCCCATTCATCAATCATTCTGTCCTTCATCACTACTTGTACAGAAAAGGATGAGTGTAAGTGTCTTGGGGTGCGAGGTATTTGGATAACAATAAAATAAAAAACCTATATTTTCTACAAAGTGTTGAGGAAATAAATAAATGGAAAAAGTTAGAAAAAATAATGACTTACGAGACCTTGATGCCAAGCTCTCCCACTTTTCTCTCTCTCAAAAGTGAGCTTTGACTATTAGAAGGAAAAAATAAGAGGGATGTATTCTATTTATATAGAGGATAAGAAAGCATTTCATCCATTCATAAAGGAGCCCATCTAAGAGTTCTAGGCTCCTGAGTAGCCTATGGGCTTAAAAGCCCATACATTTGGATCCATATCCTCCTTCTAAAAATGGGAAAGTGAACCCATTGTGTAGAGGTTTTGGCGTCGACATAACTCCCTTATTGGGAGTTTGATTGAGAATTCGTAAAACTCATCGATAACAAGACATCACCGTGCATATTTTGGGTGCCCTAAAAAAATAAGAAATTCATCATACGAGAAAGTAATGACTATATAAGAGTATACTTGACACTATCCCAAGTGATGATAGAAAGGAAAGATATACCTCTTAGCCTATGTTTCTAGGTCTAGCAAGTCTAAAGGGTTGATGTTAGATGTAAAATAGTTCACGTCATATGACACGATATAAGAGGTCCTAGTTAGCAAGTAACTCATATGCCAACCCAATTAGCGCTAAATTAGCATATAAGCATCAATATTAGATAAATATCCAATAGTATGAGCAATCGACATCTAATAATTATCCGATAATGAGATAATTAAGTAGATAAAGCTCCAATATTAAGATAAGTCTATTACTATAGGTAAGGGTCATCAACATGTATATTTTCTCCTACATATATTCACCATTTCTCACCATTAAACATAAATTCTTAACTTCGGATAATTGAAAATAACTACAGACAATGAGATCTATATTCTCTCTCTAAATATCTCTCTACATCTTTCTACATCACAAAGAGAGATACTAGTCTTCTTCTTCTTTTTTCACTTACTTAAGCATTGGAGAGCCAAAGGCCATCACACTGTGTGGTGGTCTAAGGTCCTAATGTTATGTTCTTTGTTCTCAGGTACATAGGAAACAAAGTTGCATCGAATCATTGATGTTGACAAAAATCGGTATCAATAGGTTGTAATATAAAATATCTTTATATGTTTATTTATGGATGATTAGATGAGATCAACAAATTAAGGATTGGTACATTAGCGGATAATGTCATTAATACCCTCAAGTTTTGTAGTAGTATCACAAATACTATTAAGGTTTTAAAATTATCTTAAATACCCCCAACTTGACTAAAGTTAAAGTTAACTAAAGTGAATAGTAATCTTTAATACATAAATAATGATAGTAATAATAAAAAATCAAGAAAAAATATAAATAAAAACACAAAACATCTCAAGATATTTCTCACAAGAAATGGTAATTAGTAAAAAGAAATTTGAAGAAATACAAAATGCAAGATTAAATCTTAATGAATGAGATGGATTCAAAGATTAATCATTCTTAAGAATAAGAAAAATATTTTCAGGAAAATTTATAGTTTATTATGAAATAAGTAACAAAAAATTAGTATTAATATTACAAACATAAAAAAGGTATAAAATATCATTAGTTGACAAAGAAATAATTATGGATAGCAAAGGGATAAAAAAAATTTGATATATCCATTTTGGAGAAATCTAAATATTAATAAAAGCACATTGCAGAGAAGGAATTGATGCATAAATAAAATTAGCACTCCAAGATAATAGAATAATAAAAAAGAAAGATGCTTTATTAGGAATAATCAATGAAAACCTAGGATACCATAAATTGAAATTCAAAGCATATCCGAGATTTTCCATTAACATTAATGATAAAAACTTAAATCAAGTATTAAGTTTAGTATATGAATTTGAAACAAAAGATTTAGTGAAAAAAAGAAAATCATTAATATTAAATGCACTACATAGTAAGATAGGCATTAACAACCATAATTGTTCAATATATGGACAAAATGAATTTATAGAAATAGATAAAACTTTTTAAAAATTGGACAAATAATAAAATTAAAAATACTAACAACTTTGAAATATCTACAGACTGAAACTTAGATGTTATAGAAAAACTTTTGATACCAGAAAGAAAAAGTAACATAGTGAGAAAAAGTAACGTATCAAGAATTGAATTTATAAATGATCAAACAAAAATAAGTAAACAAGAATGAGAACAATAAAAGAATAAGAACAATAAATTAAAGAAGTCAAAAGAAGATCCATGAAATAATAGGTCAATAACAAGAAAAATGATAGACTATAAAATAAAAATCTCTTAAAAATGCCAAAATAAAGATTATAAGGAATAGAATTAGAAAATAATGGTACCCTAATAAGTATATAAAATAACCAAAAAGTTATAATGAAAGTCTTAATTCTTTTAGAGGAAGAAATATAATCTTTACAAAATATAAATAAAATCTAAGAAGAAATCTTTTAAGAAATAAGGAAAAAATAGTTGTGATAAAATATTACAACTAGACATTCTTAAAAGAGATCCTTTAAAAGGATTAAAAGAAGAACCACCAAAAAATGTGATGAAATGATTCCGCGTAATGAGAAAAGAAAAAATAAAGAAAAATATATAGTTCCAACAGAATAGAATATAGAAAACAATTAGAAGAATAATTTATGGACAGTGAAAATAAGAATGTAGAAACATTAGTAAGTCTATTAACATTAATAGGCGAGGAATTAAGAAAATACTATGAAGAAAAAATATGCTATAATAAAGAAAAAGATGATATAATAGTAATCAATGAAAGATAATTTGAACCAGAAAAATCCAAAATTATTATGTAAAGAAACACATTATTGTCCTTTAATTTAAGGGGAAACTTTTGTAGGAAATAATACGTGGACAAAAAATTTAAGAATAAAATTATTTTATTAGAATTAAAATATATATATATATATATATAAATTATAAATATAAAACTTAAATAATATAAGATTTAAATAAATAAAATAATAATCGATGCCTGTGTATCACACAGTTTCCTTAAGATAATTTTTTCGCTCACCATGGATGTATGAGAATGATGGAAAATTATCTCCCAAGATACAACGATTACACAATAATAAACTTACATCACAATTTATTATTCAACGAACTTACAAATGACTGAACTTTATTAATTGAAACTAACTCTAGATTTAAAAAAATATAAAACAAAAAGAAAAATTTAATTTTTTTTCTTTCTAACTTTTTTCGTATACCTCTATTTATTTTTTCTGCTAGTTTTTATTTTTTCACTTTCTCACCTTCTTTTCCTTTTTCTTTTTTTTTCTTTTCTTCCTTTTTTTCTTTTCTCAACCACTCTTTTTTCCTCTGTTTTCCGCTAGTTTTTATTCTCTTCTTTCTTCTTCTATATTTCTTCATTTATATAGAAAGTTATATTGAAACAGAAGAGAACATAAATGAATACATATTCTGAAACTGAAGAAAAATTGAATAAAAATGGCTGAAGATAAAGAGAAGATAGAAACAAAAAAAATTGAGAAATGAATTGAAATCAAGGGTAACGGAAAATTAAAAGAAGAGGAAGAGAATTGAAACTGAGATATTTTTATTCAAGTTTTCTAACAATCCCCCACATGAATAAAAATTGAAAAAAAATTTAAATAAAATTTTGACTCGGAAATAGAGTTCAACGGATAGAAACCTGCATAGGATAGGTAGGTGTTACCCTTTGAACCTTGCTTTGTGAAAATATATTTACCTTATTGATTGACCAACAGACGCGATGTCCTTGAACTGTTGTTTATGTAAGCAATGACATACTTCACAGTAGAATCTTTCCTGACATAATTTAATTCTCATTCTTATGTTCGTTTTGGCCATAAACCTGGTTCTGTGAGAGTCTATAAAGAATTGAGCCCTATACAATTCTCTTTCGAAGCGGCCCCACTCCTCCCTCACATAGGTGATATCTTATCTTTAAAAGTAATCTGTAAAGAGTAACCCGCATACTCCACTCAGTATTCTCTTCATAAGAATCATTAAAAGCCTTAGCTTATCCTATATTTTACGGGTATCACTATTCTCATCATAGGAATGGACTTGAGAGTAAACCCCCATAATGATCTCACTAAGTCTTTACAATTAGGTTGTCCCTTTGAACCTAAACCTCCAATCAAATAGGTTGGGTTTCCTTTGTAAATCTTTATTCATTCATGGGCTTCAGTCTCATTCCTCTCGATGAATTATCAAATAATTCTCGATTTAACTCTTTAGTTAAGGGATCAACTATATTATCCTTTGATTTCACATAGTCAATAAAGATAACCCTAGTTGAGAGTAGTTGTCTAATGATATTATGTCTACAACGTATATGTTGAGACTTACCATTATACATATTACTTTGTGTCCTGCCAATAATAGATTTACTATCACAATGAATGCATATTATAGGTACATGCTTCACCCATTTAGGAATATCCTCTACAAAATTGAGTAGCCATTCCGCTTCTTTGCCATATTTATCCAAAACGATGAACTTAGATTCCATTGTGGATCTAGCAATGCATGTCTATTTAGAGGACTTCTATGAAATAGCTACACCACCCAATATAAATATATATCCACTGGTATAATTTGAGTCTTTCATATAAGATATCCAATTGGCATCACTATATCCTTCTAATACAGCTGGATATCTTGTGTAATGCAGTTCATAGCTACGTGTATATCTTAAGTATCTAAGTAGTCTTGTAATACGTTTCCAATGATTAGATCATGGATTACTAATATATCTACTTAGTTTGCTTACATCATAAGCTATATTTGGTCTTGTACAACTCATCAAGTACATAGGACTTCCTATTACTCTAGAATATTCTAGTTGAGACACACTCTCACTTTTATTCTTAGATAGGTGTAGATTTACAACTATTGGTATTCTCAAAATTCTAGAATCACCCTTGTTGAATTTCTCAAGTATTTTGTCAACATAATGACATTGACTTAGAATGAGATCGCTTGATATCCTTGATATCTTAATTCCCAAAATTACATCAGTTGGTCTCATGTCTTTCATATCAAACCTTGAATTCAACATAGACTTAGTAGATTTGATCATTTGATCATTACTACCCACAATTAGCATGTCATAAACATAAAGACACAAGATAACATAACCATCTTCTTTGTTCTTGACATATACACATTTGTCACATTCGTTGATATTAAAGCCATTTATCCTCATGACATTATCAAACTTTTCATGCCATTGTTTTGGTGCTTGTTTTAAGCCATATAAAGACTTTACCAATTTACAGACCTTTTGCTTCTTTCCCTAGGCATGAAAAACCCTTGGGTTGGTCCATGTAGATTTCTTCATCTAACTCTGCATTTAGAAAGGTTGTCTTTACATCCATTTGAGGTATTTCAAGATTTCGCAAAGCTACAATAGAAATTTTCATCCTTATAGATGTTATTCTCATCATAGAAGAATAAGTATCAAGTAATCAAGGCTATGTCGTTGTTTGTATCTCTTAATTACAAGCTTGTCCTTGTACTTATCAATCGATCCATCTGATTTATGTTTTCTTGTGAAAATCCATTTAGACCCTAGTGTTTTATTACTTAGAGGTGAATCAACTAGTACCCAAGTGTGATTTTGCATAATGGACTAAATTTCACTATTAATGGCTTCTTACCATTGAGGACCTTCAGAAGAATTCACAGCCTCTTCGTAGGTTTGAGGTTCACTTTCTGGCAAATAGGTCAAAAAATCTGGACCATAGGATGTTTTTGTCTTAGCCCTCTTGCTACGTCTGAGTTCAACCTCAACCTCATCCTCAACCTCTTGTTCAGGTTCTTTGTTTTGACTATCTTCATTCATAGTCTCTTATGTTCGTTTAGACGAACTTGATTCTCCTTGAGATTTACATGGAAATACATTTTCAAAGAACGATGCATTCCTTGATTCCACTATTGTGTTCTTGTGTATATTTGGGATCTTTGACTCATGCACAAGAAACCGATAAACACTACTATTATGTGCATATCCAATAAAGATGCAATCTATTGTTCCTGGACCTATCTTCACCTTCTTAGGTATAGGTACAACCACTTTTGCAAGCTACCCCACACTCGTAAATATTTATAGGAAGGTACCCTTTCTTTAAATAATTCATATAGTGTCTTATGTGTTTTTTTCTGGGGTACCTTATTTAAAAGTTAGTTAGCTATCAAAATAGCTTCCCTTACACGTACTATGACAACCTAAAACTTAATATGATTGCATTCATTATTTCTTTCGATGTATAATTCTAACGTCCATCTAGAATCCATGCTTCTCAAGGAATAAACCTCTCAAGGTTCTTTCGAATCTCTAGCATATACAATACATTGTTTAGAATCATCTTTTTTCTAGATGTCATCCTTAGGATCACTTTGTCTCACCATCATTCATAGAGGTTAGAAAGTTCCTTGTTCACAACTTCTCCCCATTCTCAAATGGTTTGGAGAAAGTGAATAACTCTTTATTTGAACATATGTGTCTAATAGCACTACTGCCAATCCATTGTTCTTTTGAGTTAGACTTACAAATTCACATCCAAAAATAATTGCCAACATAACAATATCATCCATCACATTTGTTGTCATCTCAAAAACATATTCATGCTTTTAAATGCATTGATATCCAAAAGAAAATCAAAATTAAATTTTAGAATAAATTAATTAATTTTGAGATTTTAATTTAATACAATTAATCCAAAATTAATTTTCTCAACACCGAAAATTTAACTTTCTTTAGAACTCAATTTCGATTCATAATTCAATAAATAGAAACCCAAAAATCCTTAAATTTATAAATTTAAATATTTCAAAATCAATGATACAAAATCCATTATTTTGAAAATACAATATTTACTTCTTTTGTGAATGTAAAATTCATCAAATTATTTCGTAAATGCAAAATTTATTTAATTTATAAAACTAAGAAACTAACAAATACAAAATTCATTATTTTCTAAGTACAAAATTTAACTAAAGTGAAAACATCATTCAATAACCGTCATTGATGCAAAATTTATTTATTTCCAAATCAAAAATCAAATAATTTTATCAAATACAAAATTCCCTTATTTCACACATACAAATTCACATTATTTCACCCAATTACGAAATTATAATATTACATCAATTGTAAAACTACAATTCATAAAATATGAATAATCTTAGAAAATAATTTTTTTCAACTTTTGATACCTCGATATCAAAATACACTTAACAAACTGGCACAATTTTTTATCAACAAAATGTTAGTTTACAAATAACCAAACCTGAAATTCCCTCAAAATGACAAATTATTAGAGTAAACAATGAAGCACACATTAAATTATGCCATGCAATATCAAAATTAAATTGAGATCAAATAAAGAATTATTAGCTTGTTGATTCACTTAAGTAATTATAATTAAACTTCATATTACTTATTAAGCAATTAATTTATGCAAATTTGAAGTTCACAGATTAAACGAACTAAATAAAATAAACCAATCTATTAAGGGAGAAACAAGATAGCAAGAACTAATAAAATTAAAACAAAGTATCAGCAAAGAGGAATTTATAAACAAATAAAAGCGATAAGAAAATTGGGACACACAAATATAAACAATTAAGTAATAACAATAAATCAATATATATATATATATATATATATGTCATATAAATTAAAGTTAAACTTGGACTAAAACAAGAAAACATAAACAGAAACTGCAGACTAAGAATTTAATTATATAGTGTGTACAAATATTTTCAACTCACGTTACCACCTGAATATCAATTATGATATTGTAATATGAGAGAGGTTCAGACTTCAATCTACAAAAAGATTAGCTTGCAATAAAACAAGTAATTTAAAAGGAAAAAGAGTTACTCATATATATTTAAGCATACACCACGAATAGATTACCAATATTGAATTAAAATTCAAAATTCAAATCCAAATGAGCTGTAGGTGCAAATGAATAGCACACATCCCAAAATATTTATTAAAAATTATTTTGTATTTATTTGCCCAAAAATAAGGAAAAACATTATCTTAAGATTGTAGGAAATAATACATAGAAAAATAATTTAAGAATAAAATTATTTTATTAGAATTAAATATATATATATATATATAAATTATAAATACAAAATTTAAATAATATATAATTTAAATAAATAAAATAATAATCGAAGTCTGTGTATCACACAGTTTTCTTAAGATAATTTTTTCGCTCACCATGAATGTATAAGAACGATGGAAACTTATCTCACAGGATACAACGATTACACAATTATAAACTTACATCACAGTTTATTATTCAACGAATTTACAAATGTTTGAACTCTATTAATTCAACCTAACTCTAGATTAAAATAAATATACAACAAAAAGAATTTTTTAATTGTTTTTTTCTTTCTAACTTTTTTCGTATACCTCTATTTTTTTCTGCTAGTTTTTTTTCTTTTTTCACTTTCTCACTTTCTCACCTTTTTTTCCTTTTTTTTCTTTTCTCAACCACTCTTTTTTCCTTTGTTTTTTCTCTGTTTTTTGCTAGTTTTTTTTTCTCTTTTTTTCTTTCTTCTATGTTTCTTCATTTATATAGAAAGATATATTGAAATGGAAGAGAACATAAATGTATACATATTCTGAAACTGAAGGAAAATTGAATAGAAACGGCTGAAGATAAAGAGAAGATAGAAACGGAATATTTTTGAGAAATGAATTAAGAAACAGAAATGAATTGAAGTTAGAGGTAATGGAAAATTAAAAGAAGAGGAAGAGAATTGAAATTGAAAAAAAAATTATTCAAGTTTTCTAACAACTTTTGATCACCATAAAAATAAAAGAAATATGGAAATATCAAATGAATCTATTCTTCGATATATGAAAAGTCAACAACCAAAAATAAAAGAATGATTATACTGGGGTACTAAATAGTTTATACCATCAGAATTCAAACTTTACGAAAATAAATAAAACTAACTTTCAAGACCTAGATTGTATTTGAGATAGAGAAAATATATTAGATGAATGGGTTAGTACAATGTTAACATATGGTATGGTAATCTACCAATACATCTTAGAATGCAATGAGATTCTATAATAGGAAAATAGTATTTAAATAAAGTAGTAAATGAAATATATAAAGAGCTCATAAAAGAAGATAAAGGAAATCATATTACTAAAACAAGTGAACTAGAAATAAATTATATTAAATAGCATGTAGTAAATATGAAAATATGTTATATGTGCTACGTAAATTCTTTTATATGTGAATATGAAATGTATTACTAACAAAGTACATAAAATAAAATAATAATTTAAGTAAATGCTCTATCAAAAGTTACTAAAAATTCTATATAAAACTCTTAAAGAAAATTAGGAAAGAGAAATATTGTAATAGTACTAGATAATTTAGGAGGAAGAATAAAAGAACTAAAAACTTAAATAATTTTACAATATCAAAGAATAAGTGAATATAATTATGCTAAAGAAAATTCTAAAATATGTTATGATAGTAAGAATTTTCAAATGTTAAGAAAGTATGGATGTAATATAAAGCCTTACAAATAAAAAATAAAAAAAATATAAAGGTTCAGGAAATAGCAATTCATAAAACAAGACTTTTCCAAATATAAGAAAAGATATAACTAAGAACCTCATAAAAAATACATTTTAGAATAAGAAAATTCACATATAATAGAATTATTGTCCATCAGGCAAGAAAACTTGCAGGTGTTGGATATGTAATGAGGAAGGGCATTATGTCAATAAACTTCCTAATAGGTTAACTCATAAAAAGGAATATAAGAAAAATTTAAAGATATTAGAACAAGCTTATAAGATAAAATTAGAACCCATAGAATAATTACACACTAATGAAACATAATCAATATACTTAATGAGTAAAACTAAAGAAGAAGAAATAGATTCAAAGGAAACATCTGAGGATGAATGACATATACATCATAACTAATCATAATAGTACTTATATAAAAATGGGATGCAAATTCAAAATATATAATATATACCATTTACATGCTTATATAGATATTAGAGCTAGTATGTATGTAACAAGTAAATATGTATTTTTGCAAGAACTTTGAACTATAATTCCAAAGGACTTGATAGTAAGAATATCAAATAATACAACAATTAACCTTAATAAGATTATAAAAGATATTGATATTATAATGGAAATAGAAAAGTTCCATGTCCCTACTATATATTAATAGGAAACAAGAGTTGATTTCTTGATAGGAAATAACTTATTAAATTTATATCATTCATTTACACAATATATAGATAAAGATAAGTATAGCAAATTTAGAATTTAATAATCAGGAAAATCTATTCTTAAAATAAATAAAAGAAGAAAAGAGATTAATGGAAATAAGGAAATTACTTAAAACAATAAGCATAGAAAATCATTTAGATTTAAATATTAATATGTTTGAATACATGGCAAGTATAAAACTAAAAGACCCTAATAAGGTTATAAGAGTAAAGCTTATGATTTACACTCCCTAAGATAAAGAAGAATTCAATAAACAAATTCAAGAACTTTTGAAACTAAGAATAATTGAAGCAAGAATTAGTCTACACTTAAGTTCATCATTTTTATTTGAAAAAGAAGCTGAGGAAAGATGAGAAAAAAAAAAGAATGGGATAAATTTTAAATCACTAAATAATGAAATAATAGATGATAGATACTTTATCCCTAAAATTGAAGATTTATTAGCCTTAATCAAAGGAAAGACATTTTCTAGTTTTGATTACAATAGGTGATTCTAACAAATCAAATTAGAGAAAAAAAATTCAATTATTAATAGCCTCTAATGAACTATTGTACCATTTAGATTAAAACAGGGACCAGGATATATGGAAAACATTTTTCAAAGTATATCACCCATTTTATTGTATCAATATTGATGATATATTAGTCTTTAATGATAATATCAACTAACATTTTCTCGACATTATTAAAAATTGTAAGAAAATATAAGAAAGAAGGAATAATATTATCTAAGAAAAAGCAGTATTAGCTTAACAAAAGATCAAGTATTTAGGACTTGAAATAGAAGATGGAAAACTCTACATTCAACCTCATGTGCTAAATAGTATATAAAGATCTTCTAGTGTCATCACTAACAAAAACTATCTAGAAAGTTTTTTAGGATGTTTGACATACGTGAAGCATATATTAGAAAATTAGCATAAATGAGAAAACCTTTATTAATTTTTTTTTAAAAAGATTGTCTTAAAATGGATTAATTAAGATGCTCTATATATGAAAAAGGTAAACATCACATGTAAAAAATTTAACAGTACTTTACCATCTAAGACCAAATGACAAAATGATAATAAAAACAAATACTTCACATAAATATTGGAAAGCCATATTAAAAGCAAGAGTAGATGATAAGGATAAATATTTGTATAGGCTTAGTTTAGGAGCTTTTCAAATCGATGAACTAAACTAATATTGTAAGGAAAAATAATATTTAACTGTAAAAAAGATAATAAAAAAGTTTGTTTTATATGTAATATCCTCTAGATTTATTATTAGAATAGACAATAAATGTTTTGGATATTTTTTGAGAACTAATATTGTAGGAGATTACCAACAAGAAAAATTAATCATATGACAACATTGATTAACCATTACAAATTTGATGTTGAACATCTATATGGAAAAAACAAATTGTTTAGCTCATACTTAAACTAGAGAATTAGCCACAATAACAATTTTTACGATTGAAGGAAAGATAGACAATCTTGACCTAGAAATCAAGATTAAAAAAGAAAATAAAAGTTTTATTAGATCAATTAAAGATTTTATATATCAAAAGTCACTTGTATGTAAATAACATGAAGAGTTTAGTTCTCTAACAAAGAAGAGATTAAAATCTCAAAGAAAGTGGATAAAACTTCAAAATTAAATTAAATAAAAAAGGATAAATGTATAAAATCACAAATGATGAAGAGCTCAAAGAAAAGAATCAAGAAGAAAAATAAAAGTATTATGATGTCTACAATGACTAGCTCTAGGAATATATAAGACATGCTTGAAAGCAAGTAGAACAATAACTAGATTTTCTAGTGTGTGTTCTATAGAGTAACTCACAAAGCATTCACTAATAGGATTGAAGCAGAAGGAAGTTTATCCAACTTTAAAATCTCTAAGATTCTTAAACCTAGTGATGTATTAGCCAGTTTAAAAGGAAACTATGCATAAATACCCAAAAACCAAACAGTTGTAAAGGAAAAGATGATAGTGCTGGGAAAGATGCCAAGACCAATAATCTTCATAAAAATAGATGATACATTTATTATTCTTTAGGAAGAAAAGGAAAGACAAAGAAACACTAGGAAATATGCTAAGACCAATAATCTTCATGAAAATATATGGTACATTTATTATTCATGAGGAAGAAAAGGAAAGACAAAGAAACATAAATCCAAACCAATGGCTAAATCTTTATAATTTGATAAGAAAATTTGGAAAAAATAAACTTGAAACCATGAAATTTGTCACAGTAGAAAAAGTTTATACACTAGAAAGAAAACTAATCACATGCAACAGATTCAACATTACTAAAGAAGTGGATCCAAAACTTGTTTACCAATTAATTTTATTGTGAATTGATTGAGAATATTTACCCAAGCAACAATTTAATGGAATTAGTTTATTTTCTTGATTTTTTAAAAAAACCATTAATTTTTTTAGGAAAAGAGTAAAAGCAAATGTCCATCAAGTATTTTTAAGATATTTTAGTTCTATAATGGATTAGTGTAAAGAAAATCCTATCTATCCTTATCATTTTATTAAAATAGGAATGACATCTCTAGCGAGAATAGTAGACCAATCTAGAGTTCTACCAGAAGAAGAGTTTGATAAAGATGCTCTTAACCAAGAAATAGTAGTAATATTAAATCAAATATACTATAAAATCAGGAAAATATGAACATACTTTGAAATTAAGGTAAATCACTCCACAAGTAAGGCCATAATGATTTCATATAGTAACTTGAATATAATTCAAAAATATATTAAAAAAAATTCAATTATAAAACACTATTCAATCACAATGAGTTTGACGTGACTAAAAAAATTAAACAAGAATTTCCCCAACTGGAAAAAAAGTAAACCAAGGACCAAAAGTGCCTTTATTGTATAAAGAATAGAGATGTATCCATATCTCCAGTAATAAAAGAAAGCATGTTGGAAGTGATTTTTAATAAATAAGTGTTAGTAGAAATTTTAAAATGAAGGAAGAGATAAGATAAAATCTAATATGTAAGTCTCATTGTATTTGTGTCTGTGTGTTGGCTTTCCATGTATAAAAGATGATGTCTATTTTATTTTACTCGGTATTCTATCTTCATCTGTGTAAGGTTGGTTACTACATATCAGTAATTCACACACATATACATAGTTAGGTACATTTTGTATGAGAGCATATTTACACACACCACAGGGTTACATTTCAAAATGTGCATGCCATGTAGAGTATTGGTTTTTGGCAAGGGATAATTCAAGCGAGCTAACATTTTTTACATGTGTTTTAGGTTTGTTTCGTGTGTGGATATTTGTGGAATCCATTCGACATTTTTGAAAAAGAAAAAAAATATTTTTTAGCACCTTGACACCAAGCTCGCCACCACCTTCGCCACCTTCTTTGGCAAGATAGTTAGAGATGTGGCTGGCGAAGTTGTCGTTCAAAGCTCTATAAATACCCCTCTATTTCTTCTTGTTTTTTTATCTAAAAAAATTAGCGAAGCTATGTTAAATTAACATCTTTTTTTTCAATTTTCGGATCACTAATACCTTGAGTGTTATTTGATATTAGTGATTCATGGCTATGTGAGCAAAATCATGATTATGAGTGGTGAGTACTCAAGATAGTGTTTACAAGTGGGTTGTATGTGATCCATGTGTTGGTTAGGAGTTACTTGGATGCAACTATTTATTTATGAGAACTTCATTTGTAAGAGTGAGATAAGTTATTTATGAGAACCTCATTATGAGAGTGAGCTAAGTTAAATGCATTGGGTTCTTATATCTCTTGTTGTTTGTAATAAGAGATATTTTTTTAAGTTTAAAGGTGGTCCTCAATATTGGGATTTGTTATACTTCTAGTTACTGATATATAGTTATTGATCACACCACATTGGTTGGTATGGGCTTTGGAGGAGAGTCGAGTTTATGTGTTGAACAAAATTGTGGCAGAGGTAGTAAGCAAGAGCAACAATAAGAAGTTAGGATAGAGGTCCCAACTAATAGAGGTAATATTGGTTTTATTTCTTTTAGAGTTGTAAAAGTTATATTGATTAGTGAATTGTTTGCTATTGAGTGGTTACCTTAAGAAACCCGAGGATGTTATCTGAATGGTAGGGTTTCTTTATGGTATACCTTGTTATATCTGGTGTTATACATAGTATATGTTGCTACTTACTGAAGTTTAAACTCTGATTAGAAAGCCTTTGATATTTATCACCTACTTTCTATTTTTTAAATTCTATATCTATTGTCTTATTATACTATCTATCTTTGGTTATATGTAATGTAGTTGTATTTATCTATCTTATGTTTTCCTCCCTGTGATTTACATGTTTAAGAGTAGTCCTTAAGGAGTCAATATTTTTTTTTAGCTTGGTTGTGTATCAGGTCTTGAATTACTTCGATGTTGTTATGCATGATCAGTATGTATGCTAGTATAATTTGAGTTTCTTTCATATAAGTTCCAACATAATAGATGTATTCTTTCATATAAGTTCCAACATAATAGATGTATACTCTGATTATAAAGCTTACTTGTCATATGTTGTTTCATTCTTTCTTTTCTTTCAATGTAGAATACATATAACCTTCTAATCATGGCCTATAATATAGTAAATTAATTTTTCTACTCCCTAATTAATTTATCTTACTTATGTCTCTATGTGCATGTGATTTTGACGTGAGTCTCAAAGGAGTCTATATCTCCTTATCCTGGTTATGTTCCAAGTGTCAAACTCTTTATTTGGTTTGCTATGTTTAGATTGATTACATACTATGAGAGTATAATTATCATTTAGTGTATATATTCCTTTCATATAAAGTCTTGAAGTGATTGAAAATCTTTGCTTTTAGTATGTATTCTTATCTCATATGCTATTAGTTGTTTGCCATATATATGTATATTATTAGTTTAGATTGAAGCTTGTAAGGCATACCGTTACTAGTGTATTTACTACGTATTATTGTTTTCTTATCTATTGAGTGTTTTGATTATGTGTTGAATTAAACATGTTGTTTTATACTTTCATTGTGTAAGTTGCTTAGTTAAGTTAGTTAGGCCAGCTTGGTCGAAAAGATTTCATAGGTGGCATCTCCACTCTTCATCTAGCTCCTAATTATCTATTTGAGTAATTATTCCTATATATCGTATTCTTTAATTAGTATTAGAGTAGGTTACCCCTATTTAGGCTTAATTGCTTGGGTGCTCGATCCTCAAGCTCTATATACACATACACATACCTTGTATATTTGTGTCTTTTATCTCCACTAGTTTAGGCTATTATTGTTTGTGAGATTGTTATCTCTATGAACCTTTTTTGTTCACATCTTTCCTCTTTTCTTGTTCATGCATATCTCTTTCTTTCTTTGCTTCTTGTCTTTGCATAATATGTTATTTTTCATACTTATTGCTATGCCTAACTATTTGATCCTTTATTGGTATTCTCTCTTACAAGTTACTTTGACATGTTCTTTTAATGTGTTTTCCTTGTTTACTAATTACTTTTTTTGTGGTTGTTTACATAAGCATCATGTCACATATTTTCATCATATAGTGTCAAAGTTTTAGGATTTTATTTTGTAGTCTTGTCATTCATTTGCCATGTCATATATAATGCATCTCGCATGTTTTACAAGGGTCTTCTATCTTGTACATAGTATGTTGTGTATTGGTTCTTTGTTGGTCTTCGGTTAGCTTTTGTCATCTTTTGCAAGCTCCTCCGTCTCTTATGCTTTAGATGTATCATTGGGGAAAACTAAAGTGTTGTTACAATTAGTTTGTTTATATGAGTATTTATCTATACTGTGTTTGTTTGGGTTTGCATTATGCATATGTATGTCATATAGATTATTTACCTATTTTTAGAACTTTTAAATTAACTGTATTGATGTGACTAGAGTTGTGTGTTTAGTTGGCTTTCTTGGTTTTTGGGGTGTTCACCCTATCTAAGCATATCTCTTGTGTCTGTATTAGATCCTTAGCCTTTCTCACATGATTAGATGTTTTTGTAGCATCCCTTATTTCTAATCTCTTGAGGGTGTTACTTATGTTGCTCACTAGTTAGTCAATTTCTTTCTTTATCTTGACTAGCAATGATGTGAGTGTTGTCAATAATCTCTTTTGAGAAAACTTTTTGCATTTTTTTGCTAATTTTCTCTCTAGGGGTAACATTGTACGATTTGTGTTGATGATCTCTCTTAAGACATATTTTTGTCTTTATAGCTTATAATCTCCTTTGAGACTATCATTGTCATCATTCTTGTTTATTGTTTTTGTCTTTTTAACACTTTCTTTCTCTTTCTCTTCCCAGAATTGTTCTACACTTTTTTCTATCATGCTATCTTATTCATGTACAATGAATTTTAGAGGAACCATTGATGATATTTGATTGACGTGTATTTGACTTTGATTGAAATATGATTGTTACGGTATGTGCATTCATTGAGTATATGTATGGTTAAATTTTTATATTTTATTTGAAATGAACTATTTTCTTTGCACATGTCATAACCTTGTAAATTTGTATGTTTCTTTTGAGAAGCTTGTGTAGATCTCTTGTTTTGATGATCTATATGCCTCTAACAAGCTCTAGAATCCACTTTTAGTGTCTCTCGAGGTGAAATCCTAGGTATCGCTTGGATAGAAAAAAGGATTTAGATAATCATTGAAGTGTTTTTTCTTTCTTGCCACCAATGATTTTTTTGTCCTTATCTCTTCTTTGAGCCATCATGTTATTCCTTCATTTCTTTGCATCTACTTGCCTAACCCAAATATTAAATCCCACTTACTTGGCACTCTTTTTGTTGAGTTTCAACTTTGACCATTTGAACTTATTTGCTTTGGAAATATTTGTGTTACTCTCGAGCTTAAAGAAAAGAGATTGAAAATAAAATAAAAGAAAATAAAAAGGAGAAAGAAAGAAAAAGAAAAAGAGAAGGTTAATTAAATGAATGATAAATCACAATTAAAAAGATCCCCTGTTTGAGAAATTTATGTGTTTCAAATTTGAGAAGTACAAGGAAAAGATCCTATGTTCAAAGGATTACCTCTTATTTTTGTGAGCTCTATGCTTAATGTGAAAGTTTAGTGGTTTAAAGATGTGCCAAAACTTAAATATCTCTCTTTTACCCAATCCTCAGCCTTTAATTACAAGTTTTAAAAACCTATTGATTTCTTTTGAGCTTGCACTTACATTAGTGGAGAAGGGGGCTAAAAGTGAAAATATGAAGTTTGGTTATTCTTGAGTCTACATTTCTATTTACTTGATTTGCATAAGCATATCATGATGACATACAGAGTAAAAAAGTTTAGCATATCACATATGGAGCATTTCATCAAAAATTTAGTCATACCCTTACTTGAATGCATCAAGGTTTGATGGACATGTGGATATTTATGTTGAATTTATTGACTATTCTTTAAGGATTCTTTAGTTCTTTGAACATGCTTAGATTGTTCCCTTCTTTTGTTTTACTTTTTTCCTACTTTGTGTACCTGATTTTGTTTTAGGAAAGTTTTAAGAATATGATGGATAACATGTTTATTACCTTGCATGCATACATTTGATGAGAGAGGTGTGTGTCATTTGCATGGTTTCAGTGGGGGTTCTATGTTTGTTCGACATCCTTATTATTTGTTTTTTTTATGAGTTTATATTATGCTATTGTATTCTTGTGATGCTCTCTTCTTCTTTACATCACTTTATGAGCCATGCATAAATAGGACTGTTAGCATGACTTTTTGCATGTATTATTTACAATATCTTGTTTCATATGCCTTCCAAGGTGTTTACTTATATCCTTGTTATAGTAAGTCATTGCATGTTTATCGCTTGTAGTTGATAGCCTAATATTTGTAATTGGAATGCATGAGACATGTTTTCTTTGGTAGACTGTGATGTTTTTCATTATGTGTGTACATAATATGGAGTAAGGTTACATGATTGAATACACCCAAGTGTTGTTAGGGGAAGATAATTGAATCGCTAGGAATGTATCAACTTGAAAAATAATGGAACTCCTAGTCAATTTCTTCTTAGGGATTTGTAGACATATTTTATGTGGCATTGATGTTTAGGGAAAGATAGTTGAGTTACCAAGAGTGTGCCAACTTGGAAGATAGTTAGACTCTTAGTCAACATCTTCCTATATATTCACTAACATATTTAAGTGCCATTGGTGTTTGATTGCCCATTATGTTGATATTGTATGCACATTACGAAGCTTTTTATGCCCTCTCACAACACGTATAGATATAGGGCTCTATGCTATATATTGCATTAGGGAGATGTTTTTTGTCTGCACTACTCTTGGTTTGTCTTTGTATTCAAGTTGTGGTTTGTTACATGCTTTTACCTATCTATTATCTTAGTTTTTATTATTTATCTTTTTCACTTGAATGCATATGTTTCTTCTATTTGTGTTTGCTTTAATCTTCTTTGGTGTGTTGCATGAGTTTTGGGATTATTGCATTTCTATTTAACTTCTTTCCTTCGTATAGAGGTGTGTTATATTGCATACTCTATGTTTTCCTACTTTGAATTTCCATGTCAAAAGAAGGAGAAGTATACACAACTTGTGTGTGTTTGTGCATTATATTTATTTGTTTGTGCTTTGTTTTTTGTTTGTTAACATGTTATTTACTGCACAAAACTATGAGTGTAGCTCTGATATGCATACACTTAGGGGAAGTATTGCATATATTTAGGGAATGTTTGCATATTTGTGTTCTATGTAGATTGTGTTTGTTTGTGCTACATGTTGACTATGCTTAGCGTATCATTATGTACCCATGTAGTGGTGTTGAGTTCCTCGTGCTATAGAGTTTCAGAGTTGATGAGTTGGTATATGAAGATGGATGCACTTGGTGTAGGTGTGTCTTTTGAGTTTGGGTATGCGTTGATGTTTCGTTCATGGGAACAAACCTCTATAGGTCATCTTCATGATCATCTTATGACAGATGTGAGCATGTATTTAGTTGTGCAGTGTTTTGACATGGAAAGCCAAAGTGAGATATTGTAAGTCCAATTGTGTTTATGTATTGCTCCCTATGTATAAAACATAGCGTCTGTGTTATTTTACTTAGTGTTATGTCTTCCTCTATGTAAGGTTGGTTAATATGAATTAGTAATTCATACAGGCACATAATTTAGGTATGCTTTGTAATCGTAGCTTATATTGTAGTAAATTAATCTACTTGCTCCCTAATTAATTTATCTTACTTATGTCTATTATGTGCATGTGAGTTTTACGTGAGTTTGTATCTTTTTACCTTGGTTGTATCCTAGGTGTCAGACTCTTTATTTGGTTTGCTATGTTTAGATTGATCGCATACTGTGAGAGTATAATTATTATTTACTGAATATGTTCCCTCATATGAAATCTTGAAGTGATTGAAAATCTTCTGTTGTTTAGTATGCATTCTTGTCTCACATGCTATTAATTGTTTGCCAGGTATATATATGTTGTTAGTCTAGACAAGAGCTTTTGAGGCACACCCTTACTAGTGTATTTACTACAAATTGTTGTTTTCATATATACTGAGTGTTTTAGTTGTGTGTTGAATTAAACATATTGTTTTATACATTCGTTATGTAAGTTGCTTAGTTCACGTTTGTGAGGTCAGTTTGATCGAATTGATATAGAGCTCGCAAAAAGATTCTATGGGTGGCATATTCATCCCTTATCTAGGTCTTGATTACCTATTTGAGTTGAAAGAATTATTGACCTTCAAGTAATTGTTCGTACCTATGAGATTCTTCATAATCCATATCCTTCCACGTATCTTTATTTTAGAAAAAGAAGGAAGTGACAAAGATAAGATGTATTCATTATCTTTCCACATGTCATTAGGTTATGTATGTAAAATACTTACTCTTATGTCTATAAATAACTATTGTATTAAGAAAAACATCATATGGAGCAAATAAGCAGGAAATTATGGTTGTAACACTACTATAAAAAGGGGCATTAAAGTCGGTTCACCGCTTTTTTTTTTTAATTTATTCATTTTGAATCTGTATTCGAGCAGAAAAAAAATCAAAATCAGTTTAGCAAATAGTTCAAATAATACAAATATTTGAAAAATAAAATATTAATTAATAACAGAAAAATTACCATGGTTTTGTTCTATTTTATTCAAGATCGTCATATTCTTCTCCTTATGTTATAATACAAACCTACATATATAATACAAAAATCTATACATATAAATAATAACACATAATAACAGAAAAAATATGAATAATAGGGGATCTAAAAGATAAGTTAGAGAGGAAGAAAACTCACTAACCGATGTTGGAAATGGTAGTCGTAGGTGGCCGGAAAATGAGAAAGAGTGGAGGAGAAGTGGAGGAGGAGGTTTTCGGTTTTTTAGAGTTTTGCAACGCTGAAAATAATTTATGTTTGAGAAGAAAGAAGAGAAAAGATTTATCCACGTGTGTAGCGTCGGTTGACGTGTCGAACCGACGCTATGTTACGTGGATAGCGTCGGTTCCAGGTGTCAACCGACGCTATCCACGTAGCGTAGCGTTGGTTGACGTGGTGAACCGACGCTATCCACGTAGCATAGCGTCGGTTGACACCTGAAACCGACGCTACGTTCACGCATAGCGTTGGTTCGACACGTCAACCGACGCTACGTCCTACGTGGATAGCGTCGGTTCTATACCGAACCGACTTTAAACCAATTTAAAGTCAGTTTTTGGAAAAAACTGACTTTACGTATCGACTTAAATACTCATTTTTGTAGTAGTGTAATGATCTTACTTCCTTAATGAATAAAAAAAACCCTTTCATCAACACCTAGTGTCTTTCTTATATCATTGATTGAAGACATAATGTCATTACTCACGATCTATAAGGTGGGACTTATAATAAGATAACTAAAGATTAGGCACGAATTAGCGAAAGACGGAGGTGGACCCATAATCAGTAAAACAAGGTAAGATTAAACACAACTCTAAATTTTATTGGTTAAAAATAATATTTATTTGTTTAAGATCCTAAAATTAAAAAATTAATCAATATTTATTTATTCAAAAATTTTAAATCTAAAAAATTAATCAAAGTTTAAAATTATTTAGTACCCGAGCGATGTGAAAAAAAATATATCATTAGATGAAAAGTTAATACCGTTAACTATTTAAGGATATTCATGATATCAATTATTAAAATGAGGACATTAGAACTATTTTTATAAAATTCATGGGCATATGTAGGAATATATGCTAAAGGTCTAGGGCATTAATGATAATTTTTCGTTTCATTTTAATACCTTACTTAAAGTATAGATACAATTTTAATCGTTTTTAAATAGTAATTAAATTTATTTAATTTTTTACAAAATATCTTTTTGGCTTTTTAGTAAATTTGTTTTTTAAAGACTAGAGGTGAAAAAAATGATTTTTTTGTTAGTGGTTTGATACTAAAAGTTGTGAAAAAATAAAAATAGTTAACTTCTTATCTTTTTTTAAAAATATAAATAAGTATTAAAAAATCATAACATTTATACAATTTTATTGAACACACAGTGAAAATATTTTTTATAACTAATTGAAAGATATAAATTAAGAAGATATACAAACGTTGTAGTTTTTTCTTATTAATTTATTTTTTTACAAATAATCTATTATATGAGATTTATTAATTTCTTAGTTGAAATTATCAAAATTCACCTTTTATACGAAAACTATCAAAATTCAATTACGTATAAATAAATTATATTTATAATATATAATCTTAACGAATAAAAATGTCAAAATGATGTAAGATTTTTTTTAAAAATTAACAAATTTTTGTCATTTTGTTTTCATATCTAGTTAATTTTTAAATAAGAAAAAAATCCTTCTTAAAAGATAAAAAATGTATTTTTGATAAAAAAATCTATTAAAATAAATAGGATCGAATCGAATCGGATAGAACGGTTTTATAAATCAAACGATCTGATTCGGTTTATATTAATTAAAATTGTTTTTTAAATAATACGGTTCGATTTGTATTAATTTTTAAATCGATCGAATTAGACCGATTTAATAATATATTAAAATTTTCATATTATTCTTTATTAAAGGTCTAAAAACCAAATAAAACTGAAAACTAGATTGTATCGGACTGAATAATTTAATAAATCAAACAGTGTGATCCAATTTATATTAATTAAAATCATTTAAAACGGTTAAATCTAATCTGATTAATTTTTTTTCCTCATAATTGGATTGAAATGTAAATGTAACAACTATGTGACCAAATTAAGTCGGGTATACTTTGCAACATTAACATTAACATTAGTGAAAACCCTAAACCCTAGAAGCGTGGCTTCTAGACTCTTCCTTCTGTTTTAGAAAAGCCCCGTTGGTTTTCTCTCAATTCATCGATTGAGCGCTCGTCTCGCCGACTCTCTCTTCTACTTTTGCTCAAATATTAGTTTGTGGTCTCTGTAAAATCATAATAAACCAAAAATGTACCGCTTCGCTTCAAGTATCGCTTCCAAAGCTAGGTAGGTTCTACTTCATTTCCGTAATCTCTATTTACCAACGTGAAGCTATGAATCTAGACCTATTAAAATGAAATAGCGTTAATCAGATAGGATCATTCTTTGGTTGAGTTCTTTTGATTGTTAGCATTAGCCAAACGGAAAGCGACATCTTTGATACTTGATACTAATTTTTCATGTCCCTTTGGTTCTGCAGGATTGCTAGAAACAGTTCTCAGCAGGTGAGTGTTGGCTAATGTCAATGGGTTCATTGGTTTAATGATAAAAAAGAAATACGTTTTCATTGGGTTAATGATAAAAAGAAATACGTTTTCTCAAGTTTTTTCTCTGCGTTGGCCAGATTTGTAGTAGGGTGAGCTGGAGGAGACACTATGCTGCTAAAGACATTAAATTTGGTGTGGAGGCTCGAGCCCTGATGCTTAAGGGAGTTGAAGAGCTTTCGGAAGCTGTTAAAGTCACCATGGGTCCAAAAGTAATCCATTTTTATGTTTTTTAGTAGTCCCCATTCCAATTTTTCTGATACGCATTAGAGTCACCTTAGCACTTAACTAGGGGTACACTTCAGTCATATGTTGTTACACTTCAGTCACCCTTTTCATACGAGTGAAGTGTACTACCACTTGTTAAGAATTAAGGTGATTCTAGACTTCTAGTGTACCAATTTCAAGTAAGGTGATCAATGTGACTAATATACAACAAGAAAGTGACCCAAGTGTCTGCTAGACCCGTTTTTAATCCTCAATTGAAAGAGTACTAACTATCCTGCATCTGCAATCAGTTCCAAACTTTGTTCTAGTATTGGTGGATTATGCAGTTAGTTATTTAACTTTCTCTTATTTCTATTCATGTTGTTTTTTTTGGGTTGTGAAAGGGACGTAATGTGGTTATCGAACAAAGCTTTGGTGCCCCCAAAGTTACAAAAGATGGTGTAACTGTTGCGAAGAGTATTGAGTTCAAGGACAAAGTCAAGAATATAGGAGCTAGTTTGGTGAAGCAGGTTGCAAATGCCACCAATGATGTTGCTGGTGATGGTAAGCTTATCTCCTATTATAGGTTCCAGTCAGTAATTTTACAGCATTATGTTATGTATACCATCACATTATAATAGAGTGAGCTATTCTTACGTGATAGTAGTTGCTTGCCATATAGTGGTGAATCTAAATCTCATGCTACAGGAAAAGGAAAGAAAACCACAAAAGAAACTTATTTTCATGGGATGTGATTGCCTCACTTTGCAACTGTCTCACTGAACTCACATTGCATTGCTTTGCAACCATGTCCGACTGAACTCCACCATTTGTTCAAATTTTTTGCAGGTACCACCTGTGCCACTGTTCTTACTCGTGCAATTTTCACAGAAGGGTGCAAGTCAGTTGCAGCAGGAATGAACGCCATGGACCTCAGACGTGGTATTAATATGGCAGTAGATGCTGTAGTAACAAACTTGAAGAGCAGAGCGCGAATGATCAGCACTTCTGAAGAGATAGCACAGGTATGTTACACTTGTTTCTTGTCTATCCTAGAAAACTTATGCTTAGCTATAGTTCTTTGTTCGTGGTGTCTTATGATAACAAAGTAACAATGATAGGTTGGAACCATATCGGCAAATGGAGAGAGGGAAATTGGTGAACTAATTGCCAAGGCAATGGAGAAGGTTGGCAAAGAAGGAGTAATAACAATCGCTGTAAGTGTCTATTTCTCACTAACGATGACTTATAGAACTTGGTGTTATTTTTCTTTTTCCATAATTCTTGATAAGGGATTAATGTGTATGCTTTATTTGTAGTCAACTGATTGCATGTTTGTCTTACTTTACATAATCGCTACAGGATGGGAAAACATTGTACAACGAGTTGGAAGTTGTTGAAGGAATGAAGCTAGACAGGGGTTACATATCTCCTTATTTCATTACTAACCAGAAAAATCAGAAATGTGTAAGTTCCAAAACTTTTGCTGTGAATCAACGGGCTGTGGCTTGTACATAATTGGAGGCTTCTGTTTGTCATCCGACTCGTATGTCCTACTCGATGCTGATTATCACCAAAATGTCTGTTTTTATCCTATTCACAGGAACTTGAAGATCCTCTGATTCTTATCCATGAAAAGAAGATTTCAAGCATAAATGCTATAGTTAAAGTATTAGAATTGGCTTTAAAGGTGATCTTGTCTACTGCTTTCATCCATTTTTGCTTTTCACCCTTTGCTATGGCCGGGCTGAAACCTTTTTCCCATCCTTTACAGAGACAAAGACCTTTGCTGATTGTTGCAGAAGATATAGATAGTGATGCTTTAGCGACTCTTATTCTAAACAAGCTTCGTGCTGGAATCAAGGTTTTCCCTTTAACTCTTTTCTATTATGATTTTGGTGGTGTGATGCTTCCATGTATGATTGTTTGAGTTTTATTATGCAGATTTGAATGCATTATGAACTTTTATGGTAATATCTGTAGGTATGTGCTATAAAGGCCCCTGGTTTTGGTGAAAATCGAAAGGCCGGTCTGCAGGATCTTGCTACTCTGACAGGAGCACAAGTAAGTTGTTTATGTTATTTTGAGTATTTGTTTAAGCCATGTGGTATTATTTGTTAAATGACACTACATGATTTTTTTCTTAGCTCATAACTGAAGAGCTTGGTTTAAACCTGGAAAAAGTGGATCTGGATATGATTGGCTCTTGTAAAAAGGTAATAGCTGGTTTATTAACTTGGAAGTCTATCTCTGGTTATGCATTCGATTGTTGGTTTTGTTTGTGTTTATGTATTCATTATTCATTAGCAACTTTCATATGATAGTGGTAGTGTCCTTATAGACTTTGTGTGGGTTCTGTTTTCCAAGAAATTCTTTTTCCAGATGATAACATTCTGCTGTAGGTCACTATTTCAAAGGATGACACTGTAATTCTTGATGGTTCTGGTGACAAGAAATCCCTCGAGGAAAGATGTGAACAGGTTTGAACTTCTTTCTTCTGCACAGTTTATTTTTCTTTAAATGTTTTTTTTAAAGCAGTAGTTTGCCTAAGTTTGAAATTCTGAATTTCAAATTGATCATCTCCCTGTAATGATACAGATAAGGTCATCAATTGAGTTGAGCACTTCTGATTATGACAAAGAGAAGTTACAGGAGAGATTGGCAAAACTTTCTGGTGGGGTTGCTGTCTTGAAGGTCTGCTTGTTATCTTGTATACTTGGCATTATTTTGTGGAAACAGGCTAGCGGAGCTCCCTCCTGCCCCAATACAATAAGAAATATTGATGGAAAATTATCTGAGTTATTTCTATTTTTAACAATTTATTGGAATTTGTATGCATGCTAAAAAGGAGGAAAAATATGTTTTCATTACAGATTGGAGGTGCTAGCGAAGCAGAAGTAAGTGAGAAGAAGGATAGAGTGAATGATGCTTTAAATGCAACAAAGGCAGCTGTCGAAGAGGGTATTGTACCAGGTACTTTGTATTATCCTAACTCCTTGATTTATCTTGTTGCATGAGGGATTAATACAATCTGACAAGAGTTCCATTAATAGGTGGTGGCGTTGCTCTTCTTTATGCATCAAAAGAGTTGGATAAGCTTCAAACTGCAAACTTTGATCAGAAGATTGGTGTTCAGATTATTCAGAATGCCCTAAAGGTGTGTGTAGTCTCTTTTAAAGAAAAAAATACAGCTCAAGCTGCATTCTGTCATCAGTTTGAAAATCACTTGTGTCTTTATATGTCAAATCTGATAACTTTAATTTCAATTGGTAAGAATTTTTTTTTTAATATCATTTCTCAAATTCCTTTTAATGGTTTCAAAATGCCAAGAACCAAGCAAGCAAGTACAGGTACTAATAAAGATTAAGTAGTAATTGCTTATTTCTCCCCCTTCCTCTAAAATTTGCAGACACCTGTGCATACAATTGCTTCTAATGCGGGAGTTGAGGGAGCCGTTGTTGTTGGTAAGCTATTGGAACAAGATAACCCTGATCTTGGATATGATGCAGCTAAAGGTTAGTCTGAGGAATTGGTGTTCTACCTCAATTTTCTTTCTGATTTGGTGGTTCGGCTTCCTAACTGTTATCTATTATGTACACAGGTGACTATGTTGATATGGTTAAGTCTGGCATTATTGACCCATTGAAGGTGATTAGGACTGCATTGGTAGATGCAGCTAGGTATGTTGAGGAACTGAATATCGGTTTTATATTTTGGTTGCTTGACTCTAGGTACTACATTTTATATTTTTTCTGGTTGGTTATTCGTTTGATTGCTCTTATTTGTTGCGTCTTCATGCAGTGTGTCATCTTTGATGACAACTACTGAAGCTGTTGTATTTGAACTTCCCAAAGATGAGAGGGATGCTCCAGCTATGGGTGGCGGCATGGGTGGTATGGGTGGCATGGATTACTGAGGGACCTCGAATCATGATACACATTGAGTTTAAAATCACTCTAATTCAGATTTCACGGTTACTCTATTCTCTTGATAGTTTTGGTCAAAGGCATTCATGTAATCTTAGTGAGAGATCAACATTTAGGTAGTGCCGATAAAAATTATGATTAATTGTTAGTTTTTATGGATGGTAGAACTGGGATAATATGGAACTAAAATTTTCCAAATAACACAAACTCTTCCTCCCTGGTGAAGCAAATAGAAACCTGATTTTTGCATTTATTTTCATTCAATTTACTTGCGTGATTTAAAATTGTTAGTCCATTTTTTATTTAAAATTGGGTATCTTGCTCATTTGTGCAAATTGAAAAGGCAAAGCGGAATACAAGTATGCTATCAAGCAACACCAACTCTTACACCCAAATCTTTCCCTTGGCAACCTGCTAATAAAGCCACAATACTAGTCTAAACAACCAAAGTGTTAAATGATGAGGTCGTAGGGTGCCCTTAATTTTGTAACTTTTACGAAAGGAATACTCTTGTTTTATACTTTTTTAATAGTATGTTTTAGTTTCATATCTTTTATAAAAGGTTTAGTTCATATCATGAAAGGTTTACTTGTTTCATAAATATAAGATTATGTGTATAAAGCAAAGGTATACATTTATATATAGTTATAACGTTAAATGCACAAGTTAAAGGTATGATGCTAAAATTTGAGAGGGACATGGTACAAGGGATGATATACTAATACTTGTAGTTAGGGATATTTATAGTTTCTTTTGATTTTGAGTAAAAAAAGTTTAACTAAATTGGACTATTAAAAATGTTATATTTTAACGGTTTGGTCGGTTTTTCTCTATAGAGTATGTTACTACTTAGGAGAAACGATGGTTTTTCAAATAATATTACACATCTTTTAAAACTTTTTTTTCTTGGGTTCGTTATGAGAGTAAAAAGAACTAGCAAAGCAACGTCTGAGAGTAAAGAGACAATTTGTACGACGAGGGCATGTTGGTACTATACTAGATGCAAAAATTGATCGTAAAATGACTATTGCTTAAATATTTGAAATATATAAGAATGTATGAATTGTTTGTTATAGCATGGATCTCTTTTGAACTTAGAAGATTTGAGAAGCAAATATTTGGTTGTTCTTAATTTACAACGTCATTTGAGTATTGTTCTTGTTAGTGGACTAAGAGATCGAGTCATGACTTATGTATTATAAATTGTAACAATGTAAATTAAAGTAGTTACATTTACCAGTAGAGATGGAGTCAGAATAATCTTACCCTCTACATCCTATAATTATCAATATCTGTTATGGATGTCATAAACTCAAACATATATGCGGTTCACATACTTATTTTGTCCATAGATGACAGTACTAGAGGCGACGCGAGGATGTTTGGTTGTTGTTGGAGACGATGAAGGTGAGGATACAGCTAAGGTTCGAAGAGGGAAATGGGTTCGAGAGGGAGATGCAGAACACATATTGGTTTTGCTATATATGTGTTTGTTAAATTAAGTTAATAATATATTATTAAATTCGATCTGATTTTATCTTATTGGTTTAAAAATTAATATAACTGGACCAGACCATTTGAAAAATATTTTTACTTGATACAAATCAAACCAGACTAGTTTTTAGACACCTCTACTGGTAGTTGTCCAAGTCGATTTTACATAATTTTAGATAATATGTGATAAGCTATATTCCTACTATTTAATCATAATTTTCACTTTTTTAATATTTAATTAAAAATATACTTAATTTAAAAAATAAAAAAATGAACTTAATACTTATTATGTTGAATTATTCAAACAATTTACAATTTATATTATTTATCATATGTTTTAAGCAAAATAAAAAATATATAAGAGCAAATAACATTTAAATTATTGTATCTTTAATATTAAAAATATCATTTATTATATAATGATATGTTTATAAAAAAATAAAATATTAATATTAGTTTGGTTTCGATTAGTTATGCTTTCAATATTGTAGTAACTTGTTAAGATTAATTTTAGAGAGATAGATGAAGAAGAGAAAACAGAGAGAAAGAGAGATGTTTGTATAATATTCTCATATCTCATTTCCATATCTTCTTGGCTATATATAGGCTTACAAGAGAATTAAAGAAAAATAGAGGGAATGCGTGAACAATGGTGAGTGCATGAAAGAGGAAATGCGTGAGCATCTTTTAGCAGATTGGTGGTCCTTTTATGGCTTAGTGGCCCCTTCCTTCTACCGTGTGCCCATATTTGCCATTGGAGTAACCATCTCTACGCCAGGGAACAGATTCTGCGCACCAAGCAACATCGAGTAGCATATGCACGTATCATTTCTCCCCCCTTTTAGAATCCTTGTCCTCATGGATGAAGTTGGGGTATGATTTGGTAAAAATATGAGCACTCATTTCTCAATTCCTTCTTCATCACGCCTTATCCTTTTGTGCTCCGGATCAATATTCATTGTAACTTGGATAAATTCTTTGTCTAAGGATGGGACTCGAGCTTTCAAACCCCATGTTGATGTAGATTTATATGCCTTCAGGTAGTCCAACCAATACAATGTGTTTTGGATGGCAACCTCATCAATAGGATCAACCAAAAACAACACTTCAAGGTTTTTCTTAAGTAGTTTCTCGAGGAATGGTGTGTTCTTAACACTTGATTTACTATAAGCAACAATGTGGTAGATGTTCTTCTAGTCAGGATTTATGTTCTCCGCATACTCATCCAAGCTGATCATATCTTCCTCACTTTGGAAGGAGCAAAATCTAAGTACTAGAGCATTACGTTTATGATTTTCACAATCTTCAATGCAACCTAGTTTCAAGTATTTGCCAAATTTTTCCCATAACTTGTCACAATCCTCTCTATTCTCACTCATAGATATTCCCAGCAACCAAGTTGAGTTGAGTTGGCCACAACCAAGTTGGCATTTTGCAGGGTTGCAAGTACCAACATAACTACACCAACTGTAGTCATCTTTTGCATAAGCCATCCAATATCTTCCTATGCTATGCCTATTGACCCATACTTGACCCTTCCCCATACTCCTTAAGTCTAAAGCCAATGGTTCATTACCTCTTGGTGCATTAAAATAAGCCCTATACCATGTCAGATGCTGTGAGCTCCGGCTTGCAACTGAATCTCGAATCCAATCTATTGATGGGGCCCCATCTGGAGACACCAAATTCATTGCCTCTCCTGTAAGTCCAACCTAGTAGAACCATTTCTGCCATGTTAAGTATTTCTGTCCCTTGTTAAGGCCATTGAACCAAACTGGACCTGGGATTCCTATTTTCCAAATCTCATAACGAAATCTAATGTGTGGTAATACAATAGCAACACTGTTAGTTCCATGTCGAAGATTGACTGGTCCAGTAAAAGTAAATTTCCTTTGCTCTCTTGTTTCATAACCTGACCCTGAATAATGTCCATTGATGGAAACATATAGAGCATGACTTGCAGACTGCATTGTCAAAGTTGTCCTTTCCCCCCTTTTTGATCTAATGAACTTATATCAACATTGGTCATGTACCATAAGTAATCACTAGTATTTCTAGTGACATTTATTTGCTCGAGTACCCTAGCTAATGTTATGGCTAATCTTATACCGAAAAGAGAAACATCTTCATCAAAAGTCTCCCATAGAAGCAACCTAGTATCAATTGGAATCATTTGTGCCTGTGAAGTCTGAGCTTTCAATGTTACAGTGTTAAATGCAACATGTCTACAATCTGGAAGGATGCTAATGGACCCAAGAGGCACATAGCAGTGCACCTTATTAAAAGTCACTCTAGCAGCAAATTATGGATTGAAATTGGATAAGAAAGCTACAATTATAACGTTGTTTGGTCTAAATCCTTTAAGAATCATAAGTTGCAGGGACATCAATGCTTCACGAAATTGATCATTTTGAGATAATGAACTTATCAATGTATTCCATGATACCAAATCACGACCCTCCAACAATTCCAAAATAGCCTTTGTATAACTTAATCTTCCTAATTTAGCATACATTGCCATCAAAGCATTGATTGTAAATGTTTTCCAGTCACCTGTCCTCAAGCTGTATGCATGAACTTGTTTTCCAAACCAACCTCTATGATGCGTAAGAAAATTAGAACAAACAAGTGCCACACTGTCCAAAGTAAATGAGCTAGGCTCCACATTCTTAGATAACATGGACTAAAACACTTGTAAAGAAATTTCTCATTCCTTAAACCGACACAAAGCTGCAATCAATGAATTCCAAGAAACTTGATCTCTCTCAATTATTCTTTCAAACACTTTGTATACATCCCAAATATCTCCGCACTTCCCATACAATTTCACCAGGTTATTAGCCTCAGAAACTGAATATGACCCATATACAAATTGGACACTATAGGAATGAATTTTCTTCTCTAACCTTAAGTCTTAAAGACTTGCAATTGCCTTCAGAATTGCTGGGGAAACACTTTCAAGTGGGATACCCATATGGGTCATCTGGATATATGTCAGAATGGTTTCTTGGAAAAGATTGGATCGAATTTTGGAATGCAAAGTTTCGACCCATGAGTGAGATGTAGGTTTTGACAAGGGAGGGTTGGTCGTAGAGATGGTTAGTAGAGGAGTATGTTGTAGAGCTTAATAGCACGATGAAACTCCATCAGATGACTATATTTAGGTTTTCTGATTGAACCTTCATCAGCATGAATTGACTACGGTCGTGTGCAACAATGGTCGGCAACAACTCTTTCATCACAATAATGACATAATCCTTTTTTTCTTTGTTCACGTGTCTCTCGATTGATCGATAGAGTTAATTTCAGAGAGGTGGAAGAAGAAGAGAGGGAGTTGATTTCCTTCATGGGCAAGGGCTATAGGCCTAGATAATGGCCTAAATCCAAGCCTATTACGAGGTAGTTCAGCTATAGGAGGAAGACTTGATTTATGGGTTGATTCTTGAGGCCCAGATGGTGGTGATCCATGGGACTTTATTTTGGTGTCTGAATAAGCCATTACCATTTCTTAGAGTAACTGAGGAATCCAATGCGTCTCACCAGTTTTGAGATCTAATGGGTGGAATTTCCACGGAGCATACTCCATGGCAGCAAAACAAGCATAAAAGGTGAAGAATCCAATGATTGGAACTTCAAAGTTTTTGAAGATCTTAGACAACCAACTCATCAAAATGTCAAGAGAAAGAGTTGGTGGTGGTGGTGTTGCCTTGGTGAACTCATCTGGAATGAGTGGTCCACGAAACTTTGCAAGCCATCTGTGCCATTGTAAGGTGATGCCTTCTAGATGGAAGGAAGCTAGCTACACTTGTTAATCTGGTGCAATGTTCATGAATTCGAAGTACTGTTTAGCTTAATAAATCTAGTCAATTAGGCTATCTCCAAAAAAATTTGGGAAGGACAACCTAAGGTGTTGGTGAGAGTAATCATTGTTAGGGTGAGAAATCTGTGGGCGCAAGGGTTCATTTCGTGCCAATAGATGAGGTTCAGGTGAGCTATAGGAGGCGTAAAGAGCTCGCAGCTCGATTAGCACTGCTTGTAAGGCAGTGGCCACTTGTTCGAAGCTGGACTCATGTCGTGCTAAAGTTTCAAATACCTCGTTGAGAAAATCTGCGTTGGATTAGTTCCAGTTGTTCATGGCTAGAACCGACTTTGATACCATTGTTAGGATTAATTTAAGAGAGATAGAGTAAGAAGAGAAAACAGAAAGAAAGAGAGATGTTTGTATAATATTCTCATATCTCATTTCAATATCTTATTTACTATATATAACCTTACAAGAAAATTAAAGAAAAACAGAGAGAGTGCATAAACAATAGTGATTGCGTGATAGAGGAAATGCGTAAGCATCTTCCAACATATTGGTGATCCTTCTACGGCCTAGTGGTCCTCTCTATTTGCCGTGTGCCCATCTCTGCAATTAGAGTAATCACCTTTGCGTCAGGGAACGAATTCTGTGCACCAAGCAACAACGAGCAACACACGTATCATAACTATTCTGTCCTATGCAACTATACTTAATCAATTATGATTAATTTTAAAAGAAATCATTCAATATTTATGAGTAATTACATTTTCAATTATTCAGTCATAGATTATCCATGCTTAGCTAAAATGCTCTATTGCCATATGTAATGGGATCGTTAGCGCCCTTAAAAAAAAAACCAGCTACTTGGACTTCCATCGTAGGGCTGCAACTCAAAGCAAAGCACTATTCAAGTATGATTGACGTTTTCATTCTTTTTTTCACCTCAGCAGATTCAGTCGAAGAACTTAATATTTTTCCTTTTTTTTATTTAAAAATGAATTTGACAAGTTAGACTTTAATACATGTTAAGAATTTCTTTTCTTTTTAAATTTATTTTATATACATGAATACACCAAACAAAGAAACGACAGTGAAGATAACTCAACTGCACCGTATACAAAAAAAGAAGAAGAATTTTACAGGTATGCAAGCACTTATATTTTATTTTTTTATTTTAAAAAAATGTGTTTGACTACTATTCATCATATTTTTTGAGTAGATGAAAATTATTATTATATAGAGAAATTTAAATATAATTAGGAGAGAATTTTCATTTAATAAAGTTGAAAAAAACTGTAAAATCTTGTTTGTCCAATAATAATTTTTTTATTGAACGAGAAGATCACAAAAAAATTCTTAAATATCAAAATATACTATTTTTTCCTTATAAAAATAATATATTTTAATAGTTAAAATTAATGTAAAATGATAGATAAAGTTCACTATTATCATCTTTTTTAACTAAATAATCATTGATTAATATTAATTAATTATGATCAGAGTTAACCAACCTTTTCCTTAGACCATTGCTAAAAGTTGGCTTGAGATTTTTTATTAAATTTTCATTGATTACTAGATGAATGGAATCATAAATAAAATTAAATTTATCCAGTTAAAATGTATACTTATTATATTTTTTATCTTTATTATATTGACTTAATGAAGTGGGCTTGATATATTTGAATTAGGATGAATTCAACTTACAGTTATTTTTGGGGGAAAATATATTTTAGTATTTTTTTAATTTGTTTTTTTGGTCTCTTAAACTGTATAATTTATATTTATTTTTTATTAATTCAAAATATTACATTTTCAAGATTAAAAAAAACTATTGAAAAAAGCGAAGGAAAAATAGATTAAAAAAGGTCAGGCGATCCAAAACCATGTTTAGCCCAACTACTAGCACCACTTCTATCCCCGACATAATCATTCCTTGAACTTGACCTGGTTCTCTTTTTATCTTCAAATTCTTGTTCATAACTTGAAATAAATATGTTTCTGGCTCACAGATTCACCTCAGTCCAAATACTTCCCCGTATTCATTCTTTTATCATATTCACAAAATCTGATTTCATCAACAACTTTGCCACACATACATTATATATGACGATGCACTTTTAATAACTGCAATCATAATTTTGTCTAAAATAAGTTTTGTGAACCACATTTTAAAAATTAACTAATGGATTCAAGTTTATGGTGAAAAATAAGGTTATTAAATGATGTATTTTCGTAGAATATTATAATTATAATTATAACTATTATGAAAAGTAGAATTCGTATTTTCTTATAAAAATACTATCCGAATCCAAAAAATTGACATATCAAAACATAAATTATTAAGATTTATTCCAACTATTAATGTATTTTTGCATATAATATAAATTTAACTATAAATTAATTTTAATTTATTTATTTTTTAAATTATATTTAATGGGAAAAATAAGGGAGGATGATTGCACAAATTACATACTTATTATAAAAATGAAATTTAGATATTTTATTTTTTATGACAATTTCAAACTATTATTATTAAAAATGACATAATATAAGTACATTATCTAAGTATTATTTTTACGATAAATAAGGAACACTTAGCAGTATTTCTCTCTCTAAAATTAATTGATTTAATGTATTAATTGTCATTTAATTGAGGAATTAAAAGAAAAAAACTCAAATATTCATAAAATAAATTTAAAATTTATAAATTTTCCCTTAATGAAAATTTTAAAGGAAAAAAATTAAAATAATCATAAAAATTATAATAATGGTCAATTTTCATTCCATTTTTAAAAGGGCATTTCCATCGATTTTCAATCAAAAGCTAAACATCATCATCATGATACTATGAGATCTCCGATATGCATAATACATGCTTGAGGAAGTCCATAGACAACTCCTTTTACATCAAAAGTCATTTAAGATTAAGAGAAAGAAATATAAACAAGAGGGAAAGAAAACAACAACATGGAAGACATTAATCGCAAAATAGTATACCTACTATGATTCCAAATAAAAGATTCTAGAACTTGTTACACAACAAGGCTATGAGATACTGGCTCCTTTGTGCTCACCCAAATCTCATAAATAGAAAAAATAGGTAAACAGTAAAACATCAATAGCCAGATAAAAACAAGAAAGAAATATCTAGATAAATTAAAAGCCACAAATAGAAAAATAATTAAATAATCACCACGTAACATGACATTATCAGTAATAGAAAGATAGCATGTGATAAGAAGCAAAAAGGAAAGCAGTATGAAAGAAATGCTTTACAATTACATTCCATGGATTGCTTAAAAATATCACTTGCTAGCAAGCAATTTACTAGGTAAAGTAATCAATAGTTCACAACCTAAAGATAGTATTCACTAATGCCTTTATTAGTTAGAGTACCATGCTAACTTCTCCTAAGTTATCTCTATTGCTATTTGCACAGCAATTGTGATCGATTTAATCTTCAAATTTGACTATTTTTGAAGCCTCGCCAACATATGATGTAGTACAATAAACAAGAAGTCATTATATGCGATAAACGTAAGGTAAGTGAACTCTTATGCACATGTACATATTTTACAACTACGTCATGGTATTAATTCAGATTTTAATTAACTCACCCAAACATCATTTTGCAAAAATCACTTAACATATGACCAATACACAAAAATACTTGAAGTATTAATGATACAAAGTTTAGAAAATAAAATATCATAGAAAATCTCAAGTTTACAAGTTGTAAGAGTTTCCCATGTTTTCTAAATTAATTTTAAATTTTCCAAATGTGAGGTATTTATAGAAAACCCTTGAGTTTCTCGGGAAATTACTAACAATCTCGTCATCTCCAATGTTTTTTAAATTAATTTTCAAATTTTCAAATGGAGGGCACTTATAGAATACCCATGAGCTACTCGAGCCCTCGTCGATCTTGTTGGTGAGGGTAATATCCGTTACAATGAGGATAATAGAAGTAATATCTCATTGACCACCTCAACAAACTAGAAAAATTAATCCTTTTTATTTGAAAAACATTTGCCAAGTAGTTTTCTAAAAATATTTACAAACAATAAAAAATAACCAAATGCATAAACACAACTTAAACATACCAATTATATGCTCTTAACCACCAATGGCTTCTGTAACATGCAACATACAAAATGTTTCAATTATGTGAGTGTGTGTAATACCAAATTCTCAATAATTAACCTTATATAGAGAAAGGCTATATAGAAACAAATATAATATTAAGTAAAACAATAAAAACTCCATATTTTGCACATGAAAATACCAACTCAAATATAATAGGAATTACAAGACTTACAATCTCAACATCAACTACCTTCCTTAAATAAGGAAGTACTTTGAAATAATTAATGGAATAGAGAAATTTCAAAATTTTCTTGTATGAAATCCATTTATTATTGAAACTAATTACAAGTACTAGTTTTGAAGGATTACTTAGAAGATAGGAAGAAAAAAATCCTCAATCTTCAATTCTTCATGTGGTCATAATAGCTTTTGAAGTATTAATGGACATTTAAGCACATCAAAAGAAAACATAATGTCTTGGTAGATAATTTGTCAAGAATCCTCTAGTACTCAAGTATTCGTGATTCAGTATGCTAGCAATTCCAAAAACCCAATTCTAGAATATTAAAGAAGAAGAATTATTCCTCCACTAGCTAGCCTTTGAGAACATAGAAGCGATATTGAGGTGCATGATACTTGAAAAGTGTTGTATAGTTCCTTAGAGAGAAATTTGAAAAAGTCTCCATCTTCTTCTCTTTTATAAGAGTAATTGATTAGCTTAATTTTTTCCAATTAGTTGTAATTTTAGAGTTCATTCAATTTGAAGATAGTGTAAGTAGTCAACGATGCCCGAGGACATATGTAACATTTATACCGAACCTCGTTAAATTTCTGGTGTTTTTATTTTTCTACTTTAATATATACTTTAGGTTCTTTTAGCATTATATTTTCAATAACATTATTTTTTTGGGATAATTTGAGTTTTATTCATTTAAATCATAATATTTGTGAATAGTAACTACTTAGAATAGGAAAAATATACCCAATTTTCCCAACAATTGGTATCAGAGTTGAAGGCTTTTACCTAGGTATTTGCTTGTTTTTTGTTTGTTTACTATTGTAATATAGTTGTTAGTTGTTTTAATTTGAAGAAATGATGGAAGAAAAGTATCCCTCGAACAAAGGCTAGTCATCCACGTCAGGTAGAAAAATTGTGATGAATGTAAGGTTTGAGGTGGAGAAGTTTGATGAAACGGGTCATTTCGGCATGTGGAAAGGTAAAGTTCTAGATGCTCTGTTTCAACAAGGTTTACACATAGCTATTAAAGAAGAGAAACCAGATGGAGTCGAGTGGAAAAATATCAACCGATTGACATATGGTACAATTCATTCATGTCTCTCAAGAGAACAAAAATACACATTCATAAAGGAGACATATGCAAGTAAGTTGTGGAAGACATTGGAGAACAAGTTCATGAAGAAGAACAGAAAGAATCAGTTTTATTTCAATAAGAAGTTGTTCCATTTTGATTACCTTCCATGTAGCATAATAAACGACCACATTACTGCTTTTAATCGATTAGTAGCAGATTTGTTAAGTATGGATGAAGATTTTAAAGATGAAGATTTAGCCTTGATGTTGCTAGCCTTCCATCCTAATGAGTTTGATCACCTTATTACGAGCTTACTCATTGGGAATGATAATATGTATTTTGAGAAAGTTTGCATTGCTTTGTATAGTTATGAAATTAGAAAGAAAGATAAAAAAGAAAGCATGAATGAAGCAGTAGAGACACTGTCTGTAAGAGGGCATCCGTAAACACAACAGAAAAAAAAAAGAGGTAGATCTCTTTCTAAAGGAAGGTTTGGTAAAGATGAATGTGCCTTTTGTTACGAAAAAGGATTTTGGAAGAAACACTATTCGAAGCTGTAGAAGAAAAAAAAGCTGTGATGCATGATACATGTGTAGCTAAAAGCAAGTTAGATTCGAATTTTTCATTGGTTGGTTCGTCAACAGCTTCCCATCCTTATGATTGGATTTTTAATTCAGCATGTATCTTCCATATATCTCCTAATAAGGAGTGGTTCTTTAATTTTGAAGAAATAAATGATGGGGTTGTTTTCATGGGTAATGATTATCCATGAAATTTTTTGGGGATCGATACAATTTATTTGAAGAATCAAGATGGTTCAACCAGAGTCTTGACGGATGTTCATTATGTTTCAAATATGAAGAAGAATCTCATTGTTGTGGGAGTCTTAGAATCAAAAGGCTTCATTGTGACTATGAAAAATGGGGCATTGAAGGTTACTTCTACAACACTTCTGGCGATGAAAGATGTTCGAAAGAATAACTTGTACTACTACCTCGGTATTATGGTTATTGGGACAATATTAGTAGTAGTTTCGGAGAAAAAAAGATTTATAAACTGCCAAGCTATGACATATGTGTTTGGGACATGTTAGTGAAAAAGCTTTACATGTTCTTGTAAAGTAAGGATTGTTAAAAGGTGCAAGAACCGACAAGTTGGAATTTTGTGAGCATTATGTATTGGGGAAGCAGAAAAGAGTAAGCTTTGTCACTACACTTCATAATGCAAAAGGAATCTTGGATTACATTCATACGGATGTGTGTGGGCCAACAAGAACTCCATCCATAAGTGACAAACATTATTATATCACTTTCGTCAATGACTTCTCTAGAAGAGTTTGGGTGTATCTCATAAAAAAGAAGGATGAAGTGTTGGGAATTTTTCTTAAGTAGAAGAAGATGATTGAGACTCAGACTGGTAGAAAGTCAATCGCGTGAGTTTTGATAATGACATTAAGTTCACAAATGGTCCATTTATGAAAGTTTATAAAGAAGAAGGGATAGTGCGACACTTCATTATTCGAAAAAAAACCACAACAAAACGAAGTTGCAGAATGTATGAACTGAAATTTGCTATAGAAATTTTGGTGTATGTTGTCAAATGTTGGGTTAGGTAAGTAGTATTGGGCTGAGGCTGTGACGTATGCATGTTATATTGTCAACCATCTACCATCATCTACTCTTGAAGGAAAAACACCTATGGAGGTATGGTCTGGAAAACTTGCTAGAGATTATGATTTATTACATGTGTTTGTTTCTATTGTATACTACTATGTCACAGAATCAAAGTTGGATCCAAGAGCCAAGAAATCTATTTTTTTGGGGATCCCCTCTAGTTCTAAGAGATATCGTATATGGTGCATTGAAACAAAAAAAAAATAATCTTCAGTAGAGATGTTACCTTTGATGAATCTTCCTTGTTGAGAAAGGTAATTGAGAAGATCGATGACACTTTACAACAGATGGAACAAACTTCGAAGCGAGTGGAGTTTGAAAGCAGAATTATTGACCCAATTGGTGGAGATAAGACAGAAGCTGATCCTCCATTCCCAGAAGATGAATCAAATGAAGAATGGGTTTTAACCCAAGAACCTCCACAACAACAAGGAGAAATAGTAGTTGATAGGCCATGACCACAAGTCTACCATTTAACAAAGAACCAAGTCTACCATGCACGTACAAAGCATATTGACATTCATTATCATTTCGTGTGAGAGATTATTGAAGAATATGAAGTACTAATTCAGAAGATTAATACTACAGAGAATCCCACAGATATGATGACCAAGGTGGTGACAACAATCAAGTTCAAACATTGTTCGGACTTGATCAACATCCTACAAATTTGAGTTGGATCTGGTGTCATTGATATAAAGATTGAAGAAATCATTTAAGAACCACTAAGTCGTTAAAGCGGAGATTTGTTGTAAAACTCCTTAGTGAATAATTTGAAAAATTTCCACATGGATTAGGAACCACGATGGGTGTTATATTTTGGGCTATAAATAAAGTCTCCTCCTTTTCTTTGAAAGCATCCTAAAATTTGTATATCTTCTTCTCTTTTGTAAGCATAATTGATTGGCTCAATTATGTCTAATTAGTTATTATTTTGGAGTTCATCAAATTTAAAAATAAAAGTGGTTAACGACGCCCAATGATATAAGTAACGTTTATATCGAATCTCGTTAAATTTATTATGTTTTTATTTTTTGCTTTAATATCTATTTTAATTTCTTTTAATATTATATTTTTAATAATTTTTTTTTCGAATAAGTTTGAGTTCTATTCATTTAAATCATAATATTTATGAATAATAATTATTTAAAATTAAAAAAATATATCCAATTTTTTTCCGACATAAAGTTCAATAAATTATCCGGGAAATGATCGTGGATTTTTTTGAAAAGGATCCAAATCCAAGAAATGTCAGGCCCATATTGACATGCAAGAGCCTAGACACTTGAATTCATGGAAACAGATAGACACCCTTTCTTTGAAGAAAATGTTACCCAATTACTTATTATGTAAGTTGAATATTGTGTATCAATCTGTTTCCTACATTTGAACTCATGGAAAAGTCTTCAATCTTTCTAAGACATTGATAAACTTATTCTTATTGATTGTCATAAGATTGAAAGAGAAACAATAGTTAAACTAGTAGATATGTGGACTAGAAGAATATCTCCAGATGTTGTCCCATTAAATCACTACCATGAAACTACACGAGTACGTTATAATTATCAATGAGGCTCATGTGCAACCATGAGAAAGGAACTAGGTAAATACTACTAGAACTGATTTTACATCTAAATCCTAATCTCTACTCATTTGAAAATAAGGTAATAATAGTCCGAAACATTAATGATGATCAAAATCCTAAATCCATAATTAGTTTGGCTTATTGAAAGCACAACTGGTCACATTGATTTAGAAAATCCAGATGTTGAATATGATGAAGAAGAATATTGACCAAATGATGGACGAGACTAATCAAAAACACAAGATCAAAGTCACCAAAGTGTGGTAGGATTTGACATATGACATAAAGTTGTCTGCAGAAATGGACAAAAAAATCTGTTCTGTATCAAAATACTTATCTCTCAATTAAATACGTGTAAGGTTATTGTATAAAGTAGAATAAGATAACGTTAAGTAAGAAATCTACTTTAAGGTAAAATAAGCTTACATGTGTGTGGTTAATATGTAAAGTATGATATCTGCTTTAAAACGATAAAAAAAAATTAAATTTAATAAAAATAATATTATTTTTACTCTATGTATTTAAGCATCGTAATCAAAATAATAATAAATATTATAAAAAATTTATAAAATTATAAATTAAGTAAAATTAGTAATAATTTTATTTTTATTTTTTAATGAAATAAAATAATAATAATAATGAATAATAAAATAAAACATTGATGCTCGAGAAATCGTAGTAGAACATTCTAACGATATGGGAGGAGTGAAGATTCTGAATTATAATCAAAATAATAATAAATATTATAATTTTTTTATAAAATTATAAATTTAAGTAAAATTAGTAATAATTTTTTTTATTTTTAAATGAGATAAAATGATAATAATAAAAAATAATAATTATACTATGAAAATAATAAAACATTTTTGAGAGAAAGAAGATTATTATTATTATTATAATATTTTACATTTAATTTTATATATTAACAATAAAACCAAATATATAAAGGAGTACAATAATAATTTTTATTACCACTAAACATGAGACTTACAATATCCTAAACATTCATAGCAAGCACAGAAGATCATAAATGTCATACTGATCACACCATAAAATTACTATGGCATTACAATACTTCTTTTATTTCATTAAAGGATATTTACATTGTGGAGGATCGATCGATTTGCTAATTATCTGAATCCCAAAATGATTCTGTATTTTGAGCGAGGATAACTTCTAGTTCAACTATGGGGTGATGCCCAATATTAATATTACAATGGAAAATAACACATAGCGATAATTGCATACATTTATTTAATTTAAACTTGTTATATTATTGCATGCTTAAGCCTGGACTAGATGAGCATCAATATCTTTGACAACACCAACCACATAGTCGAGATACTTTTTAGGAGGTGGAACATTCTCATTTAGCTTTTCATAATCCACGTTGATATTCACCAAACATTTGCCCTCTGGTTTTGGTGTCACGTGAAGTTTACATTTATAGCTTTTGTAATGATCCAACAAATCTCCTTCAATTGCAGTGAAACTTATTGACATTGTTTCTTCATCAATCTCAACTTTGTCCTTCAGAGTCTCAACTTTCCCATCTGTTTGTTTCACAAACTAAATAATTTACAAAAATCATCTAATATATATGTATGATATTTACGAAATTTCACCATGTGTATTATATTTTGAGTTTTTTTTTCTTTTTTTTTTAAAGTTTTTTTTAATTACATGTATGTGTAAATATGTTGCATGGTTGTTCAACATAAATATATAGAGAATCTTTGCAAATCTGGTGCATGCATAGTGTGTTTGATCACATTAATTATACGAAATTGTTGTGGACTTACCACAGCTACAAGTGACATAACATATACATTTTTTTAAATATTTTTTAATATCGAGTATATATTAGCATATATAACATATACCTCTAAATATAGAAAACGTAATAAATTAATGAATTAAATTGTAATATTATATATAATTTCTCTTCTAGCTAAGGATGTTAAGAACTGACTTTAACTATATAATTAAAATAACTGAAATTGGCTTAAAAGAGAGTCATGAATCATAAAATAGGTTAAATGGTTTACCTACACAAAATTTCCATAGTTTAATAGAGCCATGAGAATCCCAATCACCCTCGTGTACCTCAACTCCATGAACTTTATCAGAAGAGACATTAGGGAGCTGGTGAGTTTGACTCTTCACCATGCTATAAAACTTATCAGCTGAACAATTTAACTCTAAATCAACCTGTTGCTTCCCAGCTAGAGCCATATATATTAATTTTTCAACTAAGAGATACTAACCAATAATTATAAGCTTTAGTTAAACAAAATTGATGGTAGCTAGTATATATGCCTTAACACCTGTTCAGGCTGTCCCCTTTTATAGAACAAATAGTTATCACTTTTTCAAAATGCACAAAAAAGGTAAAGGAATCACTTTTTTTAATGCACATAATATGATTGCACAAATACACACCACAATTATTAATATTATTATTTTTTTGCCAACACACATCCCATATATATATATATATATATATATATATGGGCCAGCTAAAAATATCCGAAATCTTCAAATTACCATTATATGCTTGCCACCTCTTTGTCAAGGATATGTTATTATCTATTGATCATGTTAACCCTATTCCCACTTTAAATCAGATATGTTTAAAGACAGCATCTCAATGTGATAAAAATTCCCAACCACCGTGTTTTGGGCTTGTTTTTGATCGGATTGGCAGGTTTGGAGAACCTTTTAATTAAAAAAAAAAAAAAACTTCCAAACATGTATTTGGGACATTAAAATTATGAGAAGAGTGTTACTTTATTTTATTTTTAATTTTCCATCTGTGACATACTAATGGCAGAAAGGATCCAAATCCAGGAAATGTCAGGCACACATTGTTTAATTTGCACCTACAACAGCTTGGACACTTAAATTCATGGAAACAAATAGACACCCTTTCTTTGAAGAAAATGTTGACCAAATTACTTATTATGTAACTTGACTGTATATCAACTTATTTCCTATGGATATCTTAATTTAACCTCAATATTTCCCTGGTATCTAGTATAATGGAAAAGTCTTTAATCTTTCAAAACATTGATCAATTTATTCTTATTAATGATCATATTGGAAGAGAAATACAAATCTAACTAGTAGATATGTGGACTAGAATAATTCCTCCAATGGTTTTCCCATTAGATCATTACCATGAAACCCATAGAAGCATTATAATTATCAATGTATGTTCATAATAACACATACGTTGACATATGTTCAAATTTCTATGCTCATTTTCAAGTTCACTATTCAAGTAGAAGAAATTACCAAGCTTCAAATCAACATATTTAAGATATAATTTTGTTCTTAAGTATGTTAGATTTTATATTAGACCTATAATAGCTTATAGTATATTTGTACTTGATCGATAGACTAATTACTAGATTCATCAAGGACATAGATCAATTGAGCATCAATTTATTTTGATCTAATTCTTCTCGAATTAATTTTGAAATTGGCATAGATCCATTAATGTGTTAGGTTTAATCGATAGTGGACTAGATCTATTGAGAATCGATCACATTCGATCTATCTGGTCTCAGATTTTTGATTTTTATAGCCTAGATTGATGAAGATTTTGTTTAGATTGATCGATATTATTATTTTTTAATCGTTGCATGGATCATTCGATAAGGGTTTGATTTGATCTTGCAATAAGGGCTTTAACTTTAACATAATTTTTTACTCGAGTTAAATTTTTCAATTACCATATTGTCCCCATCATTTTCTGCTCTAAGAATTATTTTTTGGATAGATTAGTAATTCATCCTAAACCTAGCATTATGATTTTGTATTTCCTATATAAACAAACCTAATGCCTCTTATTCTCTCAACTACAATAGCACCAATATTTTTATCTTAAGTTCTCTCTTTCAAATTTCTTTGTAAAAACATGATCATATTTCTTTAGGCTTCTTTCTTTAATTAATTTGTCAAATATTGTTAGTTGTGCTTGATTATAATAAGCTTTATTATTTTATGATACTTTGATTAAATATTTTTATAGTTTCTTCTTTATTTTGTTCTTGAATTATTGGATCAAATAATTGTATGTGTAATATCATAATTATTTGGTTTGATTATTTATCTTAACATAATCTATTTTTATTAAACTTGTGCTTAATTTACTTATTATAGAATTGCATAATGAGTGCTTAAAAACACTAAAATTACCATGATTTAATTTACTTTAATTGATTAAATAGATTTATATTTGTATGATTTTATCATATTTTTATAAAAATTTCTATTTTTGGAATCTTTTTATTGTTTTTCAGGTATTTTTGTTACAAAATAACTTCAAGATACAAAGAAAAATACTAGAGGCAATACATCATAAATATATTGAAAAAAATGAGAAAAGTTAAAAAATATATGGAAAGAATTGGACAAAATGGGTCAAAACGGTCAAAAATATCAAAAGGCCAAAATCCTATGCGCAATCGCCCATTTGTGCCGATGCCCGCGCATAGAAATGTACGCAAGCACATACCCACAAGCAGCCAACTCCTAGCTAGCACACGCAGCTAACACACCCCCGACACATGCCTGACACACATCGTATTGATTTCCTCGTGCACCAGTATACTCCTCGTTGTATCCTATGCTCGCCAACCTCCCATCTGCCAAAATTTTCACACCTCATACTCGTGCCAATCTGTCCAAATGCGTCTAAATTTAAATTTTGAAATATTTTCCTCCCTTTTTTGGCCTTTTCCTCACCTATAAAAGGACCATATTCCCTCATTGTAAAACACACAATTTTCTAAGCTATTTTTGTCTCTAGATTTTTTTTTAGTTTTATAGTTCTTCTCTTTTTCGAAAAAACTAGCTATGTTTTTATAGATTTTTAGTTTTTGATTTAATAAGTGAAAATACAAATCCGTTTGGAGGTTTTCTTGCAACAAAATTAGCATCAAACTGTTTTAAAGATTCTTTTAAGGTATAATTTTAATGGATTCTTTATAGTTATCTTTTTATATTTTATTCTTATATGATATATTTAATTTTCTATGATTAAATTTAACATGGATAACTGTTTGTAAATATGATATAATAATAACATTGTTATGATTGCAAAATATTAAATAGGTAAAAAATCTCTATAAAATAAATTGATTTTGTTTTTATTCAAGATTTTATATTAAGAATATTATAGAGAAATATATTATTTTCATTACAAACTTAAATATGAAAGTTAGATTTTAAGGCTTAATTATCCGATCTCATTTAGAGTAGTGCTCTTTTATTTGTTGGTACAATCGTCCGGTAGTTAAACTGAAACTCTATTTCAAAGTTTTTTTTATAAGAACTATTATTCAAAAATATATTGACAACATATTTTCAGTAATAGTTTGAAACTTGAAAGTTAATACTTGCATAATTAAATTCTTAGGTTTAATTTGGATACATTAAATAAAGTTCAATTAACTCACTCCGCCTAAAGTTATGATTAGATATTTTACCATTTTCTTAGAAATAAAGCTGAAATTTAATATTTAATTAATTAATAGGCCATACCTAAGGATATTAATTAATCAATACTAAACAAAAGAATCTGGGTCTCGCCTAAGGACACTTTCATACCACAAAGAGAAAATCAACAAATATCAATTTATACCTTTAATAACCTAAATAATATGAGCAAGCATACTTAATTTAATTATTATATCGTTAAATACTCCACTGTTATGAATGATAAAAAATTACATTATTATTTAATTAATCTATATCTATGTTTATTTTTATGTTATTAGATTAACAAGTAAACAAACCAAAATATCGTGACAAGATGTTTAGGATTTAATTTTGTTTTTAAAAATTTGAATAATAAATTAAAAACCACATATATTCCTTCCTTAGATCGACATTGAGAGTATACTTATCATTTGCGATAAAATGATTCGTGCATTTGTGAGAGTTTTACAAATTGTAAAACAAAATATATTTTGCAAGATCGACATTGCATTGCCGGTCTTGTCTCATCATTACTAGATGATTTAATATTAACATATATATTCTTAAATCTTCTAATTGGGGTTATTTATTGCTGAATTTTTTTCTAGGATATACTTTGCACTTGTGTTGTTGTGCTAAGTTTTTAGATATTGGTTAAACAAGTTCGATTGCTTGTGTGACTCAAGTTATCTAAACATTGTTCAGGATCCGAACACCTTTCTTATGAATACTATGAATATAAGCAGTAGCTTGTAAGTAGATTTCTTGGGGGCATTATCTTGGATGATAGTTTCAATCCTGGCCTTGTAATTAGACCTTATTTTCACAATGGAAAGTTAGATGGTTTGTTGAATCAGTGGTTTTCCTCTTAGGTCATTGTTGTGGCCGATGTTCTTTCCATCTAAAAATATGATGTGTCAATTTTTATTTTAGCATTATTAAATTTACAAACTATTACATGTCTAGGCATCTATGAATTTTTAATTTGGAATATTTTTATTAATTACCTATTTACCCCCTCTAATTAATTAGATCTATAAATAAAAACTTTCAATAATAAATGTGGTTGAAGAAAACAAGAGGCATTTGGTTGTTTAAATATAAAATATTGAAGCCTTAATGATATGTTTAATTTCAAAATTGTCCATTAAACAATTCATAGAGTAGCAAAATAATAGGGACTATATGGTAACTGTAAAGTTTGATTTGAGTAAAAAATTAGGGTCAAATTGCAACCATCATTGCTCAATCAATCCAGACCAAGCTCGATCGATCAAACCAATATCGTTTATCAATTGAGATCCTTTTCAACCAATCTAGGCAATGATTAATAAAAATTGAGACCAAGTAAATCGAATATGATCAATATAGTCCTTCGATCAATCGAACCCAACTTCAATCAATGTACCCTAATTTTAAAATCAATTCAGAAGGACGTAGATCATACATTATTAATGCTCGATTAGTCTACCCCTTTGATCAACTTAGTAACATATTTACTAAATGTTTCTATGTGTCTAATATGAAATATAACGTATTTTAGAACAAGTATATACCTAAAACATATTGACTTGAAGCTTAAAATTTTCTTCGACTTGAATAGTGATCTTGAAAATGTTTCTAGAAACTAGTTTACATTTAAACATTTTACTCACTAATATCGTCAACACTCATAAACCTTACAAAAAGGATTGGACCCAATTGGTGAAAAACATGTAGTTTAGATCCAATGCTCACCCCCAGTAATAAGAATGGTAATGAAAATGATTTAGGGTTTTTTGTGTTTGGTTTAACTGTATCTGGAATGCAATGTAAAGCATTCTAATAGTTGTGAGAATCCTCATTCCTAGTACATGTGGAGGTAAAATAAGGGGGTTCAGGCTAGTTATTGTAGTGTCTTATATATTTTTGGGTTGGGTAAGATTAGATTTTCTAAATACAATGCAAGCCCAAAGCTAAAAATATAGTACAGTGGTGTAATGCCTAGCAAAATCAGCTACAAACTGTTAGAAAATATGACTAGAGTGTTATTTTATTTTTAATTTTCTTTTTGGGGAAGGTGGTGTTAAGGATACTGGTGAATTGCACAATGGTGTAATGCCTAGCAAAATCAGCTACAAATTGTTAGAATATATGGACCATAGAAACACAACTCAATCATTTATGTAAATGAATGTAATGTGAAAGCCTACCATGTGATTATGTTAGAGTCATAGATTATAGGGAATATTTCTACTTTGTTTATAAATAGTACAAGAGTGTAAGAGAACATGTACAAAATAAATATTTTAGTGCTTTATCTCTATCTCAAAAGGTTGTATTCTTCATTCTCTTATCTTTTTTCCATTATTCAAAATGGTATCAGAGCTTCAAGCTATGTGATCTTGCTTAAACAATGATAGATTAAACAGAAATTTCACAATCACCAATCATCAATCTCACTAATCCACCTCAAGTAATAAATCCTTCCTCTAGCCATGATTAACAAACTCTCTTTACCATTCATAATATCTTCATAGCAATAAAACTTGATGACAAAAATTTCACCATATAGAAGCACCAAATTTTGAAAATTTTGTGAAGCTTTGATTTAGAACACCATGTTCTAAAAGAGCCACCAAAGAAAATACTAAGTGATGGTAAACCAAACCCCACATTCAAAAGCTAGAAAAAACAAGATGAAATGGTAGGTTATTGGTTGATGTCCTCAATGAATGAAGATGTGTTGAAATAGGTTTCTAGATTTGAGATTTCTTAGGATGCTTAGACTACATTGGAAAAATTCATGCTTCAAAATCAAGGGCTAGAGTTATTTAAGTGAAAGAAGAAATACAAAGCTTGAAGAAAAAAATCTCAGTATAATTAATTATGTGCTAAAAATTAAACTACTTGCAGATGAACTTGACTCAATAGGGTTTGGTTTATTAGAGAAAGAAAATTTATGGCTATTTTAGGGGGACTGGATGAAACATGTTGTTGATGCAAAGTTATGTTAAGTTTCTTTGTGACTAAAAAAGAATAACAAACATTAGAACCCAAACGACACTACACGGAGGGGTTGGTGCTTTCAATTAGACTCTGATGATCAGGTAAATGCAAGAACTCTTGATGTGCAATACACGCCAACATATGATCAGCCAGCTTATGCTTTAACCAAAGCCTTATTTAAGGTACCTTTTTGTTCTCTTAAATCAAATTAATGGTTTTTCCATTGCATTTAATTTGAGGGGGATACTAGACTGTGTTTTTATAAAAGTTAGTTTAGTTAGTTACTTGTTTTTGTTTAGCCTTCTAAACCTTACATGACACTGCTTCTTTTATGAAAGATTTACATAAAATGTAATGTTTTGTGTTCTTGCATTCATTTTATATTTTTTCAATACTTGGCAATCAAATAATAAAATATCAAGTAAATATGTAGTAACAAACCAAAATCCAATAAAAACATAATTCAATTAGGGAAAAGAAAATCCAAATAGATAAGAATTAGGGCATAGGATATGAATATGAGTTGTATGCATTAATCATATAGATTGGTCTTCCATTATGATTTACAATTCTTTTTTTCAGTTTAGATGCTAAGTTACAATGAATCTTGCCGTGTGAGAGAGAAGGGAAATGGATGCATCAAACTCGAAGCAAATAAAGAAAAAAAGGGAGAGAGAAAGGTGTAGAAATCTTTCAAGAAAAGGAGTACACATGAAAAGGATATTACATATATTTGGATTATACTTTTTCCTGTTGTAAATTAATACTCTTTTTTCGTTTAAAATTATCCAAAAATAGGAAATCAATTAACATTCTATATTATGAAAATACACACAATTTGGCAAAGTTTGCAATTATCTGTTTCAAGTTGATGGGTGGATATTGACCAGGTTAGGTTGGGTTTGTAAATTTTTTGGGTCAACTCAAATAACTAAGGTTGATGAATTGATGGACCAACATCGTTACTAAATCCAAGTCAATCCAACCCTAAACTGCTTTGGTTTGGGTCGGTAGGATGGCATAAAAGTTGATTCAATAAATTTTAAGTAATAATAATAAAATAATATTATTAATTTAAAATTAACATAAATATTATTTATAATTAATAATAAAATTAATAAAAATAGAGTATAGTATATTTTAAACAAGAAGAAAAATATTAACTTATCAATAATATCATTTCATTTGTTACTAAATATTAAATCTTAAATATTAAATCTTAAATCTTAAATCGATTATATTTATTATTAATTTAATTTTTTTAACATATATATATATATATATATTAAAACTATATATTAATTATCAAACATATTATTTTTATAATTTTTACTTATTAAATATATCATTTTTATTTATGATATATAAATATTATCTATATCTAATCTTTTATTCAAAGATAATTTCAATTCTCACCGAATAAAATCACGTCATAAGAGCACAAATGATGGATCCCAATATACCATAAAAAAGTTGGATACTTTTTTTTTTTTTTTTTATGGAACTTACTAAATATTCGCATATATAATATTAATATGTAGGATAAACGTTTGTTTATTTTCATATTATTTTTTTGTTATATCCATATTATATTTAATATAAATTTTAAAAATTGATAAAATTATCATAAAAAAATACTAACGATAAAATTATGCTTTTATCAATTTTAAAAATTTACTTTAAACAACCCACCCTTATAATAAATATCGTGCTTTTAGCTTAACATGGTGGTAAGATTCCTAACTTCTATGGTATGTTATATAAATATCATGCTTTTAGCATAGATTACCAACCATTGTGTAAATTCTAACTCAAGTCATTACCAACCATTGTGTAACAGGTTGCCGAGATTATACTCTGATTTAATTAAAATCAATTTGAACGCAACCCAATCATTATTGGTTGGTATAGTTTGATTGGATTGACCGAGTTCATACGAGTTTTCTCCGCTCCTACTTCTAAAGCTAAAATGAAGTCTCGAGCAAAAAAACAAAATGGGTCGGCCACAAGCTATGCTCTCCAAGGCACATCGATCTCTTTCTCGAGGAAAAATCATTGGAAAAAAAAAAACCAAATTAAGTTTTTTCTTTCTTTCTTTTTCTAGTAAATTTTATCATCCACATTTTCAAATATAAAATTCAATACTTTTACCTTATATTATGGTTAGTTGTATATATTTGACCACAAAACCATTCACTATCTGTCAAAATTAAGTTAATCTTTATGCAATAGCATATTATTATTATTATTTTTTCAAGACTAATAGTATATATGTTGTCCAAATGCATTAATTCCAACATGCCAAACACATTTATATCTACAACTTAAAATTGGATAAGGGAATAGGATCAAGATACTAACTTATTATATAATATTTTATAATGAGATTTAAGTAAATAAATTCCTTTATATATAATAACTATTAAATATAAAGACGTTAAAAAAATTATATAAGAAATTAAATCTATTTATCCTATCCATGAGATACGATATTTACATGTAAAAACAATGACGAATTTAAGATTTATATTCCCCAGAGACATCATATACATAGTAAAAAAAATATTATTAGTTACTTTTTCAACTATATTATTAATTATTTTTCAACTATTACATATTTTTAATTAAAAAAAGATTTTATATGATTCCATTTTAGTAAGAATATGTTTAAATTATTAATTTTTTTAGAATATTAAGTACTAAAATTTTAAAATTTAAAATTCAAATAAAACAATGCATATAATTTATCAATAACTTCATTCAACATCTACAAGGATAACATCTTTATTAATATTCAAAATCTTTCAACATAAGTATAACATTTTATTTCAAAAATTTGCAATTATCCAATGTCCTTTGCAAAAAGGTGTAAATGTATGGAAAATTAAGTTAAGAATAAATTTTGTATAATTCTAAATCAAAATTAGATAATTATATATGTATATATAAAAATACAAAATAAATGACAAAATAAAAAAATTGAATAAAGGAATAATCCAAGCCCGTATCACATGGTATCCTTAAGAAAAATTTCGAAAATATATCTCCTAGGATACAATTAGCAACAAACTTACACCATAATTTTCAATCTAAGGAACTTTCAAGTGTCTAAACTCCATGAAAAGAAACCTAACTCTATATTAAAAATACAAAAATTGATAACAATTTTTTTCAACTTTCTCTTTCCTTTCTATTCTTGTTCTCTTTTGAAAGTAAGGCTACACATCTATATATAGATGAAGCCCATGAACCGAAGCCAAGAGAAAAAATTGAATTAAAAGACATGAGTTAAAGGATTAAAATTGGTTTTTGAAAAAGATGTCTACCTAGCTTTAATAACCATTGAGTTACATGCAATTGAAAAACATTTTAAACATTTTTTATTCATTTTTTTAACAATCTTCACATGAATGAAAAAAATGGAGTTTTTAAAAAGAACTACTGAAATCAAATTTTACATAGATATAGAATTCAACAGTTCAAAACTTACATAGGATAGGTAGGTACATTTATCTTACTGGTTGACTAGTAAATGCAACTCCTTTGAACTATTTTGTCATTTATGTAAGTGATGACATGCCTCACATAGGAGTCTTTACAAACACAATTGAGTTCTCATTATTATGTTTGTTTTGACCATGAACATATGCTTAATTTCATGAGAGTTTCTAAAGAATTAAGCCTTACACAATTCTCTTTCAATGCGAACCCACTTCTCTCTCACATAGGTGATCGCTTCTTTATGAGAGTAATCTGTAAAGAGTAACTCCCAATACTCCGCTCAGTATTCTCTTTCTAAGAATCATTAAAAGCCTTAACTTAACCTATATCTGATGGGTATCAATATTTTCATTATAGGAATGGACTTGAGGATAAACCTTCACTGTGATGTCACCAAGTCTTTACAACTAGGTTGTCCTTTTGAACCTAGATCTTGGGATCTCCAGTTAACTAGATTGGATTTCCTTTGCAAATCCTTATTCATTCACAGGCTTCAATCCTATTCCCATTGATGACTTATCAACTACCTCTCTAATTAATTCTTTGTTTAATAGATCTGCTATATTATCCTTTAACTTTACATATTTTATAAAGATAACCACAATTGATAATAGTTGTCTAATGACATTGTATCTATGATGTATATGTTGAGACTTACTATTATATATATTTCTACGTGCTTTGCTATAACACATTGACTATCACAATAGATGCAATAGCAGGCACAAACTTTGATCACTTTGGCATATCCTCTAAGAAATTACGTAGCCATTTGGTCTCTTTTTCACATTTATCCAAAGTGATAAATTCAAATTTCATTATGGATCTAGCAATGCAAGTATATTTTAAAAGACTTCCATGAAATATCTACACCATAGGTTTGTTTTAAAAGACCTTCATTAAACAATTGCACCATCGAATGTAAACATATATCCACTGGTGGACTTTGAATCTTTCATATTAGATACCCAGTTTGAATCACTGTATCCTTCTGGTATAACTGGATGTCTTATGCAATGAATTACATAACTATGTGTGCATCTTAAGTATCTAAGTAGTATTTTAATATCTTTCCAATGATTAGATACTAGATTGTTGGCATATTTACTTAGTTTACTTATACCGTAAGCTATGACCCATTTTATGCAACTCATCAAGTATATAATACTTTCTATCACTCTAGAATATTTCAGTTGAGACACACTCTCACCTCTATACTTAAACAAGTGTAGATTTACATCTACTAGTATTTTTATAATTCCAGAATCACCATTGTTGAATTTCTCAAGTATCTTGTCAATATAATGACATTGACTAAGAATGAGACCACTTGATATCCTTGATATCATAACTCTCAGAATTACATCAACGGGTTCCATATCTTTCATGTCAAACCTTAAATTCAACATATTCTTAATGGATTTGATAATTTGATCAATATTACCAACAATTAGCATGTCATAAATGTAAAGACATAAGATGATATAATCATATTTGGTGTCATTGACATAACCATCTTAGTTCTGATTATTTTCATTCATAGTCTCATAAATTCATTTAAATGAACTCTATTTCCCTTATGACATACAAGAAACTGCATGTTCAAAGAACAACAAGTTTCTTGATTCCATTATTAATATATTGGGTGATCTTTAACACATGAACCAAAAATTGATAAGCACTAATATGATATGCATACCCAATAAAATGAAAATTATTGTTTCTAAGATCTATCTTCTTAGGTGTAGATACAATCAATTTTGTAAGATACCTTTATACTCATAAGTATTCATAGGAATTCATCATTCCTTTAAATAAATCATATGGTGTATGTATAACATGTACTCTTTTGTGTCTATGTTGTCTTCATGTATGTAAAATATGGAGTCTGTTTATTTTACTTTGCATATCTTTCTTCCTCTAAGTATGGTTTCTTAATGTCGATTAGTAATGCACACACATACATACTTAGGTACACTTTATATACGTGCATGTTTACACACATCATAAAGTTGGTTTTTGTAGTGTGCATGCTAGGTTGAGCATTGTGTTTTTTGATGAACGAGTGAGCCGACATTGTTCATTGTGTTTTTGTTTCATTTTGGGTGCGGATATTTATTAAAATTACTCTACAATTTTGAAAAACAAATGGGATTTTTTGGCACCTCGATAGAACCCCGACGAGGTGGTCAACAAGGATCTTAGGTGAGGTTGGTTGTGTGCTTGAGTGAATTCTATAAATACCATTTTCTCTTATAATTTCTTATCTAGAAAATATGTAGCAAAACTCTATCAAATTAACATCACATTTTTCTATATTCAGATCACTATTACCTTGATTATTGTTTGGTATTAGTGATTTGTGACTGACTAAACAAAACCATTCTCTTGAGTGGTGGGTATTAGATGTGGTGTTTGCAATTGGGTTTTATGTAAGTAGCTTGGGTTTCTATAAGCATTGTATTGGTTGGTAGTTTCTATATTGCAACTTTCTCAAATCGTTGGCTATATGCAGTATATGATCAATTGTGTGTCCCATGTAAATAATTTGTGGTTTGTGGTTCCCCTACTTTGGTTGTGTGCAATAAATGATTGAATGTGTTTCCTACCTTGATTGTGTGCAGTACATGATAAAGTGTGTTTCCCACATAGGTGGTTATTAGATGTTCATGATTGAGAGTGGTCTTCACGATTGATTATTCACTTAACTTCATTACTGATCATTGATTACTAGTCACACCAAATTGCATGGTACTAGCTTTAAAATAAATTTGGGTTCGTGTGGTGGACTAATTGTTTACGGAGGTAGCAAGCAAGAGAAGTAGTAAGTAGTTTGAACCGACATCATGATTGATAGAGGTAATGGTGGTTTTATTTCCATCAGGTTGTAATTGTTGTCAAGTGGTAGCTATAAGTAATCTAAGGATGTTGTGCTTGCTCTAATATTTGTTGTCACCCCCTTACCTTGCTATATTTGGTGTTGTGCTTGCTCTAATATTTGGCTAATACAATCCAAGTTTAAATTGTGTATATTTCTACGTATTAAAGTTTAAACTCTGATTAGAAATCTTTTATTATTTATTGCTCCCTTTTTAAAACTACATAATATATCTGCTACTTATTTCTGTTTGTCTATGATTAATGTTTACTATATTCATTACTTTCTGTTAAGTATTTTACTTACTGATGTTGTGAGTTTAGGACGAGTTCTTAAAGAATCAGTATATCCTCAATATGATTATATATCGGATCTTGGACTCCTTTAATATTATTATGCATGATTGGATTATGTGTTAGGATAATCTAAGTTTATATCATGTATGTACCAACATACTAGATGTAGACTCTGTTTACAAAGCTTATTCGTTATATATTGTCACATGATTATTTCCTTTCTATGTAGCATGTTTATAGCTTTCTCTTTATTACTTTTGTTGTATTAAATTAATATTCCTACTTCCTAATTAATATTTATATTGCTTTTACATTATATCTACATGGGAGTTTGGTATGAGTTTTTAAGAAGTCAATATCTCTTTATCCTAGCAATGTACCAAGTATCGAACTCTTTATTATAGTTTGCTATGTTATGTATGATTGTATGCTATAAACGTATGATTATCATTTACTGAATATATTCCCACATACGAGGACTTAAAGTGATTGGAAACCCTTTATAGCTTTTCAGTATGTATGACTATTTTGTATGTTGTGTGATTTGTGCTATGTTTATGTATACTGCTAGCCTGGATAAGAGCATGTGAGGCACACCGTCACCTCTATGCTTACCACGGATTACTGTTTCTTATATGTTGATTGTTTTAGTTATGTGTTAAATTAAGTATGTTGTTTTGTACTTTCATTATTTTCTTAATTCATATTTGCGAAAATGATTGCATGTTAGGAAAGTATAATTATCATTTATCGTTCCCACATATGAGGTCTTAAATTTGTTGGAAATCCTTTTTATCCTTTTAGTAGTATGATTGTTTCACATGTTGTGTGATGTTTGCTATGTTTACGTATGCTGCTAGCCTAGACAGAAACCTATGAGGCACACTATCACTAGTGTCTTTACTATAGATTATTGTTTCATTTTTATGTTGATTGTTTTAGTTATATGTTGAATTAAGTATGTTTTTTGTACTTTTATTATGTTATTTGCTTAATTCATGTTCATAAGGTTTGCTTGGTTGGTTGGAATAAAGCTCGTGAAAATATTACATAGGTTAATTTTTTAACTCCTTATCTGGGTCACAATTTCCTATTTGGGTCAGAAGAGTAATTGACCTCTGTACAATTATTCCTACGTATGGAATTCTCAATTGGTATCAGAGTAGGTCATTCCTGTTTAGACATGATTGCATGGGTTCTCGTTCTAGAGCTCTATCTACATATACATATATCTTATTTGTTTGTGCTTATTGTCTTCTATAGATTGTTATTATTTTGTGAGGTTGTTTATCTATGTAAACTTCTTCTTTTTTGCATGTTCATTGCATTACTTATTTGTCTTGTATAGTCTATTAATTGTCATATTTGTTATTATGCCTAATTATTTGATCTGTTACTAATATTCTCTCCTACTAGTTGCTTTGATATATTATTTATGTGTGTTTACCTTACTTACTACTTGCTTCTTAATTTATGGTTATTTGCATGAGCATCACGTCACATGTTTTCATTATGTAGTGTCAAAGTATTAGAATTTTTCTTTCTACAATATTATACATCATATGTCATATCCCATAGATTACATCTCTTCTGTTTTACTAGGTTATTCTCTCTTATACCTAATATATTAGGAATTAGTTCTCTATTTTTCTACTATTTTTTTATGATTATCTTTTGCCTACACTTCATTGTCATATGTTTTAGATGTCATTTAAGAGAAAATCGTGATTTGTTACAAGCCAGGCTACTTGATTGTTTCTTCGCTTTTCTTTGTTCTATGCTTATTTGGGTTCACCTTGTGTATTTGTATGTCAGATTATTTACCTACCTTTAGGACTCTTTACTTACATACACTGTTGTGTAATCGGTGCAAAACTTCAAGTGCATAGTATCATAGTTTTATAATAAAGTGATAAGAAGAGTATCGTCCTCAAGGATTGGTAGCTTATTTTTTAAAAATTTCAAAATTATACTAATCTCAATTTTATCTAGAAAAATCACTAAGCTTATTGTAATTGAAATTTAATATAAAATCAATTTGAGAAAAATATGCAATAAATAAATAAAGATGTTCAAAAATCAAATTAATATAAAGAAAACTTCTAGGAAATTAATTTCACCTAATCCCTCACTATGTTTTACTTATCTAGTTAATTGAATTTAATTCTCTCTATTTGTTAGCAATTTCCAAAAAAAAATCCAAAAGCCTTTTTTGATAGTCAATTAGAAATATTCTTGTTTATTAATTTACACAAGAGTATACAATTTAATAAAGTAAGAAAGCATTAAGACCAATTATCTAATTAATGGTCAGTTAATTAGAAGCAATAAACTCGAAATAAATCAGACAAACATGAATAGAAATAATTCAAATTAACATAGAAAATCAAGCATAGTTTAGAATTAAATTACATCTTTTTCCTATAATAAAAAAAATTAGTTCATGCTAAAAATTAAATTTAACATAAACAAATTCATCATATTTTTCTGAGAGGAATTGAAAGAAAATTGAATCGCAAAAAAATCAACTTTTATGTTTCCCTGTTGTGCTCCAATCTATTTTTGTTTCCTCTATTATCTTTTTTGTACTGCTATTTGTTTTTGTTTTTCTTTTCTTCTGCATCGTCAACGTTCTTTTTTTTTCTTTCCTCTGGCCGATCCCTCTCTCTCCCTTTTTTCATTCTTCCTCTTTGATTATATATATATAATCACTCACTTTTGATTTATATATATATATCATGTTCCTGCTCATGTTTTACTTAATATCATATATATATCTAAAGATCTTAATTTAAATTTGAGAGTCCTTAGATGATACGCTTTTAAAATTTTGGATCTTCATTATCTTCAATTCTACGATAAAATTTAAATAATAATAATGAAGTCTAAATTCAATAAAAAATAAATAAAATTATACTAAAGTTAAAGTTGAGAAGTGATAAATTATGTTAAATTGTACAAGTCATCAAATACCTCAAAACTTAAAAATTTGTTTGTCTTCAAACAAAAATAAAATAAAATAAAAGACAATTATAGACAACATTAACTAGACCCCATAGAGAACTACCATTACTAATTACTTACTCTTTTTACATAAAAAATAGTAGGAAAATCAATCAAAAATTCAACAATTTGTCAAGACAGAGTTAAGAATTTACTTCAGCCTAAAGCTATGTCCTTGAGTGTGTGTGGAAAATAGTCAATTTAATTCCAAACCACCAACAAATTCAGATAAAAGTATAACAACTAAAATCAGAAAAATTCTCTCAAAACTTAACTTATAAGTCCAATTTTCAATAATCCCTTCCACTAATGTAATAAAATACCAAAGTTAGAGATCAAAAGGTCTTTAATCAAGGTTGTAATGACAGGCCACAAGGTGAGAGCTAAGAAAGAAATGGATATGAAAAATCAAAACAAACTGGGAAAATACTTGGTAGAAAGAATATCCACAAGATTCACACCATAGCTCTTTCTTGACAATATGCTCATATTGATGACACTATTATTGCTATACTTTGTGCTCTCTTTTTTTTCACCTTGATACTCAATAAGTGGAGTTCTTTTTTTCTCCTTCTTTTTTTAAAGATGTGGTTGCCTTGATATTTTTAGTCTTTACTAATTTCAACCACTTTAACCCTTTTTTGATTATTGCCTTTCACTTTCTTTTTTTTCACACTTTGATCAAATAGAGCAAACATAATATGGATTATTTAATTTGAACTAATCTTTGTAAATACAAATTTTCACCAAAGTATTTTCTCAAAATTTAAGGTAAGTTCATGGTTTTTTAGGTTTAGAATGGGAATGATTTATGTAGTTAAAAGAATAATAAGACTTATTTAAAATAAGGTTCAAGGGAGTTTACTATGGGAATATACCATGCAATGATGGTGTGATAATTAGGATGACTGATGAGTGCTCAAAAAACACTAAAATAACCATGATTTTATGCACATTAATTGATTACAAATATATATATTTATATGTTTTATCATATATTTATATAAATTTGTCTTTTTCGGAATCACGGGTATTTTTATTGTTTTTCAGGTATTTTGGCTTAAAAACGCAACTTAAAGACTCAAAGAGGAATACTGGAAGCAATACATCACAAATATATTAATAAATAAATGGGGAAAAGTCAACAAATATGGAAAAATTGGATAAATTGGGTCAAAAAGGTCAAAAATGTCAAAAAGGAGAAAATCGCGCAGTCGCGTCGCGAAGCTGCTCAGCCGCGCGCCCCATCCCGTGCGCGCCAGTGCCCAAGCCCCATCCCGCGCGCGCCTGCCTACCAATCCACGCGCTCCACAGAGCGCGACTACTGTTCATCCGCACGCGCCCATGCGCGTCCAGCTCCCTCCGTGCGCGCCCATGCCCGTTTCGCCTCATTTTTCATGTGCAGCCACCCCACGTCGTGCTGACGTCATCAAATGACGTCAGCAATCACTAATCCGCGTTTTAACATTTTTTTAACATTTGTTTCTCTAATTTTTCTCTCCATCCTCACCTATAAATACCCCCCTTCTCTTCACTTCTAAACACACCTTAAAACCATTCTTCTCTTCTCTTTCTTTCTCTCATTTCTTAGTTTTTAAGTTTTTCTTAGTTTCTTTCTTAGTTTCTAAGCTTTTCTTAGTTTGTTTCTTAGTTTTTAGTTAAATTCTCTTAGTTTTAGAGTTCTTCTCTTTTTGAGAGGAACTTGTAATGTTTTTGTAATTTATTAGCTTTTTGATTCAATAAATGGGAGTGCAAATTCCGCTTGGAGGTTTTCCAGCAACGGGAATAGCATCGAAGTTCTGTAAGGATTTTATTTTCTTTACAGTTATTTTTTATGCTTTATTCTTACATGTTATATTTAATTTGTCTGTGATTCAATTAAACTCTGCTGGCTGTTTATAATCATGATATAATAATAACGTTGTTATGCTTGCGAAATATTAAATAGGTGAAAATTTCTAAAATGAATTGATTTTATTTTTATTTAAGATTTTATATTAAGAATGTTAGAGAGAAATATATTATTTTTCATTACAAACTTAAAACTGAAAATTAGATTTTAAGGTTTAGTTATCCGGTCTAATTTAGAGTAGTGCTATTTTATTTGTTGGTACAATCGCCCGGTAGTTAGAGTGAAACTCTATTTCAAAAGTTTTTATAAGAATTATTATGTGAAAATGTATTGACAACATGTTTTCAGTAGTGGTTTTAAAACTTGAAAGTTAGTACTCGGATAATTAAATTCCTATGTTTAATTTGGACACCTTGAATAAAGTTTAAACTGTCTAACCCCACCTAAGGTGGCATTTAAATGGTTCATTTTCAATCTCTTAGAAAAAGGAATTAATTTAATTAACCAAATTAGTTATCAACCCCACCCATAAGTGTTAATTGATTTGTTTAGTTAACAAAGAATATCTAACCCCACCAAATGTGGTATTTATATAAAAAAAAAGAGAATCAATAAAATATCAATTTATATCTTTAATAACCTAGATAATATGAGCAAGCATAATTAATTTAGTTATTATATCCATAAATACTCCACTATTATAAATAATAAAATTTGCATAAATATTTATTGAATCTGTATCTATGTTTATTTTTATGTCATTAGATTATATTTATTGAATCTGTATCTATGTTTATTTTTATGTTATTAGATTATATTTATTGAATCTGTATCTATGTTTATTTTTATGTTATTAGATTATATTTATTTAATCTGTATCTACGTTTATTTTTATGTTATTAGATTATATTTATTTAATCTGTATCTACGTTTATTTTTATGTTATTAGATTAGAAACACAAAAACCAAACTATCGTGACAGTAGGATTTAATTTCGTTTTTAAAAGTTTGAATAATAAATTAAAAACCACATACATTCCTTCCTTAGATCGACCTTGGGAGTATACTTATCATTTTCTACGAAATGATTCGTGCACTTGCGAGAGTTTTATAAATATTAAAACCAAAGTATTGGCAAGAATCGGCGATGCCGGTTTTCGCTCATCAATGACTGGGAAAGCTTTTTGATTGTAAAAAAAATTGCCTAGATCATTTCTCTAATAGTTTGTATTAATTAGGATTTCACCTTAAGGATCCATCAACGGATTCTAGAGCAAAGCAAGATTAAACTTTCCTAACCTAGTTAATTCAACTTCTTTTCTTCATAAACAAGCACCAAAATCCAAATTATTCAAATAAAAAAAATTAATAATAAAAGAAATTTTTATGGGATATCTTCCATAAGCGCTTGTTTTATAGTTTATAACCAGACTTTTCAATTTTCATCAATTAGGATTTCCAAGGGGAATAAATGCACCATTCGTCTCCACTTGTTCTCCATAATAGTGCTTCAATCTCTAACCATTAACTTTGAATATATTTCCTACCTTGTCCTTCAAGTCTATTGCTTCAAAATTGGAAAATTTGTCAATTGTATAAGAACCTGTCCATCTTGATCTTAACTTACCTAGGAAATTTTTTAGTCATCAATTAAAAAGAAAAACCTGTTATCATGGAGTAAACTCACACTTAAGAATATGTTTGTCATGCCACTTCTTTGTCCGGTCTTTGTAGATTTTGCATTTTTATATGTATCATCCTGGAACTCATCCGTTTCATTCAATTAAAGACGTCACTTTTTCCTTACTACCTTCAAATCAAAATTAAACTTCTTTACAACCCAAGAAGATTTATGCTCCAACTTAACAGGGAGATGAAATGATTTTCCAATCAAAAAGTCATCCATGAAAATTTCCATTATATCTTCCACCATATAAGAAATGATAACCATCATGCAATGTTGAAATGTTGTTGGGGCATTGCACAATCCAAAGGGTATCTTTCTAAAATAAAATGTTCTGTAGGGGCATATGAATTTAATTTTATGCTTATCTTTGGGGGCTATGGCAATCTGGTTATACCCCAAATAACCATCTAAGAAGCAATAATAGGGATATTCGGCCAATCAATCCAACATTTGATCAATGAATAAAAATGAAAAATGATCATTCCTTGTTGCTTTGTTTAACATATGGTAATCTATACATACATGCCAACTCATGACTATTCTTGTAGGAATAAACTCATTGTTTTCATTTTCACCACCATCATTCCACCCTTTTTAGTAAAACATGCACTACACTTACCCATGAGCTGTCTGAAATAGCATAAATAATTCCAGCATTGAAGAGTTTCAAAAATTTAAATCTCACAACTTCCTTTATTATTGGATTTAATCTTTTTTGGGGCTCAATTGATGGTTTGTAAGGTTCCTTCATTAGAATCTTGTGTATGAAAATGGATGGACTTATACCTTTATGTCAGAGATAGTCTATCCCAAGGCTATTCTATGCTCTCTTAACACACAGTAACTTTTCCTCTTCTTCGGGTGTAAGTGATACCGCAATAATCACTAGAAAGGTGTAACTATCACCCAATAATGTATAGCAAATATGCTAAAGTAATTGATTCAACTTTGGAGTTATAGTTTGATGCACTTTTTCTGTTGCGATTATAGAATCCGTCTTTGCTACCATTGGCTTCAGCCTCTTCACTTGTTTGCTAAATGATATAACCTGTTGCAATTCTTCCAACGCAAATACATAGTGAAGAAATTCTTCACTAACAAAAGGTAAACCAAATTCACAAACATCAAAGTTATTGAAATCATAAGCATGAGATGAAGTAGTGATACATTGTTCTAGGTGATCGACTGGCATATCTTCTTGAAAGGCTTCTACTTCACATTGTTCAATGATATCTACCCAAAATCTAGTTCTTTGATCTTCTGAAAATCTCATGGCTTCGTAGATGTTGAACATAACCTCTTCCTTGATCACTCTCAATGTTAACTCACCCTTTTAAACATCCATTAAAGTCATTCCCGTAGCCAAGAATGGTCGGCCAAGAATTAACGGGACATCTCGGTTATCATCCATATCTAACACCACAAAATCAGTAGGCAAAATAAATTTATCCACCTTTACCAATACATCTTCTATGATTCCACATGGATACTTGATAGATCGATCTATTAGTTATAAAAAAATTGTTGTTTGTTTCATCTCTCCATGTCACAATTTCCTATAAACAGACAATGGTATAAGATTAATGCTAGCACCAAGATCGTATAAAAATTTATCAAAAAATGAATTTCAAATAGTGCAAGGTAGAGTGAAACTCCCTAGATCTTTTAATTTTTGAAGTAATTTCTTTTGAAGAATGGCATTACATTCTACAGAAAGCTTCACTATTTCAAACCTTTCCAACATTTTCTTCTTGGAATGATGTCCTTTAAGAATTTTGCATAATTGGGATTTGTTCTAAGGCATCTACAAAAGGAATATTTATGTGAATTTCCTTAAAGATATCCAAAAACTTAGAAAATTTCTTACCTAATTTTTGTTTTTCAAAGCGTTAAGGATAAGGAAGTGGAGTAGAGAGAATATGAGGATTGTTAGGAAATGAAATTGATGGAGGCATGTCAGTCTCTCTTAGTGTATCATCAAAAATCTTCTCTTCTTCTACCTTATTATTTCTTTGACCATTATTTGGAGCTGTTGGGGTCGACTCGGTTTCCTTTTATGGTGATCTCTTAATTTCCCTTCCACTCCTAAGTGTAATGGCCTTGCACTGTTCCTTTGGATTCACTTCTATATTTCTAGAAAAAGTTCCTCTTTTTATTAACATTAATGGTTGTGGCAAGTTTCCCAATTTTCACTTTAAGATTTTTCATAGTGGCTCTCATATTGCTAAAATAAGTCTCAATGGTATCCATCCATGAATCTCTCTTTTTAAACTTTGCTTTGGTATTCTCAATAAAGGAAACCATGGCATCCTCAAGTGACATCTTCTTCTCGCTTGGTTGACTATCAAACCTTGGAGGAGATTGTAGCACATTCTTTGTGTTTCTATAAGAAAAATTCTTGTGATTCGAAGACCTTTTGCATAGGATTACCACGATAGTTGTAGTTTTTATTATTGATGTATTGAACCTATTCTTGACTTGTTTCATTCATCAAAACTGTCATACTCAAATCTGTAATATATATTCTATATTTTGTGGTATTCTCTGGGTTGTCAAGGTAGAAATCTGATGAGATAGAGAAGCAACTTGACCTGAAAGGGCAATAAATGCCTCCAATTCATGAAACCCAGTAACTTTCTTAGCCATAGATCTTTCAGTTGGACATTGATAGTTGTTTGAGACCATTTCTTCCAAAAGAGAAGTAGCACCTTCCACTGTCTTTGACATCAGATTTCCACCAGAAGTAGTATCAACTATAGTTCTAGTTTACCCATTTAACCCATTATAGAACATCTGAACTTGCAACCAATCCAGCAATCCATGTTGAACGCAACGCCGAATCATATATTTATACCTTTCTTATGCTTCATAGAGTGTCTCAAAATCATTTTTTCTGAATTGACCAATCTCACTCCTAAGTTTGGTTGTTTTTGCAGGTGGAAGTAATTTAACAAGAAAATTTTCTACCATGTACTGCCAACTAGTGATGCTTCCTGGTTGTAGAGATTGTAGTCAACCTCTAGCCTTATCTCTCAATGAAAAAGGACACAATCTCAGTCTAATGATGTCTTCAATTACACCATTCATCTTTGTAGTGTCACAAATCTCCAAAAACATTGCCAAATCAATATTGGGATCATCAAGTGGCGATCCGTTAAATGAGGCTTATTGCACTATGTTGATCAATGCAAGTTTGAGCTCGAAATTATTGGCATTAATGGTCTAGCGTCTTACACCTGAGTAATTGTCATTCATAATTGGCCTTACATAATTCTTCAATGTGTGTGGTTATACATTATGTTCTTCTTCAACAATGACTAGTACTTTCTTCTTTCTTCATGATCTAAACGTTCTTTCAATCTTCAGATCGAAAGGAAAAATGTTTCGAGTTCTAACATGGCGCATCCAACGTAAAAAAACACACCTAGAAAAAAAATATAATTCTAAATTAAAACCAAGATTACTTTGTATCGATATTGGAAAAAATAAGAAAAAAATCAATCCCTGATAACGGTGCCAAAAACTTGATTGGTACAAAACTGCAAGTGCACAGTATTATGTTTTATAATAAAGTGATAAGAAGAGTATCATCCTCAGGGATTGATAACTTATTTTTAAAAAATACCAAAATTATACTAATCTCAATTTTATCTAGAAAAGTCACTAAACTTATTGTAATTGAAATAAAAAATAAAATCAATTTGAAGAAAATATGCAAAAGAAAATAAAGATGTTCAAAAATCAAATTAATGGGAAGAAAACTTATAGGAAATCGATTTCACATAACCCTTCACTATGTTTTACTCATTCAGCTAATTAAATTTAATTCTCTCTGTTTGTTAGCAATCTCCAAAAAAAAATATCCAAAAGTCTATTTCGATAATTAATTAGAAATATTCTTGTTCATGAATTTACACAAGAGTATGCAATTTAATAAAGCAAGAGAGCATTAAGACCAATGATTTTAATACTACACAGGTTCATACAAGTCTTTCGATCTCTATATTTACGTATGTTGAAATATTCCAAATCTATATTATAATTCCCTCTTTCGATAGTAAATATAAAGAATAAAATCATCTAATTAATGACCAGTTAATTAGAAGCAATAAACTCAGAATAAATCAGACAAACATGAATAGAAATAATTCAAATTAACATAAAAATAAAATATAGTTCAGAATTAAATTACATCTTTCTCCTAGAATAAAGAAAAATTTGTTAATGCTAAAAATTAAATTTAACATAAATAAATTTACCATAATTTTACGAGAGGAATTGAAAGAAAATTGAATCGCAAAAAGAATCTGCTTTCACGTTTCTCTGTTGTGCTCCAATCTAAGTTGTTTAATACATGTTTTAGTTAACATTTTAAGTATTGTTTAAAACTTGGATAATAGTATATATGATTTTTTGATTTACTTATGTTATAATTAGTAAGGTCGCTACAGTAATGCATGGATCTGGATGACGAGTTGTAAGTCCCATTGTTAAGCCTTGTGTTGGCATTTGAAGAGCAATAATACCTTATAAGTGTCGATGGTATATGTGGATGACTAATTCTGTTATAAGTTGAAGAAAATCATAGATATTATATGAAAAGATAAAACAAGAAATGCATGTTAAATGTTTCATGTATGATAACTTAGCATATTTTATCATGACTTAATTTCATGATTTCATGATTGTAATACATGTATCTTGATAGTTAATAATAGACAATTATGTTGATAATTAAGAACTTTAATTAGCGTTTAAAGATATTATATTTATAATTAGTTAATTTCCATAGTTTACAAGCATTTTATTTATGTCTAGTTTAAACTATTCTCCATCTTTTCCTGCATCATCAAAAACATCATCTTCTTCTTCTTTGAAGAATGAAAACATCATCAGTAGTGATGAACTCACAATTGAAAATTTTAAAAAACCAATTGATCACTGGAGGATCCCAAAGGTCCACAGAGATCAAATTTATAAAACAAAGATGATGAATCTTTTTAAAACTGATTACATCATTAAAACAAAAGAAAAGGATATTGAACTTTCTTCACCTTTTGAAACTATTCAATTATTTTCAAAAGAATCATTACAAAAACATTTTGAAAAGAATTTCAAGTATTTTCATATCAGATTAGTTTAAGTTGGACTAAGACCATTAACTAGAGATGGTTTATCATCAACAATCTTAGGTGTTCTTAGGGACGCTAGACTGGAGGAATTCAAAGAAACACTATAGGAACAGTTGAAACAAGCCTAGGATTAGGTCTCGTATCATTCGATTGTTTTCCAAAAAATTTAGTTTCATTACGTGACCCGTTCATATTAGACTCATTCATGTTACAAATCCAAACAAATAATTCAAAGGTTAAGAAAGGAGCAATTCCATTAGCCTTAATTTATAGAGTTCATTATAAAGTTATGATGTCTGCTTGGGATACCAGACATATCCAACATTCCAAAAAAGGAGAAACCCTCCTATTACAAACTGATCTTTCTAGATCAAATATTATAATTCCCAAATCAAATTACTTGAAACCAAGTAGTATTTCCATATAGGTGGCTACTAGAAGGTGTAAAATAACCAGAGTCTAACCTAAATCAACCCCAGAAACCAGAACAAAGTAAGGAACTTAGGGAAATCATAGAATACAGACATGGTAGTGTCGAACTTAGGTTTGATAGGAGCTAGAGTCTAAGATATTCCTCAGTAGAGTCAACCTTAGATTCAATCTCATCATATTCACCATTCAAAACCAAACCTAGAGTGTCTACTTCAAATATCCCTAGGAAAAATCTCAAAACCATAGACTACACCAATGCCAACACCAGTCTATACGGTAGGATCAAAAATTAGATAGCTCACCATAGTTATCTCCAATATTTCCTTCATCACAAACTCATTCCCAAGCCTCATCCATACCAGCTAGGGAAAATTAGTTAAATGTATTAACTACGAAGGTCCCAGTATTAGACATAGAAATCCTACGTCTAGACTTAGAAGCTCCTAGTAATAAAAAATATAAAAAATGATTTTTCAAAACATACAATGAAAAAGATAGGGCTAGAGCCTTTAGCAAACATGCTAGGTATGTTGAAAAACATCAACAAAATGTATTATTTTTTGAATGGTTAAAAATATTTTGGGAGTCCAAAGGTCAACCTTTACCCTTCGAATTACAATCAGATATCACTTTTGTATTAATAGAAACATCACCAATGGTAACAACCATTATAAGAAAAAAAAATTTGCATTGGTTAACCCAAAACCAATTAGCTTAGCAAAACCAATAATAGTCAGCATAGTTAACCCTACACAAGTTAGTATGGTTGAATCATTGCCTAAACCTATAGAAACCCCTATAGTTCTAGAAGCAATATTACATGAACCTATAGTTGACCCTATAGTTGAAACCATTCTTTTTCCCCAAATTAGTACTAGCAAAGCCATCATAGAAGATTTCGATAAACTACTTGAGGAAAGTGATATTAACCCATACTCAATTGAATCAATCAAAACAATTGACATGATCAACACAAAAAAGAAAACACCAGTCTGGAAAACTCCATATGGTATCATCGAAGTTGAACATCCACCTTTAAGGCCAATTAGCTTCATTTATGTAGATATTATGGTAGAAGCCTATCCTCTTAAAAATCCTCAAGAGAACCAGGTAGCTAACCTCAAAAACATAATCACTCAAAATAATTTTACTAATATTAGCCTAGATAACATAGGTAAACAACTTATTAGGATAGAGAAGAATAAAAAGACTAATCTTTCCACAAACTCCTACCAAGCTATAGATAGTAAAATTCAAAACCCTATATTTAAACCCTTCCAGGTTTCCAAACCAGCCTAGGAAGAAAGATCATCAAAGTTTGAAAACTTCAAAATTGGAACAAAACCCTTAGGTCCCAATTAGAAGACCAAGCTTCAAACACAAAACCAGGTTTAGTTGTACCTTAGTCACAAATGACTTCAAAGTTAACTCTAAAACCAATACAGAATCTTAGTGTTCTTAGCAAACTAGGATCTAGTATATCATCTTAAGATAGTTCCCAAGAAACCCTTTCTGAACCAACTCCTCAAATTCAAAAATTAAAATGGAAAGAACCTAGCCAAGACATGTATCCATACACCATAGATACCCAACCTAGTCAGGTTACCCAACCAAAATATAATGCGTCATCTACCTATGTTTGGAATATAGATGGAATGATAGAACAACAGATATTACATGTTTTACAACAGATGACAATGGCGTCAAATGCTTATAAAACACAAATTGGTACAACTGATAAAATAGTTGTAGAATTATTAATAGCTGGTTTCTCATGCCAACTAAAAGGATGGTGGGATTACTATCTTACAAACCAAAAAAGTTAGATATTGTGAATGCAATATTGACAGGCGAGTATGGAGAACCCATACTTGATCAACAAGGGGCTACAATTCAAAATGCAGTCTCTACATTACTCTTTACTGTATCACATCATTTTATGGGAGATTCATCCTATTTAAAAGATAAAAACGTTGATCTTCTTTCCAACATAAAATGTAGGAAGATGAGCAATTTTCAAAATTATAAAACTATATTTCTGAGCAGATTTATGTTAAGAGATGACTCTACCCAGTCGTTCTGGAAAGAGAAGTTTCTAGTAGGACTTCCTCCTCTTTTGGGTGAGAGGACCAGAAACAAAATTCGCGAAGTATATGAGAACCATATTATTCCCTATGATCAACTAACTTATGGTGAATTGATCAGCTTTGCTCAAAAATAGGGTCCTCAAATTTGTCGAGACTTGAAAATCCAAAAATAAATGAAATTGAAACTTAAGCTTTCCAAAAGAGAAATTGGATCATTTTGCAAACAATTTGATATCAGTCTCTCTACAGAACAAAACTGTGGTGTCAACTGCAGTAAAAATATTACCAAATCTTATAAGAAAGAACATAAAACTTATAAGAGATTTTCAAAAACCAGAAAACCATTCCTTGAAAAAAGAATGATTTTTTTTATAAAAAAAAGATTATAAAAGAAATTTTAATAAGGAATCAAAACCTAATAAACCCTTTAAATTTTTTAAGTGTTTTAAGTGTGGTAAGAAAGGCCATACTGCAAAATTTTGTAAGATGTCTAAAAAACTTCATGAACTAAACCTTGAAGAAGACACCTTAATTAAAATCTCTACCTTAATGGTAGAAGAAACATCATCATCTGAGTCTGAACCTTGGTCAGACGACTTAGAAGATTCAAATCCCCAAAATGATGAGTTAGCCTCAACTAACTCAGAAACTGGAAATAAAAGGATTAACATATTAAGTAAGGAAGAATATAAAAAACTTCAAACTAAAATTCGTAAGTTAAATGATCCCGTTATCACCAAATTATATGTTGATCACTTAGCTAGTTCCCTAGCCAAAGCCCAACAATTACCAAAACGTTTTGAACTTCTAAATACTAGCACAAGCTATTATGACCTCACTGCTATTCTGGATCGTAAAAACAAAAATACCAAACCAGAAAGTCAAGTTCAAGACTTAAAAAATGAAATCAAAACTATTAAGCTATAACTTCACCAACTTAAAGAAAAGCATAAAGAATATGACCTCAAGTTTAAACTACTTGACAAAATAGGAATTACAACACTAATCAACATGGATTCAGATGACGAATCTGATCAATTAAAAAACGTGGAACGAGTTTCAAAGGATACTCTCCAACTCCTTCAACAAATTACAACTAGGAAATATAAGATAAGAATTACTCTTGTATTCCATGATCAATCAAAAATTAAGACAATAGCCTTTTTTGATACAGGTGCTGACCTCAACTACATTAACCCAACAATCGTACCTAGATGATTTTATAAAAAAATGGATGAAAAACTTTCTTCAACTAATCAATCAAGAATGAATATTATAGGAAAAACTGAAATAACAATCCTTAATAAATCATTCCTTATCAAGACTCAATTTGTTATATTTTCTGATATTAGTTATTCAGCTATATTAGGAACTCCATTCGTGGATATTATTACCCCATATTTTGTTAGAACAGAAAAAAATTCATTTAAAATTGAAGACGAAACCTTCAATTTTCCCTTCATCAAAGAACCAAAAACTAGAAATCTCAACCTTATTAAACCAATTCTATCCATCAAAAGGAGATTTATGTTCTTATCAAACATAGAGAAAAGGACCTTCTCTATCTCAAATCAAGAATTCAATCTCATACTGTTGAGAAAGAACTACAAATCCCAGAGATAAAAGAAAAAATCTCTAAGCTACAAAACTCTTTTTAAAAAGAGGTTTGCTCTGAATTACCTAGTTCTTTCTGGGATAGAAAAGAACACATGGTAGATTTACGAACTGAATTATGTCCTAAGTTTCTAAACCTTCTTCCATATTATCAAAAAGAGTGGATTGACATTATCAGCCAAAAAGATGAATCTTTTTCAAACCAATATTAGGTTTTTTGGACATAATGTGTCTAATGGAACTATTATTCTAATCGAAAGATAATGTGTCTAATGTTTCCTGATAAGATCATACACAAAACTCAACTACAACGATTTCTTGGTAGCTTAAGTTATATCCTAAGTTTCTATCCTAATATTAACATATTGGCAAAGCCATTACATAATAGGCTCAAGAAAACCCCTGAGCCATGGAAAGAAGAACACACAAAAATTATGCAAAAAATAAAAGCACAAGTTCAAAACATCCCATGTTTACATCTTACGAATCCAACACTTCCCAAGATAGTAAAAACTAATGCCAATGAACTTGGCTATAGTGGGATATTAAAACAAGTCCAGGAAGATAAAGAACTTATAGTTCAATTTGTCTCTGGCCATTGGAATGATTGTCAGAAAAATTATTCCACTGTCAAAAAATAAGTATTAGCAATATTACTTTGTATTTTTAAATTTCAATAAGATTTATTAAATCAAAGATTTTTGTTAAGAATTGATTGTAAATCTACAAAAGAGATTTTATTAAAAGATGTTAAAAACATTCCATCAAAATAATTTTTTGCTAGATGGTAAGCTTTATTAAGTGTTTTTGATTTTGATATTGAATTTATCAGAGGAGAAAACAATTTATTACCAGATTTTTTAACTAGAGAATTTCTCCAAAACAAGTTTAAAGATGGATAAAAAGAAAAAATATAAGGAGAAAAGGGAACCTCCTAACCCTTCTATTACCAGCTTCTCATCGGAAAAACCCATCATTACCTGGTCCCAAGCGACCCAAACCAAAACAGAATCATCTTCCCAACAACCTATGGAAGAATCATCACCTCAACTATCATCATTAGATGAGGAACTATATCAACGAGTCTGAGAATGGATTTTAGGACTCAAAGAATACCCAAATTTTGATTTATTACAAGCAACCTATGCCAACATCCCAGGACTAGGTGCACCATTTCAAATAGAAGCCCTAGCCTTTAAAGGCAAGAAAAAGGAAGCAACAGATTTTCGTTATTTTCAAATCTACAATAAAATTTAAATAATAATAATGAAGTCTAAATTTAATAAAAAATTAATAATATTAGACTAAAGTTAAAGTTAAAAATGATAAATTATGTCAAATTGTGTAAGTCATTACTGTGACTAGACTATTGTATTTTATTGGCATTCCTAGTGTTTAAGGTGTTGATCCCATCTAAGCATGTCTCTTGTTTTTATGTTCGAACTTGAACCTTTTTCACATGTTTAGATATTTTAATAGCATCTATTGTTTCTTCTCTTTCTTAGGAGTGTTGTTTGTGTTACTCACTAATTAGTCAATATCTTTTCTTCTCTTCACTAGCAATGATGTGAGTGTTGCCAGTGATCTCTTTTGAGGAAACAATGTGTAATTTGTTTCCATTTCTTTCTCTAGAGGCAACACTATTTATTTTGTGTTGATAATCTCTCGTAATATGGCTTGCACTGTTCATAGAAAATATAAGCTTGAATGATTAGTATATCATAAAAAGCAATAAATATGTTAAAATAATCAAGTAACTACTATTGCGATACATACACAATAACCAAAAAATATACATACATGCATGTATATAAATAATCAAGATTTAAAGTCAAAATCAAAACAAGTGAAAACGTTAACGGTAACAAAGAAAAAAAAACAGTAAACGTAAAACATCTGAATTAATATGCTAAAATAGTTACGAAGGTAAAAAATAAAAAATAAAAAAACAAACAAACAAACAAAAATAAACAAACCATAACCAATACAAGGAAATGCAATAAACTGAATTAAGAAAAAAGAAATTAAAGTTAACAGTCAAAACTAAAACAAATTAGTAGAATCGGCAAACAAATAGCAAAAACTGAATAGAAAATGAATCGATAAAAAGTAAAAACCATACTTGGAAAGAAACCACCTAACAGATTCAGAAATATAAACCTGTCGAAATGCAAACCTTCACGGTAACAAATTATTAGACAGAGAGGTAACTAATTCAGTATCACTCTTAAATAATTTAGGCCAAGTCTTTGGCGGTGGTTGTGGAAGATTGGCTTGTTGTTGTGAAGGTTCATGTGTTGTAAGTTGGAACAAAGCTTGGAAATTAGCCATCATGAGATACAAGAAGTCATGGGAATGAGAGTTGCATTATATCCATCATTATAAACCCATACATCATTGTCTTTCTTCTTGAGAGTTACACCGTTGTCTTTCTTCATCCTAGTTGAAAAACAAAGCAAATACTTAATTAAATAAATGCTTCAGGTTTCACCTGAATGGGAAGCAGGACCATGCCCATGCCGAAAGACCAATAGAATGTGTTCAAAATGCATATATAAAACTGCTCTTTCATTGATCATTTTGCTGCTGGTTTAACAAAACATATGGGCTAACATTTTACGATCAAAGTCAACCTCCAAAAGCCCATCAATTATCAGCACAGGATACTTTCATAACGAGAAGCTAAAAAATAAAAGCAAAATAAATATGCAATTAAATGTTATAATACGAGTTGCGATGTAGAACAGATAGTAAAAGATGTTTGGGAATTTATTTTTTTAAATCACTTTTTAAAATTTATAGTAATAAAATAATACCTTAATAATATTAAATGAATTCAATTAAATTACATAAAATAATAACAATCTAAATAATAATAGTTCATAGTTCAATTAAAAAAATATTTAATATAAAATAATACATATATTTTTAATAATAAAAATACATAAATGTGAGACTAAGAGATTTTGTTTATGTTAACAAGTTTTAATAGCTAATATTTTTTTAATTTTGATCAAATAGTTTTCAAATATTTTCTGTATATTCAATTAGATTAATATAGTGTACATTTTTAATATAAAGAAATTCATTTTTACCATGGTTTTTTAAGGTAAATATTTTTACTGACTAAAAAAACCACAAATTGGGTGAAAATAGGTGCATTACTCTTTTAAACGAATCATTCTTGGTTAAAATTTCTCCGTCCGACAAAGAAGTGAGAACAACAATTTTGTTTTGCTAGCAGAGATCAAGAAATTTTAACATGGTATATCAGCGATTGATGTTCAGAATGTGAAAACAAAATAAAATGGAGAAAAATAACCAAGTGTAAGAAGCATACAAGACAAACAAAAACAACACAAAGCAAAAACCAAGAAGAAAAACACGAACATAGCTCAAAAGGAGAGGCGAGAAAACCAAAATCAGAGCGCTGTCAATTCCTTGCTCACAACAAAAGCAATGCAAAATTCAAACCCACACTCACACTCTCAACCTCCACAGCCATCGCCACCGCCACCACCACCTTCAACACCTTCGTTATTCTCAACCTTTCTCAAAGACCCCAAAACTGTCATCTCAATCATCTTAGCCACTTCTCTCTTCTCCCTTTTCTTTTTCCTCACTATCTCCTCTTCTTCACTCTCTTCTTTTTCTTCATCATCTTCTTCTTCGCGTTCTAGACTCGACCCATATCTCTTTCCGTCCCATCAAACCCACCACCACATCATATTTCATAACAACCCTTTAGATCCCACTCCTCCTTCCATTGCTTACCTCATTTCTGGCTCCGATGGAGACTCGGGTCGAATCCTCCGATTGCTTCTTGCCACCTACCATCCCAGAAACCACTACCTTCTACATCTTGATCGCCTTGCTTCACAGGCCGAGCGTGACCGTTTAGCACTCTCTGTTCAATCTATTCCCGTTTTCAAAGCTGCCCAGAATGTTAATGTCATGGGCAAGGCTGATTTTATATACCCAAAAGGGTCCTCCCCCATTTCTTTTACTCTTCATGGTGCATCCGTTCTTCTTCGGTTGTCGCCCAATTGGGATTGGTTTATCAGTCTCAATGCTGGGGATTACCCGCTTGTTACCCAAGATGGTATGTTGTGGTTGGATTATTGGTCGCATTGGCTGATTCTATTTGTTCATAATTTTTCCCCCTCTTCGAGTCTGATATGATTTTCTGTGGGTTTTATAGATCTTCTTCATATCTTATCCTACCTTCCCAAAGAGATCAATTTTGTCAAGCATTCAAGCTATGTTGGTTGGAGAGAGTATGATTCTTTACTTCTCAGATTGTGGGTTTTTAGTTTAATTTTGTTAGGCGATGCTTCTTTTAATTCTCTTATTTTATTGCGTTTGTTTTATGTCTCAGGTCTAAGAAGTTGAAACCAATAATTGTTGATCCGGGACTTTACCTTTCAGAAAAAACACCAATCTTTCACGTCACGCAAAAGAGGGAGTACCCTACTGCTTACCAGTTGTTCACAGGTGCTCCTTTGTGGTTAATATCAATTCTCTTCATACTCTGTGTTCAATAGTTTAATTATCAAAACACTACATGTTGTCCTGCACCATAGGCTATTGTTAGATATCATCTATCAAACAGCAAGCTTGAGCTGCAACTGTAGATTTTTCAGATTCAATTGGGGAGACTTGTCAGGTAGTTGAGGAAGTTGAAAATATTGACAAATGAATAGATCATGCATTATCCCCATTAAAGAGATATAAATAGCACCTACTAAATAGGTGTCAAAGGTACATAAGTTAGAGCTCTTAAATGACTAAATATATACAATTCAATCCCTAATAAATCAGATCGCCATAGACATTACATAAACAGGTTGTTATAAACATGTTGCTTGAGAGGCCCTACAATAAGATATAACCCAAATCGTTAGGACGGTGTACCAGGCCATTTACTTAGGTCAGGTCTTGATCTTCAGGTTCATCAAGTTGCTATATACAGTGACTATCCTTAATATGAGCGGGATATCTTAGGTCGTTGTGTGGTATACCTGTTACATAAATAATACCAAACAATTTTGAAGTTTGAATTCCAATATATTAGTCGAATCCCACATTCAATTTATTGTTTTAACCTTTTGGATGAATTCCAAAGTTTGAATTCTAATATAAGAGCAAAGTCCCATATTCAAATTAATGTTTTAACCTTTTTCATGGATTCCTAAGTTTGATTCTGGTATAAATCCCACATTCAAATTTGGGTAGGTGGGTTTGGGAAGAGCTCAGGAAGCCAAACGAGATGAATTTTCATATGATTTATGAGTTCCAACAATGTTTTATCTGCAAAACATATGAAGGGTAGCCTTGAGATACCTTAGAGTGGAGAGAGTCAGTATGGCATATTTAGTCCATTTGTTAGCTCACTGGTTATATCCTATGGGAATTAGGGCTACATCACCAAATGAGAGTTAATGATTTGGTTGGAGCCTGTTTCAGCATTTTTGTTTCTCAGCTTAAGTGTAAGTGTAGTGTTTCATTCAATCAGACCAAGTTGATAATGCTATGGTACTAATAGCAATTGGAAGTCCAAGAGTCTGGTTATCCAATGACATTGAACAAATGTATCTCTTCCTCCCAGCCAAAAAGCTCTCCAGGAAACTCAAATAATTATCAAGAGAAGGTGATAGCAAAGTGATCTGTCTGATTGCCTCTATGATGGAGAGGCAGATTTTATTATACTAAATTTTCTGGTTCAAGGTTTTGGCCCTGGGAAATCTAGTTATGAAGAGAAAAGGGTTCAGTGTTGGTGATGCCCTGATCGAGCTCTGAAAAATAGAGGTTTTTTGTACAACCAGGGTTATATGGAATGAATTTTAGGTAGATCTGGATTTTCCAATTTACTATTTGGATCCTAGGTGTTTAAGTAGAGGTTGCTCCATTCTCCTTATGAAATTGATCAATCTTCAGTCTATAATAAACTTTTGACTAATAGTAAATTTCGAAACAACCTAATTACCTTTTTCAAGTTCCAAACTGTTTTGAAATTTCATTGTAGTTTGGATGGTATTGAAGGTGGTTTGGTCTTCTCAAACTGATTATTAGTAAACATATTTCAAGGATGCCAATTTGTCAACTCTGTAATTACAAGTTGGTTCTAATTTTTTAAACATGTAAGTCGAGTAGCTAAATGGCGACTATTCAGGACAAGGTCTGAAGATCCATGATAAATACCTTAACTAGTAATGACCTTCTTTCTAGTGTTGCTGCACTAACATGAAGTTTACGACCTGTGTTCTTGTACCTTATTTTTAGAATGGTCTCCCTCATGCAGTGATTTTCAATCCAACTATAAATTCTCTATATATGTGGAAAAGCTAGTGCCTTATTTGGACCTTCCAGCGTTGACAGCCCTCTACTCTTTCTCTTTGGATTTCATTCTTGGCTGCACCAATTTTCAAGGGTCCCCAAAATATCAACCATATTGATATGTAACAATTTTTTCTATGTCGAACGTGACAAATAAAAAGAGAACACAGCTTCTATGGAAGGTGGAAGTAGTAGAATCCATCAGATTCTTCTTTTAAAGTGAGGGGTTGATTTTTGTATTTCATATACAACTTTTTTGACCCTTTTGACTGTTACAAGTATCTGGTTATTTATGTATTTATTCATTGTTACTATAGAACATAATCATGCCCCTCCAGGTACTCCTCTAGAAGGCCAGGAAAGGAATCAATAGCTGTGCCTGTGGCAATATATTATCACATTTTTTGTTTACATATGGAAAACATTGAATTGGAGCAAGGTCTATAAGCTACATTTGTTCCTTTGTAGAGCTTTTGAAGATAATAGTAAGATACCTAAAGAGTCCCATGTTAGCAATTTGTCATTTGTTGACATGCCAAAACTAGTTTAGATAAAGCAAAGTTGTGATATAAATACCAACCACTTTGTAATTGTTACGCAATTCTTTCTCACTGCTTTATGGATTAAATATAAATTATTGAGCTTACTGTAGACATTTGCTATTTTCCCATTGGAGGTTCTTTTCATACAAACAATCAACATTATTAATTAAAAAAAAAAACTATGTTCTAACTAAGTTTAATGAAGAATGATATTTTCTTCTGCTATTATCTAGTAGTAACTTCTTTAAGGGAACTTGTTAAGAGCACTATTTTGTTATGGATAATAAAAATTGTTAAAGTGATTTTTGCGATCATTCTGTGTGCAGGTACCTCTTTCAACATTTTAAGCCATAATTTTGTTGAATTCTGCATCCTCGGCACAGATAACCTCCCAAGGACACTATTGATGTACTTCTCTAACACACCTGCTGCGCTTTCTAACTACTTCCCTACCATTCTATGCAATTCTCATCAATTCAACAGAACTATCATAAACCACAACTTACGATTTGCTGACTTTGACAAACACAAACACTCTACTATGGAACCTCGTCAGCTCAGTTCCAAGGATTTTGATACTATGATTGGGAGCGGAGCAGCCTTTGCCTCTCAATTCTCAATTAATGACCCAGTGCTTGACCAAATTGACCGCAAAATTTTAAGACGTGGTCAGGGAAGTACTGTGCCTGGTGGCTGGTGTCTGGGTGAGTTTGGAAATAACACTTGTGCGGTATGGGGTGATGCTGACGTTTTGAGGCCTGGTCAGGGATCGAGAAGACTTGAGAAGCTTCTTGTTAAATTGCTATCAGATGGTAAATTCCGTACTCGCCAATGTATTGTTGAATGATCTTAAGCTCCAGAAGAACGGAAAAATACAGGCGTGCCTGAATGCCAGGAAATGTGAAATGGTAACAAATTTTTCAGGACAGGATCAACTGCTCTGGCCATTTTTTGTGGACAGTACTGGATTCTTTTTAGCTCATTAGATCGGAAGATTTCTGAAAAGGCTTTGCAAATCAATGTACTATTTCATTTTACCAAAGAATCTCACTGAGATGCTTTAGAGTGCCCATTTGCCTCTCTTTCCTCTCTAGTTTTTTCTTGTCAACATTATACGTATGAAATGGTGATCTCTTAGTAGGGATGTTAGTCTCCAAAAATAGTTGCTCCTATAGCAGAATTGTCATCTTACAGTATTTTACATGTTCTTTTATTCCTTGTTTAAGCAACTCTCTCTTACATGTTCTTTTATTCCTTTTTTAAGCAAGTTTCTCTCTCTCTCTCTCTCTCTCTCTCAGAAAAAGAGAGAAATCATTAGAACATGACAGCAAAAAAATTACAAAGAGTGAAGACAATACACCACTCTTATTCTCAAACCCAAAAATTAGAAACTAAGCACTTGACAATCTCTTTCATGAAGATCGTCCTCGGTACCTAATTTCCCACATTAAGACACATCAGAGATGTTTGTGGGAAAATAACTAAGCATTCATATATCCACGTGATAAAAGAGTAGTAATTTTGAAATAAAGGCAAGGGTGATTCATCTGCTACAATACCAATCCATGAAAAAAGACACCACCAACCATAATACAATATGGAGGAATAAAAAACGAAAAGACAAACAAACTGAAAAACAAGGAAAAGAATCACTAGGGTACTACAATCCCTACAAAAACGCTAATCATGATCCTCATCAAAATCGTTCCCATCATTTTTATCTAAGACATCAACCGGGAAAAAACCAAATACAAAGGAAACGAGTCTACTAGAAAACTTTAAGAAGAAAACAAGACCACTAGAAAACATTAGGGGAGAATTCATCTTTAGAGAGAAACTTGAAAGAAGCTTGCAAGATCTACAATGATATGATCTATGAGATCAACGGAGGGATTAGCAACGGAATCTACAGCACTAGGACTAGTGGATGGGTGGTGAGAGAGGTGGAAAAAATAAGGGGATAAGATAAGTGCGAGGTGGTTTCTTGCATTGTAACTATTAAAATTTCTTGAATTTAATATAAAACATATATTAATTACACAAATCTATATTTATAGAAACTTATTAATATATTAAATAATTAATATATTATTTATTTATTTAATATTTAATTAATAAATATAATTATTTACATGACTATCATTAACACAAATCTATAAATAGGCTTATTTTCTCTCAAAAAAATACACATAAACAAGCATTCAAACTATCTAAATTCTCTTTAATATAAGTATATTCACACATAAACTCACTTAAATATAAGAGTAGATAGTAGATACGACAAGTGTCATTTCTTTTGACATATTTGTTAATGATTTACATGATCAACTTGGCAAGAACATGATGAATACAAAAATCAACTTCAACACTCTTCGTTCTCTCGCGACTCCTAGAAGCGGCATATCCCTTGATCTTGGTGATATATTCATATTCATTTTTTATCTATTGCCTCCTATACCTTGCCCTCAAGGAGAAATAGCCCTTGCCTACCAAAAACACTATTACAAATTTAAATTTCAAGTAACTTTTTATTAGTAATGAAAATCAAGTTATTAACAAAATTAACTAACAAATAGTTCAAATGTGATGCTCGTGTTACGAATCATGCCACATATTACCACCATTTGTGAAACGATTGTTCCCATTTCTACTGATTTGTTTCCAAAATCAAAATTAGTAAAACGCCAACTCATTTATTAAATTTCAAGAGCAAGAAAAACAACTAAACAATAGAGCTCTGTTCTGGAAGATTTTCTTGTGTTATTTATACTAGTATCCATGTACAATAACATTGAAACAAGTAATGCCAGGATGGGATGAGATTGGAATACCTAACCAAACCGTTAAAATACAAAACTATCTAAAGCACCCGAACACTTTCCCTCAGCCGTACACTTTCCCTCAGCCGTATGACTTGATATCTTTTATTAGAGCTTTTTATCAGCGAGGCCAAAACATGAAAACAACATCACAACAAATCTAATAATTTGAGGTTTAAAGTGGTATATATATTGGGAAAAAAGCTCAAGTATACTTACCTTTAACGAAAATGCATTTTATTCACTTACCTATTAGGTGGGACAACACACGTCTATTATTTTTACAAAAATAGTTGTAGAAATCTATTTTGTAAAAATAATGGATTTGTGCTTCCCCACTTTTGCAAAAACAAATGTGGGACAACACAAGTCTATTACCTTTACAAAATAGATTTCTATAATCTTTTTCGTAAAAATAACAAACTTCTATTGCCATGTACATAAATATATTTTTGTTAAAAGATAACGAATTTGTATATGTCTTTTGTGTGGATCACAATGATAATGAAATCTGATCATAATTGATTAGCAGTCTTACATTATTGGATGTAGTAACTTCAAAATGTGCAATGAATTTAATATATGATAAGAGTCCCCTAGAGAGCATAATTTAACGTTACAACAAGAATTACGTCCACATGAACATATCATTCTACATTTTAATGTAAAGCCAACACAGAGATAGACCTACCTCCTAGAAAGATCTCAGTAGCAGATCACTGGTTTATATTCTTGTAGCTCTCTAATTATAGTGCCTATATGGTCCTTCATTTTGAGCAATGGTTGGTTTGCCTTGAACCGACCCGCTCTCTTTCTCTCTCAAAATTTTCCTAGAAAACTCCAAAAAATGTGGCTACTGCAAAAACTAAAAACAGTATGCCACCTACGTAACCAACCTGAAATAAGATAAAAATGAGTCAAGTCTCACAGGAATGTAAATAGAAGTTTCCAAAATTACATCAAGGAATGTTGCTGCTCCTTACCAGTTTTTCAGAAATGTATTTTGCAAGAAATGCACCGCCAAGAATGGCAATAGATGTTGCAATTAGGTGTCCAGCTATGGCTCCACTAGCAACACCCCATGGAGACTGCAGAGATGGCAAAGAAACTTTGTTGAAATAAAGGAAATAAGATGCAGTAAACCCATGATATGAATAATAAACTTCAAAATCACACCTGTGCAGCACCAAGAGCAATTGTTGCAAGCATCGACCGATCTCCCCATTCCTGGAGTAAAATGTAAAATCGCTAAATTAGAATGCCTCCTTTAGGATACTGTGACCCATCATAGCTTCATAAAGACAACTAAAACTGCAATTTGTTTTCTTCACTTGCTAATGAACTGAAATTGGGGGTTAGTAATTGTTTTGTTATACTATGTCAGGTTTTGTGATGTAAAATGAGAGGGGAAAAAACACACAAAAATAGGGTTAGGGATTCAAGAAGAATATAGAGAATAGAGAGAGAAGAGAAAGATAAATGAGGGAGAAGCTGAATATTGTATTCAATAATAATCCCGTTTGTCTAATACAATAATGAAGGGGCCTATTGTAGGCACACCAAAATCCTAATTAGATAAAGATTACTAAATAACTACATTTTCAAATACAAAAACTATATAAGTCTCCAGATATTATTATCCTAATTAATTAAAATTCCTAAAGAACACTTACTGCATAATTATCATATTACTATATTGCATTATTTTGTCTTGACGTGGTACAAAAGAGGCAGCTGCTTCTTTTTTTTTCTTTTTTTGTGAAGACGATGGAAACAAACTTTCAGAAAAAGGACGAAATGAAAACTCAGAGTTCATTTATAAAAAGATAAACAAAGGGGTGGAGAATAAGTATCAAATTGTGGAAGACTAAAAGATAAAGCACAGCCGTGACAGAGTGGCACTTCATCCTCAGTTAAGAATGAAGAAGTACTTACAGCAAAAAATACAAGGCTGAATGACTTCCAGATAATTTCAAGTGGACTTGTAAGCCGCTTTGACACCTGGGACATACAAACGAGACGGACATATTAAGAATGTAAATTGGTAACTATGGATTACAAGCATGTCAAACATACATTGCTTGTTGTCAAGAAAATAATGGCAATCTAAATACACAAGTATCTATAATAGAGGCATGTGTATCAAAACTGAAGCAAAAATTCTCAAAAGTATGCCTCTGCAATTGAACCAAACTCAACTTAAAGAAGGTTTCAATAAGACTACCTTTTCTTTCACAAGTTCTTGGGCTTCGACATATTCACCTAGATCAACGTTGTTCTTATCACCACTCTTAACGTCTGATGGAAGGTCCCATGCATCTTTGATTGATTTGATCCCAAAAAATAGTAGAAGAGTCACAGCTGCATATTCTCCAATTGGCAAGGCTGTTCAGATGAACACAATATGAGATTGGAAACATAAGACATCCCTTGTCTTTTCTACAAGGAAGATTAGTTGGATTGTATTTAATCAGGGGTAAATAGTCAACAATGTGACCATCCTTGCACATCCAAATTGAGACAAGATCCCTTATTCTTTTGATGGATGAAATCCAAATAGAACCTCAGAAAAAGGCCTACATTAACATGTATGGGTTCAGGGAGAGGATATGTTGAATACTTAAGAAGGAAGATAGAAGATAAAGAAACTAAGTTTATAGCCGTTGATACAAATCATTCACTGTGTATCCATGAGGACAATGGTCATCTACCTACAATCACAGATCTACACTGATGATGCATATTATAAATATTTCGCTCCAAAAGCATGGGCAAATTAGGCATCTTCTCCTTCTAGAAGGGTATTGAAATTTTGTCAAATTTTTTTCCCATTTAGAACATAACAAAATCAGGCAACCTATTTGTCCAAGTTAAAAATATAGTTGCTAAATTGGAATCAAATTGTCAGCATTCGATATTTGAAGGCTTCAGTAGATGTCTTCAACTAAAGTTACAGGCGAAAAACAAGATGCTATATTTGAAATGAGAACAGGAAACTAAATGGACTTGATCATAAAAGTTCGTTAGAGGAATGCAATATCATGCTTTCTTTTCTCTCTCTTTTTTAGTAAGAAACAAATAATGCTTCCTCTTATTCTTGGTATTTTGCCAGATGTGAAACTTACTTGTCTGAAATTGAGCAGGCACTGAGTGAAATATCCTTCCAATCACAACGGAGAGGATTGTCATAAGCGAAAGTGCACCCATTGATCCCAACAAAACCTTTTCAAAAATTAAACATCTTGTCATAGTGTAATTATTTAGGACACGTTTTTAGTACAATACCTTTTTTGTTTTCTTCATACATAGTAATAATATAAAAGTTTTTTTATTAAAATGAAATTAAATTGATAGCTGTTTACAACATGTTAAACCTACTTTTGAAACAAAAGAAAGGAAGACAAACTGATAATTCTAGTATTAAATATTGAGAGTGCACATATATGTCCAATTGATAAGAGAGAAAATAGTTGATTATTAAATCACAAATGAAATTATTTTAGAATTTAAGATTGAAGGGATTCTTCAGACGTAGGTAGGTTACTTGACTAATCAATTAGTCTCCAAATTTCTGAATAGAGGAGATTCGATGACCTTCCCAACCCCAAAAAGGTTTGGGGAGAGAGAGAGAGAGATGCATGCATGCATAGAATTTTCTATATATGTTAGTTAGACTCTTGACTTTCTATCACTACTTGTAAAATATCCATAGCATCTTTCCATTTTTATGACAGATTGGATGCATTAAGAGGAAAAAGGGGAGAAATAGAGATCATTTGTCACCATAAGAAAATATGGTTTCGTGGTTTTAACGTTTATATTAAACTTTTCCGTGCATAAAATTTGATATTACACACATATAGAGGGAAAATGCAAAGAAAGATTTGAAGACTTCTTACCAGTCCCTTCTTATATTGCATGGCCAAAAGTGCGGCAATAAAGAAAGTCTGCAAATAGACAAAAGATTTGATTAAGGCAATCTTGAATAATATTAAAAAAAATAAAAAATCAGAAACAAGAGAGTCCTAAGTCTGAGGTACAGCTCCAGTACATTGTTGAGGTTCCACAATTTAGCCCATCATAATATCATTTGCAACAAATCAAGATACTGAAACATAAAAACTGAAATATAAAGAGAACTTAAACATAAAAGTTATTGAACAAAATCACATGCTTAATGCATCTCTAGTATGGTTAACGCAACAATGTCATACATTTCCCACCAAACATAAACATAGCTTTTGAAGTAGAATAGAATGGGCATTTCCCACCAAACATAAACATAGCTTTTGAAGTAGAATAGAATGGGAATTATTTTTCTGTTATTTCTTAAGTACAATTTGGATACATATATGTACACAAGGATATGTGAAAAAAATCCTGATTTGATCCTGATTTCTAGGAACTAATTTAAACTAGTTAAGGAAAATTAATCACAACAAATCACAGCTATATACACAAGATTAATATCTCTAAAATATAAATACATAATTATAGGAAACAAACAATTTTCATATGTAGCTAATTTGAATTCCCACACTCCCCCTCAAACTAGGCGGTATATACTCATTAAACCAATTTTAAAACTTAATGAAGTTCGGACAAAAGAGTACCTTTGTGAGGATGTCTACTGCTTGAAGTCAAGATGGACATGCTTCAGTGAAATAACATTGTTTTCTATCTTTTCGCTAATGAAGTGTCGGTTGATCTCAACATGCTTTGTCCTATCATGATGGACAAGGTTCTTGATAATAGCTATAGTTGATTGATTGTCACACATTATATCTATAGGACCAAAAATGCTAATTTTGAGTTTATCTAGTAGCCATTTTAACTAGATTCCTTCACAACCCTGAGTTAAGGCTCGAAATTCAGCCTCACCACTACACTACGTGCCACCACCTATTGCTTCTTACTCCACTATGTCACTAAATTTCCCTATACATAGGAACAATACCCTGAAGTTAATTTTCAATCAATGGGAGATCCAGCCTAATCTGCATCCATGTAGACCTCTAAGGAGCGATTAAGCATCTTTTTGAACATTAATCCCTTTCCAAGGTCCTTAAGATATCTAAGAATACGGTAAACTATCTTCATATGTGTTTTTGAAGGATTGCTTAGAAATTGACTAACAAGGCTCACTGCAAAACTTATATCTGGACGCATGTGAGTCAAATAGATCAACTTCCCTACTAAGCGTTGATATTATCTTTTATCCACAACCATTTCTTCAATTCGAGGCTTCAACTTTTTGTTAGGATCCATAGGAGTGTCCACTGGCCTACACCCACTCATACTTTTTTCTTTTAAGAGATCCAAGACATGCTTTCGTTGGGAAACTGAAATTTACATACTTGATCTAGCCACTTTCATTCTTAAAAAATACATCACATGTCCCAAGTCTTTGATTTCAAACTCTTTGGATAAGATAAACTTAAGTCTCCTCACTTCCTCTTCATAATTTCTCGTGCGAACTATATCATCAACATATACTATTAATACAGTAATCCAACCGTTTGTGAAGTGTTTGATGAAAAGAGTATGATCAACTTGTAACTATAAGTAACCATCTTGTTTAAGCACCCTTGTAAATTTGTCAAATCATGCACGGGGTGATTGTTTGAGCACATACAGTGACTTTTAAAGCCTACACTTTGCCTCGTGTACAATTAGTTATGAACCTAGGGGTATATCCATATACACTTTTACTAAATTTCCATTCAAAAATGTATTTTTCACTTCAAGTTGAAATAAAGGCCAATCTTGGTTCACAATAATGGCTAACAAAATACGTATTGTATTGAGTTTGGCTACGGGAGAAAATATTTCTTGGTAGTCAATTACATATGATTAAGTGTAGCCCTTGGCTACCAAGCGGGCTTTACACCGTTCAATACTATCATCAGCCTTTTATTTTACTGAGAAAATCCACTTGCACCCAACTGTTTGTTTTCCAGGTGGTAGAGTTGTTAGGATCCATGTGACATTCTTCTCAAGGGCATGAAATTCTTCTAGAGTAACAACACTCCATTCAAGGACTTTTAATGCGTCATGAACAGTTCTAGGAATCTGGATTTTGTCTAGAGTAGTTACAAATGCTCTGAATTTTTGGGAAAGTTTGGAGTATTTGTAGAATTTCAGAGATATTGATCAGTGATTGTACAAGCTATAATACACTGTATTTAGCGTATTCCTAGACTGTATCCGACTGTATCCCTAAATTAGTTGTCTATTGTTTTCTAACTTCTAATCTTATTAATACTATTGTAAATATTTTTGAAACAATCAAAAGAAAATACAAAGTAATATTCAATTTCTCTCTCAATTTTTCTACATGGTATCAGAGCATATTTGCTCCAACCCAACCACCACGTTCTCCGCATTACAAGACCATAGCCTGAGTGATTTCTGAGTCAACATCCGGACTTCCTTACGCCACTACCAGTCACCATCACGAACACAGATTCAGCCGTAAACCAGATCTCTATGAGCCACTGTTGTTTTCGAGGGACCCAATTACTATCGCCAACGTCGCTGTCCACAGTCGACCATCCATTTGCGAGCCATTGTGTGCTATTGTCAACCATAGTCACAAAATCGTGTTTCAAATTTTTTTCGTGCGACTTCTACTTTGTCAAATCGCTCACAACTAGAAACACCAGTCCACAAGTTTCCACTTCCTCTCACGCAGAAACCGAGCATCACTTGTTGACCAGTCTCGTCCTCCTCAATCTTTGAATCCAATTGAGTCTTCACGGAAATCAGTTCCTATATCGTCGACTTACTGTATTAATAGTTTCAATGGGAATCCCAAAATCGAGAAAAATCAAGAAAATAGAATATTATCATCTTCACCTTTAAATCTTCCTAACAACAGTGCAATAGGCCATGGATTGTTAATTCAAGTGCTTCAGACCACATGACAGATGATGTTTTTTTTCTCATGAATCTTAAAACTTATCAAGAAGGACACATTATCAAAATTACCGATAATCAGTATCCAAAGTAACAAGGATTGGTTCAGCAAAAATTTCAGATTCCTTTATTCTCGATTTTGTCCTTGTTCCAATCCTTGATTGTAACCTCTTATCAATTACTAAACTCACACGTGATAAAAATTGTGTCGCTAAATTTATTCATAATCTATGTGAATTTTAGGACTTGGATTCGAAAAAGATGATTGGCAGTGCTAAAGAACGCTCAGGACTCTATCTTCTCAAAAGTGAATACCCTCCAAAAAGACAAGTCCTCCAAATTGTATCTGAGGTTCAGTATCAGAACAAAGCTTTGTTAAATCTTAAGTCCAATAATGAAGGTGAAATCATGTTAAATCACCATCGCCTAGGTCATCCAAATTTCTTGTATTTGGAAAAAAAATTCCCGTCATTATTCAGAAAGAAAAATTCAAAGGATCTTCAATGTGAAGTATGTCAATTTTCAAAACATGTTAAAAATTCATATCCCAATCTTCCACATAAAAAATCACATCCTCTCACTAATTCACACTGATATTTGGGAACCTTCTCAAATCAAAAACATAACAGGAACACGTTGGTTCATTTCATTTGTAGATGATCATACTCGAATTACTTGGTTATTTCTCATGAAAGAAAAATCTAAAACAGATCAGATCTTTAAAAATTTTAATACAATGATTCAAACCCAATTTCAAATAAAGATGTTAGTATTGAAAACTGACAATACTAGGAAATACATTGCTCAAATTCTTAGTGATTATCTGTTAAGTCATGGGATTGTCCATCTAAGCTCTTGTGTTGACACACCTCAACAAAACGAAGTGGCTGAAAAAAATTGGCATCTTCTCGAGGTAGTCAAATCTTCAATGTTCATAACTCATGTCCCTAAACATTTCTGGGAGGAAGTTATCCTTACGACTACCTATTTTATCAATAGGATGCCCTCTCATATCCTAAATTTCAAAACACCTATCAACACTCTTCTCCAGAAAGGATACAAATGCTTATGTTCATGTACATCATAGAAGTAAACTTGATCCCAAAGCCATTAAATGCATATTCCTAGGGTATTCATCAAACCAGAAAGGATACAAATGCTTCTCTCCTATCACAAGACGGTTCTACAATACAATAGATGCCACATTTTTTGAACAAAATCCATATTATTCCAAACCTGTCATTCAGAAGGAGAACATAGGCAATGAATATCAGCTTTGGAATAGAATTACCACTTACTCTCCCACAAATTCTGTCTCAAATCATATCCCTCAAATTCTCGAGAGTGAATCAATGTCTCATATAAATGCTCATAATAATCCCAATGAACCCTCAACATCTCTACCAACAGATCCAAACTTCTCTGTCCAAAACAATGATCTTGTCTATTCTAGGAGGAGAAAAACTCAATAGGAAACGGAGAACTGAGCATATCTTAAGCCAGTCTAGGAGTCCAACCCGAGTACATGCTATTCTGACAATTCACAAGGTAACATCACTAAACCTCCTATTATTGAGTTGCCTCCTAATGATTTGAATTTGCCAATTACTGTAAGGAAATGTGTAAGATCTTGTACAAACCACCCCATATACAACTTTCTTTCTTATAAAAGTCTCTCACCAGGTTATAAGGCATATATCAGTAACCTTAATTGGATACAGGTTTCAAATTCCATTCATGAAGCTTTTCAGGTACCTGAATGGAAGACAACTATTCTTGAAGAACTCAGTACCTTAGAGAAAAACAAGACTTGGGAGATCATATAACTACCACCAAAAAAACGAGTTGTTAGGTGTAAGTGGATCTTTACAGTTAAACACAAAGCAGACGACAGTGTAGAAAGATTCAAGGCTCGCCTTGTGACTAAGGGATTCACTCAAGCATATGGGATTGACTATTAGGAAACGTTTACGCCTATAGCAAAGCTCAATACTGTTCCTGTTCTTCTCTCCCTGGCATCTAACATGGATTGACCTCTCTACCAATTAGATGTCAAGAATGCATTCCTCAATGGTGATCTCAAAGAAGAAGTATACATGGACATTCCTCCTAGAATTGAATCTCTTGCTCCAACTAAGAGTCTGCAAACTTAAGAAATTCTTATATGGATTGAAGCAGTCTCCACGTGCTTAGATCAATAGGTTTTATATTCTACCACTTTTTCAACACTGTATTATGTGTTAGGTTTAGCCTCACCTAGTGCTAATTCAGGAATTGTTGAGTTCAGATTAAACTCCAGGTTTTGCTGATTTTGAATAGACTGTTGAGATTGTTTTCTCCTAGTAAAAACTTTTACTGATCAAGAAGGTAGAGATGTTTTGGGTATATGTCTAACTTATCAGATGGTGAATTGGGTGACTCAAATGTGTTTGGAAAGCCAGCTCCTGTCTGAGGGCTTGAAGGTGATGGAGACTCTAAGTTGGGTAAGTGAAGAATAAAATTGAGTGGACTTAGACTTGGTACCGAATCAATGAAAGAAGTCCAATCCCAATTTTGTGATTCATGTGTGTTTGTCCTAAATTACGAAATTGGAAAAAAATGGTTTATCTTAAAAAAAAAGATGATATCCATAGAGTAATAAACCTTTTTGGTGAGAGGAGAAAAACATTTATATCCCTTCTTGTTTGGTGAGTATCCAATGAAGTGCATTTGAGTTCTCTTTCATCAAGTTTACTTCGGCTATAAGGGTGAATATGAATAAACGTAGTGCATCACAAAAAGTTTAAGAGGAATTTGAGAATATAGTAGGTATAAGTTTGGAAGAGATCAAGGAGTAATTGCACTGGAGTTTTGAATTTGAGAACACGTGAAGGCATTCTATTAATGAGATAGGTGGTCATAAGGATAGCCTCACCCCAAAATTTCTTAGGTACATTAGATTGGAAGAGTAATGAACAAGCAACCTCAAGTACATGACGATTTTTGCGTTCTACCACACCATTTTGTTGAGGTGTGTCCACGCATGAGCTTTGATGGATAAATCCATAAGATTGGAGATAAGGACTGAGAATGGAGTTAAAGAAATCTTGGGCATTATCAGTTCTAAGGACTTGAATTGTGACTTGAAATTGAGTTTGAATCATGGTATAAAAAGTTTTGAAGATTTGGCTAGTTTCATATTTATCTTTAATGAGAAAGATCCAACTTAATCATGTATGATCATCAACCAACAATAGAAACCACCTAGCTCTAGAAATATTAGGGATTTTGGTTGGCCACTAGATATCACCATAGATAAAAGAAAAAAGGCAGGGTTGGTTTATATGATCGTGGGACATACATACTTCAAGTGTGCTTTGATAATTGGTAGACATCACATTGAAATAACTTTGCATCTTTATTAATGAATAATGATGGAAATAAACATTTCAAATACAAGAAATTTGGATGACCTAGACGATAGTACCACAACATGATTGCATTTATTTTATTGAACTGACCTATTGACGCATGACTCTGAACTAACCAACACTGAGGTTGGATATTATTCTTATTATTATTACTCTAAACTGGGACAAAAGAGGAATTTACTTTGAAGAGATACAAGCTTGCACAAAGTTCAACATTGCCAATCATTTTCTCCGAACTCAAGTCCTAAAAAACACAAAATTTGCCAAAAAATTTAGTCTCACGATGAAGAACATGGGTTAATTTGCTTACAGAGATTAGATTACACTCAAAATCAAGTACAAAGAATACTGAGTGTAGAATGAGATTGCATGAGAGATATATGGTTCCTTTTCCAACAACTCTTGAGCATGAACCATTGACGATACCCACTGTGTGATAATCCTAACATGGAGTAGTTGAGAACAGTGATTTATCACCTGTCATGTGATCTGATGCGCCTGAATCTACTATCCAAAATGTTGAAGGTGACTAAGTCACATAAAGTGCTTGATTTTCATTACTGTGCTCAGAGTCGATCATGGTAGACACGAGTTCGAAAGAGAGAGAGATCGGTAGAAACAGATTATAGAGAGGTGACAGAGAAATGCAAAAAAAAAATTGTTACCAGAAAATAGGCTAGAAATTCGATACAAACCGAAAATGTGAAAAATCTAAGAAATGTGAAAAATCTGGAAAAAAAATAGATTTTAGAATCCACGCTCCGATACCATAAAGCATAATAGAATGGGAATTATTTTTCTGTTATTTCTTAGGTACAATTTGGATACGTACATATACACAAAAATCTAAGAAAAAATCTTAATTTGATCCTGATATGATCCTAATTTGATTCTGATCTTATCCTAATTTGATCTTGATTTTTAGGAACTAATTTACACTAATTAAGGAAAGTAAATCAAAACAAATCACAACTATATACACAAAATTAATATCCTTAAAATATAAATCCACAATTATAGGAAACTAACAATTTCCATACGTAACTAGTTTGAATTCCTACAGTTTTCTTCCATGCTTCAAGCATAACTAGAAAGTTGTCCTTGTTTCCACTATAAATTGTCTCTAAACCATCCTAACATAATTTTCAGTAATCATCCCGAATTGGTAAAATTTTGAGAAACAAGTGTGACATGTGGGAAGGGAAAAAAATGAATTTACACAGTTGTGTAGAAAATTTATATAAACTTAACAAAATCTCAAAATTTCTATGAAAATTTTAGCATAGCATAATCTTATGTAGTTAAAGTCCAAATTTTTGTTCACTTTTAAGGTTTTTATGTGTACATTAGCATGGTCTCAAACAGGTTAGTTAAGCTTTCATGTCAGAGAAGTATCATAACCTGTCCACATTTTAGGTTGATAATTTATAATCTGAATTCAAGCAAAAAGAGGCAGATTGGACACAAGAAGACCCTTGAAAAGTTTGTTGTAACTTGTAACCACTATCATGATATGCAAGATAACCAAAAGCTAATCATCAAAACCACTTACAAGTTTGAGACAAATAAACCTAATTGAGTTCTTCTGAAAAGAAGTGCATCACCACAAATATAACTATAACAGTAACCAAAAGAAGAAGAAGAAATAGGTAAAACAAAAGGAAGGTGTATGCCATAAACATGAAATGAGAATGAACATGAATGACGGATATTTGCCTAGCTTCTTGGTTACCTTGTCTCCAATTTCAGAAACAAATATCAACGTGAAAGCAGCAGTGAAGCCTGATTTTGAAATTGCTGCTAAAATTGATGAAGGTCCTTTTGTGAATGCAATAAGTGAAAATACCAAACCACATCCAAATAGCACCAGAGCAATTGAGAGAGGATAAGGTATTTGAATTGGCTGCTTCTCTCTGCAAGATCAAGATCATAACAGATTTGTACAAGGAACATATTAAATGGTTAATTAGGATCTTCATCCATTGTTTTCTTTCAAGCATCATCCATTATTATCATGTAACCAAATACTTTTTAAATTAAATCAAATAGATGAAAAAAGAAAACATTCGAGAATTCAAAATTTCTCCACCGAATAAGTACAAGCCATTTTCCATTAAAACAGGGAAAGAAGTATTTGAAAATGAAGAGCCACATTGCTCTCACTGACTGTATTTATTCAAAAATTCAACCGTAGAGGTTTTAACTATTCATAACTACACAATAATAATAATAGCTGTTATGCTCATCTGCAACACAAATAACAAAACGAGACAAAGAGACCAGTAAATGAAGTGTGGAAATTTTTTAATTGTTCTACTAGTAGTAATGATAAACGTCTAGCACTTCCTCGTGTAATTCCTCGGTTCCATTCTTCTTATCCCCATGTATATTTTGGCAAAATAAACCGTGAAAATTGGTTTCTTATACTTACGAAATGTCTTGATTGGCCTCCAAATTAACATCATATTTATACTTTTTTGATATTCCCAATGTTGGTCATGTGTTTATTTATTGTTTTGCAAGTATTTGGGACCAAAAATAGCAAAACAAGGCAAAAATGAAACAAAAATCCAATTTTTGGAGTTGTTTCTTGTGGTTCTCACTCTATCCAAGCATTTCTCGATCGATCGAGGAAGACCAATCAATCCTAAGCTCTCAGACGAAATTGGAAAGCAGGACACAGGCTTGGCACCCCAGTGCCCTATATAGGCAATTGGGTGGCCACCCTTCACTCAATTCAATTTCGATCTTAATGAGAGAAAAATGTGTCAGGTTTTTTGCTCAGCAATGTGTACTAAGCATAGGCTTCCATGTGCCCCCTTAGGCAATTGGGCGACCCATCTCGAAAAAATTATGCTCTACATACATCAATCGATCAAGCCATGTGAATCTTGACTCAATGCAGTATTGTTTTGGTAACATTTTTGAAACCAATATCAATTTTAATTGGGATTTTGAGAGATATCATTCAAGGGTTGAGATGAGGGATGAGAATAATAAAAAGACATTGCCTCCTATTTCAAGTACTATTAAGTTTTCATCAGTTGTGAACAAGCAATTCTGAGATCCAAAAGCAAGACCCAAAAAAGAAGAGAAGGAAACTTCCATAACATAGCGGTTCGTTTTACAAGAATGTTCTCTTTGGTTCGTTGTACAAGAATGTTTAGAGAACATTCAAGAAAATAAGAGAAATATAATTCTCCTTAAACTGAATTAAGCTATACAAGCTATATATATATATATATATAGACATCATTATATGTAACCCTTACACTACTTACAACTACTAATGTAAACCTTTACTGTAATAGATGTACACGTGTACAAAGTATAACAAACATAACTAACCATTAACTTAAACAATTCTTAAACGAATATTATCTCAATACTCCTCAAACAAATGATCAAGGAAGAACCATCAGTTTACTTCTCAAATTACAAAAACGAGTTGTACTCAAAGGCTTGGGTAGAAGATCATCTAATATATCATTTGATCATCGGATGTACAAAAGTGAATATTCAATTCCTTGTGCAACACTTGCTCACAAACAAAGTGACATGCTATTTGAATATGTTTTGACCTCTAGTGCATGACTGGATTGGGAGCCAAATGTTGTGTTGAAATGCTATCACACAATAGAAGAGGAATACCAGAAGAAGAAACATGCAACTCACTTAGCAAAAACTTGATTCAAATCAATTCAGAAGCAACAAATGCCAAAGCACAATATTCTGATTCAATTGAGGAACAAGATACCACTCGTTGCTTTGAGAATTACTAAAAAATCAAATTATCACCTAAAAAGACGCAATAGGCACCAACACTTCGTCTATCATCAGGACACCCCCCAATTTGCATCAAAGTATGCTACCAGATCAAAAGAACTAGATTTCTGCAACAATAAACCATGTTCAATAGTACCTTTAAGGTACCTACAAACCCTCTTAACAGCCATCCAATATTGATGAGTAGGAGCACTCATAAACTGACATAAAAAAGTCACTGGAAATGCCAATTCAAGTCTAGTAATACAACAATATTATATAGCCCCAACCAATGACCTATAAACAGTAGAATCATCAAACACTTCATATTTTGACTGAACTCCTGAAACCATAGGTGTGGCAACAACCTTAGTTTTTAACAAAGCACGTTGCTCCAAAAAACCTTTGATACTTAATTTGGGACAAATGCTTGCCCTGCTTGGAATGATGCACCTCAATGCCCCAAAAAGTAATGAAGAGAACCCATATCTCTAAGAGAGAAGACAGATTTCAATTTAATAACAAAAGCATCAAGCATAGCATTATTGTTCCCAATAAGGATCAAATCATCCACATATACCAATAAAAACATGACACATGTGGAAATTCCAAAAAATTATTAAAGAAAAGATGTTCTTAACGCTGCATACCTTTTCAATATAATGTCATCTAGAATCTTGAATTTTGAAACTCTTCTTGATAACCTTAAGAAGACATATCCATCTTCACACCTTTTCTCGTCTCCCACCCAAAATCTTTGATTGTGTAGCATTTACTCACACACATGGTCACAATAGGGGAAAATTGGATCCAAAAGATTTTTGTAGGATATTCTTCTACTCAAAGGGTCTAGGTAGGTTATTATACTCCAATACATAAATTTTTGGTGTCCATGAATGTTACATTCTTTGAAAATACTTCATTCGTTACCAACCCTTCTCTTCAAGGGGAAAGTAGATATGTTAAGATTCAGCATAGTCTACCCTTCCTAATATTTCTCAAGTAATTGTACCCTCTCATGTTTGTGTTCCTCATGTTGTTCCCAATAATGATTTGGTGTTTATTGATACTTCTATACCAAATGAGCCTGTAATCTTCGAAAACTCTCAACCTTAATCTCTAATTCCAAAAACCCCACTTGTGTATGTAAGAGATATAGATAAAGAACTAAAAGTTTATTCAAGAAGGAACAAGGTATAATCTCCTCAACACCACCGATCTTCTAAACTGGGCATAAAATCTTTGAAAAATACAAGTAATCCTTTAGTATGACCTTTATAGGAAACTTGATTTGACTAAATCTCTTGATCTTTCCAATATTGATGTTTCAATTGCCAATAGAAAGGGTATCATATCTAATACAATGCATCATATTTTAAATTATGTCTCATATCAAAAGTTGTCCCCTACTTTTAAAGCATTTATTACTAAATTAACTTCTTTTGAAATAATTTCAAGTACTATACATGAAGCTTTTTCCATTCGAAGATAAAAAAGGCTATCTTTGAAGAAATTGAAGCTTTGAAAAAGAATGATACATGGGAGATTGTTGATCTTCTAGGAAAAATATCGATGGGATGTAAATGTGTGTTTATATTGAAACACAATGCGGATGGAATAGTTAAGAGATATAAAGCAAGACTGTGGTAAAGAGACTTCATCATAAGGACATGTTTTTAAGCAACACTTTAGGTTTAACAATTCCAAATTTAAGTCTAATGTACATAAGATGAATATTAAGCAATGATGGAGGTTGAGTCACAGATTGTGACACAATACCAAAAGCAAGAGAAATATTTGGAACAGACTGAACATCATCAGAACTATCTTCCTCATTAACACTAGACACAACTAGAGAGGAATGACCCCTCAAATGTACCCATAGAAATAGTAAGATCTTCAGTAGGAACAACAACACAAGGAGAAGATGGAACACAAGAAGGCAAAGTATATGGTATAGAAACATCAGAGGAACACAAGGCGACAAAGTATATGGTATGAAAATATCAAAGGAACACAACCCTAACATAGACAAAAAAGAAAACGCTCTCTCAGCAAAGGCAACATGTCTACTTATGAAGACCTTCCTAGTAGTTTTATCCAAGGACACATATACAATTTGTCCAATAACATATCCAAGAAACCCACAAACAACAAATTTAGCCTCCAATTTATGCTTTTTATATGGTCGAAGACAAGGAAAACACAAACTCCCAAAGACCTTCAAATATTTATAATCAGAGACTAAACCATATAAAACTTTCTAAAGAGATTTGAAATCCAAAGGTTTAGAAGGAACCCTATTAAATGTGAACACTACACAACAAAACACAAATGTCCAATATTCCTTAGGAATACCTAATCTTATCAAGAAAATAAGACCAATATGACCCTCTTTCCTATGACAAAAATCTACCATACCATTCTGTTCATAACTATAAGGACATGTAAGCCTACTTGACTTTATATAAACCAAGCCAAAGGTTTAAATTCACTAGCACCATCACTCTGGACAAAACATATCTCAGATTGAAAATGACCCTTAACCAACAATTGGAGATGTTCCCCAAATATCCAAATAAAACAATTCAAAAGCATAAGTAACAGTTATATGTTTAGACGTAAAAACAAGTTTGTGAGACTTAAACAACTGAGATGAGTACATACAACATTAAAGAAACCTAACTAGAATAAATATGTCCACTTTGTAAAGCTTTATTTACTATAAGTTCAAATACATAACCTAGGAAATCATGCCATATAGATAAAGTAGCTAGACAGGTACTAGGAGCCAAAGATAAAGTTGATGCACCAGCTTGTCCACTGTCAAAAAATAGTAACACAAGGAGCTTGTACAACCCTCTATCCAATATCCAATGGTCCTTGATGCATAAGTCTCCTTGAAACCTTATCCTTTATGCAAAAGAAATCTTAGTGAAACTCAATGAAAATATCATTATCAACACACAAACGTCCACTGTCAAAAAATAGTGGCAACAAGGAGCTTGTACAACCCTCTATCCAATATCCAATGGTCCTTGATGCATAAGTCTCCTTGAAACCTTACCCTTTATGCAAAAGAAATCTTAGTGAAACTCAATGAAAATATCATTATCAACACACAAACAATGCACATAAACCAAATTAGTGCATGTTAGACATTATTTAGTGATAAATCGTAATCACGAGTAGTCAAATTTGACACACCAATACTAAAGATTAGAATTTTAGAACCTTACCTAAATTAACTCCCTCAGAGCCAGTAAAAGGTTGTGATTGAGACAACTTAATCTGCTCACCAGACATATGATGAGTAGCTTCTATATCCAATACCCAACCATCACCTATAGTAGACCCTAAAGCAAAGAAAGCTAAAGGTTGTGAGGAAGACTTCACAAAAGATCCTGAATTAGAACCATTCTTACCAATCAGCTTCTGTAATTTGAAACAATGAGAAGCCAGATGTCCATTCTTCCCACAAAATTGACACTAAACAAATTTCTTATTATCTCTATCAGCACCATTACCTTAACTAGAAGAATTTCCTTGCAATTGATCTTGTTTCTGAAAACAAATTGAAGTACTTTGTCCTCAGAATGAAGATTGAGAATTTTCTTGTGAAGGAAAAGAAGACTGATTCTTAGACTAAAAATTAAGAGAATGAAATTTAGCAAGATTAGCTTGAAACGATTGACTCTCGTCATCTTTATCTTGTTGAATCAATCGATGTTCATAAGTCAACAAACAAATATCAATCTCCTCCCAACTAATAACACAATCAAATGTACTAGTTATACTCTAAAAAACCAATTATATCTATGATTTAGTCCTCTAAGAACATACATAATCAAATCCTTATATCCTTATTATCAACCTTCTCCCAATTACTTTCAGATTATCAACAACTGATTTAATTTGCAAAAGAAATGCATCAACAATCTACAAATAGTTTGCAACTGTAATCTCAACTCCATAACACAAGCTTGAGATGGTGCAGCATAAGAAGTCTCAAGAGCAAGCCAAAGTTCACGAGTTGTTTGCTTTCCAACTAGTGCAAGAGAAACCTTTGAAGTGACAACCATATATCCAGATCTTAATGGTTCCAATAGTGCAACTCAAAATAAAAAATTCTGGATTTACAACACAAATATCAAGAAACCTACAAGGTTGAGTTCTTGATCCATCTACGTAATCTTTGAAACCATATGCTGCTATTATAACAATGGTTCACACTAGATAAGATAATCAGATGACTCCAATTTGATTGAGAATGTGAGATTAGCAGGTGGAATCACTATAAGCCGTGAGATCACAAATCAATCTTGATTAGTATTCACTGATTCATAACTTGTACGACCTAAATTTGTAGTCATCTTCACAGTCAAATAAAAGAAGCACAATAAAAAATCTCAAGATTGTTGAACAAGAACACAATCAAGAAATGCCTAAACCCTAGATCTTTTGCTCTGATACCATACAAGAATGTTGAGATACAAGAATGTTGAGATAAAATTCAGGAAGATGAGAGAAAGATAATTCTCATTAAACTGTATAGCTATATATATAGCCATCACTACTACTACTAACGTAATCCCTACACTACTTACAACTATTAATGTAAACTTTTACAATAATAGATGAACACGTGTACAAAGTGTAACAAACATAACTAACTGTGAAAAAGTGAAATCCCTAATTAGTAGCAATGTTTATTATGTAATTAATTATGTGATATTAAGAGTCAATTAAGAAACTTAATTTGGGACACATACTATGCAATGCTAGTCTTCTTTTTTTGTGTATGAAGACAATGTACAAAAGATAAATTTGAGCAAAATATTCAAAGTAATATTCAGAAAAATTTACATGGTATCAAATCTTTAAGATCTTTTTTGGGATCGAATTCTCAGGCCTTAATCTCCAAGATCATAGTACACTTTTTTTCAGGCTTTAGTACTGAAATTGCCTTCTTTTTACACTAATTTTTGTGTTCAAAACTGTCCAGGCTCTTCAGCCTTTATTGCTGAATTCTGTTTTTGAAGATCAAAACAAAGTATTTACAAAAATTGAACTGCCTTCGTTACTAAAATTACTGTCATTTTATACCCTTTTTTTGAGTGAAAAACAAAAATACATTGCACAAAACCAAAGAACCTTCACCGCTAAATTCTTAGCCTATTTGTTACCTATTTTCCTTCAACTCCAATATCATTATTATTATTTTGAGTCATGATTTACTCTAATGTTGTTTCTCTCACAAATTCTCTTTAGATCATTGATTCTAATGCTTCAGAACATATGACCAATCATTCTAATATTTTTGTTTCACATATTCCTTGTTCGGATAAACAAAAAGCTAAAGTTACAAATGGATCTTTCACTTCAATGGAAGGACAAGACTATATTCCCGTCTCAAAAAAAAAATTCACTTGATTCTGTTTTGCATGTTCCAAAGCTATCTTGTAATCTCCTCTCAACAAGTACGAATATCAAAGAACATCAATGTATTGCTAAATTCTTTCTTGATTATTGTGAATTTCAGGACTTACGTACGGGAAAGGTGATTAGCATTAGAAAGGAGATTAATGAACTTTACTACTTCGAGGGTGAGCCTCCAAATTCAGGTAATCTATCTCATACTTGAATTCTTCTTATCTTAATTGAGAGATAAAACTTTGACATAAACGATTAGATCACCCAAATTTCTCGTATTTGAAACGATTGTTTCCTATAATGTTCAAAAATCAAGATCCTTATGATTTTCAATGTGACATATGTGAGTTAGTCAAACACCATCGTGCTCATTTTCCGGTACAAAAGGATGAAAAATCATTTCTCCTTAATTCACAATGATATTTGGGGCCCCTCATGTTTCAATGACCTTTCTAGGTTTAGATGGTTCCAAAATTTTCATCAAATGATTAAAACTCAATTCAAAGCCAAAATCCAAATTCTTCAAACCGATAATGGGAGAGAATATTATTTTTCAATTCTTAGTTCATACCTCACAACTCATAGAATTATACACCATAATTCTTGTGTTGATATATCTCAACAAAATGGGATAACTGAAAGGAAAAACAAACATCATGAGATAACAAGAGCCTTAATTTTTACTATGGAAATTCCAAAAAATTATTGAGGAAAAATTGTTCTTACCGTTACTTACCTTGGTAATAGAATGTTATCTAAAATCTTGAATTTCAAAAATCCTCTTGATAACCTTAAAAAAACATATCCTTCCTCGTATTTTCTCGTCTCACACCCAAAATCTTTGGTTGTGCAACATTTGTTCACATACACGATCACAATCGGAGAAAACTAGATCCAAAAGCACTTCCTTGTATTTTCATAAGATATTCTTCTACTCAAAAAGGGATTTGCATGTTATTATCCTCTGATACGTAAATTTTTAGTGTCCATGGATGTTACATTCTTTGAAAATACTTCATTCTTTACCAACCCTTCTCTTTAGAGAGAGAGTAGACATGTTGAAGATTTAGTTTGGTCTACCCCTCTTGATATTTCTCAAGTAACTATACCCTCTCTTGTTTGTATTCCTCATGTTGTTCCCAATAATGATTTGGTGTCTATTAATACTTCTATACCAAATGAGCTTAGAATTTATAAAAACTCTCGGCATTCATCTCCTATTTCAAAAACACCACTTGTGTATGTAAAAGATAGAGATAAAGAACTAAAAGTTTATTTGAGAAGGAACAAGGTACAATCTCCTCAACACCATCAATCATCTGAAATGGGCATAAAGTCTCTAAAATACAGGTAATCCTTTAGTCCCTAACCTTTGTAGAAAACATGAATTGACTAAACCTCTTGATCTTTCCAATATTAATGATAAAATTGCTAATAGGAAAAGTGTTAGATCTTGTACAATGTATCCTATTTCAAATTATGTCTCATATCAAAAGTTGTCCCCTATTTTAAAGCATTTATTGCTAAATTATCTTCTTGTGAGACTATTTCAAGTACCATACAGGAAGTTTTTTTCATTCCAAAATAAAAAAAGGCTATCTTTAAAGAAATAGAACCTTTGAAAAAAAATGATACAAGGGAGATTGTTGATCTTCCTCCAAGAAAAAGACCAGTGGGATGTAAATGGGTGTTCATAGCGAAACACAATCCTGATGAAACAGTTGAGAGATATAAAGCAAGACTTATGGCAAAAAGATTTATGCAAATTTACACAATTAACTATCAAGAAAATTTAGCTTCTATTGCCAAGATGAATTCAATCCAACTTCTTTTATGTCTTGCCACAAATCTAGATTGACATCTTCACCAATTTGATACGAAGAATGCATTTTTATTGGGAGACTTAGAAGAAGAAGTATTTATGGAGCTATCACCTGGTTTTGAAGATGTATTCGGACATAAGAAAGTATGCAAGTTAAAAAAATCTTTGTATAGACTAAAGCAATCAACTAGAGCATGGTTTGAAAGGTTCACAAGGCAGTTCGTCGTTTTGAGTATACACAAAGTCAAGGAGGTCATACTTCGTTTTACAAACACTCTAAAACTAGGAGCATAACAATCTTAATTGTTTACGTGGATGACATCATTCTTATTAGCTATGCTATTGATCAAAAACTTAAGAAAATACTTGCCAAAGAGTTTGAGACCAAGGATTTGAAAAGGTTAGGATATTTTGTTAGTATTGCAGTTTCAAGATCAAAGAAAAGGATATTTCTATAATAGAGAAAGTATGTCTTAAATCTACTTCAAGAAACAACAATGTTGGGCTACAAGCCAGTAAAAACTCCAAATGATCAAAAACACAACTTGGAAGTGCAATGGAAGGTGTCGTAGTTGACAAAGGTCGCTATCAAAGATCGGTTGATAAACTAATATACTTATCTTATACTAGACCGCATATTGCATTTGCTATGAGTGGAGTGAGTCAGTACATGCACTCCCCTCATGAAACTCATATGGAAGCAGTTTTAAAGGCTCTACAATGCCTTAAAGGCACACCTAGAGAAGGATTACTCTTTTCAAAGAATCACCACCTTCAAAAGCTTATACAAATGTTGATTATGTAGGTTCAATCGACGATAAAAGGTCAACGCCTAGATTTTGCACTTTGGTTAAAGAAAATTTAGTTACTTGGAGAAATAAGAAATAATCTGTGATATCTAAATCAACTGTTGAAGTTGAGTTTAGAGCAATAACACCTGAAATTTGTAAAGCTGCTATCCAGCATTGCTTACAATCCTATTTACCATGACAAAACCAAGCATATTGAGATCGACAAACATTTTATCAAGAAGAAAATTGAAAACAATGAAATTTGTATTCCATTTGTCACAAGTGGAAATCAACTAATTGATATTTTGACAAAAGAGTTACATCGACCTATGTTTCTTTCATGTATTTGCAAGCTCGGAATGATGGATATCTTCGAACCAGCTTGAGAGGGTGTGTGAAAAAAGTTATCCTAATGATGAAATCCTTAATTATTAAGAATGTTTATTATTTAATTAATTGTGTGATATTAAGAGTCTATTAGGAAGCTTAATTTAGGACACATACTATTCAATACCAGTCTCTTTTTTTCTTTTTTATCTCCACCGAATTATACATAAGTGTATGAAGACAATGTACAAAAATAATTTTGAGCAATATATTCAAAGTAATATTCAAAAAAATCTACACTAGCTATTAACTCAAACAATTCTTCAACGAATACTATCTCTAATACATTTCACCAACCATTGTCGTCTTTCCAAAGCTTTTATTTCTTTTTTCTAGTTTTTTCTAAGCCCTAAACTATAATTTTATTATAATGGATTTTATAAATTAGTTTTATTTCTACAATCATCTAAAAGGTGCGTTTAATTTATTGTTTGAATGTTAAAATCATGTTCTTGAATGTTTAAGTGCACAGCTAATAAGTGGAGTTAATTGATTTATTGCTCAAATTGGGGATTTTAGTATGTAATTACTAAATGCTCCAATTCCTAGTAGCATTTTGTGATTGTTAATTGCAAAATAGATTAAAAGTCATCTACAAATTTGGCTTTGATTATTTCAATTATTACTTCATGAAAACTTAATGCTTTTGTTGTTCAATGAATAAGATTGATTAATAAATCGAATTTTAATCAATTAATTAGTAAGATGTAAAGATAATCTAGCGAACTGAAGGGAACTGATTCTAAATGACATAATAAGTTTAGGATGGAAAAGTAATTAATTTGTATTTTTCATTAGTAGAATCTAGTTTAGTGGTAAATAAAGCCCTCTCAATCACATACTTAGTCAATATTGTTTTAAATTATTATTTTATTTAGTTTTCATCACAAAATCAAAACTAAAGATAGGAATGGGTAGGTTCGGATCGGATCTAGACCTAACCGAATTGACCCTCACGAGGCTAATTGAACTTGGCTACCCAAACTGACCTGAACAGAGCGGGTACCTATTGGGTCAAACTGTCATCCCTGTTCAAAAACCATCATTCAACTAATTGTGACAGTTAGTTTTTATTTAATCTAGCAAACTAATATGCGAATCTTTATTCAATCCTCTGTGGATAATAAACATATCTTATTTTATAGAATTTGCTATCTTTGTAGTATCACGATTTTATTTTTGGTATCCTTTTCACCCATATTTTTGAGGTGTTCTTTAGTACCCCATTTTAAAAAAAGTATCCATTTAGTGCAATTTGTCATTTAACTGAGATTCTTTCCATGTGTGATATTTAGAGGGAATTTTCAGATAATCAGTAAATTAATTATCTAAAAATTCTTTCTAAATATTGTTTAATTAATTGATTATTCAAAAATGTCTCTGAATTTTATACATGTATTATTAAACATGTGAAAAATCCTCAATTAAATGACAAATTGTATCAAATTTGTACTTTTTTTCAAATGAGGATACCACTAGGGTACTACCTCAAAAATATGAATAAAAAAAGAAGTACCAAAAGTAGAATCGTGATACTACTAAAGTTGGGGACCCCTTATTATATATTTACCTTGACATCATTTTAAGAGACATAAAAAACTAATTTTTGACAAGTCTATTTTAGGAAGGTCATGTCTAGGATGCCCCAATGGCATAATAACAGTTGTATTATATCAGTAAATGTGATTAAGTATAAATGTATAACATAAGAGTAGGAGTGATAGCACTATAAACTTTTAATTCACTTACTTCAAGCTGATGTTTTGGTTGGTAGGAATTAAATAGAATTGAAATTTTAAACATCACTTTGCTTGATTTGACTTTTAAAAGGGAAAGGAAAATAATGACCCCTTCAAGGGTTGCTTTTATTTTTGATCTCCTCCTTATTCCTGAACACATTTTCAAAAATAATTTTATTTTGTACATACATTCAAAAGCTTAAAGGTTGTTGAAGTAAGTTCTATAACTCCAACAATGGACAACTACTAGAGCATCGATAAATCAGGAAAAATCATACTATACCATATGTTACATGGAATAGGAGGATCGGGTATAATTACATATCCAAAGGCATGTGTTTATAATGTTAGATTAATATCCTTTTATGAGAAGTTTTGAGTGGTTATTAGATTAGATTAATTGGACAAAGATGTTACAACTATTTCTTAATAAAATACTCTTCTCTGATTCTCAAAAAAATAAAGAAAGATTATATTAATTTAATATTATCTTTTATTTTCTAACTTATCGTATTTTAATTAAGGAATCTTTTATTCTTGTGTTAATATTATAAGAAATCTGGTTTTTTTCAGCAATGAGTTTTTGAAAATGCTCTGCCTATAACAGTTAAAATGCCCAATTATAAGTTTGCCCTAAGGTGACGTTTGGTTCATGGAATAAAATGGAAAGGAAACAGTTTTGTTTGATTTAACCACTGAAATCAAAGAAATCAATATTACAGTGTTTGGTTTACAACTAGAATGGAATGGAAAACACTGTATATTATCATATTCAGTCAAATTTAAATAATATTATTTAATTATTATTTTTTGTTAGACAAAATACATTATTGAAATCATCATTTTTTTAAATAATTATTACTTAAAAATAAAATATAGTATCAAAATTATTACTTCTAAATAAGGTTTAGGGTTTTGAGGTTTGGAATTTGAGATTTTGGGATTTGGGATTTGGGATTTGGGGTTTATGGTTTAGGGTTAGATTTATGAGTTAAGATTTAGGATTAAAACTATTATTTTTCTAAATAGGGTTTAGGATTTTAGGATTTAGGATTTAAAGTTATATTTGTGGGTTAAGGTTTAGTGTTAAAATTATTATTTTTCTAAATAAAGTTAAGGGTTTTAGGATTTGAGATTTGTGTTTAGGGTTTAAGGTTTAGGGTTTAGGATTATATTTGTGGGTTAAGGTTTTGGGTTAAAATTATTATTTTTCTAAATAGGGTTTAGGGTTTTGAGATTTAGGATTTGGAGTTTAGGATTTAGGGTTATATTTATGAGTTAAGATTTAGGGTTTTGAGATTTCGGGTTTAGGATTATATTTGTGGGTTAAGATTTAGGGTTAAAATTATTATTTTTCTAAATAGGGTTTAGGTTTTGGGATTTAGGATTTAGAGTTTAGGGTTTAGGGTTTATGGCTTAGTGTTTAGGGTTATATTTGGGGTTAAGATAAAATTGGAAAAAAAAACTGAGATGGGAATGGAATCATGATTCCTTAAAGGGGGAGAAGGAATTATGATTCCTTCTCTTTTAGGAATCAATTTCATTTTATTCCCACTTTTCAACTCAACCAAACATAAAATTGGAAAGAATCAATTATGATTCTATTCATTCCATTCCAATCAACCAAACATGGGGTAAAGGTAATTTCACTTTTCCAACTTTCTTTGTGTTGCCAACCTTTTTCAACATCTTCTTCTTAAGAGGCATCGTCGTTGTTTTCTTCTCCATTAGTTCTTCAACTTCCTTTACTTCTTTCTTTTCATCATCATGCCTGACCACCATCTTCTTTGTGCTACCAACCTTTTTCAACATCTTCTTCGTCAGAGGCATTGTAATTGTTTTCTTCTCCATTAGTTCTTCAACTTCCTCTACTTCTTTCTTTTCATCATCATGGTTGACCACCATTTCTATAAAACTTTTTCCAAATAGAACACACATCTCATGTCGATGTCGGTGTGGTGTCATGTCAACACTAATATTACAGGGTAAACCACTAAGTCTGGGTAACATAGGTTATGTCTCCAAAAAAATATTTTAAATTGTGCATATTATTATCTCTTGAACATGCACTGAAATGAGTTTCATTTTTTAATACATGCTTAAATTTTGAATACAAATTGAATAAGTCAGAAATGAAAAGTGGCGTACAGGTTCAAAATGAAAAACTGCTCTGGATGGAATATTCTTTCCATCCAATTGTCAATGGAATACTTGATACTTAGTATTGTTATATTTTCTTACCTATTTATATATGTCCATACATACACATATATACATATTGTTTTTTATCTTGTATTTTTTATTTTTAAATATATGAAATGTTATTTTCTATTTTTATCCTCATTTTTAAACAACAAATTTTGTTTACAGTTTTACCCTAATTTCATTGGTCATCTAAACATACCAATATTATTTCATTCAAATCAATTCCATTGATATTACATTCCACTAATTGAAAGTGCCAAAACTGAATAAATACAGTGCTAAATTAAATAAAATATTGTTTTTTACCAAAATATGAAATAAATCAATGCATTGCAACTCACATTTTAGATATTTCAGATGAAGTGTTCCTCCTTGTTTCATTTGAAAAGATTTGTTCACTCTCTTTCTCCTTCCTTTCTTCATATCCTCCAGATCCAATACTAACATTAGAAGCTTGAACTCGAACTGTGCCATATCCAAACCTCGAATTTACTCTACATCGTACTATAGATAAGTTAGAAAGTAATTTTAGAAAATAATGCTCAAATCCTCAATAGACACAATTCAGAATTCAAAAGTCAAATTTCTGAAAGAATACCAAGAACCCAGAACATAAAGTCTCCATACTTTCCAAACCAGAAATTCTCACTAAAAATCGTTTAATCAACATCGAAAAATAAAGCCGATCAACTTCATCAGGTTCTGTACTCTTAAACTTCCAGAAACAAGAGTCCAATTTCCACCAAATTAAAATTATTTCAAAAATTTAAAACTGTACAATAAGCAAGAATTCTAATTCCCTGATTGATTATAAATCAAGAATGGAACAAAAGGGGAACTTACATGAAGAAGTGATTGATTTTTTGGTAAGGCCGTCACAGGACGGTAAAGAGTCTACCAGAGCTAAAAATGGAAGCTTTCTTCTTGAAATGAAAGGTGTATGAAGCACCAACCCCTTCATTCTCTTGCCTTTTTGTATGCTTTTTTATGTTTATAACTTCTTTTCAAGTTCATCTACTTCAACCCAAAAACACAAGGTCGATAGGAATTTGGATTTGGAAAGATGGGATTTTGGATGGAACCGAACTGAAAAACCATCGCTACGCTGAAACAAGTAAACAATTCCTCGTGGATAAAACCATAGCACTCCATTTTTTTGGATGTAAAGAGCTTGCTAGCTGCCACGTGTTGGAAGATAAAAAATTCAAAGAAAATAATATCTATAATTATAATAACAAAAAAAGGCGTTGGCATGTTTGGTTTTAGGGTTGATTATTTTATTTTATATTATATTAATATATTTAATGAATTTATTGCATAATATTATCTTATTTTATTTAAATTATCTTATTAATAGATTTAACTTTAAAAATATATTATAATATTTTTTTATTAATTTTATATTATAAATAATCATAAATTATATTTTTATTATAAATAAATAAGATATTTTAATTAATATTGTTTTATTACCATATCATCTAGTTAAAAATTAAATGAGATATAATAAAGGGTTCTGAAAATTAATAAATTGTATCATGAATCTCATTATCATCTCATCTCAATTTTTTACTTCTAATTGTATATTTTTTTAGTAAAAATATTTAAGATAAATTTATGATTACTATTCTTATGATTTTAAATTTTAAAGATACTATATATATTATTTTCCAAAACAATTATGAAAAAAATGTCATTAAAGTCCCTCAAAGTATAGTCTCTTAAATTGTAAAAGATTTTTTTAATCCCAAAAAATATGATAATTAAAAATAAATAATAATTTTTATTAAAATATTTTTGAACTTTTAACCATCGTAAAATTATAATTAATATGAAAAATATTTTATAAACATTTATTAATTATCATTATTTTATTTTAATATTTTTTTGATTTTTAAAAATTTATGAAAAGAAATATATATATATAATTTTTATTATAATGTTTTTGTTTTGGTTTTTTCTTTATTAATTTCATATAAATTTTATTTTATTCATGTTAGTTGTAGGTGTTTTAATCACTTCATATAAAAAAATAAAAAATATATTAAAATATTATTATTTATCATTAACTAACCCTTTTTCAAAATTAGTAACTAAAAATACATTTTATAGTCTAAGATTAAATAATATCAACTTTAAAATCTGAAGGGCAAATACGATCCCTCTCTTAAAAATTATTTATCTCTCAACTTTATCTATGCATTAATACACTATACACACGACACAATTGATGACTCTATGAAAGTAGAGTCATCAATGCCATGCAAGTAGAGGAGTTGATGATGCACACCACATAGATGCCACAGAAGTAAAGAGGGACAATCACGCAATGTTGCGCGTACTAGTGATGCAGGTCGTGCTATGTGTTGGCACGACATTAATTCTGAGTTTCATTACGCGGTCAATAAGCGTGTCACGCATCGTCATCTGATTCGACCATTCTTCCCACGGAATCACTATGCCAACTGTAACCTTGAATTCAGTGTACCATGTAGCACTCACTCAACACGCATTGACCATGACCAGTCCACTCATGCCACACGTCACGCGTTGATTCTCCTTGTGAATCTTCTATTCCACACGTCTCGTTCTTATTGGCCAGTGTTGTTAATTTTTCCTTTTTTCATCTCATCTCTTGATCTAAAGTTGATCTAAGGTCCAGATTTCATTTAAGCCTAATGATCGTCATACAAATTGTGCATACAATGAATAAGCAAGTATAAGTATCGTAACAAGTAATATAATGATAAGAAAAGATTGTTCCCACGAAGATTATTTTATTAGAAACTAATTTTTAAAACTAAAAAAATAAAAATCATTTTTTTTATATTTTTATATATTAAGAAAGAAAAATTAAAATAACTAAAAATAAATAGCAATAATTAATTAAATCAAATTTAGTAACCAAGAAGATATATGAGAAAATATGTATGAATACTTAATCCCCAAAATTTCTAAACATATGAATCGCTAAAATCTCCCCAATATAATTATCAATTAATTAAAAATCAATTGAATCTAACCTAACATATATTTTTCTCAAAAGTAAACTACACATTATATAGTAATTAATTTAATAACACTCTTATGCCAATTAAATTACATACTACTCATTAAGTTGATCAATTATATATCACATATATAAGAATTATACATCTCTGCCTAGAAACCATACATGTTAATTAATCAAGACAAACAATTAAACAAATCTCACAAATCTATTTAATTACCTCTATAGATAAATTCTTGGCCAAACAATTAATAGCATAAAAATCAAATTAAATAATATAATTAAACTATAATTATAATTAAGGTAAAATATTAGATCATCACATGGTGAAAATTGGGTTCATAAATAAAGACATAAAAATTGATAAATAAAATAGTAGAAGAAAAAATATAATCAATCTCTTGAATTGTAGTACTAATCTCATCTTTAATCTCTATCAAAAGTGTATCTCTTTTTTAATTTTTCTCCCCTTTTAGCTCAAAAAACTAACCAAATTTTACTAATGGTAGCTCATTAAGGTTTATGGGATGATTAAAGGCTTCAATATAGCTCAAGTGCAATTTGGATAGTCATATCAACTTCAGATCAAGGGTTAAGATCAAAACAAGCAAAATCATCAACACTAGCCAATGCATGTTGAGTTAGAGCGCGACTGGTCTGAGTCAATGCATGTTGAGTCAACACCACGCTATGCAACGTGATTTGCGATAAACAATGGTGTGGTGCACGGATGGAATGCGAGGAGCAATCACATGACGACACGTGGCATGAAGTTTTGACTACTTTCCGAACTTGAATTGAACGACATACCGACACGTGGCACGCAGTTTGTTGCTCCTCACACGATGCGGTCTACGATTCATTGTCCCTTCTTAATGGCATCCACTTGGCTTGCTTAGTTAGCTCATCTACTTGTGTGACAGGCCACGTGGCAGTTTTTGATTGACTCTACGTTAAAAATTCATCGAAAATCCATAAACATTCCAAAAAAATCCTGGTAGTTCTCTGTTTCAACTGTGCATCGCCATTCATCTATGTTCATCGCCATTGTCATCTGGTTCATCTCTACATTATGTTTCAGCATTGAGATTTTGTAACCAAATCAGCCCAATCTGCCCAATTTCAGCCCAATTTGTTCAAAAAATAATTGGCCTAATCTGCCCAGATTGAAATAACATCAGTTTTATGACAATTCGAGCATCAATGGCCACAAAAAAACCTGTCATGATCGGTTACAATGGAGGTTCCACCGAAAATAATATTTTGCCCATCACCGGTCACAAATTAAATGGGTATAATTATCTTCAATGGTCCCAATTTGCCACTGTCACTCAATCAGGTAACACCATCAACGCTTTTAGTGTGAAACATGTTAAGAGACAATGGATTATAGATTCAGGTGCTTCAGATCACATGACGGGTGATGCATCTCTTCTTGTAAATCTTGAAACTTCCCAAGAAGGATACACTATTAGAATTGTTGATGGATCAATATCCAAAGTAACAGGGATTGGTTCGGCAAAAATTTCAAATTCTTTTATTCTTGATTTTGTCCTTCTTGTTCCAACCCTTGATTGTAATCTCTTATCAATTACTAAACTCACACGTGATAAAAATTGTGTGGCAAAATTTGTTCATAATTTATGTGAATTTTAGGACTTGGATTTGGGGAAAACGATTGGCAGTGCTAAAGAGTGCTTGGGACTCTATCTTCTCAACAGTGAAGACCTTCCAGAAAGACAAGTCCCTTCATTATTCAAAAATAAAAATTCAAAGGATCTTAAATGTGAAGTATGTGAATTCTCAAAACATGTTAGAAATTCATATCCTACTCTTCCACATAAAAAATCACATCATTTCTCTCTAATTCACTCTGATATTTGGGGATCTTCTCAAATCAAAAACATAACAGAGACACGATGGTTCATTTCATTTGTAGATGATCATACTCGAACCACTTGGTTATTTCTTATGAAAGAAAAATCTGAAGCATGTCAGATATTTAAAAAATTTAATACCATGATTCAAACTCAATTTCAAACAAAGATCCAAGTATTGAAAACTGACAATGCTAAGGAATACTTTGCATCAATTCTCAGTGATTATCTATCAAGTCATGGGATTGTCCATCTAAGCTCCTATGTTGACACATCTCAAAAAATGGGGTGGCTGAAAGAAAAAATAGGCATCTTCTCGAGGTAGCTAGATATCTCATGTTCGTAACTCATGTTCGTAACTCATGTCCCTAAACATTTTTGGGGGGAAAGCTGTCCTTACGGCTACCTATCTTATCAATAGGATGCCCTCTTGTGTCCTAACTTTCAAAACACCCATCAGTACTCTTCTTGAGTCATACCCACACACGAGAATCGTGTCCAACATTCCTTTTAAAATATTTGGATGTTCTACTTATGTCCATATGCATCATAGAGATAAACTTGATCCCAGAGCTATCAAATGCATATTCCTAGGGTATTCATCAAACCAAAAAGGTTATAAATGCTTCTCTCTTATCACAAGGCGATTTTACAATACAATGGATGTCATATTCTTTAAAAAAAATCATACTATTCCAAACCTGTTATTCAGGAAGAGAACATAGGCAATGAATACCAGCTTTGGAATAGCATTACCACTCAGCCTCCCATAAATTATGTCTCAAATCATATCCCGCAAATTCCAGAAAGTGAATCAGTATCTCAAACAAATGCTCCTAATAATCCCAATGAACCCTCAACTCCTCTACCAACATATCCAAACTTTCATGTCCCAAACAATGATCTTTTTGTCTACTCTAGGAGGAGAAGAACTCAAGAGGGAACAGAGAACCAAGCATATCTTGAGCCAGTCCAAGAGTCCAACCCGAGTACAGATCACTTCAACAATTCACAAGGTAACATCACTGAATCTTCTATTATTGAGTTACCTCCTAATGATTTGAATTTACCAATTTCTATAAGGAAATGTGCAAGATCTTGCACAAATCACCCCATCTACAACTTTGTTTCCTATAAAAATCTCTCACCAGGTTATAAAGCATTTATCAATAACCTTGATTAGATACAAGTTCCAAATTTCGTTCATGAAGCCTTTCAGGTACCTGAATGGAAGACAGTTATTCTTGAAGAACTCAATGCCTTAGAGAAAAACAAGACTTGGGAGATCATAGAACTACCACCGGGAAAACAAGTTATTGGGTGTAAATGGATCTGTACAATCAAACACAAAACAAACGGTAGTGTAGAAAGATTCAAAGCTCGTCTTGTGGCTAAGGATTCACTCTGACATATGAGATTGACTATCAAGAGACTTTTGCACCTGTAGCAAAGCTCAACATTATTCGTGTTCTTCTCTCCCTAGCATCTAACTTGGATTGGCCTCTCTACCAATTAGATGTCAAGAATGCATTCCTCAATGGTGATCTCGAAGAAGAAGTCTACATGGATATTCCTACTGGAATTGAATCTCTTGTTCCAACCAATAGAGTTTGCAAACTTAATACATCCTTATATGGATTGAAACAGTCTCCATGTGTCTGGTTCGATAGGTTTTCTAAAGTTCTGAAGAGATATGGGTACAATCAATGTCAATCAGATCACACACTATTCGTCAAACACTTCTCCAATGACAAAATAGTTATCCTAATTGTGTACGTAGATGATATTGTTCTAACAGGTAATTCTACAATTGAGATGAATAAACTCAAGGAATTCCTTGCCAAGGAATTTGAGATCAAAGACCTGGACAATCTCAAATATTTCCTAGGAATGGAAATAGCACGAACAAAAAGGGGCATATCTATATCTCAAAGGAAATATGTACTTGATCTTCTCAAGGAAACTGGAATGATCGGGTGTAAACCGGCAGAAACTCCGATGGACTCTACAGTAAAACTCGGAATCAAAGAAAATAGTACACCTGTGGACAAATATTGTTACCAAAGATTAGTGGGAAAACTCATTTACCTATCCCACACTAGAACACTAGACCAGATATTGGTTTTTCAGTAAGTGTTGTAAGTCAATTTATGAACAGTCCTACTGAAGAACACATGGAGGCGGTCTATCGTATACTCAGGTATCTCAAGATGACACCAGGAAAAGGATTATACTTCAGTAAGAATCCCACCAGAAAAAATTGAAGTCTTTGTAGATGTTGACTGAGCAGGCTTTATAATAGATTGTAGAGCTACCACTGGGTTTTGTACCTTCGTATGAGGAGATCTTGTAACTTTGCGAAGTAAGAAACAGTCAGTAGTCACTCGAAGTAGTGCAGAAGCTGAATTCAGAGCTATGACCCATGGGATTTGTGAAGGAATGTGGTTAAGAAGACTACTCAATGAACTAGACTTCACAACTCCTAAACCTATCAACATGCATTGTGATAATCAAGCTGCAATAAGAATTGCAAAAAACCCAGTTCATCATGACCGAACCAAACATGTAGAAATTGATTGTCATTTCATTAAAGAGAAGTTAGATGGAAAAATTGTGGACCTATTATATACATCTACTCATCATCAAATTGCAGATATCCTTACCAAAGCATTACCTCGAACAAATTTTGAAGAACTGAGTTGCAAGTTGGGAATGATTAATTTCTATTACCCAACTTGAGGGGGAGTGTAGATTTTCTGAGAATATTAGGTTGTAATAGTGTTATACAAGCTATGAATTAGTGTAGAACAAGCTGGAATTTAGTTATTGATACCAGCTGTGTTATTCCTAAATTAGTGGGAATTTGTCTACCTTTTAGTCTTATTTATAGTGTTGTATATACATTTGAATTAATGAGAGAAAATAAAACAAGAATTCAGTTTTTCTCCACCATCTCTCAATATTTTCTTCACATATGAGTAACTATCTATAATCATATTATAGATTGCGTACAACCATTCAAGCTCTAGATCGCTAAATAAAAAAACAACTATCTAACATCTAAATATATACGTAGTAGATTCCACTTCTTGTAAGACAATCTCTGAGTCCACCATAAACACCAAGACACCAAGATACAAGGCATCTTAACCCAACACTTCGGACATCACCAAATAAGCCAAATATCATGGTGGTCCAACAAGAGGTCACTCAGGATTAAGATTGTACCGCACATGATCATCGAGTGACATAGAGAAACAACTGTAAGTAAATAAATATTTATAATGTTTCTAAGATGTCTAATCCAGTTCTGTATAATCAATAATTATATAAAGTATCCCTAATTAGATGTCTTAACATCAATCACCTCGGATAAGGGTCAATCCATTCCAAATTGATTTAGGTTGTGCTAATGATTTAATTAGAGATCCCATTATATAAACTTAAATTAATTGTCATAGACAATTTGATTATTTCACTTAAAACCAATCCTCATTTATATACGTTGATATACTTAATTTTAAGCATACATAAATAATCAGGAAATTTTATGATTTATTTGAAGAATGAAATAGCACATGTAAATGAATGAAATATCCCTTTTATTTATTCTAACTTTAGTATAAATTTAAATGCACACTCATTTCATTTAGGGCTCTCTCCTAACAATCTCCTATTATCCCTTAAGTAAAAAAGATATTCCTTTTAACCTTATCCTTTCTAGTTGTCTCTTTAAAACTCTTGGTAGGTAATATCTTGGTGAACAAGTTAGTAAATTATTATGAGAAGTTATCTTCTTGACTATTACATCTTTATGATGTAAAATTTCTCAAATCAAATGATCATTGTGCTCTATATGTTTCCTCATTTGTGGCTTCTTAGTTCTTTGGAGTTAGCTACTACTCTACTATAGTTACAATACATTGTTAGCAATTGGTGTATATTTGCAACAACATCAAAGTTTACCAAGAATTTGCAAAGCCATACACCTTATTTTAAATTTTATAATTTTTTTTTCAAAATTTTTATTATTTTTTTTAATTTTTAATTTTTTTAATTTTTTAATTTTTTAATTTTTTTATTCATTAACATTAAGTTTATTATTATTATTATTATTTTTTTATTTTTTTTTTATTTTTTTTACTATTCATGAACGGTAAGTTTTTTTTACTTTAAATTTCAAAAATATATTACTATTGATGCTATAATTATTATTATTATTATTATTTTTAATTTAAATTTTTTTTTAATTTCTTATGAAATTTGAAATTTGAATTTTTTTTAACTAAAAAAAATCGCAAGTATTTACAGCACAAAAAGTTTTTAAAATTTTGATAAATAATTTAAAAACGCTACTCCTTCCCCGGCAACGGCATGCGCGGACTGAGCGATGCACGCGGCTGGCCGTGCTGCGCGCGTTGGACGTCTACGTGCACGATTTCCTCCTTTTTGACATTTTTTTATCTTTTTCCCCCATTTTGTCCAATTTTTCCATCTTTTTTGACTTTTCCTCATTTAATTTATGAATATATTTGTGATGTATTGCCTCCGGTATTTTTCTTTGAGTCTTTAAGTTACTTTTTTAAGCAAAAATACCTAAAATAATAATAAAAATACTCGTGATTCCGAAAAGATAGATTTATATAGAAATATATGATAAAATCATATAAATATATATATTTTTAATCAATTAACGTGCATAAAATAATGGTAATTTTAGTACTTTTCGAGCACTCACCACAACCCCCACCCAACTTCTTGTTAGTCCCTTAGCAAGAGAAGCAATAAAAATTAAAAATTAAACTATCTTAAATCACTTCTGTGGATTGACACGATTGCATTTAGCATATGCAACAAGCCTTTAAACCCCTAGGTTGTCCTAGTGGACGAATTTGAGTCTCGTGAGGGTTTTCAATAATGATACCCACAAACATTGAACTAAATGTAAAAATTAAAAGAAATAATATAAAAACAACTTAAAAACTAAAATTACAACAAAATCAAAAATTAACTTTTAAGAATAAAAGAAAACAACATAACACAAAAATGTCTCATACTTTTTAATCTCCTTTAAGATCATAATTAAACTCTCAAGCATAAATTATTTTAATCTTCTTAAACAATCATGATTTATTATAATAATTAGTCGAAAATCATTTTCATATTTCATATAAAAAATGTATCAATTTAATTTCACCCAATTTCAGTGTCTAGAATCTGAATTCGCTTCGACTCTATTACTCACTAGTCAATACTCTCACAACACTGAATCCTATGGGTTCAAACACTCATACTAATTTATATGCGAAAGGGTTGATGTAGAGAAATGAACTAATATGTTCGCATATGTATAAAGAATAAAGGCTCAAAGTATTATTTTGACATTGATCTCATGAAATGAATCGAAAGTATAAATTATAAAGATATCATGTATAAAAATTATTTTCATGCATAAATCAAACTCATTAAGAAAACATTTCAAGATATATGCCTTTTACAAATGAAGAAAATGAAATGACTTTTTAGGGAATTACTTCCTATATCTTTCTTTTGTAATTAACCTTTACTCACAACTTTGTAGGCAATATGAGTTATAGTATGTAGATTATACTATATATTCTTTATCTCTCTATTTTTTTCTGAAGATATTTTCAATATATATATTTTAGAGAGTCAACCCATGTACAAATTGTACAATTTTTTAGGATTTTGATGAGTGGTTAATTTTGTGGCTTTTCTGTTTGATTTTGGTTTAGGTCACCCCATATATGTCTCTTTTTTTTTTGTAAAAATCATGCACGAATAAGATAAAAGCATATACTATCAATTTATACTTAAATCATTTAATCTAAACAAAAATAATAAAAAAAATATATGACACTCTATTAAGATGAGAAAAAAATTTATACATTCAATGCTAATACTTATAGAGATCATCTAAAAAATTGAATAAATAAGAAATGTGTTTAGAGTAGAAAAAATATATATTTCACTCGGAATAAAGGAAATTAGGCTCAAATTATATCTCACAAAGGTAGTCTCCACTAAAAAAAATTCATAAACACTGATTTTGGGTTTAATATAATTTCTACATCTTATCAAGAAATACTAGTTATGACAAAAACTAACTAATTACCAAAAACAATTACAAATATTTCATGATATGTTTTCAAAAATTAATTTAGTAGTACAAAAGACTTAACTATTTACTTAAATTTGATTTAAAGAAATGATAAATTTTTGTGAGAATTTTTAAAGTTAATTCTAAAATTACTAAATCACACAAAGAAAATAAAACCAAACACAATAAAAATGAAAATGTGATTATTTTTTAAAATTGTTAAATTGTTTGTTTTTTTAAATTAAGCATGGTAACTTTTCACCACCCCAACCTAGAACTTACATTGTCCTCAATGTAACAACTGTAAATGAAAGATAAAGAGAAAAGAGAAGAAAGATGACCTATTTCCTGAGAATGTGCAAGTAGTAATGGAGAAATGCAAGTGCATCCATCATATTCATCATTAAAGTTCACAAAGATAAATCGCTAAAATGATGGGTTGCTTCCCATCCAGCGCTTAGTTTAACATCTTAGTAAGATGTAACTTTATGGTGCTAAAGGTTACTCAGCCAAATGCAATCCATTTCAGCAATGTTGTTTGGTTCTTCTAAATAAGGCTTCACACGATGCCTATTGACTTTGAATGTTTTTTGTGTCTTGGAATCCAATAGTTCTACTACTCCATGTGCAAATACCTAAACTATTTTGAATGGTCCATCCCATCTTGATCTCAACTTTCTTAGAAACAATCTCAAACGAGAGTTAAATAAAAGAACTTTCATTCTAAGGTGAAAAGTCTTAGGAACTAGCCTCTTGTCATGATAGCGCTTAGTACGCTTTTTTTATAATTTGGCATTCTCATAGATTTCATTCCTAATTTCTTCCAACTCATTAAGATGGAGTAACCATTTTTCTCCTGCTTTATCTAAATCCATGTTTAACTCTTTAATTGCCCAGTAAGCCTTGTGTTCAAGTTCAACTAGAAGGTGGCACATTTTCCCAAAGATTAACCGGTAAGGGCTCATCCCAATAGGTGTTTTGTAAGCGGTGCGGTATGCCCATAAGGCATCATTTAACTTAAATTTCCAATCCTTCCTTGAAGGACACACAGTGCGTTCCAATATTCGCTTAATTTGCCTATTACTTACTTCCACTAAACCAGAAGTTTGAGGATGATATGGAGTAGCTACTTTATGTGTGATGTTGTACTTGTTTAGTACTCCATCAAAGATCTTGTTACAAAAATGGTTACCTCCATCACTTATTATAGCTCTAGGGGTTCCGAATCTTCTCAATATTAAATTTTTCAAGAATTTAACAACAACATTAACATCATTGGTTTTAGTGGGGATAACTTCGACCTATTTGGATACATAATTCATAGCAACCAAAATATATTGAAAACCATTGGATGGGGGGGAAAGTACCCATAAAGTCAATCCCCCATACATCGAAGAGTTCAACAACTAAATTAGATGTCAAAGGCATTTCATCTCTTTTGTTTATGTTTCCTATTCTTTGACATCTATCACATTGTGCACAAAACATATGAGCATATTTAAAAAGAGTGGGCCAAAAGAATCCAGACTGTAATACCTTACAGGTTGTCTTTTCACCACCAAAATGGCCCTCACAATGAAGTTCATGACAAAAAGTTAGAATGCTCTTATGTTCTTCTTCAGGTACACATCTCCGGATGACTTGATCTTGACCAATCTTGTATAAATAAGGGTCATCCCAGAAATAGTCTTTAATAGTTTTAGAAAACCTTTTCTTGTCTTGATATGAAGTGTTAGGTCGAAAAACATAAGTGGCAAGATAGTTTACAATATCAACATACCATGGGTTCAGACCTATTGAAAATAACTGTTCAGCAGGAAAGGTTTTGAACTATATCTTCATTACTCTCATCTTTAAGAGAATTGAAGTCAGAAATCAACCTAGACAAATGGTCAGCTACTAAGTTTTCACTACCTTTCTTATCCTTGATTTCTAGGTCAAATTCTTGTAAGAGTAAGACCCACCTGATTAATCTTTGCTTCGCATTTGGTTTACTTAATAGGTATCTTAAAGCAGCATGATCAAAATGCACAATCACTTTAGATCCTACTAAATAAGACCTAAATTTGACTAAAGAAAACACTATAGACAAGAATTCCTTCTCAGTAGTGGTATAATTCATTTGGGCATCATTGAGTGTTTTGCTAGCATAGTAGATGACATGCAAACACTTATCCACTTTTTGCCCTAAGACTACTCCGATAGCATAATTAGAAGCATCACACATTATTTCAAAAGGTAAAGACCAGTTTGGTGCCATAATAATAGGGGTAGATGTTAGTTTCTCTTTCAAGGTATTAAAGGCAATAAGGCAGTCATTGTTGAAATTAAAATAAACATCTTTTGATAGCAAGTTACATAAGAGATGACTTATTTTATAGAAATCTTTAATAAATCGTCTGTAAAATCCTACATACCCTAAGAAGCTTCTTATCCCCTTCACAAATGTAGGGGAGGTAATTTGGGAATCAATTCAACTTGTTTGAAATTATATGTCCTAAAACTATCCCTTGTTGAACCATAAAATGACTTTTCTCCCAACTAAGGGTGAGATTGCATTCAATGCATCTTTCTAAAACCAAAGTCAATTTATGTAAGCAATCATCAAATGAATTCCCAAAGATAGAGAAATCGTCCATGAAAATCTCAATGAATTTTTTCACCATGTCTGAGAAAATAGATATCATGCATCTCTGGAAAAATGGCAGGGGTATTGCATAACCCAAATGACATTCTTCGAAAAGCAAATGTCCCAAAAAGACATGTAAATGTGGTCTTTTCCTGATCTTCTGGTGCTATGGGTACTTGATAATATCCAGACAATCCATCTAGAAAACAGTAAAATTCGTGCCCAACTAATCTTTCCAACATTTGATCAATGAATGGAAGAGGAAAGTGATCATTTTTAGTATATAAATTTAGTTTCCTAAAATCTATACACATTTTCCATCCAGTGATTATTCTAGTGGGCGCTAATTCACTTTTGTCATTTTTAACAACTGTTATCCCAGATTTCTTAGGTACCACATGCACTGGACTAACCCACTTACTATCCTTAATAGGATAGATAATTCCTTCTTCTAACAATTTAAGAATTTCTTTCTTAACTACCTCTTGCATATTTGGATTTAGTCTTCTTTGGGCCTCTCGTACAGGTTTAGCACCATCCTCCAAGTTGATCTTATGCATACACATCGTAGGACTAATGCCGCTTATATCCCCGATACTCTAGTCTATAGCTTTCTTAAACTGTTTAAGCACTTTGATAAGTTTCTTTTCTTGGGTTTTGGTCAAGGTTGAAAAAATTATCACTGGATAAGTTTCTCCTTCTCTCAAAAACACATATTTTAAGTGCTCAGGTAAGTCTTTGAGTTCAAGTTCAGGTGGATTGGCCTCTTTACTAGATGAAGAACTGAGTAGATTTAAAAATGTACTAGATTTTGTCATTACTTCATCATTGTCTAGTTGTTCAAGGTATCCCTTAATTTCCTCATCTAAATCTACTTCGACCTCTTCAAGTGTAAGAATAGTTTCAAGCTTGTCTTCTATTCTGGTTTGGGAAAAGGTGCTTTGGACAAGATTATCCAAAGGGTTAACATCGAATATTTCATCGATGGCAGAAATAGAAGGAAAAGGTGAAGAATCAAAAACTTTAAAATGAATAGTCTCTCCTAAGACTATCATTGTCAAATTTCCATCTTGGACATCAATAATAGCTTTAGTAGTTGCCATAAACGATCTACCAAGAAGTATTGTGTGCTCTCTATCCAAGGCTGGATTTTCTTGCATATCCAAAACCACAAAGTCAACAGGTATTATCAGTTTGTCTACTTGTACAAACACATCCTTAACTATTCCCTTTGGATACTTAAGAGATCTATCTGCAAGTTGAAAGGACATAGTTGTGGGTTTTAAATCTCCTAAATTGAGCTGTGGGAATATAGAGTAGGGCATCAAATTTATACTAGTACCTAAATCAAGCATTGCTTTAGCAACCTTCCTATCCCTTATAGTTATGTTTATAATAAAACTTCCAGGGTCTTTCAACTTAGGGGGTAGTTTGTGCTGAAGTACAGCGGTAGAAATTTCTGATACTACTACTCGTTCATTCATTTCATACCACCTTTTCTTAGTGTTCAACTCTTTGAAAAACTTAGCATATGAGGGCACATTCATGATCACTTCTAATAATGATAAATTGATATTTACTTTAAAAATCATATTAAAAAGATCATAGAATTGCTTATCTTGTTTGGATTATTTTAACCGGTGTGGAAAAGGTACTTGTAGTTGGTGTGGTTCTGTTGTCTTTTGAAATTTGGGGATGTCAGATGAGTCCCCAATGAGTTTTTCAGAAGGCTTGTTAAGTTTAACACTTGTTTCTCCTTTTTGCGAGACTAGAATAACACCTTCTTTGTTACCTGAACTACAAGGTAGATCGTTAGAGATTTCAAGTAAACTGGTATTGACTACCTTACCACTTCGAAGGGTTCTTACATCATTTGCTTGTTCTGGTTGACTGGGCAACTTTCCTGGTTCTTTCTTTTGCATTTGTTTAGCCAGTTGCCCAACTTTAGATTCAATCTTTTTAACCGAAGCCTCCATGGTGTTCAACCTTTGATTATTCATCAATTGGTTGGCATGACTAACTTGAATAAAAGCATTCAAGCTATACTCTAAGGTTGGTTTAAAAGATTGGCTTGGTGGGTAAGAGTGGTTTTTATTTGACCTTAGTGTTGGACATTGGGTGTATACTGGGTAATTGTTTTGTTTCCAATAATGGTTAGGGTGATTGTAGGTGTTTGGATTATACCTTTGAAAGGATTTGACTTCCTCCATGGCATCGACACTAGAATCACAAGTATTTGAACAATCATGAGTACCATGCCCAATTGAAAAACACACTTCACACACCTCTTGATTTGGCATTTGGTGGGTAGTGAGAAGTTACACTTGCTTAGTCAATTCAACAAGTTGCAAGGTTATCTCATTGTCGAAGCCAACTTCATTGACTCTTGCTCTCCTTCTAGCACTTCTTTGTTAGGAATTAGAACCCAACAGCTCATAAAGATTATAGGTTTCCTCTGCGGTTTTTTCTCCCACAGCACCTCTAGCAGCATTATCAACCATGTATTGACTTTGTAGTGTCAATCCATCATAAAAGAATTGGTCTTGTAGCTGTAATGGAAAGATATGATTATGACATTGAATGAAAAGGAGTTTGAATTGTTCCTAAGCTTCATGAAAGGGCTCTTCATACATTTGAGAAAATGTTGCTATCTTCGTCCTTAGATCAACAGTCTTTTGATGGGAATAGAACCTACCCATAAACATTTCATATACTACTTCCTAAGTTTTTAGAGAGCCCGACTGTAGAGTAATGAACCATGACCAAGCTAAATCCTTAAGGGTGCAAGGAAAACACCTCATCCTAAGTTGATCTTCATTAATTGCATGTAGTGGAAAGGTTTAGACAATAGCATAGAATTATCGAATGAAATGCAAAGGGTCTTCGTTAGGGACACCGTAAAAGGAAGGCAACAAAGAATAATGAATCTTTTCCAATTCATAATTCCTTGCAGCCTTTTGTAATTGTATGCCGGAAGTTACATTGCCAATGATTGGCATTGTATAGTCTTTCATCATTTTTCGCCTATCTTCAGCATCTCCCATGGCTATTTGTAGTTGAAATTGATCCTCCTCCTAGTGTGTATCAACATTTAGCTCTTAAAAAATAATAGATATCTCTAAGAAAGATTTCTCACTTGACAAAATGTACAGGCTTAAAGCAAAAAGGTTTCATCATTTTTTTTAGAATAAAAATTTGAGTAAAGAGAAAATCTAAGAATTTTTTTTAATGCTAAATTTAAAGAATTGACACAATTTTTGAAACAAACGAATTTATTTCATTTGAATTTTATTACACACAAAATAAAACTAAACAAAGGAAAATACAATAATGGGTGACCTCCCACGTAGGACTAAAATTTATCGTCTTCTAGTAAGACGTTGCTTGGAGATTGCAGAATGACAAACTCAATGTCTCCTCTTCATTGAATTTATTTTATCCCATTTGACAATTCAATTATTCTTTGCTTTGTTTTTGCAAATGTTCCATTAACTGTTCCACTTGAACTTCCACCTTTTTTATAGAAGCTTCCACATAGTCCAACCATTGATTGGTTTTAGATTGGTTATCTCTACAAACTTGAATAAAATAATTCAAGTTGTCCTCCAGGGTTGATTTATTGGGAATGCTTCTTGGAATAGGCGGGTGGAATTATTGGCTTGACTGATTTGAGCTTTGAGCAAAAGGAGGGTTGTTTTGCCTTTAGGAGAAGTTCAGATGATTTCTCCACCCAAGATTGTAGGTATTTGAATTGGGGTCGAACCTTGGTCTCTGTTGATATGCTCCCAATACATTAACCTATTCAGGTCCAGTTATTGTTTCTTCTTTATATGGACAGGCTTCAGTACCATGTCCCATGTTGCTATACAAACCATAATGTTCATTATTGGTTTTGGTTTGCGTAGTAAGAAGGGAAACTTGCTTGGTCAATTGAACAAGTTGTTGTTGAAATTCATTGTTGGAATCAATTTCATGAACTCCAGTTTTTCTCATTCGTGAGCTTATCTGTTGGGAATTAGCACCCAACATCTCAAAGAGGTTGTACATCTCTGAGGCAGTCTTTTCTCCCATTGCTTCTCCTACAACATTGTCGACAATGAACTGACATTGTTGTGTAAGTCCATCATAAAAGAATTTGCAACTGTAGGGGAAAGTTGTGATGGGGACATTGAGTGAGAAACATTTTGAACCTATCCCAAGCTTTATGGAATGGTTCTCCTTCCATCTGAGAGAAAGTAGTAATCTTTCCTCTCAACTCTGATGTTTTTTGGTGGGAATAGAATTTTCCCATGAATTTATTATAAATGTTCTCCCATGTCATCAGAGAACCTTGGGGGAGTGACATCAACTAAGTCTTGGCCTTGTTCTTTAAAGTGTAGGGGAAACATCTCATTCTAAGTTGATCCTCATTTAGAATACCGATGGGGAAGGTTTGGATTGTAGCATAGAAGTCTCTAATGAAGGAAAGAGAATCTTCATTAGGAAGCCCATAAAAGGAAGGAAGCATAGAAAAATGAATATTTTTCAGTTCATAATTCCGAGCAGCCTCACCCAGCTGGATAGCGGCAGTTGTCGTGCCAATCACTAGTCTTGCAAACTCCTTTATGGTGGTTTCCCTAACTTGTTGGTTTTCTTTCATTTCTTTCGGTTCTAGTAAAGCATTAAGGCTTGGTTCTATGTTTGGCTCAAAAATAGGCTAATGGTTGGAATCTAGTCTTATTAACAGTTGTTTAAATTAATGAATATTATTTACATATGGTGTAAGGGGTTTCCTAAGAATCTCCTACCACGCATAAACTATTTAAAACGTAAATTTAAAACTCCTATTAAGAAAAATAATAAAATAATCACACAAAAATTTAGAGAAAATTTACATGGTATATAATACAAATCACTAAACAAAATGAGTTAAACCCTAAGTTATTTTATTATATTATTTTTTAAAAGAAAATAATAAACTAAATTTTTAATTTATTTTTTAAAATTTTTTTTTACGTTTTAAAAAAAACTAATTAAAAAATTATTTTGTTCTTTTATTTTTTTATTATTTTTATTTAAAATTTATTAAAGTTTTTTTTATTCATGAACTTTAAGTTTATTATTATTTTGTTTTTTTAAATGAAAAAAAAATTATTTCATTTTTATTAATTTTTTTGTTTTTTTTGTCATTATTTTTTTTTACTATTCATAAACGGTAAATTTTTATTTTTTATTTTACTTCAAATTTCAAATTTCAAATTTCAAAATATATTACCATTAACGCTATAATAATAATAATTATTATTTAATTTAATTTTTTTCAATATTTTGATAAATAATTTAAAAACGTTATTCCTTTTCCGGCAACGGTGTCAAAAACTTGATGAGCAAAACCGGCATCGCCGATCCTGCCAATACTTTGGTTTTATATTTATAAAACTTTCGCAAGTGCACGAATCATTTCACAGAAAATGATAAGTATACTCCTAAGGTCAATCTAAGGAAGAAATATATGTGGTTTTTAATTTATTATTCGAACTTTTAAAAACGAAATTAAATCATAAACATTATGTCACGATATTTGGGTTTTTGTTGTTTCTAATCTAATAAAATAAAAATAAACATGGATACAGACTCAATAAATATTGATGCAAATTTGATCTTTTATAAAAATGGAGTATTTATGGATATAATAACTAAGTTAATTTTGCTTGCTCAAATTTATTTAGGTTATTAAAGATATAAATTGATATTTATTGATTCTCTCTTTTTTATATGAATACCACATTTGGTAGGGTTAGATATTCTTTGTTAACTAAACAAATCAATTAACACCTATGGATGAGATTGATAACGAATTTGGTTAATTAAATTAATTCTTTTTCTAAGAGATTGAAAATGAACCATTTAAATGCCACCTTTGGTGGGGTTAGACAATTTAAACTTTATTCAAGGTGTCCAAATTAAACCTAAGAATTTAGTTATCCGAGTACTAACTTTCAACTTTTAAAACTACTACTAAAATCATGTTGTCAATACATTTTCATATAATAATTCTCATCAAAACTTTTGAAATAGAGCTTTACTCTAACTACCTGGCGATTGTACCAACAAATAAAAGAGCACTACTCTAAATCAGACCGGATAACTAAACCTTAAAATCTAATTTTCAGATTTAAGTTTGTAATGAAAAATAATATATTTCTCTCTAACATTCTTAATATAAAATCTTGAATAAAATTAAAATCAATTCATTTTAGAGATTTTTACCCATTTAATATTTTGAAAGCATAACAACGTTATTATTATATCATGTTTACAAACAACCAACAGTGTTAAATTTAATCACTGACAAATTAAATATAACATATAAGAATAAAGCATAAAAAATAACTACAAAGAAAATAAAATCTTTACAGTACTTTGATGCTAACTCTGTTGCTGAAAAATCTCGAAACGGAATTTGCATTTACATTTATTGAATCGAAAAGCAAATAAATTACAAAAACATATTAGTTCTTCTCAAAAAGAGAAGAACTCTAAAACTAAGAAAAACTAACTAAGAAAACTAAAAACTAAGAAATGGAGAGAAAGAAAGAGAACAGAAGATGTGTTTTTAGGTGTGATTTGAATTGAAGAGAATGAGGGTATTTATAGGTGAAAAGGGGAAGAAAAGTGGGTGAAAAAATGATTAAAAATGGTGGAAACGAGAAGTAGTGAATGATGACATCATTGATGACGTCATGCTGATGCAAGGCACGGTGGCGTGAGCAGAATGGAGCGCATATGGGTAGTGGCGTGTGCGGACTGGGTGATGCACGCGACTACTCGACGCGGTTGGACGGCTGCGTGCGCGACTTCCTCCTTTTTGACATTTTTGACATGTTTGACCCATTTTGTCCAATGTTTCCATCTTTTTTGACTTTTCCTTATTTAATTTATGAATATATTTGTGATGTATTGCGTCTGGTATTTTTCTTTTAGTCTTTAAATTACTTTTTTAAGCGAAAATACTTGAAAAATAATAAAAATACCCATGATTTCGAAAAGATATATTTATATAGAAATATGATAAAATCATATAAATATATATATTTTTAATGAATTAATGTGGATAAAATCATGATAATTTTAGTACTTTTTGAGCACTCATTAGCTACAATCCAACATTTTCCACATCATGCCTTAGTCCTCTCGTGTTGCATTTGAAGAAACAAAAATCAACATGCACCACGGTGCACAAAAACTTATGCCACGACTCGAGTACAAAAAGTTACCTAAAACCGAAATACATATTCCAAACGTGATTACCCCCAATTTTAGCCTAAAACTACAACCCTAACCCCTCTTAAATAAATATCAATTAATCCATATACTAGTTGCTAGCTCCTGTAACCATTCCACCATCCATATACAGATAAAGAGAGAGAATCTCCCAACTATGAAGAAAGATCTAAGGATTTGAAGAAGATATTGACAGCTTATTTAGATATTGGGAATCACTTCTTAAGAAAGGGGTATTTTTAATGGCTATATCTTTTATTTCTCTATTTAGTTTGACATCTTTTGTAGTTAAATGAACTTTTGTTAATTTAATAATGATCGACTAAATTTGTAATATAGAATTTTAGGATTTCTTTGTAATATAGGATTTTAGGATTGCTTCTAGTGATTGAAAAAACAATTTTATGGTTTAAATAAATAAAAGTTTTAGATTATTTTTTATTCATGTTCTTAAAACTTTAATTATAAATTTATAATGCACCAAGTCTTCATTTATAATTAAAAAATATTTTAGAATTAAGCATTAGAAACATCATCTGCGCTTAATTGTGCATTAATGAATAAGAGTTTAGTTTAATTTCATTGATCAATTTCAAGTCCGATCAAGGAAGTGGTTAATTAATTGAGATTAAATTATATGCTTAATAATATCTTTAATTATTAATTAATGACGAACTAAATCTGGATTTATAATTAAAGAAAATATTTACCTTAAGTTTTCCAATTAAATTAATTTGAAGCTTGATCAATGAAATTGTTAATTAATTGATGATCTTATATTTTTCTTAGTTTGTCAATTACTCAATCTCACGTCCGACTTAAGAAATTATTATTAATTGAGAATTTTAAGGATTCATTATGGATGTAGAGTTTCACTTATTTAAAAAAGAAAAATCAATAAATCTAACTTGTATTTAAATTATTTAATTTGTTCTTTCCATGAAAGGACATGCAGACTAATTTTTCATATTCATTTATCATCCTTAGTTCAGTTATAATTTAGTTTACTTATAATATTTAATTATAAAGTAATTTAAAATTTAGTCTTTTTCTACCAATTAACAACTGATAGAATATTTAGGATTATTTTTCTTAATTATATAGAAAATAATTTGATTTTTTAAAACAATTGGTCAATTCTTTTAGAGATAGATCTTGGGATAATTTTTCATTAGTTTGTTAGTGATTTGTGAATTTACTAGAAATTAAAATTTGTGCATTAAGTTGGACAAGGCTTTGGCATTGAAATGTTTATGAAACTTTCATAATTGACCAATCAATGTGCATTTCTCACCACCAAGAACACTCCAAACAAAGAGGTATATGAAGTGTGTAGTAATTATGGGCATGGTGCTTCTTTTCAAAGAGAACCATTTGTAAGTCCTAGACAAGTGAATGTAATGGGGGTTATCAACGTAGGGATGACCCTTATGAAAACACTAACAATCTAGGGTAGAGAAATCATCCTAATTTCTCTTAGAGGGAAAACTGTCATATCTGTGCCTAGAACTAAAACCATATGCAAGGACAAATATTTAACCAAAACATGCCACATAATCCTCCAAATAAACCTACCTTAAAGGACAACTTGAATACTTTTATCCAAGTGAGCCAAAACAACCAGATGAAAATCAATCAAAGGTTAGATTGTTTGGAGGCATTAATGAAATGAGTAGAAGTGCAAGTGTGACCACTAGTTAAAGCATGTGCAAAAGCTAGCAAGAGAAAAGTTGCTTAGTCAAAATGAGTATATGAAGGCTATTACAGCCCTTTATAATGGTAAATTTCTAGATAATGAGTTTCTTGATTTTTATAATTATTAACCAAATGATATAGGGAACACTAGTAATTTTCTAACTATCTCTAGACCTAGAAGATTTAATATCAACACTCCTATTGGTGATAAAAAGAAGATAAAAGATATGTTAGATTTAGGTACAAATATTAATTTAATGTCTTATTTATTATACTTACACTTTAGATGTGTAGGAATTGCCATAAATAGACAAGAAGCACAATATACTTTTTGGTAGACTACTCATGGCCTCTACTAAGACAATTATTGATGTCCATAATGGAAGTCTAACAATGATAGTTTTGGGAGTTATTGTACATTTCAAGCACATTCAGACACATACTCAATGAAAAGGGAGACATTGAGTGAATCAAGCCTAAAAATCGTAGCCTCTAATAGCATATAGCTAAGACATTAAAAACTAACTCTTGGTGGTAGACAACCCATTGTTTTATGTTGTATTTTCTTTCTTTTTTTTTAATTTAGTTGTTTTCATTTATTTTTTAATAGTGGATTTTCTATTTGTCATTGTTTATTGCTTTTTTTATCATATGCATAGTTGAAAATATTGAGGATAATTTTTAGTTTAGGTTTGGGGGTAAAAATATACCCAATAAACAAATTGATATAAAATTATCATACCTTTAGTTAATTTTAGGTGAATAGTTAAATTTATGCATTTTTTATTTGATTTCTTTAACATATTCAATGTTTATTGTAAAAGTTAGTGGCTTGGATGTTAAAATTGGGATAAATTCAAATTAGTGTCTAAGAATCAAATAGTGTAAGATGATTATTGAGCTAATAGTGTTTTATTCTTAGTGATAATATTCCTTCTACTCTTTTAAATACTTCTCCTATTATTTTAAAATATTAGATGATCTTTATAGATTTTGCATTAAATGTTAGGATTTTAAACATTTAATGAAGTATCCTTACGTATTTTCATTTTTTTTTTATAAAATGACTTGAGTAGTAATTGAAAGTGTGTACCTATCTTCATTTCATGCTTGTTTTCTAGTAAAAAAAATGATACATATGGGGTTCTCCAAAAAAAAGAGAAGAAACGACAATAATATATACTATGACCCTAAATTATTGAAAGTAGTGATATGAATATTACCTAAATAGTAAAAAATAACCCCTTAAAGTCAAATGTATTTTCATTCATCTTGAGAGACATACTTGATATTTTTACCTAATGACTTTGATTGAATTATGATATGAGCAATATGATGACTTCTTATTCCTAGTATTTGATTATTTTCATGAGATCCATATTATGCACATTTAAGACTTTCTTGTTTAGAAACATATGAGAACCTATTTGTTTTATTCTTTACATAACTTCTTTTTGCATATACTTTATTGTGTGCTTGAACCCACAGGATTAGTGTGATATTAAAAGTGTATCTTATGAGGATCGAAGCAAATTTGGATTCTTAACATTGGGTTTGGGTGAGTCAATATTGATATGTTCTAGTGACAGGGCATCAATTTGTGATGTGTAACTGATTTATATGATGAATCTTGATCGTTTGAGATGTTGGATGAACTAGTGCTTCAGATTTTAATTACGAACTAAAAAGAAACTAAAGCATGAGAATTTTGTTAATTTATTTTTTATTTTTGTTTTTAGTCTTTTTAGTTTTAATTTTTGCATGTTAGAATTTTTATTGGTATCATCATTGGAAGCTCTTACAAGACTTTAACTCATCTACTAGGGTCACCTATGGGTTTAAAGGCTTATTTCATACGCAAAATGTAACCATGTTAATCTATGAAAATGATTTAGGTTAGTATAATTTAGTCATTTATTAGGTTTTTTTAGTTTTAGTTTTCCTCAGGGACTAGCAAAATATAGGTTAGAAGGTATTTAATAAATTTAATTTAGACATATTATTTGATATATTTTTAAGTATTTATTTTACTTTTAACTTATTTTGTAGGGTATTTACATGTTTTCTATGTTAAAGTGCTTATAGAGAAATTCTAGGAAAACATAAAGAAGAAGAGTGAAAACAAGAAAAATTAATGACAATTCACACAAATCAAAATAAATAAGATTGTAAAATTCCATAAATTCAACACACATCATGGCAAGACATTACTAGTGTCGCGACGATACATTCTTAGGATCAAACTAGGTATTCTAGGATTTCGACCCGCACCAAGATGATACATTATCCCTGTAATGACACAAGGATCTCAAGCCTACTTGTGCTTTTCTAAAGTTTTGTGCATGCCACAACCTAACATTTTACAAGCCAAGGAAGAGTTTAATTTAATTTCATCTATCAATTTCAATCCCGACCGAGGAAATTATTGATTAAATGAGATTAAATTCGATGGTTAAATATATATTTAATTATAAATTAACGATTGACCAATTCTTGATTTATGATTAAAAAATATATTTACTTTAGGTTTACTAATTAATTAATTTCAACCTCGATCAATGAAGTTATTAATTAATTGAGGATCTTGATTTATATATTTTTCTCAATTTGTTAACTAATCAATTTCAAGCTACACCCAAGAAGTTGTTAATTAATTAAGAATTGTGTGAACTCACTATGACCATGGGAATTTTCTTATTTAGAAAAAAATCAATAAATATAACTTTTTATTTGAATCATTTCATTCATTCTATCCATGAAGAGTTATGTTCGCTAAAATTTCATATTCATCAATCATCCTAGGTTCGGCTATAGTTTATTTTACTAGATTTCTTTTACCTTCTTTCTTTGGATATAAAGTAATTTAGAATTTACAATAATGTTCTACCAACCGACGATTGTTAGAGTGTTTAAGATTTTTTTTTTATTTCCTTAACAATATTAGAAAATAATTTAACTTTTTAAAACCACCGTAAGTCCTTAAAGATATCGATCTTGGAAGTATATTTGTTGCTTATTATAAGTGATTTGTACACTTGTAAGTTTTATGAATACATAATGCATCAAGTTTTTGGCATCATTACAAAAAATTAGCATTTTAAATTGTTTATTTTTTTTTGTGATTTTTGTGATTTTTGTGATTTTTGTGATTTTTGTGATTTTTTTGTTTTGTGTTTTTCTTTTTATTTCTATAATTTTGTGAACATCAGTGATCTATTTTATTATTTTTGTTTATTTTAATTACTTTTATTTCTTGTTTATTTGTATTTCTTTTCTTTGATTTATTTACTTTTAGTTGTTAATTTTATTTTTATTTCTTTTTCTTGAACTTATAATTGAGCTACCATTAGAGCCTATTTTAAAATCGTCAAACGTGAAAGATGCTTTACCAAGGGTTATAGTAATGAAATAGTATGCAAGGTCAATCATTGGCACTACTTTCGCTGCTATACAGTTTGAGGAGACACCTCGAAACTATAAATTAGAAAATATTCATTTTTTCATGTTACCCTCATTCTATGAAATTCCTAATGAAAATCCCTTTACTTTCACTAGAATTCTACTAAACTGTACAGACATTCCCATTAAACGAGTTAAATGAAGATCAATTGAAAATAAGGTGTTTCCCATACACTTTAAAAGATGGAACTAAGGCATGGTTAATAACTCTGATATTAGGTTTTGCTTATAGCTTTGGAGGGAGTCTATAATAAATTCATGAAAAAATTATATTCCCATTAGAAAAATTCTAATTTGAGAACAAAAATTGCTACTTTTTTCCAAATGGAAAGAGTACGATTCCATGATACTTGGGAAAGATCCAAATTACTTCTTATTTAATGCCCACACCACAACTTCCTACTGCAGCTGTAAAATCAATTTTTATATGATGGATTGACACAGTAGTATCAATTTACAGTTTACAATACTACATGTGAAACTATGGGGAAAATCACAGCCTTAAAGACTTATGATCTCTATGAAATGTTAGGTGTTAATTCCCAATAAAAGAGTATTAGAGTGAAAAAAAAGCTAGAGTTAATGAGATAGACTCTGATAATGAAATGTCTATACAACTTGTACAGTTGACCAAATAAGTTGCACTTCTTACCACTATGGACACTCCAAATAGAGAAGCATATGGAGTGTATAGTAATTATGGGCATAGTGCTAACACATGCCTTTACCAAAGAGAACAATTTATAGGTCATGAACAAGTGAATGCAACAGAGGTTATTAAACTCGACCTAGGAATGACCCTTATGCAAACACTTATAATTAGGAGAGGATAAATCCTCTCAATTTCTTTTTAAGGGAAAATGACCCTACCTATGCTTGGAACTAAAACCATATGTAGGGTCCGCAATACAATGAACACATGCCATATAATCCTCCAAATAAATCAACCTCAGAGAATAACTTGAATGCTTTCATTCAAGTTAGCAAAGATAACCGTATTAAAAATAATCAAAGGTTGGACTCTTTGAAGGCATATGTTAAAAGAGTGTAAGTGCTAGTAGGGAAACTTGTTGAGCATTTGCAAAAGCAAGCAAAATAATAGTTATTTGATTGAAATGAACATGTGAAGGCTATTATAGCCCTTCACATTAGTGAGTTGCTAGACATTAAATTCCATGAATTTTATAAATATTTACTTAATACTATGGGGAATACAAATAATTTTGAAACTACCTCAAAATATCCTAGAAGCTTTAATATTAATATCACCATTAGTAATAAAAAAGAATTAAATGCTTTGTTAGACCTAGGTGTATTCATTAATATAATACCTTATTCTTAATACTTGTAGTTATGGGTAGAGGAGCTAAAATCCACACCTATGTCCATACAATTAGTTGATAATTCTATAATATATCCAAAGTACATGATAGAGGACTTAATGGTGCAGATAGATAATCTTATTATACCTGTAGATTTTGTAATTTTAGATGTTCAAGAATCACCACAAATGGATAAGAAACAAAATGTACTTTTTGTTTTGCAATCCATGGCCTCTACAAAGACAATTATTGATATCTATAATGAGAGTTTAACAATGATAGTCTTGAGAGAGACTGTACATTATCAAGTACATTCAGACATAGACTCAATGAAAAAGAAAACATTGAATAAATCAAATTTTATAAGTTGTTGCCTCTATTAGCGTCTACCTAAGACGTTAAATTAGCACTCGATGAGAGGCTATCCATGTTTTTAAGTAATATTATTTTCTTTTATTTTTATTTATTTTATTTTTATTTTTATTAATTTTATTTTTATTTGAGGTATTTTTTGTGAACAAAGTTTATGTTATTTAGCATAGTTAATTTCATAATTTTTTGGCAATGTGTGATTCGTGACTAGTACACAGTGATTCTCTATGTGAGGTAGAACCTGAGTTAGATAATAGATGCAACAAGAGTAACCATATAACCTTGTTTAATCACATTGCGCTCTTACAATTGGGTAACTTTTCTTTTTCTCTTTTGCTTTGATTTATATACGAAACATTGAGAACAATGTACACTTTTAATTGGGTGGAAAAAAAGTTACATATAAAATTATGGTTTTTAATTTTTTTGAAATATTTGTTGGCTTTTGTTTAGTTGATTAGGGACATTTAGGCCAAATAAATTAAAAAATTGATAAGAATTATTATGTTTTCAGTTAATTAAAATTGAATAATTGAGTCTCTGCTTTGTTTATTTGATGTCTTAAACATGTTCATGAATTATAGTAAGAATTAATTCTATTTATAATTCATGTTTCATACTTAGATGTTGAGATTGAGATTAACAAAATTTGGTGTTTAGGAGTTAAATAATGGAGATTACCTTGTCAGATTATTATTGAGCCTATATCGTTTTATTTTGAATGATAATATTTATTCTACTATTTAAGTGTTTTGCCTATTATTTTAAATTGTTAGATGATCTCAACAGATTTTAAAATGAATGTTAAGATTTTAAACATTTTGATGAAGTATCATGTATTTATTTTCATTTCTTTAATTGAATGATTTGAGAATAAATTAAAAGTGTTTGCATATCTTCATTCATACTTGATTTTTAATTAAAAAAGAAGAAGATATATATTAGGTTCTCTTGAAAGAGGAAAAAAAAGGAGTCAAAATTGTCACTTACCATATACATGTATATGGATCCATTCTCTAAAAGAAAAAAAAGAGAAAAATAGAATAACTAAATATTATGACCCAATATTCTTGAAAGTAATGGGATGTAAAAAATCAAAAGCATTCTATTTCATCTTGAGGCACATATTTGATATTTTTACTTAATGATTTTGATTGAATTATATGATGTAAAAATTTTGAATTTGATAAATTGCTCGCAAGTACATGAATTACTATTAAAAAAATAACAAGTATACTTTCAAGATCGACCTAAAGAGGAGTTAAATGATTTTTAATAATTTAATTAAATTTTTAAAAACAAAAAGTAAATCTAAACATTCTGTCATAAATGTTTTGGTTTTGAAAAAATCTAAACTAATAACACAAATTAATAAAAGATAAAAGATTGGTTTATACAAATTATAGGCAGACATGCAATTCAATGGAAAATTAATGGGATATTTAGCTATTTAATTATGTTTGATAAAATTAATTAGACTAATACCCATATTTATTTATTCTTTTTTTATTAATACAAATAGCGCTTTTGATCAAATGTACTATTTGTTATTAATTAAAATTACTTAACGCCTTCATTTGGATTTATTAGTTAATTTTAATTAAATAATACCTTTTCTAATAAATTAACAAATTATTTAACTTGTCGCCTTGAGTCGAGTCTAACAAGTTAAACTTCTATTCAAGTTATCAAAATCAGTTTTTAAATTGATGAATCTTAACCTAACTTTCATATTGTAAAATCTATTACGAAAAATATGTCATTAATATATGTTTCAATAATAATTATCATAAAAAATGTTGAAATATATTATAACTCTAAATTATATATAGGTTCATGTTTTTAAAACCCAATTTTCATATTTTGAATATATTATGATCAATAATAAATTTTGTAAAATTCTTAAATAAAAAATAAATCGTGTTTAATAATTATTAAAAATAATTTATTAAATAATTTCAACAAGCATAATAAAATAACTAAAATCTCATTATCACAATCAACTAGACATATTTAGATTTGTTAAATGATCGATAAATTAAAGATACATAAAATTAAATCTATAAAATACAATTAAAATTACTACCTCAACGTATTCTTATTGATAACTTATGTAGAAATCTGTTATTTGAAAAAACTCATATTATTTTCACTCAATTTTGATCACCTAATCTAAACTTTTTATAAACTAAACATAAACTAAAACTTGTTTAACTCTCAAATTGAGAGAACTTAAAGAAAAAAGTATAGAAAACTAAGAGAGAGAAAGCTACTAGAAAGGATGAGAATATATATAACTTATGTTACCATATACCTTATTAAGTGCTTGAACTCATAGGATTAGTGTGATATTGAGAATATATCTTTTCAGGAATAGAGTCTAAGTGAATTCACATTCTTAGTAATAGGTTTGTATAAGTCAATGTTGATAATTTCTAGTAATATGACATAAATTTGTGATGTGTAACTAATTTAAATGATGAACTTTGATCCACGATTTTACTGTGCTTATTTGGAATAAATATATTTTATTATAGTATTTATTTGATTATTTATATAAATTTATTTATTCGAAATCACTCGTATATTTTATTATATTTCAGATATTTTTAGGTTCAAAAGTGATAAACATGTTAATATACGAAAACACACATTTAAAGCACTCAAAGAGAACCCTACGACCTAAAATAATAGGCATGTAAGCTTTAGATCAAGAACTAACCAATGTGCAAGGGGAGTACAAGGAAAATTCAAGACAAACAATGCATACCACAGTGAACATTATGTGTGCCATGATGAGTGCTCAAAAAGTACTAAAATTACTATGATTTTATGCACGTTAATTAGTTAATATATATATATATATATGATTTTATCATATATTTATATAAATCTATCTTTTCGGAATCACAGGTATTTTTATTGTTTTTTAGATATTTTTGCTTAAAAAAGTAACTTAAAGACTAAAAACAAATATCAGAGGCAATACATCACAAATATATTCATAAATTAAATGAGAAAATGTCAACAAATATGGAAAAATTGGACAAAATGGGTCAAAAGGGTAAAAAAATGTCAAAAAGGAGAAAATTGCGCACGTAGCTGCACCGAGCAACGCGCGCACGACACTAGCACAACGCCCAGCCCGCGAGTGTCTGTGCACATCAGCACCCAGTCCGCGCGCGCCAGCGTCCATCTGCGCCCTATCCGTGCGCACCGGCTACCCACGTCAGCATGACGTCATCAACAATGTCATCATTCACTAGTCCGCATTTCCATCATTTTTAATCATTTTTTCACCCACTTTTTCTTCCTCTCCTCACCTATAAATACCCATATTCTCTTCATAACAAAACACACCAAAAAACACATCTCTCTTCTCTTTCTTTCTCTATATTTCTTAGTTTTTAGTTTTTAGCTTTTCTTAGTTTTAGAGTTCTTCTCTTTTTGAGAAAAACTAATTATGTTTTTGTAATTTATTTATTTATTGATTCAATAAATGAGAGTGCAAATTCCGTTTGGAGGTTTCCAGCAACAGGAATAACGTCAAAGTACTGTAAGGATTTTATTTTCTTTACAGTTATTTTTTATTTTTTATTCTTACATGTTATATTTAATTTGTCTGTGATTAAATTTAACTTTGCTTGTTGTTTGTAAACATGATATAATAATAATGTTGTTATGCTTTCGAAATATTAAATAGGTAAAAATCTCTAAAATGAATTGATTTTAATTTTATTCAAGATTTTATATTAAGAATGTTAGAGAGAAATATATTATTTTTCATTACAAACTTATTAGATTTTAAGGTTTAGTTATCCGTTCTGATTTAGAATAGTACTCTTTTATTTGTTGGTACAATCGCTTGGTAGTTAGAGTGAAGCTCTATTTCAAAACTTTTTATAAGAATTATTATGTGAAAATGTATTGACAATATGTTTTCAATAGTAGTTTTCAAAACTTGAAAATTAGTACTCGGATAATTAAATTCTTAGGTTTAATTTAAACACTTTGAATAAAGTTTAAACTGTCTAACCCCACCAAAGGTGGCATTTAAATGGTTCATTTTCAATCTCTTAGAAAAAGGAATTAATTTAATTAACCAAATTAGTTATCAACTCCACCCATAGGTGTTAATTGATTTGTTTAGTTAACAAATAATATCTAACCCCACCAAAGGTGGTATTCATATAAAAAAGAGAGAATCAATAAATATCAATTCATATCTTTACTAACCTAAATAATATGAGCAAGCATAATTAACTTAGTTATTATATCCATAAATACTCCACTATTATAAATGATAAAATTTGCATCAATATTTATTGAATCTGTATCTATGTTTATTTTTATGTTATTAGATTAGAAACACAAAAAACCAAATATCGTGACATTATGTTTATGATTTAATTTCGTTTTTAAAAGTTTGAATAATAAATTAAAAACCACATACATTCTTTCCTTAGATCAACCTTGGGAGTATACTTATCATTTTCTATGAAATGATTCATGCAATTGTGAGAGTTTTATAAATATAAAACCAAAGTATTGGTAGGATCGGCGATGCCAGTTGCGTGCGCAATTTTCTCCTTTTTGACATTTTTTACCCTTTTGACCCATTTTGTCCAATTTTTTCATATTTGTTGACCTTTCTTCATTTAATTTATGAATATATTTGTGATGTATTGCCTCCGGTATTTTTCTTTGAGTCTTTAAGTTACTTTTTTAAGTGAAAATATCTGAAAAATAATAAAAATACCCGTGATTCCGAAAAGACAGATTTATATAAATATATGATAAAATCATATATATATATATATATATATATATATATATATATATATGTAATCAATTAACATGCATAAAATCATGATAATTTTAATAATTTTTGAGCACTCATCATGCCATGGTACACACCTCTCGGGAAAACATATACTAGACATGTTGAAATTTTCGTGCTAGGATGCCTACTTCTCGGGTTGGATTGTGTAAGTATGATCGAGCTTTGTGCCTTGGAGAGACATAAAGTGTGATGCAGCACACAAAGTGCAATTTTGATTTTGAAGCCCTATACTATGCCTCTGCTTATAAATAATACTTCATGTTTTATTAAGTTATCAATTGGAAATTTATAATTTAGAGTAACCGTAATATAGTTTTAGTTTAGATCTAGTTATAAAATCCATTCCACCACCATATACAGATAAAGAGAGACTCATTCAAAGATTTAGAAGTTTTTATCAAGAAGGGGTAGTGTTATTGTTGTATCTTTTATTCCTCTTGGTAATCTGATGTCTTTCATAATTGATTTAACTTTTGTTAATATAACTATGATTGGTTAATTCTGTACAATGAGATTTTATTATTTGCTTCCAATTATTGGAAGTGTAATTTTATGATTTGTAAAAATAAGAGTTTTATTTATTTATTGCCCGTGGTCTTAAAACCTTTAATTATAAATTAACATAGACTAAGTCTTGATTTATAATTAAAGAAAATGTTTTAGAATTAAGCATTAGAAAAATCTTATGTCCTTAATTGTGTCTAAATGAATAAGAGTTTAATTTAATTTAATTTATTAATTTCAAACCCGACTAATGAAGTTATTAATTAAATGAAATTAAATTTGATGACTAAAAATATGTTTAAATGATTAACCAAATCTTGATTTATAATTAAAGAATGTATTTACTTAAGGTTTACTAATTAATTAATTTCAACCCTACCAAAAGAAGTTATTAATTAATTGAGGACCTTAATTTTATATTTTCTTTAGTTTACTAATTAATTAATTTCAAACTCGACCAAAAAAATCATTGATTAATTGAAAATTATGTGGACACACCATGACAGTGGAAGTTTGCTTATTTTAAAAAATATAAATTAGTAAATATAACTTGTTATTTAAATCATTTAATTCATTATGTCCATGAAGAGTTATTATGCTCACTAAAATCCTATATTCATCCATTATTCTAAAATCGGCTACAGTTTAACAAGTTAACTTACTTGTTTTCATTTACTTGCTTTCGTTTACAAGCTTTCTTTTGATATAAAGTAATTTAGAATTTGTAATTATGTTCTACCAACCAATGATTATTAGAGTGTTTAGGAATAGTTTTTTTTAAGTATATTAGAAAATAATTTGATTTTTTAAGATTATCGCAATTACTTGAGAGATCGACTTTGAAAGTATATTTTATTAGTATTATAAATGATTCGTACACTTGTAAAATTTATAAATACAAAATTTGTTCATCATCAGACACAAAAAAATTGTGCCTTACCATCTTTTGTGTACTAATTGGGTAATCTAATTACTCTCCCACTATAACAAAGTTGTGACAGATCTTGACTATGGAATGTGATTTCATTGTTCGATCGAATATCAATGTTAACAGGTTATAGTTGTCTAATCCTATCAAACTCTAATTCCTTGAACAACACCTTGCTTCAAGATTTATCGTTGTTCATATAACCATGTTCAAGAATGTGACATTTGTCGACACAAACACCTTCTTCTCTTAACTGTTATAGAATAAGCCTCATATTGTTTCTTTACAATATCTAACAAATAAGCAAGCTTCATATCTTCCATTTAAGCATAGTGTGTTAGACATCTCCATATGCAGATGTGGCACAAACTAAGTTTACGTCCCTTCAATAGTTCCATTGGAGACTTAAGGACAAACTCCCCAAGAAACCACTTTCAACATATATTTAGTTGTTTGTAAGGCATATACCCTAAATGATATAGGTAGGATGCATAACTCATTATTCACCAAACCATTGCAAGAAAATTTATATTACTCCTTTCTACATCACAATTTTGTTATGTTGTACTAGGTGTTGTGAGTTGTGAGACTCTCATGCTTTAGTAAGTAATCCTTGCACTATGTGTCAAGGTATTTCCCTACATGATTCGATTGTAACATCTTTAATGACATATGTATTTGCTCTTTAGTTTCAGCACAAAATTTCTAAAATTTTTCAAAAGTTTTCGACTTCTAGTGCATTAGCTATATATACCCATATCTTGAGTAGTCGTCTATGAACTTATTGTCTATTAACTTGACAAAGTACTCATAACCACCTCTCACTTGAACACTCATGGGTCCATTAACACTGGGTTTTTTAGTGTGAGTGATTGCGTGGCTATTTGACCCTTTGCCAAATGAAGTTTAGATAATAATTTTGTTATTTCCATTATCCTTTCTAATCCTAAATTCATTTTTTTAGCTTTTCTCAATGCTTTCATTTCTAATTCTCCCTACATCAATTTTAATACATAATATTCTCTATTGTTTTTTTTGGCTACCATTCTCTGTTTTATTTACAATAAGAGAATTATGATACAAACACCTTAAACGGAAAATATTTGTCACAATTTATTTTTCATTATAGACTTATAAATATAAGGAGGTTTGTTTTGAGAATTAGAATATAAAAAAATTGATTAATAAGTCTAACAAGTCATATTTAGTAAATATGTGTTTATATGTCCCTTACAACGTTACATTTGTTTTAATATAAAATTGTTAATGAAATTTGAACTTCGTATTAATTTATTTTATTTAAAGAAAATATTAATTACAAATAAAGTATAATTTTAATTAAGTAAAAAATATTAAACATTAAACAAAATAATAAAAATATTGAAACATTAAAGTTTTATTAAAAAATAAATTAAAATAAAATATAAAGTAATTCAATTGAATCTATGTCAACAAAATGATAAATATGTAAGATAATGATTTTGTAAAATTTTTATTGTTGTTATTATAATAAAAGTGTATAAAATATATATTTTATTTATATCATTAATTATACATTGATAAAATTAATATTAATAAATAATTATTGTAATAATAATAATTTAAATTGTAATTATTATCTTCAATCATATGTAAAAAATCTTTAAGTTAAATTGACGTCGTAATTCAATTGATATGCGAAAGGTATATTTTGACGTCGTAATTCAATTGATATGCAAAAGTTAAATTGACATCGTAATTCAATTAATATGCGAAAGGTATATTTTGAATTATAAAAGTTTTTTTTTATCTTATCTCCTGTTAGCCGTGAGGAATTGTTGTAGTATCAATATAATTTATCTATATAAATTAATGATTTAAAATTATACAACTCCTTGTATACTTAAACGAGTTTTAATGGCAATAAGAAAAGGTGCCAAAGCCTTAGTAGGTGAAGTCATGTTAGTTTAATGTGAAATTTTATTGTGGGAATTTAAATTCTGAACTGTCATCCACCCAATTTGACCGAGCCACTAATGATCATTTAATAAAAAGTTATTAATTTATTATATATATTAATTAATGTATTAATTATTAGTCAAATATAAAATTAATAATTGAAATATAAAATTAATTAAAAATTTATTTATTGATATGAGATAATTAAATTATATAATATAAATTAATTATGATAAAATACAATTTTGTACCATAAATTATACCATAGCTCTCCATATTCCATACCATTTTCAGAGTGAGTTTTTTTCTTTCTTTTAATAAACAGCATAGATACCTAATTACCAACCATAAACTATTAAATACTTAGTGTAACATTGTGCTGTAGTGGGCCCGCTGCACATGCAAATGGGCCGTTAGGTAGGCAACACTCACTATTTTTTCTTTGCAGACTACAGATGGAGAACATATTCTTGAAAAATCATCGCCGCCACGTGCGGTAATATTGATCTGCCAAATATTTTTAAATTTTTATTTTTTATCAGAATTTTTATTTAAATTTGTAATATTATCAACTTTCACTTAACAATAAAGTTAGATTTAAAAAAATTAAGTAAATTATTTTTATTATTATGATAATAAAGTGTATATAATATCATTGTTATTTTATCATTATTTAAAACTTAAAATTATTATTATTATATAAAGTGGTTTTTTATAAAATATAAAGTAATTATTAATAAATTATTATTACTTAAAATAATCTAATAATTATAGAAAAATTGCCAATCAAATCCTTTAAATTAAATTTTATTATACTTTTAGCCGGTAGTAAATGGTAAAAAGTGTATTTTATTCATGTCTTTTGATAAAATATATCAATTAAATAATATTATATATTAATTAAAAAATATTATTATTTGAATAATTTTTATATTAAAATATTATTTTTTTAAAGGATTAAAACTTTATTAAAATAAATAACATTTAAGATAATAAAATAAATTTTAAAAAAATAATGTTAAATAATATTATTGAAATAAATAATTACATGTAATATCAATTATATCAAAGTTTAATTTGTGTCATAGATACATCAAATAACAGATTTGATGGAACCTTTATAAATATGTATTCAATATCATCTATTGCATAATTCATGATATGGTTATTATTTAATAGTAGCAAGTATCATTTATCATTTAAAAATGGCAAAAAAATTCCAACACATAATAAACTCTAAAAATTCTAAATCGTGTTATAGTTATTATTTTATATTTAAAAATGAATAAAAATTCTAGCATATAACTCAGTATAATTATTTCGAGTATAAACTACAACTATATATAAGCATTTTTCGTTTCAAAAACTTGACCCTTTCTGAAATTTAAAATTAAGTTTTTTTTTCTTTTTTTTCCTCTTTTTCTCTTCAAAAATCTAAAATTACGTTACTAACTTAGTAACGTATACTTTTGGGATGTGGCCTTTTCCCATTGGTTCAAGTGACGTGTAGCCTAGGTTGCTTCTTTACTTTTTTTTTTTTTTTGTTAGACTTGAGGTTCTTTATTCCGTTGCTTCTTTACTTTTTTAGACTTGAGGTTCTTTCCTCCGTTCGGTAACCGTGTGAACCTGTAGGATCTTAGTTAATATATTAATATATTTTATATTTTATATTTTTAAAATATTTTATCACCATACCCTAGTTTAAATATTAATATTTATTTTAATTATTTTAAACAATAATTTTTTTAAAAAAATTTAAGAAGAAAAAAATAAAACAATAGTTACATTATATTTCTTGTAAGAAAAAAATTAATGATATAATTTTTTTATTTTAAATTTTTATGTTATTTTATAAAAAAAAAATTAACTCAAATTATCAATATTAATAACAATATATAAATAAATAAATGAATAATAAATTTAAATTACTCTAGTTATTGTCATATAAAGCTTGATATCATAATTAATGTATTGATATTTTTTATATTTTATATTATTAAAATATTTTATCTTAATAATCTAATTTAATTATTGATACTTATTATTTTTTCAAATTTTACTAAATATCATTATTCAATTTAATATATATGACATATACTTTCACTTTCATAAAAATAAATAAATAATATTCAAAATAAATAAAAGGATATGATACAATAACAAAATATTTTAATAACATGATACATAAATGATATCCATATATTAACTTTAATATTTGTAAAATATTTAACTTATAAATTATTTTTTATTTTATAAAATGATATTCAACGTATGTATAAAAATAATATTGATCATTTTTTAATAGATTAAGCTTTAATAATAAATGATATTTTAATAAATTTTAATATGTTATTAAAACTAGATGTCATGTATTCAAAGTACAATACACACTATTATTAAATTATAAATGTTTAATTTATATAGTATATAAAATCAATATTTGTAAATAATAATAAATATATAAAAAAATATTGATTAATATGTACGTGAGAATGATAAATGTATAAAAATATATAGATATAAAAATGTGTATAAAATAAGATAATATTAATATTTTTACGCAAATAATGATAGTACATAAAATCGTTTTTAAAAAAAGAAAATTATTATAAAAAATGTAAAATGAAAAATTTCTTTTTTCTATCAATAGGAAGAGAATATGAAAATAAAATTTTAATATTACCTATCATTTAAAAAATGTGAAATAAATTATAAATTATAGTTCATATTAAGTTCAAACCTACATATTTTTGTATAAGACACTTCCACGATCGACTATGGTTTTGGGGCAAAATTTATTATTGTTATATTATCGTAATAATTATTGTTAAAAAATGTACGAGAAAAAATGTTTATTTTATTTAAAAGTGGATAGCTAAATCAATCCTTAAATTAAAATTTAAAAAGATAAAAAAATAGTAAATTATATTTTGTTTATTCTAGAAAGGTAAAATTTATTCCCACCCGTTTTAAAAATTAAATTTATTCTAAAAAAAAAAACTTCCTCTTCAAAGGCATCGTCATAACTATACTAAAATTGTCATTATTTATAACCGTGACTCCCTATTCTCTCTCATTGAGACTTTATCTCTCCGTAAGAAAAAATCAACAGTTCTCTTGTGTTTTGGAGTTGTGTTTATCTTTTTCTCTAGAAATGGAGTCCTTAGACGCACCAGCCAATTTCGTTGACAACTTGTTGAACTTCTTATCGAACATGGAAGACTGCAACTATGAACAAAAACACCGAAAATCCCTCTCTTCCTCGCTTGTTTCAAATGGAGTTTTGAGCCCGGACGATCCTAGCCGTTCGTCCCATGTAAGTTTCTGATGACATGTTCATTCATGTTGTTCTTCCCTTTTTTTTTCGGCTTCCTTCTTACAAGGATTCAAAATAATAGAAAAGGGGACCGATTATGGTTAGAACAGTTGACGGAGAAAGCTTGACTCAGCTACTATTAGGATTTGGAACGAGTCTACACGGGCGAGTTAGTCCGAGTTGGGACAGGTGACAATTTCAATGTGAAAATGACGTAGGATGGTGTACTCTGGTTAGTTGTACGTTGTAAAGACTTGTTTGCCCCTGAGAGTTGAGACCTTTTGTCTGTATGTTTACACTGTCTCTATATGAAACTTTGGAGCAGCTTGAGAATAAAATGGTCACTTTGAAATATCCATGGGTTACAATTTAATTTATTAGTGGGGAGTTTTTGGCAGTGATATTTTTATATATCATAATTATCAAACTTAATAATTTTTCTGAGTTTAATTATTATACTCCTTAATGTATTATATTTATAATTTATTATAAATTTACTTTTATTATTGTTGTTGAGCTGTTGTTCACGAGATAACCAATTAATTTATTAACCAGCCCGCATCTTTCTAAGTTAAGCTCACATGTGTCTAGCTTTAGACACATGTTCTTAAAGAACGTCTCTCCTTAGTCAACACTCTTTTTTTTTCCTAACCATAGCTTTTAATAATTTTATTTAATATTTTTTTATTTTAATATTTTTTATTTTAGATTTTGATCTTCTCATTTTTTGAATATTATTAATTTTTTATTGAAATTTTAATTTAAATACGTATATATTATTATATTCTTAGTATATTATTATATTATTCAAATTTATTAATATATTCAAATAAAACTATTTAATATAATAAATCTAATATACTAATATAAGTAAATTAGATAATATATATTAATATAAAATTATTTAATAGAATAATCTAATATACTAATATAAGTAAATTAGATAATATGTATTAATATAAAACTATTTAATAGAATAATCTAATATACTAATATAAGTAAATTAGATAATATGTATATATACAATAAAAATATTCAAATTATAGATACATATATTAATAAATATATATACTTTGATAGATATATATAAGAATAATAAGAATAATAAGGTTTGGATATTAATAGAATTCATTAAATTATTCTTTGTAACTACAGAGCTTTTAACAGTTGCATAATTCTCTAGCAGAAAGTATTTATTTTGTCCACTATGTGTCAAAACATTTTTTTAATGTGTATTTCATATGAAACATTGAATTTCCATTAAAAAAAATTGAAACATGAAATAACTTATTTAAAAAGAAAAAGAAGAACTCCTCAAAAAATTAAATGATACTTTTGATAATAATTTTTTAAAGCAAAAATTTGAAATTTATCCTCTTAATTTAAATTAACGAACTCATTAATAATGCATGTGAGTCCGTTTAAGTAGTAATAGCAATTAAAGAGTTGTTTTTTACCTAGCAATTTAAAGCACTTTTACATATTTTTTTAAATGTAAATTATTTGAGTCATTTTATGTAGGATAAATCCAACTCTTATGGACTAACTTTGTGTTTGTTTAAGCTAATCTCAACAAATAAATTTATTTAAAAAAGAAAAATGTTTGAAAGGTACTGGGATGCAATTTATAATTTTCGTTATACTTTATGTCGAGAAAATTTTCCTTATACATAATGTTATGTGTGCTTCTTTGTACAATTTTTTTTGGTAACTATGAACTATAAACTCTTTTTATTAGTGTATAAAATGCATAGAGTCAATTCAGTTTCATTAACATCTGATACTCAAATACAGGAGTTTGTGGAAGAAGAGCTGGAATGGATATCCAACAAAGACGCATTTCCAGCTTTGGAAACATTTGTTGACATTCTTTCAGAACACCCAAGAAGCCTTCCAAAACAACAAAGCCCGGTCTCTGTGTTAGGAAACACCACAACCAGTAGACACAGCAATAGCAATGAGAATTGCAGCATACTTATTAGTTGCTGTGGCAACCTCAAACCACCACGCCGTGCTCGTAGCAAGCGAAGGCTTCGTCGTAGGAAAATATGTTGCATTAGTCAACCTAACAATAAAAAGGGCAATGCAAATGAGAAATTTGAAGTGGGAATGAGAAGTACAAGTATTGGGAGGAAGTGTCAGCATTGTGGGATTGTGAAGACACCACAATGGAGGGAAGGACCTCTTGGACCAAAGACACTCTGCAATGCTTGTGGGGTTAGATATAAATCTGGGAGGCTCGTTCCAGAATATAGACCAGCAAATAGCCCGACATTTATGAGCGAATTGCATTCCAATTCGCATAGGAAGGTAATGGAGATGAGAAGGTTGAAGCAGATGATGGGGATGATAAAACCTGTAGAAACTGTGTAATCAGGTAGGATATTGGTGAGTGTTTAGTTCCATTCACTATTTTTTTTTTTTAGCCCTTTTCATTTTCAGATTTTAGGATAGTTTAGAGAGTTGGATGGTCAGTCAAATTCTTTGTTTTGTTGAAACAATTTGTAGGATTAAGTTGATAACTTGATATTAATGTGTTTGATTGTGGTGTAGACTAGTAAAAGAAAATTTTATTATAGTTTGGGTTGTATCCATTCCCTTATTTACTCAAATTCCTTTAATTCAGATCTCATAGAACTTTGTATTTTTAATATATTACGGGGTGGGGGATTTAAGACAGGTAACTTTTGAAAGAAATGCTTTAAGTCTTTTCCAGCTGGAAACTTGAATGAGCGTGGATTGATGAGTTATTATTCTTTATTTTTTATCCTTCAATCCCAATTGACTATAGTAGATAAGCTGAATTGTTGAGAAATGTGAAACATCAGATGTAATGTTAAACGTGTTTTATGGTTTGATTACTTGTTATTGTTGTTATAACCGGTGAGGCAAACTGGTTAGCTTTTAGAAAAGGTTACTACTCCCTTTGCATTGGTATTTGCTTATCTTGGAAACACAGCTTAATGTGTAAATTAAACTAAAATTAAGTTTTTTATGCATCGGTTATTATAATTACTAAAGTGTTAGTTATTTTTATGTAGAAAATATTTATTTGTAAATTTGTTTTTAGGACTGTTATTAAATCTATTAAGAAAAGTCAAACAAATGCTCGAGTTTTAGATAATTGTATTTTAAATATATCTTTGATAATTACAACACATAAGATTATATTTATGCATTTAATAACACATATTTATAAATTTGAAATTATTTTTAGTGTTAAAATATGGAAGAATATATGCTAAAATATTAAATAAGATATACTCTAAATTATAGCTGTAATTTTTAGCATAAAAGATAGCACAGAATCTATTTTAAAAGATATTAGATAATATATACTCTAAATTATAGTTGAAATACTTAACATAAAAGATAGCATAAAAATTATTTTAAAAGAACTCTTCTTTAAATAGTAGTCTTCTAATTAGTGAGTACTATTAATCCTATTTATAATAGAAAAAATATTTATCAAACATATATGAGTTTTCTTAATTAATGAGCATTATTAATCTTATTTGTAATAAAAAAGATATTTATCAATTACATAGGATTAAGAGTTTTAGTTTTTCCTATAAATAAAACTCATTGTTCATTATTATAATCAACCACACAAGATCATTATTTTATTCTTTTTAATTTCTTTATCTTGTTTTATAAATATAAGATTACAATTCTTTAGGTTTCTTTATTTAGTTAATCTATCAAATATTATTGGTTATGTTTGATTGATTAATACAAACTAATTGTTTTATGATATTTTGATAATATGTTCTTATGACTTCTTCTTTATTTTTGTTCTTAAATTGTTAAATCAAATAATTGTTTTTGTCATATCATAATTATTTGATTTGATTATTAATCTTTAAAGAAGTTATTTTTATTGAACTTATGCTTGATCTTTTTGTTTTAGGATTTACTAGTTTATTTAATTTAAGTTATATATGTTTTTAATCATCTAGTTAGGATTATTCATTATTAAATCTATTCACGGAAATTTGTGTTTTTGTGATAACTATTTTGCAGTTAATTTGAGAATGTATTTGATTGTTAGAAAACTTATTAGAATGTTGGTATGAAAACCGCTCATGTTAATATTGAAAATTGTGAAAACAGAGCAGGGGCTCATAAGTAAACTATACTAGGACAGTATCATAGAGAGGGTAACATAAGATCGAGTTTGTACTTGAATATATGATTTTCATAGTGAAAAGTTAGGTGAACCGGTGGACTATTGGTTTTTCTCTTAGGTCATGGTTGTGATCTAAGTTGTTTTCACCTAAAAATATTGCGTGTTATTATTTTATTTCCGCACTTTATTCTTACACACAATTGTATAACTGACCGCATTATTTAAGTTATTAAGTTATAAATTAATAAAAATTAAAAATAATATATTAACTCCTTTTAGGTTAATTAAGTCTATATCTTATAAATTTTTAGTTATTTATTAAGTTAACAAGCTTTTGCTATTTTTTTTAGATAAAAATAACTTTATTTTCTTTGCTTATCGAAAAAATAATATTTTGATATGTGTTTATTTTTTATTTGTAATAGTTTAGTTATATTATGAAAAAATGATTGTATAAGAATAAAATTAATTTTTTTTAGATAGTGTTATAACTTAAATAAATTATAATTGAAAACTCGAAGAAAAAATAAAATAAAAATAAATAAAAGCATAAAAAATGGTTGTTTATATCAATTTTTTTTATAATAATACTATTAAATTATTATAAAAAATAAATATAATATTTAAGTATCAGTAGAATCTTTACGGTGATGTACTTTCTTTTTAATATTTACCGATTGAATTTTTAGTGAATAATCTGAAACTGATGCTACCATCTAGATCAAGAAAGAAATGTGGTGTAAAAGCTCTTCAGATGCCTATGAGTGTTAAAAGTATCTCAACTTTTGTCAAATTGCCTGCCGAAGGTACTGTTTTTGGAGGAATTAGGTGTAGAATTTTTTTAAAAAAGAATTCAATAAAAAATGAAAAAAATAAAGTAATTCAATTTGTAATATATTAAGAATAATAACAGGAATAATAAATAACGACCCACTGTTTTGAAAAACAGACAAAATACAGAGTCCAAGAACTTCTTGCACAGATTTATGGAATTTTCAAAGATTTGGTTAATTTAAATTTATGATTAAGTAATTGATTTATAATTTTTAATTCTTTTGCTATATTTTATAAAAAAATCAAAAAATTATATATATATTGTTCGGTAATGTTTTATTATTTATGATTTTTTATAATTTCAAAATGTCTTAAAAATTAAGAATCTTTTTGTTATTATTTATACATTTTATATTTTTAAACATTTTTTTGAATATTTATCTTTTTATTAATGTTTAGTAAAAATAAAAAAATCATAAATGAAATTTGACTAAAAATTTCTTTATAAAAATTTATTTTACTATGCTCGAATTTTGTCAGTGATTTTAAAAAATTAAAAATCATTATCAAATGTACATAATTTGAAAATTAATTATTTAAAAACTAAATCATAATTTAAAAAAAAAATCTTTATCAAATATAAACTTATTTTGCTCACTATGTGGGGATTAAATATGGATAAGGATCAATTACAAACACCTATTTTTTATATTTTTTATGAAATAAAAAAATAATTTAAATTCCGTTTTGTCATTTTTATTGTTTTTTTAAATGAGGTAATAAAAAAATCAATATTGAGGAGAATATATTATAATACAATAATAATAAATTGTTGAAATTTCTTATTATCCAAAATTTGGTGTTTTTATAGTTTCTAAAAATCTCAAGGGTTATGTTGTAATTATCCTATGGATAATTGTTCTTCTTATATTGAGAATTACTAGGTATAAAATTTGTGATATTATAAATTGTTTGGCATGATAGGATCGATTAATGAGCTAATAAGAGGCCTTAATTATGAGGTTATGTTTTAAGTATAAAATGATGCCATGTCATTTATGATAATTAGTATTTTCTCTAAATTTTCACTTACTATGCTTTTTTTTTTCTTCCTTATTTAATCAGAATATAATTACTACATATAAAAATAATATTTTTATTAAAAAATTATAAAAATGATATATTTTATTCTTAAAGAATACATTATTAAATGTCATTATTTTTATTCAGTGATCTAAAGGCCTATCTAACAAATTGAGGGATTATAAAAGATATTGCAATGATATATTTTTCCTAAAAGATAGGGATTATATTTTCATATGTTTTTATTGTTTTCACAATAATCATATAAAAAAAATCTTATATCCTTATATAAATAAACTTGTATATATTATTACCTTCAAATTTGTAAAAGAACTATTCATATTTAATTAATAAAGGAAAAAAAATTGAGATTGAAAATATAAATATTTCTATTGGCGATGGCATATTGATTAGGGGGGAGTGGAAAGGAAAACGAAAACGTAGATTGGCTATGGTAACGTGGACCATGAGACGTAGCTAATCTAATTAGCTGAATCCCGATGGACCTTCCGTCATGTCTACTTTAATTATCCCTGATTCTCACGTGATTCGCATGCTATTCGGTATCTATCTTTTTCTTCTGAAATAGACTATAGGTTTTTTTCAAGACTTTGGTTCCAAATCAATGCCTCGTGCCTAACATTATTAAGTCGTATGGAAAAGCACTTTTCCTGTAAAAGTTTTTTGATTTCTCTACTTTTATTTCTAGTTGTTTGCTAAGTGTAATTTTTAAGGGCATAAATATTTTTTGTGTAATTTCTAAGGGCATAAATATTTTTCTTGTTAAAACTTTTAGTATTAATATGTTCGATGTTATTAGAGTTATATTTTTATTATTATAAATTTAAAAAAATTATTTTTTATAATTTTTTAAATATGATTGATGTTTGTCCTAGAAAATTTAATTAAAACAACTAACAAACAAATTGCAGAGCAAGAGTTTGATTAGAACTACTAAGGAAACAAAAGTCAATAAAATGACTGGCTTCTCATACATAGAGCCTATTGAGTGAATTTCATATTCAAACGCCCCCATTATGAGCTGCACACTCCAAATAAGGAATGATCCCGCAAAAAGTAATACTCTAAAACATTTAAAACTGTACAGATTTGTATCAAAATTATACTTGATATATCATTAGTTTTTTTTAAATATTTTAAAAAAATGTGAAATGAAATGCAGTTAAGAATTAACAATGATAAAATAATAAATTCATAATTTTTTTAATGAAAAAAATCTTATTTATTAATATTTTATATTTGTTATGGTTATTTTAGATTAAATTGTATCTATTTAAAAACAACAAGAATTCTTGTGAAAGCATAAATAATTACATGCAATATTTTGAACACTTTGAGTGAATAAAAAACATATTTTCCTTCTTGCTTTGAGTGAATTACATCACATGTGGAAGGAGTAGCATACGGCATTCGAGCTTAATTTCTTCCATTCTTCAAAAGTTCATAAAAATTCCAATTTGACCTTCAAACTACTACAATGAGTCAAGCCTCATGAAATACCCTCCCAACAAGTGCAAGTGGTCCATCACAACATGCCACTGACCATCAATGCCCATATGTGTCAGGATAGCAATACAATGTGGGTGGATGAGGATCAATCTGGGGCTCATCTGGCTAGCTTCGGATTAAATGGACCAATCATACCGTAATATCATTTTCTATACATTTTCGTCTTTATACAAATATTACATTCATTTTAATTCACATATTATTATTCTCTTCATATATAAATATTAAATCAATTTTAATCTCTATGTTATCCACTCATCCTATACAAATATTAGTCTCAATTAATAAAAACTAAAACAATCCTTATATTATTATTCTCTATTTATTTTCGTCTCTATAGAGATGTTACTTCAATTTTAGTTCTTAAAGTATTAAAATTACAATTTAATCGGTACAAACATCAATCTTTCTTTAAATCTAATGGAATTTAAAATTTTGTTACTTATTATCTTTAATATGACTTGCACGTACTTATAACATAAGGATAAAGTCATATTTTATTTTTTAAAATTAATGATTTTATTTATTATTTTAAATTCTCTTATAAAAAATTCAAAAATAAAAAATAAAAACTTTCCAACTACATTTTGATTTTATTCCATAACTCATCATTCAATATCTCAATCTGAAATTAAAAAAAAATCAAAAAATTGATATTTTTCTTTCTCAAAGAGCATTTTATATGATATATCATTGTAATATTTACTAGAGAGCCTATAAAATTAACTTTAAAAAGAAAAGAAAAGAAAAAAAGAAATTTTTTTGAAATTTTGTTTTTAAATTATTGATTGAAATATTGAATAATGAATTTTGGATGAAAAGAAAATATTGTTGGACATTTTTTATTTATTATTTTTTGAATTTTTATAAGGAATTTGAAATAGAAAATAAAATTATTAATGTTAAAAATAGAAATAAGATTTTATCTTTATGTTATAGACATGTGCAAGTCACGTGTAAAAGCATAAGTAATAAAAGTTTAATTATGTTAGATTTAATGAAAAATTGATATTTGTATTGATTGAATTACAATTTTAATACTTTAATGACTAAAATAGATATAATAGTTATATACATGGGTATACGAGGGGTTGTCAAAAAATTTTACAAAAAATTAATTACATGTATACTTTCAGTATTAAATAAATATTTATTTTACAATAATACATTATGTTTAATTTTTTGTACACATATTTTGACTCATTGTATGTATCAATAATATTAGTAAATATGTGGACAAAAGTGATATAAATAAATCTTGAGTATAATGGTTAAACATAGATATTTTTATTTATGCATTTGACAAACCTTAATAAGTTGCATACATAGAATTATAATAATATATGTTATATAAAAATATTTTTTAAATCAATATAGTGTAATCTAAAAATATTTCATATATTTAACTTTAATTCATTATAATAAAATACTAGTGTCAAACATTATAAAAATAAAAATAAAAAAGGAACATGATGATAAACTTAAAACTAAAACTTTTAAGGTTTTTCATTCATATCTTTAAAGTTTTTATATTTTTTTTCAAGTCTAAATTTTTTATTTTCTTTAATATTGTATTGCTTCATATTTTATTTTATTTGAAATTTTTTAATATTTTTTCGATAATTTCTATTACTATTACAAAATGAGCTTATTTCATCAATTCAAGAAAACAAATGTAACAATCACAAACAAAAAAATATATTTGCATTTGTTAATATTTTATTTTTAAAAATATATATTTTTAAATATACTCTTAATCTTAAAATCCTAAATCAAATCATATTCTTTATATTTTAATACTTTTATTTTATTTTTAATCTTAACACTTATACATGTAAGATATTAATACTTATTAAATTATTAAGTTATTATTTATGTTAGATAATTTTTGTTTTAAATTATAATGTGCAAATTCTATATCTCTCTTGTAACATAACATGAACATTTTGTCTTTAATTGAGAAGTGTTTATCATAGCCCTTAGTCTCTTATTATATCTATATCATGATATATTTTTTACTCCTAAGTATCTAAATACAATTCTCTATTTTGTATAAAAAAATTTACACTTCAATACTCTCAAAATATTTTTCTAACTCCATCTATGCTTGTACAGGAACGAAAAATCAATAATATGAATTTATAGTTTAATTAATATTTTTATTTTTATTTTTATCATTTTAAAGAAAAAATATGTTTAGATACTTACATTTTAAACATTCAAAATTCAGACTTAGAAAATAGTATGCTTTAAATCCTATTCCAAATTTTTGTTTGATAAATAAGTATTTAAAACAATACTTTTTAATACTAAAATCATTCACTCAAATTGGTCTCTTTAATATGCCATATTTTTATTTAAAATTGTGACCTATAGAAATATTTTATACTAAATCCATTTATATTTGACTCTTTTATTATTTGAATTATTTTTAACAAAAATATAGATTTAACTTCTTATTTATTTTTCATTACTCAATTTTTTTATATTTAACTAGTTACGACAAGTATTTTTTTTGTTTTATTCCACTTCCTCGTAGCAATATTCATGGCTTTGTCACAGATGATAATCAAAGAGCATCATCAAATGTCATGTTTCAATTAGATCTATTATTATAAGAGTCATTTAATAGACTCATTAACAAGTTTTTGGATACAACAAGTGTTAGATTGCTTGAGTGTAGAGCTAATAGCAAAAGTAAAATTCGAATTTGAAAAATGTCATTGCTCATTTTTTAGACTTAATGGAGTACATTAATTATAGATATAAGAGTTTTTATATTACTAGGTCAAAATGAGCTCATAAATTATGGCTAGAAATTGAAAAAACAAAATTAGTTTATATTTTTTTTGTAAAGGTTAGTTTATATTTTTTGTAAGGGATTTTTATTCATTTTCTATTAGTGGCGTGTAAGTCATTAGTTTATAATATTTAATTAATTTTCCAACAATTATATTTAGAATTTTAGATTTATTTTATTAACTAGGGTTTTTATTTCTTATATATGTTTATTAGTACAAATATTATAAAAAGTTTTTGATTTGATATTTCTCAATTAAATTATTTTGATTTTTGTCCTCTCGTGGCTCTTAATTGAATATTTTCAAAACTTATTGTCTAAGAAACGTTGTGGTGCTTCTTATCATGTAATCTACATTCTAATTTCTTGAGACAATTTTACTCAATTTGTTGTTGGGTTTTAAGACTACGACCTTTTAATTTAACATGGCTCTTTATGAATTTTTAAGACTAATTCTTCGAAGGTTGTATCAGTTACAATCTATGCCCTTATTATAACGATTACACTCTATACATTAATAACTAATATATATATATATATTAAAAAATAACTTAGTGTTACATTTTGAGAATAGATAAATAATAATAATAATTATCCTTTGTTGTTAGAGATAAAAAGATTTATATATATTTTAGTATAAAGATGAATAAAAATAAAGCATGCTAAAATATATTTTTATATGAGAAATGTATTCTTAAATTTTTATCAATTATATTTTTTTTATAAACTAGTAGAACTGGATCAAATTCCTTAAAGTGACTTTTCTTTTTATTATTATTTTGTCAAAAAATTATGATAAATGAAAAAGAAATATAAAATATTATAATAAAATAATAATACAAAAAAATTTAAATGCCTCCTTAGGTTGAAGTATGGAACTTGAAAGATGTATTATTGTTGAGATGAATGAACACTTTGCCAATTGTAATCTTTTTGCATCAAACTTTGAGAGAAATGTGAATAAAGGAAGGTGATTATAATACAAAGTTTTTTCATGTTTTTACTTTAGTAATAAGACGATGAAAAAACTTTAGCCATGCTATAAACTTGTCATATGAATTTATTAGAAATGAATTTGTTGAAAATTTTGTTACTTGTTTCAAATCTTCTAATTCACCTATTTGTGATTCTCAATTGATTTTGTTTCGATCAGTTATTTCAAAAGATCAAAATACTTTTTTGGAAAGTATTCCTTCACTTTTAGAAATTAAAGAAGTACTTTTTGTTATGCACTCACTCAATGAACTAGAGTTGGTGGCTATCAACCTTTATTCTATAAGCAATGATGGCATATAGTTGGGAATGAAGTTATTAAAGAAGTTCAAGAAGTCTTTAATTTTGGAGTTCTCAAACCGAATTGGAATTATACCTTTATCTCTTTACTTCTAAAATTTTCCAACTTGAATGAAACAAATCAGTATAGACCTATTAGTTAGTCTTCCAGATTTTGGTGTAATGTTTAAGAAAGATTTTAAGTGCTTATATCTCACCTTTTCCAAGTTGCTTTCATCCGGGGCGGTGGATATTTAAAAATACCTTAATTGTCCAAGAAGTTTTTTCCACTGTATTAGAGAAGAATAAAGGTAAATGAGGTTTTATGGGAATTAACTAGACATGCAAAAATCTTATGACAAAGTGGAATTTAATTTCTTGATCCATATAATTAGAACTATAGGATTTTCAAAAATATTATCACTCTTATTTGGCAATGTATATCCATTGTGAGTTATTCTCTTTTGCTAAATGGATCACCATACGATCAACTTCATACCTTAACATGACCTTCATCAAGGTGACCCTTTCTCCCCATATTTGTTCTTAATTGTTATCCAATTCTTATTTATAATGATTTTGAGAGCTAAAAATTTGAATTTACTTCATGGGGTTGAAATTGCCCGAAATGCTCCCATCTCTCACTTGCTTTATATAGATGATAAAGCCAAAATGTTACATCAACTTTTGGCCCAAAATTTACTATTTTTTCTAAAAAAAAACATTTCTCACTGACAGGAAAATAATTTATGCATCACCTTGCATATATCTAAAAGCTTTGATCCTATATTTTATTTAGGTTACTCTTTACCTATTGGAAGGAAAAATAAATGTGAATTTTAAGGTTTGTTGAATATATTAAAAGATCAATTAGATAGTTGGAAGGTCAAACTTATGCCTTAAGTAGGAAAAACAACACTCATTAAATTAGTGCTACAAAATATCCCAATTTATAGTATTGTGATAAAACTTTGGTGGATATGAAACATCACCAAGCACCATTACTTATCCCTCATTTCTTGGAACAAAATTGTTTTGCTTAAGGATAATGGTGGATTAAGTTTTAAGACAATTTGAGGAGTTCAATAGAGCTATGCTTGCTAAACAAATCTATAAAATTTTGAAACAACCCTAGAAGTTAAGACCCAAAGATCAATGTTGATCTCGTCACTAAAAACGTTCTAAATTAGATTGTAAACATAAATAAAACAAGGACCACGACCTAATATTTATAACGAGATAGGAACCTTGGTATCAAAGAAGGATAGGGTAGGTGCCACACTCAAGAAATGGGAACGATGTATGTGAAAAGTCAAGTTTTGAATACCACAAGATTATTTTTGATAAGTTTGATAAAATTTCTCAAAGGAACTAAAGAGAAACACTCTCATTAAAATTTATATTCAAAGTTGATTGATTTCAATTAAAATCTTAGTCGGTATTTATAGATTCTAAAACGTAACATAAACTCTAACTAATAAAATATAAAACAAAAAATCTAAATTACTGCTAGAAATTGAATATAAAATCTTATAAAATAAATTAAATATTAAACCTATCAAATAAACTATGAAAATAAAGAAATTAATTATTTAGTAGATTTCTAGGCATTAATTGAAATCCATTTTTGACCTATTAATTTTTTGAATTGTGAAAATTTTATCGAAGTCAATATTGTAGCCTATTGAGTCAGATTTGTAATGTATTTTTTTCCTCAATAGGATATTGGATGAAAAAGATATTGTAAATATACTGACAGTTGCTCAATGAAACTTTTCTATTTCAAAATTTATTTGGTCATTCATTTTACTTTATGTCCAAGCAATCCAAATAACATGTAATTATGCATATTATTGCTCCATGACTAATTGAGTTATTCTTGATTAATTGACTTACATGGCACGTATCATAAAATCTTTGGTGATACTTATTGATCCGCATAATTCTTCCTTTCCTAAAAAAGATTTGTCACAGACCTTTGTTGTAATATTGGGATTGTCTCTATCACGAAAGATGATTCATGCACATGTTGCATTAATCTCTTGGATAATCTCTTTGAAATATTTGGTCTAAATGTAACAGAAAATTGATTAACTCCTACAAAATTTTATTTCTTGACTCCAATAAAATCAATATGTTGAATATTAGGTAACAAAAACTTTTCATTAGTACTTGAACAAGCCTCTCTCATCTCAGTTTTTTCTTCACTAACAAGAACTTCTTTTCCTTATTCACAATCATCTTTTTTTTTCCTTCCCTCTCTTCTTTTGATCCACTTTCTTTATTTTCATTCAACTCTTATTTATCACTTAACTTTTTATGTTCACTCAACTTTTCTTTTACTATTTTTCTTAAATATTTCCTTACTAACTGAAACCTTCATTTCTTTTTCATAATTATCTATCTTTTATTCACTCTTTTTTATTTCAATATTTTTTTTTGTTACTCTCTTAGTTCAACTGAAGTCCTTTTTTCTATTACTCTCTTTTTGTAGCTCAATTTCTTTTTTTAGTCCACTCTTTCTTTTTTTGCTCTCTCTCTCTCATCCAATCTCTATTTTTTTATACTCATTTACTCTTTCCTTTAATTATAATTTATCTTCATGCATTTGTTTTGGGATAAGTGGCATAAGAGTAGTTCCTTTGTTATTAACAAAAACAAGTTATCTATTGGTGTATTCATCATGAGTTACTTGCCTATATTATTGCCATCGTTTCCCTAAAAGAGTATGAACAGTTTCCATTAGAACCACGTTACATATAACCCCATCTTTATACCTCACTATTGTATAGATCACTTATACTTATATGTCTATCTTTAGTTGCGTATAATCATTCATCCATGGTAGCTCATATGATCTTGAATGTTGCAAAGTTGTCAAATTTAACTTTTCCACTATATGAGTTCCAACAAAATTAACTTCTTAGCACCTATTAATTTTTACGCAAAATACTTTACCATTGACATAACATCTTGTATAAAACATGTTTACAACTTAGAAAAATAAACCAACAAAGAATTGGTTTTTGAATTTTCACTACCATATATTTTTTTTCCAACTTTCTCTTTTTTTCGTTCTTTTTTTCCTCTCTTTCTCTTCAAGTGTCAAATAAAAACAACAAATAATATAAAGGAAACAAAATTATAAACAAGAAATGAAAAAACTAAAAGGGATAGATTTACATGATTTAGAGCCTTGCTCTGATGTCAAATGATATGAACATCACCTAAATAAGTGAGACCCAAAGATCAATGTTGATCTCTTTATTAAGAACGTTCTAAATTAGATTGAAAAGTGAAAGAAAATGAAGATTATGACCCGATATCTATAACGAGATAGTGGTAACAAAGAAGGGTAAGGTAGACATCATACTCAAGAACACGAGGGAGATGTGAGTGATATGTTAAGTTTTTAACACTATAAGATTACTTTTAATAATTTCAATAAAATTTCTTGAAGAAACTAAAGAAAAACACTCTTATTAAAATTTATGTTCAAAGTTGGTTGATTTTAATTAAAACCTTACATTATAGACTCTAAAACGTTATATAAACCCTAGCTAATAAATTATTAATATAAAACACTTAAATATTGCTAGAAATTGAATTTAAAATCTTACCAAATAAAAAATGAAAATAAAAAAGGTTATTATTTGGAAAAAATTTGGGTATCGATTGAAATCCATTTTTGACTTAATAAACTTTTGAATTATGAAATTTTTTATCTTTGTTAATATTGTAATCCATTGAGTCAGTTTTGTAATTTAATTTGTTTTGCCTCAATAAGATATTGGATATAAAATATATAGTAAATATACTAATATCTATTCAATAAAACTTTTCCATTTCTGAATGTATTTGGTCATTTATTTTACTTCATGTCAAAACGATCCAAATAACTTGTAATTATATCTATGCTTGCTTCTAAAGCTATTAGTTATTCTTGATTAATTGACCTAGTTAGAATGTACAATGAAATATTTGGTGATGCTCATTGATCCGCATCACTTTGGGTTAAATTTTTCAATGACAAATACTTGCAACACCACTCATTAATATTAAATGTCATAGCTAGACCTGTAGGTTCCTTTGTTTGGAAAGGTATACTTTAGGAAAGAAACGCTTTAAAGAACATTTTTCTAAAGATTAGGAATGACTCATATATCAATGTTTGGAATGACCATTGGATTCCTGGTTTCACGAACTAACGAGTACCAAATTCCATTTAACCAATTCCAAATCTTATGATCAATAAGGTGGTTGATTGGACTCCATTCAAAATTTAAATTGAAATGTTAATATCTTAACCCATAGTTTTGGGCAAAACACCACCTATTTGATTCTTAAAATCTAACCACCTAAAGTAATTGGTAGAGATACTACAAAATGGTTTGGCATTAGTGCATGGAGTTTTTCAACCAAAGATGTTTATAAAAGCATAGCTGCTAAGAGAGATTTTGTTAACTGAAAAGGTTTTTTGCGTAAGCTCTAGAGAGAAAATATTCATAAACATCACATACTTTTTTATTTGGAAAATCCTTCATGGTTCCTTTTGTATAAGGAAACAGTTAGTCAGATCCTTAAACATTGAAGACTCTTTTTTCCTTCTATGTCATAAAGAAGTAGAGGATGAGGAATGCATATTCATCAAATGTGATATACTCAAATCCTGGTGGAAGTATTGGAAATGGAATCTCAATTGGAGTTTTGTAGAAAGATTATATATTTTCACCTATGTTTGATTAATTCTAAACCTTCCACAACTAATTTTTCCTATTGGTATTTCTTCTCTATTATTCACCCTCACTGTATTTGAAATGAATTGATGATTGTAGAATAAAATATTGTTTTAAGAATTCCACTTATTTGCTCACTCTATTCTTTGAGATATTACCTAACGAATAAATGAGTTTCAAACTTTAATTCTGGATGACAATAAAAATCCACTCTTGGTAGAGAAGGGTTATATTGTCATCCCAACCAATTGACAAACCCCACATTCGAGAGCTTTCAAATTTAATTTTAATGCAACTAGTCATTATGGTTTGGCAAAAAATGGGTTTAGCATGTTTCATCAATTTGGGCAATCATGTTATGCTTAGGCCATCGATAGAATTTATAAAGGCTTTTACGTTCCAAGCCACTCTTTAATATGTTCTTAAATTTATGCTTTTTGCCCTATATATTGAAGAAGAAAATACAAAGATTATTGATACTTTTAATTTGCAAATCTATAGGGAAATTAGTTTAGAAGTAATGGGTATCATTATTTTCGCTTTTAGTTTTGTTCTCTTATTTCTCAATGGTCACTATAAGGTAAATCATACTTTACAACAATAAGGTACTTTACAACTTAGTCCATTGATTATCCATACAACAAATAGAATGAGCCATTAATTTGACCAAGTTACCTACAATTATTCGGAAGGACTATCAAAGAGTTGATTGAGACCTTTGGCTTTCTACGTAGGAACAAAAATGGCAAGAAGATTACTATTAGTAGGAAAGAGATTACTAATTTAAACAATTTTTTTTTCCGATAAGAAGATTACTAATTGCTAATTAGAACATGGCAACTGGCAAGCAAGAAATTACTTGTTAATCAAATTTTGTATCGCTAGATAGATCTAGGCACACCAATCGAAGTAAATACAATGAACATCCTAAATTTCTAATAAAATGAAATTTAAAATAAAGAGAGAAATAATGTTTAACAATTTTGTGCACTATTGACTTAAAATAATGAAATTTATTATTTAATGCAAGTTGTGTATTATCAACTCTATTATCCTAGTTAATTATATATTAAAAAAATAAAATTTATTATTTTAATTAATAATTAATTATCTATTACATCAATTATATTTATAATACAAATTGTAACTAAAAAAATACTCTAAAACAAATAAGTAGTTTTTAGAAATTATATTAATAAATAGTTCTTTATGTCACAAGTGATGGTTAAAATAATACATGACATAAATTAAATATTATTTGATTATATTATATAGATAGCAAACAAACACTAAATAGAATAATTATAATTCAATTAAATGTAATTTAGACAAATATAATTATAATTAATTTATATTTAAACCAAAAAGCTTTTCTAAAATTATATTTAAACCAAAAAAGCTTTTCTTCCTAATCAAGCATTATTCTTTGCAATGAAAGCCATGAAAAAAAAATACTCATAAAAGAGTTTTTGCCGCTATACTATCATATTCTTACAAAAGATAAAAATAAGAGTTGATTGCTCCAATATTTAAAGGTTATAAATAGCTTCTAATTTTCTAAATTTTAGAATATTTTTCTATACTAAAATAAAAAAAATCAAAACTTTAATCCCAAAAACTATTACGTTTTAACGTATAAATCTTAAATAGATAATTCGGGTAGTACAATGGGACTAATATGTCAAGTATGGTTCAAAATGTCAGTTTAGGTTTTTTTTTTTTTGGGGGGGTGGGGGGGAGGGACCTTCTTTTAATAGAGTCCAAAAATATAGTAACTTAAAAACTGTTTAGCCTATTTTTAAAGAGATGATAATAACAAGCACTTTCTTCGTACAGAGGAAGCGAAATGTTTGCTAAAAAGTGATAAAAGGAAGGTATCATTGTTACACGATATTTGGGTCCTTCGGCCTCCTCAAAATGATAATAAATAATTATAGCTAAGCACGTGTTCATAACTTCTAGGGTAAAATAACAAGAATTAATAAAGGACTATATTACATTAAAGAAGTCTAACGAAGCTTTAAAAAAAAAAAGTCCAACGAGCATGCATGAATCATAAGCCTTTTAAATAGGAAATGCTTCCATCTAAGGACCGGCCTTTTCTTTTCTTATTAAAGCTACTCTTAAAGAAAAGAAATTCAAATCATTGCTTTGAGTTCGTTAATTTCAAAAAGATGAAAACGAACTTCTATATTACATATGTTTTTCAGAATTCTCGTAGTAATTTAATAAATTTTAAATTTATTATTTTAATTATTATTACAATCATCTATATATATATATATATATAAATATATAAAGATGTTTCATTAACAAATTGGGAATTTTAACACGTTGGTAGCACCTGACAAATTTTGGAAGGATACGTACTCTGAGGGACACATATTTTTGCAAGTATTATCATTTTTCTATTTTGTTTTAATTTTGTTTTGGGTAAACAATAATTCATGTGATTTAAAGTAAATAAGAGTTAAATCTTATCATTAAATTATAATATGAAACCTGGTTTAAAAAAACGATTTTATTGGTTTTTTGAAAGATGAATAAGTTAAACGGAATTTAAGACGTGAAAATATTTCAACACTCTAGAACAAAAATCATATAAATAATTTTTATTTTAAAAAATTATTCATCATGTATTAATAAATTTTTTTTATCAATCATTAATACTTTAGCTATATTTTCTAACAATCTAATCAAAATAAGATAAAAATAAAATGTTATTATAAAATAACTGAACAACTTAAAATATTACACCAACTCAAATAAAAATACTTTATTTCAAGATGAAATATTTGTAATATTAAATTAATTTATAACATAAGATTTTTTTTTCTTTTTCCATGAATATACCATAAGATTTTTAATTAAGAGAGAGCACATATATATTTTTTAAATATTTGTCTAATACCGTACATAATTTTCCAATGAGTATGATTTAGGTACAAAAGTTATAAAGTATGATTGAAACTTTTATATAAACTTTTGTTTAGCACTGGCTAGGATTGGAGGTAGTAGTTTTAATCACTTGTTAACTTATTTTACTTGCTAATTTTATCTTATCGGTTTTGAAAAAAATCAAAACCTTAATAGATTTATAATTTTAAAAAATCGGGTAAGAGGGTGGTCGATTTAACGGTTGTTACCTATTTTTTTAACTAAAAAATTCTTTAAAATCATAACATAGAATTAAGAAGAATATTTAGCATAATATATTCTTTATATATTGTTATTTAAAAATGTTTAATTTTGTCAAAAATTAAAATTGTTTAAGAAAGATTTAAAAATGTGCATCATACCTTAAATTAATATAGAGTAAAGATTGTAAAAATGATTGAAATTTAGAAACAAATGGTAAATAAACCTTAGACCTACTAAGAAAATTTTGTTAAAATATATCTCCCGTTTGAAAAAAAAATGTTAATTTTACATGCTCACGATTAGCTTTAGAGAATAAATTTTACAAGAAAATGATAAATATATTAAATAGTATATATAAAATTATAAATATAATAAAATTAAAACTTATTTATAATAAAAATATATTGGTTTGATTTATGTGGGGTTTTACATAACAAAAATTTATAATCGATCAAATTAGGTTGATTTTTTAAATTTTAAGACCTACATTAGAAATTAACCAACTTATAAAAAAATGTAATTTCAATTTAATCTTATATTTGTTCCATTGGAACTTTTTTTAAAATATATATCTTAATTAAGGATTTAAAAAACAAACCAATAAACAACCCAAATGATTTTTACTATGTTGCACCAACTTGCCTTCAATTTTTTGCACTTATATATATTTATAAAATTATGGAGAAATTGACAAAATAAGTTTATATTGTACTAATATGTGATATGTGATGCAAATTTATCGAGGATGCTTGAATATCCTTATGGGTGATCAAACATCATAGGTTGGACTATGAGTATAGTATATTAAGATTGACAGGTGTTATGGGGGAGCTCGATCAATCAAATCAAGAAATCGACTAATTCGATTAATCAAGCAAGGTGGATCGATCGTGTTTCGATTGGGCTTCAAATGAAGAGTTTTAGTCAAAATTATAATTCCTAATTTTAATGGTTCGATCGATTGAGCAAGGAGTTGATGAAATTGATCATTTAAAGTTTATTAGGAAATGACGAGAATGGACATGTGAGTTAGTAGAAGGGGATTTGAAATTGAATGAGCATTTTGGTAAATGACCCACATGGAATATATAAGCACAAGTTTGTATCCTAGAATCATTTGAGAGAGATTCTGAGAGAAAGAGAGGTTAGAGAGAAAAGAGAGGCAAGGAAGATAAGACATTTTTCCATTGAAGGTGTAGAAATAAGCTTAGTCTTCTGGTGCAATTCTTTGGGTTTAAGCTATTTTAAAGTATTGTTAACTCTTTCTCACTCTATTGTTAGCGTTAAAATCTAATTCTATTTTCATTGAAGAAGCGTGAGGCTTAGGAGATTTCTTGGAGGCAAAAATGGGTTTGGGTGATGTTTGTATGAAAAAAAGAGTAGATGATTGAATTGATATTGGGTAATATAGATTGTAATTCTCTTTGATTCATGGTGAAATATTTATTGGGTGCTTAGTTCGTGGATGTTAACTCTATAATTTTGGAAAAGAACCACAATAAATCTTGTGTGCTCATTTATTATTTTCCTTATCGATTAATAGGTGTGGTTGCACACATATTGTGGATATTTTGTTTTACGAATTGGCTTCCATTTGGTTATATCATTGACTCATTATTTGATTGGGTAATAACCATTTCATGGGATAACTTTGTTGTGGGCCAAGGTGAGACCCATCGCAAAACAAAGTAGTATCAGAGCTCAAGGTTTCAGCTTCGATGATTTGTGTATTATTAAATAGAGATAGAAAAAAATGTGATTGTTTTGATGACTTCTAAATATGAAAATAAAAGTTGAAGAGCATCTTAGTTTAAGAAAAGATAGTGCAAGCCTTGAAACATTATTTGGAGTTTTCGGATGGGTTCACTGATTATCAAAGGAGTTGGAAGCGGTCACTTTCATCTCTAATTGTTTATGTTTACATGATGATGTTATTCATGAAATGCAAGGAAAGGTGACCATAAAAGGGGAAGAAGTTGGATAAGATCTACATTCAAAGAACTTTGTCTTGGAAATTTCATTTGAAAGAACTATTGTTCAGTTTCAAGATGGATATATCAAAAGGCTTGGAGTTTAATCTTTCAAACTTTTGAAAGATTGCTAATGATATGGTCCAATTTTGAAGAAGGTCTTAATGATTAGGGTATTGATACCTGTTGTTGTAAAATATACGGGTTGTATCTTAAAGGGAAGATGAGGCTCAAGTATGGAAGAGATAAAATATCTTTGGAGTAAGTTGCATTTCACTTGAGACAGGAGAGTTGGAGATGAACATGAGATGTCTATATTTTGGTGGCAATAGTAGATGTGATGCATTGTTTACTGGTGGTTAGGAAGGTGATAAAAGCAAAGAGTTGAATGATAAAGTTCACTTTCGGATTAAGTCACAAGGAGAGAAAATAAATTTAAGGTCTTATCATTGTCAAAACATGGTCACATTTGAAGAGATTACCTGAAAATGATAGGACATAAGATGGAAGTATCAAGCAGTGAAAGAACTTTAGTAATGAATGAAGGGACAAGCTATAACTATACCGAAACACTTGCAATTTTAGTGGATGGTAGAGATTATGGCACATAATTTTTGAACTCGTGTTGTAATACCATTTTACACCTTCTAGGAGTTATTTTGTTGAATACAAATCTTTGAATGATGGTGTTATGCTTATGGTAGATAATCATTGGTGTGAAATTGCTTGCATTGGCACTGTACATCTTCAACTTTATGATGGTTCAATGTTTATTCTTTAAAATTTGTTACATGTTTCGGAGTTAAAGAGTAATTTTATCTCCTTGGGAATGTTGAGTAGCATGGATTTTAGTTTAAAATGTGAACACGATCAAATTATGGTGTGCAAGGGGTTTAATAGTACATTTTTGCATTAAGTAAAAGAACATGTTGTATATTCTTAATGGTGTTATAGAGATTGAAGAGGCTATGAGTACTTACTCTAAAGTGGATCTGAATCACTTGCACGAAATATTAGGCCACATTGAAGGAACTAGATAAGAAGAAATCTCTCTTTGTGATGAGTTGAAAACATGTAGTTTGATTATCGTGTATGTATGTTTGTATGCCATTAATATATGCTAAGTTTTGATGCCTTGTGATGAATGAAACTCATTTCAATGATCTCATTGCACAAAAATCTATTTGTTATGTGGACATTAACATGCATGACATTTGAAATTTTGATATTAAAAATGCTTTACTTTTTTTAAAAGCAATTTTTGTGAAAATAGTTTTAACAAAATGTCTTTGACAATCATTATGATTGGATTTGTATTGAGAGCATATTGTATTTATTTTTGGGTCATATAGTGAAGATATCCATAATTTATTACTTCGATATCCATGGCATCTAAGTCCTTACCATTACGTGTGGATGAACTTATACATGTGAGAATTTGTAATGAAATTTCAAGTTTGACTTTCGATTTTTGGCTCACTTGCACTTGCCTTTCATGCGTGTCGATCACCAATGGATAATTTATTTGGATCGACAAGTGATATATTGTATTGGCTTCACCATTGTTACCAGAAGTCTAAGGCATTTCATAAAAACAATAAAGAAATAAATTAAGAATTTTTTTAATTGAGTCATTACCATGTATTATATATCTATTCTCATGTTTATGTACAACCTTGGATATTGTATGAAATAAATTGATTATCTATGACTATTTACTATTTTATTTATAATAAAGTTTGATTGTTGAGTTCCCATGAGAAAGGTTAGACATATTTTATAGTGTTTATTGGATAAATTATGAGATTTAAACTTATATTATTAGGTTTTGTTTAGAAAAAAATAATGATTTTTTAGTTTTAAGGTTGAAACGTATGGTTTTAAATTTTTGGTATCTAAATTTTTATTTTTATAATAATATTATGTTATTCTTAGCAATAAATATATTTTCTTAGATTGATTTTAGTATCGAAATGTTGAGGTGTTATAATCCAATGTGGTTGTCCATATAATTTTAGCTATAACTTCGAATCAATGTGTATTTAAAGTAGTGATTTAACAGATTCATTCTCAACTTATTTTAAGTCATATATAATCATACTATGTACAATTTGATTTAACAAAAAAGAAAGAATTGATTTATATAACAACTTCATTTTGTGACGTTAGTAAATTGACTAATTAAAAATTAAAAATATCACTACTTCATTTTGTCATTTTCAAGGATGCTAGCTGTGGTAATGATGCCGTAAAAGAAAATAATACGGGCCGCAAATTAAGCAAGCTATCAGGACAAAGAAAAGGCAAATCTAGTTAGAAAACTTGAAACAACATTAAAAAAGAAGAAGGTTTAATTGATGTTGAAGTATATGTTTTAGCCAATAATGTGAAGTTAGAATAAAAATAGGTTATTTTAATAGTATTATCCTCCATGTGCTTCAATAGTTAATATTAGTATGGAAAGTATTGAAATAAAGGAAAATGAATTAATTTTTGATTATTTTATAATAATAAATTTTTAATTAAATGATTTTAAACGGAGAAATTCTAAAAAATTAGGTATTTGTTGCAAAAAATTTATACCTCTTATCAAAAAAATTTGATTATATAATTTTGTAATTGAAAATTTATAAAGGAAACTTAAAATTCATATTAATAATAGAAATTCAACTGATATTCATTCTTTTTCAAAAGATCAAGTTATTCAATAAGTTTTTCTTTTTGGGATACTGTGGCACAAGAAGAGGTAGTGATAGTTATGTACGAGGCAAATGTTTAAGAGGAACAAATTTCATTGGACATGGTAAAGGTTCCTCAAATATTGATTTGTCAAAACAAAATATATCACAATTGATCGGTGTAAAATTATAAATATACAATATCGTAGTTTTATAGTAAAATAATAAAAAAAATATCATTATTTTTGATAAATACTAAAATTATAATAATCTTAATTTTATTTAGAGATGTTGTTCAAATATCAAATTAATGGGAAGAAAGTTTTTTAGGAAATCGATTTCACCTAATCCCTCAATTTGTTTTGCTCATCTAACTATTAGAATTTAACTCTCCCTATTTGTTAGCAATTTAAAAAAAAAACATCCAAAAACCTATTTCGACAGTTAATTGGAAACATTTTTGTTCATTAATTTACACAAGAGTATCTAATTTAATAAAACAAGAAAATATTAAAACCAATTATTTTAATACTACATAGGATTATACAAGTCTTTCGATTTTTATATTTATCTATGTTGAAATATTTCAAATCTATTCTATAATTCTCTCTTTCGATAATAAATCACAAGATTAAAAACATCTAATTAATATTCAGTTAATTAGAATCAATAAACTCAGAATAAATCAAACAAATATTTATAGAAATAATTGAAATTAATATAGAAAATTAAGCGTAATAATTTGCATTAATATGTTGCACACTAATTTGTTTTTGCTTTTCTCTTTTCTCTTTACTTCTTTTGTTACCTCTGTTTCTCTCTCTCTCTTCCAATCTTCCTTATTCATTTTTTCTTTTTTTTTCTTCCTTCGATGCTCTCATCTCTCTTTATATATATATATATATTAAAGTCGCATCTTTCCTTGTATATATATAATTTAAATTTGATTTAAATAAAACTTCATTTAAAGAGATGTTTCTAAAATTTTGGACCTTTATTTTCTTCAAATATGTAATAAAATTTAAATAATAATGATAAAGTATAAAATAAAAAATAAAATAAAAATGAAATCAGACTAAAGTTTAAAGTTGAGAAATGATAAATTATATCATATTATGTAAGTTATTAACAATTCAGTTCAAATGATTTTCAAAAGGTGATAGGTCATGGCTAGTACCAAAGAGGTAAAAAAAATTACATTGCATGTTTCATCATCACAAACTCGATCACACAATCAATGAATGTTGGCATTGTTGAAATGAAAATAAACTAGAATGGATTTGTATACAAAGATAAAAGTAATGAAACATTTTTGATTGCACATCAAGGTGAAATTGATGATATTTGGTACTTAGATAGTGGTGCTAGTAAACACATGACTGCCAACAAAAATATTTTCTAAAAAGTGAAAGAGATAGTGCATGACCAAGTTCAAATTAGAGATGCTAAACCTTATAAAATCAAAGGAATTGATGATATCTCTATAAAAAAAAAGATGGAAGATCTAATTTTTTTAAGTTTATTAAGTACTTGGCTTGAAAACTAATTTACTTAGTGTATGTTATCTCATGAAGAAATGATATATTATTCAATTTTATGCTAAAATTTGTGTGATGTCAAGACGAAACAAGTTGTTGCAAAAAATTTTATAAGCTCAAATAATATGTTTCCTCTCAAGTTGCAAGATATTTAATGCTTTGCAAGTGCTAATAAAGAAAGTTCCAAGTTATGGCATGCAAGATTTGGGAACTTAAAGGTTGGAAACTTGAAGTTGTTATAATCCAAAAGAATGGTAGACGGCTTACCTCAAATTGATGATATAAAGAGAGTTTACAAATGATGTCAACTTAGAAAGCAATATCAAAGACCCATTTCTTAAATAGTCACAACGGGAAAGGAAACATCCTTTGAATCTCATACATACCAACTTATGTTTATTTTCAATACCGAAACCGGATAAAGCTTCGAATCCTTGAATAGCTTGCCCAGAACTTGCCCCAACCTTCTATAAGGCCACTTCTTTATGCTTATCTCCATGGTAGAGCCTATCCATAATATGTGAATGAGACTTCATTAAAAGTTATTAAAGAGAAAGGTTGGACTTTCTGTATAAAATAGGCTATTGGGAAAGAAAGCGGTGCGGTGAATACTATATTATTAGTAACAATATCCTCTTATGTAACTCCCATGTAGGAACCTCATTCATTATAGAAAACGGCCTTAAAGGTCGAGTTCTTGCAATTCCAGTTGTTGATATTGCTGATCATATTCTTCAGGTACAAAATCTTCCACTAATTCCATTGGTGCAAAAGGAACCATCATGATTTTGGCTCGAATTGTTCGGCAAAGAAATGGCTAGACCGGATTAAAATGGGTCTTATTTCTTGGGGCACAAAGAAAAAAGCAGTGGTGTCCAAGTCTAGCTTCGACGCCAAATATAAAGCTCGGCTGGGCTAAAAAAGAATGGAGGATTCGAGAGTCAATCTAGCCTAGGACACGTTCGTTGACAAAACTACTATAGGAATGGAGACCTTTCAATAGAGTGGGGCCGCTCGAGGCATTTTCTCTACCCCTTCTTACCCTGAAAAACTTATCTGCCTTCTCCTCTCCAAAGGCCAAGGGAAAGACCTATGCATTAAAGATATAAGGGATGAGGCTTTCGATAAAAAAAAGGACACTTGTGCTTGCGTAACCAATTTACATTTCCAAAATTACTACAATTCCTTTTAGAAAAAAATGGGTTAGTTAAAGGTTTCATACTATCAAACCGCTTTTTGCTCTTTCTAAATACGGAGAATGACCTTCTTTCTTGTCAAAATTTCATGTTATATAGATTCTATTCTATAATTAGAAATAGATTGATAAACACAGAAAGAGAAGATCTAGATTTCTCATCTTCTTTCTTTTTTAATTACCTTCCTAGCGTATGTATAAGACCAAATCCATTCGATTTCTAAAATAAAAAGGATTACGAATCCTTAAATTTTCGAGGAATCCTTTATCGCAACACTAGGGTGGTTATAGATCAGTTGACTAGGGCATCCCATTGGTGGAACTTAGCCAGAACGAACCTTTGTACGAACTTTATTTAGTTCAAAAGTAAGGAATGACCTGAATAAACCCTAAAGAGAAACCATCGTATTTCTAATTTTATTACACAAGTCTCTCCTCCTTGGGCTTCAACCCCAAGGTGATCATCACCATCTACACCACACATCTCGGCACGGTGACTCCTTCTGCATAGAGATAAGAATTCCAAGTTATTGACCCCTCGAATACACTACCTCAATGCTTGAGATTATTTACCTTGATGCTCAACAACTTGGGATGTGACCCCTGATACTAAGATTATAATTTAGTTTTTTCATATTCAATTGCTTCAAAGCGCGTGCCCTTTCTCAACTCTAAGAAAATCCTACGCTTGTTATTTTTCAACAGGCAATTGTGATGCAAATTCCTGTGGAAACAAGTATGGGGTGATGAAGAGGAAGGATTCAGATTGGACTCGGATGGAGTGAGATCGATAGTAAAAAAATATTCTTATATGTCACCGAAGGTGAGTTAAGATCTTGACATCAAGCTGATGCAAAAAAATGTTCATAAAAATAGGAGTTTCCTCGAAAACTTATGAGCTTTGGTTTTAGAGAGATTTTCAAGTGCTATTTGGGCATATTTTCTTAAAGAAAAACATGAAACTTTAAAAGCTTTTAAAAATTTCAAGTCTCAAGTTGAAATTTTTTGTCTTTCAAATTAAAAATTTAAGATGTGATCAAAATCAATAAAATTAAATTAGACTTTTATTCATTATGTATAACTAAGTACATATGACATGTCTAATGCTTAATTCTAAGATATTTTATTTAATTATAAATCAAGATTTGTTCCTTATAAATTTATAATTAAATATTTGAAGAATATGAAAACAAAAAAAATTAAACTTTTATTTATTCAAATCATAAATTTTTTCTCCCAATCATTGAAAAAGTATGCTAAAATCTCATATTACGGAATTAGCTAATCATATCTAAATTAAGAAAAGTCAATTGAACTATGAAATACATTATATTACAAAGAGATAAATAATAAAAAAATAACCCTTCTTAAGAAGTGACTCCAAATCTCTAAATAAGATGTCACTAGCTTTTTCAAATCCTTGGATCTTCTTCACAATTAGGCATTTTCCTCTTTGTATCTGTATATGGTGATGGAATGGCTATGGATAGCTTGTGGCTTGATTCTATATTGATTGGTATATGTTTGAGATGAGTTTGGGTTGTATTTATAGGCTAAAATTAGGGTTAAATACATTTGGAATGCCTATTAAGGTTTCTAGTAAATATTTATACTCTGTTTGCAGTATGAATTCTTGTGTGATGTGACGCGCATTGATTTTTATTTCTTCAATTGCATCCCGAGAGGATTGCACTGTGACATGGAATAATTTGGACTACGATACACACAAAACTTCAGGAAAAAAAAAGTATACCCAAGAGCCTTGTATCACGACATGGATAATGTCTAGTCACGACATGCACAGAAATCCAAGAATGTCCAATTTGAATCCAAGAGAACCTCACCATGCCATGAATAATGTCTTGTCATGGTGCACATATAATTTTCAAAATTTGACAATCTTGTTTGTTCCAACTTATGTGAATTGCCATTACTTATACCATTTGTTACTCTTTTTCTTCGTGTTTGCTCATTTTTCTTCTTAAAACACTTTGACCTATAAAATATAAAAATATCCTCCAAAAAAAGATAAAAGTAATACAAAAAATAAAATAAATACTTAAAAACATAGCAAATAATAGGTCAAAATAATGTTTATCACACACCGTAGGGTTGGATTTTGTAGTATGCATGCTGTGTTGTGTTGTTTGTACTTTTGTATCATTTAACTTGTGGATATTTGTAAAATATTACTTACGGATTTTTGGGAAAAATATCATATTTATGAGGGCTAGTTGATGTGGCTTGCCAACCTCTTGTTAACCTTGGCCGGTGAGGTTTTACTAGTATTACCCTCACCATACATGGTGTTACTCCCATTGACACAAGGTTGATGAGGTGGTCGACGAGGCACCGAATAACTAAGAAATTTTCTATAAATAACCCACTTTTCTTTGATTTGAAAATTATTAAATAATTGATTTGGCAATTATAAAGTAATTTTGATGAGGCCTCTTGTTTTTTTTATTATGTTTCATGTTTACTTGAGTGTTTGTTCAGTATTTATGAATCGTGTTTGTGTGAGTAAAACCATGTTCTCAGGTTGGGATAAGTTATACCACTGAGTTCCCAAGAAGATGTTTACTAGTGAGTTTGTTATTGAGGTGGGTGCCTCATTTGTTTCACTATTAACTATTGGTGATCGAACACATTATTGTGTATAGTGGGCTCTACAGAAGAGCCAGATTCTTATATTGAATCAAAGTTATTATAAAGGCACCAAGTGAGGGAATCATAGGTATTTAGGACAGATAATCCAGATTGATAGAGGTTTTGACATTTATATTTTCTATTAAGTTGTATCTATTTAGTGGATTGTTTGTTATCGAGTGGTTTGTATAAATAACCCAAAGATTTTACCATATAGTAGGGATTCTATGTGAGTTTACTTCATTATATTGTTGTGTTTGTATGATCTGTTTTTGTGTTAGTACTATTTGAGTCCCTCCCAACATATGAGACTTTGACTTTAATTGGAAATATTTTTTGCCTTTTTGTTATTGCGTGCTTTCCTTCCTTCCTTATTTTGCATTCTTATTGACTTTTAATTATTCTATGTTTTAATATTAAATTAATCTCTACTTTATGATTTATTTATTATGCTTTTGTTTTATTTATGTTTTTTGAATTTTTTACTATTTGTGAATTTTACGTGAGTTTCTAAAGAATCTTTATCTCTTTACCTTAGTTGTTTATCAAGTATTGGACTTTTTTATTATGGAATTATCAGATTTGAATTATCCTTTGTGTGATGATGGACCAAAAACTACAAGGTATTTCCTACACAAATGTGATGACATGATTTTGTAGTTTGAAAGAAGTGGGAAAGGGGTTTCAGACTCAGAAACCTAAAAAGGTTAAATTTTTCAAATTTATTCGAGTTATTATATGTCCCCCTATCCAACTACTCGAGGGCTCTCTGTCTGTTGAACACTTTACCCTAGCAGTTGTACTCAGATGGTACTGGGTTTGGAGGGCTACTAAATAAAATCCAAAGTGACAATCTCAATGTAATAAATTTCTTGAATGGTAGAGGAGATAGACTTATGGTGGAATCGAGAAGGCTACCTAGTGTTGTAAAAATTTAATTGGGGAAACTGGGGAACCGTAGTTGTAATTGGATCCTTAGGGATTATAATCAAGTGGTACATGAAATAACAAATTGGTCAGCTAGTACAGATATTGAAGGCTTCTTTCGGGAAAGTCACCTTCCACTTTCAATATGTAAACTTTTATGAAATGACCTATTTGAGGAGTAAAGGCTCATCCTATATATATAAAAAATATATTTGCCTAAAAAATGATGAGTACTTTAATCTCATAATTTATAATTTAAGTACCGTTAGTTTTTTTATTATTGAAAATTTATAAAATACAGATCAAATTAACCTAGTTGGGTGAAAATGTTATTTTATTTTTATCAATTTATAATTTAATAATTTAAATAAATCAATTACACAAGCAATTACGTGTAAAAATAAAGTACAAAAATAAAAGAATAACACGTGCTAAAAGGAAAACCACTGGTCCACCAGACCACTTAAATTTCTACTATGAAAACTAAATGTTTAAGTACAAACTCAATCTTATACTACCATTTTTAGGATACTATCCCAATGTACCTTACTTACAAACCACTGCTTTCTTTTCATAGTTTCTAATATTAGCGTGAACGATATTCAGATTTACATTCCAGTAAGCTTTTTGCCAATCAAATTGTTCATGAATCAACAACAAAAAGGTTAGTGCAAAATCACAAGTCCCTGTGTGTGTTCTAGAGCGAATTTAATAACGAATAATCTTAACTAGATGATTCAAAACATTGTCACTTAAATCAAATCAACTAACAAATCTTAAAGTAAGTAAATTAAGCACAAGTTCATTAATGATAACTTTTTTAAATATTAATAATCAAACCAAATAATTATGATATGACATACATAATTATTTGATCTAATAATTCTAGAATAAAAATAAAGAAAGTGCTTAAGAACATATGATCAAAATATCATAAATTAATTAAGCTTATTAATCAATCAAATACAACCACCAATGTTTGATAAATTAACCAAATAAAGAAGCCTAAAGAATTAGGATCTTGTATTTGCAAAACAATAGAGAGATTAGGAAGAGGATAATAATGCTCTTGTGTGGTTGATTAAAAAAATAAACAATGAGTTTTATTTATAGAAAAACTAAAACCTTTAATCTTATGTAATTGATAAATATATTTTCTATTACAAATAAGATTAATAATACTCATTAATTAAAAAGACTCATATTTAAAGAATAGTTCTTTTAAAGTAGACCCATTAATCAAGAAGACTCTTATTTAAAGAAAAGTTCTTTTAAAAGACACTCATAAATCAAAAAAGACTTATATTTAAAAGAAGAGTTCTTTTAAAGTAAACTCATTAATCAAGAAGATTCCAATTGAAAGAAGTGTTCATTTAATTAGCCTATAATTTAGGTTATATCTTATCTAATATTTTAGTACATATCTTATTCTATTTTTAGCAACATAAATAATTCCAGATTTATGAATAGGTGCTATTAAATGTGTGAATGCAATCCTATATGTTATAGTTATAACATATATACCTTAAGTACGACTATCTAAAATTTTGAAATTTCTTCGACTTTTCTTGATAGACTTGATAGCGAGCTTCAAAACAAGTTTACATGCAGATATTTTGTCCAAGAAAATAGCCAACACTTATAATTCTTACAAACTCCGCATTTAACATTTTTTGTGGAAAAACCTTTCTCTTACTATATGACACTTTTAGGAATAAGATAAAAATACAATGATGTCCTAGACTTCATAGTGAAACTATCCTTTGGTCTGTTGAATCCATCTTTGCTGCAACTTGACAAGCTCATAAATAACTGAAATGACATAGGTAAAACATACGATAACTTGTCTTGAAAGCCTCATTGTACATTAGTTCAGTTTACATAGAAATAAGTGAAGTGTAAAGAATAATCATGTAGTGCATGCATTCATACCATTCAAGGTTAACATGAGAAAAAATGATGGAAATCATTCTTATCCAAAATATGTTCTCCCTCTATATGCATAACAAAATAAATCATTAAAGTGAAGCACACTCTCCCTCTTTTTGACATATGAGAAGGACAAAGCATTGGACAAATCAATGGAACTAAACTCTCCCTAAGGATAGAGCAATGTAAAAGCAGATTAATGCAAAAGTGAAATATGGTTCAAACTCTCCTTAAGTTCTATGACTCTCTAAGTTCTATGACTCTCTAACTTAAAAAACTAATTAAAAAGTTAATAAATAAGAAGATGTAAATGAAAAAAAATGATTTTTTTAAATTTCATAAATAACCACATAAGGTATTAAACTCATTTAATAAAAAACAAGCACACAACCAATCGAGAACTCATCTATTATATAAATAATAAATTAGAGTATAAGTGTCATACACACACGCTTTGCATATATAATAACATATTGACATTTACTTAAAAGTAACATATATGTTTAAACTCCACAAATATGATGATTAAGTCATTTATGATCAATCAAGAAAGTCTCAAAAGAAAAAATACCACCTATCATGTAAAATTATAATCGAGTATCTAATCTTACAAAATAAAATATATCTACCAAAAGAGGATTTTTTTTTATTTTGTAAATGATGCACATGATTCTATTTTTTCTTTAACCTATATTGGCCCTTTATTTTTGTGCATTATAAGTATAAGTTTTATAAGCAATCACTTTTTGCACAATCTTCTTCTTCTTCTTCTTATTATTTTTTGCATATGACATAAACCTAGCATGATGACTTTCATACTAGTTGTGAGGTAACTCTCTCTGCTCACTATGGTAGCTTCACACATCACAATAGATAGCCCTCTCAGTACTAAGTGCCTCCAAATGGTAAAATTTCAGAAAGCAAGAAATAGAACTTAACACAATTTTACATTCAAGATTAGTTAAAGTCCTAAAGTCTTTTTCATAAACTTTAAGCATAGCATATATGTGTCTTCGTGAGAGTGTGAATAAGTTAATGTTAATATCGATCATCACATGTATAAGAATATGTGGGTGCATAAATCATAATTGTAGAATAATTTATACAATAAATATCAAAATGAGTTAAGCCACTAAAAATAAGGCTATATGTCTGTAAGTGTTGAATAAGTCCAATACCTTGTCGGTTAAATAAAGATTCTACTATTCTTTCCATTTCGTTTTCATTTTGAAATAAAATTTGGAATTCAATTTGAGGGAGAGGTTCCCAAGGCACTCCTAAGATACTCAATTCTTTTAGTGTGCATAATTTTGATAAATATATCAGCTAATTATCTCTCAGTAGGTACAAACTCAAGTATCACTACTTTCTTTTCAACTAATTCTTGAATAAAGTGATTCCTAATGTCAATTTTCTTAGTTCTAGAATGTTGAACTGGGTTCTTAGAAATACATATAGCACTAGATTTATCACAATATAAGAGCATCATACCTTGTGATTGACTATAGTCCTTGAGCATGTTTTTCATCCAAAGTATTTATATGCAAGAGATTCTTGCAATAATGTATTCCACCTTAGTTGTAGAGAGAGATATAATTCTACTTTTTACTATGTGAGGATACTAAGTTATTCCTAATTTAGAAGCAACCATCTGACGTGCTTTTCCTATCATCTTGGTTGCTTGCCTAGTCATCATCTATATAACCACTTACTTCACAAGTAGTGTTAGTAGTAAAATATATACCATAATTACTTGTTCCTAAAATATACATGATGATTCTCTTTACATTCTCTAAGTGTGATTCCTTAGGCTCAACTTGATAATGAGCACACATACCAATGCTAAAACATATGTTAGGTCTACTTGTAGTGAGGTAAAGTAAACTGCCTATCATACTCATATAAAGGGTTTGATCAACACTTTTACCTTGAGCGTCCTTTGAAATTTTTGTGATGGTACCTAAAGAAGTTCTTAATGGCTTGCTAGTTTCAAGACCAAATCTTTTAACAAGGTTACATGAGTACTTGGTTTGAGAAATAAATATATTGTCATAAGATTGTTTGATTTGCAAACCAAGAAATAAATTCATTTCACCTATTATGGATATTTCAAATTCATTCGTCATAACATGCACAAAATCATCCACTAGTGTACTAGATGTGGATCCAAAACTATGTTATCAACATAAATTTGAGCAATGAAGATCTCATCACTACTCCATTTAATGAATAGAGTCTTATCAACTCCCCCTTGAATAAATCCCTTGTTCAAGAGATAATTGGTAAGTCTCTCATACCACACTTGAGAAGCTTGTTTCAAACCATATTGAAATTTTTTGAGTTTGTAAACATGATTTAGAAATTTTGGATCAAAAAATCATTTTGGTTGTTCCACATATACATCATCATTCAGAAATCCATTTTAAAAGGTAGACTCAACATCCATTTGATATAATTTGAATTTCATGTGACTAGCATTGGCAAGTAAAATCCTAATTGGCTCTAACCTTACTATAGGTACAAATGTTTCATCAAAGTCAAATCCTTCTACTTGCGTGTAGCCTTAATTTACTAACCTAGCCTTATTTCTAACAACAATGTCATGCTCATCAAATTTATTTTTGAACACATTTTTAGTTCCAATAACATTTTTGTTTATAGGCTTAGGTATTAATATCCACACATGATTTCTTTCAAATTGAGCTAACTCATCCTGCATGGTGTTTATCCAAAATTTATCCCTAAGGGCTTCATTCATATTTTTTGGTTCAACTTGAGAAATGTAGAACAAATGGGTACCTCACTTATTTGTCTTTTTCTTGTTACCATACTTGTATTAGGATCTCCAATTATATTCTTAATATGATGATTTTTTGAAGTGTGAAATAAATTTATCATTGATGATATTGATGCGTCTTCCTTTTGTTCTTTTCTTTCCTCAAGCTCCTATTCTTTTGTTTCAATTATGTCATTGGTCATTATTAATTAAGGTGCTATGAAATTTATTTCATTATCAACTTCTTCACTTGTAATCTGCTTACCTGCATCATTTATAACGACATTTATAGATTCCATAACAACATTAGTTCTACAATTAAAGACTCTGTGGCCTCTACTCTTTTGGGAATAACCAAGAAATATACCTTCATTACTTCTTGAATCAAACTTACTCAATTGTTCTCGATCCTTAAGTATGTAGAATTTACTTCTTAGAACATGAATGAATTTCAAATTAGGTTTTTTTACCTCTCTATATCTCATAGGGAGTTTGGTTTATACCTTGACAAAGACATACATGATTTATAATATGGCATGCGGTATTTATAGCTTTAGTCCAAAACCTTTTGGAGACTCTCTTGGCATGCAACATTACTCTTAGCATCTCCTAAAGTATCTTATTTTTCCTTTCAACTACTCCATTTTGTTGAGGTGTGATGGGAGTAGAGAATTCATGAAAGATATCATGTTCTTTGTAGAAATCAACATACTTGATATTTTCAAATTATTTTCCATTGTTTGTTCTTAGTCTCTTAATGGTTACTATTTTGTCACCTTTTTCAACCTACAATCTTGTACAATATGAGATGAAGAACTCAAAAGCATCTGAGTTAACTTTAATAAAGTCTACCCAAGTATAGCGAGAAAAAGTCATCTATTTCAACTTTGATATATTTCTTACCTCCAATACTTTCTATTCTTAAAGGACCCATGAGGTCAATATGTATCAATTCTAATACACTATTTGTATTTATATTCTTGATCTTCTTATAAGTTATCTTAGTTTGTGTTACCTATTTTACATGGTCCACATACAGATGTTTCAATTTTTGGAAGAATAGGTAGACCACACACAATCTCAATTTTACTTAATCTAACTAGATCTTTAAAATTCATATGACACAAGTTTTTGTGCCATAAGGTAGTTGAATAATTTCTTTGTAAGTCACATCTTACTATGGGTGTTGTGTCAATGAAATAATGATTATCATGTGATCTAATTCCATTAATCATACATTCACCCTTTCGATACTACAATGTAGTGATTGTTTGTAAATTGCACATTGAAATCATTGTCACCTAATTGGAATATGCTAATCAAATTTTCCTTGAGTCCTTCCACATATAAGACTTCATCAAGTTTAGGGATACCCTCTATTTGAACATAGCATTTCTCAACAATTTTAGATATTTTACCATCACCAAAGGTAACTATTCCTTCATTGTATCATTCAAAGGTTTTAAACAAAGAATGGTTTCTAGTCATATGTCTAGAGGATCCACTCTCAAAATACCAATGGTATTTGATTTAGCTTTAAATACTATATGGGCATCAAAGTAGTGCAACTCGAACTTCTTTACCCATCCTCTTTTAATTTTGAAAGTTTGAGCTACTAGTTTTTTAGGTTCCTCTTTTTGTGTAATTCTTGCAATAAAAAAATTAAATTTGAAAGTGTTTTAAGGTCTCCTAGAAATATTTATTTGTGATAAAATTATAGGTATAAATAAATCTACACTTATGTTATGTGTTCTTTCCTACCACAATGATGATAGATGAAAAAAACTGAATTTGCTAAAAGTGAAAAGGTATGGAAATTACCTTTCCTGCCAGAGCAGCGATAGGTTTTACAAATTGAGTTTTGGAAGATGAATGTGTTGACTATTCATCTATGTATCCAAGATGTCTCTTATCTCCATGTGGATTTATATAGTTTAGGACTTTGGTCAATTGTTTAGCATATACGATCAAATTCCTCACCATCTTCGTAGCAATACTAAATTCTTGTCTAAGCTTTTTATTTTCCTCATTGGTTTCTACAAGAGTTAAATTCAGGGCATTAATATGTTTAGAAAATTTCTTTTTATCTTCCTTTAGGCTAGAGGATTTTTGTAAACATTGATGATATCATTAAGTTTAGTTACTTCAACAAGTAGTTTATCTCTCTCTTTCCTACACCTAGATAATCGATGAATAGTTTATCATAATTTGATACATTGAACTTAGACAGTAAGGTACAAAAATTATCTTCCCTTCCAAAGCAACGATAGGTTTTACAAACTGAGTTTTGGATGATGAAGGTGTTTACTATTCATCTATGTATTCCAGACGTCTCTTATCTCCATGTGGCTTTATATAGTTTAGGACTTTGGTAAATTTTTTAGCACATGTGGTCAAATTTCTCACCGTCTCTTTAAAAATACTAAGTTCTTGCCTAAGCTATTTATTTTCCTCATTGGTTTCTACAAGATTCAAATTAAGGGCATTAATATGTTCAGACAATTCCTTTTTATCTTCCTTTAGGCTAGATGGTTTTTTGTGAACATTGATGATATCATTAAGTTTAGTTACTTCAACAAGTAGTTTATCTCTCTCTTTCATACACCTAGACAATCAATGAATAGTTCTTCGTAATTCAATACATTGAACTTAGACAGTAGGAAAGAAAAGATTACTTGATCATTTTCTTTATCTGAGTTAGAGTTAGGGTCATTGTGGTATGCTTTGGAAGTTGCAATAAAGGTACAATAGTCAGTGTCATCATCCTTTAAGTTACTAGCATTATCTTGCTAAAATTATGTGTCACAAGTTTAGCATTAAAGGCTTTTCTAACTTTCTTTTTATTGTTCACACATTTTGTATAAATATGACCAAAGCCTCCACAAGTAAAGCATTGAGAACTAGAGGGCTTAGTGTTCTTACCATCAAGACTAGGAGACTTAATTTCCCTTGACTTTTGGTCCCTTGAACGACTAGATTGTTCCTTGCTAGATTGATTATTCTATTGGCCCTTATTTTTTAGGAACTTCTTAAATTTTCATGCGAACAAGACTAATGACTTATCATTCCACTACTAAAATAATGATTTTTGGTCTTGGAAATTTAGCTACGGTCTTTTTAAAATGGAGGCCTTAGTGTTTTGGTCACAGTTTAATAAAAGACCGTGACCATAGTGTATACATATATAGCCTTGATTTTTATCAGTAACCGTGACCATAGTATATACATATAACCTCAGTTTTTATCAATAACCGTGACCATAAGTTAACTTACAAAAATTACTTAAATATATATAAATAAACTTATATAATTATTAAATGATCATTATTTAATTAAAATAATAAAGTTTTAGTCTTTTTAAAACCAAAATCTAATAATATATTATGTGTTATTCATCTTAAAAAAATACAAAATCCTCACTGTGTCTTTAACAATCTAAATTCTTGCCTAAGCTTTTTATTTTCCTCATTGGTTTCTACAAGACTCAGATTCAGGGCATTAATATGTTCAGACAATTTGTTTTTATCTCTCTTTAGGCTAGATGAATTTGTTTTGTGAACATTGATGATATCATTAAGTTTAGTTACTTCAAAAAATAGTTTATCTCTATCTTTCCTACGCCTAGACAATCCATGAATAGTTCATTATAATTCGATATATTGAACTTAGATAGTAAGAGAGAAGAGATTACTTGCTTATTATCTTCATCTGAGTTAGAGCCAGAGTCATTATGGTGTGCTCTGGTAGTTGTACTGAAGGTACAATTATTAGTGTCATCATCATCTAAGTAATTAGCAATATCCTGCTCACTTTATGTGTCACTAAGTATAACATTAAAGGCTTTTCAAACTTTATTTTTATTATTCACACATATGTAGAAATATGATCAAAGCCTCTATAAGTAAAACATTGGGGACTAGTGGGCTTAGTTTTCTTAACATCAAGACTAGGAGGATTGATTTCCTTTGATTTTCGGTCCCTTGAACGACTAGATTGTCCCTTGCTAGATCGATTATTTTGTTAACCCTTCATTTTCATGAACTTTTTAAATTTTCATGTGAACAAGACTAATGACTTATCATTTCACTACTAAAATAATGATTTTTGGTCTTGAACATTTAGCTAGGGTCTTTTTAAAAATTGAGGCCTTAAGGTTTTGGTCATGGTCTAATAAAAGACCGTGACCATAGTGTATACATATAGCCTTGATTTTTATTAGTAACTGTGACTATAGTGTATACATATAGCCTCGATTTTTATCAGTAACCATGACCATAAGTTAAATTACAAAACTTAATTATATATAAACAAACTTATATAATCATGATTATTAAATGACCATTATCTAATTAAAATAATTGTCTTAGTCTTTTTAAAAACAAAAATCAAATAATATACTATGTATTACTCATTTAAAAAAATACAAAAAATACTTTAAATTTTTTTTTTTCATTTTTCTCTTAATGAATTTCATATAATTTTTTATCTATTACAACCCATCAAATTTTTGTCTCCCAATTTTTTTCCTTTTTTCCTTTCTTTTCTTTCTTTTTTTATTCTCTTACTCAACGTCCTTTCTTTTGCTTTTCTCTTTTTCCCTCACCCTTCCTTTTCTTTCTTTTCTTTCCCCAGCTTCTCTTTTTACCCCCTCTCTTTCTCTAGCCTCGTAGCTTATCTCTCACATTTTTCATCACCATCCATCTCAGCTCCACCCACCTCTGGCCATACTCACCTCCAAATGTACCCAACTCCACCGTACCAAGTATTTAACTTTCTTGATCGTTTGCTGAATTTTTGAACTATTAATTTTTTGGTGTAATTTGCGTTTATAATTTAAACATTTTTTTTGCAGTATTAGTTTATAAAAATCTTCTTGATGGATATGAAATTAGTGACCCCTCATTGGATGACATTCTAAACGTTCTAAACCTAAGGTTTTTTGGAATTTGGTTACTTTTACATCTCCATTTTCTTGTCTCTATTGCTAATTATTGAACATCGGTAACAACTTTGGATTTAAATGGGTTGACATTAGAATCTCTTGTTTCTATAATACTTCTATTTTTATCTACTCTGAAACTTGAAAATATTTTTTTGGATTATAAAATACTTCAAAACTCGATACTCGGTTGTCTTTCTATTCATTATTTATATTATAGCTTTTGTCAAGGTTTGTCTAATGATTTCAATTTTCAAATTCCCATTACGAAATTAATCTATTTGTCAATCTATTTTAAAAATTTCTCTCCTATAATTGTTGAATCTCCCAAAAAATTTAGATTTTTTGTGTATGGTTCTTTTTTCAATGGACAAGTATCTCCCTAGTATTCGTTTCATTTTCTAATGAGTGGTTGGAAGATTTATGTCATACCCTACCTAGACTTGGGATATTATGTTTGAGGAGATGTTATGGTTTTTATCATATGGAGACTCGTATTCAGCAGGCTCAAGCTCAACCTCTTCCTCCGACTCATTCCCATTTCAACACTCTTCATTAGAAGCAAAAGGTATTTCTATCTCTCTCTATTAGGTTGATGAGAACGTTTTGTAAAAATTCAAGTAGCTTTTTCTTCTCTTTCTCTCTCTTTAATAATTCTATTTCTTATTTTTGTTATCAAACTTATCGATTCAGCAAAAAAAATTCATTTGTTTTTCTTTAATTGATCTACTCCTTATTGCAAACATTGAAGGAGCCTAATTGATCTACAATGGTGGATATTATAGGCTAAGGAGAGGAAGTTAGAAATTGTTAGACTCAAAGAAGATCTTAAGTAAGCTGAAGGTCCTAGTTCTATGCTATAACTGTAACTCTATCATTATCTAGAGGAAATTTGATTTTTTTTGAATTTGATTTTTATTTTAGATGATTTATAGTGTGATTTGTACCCTTCAAATTCTTCTTGCAAGTGCTATTTCTTTGATCATTTAGCAAAATTTATCCCTAAGTTACTCTTAGATGAATCTGATCATCAATTCAATGATGTGTTACAAAGTAGTTTTCTCATATAAGGTTCTTTATCATCATCATATTGGCTTCATTCTTAACTATGATTTTCTTAATTTCATTTGATTTGTTCCTTTTGTAATTAGATTTAAAGAAAAGAAGAAGAAAATTAGGAGGCTCAATTTAGAAATGGTGATTTTCAGGTTTGCAAATTAATATTTCCACCTTCAAGAGGATAAGTTTAGTGCCTTTGTTGATTTTCTTGTGGAGCTTTATGACACAGTTTCTTCTATCATATTTATGCACTTGCTTCTATTTTTACCTTTGTTTAATTCATCAAAAAATCATTTGAATGCAATTCCTTTCATATTTAGACAATTTTATCATTTTCTAATTTATCCTTCCCCTTGTTACTTTAGGTGAAGGAACCTAGTTTTGTGAATTAGGCATACTAAGCTATATACTTCATTTTGGGTAAGTATAGTAGTACTAATATTTGTTCTTTTTAAGTATTTAAGAGTTTCTAGAGTCCTTTTGCTGACTTTGGAGATGTTACCACAAATAGTGCAATTGTACATGATTGCAAATGATAAACCCTAGGAAAGGAAGAACGGAAAAAAGGAGTTCGGAACTAACTACTTTAGTTTTTATTTTTATTTTTTAATAAATAGATAAATACTATAATTTTAATCGGATTCACTACTACTCAGTTAGCTTCACCTATGTATTTTATGGTGTAAGGAATCACGTGCAACATTATTAATGATTGCTCAATCAATGAAGTTATTGTTTCATTGTTAGCAACAATTTAGATTTGGATCAATAATGACTTAAATGAAATGGGTTGCTAGTTTCATGTGTATTAATTTTTGTAGAGTTTTTAAGTGGGCTGACCCAATTTATTTAACCCAGTGGAAAGAATGATACATATAAATATTAGAACAGAGTTATCAGCAATCGATGTTTGGCTCTTATACTCTTACTTTGTGATCCCTAAAATCTAAACTTTATAACCTTTGCTATTATAAAGATGCAATATAGGCATAATTCTACTATTTTAACCCATATGTAAGCTATTACGGTCTAATATAGTAATATTTTGCAAGCTATTACAGTCTAATATAGGAATATTTTAAGTTTCCTTAATGAATTTGATATCATTGCAAAAGAACATGGAACTTATTGAAGGCATTATTAGTAGCTTAGTCACATGATTGGTGAAATGAATGTGTTCTGATTTACCACAAAATGGTAAAATTGTGTTTTGTTTGGAATCTCTCTATGATTCCACTTAGATTATTGGCTATGAATAATCAGATCAAAATATTTGGCTAGCTAACAATAATTTAAATGCGTATATTGTAGTTTAATCTTGGAGGAAGTTACATTGATGGTGAAATTGATGAGAAGCAGAATGAATGGACAGAACTTAGACTATCTATATGCTTTTATCTACTTTTTTGTTAAATTGATTTAAGTTGTGGAAAATTTGATTAGTATTGTTATTGATTTTTTTTAATGTATTTCATATTTTGGAACACTTTAATTAGCTAGCTAGTAAGGTTTTATTATGTTTTAGTGTATAAACGCTGAAATATAATTACACTCTTAATTTAATATAATATGACTTTTAATATTATAATTGATAAATTTATTGTAATTTATATATATATAAAATGGGATTAATTGAGATGTGTATGGTCATAGTTTAAGTGTAGCCAAGACAATAGACATACTATTTGGTCATGATCTTATAAAAGACTAAGGCCATAGACGTATCATTTGATCTCAATCTTTTAAATACCGTAACCAAATGGTATGTCTATAGCTTTAGTCTTTTATAAGATTGAGACCAAATGTATGTCTATAGTCTCTATTTTTTAAAGACCATGACTAAATGGTATATCTATCACCTTGGTCTTTGAAAGACCATGACCAAATGGTATGTCTATCACCTTGATCTTTTAAAGACCGTGACCAAATGGTATGTCTATGGCCTTGATCTTTTAAAGACCTTAATCAAATGGTATGTCTATTACCTTGGAATTTTAAAGAGCATGACCAAAGAGTATGTTTATGGCCTCGGTATTTTATAAGACCATGACCAAATGGTATGTCTAAGGCCTCGGTCTTATAAAAGGCCATAACCAAATGGTATGCCTATGACCTTGGTTAAAAATTAAGACCATATATAAGGGTCTATGGTCTTTCCCACTTAGGCCTCGACTTTTATAATCGTCGCTATAGATCTACGGTCACAGTTAAAAATTGAGGCCATATATCAATTTTGTAGTAGTGTTCATATCCTCATTACTATTAGAGATGTCGTGCTTGGAACTTTTGAATGCCGCATCCTTGTTTTTCTTGGGTGGATCAAGAGTATGCTCATAGGTTTGGATTGACCCAACAAGTTCATCAATGTTTAGTATGTCCACATTCTTGCTTTACTCTATCACTTTACCTTTCATCTTGTAGTCTACTGTTAAGGAACTTAGGAGTTTTCTTACTTGTATAGGTTGTGGGATTTTCTCACCAAGGTTAGAACAAGCATTAGTTTATCACAAAAAGGAGCATAAAATTGACCAAAAGTTTCAATGTTTCTCATTTTAATGGAATCAAACTGAGATGTTAGAAATCTCAATTTTGTTTGTTTTACTTGGGAAGTTCCCTTATGAGTAGAGCAAGTGAATTCCATGCATCTTTAGTAGTCGCACAGTCGGAGATGCGACGAAACTCATCCATCAACATCGCAGCAAAGATTGAGCTTATACCTTTTTGGTTTTACCCATTAAGGATGTGTTCTTCAATGGTTTAGTTTGTTATTGGTTCTATGATTGTTACATCATCTTTTGTTACCGAAGGTGGTTCCCAACCATCAAGAATGACATCTCAGACTTTTTCATCTTGTTTGAGAAAGGCTTGCATGTGAGCCTTCTAGTATAGGTGATTATACCCATCAAAGAGCGGGGGCCTAACATATGACCCATCTTCTTACATTTGGTCCATAAATAGGAGTGTGTCCTTAAGGATCAAACTCACTAAGTGTGTCTAGTGTTAACTCTAATACAAATTGAAAGTTTATAATATGTAGACCTAATTAACCTAGATGGGGTGAATATGTTATCTTCAATTTTTATCAATTTATAATTTAATGACCTAAATAAAGTGATTAGGCATGAAATCGTGTGTAAAAATAAAGTACGGAAATGAAAGAATAACACACAATATTTTTAGGTGGAAAAAACTAGGTGATAACCATGACCTAAAAGGAAAACCACCAATACACCAGACCATCTAACTATCCACTATGAAAACCAAATGTTCAAGTATAAACTTAGTTTTACGCTACCCTCTTTAGAATACTACCCAAATGTACCTTACTTACGAACTCTTGCTCTTTTTTCACAGTTTCAAATATTGGTGTGAGTGGTATCTAGATCAACATTCCAATAAGCGTCCTACTAATCAGATCATTCATGAATTGCAAAAGGGTTAGAAAAAAACACAAGTTCCCGTGTATGGTTTAGAAAGAAATTAATAATGAATAATCCTAACTAGACGATTCAAAATATGTCACTTAAATCAAATCAGTAGCAAATCTTAAAACAAGAAAATTAAGCACAAATGATAGCTTCTTTCAAGATTAATAATCAAACAAAATAATTATGATATAACACATAATTATTTGATCTAACACATTAAGAACAAACAACTTAGGTCATAAAGATGACCTAAGAGGAAAACCACCGGTCCACCAGACCACCTAATTTCCACTATGAAAACCAAATGTTCAAGCACAAACTTGGTTTTATACTACCCTCCCTAGGATACTCCCATAATGTACCTTACTTACGAATCCCTCCTCTCTTTTCACAGTTTCTAATTTAGCGTGAGCGGTATTTAGACTAAAGTTTCAATAAGCTTTCCACCAATCAGATCGTTCACGAATCAACTGCAAAAGGGTTAGTTATATGACTGTGACAAAATGGTATGTCTATAATATCAACCATATGTAAGAGTCTATAGTCTGAGTTAAATGAGACCATATGTAAGTTTTATGGTCTATCCCGCCTATGCCTCGGCTTTTATAATTGTGATTAGATTTACGATCATTGTTAAAAACCGATGCCATATATCGGTATTGTAGTAGTGAAAAATATTATCTATCCCAATAAAATTCTTGTTAAACCATATACAAACTAATTTGTATTAAAATATATTATAAACCTAATAAAATAAAATGATCTAAATCAAAAGAGAAGTTAATAAGAAAAGCTCTATACAAATTAAAAAGAAAAAAAAAACAAAATAAAAAGTTTCGTCGTACAAAAAAATGGAACCATGTTCATTGACATATTATTGATAATATCTCAAAGGCATAAAATATAAGATATATATTACATGGTTTAGAAATTTACTTATTATTGGATCACATTTCAGAAAGATTCAGTTACATATCTTTGAGTTCCTTCGCTATATATTTAATTAATAAAAATTCGAAATTTTAAAATAACATCTAAAAGAATGCATGGTGTTACGTCCTGCTCAAATTTTCCAGCAAAATCCAAATAAATGGTGGTTGCCTAAAGGATCTAGACTTTTCTACATGGAAAGTTCTAGAGTGGCCTAGAGATGTCTAGAAAGCGCTAGAGTTGGATGGACTAAACTAAAGCCTTAAAGACTCTAGAATGCTCCAGAGAATACTAGCATGTGCTTGGAGGTGCTAGAATGGGCTAGAATATTCTAGAACATGGTGGATGGTTCATGAAGGATGTAGAAGCCGCTGGAAGCTTACGGAACATCCTAGAACTTGCATGAAGGAGCTAGACAAACCTAGAAGACTCTAGAGTTGACTTGCAGGTCCTAGAACCTTGTGGCATATTGTAGATAAACTAGAACACTCTTGTACATTCTAGACCTAGAATGATCTAGAAAGTTGTGGCATAGCCTTAAGCTTGGAGCCACACTATAAATAGACCCATTGGTCTTCATTTATATTCATCTTGGGAAATCCTTGGGAATTCTTAGCATCTTGTAAGATAAACTCTCTCTAGAGCAATACAAAGCATTCTTTACAAACTCTCTTTCTAGTCTCTTTGGAGTTTCATTCGGATTCAAAGGCAGGCTTAGTGCAATGGACGGTGTTAAGTGTCGCATGATTGCTATCTGAAATTTAAGGTTGTGACAGTTGGTATCAGAGCTTTTGGTTGAAGCATTCCTTTCGTACCTTTGGCATAATGAAGAATATTGCACCATCTACACCAAGCATTGATGTTCCACCTATGGAACATGGGCATGAGGAAGTTCGGAAACCACCAAAGGAGTCTTGAGCCAAGTCGAAAGACATACTTTCTAGCTTAGAAGCACGTGTTAGGAGTGTGTAGGACAACTTAGGGGAGTTGTTCGACCGGGTGGACAACTTGGAGGAACGTTGCAATGGCTTGGAGGCCGAGGATGTGGAGATCCATGCAGTGGTCAAGATGTCCCTCAATGATCTTGCTGGTAGGTTAAGGCAAGATATTGAAGGGTTGAAGGCCGAACTTGCCAAGGTAAGGGATCTTTTCCAAAGAGAAGTTACTAATGTGTTGCTTAGAGTGGAGGATATGAGTGGTGATCTATCTCTATGTAAACGGGCTATGACCGTAGGAACTAGCACAACCACCGTCATTGAGGCTAAGAGGGTGGATGTTCCCAAGCCTAAAACCTTCAATGGTGTTAGGAATGCTAGGGAAGTTGAGAACTTCCTATGGGGGCATGAACAATATTTTGAGGCTACTGGCATAACAGACCATGCCAGCAAGATCCGAACTGTTGCCATGTACTTGTCTGACACTGCTATGCTATGGTGAAGATGGAAGCATGGTGGTGTGAAACGAGGGGTTTGCACAATCGACACCTTTAATGACTTCAAAAGGGAATTCAAAGGCCAATTCTTTCCGTAAATGCTGAAGAGGAGGCAAGGGGCTGATTGCGACGGTTAAGAAAATAGGTAGCATAAGAGATTATATGAAGGAGTTCACAACCATGCTGATAGAATTCCCTGACACTTCAAACAAAGATTCTTTATTCTTGTTCATGGATGGTCTCCAATCGTGGGCTAACCTCGAACTCAAGCGACGTGGTGTCCAATATTTATCTTCGGCCATTGCGGTTGCTGAGAGCACCCCAAAAACTTCTAAAAGCTTGATGTATGTAGATGAAACCATCAACGGGAAGGTCGCCAAAGCTTTGGTGGATATGGGTGTATCACATAACTTTGTTTCAATGGAGGAAGCAAAAAGACTCGTACTTAAGGTTGTCAATGGAGGAGGGTTGCTCAAAGTAGTTAACTCGACAACATTATCTTTACAAGGAGTTGCTCGTGGAGTTAAGGTCAGTCTTGGTGCTTGGACTGGCTAAGTAGACTTATCAGTGGCACCTATGGATGACTTCTCAGTAGTATTCGATATGGAGTTCTTGGACCAGGTCAGAGCTTTCCTTGTGCCATACTCAAACTCCATGTGCATCATGGATGGAACAAAGGCTTATGTGGTGTCGACGGAGAAGACCACCAGGCCTACTATCCAAGCTCTCTCAGCACTTCAATTCAAGAAGGGATTGAAGAGGGATGAAGAGAGTTATTTGGCCATCTTAAAGGAATATGACGATGATGAGGCATCACCAAAGCCAAGCTTGCCGAAGGAAGTGCAAGTCATCCTAGATAAGTTTAATGACGTGATGCCTGAGGAATTTCCAAGTCGGTTGCTTCCAAGGAGGGAGGTGGACCAAAAAATTGAGTTGGTTCTTGACACAAGACTACCAACAATGAGCCCTTATCATGTGGAAAAATCAGAGTGGTGCAGCGAAAGCAACGTGGTAGCTGATGCGTTGAGTCGAAAGACGGAGTTAGCAGCCTTGAGTAGGCCAAGTAGTCATTTACTGGAAAGGATCAAAGAAGGGTTGGAGCATGATGTTGTTGCTCAAAACCTCCTTACCCTCATCAAGGAAGGAAGAACAAGGCAATTTTGGCTGAGTGATGAACTACTCTATGCCAAGAAGAATCACCAAAATGAGGGAGTATAAGAAAGAAGCTTATCAAGAAGTGTTATGATTCGCTATGGGTTGGACACCCAAGAATGAGGTGCACTCTTGCTTTGATCAAGTCAATCTACAACTGGCCTCAACTACGGTATGATGTTGAAGCTTATATGAGGACTTTCCTTGTATGCCAACAGGACAAGATAAAGCAGTATGCGCCTGGAGGTTTGCTTGAGCCACTGCCCATTCCAGAGATATCATGGGAGAGTGTCTCAATGGATTTCATCACTTGCCTGCCAAAATCAGAGGACTTTGGCAGCATCATAGTAGTCATTGATCGTTTTAGCAAGTATGCAACATTCATACCTATCTCAACGGATTTCACGGTAGATGAGACGACATGGTTGTTCCTCAAACATGTCGTAAAATATTGGGGGATTCCATCTAATATCATGAGTGATCGAGACCCACGATTCACTGGGAAATTTTGGACAGAATTGTTCAAGTTGTTAGGATCAGACTTGAACTTATCTACAAGCTTTCATCCCTAAAGCAATGGAAAAACTGAACGTGCCAACGCATTGCTGGAGCTTTATCTCAGGCACTTTATGAGTGCCATCCAACACGATTGGGATAAGTTGTTGGATGTAGCCCAATTCTCTTATAATTTACAGAGGAGTGAGTCCACCGTGAAGAGTCCCTTCGAGATCGTCATGGGGCAGCAACCCATGACTCCTCATACTTTGGCCATGAGTTATGAAGGAAAGAGTTCCACTACCTTCAAATTTTCCAAGGCGTGGCACGAACAAGTTGAGTTAGCCCGAGCCTATTTGAACAAGGCGTCTAAAAAGATGAAGAAATGGGTTGACAAGAAAAAAAGGATGGTGGAATTTCAAGAAAGAGATTTGGTCCTTGTTAAACTATTGCCCCAACAATTCAAATCACTGCGAAAAGGTTCATAAGGGGTTAGTACGCAAGTATAAAGGACCATTTTCAGTCTTCAAGCAAGTTGGTAAGATGTCATACAAACTGCAACTCCCTCTAAAGCTTAAAATATATCTGGTCTTTCATGTAAGTATGCGGAAACCTTTTCATGGAGACAAGGAAGACATAAGTCGGGGAGAATCGAAAAGGATGCCTACTGCAGTAGTAACCTCCTTTGATAGAGAAGTGGACTCAATTTTGGCAGACCGCTTGATCCGGCGTAGGGGTGTACCAAGTTATCGGGAATACTTGGTTAAATGGAAGAATGCCCCGGACATAAAGGCAAGTTGGGAACTTGAGGAATCTTTGTGGAAATTCAAAGATGACATAAAGAGGTTCAAGCTTGAAGGCGCGATGAAGGTGTCGAGAACTTGAGTGGGGGAGGGTGTTACGTCCTACTCAAATTGTCCCACAAAATCCAAATAAATGGTGGTTGCCTAAAGGATCTAGACTTTTATACATTGGAAGTTTTAGAGTGGCCTAGAGATGTCTAGAAAGGGCTAGAGTTGGACGAACTGAACTCAAGTCTTGAAGACTCTAGAATGCTCCAAAGAATACTAGCATGTGCTTGGAGGTGCTAGAATGGGCTGGATGGTTCATGAAGGATGTAGAAGCCGCTGAAAGCTTACAGAACATCCTAGAACTTGAATGAAGGAGCTAGACAAACCTAGAAGACTCTAGAGTTGGGTAGAAGGTCCTAGAACCTTGTGGCATATTGTAGATAAACTAGAACACTCTTGTACATTCTAGACCTAGAATGATCTAGAAAGTTGTGGTATAACCTTAAGCTTGGAGCCACACTATAAATAGACCCATTGGTCTTCATTTGTATTCATCTTGGAAATCTTGGGAAATCCTTAGGAAATTTTAAGATAATCTCTCTTTAGAGCAATACAAGACATTCTTTACAAACTCTCTCTTTAGTAAAAACAATAAGTTAGGGCATGTTTGCTATAAAGTTACTAAAGATTCTGACTATATAATTGTTTTCATGTGTTCGTGTGTGAAGTGAAATCTTATTGAACATAATAAAATTGTACGATTATGTAAAAAATTAATACATTTAGTAGGTATATGTCCCTAAATTGTATTGAAAACTTTACTTTATTTGTCTGAAATTTGAATTATAAAATTATGTATCATAACCTTTTCTTTTATCTTAAATTAAAAATAATTTTAAAAATTTTAAAATGTAAGAAAAATATAAAAATACATTAAATAATGATTTAAATAAATTTTTATGATAAAATTATTTTGATAGGTAAAACAAACATAAATCAAATTAAATATTATTTTATTAAAATATTTACCATTAGTTTTATCAAATTATATTATACAGTTTGTTATCTAATATTATACAAAATAAATATAATATAATTAAATATAATTTTTTTAATGTTTAGTTTATCCTAATACCTTTTTAAATAAGATTTCTCACATTATTAACAAAACATATAAAAACACTTTTTTTTCCTCAAAACACAAAATTATATTAATATTTATTATAAATAATAACAAAGATATGTTATGATAAAGCATAACTATGAACGAAACCTTCAACTAAGTTATAAGAGACTCATCTAGTTAAATAATGAGCAATATTATTTAAATTTTTGGGAATCCAAGAAGGAGAAATCATATTAAACTTTTGCATTAAAAGTTTGACTTGATTGGTGATGTCATAAGCTCCTCAAGCCATGATTAAATCATCATGTAAAGCAATTAAAGAGAAAGTAACATACAAACTTCACCAAATAAATAACTACATCAAAATTAATTTTACTAGCACCTTTTTAGTGGTCCCTTTTGATAGAAAGGTGGAGACAAGTAGTAATAAAAATTGTTATCATCGTCCAAAAAACCTTTTTTCTTGAAATTAATCACTCCTCAAAATTCTTCGAATTTGGAATCAAATTTAAATATAATTATTTTAAGATTTGAAAATTTGGAATTAAAGAGAAGATCATTTTTAGTTTTTTAGATTTGTTCAAAAAATACACACATATAAGATGAATAAGTGTGAGTTAACACATAAAATATAAAGCAATTTTGGTTATGAAAAACTTCTTGAATGAGTTGAACATAAGTTTGAACTAGCCAAAATAACAATAAGGTACCAGCTTGGCCAAAGAGAATAGCAAAATGACAAGAAGCAAAAAGATAGTTTCTAGTTTCCTTGTCATAATGGTAAAGAGGACAAGAGATCTCAAGAAAATTCATTCTTTGATTTATATTACCTATAGTAGAAAGATAAATAGAAAAAATCTTTGACAAAAAAATTTAATTCTCTGTGAAATTTTTATTTCCAAAAGATCAATATATTAAAAACAATTTTCTTATAAGTAGATTTAGAATCAAAATGACTCTTTGATTTATGAATCCAAAAGTAGGGGTCCAAATTATTAGCGATAGGTAGGGAAATTTTTCAAGATAAAAAGCATATTATAAAACCCCAAATTTTAGTAATCAACTAAAAATATAACCATTACTTTGAGCATTGTGGAGATCGTGCACATTGATAGCATGCGAATTAAGTTGATTTACATGAATCAAAGGAGGAGACAAATGAGATTACTAGATCAATAAATCCAAATATCTTTCCAAATATAACAGTAAGAATTCTTGATTTCATAATAAAATAAATCTTTAGAAATACTATATTTATGTTGAAACAACCAGACCAAACTTCTACAATCATTGTTTATAAGTTGCAGCCAAGTTTGGACAGTAGGCTAAGATTAATATATTCAAATTTGTGAAAATCTAAACCCTTAACCTCTTTATGTAATAAAATATGGTTCCAAATTTTATAGGCAATAAATCTTGAATTAGAGCTATCTTTGTTCTAACCATGATTCCACTAGAATTTTCTCAAAATTGCATCCTTTTTTTCACAAAGCAAATTGAAAAATTTGAAAGCGCTCATAGAATAAGTTACTTTATCATCTTTGGAAAGAAGACAAGATCTCAAGCTATCTATTTTAGATATAAGATTGTCAATTATTCTTTTAAACTGTACTTTTTTATTTCTATAAAAATAAGTTGTGACTCAAAAATTTAATTCAACAAGAAGTAGCAAGGATATCCAAAAGAGTTTGAATCTGACATTTCACAGGACTTGAGACATTATCAGGGTAAAAAATACAAGACTTTAACAAATTGGCTTTTTATCTTAACCAAGAAAAGTAACACTCCAAGTTTTGTTGTATCACATTTATTTCTATCAAATTTGCATGATAGAACTTAATTAAATCTTTAGGATAGAAAATATGGCTAATTGTAGGGAAATTTCTAGCTATTTTGATTCCATGTAAATGTAAACAACTTTCAACCTAAAGAAGAAATCTTGTCAAAGTTTGAGCTCCAATGATAAACAAATAAAGATGGGTAGGATCATTGATTGAAACAAATTGTATACAATGAGTATGCAAGTATATATATCACAAACAATTAATTAATATAAAGATAAGAAAAAATCATTCTCATGGAGATTATGTTATTAGAAATTAATTTTAAAAGTGAAAGTAAAGATCAATTTTTTTTGTGTTTTGAGAAAGCAAAATTAAAAGAACTAAAAATAAGTAGCATAAATTAATTAACTCAAAATTAACAACTAAAAAGGTATATAAGAAAATATCTAAGAATACTTTAATCCTTTAATTTTATAAACATATGAATCACTAAAATCTCCCTAATATAATTACTAATCAATTACATGATCAATTGAATCTACCATAGTATGTATTCTTCTCTGAAGTAAACTACACAATATATAGTAATTAACCTAGTCATACTTTCATATCAATTAAATTGCATACTACTTATTAAGTTTATTAATTATGGATCATATACATACGAATCATACATCTCTTTATACAAACTATGCATGTTATTTAATCAAGACAAACAACTAAATAATACTCTTAAATATATTTAATTGACTCTATAGATCAATTTTTAGCAAAAATATTAATAGCATAAAAATCAGATTAAATAATATAATTGAATTGAAATCATTATTAGGGTAAAAATATTAGATCATCACATATACGAAATTGGGTTCATAAGATCCATAAATTAATAAATTAACTAGACATAATTATATTCATAAAGCTAAGATTTTTCATAAAAAAGACATGAAAATTGATAAAGAAAGAAGAAGAATATATACAATTAATCTCTTGAATTATAGTACCAATCTTCTTTTAAATCTCCACCAAATTGTATATACTTTTAAACTTTTTCTATATTTTCTCTCTTTTTGGCACCAAAATTTGATAAAAAAAAATTGTAAATTCGACTACATGGGTTTTTGGTGCAATTAAGGGGTTAAATTAGACTCAAATGGAATCTTGATAGTCATTTTAGCTTTAGATCAAGGGCTAAGATGAAAAAAGGAAAATTAAACAATGTTGAATAATGGGATTATGACATTTGGCAAGGGAGAAACACGGGACAAATCAATGTGTGACACGTGATGAGGGAGTCTGGTCGTGGTCAATAGGTGTTGAGTCAGTGACAAGTGGGGTGTTGCAATTCGTTAATCTAGATTGTGTGATGACATGGTGGAACAAATGGAAAAATCCTGTGACAATTCATGACACGCTTGTTGATAGCTCAAAAAGATTCAAAATGAATGTTGTGTCAAAACATGGCAATGCATGCATCACCTGGTATATGCAGGGTGCTCTAATTATCTCTTCTTTTCTTGTATGTCATTCACGTGGTAATGAATGCTCAACTATACATACGGTGTGCTCTGATTGGCTCCCCTTCACTTGTGTGACGTGCACATGTCTTGTTCTAATTGATCTTGCATTAAAAAATTCATTAAAATACACAAAAAAATTCAAACAATTCCCTAAAAATATATTTTCATTCCTTTTGACTAGAAAGTTCACATTTTTAATATTTTTAACCTTAAAAGTGTGACTTATTGAATAAAATGAATAAATATCAAGAAAAAAATACATTGATGACTCTATTTTTATAGAGTTATCACCCCAAACGTAACTCTTTGCTTGCTCTCAAGTAAGGCCAAGTCTAGCTAGATGAAATGACATGGGCTATATATTTATAAATATATATCTATTAATACATTCATATTTAGCAAAAATTATACTCTTCAAAATTCATACAATTCTATGACAAAGAGGTTAACATATTTCATCAATAAAAAGATATGCAATATTTTTGATGAATTAATTCGTGTGTGTGTTGCACATAATATCATCCAATTCACATATGAAATCAACCTATATGAGAATGTTAATCAATTTAATCTTAGAATAAGTCTTATAAGTCTATTTTTCACATATCCTTTCACTAATATAAATATATACTTAGCTAAAAAATAATAAGAGTTTTACATGCTTATAATGTAAGGCTTAGGTAGGGGTCGAATAATTAAGACATTTATGCTCTTTCTATAGCTTAGCTTTCTTTATAGCATAACACATGATTACATTTTTTTCTTCATAAAAGTTAAAAGTACAAGAATAAGGTAATGCTAATTGGTTAGTCATAAAATGGCTTAAAGATATGAAAATTTCTTAATTGGACTCAAATGGGTTACTAAAGATATTAACAATCGTCAGCTCAAAAGTCTCAATCGATGAAAATAAAGCCTAAATAATTTCTTATACTAAATATTATTTAGGATTTTGCCTTAAGGGATGATCAAATACATTATAAAATAAGGTAAAACTCATCAACTCATATAACTCACCACAAATTATCTCTCAATAAGAACACCAAAATCAATAATGAATATGCACATAAAAATTGATTTAGTTAATGAAAACTAGCAAGCATATCACATAATTAATATAAGTATCTTAATGAGCTTATATTTCTTATCCTAGTCATGAAAACAAATATATTATTGGGTTCATATGTTCCATATCGAGCATACATGTATTTAGTTTCTGTATATTTATCAAATTCTACCCAAATTATGATAAAAATAATACTATAAAAATTCTTAAAATTGAAAATGTGTACTAAATACTAAAGTGGGAATGAAGTTTCCTCCCTGAAACTTAAACTTCATATTAGCCCCAATGTGCACTTATAGATATGAAAAAGTAAAAGGAATGAAAACTTCCTTAGTTTTGGTACACACATATGTCGTTGAAACTGCTCAATCTTACTCTCCACATTTATTCACCTATAAAAACACAAAATATAAGTAAAATAAAATTGGGTTTCTTCCTAACTAGCATCACATTTAATGTCCTTGACAAGACGATCATATCAACTCCTAAGGTACATCCTTTTGTATCTATTGACTATTGAGTTTGCTCGAAAATAGTTTGAGTCTTGAATTGTTCAATAATACTTTATGTCCCGATTTAAAAACATGGTGTTCAATTATCTTATCATGCCATATTTTTGTTTTCCTTTTGTACCTTTTGGCATTCTTATAAGCAATATATCGTAGCTCATATGATTTATGTATTTGTAGCATCTTTTTCACCTATCTATTGAACTTTTTTGCTTGCCCACTTGATTAGGAATGGTAAGATAAATGTGTAAGATATAAACTTAGTAGCCCTTCAATATATGGTAGGAGCTTAGATCTTATCTCAAAACTTTGTACAACCATATTAGGTATACATATAGGAGCTGAAACCTCCAAATAGTTCACATAGTCAGCAATATCAATAGTTTACTTTCAAAATTAAAATAGATTGAGCTATTTTTTGGTGAGTTTACTTCATTGTTCATAGGATTATGTGTAATATTCTTAAGTGTGAGTGACTGAACATATACTTTTAATTTATCATCATGATCAATAACATCTATCCTAAAACATTTATTAGCATTATCAATATCAATAGGTTGATATACTTTAAAAACTTTAAATGTTATTTGTTCTTCTTGCACTCTTATTGTAAGCTCACATTTTTATGCATCAATGAATGTTCTTCCGGTTGCTAAGAATGGAATACAAAGTATGATAGGAATGTTAAGGTCTTCTTCTCTTTCTAGCACAATGAAATCAATCAAAAAGATGAACTTGTCTACTTTTATTAGTACATCTTCTACCATACCTTGGAGTCACTTAATTGATCTATTTGCCATTTTTATTGTTACTAAAGTGGGTTTGACTTTTCTAGCCCCCAATCTCTTGAAGATCGATAATGACATAAGGTTAATACTTGAACGTAAGTCACATAGCGCTTTCTCAACGTTAATGTTCCCAATTGTGCAAGGAACGTCAAAGCTACCAAATCTTTCAACTTTTGGGATAGTTTTTTTTAGCAAAGATGGCACTACAACCTTCAATCAAGGTTATTGTTTCATGATCTCTAAGCTTCTTTTTCTTAGATAGGATATTTTTCAAAAATTGCATAAGAAGACATTTGTTCAAATGCATCAAAAAATAGTATATTTATATGCATTTTCTTGAAAACATCCCAAAATTTTGAAAACTATGTGTCTGTAATCTTTGAGGGAAAGAAATAGTGGGTTTGTAGAGGTTTCTCTTTTTTAGTTGAATTATTTCCTTTTTAGCGCTCTGTTTATCCACTCGTTTCTCCTCATCTTTTTTAGCTTCTCATTCTTTTGAGTTTCATGTTCCTCCTCTAAAGTTTTCCTACTCCTCAAGGGTATGACGTTGCAATGATGCTCATCTTCTCTTCTTAGGTTTATAATTTTGTCATTTTGAAGATTACCTTGAAGCCTTTGACTTATGGCCTAAGAATGTTGTCTTATTTGGATATCTAATTTTTAGAATGAAGCCTCTTAAGTGGGCATTTTTGTATTTATTGACTAGATGAAGCCTGTTAAGGTTACACTAAGGTTACATTTGGGTTTAAGGAATTAAAAGACCTTAGATAAATACGTTAAAAGATAGAAATTTAAAGTGAATCTTTTGAAAAATTGTAGGAATTCTATAGACTTTGAATCCAATTTTAAAAGTTACAATAAAATAAAGGTTAAATTATACCATTGGTTTTCAATTTACTAAATTCATACATAAGTCTTCAAACTTTTAAAAAGTATAATATAGTCTCTAAACTTTTAAAATTACACATAGGTTTTTAAACTTTTAAATTTAACAATTTAGTTGCTAAATTTTTAAAATTTTACACATAAATCATAACTTGACTACTAATATACATATTTATAACACAAAAATTTAGGATTTATGTATAAAAATTTAGGGATTAAATCGTATAATTTAAAAATTTAAAGATTTATATGTAAAATTTTAAAAATCTGAAGATCAAATTGTACATTTAGAAAGTTTTGAAAACTATTTATATATTTAATTAAAATTTAAGGATAATAATTTAAGTTAAGCTAAAATAAAAAGGGTTCAATTAGTCGAACAATTGAACAATATGTAAATATTTTTTAATGTTCAACTAATCAAGTAGTCAAAATTTAAGTGAAAGCAATATTAGTTGCTGTCTTTTAATGGACAAATTAATATTTTATCATGTTAACATTGTTTTTTAATAGTAAAATAGAAAAAAAAAATGTATCTTCTTCCCTGTCCTCGCTCAAATCTTTTTTTTCTCTCTCTCTCTCTCTCCTTATTTATTCTCTCTCTCTCTCCTTATTTATTTCTTCCTTGCTTGCTTCCATAGCTATTGCACAATTGTCCTTAAATATTATAATAATAATTATTATTTTTTTAAAATTTGTCTTATTATTTTAAAAAATAGTAATATTTATTAAATATTTAATTAGATCATATAACATACACGTGATTATTTTTAAGGAGCATATAATATCATTTTATCCATCTATTTTCATACAAAAAGTGAAAATTATTTTCGTAATTTTATTTATCTTTTTCTTTAAATATAATGTTCAAAATTGGTTAAATATTATAATTAATAAAAAGTTAAAAATATTTAATTTGATCATATTTTTGTACGTAAGAATAATTATAAAATTAAAAAATAACATAATTTAAATTAAAAAGAAAATTAGAATAAATAATAAAGAAATAAAATATATGAAAACTGATGAAGCTGAAGCTTTTAACAATTAAAATTACGCGATTGTTCGTAATTTCTTACATTAAAAAAATTAATTAATTTAAAATTGATTTGATTGATTGAATTTTTTCAATTTAGTTTTCTATATTTTCTCATCCATTTTTTTAAATCACGAGAATAAATATTGTTAATCATAATTATTACATAATTATAAGTTCAAATATGTCTTGATTGATGAAAACAGAGTAAACAGAGAAATTGGTCAAAATATTTAAAGATTTAAAGTTTGCTCAAATTGTCATTTTATGTGCTGAAAAATTTACAATGCGAGCACATAAAGCAACTTATGCTTGTTGGGGAAGTTCCATACAATGTTTAATATCATCCACTATGAAGGTCAATTAAGATCTATCTTTCCTTGAATCAGTTACTTTGTTAATCGCAACAAGAGAATCATTAACTACCTCTATCTCATCCCATTTCAAACGCCAGCTTTGCAGCTTTGAACCTTCTCTTATAATAATTATTATTATAAGAATAAGTATGAACACATTCACGATTAATATTAATAATATATATATATATATATATATATATAACGGTACATAGAAACTATAAAATAGAATTATTTTGATTTTTTATATTTAAAAAATAAAAATTATAAAAAATATGAACGAGATTAACAATTAATATTAATAATAATATATATAATATATTATATGTAATATTTTTAAAAAAAGTAAGGTGACTTACAAAATTTACTTTAAGTGCTCTTCGTGCACAAAATTTCCATTTTAGAGTAGTTTTGGTTTTTTTTCTTCTTCTCGTTTATGGTTTGGCACACATGGTATGTTGCCTCATGATTTACTATCCAAACTCCATGTGGTATATTTATTATTATTATTTTTTTGGGTATATATATGATACACTTATTATTTTTTGTTGATTTTCTCTGATTTTTGTTGAGAGAGTTATTGAATTAATTTTGGCTTAATGTCTAATGTTATATTTATACATTGAAAGGAAGAAACTAGCCGTTATTAAACTAGCCGTTACTAAACTAGCCGTTAAACTAGCCGTTATTAAACTAGCCGTTATTAATCTAATTATTCTCAACATTCCCCCTCAAGTTAGGTGTGTAGATATCGGTCAACCCTAACTTGCTTAAATTTTCTTCAAATGATTTTAAATCTAAACCTTTGGTGAAGATGTCCGCCAATTGTTTTTCACTTCTCACAAATGGAGTTTCGATTTCCTTTGTTTGAATTTTTTCTCGAATGAAGTGGCAATCCACTTCGATGTGTTTTGTTCTCTCGTGAAACACCGGATTTGATGCTATATGTCGCGCCGCTTGGTTATCACAAAACATCTTCATTGGTTCTTGAATTTTAATTCCGATATCCAAAAGAAGTTGTTTGATCCAAGTTAGGTCGCTTGAGGTTGATGCCATGGCTCGATATTCTGCCTCGGCACTTGATCGTGCCACAACATTTTGTTTCTTGCTTTTCCATGTGACTAAATTTCCGCCTACAAATGTGCAAAAACCAGTGATTGATTTTCTATCAAAGCTACCAGCCCAATCTGCATCGGAGTAGCCACACACTTCATTAGAATTATTACGTTTCATGAGAATTCCTTTACTAGGTGTCCCTTTTAAATATTTTAAAATTCTATGTATAGCCTCTAAATGTGGTGTTCTAGGTGTATGCATAAATTTACTAATTTGACTTACTGAAAAAGAAATGTCTGGTCGTGTTACCGTTAAATAAATTAATTTTCCTACAAGTTTTTGAAATTGGCTTATGTCTTCTAAGGGTTCGCCATCCTCAATATTTAATTTGCATTTACTATCTATTGGTGTAGATGTTGGTTTACTCCCTAATTTACCAGTTTCTTTCAATAGGTCAAGTGTATATTTTCTTTGTGAAATAAAGAGTTCCTTGGGTGAATGTGCTATTTCTATTCCTAGAAAATATTTTAATAAACCTAAGTCTTTGATATCAAAATTCTCCTTTAATTTCATTTTCACTTTTTTAATTTCTTCCAAATTATTTCCGGCAATTATTATATCATCTACATATACTAGAATTATGGTTGTGAATGTACCATAATTTTTGGAAAATAATGAGTGATCGACATTACTAATTTTAAAATCATAAGAAATTAAATAAGAGCTTAGTTTTCCATACCATGCTCGTGGAGATTGCTTTAGTCCATAAATAGATTTTTTTAACCTACACACTAGACTAGAATTGTTTTCTTTTTTATGACCAGGTGGAAGCCTCATATATACCTCTTTTTCAAGTGTTCCTTGGAGAAAAGCATTCTTGACATCCATTTGATGTAAGGTCCAGTTTTGGTTTACCGCTATGGAAAGTAAAATCCTAACGGTATTCATTTTGGCCACGGGTGCAAATGTTTCTTGATAGTCTACACCATAGGTTTGAGTGTAACCTTTTGCCACTAATCGTGCTTTGTACCGTTCAATAGTACCATCACTATTAAACTTAATCTTATAGACCCATTTGCATCCTACGGGTTTCTTTCCTTTGGGTAGTTGTACGACTACCCATGTTTCATTTTTTTTCAAGTGCTCGAAGTTCTTCTTCCATTGCTTTGCACCATACCAGTTGGCCTATTGCTTCCTCATAGTTATTTGGTTCATTTTCTTTGGAAATTGAGGTCAAATAAGTCCTATATTGTGGTGTAACATTTTCATAAGATAAATAATTTTGGATAGGATATTTTACCATATATGTTACAAAATCCCGTAATCTAGTTGTAGGTTGTGGAGTCCGATTAGACCTTCTCAATGGTATTATTTCGGTAGTACCATCTTCCCCCTCACTTTGAGAAGTTTCTTCCTCTTCATTCTCATTGATTATTTCATTTTCATTTTCTACTACTATATTTCCTTCTTCAGAATAAAAAAATGGAAATGTAAATTCATTTGGTTCCTCTTGGTTATTAGACTAATTGAACCATTTCCTAAAATTTCCATTTTTTCACCATTTGCAACGATTACAAATTGTTTAGTCTCAATTTTTTTGTAATTATTGAGTAAGTTTTTATTTCCAGTTATGTGATCAGTTGAACCTGAATCAAGAATCCATTTGGAATTTAAAGAATTTTGAGTAAGGTTTGTAATCATACCAGAGGTTTTTTGAGATTTTCCTTGAAACATCACGGATAATTGTGTATACAGCTGCCTCATTTGATCCATATCCACCTCACCTTTTATTTCTTTTTCAGCCTCGTTTGTACTCATATCCTCTTTTTCCTTTTGTGTAGAGTAACCCATTTTCTCTCTACTCTCTACCCGATTTTGTCGCTGATCTCCCCCTCTGACGAAGCCTCCACCTCGCCTTCCCTTTTGCTGGAGATGAGGGTTGAGACACCAGCATTCCTCACGCTTGTGTCCTTCCTTCTTACAATAATCGCAGCGAGTGAGTGACCAGCATTCCTCACGCTTATGTCCTTCCTTCTTACAATAATCACAGCGAGTGAGTGTTTGGTCTCCCCGACGTTCTGGCCTAGGGTTAGATCTGGTGACGAAAGCCTTGGCTTCGGGGTTGTCAGGTAGTTGAGTACCCATCACTATTCTTCTTGTCTCTTCTCTTTCAACCATCCCAACAACCTTATCAACAGATGGCAGCTCACCCATGAGAAGAATTTGTGAGCGTACCCCCTCATAGCTTGAATCGAGCTTGGCGAGGAAGGTGAAAATTCCATCCTGCTTCTCTCTTCTTTTGATTTCATCAAGATCGGCTGTGAGAGGTCGATACACTCTAATCTCATCATTCTTTTTTTGGATTTGGCTGAATAGTTCGGTGACAGATTGATTTTGTTGTTGTAACTGTTGAAGTTCTTGCTGAAGTTGATAAATAAGAGAGTAATTTTTCTTCTTTCCGAACATTGTCTCGGCTTTAACCCACATATCTCGAGCTGTATCTAGATATGTCATGAGATCAGAGATATGGGGTTCCATGGTTGCCAGTAACCAACTCATGACTAGATTGTCACTCTTTCTCCATTCTGAAATTTCCTTTCTTTCTTCAACTGTTGGGTGTGTTGGATCTTCAGCTTTTGGTTTTGATTTCTCACCAGTGACATGCTCAAATTTGTCTCTGCCGATTAGACCAAAAGTCACTTGACGTGCCCAAAGATGGTAATTTTTACCATTTAGCAGCACACATGTAAGTCTCTCTATATGTTGTGACATTTTCTAGATTTCTTAAACTTATACAGTTCTTGTTTGTGGGATTGATTTGGAGCAAGATCAAATCTGCTCTGATACCATGTTGATTTTCTTTGATTTTTGTTGAGAGAGTTATTGAATTGATTTTGGCTTAATGTCTAATGTTATATTTATACATTGAAAGGAAGAAACTAGCCGTTAAACTAGCCGTTACTAAACTAGCCGTTATTAAACTAACCGTTAAACTAACCGTTAAACTAGCCGTTATTAATCTAATTATTCTCAACATTTTTCTTTTTGAAATTATACACTTATTTTGTTGTTTTGGTAAATGAAACATTTATTTTTACATATATAATGTTTTCTATTTAGCCTTATTCTCACATAAGCAATTTGGGGTCATATAGAGTGAGTTGGCCATTGTTGTGGAAGCTTCAAAGCTAGAAGAAGAAAGAAAGAAGCACTTAACGATGAGAGGTGTGTCTTTTAATAAGGGATATAGTAACACTATTTATTCTATCTTATATTATTAAAATATATCATTTAAGTTCTTAAATTTTTTCATTGTTATATAATAACTCAAAAACACGTACATAATACATCCATTTTAATAACAAGGGATAGTTTTGGGTTTTAATTCTTAAACATTTATATAATTTTTTTTGTGAAAATAAAATTATTTGGCAGATCTTCACCTTTCAAATTATTTATAATTTTTTTTGTTAATATAATATTTTACTTTTACGTATCCAATCCTTGAGAAACAAACTGCCGTAATAAATCAATCGCCTTTCACGTGACTTATTCAAGAAAAAATTAACAGCAAACCAAATCGGATTTTATTGACTTTTTAAAAAAATATTAATTTAAAATTGAGCAAACTCAATAATAACAAAATTAAATTATTTATTTATGTGAACAACAGGATTATTTTGGCTCCCATAAAATAATTAGAAAAAACCTTTACGGTCTGCCGAAACTAAGTCCAAAAATTATAGTTTAGAAGATCATCATCCGTTACCTTCTCTAAAAGAGAAATAAAACAGTCTCCTACAAACCATCTTCCGCTAGAAATACTCAGCTCACAGAAGAGAGAGAGAGAGAGAGAGAGAGAGAGATCATACGAAAGCATGTCTTGTCGGCCATTAGAGCTTAAACGAAGAGGTCTGGCCCGTTCTGTTCTATTCTCACAACTAAAAGGATCATTAGCAGACACTCATCATTTCTTTTCTCGAGACAGAGCCTAAAACTGTACACCATAACAACTTGTTTCCCCTCTTTCGTTTCCTTTCCTTTGTTCCAACGGTTTGATAGGTCCTGTATTTTTCTAATAAAATAATAGAGAAAATATTTCTGTGATTTTGTTTGCACTTTGAGTTCTTGGTGTAAAAGCCGCAATGAAAGGTGTGGGGTCTTTGAGATATTCTCCCCAAATTTTGGCCTGTAGAGCGGAGATCTCTACCATTTGAGAAAAAAGTCATAGCTGGGTTTGTGCCACTTTTTTTTCTTCTTATTCTAATGCATGTCCTCCATTGTGTTCAGTCTGTCATTTCAGAGAGTCAATGAGAAGTGGTGGGCTTTCTGTTTGTACTATCTCTTTTTTGATGAGTGATCACAGGTCAAAGGTACGTTTATGCTACTATTAATCTGCTCCTGGGTGGCTTTTGATTCTTTAGGATTTTTTTTCTTTCTAATTAGTTCCTTTTTTATGATGGGATTTATGGGTTTTGTATTGGGCATAGTGTTCAGGAAGCTAAGTCTTTCAATTTTGAATTGTGGGGTCATTTTGATTGCTTTTAATGTAATAGAACATAATTGGTTTCAAAGTTCTCTTAACATCATCCATTTGGGTTTTTTGGTTTAGATTCTTTGCACTGGATGGTTATTCACACTTTTTTGTGTTTTTTAGATTTGTTTAATTGAACTTTAAAATACATGTTACTAGTGAATGAAAATGATAAGTTTCTCTTGAGTACACCCACCTTATATCTTGCAGATTTTTTTTTCTTTTTAAAAAAAATTGGTGCTACAGAGTGCATTTGGATATGTGGTATGGCAATCTGAAGTTGCTATGCATATGCAGGTATTAATTGTCTGATCATATAATGGTAGCACCAGACTGATTTCCTAAAATGCTTTCAAATCTCAAACAAAGGAAGGTTCTGCCTTTGGGGTTTGCTGGAGTTCTATTTGTTTTCTCTCTACTAGTTCTTACTTCGGAAGGGATGAATTCTGAGGGGCTGCACCTCTTAGAGCTGAAGAAGAATCTACATGACGAATTCAATTATTTGGGAAATTGGAATGCTTCTGATCAAACACCTTGTGGATGGGTAGGAGTTAATTGCACTTGGGGTTATTTCCCACTTGTCTGGTCTCTTGATTTGAGTTCCATGAATATATCAGGTACATTAAGTCCCAGCATTGGTAGTTTAGTTCACCTAGTTTATCTTGATCTGTCTTACAATGCATTGACTGGGAATATACCTAGGGAGATTGGAAACTGCTCAATTTTGGAACGCCTTTTTTTAAACAACAATAAATTTGAGGGTGAGCTTCCTGTTGAATTGGGTTACTTGCATAAGTTAGTACACTTGAATGTATGCAACAACAAAATATCCGGTGCTCTACCTGAGGAGTTGGGAAACTTGTCTTCACTTGTTCATCTGGTGGCGTTCTCAAACAATCTTACTGGACCATTGCCTAGTTCTATTGGGAACCTCAAGAATCTGAGAACATTTAGAACTGGGCAAAATGCTATTTCAGGTAGTATACCAGCTGAAATAGGTCGATGTGAGAGCTTGGAAATGCTTGGTCTTGCCCAAAATAAGATTGGAGGGCGACTGCCAAAGGAGATTGGTATGCTTGGGAGGTTGACTGACGTGATTTTGTGGGGTAACCAACTATCAGGGCTTCTTCCAAAGGAGATTGGGAACTGCTCAAGTCTTCAGACTCTTGCTTTATATGACAATGAACTACTAGGACCTATACCCACCGAAATGGGGAATATAAAGTCCTTGGAGAGACTTTATCTTTACCGGAATGGGTTGAATGGAACTATTCCAAGAGAAATTGGAAATCTTACTCGGGCGACAGAAATTGATTTCTCCGAGAACAATCTAACTGGTGATATCCCAATTGAATTCAGTAAGATATGGGGTTTGCGCTTATTGTACCTCTTCCAGAATCAGCTTATAGGTGTAATACCAAATGAGCTAAGTAGCTTGAGGAACTTGACAAAGATTGACTTTTCAATAAACTACCTCAAAGGCCCTATCCCGAGTGGGTTTCAATATTTGACTGAATTGCTCATGTTACAGGTATTTGACAACTCTCTGAGCGGTAGCATTCCTCAAAATCTTGGACTTTACAGCCCACTTTGGGTTGCTGATTTTTCTGATAACCACCTGACAGGGAGAATACCACCTAATCTATGTGAAAATTCTAATCTGATTTTGCTGAATGTGGGCTCTAATAATCTGTATGGTAAAATTCCAACTGGGGTCTTACATTGCAAACCTCTGGTGCAGCTTCGCCTTACTGGAAATAGGCTTACTGGTAGCTTCCCTTCAGAGTTGTGCAATCTGGTGAATCTTTCTGCCATTGATTTGGATCAAAATAGGTTTACTGGGTCAATTCCTCCAGAAATAAAAAACTGTAAGCAGTTGCGAAGGCTTCATATTTCGGACAATTCTTTTACTTCTGAGCTGCCAAAGGAAATAGGGAATCTGTCTCAATTGGTGACCTTTAACATATCTTCCAATTTATTCACTGGACGAATTCCTTTTGAAATTATTAATTGCAAGATGCTTCAACGACTTGATTTTAGCCAGAACAGCTTCACAGATGCTCTACCCAATGAACTTGGAACCCTTTCACAATTGGAGCTTCTCAGGCTTTCAGAAAATAGATTTTCTGGGAGCATACCTTCAGCATTGGGAAGTCTGTCTCATTTGACGGAGTTGCAGATGGGTGACAACATGTTTTCTGGGGAGATACCTCCAGAGCTGGGTTCCCTTTCAAGTTTACAGATTGCATTAAATCTTAGTTGCAACAATCTCACTGGAAGAATACCACCCGAGCTTGGCAATCTTATTTTACTTGAATTCCTCCTGCTCAATAACAACCATTTGATGGGAGAAATTCCTAGTACTTTGGAGAATTTGTCAAGCTTGCTAGGATGTAATTTCTCATATAATGACCTTACTGGATCTTTACCTGCTACTCCACTCTATCAGAACATGGTTGCTAGCAGCTATATTGGGAATAGAGGGTTATGTGGTGGGCCTCTAGGCAATTGTAGGAGAAACACCTCTCCTAATCCTGGTTCATCACTAAAAAATAATGCATCTCCTCGGGGAAAAATTGTTTCAATAATTGCAGCTGTTATTGGTGGTGTTTCTCTTATTCTAATTGCTGTCCTCTTATATTTCATTAGACGTCCAGTAGAGACAGTTGCTTCCTTACAAGATAAGGAACTTCCATCTTCTGAATCAGAAATTTACTTTCCACCAAAAGAGGGCTTCACATTCCAAGATCTGGTCGAGGCCACACATAATTTCGGTGATAACTATGTTATTGGAAGAGGAGCCTGTGGAACAGTTTATAAGGCAACGACGCATTCTGGACAGACTATAGCTGTCAAAAAGTTAGCATCTAACAGGAAGGGGAATGGCATTGAGGACAGTTTTCGGGCTGAGATTTTAACTCTTGGAAAGATCAGGCATCGTAACATTGTAAAGTTATATGGCTTCTACAATCATCTGGGATCTAATCTGCTTCTTTATGAATACATGGAAAATGGTAGCCTGGGCGAATTGCTTCATGGTGCCTTTTGTAGCATGGAATGGCCTACTCGTTTCTTGATTGCACTTGGAGCTGCTGAAGGTCTTGCATATTTACATCATGATTGCAAACCAAGGATTATTCACCGCGACATAAAATCCAATAATATTCTTCTTAATGAGAATTTTGAAGCACATGTTGGTGATTTTGGTTTGGCAAAAGTTATTGATATGCCTTATTCTAAATCAATGTCAGCCATTGCTGGATCATACGGCTATATTGCCCCTGGTAAGTTCTGTTTTGGTTATTCAATATTTATTCATTAGATTATTTAATCATCACTTTTAGAAGACATTAGGCTCAACTTTTTCATCTTTTATGTAAATTAATGCTATTTTGTGCTTACGAATTAACTTAACGTATTATTGCTTAAAATTAAGGCTTGTTAATTTAGCATATTATTATAAATTAAAATCAATAGTTGAGTTTTCTTCACAATGTACAAGATGATCGAATTTCTCTTCTTTAGAGCTGTACCCTTTGCTTGCTAAGATATCTAGTAAAAAGAAGAAAATACTGACAAAAAAGTGCTTTATTATTATATATCCTTGAATTTAACTGAAGCGATACATAGTAGATTTTGTATTTATAAGTGTTATTTGGAATAAAATAATGGTTTATTGTCTTGAGAAAAGTTAAGACTACTATATATTTAAACTAAATAGGATAGGCATAAGACTAAAATGCCCTTATTCGAACATTCCAATTCAAGCTGAAGCATGTGTATTTATGATGCACGACTTGAAACAAAAGACATAAGTAGACTCTTACTAACAAAGCTTTTTTTATGTTACATGAAATCGATGAAAACCTGATATTTAAAGATCGATAATGTTAGAATACGATTGTCGCTATCTGATGGTAAGATACGTATAGTCGTTATATCTTGGAAAGCTTAGAAGGGGTTATTGCACCTTTGACCATGGTCCAGATGTCAAATGTCAATGGTAGCTTGCTTCCAAGCCTTGCCAATATATTTATACTAAATAGGATAGACATATGATGAAAATGCCCTTATTCTAACACTCTTCTTCAAGCTAGAGCATATGTATTTATGATGCTCGACTTGGAACAAAAAGGCATAAATAGACTCTTACTAACAACTGTAGTAAATATATCCCCTAATTGCTTGTTTGACTTAATATACGAGGTACACACATCTTTACGTATTATTGCTTCTCTTATGTAATGACAACCACTTCTATATGCTTAGTTTGTTCATGAAACATAGGATTATTGGCAATGTGGATTGCAACTTGATTATCAGAATGCATGACTATAAGATTCTTCACTCCAATGCCCAATTGATTCATGAGGTTTCTAATCCACATCAATTCACCTGCAGTTTAAGCCATAGCTCGATATGTAGCTTCTACAATCAAACGGGAAACCACATTTTTTTATCCTTCATGTTACAAAATTTCCTCCAACAAAAATGAAATACTTAGTTGTAGATCTTTTATCAAACGAGAATCTATCCAATCTGCATCATAGTAGTTAACAATGTTAAGGTTTTGACCTTTCTGGTAAAGAACACTCGTGCCAATAGTCCCTTTCAAATAACTCAGAATGCAACAAATTGCTTCTCAATGTATTTGCTTAGGCTCTTCCATAAACTAACTGAAAACTCCTACAACAAAGGTTATATCAAGCCTAATTAGCACCTCTAATTATTTTTATGCTTTCAAGAATGGAACATCTTGATATCAAAATCAGGATAAAAGAAAAAGAGATAAAAATCCTACAGAAACAACTTGAGCTGCTATATCTCGAGAAATCTCTTATGGAGACAGGATAGAAACAAGAGAAACTTAATTGTTCAAAACAACCTCTAGAAACCAAAAGCTCAAAAGAGAAATCTTCATTAAAAATTTAATCTAAAGAAGGTAAAACTTCTAAAGATAAAGAGGAAGAACCTAATAGTTCACAAAAAACTTTTGAAACCAAAAAACTCAATTGGGCAGATGAGGCAGAAAAAGAACATGAAAAATTTTATGTGGTCTAATGGCCCAAAACCAGGAATTTATAACAACTGGGCAAAAACCAGTAAATCTATTTTAAGAATTAGTGGAATAACTCATAGAGTCTTCACCAATAAAATAGAAGCCGAAGGTTTTTAGAGAAACATCTCTTCCAGAGACATAAAAAATAGTAAATCATTTAGTGCTATTCAGGGAGACATTCCCTAGAAATACTCCAATCATTGAAGATGAGAAGGACCAATATAGAAATTTTAGCAAACCACAATGGTTGAGTCTCTATAACTTGACCAAAAAGTCTACCTAAGAATATATTGAAGATATGAAGTTCTATATTACAAACAAGGAATTTCCTGTAAAAAATAAATTCAATATCTTGGAAGGAGTTGATATAATATTTATATATAAAGCTTTTAATGCAGGAATAATAGAAAATATATATCTAGGAATTAATTTAAGTGAGTTACGTTATTTTCTAGAGAATTTTAAAAGAGCAATCAAGAACTTCAGAAGGAAGATTAAAGTAGATGACAAATATATTTATCTTAGATTTTTCAGTTCATTAATAAAATAGAATGAGGAAGGATGTATTAGTCCCTACCACTTTATCAAGATAGGAATTTCTAATACAAACAGAGAAGTTTCTAAACGAAGCGCACTTCCAGAAAATGAATTCAACATAGAAGAACTCTATGTACTAAGAGGTCAAATGTTAGGCCAAATTTACTATGAACTTAATAAAATTGACAATTTTATTAAGATTAAAATAAATTATTCAACTAGTAAAGTCATCATCATTTTCCACAGTAGCATGACTCTGTCTGAAGAAGATGGTGAAAAAATTACTAAATATGAAACCAATTTTAACTGCAACAACTTGGAAATTGGTAAGGTATTCTACAATCATTGAAGATGAGAATGACCAATATAGAAATTTCAACAAACCACAATGGTTGAGTCTCTATAACTTGACCAAAAAGTCTACCCAAGAACATATTGAAGATATGAAGTTCTATACTACAGACAAGGAATTTCCTGTAGAAAATAAATTCAATATCTTGGAAGGAATTGATCTAATATTTATATATAAAGATTTTCATGCAGGAATAATAGAAAATATATATCTAGGAATTAATTTAAGTGAGTTAAGTTATTTTCCAGAGAATTTTAAAAGAGCAATCAAGAACTTCAGAAAGAAGATTAAAGTAGGTGATAAATCTGTTTATCTTAGATTTTTCAGTTCATTAATGAACTAGAATGAGGAAAGATGTATTAGTCTCTACCACTTTATCAAGATAGGAATTTCTAATACAAACAGAGAAGTTTCTAAACGAAGTGCACTTCCAGAAAAAGAATTCAACGCAGAAGAACTCTATGTACCAAGAGGTCAAATGTTAGGCCAAATTTACTACGAACTCAAGAAAATTGACAATTTTATTAAGATCAAAATAAATTCAACTAGTAAAGTCATCATCATTTCCCACAGTAGCATGGCTCTTTCCGAAGAAGATGGTGAAAAAATTACTAAATATGAAACCAATTTTAACTGCAACAACCTAGAAATTGGTAAGGTATTCTGCTTATATGTCAGAAAAGCCACCAAAGACCACGAATGCATTCTCTGCATCAAAGACCGAGAAGATAAAGATGCATCATCATCAACGTCATCAAAAGAATCGTCGGTAGAAAACGACAAAGAAATATAAAGAGAGGGATTGTCTGCAGAAGATGATAAAAAAAATAAAGATGTAGACCCACATCTCAGTCGGCAGTATGTGCCAAGGAAAAGAGAAGTGACTATCATTAAAACAAAAAGTAGAAAAATTATTAAAGCAAGGGTAAAATGATAATTATAGTTTTGTAAACAGGGATTCCTTGTACTATAAAAGGAACCCTTATGCTCATTTCAAAACACACATGAATACACAAAAATCTAGAGCTCTTTACTATAAAACACACATAAAACTCTAGCATAGAAAACCCCTCTATCTAGAAATCCCAAAACTAATAATGATATTCCCAGCAATTATAAGCGGTTAAGCACCTCTTCAATGTTCTTAGTTGACCTTAAGTTGTAATAATTATTATCCTATAAATAAAATGGAGTTCAATTACTCTTTTCTAGTAAGTCAAATATTGGACATTATTTATGTACGGATGTAGAAGGCTTACCATTGCCAGGAGGGCTTTGAGGTTTGAGCAAAGATGAGGCATAACAGGTGTAACAAAAGAAGATGGACAGAAGGGAAGACCGTGGTAGACCCATCAAATTCAGGTGTAATAATTATAAATTTAAGCCAGTTAAAAATCTTGAATGTTTAGATATTTGCTTACAACAAGATAACTAATAATTCCAAATAAAATCAAAGATAAAAATCTAATTTTATTAGAAATATTTAATAAAGTTTATCTCTATCATTTAAATGAATACTTTAAAGAGAAGATTATGAAACTTGTCTTGCAAAATGTTAAAAGATTTAACACCTTATTAGATATCTACACAGATTATATTAAAGCTATCAAAAACATCATAGATCATTCTGTTTTAAGGATATTAAAAAACTATTTTAGTCAAAAATATGTAAGAATAGAGGAAGAGGAATTCAACAACTTAATGTTTGGATACTACTTTGAAGATTATAAGTACACTGTATATACATAAAAAAAACTTGTTTGTAAACTACGAAGAGGACAAAATAATATGCATTCAACACATATGATTTATCAAGATAATATTTATGAACATTGAATCATTAGTACATAAATTAGAATTATTAGATTTAACAAATGAAAGAATAATTTTTAATTTTAAAAGACACTTAATATATTCAAGATTAGAATTAAGTAATCGACATAATGAATAACATAATATACTAAACAATTATAATGAATATAGAAGAAAATTAGATTTATACCAACAAATAGTAAGCTTTTTAGACAAATTATTGTCTTATGTAAATAAACAAAGACTATCAATTAGGTCAATATTAACCCCAATTAAAAATTGTATTGATCCACAAAAATTGGTATTAGACCATGTAAAAGAAGCAAGGAACTCTCACTCCTGTAAGATAGAAAGGGAGGCTTTTGGATTTGCTCCATGTTCGAGCCTAAAGAAAACCTTTATCGGCCGCATGTGCTATCTAATAGATACCATAAGGCTGCACCGACCCAGTGATCATTTTCTGACACGTTTTTTAGCTTACACTTATTAGTATCAGAGTCAAAGAATAGTATTTTAAATAGTAATGGATGAAAAATTAACACCATTAAGAATAAAAGACATCAATGGTATTAATCATAAATCTAAGAATATTTTAGATATTTTATAAACAACGAGGGCATAAATGAAGATATGTTAAACTCCCACGAGTATTTGAGATATTATCCCTTAGAAAAGTTAAGATTACATTTATACTAAATTGGATATAATAAGGAACTCTAGACTGTTGCGCATGCTATCATTTCAGAGACTGTGCTCTATGAAAGATATTTTATTCGTCAAAATCTCTTGGTAAAGTATGCAAAATAAACTTAACAATGTGTCAGTACAGTGGCAAATCTTCACAATGATTTACTGTCTCCAGCTTATTATTATTGTTGTTGTTGTTGTGGTCTCTTCTAAATTTGTAAAATTTTGGTGTTGAACATTATTGATGTAATTTCTGCTTTTGTTGCAGAGTATGCATACACCATGAAAGTTACAGAAAAATGCGACATCTACAGCTATGGTGTTGTTTTGCTGGAGTTGCTTACTGGTAGAGCTCCCGTGCAGCCAATAGAACAAGGGGGTGATCTTGTCACTTGGGTCAGACACTATATTCGGGATCATTCATTGACACCTGGGATTCTTGATGCTCGTTTGGATCTTACGGACAAAAATACAGTGAAACATATGCTTAATGTCTTAAAGATTGGTTTCATATGCACGAATTTGTCTCCTTATGACCGGCCATCAATGCGTGAAGTAGTCCTAATGCTTATCCAATCCAATGAGCAAGATTGGAATTTCGTTCCTTCTTCAACTGATGCTATTCTTCTAAAAGATGCGTTATAAATGTCTGCTCCATCCTTTTACTAACTGAAATCTCCTGCTAATTCCTCTTCTTTTCGCAAATGGAAAATGGTAATTTCCTGTACATTTGCTATGGATGATTACCCTTTTTTTTCACACACTCGGGGTTATTATTGTTGCTCCTTTTCAAATTTCTGTATTTTATTTTACATTTGAAAGTATATAGCAAAAGTCGTTGTATAGTAAAAATTACCATTTTTTTGTGTGTTTACATGTTATATAAATTGGATTTGCTTAGAGTATTGTGTATATTTATTGATGTATGTTGGTGTAAGTTTCATTGTAATTGTGTTTGTATGTTGACTCTCAGTGTACAAAACACAGTTTTTGTTATTTTACTTGGTGTTTTCTTTTCTTCTGTGTAAGGTTTTCTTCCTCTGTTTAATATTGGTTACTGCAAATCAATAATATACATATGCATATAATTAGGAATATTATATATACAAGCATATTTACACACATTATGAAATTGGTTTTCGTATTGTGTATATCGACGTTATCGCTTATGTTTTTTGGTTTGTTTTGGATGTGGGTATTTATGGAATGTACTTGACAATTTTTGGAACAAAAATTGTAACTTTTTACCAACTTGTCCCCAAGCTTGCCAAGGACCTCGCCACAAGTGGTGGTGAGGTGGCAATTTCAAGTTCTATAAATATCCCTTCTTTATTTCTTATTTGGTATCCATAAAAATATAACAAAGTTCTACCAAATTGAGATCTTGCTCTTTCTATTTTCGAATCACTAATACCTTGTGTGTTGTTTAGTATTAATAATTCATGATTGTGTTAGAAAAACTGTGGTTATGAGTGGTGAGTACTTGAGACAGTGTTTGCAAGTAGTTTATGTGAGGTGAGCCATGCATTAGCTGATAGTTAACTTTGTGCAACTTTTTATATGTGAGAATTTCTTTGTGATAGTGGGTAGAGTTAAATTTTTTGAGTTATCACATCTTGGATTGTGTGTCCCTTGGTGGTTTATGGTGGATTATGTGTCATTTGTTGTTTATTGGGTGTTCGTATTCGAGGATGGTTCAGTTGATTATACATGTCACTCATTATTGATTCGTGTTTCTGATCACACCACATTGTGTGGTGTTGGCTCTAAAGGTGAGTTGAGTTCGTGTGTTGAAAAGACATTGTGGGAGTAGCAAGCAAAAGTAGCAATAGGCAGTTAGGACGGAGGTTCCAATTGATAGAGATATCAGTGGTTTTAATTTATACAAGAGTTGTAATTGTTTTATTGATTAGTGGATTGTTTGCTTCTTAATGGTTGCCTTAACTAATCCGAGGATGTTACCACATAGATAGGGTTTTTATATGGGTTTATCTTGTTATATCTAGTGTTCTGCATACTCAAATGTGTAGTTGGTACAATCAAAGTTTAAATGGTATATGTCTCTACATATTGAAGTTTAAATTCTAATTAGAAAGCTTTTATTGAATTCTCTATCCATTTTCTTTTTACTATGAGTTTTTTGACTATTGTGTAACTTATTTGTTGCTTGTGTCTGGTTGTCTGTGATTTATGCATTAATAGGCTTCTATTAAGTGATGAGTTCTTTAGGAGCCAATATCTTCTTAACTTAATTTTGTATCAGGTCTTGGATTCTTTCAATGTTGCTATGCATATTTAGATTGATGCATTAGTATAATTTGAGTTATTATCTTGTATATGCTAACATACTAGATGTAGATTCTGATTAAAAAGTATATTTGCTATTGTTGTTGTATGCCTTCTTTCCTTTATTTGTTGCATATTGCTTATATTGTAATAAATTAATCTACCTGTTCCGTTATTAATTTATATTACTTGTGTCTATTATGTGCATGTAAGTTTGCTGCGAGTCTTTAAGGTGTCTGTATCTCCTTATCCTAGTTGTGTGTCAAACTCTTTAATTGGTTTGTTAGGTTTATTTGATTACATGGTGCTTGAAGTTTGCTATGTTTATGCATGCTGCTAGCCTGAACAGGAGCCTGTGAGGCAAACTGTCACTATAGTGTTCACTGCAGTTTCTTCTTTGTTGCTACAGGTTGTTTTTATTATATGTTGAATTGAGAATGTTGTTTTGTACTTCTCTTATATTAATTGCTCAATTTACATTGTGAGACTTGCTTGCCCGAATTAATATAGAGTTCGTAAAAAGATTCCATGGGTTGGCATTCTCATCCTATGTCTAAGTATCAGTTACCTATTTGAGTCGAAAGAATAATTGATCTTGGTGTAATTATTCTTACAAATTGGATTCTTAGTTGAGCATGTCATTTGTAATGCCATGTTGGAAAAGAGGTATGTAATGCCATGTTGGAAAAGAGGTAAAAATCAATCAGTCTAAAAGTTCAAACTTGTAAGAGGAGGGCTTAACATTTTGTTTATACTTTTTAACACTCCCTTTCAAATATAGGCTAACATGTCATTCAGTTTAATATTTTGTCTATCTTTGCAAAGACCATCATTTATACTTTCTTCAATACTAGTTTTTTTGTTCTTTTTGCAAGGCCAATCAATTTGAAAATTTAATGAAATTTTGGGGTTAGTACAAGGATTCGATTCCATGAGTTTACTGTTATGATATTATGAAAAAATGTCACATACCAATTTTCATAAAAACTTAAGCTTTTAAGACATGTAATAATTATTCTCTTATATGTTATATTTGTGTGAAGTGACTCAAATCAAATGTGGTAATCAGATGTGGAAAATTGAATGATTAAGTCCTCTTTAATTTCTTGTATCTTGATACCTACATATAACATCAGGTTAAGTAGAGAGGGAGATACTTTTCATAAATGAGATCAAGAGTGTGCGTATGCCTTGTGTTCTTGAGAGAGTAATTTGTGTGTGAGTTGTGAAAGATCTAACAGTCTAACAAATGAGTGATTGTTTAGGGTGTAATCTCAGATGGACTTATAATGGACTTTGAAGGGTATTGGCCGTCCCTTGGACTAGGCTCTCAAGTTGTGGTTGAACCATGTAAAATATTTGGTGTGTTGTTATTATATTTTAATTTCTATATATCTTGCTTGATTATGGATTGTAGTTCTTGATTGCATGCAAGTTGTTATTCTAACAATTGTGGTATCAGAGCCTTGGGAGTTGGAGAAGTGAAAACTAAATTGTTCTTGATAAAATATTGAACATGATCAATTCAAAATTGCTCTTGAGAAGATTCAAGCCAAGTTCATGAGATTTTGTGGTTGAAATCAAGCCAGATGGGATATACGAAAAATGAGATAGATAAATTCGATGGATCAAGAGACTTTGAATTATAGAAACAGAAGATGTACTCTTTGCTTGTGTAGCATCAATGATGAACCAGAATGTCCAAAGAATTACATAGCGAAGAAATTACTTGAGAAGGCATTACTAGCATTATCTTGAATCTTGCTAATAATGTTATAAAGCAAGTGAACAAGGAAAGAATTGCTCTTGAAGTGTGAAAAAAGTTAGATGAACTATTCTTGATGAAGTAACTTTCAAGTTGAATCAATTTGAAGGTGCAACTGTTTGGATTTAAGATGGATTTATCTAAAATTTTGAAGGCAAATTTAGATGAATTAAAGAGGGTGACCATTGAACTTGCAGTCTCTGGTGAGGAATTGTCAGATGAGAATCAAGCTATCACTTTTTGAACTTAGTACTAGAATTGTTTAGAGATGTAAAGAATGTTTTACAGTATGGTAAGGATGGGTTTAAAATTGATATTGTGTTTTTAGCTATTAAAACCAGGAATGCAGAATTGAGAAAATAGAAGAAAGATCTTGGAAGAAGTGAAAAGGGAAAGGATAGTGGAGATATTATGTACACAAGGAGTAGAATAAACAAAAAAGAGTCAAGACCCAAGAAAAAAAAACCAAGATCTCATTCATGAGGTAGATCACAATCAAGAAAGAGATCCAACAAGGGTTAGGCTTGCTTGAAAAAGGGCATCATAGAAAAGATTACCCTATCTTGAAGAAAGGTTTTGAGAGGTCAAATGAGGGTGAGATTGATCTGGTTACTGATCAATTAGAAGATGCTAAAATCCTTGCTATTTCAACTGAGAGATCAGATAGGGAATGGATAATTGATCTTGGGTGTACATGCCATATTTGTCTAGTCAGAGAATCATTTGTGAACTTTAGAAGTGTTGCTAATGGACATGTGATGTTGGGGGAAACTCAAAATGTGAAATCAAAGGAATTGGCTAAGTGAGACTAAGCCTGTGATGGATTACGATGTTAGGTATATCCTTGAAGTAAATGAAAATCTAACCTCTGTTGGTATGTTAGATGCAACTGGGTTTACTTTTAAGGTTGAGAAATAAAATATGGAAATATCTAGAGGGTTTCTAATTATGTTAAAAGCTAACAAACAAAAAGGATTCTATGTTCTTGAAGATGAAACATCTCCCAATAATGTAGCTATTGTTAGTCATCATCAAGGTAAGTCTATAATATGGCATAAACACATGGGTCATGTAAGTGATCATAAGTTACAACTATTGTCAAAAGAGGGTTTATTAGGTAATGATAAAGTCACAAGTGTCCTTGTAAAATTGCCATTTGATGCAAAGGTGTTGGGTTGCAAGTTGTTGTATAAACTTAAAGAAGGAATAGAATCAGCTGAACCAACCAAGTACTAGACCTTTTGCACAAGGGTACACACAAGTAGAAGGCGTGAATTACAATGAAATCTTCTCCCCTTGGTAAAATATACATTATTACAAAAAATGTATTAAAGTTGGTTAAAAATCGACTTTAAATCATTTTTTTTACAAATTTACTCATTTTCTATTATACTCAAATTAAAACTTCGATCACTACATAACAACAAGAAAAAAATATATTTAACAAATAGTTTAAATAATACAAATAATTGAAAAATAAAATATTAGTTAATAGCAAAAAAAATTACGATGGTGTATTCTTATCTTGATATTATAATACAAACCTACATATATAATACAAAAAGTTATACACATAAATAACAACACATAATAACAGAAAAAATATGAATAATAAGTGCTTAGAATTAATAGAAATACTTACAAGATGAAATGAAGTGACAAAATGAAGGAAATGAAGAAAAAATGGTATTTTATAAGTGAGAAATGGGTATAAAAAATTTGAGTATTTTGCTCAAAAAAATAAGGGATCTAAAAGATTAGTTAGAGAGGAAGAAAACCTACTAACCAGCGTTGGAAATGGTGGTCATAAGTGGCCGGAAAATGAGAAAGAGTGGAGGAGGTTTTGGGTTTTTGAGAGTTATACAACGCTTGGAATAGTTTTTGTATGAGAAAGAAAGAAAATAAAAGAATTTATCCACGCGTGTAGCGTCGGTTCTACGTGTCAATCGACACTATCCACATAGCGTAGCGTCGGTTGACATGTGGAACCGATGCTATCCACATTGCGTAGCATTGGTTCACCATGTCAACCGATGCTACATCCACATGTAGCGTCGGTTTGATACGTTAACCGACGCTATATCTTATGTGGATAGCGTCAGTTCTACACCGAATCAACTTTAAATTCATTATAAGTCAATTTTTTTCCAAAAACTAACTTTACATATCAAGTTAAATACCCCTTTTATAGTAGTGATATTTCTATTAGACTGTTATTTTTAATTGTTACACACTATGACATGCACCTTGAGCAACTAGATGTTAAAACAATCTTCTTGCATAGAGAATTGGGAAAAAAATCTTATGAAGCTACCAGGGTTACTCACAAAAGGGAAAAAAGGACTAGGTATGTTTACTAAAGAAGTGTCTTTATGGTCTCAAACAATACCCATACCAATGGTACAAAAGATTTGATGGATATGTGTTTTTAATTGGTTGCAAAAGGTAAGTATATGACTAATTTGTGTATCTAAAGGTGGAGCCTCAACATGTAAGAGTTCATCTACTTTTATATGTAAGATGTTATGTACTTAGCATGTGATAACATGACTAAGATAATGAAAATCAAGGAACTGTTGACAATAGAATTTGAAACGAAGAACCTAGGACATGCAAAGAAAATCCAATGTACAAAAATTTCAAGAGATAGAAGCATTGGGAAGTTATTTGTCTCAAATGATCCTATTTTAAGAGGGTATAGGAGAAATATAATATGGATGATCCTAAGATGATTTCTTTTTTTTAGAGGGGGGGAGGGAGGGGCACTGAATGAAGCTATTAAAGAGGCAATATGGATCAGGGGTATAAAAGAGTTTTGGCCTTAAAAATGAAACAATTCCTATACATTGTTATAGCCAAAGTTCAATCAGTACTGAAAAAACCCAATGTACCAAGAAATAACCAAGCACATATATGCTAAGCTTTACTTTATCAGGGATGTTGTTGTTGAAAATCAACACCAACATAATAATTAAAGATGAAGTAGTTGAAGAAGTAGAGAAATAAATGAAGAGGTTGAAGGATGTAGAGAAATAAATGAAGTGATTGAAGGATGTAGAGAAATAAATGAAGTGGTTGAAGGATGAATAAATAAGGTGGTTGAATGTTGTAGAAAAGAGAAGTTTGTAGATAATATTTGTGTGGCTAGGATTATTTCTTAGTTTTATATTTGTGTGGTGTAGATTGCATGGTAAGGAATATAAATAACCTACCTTGCATTTGGTTTAATCATTCCATAAAAAAAAGTCTTTGTATTCTTAGTTTGAGTGTGAGTTGAGAGCTTTCTCTTTGAGTGTTTGTATTTCTCTTCAAATTGTGAGTTACCTTTGAAAGGTGTTATAGTGGGTATAATACAAGTAGTTTGTTTACTTGTTTGGATCAAATATTAGTAAATTTAGAGTTGTGTATTCTAAATTTTACTCAACAATTCATATCAGAGTGGGACGGTCAATGATCGTTCTTAGTGGAGAGTCGTGAGGAGTTTGGTACTCTACAAGTTTATTAGTCAAACTTATTCAGTATAGTCAAAGTCTTACCGACACGATAGGTGATCTTCAAGTAGTTAGACGAATCAAGAAGCTCAATAACAAAAACTATAACACATGGGCAACATGTATGTAGTCTTACCTACAAGGTCAACACTTGTGGAAGGTTGTTGGTGGTGATGAAGTTACACAACCAACAGTGGAAGATGCAAACAACATCTTACGAAAGTGGAAAATTAAAGCAGGCAAAAGTGATGTTTGCTTTGAAGACCACAATTGAAGAAGAAATGTTGGAGCACATTCGGGATGCAAAAACACCAAAGGAAGCATGTGACACTCTTGTTACACTCTTTTCAAAGAAGAATGATACAAGATTGCAACTTCTGGAGAACGACTTGCTATCGATGGCGTAACGCGACATGATGATTTCCCAATACTTTCACAAGGTAAAATCGTTATACCACGAAATTTCAGAGTTAGATCCGAAAGCTCCTATTGGGGAAACAAGGATAAAGAGAATAATTATTCATGGTTTGAGACCCAAATATCGAGGGTTTGTTACCGCTATACGAGGATGACCGACATAACCATCTCTTATTGAGTTTGAGAATTTGCTGGCCGGTCAAGAAGCTATGGCTAAGAAAATGGGAGGAGTCTTACTGAAGGGTGAAGAAGAAGCGCTCTACACTAGCAAAAGCAAAGGCACTTTCAAGCGGTACAATGGAAATGGATATAAAAATGATGGTGACAAAGGAAAAATTCTCAAGGAAAGGGAGGCTTTCATCTTGGGGGAGCTTGGAAGAACCGCAATAACAATAGAAAATTTGACAGTGAATGTTACAACTACGAGAAGATGGGTCACATGGCAAAAGATTGTTGGAGTAAGAAAAAGCATGTTGAAAGAAATACAACTACTTCTAGTTCTAAGGAGCATAGCGAAGATGGTTGGGATGCCGAAACATTATTCGCTATAGAGGAAGAAGAATTAGCTCTTACGGTGACAACATCAAAACAAATTGACTACAAGAATGACTAGATCGTAGATTCGGGCTGCTCAAATCATATGACAGGTGATAAACAGAAGTTGGAAATCATGTCTGAGTACAAAGAAGGTCATGTAGTGGTGACATCTAACAATTCAAGGTTATCGATAGCCCACATTGTTAAGATGATAGTTACACCTCGATATAGTACTAACTAAGTACCACTTCAAGATGTTTATCATGTCCTAGGAATGAAGAAAAATTTGCTATCTATGGCTCAATTAACATCATCAGGCCACTATGTCTTGTTTGGTCCCCGAGACGTGAAGGTATCATGATCTCAAAATCTCAGAAACACCAACAATGGAGGGGCAACGATTGGAATCAGTCTACGTGATGACAGTAGAATCTGCATATGTAGACAAGACAAGAAGAAATGAGCCAGCATATCTATGGCATATGCAGTTAGGTCACGATAGCTATTCCAAGCTAAGTGTGATGGCGAAGAAGTGGATGCTTAAAGAGCTTCCTCAACAAGACGTGCAAACAGACACAATCTGTGCAGGATGCCAGTATGGTAAAGCTCACCAATTGCCATATGAGGAATCAAAGTTTAAAGAAAAAGAACCATTAGAGTTAGTTCACTCTGATGTATTCGGTCCTGTTAAGCAACCATCAATTGACGGTATGCGATATATGGTGACATTCATTGATGACTTCTCAAGGTATGTGTGGGTTTTCTTTATGAAAGAAAAATCTGACGTATTCTCAAAGTTTAAAGAGTTTAGTGAGTCAACTGAAGGAGAAGTTGGAAAGAAGATCTGTTTCTTGCGCACTAACAACGGCGGAGAATATAGCTCAAGCGAGTTCACTCAATACCTAAGGGAATGTCGAATACGTCATCAGTACACTTGTGCCAACACACCACAAAAAATGGTGTAACAGAGAGAAAGAACCGACATCTTGCAGAAATTTGTCCGAGTATGCTACATGAAAAGAATGTATCTGAGAGGTTTTGGGCTGAAGCGATGAGGACTGTAGCCTTTGTGATCAATAGACTTCCTCAACCAAGGTTAGAATTTGTTTCACCCTTTGAAAAACTATGGAACATGAAACCTACAGTTAGCTACTTTTGAGTATTTGGCTGTGTATGTTATGTATTTGTTCCTTATCATTTACGGAGAAAATTTGACAAGAAAGCTGTTAGATGTATCTTTATAGGATACGAAAGCCAGAAAAAAGGGTGGAAATGTTGTGATCCAATGAGTGGAAGATGTTACACTTCACGAGATGTGGTATTTGATGAAGCATCTTCTTGGTGGTCATCAGAAAATGAAGCATTGTCAGACTCAAGAGAATTTGTAGATAAGTTGTAACAAAAGATGGGGGAGCATACTATTCAATTCCAACCAAGTTTAGAATAATCCAAAGATTTAGACGATGATGGTTCCGAACAAAGAGTAACTCAAAATCCTTGGCAAAATGGCATATATCAACAACTAAATGAAGAAGGTGGGCCTAGTGAAATAGAAGAATCAACTCCACAATCTCAACTCTGTAGGTTAACAAGAACACGAAGGCCAAATCCCAAATATGCCAATGCAACCATAATTGAAGAAGCCATAGAACCTGAGACGTTTGAAGAAGCATCATAAAGATCTGAGTGGATGACAACTATGAAATAAGAGATCAATACACTTCAAAAAAATCAAACTTGGGATCTAGTGCGAAAGCCAAGAGATATGAAACCCATATCCTACAAGTGGGTTTACAAGATAAAGCACAGACTAGATGGGTCAATCAAGAGGTACAAGGAACGATTGGTAACTCGTGGTTTCTCTCAATAGTATGGACTAGACTATGATGAAAAGTTTAGTCCAGTGGCAAAACTTACAACTATTTGAGTCCTACTTGCACTTGCAGCCAACAAAGATTGAAAGTTGTGACAGATGGATGTGAATAATGCTTTTCTTCATGGAGAGTTGGATTGGGAGATCTACATGATCCAACCAATGGATTTTCAGAGCCATGATCATCCTGAATATGTGTGTAAGCTGCGGAAAGCACTCTATGGATTGAAATAAACGCCCAAAGCATGTTATGGTAAGATTGTTGAATTTCTAACACAAAGTGGTTATTCAGTAACACCTGTAGATTCCAGCTTGTTTGTTAAACCCAATGAAGGAAAGATAGCTATTGTGCTAGTGTATGTGGATGAATTAATCATAACCGATGATGATGAGGTATAAATTCTATAAACGAAGGAGAATTTGTCAGTCTGTTTCCAGATGAAAGAACTTGGTCAGCTCAAGTACTTCCTTGTTTTAGAGGTTGATCGCACACAAGAAGGAATATTTCTTTGTCAGCAAAAATATTCCAAAGATTTGATAAAGCGGTTTAGAATGCTTGAATGCAAACCAATTTCGACGCCGATGGAGCCTAATGCCAACATGTGTGCACATGAAGGAAAAGATTTGGAATATGCGAAAATGTATCAAAAATTGGTAGGCAGTCTAATCTACTTAACCTTAACTCAGCTTGACATTTCTTATGCAATTAGTGTAATGAGTCAGTACATGCAAAATCTAAAGAAGCCACATTTGGAAGTAGTTCGACGAATATTGAGATATGTGAAGAGTACAATTGATTATGGTCTTTTGTACAAGAAAGGTGGAGACAATAAGTTAGTTGGTTAGTGTGATGCTGACTATGCAGGAGATTATGCACGAGGAGATCAACAACTGGTATGTGTTTAAGCTTGGTTTTGGAACAATTTCTTGGTGTAGCAAGAGACAGTCGACAATATCATTATCAACCACTGAAGCTGAGTATCGAGCAGTGGAAATGGCAGCTCAAAAGTGTACATGGTTGATACAGCTAATGAATAATCTACATCAACCAGTAGATTATGTAGTATCGTTGTACTGTGACAATCAATCGGCAATTCTTTTGGCAGAAAATCCGATCTTTCATGCAAGAACTAAGCATGTTAAAGTGCACTATCACTTTAATAGAGAAAAGGTTCTGCAAGAAGAAATTGAAATGAGACAAATCAAGACAGATGATCAAGTTGCTGACTTGTTCACAAAAAGCTTAAGCGTTGGCAAGTTCGAAATGTTTCGCTGTTAGCTTGACACAGTAAAAATAGTGAGAATTGGTGTTGAGAGGGAGTGTTGAAAATCAACACCAACATAATAATTAAAGATGAAGTAGTTGAAGAAGTAGAGAAATAAATGAAGTGGTTGAAGGATGTAAAGAAATAAATGAAGTGGTTGAAGGATGTAAAGAAATAAATGAAGTGGTTGAAGGATGAATAAATAGGGTCGTTGAAGGTTGTAGAAAAGAGAAATGTGTAGATAATATTTGTATGGATAGGATTATTTCTTAGTTTTATATTTGTGTGGTGTAGATTGTATGGTAAGGACTATAAATAGCCTACCTTGCATTTGGTTTAATCATTTCATCAAAAACAAATAAGTCTTTGTATTCTTAGTTTGAGTGTGAGTTGAAAGCTTTCTCTTTGAGTGTTTGTATTTCTCTTCAATTTGTGAGTTGCCTTTGAAAGGTGTTATAGTGGGTATAATACAAGTAATTTGTTTACTTGTTTGGATCTAATATTAGTAAATTTAGAGTTATGTATTCTAAATTTTACTCAACAGTTGTGGCTTAAGTTAGTGTAAGAATTGAGAAATTGGAACTGAAAAAATCCTCCAGACATGTTAACAATGCATGTTCCTCTAAGCACGGTCAAATTGTGGTTTAGCATTGCTTAGAGATGGGGAAGGCTAATTCAGGTGGAGAATAGGTAAGGTTAGTGACTGAATAATCATTATGAATGAGTTTGATTATAGGTGGAGATTTTTGTGAAGTGTGGCTCAAATCAAATGTGTATATATCCTAACTAACTTAGACATCAACTTAGTAACTTGACTCAAGTTGCAATCAAATGTGGCCAACTAATTGTTGTCTATTTTGCAGAACATAAAAACGTGTAAGCATACACGGTCACAAGTAATAATATTTGATAAGTAAGTTATCGTTCCCACGGAGATTTGTTACTACAGTTTGTTGAGTACTAAAATTATCTCTCTCTGATTTTATTCAAAACGATCGTTGATTGTAACAAATTTAAGAAAATAGTTTAATAATAAAATAAAAGAAATCTAGGATTGCAATTTTTCACTAAATTAATCAATTCAAATCATATTATTTTCTTTTGATTTATATTTTTCAGTACATTTAATTTATCAACGAAAAACTTCTAATTTTATTCATACATCTCTTCCGAGCTCCGTACAAACACACCTCGTTAAATTAATTCACTATATTCCTATGAGAATTAAATTCACCAAGATTCATTACGTTCTAAGTTCTCAAATTTCCACACATATAATTAGGGTATATTCCTATCCTTCATCATACATGTCATTCTATCTATAAGTAATATACACAAAAATGTCTCTTCTAAGTTTATTTATGTGCCACAGATCATTTGATAAAATTCGTAAATAATCAAAAGCATTAAGCACAAAATAGAATAAATAATTAAACGTCTTATAAATCGTTCAAAAATAATTAAAATAAAAGCATCATAAATTTAGATCAAATGCAACCCTAGAAAAATTAAATTACTTCATAAATTTAAAATAAAAATTACAACAGATACAGAAAAATTAGATGAAAAAGAAAGAAAATTAAAACATAAATATTTGGCACACGCAGAATACAACAAAAGCCAAAAATTGGCTTATCGGTGTTCTATAGTCCAAAACCGAACAACACAAAATAATTTCAAAAACTAAACACTCCAAAAACTCTCCAAAAAAACTTTTTTTCTCTATCATACTATCTCCTATGTATAGCTAAAAAAATACATCTAAAATATTACATTTTTTTTAAATAAATGCGTAAAAAATTGTATCGAAAAATAAAAATCACGCGTATCGATTTTCGATATTTAAAATGTTATTTAAAATCATGCGTACACACAGAGAGGCGCTGTTCTGATTTTTAAATTCAAAATGCATGCCACGTGTCAGCATCTGATTCGCTGCAAGGATTTAATGCAGACACGTGGTAGCATTTCATTGGCTACGGGAAACGGGCACATGATAGATTGTTGCATGGGAGACAACGGCTACAATGCAGGCTGATCCTACGTTTTCACGATCATGGTAACATGCCATATGTCAGCACATGATTGGCTGAAAAATAGAGTGGGACATGTGGCATCTTTTGATTTGCTAAAAGGATTAGAGCAGACACGTGGCAAGATTTCATTCGCTAAAGATTCGGTTGCATGCAGAGATCAGCGCACGGGATCAGAGACGCGCGTAACGTGGGGGACAGTGGCTGGACGTGTCAGACACGTGGGTCCCACCTACACGACGGCCTGCGCGGCAGGTGGGCCCCACTCGGGCACCGAGCCACATGAAAGACAAAATATACACCCACGTTTCTTCTTTGATCGGACGGTCCACGTTTCGCGCGTGTTGTATGGCGCGTGGATTCTTCTCACCTGCGCAAAACAATTAAACTTTTTTAATTGCATTTTGACCCACAAATTTACTTCAAATTACATTTTAAACTTTATTTAATTACAACTAAGCCCTTTTTCTAATTTAAATTAAAATTTTAAACTTTTAATAATTATAATTAAGCTTGATTTTAATTCAAATTATATTTTCGACTTTTATAAATTGCAATTAAACGCTCTTTTATTTGAAATTTTATTTTTGGCCACAAATTTGCAATTAAGTACGTTTTCGATACAAATTATTTAATTTTCTTAAAATATATAAAAAACAATAAACAATAATTTATTAAACTAAAATTAACTAAAAACATTAAGAACATAGCAATTATAATTAATAAAATAGATGAAAATAGCTATATAAAATACAGTTATCACTAATATATTTGGATACACTACATTTACCATACATGATTAAGTGCTCTTTAATATCTTGTATCTTGATCCTTATACGTAACATCAAGTTAAGTGGATAGGGACATACTTTTCATAAATGAGGTCAAGAGTTTGCATGTGCCTATGTTCTTGAGAGAGTAATTTGTACGTGAGTTGTGAAAGATCTAACAATTTAGAAAATGAGTATCTATTGAGGGTGTGATCTTAGATTGATTTAGAGTGGACTTTGAAGGGTACTGTCCCTCCTATGGACTAAGTTCACAAGTTGTGGCTAAACCAAGTAAAAGCTTTGGTGTTTTGTTATTATCTTTTAATTTCTATCATTTCTTGCTTGATTGTGGATTATAGTTCTTAATTGTAGAAAATCAACACCAACCTAATAAATGAAGTGGTTGAAGGTTATAGGAAAATAAATAAAGTGGTTGAAGGTTATAGGAAAATAAATAAAGTGGTTGAAAGAAGTAGAAAAATAAATGGAGTGGTTGAAGGATGTAGAGAAATAAATGGAGTGGTTGAAGGATGTAGAGAAATAAATGGAGTGGTTGAAGGATGTAGAAAAGATAAATTTGTAGATAGTATTTGTGTGGCTAAAATTATTTCTTAGTTTTATATTTGTGTGGTGTAGATTGCATGGTGAGGACTATAAATATCCTACCTTGCATTTGATTGTATTATCCCATCAAAAACAAATAAGTCTTTGTATTCTTAGTTTGAGTGTGAGTTGAGAGCTTTATCTTCGAGTGTTTGTATTTCTCTTCAATTTGGGAGTTGTCTTTGAAAGGTGTTATAATGTCTTTTATTGTGGGTATAATACAAGTAGTTTGTTTACTTACTTGAATTCAATATTAGTAAATTTAGAGTTATGTATTCTAAATTTTACTTAACAATTGGTATCAGAGCGGGACAATCAATGATCATTCTTAATAGAGTTATCTTGAGTCGTGAGGAGTTTGGTACTATGCAAGTTTATTATTCAAGCTTGTTTGGCATAGTAGAAGTCTTGGCAGCACGATGAGTGATCTTCAAGTAGTTGGAGGAATCAAGAAGCTCAACAAAAAAAACTATATCACATGGGAAATATGTATGTAATCTTACCTACAAGGTCAAGACTTGTGGGAGGTTGTTAGTGGTGATGAAGTTACACAACCAACCAACAACGAAAGATGTAAATGAAGCAGGCAAAGTGTTGTTTGCTTTAAAGACCACAGTTGAAGAAGAAATGTTAGAGCATATTCGGGATGCCAAAACACAGAAGGAAGCATGAGACACTCTTGTTACACTCTTTTCAAAGAAGAATGATACAAGACTACAACTTCTGGAGAACAAGTTGCTATCGATGGCGCAACACCATATGACGATTTTCTAGTACTTTCACAAGGTGAAGTCGTTATGCCGCGAAATTTCAGAGTTAGATCCGAAAGCTCCTATTGGGGAAACTAGGATAAAGAGAATAATTATCCATGATTTAAGACTTGAATATCGAGGGTTTGTTACCACTATACAAGGATGGCCGACATAACCATCTCTTGTTAAGTTTGAGAATTTTTTGGCCGGTCAAGAAGCTATGGCTAAACAAATGGGAGGAGTCTCGTTGAAGGGTGAAGAAGAAGCGATCTACACAAAAATGGATATAAAAATGATGGCGATAAAGGAAAAATTCTTCAAAGAAAGGGAGGCTTTCGTCTAGAGGGAGCTTGGAAGAACTGCAATAATAGTAGAAAATTTGATGGTGAATGTTACAACTGTGGAAAGATGGGTCACATGGCATAAGATTGTTGGAGTAAGAAAAAGCCTATGGAAAGTAATACAGTTACTTCCATTTCTAAAGAGTATAGAGAAGATGGTTGGGATACTGAAGAATTATTCGCTATAGAGGAAGAAGAATTAGCTCTTACGGTGACAACGTAAAAACAGATTGACTATAAGAATGATTGGATCGTAGATTCATGTTGCTCAAATCATATGATAGGTGATAAACAAAAGTTGAAAACCATGTTTGAGTACAAGGGAGGTCATGTAGTGGTGATAGTTGACAACTCAAGGTTACCGATAGCCCACATCTGTAAGATGATAGTTACGCCTCGATATAATAATAACTAGGTACCACTTCAAGATGTTTATCATGTCCCAGGAATGAAGAAAAACTTGCTATCTGTGGCTGAATTGACATCATCAGGACACTATGTCTTGTTCGGTCCTCGAGACGTGAAGGTGTATCGTGATCTCAAAATCTTAGGAACACCGAAAATGGAAGGGCAATGATTGGAATCAGTTTACGTGATGTTAGTAGAATCTACATATGTAGACAAGACAATAAGAAATGAGACAGAAGATCTATGGCATATGCGCTTAGATCACCTTAAATATTCCAAGCTAAGTGTGATGGTGAAGAAGTCGATGCTTAAAAAGCTTCCTCAACTAGACATGCGAACATACATGGTCTGTGTAGGATGTCAATATGGTAAGGGTCACCAATTTCCATATAAGGAATCGAAGTTTAAAGCAAAAGAACCATTGGAGTTAGTTCACTCTAATGTATTCGGTCATGTTAAGCAACTATCAATTGAAAGTATGTGATACATAGTGACATTCATTGATGACTCCTCAAGGTATGTGTGGGTTTTCTTTATCAAATAAAAATATGACATATTATCAAAGTATAAAGAGTTCAGAGAGTCAACTAAAAGAGAAGTAGGAAAGAAGATATGTTTCCTGCGCCCAAACAACGGCGGAGAATATAGCTCAACCGAGTTCCCTCAATACCTAAGGAAATTTTGAATACATCATCAGTACACTTATGCCAACACACCACAACAAAATGGTGTAGTGTAGAGAAAAAATTGACATCTTGCAGAAATTTGTCAGAGTATGCTACATGAAAAGAATGTACCTGTGAGGTTTTAGGCTGCAACTATGAGGACTGTAGCCTTTATGATCAACATATTTCCTCAACCAAGGTTAGATTTTGTTTCACTGTTGAGAAACTGTGGAACATGAAACCTACTGTTAGCTACTTTTGAATATTTGGCTATGTATGTTATGTATTTGTTTCTAATCATTTACGGAGGAAATTTGACAAGAAAGTTGTTAGATGTATCTTTGTGGGATAGGCCCGCCAAAGAAAAGGGTGGAAATTTTGTGATCCAACGAGTGGAAGATGCTACACTTCATGAGATGTGGTGTTCGATGAAGCATCTTCTTTTTGGTCCTCAGAGAAGGAGGCATTTCTAGACTCTAGAGAATTTGGAGACAAGCTGCAACAAAAAATGATGAAGCATAGTATAAAATTCCAACCAAGTTTAGATGAATCGAGATATCCAAACAATAATGGTGCCGAAAAAAGAGTAACTCAGAATGGAAAACTGACATATATCAATAACTAAATGAAGAAGGTGAGCTTAGTGAAAGGGAAAAATCAACTCTACAATCTCAACTCCGTAGGTCAACAAGAACAAGAAGGCCAAATCCCAAATATGCCAATGCAAGCATAGTTGAAGAAGTAATAGAACCTGAGACGTTCAAACAAGAATCACAAAGATCTGAGTGGATGAAAACTATGAAAGAAAAGATTGATGCATTTAAGCAAAATAAAACTTGGGATATGGTGTGAAAACCAGGAGATGTGAAACCCATATCCTATAAATGGGTTTACAAGATAAAGCATTGTCTAGATGGGTCAATTGAGTGATATAAGGCACGATTGGTAGCTCATGGTTTCTCTCAATAGTATGGACTAGACTATGATGAAACGTTTAGTTCAGTGGCAAAACTTACAACTGTATGAGTCTTACTTGCACTTGCAGCCAACAAAGATTGGAATTTATGGCAGATGGATGTGAAAAATGCTTTTCTTCATGGAGAGCTAAATTAGGAGATCTATATGATCCAACCAATGGGTTTTCAAAGCCAAGATCATCCTGAATATGTGTGTAAGCTACGAAAAGAACTTTATGGATTGAAACAGGCACTCATGGTATGGTGTGGTAAGATTGCTGAATTTTTAACATAAATTGGTTATTAAGTAACACCTACAGATTCTAGCTTGTTTGTCAAAGCTAATGAAGGAAAGCTAGCTATCGTACTAGTGTACATAGATGATTTAATCATATCTGGTAATGATGAAGAAAAAATTCTTCGAACAAAGGAGAATTTATCAATCCGTTTCTAGATGAAGGAACTTGGATAGGTCAAGCACTTCCTTGGTCTAGAGGTTGACAGCACACAAGAAGAAATATATCTTTGTCAATAAAAATATTCCAAAGATTTGATGAAGCGGTTCGAAATGCTTGAATGCAAACTGATTTTGACGCCAATGGAGCCAAATTCCAACATGTTTGTACATGAAGAAAAAGATTTGGAAAACGCAAAAATGTATCAAAAATTGGTAGGTAGTTTGATCTACTTAACCTTAACTCGACCTAACATTTCTTATGCAGTTAGTGTAATGAGTCAATACATGAAAAATCCAAAAAAGCCTCATTTGGAAGCAATTCGACGAATATTGAGATATGTGAAGAGTACAATTGACTATGGTCTTTTGTACAAGAAAGGTGGAGACATCAAGTTAGTTGGTTATTGTGATACTAATTATGCTGATTAAGCTTGGTTTTGGAACAATTTCTTGGTGTAGCAAGAGATAGCTGACAGTATCATTATCAACCACTGAAGTTGATTATCGAGTAACATCAATGGTAGCTCAAGAGAGTACATGGTTAACACAGCTAATGAATAATCTATAACAACCAATAGATTATGCAGTTCCATTATACTGTGACAATCAATCGGAAATTCGTTTGACAGAGAATCTAGTCTTTCATACAAGAACTAGGCATATTGAAGTGCACTATCACTTTATCATAGAAAATTTTTGCAAGAAGAAATTGAGATGAGGAAAATAAAGATAGATGATCAAGTTGCAGACTTGTTCACAAAAAGCTTTAGTATTGGTAGGTTCAAAATGTTTCGCCGTCAGCTTGGCATAGTAAAAATAGTGAGAGTTGGTGTTGAGGGAGAGAGTTGAAAATCAACACCAATCCCATAAATGAAGTGGTTGAAGGTTGTAGGAAAATAAATGAAGTGGTTGAAGGATGTAGAAAATTAAATGGAGTGGTTGAAGGATGTAGATAAATAAATGGAGTGGTTGAAGGATGTAGAGAAATAAATGGAGTGGTTGAAGGATGTAGAGAAATAAATGGAGTGGTTGAAGGATGTAGAGAAATAAATGGAGTGGTTGAAGGATGTAAAGAAATAAATGGAGTGGTTGAAGGATGTAAAAAAGAGAAATGTGTAGATAATATTTGTGTGGATAGAATTATTTTTTAGTTTTATATTTGTGTGGTGTAGATTAGGGGTGTCCATGGTCCGGTCCGGTCCGGTTTTGCCTAAATTTTTTTTAACCAAACCGGACCGTTCATATAGTTGAAACCGGACCGGACCGGACCATTCGGCTATCTAAAATGTTAAAACCGAACGGTTTGGTCCGGTTTGGTTAACAATTTTGAATGGTTTTTAACAATTAATAATAAATAAATATGATTGAGTTTAATATGATATAATTTAATAGGATGCAATCAAATATAATGCTCATTTGTAATCATACATAGATAGATATTATTGTTAAATACATAAATACATAAATAAGATGTTATCAAAATCTAAAATAAAAAAAAGATTAGACATAAAGAAATGAATTCCAAATATCTCATTTACAAAGAATTCTTAAACATATACAAACATCAAAACTCACAATCAACAACAATACATCATTAGATAATAATATTTAAAACTTACCCATTATTAATCATCAACGATCATTGTAGTGTCTTTAATGAACTTTACAATCAAACAAAATCAACATCTTCATAAATGTCTAGGTCATCATTGTATTCTGGTAAGAGGACATGGTCATTATTAATGGAAGAATGAAACCAATTTTGACTACATACTAATGTCTCTACCATTTTAGGATTCAAAGAACTCCTAAATGGATCAAGAATGCGCCCTCCTGTGCTAAAAGCTGATTCTGATGCAACAGTTGAAACTTGAATTGCTAACACATCACGTGCAATGAGAGAGATGATAGGAAACCTAAAAGAATTTGCCCTCCACCATTTTAATATATCAAACTTATCCAACATGACATTTTCACATGGGGTGTTCAAATATTTCTCAACCTCGATTTTCAACTCCAAACTATTTTTCTCCTCTAATCGTTTAAGAAACTTCAACTTTCTTGCTTCCTCAGATGAAGGAATCCTTCCTATTACATCTTGTGATTGAGTCACATTAGATTGAAAATCTTTTCCATGCACTAACATATAGTAAGCTTTGAACATATCCATAAAAGTATTTTTGACATTATCTCTCAATTTTTGAACAATTTCTAAATCATAAATCTCTTCAAATAAGAATTCCAAATACTCTAATTTGTACCTTGGATCAAGTACAAATGCAACATACAACATCTTATTAGTTTTGTCTACATTTCCCCAATACTTCTCAAAAACAAAATTTTCATGCTAATAGCCATATTTTTCAACAACAAGTCATTAGAACCACACCATGTAAGTATTTGAGATTGAATGTTATGTAGTTCTGTAAAATATAAATTTGAAGTGGTGCATAAAGATGCACTGAATGCTAAAGTAGAGTCATAAAAAAATTTCAAAAACTTGACAAAAACACCAGCATTCTTCCAATCATCTAATGTTGGCGACCCAACATTCCATTGCTCCTCATGAAAATAAGAAATAAAGTTTGTTCCTTCCTCTTCTTCAAGATGATCAAATGCTTTTTGAAAATCTAAAGAAGATTTTAACATTAGATATGTGGAGTTCCATCTTGTAGGCACGTCTAGCACGGCACTTCCTTTGGACTCAATATTTTCTTTAATATAACACATTTTAAACTTTTGTAATCTCAAAGGAGAGGATCTAACATATCTCACAGCGCAACGAATACTCATAATAGTACTATGAAGATCTTTAAGTCCTTCTCTTACAATCAAATTCAAAATGTGAGCACAACATCGCACATGAAAGAACTCTCCACTCATAACAAGTCCATCATTCCAATTTTTTAGCTTCCTTTTCAAGTATGACACAACAGTATCATTTGAGGAAGCATTATCAAGTGTTATGGTGAATACCTTACATATACCCCAATCACGCAAACTTTGTTCTATCACTCTCCCAATTGTATCACCTTTATGATTCTCAACTTGAAAAAATTTTATAATTCTCTTTTGTAATTTCCAATCTTTGTCAATATAATGAGTGGTTAGACAAATATAATTAATATTTTGAATTGAAGTCCAACAATCACTAGTAAGACAAACTCTTTGCTTTTCACTTATGAAAAAGTTCTTCAAACTTTTTTTCTCATCTAAATAAAGTTGAAACACATCTCTAGAAATTGTTTACCGAGATGGCACATGAAACTTAGGACAAATTTCAGATATAAAGAGAACTTAATCAAAATAATTAAGCTTTAAAAGAGGGGCAACATACGAACAATTTAATTGAAGTTACAAGTTCTAACAGAATTAATTAGTTTCCACTTTCCACCATTTAAAAAAAATGAACTCTGTGAGAAAAAAAATGTTCAAACTTCAGAGTTCACAGTTCAGAGTCTTCAGGCTAACAAAAAAATGACATACTATTCAGATTTCAGAGTTCAGACTAACAAAAAAATGACATACCATTCAGATTTCAGACTAACAAAAAAATGATATACCATTCAGATTTCAGAGTTCAGACTTACCATTCAATTTATTCAAGAAAAAACTACTACCAATCTACCAGTACTCCAGTAGTATTAGACCACATACCTATTTCGTGATTTTCATCCATTGTTGTCATGACACGACACGACGCGAGGAGATGTGGTTAGTTGTTGGTGGAAGCGACGTGAGGAGAGGTGGCTAGTTTCTGGTTGAAGTAACGTGTGGAACAATGGCTAGCTGTTGATGGAAGCAACGCGAGGAATGGTGGTTAGCTGCTGGTGGAATCAACACGAGGAACAGTGGCTAGTTACTGATGGAAGCGACGACGACCAAACCCAGAGCATAGATGAAGAAGTGGAGAAAGCAGAGCGTAGACGACGAAGTGGTGAAGGCGAGCGCAGAGGAAATGAGAGACTAATTTCTAGGGTTAGGGTTAAGCGTTAATGAGTTACGACTTAACCCTAAACTCAAAAACAAAATATATATATATACCCCGGTTTATAATATTTTAAAAAATAAAAATTATTTATTTAATAAAACCGGTCCGGTTCTTCCGGTTTATAATATTTTATAACCGGACCGGACCGTTTTAAAATTGGTTTTATTTAATACGGACCGGACCAGACCGTTTCATTTACAAAACTGCTCGGTTCAGTCCAGTTTGGACCAGTTTTTCGGTTTAAACCAGTCCGGCCCAGTTTTTGGACACCCCTAGTGTAGATTGCATGGTGAGGATTATAAATAGCCTACCTTGCATTTGGATGTATTATCACATCAAAAACAAATAAGTCTTTGTATTCTTAGTTTGAGTGTGAGTTGAAAGTTTTCTCTTTGAGTGTTTGTATTTCTGTTCAATTTGTGAATTGCGTTTGAAAGATGTTATAGTGTTTTTTTATGATTGAAGGTTAACAACTAAATGTATAGTTTAGAAACAAAATGCTTACAATTACAAAACATTTGGTAATCACTTTTAACAAGAAACTTTTTATGGGATGATTCGGTTTCGTGTATCAGTTAGTACCACAAATTGCCATGCCTAACTATTGGTTTTGATGTCTACTAGTTGCCATGACACAAATATAAAGAGTTATAAATAAAAACATAAGATTGTTTAATTTCAATAGTCTTATTTTTCTCCATTATCAACAAAATATTTACAGGAAATTTAAGTAAAACATGTGAAACAAACATGATTATTTATAATTTACATAATTACAACTGAACATGGTGTCCGAGATACTAGTACTTCTACATTGTTGCATATATTTTGTTATTTATTGTTTTACATTTGAATAATTGGATTCAAATGCATCTTCAAAATTGAAGGGGCAGTATTATCATTTTAAAACTACAAATATTACTTAGTAAAATACATTTGTGATATTTTTACAGATGCTTTTATTAATCCATAATAAAAATTAATTTGAATTTTTATGAAGATAAATTATGTTAAAAGAAGTGAATGAAAAATATATTATCTTTTTACGTGAGTGTACATTTTTAATTTATTGAAATGGCTTTTTCAAACATTAATTTTAAATAAAATTTAAAAATATTAAATATAAATTATTCGTGTATCTAGGGAACTTTGAAATAAATTAACGAAAATAACTTTTAATTTGCTGGGATTTTCATTTCCCTTCAAACTATATTGTTTTTAGAAAGTAAATAAAAAAGATAATTAACTTTTTCTCTTAACCCTATGCTAGAAGTGATTATACAGGATATTAAAATTTAATAATTAGTGTATATATTAAATAATAATATTAATTTTGTTTAAAAAAATACCATTAAATAATATATTTAAGTTGGTGATTGTAAAATTATTCCAATGCCCTAATTCAAGTTGAAAAAAAAACATTATCATTTAATCTCTCATATTAGTTTTGTAAAAATGGTTAATTAAGAAAAAAAATTATATTTTTAAAATATTATTATTTTTTATCTAATAATTAAAACACCATTAAAATATCAATCTTTAAAAATGATAAAAGTAAAATTTAAAATGAAATATTTTAAGAAAAATTAAACAATAATAAAATTCAAATAAAAATTATTTAAATATATATTAAAATAAAATAGTGACAATCAACAAATATTAAAAAAATGAGAATTTTATTTATATTAATTGTGACTTTATCATTATTAAAGACTTGTATTTTAATTATCTTTAATCACTTGATAAAAAATAATAATATTTTAGTAAAAAATTCTTAATATAATATGATTTATACTTAATTGATCATTTTATAAAGTTAAGGGAATAAATAACACTGTTCATAACTTACGGGACTAAATGATCCAAATAACTTAATCTAAGAGACTTTTGTGATATTTTTTTCTATATCATAAATTAAAAAATTCTTTACATTCTAATAAAATACAATTAAGGATCAAAACATACAATGGTATAGAATTACTAGACATGGTAAAAGAAACAAAAAACTTGTAAAAAGAAAGAATTGATGTAATTCTTCCTACAAATCGACCACAAAAGCTTTAATTTTTAGCTTCAATTTTATATTTAGTTTTCTTAGCACCCATTAGATTTTTATACTCTCATAAATTTAGATTTACAAAAAATTGTTGAATTTTCTTCTTATTCATCATCATGTTGAATTGAAATTAACTATAGTAAAATAAGTAAAGTGAGGGCAATTACAAAGTCTTTTATTTATCTTTTAGATTAAATTATTATCATAAGATCGACCATCAAGATAAGAGAATGATGAATGACTCACAAGTGATATTAATCATTTATCCATTCAAGATCATCTGATGAAAATATTGTGTAATGGGAAGATTCAAGAAAAGAGTAGTGAAGAACATGGTGGAATCTCTACTATTTGTTCGGATAAAATAGTGTTTTAGGAAATTGCACTCGTAAAAGATTACGAGCATGCCTACAATGCGAAATGCATCCTTCAATGGGTCATCTATTATTAGAATCTAACATAATATAAGAGCATAAATTATTGGGTTTGAATTTTATAAATTCAAAAAATTCCACTAATATTAAATTGATTTTTTTTTTGCTTCCAAAAACTCTATTATAACTTGAGCTGAATGTAAATAATAATTATTATCATTGAGTTTTAAGGTTGTAATTTGAAGAGAGGTCAAACAAAAAGGTGAGTATAGAATCAATAGTATTATCAATAGTAGAAGTTGATTGAGGAGTTCAACCATGTTTAGAAAAAAATTAGCATTAATAAAGTTATAGTAAAATCACGAACCAACGTAAAAGTCAACCAAGTGATCCACAAAGATACCAAATAAAGTTATTTCATCAAAAATAGAATGACCACGTAAGTACGTATTTTATTCAGTACTAACATAAGAGATAAGAAAAAGATTAATTTTAAAAAAAAATGTGTCCAACATGCTATTTCAAACAAATATAATCAACAAGTGGAAACTTTGAAGATACATGGCCAGAGAGGCATTGGAAAACACTAGGAGAGGTAGCAGTAGGGGTTGTAGAAACCAAAATGAATGAACTAGTGTGGATTTGAGAAAAGTTGGAAGATCTTGGCAAGGTCGATGCTAACAGGCTGAACTTGTCTATTCCATGAAGGAAGCCGTTAGAAGGAGACGTAGATCATGATGTTGAGTGGTGGAATGGGATTTGTAACTTTGGTCACATTGGGCTTGCTGTAAGATTATAATTCAATCTAGAAATATTCAGGAAACCATATGAACGCATAATTAAAATACAGTGAAAACAAAATAGATTGAAAACATACCTCTTGCCATTGATCAAATTTCAACACTTCTACAAAAATTTCAATGGATTTTCAATTTGATGCTCTCACTAGTTTCTCACACTTATTCTCTGCGTTTTGATGGTGTATATGAATTAAACAGTGAATAGTGAGAGGACCCAATGCTTTATAAAGGTTCTTCCACCAAGAATCTCATTCGATTTCGGAACTGATGTACTGTTCCAACGAAACAGAACTGTCACCTTGGTTCACCATTACGTTGTACCGCTATGATGTTACATTCTCGCACTTGGTGCAAATGTTAATTGAAATTCTCTTGAGTAACAAAATACACGAATTATAGCGATAGGTCCTCTAAGAGCAAGTATTATCTTCCATGTATTACAATGTATTTAGTTTCTCTAGTACTATACTTTATGTGGTAATGAAACTTAATAAATAAATCCTATATTTATTCTTGGTCCATTAAAATGTATATTTTCTCAAATAAATTAAGGTGCATATAAATATGAGAAAATATCACAATATATAAGAGTTTCATTAATAAATTAATATATACATTTACAAAGTGAAACCAATTCCCATTTTTCTCTACATGATCCTTCAATTTCATTGGTGGCATGCCTTTAGTCAAAGGATCAGCAATCATCAACTCAGAGCTTACATGTTCAATGACCACTTTGTTTTCCTTAACACGTTCTTTTATGGCCAAGTATTTAATGTCAATGTGTTTACTACGACTACCACTTTTGTTTTTCTTAGCCATAAACACAGCAACTGAGCTGTTACAATACAATCTTAATGGCCTAGAAATAGAGTCAACTTCTCTAAGCCTGAAAATGAAACTCTTCAACCATACACCATGGATGTGACCTCAAAACATGACACAAACTCGACCTTCATAGTGAAAGTAGCAGTCAAGGACTGTTTCACACTCCTCCAAGACATGGTTCCACCAGCAAGCATGAAAATATAACCAGATGTTGATTTTCGTGAATCAACACAGCCAACAAAGTCCACATCAGATTAGCCAATTACTTCCAGTTCATCGGTTTGTCTATACATGAGCATATAATATTTGGTTCCTTGTAGGTACCTCTTCACTTTCTTTTCAACTTTCCAATGGTCAACACCTGGGTTACTCTGATATCACCCTAGCATCCCAACAACAAATGCAATGTCAGGTTTGGTACAGACCTGAGCATACATCAGGCTTCCAATGGCTGAAGCATATGGAATGGTTTTCATCTGTTCTCTTTCAAAATTATTCTTTGGGTATTGTTCCAAATTGAACTTATCACCCTTCACAATGAGAGTAATACTTGGTGAACAATCTTTCATCCGATATCTCTCTAAAACTTTATTGATATAGGTTTCCTGAGATAAACCCAAAATGCCTTGAAGTCTATCTCTAGAGATCTTAATGCCAATGACATAAGATGCCTCACCTATATCCTTCATATCAAATTTTTTAGAGAGGAATTGTTTACCTCGTGTAGCAAACCTTTATCATTGGCTGCAAGCAAAATATCATCCACATATAGCACCAAAAAACAAATCTTACTCCCACTAACCTTTTGGTATATACATTAATCCATGACATTATCTTCAAAACCAAATGAAGTGATGACGTTATGGAATTTCAAATACCATTGACGGGAAGCTTGTTTTAATCCATATATGGATTTATTAAGCTTATAAACCAAATGCTCAGCATCACTAGAGAAGAATCCTTTAGGTTGTTTCATATAAACCTCTTCCTCTAGGTTGCCATTAAGGAAAGCCATTTTCACATCCATTTGATGCAAATCCAAATCAAAATGGGCAACCAATGCCATAACCACATGAAGTGAATCTTTCTTAGATACAAGAGAAAATGTCTCCGTATTTTCGATTCCTTCCCTTTGAGTGAATCCTTTGGCAACGAGTCTTGCCTTATCTCTCTCAATGTTGCCTTGTGAGTCTTTCTTTGTTTTAAAGACCCATTTACATCCAATGGCTTTCACACCTTCATGTAACTTGACGAGATCCTAGACTCGGTTAAATGCCATAGAATCCATCTCTTCTTTCATGGGATTGTACCATAAGTTTGAAACCTCATAACTCATGGCTTGTGAAAACGTCTCAAGATCATTTTCAGCTCCAACATTATAGTCACATTCTTGTAGATACACAACATAATCACTAGGAATCACTGATTTTCTTACTCTAGTAGATCTTCTTAATGCTGCATTAACATTATCCCGAGGAGCCGAATCATGTTGTTCAGCTGGTTTTTCAACAACTGTAGGTATCTGTTGAACTTCAACATCTACTGGATCAGGATCAACAACTTGTGGTTCTTCCAAGACTGGTTCTTCAACATGTGTTTGTACTCGAGGTGTGTTGTTAATAATAACGATCAGTCTATTACTTGAAGTGGCACATTGAGCATCTGAATGATCTTTCTCAGAACCAATGCCCTGGAATCGATCGCTCCCACTAATCAAGTAATTCTCAAGGAATTTTGCATTTCTTGATTCCACAAACCTAGTGCTATGAGATGGACAGTAAAATCTATAACCCTTAGACCATTTGGTATATCCAATGAAATACCCACTAATGGTCCTTGGGTCTAGCTTCTTCTCTTGTGGATTATAATTCCTCACTTCAGATGGGCATCCCCAAACGCGCATATGTTTCAAACTCGGTTTCCAACCTTTCCATAATTCAAATGGCGTATTTGAGATAGCCTTGGTTGGAACTCGGTTTAATATATACACAACAGTCTTTAAAGCTTCAATCCACACGGATTTATGAAGATTGGAGTTGCTAAGCATACTCCGCACCATGTCTAATAATGTTCGATTTCTCCTTTCTGCTACTCCATTCTAGTCTGGTGAACTAGGCATAGTGTATTGGGCAACTATCCCATGTTCTTGAAGAAACTTAGCAAACGAACCAGGCGCTTGTCCATTCTCAGTGTATCTACCATAATATTCGCCACTTTTATCTGATCTCACGATCTTTATTTGCTTTCCACATTTTTTATCTACTTCAACCTTAAAGCTCTTAAATACATCTAATGCGTTACTCTTATTATGAAGCATATAAAGATACATATATCGAGAAAAATCATCAATAAAGATGATAAAATATTTCTGACCTTGAATGTCCATATTTGGACAACATATATCCGTATGTATGATTTCTAATATGTTTGAACTCCTATTAGCATCTTTCTTTGACTTGTTGGTATGCTTTCTCTTAATGCAGTCCACACATCTTTCACTAATCTTTTAATTATTTCTATGGAGATATGTCATAATCTCTTATGCCATAACATAGAAGAGTCCTCGTCAATAATACACCTTTTAGTGCCAGCTTGAACATGCATAGCATTATGAGTGGATTTATTTTGTAAATTAATGCAGTAAAGACCATCAAACAAAATACCATTCCCAACATAATCAGATTTATTAAATAAATTGAAAGATGTTTCTGAAAAGTGAAAGGAATAGCCGAAAGGTACAAGTCTTGAAATTGAAATCAAGTTTCTAGAGAAACTTGGAACATAAAAGGTCTTTTCTAATTCTAAAATAAAATCACTACTTAAAATAAAATTACATGTCCCTACAGCCTTCACATGTGAAATCTGATAGAAAAAACGAGGTTGGATTAACCATAATAGATTTATAATAAAAAAAACGAGGTTGGATTACCTTTATTCTCAAGCCATTTCTGAAATCTGATAGAATCCTTCTTCATGTGTCCCTTCTTTTTACAGAAGAAACACTTGGATTCTTTCTCAATATCAGCCTGAGGTGGAATTATCCCTTTTCTTTTACGCGTGTATTGAGATTTTCCTTTCCTGTACGTTGTAGCCAACATTTGCACTTTCACCAAATTCCATAACAAGCCTCCCTTCCTCTTGAACACACATGTTTATTAGTTCATTGATTGACTATTTATCCTTATGTGTATTGTACGAGATTTTGAATGGCCCGTACTGATGTGAGAGAGTGTTAAGGATATAGTGCATTGGGAAGGATTTTGACATCTCAACCTCGAGATGCTTAAGTTGAGCCGCAATGTCCCTCATTTACATAATGTGCTTGCACACACCTTTCACACTGGTGGGTGTTAAAGAAGAGAACTTCATAATAAGGGTGCTTGCTAAAGCCTTATTTGAAGTGACGAATTGATCATCAATGACCTTTAACAAGTCTTAAACATTGTTATGCTGATCAACAGAACCACGAATACCAGCAGAGATTTTAGTCTTAATGAACATCATGCTAAAGCGATTAGATCATTCCCATTATTCATAAAGCATGATATTCTCTTGAGTATTGGTTTGAGTAATTTTAGGTGGTTCTTTTTTCCTAATAGCATAATCAATATCCATCCATCCTAGTTGAAGGAGAATTGTTTCCTTCCATATTTTATAATTATCCCCTTTTAGATCGGGAATGTCACAACGGATATCAAAGAAATTTACATATTGAGAAGTTGCAATTAAAAAGTATATGCTTATTAAATTTTGAGACCTAAATTATAGTCATTATTTACCAATGTAAATCATGAAAAATATGAATCTAGTCACATAAGACTTGTTTGTGGGCTAAAGTTTTAATTCAATTAGATTCATCCTAACTTTACGATAAAACTATCAAATTATGTTCCTTTTCTTAATCCCAGTGGGTAAATTAGAAAATATAATTTGATATTATATCCTAATTAATCACACAAAAATATAATAAAAATTCTTGTGGGATAAGATTTATTATATCACATATGATTAATTACAATTAATGTTTATTTTCTAAATGTGATTCTAAATAAACTTTATTATAGTTTTAATGAATTAAATATGTTGTGGCTACTCTCTAATTAATTAAAATATATGAATCACTTAAATATTAATTAAATCCTTAGGCTTAATTATTGCATAAAACCATAAGCAATATTAATTTAATTTCAAATGTGCAAATATTATCTATCTTAATATTGCATATATGACAATAAATTATGCAAGCAAAAATAAATAATATAAGCACTAATTAAATCCATAAAGATCCATTAACAATTAGTTCCATTATGCATAAATTATTTAACTAAATTTTTATATGTATAATTAATTATAAAATTTATACATATAATGGTTTCTCACACTTATTCTCTGCGTTTTGATGGTGTATTTGAATTAAACATTGAATAGTGAGAAGACCCAATGCTTTATAAATGTTCTTCCATCAAGAACCTCGTTCGGTTTCGAAACTGATGTATGGTTCCGACGAAACCGAACCTTCACCATGGTTCATCATTAAGTTGCACCACTCTGATGTTACACTTGCTACTTCGATGGCGTAGGGATTCATAACAATGACTGCAACTAGAGGTTGGAATGGCATTGGTGGTTAAATTTATTTTTGGGTAAATGGGTGGCAGCAGATGGGGTGTGAGTACTGTTATTAGGAATGAATTCTACTAAATAATAAAGTTATTATGAGTAAATTAATTATTATTTTATATGTTTTATTTCGGTCTTAAATAACTATTATTTTATATGTTATATTTACTCATAACATTGAATAATTATATGATTAAAAAACTATTACGGTATTTATATAATTGGAGATATGGTTTGGGACTAATTTGAAAACATTTACTTATGCTATTGAGTTAAAGTTATTGGAATTAAATTTAGTTAAATCAGAGGTTATAGGTGTTAAATTTAAGGGTATTAACTATTAACCATTAGCTGGAATGCACATGATCTTGTTTATATATTCAATATGAGATGATGATTTTGGTTATTTACTCATTTGTATTAGTTGTTTGCTCTTTATGATGATTCTAATAATTAACGATTTTGTTTCTTATTTTTGTTGATCTTTTGACATTTATGAGAAACTAGTCAAGTTTTATCCTTTTTGAAGAGAGAGAAGAAAAAAAATTGCTCGGTATTTAAAAAGCTTTAAAATTATCATTATTTAATATAATTTAATTTATTAAAAACATTTATATTTATATGATTTTATCATATTTTATATAAATTTATCTTTTCAAAATTATAGGTGTTAATTGATTTGTTTAATTAACAAAAAAAATTTAACCTCAACAAAGGTAGTATTCATATAAAAAAGATAGAATCTATAGATATCAATATATATTTTTAATAACCTAAATAATATGATAAAATATAATTAACTTAATTCTTATATCCATAAATACTACACAGTTATGAATGATAAAAATTTGTATTGTTGTTTATTGAATCCATATTTATTTTTATTTTTTATGTCATTAAATTAGGAAAACAAATCAAAATATCATGACAGGATATTTAAGATTTAATTTCATTTTTAAAAGTTTGAATAATAAATTAAAAACCATATATATTCATTCCTTAGATCGACATTGAGGGTATATTTTTCATTTTCTATAAAATGAATCATGCACTTGCGAGAGTTTTATAAATATAAAGCCAAAGTATTCGAAAGATTGGTATTGCTAACCCGGTGTCGATCTTGTTGTTACTTCGTCAAGTTTTTGGTGCCCTTGTCGGGGACTTTTGGTACAGTTATTAGGAAAATAATAATGTTTTAAAATTATTTATCAAAATTTGAAAACAATTGTGTCGTAGATAATTGTAATTTATTTATTTATTTTGTGTTAAAAAAAGAAAAAAATTAATTTCTGATTTTTAATTAAAAATATATATATAATAAATAAATAAATAAAAATTTACTTTTTTTTCTTAATTAAAAAAAATTAAAATTTTTTAATTTAATTTTTCTTTAATAAAAAATGAAAAAAATTAATTTTAATTTTAATGTAAAAAAAACTTAATTAACTTAGATTTTCACTTAACTTATTTTATTTAATTAATAAACTAGATTTTCACTAACTTAATTTATTAACATGATTAAGTTAGATTTTCACTTAACATAATTTATTAACTTAGATTTTAATTGCATAAAAAGTAAAGATATAAGAAAATTCTGTCTAGATGACCAGTTCTTGGAAGCTTTTGTACCACTAGTTTTTTTCTGAAATGTTGCCCCACCATATTTTCTTGTAAGTACTCTTGGTTAATACTAATTATGTTATTTAACTTAGAGATTATAATAAAATAAAAAATATTCTGAAGCTATCTCCAAAATTTTAAAGTTTTTAATCACAATCTTTGATAAAAAGAGATAGTTGCTTTGTTAGATCTAGGTACAATTGTGTTTTGATGCCTTAGTTATTTGACTTGCACCTAGAAGTGGATTATCTAAAACCCATAATAATACCCCTAGTTTTAAGTAAATTAAATTTTAAAAATCCATAAGGCATGACTTAAAAAGTATAGGTAGATAAACTTGTCCTACATGTAGGTTTGATTGACTGAATGATATGGGACATTGAGTTTATTTAAAATGAAATCCCCCAAGTTACATCTTGCTAAGACATTAAACTAAACACTGGATGAGAGGCAACCCGTCATTTTAGGTAATTTTATTTTATTTGTTTTATTTATTAAATTTGTTTTGTTTATTTTAGTTTAATTGCATGTGAATAATTTTAAAATTGGTAAAAATAAAAATATTTGTTGAGATATTAGAAGTTCACAGCAATTTGTCTATGTGAACTTTTATGATAAACATGATGGATGCACCTACATTTCTCCATCACTACTTACACATCCTCAGGAAATAGGTAACTTTTCTTCTCTTTGCTCTTTATCTTTAATTTACAATTGTTATATTGAGGACAATGTAAGTTTTAGGTTGGAGGTGGTGAAAAGTTACTGTGCTTAATTTCAAAAAATTTAACAATAAAAATGAAAAATGTAATAATTTCAAGTGTAGGAAATTAAATTCAATGACTTCTAAGGGAATTATTTCCTATAATTTTCTTTTGTAGTTAACATTTTCTCACAACCTTTTAGGCTATGTGGGTCATAGTATGTAGATTATACTATATATTCTTCATCTCCCAAATATGTCTTTTTTTCGTAGAAGTCATGTATGAATGAGATAAAGGCATGTATTATCAATTTCTACTTAAATAATTTAATCTAAGAAAATGAAAAATAAATATATGACACTATATTAAGATGAGAAAATTCATACATTCAATGTTAATACCTATAGAGATCATCTAAAAATTTGAAGAAATAAGAAATTTGTTTGGAGTAGGAAAAATATATTTCACTCAGAATAAAGAAAATTAGGAATCAAATTATATCTCACAAGGGTAAGTTATAGGTTGGGGGTGGTGAAAAGTTACCATGCTAAATTCCAAAATCAAATAGAAAAGCCACAAATTAACCACTCAAAACATCCTACAAAAGTGTACAATTTGTACATGGGTCCACTCTCTAAAAATATATGTTGAAAAATCTCTTTAAAAAATAGACAGATAAAAAAATATATAGTATAATTTATATACTATAAGCCACATAGCCTACAAAGTTATGAGAAAAAGCTAATTACGAAATAAATTTATAGGAAATAATTCCCTTAGAAGTCATTACATTTAATTTTCCTACACTTCTAGAAGGTATATATCTTGAAATTTTTGCTTAATGAGTTTGATTGATGCATGAAAATAATATATATGATATATTTATAATTTATATATTTGATTCCTTTCATGAGATCGAAGTTATGTACTATTTTTGAGCCCTTATTCTTTTATAAGTATGCGAACTTATTAGTTCATTTCTAACATAAACTCTATTCGCATACACCTTAGTATGAGTGACTGAACCCATAGGATTCAATATTCTGAGAATATTGACTTGTAAGGATTGAGTTGTAATGAATTCAAATTTCTCATGCTAAAATTGGGTAAATTTAAATTTAAAGTTTTTTGAAATGAAGTATGAAAATGATTTTCAACTAATTATTATTATAAACTATGACTATTTAAAAAGTTGAAAATAACTTATGCTTTAGATTTTAATTATGGTTGTAAAGGAGATTATAAGCATGAGATATTTTTATATTTCATTTCTTCATTTTATTTTAGTCCTTTTACTTTATTTTAAATTTTAGTTAACTTCTTATTTCATTTGTTGTTTTTTTGTTTTTTTGTTAATGCTTGTGAGTATCATTACTGAAAACCCTCACGAGACTTAAACTCTTCTATTAAGGTAACTTATGGGTTTAATGGCTTATTGCATATGCTAAATACAACTATGTCAATCCACAGAAGTGATTTAGGATAGTTTAATTTTTAGTTTTTACCGCTTCTCTTGCTAAGGGACTAGCAAGACTCACTATCTAATTTACCTCTAATATTCTCTTCATTTGAGTTTCTATCTGGTGATCTATTTGTTGATGAAGATTCTCATATGTAGAAACAATTGTATGAAGGTCAATTAATATTTCAACTCAAATAGGTAATCGAGACTTAGTTGAGGGATGGAAATGCCAACCTATGGAATCTTTTTGTAAGCTCTTTACCAATTTGACCAAACATGTCTCATAAATATGAATTAAGAAAATTACATCATGAGCACAAAACTAGATGAAGGATTGAAAGATAACAATTATGGTGACAAAATTGTGGAAACACCACTTTAAAACTTTGATTTTACTTTGGGTTTGGATAAGAATGAAGACTCAGCAATCCTCCCGATTTCCGCCCCTTCTCAAGCTTCACTAGTAGATACAACCCATGAAATGAAGGTTGAAGAATACCCTAGATGTTCTTTTGATGATGTAGAAAAGAGGGAAATTGATCCCTTACAACTTGGCAACTTGAATTAAGTGAATGTTCTTAGTTGTCATCTCTTCTAAATGATAGCAATAGTCATTCTTTTGAAATATTTTTAGTGTAAATTGCTAGAATGTGCAGTGGAATAGATTGAGGCAGAGCCATGCTAGACAATGTTGAAATTAAGGTCTTTTAGTTTTGGGTTTGTGAAAATGTTTGAAGTACATATTGCCATTTTAGTTTACAAATCAATTTCACAATTGTTTTGTCAGGTTCTCTAGTATTTTGAACCAATGCTAATTAATTTTTAGATGGTGTCTGTATTTTTCATGGAAAGCATAACTATAAAACCTACAATTTAACAATGTATTTTATAGTTTCAATAATCCTTTTCTCTTTTTTGATTTTCCTAGATGACTAGTCATCAACATTTTCAACATATTGCCTATGGGTAGCTGACACCAAAATAAGATTCTTCCATTTCCAATAAATCCATACTAAAAAGTTGGAGATATCCCACAACTATGGCCAAGGTTTCTATTCTTACACAAGTACTTGAATTTTAATTTAGAAAATTATAATGTTTGAGTAGCAATAGAAATATGAGTTCCATATGCTATGTTTTTTTTGGCTACATATGCTACTCTATTGATATTATTTAACTTTTTTAGATGCATGACTATTTACTCAATATGAATAAGTAATACTTGGAGGGTGATCTTATTTGCATATGCACAACTTGACTAATTTTTCTTAAATATTAAATAATATCAATATAAGTAGCCTTATTTTCAGAGAAATTTCTTATTTTAAATTAGAGCATATGTGTGGTGATAATGAGAGTGATGGTAACCATTTATCTCATCTCCATTTGCAATTAGATATATCGAATTAGTACAGAGATGTTGCATGCATCATGTCTCACAAATTTCTTTAGATAACCAAAAACCTAATGAAAGTTTGAAGATCTTAGAAAACCAAAAAAATGCTTTCTATATGGATTCCATGAAATGTTTTTCATGTTAGAGCTTCTAATCTTTCGTATGATCTTGTATGGATCGAGTTTTCATGCCTGTAATGTTCATCTCTTCTTGGAACTTATCCTACTAGTAATGGACATGCACCATTAGATGGTGGAGTTTATATTTTTAAATGCTATGTTTCATCTAGCTAGCTGATGAATGCTTAAAAGCACTTAGCATAACATGATTTGTGCATTTTGAATGATAAAATAGATTTATATTTGAATAGTTTTATCATCTTTCATACAAATCTATCGTTTCGAAATCACTGGTGTGGTGTTTCTTCTGTTTGGGTAATTCCTTGATTTCTTTGCATAGTAAGAAGCAGAGTTCAGCATCCCTCACCATTACTGAGACTGAATATATTGCTATTGGGTTATGTTGTTCACAATTACTTAGGATGAAGCAAATGTTATCAGACTATGGTATCATGAATAAAAAAATTTACTCTATGACAACACCAGTGTTATCTACATCTCTAAAAATCCCGTCCAATATTCAAGGACCAAACACATTGATATATGACATCATTTTATAAGAGATCTTGTAGAAGTGAACACTTGTCCTTACAACATATTAGCAGTGATAGTCAACTCACTGCTGTATTTACTATACCTATAGAGTTTAAAAGGTTTGAATCCTTAAGAAAGGCTATTGGTGTGTGTACCTCTCCCTTAAAAACTTCCTTTTGAGTTATTTAGATTTGTATGAGCTTGAAGAACTTTGTGTTTTGTTATTTTTCTTCCTGTTTCCTATTTTTTGTGAATGATAGGATTATAGCATTTTTTATACCTTGTCTCCTCTCATTTAGGGACATTTGTTTGACCTTTGTGTCAAAAGGGGGGGGGGGGGGGAGTTCATGTGCACAACTACATGTGTTTTCTATGCTATGTGTTGCATGGGTGGTTAGTTTAGGATTGCAATGCATCTTTTTGCCTGACTTGCATACACTAATGGGGAGGGTTTCTTGAAGATAAGGAGTTATGTACTTTACATATGATTACCTTACTATTGTTTACATGTGTACGGATAACACAATAGTATGTGAATAGACTACATGATATTTTTAACAAGATATGTTTACGTGGCATGTGTTTGTTTCTTATGTATAATCATTAGGCTTCAAATGATTTGTGTGTTGAGATCCTCATGTTTCAGAGTGACAGAGTGGATGAGTTGATCCTAGAAGATGGATGGAGTGCATAAGAAGGTTGCCTTTGGAGTAGGTTTTTTTTGGGGGTTGGTTTATGTTGTTTTTTTTCATGGGAACATATAGGTTTAGGTCATCTTTATGATCATCTATAGTTCGATGCATGTCTATACTTAATTGTGAAATATTTGGACACAAAAAGCCAAAAGAAGAGAATTTATGTCCATATGTACTTATGTACTTTGTGTCTATGTATTAGCTTCTCGTGTGCAAAACATAATGTCTATTTATTTTACTCAGTATTTTGTATTCCTTTATGTAAGGTTGGTTATTGTGGATCAGTAATGTACATATGCATATAGTTAGGAACACTGTGATTAAAAGCATGTTTTTTCACACATCATATGTTTGGTTGTTTAGTGTGCATGCTAGGCCATAAGTGGTCCTTTTTGGTTCTTTCTGAGTGCGGGTATTTATGGAAATTACTAGGCAATATTTGAAATGAAATATATCTTATTTTGTGCACCTTGACAAGGTATTTTTCCAAGGGCTCACTACACACCACGACATGGACAAGGTGAGGTGGTTGGTGAGGACTTTGCAAGGTTGGCTGGTTGATTAGTAATGTGCTATAAATAAAGCTATTAATTCCCTCAATTAATTCAAAAACTCTACCAAAATTTCTATCATTTTGAATTCCATGTTCACAAATTATTTTGAAAGTGTTTCAATAATTGTGATATGTCTATGTGAGATAATTGTGATATGTCTATGTGAGATTAAAATAGTGTGAGTGACTATTTTTACAAAGTTTGTGAGAATATCTTTGTGTGAGTGGTTCTCAAGGGTTGTAGTACATTACTCCACACATCACTGATCTACAATATTTGATCACATCACATTAGGTGGTGTTGACTTTGCAAAGGAGTTGGGTTTGTGTGTTGAACCAGGTTGTTACAAAGGTAGCAAGTGAGGGAAACTATAAGCAATTTGGATAGAGGTCCCAACTATAGAAGTTTTATGGTTTTATTTCTATCATAGTTGTAACTATTTTGATTGTGTTTGTATGATTTGGTGTGTTGTGAGTACAACATGAGTCTTGATATTGTATGTTAACACGTATAGGTTCATAGAGATTGATTGGAAAACATTGTATTATTGTTTTGTATGCTACTTTCTCTGCTCTGCATGTGATTAATTCATCTATTGGAATTGTGTTTATTTATTACCTAAGTTTGTTTAATCTGATTTAATATTTTTATTCTTCATTGCTTGAGGGGACAATTCCTTTAGGAGTCTGTTTCTCCTTAACCTATTACATATTGAGTTGTTGACTTTTTCACAATTCATGACTTCATCTATGGGAGCATATTCAGTAGATGATGATTGTATTCTCATAGCATGCGATCAAACAAAACATAGCATATCATAAGAAAGATTCTAACACCTTGTCTATAACTAAGGTAATGAGATACTGACTCCTTAAAGACTCACACATAACTCACATGTAGATCAAAGAAAGAGGTGATGCACAAAACTTGATGCACAAATTTTATATATTTTTAAATAGCTTGCATGTGCATGAATCACTTTATAAGAAATGGTAAGTATACTTCCAAGACCAGTGATAACTGTATTTTATACAGTGATTTCCATCTATTTTATTAATTATAATTGCTAATTTTTTACATTTTTAGTTAATTTTTAATTAATTAAATTAATATTTAGTATTAGTTTTAAATAAATATATTTTCAAGTAAATTAATAAATTTTAATAAAAAATAGGACTTAATTGAAATTATAAAAAGCTTACAATTTAAATTTGAAATTAAATGGGTGAAATTGTAAATATCAAAAGATTAGAAATTAATTTGAATTAAATTTATGGGTAAAAATGCAAATAATAAAATTGAATTTCTGCAGAAGAGAAGAGCCACTCACGACATTCACAACGCCCAACACATACCGTTCGATCATCCAATCGATGGTTAAGATTGGGCGCGTGCAATCCAGGCGCGACAAAGGCGACTACACCTGGAATTCCTGAAGCAGGCAGCTCAGCACACGTGGGGCCCACCTGACGTGTAGGTTGGCGTGTAGGGTGGGGCCCACGTGTCAGCTATGCAAATTTTCTCCCAAGGCAATCATTGACCGTTGGATCTGTTGAACGATCCTGATTTAAAACGCATGGAAGCAAGCTGTCGCGCACCGAGCAGCTCGCCTACACTCCCGTGCGACACAGTTCATCCAAGCAATGTGCACCCTTGCGTTTCACCGAATAAGAAGCAGCCATGTGTCTCCTCAATCTTCCAGCTAATCACATGATGACATGTGGCATGCATTTGATAAAATAAAAACGTAGAAATGATGCCCACTTACCAGTTATTAACACATCGCCACGTGTCGAAGCCAACTGTCGCGCACTTCCAGTGCGATGAAATCTTGTGCGACGTGGTGCAGCTGTTCTCCATGCGCCCGTTCTTCCCACCGAATGAAAGGCTGCCACGTGGCATGTGGAAAAGAAAAAAAAATCAGAAAAGCGAAGAACGGTTTTCACACACATGTTGTTTATTTTAATTCTCCCCATGTATTTTTGTCCCCCATACATGTATTTTGATAAAAAAAAATAGTTGGAGAGGGGGATATATTTTGTAGGCGAGAAAAATTGGGGGAGGAGTTTTTGGAGTTTTGTTTTTTTTTTTTCAGATTTCAGTTTTCCATTTTTTTCTCTTCAAGTTTTCTTTTTCTTTCCTCTCTACGTGTTTTCTACAACACGTAGAACGTTTATTTGACAGTTCTTAGGAAAATTATAGAGAAAGAAGACAACGAAGAAGAAGGAAAGGGAAGAAATTTATTTTTCATTGAGAAATCGTGAAAGAGTTTTTTCTAATCTATTTTCTTTTAATTTTTATTTCTCTGAAATGCTTTATTATTGTGGTGTTGTAATTTTAATTTCTGCTATAAACTCATTTATTCATTCTAGAGTTGCAGTGTAGTTTAAATTATGAAACTTGAATTAATTATTTTTGAGTGATTTATGGAACGGTTTTAAGTTGTTTATTTTATCAGAAGATTAATTATCGGAAGATTTATGGAACTAAGTTTTTTGAGTGATTTATGGAACAGTTGCAGTGTTTAATGCTTTTAATTATCGGAAGATTAATTAATTGATCTGTGACATTTAAATAAACTTGGAAAATGCATTTTTGTGTGTAGCTCATGATAAAATAACATATTTATATATAAGGGATAGAAATATACTTTTATTGTATATGTAACTGTTTGAGAACTCAGAACTTAATAAATCTGGTTGAATTTAATTCTCATAGGAATATAGTGAATATTTTTAGCGAGATGTGTCTCTATGGAGCTCGAAAGAGATATATGGATAAATTAGGAGTTCTTGGTGAACAGCTTAAAATATGAAAACATAAATCAAGAGAAAATAAAATGTTCAAGTGGATTAATTTGGTGAAACTACAATCCTAGAATTTTCTTACAAATTGTTAAACAAAATTAGTTAAGTCAAACTACATCAAATTATTGATTGTTTGGATAAAATCAGGTTTAAATAATTTTAGTAATTAAGTAAAACTAGTAACAAATCTATATGGGAACAATATTTTACTTATCATATTATTACTTGTGACCGTGTATACTTGCACGATTTTATGTTCTTCAAAAGAGACAACAATCAGTCTAAAGAGGAACCACATAGTTTTTATATAATTCAAAAAACTCTTAAAAATAAAAAATAAACCTTATCATTCTATCACAAAGTTTGAGTTTTTAAATATCTAAGCTAATGACATGAAACTAAAGATATATTCAACAAGCATAGGAAAAATGACATTAAACTCAATGGAGAATTTATGAGATTAATTAATTAATCATATTTGGTCAATATTAATTTGGTTATTAAAGATATAAGGTGATATTATTGATTTTTAATTTTTTATAAGAAAGTTTTTAAGTGTGGTCCAAATTTATTGTTGATAATCCTTTGATATAGGTTTACCTATTGATTAATTATTAAATTATGATTTTTTTCTTAGGAAGTAATGAACCATCTAATTGCAGCTTTAGGTAGAGTCAAATTATTTAGATTCTCATTCAGGGTGTCACAAAGTTAAACTTAAGATTGATGTATCTTAAAACTAACTTTCAGATTTTAATACTCTAAAAAATATTTCATCAATATATTTTATAAAAATCTTGAAATAGAGAAGGACTCAAAATTATATCCAAATATTTATGTCTAACATCTAAGAGTATTACTTTAAGTTAGATTCAGATAATTAAATCGTAAATCTAACTTCCATATTTTAATTTTATTACAAAAGTTATGTAATTATCATATTTTTCTATAATAAAATTTGTAGAGTTCTTGAATGAAGAAATAAAGATTAATTTATTTTATAAAAATGTTTTACCTTTATTAATATTTCAAAAGCATAACAACATTACTAATATCTCATGGTAATTTCAACCATGCATGCTTAATTTACTAAATGATCAATAAATTAAACATAGCACTAGAACAAAACATAAAATTAATTTGAAAATAGAAGAATACATTTAGAATTTATACCTAAATGATATCCTTCTGAGTACAAAATTTAGTACTAATCCATTATCTAGAAAACCTCCAAATAGATATGTTAATATTATATATTGAATTGAAAGAATTATTACATAAACTAAAACTTGTTTAATTCTCAAAGTTGAGAAAAGAACTTTGAAACTAAGAAAATAAAAGACTAAGAAAGAACAAATTAGAGAGAATTAGGAGCTGAGGGATGATGATTAGATTAGAGTTTATGGGTTTATATAGGGTTAGGAACATTGTAAAATAGAGAAAAATGTGGATCCTATAGTCAGGCACTGTGGTATGAATTTTGTTTGTTCTCTGGCATGAGCCAGCCCGTAAAATGTTTGAATTGCAACCAACACGTCCCAAGCTGTGGCTCACAAAAACTAGCACTGCGGCTCGCTTGTTTCTGCGCTTCTAAAAGCTCCGTTGTATTTTACCCCTTACATTGGTTTGAAACATATGTAGAGCATACATATGTTAGTCTTAATTCTTCATGGGTGCAATGCAATGCTTTTAGGTATTATTCTTCAAGTGTTTATCAGCTGAACCAATTTGAAGCTATAAAATATCTAAAAATACAACAAAAAATACCTGTGATTCCAAAAAGATAGATTTTCTAAAATTAATGATAAAATTGTGTAAATACAAATCTATTTTAATATTTAAAGCGCATAAAATCATATTATATTTAGTGATTTTAAGAATTCATGAAAACCCTAAGCTAGCTTCTTGCTAGTCTCTAGCAATAAAAGTAAAAACTAAAAAAAAGCTAAAAATAAAATTAAATACCCTAATGCATTTTCATAGATTGACATGGTTTTATTTAGTGTATGCAACAAGCCTTTAAACCCCTAGGCTATCCTAGTGGATGTGTTTAAGGCTTGTGAGGGCTTTCAGGGATGATACTCACAAGCATTAAACTAAAATACAAAAAAAAAAAATTTAAAAAGAAACACACAAACAATTAACAACTGAAATTTTAACAAAGTAAAATTTAAAATAAAAGATAACAAAAATATAATAGCAAAACTTCTCATACTTTTAGTCTCTTTTAAGATCATAATTCAAATCCAAAACATAAGTAAACTAACATCCTAAACATTCATTTTTTATTGTAATAATTAATTGAAGTCACATTTGTATCCCACATAAAAAATGCATCAATATTAATTTACCCAATTTCAATGCTTTGGAATCCAAATTCAATTCGATTCTAACCTCACAAGTCAAACTCCCAATATAACATTGATCATATGGGTTCAAGTACTTATTCAAAGCTATATGCAAATATAGTTTATGTAAAGAAATAAACTAATAGGTTAGTATATATTTGAAGAATAAAAGGGTCAAAGTAGTGCATAACATCGATATTACGAAAGGAATCGAATAAAAGGATTTATAAAGAAATCACATATTATTTTCTTACATCAATCAAAATTATCAGATAAAAATTTTCAAATTATATTCCTTTAGGGATGAAGAAAATGCAATGACTTATAGGAGATTTATTTCCTATCTATCTTTTGTATTAGTCATTTCTCATAACTTTGTAGGATATTTGAATTATAATATTTAGTTTTTACTATTCATTTTTCTTTCTCTTTTTTTTAGAGATATATTTTTCTTTATTATTTTTTTGAGAAAGAACTCATGTACAGTTTGTATATGTTTTGGTATGATTTAGTGAGTGACTAATTTTGGCTTTCTTTTTTTGAATTGGCTTGGGTAACCCCATACTTGTCTCTTTGTTTTTTTGAAGGTCATAGATAAATGATTAATGACATATACTTTCAATTTCTACTTACGTTATTCAATATAAACAATAAAAATAAATATATGTCACTATATTAGATGTAAAAATCCTAGTATTTAATACAAAAACCTATAAAGATCATTTAAATAATTTGAATTGATAAGAAGAGTATTTAAAAGAGTATGAGAAAATATTTATCACTCAAAATGGAATATTAAAAGCTAAAAGTATTCTTACAAGGTAGTCTCCACTATTTAATTGCTAGACACTAATTTTGGGTTTATCGCAATTTCAATATTTTATCATGAAATATAAATTATGATAAAAACTAACTAATTATTATATTACTACATGATATGTTCAAGAAATTAACTAATAGTTCAAAGATTCAATCATTTTCTTAAAATTAAATAAAATACATGACAATTTTGTTATTTTTTTAATTAACCTAACTATCCTAAACTAATAAAATGAAATAAAAACAAACAAATGAAAGAAATAAAAAAAAATGTATAAAAAATTTATAAATTTGTGAAATTTATGTAATTGTAACTTCTTTCACCCCAACATTGAACTTATATTGACCTCAATGTAAAAATTTCTCCAGTATTAAAGTGAAAATTATAGGTGCATACATCATTCCAATCATTTAAGTTACATACGTATCAATAAATAGTTCTATAATTCAAAAATTTTAAAATAAAATAAAATAAATATTGTTCACATGATAGGATTTTAAAATTAACTAAATAAAATAAATTACATGAAATGAAAAATGAACAAAATAAAACAAAATATATAAAAAAACTCATAAAAATTACGAAATAAGTTTGGGGCTCAACCCTCCATGTCATTCGGTCCTTGTTCTTTAGGTGGTAGTCATGATCGTTTAGGTAGTGTATATCTACCCTAAAATGGTTAAGTTATAACTTATGCATTTCAAAGAATAAATTATGGTAATTCACCTTATCGTAGTGTTATTAGTTTGCAAAAGCAGCGTATTATGTAGCATAGGCTTGGTTAAATATTTCCACGTAGGTCATTATTTCACCTAAACAATGAATTTCATTCTTCAGTCATTCTTAATAAAACAAAGTGGCCTTTTTGTCCCTTAGGGAAATATTTGTACCAAAAGTGATCTCATTGTAATATGCCATACTTAATGACTCGCCAAATTGAAGCCGAAATTCACCTTTTGACTAAGTCACCCTTGCTTTTGTACATAATGCAGTAACAAGTAAGTGGAAAAAGTAATTCAATCGGTGGTTTCTTACAAAATATTTAATCCTACGATGAATTATATTTCCAACATCTATAAACATTTTGGATGTTATCGCATATAGTAATATTGCTCTCTCTCTATCCACAAAGCTATAATGGGTAGTGGGAATTAGTCTTGAACAAAAAAAATGTTGTCATATGCGGGAAACCTTATCCAAATACGTAGCTTCAAAGCTCTTAGGTTTCCTAATGACATAACCCCAATCAGAACCTTCAATTGCGAAGCTTTCTATTACTATAGCATAATCAACATTAATCAAATAAACTTCATAATCTCCCTAGCCTATATTCATTAAATAATAATGAGCATTAATATCAGACAGGATAAATAGGACTACTACACCCCGTACTTTAATCACATTATGGATAACATCGGGAGCATTTTCATAGAATTCTTGAATAATTGATTCTATAGTAGCTTTAGGTTCCTTAACGAACCTTTTCCATCCTAAAGCTTCTATCACATCAAAAATTCTCTCAAAGTGGGCATTTGACCCCAAATCAAAGTCCATACCTTTTTCTATTATAAAACATTTGTTTATCTTCACAGCTTCGTCAAATCTTAATTTGGTCTCACAACAAGAGAATTTTCCCTTATCATAATCAACAAAAATTGATGTTCCTTTTCTAGTATCAACTCTGCCCCTTTTTGGTGCCATTTATAAAAATTAACGATAGCTAAATTCGAGGGTTCTCAAATAATCTAGATAAAACAACAAAATAAAAATAATCCATAATTTTCCTTACCCTCACTTTGTCCAAATTAAGGTTTGAAACTCTTTTTAATTCAAAAATAATTCACAAAATTTAGATAATTTAATTTAAGACTTAAATTATAAAAAATAGATTACTAACTTGTGTTCTTGAGGATGATAAATTTGAAGAACACCCTTTTTAAAAAGATGAAGATTTGTTGATTTTTTGAATTTTTTCAAAAAATTATCAATGGAATGTATAGGAAATAGATAGGTATGATATTTTTGTGAAAATATTTGAAGGTTTATGGAGAAATATGTAATTTTTTAGTGGTATTTAATGTTTGTATGAATAAAAAATTGTAGGGTTTATGGAGAAGTGGTGTATTTTGCATTAGGGATAGTATTAGTGTGTAATATTTATTCGGGATCCATAGCTTAGAAAAAGGCATGCAGTGAAATGAGCCTTTGAAGTTCCATCCCATTGTGATCATGTGCTTAATCATCTATTTTAGGGTTTTCTAATGATTTTGTTTTATCTACATATTTATTAAATCACCTAACCAAGGTTGCTCATTGGCTATTCCACTCTAGGACCCATCTTGCACTTGTGTTCTTATGTTAACTTTTCAAGTTCTAGTTGAACAGGTTCTATAACTCGTATGACTCGAGTTTATCAAAATATTGGTTTGGATTTCAACACCTTCATCATAGATATTATAAAAAAAAAGTAGAGGCTTGTAAGTAGGTTTACTTGGGGGCATTACCATGGAGAGTAGTTTGAGTTCTAGCTTTTTAATCGAATGTATTTTTCAAAGTGGATATAAAGTAGTTCAGTGGACCATCGATTTTTGTCTTAGGTTATTGTTGTGGCCTTAGTTTTTTCAACCTAAAAATCTTGTGTGTCAATTTCTATTTTTGTATTATTTTATTTACACATGATTACATGTCTAACTGTTTGTGAATTTTTAATTTGGCATGTATTTACTAATTCCCTATTCACCTCCTTTAGTTAATTAGATTCGTAACTAAAACACTTTCAATTGGTATCAAATAGGTCAATAGATATACTTAGTATGTTCTTATGACCTTACTATGGATCATTTAAGAGGAAGTTCATATACAACTCATGCTCCCTTATTTGATGGATCTAATATCCCTACTGGAAGGCTTGTATAAGAGCTTTTCTATGTTTTATATATGAAAGTATTCAGAACTCTATTATTTATGGTTTGGGAGTGACCTATAGTTACCAAATATAAAGCTATCATACTTAAACCTAGGAAAGAATGGACTATTGAAGATAAATTGCTAGTAACTGGAATCACAAAGGTATTAATACCATCTTTAGTGTTATGTCTGCTGATGAGTTCGATCGTATCTCTAATGTTGATATTTCTAAACATTCTTGTGATACTTTAGAGGTTTTATATGATAGTACCACATAGATTAAATGAATTAAACTTTGCATACTTTGTACTCAATTTTAAAACCTTAGGATGAATGAAGATGAGACCCTTTCTTAATTCAATGCTGAATTATGTGATATTACTAACACCTCTGCCAATATTAGAGAGAAAATTGATGATTTCAAGATAGATTGAAAGATTCTTTGCTTGTTATCATATTACTTCCATGCAAAGGCCACTGCCACTGATGAAAGCAAAAATGTAGATACCATCAAAATAGAGGAACTCATTGGTTCACTTCAAACACTTGAGATGAGTTTTCGAACACTTCTAAAGAACAACGATATCACTTTCAAAACCACCATGACTGATGATGGTGATAATGACAATGATGAAGATGATGAAGAATTGAAACTCTTAGCTAAAAGTATCAAGAAAATCTTCAATCAGAATAATTCATAAAGTAATTAGCAACCAAGCTATACAAGGGATCATAATCCAAGAGAACTCAAATATATGTGTTCCAAAGGTAAGAAAACTAAACCCAATAGACCTAGATGTTTTGATTGCAATAGGATTGGTTATATTGCAATTAAGTGTACTAATAAAAAGAAAATAATTAGAAGAGCTTTCAATACTACCCTTAATGATTGAGAAAGTGAAAATGATAATGCTTATAAATCAAAAAATTATGGCACCAACTACTTGGTATTTAGTGTAGCTACTCGTCGACACTTCAGTAAGTATAACATTGTTCAGACTATAAGGAAAGTAATTATGAATTCTTATTCAATAAATTTAATGCAAATAACATTGATGAATTGTTTATAGATTCAATTGGCTATAAGTGACAAAAGGATAAGTTACTTGTAGAAGTAACAAAATTAAATGACAAAATTAAATCCTTTGATATAAATTTCTCAATTAAAGAACAAATAAAAAATTGAACTATATGAAAGTGCTAATGTTTTGAATTCAAGTATGGTAGATCTTAAACAGGATATCTTGTGTAGGAACTTAGAGAATCAAAGGAAGCCGTAAAAAGGTTGACCATTGAAGTTGAAAATCTAACTAAAGTTCTTGATTATAGAAAACCTTTAGGAGACAAGAAAGGGCTAGGCTATTGGGTGAGGATTCTATGCCATCATCTTCAAAAAGAACTCATTTTGTAAAATCTTTTAACCTTTCTTCACATAATACAAACGGTATTGGTTATAAGGAAGAGATCTCCACTCCTTCAACATCAGAAACCATAAATATAAGGCCTTTTAACTCTACTTTTACAATTAAATATTATGCATAAAGAACCATTCCAATTATGGTAGAAAATAATGTTAAGTTTGTGCCTGTATGTCATCATTATGGTAGGAAAGATCACATTAAGGCACAAATGTATATTTTTGATTAATTCTTCTAAATTTAATAATTCTTTCCATGCTTCTAGTTATAGGATTCATTATTATCATTCATCTATACATACTACGTCCAATAATTCAACTATAAATCATAAAGTTGTTAGTTCAAAGAGGCAAGTGAATTTCAAAACTTTTAATTCTAGGACTAAATATCATCATCCTACCATGCATATTGCATCTTCATTTAGGATGAATATGAAATCTAAAGGTAAGTCCAAGAAAATTCCTATGACAATTAAGGCAGTTGATTTCCAACCTAAAGATATGAAGAAACGAAAATTTTAAAAAGTTTGGGTTAGGAAAGATTATTTATTTTTGGTTACCTAACAATCATTTATTGTTCACCTAGAAACTTTTTTTTGATTGCTTAATTGACTTAGGTGAGTAGCACTAGTTTTTTTTATTGAAGTCTTTTTAGTTTTGTTTCTAAAAAAAAGAGGAAAATACCTGATTTAACATTAACATGAATTTTACATACTACTTTCATATTATTACATTTTATTTGATTCATTTTATATTGTGCAAATGGATATTTTAACTTGTGTATTTACATATTTCTCACATCTAATGATAAATGTTGATATGAACATACTCTCACAATCATTGGACACATATAATATGACATGCTTGAAGTTTATGATTGATATAGTGAGATTTTAGGGTTGGGATAACCTTGGCTGTAAAATTTTGTTTGAGCTCTATCTTTCACTTTCTAAAATGCTAATCTAATGAGGCATGTAGTTTTGAGAGGGCTATCTATTGATATGGGTGAAGCTATCATAGTGCGCGTAGAGGGCTACTTTACAACTAGTGTGAAAATCATCATACTAGGTGAAAGATACAAAAACTTTTGCTACACAAAAAGAAAGGGCAACTAATGGTTATAAAGAAAGAAATTAAATAACCACTCCCTCCCAAAAAATAATAAATAATAAGAAGGAATAGAAAAAAAGTTAATTAGGTTTTCTCTTGGTAAATAAATTTTATTTTGTATGAGTAAGAATAGAATTGCATTGTTTCATGATAGGTGATTTTTTTCTTAAATCTTTCTTAATTAATCATATATAAATAAATTGACATATTATTGTAGTTTCAATACATATCTTACATTTGGTGACTATCAATATATCACTATATATATTAGTATGTTTGTGTGTCTTGTCTATATATATTTATGTTTTCAATGGGTAGTTACACTTTGAACAAAATTAATTTCTCAAATGAGTGTTTCTATTCAAGTCATGTTTAAAAAAGTCTTCTACCCTCAATTAATATATATATATATATATATATATATATATATATATATATATATCATTTGTTATAAATTATTTTTATTTTACTTTATTTTGGGGAGTCATAGAACTTAGGGATAATCACATTCATTAAATACACTGTTTGTTTGCTTAACCTGTTTGCCTTTACTTCTTTTTTGTGTTACTTATTCATATGAAAAAAAGGAAGTGAGTTATTGAGTGTTAATTGAAAAAATATAAAGGGTGATGGTTATTAATCAAAGTTTTTTGGGTGAAATTACACATAGGGGAGAACACATTGCGTGTTCACATTTTGTGTTTAAGTTCATTCATATAGGAAGAGTAATACTTAAATGATCTATCTATTGTTACTCAACACTAATTTCTATTTCTTAGCTTTCCTGCTATTATATACATTGAATTAATAAACAAATGAATATTTTTGGACAAGTTGTGTGCCAATTTTTGTTTTCATTTTTCAGTGTACATATGAGGTGTCAAAGAACGTTTCACTGGATTATATAATAGTTTCACTATGTAAAATGGATTTTTCCTAAGTGTGAGATGTTGTGTGAGAGAGAGATATTTTGTCATATGAATATTCCATAGGAGGATATTGTAAGGTTTATGAGTGTGGACGATATTTAAATGTAATTTATTTTCTAGGCTTATCATTCAAGATCACTTTTCAAGTCGAAGAAACTACCAGGCATCAAATGAACACATCCCTTGTATATTTATGTTCTTATACATGTTAGATTTCATATTAGATACATAGGAACAATCTAGTATATATATATTACTCGATCAATCGAGTAATGTCTAGATTGATCAAGGAGGTAGATCAACCAAGCATTGATCTACTATGACCTAAGTCCTCTCAGAATTAATTTTAATATGGGATAGATCTATCAAAGTTTTGGGTTTGATCAATCAAGGATTAGATCAATCGAGATACAATCAAATTTGATCTACTTAGTCTCAAGTTTTATCAATCGTTGCTTGGATAGTTTGAAAAGGGTTTCCATCGATTGACCTTATTAGTTTGATATAGCAAAGAGGGCTTCAACTTATAACAAATTTGTTTACTCGAGCCAAACTTATCAATTACAATATTGTCCGTATTATTTACTACTCTATGAATTTTTTAATGGACATATTTGTAATTGGACTTTAACCTAACATTAGGGCTTCAATATTTTCTATTTAAACAACCTAATGCTTCTTGCTTTCTTCAACCATAATTTTGTTAACTTTTGTAACTTATACTTTCTCTCTCTACATCTATTTTACAAAACTATTCTATTAGGCTTCTTTCTTTGGTTAATCTATCAAACATTTTGTGATTGTGTATGATTGATTAGTAAGCATACTTTATTTATGATCATGTGCTTAATAATATATTCTATGGTTTTCTTGTGATTCTATTTTTATCTACACATTTACTAATCGTCTAGCTAAAATTGTTCATTGTTTAATCCTGTACTATAGGACACATCTTGCACATATATTTTTGTCTTAACTTTTCAAGTGACAACTGTATGGGTTCGATAACTCGTGTAACTCGAGTTTATCAAAACATTAGTCTAGATCCAAACACCTTGCTTCTAGAGACTATGAAAGAAAGTACAGGCTTGTAACTAGGTCACTTGGGTGTATTATCTTAGAGGGTAGTTTGAGTCCTAGCCTTGAATCAAACATATTTTCATAGTAGATAGTTAGATAGTCTGGTGGACTTGTGATTTTTCTCTTAGGTTATTGTTGAGGCCTAGATTGTTTCCACTTAAAAATATCATGTGTTAGTTTCTATTTCTACATTATTTATATACACGCAATTGCATGTTTAGTCATCTATGACCTTTTTAATTTGGCATATTTTTATTAATTATCTATTCACAACCCCTTTAGTTAATTAGATCCATAACTAAAAACATTTAAGGCACCATGGCATGCATTTTTTCTATTCCATGGCATGAGCCCACCTATAATACATTTTAATGTTGAGACACAGGTATCGTGCCGTGGCACAACAAGACTACCATTATGGCTTGAATGTTTTTGTTCTAGAAGTCTTTTTTTTATTTCACCCCTTACATTAGTTTTAAACATATGTAACGCTTACATATGCTAGTCTTAATTTTTCATGGTTATAATGGAGTTTTTTCTAGTACTATTCTTCAAGTGTTTATTAGTTGAATCAATTTGAAGCTATAAATACCTAAAAAAACTAATAAAACATACTCGTATTCTGATAAGATAGATTCGCTAAAAATGAGATAAAATTATGTAAATACATATCTATTTTAACATTTAAAGTTCATAAAATCATGTTATATTTATTGCTTTTAATCATTCATCAAAAGGAAATCTAAATTAATCATGAATCTTGCAAATTAATTTAATATAGCAAAAGCAATAAATAGAAAGCTATAGGCATGCATCATAGAGAGGATGGAGATAATAATGCCTTGGTTATTGGTCCATTTGCTCCAAAGCCGTAAATGCATGCACTATTATCATTTTCTTTGTTATCTCTTTTCTTTTAACAATTTATGATGTGGAAAATATGATATCACTTTCCCTTATGTGTTTTATTATTATTCCAAGCAGCTTCCAGTGTTTTTTTTCTTGCCTCTTATAATCTACCTTATACAGTTTCATGAAAAAAGCATGTATATTTCCTATTGTGCTACAAGATAAGTGTCATTGTATCTCAAACAACTTTCTTGCATAAAGAAAATAGTGCTAGTTATTTCTTTTTGTATTTTTCTTGCAAGAATAATATAGGAGTTCGAGGGAAAGGCACATCAATAATATTTTTCTTGCAAAATGAATGTTCTTCTTTCATTGAGAATTGTTCTTGAATTGAATACTAGAAATTTTTGAACTAAATATTGCTGCTTTGTTAATTGTTCCAATATATTTGTGCATTGCACTAAAATGATGCTATATTATGCGTCTTTGGTCATTACAAAGTTATAAGTATATTGAAATGATAGATGATGATATGCATGTTGTGAAAATTGTATTCTTTAATTGTTTCAACTTTTATCCAAAAACAATTGAACTAAATACTGCTGCTTTGTTAATTGTTCCAATATATTTTTCATTTCACTAAAATGATGCTAGATTATGCATCTTTGGTCAATAAAAAGTTATTAGTATACTAAAATGATAGATGATGATATGCATGTTGTGAAAATTGTATTATTTAATTGTTTCAACTTTTATCCAAATGGATGGCTTTTCTACCTATAAATTGGTCAATTTTACTTTTCTTTGTAAGTTTTCTGTTGACTTTGGCTGGAATGGGAGAAGAAGGAGTGTTTGTGAGTACTTAATTGTCTCAATATGTACCTATGCCCTTATTAGCTTATTTGGTTTGTTATAAATTTAGTATATGTGAGCATGGTACCATATTATGATATATTATTTTAAGTTGACTTGTTGTTATGTCAAAGGTTAATGTATGGGGTCCATCAGATCTCAAATACTTGGTTGATGCCATGAGGTCCTTTATTCCAAATGTTGCCATGGTACTCACAAAGTATGTTTAAAGATCCTCTAGTTCTTGTTGATGATAAGGTAGTCAAAATATGCACCATCGTTATGCAACAAGGTTCCTTGATTTTGTAGAATCCATCAAAAAACCTAGAAAAGCAAATAGATCATATTAGTGGACCTGTTAGTCCAAAGAGAAAATTTTCATCTCGGGTAAAGCCTGGTGATATATCTATAGTGTATATCAGTGAAATGCTTCAAATTAAGGGGATATTTGACCCTATAAAAGCTTCAGCCTTTGGAGTTAAACTTGGGCATGTGCTTGATGCTTGGTCCCTGGTACCTAGTGTTGGTGTCGGTGTTGGTGTCTGCTGCTGGTGCTAGAATTGGTGCTAGTTCTTAAATTTTTTTTACACTATTTTTTGTCAAGGTGTGCAAGTATTAGAACCCTTTAGGTTTGGGAACCTGATGCAAATTCTTGAGTACTTAGGTTCCAATAGAGTTGGAAAAAAAGGGATCAGATAAGTTTCCTCCTATATAATGACTATGCCAAACCTAGAATTGAGAACTACCAAATTAGAGTAACCTCGTGTCCTGTTGTTTTTGTTAGTATTGTTTGTTTTAAAGATATGCATCTTTAATTAGGCTCTGATATTAATAATTGAAATTGTAATATTATTTTGTTTTCAGGCAGTGGCAAGACCAACACCAATGGTGCATATGAAGCTTTGATATTAATAACTGAAATTGTAATATTATTTTGTTTTCAGGTAGTGGCAAGACCAGCACCAGTGCTGTATATCAGGCAGTGGCAAGACTAGTACCAACGCACCAGCACACCAGTGCACTAGCACCAGCGCACTAGTACTAGTGTACCAACGAACCAGCTACTACTAACAACGCCTATGCTATTAGCCTTTTCTCTACACTTATGCTGAAGTTGTTGTAGACTTGATTATGTTAATTTGAAGCACACTTTTAAATGGTTGTAATAGTAAGAACTCAGTTTGTAATAGTAATGTTATTCTTCATAATCATTGTAAAGATTAGAATTAGCTAGTAAGGTTTTATTATGTTTTAGTGTATAAACACTCAAATGTACTTACATTTTTAATTTTAATATAATATGATTTTTAATATTGTAATTTAAATTAACTTTTAATATTGTAATTAATAATTATATTTTTATTTAAATTTATGGTTGGTTATTGAAAGACTGAGCTCATAGACATATCCTATGACTGCTGTCTATGACCTCGATTAAAAAATTAAGGTCATAAGTAACAATCTATGATCTCTCTTACTTAGACCTCAGTTTTTATAACCGTGGTCATAGACCTATGGTCATGGTTAAAAACCGAAGTCATATATAGGTATTATAGTAGTGTGCAACAAACCTTTAAAATGAAACACAAAAGTGATTTGGATCCGAAAATTAGTGTTTGGTGACCTAGCCAAAATTTAATTCTCTTATATATGGATAAGATCTTTTCAATATAGAGCTTTATAACAAAATCATGAAAATAATCTAATTCTGTTTGATATGGATAAAATCTTTTCAAGACATAAAGCGTTGTACCAAAATCAAGAAAAATAAAACGACTAACATTATTCATTACATAAAATACCAAAATATAGTCAAAATATTAAAAAAAACAAGAAAAGAAAAAAAAAAGATTTTCACGTTTCTAGCTTTCTATGTATAAAAGAAGTGGTTTTGGTTTTGTTTATTTATTTTTTTTTTTTTAAGAAGTTGGATCTCCAAAGTCAAAACTTCCGTTCTCTTCCCTTCTTCTTTCTTTTCTCCTTAGACTTCTTTCAGCAGGTTCTGACATTTTCTCTATTTTTTCTTTTTCATTTATATAAATTTTCTGTGATTTTTATGGAAACATTTTAGAGACTTTGGGTTTTCGGTTTTCGATTTCAGTTTCTGTTTTTGCTTCAAAGTTTATTGTTAATTTACTTCCATGGTCAACCATTCGACATTTAATAGTTGTTTTACCAGTAAGTCCTATTTTCGATATATTGTTTAATTTAGTTTCACTTAATTTACATATGATTGTTGAATGAAAAAAAAAAAAATTTCAGCTATTACTTTTGTAATTATTTTGTTTTGTTTTCCTTTCTTTCGTTGTTGGTAGTGTATTCATGTCGAATTTACTTGTACTTTGTATGTCATATTTCCATTTTTCTTTTAAGAATTTGCTGAACTAGGACTTTAAAAGTTCATTAATTATCAGTATGTGATTACAGGTGAAATTTTATACTTATAAATTAGATAGAAAATAAATTTTATTTATGATAATATTTGTACTACAATACCATTTTCTTTTTAATAGTAATGCTTTATTACTCTACTTGAAATTTGAGTTTTATGTTTTGTATGACATAAAATAATATGTAACATATATATACGATGAAGCCTGTTATTTATTATTTATAAATAATTAATTTCAATTAAAAATAAAAAGTATGGAAGAAATTTTACCGAAATAACTATATAAAATATGTAACTATTTTAATTTTATATAAATGAAAGATATGAAATTGTTATTAAATAATCTAAATTGAAGTTTTTTGAAATTTTAATTTTTAATGACGTTTAGTTATTATTCAACAAAGAATTATTTATAAATTTTCAATTAAAAATATTAAAGTTTTATATAAATATGACTAAATTAATTAAATACAATTTATAACCTTTATAAATTTATGAAAGTATAAAAAGAAAAAAATTAGTAATTAAATAATAATAAACAAAGTCTTTCTAGTTTCTAATTTTTAATACTTAATTAAATCATTATTTTTGTTATTTATTATCATAAATAATTAATTTTAGTTAAAAATATTAAATAAATAAATATATGATAGGGTGATTAAATAATCAAAGTTGAAGAATTTTGTAATTCTAATTTGAAATTTAAAAAAAGTTCAAAATCCCTTAAAAATTAAAAAAAGGTGGAACCTTTCTATGTACTCTATTACAAGTGTCAAACAATGATATAAATATAATTATGATAATGTAGTTTTTTTTGTTGTTGATAGTAGAGAAAGCCACGAATTATTTTGTGATACATCATTCTTTTAGATTTTATGAAAGTGAAATAAAAATTTTAAGATTGACTTGCTCCTTTTAAGTTATAAGATTTATTAAGTGCTTTGTGTAAATGTTGGAGATTATTTATAGCAACCGATTCTTCTAAAAAAATTTAGGAGATAGACTAATTATTCTCTTATATATTATATTTGAGTTTTAACAGTCCCTCTTACTTGATGGACGTTTTTTGTTTTTTTAGCATTCTCAATGAATTAGTATGCTCTCACTTATAGGTTAAGTAGACTAGTGTGATAGGTCCTTATTTGGATTTTACATACTATTTTCCAAACCTACAAATAATAGTCCCAAAATGCACAGTTTTGGGCTTAAGTATAGAACTAAATTACAAAAAATATTTTTTAACAAATAAAATAAGAAAATCAAAAAAATGAACTTTGGGTGTCAAAACTATGCAACTCTTTATCCTTCTCGATTCTATGATTTACTCCATCGTGTTTCTGCTATTTCTCTAGCAAACTCTATCGCCATTTTTTTGTGATCCTATCATCACATTCTAAACTTGTGTTGCTTGTATATTTCAGAATCTTAAAATTTGATAAATTGTGATTGGTGTTTCTATTTCAAAGAACATCAATGGCTTCTACAAGTAAGAAATAAATTCTAAATCATATGTAAACCTGATTCTTAATTTATGTTCATATAATATTCATTGAAAAATATGCAAATGATCATAAATGCTTATTAATTTGATTGTAAAGTTTTGAATATGCATGCAATCGATCTGAAATAGAACATGTATATAAATCTATGAATCTAGATTGTATTCATCTTCTACATATGTGCTACAAAACTAGATTGATAGGTCCATAATGATTTAAATATAAATACATTTTTATCCTACTAGTAAGAACGAATTAAATTTATAAATTGTTACAAATGTAAATGGCTACATACTTAATTCATCAGTATGTAATATATTACCCAATTTAATATATAACATGTTAAATACAATGTTCATCTCGGTGTATATAACATGTTACAAACACGAAATATTTTCATATGTAACATATTACTTGCAATGTTTATCTCAATGTATGTAACATGTTATAAACATTTTCCATTTTCATATGTAACATGTTATATACAATGTTTATCTCAATGTATGAAACATATTACAAACAATTTCCATTTTCTTATGTAATATGTCACCTACAGTGTTTATCTTAGTGTATGTAACATATTACAAACATTGATCAATGTCACATATAACATGTTACAAACAATGTTTACCTTAGTTTATGTAACATATTATATACATTGTTTATCACATTCACTATTTATATAATAGTATATGATTATCTCATCAAGTTACATGCAATATGTAACATGTTACAAATGATTTTTAAACTGTGTATTATAATGTATATTATTCAAATATACTGATTTAAATCTATTTCATGTAATGATAATAGGTCATACTAAAATTGGAACAATACATATTCATAGTGGAAAATAGATATTTAAAAATGGAAATAAGACATATGTAAAAATCTAACTAAAGTGTTGAATATGTAACTGTAGATATAAAAATTTAAACAAAATCAACAACAAATTTATAAAATGATGAAGGCATATTTAATGTGAAAGTGTACAACAGGAAGGAAGAGCTCAAATTACATGTCTCAATATTGACAATAAATGGAAGTTTTCCTTATAAAAGTAGCAATTCTAACAAGAAAAGCATAAGAATAAAATGCAAGAATGAAATATGTTAATCGAAGCTTGAAGCAAAACAAAATTGGTGAATTTAATGCATTTAAGATAAAAACTTACAATGAAGCTCTTAAATGTTCACAAATTTACAAAGATCAGTGAGGAAAATATGTAACCAAAAACATCAAAGAAATTTAACGAGATACCAGTTGACAATTGAGACAATGATATCATAAATGGCATCAATAACAAAAAGGGTGAAAATCGCATACAAAAGGGAAATCATGGGAAAAAGAGAAGCCATAAAAAATGTTAGGGTGGATCCCAAAGATCTATTTATGAAACTACCTATGTTTTATAAGTTGGAAGAAGCAAACTAAGGTACTTATACTGAGATAAAAACAAACATTGATTCCAACTTTAGATATGGATTTTTGGAGTTAGATGCTTACATTGATAAGTTCATCGAATACATGAGACTGGTTGTAGTGGTAGATGGAACATTTTTAAAGGAAAATCAAGGAGGATTATTACTTGTTGTTGTAACAATAGATGGAAACAACTAGATATAGAGCTATATTTATATGATTACTGTACATTTTGACATATTTAAAATTACTTTTAGTTAACCATTATAATATGTAATATGTTACATTTATACTCTATTAATATCTAACATGTTACATATATTGTGAAGAATATGAAAAATACAATTATACATTTAAAGTATATGTAGCAGTTAACTAATTATGTAATATAGATTTATCCTATCGCATTTGGGATAGAAGATGGAAAAATCACAAAGACATGGAAATGGTTATTTAGAAGACTAAAAATGTTTATTAGAGAAAGGGAAAATTTGGTGATGGTCTAAGATAGAAATCTAGCAATAAAAGCAACTAGTTGTATTGTGTTTGAAAAGAAGGCACACTATTGTTATTGCTACTATCACATGAAACAAAACCTTGTAATCAACTTCCATAACAAAACAGTAAATAAATACTTCAAGCTAGCAGCTTATGCCTATAATGACGATGAATTCAGCAAGAATGAAAACATGATTAAAGAGGCATCCAAAGGAGCAATAAAATACTTAAATCAAAGATGATTTTTCAACATGGTTAAGAATCAAATGTCAAACTCCAATCACAAGATATGATTTCATGACATCAAAGATTGTCAAAAATATAAATTTAGTTTTGAGGCATGTTAGAGACACTTCTATAGTATATTTATTTGGAGAAATACGATATATGATCCAAGGTTTTGTTTGCAAAAAGAATGGTAGTTGTGGTAGAGATGGAAACACTAATAAAGTGGGCAGAAGATAATATTGCAAGTAGAAAGATCAAAGCATTACAAATGCAAGTAGTGGACATTAGCAACTATACATCACAAGTAAAAAAGGAAAAATGACAGTTACATTGTAAGCCAAAACATGTCTTTATGGTAAATTTCAAGCATTAAAGCTACCTTGCAACTTGCTTATGAGGCTTCAATATATCCAATACAACCTAAAATAAAATGGAACTTGCCAACTTGATTAAGAGATGTCTTAGTGTTGGCACCATGAAGGAAAAGAATGACATCACTGATGAGTAAAATCAGCATCAGGTTAGCAATACCAGTTTTGCAAATACTTTGGTTTTATATTTGTAAAACACTTGCAATGCACGAATCATTTTATAGAAAATGACAAGTATACTCCCAAAGCACAAGGGTACCACTTTCAAATTACTATGATTGAAGACAATGACAATGATGATGAAGAACTAGTACTTTTAACCAAAAGATTGAATAAAATTCTTAACAAAAAGAATACTCGAAACAAAGGACAATCAAGTTTTCAAAAGGATCAAATCAAATATAACTCAAATCTAGGAGTTATGATGGTCAGAAATCTAAATCCAATGGACTTTAATGTTTTGAATGTATAGGTTTTCATCACTTCATAGCTAACTATGCAAACAAGAAAAACCAAACTGGAAGAGCTTCCAATGCTACACTTATTGACTCTAAAAGTGATAATAACAATCTAGTTAAATCAAAATATTATGGCACCAACTATTAGGCATTTACTGCAACTGGGGATGGATACTCCAATAAGTCTAACATTGATTCAGATTATAAGGAAAATGATTTTGAATTTCTACTCAAAATTTAATGTCACTAGTATTGAAGAAGTATTCATAGGTTATGTAAGATGCAAAAGAGAAAAAGATAGGTTGCCTATAGAAGTAACTAAACTAAATGATAAAAAAAAATCCTATGAAATAAGTCTTTTGGTACTAGAAAAAGAGAAACTTTATTTGTTTGAGTGAATTAATGATTTGATTTCCAATGTTACAAGCTTACAATAAGAAAAACTAAATCTGGTGCATGAGTTTGAACAATCTATGGAAGCTGTAAAAAGGCTAACCATTAGAGTTCAAAGGCTAAACAAAATTATAGATTATGGAAAAACTATTGGCGACAAGAGAGGACTAGGTTATATAGATGAGGATTATATGTCATTATCTTTAAAAACAACTAAGTTTGTAAAACGCTCCAACCTTTCTTCTTCGCATGCTACACATATAACTTCAACATCAAAAACCACATCTATAAGGCATTTTAACCCTACTCCTAATGTTACTCATTATACATAAAGATTCATTACACTCATAATTGAAAAATCTATTAAGTTTGTATCTTTCTGTCATTTATGTGGTAAGAAATGTCATATTAGACCCAAGTGTAGATTTTTGATGAATGCTCCTAAATTTAATAATACTTTTAATATTTCATATAGTAGGACCCATAAACATCATCCATATATGCATATTTCATCATATTTTAGAATGATTGAAAATTATAATATTATGTTCACAATTTCTACTTGAGAGCATGAAGTTGTTGGCTCAAAGAGGCAAGTAATTCAACACTATTAATTCTAAGACTAATTACCATTATCCTATCATGCCTATCACATCTTCATTTAGGATAAATGAGAACTCTAAAGGTAAGTCTAGGAATATGCTAATGACAACTAAGGTAGTTGATTTCAAACCCATTGATATTTTGAAACCAAAATTCAAGAATGTTTTGGTTAGGAAATATTATCTTTCTAGTCACCCTTGACCATCATTTATTATTTTTAGATACTTTTGTTTGAGTGCTTAATTGACCCTAGGTGAGCGTCTTTAGTTTGTTTGTTTGTTTTTATTTTTATTGATATTTCTTTAATTTCAAAAACATTAAAAAATAAAAAAGAGGGAAGTAGACATGCTTTAACATTAGTATGATCATTACATACTGCATTCATATTTCTTTTGATTGGTTATACATTATACAAATGGATATTTTGACTTGTGCATTTACATATTTTTCACATTTGGTGATCGATATTGACATGGACCTACTGACACACACACTGAACATATATGTATGTCATGCTCCAAGTTATGATTGATTTTATGAGATTCTAATGAATGAGCTAACCTTGACTGAAAAGTTGTTTTTGAGATCTATCTTTCACTTTCTAAGATAGTAATATATAGAGACACCTAGTTTTGAGAGGGCTACTTAGTATAATGTATGAAGCTGGCACAGTGAATAGAGATGGTTACCTCACAACTAATGTGACCGTCATCATATTAGGTCTTTAGCTCATGCATATTTCCTTAATAATAATAATAATAAAGGAAAAAAATACAAAAGTTTTTACATTCACAAAAAGAAATAGCCACGAATGGTTATATAAAAAGAAAATAAATAACCTATCTCTAAAAAACATGAGGGGAATATATATATATATATTAAAGTTTTAATAGGTGATGAATTCAACTATAATATTTTTTAATAGGTGATACTCCTTCTTTTAAATCCTTCATAACTAATCATAAATGGACCAATTTACATACAGTTGAAGTTTTAATATTTATCTCACTTTTGGTGACTATTGATATGTCACTATATGTATTAATATGTGTGACTTGTCTATATATATTTATGTTATCAATGGATAGTCACACTTTTATCAAAATTATTGTCATCAATTTCATCATTTGTGTGTACTATTGTAGTCATGTTAAGCTCAATCTACTACCTTCAATTAAAAAAATTATATTTATCAGTTTATAAATTTTTTTAATTCTAATTTATTTAGAGAATTCATAGAACATAGGGGGACTTTGTTCATTTCTAGGAAACATATTGTTTTCAATTCTCTATTTTGATTGTTACTGAGCTTTTCAGAATGTGTATTCCTTTTTTTAGTCATTAAATACATTGCTTGCTTGCTCAACCTATTTGTTATTTCTTTATGATTATATTGTTTATATGTATGACAAAAAAGGGAGAAAATTTGGAACTTTAATGGAAAATCTACAAAAAGGGGAGAGATAAAATAAGGGGAGTTACTTTTAAAATCTTTTTTGGAGATATTACACATATGTGAAGTTATGTTTTTAATTTCTATCATTTGTTTACTTGTGTCTGCCTTATGAACATTCTTCGCTTTTCTATTGTTATATATACTATACTAATGAACAACGAGTCCTTCAGGAAAAGTTGTTTTTTTGTTTGTGTTTTTATTTTTCAGTATAAGTATGAGCTGTCAAGATTCAAACGAATATGTTTTAACCAAATCATATGATATTTCCACCATATAAAAATTTATTTTTCCTATGATCGTTATGTAGTAAGAGAGAGGTTTTATCACACAAATATTTCAAAGGGGCAGATTCTAAAGTTTATGAGTGTTGGTGATATTTATGAACAAAAAATATAAATGTAAGTTTAGTTTATAGGTGTCTTTCAAGTATATTTTCAATTCAAAATAACCAACGATCTTCAATGAACACATCTCAGGTATATCTTAGTTTTCGTGCACATTAGATTTCATATTACACATATAGAAATAATGTGCATGTAGGTTACTCGATTTATTAAGCCATGTCTAGATTGATTGAGCTTAATTACCTAGCTGAACTAATTTTTACATGATTAGATCAATCGAGGAATTAATAATTGATTGATTGAGCACTAGATCGATAAAAATTAATGAGTAGATTGGACAGTTATGTTAGATTTAATTAATAGTTTCATTAGATCGATCGAGCAGCCATGTTCAATCAATCGAGCTAGTTCTAGATCGATCAAGTAACCAAGTTTTCAGGTTTGACCTAATTTTTTCTCGAGTTAATTTTGTATTACTATATTGTCCTTATGTTTTAAAAATCTTTTAAATATTTTCAAGGACATATTTGTAATTGACCTTTGACCTAGGGTTTCTACTTATTCTATTTAATCATACCATTCGCTAACAATTTTGTTCACCACAGAAGAGCATTATTGAGCATTATTGTCTTCGTCTTAATCTCTCTCTTATTTTGCAAATATAAGTTTATAATTATTTATACTTTTTTATTTAATTAACCTATCAAATATTGGTGGATGTATTTGGTTGATTAACAAGCCTAATTGGTTTATGATATTTTGATCATATAATTTTATAACTTCTTTTTTATTCTTGTTCTTGAATTGTTGGATCAAATAATTATGTGTGTTATATCATAATTATTTGATTTAATTGTTAATATTTGACGAAGATATCTTTATTCATATTATGCTTTAAACTAATTGTTCTAGAGTTGCTAGTTGATTTTGATTTATCTAATATATTTGTTAAATCATCTAGTTAAGTTTGTTCATTATGACACACATTTGTACTTGTGTAATTGTGCTAACTTTTCATGTGCTAGTTGTATGGGTTTGATTAACTTTATGACCCGAGTTCAACAGAATGTTGGTCCGGATCGAAGCACCTTTCTTATAGAGACTATGATGAAAGTAATGGCTTGTAAGTAGATTACTTGGAGGTATTACCTTGGTGGTATTTTGTGTCCTAGCCTTATTCTTTGACCTTATTTTTCATAATGGATAGTTAGGTGGTTCAATGGATTAGTAGTTTTCCTCTTAAATCATTAGTGTGTAGGGAAGATAGGGTTACTGTAAATACAAGAGTTTTCCAATTTTTGCATAAGTTTTTCTTTATATTTTGCATTATTTTATTTACATATGATTGCATATCTGACCGTTTGGTAAAATTTTAATTTGTTATATTTCTACTAATCTTCTATTCATTCACTCTCTAATTAATTAACTCTGGCTAAAAAAGAAACTTTTCAAAATTAATTTAAAATTGAAGTAGTAAACTAAAAATTAGGTTATTAATTTGTAGAAGGAATTACATCAATCTTACCCTAGTCACTTATTGAGAGAAGACGTCTTCTTTTAATAGTCGTGTAGGGTAAGAGTAAGTAATTCCTCCTACAAATTTATCACCATAGTTTAAATTTTATATTTAATATTCTTATCATCCTTAGAATTTTTTTTCATTCGTAAATTTAATTTATAAAAGTCTCTTGAATTTTCCTCTTCTTCATCACCATGTTGAATTGAATCTACAGTAACAAAAATAAAGTTGGGGGCAATGTTGTAGCCTATCTATTCTTCTAGATTAGATTGTGATTTGGAGTTCTACCGGCAAAATTGAGACTGATGAATGACTCATCAATGGTTTTAATCATATATCCATTCAACATCATCAGACAAAAAATGTTGTGTAATGGAAAGATTCAAGAAATGGGTTGTGAAGAACATATTGAACCTGTGTGATTTTCTTGGATAAAATAATGCTTCAAAAAATTGCTCTTGTAAAAGGTTGCAAGCATGCCTACTGTGTGAAATGTATCCTTATAAAGGCCATCTATTGCTAGAATCCAATATGGTATTAGAGTATAAGGTTTTGGGTTCAATCCTCTTCAACTTCAAAATTTTCACCAATATAAAATGGATATCTTTTTTTCACTTCTACCTTACTTAATGTCTATCTATGTTTGATTCAAAAAGTTATTTACTATATGACAATAGGTTAAAAAAATTCTTATATTGTTGAAAATTTTGGAATTGAGGAGGTTCGAAATAGGAATATATGCTCTGATGTCATATAGGATTCTGGCATTAGATGGCCCATTGAAGGATGCATTTCACACAGTAGGCTTGCTTGTAACCTTTTATAAGAGTAATTTCCTAAAGCACTATTTTATACAAGTAAATTGTAGAGATTCTACCATGTTCTTTAGAACCCATTTCTTGAATCTTTGCATAACATGACATTTTCATCTAACATGATAAATTATTTCTAACATCTAAGGATAACTTTTGTTGTATTTTTAATGATAGATTCATCATTAATTACTCATCAACTTGCTTATATCATTACTGCGTTATTGAATTTTAAAGCTATCCCCCTTAAAAATTAATTTAATATTATATATAATGATGTTCCATGTATCATATAATTCTCTTCTTTCAACAAATAATACTAAGGTTATTATGGAAATGATATGATCTTTTATATGATTTCTAAAGCCTAACCAGAAGATATATCCACTAAACCTATTTCAAAAGTTTATTTTATTTTTTGTTATCTTAAATGATTCAGTGTTCTATACCATTTTAATAAATGTTGTATTTTATTCTCTTTTGTTATATAGGCTCAAATCAAGAAGATTATGCAAACTGACGAAGATATTGGGATGATTGCTATATAATGCCTCTTCTACTTTGAAAGTGACATTTTCAGTTTTTATACATTTATTTTTAAGCCAATGATTTTTTTTGTTGCATCAACAATGGTCTCTTAATAAAATTATATCTCCAGAGGTACGTGATAAGTGCTTAAAAAGCACTAAGCCGCCCAACCGAGCGCAGCATGGCCATCCCTATCGAGTCCGCGTGCATAGCCGTCATCACACTGATTCCTTTGCGTACTAGAGCCCATACCATTCGATATGTGTCAAGTATCGTGCATAGCATCGCCCTAGCCTGTGTTGTGTCGCGCGCGCGCCTGCACACTCCTCGATGTGTCCCACGTGCGCCAACCACCCATCTTCCGTGCCAACAGCTCGTCTATCGAGATTTTTGCGCCCCATATGTATGCCAACCTATCTAAACGCGTCCAAATTCTAATTTTGAAATATTTTCTCCCATTTTTTGGCCTTTTCCTCATCTATAAAATGACACTCTTCCCCATTCCAAAACACACAATTTTCTATGCTCTTTTTCTCTCTAGAAAGTTTTATTTTTTTAGTTTTTATTTTTAAAGTTCTTCTCTTTTTGAGAGGGACTAGTTATGTTTTTATAAATTTTTAGTTTTGATTCAATAAGCAGATATGCAAATCCGTTTAGAGGTTTTTCCAGTAACAGAATTAACATCAAACTGTTATAAGGATTCTTTAAAGGTATTATTTTAATGGATTATTTACAGTATCATTTTATGTTTTATTCATATATGTTATATTTAATTTGTGTTTAAATTTAACATGGCTGACTGTTTGTAAATATGATATAATTATAACGTTGTTATGCTTGTAAAATATTAAATGGTTAAAACATTTCCATAAAATAAATTGATTTTGTTTTTATATATTCAAGATTTTATTTAAGAATGTTAGAGAGAAATAAATTATTTTTTATTACAAACTTAAATCTGAAAATTAGATTTTAAGGTTTAATTATCTAGTCTAATTTAGAGTAGTGCTCTTTTATTTGTTGGTATAATCTTCTGGTAGTTAGAGTGAAACTCTATTTTAAAATTTTTTTTATAAGAATTATTATTGGAAAATGTATTGACGATATATTTTCAATATTAGTTTTAAAACTTGAAAGTTAATACTTGAAAAATTAAATTCTTAGATCTAATTTGGACACCTTGAATAAAGTCTAATTATTTGGCTCTGATTAAAGTTGTGATTAAATGGTTTGCTATTTTCTTAGAAATACAACTAAAATTTAATATTTAATTAATTAATAGGTACCACCTAAGAATATTAGTTAGTTAATATTAAATAAAGGAATTTGGGCCCACTTAAGGACACTTTCATACAAAAAATAAAAAATCAACAAATATTAATTTATATCTTTAATAACTTAAATAATACGAGCAAGCATAATTAACTTAATTATTACATCCTTAAATACTCTACTATTATGAATGATAAAATTTGTATTATTATTTATTGAATCTATATCTATGTTTATGTTTATTTTTTATGTTATTAGATTAGTAAACAAACAAATCAAAATATCGTGACATGATGTTTAGGATTTAATTTTGTTTTTAAGATTTTGAATAATAAATTAAAAACCACATATATTTCTTCCTTAGATCGACCTTAAGAGTATACTTACCATTTTCTATAAAATGATTCGTGTACTTGCGAGAGTTTTACAAATAATAAAAACACAAAGGGTATTTTCATAAGATTGGTATTTGCAATGCCGATCTTTTGATTCATTCATTCATAGTATGTTGTGCCTTACTACGTGATCCAAATTCGGATTGGTATTTCTCAATTATTGCTTTTGATCTTTGTGATTGTAATTAGCTTGTAATTATAGTTCCACATTATTCTCTAGCCCTAGTTTTACAATTTATTTCCCAATTTGTGAGAGTCATTTCCTTGTGAGAATGGATGGAATTAGTGATAAGTTTGAGGTTCTTGATGTTACGCATGAGATTAAGGATCTGATGGAGCAAGATAAAAAATTTACTAAACTTGGTTCTTGCTACAAAGGTTGTCTTTTGTAAAAATATGAATCCTAAAATTCTTCTTCATGTAATGTACAAGACCTAGAAAAAGAATGATGCTCATGAAATCATAGTTTTGGATCACTCAACATTCATTTTCTACTTTGAAGAGCCAGAGGAATTGGAGTTTTTTCTATAAGAAAAGTGCCATGGAATTTTGACAACAAATTACTAACTAATATACATGTTATTCTAAGCACATCTCCCTCTTTATTTGTGTTTGATACTTTTCTAGTGTGGATTCAAATCCAAGATATGGCTACAGATTAGAGTAAAAGACTATTTTTACTTAAATTATAGGGAGAATTGGAACCATGCATTTAATTAGGGTGAGAGTTCTCTTTATTCTTAACTCTTATATAATGCCTACTATATGAATTTTTTTCCTAGGAATAAGATTTATGTAGAGGTGACATATGAGTGTTTGCTTCGTTTTTAATATTGTCACAACTTGATTACTCGTAAGACAAGGTATTGTGAGTTAGTTCAAAGCTAGTGCATTGGTTTTTGGAAAAATGCTTGTATTATTTTGTGAATGGGTCATATTAGAGATGAATATGCTAGTTCCCTCACATGTGAAAGAAGAAAGGAAGAGGTTAACTAAATATGTTGCTATTTCAGTGAATCAGGGAGGTGTCTTCATTGTTGATGGCTCCTTATGTGTCTTCATTTCCGATCATATTGCCAATAAGAAGCTTTTGAGGTGGTTACTAGCAATTTTAAGGGTGTTACATTTGGTATAAGACTTATGTGGTTTGTAAGGAAAAAAGTGTTGGGAGGTTTATGAGGAAGAACATTGTTGGAGAAGTAATTATAGAGAAGATAGTGGATAATCAAGGGTAAACAATTAGAAATGAGCTTAAAGATATATCATTTATGAGCAATGTGCATGTTGGTGGCAAGGTTGGTGTGACTTCGATAGACGCTGATTGTGAGGCTACTCAATCTATTGGTTCCAAGATGGATTCTATGCTTAATCAAGGATTAGGTTAGGAGGTTATTTATATGGTGGGTATGGTTTTTTCATGTTGGGAAAACATTTTGGTGTGTTTAGGGTTAGTTTTGTGTGTATGCAATATTGGTTGTATTGGGATGATGTTGGTTACTATCTATATGGTTTGAATGTTATTGTTTGTAGGTGGTTTCTTTTGCTAGGATTTCATTAGTTTGTTAAGGCTAGTACCTTTTTACCTTGATGGATATGTTAGGAAGGTGGATGCATATGCTTATGGAGTATTTGTGTTACCAGCTCTAGTGCTAGTTGATCATCAAGTTACCCCCTTTGGCTATTCCATGTAGTTAATACTGGAGTTTCGATATAAGTCAAATTTAAATTTGAGAGTTTTTAGATGATATGTTTCAAAAAATTTAGATCTTCATTATCTTCAAATATGCAATAAAATTTAAATAAAATAAAGAAATATAAATTCAATAAAAAATAAATAAAATTAGACTAAAGTTAAAGTTAAAAAGTGATATATATATATAAACAAAATCATAAAGTAGGACTTGGAGAGATATGTATACATTCATAAGGAAATCACAGCATATATATATATATATATATATATATATAGAGAGAGAGAGAGAGGGAAAAGGGAACAATGGGGGAGCACCACAATAGAGAAAACAAAAAAAAAACGAGAAAACAAAAATAACAGTGACGTAGATAGGAGAAAACATATTCTTTTTGCAAGTTAATTTTCTTTCGATTTTTCTCAAAAAATTATGGTGAATTCATTTATGTTAAATTTAATTTTTAGCATTAATTAATTTATCTTTATTCTAGGAAAAAGAAGTAATTTAATTGCAAACTATGTTTGATTTTCTATGTTAATTTAAATTATTTTTCTTAAGGTTTGTCTAATTTATTCTGAGTTTAATGCTTCTAATTAACTTCTATTAATATTCACATTAAATTTAAACAAAATATCAATTATGAGTGAGGCATATTATATTGGGTTGGTTTTGTTTTAAATTTTAGATAACCAATCAAGTATAGGTTGGTTCGGTTTTCAAATTTCAAAAACCAATCAACATCGAACCAAATCACATACATACATACATATATATATACACACATACATAGATACATAGATATACATACATACATATATATATATATATATACACATACATAGATACATAGATATACATACATACATACATACATACATACATACATACATACATACATACATACATACATACATACATACATACATACATACATACATACATACATACATACATACATACATACATACATACATGTATGTATGTATGTATGTATGTATGTATGTATGTATGTATGTATGTATGTATGTATATCTATGTATTATATATATATATATATATATATATATATATGTTTATGTATTTATATATATATATATGTACATACATACATACATACATATATATATATATATATATATATATATATATATATATATATAATACATAGATATACATACATACATACATACATACATACATACATACATACATACATACATACATACATACATACATACATACATACATACATACATATGTATGTATGTATGTATGTATGTATGTATGTATGTATGTATGTATGTATGTATATCTATGTATCTATGTATGTGTATATATATATATATGTATGTATGTATGTATATCTATGTATCTATGTATGTGTGTATATATATATGTATGTATGTATGTATGTATGTATGTATGTATGTATATCTATGTATTATATATATATATATATATATATATATGTTTATGTATTTATATATATATATATATATATGTACATACATACATATATACATATATATATATAGGCATAAAGTTGCATATCAAATTTATTTTTAAGAAACAAAAAATTATATTCATAATCTAGAGACAAAAATAAAAAATTTTAAATTGAATACAACCAACCCAAACAAGCCCAATTTTTTTGGTTCGGCTCGGATATGTTTTATACATTTAATTGGTTTGGTTCTATTTTTATTTTTTAATTTTAGTTCAAAATCGAACCAACCCAAGTTCGTACACCCCTATGTTTAATGAGAATATGAAAACAAATACTTTGAAAACAAAATTATAACATACTTAAAACTTTTAAATATAAAAACAATATCAATTTTCCCTTATTTTTTATACTTTTTATACTTTTTATACTTTTTTAATTTTTTACTTTTTGTTTCTTGTATAAAAATTGTTATTTCTCCTTTACACATGTATAATGACAAGGTTCGAACCCATATCTAGATGTGTTACTTTTCCCTATTAATTCTAGATGTGCAACTTTTCTATCTTTCATAAATGTGTGTGTGTATTCTTGTAACGAAATTTGAGTATATTATCTTGCTCATTAGACAATTACATGATCATTAACATTCTAATTTTATGAAACATTCATGCTATAACTATCAGTTATGTGTTATCTATTGGATGTTGTGTATGATCAAATTATGTGTTAGTCTAATTTGAGTGTCCATCTTGTATGATCCAACATACTAGATATATACTCTGATGAGAAAGCGTACTCTTATATGTTATCGCATGCTTTCTTTCCTTTTTATGTTGTATGCCTATATCTTTCCGATCATTCCTTATGCTATAGTAAACTAATCTATATATTCCCTATTTAATTTATGTTACTTATGTTTATTATGTGCATATGATTTTGATGTGAGTATTCAAAGAGTTTGTATCTCCTTACCCTATTTATATTCCATGTGTCGAAATCTTTAATTGGTTTACTATGTTTAGATTGATCACATGCTTTAAGAGTACAATTGTCATTTATCGAATATGTTCTCACATATGAAGACTTGAAGTGATTCGAAATCCTTTTTTGTTTAGTATGAATTCATAATTCACTTTCTATTAGTGGCTTGCCATGCATATGTTTATTGCTAGTCTGGACAGGAGCCTATGAGGCACACCATCACTATTATGTTTACCATAGTTAGTTCTTCCTTACTACTTGTTGTTTTTATTAAGTGTTCAATTGAGCATGTTGTTTATTACTTCATCTGTACTAATTTCTTATTTCATGATGTAAGGCTTGCTTGGTTGAATTGATATAAAGCTTGCGAAAATATTCCACGGGTTAGCATTTCCACCCCTCATCTAGGTCTCTATTACTTTTTTGAGTTGGAAGAACAATTGACCTACATGTAATTGTTCCTACATACAAGAATCTTCAAATAGTTTGATCCAACGTCAAGTGTTGGCTTGATTAATATTATGTTTATTATTTGTTTATTCTTATAAAACAATAAAAATAATGCTTTCCAAGTTTCAAACCTTGGAAGAGAAAAACTAAACAACATTCTACTTAGGTTTAGCCACTAAGGTACATACCATTATATTCTTAAATTATAAGATTTCCTATGTAAGAGTGTAAATGTTCCGGCACGGTTTCAACAATTTAAACTTTTTATAAATTGGAGCAAATTGAATCATGTATCATACCAAATTAGATTTTTCGATACAATCTAGTTTTCCAATTCGGTATGGTTATTAGGTTTTTTTATCCAACTCTAGGCACCAAGGGATTTTATATATAGAAAAAGGGGGTACCTCATTGCATACCTCTCCAACCCTTTTGCTAGATTGTTTGGCGAGGTGATGGCAGCATATGGAAAGGTAGGGTAAAACGGGACCACGCAGTTTACAAAAAAACCCAACACATTCAATGTAAATATCCACATGACAATCAATCCATGATGCATTCATTTAATAGTATGATTAAATTTTTGAAGATATACAATGTGTGTGTTATGCTAAACTTGTTTACTCTATATGACATCAAGATATGCTTATGCAAACCAAGAAAATAGAAATATAGACTAAAGTAAACCAAAATTTACTTTTAGCCTCTCTCTACTAATGTAAGTGCCAACTAAGAAGAAATCAAAAGGTCTTTCAAAGCTTGAAATGATAGGCTAAAGTTTGGGTAGATGAGAAGATATATTTAAAAGCTTAAGGAAACCTTTAAATGATCAAACACTTTAAGTAGTGAGCTCACAACCATAAGTACAAAACCTTTAAACTAGGTTCTTTATCTTTTACTTTTTAATTTTCATACACTTATATTCCCAAACATAGGATCTTTTTCCCAAACATAGGATCATTGGGGAGACTAAGGAAAAGACAACATTGGTGGTAAGAAAAGATCAAATGTTTCAAAGATGGTCTAAATCCACTTTCCATTCAAGTAGTACCTAGGATTTTTCCTCAAGAGACACTAAAGTTGATTCTAGAGCTATTAGCAACATACAAATCATCAAAGGAAGAAATCCAAACAGTCTTCTCAAAATAACCATGCAAATTCACAACGTTATTGCATGTGTATAGGGAAAAAATTATTTTTAAATTCAACATAAAAATTTAGTCATACATACTCTCAGGGAATACACATGTCAAAACAACCACATTTCCATTTAAGTCAAAAGTATGTTAACCATAAAACAACAGTGGTCACATCAAAAAGTTCATTTAAAAAGTATGATAGCTAGACAAAGAGACTTGCAAAGCTATCCCAGTTAGAAAGAGTAGGGATAAAAAGTGAGTGCTAATACAACAAAAAATATATATGTTTATACATAAAGTCATCAAAAGAGATAAAAAAATTAGTCAAACAACAGAAGAGACACAAAGAAAGACTAAAAATATAAGAGATCAAACAACATCCTTCCATTTAAAGTATTTGTAAGGGGTAATTCATTTAGAAAATATTTTTTGTGTCAAGTAAGTATAAGGAATATAGGGTACTCTAGATTTATTTTGTTTATTATTTCTTGAAAATCCTATCGAGCTACCCATATATACTACTGGGTGGATTTTTAGAAGAAGAATTATTTATTTTCACGCTATGTCTTAGGTGCATAACGCAACATGGTTGTAGATGGTTAGATAAGCCATAATAGGTACATCCTATCATTAGAGATGAGGGTGATCGATGTGGAGAAGTCTGAGTAGTACATCTCATATATCTTGGACATTGCCTAGCAAGGTGGCCAATAATGTCACACAGATAACAAACAAGAACAATAGAGTTAGAAAATCTAGGTCCTTAACTCTGAGAAGTATTACATGGAGGATAAGAGGAAGAAGTGCTCATATTGAATTTCACATGAGGATGAGTAGTGACACGACCATAAAATGTCCAAGTTGGAATGTCTAAGCTGTTATAAACTCTTCTTTTGTAGTGAACAGTGCAACAATTTTTTTATAAATTTGACTACCATTACATAGCTCTCCTTGCAAATGTAATCAGGTAACCTGAAGGCGATTTTCTAGAATCTACATTGCTAACCATATCTATATCTGTGTATCCAACTAACACAGGTTTGTCATTTCCAAAACATAAGTATATTTTGGAAGAACCTGAAAGATACCTGAAAATCCATTTCATTGTAGCATAATGTTCCTTTCCAAGATTTAAAAGGAATCTACTCACAACTCTAACGGTATGAGCGATATCTAACTGTGTACAAATAATGGCATACATTATACTTCCAATTGCTAAAGCATATGTAACCTTTTCCATCTTCTCCTTCTCTCTGTCTGTAGAAGGGCTCTACTTAGAACTTAATTAAAGTGATTATCAAAAGAACAACTAATAGCTTTAAACTTGTCCATATGAAATCTCTGAAGTACTTTCTCAATGTACTTCTCCAATGACAACCATAATTTCATGGCACCTCTGTCTCTAATAATACTCATACTAATAATTTGCTTTGTTGGCCTCAATTCTTTCATGGAAAAAGACTTACTCAACTACTTTTTCAAGTTATTGATTATGGAAATATTTCGGCCAACAATCAACATACCATCAATATAGAGCAAAAGAATAATGAAATCATCATCAGATAATTTCTGCACAAAACCATAATCATCTGAACTAGTCTTTTTGTAGCCTTGCTCCCCCATAACAGACTTAAACTTCTTGTACCATTGTCTCGGTGCCTATTTTAAGACGTAGAAGCTTTTCTTCAATTTTCAAACATAATCCTCTTTCCCTTTTTCTTGAAACCCTATAGATGCTCCATCTATATCTATTCTTCTAAGTTACCATGTAAGAAGTCAATTTTGACATCCATTTTCTTAACCTTTCGGTCAAGACTTGTTGATAACCCCAGCACAGTATAGATGGATGTCATTTTCACAACTGGTGAAAAGATCTCGTCAAAGTCAACTCCTCTTCTTTGGTTGAATCCCTTGACAACCAATATGGCTTTGTATCATGGAATGGAACTGTGTTCTTCATGTTTCACCCTAAACACCCATTAATTTTTTAAAGTCCTCTTCTTTTGGGCAACTTTATCTACTCAAAATTTTTATTCTCTTATAAGGACTTAATCTCATCTTGCATGGCTTCAATCCATTTTTTTTTTTGGATTCATCACCCATGGCTTCTTCATAACTCTAAGGTTCTCCCCTATCAGTGAAAGTTACACACTCATTTAAAGGATATATGGTAGAGGTTTGTCTTAGTCTATCACATCTTCTCAGTGGAATAGGAGAAGCCACATGTATTGGTGTTGGATAATGAACGTCATCATCTCCCTCTTCTTCAAAACAAACTTCTATGGAAGCATCATCTTCATCATGTGGATAAACTTGGACTTCATCTCCAACTTGTCTTAGCACTGATGTTGGAGGAATTAATTCCAAATCTGATCAGTCACCATTGGAATTAGGAACATCCCTCTTCATTTCTACAATATCTCCAATGGTCTCATCTTCAACAAATACAACATCCTAGCTCCTGACAAGTCTCTTTACAAATGGATCATAAAATATATAGCCAAATTGATCTTGGCCATAGCCAATAAAAATATACTATCTTATCTTGGCATCAAGTTTGGATCTTTCATCCTTGGGGATATGAACAAATTCTTTGCAGCCAAACACCCGTAGATGATCATAGAAAGCATCCATTCATGACCACACTTTATCTAGAACATCCATCTTGAGAGGATTACATGGTGAAAGATTCAACACATGTGCAACTGTGAGTATGCCTTCACCTAAGAAATTTTTAGGCAACTTTGCATGTGAGAGTAGACATCTAACTCTCTCCATAAAGTTATGTTCATCATCTCAGCTAAGCCATCCAACTATCTTTGGAGGTGTCATATGATGTTGAATACCATGCTTTTTGTAGTAAGCATGAAAAGGTCCTATGTATTCTCCACCATTATCTGTCTGATTTCACTTCAGCTTCTTCACAGTTTGTCTCCCAATTGAGGCATGGAATTCTTTTAAGACATCTAGCATCTAATCCTTTGTCTTCAAAAGATATACCCATGTCTTCCTTGAAAGATCATCAATGAAAGTCACAAAGTATTGAGCACCACCAAGTGACTTTGGCATTGGTCCACACAAATCTGAATGATTCAGAACTAAAATATTATTCATTCTAGAAGGAGGAAACTCTTGAAAGCAACTATGTTTTGCTTTCCTGCTAGACAATCAACACATTTCTCCAAATGTACTTCATCCATTCTTAGTAGTATCTTCTTCCTAGCTAGACTTGTTATACCTTTTTCACCCATGTGATTGAGTTTTCTATGCCATAATTCAACTACACTATTTTTGTCCATGGCATTTACTATGTCGGTGGAGAGCTTTACTTGCATTATATACATAGTTGTATGCTTCTCACCTCTAGCCACTACTAAGGAGCCTTTTATAAGTTTCCATTTGTCATAAATAAAGGAGCTGCAATATCCTTCATTTGAAAGTTTGCGTACACAGATCAAATTTAGCGCATATTTGGAATTTGTCTGAAATCCTTCAGAAATAGTCTAGCTTTATTCTCTATTTCCAAGCAAAAATCTCTTCTGCCAACAACTTTTGATAGGCCTTCATTTCCCATTCTAATAACACCAAAACTTTCAAGTGTGTATGATGAGAAAAATTCTCTATTCGATGTAGCGTGAATTGTAGCACCATTACCAATCACTTAACTGGTCTCGTGTGATGCAAGATTGAAAAAATATTCATCATAAACAATATTGAACTCGTCTATGGTATTTTTTTCTCATCATCACTACTATTTTCTTTCTTCATTGCTTTTCCTTTGTTCGTTTCTCATTCCTTCTTAAACACCCTATAAAATTTCTTGATGTAACCCTTCCTCTTATAGTGATGGCATTCAAAATTGACATATTTTATTTTATTTTACTCTACTCTTACCTCTGGGTTTTCTATTCCCTATAAAATTTCTTGATGTAACCCTTCCTCTAGACCTTGTGATAAAGGCTTGTACTTCTGAATCTCTCTCCTTATTCTGTTTATGAGCACAGGGCTTCTACAACAACTTCAAACTCCATCTTGTCTTTCGCATAAGTCAGAGTTATTGTGAGATCATTATATGATGAGGGTAGTGTTGCCATCAACATCACAGCTTTCTCTTCATCGCTGAAACTCACATTGAATCTTGTTAAGTGAGAAAGCTTGTTGTTGAAATTGCTAATATGTTGCATTATGCTTACAATATCTTCCTTCCTCATATGTTATAGCTCTTTCCACAAATAAAATTTATTGGCAAGGTTCTTTGACATGTACTAGAGTCTCCCATCTTTCTTTTATAGTCTTGTAATTTTTTGATTCAATATTTTACAAGACATTTCCTGAGAGATTTAGATGGACTATACTGACTGCAATCTCATCTATCTAATCCCATTGTTGCTCGATGACGATTGCTGCCTTTTTTTATTTCCCCAACAATGCCTTATGTACCTTCTATTGAATGAAAATATCCTTCATCCTCTTTTACCGTAAAGAGAAATTATTATTGCCATTAAATTTTTCAATATCTACCTTCTGGCTTGATATTTTTTTTTTGCTAGGTTTCTTTTTCTTTAAATAAATACGTCATGGACCTAATAAAATATTTTTTGATGTGGCAGATCAATTTATACTACAACCATAGAGCATACTAAGAATTTTTAGTAGGTCAGCTCTATATTAGTTGTTGGGGTATAGCGGGTATAAATAAAATAAATTCAACAGAGTAAAATAACGACACTAGAAATTTAACATGGTTTACCCTTAAATTTGGGCTACGTTCATGGGACAAACTCTGAAAAATATTTATTTCACTAATAAAATTAATGGGTATAAAATAAGAGGAAATACAACAAATTGAGATAAACTCAAAATAGTAACATACAAGTGTTTCCCAAACTCACTATTTTGTCACTCCTCATTTTGAAAAATATCCCAAATATTTTTCTAAAATATTCTCTCTCACTCTCTCACACACAATACTATTTTTCATCAAAAGAAATTGTTCCTTTAGCTTTGTTTTGCTTATCTTCTTTTGGTATGTTTTACTAAGGAAAAAATATTACTTATTTATAGGTAAAATTACATATCCCTTATGTAGCCAGAAATTGGCTACGTAATTGATCAAATTTTATCCACAATAAATATACATTTTTTAATTTGATAAATTTATAAAATGTGCTTGCAACTAAATTTTTTATTTTATTTCCTTTCACATAGACGGGACTACAAATGACAATTCGATGATTTGGTACTTTGTTTAGTGTCCTTTAGTTTCCTTTAAATTTGTTTATATTTGGTTTGAAGTTAGTTTGTATTATTCTCACATCCTATTTTATTAATTATGCACTATATTTAATATAAATTTGAAACAATTGACGAAAATATGCTTAAATTAAAGAAATTTAATTGACATAAAAAAAGTATAATAAAGATAAAAACAAATTATTTTATTAGTTTAAAAAATTAATATTATTATGTAGAAGCCAAAAAAAAGTCTTGATAATAATTCACCATTTCAAGTATTTCTTGCCGTTAGTGTTGCTTTCCCAAAATTGTGTTGAGTAGAAGATATTAATTCCCTTATATTGACATTCTTTTATTTCCCCTTTATGTTTTGACAGAGGTGCTTATATTATTAAATTAAGACACATTTTTATTGTTATTATTAAATGGTATTAATTTAATATTCAAACTTACATATTGATATCTTTTTTTTTCTTCAAAAAGCTATAATAATTCAAAAAAATTGTCAAATAATAAGAGATAATTTTAGTATTTAAGTTATTTCCTTTTAAAAAAACTGTGTTTTTTTAAATTGTTAATAGCATAAATAAATTGGAAGAAAAAATAATTTTTTGAGGATTATGTAAAAAAGCGAGGTTATTTTTTTAATGATTTTTTAAATAAGAATAAACATTTTAGTAGAGGAAGTCAATAATACTTAAAATAAATACATATATGTATTTTTCAGAGTTATCCTATCACTACTACAATATATGCTTTTGGTCTCAGACATTTAGCCTCGGTGTTTTAAAAAATCGAGGCTATAGATATACCTTATAGTCTCGGTTATTTAAAAATCGAGACCATAGCATACCATATGGTCTCGATTATTGAAAAACTGAGGTCATATACATAACTTATTAATTTTTTCTCATTTACACCAAATTAAAATCAATTTTTTCCGCTTTCTCTTTTTTTTTCTTTTTTCCTCTCATTTTTTTCCTTTTTTTTCTTCTTTTTTTCCCTTTCTCCTCGGCCCTAGGCTACTCGCACTGATATGTTAATTAGGGTTTTTTATATATAAATTAATCTTTTTAAGATAAGGGAGTAATCGACCCTCTCTACAACTCTACGTCTTGATGTCCTTGTCTCGCCGTTTTCAACTCGTCGTCTTTGTCTCACCATCTTCATCTTACCGTCTTCATCTCACCATCCTAAACCATCTGGTTAGATTCTTTCTATGTTTTGTGCTCTGTTCTTGTTGTATCATCCTTTAAGAACAAGCCTAGAAATTAGATATGAGTAAAACTTCAGTCTTTGGTTCAATTTTGCTTTGTTTTTGTATCATCCTTTAAGAACAAACCCAGAAGTTAGATCTGAGTAAAGCTTCAGTCTTTGGTTCAATCTGGTTTGTTTCTAAGACTATCTCTTTTGTAAGTGCTCTGCCTACTATTGATGAAAAATCAATCCCACATGTGACATCTTTCAGTGAGGTTTGAGTTTATCCTTTACCCGTTTTGAATATTTGGTTTTCTAGGAAATTTAATATGTATTTTTTATTATTCTATGGTGGATTTTGGCAGCGGATTGATTCTTTGATCAATCGTGTGAATTTCTTGCTGAATGATGCTGATGAGGCATTAATTAATGATTTTCTTATGTTGTTGAGAGCCAAAGGAGAGACTTACAAGAAAGTGAGTTATTTTTTCATGATATACTCATATTTATTTTTATTGTTATTATCCTCACATTAAGTAAGCCTCATTTAGAGATTAATATGCATTGTGGTCAATATTATGCAGAGAGATGTTTAGACTTAGTGAAAGAGATCATTTGTGAAATTTTGTAACCTAGCAAATTGTTGGCTTGGCAGGAGCGATGATCGATCACAATGTGAAGGTAGAAGGCTTGCATGATGTAGTAGATATAGTTGGAACAAGTGGTGATGGTGCAAACAGAGTTAAAATATCAACAGGGGATTTTATACTTGCTACAGATTATGGAGCCAAAGTTGTGAAGGTAACATCCATATCCATTGAATATGTGATTATTGATGTATTCTACTTTCATTAATTTTTTAACCAGCTTTTCATTTTTTTTGGTGAAATCTTTGACTGGTTTTGTTTTGTTGCAAAGAAAATATAAGAGATAGAAACACTCTCTCATTATATTTATAACACTTGAGATGGGAATGAAAGGGAGGCCTAACTGTTTTGTTTTTATTACTGTTGTTTTATTTTTAATTATATTTATTTTCCTTTTATGCTAAAAGGACTAGTTTGATTGTTATTTGTTGTTCAGTTCCTGCACATGTTTGGATGAACATCAACCAATATTAGTTTAATTAATTGATGGATTTGATACTTTTGGTTTAAACAATACTTCAATTTTCCTTGGCATCCTGTAAAGATCAACTAGCCGAATGTTATTTGATGGAATGCATAATTCAAGTCTTTCCTGATGAATATCACTTACAAACACTTGATATGCTTTTTACACATATCAAGTGTTTGAAAATAAACCAGAATAGACCTGAGAGAAGTAAAGTCATTTTAATATTTGAGTTCTCATATAAATTCTTCTATTACGATAAAAAAAATATAAGTTTTGTTGTTGATTATAGTTTTTTTTGTTTATACTATTGTAGTGGCATTTTTTTCTATTGTTGATTATAATTTTTTTTATACTATTGCAGTGGCATTTTGCCAGCAATTGATGTATTCTCTAGCCATATATTGGTAGGGGTAAGTCAATGCTCATGCTTCAATTTTCTTTTTTTAGCTTTAGATGCAAATGTCATAATTTTTCTTGTGTGATAACATTTGGGTTGGTGTTTTAAGTTCATGATCTAAAGCTGATTTGTAATTTGTTAGGTGAGATTTAGGGTTCTATCTGCAGCGGATAATCGGTTTTTGTGATCTTCGGCAGCATCTAACTGAAAATAGTTAGCCTAGACATTCTCCTTTAGCATATTTTATCCATATTTTGGGAAAGAAAGTAACTTGGGATCTAAGTAATGTGCTGGCTAATGCTTTTTTGTCTTCTTTTCATTCCATTTTAACTGACTCTTCTTTGTCTCTATTTACATGTGTATTTATGCATCTGTCTCTTTTTTCTGGAAAGTTTGACTTGTTATTGAAACAGTATTGATCAAAATATCAATGTCCTGGTAGAATTGTTGGGATACACCATTACAGGCCATGATAGCCTTCTTGTTTATGAATATGTTCCAAATCAAAGTCTACATGATTACTTTTTTAGAGGTACTATTGACTTTAAAATATGTCATCTTTTCATGTATGGAAATGTTCTTTTCTTTTACTTATTCCTCTTTTGATTGTTGTTAAATTGATTGTTATTGGTACTATTGTTGTTAAATTTATTTAAATCTCCCTGCTACTGTTGCAGCGCTATTGGTTCTGCTAATAGCGTTGTGCTACTACTGGCGCTGTTGGTACTGGTGCTGGCATTGCTGGCGCTGTTGGTACTGGTGCTGGCATTGTTGGTGCTGGCACTAATGGTGTTGGCACTACTAATGATGTGCTATTGGTGCTGGTGCTGTTGGCTCTGAGCTCGTGTTGCTGATGGTGCTATGCTGGTGCTGCGATGTACTAGTGCTGCTGGCAATAAGCTGGTGTTATTAATGGCGATGTGCTGGTGCTACTGGTTCTGAGCTGGTGCTACTGGTTCTGAGCTGGTGTTACTGATGGCGCTGTGCTAGTGCTGCTAGCTCTGAGCTGGTGTTGCTGATGGCACTGTGCTGGTGATGCATTGTGTTGGTGCTGTTGGCTCTAAGCTGGTGTTACTGATGGCACTGTGCTGGTGCGCTGGTGTATTGGCGCTGCTGCGTCGCTGCTGGTGTTGGTAATATACTAAGTTTTTTTCATGTTTGTTATTAATACTAAAAAGTTAGTTTGTAATACTAATTTCTTTTTGTGTATATATAATAAACTCTCAAATATAATTATACTTTTAATTTTAATATAATATGATTTTTAATATTGTAATTACTAATTGTATTTTTTTGTAATTTATGTATACCCTATGGCCTCAATTATTAGAAAACTGAGGCCATAGGTCATTACCTATGGTCTCTCTCACTTAGGCCTCGGTTCTTATAATCGTGGCCATAGTTAAAAACCGAAGTCGTATGTATGTTTTTTAATAGCGTATAGTTATCATTATTGATCTATTTTTCTATCATACAAATTATCAATGTAAAACAAATTGATTGAATGTAATGTTATGTGCTGAATTGAGTAGCTTGGCACAGGGGTTGTTACATAAGTGGGAAGGGGACTGATGAGTGCTCAAAAAGTACTAAAATTACCATGATTTTATGCACGTTAATTGATTAAAAATATATATATTTATATGATTTTACCATATATTTATATAAATCTGTCTTTTCGGAATCACGGGTATTTTTATTGTTTTTCAGGTATTTTTGCTTAAAAAGGTAACTTAAAGACTCGAAGAAAAATACTGGAGGCAATACATCACAAATATATTCATAAATTAAATGAGAAAAGGTCAAAAAATAAGGAAAAATTGGACAAAATGAGTCAAAAAGGTCAAAAAGGAGGAAATCGCGCACGCAGTCACCCAGTAGCGCCAGCCAACGCATGCAACGTGCCCAGCCGCGCTGAACAACATGCGCGCATCACTTAATCCGTGCGTGTGCACGCTTATTAACCCCCGGTCAGTACGCACCGTATCGCCCAGTCTGTGCCATATCACCCACTTTTTCTTCTCCTCCTCACCTATAAATACCACCATTCTCTTCACCTAAAAACACACCTATAAAACACATCTTCTTCTCTCTTTCTTTCTCTCCATTTCTTAGTTTTTAGTTTTTAGTTTTTCTTAGTTTTTAATTTTTCTTAGTTTTTATCTTTTCTTAGTTAGTTTTTCTTAGGTTTAGAGTTCTTCACTTTTTGAGAATAACTAATTATGTTTTTGTAATTTATTTTCTTTTTTATTCAATAAATGGACGTGCAAATTCCATTTTGAGGTTTTCCAGCAACATGAATGACATCAAAGTACTGTAAGGATTTTATTTTCTTTACAGTTATTTTTTATGCTTTATTATTACATGTTATATTTAATTTGTCTGTGATTAAATTGAACTTTCCTAGCTGTTTGTAAACATGATATAATAATAACGTTGTTATGTTTGCAAAATATTAAATAGGTAAAAATCTCTAAAATGAATTAATTTTATTTTTATTCAAGATTTTATATTAAGAATGTTAGAGAGAAATATATTATTTTTCATTACAAACTTAAATCTGAAAAATTAGATTTTAATGTTTAGTTATCCGGTTTGATTTAGAGTAGTGCTCTTTTATTTGTTGGTACAATCGCCCGATAGTTAGAGTGAAGCTCTATTTCAAAAGTTTTTATAAGAATTATTATCTGAAAATTTATTGACAACATGTTTTCAGTAGTGGTTTTAAAACTTGAAAGTTAGTACTCGGATAACTAAATTCTTAGGTTTAATTTGGACACCTTGAATAAAGTTTAAACTATCTAACCCTACCAAAGGTGGCATTTAAATGGTTCATTTTCAATCTCTTAGAAAGAAAAAAAAAGAATTAATTTAATTAACCAAATTAGTTATCAACCCCGCCCATAGGTGTTAATTGATTTATTTAGTTAACAAAGAATATCTAACTCTACCAAATGTAGTATTCATATAAAAAAGAGAGAATCAATAAATATCAATTTATATCTTTAGTAACCTAAATAATATGAGCAAGCATAATTACGTAGTTATTATATCCATAAATACTCCACTATTATAAATGATAAAATTTGCATCAATATTTATTAAATCTGTATCTATGTTTATTTTTATGTTATTAGATTAGAAACACAAAAATCCAAATATCGTGACAGGATGTTTAGGATTTAATTTCGTTCTTAAAAGTTTGAATAATAAATTAAAAACTACATATATTCCTTCCTTAGATCGACCTTGGGAGTATACTTATCATTTTCTATGAAATGATTTGTGCACTTGCAAGAGGTTTATAAATATCAAACCAAAGTATTGGTAGGATTGGCAATGCCGGTTTTTCCCATCAAGTTCACAACCCCCAACCAGCTTCTTGCTTGTCCCTTAGCAAGAGAAGAGATAAAAACTAAAAATTAAACTATCCTAAATCACTTCCGTGGATTGACACGGTTGCATTTAGCATATGCAACAAGCCTTTAAACCCCTAGGTTGCCCTAGTGGACGAGTTTGAGTCTCGTAAGGGTTTTCAGTAATGATACCCACAAACATTGAACTAAAATGTAAAAGGTAAAAAAAACAAATAATAAAAACAACATCTTAGAAACTAAAATTACAACAAAATTAAAAATTAACTTTTAAGAATAAAATAAAAGAAAACAACATGCAACATAACACAAAAATGTCTCATACTTTTAATCTCCTTTAAGATCATAATTAAAATCTAAAACATAAGTTATTTTAATCTTCTTAAACAATCATGATTTATTATAATAATTAGTCGAAAATCATTTTCATATTTCATATAAAAAATGTATCAATTTAATTTCACCCAATTTCAGTGTCATGAATCTGAATTCGCTTCGACTCATTCCTCATAAGTCAATACTCTCAAAACACTGAATCCTATGGGTTCAAACACTCATACTAATTTATATGCGAAAGAGTTGATGTATAAAAATGAACTAATATTTTCGCATATGTATAAAGAATAAAGGCTCAAAGTGTTATTTTGACATTGATCTCATGGAAGGAATCAAATGTATAAATTATAAAGATATCATATATAAAAATTATTTTCATGCATAAATCAAACTCATTAAGAAAAAAATTCAAGATATATGCCTTTTACAAATGAAGAAAATGCAATGACTTTTTATGGAATTACTTTCTATATCTTCCTTTTGTAATTAGCCTTTACTTACAACTTTGTAGGCAATGTGGGTCATAGTATGTAGATTATACTATATATTCTTTATCTCTCTCTTTTTTTTGAAGATTTTTTTCAATATATATATTTTTTAGAGAGTCAACCCATGTACAAATTGTACGTATTTTTAGGATTTTGGTGAGTGGTTAATTTTGTGGCTTTTCTGTTTGATTTTAGTTTAGGTAACCCCAGATAAATCTCTTTTTTTAGTAGTCATGCATGAATGAGATAAAAGCATATACTATCAATTTATACTCAAGTCATTTAATCTAAGCAAAAATAATAATAATAAATATACGACACTCTATTAGGATGAGAGAAAAAATTCATACATTCAATGGTAATACCTATAGAGATCATCTAAAAATTTGAAGAAATAAGAAATGTGTTTGAAGTAGAAAAAATATTATTTCACTCTAAATAAAGGAAATTAGGCTCAAATTATATCTCACAAAAATAGTCTCCACTAAAACAAATTCATAAACATCGATTTTGGATTTAATATAATTTCCACATCTTATCAAGAAATACTAGTTATGACAAAAACTAACTAATTACAAAAAACAATTACAAAATATTTCATGATATGTTTTCAAAAATTAATCTAATAGTACAAAAGACTTAACTATTTACTTAAATTTGATTTAAAGAAATGACAATTTTTTGAGATTTTTTTTAAATTCCAAAAATTACTAAATCACACAAAGAAAATAAAACCAAACACAATAAAAATGAAAATGTGAACATAAAAAAGAAAAAAAATTATTTTTTATTTTATTTTTTAAAAATTGTTAAATCTTTTTTTTTAAATTAAGCATGGTAACTTTTCACCACCTCTAACCTAGAACTTACATTGTCCTCAATGTAACAACTTTCAATTAAAGATAAAGAGAAAAGAGAAAAAATATTACCTATTTCTTGAGAATGTTGCAAGTAGTGATGGAGAAATGCAGGTGCATCCATCATGTTCATTAAAATGCACACAAATATATTGATGTGAACCTCTAACATCTTAACAAATATTTTTAATTTTAACAATTTTAAAACTATTCAAATGTAATTAAACTAAAATAAACATAGAAATGAAGTGAATAAAACAAATAAGAGGAAGTTACCTAAAATGACGGGTTGTCTCCCATCTAGTGCTTAGTTTAACCTCTTAGCAAGGCGTAACTTGGTGATTTCATTTTAAGTAACCTCAATCTCCCCTCATCGTTGAGTCAATCAAACCTACAAGTAAGACAAGATTGTCTACTTATACTTTTTCAGTCATGTCCTATGGATTTTCAAATTTTTCTGTACTTAAAACTAGGGACATGCTTGTGGGTTTTAGATAACCCATATCTAGGTACAAATCAAATAATTAAAGGCATCAAAACACAATTGTACCTAGATCAAACAAAACAACTAACTCCTTAGATTGTAATTAAAACTTTAAAATTTTGGAGATAGTTTCAGAATTTTTTGTTTTTGTTTTTTTAAGTATAATATCTAAGTTAAAATAATATAATCAGTATTAACCAAGAGTGCTCTTAGGAAAGAATGGTGGGGCTAGATATTCTTTGTTAACTAAACAAATCAATTAACATCTATGAGTGAGGTTGATAACTAATTTGGTTAATTAAATTAATTCTTTTTTTCTAAGAGATTGAAAATGAACCATTTAAATGTCACCTTTGGTGGGGTTAGACAGTTTAAACTTTATTCAAGGTGTCCAAATTAAACTTAAGAATTTAGTTATCCGAGTACTAACTTTCAAGTTTTGAAACCACTATTGAAAACATGTTGTCAATACATTTTCAGATAATAATTCTTATAAAGCTTTTGAAATAGAGCTCCACTCTAACTACTAGGCGATTGTACCAACAAATAAAAGAGCATTACTCTAAATCAGACCGGATAACTAAACCTTAAAATCTAATTTTTAGATTTAAATTTGTAATGAAAAATAATATATTTCTCTCTAACATTCTTAATATAAAATCTTGAATAAAAATAAAATCAATTCATTTTAGAGATTTTTACGTATTTAATATTTCGCAAGTATAATAACGTTATTATTATATTATGTTTACAAACATCCAGCAAAGTTAAATTTAATCCAAGACAAATTAAATATAACATGTAAGAATAAAGCATAAAAAATAACTGTAAAGAAATTAAAATCCTTACAGTACTTTGATGTTATTCTTGTCGCTGGAAAACCTCCAAACAGAATTTGCACATCCATTTATTGAATAAAAAAAAATTACAAAAACATAATTAGTTCTTCTCAAAAAGAGAATAACTCTAAACCTAAGAAAAACTAACAAAGAAAAACTAAAAACTAATAAATGGAGAGAAAGAAAGAGAGAAGAAGATGTGTTTTTAGGTGAAGAGAATGAGGGTATTTATAGGTGAGGAGGGGAAGAAAAAGTGGGTGAAAAAATGATTAAAATTTGAGAAAGCGTGGAGTAGTGAATGATGACATCGTATTGCTGAAGTCATGGTGGTGTAGGGGTAGTGGCACGCACGGACTGGGCGATACAGCGCGCGTTTACTGAGTGATGTGTGCACGTTGTTCGGTGCAGCTGGGCACGTTGTGCGCGTTAGCTGCGCTGCTGGGCTACTGTGTGCGCGATTTCCTCCTTTTTGACCCATTTTTCCAATTTTTACATATTTTTTTGACCTTTCCTCATTTGCTTTATGAATATATTTGTGATGTATTGTCTCCAGTCTTTTTCTTCAAGTTTTTAAGTTACTTTTTTAAGCAAAAATACATCAAAAACAATAAAAATACCTCTGAGTCCGAAAAGATAGATTTATATAAATGTATACATTTTTAATCAATTAACGTGCATCAAATCATGGTAATTTTAGTACTTTTTGAGCACTCATTAGGGACCATTAGGCTGCTAGGGAGAGGTGCTTCCTCACACACTCACCCATTTCTTTCACACAATCCTTTTGCTTTCTTTAATTTTCTTGTAAGGTTATATATAGCCATAGTTATTTAAAAAATGGGATAAGAAATATTATACAATTTTTCTCTCTTTCTTAGTTTCTCTTTTCCCCTACCTCTTTGAAATTTCTTCATGTAACAATGGTATCAAAGCCGGTTCCAGCCATGGAAAACCGTTTTGATGCCAAGATCTTCAACGAAGAATCTAAAATTTTGGCACGAAATGAGTGCAGATTCGAGCATATACAAGCGGTGTTGATCGAGCTGCAAGCTCTTCGCACCTCCCACAACACACCTCTGAACCCAAAACTCACACCTAGGCAAATCCATACCCAACAACAATTGTTCAAACAGATATTTCAAACTTCCAACACATCGTTCAAATGTTCACTGCATTTTCAAAAACTTTCGATCATCCATCCTTCACCCATCCAGAAGTTGTGCACCCAAGTAAAGAATATCTGGTGTCGTTAACCTCTATAGTAGCTTTCGCTTCTCGTCCTCACATCACTATCCCATCTCTCGTAGGTAACAGGGCTACTAATAATGCCCAAACCCTTGCTTCGCTTGACGCCTTGAAGGCGTCAATTCAACCTGACATTACCAACTTCGTTCACTCCAAGAACAAATGGAAACCCTACGCCGTTAGTGAGAAGGTCAGCCACCAAGCCTCTGTTGAATCATAGAGTAACAGAAGCATTGTTCCTCGTATCCTTAGTGTTCCTAGTGGTGGTACTTTTAGGGTTGGCGAGGGTACTTTAGGAAATAAATGTCGGGGGGGCCGCATGTTCGTTCCCACTAAGATCTGGCGTTGGTGTTACCGTAAGACTAAGGTTAACCAGAAGTGATACTCTCGCGTCTTAACTATAGCTCCATAATTATCCTTATTCTTCTCTACTTCTTTCACAGTAAAAAAGATAAGCTCAAAGGGGTTTCTACGTGCCCATAAACGAATGGTTGATAAGCAGCAACAACGAACTATTGTTCAAAAAAAATGTTGAGCAGCTCCATCTGACTTCTAAGATTTTCACTTGCTCAAAACTGTTATAGGGGTTTTCGAGGACCAGATGTGCAGTAGAGGCAGTATGCTTATAGAAACTACTCAAACCTTGCATTGTGGAATCGATCTTCCCCAACATGTGGAGCTCTTACTGACCTATCTAAGGTTCAATCATCATTGTTCCTGAATTTTGTTCTTGGGCCTGTCGAACAAGGAAACTTCCTTATTGAATTCCTTACAAGTGGAGTTCCTACTGATGTGTCCCAAACGGTTGTTGCCCCAATCAAATATGTTAAACTGTAGATTCAAAATCAGGATGAGATGATGAAATTGGGTAGGCTTCATAAATATTATAAAGACATGGATGACTCCTTCAAAAAGACAATCAGAGTTTACTTTAAGAGACTATTTAACTTTAAGAAAGATCGAAAGGATTACTACGAATGGGTTGCTGGAAGCTGGAATTCTGGTATTGATGCTAGTGTCTCTTCCTCTTTCCTTGTCTACTCCTTGGACTATGTTAGGAACCGCTTGGCTGATGATTCAAAGGCTGCAAAGAAAGGAAGAGAAAGAACATTTTATGGTTTAGTTGGTGTCTACAAAAAGACTCAAGAAACTGAGGGTATTGCTGGCCCTTACCGTGGGTTCAACCTTTCTTGTGTTGAAATCATTGTGAACCTGGGGTTGTACTTTGGAAGGTATGATTCTCTTAAACTTGTCATTATGTACACTGGAATTGACTCCTTAAGTCGTGAAGTCCAAAATTTGGTAGTTCCTAAGATAAACTGGACTAGGTCTGAGGATCCTTTTCACTTATCTTCAAAAACTAGAATGTGGAAATGTATAGATTATCTTTCCTATTAGTACTAGTAACACAAATGGAATTGAGACATCTAACTAGGGTGAATCTTACAAACATATGTTGAAGACAAACTTCTTTGACAACAAACATAACTATTATTTACTTGGAAAGTACCTGCCTGAAACAGAAAAATTTGTGGCTGATTTCAACTTCATCGGTGTTAGTACAAATCTGAGATATGATTATGGAAAGTTTAATGCTTCCAAAACCTTCTATGATGGTGCTAATAGGAGGAGGATACTATAGGTTTGGGTGAATGAATCAAATAGTGATTCAGATGCATATGTTAAAGGATGGGCTTGTCTTCAGGCCATTCCTAGAACTATTTTTCTAAGTAAATCTGGAAAGAACTCAGTACATTAGCTTGTCAAAAAAATATAGAGACTTCGTGGTGAAAAACTCAGTATTTATGATAAGGAGCTCAAAGTTGGATCAATTTTTGAAATTTTTGGTATCACAGATTCACAGGTGGATGTGGAAGTTTCATTTGATGGGATGAATATAGAAAATATTGAGTCAATAGACCCAAGTTTAGTTTATCCACAATTGCTATGCAGTCAAAAGGATGCCTCTACCGACGGCACAATTGGACCATTCAGTTTGCTTGTGTTGGCTTCTAATAATTTAGAAGAACAAACTGTTGTGTTCTTTTGCATATTAAGAAACAATTAGAAATATGTTGTTCTAATGTGTAGTGATCAAAACAGGTCTTCTTTGAGGGAAAATCTTGACAAAACAACCTATGGAGCTGTTGTTGACATAGATCCACTTCATGAGAAGATATCATTAAGAAGCTTAATTGATCATTCAATCATTGAGAGTTTTGGTGCGAAAGGAAAGACTTGTATCACTTCCAGAGTTTATCCCAAACTAGCAATTGATGGAGGAGCCTGGTCCAAGTTGGGGGGTTTTCTTGAGAAGATTCCTATTGAAGTGAATGCATACCTTTTTAATCTAGTTGAATATATTAGTGAAATAATAAATGCGGGTGATACACAAGCAAGAGGTAAATGGGAAATTGTGCTTGAGTGCCTTGACACAAAAAAAATGTGAAAAATTTCAAGATTGCATTAACTGGGCTCGCCTACAGTTGGGAGAAGACGTTACTAATCGGGTGAAGCAATGGATCTATAATTTCTCTGAACGTGCTACAACAAGTACTAGGATACCATTATGGTCTACTCCTAAACGATTTCCCCAACCTCTGTAGTTTTCACCTGCTGATCCTGGCCACCTCCACTTCGTAAGGGCTGCAACAATACTTCAAGTAGAGACAATTCGGATTTCCATTCTTGATTGGGTTAAAGAACTAAAGAAATCAACTGAAGGTGTGGACAGAGTAAGGACCCTCAAATTCCAGCCCAAGAAAGATGTCAAAATTGTGACAAATAAGAAGGGTACTAATCTCACGATTGCATTTGCTAATGATGCAAAGATAATTATGAAGTTGATCATAAAGTTAGAACTTGGCTGGAAAAAGTTCCCACTTGGCTTCAAGATGAAACCAATTCAGTTGAAGAAGGATGATGATACCAACAACCATATGGACATGTTTGCTAGTCTTGCCAACTTGAGCGCTAATAATTATAGTAGACCTGAGGTTAACAAGCCTATAATTGTAGTTAACTACAAAGGTGAAGGGAAGCAAATTACTGTGAAAGAGATCTTTTTCCTAGTTCTCATTAAGATGTGTAAGATTGTAGAGGCTTACCTTAGTGTTAAGATAACAAATGTCGTTGTCACTGTTCCTGCATGTCTCAATGACTCCCAGCGTCAGGTCACCAATGAGGGTGGTGTAATTGCTAGTCTTAACGATATGCGTATCTTTAATGAGCCAATCATTGCGATCATTGCTTGTAGTTTGGACAAGAAAGTTACCAATATTGGAGAAAAGAATATTTTGATTTCTAACCTCAAAGGTGAAGATTTTAATAACAGAATGGTGAACCACCTTGCCTGGAGTTCAAGAGAAAGAACAAGAAGGAACAATTCAGTGACAGAGTTGGTTGTGATAATTGGATGGATGGTCTCAAAGCATATGTTGTTGAGCATATGATTGATAAGATGCTAAGTAATGTCGCTAGAATGTTTTTTCCTTCAATACATACCCCGCTTATGTGGTGAATTGAGTGGCTTGGTACAAGGGTGGTTACATAAGGGGAAGGGAACCACTAGGTTGTTAGGGAGAGGTGCTCCCTCACACACTCACCCATTTTTTTCACACAAATCTTTTGCTTTCTTTAATTTTCTTGTAATATTATATATAATCATAGTTATTTTAAGAATGAGATAAGAAATATTATACAATTTATCTCTCTTTTTCAATTTTTCTTTTTCAAATTTTCTCTTCTCTTACCTCTTTAAAATTTCTTCACGTAACATGTACGTCTACTTTATTTTACTATTTTCTTTTTCCTGGTACATATTCTTTCACTGAGAGTCCAAGATCACTTTGATACTAAAAGGTCTAGTTAGATCACAATTTTGTTAAAAGGGGACATGTCATTTATAGATCGATGGTGTTTTCTCTGATGACCCCTTATCTCATATGTAAAGTAATAGAATTTTCAAGTTGCCCGACACAAGTAGATCATGTGCTGGATTGGATTGGCCAAGTGGCCATTAACTTGTTTAAGTGTAGTTTTTTTTTGGAAGTTTTCAATTTTTTTTCTTTTTGAAGTTATGATAATAAAGATAAAAATAATTGAATGTAATATATACTTAATTAATATATTTTTTAATTTATTCTAAAATGTTGCTTTTAATTTGTATGTAAAAGTTTGAAATCCCAATTGGTAAACGAAAATTAAGGTTTACTACTTTTTTTTTCCTTATTTAAAGACTGAATTTAAAGTGTATTATATATGGTTAAAAAAGAAAACTAAAATTAAAAAGATGGAAAGTGCTAGCTTGTTATTTTTTAGGGTATAGTTATTGTCAAATCTCATTTTTTTAACTATATATTTATTACTTATTTTAGAAATTGTTCAAAGTAGCGTTCACAAATATTAATTAATATATAATAAATATATTAAAAATAAAATGGTATATTTTACAATTTTAAATTTAACAATAAATAGAATTTAAAAACAATAAAATGAGAGGTGCCAGCAATCTCACTTTTTTTATTTATTGATTACCTTTCAAGTTTATCTATTAATGAGAAGATGGATAGTCATTTAGTAAGTATTATTTATTTTTTGGTTAAATGTTATTTATGAAAAAAATGAAAAAAGTACTAATCAAAATGGAGACAAGTTAGTGTTATTATTAAGAAAAATAGTAAATTGAAAGTTTTTTTTTTCTAATTCTAATATAAAATTATTTTAATATTAAAAAATAATTATATAGAGTTTTTTTTAGAATTTATTTACTATATTTTTTATTCAAAAAAAAATATGGTCTTTAAAAACTTGTTCTCGCCTTATCTAAAACGTTGTTTTATTACTTATGGTTTTCTAAAAAAAAATTGAGTTTGGTCTTTTAAGAGGAAAAATGAAATTTCATATAATGTAATTTATTTCTTTATTTTTTTTATTCAAAATAATAGTCAATATAGCAATTTATTTCTTTTCTTATCTAAAAATAATAAATAAAGGAAAAAAAAGTCTTCATATTCTTATGAAAGTTATTAGTTTTAAATTAAAAAATAAATTAAATTAATGAAGAAAATGAAGAAATTTAAATATAATTAATAAAAGTTATTATTAATTAGCTTAAAAAGAACTAGATTAAAAAAATTAGAGGTTCGGTACACTCTAACCTACACAAATCAATAGGTTGGTCTTAGTATGAAGTATCAATCAATAATATTATTATACAAATCACAAATACATAATTCCATATTAAAATCTTATTTAATATAATTATTTAAAGTTATACTATTTAATTATTCTTTATCACATCATATATATATATATATATATATATATATATATACTATTTAATTATTCTTTATCACATCATATATATATATATATATATAACAAATTTATGATAATTAAAATTTTCCATTGATTAATGGGGCGGCGCTTGGTTGGCCTGCTCATTTTAATACCTTTTAGTTTACTTTAGTACCAAAAATTAAATTAAATTTGCTAAAATTTAAATTAACTTCTTATTTATGTGGATATCAGGAATCCATTTATTATCTTATTTTTAGTATGCTATTTTATTTTATGTAATAATAAGATGTTTGAGCATAGGATAGAATTTTATTTTATGTATCAATGTCCGAATCAAAAGTAAAGCCCGTGCCTAAAAGTAGGATTTTAAAGGCTAAAAAGTTTTCACGTGAATAACATTATGAAAATTGGATAATATATATATATATATATATATATATATATATTTCAATTTATTGTATTTCTTCTGTGTACAATACATGGTTACACAATTAATATCTTCGAATGAAATTTAATCGACAAAATTTGTTTAAATAAAGACCCGATTATATTATTAGAAAAGAAATATAGCAAAAGAACCGGTACGATAACAACCAATATTATAAGAATATTAGTTTTTACTTTTGAGTCGTCACATGTCTCAAGATCATAATATATAATAAATTACTTGTAAAAGTAACTACTTTTGAGTCACATGTCTAAACATCATAATATATAATTAACTGTTGGTAAAAAGCAAGTAAATATAGTTCAAATGAAAAGCTTGATTCGCAATTTCGCTTAAAAAAAAGTAATAAAACTGAATGGTAATAAAATTCAATGGTATTGTTATTATTTAAAGTCAAAGAAAAAATTGAAAAAATACTTATTTTACAGTAAAAAAATAAATAAATGGTAATATAAATATATTTTTTATTATTGAAATGATTTACCTTATGTTTTAAATAAACATATCCTTCTAAATATTATATAACTTAAAAATAAATACAAAGTTTTGAGAAAAAAAAAAGAAAAAAAAGAAAAAGACAAATCAAATACTCATAATTTTTGTGGTTTTAATTCATAACAACCCTACGTTAACAAAGTTTAAATTAAGAGGCAAGTGTATATAAGATGATCAGGTTGGTCTCATAAACCAAATGACTGAAAAAGAAAACAGAGACCTAGAGATAGAGAATTGAATCATTGACTCGTTTTTTTTTTTTTTGCTGCTAGTAAATCAATATTGCATAATACTTATTGTAGGGGGAAAAACACATGCTGGGTTAAAAAAAGTAAAATCATTCAGTTTCCCAAACAGCCTTTTTGGTCCAAGTAGAATTATTATTCCAGCTCATAAAAAACCCATCTTCTTGTATCCTCCAATAAACTGATAAATGACCTGAGTCCCTCTTTTTCTGAAACCCATTCCAGGAAGCCATATATTTTGTCCAGAGAGCTTCACAGTAATACAAATTAACTCTATCTTTCACAACCCATTCACATTCTTCACCTTCTTTAAGAGTTTGACCCACAACATAAATGTTGTCCCTTGACACACAACTGATCTTCACGTCTGAAGTTTCTGATGATGAGTTGTTAGACAGTGCATTGAGAATATGAACAGTGGTAGTGGTCAATGAATTATAGTTGGTATCGAGTTGCTCTTTTGGTAGTGCTGTGGTGAATGAAAATATTGAAACGAGAAAAAAGAAGATAAAATAACTCAACAACTTCAACATTTTGAATTTCGATTCAGGTAATATGTGCTTTTAGTCTAGTCTTACATTTGTTTTATAGATGAAAATTAAGGGGAATTTTTTGGTAGTTTACCAAAAACATTAATATTTTTATTTAATCTAGTTATTTATATCTTTGACTTTTATCTTATAAATTTTTTTTTATGTTATTATAAAAAAAACAAATGTACCTTGTATTTTTGAACTTGCATCAGGGTTTAAAGTAAAAATATATAAAAGCTTTTCAAGACATACAATTAATTAAATTTTGATTTATTAAATATTTTTGGAATTTTTGGTACATATTTATGAATTTTCTTTTAAATTTTAAAAAGATTCTCTTAATTTTATAATTTTCATTTATGGTGGGAGATTTTGTTTGCATTTATTGGAAGGGTAAATATTTCATTTCTCAATTAAAGTTTTAATTTTATTTTTTTAATTTATTACTTTAAATTTTTTTCTCTAAATAATTTATTTATTCAATTATATATTTTTAATTAATATTCACATTAAATTTAAACAAAATATCCATTATTAATAAGGCATATTATGTTTTCTAACATAATATCGTAACAAAAATATGTAAAAATTACCAAACCTAATTTTATGAATATAAAGTATTATTGGATTAATTTTGTTTTAAATTTTAGATAATCAATCTCAATCATATACTTATATATATATATATATATATTTATATTTAGATTTAGATTTTTCATATTTTCTTCCATTTAAAAGATTAAAGTCATAACATATATTCCATTCATCTACAATTCTATATTTTTTTCTTTTAGTTATATTTATGTGCATGATATAGATAAAAATATTTAAATTAATATGTTTGCATGGATTACTATTTAATTTAAACATTAAAAAATTGTGATATCATAATATATATATATATATATATATATATATATATTAATATATAGGCATAAAGTTTACATAAAAATTTATAACCACAATCTAGAGAGAAAAATAAAAAAATTTAAAATTCAATGCAACCAAACTGAACAGGCCCAATTTTAGTAGTTCAGTTAGGATATGTTTTAAGGTTCTATTTCTATTTTTTTTTTAATAACAATTAGATTAGGTTGATTTCATTTTTAGTTCAAAATCGAACCAACTCAACTTTGTACACCCCATGTTATAATGAGAATATGAAAACAAATATTTTGAAAATAAAATTATTATATCTTTAAAACTTGTAAATAAAAAAAATAATATCATTTTTCTACTAATTTTTTTTACTTTTTGCTTTTTTGTATGAAATTAGATATTTCTCCTTTATATTTTACGAGAATATTATAATTTTTTTATATATTAATTAACTCATGCACATATATAATAATACACTTCGAACTCATATCTAGACGACTAATTTTCTACTATTAACTCTAAATATGTCTCTTTTATAAATGTAAAAGTGTATATATTCTTCTATCAAAGTTGAGTATATTATCTTACTCGTTAAACAATTACATGATCATTAACATTCTACAATTATACTATATAGTAAGTCTCTTGGGTATAATAAAACAACCGATATGAAGTAGGTGTTACGTACGTGATAATACGTTGGATATATAAGAGGGTGAATGGTTGCCTAGATTTTGGCTGACTCTATGCACAGTTACCCTATGGTTGGAGGGAATGGAAAGGAATCAAAATTGATTCCTTTTATTTTGTGTTTGGTGGGATGGAATAGGCGAACGGAATGGAATCGATTACTAAAGGAGAAGGAATCACAATTCCTTCTCCTCCCTTAGTAATCGTAATTTCATTCTCATTTAAACTTTTTTTTTCCAATTTTACCCTTGCCTAAAATATAACCTTAAACCCAAATTCCAAAATTCCAAAACCCTAAACCCTAAACCCAAATCCTAAACCCCAAATCCCTAAACCCTAAACCCTAAAACATAAATCCCAAAACCCTAAGCCCTAAAAGATAAATCCTAAACCCTAAATTCCAAATCCTAAAACCCTAAACCCTAAATCCAAAATTCTAAAACCGTAAACCCTTTTTAGAAAAATAATAATTTTAACCCTAAACCTTAACCCATAAATATAACTCCAAATCCTAAATCCCTAAATCCTAAATCCCTAAACCCTAAATCCCACATCCCAAACCTCAAAACCCTAAACCCTATTTTGAAAAATAATAATTTTAATAATATATTTATTTTTAATTAAGTAATAATTCTTTAGAAAAATAATGATTTCAATAATTTATTTTATCTTACGAAAAAATAGTAATTAAATGACATTATTTGAACTTTACTGAATGTAGAGATATTAAGGTAATTTACAGTTTTTTTCATTCCATTTCAGTGACAAACCAAACACTGTAATCTTGATTCCGAGCTTGATTCCAGTGGTCAAACCAAACAATATTGTTTCCTTTCCATTACATTTCATTCCGATTCCGATTTCGATTCCATTCCACGAACCAAACGCCACCTTAGTTATATCTAAACTTATTTTTGCAAGTAAAAAGTTCAAATTCTAAGACCTAAAAAAAATAGTTCATGTACGAAACATGAATTAAAAAATATGAACACACATAGAATCAGTTAACGATCAGGTACAATGATTTCTTTATTTTTCTATTTTTTTGTCAAAGGGTACGATCATTTAGTTTAGGAAATAATATAATTTATCTACGGTAAAAGTCAAATATTAATTAATTAAAATATATAATAAAAATAATATGTTTATTAATTAAAAGATACAATTTTACAAAAACAAATATATATATGACGAATAGGGGATCCATCCCATTTAAAAGATAAAAACGTTGATCTTCTTTCCAACATAAAATGTAAGAAGATAAACGATTTTCAAAATTATAAAACTACATTTCTGTCTAGAGTTATGTTAAGAGATGACTTTATTCAACCATTCTAGAAGGAGAAATTCCTATTAGGACTTCCTCCATTCTTAGGTGAGAAAACCAGAAATAAAATACGCGAAACTTATGGGAATCACATCATCACATATGATCAACTAACCTACAGTCAATTGATCATTTTTGCCCCAAATCAGGGTCTTCAAATTTGTCAAGATTCGAAAATCCAAAAACAAATGAAATTGTAACTAAAAGTTTCCAAAAGAGAAATTGGATCATTCTGCAAACAATTTGATAGTAATCTTTCTATGGATAAAACCTGCGAGGGAACTTGCAGTAAAAACAAAACAAAACCTTATAAGGAATCACATAAAACTTATAAGAAATTTTCAAAATCAGGAAAACCATTCTTTGAAAAGAGAATGAATTTTTATAATAAACCTTATACAAACAAATTTAATAAGGTATCTAAACATCATAAAAAAACCCTTTAAAAACTTCAAAGAATTCCAATGTTATAAATGTGGCAAGAAATGTCACACTGAAAATTATTGTAAGATGTCTAAAAAGTTTCACGAATTAAAACTTGAAGAAGACACCTTAGCCAAAATATCTGCACTAATGGTAGATCCATCCTCATCATCTGAGTCTCACCAATGGACAGATGAAGAATCAAATCCCCAGGATGATGAACTTGCAACAAGAAATTTAGATTCCTCTGATGAAAATATTAATGTATTAACTAAGGAAGAAGATGAACAACTTCAAAATAAAATCCTTAAGTTAAGCGACCCATCAATAACCAAATTATATGTAGAATACTTAACTACATCTTTGGATAAAAAAACCATTAAAAAATTCTGAACTTCCAAATACCAACACAGGCTATTATAACCTCACTGCTGTTCTGGAACGAAAGAACAAAATTATTAAACCAGAAAGTCAAATTCAAGACTTGAAAATTGAAATCAAAACTATTAAACTAGAACTCCACCAACTTAAAGAAAAAATAAAAGAGTATGATATTAACTTTCAAATACTTAATAATGGAGATAAAATATCAACTTATGTAAGTGATTCTGACGATGATCTTAGTCAAAATAATCAAGAAATCCAAAACTTGAAGAAAATTACAACTAGGAAATATAAAATTAAGGCAACCTTAGTTTTCCCAGATGATTCAAAACTTGAGATAGTTGCCTTGTTTGATACATGAGCTGATCTTAATTGTATTACACCATCAATAGTCCCCAAAAGGTTTTTACAAACCAATTGAAGAGCGACTTAATTCAGCCAATAAATCTCGAATGAGTATTATTGGAAAAACTGAAGTATCTATCCTAAAAGGTTCATACCTTATCAAAACTCCATTTGTCATAGTATCTTATATAAGTTACTCTGTCATATTAGGTACCCCATTTATGGATATCATTACTCCATATTCTGTTAAACATGACAAAATTTGTTTCAAAATAAGAAGAGAAGCCTCAAGCTTCCCTTTCATTTAAGAATCAAAAACCAGAGATCTTAATCTCATCAAAACCTATTTAATCTCTCCAGAAGAGATTTCTGTTCTGATCAATCATAGAGAAAAAGGACATTCTCTACCTCAAACCCAAGGTTCAATCTCATACAGTTGAGAAAGAAGTTCTAATCCCAGAGATCAAAGATAAGATATCTAAATTACAAACCTTTTTTGAAAAAGAAGTATGTTCTGAATTATCCAGTGCATTCTCAGAAATAAAACAACATATGGTAGATTTACCAGATGAATCGTCCTTTAAATAAAAGGATATCCCTACAAAGGCAAGACCTATTCAAATGAATGGTGATCTTGAACAATTATGTAGAAAAGAGATCAAAGATCTCCTATCTAAGAATTTAATCTCAAAATCTAGATTGTCGTGTAGCTGTGCGGCCTTCTATGTCAACAAATCAGCTGAGATTGAAAGAGGAACTCCTTGGCTAGTTGTTGTCTCTTTTGGAGAACATAAAATCGTGCAAGTATACACGGTCACAAGTAATAATATTTGATAAGTAAGTTATCATTCCCACAGAGATTTGTTACTACAGTTTGTTGAGTACTAAAATTATCTCTCTCTGATTTTATTCAAAACGATAGTTGATTCGAACAAATTTAAGAAAAGAGTGTAAAAACAAAATAAAAGAAATCTAGGATTGCAATTTTTCACCAAATTAATCAACTCAAATAATGTTATTTTCTTTTGATTTATATTTTTTAGTACATTTAATTTATCAACCAAAAACTTCTAATTTTATTCATACATCTCTTCCGAGCTCCGTATAAACACACCTCGTTAAATTAATTCACTATATTCCTATGAGAATTAAATTCAACGAGATCCATTACGTTCTAAGTTCTCAAATGACCACACATACAATTAGGGTATATTCCTATCCTTCATCATACATGTTATTCTATCTATGAGCAATATACACAAAAATGTCTCTTCTAAGTTTATTTATGTGCCACAGATCATTTGATAAAATTCGTGAATAATCAAAAGCATTAAGCACAAAATAGAATAAACAACTCAAACGTCTTATAAATCGTTCAAAAATAATTAAAATAAAAGCATCATAAATTTAGATCAAATGCAGCCCTAGAAAAATTAAATTACTTCATAAATTTAAAATAAAAATTACAACAGATACAGGAAAATTAGATGAAGAAGAAGGAAAATTAAAACATCTCTTAGCACAAATATTTGGCACACGCAGAACACAACAAAAGCCAAAAAATGGCTTCTGCGTGTTCTATAGTCCAAAACCAAACAATACAAAAAATCTCAAAAACTATACATCCTAAAAACTTTTTAACTCTATCATAATATCCCCTATTTATAGCTAAAAAAATATATCTAAAATATTACATTTTTTTAATAAACGCGTAAAACTTTGTATCGAAAAATAAAACTCACGCGTATCGATTTTCTATATCGAAAATGTTATTTAAATTCACGCGTAAGACGCAGAGGTGTCATTCTAATTTTTAATTCAAAGTGCATGCCACGTGTCAGTATCTGATTCGTTGCAAGGATTAATACGGACACGTGGCCGAATTTCACTAGTTGCGGGAAATAGGTGCAAGATAGATTGTCGCACGGGAGACAACGGTTGCAACGCAGGCGTGATCCTGCGCTTTCGCGCTCATTGTAACATGCCATGTGTCAGAACATGATTGGATGCAAAATAAAGTGGGACACGTGGCATCTTGTGATTCGTAGAATAAACGGGCGCATGTGGATCGACCGCACGGGAAAAAAGGCGCGCGAAGGTGGGGGACAACGACTGGACACGTCAGACACATGGGTCCCACCTGCACGCAGGCCTATGCAGTAGGTGGGCCCCACTCGGGCACTGAGCCGCATTGGTCGGGTTTGGTAGAGACGCGCGCATCCTTGCCGATACTTATCTAATCTGACGGTCCACGTTTAGCACATGGTGGATGGCACGTGGACTTCTTCTCTCCTACGCAGAAAATTAAACTTTCTTAATTGCATTTTGAACCACAAATTTACTTCAAATTACATTTTAAACTTTATTTAATTACGATTAAGCCCTTTTCTAATTTAAATTAAATTTTTAAACTTTTAATAATTAAAATTAAGCTCGATTTTAATTTAAATTATATTTTTGACTTTTATAAATTGCAATTAAATACTCTTTTATTTGAAATTATATTTTTGGACACAAATTTGCAATTAAGTACGTTTTCGATACAAATTATTTGATTTTCTTAAAATATATAAAAAATAGTAAATACTAATTTATTAAACTAAAATTAACTAAAAATATTAAGAACATAACAATTATAATTAATAAAATAGATGAAAATAACTATATAAAATACAGTTATCACTAGTCATCAACTATAAACATTTGAAACAAGCCTTAAAATCAATTAGGTACCCTATCCCCAATAAAAAAAGACTTGCTTCAATAATTATACTCATAATCCATATTCTCAAAGTTTGATATTAAATTAGGCTTTTGGCAAATCCAAATCGAGCCTCAACATAGGTACAAAACTGCATTCACTGTTCCATTTGGACAGTTTGAGTGGAATGTTATGCCTTTTGGGATAAAAAACGCACCATCTGAGTATCAAAGGATAATGAATGATATATTCAATCCTTACACGGAATTATGCATTGTATACATCATTGATGTACTTATATTCTCAAAGGATGTCAGACAACATATCAGACATCTTAAAACTTTCTTTTATATCATCAAGAGGAATGGATTGGCATTATCAACTAAGAAAATGACTCTTTTTCAAAAAAATGTCAGGTTTCTTGGACACAATGTATCCAATGGAACAATAATCATGTAGGCCCAAATTAATACTAATGGATGCACAGGTCCTGGTAATGATAGAATTAATGGACTCGTAGGTACAGATGAAAATATAAATAATGAGCACGTAGGGCCGATGATAATCTAAATGAGCTCAGTTCTTGGGAACCCAAAAGTTCAGGTCTTCAGTGGAGATTTCTAGATTTATTAGGTCCTCTTCTGAAGCTATTGATAGAGTTACTGTTTTATCAGGTGATTATGTTTCATCCGAGTCAGGTAGCTCTTCTTTTGGGGGCTGAGATGATAGTTGTCTGATGATATCCAAGAGTTCTTCCTGGGTTTTTGCTTGAGAAATTAGGGCATTTGTGTGTGCCTTCTGTGCTAGTAATAGTGAAGATGCTTATATTGCCTCCACTGGGTGATCTTTGTAGCCTTTTTGGGTTAGCCATTTTTCAACGGCTGGTAATAACAAAGTTTTGGGAATCGTAAATGACGACCACCATTTGATTTGATATGAACATTTAATAGTCATTACCTCTGATGCTTCTAGGTATAAGACCCATTGACATACCCAAGAAAGGTAAAATTTTGAACAAAATATACACAAAGAAGGGAATCTAGCTTTCTCTGTGGATGGTTTATAATGTGACTGGAAAGATTTGAAACTCTCTTTCACAGGTGATATAAAAATTGATGAAAGATTTCCGAATAGTTTCCACCACTGTAAAAACCAAGATGGAAACTGATTTGGATTAATAGATTTATTAACAAAGAAAAACAACCAAGAATGTTGGTTATTTTTATTTTGAATAAGGAATGCATTGAACCATGCCTGATGATAATCCCAATAGTTGTATGATGTACAATGTGGGATACAATGGGTTGCACTGACTGGAAAAATTAGTTGTTTATATAGTTCATTTCCCCAGTTTGCTGGAGATATGATTTTATGAAGTTTGGTAGTTGAAAACTACACTTCTGTTGATTTTGGGTAATGGAAATGTTTGAATTCCACACTACCTGTAATTTCCAAAATACTCTAATAGTATTGAGGAGTTTTTGATGATAGTGATGGCCTGTAAAAAATCCCTTTTCCGAAATAACTTTGAATGGCCAAGTAAGGGTTTTGATTGAAAAATTGTTTTTCAATGATAGTTACCACCTGAGTTGATTGTTTCTTAAAATACTCATATGATGTTTTTGTTCTGGGAATTAATTCCCTTTCTCCTTTAGGAGGAAAATAAGTTGAAGATGTTATTCTTCTTTTTGGAATAGAAATTGTTCCAAAAGATTTTTGAGAAAAATATTTTGAATTCGAAGGTATAATTTCCAAATTTGATGAAACAGTTGCTCCCCAAATTTCTGGGATACAACGAAATATAGTTCTGATTTTCTCAGAATCCATATTTTGTAACCACTCATGGATGCGTTTATTTAATTCTTAATCTTTAGGGGTAAGTTCAGGTGATGATTGTTCCAAGGTTTGGTTGGAAGATGATGATTAATTATGGCTAACCTATAACCAGGTCATGATAGGTTTAGCCGATGATAGACTGGTAATGGTAAGGTTTGGAGGTTCACTTTTCTCCTTTCTATTCTTTTTCTTCCTCATCTTGATACCTGTTTTGAAGAAATTCTTTGGTTAGAAAATCCGGTAATGAGTTATTTTCTCCTGTGATAAATTCTATATCAAAATCAAAAATACTTAATAATGCCTGTTAGCTATCAAAAATTTGTTTTGATGCAATGTTTTTAACATATTTTACTAAAATTTCTTTTACAGATTTACAATCAATCCTTAGTAAAAAATTTGATTTAATAAATCAAATTGAAATTTAGAAATACAAAGTACTATGGAAAGTACTTCTTTTTTTACTGTGGAATAATTCTTTTGACAATCATTCCAATGGCTAGAGACAAACTGAACAATTTGTTAATTATTATCTTAAACTTGTTTTTAAATCCCACCATATCCAAGCTCACTGGCATCAGTTTCTACTACGTTGGGGAGTGTTGGATCCACAAGATATAAACATGGAATGTTTTGGATTTATGTTTTTATTTTTTGCTTGTTTTGGTATGTTCTTCTGTCCAAGGCTCAGAAGTTTTCTTAAGCCTATTATATAAAGGTTTTTGCTAACCTATTAATATTTGGGTAGAAACTTAATACCTAATTTAAGCTACCTAAGAATCTCTGTAGCTGGGTTTTGTTAATAATCCTATCAGGAACTTAGTTGTAAACTGTAGGAACCTATTGATTGGAATTACTGTTCCATTGGATACATTGTGTCCAAGAAACTTGATATTTTTTTGAAAAAGAGTCATTTTCTTAGCTGATAATGCCAATCCATTCCTCTTGATGATATGAAAGAAAGTTTTAAGATGTCTGATATGTTGTCTGACATCCTTTGAGAATATAAGCACATCAACGATGTACACAATGCAGAATTCCGTGTAAGGATTGAATATATCATTCATTATCCTTTGATACTCAGATGGTGCATTTTTTATCCCAAAAGGCATAACATTCCACTCAAACTGTCCAAATGGAACAGTGAATGCAGTTTTGTACCTATGTTGAGGCTCGATTTGGATTTTCCAAAAGCCTGATTTCATATCAAACTTTGAGAATATGGATTATGAGTATATTGGGGATAGGGTACCTAATCCATTTTAAGGCTTCATTCAAAGGTTTATAGTTGATGACTAGCCGAGGAATTCCTCTTTCAATCTCAACTGATTTGTTGACACAGAAGGCCGGACAACTCCACAACAATTTGGATTTTGAGATTAAATTCTTAGATAGGAGATATTCGATCTCTTTTCTACAGAATTGTTCAAGATCACCATTCATTTGAATAGGTTTTTCCTTTGTAGGGATATCCTTTTCTTTAAAGGACGATTCATATGATAAATCTACCATATGTTGTTTTCTTTCCCAGAATGCACTGGATAATTCAGAATATACCTCTTTTTTAAAAGAGGTTTGTAATTTAGAGATATTATATTTGACCTCTAGGATTAGAAGTTCTTTCTCAATTGTATGAGATTGAACCTTGGTTTTGAGGTAGAGAAGGTCCTTTTTCTATATGATTGATCAGAATAGAAATCTCTTCTGGAGAGATTAAGTAGGTTTTGATGAGAATAAGATCTCTGGTTTTTTATTCTTCAATGATAGGGAGGCTGGACGCTTCTCTTCCTATTTTGGTTGAAATTTTGTCATGTTTAACAGAATATGGAGTAATGATATCCATAAATAGGGTACCTAATATGACAGAGTAACTTATATCAGATACTATAACATATGGAGTTTTGATAAGGTATGATTCTTTTAGGATAGATACCTCAGTTTTTCTAATAATACTTATTCCAGATTTATTGGTTGAACTAAGTCGCTCTTCAATTGGTTTTTAAAACCTTCTTGGGACTATTGATGGTGTAATACAATTGAGATCAACTCTTGTATCAAACAAGGCAACTGTCTCAAGTTTTGAATCATCAGGGAAAATTAAGGTTAACTTAATTTTATATTTCTTGGTTGTAATTTTCTTCAAGTTTTGGATTTCTTGATTATTTTGAGTAAGACCATCGTCAGAATCACTTACATAATTTGATATTTTATCTCCATTTTTAAGTAGTTGAAGTTTAATATCATACTCTTTTAATTTTTCTTTAAGCTAGTGGAGTTCCAGTTTAATAGTTTTGATTTCAATTTTCAAGTCTTGAATTTGACTTTTTGATTTAATAATTTTGTTCTTTCGTTCCCGAACAGCAGTGAGGTTATAATAGCATGTGTTGGTATTTGGAAGTTCAGAATTTTTTAATGGTTTTTTTTATCCAAAGATGTAGTTAAGTATTCTACATATAATTTGGTTATTGATGGGTCGTTTAACTTAAGGATTTTATTTTGAAGCTGTTCATCTTCTTCCTTACTTAATACATTAATATTTTCATCAGAGGAGTCTAAATTGCTTGTTACAAGTTCATCATCCTAGGGATTTGATTCTTCATCTATCCATTGGTCAGACTCAGATGATGAGGTTGGATCTACCATTAGTGCAGATATTTTGGCTAAGGTGTCTTCTTCAAGTTTTAATTCGTGAAATTTTTTAGACATCTTGCAATAATTTGCAGTGTGACCTTTCTTTCTACATTTATAACATTTGAATTCTTTAAAGTTTTTAAAGGGTTTTTTATGATGTTTAGATATCTTATTAAATTTGTTTGTATAAGGTTTATTATAAATATTCACTCTTTTTTCAAAGAATGGTTTTCCTGATTTTGAAAATTTCTTATACGTTTTATGTGATTCCTTATAAGGTTTTGTTTTGTTTTTACTGCAAGTTCCCTCGCAAATTTTATCCATAGAGATATTACCATCAACCTGTTTGCAGAATGATCTAATTTCTCTTTTGGAAACTTTTAGTTCCAATTTCATTTGTTTTTGCATTTTCAAATCTTGACAAATTTGAAGACCCTGGTTTTGGGCAAAACTGATCAATTGACCTTAGGTTAGTTGATCATATGGGATGATGTGATTCCCATAAATTTCACATATTTTATTTCTGATTTTCTTACCTAAGAAGGGAGGAAGTCCTATTAGGAATTTCTCCTTCCAGAATGGTTGAATAGAGTTATCTCTTAACATAACTCTAAACAGAAATGTAGTTTTATAATTTTAAAAATCGCTCATCTTCCTACATTTTATGTTGGAAAGAAGATCAACATTTTTATCTTTTAAATGGGATGGATCTCCCATAAAATGATGTGATATGGTGAAGACTAATGTGGAGACTACATCCTGAAGCTCTTTGATGGGAAAGTATGGGTATGCCACATTCATCAGTCACTATTGCATTGCAGATATCTGACTGTTGTTTGATGTGATCCCACCATCTTTTTAGTTGGCTTGAGAAGCCAACTATTAATAATTCAACAATTGTTTTATCAGTTGTACCAATTTGTGTTTTATAAGCATTTGACGCCATGGTCATTTATTGTAAGATATTTAATATCTCATGATCAGCCATACCATCTATGTTCCAAACATAGATAGAAGACACGTTATTCTTAGTTTGGATAACCTGGCTAGGTTGGGTTCCTATGGTGTGAGGATACCTAACTGGGCTAGGTTCTTGCCAAGCTAATTTTTGAATGTGAGGAGTAGGTTCAGAAAGTGTCTCCTAGGAACTATCCTCAGATGATATACCAGATCCTAATTTACTAAGAGTACTAAGATCCTGTAATGGTTTTTGGGTTGAATTTGAGGTAATGGTGACTCAGGAAAAACTAATCCTTTGTTGTTTGAAAATTGGTCTTCTAATTGGGACCTAAGGATATTATTCCAATTTTGAAGTTTCTCAAATTTTGATGTTATTTCTTCCTAGGATGGTTTGGAGACCTGGAAGGGTTTGAAGATAGGGTTCTTGACTATCCTATCTGTTATCTGACTAGTGGTAGAGGGGATATCTAGTTTTAAATTTTTCTCTATCCTGACTAATTGTTTACCTAAAGTATTTAGGCTGATGTTTGTATAGTTATTTTGGGTAACTATGTTTTTGAGGTTGGTTGCTTGGTTCTCTTGAGGGTGCTTAAGAGGAAAGGCTTTTATCTGACTATCCTGGTAAGGGATGATAATGGGTCTTAACGGAGGATGTTCAGCTTCAACTGAACCATGTGGAGTTTCCCATATGGGTAACTTCTTTTTTGTTTTGATCATATTAACTTCGTTAATAAGATCATCCATTTCTTCCAAAAACTTATGAAGTCAACTAAGGTGATTTCGCTAGGTTTAATTTCTGAAAAGGTTTTGAGTTTTGGAGTTGAAGCTACTGGTGCTCTAGCTAGAGATTCTACTGGTTCATTATCTAAAAGCATATCGAAGTCAGCTTCTGTGACATCCGAGGCACTAATTGATGAAAATGTCTTGTAGCATGGAAATATAGCTATAGGTTCTATGGCTATTGGTTCTACTATAATGTTGACTGGTTTAGGGTCAATATCTACTATAGGTTTTGGTAATGGATCCTGAATAGTAATTGGAAGGTTACCTATTAAGAACGTTGATGGTTTGACTAAGTCAATAGGTTCTACTATTTTATTTAACCTAAGGTCAACTATTGATGTTGATCTAGCTATGTTATCATGGGTTTGGGTAACAATGTGATCTGGTAATGTTTCTAATAAGTGGACCATTGGTGATACTAAGCTAACTGGTTCAGGGTTAGGTAGTGCTGATAAAGATGATTCTGTTATGTCTTCCTGGTTAAGGTTAACATTTTTTAATTTTTTTCTTTTTGTGAGTTTTATTAACAAAAGAAACGCTGGCCATATCTGTGGTTATAGAAGATAGTCCTTTTGATTTTCTATAGATTTTTAACCAATCTATGAAGTCTATATTTTTGCTATGTTCTTTAACATAACGCTCATGTTTCCTAAAGCAGCTTGCCCTACTACTAATCAAGTGTGTGCTATAGAACCAATTTTTGATTTTCTTGTTATGAGGTAAATTAAGATCTATCCTAAGGACATCTGCATCCAAAGGTTCTTCATCATCTACCATTAATTTAACTCATTTATCCTAACATCCTGGCTCGGTGCTAGTGATTGAGTTGGGGATAAATGAAATATAGGTGATAACTGAGGTGATTCATTCATCTCAGAATTTTCAACAGTGTAAACTGGTCTGGGTACCTCAGTACTACAGTCTACTCCTTTGAGTTTTGTTTTCCTAAGTAAATGAGAGGTTGATGAGCTAGGGTTTGTTTTGAATGGTAAATCCATTGATGAGAAATCTGAGGTACTCGAAGAGCATCTCATTGATGAAGATATATTGAATCCTATTTCAATATTTCCATTTTTATGTTTTATTATTTCAGAAAGTTCTGTATTTTGTTTAGCTACTTCCTGTTGATGGTTTTCAGATGTTGGTTGGAAAATTCCTTGTAATAGCCACCTATCTGGGTATACTACACTATCCCAACTTATTGGTCTAGGTATTGTAATATTGGATCTAGAAAAGTGTGTCTGTAATAATAAGGTTTCTCCCTTAGTAGAGTTATGAATGTTTTTTATGTCCCAAGTGGATGTCATAATTTTATAATGAACCCTAAATAATAATGCTACAGTTATTATTCTTGGTAAAATGTTGTCTCTTTTAGGAGAGCATAAAATGTGCAAGTATACACGGTCACAAGTAATAAAATTTGATAAGTAAGTTATCGTTCTCACAGAGATTTGTCACTATAATTTGTTGAGTACTAAAATTATCTCTCTCTGATTTTATCCAAAACGATCGTTAATTAGAAGGCGTTAACTAAAAAGTAGTATAACAAAATAAAAGAAATCTAGGATTGTAGTTTTTCATCAAATTAATCCACTCCGTATAAACACACCTCATTAAATTAATTCACTATATTCCTATGAGAATTAAATTCACCAAGATTCATTACGTTCTAAGTTCTCAAATGGCGACACATACAATTAGGGTATTTTCCTATCCTTCATCATACATGTCATTATATCCATGAGAAATATACACAAAAATGCTTCTTCTAAGTTTATTTAAGTTCACGTATCATTTGATAAAATTTTAAATAATCAAAAGCATTAAGCACAAAATAGAATAAACAAATCGAACGTCTTATAAATCTTTCAAAAATAATTAAAATCAAAGCGTCATAAATTTAGATAAAATGCAACCCTAGAAAAATTAAATTACTTCATAAATTAAAAATTAAAATTACAACAGTTAAGGAAAATGAGATGAAGAACAAAGAAAAATTAAATCATTTCGGATCGTAAATCCCAAACTCTAAACTCCCAAAAAAAATTTACTCTATCATAATATCCCCTATTTATAACATCAAATTTCTAAAAAAAATACATTTAAAAATATATTTTTTAATACGCGGGGGACAGATAGGTGTAGGGAAAATAATAAAATAATACCGCATGGGGGACAAAATGTATCGAAAACAAAAAACTGGTATCGAAAACACAAACTGGGAACATGCGCATCGCTGTCTCTTTTTTTGAATTTTCGCTACCACGTGTCGCGATATGATTCGCTGAAAGCTAAAGTGGGACACGTGGCAGCATATCATTGGCGCTCAAGGACGGGCGCACGTAGAATTGCCACACAGGAGTGGAGGCCCGAGAACGTGGGAGACAACGACTGCAACGCATGCGTGATCCTGCGCTTTTGTAATTGATACTACTATATTTGAAAAGCAGTTAAAAGATATAGGTCCTAAACCTAAACCTGTTTCTACCGTTCCTAATAAAGATTCATTGAAATCTGTTAATCTAGCATCCCTTAAGACTGCTAGTATTGATGAGCTTAACCCTAATCGGGTTAAAGGTCTTAATCCAATCTTGACTAGGCCTATATGGACATACTTGAACTTTTTATCAAAATGCCTTTGTAATGATTCTTTTGAAAGAAGTTGGATTGATTCAAAAGGTAATGAAAGTTGAAGATCTCTTTCTTTAGTTTTAATGATGTAATCTGTTTTGAAAAGATTCATCATCTTTGTTTGATAAATTTGATTCTTATTGATATTTGGAACTTTCCAACGATCAATATTTTCAAAATTTTCAATAGTAACTTCGTTAGTATTGGTAATATAAGAATATATGAAAACTAATCCATCAACATAATATGAACAACATGGTAAATATGATTCTTAACAGATAAATTGCAGTCTATTAATTTGAGTCATGGAATTTTTTTAGATAATCAATGCATGAAGTATTTAACATTTAAGTTCTTGTTCTATCTCTTATAAGAATACTTATAACTTATTACACTTACCTAATAGATTTGGTCGTTTGCTAAAACCACTCGTATTTATAAGGAATTATTGCCTTGGATGCCATTACCTCGGCTTAAGTGGGACTTATAACCCTTCACCCAGATCAATGCATTTCTACTGCAACCTTATCTCTTCTATTTAGAGTGAACAACTAAGTTATACATATTAGTACAAGCTAGTACTGAAAGGAGCACTACTACAATAAGGGGTATAAAAGTCGGTTTTTAACCGACTTTAAACAAATTTAAAGTCGGTTGTATGAACCGACTTTAAATTCAGAGACTTAAATTGTAAAGTCGGTTCATGGCATGAACCGACTCTACGTGTAGCGTCGGTTCATGCCGTGAACCGACTCTACGTGTAGCGTCGGTTCATGGCGTGAACCGACTCTACGTGTAGCGTCGGTTCATGCCATGAACCGACTCTACACGTAGCGTTGGTTCATGGCATGAACCGACTTTACAGGTAGAGTCGGTTCACGGCATGAACCGACGCTACACGTAGAGTCGGTTCATGCCATGAACCGACTCTACATTTTATTTATATTAATTTTTAATTTTATTTTTCGTATAATAGTATATATAAATAACATAAAAACACTAAAATATAAATAATAATACTGAATAATTAACAATATAAATATATTTAATGACTTAATAATTAAATTTATTACAAAATCAAATAATGCATATAAATAACTTCAATTACAAATAAAATAATGTCGTCAAATTATGCCATCGAGTAAGCTTGGTTGGCGTAGAATCTTGATTGGCCTTCACAAGCATTATGGGAAAAAAGGCTGATCCATATAACAAATATTCTCCTACATACATGAGCACGTAAAACATACATCAAAAAAGTAGTATAAACTTCATACGTACGAAGGAAGAAATTAAATCATTATTGAGATTAGCACGTACAACGACATTCGATGAACTCATATTAGCATTATTAATCATTTGTCTATATATGAAGTTATATATCATCATTAATAGTTAAATAAAAGATGAAACAATGAACATCACTTACTCTATGTACGGTTGTGCCTCGTTATTATTTACCAAAATGATTCGGTGTGCTTTTTCCCATCGAGTGCGATCAATAAATAATTTCTTACTTCCACCAAGCATAGGGTTACCTACTTGGATCATGTGACGTTCTAAGAATAACTTGTGCGTAGGATTCCCAATTTCAGTGCAACCACTAAAGTATTCAGAACAAAACTCAATGGCCTCTTCAGCAATGTAGCATTCCACCATGCATCCTTCAGGTCTATATCTATTATTTACATATCCTTTAAGGACTTGCATATATCTCTCAAAAGGATACATCCACCTTAAGTAAGTAGGACCACATAATTGAACCTCTCGAACTAAATGAACACATAAGTGAATCATTATATCGAAGAAAGAAGGAGGAAAATATTTTTCAATTAGACACAAAGTTTCTACAATTTCTTTCTGTAAAGAATTTAACTCGCCAATTGATATAGATTTCTTGCATATGGTATTGAAGAATGAACATAGCCGAATTATTGATATTCGAACATGTTTTGGAAGAATTGATCTAATAGCAACTGGTAATAACTGTTGCATTAAGATATGACAGTCATGTGATTTCAATCCATACAGTCTCTTATCGGTGATAGACACAAAATTTCTTAAGTTGGATGAGTAACCATCAGGAACTTTCACACCTTCCAAACATTTACAAAACACATCCTTCTCTTTTGTTGACATTGTATATGATGCTGGTGGCAAGTATGTTCGATTCTTATCATTTTCCACCCTTGGTTCCAATTCAGGTCGTATGCCTAGTTTCTTTAAATCCAATCTTGCTTTAATGCCATCCTTTGTTTTTCCAGGTATATTAAGTAAAGTGCCAATCAAGCTTTCACATACATTCTTCTCAATGTGCATGACATCTAAGATGTGACGAATGTGTAGGTCTTTCCAATAAGGCAATTCCCAAAATATTGATTTTTTTTTCCAACAACCATTCGGTTCAAAATCTTTTTCATTTTCACCAATTTCATTAGTTGACCTCCTTCGTTTCCCAGACTTGGTGAGTTTTTTTTTTCATCTTTCCATATCGTTTGAATGTCATCCCATTCAATTGCCTTAATATCTCAATACCTCGCAAAGGTCGAGTTGCATGATCATGATCTTCTTCACCATCGAACGGTTTCTTTTGGTATCTAAACTTGTGTCCAGATGGCAAAAATCTCCTATGTTTTCTATAAGACATCTTTCGTCCGTGAACAAGATACTTTGCAGAAGTTCCATCACTACATATAGGACATCCCTTGTAACCTTTTGTTGCATGTCCTGATAAGTTTCCATAGGCAGGAAAATCATTAATTGTCCATAAAAGAACCCCCTTCAAGTTAAAGTATTCTTCTTTATATGCATCGTAAACATTTACACCATCATTCCACAACGTCTTTAAATCATCTATCAGAGGCTGCAAATATACATCAATATCAACACCAGGTTGTTTCGGTCCTGAGATCAATAATGTTAACATCATGAATTTTCTTTTCATACACAACCAGGGAGGAAGGTTGTATGTTACCATAATTACTGGCCAACAACTATATCTACTACTGAGGGAACTATGTGGATTAATTCCATCAGCAGCAATGGCAAGACGCAGATTGCGCAGATCAGATGAAAATTGAGGAGATAAATTATCTACTACTTTCCAATTTGGAGAATCACAAGGATGACGTAGCACCCCATCATCAGATCGATTATCTGAATGCCAAGTCAACATCTTTGATGTATATTTACTATTGAACAACCTTTGAAAGCGAGGGATCGGAGGAAAGTACCAAAGAACCTTTGCAGGCACGCCTTTCTTATGTGTTGTATCATTTGTACCATGCTTCCATCTCGATTCTTTACACATAGGACAATCATGTAATGTCTCATATTCTTTTCTATAAAGAATGCAATCATTAGGACAAGCGTGAATCTTATGATATTCCATGCCAAATCGACTAAGAGATTTCTTCACTTCATACATTGAAGATGGCAATTCAATACCCTCAGGAAACATATCGACTAGTAGAGTTAGTAATTCTGTGAATCCCTTGTCAGAAAAACCATGTTTTGCCTTGACATTGTACAAATGAACCAATCCTGACATCTTAGTGTATTTTTTGCATTTTGGATACAACGGTTTTTCGGCATCTTCTATAAGTTTATTAAAGGTTTCGGGATCATCCCCGCGTAATTCATCTTCAACACCACGAAACATATTTTCTGTCTGTACATTATGATATGATGTATGTAATCCACCCACATTCTTATTATACTTTTCTCCATGAGTATTATCAATATTTTCTCCATGATAATACCAACATTTATAGCTCAATAGAATACCATTACGGATAAGGTGATACTTAACCTCATCAAATTCATGAAATCGCTCATTTTTACATTTAACGCATGGGCATCGAATCATACTACTTCTAGTATTACTAGTTCTACAAGCAAATTCCATGAAACTTTCAACTCCAGAAATATAGTCTTGCTCAATTCTACACTTTGACATCCAAGATTTGTCCATTTTCTATTAATGACATTAATTAAACATATTACTTAATTATGTATTATTATATATAAATTTCCTAATTATTAGAATATATATCAAAACATACATAATGCAAAATAGTTATCATTTTAATCATTTTACAAAACCATTTATATACAAATTAAAAAATAAGCAGTTCATGTTTCATGAATATATATATAAAAACCAATCACGCGGTTGATTCTAATTTCTAAGCATGTTACTATATCATAATTACAAAGTAATATTAATTATACGTATAAATTTATCCACGCAAACCCACAAAACATTTCACATATTATTGAATACATACAAGTAATAATTCAAACATTATTATTACAAGCAAACAAAAAAACATAACTAAATCAAAAATTTATACAAAAATACGCTGTTCGATTAACGAAATACATCTACACGCTGATAAATTAGCACAAATTAAACGTTGTTCACTTTATTTCGACTATAAAAAAGTCACTTGGTAATATTAATAATAATAGATCACAAACCCTTTTTGATTTATCCTACTTGTCACAAGCATATGTATTTTACAAATTATCACAACCTCCGGTTTTTAACTCATACTTATATAAGTTAAGATCAGCCTTGGATCATCCCATTTTATTAAAAATGAAATAAAGAATTATTTGGTTCTACTGCACGAAATATTGCACTCCAAATTAAGACATAAGAACATTCATATTTCGGGAATTAATCAATGGAATACCCATACGCAGATTTTAACATTTTGCTATTAAAAAAAGAAGAACTGACAGATAATATTGTGAGAAGAGAAAACTTACAAACGTCCGTTCAAATGGTGGTTGGAGGTGGCCGGAAATGTAGAACGAAGGTGGCGCACGGTTAAGATTGTGGGAGAAAAGTGACTCGAGTGAGGAAAGGAGAGGAAGAAGCAGATCGAAAACTGGAAATCTGCGTACTAAATGAGATGTTAGGGCATATATTAGGTGGATAGCGTCGGTTGTCCACGTCAATCGACGCTATGTTACGTGGATAGCGTCGGTTGTCCACGTCAACCGACGCTACGTTACGTGGATAGCATCGGTTGTCCACGTCAACCGACGCTACGTTACGTGGATAGCGTCGGTTGTCCACGTCAACCGACGCTACGTTACGTGGATAGCGTCGGTTGACGTGGACAACCGACGCTATCCACGTAACGTAGCGTCGGTTGACGTGGACAACCGACGCTATCCACGTAACGTAGCGTCGGTTGACGTGGACAACCGACTTTAAATTCATTCAAAGTCGGTTTTTACAAAAAACCGACTTTAGACATCGACTTATATACCCCTTTTTGTAGTAGTGGAGAGATGGATGTTTTGGAAACATAGAGAACAATACTAATGAATATTAACTACTGCATGTATTAATCAAATAAATATATATATATATATATATATATATATATATGATATGATTGATATGATTTCCTCTATTGATAACGCTCATGTTTCTTAAGGTAGATATTTTGGAAAAAATGTCTACTTCAAGTTTTAATTCGTGAAATTTTTTAGACATTATGGTATCAAAGTCAAGGAGTTACATTAAATTGATTAATACATTGAGTAGTTAAATTCATAAGTATTGTTCTAAATGTGGAATATGATATGTATGATTTAAGGATTTACTTATAAGAGAATAAGTAAGGTGCTGCATTTATGCATTCAATCTGGACGAAGGGTAATAAGTCCCTTTTAAGCCATGTGTTGGCACTAAGGGCAATAATTCCTTATACCTACCCGTGTTTAGTAAACGACCTATTTAATTATAAGTTGAGATAAGTCAAGCATATTATATGAAAGATTTATAACGAGAAAATAAATGTTAAATGTTTCATGTATGATTTATTTAATATAATTCCATGACTCAAATTTCATGATTATATTCTTGTATCTTGCTTGGTATTAGTAGATTGCAATTTATATGTTAAGAATCATATTTACTATGCTATACATGATATAATGATGATTAGTTTTCCATATAAGTTTACAAGTTTTTATTTAAAAATTAAATATGTCAAAACAAAGCTTTTCAGCATCATCACCATTATTAAACAAAATTTCATCATCTTCTTCAAAGAAGTCTTACATTACTAATAGTAACGAAGTTACTATTGAAAATTTTCAAAATTCTATTGATCGTTGGAAGATTCCAAAGATCAATAAAAATGAAATTTATCAATCAAAGATGATGAATCTTTTTAAAATTGATTACATCATTAAAATTGAAGAAAGAGATCTTCAACTTATTTCAAAGGAAATATTACAAAAAATTCTGGTAAACATTTCAAATATGTTCATTTCAGCTTAGTCCAAATTGGATTAAGACCCTTAACCTGTTTAGGGTTAAGTTCATTAATTTTGGCAATCCTAAGAGATGCTAGATTATCATATTTTAAGGAATCATTATTAGGTATGGTAGAAATAGGCTTAGGCTTAGGACCAATATCTTTTAATTGTTTCCCAAATATCATAGTATCTTTAAAAGATATCCAAATATTAAAAACATTAACACTTCAAATCCAAACTCATAATATTAAAATTTGACCAGGAGCAATTCCAGTAGCTTTATTATATAGGGTTCATTACAAGATTTTGACATCCACGTGGGACACTAGAAATACTCATAACTCCGAGAAAGGAGAAACTATGTTGTTAAAAATTGATTTGTCTAGATCAAATATTACTATTCCTAGGCCAATAAGTTGGGATAATGTTGTAGTCACATATAGATAGTTTCTGAAAGAAATTTCCCAGCCAGAGTCTGAAACCCATCAACCAAAAGAACTTGTACAACATATAGAACTTCGGAAATAATAAGATATAAAAATGGAAATATTGAATTAGGTTTTAATAGATCTTCATCAATGAGATGCTCATCGAGTGCCTCTGAATTTTCATCTATGGATCTACTATTCAAATCAAACCCTAGGTTATCAACCTCAGATATCCTTAGGAAGACAAAACTCAAAGGATTAGACTATAGTATACCAGTACCCAAACCAATTTACACTGTTGAAAATTCTAAGAAGAGCGAATCACCAACTCAATCTTATTACCTAGCCAAAATGTTAGGATGAATGAGTTAAATGTATTAACAATGGATGGAGACGAATTATGGAACATAGAAATCCTACGTATAGATTTGAATTTTCCATATAACAAAAGAATTAAACATTGGTTCTTTAAAACACACTCAGAATGTTCTAGGGCAAGTTGCTTTAGGAAATATGAGCGTTACGTTAGAGAACATAACAAAAATGTGGAATTTTTGGACTAGTTAGGAAAACCAAAGGTTTAGGCATATAAAAAAAATACAACTAGGGCACATAGGTCAAAACCTAAACCAGTAGAAACATTACCAGATCACGTTGTTACCCTTACCTAGGATAGCATGCCTGAATCTTCATCAACAGCTAACCCTAAACTAGTTAGCTCAGTGAAACATGTTGATTCAGTTAAACCATTATCGTCTTAATAGGTAAACCTAACCCAATTATCTTAGAGGATCCAAAACCAGAACCTATAGTTACACCTATAGTTCAAATTGACCCTAAACCAGTCAACATTATTGAAGAACCCATAGTTATAGAACCTATAGCTATAGTTCCACATTATAAGATATTCCCATCAATTAGTGTTTCAGATGTTACAGAATCTAACTTCGATATGCACTTAGAAGATGAACCAGTAGGGTCTTTAGCTAGAAAACCAATAGCTATAACTCCACAACTCAAAACCTTTTCAAAAATTAGTCCTAGTGAAGTCACTGAAGCTGACTTTGAAAGGCTACTAGAAGAAAATGATGAACCAGTTAAAACAATTAACATGGTTAATATTAAAAAGAAGTTACCCATATGGGAAACTCCGAATGGTTCAATTGAAGTAGAACATCCTCCACTAAGACCAATTACCATTCTTTACCAGGATAATCAGGTAGAATCATTTCCTTTAAAGAACCCCCAAAATAATTTTACAAACATCAACCTAAATACTTTAGGTAAACAACTCATTAGGATAGAGAAAAATCTAAGAATAGATATTCTTCCTACCTCTTATCAAACCATAGATAGTAAGGTTAAGAACCCTATCTTCAAACTCTTCCAAGTCTCCAAACCAGCCCAGGAAGAAATAACATCAAAATTTGAAAAACTTCAAAATTGGAATAATACCCATAGGTCCCAATTAGAAGATCAATTTTCAAACAAAATAGGACTAGTTGTTCCTGAATCACCATTGACTTCAAAATCAACCCAAAAACTATTACAGGATCTTAGTATTCTTAGTAAACTAGGATCTGATATATCATCTGAGGATAGTTCCTAGGAAACACTTTCTAAACCAACTCCTCACATTCAAAAACTAGCTTGGCAAGAACCTAGCATAGTTAGGTACCCTCATACCATAGGTACCCAACCTAGTTGGGGAATCCAATCTAAGTACAACGCATCTTCTATGTTTGGAACATTAATGGAATGACTAATCATAAGATATTAAATATCTTGCAATAGATGACCATGGCTTCCAATGCTTATAAAACCCAAATTGGTAAAACTAATAAAATAGTTATTGAATTATAATAGCTGGCTTTTCAGGCCAACGAAAAGGATGGTGGGATCATCATCTTTCAAAAAAATAATAGTCAGATATCTACAATGTGATATTGACTGATGAGTGTGGCATACCGATACTTGATCAGCTCTTATACAGGATGCAGTCTCCACATTACTCTTTATCATAACACACCATTTCATGGGGATCTATCCCATTTAAAAGAAAAAATGTTGATCTTCTTTCCAACATAAAATGTAGGGAGATGAGAAATTTTCAAAACTATAAAACTACATTTATGTCTAGAGTTATGTTAAGAGATGACTCTTTCAACCATTATGAAAGGAGAAATTCCTAGCAGGACTTCCTCCCCTCTTAGGTGAGAAAACCAAAAACAAAATTCAAGAAACTTATGGGAATCACATCATCCCATATGATCAATTAACCTACGGCCAATTGATCAGTTTTTCTCAAAATCAGGGTCTTCAAATATGCCAACATTTGAAAATCCAAAAACAAATGAAATTGGATCATTTCGCAAACAGTTTGATGACGATCTCTCTATTAAAAAAACTTGTGAGGGAACTTGTAGTAAAGAAATTTCAAAATCTTATAAGAAAACTCATAAAACTTATAAGACGTTTTCAAAATCCAGAAAACCATTCTTTGAAAAAAAATGAATTTTTATAACAAACCTTGTAAAAGAAATTTTAATAAGGAGTCAAAACAGCATAAAAAACCCCTTTAAAAACTTTAAGGATTTTAAATGTTATAAATGTGGCCAGAAAGGTCACACTGCTAATTATTGCAAAATGTTTAAAAAACTTCATGAATTAAAACTTGAAGAAGACACCTTTGACAAAATATTTGCCTTAAGGGTAGATACATCTTTATCATCTGAGTTTGAACAATGGACAGAAAAAGAATCAAATCCCCAAGATGATGCAGTAATTCAGATTCCTCTAGTAAAAATATTAATGTATTAACTAAGTAAGAAGATGAACAACATCAAGATAAAATCCTTAAGTTAAATGATCCATCAATAACCAAATTATATGTAGAATACCTAACTACATCTTTGGCTAAATCACAACCATTAAAAAAGAATTCTGAACTTCCAAAAACCAACACGGGCTATTACAACCTCACTGTTGTTCCAGAACGCAAGAAAACAATTATCAAACCAACAAGTCAAATTCAAGACTTAAAAACAGAAATCAAAACTATTAAGCTAGAACTCCACCAGCTTAGAGAAAAAAAAAACAGGATATTAAGTTCGAAATACTTAATAAAACTGAAGATAAATCATCAACTTATGTAAGTGATTCTGACGATGAACTTACACTAAATCAAGAACTTAAAAATATGGAGAAAATTCCTAAAAATATTCTTCAAAAGTTAAGAAAAATTACCACTAAGAAGTACAAGATTAATATAATCTTAGTTTTCCCTAATGACTCAAAACTTGAGGTCATAGCCTTGTTTGATACAAGTGTTGATCTTAATTGCATCAAACCATCAATTGTCCCTAGAAGCTTTTACAAAGCAACTGAAGAACAACTGAACTCTGCCAATAAATCTCGTATGGATATTATTGGAAAAACCCAGGTATTGATTCTGAAAGGATTATACCTTATTAAGACTCTATTCGTAATAGTTTCTGGTATAGGCTACCAAATCATACTAGGAACTCCCTTTATGGATATTATTACCCCATATCTTGTCAAATATGATAGGATTACCTTCAAAATCGGAAGAGAAGCCTTCAGCTTCCCCTTCATCGAAGAACCAAAAACCAGAGACCTTAATCTCATCAAAACACATTCTATCTCTTCAAAAAAGATTTCTGTCCTTATTAATCATAGGGAAAAGGACCTTCTCTATCTCAAAACTAGGGTTCAATTTCATACTGCTGAGAAAGAACTACAAATTCAAGATGATAATGAAAAAATTGTTCAATTTGTCTGGCCATTGGAATGATTGTCAAAAGAATTATTCCATTGTCAAAAAGGAAGTACTTTCTATAGTACTTTGTATTTCCAAGTTTCAATCAGATTTATTAAATCAAAAGTTTTTACTAAGAATTAATTGTAAGTCTGCAAAAGAAATTTTATTAAAAGATTTTAAAAACATTGCATCAAAACAAATTTTTGCGAGATGACAAGCAATATTAAGCATTTTTTTATTTTGATATTTAATTTATGAGAGGAAAATATAATTCATTGCCAGATTTTTTAACCAGAGAATTTCTCCAAAATAGGTTCCAAGATGAGTAAGAAAAAGAAAGATAAGGAGAAGAGGGAACCTCCAAACCTTACCATTACCAGTCTATCATTGGCCAAACCCTTTATGACTTGGTCTCAGGCAACCCAAAACCAACCATCATCCTTCTAAAAAACAATGGAAGAATCATCACCACAACTAACCTCTGAGGATATAGAATTAAATGAACGCATCCAACAATGGCTGCAGAATATGGATTCTGAGAAAATCAGAACGACTTTTCATTGTATCCAAGAATTAGGGCGACCAACTTATTCATCGAATTTGGAAATAATACCTTTCAAATCAAAATCATTTTCTAAAAACTCATCTGGAACAATTTCTATTCCAGAAGAAGAGTAACATCTTTAACATATTTTCCTCCAAAAGGAGAAATGAAAATTGTTCCCAAAACAAAAATAACCTCTGAGTATTTTAAGAAACAACCAAACCAACTTAGATGGTTACAAATTTGGAAAAACAATTTTTTGATCAAAACCATTACTTGGCCGTTCAAAAAATGTTTGGAAAAAAGGATTTTCTATAGGCCAACATTAATTTCAAAAACACCTTAATACTATCAAAGTATTCTGGAAATCACCGAGAGCGTGGAATTCAAACATTTCCATTATCCAAAATTATCTGAAGTGTAGTTTTCAATTGCCAAACTTCATAAAATCTTATCTCGGGGAAATGAATTATCAAAACAATTGATTTTTCCAGCCAGTATCATATCTTCCATCCCACATTGTATATCGTATAATTATTGGGATTATTACCAGGCATGGTTTAATGCACTTTTAATCCAAAACAAAGATAACCAATATTCTTGGTTATTTTTCTTTGTTAATAAATCTATTAATCCATCTCGATTTCCATCTTGGTTTTCAAGAATGGTGAAAGTTATTCGAAAACCTTAGTGGCATTCTGATATCACTTGTGAAAGAAAGTTATGAATCTTTCCAATCACATACCAAGATTCATAACTTTTTTTCACAGGTGATATCAGAATGCCAACTAAGGTTTCTAAATAACTTCCACCATTCTGAAAACCAAGATGGAAATCGAGATGGATTAATAGATTTGTTAACAAAGAATAATAACCAAGAATATTGGTTATCTTTGTTTTGGATTAAAAATGCATTAAACCATGACTGGTAATAATCCCAATAATTATACGATGTACAATGTGGGATGGAAGTTGTGATATTGTCTGGAAAAGTCAATTGTTTTGATAATTCATTTCCCCAGTCTATTGGAGATAAGATTTTATGAAGTTTGGTAGTTGAAAACTACACTTCAAATGATTTTGGATAATGGAAATGTTTGAATTCCACGCTCTCGATTATTTCCAAAATACTTTGATTGTATTGAGGTGTTTTTGAAATTAATGTTGGCCTATAGAAAATTCCTTTTCCAAACATTTTTTGAATGGCTAAGTAAGGGTTTTGATCAAAAGATTGTTTTCCCAAAATCATAACCATATGAGTTGGTTGTTTCTTAAAATACTTAGAGGTTATTTTTGTTTTGGGAACAATTTCCCTTTCTCCTTTTGGAGGAAAATATGTTACTCTTCTTTCTGTAATAGAAATTGTTCCATATTTTGCAACCATTATTGAATGCGTTCATTTAATTCTATATCTTCAGGGGTTAGTTATGGTGATGATTCTTCCAATGTTTTTTGGTAAGATGATGGTTGGTTTTGAGTTTCCTGAGACCAGGTCATAATGGGTTTGGTCGATGAGAGACTGGTAAGGTTTGGAGGTTTCTATTCTCCTTATCTTTCTTTTTCTTACTCATCTTGGAACCTATTTTGGAGAAATTCTATGGTTAGAAAATCTGGAAATGAATTATATTTTCCTCTCATAAATTCAATATCAAAATAAAAAAATGCTTAATATTGCTTGTCATCTCGCAAAAATCTGTTTTGATGCAATATTTTTAACATCTTTTAATAAAATTTATTTTGCATACTTACAATCAATTCTTAGTAAAAAGTTTTGATTCAATAAATCTGATTGAAACTTGGAAATACAAATTACTATGAAAAGTACTTCCTTTTTGACAATGGAATAATTCTTTTGACAGTCATTCCAATGGCCAGAGACAAACTGAACAATTTGTAGTTCTTTCTCAACAGTATGAGATTGAACCCTAGTTTTGAGATAGAGAAGGTCCTTTTCTTTATGATTGATAAGGACAAAAATCTATTTTTAAGAGATTGAATGTGTTTTGATGAGATTAAGGTCTCTGGTTTTTGGTTCTTCAATGAAGTTGAAGCTAAAGGCTTCTCTTCCGATTTTGAAGGAAAACCTATCATGTTTGACAAGATTTGGGGTAATAATATCTCCATAAAGGGAGTTCCTAGTATGATTGGGTAACCTATATTAGAAACTATTACGAATGGAGTCTTAATAAGGTATAATCCTTTCAGAATTGATACCTGGGTTTTTCCAATAATATCCATACGAGATTTATTGGCAAAGTTGAGTTGTTCTTCAATTGGTTTGTAAAACCTTATTGGGACAATTGATGGTTTGATGCAATTAAGATCAGCACGTGTATCAAACAAGGCTATGGCCTCAAGTTTTGAGTCATCTCTTAACATAACTCTAGACAGAAATGTTGTTTTGTAGTTTTGAAAATCGCTCATCTTCTTACATTTTATGTTGGAAAGAGGATCAACGTTTTTATCTTTTAAATGTGATGGATCTCTCATGAAATGGTATGATATGGTAAAGAGTAATGTGGAGATTGCATCCTGTATAGGAGCTCTATGATGATCAAGTATAGGTATTCCACATTCATCAGTCAATATCACATTGTAGATATTTGACTTTTGTTGTTTTGAAAGAAGATGATCCCACCATCCTTTTAGTTGGCCTGAAAAGCCAGCTATTAATAATTCAACAACTGTTTTATCATTTGTATCAATTTGGGTTTTATAAGTATTGGATATCATGGTCATCTACTGCAAGATATTTAATATCTCATGATCAGTCATTCCATCAATGTTCCAAACATAGAGAGAAGACACGTTGTACTTAGATTGGATTCCCTAACTAGGTTGGGTACCTAACTGTGCTAGGTTCTTGCCAAGGTAGTTTTTGAATGTGAGGAGTTGATTCAGAAAGTGTTTCCTGAGAACTATGAGATGATATATCAGATCCTAATTTACTAAGAATACTAAGATCTTGTAATAGTTTTTGAGTTGATTTTAAAGTTAATAGTGACTCAGGAACAATTAGTCGTATTTTGTTTGAAAATTGATCTTCTAATCTCGACCTAAGAGTATTATTCAAATTTTGAAGTTTTTCAAATTTTGATGTTATTTCTTCTTGGACTGGTTTGGAGATTTGAAAGGGTTCGAATATAAAGTTATTAACATTATTATCTATGGTTTGATAAGAGGTAGAGTGAATCAAATCATATCATATGACTTATCTTATCTTAAAATAATCTTAAATTTAATATTTATACAACTCTCACAACTTTAGTGATAATTAGATAAATATTATTAAAAAATCATATTTTTTTTATTATTTAATTTTTATTTTTATCATTTTACTTTTAACAATAAATAATAATTATATTAATTTTGCTGTTATGTCGGTATGCTAGCCAACTCGACGTATGAATTTCACGCCAACTCCAGTTATGGCAGTATGCTAGCCCAACTCGACGTATGTATTTTACTGAGAGGACTGGACTGGCATATTAGCCCATTTAATTTTTCTTTTCTTTTCTTACTTAAAAAAATTATTTTAATGTGCATTTCAACTATTTTGAAATTTGTATTTGATCATTAATTATGGAAAATAAAAATTAACGATGAATCTACATTAATTCTAGTTTATTTAAAAAACAATATTATGATTATGACGATGTTTTCACTTAAAAAATTAAATTTATAATAATAAAGATGAAATTTTTTGAATGTAATTAATACCTAATTAATATATTAATTTTTTGTCTATTTTGAAATTTGAATTGTTTTAAGGTAAAAAAAGAAAAAAGAAAATTAAGGGTAATATTTATTTATTTTCCTTATGTAAAAATATACTCTAATATATATTACATATGATTTAAAATTTTGATTTCTTTTAATTCAAATAGGAAATATCCAAATCTGATTTTGGAATACTTTAATACTTTTAAAAGTTTTTAGAAATTTAAGAGTATCAATTTAAGATTTTTTTTAAGACTTTATAAAAATTAATAGTATTTAATTAAAAACAATTATAATTTTTTAAAAATATATAAAAGTCCATACCAATGCATGTACATTTAATGAGTATTTTTTAAAAAATTATATAAATATTGGATTATTTAAATTTTTAATTACTTTTAAAATTTTCATTTTTTTTTGTCACACTTGACTCTGATATATATATATGTTAAGTTCAACTACCAACTGATCAAGGCTTTATTTAACATTATCATATAACATTATAAAAAAAATACAATATCTCTAAAGCATTAATTGATTTACAATTAAATACATATGTTTTTAAATAATTTTTACATATTAATCTTAAATAAATAATTTTCTTTTAGTATTACAATTATACATTTTATCATTAGTTAAGTTGGTCACATGCATATTTTTAATTAATGCAAGTCCACTTATACTTTTATAGAAATTCAAGATATTTTCACAACTTAAAAATATATGTTTTATTAAATTTTTAAGTGAATTACATAATAACATATTGAATATGTTTGATAATTATCATTAAAATATTATGATAATTGTATAGTAAAAAAGGGTGATTATGATAATTTTTATATTAAATTTTATAAAAGTTCTTACAAGGTTATAAAAAGTTATAAAAAAGTCATACAAAAATCCATTCAAATTTATATAGAGTTTTTAAAAGTTTAATAAAATATATATTGAAATTTTTAATAATTTATTAAAATCTTAGATTTTTTAGAATTTAAAATCTATAAAAGTATCATTAAGATCCTAATTGAATGCATTCTTTTTATATAAATTTTTAAAAGTTTAATAAAATATTTATTAAAATTTTAAAAATATATTAAAATCTATAGATTTTTTTGAATTTAAAATTTGTTAAAGTTTATTCAAATCTTAATTGAATACATCAAAGAAGAAAATGGAAATTAAAAGTGATAAATGTTTGGCCATTACTTAAAAAAGGGTTTAACCGTTTTTTTAATTTATTGATCACCTTTTATGATTTATTTATTTGGTTATGAAAAGCCATCCGGTAAATATCGTTGTGATTTATGAGATGAAAAGTCATTAATAAATCTACAAAATTTAATGTTATTATTAAGAGAAGCCATAAGTGGAAGATGTTTTAATGGTAATAAAAAATATATTTTTAACAATAAAACAGTAAATAAATAATCGGATCTATGAAATTATTATAACATTTATTTATTTATCATTTTTTTATTAAAAAAATATCTTATTAAGAAACTTATTTGTTTTTTTACTCCTTAATTTGAATTCGGTCTTTTGCAGGGAAAATGATATGTAGTCTTATCTCATTTATTTCTTCCTTTTTTATTTTAAAAAAAAAATAATATTCAACTTTACAATTTACTTCTTTCCTTATCTGAAAACAATAAAGAAAAATAAAAAAAAAGTTTTGTATCTTTACGAGAAGATAAAAACCTTAAATTAGAAAAATAAAATAACAATTATATAAAGTGAAGAGGTTTGAATGTAATTAAATAAAATTGTTTTTATTACAAATTAGATGTTTTTTTAAAATGGCAAGCCGCTGGCACACTCGAGCATTATCGTAAAATGCACAAATATTACACCTGTATCGGATACACAAATATTTAGAAAAATTGTTTTCACAAATTATCACAACCATCGGTAATCTAATCCACTCGCATAGATTTTTAAAAAAACTATAAAATTAATATCTCTAAAATTTATAATAATTAAAATATTATTTCTTAATATTATCTCATATTTCTCTCGACATAAATAAGAATATTATTTTTACGAATTTTATGGATATTATTTTAAATAATTTTCTTAAAATATTTCTCAATTTTTATTACAAATTAATCTTAAATTTATTTTATGATAATATTAAATCATATTGCATATAGAGAACAAGCAGATTAAAAAAAGGTTAAATAAAAATAACTTTTTTAAAAATAAGTAATTAAACTAAATAATTATTTAACTTAATAATTTAAAAATAAAATAAAGAAGTTATATTAACATATAATTAAAATATCATACACCAAAGTTTTACATATCAATTAAAGAAAAAAGCCTAAAGAAACAAGATATTTTAAAGTAATTTGAAATAGAGAGCAAGATGAAAAGATTGATGCTTATATGGTTGAGATAATAATGTTAAAGTCTAATTACAAATCTATCTATTTAATAATTCATAGATCATTAAATATTTGGGACAACAATGTAATTGACAAGTTGACTCAAGTAAACAATTAGATTAAAGTTGAAACCTAGGTCGCTCGATTGATCCAAACTAAGCTCGATCGATCGAATCAATAAGGTCGATCGATCGAAATACTTTTCAATGTAATGATTAAAAAAACCTGAGACCAAGTAGATTGAATACGATCAATTCTCGATTGATCCAATCCTCGATCGAGAGAATCGATCTAATCCTCAATCGATTGAACCCAAAAGGTCAATAAATCTACCCCAATTTTTAAATTAATTCGAGAGGACTTAGATCTACTACTAAAATAGTGATCTTTGGCCTCAAAAATTTAGCCTTGATTTTTTTTAAAATGGAGCCATATGGTTTTGGCCAGAGTCTTATAAAATTGAGGCTATAGTGTATACATATAGCCTCGGTTTTTATCAGTAATCATGACGATAACTTAAACTACAAAATTACTTAAATATAAATAAACTTATGTATCAATTTTTTTTTCTTTCCCATTTTTTTTCTTTTTTCCCTATTTTCCCCATCTTGCTAGTGTTGATTCATATATAATGACAAAGTCACCAATGACATCAATTATATTTACACTCGAAAGTCCCAATAGTATGTATTCAGATAGTGCAATGTCAGTACTTAGTTTCTAGTTCCCTACTCAAAATGTATGTACTATTCAACCCAAAGATTGCAAGCATGAGAGAGAGAGATGCTGAGCGTTTTCAAATTACAGGCATTGACCACTTCTACGATTGGGTGGAGGTTTACCCTAATTCCCACTAGAAGAACTAAGTTTCTCAAATATCCATAGAATCTTTGGCTACTAGCTTGGTGCTTAAGATATCTTTGCACTTGCTCACAACACGATGTAGTAGAACCTTCGATTACATCGCATTTCATAGCCAGCGCTGGAACTGCCTCTTTGTCATCGTCTTCTTAGTGGAATTTCACCTATTGTCACATTTTCATTCTTAATGTCATTGCTTGCGCGTCAACATTAATTTTTTTTCTATCTCTATTTTTGGTTATATGTTCTTGTCTTCCATTTTGGAAAATATTTTATCTACAATGTTAGATAATGATTTACTTCTAACTTTGGCATAAATTGAATCTTTTTAGCTACGAAACAAGAACACCTAAATTGTATTTTTGATGTCAATTATGTAATATGAACAACAATTGTTAACTTCAAGTAGCTATTTCTACAACATGGCTCTTCTACTTAGTGATTCCCACTTTTCTGGTTTGTATTTTTGGCATTTTTATGCCTAGTATGTGTGTGTTTGTTTATGAATTATAAATTTTGGTGGATTTTTATCCTAGTTTCAACAATTTAGAGGTTTTATAAACCGAATCAAGCTGAATCATGTATCAAAATAGATTGGATTGTTCGATACAATCCATTTTTCCAATTTGGTGTGATTATTAGGTTTTTATATCTAGCCCTAGGCACCAAGTTATTCTATACATAGGAAATGGGGTACTTCCTTGCATACCTCGCCAGTGCTCTCATCGGAGTGTTTGGTGAGGTGATGGCAAGCATATGTCGAGCATATAGAGATGTTGGGTAAAATGGGACCACACAGTTTAGCAAAAAAAAAAGCAATACATTCAACATAAACATCCATTTGACAATCCATCCATAATGCATTCATTTAAGGGTATGACTAAATTTTTACGGTATGCAATGTGTGTGTTATGCTAAACTTGTTTACTCTATATGACATCGATATATGCTTATGCAAACCAAGAAAATTGAAATATAGACTCAAGTAAACCAAACTTTATAAGTCTACTTTTAGCCTTTCTCTACTAATGTAAGTGCCAACTAAGAAGAAATCAAAAGGTCTTTCAAAGCTTGAAATGATAGGCCAAAGTTGGGGTAGATGAGAAGAGACATGTAAAAGCTTAAGGAAACCTTTAAATGATCAAACACTTTAAGCAGTGAGCTCACAACCATAAGTACAAAACCTTTAAACTAGGTTCTTTATCTTTTACTTTTTAATTTTCATACACTTATATTCCCAAACATAGGATCTTTTTCCCAAACATAGGATCATTGGGGAGACTAAGGAAAAGAAAACCTTGGTGGTAAGAAAGGATCAAATGATTCAAAGATAGCCTAAATCATCTCTCTATTCAAGTAGTACCTAGGATTTTTCCTCAAGAGACACTAAAGTTGATTCTAGAGCTGTTAGCAACATACAAATCATCAAAGTAAGAAATCCAAACAAACTTCTCAAAATAACCATGCAAATTCACAGGGTTATTGCATGTATATAGGGAAAAAATTCTTTTTAAATTCAACACAAAAATTTAGTCATACATACTCTCAGGGAATACACATGTCAAAATAGCCATATTTCCATTTAAGTCAAAAGCATATTAACCATAAAACAACAATGGTCACATCAAAAAGTTCATTTAAACGGTATGATAGCTAGACAAAGAAACTTGCAAAGGTTTTTCAAAGCTTATAATGATAAGTCAAAGTTTGGGTAGATGAGAAGAGACATTTAAAAGCTTAAGCAAAACTTTAAACGCCAAAACACTATAAGCAATGAGCTCACAACCATAAGTAGAAAAGCTTTAAATTAGATTCTTTTCCTTTTACTTCTCAATTTTCATACACTTACATTCCTAAACGTAGGATCTTTTTCCTTTTCATCTTAGCATTCATTTACTGATAGCCCTTTTTCTTTTGCTTTCTTTTTCTTTAAGCATGAGTGTAAAAAAACAATCACAAAACATATGAGTTCAATAAGTAACATACTTGGAGCTCAATTGGAGGTGTGTAAGGTATGTGGGATTTATTATTTTTGCTAAGTCAGTAGGTGTAAAGAGCTAAAGGGATAACATAAAGGCTCAAGAGCGGAAATTGAGGAAAATAAAAATTGGTGGCAGTAAAAGATCAAAGGATTCAAAGATGGCCTAAATTCTTTTTCTATCCAACCATAACTTAGCATTTTGCCTCAAGAGACACTAAAATGGATTCTAGAGCTTGTTAGCGGTATATAAATCATCATAACAAAAAATCTTGACAAACTTCACAAAATAACCATGCAAATTCACAATGTTATTGCATGTGTATAGGAATAAAAGTTATTTTTAAATTTAACATAAGAATTTAATCAAACATACTACCAGGGAATATAGGTGTCAAAATATCCACACTTCCATTGAATTCAAAAGCATATCAACCATAAAACAACAATGGTTACACAAAAAAGGTTCATTTAAGTAGTACGACAGCTAGACATTGAAACTTGCAAAAATATCACAGCTAGAGAGAGTAAAGGGGAAAAAGAGAGTGCCAATATGGAAAATAATATATATGTTTTTATTAAAGTAATAAAAATGAGATAAAAAATGTAGTAAAATAATAGAAGAAATATAAAGAAAGACTACAACTATAAGAGAGTAAACAAATGAACAGTTTAACCCCAAACAGATCACCCAACAGTATTGATCAAATACCATCCCTCTATTTAAGGTATTTGTAAGGGGAAATTGGTTTAGGATATAGTTTTTGTGTCATATGAGCATATGGAATATAGGCTACTCGAGGTTTGTTTTGTTCATTACTTCTTGAAAATCCTATGGAGTTACCCATATAGATTAGACCGGTCAAACATTTAAAAGAAGACTTATTTCTTTTCACATTGTGTTTAGGTGCATAATTAAACCTAGTTGGAGATGGTTAGATGAGTCATAATATGTACATCCTATCATAGGAGATAGGGGTGATCGAGGTGGAGAATTCTGAGTAGTACTTCTCATATATCTAGGACATTACCTAGTGAGGTGGCCAGCAACACCATAGATAAAAAAACAAATAGTAGAGTTAGAAAATCAGGGTCCTTGACTCCGAGAAGTAATGCGTGGAAGAGAAGAGGAAGAAGCACTCATATTGAATTCATACAATGGTGAGTAGTGAATTCCTCACAATGTGGCCTCAAAATTCCCAAGTTCATGGTAGAGGTAGTATATCACCACTAAAATGATAGGAAGAGCTAGCTTTAGGTGAAAGTTTCACCTTGCTAGAGAATATATGGCTGAGAAATACAACAAACATTGTAATGGTAGTAGGTTTGAACTTGGAAACTTGATCAGAAACTTTAACAAACTTAGTAGATCCTAACTTAGAAGTTGAATCCTCTTCACTATAACCAATACTATACTTATCCCCAACGTCTTTGTGTTACTGAGGATTTCATTTAGGTTCTTGGATCTAGTCATCATTTTATTCAAGCCAAAGGTAGAGTGAGCTAGTTCCTTCTCACTGACTTTGATTTTTTTCTTTAAGGCAATAATAAAATCTTTCTTTTCTTTAAGAAATGATCAATATACACTGCTAAATTCTTCAGAATCCCAACTTTCTTACTCAATTGCTCACTTATAGTTTCCTTTTTAGTAAAAGAGTAAGTCAGATATTCCTTTACACTCTTAAGGACTATAATATACTTATTCAATCCTTCAATCCCAACATTTTAATCTAGAAAGGGATCAAGACTATAATATACTTATTAAATTTCTTCACCTCACATCTTTTGGTGAGCCAAGGTGTTAACCATCAATAGAGGGGTTCTTTTCCTCTAGACTTTTCTTCAATACACATATCCCATGTTCTTTTTCATCAAGGCTTTCTAAGGCCTTTTTCTTTTCTTTTTGACACTTCATGTGCTCCAATAGAAGCACATTATCAGAATAGAGAAATTCATTTTTCTCATCATCATCATCATCAGTATTAACTATCACTTTTTCAACATATGAGGTGGTATTCGGAGGATCAATGACACTGTTGGAAGCAACAAAGACCAAAAAATTAGTGTCATCTTCATCATAACTACTGGTACTATCTAAAATAGTAATCTCAGCTTTCATAGCATGCTTTTTTATGTGATTTTTTTTTTCAAACACTTGGCAACAACATGTCTAGGCTTTCCACATTCAAAACATCTGAGTTTTTTCAAGTGGCGTATGCTATGATTCTCAGATTCATTGACTGAGTCTCCATTTGCTTTTGTAGATTTTAAGGCTTTGGACTTGAAGTCTCTTTTAGTACTCCCAAAGGAGAGTTTCTTCTTTTTAAAGAATCTTGTGGATCTCTGAGCAAGGAAAGTCATTTCCTACTCATCAAGATCAATGTCATCATTAAAGCAAACTAGGGCACAAACATATTTGTTTGGTTCACTTTCCTTTGGTGTTTAAGAACAAAGATTTTCCCCTTCTTGCAAGAAATTTTTTCTTGTCTTGATAATAGGTGATGCAATTCGAAGATTTGCAGTTCACCAACTAGCATATTCACAGTGAGCTTATCGAGTTTAAAGATTGACTCAAGAACAGTAATTTTAGCATAAAATCTATAAGGTAGAATGACGATAATCATTTCAATATGTTTTTCTTCACTAATGTGTCTACAAAGATTGTAAGAATAGTTAACAATGTTTGAGAATTGTGCATAAAACTTATCCAAAGTCCCATATTCTTGCATAACGCATAGTTAAAATTCTCTATTTAATTTAAGCATTATGGACCTCTTAACAGTAGATGTACCATCATGAGTTGTCTCAAGAATATTGTAAGCTTGTTTTGATGTTGTAAAACTATGAATCCTTTGATAGTCATCCATAGTCACAACTCGGATAATAGCATATAAACCCTTATTATTCCATTCAGAATTTTTAGATTGTTCCTTAGCCCATTCAATCATTGGTTTTGCAAACACAATAGCATTTTAGTGGGATACGTTTATCCATTCTTAACAAGGAACCACATATGATCTTCTTGGGATGGCAATAAAACCTTTATTTACGATTTTCAATAGGCATAGTTTAGCTCATTGAAAAGTGGAGGTCTACCTATATTCCTTCCTTCTCTCAAATCTATTGGAGAGAAAGTATGTGTGTGAAAAGCAAGATAACAGAATCAACACTAGAGTGGTTAAGCACAAGATGGATGCACCTACTTTGATATAATTGAAGGAGTCTTCGACCCGGTATACTACTAGGGTAAGGAGACCCGGTACACTACAAGGGTAAAGAGATACACACATCTTAATGACTTAACCCTAAAATGCACGAACAAAATAGGGTACACTGAAGCAAAAAAATGCAACAAAATCACAAATAATATAATATCAAATAATTACATAACTTTTTAATAGTAGATACTATATTTCAAGCAGAAGGTAGGAAATAATACATGATTTCTAATTAGAGTTCAAGCTATAATATGTTGAAACATGCACACTTTAAACTCATATTGTACTAACATAACAATGGATCATGCACAAAAAGCGATATAACTAGGTAATCTCACATAGAGACTGTATCTATGTGGTAACATCCATGGGTTGCTTAAGGCAACCACTTAACAACAAACAATTTACTAATTAATAAAATAGTTATAACACTGAAAGAAATAAAATCATTATTACCTTTATTAGTTATGACCTCTATCCGAACTACCTATTGAAGCTTTTACTTACTTCTTTTGCAATGACTTTGTTCAACACACAAACCTGACTTTTCTTCACAACCAACACTACCAAATGTGGTTTGATTAGTAGCCATATACCAATATTTTCAAATATATAGAATGAGACACCTTAAGTATCACGCTTGATTTCAAGGGTACCAATGGATACACTATCCTCTATAGAACACAAATGGTGTACATGAGACATATTTTCAAACAACATATGCACATAGAATATGATATGATAACTAATTTCACTGAATGACCCACACTATAATGTAAGCTCTCCAAAGTAATTTCAAAAATAGATATAAATCTCAAAAGTAAAAAAGTGTACTAATGACTTTATTTTCATAGAGTCATCTCACCCGCAAACTTAAATGTTTGCATATCCTCAAGTAAAGCCAAGTATAACTAAATAAAATAACTTGGGTAGTATATTCATAAATATATTTCTATTAGTACATGTATATTTCATCAAAACTATCCCTCTCAAAAGTCATACAATCCTATCATAAAGAGATTTACATATTCATCAATCAACATTCCATCAATACAAGGATATGCAAAGTTTTTCACAAATTGATTTGTGTGTGTGTGTGTGTGTTGCACATGATATCATCCAATGCACTCATGAAATCAACCTATATGAGCATGCTAATCAATTCAATCTTAGAACAATTCTTATAAGTCTATTTTTAACATTACTCTCCAATAATATAAATATGCACTTAGCTCAAGATCAATAAGGAATTTACATGGTTGTAATTTAAGGCTTAGATGGAATGGTCGATAAATGAAGACATTTTAGGCTCTTTCCACACCTTAGCTTTTTTTTTTCATCATGCACTTTTTTATTGCAATTGAGCTTTTACTTGATATTTTAGTGCACCCTCTTTTGACATTCTTTTCATATTGTTTTTCACATCTTTTTTTGTTTTGTATCTTCGCAACACCCACAAACTTATTTTCAATTCTATTTTCATTTTCTTTAGAGGGATAATTGTGTTGTGAGTTTTGCTTCTTCTTTTTTCTTTTTTTTCATAGTTATATTTCATCTTCTTCTATAGCATAAGACATGATTTCTTTTTTTTCTTTTCATACAAGCTAAAGGTGCCAAGATAAAGGTAATGCTTATTCGTTTGTCATAAAATGTGGCTTAAAGATATGAATGGTTTTTTGTTAGGCTCAAATGGACTAAAGATATTAACAATGGTTAGCTTGAAATGTTCAATCGATCCAAATAAGGATTAAATCACTTCTCTTGCTAAATACTATTTAGGATTTTGCCTCAAGGGATGATCAAATAGATTCTAAAACCTGGTAGATCTCATCAACTCACACAACTCAAGACAAATTTTATTTCAATAAGAACACCAAAATCAATTATGAACATGTGCACAAAAATTTGAATCAATCCAATCAAAACTAACAAGCATATAACATGATTAATGTACATATCTTAACAAATATGTTACATTCCTTATCCTAGTCATGAAAACCAATTTTTATCATTGAGTTCATATATTTCGTATCAAGCATGCATGCATTTAGGTGGTGTTTGGTTCGTGGAATGGAATCAGAATCGGAATCAGAATGGAATGGAAAGGAAACAATTTTGTTTGATTTGACCATTGAAATCAAGTTCGGAATCAGGATTACAGTGTTTGGTTTGCCACTAGAATGGAATGAAAAAAGCTGAAAATGACCTTAATACCCCTATATGCTGTAAAGTTCAAATAATGTCATTTAATAACTATTTTTTCATCAGACAAAATACATTATTGAAATCATTATTTTTCTAAATAATTATTACTTAATTAAAAAGAAATATATTATTAAAATTATTATTTTTCTAAATAGGGTTTAGGGTTTTGAGGTTTGGGATGTGGGATTTAGGGTTTAGGGATTTAGGATTTAGGGTTATATTTGTTGTTTAAGGTTTAGGGTTAAAATTATTATTTTTCTAAAAATGGTTTAGGGTTTTAGAATTTTGGATTTGGGGTTTAGGGCTTTAGGATTTGGAATTTGGGGTTTAGGGTTTTGGGATTTATGTTTTAGGGTTTTGGGTTTTGGGATTTATGTTTTAAGGTTTAGGGTTTAGGAATTTTGGGTTTATGGATTTGGGTATTTGGGGTTTAGGGTTTAAGGTTTAGGGTTTAGGGATTTGGGGTTTTGGGTTTTAGGATTTGGAATTTAGGTTTAGGGTTTTGGGTTTTGGGATTTATGTTTTAAGGTTTTGGGTTTTGGGATTTATGTTTTAAGGTTTAGGGTTTAGGGATTTGGGGTTTAGGGTTTAGGGATTTGAGGTTTAGGGTTTTAGGATTTGGATTTAGGGTTTAGGGTTTTGAAATTTTGGGTTTAGGGTTTTGGAATTTTGGGATTTGAGTTTAAGGTTATATTTTAAGTCAGGGTAAAATTGGAAAAAAAAGTTTAGATGGGAATGGAATTATGATTACCAAGGAGGGGAGAAGGAATTGTGATTCCTTCTCTTTTAGTAATCTGATTCCATTCCACCCTCCATGTCATCCAACCAAACACACAAAATGGAAGGATTCAATTCTGATTCCATTTCATTCCCTCCAACCAAACATGGGGTTAATTCCATATATTTATCAATTTTACCCAAATTATGATTAAAAACATTCTAAAAATAAAAAAAATTCCCTAAAAATTTAAAATGCATGGTAAAATAAAAAATGTAGAGAATGAAATTCCCTCCCCCCAAACTTAAATTACACATTGTTACCAATGTGAACATATCAATATGAGAAGGTAAAACAAAAGAAAAATCCCTTAATCATGGCACACCACATTTGTCGCTGAAATGTTCATTCTTGTTGCACCATTGCTCTCTACATTTATTCACCTATAAAAAAACAATGAAAATATAAGTAAAATAACGTTGGGTTGCCTCCCAACCAGCGTCACATTTAACATCCTTGACTAGACGATCATATCAACTCCTAAGGTACATCCCTTTATCCATTTACTTTTGAGTCTTGATTCGTCCAATGATACCTTATGCTTTGGTTCACAAGAACGGTGCTCAATTATCTTCTCATGCCATATTTTTGTTTTCCTTTTGAACTTTTTAGCATTCTTATAAGCACTCCATCATAACTCATCTAATTTATGTATTTCCAACATCTTTTTATCCTCTCCATTTGACTCTTTCACTTTCATACTTGATTAGGGATAGAAGGGTAGAAGTGTAGGGTCTAAACTTGGTGGCTCTTCAATTGATTGTTTGAGTTTATATTATCTCAAAATTTTCCATAATCACCTTTGATACATACATGAGAGATGTGTAATCTAAAAAGTTCACACAATCCATAATATCAAACTTTGATGCCATACTTTCAAAGTTATAATAGGTTGAGTAGTTTTTTGGTGAGTTTATGTCCTTGTTTATAGCAGCATGTGTTAAATTCTTAAGTTTGGGCGACTCAATAAATTCTTTTAAGCTATTCTCACAATCAGTAACATTTATCCTTAAACATTCATTAGCATTCTCAATATCAGGAGGTTCAGATTCTTTAAAAAATTTAAATATTACTTGTTCATCTTGCACTCTCATTGTAAGTTCACTTTTTTGTACATCAATGAGTGCCTTTTCGGTTGCTAAGAATGGACAACCAAGTATGATGGGAATGTCACAGTCATCTTCCATGTCTAGCACATGAAGTCTACCAGAAAGATGAATTTGTCTACTTTTATTAGCAAATCTTCTACCATACCCCGAGGTCTCCGAATCGATCTATCTACCATTTGTAATGTTACCAAAATGGGTTTTTCTTTACCAACCATAATCTCTTGAAGACTGATAATGGCATAAGGTTAATGCTAGAACCTAAGTCACATAATGCCTTGCCAAAACAGAAGTTTCCAATAGTGCAAGGAATGTCAAAACTACCTAGATCTTTTAGTTTTTGTGGTAGTTTTCTATTAATGATGGTACTATAACCTTCAGTCAAGGTTATTGTTTCATGATCTCCAAGCCTCTTTTTATTTGATAGTATATCCTTCATGAATTTGGCATAAGACAACATTTTTTCAAGTGCCTCTACAAATGGTATGTTTATGTGCAGCTTCTTAAAGACTTTTAGAAATTTTGAAAACTACATATCTGACTTTTGTTTTTGTAGTATTTGAGGGAAAGGAATGGTGGGTTTATAAATGTTGTTTTTCTTTGGCTGAATTATGTCCTTTTTAGTGCTTTCTTTATCCATTAATTCCTTTTCATCCCTTTTAATTTTCTATTTCTCCTCATCCTTTTCTATCTTATGTTCTTGTTCTAAAGTTTTACCACTCCTCAAGGTGATGCCGTTTCACTGGTCCTTACCTTCTCTTCTTGGGTTTACAATTGTGTCATTTGTAAGGTTACTTTGAGGCCTTTGACTTATAGATTGATTAAGTTGCCCCATTAGGTTCTCCAAATTTTGAATTGAAGCCTCTTGAGTTGACACATATGTATTAAATGATTATATGAAGTCTTTCATCATCCCCATTAAGGAATTTGATTGCTATAGTTGTTGAAAATGAGGTGGTGCAAATGATTGATGGTTGAATTGATTACCACCTTCACTACTTTATTATAACAAGAGAAATTTGGATGTTGTCTCCATCCTAGGTTATATGTTTTTGAGTATGTATTATTGTTTTGGTTCACATTACACATATAACATATGGATTCAAGATTATTTGGACAATTATCAAACAAATGAGCTCCTCCACAAAACACACACGACACTTCTAAATTTTGGACCTGGTTTATACTCACTGGTGAGTTTTGAGCCTTTAAAAGATTAACCAAAGATGAAACTTGAGTGCTATGATATCATTTACCTTATGCACTATGGTTACTTTTCTTATGGCTATCATTTTTTCCATTGGCCATTGATAGTTATTACAAGCCATTTTCTCAAGTAAATCATAAGATTGATTTTAAGATTTGTCTAGCAAAGCTCCATTAGTAGATGCATCAACAATAGTTCTTGTTTAAGCATTGAGACCATTGTAAAAAGTCTCCATTTGAATCCAAGATGGAATACCATGATGAGGTCACTTCCTTAGCAATTCCTTGAATTTTTCCCATGCTTCATGTAAATATTCTCCTTTATATTGTTGGTAGGAAGTAATGTCATTCCTAAGCTTGGCATTCTTTGTTAGTGGGAAGTATTTCATCAAGAATTTCTCAACTAAACCATTCCAATTTGTAATAGAATCAGGTGGAAAAGAGATTCACCAAGCTCGACCCCTGTCTCATAAAGAATAAGGGAATAATCTAAGCCTAAATGCCTCATCATTCACACCATTGAACTTAAGTGAATCTACAACTTCAATAAATAATTTGAGATGCAAATACGGATCCTAAATGAGGATCCTCTGTTGGTAGCATTTGAAACATCACTTGGTTTAATCCAAATTAATTAGCTTGAATGTTTGGCCTTATAATACTTGGATTCAACCCTTCCAACGTAGGTATTGCCTATTCATCCATAGCTCTATCTCTATCATCCATCAAAATCATTTGATTTTTCAAGTTTAGCTCATTATTGTTTATTTCTAATGGATTAGTCATTTCTTCCTCTTGGGGACTTGTTGTTTTCTAATTAATCTCAACCTACGCTCAATTTCAAGATCTAATGGTAAGATTTGTTTTTCACAAACTCTGCTCATGCAATGAACTCAACTATATTTCTACAATACTAAATGAGATCTCTAAATAAAAATTCAAAAATAAATAAATTAATTAAAGCAAAAATAAATAAATAAATAAACAAAATAAATTAACTAAAATAAATAAATAAATAAGTCTCTAAAAGAAAATAAGTAAATTGACATTAAATTAAGAAAAAGAACTAAAATAATAAAAAAACATTAATTTCTAATATTTATAATCCTCGGCAATGGTGCCAAAAACTTTATCACCACACACGAAGTATGTTCAATGTATACACAAGTATATGTATCGCAAAAAGTAATATAATGATAAGAAAATATCGTTCCCACGAAGATTATTTTATTGGAAACTAATTTTTTAAAACTAAAAAAAATAAAAATCAATTTTTTTGTGTTTTTATATGTTATTGAAGCAAAATTAAAATAACTAAAAGTAAATAACAATAATTAATTAAATCTGATTTGGTAACTAAAAATATATATGAGAAAATATTTAGGAATACTTAATCCCCCAATTTTCTAAACATGCGAATCACTAAAATCTTCCCAATATAATTATCAATTAATAACATGATCAATTGAATCTAGCCTAATATGTATTCCTCTCTTAAGTAAACTACACATCATATAATAATTAATTTAATCACACTCTCATGCCAATTAAATTGCATACTACTCATTGATTTTATCAATTATGGATCACATACATAAAAATCATACATCTGTGCCTAAAAACTTTGCATGTTATTTAATCAAGACAAACAATTAAATAATTCTCTCAAATCTATTTAATTGCTTCTATAGACAAATTTTTGGCCAAACAATTAATAGCATACAAATAAGTTTAAATAATATAATTAAATTTAAATTATAATTGGAGGTAAAATAGTAGATCACCACATCGTGAAAATTGGGTTAATAAGATCACGAGATTAATAAATTAATTTCATATAATTGTGTTCGTAACGGTCATATTTTTCATAAATAAAAACATAAAAATTGATAAAGAAAACAATAGAAAAAGAAATACAATCAATCTCTTAAATTGTAGAATTAATCTCCTCTTGAATCTCCACCAAAATTATGTCTTGTCTTTATTTTTTCACTATATTTTGCTCCAAAAACTGACCAAAATTATGTTAATGGAGGCGACTTAGGGTTTATGGAGTGATTAAGGCTTAACTATTGCTCAGGTGCGATCTAGACCATCATATGAACTTCAGATCAAGGGCTACGACCAAAATAAGAAAAAATGACAATGCCAACCAATCATAGCATGACACGTGGCATCAAAAATTTAGGGGCAAATCAAGGAGCGATGGGTGGTAGGGTAGACCAGTCAGAGTCAACGTTTTCTGAGTCAGCGACACGCGGTGTGACTTGATTCATAAAAATGGATTGTGTGGAGTATTGGCATATTAACATATGGGAATGCAGTTTGACCAAGATCAAACTCGGATTAAACATTGTGTTGACACATGATGCGCGTTTTGTCCTCCTCACATATGGCATAACGTGATTCATTGTCCTTGCTTGCATGACATCTGTGTGGCTTGCCCAGTTAACTCCTCTGCTTGCATGGCATGACACGTGGTTGCTCTTGATTGGTCCTACATTAACAATTTATAAAAAATCCATAAAGATTCAATAAAAATCCCAAAATTTATATTTTCACCTCTTTTCACTAAAAAAATTATATTTTAATATTTTTGGCCATAAAAATAATATTTATTAAATAAAACAATAAAATATTAAGTAAAAAAGTGCAATAATGACTCTACTTTCATAGAGTCATCAAAGCCGAGAAGGGTCAATTACTTGTTATTACAATGCATTCTTGTTAAAGCATGATAAATCTAAAAAAGTTAAGAAAAAAAACTTTAGAGAGATCAGATGAAAATGAGCATGAGATAAGCACTCTAAAGAAAAAGTCTTAAGGAATGGAAGTTCTTAATTGATGGTCAACAACATGATCTCACTAACTGGTGTAAGGTTATTTAAGAGAGACATTTAGATTTGCAAGAAAAGTTTGACATGAATCTTGAGAAGATAAAGATACTTGAGGAATAATTGAAGTGTTCCATATTTGCTAAAGCTACTCCTTTTTATATCAATCATGATCCTTTGAATGACCAAAAGGATGAAATTGAATAGATGAAGAAGATGATAATTATCCTTGAAAGTGCCAAGGGGAATATGGCTTACACTCACATAGAGAAAGAAGCTAAAGTGGAACAATTGAATGAGAAAGTTAGGATTCTCAACAATTCAATGGTCTACCTAAATTATTTCCTTAAGAAAACGGACGATTTGATTATAAATTTAAAGAAAAAAATTCTATGTCAGTGAAAAAGAATTGGCTCAATCTTGACCTATCGTCAACAAAATGATTTATGCTTTCTAAAATTTAAATGGAATTATCAATAACATAAATCCATTTGGTGATAAATATAGTATTGAGTATAATGAAGGTAATTCTACTTCAACTGCCATTACTCCCATGTTTTCCAAGTCTATTTCTCAATATTCTAAGTTGAAATCAATTACTACTTCCCTTAAAGGTAAGTTGGTTTTCATGTTCTATCCTGGTTCCTCTAGCAAGGTGAACCCTTCACCTAAAGCTTGTCCATCCGATTACTCTAGTAATGTTATATTTCTCCTACCTACTATAACTTCTACTTGTCACCACTATGGTGAAATTGGACATCTGAGACCACACTATGTGAAATTAATTTCTCTTACTTGTATGAAAGTCAAGGTGAGTACGTCTTCTTCTTCTCCTCCACATACTACTTCTTAGAATCAGATACCTAGATTCTTAAACTCCTATGTTCAAGCTTGTTATCTATATGGCACTACTAGCGACCTTGTTAGGCAATGTTGTAGGTATATAAAGAGTACATCTCAGAGTTCTCTACCTTAATCGACATATATCCCATGATAGGATGTAGCTACTGTGACTTATCTGAGCATATTCAAGTAGGATGTATCATTCATCTTAGGCACATTGTAGAAAGAAAAAAATCAGCTTCAAAAATTCCATCTGGGCTAGTTTATGTGGATACTACTACTAGATTTTCTAAAATTTATAACAAAAAAGATAACGAGTTCCATATACACCTTATGCTTATATGATTCAGAGACTATCTCCTAATCACAAAATCTTTAAAGAAAGAGATGTTGTTTAATCACTTTTTTGGATGATCTATTGGGTTTGATCATCTTATTTCTTTTCTCACTCTAATTGTAGTTCGTCTACATGTGAATTCTGTGTTGATTTAGTTGTTGTATACTTTCTCTTGTTTTATATGATCCAATTTAATTTTATTACTTTAAAAAATAAAAATAAAAATAAAAAATTGTTCGTCTAATTGGCACCTTTTTCTCTCTTCTAAGGACAGTCACACATGTGTTATTGTTCATCTTTCTTAATGCAAGTGAAGTGATGTTAATAAGGACATTGTTTTGTTTTTCAAGTGGCATGCATTCGACTTGAATTGAAGTGTGGTTTTATGACATGTGTTTTTAATAAGCATAAATATGATTCTTTTTTGGATTTGAAATGCTCTATTATGTATGCATATGTCATAACTTTTTGAATTTGAATGCTTATTTTACATTTTTGTGTGGATTTCATGCTTTAATAATTGTTAATTTCTCTAACAAGATCCAGAATCCACCTTAATGTCTTTTGAGGAAAAATTGTAGTTGTTACTTAGTTTGAGAAAGTATTTTGGCCTTGTATAGACCATTGGAACTTTTCAAGCCACCATTGATTTCTTATCCTTACACTACGCCAAAACCAACCTTTAAAGTCGGTTCGGTGAACTAACTTTAAATGTTGTGACTTAAAAATTTAAAATTGGTTCACGTGTTAAACCGACTTTAAATTCTATATTTGTTTTTACAAAATTTACTCATTTTCTATTATACTCAAAACATGTATTCGATCACATAATTGCAGGAAAAAAACAAAATCTACTTAACAAATAGTTTAAATAATACTAATAATTAAAAAATTAAATATTAATAAATTACTTGAGAATTAAATTTATTACAAAAAATATAAAATACATATATATTTAACTTAAATTACAAATAAAATAATGTCATCTCTTTTGTCATGGATTTTGTGATATTTCCACTTTATTTTAAGGAGAGGAAGCTTGGTTTTCTTAGAATCACCAGCATAGTGACCAGGAAACTAGGCAAGAGAGATGAGATGGAGTGTGGGCAAAACACAGCTAGTTCATATAAAAATTCATTCCCCTAAATACATGAGCACGTAAACATCCATTAAACAAACAGTCCAAATATCAGAGACACAAGAATGGAGAAATTAAAGAATTAAAAAATTACCATGATATTGTCTTGTGTTATTCAAGATCTTCAAATTCTTCTCATGATTCTTCTTGTGATGTTATAATTTGAACCAAGTGTTATGTCCATTCTTCTCGTAAATCATCAAAAAATTGCATATCATAACCCGACTGTTCTAACCAAAGAATTATATGTAATTAAATTCAAAATGAGAATGCAATATCATGAATTCATAAAAATAACTTATATATGTTAAAAGATTAGTATAAGAGATTATCACATCGACGCTGGAGTGATATCATAATAACCTTATCCCTTTGAAATCCTATTAGCATTGTATTAATATTTTGTCTATAAATATAAAGCTATATGAAATCAAGCTCGTATTTTTAATGCTATAATGAGCTATAAATATGAAGTCAAGTGTAAATCTGATTTTTTAATTGGGTTGGTTGAGTTTTGGTGCCTATAAACTTATGGAACAACTGTTTTTTGCCCAACCAACCCAAGTAATAAATCAGAGTTACACTTGACTTCATATTTTAAGCTCATTATAGCATTAAAAATACCAGCTTAATTCCAGATAGCTTCATATTTATAGAAAAAAAGATTATTACAATGCTAATATGATTTCGAAGGGATAGAGTTATTATTATATCCCTCTAGCGTGGATGTGGTAATCTATTTTAGTAATCTTTTAACATATATAAGTTATTTTTTGTTAATTCATGATATTACACCATATAAAAATTCATTCCCCTAAATACATGAGCACATAAACATCCATCAAACAAGCTGCCCAAACTTCAGACACAGGAATAGAGAAATTAAAGCATTATAAAAATTACCATGATGTTGTCATATGCTATTCAAGATCATCATAATCTTCTCCTGATTCTTCTTGTGATGATATAATTTGAACCATGTGTTCTTTCCATTCCTCTAGTAAATTATCAAAAAATTATGAGTCATAGCCCGACTTATTCCAACCCAAAAACTACAGGTATTTAAATTGAAAATAAGAATATAATTTCATGAATTCACAAAAAATAACTCATATGTTAAAAAGGTATATTGGTAAAAGATATTACCAAATCTTTAATTAGAATGTTGATATTTGTGATTATTTCACTCATAAACTTCATGACATAGTAACCACACATGACTCCATCATTTTGTTATGAAACCTACAAAAAACATATGTACATGATTTTCTATATTCAAACATCTTTATTATTCAATAGTAAAATTAATTAAATTATTAATATTCGCATGTACATACTGATAAGAGCTAAATTATTGCATTTTTGTTATGATTTAAATGTTGATATTTGTGTGAAAATTCTGTTTATTTGATTATTTAATCCACAAATGTCATTTCACGGGTATTTCGTGTTTAAAGTGCAATTTCAGGTAAAATCATGATTTTGGAGAAGTTAGGGACAAAGTACAATGATCGGGATTGAATGAAAATAAAAAGAGAACAAAATTTCAAAATTTGGAATTTCGCCGCCGGCGAGAGTATTCTCGCCGCCGGCCAAATAATTCTCGCCGCCAGCCAAATCATCTCGCCGCCGGCCACATTATGTTGGCCGCTGGCCAAAATCCAAAAACCCAAAATTTAATTTTCCAAAAATCTCGCCGCGGCGAGAACAATGTCGCCGCCGGCGAGTTTCGTCCGAAAACACATTTTTTATGTTGTTTTGTTCCAAAATTGCCCCCCAAACCCTAGATCTATATATACATTATGATGGAAAAAGAGGGGGACGACAGAGAGAGCAGATCGAAGTTATTTTTGTAGGAGAAAAGGAAATTTTGGAGAGAAAGGTTGGAGAAGCTTGAAGGATCATCACCATTGTTGCTACCAAGTCTTCATCTTCAAGAGTTCTTCATCTCATCTCCTTAGCTTTTATTTTCTGCAGTTTATTCAGATTTTTTGTCCATGGATTCAATTGAGAATATGTTTGTTCTTAATTTCGTTATGAACTAATTCATTTTTGCTAAGGCTATGATGTAGTTGAATCAAGAAAATCTGATTTCTTGTGTCATCGTTATATGAATTCATTGTTTTCAAGTTGAGTATTTATTTCCATGCTTAATGATTTTAAATTTCTGATCAAGATTTAAATGATTTGTTGCATTATATTGAGACCGAGAGGAGATGTGTAATGAATGCTTCTTGTGATAAATACCGTATGTTGAATGCGAGTTTGACACCTAATGCATGATGTATGTGGTTATTCTAGAAATTCCATAAATCGTAATGTGCTTATTTGTGATTAAATCTTCATAGAAATATAGTTGGTTTTCATAGATAAGTAATTCTAATATAACTTGAGAGAGGGTATTAGATAAGTTTGGGTTCTTCAACCATCACTTTTAGCTTTGATTCTCATATAACATGACTTGAAATCGGATTGAATTGATTTAGCGAAATCAAATGCCTTAGCGTTTTTAATCATTTGTGAAGAACATTAAATTTTCTTATTTACGTTTAGTTTTATGTTAATTTGCTTTTAAAACAATTTCAACAATTCGGTTTTCAAATAAAATTAGGGTTAGTCAATTTCGGTACTTAGTAACGCCATTCCTTGTGGGTTCGATATCCGTACTTTTTGTACACTTTATTACTTGAACGATTTGTACACTTGCGAAAATAAGCATCAAGTTTTTGGCGCCGTTGCCGGGGAATGGTTTGATTTTATTAATATCGATACTACCTAATCTTAGTTTTAATTTGAAGTTAATTTGCTTTATCTTTCTTTCATTTTTAATTTTGTTTATTTTGCTGTTTTATTTTATTTATCATAAAAAAAAGTAACTTTGTGTTGCTTTTGTGTTAGTTGATTTTCTGGTTGTAGGATTTGTGTATGAGACGTACAAGAAGCCTTAACCTTCTTCCATTTGATCCGGAGATTGATAGAACATATAGGTGTCTAAACCGAGAGAGAAGATGTTCAACTTCAGCTCCTAATAGACAATCAGCCATGGATCTACCATTTGTTGAGGAAGGTGGAATTCGTAGAGCTTTAAGGGATTATGCTGTGCCTATTGTTGCTGGGACTACTTCCGGTATAAGGAGGCCAACTATTCAAGCCAATAACTTTGAGATAAAACCATCCTTTATCCAAATGGTTCAATCAAATCAGTTTGGGGGAATGTCAAAGGATGATCCAAATGCACATATTGCTTACTTTCTAGAGGTGTGTGATCTTTACAAGATAAATGGTGTGTCTGAAGATGCTATAAGATTGAGGGTTTTTCCTTTTTCACTTTGGGATAAAGCCAAGGAGTGGCTAAACTCATTACCACTGGGATCAATTACGACATGGAATGAATTGGTTCAGAAATTCTTATCCAAGTTCTTTCCTCCGGCTAAGACGGCAAAATTGAGGAATGAAATCACATCTTTTACACAATATGACCAAGAATCATTGTATGAAGCTTGGGAAAGATTCAAAGAAATGTTGAGGAAATGCCCACATCATGGTATACCAATTTGGCTGCAAGTCTCTACATTTTATAATGGGTTGGTTTCAAACTATCGTGCAATGATTGATGCTGCAGCTGGAGGGTCTTTAATGGGAAAAACACCGCTTGGAGTTTTTCCAGCAACGGGAATAGCGTCGAAGTTCTGTAAGGATTTTATTTTCTTTACAGTTATTTTTATGCTTTATTCTTACATGTTATATTTAATTTGTCTGTGGTTAAATTTAACTGTGCTGGCTGTTTAGTAAACATGATGTAATAATAACGTTGTTATGCTTGCGAAATATTAAATAGGTAAAAATCTCTAAAATGGATTGATTTTATTTTTATTCATGATTTTATATTAAGAATGTTAGAGAGAAATATATTATTTTTCATTACAAACTTAAACCTGAAAATTAGATTTTAAGGTTTAGTTATCCGGATGTTTAGGATTTAATTTCGTTTTTAAAAGTTTGAATAATAAATTAAAAACCACACACATTCCTTCCTTAGATCGACCTTAGGAGTATACTTATCATTTTCTTCGAAATGATTCGTGCACTTGCGAGAGTTTTATAAATATTAAAACCAAAGTATTGGCAAGAATCGGCGATGCCGGTTTTCGTTCATCAAGTTTTTGGCGCCGTTGCCGGGGAAGGAATAGCGTTTTTAAATTATTTATCAAAATTTTAAAAACATTTTTGTGCTGTAAATAATTGTGATTTTTTTTTAACAATAATCAAATTTCAAAATTCATAAGAAATAAAAAAAATAAAAAAATAAAAAAATAAAAATTTTAAAAAATAAAAAATAATTTTTTTAAATTGTAAAATAATTTAGAAATTTGAAATTTGAAGTAAATTTTTTTTTACCGTTCATGAATAGTAAAAAAAATTAAAAAAAAGACAATTTTTAAATTTCAAAATTTTTAAGTTAATAAGAAATAATATAGCATGAATAGTAAAATAAAATTACCGTTAAAAAAAATAAAAAAAATAAAAAAAATAAAAAAAATAAAAAATAAAAAATAAAAAAATAAACATTACTTGAATTTATACATAATTAACTAAATAGCATGAAAAGTAAAAATCTAAGGGAGTTCTGTCTAGGAGACTAGTTCTTGGAAACCTTTGTGCCACTAGTCTTTCCTGGGAACGTTGTTCTGTCTAGGAGAATGGTTTTTAAGGAGCCGTTGCACCACCATTCTTTCCTCGGAACACTCTTGGTTAATACTGATTATGTTATTTAAAAATAAAAAAATATAAAAAAAAATTAGAAAAAAAAAATTTAGGGTTTAACTAGTTTTGTCTAGTGTTTTGTATTAAATACCATGTAAATTTTCTCTAAATTTTTTATTTTTGTTGACAGGAGTTTTAAATTTACGTTTACAATAGTCTATGCGTGGTAGGAGATCCTTAGGAAACCCCCTTACACCATATGTAAATAATATTCATAAAATTAAACAAGTGTCAACAACACTAGATTCCACCCATCAACCTGTTTTTGAGCCAAACATAGAGCCAAGTCTTAATCCTTTACTAGAACCAAAAGAAATAGAGGAAAACCAACATGTTAGGGAAACCACGATGAAGGAGTTTGCAAGACCGGTGATTGGCACGGCAACTGCCGCTATCCAGTTGGGTGAGGCTGCTCGGAATTATGACCTTAAAAATATTCATTTTTCTATGCTTCCTTCCTTTTATAGGCTACCTAATGAAGATTCTCTTTCCTTTATGAGAGATTTCTATGCTACGGTCCAAACATTCCCCCTCGGTATTCTAAATGAGGATCAACTTAGAATGAGATGTTTTCCCTACACTTTAAAGGATAAGGCCAAAGCTTGGTTGATGTCACTTCCCCCAGGTTCTCTGATGACATGGGGTAACATTTACAATAAATTCATGGGAAAATTCTATTCCCACCAAAAAACATCAGAGTTGAGAGGAAAGATTGCTACTTTCTCTCAGATGGAAGGAGAACCATTCCATGAAGCTTGGGATAGGTTCAAAATGTTTCTCACTCAATGTCCCCATCATAGCTTTCCCCTGCAGTTGTAGAACCAATTCTTTTACGATGGACTTACACAACAATGTCAGTTCATTGTCGACAACGCTGCAGGAGGAGCAATAGGAGAAAAGACGGCCTCAGAGACCTATAACCTCTTTGAGATGTTGGGTGCTAATTCCCAACAGAAAAGCTCCCGAGTGAGAAAAGCTGGAGTTCATGAAATCGACTTCAGTAATGAAGTTCAACAACAACTTGTTCAACTGACTAAGCAAGTTGCCCTTCTCGCTACACAAACCAACACCAATAATGAACAATATGGTTTGTATAGCAACATGTGAGATGGTACTGAAGCCTGTCCATATCAAGGAGAAACAACAACTGGACCTGAACAGGTCAATGTGTTGGGAGCATATCAACAGAGACCAAGGTTTGACCCCAATTCAAATACCTATAATCCTGGGTGGAGAAGTCATCCAAATTTCTCTTGGAGGCAAAACAACCCTCCTTTCACTCAAAGCTCAAACCAGGCAGGCCAGCAATTCCACCCACCTATTCCAAGAAGCATTCCCAATAAACCAACCCTGGAGGACAACTTGAATTCTTTTATTCAAGTTTGTAGGAATAACCAATCTAAAACCAATCAACGGTTGGACTCTGTGGAAGCTTCTATCAAAAAGGTGGAAGTTCAAGTAGAACAGTTGGTTGAACATTTGCAAAAACAAAGCAAAGACTAATTTGATAGTCAAATGAATTCAATGAAGAGGAGACATTGAGTTTTTCATTCTGCAATCTCCAAGCAACGTCTTACTAGAAGACGATAAATTTTAGTCCTACATGGGAGGTCACCTATTGTTGTATTTTCCTTTGTTTTAGTTTGTGTGTAATAAAATTCAAATGAAATAAATTCGTTTGTTTCAAAAATTGTGTCCATTCGTTAAAATTAAAGTTAAAAAAAAAATTAGGTTCCTTGCACCTTTTTGCTTTTACGTTTTATCAAGTTATAAATATTTCTTAGAGATATCTACTATTGTTTTTTTAAAAGCAAAATGTTGATACATAATAGGAGGAAGATCATTTTCAACTACAAACAACCATGGAAGATGCTGAAGATAGGCAGAAAAAGATGAAAGACTATACAATGCCAATCATTGGCAATGTAACTTCCGGTATCCAATTACAAGAGGCTGCAAGGAATTATGAATTGAAAAAGATTCATTATTCTTTGTTGCCTTCCTTTTACGGTATCCCTAATGAAGACCCTTTGCATTTCATTCGAGAATTCTATGCTATTGTCCAAACCTTTCCACTACATGCAATTAATGAAGATCAACTTAGGATGAGGTGTTTTCCTTACACCCTCAAAGATAAAGCTTGGTCATGGTTCATTACTCTACAGTCAGGTTCTCTTAAAACTTGGGAGGCAGTCTATGAAATTTTTATGGGTAGGTTCTATTCCCATCAAAAGACTATTGATCTAAGAACAAATATAGCAACATTTTCTCAAATGTATGAAGAGCCCTTTCATGAAGCTTGGGAACGATTCAAACTCCTTTTCATTCAATGTCAAAATCATAGCTTTCCATTATAGCTACAAAACCAATTCTTTTATGATGGATTGACACTACAGAGTCAATACATGGTTGATAATGCTGCTGGAGGTGCTGTAGGAGAAAAGACCGCAGAGGAAACCTATAATCTTTATGAGCTATTGGGTTCTAATTCCCAACAAAGAGGTGGTAGAAGGAAAGCAAGGGTCAATGAAGTTGGCTCTGATAATGAGATAACCTTGCAACTTGCTGAATTGACTAAACAAGTGCAATTCCTCACTACCCACCAAATTTCAAATCAGGAGGTATGTGAAGTGTGTTGTTCAATTGGGCATGGTACTCATAATTGTTCAAATACTTGCGATTCTAGTGTCGATGCCATAGAGGAAGTCCAATCTTTTCAAAGGTATCATCCAAACACCTATAATCACCCAACCTACACCCAATATCCAACACTAAGGTCGGATAACAACCACCCTTACCCACCAAGCCAATCTTTTAAGCCAACCTTAGAAGATAGCTTGAATGCTTTTATTCAAGTTAGTCGTGACAACCAATTGATGACTAATCAAAGGTTGAACACCATGGAGGCTTCGGTTAAAAGGATTGAATCTAAAGTTGGGCAACTAGCTGAACAAATGCAAAAGCAAGAACCAGGAAAGTTGCCCAGTCAACCAGAACAAGCAAAGGATGTAAGAACCCTTCAAAGTGGTAAGGTAGTCAATACCAGTTTACCTGAAATCTCTAACAATCTACCTTGTAGTTCAGGTAACAAAGAAGGCGATATTCTAATCTCGCAAAAAGGAGAAACAAGTGTTAAACTTAACAAACCTTCTGAAAAACTCATTGGGGGGTCATCTGACAACCCCAAAATTCAAAAGACAACAGAACCACACCAGATGCAAGTACCTTTTCCCCACCGGTTAAAAGAATCCAAACAAGATAAGCAATTCAATGATCTTTTTAATATGCTCTCTAAAGTAAATATCAATTTACCATTATTAGAAGTGATCATGAATGTGCCCTCATATGCCAAGTTTTTCAAAGAGTTGAACACTAAGAAAAGGAGGTATGAACTGAATGAACGAGTAGTAGTATCAGAAATTTCTAGCGTTGTACTTCAGCACAAACTACCCCCTAAGTTGAAAGACCCTGGAAGTTTTATTATAAACATAACTATGGGGGATAGGAAGGTTGCTAAAGCAATGCTTGATTTAGGTGCTAGTATAAATTTGATGCCCTACTCTATATTCTTACAGCTCAATCTAGGGGATTTAAAACCCACAACTATGTCTCTTCAACTTGCAGATAGATCTCTTAAATATCCAGAGGGAATAGTTGAGGATGTTTTGGTACAGGTAGACAAACTGATAATACCTGTTGACTTTGTGGTTCTGGATATGCAAGAAAATCCAGCATTGGACAGAGAGCACACAATATTGCTTGGTAGACCATTTATGGCAACTACTAAAACTATTATTGATGTCCAAGATGGAAATTTGACAATGACAGTCTTAGGAGAGACTGTTCATTTTAAAGTTTTTGATTCTTCACCTTTCCCTTCTATTTCTGCCATCGATGAAATATTCGATGTTGATCCTTTGGATAATCTTATCCAAAACACCTTTTTCCAAAGCAGAATAGAAGACAAGCTTGAAACCGTTCTTACACTTGAAAAGGTTGAAGAAGATTTAGATGAAGAAATTAAGGGGTACCTTGAACAACTAGACAATAATGAAGTAATGACAAAATCTAGTACACTTTTAAATCTACCCAGTTCTTCATCTATTAAAGAGGCCAATCCACCTGAACTTGAACTCAAAGACTTACCTGAGCACTTAAAATATGTGTTTTTGGGAGAAGGAGAAACTTATCCAGTGATAATTTCTTCAACCTTGACCAAACCACAAGAAAAGGAACTCATCAAAGTGCTTAAACAGTTTAAGAAATCTATAGGTTGGAGTATAGGGGATATAAGAGGCATTAGTCCAACAATGTGTATGCACAAGATCAACTTGGAGGATGGTGCTAAACCTGTACGAGAGGCCCAAAGAAGACTAAACCCAAACATGCAAGAGGTAGTTAAAAAGGAAATTCTTAAATTATTAGAAGAAGGGATTATCTATCCTATTGCGGATAGTAAGTGGGTTAGTCCAGTGCATGTGGTACCAAAGAAATCTGGGATAACAGTTGTTAAAAATGACAAAAGTGAATTAGTGCCCACTAGAATAATCACTGGATGGAGAATGTGTATAGATTTTAGGAAACTAAATTTATATACGAAAAAGGATCACTTTCCTCTTCCATTCATTGATCAAATGTTGGAAAGATTAGCTGGGCACGAATTTTACTATTTTTTGGATGGATTGTCCGGATATTATCAAGTACCCATAGCACCAGAAGATCAGAAAAAGACCACATTTACATGTCCTTTTGGGACATTTGCTTTTCGTAGAATGCCATTTGGGTTATGCAATGCCCCTACCACTTTCCAGAGATGCATGATATCTATTTTCTCGGACATGGTGGAAAAATTCATTGAGATTTTCATGGACGATTTCTCTGTCTTTGGGAACTCATTTGATGATTGCTTACATAAATTGACTTTGGTTTTAGAAAGATGCATTGAATGCAATCTCACCCTTAGTTGGGAGAAAAGTCATTTTATGGTTGAACAAGGGATAGTTTTAGGACATATAATTTCAAACAAGGGTATTGAAGTTGATAAGGCAAAAGTTGAATTGATATCCAAACTACCTCCCTCTACATCTGTGAAGGGGATAAGAAGCTTCTTAGGACATGCAGGATTTTAGAGACGATTTATTAAAGATTTCTCTAAAATAAGTCGTCCCTTATGTAACTTGCTATCCAAAGATGCTGATTTTGATTTCAACAATGACTGCCTTACTTCCTTTAATACCTTGAAAGATAAACTAACATCTACCCCTGTTATTATGGCACCAAACTGGTCTTTACCTTTTGAAATAATGTGTGACGCTTCTGATTATGCAATAGGAGCAGTCTTGGGACAAAGAGTGGATAAGCATTTGCATGTCATCTACTACGCTAGCAAAACACTCAATGATGCCCAAATGAATTATACCACCACTGAAAAGGAATTCTTGGCTATAGTATTCTCTTTAGACAAATTTCGGTCTTATTTAGTAGGATCTAAAGTGATTGTGCATTCTGATCATGCTGCTTTGAGATACCTATTAAGTAAACCAAATGCCAAGCCAAGATTAATCAAGTGGGTCTTACTCTTACAAGAATTTGATCTAGAAATCAAGGATAAGAAAGGCAGTGAAAACTTAGTAGCTGACCATTTGTCTAGGTTGATTTCTGACTTCAATTCTCTTAAAGATGAGAGTAATGAAGATATAGTTGAAACCTTTCCTGATGAACAGTTATTTTTCATAGGTCCAAACCCATGGTATGCTGATATTGTAAACTATCTTGCCACTGGTGTTTTGCGACCTAACACTTCATATCAGGACAAGAAAAGGTTTTTTAAAACTATTAAGGACTCTTTCTGGGATGACCCTTATTTATACAAGATTGGTCAAGATCAAGTCATCCGGAGATGTGTACCTGAAGAAGAACATAAGAGCATTCTAACTTTTTGTCATGAACTTCATTGTGGGGGTCATTTTGGAGGTGAAAAGACAGCCCGTAAGATATTACAGTCTGGATTCTTTTGGCCCACTCTTTTTAAAGATGCTCATATGTTTTGTGCACAATGTGATAGATGTCAAAGAATAGGAAACATAAGCAAAAGAGATGAAATGCCTTTGACATCTAATTTAGTTGTTGAACTCTTTGATGTATGGGGGATTGACTTTATGGGTCCTTTTCCCCCATCTAATGGTTTTCAATACATTTTGGTTGCTGTGGATTATGTGTCCAAGTGGGTAGAAGCTATCCCCACCAAAACCAATGATGCTAATGTTGTTGTGAAATTCTTGAAAGATTTCATATTCAGTAGGTTTGGAACGCCTAGAGCTATAATAAGTGATGGAGGTAGCCATTTTTGTAACAAACTCTTTGATGGAGTACTAAACAAGTACAACATCACACATAAAGTAGCTACTCCATATCATCCTCAAACTTCCGGTTTAGTGGAAGTAAGTAATAGGCAAATTAAGGGAATATTGGAACGCACTGTGCGTCCTTCAAGGAAGGATTGGGCATTTAAGTTAAATGATGCCTTATGGGCATACCGCACCGCTTACAAAACACCTATTGGGATGAGCCCTTACCGGTTAATCTTTGGGAAAGCGTGCCACCTTCCAGTTGAACTTGAACACAAGGCTTACTGGGCAATTAAAGAGCTAAACATGGATTTAGATAAAGCAGGTGAAAAACGATTACTCCAGCTTCATGAGTTGGAAGAAATTAGGAATGAAGCTTATGAGAATGCCAAATTATACAAAGAGCGTACTAAGCGCTATCATGACAAGAGGTTAGTTCCTAAGACTTTTCACCCTGGAATGAAAGTTCTTTTATTTAACTCTCATTTGAGATTGTTTCCAGGAAAGCTGAGATCAAGATGGGATGGACCATTCAAAATAGTTCAGGTATTTGAACATGGAGTGGTAGAACTATTGGACTCCAAGACACAAAAAACGTTCAAAGTTAATGGCCATCGTGTCAAGCCTTATTTAGAAGAACCAAACAACATTGCTGAAATAGATTGCATTTGGCTGAGTAATCCTTAGCACCAAAAAGATACGTCTTGCTAAGATGTTAAACTAAGCGCTGGATGGGAGGTAACCCATCATGTTAGGTAATTTTTTGTTAATTGTTTTATTTACTTAATTTTATTATTTATTTTAGTTTACTTGTATGTGAATAATTTTTAAAATTGTTAAAACTAAAATATTTGTTGAGATGTTAGAAGTTCACAGCGATCTGTCTGTATACACTTTAATGATGAATATGATGGATGCACCTGCATTTCTTCATTACTACTTACACATTCTCAAGAAATAGGTAATCTTTCTCCTCTTTTCTCTTTATCTTTAATTTGCAGTTGTTACATTGAGGACAATGTAAGTTCTAGGTTGGGGGTGGTGAAAAGTTACCATGCTTAAAAAATAAAAAAAATTCTCACAAAAAAAAAAACAATTCTCACAAAAATTTATCATTTCTTTAAGTCAAATTTAAGTAAATAGTTAAGTCTTTGGTACTGTTAGATTAATTTTTGAAAACATATCATGAAATATTTTTGTAATTATTTTTGATAATTAGTTAGTTTTTGTCATAACTAGTATTTCTTGATAAAATGTGGAAATTATATTAAACCCAAAATCGGTGTTTATGAATTTTTTAACTGGAGACTACCCTTGTGAGATATAATTTGAGCCTAATTTCTTTTATTCAGAGTGAAATATATATTTTTTCTACTCCAAACACATTTCTTATTTATTCAAATTTTTAGAAGATCTCTATAGGTATTAGCATTGAATGTATGAATTTTTTTTCTCATCTTAATAGAGTATCATATATATTTTTTTTTATTATTTTTGTTTAGATTAAATGATTTGAGTAGAAATTGATAGTATATGCTTATATCTCATTCATGCATGACTGCTACAAAAACAAAAAGACATATCTGGGGTTACCTAAACCAAGATCAAACAGAAAAGCCACAAAATTAACCACTCACCAAAATCCAAAAAAATGTACAATCTGTACATGGGTTGACTCTCTAAAATATATATATATATATTGAAAAGAAAAAAATATATATATAGAGATAAAAAAATATAGTATCATCTACATACTATGACCCACATTGCCAACAAAGTTGTGAGTAAATGTTAAATACAAAAGAAAGATATAGGAAGTAATTCCCTAAAAAGTCATTGCAATTTCTTCATTTATAAAAAGCATATATCTTGAAATTATTTCTTAATGAGTTTGATTTATGCATGAAAATAATTTTTATATATGATATCTTTATAATTTATACATTCGATTCCTTTCATGAGATCAATGTTAAAATAACACTTTGAGCCTTTATTCTTTATACATATGCGAACATATTAGTTCATTTCTATACATCAACTCTTTCGCATATAAATTAGTATGAGTGTTTGAACCCATAGGATTCAGTGCTTTGAGAGTATTGACTTGTGAGGAATAGAGTCGAAGCGAATTCTCATTCATGACACTGAAATTGGGTAAAATTAAATTGATACATTTTTGAAATGAAATATGAAAATGATTTTCGACTAATTATTATAATAAAATCATGATTGTTTAAAGAGATTAAAATAACTTATGCTTGAGATTTTAATTATGATCTTAAAGGAGATTAAAAAAGTATGAGATATTTTTGTGATATGTTGTTTTCTTTTATTCTTAAATTAATTTTTGATTGTGTTGTGATTGTTTTTATAGTTTCTTTTTATTTAGTTCAATGTTTGTGGGTATCATTACTGAAAACCCTCACGAGACTCAAACTCGTCCACTAGGGCAACCTAGGGATTTAACGGCTTGTTGCATAGGCTAAATGCAACCGTTTCAATCCACGAAAGTGATTTAGGATAGTTTAATTTTTAGTTTTTATCGCTTCTCTTGCTAAGGGACTAGCAAGAAGCTGGTTGGGGGTTGTGATGAGTGCTCAAAAAGCACTAAAATAACCATGATTTTATGTACATTAATTGATTAAAAATACATATATTTATATGTTTTATCATATATTTATATAAATTTGTCTTTTTCGGAATCACGGGTATTTTTATTGTTTTTCAGGTATTTTGGCTTAAAAACGCAATTTAAAGACTCAAAGAGGAATACTTGAAGCAATACATCACAAATATATAAATAAATAAGTGGCAAAAGGTCAACAAACATGGAAAAATTGGACAAAATGGGTCAAAAAGGTAAAAAATGTCAAAATGACGGAAATCGCGCCCCGCACGCCCAGCCGCGCGCGTAGCCTAGCGCCCCAGTGCCCCAGCCCGCACGCCCCAGCGCCCCAGTACCCCAGCCCGCACGCCCCAGCGCCCCATGCCACGCGCGCCCACGCGCACTGACCTGCCCATCCGCGCGCGCCCCAGCGCGCGGGCACTGTTCACGCGCGCCGAGCTGCGCGCAGCGCCCAGCAGCCCCCCTCCGCGCGCCCAATGCCTTTTCGCCCCATTTTTCACGTGCAGCCGCCCAGTGACATCATGATGACGTCATTAATGACCTCAGCATTTCCATTACGTATTTTTACATTTTTTAACATTTTTTTTAACATTTGTTTACTCATTTTTCTCTCCATCCTCACCTATAAATACCCCCCTTCCCTTCACTTCAAAACACACTTCTCTCTTCTTTCTTTCTCTCATTTCTTAGTTTTTGAGATTTTCTTAGTTTCTTTCTTAGTTTCTAAGCTTTTCTTAGTTTTTCTCTTAGTTTTTAGTTCATTTCTCTTAGTTTTAGAGTTCTTCCCTTTTTGGGAAGAACTAGTTATGTTTATGTAATTTATTAGCTTTTTGATTCAATAAATGGGAGTGCAAATTCCGCTTGGAGTTTTTCTAGCAACGGGAATAGCGTCGAAGTTCTGTAAGGATTTTATTTTCTTTACAGTTATTTTTATGCTTTATTCTTACATGTTATATTTAATTTGTCTGTGGTTAAATTTAACTGTGATGGCTGTTTAGTAAACATGATGTAATAATAATGTTGTTATGCTTGCGAAATATTAAATAGGTAAAAATCTCTAAAATGGATTGATTTTATTTTTATTCATGATTTTATATTAAGAATGTTAGAGAGAAATATATTATTTTTCATTACAAACTTAAACCTGAAAATTAGATTTTAAGGTTTAGTTATCCGGTTTGATTTAGAGTAGTGCTCTTTTATTTGATGATATAATCGTCCGGTAGTTAGAGTGAAGCTCTATTTCAAAATTTTTTATAAGAATTATTATCTGAAAATGTATTGACGACATGTTTTCGGTAGTGGTTTTAAAACTTGAAAGTTAGTACTCGGATAACTAAATTCTTAGGTTTAATTTGGACACCTTGAATAAAGTTTAAACTGTCTAACCCCACCAAAGGTGGCATTTAAATGGTTCATTTTCAATCTCTTAGAAAAAAGGAATTAATTTAATTAAGCATATTAGTTATCAACCCCACCCATAGGTGTTAATTGATTTGTTTAGTTAACAAAGAATATCTAACCCCACCAAAGGTGGTATTCATACAAAAAAGGGAGAATCAATAAATATCAATTCATATCTTTAATAACCTAAATAATATGAGCAAGCATAATTAACTTAGTTATTATATCCATAAATACTCCGCCATTATAAATGATAAAATTTGCATAAATGTTTATTGAATCTATGTTTATTTTTATGTCAATAGATTAAAAACACAAAACCCCAAAATATCATGACAGGATGTTTCGGATTTAATTTTGTTTTTAAAAGTTTGAATAATAAATTAAAAACCACACACATTCCTTCCTTAGATCGACCTTGGGAGTATACTTATCATTTTCTTCGAAATGATTCGTGCACTTGCGAGAGTTTTATAAATATTAAAACCAAAGTATTGGCAAGAATCGGCGATGCCGGTTTTCACTCATCAGTTATGCATAATATTATCCAGGCATTATGGCTATTGGTTTGTGGTTTGATGGATGTTTAAGAGTCAAAAACAAAAGTGAAATTGGCATTTGAGATTTCTTAAAGCTTAGGTGACATTTAATTATTCTATATGTTGGGTGTTATTTACAATTTTTGAGACATTTGTGCAAATTATTTGTTATGTGATTTTATTGTTTTAAGTTAAGATAGTTAGAGGTAAGATGTTTGTGGGTATCATCACTGGAAGCCCTCACGAGACTACAACTCGTCCTACTAGGGCCGCCTAGGGGTTTAAAGGCTTATTGCATACGCTTAATGCAATGTTGTAAATAGAATAAATTTCCTTTGAATTTTTCTTTTAATGTCTTTTAAATTATTCATAGATCGCTTTTCTTGCTAGAGACTAGCAAGAAGCTGGTTGGGGGTTGTTGATAAGAGCTAAATTATTGCATATTTGTTATGATTTAAATGTTAATATTTGTGTGAAAATTGTGTTTATTTGATTATTTAATCCACAAATGTCATTTCACGGGTATTTCGTGTTTAAAGTGCAATTTCAGGTAAAATCATGACTTTGGAGAAGTTAGGGACAAAGTAAAATGATCGGGATTCAATGAAAATAAAAAGAGAACAAAATTTCAAAATTTGGAATTTCGCTGCCGGCGAGAGTATTCTCGTCGCCGGCGAAAACCTTACGGAGAAAATGTTGAAAATCATGCAGGGAGCACGGATTTTGGCCAAGTGAATCTCGCCGCCGGCCAAAGTATTCTCGTCGCCGGCCAAAGTATCTTGCCACCGGCCATATTCATCTCGCCGCCGGCTAAAATCCTGGCAAAAATCTTCCCGAGAGCACAAATTTTGGTAAACTCATCTCGCCGTCGGCCAAATAATTCTCGCCGCCGGCCAAATCATCTCGCCGCCGGCCATATTATGTTGGCCGCCGGCCAAAGTATCTCGCCGCCGGCCAAAATCAAAAAACCCAAAATTTAATTTTCCAGAAATCTCGCCGCGGCGAGTTTCGTCCGAAAACACATTTTTTATGTTGTTTTGTTCCAAAATTGCCCCCCAAACCCTAGATCTATATATAGATTATGATGGAAAAAGAGGGGGACGATAGAGAGAGCAGATCGAAGTTATTTTTGGAGGAGAAAAGGAAATTTTGGAGACAAAGGTTGGAGAAGCTTGAAGGATCATTACCATTGTTGCTACCAAGTCTTCATCTTCAAGAGTTCTTCATCTCTTCTCCTTAGCTTTTATTTTCTGCAGTTTATTCAGATTGTTTGTCCATGGATTCAATTGAGAATATGTTTGTTCTTAATTTTGTTATGAACTAATTCATTTTTGCTAAGGCTATGATGTAGTTGAATCAAGAAAATCTGATTTCTTATGTCATCGTTATATGAATTCATTGTTTTCAAGTTGAGTATTTATTTCCATGCTTAATGATTTTAAATTTCTGATCAAGATTTAAATGATTTGTTGCATTATATTGAAACCGAGAGGAGATGTGTAATGAATGCTTCTTGTGATAAATACCGTATGTTGAATGCGAGTTTGACACCTAATGCATGATGTATGTGGTTATTCTAGAAATTCCATAAATCGTAATGTGCTTATTTGTGATTAAATCTTCATAGAAATATAGTTGGTTTTCATAGATAAGTAATTCTAATATAACTTGAGAGAGAGTATTAGATAAGTTTGGGTTCTTCAACCATCACTTTTAGCTTTGATTCTCATATAACATGACTTGAAATCGGATTGAATTGATTTAGCGAAATCAAATGCCTTAGCATTTTTAATCATTTGTGAACAACATTAAATTTTCTTATTTACGTTTAGTTTTATGTTAATTTGCTTTTAAAACAATTTCAACAATTCGGTTTTCAAATAAAATTAGGGTTAGTCAATTTCGGTACTTAGTAACGCCATTCCTTGTGGGTTCGATATCCGTACTTTTTGTACACTTTATTACTTGAACGATTTGTACACTTGCGAAAATAAGCATCAAGTTTTTGGTGCCGTTGCCGGGGAATGGTTTGATTTTATTAATATCGATACTACCTAATCTTAGTTTTAATTTGAAGTTAATTTTCTTTATCTTTCTTTCATTTTTAATTTTGTTTGTTTTGCTGTTTTATTTTATTTATCATAAAAAAAAGTAACTTTGTGTTGTTTTTATGTTAGTTGATTTTCTGGTTGTAGGATTTGTGTATGGGACGTACAAGAAGCCTTAACCTTCTTCCATTTGATCCGGAGATTGATAGAACATATAGGCGTCTAAATCGAGAGAGAAGATGTTCAACCTCAGCTCCTAATAGACAATCAGCCATGGATCTACCATTTTTTGAGGAAGGTGGAATTCGTAGAGCTTTAAGGGATTATGCTGCGCCTAATGTTGCTGGGACTACTTCCGGTATAAGGAGGCCAACTATTCAAGCCAATAACTTTGAGATAAAACCATCCTTTATCCAAATGGTTCAATCAAATCAGTTTGGGGGAATGTCAAAGGATGATCCAAATGCACATCTTACTTACTTTCTAGAGGTGTGTGATCTTTACAAGATAAATGGTGTGTCTGAAGATGCTATAAGATTGAGGGTTTTTCCTTTTTCACTTTGGGATAAAGCCAAGGAGTGGCTAAACTCATTACCACCGGGATCAATTACGACATGGAATGAATTGGTTCAGAAATTCTTGTCCAAGTTCTTTCCTCCGGCTAAGACGGCAAAATTGAGGAATGAAATCACATCTTTTACACAATATGACCAAGAATCATTGTATGAAGCTTGGGAAAGATTCAAAGAAATGTTGAGGAAATGCCCACATCATGGTATACCAATTTGGCTGCAAGTCTCTACATTTTATAATGGGTTGGTTTCAAACTATCGTGCAATGATTGATGCTGCAGCTGGAGGGTCTTTAATGGGAAAAAAACCGGAGGTTGCTCATGAGTTGTTAGAGGTTATGGCAGAAAACAACAATCAGTGGTATTCAGAGCGGGTAATTGCAAGAAGACCAGCAGTAGTGCATGAAATTGATTCAGTGAATGCTTTGCTGTTCTTTCAAGAAAGATGGATTCTTTGTCATCCAAATTCGAATCCAAACCAACTACACAATGTGATTTATGTGGTGGAAATCATGCTAGCATCGAGTGCCAAGTTGGAAATCCATTTGCTTCACCAAATGCTGAGCAAGCAAATTATGTTTCAAATTTCCAAAAACCTTAACATAACCCATACTCGAACACCTACAATCCAGGTTGGAGAAATCATCCAAATTTGTCATGGAGAAATAACCAAGGGGGATTCAAACCGTCATCATCTTCCTACCAACCCTCAAGAGAAAAAACAAACAAATTTGGAAGAAATTTTAGGAAAGTTCATTGAGGAGACAAGAGAAAATTTCAGAAATCAAGAGGCAATCAACAGGGACATCCAAAACCAACTGGGGCAGCTTTCAAAGCAGATTGCAGAAAGGTCTCAAGGATCGCTGCCTAGTGACACAATAAATCCCATAGAGCATGTAAAGGCTATCACATTGAGAAGTGGTAAAGAACTTGAGAATCAGAGGAAATCGGAGAAAAAGATGGAAGAATCTAAAGAAAAGCCATCAAGATCCCAAGATATTCAACCTTCCCCATATGCAAAATATGAGCCTTCTATCCCATATCCTCAACGATTGAATAAGAAAAAGCTTGATAATCAATTCGATAAATTTCTGGATATTTTTAAGAAATTGCATATTAACATTCCTTTTGCAGAGATGTTGGAACAAATGCCTAAGTATGCAAAATTCATGAAGGAAATTTTATCAAAGAAGAGGAGGCTGGGAGATAATGAAACTGTCATACTAAATGAGGAGTGTAGTGCAGTTCTTCAAAGAAAACTGTCACAGAAATTGAAAGACCCTGGGAGTTTTACTATACCTTGTACTATAGGAAGTTGCAATTTTGATAAAGTCCTATGTGATTTAGGAGCAAGCATTAATTTGATGCCACTTTCAGTTTTCAGGAAACTAGGCCTGGGAGAAGTGAAGCCCACTTCAATCTCTTTACAATTAGCGGATCGATCAGTAAAATATCCTCTAGGGGTAATTGAGGATGTTTTAATTAAAGTCGGGAAGTTTATTTTCCCTGTATATTTCGTGGTGCTTGACATGGAGGAAGATAAAGAGATACCTAGTTGGCGACTCTTTTGGTATGTGGTATGATTTGGTTGATTAGTCTAAATGCTTAGAGAAGTCTTATGTGCGAATTTTTCATGAATATTTTTGTGATCTCAACAAACTCTAGAACTCATTTGAAAACCTCTTGAGGCGAAATAATTTGGAATTGCACTGTTTAGGATATGATGTAGGCCATTTTTGGATCGATTGTGCCATTTTAAGCCTACCTTGTTATCCTTATATCACTAGTTACCTCTTTGAGCCTATTTAAATATATTGTTAGCCTTACTTTTCTTTCTTTTTGCCTTATATAACCTACCTTCTATTGAGCCGAAAATATATATATATAATTCCTACCTTATTTGTTAAGAGCACTTAATTTTGAACACAAACTTTTCAAGAGCAATTGGAGTAAGGATGGAATAAAAAAATAAAATAAAATAATAATTCTTTCACATATATTGGAAGAAATTGGTTAGGGGTTGTGTTTCAAAAAAAAAAGAGAAAAAAAGGCCTTCACACTCTAGTAAATAAAAGAGTGTTAGTGATTGATATACTGAGGTGAAAAAAAAATTGAGGAAGAAGTTGGTTTATCTTTGGAAAAATGGGTTATGATCGGAAGAAACAATTTGGGTTAAATGGTGTTACTCTTTTACTTAATTGGTTGTGTTTAATCTAATAAGTGCTATTATTTGTATTTTGACACTTCCCGTTCTTTCTTAACCAAATACCTAAGCCTAACATTACAAGCCTCATAAAGTCCTATTGATCCGAAGTGGTGTATTTTTCCTTCATTAGTGGAGAGAGGTTTGAAAAGTGAGCCTATGAAGTTTGAGATTTCACCTTTTTGTTTGTGGATGTTATGCATAATATTATCCGGGCATTATGGCTATTGGTTTGTGGTTTGATGGATGTTTAAGAGTCAAAAACAAAAGTGAAATTGGCATTTGAGATTTCTTAAAGCTTAGGTGACATTTAATTATTCTATATGTTGGGTGTTATTTACAATTTTTGAGACATTTGTGCAAATTATTTGTTATGTGATTTTATTGTTATAAGTTAAGATAGTTATAGGTAAGATGTTTGTGGGTATCATCACTGGAAGCCCTCACGAGACTACAACTCGTCCTACTAGGGCCGCCTAGGGGTTTAAAGGCTTATTGCATACGCTTAATGCAATGTTGTAAATAGAATAAATTTCCTTTGAATTTTTCTTTTAATGTCTCCTTTTAAATTATTCATAGATCGCTTTTCTTACTAGAGACTAGCAAGAATCTGGTTGGGGGTTGTTGATAAGAGCTAAATTATTGCATTTTTGTTATGATTTAAATGTTGATATTTGTGTGAAAATTGTGTTTATTTGATTATTTAATCCACAAATGTCATTTCACGGGTATTTCATGTTTAAAGTGCAATTTCAGGTAAAATCATGATTTTGGAGAAGTTAGGGACAAAGTAAAATGATCGGGATTGAATGAAAATAAAAAGAGAACAAAATTTCAAAATTTGGAATTTCGCTGCCGGCGAGAGTATTCTCACCGCCGGCGAAAACCTTACGGAGAAAATGTTGAAAATCATGCAGGGAGCACGGATTTTGGCCAAGTGAATCTCGCCGCCGGCCATATTCATCTCGCCGCCGGCTAAAATCTTGGCAAAAATCTTCCCGAGAGCACAAATTTTGGTAAACTCATCTCGCCGTCGGCCAAATAATTCTCGCCGCCGGCCAAATCATCTTGCCGCCGGCCATATTATGTTGGCCGCCGGCCACATTATTTTGGCCGCTGGCCAAAATCCAAAAACCCAAAATTTAATTTTCCAGAAATGTCGCCGTGGCGAGTTTCGTCCGAAAACACATTTTTTATGTTGTTTTGTTCCAAATTGCCCGCCAAACCCTAGATCTATATATACATTATGATGGAAAAAGAAGGGGACGACAGAGAGAGCAGATCGAAGTTATTTTTGGAGGAGAAAAGGAAATTTTGGAGAGAAAGGTTGGAGAAGCTTGAAGGATCATCACCATTGTTGCTACCAAGTCTTCATCTTCAAGAGTTCTTCATCTCTTCTCCTTAGCTTTTATTTTCTGCAGTTTATTCAGATTGTTTGTTCATGGATTCAATTGAGAATATGTTTGTTCTTAATTTCGTTATGAACTAATTCATTTTTGCTAAGGCTATGATGTAGTTGAATCAAGAAAATCTGATTTCTTGTGTCATCGTTATATGAATTCATTGTTTTCAAGTTGAGTATTTATTTCCATGCTTAATGCTTTTAAATTTCTGATCAAGATTTAAATGATTTGTTGTATTATATTGAAACCGAGAGGAGATGTGTAATGAATGCTTCCTGTGATAAATATTGTATGTTGAATGCGAGTTTGACACCTAATGCATGATGTATGTGGTTATTCTAGAAATTCCATAAATCATAATGTGCTTATTTGTGATTAAATCTTCATAGAAATATAGTTGGTTTTCATAGATAAGTAATTCTAATATAACTTGAGAGAGAGTATTAGATAAGTTTGGGTTCTTCAACCATCACTTTTAGCTTTGATTCTCATATAACATGACTTGAAATCGGATTGAATTGATTTAGCGAAATCAAATGCCTTAGTGTTTTTAATCATTTGTGAACAACATTAAATTTTCTTATTTACGTTTAGTTTTATGTTAATTTGCTTTTAAAACAATTTCAACAATTCGGTTTTCAAATAAAATTAGGGTTAGTCAATTTCGGTACTTAGTAATGTCATTCCTTGTGGGTTCGATAGCCGTACTTTTTGTACATTTTATTACTTGAACGATTCGTACACTTGCGAAAATAAGCATCACATACCATAACTTTGTCCCATATAAACTTATGAGATTTTTTAAGGGCAATGCCCATACTAATCTTCTACAGCTTCCATGCCCTATCAAAGTTTAAAATAGTTAGTTTTTTATTAAATATTACAAAGAACAATAGAAGAAAAATTGCTAGTTATAACTCTTACATTTCAACAACGAATTTTGTATCTTTACTCAATTCTATGGAAGATGAGTCACAGTACCAAACATGATTGACATATAGATCAAGGATTACCAACATCCAATGATCTTGGCCTTTTTAAAACTTTAATGGCCAAGGGATTATCAACTTCTCATTTCTGTTAAGTGTTAATGCTCTATCACATAATTGTTTAGCTCTAATTCTAACATCTTTCTCTTGATATTGATTAACAAAGGAAGAACCATAGAACCTTGCTAAATGTGATGAGTGATTAGCTTGAAGTTGATAATAACATGCCCTATATAAAAGAAATATATATAAATAATTAGATAATATAAATATAATTATATATGTTCTACATGAATGAAATTTATTTACTGATTGAGAACTCATCTTATCCATAATTGAATTATACTTAAATCGATCATTTGATATTCAAACAACTGCAATATGCACTCGATTGATATATATGTTTGGCCAATGTCTACACCAAAAATTTCTACAGGAAGTGGCACAGTCCATCCATTATTTATGCTAGATGCCTTCACAACAATAGTCATCAAAGTGTCAAGATTTCTGCTGAAGTTTATAGCATAATCATAACTGTACTTTTTCCATGGCTTCTTTTTGAATGACTTAATACGCGATGATTTCCCACTAGACATAGATTTAGCATTAGATACTTGCTTTGTATCTCTTAAATGTTCCGCACTTACTAATTCTGGTATAATAGACTAAAGAAGAAGTATTATATATATTAGTAATAATAAAAGAATAATAATATAATAGTAGTAAAAAAGTGTTATCTTAAGTAAAAAAAGAGTACCATGTCAAAATTTATCACAACTTGACTCGATGGCTAAGCCATATATTGTCCAACTCCTTCTTGAATTGTGGTAGAATCAGAAGGTGTAGATAGTGGGCAATTATGGAGTAATGATTGATCAACTACTATTCGCTAATAATTTGACAAATATTAATTATGAATCATTCGATCATCACTCAATTTTTGTAACGTTCCAATAGCAACAAAGTCCATTAATGAAGAATGTTTCCACAAACATTTCAAATTCTGTAAAAAATTAAAGCGTTATATATAATAAATAAAATAATAAATAATAAATAATAGGCTATCTACATAAACTTTATATCTTACCATAAATAATTTATCAAATAGAGGAGCACTCCCATGTGAGGTAGCTATTGGAAGGACATTCTCATCAAAACATTTATCATGATGTGATGGATGGTAAGAATGCACAGATTGCATTGGAGATTTTAAACCACTACCTGATTGCATCTGCATTCCTGGCCTAAAGGGAGGACCAATAGAATGACTATGTCCCATTGATGATATAGGTTGGGTGCCATGAGAATACATTAGTGGCATTCCTGGCATTGATGGTGGTATGAATGGCATGAATGGTTACATGCCTGGCCAATATGGCATGCCTTGATTGTAGTATGCTTCCATGCCTGACATGTGTTATGATTGATATTCTTTTAAAGTGACAATATCACTTAGCATTAAGGCCTAAAAATAGTTGAATTCTTCTTCAATTTTACAGTACTTCTCCTTACTAACCATCTAACGCTTTTTGTTTTGGAAGGTTAAAAAACTTCATATAACACTCGTGTCCAAATGCATGATATATAGCATCTCTCTCTGGTTGTTCAATTATTTCACCCCTAGCTATTTGTTCTTGAACAACTCTCTACAAATAATAAAGCAAACAAACATATAATATATTATTACATCAATTAGCAAAAATCATTTGGACTTTGTATCAAGTTAAATTACTAACCAACTTATTTAGTTGCTCTTTTCCACGTTTATTCATTGGTCTTGAATTCTTTATTTTGGGGGTCTTTATTTCTATATACAATTCAGATCTAGTAAATGGTCTACCAAATTCTGCTTCCTACATAAATTAAATAAATTTATTAACCATGACATCAACTTAAATTTGAGGAAAATAAATATAAAAATATTTTTAAATTAACAACTTAATAATACCATTCTTTGTCTAACTTCAGGATTTGAAGACCTCTTAGTACAGTTAGGATGAATATTCTATAGTTTTATATTCTTATGTTCTTCCCTAATAATTTGAAATTCATCTGTACGTCTATAATCCACGAAGTCTTTCCAAACTTGGGGTTCAATCTAGGGGTGTTCTTTAGGGATTTTGTATAGTTTTACTTCATTAAGTGGTTCCAAATATGGAAACACGTAATTTCTGACCAATCTGGAAGTTTTGTATTCCTTTCATGCCTTATTTTCAATCTTATAACACTTGCTCATCTAAGTGTCAGAGCTTTATAACGATTCTATAAAAATACACTACAAAAGATGAGATATAATACAAAAAGGTATAATATATGTAATTAGTTATAAAATAAAAGAGACTTACACAAATGATTTTTCATATTTTGAACTTTTTAGCTTTGTCAACCTTAGTCCAATCATTTATATTGATTGTATACTTGACTTCACAAGTCTACCAATAGAGGATTTCAATTATTGGTCATTTTCCCCTAATTGATTACCAACAACATCAAATATAACGTGTACTCTATCATCTGGGTTAAGTGGAGCATCGAATATATTCTCCCAACTCTTTCTTTTCAAATGCGTCAATGGATCATTTGGATCTACAAGCTATGGTACCCTAGGATCCATGAAATATCTACAAACAATGATGAAATAGAAATTAATTGACACTTTTAAGTCCATACATATAAACATGCAAGAGTTATTAGAATAATATAGAACATAAATTATGTTTAATTAGGTTGTTGATCGCATATATATATTTCATCACAATCACTTCGAGTCTATGATAAAGAATCATCATCATCAACTAGATTATCACATACATTAGGCAATTTGTTTGAGAAATGACTAATATTAGATAATGTATCAAACATGTCATCATGTTCTAAAGCATCACAATGGTAGAACTCATTTTGTAGAGACGTTAAGACAACAGACCATCTTGTGTCAATTTTATCGCTCACGTAAAATACTTATTTTTCATGAAGTGCTAACGTGAAAGGATCATCAATGTGACTTATCTTGGATAAATTTATAAGGGTAAATCCAAAATCATCTATTTTATATCCAACATTGATAACATCTGACCCAATCATACAAGAATATTTTTTCATGGAAGACCTCATAATCGAGTTCCCAAATTTCTTGAATTATACCATAATATGTTCTATCAGAAAGTACAAGATTACCATCTTTTGAACTGGAAAATTGCATAGTTTGTACAACCATATTCATACCACTATTATGATTTACTCGGACTTTATTCCTTACTTGAGTTGTAAATCTCGATCCATTAATTGTGAAACTAGAAAATGATTTGACATCAAATTTTGGACCATGTGCAAGCCATTATAAACCTTTTGTTATTTTATGATTGAGTTTGTTAAGTTCAACTAGAATCTATGTATACAAAAACATGAAATGTGTTTAAAACAAAGTTTTAAAACATTGCATAGAAGTACTAATGAATTCTTATGTGTGACACTTACATGGTTGCAAAACCAATTAATAAGCTCTTGTTTATGTTCATCATACAACCATTTTCTCATCTTTTTTTTTATAATGAGGATTGATCTTCAATAAGTTTGAATGCATTTTGTAATGTTATTAAATATATATCAATTAGATATAATTAATAGTTAAAATAAAAAATAATTTTATTTTAAATGAAAAGGTTGAACTTGTCATCACTTACTCTATGTACGGTTGTGCCTCATTATTATTTACCAAAATGATTCAGTTTGCTTTTCCCATCAAGTACGAACAATAAACAATTTCTTACTTCCACCAAGCATAGGGTTACCTACTTGGATCATGTGACATTCTTAGAACAACTTGTGCATAGGATTCCTAATTTTAGTGCAACCATTAAAGTATTCAAAACAAAACTCAATGGCCTTTTCAACAATGTAACATTCCACCATACATCCTTTAGGTCGATTTCTATTATTTACATATCATTTAAGGACTTGCATGTATCTCTCAAAAGGATACATCCATCTTAAGTAAGTAGAACTACATAATTGAACCTCTCAAACTAAATGAACACACAAGTGAATCATTATATCGAATAAAGAAGGAGGAAAATATTTTTCGATTAGACAAATTCTCTACAACATCTTTCTGTAAAGAGTTTAACTTGCCAATTGGTATAGATTTATTGCATATTGTATTGAATAATGAAAAAAGATGAATTATTGATAATCGAACATATTTTGGAAGAATTAATCTAATAGCAACTGGTAATAAATGTTGCATTAATATATGACAGTCATGTGATTCAATCCATAAAGTTTCTTATCGGTGATAGACACAAAAATTCTTAAGTTAGATGAGTAACCATCATGAACTTTCACACCTACCAAACATTTACAAAACACATCCTTTTCTTTTGCCTTTTCTTTTGTTGACATTGTATATGATATTGGTGGCAAGTATGTTTGATTCTTATCATTTTCCACCCTTGGTTCCAATTCAGGTTGTATGCCTAGTTTCTTTAAATCCATTATTGCTTTAATTTCATCCTTTGTTTTTTCACGTATATTAAGTAATGTACCAATCAAGCTCTTACATAAATTTTTCTCAATATGCATAACATTTAAGATGTGGCAAATGTGTAGGTCTTTCCAATAAGGTAATTCCCAAATTATTGATTTTTTTATTCCAATAACCATGATCTACTGATTCAGTAATATTTTCATTTTCACCCCTTTTATTAGTTGACCTCTTTTCGTTTCCCTCCATTAGTGAGTATTTTTTTTAATCTTTCAATATCATTTGAATTTCATACCATTCAATTGTCTTAATATCTCAACACATTGCAAAGGTCGGGGTGGAGGATCATGATCTTCTTCACCATTAAATGATTTTTTTGGTATCTAAACTTGTGTCCAGATGGAAAAATTGTCTATGTCTTTTATAAGACATCTTTCTTCTATGAACAAGATAAAGTTCAAAAGTTCCATAACAACATATACAGAATCCAATATAACCTTTTGTTGCATGTTGTGATAAGTTCCCATAGATAGGAAAATCATTAATTGTCCATAAAAGAACCCCTTCAAGTTAAAGTATTCTTCTTTATGTGCATCGTAAAAATTTACACCATCATTCCACAATGACTTAAATCATCTATCAGAGGCTATAAATATACATCAATATCAACAACGGGTTATTCAGTCATGAGATCAATAATGATGACATTATGAATTTTCTTTTCATACACAACTAGGAAGGAAGGTTGTATGTTACCATAATTACTAGCTGTTGCGTGTTTTACAACACACAAAAAACGTGCAAGTATACACGGTCACAAGTAATAAAATTTGTAAGTAAAGTATCGTTCCCACGGAGATTTGTTACTATAGTTTGTTGAGTACTAAAATTATCTCAATTTGATTTTATTCAAACCGTTCGTTGATTGTAGCAAAGGTAAGAAAAGAGTTTAAAAACAAAATAAAAGAAATCTAGGATTGCAATTTTTCACCAAATTAATCAACTCAAATCATTTTATTTTCTTTTGATTTATATTTTTTTGTACATTAAAATTTTCAACCGAAAACTTCTAATTTTACTTCCGAGCTCCGTACAAACACACCTTGTTAAATTAATTCACTATATTCCTATGAGAATTAAATTTACCAAGATTCATTACGTTTTAAGTTTTCAAATGGTCACATATACAATTAGGGTATATTCCTATCCTTCATCATACATGTCATTCTATTTACGAGCAATATACACACAAATGCCTCTTCCAAGTTTATTCATGTGCCACGGATCGTTTCGATAAGATTCATAAATAATCAAAAAGCATTACGCACAAAATAGAACGAACAAATCAAACGTCTTATAAATCTATCAAAAATAATTAAAATAAAAGCATCATAAACTTAGATCAAATGCAACCCTAGAAAAATTAAATTACTTCATAAAATAAAAATAAAAATTATAACAGATACAGAAAAATAAGATGAAGAAGAAGGAAAATTAAAACATCAATTAGAACAAATATTTGGCACACGCAGAACACAACAAAAGCCAAAAATGGCTTCTGCCTGTTCCACAACCAACACACAAACACTACAAAAATTACAAACTAAAAAAAAACTTCTTAACACTATCATCTTATCTCCTATTTATACCCAAAATAATACATCAAAAATATTAAAATTTAATACTCGCGGGGGACAGAGAAGTGTGGGAAAAATAATAAATTAAAACGCGTGGGGGACAAAATTGTATCGAAAATCGAATCGAAAATATTAAATAAATTACGCGTGAGACAGGGGCGCCGATTCTGCATTTTTTAAATTCATTATGTGTGCCACATGTCAGCGTCTGATTCCCTGAAAGGAATTAACGCGGACACGTATCAGCTTCTCATTGGATGCGGGAAACAGCGCAAGAGACAACAAAGCACGGAGAAAACGGCTACACACGGCCTTGATCTTGTGCTTCCGCGCTCATCATAAAATGCCACGTGTCATCACCTGATTGGCTAAAAAATAGAGCAGGACACGTGGTAGTTGCTGATTCGAGGTTAGGATTCAGAGTGGACACGTGTGGCAGCTTCTTATTGGAGAAAAATCCAGCTGCACACGGAGATCAACGCACAGGATCAGAGGCGCACGTACGTGGGGGACAACGGCTGGACGCGTCAGAGAGGTGGGACCCACCTGTACGCTGGCCTGCGCGGCAGTGGGCCCTACTTGGGCGCCGAGCCGCGTGAAAGAATCTGCACCCACGCGATTTGGTCGGGCGTGAATGGCACGCACGAATCTCAGCCGTTTCTTCTTTGATCGGACAGTCCACGTTTGGCGCGAGGTGTATGGCGCGTGGCTCTTCTCATCTGCACAAAAAATTAAACTTTATTAATTGCATTTTTACCCACAAATTTATTTCAAATTACATTTTCAACTTTCTTTAATTACAGTTTAGCCCTTTTCTAATTTAAATTAAATTTTTAAACTTTTAATAATTAAAATTAAGCCCAATTTTAATTTAAATTATATTTTTGACTTTTAAAAATTGTAATTAAGAACTCTATTATTTGAAATTATATTTTTAGACATAAATTTGCAATTAATTAAGTTTTTCGATACAAATTATTTAATTTTATTAAAATATATAAAAAACAGTAAATACTAATTTATTAAACTAAAATTAACTAAAAATCTTGAAAACATAGCAATTATAATTAATAAAATAGGTGAAAATAACTATATAAAATACAGTTATCATTAGCCAACAACTATATCTACTACTAAAGGAACTGTGTGGATTAAGTCTATTAGTAGCAATGGCAAGAAGAAGATTGTGCTGATCAGAAGTAAATTGAGGAGATAAAATATCTACTACTTTCCAATTTGGAGAATCACAAGGATGACATAGCACCCCATCATTAGATCGATTATCTGAATGTCAAGTCAACATCTTTGATGTCTCTTTACCTTTGAACAACTTTTGAAAGCTAGGAATCGGAGGAAAGCACCAAAGAACCTTTGTGGGCACGCCTTTCTTAGGTGTTGTCTCATTTGTCGCATGTTTTCATCTCGATTCTTTACATATCAGACAATCATCTAATGTCTCATAATTTTTTTTCTATAAAGAATGCAATCATTTGCAGAAGCATGAATCTTATGATATTCCATGCCAAATCGACTAAGATATTTCTTCACTTCATACATTGAAGATGGAAATTCAATACCCTCAGGAAACATATCTATTAATACATTTAGTAATTCTGTGAATCTCTTGTCAGAAAAACATTTTTTTGCCTTCATATTGTACAAATGAACCAATCCTGACATTTTAGTGTATTTCTTGTATTCTATATACAACGGTTTTTCGGCATCTTTTAGAAGTTTTTTAAAGGTTTCGAGATCATCATCATGTAACTCATCTTCAACACCATGAAATATATTTTTTGTATGTACATTATGATAAAATGTATATAATTCATTCACATTCTTATTTATCTCTTCCTCGTGATTATTATCAATATTTTCTCCTTGATAATACCAACATTTATAAATCATAAGTATACTAGTATGGATAAGGTGATAATTAACCTTGTCAACATCATGAAATTTCTCATTTTTACATTTAACACATTGGTATCGAATCATACTAATTTCATTATTACTATTTCTATATGTAAATTCCAAGAAACTTTTAACTCTAGAAATGTAGTCCTGCTCAATTCTACACTTTGACATCCAAGATTTGTTCATTTTCTATTAATGATATTAAGCATAAAATATGTATCCAACCAATATATTTAGGATATATATTATTATATATGGATTCCCTAATTATTAGAATATCTATCAAAATATGATATAAAAATAAATACATAGAAACCAAACATAACAAATACATACACATAAATATAATTATATGAGATTGATTGTAATTATTAATAATAATATGCCACAATATTTGAGTTGATTTCAAATTTAAGATACCTAAAACAAAATTTATATAAATTTTTTGTGATGATTACTATTTTTTTAAATAACTACACTACTTTAATCCTAAATTTTTAATGAGTATTATATTGTTGAATAATGTCTTTCCCATTTCATATTAATAAAAATAAATAAATTAAAAACCAACCTTAAATCACAATCATAAGTAAATAAATTTATTTTATTACGAAAATTTATACAAAGCATACATAATAAAAAAAATAACATACATAATACAAAACATACATAATACAAAAAATTATACACATAAATAATAATACATAATATACAAAAAATAAAGAAATATGAATAATAAGTGTGTAGGATTAATAAAAATACTTACAAGACTAAATGAAGTGACAAAATGAAGAAAAATGGTGTTTTGTAAGTGAGAAAATGGGTATAAAATATTTGAGTATTTTGCTCAAACAATAAAGGATCTAGAAGATAAATTTGAGAGGAAGAAAACCCACTAAACGACGCTGGAATTGGTAGTCGTAGGTGGCCGAAAAATGAAAAAGAGTGGAGGATGAGTGTCAGTTGGTTTTGGGTTTTTGAATGTTTACAACATTGGAATGTTCTATCTAATGAGGAAGAAAGAAAAGAAAAGGAAAATATCCATGTGTGTAGTATCGATTGATGTGTTGAACCGACGCTACACGTAGGACGTAGCATCGGTTCTATAGGCCATTCGATGCTATCCACATGTAGCATCTGTTGGCACGTAGAATCGACTCTATGTCCTACATGTATTGTCGGTTTAACACATCAAATGATGCTACAATCTACATGTTTTAAGTCGGTTTTTCAGCGAATCGACTTTAAATTTATTATAAGTCGATATTTTTCAAAAATCAACTTTAAATCTCGACTAAAATGTCACCTTTTATAGCAGTGAATACATATGTGTTACTATTTTGGGTTTATCTCAATTTTTCGCATATATATAGGACATTAAATGTACGCATGTCGATTATATAGAAAATATACGTCAAAACGTGTTGGAGAGGTACAATAATAAATGTATGAATTAACTTAGGGTCGACTACATTGTGAGACTGGATTGCTCGTCAATCATTGGACGTTTCAACCTACTGAGGATGCTTTTAAAATCCTACTTTTGGGCACGACCTTTACTCTGAACTCAGACATTGCATATCAAGGATACATAAAATAAAATCCTATCGTATACTCAAACAATTTTATTACATAAAATATGAAAATTTTATCTAAATATTTACTAATTACTAATTATATAAAAAATAACACACCATCATACCAAAAATAAGATAGATAAACCCATGCATCATGAATATTATTTGTTTAAATGTATATAAGAGTAGACTCCTATTGAGCTATATGTAACTCATTCTATTTTTTCCTTACCTCTAGATTAGAGTTTAATAAAGTAGTGTACAACCTGAAGATGAAGATGAAGTAAAAGAAGAAAAATTCGGATTCATTATGTAGTTCATTTTATATCTTACTTTTGGAGAAAATGGTAAGATATGTTGTATCAAGAACCCATTTTCTAATATATGTAATTTATGAATTTTAATTTAAATAGTTGTTGTTAAATTATGTTTTAAATAAGGATATCATGAATTAAATTTAAACATTTTTTAATAAACCTCATGAATTTATTAAAAATAGAATTTAAAATTTACCCCTTCTTATCTCACGTACCCCTTTTTTCTAGGCATGACAATCTTAGAGGATAGTTTCAGTTTTAGCCTTATAGTTGTATCTTACTTTTATAGTGGATAATTAGGTAGTTTTGGGGACCAATGGTTTTTCTCTAGGTCATTGGTGTGATCAAGTTGTTTTCACCTAAAAATCTCATGTGTCAATTTATCTTTCCCCGTTAATTTGGAAAAAAATAATTAATATCAACCCTCTCTAGTTATTTAGATCTATAACATAAAATATTTCAATTGATATTAGAGTAGATCACTAGATATACTTAATTATGCTCTATGATCGACCTTTTTATAAATCACTTGATAGAGTGTTCCTTTACAACCCACTTTTCTTTCTTTGATGGATCTATTCATATTGGAAGTCTCATATGACAGCCTATGAGAACCACCTATGGGAACCAAATAAATTGTAATATAATATAAAACTCTACGTTCTATAAATTATAATATATAAAACTCTATTATTTATGTTTCGTAACCACTAATGGAAACGAAAGATAATGTAGTCACTCTTAAACCTTGGAAAGTTTGGACTATTGAATATAAAACTACTAGCAATTGAAACCAAAAAGGTATTAATGTTATTTTTTGTGCTATGTTAGTTGATGAGTTTCTTCATATTTCTAATGTTGATATTGCTAAGCAAACTTGTGATCTTTTATAGGTTGCCTGAAGACACCGTATAAGTTCAATCTAAACTTTGCATGCTTGGTACTCAATTTGAAAATCTTAGGATGAAAAAACAAGAGACTTTTTATTTTTATTTTTATGTTAAACTATGTGATATTACTAATACCTCTGCTAATCTTGGAGAGAAAATTGTCGATTTAGGATAGTTCAAATGATTCTCTAGTCATTACTAGATCAGTTCTATAAAAAGTTTACTTCCATTAATGAAAGCAAGTATGTGAATACCATCAAAATAGAGAAACTCGTTGGCTCACTCCAAACCTTTGAGATGAGTTTTTTAACACTACCAAAGAATAAAGGTGTAGTTTTCAAAACCTCTATGATTGATAATGGTGACAATGAGAATGATTCGTATGATGAAGAATTCAAAATCTTAGACAAAAGACTTAAGAAAATCTTCAACGACTATAATAATTCATAAAGTAACTAACAACCAAACCATTCAGAGGATCAAAATCAAAGAGAACTCAATATAAGTTTTGTAGGTAAAAAATCTAAACATACTGAACCTCAATGTTTTTAGCGTATGAGTTATGGTTATATTACAACTAAGTGTGCTAATAAAAGGGAAAAAAAAACTAGAAGAAGTTTCAATGCTACCGTTAATGACTCAGAAAGTAACAACTATGCATTCAGGGGTTATGAGGTTTTTGGCTTCTCACTATACAGGTCTCTAAGTGATGTTTGTCATTTTTTTAAGACCATTTAAGACAAAAGCCCTTTTAAATACGGTGGTAGTTTGAAAAGAAAAATAATGGTGATTTTGTTAGGATATTTTGGTAAAAATCCGTATCTTATTTTTGTTATTTTAAAATCAAAATTAAAAACAATTACCTAATCTTTATTCTATTTCAAAAATTAACTTCTTTACTCTTCGTACTCTTCTAAACCCAACTTGTCCCATCATTCCATCTATATTTCATCTAACAATAATAAATAATGCACCGCAACCATTTATCTTCTTGTCCCTTGTCTCTCATTAATATATATATTCATTAAATTAAAATCTTAAATTATTGATAGATTCAACTAAATGATCTATTTATAATTGTCCACATATATATCATTAACCAAACATCATCATTTTCTGATATTCCCAATAAGTAAAAGAAATCCATGGATAGAAAACAAGAGGAACTTCAATATCTTGGCTTCCTCGACATCTTCAAGGAGTCCTTCAAAACAATTTTCTCTAAAAAGAAGATATTTAGCCAAATCACTTTAGCATTTATCTTTCCTCTATCAATCATCTTCTTAGCTCATTACCTAGTTTTCCAAGTTCTTCTTTTCGATGTTCTTTCCCGTATAGATGATTTGGCTTTATTTCCAAATGATGATCCTAATCATGTTAGGGTATCTTATTTAGTTTCGACTCAATTGATTCTCTTTTGGCTCTCCAATGCTATTTTCTTCATTCTTCTTCTCCTTCTCTCTCTTCTTTCATCTTCTACTCTTGTGTACACTATTGCCTCTATATTCACAACCAAAGAAGTCACATTAAAGAAGGCCATGACTGTTGTTCCCAAGGTTTGGAAAAGACTTATTTTAACTTTCTTCTGGGGTTTTGCAATTGTTTTTGTTTACAATATTTTGGCAGGTTTAGTTATGCATACAATACTTGCTTATGCTGATTATTGGAGCCCAAAGGAGTTCCTTATGAAACTAATTTCTTCATTGCTTATATACTTTATTGGGATTGTGTGTATTGGATCAATTTGGTTTTTATCAATTGTGGTCTCTGTGCTTGAATATTCTAGTGGAATTCAAGCTATGACTAGGAGCAAGAATTTGATAAAAGGCAAGATGGGAGTTGCATTTGGATTTTCAATTGTGCTAAGCTTTTGCTTTTGGGTACTGTTGGTTTTATTTCAGATTTCATTGGCTGGAGGTTTGGTTACTATGATTCTTGCAGGAATTCTATTATTGTTGTTGCTATCAACTGTGGTTCTCATTGGGCTTGTTGTCCAAACCGTTTTGTACTTTGTATGTAAGTCATATCACCTTGAGAATATTGATCATCGACTCCTTGTGAGTTGTGAATAATAATGTTGAGAATTAATAAATATATTGTAATATAATGATATATATATTAACATCATGTTTAATTTTATATAATGGAAATTAATTATAATAGTATTTTGTAATGAAATTGAATTGAAATAAATAATATTATTGTGTTTGGTTTTAACAATAGAATCAAAATGTAAAATTGTAAACAAAATTTTATTATATCTAATAATGGATTAAAGTGAAAAATATAATTATTATGTTTCAAGCAAGAAATATGGATGAAAAAAAAAATAAGTAAAAACAAATACATGGTATTCCAATGTATTAATTCCATTCATGTTGAATTTGAAACCTGAAAATAACTTATATGTAATGGACATAATTAAATTGGTTACAAAATACTATATTATATTTTGAAAGGGATATATGAAAGGAATCAATTACATTATTTTAGCCGAGTTTTAGTGTATTATTTTTTCCATCAACCAATCAATAGTATGGGTCTTAAATATGTATATAAGTTATAGATCATTAAATTGAGTTAAAAATTACATGTTAGTTATGCGTATATATATATTCACTTTATATAAATTAAATATGAAAATATATATTATTTTGTAATATAATATAATTTCCACTTAAGTTCATGGTAATGCTTACTGAGGCATGTACATTCCTTTTGGTGGTTAAAAAAAAGCATTATTTGAATTTGTATTAAAACTTAATGTGATTATGATAGTTTTAAGTGTAATATTTAATATGAAGATATGAATTGGCATGGCATGCAATTTATTTTTCATACCAAAACTCAAATATATGGTCTATTGATGCAAAACCTGAGTCTTGAAACCCACAAATTAATAGTCTGTATTTAAAAATCTTAAGAATACATCTAAAAACCCAATATTGATACATGGTGACTCAACTCAAGAAAGCTAAATTTCATATTGTAACAATGACCTTAACCCATTAGTTATATAAGAGCTAAGAATCAAATGTTTTATTATGGGATAAAAAGTTCCACAAATCTTTTCAAATCTTGATAAGTTATTTTGAATTCCCAAACCATGATAAGTTCTAGTTCATATGTTTGGAACATAAGATAGCTTAAAGGTCATAGGTTTTATAAGTCTTATTTCATCATAAATTGATTACATATGGATGGATAACTTATGTTTATAGTAAAAAATATATAGCACTAATCTTAACTAATAAAGAAAAAATAAAAATCCAAGAAATAAAAATATTTCTAAAATATTATTGTGTAAATCTGTTTAGATTTTATATTACAAATTACGAGGCATTTTTAGCCTAGTAAATGTCCAATTGGGAAAATCTTACCTTCGTATGAATTAGATCTCCTTAAGTAAGATTTTTAAATAACTTTGAATCGTCTCAATTAGATATCTGACGAGAAAGATATATTAGTAATAGTGATAGTTGTTAAGAATAACTTCAAAATTTAAGATTCTTTCAAATTGCTTGCAAGTTTATCTAAGCCCAAACACTCTGCCATAATTCATGGATTGATCAAATATTGAGCATTTATTGGTCTCATTTTTAGTCCACTTAAAAACTCTTGGACATTTGAATATTTCTTAGACTATACTATTCCCTCTTCTTCATACTTGTTTGTCCACTCTTAGCAATCGAAAGAGCACTTATTGATGTACAAAAAAGTGAGTTTACAATGACAATGTAAGATGAATAAGTAACATTGAAAGTTTTTAAAGAATATAAACCTCCTTATATTGATAATGCCAATGAATGCTTTAGGATAGATGATAACTTAAAAGAATATGTTGAATCACCCACATTTAGACTATTACACATGATGTTATGACTAATGAAGTAAACTCATCAAGAAACAACTCAATCTATTTTAATTCTAAAAGTATGGAATCTATAATTAATATTATTGATTATGTGAACTATTTGGAGGCTACACCTCCCATGTGTATACCTAATGTGATTATGGAGAGTTTTGAGATAGGATTTAAGTTTAAACCATCTATTGAAGAGCCACAAAATTTATACCTCACACCCTTACCCTACCACCCCTAATCAAGTGAGCAAGTAGAAGAGTTTAATAGAAAGATGAAAAGGAAGCTATAAATGGACAAAGATATGGCATGATAAGATAATTGAGCACCATGTTTTTAAATCGAAACAAAAAATTTAATTGAATAAGTCAAGACTCAAACTGTTTTTCGACAAACTCAATAGTAAATGGACAAAGAGGGATGTACCTTAGGACTTGCTAAGCCCGTCTAGTCAATGATGTTAAACATAATGCTGGTTGGGAGGGAACCTAGTGTTATTTTATTATATTTTTATTTTTTTCATTTTATAAGTGAATAAATGTTAAAAAGAATAGTACAACAAGATTGAGCATTTCAAAGATAGATGCGGTATGCCAAGACTAAACAAGTTTTCTTTCATTTTACCTTTTTCATATTTATATGTGCACATTAGGGAAATATGAAATTTAAGTTTGAGGGGAACTTCATTCTCTATTTTAATATTTATTTCGTATTTTCAATTATTATGATTTTTTTATATTTTTAGAATGATTTTAATCATGATTTGAATAGAAATTAATAAATATATAGAAATCGAATACAAGTATGCTTGATATGAAACATATGAACTTAATGATAAAAATTGGTTGTCATGACTAGGATAAGGATTGTAATATATATGTTAAGATACTTACATTAATCATGTGATATGCTTGCTAGTTTTAATTAGATTGATTCATATTTTTATACACATGTTCATGATTGATTTTGGTGTTCTTATTGAGAGAAAATTTGTGGTGAGTTATGCGAGTGGATGAGGTATATCATGTTTTAGAATATATTCGATCATCTCTTGATGCAAAATTCTAAATAGTATTTAGCAAAAGAGATTATTTAGCCCTTATTTGAATCGATTGAACCCTTCAATCTAACTATTTTTAATATATGTATTCACCCATATGAACCTAAGAAAGAACATTTCATATCTTTAAGCCACATTTTGTGCCTAACCATTAAACATTACTTTTACCCTTGCACTTTTAGCTTGTAAGAAAAAACTCAGGTAGTCATGTGTTATGCTATAGAGTGAGGTGAAGTGTAATGCACCCTATAAAAAAACTCACAACACAATTATTCCTATAAAGAAAAAGAAAATAAAATTGGAAATAAGTTTAGAAGATTGTGAAGTTAAAAAATAAAAAAAATAAGATGTGGAATAAAAGAATATGAAAAGAATGATAAGAGATGGTACACTAAAATATCAAGTTAAAGCTTAATAATAGTCAAAAAGTGCATGCTAAATAAAAAAGAAAGCTAAGGTACAGAAAGAACCTAAATGTCTTCATTTATCGACTCCCACCTAAGCCTTATATCATAAGCATGTAAATTCTTTATTGATCGTTAGCTAAGTATATATTTATATCAATGGAAAGCAATGTGAAAATAGATTTATAAGACTTGTTCTAAGATTGAATTGATTAGAATGCTCTTATAGGTTGATCTAACGAGTATATTGGATGATATCATGTGCAACACACACATGAATGAAATCGTTAGAAACCTTGCATATCCTTGTATTGATGGAAAGTTGGCTGATGAATATGTGAACCTCTTTGTCGTAGAATTGTACAACTTTTAAGGAGGATGGTTTTTGTTAAATATGCATATATATATATATATATATATATATATATATGTATGTATGTATATATATGTATGTATATATTACCTATATCAATTTTTTTAGTTGGACATGGATTTACTTGAGGATAAGAAATTAGAGTTATCGGTGCACTTTTCTACTTAATATTGTTTGTTTTACTCAATAAATAATATTTTTGGGATTAAAAATATCAAAACACGCCACGTGAACCCCATCCAAGCATATAAGCTAACCAAGTATGCCATATGGATGCCATGAAAGTGAAGAGGGCCAATCACGTAATGTCGTGTGTACTGAGTAATGCAACACTCACCATATGTCATCGCGGTCAACGAGTATGCAACGCGTCTTGATTTATCCATTATTTCCACCCAGGTGCCATGCAATCCGTAATTGCAAATCACATTATTCCATGTGGCACTAATTTAATGCTCGCTAATTATGACGAGTAACTTTTTACCATATATTATGCGCTGCTTAATTCTGTCTTTTCACATGCCACATGTCACGTTTCTATTCACAAGTGCTATTAACTTTTCTTTTTTCATCTCATCCCTTGATTTAAAGCTAATCTAATGATATAGTTAATTTATTAGTCTAGGGGTCTTATAAAGTCAATGTTTTACATATGATGATCTAATATTTTACCCCAATTATGATTTCATTTTAACTATATTATTTAATCTAATTTTTATACTATTAAATTTTTTGGCCAATAATTGATCTATAGAGACAATTAAATATATTTTAGAGAATTATTTAATTATTTGTCTTGATTAAATAACATGCATAGTTTGTAGGCAGAAATGTATAATTCTTATGTATGTGATCCATAATTGATGAACTTAATGAGTCGTATGCAATTTAGTTGACAAAAGTATGATTAGATTGATTAATATGTAGTGATTAGTTTATTTAAGAGAGGAATACATGTTAAGTTATATTCAATTAATCATGTAATTGATGATAATTATATTTGGGGGATATTAGTGATTCATATGTTTAGAAAATTGGGGGATTAAGTATTACTAGATATTTTTTCATACATCTTCTTTACCAAAAAATCAGAGTTAATTAATTATTATTATTATCATTTATTTTAGTTTTAATTTTGCTTTCTTAAAACATAAAAGTACTGAATTTTTATTATAAAAATTAGTTTATAATAACATAATTTTCGCGAAAATTATCTTTTCTTATCATTTAATTACCTGTAGTGATATGTATATTTGCATATTCATTGCACATAATCTATGACAATCAAGTTTTTGGCCCCAAATCAATTGTCTCTATAGATTAATTGTTGGCCAAAATATTAGTAAAATGAAAATTAGATTAAATAATAATATTAAATTGAAATCATAAATGAGGTAAAATATTCATTACATGTAGAAAATTGGGTTCATAAGACCCCTAAATTAATGTATTATCTAGACATAATTTTGTTTATAAAATTCATATTTTTCATATAAAAAAGACATAAACATTAATAAAGAAATGAGAAGCATAAGAAATATATTCAATCTCTTGAATTGTAGCACCAATCTCCTCTTAAATCTCCACCAAAATTGTTTCTTTTTCAATTTTTATGTATTTGTTTTCTCTTCTTGGCTCCAAAATCTAAAAAAATTATATAATTTTTGGCTTCTTAGGAGTTGTGAGGCAATTAGGGAGTTAAATTAGGCTTACATGGAATCTGAACCATCAGATCAAGGCTTGACATGAAAAAGGAAAAATTAATAGCATTGGCTAATAGAAATGTGACACATGGCACAAGAAAAGATGGATCAATCAATGCACGATACATGTCACAATTAACTGGTCATGGTTAACAAGCACTAAGTCAGCACCATATGGCGAAACATGATTCATAGTTATAGATTACTTGGTGCCTGGGTGGAAAGAATGGATGAATCATGTGATAACGTGTGTCGTACCCGTTAACAACATTGTGAAACTCAGAATGAATGCAGTGTTGACACATGACGAGTCCTATATCATTCAATACATGCAACATTGCATGATTGTCTCTTTTCGCTTGCATGGCCTCCACATGGCATGCCTCATTAGATCCCTTGCTTGTGTAATTTCCATATGATATGTTCTCATTGGTCTTGCAATAAAAAATTATTAAAAAAAATTAATATTATATTTTTCACCCCTTTTGAATAGATAGTTCATATTTAAGTATCTTTAGCACTGAAACTACTACTAATTAAATAAAACGATTAAATATTAAGAAAAAAATGTATTGAATACTATAATTTCATAGAGTTATCACACTCCCAAACTTAATTCTTTGGTTGTCCTTAAGTAAAGCTAAATCTAACTAAATAAACTGATGTTGTTAATATATTTGTAAATATATATCTATTAATACATGCATATTTAACTAAAAATATCCTCCTCAAAATTCGTACAATTCTATGACAAGGAGATTCATATATTCATCAATCAACATTTCATCAATATAAAAATATGTAAAGATTTTGACAAATTGATGTGTGTGTATTGCTCATGATATCATCCAATATACTCATGAAATCAACTTATATGAGCATGCTAATAAATTCAATCTCAGAACAATGTACAATATAATTATTAACATATTTACAATATGTACAACCTATTTCCCAACACAAGTTGCATTGTAAGATTTAATGGTTTTAAGAATAATTAGGTTATATGAGTTGCACAGTGGATAAAATTTGGTAGTAAATTACTACAACCTACATAAGCTTAGTGTATATTTAAATAAATAGATTGCATAGACCTATTTTACGTTAAGCTCCATCATTTTCTAACAGAAATGATAGATTATTACAACTTATATAAGTTTACTAGTAGATGATTATATGTTAGACATTGTAGTTAGTGTGTATGTGTGTAGACTAGATAGAAACCCATGTAACAACTTATAATTTTAAATCAATTTCTTATGATTGTTTCATCATTATTGATACTTGTATATATAGCACTGAAGTACCTATGATTAATACAAGAAGTATTCATTACAATCATTGAACACTAGCTTTCTCTATTGCTAAGTGGAAAGAATTGATAAATCAAATGATGATGTGTGGCACACCCGTTGACTGCACTGTGAAACTAGGAATGAATGTTGTGCTAAGGCGTAATGATTCCTACGTCACTTGATACATAGGACGTTGCATAATTGGCCTTCTTCACTTGCATAGGATCCATGTGACATGCCTGGTCAGCTAATTTGCTTGTGTGTTGTCCACATGGTATGTTTTGATTGGTCTTGCATTAAAAAAATCATCTAAAATAAAAATATTACAAAAATTATATTTTCACCCCTTTTCACTAGAAAGCTCATATTTAAATATTTTTAATTTAAAAAAATACTACTTATTGAATAAAATGATCAAATATTAAGAAGAAAAATGCACTGATGACTCTTCTTTCATAAATTCCTCCCATTCTTAAACTTAACTCTTTGCTTGTCCTTAAGTAAAGCCAAGTTTAACTAAATAAAATTACATGGGTACCACATTAGTAACTATATATCTATTAATACATGTATATTTAGGGAAAACTATCATCCTCAAAATTCATAAAATTCTATGATAAAGAGGTTCACATATTCATCAATCAACGTTCCACCAATACAAAGATATGCAAGGTTTTTGACTAGTTGATATGCATGTGTGTTGCATATGATATCATTAAATACACTCGTGAAAACAACCTATATGATTATACTAATCAATTCAATCTTAAAATAATGTACAATATAATTATTAACATATTTGCAATATGTACAATCTATTTCCCAACACAAGTTGCACCACAAGATTTGAGGGTTTTTAGAGTAATTTGGTTATGTGAGTTGCACGATTGATAAAATTTGGTAGTAAATTATTACAACCTATATAAGTTTAGTGTTTATTTAAATAAATAGATTGCATGGACCTATTTTACATTGAGCTTCGTCATTTTTAACTGGAATCGTAGATTATTACAACTTATATTAATTTGGTGGTAGATGATGATATGTTAGACATTATATTTAGTGTGTATTTACGTAGATTAGATAAAAACCTATGTAACATCTTATAGTTTTTTAGAAGTTTGTTATGATTGTTTCATTATTATTAATACTTGAATATATATGAGTGAACTACCTATGATTACACAAGAAGTGTTCATTAAAATCATTGAACATCAACTTTCTCCATTCTCTCTTCAACTGTTTCTTTATTTGTTTCTATGGTATTAGAGTTTTGAATTCTAGAAACCCAAATCAAGAAGACATGAGTTTACCTTCTGATACCAGACTCGGAGAGCCTATTTCAAACAAAAAATAAGTTTGTAAACCCAATTAGGATGTTAATCATTAGCAAAACGTTGATGTTGTTTCATAAACACCTTCTTTGGTAGCTCTCCATTAAGGAAAACTTCATTGACATTTAACTGCTTGAGAATCCATCCCTTAGACAATGTCAAGGAAATAAGCACAAGACATATTATTTGGCACTAAATGACTAGAGAGAATGTTTCTAAGAAATCAATTCCTTCTACTTTATGATATCCTTTAGTAACAAGTCTTCCCTTGTATTTATCTAGATCTTCTTCACTTTTTAGCTTAGTTCTAAACACCCATTTTCACCTTATAGGATCACTATCTATATGAAAAGGCATTAGTTACCTTGTATTAATATCAAGCAAAGCTTGAAACTCTTTCTTCATAGCTTGTTCCCACTCAATAATATCTTTTGCATCAGCATAACTATTAGGCTTATAAAGGATCACTTACTTTGTTAGAGAAGCTAAGGCTAGAAAATATTATTAGTTTGAAAGAACATATCTATGACCTAGTGACCATATGATGATTGATTGGTTTTATAGTAATAGAAGATTAAGATTGAGATTGAGGAAGAAAAGAAGATGGTGAATGAGATTTAGAAAACACAAAAGACTATAAATGAGATTGTGATTAAGACAAATCAAAAGGTAAGGGAGATAGTATACAAATATAGCCAGAGTAAGACCTTAGAGTAGGATTTTTAAACAAAAGGATAATTTGACCCAAGATGCTATGGAAAAATAGGAGGCATCTTTATATTATCAGGGGGATAAAGATAAGAAGATAAAGGAATTGGAGTCTTGAAGGGAGTTCCAAAAGCTAAAGACAAATTAGGAGGAAGTAAAGGTGTAGAGAACAATGGTTATAAAAAATGAGCTATCTTCATTTTTTATAGAAGCTTTGAGAAAAAGGATATGTGGTCTTGATGTAGAATAGATTGTAGAAGAATTCCTAGCATAGAGGGACCTCCAAAAACAAAATCAAAAAAATACTAGTAGATAGAGAAAGTTCAAATGTTAGAATTGCATGAAATTTGGTGGATGACTTGGAATTGACTTGCTATTCAAAAGCTCATTTTCATTGGTGCACGTGGGACTTGGCATGACTGGGCGGCTATGCGTGGGACTCAGTGCAAATGGGTGGCTACGCACGGGATTTAGGCCTTTCTTACTTTTTTTTATCATTTTGACCAATTTGTCCAATTTTTCCATCTTTTTTACTCTTTCTCATTTCTTTTCTGAACATATTTGTAATAAATTACCTCCAGTATTTTTATTCAAGTTTTTATGTTATTTCTGAATGAAACTAACTAAAAAACAATAAAAATACTCGTGATTCTGAAAAGACAAATTTATATAAAAAATATGATAAAATCATACAAATATAAATTTATTTAATTAATTAAGTACATTAAATCATGGTAATTTTAGTGTTTTTTAATTACTCATTAGATCGATAAGTGGTATAGATGTGGATAGCCAGGGCACCATTCCAACCAGTGTCCTAAAAGAGGTACCATTAATTTAGTCGAGACATAAAAAGATGGCAGATTCAAGGTAGTAAAGGATGAGAATGAAGAGACCTATACTTATAAAGGGGAAGAAGTAACGGGTGATGACGAAAGGGAGTATCTATCACACTCTCTAGTGATTCAAAGACTATTGTTAGCACTAAAGTGGGCAGAACCATCTCAGAGGCACAATATATTTTGAACCATATGTATTGTGAACAAAAGGGTTTGTAATGTTATTATTGATAATGGAAATAGTGAAAATTTAGTGTCGAAAGCAATGGTTTCCAAGTTGGGCTTGCAGACTAAGAAACACATTTCACCATATAATATTGGCTAGATTAAACGGGGTGTTGAAGTGAAGGTAACTGAAATCTTTCACATTAATGTTTCAATTAGGATGAATTATACAGATGAGGTCTTGTGTGATGTTGTGGAGATGGATGCTTGCCATATTATTTTAGGTTGAGCACGGAAATTCGATATGGATTCTACATACAAGGAGTGTGATAACATATATGTTTTCATGAAGGGAGGTCTAAAGATCATTTTGGGGCCTATAAAAGAGGAATTTTGCATTGTTGAACTCAAGTCAAAGGGAAAATCAGTATTTTTGGTGGACGGGGGAAATTTATAGAGGAAACTGAGGAATCTAGAGAAATGTTTGCTATAGTAATTGGGGAAGAATTTGTAAGGGATTTGATGGAAATTCTACCCGTACTTAAGCCTCTATTAGAGCCTTTTTAGGAAATTATGTCATCAAAACAACTAGATGGGTTGCCTCCTATGCGGGACATACAATAACAAATTGATCTCACACCTAAAGCCAGTTTTCCTAATCATCCATATTACTATATGAGTCCTATATAAATTCAGAACCTATAAGAGCAAGTAGAAAAGTTGATTAAGAAGGGATTAGTGCAAAAGAGCATGAATTCTTGTATTGTACCAGCCTTGTTAGTTCCAAATAAGTATAGTATTTGGCGCATATGCATCGATAGTCGAGAAATCAACAAGATCATCATTAAATATAAGTTCCATATTCCTCGAATGGAAGATATGCTAGACATGATGGTTGAATCCAAAGTCTTTTCAAAAATTGACTTATGTAGCAGGTATCATCAGGTTTGAATCGGGCTTGGAAATGAATATAAGAATGCTTTCAAGACCAAGGGGATTTGTATGAATGATTAGTGTTGTCGTTTGGACTCACCAATATGCCTAGTACTTTCATGCGGCTCTTGAAGTAGGTATTAAAACCATTCACTAGAAAATTTTTTGTGGTGTATTTTGATGATATATTCATTTATAGCTAGAAAACATTTGATCATTTTGAGCACTTGAGAGAAGTCCTTACAATTTTACAGCAAACTAAACTATATATTAATTTAATGAAGTGCATCTTTATGAAAAACAATTTATTATTTTTGGGATTTGTGGTGAGTACTAATGTGATTAAAGTTGATGAAAAAAACATTAGTGCCATTAGTGAGTGGCCAACTCTAAAAACAGTAAGTGGGGTTCATAGTTTTCATGGTCTGATAATGTTTTACAGGCAGTTTGTAAGAGATTTTAGTTGGATAGTCGCACCAATTATTGAATGCATGAAGAAGAGGAAATTTCATTGTAGAGAGGAAACTAAACAAAGTTTTGAACTTATCAAGGAAAAATTATCATCTACCCCAGTTTTGGCACTACAAGATTTTAACAAGTTGTTTCAAGTAGAGTGTGATGCCTCTATTATTGGCATTGGTGCTATACTTTCTCAAGAAGGCAGACCTATTTCTTTTTACAATGAGAAGCTTAGTGCAGCTCACCACAGTTGGTTTACTTATGAGCTAAATTGTATGATTTCTTTCGTGCCTTGAAGGCTTAGGAACACTATCTGGTGTAGAGGGAGTATGTCTTATTTAGTGACCACCAAGCATTGAAATTTATTAATATCCAAAATAGTGTCAACCAGATGCATGCTCATTGGATTTCCTATATACAACACTTCACTTTCATTTTGAAGCATGAAGTGGGTCAATTAAACTGAGTTGTTGATGTCCTGTGTAGGAGGGCATTATTTCTTGTTATAATGCAGACTAAAGTGGTAGGATTTGATTGTCTTTAGGATCTGTATATCGACGATGAAGATTTTCAGAATATTTGGGCAAAATGTGAGTTTAGACTTTTCGTTGATGGAATTCATATTCAAGAAGTTTCGATGCAACCAATTTTATATCCCAAGGAGTTCACGACGAGATCAAATAATTTATGATTTACATAGTGGGGGCTTAGGAAGACACTTACGTCATGAAAAAACAATAGCTTTTGCTAAGGAGAGATATTATTGGCCCCAATTGAAACAAGACATTGGAAATTATGTTAAATGATGCCCAATGTGTTAGGCTTCCAAAGGCCAATCTCAAAACACGGGCCTATACATACATTTCTCTATTCAAGTAGCACCTTGGGAGGACCTTTCCATGGACTTTGTCTTGGGCCTTCCACGAACCCAACGCGGATTTGATTCTATATTTGTGATGGTTGATAGGTATTCCAAAATGGCTCATTTTATTGCTTGTAAAAAGACCTACAATGTAGTGCATGTGGAAATATTCTTTTTTCAAAGAAGTTGTTTGTTTGCATCGGGTTTCCCAATCCATCACTTCAAATAGGGACACTAAGCACTTGTGTCATTTTTGGCTAACTTTATCAGACAATTTGACATATTTCTTAATTTCAATAGCACAAGTCATCTTCAATCCCATGATCAAACGAAAGTGGTGAGAAGCCAAAATAGTGGGATCTTGCTTTGGGACATGCTGAATTTGCTTATAAAAATATGCTAAATTGGTCTATTGGGAAGACTCTTTCCAAATTGTTTATTTTTTGTCCTCCACGACATGCTTTAGACTTGGTTCATTTGCCAAAACTTCCAAGTTTAAGTATTGTGGCAGAAAATATGGCAGATCATATCAAGGCTATTCAAGAAAAGGTGCGGAAAAATTTGGAAGAATCTATTGCCAAATACAAAGCGGTTGGTAATAAAAAGAGAAGGACTCAAGTATTTGAAGAGAGGGATCCAATGATGGTTTATTTGTGCAAAGGGTGACTCCTAGTAGGCACTTACAACAAGCCGAAGGATGCTTGGAAATGATAGTGGTTGAATGTGTTAGACAAAGTCCTAATTTATAATTAATTTTTGTGATTTAATATTTTAGAATATATTTATGAATTATTGTTAAAATTTAATAATTAAATTATATTGATGAGATATTTATATAAAATTTTAAAACTTTGAAGACTAAATCTATATAAATTTATATATAAATATGGTGAGAGTTTAATTACAAATGATATGGTTGATTTTTATTGTTTTATTTACATTTTTTGAACTTAATTATCTTCACCCTTTTTCCTTTTATGATTTTTATCCACATAATTATATTTATTTAAATTGATTTTTTTCGTCTCTTTTTAATTGTCATTTTATAGTGACCACTAATTAACTATTGGTAGGTTATCTTAATATTAGGCACTTTGTGAGGAGGAACATATTAGTAGGTTATTTTATTGTTTTTATATAATTGTTTAGTAAGGTTCTTTGAGAACTTTATAATTCAATTTAGAGGCGATAAATTAACAAGGGCCAGAAAGTAAAGGCAAAGAATCTTTGGCTATATTCTCAAGCAGAGAGGTCATGCTAGTTTCTTTATTAATCTTTTTTCTTATATAGGGCGATGACATCTTAATACTTGTTTGTGTACAGAAGCTTGTGTTTAATATAAAAAGATTTCTTCTTCACTTACACTAAAATGTATACATATAGAATTATAGAAACGTCTTATAGTAAATAAATTACGATATTAGATTTTATCACTTTTTTGCTAAAATCTGTTTTCTAGAAAATAGCATTATATTGTAGTATATATAGATTCCAAAGTTTTAAATCATATTTATGTCTTCATTTATCACCCAATAGCCTTATAACACATGCATGTAAAGTCCTTATTGATCATTAACTAAGTATATATTTATATCATTGGAAATGGATGTAAAAATAGATTTATAAAAATTGTTCTAAGATTAAATTGATTAGAATGTTCATATAGGTTGATCTAATGAGTGTACTGGATTATATCATGTGCAATACATACACAAATCAAATCGTTAAAAACCTTACATATCCTTGTGTTGATTGAAAGTTGATTGATGAATATGTGAACCTCTTTGTCATAGAATTGTACAACTTTTGAGAATGATAGTTTTGTTAAATAAGCATATATTAATAGATATATATATTTATGAATATATTGCTTATATCAGTTTTTTTAGTAGGACATGGATCTACTCGAGGAGAAGCAATTAGAGTTATCATTACACTTTTTTACTTAATATTGCTCGTTTTACTCAATAAGTATTATTTTTGGGTTAAAAATATTAAAATACGAACACTTCAGTAAAAAGATGTGAAAATATAATTTTTGAGAATTTTATGGAATGTTTTTTATTTTTTAATGTAGGACAATCAAAACACGGCACGTGGATACCATGCAAGCAGATGAGCTGACCAAGTATGCCATATGGATGCCATGAAAGTGAAGATGGTCGATCACACATGTGTGTGTACCGAGTGATGCAAGACTCACCATATGTTAGCGCGGTCAACGAGTGTGCAACGCGTCTTGATTTATCCATTCTTTCCACCCGGGTGCCACGTAATCCTTAATTGCAAATCATGTTATTCCACGTGGCACTAACTTAATGCTCGCTTATTATGATGAGTAACTTTTTACCACATGTTGTGTGCTAGTTAATTCCATCTTTTCACATGCCACATGTCACGTTTCTATTTGCAAGTGCTATTAATTTTTCTTTTTTTCATCTCATCCCTTGTTTTAAAGCTTATCTAATGGTCCAAATTTGACTTGACCCTAATTTAACCCCATTATTTATCAGTTTTTAAAGGCAAGAAAAGGAAAAAATACAAAAAAATTAAAAGAATATACAATTTTGGTGGAAATTCAAGAGGAGATTGGTGCTATAATTGAAGAGATTCATTATATTTCTTCTTCTTCTCCTTTCTTTACCAATTTTATGTATTTATTTATTAAAATATGAAATTTATGAACAAAATTATGTCTAGTTAATTTATTAGTATAAGGGACTTATACAATCAATTTTCTACATATGATGATGTAATATTTTACCTCAATTATGATTTCATTTTAACTATATTATTTAATCTAATTTTTATACTATTAATGTTTTGGCCAACAATTGATCTATAAAGACAATTAAATAGATTTTAGAGAATTATTTAATTGTTTGTCTTGATTAAATAATATGCATAGTTTGAAGGCAAAAATGTATAATTCTTATGTATGTGATCCATAATTGATGTACTTAATGAGTAGTATGCAATTTAGTTTACATAAAAATGTGATTAGATTGATTACTATATAGTGAGTAGTTTACTTGAGAGAGGAATACATGCTAAGTTATATTCAATTAATCTTGTAATTGATGATAATTATATTGGGGAGATATTAGTAATTCATATGTTTAGAAAATTGGGGGATTAAGTATTACTAGATTCTTTTTCATACATCTTCTTAACTGAAATATCAGAGTTAATTAATTATTATTATTATCATTTATTTTTAGTTCGTTTAATTTTGCTTTCTTAAAACATAAAAATACAAAAAAAAATGATTTTTTATTATAAAAATTAGTTTATAATACCATAATATTTGCGAAAATGATATTTTCTTATCATTTCATTACTCATAGTGATATGCATGTATACTTGCATATTCATTGCACATAATTTGTGTTAATCAAGTTTTTGGCCCCAAATCAATTGATTCTATAGATTAATTGTTGGCCAAAATAATACTAACATGAAAATGAGATTAAATAATAATATTAAATTGAAATCATAAGTGAGGTAAATATTATATCATCACATCTAGAAAATTGGGTTCATAAGACCCCTAAATTAATGTATTATCTAGACATAATTTTGTTTATGAAGTTCATATTTTTCATATAAAAAAAGACATAAAAATTAATAAAGAAATGAGAAGCATAAGAAATAAAATCAATCTCTTAAATTGTAGCACCAATCTCCTCTTAAATCTCCACAAAAATTGTCCCTTTTTGAATTTTTATGTATTTTTCCTCTTTTTGGCTCCAAAAACTAATAATTGTTTTGTAATTTTTGGCTCCTTAGGAGTTACGACGCAATTAGGGGGTTAAATTATGCTTACATGGAATCTAAACCGGAAAAAATATGACACATGGCACGAGAAAAGATGGATCATTCAACGCACAATACGTGTCACAATTGACTAGTCATGGTCAACAAGCGTTATATCAGCACCATATGGCAAAATGTGATTCATAGTTACAAATTGTGTGGTGCCTGGGTGGAAATAATGGATGAATCATGTGATGACGTGTGTCATACCCATTAACAACACTGTGAAACTCAAAATGAATGTCGTGTTGACACGTGATGAGTCTTGTGTCATTCGATACATGCAACATTACATGATTATCTCTCTTTGCTTGCATTGCATCCACATGGAATTCTTCGTCAGCTCGCTTGCTTGTGTAATGTCTATATGATATGTTCTCAATGGTTTTGCACTAAAAAATTTATAAAAAATAAAAAAAATTCCAAAAATTATATTTTTCACCCCTTTTCAGTATAAAGTTCATATTTAAATATCTTTAACACTAAAAATACTACTTATTAATTATTAAGCAAAAAAATGTATTGATTAGTATATCTTCATAGAGTCATCACACTCCCAAACTTAACTCTTTAGTTGTTCTTAAGTAAAGCTAAATCTAACTAAATAAACTGACGTTGGTAATATATTTGTAAATATACATCTATTAATACATAAATATTTAACTAAAAAAATCCTCCTCAAAAGTCGTACAATTCTATGACAATGAGATTCACATATTCATCAATCAATGCTTCATCAATATAAAAATATGTAAAGATTTTGACAAATTGATGTGTGTGTATTGCACATGATATCCTCAAATACACTCATGAAATCAACTTATATGAGCATGCTAGTCAATTCAATCTAAGAACAATATACAATATAATTATTAACATATTTACAATATGCACAACCTATTTCCCAACATAAGTTGCATTGTAAGATTTAAGGGTTTTAAGAATACTTAGGTTATATGAGTTGCACAATGGATAAAATTTGGTAGTAAATTGCTACAACCTACATAAGCTTAGTGTATATTTAAATAAATAGATTGCATAGACCTATTTTACGTTAAGCTTCATCATTTTCTAACAAAAATGATAGATTATTACAACTTTCATAAGTTTATTGGTAGATGATGATATGTTAGACATTGTAGTTAGTGTGTATGTGTGTAGACTAGATAGAAACCCATGTAACAACTGATAATTTTCCATCAATTTGTTATGATTGTTTCATCATTATTGATACTTGTATATATAGCACTGAAGTGCCTATGATTAATACAAGAAGTATTCATTACAATCATTGAACACTAGCTATCTCTATTCTCTCTTCAGTGGCATTGAATTTTAGAAACCCAAATCAAGATGACACGAGCTTATCTTCAGACACTAGGATGTGAGAGCCTATTTCACAACGCGGTCAATAGGAGTGCTATGCATCATCACCTAATTCGTCCATTCTTTCCACCTAGATGTCACGCAATCTGTAACTATAAATCAAGACATGCCACATGGCATTGACTAAGTGCTTGTTGATCACGACCTGTACCCTATGCCACGGGTCGTGTGCTAGTTGGATCCGTGTTTCCCTATTCCACGTGTAGCATTTTAATCCACTAACGCTATTATTTTTTCCTTTTTTCATCTCAGTTCTTGATTTGAAGCTAATCTATTAGTCTAGATTTCACCTAAGCCTAATTTGACCTCCTAATTTCCCCTTAAACCCAAAGGAGGAAAAAATTACATAATTTTTATTAGTTTTTGGAACCAAGAAGAGGAAAAAATATAGAAAAATTCAAATGAAAATATAATTTTGGTGGAAATTAAAGAGGAGATTGGTGTTACAATTCAAGAGATTGATTGAATTTCTTCTTCATCTTCTCTATTCTTTATCAATTTTATTGTCTTTCTTTATGAAAAATACTAGCTTTATAAACAAAATTATTCCTACTTAGTTTATTAATCTAAGGGTTTTATGAACCCAATTTTCTACATGTGATGATCTTATATTTTACCACAATTATGATTTCATTTTAACTATATTATTTAATCAAATTTTTATACTATTAATTGTTTGGCCAATAATTGATTTATAGAGACAATTAAATAGATTTGAGAATATTATTTAATTATTTGTCTTCATTAAATAATATGCATAGTTTATAGGCAGAAATGAATGATTCTTATGTATGTTATCCATAATTGATGAACTTAATGAGTAGTATGTAATTTAGTTGACATAAGAGTGTGATTAGGTTAATTACTATATGGTGAGTAGTTTACTTGAGATAGGAATGCATGCTAGGTTAGATTCAATTGATCATGTAATTAATTAATAATTATATTGGAAGGATTGATAATTATATGCCACAATTGATTGGTCATGGTCAGCGAGCGTTGAGTCAGCACCATTTGGCGCGATGTGATTTGTGATTACGAATTGCGTGGTGGCTAGGTGGAAAGAATTTATAAATCAAATGATGATGTGTGGCACACCCGTTGACCACACTGTGAAACTAGGAATGAACGTTGTGTTGAGGCGTAATGAGTCCCACGTCACTTGATACATAGTACGTTGCATAATTGGCCCTCTTCACTTGCATGGGATCCATGTGGCATGCCTGGTCAGCTATTTTGCTTGCGTCTTGTCCACATGGTATGTTTTGATTAGTCTTACATTAAAAAATTCATCTAAAATAAAAAAATTACAAAAAATATATTTTCACCCCTTTTCACTATAAAACTCATATTTAAATATTTTTAATCTCAAAAATACTAACTATTGAATAAAATTATCAAATATTAAGCAGAAAAATGCACTCATGACTCTTCTTTCATAAAGTCTTCCCATTCTCAAACTAACTCTTTGCTTGTCCTTAAGTAAAGCCAAGTTTAACTAAATAAACTTACATGGGTAACACATTAGTAACTATATATTTATTAATACATGTATATTTAGCAAAAGCTATCATCATTAAAATTTATACAATTCTATGATAAAGAGGTTCACATAATCATCAATCAACGTTCCATCAATACAAAGATATGCAAGGTTTTAGACGAATTTATATGCATGTGTGTTGCACATGATATCATTAAATACACTAATGAAATCAACCTATATGAGTATACTAATCAATTCAATCTTAAAATAATGTAAAATATAATTATTAACATATTTGCAATATGTACAATCTATTTCCCAACACAAGTTGCACCACAAGATTTGACGGTTTTTAGAGTAATTTGGTCATGTGAGTTGCATGATGGATAAAATTTGGTAGTAAATTATTACAACCTATATAAGTTTAGTGTTTATTTAAATAATTGGATTGCATGGACCTATTTTACATTATGCTTCGTCATTTTTAATAGAAATGATAGATTATTACAACTTATATAAATTTGGTGGTAGATGATGATATGTTAAACATTGTAGTTAGTGTGTATGTACATAGATTAGATAAAATCTCATGTAACATTTTATAGTTTTTTAGAAGTTTGTTATGATTGTTTCATTATTATTGATACTTGAATATATATCAGTGAACTACCTATGATTAAACAAGAAGTATTCATTACGATCATTGAACACCAGCATTTTCTATTCTCTCTCCATCTACTTATTTATTTATTTCTATGGTATCAAAATTTCGAATTGTACAAACCCAAATCAAAAAGACATGAGTTTAGCTTCTAATACCAGGCTCTGAGAGCCTATTTCAACCATAAATGACTTTTATAATTTTGTATACCCAATTAGGATGTTAATCAATAGCAAAACGTTGATATTGTTTCATAAACACCTTTTCTTGTAGCTCTCCATTGAGGAAAACATTATTGACATTTAACTACTTGAGAATCCATCCCTTAGACAGTGTCAAGGAAATAAGCACAAGACATTATTTGGCACTAAATGACTCGAGAGAATGTTTTTGAGAAATCAATTCCTTCTACCTGATTATATCCTTTAGTAACAAGTCTACCCTTATATTTATCTAGCTCATCATCACTTTTTAGCTTAGTTCTAAACACCCATTTTCACCCTATATAATCACTATCTATATGAAAAAGCATTAGTTCTTTTGTATTAATATCAAGCAAAGCTTGTAACTCTTTCTTCATAGCTTGTTCCCACTCAATAATATCTTTTGCATAAGCATAACTATTAGGCTTAGAAAGGATCACTTGCTTTGTTAGAGAAGCTAATGCTATAAAAAATTATTCGTTTGAAAGAACATGTCTATGACCTAGTGACAATATGATTATTGATTGGTGTTAGAGTAATAGAAGATTAAGATTGATATTGAGGAAGAACAAAAGATGGTGAATGTGATTGGGAAAGAACAAAAGACTATAAATGAGATTATGATTAAGGCAAATCAAAAGGTGAGGGATATAGTATACAAATATGGCCAGAGTAAGACCCTAGAGCAGGATTTTTAAACAAAGGAGAATTTGACCCAAGACGCTATGGAAAAAAGGAGGCATTTCTCTATTATTAGGGGGATAAAGAGAAGAAGATAAAGGAATTGGAGTTTTAGAGGGAGTTCCTAAAGCTAAAGGTTAATTAGGAAGAAGTAAAGGCATAGAGAACAATGGTTGTAAAAAATGAGAAATATTCTCATTTTTTATAGAAGATTTGAGAAAAAAGGATATGTGGTATTGATGTAGAATATATTGTAGAAGAATTCCTAGCATGGAAGGACCTCCAAAAACAAAATCATAAAAATACTAATAGATAGAAAAGGGTCAAACGTTAGAATTACGTGAAATTTGGTGGATGACTTTGAATTGACTTGCTGTTCAAAAGTGCATTTTCACTGGTGCATGTGGGATTTGGCATAACTGGGTGGCTACGCATGGGACTCAGTGCGGATAGGTGGTTGCACACAGGATTTCGACCCTTTTTACATTTTTGATCGTTTTGACCCATTTGTCCAATTTTTCTATCTTTTTTACTTTTTTCATTTACTTTATGAACATATTTGTGATGTATTGCCTGCAGTATTTTGGTTCGAGTTTTTAAGTTATTTTTGTACAAAAATACCTAAAAAACAATAAAAATATCCTTGATTCCGAAAAGACAAATTTATATAAAAAATATGATAAAATCATACAAATATGAATCTATTTAATCTATTAAAGTACATTAAATCATGGTAATTTTAGTGTTTTTTAAGTACTCATTAGATCAATAAGTGCTATAGATGTGGATAGCCAGGGCACCGTTCTAAACAGTGTCTTAAAAGAGGTACCATTAACTTAGTGGAGACAAAAAAAGATGGCAGATTCAAGGTAGTAGAGGATGAGAATGAAGCGGCCAATAATTATAAAGGGGAAGAAGTAACAGGTGGAGATGAATGGGAGTATCTGTCACGTTCTCTAGTGATTCAATAACTCTTGATAGCATTGAAGCGGGCAAAACTATCACATTGGCACAATATATTCTGAACCAGATGTACTATGAGCAAAAAGGTTTGTGATGTTATTATTGATAATGAAAATAGTGACAATATAGTTTCAAAAGTAATGGTTGCTAAGTTGGGCTTGGAGACTAAGAAACACCTTTCATCGTATAAGATTGGCTAGATTAAACGAGGTGTTGATGTGAAGGTAACTAAAATCTTCCACATTAATGTTTCAATTGGGATGAATTATGCAAATGAGGTCGTGTGTGACATTGTAGAGATCGATTCTTGCTATATTATTTTGGGTCGACCCTGGCAGTTCGGTGTGGATTCTACATACAAGTGTCGTGATAACATATATGTTTTCATGAAGGGAGGTCTAAAGATCATTTTGGAGCCTATAAAAGAGGAATTTTCCATTGTTGAACCGAAGTCAAAGGGAAAATCTGTATTTGTGGTGGATGGGAGAAAATTCATAGACAAAACTAAGGAATCTAGAGAAATGTTTGCGATAGTAGTTGGAGAAGAAATTGTAAGGGATTTGATGGAAATTCCACCCATACTTAAGCCTCTATTAAAGGCATTTCAGGAAATTATGTCATCAAAACAATCAGATAGGCTGCCTCTTATGTGGGACATATAGTATCAAATTGATCTCACAATGGAAACCATTTTTCCTAATCATCCATATTACTGGATAAGTCTTATAGAAAGTGAGATCCTACAAGAGTAGGAAGAAAAGTTGATTAAGAAGGGATTAGTGTAGAAGAGCATGAATTCTTGCATAGTACCAGCCTTGTTAGTTCCAAAGAAGGATGGCAGTTGGCGTATGTGCATCGATAGTTGAGCAATAAACAAGATCAACATTAAATATAGGTTCCTTATTCCTCGACAGAAAGATATGCTAATATCATCTGGTTTGAATCGGGCTTGGAGATGAATAGAAGAATGCTTTCAAGACTAAGGGGTTGTATGAATGGTTAGTGATGTCGTTTGGAAAATTTGTTGTGGTGTATTTTGATGATATATTAATTTATAGTTAGAAAAAATCTAATCATTTTGAGCACTTGAAAGAAATCCTTACAGTTTTGCAACAAAATAAACTATATATTAATTTAATGAAGTGAAACTTTATGAACAACAGTTTATTATTTTTGGGATTTGGGGTGAGTGCTAATGGGATTAAATTTGATGCAAAAAAGATTAGTTCCATTAGGGAGTGGCCAACTCTAAAAATAGATGGCGAGGTTCGTAGTTTTCATGGTCTGGCAATGTTTTATAGGCGGTTTGTAAGAGATTTTACTTGGATAGTCGCACCAATTATTGAATGCATGAAGAAGAGGAAATTCCATTGGGGAGAGGAAACTGAACAAAGTTTCGCACTTATCAAGGAAAAATTATCATCTGCCCAGTTTTAGCACTACAAGATTTTAACAAGTTGTTTCAAGTAGAGTGTGATGCCTCTATTGTTGGCGTTGGTGCTGTACTTTCTAAAGAAGGCAGATCGGTTTCTTTTTAAAGTGAGAAGCTTAGTGCAGCTCACCCCAAGTGGTTTACTTATGAGCTAAATTGTATGATTTCTTTCGTGCCTTAAAGGTTTGGGAACACTATCTGGTGTAGAGGGAGTATGTTTTATTTAGTGACCACCAACCGTTGAAATTTATCAATATCCAAAATAGTGTCAACCAGATGCATGCTCATTGGATTTCTTATATACAACACTGCACTTTCACTTTGAAGCATAAAATGGGTCAATTAAATCGAGTTGTTGATGTCCTATGTAGGAAGGCATTATTGCTTGTTACAATGCTTACTGAAGTGGTTATATTTGATTGTCTTAAGGATTTGTATATCCACGATGAAGATTTTTTGGATATTTGGGTAAAATGTGAGTTCAGACTTTTCGTTGATGGAATTCATATTCAAGAAGCTTCAACGCAACCAATTTTATATCCCAAGTTCACTACGAGATCAAATAATTCATGATTTACATAGTAGGGATCAAGTATTTCAAGGGAGGGATCTAGTGATGGTTTATTTCTGCAAAGGGTGACTCCTAGTAGGCACTTACAACAAGGTGAAGGATAAGAAGTATGGTCCTTTTCATATTCTTTAAAAAATTAATGATAATGCCTATGTCGTGGATCTTCACGCAGATATGGCCATCTCCCCTACTTTTAATGTTGCTGACTTTTTTGAATATTATCCTCCTAATGTGTCTTCTAATCAATTACTTAAGTCGAGGTCAAGTTCTTTTCAAGCAGAGGAGACTGATGTAGAACAGATTGTAGAAGAATTTCTAGTACGGAGGGACCGATAAAAACAAAATAAAAAAATACTAGTAGAAAGAGAAAGGTCAAATGTCAGAATTACATGAAATTTAGTGGTTGACTTGGAATCGACAATAATCCTAGCTTTGATAGGAAGCATACTGCTTTTCAAGAAAATTCCTTCGTTTGGACTTTCAAAAGCACATTTTCACTATTTTTATAATAATGTGTTGTTTAATTTCAGGAGTTGTAGTTTCCATTTGGAGTTTTCCTTTTACCATATTACTTCTTAAGTTTAGGACTTTTGATTTATGCTTTTAATTTAAATATTTCTATTTTTGGAAATTATAATATTTTTCCTTATTTTAGTTTATTTTTTCCCCTAGATTTGACTTTTGATTTATGTTTTTAATTCGAATATTTCTATTTTTGAAAATTATAATATTTTTTACGGTGGTATGATGCAGTGTGTCTGCACATCATGCATATGTCTCACATTGCTTAGGTAGCTAAGTGGTGATATGCTTATAAGGGGTGAGTACTCTCTAAATGGCATGACGCGTTTTAGGGTTTCTCCCTAGAAGCAAAGCCTTGGGATCCTGCTGAACTTGTAGTTATGAACCAAAGTGAACAATCTCATGTCACATGGAGTGAGTCTCGCCCCACTATAAGCGGATGAATTAACCGTCTTGTATCAGTTGGTATTAGAGTCATAACCCTATTGGTCCATGTGAGCTTGCCTTCTTACGAGGACATAAGACTCTCAAAATTGGAGTGTACGATGCAGTGTGCCTACACATGTCACACATTACTTCGGAAGCTAAGTCGTGATGTGCTTATAAGGGGTGAATACTCTTTAATAGCATAACATGTTTTGGGGTTTTTCCTTAGAAGTAAAGTTGTGAGGTCCCGCTAAACTGTGAAGTCATGGCCATGGGCCCACTGAAGTTACAGTTATGGTCTAAAGCAGACAATTTCGTGTCACGTGGAGTAGGTCTTATTCTACTGCAAGCGAACGAATTAACTGTCTTGTATCAGGTCTCATCAAAAGTGACATGATGACTAGAACATAGCCTAACAATAGTTTTTTCCAGATAGAGGTAACCTTGGTTTTGGGGTGCATAGCCAAAGAAAGTGCATTCAATAGATCTAGATTGAAGCTTGTGTTTATTGTAGTCACGAAGACATGGGAATCACAAAGCACCAAAAGACTTCAAAAATTTAGTAGTAGATTTGTTTAAATGGGTAAATTTCAACTGTAAATTGTAATGTTTATCCAATTTATAATCAAAGAGTCTTTTATATTTAATAATGTTAGTTTATTGTTTACAATTATTTTTTATTTTTATTCTTATTTTTTTGTAAATTCTCTCCAATTTCAAACCGAACACTAGGAAAAACACCCTTGTAGAATTTCTAAAGACCCATGTAACCAATAGCTAGAGAGGGTTACAAGTGTATCTAAATTTTGTACAAAGGTTTAAAATTTTGTTTATTCTCTTACAAACGAAACATGCAAGCCTTAAATTTGATCAAATCTAAACGGTGAATAAAGAGACAATTTTTTAGCCTAAATAAATAAGATCATTTGCGTATGTTTTATGCTCAGATATAAAAGGCAGTTCTTGGAATTTTACAGGCATAGATACATACAATACAAACCCATTTCTATATTCTTATTTAGTTTCTATAAAAATACGGATTTGTTTTCTTTATTATTGTTAGAATATTTCTTCTGGGCCAGAGGTTTTGATTTCTTCTTTAAAATAGTTCGATCTTCAATGATTGTTTAGATATCATCTCTTGCTATAAATACACTACTGTTTCAGAGTTTTGATCCATCCTCCTGCTACTACACTTGAAACAAACACTTATAGCTTTCTCGCTACTCGGTAAGTTCTGGTTACTATTTTTTTTCCTGCGACTAACTGAATATCATTGCTTTCTTGCGTTGCCCAAGTCATTTGTAGTGAAAATCTTGGAGTTATGTAAATTCGAATCCAAAACCTTAAACTCTGATATGATTTTAGAAGATTATTAATGACCAATTTTCTAAAAGTTAAAAGTACTATCTATCTTCTTATATTTGAGTCTTACAAAAAGCAAATCCAACTTCCAACTTGCTGCATGCTCTTCGTACGAATTCTCATATTCTTATAAAATTTAGTTCTGTTGCAACATGCTAATAAATACAGTGGTAGATTTAAGATTTATTATGTTAACAATACGATTATTTTACTATTATTATTTATTTTTAATTAAAAAAATGTTATATATGTATCTTATTTTAGTAAAAATAATTAAAAGTTTAAACTTTAAATAATACACATTTCTATTTTTTTTACATATAATTTATATATAATTTAATAAATATTAAAACTAAAAATTTATTTTCCAATACTTCCAAATATATCGGTCCCTCCTTGCTAATGATATAAATACTTAAACTTATTTGAAAGCTTCACTCTGTTTTGCAGTTCAGGCTACCTTATAATTTGTTTCTGGAATTAGTTTATTTCATCCGATAACAATGATAATAAAAACAAATGTGTTAGACAAAGCCTCTCTACCAGAGGAATTGTTGACAGTGCTTGAATCAGTGGCTTATGAATTTGGGGACGTAATGGAGGATTTGGAAACATTGAAGATCACTCCATTAAAAGGTGCAATGACTAATAAGGTTTATAAGATAAGTTGGCCGACAAAGAACTATCATCTTCTTCGAAAGGTATTGGTTCGATTATATGGCGAAGGAGTTGAAGTTTTCTTCAAAAGGGATGATGAAATCAGAACATTTGAGAGCTTATCGAACTATGGTCAAGGTCCTCGTCTTCTCGGAAAGTTTAAAGCTGGTCGTGTAGAGGAGTTCATTCATGCTAGAGTATGTGTTTCTAACTCTTTCGTTTTTTTTTTTTTTAACATATTCGTAAATATCTAAACTTTTTAAATTTATGTTTTAGTGATTAAATTTTTAAAGCTTATTCAAACACGTTAGACGTATGATTTCGTTATTAGAATATATTTATGAATTATTGTAAAAATTTAATAATTAAATTATATTGATGAAATATCTATATAAAATTTTAAAATTTCAAGAATAAATCTATATAAACTTATACGTAAATATGTTTGGAGTTTTCTTACAAATGATATGGTTGATTTTTATTGTTTTATTTACATTTTCTAACCTTTATTATTTCATCCTTTTTCTTTTTATTATTTTTATCCACGTAACTATATATAATTATTTAAATTGATGTTTTTTCGTCTCTTTTTAGTTGTCATTTTATAGTGGCCACTAATTAACTATAGGTAGGTTATGTAGGTTATCTTATTAGGCACTTTGTGAGGAGGAACATATTAGTAGGTTATCTTATTGTTTTTATATAATTGTTAAATAAGGTTCTTTGAGAACTTTATAATTCAATTCAGAGGTGATAAATTAACGAGGGCCAGAAAGTAAAGGCAAAAGAATCTTTGGCTATATTCTCAAGCAGAGAGGTTATGCTAGTTTCTTTATTAATCTTTTTTCTTAGGGTGATCTTAATACTTGTTTGTGTATAGAAGCTTGTGTTTAATATAAAAAGATTCCTTCTTGACTTATACTAAAATGTATACATATAGAATTATAGAAACGTCTTATAGTAAATAAATTTCTATATTAGATTTTATCACTTTTTTGCTCAAATTTGTTTTCTAGAAAATAGTATTATATAGTAACATATATATATATATATATATATATTGAATCATAATTATGTATTTTAAATATTAAATTAGGATATATTTGTGAAGTACATCTTGAATATTATATCATAAAATTTAAATGTGAAATGTTTTAAATATTTAAAAACTTATAACTGAAGTTCTCAAAATGTAGGTCGTAATGTAGTAATAAGACTCTACAAGTATAGTAATGCTTTGTGACGCAGTATATATGAGTGGTGTAGACTGAAAGAGGGTCTGGAAACGTGGCCAAAGAGTTGCACTTTAAGAGGGTTAACCCGGTCCAAGAACTCATCAGGGGAGCTTGTATTTAGTATATTTGTACAAAATATAAAATATAAATAAAGAGGAAAATAAGAACAAAAAATAAAAATAGAAATAGAATGAAGGTTATTTTTTTAATAATTTTTTTATGCCGTGATTATACCATTAATGGTTGAAAAGTATTAACACAAACTTTAAGCGGTCAAAAGTAGACAAGTAGCTAATAATAATAAAAATAATGGAAGAAAATTTATTGCTTGCTAAAGCAACCTATAGCTAACTACATAAAATAACCTAACTAAGTAAAATAACGTAAGGATATTAGTTTTAAATTATGAATAACGCAGTCTTCTTCTCTTATTTTTTTTCTTTTCTTTTGAAGAATAAAGATGGATTGAACACAGAAATAAAAGAACAAGAAAAATATAAAGAAAACTATGAAACGAAATCCAAAGACAAAAACAACGACAATGAAATTGAAAGAAAACTAAAAGACTTGAAAGACAAATTTTTTTTAGACTTAAGAACGCAAAAAATGACTTATCACAAGGAATGTTTTTTTCAAAATCAAGAATTCAAAACAAAAATAGATGAGGATAGATAAGCTATTTTTAGCAACCAAGACTCTCATACTAAATGATGCGAACCATCTAGGCGAACAACCTTAGGAACCTACGAACTCAAAGGAATAGAAAAGATTGATTTGCTAAGAATGTATTGAAGATGATCAGATTATAACCCTAAGGAAACAAAGTCCTTAAAACCCCAATCTTGAGATGCCACAAAGGATGATTAATCTCTTTGATAAGTTGAATTCAAGCATTCAATGAAGAACCCAAGAAGGCAAAGCAAAAGCTTTTTAAAATATACTTTTTCATTAATGATATGTGTTTTTCTAATTACATAGCTTCAGTTTTCTTTTATAAGCCTTATGAAAAAAAATGCCAATTCAAACAAAAAATAAACCCTAGGCATAAGTTCAACCCTTGTGGGCCTAATCCATCCTTAAAAAATAAAAGACAAAAAGACTTATAATAAATAAGGCATAAAAAAGCCCACAATTTACTAAAACAAAAAATGCTAAACATAAAAGGCCCAAAATTAACTTAACAAAAAAACAAATTGCTTCCTAAATTCTTCCTTGCATCCAATTTGATATTGCAAATGTATCCCTTGTGTAAGATCTTGAGAGTATTTATAGGATCTTGAGAATATTGATCATCACTTGGGAACATCAATTTAATCAGTACCTCGATCTCTTTTACAACACAATGTCAAAATTTTGACACGTCGAGAATGACACATCAAATATTAATTCCTTATTAAAAATGCTGTCAATTGTAGCAAAATGAAAGCAATGGTCATTACCTATAGAGTGCTTATAACAATTAAAATAAATGGGAAGGTTTAGTTTTGATTCAAAAATATAAATATCATTAACTAAGAAAACAATAAAATCAAAAATCAAATCAATAAGATGCAAGCATGTAATTAAGAGGCTATCCTCACCCTATATTCGGTTTCATTGAATATAATTATGAGATAATTATCTTTCTAACTCTAGTTATGAAACATAATCCAGAACCTTGTTTGATTGAAAAGTTAACTTTAGAAGCAAACTTCTTACCATTTCTTACTATGTAACTATTAAAAAATTCAATTACTAATAGATCTAGCTATTAAACAACTTTATAAGATGCCTATTAGATCCCATTTAATGGAAGTCTGATTATCTAAAGGGGTAATAACTAAGCTATATAAAACTAAACTTTTAACAACAATCACTAGGTGCTACAATTTGAATAAGAACATATGTATTTTTGGCCCAATATATTAACCTAAACTTAAGCCATGCAATCAACTAGTTATAAACCCTAATTAATTACAAGCACAATCATGACATTCAAATATAGAATGAAACACATCATCAATAAAATAAACAGAAGAATAATTACTTCATAACATAAATCAAATTAGAGTCATTTTCTAAGGCTTGAAAATTTCCCTTAATCACATAATTATTTAGCTATTCATAACAGTAACTAAAATAAGTATAAACTCTACTAAAAAGGAAGAAGAATCTTATGATGGTGATGAATGATCACACATCTTTAATCTCCATATTGGTCGTCAACTTCTTTAGAATTATGTGTAGAGTAATTTTCTCATTTCATCTTGTATATGTTTTTCTCCACTGTAATTGTGTTTTAACTAACCTAATATGATATATAAATAGTATATTTAAGCTAATCTTGTGACCTTAATCAATTCCGCATATTCCAATGCTTATCATTTAATATTGTGGCTGAAAACTAACCTTATTACACAATTCATGGAGATCTCGATTGATCAGAACCCTTGGCTCACTTGATCGAGCATTAGTTGGCGTATAACTAATCAAAGAGGGTTTCTTAGGATCGAAATGGAATTTCACTTGATCGTGACCCTTTCTCGCTCAAGCGATGCCCATTTTTCCAAATTTTGAATTTATTTACTCATTTGTGTTCCAAACACCTACAAAATAATAGGAGAGTTTATGACTTACAATTTCTAATATTATGTTGCTCCTCATGTCGTCTTTTTCTAGAGATAAATTCTTGTATTCTTGTTTGGTATCAATATCTACATACCAAAACAAACAAAAAATGTAAAGGCAAATTGGAAATATCAAATGAATATTAATATATTGGAATTGATACATATAATGTTGTCTAATAAGGAATTGTTGTAACCTTTTCAGACACTTTCAGCTGTGGATCTTCGTATTCCAGAAATCTCATCGCTCGTGGCAACAAAGTTGAGACAATTCCACAATATTGACATCCCTGGCTCAAAATCTGTGATTCTTTGGAACAGATTGAGGTGATTTTTTGTTATAATGTTTACATAACACTCTAGATTTAGAGGCTTTTAATGACTTTATGTTGGTTTTCAGGAGTTGGATTAGTAAGGCTAAAAACTATTGTTCTATAAAAGAATCTGAAGAATTTTACTTGGACATATTGGAAAATGAAGTCAATATGTTAAAGAATGAGTTATTTCATGATCATCAAGAGATTGGGTTTTGTCATAATGACCTGCAATATGGTAACATAATGATGGATGAAGAGACAAGATCACTCATTTTAATTGTAAGTTTCCTAAAACTATATTTGTGGCAATATCACTCTCCACTTTTATTCTCATGTTTTTCATAATTTTACATTTTTGCTACTGTTTAATTTTAAGCAATTAATATGCTAAACTAAAAGTGAGCCATAAAGCAATGACATGTTTTATCTTTAGAGTCAAATAATCAAGTAGTAAATATATTTATACTATGTTTGATAATAACTATGATTTATGGTTTATGATTTCTGATTTCATAATTAATTTTAATTTTTATAAAAATAATCACTAATATATTGATAACAATTCCTACCTAGTAATTTTAGGCATGATAGAAGCATAAGTACATCAAAATATGGAAGCATTTAAGAAATAAGAAATAGGTGAACAAAACTTTTAACTAGCCAAACTCACTCTCTGATATGAGGTTATTTTATTTTTAACGTAACGAACACAATGCAACTAGTTAACAAGACAAGCACTCTATCAACTCTAGAATTAGACTAACCTAATAATATTTTTCAAATAGATAAACATTTTAACAACTATAGACTAGGACTACCATAACTATATTATCTTTATCTTTATTCGATTAGTACTCTAGTAATTCTAAAGTAGGACCAACCTATAATATTCTTTTATTTCATAGATGAGATGATTCAACTTCCAAACATAAGAAAGAGAATATATGCCTATACAATTAGGAATTTAAAGAAAGAAACAAGAGAAAAAACTTCTCAATTATAGAAATGTATTTCTTGATTGAAGGCCTTAGACAAGCAATGTACATGTCGATTTATATTCCACTAGTCCCTAGAGTGGTTCATAAAAATTCTATGTGGAACTTTAATAATAAAACTAAAAAAAATGAAAAAAAAAGGTTCTCTTTATTTGGAATTAATCCCCTCCACTTGTTTTAAACTTTTCCAAAGTTTTCTTCTATATAGATTGGTTCTGGTAAATGATAGTCATAAATGTCTAACACATCGAATGTTGATGAGATGGTCATATCTTTGGGTAAGCCATTATGTAAGCTTTATCATTAATCCATTTTAGTATTCGATATAGCTTTTATTTCTTATCCTATAGTGTATTGTACATGCCAATATGAAATCAATCTTTTCATAAAACCACCATCACGATAGCTCCTTCTTGATGCACTTTCTTTCTTCTATGCTTGTCGACTACTACTTTGTACTTGGAATTGGACTCTTTAAGGTTTTTCTTCACTTGAATGAATAGTTTGAATCTTGTTGTCTTATTTTAAGAACATTAAATCGTGCAAGTATACACGGCCACAAGTAATAATATGATAAGTAAATTATCGTTCCCACAGAGAATTGTTACCAACTTTTGTTAATTACTAAAATTATTTAAACCTGATTTTATCCAAACAATCAATAATTTGATGCAGTTTGACTTAACTAATAATTTTTCCTTTTTAACAGTTTTTATGAAAATTCTAGGATTGCAGTTTACCCAAATTAATTCACTTGAATATTTTATTCTCTCTTGATTTATGTTCTCATGTTTTAAGTTGTTAACCAAGAACTCCTACTTTATCCATATATCTTTTTCAAGCTCCATACAGACACATCTAGTTAAAATGATTCACTATATTCCTATAAGAATTAAATTCAACCAGATTTATTAAGTTCTGAGTTCTCAAACAGTTACACATACAATAAAAGTATATTTCTATCCCTTATGTATATATGTTATTTTATCACGAGCAACACACAAAAATTCATTTTTCAAGTTTATTTAAGTGTCACATATCAGTTAACTAATCTTCCGATAATTAAAAGCATTAAACACATATAAAATAAACAACTTAAAACAGTTTCATAAATCATTCAAAAATAATTAATTCAAGTTTCATAATTTACGCTACACTGCAATCCTAAAACAAATAAATTAGTTCATAGCAGAAATTAAAATTACAACCCCATAAAAATAAAACATTGCAGACAAACAAAAATTAAAAGAAAATAGGTTAGGAGAAACTTTTTCACGATTCCTCAATAAAAAATAATTTTTTCCCTTTCCTTCTTCTTCGTTGTCTTCTTTCTCTATAATTTCTCTAAGATAATACAACACAAAATGTCAAAAATAAAATGATCTGCGTGTTAAACCAAACACGTAGAGAGGAAAAATGAAAAATGGTCAAGAGAGAAAGAAAAAAAAATAAGAACTGTGAGCTGAAAAAATGAAAGAAAACTGAAACTAAAAAAACTCTCAAAATGATTTTTGCGTACAAAATATATCCCCACTTTCCAATTATTCTTTTTTTTATCAGTGGGGGACAAAAATGAATGGGGGAATTAAAATAACAACACGCGTGAAAACCATTCTGCGCGTTTTTGATTTTTTTTCTTTTTATGCATGCCACGTGTCGCCATGTGATTGGCTGCGAGAAATACAGAGACACGTGGAAACTTTTCATTGGATGGGAAGGCTGGGCATATGAAGAACGGATGGACCATAACGTATGAGATTTCCTCGCACTGGAACGTGTTTAACGGTTGGAAGTGGGCGCCATTTCTGCGTTTTTATTTTACCAAATACATGCCACATGTCGTCATGTTATTGGCTGGAATATTTAGGAGACACGTGGCTGCTTATTTTTCGTTGAAACGTGAGGGTGCACGCTGCTTGGATGAACCGCATCGCACGGGATTTGTAGACGAGCGACTCGGTGCGCGACAGCTTGGTTCCATGTGCTTCAATCTGGACCGTTCAACTGATCCAACGGTGAGCGATGCGCCTCAGGGAAATTCTGCGCAGCCGACATGTGGGTCCCACCCTGCACGCCAGTCTGCGCGGCTGGTGGGCCCCACGTGTGTCGAGCTGCACGCTTCAGGAATTCCAGCCCACTCGTTTTTGTTGCGTCTGTATTTCACACGCCCAATCTTGACTGTTGATGGGATGATCGAGCGGTGTGTGTTGGGCGTTGTGAATGTCACGAGTGGCTCTTCTCCAGCGCAGAAATTCAACTTTTTATTAATTGCATTTTGACTCACAAATTTAATTCAAATTAATTTCTACACTTTCTTTAATTACAGTTAAGCCATTTTCTAATTTAAATTAAATTTTTTAAACTTTTAATAATTAAAATTAAGCCTGATTTTAATTTAAATTATATTTTTGATTTTTATAAATCGTAATTAAGAACTCAATTATTTGAAATTATATTTGTGGACATAAATTAGCAATTAAGTACGGTTTTAATTCAAATTATTTAATTTTATTAAAAATGTATTTCTTAAAACATAAAAGGTAAATATTTAATTATTTTACTAAAATTAACCAAAAATATGAAGAACATAGCAATTATAATTAATAAAATAGATGAAAATAACTATATAAAATACAGTTATCAAATCTTTTCAATCATTTATTTTACATCCTTACACAACCTCAAATAAATAGGTATTTTTGGTAGCTTTCACATACATAACCTCAAATGGAGTTTTTCTTATTGAACTGTACATAGTGCTATTGAAGGAAAACTTAACTTGTGCAAGCTTAAGGTCCTACTATTTTTTATTATCATTACAAACAAAACAAATCATGTTGCCAATTGTACAATTCATTATTTTATTTTGACCATCAATTTGAAGATGTGTAGTACTATTGAAGTTGAGTGATGTATCAAATTATGCCCATAATTTCTTCCAAAAATGAGATAGATACTTTGTTTCTCGATCTAAAGTAATTGTTTGTGGAACTCAATGTATATGAATGGTCTCTTTGGAAAAGAGTTTAGCAACATTTGATACATCTACAATTTTGCGATAAGGGAAAACTGTCCCATTTTAGAGAATCTATCAATAACAACAATAAAAACTGAATCTATACCATGTTAAGTTTTGGAATTCCTAACACAATCTATGGATAAGTATTCCCAAATGGTTTCAGGGATGGGTAAAGGTGTATATCACCCTATATTTTGAGTTTTTCATTTAGATATTTGGCACACAAAATTCCTTTGGAAAAATTTCCTAACATTTCTTTTCACTTGAGGCCATAACTACCTTTTCTCTTTGAGTTGGTCTTGTCTCATTTGAGATATCCACTTAGTCCTCCAGCATGTAATCTCGAATGAATTTCTCCTTTGGTGAAGTCCTAAGGATACATAATTGAGTACCTTGAAATAAGTATCCCCTTATGTATGTGCATGTCTCTTACATTTGGTTTTAGTTGACACTTTTCCCAAAGGTCCTTGAAATCTTCATCTTTAGCATAGGTGTCTTTAAGACACTTAAACAAAAAATTTCCAATATAGTTACCTTATAACTCAATGCAACTGCCACTTTATTTTGTTAACCAGACTTGTATTTTAGAGAAAAATGTATTTTTACAAGTAGGAAATCCACCTACATGTATCCAGTTGGACTTGGTTTGATAGTTGATAAAGTCCAGTGCCTTATGATTAGTGAACAAGATGAAAGCTCTTTGGATGAGATAATACTTATAGTATTTCAAAGTGAAAAATACTGCATTGAACTCAAGTTCAAATGTAATCCACTTTTGTCATACTTTATTAAGCTTTTTAATAAAGAAAGCCACTAGTTTCCCTTTTTGAGATAGAATAACTCCAATTCCTACTAAGAAGGCATCATACTCCACTTGAAAGATCTTATCAAAGTCTAGAAAGGCTAACAATGGTGTAGAAGTCAGCTTCTCCTTTAGTAACTACAAACTTTTTTCAGCTTCTTTTCTCCAGTTGAACTTTTATTTCTTCAAACATTTAGTGATTGGGGTGGAGATAGTGCTAAAGTTTTAATAAACCTTTGATATAAGGTTGCTAATCTATGGAATCTTCAAACTTTAGTTATGGTCGTGAGAGTTGGTTAGTCTTGAATAGCCCGTACTTTTTCATCAACAACTTTGATCTATTGATAGTGATGATAAAACCCAAGAACATTAGTTTGTTGGTCAAGAAGTGGCATTTCTTCAAATTAAGGCACCATTTATTTTCATTCAAAATTGTGAGTGATTTTATTAAATGCTCTAAATGTTTTTCTTAGGTACGTCTATAAATTAAGATGTCATCAAAGTAAATAAATATAAATTACCAATATAAGGCTTCTAGATGTGGTTCATGAGTTGCATGAATATGCTAGGTGCATTTGATAATCCAAAAGGAATTACTATCCAAACATACAATTCTTCTTTTGTTTGTAATGTAGTCTTCCACTCATCTTCAGATCTGATTCAAATTTGATGATATATGCTATGTAGATCAATCTTGGATAGTGTGCTTTCTTCATAAAGCATATCGAGCATGTTAATAAGACATGGTATTTTATTGTTATCTTGTTAATAGTTCAACTATCAAAACTTATGCACTAGTCTCCATCCTTCTTTGGAACTAGTAAGCTTGGTACTATATAAGAACTCATGCTTTCTTGAAGCATCCCTTCGTGAATTCACTCCTCAACCTCTTTTAGATAATTTTGTTCCCTTTTGGGCTTAGATGGCAATGAAGGAGATTTGGCAAGCTTGCTCCTAGAATAAGATCAATGTTGCATTGGATATTCAGAAGTGGTAGTAGCCCATTGGAAGTTCTTCTAGCATGATTTATTTAAATTCATCAAGGATTGTTCGTACATAGGCAAGAATGGTTGAATTTTCCACATCTTCTCCTTCAACTACCAAGGTAAATATCTATTTACACTATTTCACTTATTCAAAGAATGATGCTTGAAGAATTGCAAGGAATGGTTTTCCTTACACTTTAGAAGTTTTGGGTCTTCTTTTGCATGTAAAGGATCTAAGAAAATCTTCTTTTCTCTCCAATAGAGTAGATAACTATTATCACTACCTTTGTAGGTTGCATTCATGTCGTATTTTCATGGCCAACCCAACAATATGTGCATGCATCCATATCAATAACATTGCATAAAATTTATTCTTGTATGATTTTTCAATAGAAAACGAGATTTGACATATGTGATTTACTTTTATTTCTCATTTTTTTTATTACACCCAATTCAGTATGGTGAAAGTGTGGTTCAAGTTTTTACTTAAATGCCTTCACAAGAGTTTTAGAAAAATATTTTGCTACTACTACTATTGAGAATCACATCACATAGCTTATTATTAATTAAGCAATAAGTATGAAATAAATTGTACATTTATGTGTTATTTTCATGTCCCCCTTCACCTTCTTCAATAAACTCGTCACCTTCATAATCATCATATTTTGTTTCTTCTTAATGATCTTCATATTCTTGTTGCACTAGATTTATAACATTGATTAGAATGGTGACCAACTTGTACATCTATAACATTTTTTTGGTATTGGGTAGCCATGAGGATTTTGTTGGGGATTGTAGGTATTTTTTTCCTCTGTTGGAGTTTACTTTGTTATTGCTTTTCCATTCTCAAGTGCTTTCCTTTGTTGTATGTAGCATAACTATTTCAACTAATAGCCTTAGCAGAGTTTGTGATCTTATACTTGAACTTGCCTTAGCTAACTGCATCTCCACTTTGAGGACCACATTGTAGGCATTAGTAATAGTCCATTCTAGATGCAAGGATGCTCGATCTTGTATTGGTAGGTAAGGTCTACTAATATATCATGTAACTTGTTATATCGCTTCAGATTCTGTGAAGTTATTTTAAGTGGAATGGTGGCGGAATTCTATGGTAAACTCTTGTATCAAATGGTTTTCTTGTTTACAATTTTGATATCATTGAAATAATATTTCTTATAATCAAGGGGAAGAAAGACGCCCATTAGGTATCATTTTATTTGAGGCCATGTTCTAATTAGAGCTTTCCTTTACCCCAATCTATTCTTTTAGAGCTGGTCCTACCTTGTTAAAGCTTCTTTCTTAAGTCTATATGGTACCAACTTGACTTAATTTTCTTTCAGAATGCCCATAACATCAAAGAACTATTCCACCTCTGAGATCCAATCAAAAAAGTCCTTCATGCATATTCATGTTGTCATATAAAATTAAAAGGTCAACTTTAAGAGGATAATCTTGTGGTTCTTGGTTTCTTTATAAACATCCACCCCTGGCCTGACCTCCAAAAATTCTTTAGATCTTTATTATTGCAAATGTCAATGAGTGTAGCATGTCTTTTTAAGCATATTGGATCAATAAGTCTTCCTGGAGGTAATCCTTCACCTTGATTTTGGATGATATTAGCTTGATCTTATCTTCTAGATGGTAATAAGACAATCATATCTTCATGTGCACCATCAAATTTTTAGGCTTGGGCTTGAGGTTTATTTGCATTATCAGCTTGACCCCTTCTCAACTCTAGTTGAGCAATGGTCATAGTAAGCTCTTCCGTTTTTGTTGCATCTCTTCACGAAATTGTTGAAATTGTTCTCACATCACTTGATTATATACTCCTCCATTCTCTAAGCTAAATGTTGCTTTGATACCACCTAATGTAGGATGGAAGCACATACTCTAACAAGAGGTCTTGTATTTGTAATATAACAAACATAAGACAACTAGTTAACTAGACCGGCACTTAAGCACATCTAGATTAGTAGGATAAGCCTAACAATATTCATCAACTAGACAATCACTCTAATAACTCTATAATAGGATTAAACTAATATTATCTCCATCTCTAATCAAACACAGTAACAATTATAGAGTATGATTAACCTAAAGATATCATTTTATCTCACAGATAAAATGACTCAAATTTCAAATGTAAGAGAGAAAGAGAGAGAGAAAATGTTCCTAAACAATTTGAAATATAAAGAAAGAAACAAGAGAGAAACTTCTCAAATATACAAATGTATTTCTTGCTTGGATGCATGATAAAATCTAAAGGCTTCTCTATTTATAACCTAAAAGTTCTTAGAGTGATTCATAAATTTTTTATATGGGATTCTAATTATACAACTAAAACAAAAGGTGCTTTTTATTAGGCATTATAATTTGAAAAAAAATCCAAAATTACTTGTAAATTATTTCGTAGCATTTTATTATTATTATTATTAATAGAACCTATAGAATTAAGATTTTTTTGGTTATTCATTTGTATTTTACTTTTTTAATTCTTTTTTTTTTCATATGTATCCTAAAGAAACTCACTCTATTAAGGGAAAAAAAAGTGTAGTAAAAATAGTAAAAATTAAAAATCAAAAATCTGAATACAAAATTCTTCCTTTTAAAGAACACCAAATTTTGTATCTAATTCTTTAAAAAAGTAAAAATTAAAATTAAAAATTATTATCAAACATATTTTATTACGAAAAATAACTTTAAAAAATCAGAAATTAAAAATCAAAATCATTATCAAATATTGTCTTAATTATTTGCCATAACATCTTGTAACTCCTATATGGCAAGGAATTAGTTATAATCTCCGCTCTTTGATTTATTAATTTTTGCAGGATTATGAATATGCCAGCTACAATCCTGTTGCTTATGATATTGCAAATCATTTCTGTGAGATGGTAGCCAATTACCATTCAGAGACACCTCATATTTTGGATTATAGCAAGTACCCAGGTAAACAGCTTAAATAAACTCTATCTTTCATTCCTTTCACAAAATTTATCTAATTAAATTCCAAAATATGATTAATTAATTTACCTATTGAAGACTAATTGTTTTGTTTTCTATATCTGCAATGGCATTAGATCTGGAGGAGCGCTGGAGATTTGCTCAAGCATATTTGACTTCTGCAGGCAAATTTTCCTTCTCACACCCTTTACTTTATGAGATCATCACAATGATCTTGATATATTATAAAATAAAATAAAATAAAAAACTTATCCATCTTTTAAATGCAGGTGACCAACCCAATGACAAAGAAGTTGATCAGCTAGTTATGGATGCAGAGAAATACACTCTAGCAAATCACATATTTTGGGGATTGTGGGGGGTAATTTCAGTAAGTATTTGCCAGAAAGAGTGGTTATATTATTATTATTTTCTTTTGCTATGTAGTGTTATAATATGAGACAAAATTAAATGGATTAATTGACAATTGGCTTGTAGGCTCATGTCAACAAGATTGATTTTGATTACAAGGAGTATGCAAGACAGAGATTTAAGCAGTACTGGTTGACAAAACCAGCATTTTTGGATTCTACATCCATTCTCACATGATTGTGAATTTAGTTTGCAACTTTTAGAGTGTTTGTGATAATGATTTTGATTCCAATTTGTCAATTATAATTTATGTATTATTTTAGTGATTTTTGAATTTTATAATAAAAAATCAATTGCTTATGATAATCAAGTATTTCAAAACTTAGAAATCAAAATCACAAATGAACTTTCTTCCATAGATTTTTGATTTTATTTTAAAAACAAAATGGCAAAGAATTTGTGTTGAAAATAGTATGAATTTAAATAAAAAAAAGTGATGAGAAAAAATGTTAAATTATGTTACCGTTATTTTCATAATTATGTGTCCGTTATTTTCATAATATGTGTCTGTTATTTCATGACCGTTATTTTCATAATTATATGTCTATTCTTTTATAATCGTTATTTTTATAATTATATTACCGTTACACATATTTTTTCAACTATAAATTAGAGGACAATAGATCTCAGTTTTAAGATAGAACTTAACAACTCGGAAACTACTCTTGGTAACAAACCAAAGAAAAATATCCAAAATTGTTTTTTGAAGTTTTCCGAGCAATATAAATATGTTAAAAGTATAGTATTTCGGAGGTGACTCAACCCAAACAATATATTTTAATATATTGATAATATTATTCTTACCTAATTTTTCAATACTTATTATAATAATTTTAATACGTTTTCTCTCTCTCTGGAATAGGTATTCTTCACCTTCACCGTGAATGAATGAATCGCTTCAATCTAAATATAGTAAAGAAAATAGTTTTAAAAAAAAAAGAAAAAAAAAAAGAGAAAAGTTTATATAAATCAATCCTAAATGGCCATGATCTCTTATTCTTATTCAGTTCCCTCCGAGACCATATACTAAATTTTGGAGAGAGAGGTGTTGATGTTTATCTTATAAGGTTTTCTAAAATGGCTTGTAAACTTATTCCAATTATTTTCTTCATCTTCTATGTATTTCAATAGAGGGTGATCTTCATAGAAGCAGAGCAGCAAGTACCTACAATATCTGTATTTGGAGAATCTAGCTTTAGTGGATGTGGGTAACAATGATTACCTCATACTCTCTTTAGCCAAGGCAAACTTTCCTCGTAATGGAATCGATTTTCCTAACCAAAAACCAACTGGAAGGTTCTCTAATGGCAAGAATGCTGTAGATTTTCTTGAGCTTTTTTGGTATCGACTTTGTTCAATCTTTGATTCTTTGTCCTTCCACCGCCAGAACCTTCATAATTCTCCAGCAATTATACTAAAAATCCTATACTAGCACCATTCCTTCGATTTCGGTGCCTCATACTAATAGATCTACCTCTCCTGTACTTTATTGATAGGTGAACTAAGGAAGGTTGAAGAAAAGATGGAGGAGATAGATGGAAACCATAAGAAGAAAAGGAAGAGAGATGAGAGTATTGAAATTGTAGCAAAAATGGCTAACTCATTGTGAAAATGCTAAGAAGACTAGGATTCTTTGCATTGACGGCGGTGGAACTACCGACATTATCGTCGAAGTAGCTCTAGTGCATCTCCAGGATCAGATCTGAATCAAGACCAGAGATCCACATGGTCAAATCACCGATTTCTTTGACCTCATTACTAGAACCGGCATTAGAGCCATCTTAGCTGCCATGCTTGCTAAAGCTGACAATGGTTCGGTGGCTTTGCGACCCTCTTCTAGAAACCAATCCACTATTTTGGTTTCTGATGGAAAATCTGAGGACCAAAGAAGTAGGGAATTGAAGAAATTTAAGAAGGATGGTTCTTTTAGCTTCCGGTTGGGTATTTCCCATAGGTTGGTGGCTGCTGAGCAAACCTCGGCTGGATGGTTCTTGGCTTTGTGATTTTGTCGGGGAAGCCATTCATGGATAGGTGCCCTTTAAAGATGACTCTTTTAAGAAAATGATAATCTAAGGAAATTTAGGATACACTTCAAAATAAGTATTACAATTGGGAAACTTCAAAATAAGTATTACAATTGGGAAACTGAAACAAAGAAATATACTATGATACATGAAATACCAAATGATTAATGATATAGAAGATTCTTAAGTATGATTTTATATGAATAATTTCATAGATAAATCGTCGCATGCATAAAAAGATTTTGAAGTGATAGAGACACTAAATATGATTATAATATTTTCAATGTTTTTATAAAACTTATAGAATTATATATGAAAAAACTGTATCTGATTCTTCTAAAATGAATAGAAAAGCTTAAAGAAAAAAATAAAACTTTTATTGAATTCGTTATTGCAATTTTATTAAATTCAGGTGTTGTTTTCCATTGGTGAGAAGAAATTTTATTAACTACTTTCTATGTGCTATATAGAGTGCCTAAATCTAATAGTAAAATTTCACCATATGAAATTTTGAAAAATAAGAAATTTTATTAACTTATTTTAAAACTTGGGGTTGTTTAGTTTATGTTAGGATCCCTGATACTAAAAGAAATAAACTTGTTAATAGAGCATATAAATATGTGTTCATAGAATATGTTGTGAATAGTAAAACTTATAAATTCTATGACTTAAATGATCATATAGTTATAGAATTAAATTATGCTGATTTCTATGAACATAAGTTTCTTTTTAAATTAAAAAATAGTGGGGGCTCGTCTTCTAGTTATTTACCCATAACTAGAACTAGTGAACAAAATGAGGAATTAAAAACTGAAATTAGGAGAAGTAAATGAGCTCGAACCCTTAAGGATTTTGGGTTTGATTTTTATGCTTATACCATAGAGGAAGATCCTGAAGCTCTTTAAGAAGCCTTGTCTTCTTTAGATGCAAACTTATAGGAAGAAGTCATAAATAATGAAATAGGCTCTCTTGAGTATAATAAAACTTGACATTTAGTTGACTTACCTCTTGGTTGCAAAACCATAGGATGTAAATAGATACTAAAGAAGAAATTAAAACCATATGGTACTATTGAAAAGTACAAAACTCGTTTTGTAGTCAAAGGGTATAGGCAAAGAGAAAAAGTAGTTTTCTTTTATACCTTTTCACCAGTCACGTGAATAACTTCCATACGTGTGATTTTCTATCTTGTTGTTGTCCATGATTTAGTAGTGGACTAAATGGATGTTAAACTGCTTTATTAAATGGTCACATAGAAGAAGAAATTTATATGGACCAACCTGAAGGCTTTGTTGTCCCAGTTCAAAAAAATAAAGTTTGTAAATTAAATAATTATGGTCTAAAACAAGCACCTACGCAATGACATGAAAAATTTAATAATCTAGTTATCTTACATGGATTCAAAATAAATGAAAGTGACAAATGCATTTATTATAAATCAGAAAATGACATTTGCACTATTATATGTTTATATGTGGATGATATGCTTATTTTTGGGTCAAAAATTCATGTTGTGAATAAATTAAACATTTGTTATGTGCTAACTTTGATGTGAAAGATCTCAGAGAAGCAATTGTAATTCTTGATATAAGGATTATTAGGTCTGAAAAGAGATTTTCTCTAAATCAATCTCATTACATTGAGAAGATCTTAAATAAATATAATTACTTTAACTACAAAACTGCATGTACTTCTTATAATCCTAGTGCAAAGTTGTTCAAGAACACCAAAGATAGTGTTAGACAAACTTAGCATGCGAGTATCATTGGTAGCTTACTTTATGCTACTAACTGCACTAGACCAGACATAACTTATGTTGTGGGACTACTATGTAGGTTTACCAGTAGACCTAGTATAGAGCATTGTAATGCTATTGAAAGAGTCATGAGATACCTTAAGAGAACTATGAACCTTGGATTATATTATAAAAAGTTTCCCGTTGTTCTAAAAGGATACAATAATGCTGATTGGAACACTCTATCATATGAATCCAAAGTAACTAGCGATGGAGTCTAAAATGATAGCACTAGCTACTGCTAGTGAAGAATCAAACTGGTTAAAAAGTTTGTTAGATGAGATCTCTTTATGGGAAAGATTGATACAAGTTATCCTGATCTATTGCGATAGTACCGCAGCTATTGCAAAAATTCAAAACCATTATTACAATGGCAAGAGATGAAAGATACACAATATTGTTAGAGAATATCTCTTTATATGAGTTGTAAGAGTGGATCATATATGTATTGATGAAAATTTGACTAATCCTTTGACAAAACAATTAGTAAGAGAGAAGGTTTTTCAAATCGTTTAAGGAATGAGACTGATGCCATTAGAATGAAGAGTCACTCTTGATGGTAACCCAACTTATAGACTAAAGATCACCATATAAATTGTGTGTGCAATAAATACGCAAGTATACGTATCGTAACAAGTAATATAATGATAAATAAAGATCGTTCCCAAGGAGATTATTTTTTTAGAAACTAATTTTTCAAACTAAAAATAATAAAAATCAATTTTTTTTTGGTGTTGTTATATCTTAAGAAAGAAAAATTAAAATAACTAAAAGTAAATAGCAATAATGAATTAAATCAGATTTTGTGACTAAAAAGATATATGAGAAAATATCTAAGAATACTTAATCCTCCAATTTTCTAAACATGCGAATCACTAAAATCCCCCCAATATAATATCAATTAATTACATGATCAATTGAATCTAACCTAACATGTATTCCTTTCTCAAGTAAACTACACACCATATAGTAATTAATTTAATCACTCTCATGCCAATTAAATTGCATACTACTAATTAAGTTCATCAATTATGGATCACATAAATTAGAATCATACATCTCTGCCTAGAAACTATGCATGTTATTTAATCAAGACAAACAATTAAATAATTTTTTCAAATATATTTAATTGCCTCTATAGATAAATTGTTGGCCAAACAATTAATAGCATAAAAATCAGATTAAATAATATAATTAAATTAATATTATAATTGAGAAAAAAATATTAGATCATCACATGTTGAAAATTAGGTTCATAAGATCCCTAGATTAATAAATTAATTACACATAATTGTGTTCATAAAGTTTATATTTTGCATAAAGGAAGACATAAAATTAATAAAGAAAAGAGTAGAAAAAGAAATACAATCAATCTCTTGAATTGTATAATTAATTTCCTCTTGAATCTCCACCAAATTTTGTCGTTTCTTCAATTTTTCTGTATTTTTCTCTCTTTTTAGCTCTAAAAACTGACCAAAATTATGCTAATGGAGGCAAATTAGGATTTATGGAGTGATTAGGGGCATAAATAAAGCTCAGGTGCGATTTGGACCGTTCGATCAGCTTCAAATCAAGGGCTACGATCAAAACAAGCAAATTAGAGAGCGACGCGTGGTAGGGGAGACCGGTCAAAGTCAACGTTCGCCGAGTCAGCATCACGTGGCGAGACGTGATTTTTAGGAATGGATGGCGTGGCACACGGGTGGAACGCTTCGAGCAATAGCATGGTGACATGTGTCATAGTGCGTTGACTGATTTCTGAACTCGAATTGAACACCGTGTTGACACGTGGCACGTGTTTCTCCTCCTCACATGTGGCGCAACGTGATTCGCTCTCCGTGCTTGTGTGGCATCCATGTGGCTTGCTCAGTCAGCTCCCATGCTTGCGTGGCACGCCACGTGGAAGCTTTTTGATTGGTCATGTGTTAAAAATTCATAAAAATTCCAGAAAAATTCCAAAAAATTAAAAAAATTATATATTCATCCTTTTTCACTAAAAAGTTTATATTTTAATTTTTTTAGCTACAAAAATAATATTTATTAAATAAAAAGTAAATATTAAATGAAAAAGTGTGCTAATGACTCTATTTTCATAGAGTCATCAGTACATAGCTATAGGAGTACTCTTAATAGACTCACATATGTGAATGTGGAAATATGACTGCTTCGTATGAAATTTTTGGACAAAATTTATTAGAGCATTTACTATACTAGGATACACATTCATGGCCGTAAAGCATGGGCTTTTCGAACTATACCTTGAAAAGGTTGTGTGTATTATGTTGTTAGAGATAAAGTTCAAAATTACGAGTTACTCTAGTATATTCTATAGCATCAACACTATGCAAAGGTTCAAGTTGAAAGACACCTTTTTCTTATGCACACTCTTGTACTTTTAATTGTTCGATTGCTCGATGAAATTATTTTTATATGAAATTCAAGTGGGAGATTGTTGGTAATAGTGTGAATTTAAATAAAAAAAATTGATGAGAAAAAAATGTTAAACTATGTGACTGTTATTTTCATAATTATTTGTTCGTTATTTTATGACTGTTATTTTCATAATTAAGTGACCGTTATTTTCATAATATGTGTGTTATTTCATGACCGTTATTTTCATAATTATGTGTCCATTATTTTCATAATTATGTGACCGTTACATATCTTTTCTTAACTATAAATAGAGGGCAATAGTCCTCATTTTTAAGATACAACTTAACAACTCAGAAACTACTATTGGTAGCAAACCAAAGAAAAATATACAAAATTGTTTTTTGAAGTTTTCTGAGCAACATATATATTTTAGAGTTATAGTTTCGAACTTCATCAATGTAGTGAAGCTTCGAGAAAAAAAAGATTCTAGACTATTTTATCCTAGGGATGACGAGGTTGTGTTTGCTTGCACGAGTTTGGACTGAGTCGCGAAATGTCTTAAAAAGAGCAAATTAGTCCACGATTCAACACAAGCAGTACATTTCAGTATATTGTTAATATTGTTCTTATATAGTTTTTTACATATTTGTTCCATCAATTTGTTATATATTATTTGTTACTTTCACTTTACTTTTAATTTATTTCTTTCTTTTTTCTTTCTAATCGTTAAAAAAATTGTTGTAACAATAATTCTTAAATGTGAAATGAATTGATTTTTTTTTTCTTATAATTAATCAAAGTAAATGAATGAAAAGCTTATTAATAATATTATACTTTATAGTACATGTCTCAAATATTAAAACAAGGAAATACATAACATAAAAGATGTTTAAAATATATGCATAAATTTTGAATATGCTACAAGGGGTTGAAAGTTTATCCATCTTGCATCACGTTGGTTAAGACTACGAATGAATGAGAACGTGAGAAAGAGAAGAGAAAAGAAGGATGATATGTAATTACAAAGATAATTTTCATTAATGAATAATGAAATACATGAGTGGTTATATACAACTCAAGTTTAAATAACTAACAAATTGTTAGTTATGAACACAATGATTGACATATCAAGTTAGTGACATAATTATCATAACAGCTAGCATAAATCTATAATTCTAACATCCTCTCGAACATATGACTGTGGAAAAATCATAAGTTTGCATATAAGAGAGCAAAATCTTGATTGACCTTAAAGTTTAGTGAGAGAATGTGCCACTTGATCTATTGAGGCTGTAAACCTAACATCATTTAATATGCATAACAGGATTTGCAGTTAAATGTTTAGCACTTATGCAATCTGTAAACAACATTGATTTAAGAATTTAAAAGAACACACAATTCCTTCAAAACAAATATAATCTAAATCACCTCACACGCTGCATGAGCTAATGCTCCATATTCGATCTCGACACTGGACCATGACACCACTTTTTGCTTTACAGACATCCAAGAAATGAGTTTATCATGAAAAATACATGCAATAGGAACTAGTTGAGTTTTCATCATCAGGGCCACTTGCCCAATCTGAATCCTAGAAGCCAATAAGGCCAAGTACATCAGTTTTATTAAATCGTAAACTTTGCTTGAAAATACCTTTGATGTAGCAAAGTACTCTCTTAGTAGCCTTTCAGTGGACGTCAATGGAAGAGTAAAGAAACGAACAGGGTTTATTCACTAAAAAGGCAATATTAGGCTATGTGATTACACAGTATTGAAGAGTGCACAGTATTGAAGAGCACCTACAGTACTCATATTCAGCGAGGGATCTTCTAAGGATATGCCACCATGATTTGAAATTGTGCAACCATAATCTCAAATAATTGTAAATATTAGATGTGACTTAGGGAACTTAATAGTTAAAAAATAATGTGTCACAAATAGGTTGTGTTTTGTCTAAATTTTATACATAAATAATTTTCCTTACAAGAAATTATTTGTTAAGTGATGATATATTATTTGAGGTTAATAAAATTTAAAATTAATATAATAATAAATTTTTTTTTTTGAAAAACACAAATACTTAAAACTTAGACAATGAGAGTACCTTATTGGGATCATTATCCTTATGATATAAATTCATCATTGTGAGATGGAAATATATGGTCAACAGTTATCAACCAAGTCAAAAGGATTGTCTGAGGTACCTTATTGGGATCATTATCAATAGTTATAAATTCATCATTGTGAGATGGAAATATATGATCGTCAATATCAGACATGGACTTCAGAGAACAATGGAGAAACGTCTTCCTTATATGTGTTGGGCAGAATCGAAAGAATATAACATGTTGGGTTCTCATATTATTCAAGTTATGATAGAAAAAGTTCGAATAATTCGATGATAAGCTCTAGCATGGCTCCAAATAGGCAAAAGTATCGTGCTGACAATGAAGAATCATCAGCTCATACAGTTCTTCAGACTTTTCTAGATTATTCGACGAGTGGGAGATACGGATTATAAGTTGCAAAAATTGCCTTCTCACAAAGCGAACTAAATAAAAAAAAGTTAGAAAGAGACCATGGAGGTTGGGGCTCATAAAGTTACTTTGTATACTGTGTATATTTTATTTTAATAACTTTATTTTCCCAAAATACATCTAAAATACATATAATTAACTCTTTTAACAGTTTAAAATTAAATTTAAAGATTATAATATATTTTTATCAGATATTTTTAAAAAAAATTATATTTTATGAAATTGTTTTGTATTATTTTTGAGTACTTTTTTTATTGCATTTTTTATCCAAATATGATACCACTATAAATACAATAGATAAAAGTGTCCAAAAATACTAAAAATTTCATAAGATATAAAAAGAATTTTAAAAATAGAATTAGACAAAAGAAATAAGATTAAATATTATATTATTCAAATTTAGTTTTCAAAATATTACTAAAATATCTTAATTTTGTAAAGAATGATCTAAATGTCACTTTTAATATCAAACTGAATAAAATGTTTTAATAACAAAAATCAAGTGACTATTAGCATACTTAATCTAGGAAACCCAATATCAACGTACTTCATAACTGATTTTATTCATAGTGAATATGGTCGGAGAAAACATCAACTTGAAAAAGTTACATGAAAGTTAGCTAGAGATCATCATCTTTATTTGTGTTAGGAGAGAATTTAATGTTTTAGAGATTCTAATGATTTTTAATAATAGGTAAAAAATATTAATAAATAGACAAATTTAATATTCTCTTCGTTAAAAAAATATATATAATACTTAATAAACAGATATCTGAGTTACATAAGTCAGAGTTCTTATACATGTAGTTAAAATACATACAATATAATTCACATAAAATCAAGTCATTGTTAGAGTTACATAAACCAAGTCGCTACATGTATACTACCTGAGGCTGCCTAAATTGGTCACCTTTAGGATGGTGTTAGCAAGCCTTGATGTTCAACAAGCTTTGATCTTTAGCTCATCAAATCATTATATAGTAGTGAGGTATCCTATATTACTAGTTCACATACTTATTATATGTATAATATCAAATAATCCGTTTTTTCCAATCTCTTAATTTTATAAAGTTTTTAAAAATATTACATATTTACACAAATTTATAGTTAAATTTAATAAATTTTATTGAAATTTTTTATTTCTATCATTATATTAGTAGTTTAGTTATAAAAATAAAAGATAACAGTAAATAAAATAATAATTATTTTAATAATTGTTAAAGTAAAGTTAACTATAACTATTATTTGTAATCAAAATTTAGTTTATTATGTTTAATTACATAATAAATATATATAATTGAGATTTTATGTTTACTTTACCTATTTAATATACAATTTATATTAAGTTTTTTTAGTGAACAATCCGATCAAAATTAAGAAAACCGAACCTCTTGTAAACAATCTCAGCCTTTGCCTTCTACCCCACCCTTGTAATTATTTAAACGAAAAATGATGATAGACTCCCCACCCCGTTATCATTCCTATTACAAACTATCATTAATAAAACTTATCTTATACTATTATATAAACGAGAATACACAATGAATAAATTTTATATGATTTTAAAGCTAATTATTAATTTGTATAATTTGTTATTATAAATAAATATTAGTTAGTTTTTTCAAGAATGTGCTTTAGGCCCGTGAGCGAGAAAAGAAAGATTGCAAGAGAGGAAAAATCTTCTTAGTTTTTACTGATCGGAAAAATAATATGAGAAGCTGAAAATTACATACTTGATAAGGTAGAGGAGTTGACTTATGTACAAGATTAACTAGGAAAATTAACTAACAAACTCTAACCAAACTAACTAATTGAAATAACATAAATTGAAATAACAGAAATTAACTACTGTTATCTATTTAATACGGCCCCCTCAAGCGGCCCGTGGACATCGAGTACATCCATCTTGGAAATAAAAAAATGAAATTGAGTAGAACCCAAAGCTTTGGTGAGAACATCAGAAATCTGATGATTGAACAACACATGAATGGTTTTAATAATCCCATCTTGAATCTTATCTCAGATCAGATGACAATTAATGTCAATATGTTTGGTCCTGGAGGATCAAATTTAAAACAATATGAAGAACATATTGATTATTACAAAAAATAGTGGTTGACTAAATATGAGAAATTTCCAAATCAGTGAGTAAATACTTTAACTATTGAATTTTGCAAACAATGGATGTCATGGCTCTATATTCTACCTCTGTAGAAGAATGAGAAACATTATTTTGCTTCTTAGATTTCCAGGAAATGAGAGAATTTTCAAGGAAAATATAGTAACTGGTGATGGAACGACGAGTATCTTGGCAAGTAACCTAATCCAAATCACAGAAGGCATTAAGGTGGAGTGAGGAAGTTTCTTAGTAGAATAATCCTTGAGAAGGGTTATTCTTGGTATATTGTAGAACACAATGGGCTAAGAGAAGATGAGGATGTCATGGTGTAGCCATAAGCTAACTAAGGACATTAATAGCATAAGTGATGTCTGGTCTTGTGATGGTAAGATATAACAAACGGCTAACCAGCCTGTGAGAATAAGATGGATCTTCTAACAATGCACCATCTGACTTGTTCACTTTTAGATTTTGTTCCATAGGGAATTTGGCTAGTTTGCAACCAAGAAAACCACTATCACCTAATATATCTAATGCATATTTGCACTCACAAACAGAAAGACCTTGCTTAGTTTGAGTAATGTCTCGACTAAGAAAGTATTTCAAAGGACCAAGTTCTTTCAATTTGAAAGACTAATGAAGGAAGATCTTCAAGTTGTCAACTGCTATCTGATCCTTGCTAGCTATAACAATGTCATCAACGTAGATTAGTAACGCAATGAATCTTGAACCTTGAGAGCATGTAAAAAGAGAATAATCTTCTTTGGATTGAATAAACCTGTGATGAATAATGGTAGATAAAAATTTGGAAAACCATTGGCGGGAAGCCTACTTGAGTCCATATAAGGATTTGTGCAATTTACATACCCTAGAGTCATGTGGAGAGCTAAAAACTGAAGGCAAATCCATGTATACTTCCTCATGAAAATCCCGTGTAGAAAAACCTTATTAACATCCAATTGCTCTAAAACCCAGTGTTTTGCAACTGAAATGGCTAGCAAGCATCAAATAGTGGGAAGTTCAGCCACAGGAGAAAAAATTTCATGGTAGTTTATTCCTTCTTGTTGAGTATAACCTTTGGCTACTAATCAAGCTTTTTACCTCTCGATAGTGCTATTGGATTTGTATTTAATGCAATACACCCACTTACATCCAATAGTATACTTGTTAGGAGATAAAGGAACAAGTGTCCAGGTATGGTTCTCTTCCAAGGCTGTAATTTTAGAAGTCATTGCATTCCTCCAATGGGATTGTTGCACAGCTTGATGATAAAATTGAGGCTCAAATTCAATTGTAATTGCTAATACAAATTTTTTATAGGAATGGGAAAGTTGGTTATAAGATAGGGATGTAGTGATATCATATGGCTGATTTGAAGGGTGAACTTTTTGGAAACTTGAGTTGATTTATGTAGATGTGGATGGGGAGGAAAGGGAAGTTTCATTTGACAGTGGTAATCATGTAGATAATCAGGAGCATTGTGAGTTCTATTTGAACGACATGGTGGTGAAACCAAAGGAGTAGAAACAATAGAAGAAAGAGATGATGGGGATGATAAAATGTGTTCTATATCAGGAATGGGGCGAGGTAGAAAAATGTGAGGAAATGATGCAATACGCATGAGTGTATTTGGGGGTTGAGGTGTAGATGAATTAGATTTATGAAAAGGAAATGTTGCTTCATGAAAAAAACATCCTTACTGATGAGGAAGGTATTTGTGTTAAGATCAAACAACTTGCAACCCTTTATGGCAAAAGGATATCCAAGGAAAACAAACCTTCTAGCTCGTGGATCAAATTTGGTTTGATTTTGAGCTAAGGTAGATACATATCAAAGGCAACCAAATACCTTAAGATGTTGATAAGTGGGGGGAGATTTGAACAGAAGTTCATAAAGAGATTTTTTTTGAGAGCAAAGGAATGGGAATTCCATTAATGAGATAGGTTTCCTTTAAGAGAGAATCTCCCCAAAAACTCAAGGGGATATTGGATTGAAAGATGAGATCTCAGGCTACATCGAGTATGTGTTGATGTTTTCTCTCATCCACAAATATTTGTTGAGGTGTATCTACACAACTTAGTTGATGTATTACTCCTTTATAGGAATAGAAATATTTCATCTCGAATTTGCGACCATTGTCACTTCTTAGTGACTTTATTTTAGTCTGAAATTGAGTTTCAACTAAAGTAAAGAAAGATTTAAGTATGTTGTGTACTTCAGACTTGGCTTTTAGCAAATAAATCCATGTAGAATGTGTGCAATCATTAGCTATGGTAAGGAAATAGTGATCATCATCATATGTGGCGACAACAAAAGGACTACCATTTTATATCATAATGTATTAAATCAAAAGGTGATGCAAAAAATGATTGTGAAAAGGATAAGATAAACGTTTTTGTTTGACAAGAGGACAAATTGTACAATCATGAAGTATGTTTTTAGAAATAGGAAAGGAAATATCAGTATTTTGTAACAATGACATTCTTAAGAAAGAAGGACGGCCTAGCCTATAATGCCATAGATATGTAAGTGCATTAGTAGAGGAGTTATTTGAAGAGTGTGTAACAGAAAAACTGGAAACAACATTGGTTGCTAGTTTTTGTAGAATATAGAGTCCATCATTTTTCTTACCCAGTCCAATCATCATCCAATTGATAAGGTCCTAAATAAAACAATGATTGAACAAAAAAATAAGACTAAATTTCATAAATGAAATGAGATTACTTATTGATAAAAGATTGAAGTGAAAATTTGGAACACAGAATACACCAGTTAGAATAAAGGAAGGATAGAATTTTACATTTCTAACATGGGTAACTGGAATAGAATTCACATTGAGAAGATTAACAGATAAACTTTCCACAGTAGTCACATTAGTTAGGGTAGACATAGAGTGAACCATATGGTTTTTTACTCCAATGTAAATGATCCATTCATTTGATCGTGTATGTGTATGCAAATGACTGCTAAGGGAAAAATAGAAGTACCAAAAAGATGTTGGGTGGAATTAGTAAGGTTTGCACTTACTGCTTGATGATTTATATCAGAAAGATTTGAAGATTGGAAAGAGTTAAGGTACTTTAAAAACTACTGGTATTGAACCTAAGATATTGGAAGCTGTGAAGTATCATGTGAGACTGATTCTAAGGATGAATTGGAAATCATCTTTTCCTAAATAGTAGCTTGGTTTGCATGATGATTTGACTTATTTTGAGTATTTTTCCCCTTGGATCTATATTCTGCTGGATAATCGTGCAGTTTGTAGCACACAATAGCTGAATGCCCATCTATACCACAATGACTGCATATAGGTCCACACAATTTGTAGCATGAATCAACAATGTGTCCTAAAATACCACAGTGAGTGCATTTAGGTTTTTCCTTTCTCATTATGTTTTTGTTACTCGCATTTGTAAAGGAGTTTTCAACTTTATATAGGTAAATTGTTGGGTTAAAGGAAGGTGATTGAGAGGCGATCTACTTTTGTTTCTCTTCTTGTAAAATGAAAACAAACACTTTGTTGATGGAAGGCATTGGATCCATTAGTAAAATCTGACCTCGAACCTGTGAGAAGTTGTCATTAAGTCCCATTAAAAATTGCAAAATGCATTCTTTTTGTTGATACTCTGAAAGAGATTTGAAACCTCCACATATGCATTTTCCATAATTGCATTGAGGAATCAATTTATAATTGGATAGTTCATCCCAAAGGTCTTTCAGTTTGGTGAAATAATGACTAATAGACATTTGTTCCTAGGTGAGATTTGATAAATCCTTTTGTAACTAAAAAATGCATGGGCCAATGGCTTGTGAGAAATGATCTTGAAGATCTTTCCAAAATTCTTGAGCTGTATTGAGATAGATCACGTTCACAGCAATATCCTTGGATATTGAATTGAATAGCCATGACAAAACCATAGTGTTGTAGCGAGATCAAGCAAAGAAATTAGCGTATGTAGAATGCAAAGGTTTGTTAATGGAACCATCAACAAAACCTGCTTTGTTCTTAGCTGTAAGCGCTAAGATCATAGATCGGTTCCAAGTTTGGTAGTTGTTTCCATCCAAGAGTTGAAACCAAAGGAATTCCAAGATTATCACCATTTTGTATATGATGGAGATTATTGATTTCTTTTGAAGCGGAATGAAAAGAAGAAGAAGAATTTGTGGAAGCCATTAAAACTCTAATTTTGCTTTGATACCATTTCAAGAATGGGTTGTAGGCATATGAGCGAGAAAATAAAGATCACAAGAGAGGAAAAATCTTCTTGATTTTTACTGATTGGAAAAATAATATGAGAAGCTAAAAATTACATACTTGATAAGGTAGAGGAGCTGGCTTATATACAAGATTAATGAGGGAAATTAACTAACAAATTCTAACAAAACTAACTAACTGAAATAACATAAATAACAGAAATTAACTACTACTATCAGTTTAATAAGTTTCTAATAGCTTATAATTATTAAACTAATAAGACTTCTACTTTTAATCAATTTTTCAAAATCGTTGTGATTTTGTAGGATGGGAAAAAGGTATGGGAAATATATATATAGAATATTGATGGTGCTTTAATGGTTATCAAAGATTACCATCTTAATTTGCCAACTGTTACGGATGACTGTGAAGGTAAAAGGAGAAAATGATGTGGCAAGCATGAGTGGTTATGGCAAGACAAATGATGTGGCTCAACAATCACACAACATTGGTGATCTATCTGATAGCATGCACCAAAGCTACACTAGATTGCATAGATTGAAAGGAATCAAAGCTCAATAAATTGATATTGTTTTCGTGTGCTGGGAACAAAATGTAATTCTATTTTGTTTAATTTCTTGATCTCTTCTTCTATGCATTTCCCTTCTACTTCCTGATTGCTTTTCTTTTCTTTATTTGTCATGATATCAGAGTGTGCTTGCATTTGAGTTTGGTAAATTTTCAGCTGCAATAGTTGAAATACAAGGAGTTATCAATACTCAACAAAGCACGTAAATCATCTTGAATCAATCTAGTTGAGATATTTTCACTTTTTACAATATTATAGTCTCTATAAACTAAATCACAACAATTTTTCAATTTGGAAAAATCAACTATTAAAAATTCTTCTTTGCCTTAAGCTTGATATCTCTGTTCTTAATGAACCCCAAACCAGTTGATCTCAAATGATGAGGTTAATCCAAACTTTAAGACCTAGAAGAAACAAGATGAAATGTTGGGATGCTGGTTAATCTCATGCCTGACTAAAGACATTCTCAAGCTCATATCTGGTTTAAATACCTCACATGAAGCTTGGATAAAACAAAAAAAAATTATGCATCCAAATCTCGTGCTAGAGCCATATAGGTTAAGAAAGAACTTCAAAATCTTAAGAAAGGTAACCTTAACATCAAAGACTATGTATTGAAGATTAAAATCTTAGCTTATGAATTTTAAGAATCTGGCTATGGGTTAAGTGAGGAAGAAATATTGATGAGTGTTTTAGGAGGATTACATGAGTAACATGACAATGTTTTTTCAACTTTTACTGAAAGAATGCTCTCTAAAACTATAACCATTGATGATGCTAAAGCTTTATTGCTTAGCCATGAATGCAGAATTAAAAGAAGAAAATTTGTTTCACTCTCACCTTTATCTTCTGTTAACTTGTTTGGTAAAAATGTTCAAAACCAAGGTGACCAGTAATTGTATAATAACAATTCAAATGTAGCATCATGATCTGATTTTTGTACAAATATGTCTCACCCGTACATCTACAAACAACAACCTACCTTTTCAAGGAAAAATGCAGTTTTCCAACGACAATTCGTTTGTTGGAAATGAATAGTGTGGTAAAAGTGCTCGTTGTGGTAGAGGAAGCCCTCAACTCATTGCCAGCTTTATGGAAGAATGGGTCATATGGTAGCCAATTACTGGCATCGATTTGATAAAATTTTAATCTCACTTGAACCTATTGGTAACATATTCTGAACACCACCTATTCCACCTTATCAAATTGCTTCTCATTTCCAAAATCAAACCCCATGACCTTATACTTCTCATCCTTTTAATTACTATAACCAAGGCCACAGATGCAATCATTGGCTATGCCAAACACTCAACCCTTTCTTAGCAATCCACCTATGCCATCTGCTAACTTTACTCATCCAATTTTCCTTTATACACCACCTTTTACAGCCCCTTTTTCACAACCATATGCACCTCAACCTTGTACTTATCCATCAATAGCAAAATATAGCCAAGAACCTCGTTGGTATCCTAACTTAGGAACCAATCACCATGTTACCTCTGATCCTAAAAATTTGACTACTTCTAAAAACTATGCAGGCCTAGATAAACTGATGTTAGAAAATGGTAAGAGCATTGATGTGTCGTCTAGTTGTTTCAATTATTTTTCATCACAATTTGGTCTGTCACGCTCTATGTCTTTAAATAACATCTTACATGTTCTTGATATAGCCAAAAAGTTATTAAGTGTTTCTCAATTTGCTTAAGGAAACAATATATTTTTTGAATTCCATCTTACCTTTTGTTATGTTATAGATCAAATGTAAAGGACTATGCTACTCTTAGGTCATGAGTTATCATATCTCTTATTGTGTGTAATAAGAGATAGGTTGTTTGAGTTTGAGAGTGGTCCTCAACATTAGGAGTAGTTACACTTATAGTTACTGATCTGTGATTTTTTATCACACATTGGGTGGTGTTGATTTGGAGGTGAGCTGGGTTCATGTGTTGAACCAGGTTTTTGTGGAAGTAGCAAGCAAAAGTAACAATGGGAAATTAGAACGAAGGTCCCAACTAATAAAGGTATTGGTGCTTTTTTTTCCTATCATAGTTTTAATTGTTTTATTGATTAATGAATTATTTGCTACTGAGTCGTTGCCTTAAATAACCTAGGGATATTACCACATATATAGGGTTTCTATGTGGGTTTACCTCGTTATATATGTTGCTATGCATGATCTACTTTTTTGTTAGTATAATATGAGTTTCTATTGCCTCTCTTCCATCATACTAGATTTAGACTCTAATTTGAAAGCCTATTTATTTTCCATGGTTATATGCTTTTTTTTCCTATCCATGTAGCATACTTATATCTTTCTAATTATTACTTCTACTTTTTGATCATGCATTTTTAGTGTGAGTCTCTAAGGAGTTTATATCTCCTTACCCTAGTATTATACTAGATGTTGGACTCTTTGTTATGGTTTGTTATGTAATGTATGATTGCATTCTATGAAAGTACTATCATCACTTTCTGAATATGTTTCCACATATGAGGTCATGAAGAGATTGGAAATCCCTTATAGTTTTTTAGTATGTATGATTGTATTGCATGTTATGTGATGTTTGTTATGTTTGTGCATGTTTCTAGCTTGGACAGAAGCTTGTGAGACACACTATCAATAGTGTATTTTTTTTGTAGTTTGTTCTTTCTTACTACAGATTGTTTTTGTTGTGTATAGAATTGAGAATGTTATTTTGTACTTCTATTGTGTTAATTGCCCAATTCATATTGTAAGACTTGATTGGTCTAATTGATATAGAGCTCATAAAAAGATTCCATGGGTTGAAATTTTCACCCTTCGTCTAGGTCCCAGTTACCTATTTGAGTTAGAAGAATAATTAACCTTTGTGTAATTGCTCATACATATAGGAATATTCATTTGGTATCTAATGGGTCACCTCTTTTTAGGCTTAACTACCTGAGTGCTCGATCGTAGAGCTCTATCTACATATACATACACCTTGCATGTTTGTGCCCTATGTCACCAGTGGTGTGAGCTGCTATTATTATATGAGATTGTTTTCTCTATATGCTTTTGTTTTTTTGCATGTTCCCTCTTTTCTTATTTATACATATCACTTTTTCTCTCTACTTATTTGTCTTACATAGTATGTTAATAGTCCTACTTACTACTATGCATGTTGGTTTGATCCTTTACCAGTATTATTTCCCGCTAATTACTTTGACATACTTTTTTGTGTGTTTTCCTTGCTTACTTCTTCGATTACTATTTGCATGAGCATCATGTCACATGTTTTTCTTCATGCAATGTCAATGCTTTTGGATTTCCCTTTTGTAGTCTTGTCATTCATATGCCATGTCGTATAGAATACATCCCACTTGTTTTACACTACTACAAAAAAGGGTATATAAGTCGATATGTAAAGTCGGTTTTTGGAAAAAACTGATTTTTAATGAATTTAAAGTCGGTTGTCCACGTCAACCGACGTTATCCACGTGACGTAGCATCGGTTATCCACGTCAATCGACGCTATCCACGTGGATAACGTCGATTAACCACGTCAACCGACGCTACGTTACGTGGATAGCGTCGGTTGACGTGGACAACCGACACTATCCACGTAACGTAGCATCGGTTAACCATGTCAACCGACACTATCCACGTAATATATGCCTCTCGTCTCATTTTGTATGCAGATTACCAGTTTTCTTCCTCTCTCCTTTTCCTCACTCAGAACCATTTTCTCCCAAAATCTTAACCGTACGCCACCTTCGTTCTACATTTCAAGCCACCTCCAACCACCATTTGAACGTCCATTTGTAAGTTATATTTCTCTTCTCACATTATCTGTCAGATCTTCTTATTTTTTAGCAAAATATTAAAATCTGTTTATGGGTATTTTCTGTTATTGCTTAGCCAAAATCAATCTGAATCTATGCTAATTTTATCAGCGTGTAAATGTAATTCGTTAATTAGGAACAACGAATTTTTATTCGTTAATTAAAAACCTAACATCTCGATTTGGGTTTTTCTTGGGCATTTTCTTTGTGTGGTTTGTACACCTTTAATTAGTTAAGCAGTTAATTAAGGTTTGACAAAATCCAATTCATATTCACAATCACAGAAGAAAAACCTCTTGCATTTTTACATTAAAGAACTTGAATTAACTACTTCAAATGTATTATATATCTTTTGGTTTTATATCCAATGCGTGCGGTTCCACAAGCACTTTTGTTAAAAGTTCATTTAGAGAGCATTTCTGTAAATATATATCAACTTAAGATACATTTACAATTTAGATTGCTGAAAAACAAAAGTATGTCAATAATCTGCCACTTTATTTGACCACACCTAAAAAATATGTTTGACTTAGTTTATGCAGAATGCATGCAGCTAGCTTATCAATTTGTTTTATATTTTGTATAAATTTTTGATTTAGTTATTTTTTTTGTTTGCTTGTAATAATAATGTTTGACTTATTAATTGTATGTATTCAATAATATCTGAAATGTTGTGTGGGTTTGCGTGGATATATTTATTTATACGTATAATTAATATTACTTTGTAATTATGATATAGTAACATGCTTAGAAATTAGAATCAACCGCGTGATTGGTTTTTATATATATATTCATGAAATATAGTTGCTTATTTTTTAATTTGTATATAAATGGTTTTGTAAAATGATTAAAATGATAACTATTTTGCATTATGTATGTTTTGATATATATTCTAATAATTAGGAAATTTATATATAATAATACATAATTAAGTAATATGTTTAATTAATGTCATTAATAGAAAATGGACAAATCTTGGATGTCAAAGTGTAGAATTGAGCAAGACTATATTTCTGGAGTTGAAAGTTTCATGGAATTTGCTTATAGAACTAGTAATACTGGCAATAGTATGATTCGATGCCCATGCGTTAAATGTAAAAATGAGCGATTTCATGAATTTGATGAGGTTAAGTATCACCTTATCCGTAATAGTATTCTATTGAGCTATAAATGTTGGTATTATCATGGAGAAAATATTGATAATACTCATGGAGAAAAGTACAATAAGAATGTGGGTGGATTACATACATCATATCATAATGTACAGACAGAAAATATGTTTCGTGGTGTTGAAGATGAATTACGCGAGGATGATCCCGAAACCTTTAATAAACTTATAGAAGATGCCGAAAAACCGTTGTATCCAAAATGCAAAAAATACACTAAGATGTCAGGATTGGTTCATTTGTACAATGTCAAGTGAAAACATGGTTTTTTTGACAAGGGATTTACAGAATTACTAAATCTACTAGTCGATATGTTTCCTGAGGGTATTGAATTGCCATCTTCAATGTATGAAGTGAAGAAATCTCTTAGTCGATTTGGCATGGAATATCAAAAGATTCACGCTTGTCCTAATGATTGCATTCTTTATAGAAAAGAATATGAGACATTACATGATTGTCCTATGTGTAAAGAATCGAGATGGAAGCATGGTACAAATGAGAGTACAAAACATAAGAAAGGCATGCCTGTAAAGGTTCTTTGGTACTTTCCTCCGATCCCTCGCTTTCAAAGGTTGTTCAATAGTAAATATACATCAAAGATGTTGACTTGGCATTCAGATAATCGATCTGATGATGGGGTGCTACGTCATCCTTGTGATTCTCCAAATTGGAAAGTAGTAGATAATTTATCTCCTCAATTTTCATCTGATCCGCGCAATCTGCGTCTTGCCATTGCTGCTGATGGAATTAATCTACATAGTTCCCTCAGTAGTAGATATAGTTATTGGCCAGTAATTATGGTAACATACAACCTTCCTCCCTGGTTGTGTATGAAAAGAAAATTCATGATGTTAACATTATTGATCTCAGGACCGAAACAACCCGGTGTTGATATTGATGTATATTTACAGCCTCTGATAGATGATTTAAAGACGTTGTGGAATGATGGTGTAAATGTTTACGATGCATATAAAGAAGAATACTTTAACGTGAAGGGGGTCGTTTTATGGACAATTAATGATTTTCCTGCCTATGGAAACTTATCAGGACATGCAACAAAAGGTTATAAGGGATGTCCTATATGTAGTGATGGAACTTCTGCAAAGTATCTTGTTCACAGACGAAATATGTCTTATAGAAGACATAGAAGATTTTTGCCATCTGGACACAAGTTTAGATACCAAAAGAAACCGTTCGATGGTGAAGAAGATCATGATCATGCAACTCGATGATGAGCGAAAACCGACATTGCCGATTCTTGCCAATACTTTGGTTTTAATATTTATAAAACTCTCGCAAGTGTACGAATCATTTCGAAGAAAATGATAAGTATACTCCCAAGGTCGATCTAAGGAAGGAATGTATGTGGTTTTTAATTTATTATTCAAACTTTTAAAAACGAAATTAAATCCTAAACATCCTGTCACGATAGTTTGGTTTTTGTGTTCCTAATCTAATAACATAAAATAAACATATATACAGATTAATTAAATATAATCTAATAACATAAAAATAAACATAGATACAAATTCAATAAATAATTATCTAAAAATAAACATATATACAGATTCAATAAATATTCATGCAAATTTTTATCATTTATATTAGCGGAGAATTTATGGATATAATAACTAAATTAATTATGCTTGCTCATATTATCTAGGTTATTAAAGATATAAATTGATATTTTATTGATTCTTTTTTTTTTATATAAATACCACCTTTGGTGGGGTTAGATATTCTTTGTTAACCTAACAAATCTATTAACACTTATGGGTGGGGTTGATAACTAATATGCTTAATTAAATTAATTCCTTTTTCTAAGAGATTGAAAGTGAACCATTTAAATGCCACCTTTGGTGGGGTTAGACAGTTTAAACTTTATTCAAGGTGTCCAAATTAAACTTAAGAATTTAATTATCCGAGTACTAACTTTCAAGTTTTAAAACCACTATTGAAAACATGTTGTCAATACATTTTCACATAATAATTCTTATAAAAAATTTTGAAATAGAATTTCACTCTAACTACCGGGCGATTGTACCAACAAATAAAAGAGCACTACTCTAAATTAGACCGGATAACTAAACCTTAAAATCTAATTTTCAGGTTTAAGTTTGTAATGAAAAATAATATATTTCTCTCTAACATTCTTAATATAAAATCTTGAATAAAAACAAAATCAATTCATTTTAAAGATTTTTACCTATTTAATATTTCGCAAGCATAACAACGTCGTTATTACATCATTTTTACTAAACAGCCAGCATAGTTAAATTTAACCACAAACAAATTAAATATAACATGTAAGAATAAAGCATAAAAATAACTGTAAAGAAAATAAAATCCTTACAGAACTTCGACGCTATTCCCGTAGCTAGAAAACCTCCAAGCGGAATTTGCACTCCCATTTATTGAATCAAAAATCTAAACTATTACAAAAACATTACAAGTTCCTCTCAAAAAGAGAAGAACTCTACAACTAAGAGAATTGAACTAAAAACTAAGAGAAAAACTAAGAAAAGCTTAGAAACTAAGAAAGAAACTAAGAAAAACTTAAAAACTAAGAAATGAGAGAAATAAAGAAGACATAAGTGTGTTTTTAAGGTGTGATTTGAAGTGAAGGGAAGGGGGGTATTTATAGGTGAGGATGGAGAGAAAAAATGAGTAAAAAAATATTAAAAAATGTAAAAACGCGTATTGGAATTGCTGATGTCATTAATGACGTCAGCATGACGTCACAGGGCGGCTGCACGTGAAAAATGGGGCGAAAACGCGTTGGGCGCGCAGCTCGGTGGGCGTGAACAGTGCCCGCGCGCTGGGGTGTGTGCGGCTGGGCGCTGGGCTGCGTGCGCGGTTGGGCTGCGGCGCGCGATTTCCGTCTTTTTGACATTTTTGACCTTTTCGACCCATTTTGTCCAATTTTTCCATGTTTGTTGACTTTTTCCCACTTATTTATTAATATATTTGTGATGTATTGCTTCAAGTATTCCTCTTTTAGTCTTTAAATTGCGTTTTAAGCCAAAATACCTGAAAAAACAATAAGAATACACGTGATTCCGAAAAAGACAAATTTATATAAATATATGATAAAACATATAAATATATATATTTTTAATCAATTAATGTACATAAAATCATGGTTATTTTAGTGCTTTTTGAGCACTCATCACAACCCCCAACCAGCTTCTTGCTAGTCCCTTAGCAAGAGAAGCGATAAAAGCTAAAAATTAAACTATCCTAAATCACTTTCGTGGATTGAAACAGTTGCATTTAGCCTATGTAACAAGCCTTTAAACCCCTAGGTTGCCCTAGTGGACGAGTTTGAGTCTCGTGAGGGTTTTCAGTAATGATACCCATAAACATTGAACTAATTGTAAAAATCAAAAGAAACTATAAAAACAATCAAATCAAAAACTACAATTACAACACAATCAAAAATTAATTTAAGAATAAAAGAAAACAACATATCACAAAAATTTCTCACACTTTTTAATCTCCTTTAAGATCATAATTAAAATCTCAAGCATAAGTTATTTTAATCTCTTTAAACAATCATGATTTTATTATAATAATTAGTCGAAAATCATTTTCATATTTCATTTCAAAAATGTGTCAATTTAATTTTACCCAATTTCAGTGTCATGAATCAGAATTCGCTTCGACTCTATTCCTCACAAGTCAATACTCTCAAAGCACTGAATCCTATGGGTTCAAACACTCATACTAATTTATATGCGAAAGAGTTGATGTATAGAAATGAACTAATATGTTCGCATATGTATAAAGAATAAAGGCTCAAAGTGTTATTTTAACATTGATCTCATGAAAGGAATCGAATGTATAAATTATAAAGATATCATATATAAAAATTATTTTCATGCATAAATTAAACTCATTAAGAAAGAATTTCAAGATATATGCTTTTTACAAATGAAGAAATTGCAATGACTTTTTAGGGAATTTACTTCCTATATCTTTCTTTTGTATTTAGCCTTTACTCACAACTTTGTTGGCAATGTGGGTCATAGTATGTAGATGATACTATTTTTTTATCTCTCTATACATTTTTTTTTCAATATATGTATTTTTTAGAGAGTCAACCCATGTACAGATTGTACATTTTTTTTTGGATTTTGGTGAGTGGTTAATTTTGTGGCTTTTCTGTTTGATCTTGGTTTAGGTAACCCCAGATATGTCTTTTTGTTTTTGTAGCAGTAATGCATGAATGAGATATAAGCATATACTATCAATTTCTACTCAAATCGTTTAATCTAAACAAAAATAATAATCAAAAATATATGATACTCTATTAAGATGAGAAAAAATTCATACATTCAATGCTAATACCTATAGAGATCATCTAAACTTTTGAATAAATAAGAAATGTGTTTGGAGTAGAAAAAATATATATTTCACTCTGAATAAAAGAAATTAGGTTCAAATTATATCTCACAAGGGTAGTCTCCACTAAAAAAATTCATAAACACCGATTTTGGGTTTAATATAATTTCCACATTTTATCAAGAAATACTAGTTATGACAAAAACTAACTAATTATAAAAAATAATTACAAAATATTTCATGATATGTTTTCAAAAATTAATCTAACAGTACCAAAGACTTAACTATTTACTTAAATTTGATTTAAAGAAATGATAAATTTTTGTGAGAATTTTTTTTTATTATGCATGGTAACTTTTCACCACCCCCAACCTAGAACTTACATTGTCCTCAATGTAACAACTGCAAATTAAAGATAAAGAGAAAAGAGGAGAAAGATTACCTATTTCTTGAGAATGTGTAAGTAGTAATGAAGAAATGCAGGTGCATCCATCATATTCATCATTAAAGTGTATACAGACAGATTGCTGTGAACTTCTAACATCTCAACAAATATTTTAGTTTTAACAATTTTAAAAATTATTCACATATAAGTAAACTAAAATAAACAATAAAATTAAGTAAATAAAACAAATAACAAAAAATTACCTAACATGATGGGTTGCCTCCCATCCAGCGCTTAGTTTAACGTCTTAGCAAGACGTATCTTTTTGGTGCTAAGGGTTACTCAGCCAAATGCAATCCATTTCAGCAATGTTGTTTGGTTCTTCTAAATAAGGCTTGACACGATGGCCATTAACTTTGAACGTTTTTTGTGTCTTGGAGTCCAATAGTTCTACCACTCCATGTTCAGATACCTGAACTATTTTGAATGGTCCATCCCATCTTGATCTCAGCTTTCCTGGAAACAATCTCAAACGAGAGTTAAATAAAAGAACTTTCATTCCAGGGTGAAAAGTCTTAGGAACTAGCTTCTTGTCATGATAGCGCTTAGTACGCTCTTTGTATAATTTGGCATTCTCATAAGCTTCATTCCTAATTTCTTCCAACTCATGAAGCTGGAGTAATCGTTTTTCACCTGCTTTATCTAAATCCATGTTTAGCTCTTTAATTGCCCAGTAAGCCTTGTGTTCAAGTTCAACTGGAAGGTGGCACGCTTTCCCAAAGATTAACCGGTAAGGGCTCATCCCAATAGGTGTTTTGTAAGCGGTGCGGTATGCCCATAAGGCATCATTTAACTTAAATGCCCAATCCTTCCTTGAAGGACGCACAGTGCGTTCCAATATTCCCTTAATTTGCCTATTACTTACTTCCACTAAACCGGAAGTTTGAGGATGATATGGAGTAGCTACCTTATGTGTGATGTTGTACTTGTTTAGTACTCCATCAAAGAGTTTGTTACAAAAATGGCTACCTCCATCACTTATTATAGCTCTAGGCGTTCCGAACCTACTGAATATGAAATCTTTCAAGAATTTCACAACAACATTAGCATCATTGGTTTTGGTGGGGATAGCTTCTACCTACTTGGACACATAATCCACAGCAACCAAAATGTATTGAAAACCATTAGATGAGGGAAAAGGTCCCATAAAGTCAATCCCCCATACATCAAAGAGTTCAACAACTAAATTAGATGTCAAAGGCATTTCATCTCTTTTGCTTATGTTTCCTGTTCTTTGACATCTATCACATTGTGCACAAAACATATGAGCATCTTTAAAAAGAGTGGGCCAAAATAATCCAGACTGTAATATCTTACGGGCTGTCTTTTCACCTCCAAAATGACCCCCACAATGAAGTTCATGACAAAAAGTCAGAATGCTCTTATGTTCTTCTTCAGGTACACATCTCCGGATGACTTGATCTTGACCAATCTTATATAAATAAGGGTCATCCCAGAAATAGTCCTTAATAGTTTTAAAAAACCTTTTCTTGTCCTGATATGAAGTGTTAGGTCGCAAAACACCAGTGGCAAGATAGTTTACAATATCAGCATACCATGGGTTTGGACCTATGAAAAATAACTGTTCATCAGGAAAGGTTTCAACTATATCTTCATTACTCTCATCTTTAAGAGAATTGAAGTCAGAAATCAACCTAGACAAATGGTCAGCTACTAAGTTTTCACTGCCTTTCTTATCCTTGATTTCTAGGTCAAATTCTTGTAAGAGTAAGACCCACCTGATTAATCTTGGCTTGGCATTTGGTTTACTTAATAGGTATCTTAAAGCAGCATGATCAGAATGCACAATCACTTTAGATCCTACTAAATAAGACCGAAATTTGTCTAAAGAGAATACTATAGCCAAGAATTCCTTTTCAGTGGTGGTGTAATTCATTTGGGCATCATTGAGTGTTTTGCTAGCGTAGTAGATGACATGCAAACGCTTATCCACTCTTTGTCCCAAGACTGCTCCTATTGCATAATCAGAAGCGTCACACATTATTTCAAAAGGTAAAGACCAGTTTGGTGCCATAATAACAGGGGTAGATGTTAGTTTATCTTTCAAGGTATTAAAGGAAGTAAGGCAGTCATTTTTGAAATCAAAATCAGCATCTTTGGATAGCAAGTTACATAAGGGACGACTTATTTTAGAGAAATCTTTAATAAATCGTCTGTAAAATCCTGCATGTCCCAAGAAGCTTCTTATCCCCTTCACAGATGTAGGAGGAGGTAGTTTGGATATCAATTCAACTTTTGCCTTATCAACTTCAATACCCTTGTTTGAAATTATATGTCCTAAAACTATCCCTTGTTGAACCATAAAATGACTTTTCTCCCAACTAAGGGTTAGATTGCATTCAATGCATCTTTCTAAAACCAAAGTCAATTTATGTAAGCAATCATCAAATGAGTTCCCAAAGACAGAGAAATCGTCCATGAAAATCTCAATGAATTTTTCCACCATGTCCGAGAAAATGGATATCATGCATCTCTGGAACGTGGCAGGGGCATTGCATAACCTAAATGGCATTCTACGAAAAGCAAATGTCCCAAAAGGACATGTAAATGTGGTCTTTTCCTGATCTTCTGGTGCTATGGGTACTTGATAATATCCAGACAGTCCATCCAAAAAACAGTAAAATTCGTGCCCAGCTAATCTTTCCAACATTTGATCAATGAATGGAAGAGAAAAGTGATCATTTTTCGTATATAAATTTAGTTTCCTAAAATCTATACACATTCTCCATCCAGTGATTATTTTAGTGGGAACTAATTCACTTTTTTTCATTTTTAACAACTGTTATCCCAGATTTCTTTGGTACCACATGCACTGGACTAACCCACTTACTATCCGCAATAGGATAGATAATCCCTTCTTCTAATAATTTAAGAATTTCCTTTTTAACTACCTCTTGCATGTTTGGGTTTAGTCTCCTTTGGGCCTCTCGTACAGGTTTAGCACCATCGTCCAAGTTGATCTTGTGCATACACATTGTTGGACTAATGCCTCTTATATCCCCTATACTCCAACCTATAGATTTCTTAAACTGTTTAAGCACTTTGATGAGTTCCTTTTCTTGTGGTTTGGTCAAGGTTGAAGAAATTATCACTGGATAAGTTTCTCCTTCTCCCAAAAACACATATTTTAAGTGCTCAGGTAAGACTTTGAGTTCAAGTTCAGGTGGATTGGCCTCTTTACTAGATGAAGAACTGGGTAGATTTAAAAGTGTACTAGATTTTGTCATCACTTCATCATTGTCTAGTTGTTTAAGGTACCCATTAATTTCCTCATCTAAATCTTCTTCAACCTTTTCAAGTGTAAGAACGGTTTCAAGCTTGTCTTCTATTCTGGTTTGTAAAAAGGTGCTTTGGACAAGATTATCCAAAGGATCCACTTCGAATATTTCATCGATGGCAGAAATAGAAGGAAAAGGTGAAGAATCAAAAACTTTAAAATGAATAGTCTCTCCTAAGACTGTCATTATCAAATTTCCATCTTGGACATCAATAATAGTTTTAGTAGTTGCCATAAATGGTCTACCAAGCAATATTGTGTGCTCTCTGTCCAATGCTAGATTTTCTTGCATATCCAGAACCACAAAGTCAACAGGTATTATCAGTTTGTCTACCTGTACCAAAACATCCTCAACTATTCCCTCTGGATATTTAAGAGATCTATCTGCAAGTTGAAGGGACATAGTTGTTGGTTTTAAATCCCCTAGGTTGAGCTGTAAGAATATAGAGTAGGGCATCAAATTTATACTAGCACCTAAATCAAGCATTGCTTTAGCAACCTTCCTATCCCCCATAGTTATGTTTATAATAAAACTTCCAGGGTCTTTCAACTTAGGGGGTAGTTTGTGCTGAAGTACAGCGCTAGAAATTTCTGATACTACTACTCGTTCATTCAGTTCATACCTCCTTTTCTTAGTGTTCAACTCTTTGAAAAACTTGGCATATGAGGGCACATTCATGATCACTTCTAATAATGGTAAATTGATATTTACTTTAGATAGCATATTAAAAAGATCATTGAATTTCTTATCTTGTTTGGATTCTTTTAACCGGTGGGGAAAAGGTACTTGCATCTGGTGTGGTTCTGTTGTCTTTTGAATTTTGGGAGTGTCAGATGACCCCCCAATGAGTTTTTCAGAAGGCTTGTTAAGTTTAACACTTGTTTCTCCTTTTTGCGAGATTAGAATATCGCCTTCTTTGTTACCTGAACTACAAGGTAGATTGTTAGAGATTTTAGGTAAACTGGTATTGACTACCTTACCACTTCGAAGGGTTCTTACATCCTTTGCTTGTTCTGGTTGACTGGGCAACTTTCCTGGTTCTTTCTTTTGCATTTGTTCAGCTAGTTGCCCAACTTTAGATTCAATCCTTTTAACCGAAGCCTCCATGGTGTTCAACCTTTGATTTGTCATCAATTGGTTGTCACGACTAACTTGAATAAAAGCATTCAAGCTATCTTCTAAGGTTGGCTTAAAAGATTGGCTTGGTGGGTAAGGGTGGTTGTTATCCGACCTTAGTGTTGGATATTGGGTGTAGGCTGGGTGATTATAGGTGTTTGGATGATACCTTTGAAAAGATTGGACTTCCTCTATGGCATCGACACTAGAATCACAAGTATTTGAACAATTATGAGTACCATGCCCAATTGAACAACACACTTCACATACCTCTTGATTTGAAATTTGGTGGGAAGTGAGGAATTTCACTTGTTTAGTCAATTCAGCAAGTTGCAAGGTTATCTCATTATCAAAGCCAACTTCATTGACCTTTGCTTTCCTTCTACCACCTCTTTGTTGGGAATTAGAACCCAATAGCTCATAAAGATTATAGGTTTCCTCTGCGGTCTTTTCTCCTACAGCACCTCCAGCAGCATTATCAACCATGTATTGACTCTGTAGTGTCAATCCATCATAAAAGAATTGGTTTTGTAGCTGTAATGGAAAGCTATGATTTTGACATTGAATGAAAAGGAGTTTGAATCGTTCCCAAGCTTCATGAAAGGGCTCTTCATACATTTGAGAAAATGTTGCTATCTTTGTTCTTAGATCAACAGTCTTTTGATGGGAATAGAACCTACCCATAAAAATTTCATAGACTGCCTCCCAATTTTTAAGAGAACCTGACTGTAGAGTAATGAACCATGACCAAGCTCTCTCTTTGAGAGTGTAAGGAAAACACCTCATCCTAAGTTGATCTTCATTAATTGCATTTAGTGGAAAGGTTTGGACAATAGCATAGAATTCTCGAATGAAATGCAAAGGGTCTTCATTAGGGATACCGTAAAAGGAAGGCAACAAAGAATAATGAATCTTTTTCAATTCATAATTCCTTGCAGCCTCTTGTAATTGGATACCGGAAGTTACATTGCCAATGATTGGCATTGTATATTCTTTCATCTTTTTCCGCCTATCTTCAACATCTTCCATGGTTGTTTGTAGTTGAAAATGATCCTCCTCCTATTGTGTATCAACATTTTGCTCTTAAAAAACAATAGTAGATATCTCTAAGAAATATTTATAACTTGATAAAACGTAAAAGCAAAAAGGTACAAGGAACCTAATTTTTTTTTAATTTTAATTTTAACGAATGGACATAATTTTTGAAACAAACGAATTTATTTCATTTGAATTTTATTACACGCAAACTAAAACAAAGGAAAATACAACAATGGGTGACCTCCCATACAGGACTAAAATTTATCGTCTTCTAGTAAGACGTTGCTTGGAGATTGCAGAATGAAAAACTCAATGTCTCTTCTTCATTGAATTCATTTAAGTATCAAATTAGTCTTTGCTCTTTTGCAAATGTTCAACTACCTATTCAACTTGAACTTCCACCTTTTTGATAGAAGCTTCCACAGAGTCCAACCGTTGATTGGTTTTAGATTGGTTATCCCTACAGACTTGAATAAAAGAATTCAAGTTGTCCTCCAGGGTTGGTTTATTGGGAATGCTTCTTGGAATAGGTGGGTGGAATTGCTGGCCTGGCTGGTTTGAGCTTTGAGTGAAAGGAGGGTTGTTTTGCCTCCAGGAGAAATTTGGATGAGTTCTCCACCCAGGATTATAGGTATTTCAATTGGGATCAAACCTTGGTCTCTGTTGATATGCTAACAACACATTGACCTGTTCAGGTCTAGTTGTTTCTCCTTGATATGGACAGGCTTCAGTACCATGTCCCATGTTGCTATACAAACCATATTGTTCATTATTGGTGTTGGTTTGTGTAGCGAGAAGGGCAACTTGCTTAGTCAGTTGAACAAGTTGTTGTTGAACTTCATTACTGGAGTCGATTTCATGAACTCCAGCTTTTCTCACTCGGGAGCTTTTCTGTTGGGAATTAGCACCCAACATCTCAAAGAGGTTATACGTCTCTGAGGCAGTCTTTTCTCCTATTGCTCCTCCTGCAGCGTTGTCGACAATGAACTGACATTGTTGTGTAAGTCCATCGTAAAAGAATTGGTTCTGCAACTGCAGGGGAAAGCTATGATGGGGACATTGAGTGAGAAACATTTTGAACCTATCCCAAGCTTCATGGAATGGTTTTCCTTCCATCTGAGAGAAAGTAGCAATCTTTCCTCTCAACTCTGATGTTTTTTTATGGGAATAGAATTTTCCAATGAATTTATTGTAAATGTTACCCCATGTCATTAGAGAACCTGGGGGAAGTGACATCAACCAAGCTTTGGCCTTATCCTTTAAAGTGTAGGGAAAACATCTCATCTTAAGTTGATCCTCGTTTAGAATACCGAGGGGGAATGTTTGGACCGTAGCATAGAAATCTCTCATAAAGGAAAGAGAATCTTCATTAGGTAGTCCATAAAAGGAAGGAAGCATAGAAAAATGAATATTTTTAAGGTCATAATTCCGAGCAGCCTCTCCCAATTGGATAGCGGCAGTTGCCGTGCCTATTACCGGTCTTGCAAACTCCTTCATCGTGGTTTCCCTAACATGTTGGTTTTCCTCCATTTCTTTTGGTTCTAGTAAAGGATTAAGTCTTGGTTCTATGTTTGGCTCAAAAACAGGTTGATGGGTGGAATCCAGTGTTGTTGACACTTGTTTAAATTTATGAATATTATTTACATATGGTGTGAGAGGGTTTCCTAAGGATCTCCTACCACGCATAGACTATTATAAACGTAAATTTAAAACTCCTGTCAACAAAAATAACAAATTTAGAGAAAATTTACATGGTATTTAATACAAAACACAAGACAAAACTAGTTAAACCCTAAATTTTGTTTTTTTATTATTATTTTTATTTTTATTTTTAAATAACATAATCAGTATTAACCAAGAGTGTTCTCAGGAAAGAATGGTGGTGCAACGGCTCCTTAAAAACCATTCTCCTAACCAGAACAACGTTCCCAGAAAAGACTAGTGGCACAAAGACTTTCAAGAACTAGTCTCCTAGACAAAACTCCCTTAGATTTTTACTTTTCATGCTATTTAGTTAATTATGTATAAATTCAAGTGATGTTTTTTTTACTATTCATGAACGGTAATTTTTATTCAAATTTCAAATTTCTAAATTATTTTAACTATTAAAAAAAATTATTTTATTATTTATTTTTTTATTATTTTTTATTATTTTTTAATTTTTTTAATTTTATTTTATTTTTTATTAATTTTGAAATTTGATTATTAAATAAAAATATCACAATTATTTACAGCACAAAAAATGTTTTTAAGATTTTGATAAATAATTTAAAAACGCTATTCCTTCCCCGGCAACAGCGCCAAAAACTTGATGAGCGAAAACCGGCATTGCCGATTCTTGCCAATACTTTGGTTTTAATATTTATAAAACTCTCGCAAGTGCACGAATCATTTCGAAGAAAATGATAAGTATACTCCCAAGGTCGATCTAAGGAAGGAATTTATGTGGTTTTTAATTTATTATTCAAACTTTTAAAAACGAAATTAAATCCTAAACATCCTGTCACGATAGTTTGGTTTTTGTGTTCCTAATCTAATAACATAAAATAAACATATATACAGATTAATTAAATATAATCTAATAACATAAAAATAAACATAGATACAAATTCAATAAATAATTATCTAAAAATAAACATATATACAGATTCAATAAATATTCATGCAAATTTTTATCATTTATATTAGCGGAGAATTTATGGATATAATAACTAAATTAATTATGCTTGCTCATATTATCTAGGTTATTAAAGATATAAATTGATATTTTATTGATTCTTTTTTTTTATATAAATACCACCTTTGGTGGGGTTAGATATTCTTTGTTAACCTAACAAATCTATTAACACTTATGGGTGGGGTTGATAACTAATATGCTTAATTAAATTAATTCCTTTTTCTAAGAGATTGAAAGTGAACCATTTAAATGCCACCTTTGGTGGGGTTAGACAGTTTAAACTTTATTCAAGGTGTCCAAATTAAACTTAAGAATTTAATTATCCGAGTACTAACTTTCAAGTTTTAAAACCACTATTGAAAACATGTTGTCAATACATTTTCACATAATAATTCTTATAAAAAATTTTGAAATAGAATTTCACTCTAACTACCGGGCGATTGTACCAACAAATAAAAGAGCACTACTCTAAATTAGACCGGATAACTAAACCTTAAAATCTAATTTTCAGGTTTAAGTTTGTAATGAAAAATAATATATTTCTCTCTAACATTCTTAATATAAAATCTTGAATAAAAACAAAATCAATTCATTTTAAAGATTTTTACCTATTTAATATTTCGCAAGCATAACAACGTCGTTATTACATCATTTTTACTAAACAGCCAGCATAGTTAAATTTAACCACAAACAAATTAAATATAACATGTAAGAATAAAGCATAAAAATAACTGTAAAGAAAATAAAATCCTTACAGAACTTCGACGCTATTCCCGTAGCTAGAAAACCTCCAAGCGGAATTTGCACTCCCATTTATTGAATCAAAAATCTAAACTATTACAAAAACATTACAAGTTCCTCTCAAAAAGAGAAGAACTCTACAACTAAGAGAATTGAACTAAAAACTAAGAGAAAAACTAAGAAAAGCTTAGAAACTAAGAAAGAAACTAAGAAAAACTTAAAAACTAAGAAATGAGAGAAATAAAGAAGACATAAGTGTGTTTTTAAGGTGTGATTTGAAGTGAAGGGAAGGGGGGTATTTATAGGTGAGGATGGAGAGAAAAAATGAGTAAAAAAATATTAAAAAATGTAAAAACGCGTATTGGAATTGCTGATGTCATTAATGACATCAGCATGACGTCACAGGGGCGGCTGCACGTGAAAAATGGGGTGAAACGCGTTGGGCGCGCGGAGGGGCTGCTGTTAGGCGCTGCGCGCACGCGCGGGGGGCTGTCGCTGCGCGCAGCTCGGCGCGCGTGAACAGTGCCCGCGCGCGCGGCTGGGCTGCGGCCCGTGATTTCCGTCTTTTTGACATTTTTGACCTTTTCGACCCATTTTGTCCAATTTTTCCATGTTTGTTGACCTTTTCCCACTTATTTATTAATATATTTGTGATGTATTGCTTCAAGTATTCCTCTTTTAGTCTTTAAATTGCGTTTTTAAGCCAAAATACCTGAAAAACAATAAGAATACCCGTGATTCCGAAAAAGACAAATTTATATAAATATATGATAAAACATATAAATAAATATATTTTTAATCAATTAATGTACATAAAATCATGGTTATTTTAGTGCTTTTTGAGCACTCATCACTCGACCTTTGTGAGGTATTGAGATATTAAGGCAATTGAATGGGATGACAATCAAACGATATGGAAAGATGAAAAAAACCTCACCAAAGTAGGGAAACGAAGGAGGTCAACTAATGAAATTGGTGAAAATGAAAAAGATTTTGAACCGAATGGTTGTTGGAAAAAAAATCAATATTTTGGGAATTGCCTTATTGGAAAGACCTACACATTCGTCACATCTTAGATGTCATGCACATTGAGAAGAATGTATGTGAAAGCTTGATTGGCACTTTACTTAATATACCTGGAAAAAAAAAGGATGGCATTAAAGCAAGATTCGATTTAAAGAAACTAGGCATACGACCTGAATTGGAACCAAGGGTGGAAAATGATAAGAATCGAACTTACTTGCCACCAGCATCATATACAATGTCAACAAAAGAGAAGGATGTGTTTTGTAAATGTTTGGAAGGTGTGAAAGTTCCTGATGGTTACTCATCCAACTTAAGAAATTTTGTGTCTATCACCGATAAGAGACTGTATGGATTGAAATCACATGACTGTCATATCTTAATGCAACAGTTATTACTAGTTGCTATTAGATCTATTCTTCCAAAACATGTTCGAATATCAATAATTCGGCTTTGTTCGTTCTTCAATACAATATGCAAGAAATCTATATCAATTGGCGAGTTAAATTCTTTACAGAAAAAATTGTAGAAACTTTGTGTCTAATTGAAAAATATTTTCCTCCTTCTTTCTTCGATATAATGATTCACTTATGTGTTCATTTAGTTCGAGAGGTTCAATTATGTGGTCCTACTTACTTAAGATGGATGTATCCTTTTGAGAGATATATGCAAGTCCTTAAAGGATATGTAAATAATAGATATCGACCTGAAGGATGCATGGTGGAATGCTACATTGCTGAAGAGGCCATTGAGTTTTGTCCTGAATACTTTAGTGGTTGCACTGAAATTGGGAATCCTACGCACAAGTTGTTCTTAGAACGTCACATGATCCAAGTAGGTAACCCTATGCTTGGTGGAAGTAAGAAATTATTTATTGATCGCACTCGATGGGAAAAAGCACACCGAATCATTTTGGTAAATAATAACGAGGCACAACCGTACATAGAGTAAGTGATGTTCATTGTTTTATCTTTTATTTAACTATTAATGATGATATATAACTTAATATATATTTAATAACATTACAGGATGCATTTAAACTTATTGAAGATCGATCCTCGTTATAAAAAAAAAGGAGAAAAATGGTTGTATGATGAACATAAGCGAGAGCTTATTAATTGGTTTCGCAACCACGTAAGTGTCACAAACAAAAAATCATGCATGTATCTTCCTATATATATTCAATGTTTTAAAACTTTGCTCTAAACACATTTCGTGTTTTTGTATACATAGATTCGAGATGAACTCAAGAAACCCAATCATAAAATATCAGAAAGTTTGACATGGTACTATTTTTTAACTTAAAAAATAACACTTGTTTACTACTATTATTTAATGTGATCTTATATTGTTACTAAAAATACATATATGATACTTTTTTTGGTAATCTATTATACCAGAACTCTTAAATGCGGCACATTTAAGAGATACCAAGCAAGTATCTCGTGCTAAATCTATGACTAGTGGCCAATCATCGTGCACCAAGTCATTCAAGAAGAAGCCTTAGAAAAAGTATAGTCATACTTATGCGTTATAGTTCAGTAGAAATCTTGGCAGTTTGATGACTATTGTTGGGAGGGCATCTAGCATAAATGATGGATGGACTGTGCCACTTCCTATTGAAATGTCTGGTGCAGACATCGGCCAAACTTATATATCGATTGAGTGCTTGTTGCAAATATTTGAATATCAAATGATCGATTTAAGTATAATTCAAGTGTGGACAAGGTGAGTCCTCAATCTAGTTAGTTTTCTTTTATTTATGCAGAACATATATAATTATATTTATATTATCTAATTATATATATACATATATAGGGCTTGCTATTATCGACTTCAACATAATCACTCATCACATTTAGCAATGTTCTATGATTCTTCATATGTCAATCAATATCAAGAGAAGGATGTTAGCATCAGAGCTAAACAATTATGTGATAGAGCATTAACGCTTAGCAGAAATCAAAAGTTGATAATCCCTTGGCCATTAAGGTTTGAACAAGGCCAAGATCATTGGATGTTGGTAATCATTGATATGTTCAATAATCATGCTTGGTACTGTGACTCAGCTTCCATAGAACTGAGTAAAGATACAAAAGCAGTTGTTGAAATGTAAGAGTTATATTTAGTTACATATTAGTTTTTTCTATTATTTTTTGTAATATTTAATAAAAACTAATCGTTTTATACCTTGATAGGGCATGGAAGTTGTGGAACAAGTTTAGGGGCATTGTCCTTAAAAAATCTCATAAGCTTATATGAACAAAAGTTATGGTATGTACAATTCAATATTTTTATTAATTTTACAATTAAATAATAAGGATGTTCGAATATGAACATTCATGTATACATGCATTTTTTTTTGTAGGTTCCACAACAAAATAATGGAGTCATGTGTGGTTATTATGTCATGAAGTTTATGAGCGAAATCATCACAAATATCAAAATTCCAATTGATGATGTGGTAATATATTTTACCCATATACATACAAGTTTTAACATATTTGAGTTTGTTTTTGTAAATAAATAAAATCATATTCTTATTTTGATTTTGAATACATGTAGTTCTTTGGTTGGAACAAGACGGGTTACGACCAGCAAATTTTTGATGATTTACGAGAGGAATGAGCAGAACACATGGTTCAAATTATATCATCACAAGAAGAATCAGGAGAAGATTTTGATGATCTTGAATAGCATATGACAACGTATATAACAGTAAAGTTTTTAATGATTTGACCTTCTTTATCTATTCCTGTGTCTGAAATCACTTGTTTGATGATGATTAATCATATATATGCTCATGTATTTAGGGGAATGCATTGTTTATAAATATGAATTTATCTGGAATCTCTGCTAGTATTTTTAATGATATAATGAGGTCTAAATGTACAAATCAGGTGTACGTCGGTCCGATTTGTTTCTTGGTTTGTATGAGTTTTGGTGCACATGAACGTGTTCAAGGGCACCAAAACTCACACATGTAAGCTTAGCCAAGTAAGAAATCGAAGTTACATGCAATTGATTTCATATTTAGAGTTCATTATATATAGCATTAAAAAATAGTAGTAGAGATTCCAGATAACTTCATATATATAGACAAATGATTAATAATGCTGATATAAGTTTGTTGAATGTCGTTGTACGTTATAATGATTTAATTTATTCATTCGTACGTCTGAAGTTTAGACTACCTTTTTGATGGATGTTTTACGTGCTCATGTAGGAGAATATTTGAAGGGCAATCAAGATTCTAAGCCAACCAAGCTTACTCTATGGCATAATTTGACGACATTATTTTATTTGTAATTGAAGTTATTTATATGCATTATTTGTTTTTGTAATAAATTTAATTATTAAGTAATTAAATATATTTAAATTTTTAATTATTTGTTGTATTATTATTTATATTTTAGTGTTTTTATGTTATTTATATATACTGTTATACGAAAAATAAAATTAAAAAATAAAACAAAAATGTAGAGTCGGTTCAGGGCATGAATCGACTCTACATTTTAAGTTTGTGAATTTAAAGTCGGTTCAGAGAACCGACTTTAAATTTGTTTAAAGTCGATTTTTAACCGACTTTTATGCCTATTTATGTAGTAGTGTTACTAGGTTATTCTTTCTTATACCTAGTATGTTGTGTGTTGGTTCTCTGTTAGTATCTTGTTGATTTTTTCCATCTTTTGCGTGCTCTTCCTTTTCTTGTACTTAAGATGTATCTTTGGAGAAAATTGAAGTGTTGTTACAAGCTTGTTTACATGAGTGTTTCTCTATATTGTTCTTTCTTGGGTTTGAATCATGCATCTATATGTCATATAGATAATGTATCTATCTTTAAGGCTCTTGGCTTACCTGCATTGTTGTGATTGAAGGTGTGTGTTTAGTTGGCATTCTTGATATTTGGGGTGTTGACACTGTGTAAACATGTCTCTTATCTCTATGTTGAAACCTAAGTCTTTCTTGCTTACTTAGATTTTTTATAGCATCCCTTGTTTCTTCTCTCTTGGGGGTGTTGTCTATATTGCTAACTAGTTATTTTGATTTCTTGTCTTGACTGGCAATGATATGAGTATTTCCAATGATCTCTTTTGTGGTAATTATGTACAGTTTGCTACTTTTTATCTCTATGGAGGAAACACTATACATTTTGTGCTAATGGTATCTCTTGACGCATATCCTTATCTATTTTGGCTTATGATCTCCTTTAAGGCCATCTTTGTCATCACATTTGTTTGTTATTGTGTTACTTGTCTATTTCTCTAAAACTATGTTTATCTTCCTTTACTACTTTAAAATATATATATATATGGTCGTTTGGCATTCTTCTTCTCTTTGTCTCTCTCTTCCTTGGACTATTCTACACGTTCTCTTGTCCAACTTTCTTACCATAAGTTTAATGAAGTTAATAGGGACATCATTGGTTTTTGAGTGGCATGCATTGAGTTGAATTAAAATGTGGTTTCTATGACTTGTGTTTTCATTGAGTGTATGTATGGCATAATTCTTGTATTAAATTTGAAATGAATATTTTTTATACACATGTCATGACTTTGTGAACTTGTATGGATATTTTGAGAGGTTTGTATGGATTTTTGTTTTGATCATTTGTATGTCTTGACTAAGTTTTAGAATCCACATTAGGGTCTCTTGAGATGAACTCCTAGGTGCTACTTAGATAGAGAGAGGATTTAGGTCTTCGTTGAACCGTTTGAACCTTTCATGCTACCATTATTCTCTTGTCTTTAGCTTCCCCTTTTGAGCCATTATATTTTCCCTTCTTTTCTTTACTCCTACTGGCTTTTCATAAATGATAAATCCTACTTACCTAGCACACCTTCTATTATGTTCTGGATTTCTTACTGGTGCACACATTCACTTGTGTTTTAGCTATTTTTCTCTTACCATTAAAAAAAGGGAAAATGAATAAAAAGAAAGAGCGCATAAAAAAAAGAAAAGAAAGAAAAAGAAAATGAGGGTTTCTAGCAAATGAATGTTGTGTTTTAAAAGGGAAAAATGACCTTTATATTGGGTTTGTATTTTTTTTTTTAATTTTGAGAATTAAAACGTATTGTCTTGGCTGTGAGCACTTTGCTTAAATTGGTTGTTTCATTGACAAAAGGTGAATTTTCCCTTAAAAGTTCCTTCTTATCTATCCAAACCTTGGCCTAACATTACCAACTTTGATAGACCTTTTGATTTGTTCTTGGTTGGCACTTACTATAGTGGAAATAAAGGCTAAAAGTGGACTTATGAAGTTTGGATTTCTTGAATCTATATTTCTTTTTTCTTAATTCATAAAAGCATATCTTATTGGCATATAGAGTAAACAAGTTTAGCAAATCACACACAATTCATGCCATCAAAAATTTAGTGATACCCTCACATGAATGAATTATGCATTAATTGCCTTGTAGATATTTTCATTGAATGTTTTGGTTAGTATCAAAGGGCCCTCTTTCTTTTGTCCTACTCTACATATTTTTTCTTCCTCTAGTTTCTCTACCGCTTTTTTTGCTTAGCAAACATAGAGTTATCTTCTCTCAAGATATTAGTAGTTTATCTCTACCTATTGTTCAAGTTTCTTTCTTTTCTTATTGTCTCTTATGAGCCTGAAATTGTCTTGGATTTGCATCGATCTTATTCATGGTTCACCCATTTCTTTAGCCTCAATCAGACATCTCCCTATTTTTTCTAGAGACTCCCTTCACTCTAAAACTTCTTTTATTGGCCCATTGTTCTCCTTGCTTTCTTTGTTTTGTGGAGATGTACACAATGTTCCCTTTTATCACGATCATTCCTTTCGAATAGTTAGCTACCAATATTCTTAACTAATTTACCATCTTCTACCCCTATCATTGTTGGATAGTCTACTTGTTGTTATGTTCTTGGGACTGTTGATGTAGAAGAGAGAGGAAGGGGGAGTGGAACTTCTTTTATTTTTCTTGTTATTTTGGGCTGTTTCAAATCTATCCTTTAAAACTTTGCAAAAAAAATTGTTTACTTAATGAGACTGAGCTTGTTATGTCCCTTACTCTCTATTTATCCATCCTCACATTTTTGTGTAGTTTTTTTGTTCCCCCTTTCTGCATTTATTTTTTTTCTATTATGTGTAGGTGCTCTTGTTGAGAGTAAAATAATTAACATGTTTATTGCCCCACATGCATACTTTTAAGGGGAGAATATTTGTAAAATGCATGGTGCAATGGAGTCTTATAATTATTATTCATCCTTGTCATTTTTCTTGTTTATGAATTTATGTTATGTTGTTATGTTGTGATGCCCCCTTCTTCTTGACCTCACTTTTGTATTAACCTCATATAAATAGGAATATTAATATGACATATTGCTTGTATAGTTTCCATTTTCTTATTTCACATGTCTTTTTATATTTTTACTTACTTCCTTATTATAATTAGTTGTTGCATGTTTATCACTTGTAGTTGATAGCTTGGTGTTTTCATTTGCATGCATGACGTATGTTTTATTTGGCATACAAGGATGTGTTTTCATATTCATATAAATGTTATGGGGTGAGGATATAGGATTGAATACACCTAATTGTTGTTGGGAGAAGATAGTTGAATCACTAGAAGTATGTCAACTTGAAAGATAGTTTGACTTCTAGTCAACTCCATCTTAGGGATTCGTTGACACACTTAAGTGATGTTAATGTTTGGGGGAAGATTGTTGAATTTCTAGGATTGTACCAACTTCAAAGATAGTTAGACTCCTAGTGAACATCTTCTTTTTTATCGTTGATACATTTATGTGCCATTGGTATTTGACCACCCATCATGTCAATATGTTTTATACATATTACAAAGCTATTTATACCTTCCTATAGCATGTGTAGATGTGGGGATTTATGCTATGTATTGTTTTATGGGGATTTTTCTTATATGTATTACTCTTGTTTTTTTTGTGCATTCGGGTTATGGTTTGTTACATGCTTTTACCTAGCTATTGTCTTAGTGTTATTCTCTATTTGTTTTTGCTTGATTGCATGTGTTGCTTCCTTTTATATTTGCTCTAATCTTCTATGCTATGTTGCATGAGTGTTAGTATTATTGCATTTTTGTTTAACTTATCCCCTTCATATAGGGATATGGTATGTTGCATACCTATGTGTTCTTGCTTTGACTTTATATGTTAAAAAGGGTAGAAGTGTACAAAACTTGTGTTTGTTTATGCATTGTGTTTGATTTTCAACACGCTATTTATTGCATGGGGTGGTGAGTGTAGTCTTTATTGCATTATGTTTATCTAATATGCATCCACTTAGGGGAAGTGTTGCATATGTTTAAAAGAAGTTTGCCTATTTTGTATTACATGTAGATTTGTGTAGTTTGCATATTTGTATTGCATGTAAATTGTGTTTGTTTGTGCTATATGTTAACTATGCTTAACCTATCGTGTGTACCTATGTAAGGGTAACACAATAGTATTTGGATAGACTATCGGTGTGTACCTGTGTAGGGATAACATAGTATTTGGATAGACTACACACTGTGTCTGCATGATACATTTACATGGTATGTGTTTGTTTCATGTGTGCATGTTATAGGTGTATACTGAAGTCTTTATGCTTCAAGTATGCTTTGTGTAGTAGTATTGAGTTCCTTGTGATGGAGGACTGGATGAGTTGATTCATGAAGCTAGATGGAGCACTTAAGATGGATACACTTGGAGTAGGTGTGTCTTTTGGGTTTTTATGTGTGTCATTGTGTTGTTCATTGGAACAAAAAACTTTAAGTCATCTTCGTGATCATCTCATGTTGACAATTTTTTGTATTTAGTTGTGCTATGTTTTGACAATAAAAGCCAAAGGAGGAGAATGCAATTCCTGCTGTATTTGTATCTATGTGTTTTCTTCTTGTGTACAAAATATGATGTCTCTTATTTCACTTAGTGTTTTTATCTTCCTCTGTGTAACGTTAGTTACTGTGAATCAATAATTCATACATGTACATAGTTAGGTACATTTTGTATGTGAACATATTTACACACACCATGAGGTTGGTTTTGTAGTGTTCATGCTAAATGGAGTGTTGGTTTTTGATAAGTGAGTAGGCAAGTGAGATGCAATTGTCACTTGTGTTTTTGGTTCGTTTTGGTTATGGGCATTTATGAAAAGTACTCAGCAATTTTTGGAAAATAAAAAATGCCTTGCCACCGAGGAGGTAATTTCGAGTTCTATACATACCCCTTCATTTCTTCTTGTTTGATATCTAGAAAATGTAGCGGAGCTCTATCAAATTGACATCTCATTTTGTTTTTTTTTCGGATCACTAATACTGAGTGTGGTTTGGTATTAGTGATTCATGATTGTGTGAGCAAAACCGTACTTGTGAGTGTTGAGTACATGAGATGGTGTTTGCAAGCAGGGTGTATATGAACGGTATGTCGACAGGGAGTTGCTCGAAAGAAACTATTTATTTGTGACAAACTCATTGGGAGTTGCTTGGATGCAACTGTTTAAGTTTGAAAGTGGTTCTAAAGATTGAGAGTAGTCACACTTTTGGTTACTGATCCTTGGCTTTTTATCACACCAAATTGGGTGGTGTTGGCTTTGAAGGTGAGCCGAGTTCATTGTCAAACCATGTCATTTTATTCAATAAATAGTATTTTTAGGATTAAAAATATTAAAATATAAAATATTTAGTGAAAGTATAATTTTTGGATCTTTTTGGGATTTTTTGGAATTTTTATGGATTTTTTTGAATTTTTAACAGAGAACAAATCAAAAACTACCACATGGATGCCACGTATGCAGAGAGGCTGATTGAGCAAGCCATATGGGTGCCAAGTAAGTAAAGAGGCCCAATCGTAAAATGTTGTGTGTAAAGCATGATACAACATCATGCCACATATCAACATGGCGTTCATTATGAGTTCACCAGTTGGTCAATGCGTGTGCCATGTGTTATATCTTGATTTGTCCATTATATCCACTTGTACACCACGCAAGCCATAACCGTGAATAACATTGTGACGCATGGCGATGACTCAGCATGCATTGACTAGAAAAGTCCTCCTTTTCCACAATCACGCTAATTTTCTCATTGAAAACTATATTCCACATGTCGAACCCCCATTGGTAGGCACATTTAATTTTTCTTATTTTGATTTCAACCCTTGATCTGAAGCTGATCTAATGGTTCAGATTCCACCTTAGCTATATTGAATCCCCTAATTGCCTCATAAACCCTAGGCAATCGAAATTAACACAATTTTTATGAGTTTTCGTGCCAAGAAGAGATGAAAACATAAAAAAATTGAAAAGGAGATACAATTTTGGTTGAGATTCAAGAGGAAATTTGTACTATAATTCAAGAAATTGATTATATTTCTTCTTCTACTCCTTTCTTTATTAATTTTTATGTTTTTCTATATGAAAAATATTAGCTTTATGAACAAAATTATGACTAGTTAATTTAGTAATCTAGGAGTTTTATGAACCCAATTTTCACCATGTGATGATCTAATATTTTACTCCAATTATTATTTTAATATAATTATAATATTTAAACTGATTTTTATGCTATTTATTATTTTGCCAACAATTGATCTATAGAGACAATTAAATAGAGTTGAGAGAATTATTTAATTATTTTTCTTAATTAAGTAACATGCATAGTTTTCAGCCACAAATATATGATTCTTATGTATGTGATCTATAGTTGTTGAACTTAATGAGTAGTATGAAATTGAATTGACATGAGAGTATTATTAAGTTAATTATTATATGGTGTGTAGTTACCTAAGAGAGGAATACATACTATATTAGATTCAATCGATTAGTAATTGATTGATAATTATATTGGGGCAATTTTAGTCATTCACATAGTTAGAAAATTGTAGAATTAAGTATTCCTAGATATTTTATCATATATCTTCTTAGCTACTAAATTTGATTTAATTTAATATTGTTATTTATTTTTAGTTCTTTTAATGTTGCTTTCTTAAACTATAGAAACACAAAAAAATTGATTGTTATTTTTTTACAATTAGTTTTTAATAGCATAATCTTTGGGGGAAAGATATTTTCTTATCATTATATTACTTGTTGCTAAACGTATACTTGTGTATTTATTACACACAATTTATGTGTCCATCAAGTTTTTGGCACCGTTGTCGGGGTTTATAAATTAGAAATTAATTATTTTATTTCAGTTATTCTTAATTTTTTTTCATAATTTTAATTTATTTAGTTTTAATTTAGACATCTTCATTAGTGCTATTAGAAAGATAGTTGAATCTATTGCATGAGCAAAGTCCATATCGGAAAATTTTTACCTTTAGATCCTAAAATTAAGTGTTCTTTGAGATTAATAAGAAAACAACAAGTTGCACCCAAGTGTAAGATATGGCTAATCCTTTAAAAATAAACAATAATGAGCTAATCCTACCATAACAACATCGTCTACTACGACTTCTCTTGATGTGTTTGTTCCTTCTGTTGATCCTACCATAACAACATCTTTTGAAGACCAACTACCTGATTATCCAGAGTCATCATTTCGTCGTTCTACTCGTGTAAGTAGTCTTCCTTTTAACCTTCTTGATTACCAATGTTTCTGTACTATTTTGTCTCATTATGAACCCCAAAACTATAGAGAAGCTATTTCTAACACTCATTGGCAGCAAGCTATGACAGATGAATTACAGGCATTAACAAAAGCACATATATGGGATCTTGTTGATCTTCCATCTAATAAATCTCTGATTGGTTGTAAGTAGATTTTCAAAATCAAAACTCATTCAGATGGGTCTGTGGAACGATGTAAAGCTCGTTTGGTTGCAAAGGGTTTTACATAGGAATATGTAATCGACTATGAAGAAACTTTTGTACCTATAGCTCGCCTCACCTCTGTTCGAAGTATCATTGTTGTTGCTACTGCCCGAAATTGGAACATGTTTCAAATGGATGTCAAAAATGCTTTTCTCAATGGAGACATAACTGAGCAAGTTTATATGAAACCTCCTTCTGGATACACTCATTCACCTTATCAAGTATGCAGACTTCGTCGTGCTCTCTATGCCCTCAAACAAGCTCCTCGGGCTTGGTTTGCCAAATTCAACTCTACACTTACTGACTTTGGCTTCACTTCTAGTTCTTATGACTCTGGTCTCTTTATTCGGAAGACTCCCACTGGTGTGTAACACTTCTACTCCTTTATGTAGATGATATGATCATAACAGGGAATGATTCTAATGGAATTATTGATCTTAAGCAGTTTCTGAGCCATCAATTTGAAATGAAAGACCTTGCTCGTATCCACTACTTCTTGGGCCTAGAAATCTCATCTGATTCTCAAGGATATTATCTCTCTCAAGCAAAGTACTCTTCCGATATTCTTAATCGGGCTGGCCTTACTAATTGAATCTCTTATTTAATAGGAACACAATCTTGTTCATTAGTAAACTAAGAATCCCTATTGTAAAGATTCAAGATAAGATCATATGGATATCAAATAAAATTAGGAAGTTCTCAATTCAATCAACATATAGTATGATGGTGAAAGAGGTGCAAGATATTGGCCAAATACAATTCTGGAGCAAAATTTGGAAAGCTAGACCTCATGAACATCACAAATTGTTTTTATGGAAGATAGCTTAAAATGCAATAACTGTTAAACATAATCTCATAAGATTTCTTACAATTTTGAACACTATTTGTCTTCTATGTGAACAAGAAGAAGAGACAATGAAGCATTTATTTATTAGATGTGGTTTTTTGCATAGATTATGATTAGTATGGAAAGGAAGCATAAGGATCCAAAAATTCAATAGATCAGACATAATATCATTTCCAGCTCTATTTCTACATCCACCAAATACTTTTATTGTAGATAAAAACTGTAAGATGGAATTTACACTTAGTATCACATTGAATTTGATGGCATTTTGGTGGATACAAAATGATAATATTTTTGAAAATGAAGAGCCAAATGTTCATAACTATATCTTGTATTTGAGAACTAATTTTCAAGAATACTCTCAACTTCTAAGTCAAAATGATCAAGATAATCATACAATTTAGCATAATCATATTAATAAATGTAGGAAACCACTTCTGAGGTCTTTAAATTTAAATTTGGTGTAGTCTTTGAAGACAATGAAGGTGTTACAACAATCATAGCTAGAGAATTTCATGCTAATGTGATTGGCATAATCTTGTGCAAATTGATAATAGTATATAGTCCAAAGATTGCTAAGCCTCACGCGTTATCCTTATATATTGGTTTAGTTAGAGTAAAATCTGTGTTGATAGAAGGAAACTATCAATCCATAATAAATACTATTTTGAGTGATTCTAACCAAATTTATTGGAAAATTATACAATATTTGGATGAAACCTCATCACTTATAGATTCATTTTCATAATTTTCAGCCTCATTGATACCTAGTTATTATATTAGTATAACTCAAAGTATAGCATAATGGTCTTTTTGTAATTAAGAGAAAGGTAGTTTTTGAGTATCTTAAGTACGGCATAAGATTATAGACCTTATGTATGTAAAAGAAGATTATAATTAGATATATTAAAATATTTTAATAATTTTTCATTTCAAATATTATTCTTTACTAAACAGAATAATAAAAATAAAATTTAATATGAAATAATAATAAAATTTAAAAAAATTTATTTAATTATATATTTTAATTTAAAAAAATAAAAAAAATATTAAAATAAAATAGTAAAAATTAAAAAATATTTTTTGTGAATCTTTTTAAATATTAAAAAAAATATTTTTAAATTTTTTTATATTAATTGTGACTTTACCATTTGTTTAGACTGTTTTAATCGAGTTTAATCACTTAATAAAAAATAATAATATTTTAATAAAAAATTATTATTTATTTTTAATTAATTTTTTTATAAAATCTAAAACTATACTGTACAAATAATTTAATCAAAGAAACTTCAGTTTTATTTTTCTCTGTTTTTAATTCAACAAAAATATCAATAATAAAATTCATGTTAAGCCCATTCAAAATATCACATTATAGTTTAAATCAATAATAGTTGATTTTTGGCTAACAAAATAGAAAACTACCTAAAATCGAATATAAATATCTAATAAAAATAAGTAAATTTAGAATTTTACTATCTTATCAATTTTTATAATTTAAAAATCCATATAATACTAATTTTAAAATATATTTATCTTTTAAGATACTATCTTTAAAACATGCATTTATCTTTTTAGGAAAAAAACCATCATCTTATTATTATTCATCATCTCTAAAAATTTAATATTATGAGTCTATCTTTAAAAACATCAATATAAGATTTTTTTTAATAAGAAAATATGTTTTATTCATTCAAAATAAATTTACATCAATAACATATAAATAAAAAGTACATCAAATTTTCATATGAAATGTAACACAGACTTGTAGTTAATGAATAAATTTGTTGAAATTATTATTTAGCTCTTTCTTGTATTCATTTAAATTTAGTTCTTCTAATTAATAATATGATTATGTTCAATAAAATTTGATCTTTGATGACTTGAATTTCTTAACTTTTGAACAAACTCTAAATAATGTACTAGATCTAGATTTAAATATGAGAAAAACACTCGACAAAAATACAAAAAATATGTCAATTAATTAGATTTAGTTAAATAAATTACCACCTTAGATCTAAATCTACCTGGAATATAAAACTGAGAGATTAATTTTTGTGATATTTATTTAAAACAAAAAATAAATAGTGAGCAATCCATATATAGCAGAGAAAGTTCCCCCTGATAGAAAAGAAGAAATAAGAAAGAAAAAAAAAGAACGATGGCTAAGATTTTTTGGAAGAAAGAAAATAGAGAGAGTTGATTAGCAATGTAAGTTAAGAGTATTGAATATACATTATAATAATTATCATTTGCATACTTGCCAAAGTGTTCGAAATTTTCTGTTCGTTAGTTTTCAGAGAAAGAATTAACTCGGTTAGTGTTCCTAACTTAACACAACACTCATCAATTTTGTTGATCTAATTTGAAAGAAAGTATGTTTTTGATGTTTTTCTTATATTTTTTATTTTGAATTTTTTGACCAATCAATACAGTTTATCTTGAAATATACACACTTGATCATTAACTTAGAAGATCTATGATTTGAATCTATAGAGCCCTAAATAATAGAAAAAACACCATCCTACTATTTGGATCGATAATTGTTTGTGTCCTTTGATTTCATAGATATTTAGTAATCTAATAGATATTGGTTAAAGACAATTAGATTAGAAAAATAACACTCCATCAATATTTTTTTACTTGAGAAGTATTGATGAGTAATGCATCTCTTTAAATTGTAGTAATTTCACAAGTTTAAGTCTTTCTCTTTAAATTGTAGTAATTTCAAAACATGTTTTTAAGTATCCATTTTTTTTCATTTGAATCTTTTTGTCTAATAATTTTGTTGATATAAACATTTTTAATTTCTATTAGGTTGTTGTTCATTTTCTCATAACTCTGTAAATTATTTCTAAACACCCTTAATATGATTTTATGTTTTTGGGAATGGTTAAGTTTTCTAAAACTACTTAGATTTTGTTATTTTTATTGTTATACATGTGGTGGCCAATATAATCACGTTGCAAAATCTCATAAGTTCCAAGTCAGTAGGGGATTGACTCACTGATCAATCCAATAAACGTTGTTGAGTCACCATAGAAACATATTCTCTATATATTCCCTATAAGATTAATATTTATAATTATCTCCAATTTTTTAAAAGATATAATTGAAGGAACATGATAACTGTGATATCTACTAAGACTATAAAAGGGTGAAGATATTTACAAAAAGTATAAGATAGTCTCTTTCTCACCTCTATAAATATATTTACACGGTATGACATAACCTAAAACATATAAATGGTGGCTTTTGACATTATAGAGTCACCAATATTGAATGTTAGATGCTATATATCTTTCTTCCCTAATATATATCTCTACATTCCATGCATGTCATAGGCTTAAGCATCGAAGGTCCTTCGGCTATCACCTCTGTGATGGTCCAAGGTTTTAAAAACTTTCCTTCATGATCATAAGATGATAAAATGGAGGAGCAAAAATTAATATCAACATATGGCAACATCTATGTAAGGAGAATAATTGTGTTCTATCGACATACAATTTTCTTCCCAATTTTTCCATAAGTTTCACGATCATAAATGAAAAACAAATAAAGAAACTAAAAAAAATGGAAATCGCATACAACATAAGGACCATAGCCCAATAGTCACTACCATTAATGAAACTTCCTTGACACTGTGTTGGAAATGAAACACTCACACAAACAACTTTTATTCAAACTCAAATAAATATTACAAGAACACTCTCACTCAAAAATACAAGATACAACTCACTCTTATTTATGCTTTAGTTCTTCACTTTCTTAGAAGCTCTTAATTTTTCTCTTGATTCCAAATGGTCCTAGAGAAGTTCTATTTATAGGCTTATAAAAACACTTCTCTACACCTCACAACCACTCATTAAATTACTTCTCTAACTACTTCCATTAATTAGTATCACACCTACAAACTACTAACCATACCTACTTGTATTTATTAGTCTCACTCTTATTACTTCTCCAACTACTTACATTAATTAGTCTCACATCTACAAAATACTAACCATACCTACTTGCATTTATTAGTCTCACTCTTATTATTTCTCCAACTACTTACATTAATTAGTCTCACACCTACAAAATACTAACCATACCTACTTGCATTTATTAGTCTCACTCTTATTATTTCTCCAACTACTTACATTAATTAGTCTCACACCTACAAAATACTAAGATAATATGTGAATAATAAATCAAGTTTATGATCAACACCCCCCCCCCCCCCTTAAACTTGATCTTGTGACCCCTAGTAAGTCCTTAATCTTATGAAGTCTTTGCTTGTTAGTGGCTTGGTAAAAATATCGGCAACTTGATCTTGGAACTTCATACATATTCCACTTGCACATCCTTTCTTGCAACACACTCCCTTATATAGTGGTAGAAAATATCGATGTGCTTGCTTCGATTATGAAATACTAGATTCTTTGCTAAGGCAATGGTTGACTTGTTGTCGACACAAACCTTGGTTGGCTCTTCTTGTATCAAGCCTATCTTCTTCAATAAATTTCTAAGCCAAATTTGCATGACAAGTGCATGAGGTAGCAGCAACATATTCTGTTTCACAAGTGGACAATGTGACCATAGGTTGTTTCTTTAACATCCATATGAAACCAATATCTCCCATGAAAAATACAAATTTAGTAGTTCTTCTTCGATTAATTATGTCTCTACCCCAATCACGATCGCTATATCCAACAAGCTATTAATCATTAGAAATTGAATATAACAAGCCAAATTCAATTGTACCTTTCAGATAGCAAAGAATTCTCTTTGCGGCTTTAAAACGGGTGGTTGTTAGAGATTCCATGTAGCAACTAACCAATCCAACTGCATGAAGAATATCGAGCCTCGTGTAAGTTAGATAGCGTAGACTTCCTACCAAACTTTTGAAGAATGTTGAATCTACACTTTCGCATTCTTCATGTTTGGACATCTTGATTCCATATTCTGTCGGTGTGCTTATCAGCTTACAATTCTCCATCTTGAACTTCTTCAAAATCTCCTTTGCATAGCTTTCCTGTGAAATGAAAATTCCATCCTTTTGTTGCTTAACTTCAATGCCAAGGTAGTATGACATGAGCCCTATATATGTCATCTCGAATTCCTTCGTCATCACTTCCTTGAATTCATTAAACATGCTTGGATTGCTTCCGATAAAGATCAAAGCATCCACGTAGAGGTGTGCTCCTAGGGACTTTTTTTGAAGCCATTCTCTTGGAAGTACTTGTCAATTTGACTATTTCATGCCCTTGGTGCTTGTTTTAACCCGTAAAGAGCCTTCTTCAACTTCAACACCTTATCTTTGTGGCCTTTGATTTCGTAGCCTGATGGTTGCTGAATGTATACTTCCTCTTCAAGAACTCCATTTAAGAAGGCAAATTTTACATCTATTTGATGTATCTTCCACTTGTTTTGAGCTGCCAAAGAAATGATTAGTCTAATAGTCTCCAATCAAGCAATAAGAGCAAATACCTCATCATAGTCAATTCCATCCTTTTGACTATAGCCTTTAGCAACTAGCCTCACCTTGTACCTTTCAATCTCTCTTTAGCATTTTGCTTTGTTTTGTACACCCATTTGACACCTATCGCCTTATGTCCCTTGGGAAGTGAGGTGGGTTCCAGTGTGTCATTATTCTTGATGGCCTTGATTTCTTCATCCATTGTATCTCTCCACTTCTTCTCTTGTACTAGTTCTTGAAAGCTAACTAATTCACAATCAGTAAACAGATAAAATAATGTAAGGTTATCTTATCGTTCGGTTACCTCATAGAGATCTCTAAGACTTTGTATGTGTGACACAACTCTTTCATCTTGACTTTCACTTGATGATGATGAAGGTGATGAGTCTACTTGAATGGTTGATATTGGTGAAGTGGGTAGAGTTTCAAGCTCTTGTTGAGGTTCACCTAGTTGCTCCCTCATTGTCTACTTATCTTCTTCAAACTGAGGAAAGAAATTGAAGTCATTTGCATGAGAGTTAAAATCTCATTCTCCTTCAAATTAGAATCATAACCAGTAAAGATAAAACTCTATCTTTTATCATCAAGCTTTGTTTTTTTTCTAGTTTGGAACATGAACATGGGCTATACTTCCAAAGATTCTCATATGGGAAATGCCAGGATTTCATCCACTCCATGCCTCTTATGGTGTCCTTCCCTATACACTTTTTGTTGGAGATCGATTTGACAAGTAGATTGCACACGCCATTGCTTCTGCCCAAAATTCTTTGGGTAGTTTCTTGCTTTTAAGCATGCTTCATGCCATGTCAAGGATTGTTCTATTCTTTCTTTCTGGCACGCCATTTTGCTCGGGGGATCTAGGAACTATCATTGGTCGATGAATTCCATTTGCTTCACAGAACTCTGGAAACTCCCTGGATGTAAATTCTCCACCTCGATCGGATCTCGTGGCTTTGATTTTTCTACCGCTTTCTCTCTCCACTATAACTTTGAACTTCTTGAACACTTCGAAAACTTCTGACTTCTGTTTCAAGAAATATACCCAAGTTTTTCTTGAAAAATCATCAATGAAGAGAAGAAAATAATTACTATTACCAAAAGATCTTGGCTTGATCGGACCACACACATCGGTATGGATGAGCTCGAGGGGCTTCTTGGATCTTGACTCTAACTCTTTTGGAAAGTTTTTCCTGAATTGCTTCTCGATCAGACACCCTTCACAAAGCTGGTCAGGATGGTTGATGTGAGGTAGTCCCTTCACCATCTCCTTCTTAGATAGCAATTTTAGACCTCCAAAATTGAGATGCCCAAATCAAAGATGCCAAAGAAATGATGCATCTTTGTAGCAAGCTTTCAGAAATTTTGCAATATCATTTTGTATGTTGATCATGAACATTCTATTTTTTGACATCGGCACTTTAGCAATAAAGTTATTCTTATTTTTATAGAAAGATTATAATCCTTCATATGAATGTCATAATCTTTTTGTAACAGTTGTCCTAAACTCAAGATGTTACTTTTCATATTGGGCACATAGTAGAAATTGGAAATAAATTGATGTCTCCCATCTTTCAAACGGATAAGGATGTTACCTTTCCTTTTTACTACTATTGTGGAATCATCTCCAAACGAAACATTTCCACTTACTAATTCGTCTAGCTCTATGAACTTGTATTTCTTTCCACACATATGATTGCTTGCACCATTGTCAAGATACCAAGAATTTGCTTAGCCACCATCAGTTTCCTTTCATGCTAGAAGAAGTGTATCTTTGCCATCTGTCTTATCCTCCATGTAGTTGGCCTTATTCTCAATTTTATTGTTAGGAGCTATACATTCTAAAGCATATTATAAAAACTTCTAAAAATTATAGCATCAAACTTGAGATTTTTCATACCTCGAGTTTGGATTAATTCTTCCATGCCTCATGCTGAGCTTTCTTCTTTCTCATATTTGCTGTTCGAATTGTTATTATTATAATTCCAACCTCGTCCACGACCGCGACTTCCATCTCGTCCATGGCCTCCACCTCTGCCTCGGCCACGTTGGTTTCTAACATTTCCTTGGCTTTCATGTATATCCTTGAGTTGCAGCTTAAGTAGTTGCTCAGTAAACCCTTGCTTCTTCTTATGCTTCTCTTTGTATGCTTGCAATGATCCTTGGAGTTGCTCGATCATCATTTCTTTCATGTCTTTAGTTTCTTCAATTGTCATGACGATGTGCTCAAATTTGGGATCTAACGAACGAAGTATCTTCTCTATTATCCATACATCTTCTAAATTTTCACCATTTCTTTTTAATTGATTAGAAACAGCTACTACTCTTGAGAAATAATCTAAAATAGACTAAGATAGTTTCATGTGTAAGGATTCAAATTTACCTCTTAATGTTGGAAGACATACCTTCTTCACCTTTTCGAATCCTTTGTATGAGTTTTGCAGCTTCTCCCATGCTTCCTAGGAAGAGCTTGTACTCGAAATCTTTTCAAAGCCATCGTCATCTAATGCTTGGTAGATGAGGTAGAGAGCCTTATTATCTCTCTTTCTTGAATCCTTCAAAGCTGTCTTTTGATCAGGTGTAAGAATAGTAAGAGCAGTATCATCCATAGGTTCTTTATAGCCTTTCTCTATGATATCCCACACATCTTGTGATCTAAGAAGTGTCTTCATTTTGATACTCTAATTATCGTAGTTGTTGTTGTTGTTGAGTGTCTAGACTTGGAATGGTACCATACCATTTTCCATATCTCTCAATATGATGAGAATTTAAAAAATCGGATCACACGGATGAATTCAGAACACTAAAAAACCTTGGAAGGAACTCTAAAAAAAATTTGTCAATGGCACTAACTCGGTTTCTAGCAGTACTCTTCCGGCAACGTGTCTGAACTTTGATCGGGAATATTTTTCCAGCGTCGGATTCCTCTCGTCAAGACCTTTCATTTGATATGCAATAGTGTATACTTTCTAACTCAACTCTGATACCACTTTGTTGGAAATGAAACACTCACGTAAACAAATTTTATTCAAACTCAAAGAAATATTACAAGAGCACTCTCAATCAAAATATATGATATAACTCACTCTTATCTAGGCTTTGCTTCTTCACTCTCTTAGAAGCTCTTAATTTTTCTCTTGATTCCAAATAGTCCTACAGAAGTTCTATTTATATATAGGCTTCCAAAAAACACTTCTATACACCTCACAACCACTCATTAAATTACTTTTCTAACTACTTACATTAATTAGTCTCACACCTACAAAATATTAACAATACCTACTTGCATTTATTAGTCTCACTCTTATTACTTCTCTAACTACTTATATTAGTTAGTCTCACACCTACAAAATATTAACAATACCTACTTGCATTTATTAGCCTCACTCTTATTACTTCTCCAACTATTTACATTAATTAGTCTTACATCTATAAAATACTAAACATACCTACTTGCATTTATTAGTCTCACTCTTATTACTTCTCCAACTACTTACATTAATTAGTCTCACACCTACAAAATATTAAGATAATAAATGAATAATAAATCAAATTTATGATCGATCAAACTGAGCAACAGACCCAACTGCTTCTTGACGGTGGTGCACCCAAAAAAGGTCCCATCTTGCTTCGATAATTCGATTGAAAAGCCCCCAAATGGATCAAAAGATCAGTGCATCACCATAAAAATCTAAGATTACCATTAAAAAGGCCATGTGATGATAAGCTTTCCACCAAAATTTTGGTGGCAAATCGACTAAGAAGTGAGATGCATGCACTCCACGTGCTATCGTACGTGTGTTGGATTTGTGGTAAGAAATCTGGTCTAATTCTCCACTTTTAAACTGATTGTCCATGCACCAAGACTAGCTCCTCGATATTCATGACAAGTGGAATCTAATGATGATATTTTCAATGAATTTCAGTGTATGTATGAAAACCGATGTACAAAAATTGAGTTACGCTACACAGGCGAGTTTCCAATATAATAGAAAAACAACCTCCCAGGTTGGGGTGCACATCACTTGGTTTAGGTTCCATTTAACAAAATTTCAACAAACCCAACTAGTTTGAACCCAAGCCAATCCAATTCAAATGTCACTAATTTGGATTGGGTTGATAGATCTGTCCGATACGTTTTTAAAATATTGATATAATAATTATTTAATAACTAGAATATAATAATAATAATAATAAATAATGAAAATATAAATAAATTACTAATATTCATTTATTTTATAGATATATGTTATAGATGTGGAACTTATGAGTTTTGTAAGTTTCATTTCTGACTGAAGAAAGAATAATAATGACAATATGCATTATTATTTTGAAACCAAGTTGTAGCAATGTGGTTTGTGTATCATACTTTTCCTTCACGGAGATGAGTTTGAATCCTATATTTATCTAATTTTTGAATTACCTATCTATACATATGGGTCGACCCATTTCCACCCATAATTGGACAAGCTGGTCGGGTTACAATCCAATTTATTCAAAATATAATCTAAATCCAACCCAATCCATATCGTTCACCAAGTTAGGTTAATTTGTATAGATTTAATGGGTTGGTATGGGTTTTGTCACTCAATTTGCTACTACCTTTGAAGTCGTGCAATCAAGGCCAGTACCTTGTTGGAAATAAAACACTCGTACAAATAAATTTTATTCAAACTCAAAGAAATATTACATGAGCACTCTCACTCAAAATACAAGTACTAAAACTCACTCTTATTTAGACTTTACTTCTTCACTCACTTAGAAGCTCTTAATTTTTCTTGATGCCTAAACTAAAATGGGGACTTGCTTGTTCACTAACTTAGAAGCTCTTAATTATTCTAGATGCCTAAACTAAAATGGGGAGAGATATTTATACTACTTAAGAACAATAATACACCACACAAATAAACTAATCTAAAATTACAATAACCATACGCCTCATTCTTCTCCATCCTTCTAACAATATTTTAATTTACCAAATGATTCACATGCACAATTACCACAACCTATAAGATTCTAGGTAGAAGGCTTGTAGTTTTAGACCTTAATCTTGTGACCTCTAGTAAGTTCTTTAATCTTATGAAGTCTTCGTTTGTTAGTGACTTGATAAAAATATCGACAACTTAATCTTGTGACTTCACATATTCAACTTGTACATCATTTCTTGCAATATACTCATTTATCAAGCCTATAGTCTTCAATAGATTTCTAAGCTAAATTGCATGACAAACGCATTAGGTAGCATCAACAAATTCTGCTTCACAAGTGGAAAATGTGACAATCAATTATTTCTTTGACATCCATGTGAAAGCAGTATCTCCCATGAAAAATACGAATCTAGTAGTACTTCTTCGATTATCTATTTCTCGACCCCAATCACTATCACTATATCCAACATGCTTGTAATCATTAGAAACTGAATAGAACAAGCCAAAGTCAATTGTACCTTTCAGATAGCGAATAATTCTCTGGGTGGCTTTAAAATGGGTGGTTGTTGGAGATTCTATATAGCAGCTAACCAATCCAACTGCGTGAAGAATATCAGGCCTCATGCAAGTTAGATAGCGTAGAATTCCTACCAAAATTTTGAAGAATGTTGGATCTACACTTTTTCCTTCTTCATGTTCGAACATCTTGATTCCATATTTCGCCGGTGTGCATATCAGCTTACAATTCTCCATCTTGAACTTCTTAAAAATATTATTTGTATAGCTTTCCTATGAAATGAAAATTCCATCATGTTGTTGTTTAACTTCAATGCCAAGGTAGTATTCCATGATCCCAATGTCTGTCATCTCGAATTACTTTGTCATCACTTCCTTGAATGCATTAAACATGCTTGGGTTGCTTCCGGTGAAGATCAAGTCGTCCATGTAGAGACACACGATCAAAATATCTCCATATTTGATCTTGATATATAGAGCATGCTCATAGGGACATTTGTGGAAGCCATTCTATTGGAAGTACTTGTCGATTCTGCTATTCCATCCCCTTGGTGGTTGTTTTAATACGTAAAGAGCCTTCTTCAACTTCAACACCTTGTCTTCGTGGCCTTTGACTTCATAGCTTGATGGTTGCTGAATGTAGACTTTCTCTTCAAGAACTCCATTGAGAAAGGCAGACTTTACATTTATTTTATGTATCTTCTAGTTATTTTGAGCTACCAAAGAAATGATTAGTCTAATAGTCTCCAATCAAGCAACAAAAGCAAATACCTCATCATAGTTAATTCCATCCTTTTGACTATAGCCTTTAGCAACTAGCCTCACCTTGTGCCATTTAATCTCCCCTTTAGCATTTTTATTTATTTTGTACACCCATTTGACACCTATTATCGTATGTCCCTTGGGAAGTGAGGTGATTTCTAATGAGACACAAGACTGGCATTACAAATACCAATCTTGCGAAATACTTTGGTTTTATTATTTGTAAAACTCTTGCAAATGCACGAATTATTTTATAGCAAATGATAAAGATAGTCCTAAGGTCGATGTAAGGAATAAATATATGTGGTTTTAATTTATTATTCAAAATCTTAAAAACAAAATTAAATTTTAAACATATTGTCACAATATTTTGGTTTGTTTTTTTCCTAATCTAATAACATTAAAATAAACATAGATATAGATTCAATAAAAAATAATGGAAATTTTTATCATTATAATGGTGGAGTATTTAAGGATATAATAATTAAGTTAATTATGCTTACTTATATTATTTAGGTTATTAAAGATATAAACTAATATTTAACGATTCTCTTTTTTTTATATGAATACCAAATTTGGTATGGTTAGATATTCTATGTTAATTAAACAAAATAATTAACACTTATGGATAGGATCGATAACTAATTTGGTTAATTAAATTAATTTCTTTTTTTCGAAGAGATTGAAAATAAACCATTTACATTCCACCTTTGGTAGGTTAGACATTTTAAACTTTATTTAAGGTGTTTAAATTAAACTTAAGAATTTAATTATCTGAGTACAAACTTTCAAGTTTTAAAACTATAACTGAAAATATGTTGTCGATACATTTTCGAGTAATAGTTCTTATAGAAACTTTTGAAATAGAGTTACACTTTAACTACCGGATGATTATACCAACAAATAAAAGAGCATTACTCTAAATGAGACCGGATAATTAAACCTTATAATATAATTTTCAGATTTATGATTATAATAAAAAAAAATATTTCTCTCTAACTTCTTTAATATAAAATCTTGAATAAAAACAAAATCAATTTATTTTATAGAAATATTTTACCTAGTTAATATTTTTCTAGCATAACAACGTTATAATTATATGATATTGACAAACATCCAGTCATATTAAATTTAATCATAAACAATTTAAATATAATATATAATAATAAAACATGAAAAGATAACTATAAATAATCCATTAAAATAATACCTTAAAAGAATCCTTATAACAATTTGATGCTAATTCTATTGCTGGAAAAACTTCAAACGGATTTGCATCTCCGCTTATTGAATCAAAAACTAAAACTTTATAAAAATATAGCTAGTTCTTCTCAAAAAGAGAAGAAATTAAAAACTAAAAACTAAAAAAAATGAAAACTTTCTAGAGAGAGAAAGAGCTTAGAAAATTATGTCTTTTACAATGAGGGAAGATAGTCCTTTTATAGGTGAGGAAAATGCCAAAAAAGAGAGAAAATATTTCAAAATTTGAATTTGGATGCGTTTGGACAAGTTGGGACGCATATGGGCACAAATAATTTGGTAGATGGGCGTTGGGCACGCGTACGCACGCATGGGACACATCGTAGGAGTGTGCTGGCGTGCACGACATGTGTCGAACGTGTGTAGAAAAGTGTTGGGCATGCACACTGGACTCGGTACGTATAGGCGGTTACACATGAGATTTTGGCCTTATTGACATTTTTGACCTTTTTGACCCATTTTGTCCAATTGTTTTCCATCTTTTTTACTTTTCCTAATTTATTTTCTCAATATATTTGTGATGTATTGCCTTCAGTATTTTTCTTCATGTCTTTAAGCTATTTTTGAACGAAAATACCTTAAGAACATTAAAACTACCCATGATTCTGAAAAAGAAATTTTATATAAAAATATGATAAAATCATACAAATATAAATCTATTTAATCAATTAAAGTATATTAAATCATGGTAATTTTAGTATTTTTTTAAGCACTTATCACAACCCCTAACTAGCTTCTTTCTATTCACTTAGCAAGAGAAGCGATATAAAAAAATAAAAACTAAAAATTAAACTATCTTAAATCACTTATGTGGATTGACTGTTGCATTGAGCGTATGCCACAAGCCGTTAAACCCCTAGGTTTCCCTAGTGGATGAGTTAAGTCTCGTGAGAGTTTTCAATAATGATATCTACAAACATTTAACAAAAAAATGAAAACAAAATAAAACAAGAAGTTGACTTAAATTTAAAATTAAGTAGAGACTAAAATAAAATAAAGAAATGAAATACAAAAATACATCATGCTTATAATCTCTTTTAAATTTCATAATTAAAATATTAAGCATAGATTATTTCAACTTCCTAAACATTCATGATTTATTATAATAATTAGTTGAAAATCATTTTCATATTTCATATCAAAAATTTATCATTTTAATTTCATCCAATTTTAGTGTTAGAAATTTGAATTCGCTTCGACTCTATTCCTCATAAGTCAATACTCTCAAAAACATTGAATCCTATGGATTCAAAACTCATACTAATTTATATGAAAAATAGTTGATGTATATAAATGAACTAATATTTTCGCATATGTATATTAAGAAGAAAGGCTCAAAGTGTTATTTTAACTTTGATCTCATGAAAGAAATAATGTATAAATTATAAATATATTATATATAAAAATTATTTTTATGCATCAATTAAACTCATTAAGAAAAAATTTCAAGATATATGCCTTTTAGAAGTGTAGGAAAAATAAGTGCAATAACTTCTAGAGATTTACTTCTTATAACTTTATTTTGTATTTAGCCTTTACTCATAACTTTGTAGGGTGTGTGAGTCATAGTATGTAGATTATACTTTATATTCTTTATCTCTCTATTATTTTTTAAAGAGATTTTTCAATATATATATTTTTAGAGAGTTAACCCATATACATATTGTACATTTTTGTAGGATTTTGGTGAGTGGTTAATTTTGTGGCTTTTCTGTTTGATTTTGTTTTAGGTAACCCCATATATATATATATTTTTTGTAGCAGTCATGCATGAATGAGATAAAATCATATACTATCAATTTATACTTAAATCATTTAATCTAAGCAAAAATAATAAAAAATATACGAAACTCTATTAAGATGAGAAAAAATTTCATACATTCAATGCTAATACCTTTAGAAATCATCTAAAAATTTGAAAAAAAATAAGAAATGTGTTTAGAGTATAAAAAGGATATTTCACTTTTAATAAAGAAAATTAGGCTCAATTATATCTCATAAGGATAGTCTCCACTATTTGATTCCTAAACATCGATTTTGGGTTTAATATAATTTACACACCTTATCAAGAAATAATGACAAAACCTAATTATCGTATACTCCGTGATATGTTTTCAATAATTAATCTAACAGTGTAAAAGACTTAACTATTTACTTAAATTTGATTTAAAGAAATGATAACTTTTTGTAAGAAATTTTAAAATTCATCCTAAAATTGTAAAAATTACTAAATCACACACAAAAAATAAAATCAAACACAATAAAAATGAAAATGTGAACATAATTTTTTTAAAAATGATTAAAATTGTTGAAATTAAGCATGATAACTTTTCACCACTCCCAACCTAGAGCTTACATTATCCTAAATACAACAATTATAAATTAAAGATAAAGAGAAAAGAGAAGAAAAATTACCTATTTCTTGAAAATATGCAAGTAGTGATGGAGAAATGCAGGTACATCCATCATATTCATCATTAAAGTATAAATAGACAGATTGCTGTTAATTTTTAACATCCCAACAAATATTTTTAGTTTTAACAATTCTAAAATTATTCACATGCAATTAAACAAAATAAATTAAATAAATAAAAGAAATAAAAGAAAATTTCCTAAAATGATGAGTTTTCTCTCATCCAACGCTTAGTTTAACGTCTTAGTAAGACGTAACTTGGGGGGATTTCATTTTAAGTAAATTCAATGTCCCCACATCATTGAGTCAATCAAACCTACAGGTAGGACAAGGTTGTCTACATATACTTTTTCAATCATGCCCTATGGATTTTCAAAATTTTCTTCACTTAAAACTAGAGATATGATTGTGGGTGTTAGATAACCCACTTCTAGGTGCAAGTCAATTAATTATGGCATCAAAACACATTTGTACCTAGATCTAACAAAGAAAGTACCTCATTTTATCATAGATTGTGATTAAAACTTTGAAATTTTGAAGATAGCTTCGGATTTATTTATTTATTTTATTATAATTTCTAAGTTAAATAACATAATCAGTATTAACCAATAATGCTTCCAAAAAAGAATGGTAAGGCAAAGTCTCTTTAAAAGTATCCTCTTATACAGAGCAACGTTCCGAGGAAAGACTAGTTACACAAATGTTTCCAAGAACTAACCTCCTAGATAGAACTCTCTTAGATCTTTACTTTTCATCCTATTAAAATCTAAGTTAACTAAGTCAAATTAAAATCTATGTTAATTAAGTTAAGTTAAAATCTAAGTTAATTAGTTTTTTTATTAGTATTTATTTATTTTTTAAGAGCTCATTATTAAAATATTTTTTGGAATTATTTTATTTTATTTTTTAAAAAATAATATTAAATTTTAAAATTAAAAGAAAGTTAAAAAAAATTTCTTTTTTTAATTTCAATTTAAAATTATAATTTTTTTGTTTTATTATTCAAGAACAATAACAGTTTTTTATTTAAATTTTAAATTTTAAATTAATTTCTATTTTTTACTCTACATGAATAGTAACAATTGTTTTTGTACTATCCAAGAGGAGTAATAGTTTTTTTTTAATTTGAAATTTGAAATTTGAATTTTTTTGTTTTACTATTCCTAAATAGTAACAGTTTTTTTAATTGTAAATCTCAAATCTTAAATTTAAATTTTATATTTTAAAATTTTTACTATTCATGAACAGTAATATTTTTTATTTTTTGAATTTTAAATCACAAATATTAAAATTGAATTTTAAATTTTAAAATATTTGTACTAGTAACATTTTTTTTTGTATTTTAAATTTGAATTTTTTTAACGCAAAATACATAAAAAAAAATCACAACTATTTAAAGCACAAAAAGTTTTTAATTTTTTGATAAATAATTTAAAAACCCTATTCCTTCCTTGGCAATGGCGCAAAAATCTTGATGAGTCACAAGACTGGCAATACAAATACTGATCTTGCGAAATATTTTAGTTTTATTATTTGTAAAACTCTCCCAAGTGCACGAATCATTTTATAGCAAATGATATGTATACTCCCAAGGTCGATCTAAGAAAGAAATATATGTGGTTTTTAATTTATTATTCAAAATCTTAAAAGCAAAATTAAATCGTAAACATCTTGTCACGATAGTTTGGTTTGTTTGTTTTCTAATTTAATAACATAAAAATAAATATAGATAAGGATATAATAAATAATAATGCAAAAAAATTTATCATTATAATAATAGAGTATTTAAGGATATAATAATTAAGTTAATTATGCTTGCTCATATTATTTAACTTATTAAAGATATAAACTAATATTTATTGATTCTCTCTTCTTTATATGAATATCATCTTTGGTGTGGTTAGATATTCTTTGTTAATTAAATAAAATAATTAACACCTATGAGTGGGACGATAACTAATTTGGTTAATTAAATTAATTCATTTTTTTCTAAGAGATTGAAAATGAAAAATTTAAATGCCACCTTTGGTAGGGTTAGAAATTTTAATCTTTATTCAAGGTCTCTAAATCAAACCTAAGAATTTAATTATTTGAGTACTAACATTCATGTTTTAAAACTATGACTGAAAATATGTTGTCGATACATTTTTGAGTAATAGTTCTTATAAAAACTTTTGAAATAAAGTTGTCTTCTAACTAACAGGCGATTATACCAACAAATAAAAGAGCACTACTCTAAATCAGACCAGATAATTAAACTTTATAATCTAATTTTCATATTTATGTTTGTAATGAAAAATAATTTATTTTTCTCTAACATCCTCAACATAAAATCTTGAATAAAGACAAAATCAATTTATTTTATAGAAATATTTTACCTATTTAATATTTTACAAGCATAACAGCGTTATAATTATTATATCATATTGACAAATATCGAGTAATATTAAATTTAATCACAAACAAATTAAATATAATATATAAGAAGAAAACATAAAAAAATAACTCTAAAGAATCCATTAAAATAATACCTTAAAAGAATCCTTACAATAGTTTGATACTAATTTTGTTACTAGAAAACCTTCAAACAGATTTGCATCTCCGCTTATGGAATCAAAAACTAAAAATTTATAGAAACATAGCTAGTTCTTCTCAAAAAGAGAAGAACTTAAAAACTAAAAACTAAAAAAATGAAAATTTTCTAGAGAGAGAAAGAGTTTAGAAAATTGTATTTTTGACAATGAGTGAAGAAGGTTCTTTTATAGATGAGGAAAAGGCCAAAAAAGTGGGGAAATATTTCAAAATTTGAATTTGGGCTTTTGGATAGTTTGGCACATGTTTGGGGTGCACAAATTTCGGTAGATGGGCATTTTGTGTGGCAAATAAGCATTGGGCACACTTAAGCGTTCACAGACGACATCGTAGAAGTGTACTTGTAAGTATGTGACACGACACTGGCGTGTGCTGGTGCACGCAAAAATAGTTGTTACGTGTGTCGGCAGTGTGCTGACTGTGTGCGGACGTGTGTTGGGCATGCACACAGGACTCAAACTTTATGAATTTTTTGACCCATTTTGTCCAATTTTTTCCATCTTTTTTACTTTTCCTAATTTCTTTTCTCAATATATTTGTGATGTATTGCATTTAGTATTTTTATTCGTATCTTTAAGCTATTTTTGAACGAAAATACCTGAAAAATAATAAAAATACTTGTGATTCTAAAAAGACAAATTTATATAAAATATGATAAAATCATACAAATATAAATCTATTTAATCAATTAAAGTACATTAAATCATGGTAATTTTAGTGCTTTTTAAGCACTCATCAAGTTCCCATGTGCACTCTTCTTGATGGTCTTGATTTTTTTGTCCATCGCATCTCTCCACTTCTTCTCTTGTACTACTTCTTGAAAGTTCACTCGTTCACAATCGCAAAATAGACAAAATAATGTAAGGTTATCTTTTCATTCAGTTACCTCATAAAGATCTCTAAGACTTTGTGTGCGTGATGCAACTCTTTCATCTTGACTTTCACTTAATGATGATGAAGGTAATGAGTCTTCTTGAGTGATTGATGTTGGTAAAGTGGGTGGAATTACAAGCTCTTTTTAAGGTGCACCTAGTTGCTCTTTCATTGTTTGCTTATCTTCTTCAAATTGAGGAAAGAAATTGAAGTCATCTGCATGAGAGTTAAAATCTCATTCTCCTTCTTTGTTGAATACCACATCTCGACTAATCACAATCTTCTTATCATCTGGATTATACAGCTTATTGCCCTTCGAATTAGAATCATAGCCGATAAAGATAAAACTCTCGTTTTTATCATCAAGCTTTGTTCTTTTTTTTGTCTAGAACATGAACATGGGTTATAATTCCAAAGATTCTTAGGTGGGAAATGTCAAGCTTTCTTCCACTCTATGCCTCTTGCGGTGTCTTTCCTCATACCTTGTTGTTGGAGATTGGTTTGACAAGTAGATTGCATACGCCACTGATTTCATCCAAAATTCCTTGGATAGTTTCTTGGTTTTGAGAATGCTTCATGCCATATCCAGGATTGTTCTATTCTTTCTTTCTACCATGCCATTTTGCTAGGGGGATCTAGAAACTATCATTGGTCAACAAATTTCATTTTCTTCACATAAATCTTGAAATTCCCTGGATGTAAATTTTCCACCTCAGTCGGATCTCATGGCTTTGATTTTTCTACCACTTTCTCTCTCCACTACAGCTTTGAACTTCTTGAAGACTTTAAAAATTTTTGACTTCTATTTCAAGAAATATACCCAAGTTTTTCTTGAAAAAGCATCAATGAAGAAAAGAAAATATTTACTGTTACCAAGAGAACTTGTCTTGATCGGACCACACACATCGGTATGGATGAGCACGAGAGGCTTCTTGGCTCTTGACTCTACTCCTTTGGAAATTTTTTCCTAAATTACTTCCCAACTAGACACCCTTCACAAAGCTGGTTAGGATGGTCGATGCAAGGAAGTCCTTTCACCATCTCTTTCTTAGATAGAAAATCTAGACCTCCAAAATTGAGATGCCCAAATCAAAGTTACCAAAGCCATGATGCATCTTTGTAGCAAGATTTTAGGCACTTTGCAACATCATTTTGTTTATTGATCAAGAATATTCTATTTTTTGATATCGACACTTTAGCAATGAAGTTATTATTATCATCTTTTATAGAAAGATTATAATTCTTCATATGAATGTCATAACCTTTCTCTAATAATTGTCCTAAACTCAAGATGTTACTTTTCATATTGGGCACATAGTAGACATTGGAAATAAATTGATATCTCCCATCTTTCAAACTGATAAGGATGTTACCTCTCCATTTCACTACTATTATGGAATCATCTTCAAACAAAACATTTCTACTTATTGACTCATCTAGCTCCATGAACATGTTTTTCCTTCCACACATATGATTGCTTGCACCACAAGGAATTTGCTTAGCCACCATCAGTTTCCTTTCGTGCTAGAAGAAGTGTATCTTTTCCATCTATCTTATCCTCCACGTAGTTGGCCTTATTCTCAATTTTATTGTTGGGAGCTCTACATTCTAAAGCATATTGTAAAAACTTCTGACAATTATAGCATCAAACTTGAGATTTGTAATACCTCTAGTTTGGATTGATTCTTCCATGACCTCGTGTTGAACTTTCTTCATTCTCCTAGTTGTTGTTGGAATTGTTGCTGTTGTAATTCCAACCTTATCCACGACCATGACTTCCACCTCGTCTATGGCCTCTACCTCAACCTCAACCTCAACCATGTTGATTTCTATAATTTCCTTGGCTTTCATGTATATCCTTGAGTTGTTTGATAATAATTTCTTCCAAGTCTTTAGTTTCTTTAATCATCACGATGATACGCTCAAATTTGGGATTGAACGAACGAAGTATCTTCTCTATTATCCTCACATCTTCTAAATTTTCACCATTTCTTTTTATTTGATTAGAAACAACTACTACTCTTGAGAAATAATCTGAAATAGACTTAGATACTTTCATATGTAAGGATTCGAATTCATCTCTTAATGTTTGGAGACAGACCTTTTCACCTTTTCGACTCCTTTGTAAGTGGTTTGTAGCTTCTCCCACACTTCCTTGGTAGAGCTTGCACTCAAAATATTTTCAAAGCCATCATCATCTAATACTTCGTAGAATAGGTAGATAGCCTTCTTATCTCTCTTTCTTGAATCCTTCAAAGCTGTCCTTTGATCTGGTATAAGAATAACAAGAGTAGCATCATCAGCAGGCTCGTTATAGCCTTTCTCTATGATATCTCACACATATTATGATCTAAAATGTGCCTTCATTTTGATACTCCAATTGTCATAGTTATTGTTGTTGAGTGTTAGAATTTGGAATGGTGCCATACCATTTTCCATATCTCTCAATATGATGAGAATTTGTAAAATCTGATCACATGAATGAATCCAGAACGCCGAAAAACCTTGGAAGGAACTCTAAAAAAAATTACAAGTTTTTTCGGTCAAATTCAACACTCGAAGTCAATAGTCAACAACTTGATGGCTTGGTCAACTGAATTTTTGGCTCGATCAATGGATCAAACTTGGTTAACTCTACTCAATTCGATGAGTCAACTCGTTTTATGGTAGGACTCTTTCGGAGGTGCATGGCGATGCGTTTGGACTCCGATCTGGGTGATTCTTATGGCATCAGATTCCTCTCATCGAGACCTTCAATTTGATTTTCAATAGTGTATACTTTCCAACTTGGCTCTAATACCACTTTGTTGGAAATGAACACTTACATAAATAACTTTTATTCAAACTCAAAAAAATATTACAATAGTACTCTCACTCAAAATACAAGATACTACAACTCACTCTTTTAGACTTTGCTTCTTCACTCACTTAGAAGCTCTTAATTTTTTTTATGCCTAAACTAAAATTGGGAGGAGTATTTATACTACTTAAGAATAATCCTACACCACACAATTAAACTAATCCAAAATTACAATAAATGTACACCTCATTCCTCTCTATCCTTCTAACAATATTTTAAGTTACAAAATGATTTACATGCATAATTATCACACCCTAGAAGATTCTAGGTAAAAGGCTTGTGGTTTTAGACCTTAATTTGTGGATTTGGCCTTTAATTGGAATGGATTTGGGCTCCAATTGGAATGGGTTTGGGTTTGGATTTTTGCTCCCATAATGGATGAAGTTTATGATCCAACATACCTATCAAGCCTCGCTTGACATACAAGTCACCTTGCAAGTTACATAGCCTAAATCGTTTCCATGGAGAGTGCATCATCTAAACTTTTGCATTATAGCCAACATAGTTTAGGATGTAGCCACTCAAGGCAGACATGACAGTGTACTGGCCAAAAGGCCACGCCATCCTACACGATAAATCATATAGAGAATTCCTTTGTCACTCAACCTTATCATCAAGGTTGTCGTTCTTTGCCACATATATTTAGCTATTTGTTTAGTCATGGATATTTAGTGTGAGTCTATCCTACCATGAGCATCCCATCACACGATATTCAAGGAAGATGACCACGTTCTTAAAGAAGAACATAAGTAGGTTTTGAACGGTCCCCGAATGACCCGATCGCTAGATGAGTTAAAAAACCATCCATAAAAAAAAAATTTAAAATTTAAAATGAAAAAGCCACTACTATATATTAAGATAGGAGCCCTTAATGAAATCACGTGCTTGTACTTTAAACTTTGCTTAAATTAGAATTAATAAGAAGAATATTTCATTTATTTACACGCACTATTATATACTTCAAATAAATCTTTTAAAATGTTTGATTATCCGTTTCTATTTAAACTCAATGTAATAGCGTATACAAAAGATGATTGAATTTAAGTGAAATAATCAAACTAGTTTGTGACCATCAATTAAAGTTTGACACATGGATATTTAATTAAGTCACTAATATAACCCATATCTATTTGAAATGGAGTGGCCCTTATTTAGGGTTACTGGTGTAGAGACATGTAAATGGGGATACTTTGTATAATAGTTGATTATATAGAATTGGACCATACATATTAAAGACATTATTAATATTCATTTAGCCATATATATTTCTACATATGTCAATCGATGTCATGTGTAGATGATTTTAATCCCGAGTGATTTAGCTGGCCTCTTGATGTAGACCTTGGCATTTAAATTAGTTAGTAATGCTCGTACTGGTGGACTAATATTCCTTATATCTTAATATCTTCGTGTTTTTGGTCAACTGTGAGGTTATCTCACAAGATGTTAAATCCATTCTGTCTATTCGCATATGTTATGTTATATAACAGTTTCCTTGTTTAGTGATCTAGTTAATGGACATAGAGTCTATAATATGATTATAAATAGTTATTCATACACATCACATGTATTCAAGAAAAAAATGTAATAAAGGAGGTGAAACAGACTTAATAACTTTGATTGTACTACGAACTAGTTATAAAGGATTTAATGGTATGTAATGGTAATATCAATAGATTAGTACTCTTATGCATTGGGCTGGGTAAATATCATTTATGATATTCAAGTGTTTAATCTCAAGTTTATATTAGAATAACTCAAAGATTAATAATTAATTAAATAAAATGAATAATTAATTTGGAATTAATTAATTAAATAATCAAAAATGCATATTAATTTATAAGGACATTTTATGATAGTAATAAACGTGAAATAAATTTATAAGGATAATATAATATTTTGGTATAACTACTTCCATGTGGTTGATTAAATATTATTTAATTGGACAAATTTTGATAGGAATTTAAAAGCATGTAGAAAAAGTAAACATTATTTTAGTAAAAATTAAATTGGATTTGAATTTTGAATTTGTTAGATAACTTAATTGTATTAAATTATAGCATATAATTGTTGTGTATGGGTGCATTAGAATGAGAATGAAGTACATATACAATACATAATTTTGTATGGCACTTCATTAGAGTTTGAATTAAAAAATTTATTCCTAATAAAATTGTAGCATGGAGACTATTTAAATAATCTTAATACACATCACCATAGCCGCCCACTTCAAGGAATTTTGAATCAAAATTTTCACAAAACAAAACACGTTATTTGAGATTCGAGATAGACGAGCTTTACGTTGAATCAAACATACGCTGTTGCTGGAACAAGCCGTACATGTGGTGTACATGCAAAAGGTAATATATCATGCACCATTTAATGCTAGATTTGTTAACACGAACTTCGCCCCAAATAAAAAGTTTTGGCTTTGTTTATGCATGCGTGAGAAAAATTTTGCACAGGAAAGTTTGAGAAATTATGGTTACTTCTCTTTCTACATTGTTTTAGAGTATCGATCTTAAAAATTTTATTTTTAAAATTCTCAAACTATTTTTAAAAGTTATCACTTTACTTTTTATTTATAATTTTCTCCCTATTTTAAAAGCTTCTTTACTTATTTTCTCAACTTAAACAAATTTTTCATGAAAAAATAATGAAAGACTCATACTCACAAGATGAAGATGGTGATGATGATAATAAGGATTAATTATTGGTTATCTTAAAAGTTAAAAATTATTAAAAAATAAATTAATTATTATCTTATATTTTATATACGAGTTTTAATAATAATGAACTATAAATATAAAACTTATAATTGATGAGATTAAGACATACAACTTTTGATACCGATCATGATTAAATGCGTGGTTGATGATAACAATATTATTGTAAATAAAAATGATATAATTTGTACATAGTAAAAAAAAAAGATATTTATTATATATAAATAAATGGTTAAATATATAAAAGATTTTACTTTTAATTATTATGCATGTGTTAAAGAGTTCTAATACATATTAGAGCTTCATGTGTTCTAAAGAATCTTTGTACCAATTGATTCGTAAAATATTAAGAAAAAAATAAATAAAATTTTGATTATTACGGAAAGTATTATATAGATAAAATAATATAATTATTGTTGAATCTTGATTTATCAATTAAAACTTTATTATATTTAAATTTTTTTGTCTTTAATCTCGTTATACTCTTATTTCATATGTTTGAATGAATTCTTTCATTAGAAAAAAAAACTTCCAACCAAATTAAATTAACTCAAATATGAGGTGGAGTTATTGTTACACTAAAAGTGATCGAGATGCATGGTACTCCAATTCAGTAAGAACTAAGAACGCTTGTTGTAGTTATCTTATATTTAATTGATTTTAAAAAGAAAATATTTAATGTAAGTTAATTTTGTAATTTACAATAAGGACTAGTGAATAAATTTTCTATAAATAGAGAACTATTAAATAAATAAATGGAAAAAGATTTTAAAAAAAATCCACGATTCGATTGTTTAAGTGAAAAGTGTTAAGATTTAAAATAAAAGAAATTATATTATTGTTATAATTTTTGTTAATGTTATAACAAAAATTTTAATCATAGAAATATTTTAGTATTAAATTAGAGAACTGATATTTTCATATTAAAAAATATTACCAAAACAATTAAGTATTTTTTTAATAATTTAATATTTAAATATTTTTAAAAATCAATTTTTTATTACCACTAAAGAGCTACTCAATTAAAATATTTAGTTACTCTAATATTAATCTTTTCTTCTTCTGATCTTGAAATTAAGAATTCTTAAATATATCATGCACATTAAATTAGATCAGAAATTTCTATTTATCTTTTCTGATTTATTTATTTTTATTTTTAAATCTTAATTATCTATTTTATATATATTATAAAAATATATAATTTATATTTTACTAATAAAAATTAAAAAAATAGATATGATTCCTAATTAATTAGTAGTTTGACAAAACAACGATGCATGTATGAACAACAAATCCAAACATATGCAAATAGAAATACTAGTCATAAATTAAACCGAAATCAATCTTAAAGAAGGTAGTACAACAACAATTAATTATAAAGCCTTAACCATATTCAAACAAACTTCAACAAAAAAAGCCCTACAAAAAGCAATGACACTAATACTAACTTACACTATAAGTTAGTTAACAAAAGGTAGTCTACTTAATTAAGGACAAGGGAGAATGCCACCTCCAGTACCACCAGTACCACCCAAGCCTCCAACACCACCAACCCCACCACCTAAGCCAGCAGCACCACCGACTCCACCAAGACCACCATGACCACCCCCGATCGGTAAGCCTCCGATTCCACCACCAAGTCCTTTATCCCCTCCACCAACACCACCTCCAAGACCACCAGCACCACCTCCGAGACCACCAGCACCACCTCCAATACCACTAAATCCTCCGATTCCTGCAGCGCCACCTATACCACCAAATTTGCCAATCCCACCGACACCACCAAGTTTAGGCATGACACCACCGACACCAGCATAACCTCCCATCCCAGCAAATCCTCCCACACCACCATACACGAAATTCTTCTTGTCACCGAGCTCATTGCTACTACTTGGTGACACTGCCTTTGGTATATTCTTAGCATGCATTAGGGTTTCCTCATTATTAAGCACATTACGTGCACTAATGGAAACAAAGAAAACAAACATAAAAATTACACAAAACCTCCCCATCTTTATCTCCTCCTCCTCCTCTTCTTGTTCTTGTTTTAGTTATCTTCTTGCTGATCTGTTTGTGGAAGTCATGCATGAATTCAGGGTTTATGTAGAAGATTGAAGCGGTATGGGACAGTTGGGATCAATAAATAAAAGGGTTTGTAGTAAATGAGCAAACAAGGTTTGGTGGCCTTTTTCTACGATCTCGAGAAAGGAAATGAAATTCAATGATTTTGGTTTCTGAGAAAGTTAGTTGAATCAAAAGAAGAGAAAATTTATGGAAATTGTATGTCATATCATTCTTGTGAATTTACAGTTTCGAATGTGTTTGTGACACTTGGAATTTATCTATCCGGCTTGGGTTGCATGGATTACGTGAAACAATAATGATATTGTTATCATTCTTATATATATATATGCATTGCCACTGGCTTTATAATTTTAGGCTCGAGTTATGAGCACGCCCCCTTCTTGTGTTTTGATAGCGTATTTATACAAAGACAACATTAATTATTTAAGCATAAGTCATTTAGTTATTTAGTTATATCAAGAAGAGTAGTTTAGTTATTTGTAACAATTTAATTCACTTTTCATTTTTTTGTAACTATTTAATCCACTTGTCATTTTTTGTATTAGTTTAGTCCACTTATCATTTTTTTATAGAAATCTAGTCTTTTTTGTTTTGAAAATTTTATGTACAAGAACAAATAGTCAATTTTTTATTTTATTTTTATTTATTTTCATATTTAACTTTTATTGAGATATCGTGTTAATAAATTATTTTTAGTAATGAATAATAATAACAATAAAATTAATAAAAAATAAAAATAATTTTTTTTTAAATTTAATCATTTGTGCTTGTGTTGTCACTTTGTCATAATAAAAAGACTAAAATATTACAAAAAAATAACAAATGAACTAAATTACTCAAACTAGCATAACTTGTTAGAAAGTGATTGTAATGAAAAAAATTTCCAAACTTCCAAATGATTACAAGAAGATATAATATCATTTATAATATCAAGGATCCAAATAAGAGGTGGCTTTCTCAAAGAATGATATAGGATCTTGTTTCATTAATCATTATAATGAGGTTTTCCATTAATCATTACAATGAGGTTTTCCTTTCTTCTTCTAATGATAATACTAATAATTTGGATTTTGAATTGTCTCAACTTTTTTCTCTCAGTATTTCTTCTGAAGATAATGATTTACTTTATAGTATCTTTGATATTATATGAAGTTTAAAGTGGTTTAATCATTGATAAGGATGGAACTTATGAGAACTTTTACTTCAAGATATTGATGAATACCAAAATAGATTAAAAAGCATTTGGAGACAAATATCCAAAGAAACTTGTTGTTTGAAGGTGATCATAACACAAAATTTTCCATGCTTCCACTATGATTAGAAGAAAACATAATATCATTATAATATCAAGGATCCAAATAAAAATTGGCTTTCTCAACAAAATTATATAGGATCTTGTTTCATTAACCATTACAATGAGGTTTTCCTTTCTTCTCATGATAATACTATAATTTAGATTTTGAATTATCTCAACTTTTTTCTCAATGTATTACTTCTGAAGATAATGATTTACTTTATGGTATCCCTGATCAAAATGATATCAAAGATGTTTTATTTGCTATGGGTTATTTCAAAGCCTCTAGTCCTAATGGTATTCCTACTTTTGTATATAAATTTTTTTGGGACATTCTTGGTGGAAGTTTGATAGATGTCCTACAGAAAGTTTTTAAGATTAGTTACCTCAATCTTGTGTTAAACAAGACTTTTATCGCTCTTATTGAAAAAATGAGTAATCCTTCTTTGATACATCAATTTAGACATATCAACTTGGGCAGTGTCATCTATAAAGTTATTTCCAAGATTCCCTCCCATTAATTCAGAGATAAACTTAAAGATTTCATTTCTCCTTTTTAGTATACATTTATTCCTAAGAGATGGATATCTGATAATGTTATTGTTGCTCAAGAAATTTTTCATACTATTAAAATGAAAAGAGGTATAGGTGGATTACTTGGAGTCAAATTGGATATGCAAAAGGCTTATGATAGTATGGAATGAAACTTCCACATTAAAATTATTACACATTTGGGTTTCTCGGAACAATTTTACAATTTAATATTGTCTTACTTAAACTCTATTACTTATTCTCCATTATTAAATGGTGCTTCCTTTGGTAATATTATTCCTAAAGAGATCTTAGACAAAGCAATCCTATTTCTCCCTATTTGTTTATTATTGAGGTTGAAACTCTTTCAAGAGTTCTTCGTGCTGAAAATTCTTCTGGTCTTCATGGTATTAAAATTCTAAGAAATGCTCCTACTATCAGCCATCTCTTTTATGCTAATGATTTAATCCTTATTTGTCAGGCTAATTTGAATGAGATTAATGTGATTCACTAGAATTTACAATGTTATTTTTTGTGGCCTAGATAGAAATAAAATCTAAATCTTTCATTTTCTATTATGGTAAAGTATCCTCTCAACTAAGATCTAGATCCAAAATATTTTAGGTGTTCTACACATATAGAAAAGTAGGGAATTCAAAAGAGTTATTGAAAATCTGATTTTGAAAACTAATAGTTGGATATCTTATCTTTTTTTCGAAGCTAGTAAAACTACATACATTAAATTTGTCCTACTCTATCTACCCACTTACTCTATGAGTACTTTCAAGTTTTCAAGTTTAATCTATGAAAAAAGTGCATTTCTCTTTTAAGAAAAAGTTTGGTAGGATTCTAGCTCTAATAAGGAGAGATCTTGTTCGAGGTAAATGACTTTCAAAAATTGGGATCAAAATTGTTCTCCTAAGGAGATTGGAGGTTTGGGTTTTGTAAATTTAAAGATATTAATGTCAACATTCTTTCTAAACTCGGTTGACAATTCTTAAATAATGATAGTAGAAGCTAGGTCCAATTGTTCAAACATATGTATGGTATTTCTAAAGATTTCTTTGATTATAATCTTAGATCTTTTGATTCCCGTATTTGGAAAGGTATTTGTTCATCAAGATCTTTACTTATGATTGGTGCTTGTTGTAAAATAGGAAATGGAAAATCTATTGATATTTAAAAGGATTCATGGATTCTTTGGTCTGCTAATTTTACTTGTTCTTCTCTTTTAATTGATACAAATCTTCTCAGTCAATATTCTATCAAAGTTCACGGTAATGGTTGGAATTCTAGCTAATTTTTACCATTTAGGGTTCTTTAATGTATTCTAAAAAATCTAAACTTCCCTTGCCTATTACAAACAAATTAGATTCTTGGTTTTGGATTCACAAATCAAAAGGTCAATTTAATTCTAAATATGCTTACAGAAAAATTGATTTTACTAGATTTCCATGAACTTTTCCCTCTTTTTGGAATTTTTTTGGAAACTAAAAAATCATGAAAGATATAAAGTTTTTTATTGGAGACTTTTTCTAATTTTCTTACTATTTGAGATCAAATTAATCAAAGAATCATTTTACAATTGTAAGTCCCACTATACTCATATCTATAAAACATGGTGTCTGTTATTTTAATTTGTATTTTTATCTTCTTCTATGTAAGGTTGGTTATTATGGATCATTAATTCATAGATGTATATATTTAGGTACACTTTGCATGTGTACACATACCATGGAATTGTTTTTCGTAGTATGCATGCAAGGTAGAGTGTTGGCATGTTTCGGGTGCGGGTATTTATTGATAATACTTGACATTTTTGGAAACAATAAAATACAACTTTTTAACACCTTGCTACCAAGCTTGTCACCAAACTTGCCACCACCCTTGGTGAGGTAATTGGCCAAGTGGCTGACAAGGTGGTAAAATTGAGCCCTTCAATTACCCCACTCATTTCTCTCTTCTTTACCCCTTGTTTAAGAATCAAAACTCTTCCATAATTCACTCAGAGATTTATATCTAATGTTGAAATTATTTTAGAGAGGCTATGTTTGAGTGTGGTATTCTTAGTGATTTTATTAGTCAAATCATAGGCTATGTGTGTAAGTGATTTGACCGTATGTCTTATGTAACGATTTTATTGTAGTGGTGGATGTTTTGTCCCTTGAGAGTGTGAGTTGATAAACTTTTAGTTACTGATCATTGGTTACCAATCATACCACATTGGGTGGTGTTGGCTGTGGAGGAAAGTTGGTTTTGAGTGTTGAACCAAACGGTTATGGAAGCAACAAGTGAAGAGCAACAATTGGTAGTTTGGATAGAGGTCTTGAATAATAGAGGTAATAATGGTTTTACTATATGTTAGTATTGTAACCTATTCTACTATTTAGTGAATTATTTGCTATTGAGGTTGCCTTAAGCATCCTTAGGATGTTACCATATAGATATGGTCTCTATATTGGTTTGCCTCAATATATAGGCTATTATGCATGATCATTTATTGAGCTAGTATAATTTGAGTTTGTTGTGTATATGTCTTAACATATTGAATCATAAACTCTAATTAGAAAGAATTTATTATTTACTGGCTTTTTGTTATTGATATATAATATCTGTAATTAAAGTTATCTACTTTTTGATATTATAATATCTATGATTTTATTGCATGTTTTGTATAAATTTTTATATCCTTGTTTGTGCGAGTTTGGGTTGTGTCCTCTAGGAATTTGTTTCTCCTTACTCTGGTCGTATACTAGGTCATGGACTCTTTCAATTGGTATTAGAGTTGGTACACTCTTTTGGGCTTAACTAATTTGGTGTTAATTCTACTAACTCGTTTTTTTTTCACACACACACATTCTCTCTGATGGAATCAAGATAAGAAATTAATGTAGGTATACTTTCATATTTTGATGGGCTAAACTATACCTAATGGAAATCACAAATGAGGGGCCTCTTGTGGTCCTAAGGAGATCATATTTTTTTCTTACTGAAATTGACTAGACTTACCCAACCAAAACCCTACCTGATAACTTCGTAATTCCTAAACCAATGATTGAATGGACAAAGGAAGAAAGCAAGGAGTGTGAATGGAACAACATAGGTTTATATGCTATTATCATGTCTGTATCCCAATATGATTATTGAAGGATATAGATTTGTACTACCTCAAAACAAGCATGGGAAAATTTAGAGAACACTCATGAAGGAACGTATATTGTCAAAACATCCAAAATCTTGATATTAAATAGAAACTTCAAACTATGCATTAGGTTGGAAGATGAAACCTTTGACAAGTTTTATACATGGTTCTCCAACATTGTAAATTTCTCCTACAACTTGGAAAGACCTATCAATAAGGAAAAGAAAATTGAGAAAATCATCGCTAGCCTTCCCTACAGGTTTCATGTTAAAGTCATTGTTCACGAATCCATGTACAAACTGGGTGAACTTACTATAAATAAACGTATTGGTGATTTACAATTTTTTGAACTTCACCACTCATTACCAAGGCAAGAGCAACTTGTTTCGAACAAAGGAATGAATGTGGTACTCAAGACTACTTGGAAAGTGGTCCCAATACTAATACTATCTCCATTTCGGTTGAGTTTGAATCTCATCCTAATCAAGTAGAGATGACATTAATTTCTTAAAGATTCACAAGTTTCTTCAGAAAGAAAAATCCCTCATCTAGGGGTATTGGAAAAGTGATTTCAAGCTTTAAAGGTTTGAGAGTCATAAAAGATGATGATGACTCAGATGACGAATCTAAGAAATCAAACAAAGGACACCTTAACAAAATAAAATGCTTTGAATATAGAAATATGAATCATATATTCTACCAAGTGTCTTCAAAAATAGAATTGCATGAAAAACCATGTAATAAAAGTTGAGGTTATTATTTCGAATAGTACCAGTAATGGTGATGAGGTTGATACTGATTTTATGGCCTTCGCTGCTTCTACTAGTATTATTGATCCTCCAACTACTACCTCAGATGGTCAAAAAGAGACCGTTGAAGATAATGAAGTTGAATAGGAGAAAGGTAAATTCCTTGATTCATACAATTCATTACTATTGGAGCATAATTAGTCTGAAAATGATAAAAGAAAGGCTATAGAGAGCCTAGATGAAAAAGAATACAAAATCAATGTGTTGAAGAAAACTTAAGGGGAAAGAAAGTCCTCTATTGATGAACAACAACATGATCTCACAAGTACGTGTGAGGTCATTCAAAAGAGATATAATGATTTTTTGGAAAATTTTGATACAAAACATAAGAATATTTAAAACATGAGGAATAGTTGAAGTTTCCTACTTCGGGCAAAACTATGCAGCTTTTTATTAGTCTTGATATCTCTTCTGATCGGAATTTCTAAATTAAAAAATTAAGTATATTATAGTTCTTGAGAGTGGAAGGTATGATCTAGCTTATTCTCTTATCAAAAAGGAAGCTGAGATTGAACAACTAAATGAAAAGGTTGGGATTCTTAATAATTCAACTTCTTATCTTGAATACTTCCTCATGAAAGTGAAGACTTGGTTGTAGCCATGAAAGAAAAACTCTATATGCGAGAGAAAGAACTAATGCATTCCACCATTTCTATAGACAGAATGACAACGAGCTCAAAAATGTTAAATGAAATGATTAGCAATGTCAAGTTTTCTAGTGATAAGCATAGAATGGGGTACATTAAGAGGATGTTGACTTCTAATTGTGCTTCTACATAGTTTATCAAAGCTTCAATAAATACTCAAAGTTAAAGTTTGGAGCTATTGATCCAATAGGTAAATTTGTTGCATAGTCCTAACCAAATCCCCTTGACAAGGTGAACCATTCACATAAGGCTAGCACCTCTCCTTGCTCCAATAATGATATACTATCTTTACCTATTGTCATTATTACTTGTCACCACTATGGTAAGCTTGGACATTTGAGACCATATTGTGGGAAATTGACTTCTCATCCTCATGAAAAAGTCAATATAAGCACTTTTTCTTCTTTGTGTACTACACCTTGGAGTCAATGACCCCATTTTCCCAACTCCATTGTTCGTACTTGTTATCATTATGGCATTACTGGATGCATTACCAAGTAGTGTCCTAGCTTTATGAGGAATACAGCTTGAAGTCTTCCACCTCGTTCTTCCATATCTTCTCTATCAAGATATAGCTACTATGGCCCATTTGATCATGTTCATACAGGTTGCATTATACAACTAAGGCACAAAGGTGAAAGAAATAAATCTAGATCAAAATCTTGCCTTTCCTTATTTATATAGATGACACATTTGGATTTTATATAGATTTTAAACAAAAAAATGTATGAGTTTCATATAATCCTCATAATCATATGAGTCAGAGACTATCTCCTAGTTCAGTTACCCCCTCACAAATTCTTTAAATGGGGGGATGTTTTTTTTATCACTATATTCATTTGATATATTATGGTAGAGTTGTCTTTGTTCTTTCCACTCTTTGGTTGTCTTATATCTATATGTGAATTTTTGTTTCCTTGTTGTCTGCATACTCCATATTTTCCTATATGTGTATATCTCTCCCTTTCTTGTTTCGTTATCTTACATAGTGCTTTAATTCTTTTACTTAATGGTATGCCTAACTATCTGACCTAATACTAGTTTTCTCCATTCCTTACTGTTCACTTCTTTTTCTGTGGCTTTTTACATAAGCATCATGTCACATGTGTTTCATCATGTAGTGTCATTGTAGTAGGATTCTCTATATGTACTCCTATCTTTCTTATGACATGACATTTAGAATGCTTCTCATATGTCCTACTACGTTTTACATTCTTTCACCTAGCATGTTGTGTGTTGTTTCCCCATTTGTCTTTTGTTAGCTATTATCCCTAGTTTACCTTCTTTCCTTTTATTGTGTTGTAGTTGTTTTTTTGAAGTTAACTAAGATATTTCTCTTGTTTCTTTCTTTGTTAACACTCATGTTGTTTGAGTTATGTCCCTATCTAAGCATATATTGTGTTTTTATGTTTAACTTTTTTTTTGTTTTTTCACATCTTTAGAGGTTTTAGTATGTAGCATCCTGTGTTTCTTCCTTCTCTTAGGGATGTTACCTTTGTTGTTCACTAGTTATTTAGTTTCTTTCTTTCTTCTGACTAGCAATGAGGTGAGTGTTGCTATTGATCTCTTTTAAGAAACTTTCATCTTCTTATTGGGCTTTGATATGTTTTGAGTCCTTTCTTATCATCTTACTTGGTAGTTATTATTTTTTATTTTTGTGAGATTGACAATTTCTTTTTCTTTGCTATTTTATTGCATGTAAAATAAATTTTAGAGGGATCATGTTGATTTATGCTTGGCATTCGTTTAACATGAAATGAAGTGTGGATTTTTGACATGTGTATTCCTTAAGAGCATGTATGGTTAAATTTTTCTTTTTTCATTTTATTATAAATACATATTTTCTTTGTACATGCTATATCATTGTGAATTTGTATAGTTATTTTGAGAAGCTTGTGTGAAATTGGATTGAAAATTTTATAACAAAAAATGGGAAAGATGGAGAAAGGAAAAAAATAAGTCTTGAGATTTGTTTATGTAAACAAAAGGAAAGGGAAAAGAAAAGAAAAGAAAAAGTGAAAAGATGACAAGTATGTCATTATTCTCTCAACTTCATTGGTAGTATTTAGAGAAGTAAAGAGAAAAGAACCCATTTGGAAGCTATAAGTGTCATGCATATAGACTTATCTTTATGGTTGGATCAACAAAGATGTGTTCTGGCCTAAATGTCTTTACTCCCCTACTCTTACCTTAGCCTGTAGTTACAATCTTTGAAAGACCTATTGATTTCTTCTTGACTGATACTGACATTAGTGGAGAGAGAGATTAATTATGGACATATGAAGTTTGGTTCAACTTGAGTCTATATTTCTATTTGTTTAGTTCGCATAAGCATAACATGAAGGCATATAGATTAAACAAATTTTGCATATCACACACTGTGCATATCATGTATAGCTAAAATTTTTATTTTATTTGAAACAAACTTTTCTTGCATATGCCATAATTTTGTGAATTTTATGGAAATTTTGAGAAGATTGAGTGGATTTTATGCTTTAACAATTTATGTGTCTCTAACAAGCACTAGAATTCACTTTTAGTGTCTCTCGTCATATAATCCTAGGCGCTACTTGGATAGAAAAATTATTTAGGCCATCTCTGAATCGTTTGATCCTTTCTTCCCACCAATGTTTTCTTATCCTCAGTCTTTCCTCTTGAGCCTTTATATTATCTCTTCATTTCTTTGCACTTAAATACTGGCTTAACTGAAATGATTATCCCAATTACCTAGACATCTTCTATTGAGTTTTCATTTTGATTTTTGAACTTTTCTGCCTTGGGATTTATGTGTTACTCTTGTATTTAAAGAAAAATAAAAATAAAAGAAAGAAAAATGGAAAAGAAAGAAAATACATGAAAAAGGGAAAAGGAATAAAAAGTAAAAGAAAAGAAAAAGGAGGAGTTTTAGCTGATGAATGCTAAGTCATAAATGAAAAGGATCCCATGTTGGGGAAAATTGTAGCTGTTTAAATTTTGAAAAGTAAAAGAAAAGGACCTTTGTTTAAAGGTTCACTTTTTTTGTTGTAAGTTGTGATCATCTTAAGGTATGCCTATGCTTAAATGTTTCTTCTCTTCTGCCCAAACCTTAGCCTATCAATTTAAGCTTTCAAAGACCTATTGATTTCTTTTAAGCGTGCACTTTTATTAGTAGAGGGAAAGGCTAAATGTGGACTTATGAAGTTTGGTTCAAAGTGAGTTTATATTTCTATTTGCTTGGTTCACATAAGCATATCATGATGGCATATAGAGTAAATAAATTTAGCATAACACACATGGAGCATGCTATCAAAATGTTAGTCATACTCTTACATGAATGCATCATGGATTAATGGACATGTGGGCATTTTGATAACTGTATTAATTATTCTCTATGGACCCTCTAGTTCTTTGAACATACTTAGTTTCCTACCCTTTCTTTCTATTTTACTTGTTTATACTATGGATATATATATATATATATATATATATATATATATATATATATATATATATATATATATATATATATTGGGGGAGTTTTGATAGTAGGATGCAATACATGTTTATTACCTCACATGCATACATTTGGAGGGGGAGAGGTGTGTGTCATTTGCATAGTGTTAGAGGGAATCTTGTATTTATTTGGCATCCTTTTTCTTTGTTGTTTTTATGAGTTTATATTATGTTGTTGTGTTCTTATGATGCTCCCTTCTTCTTTACATCACTTTGTATGAACCATGCATAAATAGAAATGTTAGCATGACTTGTTACATACATTATTTACAATCTCTTGTTTCACGTGTATTCCCATGTGTTTACTTGCATCCTTACTGTTGTGAGTTTTTACATATTTATCGCTTGTTATTGATAACTTGGTTTTTCCATTGGAATGCAAGATATATGTTTTCTTTGTAGACTGGGATGTCTTTTTTGTATATGTATGTGTATAGTATGGGTGAGGTTACATGATTGAATACACCCACGTGTTGTTGGAGAAAGATAGTTGAATTACTAGGAATGTGTCAATTTGGAAGATAGTTGGACCCCAAGTCAACTACTTCTTAGGGATTTGTTGACACATTTAAGTGGCATTGATATTTGGGGGAAGATTGTAAGTCACTAGGAGTGTGCCAATTGGAAGATAGTTGAACTCCTAGAAAACATCTTCTTCTAGATTTGTTGACACATTTATGTGCCATTGGTGTTTGATCGCTGATGAGTGCTCAAAAAGCACTAAAATAACCATGATTTTATGCACATTAATTGATTAAAAATATATATATTTATATGTTTTATCATATATTTATATAAATTTGTCTTTTTCGGAATCACGAGTATTTTTATTGTTTTTCAGGTATTTTGGCCTAAAAACGCAACTTAAAGACTCAAAGATGAATACTTGAAACAATACATCACAAATATATCAATAAATAAATGGGGAAAGGTCAACAAACATGGAAAAATTGGACAAAATGGGTCAAAAAGGTCAAAAAGGAGAAAATTGCGCCCAACTGCCCAGCCGCGCGCCCCAGCGTGCACCGAGCTGCGCGCAGCGACACCCCCCCCCCCCCCCCCCCCCCCGCGCGCCAGCGTGCCCAGCAGCCCCTTCCACGCGCACCGATGCCTTTTCGCCCCATTTTTCACGTGCAGCCGCCCCCATGACGTCATGCTGACGTCATTAATGACCTCAACATTTCCATTACGCGTTTTTACATTTTTTTACTCATTTTTTCTCTCCATCCTCACCTATAAATACCCCCCTTCCCTTCACTTCAAAACACACCATCAACACCTTCAAAACCTCCAAATACATTCTTTTCTCTCTTTCTTTCTCTCTTTTTAGTTTTCTTTAGTTTTTCTTAGTTTTTCTTAGTTCTTAGTTAATTTCTCTTAGTTTTAGAGTTCTTCCCTTTTGGGAAGAACTAGTTATGTTTATGTAATATTTTAACTTTTTGATTCAATAAATGGGAGTGCAAATTCCGCTTGGAGTTTTTCCAGCAACGGGAATAGCGTCGAAGTTCTGTAAGGATTTTATTTTCTTTACAGTTATTTTTATGCTTTATTCTTACATGTTATATTTAATTTGTCTGTGGTTAAATTTAACTGTGCTGGCTGTTTAGTAAACATGATGTAATAATAACGTTGTTATGCTTGCGAAATATTAAATAGGTAAAAATCTCTAAAATGGATTGATTTTATTTTTATTCAAGATTTTATATTAAGAATGTTAGAGAGAAATATATTATTTTTCATTACAAACTTAAACCTGAAAATTAGATTTTAAGGTTTAGTTATCCGGTCTGATTTAGAGTAGTGCTCTTTTATTTGATGGTACAATCGCCCGGTAGTTAGAGTGAAGCTCTATTTCAAAAGTTTTTATAAGAATTATTATCTGAAAATGTATTGACAACATGTTTTCGGTAGTGGTTTTAAAACTTGAAAGTTAGTACTCGGATAGCTAAATTCTTAGGTTTAATTTAGACACCTTGAATAAAGTTTAAACTGTCTAACCCCACCAAAGGTGGCATTTAAATGGTTCATTTTCAATCTCTTAGAAAAATGAATTAATTTAATGAGGCAAATTAGTTATCAACCCCACCCATAGGTGTTAATTGATTTGTTTAGTTAACAAAGAATATCTAACCCCAACAAAGGTGGTATTCATACAAAAAAGGGAGAATCAATAAATATCAATTCATATCTTTAATAACCTAGATAATATGAGCAAGCATAATTAACTTAGTTATTATATCCATAAATACTCCGCCATTATAAATGATAAAATTTGCATAAATGTTTATTGGATCTATGTTTATTTTTATGTAATTAGATTAAGAACACAAAAACCCAAAATATCGTGACAGGATGTTTAGGATTTAATTTCGTTTTTAAAACTTTGAATAATAAATTAAGAACCACATACATTCCTTCCTTAGATCGACCTTGGGAGTATACTTATCATTTTCTACGAAATGATTCGTGCACTTGCGAGAGTTTTATAAATATTAAAACCAAAGTATTGGCAAGAATCGGCGATGCCGGTTTTCGCTCATCAATCGCCCAACATGTCGATGTGTTGTATGCATATTATGAAGCCCCTTAAGCCCTCTCGTAGTACATATAGATGTGAGGCTCCATGCTATGTATCGCATTAGGGAGATGTTTTCTGTCTGCACTACTCTTGACTTGTCTATGCATTCAGGTTGTTGTTCGTTACATGCTTTTACCTTGTTGTTGCCTCCGTGTTAGTATTTTTATATCTCACTTGACTACATGTCTTGCTTCTTTTTTTGTTTGCCTTAATCATCTCTATTATGTTGCATGAGTATTAGGATTACTGAATTTCTATTTGGCTTCTCTTCTTCATATAAGGATGTGATGTATTGTAAATTCTATGTGTGCTTGCTTGACTTTTCATGTCAAAACGGGAAGAAGTGTGCATAACTTGTGTTTGTTTGTGCATTGTGTGTGCTTGTTTCATGGAATGGTGAGTGTAGTCTACACTGCATTATGTTTATCTAATATGCATACACTTAAAGGAAGTGTTGCATATGTTCAAAGGAGTTTCCATATTTGTGTTGCATGATGATTATGTAGTTTACATATTTGTATTGATGTATTTTGTTTTATATGTACTACATGTTAAACTATGCTTAGCCTATTTGCATGAAATTTTCACAAGGTATGTGTTTATTTCGTATGTGTATGTTACAAGTGTAGAGAGAATTCTTCGTGCTTCAAGTGTGCTATGTGTAGGTGTTGAGTTCCTTATGACAGGGGATTACATGAGTTGATTCATAAAGTTGGGTGGCGCACTCAAGATGGATGCATATGGACTAGGTACATCCTTTGGGTTTTGGTATGTGTCATTTTGTTATAAATGGGAACAAACAACTTTAGGATATCTTTATGGTCATCTCATGTTTGATGAGTTTATGTATTTAGTTGTACAGGTTTTTGATGTGGAAATCCAAAGGGAGGGAATATAAGTCCCATTGTACTCAACTCTATGTGTAGGCTTCCTATGTACAAAACACAGTATCTATTTTACTCTTACTTAGTGTATTTTTCTTCCTCTGCATAATGTTGGTTACTATGGATCAAAAATATACACATGTACGTAGTTAAATACACTTTGTATGTAAGCATATTTGCACACAATATAGGGTTTGTATTCATAAAGTGCATGATATGTGTAGTGCTTTCTCATCAACGTTGTGGCTCATGTTTTTGTTTCATTTTGTAGACGGGTATTTATGGAATTTTACTCGACATTTTTGAAAATAAAAATCTTTTTTAGCTCCTCGCCACCACCCTCACCACTACCTTTGGTGATTTGGTTGGTAAGGTTACTAGCAAGGTGGCTAGCGAGGTGGTCATACGAGGATCTATAAATGCCCCCATTTTTCTTGCTTGGTATTTAGAAAAATATAGTGAAACTCTATCAAATTAACATCTCGTATTTCTATTTCAAGATCACTAATACCTTAAGGTGGCGTTTGGTTCACGGAATGTAATGAAATGTAAAGGAAACAATTTTGTTTGGTTTGACTACTACAGTGTTTGGTTTACAACTAGAATCGAATGGAAAATACTGTATATTACCTTAATACCCTTATATTTAGTAAAGTTTAAATAATATCATTTAATTATTATTTTTTTGTTAGAAAAAATACATTATTGAAATCATTATTTTTCTAAATAGTTATTACTTAAAAATAAAATATATTATTAAAATTATTATTTTTCTAAATAGGGTTTAGTGATTTGGGATTTAGGGTTCATGGTTTAGGGTTATATTTATGGATTAAAGTTTAGGATTAAAATTATTATTTTTCTAAATAGGGTTTAGGGTTTTGAGATTTAGGATTTAGGATTTGGGGTTTAGGGTTATATTTGTGGGTTAGGTTTATGGTTAAAATTATTATTTTTCTAAATAAGGTTTTGGGTTTAGGATTTAGGGTTTAGTGTTATATTTGTGGATAAATGTTTAGGGTTAAAATTATTATTTTTCTAAATAGGGTTTTGGGATTTGGGATTTGGGATTTGGGATTTGGGATTGAGGATTTAGGGTTAACATTATTATTTGTCTAAATAGGGTTTAGGGTTTAGAGTTATAGTTATGGGTTAAGGTTTAGGGTTAAAATTATTATTTTTCTAAATAGGGTTTTGGGATTTGGGATTTATGATTCAGGGTTTAAGGTTTAGGATTTAGGGCTTAGGGTTTAGGGTTATATTTAGGGTTGGTGTAAAATTGGAAGGAATCATGATTCCTTGAGGAGGAGAAGGAATTCTAATTCCTTCTCTTTTAGGAATCGATTTCATTCCATTCACACTTTTTAGCCCAACCAAATATAAAATTGGAAGGAATCAATTTTGATTCCATTCCATTCCAGTCAACCAAACATGGGGTAAGTGTTGTTCTGTATTGGTGATTCATGACTGTGTGAGAAGAATCATGCCTGTGATTTATGAGTACTCCATACAATGTTTGTAAGTGTGTTAGATGTGAATAGTGGGTTTTCTGGTAGTTTCCCTCATCCAACCTTTTCTAATGTGAGGCGCTTGTGTGGCTATGAATCGTATAATGGCTGGTGGTTGCATTCGTGCAACATTTTCTTATTCATTATACACATTATTGGTTTTTGGTTATTGATTACACCATTTTAGGTAGTGTAGGTTTTAGAGGAGAGTCGGACTCATGTATCAAACTAGGTTGTTGTAGAGGTAGTAAGCGAGAGCAATAATAGGAAGTTAGGATAGGTCTCCCAATTAATAGAGGTATTTAGGTTTATACTTTTTTATCGAGTAGTATGTGTTTATTATTTTTAGTAAATTGTTTGCTGCTGAGTGATTGATAACTGTACGTTTTACAGTTATTTTTTCCAATTTATTAATTAGAATTGCTATGTTCTTAATGTTTTTAATTAATTTTAAGTTCTTAAATTAATATTTACTGTTATTTTTAAGGAATATATTTTTAGAGAAAATTAAAGAATTTTAAGTGAAAAAAGACTTAATTGCAAATATCAAAAGTTTAAAATTTAATTTGAATTCAATTAGAGGGCTAAAATGCAATTAACCAAACGTTTTCATTTCTGCGCAGGATAGAAGACCACGTGCATCTATGTGCAACGCGCCTCACGCACCGTCAGATCAGAAATCAACGGTGATGATCAGGCGAGTGAGATGCACGCGCTACACAGGCAAGTGTACACGTTTCCCAGATGACACATTGCTCGATGCATAGAGTAGGGTCCACCTGGCCACGTAGTTTGGTGTGTAGAGTGGGAGCCACCTGTCTATGCCAATAACTTCCCACACGCGTGTCTTCATCACTCACCGTCATATCCAAATTTGGACTGCTCAGATCAAGTGTGGTCACATGCTCCAATCGAGTGGATGACAGTTCGCACACCATTCAACGTGCAATGGTCTTGTGCGACACGGTTCACATTATGTCCGTACGCCATCTCATCACAGCGAATACGAAGTTTCCACTGGCATGTTAATCTTCCAACGAATCCAATGCTGACATGTGACATACGTATTGTGAGATAGAAAACGCAAGAAATTTCTCTCGCCAGCTTATATTTTTTTAGGATTGTTTCCCTACACGCGTGTAAAAAATAATATTTTGAGATGTAATTGTTTGTCCTCCACTATACGTGTGTTCTGAATAATGTTGGGAGGGGTATATTTTGGAGACGCGCAGGGAAGAAGGGGAGTTTTTTCTTAGTTTTCAGTTTAGTTCTTTTTTTTTTAGTTATGTGTTTTTAAGTTTTCTCTACGTGTTGGAAAAGATAGATAGAACATGTAGAAGATATATTTTTGACTTTGTTGTTATTTTGTTAGGGAAAAATACAGAGAAAGGAGACAACAAAGAACAAGAAAATGGAAGGAATTTTATTTTTCATTGAGGAATCGTGAAAGAGTTTGTTAGAATCTTTTTCTTTTAATTTTATTTCTCTGAAATGTCTAAATATTTTTGTATTGTAATATCTATTTTTGCTATGAACTAATTTATTTGTTCTAGGGTTGCAATGTAGCTTAAATTATGAAGCTTGAATGAATTATTTTTGATTGATTTATGGGATGTTTTTAAGTTGTTTATTTTATCTATGCTTAATGCTTTTGATTGTTGGAAGATTAATTAACTGATCCGTGACACTTAAATAAACTTAGAAAATGCATTTTTATGTGTTGCTCGTGAATAAAAATAACATATATATATATATATAAGGGATAGGAATATACATTTATTGTACGTGTAGCTATTTGAGAAGTTTGAACTTAATGAATCTTGGTGAAATTAATTCTCATAGGAATATAGTGAATTATTTTAGCGAGATGATTTTATTTGTTATCGGAAGAGACATATGGATAAATTAGGAGTTCTTAGTTGACAACTTAAATGCGAGAACATAAATCAAGAGAAAATAATAAAATTCAAGTGGATTAATTTGGCGAAACTGAAATCCTAGAATTTTCTTATAAACTGTTATAAAAATAAGTTAGTCAAACTACATCAAACTATCGACTGTTTGGATAAAATAAGATTGAAACAATTTTAGTACTTAACGAACACTAGTAACAAATCTCTGTGGGAACGATATCTTACTTAAATCACTTATTACTTGTGATCATGTATACTTGCACGTTAATGTTTTCTTAAAGAGAGAACATTGATTTCCTTAAACAACCCAAGGATGTTACAGTATAGATAAGATTTCTATATGGGTTTACCTCATTATATCTAGTGTTAAGCATAATCGAATGTATGCTTAGTATAATCAGAGTTAAAATGTATATGTACCTAAATACTAAAGGTTTAAACTCTGATTAGAAAGCTTCTATTATTTATCATCTACTCTCCATTTAGTGAATTCTCTATCTTTTTCTTTATTACTACCATATTTTTGAGTATTGTATAAATTATTTGCTGCTTATGTCTGGCTGTCTTTCATTCATACACTAATAGCTTTCTATTAAGAAATGGGTTCTTAAGGAGTCAATATATCTTCAACTTTATTGTTTACCGGGTCTTGGACTCCTTCAATGCTGCTATGTATGTTTAGATTGCTACATTAGTATAATTTGAGTTACTATCATGTATGTTCTAACATACTAGATGTAGATTCTAATTAGAAAGTGTATTTGTTATATGATGTTGCAGGACTTCTTTCCTTTTAGTGTAGCATGCCTATAGCTTCCTAATCAATGATTATGTTGTATTAAATTAATCTGCCTACTTTCTAATTAATTTATATTGCTTTTGTTTGTTATGTCTATGCAAGTTTAGTGTAAGTCCCTAAAGAGTTTGTATCTCTTTATCTTTGTAGTGTACCAAGTTTCAGACTCTTTATTATGATTTGCTATATTTTATTTAATCACATGCTGTAAGTGTACAATCATCATTCACCGAATATGTTCCCATATATGAAGTCTTAAAGTGATAAAAAATCTTTTATGTTTCTATTATACTTTCTTGCCTCACATAATGTTATTGTTTACCATGATTATGGTTTTTGCTAATTTAAACAAGATCTCTTGAGGCACATCGTCCCTAGTGTGTTTACCACATTTTATTCCTTCTAACTATCGATTGTTTTTATTGTGTGTTGAATTCAGCATGCTATTTTGTACTTTCACTGTGTTATTTGCTTAATTCATATTTGTAATGCTTGCTTGGCCGAATTGGTATAAAGCTTACGAAAAGTTTGTATAGGTTTCCATAACCACCCCTCATCTAGTTCTTGGATACATATTTGAATCGAAAGAACCACCCACCTTAATGCAATTGTTCCTATGTATGGGTATCCTTATGACCATTACTTAAAATGATAAAATTAAACAGTACAAGTAATAGGAATTTTACCTCTATTTCCTATCAGTACACTATCAGATCCTATGTAGGGAGTGACATTACAGATGACATTTGAGTTATTAGTTACATGATAACTTGCATCACTATCAAGAACCCAACATATGTTGTCATATATTGCATTGTTATTAGCAGAAGCCACAAATTTTGAATGACCATCACGATTAGTGTCACTACTTCCTTTATCCGGTTTTCCATTGAGCAGATTTTTCAAAGTATAACATATAGATGTTGTATGGCCTTGTTTTGAAACAAATCGGCACTAAGCATTAGGTTTGTCTCTCTTACATCTACCACAATTATGACCTCCTCCTCTACCTCTATTAAAATTACCTAAATTGGATATAGATCCAAAAGAAGAATAGGTGTTTGATTGAGAAGATTTGGTTCCAATATCTAATTCTCTGTAGTTTGCCTGTTAAACATGATTGTCCTTGTTTTTATCATGTTGAATCAGTAGATTCTCATAGGCCAAGAGTTGGCTCTTAGCCTCATCAAGAGACACATCTCTATGATTGATCGAACAAACACATGGATTAAAACAAGGGTTGAGTCCTCCAAGAATCAAGATAATCAGATCTTGCTCTTCAATAGCTCTACCTATAGCAGCTAGCTCATCTACTAGAGCTTTCACCTTGTTAAAATAATCAAGAATTTTCTTGTAGTTTGCAGTTGGAGTTTGATTTCCATAACTCGAGTTTTAGAAGATGAAATGAAACTACATTCAAGACTCCTCACATATCAAATGTTGTGGTTTTACCGGTCACAGTACCAGACATTGATCCAGAAATTGAACTTTAAATCCAATTTTTTATAACACCATTTAAACGACTCCATAAAGCATATTCAAGATTGGTTTTATCTTAACAATCTCGCTTATCTCATTCTTTGATCCATCTACATATTCTTCAACACCATATATAAAAATAAGAATGATCATTTGTTCTTTCCAGTTTTAAAAGTTGCTTCAATCAAGTTTTACTCAAATGGAAACATTGGTTGGTGGAATTGCTACAGCAAGTTGTGCTAGTTGCTAAGAAAGAAGATCACCATCGCTGATTGCTACTTGATTTCCAAAATTTATGTTAGTCATGATATTTCACAGATTATTCTCATGAAAGTTGCTCTAATACAATGCAAGAAGTTAAAAAAAAAAAGATCAAGAACTCATATAAGAGGATTTAGGAATTTCTTAAAAAATTGAATTGAGTAGTTGTTATTGAAGTGATGATATCTTTTTAAATGGGGCTGTAAATGCAGCTAACAATTCGGTTATAACATAATTGTTGTCTAGTACTTTAAACACCACTATTTTAAGCCCATGAAATTGTATGCAATGTGCTAAATTGAGCCCCATTTTGGCCTCAGTAAGCAATTATAGTTGATCTGTTGCTATACATTGACCAATTTATAAACATTTGGATACTTTCATATGCAATGCTTGCTTTATTAGTAAGCCTGCATTTAAAACCGACTTAATGAAAACTGGAGAAATATATAAACAAAATTGGTGCACGTTTTTCTGGCCAATTTTCTAACCTGTGAAATTTTTAAATTTTTGGATCGATATTTATACCGACGAAATTTTAAAGTTTTGGATTGATTTTCAAACTAGCTAAAGCCTATTTTTAAACCAGTGAAATATTTTTCGCCACGACCTAATATGCTGGTTTTAGAAATTGAAGAAAACAATTCCTTTTGAGTCGCATTAAAAACTGTCAAAGTACAACAATAGTGGTAGGGAAAAAGAATTATGCACACTAAAAATAGGAAGGCAATAATCCTATCGACGAGCATCTTACTTAATGACATGGAGTTTATTTACGCGTATAGAATGTATGAGATTGGAGTTCTAATCACGAATGTATGAATAGTATAGTTATTAAAAATATACTTCTTTTTTATTATCTATCTTGTTTAGTATATAACTTGGTCGGTATGAAATAGATATGTTATATAATTTAAATATTATTTAGTAAAATAATTAACATCAACTTTAAATTTATATTTGTATAAGATAAATTTAAATAAATAATTATGTTAATTTATAAAATAATTCTAATAGTTCCTTGTTCAAATAACATAATCTACATTTAATAACAATCACACACGTATATATTTAACACTACACTAGCTCTATTGACAACAATATGCATTAAATAATATAAATAGGCTCTTACAATCATTTATCGTCGTGATATGTCTAATAGTCAACCAGTAACCCTCATCCATTTTCGTTTCAAATAACAATTCAAATTTCACAAAAATATCATTTGGCTAAAAAAATCATTTGCCCCAAAAATAACAAACATATAATATATGATTCAATGATAACGAAACATCAACAATATGCATTAAAAAATAACAAAGTTAAAATAAGAGCAAACTTACACTAACCAAAGATATGGTCAAAATTTAATAATCTTTACTAATTGTTGGAAAATCGGGTATATATTTCATATTTTAAGTAGTTACTATTTATTTATTGTTTAAATGAATAAAAATCAAACTAGTCCGGTAAAACAATGCTATTGGAAATATAATATTATGTTTTTGGACGTCGTTGAACACTTTTATTATCTCCAAATGGACAACTTCAAAATTACAATTAATTGGGCAAAATTGAGCTAATCAATTATCCTTCTAAAAGAGAGTAAGATTTACAAATTTTGGGAAGTTTTAGAAGCGAAAGAGGGAGCTTTATTTATAGCCCAAAATACAACATCCATCTTCATTCCTAATTAATGTGGGAATTTTCAATTTTCTCACTAAGGAGTTATACAACAAATCTCCACCTTAGTGACTTAGTGATTCTTAAATGATTTCTTCAATCTCTAGATCAGCGATGCCTTTGCCAATTCAAATTTACAAGATGTTAATCAAGTCAAAACAATGTTTGAACTTGATTGTCGTTACCACCTTGGTCATTATATCTGCGGGATTCTCTGTAGTATTGATCTTCTGAACTAATACTCCATTTTCTTCAATAATCTCTCGCACGAAATGATAACGAACGTCAATGTGCTTTGTATCAGCATGGTAGACTTGGTTCTTTGCTAAATGGATAGCACTTTGACTATCACAAAAACACTTTAATATGTTTTTGACCAATTCTCAAGTCTTCAAGCAAACATCGTAACCAAATCACTACTACAAAATGTGGCATTTAACTCGAGATTGAAAGTCAATTTGCTGAAAAAATGACATTATCCACTTAGTTTTTATCATCGATTAATGTGTTAAACCAATGTTACACGTAGGACCTAGCTCAGTTCTACATGTCAACCGATGCTACACGTGTAGCGTCGATAGACGTGTTGAACCGACGCTACACATAGGAGATAGCATCGGTCCTATGTGTCAACAAACGCTATCTACGTGTAGCGTTGGTTGACACATAGAACCGACGCTATGGCCTACATATAGCATCGGTTCAATACGTCAACCGACGATATACACCGATATTTTCCTTTTCTCCTCTTTCTTCCCCATCAGACAACATTTTTTATTTACAACGTTGTAAACAACACCTAAAAACCCAAAACTGACACTCCTTCTCTTCCACTCTTTCTCATTTTCTGGCCACCTATAACGCTCAATTCGAGTGTTATTTAGTGGGTTTTATTTCTTTCCAAATTATCATCCAGATCCCCTATTTTTTGAGCAAAATACTCAAATTTTTTATACCAATTTTCTCACTTACAAAACACTATTTTTTTCATTTCCTTCATTTTGTCACTTCATTTACTTTTGTCAGTATTTCTATTAATCTTACGCACTTATTATTTACTTTGTGTTATTTTTTGTATATTATGTGTATAAAGTTTTGTATTATATATGTTTTGTATTATGTATGATATTATTTTTATTATGTAGATTTTGTATATTTATGACTGTAATTTAAGGTTTTTTTATTTATTTATTTATGTTAATATGAAATGGAAAAGACATGATTCAACAATACGATGCTCATTAAAATTCGGTGATTTGAAGTAGTGTAGTTATTTAAAAAAATCTTAATCATCACAAAATTGTTATATAAATTTTATTTTATGTATCTAAAATTTTAAATCAACTCAAATGATGTAGCATATTATATATCTCATATAATTATATTTATGTGTATATATTTGTTATGTTTGGTTTTTATGTATTTATTTTTATATGATGTTTTGGTATATATTCTAATAATTAGGGAATTCATATATAATAATACCTGAAATATATTGATTGGATACATATTTAATATGCTTAATGTCATCAATAGAAAATGGACAAATCTTGGATGTCAAAGTGTAGAATTGAGTAGGATTACATTTCTAGAGTTGAAAGTTTCTTGGAATTTGCTTGTAGAAATAGTAATAACGAAATTAGTATGATTTGATGTCCATATGTTAAATATAAAAATGAGTGATTTCATGATGTTGACAAGATTAAGTATCACCTTATCCGTACTAGTATTCTTTTGAGTTATAAATGTTGGTATTATCATGGAGAAAATATTGATAATACTTATGGGGAAGAGATAAATAAGAATGTGAGTGGATTATATACATCTTATCATAATGTACAAATAGAAAATATGTTTTATGGTGTTGAAGATGAACTACACAAGGATGATCCCAAAACCTTTAAAAAACTTCTAAAAGATGTCGAAAAACCGTTGTATCCAGAATGTAAGAAATACACTAAAATGTCAGGATTGGCTCATTTGTACAATGTGAAGACAAAACATGGTTTTTCTGGCAAGGGATTGACAAAATTACTAAATCTACTAATATGTATGTTTCTTGAAGGTATTGAATTTCCATCTTCAATGTATGAAGTGAAGAAATCTCTTAGTCGATTTGGCATGGAATATCATAAGATTCATGATTGTCCAAATGATTACATTCTTTATAAAAAAGAATATGAGACATTAGATGATTGTCTGATGTGTAAAGAATCGAGATGGAAGCATCCTAAAAATGAGACAACACCTAAGAAAGGCATCCCCGTAAAGGTTCTTTGGTACTTTCCTCTCATTCCTCACTTTCAAAGGTTGTTTAAAAGTAAAGAGACATCAAAGATGTTGACTTGACATTCAGATAATTGATCTGATGATGGGATGCTACGTCATCCTTGTGATTCTTCAAATTGGAAAGTAATAGATAATTTATCCCTTTAATTTGCATCTAATATGTGCAATCTTCATCTTGTCATTGATGTTGATGGAATTAATCCACACAGCTCTCCTAGTAGTAGATATAGTTGTTGGCTAGTAATTATGGTAACATAAAACCTTCCTCCCTAGTTGTGTATGAAAATAAAATTCATGATGTTAACATTATTAATCTCAAGACCGAAACAACCAAGTGTTGATATTGATGTATATTTGCAGCCTATGATAGATTATTTAAAGACGTTGTGGAATGATGGTATAAATTTGTATGATGTACATAAAGAAGAAAACTTTAACTTGAGAGGGGTTCTTTTATGGATAATTAATGATTTTCTTGCCTATGGGAACTTATCAGGACATTGCCACAAAAGGTTATATGAGATGCCCTATATGTAATGATGGTACTTCTACAACTTATCTTATTCACAGACGAAAGATGTTTTATAGAAGACATAGAAGATTTTTTTCCATCTAGAAACAAGTTTAGATACCAAAAGAAACTATTCGATGGTGAAAGATCATGATCCTACACCCCGACCTTTGCGAGGTGTTGAGATATTAATGCAATTGAATGGTATGACATTCAAACGATATGGAAAGATGAAAAAAAACAATACTCACTAAGGTATGGAAACGAAAGATGTCAACTAATAAAAGAGGTGAAAATGAAAATGTTATTGAATTAGGAGAGCATGGTTGTTGGAATAAAAAATCAATATTTTAGGAATTACCTTATTGGAAAGACCTACACATTCGTCACATCTTAGATGTCATACACATTGAGAAAAATGTATGTGAGAGCTTGATTGGTACATTACTTAATATACCTGGAAAAATGAAGGATGGAATCAAAGCAAGATTGGATTTAAAGAAATTAGGCATACAACCTGAATTGGCACCAATGATGGAAAATGATAAGAATCGAACATACTTACCACTAGCATCATATATAATGTCAATAAAAGAGAAGGATGTGTTTTTGTAAATTTTTTATGGGTGTGAAAGTTCTTGATGGTTACTCATCCAACTTAAGAAATTTTGTGTCTATCACCGATAAGAAACTTTATGGATTGAAATCACATGACTGTCATATCTTAATCCCACAGTTATTACCAGTTGTTATTAGATCAATTCTTCCAAAACACATTCGATTGTCAATAATTTGTCTTTGTTCATTCTTCAATACAATATTCAAGAAATCTATATCAATTGGTGAGTTAACTCTTTACATAAAGATGTTGTAGAGACTTTGTGTCTAATTGAAAAATATTTTCCTCCTTATTTCTTCAATATAATGATTCACTTATGTGTTCATTTAGTTCGAGAGGTTCAATTGTGTGGTCCTACTTACTTAAGATGGATGTATCCTTTTGAGAGATACATGCAAGTCCTTAAAGGATATGTAAATAATAGAAATCGACCTGAAGGATGCATGGTGGAACGTTACATTGTTGAAGAGGCCACTGAGTTTTGTTCTGAATACTTTAGTGGTTGCATTGAAATTGGGAATCCTACGCATAAGTTGTTCATAGAATGTCACATGATCCAAGTAGGTAACCCTATTCTTGGTGGAAGTAAGAAATTGTTTATTGATCGTACTCGATGGGAAAAAGCACACTGAAATGATTTTTTATTTAACTATTAATGATGATATCTACTTGATATATCTTTAATAACATTATAGAATGCATTTAAACTTACTGAAGATCGATCTTCATTATAAAAAAGAAAGTGAAAAATGGTTATATGATGAACATAAGCGAGAGCTTATTAATTGGTTTCGCAACCATGTAAGTGTCACATACAAGAATTCATTAGTACTTCTATGCATTATTTTAAAACTTTGCTTTAAACACATTTCATGTTTTTGTATGCATAGATTCGAGCTGAACTCAATAAACCTAATCATAAAATAACAGATTGTTTAGAATGGCATGCACATGGTCCAAAATTTGATGCCAAATCATTTTCTAGTTTCAAAATTAATTGATCAAGGTTTACGACTCAAGCAAGGGACAAAGTCTGAGTAAATCAGACTATTGGTGTGAAGATGGTTGCATAAACTATGCAATTTTCCAGTTCAAAAGATGGTAATCCTGTACTTTCTAATAGAACACATTATGATATAATTCAAGAAATTTGGGAACTCGATTATGAGGTCTTCCATGAAACCGTATTCTTGTGTGATTGGTTCGAAGATGTTTTCAATGTTAGAAAAAAAATAGATGATTTTGGATTTACCTTTGTAAATTTATCCAAGATAAGTCACACTGATGATCCTTTCACGTTAGCACTTCATGCAAAACAAGTATTTTACGTGAGTGATCAAATTGACACAAGATGGTATGTTATGTTAACACCTCTACAAAAAGAGTTCTACCATTGTGATGTTTTAGAAGATGATGACCCTATGCTTGATACATTATCCAATATTAGTCATTTCCCAAACAAATTGTCTAATGTATATGATGCTCTAGTTGATAACGATGATTCATCGTCAAGGACTCGAAATGATTGTAAAGGAATATATGTATACGATCAACAACCCAATTAAACATAATGTATGTTCTATATTATTCTAATAACTCTTGGATGTTTATATGTATGGACTTAAAATTTTCAAAAAATTTATATTTCATCATTGTTTAAAAATATTTCATGGATCCTAGGGTACCAAATCTTGTAAATCCAAATGATCCATTAGGCTATTTGACAAGAAGGGGTTGGGCGATATACCTGATGCTCCACTTAACCCAGATGATAGAGTACCCGTTCTATTTGATGCTATTGGTAATCCAATAGGGAAAAATGGCCAACAATTGATATCCTCTATTGGTAGACATGTGAATTCAAGTATACCAATCAATATAAATGATTGGACTTAGGTTGACAAAGTTGAAAAGTTTAAAATATGGAAAATCATTTATGTAAGTCTTTTATATTTTATAACTAATTACATATATTATATCTCATCTTTTGTAGTATGTTTTTACATAATTGTTATAAAGTCTCTGACACCTGGAAGATCAAGTGTTATAAAATTGCAAATAAGGCGTAGAAGGAATACAAAACTTCCACATTGGCAAGGATGGTTAGTAAGAAGAAGTATAGTAAAATTGAAGAAGAACTCAACTCCTTTAAGGCCTCAATGTTAAGTGAGATTATCACTTTAAAAGAATACCAATCACAACACATGTTAGGCAAGGCAGCATACTATAATCAAGGCATGTCCTATGTCCTATATGGGATATATTCATCCTATAGGTCCTCATTTTATTCTAGGAATGTAGATGCAATCAAGTAGTGGTTCATTTTCTCCAATGTCATCTGTACATTCTTACCATCCATCACATCATGATAAATATTTTGGTGAGAATGTACTTCCAATAGCTACCCCACATAGGAGTCCTCCTCTATTTGATGAATCATTTATGGTAAGATTTAAATTTTATGTAGATAATCTTTTATTTTTATTTTTTATTATATATTTTATTTATTATATATAACACTTAAATTTTTACAGAATATGAAATGTTTGTTGAAGTATCCTTCATCAACGAACTTTGTTACTAGTGGAACGGTACAACAATTGAGCGATGATCGGATGATTCATAATCAATATTTTCCATATCATTGGTGAATAGTAATTGATCAATCATTGATCAATGATTGTCCACTACCTGTGCCTTCTAATGCTACCATAGTCCAAGAGGCGGTTGTATAATATGTGGCTTGGCCTTCAAGTTGTGAAAGTTTTTGACGTGGTACTATTTGTTTTTACTTAAAATAACACTTTTTTACTACAATTATATTATTATTCTTTTATAGTTACTACGGTACATAATACTTCTTCTTTAGTCTATTATACCAAAATTAATAAGTGCGGCACATTTAAGAGATACAAATCAAGTATCTCGTGGTAAATCTATGTCTAGTGGCCAATCATCGCTCACTAAGTCATTCAAAAAGAACGCATGGAAAAAGTATAGCTATGATTATGCTTTAAACTTCAACAAAAATCTTGGCATTTTGATGACTATTATTGCAAGGGCATCTAACATAAATAATAGATGGACTATGCCACTTCCTATAGAAATTTCTAGTGTAGACATCAGCCAAACATATATACCAATCGAGTGCATATTGCAGCTATTTCAATATGATATGATCCATTTACGTATAATTCAAGTGTCGACAAGGGTAGTCCTCAATTAGTAAATAGCTTTCATTTATGTATAACATATCTAATTATATTTACATTATCTAATCATTTATATATATATATATATATATATATATATATATTTTATATAGGACAAGTTATTATCGACTTAAACATAATCATTCATCGCATTTAGCAATGTTCTATGATTCTTCATTTGTAAATCAATATCAAGAGAAGGATGTTAGCATCAGAGCTAAACAATTATGTGATAGAGTATTAACGCTTAACAAAAATCAGAAGTTGATAATCCATTGGCCATTAAAGTTTTAATAAGGCCAAGATCACTGGATGTTGGTAATGCTTAAGCTGTATGGCAATCATGTTTGGTACTATGACCCAGCTTCCATAGAATTGAGTAAAGATACAAAAGCAATTGTTGAAATGTAAGAGTTATAGCTGGCTATTTTTCTTCTATTTTTTCTTTGTAATATTTAATAAAAAACTAATTGTTTTAAAATTTGATAGGCCATGGATGATGTGGAACAAGAGTAGGGGCATTGCCCTTAAAAAATCTCATAAACTTATATGTGACAAAGTTATGGTATGCACAAGCGAATATTAATAATTTTACTACTGAATAATAAAGATATTTGAATATGAAAAAATATGTACACTTGTTTTTTATAGGTTCCATAACAAAATGATGGAGTCATGTGTGGTTACTATGTCATGAAGTTTATAAGCGAAATCATCACAAATATCAAAATTCAAATTGAAGATGTGGCAATCTCTTTTACCAATATACATTTTTAACATATATGAGTTATTTTTTGTGAATTCATGAAATCACATTCTTATTTTAAATTTGAATACACGTAGTTTTTTGGTTGGAACAAGACGGGCTATGACCCACAAATTTTTGATGATTTACGAGAGAAATGGACAGAACATATGTTTCAAATTATATCATCACAAGAAGAATGAGGAGAAGATTTTGATGATCTTGAATAGCATATGACAACATCATGGTAATTTTTATAATGCTTTAATTTCTCTATTCTTGTGTCTGAAGTTTGGGCGGCTTGTTTGATGGATGTTTTGTTTGATGGATGTTTATGTGTACTCATGTATTTAGGGGAATGAATTGTTATATGAACCTGTTTTTTGCCCAAACTTCATCTCATCTCTCTTGCCTAGTTCCCTGGTATGACAACATCATGGTAGTCACTGGCCAGCCAAGTATCGGAAAACCACCAAGAACCATCATATCTTCAAGAGTAATTGTTGTTTCACCCCAAGGAAATACAAAAGTATTAGTTTTTGGGCACCAAAACTCAACGAACCCAAGTAACAAATCGGAGTTACGCTTAACTTCATATTTAGAGCTCATTATAGCATTAAAAATACCAACTTGATTACATATAGCTTCATATTTATAGACAAAATATTAATACAATGCTAATATGATTTCGAAGGGATAAGGTTATTATTATATCACTCTAATGTCGATGTGGTAATCTCTTTTACTAATCTTTTAACATATATAAGTTATTTTTTTGTGTCATGATATTACATTCTTATTTTGAATTTAATTACATATATATAGTTCTTTGGTTGGAACAAGTCGGGTTATGGGAGTTATTATTATATCACTCTAGTGTTGATGTGGTAATCTCTTTTACTTATATTTTAACATATATAAGTTATTTTTGATCAATTCATGATATTACATTCTTATTTTGAATTTAATTAGATATAGTTCTTTGGTTTCAACAAGTCGGGTTACGAGGGTTATTATTATATCACTTTGGTGTCGATGTGATAATTTATTTTACAAATCTTTTAACATATATAAGTTATTTTTTTTGAATTCATAATATTACATTCTTATTTTGAATTTAATTACATATAGTTCTTTGGTTGGAATAAGTCGGACAATGAGGGTTATTATTATATCACTCTAATGTCGATATGGTAATCTATTTTACTAATCTTTTAACATATATAAGTTATTTTTGGTGAATTCGTAATATTACATTCTTATTTTGAATTTAATTACATATAGTTCTTTGGTTGGAACAAGTCGGATATGAATTTTTTTGATTATTTACGAGAATAATGGACAGAACACATGGTTCAAATTATAACATCACAAGAAGAATAAAGAGAAGAATCTGATGATCTTGAATAACATAGGACAACAACATGGTAATTTTTATAATGTTTTAATTTCTCTATTCATGTGTCTTTGAAGTTTGGGATGCTTTTTTGATAGATGTTTATGTGCTCATGTATTTAGGGGAATCAATTGTTATATGGACTAGTTATGTTTTGCCCAAACTCTATCTCATCTCTTTTGCCTAGTTTCCTGGTTACTATCCTGGTGATTCTAAGCAAATCAAACTTCCTCTCCTTGAAATAAAGTGGAAATATCGCAAAATTCATGACAAAAGAGATATAATTTTATTTGTAATTTAAGTTAAATATATATATATATATATGTATATAAATTATTTTTTTCTAATAAATTTAATTCGAAAGTAATTAATTATATTTAATTTTTCAAGCATTTATATTATTTAAACTTTGTTAAACAGATTTTGGTTTTTTCTACTATATGTGATCAAATATAGATTCTTAATAGAGTAGAAACTGAGTAAAATATGTAAAAAAAAATGAATTTAAAGTCAGTTCATGTGATTTGCTCTCCGTTCTTGCGTAACATCTGTGTGGCTTACCTAGTTAACTCATCTACCTACGTGGCATGCCACATGGTATCTCCTGATTGGTCCTACGTTAAAAATTCATAAAAATCCCAAAAAATTTGAAAAATTATATTTTCACCCATTTTCATTAAAAAGTTTATATTTAAATATTTTTGACCCAAAAAATACTATTTATTGAATAAAACAAGTCAATATTAAGTAAAAAAAAGTGCGCTAATAACTCTATTTTCATAGAGTCATCACACCACAAACTTAACTCTTTGCTTGTCCTTAAGTAAAGCCAAGTATAACTAAATAAAATAACTTGGATAGTACATTCATAAGTATAATTCTATTAGTACATACATATTTCACAAAAAATATCCCTCTCAAAAGTCGTACAATTCTATGATAAAAAGGTTCACATATTCATCAATCAATATTCAATCAAAACAAGGATATGCAAGGTTTTTGACAAATTGATTCGTTTGTGTGTGTGTGTTGCACATGATATAATCCAAAGCACTCATGAAATCAACATATATGAATATACTAATCAATTCAATTTTAGAACAAGTCTCATAAGTCTATTTTTCACACTCCTTTCCACTAATATAAATATGCACTTAGCTCAAGATCAATAAGGACTTTACATGGTTATAATGTAAGGCTGAGGTGGGGGGTCGATAAATGAACACATTTTAGGCTCTTTCCACACCTTAGCTTTTTTTCATCATGCACTTTTTAATAGAAATTAAGTTTTTACTTGATATTTTAGTACACCCTCTTTTGACATTCTTTTCATATTTTTTTCACATCTTTTTTTTAACATAACAATACCTCCAAACGTATTTTCAATTCTATTTTCCTTTTCTTTATAGGGATAATTGTGTTGTGAGTTTTACTTCCTCTTTTTCTTCTTTTTTTATATGGTGAATTACATATCACCTTACTCTAAAACATAACACATGATTGCTTTTTTTTTTCTTTTCATACAAGCTAAAGGTGCAAGGGTAAAGGCAATGCTTATTAGTTAGGAATTAAATTTGGCCTAAAGATATGAAAGGTTCTTTGTTAGGCTAAAATGGTTGACTAAAGATATTAGCAATGATTAGCTTGAAAGTCTCAATCGATCCAAATAAGGCATATATCATTTCTATTGCTAAATACTATTTAGGATTTCATCTCAAGGGATAATCAAATAGATTCTAAAACCTAGTAGATCTCATCGACTCGCATAACTCACTACAAATTTTCTCTCAATAAGCACACCAAAATCAATCATGAACATGTGCATAAAAATTTGAATCAATTCATCAAAACTAGCAAGCATATCATATGATTAATGTAAGTATCTTAGCAAATATGTTACATTCCTTATCCTAGTCATAATAATCAATTTTTATCATTGAGTTCATATGTTTCATACCAAGCATGCATGCATGCATTTATCTTGAAGACTAATAATGGCATACAGTTAATGTTAGAATGTAATTCACATAATACTTTCTCAAAGTGGATGTTCCCAATTGTACAAGGAATGTCAAAACTATCTAAATCTTTCAAATTTTGGGGTAGTTTTCTAGCAAGGATGGTACTACAACCTTCAATTAAGGTTATTATTTCATTATCTCCAAGCCTTTTTTTCTTAGATAAGATGTCCTTCAGAAATTTAGCAAAAGAAGACATATGTTTAAATGCATCTGCAAATGATATGTTTATATGCAACTTCCTGAAGACTTCCAGAAATTTTGAAAACTACATATCTGAATTTTGCTTTTGCAGTCTTTGAAGGAAATGAACAATGGGTTTGTAGAGGTTTCCCTTTTTTACTAAATTATTTCCTTTCCATTACTCACTTTATCCTTTAATTCCTCCTCATCCTTTTTAGTTTCTAATTCCTCCTTATTCTTTTAGGTCCCGTGTTCCTCCTCTTAAGTTTTACCAGTCCACAAGTCTATGGCATTGCAATAGTCCTTATATTCTCTTCTTGGGTTTATAATTGTGTCACTTGGAAGGTTACCTTGAGGCCTTTGACTTATAGCCTGAGTAAGTTGCTCCATTTGGTTCTCCAAATTTTGAATTGAAGCCTCTTGATTTGACACTTTTGTATTAAATGATTGGATGAAGTCTTTCATCGTCCCTATTAAATAATTTGTATTGTCCTTAGTAAGTGACTTATTTTCTTAGGCTTGTAATTGTTTTGGTTGTTGAAAATCAGGTAGTGGAAATGATTGATGGTTGAATTGATTACCACCTTGATTTTTGTTATTCCAAGAGAAATTTGGATGTTGTCTTCATTTTGAGTTACATGTGTTTGAGTATGAATTTTTCTTTTGATTCACATTACCTATACAGAAGACTGGTTCAGGATTATATGGACAATTATCAAACAAATGGGTCCATCACAAAACACACAAGACACTATTGCATCTTGGACTTGGTTTATACTCGCTGGAGAGTTTTGAACCATCAAAAGATTTACCAAAGAGGACACTTGAGTTATAAGTGCCATGATATCATTTACCTCATGCATTCCACCTATTCTTCTTGTGGTTATCATTATTTTCATTGACCATGGATAATTATTGCTAGCTAATTTCTATTCTATGCTTCTATATCAAGAATCTTCTTAGCTTCTCCCAGATCTTTCATCTTGAACTTATGACTTAGTTAATCCTTCAACCTCTCAATTTTTGCTTGGATCTACGATGCAATCAAAATATCATCGACGTATAATAGGAGATAGATGAAAGACTTGTTTTGTAGCTTGGAAAAATACACACAATGATCATGTGTACTTTTAGTATACTTCTGCTACAAAATAAACTAATCATATCGTTTGTACCACTACCTAGGAGATTACTTCAATCTATAAAATGATTTGTTTAGCTTACAAATCCAATTTTCTTTACCAATAACATTAAATCCTTCTGGCTGGGACATATAGATTTCCTCTTCCAAGTCACCGTGTAGAAACGCGATTTTCACTTCAAGTTGAACTAGTTCAAAATCCAAATGTGCTACCAAGGCCAAAAATATTCTAATGGAGGAATGATCGCCGCACACAAAGTATACGTATCACAACAAGTAATATAATGATAAAAAAAATTGTTCCCATAGAGATTATTTTATTATAAATTAATTTTTAAAACTAAAAAAAATAAAATCAATTTTTTTGTGTTATTATATTTTAATGAAGCAAAATTAAAATAACTAAAAGTAAGTAGCAATAATTAATTAAATCAAATTTGATAACTAAAAAGATATATGCGAAAATATTTAGGAATACTTAATCCCCAATTTTATAAACATGTGAATCGCTAAAATACCCCCAATCTAATATCAATTAATTACATGATCAATTGAATCTAACCTAGTATGTATTCCTCTCTCAAGTAAACTACACACCATATAGTAATTAATTTAATCATACTCTCATGTCAATTAAATTGCATACTACTCATTAAGTTTATCAATTATGGATCACATACGAAAGAATCATACATCTCTATCTAGAAATTATGCATGTTATCTAATCAAGACAAACAATCAAATAATTCTCTCAAATCTATTTAATTGCCTCTATAGATAAATTATTGGTCAAACAATTAATAGCATATAAATTCGATTAAATATTATAATTATAATTGGGGTAAAATATTAAATCATCATATGGTGAGAACTTGGCTCATAAGATCCCTAGATTAATAAATTAAATACACATAATTGTGTTCATAAAGCTCATATTTTTCATAAAGAAATACATAAAATTGATAAAGAAAAAAGTAGAAAAAGAAATACAATCAAACTCTTGAATTGTAGTATTAATCTCCTCTTGAATCTCCACCAAAACTATGTCCTCTTGAATTTTTTGTATTTTTCAATCTTTTTAGCTCCAACAATTTACCAAAATTATGCTAATGGAACCCAATTAGGGTTTATAGAGTGATTAGGGGCTTAAATAAAGCTCAAGTGCAACATGGACCGTTAGATCAACTTCAGATCAAGGGCTACAATCAAAACAAGCAAAACTAATAGTTCCAACTAATCATAACTCGACACGTGGTAGGGGAAATTCACTGGGCTAATCAGGGAGCGATGTGTGGCAAGAGAGACCGGTTAGATTCAACACTTGCTGAGTCAGAAACATGTAGTGCTACGTGATTCATGGAAATGGATGGCGTGGTGCACAGGTGGAACACACAAAACAATGGCATAACGACATATGGCATAGCGAGTTGACCAATTTTTTGAACTCAAATTGAACATTGTGTTGACACATGGCATGTGTTTCCTCCCCTCACACATGGCATAATGTGATTCGCTCTTCATGCTTGTGTGGCATCTGTGTGGCTTGTAGTCTTAAATTAAGTAGGTAGATCCCCAAAAAAATAGCTTTCTTGTCTCTTTGATCCAACTTTGATTTCGTTACATGGTAGTATGTAATAGAACTAAACACATGTAAGAAATCGTAATTTCTAGTAGGTTTTCTAGACCATACCTCCATAGGTGTTTTTCCTTCAAGAGCAAACGATTGATAAGATGACATACATACATCACAACCTCAACCCTATATTGTTTGCCTAACCCAACATTTAACAACATACATCAAACCTTCTTTGGAAAAAAATTGGTTCATACGTTCTACAACTCCGTTCTGTTGTGATTTTTTTTGAAATAGTGAAGTATTGCACTATCCCTTCTTCTTCACAAACTTTCATAAATAGATCATTTATGCACTCAGTGCCATTATCAGAACTTAGACTCTTGGTCTTTCTACCAGTTTGAGTCTCGTTCATCCTCTTCCACTTGAGAAAAATTCCCAATACTTCACCCTTCTTCTTTATGAGATACACCTAAACTCTTCTCAAAAAGTCATCAACGAAAGTGATGTAATAATGTTTGCCACTCATGGATCGAGTTATTGTTAGCCCCCACACATCTGTATGAATGTAATCCAAAATGCATTTTGTATTATAGAGTGCAGTGCCAAAGCTTACTCTTTTCTGCTTCCCTAATACACAATGTTCACAAAATTCCAACTTGCTGGTTCTCATGCCTTTTAATACGCCTTGCTTTACAAGAATCTATAAAGTTTTTTTCACCAACATATCCTAAACATATATGCCACATCTTGGTAGTTTATAAATATTTTTCTTCCTTCAAAATTACTGTTGATGTTGTCACAATAACTGTATTACCAAGGTAGTAGTACAAGTTATTCTTCCGAACACCTTTCATTGTCACAAATGCTCCAGAAGTAACCTTCAATGCCCCATTTTGTATGATCATAGTGAAGCCTTTTGATTTTAAGACTCGCACACAATGAGATTCTTCTTTATATCTGGGACATAATGAACCTCTTTCAAGACTCTAGTTGAACCATATTGATTCTTCAAATGAATTGTACTGATCCCTAAAAATTTACATGGATATTCATTACCTATGAAAACAACTCCACCATCTAGTTCTTCAAAGTTAAAGAACCACTCCTTATTAGGAGAGATATGGAAGGTACAAGCTAAATCAAAAATCCAATCACCAGGATGGGATGCTGTTGACGAACCAATCAATGCAAAATCTAAATTTGAATTACATTCAGCTATACATGCATCAGATGGTATAACTTTTCCATTCTTCTACAACTTTGAATAGTTTTTCTTCCAATGACCTTTTTCATAACAAAAGGCATATTCATCTTTACCAAGCCTTCCTTTTCAATGAGATCTACCTCTCATTCCTTTCTGTTGAGTTTGTAGATTTCTTCTTACAGACAGTGCATCGGTTGCTTCATTCCTACTTTCTTTTTATTTTATTTTTTCTAATTTCATAACTATACAAAGCAATGCAAACTTCCTCAAAAGACATTTTATCCTTCCCAATGAGTAAGCTCGTAATATGGTGATTAAACTCATTAGGAAGGGAGGCTAACAACATCAAGGCTAAATCTTCATCTTTAAAAGTTTCATCCATATTTAACAAATCTGCAAGTAAATGATTAAAAGTATTAATATGGTCGTTTATTGTGGTACTTTGAAGGTATTCAAAATGGAACAACTTTTTCAAAAAGAGCCAATTCTGTACGCTCTTCTTCATGAACTTGTTCTTCAACACCTTCCACAACTTATTCACGAATGTCTCTTTCATGAACGTGTACTTTGTTTTTCTCTTGAGAGATATGAACGAATTGCACCACATGCCAATCACTTAATATTTTTTTCACTCTACTTCATATGCTCCATCTGTTTTTTCTTCTTTAATGGCAATATCTAAACCTTGTTGAAACATAGCATTTAGAACTTTTCCTTGCCATATGTCGAAATGACCGGTTCAATTAAACTTCTCCACCTCAAACCTTGCATTCATCACCATTGTTCTACCTGACGTGGATAGGTAGCCTTTGTTTGAGGGAGACTTTTCTTCCACCATATCTTCATATTACAACAAGTAGCAACTATATTCCAATAGCAAACAAACAAAATATAAACAAATTCTTAGGTAGATTCGGCTCTGATACCAATCGTTGGGAAAATCGGGTATATTTTCCCTATTATTAGTAATTACTATTAACTTTTGATTTAAATAAGTAGAACTCAAACTAGCTCAAAAAATAATGCTATTGAAAATATAATGCTATGTCATCGGGCATCGTTGACTACTTTCACTATCTCCAAATAGACGAACTCTAAAATTATAACTAATTAAGTAAAATTGAGCTAACCAATTATCCTTCTAAAAGAGATGAAGATTTACAAATTTTGAAATGTTTTAGAAGTAGAGGAAAAAGTTTTATTTATAGTTCAAAGTATAACACTCATCTTCATTTCTAATCAATGTGAATTTTTTTCAATTTTCTAACTAAGTAGCTATACAAAGGGTAACAAACTATTGGTATACATGTATTCAATATTACTAAAAGAATATGCAAATAAAATAAGAGAAAATTTAAAAAGAAAGCTGCCACTTGCCATCAAATATCCAATATCATACCTACTTCAAAACATAGTTGAAGAGCGAAAAATCATGTAATTACACGTATTTTGCAAGGGATTCGAATTGTTGGGGAAAAAAAAACTTAAAAAATCTAGTTATTTCCTTCGTTTGTCTATAACTATCACTAACCGAATATGTCAAAATAGTAATAATAAACAATTTGTCTTTAACATTCAGATTTTATCAAGCACTTTTTTGAAATTACTTTTTTCAACATCCACGTTAATCAAACTTTCCTAGAGTCCAGGAAAAAAATAGCAGAAGACTCGGAATACAGAGTTGCCTTATTTGAGGAGGGCATGCACAACATGGCCATTAACCAAAGAGAGAAACGCGCTCTCTTCATGGAAATCGTTTTTTTGAGTTAGTTGATCTTGTGCTTCCCTTCACAACAATTGGACGTGGCTTGTTTGACATTTTCCTATAAAATAATATCAATCTCAAATTTTCAACCATTGCGTAAATCAATCAAAAACCCAACCTCCGTATAGAAAGCTTTTGATTAAACTGCTCCTTCAAATAAAGAAAATTAAGGACTAAGAGTTGGAATAAAAAGAGCAAAAAGAAGATCATGTCAACCTTAAAACTCACTGCAAAGCTTTCTAAATCACTGCCTTTCCTATGTAAAAGCTATCCCATCTTTAGATATTCCACCGTCTCTGTCACAAGGCCTTTGCAAGTAAGCCATGCGCATTTCGTTTTCTTTTTTCTTCTTTTGTTCATGTATGTAAAGGCCGTTTAATTTATTTCAATTTTATATAAAGATAAAATACAATTAATATCAGAATATTTTGAGGCAATATTAATGTTGCTTTTAGTTCATTTAATCGATATAATTAATATATATAGTGATAGAAAAAAAAATTAAAAAAGAAATAATTTCTTCGTTAAGTAATTATAGTTTTATTGATAATGCATTAAAAAAAATGAGATGGATGAATTTGGTGAAAAGAAAAGGTATTTACTTTTAAAATATGTCATTAATCTAAAAATGCACGTAAGTTCAATCTAGATATAACGTCATTACAAAAGGCTTGTCGACCATCACGTGCATGTTAAATTATGAAATTAATTATGTAAGTAAAAATATAAAAAATTTCAGCTCTTATAGTTTTAAAATAAATACTTTCTGAAAATTGTTATATTTTTAGTACCAAATTGAACTTATTATATACACCAATTTAACACTTAGAGAACCTCTTGCTCGTTTAAAGTATACTTTTTTTTCATTTTATTATATAAAAACTCGTTTAAAGTATACTTTTTTTCATTTTATTATATAAAAAATCAAAGATTCACAATAAACTCGTTTATTGCAATCCCTATATATATATTTATGGTGTTGAGCATATGTAGTCAAAGAAGGATAAAGAGGAAGCAGATGCCACTGAAAGGACCAAAGAAGCAGCTGATGCTGTCAAAGATGGGGCAAAAGAAGTTCGGAAAACCTGTGAATTCATGAGAGATACTGTTGAAACCTCCTCACAAAAGGCAAGTACTTGCATGTCAAATTCATAACTAATATATTAAGCCTTGTCTGATTGATGATCAACAAAACCCTCTAATTTTAAATAGTTAAATGGATCAGATGTTTTATGTTACAAAATTTACTACTAATATATTACATATGAATGAAATTCTACTGTATCATTTTCTGTGTATCGTTATATATATCATTAATATATAATAAAGTAGTACACCTTAATATACCTCAACTTATTAGCTAAGAATATATTATTACAAAAACTCTTAATTCAAGCAAGTTAATATGCTTCGAAGTCAATAAGTTTGTTTTAGCAGTAAGTTTTGACATACCAGATCACATTGCACAGTGACTTTTACATTGTTTTCATCTTTCATCCTTAATATTTTATACACAAAATTGAATATATTTATTAAAATGAATCTCATTTGATTTTGAATACATGTTTAAAAGTAGTATTTATGATACAAATTTCCTTAGAGAGACAATATTCCCTGTCGGTGCATGCTTTAGTAACCGTTCATTTTTGAAGCTAAACTCAATTGACCATTGTGATTTTCAACTCATAATAAAAAGAAAGTATATTTTAACCTTACCTGAGCTAAAAAGTAATTAGTGAGTTTAGAGCAAATATACATGCTAATCAAAGTGAGGTAAGAACACATGATCGAAAATATAATTTTATATCTAAAATTTTATAGTTTTTTGTGAAAGTTATATCATAATTGACATGTAATACCCTTTCTCAACTTAATTAAGTTTTCAGCTCATCATATTTTAAGTTTATAATGTTTTAAGATCAAATTTTATGTACAAACTTGATACACTTATAATTAAAATCTAATAAATTTGTAGCAAACCCAAATACATTTTGATACTTTTTTGCTCAAAACTTTTAATTATAAAACGTTTGCTCCAATGTTTAATTTATTTTAATTTTTAAAATCTTTAGTGCGAATTTTGTATTATTGATTATTTGTCGGTGCCATTTTGAGTATGAGTCCTGGATCCATCACTAACTCGGTTAAGCAATATTCTCTTGCCTAAATGACTTCATATATATGTGATCTGAAAATTTGTTTTTATGTTATTGAATATATATATATATATATATATAATCAGGTTACTAAGATGACAAAGGAGGTAACTGATAAAGTATGTGAAACAGCAGAAAGCATCAAAGATAAAACAAAGGGAGTGGTTCCAAGTGCTTGGGGAGTTGCTAAGAATGCCACTGAAATTATCAAAGACAAAGTAACTGGCAATTAAAACTACCATTACATTTCCAAACTAACTATGAATCATTCAATTTTTTTTCTTTCTGATGTTACTTCATCTTTGCATTTATACATGCAGTTTATAATTATACCTATTATCGGATCGGATCGTACTTATGTAGGCTGTTTAATAATTTGATTTATTAAACAAAATGATTATTAACAAACATTAAAGTGTTCGTTAGAATATTAAAGAATATTAAAAAATTATAATAAAGTACACAAATTATACTTATTCTTATAAAAATAGTTCTGTGTGATGAGATAAATGTGAATTGAAAGACATACAAGAAATGAATCTACCTAGCAAGAATTGAGAGAGAATAAGTAAACTGAATAGTACCTGAATTTCATTAGAATGGCTTGAGTGAGTACAGATTGTTTAAATCTCATGCTTATATACACTAGTTCATTGAGTTTCCACGACAGCCATGTAATTGTATCATCTACACAACAATATAACGTAATTATTTTGGTTACAATTTGAAGAAATCAATATTTTAAGAAATAATCAGAAGAAGAAATAAACGTTTCTTTCAATATTTTTTCTTGATTTATATCATACATTGTTTATATAGACAAATATTAATTACTATTTCAACAACTACCATGATTGAATTACATGGTTTACAACGGCTTGGTAGGCGTCGTGTATATTGGTAGGCGTTTGACGTCGGTACAGTATTTGTTGAATGAGTTGCAGTATTTGTTGAATTTAACACTCCCTCTCAAGTTGATGCATAGATGTCTTTAATGCCCAACTTGACTAAAACTTCTACTTTAGTGAGGATGTCAGCCAATTGATCTTCTCACTTAATTTTTGGTAATTCCAATGAATTTTCTTCTAACTTTTCATTAATAAAGAATCTGTCAACTTCAACATGTTTTGTATGATCGTGTTGAACTGGATTATGAGCAATATCACATGCTGCTTTATTGTCACAAAATAACTTAATTGGTTCTTTAGTAGGATATCCCAAATCTTTTAAGAGAGATTGTAACCACAAGGTCTCACAAAGCCCAAGTGTCATGCCTCTGTATTTAGCCTCTGCGCTTGAACGGGCAACAACATGTTGTTTCTTACTTCTCCATGTTACAAGGTGGAACCCTACAAAAGTGAAGTAGCCTGATGTAGATTGTCTATCATTTATTGATCTAGCCCAATCAGCATCAGTATATACTTATATTCTAAAAAACTTTGAGTTTTTAGTGAACAATACTCTTTTTCCAGGAACAGACTTTAAATACCTCAAAATACGAATAATTGCATTCATATGTTGTTCTCCAGGATTATGCATAAATTGGCTGAGAATACTTCAAGCATAGGCAAGATCTGGTCGTGTGTGTGCTAAATACATCAACCTTCCAACAAGCCTTTGGTATCTTTCTTTATGTGTTGGAACTTGATCAACATTGATACATAATTTTAATCCTTCCTCTACTAGTGTATTAGTTGGTTGACATGCTGACATCCAGTTTCTTTTAATAAATCTAAGGCATGATTTCTTTGAAATAAGAAGATTCCTTCTGTTGATCAAGAAACCTCAATCCCAAGAAAATATTCTAAGGAACCAAGGTCTTTCATTTCAAATTCTTTGGACAAATAAGTTTGTAGCGCTTTCCTTTCTTCAAGATCATTTCCTGTTACTACCATATCAACAACATATACAATAAGTGCACTGATCTTACCATACCTTTTTTTTTCAGAAATAAAGTATGGTCTGAATTGCTATGCTTGTAGCCAAATCCCTTCATTGACTTTGTGAACCTGCCAAACCATGCTCTTGGGGATTGTTTCAATCCATACAATGATTTTTTTAATTTGCACACCTTTTCATCATGGATTTTGGATTTCTTGATTCCTGGTGGTAAATCCATATAGACTTCTTCAATTAAATCTCCATGTAGAAAGGCATTTTTTACATCAAACTGATATAATGGCCAATCTAAATTTGTAGCTAGAGATACCAAGACCCGAACAATGTTAATTTTGGCTACAGATGCAAATGTTTCTGTATAGTCGATCCCATATGTCTGAGTGTATCCTTTTGCCACCAATCTTGCTTTATAGCATTCAATCATACCATCTTCTTGATACTTTACTGAAAAAATCCATCGACATCAAACAATTTTCTTTGTTGGTGGATGATCGACAAGTTCCCAAGTTCTCAAGTTCTATTTATTTCTAAAGATCTTAGTTCTTCATTCATAGCATCTTTCCATTTTTGGTCAACTAAAGCTTCCTGCACACTGTTAGGAATAGATACAGTAGATAATTGATTCATAAATGATACATTTGATTTTAACAAATGATGTTTAGACATATAGTTACTCATGGGATATTTGACTTTACTAGAATTCTCAGGTTCATACATGGCTTTAGGAATACCTCTGTTAGGACGTGATGGAAGTATTTTTCTGGTTGGTTCAATAGTTGGAACATCCTCTGCAAACGATTGGTTAGGTATATCAGCAGTTTGTGGAGAAGGAAACTCGTACTCACTTAGTGGTAGTAATGAACTTGCTTGATGATCTTGAAGTTGATGAGGACTTGATTCCATTTCCCTTGAGTCTTTTCTATATTGAGAGATATTACCATCTGAATTCAAGTTATTTGTATTTTCCTCACATATAACTTGTCTTTCTTCATAAGGAAACAATTTATATGTAAGGGTCTGAATTTCAGTATGGTTGTACTCCCCCTGAAATTTAGGTGTAGAAGAGAAATACATTGTATCTTCATTAAAAATAACATCCATGGTGGTAATCATTTGTTTTGTAAGAGGATGATAACAACGATATCCTTTTTGTTGCATGGCATATCCCATAAAAACACAGCCTATTGCTCGTGGATCCAACTTGCTACGTTGTTGTTTATGTAGGTGTACAAATGCCACACAACCAAAGACATGAGGAGGTAAATTGGGAACACTTGGTGCAACAATTACTTCAGTGATGGCTTGTAGTGGTGTTTGGAAGTTAATGGAATTGGAAGGAACCTGATTGATCAAATATGCAGCAAAAGTAATTGCTTCTCCCCAATAAGATAATGACATATTAGCTTCAATCAATAAGGCATGGAAAACTTCTAACAAGTGTCGATTTTTTTCTTTCTACCACTCCATTTTGTTGAGGTGTATCAACACAAGTAGTTTGATAAATAATCCCTTCTGATTTAAGATATTCTTGAAGCTCATAACTTTTATATTCTCCTACATTGTCATTTCGTAGAACTTGAATCTGTGTTTTATATTGAGTACAAACCATTTTATGAAATGTTCTAAATAATACGTTTACCTCATTTTTAGATTTCATTAAACAGACACAAGTCATTCTACTAAAATCATCAATAAATGTAACACACCAACGTGATTCTCCCAAAGTAGAGACTTTGGAAAGACCCTATACATCAGAATGTATAACCATAAACGGAAATGGACTTTTATTTAAGGTTACAGGAAATGAGGAACGATGACTTTTTGCTAGTTCACAAACATCACACTTTAAAGTAGAAAGATCTAAGCTCAAAAATAAATTTGGAAATAATTTCTTTAAATATCCAAAAGAAGCATGACCCAATCTCCTATGCCATAGCCATATATCTAATTTATCCTTTTTAGATCCAGTTGCTACCAATGCATGATTTGTTGAATCCAAGTCCAAATAATACAGGTTTCCTTACCTAACACCACGACCAATCGTTTGCTTTGTTTGAATGTCCTTGAACACACAAAAGTCAGGCCAAAAAATAAAAAAAAAACAAGATAAATCAGTGGTTATTTGAGAAATAGATATAAGGTTATACTCTAAAGAAGAAACAACTAGTACTGAATCTAAATTCAAAGTACTACTGAGAGACAAAGATCTTTCCCCAATAACTAGGATTGTGTTACCATTAGCAGTGCAAACAGTTTTGCGTGAAGATGGTTTTGAGATTTGTCTAGAATCGAATGTCATATGATTAGTTGCACCTAAATCAATTATCCATGTATTATTAAAAACAGGAGAAAAAGCTTTAAGCATCTTACCAACATTTGCTGAGGAGTTTGCACCATGATCCTTTGTTGTTTCAACAATGGTGGTAGTAGACATCTGTCATGGATTTTTCTTCCAAGAGTCACAGTTGTGATCCCACCAGTCAGGATATCCTACAAGTTCAAAATATCATTCTTTTGTATGACCCTTTTGATGACAATGGGTACATTTAAATGATGATTTATCAGCTACTCTTCGTTCTTGCTGATTGAAAAAAGAACGATTTTTAGATATCATGGCAGAAGCATCAACGTCTCTAGATTTTTCCTTCAATGAGATTCGACATACTACCTCCCGTCGAATCAAGGAATAACAACCTTCTAAATCTGGGATGGTTTCTTTTCGCAAAATTTCTCTACGAACTTGCTCAAATTCATCATCTAATCGAGCAAGAAAAATATGTACCATTAGTCTTTCAACAGACTCTTGATATGATATTAGATCATGAGGGTCTTTCATGACTACCTTATCACGATGGTCTAGCTCTTGGAAAATTTCAGTCAACTCTCCATAATACTCTGAAATTGATTTTCCATTTTGTCTTGAAGTAAAGGCTTTTTGGTTTAAGACAAATACTTGTAATTCGTCACTTCCATCATAGAATGCTTTTTCCAAAGCACCCCAAATTTCAAAAGCAGTTGGTATGCGTAAATAACGCTTCATGATTTCTGGACTCATTAACATAAGCAACCATCTGTTCACTTTTTGATTTTCTCCATACCACTTGTTATAATTTTCTAATGTTTTTTTCTGGTTGCAAATTTTTGTTATGAATATAAGAGAGTTTCTCTCTCTTTGCAATATGCATTTCTATTATTTGAGACCAAACATCATAATTAGTCTCAATAAGAATAATTTTAGCATTAAAAACACCTTCAGAATAGACAGATTGTACAATAACTGGAGTTGATTGCTCCACAGGTAATGAAATTGTGCCTTCTGTCATGATTTTATGGTAAACTAACTAGAAAATGGTGTAATAATTTCAGAACTGGAAATAAAACTGCAAGAACCGGTATAAAGAATATTGAACCGATGTGTTTTTTTAAGAAGAAATGGACTAAATCGGATAAAAACCCACAAAACTAGTTATAAATTGGTTTAAAAACCTTGAAAACTGGACCAAACTGGTTTTAAAAACTAGAACCGAAAAAAAACGGGTTTAGACCTTTAAAATAGACCGAACCGGCCAAAATTGGAAAAACTGTGGAAAACTGAGAAAACTGGGTTCAGACCGAACCGCTGGTTAAACTGAACCAAACCTAGGACAAATACCGTTTCAAAAAGGATGATTGTAATTAATATTTGTACGGATGTTTGAATGAGAATTTTTGTTTTTAGTACAAATATTTTCACAGAAAGAAATCTCTCTTTTAGAGAAAAAGGGTTTCAAATTTGTATAAAGTAACGACTTGGCTCTCATACCATGAAGAAATCAATATTTGAAGAAATAAATGTTTCCTTCAATATTGTTTCTTGATTTATATCGAGCATGTACATTGTTTATATAGACAAATATTAATTACTATTTCAACAACCACCATGATTGAATTACATGGTTTACAGCTGCTTAGTAGGCACCATGTATATTGGTAGGTGTTTGGCGTCAGTGTAGTATTTGTTCAATGAGTTGTAGTATTTGTTGAATTCAACACAATCTTCTACATTACATCTACAATAACAATCTTGCAACATATTCATGTTAAGCCACATAATCTCATTGATGTCAACTGAATCTTCTATTTACAACAGCCTTACACACGTGCATTTAGTGTCTGTAAGTCTTACATTCCATCTCAGACCAATTTCATTCCATCTTTTAACAATTTCATGCTTGTTCACCTTTCACCTTTGATCATCAAGGACTTCAATATCAGTGCTAACACCAACATCCCCCCTCAAACTTAGTACCACACATGTTACACTAAGTTTGTTGCGTAAAGAAATATAATGAGTCTTGTGTTGTAATTTAGTAAGAATGTTAGTCTTTTGATCAATGAAGGTTGTGCCATAACCTTCTATCTTACAAAGCGATAGTCCAATTCAAAATACTTAGTTCGTGAGTGAAACACTAGTTTGGAAGTTAATGCTATAGCACTGGTGTTGTTGATTACTAGCTTATCAGGACTGTCAATTTTAAGTTCAAAAACAATAATTTGTAACCAAGTGACATCAATAGGATTTGATGATAAACGTTTGTATTATGCTTTAGTGCTTGAACTAGTCACTATTGGTTGCTTCTTTATTGATAATAGCACTAGATTAGATACTAAAAAGACACACAAACTAGAGTACGTGGATCTCCTTGTGTCAACACAACCTTTCCAATATGCATCAAAGAATGCACACATAGATAGTCTTGATGGTGGATTGTAATATATGCCATACTCAATGGTACTAGCTAAGTACCTAAGAATCCTTTTGGTTGCTGAGCATTGACGACCTAAAGGTTATGACATGTATTGATACACAATATAAAAAATATTAGCTAGAGTTACAAATATTTAGCTACAAAATAGATTTTATAACTATTTTGCTACAAATGGTCGTGACAAAAAAGTCAAACCATATATTCACAAGTTCGGATCAAAAATCACATATTTCTATAAATTTCGTAGCAATTAATCACAAAATTTAGAAGCATTTTTTAGATCATACCAAAATTTAGTGTCAATATTTTTCAAGTTTTTGCCAAAATTTAGTTATGATTATTCATATTTTTGTAACAAAATTTTTCAAAAAAATCATGAAAAACGTTGAAAATGTTTAACTATTAAATTTTGTAACAATTTAGCTACGATTATTCCTAAGTTTGTAACAATTTTTTAATTGTAGTAAGTTCATAGTTCCAAATTTTTGTATAAATTGTAAACCTTTTGTAGTACAAAAATTTGCTACAAACTTTCATAGAAAAATTTACTACAAAGTTCAAACATTCATGATATATTTATTTCAAACTTTTATAGTAAATTCTACTATATAATCAATTTATAAAAGTTTATGACATATGGAACTAATTAACCTAGAGAGATGAATATATTATTTTTAAATTTTATCAATATATAGTTTAATAACATAAACAAAGCGGTCATATATGTAATCGTGTCTGAAAGTTTATAAGATATGGACTTAATTAACCTAAAGGGGGTGAATAGGTTATATTTAATTTTTATCAATTTATAACTTAATAACCTAAACAAGGCGGTCATTCATGCAATCGCGTATAAGAATAAAGTACAAAAATAAAATAATAACACATGATATTTTTAGATGGAAACGACCTAGGTCACAACCATGACCTAAGAGAAAAATCGTCAGTCCACCGAATCACCTAACTTTCCACTATAAAAATCAAATGTTCAAGTACAAACTTGGTCTTATGATACCCTCCCTATGATACTGCCCCAATGTACTTTACTTACAAGCTTCTATTCTATTTTCATAGTTTCTGAAATTAGCATGAGCGGTTTTCAGACCAACGTTCCAATAAGCTTCTCATTAATCATATACCTTCACAAATCAACTGCAAAAATGATTAGTACAAAAACACAAGTTTCGATGTATGTTCTAAAATGGATTTAATAATAAATAATCATAACTAAATGATTCAAAACATATCACTTAAATCAAATCAATTAGCAAATTCTAGAGCAAAAAGATTAGACATAAATTCAACAAAAATAACCTCTTTGAAATTTAATCATCAAATCAAATAATTATGATCATACATAAAATTATTTAATCTAAATGTATAAAAATCTAATTAAAAAGAAGCTATATAAAGATAAAAATACCAAATAAATTTACTAAAAAATATATATGATATAATATCAATTTAACATTAATCAATCTATTTAATTCCTTGTGTTTCAATTAATAAAGATTCATAAATTAAAAAAATATTATAATTATCAAAATTATTAAACTTTTTATAAGTACCATCTTATAAATCAATTCACATATATAATCTTATATATATATATATATATATATATATATATATATATATATATATATATATTATATGTTAATTACCATGTAAAATCTGATGAAGTTAGTTTCCTCTGTTCATGTGACACCCTTTGTGCCTATAAACCACTTTATTCATCAATTTCGTTTTGACTCTTATAATAGCAGAAACTCTAATTTCAATTAAGAAACATACTTTTTCCTCCTTGTATTTTTCTGCAGTTTTTTTTTTAGAAGTTCACTTATTCAACCCTAATATATATATATATATATATATATATATAATAATAATAATAATAATAATAATAATAATAATAATAACAACAACAACCTAGTAGTATTAGAGTTAAATATATTTTGGACTTAATTTTTTCAAAACCCATTAAAAACCTTAATGTTATAAAAATATTAAGATACATCTAAAAAATATTTAAACACATTTATCTAAGAGATAATTAATTGATAATTTCATAAATTGATTCAAGTTTAAATAAATATTTTAGCACAAAAAATAATTTCAGATTTATTAACATGTACTACTAAATACATGAATACAATCTTATGTGTCGTAGGTATAAAAGATATATCTGGAGTACGATTATTTAAAACTCGAGCATTTGTTCAGTTTTTTCTAATAGACTTGATAGCAAGTCTACAAGCTAGTTTACTTTACAGGTAAATATTTTGTTCACGAAAATAGTCAACACTCATAGTCCTTACAAACTCCCATTTTGGCATTTTCGTATGGTAAAACCTCTCACTCACTACATGACACTTATAAAAATAAGATAAAAATACAATGATGTCTCAGACTCCATAGTGGAACTATCTTATGGTCAAGTAAATTCATCTTCCCTACAACTTGACAAACTTGTAAGTAACTGAAATGACACAGGCAAAGCAAACAACAACTTGGCTTGAAAGTTTCATTACATTAGTTCGGTTTACATAAAAATAAACAAAGTGTAAAGAATAATAATGTAGTGTGCATTCATATCAATCAAGCTTAATTAAATATGGTCTCCCCCTATATGCATAACAAAATAAAAATATAGAAGTAAAACACATTATTTCCTCCCCCTTTTTTGACATACAAGAAGGACAAAGTAATGAAGCTAAACTCCTCCTAAAGATATAGCAATATAAAATCAAAGTAATGCAGAAGTGTAATGTGTTTTAAACTCCTCCTAAGTTCTATGACTCTCTAACTTAGAAAACAATTAAAAAGGTAATAAAGAAAAAAATGTAAATGAAAAAAAAAATCTGATTTTTTTTTTTGAAATTTTCATAAATAGCCACATAAGGTATTAAACTCATTTAATCACAAACGAGCACACAACCAAGTGAGAACTCATCATTTTTTAACTCAAATTTTGATTATTTATCATATAAATAAACAAGTATAGTAGAATAGGTAAACAAGCACACTTCACACATATAATGACATATTGACATTTACTTAAAGTAGTATATATGTTTAAACTCCACAAATATGTCAATTAATTTATTTATGACCTATCCAGAAAAACTCAAAAGAAAAAAATATCATATATCATATAAAAATATAATCAAGTTTTCAAGCTCATAAAATAAAATATATCTACCAAAACAGAACTTAATTTTTTTTTATTTTATAAATGAGGTAAATGATTTTTTTAACCTTTATTGGCCTTTTCTTTTTGTGCATTCAATGTACAAGATTTATAAGCAATTGTTTTTTGCATAATCTTTCCTTCTTCTTTTTTTGCATGAGTCATAAACCTAGATTGATTTCCATCTATTTATAGAAAATTTATGGATACAAGTATCGGTTATACAATGTATACACGTAATTACATGTTAGGATGGCATAATTGGTATAAATTACAATATGTCAGAGGTCCAGGTCAATTTTTACTCATGTCGCCCACAAGCTCGTGTTGTACTCGAGTTCGTGCTGCCATTGGGCTCAGTCTTCACTCAGACTCGTGCTTCCATTGGACTCGGTCTGTCCTTGGTAAGATGTCTAGGGTACTTCATCTTTCATCTTGGGCTGGTGACTTGGTCTTGGGTGGTTTACAAGGGCCAGGCTTTAAGTCAGTCCAGATGTCCAAACATCAAGTCCCCATACTCTTTCAGCTCAGGCTTCGGTCTAAGGTGGAAGAGTGAATATCGAGCATAGGATAAAAACTATTCGGCTCCCATAATAAATGCATGTTAATTGATCAGAGAGATAAATCCAATGCCCTTTATATAAATAGGTGCTTAGGCTGGGAATTTATCATTGTTTACCTACAAAATTGAGAAATAGTGAAGGAAAATGCTCTTTCATTTCACCTCAAATTATAAAATATTTTTAATTCGGCGGTAAGAATTCAGATCACGCTATAATATTTCTCTGTTTGGCTTTTTTTGAACTCAAACGATGATAACCTAACGATTTTCTACTTTCTTTTTAGGTTGGTTTTAAAAGGAACATTTTCTTTTATTTTCAACTTGTGAGATTGAGCGTGCCTCAAACTCAAATTTCGATGTCTAGGTAGTGGAGGGAAAAAAAGAAATATAGGATCTGGCGAGCCGACAGGTTGCATTAGGGGTTGAGGTCCTGTTCCTAAAACTTGTGGGTTATTATCCTAGGATGAAGAGAGAATAAGAAGAACCTATGACATCCCTCCTACAATTGAGATAATGATTCCTTTTAAGGGTGCTTGTGCTAGTGATGCACCTCCCGTTGGGTGAACTTTCTTTCATGAGAAAGCTTTATGGTTGGGGGTAAGGTTTCCCCTGTATCCTCTTATTAGGAGATTCTTGGTTAAGACATAGCTTACACCAAGGTAATTTATGTCTCATGGGTTGAGATATCTGCTCTTTCTAACACTAATATGTCAAGAACTTGGGATGGATTTAGAGATGGATGAGTTTCATGAAGCATATGTTTTAAAGTAGAACCTCACTCATCCAAGGAGGGTGTATATGTCAGTCAAGAAATATTGGGGGTTAACATGTCCCTTCTTAAAAATGAGAAAAATTGGGAAGAGTACTTTTTCTATGTTTCAAGTCAATGGGAGTCTCCTACAAATGACAAGAGGTTGGTAAGGGGTGTCTAGAACAACACTAAGGTCGTGATTAGAAATATGGCTTCCCTGATCATGACCTTGAGTCTTGATGCAAAGCAAAGGTTGGCTAATATCCAAAACTATCTTCCTGAGAAGATAAACTAGAGGACCCTTTTGAATACTCCGTGTTTTTTTATGTGCAAGTTAATAAGGTATAGTGCTATAGATCCCCCTCTTAGGATGAATCGTAAACCCCAAACTCCTCCTAAAGCTCGGGCTCCTCTTAAATGTAAAAATCCTCTTATAGATTATGAGGGTCGGTTTAAGGTGGTGTCGGATGATGGTGGCTATTAGCCCCTTCGTTCTCACCTCATAATATTTTGCCCCTTTTTTTAGGTGATTGACACACATCTTTTTTTTAATGTCCTGTAGCTTATATGGACTTAACTGCTACCCAACTTTTTGCTCACATGAAAAGTAAGGTTACGTCAGGTAGAATGAGTTCCCCCACATGTGCATCTCCTACTCCTAAGGCATGCTCGTTAGTGGGTAAGAAGAGGGGTAAATCCTCTCATGAAGGTTGTACTTCTTCTCTTAAGAAGGAGAAGAATAAGGTTGGTGTGGATGAGTCTGCTCGTGACCCCGAGCCTCTGAATGTTTTCCCTCCCCTATCACCTTTGCGAGAGCAGCATAGGTCTTCACTCCTCGCACGGGTTCTAAATAATTTGGTAATCCTTTAAGGGATTTGAAGAATGGGAAGGCTTTTGTTGAGGACCTTACTGCTTATGCTAACGGGGTTGTCCTGAATTAAGGTTTGGCACTAGAATACCTCGATTGTTGTATAAGTCATATTTTTGTCCATGCATGTAAGGAACAACTCACGACTATTTGTGAGGGGGAAAACTCTAACGAGGTCATTCATCGTCAAATGTGTTATTCTTTTTTTTTATGATATTTAGTGCAAGTGTGAGCTCGAGTTTTATTTTTTTTACCTCTTTTCTCTATTGTATTTGATGCTGTTTTATGATTTTGACTGAGCTCATAACGTGGGCTATTTGAAGTCTGGGCTGGTGAAGGAGAAATAGGGTCATACGTCGATGTACTCAAAATACACTACACTATTGGCAAGAGGAGTAAATTGGGAAAACGAGGGAATTGATAAAAAGGAAAAGCTAAAAAGGGCTATGTCCAAGCTCAATCTGTATGCCTGGTGCGTGACTGGGCTTAAGGAAGCCTTGGGGTGAGCTAAAAAAGGGATTAGGGAAATTTGGAGACAAGTTAAGGCTTCTACCGAAGAGGTGCACCGTTAAGCAAAGACCGATGTGGATGCTATGGCTCAAAATATTAAGTCTAGTGTTGAACGGGTATATGAGATGGCGATAGAGACCTTCAAGATAAAGGCCAAAAAGAAGGGTTTATGCCAATACTAATATCACATTCTAGATATCCATGTTACCCCACTCTATTCGCAAGCCCCTTCTATTAGGGAAGAGAGAGAAGGATTGGGCTCTTATAGTGGTGAGGACAACCTTGAGATTCTCGGGGAAGAGGCAGTTGATCCTTGATTGATTGATTTGATATACATGTATATTTTTTTATCTTGTAAAATCTCGATGCTATTTCAGTTTGTATAGTCATTAGCTGTTACTTCATGATTACAAATTAATAATTGACTTATTTAATATATAAATTGATTTGTCTCTTTATTGTGTATTTATGATGTTGACCTACCATTTGTCATTTATTGGAATTTTTTTTAATTTTCCTTCCCTATAAAAGGGTTGGAGAACACTAGTTTGATTCATGTGTTTAAGAATATTTGTTAATTCCTCTAACTTTTTTTCTCGCCTATTATGGATTCTGATCGGACCAATAGATGCTTAGTTCGAGCTTTTCATGTTGCAAATGGTCAGTTAGAGAACGAGGTTAGTTTGCTTAAAGCTAAGGTTAGTTTGCTTAAAGGTGAGGTTGTAAAACTTGAATGTAATGCAAAGGAGACAAAGTGTTAGCTCGCTGCTTGTTGGGAGCTATTAATCCAAATGCAATCTCAAGAAAATAGGACCTTGGCTAGTATGGCTGGTCTTGTTGATAGAGAATCATATGAGGCAAGTTTTTATATGAAACGATATGAAAGAGTTTTTCTTAAGATTAGGGAGGTTACCGAAGATCTGGAGTGGGGGTTGCTTTCAATGATGATGATGCACCCCGAACGTATGGCTTATGTACATGAGAAGGTTGTCGAGATTTAGGCGAAGCTATTGCCCTTGGTTGAAGAAACTGATGATCCAGATACTGGTGGCATGTCCAATCACTTAAAGAGTTTTTAAATTTATATGCTAGGTGATTCTTTTATTAATCTATATGATCATATGTTTATGTATAATGACTATTTGGTATATTGTAATTTTAAATTATTTAATATAATCTAGGTGATCCAACCTTGGTTTTTATTTATGGGAGAGAACTTGACCTGGTTCCTGATCGAGGTGCACTCTTTTTTTATAATCAGAGCGTCGACCTGGTTCTCGACCAAGGTGGATAACTCGACCTCTTCAATTGTTAGGGTGCTCTACCTAATTTATTAATCTAGATGATCAACCCCTGACGTCAATTTGTGGGAGAGAGCTTGACCTGATTCTTGACAGAGGTGCTCATTTTTTTATAGTTAGAGTGTCAAGCTAGTTCCTGACCGAGGTGGACAACTTGACCTATTCAATTGTTAGGGCACTCTACCAGATTTATTAATCTATATGATCAGCCCCTAACACTAATTTATGGGAGAGAGCTTGACCTGGTTCCTAATCGAGGTGGACAACTCGACCTCTTCAACTATTAGGGCGCTCTACCTGATTTATTAATCTAGGTGATCAGCCTCTAATGCCAATTTATGGGAGAGAGCTTTAGTAAATGATCAACTGCTAAAGCTTTTTATTTCATAGATACATGTGCATCGTTGTTACAAAAAAAGAGGGGGGGAAAGATAGGTAGGTTAAAACATATGTTTTTAGAAATAGTATCTTTTCAAGTGTCTAACATTCCAACTCGTGCTTTCCTCGATGCCTTCGATACTTTTTAATACGTAGGCCCTTCATGGTGTTATTTCAATTATTTGATAAAGTCTCTAATCGGTCTTTTTTTTGCCTTATTTAACCTGATGTTGATTTAAAATATTGTACATTTCCTTATAATTTTTAATTTAATTAGAATAATAAAAAATTTGAATTAAATTCAATATATTCTAATAACGTTAAATATACAAATAAAATTTTTGTTGCAAGTTTTTATAAAACTAAAAAGTAAAAAGTTCTAAAATCATAAGTATATTATAAAATAACTTTAGAAATCACCACCAAAAATTAAAGTAAATGAATATTTTAAATTTAAAAATCATGTAATTATGATTAATGATAACATAATATATTTAGAAAAGTAACTAAGAAAAATAAAATTATAAACCAATTTGATAGACCTATGAATAAATTAATAAACTCATAAGAAGTACTTTATATAAAATAATTTATAAATTTAAAAGAAATTATGACAAATCTCATGTTTAAATGAAATTTATAAATGATCTTTGATACAGTATAATTCTTATTAATAAGTGAATAATCAATATGTGAAGAAAAAAAATTATCATAAAAATAATAAAAGAATTGTTGTAGAGTTTTCATGATAAAAGTAAGAGACTCAATGTATAGAAAAAAAAATACTAATAGTATATAATAATAATTATAATTATTTTTTATTTTCATATTATCATATTAATCCTAACCCAACTCTAACACAATCTTAATTTTGTTTTATTTGAACAAATTTAAATTAAATTTAAATCTAATGTAATTTTTATTAATTCATATTTTTTAATTTATATTCAATTTAAATAATTAAATTGGAATATAAACTATCAACCAAAATGTCATCACTAGCTGCACATAACATCTTCGGTCTAGACCACACCAATTTACATTTATTTATAATTATTAAATAGTATCTATTATGAACTATATGCTTAAGAATGGGCAAAAAAAACTCAGGTTCAGTTATCCGCGGTTAACTACATTGGTGGTTCGATTTTTAACCGATAAATTTCAAAGAAGATTTCGATTTCGAGTAAAAACCGAACATAAAGAAACAAGTTTAGTTCGGTAGGTTCAGTTCAGTTACGGTTATATTAATAACCGTATCAGTCCATACCCGAAATTAATTATATTTATTAAATTAATTTATATATTTATTAAATTAAATTATATATTATTTTATTAATTAGTTTTTACTGTTGTTGTAGTTATATAAACAAAACTATTAGAAATTAGATTCAGAAATGTGTCACTCTCGTCTCGGCTGAGTTAGCTCTGTTGCTCTCTTCTCTGTCTACCCTATACTGCTTTACGTGTGTCGTCGTCCTTGTCTCTACGTATGTCGTATGCATCTGCCATCTCTCATCAAGTAGATCGGTGTAAGGTCGCGGTTCCCACTTCTCAAATTAATTTTCTTTCTCTTTGTCTCTGTCTCTCTATCTGTGTGTGTTCAAAGAAAACTTTCAATTTTCATATTCACTTTTTTCTTCTCGGTGTATATTAGTGTTATCTATGTTTTGCTAAATCTTAATGACAAACTTTAGCCAATTATTTGTGTAGAGACCTACACAAGCTCAAAATTTAAGAGACTCTATTGATGAAACAAAATCTAATATAGTAGTTATCTCTGTGTGTGTGCACGCGCAGAGAAGCCTTTCAATTTTCATATTCATTTTTTTCTTCTCTGTGTATATTAGTGCTATTTGTTTGAAAATCGTTTATTTTTATTTTTTAATAATTGATCTGAACCGTTACCCACGGATAAAAGATCATCCTCAAACTGTAACGATTTTTGGACGATTTCGTGTACAGATTTTATAATTCAATTCGGGGACGATTATATCAAAAACCATCTGTACCCGTGCACATCCCTATATATGCATTTCAATAAATGTGACTCAACTTTCTAATATTTAAAAATATTATATGATATCTTAACCATTTATAAAAATATAGAGTAGTATTAAAATTATTATAAGATATATTATTAATATTTTATTTTATAAAGGGATATATTACTAATCTTTTTTAATTAAAAAATATGAAATAAAATACACATAAAATTAACAAAAATAAAATAATAAATTTACTATTTTTCAAAAACAAAAAAGGACTTCAGTGTAACCCTAACAAAATATATAAGCTTTACGTATCTTTCCCTACCTATCGGTACCCAACCCAATCGGCTAGTTTTACCATATGTTCTACTATAGAAGCACTATTGGGCTAGGCTTGTATATTCCATGGATTTGATGTTAGGCCCAAATTTAATGTTATTACGCGTGAAGGAAATACATCGTTCTTCTTACGTAGGAGCGAGGAGTCACAGTCTTGGGATCTGTGGCAAAGCAAAAGCTCTTTACCAACTGACTATGGCGGGGTTGATAGGAGGTGGGTTGGTGCTTTCACGACCAGTAACTTTCGTGACTGGCAATGCCAAGAAGCTCGAAGAAGTTCGTGCCATTTTGGGAAATTCGATTTCTCTTCAGTCCCTCAAGCTTGATTGTACTCTCTCTTTAACACGAGTCTTCCACTCACATCTTGTTTTTATCCTAAACTGGTCTCTTTTTTCAATACTGATGATTATTTTGGGGGTTATGTTTTGTAGTACCAGAATTGCAAGGTGAGCCTGAAGATATCTCCAAAGAGAAAGCTCGCTTGGCTGCTAATCAGGTTATATTTGTTCTTTTCTCTTGGTGAATATAAACTCAAATATTGCATATGCACACATATTTTCGGGAAGAAGGTTTAATTGGGTCTTCAATGGGTAGGTTAATGGTCCTGTTCTGGTCGAAGATACTTGTCTCTGCTTCAATTCTCTCAAGGGTCTTCCTGGTACTTTGCTGTCTCTCTTTTCAACAGTTTTTCTCTCTTTTTTCCTTTTTTTTAAAAATCTCGATATCTTTTATATTTTGATAGTTTTTTTTAACTAGTGCAGGTCCATACATGTAAGTTGATGCTTTGCTCTTGATCTCATTATCTCGAGGTTAAACTTTGTATTTCATTTGCTTTTATTAGGTTTCTGTAATACTTCTTTCAGTTACTATCTGCTCGAAAAGTACTTTTAAATTATCTAGCATAGAAGAAAATTACAAAGAAATTACTCACTTTGATTGATTACTTTATGGCATTCACGGAAGATAGTTTTAAAGATTAAGAACATTAAGACTCACAAAAAACTGCATGTTAGCTATGATTTACCTTCCGAAACCTTCCTAAATGCGAATTATTTACAACCATTCAATGATCTTACTTTTTTTTAAAATTTTATTCTATGCATGTTATGTTTCAATGTTCCTCTTTTTTTTACCGGGAGGAAATATTATGCATCAGTTAGTGGCCCAGTGAGTTAGCTGCTTTCTAGTAACTTTACTTCATTCCTTTTAAATATTACATATTATTAGTGAATTTAATAGGACAAATTTTAAGTAGCTAGGAGTTTTCACCACTGTCAAAGTTCCCTGATTTATATCCTAAATGTGGCCTTTTTTGCATTTTTGAGCCACTATAGCTCTTGCAGCAACAAATAGCTAGATAGAAGAATATTTAGTCTACTTGTTGTCTTTTGAAAAATTGTTTCTCAAATCTTCTCTCCCTGGGCTATTTATTCATCAAGATTGCATTCAGCTCTCTTTGTATAAAGTCCAGCAATTTCTCTCATGGAAAATTTCTAGATGTGCTTATAGAAGGGTTAGTAGGAAATCTTTTTTCATGGGGTCCTATAGGCAATATTAAACTATAATTTTCCTTCTTCATTGGCGTTTTATTTAGTTTATTTTAATTGTGCTACTTAAGATTTGGTTTCCCTCAACTTTGGAAATGCTTGACACTGCAATATTTAGTAAAATGAGTCACCCCATCTTATAACTGGAACATAGGAGACTCATACTATGTTTATAGATGACATCTCTTTTCCAAGGGGTTGGTTATTCAGCACCATTGTTTTGCATTATGGTCGGAGAGAGCATGGTGAGGGGAAACATATAGTCATGTTCACTAGAACAAGGCTTCCTTTGTGACACATTTTACTTCCACAAATTGACCCAAAGAGGATGAGCTCAACATATCTTTGTTCACAAAGAAAATTATTGTTATAGTCCACTGCACTTTCTCTATGACATTGAACCAAAACAGATCTGCTAACATGCTCACAATACTCGCACCCACTGTATGCACCAGCAAGACCCTCCACTATCATTGCCTTGTCATTTTTGTTATTAAAGCAATTATGGGAACATTGTTAAGTTGCTAACAGAAAAATGATAAAGCATGTTTACCTGAAGACTTTAAGACTTTCTTAGTGTAAAACTTGGCATTTTATCAACCAAAGACACCCTAATTAAATTGGTGGGCATTTTACGCACAAATTATAACCTAAATTGTGCAGATTATTATTGTGTTGAGTCATGTTTCGGTTAGCAATATAAGATTTTGTTTAGAACTATCCCTAACTAATAGGTTTTAGAAATTCAGGTAACAAATTGACATTTCAAAATTTAAATTGACAGCTAAGTACTCAATTGCCGGTTGGCCCGTATACTTCATAAGAAGTTGATAAAAGAGCTGAAAAATTAATTTTGGAAAAAGAGGGAAAGAAAATGTTGTGCTTGTAATGTAAAAGATTGATGTTTCTAAAGTATTTTCTGGCCTCTTTTACTAAGAAAATAAATTTGTGGCTACATGGGATGGGGGTGTTGAAAAGGAAATAGAGGGATGAAATTTCTCTACCCTTTTGCATTAAGGCAGAAACATTTCTAATGGTTTTTTTTGTGTGTTAAAAAATCAAAGAGCCCATTTTCTCTATGAATCTTATGTATTGTCTTTTGACTGCCCAACTTGTTCTATCTGATGCTTTTCTTATTGCTTTGTTGCCGCCACTTGTAAATTATTATTCTGGCTTATCATTCATTATTTACTAAAAGGGACTCGGGTTTTCTTTCTCAGAGGATTGATATCATTTCAATTTTTTTGAGTCTATATTCATGATCTTGTCATTATCATCATCTAAAGCAATTATTTATGTTATGCAGCAAATGGTTCCTGCAGAAGATTGGCCATGAAGGTGAGACTACAATCATTGTTTCTCTTGGCCTTTTTTTCAGATTTTTTTTGGTCAGGCATGGAAATGTTTCTTATCGTTCTGAGTTTCTTTCTAGGTCTCAACAATTTGTTGATGGCATATGAGGATAAATCGGCTTATGCTTTGTGTGCCTTTTCTTTTGCTCTTGGTCCCAATGCTGAACCTATTACATTTTTGGGTAAAACTCCGGTATGTATGATGTACATAAGTTTTCTGGTGCCATATAACATTCATGATTTTTACATTTGCTCTTATGCTTTCTTTGTCCTCATTCTTCATCAGCAGTTCACACAAATACTTTTGCTGGAGTTATACAATCAAATTTAACATATGATCATGAAGCAAGATTTGCCGTTATTATTACTAATAGGATAACCTTGATGTTCTTCCTTGATGACAACATCTGTGTTATTATTATATTGAATAACAGTAACAGATACTCTCAGAAAGGCAAGAAGACTAGTTTTCTTTTAAGTGGAAATCTTCAAATTTAAACATCAGGTTAAGTTTAGCCAGGAAGATGGATGAAGGGCAAAAATCAAATTCCTCCCTCGAGTTTCCTTAAATAACAAAGTACCCTTCAGATTTAAAAATAAAATAGCAATCACATCCCATAAAAGGACATTTTGAGGGGTGCCATTGATCGTGATACTTCCTCCTAACCATTTGGTTAAACTTGAGAAACAATTAGACCCCGTGATGATTTGGAAGTTACCACTGGTATTGTTAAGATATGTGGTTTTTATTGATGACAATTCACTGATTATTCCATGTTGATGGATATTTACTAGGGGAAGATTGTACCACCAAGGGGACCCAATGATTTCGGATGGGATCCTATATTTCAACCCAAGGGATATGAGCAAACGTAATGTCGTCATTGCTTAAATTTTTAATTTGTACTTCTTGACGGGCCTTGGTCAATAAATCTCAGAGCAGCAATTTGTTATTTGTGTTGCAGTTATGCTGAGATGCCAAAGGAAGAAAAGAACAAAATTTCTCATCGTTTCAAGGCTCTTGCACTAGTGAAGTCTCACTTTGCTGAAGCAGAATACACATTTCAGACAGACAACTCTACCTAAAATATGTTTTCTTATCTTCTTTTCTTTCCTTAAGAATGTTTGCCATCTAGTTCCCATTCCCAATGAATGAAACAGACACTCAAATCTTCTCCAAGCTTTTCCCATTATTTTCTTGCTTGCATTTGCATATGAAACAATGAGATGATAAATGAATATTTTTATTTTATACATATAATACCTTTTAAATCTCTCTCTTGGATTGGAACAGTGGTTTCGGACTGATGAACACCTATCTGGGTCTCTGTTTGTTTTTGCTGATATTTTTTAAAGGATTTTGTTGATTCTCGGGAGGCCCATAAAGGTATCAAAATGAATGGACTGAAAATGCTCTGCCAACAATGTAGGAATGAGGAATCTAACAAAAACCTATAAATACATACCCAATGGATTAAAGTCATTAGAGGTATGTACTCGTAGTTTTTGCTAGATGTATCCAGAATTTGCCAATAATGTAGTTACAAAAGTCCAATTCTAGATATATGCATCCAGAAAATTCTAAGTACATACTCCTAACCACTTATACTCAATGATTTTATATCATTTTGCTGGATGTAAATTAGAGTTGGTCATCCCAAGCTCATTTACTGCCCCTATTTTTAAAAACAGATGTTTATTTGGCAATTGTTTTAGAGTAATTGTTTTTAAGAATATAGTGATTAGAAAACATAAAATTTGGATAACACATATGAGTTGTTTTCGTTGTTTTTGAAAATCAGTAAAAACATGGAGGATAACTAATGCCGCGATGGGAACCAGTTATAAAAAAAATAAAAATAAAAAAGTAAGAAATGTTTGTAAGCTTTCCATTATTTGGTACTCTGATATTAGATCAGGGCATAAAGGTGTGAGTGTGACTGCATGTGAGCGGGTTGGACGTGGATGATTTATTATTGTTATTACTATTTTTTTTTTGGACGAAAAATAAAATGTTTAACTATATTGCATAGTATTTTATATATATATATATATATATATTAAACATGGATCTTAAGCTTCATAGTTTTCACATAATTAAAAAAAAGACATTATATTACATATCAAGAGTCATAGCTTTAATCCTTATTTGTTGGCCTTGATTAAAATTGAGAAATTAAAGAATGTTTGAACCATTTTATCTCTCCTAACATTTCTGTTCTATCTATCAATTTTTTTTGTTAGTGATGGAAAGTACGCTATGTGGTTTTTTTTTATAGGTAAGGAGAGAACCAGTTTTTCAATATTGAAATATTTTTGCTCAACTACATGTATGTTAGTAGGTGAGATAAATAAGGAAATTATCCCTCTAACTGCACTTTCCATCAAAGTATACAATTTATTAACCAATATTATCCATAAGGATATATAGTACTCATTTATCCAAACCAATAGATACTAAATATTGTCACGTGGGTCACAATTTTTCATATTAGTTAAATCATTATATCATTATAAACTATAGAATACTATAGGTAATGACGAGTTCATTATCATTATATCGACATAGTTTTTTCTAAATACTATGGTAGTATATTTTTAATTAACGTGACCTAAAATTAAAAAAGCTTAATAATAATCCATGATAATGTCTCCATTAGAGATCACGTCCTATCAACTTCATAAAATATTCAGGTATGTACCAAAATAAAATAGGATGTTCATATATATCATAAACAAAACATACATAAGCTATAAATGTCAATTAGATAATATCAAAATTCATAAAGTCATAATGCTAATCTTCTTGGCATGTCCATTAAATGTCTTTGGAGGCAATCCTTTAGTTAACGAATTCACCACCGTGAGAGTGGTGCTAATATGCTCAATTAACACCTTTTGTTTCTAAACTTCTTTAATGCCAAGATATTTCAATTCCACATGTTTAGCACCTTTAGAATACTTGTCATTCTTAGAGAAGAATATCGCTACAGAATTATTATAACTTTGAGCGGCTTAGCAATACTATCGATAATTCCAAGTTCTAAAATAAAGTTTCGCAACCAATTTCTTTGAATTGTGGCCTTAAATCAAGCCATAAACTCAGCCTCTATAGTAAAAGTAGCAATGACAGACTACTTCATACTTTTTCATAATATTTCTCTTTCACTTAAAAGAAGCATATAGTCAAATATGGGTTTTCTTGTGTCTATACATCCAACAAAGTTTGAATCTAAATATCCAATCATCTCAAGATGATTAGATCTCTGATAAGTGAGCATGTGATCTTTAGTTCTTTACAAATATCTCAACACTTTCTATGCAGCCTTCCAAGGATCTATTCCTGGATTATTTTGATACCGACCAAGCATTCCAACAGCAAAACTGATGTCTGGCTTGGTACATGTATGAGCTTACATTAAGCTCCTAACAATTGATGCATAAAGAATTCTTTCCATTTGTTTCCTTTCCAAATCATTCTTTGGACATTACATCAAGATGTACTTATCTCCCTTTTGAATTGGAATGATGCTTGATGAGCACTTTTTTCATTTTAAATCTCTCTAAAACTTTATTAATATATGCTTTTTAAGGTAATTCCAAAAATCCTCCTTGTGATCTATCTCGGAATATTTATTTTCCAATCTCATAAGTTGCCTCATCTATATCCTTAACTTCAAAGTTCTTTAAGAGGAATTTCTTGGTCTAATGCAACAAACCAAAATCATTAGTAGCCAACAAGACATCATCAACATACAAAACTATAGCTTGCTCCCACTGATCTCTCCAAAGGAGATGATGTTATCATTGAAATTAAGATACCATTGATGGAAAGATTGCTTAAGTCCATATATTGACTTCTTAATTTTACACACCAAGTGTTCCTTTCTTTCAATAGAAAACCTCTTAGGTTGATCCATATACATTTTTTCTTCCAAATTTTCTTTTGAAAAAACAATTTTCACGTCCATTTGATGTAACTCTAAATCATAATGAGCTATCAATACCATGATAATTTTAAAAGAGTCTTCTTAGAGACTGGGGAAAAAGTCTCCTTGCAATCAACGCCATCCTTTTCAGTGAAACCTTTGGCAATAAGTCTAGCCTTATAACATTGGACATCGTCGCTTGAGTCACAGTTGGTCTTAAAGACACATTTACACCCAACTTTTTTTAGAACCTTTAGGAAATTCAAAAAGGTCTCAAACCTTATTATGTTCTATTGAAATTGGGTCTAAATAAATTTCAAACTCGAATTCTGGTTCTTGTAGATATACCACATAATCAATTGAAATAGCATACCATTTTTTTCTCTTTGAGACGTCCTTAATGCTAGCAAAATTATATGTAAAGAACACTTTTTATGCATTAGATTAAGTAAAACAGACACAAATAACATCATATTCATCTTAGCTATTCCTCCCTAATATTTTTTGAACTTTACCTTCATTTCACTAGCCATCTTCATCATAATGTAATCCTTACATTTACTCCACATATCAAGTTGATCATGAATAAAACAAATACAATCCAAGAAGAAATTAGAAGTCACATACAAAGATCCAGAAAACATTAAAGTTGCTTCATAAAAAACTTTCAAAAATTGGACAAAATATCTAGCATTATCCCAATCAATTATAGTCGGAGCTTGTTTAATTCCACCTTGACAAAACTCTTGATAGTACCCCAAATCAGTGATCTTTAACCTTTCAAATGCCTTTTGAAAATATGTTGTAGAATCCAACATCAAATAAGTTGAATTCCACCTTGTCATAACATCTAAACAAATAAGTTTTTGAGTAGAGAGTTTTTCCATTTTAGCAGCACTCTTAAATTTTTGAAGTCTAATTGATGATCCTCTCACGTATCTTACAATAGCATGAATCATATTTATTGATATGTTATACTCTTTCAAACCTTGCTCAACAATTAAATTCAAAATATGTGCACCACATCGCATGTGCAAGTGTTTTGATTCTAAAATTGCATTACCCCAGCCATTAACACATTTTTCAAGTAAGTAAGTGCAGTATCATTAGAACATGCATTATCAACTGTAATACAAAATATCCTATCAATGCTTCAATCTAACAAACATGAGTCAATAGCTCTACCAAGTATATCACCTTTATGATTTGGAACTTGACAAAAGTTTAAGATTCTCTTTTGTAAATTCCAATCATTATCAATAAAATGAACATTTAAACACATATAACATAAATTCTGTCAAGATGTCCATATATCAGTAGTAAGACATATTCTTTTATTAGATTTATTCAACAACTCTTTCAATTTTACTCTTTCAGTAACATACAAATTCAAGCAATCTCTTGCAATAATCCACAGAGAAGGGATTTTAAACAAAGGTTATAGCTCTTCAATAAACTCCTTAAATCCTTCACCTTTTACGATAATAAATGGAAATTCATCTTTTATTATCATCCTCACCAATTTTTCTCTACATCTTTCAACATTAAAAGTGTGAGGTACAAGACTTCCTTCCTTATGGAAAGCTAAAGTTTTTTTGCTTCTTAAGAACTCTACCGGGAAACTTATCACATCCAATGGAAATGTGTGCAAGAAATTTGACGTGCTAGATTTGCTTGACACATACTTATATTTTTTCTTACAATATTTGCATATAGCTTTGCGATGTTGCCCAACCCCTTCTAGGGTAAAATGAGCCCATGCTTCACTACTAGATCTAGAGGAAACTTTTTTACCTTCTTCTTTAGAAGAAATGCAGAGGTCAGGAATTGGAGTACTTACAGAATCTTCTGCTTGAGTTGATTGTGCTGCACTTTCATCTTTATTTACTTCCTCAATCACATAAAATGTATCCTTATTTTTATCAAAAGCCATCTATATAGTTATAGAAAAAAACAAGTATTAGACATCAGTAATAAATAATAAAACATAGGGTAAGAAACATGCTGAATTAGATTAAACTGATGAAGAATCCGTTGTTGCAAATTTGTCATCAAATGATACTGAAATATAAAAAAAATCTATAATTCATTAAGATGTTAGGAAAAAATTGATATTATACAATGTTCAGTTTTAGAATGTCACAAAAGCTGTAGAGGAACAAAAGATTGAACTAATATATATTTTTATAATCAAACCTGACATATTTCATTACTTATAATGATAATAATAATAATTTAGGCGAACTTGACAGCAATAACCAAGAAACTTATTTGCAAGACTAGTTTTAGAAACTCTTTCAATAACAATCCATATATAGTAGAGGAACAAGCTCATTAGTTTTATTATGTATTTCTACCACAATTCGAGTTCTTTTTTTAGGGGGGGTATGGAGTAAAAAACAATACCCAAAGCATAAAATATGATGAAATTTCAATAAAAGATGCATAATACTTCGTTAGAAGTAATTTACTATATGTGAAAATTGAGCAGTCAAAACATTATGAACTAATATCAATAACATATCACAAAGCAGAGCATTTGAACATTGGATCTGAAATGAAAATTCAGAAAAAGAAAAAGTTTAAACAAATCTAACCTTCCATTGAGGAACAGCGACAGGAACAGGCAAACAATGATTGGAATGAGCGAACATGGACTAGAACGGTCGAACAACGATTGGAATGGATGAACATAGATTGGGAACGACCGAACATCAACTGGAACATACGGACAAGGACTGGGAACGGGCGTACAATGACGAAGGAAGGAGAAAGTAGTGACAAGGAACATGACGGTTGTGGAGATGGAGTCGACTCAGTCGAGTATGAGAGATAGAGACAAAGATGGGATTTCAGATTACTAAGATTAGGATTTTCGAGCCTTTCGACTCTAGTATGAGATTACGCTTTTATATTAGGTTTAATTATAATATTATAAAATATTATTAATTATTATTATATTATTATATATATATATATATATTTAAATAATATATTAAATATATCAGATCAGATTGGATTATACAGATTTGAATATTTTTAATCCAAATCCAAGAAGATTAATAAAATCCAATCTGAATCCGATCCGACTTCAAATTGAAACCACTCATTTTTTTTTAATTTGATCGAATTTTTTGGATTAATCAGATATTTTTATTACCCCTACTTAAATGTATGCTCACTAAAATTATTTCGAAAAAATATATACTTATTAGTATGAATTTTGGCAAAGTTTTTCTATGTAAAACTTAGGTAAAGATAAGAGAAATAAGTGAGATATTTTTAGGGTTCAAAATACACACCTCACTAGTCACCTCGCTAGCCACCTTACCAATCACCTCGCAAAGGGTGGTGGCGAGGTTAGTAGCAAGGTCCATGGCGAGCTTGTTGGCCAGATACTAAAAATTGCATTTTTTTCATTTCTAAAAATATCAAGTATTATCCATAAATACCCGTACCTGAAATACAACGAAAACCACAAGTAAAAACGTCATCTCCATTGCACGCTCGCTCACCAAAAACCAACACTCTACCTAGCATCCATACTACAAAAACCAACCTTGTGGTGTGTGTAAACATTCTTGCATACAAAGTGTACCTAACTATGTATGTGTGTGTGAATTACAGATCTGTAGTAACCAACCTTACATAGAGGAAGACAAATACACTAAGTAAAATAAAACAGACACTATATCTTGCACATAGGAAGCCAACACACAAACACAAGTACTATAAGACTTACATTCTCCTCATTTGGCTTTACATGTAAAAAAACTACACAACTAGGTACATACACTCATCAAACATGCAATTATCATGAAGATATCCTAAAGTTGTTTGTTCCCTTGAACAACACAACAACACACACTAAAGCCCAAAGACACACCTATACCAAGTGCATCCATCTCGTGTGCTCCATCCATCTTCATTTCTTAACCCATTCATTATGTCACTCTGAAAAATGAGGGTCTTAACACTATTGCACGCAAAATATCTGAAACTCAAAGACTTATACTTTACACTTGTAACCTACACATACAAAACCAACATATACCCTATGAAAAGTATCATGCAGAAAAAACATATAGTCAAACCACATGCTATCTTGTTACTCATATACAGGTGCACACGAATAGACACAAGCACAAACAAATTGCATAACTACCTCTAACTTTATGCAACACTCCTCCTAACGTATGCAAGTCAGAAAATAACATGTAGTGTAATCCTACGCTTATAGCCTATGTGACACACAACATGGAAATAATCAAATAATTGTGTATAGAAATTTCTTCCCCTTTTTGACATTAAAAGTCAAAAGAATACCCTTATATAAAGGATAGAAGACATACAAATATGTTATTAGCCTAATATTAATGCAACGTAACAAGTAAGATTAAAGTAAAGATAATAAGAAATATTGCATGCTTTAAGAGAAAAAGACATAGAAAAGCACAAAGACATTAGCAGGGTAGGAGCATACAACATGAAACAAACTAAATGCAGGGGCAACCAAAGATAAATGTAGATAAAAAATATCTCAATCTCCCCAAGAAAACATATATCGTGCATTCTATCAAAAGTTACTATGTAATGGATGACAAGAATAAGCATGCAAGAAGAAACCAAAAATAGGGAAACACAAAGGTAAACATATGAAACTAAAGATTGCATACAATGCATGCAACATGTCATACTAACAATTCTAGGTTCATACAATGATACTTCACAGAGAAAGAAGCATCACATGAACGAGCAGCATAACAAAAACTCACAAATAAGACAAACAATAGGAAGAACAACAAACATATCACTTCCCTTGATAGCATACACAAGATATACACCTCTCCCCCTAAAAGTATGCATGTGAAATAATAAACAAGTTATGCATTCTACTTACAAACCCAGTAACAATAAGGAATCTACACATAGTTGTCAACACGAAGTACAGAACGAGGGAAGTAAACAAAACATGTTCAATGAATTAGAGAGTATGTAGAGGATAAACAATACATTCAACACAAAAGTCCATATGTCCATCAATCTATGATGTATTTATGTAAATGTATGACTAAATTTTGATGCCATGAATAGTTTGTGATATGCAAAATTAGTTTACTCTATATGCCATTATGATATGCTTATGTGAATCAAGCAAATCAAAATATAGGCTCAAGTTGAACCAAGCTTCATATGTCAACAATTAGTCTCTCTTTTCACTAATATAAGTGCAAACTCAGAAGAAATCAATAGGTTTTTCAAAGCTTATGATGATAGGTTGAGGTTTTGATAAAAGAGAAGAATTATTTAAGCAAAGGCACACCTTATGCACAAATCTCATAACCAAAAGAGGTAATCCTTTAAACTTGGAATCTTTTCCTTTTACTTTTCAATTTTGAAGCACTCACAAACTTCTCAAACTGGGGATCTTTTTCCCTTCTCCTTTTTTTTATTTACAAGTTATCATTCATTTACTAAAAGTCCTCATTTTCTCTTTCCTTTTTTTTCTTTCTTTCTTCCTTTTTCTTTTCTTTTCTTTCTTTTTTCTTTGACCTCGAGAGCAACACAAGTAATTTTATAGTAGATAAGTTCAACAAGCCAAAGTTGAAACTCAACAAAAGGAGTGCCAAATAAGTGGGAATAAATATTTAGGCTAAGCAAGTATCTAGGAGCAAAGAAATGAAGGAATACCACAAAGGCTCAAAAAGGGAAGACTAAGGATATGCGAACAATGGTGACAAGAAAGGAACAAATGATTCAAAGATGGTCTAAATCCTCTTTTTAACCAAGTAGCACTTATAATTTTCACTCGAGAGACAATAAAGATGGATTCTAAAGCTTGTTAGAGAATTACAAATCATCAAAGCAAGAGATTTCACTTAAGCTTCACAAAAATAACCATACAAATTCACAAAGATATAGCAATTGTAAAGAAGAGATGTATTTTTTGAAAAAACAATGAACAAGAAAAATTTAGTCATAAATGGTTTCAAAGAATACATATGTCAAAACATCTATATTTCAATTAAGGTCAAATGCATGCCAAACATATATCAATACGATCCCTCTAGAGTTCATTTTTCAAGCAATAGTTTAGCAAAGAGAAAAGCCATTAGTCTCACAAAACGTAGAACTAAGACAAATAAGTGAGATGACAAGAATAGACTTGAACATATCAAAGTCAAAAAAGAAGAGAAAAGTGTCTCAAATGAGATTAACAACAATACTACATCATCGCTAGTAAAAAAGAAAGAAACTGACTAACTAGTGAACAAAACAAGTAACATCCCTAAGAGAAGGAAGATACAAGGGATACTACTAAAACTACTAATCAAGAGAGAAAGGTAAAGGCTCCAACACAGAAACATAAGTTATGCTTAGATAGTAACAACAACACAAGCAATATGAGTGCCAACAATACACATAGGTTTAGATAAAATAATGTATGTATGTCAAAATTCCTAAAGACAGGTAAATAATCTACATGACATATAGATGCACATGGAAAACCAGAGCAAGCATAGAAAAGAGAAACACTCATGAATACATGTTGGTAAAATCATCGTTGTTAACTTTAAAGAAATAACTACAATATAGTAGAAGGATAAGAAGGTAACATATGGATAGAAGCCAATAATAGACAACCAGATAATCAACACACAACATGCTAGGTGCATAAACGAAGAACCTAGTAAAACAGATTAGATGCATACTACATGACATGTCATATGTATGATAAGGTAGCAAAAAGCATAATCCTAATACTTTGACTACATGAATAACATGTGACGTGATGCATATACAAAAGGTCATAGAGAAAGAAGCATATAGTATGCAAGACAAACATGCATAAGGAATATGTCATAGAAACTAGTATGTTAGAAACTAGTAAAGGATCATCCAAAAAAGTAAAGTAACAAATATGAAAATTAACTTAAAATGCACTACAAGGAAATAGCAAGCGATAGACAAGAAGAAATTTCAAACACATGAACTCAAACAAAAGACATATATATATATATATATATATAAATGACAAACAAAGAAAGGGAAAAATTAAGAAACTTGACCTTAGTAGATCACCCAAAAATAGTGATCAAATCGTACTCCTCCATTTAAAGAATTTATGAGGGCAACAAAACTTAGAGATAGTCCCTGACTCATGTAAGGATGAGAGGTATATGGAATTTGTTGTTTGTTTTGTTTAAAGTTTCTACTAAAACTAGTTGAATCATCCATATAAGTAGAGAGAGTTAAGCTTTTTGAGTCTTATTTATTTATTTATACTTTATGCCCCAGTTGCATAATGTAACCTATATAAACATGCTCAAATGAGCCAAAGTAGCAACATCTTGATAGAGAAGATGGGGAAGAGCGAGGTGGAGGACTTTGAGTTGTACTCCTTATAAATCTAGGATACTGCCTAACAACGTGGACAATAATGTCACACCAATAAAAATTATGAATATTGGAGATGGGAAAATGGGGTCCTTAGTTCCGAGGAGTAGCACATGGAGAAGAAGAAGAGGAAACACTCATATTGAATTTCACACAAGGATAAGAAGTCAATTTCCCGCAATGTGGTCATAGATTCCCAAGTTTACCATAGTGGTGATAAGTGGTAATGATAGTAGGTAAAGGCAGTAGACCATCATTGAAGAGATGGGAAGTGCTAGCTTTAGGTGAAGGGTTCGTCTTGCTAGAGAAATTTGTCTAATACCACGCAATAGATTTACCTCTTGAGGTAGGAATGGTAGACTTTAACTTCAGTTCACAATTAGAAACTTTGACAAACTTAGTAAAACCACTTGTAGAAGTTTAAACACCTTCATTATACCCAATGACATAGTTCTCACCAGAAACCTAATATTGCTGATCATATCATTCAATAGTTTTAAACCTGAGGCCATTCTATTGACAATGATGAAGATATGAATTAGTTCCTTCTCATGTATACTGAGTTTGTCTTTCAGAATTGCAACCAAGTCTTCCTTTTCTTTGAGGAAGGATTAAAGATAAGAAGTTGAATTATTAAGAACCTTGACTCTCTTATAAAGTTGTTCAATCTTAGCATCTTTTTCTATAAGTGAGCAAGTCAAATAATCCTTTGAGCTCTCAAGAATAATTATCTCACTTTTTATTTGTTCAACTTCATCTTTCTGATTAGAAGCAAGGACAGGACTGATTAGAGAAGTAGCTTTACCACAAGTAGGAACCACCAACTAGTTATTTAACACATACATTTCGTGCTCTTTTTTATCAAGTCTCTCCATAACCTTTGTCTTATCCTTTTCAGACTTGATATGCTTCAACAATAAAACATTGTAGGTATCGAGAAATTCATCTTGCTTATCTTCATCTTCATCTTTGGTAATTACCTCTTGAACATCAGAGGTAGTAGTTGGAAGATTAATGATACTACTAGTAGCAGTGAAGACCATAAAATTAGTATTATCCTCATTATCAATACTAGTACTATTCGAGATAGTAATCTCATCTTGCATTGCATGCTTTTTCATATGATTCTATTTTTGAAGACACTTGGCAGTAATATAAACCAGTTCCACATTCAAAGCATCTTATTTTGTTCAAGCGCCCTTTGTTAGATTTCTCAAATTCACCATATGAGTCATCATCTTCTTTTACAACTCTCAAACCTTTAGAGCTTGAACTTACTTTTCCTATATCCTCAAATGAGGGTTTCTTCTTTTTGAAAAATCTTGTGAATCTCTGAGCTAGTAGCGCCATCTCTTCTTCATTAGGATCAAATTCACTCTTAATTGAAATAGCAATAGTATCAAACTGGGACCACTTTCTTAAGAAGTCTTGAGTGCCACCTTTTTTCCCTTGTATGAAACAAGTTGCTCTTACCTTAACAATATGTGGTGAAGTTCAAAAACTTGTAAATTACTAATAAGTTTATTTATAGTAAGTTCACTTGGTTTGTAAATGGATTCAAGGACAGTGACCTTAGTATAAAACCTATAAGGAAGGCTTTCTCTTACCTTGGCAATAAGTGGTGAAGTTCAAAAACTTGTAAATCACCAACAAGTTCATTTATAGTAAGTTCACTTGGTTTGTAAATGGATTCGAGGATAGTGACCTTAGCATGAAACCTATAAGGAAGGCTTGTGATGATTTTCTCAATTTGCTTGTCCCTATTAATAGGTCTTCTCAAGTTGAAGGAGTAATTGACAATGTTGGAGAACCATGCATAAAACTCGTCAAAAGTTTTGTCTTTGTGCATAATGCATAGTTCAAAGTCTCTATTTAATTTCAAGATTCTAGATCTTTTAACAGTGGATGTTCCTTCATAAGTCATCTCCAGCATATCACATGCTAGTTTTGAGATAGTAGAACTCTGTATCCTTTTGTACTCATCTTGAGACGTAATGCTAATAATAGTATATAAACCTTTGTTGTTCCATTCAAACTCCTTGCTTTCTTCCTTTGTCCATTTAATCATTGATTTAAGAATTATGAAGTTATCGTGTAGGGTTTTTTAGGGTAAATCCAACCATTTTTTACAAGGAACCAAACAAGGTCTCCTTGGGACCATAGTAAGGCCTCATTTCAGTAGGCATAGTTCATCCATTGAAGACTCGGCCCTAACTAGAAAGAAATAGAATAGTATATTAATACTTATAAAGTTCACATAATAGAAGAAAAGAATCACAAAAGTTATAATATAAAAAGTAGATAACTTTCAATCACAAATATTATATATCAATAACATAAAGCAAGTAAGCAATAAATGTTTTCTAATCATAGTCTATGCTTCAATATGTTAAGACATATATACAACAAGTTCATATTATACAAGCTTAACAAGTGATCATGCATAACACTCGATATAACAAGGTAAACACATATAAAGACCACATCTACATGGTAATATTCTTGACTTATTTAAGATAACCATTCAACAACAAATAATACACTAAATAGTAAACAAGGTACAACACTAATAAATAATAAAATCATAATTACCTCTATCAGCTAGGACCTCCATCCAAACTACCTACCGCTGATTTTCACTTATTGCTTCCAAAATGAATTATTACAACCCACAAACTTGGCTCAATATGGTGTGATTGGAAACCACGGAACAAGTAACTGAAACTGTAACAACTCATACTCTCAAGGGACACACAATCCAATATTGATATCAAAACATATATAGGAGACACATAGTCAAACCACGTATACACAACCTACGATTTGATTTCTAAACTCACAAAATGAGCCATTTTAAAATTTATGCCCACCAAAATTATTTCAAAACCAGATATACTAATCATTGAAAATTTTGGTATAGTTTTAATGTGTAAAACATAGGTAAAGAGAAGAGAAATGACTAGGATATTTATAGGGTTCAGAATGCACACCTTGCCAATCACCTCGCCAAGGTGGTAGCAAGGTCCATGGCGATCTTGTTGGCAAGGTGCTAAAAGGTTGCATTTTTTCATTTCCAAAAATCTTGAGTACTATCTATAAATACCCGCACCTGAAACATACCAAAAACCACAAGTAAAAACATCGATGAGTGACGAAAACTAATCTCGTGGTATGTGTAAATATACTTGCATACAAAATATTCCTAATTATGTGTATGTATAAATTATTGATCTGCATTAACCAACCTTATATAGAGGAACCTTATATAGAGGAAGACAAATACACTAAATAAATAAAATAGATATCATGTTTTGTACACAAAAAGCTAACATAGAGACACATATACAATTAGACTTACAAGGTTCATTAACCTTATCTTTAGTGGGGTCTTCTTGATCATTCATTCGTTGTTCTTGTCTATTATATAAATGTGCAACAATAGGAGTAACAACTTTAAAAGAAGTTAAGCAATGTTGGAATTTATCAATGGAAATTATAATTAATTTGAGAGAAACTTCTGTATTCCCTCTTATTAATTTATTTGAATGCTTCAATATGTTTTATTTCATTTCATTAATTTTGTTGCGCACGTTTGAGCAATTTGATTTCCTCTCCTCATTTTGCCGTTTAAGCCACTTATATATGGTTTTTATTATTTTGATCTTTTGGCGGAAAGCTTTATCTATATATATATATATATAGACGAGCTGTTTCACTTTGTAAGGTAAAAAATAAAGAGAAAATTGTTTTTTTTTTTTTTTTTGTATTTTTAATTTACAATTAGTTTTATTCTGATAGAGTTCAAATATTTGTTGGGTAACAAACTATGATGTAAGTTTGTTATTAGTTATTGGTAGATAAGTTTTTGAAGTTCTCATGGTGGACAAAAAATATATTTTAAGATACATACACAAGTTTAATCATTTCTATATTCCATTTTTATTATATTCATAATTTATATATATTTATAATTATATATTTTGATTTAAAATAATACATTTTTTTATTTTTAATTTATTTATTCGTATATTAATTTTTATAATGTTAAGATATTTTTTTCACATTGTATGTTTGTACCAATAGTTTTTTGGAACTGGATGTTCTTTTCTAATAAATCTAATGATTTCACTTTAATCTATTTATTAATTGATCTTTTACCTTCTTTTTGATATTGTTTTCCTGATTGTACTTGATTTTTCATTTCTTTTATTTAATACTAATACTTGCTTTTAATTGTTACATCTATTTTCTTTTTATCATCTATTCTCGCAGGTAGTAATTGATTTTATTTTGTCCTTAGTTTTTATCATGGTATATATACTGTTTTTTTTTTTTTTTTTTTTTGTAAAAAATGACATTTTTTTCTTACTTCCTTTGTACGTTGTTAACCATCTTTATGGTTTGCAATTCCTTCAATATCTATTTTTTGATAGTGCCAGTAATAAATTTACTTAAACATCCTTGGCTAATTGCTAATATTTGGATTTGAACTTTTATAAATCGAGTTTGGTGCATAACGTAGGTCCTTAAATAAATTAAATTTTAATATAATTCTTTTAAAATCATGTTTTTTATATTTTCATTGGTTTTAAGCCAATATCTTAATATATAGTTTCACTTTCATCTTTCTTTAATAAATAAATAAATAAATATTGTTGAATTTGTTTACCTGATTATATGATTTGAGGATATTGATTAAATAATCTGGTGATTGGTCTTTGCATCTTATAACCTCTTTTTCATTCTTTAATTTCTTTTCAATTCAAGTGTCATTTTTAGATTGGTTATCTAAAACTTTTGGTACATCATAGTAAATAAATACACATATACTTGCATGAATAATATAGCTAATATTTAATTAATTGGCTTGTCGTAGCTTATAACTATATATATATATTTTTTTTATTTTTTTATTTTTTTATTTTTGCTAAGTGGACAAGCAGGACTTGAACCTGCTACATTTATCTTATCACAGGACTTCTTATATCATTTGGAGTATTAGGCCACTAGCATAGCATATAACTATCTATTGTATTAAAGGTGTAATTAATTATAATTAATTGCTATTGATGTCTATTGGTATTATTATACTTAGCTTTGATAAATAGGTAATTTTCAATAGCAATTCACGTTGGTTTCAAATCTGTATAATTCAATTACCTATTAAGTTTTATAGAACTTAATTACAATTACTTGAGTGAATTAATAGTCAACAAGTTTGAATCTTATCAAAATACATTCTTGATTTTCTCTATGCATGATTTGATGTGTGCTTGATATAACACTTTGAATAAAATGGTTGAGTGAAATTCAAATTTGGTTATTTGGGGAATAACTATTTGTAGATTAAAATTGCGGATCCTGGTTGACTAATTTGGATAGCGAGATATCAATTTTTTATGAATTGTGGTTAACAAGTAATGAAATATTGTAATTTTATAATTAGTAAAATTATGTGAATTTATAATTGATTAATTTGATATTTTACAAATTACGAATTATTTGATTTCGTTATATGAAATAAATAACTTCGTATTTGTGAAATGGTGGAACTTTAAATTTGATAAATTATTTGATTTCGTGTTTCGAAATAAGTAAACTTTATACTTGTAAAAATTACTTAATTTTTTGTTTTTATTTTCACTAAAGATGGATATTTCATTTTTAAGAAATAGTAAATTCTGTATTTGTTAGTTTTCTAGTTTAAAAATAAATGAATTTCGCATTTAAGAAATATTAGGTTTTCAAAATAACAAAAGTAATGAATTTTATATTTTTAAAATAGTGAATTTTATCCTCATTGGTTTTGATATACTTAATTTATAATCTATGTATATGGATTATTGAGTTTTGTACGTGTTGAAATACGAATCAAAATTGGGTTCAAAGAATATAAAACTTTGTTCGTTAAGTAATTAGCTTTCAAGTTTAATTAATTAATTTTGGATTAATTATATTAAATTAAATTCTCAAAAAATTGACTCATTTTGAACATCAATGTGGTTTTGAGATGACAACAAATGTGATAGATGACGTTGCCATGTTTGTTCAAATATGAACATGTTATCAATTATTTTCTAATATGAATTTGATTAGGTATAATTCGAAAGAGTGATAAATCGACATTGGTACTATTAGGTATTTATTCTCAGATAATGAGTTATTTACTTCCTTCAAACCATTTGAGAATTGGGATAGGTTGTGAATATGGAAGTCTTTAACCTCTATGATTGAAGGTAGTCAAAGTGATCCAAAAGATGGTCTCTAGAAATGAGATGATTTTAAATAATGTATTGTATATGTTAAAAATTCGGAATAACCTTAAGAAGTTTATTGCTTGAGAAGCATGTATTCAAGAAGAATGTGGAGTCTAGTAAGATAATATTGACCAAGAATGAAACAATTGTATTAAACGGTTATGTAATTGAAGGATAGTTCAAGCTCGATATAATGACCTTTAAGCCAAAAGATTAATTATGTTATTAATTCATCTACTTATTTGTTTGCCTTCCAAATTGTGGCATGGAAGACTAAGGTCACCTACGTAGGTTAAATAATAGATCATATACCCTTTTACAAATTAATTATAAACATAAGTGTGAGACTTATGTAGAGGTAAAGTGATTATGTCATCTTTTCAATCAATCCTTGATTTGATCCATAGTGCTCTATGTGATTTGAAATTTGTTCAACAATGGGTGACAATAAGTACTTCATTACTTTTTTCGATGATAGTATTAAATTTTGCTATATGTATTTGCATAAAAGTAAAGAACTATAGAGAAATTTATTCTTTATAAAACTGAAGTTGAGAATCAACTCAATAAGAAAATCAAGATATTGTGAAGTGATCGTGGTGATAAGTATGAAACATTACTTGGTGAACTCCATACGCAATGTGAAATCTTGCATAAACCTGTAACGATGTTATTGAACAGTAAAGATCTTGCCTTGATATAAATAATGAATGCAATACTATTGAGTTTTGTGTTACCTTAGAACTTGTGGGAAAAATCATGTTATTGGATAATTATCTTTTAATAAGGTGTCCCGAAAGAGGATACGTGAGACACTATATGAGTTATTTAAAGGAATGGTGGATTCCTACGAATACTTACGAGTGTAGAGGTTTCTTACAAAAGTGACTGTATCTACACCTAAGAAAGTGAAGATATGTCTTGAAATAATATATTGTATTTTATTGGATATACATATCATATTAGTGCTTATCAATTTATGGTTCATGTATCAAAGATCACACGAGATATTGATAATGGAATAAAGAAATTTTTTGTTCTTTGAACTCGTAGTTGCTTATATGTCATAAGGGGGATGAAGTTCATTTAAACGTATTTATGAGACTATGAGTAAAGATAGTCAGGAACAAGATGTTCATGTTAATAACACTTAAGATGATTATATCATCTTGTGTCTTGATGTTGATGACATGCTAATTATAGGTAATAATGATCAAATGATAAAATCTACTAAGAATATATTGAATTCATGGTTTGACATGAAAAACATGGGACCCACTGATGTAATTTTTAGAATTAAGTTATTAAGGATATAAGCGATCTTATTTTATGTCATTGTCGTTATATTGACAAGATACTTGAGAAATTCAATAATGGTGATTCTATAATTGTAATAACACTAGTAGATATAAATCTACACCTATCAAAAAAATAGAGGTGATAGTGTCTTAATTGGAACATTCTAGAGTGATAGAAAGCCTTATGTACTTGATGAAATCTACAAGACCAAACATAGCTTACACTATATATAAATTAAGTAGATATACCAGCTATATAGGATCTGATCGATGGAAAGGTATTACAAGACTACATAGATACTTAGATGCATATTTAGCTATAGATTGCACTATACAAGATATCTAGCTGTATTAGAAGGATACAATGATACAAACTGGATATCTAACATGAAAGACTCAAAGCCTACTAGTGGATATGTATTCACACTAGGTAGTGTAGATGTTTCATAAAACTTCTAAAACGACATACATTGCTAGATCAATGATGGAATTTGAGTTCATTGTTTTTGAAAAATGTGGCAAAGAAGTCAAATGGCTACACAATTTCTGAAGGATATTCCTAAGTCAGTAAAGTTTGTAACTATAATATGAATCCATTATGATAGTTAATTGGCTTTTAGCAGAGCACAAAGCAATATGTATAATGGTAAGTCTCGACATATACATCATAAACACAATAATACTATTAAATAACTTCTCTCAACTCAAGTTATCTCTATTGACTATGTAAAGTTAAAGGATAACATAATGGATATGCTAACCAAAGGGTTAAATCGAGAGTTACTTGATAAATGATCAAGAAGAATGAAATTGAGGCCCATGAAGGAATAAGGATTTGTAAAGAAAACCTAACCTAGTTGACTAGAGATCCCAAGATCTAGGTTCAAATAGGCAACCTAGTTGTAAATACTTAGTAAGATCACTATGGAGGTTTACCCTTAAGTTTATTCCTATGATGAAAATAGTGATACCTATAGAATAAAGGGTAAGTTAAGGCTTTTAAAGATTTTTTTAAAGAGAATGTCGAATGGAGTATTGACAGTTACCATTTGCAAATTACTTTTATAGTTAAGAAATCACCTATGTAAGAGAGAAGTAGGGCCGCTTCAAAAGATAATTGTGTAGGGTTCAATTCTTTAGAAACTCACAAAACCAAGCGTATGTTCATAGCCAAAATGAACATAATAGTAAGAATTGAATTACATATAGAAAGACCCATGTGTGAAGTATGTCATCACTTACATAAAATACATAAAATTTCAAAGTCATCACATAATCGATTAGCTAGTAAAGTAAATATACTCTCACGAGAGAAGGTTTATAGGATAACACATACCTATTCTATGCAGATTTTGAACTGTTAAACTATATTTTTGTGTCAAAATTGATTTCTATACTCTCTCTTATTAATTTATTTGAATGCCTCAACCCATTTTATTTCATTTTCATTAATTTTGTTATGCCGGTTTGAGCCATTTAATTTCTTCTCCTCATTTTTCCGTTTAAGCCACTTATATGGGTTTTATTATTTTTCTCTTTTGGTGGAAAACTTTATTTGTATATAAAAATGAGTTGTTTCACTTTGTATAGTACAAAAAGAAAGAGAAAAACAAAATAAAGCAAAGAAAAAACTTTTTTATTTTTTTGTATTTTTAATCTAGAGTTAAGTTCCTTCTCGTAGAGTTAAGACACTTAATAGTTCGTTGGGTTATCAAACTGTATTGTAAGTTTGTTACTAGTTGATCGTTATATCATAATAGATAAATTTTCGAAGTTCTCATACACCTACGATGAGTGAAAAAATTATTTTAAAGAAACCGTGTGATACACAGGCCTTGATCATTTCTATACTCTATTTTTATTATATGTTATTTATATTTTATTTTTACAATTTATATATATTTATATTTATGTATTTTTGACTTAGAAGAATACATTTTTTTTGTTTATAATTTTTCTATCCATATATTATTTCCTACAATAACATTCTACCCTTGTATCTTTAATCTCTACATTTCTTAGTTCTTGACTCCCACTAACTTCATCATTGCCAATGAACCAAGCACTTCCAGATTCCACAATTCCCGTACTATGGTTATGATAGTAAAATCTATACCCTTTAGATTTTTCTAGATAACCATTGAAGAAGCTATTGGTTGTTCTTGAATCCATCTTCTTTTCATGTGAATTATAGATCCTTACTTTTGTTGAGCAACCCCAAACATGTAAGTGCCTTAGGTTTCCAATTAGTCCATAGTTCAAAAGGAGTCTTTAATATTACTTTACTAGGAACCCAGTTTAGCAAATACATTGTAGCTTTTAATGCATGCATCCATAGTGACATGGGTAAAGATGAATTACTTAATATACTCCTAATCATATCTAATAAAGTACGATTATGTATTTTTGTTGTACCATTTTTTGTTGTGTAATTGGCATAGTGTATTGAGCACATATGCCATATTTTTCTAGGAAATTTAGCAAATGGGCCCATGCATTGCCCAATTTCATCATATTTGTCTTAATATTTACCTTCTCTATCAGACCTAATAACTTGCACTTATATATCTAATTGTCTCTCAACATCATTAATATACATCTCTAGGGTATCTACTAATTTATATTTTTCATGCAATAAATAAACATAACCATAATATAAAAAAATCATCAATAAAGATGATAAAGTATTTTTTCTCTACTAAAAGATGAAACATCAAAGAGCCCACATATATTAGTGTATTATTTCAAGAAGCTGTGTGCTTTTCATGGCTCTTTTCTTTGTGCTTTGTTTGTTTTTCTTTAATATAATCCACATAAATTCCAAGATCGATAAAATCCAACTCTGGAAAGATTTCATTTTTTAGCAATCTTTCTAATCTTTAATTGGAAGTGTGATGCAAGGTTAAAAGGGTTTTTACAAAAATATTATCAAGTTTAAACTTATATAAACCATCACAAAGAATACATGAACCAATAAAGTTGTTTTTTTAAAACAAACTAAACCATTTATTTGCAAGTTTGAAAGACTATTCGATTGAATCAAGTTTGAAAGACTATTCGATTGAATCAAGTTTGAATAAGAAAACTAAATTATAGGAAACATAAGGTACATAAAGAGTTTGAAACAAATCTAAATGTTATCTAGTGCCTAAAACTAAACGATAAGCTCCAATAGCTTTTATTGGATCTTTGACTTGATTTCTCATGAAGACAAACTTTTCATTTGGATTTTTGGTTTGGGTCATAAGGAATCATGTATTGTATTTGAAACATGATTAGTATAGCCAGAGTCAATCCACAAAGTATTATAAAGAAATTCAGTTAAATTTGACTCAAAACATATAAAAGTTAGGCTTATCTTTTCTTTCAAATCATGCCTTATGTTTAAGAAATCTTTCTAAAAGTGTCAGAGTTTTCCCCAAAAATGACACTTATTATCCTTATATTCCTTTTTATGGATGTGAGCAAATGGCCTATTAATCTTAATTGGTCCATGCTTGCTCTTTTCTTTCTTTCTTATGGCTTTCTTTTAGCTATTTGAGTAATTATGGAATGAATGAATGAATTTCTTGATTCTTAAGTCTCGTTTCCTCTTAAACTAGCATACTGTAAAGTTCATTGATATTACAATTATCTTTCATGGTGTTATAGTTCACTTGGAATGGGGCATATTCGTTAGGCAACAAGTTTGTAATAAACTACACAAGGAAATTGTCATTGACGTTCATCCCGAAGTTCATCTTGCTACTATGTTTGTCGTTTTGATGACGTGCTAATGCATGCTATAAGAACCATCAAATTTAATGGTGGTTAAAGTATCCATTAATGTCCCAACAAGAGACTTTTGGGAATGCTTTTCCACAACTTTCAATAATTCCTTAGCACTTTTAATTCTAAAAAGAGTGGACTTAATGTTGCTTGATACACTTATTCACATGAACATTAGGCCAAGTTTGTTCGACCTTTCCTAGGCATCATGATAAATCTTTTCTTCCTTACTACTAGTAGTAATAATAACAGGTTTTTTTATTGAAATGACAAATAAAGATCTAAGATACTAAGGTAAAATCGAATTTGTTCACACCAATCAGAGAAATTAAATTCATTAAATATTGGAACAAATGTAGCTTACGAATGATGGGAAATAGGTATAGGTACTACAAGGATAATATTATGCTTATATATTAATACTTTGAGTTATAACCCTAAATTCTTAATAGAGATTCAAATTATTAACAATATATATGTGTACATATGCACGCGTGCATTCTCCTTTAGGTGATACAACGATATATAAAATAAACATAATGATGCTTATAAGATTTCAATAATTTGAAAATTAATCATAGACTACATATAAATATTTATTATCCTTGGATATGAAAATACAACTAATTGAGCAAATAAGTTTCCATGATTAACTATAATAACAACTAATCAAATTTTAGATCATTTTTAATGTTTTATAATAATGAATTTTAATTTATCCATAAATAATAATTATAATATCATGTCAATTATGAGCATCAATATTATGAGTTTATGGGTAATTGAAGATTATTTATCCAATTAAATTAAATAAATATTATTTAATCGCTTTGATAACTAACAAACCCAACATTATATAAAATTTTAATTTTATAAATTATACACAATTAATATTATAAGTAATAAAAAATTAATTGAATGCTTTAAAATTCATTAATGATTCTTAAAAGTGCGTAATTATTAGTAACATACTACTATTAAGTATTTATTTATTTTTTTAATTATAATTATAATTATTTTCAAATTATTTAACATTAATTGATATTATGTCTAATAGAAACATAATATTAATTTATTAGATATAATTTATAATTTCTATTTAACAAATAATATAACTAAAAGATCATTTATTCATTTAGACATGATTTTTTTATAATAATAATTTGATCGAATCTTAAACCAATAATCAATGTTATAAATAAATAATAACCATACAGAGACAAGTTATAAATAGATATCATTTTAAAATATGATCTTTAAAACATACAGATAAAAATAATAATTATCTTAAGTGTGATAAAATTTAGTAAATAATATCTTCATTAACAATATTAATTAGAAACTAATTGCAGCAAAAAAAATTAAATGTCTCCTCAATAAATATTCATCCTAAACTTTATGGTTTTCACAAAATTAAAACAAGACATGCATTAGACTACATACTTTGAGTCATATTTAAAAATTAAAGAATGTTTAAACCAATTTCTCTTTTCTAAAATTTCTATTCCACAAAGCGTTTTTGGAAAGCGTTTATGGTTAGTGATGAAAACTACGTTACGTGCATTACAACAAAAAGGGGTATTTAAGCCGCTATGTAAAGTCGGTTTTTTTCAAAAACTGACTTATAATGAATTTAAAGTCAGTTTGGTATAGAATCGACGATATCCACGTTGGACGTAGCGTCGGTTGACGTGGAGAACCGACGTTACCCACGTGGAGAACTGACTTTACCCACGTGGATAGCGTCGGTTCCGACGCTATCCACATGGGTAACGTCGGTTCTCCACGTCAACCGACGCTACGTACTATTTTTTAAATTAAAAAATGAATAAAGTAAATACAATTAAAATTAATTATTATTTTATTTGACTTTTTAGAATTTAAGTCGGATAAAAATAGTATATTTTTTCCTTTTTTTTAGACAATTAGTTTTAAAAATTATATAATTTTGTTTATTTGTTTTAATATTTAAATTTATATATGTACCTACAATATATCTTTATTTAATTTTGTGTATATGTTTTAATTAAATATTATTCTAAATTAATTATTTTTTATATTTCTATAATACGTATATGCATAGTATAAATAAAATAATAATTGAAAAAAAAAAAAATTTGCATAGATAGCGTCGATTTTTCACGTCAACCGACGCTATCTACCTAATATATCCAAATTTGGCTCATTTTTTACTCAGAACTCCAATTTTTTCATTTTTCTTCTCCATTTTCTCCCAAAACCGAACTACACCGCCACCTTCTTTCTAAATTTTCGGTCACCTCCGGCCACCATTTGCAACGTCGTTTTGTGAATTATATTCATCTTCTCATTATTTTTCAGATTTACTATTTTTTTAGCGAAATACTAAATTTTTGTGTACCCATTTTTTGTATAAATTTTTGATTTAGGTATGTTTTTTATTTAATTTGCTCGTAATAAATGTTTGACTTATTTTATGTGGAAATAATATCTGAAATGTTGTGGGTTTGATGGATTATATATATTTACTGTGCGTGGATAAATTTATTTATATATTATAAATAATTATATTTTATTAAGTAGAATTTTGCAACTTATTATTCAGTTTGTTTTATTTTTTGTATAAATTTTTGATTTAGGTATGTTTTTTATTTTGCTTGTTATTATGTTTGACTTATTTTATGTGAAAATAATATTTGAAATGTTGTGGGTTTACTGTGCGTGTATAAATTTATTTATCTATAAATAATTATATTTTATTAAGTAGTGAATAGAGGAAAAATAATATGTTTTTTAAATTTGTAAGAAATTATATTGGTATAAGAGTTATACGTGCTATCTATTGACTCTTAAAAAAATTATAAATATATATTTATAAACTCAATAATTTAAATAATATATATATATATATTAATAAAAATCAAATCATAACTAAAAACTAAGTAGTATTATTATTTTTATTTATATATGCTACTTATGGGTTAAAATGTTAAATATGTTACTATAGTAGTCCCTATATACTTCTATAGAATGTTATATACGTATAATTAATATTACTTTTTAATTATGATATAGTAACATGCTTAGAAATTTGAATCAACCAAAGTAATTGGTTTTTATATATTCATGTTGCCATGTTGCTTATTTTTTAATTTGTATAAAAATGGTTTTGTAAAATGATTAAAATGATAACTGTTTTATATTATGTATGTTTTAATATATATTCTAATAATTAGGAAATTTATATATAATAATACTTGAAATATATTCATTGTATACATAATTAAGTAATATGTTTAATTAATGTCATTAATAGAAAATGGACAAATCTTGGATGTCAAAGTGTAGAATTGAGCAAGACTATATTTCTGGAGTTGAAAGTTTCATGGAATTTGATTGTAGAAATAGTAATACTGGAACTAGTATGATTCGATGCCCATGCGTTAAATGTAAAAATGAGTGATTTCATGAATTTAATGAGGTTAAGTATCACCTTATCCGTAATGGTATTTTTTTGAGCTATAAATGTTGGTATTATCATGGAAAAAATATTGATAATACTTATGGAGAAAAGATAAATAAGAATGTAAGTGGATTACATGCATCTTATCATAATGTACAAACAGAAAATATGTTTCATGGTGTTGAAGATGAATTACGCGAGGATGATCCCGAAACCTTTAATAAACTTATAGAAGATGCCGAAAAACTGTTGTATCAAAAATGTAAAAAATACACTAAAATGTCGGGATTGGTTCATTTGTACAATGTGAAGGCAAAACATGGTTTTTCTAACAAGGGATTCACAGAATTACTAAATCTATTAGTCGATATATTTCCTAAGGTATTGAATTTCCATCTTCAATGTATGAAGTGAAGAAATCTCTTAGTCGATTTGGCATGGAATATCATAAGATTCACGCTTATCCAAATGATTGCATTCTTTATAGAAAATATGAGACATTACATGATTGTCCTATGTGTAAAGAATCGAGATGGAAGCATGGTACAAATGAGAGTACAACACATAAGAAAGGCATACTTGCAAAGGTTCTTTGGTACTTTCCTCTGATTCCTCGCTTTCAAAGGTTGTTCAATAGTAAAGATACATCAAAGATGTTGACTTGGCATTCAGATAATCGATTTGATGATGGGGTGCTACGTCATCCTTGTGATTCTCCAAATTGGAAAGTAGTAGATAATTTATCTCCTCAATTTTCATCTGATCCGCGCAATCTTCGTCTTGCCATTGATGCTGATGGAATTAATCCACATAGTTCCCTCAGTAGTAGATATAGTTGTTGGCCATTAATTATGGTAACATACAACCTTCCTCCCTAGTTGTGTATGAAAAGAATATTCATGATTTTAACATTATTGATCTCAGAACCAAAACAACCCAGTGTTGATATTGATGTATATTTGCAGCCTATGATAGATGATTTAAAGATGTTGTGGAATGATGGTGTAAATGTTTACGATGCACATAAAGAAGAACACTTTAACTTGAAGAGGGTCCTTTTATGGACAATTAATGATTTTCCTGCCTATGGAAACTTATCAGGACATGCAACAAAAGGTTACAAGGGATGTCCTATAAGTAGTGATGGAACTTCTACAACTTATCTTGTTCACGGACGAAATATGTCTTATAGAAGACATAGAAGATTTTTTCCATCTGGACACAAGTTTAGATACCAAAAGAAACCGTTCGATGGTGAAGAAGATCATGATCATGCAACTCGACCTTTGTGAGGTGTTAAGATATTAAGGCAATTGAATGGGATGACATTCAAACGATATGGAAAGATGAAAAAAAACTCACTAAGGTTGGGAAACAAAAGAGGTCAACTAATGAAATGGGTGAAAATGAAAAAGAGTTTGAACCGACTTACCATGGTTGTTGGAAAAAAATCAATATTTTGGGAATTATCTTATTAGAAAGACTTACACATTCGTCACATCTTAGATGTCATGCACATTGAGAAGAATGTATGTGAGAGCTTGATTGGTACTTTACTTAATATACTTGGAAAAAAAAAGGATGGAATTAAAGCAAGATTGGATTTAAAGAAACTAGGCATACGACATGAATTGGAACCAAGGGTGGAAAATGATAAAAACCAAACATACTTACCACCAGCATCATATACAATGTCAACAAAAGAGAATGATATGTTTTGTAAATGTTTGGAGGGTGTGAAAGTTCCTGATGGTTACTCATCCAACTTAAGAAATTTTGTGTATATCACTTATAAGAGACTGTATGGATTGAAATCACATGACTATCATATCTTAATGCAACAGTTATTACCAGTTGCTATTAGATCAATTCTTCCAAAACATATTCGATTATCAATAATTCGGCTTTGTTCATTCTTCAATGAAATATGCAAGAAATCTATATCAATTGGCGAGTTAAATTCTTTACAGAAAGATGTTGTAGAGACTTTGTGTTTAATTGAAAAATATTTTCCTCCTTCTTTCTTCGATATAATGATTCACTTGTGTGTTCATTTAGTTCGAGAGGTTCAATTGTGTGGTCCTACTTACTTAAGATGGATGTATCCTTTTGAGAAATATATGCAAGTCCTTAAAGGCTATATACATAATAGAAATCGACCTGAAGGATGCATGGTGAAATGCTACATTGCTGAAGAGGCCATTGAGTTTTGTTCTGAATACTTTAGTGGTTGCATTGAAATTGGGAATCCTACGCACAAGTTGTTCTTAGAACGTCACATGATCCAAGTAGGTAACCTTATGCTTGGTGGAAGTAAGAAATTGTTTATTGATCGCACTCAATGGAAAAAGCACACCAAATCATTTTGGTAAATAATAATGAGGCACAACCGTACATAGAGTAAGTGATGTTTAACCTTTCCATTTATGCAAAAATTATTGTTATTTAACTATTAATGATGATATCTACTTCATATATCTTTAATAACATTATAGGATACATTTAAACTTATTGAAGATCAATCCTCGTTATAAAAAAGAAAGGAGGAGAAAAATGGTTGTATGATGAACATAAGCGAGAGCTTATTAATTGGTTTCACAACCATGTAAGTGTCACAAACAAAAATTCATACATGTATCTTCCTAGATCTATTCAATGTTTTAAAACTTTTCTCTAAACAAATTTTTTGTTTTTGTATACATAGATTCGAGATGAACTCAAGAAACTCAATCATAAAATATCAGAAAGTTTACAATGGCTTGCACATGGGCCAAAATTTGATGTCAACTCATTTTATAGTTTCACAATAAATGGATCAAGGTTTACGACTCAAGCTAGGGACAAAGTCCGAGTAAATCAAAATAGTGGTGTGAAGATGGTTGCACCAACTATGCAATTTGCCAGTTCAAAAGATGTTAATCCTATACTTTCTGATAGAACATATTATGGTATAAGACAAGAGATTTGGGAATTGGTTTATGAGGTCTTCCATAAAACAGTTTTCTTGTGTGATTGGGTCGAAGATGTTATCAATGTTGGATATAAAATAGATGATTTTGGATTTACCTTTGTAAATTTATCCAGGATAAGTCACACTGATGATCCTTTCACGTTAGCACTTCATGCAAAACAAGTATTTTATGTGAGGGATCAAATTGATCCAAGATGGTCTGTTGTGTTAACGCCTCCACAAAAGAGTTTTACCATTATGATGTATTAGAAGATGATGAATCTATGCTTGATACATTAACCAATATTAGTAATTTCTCAAATAAATTGCCTAATGTATGTGATGATCTAATTGATGATGATGATTCTTCGTCATGGGCTCGAAGTGATTGTGAAGGAATATATGTATACGATCAACAACCTAATTAAACATAACGTATGATCTATATTGTTGTAATAACTCTTATATATATGTATGTTCCTAAAATTGTCAATTAATTTATATTTCTTCATTGTTTGTAAATATTTCATGGATCTTCGGATAATAGAGCTTGTAGATCCAAATGATCCATTAGGGTATTTGAAAAGAAGCGGTTGGGCGAATATACCTGATGCTTCACTTAACCCGGATGATAGAATACCTGTTCTATTTGATGCTACTAGTAATCCAATAGGGAAAAATGGTCAACATTTGAAATCCTCTATTGGTCGACTTGCAAATTCCAGTCTACCAATCTATATAAATGATTGGTCTGAGGTTAGCGATGCAGAAAAGTTCAAAATATGGATAACCATTTGTGTAAGTCTCTTATATTTTATAATCAATATATATATTACATTAGGTGTGTATTGTATCTAATATTGTGTACTGTGTTTTTACAGAATCATTACAAAGTCGATGACAGTTGGAAGAGAAAGTGTTATAAGATTGCAAATAGGCATGGAAGGAATATAAGACTTCCAGATTGGCAAGAAATTATGTGTTTCCATATTTGGAACCACTTGATGAGAATGAGCTCTACAAAATCCCCAAAGGACACCCCTAGATTACACCTCAAGTTTGGAAAGACTTTATGGATTATAGATGTTCAGATGAATTTCAAATTATTAGGGAAGATCATCAGAATGTACAAATGCATAACATTCTTCCTAACCGTACTAAGAGGTCTTCAAATCCTGAAGTTAGATATAGAATGGTATTATTAATTTGTCTTAATTTATAAATATTTTTATATTTATTTTCCTCAATTTAATTTCATGTCATTGTTAATAAAATTTTCATAATTTATGTAGGAAGCTGAATTGGGTAGACCTGTTACCCGAACTGAATTGTACATAGAAACAAATACTCCCAAAACGAAGAATTCAAGACTGATGACTAAGCGAGAAGAAGAAAAATTAAATAAGTTGGTTAGTAATTTCGGTTGATAAAAAGTATTAATGATATTTAATAATTGATGTAATAATGAATGATATGTTTGTGTGCTTTATTATTTGTAGAGAGTTGTTCAAGAAAAAATATCCAGGGGTGAAATAATCGAAGAGTCTGGAAGAGATGCTTTATATCATGCATTCAGACGCGAGCATCCTGGTCGTGTTAGGAGAGGTAGCCAATATGATGATTCTATGGAGTATTTTAACATTCCAAAACAAAAGCCTCAGATGGTAAGTAAGGAGAAGTACACTAAAATTGAAGAAGAATTCAACTCCTTTAAGGCCTTAGTGATAAGTGAGATTGCCACTCTAAAAGAACATCAATCACAACAAATGTCAGCCATGGAATCATGCTACAACCAGGGCATGCCATATTGGCCAAGCATGCAACCATCCATGTCAGGCATGCCACCCACGCAATTTCATTGCGCTCAAACTACATCCAGTTTGGGATATAGATGCTATTGGTCCTCACTATATGCTAGGAATACATATGCAATCAAGTAGTGGTTCATTTTCTCCAATGCAATTTTCACATTCTTATCATCAATCAAACCACGATGAACGTTTTGGTGAGATTGTACATCCAATAGATACCCCACATAGGAGTCCTCTTCTATTTGATGAATCATATGTGGTAAGATTTTAATTTCTGGTGTATATAATCTATTATTTTTAAATTCTTATTATATGTTTTATTTTTATATATAACACTTAAATTTTTTATAGAATATGAAATGTTTGTTGAAATATCCTTCATCAACGGACTTTGTTGCTATTGGAACGGTACAATAATTGAGCGATGATCGGATGATTCATAATCAATATTTGCCTAATCATTGGTAAATAGTAATTGATCAATCATTGTTTCATGATTGTCCACTACATGTGCCTTCTGATGCTACCACATTCCAAGAGGCGGTTGGACAGTATGTGGCTTGGTCATTGATTCAAGTTGTTCTAAATTTTGACGTGGTACTATTTTTTAACTTAAAAGATAACACTTGTTTACTACTATTTTTTAACTTAAAAGATAACACTTGTTTACTACTATTATTTTATTATATCTTATATTGTTACTAAAAAATACATATATAATATTTTTTTTAGTCTATTATACCAGAACTCTTAAATGCAACACATTAAAGAAATACGAAGCAAGTATCTCGTGCTAAATCTATCTCTAGTGGTCAATCATCGCGCACCAAGTCATTCAAGAAGAAGCCTTGGAAAAAGTATAGTCATAATTATGCGTTAAACTTCAGCAGAAATCTTGGCAGTTTGATGACTATTGTTGGGAGGGCATCTAACATAAATGATGGATGGATTGTGCCACTTCCTATAGAAATTTTTGGTGTAAACCTCGGCCAAACTTATATATCGATCGAGTGCTTATTGCAACTATTTGAATATCAAATGATCGATTTAAGTATAATTCAAGTGTGGACAAGGTGAGTCCTCAATCTATTTATTTTTCTTTTATTTATGTAGAACATATATAATTATATATATATTATGTAATTATATATATATATATATATATATATATATATATATATCTCTTTTATATAGGGTGTGCTATTATCGACTTCAACATAATCACTCATCACATTTAGCAATGTTCTATGATTCTTCATATGTAAATAAATATCAAGAGAAGGATGTTAGCATCAGAGCTAAATAATTATGTGATAGGACATTAACGCTTAACAGAAATCAAAAGTTGATAATCCCTTAGTCATTAAGGTTTGAACAAGGCTAAAATCATTGGATGTTGGTAATCATTGATTTGTTCAATAATCATGCTTAGTACTGTGACTCAGCTTCCATAGAACTGAGTAAAGATACAAAAACAGTTGTTGAAATGTAAGAGTTATAGCTACATATTAGTTTCTTCTATTATTTTTTGTAATATTTAATAAAAACTAACCGTTTTAAACCTTGATAGGGCATGGAAGTTGTGGAACAAGTTTAAGGGCATTGCCCTTAAAAAATCTCATAAACGTATATGGACAAAAGTTATGGTATGTATAAGTCAATATTAATAATTTTATTAATTTTACAATTGAATAATAAAGATTCGAATATAAAAATTCATGTACACTTGTTTTTTGTAGGTTCCACAACAAAATAATGGAGTCATGTGTGGTTATTATGTCATGAAGTTTATGAGCGAAATCATCACAAATATCAAAATTCCAATTGATGATGTGGTAATATCTTTTACCCATATACATAAAAGTTTTTAACATATTGGAGTTTGTTTTGTAAATAAATGAAATTACATTCTTATTTTGATTTTAAATACATGTAGTTCTTTGGTTGGAACAAGACGGGCTACGACTAGCAATTTTTTGATGATTTACGAGAGGAATGGTAGAACACATGGTTCAAATTATATCATCATAAGAAGAATCAGGAGAAGATTCTGATGATCTTGAATAGCATATGACAACATAACAGTAAATTTTTTAATGATTTAATTTCTCTATCTATTCATGTGTCTGAAATCATTTGTTTGATGGATGATTATATGCTCATGTATTTAGGGGAATGCATTGTTTTATGGACCTATTTTTAGCCCAAACTACATCTCATCTCTCTTTCCTACTTTCCTTACGAACTCATATTAGCACTTTATTAATCATTTGTTTATAAATATGAAGTTATCTGGAATCTCTGCTAGTATTTTTAATGCTATAATTAGCTCTAAATATGAAAACAGGTGTACGTAACTCTGATTTTTTTCTTGGTTTGTATGAGTTTTGGTGCCCATTAACGTGTTTCATATGTTTAAGGGCACCAAAACTCACACAAGCCAAGTAAGAAATCGGAGTTACACTTGATTTCATATTTAGAGCTCATTATAGCATTAAAAAAATACTAGCAGAGATTCTAGATAACTTCATATTTATAGACAAATGATTAATAAAGTGATAATATGAGTTCGTCGAAGGGTTATATCACTCGAATGTCGATATACGTGGTAATCTCTTTTTTATGGTAATATTTATAATGATTTAATTCCTTCATTCGTATGTCTCTAAAGTTTATACTACTTGTTTGATTGATGTTTACGTGCTCATGTATGTAAGGGAATATGAATTATTATAAGAATCAGCTATTTTTTGTTTAGTTTTCTTGTCATAATGCTTGTGAAGGCCAATCAAGATTCTAAGCCAACCAAGCTTACTCGCATCCAATTACACTTTGACGACATTATTTTATTTGTAATTTAAGTTAACTATATGTATTGTATATACATTTTTTTTTGTAATAAATTTAATTATCAAGTAATTAAATATATTTAAATTTTTAATTATTTGTATTATTATTTATATTTTAGTTTTTTTATGCTATATATATATTGAATAATACGAAAAATGAGAATAAAAATAAAAAAAATCATAAAATATACGGGTAAGTCGGTTCACGCGATGAACCAACTTTACATCTTAAGTCGTTCAATTTAAAGTCGGTTCAACAAATCGACTTTAAATTTATTTAAAGTCAATTTTTAACCGACTTTAATGCCTATTTTTATAATAGCGGTGATTTTTTTTATATAATCAGAGAGGGTCAGTTTTCTGATACTTAAATAATTTTCTTCGACTATTATAGGTTAGTAGGTGAAAGAAATAAAGAAATTTATCCCTCTAATTACACATTTACATAATTTATTTATTTTTTAATAGATTATTATACAATATTATCTATAAAGATATATAATACTCATTTAATCAAAGCAATAAATAAAAAATAGTGTCCAGACATAATCTTATAGCGTAAATATATTTTAATAACATGAAAAATTAAAAATTAAAAAATTAAAATTTTATATTCAAAAATATATTTTACATATATTTCATAACATACAAAATATATTTTTAGGAGATTAAAAATAAAACCATATAAAAACTAGGTCTGAAAGAGAAAATAAAATACTAAAGAAAGAAATTTTTTCTTATATAGTTAATTGTTTTATAATTATATTATTACATAATATTATATAATTTTTTATACTATCTTATCTAAATGTTAAATTTAAATGATTAATTTTTTTATCACCAATCTCTTATAAATCTAAATTATGTTAAATGAAAAGACACGGTACCAAAGAAGACTCATATAATAAAAGACTCTTCATCTCCCAATAATAACTTGTTTATTTGTAAAGAGACAAGAAGAACTAACAATTATTTATACTATTTTACATTTACAATGTGAGTTATTTTATCTTTACAAAGGTTGGTCATTTGAATTTTCATTAATATTGGGTTTTCTTGCCTCTTTACAAATACTATTAAACTGAAATTTTTTAAATGACATTCCTAAAATCTTGTTTTTTTCTCAAAAAATAAAACTTGTGAAAGATAGACCTAATAATTATTTATACTCTTGAGATCAATTACTTTTAATCTAAATAAAATATCTTTTATTTTTTTTATTTTTTTTAAATATTTATAGTTTGTTTTTTGTTAACACTTTGTAAATATTGGTTGTTGTTTTCAGTTATTTTCTACTTTTTTTCTTTTTCTTTTGATCTCTTGAGAAAAGAAGATGCGTTTGATAGCTATTTCTTTTTTGTGTTTTTAAAAGGTAAAATAAAATACAAAAATCTATAATTGTTTATATATTTCTTGTCATTTTTTTGTATTTTCCATTAAAAAGCATGTTGAAGTTGAAAAAAAATATCACAAAAAGGAATAAAAATGGGAAAAAGAAAACTGTTTTTGATAGACATGTCATATTTTAATTAAAAAGGAAAAACGTGCTACCAATATTATTTTTCAAAAACACTTGGAAAACAAAAACGAAAACGTATCAAACATAACCTCTAGGCTCTAGCTAAAACAATCAGAGGCAATGTGTTAAATCCAGCAATGCAAAGGGTGATTTAGTTTTTAAAATTTGAGGTATCAGCTTATTATATTGATGCGAGCCTCAAGGTCTATGGGTTTTTTTTTTCTTGGTATTTTTAATTTGAATCATGTTATTTGTACCAATCAAATTACATAAGTTGTTTTTTATTTAAAAATAAATAAATTAATAATTCAAATTTATTGGTGCCCATCCCTTTCCAATCGAAACAATGAGTATTATTATTTTAATTTTTAAAGATGAAAATTTATTATGGTATTAAAAAACCCAATGGTATTATTCAAGATATAATGAGGGAGTAAGGTGGTTCACCTAATCCTTGTTTTATTCGAGTAATAAATTAATTTAGAAAGTAATTGATAGAGAGTACTGATATACACATTAAATGATATTAATTTTTAATTAAATATTAATTCATAAAATAATTATTTAACCTTAAATGAATCCATAAGCAACTATTGAGTCAATAATCACTTAGCTCTTATTTGATAATAATTTATGATTAAATAATTAGTTTTATGATTTATAATTTTTTATAAAAATAATCACTAATATATTTGATAATAATTTTTACTTAATAATTTTCAAGAAAAAAAAATAAAAAAATCACTTAAAATTTGTTTGATAATATTTTTTATTTTGTAAAGAAATTTATTTTTTATTATTTAAAAATTTATATTTTTAATCATTTTCTTCAAATATTTATAAATATAAAAATTATAATACTTAATTTATTCTCTAAAAAAAATGTTGTTTGAAAACTAAAACTAAAAATTAATAGATAGAAATCTTATTTTTTTTTAAATTTATAAATTATCTCATATTTTAATAATTATTATTTAAAAAAATTAAAACTAAAAATTATTATCAAATATATTTAATTATAAAATTATTTACAAAATCTAAAATCTAAAATTAAAATCTTTATCCATGCGAATTAAATTGATGTTTTGGGATAAAAAGTATTACTCAAATCGAGGCTACTAATAAGGTGTTAGCATGTTTACCTAAGCCCGTCTGGGGTTGGACTTTGGAATGTGGCTGGATGCTATTAGACCACGTATTTTTATAAAGGGAAACATGGGGTTTGAGATATTAAATTGATTATCAACAAATGGGAAAAATATCCATCTGATTGAAATTTTACATATATTTTGCTTCATATGATTATTTTAAATTTTATAAAAATATATCACTTTTGTATCGAATTATTAATTTATATAAAAATTAACCGATTATATCATATTATAATATAGATTAGAAAAAATCAATTTATGGTAAAATTAGATCGGATCTATCTAAAATTAAATATTTTAAAAATTATAATTATTAAACTAAAAATTTTCTTATATTTTTATAAATCTAACTTTTTCTCTTTTATAATTTTCAAAAATTTATTTATTATTTAAAATTTATTAAACCAAAATTTAAATATCTTTATATTTATAACTATTTATTTCTTTTTATGTTTATTATAAGTCACATTTTTTTAATTTTTTGAATAATTAACATAAATTTTATTTTTTATTTATAAATAAAATAAAACCTCGTCGATTTTATTAAATTTATGTCTAAATTATTTTTAATTTAAAATTTTAAATGAGATTGAGTTAATAATATAAAAATATATATTATAAAAGTATTAAAGTTTATTGGAATTTATATGATTATAACAAAAAGTTAAATAAAGATTAAAGTATATTTATTATAAATGAGTATGAAAATATTTTAAAAAAATATTCTTATAATATATAATGTTCTCTTATTAGTTTTTTAATTTATCAACTAAAATATTTAATTTGTCTAAGTTTTAAATTGATAAAAAAAATAGAGAAAAAAAAAAGAAACAAACAATTTAGATCGAGTCAATATATCTAATGATTCATAGATCAATACCTAATTAGATTCGTCTAAATATGAATCAAATCTTGTCGGATTATATATTTTGAAGAATGGAGTAAACTATATATATTATCAAATTAGATTAGATATGATATATTGTTATCTCAAATTTTAACCAAATACGCAATTTCAGTTCTATCTTGTGAGCTTAATATTTGGATTATGAGTTGACACCTAAACTAGTGGGTGTAGGTATAATGTGTATTAATACATTTGCAAGTTGGCAAGAAAGAATGGTCCAATGTTTTGCTATATATAACATATCGCATGCCATATGGGTCCTGTATCACATGTAATGCTATATACATTACCATCATCTAACATGTGACATAGGACTCTTCAAATCCCCATTATCCATTTCACATTTGTTTGGTGGTGATCTAATAAGTGTCACTAGCTAGCTTTATGGAAGTTCTTTCTTAAAAAAAAGGAGGAAAACAAAAAAAGACGATGGCAGTACATCATAAACCTAATTGGTGGCCCTTTTCCACATAAATCTAGAGCTCATTGCTTTTATTTTGCTAATTTGGCTTAATATCTTAGTTGGAATTTTTTTGTTGTATTTTTTAGTACATATTCATTAACTCTTATAAAAGTGCATAATAAATTCAATCAATTTTTTCTTTAAAAATTGGCTTAAAAGTGAAATTATGAAAAAGTTAATGAAGTTCTCGCATCTTTTTTTTTTTTTGCCAAAAGTTAAATATTATTTAAAATTTATAATTATTACATAAAATAATAAAAGATTATTGAGAGAATAAGTAAACATTAATGAAAGGTTGTTCAATTAGCTAAAAAGTGAACAATAGTAATTAAATTTCTAGGTATCCAAGAAAAAATCTAACCATGATATAACCATGAGCTTTTCAAGAAAGGATGACTTCATCATGCAAGAGTGCTTTTAAGACAGTCTTATTATATTTTTCTAAACAAACAGATATGTAATTGTTCAGAGCTTCCAATCTTGAAAAAAGTAAGGCAAAAGTTCTTCCAACTTCAATAGGATTACCTATTTGAGATTTATTCCATCAACATTGAAATTGACCTTTTTCAGTCTCTGATAATAACTCGAGTAGTAAGATAATAATGGTAAAAAGTAGTGTAAAAATTAATCTTAACAAAACATTTTGGTGGTGTTTGGTAGGTAGGAATAGAATAGAATTGAAATTGATTCCTTATAATTTTATGTTTGATTATATTATAAATTGGAAATAGAATGTAATCCATTCTTAAAAAAAAATTAAGATTTCATCTTTTCCATTAAGAATTATGATTCCATTCTAATGTTAAATTTAATTTCAATTTTATCTCAACCCCAAATATAATCTTAAATCCTAAACCCTATACCCTATATCTTAAACCTAAAACCCTAAACTTTATTTTAAAAAATAATAATTTTAACCCAAAAGCCTATACCCTATATCATATACCTTAAACCCTAAATCCTAAAATCCGAAACCCTAAACCCTAAACCTTGAAATCCAAAACCTCAAACCCTAAATCCTATTTAAAAATAATAATAACTTTAACCCTAAATCTACAAATATAACCCTAAATTTTAACTCACAAATATAACATTAAATCCTAACTATACCTTAAATCTTAAATCATAAATCCTAACCTCAAAACCCTAAATCCTAAATCCTAAATCCTATACCTTATACTCTATATCCTATATCCTATATCCCAAATCCTAAATCTCTAAATCCAAAAACTCTAAACCTTAAACTCTATTTAGAAAAATAATAATTTTAATAATATATTTTATTTTTAAGTAATAATGATTTCAATAATGTATTTTGTCTGATGGAAAAATAACAATTAAATGATATTATTTAAACTTTATTAAATATAGGGGTATAAAGGTAATATACAATGTTTTCCATTTTATTCTAATTGTAAACCAAATACCGTAATACTGATTCATTTTTTTTATTTCAGTAATCAAATCAAACAATATAATAATACTACTATTTCCTTTACATTACTATCCATTATCATTCTCATCCCAATTATATTCTATGAATCAAACGTCACCTTAAAGAATTTAAACCAAAAGGAGGGGAGTAATGGTGAAGATTCTAGTTGGTTCTTGGACAGAGTTGAGTTCAAGTTTAAAAGGTTCTCGCACTTAATAGACTTAATAATGAACATGTTGTGCACTTTTACTAGAATAACTAGTAATCGCACTACATGAAAATTTATATTTATAAGTCAAATAAAAAAATAATTTATTTGTAATAATATATTTATATTACCACTTTTAACTAAATTGTGAAAAAATTATTAATTTTAAAAACACATAAGATGAAGCTTACTTTGTATAATGATATTTTATTATTGTCTTTGAATATTTGAAAATAACATTATAAAAAGTCAAACACAATAAACAAATAAAATATTTTTTATTAATTCATAAATAGGCAAAGCAAATATGTAAAATATATATAAATAAAATTATTAAATACACATAATTTATAAACTGAAATTTTGTATTATTATGACCCCGTGAATTAAGTAAAAATTTAACCATAAATAATTTGAATTGTTTTTTTCTTTTTCTAGTATTAAAGATTGAACATTTTAAGGTGAAAGAAAAAATAATATAATAAAAAAATTTGGCTCAAACAAGCCTGTGTTTCTCTTCATACCTTTTTTTAATTCTCATATTATTAAATAAAGTTTCTTTTTCTCGTTTCAACTTACAGATTTGAATCATATTATTATCGTTTGATATAAAAAATTATCAAATAACTTCATAATAAATTTAATAAAATAAAAACTATGGTCATATTATCTAATAAATTAGATATATAATAATTATTAGTATTAGGTTAGAAACAACAAAAATGTATCAAAATAACTATATGTGATCTTTAACTGTTTTAATTCTATAAATAAAGTTAATAAGATATGGTTTAATAATCAAAACTAAATATTTTTATAATTCTAATTTTCATTTTTAACTAAGTGATTATGTTAATTATTTATTATTTTACAAATACTTAATTTTAATTATAATAATTGAAGTTTATAAAAATTAATTGAAATAACTATATATAATATGTAACTATTTTAACTTTATATAAAAGAAAGTTATGAAATCATAATTAAATAATCTGAATCAAAGTCTTTTGAAATTTTAGTTTTTAATGATTGTTATTTATTATTCAAAAAAGAATTAATTTTAATTAAAAATATTAAAGTTTTGAAGAAGTATGATAAAAATAATTATATGAAATATATAACCTTTTAAATTTTATAAGAAAAGTGATTAAATAATCTTAATGGAAGATTTTTAGAATTCTAATTTTTAATTCCTAATTAAACTAATATGTTTATTATTTAATTTTCTAAAAAGAATTAATCATTGTCAACAAGTTTTGAATAAATATGATTAAAATATTTATGTACAATTTATAATATTTTCATTTTATAAAAAATAAAATTAGAAAATGATAATTAAATAGTTCTAAATAAAGTCATTTAAAAATCTAGTTTTAAATTTTTAATTAAGCCATTATTTATTATTCTAAATAATTAATTTAAATTAAAAATAAAAGTTACGAATGTTTGATTAAATAATCCTAAATAAATTCTTCCATAATTTTAGTTTTTAATTCCTAATTAAGTCATTATGTCTATTAGTTATTATCCCAAAAAATTATTTTTATTTAAAAATATTTTTAAAAAATAGATATATAAAGGGGTGTTTAAATAATCTAAACTTAAACCTTTTAGAATTTTAATTTTTAATTTATAGCTAAGTTCTATTGCATGTTATTTATTATTCTAAAAATAATTGATTTTAATTAAAAAAAATTAAAATGTTGAAGAATTATGACCAAAAAATTATAAATAATATGTAACTTTTTATTTTTATAAAAAATTATATTAATAAATGATGATTAAATAATTTTATAATTGAAGACTTTTAAAATTTTAATTTTTAATTCCTAATTAAGAAATTATGTTTTTAATTTTTTATTTTTTAAATAATTAATTTTAATTAAAAATATTAAAATTTTGAAGAATTTTAAAAGGTATGATATATTTAATACATAACAAATTAGATTAAGTTATATGTGAAAATGTATTAATACTTATAATAGACTTTATCAATCAAAATGTGATAGATCACTTTTAGGGTTATGATGGTCATGTTCATATGAAAGTGAAAAGTTTCTATTTTGCAATAGTTATAAGCAAGGACAAAAATATCACTATCAATAGAAATATTAAGACTTCAATTTTAAGAAAATGTCGAGGATATTATTGATATCGATAGATATTTGAAGAAAATTTACAAAAATTATGAAAATTTGTAAATGTTTTTATAAAATTTCAATAAATATTAAAATGAATAATAATACACTAATTTAGCTCATTTTTTTCATGAAAATGACATTTAAAACACATAAGGGACATATAATAATAGCAAAACATAAGTATAATATTTATTTAATAAATAAATAAAATTTATATAACATAACCCTAAATACAATAAGTTATATGCAATACAACTATACATAAATATTTAATTAAAATAACTTTATCTTGTTGGTTCAAATACTAAAATTGTGGAAACGTTAACATCAATAAAAACACAATAATCGTACCATAACATTAAGTAATAATAATTTTGCTTGTAATTATTAATGTGTTATATATAAATTATTTGATCTCTTTGGATAATATTTCCATATAAAAAAATTTCTTGATTAATCCAATTCCTATAATACTAACTATATTCTTTCCAAAATATATAGTTTTAGTATAGAGTATGTACTATATAGATTGTGATTTTGTATCATCACACCTATTAGTAGCAATGCCCATGGATGAAAAATCACTACATATTCATTAAGTTATTGCATGTTTATTTTTCGATATTTATAACATTTTTAAAATTTTAACAACATTACAAAAAAGAAGAAAACAAAATATCAAAATCGATAATTCAATATTTTTATTAATATTTTCATAAATATTTTGGACGGAACCGATTTTTACCCTATATCGATATCTATATATTCAATTTATCAATATATTCACAAAAATATCATGTATTTTTGGATTTTTTTTCCATTAATAGTTATATAATTAATGAATTTAATAAGTTCAAATGAAACTATTGGCATGTGAATGTTTAAGCCAAATTATGACATAAAAAATCAAACGGAGATCTTATGTACTTTTACAGGAGTCAGTGTACTAATTGTGCACTAATTCAAAGATTAGGGATTATAAAGTATTATGTATCCCTATTGTTTTGCCAATTTTCTATGATTTCTTCGCTCGACTTTCACAATTATATCTGAATGACTTGTATGAAAGAAATTAATAATTAGCTTAAAGATTTGGATTTTATGCTTGATTTTGAAGATTTGATTTATATTAATAAGTGATTTCACATCATTTTATCATTTCAAATTTTGAAATTTAAATCTAATTAATGATTTGTTCATTTAATTGTATGTATAGAATTTTGATTGTTTCTAAAAGGAAAGTGAAATTTTAATAGTAATTTGTTTGACTTCAAGAACCTTTCTTTTTACCTAGTTATGTGAGAGTTTTGTACCTAGGAAGGTAAACACTTAGAAGACTGTGAAACAACTCCAATTCTCCAAACATGAAGAACGTCAATGGGTAAGTTTAGTAAACTTAATCTACTAAAACTCCTAACTTCATAGCTGAAAAGTCAATTCTTTTTCAAGACAAGAAAAGCAAACTTTGTTTCTTTTGTTTGCTTAACAACAATTCAATTCCCAAAAACGCGTTATGTGATGATTTGATTAAAGGTTGAAAAACCGAAAAGGTCATAATGTTTTGTTTGTCGGTTAGTGTGATCATGTGCTGAGGTTGGAGAGCACATGAAACAAAATAACGGGTGTTGGCACTTGGAAGAGGGACAAACAAACAAGTAATTATTATTATTATATTATTATTTTTATAATAATTCTAAGAATTTACATGTAACTAACTTTGAAACTATCAAATACATCAATATCTACACATCAAGTCAAAACAAATAAACTTTTTAATATCAAACTCCTTATCTTAATATTTAATTGTAATGATTCATAAAATAAAATAAAATAAATTTGTTCTATAAATGTTAACAAACATTTTAACTGCAGGAAAATAAACCCCAAAAAAGTACCCAACACGACTGAAACAACTACCACTCAGCCAAAACAGCCAACAAACTCACCAGCGCCCAATACCAGTCCTGGATGCGACACCACCAACAATCGTTGGACCACTGCGCAAAGGAATGGAGCCGAGCAAATAGACTTAAACTAAAAAGAGAAACAGATACCCAAGGTGAACACACTTAAACTAAAAACCAAGGCGGATAAGTATACCAAATAGACTTATCGAGTGAAGCGTCATATTATCACGTTATCTACACTTCATTTCTCCAAACAAGCATTATTCGCAAAGTAGCACAATGATTGAAAAGTCAAACCAATAGAGAAGATTTTCCTCCATTGCAATGGAAATAAATATGAAAAAAAAAAAACAGAGAAAAAGAAACATCACTGATATTGCTTTGAATTGTCTATAACAAAAGTCTTCCCATGAACTCAAGCTTGGCAATTGATCCTATTGCTTGTATGTATCACCAAGACAAATCCCCAAAAAAAAAAAAAAAAAAAAATTATCCAAGCCAACTCCTATAAAACTTGAAAGTATATAGTAAGACCAAGACTGGCACTGCCAGACATAAAAACACAAATGAGTGCTTAATCCAAAAGGGACTGACATGGGACAAAAAGGAAAACAAATTGAACAACGCTTCTGCACCAGCTCCTTAAATGGCATTTACGTTTCTCAGTTGAAGCAGGCCGAGGTTGGGTAGTAAAACACAGATAGACAAATTGGGTAAAAGGAAATGAACACTGACCTTACAGTGACAAGTGTAGTTTAATTACACTTTGTCAAAATATGTGAAATAGAAAGATGGTTGATGAAACAATAGCAACAAAAGAGGTGGGTGAGTGGGGTAGGGATTAATGGAGAGAAATATACTACTAGCATTGGTTGCCTTTGCGGCAGGGAAGAGCACCAGCATTAGAAGTCATGACACCAACCATGGAAGAGGACTTAGCTCCCAAACTTGAGGCCCTGGCATAGCTTGCTGATGCTCCAGTTCCAGATGGAGTGAAATAGGCACCATTCAGCAATAAATCTCCCTCTGATCTCCAATTCCAACCCTTCCATTCACTGGTTGCTGTGTCCACCCTCTTTGTAACCTTTACAATTCAATGTTAGTCATTATTAGCTTACCCAAATTTAATATAAACATTCAACTTACTATTAAGAAGAATTATTTTTAAAACATAATGATAACCTCTTTTGCAAAGCGGTCGATTGGAGCATTGTATCTGTTGCCTTGGCTGTTGATGGTGGGATTTGCACTTCCACCAATTGCATACATTTCCCAGTGAGTGTAGTCATTGTTCACGACATGGAAATATCCATGTCTGCACCTGCATTGTCCATATAATGTTGTTAGTAGCAAACGTGTAACAAAAACCAAAGTCCTCTGTTTCTGTAAAAACTAAATCCAATTATCAAGTTGGTTAAAGTAATAAATCTAGATGACATCTTTCTTTGAATTGTTTTCTAGGATTTTCTTGTGGAAAATTCCTCTGTTTCTGTAAAATAAAAATAAAATAAAATAAAAACTCAATCCAATTATTAAGTTGGTTAAACTAATAAATAAAGGTAACATCTTTTCTTGTATTGATTTTGAGGGTTTTCTTGTGGAATAGGAGTGAAAGTTCTTCATACACTATCCTATATACATCAGCCTGCATTTAAATACCTGGGCATCCTCTGGATGAGTCCCGCTCCAAAATGGTTGTAGGCAATGGTCACTTGCATTTGCTTGTCTCTTGTATAAGAATCACTATGGCCTAACAACATCACCTGATTTTCAATCACATACATGTTAATATCTTCTTTCTGAGTGAAATTAATTACAAGACCTAAAGATAAAATAGATAGATATGCCATACTAAATTCACCTCATTATGGTGGGTCATGTGGTTGTTGGATATGGTAATTGCTGTAGACCCCATGACAGCATCAACAAGTCCATCAGCACAGTGGGAAAGAGAGTTGTGATCAATCCAAATGTGGCTTGACCCAAAGATAGAAATTGCATCACCATCAGCCATAGTTCTCCATCCAAAGTGAGTTGGTGAGCTCCTAACCATGGCATTCCCTGTGGGCTTGCAATCATGAATATGAAGACCATGAACTATGATATTAGTAACATATTGAATGGTGATACACCCTCCATTAGCAATGTGTACATTGGCCCCACGACCATCAATGGTCTTGAAGCTGTTCACAATCAGCTCTTGCTTCAACTGAATTACCATGTCCCTCTTGAACACAATCCATAAAGGCCTATCCTGAATGACAGCATGGCGAAGAGTGCCAGGTTTTGGGTTAACAGGGTCATCATCACCAGGGTCAGCGACTACGTAGAAGCGTCCATCACGGCCACCAATGGCGTTTCTGCCAAAACCAATGCCGCAGTTTGCAAGACGCTTGCGGTTATTAAGCCAATTGGGATCACATCTCCAGCAGTCATCTATGGGATTGCCTGTTCCACATGAGAAATAGCCCAATTTTCTTCTCTCAGTGCTGTTGCGTATACTCCTGCCGTTTGCAAAATAGTGTTTCTACTGTTAGCTACAGTGTCCTAAAGAACTCTAGGAATAAAAATTCAAGCACAGGTAGCATAATTAGACATGGCCATTATGTTAAAACTATTTAATTACATGTTACATTTCATATTCCTAGTAATATCCACTGTAATAAAGCAATGATATGGGTGTCGGTGGGAGTGATTTTTATTGGCTTCCACAAAGGCCAAAAATGAATCAGTGTAGTTTTGTCCATTTGTGAGGACAGTGGTCTTCCCAGTTCCAACGGATAGAATTGTCAAAGTGATATTATTATTGTATATGTAGACAAAGAGAGTCAAATCTTCATATCTATTTTCCATGTTATCTTGTTTTCGTACTCTTTTGGACGCACCAAGCACATGCCTTAACATATTTTAGTAGTAATCAAAATTCTCACCATAACCATAAGATATAAATAGAAGCTATTTCAGCCAATCACATCACGCATAAAAATCTCACATAAACCGTCACACTAACAATATCTAACTCAACATCTTTTTACATGATTCTAGAAAAGAAAGAACTAAAATGAGGCAGAATCAAAAGCTTGGTTTATTTTAACAGGGTCAGTTTTTGAAGAATTAGGAAGGGTGGATAAGGTCTAGCTTCGTTCAGAGACAAAATTTTCACTGTCCTACTCCCACCCACCATAACCTCTCATTATTGAATGCAGTGAGATTTTAGGGAAAGGAAAAATTAAGTCAAATCAAAAAGCAATACAACAGTGTATTAAATTATAAGGAAAAAGTAAAGAGAAACTCACATCTCAACCATGGCAACAACTTCCTCTGGGTCCCTTGCTGCATGTGGATGAACCCAACCATCTTCTTTATCACCCTTTGCAACCCTGTAATCAAACAACAAAACAAATCTAATTAAACAAAGAACCCATTAAAATTACAAAATCGGTAACACTCGTTCTTTTCTTTTTTTAATGAAACCAGTAACGACATTAGCTGCAAAATAATTAATTGGATCCAAAATAAAAAAGCATTTTGAGGGTAAAACCCAAAACGTACACAGTGTTGTGTGTCTCAGTCAATGCACAGTGCTCAAGGCTAAAGCGAAAAGGCACACATAGGCATAGGCATAGCAACTCTACTGTCAGTGTTGGTACACACTAAAACGGTTAGAGATAAAAAGAGACACATAACTTTTTTTTCCTTTAAAATAGAGAAAGACCGAGGCAACTCATTAGTGGGAACGAAGATAAACAAGGTGTATTTGCATATTTATTTTCAAAATGACGGAATTGCCCAGAGGATTTGATCTCTTTAATGGAAAAGAGTATTTCGGAGAAGGAATTAAAATAGAAAACGAGGGGGTATATAGGGGTGAGAGCTACGAGAAAGAATTAGTTAAAAACGATGGAATCCAAGAGAACTAACATAACGAAATAAACGGTTAAGATGTAAAGATCCAGATCTTAACGGTAGAGATTCACATTTACGGTTACATAGGACAGTGAAAATACTGTCACAAAATAATCTAACAGTCTTAAGAACGCAAGAGAACAAAAAGCGACGGTTTAGATTTAACGTTAGTCTTTTTCTTTTCTTTTTTTGGTTTGAAGCTCCAGACCTGGTTTGGGCTTCCATTGATGAGTTGCCTGAGCTCCTTAACTTCCCTGTTTCACCATTTCTGTAAACAAAATACAGAGACAAAAAAACAAAAATTAGGAATTAAGCTCATTAATGAAAGGAAATGGGTTTGTACGGACGAATTTGGTACAACAAACACTATTTATTTTCGTTTTAAGTAATGTGGGATAGAACCACATTAAAAGCTCTAAGAACTCTTTCTTACTTATTTTGTGTTCTTGTTGCTGTATATATTGGTGGGATATAAATATAGTGGTCCAAGGAAAAGCATTTATGAAGGTAACAAATTTGCCGAGCTAACTGGAAATGGGAAATAATGGCGTGGGTAGTAAAGAGTAAATGATGAAACAAAGAACCAACTAAGGTCTAAAGCTTAATAATAGGTAGCGAAACAGTACTTAACGAAACAGAGTTTAGCATCTTAAACTGGAAAATTCCTACGAAAATTTAACCACGAGCTTGCATTTTCTCTACCCAAACGGAACTAAAAAATGTAGCTCAGTTTCACACAGAGAATTGAAAAATACAGAACAAAGAAATTAAAAAAGATGTTCTCAGAGTTAAATCCCAGAACAGAGGATTGCTTTGTTTTCCATGATAAAAAATCATAAAGTAGAAAAGAAATGGTATATAAAACATTTAGAGAGAAACAAACCTTAAAGATGAAATCTCATCAATGCGAAAAATGGCCATTGTTGCGACGAAGCACAACATCAAGAACACAACAACGCAAGTCGAAACCCATCTACGGGACACATTCATTTCCATCTTTCTCAATCTCTGAGTATCAATTTGGAGCACAAAAGATAAAAGAGAGAGAGAGAGAGAGAACAGGGCGCTATAGCAAAAAAGAAAACAGAGTAGAGAAAGCAGAGAAAAGAGAGAACAAGTGGAGTCAGAGAATAGCTGAGACTAGCTTCAACAATATTGGCCTTTTTTATAGAGCAAACTTCTTTCTTTATTATAACGCCGTTTACATTTATCCATCTAATATTCTTTTCTTTTCTTTTCTTTATTATTTCTTTGTTTTTTATTTATATTATAATTATTATTTTTCTGTAGTGATTTTTTTTTATCTGTATTTCTGTAGAGTGAGTAGGTTCACTTTAACCCAACAACCAAACAACCCCTAACTAATAACTAATATCTTAACCGAATCACTCTAAGGTCTAGCATGTGCACTCACGTGACATATGCAGTTGGGAGTTGGGACTATTTTACTGATCTTTCTTTATTCTTTTTATTCTTTTTATTTTTTTACTGTCCTACAAGTGAGGACACAACCATTTATAACTGTTATTTCAACGGTTTACTGTGGGATGGGATGTGGGGCCCCCAATATTTGACAACGTAAGGGATAACGTTGTTGGGGGTGGTGGAGAACAGAAGACTGAATACGGACGGCGTCGCGGTTTCCTGCTGATTTTGCGGAATGCAATGTAAAACAGAGAAGATGGAGGGTGAGGACGCGGGGGTTACCGAAATTAAAAAGATGAAATATATATATATATATATATATATATATATATATATATATATATATATATATATAAATAAAGGATGACGAGATTTTAACAACTCATTTTCTCGTTCGGGCAACAATAATTCATAGGAATGATATTTCTTAAAAAAATTATTATTATTATTATAAAATAAAAATATTTAAAATATCTATTTTTTTAATATTAATTTTATTTTAATTTAATTACTTTCTAATAAATTTATAATTAATAAAATATTATTTAATTACAATCGAGTTATTAATTATAAGAAGGACTAAGGACTCCCTTTGTTAGTGTCAATATATATTTTTTTCAACTTGTTTTAGAGTAATATTAAGTTTACATTTTATAAAAATATGATAATTTAATCATTTTTAAATAATAAAAAATTATTTTATTAATAAAAAATTTAAAAATTAATTTAATAAAATAAAATTATCATTTTATTTTAACAATTTAATTTAAACAATATAATATTTTTGTCAATTTTTTATATTTTATAGAATTCTTTTTATTTTTTGGCACTTTTATATGTAGAATTTTTTCGGTAGTTATCATGTTTGGATAAAAAAAATGATAAAAACAATGCATAAAAAATCTAAATAAATTATAAAATATAAAATTGACAAAAAAAATTATACTTTTTGAATTTAATTTTAAACTGTTAAAATAAAATCAAATTTTACTTCTATAAATTCATTTTCAATTTTTCTATTAATAAAATAATATTTTACTGTTTAAAATGTTTCATTTTTATAGGAAATAACATAAATATTCCTTATTAAAACAAAATGATTAAAATTTCAATTTATTACAAGTAAAGCCATATGAGAAACCGTCTACTATTATAAAAATATAACAAACAATATATTTTGTGATGTTAATAGTATGGGTGTGCTAGTGGTACTATCAACATCTCCCATTTAAATATTATATGCAATGGATGATTAATACATCAAAATTATTTAATTTAAATTGTATTTAAAAAATTTCAATTCGAATACAATCTCATGATTTTCAATATGATTCAATCTATATCTGAACAAATTAGATTTTTCGGATAAGGTTAGATCAAATTGATATTAAAATTTATTTATGAATTATTATCATAAATAAAATATAACATACACAATATTTAAAATTTAAAATTATTGTATTTGTAAAAAAATTTATTATTTATAATCACAACTAAAAAATCAAAAGAATTAAAAATATGTTTGTATAATTATTATATTATTTTAAACGTTTATATTTATTTTTAAAACTAAAATAATAATATAATGTAATTATAATATGTATATTCGGCTTAAATCAGATACAATGAGTTATAAAATTTGTCAATTAAATTATAAATAGATTATATACTTTTTAATTTGAATGAATTGATCATATTATTTAATAAACGGTGATATAATAGAGTTTTTTGTCATGTGTTTTTTTAAAATTTATGAGAGTTCTCTACTGATAAATAAATTATGATAAATTATCAATGACCTTGTAGCCAAAAGACATATGCGACCAGGGTATAATATAAAAATCTCGGATTTAAAACTTAAAAATATAGATGTTAAAATTCAATATTCAATATTCTTAGTCTAAACTATATTTATTTATTATATAATAAATTTAATAAGTTCAAATTTTAATTATAATTAAATTATTTATATTATTAACTTATCGATTTTTATATAATTTATATTTCATATATTATAATATTATATTTTTATATTTGTTTATTGATAAAAATATTTTTTTCAAAATTTATTTATTTGATTATAAAATTTTATTAATATAAAAAAATAAAAATTAATTCAAGAGAAAGGCAGGATAGGAAGGATAATTTTGAATCCCTGTCTCTTAGGATATTCCACACTATTGTCAAAATTAAAATTTCTTACCAATTTTAATTTTTATCTAACAAATTTTTATTCTTACAATTTATAGACTTCTATTATAATAATCATAAAAATAATTATCATAATATTATTACTTAAAATAAAAGATTTTTAGCTAATGCTTTTATTTAATATTTTTTCCATAAATGTGTTTCGATGGCAATATAAACAGTGATAGATGTTGATACACCTAGGCCTGAATATAAAGAACAAATAAATAAATAAAAATAATAGAATGCGTCCATATTTCTATAAGTGTTATTGTAACTATAGTAAATGAAATTTTAACACAAAAATAATTTTTTTAAGTCACTTTCCTTGTTTTTTTTTTTCACTTTTAAGATACTTGTGCATGTATTTATGTTTATTATTGATTATCAAGTTATTCATGTCCTATCATAATAAGTTTTATACACTTTTATAATGTTATTATTAGAGTCAATCTTTTTAATTTTATAATTTAAAAATATAGTCAATAAAATTAAAATTTTCATGTATTTTTTTTCTCTCTCTATTATTTTCTCTCCCTCTCCTTCTCTCTCACTCTTTCTTTCTCTTAATTTTTTTATTAATAAAATATTAAAGAGAGAAAAGAATAAGAGAGAATAAGACATATAGAGAAAGGTTGGGAGATACTAAATTTTTTATTTTTTTATTTTTTATTAATAAAATATATAAACCTTATTTTATCTTTAAAAAATCTTAATTTTTAAAAATTTATTTAATTAATCATAATTTTAAATTATAGAATTAAATAAACTCACTCTAATAATTATGGGATGTAAATATATACAAGCTATAATAACATGACTCGAATGAGTGACTCTTGTGAAATGATATAATATATTTTTTATATCCATTTTTATAATAAGAGAAAAAATATAATAAATTAGAATAAATCAATCATGTTTAGAAATAGGACATATAATATATTATATATGATATTTTTTCTTCTTTTTATCTTAAATATATATATTATCCTAAATACATATTATCTCATAATATTTATTAAGTTTTGACTTATGGTATAGCAAAACTCCACTTAATTTTTTATTATTCTCCCCAAAAGTTTTCATAATATCTTCTATTCTAATTTTAACATCACGCAAAATCATATTATTTTACCTTTTCTTTGACTAATCACTTTAATTTATTTGAATTTTTCTATCTATTATGTTATAGTTTTCTCAATCTCCATTTTTTATTTATTTATTAATTTTAGATGGTTAGTTAAGATATATTTTTAATTACAATCTCATATAACATACTTAATGCTTTTTTTAGTGTTATTTTTAATACAAATAAATCTTTACATGTTTGTTTTTCTTAGGATAACTTCTAGTTAATTAATTAATTTAATAAATTAATATGATTTTTTTTATTTTGACCTTTTATTTATTTTAAATAATTTTAATAATAGATTACAATGAAATATTTACTTGAAAATTTTAAGTTTTGTATTGTAATAAAACATAAAAAAAATTAATCTTTATCCTTCAAGAAATTTTATATATAGTTATGAAAGAATCTATCATATGTTACTATATTAGGGTAAGAACAATAGGCTCTTTAACAACTCAATCCTAACTTGCACGAACATAAAAGAATATTCTTAAATAAATAATGTAGTAGAAACACAGATAAAATATTATCAAATAAGAAAATAATTTTTCACAACATATATTATATATTTAGCAGGAAGTAGAAAATAATTAACACTTTCTAATCAAAGTTTAAATTACTATATATTATAACATACACACTTTAAAACTCTGATTGTAATAACACAACATAGAATCATTCATCATAAGCAATGTAATGAGGTACACTCATATACATATCATATCTATGTGGTAACGTACTCGAGTTGCTTAAGGCAAGAACTTAACAACAAACAATTTACTAATCAATAAAGCAGTTACAACTCTAAAAGAAATAAAGATACTATTACCTTCATCAATTAGAATCTCTATCCAAACTATCTATTACTGCTCTTACTTATTGCTTCCGCAATGATCTAGTTTGATACACGAGTCTGTCTCTCCTCTACAACCAACATTACTAAAAATGGTGTGATTAGTAGTCACTGTCAATAACGGGAAATATTTATAGAACAAGAAACCTTGAAGATGACTATCAATCTCAAGGCACCAAAGGACATACTATCCTTCACATAATTCAAATTATGTATGTGAGATACCCAGTCAAACCACATATGCATGTAGACTAATATCTGATAACTAAACTCAATAAACGACTCACACTTAAATGTAAACTCTCCAAAATAATTTCAAAAATAGATGTAAATCTTGGTGTAAATTTTGAAAGAGTTTTGGAATTGAAAACATGGTAAGGAGTTGAGAAAAGTGAGAGGTATTTATAAAGTTTCAATCAACCACCTCGCCAGCCACCTTGCCAAATGTGGAGGTGGTTGGCGAGGGTGGTGGCAAGGTGCTAAAAAGATATTTTTTCTTTCCAAACATGTCAAGTAAAATTCACAAATACTTGCATCCAAAATGAACCAAAAATACGAGAGACAACTTGATGAATGAGTGTTAGCATACACATTATGACAACCAACACCCGTGGTATGTGTAAATATGCTTGCATATAAAGTGTATCTAATTATGTGTATATTACTGATTTACAGTAACCAACCTTACACATTCATTACGTACGATAAACATTATTAGTTGTCAAGCTGTTTGGCCAATATATTTGATCAATATTTTTAAAACAATAACAAAAATTTAGTTATCAAGGTGTTTGACCAATATATTTTTTTAAAATATTTTCATAATTAATTATTTTTATTTTAACTGTATTTGATAAAAGGAATAAAAATTGAAAATGTTGATACCAATTATATCTAAAGAATGTAAATAAAATTACTTTCCAACAAATATAATTACCTATAATGGGTTTCTTTTGAGATATATAAAATAGTGGTTAAACAAATAAAAATATTATGGCACAAAAGTGTATGTTAATGATGATGACTTTTATTTTTATTATATTTACTTATTATTCGCCTTGAGTATTACTCTTTTAAAGATAATTTATTTTTTTAAAGTGGTAGCTTAGCTTCTTATATAGGGAAATGAAAATTTTCTATTTAGGACTCAGTATATGGATAATTAATCTGATGTCCCAACAACATATATGTTAGGATTATTATCAAAAATAGTCCTAAATTTTGAGGTATCTTCAAAAATATTCCTAATGTTTCAAAAATTTCAAAAATACCCATGAAACATAACAGAAGTTAAATCTAATAGAAGTGAATAGTAACATTCTTAAAATGGAAGAAAAATAAACCAAGAAATAGTAGAATTAGAAACATAAGTCATCTTTGGATGTTTTTCACATGAAATGGTATTAAGTAAAAAGAAATTCAAAGAAATTTAAAAAGAAAAATTAAATCTTAAAGAAGGAGATGGATTTAAAGATCCATCATTATCATCTCTAAGAAAATTATTGCCTAGAAAAGACATAATTTATATAGAATAAATAATAATAAATGAGTATTAATATTACAGATGCAAAATGAATATATAATATACTATTAATTGATAAAAAAAATATGTTAAATAATCTTTCTAAAATTCTCCAAAAAGACAAAGAAAAAAATTGGATACATCTGTTTAGGAGGAATTCAAATATTAATAAAAACTCATTTTAAAGAATATATACTAATAAAAATAGCATTATTAGATAATAGAATAATAAATAAGAAATATGTTTTACTATGAATGATCTATGGTAACTTAGGGTACCAAAAGTTAAAATTTACAGTATATCCTAAATTTTCTATTAATATCCATGATAAAAACCTAAACTAAGCATTAAGTCTAGTTTATGAATTTGAATGAAGAGATTTAATGAAAGTACAAAATCATCTATTTTCAATACATTATCTAGTAGCATATTATTTAACAAATAGTTACAATAGTTCGATATATAGAAAAAATGAATTTATAGAAATAGACAAATTTTTTAAGTAATTTGGACAAATAATAAACCCAAAAATACTAACAAATTTTGAAATACCAGAAAAATGAAAATTAAATATCAAAGAAAAACCCAAGATAACATTAAAAAAAGTAATGTTGTTAGAAATAATAGTATGTCAATATTTACGTTTATAGACCATGAAGGAGAAACTAAGTTAAAAAACTAGAAAATGGAATAAAAATAATGGAGGCATTAGTTCATGATGTCATATTAGGGGAAAAATAATATTTAGAGATAAAATAAAAAATATGCAGTTAGAAGTAAATGGAAACCTAGTAGGCGTAGCAAAACAGTAAGCAACAATATTTGAAACTTTGAAAGTCTTAATAGAGGAAATGGATTCAATCCAAGAATTAAATACAAAATACCTAAAAGATATAATTGAAACACAAAAAGAATTATTAAAGGAAATAAAGAAATGTGATTATAATAAACTACAACAAGAAATATATATGGAATTTTCAAAACTAAGAAAAAATGTATATAACATATATAGACATAATGAAATTATAGGTCATCAATATGATCCCTTAGAAGGACTAAAAAATCACATAGGAGATCAGATGTCCTAATTCCTAAAAATGAGAAAAGAAAAAATGAGGAATAATTAATAAAAAAGATATAATTTTAATTTAATTGAATATAGAAAAGAATTAGAGAAAAAATTCATGAACATTGAAAATCGGAATATAGAAAAGTTAGTTAGTTTGTTAACACTAACTAATGAAGAAATAGAAAAGCATTATAATGAAAAACTTTGTACAAACAAAGAAGTAGATTATATGAAAGTAATCAATGAGATTGATTCTGAACCATAAATCATGACCCTAAAAGACCACATGAAACCAATTTCATTACATGTTTCTTATCAAAAAGGAACATCTGACTCATATAAGGGAGAAAGAATTAGGCAAAGGACAAACAACCTGATGCCACAGATAGAAAAGGACAACCACCTAAAATGGAGTATGGTTTGTATTGGGGAACTAGAGGTAGTATCTCACCAAAATTCAAACTCCATGATAATTATAAGTTTGATCATTTAGATTTATATTATATAATAGATAGTAAAAAAACCTTTGATGAATGGGCTAGTGGTTTGAGTGTGCTCATACAAACCTCTCAAACTACCAAAACAAATCCCTTAATATGTAGGGTACTAGTAGCTCATAAAATGACAGGAAATGTTAAAGTTTGGTTTTCAAACTTCACATATCAACAACATTTATTAATGTAAGGGAATACTCTCACACGAAAATAATATTTGGATATAATAATAAATGAAATATATAAATAATTTATTGGAGAAGATAAAAGAAAAAACTATCACTGAATCTAGTGAAAATGAAATCAATAAAGCTAAATGGCATATAACAAATATGAAAATTTGTAATATGTGTTATATAGATTCTTTTATTTATGCATATGAAATGTATTATCATAAATTACCACCCTCTATGCAAACAAATTATAAAGAAATTTTTTTTCCAAAAATTACCTAGAACACTACATAAAACTGTAACAGAAAGTTGAGAACAGAGAAATAGAAAAAATATACATGATACTCTAGGAGGAAGAGTAAGAAGCCTTAAAATGTGGATAACTATTAAATGCCAAGATATTATGCTAATAAATGTCCAAGCAGACTTCAACATAGGAAAGAATTTTAAAACAAATTCCACATAAAGCAAAAATATTAGAGTAAACTTTCAAAATGGAATTAAAACCAATTGAGAAATTTGATATAGATGATACTTATAGTATTTATCTATCAGAAGAAACTGAGGAAGAAATAATTGACTCAGGATATGAACACTCATATTATGGATGCTCTTCATTAGAAGATAAATGATTTGTATAGTATTACAAATTCAAATAATACCTATATTAAAGTAGGACTAAAATTTAAAGGTTATGCAATTATCATTTACATGCATATATTGAGCTAGTATGCACGTAGCAAGTAAGTATGTATTTCCAATAGAAAATTGGAAACAAACACTAAAATATTTAATTGTAAGAATTGCTAATAATACTACAATAAATCTCAATAAAGTATTAAAAGATACATATATAATGATAGGAGGAGAAAATTTTCATATTTCTACCATAAATCAACATGAAACAAGAGTTGATTTACTAATAGGAAGTAATTTCCTAAACCTATATCAACTTTTCACACAATATTTAGAGAAAATAAGTCTAACAACACTAGATGGTGATACCATCTACGTATCAAAAATAAGAAAAGTCTTAGTTGTATCAAACCCAACCTTTATGCAACAACATAAAAAGCAAAAACGTGGTGAAATAAAACAGCAAACACCTTACTTAGAAAATATTTTATTAAATATAGAAGAAAAATAAAACTATTTTCTTAATGAAATATAAGAAGATAAAACCCTAACAGGCATCAAAAAAATTAAAAATAGTCAGTTCAGAAAATCTTTTTGATCCAAAAATAAATAAATCCAAGACAATAGTCAACATAAAATTAAGAGAGTCATAAGAGTAAAACCAATGATTTATACTCCAAAAGACATGTTTGAATTTAAAAAACAAATTCAATTTTTTTTTAATTAAAAGCCATAATACTAAGTAATTCACCTCACTCTAGTATAGCGTTTTTATTTGAAAAAGAAGTGGAGAAAAGAAGAGGAAAAAAGAGAATGATAATAAATTTCAAAGCATTAAATAAAGAAACCATTGATAACAGATACTTCATTCCAAAGAAAGAAGAATTATTATCATTAATAAAAGGAAATAAATATTTCTCAAGTTTTTATTACAAAAATGGATTTTGACAAATAAGACTAGATGAAGAATATCAAAAATTAACAGCATTTAGTTATCTTCAAGGAAAATTTCAATGGACTGTTATACCATTTAGATTGAAACAAGCTTCAGGTATCTTTCAAAGATATATGGATAACATCTTCAAGACATTATAAAATATCTATTGTGTTTATATATATGATATATTGGTTTTCAGTAATGAATTAAATAAACACTATTTAGATATTGTTAATATTCTACAATAATGCAGAAAAAAGGCATTATACTCTTTGAAAAGAAAGCAGTACTTGCTCAACAAAAAATTAAATATTTAGGGTTGGAAATTTAAGATGGAAAACATAATTTATAATCTCATATACTAAACAACATTCAATGTTTTCCTAGTGAATTAAAAGATAAAATTAATTACAAAGGTTTTTAGGATGTTTAACGTATACATAAACATATATCAAAAAACTTGTAGAAATGCGAAAACCTTTACAACAAAATGGAAAAAGATCATATTTGGAAATAGACAGAAAAATATACTCTGTATATGGATAAAGTAAAAGCAAAGGTAAAAAAATTTCCAACTTTATACCATCCAAAACCAAATAATAAAATGTTAATTGAAACAGATGCTTCACAAGAATATTGAGGAGCATTTATGAAAGCAAGAATAGATGATAAAGATGATTATCTTTTAGATATACATCAGGATCTTTCCAAGGTCAAAAATTAAATTACCACAATAATGGAAAAAAATATTTAGTTGTTAAATATGCCATTAAGATATTTGCAATATATGTTATAAGCTCAAAATTCATTGTTAGCTAGAATAGATAACAACAATTTTGGTTATTTCTTAAGAACTAATATTGCAGGTGATTGTACAAGGAAGATTAGTTAGATAGCAACAATGACTCAATCATTACAATTTTGATGTTGAACATCTTTCAGGACATAAGAATAGCTTAGCAGATGCTCTTACTAGAGAATTAAAGTCTCTAACTATTTTATGCTTTTAGGAATGGAACATCTTGACATCAAGATCAAGACAAAGAAAAAGAGATAAAAATCCTACATGAACAATTCAAGCTATTATACCTCGAGAAATCTCTTATGGAGACAAGAAATAAACAAGAAAAACTTAATTGTTCAAAACAACTTCTAAAGTCCAAAACATCAAAAGAAGAATCTTCATTAAAAATTCAATCTAAAGAAGATGAAACTTCTAAAAAAAATTCAAAATGAAAAGGAAGAACTTAAGAGTTCAAAAGAGACAAAAACAAATTGAAAAAAAAGCTCAACTGGGCAAATGAGGCAGAAAAAGATTTATGTGGTTTATAATGCCCCAAAACCAGGAATTTATAACAACTGGACAGAAGCCAGTAAATCTATTATAGGAATTAGTGTTGTAACTCATAGAGCCTTCACCAATATGATAGAAGCTGAAGGCAGTTATGCCAACTACAAAATACCAAAACTAATAACTCTAGAGAAGATAGTAAGAAATTATTCTACAGTATTACAATAACAACCAAAAACTCCAAGTAGATTGAAAAATCTTGGGAAAATAGTAAGGCTACAGTGCTATTTAGGGAAGCATCTCTCTCAGAGACATCAAAGATAGTAAAACATTTAGTGTTATTTAAGGAGACCCCTCCCCAGAAATTCTCCAATCATTGAAGATGAGAAGGAACAATATAGAAACCTCAGAAAATCACAATGGTTGAATCTCTATAACTTGGCCATAAAGTATACCCAGGAACGTATGGAACATATGAAATTTTATACCACAGACAAGAAATTTCTTATAGGAAGTAAATTCAATATCTTGGAAGGAGATGATCTAATATTTTTTTTATAAAGTTTTCCATGCATAACTAATAGAAAATATATATCCATGAATTAATTTAAGTGAATTAAATTATTTCTCAAAAAACTTTAGAAGAGCAATCAAGAACTTTAGAAAATAGATTAAAGTAGGAGACAAATATGTTTATCTTGTATTTTCTAGTTCATTAATAGATTGGAATAAGAAAAGATGTATCAGTCCCTACCACTTCATTAAGATAGGGATTTCTAGTACAAATAGAGAAGTTATCAAACCAAGGGCACTTCTAGATAAAGAATTCAACACGGAAGAACTTTGTACTAAGAAGTTAAATGTTAAGCCAAATGTACTATGAACTCAAGAAGATTTACAATTCTACTGAGATCAAAGTAAATTATTCAACTAATAAAGTAATTATTATTTCCTATAGCAACATGGCTATGTCAGAAGAAGTTGGTGAATTTTTTTCCAAATATGAAGCCAATTTTAATAGTAACAACCTAGAAATTAGTTAAGAAATAAGGAATGTATTCTACTTCTATGCCAAAAAAGCCACCAAAGAGCACAAATGCATCCACTATATCAAAGATTGAGAAGACGAATATGTGTTATCATCAACGTCATCAAAAGAACAGTTAGTAGAAAACGACAAAGAAGAATAAAGAAAGGAACTGTCGGCAGAAGATGATAATGAAAATAAAGATATAGATCCTACATCTTAGTCGTCAACACGTGTCACGAAAAAAGTAGTGACTATCATTTAAAGTAAAAAATAGACAAATTAGTAAAGCAAGGGTAAAATAATAATTTTAATCTTGTACATAGGAATTCCTTATGCTATAAAAGGAACCCTTATTCTCATTTCAAAAGACATAGAAAAACAAGAGCTCTCTACTCTGAAAAATTCACAAACTCTAGCATAGAAATCCCAAAACTAGTAATATTATACCCAGTAATTATAAGCACTAAGAATCCCTTAAAGGTTCTTAATTGGCCTTAAGTTTGTAATAATTATTATATTATGAATAAAATGAAGTTCAATTACTCTTCTCTAGTAAGTTAAATATTGGACATCATTTATGTACGAATGTAAAAGGCTCACCATTGCTAAGAAGATGTCGAGGTTTGAGCAAAGTTGAGTCATAATAGGTACAACAAGAGGAGACGAACAAAAGAAAAAACCATGGTGGATCCATTAAATTCAGGTATAATAATTATTCTTAAGTCATTTTAGAAGCTTAAATGTTTAAATATTTGTTTACATAAAGTATAATACTAATAAACAAGAAAATGTAAACTATTTTTAATTTCAAAAATAAGCAACTAGTTCCAAAAGAAATTAAAGATAAAAATATAATTCTATTAGAAAAGTTTGATAAAGGCTATCTGGTAGCTTTAAATGAATATTTTAAAGATGATGATTATGAAACTTATCTTGAAAATTATAAGAGATTTAACACCTTGTTGAACTTATATACAAATTATATTAAAGTTATCACAAGTATCATAGACTTTCATGTTTCAAGGACATTAAGAGACTATTTTAGTAAAAAAAAATATGTAAGAATAGAAGAAGAAAAAGAATTCAACAATTTAATGTTTTAGTATGAAGACTATAAATACACTGTATGTACATAAGAAAAACCTACTTATATACTACGAATATAACAAAATAATGTGCATACAACACATATGACTTATCAATAGATAAATTAAAATTGAATATTGAATCATTAGTACATAAATTAGAATTATTAAATTTAACAAATAAAAGAATAATTTTAAATTTTTTAAAAAAATTGGTAGATTCAAGATTATAAATAAGTAATCAACATAACGAAGAACATAATATATTAAACAATGAGGAAGAAATATTCTGTAATTATAATGAATACAAAAAAAAAAATAGATTTATACTAACAAATAATAAACTTTTTAGAAATATTATTCTCTTTCACAAATAGGCATGGACTTTCAATTAGATCAACTCAATCAATATCAACTATCAATTAAAAATTGATCAGATTCGTAAAATTTAATATCAAAACAATAGAATAAGAATATGAATAGTAATGATGGAAAAATTAAATCTATTATGTTTTAAGAATATCAATAATATTAACCATAATATTTAAGAACATTTTAAATATTTTTATAAATCTCAAAAACATAAATAAAAATATACTACATCTCGTTAACATTTGAGATATTGACCCATATGTTAGCTATTTTTGGTGTTTCCAACATTGTTGTACAAAACAATGGAAACACTTATAAGCTATTTTCAATATTTATTGTTTTCTAATCATTAAATTTTTAAAAGTTACATTAACTTTTGCCCAATTAATTTAGTGTTTTTAAGATCAGTTTTTTATATGTAAATAAAAAAAGTTGTTTTTTTAATTACATGGCCTGTACACTAAATGTTTATATGATTTCACATAATATATTTTCTTTTAGCCATAACTAATTCTACTATTCTTGTATAAAAATATACCAACCCATACATATGTTGTGTTGACGGCACTCTTTAAAAAGAAAACTTGTCTTTGACAACAAATCATTTGCAAACGAGGTATAACATACCGTTAGAGTTCAGACAAAAAATAATAATAATAATAATAATAATCCTAACATACCTCTCTAAAATTCAAAAGCATTGAAATTTTCCCAACCTCTAGAGTTGACGCTGTACAAAAAGTTGACAGTTCTTCTAGATTTTTTTCGTTTTATGCCAATTACTTTTCTTAATTATATGGTTTATTTGCCTTGTGACACTTATTTATCGTGTTTTTAATGTAAATTAACCATATTTTTTTTCTAGAAAATCGATTGCATAAATCAAAACCTTAATTTCTCAAGAATATATCATTAAGGAAAATCACATCTCACTAAAATATAGAAAATCAAGTAAGATAAATATTAAATAATATTGTTTGATTTTACTTTTAACTTATACACACATTGGTTTCAAATATTTTCTTTATTGAAAAAATTTGTGGCCCATAACTTTTAAATATATATATATATTCAACATAAAACAAGTAATAATATAAAAGTTTTTTAATCAAAATTTAAAACTTTTAATAAGTTGTAATATGCATACTTTAAACTCAAATTACACTAGCATAATAGTTGATCATGCATAATAAGTAATATAAGGAAGTAAATTCACTTAGAGACTTTATCTATATGCTAACATCATTAGGTTGCTTAATATAATCAATCAATAACAAATAATTCACTAATAAATAAAATAATTACAATTTTGAAGTAAATAAAACTACTAGTATTTCTATCAACGAGGACCTTTATTCAAACTGTTTATTGTTGCTTTTATTTGCTGCTTCAACAACAACTTGGTTCTATACATGAACTCAACTCTTCTTTAAAGCCAACACTACCCAAGTGATGTGATCAAAAACCACAAATCAATAACATGAAATATATAGTACTATAAACTTTGAATAACACCCTAAATCTCAAGTCACCAATGGACACAAAGTCCATACAAATCTCAAATCGTATACGGGAGACACACAATCCATGCAAATTTTAAATCGTATATATGAAACACAAAGTCAAATCATGTATACACATAAGCAACAATTTGATAACTAAGCTTAATAATTAGCCCATATTTAAATGTAAACCCTCCAAAACAATTTAAGAAATGTATATAATTTTTAGTGCGAGTTTTGATAGATTTTTAGTACCAAAACCAATAGGTAAAGAAAAGAGAGAACTAGAGGATATTTATAGAACTCGACTAACCACCTCGCCAAAGGTGGTGATAATGGTGGTGGCAAGGTTGGTGGCAAGGGTGGTGGAGAAGTGCTAAAAATATTTTTTTTTCAAAAATACTAAATAAATTTTACAAATATTGGCACGTGATACGAACCAAAATTTACTACTCTCAACCTAGCATGCATATTATGAAAACCAACCCAGTGATGCGTGTAATCATTCTCACATATAAAGTATACTTAGCTATGTACGTGTGTATATTCACTACTACAAAAAAAGGTATTTAAGTCGATATATAAAGTCGTTTTTTGGAAAAAAAATGACTTATAATGAATTTAAAGTCGGTTCGGTATAGAACCGATGCTACACATAGCATCGGTTGATGTGTAGAACTGACGGTACGAACTATGTGGATAGCATCGGTTGACACGTAGAACCGATGCTACACGTGGATATTTCCTTTTCTCTTCTTTCTTTCTTCCTCAGATAGAAACTATTTCAAGCGCTACATAACTCTCGAAAACCCAAAACCTCCTCCACTCTTTCTCATTTTCTGGCCATCTACGACCACTAATTTTAATGTCAGTTAGTGAGTTTTCTTCTTCTCTAACTTATCTTTTAGATCTCCTATTTTTTAAAGCAAAATACTCAAAAAAATTATACCTATTTCTCACTTACAAAACACTATTTTTTCTTCATTTCTTTCATTTTGTCACTTCATTTACTCTTGTAAGTATTTCTATTAATCTTACGTACTTATTATTCATATTTTTATGCTATTATGTATTATTATTTATGTGTATAAATTTTTGTATTATATATGTAGGTTTTGTATTATAATAGCAGGAGAAAAATATAATAATCTTGAATAAAATAGGACAATACCATTGTAATTTTTTTTGCTATTAATTAATATTTTATTTTTCAATCACTGTATTATTTAAACTATTTATTAAACATATTTTGGTTTTTTTCCTGCTTTTATGCAGTGATTGAATACATGTTTTAATTCGAATATAATAGAAAATGTGTAAATTTTAAAGAAAAAAATTTAAAATCGGTTCAACGCGTGAACCGAATTTAAATTTTAAGTCATTTCATTTAAAGTCGGTTCAACGAACCGACTTTAATAGTCTATTTTGTAGTAGTGATTACTGATATGCAGTAACTAACCTTATATGGAAGAAGACAAAATATTAAGTAAAAATAACATATACCATATTTTGTATACATAAACACTAAGAACAACATGACTTTCATTTAATATTTGTATTACTTAACGCAAAAATACACGAATAATTAAACAAATAAAACTAAAATATAAAATTCTATAATTAGCTCTTTCAACTTAAGGTGGAAAAAATAATGATTTTGAAATATTAATTTTAATAAAAAAATTAAATTGCCAATATTTATAATCTCGTTGAAAGTTTGATATATATATAATTCATAATATGTCTAGACACCTTATTTACTATTTGTTTGTAACATGTTGAAAAATAATTTTTTTGTGTGTGATTACTATATACATTGTTTCATATAAGGGTGAGAAGCGGATCAAAATTGTCTGTTTTTGGTTAATTTGAATCCGATCTTATTTAAATTGGATTTGAAGATTTTCAATCCAAATCTGATTCGATGATGTAATCAATTTGAATCTAAACAAATTGGATAAGATTAGATCGATATTAATATTTATTTATGAATTATTATTATATATTAAACACGATATACACAACATTTAAATTTTAAATTGATGTTTTTGTAGAAAAATTACAACTAAGAAAATCAAAATAATAAGAAATATATTTGTACAATTATTAAATTATTATTAATATTTATTTTTAAGCTAAAATAATAATTTGATGTAATTATGGTATGCATAATATTTAAATATAATACCTTATAAAATAAAATATTATTTTATTTATAATTTAATAGTAATTTGATATGAATCACATATAACGGATTATAAAATCTATCAATCCGAATCCAAATAAATTATATATTTTTTAATCTAAAATTGATCCAATTTTAAAATTTATCAATCAAATTCAATTCAAATATAATGAATTAGTTTAAATTTTTTAATTTAAATAAATTGATCGAAATATTTAATTAACCTAATTTTTCATAATATATTTTCCCCAGGCTTGGTTACAAATGGATGGAAATTTTCTACACAGCCGGGCTTGCATCCAAACTGGGAATTTTCACAAATTATTATTTGCTAAAACAATTTAATTACTTAAAAGGTTACTATTTCATTTTCATTTAAAAAATGAAAAAAAAAGAGTTAATGGGTTGAGTTCTTGATACGCAGATATTATCCAACTTATCTCAAATCTAACTCAATTGGTCTGAAATAATTCAATTTAAATTGATTTGTGAGTCAAAACGGTTTTAAGTATGTCTTAACTAAATCAATCAATTATCATATCTACTTTAAATAATTAGAGGCTTGTAGAAATCAAAACTCTTCTTCTTTTTCTTTTTTACGAAAGAGAAATACTAATTTTATTTTATTGTGAAAATATTTTTGTATCCATAATTTTTATATCTTATCGTAAGTTATAATTGTTATAAAAGTTATAATAATGATTTAATTTTTTTAAATAATATTAATACTTAGTTAAAATTCGAGTATAAAATTATATACAAATTTATGTGATTGATATTATTATTTTATATATATATATATATATATAAATAACACTTAATCTCAAGGGTGATTTTGGTAAAATAAAAAGACGTTTATTTGGAGCCGTACACTATTCCTTTTAAGGTATCAAGATTATATTCTCACGGAACAACCAGCAGCTAAATCCAATCATGGCAAACTTCTCACGCCTCTTCAAAGACGTGTTTAGATTTTATTCAAGGTTTTACCGTTTTTGTCAGTAGTTTTTTTTTTTTTGAAAATTAAATATTTGTCTATATTTTGAATGTATATATGAGTAGGTATGTTTTACTTATACATCACTAAACAAATTATATTTAAAGATATTATCGATTACTCTTAAAATAACCTATTCATCAATAATATTCTTTTTTTTTCTTTCTATTAAATATGAATATTTATTTAAAATAAAATAAAATTACATTAATTTTTAAATTTCATTAATACAATGTTTATATAGTCGGTTGATCACGTACAAAAAGGTGTACACACAGAAGAAGGAATCATCATGACGTACCCTAACGACCGCCATTGATTCTGTGGAATAATCTTCTCTAGGTGTTAGTTACCGTGATTTGACTACTTGTACACACAGAAAAAGGCATCATCATTCTAACGAGGAGGACCATTGAATGTGTGGACTACTTTGTGTAGTTGGTGATACTGATTTTAATGTAGGGGTTGGGATTATTTGTTGGTTTGGTTTAACAATAAAATTGATATTGAAATATTACAATTTATTTTTTAAAAATAAGAATTAATTTTAATAAATAAATTTAAAAAATTATTATTTTTGATTTGGTTTGGGTTAGATGGAGTAATTTTATAAAAAAAACAATTTTTTTTGTTAATAAGTTTTGTTTATTAATTTTTTTTAACTTTTGCATTATAATATTAATATTTTTAAATTTGAATCACATAATATATTTAAATTCAAGTAATTAGCATTTATAATTAAAAAAATTAGAATAGGATTTTAAATATTATAGAAAATAAAGAAGATTCACATGTGTACGTTATTAATGATTATTATCTATATCAATTAAGAAAAATCTAAAAGTAAACAAAATTGGTAATAAAAAATGGTAATAGTTATTAGTATAAAAGTATATGTGAAATTAAAAATAAAAGTATAAATATAAAATAAAATAAATATATATAAGTGGATTTGATTTTTATAAATTTTAATAAATAAAAATTAAATCAACTAATAAAAAATCCATTTTATCCAAATAAGAACCAATCTAAATCAATAAAAATCCAAAACAAAAAAAAATATTAAGTTAATTTAATTCGAATATTATAATTTGGGTTGAATCTAATAAATTTTGCGTATCTAGCTACTCATAATTAACCTTTATCTACCCCTACGTAAAATAATAATAAAAATTAATAATAATCAAGCCCTCAAAGTCATTAAACCAATTGATTTTGAGAAGTTTAAGCGAGTAATTGAACATACACTTTTTGTTCTTAAAAAAACCCATTAAATATTAGTGATTTATATATATATATATATATATATATATTTTTAAATAATATTACAAATTCACGTATATTAATTCATATCGATGATCCAACTTATAACTGCCAAACAATCAATACAAAGAGAAATGTGTGATCATAAGATCAAACGGTACACAGTTGCCTTATTGTCTTATTTCCTGTTAAGTCACGATTGATATGATTTAATTAGCTTGTTTATTTTGCTTAATTGGATTGAATTAATGAGTATAATTATTAATTAAAAGTAAGTTCCAGTTAAACCATCAATCAAGCATGAAGCCATGTGATGAGACAATCTTATAATCCTTGACATACACGCCACTGGAAGAGTGTGAGAAAGAAAGTCTGTGTCGTGTGTAGAATTGCTTTTTTGCACCTTTTTCTTTTTAATCAATAGCATTATCTTTTTAACTGCATAAAACGAAAATAATAATAAAAATAATACGCTAATAATATTCAATAAGATTTAATTGAATAATGTTTAATATCGAATAAAATTAAATAATTTTAATTTAATTTAAACAGTTTTTAATATCAAAATAAACGATGAATTTTATTTTAATAATAAAAATATTTCAATTAGATATAAAAAATTATATTTTTATAATTACATGTTTTAAAATGTATTATTTTTATTTTTACTTTACCTTAAACACAGTTAAGGACTGAGTTGAACAGGTGGTTATAGAATGTTGCTTTAAAAAATAAAATAAATAAATTTTTTTTTTTGAATTTATTAGGGATCTCTTTTTTTTATTATTTTTTTATTTTTGCTAAGATTTGCCTCTTAGAATGTTCGAATTGTTCATTTTCTCTTCTCCTATCTAAAATAAAGAATCACTAGCTTGAAACAGCCGCGTATTCCGCCCCTCATTAATCAGCTTAATTTATATATATGGAGCATTTGTTATTAAATATTTAGATAAACAATTATTATTAATTACCTTTGAATTAATATTCCCATGAGATGAATTAGTAATTTGTGAAAGAGAAAGGCAATTAACTACTCACTTAACTCATTTGAGTATATTATTATTTCACTGGTGGTGTGATATTAAAATTTAATTTTTTCGTTGTAAATCACATAAGCAAATAACATAAAAATATAATTTGATTTAAAAAGTAATTTGAGTATATTATATTGAATGATTAGCTATAAGTGTGAATTAATTTATATATAAACAAACAAAAAATACTTGTAAAAGGAAAAAAAAAACGTTCACTCTGTCTCCCTCTACAAAATATATATATATATTTACAGCTCTAAGGAATAATGGAGAAAATATCAACAATATTCCCCACATTTTTATTTTCTCACGATTATTTTAAAAATATTAATTATATCATTTAACAAAAATTAAAAAATAATAATTACTGAATTATATTTTTATAATATGTTAAATAATATTAAATTAAAAAAATTATAACTTACTGAATATGTCACGTCTTAAAAAACAACAAAAGTAACCGTCTGGATCAAGAAGTTTCTAATAGATCGATATCTTAAATGTCGTTGCTAGTGCTTCTAGATCTTGTAAAGTTATATTATGACAATAAGAAAGAAAAGGAACAAAACAAAGATCCAATGAAACACAGTACTGTAGTAACTCACAAAAAACACTACCTTGAAATAATGCTCCAACGGTTGTGTCAAAGTCATATTAAAATATTTTATAATTGAAAACCAATTGTTTTAACATATCATAATATTTTATGACAATAAAATCTAAAATAACAAAATTCAATGGTTCAATTTTTTTTTTATTAAAAATGAAAATAAAGACAGTTATACGAAAAGACAATTTTTTTTTTGGAAACTATAGGAGGAAAACCAATAGAAATAACTAATGATAAAAAGTGAGAGAAATGGAAGGAGATACTATTACAAACTTACATAAGTCACCGGTGAAGTATTGTTTAACATTGAAGAAAAAAAAGCATCCAAAGAGATTTAATAAAACTGTATGAGCTCAAGTCATTACATAACAAAAATTTCTTAAAAAGAAGACTATACACTCTTCGAATATCAGAATCCACGTTAGTAACAGAATGTCAACACTCTAAATACTTTATTCTTTCAACTTATCACAATGGATTATAAAATTGATGAGAATTAACGTCCTGGACCTTGGATCCAAAGTTTACCAATTTTATAGGACTGTCTTGTGATTAATTTAGCCAACAATACTATAAAGTCAAAAACTAGTTTTAATGATATTGCTAATACTATGATAGAGGAGAAGACCAGATGCAAAAACAAGAAGGATAGAGAAACTACTTCACAACATGTAGGATTTGCAATAACAAGAAGGAGGTCAATGTAACATGCACTATTATAAAATATGGTATTTAAGTCGATATGTAAAATTGATTTTTGGATAAAACTGACGTATAATCAATTTAAAACCGGTTTAGTGAAAAATCGATGATATCCACATAATTAATTTTTTTATTATATATAATTTTTTTTGTTAATTATTATTTTATTTGAACTGTTTAAAAATTGAATTTGGATATATATATATATATATAATATAGTTTTTTTTCTTTTTTTTAGTCAATTAGTTTTTAAAATTATATAATTTATAGAATTTTGTATATTTGTTTGGATACGTACTTAATTTTATGTACATTTTTTTTCATATATAGTTATCGAATTTGGATAGCATGAAAACCACAATACAGAAAAGTTTTCAAAAAAATATAAAAAGTCTATAGTTAATTAAAATCTTAAAAAATAATTAACCAAAAAAATAAAAAAAAAAATGTATTGTTTAATTTCAATTTTAAAAACTGTTAAAATAAAAAAATTAATACAAATGGATAGCATCAATTGACGTGTTGAACCGATGCTACATATATGAATAACATCGGTTTTACGTGTCAAGCGATGCTACACATATGGATTAATAAAGTGCTAAGTAACAAATCAAAGTTACACTTTAACAACTATGTAATACGTTTATGGGCACCAAAACTCAACCAAGTCAAGTAACAAAACGAAGTTATACTTGACTTCATATTTAGAGCTCATTATTGCATTAAAAATACAAGCTTGATTCTAGATAGCTTCATGTTTATAAACAAAAGATTAATAAAGTACTAATATGATTTCGAAGGGATAATGTTATTATTATATCACTCGAATGTCGATGTGTTAATCTCTTTTACTAATCTTTTAACATATATAAGTTATTTTTTTTGTGAATTCGTGATATTATATTCTTATTTTGAATTTAATTACGTATATTTATTTGGTCGTGGAAGTTTATAAAATATGGACCTGATTAACCTACATGCAATCGTGTGTAAAAATAAGTGCGGAAATAAAATAATAACACACGATATTTTTAGGTGAAAACAACCTAGGCCACAAACATGACCTAAGAGAAAAACCACCAGTCCACCGGACCACCTAACTTTCCACTATGACAATCAAATGTTCAAGTACAAACTCGGTCTTATGCTACCCTCCCTAGGATACTGCCCCAATGTACTTTACTTACGAACCCCTGCTCTATTTTCACAATTTCCAGTATTAGCGTGAGCGATTTCCACACCAACGTTCCAATAAGCTCCCCACCAATCAGATCGTTCACAAATGTAACTGCAAAATAGTTAGCACAAAAACACAAGTGACCATGTGTGTTCTAGAACGGATTTAACAATGAATAATCCTAACTAGATGATTCAAAATATGTCATTTAAATCAAATCAACTAGAAAATTTTAGAGAAAAGATTAAGCCCAAATTCATTAAAAATAGCTTTTTAATATTTAATAATTAAATCAAATAATCATGATTACTCATATAATTATTAGATTTAAATATCCAAGATTCTAATCATAAAATAAGCTATATGAATATGAAAATAAAATAAAATAAATAAACTAATAAATATGAGACATTAATCAAATATTCAACTAATATAAAATTTCTATGCACTAAAGTTCTCACCTTCAATTATATATATATATATATATAATTAACTTTACTTTGTCGTAAGAACATATACTTACTTTTTGAGCTTGTTCGAATACTTTCAATTATATATATATATATTAATTAACTTTATTTTATCGTAATAACATATACTTACTTTTTGAGCTTGTTGTTGGCGCCTCTGCATATATTAATTCCTTATCTTCTTCTAAGTTTGTTTTCCTTTATATTCCACAGTTATGGCAATTCTTCTTCACCAACTTCAATTTTTTTTATTTCGTCAGGTTCTTTGCTTCAGTGTATTCATTTTCTATTATCCCCCACCACTCTAACCCTAATGTATCTATATATAGAGATAATAATAATGCTTAATGATATTAGGGTTAGGGTTAATTGTGTTTTTGGTCTTAACTTTTCAAATCCCATTAAAAACAAAAACTTAATATTATCTTAAAATATATTATAAAAATATTTAATTAATAATTTCATAAATTAATTAAAGTTTGAATAAATATTTTAACATAAAATATAATTTCAAATTTATGAAAATGTGTGATTAAATGCATGAATGCAATCCTATGTGTCGTAATTATAAAAAACATACCTGAAGTACGAATATCTGGAACTTGAATATTTGTTCGACTTTTCTTGATAAACTTGATAGCAGGCCTAAAAACAAATTTACAAGTAAATATTTTGTCCACGAAAATAGCCAACACTCATAGTCCTTACAGGTTAGAACAAGTGGGGCTATGATATGCATATTTTTGATGATTTACAAGAAGAATAGACAGAACACTTTATTCAAATTATAACATCAGGAGAAGAATATAATCTTGAATAACATAGGATAACACCATGGTAATATTAATAATACTTTAATTTCTCCATTCATATGTCTATGAAGTTTAGACTTCTTGTTTGATAGATGTTTATGTGCTCATGTATTAGGGGAATGCATTGTTTTATAGACCTTTTTTTTTTACCCAAACTTCATCTCATCTCTCTTTCCTACTTTCCTTATGACAACATCATGGTAGTCACTCACCAGCCAAGTATAGGAAAACCACCCAAGAATTATCATTCTAGTGTAATATCATGAATTCACAAAAAATAACTTATATATGTTAAAAGATTATTAGAAGACATTACCACATCGACACCCGAGTGATATAATAATAATTGTATCCCTTCGAAATCTTATTAACACTTTATTAATCTTTTGTCTATAAATATGAAGCTATCATGAATCAAACTAGTATTTTTAATGTCATAATGAACTCTAAATATGAAATTAAGTATAACTCCAATTTGTTACTTTGGTTTGTTGAGTTTTGGTACCCATAAACGTATTACACAGTTGTTCCATACGTTTATGGGCACCAAAATCAACCAAGCTAAGTAAAAAATTGATCTATAAGATCGAAAGAGATGTCAATGACCAAATAGACTAATATCGTACTAGAATGATGGTAAAATGATATGTTAAAAAAAAGATATTGATTTCAACAAAATATTTTATCCTATAGTTTGACTAACAAAAAATAAGAATAGTTTTAGATATGTTGTGTTAAACTTATATCTAGAGCAATTAGATGTAAAAACTCCATTTCTTTATGATGAATTTAAAGAAGAAATTTATATGTGCCAACCAAAAGGTTTTCAAGAAAAGGAAAAAAAGAAAACTTCATTTTGTATGTTAACGAAATCTCTATATGGCTTAAAACAAGTGTCAAAACAAGAGATTTTATTTTTTCATTATTAGTATTATTTACGATAGACTTAGTTCAAATCATTGTAGGTATTACAAAAGGTTTGAATAAAACAATTTTATCATCTTGCTATTATATGTAGACGACATGCTGGTAGCATGCCCCAATATCTTCTGAGTAAAAGAGCACAATTAGCTACAGAGTTTGATATGAAGGAATTAGGACTAGAAAAAAAGATTCTAGGAGTTCAAATTTATTAAGACAAAAAGATGGAAAGATATGACTTTCTTAAAAGAACTACCTAAAGAAAGTCATGCAATGCTTCAACATGCAAGATTGTAAGCTATCTTCACCCCACTTCCTGTCAACTACAAACTATGCTTAAATATGTGTCTTAGTAATGAAGTAGAGAGGATAAAAATGTCTCAAGTGCCACATACATCACTAGTGAAAAGTTTAATATTTACCATGATACGTACAAGACCTAAAAGGCTATTAAGAGGATCCTTAGATATATTAAATGAACCTATAATGTTGCATTATGTTATGGATGATCAAATTTTATCCTTATGGGATATGTTGATTCAAATTTCGCAGGTCATCTTGATAAAAGTTACTCCACTACAAGCTATATGTTCACACTTGCAAGATGTTATATGTTCACACTTGTAAGATGAGTTGTAAGTTGAGTTTTACAACTGTAAATACTTGTAGCATTATCTACAATATAAGCAGAATATATGGAAGCAACACAAACTTGAAAGGAAGCAATTTAGATACAAAAAATAATGAAAGAGCTTAGAATTATGCACCAAAATATCACTTTATTTTGTGATAGTCAAAGTGTTTTACATATTGTTAAAAATCTAGCTTTTCATTCAAGAACAAAACACGTAAGAGTATGATATTACTTTGTTTGAGAAGTAGTGGAGGAAAACAATGTGGATATGCAAAAGATTCATACAAAGAAGAACCTTAAGTAATGAAAAATTTGAGTGGTGTCAATCTTATTTTGACCTAGCAGAAACATTAGCGTCATGAATTATAGAGTCATCAAAACTTGACTTTCAATGGACAAATGTTAAATTATTATAAAGTCAATTTTGACTTATTCTCTTTAGAGAAAGAAGGAGAAGCTATATTAGTTATGTTAATTACAATATTAACCAAAATTAATAATTTTGTAATATTGTAAATTGAAGAGAGCTTTACGGATAAATTGTAAAAGAATATAAAGAAAAAGAAATAGAAAAGAAAAGGAGAGCAAAATAGTACGTATTTGGCTGACTGATGCTAATTTCGTTACGTTTTCTATATAAATATGATAGCATATTAGAAGAATATAATAAGGTAGAACAATTATAATTTTACAATTCAAAAGGAAAAGTTTTTTATTTTTTTCTTCAATTTATTATTTGTAATTTTCTTAGAAAGAGTGAAGTTGTTATACTATTTCTTTTAATACATTGAATTCCTCTTAACCAAATTAACTATTCAATATTTTGATTGTTTTGTTTTTATCTTTATATAGTTCAATTAAGACTTACGTTGAAAGTTCGTTTCATCTGATTAGATCTAGAGTTAGGCTGAAACAATATCCTGACAGCTAAGACTCTACCATCCATGGTCTTTGAGTTTCATGTATAGGGGTTAGGGTTACATTTTAATAAGAGGTGGCTTTAAGTGCATGTTGAAGATTGTTAGGTGTTATGTCCTAAAAGTCACATGACATACCTATAATAACATTTGAATATTGTACTCAATTAATACAATAAATATTTCTTTAAGCATTTATATCATTCAAGTATTGTTTAACATTAGTGGTCTAATAGTAGGCGTTATAGGTATCATTCAAGCATTTATATCATGCTTATTATTCTCCACTAAAAATTGGGTGCCACGCATAAAGTTGTTGCCTGAGCAGCAATGCTAGTCATATGTATATCTCATAACTTCACGATGAGGCGATGACTTGGCTCATTCGCAGATAAATCAGGTTCCTTATTGTTAAAAATAATGTAGCTAGATGCATTAAATGTGAAGTATTACGTACCAAACGACTATTACATCAATTATACATGCATGCGAAACAGAAATACAGTATTAGTGGATGGATGTAGTGTTAGCTACAAGATAATTGCTAAACTGTTAGGCAAATATTATAATACCATTTGTAAAGGAAATAATCTCACCATTATAACTAACCATTATATATATATAGTTTTGCCCATGAAATTGGCAAACACTCAAATACCTAAATAATGAAAATCAAATTAATTTTTGTACCTATTCTGTTGGAATAGTAATATGCGTACATTTCTGCTTCTAATTTGGTTTTATAATTGTAGTTGACTGCATAATTGACCAATATATTTTTAAAATAAAATAAAATAATAGTTATAATTATTATTATTTTGATCAGGTACTTATAATTATACAGAGAGCATTTTTTTTATAGCTAGCTAGCTTTTTCCACTATATTAACTTCAGAATCACAAAAGACAAAAATGTACTTTAATATTAAAATAATTATTAAATACATATTAATTTATACATATATTTATAATTATATCAATTATGATATGTCATACAGTAGTATCCATGGTCCGATCCGGTCCGATTTTGACTAAATTTTTTTTAATCAAATCGGACCGCTCATATTACTCAGACCGGATCGGATCGGACCGGACCGTTTGAAACGGTTTTAAGAAATAAAAATCAGACCGGATCGTTTGATTTATAAAACGATTTGGTCTGATTTTTTTATAATTTAATAAAAAATAATATGAAATTTTTAATATATTATTAAACCAGTCCGATCCGGTTCGAACGGTTTAAAATTAGTACAAACCGGACCATTTGATTAGTAAAACCGAAATAAAAATCAGACCGGATCGTTTGATTTATAAAACGATTTGGTCTGATTTTTTTATAATTTAATGAAAAATAATATGAAAATTTTAATATATTATTAAACCAGTCCGATCCGGTTCGAACGGTTTAAAATTAGTACAAACCGGACCGTTTGATTAGTAAAACCGTTCGGTTTGGTCCGGTCCGGTTTATGGACACCCCTAATGTCATGTATCAAAATAATAGTGTCATGTGGTAATTTTTTTGAAAATGTATAAATTTTTGAATTTATTTTAACAAATGATAAAATATAATTATTTGTGTATAAATTTAAGTGACCTTAATATTAATTCATCTTTTAATTCATATTATATTAAATCATTAACGGATTATTTATTATTATTTTCTGGTGAAGGACATTAAAAGTATTATTAACTTTTGTAAAAATATACAAAAATTTTATAGTTATTAAATTATGTATAAAATTCTTATAACTTTTCTAAAAAGTTAATTTTATTGAGATTAAAAATTAATTATTATTTTTTATTAATTTATAATTCTTAAAATGTTTCTTAAAATGTGTTCTTAATAATGAATATCTTAAAAAATGATAAATTATTAATTTAAAAATAATGTGCATACTTATTTTTTTTTTAAGTTATAAGATTTTTATGTTATACTTAATAAGTATAGAAGTATTTTACAAATTTATAACACCTTTACGCTACTTTATTCCAAAAAAAAAAAAAATCCGCATTAACAACGTATTTGAAAAGAAAGAGTTGGTGACAATTGTATTATAACAAAGCCGACACGCTTTATGGTTGCGATTGAAATCAATCAATCAAAGATAATTAACTGGTGCATGCATGCAATTTAGTCTCATGCTTGATTATTATATATAAGCATATTTGTTATTTATTGAGTTTTTATTTTTTATTTTTTTTGCTAATTTTTTATTTATTGAGTTGACTCCATCAGGTTTAGAAAGAGAAAAAAAACAAAAAACAAAAAACAAAAAGAAGAATATAAACCAAAAGGAAAACAAAGAATGTAGAGCACATGGAATGCAATCAATTTGAATAACACCCAATTTGTGCAGCACAACATGAGCTGTTAGCAAATTGCATGCCTTATGAATATTACGTAAATTAGTCGCATCAATTTAGGAGGATTCCAATCTAGTTTTTGTTTGATCAACTACTACTTGATAAGTATGTAATAAGATTAGGTTTAAACCCTAATATACAACCCAAAGGAAGTGATTGGTAATTTTGATAAGAAAAATGTTAATATAATACATGTATAAAATCTAAGTGTTCTAATATAATTGATTTTATATTAATAAATAGTTTTATTTTTATTTTAAAATTACATATTTTTAATTTAATAATTAATATAATAATGATATACTACTTCAAATATATATAGAAAATAAATTAATATGTATCATATACTTATCATGCGTGTATATTGTGTAGCCCATGTGCATGGTCGAAACATACATGGTAACACTTGTCACTTACGTACCCATACCGTGCATCTATTTATAATATGGGATTTAAGTGTATTTTTTTATTAATAAAAGAAGAAGAAAAGGATTGAGGTGTTTATTTTAATAAAACTAAGAGTCAAGTACACATTTTTTATTAAAAAGGGAGACTAAGTCTTTCAGACAGTTTAGATTTCTTCTCAATATGGCTTCAACGGAAGGACTTTGAAATGAATGAAGTGATTTGTTAAAAAATGATTTTAAGATAAGAATTTGTTTACAAAGTATGTAAAAGTAATATATGAATAATATTATTAAAAAGTATAATTTAAGTTGAGTAACATACTAATACTATTATAAAAAGGTATTAAAATCGGTTAAAAACTGACTTTAAATTAAATAACTTAAAATTTAAAGTTGGTTCACGCGATGAATCGAATTTACGTTTAAAATAAGTTTATCGCGTAAACTAACTTTAAATTTGTTTTTTTTTTTACAAAATTTACTTATTTTCTATTATACTCAAATTAAAACTTGTATTCGATTACTAAATAATAGCAGGAAAAAAATATGTTTAACAAATAATTAAAAAATAAAATATTAATTAATAATAGATCATCATATTCTTCTCCTGATGTTATAATACAAACTTACATATATAATACAAAAATTTATACACATAATAACAGGAAATATATGAATAATAAGTGCGTAAAATTAATAAAAATACTTACAAGAGTAAATGAAGTGACAAAATGAAAGAAATGAAGAAAAAAATGATGTTTTGTAAGTGAGAAATGGATATAAAAAATTTGAGTATTTTGCTCCAAAAAATAGGGGATCTAAAAGATTAGTTAGAGAGGAAGAAAGCCCACTAACCGGTGCTGAAATTGGTGGTCGTAGTTGGTCAAAAAATGAGAAAGAGTGGAGGAAAAGTGGAAGAAGTTTTGAGTTTTTGAGAGTTATGCAGCGCTTGGAATAGTTTCTGTTTAGCGAAGAAAGAAAATAAAAGAAAAGAATTTATCCACGTGTATAGTGTTGGTTCTACGTGTCAACTGACGTTATCCACGTGTGTAGCGTCGATTCTAGGTGTCAACCGATGCTACGCTACGTGGATAGCGTCGGTTGATATGGTAAACCAACGCTACGCTACGTGGATAGTGTCGGTTCCACGTGTCAACCGACGCTATGATACGTGGATAGCGTCCGTTTACCACGTCAACTGATGCTATGTCTTACATGGATAACGTCGGTTCTACACCAAACCGACTTTAAATTCATTACAAGTCGGTTTTTGGAAAAAATCGACTTAAATACCCTTTTTGTAGTAGTGTAAGTCATTATCTTTAAAACGTTTCGCAACTCTGTCCAAATTTGTGCAAATAAACACAACTTTGTCGTCATAAGGATAAAACAACCTAAAATCTTTTTTTTTGTTTCAGAGCTTCACTGTACTGATGAAATTCGAAATGCTACCTCTAAAGTATTTATGTTGCTTGAAAAAATAAAAAAATAAAAAAATAATTTTGAATTTTCTTTTCTTGGGTTTGATGTGAAGAGCAGTTTTTTGGCTATATAAAACTAAGAGTTATGACACTCTTTTTATAACTAAAAAAAGGATGAATGTGTGTATAGCGTTCACACAATAATAGCGAAAACATTCACATAATAATGGAATAGAATGGTTAAAAAAATAATGGTCAGGTTTTGGGTCACTCAGTTTGGATAAGAACAAATTTTATGATTGTTGGAAAGCCACTTTACACACATGCACTTGGCTCAGTTGGTCGGATGGTGGCAACTGTAACACACGTGTGTGATTTCACAATTTTCTAAATCCTCGTCCCTTTTACAAAAGTGGGTATCCTTGAGGCCTAATCTCAATTGTAAATCATTTTCTATATCAACACTTCCTAAGAAATATAGAAAAACAATTTGAATTCACGCTATTTCCAACAGAACTCAAAAAAACCACAAAATTAGCACAAAAAATAGTAACGAAACTTTAGTAATTATTAGATGAAACAATACAAATAACACCAATTGTCCACTATCTTTTAAGTTCTTTACAAGTCTTATAATTCTTTAAAATATATATTTTGGTTTTTTTATCTTTAAGACGTGTATGTATATATATATATATATATATATATACATATATATATATTTCATTAAAATGTACATTATAATGATTTATATTTATGATTCTTTATTTTTTTAAAAAAATCAATCAATTATATATAGTTTTTTTAGGATAAATTTGAAATTTTAAAATAAAATATAGAAAATAATATTTTTCAAATGTATATTAAAAATTTGATTTTTAAACTACAAAAAGAAAAAAAAAACTTAGATTTGAAATGAAAAAATCCAAGTTCTTTTAAAAAAAATTGCACAAGTTTTTTAAAAAATTAAAATTTTGAAAAAGTAGAAAATATGAAGAAAACAAATTTTGGAAGTACAAAAATTAATTTTTTTTAATTCTAAATATGAATCGAATATGATTTTTTATTTTATTTTTAGTGTTTTTTAAAAAAATTGATTTTTTATTAATTTTGAAAATTTTAGTTTTGAGTAAATTAGATGTATAACTTGAAAGATAGATGACTAAAATATACAATTTTAAAAATTATAAGATTTTAAGTATACTTTAAAAAATAAAAAAATACTTTTTGAAAAATTATAACATTTATAAAGACTTTAAACCTTTGAATAATGATCATATACTTACCATGCTTATTGGGTAGCACGTGTGCTGGTCGAAGTATATATAATACCACTTCTCACTTACGGAAGTTAAGTGCATCTATTTATAAAAAAAGATATTTAAACGTAATTTATTTTTTAAAAAATGGAAGTTTCATTTTAATAAAAATATTACTAAGTGTACTCTTTTCGATAAAAAGTGAGATTTAAGTGTTTCAACGTTTTGGATGTCCTCCTCTCATATGGCTTCAATAAAAGAGTTTGAAATGAAGTCATTTATTTAAAAGTGATTTTGAGATAATTATTTAGTTTTCAACATGAAACAATTAGAATTAGGAATGAACATTTAATAATTATTTAAAGTTAAAGTAAAAATAATATTTTTTAAAATTCATAATTATAAAAATAATATTATTTATATTAAATTTATATATTTTTTATTAAAAAAATTCATTCCATCAAATTACATTTAAGGTTCAATTGAATTTTTGATGATATTTAAGTTGTATCACGATAATTTACATTTATTTAATATTTAATTTTATCTAATTTAATAAATTTAATATTATTTGTATATCATTTCTATTATAAGTTTTGGAAGTATTTTTTTTTGTTTGTATAATGTTATTTTAGCCTAGAAGTATAATCATGAAATACTTATGTGTAAATATTATTTAAACCATGTATTTAAAAATACTCCCCCACTAAAATAAAAACCGTTATAAACGGGCCCCCGAAGGGAAGCAAAGTACATAACTCTCCTGTAAATGACTACGGTCTCACCAAGTGGCAAGCAGCCAAGACACAGTACGAAAGCTACCAAATGCAATTACTCGCCACCGCACATGCAAATTCAATTCAACCAGCACTCACATGCGCCTTTTATTACCTCGCAGCCTTAATTTTCACTTTTTCGTGGTAGCCTATATGTCTTTTTCAAAGCTTTTATTTATTATTTTTATTTATAATGTTGATATTATTATAATTGAAATTGTTACTATAATTATTATTTATTATTATAATAATTTTATTTAATATTTGTGATATTAAAATATAATTAATTATAAATAAAAAAATCCATACATTATTATTTTCACAATAAAAATAATAATTTTAATAATATAATTAATCTTTATTAAAATATATATTTTTCTTAAAATTTAATTTTTTTAAGAGAAAAATCTATTTACAATTATGATAAATTTTCAGTATATAACAATCGAGGGAACGGTATTTATATTAATTTTTGTTAATACAAGACAATAATGTATACAAATAATCTCATATTTAAATAATTAAAAAAATAATAAAGTTTATTTTCCAAAAATTCAAAGTAGATATTTAAGAAATTTTAGTCCATTGATAAAGAAAAATATGATTAAGGTAAAATAAAAAATCACAATCATGGACCAATAACACGTAAAGATGAGTATAAAAAGAAAAAAAAACATATTCATATTAATTAAATAATTAATATAAATATTTATAAGATATCATATATTATATATATATATATATATATATATGTATATGTTTGAACTTAGATTCGTACATTTTAAGGATATCTACGTAGGTCTCCATTCGAGGTATTATTGTTCTACATGGTTGATATACACAGGAGATCAACCTCAGAAAAGGTAACGCATTTCTTTCGCTCTTTTCAACTCTCGAATCCGGTCTTGACCACTTAAGATCTTAATAGGAAGCGAGTTGGTACCATCTAGAGTTGGAGACTAGGTTCCTATAAAGGTCTTAAGTGGTCAGGATTAGGTTTGAGAGTTAAGAAGAGTGAAAGAAATGCATTATCTTTCCTGAGGTTGATTTCCTATATATATCAACCATGTAGAACGATAATACCTCGAACGAGGACCTACATAGATATCCTTAAAATATGCGAATTCAAATTCAAACAGTATATATATCACATTTCTGGTTTGATTTATCACATTTTCATTCTTATAAATAATTTTATAATTTTAGTGATAAGTTGTAGAGTCTTTAATCCATTTTCTTAGTATTTTAGTTTTATCATCGAAAAAAGTTAACTTACCTATCAAAATGGTTTTGAAACTCCTCCTATCAATCATTCATAATGTTAAGGTTAAAATTTAGAGGAAGTAAAAATTGGCTTCAAAAGTATTATTTAAAATTTGCCATATTTATAAACATTAGAACCACTACGCCAAAACTCAATATTAAAATCAGTTATTAACTTACTTTAAATTGGGAGACTTAAAATTTAAATTTGATTTACCGTGTGAATTGTCTTTAAATTTTGTATTTTTTACACATTTTTTTTACTATACTCAGAACCTATATTCGATCACATAATAGCAGAAAAAACAAAAAATATGTTTAAAAGAGTTTAAATACTACAAATAATTGAAAAATTAAATATTAATTAATTATTTGAGAATTAAATTTATTACAAAAAAATAATTTATATACAATACACACACACACAAATATATATATAACTTAAATTACAAATAAAATGATGTCGTCTCTATTGTCATGGATTTTGTGATATTTCCACTTTATTTAAAGAATAGGAAGCTTGGTTTGCTTAGAATCACCATCATAGTGACAAAGAAACTAGGCAATAGAGATGAGATAGAGTTTGAAAAAAAAATTAATCCATATAACAATTCATTCTCCTAAATACATTAGCACATAAACATCCATCAATCAAGCTGCCCAAACTTTAGAGACACAAGAATAGAGAAATTAAAGCATTATAAAAATTACCATGGTGTTGTCTTATGTTATTTAAGATCATCAGATTTTTCTCCTAATTCTTCTTGTGATGTTATAATTTGAATCATATGTTCTGTCCATTCTCCTCGTAAATTATCAAAAAATTTCATATCATAGCTCGACTTGTTTCAATCAAAGAACTACATTTAATTAAATTCAAAATAAGAATATAATATCATGAATTCATAAAAAAAAACCTATATATGTTAAAAGAGTATATTAATAAAAGAGATTGTCACATCGACACCGGAGTGATATAATAATAATCTCATTCCTTTGAAATCATATTAGCAATGTATCAATCTTTTGTCTATAAAATATGAATCTATTTGGAATCAAGTTAGTATTTTTAATGCTATAATGAGCTCTAAATATGAATTCAAGTATAACTCCAATTTGTTACTTGGGTTGATTGAGTTTTAGTGCCCATAAGCTAATGCTTTTGTATTTCCTTGGGGTGAAATAATAATTACTCTTGAAAATATGATGATTCTTGGTGGATTTCCTGTACTTGGTTGGCTAGTGATTACTATGATGTTATCATACCAGGGAACTAGGCAAGAGAGATGAGATAGAGTTTGGGCAAAAAAACAGTTGGTTCATAAAACAATTTATTCCCTTAAATACATAAGCATATAAACATCCATCAAACAAGCTGCCCAAACTTCAGACATAGAAATAGAGAAATTAAAGTATTATAAAAATTACTATGATGTTGTCATATGCTATTCGAGATCATCAAATTCTTCTTTCGATTCTTCTTGTGATGATATAATTTGAACCATGTGTTCTGCTCATTCCTCTCGTAAATCATCAAAAAATTGCATATCACAAGCCGACTTGTTCCAACCAAAGAAATACATGTATTTAAATTCAAAATAAGAATGTAATATCACAAATTCACAAAAAATAACTTATATATGTTAAAAATGTATATTAGTAAAAGAGATTACCACATCTTTAATTAGAATGTTGATATTTGTGATGATTTCGCTCATAAACTTCATGACTCCATCATTTTGTTGTGGAATCTACAATAAACAAGTGTACATGATTTTCCATATTCGAACATCTTTATTATTCAATAGTAAAATTAATTAAATTATTAATATTCGTTTGTACATACCATAACTTTGTCCCATATAAGCTTATGAGATTTTTTAAAGACAATGCCCCTACTCTTGTTCCACAACTTTCATACTCTATCAAAGTTTAAAACGAATAGTTTTTTTATTAAATATTACAAAAAATAATAGAAGAAAAATAACTAGCTATAACTTTTACATTTCAACAACTGTTTTTCTATATTTACTCAATTCTATTAAAGCTGAGTCACAGTACCAAACATAATTTCCATATAGATTAAGGATTATCAAGATCCAATGATCTTGGCCTTACTTGAACTTTAGTGTCCAAGGGATTATCAACTTTTGATTTATGTTAAGTGTTAATGTTCTATCACATAATTGTTTAGCTTTGATACTAACATCCTTCTCTTGATATTGATTGACAAATGAACAATCATAAAACATTGCTAAATGTGATGAGTGCTTAACTTGAAGTCGATAATAACATGCTCTATATAAATATAATTATATATATTCTACATAAATGAAAGTTATTTATTGATTGAGGATTCACCTTGTCCACACTTGAATTATACTTAAATCGATAATTTGATATTCAAATAGCTACAATATGCACTCGATCGATATATATGATTGACTAATGTATACACTAGAAATTTTCCTAAGAAGTGGCACAGTTCATCCATCATTTATGCTAATCTTGCTCACAATAATAGTTATCAAAGAGCCAAGATTTTTTGGTGAAGTTTATAGCATAATCATAACTATACTTTTTCCATGGCTTCTTTTTAAATGACTTAGTGCGCGAGGATTGACTACTAGATATAGTTTTACCATGAGATACTTGCTTTGTATCTCTTAAATATACCACACTTACTAATTATGGTATAATAGACTAAATAAGAGGTATTATATATGTTAGTAACAATAAAAGAATAATAATATAATAGAAGTAATAAAAAAAAGTGTTATCTTAAATAAAAGAATAACATGTCAAAATTTATCAAAAATTGACTCGACGACCAAGCCACATATTGTCAAATCGTTTCTTGGATTGTGGTAGCATCAAAAGGCATAAGTAGTGGACAATCATAAAGAAATGATTGATTAATCAATATTCTCCAATAATTTGATAAATATTGATTATGAATCATTCGATTATCGCTCAATTATTGTACCGTTCTAATAGCAATATAATACGTTGATGATGGATGTTTCAACAAATATTTAATATTTTATAAAAAATTTAAGTGTTATATATAATAAAAAATAAAAAAAATAAATTATCTAGATAGACTTTAAATATTACCATAAATGATTCATCAAATAAAGAAGAATTTCTATATAAAATAGGATATTTTTATCAAAACATTTATCATGATGTGATGAATGATAAGATTGGAATGTTGAAATTAAGAGCACATGCAAAATGGAGCAATAAGATTCATGTTCCATATGAAAATAATAAACTGATTTTGATTAATGACTTAAATAGAATATGATTCTCAGCTTGTATTTGTTTCTGCTTGTGAGATAGGAACCTACCTGATTCATCTAAGGTGTTATATATATATATATATATTAAATATTAATTGTTATTAATAATCTTAATTTCCCTTATGTAAAATAAAGTAAATGATTGAGATTTAAATACTCTCATCTTAACTTAATATTTTGCCGGTTTTTCAATAAACTAGCCAGGTTTCCCAGAACCAACTTTTTTTAGTAATATTTTTCCATTTTCCAATGAACTGTAGAAAAAATTCAACACATTTTAAAAATTGGAAAATTTTTGTCCTCCATACTTATTTCAACGATTTTCTTAAATTGGAAAAGCTTTTTATTTTTAGGGGATTAAAAACTGAATAATGTATTTTATAATAATAAAAGGAAATGTATTTGAATATTCTCGAACAACTGGGATAATATTTCAAATGATACTTAAATTTAACATATTTTTACTTATATGAAGATTTATAAAATATCTAGAATACTTATAAACTTTATGATTAATATTATCGATGTCTTTAAAATTTAATAGTGTTAATTTTTTCATCAATTATTATTCATATTCTTATTCCTTCATTCTAATACCAATTATTTTGGATCGTATAAATATTTTAAATCGGGATCAATGTTGACTAAGTTGACTTATTTGATAGTCTTTATCTATTTGTAAAATGTAATAATATGTTTAAAAAGTTTATTATTTATTGGTATAAATATAATTTTTTTTATATTCATTACAATTGTAGAATATTTTTATCCCGTTGTATAATATATTATGTTATTCATTATGCTAATTACTTATTTCTAATTATGAATCTATTAATTATCTTTTAAATTTAAAATTATTCTTTAATTTATTAAACCTAATAGATCTAATTTATGTATTAATGTTTCAATATTCATAGGTATATTTTTACTAAAGATTGATATTTTCAGATCTTAATTATTATCATGATAAGTTATTTGTATTGAATGCACATTATTTTGTCATATTTGTAGTATACAAACAGATTTTTTTTTGTGTACATAAAATGTACTTATAATATTCAAAGAAGTAGCATCAAAACATTAAATTTTTGAATTCTTATTCTTCTATTCTTACATATTTTTGACTAAAATAGTCATTTAAGGTCCTTGAAACATGATGACTTATGAGGTTCATGATAGCTTTAATATAATCTATATAGATGTCTAACAAAGTATTAAATTTTTTAAAATTTTCAAGACGAGTTTCATAATCATCATCTTTAAAATATTCGTTTAAATGACAGAGATAGCCTTTATTAAAATAATAGAATCAAATTTTTATCTTTAATTTTATTTGGAATTAGTTGTTTATTTTTAAAAAATAGTTTCCATTTTCCTATTTTAGTATTATGACTTAATATAAACAAATATTTAAACATTCAAGATTATTATCTGGCTTAAATTTATAATTAGTATACCTGAATTTAATGGGTCTACCATGATTTTAGCTACTGTTCGTCTTTTTTTTTTGTTACACTGATTATGCCTTAGCTTGCTCAAACCTTAACGCCCTCTTGGAAATGGTAAGCCTTCTGCATCCATATATAAAGATGTTGTCCAATATTTGACTTACTAGGAAAGAGTAGTAGAACTACATTTTATTCATAGGATAATAATTATTAAAACTTAAGGCCAACTAAGAACCTTGACGGGATTCTTAGCCTCTCATACTTACTGGGTATATCATTATTGGTTTGGGATTTTTAGATAGAACAGATTTTCATGCTAGAATTTTAGTATTTTTTAGAGTAGTATGCTCTAGATTTCTGTGTATTTGGAAATGAAAATAATGGTTTCTTTTATAGCACAATGAATCCCCGTTTACAAGAATAAAATTCCTATTTTCTCCTTGCTTGAATAATTTATCTATTTTTTTCTTTATTCTCCTTTTTTGTTTTCTACCAATGGTCCTTTTGATGATGTTGATGATGACGCATCGTCATCTTCTCTATATTTGACATAGTGGATGCATTTGTGATCTTTGATGGCTTTTTTGATATAGAAGCAGAATACCTTACTTATTTTTTTGACCAATTTCTAGATTGTTGTTAAAATTGGCTTCATATTTGGAATTTTTTTTACCATCTTCTTTTGACAAAGCTGTGCTGCTATATGAAATGATGCTGACTTTACTAGTTGAATAATTTACTTTGATCTCAGTAGAATTTTCAATCTTTTGAAGTTCATAGTAAATTTGGCCTAACATTTGACTTATGAGTACATAAAGTTCTTGTGTATTGAATTCCTTTTCTAGAAGTGCCTTGGTTTAGGAACTTTTCTGTTTGTATTTGAAATTTCTATCTTAATGAAGTGGTATGGACTGATATATCCTTCCTCATTCCAATCGATTAGTGAACTAAAAAATTTAAGATAAGCAGGTTTGTCTCCTACTTTAATCTTCTTTATGAAGTTCTTGATTGCTCTTTTAAAATTCTCTCGAAAATAATTTAATTCACTTAAATTAATTCCCGAATATATATTTTCTATTAGTTATGCATGGAAAGCTTTATAGACAAATATTGGATAATCTCCTTCCAAGATATTGAATTTACTTCCTACATGAAATTTCTTGTCTGTGGTGCAGAACTTCATATCTTCAATATATTATTGGGTAGATTTTCTAGCCATGTTATAGAGACTCAACCATTGTGGTTTGTTGAGGTTTTTATATTGGCCTTTCTCATCTTTAATGATTTGAGAATTTCTGGGGGATGTCTCCTTGAATAACACTGAATGCTTTATTATCCTTAATGTCTCTGGGAGAAATGCTTTCCTAAATAGGATTGAGGCTTTGCTATTTTCCCTAGATTTTTCCTCTAGAGTTTTAGCTTCGGTGTTTTTTATTTGGCATAACTACCTTCATTTCTATTCTACTAGTGTAGGCTTTTTGAGTTACTCCACTAAATCTGAGAATATAAAAATTGACTTCTACCCAATTGTTATAAATTCATGGTCTTGAGCTATTATATACCACATAAACCTTTTTATATTCTTCTTTATCTACTTCATCTTCCCAGATAAGTTTTTTGGTTTTAGAAACTTTACTTTCTTTTGAACTATTAGGTTCTTCTTTTTCATTTTGAATTCTTTCTTTAGAAGTTTCATCTTCTTTAGATTGAATTTTTAATGAAGATTCTTCTTTGAGGTTTTGGATTCTAGAAGTTATTTTGAACAATTAAGTTTTTCCTGTTTATTACTTGTCTCCATAAGTGATTTCTCGAGATAAAACAACTCAAGTTGTTCATGTAGGATTTTTATCTCTTTTTCCTTTATCTTAATTTTGATGTCAAGATGTTCCATTCCTAAAAGCATAAAAATAGTTACAGTTGCTAATTCTCTGGTAAGAGCATCTACTAAGCTATTCTTATGTATTGGAAGATGTTTAATATCAAAATTGTAATGGTTGAACCATTGTTTCCATTTGACTAATCTTCCTTGTTTGTAATCATCTGTAATATTAGTTATTAAGAAATAACTAAAATTCTTGTTATCTGTTCTAACAATTATTCTGAAGCTTATAATATTACAAATTTCTTAATGGCATTTTTAACAACTAAATATTATTTTTCATTACTGTGGTAATTTAATTATGGACCTTGGAAGGATCCTGATGAATATCTATAAAGATATTCATCTTTGTCATCTACTCTTACTTTTAGAACTACTCCCCAATATTCTTGGGAAGCATATGTTTCAATTATAATTTTATCATCTGGTCTTGGATGGTATAAAGTTGGAAATTTTTTTACCTTTGCTTTTACTTTATACATATGCAGAGTATATTTTTCTGTCCATTTCCAGATATGATCTTTCTTTAATTTTGCTTGTAAAGGTTTTCACATTTCTGCAAGTTTCTTGATATATGCTTTTGCATATGCTAAGTATCCTAATAATCTTTGTAATTGGTATTTGTTTTTTAATTCACTAGGAAAACCCTGAATGTTATTTAGTATATGGAGTTTTAGATTATGTTTTTCATCTTCAATTTTCAACCCTAAATATTTAATTTTTTGTTGAGCCAGTAATGCTTTCTTTTTAGAGAGAATAATGCATTTGTTTCTACATTCTTGTAGAATATTAATAATATCTAATTAATGTTTATATAGTTTATTACCGAAGACAAAATATCATCTATATAAACACAATCCATTGGAATTGTTCTTGAGGGTAGTTAAATGCTGTTAATTTTTGAGATTCTTCATCCAATCTTATCTGCCAAAATATGCTTTTGCAATAAAAACTTGAGAAGTATTTATTTCCTTTTATTAATGATAATAATTTTTCTTTCTTTGGAATGAAGTATCCATCATTAATGATTTATTTATTTAATGCTTTGAAGTTTATTACTATTCTCTTTTTCCTCTTCTTTTCTCAACTTCTTTTTCAACTAAAAATACTAGACTAGAATGAGGTGAATTACTTGGTATTATGACTTTTAATTCCAAAAGTTCTTAAATTTGTTTTTAAAATTCAATCCTGTCTTGTGGAGTATAAATCATTTGTTTTACTCTTATGACTTTGTTAGGATCTCTTAATTTTATGTTAACTATTGTCTTGTATTGATTTATTTTTGGATCAAAAGGATTTTTTGAACTGACTATTTTTAATATTTTTTTGGTGCCTGTTAGGGCTTTATCTTCCTGTATTTCATTGAGAAAATAGTTTTTTCTTCTTCTATATCTAATGAAATATTTTCTAAATAAGGTGTTTGTTATTCTATTTCACCACATTTTCGTTTTTTATGCTGTTGTATAAAAGTTGGGTTTGATACAGCTAAGGTTTTTCTTATTTTTGATATATATATGGTATCACTATATAGTGTTGTTAGACTTAATTTCTCTAAATATTGTATGAAAGGTTGATATAGGTTTAGAAAATTATTTCCTATTAGTAAATCAACTCTTGTTTCTTGTTGATATATGGTAGGAATGTGAAACTTTTCTCCTCATTTCATTATATCTATATCTTTTAATACTTTATTAAGATTTATTGTAGTATTATTAGAAATTCTTACAATTCCTGCTTTGATATAGATACTATTTGGATTTATAATACTATACAAATCACTCATCTTTTGATGAATAGTACCCATAATCCGAGTGTTCATATTCTAAGTCAATTGTTTCTTCCTTAGTTTCTTCTGATAGATAAATACTATAAGCATCATATATATCAGATTCCTCAATTGGCTCTAATTCCATTTGGAAAGCTTTCTCTAAGATTTTTGCTTTTTGTGAAAATTAATTTTTAAATTATTTTCTATGTTAAAGCCTGCTTGGACATTCGTTGGTATAATGTCATTCTTCATTATAAATCCAACATCTTCATTTTTTATTTTGTGAAGGCCAATAATTCCTGTTTTTGGGTGGTTTATATTTCTTCCTCCTAAAATATCTTTTCTTATAGGTTTCCTTATTAAATATCTTTTTATATTTTTGAAAGTCTTGTTTTTTTGAATTTATATCTTTTAAATCTTTTATATTTTTTTATATTTTTGTTTGTAAGGTTTTATGTTACATTCATATTTTTCTGGTATTTTAAAGTCTTTTGTATCGCAACATATTTTATCATTTTCTCTTATTTGTTTATATTTTTTTCTTTCTTGACATTTAATAATTATCTAACTTTTAAGGCTTCTTATTTTTCCTCCCAGAGTATCTCGTATATTTTTTATTTCTATGTTCCCAACTTTCTGTTATAGTTTTATGTAATATTTGAGGTAATTTTTGGAAAAATATTTCTTTATAAGTTATTTGCATAGAAGGTGGTAATTTATAATAATATATTTCATATTCATAAATAAAAGAATCTATGTAACATATGTCATAAATTTCCATATTTGTTAGATGCCATTTAGCTTCATTGATTTCAATTTCACTAGATTCAATGATAGTTCTTCCTTTATCTTCTCTAATAAATTTCTTATATATTTCACTTATTATTGTATCCAAGTATTCTCTTTCTGTGAGAGTATTCCCTTGAATTAATAAATGTTGTTGATATGTTAAGTTTGAAAATCAAATCTTAACATTTCGTATCATTTTATGAGCTACTAGTACCTTACAGATTGAAGGATTTGTTTGGGTAGTTTGAGAGGTTTGTATGAGCACACTTATACCACTAACCCATTCATCTAAGGCTTTGTTCCTATCTCTTATATAGCATGAATCTAAAATATCATACTTATAATTATCATAGAGTTTGAATTCTAGTGAGATGTTACCTCTAGTTCCCCAATGCAAACCATCCTTCATTTTAGGTGGTTGTCTTCTTCTATCTGTGGTGTCAGTTATTCTGTTCTTTGCTTATTTATTTCTCCTCTATATGGGTCAGATGTTCCTTCTTAATAAGAAATAGGTAATAAAATTGGTTTCATGTGACCTTTTAGGGTCATAATTTATGGTTCAGAATTAGTTTTACTGATTACTGTCATATCATCATCTTCTTTGTTTGTACAAAAGTTTTCATTATAATGTTCTTCTATTTCTTCATTATTATTTTGGTTTTATTATTTTTTGAAGTTCCTAATTTTTTTTCTATTTTAATAAATTTATTTTGTCCATATATTGAACTATTATGACTATTTGTTAAAGAATATGCTACTAAATAATGTATTTAAAATGAATGATTTCTTTCTTTCATTAATTCTCCTTTTTCAAATTCATAAGCTAGACTTAATACTTGGTTTAGGTTTTTATCATGGATATTAATAGCAAATCTAGGATATACTATAAATTTAAATTATTGGTATCCTAAGTTACCATGGATCATTTCTAGTAAAACATTTTTTCTATTTATTATTCATTTATCTAGTAATGTTATTTTTATTCCTGTATCTATTCTTTCTTTGAATTAAACTTTTATTAATATTTGAATTCCTCCTAAATGGATGTATCCAAATTTTTCTTTATCTTTTTGGGAAATTTTAGATAGCTTGTTTAATATAGTTTCTTTATTAATTAATGGTATATTATACATTTCTTTTGTATCTGTAATATTACTACTCATTTTTTATTACTTATTTCATAATAAATTGTCTTTTATGGGGAATAATATTTTTAGAGATGAGAATGATTATGGGTAATTAAATTCATCTCCTTATTTAAGATTTAATTTTGCTTTTTGAATTTCTTTAAATTTCTTTTTACTTAATACCATTTTTTGTAAAAAAAAACATCATGAGATCTCTTTTGTTTCTAATTCTACTATTTTTTGGTTTATTTTTTCTTCTTCCATTTTATGAACGTTACTATTTACTTTTAGATTTAACTTCTGTAAAGTTTCAGGGATATTTTTAAATTTTTTGAAACTTTAGGAGTATTTTTGAAGATACCTCAAAGCATGAGGGTATTTTTGATAATAATCCAACTACATGAAAGTCAATTATTCATTTGATTCAAATAGATAATTGTTACGTAAATGAGGGGTACAAAAGTTAACTTATGAAATCTTTTCGTGAGCTCTATATCAATTCGACCAATCAGTCTTACTACATGAATTGAGCAATTAACACAATGAATGTACAAAAAAAATTCTCAAGTCAATACACAACAAAAGCAATTTACTGTAAAAAAGAAGAAAATGAGTAAAAATACCAATGACAGTATACCTCATAGGCTTATGTTCAGGCTAATAACATGTATAAACATAACAAACATTACACAACATACAAGACAGTAATCCATATTGAAAAGCTATAAGTGATTTTCAATCTCTTCAAGACCTCATACGTGGAAACATATTTGATAAATGATAGTTGTTCTTTCATAGCATGCAATCATACATTATATAACAAACCATAATAAATAGTTCAACACTTGGTATATTATTAGGGTAGGGAGACACAAACTCCTTAAAGACACACTAGAAATGCATGATCAAAAAGCAGAATTAATAATTAGAAAGTTATAGGCATGTTACAAGAAAAGGAAAGAAAACATGTAACTATGCAAAACAAATAAGCTTTCTAATTAGAGTCAAAATCTAGTATGATAGAACATACATAATAGAAACAAAGATTATACTAATACATAGGTAGATCATGCATAACAATAGATATAACGAGATAAACACACATAGAAATCCTAACTATGTGATAACATCCTTGGCTTGCTTAAGGTAACCACTCAACAACAAACAACCTACTAAACAATAAAATAGTTACACTATAAGAAAAATAAAACCACTATTACCTCTATCAATCGGGATATCTATCCTAACTACTTATTGTTGCTCTTGTTTATTGCTTTCGCAATGACCTGATTTGACACACAAATTCGGTTCTCCTTCAAATCATACACCACCCAATGTGGTGGGATCAGTGACTATAAACCAATAATAAGAAGTATAACTACTCTTAATCTTGAGTACTACCCTAAAAATTATTACATTTTTGAGTACGGTGAAGATTTTCTAACAATAATTGAAAAAATGTGAAAACATATTAGGGTCTATTTAGTTATGTTTTTGAATCTCATGGAGCGCTTTTAATAAAAAAAATGTTTTCCGATCAAACATGAATTTTTTATATCATAAATGCTTTTGATTTTAAAAATATATATTTCATACTTATTGACAAAAGTATATTTTAAATACTTTTTTAAAACTACTATTTAAAACCATTAAAAAAACACAAACAAACATACTTTTAATTTAGTTAATTTTCAAAATCTCATTAGCTTCCTACCATTATTGTTATTGTTATTTATAAATAATTAAATGTTTACATATTTATAAATAAGATTTAAATTTAAAATATTTTATAAATTTAAATAAATTATATGTCAGTAACATTATATTTATTTATACATTTAAATTTTTGATTGCACTGACTATAGACATTATCGACCTTAAGAATCAACCAATGGTCTCAAGGCTTCATTTACACGTGTTTAGCATACCCAACCCAGGTACTTCGTATAAATTTGTAAAACTTTGATCTATCTACAAAACAATAATGTATAAGACACTTGCACAAACATGTATTATATTTTAATATTTTTAAAATGATGTTAATTATTTTTTTAATTGTAATATACCTCATAAAACTTTTATATCAGCTACGTATCTACCTCACATAATACTTATTTACCTATCTTACATAAAACTTTCTCTTTGCATAGAGTGTTGTTTTTTCTCTCTAAACTATTCGATAACCAATTGAGTAGTTGCTAGAAGTTCCTCAATAACTTCCATCATTCTATTATCTACGATTTCAGTCCTTTAAGTGCATGTTTATTTACTCTTTGATGAACAGAGCACCTGATACATGCATATATATATATATATATATATATATATATATTTCAATTTGGTACCTAAACCTGTTCTAAGTATTGAAAACTGAGAGAAAATTCAATTAATCTTCAGTGAATTGTTCTCTATACTATTATGATATCAAAGAAAGGTTTAGAAGCCTCAAACCATACAAACCATTATAATTTTCGTATAAGTGGTAAAATTTGATCAATGACATAAAGTATATTTTCAACTCCTTTTTGCTTATGCTGTGTTTAAATTTGCATTCATATGTTTTCCTGAATGTTTCTGGATCAAATTATGATCCAACATTTGATACCATAGCCATTTTGAAAACAACCCTATTTTGCTCTACTTCACGAGGAATTGAAAATTTGGATTTTTTATTTGGCTTGTTTTTGATGCATATGGAAATTGTAAATTATTTCAGTATTGATATTTGAATGATCATATGAATTAAAACTTGAAAAATCATGAAGAAAATAAATTCAATTTGTCGTGTTCAATATTGATTTTTTTCCAACAACCATGGTAATTCGATTCAAACTCTTTTTCATTTTCACCCATTTCATTAGTTGATCTCTTTCGTTTCCCTACCTTGGTGAGTTTTTTTTTCATCTTTCCATATCGTTTGAATGTCATCCCATTCAATTTCCTTAATATCTCAATACCTCGCAAAGGTTGAGTTGCATGATCGTGATCTTGTTCAGCATCGAACGGTTTCTTTTGGTATCTAAACTTGTGTCCAGATGGCAAAAATCTCCTATGTCTTCTATAAGACATCTTTTTTCCGTGAACAAGATAATTTGCATAAGTTCCATCACTACATATAGGATATCCCTTGTAACCTTTTGTTGCATGTCCTGATAAGTTTCCATAGGCAGGAAAATCATTAATTGTCCATAAAAGGACCCCCTTCAACTTAAATTATTCTTCTTATGTGCATCGTAAACATTTACACCATCATTCCACAACGTCTTTAAATCATCTATCAGAGACTACAAATATACATCAATATCAACACCGGGTTGTTTCGGGCATGAGATCAATAATGTTAACATCATGAATTTTCTTTTCATACACAACCAGGGAGGAGGGTTGTATGTTACCATAATTACTGACTAACATCTATATCTACTACTGAGGGAACTATGTGGATTAATTCCATCAACAGCAATGGAAAAACGAAGATTACGTGGATCAGATGAAAATTGAGGAGATAAATTATCTACTACTTTCCAATTTGGAGAATCATAAGGATGACGTAGCACCCCATCATCAGATCGATTATCTGAATGCCAAGTCAACATCTTTGATGTATATTTACTATTGAACAACCTTTGAAAGCAAGGAATCAGAGGAAAGTACCAAAGAACCTTTGCAGGCACGCCTTTCTTATGTGTTGTACTCTCATTTGTACCATGCTTCCATCTCGATTCTTTACACATAGGACAATCATGTAATGTCTCATATTCTTTTCTATAAAGAATGCAATCATTAGGACAAGCGTGAATCTTATGATATTCCATGCCAAATTGACTAAAATATTTCTTCACTTCATACATTGAAGATGACAATTCAATACCCTCAGGAAACATATCGACTAGTAGATTTAGTAATTCTGTGAATCCCTTGTCAGAAAAACCATGTTTTGCCTTCACATTGTACAAATGAACCAATCCCAACATTTTAGTGTATTTTTTTCATTTTGGATACAACGGTTTTTCGGCATCTTCTATAAGTTTATTAAAGGTTTCGGGATCATCCTCACGTAATTCATCTTCAACACCATGAAACATATTTTCTATCTGTACATTATGATAAGATGTATGTAATCCACTCACATGCTTATTATACTTTTCCCCATGAGTATTATCAATATTTTCTCCATGATAATACCAACATTTATAGCTCAATAGAATACCATTACGGATAAGGTGATACTTAACCTCATCAAATTCATGAAATCGCTCATTTTTACATTTAACGCATGGGCATCGAATCATACTACTGCCAGTATTACTAGTTCTACAAGCAAATTCCATGAAACTTTCAACTCCAGAAATATAGTCTTGCTCAATTCTACACTTTGACATCCAAGATTTGTCCATTTTCTATTAATGACATTAATTAAACATATTACTTAATTATGTATACAATGAATATATTTCAAGTATTATTATATATAAATTTCCTAATTATTAGAATATATATCAAAACATACATAATGCAAAACAGTTATCATTTTAATCATTTTACAAAACCATTTCTATACAAATTAAAAAATAAGAAACATGTTTCATGAATATATAAAAACCAATCACGCGGTTGATTCTAATTTCTAAACATGTTACTATATCATAATTAAAAAGTAATATTAATTATACGTATATAAATAAATTTATCCACACAAACCCACACAACATTTCAGATATTATTGAATACATACAATAAGTCAAACATTATTACAAGCAAAATAAAAAACATAACTAAATCAAAAATTTATACAAAATATAAAACAAACTGATCGAATAATAAGCTAGCTACATTCTGCATAAACTAAGTCAAACATAATAACAAACAAGATATATACCTAAATCAATAATTTATACAGAAAATGGGTATAATACAATTTTAATATTTTTCTCAAAAAAATAGAAGAGTTGACAAATAATGTGAGAAGAGAAATATAACTTACAAAACGACGTTACAAATGGTGGTCGGAAATTTAAAAAGAAGGTGGCGCACGGTGTAGATTTTGGGAGAAAATGGAGAAGAGTGAGGAAGAAAATGGAGGAGAGAGAGGAAGAAAACTAGATTCTGCGTAAAAAAATTTCCCGAATGTGGATATATTAGGTGGATAGTGTCGGTTGACGTGGCGAACCGACACTATCCACGTGACGTAGCGTCGGTTCTCCATATCAACCGACACTACGTCACGTGGATAGCGACGGTTCTCCACATCAACCGACGCTATCCACGTGACGTAGCGTCGGTTGACGTGGAGAACCGACTTTAAATTCATTATAAGTCGGTTTTTTCCAAAAATTGACTTTAAACAGCGACTTATATACCCCTTTTTTGTAGTAGTGTGTACGTGATCACATCATGCTCATGAGGGATATTACGACCCAATTGAAAACATTAGAGGTTGAGATGTGAGAGCCTTTCTTGGTTCACTACATCCTTGGTACCTTACCTTAATAGTATGACCCTTTAAGATATCCTATAACACATATAAGGACAAATGGTTTATTAATGAGTTGTTGACCATGTGTGTTTAGGAAGAGGGCATGCTGCTTATGGAGAAAAAGGAAAATGTGAACTTGACTACCTCTGGGAAGAACAATAAAAGGCATCAAGCCAGGGACAAGAGGAAGGGAAAAATCCCTCATTAAAAAGACATTAAGAAGGAGATTGTGTGCTTTTTTTGCAAGAAGAAGGGGCACGTTAAGAAACAATGCTCCAAGTTCATGAAATGGATTCATAAGAAAGGTACTCAACTTTCATTTGTTTGTTATGAATCCAATATGATTGATGTTAATCATAACACATGATGGATTGATTCTGGATCTATAATCCATGTTACCAATTCATTGCAAGACTTGCAAGACCTGTGGAAACCAGTGGGAAGTGAGCATACCGTGTATTCAGGAAATAAGATGCCCTTACATTGGAGGCCATTGGAACGTGCAATGTTTTTTAAGTAGTGGTTTCATTTTAAATTTGAAAAATACATTTTATATTTCTAGTTTTTCTAGGAATTTAATTTTAGTATCTAGACTTGTATCTGATGGTTATTCCTTTAACTTTTTAGACTCTGGTTTTAATTTATTTTATAAATTTGATGTCATTGGATATGGTACTTTGTTTGATGGCCTTTTTCTCCTTAATATGAAAAATGATGACAACTATACAATTATGCACATTCATGAAAATATTGGTACTAAACGTTGCGTTGTGAATGAAGTCTCTTCCATGTTATGGTATCAGAAATAAATTGGGACATATCTCCATTGAGAGAATTCAGAGGTTAGTAAATGATAAGCTACTTATTACTCTAGATTTTAGTGACTTTGAGACTTGTATAGATTGTATTAAGGGCAAGCAGACTAACAAGTCGAAGAAGGGTGCCAAGAGGAGCTCTGAATTATTATAAATCATACACACATACATTTGTAGTCTAGACATGGATGCATACCATGATAAGTACTTCATCTCATTCATAGATGATTACTCAGAATATATGTGTCTCTACTTGCTTAACAGTAAGAATGAAGCACTAAATGCTTTTAAGGTGTTTTAAAGTTGAAGTAGAGAAACGATATTAAGATTGTGAAATCAGATAGTGGTGGAGAGTACTATGGTAGATACATTGTGAGTGGACAAGCAAGTGGCTATTTGCGGGGTTTCTTCATGAGAATGGGATTGTTTTTCAATACAGTTTTCCAAGCTCTTCGGAGTTGAAAGGAGAAACCGAACATTGTTAAATATGGTGCAAAACATGCTTGCTAGTACCAAACTTCTTGAGTCCTTGTGGACTGAAGCTCTTAAGATGACAGCGTACATATTGAATCAAGTTCCAACCAAAGCTATCCCAAAGGCACCTTTTGAGTTATGCAAGGGTTGGAAACTGAGTTTGGGGTGGTTCGTTTGAAGTAAGAGTCTATAATCCACAAGAAAAGAAGTTGGACCCAAGGACCATAAATGGGTATTTAATTGGATATGTTGAAAGGTCTAAGGGATACAAGTTTTATTGTCCATATCATAGCACTAGGTTTGTGGAATCAAGAAATGAAAAATTTCATGAGAATGACTTGATTAGTGAGAGTGATCGATCCTAAGGCATTGGTCTTGAGAAAGATCATTCAGATGCTCAATGTGCCACTTCAAGTAATAGACTGATCGTTATTGTTAACCACACACCTCGAGTATAAACACATGTTGTAGAACCAGTCCTAGAAGTACCACAAGTTGTTAATCCTGATCCAGTAGATGTTGAAGTTCAAAAAACGCCTGAAGCTATTGAATAACTAGCTAAACAACATGATCCTGTTGCTCAGGAGAATTTTGATGCAACATTTAGAATATCTATTAGAGTAAGGAAATCAGAGATTCCTAGTAATTATGTAGAGTATCTACAAAAGTGTGACTACAATGTTGGAGACGAAAATGATCTTGAGACATTTTCACAAGCTATGAGTTCTAAGGTTTTGAAATTATGGTACAATGCCATGGAAAAAAAGATGGATTCTATGGCGGCTAACCAAGTCTGTGATCTAATCAAGTTGCCTGATGGTGTAAAAGCCATTGGATGTAAATGGGTTTTCAAAGCAAAGAAAGACTCACAAGGCAACATTAAGAGACATAAGGCAAGACTCGTTGCCAAAGGATTCATTCAAAGGGAGAGAATCGACTACACTAAGACATTCTCTCTTGTATTTAAGAAAGATTCACTTCGTGTGACAAGGAATTGGTTGCCCATTTTGACTTGGATTTGCATCAAATGGATATGAAAATGGATTTTATTAATGGTAACCTAGAGGAAGAGGTTTACATGAAACAACTTGAAGGATTCTCCTCTAGTAATGGTAAGCACTAAATCCATATATGGATAAAAACAAGCTTTCTGTCAATGGTATTTGAAATTCCATAATGTCATCACGTCATTTGTTTTTGAAGAGAACATCATTGATCAATGTATATACTAGAAGGTCAGTGAGAGCAAGATTTGTTATTTGGTGCTATATGTGGACGATATTTTGCTTGCAACCAATGATAAGGGTTTTCTATATAGGGTGAAACAATTCCTCTCGAAGAACTTTGATATGAAGGATATAGGTGAGGCATCTTATGTCATTGTAATTAAGATCTATAGGGATAGATCTCGAGGCATTTTGGGTTTGTCTCAAGAGACCTATATCAATAAAGTTTTAGAGAAATTTAAGATGAAAGATTGTTCATCGAGTGTGGCACCCATTTTGAAGGGTGACAGATTTAGCCTAAACCAATGCCTTAAAAATGAGCTCAAGTGGGAATAGATGAAAACCATTCCATATGCTTCAACCGTTGGAAGCCAGATGTATGCTTAGGTCTGCACCAGACCTGGAATTGCACTTTTTGTTAGGATGCTAGGGAGATTTAAGAGTATCCCAGGTGTTGACCACTGAAGAGTTGCAAATAAATCCATAAGGTACCTTCAAGGGATAAAGGATTACATGCTCATATATAGACAAACATCTGGAAGTGATTACATACTCTAGTGTGGACTTCACTAGCTATATTTATTCTTGGAAATCAATATTTGGTTACATTTTCATGCTTGCTGGTAGAGCCGTGTCTTGGAAGAGTGCGAAGCAGACCTTGACTGCTACTTCCACCATAGAGGTCGAGTTCGTGTCATATTTTGAAGCTACATCACATGAAGTATGGTTGAAGAGTTTCATTTCTGGGCTTAGAGTAGTTGACTATATTTTTAGGCCATTGAGATTGTACTGTGACAACTCAAATGTTGTGTTTATGGCCAAGAAGAACAAACGTGGTAGTCGTAGTAAGAACATCAACATCAAATACTTGGCCATAAGAGAACATGTTGAGGAAAAGAAAGTGGTCATTGAGCACGTTAGCACTAAGTTGATGATTGTTGATCCTTTGACTAAAGGCATACCACTAAAGAATTTCAAGGATCATATAGTAAGAATGAGACTTGGTTCCATAATGTAAATTTTCATTGTACTTACATTTGTTAATATTAATGAAACTCTTATTCAGTTAATGTTTTCTCATTAATTTTATGTGCATATTTTGTTTATTCGTATATGTTCAGAAAACATACATAAGTTATGGACCTCAAATGAACATCATGTTTATTCATTAAGTTGTATGGGCTTGAGATGCATGATGCATTATGATACATGGAAGACAATACTCGTTATTAGAAGACCTATTGTCATGATTCATGTGTTATATTTCTCATAAAGTTGATTGATGAAATATATGGACTAAGTGGGAGAATGTTGGTTTTTTCTCTTCAAACTACTCAGCAACCAACTGAGCAGTTGAGTGGTTGCCAGAAGTTGCTTCATAACTTCCATCACTTCATCACTCATGATTTAAGCCCCTTAAGCACATGTTCATTTGCTCTTTCTGTTTGGTCCCTAAACTTGTTTTGAGTATTAAAACCTGAGAGAAAATTCAATTAATCTTTAGTGAATTATTCTCTACACTATCGTGATATCAGAGAATGGTTTAGAAGCATAAAACCAAAAAACCCATTAGAATTCCCGTATAAGTGGTGAAATTTGATCAATGGTAGAAGGTATGTTTTCAACCTCTTTTTGCTTCCGCTGTGTTTAAATTTGGGTTCATATGGTTTCCTGAACATTTTTGGATCACATTATGATCCAACATAGAGCTCACCTAAGAATTTGTTGAGAATCAACATATATGACTAGCTAAACTCCTTTTATTTTTCTTCTTAATTTTATGTATTAATTCCTACTATAATATGTAGAGAAATCTACATAAACAAAAATGATATAATAATCCCAATATGCATGTGCTCAAGTTAGCAATTTATTTTCTTACAGTGAATTGAATTATTTCTACACTCACCTTCCTTTGTATTTGTTGAATTTATGTACATTGCTATGTTGAATATTGGCTCTAAAGTAACAAATTAGTGGCTTAATTTGTAGCTTAAATTATGACATAATTCAGGGAAAGAGAGCCTTGCTTCATCTATAAATATGGAGGATTTCATGCATTGAAGTACAAAGCAAAAATAAGAAAAAATCAGAGAGAACATAAGCAAACTCAAAGAGAGAAAATACTTAATGAGTGTGAGTTTTCTATAAGTTTGGGGAAACACTTCATAGATTTTATTAGTGAGGAAATTTGTATCTATATTATGTATATTTCATACTCAATTCAATAATATCTGCTTCCTCCCACGGACCTAGGAAAATTGTCGAACTATGTAAATCCTGTGTGTTTGCTTTTACCGATTTGATATATTCATATACCGCTATTTATTACTTCTGTGCATAACATGCTATTCTTACTATGTAATTGAATTATTCGAACTCTCATCCATTTGTTTAGGTGTGTGTTGCATTTATGTTTATTAAAAAACCAAAAACAAATGCTCTTCTTTGTTTATGCTACAAGTAGTGTTATATAATACCAGTGATGATGCTTCCATATTTAAATGTACGGTAAATATATGAAGTGAGGTTAATATAATAAGGAGAGAGACTTTGTGATATTTTGCCACCTAAATAATATTGAGTAGCATAATTAGGATATAAGGTATTTCCTTATGCTATACTAACTTTAGATTTTAGCCTTAACTGCACATGCACTATAAGGATATGTTTTATCATTTTCATTTTTTTAGTTTACCTAAAAGCTCACTAAAATTAGTGTATTTGTCATTTCATCAAAAACAGACAATTTTTTCGTTGGTCTGAATCAACTATAATTTGAAATGAAAATTTAAAAAATTCTTCAATCTAGTACATAACTCGATAAAGAGATACAGACTCTTAAAAGACTTGTCCCCTCAAGCAATGTAGAAAAAATTATTAAAGAAGACTAAACAAACTTAGGTAAAAAGTAAAAGATTTTCATATAGAAGACATAATCACAAGTAAAGCAGAAGTAAAGCATGCAAAACAATAATAAACTATTTTCCAATCAGAGTCTTAATCATATATGTATTAGCATACAATATTAAAAATTAGATTGTATTCACAACACAAAAGATCATACAAACACAATCAAGTAACGAGATAAATCCACATAGAGCTCATATTTATGTGATAAAATTCTCAGGTTGTTTATGGAAACCACTTAGTAGGAAACAATTCACTAAGCAATAAAACAAATTACACCTTTGAAAAAATAAAATCATAAATACCTCTATCAGTTGGGACCTCTATTCGAACTTCCTATTGTTACCTTCTCTTGCTACCTCCGTAACAACCTGGATCGACTCATGAAACTGGCTCTCTTCCAAAGCCAACACTGCCTAATATGGTGTGATTAGATAAAGTAGATCAATGATGTGTAAAGTATTGTAGCACAACTCTTAATTACCACTTATTTAGCGAAGTACTCATAAACTTCATAAAAATAGTTACTCAGACTATTTTACACTCACATAAATGTATCATAATTACTGAAACACTTTCAAGATAATTAGTGAACATAGAATTCAAAACTATAGAAATTTTGGTAGAGTTCTGGTAGGTTTTTGGAATTAATTCAAGAAATTAATAGGGGTTATTTAGAGCACATTAACAATCAATCAACCAATCTCACCATGCCCTTGCCAACCATATTTCTATGATCATGTCAAGAGTTATGGTGAGGCCTTGGCGAACTACCTTGTCAAAGGATCAAAAATAAGATTTTTTTTGTTCTAAATATTGTTAAGAAATTTTCATAAATACCAGCACCCAAAATGAATAAAAAATTGTCACATGGCCTAGAAGGCATACTAAAAAACCAACAAAGTGATATGTGAAAAACATGCATTTAAACATAGTGTACTTAACTAAGTGCGTGTGTGCATTACTTATCAATAGCGACCAACTTTACATAAACAAAGATGAAATATTGAGTAAAATAAACAGACACCGTGTTTTGCACACGAGTAGATAACACACAGACACAAAGTACAATATGAATTACATTCTCTCCTTTTAGCTTTCCATGTCAAAACACTACACAACTAAGTACAAACGTACATATATCATGAGATGATCATGATGATGACCTAAAGATGTTTGTTCCTATGAAAAAAATATCGACGTGTACCCAAATCCTAAAAACACACCTAAACCAAATGCATCCATCTTGTGTGCTCCAAAAATCTTCTTGGATCAATTCATCCACTCTATCACTTTGAAACACGAAGGTTTCAACACAACTCATTTGAAGCTCTATGACTTCAATCAACACTTGTAACTTACACACATGAAATAGGCACATACTATATGAATGCATCATATGAAAACAACATGTAGTCTATCCACATTTTATCATGTTACCCTTGTACAAGTAAACACTAATAGGAAAATCACATGTAAAGAACACAACTTTCCCTAACTCCATACAACACTCCCCTTAAGTGTATGCAAGTTGGGCAATAATATTTAGTGCAATCATACACTCACCACCTATGCAACACAAAACATATCAACAAATGTATATTTATGCACACAAACTCCCCCCCCCCTTTTGACATAGAAATTCAAAGAGACACCCCTAAATGAGTGAGAAAAGGCATATAAAATATTATAATCCTATCATTCAAGCAAAAAACAATAAATAGGAAGAAAAATATCAAAACACAGAGTTCTTCAGGCTCATACAAATATAAAAAGCTTAGAAGGCACTATCTTAGGGAGAGATAGACACATTCCTAGGGATTTAAATCTTTGAAAGTCTAGAGGTTTAGTAAAACTATCTGTGAGTTGATAGTCTATGCTGATATGCTACAAAGACAAGGTGTTTTATTCTACAAGATCTCGTATAAAAATGATATCGTATATCAATGTATTTAGTCCTTAAATGTTAGACCAAATTTTTAGAGATGCAAGTAGCATTGGTGTTGTTATAGAGTACAAGAAATTTTTTAACTATGATACCATGCATAGTCCAATAACATTTACTTCATCTACAGTAATTTTGAACAACACAACCCAGTAGTAATATACTTAGCCACAATAGTTGAGAGGGATATTGAACTCTACTTTTTACTATGTCAAAAAATCAAGGAATTACCCAAATAGAAATAACCCTTAGATGTTCTTTTCCTAACATCATTACAGCCAGCCTAGTCGACAATGGAATACCCAACCAATTCTGTAGCAGTATCCTGAGAATACCAAATACCAAATTCTATGGTGCTATTGACATATTTGATGATTTGTTTAACTATAGCAAGATGTGCTTATTTAGGGCTAGCCTGGTATCTAGCATAAACTCTTACACTTAAGGAGATCTTAGAGTGGCTTACAGTCAAATACAAGAGAATCCCAATCATACTACTATACAAAGTATGCTTTAATTTCTTTCCAAAAGGATCTTAATGAAGTTTAAGGGTAGTACTGATAGGAGTTCGAGTAGGAGTGCTATTATCCAAGCCAATCTTCTTAACCAATTTCTTGGCCTACTTAGCATGAGATAGAAAAATCACATTTTTCATCTATTTGATTTAAAATCAACGAAAGTATTTTTTCTCACCATCTAGACTCATCTCAAACTCACTTTTCATTGTGACAATAAACATTTGAGCTAGGTCATCCTTAGTAGACCCAAAACTGATGTTGTTAACATAGACTTGGACAACAACCATGTCACCTTGAATTCTTGAAACAAATAAAGTTTTGTCACCACCTCTTCTCATAAATTTATTATTGAGGAGAAATATGGTAAGACGTTCATACCCAGCATGGAGAGCTTGTTTCAACCTATACAACACTTTTTTTAGTCTCATCACATGATTTGGAAAGTGTGGGTCTTCAAACCCTTTATGTTCCTCCGCATAGACCTTTTCTTTGATAACTCCATTCAAAAAAGCACTCTTGACATACATCTTATATGACTTAAATTTGAAGTAACATGTAAGGCCAAAGAGTAGTCTAACAGACTCAAGATGGGTAACAAGGGCCAAGGTTTCATCAAAGTCTATTCCTTCATTCTAAGTATAACCTTAAGCAACAAGTCGAGACTTATTCCAAGCAATAACCCATTTTCATCCTCCATATTTTTGTACAACCAGCATAGAGTTGACCCAATATACATCTTGTAGGGTAAACTTTTTATGAATGATAATGAAAGTGAAACATATGTAGTTAAAGGTCTCCTATGATTGACGTCTCATCTTAACTCCACCTTTCACATTTCCAATAATGTCGTCCATTGAATGAGCTTTCTTTATCCATTTAGAAAGGGAAGAATCTTCTTATTCAACATATTTCTGATCTTCATAGGTTCTAGATGGGTTAATAGGAGTAATAGTGGAAAGTGTCTCAATATTATATGTAGTGTTTTTGGGAGCGTTCCAAACTCTAAATATCTCACTATCATCAAATTCAACAAGTTAGGTTACTTCAAAGTCATATATCATAACATTGATGGATACTATTATATTAGAAATTCTTAGGTTTTAGATATGGTAAGCACAACTGTTATTGGGAATAATACTAAGATCACTTTTGGTTCAAACTTATCTAGATTCTAACTATCTTTGAGAATATAGTAAGTACTATCAAATACACAAAGATTTTTAACATTTGGTCTCTTTCTTTGAATAATCTTATAAGAATAATGACAAGTATTAGAGCTTAAGTAAAACGATTAAGCATATAGCAACTTCAGCCTAAAAATATGTTGCTAAGTTTTTACTGGTTAACATGACTCTTGCCATCTCTTGAATAACTCTATTTTCCTTTCAACTATGCCATTTTGTTGAGGGATCTTGGACACAAAAAACTCATGCTAACCTTATAATTCTCAAATTCTCTTCCATGATCACTCTTGATTTTGATGATTGCACCAATGGATTCAAATTTCTTATTCTATAGCTTGATACACAAGGATTTGAACTTACCAAACGCTTCAAATTTTTCCCTCAGAAAAAATTAAGGTGTATCTAGAGAAATCATGAACAATAACCCGAATACACTTTCTCCCACCAATGCTTGTAGTTTGAATAGGACCCATCAGATCCATATAAAGAAGTTAAAGTGGTTTATGGTTGACAAGTGTTGATTCTTTTTATGCTTGCTTTTTCTTTTCTTACCTAACTAATAATAACTACACACATGCTTAGGAATGGAAGAGATAGATGCAAGACCCTATACGACTTTAAAGTTTGAAATTTTCTTGAAAAATTTGTAATCGACATGATCCAATCGTTAATGCCATAGATCTGCAGTACTCAAACTTAACTTGTTACACACTACTTTAGGTGGAGTCCTTACACAATAATAGTTATCCTTAAATTTGATGCCTCTAACTAGAGAATTTCCCAAATAATCGTATATAATCCATTTCTTTTGAGTAAACTTGATAGTGTACTTCTTATCACATATTTGGCTAAGACTAATAGGATTAGCTTTGAGTCATTTCAGATAGAGAACATTCTTGAGCTTAGGAATGCCAAGAGCATAGCAATATCTTCTACCATATATCAATACCTTATTTCCATTACCAAATGTAATAGATCCATAATTAATGAGAGTCAACTTGGTAAAGGACTTATCTCCAGTCATGTAATGGGATCATCCACTGTCAAAGTTCATATAACTAGATGCTTGAGGGTTAAGGGTAGTATGAACCACTTTACAATTAAGATTTTGATCATCAGTAGTAATACCATGAGAAGAATAGTAGAACCAAGAGATGGCTTAAACTCATTTAAAATCATCATAGCATTATTCTATAATGTTACGGCTTCACTACTTAAAGAGACAAAAATATTCAATAATTATTACACATGACTCAATATATCTCTGTCATAACTAGGAGAATCTTCAAGAGGGTTAGAGGTGGAAAAGTAACTAGAATTGTAAGAGACATAAGAAAGAGACAAGATTTGTGCACTCAATACATCGATGGTGGAATGATCGAAAATCCCAACAGGAAGAGAATATTTATGAACAATAGTAGTAGTAGAGTAGGAGGCATGAATATCTTTGAACTTTAATAAAGTTTAAAAACAAGTGTATCCAAAGGACCATGTATTAGCAACTTTATGAGATTATATAATTTTTTTCTCTTAATCGTACTGTTTAAGGTGAAGAGTCTTAGTCATTTCATGTTTTTCTAGAAGACTAGATTCAAGAAGTATTATTTTTATAGTTTCTACTTCAAGATGAGTATGAAGCTTAGTTAGTTCAATATCACAATCATCCAATAAGGACTCAAGATTCCAAGGTGAAAATTTCTTTCTTAAGTTTGCAAATGACATCTGAAATCCTTGAAGAGGACTCTGATATACATTGATCTTTGAGAGCATGTAATTCTCTATCCTAAATTGACTTTTCAAGCTCACTTACATGAGTAAAACACTTTTCTTTATCATGAAGAAGAATATGAAGAGATTAATGTGGTTATTCAAATTTAAATTCAATTTGTTCACATCCTTTTCACTATCCAAGGTGAGATTCAACAGTTGACCAGAAAGGTCCAAATGCTCCTTATCTTTTTATACAATATTTCTATGAGCCTTGGGGGTAACTTTCTTCAACTTGAGGTTATCATACATAAGTTGGTCATAGTAATTTTGAAGAGAAAGCTTATCATTATCACCAACATCAGTCCAATAAGAAGAACTAGAAATTCCAATCTTTGAATGGAAAGCCATAAGAGTACAACATTTCTGATTGGTAGCCTCTATCTTTTTTGATGATAAAACACTCATATGTAGAGTGCATCTATCATTTTTCTTTTCCAAGAAGTCCCATGCTTCCTTAGCATTCATAAAATTAACAATTATAGTAGAATCTTCTGTCATAACTGAGTTGAAGAGAATGTATAACTGTTAACAATTTAGATTACTGAGATGAAGCTTTTCTATGTTCCAAATATTGACCATTTTTGGTTCAAAAACACCAGTTTTAGATACTTGCATAAGGTACAACCATCACTCCTCATTTAAGGACCAAACATCATTGTTTGTAGATCTCAAATAGGAACACATCGGATATCTCAAGTAAAAATAGCACAATCCATTGAATTTAGGTGGTCCACTAAACAAGCCTATCATAGCATGTATTATAATAGATTTAATATAATTAAACACATAGAGAAAAGAGAAAGGAGAAAGGAGAAAGGATCAAACTAGAGTGGTTAGGCCCCAAAAAGGTGTACCCGTTTTCATGCCAATTGAAAAAGTCCACAATTAGTATACAACTGGGTAATGAGATACACACTTCAAAAGGACTCATCCCTTCATGTAGCAGAGAAAAAACTATTAAAGTAGACTAAAGAAGCTCAAGTAAGAAGTAAAGATTTTCATACAGAAGACATAATCATAAGTAGAGCATAAGTAATAAAGCATGCAAAATAGTAATAATTTATAATATACTATTTTCCAGTCAAATTCTCAATCCTATATATGTCGGCATACAATATGAAAACTCATATTGTATTCTAAAGACATTAGATCAAAAAAACACAATAAAATAACAAAGTAAAATCGTATATAACTGTTATATATGTGATAACATGCTCGTGTTACTTATAGAAACCACTTGGTAGCAAACAATTCACTAAGCAATGAAATAATTACAACCCAGATAGAAATAAATCAAAAAATATCTCTATTAATTGGGACCTCTATGCGAACTATCTATTGCTAGAATCACTTTTTTTCCTTCGTAACACCCTAGTTCGACTCACAAACTCAGCTCTCTTCCAAAGCCAACACTACACAATATGGTGTGATAAAATACTATAGATCAGTGATGCATAGAGTATTGTACCACAACCATTGATTACCGCTCACATAGAGAAATAATCATAAAAAATAGTTACTCATACTATTCCACGCTCACACAAATGTATCACAATTACTGAAACACTTTCAAGATAACTAGTGAACACGAAATTCAAAACAATAGAAATTTTAGAAAAGTTTTTTTATGTTTTTCAAATTAATTCAAGCAATTAATTTTAGGGTATTGATAGCACCTTACCAACCAGCAAGCCAACCTCGCCACGCTCTCGCCAACCACCTTGCCACTGCCATATCGAGGGGTGTGGTAAGGCCATTGGCGCACTACCTTATTGAGGTAACAAAAATAAGATTTTTTTCGTTACAAAACTGTATAGTAATTTTTATAAATACTCATACTCGAAATAAACTAAAAACTGGTACACATGGTATAGTATGCATAATAAACAACCAACCCCGTGGTGAGTGAAAAAATACATTTAAACACAGTGTCCCTTATTAAGTGCATATTTTCATTTTTAATCCGTAGTAACCAATCTTACACAGAAGAAAACAAAACATTAAGAAAAATAAATAGACTGTATTTTACATATCATAAGCTAACACATAGATGTAGAGTACAATAGGAGTTATAAATTCAATAAAATTAAATTCTTCGGTTAAGAACTGACAAAAAATGGTGGACAATTTTTATATTTCATCATTTCAAAATTGACAATTTTTCTGAAAAAAAAAACTAATATCTATGGCACCTTTTTCTTTCTCACTCAACACACTAAACACACTTAACCCAAACCAGGAACTCCAACCTAAAAACCATGCTATCGTTGGTCAACATAGCCAGTAAACACCACATTAAGCTCAGATGAGTTCTGCAACCTATTATTTTTTTATTTTTTTTATTTATTCATGTATGCTAATTATCAATTTTGTTTTTGTTTTTGAAGAGTATTTTTTAAAATATTTCTCCAACCTATTATGTTGGTATGGATTATATAAAGATACATGTAGCTGTAAATGATTGCATATTTTATCAAAAGGAATATGAGGATATAGAAAAATGTTCAATATGTAAGAAGTCTTGGTGGAAGTAGAACTCTAATGAAACCAAAGTAAAGAAAGAGTCTCGCCAATGTATTTTGGTACTTTCCACCAATGCCTAGATTTTAGTGAATGTTTAAAAACAAAGAAAATAAAATTTTGGCTTGGACTGTTGAAAATACATTGAAGGATGGGTTGTTATAGCATCCAATAGACTCAAGATCATGGAAAGCTATAGAGAGTATGTGTCCTCAATTTGTTAAAAAGTCAAGGAACTTACACTTTTAGTTTGCATGAAAAGTGAATTCATGATGTTGATATTGTTAATTTCGAGTCATAAATAACCTGACAAAAAAATTAATGTGTATTTGAAGCCTTTAATTGATGATTTGAGGTTGGTATGGAATGATAAAGTCAAAGTGTATGATGTATTTAGAAAATAATATTTCAATCTTAAGGAAATACTTTTGTGGACAATAAATGACTTCCTAACATATCAAAACTTGTCATGCCATGTAACTTATAGCTATAAAGCCTGTATAGTGTGTATTGATGATACTGATGTCATTTACTTGTTGCATGGAAAGAAAATGTCTTATGTTGGACACCGAAAAGTTTTATGTCTCAATCACAACTTTTGAAGACAAAAGAAGGCTTCTAATGGGAAAGAAATAATGAGGTTTGCTACCCCTTCTTTGACTAAGAGGAAAATATTATGTATGCTAAAAGGAAATACATTCAAATGATCCAGTAAGCCAAAACTTAAATGAAAGGATGTTGATAAGCATGTGAAAGGTAAGATAGTAATTAATAAAATAGTTATCAAAGATGATAGAGCTAATACTAAAATATTTTGTTGGAAGAAGAAATCTATATTTTGGGATTTGCTTATTGGTATAGCTTGTATGTTTAACATGTATTGGATGTACGACATATTAAAAAGAATGCATGTGAAACCTTATCAAGACATTGCTTGATATTCCTACGAAAACTAAAGATGGTCTTGCATGTCACTTGGATCACAAACACCTTAGTATAAGGGATGAGTTAAAACCTCAAGAAAAACACAAAAAGTTAGATCTTCCTCCTGCTATATACACAAGCGAAGAGAAAGATCTCCTTTATGGTTTGTTATTAAGTTTTAAAGTTCCTGATGGATATTATTCTAACATTTGAACATTGATTTCTTTAAAGAAAAAAAAACTTTAAGAGATGAAATCACATGATTACCATGCCTTAATATAGTAACTCTTACCTGTTGCTATCGACTCTATAATGCCTATAAATGTGTGTTCTGCGATTGCTTAACTTTATATTTTTCAACACTATTTGCAAGAAAACAATATTATTTTGAAAATTTACTTAACTGAATCAAGTTTAGGTGGAAACATTATGTCTACTTGAGAAATGCTTCCCCCATCATTCTTTGATATAATGGTTTACTTAACTGTTCACTTGTTAGGAAAGTGTAATTTTGTGGCCATGTTCATTTTTTTAGATGTACCCTTTTGAACAACATATGTAAAACTTAAAGAGCTTTTATACACAATTAAATTCATCTAGAATAATATACGGTGGAATGTTAAATTTCTAAAGAGGGTATTGAATTTTTGTTTAGAGTATATATCATATCTACCTTGGGTATATAATCCAAAATATAAGTTATACTTGGACAAAGAACTACTCAATATTAGTGTTCTAATTATTGGAGGACAATTACACTTAGTTGATCATATGCATTTGGACTTAGCTCATGGACTTATTTTGATTAATATGGAAGCAGTAGAAGAATAAATGAAGTAAGGTTAATTGCTTAGTATCTTTTTTAAGTTAAAAAAAATTCTAATGATAGGAATACATTTTTTTTTTTGCATTTATTAAATAGAATGCATAAAGATATATAAGAATTAATCCTTACAACAAACAAAAAATCGAGAAATGGTTGCTAGAAAAGGATAAACGTAAGTTTTTCTCTCGATTTAACGATCGTGTAAGTAAAACACTTTTTAAAGTCCATTACCTAGTTAGGTTAAGTGATGTTGATATTAATTTTATTTTTAATATAACACAGATAAAAATAATAAGCTTTAAAATCCAAATCATGATATAAGTCAAATACTAGAGTGGCTTGCTCATGGACCAAAACATTATGTTATGAAGCATGCAAGATATGCGATTAATGGGTGTGGGTACACTATCACTACAAGGGACAACATGCATGTAAGTTAAAATAATATGGTGTCAATGATTTCAACAACATGGTAATTTGCAAGTGAAAAGTTAAAAAGATCAATTTTTTTAGAAAGAACATATTATAATATAATTAAAGAGATGTGGGAGTTATATAATGAGATGTTTACAGAAATAATTTTATTATGTGATTGGGTGGAAGATATGAAAAATGTTGGATGAAAAAAGATGAATTAGTAATGCTAACCCTTGTTGACTTGTCAATGATAAGGCATTGTTACGATCCTTTTATAATGGCTATTTATGCAAAACAAGTGTTGTACATTCAAGACCCAAAAAACAAGATATTATATGTAACTCTAACATCACCACCTAGGGAATTTTACGATGAAAGAAAAAAAATCAATCTTGAAATGATGCAATAGTTGATTTAGTTAGCAATCATCCTTATCTAACAAATGAAACACCAATTATACATAAAGTGATGTTGGTAATGATGATCATAGCAATGCATATATAAGAATTGAAGGTATGCTATTTTGTTTATATATTTCATTTCGTCTAATTTATTATTTGTAACATGATTAATATAGTTTATCATGAATCACAAAGGAGATGACGAACACAATGTTATAAATGATGTTGATGATGAAGACACTTTCTTGTACATATGGAACAGAGAACATGAATTATTAGCAAGAGGTTATTTTCCAAAAGCTCGAAAAGACGCAAAATGGTTGTCAAGACTTATGAAAAAAATTCAAGAAAGCAAATGGACTCATTGAAATTGAGTTTGATGAAAATGGTAACCTAATTAGAGATAATGAAAAATATTAAAGTTATTTGTTATAGAGTTAATAACTAAATGAGATGAATAGGTAATCTTTAAGAGTATTTAAATTTCGTTTGTTATGCTCTAAGAAATAAATAACTCAAAGACAACAACAATAATGAATAACACTAGAATTTTAACATGACAAACATCCTTTTAGTAAAAGGAGAAACAACTATGGAAAAATTACACAAAATCACTTGATTTTGAGTAGTATTTTAGTTTTTATCAAAATCACTCAGATTCAAGACTTACCACAACAATGATAAGCCTTACCTTATAGAAATTTTGATAAAAAATGAAATTTGTGGTAAGGCATTAGCCTAATGTTCGAAGGTATTTTTTTAATGTGGGAAGGCTTTCCATTGTTATCTAATGTCATGGTAAGGCTTATCATGAGAAGCCAATGTCTTACCACAATAGTGGTAAGTCTTACCTTGGAGCAATTTTGGTAAAAAAACAAATAGAATTATTGCCAAGGCATTGGCTTAGTGTGAGAAAACATTGACCTAGTGTAAGAAGGCATTGACCCAGTGTGGGAAGGCATTGATCCATTATGAGAAGACATTGACCCATTATGAGAAGGCTTACTAATGGTATCCAATGTTGTGGTAAAGCTTATGACGACAAGACAATGTCTTACCACAATAGTGATAACACTTATGATGGGAGCAATTTTGGTAAAAAATAAAATCTAACCCAAATTCCTTACTAGTTTAGTAAATCACTCACCATCAAGGAACCTTGTCCAACTATGTAAATAAAATGATTATAACATGTATTTTATGAGTGAATTTTGTTTTTCCTTGAAGTTTTCAACCTTGTGACTTTCTTGGATTGGTTATAACCTTTCTTTGAGTTTCTTGGATAAATCACAAATCAATGACTTTTTTTCATTATCTTAATCTAAAAGCTTTTTCAATAAAGTTTTGTGGTTAGCTCATAAACCAAAGACTTTTTTGATCTTAGTCTCAAACTTTTGAGTTGAGTTTTAATGGAACGTTCACAAACTAAAGACTTTTCCGAATGGCTTAGTCTTAAACCTTTGTATTGAGTTTTAGTGATTAACTCATAAACAAAGAATTTTCCAAATAATTTTGCTTGAAACCTTTATGTTGAGTTTTATTGGTTAACTCAAAAATTAAAAACTTTTCTAAATGGCTTATTCGTAAACATTTGTACTGAGTTTTACTGATTAATACACAAATCAAAGACTTTTTCAGATGACTTAGTCTTAAACATTTGTGTGGAGTTTTATTGGTTAACTCATAAACCAAAGACTTTTCCAAATAGCTTAGTCTTAAACCTTTGTGTTGAGATTTATTAGTTAACTCACAAACCAAAGAATTTTCCTATTAACTTAGTCTTAAACTTTTATGTTGAGTTTTATTGGTTAACTCGCAAACCAAATACCTTTTCAATTTTCTTAGTTTTCAATCTTTGCATTGAGTTTTATTGATTAACTCATAAACTAAAGACATTTTCAAATAGTTTAATCTTAAACCTCTGTGTCGAGTTGAAATGAATTTAAGAGATGGATGGACAAAATTCTTTGTAAAAACTTTTAGAAAATACCAAGTTCTTTAACTACAAGAATGATAATCAAAATATCATCAAATATAAATAAAATGTTTTTTTTCTCCTTTTGTTCTTAGAAAATGATTCTTTTTAAGACAAAGATGAAAAATATGAGCTCTCGGACTTGTTACTTGAATCACAAATCACATATACTTACATAAGAATCACATTAACAAACATAAATTTTGAATTTCGTCTATGCTAGACCAAGTGAATTCTCTTGTTATTCAGTAATTAAAAATAGACAATTATTTTAATACCTAAATCACCAATGATTACAATAATTTTCTTATTAACCAAATAAAATCACTTTAAGAGTACAATAACAATGAGAGAAGAAGAAATGCCAACAAATGATTTTCTAAGAGATGAGAAATGAAGGATGAAGTGCTTCCTATTTATAGAAAAAATGATGGCTAGGATAGCATGCCTTAAAACAAGAGTGAATATTAAAAATTTAAAGATATAATGTTTAGGTTACACAAATCACATTGAAAAAAGGTTATACAAATGACACTCTATCATGCTTACTTAATTTGACTGTTATGCATGATGTAAGATTGGTAAGCTACATTTGATTTTTTCTCAACCTCAAAATAATATTAATGTGTATAAATTCTCTCTTTAAAACATGTAACTTAGTTACAAAGAAAAGAATTGTAACTTAGTGCCAAAGTAACATTCTTTACTAAAAATATAAAGCATGGAAAAGTGTAGAAAGTTACAACCTTTTTTTATCTAAATCTAACAATAAAAGAACAAATGTAGCCTCTTTCATTTAAAATTATGTAAACCATGTCAAGTGTGCTTTGTTACTTCTTTTAAGGTGATACAAATCACAAAGCTAGAAAATAAAAAAATTATACAAGTGTATGCATAGATCACACATAAACCCATTGGGTTTAATTATGAAAACCATACATACTAATTATTTATTTATGTTTTTTGATATATTTTATAAATCATAAAAACAAATATTAAAATAAAATAATGCTAATAACCATCAAAAAATATTTTTTTTCCAAAAATGAGCTGGTAACTTAGCTAAAGAGACATGTAGTGTTGTATGTAACAATTAGAGAGAAGTATATTCGGATGATGAAGCAAAAGTTTGAGCTATGGTAAGACTGAGATACAACGTTCATAATCATTATATCATAAAGTGCATGAAAAGTGTTTGTAGTGATAGAAGGACTTCAAACACATAACAATTATAAAAATTATTTGAAGCTAATTGTAAAGATTGGGGACTTGGAATTGGCACACTAGAGACTTAAGAAGTTCAATTTCATTTCCCTTGATGAATGGAAATAGCTTGTGGATTATAGGCTTATTGTATACAAAGTAATTTTTATTTATATTATAATTATGAATATTTTTGATATGATTGTTAGCTAATTATGAATATTCTTCATATTATAACAGCCAATTATAATTATGCAAGAACATGGAAAGTGAATGCAATAAATGACCTATCCCATTACAATGGTAGCAAGCCATTTATTGTGAATGAATTGGAGTATGTAAGTTTATATTGAATTTTTTTTAACTACAAGTATATTAATGATGATTATTTACTCCATTTTAATGGTGTTATTATTGTAGACATAAAAATTAGGAAGATAACCAATAATGCCAAAAATGTTAAGATATACATGCACGTTAAAGATTGGTAGGATGAAAAACCTAAGGCAATAAGAAACTTTAAATATATAATTAAACACATCATCAATTCAAAAATAAAAACTTTAATTCAAACTACAAATTGCCTATAATAACACCAACAAAATTAACTATTCATGAAATCAACTAAACTTAATAGAAGAATTAAAGAATCTATAAAAATACTAATAAAAAGTATGGAAAATAATCTAATTAAAGATTAATAAATGAAGTGACACATGCCAAATCCATCAATCTTCAACCTTCTTCTTGAATCTCCCTTCAAAAATCCTTCAAGAATGCTCAAATATTAAATTTATCTCAATTTCTATTAATATTTGTATTTTTGGTTGTACCTATGGTATAATGGGGTGTTGTTTGGGCATTTAATTGGATTAATTTGGTTTTTATTGTCAAATCAAATAAGGATAGTTAGATTGAAAAAATTGGATGTAGATCGGTGTGTTTATGTGGAAGTTTGTAAACAATGGAATGCAAGGCGCAACTAAGCTTAGGATGAATGTGGATGCCACCTATAACTGATTGAGGAGGAAACACATGTCATGCAAAGAGAAGAAGGGTTGCTCGCGAGCAGTGATATGGTGGTCCGAAGTTCATCAACCGCTCTCTAAATTAATCAAACTGATAAAAGAAATTTTCCCATATTTTGTTGATATAATTAATCTTAGGACTTTTTTATTCATATATCTCTTCTTCTTACTCTATAGACTTATGAATTTTTTATTTTTAGTTTCATTTTTCCTCCTTTCATTTGATAAAACCAACTAGCCTTAATCTTATTATAAGCAAATGAAAAACCTTTTTAATTTAGAAAATACATTCAATAAGTGGAGATATAACTATAAGAAAATGCCTATGAAGTTTGATGTAATTCTAAAAATTTGGTGATGTTTTAGAGAAATGCATATGGGCTTCGTTGTTTTAAATCAAATAGTGTGACTATTACTAATAAGGTTTTAATACCCATGAAGATTTGTAATAATATTTACTCTTAATTATTAAGTTATTAATAGGTTAATTAAAATTAACAAAAATAGGGTTTTGATTGTTTTTGAAAAGAATAACATAAAATAATAAAAATGATTTGCATAAGATTTAAGAGAGAGATATGATTATGAGACCATCATCATAAATAACTTACAATTTAATTAAGCATGTTATGATTGAAAATTAATTTTTTTAGTTCTAAATCACTTTCATAATTTAAAATCTTTTTGAATTTTTAACTTTAGCTTTATAAATGTAAGTCCTCTTAAGACTTGATATCTTTTCTTACTTTATATTGAATTAATGGTACGATCGCTAATCAATCTAAATCCTAAACAACTTAAATGTATGCTTACTAGATTTAATTCATTATTTGCATTAAAATTTAAAAAATGTGATAACTAAACTAAGCAATATTAAAACCATTGGTAAAATTTAACGTAGGCATTCAACTTTTGATTAAGATACCACCTTGAATAAAAAATATTAGTGATTACATACTAACATCATAGACTACAAATAAACACATTTATGTAATAAATTAGCTAATCATTCTAATTTATACATGTATACTTTTGGCATTTATATGTAGATACATCAAGAATCGAGAAATAAAACTAAAATTATCATAACATTAAATTAATTAAACCATAGTCTAAGACTTCAAAATTTTCACAATCACATTATTAGTTTAGGTATACATGGATTTTATAACAATCATCATTATAATCATGAAAAACTATAATAAGAGGATTAAGAGAAGCTTATGAAAATCTCTAATCTTCTCTTCAAAATCTTCTTCAAAAGTTGTCATTGATATGTTCTTTGATCTCTCTTGTCCCTTGTAGCAATTGTTCCTTGTATCAATTATTATGTTTAGATTACCCCTTAAGCTATTTATATATTGTATTTTGGAGCCTATCATAGTTGGATTATAATTTTTTTGATTTTATAGTCTAGATTAAAAGTTGGTGCTAAAAAATTCTTAGTTTGAGTGCTAAATGGATATCTCGATAGATCAAGACCCTTTTCTCGATTGATATAACCTTTAAGATTTCTAACCCAACAGTGCTCGTTCGATTCTCAAACAAAGCTCGATCAATCAACCTAGTACTTGATTGATCGAGTCGTGTTTGCTATTTTTTCCATGACTTCTCGATATCTCTCAATCAAAGATATATTGATCGAGTGTCCTATTTTTGCTCTAAATACACATTTTTGCATATTTTTGATCATTTCATTCTCTAATGCATGTATAACACAAAATAAACACATAGGAAACAACAAGTCATTGTAAATATGTGAGAATTTATGCATATATATATATATATATACACACACCGATTAATTATTTAAAGTTGCATTCACTTAAGAACATAGTCAAGATCTTATCAGCATCCAACATTATTTGAAACCTAATATTATTTAGTTAATTTCATCACAGGAAAGAAAGAAAAAACATTTTATTAATTTAAAGCCCATTTTTTGATCCTAACTGACCTAAAGATTGCAATAAATAGACAAAGAGCTAAACAAATGAAAAAGATCATGGCTCTTAAAATATACCAATCTTAAGACACATAAATGTAATGAAGAAAAATAAAACAAAACAAATAAAAGATACATGTTTACCCTTCTGCACACCTAATTCTTACATTGTCTTTAATGTAAACATATGCATCAATATAATGTAAAAATAGTAAAAAGAAGTAGAAAAAAAATTGAAGGGTTTCCTCTTACAAAGTACTTAGTTGTTAGTCAAACTCAACCAGTCCTTATCATCCATCATCATCAAAGATCTTAAAGTATATGATTTCACTATCAAACTTTTGAGCTAGCAGTCTACTATGCACATCCTTGCACGATGGGTAGGAATATCTTTTGGAGCATAATAGTCACATCCTCTCCCACTTAGCTCTTCATTATCCTTGAGCTTTCTCTTAGTAAAATGTTCTTTAAGGAACTTTCATACCATGGAATTTGCTTAATAGCATCCATAAGAGGTATGTGGTTTTACACTTTGTGAAAGGCCTTACATAATTTTCTTTTCCTAATACTATTTCTTTGGGATTTTGAACCTGTTGGAAAAAGATAAAGCAAACACATTAGTAGAAAATAAAGGTTCGCATACTACTTTTAATATCACATTAGGTTCTTATGAGATGATGATCTTATCTTTCTTACTAGTCCCTTAGTTGGATGTATCATTCTAAAGGAATCTTTATGACTCCTCTAGTTTCTTTCCACTCTTCAAAGTAATGGCATTGGCAGTCTCCTTAGGATTGGAAACTACTTGAGATGGGAGATTTCCAATTGTATGTGCCTCCGATCTTTACATAGTTGTGACCAATTGGTCAATATAAGTCTCATAGTTTCTCAATAAAGTTTGAGTTTCCCCTTGAAAATTTAGAGTATTAGTAACTAAGGAATTCCCTAAGTCCTTATAAGACTTATCTTGAGTGGGTAGAGTAGGTTGTAACATTAAAAATTGAAACTAAATATAAAGTTGAAATCAGTTGTTGAATTTCTATATATGTAGCTTGTGTTTGGATGAACCCATCATCATACACTATAAATGTTAAAATGTGGATCATATATAGGCCTTGATTTTCAAATCCACTCATAACATTAATATTCTCTGTAGAATTTATTATGAGAGATATGATGTAGATAATATGGAGTATGTATTATTCACTTCATTCTCTCATTTCCTTTAATGTATATACAACACTAGAAATAGGAATGAAAAATAACAGATTAGTGGCCACTAAGTTAGGAATATAATAGCTGGTATCAACAATAATTACAGCTTGTTTTACACTGAATAATACAGCATGTTCATCACTGATAAAGCATATTCTCAGAAAAGTCTACACTCCCCCTCAAGTTGGGTAATAGATATTAATCATTCCTAACTTGCAACTCAATTCTTCGAAGATTGTTCGAGGTAATGCTTTGGTAAAGATATTTGCAGTTTAATGATGTGTAGATGTATATAGTAGGTTACCGATTTTTCCATCTAACTTTCTTTAATGAAATGACGATCTATCTCTACATGTTTGGTTCGGTCATGATGAACTGGATTTTTTGCAATTCTTAGTTCAGCTTGATTGTCACAATGCATGTTGATTGGTTCAGGAGTTGTGAAGTCTAGTTCATTGAGTAGTCTTCTTAACCACATTCCTTCGCAAATCCTATGAGCCATAGCTCTAAATTCAGCTTCGGCACTACTTTGAGCGACTACTGACTATTTCTTACTTTGCCAAGTTACAAGATTTTCCCATACGAATGTACAATACCCAGTGGTAGATCTGTGATCCACTATAGAACCTTCCCAGTCAGCATCTGCAAAGACTTCAATTTTTCTTGTGGGATTCTTACTGAAGTATAATCCTTTTCCTAGTGTCATCTTAAGATACCTGAGTATACGATAGACTACTTCCATGTGTTCTTCAGTGGGACTATTCATAAATTGACTTACAACACTTACTGAAAAACCAATATGTGGTCTAATGTATGATAGGTAAATGTGTTTTCCCACTAATCTTTGGTAATGGCATTTGTCCACAGGTGTACTATTTTCTTTGATCTCGAACTTTACTATAGAGTCCATCGAAGTTTCTATCGGTTTACACCCGATCATTCCAGTTTCTTTGAGACGCGAGATGTACCTTGTGGGGGGTGGCGGTCCCGAATTTGAGTGGCTCCATGTCACAGCCATATGACTTGTCACAACTCAACACTCCTTCAATTGGAACTTCTCCTTACACCGGAGAGATCAAGTACATATTTTCTTTGAGATATAGATATTCCCTTTTTTGTTCGTGCTACTTCCATTCCTAAGAAATATTTGAGATTGCCCAAATCTTTGATCTCAAATTCCTTGGCAAGGAATTCCTTGAGTTTATTCATCTCAATTGTAGAATTACTTGTTAGAACAATATCATCTACGTACACAATGGATAACTATTCTATCATTAGAGAAGTGTTTGATGAATAATGTGTGATCTGATTGACATTGAGTGTACCCATATCTCTTCAAAACTTTGGAGAACCTATCAAACCAAGCACGTGGAGACTGTTTCAATCCATACAAGGATTTTTTAAGTCTGCAGACTCTATTGGTTAGAACAGAAGATTCAATTCCAGTAGGGATGTCCATGTAGACTTCTTTTTTGAGATCACCATTAAGGAATGCATTCTTGACATCTAATTGGTAAAGAGGCCAATCCAAGTTGGATGCTAAGGAGAGAAGAACATGAATAGTGTTAAGTTTTGCTACAGGTGCAAAATTATCCTGATAATCAAGCCTATATGTCTGAGTGAATCCCTTAGCCACAAGGTGAGCTTTGAGTCTTTCTACACTACCGTCTGCTTTGTGTTTGATTGTAAAGATCCATTAACACCCAACAATTTGTTTTCCCGATGGTAGTTCTGTGATCTCCCAAGTCTTGTTTTTCTCTAAGGCATTGAGTTCTTCACGAATAGCTATCTTCCATTCAAGTATTTGAAATGCTTCATGAACAGAATTTGGAACCTCTATTTGATCAAGGTTACTGATAAATGCTTTATACCCTGGTGAGAGAGTTTTATAGGAAACAAAGTTGTAGATGTGGTTTGTGCATGATCTTACACCTTTCTTTATAGCAATTGGAAAATTCAAATCATTAGGAGGTAATTCAATAATATGAGGTTCATTGGTGTTACCTTGTGAATTATTGGAGTGGCCTGTATTCGGGTTGGATTCCTAGACTGGCTCAAGATATGCTCGGTTCTCTGCTCTTTCTTGAGTTTTTTTCCTTCTAGAGTAGACAAGAAGATCATTGTTCAGGACAAGGAAGTTTGGATCTATTGGTAGAGAAGTTGAGGGTTCATTGGGATTAGTAAGAGTATTTATTTGAGATATTAATTCACTCTGTGGAAGTTGCGGGATAGGATTTGTGGGAGACTGAGTGCTTATGATATTCTAAAGCTGGTATTCATTGCCTATGTTCTCTCTCTGAATGACAGGTTTGGAATAGATATTGTTCAAAGAATGTGACATCCATTGTGTTATAGAATCTTTTTGTGATAGGAGAAAAACATTTGTATCCTTTATGGTATGATGAATACCCTAGGAATATGCATTTGATGGCTTGAGGATCAAGTTTACCACTATGATGTACATGGACATAAGCAGAACATCCAAAAATTTTAAAGGGAACGTGGGACACGTTTTTGGTGTGTGGGTATGATTCAAGTAGAGTATTGATAGATGTTTTAAATAAGAGGACACGAGATGACATCTTATTGATAAGATAGGTAGCTGTAAGAACAACATCCCCCCAGAAATGTTGAGGGACATGAGTTGTGAACATGAGGGATCTAGCTACCTCGAGAAAATACCTATTTTTTCTTTCAACCACCCCATTTTGTTGAGGTGTGTCAACATATGAGCTTAGAAGGACAATCTCTTGACTTAGCAGATAATCAGTAAGGGTGGAAGTGAGGTATTCTTTAGCATTGTCAGATTTCAATACTTGGATTTTTGTTTGAAATTGGGTTTGAATCATGGTATTGAAATTTTTAAAAATTTGACATGCTTCAGATTATTCTTTGATTAGGAATAACCAAGTGATTCGAGTATGATAATCCACAAATGAAATGAACCAACGTGTCCCTTTGATGTTTTTGATTTGAGAAGGTCCTCATATATCAGTGTGAATTAATGAGAAATGATGTGATTTTTATGTGAAAGATGAGGATATGAAGTTCTAACATGTTTTGAAAATTGACATACTTCACACTGAAAATCTTCTGAATTTTATTGCTAAAGGATGAAGGAAAAAGTTTCTATAAATACTTGAAATTATGATGACCTAAGCGATAGTGATTCAACATGATTTCACCATCTTTATTGGACTTAATATTTAACAAAACTTTATTCTGATAAGAAAATTTGGATACAACTTGGTGGGCTTCTCTTGCTGAAGGTTCTTCACTGTTGAGGAGATAGATTCCTAAGCATTCTTTAGCACTGCCAATCATCTTCTCCGAATCCAAGTCCTGAAATTCACATAGGTTATGAACAAATTTAGCCATACAATTTTTATCACGGGTGATTTTAGTAATTGATACAAGATTACAATCAAGTGTAGGAACAAGAAGGACAAAATCTATAATAAAGGAGTTTGAAATTTTGGCTGAACCAATTCCTATTACTTTGGATACTGAATCGTCGACAATTTGGACCGTGTGTCCATTCTGGTAGATTTTAAGATTCATGAGAAGAGAAGCATCACCTATCATGTGGTCTGAAACACTTGAATCAACAATCCATGGTCTCATAACCTGTTTCACACTAAGAGCATTGAGGGTATTACCTGATTGAGCTATAGTGGCAGATGATGTGGTCAAGGATTGTCCAAATAATATTTGGAGGAGATTAATATGTTCCTTGCTAAATAGAGCAGATTTAGGTGAGTCAGTGCCTTGATATTTGGTGGCAATTTTTCCATAACTTTCTTTGTTAATGTGCTGTGCGAATGGTGGTTTCCAATCAGTGGGCTTGCCATGAATTTTCCAACAGGTTTCCTTAGTATGACCAGGTGTACGATAATGATCACACCAAGGTCTTCCATGATGAGGAAGGGTGTCTATATTATGAGAGTGCTAGCTGGTGGCCTCGAATGGTAAGTGCAGATCCTTCTCCAGTCATAGAAATGGTAGATTGACGACCCATCATTACTTTCTTTCGACTCTCCTCTTAACGAACTTCAGAGAAGGCTTCACGAATGCTAGGCAAGGGTTTTGTTCTGAGAATTCTACCGCGCACATCATCAAGATATTTATGGAGCCCCAGTAAAAATTTGAAAACTTGTTCCTGTCAATAATCTGTTTGTACAAGATGTTGTCTGCTGGATAGGTCCATTCGTGAACCTCAAAGAGATCTAATTGCTGCCAACATCGAGTGAGAGAGTTAAAGTATTGTGTAACTGAAAACTCTCCTTGACGAAGATCATGGAGGATGCTCTCGATCTCAAATAGTTCGGACATATTATTAGAACTGGAATAAGTGTCTTTGGCTGCATCCCATATTCCTTTGGCAGTTTTGTAGAGAAGAAAATTCTCTCCAATTTCGTTTGTCATGGAATTGATCAACCAAGACATCACCATATTGTTTTCAGATTTCCATGTTATATATTATAGATCGTTCTTGTTTGGAGCTGCTGCATCGCTAGTAAGGTAATCATCTTTCATCTTGCCGCATATAAACATAATGACGGATTGGGACCATTGAAGGTAATTGTGCCCATTTAATTTGTGACTGGTGATGGGCATAAGACTATTTTCCGTGGAACTAGTAATTATAGGTTTTCCCGTGGCCATTTATTTCAATTGTAGATTATACATGGACTGAAATTTGTGGGCTGTTTTTTTTAGATCATCTGCTGGATCAGGTCGGTTCAGGTATGTTGGATCGAATCAAGTGGGTAGGGTTTTACCGAGTCGGGTCGAGATATATTACAAAAAGTAGCTTACGGGTATTGGAGAAAAAAACAGAATGCAATTGAGGGACTTGCTGACTTGCGGGACTGAAGTAGACGACGATGATGATCGGCGAAAATGATGATGATCGGCGATGACGATGAAGAGATGGTCGGCGATGATGATAATGATGACTGGTCTAAGATGGCTAAGATGATGGCTGATGGTGGTGATGATGATAGAAATCAGGCGTATTCAGCAATGGGAAAAAAACATTCACTATCTCATGAGAACTATTTATTTCGGGGAAAAAAATTTCTTCCTCGGATAGAATTGGTAAGAACACAAAATTGGATTTCAGAAATGCTCTGATACCATGTAGAATTTATTACGAGAGATATGATGGAGATAATCTAGAGTATGTATTATTTACTTCATTCTCTCATTTTCTTTAATGTATATACAACACTATAAATATGAATGAAAAATAACATATTAGTAGCCACTAAGCTAGCAATATAACAGTTGGTATCAACAATAATTACAGCTTGTTTTACACTGAATAATACAGCTTGTTCATCACTGATAAAGTAGATTCTCAAAAAAGTCTACATTTTCCCAATTTCGTTATTCATGTTCATAGTAAGGTGAAGAGAATCCATTAAATATATCGTATGATGTAGTCAAAAGCCCATCTATTCTCTTAACATGCATTCAACACTCTAAAAGAATTAGTGAACAAAAAAATGAGTAAAATAAAAAAATATAAACATAAGATGAAAAATTTAAAATTAAAACTAAAACTAAAAAAATAGAAGGTAATATTAAATTTTTTTATTTAATTACCAGTGACACGACACCAAATTTTTTACAACACCACAAAAGTGCAATCAAAAGTTAATTTCTTACTTTTAATAAAAAAATGCTTACATTATATAGCTAAAATAAGAGTTAAATTTGCAACAATTTGAAAATAATTTTAATATTAATAACAAGTCAACTAATTAAATTAATTACAATAAAAAGAGAATTTTAGTATTTTTTAGGAAATAAAAAATAGCATAAAAAAATAAAGTAACAAAATCACAATTTTTGAGAAAAAATTATGAAAACATGTAATTATGGGACTCTCTATACTACAACGGGACTAGAATCCAATCAACTATATTATAATCTAAATTATAAACTTATTTTATAAGTTAAAATCCTCTTAAATTAATGACTTTAGCTTTAAGAATTTTGGTTTGTCTAACAATTTCTACATTTTCTTAATTTATAATTGATTAACTTTTCATTATTAAATAGTTTGAATAACTTAAAATTAATAATTACATAATTTAATTCAATTATTACATTACAATTAATAACTAAATTAGATAAAAATGAAAACGTTCATAATTTATAACCTAAGAATTTATTCTCAATTGTAACTAAAAATCACAACTAGTCATTCTAATTATAAATTTTTTAATTTCATAATACTTAATTTTGTATAAAATATAACCAAAAATCAAATTAGTGGTACACTTAATCCAAAATTTAGCATATTCTTTAACATTCAAATACAAAATTAAACACACCATTAATTTAAAAATCAAAAGTTTAATTGAATCAGAATATAAAATCATATTAAATTATAATCTAAGATTCAAAATTGGTCATAATCACATAAAGAAAAAATAGTTATTTATGGAATCAATTAAACTTAATAAAAGATAATTAAACTCAATTAATTAAACAAATAAACTCACATCAAGTACTATACTTTTGGTAGAGTAACTTGATCACTTTTACTACTTTGGTTACTCAACAAAAAAATTATAATTTTTCTTTCACTTACTTTTCAAATTCAATATATTTGATCAAAATTTAAAAATTAAACTAAATTGTATTATAACGATCAAAATTAACGTATTAATTTTTTTTTTGAACTATTTAATTTCTTAACTTTTAGAGTTTAATTTATTTAGTTCATTATCTTTTAATTTGTATTAAAATAATTAAATATAAAAATAAAGTGGACGAAAAAATTTCAAAAATATTTGTTAAAATAACAAAGTGTTAAAAGTGAGAAAAATAATAGACGACAAACATAACTCACCCATAAAATAATTAAAGAATCAATTGGAAGACTATACAAAAAGTGTAGAAAATATTATGATTAAAGATGAATAAATGAAACAAAAAACGCCAAATCCACCCATATTCATTCTTCATAAATCTCTCTTTAAATATCCTTGAACAATGCTGAAATACGAATTTTCTCTTAATTTTTGTATTTTTGGCTGCAGTTATAATTTAATAGTGTTGTTTGGATATTCAAATATAGAAATTAGGTTTTATTATTAGATCAAATTAACGTCATTGGATGGCAGAAAATTTACGAAGATCAACATATTCATGTGGCAATTAGCGAAGCACACGGTGAGATTGAACTTGGGATGAACGCAGATGCGACACGTAACTATTTGAGGAGACGAGACATATTGCACTGAGAGAAGTAGAGATGCACATGGGTGGTGATAGGATGGTCTAAAGTTCATCCACGGGCTCTCTAAACTAATCCAAGTAATAAAAAAATCCAAAAAATTCAAAAATTTACATTTTTCAATAAATACAAAATAAATAATTATAATATAAGAGAACAATAAAATAATGATAAATGTAAAGAAATAACATTTATCACATATAAACCATATTTTTATATTTAGTTATAAGTTTTTATTTCTTTATGTTAAATTTTTTTTAACACTAACTATAGTATATCACATTCTGGAATGTTAAAATGTTTTTGATTATAAACGTAGGTTAGGGAATTCAAAAATAGCTAAAAATAATCATAGGAAAACATTTTTTTTGATTTTTTTTAAAATCTGACTAAAATTATATAAAAAAATTGGTGCAAAAGTTTTCGCTTGTTCTTGAAACTTGAAGAAATTTTTAAATTCTTTTCAGTGACAAGAATAGAAGATAAAGATAGAGAGAAATGAAGAAGCAAGTTTACTTTAAAATTCCATGAAATTTTATTAAAATGTTTGGTTGATACATGTTTATTTATAGAATTTATCACTCTGGTTCTGTAAGAGAATGATGACTCATCTCAACAAACTTCCTACTCACATAAATGTGCGCACTATATCATTGTTATTGTTTAAGATTTCTCCTTAGTCCGAAGACCTCTTAAGGATAGTCAATTTTCTTCTTTACTCAACAAAATAAGAAGCTGCAAGAGCCTTTGTCATTTTGTTTGGAATTTGTTCTTTGGTAGATGTATACTTCACTTCCAATTATCTTCCTACCACTTTCTCTCTTACAAAGTGAAAGTCAATTTCGACGTATTTTTCTCTTGCATGATAAACTAGATGATTGGCTAAAAATATAGCACTCACATTGTCACAATAGATGATAGGTGATTCACTAACATGAATTTGAAGTTTTTTTCAAAACTTTTTGAATCCATGTTACCTCTACAATAGTATGTGCTAATGGCCTAAACTCAACCTCTCAGTACTTAGATCTTGAAATCACTTTCCATTTTTCAAATCTTAAGAAATCAATGAATAGCCCAAGTAAATACAATATCTTCCAATAGACCTCTTGTCATCACTACATGTATAAGGCCCAATTAGCACTAGTATATGTTGTTAGAGCTAAAATTTTATACTATTGTAAAATCAATCAATGATCTTAAGTTCCTTTGAGATATATCAACAACCTCTTAGCTAACACCCAATAAATATTGGTTGGAGAATGAAGGAATTTACATAACTTGCTAACAAAGAAGCTAATTTCAGGTTGTGTTAGTGTGCAATATTAAAAAGCTCATAATGGTTCACTATCTATTTTAGAGAAAAGATATACTAGTAACCATTTATGTAGATGATAATTGTAAGTTCCTCCAATATATATATATACTTTTATTATAGGAAATATGGTTGCATGGAAAAGCAAGAAATAGAATGTGATATCCCGTTCTAGTGTTGCAATGCAATATAAAGTTATGGCTCATATTTTATGAAAATCGATGTGGCTTAAAAATATAATGAATGAAATTGAAATTAGAACTAAAGATCATGCTTCAAACCCCTCAAACTACAATATTTTCAGTTCTATTATGTTTGGTCTATTTTTCCTAGCATCTATACTTTAAGTCTATCTTCACTTGATAGACCCTTTATCTACTCATTTAATAGGGTTTTCTCTAACTCAAAAAATATCAATAATACCATTGTGGTTTTTAATTTCTTTACAAATATTTGGACCATTCATAAAATGTCAACCCTTCGATTTTAGAAAAAGTTAAAAATAACAATCTATGTGTTGGATTTTTCTTATACAAAACACAATGTCTGTTATTGTACTTAGTGTTTTTATCTTTGTTTGTGTAAGGTTGGTTACTGTGGATCAATAATTCATACACTTATATAGTTAAGTACACTTTTATGTGAGCATGTTTACACACACCATGAGATTGGTTTTTTTTTGTATGCATGCTTGGTTGAGAATGTTGATTCTCAACGAGTGAGCTTGCAAGTGAGCCGATGTTGTCACTTATGTTTGGTTCATTTCAAGTGCGGGTATTTATGGAGTCGACTTGGAAATTTTTAGAAATGAAAAAAATGTGACTTTTTAAGCACCTTGACAACTAAATCACCACCAAGCTTGCCACCACCCTCGTAACCACTCTTACTAAGGTGATTGGTAAGGTATTTCATGAGGTGGCAAATTTGAGCCCTATAAATCCCCCACTCGTTTCTCTCTTCTTTACCCCATTTTCAAGAGCTAAAATTCTACCAAAATACACACTAAGATTTATATCTTATCTCAAAACTATTTTGGAGAACTTATATTTGAGAGTGTGTCATTTTTGTGATTTTAGTAATGAAATCATAATATGTGTAGGTACATGATTTAGCTTTGTACTGTGTGTCCCATGAGGTTGTGAGTTAATACACTTACATGATCATTGGTTTCCAATCATATCACATTGTGTTGTGTTAGATGTGGAGGACATCTAAGTTTGAGTATTAAACCAAATGGTTGTTGAAGTAGTGAGTGAAGAGCATTAATTGGCAATTTGGATAGAGACCTATCTCATAGAGATAATAGTGGTTTTACTATCTATTAATATTGTAACCTTCTTACGGTTTAGTAAATTATTTGCTGCTAAGTGATTACCTTAAGTAACACGAAGATGTTACCATATAGATACGATATCTACATAGGTTTACCTCGTTATATCGGGTGTTATACATGATCTGAGTTTGTATTAGTACAATCTAAGTTTAAGTGTGTATGTTTTAACATACTATTAGCTTAAATTTTGACTAGAAAGAATTTGTAATTTACCTGTTTTCTTTTTGACATATAATATTTATTATTAAATTTTTCCTCTTTTAATATTATACTATTTGTTCTTATGCTATATAAGCCGTATAAGTGTTATACTATTATGGTCCTTGCGAGTAGGGGTGAGCAAAATATCCGATCAATCTGATCAATCCGAAAAATCCGATAAAATCTGTTAAAAATGAGTGGTTTCGATCCGAAGTCAGATCGGATTCGGATTGGATTTTATCAATCTGCTTGGATTCAGATTTAGATTCGGATTAGAAATATTTAAATCCGTATAATCCGATCCGATCCTATATATTTAATATATTATTTAAAAATATATATATAATAATTAATAAACCTAATTATTATTCTAACCTAACCTAACCTTAGCCGTATATTGATTTTTAACCTAATCTATTTTCCCAACTACCTCCCTACCTCCATCTCTCTTTCTCCCTCCCTTCCTCCATTGCTAGTTTCAGACTTGAAGGATTCTCTCCTTCTCTACTGCTGCTACTCTGTTGTTGCTGCTTGTGATTCTATGCTTCGCTGCTGCTCCTCCTTCTCTGCTTCTCTGCTATCTACTTGCTGCTGCTCACTGCTCACTATCGCTGCCACTGCTACTGCTCTCTGCTCCCTGCTTGCTGTTCGTTGTTCTTCATCACGGTACAAACAAAAGGTTGTATTTGTTTGAACTTTTTTCTTTTTCTTAATTTTGATTTCAGATATAATATTCAAATGTTCTGTTTTGGCTGCTATTGATAGTTATTATTTTTGTTTCAAATGGATGTATGAAGAAATAAGCTATCTAGAACATATTGTGTGATTTACTATTTTCTTATAATAATTTTCGAGAGCTATGTGATGAAATTACGAATCTAAGTGAAAATGTGATTGTGTTGGGAGATCTGTTTTGGATGAATTTTTTTATGATACCATGTAACTTTTCGATATCTAGGCACACCAAATTGTCAAAGGTTATTTGTCCTAAGTTTTTCCCCCCAAAAACATTGTTTTTCATGCTTTAATTGGGTTATAAAATTTTTTAAGCTACTTTTAAAATATTGAGGTCTATCGTGGCTTGGTGGAACAAATGTGAACATTGTAATATATCATGGTACATTGTTTTATAAATGATGCGTGTTAATTGAACATTTCATTCGTATTATTAAATTTTTAGTTATATTATATATAAATGTTCAATACATATTTTAAATCACATGAAAGCAAACATGTCCAACATCACCCCATATCTATGTGCACATTTTTACAATTATTTATTGCAAATGTCTAATATATTTTTCTACAACTATACATATGGCTTTAGATAAAGATAATCATACACTTTATGTGATTGAAGAAGTAAATAAAGATGAAAATGTAACATAACCAACTCAAGAAGAAGATTATGTAAGTACTCAAATTCCTGACCTATGCATTGCTTCTAAAGAAGAAGGTAAAAAAGTTTCTTCTAGATCTAGTAGTGAAGCATGGGTTCATTTTACTATAGAAAGTGTAGGGCAACATCGCAAAGCTATATGCAAATATTGTAAGAAACAATATAAGTATGTGTCAAGCAAATCTGGCACGTCAAATTTGGTTGCACACATTGTCATTGGATGTGATAAGTTTCCCGGTAGAGTTCTTAAGAAACAAAAAACTTTAGCTTTTCATAAGGAAGGAAGTCTTGTACCTCACAGTTTTAATGCTAAAAGATGTAGAGAAAAATTGGTAAGGATGATAATAAAAGATGAATTGTCATTTATTATCATAGAAGGTGAAGGATTTAAGGAGTTTATTGAAGAGCTACAACCTTTGTTTAAAATCCCTTCTCGATGGACTATTGCAAGAGATTGCTTGAATTTTTACGTTACTGAAAGAGTAAAATTGAAAGAGTTATTGAATAGAACTAGTAAAAGAATATGTCTTATCACTGATACATGGACATCTTGTCAGAATTTATGTTATATGTGTTTAACTGCTCATTTTGTTAATAATGGTTGGAATTTACAAAAGAGAATCTTGAACTTTTGTCAAGTTCCAAATCATAAAGGTGATACACTTGGTAGAGCGATTGAAACATGTTTGTTAGATTGCAGCATTGATAGGATATTATGTATTACAGTTGATAATGCAAGTTCTAATGATACTGCACTTACTTATTTGAAAAAATGTGTTAATGGATGGGGTAATGCAATTTTAGAATCAAAACACTTGCACATGCGATGTGGTGCACATATTCTGAATTTAATTGTTGAGCAGGGTTTGAAAGAGTATAGCATATCAATAAATAGAATTCATGCAGTTGTAAGATACGTGAGAGGATCACCAATTAGACTGTAAAAATTTAAGAGTGCTGCTGAAATGGAAAAACTCTCTACTCAAAAACTCGTTTGTTTAGATGTTACAACAAGGTGGAATTCAACTTATTTGATGTTGGATTCTGCAACTTATTTTCAAAAAGCATTTGAAAGGTTAGAGATCACTAATTTGGGATACTATCAAGAGTTTCGTCGAGGTGAAATTAAACAAGCTCCGACTATAATGGATTGGGATAATGCTAGATATTTTGTCCAATTTTTGAAAGTTTTTTATGAAGCAACATTATTATTTTCTGGATCTTTGTATGTGACTTCTAATTTCTTCTTGGATCATATTTGTTTTATTCATGATCAATTGGATATGTGGAGTAAATGTGAGGATTGCATTATGATAAAGACGGCTAGTGATATGAAGGTAAAGTTTGACAAATATTGGGGAGGAATATCTAAAATGAATATGATGTTATTTGTGGCTGTTTTACTTGATCCTAGGCATAAAAAGTGTTCTTTACATCTAAGTTTTCTAGAATTGTGTAATGAGGATGAGATTAAGGCATCAATGAGTTCAAAAAAGGTGAAAAAACTTTGGAAGATATGTACGAGTAGTATCATAAAACTTATTTTCCATCAAACACAGAAGAATCTTCTCAACCTTTAGAAATGGGTACAAAAGGTTTTGGTTTAGAAGTAGATGCATTCCAACTTTATGCTTCTCGTAAAAGAAAGCATTTAAATGAAGTTCATACTATGGAAAACAAATCTGAGTTGGAAAATACTTACAAGAAGCATTGGTTGGTATGGATGATGATAAATTTGATCTATTAAGTTGGTGGAATGTTCATTCCTTAAGATTTAAGATTTTGTCTTTGATAGCTTGAGATGTATTGGCCATACCGGTATCTACTGTAGCATCTGAATATGCATTTTCTACTGGTGGTTGTACAATTAGTCCATACAGGAGTTCCTTATCTTCTAAAACTGTACAATCTTTGATTTGCACTCAAAATTAGATTCGTTCATCTCCAATCATTAATATCCAAGAATCACTTGATGAAATTGAGACTCTAGAATTAGCTATATTGCATAAAACTTTCAAATATATATTTTGAATATATATAGATTTATTTGTTATCAAATATATATTATTATGTTTATTAGCTCATTATTTATGTATATTTTTAACTTTTTAATTTTGATCATACAGATGTTCTTGATGGTGTTGGTGACTTAAATCTTGAATGATTATTAAAGAGAGATATTGTTATTATTAATTTTGAAGAGTGAAGTTAACTTATGTAATTGATATTTAATTTTTTGGAGTTAAATTATGTAATTGATGTTGAATTTTTTCTTTTTGATTATTTTTGTTGAATTATTTTTAATCATGTTGTCTATTTTTTAATTTGTATGAAAAATATTTTTATTTTACATATTTTTATTTTATGTAATTTTTCATTTTATATGTTGAAATTATATCAGATTTGGATTTATTCGGATTGACATTTATAGCGGTTCGGATGAGATTGATATTTCATAATTTGCTTATTTATGTAATTGTTTTAATATATTTAAATTAAAATTTTGACCCTATCAATCGGATTGGAATTTAAAGCGGATTCAGATTGATTTAAAATTGGTGGATTCAGATTTGTTCGGATTGACATGTACAACAGATCGGATTTGGATTGATATTTAAAGTGGATTCGGATTGAATAATTTTTGGATCGAATCAGATTCAGATTTACTTAAAATTAGCGGTTTTGGATTTTTTCGGATTGGCATGTACAACGGATCAGATTCGGATTGACCTAAAACTTACGGTTTCAAACCGATGCTCACCCCTATTTGCGAGTTAGGAACAAGTCGTTTAAGAGTCTGTATTTTCTTACCTTGATCGTATACCAAGTTATGGACTCTTTTATAAACTTAGACTCATTCAACTACACTTTATCAATAATATCTTTAATGTACTTAGTCTAACTTAAGTGCATTCCATCTGTGGATCACAATTCCTAAGAAGAAATTAATATTACCAAGATATTTTAAAGAGAAAAAGTGTTAAGCTTAACAATCAAATTCTCAATGAAAGTATAATTATTCCTAGTTACCAAGATGTCTTTGACATATATCAGAAACAATATAAACAATCTAGAATGGTTATAAGTCATAATCAAAGTGTCATTATTAGAGAATTGAAAAACCTAGTTTATGGGGCAACCACCGAGCTTGAGGAACCATAAATGGTCTTCCTTAACTTGCATACATGTGTTGGGAATTTTGAGCTAACAAAGCCCTAAGGTTGGGTCATATACACTTCCTATTTAATGTCATCATTTAGGAAAGTTGTGTTTACATCAAGTTGTATTACCACCTAATGTTGATCCAGTACCATTATAAAAAAATTCCTAATGACAGTTGGCTTGACAACTGAACTAAATGTCTTAGTATAATCAATACCTTCTATTTGTTGAAATCATTTAAATACCACTCTTAATTTGTATTTGTTAAGGGATCTATCAACTTGTAGATTTTCCTAAAAAGACCCATTTATGATTAATAATTTTTCCATTAATAAGCCTAGGAACTAACTCTGAAATTCCATTTTTCATTACAATATTATACTCACTTTGTATAGATGCTTTATACTCTTAAACAAGTAAATCTTGAGAAAATGAGCTTGGTTTAGGCAAAATAATGATTGAGAGCAATGCCTTAGGTTTAAACACACCACCCTTGGCTCTTGTAACCATATAGTGGGTGTTTGCATCATCAGGTAAATGATGAATAGAAGTAGTAGAAAAAGGAGGTAAGTGAACAAACAAATTAATGCCAATAAGATTGAACACTTGTGAAAGATTAGTAGTGCCAAAGGTCAAAGGTGGCAAAAATAAAGGTGAGGGTGATAGCTCAGTATTAAAAATTGAATATGAAGTAGAAAATTTTGAGAATTCTTTGGTGAAACAGACAAGTCTAAAGATAAAGGTGTAAGAGAAGAACATGGCATAGTTTGTAAGAGTTGGTCTGATAAAGGATAAGACACCTCGAAACCAGAAGAAGAAAAATTTGAAAAAGAAGTTGGAACAGGATGTAAGTGTTTAGTTTGTATAGGTGAAATAGGTATAGAAGTAGAAGTCTCAATATGGATTGTATTAGAAGTTTTAGATTATAAGAAAGAGACAAAAAAGGATGCAAAAGTAGAATATTGAGCTAAAGGTTGGAACTGAGTAAACACATTATTTACCAAAAAATAAAAGGTTCCTTATTGAGTCAAACATGTGCTGAGACATAAAATTTTCTAATATTTGGCTCTAAGCACCAATAGTCCTTTGTATTGAGCAGCATAATCATGAAAAACACATAACAAAGAATGTGGTTCTAATTATTGTGATTGTAAGGTTGTAAGTATGGATAGCAAACACAACCAAAAGTTTTCAAATAAGAATAATTTGGGTTGGTCTTAAAAAGCAACTCAAAAGGACTAGCAAACTAAAATGTTTTTGATGGCGGTCTATTTATAAGATGAATAGCTATTTGAAATCCATAATTCCAATATCCATAAGTAATCATAGCCAAACTAACCTCAACCACTTGTTTATTTTTTTCTTTCCATAACACCATTTTGAAATAGTGTGTATGGATATAAAAGTCTTCTTATAATTATGTTTGAAACACATATGATTCTAAACTCTTCAATTCAGTACCTACATCACTTTGAAGCTTTTTGATGGTAGTAGAAAATTTTCTTTGAACAAAAGAATCAAAATGTGTAAAAACACGGAAACAACCTAAGACTTGTTTTTGAGTATATATAACCCTATGAATTGAGTGTAGTCATCAACTAGAAACATAAAATATTTCATACCATCAAAAATTTCAACTAAATAAGGTCCTCATAAATCAACAGGAATTATGTCAAAGGGACATGCTGACCTAAGATGTACATACGACATAGGTAATCTATGAGATTTAGCTAGTTGACATTCATTACAAATTGATGTTAACAAGTTCCTTATTCAAAGTAGAAGCAATATGTTTATAAACCCAAAAATGAGAATGTCCAAGCCTATCATGCAACAAAAGACCACTAATAGTTGATTTATTACAAAAAAAAACAACACTAATTTGGTTTCCAAAAGAGCTTGGAAATTGGTACAAACCATCTTTAACAGCCCTCATTAAAAGTGTAGTTCTGGAGTTCAAATGTTTCACACAAAAGTACTATGAAAGAATTCTATAGAAACCTTATTATCTTCACATAGTTTCCTAACAAAAACTAGATTATTTTTCAAACTAAAAACACATAAAAGGCTCTTTAACTACAGATGTCTAGCATCACTAGATAAACATGCACCACTTAAATGAGTAATAAGCAAAGTAGATCCATTTTCATGTAACATAGATGCATTATCTAAATAAGAGTGTAATTACTGAAAGGTATGTTAATATGAGGTCAGATGTTATGCAGCTCCAATATCCATGAACCAAGCTTGGGGATGTAAATATGAATTAGGAACAATTATGGTAAGTAATGCTTGAGGTTGAACACTTGAAAGAATACTATAAGAGTAAGAGGTGATAGTGGCTAAGTTAGCAAAATCTAGTGCATCTTATGTTGGAGCAAAGTTAGCTTGAGGTGTAGAGACTTTAGCACTAGATGAACAATTACAACCATTGGATCCATTTTTTTAGACTGTATAACAAAAGTAACACCTAGCTATTTTATGGCCATATTATTTTACATATATGACATTTAACACTCTCAAACTTTGGATTCTTACTTTTATTAGTTAAGATGTTAGAGGAAGATTGTATGAAGTTAGTGTTAGAGCCTCTAGAAAATTCTTGTTTAAATGTTGATGTATTTGACTTAACTAGATGAAGATTTTGGGTAATTTTCCTGAATAAGATATGAATAAGTTTGATTCATACGATCATGTCGTTCATGTGTTCTCATTTGTGTAAAGAGCTTATCCGAACTAAAAATCTTTTTTTTTCCAATGACATTAGTGATCAGTGAAGAAAAATTTAAATCAAGACCTCCAAGAACATATAGCATATGTTCTCGATCATTGGTTGTATCACCAATTGCTAATAGATGATTAATAAGATCTTTAGTTATGGTAATATATTATTCAATAGTTATGTTTCCTTTTTCAAGCTGTGTAAGTGCCATATGGGATTCATTAATCTAGACAAAGAGGCACCATTAATTGCATTATCTTAGATAATTAACATTTTCTTCAAAGAATTTCATGTGAAAGAAAGATTCTAGATTCATCAATTGTTGCAAGATATTTCTTGATAAGTATTGGTGGAGGTATAAAGTTATCCCTGAACAAGATCTTAATCCATAAATTGTAATAACTTGATGTAAATATTTTTTCCAAATCAAATAGTTGGATTAATCAATTCTAAATAATTTTTTTGAATTAATTAATTGAATATATTGGAAAAGAGGAAGATGTAAAGCTTTAAGATTATCACATGTATTAATTGCATCTACTTTGTCACAAAAGCAATTAGACTAGTCATGACTAATATGCTTCTATACCATGGAAAAAAAATAGAAATAATGATAGAAAGAAATGAAAAAACAAGTTCACTTGAATAATTCCATGAAAGTATATTAAATTGTTTAGTTGATAGATGTTTATTTATAGAGTCTCATTCTAATTTTATTGGAGAATGGTGACTCACTTAACAAACTTCCTACACACATAAATGCACACAATACATCACCATTAATTATTGTTTAACGATCCGTTTTAAAAAAAACTAGTAAAACATTTCCAAGATCTTTTTTGTTTTTTTTTTTTTTAATTTTCGTCCTAAATCTTAAAAACAAATTAGTCAGTTTTAAAAACCAACGAAAAAGTGTTCGCCTGCACTTATTTTAGTTGACTTCATGTTTCAACGAACTGTCAACGGTGCAATACAGGAAGATAAATAGTGGCCTCCAATATTGAGGTATCTTAGACAAAACTATGTAATCAAGAGCTGCATGCTGCTTCCTCTTTATCATAAATGATGAAATCGTAATAATTTATTATCTCTGTCTAGGCTTACTTTCGTATAAAAGCTATAATTGTAATGAAAAAGAACACATATTGCACTTCTTGTCGTTTTTTGTTTTTTGTTTTTTTTAATAATTAACTTGCAGAAGTGAATTTACCTTAAAACAATTAGTTTACTAATACGTACTACCGTAATTAAAGTTCATTCTTTACTTAAATTAATTAATAGATTCGTATAAATTATAGAAAAATATCGTTTAATCTATTCTTTTTCTTCTGCTTAATCTAAGAAACTTGGATTTAACCAACTGAATTATTGTATGCTTAACTTAAACATACATTCTCCTAAAGTTAATTTTCATATAATTAATTTATTTAATGTAAAGACAAAGGGTAGGCCAATGTTCTATTATGATGAAATGGTATGATTACTGTTATCACGTTCTGACATCTTTCTTTTAGGCGGTCGGTTAGGGCAAAATCTAATTAATATTTAAAAAAAAAATTAATTTTTTTAATTAAAACATAATAATTTCTTTTATACTCTTTCCATTATAAAATAGGGATAACAATTCTAGCAGCATGAAGAACATAATATTATATTACTAAAATATTATTTAATTAAAATTTGTAATAAATTTAAAATTTTATAATTTTTAATATTATAAATAATTTATTTAAAAAATTATTTAATTTTTTATTTAATCAATTAAGACATAATAATTTATTATTATTATAATATACAATAAAGTATAAACATGTTTTCATTTATAAAATAAATTCTTGAATTCATTTAAATTTAATAAATTTGATACGTGATAAAAAAACATAAGATATGATGAATTTATTTAATTATTCAGAAAAAATATTTTAAACTTAAAATAAACACATCCCAATAAAGTTTGTTTTCTTTTATATATTTTATAAACAATTTTATTAAATTTTAGAAAAAAAATACTCAATCTTAGTTGATATGATAAGGATCTTCATTTTCTAAAGCTAAAGAGTTCAAATTCTTAATCATAATTTAGAAATTTGTACAATTTAATTTTTTTAAAATTTCTTAGCTAATTGTGAAGAAACAAAAGACTTCTTATGATATCTATAAAACGAAATTTATCTAGATTTATTAATTTTTAGGATCAATTAAATTAAAAATAATTTTTTTTTTGAAGTTTATTAAAAGTACGAAACAATAGTTATTCTAATATTTTTATTAAATAAAATACTAATTCAAATAATTTGAATAAAATTAGTAGAATTTAAAAAGATCTTATAACGAGTATCGTCTAAGACCCTATAAATGCTTTGGGTCTGCTTGGTTTCAAATATGTGACTTAATCTAACTTAAAATTAGAAGTGAAATTTTATCTAATTATTTAGTTTTATTTATTTATTTATTTTATCTAATACTCCTATATCATAAGATAATTATTGATCTATTTATTTATGTTTTGCTATGCCATTATGTTAGTTAAAGTAGATAATTGCGATTATAAATTATTTATTAGTCTTAAATTAAATTAACATAGAGATGATAATTTGACTCGATGGATCAAAATTTGGGTCAAATCCAAACGAGATAGAATTGAGCAAAAATGGGATAAAACATTATCCATTTGATTATAAACATTATCCATTTAATTATAAACATTTCGAGATAAAAAGGAGTTGGTTTGGTTCATCATTAAAGTACCCACATTTTTTTAAAAAAATTATTTTTTATAACTACTTTCTTTTAGGTGAATCATTAAATTAATTATAATATTTATTAATTTGATTTATTTATAGTTAAAGATACTCCATAATCTACTTATATGTTAGCATTTGTCTTCAAAATCATTTATTAAATTGGCTATTTACGAATCATTTGGTAAATATTCTTGATTTAAAATTTTTTTTATAAATAAAATGATATTTTATGTTATTTAAATTTATAATAAATATTATTAATAATAAATGTTTTTAGCAAAATTCTTTATTTTGTTAATTTTATCATGAAAAGTCTTGGGTTTTTTTTTATATTTTTATATCCAAAGAGAGTTGTGGATAATATTTTTACAAATTATTTTTTGAAATTTTATTCAAAAGATTGTTAAAAAGAAATAAGGATATCAATGAATTATTTTGTTAATATCACTATGGTTTTAGTAACATATGTGGTTGTTAAATTTTTTTTTTGTTAACTAACATTATTTCAAATAATTATACAATTAATAATTTTAATTATATGTGATTTACATAGGGATAAGTTAATATCCATCTCTTTCCGTTTTAGTTATTTTCACTATTAAAAAAAGTTAAACATGTCATTTCAAATTAATTATCATTTAAATTAAACTATGATCATTTATATCTATATATTATTAAATATCATCGAATTAAATCATTTTTAATATTATTAAAATATTATTTTTATTGTTATAAATTTTGAAAAAATAGATTGAAATGACCTTATTTTATTATTCGTAATCTAGCTTGGACACCTCACTTGTATAGTCTAAAAATACTAATTTTATCCTCAATAATATATTATACAGTTGGACATATCTCAAACTAAAAACCAATGACATTCAAATTGTTTGTGTCAAGTGGGGTCACTAACTAATTAAAATCTTATAACTTGAATAATTGTATAATTTAGTTGAATATGTGTCCAATTGGACTCCTATAATTAGGGTCAGATGCTATCAGTTTGTCATATTCTAATTTGGTTTTAGTGAGTATATCACTGACCAATCAAAATTTAACTAATTAGACAACTATCGATTTAGTTGGATATGTGTGCAATTTAGTTCCCACGAGTAGATTATCATTTGATCAAAATCCAACAAATTGGGCATGTATCTAACTCGACCGAGTAGTGTTATCGATCGATCAAACTTTGATTAGTTGGACAACTATCTAATTAAGTTAGACATTTATCGAACAAGACTTTGACATGTGGGGTCATCGACTAACCAAACTCTAGTTAGTTGGACAACCGTCTAGTTCTATATGACTAAATTGAAAAAATATCTAGTTAAAATTAAATCATAATTAATCAATAAAAATTAAATATATTTTTATCATTTTGTGTAAAAAGTCAAATGAAAGGGGATCATATTTGATTTTTGACTAATATGTTGTCATCAGAGTATATAATCCTTAATTTGAAGGGTTTTTAATTTTCATATTTTGTTCAATATGCCTTTAAGTATTGGGATAAAAAGATACTTTTGTTATGAGATGTTATTTATTACTTCTATAGTATAATCATCATCAATTAAATAGATTTCTTTATTCAAAAGTTGCATTTATTTTAAAATTTATTAATTTGAAATAAAACGTTATTATATACTCTAACATCAATGAATAATCTCTTCTTATGCTATATGTATATGCTTGCAAGTAATCCAAAAATAAATACTTTGGGTAACAATATTGTAATAATGGGCTACACAGTTATGTTTTGGAAAATGTTTGTTATTTTAATAATATCACAATTATTTTTTACATTTATTATTAATTTGTATATTAGTAACACTTATATTTAAAATTGTTCCAATTTGACATACTTTTTTTTATGTGATTAGCACATACAATTTTAATAAAAAAAATGTATTTTTGGTATTTTAATCTCTTTTTGTCCATGTATCAGAAACATTTTCCCCCCATTTTATTGTCTTTAAATATAGATTTTAATGTTTTTTATTCACTTTACCTACCATTCAAACTATTATCTTCCTTTTGAAGTCTGCATAAACTACTTATTATAAATAAATTAAATTCTAAAAATAGTAATTTTTTTCAATAGAAGATATAATTCAACATTTAAATTGAAAAAATGAGTTAGAATTAAGATATATAAAACTAGAAATAAGCGCAATACTTATAAAAACAAATTGTATGAGAGAAAAACACAAAGAGAGAGAAAAAAAAGAGAGAGATAGAGATAAGAGATTTAAGAGAAATACAAGTTCAGGAAGAGAATGAAGAAATAGAGAAGAAAATATAAAAATATTTTTAAAAAATATCACATGTCAAAATTTTTAATTTATATTTTATTTTTACCTTAAATTAATACTTTTTTTTATAACATGAGTATCATTAAGATATTAATAATAATAATAATAAAAAGAATAGAAATAAAACTAAGGTAATATCAAAATATCAAAATATCAAATCCTTTTATGAAAACATTACTATTTTTTCTCTTACCTCTGTTATGCAATGAAGAAACATTAATAAAGACCGATGATAATGATTATTTGGAAAGTGATGATGGGATTATTGTTATTAAATTATTTTTGATTCGTAATAATAAAAAATTAAAAAATTATAAATATCTTTTTTATTTAGTTTAATTATTAATTAAAAATATATTAAAAATTATTTAACTAATATCATTAAATTTTATTTCTAGTGTAACTTTTAAAAATATGTGAATATTTTATTTCATTATATATTTATATTATCATTTATTTATTACTTTATTTTAGCCTACTATTAACAGGATAAGCATTTTGTTGTTATACTTTCTTTAAAAATGAAGTCTATTACTCTGCATTGAAGTAGTATTTCCCTTTGATGTTATCCTTCCCTTTGTCCCTATCTGAAAATAGGATAATTCTTTCGAGAGCTGGCTCATAAGTACATAAAAAGACTATGGTTGCTTGACAATGAATTGAGAGGGTCGAAAGACTTGAGATACGTGAAGTGCTTGGTTCACATAACATCGAGATAGTGTATTTAAAAAGTCATGATTTCGTTCTACTTTGTAACTCTACAACTATATTAAACTTGACGATGATTCCAAACTGAAGATGGATTAATGGGGAAAAAATATAGAAAAATAATGATTCTACTTTTCCCCCTAACAACCTCTGAATTAGAAAATCAACAAATTTATTATAATTTTTTTTATTTATAATTTTATAAATTTTAGTTTTAATTTTATAATTATTTGAAATTTATTGTGTAAATAAATATAATAATAATAATAATACTATTTTTATTAAATTAAAATTTTATTATCATTACTATTCTATTACATTTTTATTATTTGAACCAAGGATGAACAAAATTTCTTCTTCGAACGTTTTAATCTTGGTTTGTTTTGAGAAAATGCTACTTGTGCGGTTGTGCCTATATGACAACGCTCTAGTTATGTTTGAATAAGTGGTTACAATTTACAAACAAGATGCTAAACAAGTTGTATTAACTTTTAATAATGGGCTGGACTTAATCCACTTCGGCCTTATGGTATATACACTCGAAAGAAGGTGATAGCGAGGACAATTTATATTTATTTTTATAAATAAATTGTATTCGGTGTTATTTAGTGATAAAGAAGGAATATTGTAGTCTTTTTTTAATACGGAATTTACCTTATATAAGCGTAGATTTTATGAAAATTTAATAATGTATATTAAGTTTTTCAAATTTTACATTTGCGTAAATATGGTTCGTAAGTGAGTAACGTCATTACACAGTTTTGTAGCTGAAATTTATAATTAAAATAAATATTTTAACGTAAAATTATTTAAATAAATAATATTATTAAAAAATTGAAATAATAAATAAATACTAAAATGAATATTTTATAATATTTTTAATATTTGTTTTTCAAAATTAGAATTAAAAAAGTACTTTTTTTAAGTTTATGGGACTCACTACACTTAAAACTTATGAATGTATTTCTTTTCTCAATTTAATATATCACAAAATGAACCATTGGGAAGATATTTTTTGAAGATGTTATTTCTGATTCCTTAAACCAAATTCTGAATTCTGTTTTACATCATTTATTGCCAAAGTAAGTTCTTCTGTTCCACTGGCACACTATTTATTTTGTTTTATTGACTGGCACACTACTTTAGGCCCATTGACTACATTCAATTTTGCAAAGTGAATTGAATGTAACAAAACTCAAGTCTTTTAATCGTAAAAGGGGAAAAAAATTCCAATCTTTAGAATTTCAGAATATTTGAATTTGATCTAAAAGTATTTGAAACTGAAGTCATAGTTTTTTTTTCCCCGAAAAGAGGTGCTGAGAATCATCTTAATTTTTATTGAATATTAATCGAGATATATCGTTGACGTATATTCTTATCGAAATGATTGAATCGAGGGACGGTTATGTTAATAAATATAGTTATTTTGTATTAATTTTAAATATATTTAATTAATAACAATAGATGAATTAGTATCATTTTTTTCACGGTTTAAATATGTTTATTATTTTTTAACATTTATTTTAAAATATATTTAGTTTAAAAAATTAAATATTAATTTAATTCTTACTTTATCCTATTATTTAAAATATTAATATTAATTTTCACTTTTAAACTATTTAGCACATATTTTTAAGTAAAATAAAAATAAATAAAATTTAATCTAATTATATAAAATATTTTGTACTTTATTATTAAAATTATATTTTATTAAGTAATTATATATACATAAAATAATAATATTAATATATATTCGGTTCCAACTAACCAAAGTTTTAACATTACAATAACCATCTCCATTACAAGTATTTTTTGTCACGATTATTTTTCAATAAAAAATTGTCAACTTTTTATTGATAATCATAATTTTAATTATTTATGATTAAAATATCCATAGTTAAATGTAGGTAAGATGGCGATTTCAATATTTAGCAAGAAAATCCAGTGTTGACATTAAGGGTGTCTAAAAATCAGGCTGAATCGGTTTAAACTGAAAAATCGGTCTGGTTTAGTCCGATCCGATCTGTATTAAGTAAAACCGATTTTAAAACGGTTTAATCCGGTTATAAAAATTATAAACCGGTCGGATCGAACCGGATTGGATCGGTTTTATTAAATAATTATTATTTTTAATTAAGTAGCGTACTGTTACTACCGTATATATAAATATTTTCCTTGCATTAACCCTAACTCTATTCATTTTCATTCATCCTATTCCTCATTTCCTCTGTCACTCTGCGTTTGGGCTCTGGCCATCTGCGTCTCTATGAGACTCAAAAAAACCCTAGCTAGTCGACGTCGCCTCCACCAGCCAGCCACCTTTCCCCACGTCACCTCGCGTCTTGTCATCCATGGACGAAATAGGTATGTGGTCTACTTGTAGGAGTTTTTTTTCCTCAATTAAGATCCAATGCCTGAACAGCTTTTGTGAGAGGACTATAAGTGCAGATTATCTTATAATAAATCATGTTTTTCATTCATGAGTTAAACATGTTGAAATAGATTTCTTTTTTACACAGGAAAAGGTCTTATCAAGAAAGGTGATGATGTATTATACTCCCAATCAAGAATAGGTAGTAGATATAATGACCAAGCCATTACCACTATCACATTTGCAAAAGATAAAAATTAAGTTTAGTGTTTTGCCTAGAACATAAGCTCACGAAAGGATGTTAAGCAATAAATAAAGGGTATAGTAGTATATTATTATGATTAGTCAATATATTATAGTCATACTAGTAATAGGACATGTTCATGGTTGTTAGGAGTTTGTTATTTGTGTTTGTTACAGATTCTCTTTTCAAGCATCACCTATGTGCTTCGTTAGTCAAGCTTTCATGCTTTTCATGTTTTTGTTACTCTGTTAGTTACTTGTATTAACCCTCTCTTTTGTTATGGTTATATGCAATACGAATGATATTCACGTATTTTCTTCAACTTGCTTCATTATACTTCCCTAATCTTTCAGATTCCATTTCAAGAATGATAATTGAAAAACCTTGACTTGGATTGGTTTTGCACCACATCCATAAGTCTTAAATAGATTTTGAAAAATGAAAACGAAGCCAATTCATTAAAGTCTTAAACCAATTCGATAAGAAACATTTTTATCGGGTTAATTTGAGTATTTTTATGTGTGTGTTTTTTATTAATTAGTTGTAGTAAAAAAAATTTAGTTTGTATGTTTAGTAACTAATTAATTATTTTTTTATTGTTTTATATTTTTAATATATAAATTTAATTATGTACCCAAATAACAATATATTATAATTTATAGTAGAAATATAATATTAGAAAAGAATATGTTTTAAAAAAATAGATTGAAAGGAAGGTTAATTGATTATATAAAGTTAATTTTAGGAGTGAGTTGATAGGATGATAGGAAAATAAATTATTGTTATTATACTTGTGTGTAATATATATTAGGACAAAAAATAGACAATCTGTTTGATAAAATTTATAACTATATAAGTCATATTAGTTGGAGTTTATACATAATGTGAGTTATATAACATACATGTTCTTTACTAGTAGAAAATATAATGTGTTATTTAAGCTATAGAATTGTATATAATTACGTTTGTTTTGATCTGTTTATACTAAAATGGATAATGTTTTGTCCTGTTTATATCATAATTTGTCCGTTCTGATCTAATTAGTTATTTTAATTTTGAAATGATTTTTGATTAAGTACAAAAGGTAATATTTTAATATATTAAGAATATGTATTAATCTATATTCTATATTTAGGTGATGATTTATATGAATTTATTGGACCAAGTCAATTTCCAGATTTTACTATGTCTATGAGTGAACACATTGAACCTGAAATTCATCGGGATGAAATGGAAAATGCACCACAAAATTTAAATGATTCATCTTTAAAAAGAGGAATAGAAGTAAGTAATGTTCACCCCGATAACAAATCTGATATAAAGAAACCAAAAAATTTCAAGTCAAATATATGGAATCATTTTTCATATATTTTACCGTATGATGTGGAAAATCCTAGAGCTACATGTCATTATTGTAAAAAAAAGTTATGTTGCTCATCCCACAAGGAATAGAACTACTTCAATGATATATCACTTCAAAAATTTATGTAAGAAGATTCCTAAAGAAGTAGATAAAGGACAAAAGATGTTAAGTTTTCAAACACAAGAAAAAAAGGGTGATACGACAACTCATAAATTAGTTGTTGTATCATTTGATGCAAAACGTGCTAGCATTGCTTTGGCAAAAATGATTATTATTGATGAATTTTCTTTTAGGTTTCTTCAGGGTGAGGGATTTAAAGATTTTATAGTTGAAATTTGTCCTAAGTTTCATGTGTCATCTCGTCAAACAATTTCTAGAGATGTGTTTCAACTTTATTTAGATGAGAAAAAAAGTTTGAGAAACTTTTTCATAAGTGAAAAACAAAGAGTTTGTCTTACTAGTGATTGTTGAACTTCAATTCAAAATATTAATTATATTTGTCTAAGTACTCATTATATTGACAAAGATTAGAAATTACAAAAGAGAATTATAAACTTTTATCAAGTTGAGAATCATAAAGGTGATACGATTGGCAGAGTGATAGAACAGAATTTGCATGATTAGGGTATATGTAAGGTATTCACTATAACACTTGATAATGCTTCCTCAAATAATACTGATGTGTCATACTTGAAAAGGAAGCTAAAAAATTGGAATGATGGACTTGTTATGAGTGATGAGTTCTTTCATGTGCGATGTTGTGCTCACATTTTGAATTTGGTTGTAAGAGAAGGACTTAAAGATCTTCACAATACTATTATGAGTATTTGTTGTGCTGTGAGATATGTTAGATCCTCTTCTTTGAGATTACAAAAGTTTAAAGTGTGTTCTATTAAGGAAAATACTGAGTCCAAAGGAAGTGTCGTGCTAGATATGCCTATAAGATGGAACTCCACATATCTAATGTTAAAATCTTCTTTAGATTTTCAAAAAGCATTTGATCGTCTTGAAGAAAAGGAAGGAACAAATTTTATTTCTTATTTTCATGAGGAGCTATCGAATGTTGGGCCTCCAACATTAAATGATTGGAAGAATGCTAGTATTTTTGTCAAGTTTTTGAATACTTTTTATGACTCTACTTTAGCATTCAGTGCATCTTTATGTACCACATCAAATTTATATTTTATAGAATTGCATAACATTCAATCTCAAATACTTACATGGTGTGGCTCCGATGATTTTTTGTTGAAAAATATGGCTGTTAGCATGAAAACAAAATTTGAGAAGTATTGGGAAAATGTAGATAAGACTAATAAGATGTTGTATGCTGCATTTGTACTTGATCCAAGGTACAAATTAGAGTATTTCGAATTCCTATTTGAAGAGATTTATGATTTAGAAATTGTTCAAAAATTGAGAGATAATGTCAAAAATACTTTTATAAATTTGTTCAAAACTTACTATATGTTAGTGCATGGAAATGATTTTCAATCTAATGTGATTCAATCACAAGATGTAATAAGAAGGATTCTTTCATCAAAGGAAGCAAGAAAGTTGAAATTTCTTAAACACTTAGAGGAGAAAAATAGTTTGGAGTTGAAGACCAAGGTTGAGCAATATTTGAACACCCTATGTGAAAATGTCATGTTGGATAAGTTTGATATATTGAAATAGTGGAGGGAAAATTCTTTTAAGTTTCCTATCATCTCTCTCATTACACGTTATGTGTTAGCAATTCAAGTTTCAACTGTTGCATCAGAATCAACTTTTAGCACAGAAGGGCGCATTCTTGATCCATTTAGGAGTTATTTGAATCCTAAAATGGTATAGACATTAATATATAGTCAAAATTGGTTCCGTTCTTCCACTAACAATGACTATGTCACCTTACCAGAATACAATGATAACCTAAAGATTTATGAAGATGTTGATTTTATTTGATTATAGAGTTTATTAAAGACACTACATTGATCATTGATGATTAATAATGAGTAAGTTTTAAATATTATTATCTAATGATATATTGTTGTTGATTGTGAGTTTGGATGTTTGTATATGTTTAAGAATTTTGTGTAAATGAGATATTTGGAATTCATTTCTTCATGTCTATCTTTTTTTATTTTAGATTTTGATAACATCTTATGTATTTATTTATGTATTTAACAATAATATCTATCTATGTATGATGATTAATGAACATCACATTTGATTGTATCATATTAGACTATATCATATTAAACTAAATCATATTATGTATTATTAATTGTTCAAAACCGTTAACAAAGCCGGACCAAACCGTTCGGTTATAAGATTTTGGATAGTCAAATGGTCCAATCCGATCCGATTTGAACTATATGAACGGTCTAATTTAATTAATTTTTGTAATTTAAAATCAGATTGAACCAAACTATGGACACATTTATTTGATATACGAGGAATTATTGATTATTTCTACTGCATGAATGATGTAGTACTTTAAAAGAATTAGCGAGTGCACTGACGAATACGATCGTTAATAAATGTTTTAATAATTTATTGGGAGAAATGAGTTTTAGAAAATTCAAAATATTTTAGTATTATTAATAAATATAATTTGAATGTATGTAAATAAAATTATAATTTTGGTATTTTTGTAATATAGAGTAATGTTATACGGGTTTTGTGGATTAAAAAAAAGTGTTTATTAATATGTTAAATGAATGAATAGTTTTTTTATTAGTTCTTTCAAGTAGTCAAGTTACATTGATGTAAAGCAATATATATAAAATTATAAAGTTTCTAAAAAAATATTAATGTTAAAGAATTTTTTTAAAATTTTAGAATTTTAAATGTTATTTGTTAAGCTAAATTTTAAATTTATTCTTATATTGGTTTTTTTAACTATAACAATAACAATTTCCCTTATTTTTTTCAATAGAAAAAAGAAATTAAAAAAAAAGAAACATAAAGCACAGAAAGAAAATTTTAAATAAAATTCCAATTAATTTTATGGAATCATATGAATCTTTTTCCTAATTTCATTCACTACTTTTTTTCCTTTTTCCTTTAAGAATAAAATGAATTTGATTTAAAGAGAAAAAAGGAAAATAAAATGCAATGCTTTTGTTTCATTTCACGGTCTATGTATCTCTTTATTTACTATTGCTTTTTTTCATGTCAAGTTACTCCTATTTTTATTTGGAAAAAAAATATAAGAATAAAACATATATATATATATATATATATATATATATATATATATATATATATATTGAAAAATCAAGCTTACGTTGAGCACTATGAAAAATAGAAAAAAAGAAAAAATGGTTACACAAATTTCTAATACCAAAAGCACTTACACAAAGTAAGTTTTACTGTTTTAGTTAATAAATTTTAAAACACGTGTGAAAAACAACCGTGTGAATCGGAACCCATAGAATTTTAAACAAATAGTGTTGTAACAAATAAAATACAAATTATATTTTCTTTATAAAGATACATGATTTTAAATGAAATTGGGAAAACTAAATTACATCAATCTAATTGCATTTAATACTAATAAGTCTTATTAAAACCAATACAAAAGAAAAAAAGAAAACATAAAGAAATATCTAATTGGTAAGTTGTCCAAAGAAAAATAAAATTTAGAAATTATTAAATATTCCTAGGTAGCAATATTTTCTCCAACTAACTCCTCCATAAAAGCTTTGAGATTCTTATAAGAGGAACCATCTTCCATGGCAGCTTCTCTAGCCAATTTTTTCCATTTCTTAGCATTCCTTCTCAATTCTTCCCCACTTTCTCCACCCTCCATAACTATTTCCAAACACCTCTTAATCTCATCACATTCAACAATCCCACACTTATTATTTCTCTTAACTCTCAATCCTGTCTTCCACAAATCCTCAATCAACTTAGCATTAGTCCCTTGATCTGTCCACTGTGGAAAACCCACCACAGGAACCCCACATACCAAGCTTTCAAGTGTTGAATTCCACCCACAATGTGTTAAAAAACAACCTAATGAAGGATGTGACAAAACCTCCACTTGTGAACACCATTTCACTATCATTCCAAGCTTTTCCAATTCCTCACTACTACTATAACTATTAAACAATTCCTCATCTTTTTTATGATCTCTAATAACCCACAAGAATGGATGACCAAAACTCAACAACCCTTTTGCAATTTCCTCCATTTGATTCTTGGACAAAACACATAAACTTCCAAAAGAGACATAAACAACTGACCCTTTAGCTTTGGAATTCAACCATTTACTATAGTCCTTGGAACAGTATTGGAAAAGATCACCTCCAAAACAAGTATCAGATGGATCTTTCCCATCCAAAAAAGCAGATGGGCTCAAAGGCCCAATACCAATCAAATTAAAATTCGGCCCAATAGCTTTTAAAGCTTCAGTTTCCAACAAATCAAATGTGTTAACCAAAATCCTTGGTTTTTTTTCTTGATCAAGCATCTCAAATTGCTCTTTAAACAAAGGCATAGCAAAAGAGTAAGTATTTGAAGCATCCATGAAAGAAGGAATATCATGGTTAGTTAATTTCAAAGAAAGCCCTGGTAAAGTTATGAAATTACATAAAGGGTACTGATCTTCATAATTAGAATCACTGGTACTCTTTTTAATAATATCTTCATAGCCATGAAAATAGTAGTAGTAAATATCAAAGACAGTGGCTGGTTGAATCCAAAGTAAAGCTGAAGGAACACCAAGTTGGTTAGCAATTTCTAAGGCCCAAGGAAGAAGCAAGCTGTAAACTAAACAAGTAAAAGGACGAGCTTTATTTGAAGCTGAAATAATGAGATTCGAAACAAATTGTGAACCATTACGTCTAACCTCTGACATATAGTGATCAATATCATCATCTTTGTTAATCCCATCGTCGTATCCATCAGAATATGGAGTAAACGACAAGCCGTTTATAGTGGGAGGAGGAGTTGAACCACCTTTGGTCATACGATTGTAGGCAAAGAAGGTAGTAACAAAGGTGATTTCTACACCAATACGAGCTAAGCGTTTTGAAAATTGAAGACACGGGTTTATGTGACCTTGAGCTGGGTAGCTAACTAAGAGGATATGAGGCTTCGCCATTTCTGATGTGGTTTCTTAGATCTTAGTTTATGCTCTTATTCATATATATATATATATATATAGGCACACTCACTCTACTAGTCTATGGGCTCCAGTTTGTCATATATTTTTCTTATTTTTTTATTTTTTAATAACAAAATGTATCATATCCACGTATAAATATTTTAAATGCAATTATATATAATTGAGTTTTTATTGTATAATGTTATATTTTTTACAAATAAAGTTTTATTTTTAACTTATTTTTAAACAACATATATGTCTATCTTCACAAGTAATAAATACATATTTTTGCATTTTAAAAAATGTATTACATATATAAAAATTAAACATATTATTACATTTGTAATTAATTTGTCTTATTTTTTTTCCCTATTGTTACTCCATGTATCATTACAATATATTTATATAATTTATAGAGATTAACTTATAGTTTAGATGATACAATTCCACGTCTCTATCATTATGAATTAATGTTCGAATTTTATTTGTATAATATTTATTATATTTAATAAAAAAAGAATCATGTATATTTTAAAAAAATATACATAACTTATTATATTTATTTTTTTATGTTATAATTTTGGCAACATAACGCGTAATATGAGTTAATTTTATTATTTATATATATTGTATATGAAGCTCTCATCAATTAACATATCAATACTAATACTCTTATGATTATAGATTAATCGTCATAAATTTGGCATAAATCATAGAGGTATTGTCATATCAATACTCTTACAATCTTGATTATTTTACATAAAATTTTGACATTATAGTAAAATTATTTATATTTACATGAAAGTCAATAAAAAAGAATAACTTATCATATAATTATTTTTCTTTTTGTGAACACTTTAAATTTTTTAATAGTTTTTTTTTTCTTTCTATTTTCTTATTACATAATTTAACATTCAATATGTAATCAATAACATATATTTTATTCATTCTAGTTTTTATATAATTAAGTAATTTACCTAATTTTACTTTTAATCTTTTAAAATCATATATTTTTATGTTATGATGACAAAAATATATACACCATACTTTTGAATGGCTAAAACATATATACAGGGAATGATGTAGTCGTCTTAGACCTCAACTAGATTCGGCACATTTTTGGAACACTTATTTTTAAATTTTTTAAAAATAAATAATTTTACTAAAATAAAATTAAAGAATATATTAATTTTAAAAATTATCATATATTTAATTCAATATTATTAGAGTGAAGATATTATTACAACATAATTTTTTATTGCTACAAAATATGCATTAATTTCTTATTTTATACTAATAAATAATCATCTTATTGTTATTTTTGTCGAAAAGAAGTTGTTTTCAATTAATTATTCCAGTAGTGGAAATAACAATTTCCATGTGATTAGAAAGTTGAGTAATGATAGGAATTTTAGTTTTATTACGTATGGAAATGGAATATTATCAAAAATATTTTTAAACTTTGAGTTATCTTCAAAAATAATTCTAAGATTTTAAAAAATTCAAAAATATCATTCAAACATAAGAGAAGTTAAATCTAACTCAAAGAATGATATAATTAGATATAAAAGAAATCTCAAGATATTTTTCATAGAAAATTATAATTAGTAAAATTTGTATTGAAGAAATTCAAAAGGAAAAATTAAATTTTAAAGAAAGAGATAAATTTAAAAATCTATCATTTTCATCATTAAGAAAATTATTTTCAATAAAAGACATAGTTTATTATAGAATAAGTAACAAATTAATGAGCATTAATAATATAGATACAAAATAAATGTATAATATACCATTAATTAACAAAGAAACTATAATGAATAAACTATCAAAAATACCCCAAAAGGATAAAGAAAAAATTGGATATATTTATTTAGTAAGAATATAAATATTAATACAAACTCATTTCAAAGAATGAATAGATAAACCAATAAAAATAGCATTTCTTGATAATAGAATAATAAACAAGAAAGATGCTCTATTAAGAATAATAAATGATAATTTGGGATACCAGAAACTAAAATTCACAATATATCCTAGGTTTAATATTAATATTCTTGATAAAAACTTAAACTAAGTGTTAACTTTGGCTATTGAATTTGAAAGAGGAGATTTAATGAAAGAATGAAATCATCCATTTTTAATACACTAAATAGTAGAGTATTAATTAACAAATAATCATAATAGTTTAATATATAGATAAAATGAATTTATAGAAATCGATAAAACCTTTCAAGAACTTGGACAAATAATAAAACCAGAAATATTAACGAACCTTGAAATACTTAAGGAATGATATTTAGATATTGAGAAAAAACCTTTGATACCATGAAGAAAAAGTAATATAGTTTAAAACAATAATATACTAATATTTACTTTTATAAGTCATGAAGGAGAAACTTCTAATGAGTGAGAAGTTTAAAAACTAAAAGAAGAAGTTCAAGTAATGAAAACATTAATTCATGATGTCATATAAGGAAGATAATAATGTGTAAAGACAAATTAAAAAAATATGTAGTTAGAAATAGATGGGAGTCCAATAGGTATAGAAAAAAATCAAACAACATTAATGAAGGATTTAAGACTTCTAACAGAGGAAATAGATTTAGTCTAAAAATCAAACATGAAGTATCTATAAGATATAATCGAAATAGAAAAAGAATTGTTAAAAGAAATTAATGAATGTGATTATAATAAATTACAATAAGATATATATATATATATATATATATATATATATATATATATGAAATATACAGAATTAAGAAAAGAGGTATATAACATATATACATAGAAATAATGATATTATAAGTCATAAATATGATTCCTTAGAAGGATTAAAAGTAGAACCACGTAAAAGATTAGATACCTTGATACCTATAAATGAGATATGCAAAATGAAAACAAATGTAAAGAAAAAGATATAATTCAAATTTAATGAAATATAGAAAAGAATTAGAAGAACAATTCATGAATCCTAGGGATATAGAAAAAATAATTAATTTGTTAACACTAACTAATGAAGAACTAGAAAGACATTATAATGAAAAATTTTGTACAAACAAAAAAGAAGATGATATGACAATAATCAACAAGACTGATTCTGAACTAGAAATCATGACCATAAAAGGTCATATAAAACCAATTTCATTATTGATTTCTTACAAATAAGAAACATTAAACCCACATAGGGAAGAAAGAAATAGACAAAGATCAAGAGAACATGATACTTTCAATAGAAGAAGACAACTACCCACAATGAAAGAAGGGTTACATTGAAAAACTAGAGGTAGTATTCTACTAGAATTCAAGCTCTATGAAAATTATAGATCTGATCTCTTAGATCTATATTATATAAGAGATAGCAAAAAAGCCATAGATGAATGGGATAGTGGTATGAGTTTTCTAATACAAACCTCTCAAACTACACAAACAAACCCTTCAATCTTTAGGATATTAGTAGCTCATAAAATGATAGGAAATATTGAAGTTTGGTTTTTAAATTTAACATACCAACAACATTTATTAATGCAAGGGAATGCTCCCACATGAAGAAAATATTTAGATATAGTAGTAAATGAAATATACAAGAAATTTATTGGAGAAGATAACAGAACTATCACTGAATCCAGTGAAAATGAAATCAATGAAGCCAAATGATATTTAACAAATATGAAAATTTGTAACATGTGTTGCATAGATTTTTTTTATTTGTGAATATGAAATGTATTACCCTAAATTACCACCTTCTATGCAAACACCTTATAAGGAAATATTTTTCTAAAAATTACCTAGAACGTTACATAAGACCTTAACAAAAGGTTGGAATCAGAAAAATAGGAAAACCATACTAGACATCTTAAGAGGAAGAATAAGAAGCCTTAATAGTTGGATAATCATTAAATGTCAAAGAAAAATGAATATAAACAAATAAAATGAAAAAATTTGTTGTAACATAAGAGATTTTAAAATACAAGAAAAATATGGGTGTAATATAAAACCCTACAAACATAAATATAAAAAGTATAAAAAAATACAAAAAAATTACAAGATATAAATTCAGGAAACAAGATTTTCAAAAGTATAAAAAAATATTTAATAGGGAAACCTATAGAAAAAGAAATTTTACAAGAAAAAAGTATAAAAAATTTGAAAACAAGAATTATTGTCCTTTAGGAAAACGAAAATGTGGATGTTGGATCTGTAACAAAGAAAGACATTATGTGAATGAATGCACTAGTAGGTTTGAACATAATAAAGAAATTAAAAATAAATTTTTAGAGGAAGTAAAAATTTTAGAATAAGCTTTTAAGATGGAATTAGAACAAAATGAGAAATCAAATATAAATGATACTTATAGTATTTATCTATTAAAGAAAATTGATGAGGAAATAACCAACTCAAAATATGAACACTCAAAATATGGGTGCTCTTTTATCGAAAGATGAATGATTTGTATAGTATTACAAATCTAAATAGTCTACATTAAGGTAGGATAAAAATTTAAAGGTTATACTAGCTATTATTTACATGCATATTGATGAGTGTTTAAAAGACACTAAAATTATCATGATTTAATGTACTTTAATTGATTAAATAGATTTATATTTGTATAATTTTATTATATTTTTATATAAATTTGTCTTTTCGGAATCACGGGTATTTGTTTTTTATTTTTTAGGTATTTTAGTTCAAAAAAACTTAAAGACTCGAAAAAAATACAAAAGGGAATACATCACAAATATATTGAGAAAATAAATGAGGAAAAGTCAAAAAGATGGAAAAATTGGACAAAATGGGTCAAAAAGGCCAAAATTGCTCGCGTAGCCACCTATCTCGCTGATTCCCACGTGCACCAGCGCGCGCACCATCCGATCTATGCCGACTTCCGCGTGCAACTTTACGTCTACCAGCACCGTATTGCTCACTTCTCACCGTGTCCTACTCGCGCCAACCACCTATCTACCGCACTAATAACCCGTCTGATGAGATTTTCATGCCCCATATGTGTGCCAACCTGTCCAAATGCACCCAAACTCAAATTTTGAAATATTTCCCCCCCTTTTCAACCTTTTCCTCATCTATAAAAGGACCATCTTCTCCTATTCCAAAACACACAATTTTCTGAACTCTTTCTCTCTCTAATTTTCTCTATCTAGAAAGTTTTATTTATTTTTATTTTTTTAGTTTTTATTTTTAAAGTTCTTCTCTTTTTGAGAAAAACTAGTTATGTTTTTATAAATTTTTAGTTTTTGATTCAATAAGCAGATATGCAAATCCGTTTGGAGGTTTTTCAGTAACAAAATTAACATCAAATTATTGTAAGGATTATTTTAAGGTATTATTTTAATGGATTCTTTACAGTTATTATTTTATGTTTTATTCTTATATATTATATTTAATTTGTCTGTGATTAAATTTAACATGGTTGGCTGTTTGTAAATATGTTATAATTATAACGTTGTTATGCTTGCAAAATATTAAATAGGTAAAATACTTTTATAAAATAAATTGATTTTATTTTTATTCAAGATTTTATATTAAGAATATTAGAGATAAATAAATTATTATTCATTACAAAATTAAATTTGAAAATTAGATTTTAAGGTTTAATTATTCGATCTAATTTAGAGTACTGCTATTTTATTTGTTGATACAATCGTCCGGTAGTTAGAATGAAACTCTATTTCAAATTTTTTTTATAAGAACTATTATTTGAAAATGTATTGAGGATATATTTTTAATATTGGTTTTAAAACTTGAAAGTTAGTACTTGTAAAATTAAATTCTTAGGTTTAATTTGGACACCTTGAATAAAATCTAATTATTTGACTCCACCTAAAGTTATGATTAGATGGTTTGCTATTTTCTTAGAAATAAAGCTGAAATTTAATATTTAATTAATAGGCCCTGCCTAAGAATATTAGTTGGTTAATATTAAACAAAAGAATTTGGGCACCGCCTAATAACACTTTCATACCAAAAAGAGAAAATCAACAAATATTAATTTATATCTTTAATAACCTAAATAATACGAGCAAACATAATTAACTTAATTATTATATCATTAAATACTCTACTGTTATGAATGATAAAATTTACATAATTATTTATTGAATTTATATCTATGTTTATATTTATTTTTATGTTATTAGATTAGGAAACAAACAAACCAAAATATTGTGAGAGGATGTTTATGATTTAATTTTGTTTTTAAGATTTTGAATAATAAATTAAAATTCACATAAATTCTTTTCTTAGATCGACCTTAGGAGTATATTTATCATTTTTTTATAAAATGATTCGTGCACTTGTGAGAGTTTTACAAATAATAAAACCACAAAAGGGAATTTTCGTAAGATCGGTATTTGCAATGCCGGTCTTGCGATGATTTCATTATCATCCACACATATATAGATACATGAGCTAGTATGTGTGCATCAAGTAAATATGTATTCCCAAAAAAATACTAAAAATAGGCAACAAAAGATTAAATTGTAAGAATTACTAACAATACTACAATAAATCCTAATAAGATTTTTAAAAGATAGAAAATTCCATATTCCTACCATATATCAATAAGAAATATGAGTTGATTTATCAATAGGAAATAATTTTCTAAACTTATATCAACATTTTACATAATATTTAGACAAAAATAAGTCTAACAACATTAGATGGTTAAACCATTTATGTATCAAAAATAAGAAAAAGTTTACTTGTTTCAAACATAACTATTTAGGCAACAATATAAAAAGTGAAAACGTTGTGAGATAGACACAAAGCAAAAAAAAATCTTATTTAGAAAACATTTTTTTAGATATAGAAGATAAACAAAATTGTTTCCTTAATGAAATACAGGAAGATAAAGCCCTAACAGATACCAAAAAATTATTAAAAATAGTAAGCTTAGAAAATCATTTAGATTCAAATATTAATAAATCTAAAATAATTGACAATATAAAATTAAAAGACCCTAACAAGGTTATTAGAGTAAAGCCAATGATTTGTACTCCAAAAGATGAGATTGAATTTGAAAAACAAATTCAAGAACTTTTGGAACTAAAAATAATAATTCCAAGTAATTTAAATCACTTTAGTTTAGCATTCTTAGAAGAAAAAGAAGCTGAAAAAAGAAGAGAAAAAAATAGAATGGTAATAAAAGGAAAAACTTCTTAAGTTTTGATTGTAAAAGTAAATTTTGAAAAATAAGACTAAAATTAATGGCATTTAGTTACCCATGAGAACAATTCCAATAGACTCTACTATTTGGATTGAAACAAACTCAAGGTATCTTTTAGAGATAGATGGATAACAACTTTAAAAAATTACAAAATATTTTTTATGTTTATATAGATGATATTTTAGTTTTCAATAGTGAATTAAATAAATGTCAATTGGATATAATTAATATTCTACAAGAATACAGTAAATAATACATTATACTCTCTGAAAGGAAAGTAGTAATTGCTTAGCAAAAAATTAAGTATTTAGGGTTGAAAATTGAAGATAAAAAACATAATCTATAACCTCATATACTAAATAACATTCAAGGTTTTCCTAGTGAATTAAAGGACAAAAACCAATGATAAGAGCTAAATTATTGCATTTTTGTTATGATTTAAATGTTGATATTTGTGTGAAAATTGTGTTTATTTGATTATTTAATCCACAAATGTCATTTCACGGGTATTTCGTGTTTAAAGTGCAATTTCAGGTAAAATCATGATTTTGGAGAAGTTAGGGACAAAGTACAATGATCGGGATTGAATGAAAATAAAAAGAGAACAAAAATTTCAAAATTTGGAAATTCGCCGCCGGCGAAAACCTTACGGAAAAAAAAATGTTGAAAATCATGCAGGGAGCACGGATTATGGCCAAGTGAATCTCGCCGCCGGCCAAATAATTCTCGCCGCCGGCCAAAGCATCTCGCCGCCGGCCACATTATTTTGGCCGCCGGCCAAAGTATCTAGCCGCCGGCCACATTATTTTGGCCGCCGGCCAAAATCAAACACCTAAATATTTAATTTTCCAGAAATCTCGCCGCGGCGAGAATATTGTCGCCGCCGGCGAGTTTCGTCCAAAAATACATTTTTTATGTTGTTTTGTTCCAAAATTGCCCCCCAAACCCTAGATCTATATATACATTATGATGGAAAAGAGGGGGACGGCAGAGAGGGCAGATCTAAGTTATTTTTGGAGGAGAAAAGGAAATTTTGGAGAGAAAGGTTGGAGAAGCTTGAAGGATCATCACCATTGTTGCTACCAAGTCTTCATCTTCAAGAGTTCTTCATCTCTTCTCCTTAGCTTTTGTTTTCTTCATTTTATTCAGATTGTTTGTTCATGGATTCAATTGAGAATATGTTTGTTCTTAATTTCCTTATGAACTAATTCGTTTTTGCTAAGGCTATGATGTAGTTAAATCAAGGAAATCTGATTTCTTTTGTTATTGTTATATGAATTCATTGTTTTCAAGTTGAGTATTTATTTCCATGCTTAATGCTTTTAAATTTTTGATCAAGATTTAGATGATTTGTTGCATTATATTGAGACCGAGAGGAGATGTGTAATGAATGCTTCTTGTGATAAATACCGTATGTTGAATGCGAGTTTGACACCTAATGCATGATGTATGTGGTTATTCTAGAAATTCCATAAATCATAATGTGCTTATTTGTGATTAAATCTTCATAGTAATATAGTTGGTTTTCATAGATAAGTAATTCTAATATAACTTGAGAAAGAGTATTAGATAAGTTTGGGTTTTTCAACCATCACTTTTAGCTTTGAATCTCATATAACATGACTTGAAATCGGATTGAATTGATTTAGCGAAATCAAATGCCTTAGCGTTTTTAATCATTTGTGAACAACATTAAATTTTGTTATTTGCGTTTAGTTTTATGTTAATTTGCTTTTAAAACAATTTCAACAATTCGGTTTTCAAATAAAATTAGGGTTAGTCAATTTCGGTACTTAGTAACGCCATTCCTTGTGGGTTCGATATCCGTACTTTTTGTACACTTTATTACTTGAACGATTCGTACACTTGCGAAAATAAGCATCAACCAACTACAAAGATTCCAAGGATGTTTGACATATGATGAAGCATAAATCAAGAAACTTGTAAAAATGCGAAAACCTTTACAAGTAAAATTGAAAAAAGACCATGTCTAGAAATGGAAAGAACAAGCTACTATGTATATGAATAAATTAAAAGCACAAGTAAAAAATTTACCAACTTTATATCATCCAAAGCCAGACGATAAAATGATAATTGAAATAGATGTTTCACAAGAATATTGGGGAGAAATTTTGAAAGCAAAAGTAGATGAAAAAGATGAATACATTTGTAGATATACATGAGGGTCTTTCTATGGTCCAAAATTCAATTATCACATTAATGAAAAAGAATATATAGCTATTAAAAAGGCTATTAAAGTTTTTACAATATATGTCATAAGTTTCACATTTGTTGTTAGAACTAATAACAAGAATTTTGGTTATTTCTTAAGAATTAATGTTACAGGTGATTATAAATAAGGAAGATTAATAAGATGGAAACAATGTTTCAACCACTACATTTTTGTTGTCAGTCATCTCCCTAAAAATAAGAATAGCTTAGAAGGTGCTCTTACCAGAGAATTAACACATCTACCTATTTTTATGCTTGTAAGAATGGAACATCTTGATATCAAGATCAAGATAAAAATCCTATAAGAACAAACTCGAGATTTTATACCTCGAGAAGTCTCTTATGGAGATAAAATAAATAAATAGGAAGAATTTGATTATTCAAAACAACTCTTAGAGTCTAAAAACTCTAAAAAGGAATGTTAATAAAAAATTCAATCTAAAGAAGATAAAACATCTAAATAAAGAATTCAAGATGAAAAATAAAAATTAATAGTTGAAAAAAGAGTAGCATCTTTGAAATAAAAAAGTTCAATTGGGCTGATGAAGTAATTTAAGACTTATGTGGTCTATAATGGCCCAAAATTAGGAATCTACAACAACTGGCCAGAAGCAAATAAATCTATTCTTAGGTTTAGTGGAGTAAGCCATGAAGTTTTCACCAACAGAATAGAGGCTGAAGGCAGTTATACCAATTATAAAATACCAAAACTAATAACTCAAGAGGCGATAATAAAGAATTACTCTACAACACTACAACAATAACCAACAACACCTAGCAGGTTGAAAACTCTAGAAAAAATAGTAAGGCCTCCAATACTATTTAGAGAGGCATCTCTCCCAAAAACATCAAAGATAGTAATGCATCTAGTGCTATTTAGAGAAACATCCCCCAGAAATTCATTAGTCATTAAAGATAAAAAAGACTAATATAGAAATCTCAACAAACCACAATGGTCGAGTCTCTATAACTTGGACAAAAAATCTACCCAGGAAAACATAAAAGATATCAAGTTCTATATTACAGAAAAGGAATTCCCTTTAGGGAGTAAATTCAACATTTTGGAAGGAGCTAATCCAATACTTTTTTATAAAGATTTCCATCCAAGACTAATAGAAAACATATATCCAAGAATTAGTTTAAGTGAATTAAATTATTTCCCAAAAAACTTCAAAAAAGCAATCAAACACTTCAAGAGGAAGATAAAAGAATATGACAAGCATACTTATCTCAGATTTTTCAGTTCACTAGTGGTTTGGAATGAGTAAGAATGTATCAGTCCATACCACTTCATCAAGCTAAGGATTTCAACACAAAAATAGGAGTTTTCAAACCAAGGGTACTTTCCGAAAAGGAATTCAATACAAAAGAACTATGTGTATTAAGAGATCAAATGTTAAACCAAATTTCCTATGAACTCAAGAAAATTGATAATTCTATTGATATCAAAGTAAATTATTCAACCAATAAAGCCATTATCACTTCTCATAGTAACATGGCTCTCATCGAAGAGGATCTTGAAAAAATCAAATTTGAATCAAATTTTAACAGCAACAATCTAAAAATTGGTCAAGAAATAAAGAAAGTATTATGCTTCTATGCCAGAAAAGCCACCAAAGATCACATATGCATTTACTGCATCAAAGAATGCATCATCATCAACTTCATCCAAATGACTGTTGGAAAAAAAATGACAAGAAAGAATTAAGAGGAAGAATTATCGATAGAAGACAATAAAGAAAAATAAAGATGTAATATAAACATCTTTAGTCAGTATCATGTGCCAAGAAAAAGCAATAGTTGAAATTGATAAGCCAAAAAACAGTAAAATAGATGAATTATTAAAGTAAGGATAAAATGGTAATTGATATCTTATAAAGAGAATTTTTTGTGCTATAAAAGAAATCCTTATTTTCATATGGAAACATAGAAAAATTGAGCACATAGCTTAGAAAACACATAACTTCTAGCATAAAAACCCCTTCTACCCTGAAATTTCAACAAGTAATTATGTATTTAGTAATTATAAGTGACTAAAAATCTCTTCAAGGTTCTTAGTTAACCATATAATTATAATTATTATTATATTATGAATAAAATAAAGTGCAATCATTCTTTTTTAGTAAGTCTAAATTGAACACCATCTATGTACAGATGTAAAAGGCTCACCATTATCAGGAAGATAATAAGGTTTTAGAAAAGCTGAGGCACAATCAATATAATAAGAGAAGACGAACAAAAGGAAAGATCATATAAGTCCTACTAAATTCAAGTATAATAATTATAGTTTTAAAGCCAATTAAAGATCTTAAATTTTTTAATTATTTACTTATATCAATTTATAATACTGATAAATAAGAAAATGAAGATATAAATAATACAATATTATGAGAAGAAAATTAAAAAAATTATCTTTAAGAAATTATAGGAATTAAAAACTAACGTTAAACATTTAACCCCCAATTTAATATCATAGCCATAGAAATATTAATATAATATGGATGAAAAAGTTAATACTATTAGATTTATGGATATCAATGGTATTAACCATAAAGTCCATAAACATTATAATATTTTTTACAAACTTAAAGTACAAAGTTAAGATATGTTAAAAAACCTAGGGACAACTCTTTGGTTTTCTAAATAACTAAATCAATATATTTGAATTTTTTAATAATCTTAATTTTTTTCGATTAATTGTGATTATACAAAACAAAAATAAATTAGTATTATATAATCGTCTCTTTTAATTTTTTTTTATCATTATATATGTTATTTTCATCTTATATTTTAAAACCTATCTTCTTTACAAGTTTTTATTCAGATTTTGGAGATATGCATTATATTCTTATGGACAATTTTAAACTCTTTTATGTTATTTCAATTTTTCTAAAAAAATCGCAATCTTATCAAGTTTAAAATAAAGTTTTAATTCCTCATTTATTTACTCTACAAAAAAGTAAAATTTACATATTCACTTCAACCAAATTTTTTTATTAATTTTTATTATATCATTTATTTTGAAAAAAAAATTCTAATATCATAAATTAATTATTATTAATAATAGATATAATAACCGATAAATCAACGTACACAATCGAAACCTATGTTTTATATGTCCAAATATATTAGTTTTAATTTTAAAAATGTAAAAACCCACTTGTATTAAGTTGGTTAAGAGTTTAAAATTTATAAATTAACATTTAATTGAATTAATCTATATATTACTAATACACATATTTATTTTAATTTTTTTCATTTAGTGTGCATATATCATACATTTTTATTTGTTTATAATCATCTAAATTTAGTTAAATTTTTATGTCAATTAAGAAGTTAAAACAACTTATATTATTGTTCCCTTATATTCATTTAAATATTTTTTTTTATCATAATTAATGAAAATCTAAATTACTTTTTGTTTTTGAATTTTTAATAATTGACTCATTTTCAAGACTTATTTTTTAGTTGAAGAGTAATGCACAATTTTAATTTAAATAGAAATATATAATTTTTTAATTAATTAATAAATTTTATTAATTTAATATTAAAATAAAATTAAAATAATTTTAATTCACTTTAAAATTAAGTAGGTTTAAACCGTAAATCAAACCTCTTAAACTAACATAAATAAGTTGATATAATATTTTCTAACCGAAATTTTATAAATTGGTTTTTTATTTTTTATTTAACAAATCGATATATATATTTATTTGATTAACATTTTAAATAAAAATTAACTAAAATTAAATCATACCCTAATTATTATCTTCAAATGATTAGATCAAATTTACCTTTATTATGAGGATTTTGGAGGGCATTTAAAGCTATGAAAAATATTTTAGGTTTTGTTTTTATTTTTGTCTTAGACTGTAAATTCTTAAATCACTAAAAAAAAAGGTGGTAAAAATGATTATCTATACAAATAAATTATATATCATATAATTAAACTTATATTATATATATCTTTATTTAATAACAAACAAATATTATTCTTTATTTAAAGCTAATAAAATTATTGAAGGATAATTATATTTTAACCAAAAAATTATATTTACACAATGATTATTTGTTTTTATTTTTTTTACAACTACTATCATACATTTTTCAACTCTTAGAAAAAAAATTGCCCACACTGCTTCTATTTTCTTCTTTCTAATTATTAGTGAAAATAATTGTGTTAATAATAAATTAATTTGTTACAGGCAATATCGACATATATTTATTAGAAAAATTATTATTATTATTTGTATTCTTCGACAATTAATGGCCATAAGCAACAGGCTTGAAAGATAGATAGAGATCACAAAGCTTATTTATACTTTCTCGCAGAGAAGATGACGTTTGAGATGACGAAAAGTAGAGCATTTTAACATAGTTGCTTTAAGTAACAATCAAAAAAATTGTTTCTATCGATAAACATTATGAAACTGTTAAATTAGTACAGTGAACTTTTATAATGTACGAATCTGATATCAGGTTAACTACTCTTTACACGTATTCCGATAGAGACGTATTTAAAAATTATTTATTATTTTTAAAATATATAATTATTCGAGAATAAAATTTAAAATAATGTAATATTTAAAAATATATATAAATAATAAAGAATTTAATTAATCAAAAATATATTTTATACATAATAAATGGATTGAAATATAATAAAATTTAAATTGATTAATTTAAATTTTATTTTTGGTTGAGTTAAAAATGTGAATAAAATGTATTTGATTCTTAAAAGATAAAAAAAAAAATTCTTCTCCCTTAAGGAATCATGATTTCATTCTCATTTTGTTTTTCAAATTTATCCTAATTTTAAATATAATCCTAAACCCTAAATTCCAAATTTCAAAATTCTAAACCCTAAATTCCAAATTTTAAAATTTTAAATCTTAACCCACAAATATAACCTTAAACCCTATTTAGAAAAATAATAATTTTAACCCTAAACCTTAACCGGCAAATATAACCATGAATCCAAAATCCTAAATCTCAAAACCCTAAACCCTAAACCTTATTTAGAAAAATAATAATTTTAACTCTAAACTTTAACACATAAATATAACCTTAAATCCTAAATCCCAAAACCCTAAACATTATTTTAAAAATAATAATTTTAACTCTAAACCTTAACCCACAAATATATCCCTAAATCCTAAAACATAAACCCTAAATCCTAAATCCCAAATCCCAAAACCCTAAACCTAAAATCTCAATATCCCAAAATCCCAAAATCCCAAATCCCAAACCTCAAAACCCTAAATCTTATTTAGAAAAATAATAATTTTAACTCTAAACCTTAACGCATAAATATAACCCTAAATCAATAATCTCAAAATCCTAAACTCTATTTAGAAAAATAATAATTTTAACCCTAAACCTTAACCCATAAATATAACCATAAATCTTAAACCCTAAATCCTAAACCCCAAATCTCAAATCATAAACCCCAAATCTCAAATTCTAAATCCCAAACCCAAAACCCCAAATTCTTAAATCCCAAATCCCAAATCCTAAATCTTATTTAGAAAAATAATAATTTTAATAATATATTTTATTTTTAAATAATAATTATTTAGAAAAATAATGATTTTAATAATGTATTTTATCTGACGAAAAAAAATAATTAAATAACATTATTTAAATTTTACTGAATATAGAGGTATTAAGATAATATACAGTGTTTTCCATTCTATTCCAGTTGTAAACCAAACATTATAATATTAATTTCTTCTTTGATTTCAATGGTCAACCCAAATAAAAATGTTTCATTTCCATTTCATTCCATTCTCATTCCGATTCCATTTTATGAACCAAACGACACCTTAATGTATTGGGTTTTCAACCTTAGTTCAAATGCATTCAATCATCATCTCTAACAGTGAGTTATTGTCTTAAAATAATTTTTTGTTGAAGAAAATTGGTCAATTTCTTAAGAGTTGGTTTTATCTTTTAAAAAATTGATCCTATATATTATTATAAAAATATTTTAAAATAAATTATTTATATTATTTAATATTTTAATTTTATAAACAAAATAAATTATATTATTTTAATATTTTTTTTATTAAAATATTGTTTTATTAAATGATTAAACACGATTAAAACATAAATATTGAATAATAATAAAGTCACAATTATAAAAATTTATAAAATATTATTTTTTAATATTTTATTAATTTTTAATTTAAAAAAAATTAAAATATAGATTTAAATAACTTTTTGTTTGAATTTTATTATTATTTATTTTTTAAAATTATTTCATATTAAATTTCACTTATATTCTTATTAAAAACTTGTATTTTAATCACGTTTAAGTACTTAATAAAAAATAATGATATTTTAAAAAAATTATTAAAATAATATAATTTCTCCGTAATTCGTCGTTTTTACAAAGCTAAGGAATTAAATGACAAAACTTTTAATATGATGGACTAAATAGTACAAATGATCTATCTAAGAGGCTTTTGCGACACATCACCCTATATATTATTATTTAAATGAATGGTAATTTTTATTACTAATTTGTAAGATTACATTTAATTAAAATATGTAATTCATGTACATCAAATACTAAATATAACGTATATCTTAATAAAATATATTCAATAATTATTTATCATATAAATGATAATACAATCATTATTCTAATAAATTGTGTTATATATTTTTGAATTCGATTTATGTTGGGTCACGTTTTCTAAACACGTAGACCTAAAAATCACTAAACGAATATGTAAGAAGGAACGAAATTAGAGGGTGTTATATCCACTCTGATGCTTAAGTAATTTTTTAAGGAAAAAAATTAAGATCAAAAGAAATTTGAGAGAGGTATGAGCTTATACGTATCTTTTCAGGTTTTGAGTACCTATTTAAAAGTTTAAGCTAATAGTTTAACCATAAATAACTAATATCAATTGATTAATATTTAAATATCAAATTAATTAATATATAATTATTTATTATATTAATGACCTTCCGTAAATAGGATGATATTATAAATATTGATTTTTAAATTTAGATAATAAAAAATATACTTGATTGTATTCATTTGACTTTTTAATGTTGTCATAGACTAATCAAATAGTGTCACATATATCTGGTGATTTTTCTATCCAACACAAGTCTCTTAGGCTCCTTGGGATACTCTTCTGGCAAGATAAGTAGTCTAGTTATCTCATCCAAGTACGATGACTGAATAATAGTTGGTTTTGGAGTGTCTTAACTAAGTTTTGCAGCTACTACCCCATATATATTTATACCATCATAAACCTGAGGTCATAAGCTTTCCAGTGGCTATTTTCAGGCCTTAATCGGAGTCTCTGTTCAAAATTTATGATCGGTCAACTGGGTTGACTTCCCTAAATTTGATATCTTTATAGCCTAATTCTACTTTATCTTCTCATAGTCTGGTCTTTTGAATTGTGATTTGATGAGAGGTTGATATTGGGCTTTGCAATCTATATAAAGGCTTGATCATTATCAACCTCACTCAAAACACTCAATTTGGAATCAAGGTCAAATCTTTGAGGAGAAAAATTGGATAGCAGTTTCAGCTTCATTCACTCATGGTAAGTGGATCTATACCTTTATTTTACTAATGTTTTTCTTTAGTTTTCCTTGAATTTGCATGAACCTTAGGAACTTCAAGAGCACATGTACTTTTAGAACTTTCTTTCCTTTTTGAAGAGTTTTTTTAAGAGCTAGGAGTTTATGTCCCATTGTATTAGCTTTGATAAACTTACTTCTTGGTTACAATATCTGGTAGCAAGACTAATAAACACCACTATAAAAATGGATATAGGAAAAGCCAGGATGCAAATAAATCCAAAATCGAGAGCAAACAGTTAGACGGAAATGACTTGCATTGTGAATGGTAGGACACGAGGGACCCATAAGTAGGTCAGGAGGGGATAGAACAACAAAACCAATGGGAGCTGAGATAGTGGGTCGATAGGGAGAATTGACCACTTTACCGATTGAGAAGGGATGAGACAGGTGAACTAAGCCTGTTGACCGGAAGGATGGTTTAGTGTTGATTGATCCTTCCTCTTTTGATAGCCTTGATGGTGCTTCCACAATAGTGACTCTAGCTACAGACTGCATTTTGAAGTACCTCTTTGGTGTGACCTTTTCGATCCTATTGACATTTATGGCTTCTTTGTGGTAAAGATATTCTTGAAGACTTACTGAATTTTGGTGTAGAGTTGAATATGAAGTTGATTCAATGGTTGCAATCAATACTAAACCTATTGTGGATAAGCTAAGAGAGATATTTGAAATTCTTGATGACATTAGAGTTATTCTTCATGGAAAAGGCATGATCCTTAGTAATCCCCCATCAGTAAGGATCACTATTTTTATTGATCAACTCTTTGTTAGTCTTGGGCTCCCATTCTCTAATTGGTATAGGAGCTCCTTTGAAGAGTTGGGGTTCCTCTAGGATAGTTCCTTTCTAATATCTAGAGAATTTTTCTATTTTGCTACATCATGTGGAAGGAAAATGGCAAGGAGTTTACCTTGGATGAGTTCCATTCTCTATACTATCTCCATTTTGTGAGTGACATACAATTTAGTCTAAAGTCCTATGACAACCGTAGGTTTATTGATGATTTTCCCAAGTCCAACAATGGTTGGCATCTTTCATGGTTTATTACAATCGATGCTAATGATGTTGCATGTCCTGAACTTGGTGCTATGTCCATAAAATTTGTTCCTAGTGAAGAGCTATTTATGTGAATGCAACTTACAGTTTTGGGGCCACTTTACTATTTTGCTTTATTTTGCTAACTTTTTCTCTCTTTGGTGTAGTATGTTAGAAGAGAATTAAATTTGATGACAAGAGAGGACTTCATTGATAAATTATTTTCTCTACCTCACAGAGAGTAAAGTTGTGAGATATTATTGATTGCTAAGAGAATTGCCTACTAGGACTGCAGATGAATTCAACTGTTCCTGACACTTTTGAAGGTCCTGCTTTGAAAGGTAAGTGTTCTTTGAGTCTCATTTTTTCTTTACTTGGTTAATGACACCATATGACTTACTTGCGCATCTTTTTTATTTTTATTTTGTAGAGATGTACTCATTTCACATTTCTTCTCAAAAAGGCCCAACTACCAGTGCCTTTCAAATCATGAGTTGGTTTCTAGGGAGAAGAGGTGAGATAGAAGGTAAACGCATACTTGGGAAGAAAAGAGCATGCTAAGTTATAGCTTTCCAAGTCAAGTTGACTATAGAGATTGAGGTTCCATATGAAGCCCCAGTTTCTTCTTTAGTTGAGGACTTTATGATAAAGGAAGAGGCTTTATAGATAAGTCCTTTTTCACTTCTTCTCCAGTCACTTCTCAAGAGTCCTCAGGAGCCAAAGTGGCTAAGGTTACCAAACTTAGAGTTGTGACGTTGGTTGAGAAATCTAGAAAGATATAAACAACTAATTAGGAATTAATTTCTAGGGCCATGGATTCTTCTGATCCCATGGTGAAGATTGCTTATGATGCCATTGTTTAGAAAGATCGAGCCTTAGATTCACTTGATCGAGCTTGGGAGGATAACCCTTATGATGCCAACACTTTGAGAGGGATATTCCATGCTCAAGAAGTTGAAGAAAATTATTTTATAGCTTTTTCAAAGTAAGCTCTTGAGAAATCTTATGGTCAATTCTGAGTAGAGCTGACAAGAAAGGACACTCAGATGGGTGATTTAGGCACTAAGATACATGCACTGACACAACAAATTGAAACTATAGCTCAAGAAGCAGTAGACAAATATCTTGATTCATAAGACTTTATGATTGATACTAGAGTTGCTTAGACTCACATATTCAAATATGCAACGAGAAGTATGATAAGTATGATGACATCTTAAAAATTAAGAGGGGTGAGACATCATCTGACTTGATATTACAGACTTCTATTGATGATGGGAGTAAGGCCTAACCCTAGTCAGCTGTTACAACATAGAGAATAGTAGATGTAGTATCCATTGCCATTGTACTATCAAAGCATGCAAGCAGTGGTGACCACCACAGGACTTAAGAGTTAGGATACATAATGTACTCTGTATATATAATTTTTTTGCTTTCAACTAAAGTGTTGGTACTTGGCTTTATTTTGTAGCTCTAGAAGCATTTGAAATTTTGAATGAGGACAACATTTCACTTTAGATATTTTTGCTTGTACTCCACACTTTACTTTGCAATTTTGGCTTTCTTGTTGAATACAAAAGTTGTACATATTTTGCATTTTAGCAAACTAGAGGCCACATTTGATTATTTTTGTGACCTTAGGAGATCACTCTTGAAATTGGCAGTGCATGGACACACACTTTTAGTTAATGTGGGGCATGAAACTCTTGGTTGATGTAGGGCACACAAGAGTTGCATCAAGATAATATTTTTTTTCATTTTTTCATAGATTTTTTTTGTAATTAGTAAAATGAAACTAAAGAAAATCAGTCTCAACTGTCTAAGGTGAGGTTGGCATTATCACCGAGTGTGGATCCAGGAGAATCCCATATGGAACTTGGCGAGATGAAGCATAGTGGAGCCGAAACCCAACACCAGTGATACATGGTGGACTATAGACCACTACTATAGACTATGGATATGAAGCTTGGTTAAACTGGCCAATTTTATATGAAGTGGAGTGCAACACATATGGGATGTGCGAACTTATGAACGGGCATCGTATGATCACTAATTGGTTGGGAAACTATGCGACCTACTAGTATTTTGGCTCTTAGTGCTTATACTTTGACGCTTGGACTATTAGTTGTATCTTGTAGGCTACAATCGTTGCAAAGGGTTTCCAATCATCTACGAATCTTGGGTAGGATCTGACGAGTGGCTGTTCCATCTTGTCGAAGCTATGATGTTTCCTAACATGACTTAAACTTTGAAATCTCAACTTTTTTAGAAAACTCTAACTTTTTCCTACGTCCATTATTTTTGAATCCATTTTTTCTCTAAACTCTCACTTTTTCATAGACTTTTGAAGTTCCTGGTAATTTTTCTGATCCTCCCAAGTGTCATAGAAATGTTTTTGAAAGTCGATGGTCTAGACTCCATCTTTTATGGACTCCCAACTTTCTCTAGATTTCCTAAGTTCATGGGAAGTTTTTCGGATCCTTCCAAATGCTTAAGGAATTTTTCTAGAAATGGGTGGTCTAGATTCCATCTTTTATAGACTTTAATTTTTCTTCTGGACTTCCTAATTTCCTGGGAGAATTTCTAGTTTTCCCGAGTGTCTTAGGAAGTTGTTTGAATATGGATGGTCTAGACTCCATCTTTTATGGACTCACACTTTTCTCTTGGATTCCCTAAGTTCCTAAGAGATTTCCTAGTTCTCCCAGGTGCCTTAGGATATTGTTTGAAAATGGGTGGTCTTGATTACCATTCTTTCAATGCCTTACCTGATGAGCTTCTTGAGTGAAATAAGAAATGACCATTCTCTGGATCCCTATTTTTGTGGAGGTGTAACCTCCAAATTTTCCTTGAAAGTTCTTTGAAGGTTGTTGAACTTTGGAAAGGAGTTTCTTGGTTATGAAAGAGGTTATGCCTCACTTTGTTCCCTAGCATATCTTTTGCAATCCTTGTGTCTGGATCCTAGACCATTGTTACTGTAGGTGTTGGAGGGGTTATGTCTAGCTATTTTTTCCACACAAGACTAAGTCCATTAAGACAATAGGTTAGTTATATTACCTTGATCTTAAATTAAAGCCATCGTTGGTGTGGAATGTGTAGTGAGCCATGTTTCCTTCCTTACAGGATTTGATCCATTGAGGTAATGGAATACACTATCTTGATCCTAGATCCTAATCTCTATGGGAATTAGAGGGTTATTTATCCCACCTTTATTTCTATACAAGAAGGATCTATTAAGGAAATGATTTGATGGTAAGTAGGACACTACCTTGATTCTGGATCACTATTGCTGTCAGTATGGAATCAACGTTAGGCCCTATTTCCTTTTCCATACAAGAAGTAATATATTGAGGTAATGGTAGCTAGTTGTGATCCTAGATCTTGGTTAATATGGGTATGGAATGGGCGTTGAGCCCTTTTTCCTTTCCCATAAGATGTGATCTACTGAGACAATGGTCTTACGCTCTTCTATTGCTACCTTGATCCTTAGTTCCTGTCGTTGTGGGTATGGAATGGGCATTGAGCCATGTTTTCTTTCCCACACAGGAGTTAAACCATTAAGGTAATGGTTTCTACTATCATGATATTGGATCCTAGTAGTTGAGGGTGTAGAATGGACATTGAGCCTTGTTTCCTTTCCCAAGATGTGATAAGTTAGGATAGTGGTCTTGTGGAGCTAGTATGGATCATAGATTGAAATCACTATAGATGGAAGAAGTGTAATCCTTCTTTTCTATTCACACAGGGGTTTATCCATTAAGACATTAGCTAAGTCCTAAGGGAGATGATTGTACCGATATCAAGGTATCATGTGCTATTTTCTCTTCCTTATCCTTTGTATGCTAGAAGTAGGAAGGTGGATTCTTGAATATTATCTTTTGCAAAGTTGGATCTTTCTCCATTCCTCTTCGCTAGAGGCCTAGAACACTTATAGCCTACCCCAATGATACCTATGTTGAATCTCGTAGATAATTTCAAAATATTTGGATTAGGTGAAGTTTGTCGATAATGTTTTCAAATATTTGGAGGTACCTGATGAAAAAAGTCACAATGGTAGCATATAAAATCAAAGAAAGTGTGAGTATTTAGTGGGATAGATAGTCCACACGCTAGAGACATGGGGAGCTACATATTAATTTATGGCCATGGATGAAACAACTTATGTACGGGCAAGTTTTACCTTCAAACTACATTCAAATACTGTATAAGCAGTATCAAAATTACAACCAAGGAAATAAAAATATTGTTGAATATGTCAATGAATTGCAATATTGAGGGCTAGACATGACCTTAATGAGTGTGAATCACAAAAGGTTTTGAGGTTTGTTACCAAATTAAAGGAACCAATTGTGGAAAATGTTGACAAATGAAATGTTATGACATTTTCAAAAGCTATTACTTTAGCTCTCAAACATGAGGCTCAAATTTTAAGGTCTTTAGAATTAGTTTCCCTAAGAAATCCTCTTCACCAAAATTTCCAATTTATAATTCCTACTCACCTACTAAACAACCATATATTTCTACTTCTACTAACCAAAATGGATCTTCCAAAATTAATCTACTAGATAGAAATGCATACAAACAACATATGACTACCCAAAATTTCAATGCTTTCCCCAAACCTAGCATTTTGAAATCTTTCAAGAGTAATTAACTTGGACATTATTCTAGTAAGTGTCCCTTGAGGAAAAATGTGAACTTCATAGAAGGAATTGAGGAGTGGGAGAAAGGATTTTTTGATGTTGATGATGAGGAATGTGATAAGATTGAAGTGACTCGTAGAGATGATAGAGAAATGTTTCACTACTACAAAAATGGGCTTTAAAGTCGGTTTGCTAAATCGACTTTAGATTGAGTGACTTAAAATGTAAAGTCGGTTCATCACGTGAACCGACTTTACATTTTATGATTTTTTTATTTTTATTCTCATTTTTCACTCCACACTGTATTCAATATTCAATATATATAGCATAAAAAATCAAAATATAAATAATAATACAAATAATTAAAAATTTAAATATAATTAATTACTTGATAATTAAATTTATTACAAAAACAAATAATGTATATACAATACATATAATTAACTTAAATTACAAATAAAATAATGTCGTCAAAGTGTAATTGGATTGTGCGAGCAAGCTTGGTTGGCTTAGAATCGCCAGCATTGTGACAAGGAAACTGGACAAAAAATAGTTGATCCATATAACAATTCATTCCCCTATATACATGAGCACGTAAACATCCATCAAACAAGTAGTCTAAACTTTAGAGACATACGAATGGAGAAATTAAATCATTATAAATATTACCATAAAAAGAGATTACCACAACGAAATCCGAGTGATATAACCCTTCCAACTCATATTAGCACTTTATTAATCAATTGTCTATAAATATGAAGTTATCTAGAATCTCTGCTGGTATTTTTAATGCTATAATGAGCTCTAGATATGAAATCAAGTGTAACTTTGATTTGTTACACTTGACAAACAAGCATTCTAAACTTTAGAGACATATGAATGGAGAAATTAAATCATTATAAATATTACCATAAAAAAGATATTACCACAACGACATCCGAGTGATATAATCCTTCCAACTCATATTAGCACTTTATTAATCAATTGTCTATAAATATGAAGTTATCTAGAATCTCTGCTGGTATTTTTAATGCTATAATGAGCTCTAAATATTAAATCAAGTGTAACTTTGATTTGTTACACTTGACAAACAAGCAGTCTAAACTTTAGAGACATATGAATGGAGAAATTAAATCATTATAAATATTACCATAAAAAAGAGATTACCATAGCGACATACGAATGATATAACCCTTCCAACTCATATTAACACTTTATTAATCAATTGTCTATAAATATGAAGTTATCTAGAATCTCTGCTGGTATTTTTAATGCTATAGTGAGCTCTAAATATGAAATCAAGTGTAACTTTGATTTGATACACTTGATTTCATATTTAGAGCCCATTGTAACATTAAAAATACCAGCAGAGATTTCAGATAACTTCATATTTATAGACAATTGATTAATAAAGTGCTACCATGATGTTGTCATAAGGAAAGTAGGCAAGAGAGATGAGATGAATTTTGGGCCAAAAACAAGTTCATAAAACAATGCATTCCCCTAAATACATGAGCACATAATCATCCATCAAACAAAAAATCCATTAAACAAGGGACTTCAGACACAGGAATAGAGAAATTAAATCATTAAAAAATTACCATTATGTTGTCATATGCTATTCAAGATCATCAAAATCTTCTCCTGATTCTTCTTGTAATGATATAATTTGAACCATGTGTTTTGCCCATTCCTCTCGTAAATCATCAAAAATTTGCTGGTCGTAACCCGTCTTGTTCCAACCAAAGAACTACATGTATTTAAAATCAAAATAAGAATGTAATTTCATGTATTTACAAAAAATAACTCAAATATGTTAAAAAAATTCTGTATATGGGTAAAATATATTACCACATCATCAATTAGAATTTTGATATTTGTGATGATTTCGCTCATAAACTTCATGACATAATAACCACACATGACTCCATTATTTTGTTGTGGAACCTACAAAAAATAAGTATACATGATTTTTCATATTCGAACATCTTTATTATTCAATTGTAAAATTAATAAAATTATTAATATTCACTTGTACATACCATAACTTTTTTCCATATTAGCTTATGAGATTTTTTAAGGGCAATGCCCCTAAACTTGTTCCATAACTTCCATGCCCTATCAAGGTTTAAAACGGTTAGTTTTTATTAAATATTACAAAAAATAATAGAAGAAACTAATATCTAGTTATAACTCTTACATTTCAACAACTGCTCTTGTATCTTTACTCAATTTTATGGAAGCTGAGTCATAGTACCAAGCATGATTATTGAACAGATCAATGATTACCAACATCCAATGATCTTGGCCTTGTTCAAACCTTAATGGCCAAGGGATTATCAACTTTTGATTTCTGTTAAGCGTTAATGTCCTATCACATAATTGTTTAGCTCTGATGCTAACATCATTCTCTTGATATTGATTGACATATGAAGAATCATAAAACATTGCTAAATGTGATGAGTGGTTATGTTGAAGTCGATAATAGCATGCCCTATATTATATATATATATATATATATATATATAAATAATTAGATAATATAAATATAATTATATATGTTCTACATAAATGAAAGAAAAATAAATAGATTGAAGACTCACCTTGTCCACACTTGAATTATACTTAAATCTATCATTTGATATTCAAATAGTTGAAATATGCACTCAATTGATATATAAGTTTGCCAGAGGTCTACACTAGAAATTTTTATAGGAAGTGGCATAGTCTATCTATCATTTATGCTAGATGTCCTCCCAACAATAGTCATCAAAGTGCCAAGATTTCTGCTGAAGTTTAAAGCATAATCATAACTATACTTTTCCCAAGGCTTCTTGAATGAATTCGTGCGCAATGATTGACCACTAGACATAGCCAAGAGTTCTGGTATAATAGACAAAAAAACACATTATGTATGTTAGTAACAATAAAAGATATAATAAAATAATAGTAGCAAACAAGTGTTATCTTTTAAGTTAAAAAATAGTACCATGTCAAAATTTAGAACAACTTGAATCGATGGCCAATCCACATACTGTCCAAACGCCTCTTGGACTGTAGTAGCATCAGAAGGCATATGTATTGGAAAATCATGAGACAATGATCGATCAATTACTATTCGCCAATGATTAGACATAATATTGATTATAAATCATCTGATCATCGCTAAATTGTTGTACCATTCCAATAGCAACAAAGTTCGTTGACGAAGGATGTTTCAACAAAAATTTCATATTCTGTAAAAACTTTAAGTGTTATATATAAAAAATAAAACATATAATAAGAAATAAAAATAATAGATTATATACATCAGAAATTAAAATCTTACCACATATGATTCATCAAATAGAGGAGGACTACCATGTGGGGTATCTATTGGATGTACATTCTCACCAAAACGTTCATCGTGGTTTGATTGATGGTAAGAATGTGCAGATTGCATTAGAGAAAATGAACCACTACTTGATTGCATATGCATTCCTGGCATATAGGAAGGACCAATAGGATGACTATATCCCATACTGGATGTAGTTTGAGTGCAATGAGATTGCGTGGGTGGCATGGTTGGTGTGGATGGTGGCCTACCTATCATGGATGGTGGCATGCCTGGCATGGATGGTTGCATGCCTGGCTTGGATGGTTGCATGCTTGTCCAATATGGCATGCCATGGTTGTAGAATAATGTCATGCCTGACATGTGTTGTGATTGATATTCTTTTAGAGTGGCAATCTCACTTAACACTGTGGCCTTAAAGGAGTTGAGTTCTTCTTCAATTTTAGTGTACTTCTCCTTACTGTCCGTCTGAGGCTTTTGTTTTGGAATGTTAAAATACTCCATATAACCATCATATTGGCTACCTCCCCTAACACGATCAAGATGGTCGCGTCTGAATGCATGATATAGAGCATCTCTCCCAAGCTCTTCGATTATTTCACCCCTGGATATTTGTTCTTGAACAGCTCTCTACAAATAATAAAGCACACAAACATATCATTCATTATTACATCAATTACTAAAAATCATTATGACTTTTTATCAATCAAAATTATTAACCAACTTATTTAGTTGTTCTTCTCCTCGCTTAGTCATTAGTCTTGAATTCTTCGTTTTGGGAGTCTTTATTTCTATGTACAATTCAGTTCAGGTAATAGGTCTACCCAATTCAGCTCCTACATAAATTATGAAAAATTTATTAATAATGACATAAAATTAAATTGAGGAAAATAAATATAAAAATATTTATAAATTAACACAAATTAATAATACCATTCTATATCTAACTTCAGGATTTGAAGACCTCCCAGTACGGTTAGGAAGAATGTTATGCATTTGTATATTCTGATGTTCTTCCCTAATAATTTGAAATTCATCTAAACGTCTATAATCCACAAAGTCTTTCCAAACTTGAGGTGTAATCCAAGGGTGTCCTTCAGGGATTTTGTAAAACTCTACCTTATCAAGTGGTTCCAAATATGGAAACACATAATTTCTTGCCAATCCGGAAGCCTTGTATTCCTTCCACACCTTATTTGCAATCTTATAACACTTAAGTTTCCAACTGTCATCGACTTTGTAACGATTCTGTAAAAACACAGTCAAAAGATTAGATATAATACAAAAAAGATATAATATATGTAATTGATTATAAAATATAAGAGACTTACACAAATGGTTATCCATATTTTGAACTTTTTTGCATCGTCAACCTAAAACCAATCATTTATATTGATTGGTATACTGGACTTCATAAGTCGACCAATAGAGGATTTCAATTGTTGGCCATTTTCCTATATTGGATTACCAATAGCATCAAATAGAATAGGTATTCTATCATCTGGGTTAAGTGGAGTATCAGGTATATTCGTCCAACCCCTTATTTTCAAATACCCCAATGGATCATTTGGATTTACAAGCTCTGTTACCCAAGGATCCATGAAATATCTGCAAACAATGAAGAAATATAAATTAATTGAAAATTTTAGGAATATATATATATATATATATATAAGAGTTATTACAACAATATAGAACATACGTTATGTTTAATTAGGTTTTTGATCGTATATATATATATTCCTTCACAATCACTTCGAGCCCATGACGAAGAATCATCATCATCAACTAAATCATCACATACATTAGGAAATTTATTTGAGAAATTACTAATCTTGGTTAATGTATCAAGCATAGGGTCGTCATCTTCTAAAGCATCACAATGGTAAAACTCTTTTTGTGGAGGCGTTAACACAACAGACCATCTTGTGTCAATTTGATCGCTCACATAAAATACTTGTTTTACATGAAGTGCTAACGTGAAAGGATCATCAGTGTGACTTATCTTGGATAAATTTACAAGGGTAAATCCAAAATCATCTATTTTATATCCAACATTGATAACATTTTCGACCTAATCACATAAGAAAACTGTTTCATGGAAGACCTCATAATCCAATTCGCAAATCTATTGTATTATACCATAATATGTTCAATCAGAAAGTACAAGATTAACATCTTTTGAACAGGAAAATTGCATAGTTTGTGCAACCATCTTCACACCACTATTTTGATTTACTCGAACTTTGTCCCTAACCTGAGTCGTAAACCTCGATCCATTTATTGTGAAACTATAAAATGATTTGAAATCGAATTTTGGCCCATGTGCAAGCCATTGTAAACTTTTTGATATTTTATGATTGGGTTTTTTTAGTTCATCTCGAATCTATGTATACAAAAACATGAAATGTGTTTAGAGCAAATTTTTAAAACATTGAATAGATCTAGGAACATACATGCATGAATTTTTGTTTGTAACACTTACATGGTTGCAAAACCAATTAATAAGCTCTCGCTTATGTTCATCATACAACCATTTTTTTTTATTTTTTATAACGAGGATCGATCTTCAATAAGTTTAAATGTATCATGTAATGTTATTAAATATATATGAAGTATATATCATCATTAATAGTTAAAAAAAATTATTTTTGCATAAATGGAAAGGTTGAACATCATTTACTCTATGTACGGTTGTGCCTCATTATTATTTACCAAAATGATTCAGTGTGCTTTTTCCCATCGAGTGCGATCAATAAAAAATTTCTTACTTCCACCAAGCATAGGGTTACCTACTTGGATCATGTGACGTTCTAAGAACAACTTGTGCATAGGATTCCCAATTTCAGTGCAACCACTAAAGTATTCAGAATAAAACTCTATGGCCTTTTCAATAATGTAGCATTTCACCATGCATCCTTCAGGTTGATTTTTATTATTTACATATCCTTTAAGGACTTGCATATATATCTCAAAAGGATACATCCATCTTAAGTAAGTAGGACTACACAATTGAACCTCTCGAACTAAATGAACACACAAGTGAATCATTATATCGAAGAAAGGAGGAAAATATTTTTCAATTAGACACAAAGTCTCTAATAGAAACTGGTAATAACTATTGCATTAAGATATGACAGTCATGTGATTTCAATCCATAAAGTTTCTTATCGGTGATAGACACAAAATTTCTTAAGTTGGATGAGTAACCATCAAGAAATTTCACACCCTCCAAACATTTACAAAACACATCCTTCTCTTTTTTTGACATTGTATATTATGCTGGTGGTAAGTATGTTCGATTCTTATCATTTTCCACCCTTGGTTCCAATTCAGATCGTATGCCTAGTTTCTTGATATCCAGTCTTGCTTTAATTCCATCCTTTTTTTCCAGGTATATTAAGTAAAGTACCAATCAAGCTCTCACATACATTTTTCTCAATGTGCATGACATTTAAGATGTGACGAATGTGTAGGTCTTTCCAATAAGGTAATTCCCAAAATATTGATTTTTTATTCCAACAACCATGGTAAGTTGATTCAAATTCTTTTTCATTTTCACCCATTTCATTAATTGACCTCTTTCGTTTCCCTACCTTAGTGATTTTTTTTTCATCTTTCCATATCGTTTGAATGTCATACCATTCAATTGCCTTAATATCTCAACACCTCGCAAAGGTCGGGTTGCATGATCATGATCTTCTTCACCATCGAATGGTTTCTTTTGGTATATAAACTTGTGTCCAGATGGAAAAAATCTTCTATGTCTTCCATAAGACATCTTTCATCCGTGAACAAGATAAGTTGCAAAAGTTCCATCACTACATATAGGGCATCCCTTGTCACCTTTTGTTCCATATCCTGATAAGTTTCCATAGGCAAGAAAATCAATAATTGTCCATAAAAGGACCCCCTTCAAGTTAAAGTGTTCTTCTTTATGTGCATCGTAAACATTTACACCATCATTCCACAACGTCTTTAAATCATCTATCAGAGGCTGCAAATATACATCAATATCAACACCAAGTTGTTTCGGTCGTAAGATCAATAATGTTAACATCATGAATTTTCTTTTCATACACAACCAGGGAGGAAGGTTGTATGTTACCATAATTATTGACCAACAACTATATCTATTACTAAGGGAACTATGTCGATTAATTCTATCAGCAGCAATGGAAATACAAAGATTGCGCGAATCAGATGAAAATTGAGGAGATAAATTATCTACTACTTTCTAATTTGGAGAATCACAAGGATGACGTAGCACCCAATCATCTCGATTCTTTACACATCGGACAATCATCTAATGTCTCATATTCTTTTCTATAAAGAATGAAATCATTTGGACAAGCATGAATCTTATGATATTTCATGCCAAATCGACTAAGAGATTTCTTCACTTCATACATTGAAGATGGCAATTCAATACCCTCAGGAAACATATCGACTAGTAGATTTAGTAATTCTGTGAATCCCTTGTCAGAAAAACCATATTTTGCTTTCACATTGTACAAATGAACAAATCTTGAGATTTTAGTGTATTTTTTGCATTTTGTATACAACGGTTTTTCGACATCTTTTATAATTTTTTTAAAGGTTTCAGGATCATCCTCGCGTAATTCATCTTCAACACCATGAAACATATTTTTTTGTCTATACATTATCATAAGATGTATGTAATCCACTCACATTCTTATTTATCTCTTCCCCATGAGTATTATCAATATTTTATCCATGATAATACCAACATTTATAGCTCAAAAGAATACCATTACGGATAATATCCAATGAATATAATTCAAGTATTATTATATATAAATTCCCTAATTATTAGAATATATATCAAAACATACATAATACTAAAACAATTATAATTTTAATCATTTTACAAATGTATTACTTTTACTTAATAAAATATAATTATTTATATATAAATAAATTTATCCACATACGGTAAATATTATAGTCCCTCAAATCCACAACATTTAGATATTATTTTCATAGAAAATAAGCCAAACATATAATAACAAGCATAATAAAAAACATACATAAATCAAAAATTTATACAAAAAATAAAACAAACTGAATAATAAGCTGCAAAATTAATAGAAATACTTACAAGAATGTTATGAAGTGACTAAATGAAGAAGAAAATGGTGTTTTGAAAGTGAGAATAAGTGAAAAAATGGGTATAAATTTTTTGAGTATTTTGCTAAAAAAAATAGAACTGAAAAATAATGGGAAAAGAAATATAACCCACAAAATGGCGTTGCAAATGGTGGTCGGAGATGGCCGAAAATTGAGAAAAAATATGGGTGAGCTCAGTTTTGGGATAAGTGGAGAAGAGAAATGAATTTGTTTTGGGTTTCTGTAGTGAAGAAGAGAGCCGAACGGTAATATTACGTGGATAACGTCGGTTGACGCGGTGAACCGACGCTATCCACGCAATTTAAAATTGATTTTTGTTTGTCAATTATTATTTTATTTAAACTCTTATATATATATATACTTACTATAGAAAAAGAAAAAAACATAATTTTACAATAATATTTAAAAAAAAATACACAAAATTAAATAAAGATATATTGTACGTATGTGTATAAATTTAAATATCCAAACAAATAAACAAAATTATATAATTTTTAAAAAAAATTGTCTAAAAAAAAATTATAGTATATATATATTTATATATATATAGATATATCAAACTTAAATTTTAAAGAGTCAAATAAAATAATAATTGACCTAAAAAAATTTCAATTATAAACTGCATGCATTTTTTAATTTGAAAAATACACGTAGGACATAGCGTCGGTTGACGTGGTGAACCGACGCTATTCATGCATGTAGCATTGGTTCTCCTCATCAACCGATGCTACATCCTATATGGATAGCGTCAGTTCTACACGGAACCAACTTTAAATTCATTATAAGTTGGGTTTTTTTTTTCCAAAAATTGACTTTACATACCGACTTAAATACCCCTTTTTGTAGTAGTGTTTACTTGGATTTTACAAAGGTTATTATTAGTGCCATAGGAAGCTAAGTACTTGCAAAAATATGAGATATTCAAGAATAGGTGCACTATGAATAAAATGGTGCATGATGTTATAATCGATAGTAGGAGCAATGAAAACATGATTTCTTGAATACTTGTTGAAGCTATGGGGTTTCCATCGCAAAAACATCCCTGATCTTATAAGGTTAGGTGGATCGAAAAATGGTTGGAGTCACGTGTCTAAGATTGCAAAATACCTTTTTCTATTGAGAGGCACTATAAAGATTAGGTTGATTACGTTATCCTTGATATGTAGGCTTGTCACATTTTTTTCAATCAACCTTGGAAATTTGAGAAGGATGCAACTCATAATGGAAAAGATAACACTTATTCCTTCGTTTGAAAGTCCAAGAAAATAATGTTAATTTCTCAGGTTCGTAGCTCTTCTCAACATTAGCCTACCTATTTAGAGAAACCATTACTTAATATTCTTTATTATCGAATGAGCCCTAAAGATCAAAAAGTTCTTCAAAGGATGGTATTAAGATCTACTCAAAAAATGACATGTGGGGAAAAATTTGCATTCTTATGCTATTCTAGCCCTTTTAGTGCCAAAATATTATGTAAATAGGTGCATGTGCATCAATAGTAGGACTATCAACAAGATCGTTGTTAAATACAGATTTCCCATCCCTCATTTAGATGATACATTGGAAAAATTGGTGAGATCTATTGCTTTCTCTAAGTTGGATCTTCAAAGTGGGTACCATCATATTAGGATCAAACCTAATGATAAGTGGAAATCACCTTCAAGATGAAAGAAGGGTTGTATGAAAGCAAAGTAATGTCGTTTGGCTTATGCAATCACCAAGATGAATCAAGTTTTGAAAACATTTACAAGCAAGTTTTTGGTTGTTTATTTCAATGACATACTTATCGTTAGTAAGTTTGTAACTGCGCACTTGGAACATATCAGGGTTGTTCTCAATCAAGGTTGTTCTTGAGGTATTGAGATAGAATAAGTTATTTTTGAACTTTAAGAAATGTGAATTTCTCACTGACAGCCTAATATTTTTGGGATTCATTGTTACTTATGATGAAATTGCTGTGGATGATAAGAAAATAGAAATTGCTAAGGGTTGGTCAGTCTCTAGTAATGTAAATGAAGTGCGAAGCTTTCATAGTTTTGTTACATTCTCCAAAAGATTAATTAAAAAATTTAGCACTTTAATAGCTCCCCTTACTGATTGTTAAAGATGGAAAAAATTCATTGGGAAGAGGAGTAATAAAACAGTTTTGAGTTGGTGACAAGATAAACTAACGAAAGCTCTGCTACTATCACTTCCCAATTTTGATCTCTTGTTCTTGGTTTAAACTGATGTCTCTAGAATTGGCATCAGGGCTATTCTTAAGCAAGAAGGGAAAGTGATTAAATATTTAGCGAGAAATTGAGTGAGCTAAGCCATAAATAGACTACCTATTGGCATGAATTTTATGGGATTGTTCAAACATTCAAACATTGGGAGCACTATCTCGTACATAAATAATTTTATTTTGTATTATGAACATCAATCCTTATAGTTTCTCAATTCACAAAAACACCTTAATAGTATGTATGCACTATGGGCTATTTTCTAAATAAGTTTGACTTTATTTTTCATCATAGGAGTGGATATGAAAATGTTGTGCAGATGCTCTAAGAAGACAATATCATCTTCTCATTGTTATTAAGAATGGGATAGTGAGTTTTGATTGACACTGGGATATTTACAAAGATGATGGAGATTTTGGAGAAATTTGGGCTTCATGTGAGCTAAAACAACTTAAGATGATTACAAACTTCATAATGAGTTTCTATTTAAAGGAAACACTTTGTGTATTCGTAGACTCTCCTTCAAGAGTATTAAATGAGGGAACATCATTGTGGTGGCCTCGTTGCTCAACATGGAAGGGACAAAACAATTCAAGCTATGAAAGATAGGTATTTTGGGCCTCATATGGAAAGAGTCATAGTTGAGTTTGTCAAGTAGTGTCCCATTTGTCAAACAGAAAAAGGAACTACTCATAATACAGCTCTTTACAATCATTTGCCAATACCAATCAACATTTGGGAAAATATAAGCATGGATTTCATTTTGGGACTTACTAAGACTTCAAGACAAATGGATTCCATAATGGTAGTTCTGAATGTTCTCCAAGATGGCTCGTTTACTTTTCAGAAATGTTGCTCGGTTATATGGTGTACCTAAGTCTATTGTATTTGATAGGAATGTGAAGTTTACCTCATTTTTGGAGGAAATTGTGGAGAAGATTTGATATTTAAAGTTTCGTATCACCTGTTGTTGTCTCTTTTGAAGAACATAAAACGTGCAAGCATACACAGTCACAAGTAATAAAATTTGATAAGTAAGTTATCGTTCCCACGGAGATTTGTTACTACAGTTTGTTGAGTACTAAAATTATCTCTCTATGATTTTATTCAAAACGATCGTTGATTGTAAGAAATTTAAGAAAAGAGTTTAATAACAAAATAAAAGAAATCTAGGATTGTAATTTTTCACCAAATTAATCAACTCAAATCATGTTATTTTCTTTTGATTTATATATTTTTAGTACATTTAATTTGTTAACCGAAAACTTCTAATTTTATTCATACATTTCTTCCGAGCTCCGTATAAACACACCTCGTTAAATTAATTCACTATATTCCTATGAGAATTATATTCACCGAGATTCATTACGTTCTAAGTTCTGAAATGGCCACAAATACAATTAGGATATATTCCTATCCTTCATCATACATGTCATTCTATCTATGAGCAATATATACAAAAATGCCTCTTCCAAGTTTATTTATGTGCCACGGATCATTTGATAAAATTCGTAAATAATCAAAAGCATTAAGCACAAAATAGAATAAACAACTCAAACCTCTTATAAATCGTTCAAAAAATAATTAAAATAAAAGCTTCCTAAATTTAGATCAAATGCAACCCTAGAAAAATTAAATTACTTCATAAATTTAAAAATAAAATTACAACAGATACAAAAAAATTAGATGAAGAAGAAGGAAAATTAAAGCATCTCTTGACAAAAATATTTGGCACACGCAGAACACAACAGAAGCCAAAAAAATGGCTTCTACGTGTTCTGCAGTCCAAAACCGAACAATACAAAAAATCTAAAAAACTAAACACTCTAAAATCTGTTTTACTCTCCCATATTATTCCCTATTTATAACATCAAATTTATAAAAAAAATATTTTTTTTAATACACGCGGGGGAACAGATAAGTGTGGAGAAATTAATTAATTAATACGCGTGAGGGACAAAAAATGGTATCGAAAGCGTAAAATTGTATCAAAAACGCAAACTGTGTAACGTGCGCGCCTCTGATTTTTTAATTCAAAATGCATGCCACGTGTCAATCTCTGATTGGATGAATAATTAATATAGACACGTGGCAGCACTTCATTCGTTGAGGAAACCGGCTGCACGTAGAGCTCGTCGCATGGGATTGGTGCACGCGAAACGTGGGGGGCAGCGACTAGACACGTCAGACTGTAGGTCCCACCTGCAGTCTGACCTACGCAGCAGGTGGGCCCCACTCAGCACCGAGCGGCGTGAAAGACAGACACCTACACCTACGCTAGTTGGTCGGGTGTGATAGAGACGCGGGCATCGTAGCCGTTTCTTCGCTGATCGGACGTTCCACGCTGCGCGCGTGGGAGACTGCGCGTGGACTTCTTCCCTCCTGCGCGAAAAATAAATTTTAATTAATTGCATTTTGATCCACAAATTTAATTCAAATTATATTTTCAACTTTCTTTAATTACAGTTAAACCATTTTCTAATTTAAATTAATTTTTTAAACTTTTAATAATTAAAATTAAGCACGATTTTAATTTAAATTATATTTTTGATTTTTATAAATTGTAATTAAGAACTTTATTATTTGAAATTATATTTTTAGACATAAATTTGCAATTAATTAAGTTTTCGATACAAATTATTTAATTTTCTTAAAATATATAAAAAATAATAAATACTAATTTATTAAATTAAAATTAACTAAAAATATGAATAACATAACAATTATAATTAATAAAATAGATGAAAATAACTATATAAAATACAGTTAAACTGTCATCTATAAATGACAAACAAAATTTCAGTAGGACATTGTAAACCCTTCTTACATGCATATCTGGTTGTAAATCTAAGCAGTGTCACTTAGCTCTTGTTTTTAATGGGATGGTAAATAGATCTCTAAGAAAACTTCATTTAAAGTGGTTTATACTAAGATACCCATTTTTACTAATCTCACTTAACTACCCTTGTTTAAAAGTAGCGCAACACTGAAATCAACAAATGAGATTCAAAGCATGTTGGATGAAGTTAAAGAACACTTGGATTACTCAAAATTATAAAGAAGCAACATATAAGAAGAAAAGGGCTGTGGATTTCTCAACCAGTGACTTGGTGATGGCACATATTAGTAAAGGTAGAACTCCTACATATCGCAAACTTCAAAATAGGAAATTGGACCCTTTTCAAGTGTGTCAAAAGATTGGAGACAGCGCATATGTTTTAGACCCCCTTATCATCTACAAATTTCATCAACCTTAAATGTTTTTTATCTTTATCCTTATTTTCCTCTAGATATAGGCATTTCCTATCTTGAAGACTCAGGAGTCTTCATTTCAAGAGAGGGATAATTGATTTTAATTAGTAGTGTGAGCTTCTATTTTATTTGAATCTATTATGTTAGTGGGTGGTGTCTTATTTTGTCTTTCCCTATAACATAATTATCATATAGCTTAGTGGGAGAAATAATTGCTTTTTCTTCCGTGAGACTTTGCTTTTAGATTGAGCCATAGTTGTTCATTTTCATATATTATAAATTTGTGAGATATATCAATTAATGTAATTAGAATTTAAATAAATAGTATAAATGATTTTATAAAATTATATCAAATAAATCATGTGAAATTATTATCGTAATAATTTCATGATATATAATAATGCTCCTCTTTTAATTAGCATAGACCCTATTGTGTTAAAGAGTTGCATTTATATCGCATGGGAGATATTATGCATTCGGAACCTTAAGATGGGTGATTTAAGTTTTCATAAATTATTAGTAGAGCTATGGGTTCCTTAGATAAGGCAATTAGTGTTATTTAATTCCCTTACTTCTACCATGTGTTTTTTGATCCTTTTGTTTTTTTCTTAAAAAAAAAAGGACAAATAGTACTTAGTATTATAATATTTAATAATTTAAGTTAATATTAATTTTGTCGGGTTTATTGTTCTCTTCATAGCTAATGAAGAGCAATCCAGATGCCCCCATTCCCCCCTCCTAAATATGGTCATTCCAAGAACGATCACCTTGTTACAAAATTTAATATTTTTTTACTTAATATATTAAAATAATAATTTATATTCTTAATTAACATCTTTTATAAATTAAGAAGATTAAATGAAAGAACTCTACTAGACTATTCTAACGATGAATCTAAATTCTTAAAGGCCTCCAAGTCTATTTTTCTCTCCACTTACAACGGTAATAAAACTCTCCAACATATTTTTCTCTCCACTTACAACAGTAAAAAAACTTTCTTGTTGGAGATGGTTGTCAAGGACTTTATTAAGGAAAATATTAAGTAACAAATCAAGATTTAATTCAAGAAATTCTTAAGGAGTCAATCTTTATACGTATAATCGTAATGAATTAATCATCAAATTATCAAAATCTAATTGAGAGAACAGTTTAGAGGAAAAAAACTTTAGTGAGAGAAAATTGAGTAATTCTTTAACAACTAGCGTTGAGATTATAGAGCTTATCTAGAGAGAGATTGTAGATATTAATGCAAAGGGTTGAATATATGGATCCTAATAAGTGGTCCACCTATTTATAGCACATAAATGGTACATGTGTCATATGTACAATGTGTAAATGTAAATTCGTGTCAGGAGGGCATGATTTAGCCTAAGGTACAATGTGTGAGGGATCCAGGTCGGGTTTCAACCGTGCTTTCCATGAGGTCGGGTTGTGACCGAGCTCGAGATAACCTTGGGCTCGAGCTTCTATCGAGCTTGGTCTTTCTAGGCTTGAGCTGACATCGAGCTCGGTCTTGATAGGGGTTGATGCTATATGGGCTTGGCTTATTCCACATGTGGGATGTATAGGGTGCTTCATCTTCCGTCTTGGGTTGGACTTGGGCTTGGTCTGCATAAGGCTTGGTCTTTAGGCCGATTCAAATGGCCAAACATCAAGTCTCTCCACTCTTTTAGCTCGGGCTTTAGTCTGAGGTGGAAGAGTAGATGCTTGTCACCAGATATGAACTGTTTGACTTCCCTCATAAATGCGTGTCAGTTGATTGGAGAGAGAAATCCAGTGTACCTATATAAAAGGGTGCCTGGGCTGGGACTTTATCATTTGTTCACCTACAAAATTGAAAAATAGTGAAAAAACGCTCTTTCGTTTCCTCTTGAGTTGTGAGAGATTTTTAGTTCGGTGGTAAGAATTCAACACGTGTTATCATCTTCTTTGTTCGACTTTTTTAGAACTCAAGCGTAGATTTCCTAACGATTTGCTACTTTCTTTTCAAGTTGGTTTTTAATAGGAACATTTTCTTTCATTTTCAGATCGTTTCTAGGTAATCTCTTTTCTTGTATCTTACCATCTGCTACTGTTTTGTCTTTATATTTTTGTAGCCTTTATCAGAATGCAAAGGGAAGAGACATCAGCTTCTAGCTCGGGCTCGTGGGAGAATCTCCAGTATGCCAACATAAGTAGGGACTCAAGATCCTCTAGCTCGGGTTCTTCTAATGCAACGAGTTGGTCCTCATCAAAACCATCTACCTTTGTCCACCATCTCTAGACCGTTCCAACCGTGAGATTGAGCGTGCCTCAAACTCAGATTTTGGTATCTAGGATATGAAGGAAGAAAAACAGGAATATAGGGTCTGGCGAACCGACAAGTCGTGTTAGGGGTTGGGTGGCCGCTCCAAAAACTTGCGCGTTGTTGCCTCAGGAAGAAGAAAGGATAAGGAGGACCTATGACATCCCCTCAACCATTCAGATGATGATTCCTCCCTAGGGTGCTTGTGATGGTGATGCACCTCCAATTAGGTGGACCGTTTTTCATGAGAAGACTGTGTGGCTAGGAGTAAGGTTTCCTTTCTATCATCTTATCTGGAGATTTTTGGTTAGGACACAACTTGCACTCGGGCAATTGATGCCTAATGGGTGGAGATATCTCCTTTTCCTAACGCTGATATGCCAAGAGCTTGGGGTGGATATGGAGATGTCCGAGTTCAATGAGGCGTATATTCTAAAACAGAACCCCATAAACACGAGGAGGGTGTACATGTCGGTTAAGCAGGATCGTGGGATGAACGTATCCCTTACTAAAAATGAGAAAAATTGGAAGGAGTTTTTTTCTACGTATCGGGTTAGTGGGATTCCCCTACAAATGACACGAGGTTGGTTAGGAGTGTATGGAATGACACTAAGGTTATGATTAGAAATATGACTTCTCTTATCACGACCGTGAGCCTTGACGCGACGTAGAGGATGGCTGATATCCAGAACTATCTTCCTCAAAAGATAAACTGGATGACTCTTTTGAACACTCTGCATTTTTTTATATGCGAGTTAATAAGGCATGGTGTTGTGGAGCCTCCTCTTAGGGTGAATCATAAACACCGAGCTTCTCCTAAAGCCTGGGCTACATTTAAACGTAGAGCTCCTCCTACAAATTTTGGGGGCTGGTTCGAGGTGGTGTCGGATGATGGTGACCCTTAGACCTACTCTTTGTTCCCACCCTACCATATTTTGTTCCTGTTGATTTTTTTTATATTCATGGATTATTTTTTAGGGGTTGGCTAACACTGATCAACTTTTTGCTCACATGAAGAGCAAGGTTGCGTTGGAGGGAACAAGCTCACCCACGGGTGCCATTCCTACCCTGGGGATGGGGTTCCTCAGTGGGTAAGAAGAGGGGGAAATCGTTTCATGAAGGTCATACCTCTTCCCTTAAGAAAGAAAGGAGAAGGTGGGTACTGATGAGGATGGTCGTGACCCCGAGCCTTTGAATGTTTGTCCTCTTTTTTCGCCTATGTATGAGTAGTGTGGGTCCTCCACTCCCCGTACTAGATCCAAAGAATCCGAAAAATCCTTGAAGGATTCAAGGAGGGGTAAGCCTATTGTGGAGGATCTCACCATTGATACAGACGAGATCGTCTTAAATCGGGGCTTAGCAACTGAATATCTTGACCGTTGTATGAGTCATGTATATGTGGATGCATACAAGGAGCAATTCGTAGCTATTTGTGAGGGAGTTGATACTGGCAAGGTTATTCGTCATGAGATGTGTCAGGTGCGTTATTTTTTTTGGTTATGTTGAGAGATGGTATGAGCTCGATTTTAATTTAAGTTTTTTCTTTGTTTGTAATTGATACTGCTTTTTGATTTTGATCGAGCTCACAACGTGGGTTATTTGAAGTTTGAGGTCGTGAAGGAGAAGCAGGCTCACGCATCATCGTGCTCAAAATATGCTACGTTGTTGGTGAAAACAACGAAGTGGGAGAACAAGGTGGTTGATAATGAGGAAAAGCTGAAGAGGGCTGCGTCTGAGCTAAATTTGTATGCCCCGGTGTGTGACTGAGATAAAGGAGGGGATAAGGGATGTTTAGAGACAAGCTGAGGCTTCTACTGAAGAGGTGCGATGCCAAGCGAAATCCGATATGGATTTTATGGCCTAGAAGTTAGAGTTTAGCGTCGAGCAGGCCTATGAGATGGCGATGTAGACTTTCAAGACAGAAGCCAGAAAGAAGGGTTTAGGTGAGTGCTATTATCGCATTCTGGATATCCCTGTTACGTCGGTCTAAAATCAAGCCCTATCAATTGAGGAAAAAATGAGGTTGATTGGGCTCTTTTGATGGTCAGGACGACCCATAGGTTCTTGATGAAGGAGAGCTGATCCTTAGTTATTTTTTTATATATACTTTTTGTTGTATTAAAGAAAATTTTGAAACCTCGACGATATTTTGGTTTGTATAGTCGTGAGCTGTTACTTGGATTTTGTACCTATGGATTTGTTTTTAATAAATATAGTAATTTTGTCTCTTTATTGTGAATTTATGATGTTGACCTACCTTTTGTCATTTATTGAATATTTTTTTTATTTTTAGTTTTTTCTTCCCTATAAAAGGGTTGGAGAATGTTAATCTTATTCATTCGTTTGAGAATTTTTTCCAATTCTTCTAACTTTTTGCTCACATATTATGGATTTTGACCAAACCAATAGGCGCTTACTTCGAGCCTTTTGTGTTTCAAGTGGTAGGCTTAAGGATGAGATTAGTTTGCTTAAAGCTGAGGTTGCGAGGCTTGAACGTATTGCTAAAGAGATCGAGTGTGAGCTCGCTACTTATAGGGAAAAATTATGTGAAACAAAATCTTGTGAAAAGAAATCCTTGACTAGTATGGCGAGTCTTGTTAATAGAGAATTTTATTGGGCAAGTTTTAATATGAAGCAATCTGAAAGAGTTTTTCTTAAGGACATGGAGGTTACTGAAGATTTGGAGTGGGGGTTGCTTTCAATGATGATGAAATACCATAAACTTTCCACTTATGTTCATGAGAGGGTTGTCGAGATTCAGGCCGAACTTTTGCTTTTGGTTGAAGAGACTGATGATCTAGATACTAGACGTGTGTCCAAACGTTTAAAGAGTGTTTAAATGTCCGTGTTGATTGATAGACCATGTGAGAGATGTATAATGATGGATGATTAAATAATGAACAATCAAATCAACATGTATTTATGTATAATAGATATTTGTTGTATTTGTAATTTGTTTTGGTCAAAGCTGATGAGCCTTTGATGCCCATTTTAAGGGAGAGAGCTTGACCTGGTTTCTGACCGAGGTGCTCTTTTTTTTTGTCAGAGTGCCGACTTGGTTCCTGACCGAGGTAGGGAACTCCACTTCTTTCATTATTGAGGTGTTCCACCAGATTTATAAATCTAGGTGATGAGCCCCTGATGCCTATTTTAAGGGAGAGAGCTTGACCTGGTTTCTCACCGAGGTACTCTTTTGGTTTTTGGTTAGAGTGCTGACCTGGTTTCTGAATGAGGTGGGGAACTCGACTTCTTTCATTGCTGGGGTGCTCCACCAGATTTATAGATCTAGGTGATGAGCCCCTGATGCCCATTTTAAGGGCGAGAACTTGAGTAAATAATCCGGTGCTGAGGTCTTTTATTTCATAGATACATGCGCATCGTTGTTTACAAAAGAAAGAAGGAGATGGGTAGGTTAATACATATATTTTCAGAAATAGTATCTTTTTAAGTGTATGGCATTCCAGCTTGTGCCTTCCTCAATGCCTTCGATGCTTTTCAATACGTAAGCCCTTCTTGGTGTTATTTCAATTATTTGATAAGGTCCCTCCCAACTGGCACCTATTTTATCAGCCATCCATTCCCTTTTGTTAGGGAAAACCTTCTTGAGAACCCAATCACCTTTGGAAAAAGTCTTGAAGTGCACGATTTTGTTGTAGTATTCTACTATTGTTTTTTTTCCTATTCGATCATCCTTCTTAAAGCATCGTCCCTTCTTTCTTCGGCTAAGATTATTTCGGTTGCTCTTTTTACCTCGTTTTTCTCCTCTATTATGATTCATCTGTGGGTGGGGATTGTAACTTTGGTGGGTATTACCGCCTCGATTCCATATACTAGGGAAAATGGGGTTTCGTTGGTGCTCCCTCGGGGGATTCTTCTAACAACCCATAGTGCGTCAGACAATTCCTCCACCCATTTCCTTTGGTTCTTTCCAATTTTTTCTTTAAAAGGTTGATGATTAACTTGTTGGAGGACTCTGCCTGACCATTGGCATGGGGGTAGTAGGGTGTTGAGTGGCCTATCTTGATTTTGTATTTGAGAGCGAATGCTTTGATCTTTCAACCGGTGAATTGGTGCCCGTTATCCGTAACGAGCTCTTTGGGGAGGTTGAATTGACAAACTATAGATCTCCATATGAACTTGATTACCTCCTCCTCTCGTATTCTGGCTAGGGCTTCTGTTTCTATCCATTTTGAAAAATAGTCAGTGGCAACAAGGAGAAACTTTTTCTAGCTCGTGCTTATGGGCAAAGGTCCTACTATGTCCAATCACCATTTGTAGAAAGGCTAGGGACTTACTACTACCCCCATGTCATTAGGCGATGTGTGGGTGAGGGGGTTAAATCTTTGGCATTTGTTGCACCTCTAAACGTATTTAACGCAATCAATAAGCATAGTGGGCCAGTAATAACCCTGTCTCATAATTCGCTGGGATAATCTTCTACCACAGCCGTAATCTCTTTCGTGTGCTTCGTATATTATTTTTTCGACTCCCTCCGTGTTTATGCATAAGTGGCTCGACCCTAGTGGCGTTTTGCGGTACAATTTTCCTGCCTCGATCATGTACCAGCTTGCTTTAGCTTCGATTTGCTTTGTGGCCATGCAGTTTTTAGGTAGGTCCCATTTATCCAAGAAAGTATAGATCGGTGCGAACCATGTTGATTGTCTACACTTCCAAACTTTTTTCAGTTTCTTCGAGAGATGCTTCTGTCAGCACTGTTACTGATACCACACGGTCATATTTGGTTTCTCTTATTGACGCCAAGGTGGCCAAGGCATCAACATGATTGTTCTCATTTCGAGCTATCTTCTCGATCTTGAATTCCTAGAATTTTGCACATTCTTGTTTTAGTCTTTCTAAGTACTTCTTTATCTTTCCATCTCGTGCCTCAAATGTTCCCAGGAATTAATTGACCACGAGTTGGGAGTCGCTATGTAGGGTGATTCTATCTACTCCTAGTTTTTTTGTGGTTATGACTCCGAATATGGTTGCTTCATATTCTGTGATTTTATTGGTTGCTTGGAAGTCAAGCCTGACAACATATTCAAACTAGTTGTACTTTTCATCCCTTATAACCACCCTTAGTCCTGAGCCATTAAAATTGCAAGCACCATCCACAAATACCTACCAGGTCGGTGCATTCCTTGGGTCAACTGTCTATACCTCCTTTGTTTCTGTTCTGGTAACGACCTTGGGGCATTTAGTAAACTCGGCCATAAATTCGGCCACAACCTACCCTTTGATGGCAGTCCTAGCCATGTATTTAAGTCATACTCCCCCAATTCCATTGCTATCTGGGCCAGCCTTCCTACAACCTCTGGTTTTGTTAGTACATTTTTGAGGGGATGTAAGGTGAGTACTATGATGGTGTGTGAGCCAAAGTAGTGCCTGAGCTTTCTTGCAGTAATTTTGAGGGCAAAGTCAAGTTTATCTGTGGTGGGATATTTGCTTTGGGCCTTAGTTAAAATTTGGCTGACATAGTAGATGAGGTGTTGGATTTTGTTTATTTTTGTTATGAGCACGATGTTGCATGTTTGGGGTGTTACAACCAGATATAGATAAAGAACCGCTCCTGATAGTGGGCTGACTATGATTGGGGGAATGCCGAGGTATTTCTTGATTTTCTCAAAGGTCGTGCTGCAATCCTTATTCTAGAAGACAATCTTGTCCTTTCTTAGCATTTTGAATAAATGCATAGAATTTTCTGTGCATTTAGCTATGAATCTGCCCTACGCCACAATTCTTCCATTTAACTATTGTATACCCCTGAGACTACTGGACAACTTAATGTTTACCAGTGCTTGTATTTTGTCAAGATTGGCCTTGATTCCTCTTGTTGATACGAGGTAGCCGAGGAATTTTCCTGCAGCCACACCAAAAATGCATTTTTTAGGGTTAAGTTTCATGACATACCTTCGTATTACTTCGAATGTCTCCTGCATGTCTTTGATATGGTTCAGAGGTTGAACTGACTTGACCATCATGTCGTCAATGTATGCTTCCAGGTTCCTGCCCAACTACTTGTGGAACATTTTGTTGACGAGGTGCTGGTATATTGCACCTGCATTTTTCAACCCAGACGACATTCTTGTGTAGCAAAATGTTCCTTCCTCTGTTATGAAAGAATTTTTCTCCTTATCCTTAGGATGCATTCTGATTTGATGATACCCGGAGTATGCGTCTAAGAAACTCATCAATGCGAACCTGAAAGAGGCGTCCACCAATTGAACAATCCTTGGGAAGAGGAAGCAATCTTTGGGGCAAGCCTCGTTGAGATCGGCGAAGGCTACGCACATGCGAGATGCTCCGTATGCCTTTTTTATGAGTACCACATTTGAGAGCCATGAGGGATACTTGACTTCCCTACTGACCCTGGCCTCTTTGAGGGTTGCTACATGACATTTGATTTCCTCATTTTTTTCTCTAGGGAATTTCCTCTTCTTTTGTTGAACGGGTCTAGCCTTTGTATCGACATTTAACCGGTGCATTATTACTCGTGAATCAATTTCTGATATGTCCGCATGGGTTCATGCAAAGACGTCTACATTGGCTTTGAAAAATAATAAGAGTTGCTCCTTGAGCTCTGTTGTTAGGTCGTCGCCTATTTTTACGGGGTGGTCCTTTACCTCTGTGTCTGTTGGGAATTCTTTTACTTTGTTTAGAAACACTAACCTCGCTATACTTTTATTCCTTGGTCAATTTGGAAGGAGACCTATCGATGATTGCTATTTAGAGGCAGTTCCTTTCATTGTGACATTATAACAACTTCTAGCGTTTTCATGATCTTCTCTTACCTCCTCGGAGCCTTTAAGTGTAGGGAATTTAACCACCTAGTGGAAGGTGGATGGAACTACTCTCATCTTATGTATCCAGGGTCTTCCCAGGATTGCATTATAGTGAGTGAGGGCATCAATGATGACAAATTTGGTCATTATTATTACCCCTTTTGTCATGATAGACATGATCATTGTTCCTTTCACATATGTGGTGTTGTTGTTGAATCCTACAAGGGGAAGCTCAGCCTTGATAATGTCTGTGTCTCCTAGCCCTAAGGCCTTGGTTGTGGTTTGAAAAAGGAGGTCTACCCAATGTCAATCATTATTCGTCGAACGTCACAAGATTTTATTCTCAAGGTTATCACTAGTGGGTCCCTGTGATGGGATATAGTTTCATCCTTCTCCATGAAAGTTATTCTCGTAGAGGGTCTCGCTCTATTCAAAGTGTATACGTGGGGTGCGTTGTACATCTCCCTTGCAAATATTTTGTAGGCGTTGTTGGAAACCCTGCTAACCTTTGGTCCTCTATGTATGATGTGGATGGTTTTAACGCCGGGCCCATTATGAGGTTGTCCACTGCTTGACGAGTATGTTGGTCGTAATATTCTTCACTTGCCTTGGTAGACTCTTCTATCTTCATTCTCTGTGATGAGGTCCTTGAAATATCCTCTCACCAGTAATGTTTCCAACTCTCTTTTTAGGTTTCTGCAGTCTCTTGTATCGTGGCCCACATCTTTGTGAAAGGCGCACCACTTGGACATGTCTCTGTCCGGAGCACTCATCCTGGGTGGCCATCTGGTCTTGAACTCCCACTCCATTATTTTTATTACCTCAGTTAAATCCTCTATTAAAGAAGGACCCTTAAAGAGGAATAATGCTCTTCCCTATGTTTCCTTATTTCTCGGCCATTTTTTATTTACTAACCAGTTTCTATTGACCAGCTAGTGCATGTTCCCTAAGTCAGCAAATCACTTGTGTTTGTAGTTTTGGTGTGTTTGATCCAAGCTTGTCCTTCTTTTTTCTCTACTTGGGGTCGGGACCACCTCCACCCCTATTCGACGGTCCTTGAATAGGCTAAGCTCTCTTTCTAAGTTGACGAATGTCCTGGCTTCCCCGTTATCTTCCTTCAAGGTATGTGGGACTGATTTAGTTAGTTCCATGAATAGTGTAGAATATTTTAGCAAGCCTCGCCTGAAAGCCTCTAGAACGATAAAGCTAGGGCAGTCTACGATCTCTAATTTTTATTCTTTGAATCACTTCATGTACTCTTCATTGGGCTCATTTTCCCGTTGTATAATTGAAAAGAGGTGGTACAATTCTTTTCTCAAGGGTTTATTGCAGGCGTAGTTGGTGATGAATAGTTTGGAAAACTGTGGGAAGGAGGATATGGACCGGGGAGGTAGGTTTTTGAACCACTTTTGCGCGCCCTTGTATAGAGTTGCGGCGAATAGTTTACACATCATTGCATCTCTTTTTGCTTAGGTGAGGCTCATGGGTGCCATGGCTGTTTTGAAATGTTGAACGTCTCTTACTGGATCTTGTGTCCCAAAATAGTCTATGCATTTGGGAGCATTGAACTTGGGTGGGGGTTCATCATTTTCGATCATATCTGCAAATGGTGAGATGTACAATTGTTAGCAATCTCTGTCCACTTCGCAAGAGGCTTTTGCCTTTTACTGTCTCTTGTTTGTTGCTTTCAAGGCCTCCTCATGTCTTCTATTGTTACCCTCTAGAGCTTGTATTTGTGTTTCCCAACTTCTCTTTTCTTGGAGCCATTTCTCTTCATCGGGGCGAGCCGAGCTAGAAAACGGATGTCTTTCAACCTCATGTTCGGTATGATGGGGTTCGACGGTCGGATTTTCTAAGGTTCTTCCGTCTACTTGGGACAAGAGAGATCTATTTTCTCTTCGGGTTTCATCGATATCTTTTCTTAGCTCGAGGAGTTGACGAGATAACTCCTAATAGAGGGCGTTATCTTCTGCCCCGTCCATATTGGTGGCTTGTGGTGTGTTTCCTTGAATTGCCATTATTTTGGCATCAATTGAATCTGATCGCCTTCCGGACCGAGTTATTTCCATGATCGTCGGTTTGTGAGTTACTAATTCCTAATTTCTCTCTAGGGGCGAGGTGAGTCTCTACAGGATATGGGGTCAGAAACTTGAGATTGACCTGATAATTTGATCCCCACGATGGGCGCCAAATTGTTGAGACTATAGAGCTTCTAGAGAGATATTGTAGATATTAATGCAAAGGGCTGAATTTATAGATCCTCATAAGTGATCCACCTATTTATAGCACATAAATGGTACAGGTGTCAAATATACAATATGTAAATGTAAATACGTGTCAAAAGGGCATGATTTAGCCTAAGGTACAATGTATCAGGGATCTAGGTCGTGTTTCAACTATGCTTTCCACGAGGTTGTGTTGTGACCAAGCTCAAGATGACGTTGGAATCGGTCTTTCTTGGGCTCGGGCTTCTATCGAGCTTGGTCTTTCTAGGTTTGAGCTGACATCGAGCTCGGTCTTGATAGGGGTTGAGGCTATATAGGCTTGGCTTATCTCACAAGTGGGATGTCTAGGGTGCTTCATCTTCCATCTTGGGCTAGACTTGGGCTTGGTCTGCATAAGGCTCGATCTTTGGGTCGATTCAGAGTCCAAACAATTGGTATCAGAGCTTTTTGTGGTGATTTTCTGTCAAGTTTTTACAAGATTACTATTCACATTAATAGTGAATTATGTGATTATTAATTTTTTTTGACAATATTGGTTTGTCGATGGAGGTGTTCTAATACACGGTGGTTCTCAAGAATAATCAGAAAATTTCCAGAGAAAGTCATATTTGAGTAGGACCAATGACCTTAGATGAAGGAAAGGTAAAACTTGAGAAATTTGATGGCACAGATTTTGGGTTTTGGAAAATGTAAATAGAGGATTATCTGTATCAAAGAAGTCTCTATCAACCTCTCTTAGGAAAGAAGCCAGATGCTATGAAGGAAGAAGCTTGGAATCTTCTAGACAGACAAGCCCTCGGAGTTATTCCATTGACACTATCCTACAATGTTGCTTTCAACATAGTAAAGGAAAAGACCACGATGAGTCTTATAACAACTCTCTCCAATATGTATGAGAAGCCATCGACCTCAAAAAAAGTACACCTGATGAGGCGTTTGTCCAATTTGCGGATGATGAAAGGCGCATCGATAGCTCAACATCTCAATGAACTCAACACAGTCACAACCCAGTTAAGTTTAGTTGAAATTGAATTGATGAAGAAGTATGAGCATTGATACTTTTGTCTTCTCTACCAGAAAGCTGGAATGCTACTATCATGATTGTGAGTAACTCGTTAGGAAGTATAAGTTGGAATTTGATGATGTTCATGATTTGGTTCTCAGTGAAGAGATCTAAAGTAGAGAGTGAGGTGAATTGTCAACCTCTTTAGTTTTGCATACAGAGTCAAGAGGCAGAAATTCAACTATAGGGAATGGACACAGAAAAACAAACTACCAAGGTAGATCAATGGGCAATAGGTCCAAATCCAAGATCCCAATAATTCTCATAGCTCAAAAACTATTGAGTGTTGGAATTTTGGGAGAACCGAGAACTACAAAAATGAGTTCAAGAGTGCACCGAAGGACCAGGAAGTGAAGACAGAGACAAATGTTACTTCAATCTTAGGAGGAAATGATGCATTGATATGCTCTTTGGAGAGTAAGGAAGAATCTTAGGTGTTAGACTCTGAAGCATCGTTCCATGTTACTTCACAGAAAGAAATCTTAGAGAAATATGTCCCAAGAAACCTTGGAAAGGTATATCTTGGTGCTGATCAACCATGTACTATTATTGGAAAATGTGTAGTGAAGATTAAGTTGAATGAGTTTGTTTGGGAGCTAAAGGATGTCAGACATATTCTCGACCTAAGAAAGAACTTAATCTTAGTAGGACAGTTGGGTAGTGAAGGCTACACTATAATCTTTCATAGTGATGATTGGAAGATTTCAAAGGGTCCAATGATGGTTGCTCGAGGCAAGAAGAGTGGCACTCTTTACATGATAGTAGGGGCACATTGTTTGATCGTAGTTGCAACAGGAAATGAAACACCAAATTTGTGCCACCAGAGACTAGGCCACATTAGTGAGAAGGGGATGAAGATTATGCACTCAAAAAGAAAACTTCCAGGTCTATAGTTTACGAAGATAGACTTGTGCAAAGATTGCATACTTGGAAAGCAAAAAAGAGTCATCTTTTAGACAAGTGGTAGAACCCGAAATAAGGAAAGGCTAGAGCTCATTCACTCTAATGTTTAGGGACTAACGACTGTCTCATCCATTGGTGGGAAACACTACTTCATGACTTTCACCGATGATCACTTTTGAAAGGTATAGTTTTACTTTCTAAAGCATAAGTATGAAGTATTTGAGGCTTTCAGAAGATGGAAAGCTATGGTTGAAAATGAGACAAGTTTGAAGATCAAAAAGCTCAGAACCTATAATGGTAGTGAATATGAAGACACCATATTCAAAAATTTATACTACCAGCACAAGATCAAAATGGAGAGAACTGTGCCAGGCATGCCTCAACACAATGGTGTAGCTGAGCATATGGACCAAATGTTGATAGAAAGAGCCAAAAGAATTTGTATATAGTTAATTCTACCGAATCAGTAATAAGCTCAATCCCAAATCAAAGAAATGCACCTTGATCAGTTATGGTGAGGATAATTTTGGCTACCACATTTGGGATGACGAAAACAAAAAAAATGATTCATAGCAGAGATGTGATTTTCAACGAAAGGATGATATATAAGGACATGCATATAAAAGACGTCAACGACTAAGAGAAGAATGAGTTAGTATTTACAGATGTAGATGATGTCCTAGATAGTTCCGTAACAAAACCAATTGTAATAAGTCCTCAGCCAGAGGAACTCGTTGGAAAGAGTAGTGCAGAGTAGTCTGGCACACCAAAACTTTCTACTCCAGCTTCTATATTGGAAAAGTATTCTCGACCTCATTTACCTAATAGGAGATACATGAACTATATATTGCTGACTGATGGAGGGGAGCCTGAATGCTATGATGAAGCTTGTCAGACTCTAGATGGCAACAAGTGGGAGCTTGCCATGAAAGAAGAAATGAAATCTCTCATCTCCAACTAGACATGGGAACTAGCTGAGTTACCCTTAGGGAAGAAGGAACTTAAAAAAAAGGGTATACCGGGTGAAAAAGGGGCAAGATGGTTCTAAGATATACAAAGCCTGAATAGTTGTTAAAGGATTTCAGTAGAAGGAAGAAGTTGAATACACTAACATTTTTGCTTCCATTATGAAGCTCAATACTATCAAATCAATGTTGAGTATTATAGCCATTGAAGATCTTCATCTTGAACAGTTGGATGTGAAGACTCCATTCCTTCACGGAGACTTAGATGAGGAGATATACATGTACCAGCCAGAAGGTTTCTCAAAAGAGGGAAGAAGAACATGGTGTGCAAACTTAAGAAGAGTTTGTATGGCCTGAAGCAAGTCCCGAGACAGTGGTACAAAAAGTTTGACAACTTCATGCACAAGGAAGGTTTCCAGAAGTGCAATGCCGACCACTATTACTATTTCAAGAGATATAGGTCTAGTTATATCGTTTTAATACTTTATGTTGATGATATATTAGTAGTAGGTTTAGATATGGATGATATCAGAAGGTTGAAGCAGCAATTGTCAAAGAAGTTTGACATGAAAGACTTGGGTCTAGCAAAGAAGATTCATGGAATGCAAATCACAAGAGATAAGAAGAGAAGACCCTTGCACTTATCTCAAGAAGAGTACATCAACTGTGTTTTACAAAGATTCAACATGGGTAATGCCAAGCCATTTAACACACCCTTGGCCAGTCACTTTTGCCTATCCAAGGATCAATCCCCTCAGATAGAGGAAGAGAGAGAATTCATGGCTAAGGTTCCTTATTCCTCAGCCATTGGAAGTTTGATGTATGTGATGGTATGTACAAGACCAGACATTGGCCATGGAATGGGAGTTGTTAGCAAGTTTATGTCAAATCTAGGTAAAATTCATTGGGAAGCAGTCAAGTAGATTTTGAGGTATCTATGAGGAACCGTAGATAAGTGTTTGTACTTTAGTAAATGAGAGTTAAAAGTACGAGGCTATGTAGACGTAGACTATGGAGGTGAAGTTGATCACTGAAGAAGCACCAACAGATATATATTTACTATTGAAACTACAGATGTTAGTAGGATGTCACAAATACAAAAGATTGTTACCCTATCCACTATAGAGGTTGAGTATGTAGCAATGACTAAAGTTAGTAAATAGATAATATAGCTTGAAAGTTTGTTAACTGAGTTGGGATTCAAACATGAGAAGAATATTTTGCACAGTGATAGTCAAAATGCAATACACTTGATGAAGAATTCAACGAAAGATGATATGTTAATACTGATGAATATTCAAGGAAGTAAAAATCCAGCAGATATTCCACTATAGAGGTTGAGTATGTAGCAATGACTAAAGCTAGTAAAGAGATGATATGACTTGAAAGTTTGTTAACTGAGTTGGGATTCAAACATGAGAAGAATATTTTGCACAGTGATAGTCAAAATGCAATACACTTGGTGAAGAATTCAACGAAAGATGATGTGTTAATACTGATGAATATTCAAGGAAGCAAAAATCCAGTAGATATGTTGAGAAAGGTGGTGACTATTGACAAACTAAAGTTGTGCTGTCAACCAATCTTTCTTTTCAACTAGTAACAATGGGTGGTCAAGCTATGTTTGGAAAAGTTTGGTTTGGGGATGTGACTAGCTGGTTAATGGAGTTCGAAGGATAATGGGGAATGGTGACTCGACCCTCATATATAGGAACCCTTGCATGGCTAACTCACGAAATGGTTTTCAGATTCAATCTGATTGTTTATTGGGAATGGGAGCTATGGTTTCCTTACTGATATTGGTTTGATGGTGGCTGGAATGAGGAGCTTATTTCTCAAACTTTTTGAACTAATAAGGCCAATGCGATACTTGGTTTGGCATTACCACCGACTCAACTGCCAGATGTGTTGGTGTGGCATTTCACCTCAAGTGGTGTGTACACAGTGAAAAGTGGATATAGATTCGCTTGTGAGATGCGAGAGAGAATGTATGATGGCATTTCATTGTCTACTACAACAATTATGCAACGGCTATGGCAGCTATTATGGGGGCTGAAGGTAATGAATAAAGGGAAGCATTTTATGTGGTGGGTGTTGAGGAAGGTTATTCCTTGCAATTAGGTGCTTTACAAGCGGAAGATAATCACTCAACATAATTTTCCTTTGTGCGGGGTTGGTATTGAGAATGATAATCATGCTTTTTGGGCTTGCAAAGATGTCAAAACAAATATGGAAACAATCTAGCTTGGTTTTATTTTGCAGTTGGTACAAGAATGTTGATGTAGCTGAAAGTGTGTGGGCTGGTTTGATGGAACCGGGGACATTAAAATAGAGATGTTGGTTACACTTATGTACGGCATATGGCGTGCTCGATGTTGCTATATTTTTGAGAGGAGTAATTGGTGTGCAAGAAGTATATTGGCCCAGGTATTAATGCAGGTGGAGGAGCATCACCGATACAACTACAAGCAGATTAAGCAACCCGCTGCAAGGGGCATCAGATGGATAACACCACCAGATGGGAAGCTAAAGGTGAATGTTGATGCGGCTGTTGCTGTTACAGTGGGTTTGTTGGGTTATGGGTGTATTACTAGAAATAACTGGGGGAGATTATGGTTGTTGTAGCTGATATGAAGCATGTGAGAGCACCAGCGAGGGTGACCAAACTTTGGGCTATTTGTTATGGATTAAAATTTTGCTTTGAGATCGGTTTTCGAGATATGGTGCTCGAATTTGACTGTCTACAAGCCGTTCAATTATTGAACAAGGGTCCTAGCTGTTGGTTTGTAAACTTGTTTACAAGTCTAAAGAAATAAAAAAAAACTTTTTAAAATATTCTAGCCCATTTGAATTCTAGCTCATGGAAGCTTCTATGGTGATTATCTGGATTGATAAGTATACAGTTCATGGTTAGTGGGAAGAAGAAAATCAATGGGTTAGGTAATGAGATAGTATATGGTTTAGATTGTTTTGGTAGGTTTATATTGTATGACTTAGATTTATTAGTTGTTTCTATAAATATCTCTCAGTAGCAATGTAATAATCAAGTTAAAGAAATCAGAAACAAAATTTTAGAGTTTCTAAGTGTTTCTGGAAAATTGTTCTTTAGTGTTCTTCAGTTTTGATTCATAATATTCCAACAAAGTGGTATCAAATCAAAGCTCTCGACGAGACAAATCCGACGCCGTGAGAATCATCCCGATCGGAGTCCGAACGCGCCGCCACGATCCCCTGGAAGGTTCTACTAGAAAGTGAGTTAACTCACCGAGTCAGCTGAGTTGGAGCCGAGTTGACCGAGCCGTGAAACCTGTTGACTGAGCCGCGAAGTCGTTTGACCGAGCCATTGAAACAGTTGACCAAAAAGTTGACTTTGATTGTTGACCAAAAAAAATCAGATTTTTTCCGGAGTTCCTCCTAAGGTTTTTTGACTTTTTGAATCAATCTGTGCAATCAGAATTTACAAATTCTCACTATATTGAGACTTATGTCAAGTGGAGGTATGTCATCGTTTCAAGTCCCGACACTCAACAACGACAACTATGATAATTGGAGTATCAAGATGAAAGCTATTTTGGGTGCACATGATGTGTGGGAAGTCGTAGAGAAAGGCTTAAGTGAGCCAAACGATGAAGCTACTCTAACACAAGTGCAAAAACAATCTTTGAAGGATTTGAGAGAGAGACACAAGAAAGCCTTTTTTCTTATCTATCAATCCTTAAATGATGATGGGTTTGAGAAGATTTCAGATGCAACATCTTCCAAAGCATCGTGGAATAAACTTAAAATTTCTTTCAAAGGAGATGAGAAAGTGAAGAAGGTTCGTCTCCAAACACTAAGAGGTGAGTTTGAATCTCTACATATGAAAGCTTTCGAATCTATTTCTAACTATTTCTTGACAGTCACAGTTGTTTCTAATCAATTGAAAAGAAACGGTGAGATGTTGGAAGATGTTAGAATAATGGAAAAGATACTTCGTTCATTAGATTCCAAATTTGAACACATCGTCGTGACGATTGAGGAAACAAAAGATTTGGAAGAAATGGTCATTGATGAACTCAATGGGTCATTACAAGCATATGAAGAAAAACATAAGAAGAAGCAAGGGATCACTGAGCAACTCTTCAAGATGCAATTCAAGGATAAGCATGAAATCCAAGGCAATGATAGAAACCAACATGGCCGAGGTAGAGGTAGAGGCCGTGGACGAGGTGGAAGCCACGGTCGTGGACGAGGTTAGAATTACAACAAAAATTCCAACAACTTCGAGAGAGTAGAAAGCTTAACACAAAGTCGTGGAAGAGGTAATATGAACTCAAGGTATGGCAAATTTCAAGTTCAATGCTATAATTGTCAGAAATTTGGACATTATGCTTCAGAATGTAGAACTCTTAACAATAGAGTAGATGAGAAAATCAACTACATAGAGGAGAAGACGGATGAGAAAGAAACTTTTTTTCTAGCACGAAAGGAGGGTGATGGTAGTCAACCAAATGTCTGGTATATTGACAGCGGTGCAAGCAACCATATGTGTGGAAATAAAGACATGTTTGTGGAACTAGACGAGTCAGTAAGCGGAAATGTCTCATTTGGAGATGATTCTAATGTAGCAGTGAAAGGAAGAGGTTACATTCTTATTCGCTTGAAAGATGGGCAACATCAATTTATTTCCAATGTTTACTATGTCCCAAATATGAAAAGTAACATCTTAAGTTTAGGACAACTGTTAGAGAAAGGTTATGATATTCATATGAAGGATTATCATCTTTCTATAAAAGATGATAAGAATAACCTCATTGCTAACATTCCGATGTCAAAGAATAGAATGTTCTTGATCAACATACAAAATGACATTGCAAAGTGTCTGAAAGTCTGCTATAAAGATGCATCATGGCTATGCCATCTTCGATTCGGGCATCTCAATTTTTGGAGGATTGGAGCTGTTGTCTAAGAAGGAAATGGTGAAGGGACTACCTTGCATTAACCATCCTGATCAACTTTGTGAAGGGTGCCTACTTGGGAAGCAATTCCGAAAAATCTTTCCAAAGGAGTCAAACTCAAGAGTCAAGAAGCCACTCGAGTTAATCCATACTGATGTGTGTGGACCGATCAAACCTAGCTCTCTCGGTAGTAGTAACTACTTTCTTCTTTTTATTGATGATTTTTCAAGAAAAACTTGGGTATATTTCTTGAAACAGAAATCAAATTTTTTTGATGTATTCAAAAAGTTCAAAGCTACAGTGGAGAGAGAAAGGGGTAGAAAAATCAAAGCCATGAGATTAGACCGAGGTGGAGAATTTACATCCAAAGAGTTTCAAGAGTTCTGTGAAGAAAATGGAATTCATAGATCTTTAATAGTACCAAGATCCCCCCAACAGAATGGTATAGCTAAAAGAAAGAACGAACAATCCTCAACATGGCACGAAGTATGCTCAAAAGCAAGAAACTACCCAAAGAGTTTTGGGCAGAAGCAGTAGCATGTGCAGTTTACTTGTTAAACCGATCTCCAACAAGAAGTGTATGGGGAAAGACACCGCAAGAGGCATGGAGTGGATGAAAGCCTGGTATTTCCTACCTAAGAGTCTTTGGAAGTATATCCCGTGTTCATGTACCGGATGAAAGAAGAATGAAGCTTGATGATAAAAGCGAGATTTTTATCTTCATCGGTTATTATGCTAATTCAAAGGGCTATAAGTTGTACAGCCCACACAATAAGAAGATTGTGATTAGTAGAGATGTGGTATTCGACGAAGAAGGAGAATGTGATTTTAACTCTCATGCAGATAACTTCAATTTCTTTCCTCAATTTAAAGAAGATGAGCAGACAATGTGGGTGCAATCTATAGAAATTCAACAAGATCCAATGACTTATGAAGACCCGTCATCATCTTCGAGTGAAAGTGAAAGAGTTGTGACACGTACATGAAATCTCCAAGATCTTTATGAGGTAACAGAACGAAAAGATAATCTTACCTTATTCTGTCTCTTTACTGATTGTGAACCAGTGAGCTTTTAAGAAGTTGTATAAGAGAAGAAGTGGAAAGATACGATGAAAGAAGAAATCAATGCAATTGAGAAGAATGACACATGGGAACCTGTTTCACTTCCCAAAGGGCATAAGGCAATAGGTGTCAAATGGGTGTACAAGACAAAGAGGAATGCTAAGGAAGAGATTGAAAGGCACAAGGCAAGGCTAGTAGCAAAAGAATATAGTCAAAAGGCTGGAATTGACTATGATGAGGTATTTGCTCTTGTTGCTCGATTAGAAACTATAAGACTAATAATTTCTTTGGCAGCTCAAAATAAGTGAAAGATATATCAAATGGATGTAAAATTTTCTTTTCAAAACGGAGTCCTTGAAGAAGAAGTCTACATTAAGCAACCATCAAGCTATGAAGCAAAAGGTCACAAAGACAAGGTGTTGAAGTTGAAGAAAGCTCTTTATGGGTTAAAGCAAGCACCAAGAGCATAGAATAAACACATCGACAAGTACTTTATAGAGAACAATTTCACCAAGTGTCCCTATGAACATTCACTCTACGTCAAGATTGAAGATGACGATATTCTAATCGTTTGTCTATACGTAGATGATCTCATCTTCACCGGAAGTAATCCGAAGCTATTTGAAGATTTTAAGAAGGTGATGACCTGAGAGTTCGAAATGACAGATATCGGGTTAATGGCATACTACCTTGGAATTGAAGTGAAGCAAAATGAAGAAGGCATATTCATCTCTCAAGAAATCTATGCAAGAGAGATACTAAAGAAGTTCAAGATGAACGATTGCAAGCCAATCAACACACCAGTGGAATATGGAATCAAACTATCCAAGCATGAAAATGGTTAAAGTGTGGATCCAACATTTTTAAAAAGTTTAGTTGGAAGTCTGTGTTATCTCATATGCACAAGGCTTGACATCATGTATGTCGTTGGATTGATTAGTTGCTATATGGAGAAACCGACAATCACCCATTTCAAAGCTGCAAAAAGAATCCTACGCTATCTAAAAGGTACAATTCATTTTAGCTTGTTCTATTCGGCTTCAATGATTTCAAGCTTGTTGGATATAGTGATAGCGATTTTGGTGGAGATATAGACGATTGAAAAAGTACTTCCAGATTTGTGTTTTTTATGGGAGATACTGCTTTTACATGGATGTCGAAAAAGCAACCGATTGTCACCTTGTCTAGCTGTGAAGCAGAATATGTAGCAGCTACCTCATGTGTTTACCATGCAATTTGGCTTAGAAACTTGTTAAAGGAGCTAAGTATGACATAAGAAGAGCCAACCAAAATATGTGTCGACAACAAGTCAACCATTGCCTTAGCCAAAAATCCTGTTTTCCATAATCGAAGCAAACACATAGATACTCGATATCATTACATCAGGCAGTGCATCACAAGAAAGGATGTACAACTCGAGTATGTAAAATCACAAGATCAAATTGCCGACATCTTCACTAAACCACTCAAGCAAGAAGACTTTGTCAGATTGAGAAATTTGCTCGGCATCATAAAACAAGTTTAAGGAGGAGTGTTGGTTTGTAAACTTGTTTACAAGCACAAAGAAATAAAAAAAACTCTTTGAAATATTCTAGCCCATTTGAAGTCCAGCTCATGGAAGCTTCTATGGTGATGATTTGGATTGATAAGGATACAACTCATGGTTGGTGGGAAGAAGAAAATCAATGGGTTAGGTAAGGAGATAGGTGTATGGTTTAGATTGTTTTGGTAGGTTTATATTGTATGGCTTAGATTTATTAGTTGTTTCTATAAATACCTCTCAGTAGCAATGTAATAATCAAGTTAAAAAAATCAGAAACAAAATTTGAGAGTTTCTGAATGTTTCTGGAAAATTGTTCTTGAGTGTTCTTTAGTTTTGATCCATAATATTCCAACACTAGAAACTTATATTTAGAGGGTCATATCGTTGATGAACATTAGTATTTTAATTTCTCAGATGCATTCATTCCAATGCTACTATTTTCCTAGGAGAGTTAATAATACAACTTATTCGTTGGCTAAGATTGGTTTGACATGTCATGAGTTTGTCACCTGGTTTGAAATTGAATCGGTTTGGTTCCGTTCGATCCTTGATAATGATGTTTTGGTACCTATTAATATATATAAAATATTCCACTTTATTCTCCCAAAAAGTAATAATAAATAAAATAACATTGTATCAGATGTGATCATATGATGTGATCTTTATAAGATTAATTAGTAATTAACACACTCTAATAAACAATAAAACATAAAATGAAATATGAAATTTACCTTAAAAATAAAATAAAAAGATAAGTAGAAAGTCATATCCAAAAGAATAGTTTTTTGATAGGTCCAACAAAAGCTCCTGAATGAAATGCAAACTACTCTCTTTGTGTGAGAGCAACCACAATTTAATTGATATAACTTTTCTTATTCATTGAAGGGTTATAAATACATGGTTTGTGGCTACCATTTTCTAAGTGTTCTTCATGATTTTATGGCCATTATCTCTAACCACAAACCACAATCTTAAGGCCGTTACTCCTAGGCACTAACCACCACTACTTCTAAGAACAATCAACATGGTGTAGAAAAACTAGGACACCACATTAGCAATGAAAACATAATCAACTAACCATAAAAATAATGTTTCAGAAATTATAACTAGAAATTAAAGAATTTATAAACTTAATCCAAATATATCTTATTGGGCCTAGAAGCTCACTGAGATCTTCTTGATTTATCAATATCCCATTTGGTAAGTGGAACCTTGTCCTCCAGGTTTAAGGTAGGGAACTATTCTTATAGTGTGGTTGTATTCTCCCAAGTGGAATCTTCTTTGGGAAGGTTCTTCCACTTGACCAAGTTTTTTGCAAAAACTTTCCCCCCTTTTTACTCAACGAGTATCTATAATCTCTTCAGGTTCTATAATAATGGCACCATCATCGTTGAGAGGTGGCAAGGTAGGATAACATGCTTATGAATCTCCAATCTTCTTTTTCATCAAGGAAACATGGTAAGGTAGGATAACATGCTTGTGCATCTCCAAACCTCTTTTTCAATAAAGAAACATGGAATACTAGGTGTATACGAAAGCCTTCAGGAAGTTGGAGTTGATATGTTACCTTATCGATGTGTCATACGATTGTAAAGGGCACATAAAACTTGTGAGCTAGTTTATGAGATGCTCGCTTGAACATGGTTTTTTTGTCGATAAGGATGTAGTTTAAGGTAGACAAGATCGTTTTCCTTTAACTCTATGTCACGTCGAATCAAGTTAGCCATTTATTTCATTCTGTTGGTGGCTGCATGTAAGTTGATCTTGAGTTGATTGATAAGTTCATTGCGGGAAGCCAAGTTTTGATCCACCTCATGAATATGAGTAGATCCTAACTAATAGTGTGGAATCATGGGAGGAGGGCACCCATACAAAGCTTGAAAAGGTGTCATGCCCATCTATGCATGGTAAGTTGTATTATACCAAAACTCTACCCAGGGAAGAAGATAGTACCATTTTTTTTGGTTGTTGGTGAACCAAGCAATGTAGGTACTGTTCAACACATCGATTCACAACTTCTGATTGTCCATCAGTTTATAGATGGTATGTTGAAGTCATCTTCAATTGTGTGCCATACAACTTAAAGAATTCATGACAAAAGTGGCTGATAAATGGTATTGCAATTGTTGATGATTGATCTAGGCAAGCCATGTAGTTTGACTATACCCTGTACAAATATTTTAGCTACCATCTTGGAAAATAGAGGGTGGGTTAATGTCAGGAAGTGAGCTTATTTTCTAACGATTCCTATCAATATAGAAGTGAATCCAAAAGAACAATCCAATGCCATTACACTTAGGAGTGGAAGAGAAATTCAAAGATCATCATCAAAGAAAACTGAGCCCACCTCTACAGCTCCAAACAATGGCCAAAGAAATAATAAAGTAGAAGAAAAAGAGATTGTTGATGATACACTAAGAGAGGCTGACATGCCTCCATCAATTTCATTTCCTGACAATCCTCATATTCTCTCTACTCCACTTCCTTATCCTCAATGCTTTCAAAAACAAAAATTAGATAAGCAATTTTCTAAGTTTTTCGATATTTTTAAGAAAATTCACATAAATATTCCTTTTGTAGATGCTTTGGAATAGATTCCAAATTATGCCAAATTTCTAAAGGACATCATTTCCAAGAAGAAAAGGTTGGAAGAGTTCGAAACAGTGAAGCTTTCTGAAGAATGTAGTGCTATTCTTCAAAAGAAATTGCCTTAAAAATTAAAAGATCTAGGGAGTTTCACTTTGCCTTGCACTATTGGTAATTCATTTTTTGAGAAATATTTATGTGATCTTAGTGCTAGCATTAATCTTATGCCACTTTTTTTATATAGGAAATTAGAACTTGGAGAGATGAAACAAACAACAATTTATTTATAACTAGCAAACCGATCTATCAAGTATCCACATGGAATCATAGAAGATGTATTGGTAGCAGTGGATAAATTTATTTTTCCTGCTGATTTTGTGGTGTTAGATATGGATAAAGACCAAGATGTCCCACTCACTAATTCTTGGTCGACCATTCTTGGCTACAGGAAGGGTTTTAATGGATGTTCAAAAGGGTGAGTTATCATTGAGAGTGAACAAGGAAGAGGTTACATTCAGTATCTACGAAGCTATGAGATTTCCTAAAGATCCAAGCACTTTCTTCCGAGTAGATGTCATTGAGAAATGTGTAGTAAAAGCCTTTCAAGAAGATATGTCTACTGATCACCTAGAACGATGTATCACCATTTCATCTCATGCTTATGATTTCAACAACTCTACTATTTGTAAACCTAATTTATCTTTTATTAGTGAAGAATTTCTCTACTATGTATTTGCCTTGGAAGCATAAAACAGCATTGGGATGGACTATCTCTGACATAAAAGGTATAAGTCCATCCATTTGCATGCACAAGATTCTAATAGAGGAACCTTACAAACCATCAATTGAGCCCCAAAGAATATTAAATCCAGCAATAAAGGAAGTTATGAGAGCTAAAGTTTTGAAGCTCTTCAATACTAGAATTTTTTATGCTATTTCAGACAGCTCATGGGTAAGTCCAATGCATGTCGTACCAAAAAAGGGTGGAATGACAATAGTGAAAAATGAAAACAATGAGCTTATTCCTACAAGAACAGTCACGTGTTGCGTGTATATATAAATTATCGTAAGTTGAGAATCGTTCCCAAGCTTCATGAAAGGGCTCTTCATACATTTGAGAAAATGTTGCTATCTTCGTCCTTTGATCAACAGTCTTTTGATGGGAATAGAACCTACCCATAAACATTTCATATACTGCCTCCCAATTTTTTAGAGAACCCGACTGTAGAGTAATGAACCATGACCAAGCTTTATCCTTGAGGGTGTAAGGAAAACACCTCATCCTAAGTTGATCTTCATTAATTGCATGTAGTGGAAAGGTTTGGACAATAGCATAGAATTCTCGAATGAAATGCAAAGGGTCTTCATTAGGGACACCATAAAAGGAAGGCAACAAAGAATAATGAATCTTTTTCAATGATTGGCATTGTATAGTTTTTCATCATTTTCTGCCTATCTTTAGCATCTCCCATGGTTATTTGAAGTTGAAATTGATCCTCCTCCTATTGTGTATCAACATTTAGCTCTTAAAAAATAGTAGATACCTCTAAGAAAGATTTATAACTTGACAAAATGTATAGGCTTAAAGCAAAAAGGTGCAGGGAACCTAAACTTTTTTTTATGCTAAATTTAAAGAATGGACACAATTTTTGAAACAAACGAATTTATTTCATTTGAATTTTATTACACACAAAATAAAAATAAAACAAAGGAAAATACAATAATGGGTGACCTCCCATGTAAGACTAAAATTTATCATCTTCTAGTAAGACGTTGCTTGGAGATTACAGAATGACAAACTCAATGTCTCCTCTTCATTGAATTTATTTTACCCCATTTGACCATCAAATTAGTCTTTGCTTTGTTTTTGCAAATGTTCAACTAACTGTTCTACTTGAACTTCCATCTTTTTTATAGAAGCTTCCACAAAGTCCAACCGTTGATTGATTTTAGATTGGTTATCTCTACAAACTTGAATAAAAGAATTCAAGTTGTCCTCCAGGGTTGATTTATTGGGAATGCTTCTTGGAATAGGCGGGTGGAATTGCTGGCCTGGTTGATTTGAGCTTTGAGCGAAAGGAGGGTTGTTTTGCCTCCAGGAGAAGTTCGGATGATTTCTCCACCCAGGATTATAGGTATTTGAATTGGGGTTGATATGCTCCCAATACATTAACCTGTTCAGGTCCAGCTGTTGTTTCTCCTTGATATGGACAAGCTTCAGTACCATGTCCCATGTTGCTATACAAACCATATTGTTCATTATTGGTGTTGGTTTGTGTAGTGAGAAGGGTAACTTGCTTGGTCAGTTGAACAAGTTGTTGAAAAATAATAACCACACAAAAATTTAGAAAAAATTTACATGGTATTTAATACAAAACACTAAACAAAACTAGTTAAACCCTAGTTAAATTTTATTTATTTCATGTTATTTTAAGATAAAATAACATAATCAGTATTAACCAAGAGTGCTTCCAGGAAAAAATGGTGATACAAAAGATCCTTAAAAACCATCCTCCTAGAGAGAACAACGTTCCGAAGAAAAACTAATAGCATAAAGCCTTCCAAGAACTAGTCTCCTAGACAGAACTCTCTTATATCTTTACTTTTCATGCTATTAAGTTAAGTTAAGTAAAAACTTAAGTTAATTAAGTTAATAAAAATATATGTTATATAAGTTAATCAAAATCTAAGTTAATTAAGTTTTAAAAAAAGAAACTAAGTTGATTAAGTAAAACGAAAATTAAATTAGCAAAAAACTAAGTTAATTAAGTTAAATAAAAATTAATATAAAAAAAATTAAGTTACTATTCACGCTATAATTTTTATTTATTTTTTTTAACTTAAATTTTTTAAATTTTTAATTTTTTTTACTATTCATGAACGGTAAGCTTATTTTACCATTCATGCTATAATTTTTTTTATCTTAAAATTTTTAAAATTTAAATTTTTTTACTATTGATGAACGGTAAGTTTATTTTACTATTCACACTATAATTTTTATTTTTTTATTTTTTTATCTTAAAAATTTTAATTTTTTTTATTAGCTATTTTTATAAATAAAAAAATCACAATTATTTACAACACAAAATGTTTTTAAAATTTTGATAAATAATTTAAAAAAACGATATTTATTTTCCGGTAACGGTGCCAAAAACTTGATGAACGAAAACCAACATCGCCGATTATGCCAATACTTTGGTTTTATATTTATAAAACTCTCGCAAGTGCACGAATCATTTCGTAGAAAATGATTAGTATACTCCTAAGGTTGATCTAAGGAAGGAATATATGTGGTTTTTAATTTATTATTCAAACTTTTAAAAACGAAATTAAATCCTAAACATCCTGTCACGATAGTTTGGTTTTTGTGTTTCTAATCTAATAACATAAAAATAAACATAGATAAAGATTCAATAAACATTTATGAAAATTTTATCATTTCTAATAGTGGAGTATTTATGGATATAATAACTAGTTAATTATGCTTGCTCATATTATTTAGGTTATTAAAGATATAAATTGATATTTATTGATTCTCTCTTTTTTATATGAATACCACCTTTAGTGGGGTTAGATATTCTTTGTTAACTAAACAAATCAATTAACACCTATGGGTGAGGTTGATAACTAATTTGGTTAATTAAATTAATTCCTTTTTCTAAGAGATTGAAAATGAAACATTTAAATGCCACATTTGGTGGGGTTAGACACTTTAAACTTTATTCAAGGTGTCAAATTAAACCTAAGAATTTAATTATCCAAGTAGTAACTTTCAAGTTTTAAAATCACTATTGAAACATGTTGTCAATACATTTTCACATAATAAGTCTTATAAAAACTTTTAAAATAGAGCTTCAATTTAACTATTAGGCGATTGTAACAACAAATAAAAGAATACTACTCTAAATTAGACCGGATAACTAAACCTTAAAATCTAATTCTCAGATTTAAGTTTGTAATGAAAAATAATATATTTCTCTCTAACATTCTTAATATAAAATCTTGAATAAAAATAAAATCAATTCATTTTAGAGATTTTTACCTATTTAATATTTCGCAAGCATAACAACGTTATTATTATACCATGTTTACAAATAGCCAACAATGATTAAATTTAATCACATACAAATTAAATATAACATATAAGAATAAAGCATAAAAAATAACTGTAAAAAAAATAAGATCCTTACAGTACTTCGATGTTATTCCCGTTACTGGAAAACCTCCAAACGGAATTTGCACTCCCATTTATTGAATCGAAAAGCAAATAAATAACAAAAATATAACTAGTTCTTCTCAAAAAGAGAAGAACTCTAAAACTAAGAGAAACTAACTAAGAAAAGCTAAAAACTAAGAAAAACTTAAAAACTAAGAAATGAGAGAAAGAAAGAGAAGAGAAGATGTGTTTTGAGGTGTGGTATGAAGTGAAAAGAATGGGGGTATTTATAGGTGATGATGATGTTAGCTGACGTCAGCGGGTAGGTGGCGCACGCAGATTGGGGTGCAGATGGGCAGCGGCGCGCGCAGAAAGCAGCAGGGGAGTGCGCGGCAAGCAGCAAGGGCGCATGGGGGATTGGGCGCACGTGGCGGGGCGGCACGATTTCCTCTTTTTTAACATTTTTTACCTATTTTTTCCAATTTTGTCAAATTTTTCCAATTTGTTGACTTTTCCTCATTTATTTTATGGAGGAAATTTTAGAGTAACACAAAGAATAACTAAGGTACTTTAAAGTGGTTTCTTTTGACCCTCTATTGATTGTTATACTTTGGTGAAGACTTGTGATCGATGCCAACGTATGGGAAATATTTCAAGGCATGAGGAGCTACCATTGAAAAATATCTTAGAGGTTGAGTTATTTAATGTTTGAGGAATTGATTTTATGGGTCCTTTTTCTCCTTCTTTTGGCTTTGTTTATATCTTGTTAGTAGTTGATTATGTGTCAAAGTGGGTGGAGGCAATTGCTACAACAAAAAATGATGTAAATATAGTGCTCAAATTTATACATAAGAACATATTCACAAGATTCGGAACTCCACGAGTTATTATTAGTGGTGAAGGGACCCATTTTTGTAACAAGTCGTTCGATAACCTTCTCTCTAAATATGGTGTGAAACACAAGATAGCACTTGCCTATCATTCTCAAACTAATGGCCAAGTTGAGATTTCAAATCGAGAAATCAAGAATATCCTTGAGAAGATGGTCAATACCAATAGAAAGGATTGGGCAAAGAAGCTTGATAATGCTTTATGGGCATATTGTATAGCTTTTAAAACACCTATCGAGATGTCTCCTTATTGATTAGTGTTTGGAAAAACATGTCATCTTTCTGTTAGGTTGGAGTATAAATCTTATTACGTTGTAAAGAAGTTTAATTTTGATTTAAAGGCAGTAGGGGAAAAGAAACTTCTTCAATTGAATGAAATGGATGAGTTTCAGAATGATGCGTATAAAAATGCAAAGATCAACAAAGAGTAGACAAACAAGCGACATGACAAATAGATTATTTGGCATGAATTTTCTCCAAGACAACAGGTTTTGCTTTTCAATTCACTACTAAAACTCTTTCCGAGCAAGTTAAGATCAAGATGGACATGTCCTTATACAATTGACAAAGTTTCCACTTTTGGAGCAATGGGCTTGAAGGACAAGGCATGGAATATATTCAGAGTTAATGGTCAGAGATTGAAGCACTATTATGGAGAATAAGTGGAGAGGAATTATGCATTTATTCCGCTTCGAAATTCTAATTGATGAAGATTGAAAAGTCTGGTTGTAGACTATAAAACAAACACTTATGGGAGGTAACCCATAAAACTTTCTTTTGTTCTTTTATTTTATTTTTTATTACAATTTTAATAATTTAGATTTTGATGTTAATTTATTTTGCAGGAATAAAAAGATGAAAATTACAAACTAATGCGGATCCACCATAAAACCAAGGAAGTTTCTTTCATTTCTTCCATTTGTCTCACTTTTAAATTACAATAAGGACATTGTTTAGTTTAAGTTTGGGGGTGTCAACTCCTATAGTCTTGAGTTATTGAATTCTCTTATGAAGCATGTATTCGAGTATGATTAAATTCTCTATGACTCTGAAATTTGTGATTGAGGATGGTTTTGAGAAAATTGTTCAAAATCTGTTATTTTGTTAATCAAAGTTTTGTGGGTACTTTGATTTAAATCTTTGTCCTTGAAAACAATTGAGCATATAGTAATTTTTTCTCTACTCCATTTTTTCTATGAAGAGAAGGAGTTGAATTAATTGGGCTAAGAAAGTTCAATCTTGCTTTGCTCTAGAATCTGTTGATGAATCCTTGAGGTGAAATCCTAATTAATACCAAATATTAGAGAAATGATTTAGACAATTTTTTTGTCACAACCAAAAATCTTTTCCAACTGTCCTAATTATCGCACCATCATTGCATGGTGTATTCCCATAGTCAACCCTCTTGAGCCTTATTTGTTATTTTAACTACATGAACCATTCTCATTCTAAGCCTGAAAACCCATGAACTTACCTTAAATTTTAAGAAAATATTTTGGTGGAAATTTTCATTTAAAGAGAAAGTTATTCAAATTAAATAATTCACATTATGGTTGCTCTATTTGATCAAAGAAAACAAAAAAAAAGTGAAAAGAAAGAATTGAAAAGAGTTAAAATGGTTGAAATTAGTAAAGACTAGGAGTATCACGACAACCACATCTTTAAAAAAAACAAGAAGAAGCACTCTACTTATTGAATATGACAAAAATATTGTCATGAGTATGAGCATATTGTCGAGAAGTAGCTATGGTGTGAATCTTGTGGATATTCTTTTTATTATTTCTTTCTACCAAGTATTTTTCCAATTTTCTTTGATTTTCCATATCCATTTCTTTCTTATCCCTCACCCAATGGCCTATCATTACAATCCTGATTAAAGACCTTTTTATCTCTGATTTTGGTATTTGATTACATTAATAGAGATGATTTCTAAAAATTAGACTTATGAAGTTAAGTTTTAAGAGAATTCTTCTGATTTTAGTTGTTCTACTTTTATCTAAATTTGCTGGTGGTTTGGAGTTGAATTGACTACTTCACACACTCAAGGACCTAGCTTTAGGTTGAAGTAAATGATTAACTTTTGCTTGACAAATTACGGAGTTTTGATTGATTTTCTTGTTATCTTTGATATAAAAAGAGTAAGTTATTAGTAATGAAATTTAAATTTAAATCATGACTTGGTAAGTGATAATAGTTATCTATGGAGTCTTGTTGATACTATCTATAATTTTTTTCTTTCTTTTATGTTTTTTTTTTTTGCTTAAGGACAAACAAAGTTTTAAGTTTGGGGTGTTTGATGACTTGTATAATTTAACACAATTTATCACTTCTAAACTTTGATTTTAATCTAATTTTATCTATTTTTATTGAATGTAGATTTTATTATTATTATTTAAATTTTATTGAAGATTTGAATATAACAAAGATATAAAATTTTAGAAACATATCCCATAATTATTTTTATAATTTAAGTAAAGATTTTTTTAAAACATAACAAATTATTTATATATATATATAAAAAGAAAGAAAAAAACAAGTAACATATTATATATATATATATATATATATATATATATATATATATATAAAAGAATAAAAGGAGAGAGAAGGAAAAATATATATATATATATATATATATATATATATATATATATATATATATATATATATATATATATATATATAAATAAATAAAGAAGGGAGCTAGCAATTGATATGGATATACGTCGGAGGATGATATGATATATAGATATATATTCAGAAACAAAATAAAGAGGATCGCAGGGATAGTGTTTAATATATATATATATATATATATATCTGGAATAAAGAAAAAGAAGAACAGCTGCCGCGAGAGGAATACAGAAACAAAAAAAAGGAAATCAGAGAGAACGCAGGAGAGAGAAGGCCGCCAGTGATGAAACAAAGAACAAGATTATTTTTGAGATTCAATTTTGTTTCGATTTCTATAGGGTAAATACTAAAAATTCGTTTATATTTAATTTAATTTTTAGTATGAATTAATTTATCTTTATTTTAAGAATAATATGTAATTTAATTTTGAATTATTTTTTATTTTTTATGTTAATTTGAATTAATTCTCTTCGTATTTGTCTGATTAATTTTGAGTTTAACGCTTTTAATTAACTGATTATTAATTAGATAATTTTAATATTGTGATTTATTATCAAAAGAAAAAATTATAGGATAGATCTAGAATTTTGATAAAGGTAAATATAGAGATAAAAAAACTTGTATGAACTTATGTAGTTTTAAAAATCATCGGTCTTAATGTTTTCTTATTTTATTAAATTGTATACTTTTATGTAAATTAATTAACAAGAATATTTTTAATTGATTATGGAAAGAGACTTTTGAATATTTTTTAGAGATTGCTAACAAACATAGAGAATTAAATTCAATTAGTTAGAGGAGTAAAACATAACGAGGGATTAAGTGAAATCAATTTCTAAGTTTTCTTCATATTAATTTGATCTTTGAATAATATCTTTATTTTCTTTTGTACATCTTTCTTTAAATTAATTTTATTTTAAATTTTAATTACAACAACCTGAGTGAATTTTCTAGATAAAATTAAGATTAACATAATTTTGTTATTTGTCAAAAGTAAGTTACCAATCCCTGAGGACAATATCTATTTATCACTTTATTATAAAACTACGATATTGTGCACTTACAGTTTTGCACTGATCATCATTCCGTGTCTAAGGTCCAGATAGTGAGAATAATAATAAGACTAATATCTCTTCTTATAATGGAGAGAGATGCAAAGAGATATTTAAGGAGAGAGTATAGATATTAACATTTGTAGTTATTTCCAGTTATATAAAGTTCAAGTCAAGTTCTAAGATGTTATGTTTAATGGCGAGCAATGATGAATATACATAGGAGGAAATATATATGTTGATGACCATTATCCATAGTGAGATTTATCTTAATGCAGAGCTTTATCTTTTTAATTATCTAGTTTCCAGATAATTAATAGATTAAATCTCGATTGCTTATCCTATTAGATATTTATCTAATATTTATGCTTATTTGTAGACTTAATGCTTACTAGGTTGGCCTGCGAGTTATTTATTGACTTAGACCTCTTATATTGTGCACATGACGCGAACTATTTTACACTCAATATCAACCCCCAAACTTACTAGGCCTAGAAACATGAGCTAGGAGATCTATTTTTCTATTTTATCATCACCTGGATCACAACTTTTGAATCACACTAATTGCATCGAAGCCACTCTTGCCTAGTCTTTGCTTGCACGTATGATGAACTTCTTGTTTACCTCAAGCATTCAAGACATGCGCAGTGGTGTCTAGTTGTTGGTGGATTTTATAGGTTCTTAATCGGACTCTCAGTTAAGGAGTTATGTCAACGTTAAAACATCACTTAATGAGTTCACTCTCCCATTTTTGGATGGAAGACATTTATTCAAATTTGTGCACTTATGAACCTACGGATTACCCAATAGCTTTATAAAGGATGGAGTGATTGATGAATAGGATCAAAATTTCTCGTTATGGGATCAAGCATGCATGAACAAAGATGGGTCACGTGAGGTGGCCGCTGAGTTAAGAAATAGTAGAATAGTGGGCGACCAGATCTGATCGGCCATTTTCCACTGACCATGGGATGTTCGGCTATATGGTCTAACCACTTCTTGTGTGTCCAACCATAGTATTCCTAAGCATGGTTCAGCCACTCATAGTGTGTCTAACCTTGGTTCGACCACTCATAGAGTGTCTAACCATGGTGCCGATGGCTTGGGTGCATGGTTATTGGTTGGATGTGCATCGAGTTGGGCAATGGTTTCAAACCATCTTGACGATGCATTTTTATCCTCGATGGTTGTTCTAAAATCATACAACATTTTTATCCTCGATGACTATGTAAGTGTAGGCTTCTGATAATGCTCTTGTAGATATCCTCACTCTTTAACATATAGGCTTTTATTTGTTGTAAATATTTTTCTAACTTCTATACTAATGTCCCGTGTTGAAGTGAAGTGTCATTAGTGCTCAAAGTTCTAGACTTTTTGGAAGGGTCCAAGTAGTGAGGGATCATGTCCTGATCACCTCAAGTTCTGGTATAACTTAGTCTACTTAATAAATTATGTGCTTGACTCGTACTTGAAGTATGTTTAAAATGTAGACATGTGGTTGAAAACTTTGGGAATGTGCCTAATGATGGAGGACATGTAGAAGTGCATCATTGGAGGTATACATTCTCTAGCTAGACAGAGATTTGGCATGACTTAGGAAGGTAGTGGATAGGACTTCATGGTCCATTAGATAAAAGTTTGTGTAAGGTGGAAGTCTATGCTTCACAAACTTCAATTAGTCTTAGAGACAAGAGATGTCTTGACACTTCATGCCCTTTAGACTTTTTACTTTCTTGATGATTTACTTACTAAGGTTTGTACCATGTAGTAGCCATACAAAGAGTGATAGTCCGTAAGGCTTATTCAATAAGTTCTAGCCCTATGTTCAATAATATTGGAATACTTGGTGCCGATTATGGATGGTAAGAGTTTACGACCCATTGAGTTGGGTGCTCCTACTGTGACTTCATCATGTTTGTACTTTTAAGTTTCGTACTTTACTTTCATGTTTCAAAAGTGACTCTTTGACAAGATCCATTTGTGATCTCATATATTTCAAGATAAGAGGTACTCCTTGAGCATGTTCATTTTGGGATATGAGATCCACTATGTTAGTACACAATGGTGTCTACTTATTGGGGAGCAGGTCTAAAATGATCTTGATAGTTATGAGTCCATACATGTGCACCATGTTTAGCCATATGCACTATATCTGACCATATGTGGTTATGCTATATCCAACCATACATGGCATGTTTGACTATATGTATCATTTAAATATTCAATCATATGTGCCATATCTGGCCATATGTATCATGTCTAGCCATATGCAACATATCCAGCTATGTGCAACATGTCGAGCCATATGTACCATATTTGACCACATGTACCATATAGGGCTATATGTGCTATGTTCATCTGTGTGTTATTCAGCTAAGCTTATGTCGATCCTATTTATCATGTGTCCATTAACTAGTCTGATTATTTTCAGTTCGACAATATACCTATTGGGCTTGTGCCTTGACTTTGTCACTTTTGGATGGTTTGTTTTCATTTTGTCTTAGTAAGGGTAGTTGGCTTGAACTAGGGTGTTTCTGGTATACCAGCCCCTCATGCTTGGTGTGCTTGACTTTATCAAGTCATCTAAGCATTTGATCTTGAGACTTAGAAATTTTTTGTAGTTATGGGTAGATTATTCATCTTATCATGAGTTTCATTGCACTTCGTTCATTCCTGACAATTTTTATCAATGGCTAGGGTTGGAGAGTCAAGGTCCCTAAAATGAGCAAATTTGGGTCGTATAGATAGGGTATAAAAGTTGTAGCAAATCTTAGACCCGAAGGGTAGTTGCTGGCTATCCATAGGTCAATTAGGTTTGTAGTGGTAGGGTGTAAAGGTTATAGCAACTCCTAAACCTGAGGCATAGTTGTTGCTTATCTATAGGTCAATCAGGGGCCGTGGTGGTAGTGTGCAAAATTTGTAGCAAATCTTGAACCTTGGGTGTTGTTTCCTATCCATATGCCAATCAAGGCCCGTAGTAATAGGGTTCAGGAATTATAACAACTCCTAAATCTTAGGCATAGTTACTGGTCATCTATAATTCAATCAAGGTTCGTCGTAATGATCTATCATCATGTGAGATAAATAGCCTGTTAAGATGCTTGTCACGTTGGTTTTAGTATGGATTACAGAGCCTATACTTAGAATGCATCCTACCTCTAACCATAGGCACCAAATTTTATAGATAGTGGACCTCCATCTTAGGGACATGGAATGCACTTACATGGTTATTGTGATCTCTAATTTATCAAAGAAGTGAATCCGAGCATACATGCAAGTGAACTTTTATAGTCCACACATCTTAGTCTCTTTATCATTTGGACTTTCACCGTCCTTGTTGAATTCCATGCGTGTAGGAAAGTTTGGCCCAAATACTTGTAAACACAATTTTTATTACAATAAAAGTGTTGGTGAAGCACTATCTATCTTTTATTGTATTTGAGTGTTATTTCTATCCCATGTTGTTTCTTATGAGTGGGATTTTATTCCACTTTCTACTCTTTCAAGACAATTATGATCTCTAGAGCTTTTGGTGGAGATTATATGTGGGATAAGAGCTCATGGCCTTATGTAGGAATGACCTTTTCGAAACTCTATTACGAGCCTTCGTTGCCAATGCTCATCTCTTGGGTGTATGCCTCTTGGGCATCATGTGAACTTATGTAATCTTGAAGAAGTTGAAAAATTACTCTGGATCTCTGATATGTGAGTGTACATATAGTTTTTTCTTTAGTTGGACATAGTGTGTTACTGCATTGAGTATATATCCATACTTGGTTGATTTTGTTGATCTTTCCAAGTATTCTCATATAGAACTTGGATGGATTTTTGGAGTTCATTTCTAGGACACTCTCACACAACTCCTTTTGAAATAATTCATAAAGAGGTGTGCAGCCTTGGATGATATGTAATGGTTGGAAATTTCACAACTCAATTTATTAGTAAGGTGCAATTTTACATTGCATATTTTATTTCCTAGCATGAATGTCCCAAACATATCATATATGTCCTTAGATTTGATCCATGCACTTCTTTAATTGTATTTTTATTTTGTAACATGAATGTGGTCTGATCTATTTGTGATATTGTAGGCCTTTGGAGCATCAATGTGGACTATACGGCTTGTGAGACAATGGTCTAAACTATGCAACCTATGAGTGGGCACTATGGTCTTTAGGCATTGGAAGATACTACAGGGAGTCCTCATTAACAGAAAATGGTTATAGATCTTATGGACTGTGGAGGCACTCCGAAATAGTCTGAAGTGTTTGTCATGATGTCAAGGTGGACACATGCTCCAATCCTTTGAAATTTTCCATTTAGTCCAAGGGTTTTCTGATACCATCATAGTTGATGTTTTATGGGGCAACCATTAGTTGTTGAGACCACATGGTTAACATGGATGACTTGGACAAAGAATCACTATATATAGGCCTTAAGATGGTCACTTGGATCGCAAAAGATAGAAGCTGCTTGAGGTGGTCCCAACTAGTCCAAGATAGACAACCAAAGGGACAATTCCTAGGCATCCATATATGGTTGACTTTATACTTTATGGGTGAACTCTTTCTAGTAGGCTATGGGGTCTGGTTCCCATCGTGGTAGGTCATGCCATTGGTCAAACTCCATATGGATACGGGTCAAATCTTATTCACTATAGGCATTGGAAGATGCCATATGAACTTTCTTTGGGATGGGAAGTGAACCAGGGGATTGTGGCCTTGGGAGGCATTCCTAGGATGGTCTAGAATGCTATTTTCATCATTTTGAGAGTGGAAACTAGTTCTTTATTTCTTTCTTTTTTGAAGAACTATTGGTCACTTTTTAAAAACACTGATAATGATGACTGGAAGAGTAGATAATATCTTTTCAAACATTATTTGGATGAATGAAATAATGGACGATCATTCCCCCATGATTTTTATTGAATGGGATAGGTGAACGGTTTTCCATAAACATATTTTTGTACATTTATTTATGCACATACATCAAAAAATGTTAAATATACAATCATTGGAATTACCTCGATAAGAGAATTATAGAACCAATTTTACTTCCCCAAGAACCAGTAGAAAAGTAGTTGAACCATCCCTGAATCAATTTGTGCATTTGTTCAACAAACTAATCAATTTTTTTTTCATGTCTTGTGCAAATTTGGTCAGTTTGGCACTTACTCAAAATGGTGGCACGTGCAACCTCATCCGATGTCTGTTCAATATGAAATTTTGAGGGATGGCTATTTAGCATGTGATCTTTCTAATAGTGGTTTGGATTTTTTTAGGTGATGCATGGATCCAAATAAAGGACACTTGACTAAATAAAAAGTGAAAGGTTGGTTACTTTTGAGTCAATCCACCATGGCTAGCTGATTGAGATTTCATGTCCTATAGCCCATGATGCCTCATTCTCTGGATATGTCAAAAATAGAGCCACCGTTTGCTAGCAGTGACTAAGATACATGCACGTTGGTTCATCAATAGAAAAGTTGCATAGCATAATCCTTACTAGACTTTATTGGGAGTGATGCCTCAGGTTTAGGAAATTGTTTCATCGTTTTCTTGGAAGGATAGAAAATGTGGCCTTTTAAAGATCATGCAAAATGTGAAATTATTTTGGAGCAATTTTATCTGAACATTTAGGGTCTTTTCTTCAAAGACTACCTAGTTCAGAGCACAAGAGAACATTGTAAAATCATTTTCTCTCTAGTTATGATTCAACTTGTAAAGCACAATCATTTCCATAGATAGTGCTAGATGTCAATACTAATTTTTTCAACACCATTGATTGGATACACCTTTACTTCATATGGATCTGAGAACAGATAACACACTGTTAAAATCTGGGACCACCATTAGGTGTGGCGACCTTTGACCCTCCATTTCTTAAGTGAATCCAGGTAGTTAGAAGGAGGAGACTAATATCTCTCCTTGTAATGTAGAGGAATAAAGAGAGATATTTAGGAAGAGAGATATTTCTAGTTATCTAAAGTTCAAGTCAAGTAATATGATTTTATGTTTAATGGTGAGTAATGATGAATATATATATATATATATATATAGGAGAAAATATACATGCTGATGACCTTTACACATAGTGATAGACATATTTTAATGTTAGAGTTTTATCTCTTTAATTATCTTATTGTTGGATAATTATGAGATTAAATGTCGGTCACTTATCATGTTCAATATTTATTTGATATTGATGTTTATTTACTAACTTAACACTTACTAGGTTGATCTATGAGTTATTTGCTAATTGGGATCTCTTATATTGTGTCACATTTCGTGAACTATTTTACACCGAGTAATTATTATTAATTTTACAAATTAATGTCATTAACTATTATGGTTTGATTACTCTTTATATACCACATACATGTGCATACGTTATACATGAATGAAAAATAATGAAATTCATCAAATTAAGATGATATTAGAGAAAAACATTTGATTTATTCGTTCAAAAAATCCAGTGCTCTATTGTCGCTTATCCAAAACTAGAAATCAAATAAACCCAAAAAAACTATAAATCAAATTTTTACCATAATTATTTAAAGGAAAAGAGATTTTATTTTCATTTGAAAACCTATAAATTAAATGCATCAAACGAGCCACCAACAACGTACAATGAACAAAGTGGTGTCCCTACTTGTTGCTCTCATTGTCCGTAGTGTCCCTACTTGTTGTTCACCGATCACTGCTCTTGTCGATCTTTTCAATTTGCTTCTTGTGCGTACCAGATTCTTTTCTCTAAAACTTTGATAGATTTTTTTTCCCTTTCATTTTCTTTTTTCCTTTAAATAAGTTAACTAGGAATAAGAAAAAAATCCCTCAAAAAAGAAAAGAGAAACATATTTTGAGTCATTTGGGATTAAATATATTCCAATTATCATTCAATTTGATGGATTTTTTAATGCATGAATCACCTTTATTGAATCAAATTATGATATATGGTCTCAATTGATGGAAATTCAAATAGATAAAAGAGACAAGATCTCATACATTTGTGGAAAGACCAAGTCACATGCAGAATCAGATGAAGGCTATGAGAAATGGTATGATAAAAATCAAAAATTGAAATAGTGGATATTAATGTCTATGTCTCCAAAATTATGGGGCATTATTTAAGCTTACATACTACTTTCAACATTCTAACTGCACAATCAAAAGCATTTGACGATGGAAGTTATGAATTACTATTCTTTACTCTGAATTAGAAGGCCTTTTATGAAAGACAAAATGGGAGAATCCCCTCTATGTATCATGGAGAGATGACAATGCAATGTTAGATCCTATTGCAAGACTATTGAATGATTAAAATTTTATATATTTCTCGCTAAATTGGATAAGTATTTTGATTCATTTCGATGAGAGATCTTGTAGAAAAACTCAGTGCTAAACTTAGATGAATGTTACTCTTTTGTTAGATGAGAATTTGTACATAATAATGCCCATAAAGGTAATTATAGAGCATCTTAATTTAGTGCCATGGTTATTCAGAACAGACCTAGTTCGGGTTAACAAGATTAAGCACGAAGAAATAAAAATAAGGCTCTAAGTCGCACAAAGAAATAAAAATAGGGCTCCCACTACAACAATTTCTCAAATAAGGATTTAAGATGAAATTATTGACAAAACCTCGACATTGGTCATATCTAGAAACAATAGTAGTAAGGCTTTAAATATTTTTATGTTTGTTTTGAATAATACATGGATAATTGATTCAAGTGCAACAGATCACATGACATACGATTTTGGACAGGTCTTACTATTTTAATACTCTATAGAAAAATTTGTCTCTATTGTAAATGGAACTCTAAACCCCAATCATTAGGGAATGATCTTTAACTCTAACAAATATGTTGAACTTGGATTCTATTTTAGTTGTTCCATCTTTAGATTATAGCCTTTTGTTTGTTTCTCAAATAACCACTACCTTTATCTTATGTTGTAATCTTTTGGCCTAATTATTGTATGTTTAAGGACATCAAAACCAGGAAGACAATTGGTTGTGGTATTAGGCAGAAAGATTTATATTACTTAGATTTTGAATAAAAAATAACTGAAAGCATACAACAAGCTCTGATAATATATGGTGCTGCAAAAATAAATAAATAAATATGGTTATGGCATCATCGGTTTGGGAATGCTTTCTTTGGTTATCTCAAAACATTATTTCCTAGTTTATTTGCAGAAGTTGATGTCTCTAGTTTCTAGTGTGATGTGTGTGAACTTATGAAAAGCTATCGTGCTTCATTTCCTTTACGATTGAATAAAAATCCATTTCCTTTTATGACTATTCAGTCTAATGTTTGAGGTCCAGAGAAAGTAACTACTTCAGGTGGATCATGTTAGTTTATAACATTTATTGATGATTGCACCAGAATAACAGGCTATGCTAAATGAAATCTAAGTAAACTACATTCATTATTCCAAAAGTTTCATAAAAGGAATGAAACTTGGTATAATATAAAGATTTAAGTTCTTCATAGTGATAATGGTGAAGAATACTAGAGTAATGAACTTCAACAATATTTGCAAGCAAGAGGAACAATTCATCACACAATTTTCTCCAACAAAATGAGTAGCAGACATGAACATACACTTGTTGGAAATTGTCTACACATTGTTAATCCAAATACATATGTCAATAAGAATTTGTAATGATGTTTTGAAATTGATGGTGTTAGAGGGAACCTAGTTGATTAAATAAATGACAAAATGTTGGCCCAACTATTGATGACTCATATAATGAACTAAACCAAAAAATGAGGGAATTAGACTTAAATTATATGACATTAGATTAAAATATCAATAAGAACCCAGTAATTGAATAAGTAAGTGGTGAGCACCCAATCGAAGAAGTATCTTCACCAAGAAAGAAATGAGTTGGATGCCGATGGATTTACACAATGAAGTAGAATGTTGATGATATAATTGAATAATTTAAGGTAAAATTGGTAGCAAAGGGATACACTTAGACATATGGGATTGATTACACAAACATATTTGCACTTGTACTTAAACCTATGAGATTGATTACACATACAAATTTACACCTTTAGCCAAAATGAACACAATTTTGTGTCATGTTATCTTTAGCTGTGAACTTAAATTAGCCATTATTTTAATTCAATGTCAAGAATTATTTTCTATATGGTGATTCAAAAAATTTACAACCAGAAGGTACATAGACTAAAGAAAATATTATATGGGCTAAAACAATCTCTAAAAGCAAGGTTTGGAAGGTTCAACAAATCTATAATTACATTCAGTTACCTTCAAAGTAACTCAGATCATACTCTTTTCTTAAAAAGAGAGCAAGATAAGATCATTGCACTCATTGTATATGTGGATGACATGTTGGTTATAAGGAATAACCTAAAGAAAGAAAATCCTTACAGAATTACTTATATAAAGAGTTTGAAGTGAAAGATCTAGACTTTTTGAAATATTTTCTTAGCATTAAAGTATTTTGATATAGTAAATTAATAGTTTCATCTCAAAAAAAATATGCCTACGATCTATTACATGAGATGGTATGTTAGTATATCAACCAATTGACATACTAGAAGAAAAATGTGTAAATTATTGTGTTAAGTCCAACCAAGTTCCAGTTGATAAAGGAAGATATCAAAAACTTATAGGAAGATTGATGTACTTGCCTCATACTAGACTAGGTTTGACTTATGCTTCAAGTATTATCTGCCAATTTATATATAATCATAGAGAAAAACATATGAATGCAGTTATGCATATTTTGAGGTATATGGAATTTGCTTCAAGAAAAGGAGTATTATTCACTAAAAATATATACTATCAAAGTATAGAAGCATATACTGATATCGATATGGCTAAACATAAGGGTGATAGGCACTCTACTTTTGGTTATTTTACCTTTATAAGAGCTAATATTGTGATATGAAGAATCAAGAAACAAAACTATTATAGCTCGCTTAAGTGTAAAAGTTGAATTCAGAGGCTTAACAAATATACTTTGTGAGGTATTATAGTTAATACCCACCTTACAAGATTTAGGTTTTGTATCTAAACAACCTATCCAAACATTTTGTGATAATAAAGTAGTATGATATCACACATATCCAATTCAATATGATTGTACAAATCACACCAAGGTATACATATTTTTCATCATGAAAATTTTTGATGGAAAGATTGTGGAATCATCACATATTCGTTTAGAGAAATATTTGGCTAACATCATCACTAAAGTAATCTCAAATAAAGTGTTCTTGAAGTTTTTAGACAAGTTAAACATGTGAGACATATATGCACAAATTTAACGGAGAGTATTGGACTAGTTGTCATTAATTGTCACAAACTGTCATTAATTTTCATTAGTTGTATATATTAATATTATTAGCTATTATAGTTTGGCTACTCTATATATACCATGTACATATACATACTAAGGATATGAATGAAAAATAATATAATTCATCAAATTAAGATATACAATTTTAATTAGAATTTTCTATAGCATACATATTGTTATCCAAAACAAAAATCAACAATTTGATTTTCATAGTTAACATATTGAACATCCAAGATTTTCTTCATAACATGCTCATGGATAAAGTGGAAATAAAATTTCCACATGTTTGGTGCGAGCATAGAATACATAATTTTTAGCAAGGTGTTGAGTGATAACATTATCCCAAAAGATAACAAGTTGATTGGGACTTGAAACCTGTAATTCATTCAAAAAGAATTAAGCCATATGATCTTTGATGTTACAAGAGCCAAGGCTCTATAATTAGATTTAGTGTTTGATCTAGAAATAACCTTTTTATTTTCCAAAAGTCCAAGAAATCAAGTAATCATCAAAATAAACACAATAAGCTCTTATACTTCATCTGTCATCCAAGCTACTTGTCCAATTAGCATCTGAGAATGTTATTAAACTGTTCTTTTGTAGCACTAACCCATAAGTGTGCATTTAAAATAATGCAATCCTCTTTTCACTACCATCTAGTGAATATCAACTGACTTGGTAACAAATTGGAAAAGCTTATTAATTATGAATGTTATATCAGGAAGAGTTAGTGTGCAACATTAGAGTGCTCACATAACACTTCGGTAGGTAGATGACTCTTCCAAAATATCTTGTGAGTAGTTGGATAAAGCTAGATACACTTAAACTATATGGAGCAATGACTTATTTTGTATCTAAGAGACTAATTCTATTTAATAGGTACTTAAGATACTTTTGTTGAGATAGATATATATGACTTGTTATTCTACAAACTTTGATTCTAAGAAAAACAAAAATTTACCCAACTCTTTTAGAAAAATTGGGTATGTAAATAACTAATGAGTGACGACACTTGTTTTTCATGATTTCTAGTTGCCATCATATAGTCAACATAGATTAGAACAATGATGAAAAATCCTTTTTGAGAGAAGAAAAACATAGAGGCATTTACCTTTGAGTGTTGAAAGCCATATTAAATCAAACTATGACTCAATTTTTAGAACCAAGCTTGAAAAACTTGCTTGAACCCATAAAGTTCCTTTTATCTTACAAATCATGTTAGTCCATTTTTTAAATATTGGAGGTTGAGCCATTAAAACATCTTCTTCAAGTTCTTCATTTAAGAAAGCATTATGCACATCCAACTGCTTTAAAACCCATCCATTTTCTAGTGCCAAAGACAAGACCAATCTAATTATAGTATGCCTTACAACTAGGTTGAAGGTTTCCTAATAATCCAAGCCTTCAGTTTGGTTAAAACGCTTAGCCACAAGTTTACTCTTATGCCTCTCAATATAACTTCTTAGTAGCCATTTGATTATGATCACCCATTTACACCCTATGGATTCCATGCCCTTCTTATAAGCAACCAATTCTCATGTATGATTCTTCATCAAAACAACATATTTAGAAAACATAGCTTTCCTCCATTCTTGAATTTTTCATGCTTTAATAAAACTTTATGATTCGATAAATGGAATACTAAGTTCAATATTTAATGATCTCTTGGGTGGTAGTGTCCTAACTTTTGTATAGTGACCATGTGATAATGATTAGTAGTGGTAGGTACTAAAGAAATTGGTAAATCATGGTTAAGATAAGGTAGTTAAAATACTATAAGAATAGAAGGAGGAGAGTTAGAGCTACTAGATAATAATTGAGGATTGTTGCTAGTAGGGGTGAGCATCGGTTCAAAACCGTAACTTTTAGGTCAATCCAAATCTGATCTACTGTACATGCCAATCCGAACAAATCCGAAATCGCCAATTTTAAGTCAATTCGAATTTGATCCGATTTGAAAATTATTCAATCTAAATCCGCTTTAAATGTCAATCTGAATCCGATCTGTTATACATGTGAATCCGAACAAATCCGAATCCTCCAATTTTAAGTCAATCTAAATCTGATCCAATCTGAAAATTATTCAATCTGAATCCACTTTAAATTCCAATCCGATTGGATAGGGTCAAAATTTTAATTTAAATCTATTAAAAAAATTACAAAAATAAGTAAATTATGAAATATCAATCCGACCCGAACCGCTATAAATGTTAATCCGAACAAATCCAAATCTGATATAATTTCAACATATAAAATAAAAAATTACATAAAATAAAAAAATCTATAATAAAAATATTTTTCATACATATTAAAAAGTAGGCGACAACATGATTAAAAATAATTCAACAAAAATAATCAAAAAGGAAAAATTCAACATCAATTACATAACTTAACTCCAAAAAATTAAATATTAATTACATAAATTAACTTCACTCTCCAAAATTAATAATAACAATAACTCTTTTTGATAATCATTTAAGGTTTAAGTCACCAATACCATCAAGAACATTTGCATGATGAAACATTTAAAAGTTAAAAAATATACATAAATAATTAACTAATAAACATAATAATATATATTTGATAACAAATAAATTTATATATATTCAAAATATATATTTGAAAGTTTTATGCAATATACCTGATTCTAGAGCCTCAATTTCATCAAGTGACTCTTGGATATTAATGATTGGAGATGAGCGAATCTAATTTTGAGTGCAAATCAAAGATTGTATAGTTTTAGAAGATAAGGAACTCCTGTATGGGCTAATTGTACGATTACTAGTAGAAATTGCAGATTCAGATGCTACAGTAGATACCGGTATGGCCAATACATCTCGAGCTATCAAAGAAAAAATCTTAAATCTTGAGGAATGAACATTCCATCAACTTAAAAGATCAAATTTATCATCATCCATATCAACCAATGCTTCTTGTAAGTATTTTTCCAACTCGGATTTGTTTTCCATAGTATGAACTTCTTTTAAATGCTTTCTCTTATGAGAAGCATAAAGTTGGAATGCATCTACTTCTAAACCAAAACCTTTTGTACCCATTTCTAAAGGTTGAGAAGATTCTTCTGTATTTGATGGAAAATAAGTTTTATGATACTCCTCGTACATATCTTCCAAAGTTTTTTCACCCTTTTTAAACTCATTAATGCCTCAATCTCATCCCCATTACACAATTCTAGCAAACTTAGATATAAAGAACACTCTTTATGCCTAGGATCAAGTAAAACAGCCACAAATAACATCATATTCATTTTAGGTATTCCTCCCTAATATTTGTCAAACTTTACCTTTATATCACTAGCCATCTTCATCATAATGTAATCCTCACATTTACTCCACATATCAAGTTGATCATGAATAAAACAAATACAATCCAAGAAGAAATTAGAAGTCACATACAAAGATCCAGAAAACAATAATGTTGCTTCATTAAAAACTTTCAAAAATTGGACAAAATATCTAGCATTATCCCAATCTATTATAGTTGGATCTTGTTTAATTTCACATCGACAAAACTCTTGATAGTACCCCAAATCAGTGATCTAGAACCTTTCAAATGCTTTTTGAAAATAAGTTTACAGAATCCAACATCAAATAAGTTTAATTCCACTTTGTCGTAACATCTAAACAAACACGTTTTTGAGTAGAGAGTTTTTCCATTTCAGCAACACTCTTAAATTTTTGCAGTCTAATTGGTGATCCTCTCACGTATCTTACAACAACACGAATCCTATTTATTGATATGTTATACTCTTTCAAACCCTGCTCAACAATTAATTATTATATATTATTAAAATAATATATAAATGTATCGATTGGATTGGATTATTCGGATTTGAATATTTTCAATCCGAATCTGAATCCGATCGAATTGATAAAATCCAATCTGAATTTGATCCGACTTCGGATCGAAACCACTCAATTATTTTCAGATTTGATCGGATTGATCGGATATTTTGCTCACCCCTAGTTGCTAGTTTTAGAAGCTAGGGAATCACTTTGGGATAGGTGAATTTGAACAGGTGTTGAAGGATCAACTTTAGGTATATATTGCTCAATAGGTGTAGAAGAATAGGAATTATAATCTCCATAGGGTTGAGAGGCTCGAACAGTTACTAAGGGAAAGGTAACAACTGAAATAATTCATTTTAAGTAGTATCATTTGAAGCAACGCGCTTAAAAGATTTGTCTTTGAAAGAAAAATAATGTTCATAAGATGACATTTCTACTTGGGTAGATTTTAGAGTAAAGTTATCAAGACATAAATACCCTTATGCTAATAGGCAAAGCCTAAAAATACGCAAGGAAGTGATTGAGATAATGATGAGTGCTTAAAAAGCACTAAAATTATCATGATTTAATGTATTTTAATTGATTAAAAAGATTTATATTTATATGATTTTATCATATTTTTATATAAATTTATCTTTTTAGAATTACGAGTATTTTTATTGTTTTACATGTATTTTTGCTTCAAAAACAATCTAAAGACTCGAAGAATAATACTAGAGGCAATACGTTACAAATATATTCAGAAAACAATGAGGAAAAGTCAGAAAAATGAAAAAATGAAAAAAATGGACAAAACTAGCCAACCGTGCGTGTATCACGTCGAAAATCCGCTCGTAGCCGTAAGCGAATCATGTCGAATTTCTATGTTCGCTAGCGCTTGCATCAGCACCCATCCATTCTACGAATCCTACCCAATTGCACACGTTAGCACCCCACACGCATGCCAGTATGTCCAATACAAGTTTATCATCATTGTTTAGGATATTTTCCACTTTTTTAGCCTTTTGCTCACCTATAAAAATCCCATATTTCCCATTGTAAAAAACACACCTTAAGACACAATTTTCTCAGCCTTTTCTCTCTTAATATTTCTCTCTCTAAAAAGTTTTTTTATTTATTTTTTAGTTTTAAAGTTCTTTTAAAAAAAACTAGTTATGCTTTCATAGATTTTTTTTTAATTTTTGATTCAATAAACAGAAAAGCAAATTCATTTAGAAGTCTTACAACAAAAAAATTAGCATCTAACCCCACCAAATGTGGTATTCATATAAAAAAGAGAGAATTAATAAATATTAATTTATATCTATAATAACCTAAATAATATGAGCAAACAAATAAACTTAATTATTATATCCTTAAATACTCTATTATTATGAATTATAAAAATTTGCATAATTTTTTATTAAATTCATATCTATATTTATTCTTTTATGTTATTAGATTAAGAAATACAAAAACCAAAAATATTGTGACAAGATTTTTGGATTTAATATCATTTTTAAAAATTTGAATAATAATTAAAAACTACATATATTCCTTCCTTAGATCGACCTTGGAAATATACTTGTTATTTTCTATAAAATAATTCGTACACTTACGAGAGTTTTACAATTATAAAACTAAAATATTTACAATATCGACATTGCCGATTTTGCTCATCAGATAACAACTTATGTTTGTTATAATTTCGAATACAAGGAAAACACAAACAACTAAATGTTTTAAGAAAAGAAAAAATTGGATGTTTCTATTAGAGAGGCTCATATGGAGATTTGAAATCAAGAACTTCAAAAGGTAATCTATTTTAATAATAAACATTAGTCCTACAAACATAGATCCAATGCTTGGTAGGAAGTTGAGATTGCATAATAACAATCAAGGCACCTTTTCTACTATTCTATTTCTATTTCTATCGGCCCATTTTGTTGAGATATACGAGGATATACAATTCTATAATTTATCCAATTGAGTCCTACGTAGAGTTAATAAAAGAGAATTCACCTCCATAATATGTTAGTAATGTTTTCATTTTTGATCTACTAGCCTCCTATCCTAAATGATTGTGAGAACAGGTTGGGATTTTTCATCGCAATTTAAGAGAATTTGTGAATATTAATTACTCCTCACAAACGAAGAATATTTCATTATATATTTTATGTTCTACCAAAATTTATATTTAAAATAAAAATATTTTATAATTATGATTAATAGTTATTAAAATTAGTTGAATAATTATAGATATAATTAGCACGTTTATTTTGATATTCTTTAAGAAATCAAAGTAAAATATATTTTTAATGATAATATTATATTTTTATAATGAAATCCTTCCTTCAGTAATAATAAAAATTATTTTTAATTGAAAATATTTTCAACTAACAAGAAAATATATAAGAAATTTATTTAAAATTTTAAAATCCATCGAGTTTTGGCATTTAATGTGATGGGAGGTGTAATCCCCTAACCAAAGTCATTTTCTCATTTAAATTTTTTCTATAAGATAAAGTTTTAGGTTTTTTTCACGATTTTTCACCTTGTCAAGAAAAATTAACAATACTAACTAGGGTTAGAATTAGGTTGATAAAAGGAGAAGAAGGAAAAGATAAGGAGACAAGAAAATAAAAATAACATAAAGCTAGGTGATGCTAAATAGTATGTTTGAATTTAAGAGGTTTTAAATAATTTGATGAATATTTATAACGACTAGGATTTTAGAAACTATCAAAATTTTAAAAAAATATAATCGATTTTACATAAATCGCTAATATTTACAATAGTTCAGTTTTGGAAGAACCTAGGTAATTATTAAAATTGTGCTAGTTATTTTAAACCCGTGAAATATTTGTATAATATTGGACCGATTAAAAAGAATTGGGAATTTTTTTGGAAGGGTTTATCTAACATTGCAATTTACAAAAAAAAAAAAAAATCATTGATTTATTGAAATTGATGAAAAATAAATGAAAAAAACATGGCATGTTGGTTATTATAACAACTTAGATAAGCAAATCAGTTATTCCTTCAAAAAAGTAATGTTCAGTTTTCGTGAGAAACTGCTTCGAACACATGGTTGTTGAAGTTGAACAAGGCAAATAATTAACAAGGGTGAGCTCATTGTAGAAAAAGGCCACAAAAAAATTGCCTATATGTTGCGGATGAGCCTAATTTACACTGATGATCCGTCGGGATCTTGTCGGACGTCTCTCACTATCGGGGAGATATACAAATCATCGACCTTTCTAGAGCTAATAATGGAATGACTCGCCTCATTGAAATTGTGGTGGAATACTCTGCCTTGCCAAGGGGAATTGACTAGAGAAGATAGAGACTGGTGAGGAGTGATATACAGAGAATAAGAGGGAGAAAGAATCAACAAACATTTATTTGGAAATTGGAGCCAAAAGTTTCAAGTTGAGTACGAGCAAAAAAGTTGAAAAAAACTAAATTATTAAATACTTACAATGGATCGAACATATTTTGGTTGATAAAAACTAAATTACAAATTTTTTTTTTTTTGGACGGGAATGGATCGAAAATATTTTGGTGTACAAAATATTAAATATAAAATTTATAAATTAAAGATAACAAGTTATAATTCAATCATATGAATTTCATTGAGCATCCAAATTTTAGAGTTCAAGACTTTTTTATGAGTATATTTTTTTAAAAAAATTATATTTTTATTCATTTAAATGAAGAATACAAAAATAATTAAATTAATAAAATAAAAATACATTAAATTATTATGCATTAAAAAATTAATTTTGTTATAAAATGATAGTATAGCTACTTCCTAATCTTCAAACATCACAAAAAAAATAAATTATAATTTTTTTCTACGTAATGAATGAATAGTATGATATTTTTGTGATTTTACTTTCACAAATTAGATATATTAATCACACTTCTTAAAATTAATACATTTTAGTCACATTATTGTTGTATTTTGGACACTTTAGTTATTTTTTACCAATTTTATTTTTGGGATTTTTTTGTTGGATAAACTTAAGTGTAATTGAAATGAATCTAACTAGTGGATACCTTACTACGAGATGTTTGAAGATGAAAATATCTCAAACAGTTAAAATAAAGTCAAAAAATAAATTAAATTAAAATCATTAAAATTTATTTAGAATGACTAAAATGTCTGCAAATGTAAAGTTAAGTTGATTAAGATGCACCAATTTAAAGAAAAGTTACTAATATATCTAATTTGTTAAACTAAAGTTACATCAAATAAAACATTTTTTGATGAATTATATTTAAATTTTATTAAAAATAAAAAAATTATTATTTATAAATTAGAAGCTATATATTTTTTTGGACAAAATATTAATTGGAACTGAAATTCGATTTAGCCTTTCAAATGGCTATGCCACTGCCTACTAACTAAGGGTAGCAATTCGGGTTACAACTTGGATTATGAACCTGGCACGACATGACATGATATAAATTATTTTTTAACTAGAAATAACTATTAATTATTTTGTGGTTTTAAAGATAATGAATTTTCTTATCATTATAAATAAATAGATTTGTTAAAATAATTTAGTAATGTACTCACTAATACTAGTTTTTTGTTTAGTGCTTGACTTGTACTTGGTATCATAAGATTAGTGCTTGCCTTATTTCGTGGGGTTTTAGCAATGTACTCACTAATACTAGCTTTTTCATTCAGAGGAAAGGCTTAGACATTTTGATTTTTTTCATCAATGTTGATGGCAGTGTAAATTGGAATAATCCAAGTATAATTCAGTCATTTATACAACAATTACACAATATTTTTTTCTCTCAAAGACTCAGGCAAGTTGAACTATTTATTGGCATTCAAGTTATAAAGGATGAGGTTGGAATGTTTCTTAGTCAATAAAAGTACATTCAAAATCTCATTAGCAAGGATGGTCTTATTAATTGCAAACCAATTACAATTCCAATGATTGCAAGGAGATTATCATCCAAGACTGATGGAGATCCACTGGATGTTAATGAGGCAACACAATTTTGAAGTCTTATTAGAGGCTTGCAGTATTGCTACATTACAAGACCTGAGCTTACTTTCTCAGTAAATAGGTTATGTCAGTTCCTCTCTTATCCTACCAATGTGCATTTTCAAGCTTTCAAGCGTGTGCTCATGTATCTCCAAGGGACTATTACTCATGGCATGCATCTTGTGAAATCTAGCACTCTTAATGTCACTGCATTTTTAGATGCGGATTGGGGTAGTTACGTCGATGTTAGGAGAAGTGTTAATGTCTATTACATTTCATTGGAGAGAACTTGATTTTATGGTCGTCTACCGAACAAAAGGTTGTTGCATGATCATCAACTGAGTCAGAATATCGTGCATTAGCATCAATAGCAGCTACAATCGAATAGATTTGTTCATTGATGGTTGAGTTGGTTGTTAAACAATAACAAGCTCTAGTGATTTATTGTGATAACATTAGTGCCAAATATTTAACTTAAAATCCTATTTATGCATCAAAGAACTAGGAATATTGAAATTAATATTCATTTTATCAGAGAGCAAGTCTTAAGAAAACAATTGGTTACTAAGTATTATCCTATTGAATATCAACTAGCCAATCTTTTAACCAAGCCATTATCAAGGAAAATGTTCATATAAATAAGGAGCAAACTTATGGTGCATCAACCACTATAAGTTTGAGGGATAGTGTCACAAGGAGTATGATCAAGTCTAACACAAGTTGTTAGGTAGTTATGTTAGTGTGCCATATATAATTATATCATTGGAAGAGTTGTAACTAACTAAGTTATAAATATAACTTATTTTAATCGTTTTCAGAATTAATGAGATTGATACATTCCTCCTAAACCTTCTTCTCTCTTCTATTATATTCTCAGTTCACATGTTAATGTAAATAAGTGTAACTTAGTAGGAAAAGAGAAATTTTAAAGTAATGTACATAGTTTATAGTTGAAAGTGTGATTTTCTTAGCTTGTGATGCATCTATATTTTTATTCTAAAAAACAAAGAACGCCTTTTTAAAGGGTATAATCAGATTTGTATAATTGGTTTTAATTTTATCATGTTATTTTAATCCTTATTTTTTTTATTTAGCAAAAAAAAAATTGTTAAATTATTTTCTATACATTCCTTCATTATTATTTTTTCAAGAATCGATCATCTTGTTAGCATTTTGTACCCAATTTTTGTTAAAATTTGTTGAGAAATCAACTCTCTTAAAAAGTTAAGCTATTAGAAGAAAGACCAACTATACTTTTTATACATTTGATACTCCCCCACAAGTATTTTTCTATGCACCATAGAAGCTAAACACTTGCAATTTAATAATTGAGACTACTAGGCCTTGAATACAGGACCTACAATTCTAATATCATGTTAGAAATTGTTGAGAAATTAATTTCTTAAAAACTTAAGCTATTAGGAGGAGGACTAATTATATTTTAATACATTTAACAATTTCTTCATTTTTTTTTAATTTTAGTCGTGTTGCAATTAAGGTTTTATTGTTTTCTTCCTCATTTTTTTTATTTTGTATACTAAGTGGTAAAAAACATTGGAATGGAGAATTAGTTAAAATATAGTTTTTTTTTCTCTATCCAAAATATTTTATAAAAAATTTAAAGAAGAAAAAATTATTTAATATATTATTTTCATATTTAAGATAAGATATAAACTCTATAGGTTAAAATTTAATTACATGTATAAACCCTTTTCATAGATATAATTTAATTTTTAACTCTCTTCCAAGGACTTAAATATATACATATATATATATATATATATATATATATATATATATATATATATATATATATATATATATATATATATATATTATAACATGATCAATATATGTTAATGCATCTTCATAAATACATTAAACATATGTTCATGTTCATTTTTTTATTGTAACATTTGGAACATATGTTATTTGAATATTCTTACTACTATAATAAATGTTTTTGGTCTCGAAATTTTAGCCTCGGTTATTTTAAAAACTGAGACCATAGGATTTTGGCCATCCTTTGATAAAAACGGAGGCTATAGTGTATACATATAGCCTCAGTTTTATCAATAACCGTGACTATAAGTTAAATTAAAAAAACTATTTAAATATATATATATATAAACATTTATATAGCAACAATTATTAAAAAAACCGAGGCTATAGGTATACCCTATAGCCTCGGTTAAAAAAATGAGACCATAGGTCGTTACCTATGGTCTCTCTCACTTAGGCATCGGTTCTTATAACAGTGGTCATATATTTATGATCACGGTTAATAACTGAGGCCATAGGTACATATTGTAGTAGTGTCTCAACTTTTATTTTATAATATTAAAAATAAATTTAAATAAAAAAATAGTTATATCAAAAAAATTTAATTAAAAATATGTGTTAAATAAATAAATTTTTTTAACTTTACCCTTTAAGACATGATTCAAACTTAATATCTTGCATATCTTTCTTGTTGTTGTTTTATCATGTGTAACTAAGCTGGTTACAAAGGAAAAAAAAGTTAAAGAATTTTTAAATGGAGATAAATGCAAATATAAAACACTAATTGAATATGTAACCGGTTGTTGTTTTATCATGTGTAACTAAGCTGGTTACAAAGGAAAAAAAAAAGTTAAAGAATTTTTAAATGGAGATAAATGCAAATATAAAACACTAATTGAATATGTAACCGGTTAATGGTCTAAATTTACTAATGAAGTCCAATGATTAATGGTCTGAATTTACTATTGAAATCCAATGGTTAATATTGCAGTTGGTACTGTACTGTTCTTGTACTAAAGAAGGACGTGTGGAAAAATAATTTGTACTTATACGTGTGTATATGTTGGTCTCTTCACTTGTCTAAAATATCACTCCAAAAAAATTAAAACATCCACACATAAACCAATTAATTAATAGCATCATTAAGCATTACGAACCATATATTGTAAAACGAAATAAATTAATGTTATTTCCTTAAAGGAAAAGATAAAGAATGCATGATTTGATAACATATCTCTAAGATATATGCGATCCAAATTAAGAGGGAAAAAAATGGCTTCAGCAAAATTGCTTAAACTTATCAACCCAAATTTTTACGTTGAAGTACTTGTAAGTAAATGATATTTTCCATTAATATACAATATAATCTATAAATTTTAGGTGTACATCTTATCTCTCATGTACTTTATTAATTTTTAATAGGTTGAAATGATAATAAAATGATATTATAATAAAAAAATTTATTTGTTCAAAATAAACGTAAATGATGAATAAAATTATAAAAAATTAATTATAATTATCTATAATAATCATGAGATCATTTTAACCTATAAATCTATTAAAAACATTAAATAAAATATAAGATAATATATATATATAATAGTATTATCGTATCAAAGCCAAGTGGGTAATTATAATAGTATTTGTCTTTATACTATTCATTTAAACTCTTGTATGTACCCGGTCACTGAGATGAGAGGAAGGATAGTAAGTCCTGAGGTTTAGGCAATAAATTCATAATACGTGTCGATCATAACTAGATAGGTACAGACCTTAGTTTAAATAATAGAGTAAGATAAATACTATTTTAAGTAATAAAGAAATGAATACTAAAGGTTAAGTATATTATATTGAAGGTACTTTTTAATAATGAGTTCAATTTTTTCAGCATCGTCTTCTTCCTCTTTTGCAAAAAATAAAAACATAATCAATAGTGAAGAAATCACTTTTGAATATTTTTCAAAGAATATTGATAATTGGAAAATACCCAAGATTCAACAAAACCAAATTTATAATCTTTAACGCTAAAAGTGATTATTCCATTAAAACTGAAAAAAGAGATATTTAACTTTCCTCACCTTTTGAAACTATTAGCTTATTTTCAAAACAATCTTTACAAAACCATAAAAATAAAGTTTATAAATATATCCATGTTGGTCTAGTTCAAGTAGGATTGGAACCTTTAACCAAGGAAGGTCTAAATACATCAATCTTGGCATCTCTTAGGGATGCTAGGTTCAATAACTTTAGGGATTCATTGTTAGGAACAATTGAGTCAAGTTTCTGTAAGGGTCCAATCTCTTTTGATTGCTATCCTAACTTTACAATTTCTTTAAATGATAAAAACATTCTAAAATCGCTTATTTTACAAATTAAAACTTACAACTATTATATGATTGAAGGATCTATCCCGGTTGTGATGATTTTTAGAGTACATTATAAAGCTATGATATCTGCCTTTAACACCAAACACAAATATCATAGTAAAAAAAGGAGAAACACTCCTCCTTCAAACAGATCTTTCAAAATCAAATAAAATTATTCCAAAACCCATAGAATGGAACCAAATAACCCTACCAAATGAGCGGCTCCTTGAAGGAGCAACCCAACCTGAGTCAGAGAAAATAAAACTTGTAGGAAGGATCCCAAACTTTCCTTCAACAATAAACCTACCATATGAAATTCGACCTAGGGATTTCACTTTAGATATACCTAGTCCAAGCCTTCAAAATGTTGACTATAACACTACTGTACCATACCCAGTCTACTCTCAAAATCAACGACAAAATGTCTCACCTTCGCAATTAAACATTTTATAGAAAGATGAATTCCAAGCTCATAAAAAACATCTACACGAAGGCTTTGTCGTAGATTATAACAAAGAAAAATGTTATTGGTTTTTACACAACTTTATGAGCATTCGTAAAGAAATTCAAGAATAATTTTATAAATTTATTTATAAAAATAAAATTAATATTCTATTCTTTGATTATATCAAAATCTACGCTTTTGAAAAAACATGAATTATCCATTCAAATATATAAAACCAATAAGCACAAAAAAGAAAACTCTGTCTAGGAAACACCAGACGGTCATATGGAGGCAGAACATCCCCCGCTTAGGCCAATAAACTTTCCTTACAGTAATAAAAGGGTTGAAGCTTATCCTCTTAAAAATCCCCAAGAAGACACAGATAAGAGCTAAATTATTGCATTTTGTTATGATTTAAATGTTGATATTTGTGTGAAAATTGTGTTTATTTGATTATTTAATCCACAAATGTCATTTCACGGGTATTTCGTGTTTTAAGTGCAATTTCAGGTAAAATCATGATTTTGGAGAAGTTAGGGACAAAGTACAATCATCAGAATTGAATGAAATTAAAAAGAAAACAAAGTTTCAAAAGTTAGAAATCTCGCCGCCGGCGAGAATATTCTCGCTGCCGGCGAAACATCTTATACAGAGCACGGTGAAATTCTACCCGAGAGCACGGATTTTGGCCAAGTGAATCTCGCTGTTGGCCATAATCACCTCGCCGCCGGCGAAACTCTTACAGAAAGCATGCAAAATTCTTCCTGAGAGCACAAAATTTTGGTAAACTCATCTCGCCGCCGGCCAAAGTATCTCGCCGCCGGCCAAAGTATTCTCGCCGCCGGCCAAAGTATCTCGCCGCCGGCCAAAGTATTCTCGCCGCCGGCCAAAGTATCTCGCCGCCGGCCAAAATCAGAAAAAACAAAAAAAATATTTTCCAGAAATCTCACCGCGGCGAGTTTCGTCCGAAAACACATTTTTTATGTTGTTTTGTTCCAAAATTGCCCCCCAAACCCTAGATCTATATATACATTATGATGGAGAAAGAGGGGGACGATAGAGAGAGCAGATCTAAGTTATTTTTGGAGAAGAAAAGGAAATTTTGGAGAGAAAGGTTGGAGAAGCTTGAAGGATCATCACCATTGTTGCTACCAAGTCTTCATCTTCAAGAGTTTTTCATCTCTTCTCCTTAGCTTTTATTTTTTGCATTTTATTCAGATTCTTTGTTCATGGATTCAATTGAGAATATGTTTGTTCTTATTTTCGTTATGAACTAATTCGTTTTTGCTAAGGCTATGATGTATTTGAATCAAGAAAATCTGATTTCTTGTGTTATCGTTATATGAATTCATTGTTTTCAAGTTGAGTATTTATTTCCATGCTTAATGCTTTTAAATTTCTTATCAAGATTTAAATGATTTGTTGCATTATATTGAGACCGAGAGGAGATGTGTAATGAACGCTTCTTGTGATAAATACCGTATGTTGAATGCGAGTGTGAGAACTAATGCATGATGTATGTGGTTATTCTAGAAATTCCATAAATCGTAATGTGCTTGTTTGTGATTAAATCTTCATAGAAATATAGTCGGTTTTCATAGATAAGTAATTCTAATATAACTCGAGAGAGAGTATTAGGTAAATTTGGGTTTTTCAACCATCACTTTTAACTTTGATTCTCATATAACATGACTTGAAATCAGATTGAATTGATTTAGCAAAATCAAATGCCTTAGCGTTTTTAATCATTTGTGAAAAACATTAAATTTTGTTATTTGCGTTTAGTTTTAAGTTAATTTACTTTTTAAAAAAATTCAACAATTCGGTTTTCAAATAAAATTAGGATTAATCAATTTCGTTACTTAATAACGTCATTCCTTGTGGGTTCGATATCCGTACTTTTGTACACTTTATTACTTGAACGATTCGTACACTTGTGAAAATACGCAACAAGTTTTTGGCGCCGTTGCCGGGGAATGGTTTGATTTTATTAATATCGATACTACCTAATCTTAGATTTAATTTGATGTTAATTTATTTTTGTCATTGTTTCATTTTTTATTTTGTTTATTTTGATCTTTTATTTTATTTATCATAAAAAAAAGAAAGGTAACTTTGTGTTGGTTTTGTGCTAGTTGATTTTCTGGTTGGAGGATTGTTGTATGAGACGTACAAGAAGCTTTAACCTTCTTCCATTTGATCCAGAGATTGATAGAACATATAGGCGTCTAAACCGAGAGAGAAGGCGTTCAACCTCAGCTCCTAATAGACAATCAGCCATGGATCCACCATTTGTTGAGGGAGGTGGAAATTGTAGAGCTTTAAGGGATTATGCTACGCCTAATGTTGCTGGAACTACTTCGGGTATAAGGAGGCCAACTGTTCAAGCCAATAATTTTGAGATAAAACCATCCTTTATCCAAATGGTTCAATCAAATCAGTTTGGGGGAATGTCAAAGGATGATCCAAATGCACATATTGCTTACTTTCTGGAGGTGTGTGATCTTTACAAGATAAATGGTATGTCTGAAGATGCTGTAAGATTGAGGGTTTTTCCTTTTTCACTTCGGGATAAAGCCAATTAGTGGCTAAACTCATTACCACCGGGATCAATTACAACATGGAATGAGTTGGTTCAGAAATTCTTGTCCAAATTCTTTCCTCCTGCTAAGACAGCAAAATTGAGGAATGAAATCACATCTTTTACACAGTATGACCAAGAATCGTTGTATGAAGCTTGGGAAAGATTCAAAGAAATGTTGAAGAAGTGCCCACATCATGGTATACCGATTTGGTTGCAAGTGTCTACATTTTATAATGGGCTGGTTTAAAACTATCGGGCAATGATTGATGCTGCAGCTGGAGGGTCTTTAATGGGAAAAACACAGGAGGATGCTCATGAGTTGTTAGAGATTATGGCAGAAAATAACAATCAGTGGCATTCAGAGCGGGTAATTGCAAAAAGACCAGCAATAGTGCATGAAATTGATTCAGTGAATGCTTTGTCGGCTCAATTTGCTGTTCTTTCAAGAAAGATGGATTCTTTGTCATCCAAATTCGAATCCAACCCAATTGCACAATGTGATTTATGTGGTGGAAATCATGCTAGTATCGAGTGCCAAGTTGGAAATCCATTTGCTTCGCCAAATGTTGAGCAAGCAAATTATGTTTCAAATTTCCAAAAACCTCAACATAACCCATACTCGAACACCTACAATCCAGGTTGGAGAAATCATCCAAATTTTTCATGGGGAAATAATCAAGGGGGATTCAAACCGTCATCATCTTCCTATCAACCCCAACAGAAGAAACAAACAAATTTGGAAGAAATTTTGGGAAAGTTCATTGAGGAGTCAAGAACAAATTTCAGAAATCAAGAGGCAATTAACAGGGACATCCAAAACCAACTGGGGCAACTTTCAAAGCAGATTGCAGAAAGGTCTTAAGGATCGTTGCCTAGTGACACAATAAATCCCAAAGAGCATGCAAAGGCTATTACATTAAGAAGCAGTAGAGAACTTGAGAATCAGAGGAAATTGGAGAAAAAGATGGAAGAATCTAAAGAAAAGCCATCAACATCCCAAGATGTTCAACCTTCCTCAAATGCGAAATATGAGCCTCCTATCCCATATCCTCAAAGATTGAATAAGAAAAAACTTGATAATCAATTTGATAAATTTCTGGAAATTTTTAAGAAATTGCATATTAACATTCCTTTTGTAGAGATGTTGGAACAAATGCCCAAGTATGCAAAATTCATGAAGGAAATTCTATCAAAGAAGAGGAGGCTGGGAGATTATGAAACTGTCATGCTAAATGAGGAGTGCAGTGCAGTTCTTCAAAGAAAACTACCACAGAAATTGAAAGACAGAGGGAGTTTTACTATACCTTGCACTATAGGAAGTTGCAATTTTGATAAAGTCCTATGTGATTTAGGAGCAAGCATTAATTTGATGCCACTTTCTGTTTTCAGGAAACTAGGTCTGGGAGAAATGAAGCCTACTTCAATCTCTCTACAATTAGCGGACCGATCGATGAAATATCCTCTAGGGGTAATTGAGGATGTTTTAATTAAAGTTGACAAATTTATTTTCCCTGTAGATTTTGTGGTGCTTGACATGGAGGAAGATAGAGAGGTACCATTGATATTGGGGAGACCATTCCTTGCAACTGGAAGAACATTGATCGATGTTCAGCAAGGAAAGCTCATTCTACGGGTGCAAGATGAACAAGTGACCTTTGATGTTTTTGAAGCAATGAAATTTCCAAATGAGGTACATTCGTGTTTTCAAATTAACACTCTTGATAGGTTAATCTCAGAAACTTTTGAGGAGAGAACTCCATTGCTACCACTAGAAGCTTGCCTTGTGAAATCAGCAACACTTGAGGAGGATGATGAGGGAGTAAGACAATGTTCCGAATTACTGGCAGCATTTGATGAATATTTGCCCAGTGATGGAACATTCAAGGAGTTGGGAACAAATGAAACTCCAACCTCAGTGGTAAAGAAGGAAGCCAACAAGATTGAGCTAAAGCCACTGCCATCCCATCTAAGGTATGCCTATCTTGAAGACTCTGAAGCTTTTCCTCTTATTATTAACAATTCCTTGAATGATGAAGAGGAAAACAAGCTATTAGGAGTTCTTCGCACTCACAAAACGGAAATTGGATGGACAATGGCGGACATAAAAGGGATTAGCAACTCTGTGTGCATGCATAAGATCTTGATGAATGGGGATTACAAGCCCATAATTCAGCCACAAAGGCGCTTAAACCCAACAATGCAAGAAGTGGTCAAGGCTGAGGTGATTAAGCTTTTGGATGTCGGGGTAATTTATCCGATTTCAGATAGTGCTTGGGTAAGCCCAATTCATTGTGTACCAAAGAAAAGAGGAATCACAGTTGTAGAAAATGAAAACAATGAGCTTATTCCAACAAGGACAGTGACTGGGTGGAGAGTGTGTATTGATTATCAAAAGTTGAACGATATTACCCGAAAAGATCATTTTCCTTTTCCATTTATTGATCAGATGTTGGAAAGATTGGCTGGACATGTTTATTATTGTTTTCTTGATGGATATTCGGGGTACAACCAAATTGCAATTGCACCAGAGGATCAAGAGAAGACAACATTTACATGCCCTTATGGTACTTTTGCATACAGAAGGATGTCATTCGGTTTATGTAATGCACCTGCAACTTTCCAAAGATGCATGATAGCAATTTTCTCTGATATGGTCGAAAAGTTTATTGAGGTTTTTATGGATGATTTTTCTGTTTTTGGCCATTCTTTTGATAATTGCTTGCATAATCTCTCTTTAGTCTTGCAGTGTTGTAAAGACACAAATTTAGTGCTAAATTGGGAGAAATGTCACTTCATGGTTCAAGAAGGAATTGTTCTTGGCCATCGGATTTCAACAAAGGGAATAGAAGTGGACCGTGCAAAGGTGGAAGTGATCGAAAAATTACCACCTCCAACAACTGTAAAGGGTGTTAGAAGTTTCTTGGGACATGCTGGGTTTTATAGAAGATTTATCAAAGATTTTTCAAAAATAACAAAACCTCTTTGCAATTTGTTAGTTAAAAATGCACAATTTGATTTTTCTCCTGATTGTTTGCAAGCTTTTAACCTTTTGAAGGAGAAGCTCACTTTAACCCCTATAATTTGTGCATCGGATTGGAGTCTTCCATTTGAGGTAATGTGTGATGCTAGTGACTATGCTATAGGTGCTGTTTTGGGCCAAAGGAAGAATAAGTTGCTGCATGTGATTTATTATGCAAGCAGGACATTGACAGATGCACAACTTAATTATGCAACAACTGAGAAAGAGCTTTTGGCAGTAGTGTTTGCATTTGATAAGTTTAGATCTTATTGAATTGGGTCTAAAATCATTGTTTATACTGATCATTCTGCTCTTAAGTATTTGCTAGCCAAGAAAGATGCCAAACCGCGATTACTAAGATGGATTCTTCTCTTGCAAGAATTTGACTTAGAAATCCGGGACAAAAAGGGGACCGAAAATTTGGTTGCTGACCATTTGTCTAGCTTGGAAGAAGATTACCTTGAGGTTGAAGAGCAAATTAATGAAACATTTCTGGATGAGCAATTGCTTGCTATCCGAATGGCTCCATGGTTTGTTGATTAGGCAAATTATTTGGTCAAGAAAATTTTACCTCCTGATATGTCTTATCAACAAAAAAAGAAATTCTTTTCTGATCTGAAACATTATTTTTGGGATGAGCCTTACTTGTATAAACATTGTGCAGATCAAATTATTAGAAGATGTGTGTCGGAGGAAGAAATGGAAAGCATTCTTTGTCATTGCCATTCGAAGGAAGTTGGGGGACATTTTGGTGGAACAAAAACTGCAGCAAAAATTTTACAATCCGGATTCTATTGGCCTTCATTGTTTAAAGATGCTTTCAAGTTTGTTTCAATGTGTGATGATTGCCAAAGGAGCGGAAATATTTCATGGAGACATGAAATGCCCTTAAATAATATTTTAATAATTGATTTATTTGATGTTTGGGGTATTGATTTTATGGGGTCTTTTCCTTCATCTAATTCTAATAAATACATTCTTGTTGGTGTAGATTATGTCTCTAAATAGGTGGAAGCAGTTGCCTTGCCTACCAATGATGCTAGGGTTGTGATCAATTTTCTCAAGAAGAACATATATTCCAGATTTGGCACACCTAGAGCAATTATAAGTGATGGAGGTAAGCATTTTTGCAATAACCAATTTGAGGCTTTGTTGCAGAAATATGGAGTAACACACCGGATAGCAACACCTTACCATCCTCAAACTAGTGGACAAGTTGAAGTGTCAAACCGAGAGTTGAAGATGATCCTTGAAAAGACCGTAAATAATTCACGCAAGGATTGGTCAAGGAAACTAGATTATGCACTTTAGGCCTATAGGACAACTTTCAAGACACCTATCGGCATGTCTCCATACCGATTGGTGTATGAAAAAGCTTGTCACCTTCGAGTTGAATTGGAACATCGGGCATATTGGGCAATTAAAATTCTGAATTTTGATCTTAAGGCAGCAGGTGAAAAGAGGGTGTTGCAATTGAATGAGATGGATGAAATGAGGAATCATGCTTATGAAAATGCCCGAATATACAAGGACAAGACGAAGGTTTGGCATGATAAGCACATTTTGAGGCAAAACTTTGAGGTGGGACAGAAAGTGCTGCTTTATAATTCCCATCTCAGACTTTTTCCGGGAAAGCTTAAATCTCGTTGGTCAGGACCTTTTCTAGTAACCAAGGTGTTTCCTTATGGAGCAGTTGAGATCAGTCATGAAACAAAGGGAACTTTCAAGGTTAATGGACAACGGTTGAAGCCATATTTTGACGGAGAATTCAACAAGTAGAAAGATTCTCTAGAGTTACAACAACCGCAGTAAAGAAGGACAGAAAGTCTAGCTAATGACTATAACTTAAAGCGCTTAATGTGAGGCAACCCATCAGATTTGTTTTCTCATCTTTTATCTCATTTTATTTTTAAAATATTTTAAATTCTGCACGTCATTTTATGATAATTTTATTTTTAATTAAATTTGCTTATTTATTTGTCTTGCAGCAACAAAAAAAAATATCGTCGCCGGCCAACATTAATCTCGCCGCCGGCGAGAATCGATTTAAATAGTTTTTTTAGCCGCGGCCAGGTTTGTTTTCACGCAAATTTTTTTTTCCTTTTCTCTCTAGTCTCTCCATTTTCTCTCATCCCAACTCCAAATCTTCATCACCATTCATCATTAAAACACAAATCCATCACCATAAACTTGTTTCCATCGAGATTTGCTGCAAGATTCATCCATTTTAGGAGCGATTTTGGAGCTGTTTTTGGGCAGATTTTGGATGCTGTTTTTGAAGCAGATTTTCTGCGTTTTGGAGCAGTTTTCTGGGCATTTGTAGCTTGATTTTTCCTCTAACAAGTGAGTAATTTTGGTACAAAGTTTTTTTTATTTGCATTTCTCTTAGATTGCAAAGGATTGTTGAAAAAAAAAATTGGATTGTGCTAAGAAATTGCAAGCTAGGGTTTTGAATTTGAATTTGATTTGGCAATTTGGGGCTTTTTGAATTTGAGGATATTTTGATTAAATTTCTGCATTTCTTGCTTTGATTTCTGATATATTGAGAATTGTCTGGATTGTCTGGATTGAAATATATTGTGAAAATGCCTAAGAAAACCAAAGCACAGAAGGCTCGTTCTTCTTCATTTAACAGGAGTTTGTTTATATATGAGGATGCTGCGAAGCATTTTGAGGAAAAAGTTGTTAAGAGGGCAATCATACCTCAGAGGTGGTTTTTGATCGATAAGACTCCTTGTTGGAGTAATTATGTCCCACATCTTTAGGCTAGGAAGTAGGAGATTTTCTGTCACCCTATTGAGGGGGGCTGCCTCTCTTTGGTAAGGGAATTCTATGCTAATGCTCAAGAGAGGATGGATTATAAGGTTTTTGTGCGTGGACAGTGGGTACTTTTTACCAAAGAAGTAATTAACAGTTATTATGGTTTGCCGACAATGGGGGATGATGAGGATTTTCTCATATTACTTTTAGATATTGACATGGCAACAGTTAGTGCTTCGGTATGCAAGCCAGACACAGTATGGAAGATGTCGGGGGATGTGTATAAAAATTTCCCCAAAGTGCTTTATTGGATGTGGTGCAGCCCTGGTATGCCTTCATTTGTGTTAATTTATTGCCTACTGCACACCTTAGTGATGTCACTGGAGAGCGGGCAATCTACTTTATGTCATTGTGTCTAGGGCCTCTATTGATGTTGGTAGGGTTATCTTTGATTATATCATGCAGAGTGCAAGGGCTGCATCTGGAGGCATTGGGTTCCCAACTTTAATTTCTACTATCTGTGCAAGACAAGGAGTAACTTGGGACAAAAATGAGGAAATCGGTGGTGTGATGAAGCCTATTGATGGACCAAAGCTTGCTGAGTTTTTAGGCATAGCATCGCCTCCCAAGAAACGCCCTCCTTCTACTGTTGGGGCCAGTACGAGTTCCTCCCAGCCTAGGGTTGAGACTGTTAATCACCATTTGGGCAGGATTGAGCATATGTTGGATTACCAGGGTAAATATCTTGCTTATCAGAGTCAGTTACTCATACAGCAGCAAAATTTCCAAACCGAGAGTACACAGTTCCTTCATGACTACCTTCAGAGAATGTCTATACAGTCTGGGCATGATATGAGTGGGTATCCTGCAATGCCGATTTTCCCCCCTATGCCCAATGCACCTGCTTACATTGGGACTGATGATGATGATGATGAGTGATGTTTTATTTTGCTTTCAGTTGTTTTCAGTACTTCGTGTTATTTATTTTCGTATTTTCTGTTCAGTACTTCGTTTTATTTATTTATTTTATTTTTATGATTGATTTTCTGTGTTAACCCTATGATTTAACAAATTACTGTGACTGTGATGGTGCACCTAGCTCCCTTTCTATTTGTGATGTCGATGGCCATTTGTAGTTTTTCTTTCTTACATTAAGGACAATGTAAGGTTTTGGTTGGGGGTGCGGTAAATGGTAAATCTTTTCTTCCTTTCATTTTTTAGTAGTTTTGTTTGTGTGTTTATTTGTATTTAATTTTGATTTTCCATTTATTTTTCTACATCTTGGTTTAATTTCTTGTATTTTTTTTATTATCTTATTTTTATTTATTTATTTATTTATGTTTATTTTATTTTATTTTTCTCTCAATTGCAATTTTACTTGTTTTAATTTGCACGTTGATGATAATAATGTGATTGTGATAACAAGTAGCTTTTAGAAGACATTAAATTTTGCTTCGGTTTAAAGATAATTTCAAATGTTAATTTTACCTAGTTGGCGACTCTTTTGGTATGTGGTATGATTTGGTTTATTAGTCTAAATGCTTAGAGAAGTCTTATGTGCGAATTTTTCATGGACATTTTTGTGATCTCAACAAACTCTAGAACTCATTTGAAAACCTCTTGAGGCGAAATAATTTGGAATTGCACTGTTTAGGATATTATGTAGGCCATGTTTGGATCGATTGTGCCATTTTAAGCCTACCTTGTTATCTTTATATCACTAGTTACCTCTTTGAGCCTATTTAAATATATTGTTAGCCTTATTTTTCTTTCTTTTTTGCCTTCTATAACCTACCCTTTGTTTAGCCAATATATATATATATATATTGGGCCACGTTCGTTAGATGTAGTTTATGAGGAAACTCAAAAATTTGTTAATGTGGAAAGGGAGATGAAATCAAGCAAACCATCAGTTAATAAAAGCCAGAGGCGACCCTCTTTCAGTAAGAATGAAGAAGACAGAAGGCTTGTGGATGACAAGCGTACTAACTTCTCCCGTTTGAAACCCACCTTTAGACCAAAGAACAATCCCAATACATGGAACCGAGCTTTGTCTCCCTTTCGTGGACCCCCATTACGTGTAACGTTAGTGGAAGTAGTGCGTCGTATGGAACGCCTCAATAACGTAAATTGGCCACCATTTATGAAAGCTCTGCTCAAGAATCCCAACAAATATTGTGCGTTTCATAGAGACATGGGACATTGGACATTGGACTCCGGACTGCTGCCATTTAAAATGGGAAATTGAGCACCTACTTTCAGAAGGATATCTATGGGATATAGTTGATAAAGCTAAGAATCCACAAGAAGAAATTCAGAGGAAAAATTCAGATTGATTGGTCAACACACCAGACAAATCAATTTTGATCTGAAATGAGCCAAACAGAGGACACCCCATTTGACCAGGGGATGTGTATATATTACACACTATACATGATGGTCCTACCATGGCTGGTCAATCTAATAATTCCAGAAAAAGATATGCAAGGAAGGCTCGAGACATATGACGTTTAATATATGGCATGAGACTAGAAGGACCTTTGTATCCTATTACTTTGGAAGATAGGGAATTCCTGCATCCTCATGATGATCTTCTCGTAATCACAATGCGAATAGCTCATTGTGAGGTGCGTAGGATATTGGTTGATAATGGCAATTCATCCGATCTTTTATATCTATTCGCTTTGCTTGATATGAACATAGATCCCAAAGAAATTACCTTGCAACAAATGCCTATTGTTGGTTTCAATGGTAGTGTGACAATGTCAGTTGGAACCATACGCCTACCGGTGTCAATAGAAGGATCCATAGTCTTAACAACTTTCGTCGTTTTAAATACTCACACATCTTATAATGCTATTTTGGGACGCCCGTGGATACATAAAATGAAAGTCGTACCTTCAACATATCATCGGCTGATTAAATATCCTACCACCGATGGGATACTATAAATTGAAGGGGAACAAGATAGGGTACGAAGTTGCTACAATGCTACCATGAAAAATGCATTACCCCAAACTTCGAAATAGCAACTAAAGATTGCAAGTCATTTCCATAAATTCAAAAAAAATCATACAAGTGAGCGAACTAACATGGAGGTTCACGGTGAGTATGATATAGTCCTTATAGGAGACACTGGGAGCGAACAATATGTTATAATCAATGGCACACTATCTCCTTCATTCAAAATTACCCTTGTTGATTTCTTGAAAAATAAGAAAAATAACAAAGATTTTTTCATATGGAAACCCGAGGACATGCCCGACATAGATTCAAATATCATTTCCCATGAGTTGTGTTTGGATCATACCAAAAAGCTGGTCCAACAAAGAAAGCGAAGATTTGCTAAAGAGAAGAATGAAGTCATCAAAAATAAGATTGAGTCCTTAAAAAATGCAGGTTGGGTTCCAGAGGTACAGTATCCCACGTGGCTATCAAATGTGGTGTTAGTAAACAAAGCAAGAGGTGAGCACAGAATGTGCATGGATTTCATAGATTTTAATAAAATGACACCAAAAGATTGTTTCCCTTTGCCAAATATAGACCAATTAGTATATGCCATGGCCGGATTCGAATCAATGAGTTTTATGGATGCTTATTTAGGTTACCACCAAATCCAAATGCACCCTAGGGACGAAGAGAAAACAACATTTATCACGGAAGAAGGGAAATTCTGTTACACAAAGATGCCCCTCGGTTTAAAAAAATAATGATGCTACATATCAGAGAATGATGAATAAGATGTTCCAAAACCAAATAGGTTGAAATATGGAGGTATACGTCAATGACATGTTGGTTAAAACTAAATGTGCAACAGACCACATTCATGACCTCCAAGAAGTCTTTGATATAATTCAGAATTATAAAATGCGTCTTAATCCAAAAAAGTGTGTTTGGCGTAACCTCAGGGAAGCGTAACCTCAGGGAAGTTTCTAGGATACTTATTCACGTCGAGGTGGATCGAAGCCAATCTAGATAAAATTTTGGCTTTAGTCAACATGAAATCCCTAAGGTGTCTTCAGGAAGTCCAACAATTGAATGGGCGTATTGCAGCATTATGTCGTTTCATCTTTAAATGCACTGAAAAGTGTATACCGTTCTTTCGACTGCTTAAAAAGAACACGGAGTACTTATGGGATATCGAGTGCAAATAAGCCTTCCAATCCATTAAAGATTACTTGGGAAAAGCACCTCTTTTAGTTAGTCCAATGGCAGGTGAAGACTTATACATGTACATGTCCTTTACAGACAAAGCTTCTAGTTCTGTATTAGTGGTCAACCATGGGGCAACTTAATACCATGTTTATTATATGATTCATTCATTAAAAGGAGCTCAACGATGATATTCTTCTCTAGATAAAGCGGCATTTATTATAAGAATGATAGCACGTAAACTCAAACATTATTTTGGTTCACATAGGGTAGTGGTCCTTACTCCCTATCCCTTGAAATTTTTTTTGGGTAAACCTAATTTTTCCGGCCGTCTCTCTTAAATAGCTATTGAGCTCAATGAATTTGAAATACATTATAAACCTTTGGTTGCAATCAAAGAACAAGCCTTAGCAGATTTTATTACAGAATGGACGAACGAGAATACCCAAGAGTGTAATGCCATACCAGAGATCATGCCAACCTCCGCAACATAAACATTATCTTCTGAAGAGGGAATATGGAAGGTATACGTGGATGGCTCAAGAAACTCACATGGAGCAGGAGTGGGAATAGTAATCTTTACCCCTATGGGAGGCTTGATAGAACAATGCCTTTGGATCACCTTCCAAGCAACTAATAATATCGTAGAATATGAAGCCTTACTTTTGGCATTGCAGCAATTGATAACCCTTGGAGCTAAAGGTGTTAATCCATAGCAATTCACGACTGGTAGTAAACCAAGTCAATGAAAATTTTGAGGTCAAAGAGGATAGAATGAAACTATATGCACTGGAGGTAAAAAAAGAAAAAACTGTATTTGAAACTTTTCAGATCAAACATATACCACGAGGAGAAAACGCCCACGCTGATTCCTTAGCCATGTTAGCATCAGCGGTGAACTCAGATTTAAAGAGAGTCATCCCAATATCTTGTTTTTCAAGACCTAGTGTTACCCCAAGCGAATTGAAATTTCAAATGCGAACGAATGTCATACACATTATTCAGGAAGCATTTAGCTCGTAAGCTTATGATAAAAGCAGGTAGCAATATCATTATTTAGGGAGCTTTGTATAGAAAGAATCATGGTGGCCCATGGCTTAAGTGCCTACCTGCAGTTGAGGCTCAAATGGTCTTGAGTGATTTACATGATGGTCAATGTGGAGCTCATTCTGGTGGAAGAGCACTTTCTCAAAGGATTCTTGGATAGGGTTACTATTGGCCCACACTTCTCAAAGATTGCATCTCTTATGTCAAAAGATGTGATAAATTCCAGTGACATGCCAATGTACCACACCATCCGAGTACTGACTTAAGATCTATTATCAACCCCTGGCCATTTCAGAAATAGGGTTTGGATATCAAGGGACCATTACCCATCGCTTTAGGCCAAAGAAATTTTAGCATTTTCGCAACTGATTACTTTACTAAATGGATAGAGGTGGAACCTTTGGCTCGAATCCAAGAATCTGATGTGGAGAGATTCATATGGCGTAACATCATATGCAGATATGGCTTGCCTCGTGAACTGGTTACAGATAATGGTAGGCAATTCACCAGCCAAAATATTCTATCTTTCTGCGACAAAAAAGATATCAAATTATCTCATTCCACCATTTACCGCCCACAAGCAAATGGTCAAGCAGAATCATCTAATAAAACCCTCATTAATATACTACAGAAACGTCTAGAGGGAGCTAAAGGAAAATGGGTGGATGTGTTACCTGGCGCCCTTTGGGCAACACAAACTACTCCCAAAACTGCAACAGTAGAAACTCCTTTTTTTCTCTCGTTTATGGTACTGAAATGGTCATACCCCTTGATATACTAGAACCTACCATTCGATCCAATATTGATCATGAAGAAAATGATTGCTTACGCCAAGAATAATTTTTGTTATCTGAAGAAAAACGAGAAGAAGCTCTGGTAAGACTTAAATTGCAAAAAAGAACACTCTAAAAGACATATAACAAATTCATCAGGCACAAGAGCTTTGGTATCGGGGAATGGGTCTTGCGAAGAGCATTCGGCAACAAAGTTGAAACTAACACGGGTAAATTTGCCACCACATGGGAAGGCCCGTATCAAATATATTATATCACACCAGCAGGCTCTTACTTAATAGAATGTGATGGCATAAAGGAGGGTTTGAGCTGGAATAGAGAACTTCTTAAGAAATATCACATGTAAATGCTTTATACGAAATAAATATTTATATATGAGATGAATTTCTAATTAGTAAATTTTCAGCAAGGAGAAATCGTGATTGGAGGAGGAGTCCCCTGACTGCCCCCCCACTTGAGATGCGAAATATGCTCGCAATTGTATTCTAAGCATCTTATTTCATGCCCCAAGTGGGGACAAGTCATTTGACCTCCTCACTTGAGATGCAAGACATCCCATTGCTTCGTGATTGGAGGAGGAGTCCCCTAACACCCCCCTCTACGCGACTTGCATCCTATTTTATGCCCCGTGATTGGAGGAGAAGTCCCATGACCCCTCACTCGAGATATGTGATACGTCCTATGCCTCATGATTGGAGGAGAAGTCCCATGAACCCCTACTCGAGATGAAAAATATGCTCACAATTGTATTCTGAGCGTCTTATTTCGTGCCCTAAGTGGGGACAAGTCATTTGACCTCCTCACTTGAGATGCAAGACATCCCATTGCTTTGTGACTGGAAGAGGAGTCCCCTAACCCCCCCCCCCCCCCCCAAGCGACTTGCATCCTGTCTTATGCCCCGTGTTTGGAAGAGTCCCCTGAAACCCGCACTTGGGATATGGGATACATCTTATGCCTCGTGATTGGAGGAGGAGTCTCATGACCTCCCCACTCGAGATGCAAAATACGCTCAGGCAAACATCATCATACTTGTGAATAACACGTTTACCAAATCTTATTCACATCACAAATTGTTAATCATTATTACAAATATATTATTACTCCAACCATATAATCTCGTAGATTGCTCAAACATTACTACAAATAAATTATTACTAACACGCTTATAAGGAACTATTATGTCTATTCCTTCCCAAGCAGCCTATTTTTCCAATACTCCACTAATTTGTGCAATCCATCTCCCTCATTTTTATATCTTTCTTGTTCAAGAAGCGCAAAATTCAACTCTTCTTGCGAATCTGCTAAATCTTTCTTCAAGACAATACATCGTGCTTTCCACACATGTAACTCTTGCTCTATACATTCATTTGTTTCTTGATGTATTTTTGCTTCTTTTTCTGCATCCTTCGTCATAGCTATGGCCTAAAATAAAAATAAATAAATAAAAAATGGACTTACTTAAATATTAATAAATACATACCAATTCACTTTGTTATGAATTCATTTTGCATCACTTACATCAAACATAAGTCTCTCTATCATATGCCACATAGGCCCTCGCTCCTTCTCTCTTGCAGGCTGTGTAAATGGAAGGACGATCTTCGGGCACCCGAAAATGATGATATAATTCTTCTTGCACACAAGGTGCGTTAAACATATCATCTTTGAAAATATTCTTCACCCCGCTTGTCTCACCTCTTTCTTTCAGGGGAGGATATATACTCTGTAAAGGCTTAATATCCTTTAAAATGGACACCTCATCAAGCGGCGAATTTCCAATACATGCCTCATTCATAAATGGAGTAGACAACCTAGAAATTGTAGTGCGTCTTTCTTTTATTTTCCCCTTCACGACCTTCGGAGGAGTTTGATTAACCTTCTCGCTATGAGTAGGGGAAACAACTCATTTTCTCACATCGTGACTAAGGTTGAACTTATTTTCTTACCCTGAGTAGCAATAGCTCGCTCTTCTATTATGGGAAGTACTTTGTTAGATGGTAATAACCCTGTTGTTTCAAATAAATCATCCAAGTTTAGTCTACTATAATCCATTAAGTTAAACGAACTGTGATTGCTTCTTAAAAGTTGTTTACTCACTCAATAAATAAATTTCAAATTAACACGGCCTCAAATCCTCTAAATTAGATATACCATACCAATACAGAAACTTTATAAATATATATAGATTTCAAACAGAACAAATGTATATGTAAATAAATAAAACATTTAAAATTAAATGATTTCAAGTTCCAAAATTTCATTTACATGAACTTCCAAAAAACAATTTTTTTTATCATGGAATAGCATCTTCCACTACTACCTCATCATGTTGATGGCTTGAGGTGGCTACAATATCTCGAGGTGAACCTTACGGTGTGGCAGCCCCAGGTGTCTTCGGCCAGTTGCTTTGAAAAGCTCGCATCAATGACAGGTAAGGCGCAGTCAAACCTAGTTTTTCAACATGCAGTTTGAGGTTATTTATTACAAAGCTTGCACCACTATGGTAGGCCTTAGTACATTCCGCTCTTAGTGTATCTACTAATGTAGATAGCGAATTAACTAGAGTTGACATAGTATAAACTTTCTCTTGAAGCACGAGGTTCTTTTCATCAGCCTCTTTTGCCATATTTTCAAATGTTTAGCGACTTCACCCTTCTCAAAACAATACGTGTCCGTTTTTTCTTAATTTCTCCACCTTATCGATCACATCGTTCTCTAAATTCAAAATTTTGTATCCTTATCAGAAATCAAGACGTCCTTGTCTTTTACTAATCTCTCATATTTGGCTATTTGTAACCGGCTAGCATGTACCTCGTGTTTATAACCCCGTAATGATAGTTCGGCTTCTCTCGCTAAACACACCGCCTACAAATAACATGCATTAAAAAAAAGTAATAAAAATTGTATATCACATATGCGAAATGAAATTAATAAATTTTATATACCTCCAATAGGCGATCTATAATTAGTTCCCCATGTGTTCCCCCTTCGCTCTTACGAGCTACTCTTACCTACACCCTCTCAATTTCTGTTCCAAAATGATGATACCGATCTAGTTTGAGATCTGTTCATTCAAAAAACCCCTCACTAAAATAAGTAATAGGGGTCTCCAAAACAACGGCATCCTTCAAGATGACCTCATCAAATTCAAAGTCATCCCTATCCATTGCCTCCATTCCAGAGGTATATTCTCCAACCTTCTTCTTTTTTGACGTTTTTGGTTCACGAGGTGATATCAAGCTTGGATTATCCAAAGTAGTTGAAGGGTAGCTTTAACCTCTAAATTTGCGAACAAATATTCTTGCGTAGGTGATGGGGTCACGCGCTCCAGACGCAAATAGGTAGGAGCCAGCTCTTGTACACTTGAAATGTCAATAAGATCCCCTAAATCAAAATGTGAATAATCCATCTCTACAAGATATATATATATATATATATATATACACACATTAATAAAATTTACCAATAATGTGTGAATATGTACAAACATAAATATATATATAATAAAATAATGACCTTGATATTTGTTTGTGTAACCTCGCCATACCCTAGACTTCTTTAAGTGAGCTATAGTCAGGATATCGCGGTAACCTTCATTCGAGGTATTTTGTAGCTCAATCCGCCTCATTTTTTCTTTACCACTAATATCTAGTTTACTCATGAGCTCGCTAGCCTGAGGTTGTGAAGTGTTAAAATTAGGATTCCAGGTGTGTCGAATTGGAAAATCCACCCCGTCACCCCAAATATCACTAGTAATAAAAAAGTATTTATCTTTCCAACCCAAGGTGCTATCAGGTAGTCTAAGATGCAACCAGTGACCTATGACGCAAGATATGTACGCCCTCCCTTTATCTAACCCATTCCTTTTTAAACAATATAAACACCTTAATTCATCATTTTCCAAGTCTATTCCGTGCTTTCCAACTACTACAGAAAGACATAAAAGAGTTCACCACCCATTTGGATATATTTGTGCAAAATTGATATCAAAAGTACCCAAAACTCGGACCTATCTTAAAGGCCGCTAAATGTATCACCCATCACTCCAGTGGTGAATCATCAACATCACATAAATGAGGAGGTACTGACATTAAACCTACATGGGCTGGAATGTCATATGTTTGTCTAAATTCTTCCAAATCTTTAACTGTTAAGACACTCGGTATCTTTTCAATTTGATGTTTATCTTTGGTCCTATACGTAGGCTTGCCCTTATTTTCCCTTTTCTTTTTTGGGCGATCTACCTTGGTAGATGTGGACATGGGAATTCTAATAACAGGAATTGAGCCCCGTGAGGATGAGGTAGACACCACTTTTGACGAGCAAGAATCCCTTCCTTAACAATCCTTGGGGAGAGCCTATTGTCACTACTCCCCGTCATTTCAAGTCGTTTGGTTGTTAACGAATTCAAGGGAATACGACGGGGAGAAATATGTTTGGAAAGATCTCCCTTTGAAGATCTCACTTCTTTTCCTTTATGCGACATTAAGAAAGAGGATGAATAATTACCTAAAATGAGAAGTTCATATCAAAATCAAGGAGTAAATGATATAGCAGCAACTTGAATCCCAGCAAACAACGTTAAATAAATGAATTGAAAAGACTCAAAAAAAAATTTGAGTGGCCTTATGGAAGAATAAAATGACCTATGAGTAATCAACGGGCTAAAATCCTCTAAAATTATAATAACTTAGTTAAAAATAGGTAAAAGGTAAAAGTATATTCTCCTACTATTTATAAAGGAAAAATGAGAAGCGGAAAGGTCTCTTAAAAAATAAAAATAATATCATAAAACATAGTATAAATTTGCATTATCTTGGTGGCCGTTATTTATCCGAGGAATATGCGACCAGATTATTCTCCTGACGTCTCAAATTCAAAGAGAATAGGGGAGTTAATGTCTGGTATTAAATATGTAATAGACATACGACCTAATAAGTGCATGTGCCCCGTTAGGGTAAAGTAAGGACATAAACTTGCTCAACAAAAGGCTTGTGCCCAACGAACTTGGAAAAGCATACGAACCTAGTCGACAAAAGTACCTCATCATCAAACAGCGAAGTTTTGGATGTCAAGACATGATAAAGTTATGATATCCCAGTGATCAAGTCATCCTCCATGAACGACTTGTACCTTTGTTTGTAAATGCTTGTAACGAACGATCTAAATTCTATAAACTAGTTTGTACTATCCATGTCGTTAATACACACCCTGCTATGTACGTAAAGATACATATATATATACCCCTTAAATGAGGAGAATATAGTATATATTCAGTCAATGTCATTTCTTGCTTCTCACTAAAAATCACTAAAGTTAGATACTTAAATTCTCTCCAACCAACCAACATCAACCTAAACACTTTAGGTAAACAACTTACTAAATTAGAAAAACAACCCTTGGAATCTAGTGAGACCCCTTCTTCCAATAACAAAGGTGTCGCTAAAAAGGTTAAATATTTGATTTTTAAACCTTATCAAGTATCAAGATCTTCTCAAAATGAGATAAAATCAAATAAAACTGAGTTTCTAGAAGCCATTAAGGACCTAAAAAACAAGTTGGAGCTTACTAGCTCCGGTTCTAAAATATTTCCCATAATACCATAAACTCCCCAAACACTACCACACTCTTAGAATATTAGTGTCTTACACCAAGATACAAGCACTTCCGATATTAACACCTCAGATGAAGAAGCATTTCAGGAACCATCTTCTAAGGTGGAAAAACTCCACTAGAAAAACCCAACACCTATAGACATAATACCCATTAGGTCTCTAGATTTAGCAACCCAACCAAACCAGATTGTCCAACCAAAATATAATGCTTCTTTCGTCTACGAATGGAATATAGATGGCATGACTGGATATCATATTTTAAACCTATTACAGCAAATGACAATGGCGTCAAATGCTTATAATACACAATCTGGAATATCAGATAAAGCAGTTACATAACTCCTTATAGCTGGCTTTTCAGGTCAATTGAAAGGATGGTGGTATTTCCACCTTACAAAACAACAATAGTTGGATATATTAACTACTATCCAAACTGGAGAGGATGGTAAACCCATTCTCAATCATTTTGGAGAACCAATCCAAGATGCGGTATCAACCTTGATATTTACAGTATCACTGCATTTTATAGGTGATTCTTCACATTTAAAAGACAAAAATTCTGATTTTCTTTCAAATCTTCGGTATAAAAAACTAAGTGAATTCCAATGGTACAAAACAACTTTCCTTAATAGGGTTATGCTTAGAGAAGATTCTAGCCAACCTTTTTGGAAGGAGAAGTTTCTTGCAAAACTTTCAACTCTTCTAGGAGAAAAAATTAGAAATAAGATAAGGGAAAACTTTGGAAACTGTTAGAAATGTTAGTTGTGTATTAGGTGTCTATCATTAGTTAAATATATTAGTTTTGTATTAGGTGTCTTAGTTGTGTATTAGGTGTCTTAGTTGTGTATTAGGTGTATGTCACCTAAGAGTGTCCCTAACTTTGTATATAAAAATGTACTGTCTTTGAATGAAAATTATAAGAGTGAATTCTGAGTTTCACATGGTATCAGAGCATTTGGGTTACAAAATTCAGAATTATTTTTTCCCGTTCAAATTAGGGGCTGATTTTGGGTAAACACAAATTAGGATTTAGTGCATTTTTGGGTTCCAACTCGGAACACCATTTTGGAGTGCACATTTTTCTCACCACCGGCACAGGGAGGAAGCCTATCCGTTGACCGGCCAAACCCCAAAGTTCGGTCACCAGACGAGCCACGAGTGAGCCACACACACCACCATGAATTTCTACCATCTTTCCATGCATCTCACCGCCGGCACAGGGAGGAAGACAACTCACCGACCAACCAAACCCTGAAGCCCGGTCACCAGACGAGCCGTGAGTGAGCCACACGCGCCACTGCGACTTTCTGTCATCTTTCCATGCACCGGCGCGTGACAGTGCATTCATGCAGCATTCTTCTCCAGTTGACCTCGTGTTACTCTCTAGCATTCCCTTGCGTCATCTGTGGTGGTTTGGCACTCATCGCTTATTATTGTTCAGGTTTGGGTTCTTCCAATTTTGTGTTCTTGTTCGTTGCATGTTTGGTCGTTACTGTTGTTGGATTTTTTTTATTCATTTGTTCGCTGCCTTGTCATTTGTATGAGTTATGGATGAAAAGAAATCTAATGTTGTGACGGATATGGTGCCTGTGATGTCTAAAATCACGGACCATAAGCTCAATGGCTGGAATTATTTGGCTTGGAGAAAGACCATTCGAATTTATTTGAGAAGTATCGACAAAGATACTCATTTAACTAATGATCCTCCTAAAGATGATTCAAAACAGACATGGCTTAGAGAAAATGCCCGCTTATTTCTACAGATTCGGAATTCTATTGAGAGTAATGTAATTGACTTGATCAATCATTGTGAATTCGTTAAGGAATTGATGGATTATTTGGATTTCTTATATTCTGGTAAAGGAAATCTTTCTCGCATGTATGAGGTATGCAAAGCATTTTACCGTGCAGATAAACAAGATCAATCACTCACGAATTATTTTATGGAATTTAAAAGGACTTATGAGGAGCTCAATAGTTTGATGCCTTTTAGCCCTAATGTAAAGGTTCAGTAAAGCCAATCGGAACAAATGGCGGCCATGAGTTTTCTTGCCGGTCTTCCCTATGTTTTTGAGACTACTAAGTCTCAGGTTCTTTCTGGTTCTGAGATCTTCTCTTTATAAGAGGTGTTTAGTTGAGTACTTCGTATAGAAGGCACTCCACCTCCACCTACTCAATTAAATGGTGTTTTGGTCAGCCGAATTAATAATTATGAGCATGGACGGTCAACTTATATGAACAGAAACAAAGGAGGCGGTTTGCACGGGTTTGAAACTCGACCACAGGACCTAGGAGGTATTGTATGTCACTATTTTCATAAACCAGGACATACAAAACATGACTGTAGAAAGCTTCAGTACAAGCATCAGAAAGGTCACTCGACTCATATTACATCCACTTCTGATACTTCCGAAAAATCGGTTCTTATCTCTGTAGATGAATTTACCAATTTTTCACAGTATCAAGAATCACTAAGGTCTTCATCACCTTCTTTCATTGCTATTGCTGATTTAGGTAAATCAAATGTGTGTCTTCTTTCCTCATCTTCCAAATGGGTTATTGATTCTGGTGCCACATATCATATGACAGGTAATTCTAGTATCTTTTCTACTCTTCAATCACACACTTCCACCTCTACTATTACCTTAGTCAATGGGTCACCATCTCGTGCTCTTGGGTCTGGCACAATTACTCCCACTCTTTTCTTTCCTTTTTCGTTTGTCTTACATTTACCTAACTTATCCTTTAATTTGATCTCTGTAAGTCAACTTATTCACAATCTTAACTATTGCATCTCATTTTTTCCTGAGCCTTGCTTATTTCAGGATCTTATGATGAAGAAGACTATTGGTAAAGGACATGAGTCTGGAGGCCTCTATATTCTTGACACACCAATATCAAAATTTGTTGCTTGCTCTCGTGTAACCTCTCACTTCGAGGCACATTATAGACTCGGTCATCCATCTCTTCCTTTACTTCAGAAACTTTGTCCTTGGTTTAGTAAGGTGTCTTCATTAGATTGTGAGTCTTGTCAATTTGCAAAACATCATCATCTTAGTTCAAATCCAAGAGTTAATAAACGTGCTAGTGTTCCTTTTGAATTAGTTCATTCTTATGTTTGAGGCTCTTGTCCTATTTTGTCTAAACCTGGATTTAAGTATTTTGTTACTTTTGTGGATTATTATTCTTGTGTAACTTGGTTATATTTAATGAAGAGTCGTTTTGAATTGTTTTCTATTTTTTGCGCATTTTATGTTGAGATTAAAACTCAATTTAATGTTTCAATTCGTACTTTGTGAAATGATAATGCCAAAGAATATACATCAGCTTTGTTTCAATCCTATATGGTTCAAAATGGCATGCTTCATGAAACTTCGTGTGTTGATACTCCATATCAAAATAGAGTGGCCGAACGTAAGAACATACATCTTCTCGAAATTGAACCTGCCTTATTATTTCAAATGAATTTTCTAAACCTTTTTTGGGCTGATGTAGTTTCAACAGCATGTTTTCTTATTAATCGCATGCCCTCATCTGTTCTTCATGGTGAGATTCCTTACAAATTTTTTTTTCCTAATAAGTCACTATTTCTGGTTGACCAAAGGATATTTGGTAGCACTTGTTTTGTTCGGGATGTTCGTCTGCATGTTACTAAATTAGATCCCAAGTCTTTGAAGTGTATCTTCCTTGGTTATTCTCGTCTCCAGAAAGGTTATAGATGTTATTGTCCTAGTCTTAACAAATATCTTGTCTCAATTGATGGTACCTTCATGGAAGACACTAGCCTATTTTTCGTCTTCTTCTCCTCCTACTCGTCAAAGGGAGGATGATGATTTGTTAGTCTATTCTATCACATCATTTTAACATGTCTCTGATCCAGTTCTTGTTAGGCCTCTTATAACTCAAGTCTACTCCAGACATAGACCTTCTAATTCATGTCCTGTACCTACTCCTTCATCATCAGATCCAGTCCAGAACAATGATCTTCCTATTCCATTACGAAAAGGTAAACATCAATGTACTTATCCTATTTCTTCTTTTGTTTCGTATAACTACTTGTCGTCTTCCTCTTGCTCTTTTATTGCCTCTCTTGATTCTATTTCTATCCCTAAAACTATTCATGAAGCCATATCTCATCTTGGTTGGCATCATGCAATGATCGAGGAAATGAATATGTTGGATGACAATGGTACTTGGGACTTGGTTGATTTACCTTCAAGGAAACGGGCTATCGAATGCAAATGGGTGTTCACAGTTAAAGTTAATCTGGATGGGTCAATTGCTCGATTAAAGGCCCGTCTTGTTGCTAAGGGATATGCTCAAACCTATGGAGTGGACTATTCTGACACTTTCTCTCCTATTGATAAATTGACCTCTGTTCGGTTTTTTATTTCTATGGCAGCTACTCACCATTAGCCTTTGCATGAACTAGATATCAAGAATAATTTTCTTCATGGTGATCTTCAAGAGGAGGTGTTTATGGAGCAGCCTCCTGGTATTTCTATGGTAACTTTTCACCACCCCCAACCTAGAACTTACATTGTCCTCAATGTAACAATTGTAAATTAAAGATAAAGAAAACATAGAAGAAATATTACTTATTTCCTGAGAATGTTGCAAGTAGTGATGGAGAAATCCAGGTGCATCCATAATGTTCATTAAAGTGCACACAGACAGATTGCTGTGAACTTCTAACATCTCAACAAATATTTTTAGTTTTAATAATTTAAAAATTATTCACATGTAATTAAACTAAAATAAACAATAGAAATTAAATAAATAAAACAAATAAAATAAAATTACCTAAAATGATGGTTTGCCTCCCATTCAGTGCTTAGTTTAACGTCTTAGCAAGACGTAACTTTATGGTGCTAAAGGTTACTCAGCCATATGCAATCCATTTCAACAATGTTGTTTGGTTCTTCTAAATAAGGCTTCACACGATGCCCATTGACTTTGAATGTTTTTTGTGTCTTGGAATCCAATAGTTCTACTACTCTATGTGCAAATACCTGAACTATTTTGAATGGTCCATCCCATCTTGATCTCAACTTTCCTGGAAACAATCTCAAAGGAGAGTTAAATAAAAGAACTTTCATTCCAGGGTGAAGAGTCTTAGGAACTAGCTTCTTTTCATGATAGCGCTTAGTATGCTCTTTGTATAATTTGACATTCTCATAGGCTTCGTTCCTAATTTCTTCCAACTCATTAAGATGGAGTAACTGTTTTCGCCTGATTTATCTAAATCCATGTTTAACTCTTTAATTTCCCAATAAGCCTTGTGTTCAAGTTCAATTGGAAGGTGGCATGCTTTCCCAAAGATTAACCGGCAAGGGCTCATCCCAATAGGTGTTTTGTAAGCGGTGCGGTATGCCCATAAGACATCATTTCACTTAAATGCCCAATCCTTCCTTGGAAGACGCATAGTATGTTCCAATATTCCCTTAATTTTCCTATCACTTACTTCCACTAAACCAGATGTTTGAGGATGATATGAAGTAGATACTTTATGTGTGATGGTGTACTTGTTTAGTACTCCATCAAAGATCTTGTTACAAAAATGGCTACCTCCATCACTTATTATAGCTCTAGGCGTTTCGAACCTGCTGAATATTAAATCCTTCAAGAATTTAACAACAACATTAGCATCATTGGTTTTAGTGGGGATAGCTTCTACCCACTTGGATACATAATCCACAGCAACCAAAATATATTGAAAACCATTGGATGGGGGAAAAGGACCCATAAAGTCAATCCCCCATACATGAAAGAGTTCAATAACTAAATTAGATGTCAAAGGCATTTCATCTCTTTTGCTTATGATTCTTGTTCTTTGACATCTATCACATTGTGCACAAAACATATGAGCATCTTTAAAAAGAGTGGGACAAAAAAATTCAGACTGTAATACCTTACGAGCTGTCTTTTCACCACCAAAATGGCCCCTACAATGAAGTTCATGACAAAAAGTTAGAATGCTCTTATGTTTTTCTTCATGTATACATCTCCGGATGACTTGATCTTGAACAATCTTGTATAAATAATGGTCATCCTAGAAATAGTCCTTAATAGCTTTAAAAAACCTTTTCTTGTCCAGATATGAAGTGTTAGGTCGCAAAACACAAGTGGCATGATAGTTTACAATATCAGCATACCATGGGTTCAGACCTATTGAAAATAACTGTTCATCAAGAAAGGTTTCAACTATATCTTCATTACTATCATCTTTAAGAGAATTGAAGTCAGAAATCAATCTAGACAAATGGTCAGTTACTAAGTTTTCACTGTCTTTCTTATCCTTGATTTCTAGGTCAAATTCTTGTAAGAGTAAGACCCACCTGATTAATCTTGGCTTGGCATTTGGTTTACTTAATAGGTATCTTAAAGTAGTGTGATCAGAATGCACAATCACTTTAGATCCTACTAAATAAGACCTAAATTTGTCTAAAGAAAACATTATAGCCAAGAATTCCTTTTTAGGGGTGGTATAATTCATTTGGGCATCATTGAGTGTTTTGCTAGCATAGTAGATGACATGCAAACACTTATCCACTCTTTGTCCCAAGACTGCTCCGATAGCATAATCAGAAGCATCACACATTATTTCAAAAGGTAAAGACCAATTTGGTGCCATAATAACAGGGGTAGATGTTAGTTTCTCTTTCAAGGTATTAAAGGCAATAAGGTAGTCATTGTTGAAATTAAAATAAACATCTTTTGATAGCAAGTTACATAAGGGATTAATTATTTTAGAGAAATCTTTAATAAATCCTCTGTAAAATCCTGCATGTCCTAAAAAGCTTCTTATCCCCTTCACAGATGTAGGGGAAGTAGTTTGGAAATCAATTCAATTTTTGCCTTATCAACTTCAATACCCTTGTTTGAAATTATATGTCCTAAAACTATCCCTTGTTGAACCATAAAATGACTTTCTCCCAACTAAGGATGAGATTTCATTCAATGCATCTTTCTAAAATCAAAGTCAATTTATGTAAGCAATCATCAAATGAGTTCCCAAAGACAGAGAAATCGTCCATGAAAATCTCAATGAATTTTTCCACCATGTCCGAGAAAATAGATATCATGCATCTCTCGAAAGTGGCAGGGGCATTGCATAACCCAAATGGCATTCTTCAAAAAACAAATGTCCCAAAAGGACATGTAAATGTGGTCTTTTCCAGATCTTCTGGTGCTATGGGTACTTGATAATATCCAGACAATCCATCTAGAAAACAGTAAAATTCGTGCCCAGCTAATCTTTCCAACATTTTATCAATGAATGGAAGAGAAAAGTGATCCTTTTTAGTATATAAATTTAGTTTCCTAAAATCTATACACATTCTCCATCCAGTGATTATTCTAGTGGACACTAATTCACTTTTGTCATTTTTAACAACTGTTATCCTAGATTTCTTAGGTACCACATGCACTGGACTAACCCACTTACTATCCGTAATAGGATAGATAATTCCTTCTTATAACAATTTAAAGAATTTATTTCTTAACTATCTCTTGCATATTTGGGTTTAGTCTTCTTTGGGCCTCTCATACAGGTTTAGCACCATCCTCCAAGTTGATCTTTTGCATACACATCGTAAGAATAATGCCTCTTATATCCCCGATACTCCAGCCTATAGCTTTCTTAAACTGTTTAAGCACTTTCATAAGTTCCTTTTCTTGGGTTTTGGTCAAGGTTGAAGAAATTATCACTGGATAAGTTTCTCCTTCTCCCAAAAACACATATTTTAAGTGCTTAGGTAAGTCTTTGAGTTCAAGTTCAGGTGGATTGGCCTCTTTACTAGATGAAGAACTGGGTAGATTTAAAAGTGTACTAGATTTTGTCATTACTTTATCATTGTCTAGTTGTTCAAGGTACCCCTTAATTTCCTCATCTAAATCTTCTTCAACCTCTTCAAGTTTAAGAACATTTTCAAGCTTGTCTTCTATTCTGGTTTGGGAAAAGGTGCTTTGGACAAGATTATTCAAAGGGTCAACATCGAATATTTCATCGATGGTAGAAATAGAAGGAAAAGGTAAAGAATTAAAAACTTTAAAATGAATAGTCTCTTCTAAGACTGTCATTGTTAAATTTCCATCTTGGACATCAATAATAGTTTTAGTAGTTTCCATAAACGGTCTACCAAGCAGTATTGTGTGCTCTTTATCCAAGGTTGGATTTTCATGCATATCCAGAACCACAAAGTCAACAGGTATTATCAGTTTGTCTACTTGTACCAACACATCCTCAACTATTCCCTTTGGATACTTAAGAGATCTATCTACAAGTTGAAAGGACATAGTTGTGGGTTTTAAATCTCCTAAATTGAGCTTTAAGAATATAGAGTAGGGCATCAAATTTATACTAGCACCTAAATCAAGCATTGCTTTAGCAACCTTCCTATCCCCCATAGTTATGTTTATAATAAAACTTCTAGGGTCTTTCAACTTAGGAGTAGTTTGGGCTGAAGTACAGCGCTAGAAATATCTGATAGTACTACTCGATCATTTATTTCATACCTCTTTTTCTTAGTGTTCAACTCTTTGAAAAACTTAGCATATGAGGGCACATTCATGATCACTTCTAATAATGGTAAATTGATATTTACTTTAGAGAGCATATTAAAAAGATCATAGAATTGCTTATCTAGTTTTGATTCTTTTAACCGGTGTGGAAAAGGTACTTGCAGCTAGTGTGGTTCTGTTATCTTTTGAATTTTGGGGATTTCAAATGACTCCCCAATGAGTTTTTCAAAAGGCTTGTTAAGTTTAACACTTGTTTCTCCTTTTTGCGTGACTCGAATATCATCTTCTTTGTTATCTAAACTACAAGGTAGATCGTTAGAGATTTTAGGTAAACTGGTATTAACTACCTTACCACTTCGAAGGGTTCTTACATCCTTTGCTTGTTCTGGTTGACTGGGAAACTTTCCTGGTTCTTTCTTTTGCATTTGTTCAACCAGTTGCCCAACTTTAGATTGAATCCTTTTAACCGAAGCCTCCATGGTATTCAACCTTTGATTATTCATCAATTGATTGCCATGATTAACTTGAATAAAAGCATTCAAGCTATCCTCTAAGGTTGGCTTAAAAGATTGGCTTGGTGGGTAAGGGTGGTTTTTATTCGACCTTAGTGTTGGACATTGGGTGTAGGCTGGGTAATTGTTTTGTTTCCAATGATGGTTAGGGTGATTATAGGTGTTTGGATGATACCTTTGAAAGGATTTGACTTCCTCCATGGAATTGACACTAGAATCACAAGTATTTGAACAATTATGAGTATCATGCCCAATTGAAAAACACACTTCACACACCTCTTGATTTGGCATTTGGTGGGTAGTGAGAATTTGCACTTGCTTAGTCAATTCAGCAAGTTGCAAGGTTATCTCATTATCGGAGCCAACTTCATTGACTCTTGCTCTCCTTCTAGAACTTCTTTTTTGGGAATTAGAACCCAACAGCTCATAAAGATTATAGGTTTCCTCTGCCGTTTTTTCTCCCATAACACCTCCAGTAGCATTATCAACAATGTATTGACTCTGCAGTGTCAATCCATCATAAAAGAATTGGTTCTGTAGTTGTAATGGAAAGCTATGATTATGACATTGAATGAAAAGGAGTTTGAATCGTTCCCAAGCTTTATGAAAAGGCTCTTCATACATTTGAGAAAATGTTGCTATCTTCATCCTTAGATCAACAGTCTTTTGATGGGAATAGAACCTACCCATAAACATTTCATATACTACCTCCCAAATTTTTAGAGAACCCGACTGTAGAGTAATGAACCATGACCAAGCTTTATCCTTGAGGGTGTAAGGAAAACACCTCATCCTAAGTTGATCTTCATTAATTGCATGTAGTGGAAAGATTTGGACAATAGCATAGAATTCTCAAATGAAATGCAAAGGGTCTTCATTAGGGACACCGTAAAAGGAAGGCAACAAAGAATAATGAATCTTTTTCCATTCATAATTCCTTGCAGCCTCTTGTAATTGTATGCCGGAAGTTACATTGCCAATGATTGGCATTGTATAATCTTTCATCATTTTCCGCCTATCTTCAGCATCTCACATGGTAATTTATAGTTGAAATTGATTCTCCTCCTATTATGTATCAACATTTAGCTCTTAAAAAAATAGTAGATATCTCTAAGAAAGATTTCTCACTTGACAAAATGTATAGGCTTAAAGCAAAAAGGTGCAGGGAACCTAATTTGTTTTTAAAAATTTTTATTATTATCTTTTTGTACATATTTATTATTATTTTTTTAGAATAAAAAATTAAGTAAAGAGAAAATCTAAATTTTTTTATGCTAAGAAAGGACACAATTTTTGAAACACGAATTTATTTCATTTGACTAAAACAAAGGAAAATATAATAATGAGTGACCTCCCACGTATGACTAAAATTTATCGTCTTCTAGTAAGACGTTGCTTGGAGATTGCAGAATGACAAACTCAATGTCTCCTCTTCATTGAATTTATTTTACCTCATTGGACCATTCAATTAGTCTTTGTTTGTTTTTGCAAATGTTAAACTAACTGTTCTACTTGAACTTCCACCTTTTTTATAGAAGCTTCCACAAAGTCCAACCGTTGATTGGTTTTAGATTGGTTATCTCTACAAACTTGAATAAAAGAATTCAAGTTGTCCTCCAGGGTTGATTTATTGGGAATGCTTCTTGGAATAGGCGGGTGGAATTACTGGCCTGGCTTATTTGAGCTTTGAACGAAAGGAGAGTTGTTTTGCCTCTATGAGAAGTTCGGATGATTTCTCCACCTAGGATTGTAGGTATTTGAATTGGGGTCGAACCTTGGTCTCTGTTGATATGCTCCCAATACATTAACCTGTTCAGTACCATGTCTCATATTGCTATACAAACCATACTGTTCATTATTGGTGTTGGTTTGTGTAGTGAGAAGGGCAACTTGCTTGGTCAATTGAACAAGTTGTTGTTGAACTTCATTGCTGGAATCGATTTCATGCACTCCAGCTTTTCTCACTCGTGAGCTTTTCTGTTGGGAATTAACACCCAACATCTCAACGAGGTTGTACGTCTCTGAGGCAGCCTTTTTCTCCCATTGCTCCTCATGTAGCGTTGTTGACAATGAACTGACATTGTTGCGTAAGTCCATCGTAAAAGAATTGGTTCTATAACTGTAGGGGAAAGCTGAGATAGGGACATTGAGTGAGAAACATTTTGAACCTATCCCAAACTTCATGGAATGGTTTTCCTTCCATTTGAGAGAAAGTAGCAATCTTTCCTCTCAACTATGATGTTTTTTGGTGGGAATAGAATTCTCACATGAATTTATTATAAATGTTCTCCCATGTCATCAGAGAACCTGAGGGAAGTGACATCAACCAAGCTTTGGCCTTATCCTTTAAGGTGTAGGGGAAACATCTCATTCTAAATTGATCCTCATTTAGAATACCGAGGGGGAATGTTTGGACTGTAGCATAGAAGTCTCTAATAAAGGAAAGAGAATCTTCATTAGGCAACCGATAAAAGGAAGGAAGCATAGAAAATGAATATTTTTCAGTTCATAATTCTGAGAAGCCTCACCCAACTGGATAGCGGCAGTTGCCATGCCAATCACTAGTCTTGCAAACTCTTTCATGGTGGTTTCCCTAACATGTTGGTTTTCTTCCATTTCTTTCGGTTCTAGTAAAGGATTAAGGCTTGGTTCTATGTTTTGCTCAAAAATATGTTGATGGTTGGAATCCAGTCTTGTGACAATTTTTTTAAATTTATGAATATTATTTGCATATGGTGTAAGAGGGTTTCCTAAGTATCTCCTACTTCGCATAAACTATTTAACACGTAAATTTAAAACTTCTCTCAAGAAACATAATAAAATAACCAAACAAAAATTTAGAGAAAATTTACATAATATTTAATACAAAACACTAAACAAAACTAGTTAAATCTTAAGTTATTTTTTGATATTATTTGTTTTTTAAAATAAAATAATAAACTAAAGTTTTAATTTTTTTTTCCTTTTTTAAAATTTTTTATTTTATAATTTTTTTTTTCAAACTTTTTTTTAAACTTTTTTTTAAACTTTTTTATAATTATTTTTAAAACAAAATAATTAAATAAATTTCAAAATTTATTTTTTTTATTTTTTTTTTAGTTTTTTTTTCAAAAAAATTATTATTTTATTTATTTGTTTTTAAATTTTTTATGTTTTTTAAAAAGAAACTAATTAAATAAAAAATATTTTTTTTATTATTATTCTTATTTAAAAATTATAAAAGTTTTTCATTTATTTATTATGAAATTTGAAATTTGAAACTTTTTTTTATTTATGAACGTTAAGTTTATTATTACTATTATTGTTATTATTATTATTTTTTAAATGAGAAAAATAAATTATTTCAATTTTTATTAGTTTTTTTGTTTTTTACTTCAAATTTCCAATTTCAAAAATATTTTACTATTTATGCTATAATTATTATTATTATCATTTTTTTATTTATTATGAAAATTGAAATTTAATTTTTTTTAACTAAAAAAAATCAATTATTTATAGCACAAAAAGTTTTTAAAATTTTGATAAATAATTTAAAAACACTATTTCTTCCCCGGCAACGGTGCCACAAACTTAACGAGCAAAATCGGCATCGCTGATCCTGCCAATACTTTGGTTTTATATTTATAAAACTCTCGCAAGTACACGAATCATTTCGTAGAAAATAATAAGTATACTCCCAAGGTCGATCTAAGGAAGGAATATATGTGGTTTTTAATTCATTATTCAAACTTTTAAAAACGAAATTAAATCCTAAACATCTTCTCACGATATTTGGGTTTTTGTGTTTCTAATCTAATAACATAAAAATAAACATAGATACAGATTCGATAAATATTGATGCAAATTCTATCATTTATAATAGTTGAGTATTTATGAATATAATAACTAAGTTAATTATGCTTGCTCATATTATTTAGGTTATTAAAGATATAAATTGATATTTATTGATTCTCTCTTGTTTATATGAATATCACCTTTGGTGGGGTTAGATATTTTTTGTTAACTAAACAAATCAATTAACACCTATGGGTGGGGTTAATAACTAATTTGGTTAATTAAATTAATTTCTTTTTTTCTAAAAGATTGAAAATGAATCATTTAAATGCCACCTTTGGTGGGGTTAGACAGTTTAAACTTTATTCAAGGTGTCCAAATTAAATCTAAGAATTTAATTATCCAAGTACTAATTTTTAAGTTTTAAAACTACTATTGAAAACATGTTGTCAATACATTTTCAAATAATAATTCTTATAAAAACTTTTGAAATACAGCTTAACTCTAACTATCGGGCGATTGTACCAACAAATAATAGAGCACTACTCTAAATTAGACCGGATAACTAATCCTTAAAATATAATTTTGAGATTTAAGTTTTTAATGTAAAATAATATATTTCTCTCTAACATTCTTAATATAAAATCTTAAATAAAAATAAAATCAATTCATTTTAGAGATTTTTACCTATTTATATTTCGCAAGCATAACAACGTTATTATTATATCATGTTTACAAACAACCAGAAAAGTTAAATTTAATCACAGACAAATTAAATATAACATGTAAGAATAAAACATAAAAAATAACTATAAAGAAAATAAAATCCTTATAATACTTTGATGCTATTCATGTTGCTGGAAAATCTCCAAACATAATTTGCACTCTCATTTATTGAATCAAAAAGCAAATAAATTAGAAAAACATAATTAGTTCTTCTCAAAAAGAGAAGAACTCTAAAACTAAGAAAAGCTAAAAACTAAAAACTAAGAAATGGAGAGAAAGAAAGAGAAGAGAATATGTGTTTTTTTGGTGTGATTTGAAGTGAAGAGAATGAGGGTATTTATAGGTGAGGAGGGAAAGAAAAAGTAGGTGAAAAAATAATTAAAAATGGAGAAAACGTGGAGTAGTGAATGATGACGTCATACTGATGACATCATGATGGTGTGAGCACGGAAGCGCGCGCAAATGAGCTTAGCGACGCGTGTAGATCAGGCGCAGATGGGCGCATGCGCGCTCAGAATAGAACAGGGACGCGCGTGGCGCACGCGTTGGTCAGCGTGGCTGGACGGCTACGTGCGTGATTTCCTCTTTTTTGACCCTTTTGACCCATTTTGTCCAATTTTTCCATATTTGTTGACTTTTCCTCATTTATTTTATGAATATATTTGTGATGTATTGCCTCCAGTATTGTTCTTTGAGTCTTTAAGTTACTTTTTTAAGCGAAAATACCTGAAAAACAATAAAAATACATGTGATTCTGAAAAGGAAAATTTATATAAATATATGATAAAATCATATATATATATATATATATATTTATATATATTTAATCAATTAATGTGCATAAAATCATGGTAATTTTAGTATTTTTGAGCACTTATCAGTCGTCTCCGCAAATCTTTGTATGGTTTGAAACAGAGTCCTCGTGCTTGTTTGGAAAATTTAGTCAAGCTATAGAAACGTTTGGTATGATGAAAAGCAAGTCTGACCATTCTGTGTTCTACAAACAATCAGAAGCTAGTATCATTCTTTTAGTTATGTATGTATATGACATTGTTATTACTGGAAGTGATACTACGGGAATTTCATTTCTTAAGTCTTTCCTACATACTCAGCTTCACACGAAGGATTTGGGGATGCTAAAGTATTTCTTGGGTGTGGAAGTCATAAGGAGTAAAAAAGGTATATTTCTATCTTAGAGAAAATATATCCTGGACTTATTAACTGAGATAGGAAAATTAGGAGCAAAACCTTGTAGTGCTCCAATGACTCCGAACATCCACCTTACAGGAGATGGGGAACTCTTTAAAGATTCTGAGAGATATCGAAGGGTGGTTTGAAAGCTGAATTACCTTACCATGACTCGTCCAGATATTGCATATTCGGTCAGTCTTGTTAGCCAATTTATGTCATCCTCAACAGTTTATCATTGGGCAACGTTAGAGTAAATTTTGTGTTACTTGAAAGGAGCACCTGGACGTGGTATCTTGTATGCAAATCATGGACACACTCATATTGAATATTTTTCAGATGCAGATTGGGTAGGCTCCAAAGTGGAAGATCCACATGAGGCTATTGTATTTTCATTGGAGGAAATTTGGTCTCATGGAAAAGCAAGAAGCAGAATGTTGTGTCACGATCGAGTGTAGAGTCAGAATATAGGGCTATGGCACAATCTGTGTCTGAGATAATATGGATATATGAGCTCTTGGATGAAGTAGGTCTTAAAACTTCAATACCAGCAAAATTGTGGTGTGATAACCAAGTTTCTCTTCATATTGCTTCTAATCCTATGTTTCATGAGCGAACTAAACACATTGAAATTGATTGTCATTTTGTTCGCGAGAAAATTCAACAAGGTTTGATTTCTACAGGATATATGAAGACTGGAAAACAACTAGGAGATATCTTCACGAAAGCTTTAAGTAGGGTTCGGGTTGATTATCTTTGTAACAAGTTGGACATAATTAATATCTATGCTCCAACTTGAGGGGGAGTGTTAGAGATGTTAGTTGTGTATTAGGTGTCTATCACTAGTTGAATATATTAGTTCTATATTAAGTGTCTTAGTTGTGTATTAGGTGTATGTCACCTAAGAGTGTCCCTAACTTTGTATATAAATATGTAGTTTCTTTGAATGAAAATTATAAGAATGAATTCTGAGTTTCATAGAAACCATATAATACCATATGATCATCTTACTTATGGTGAATTAATCAATTTTACCCAAAAACAAGGACTTTAGATCTGTTAGGATTTAAAGTTACAAAAACACTTAAAGTGGGAACTAAAAACTACCAGAAAAGAACTAGGATCTTTCTACAAACAGTTTGACAATTCCCTCTCAAAACCAAAACATTGCGAAGGAAATTGCAGTAGGAAGTCATATCATAAATCTTCTTCAAAATATAATCCCAAAAGACACAAAACTTCTTTTGAGAAATTTAGGAGACCTCATAATAATTCTTATAAACCAAACTACTATAAAAAACCATCCAGAAAACCCTTCAGGAAGCCTTATAAAAAACCTAAGACTTTTCAAAAGGACATTACTTGCTACAAATGTGATAAAAAAGGCCACACTTCAATTTTCTGTCGAGTTTCCAGAAAACTCCATGAATTAAACCTAGAATAAGAGGCTTTGCAAAAAATATCTGATCTTCTCATTGAAACCTCATTTGAATTTGAAACCTGGTCTGAAGACTCTTTAGGGGACCAAAACCCTCAATTTGATGAAATGGAAACAATTGACTCTAATTCTAGAAAATCAATAAATGTGCTTACAAAAGAACAACGTCTCAACCTAGACATTGTTCAATATATAAAAGACCCAAATATCCAAAAACAATATCTCGATCGTCTCACTACTTCATTGGACAATGAACAAAATGAAAAATCTTCAAAACTTCCTTCCACCAACATTGGTCGTTATGATCTTACTACCATCCTAGAAAGAAAGAAATAAAATAAAAAATCCACAAGGATCTATCCAATACCTAAAAAGAGAAATCAACACCATTAAGCTTGAAATACAACTGCTTACGCAAAAATAGAAGGAGGACTCTAAAGTAATCCAACTCTTGCTTTCTCGCCAAGACAATGGAGAAAGTAATAGCGATTTTGATAACAAAAATCCCTTTGATCTCCAAAACATAGAAAATGCCTCAGAAGACTTTCTCTTCATTTTAAAAGAAATAACAACAAGGAAACAAATTATCAAAATTACTCTTATTTTCTCTAATAATTTCAAGATTGACACAGTTGCACTATTTGATACTGGTGCATACTTAAATTGTATTAAAACTAGTTTTGTACCAAAACGTTTCCATTTAAAATTAAGGAAAAACTATCTTCGGTAAATAATTCAAAAATGCAAATAGCTGGCAAAGTTGAAGCTAGCATTTTAAACCAAAACTTTCTATTAAAAACCTCATTTGTTCTTATTTATGATATTCATCAAAAACAAAAAAACAGAAGGCTTGAATTTCCATTTTTAGAAAAGCCTAAAACAAGAAATCTTAACATTATAAAAGCCAATTCCATTTATAACAATGAAATTTATAATCTTATAAAAGGTAAAGAAACTGATCTTTCACAACTAAAATAGGAAGTTAACAACTTAATAACTGAGAATGATTTACAGACAAACCATATACAATAAAACATTTCTAAATTCCAACACCTTTTTGAAAAAGAAGTTTGGTCAGATCTTCCAAACGCTTTTTGGACTAAAAAACATCATATGGTTGATCTACCATATGAAAAAAACTTCAATGAAAGAGATATTCCAACTAAAGCTCGACCAATTCAGATGAATGTCGAACTAGAAAAGTTTTGTAGAAAAGAGATCCAAGATCTCGAATCTAAAGGATTAATTTCAAAGACTAGGTCACCTTGGAGCTGTGTTGCTTTCTATGTAAAAAACGCCTCAGAAATAGAAAGAGGAACACCTCATCTAGTGATTAATTATAAGCCTCTTAATAAAGTCCTTAAATGGATTCGGTACCCAATCCCAAACAAAAAATATCTTTTACAAAAGTTATATTCTGCATGCATCTTTTCAAAATTTGATATGAAATCTGGATTCTAGCATATTCATAATGAACCAAAGCATAGATACAAAACTTCATTTACAGTCCTGTTTGGCCAGTACGAATGGAATGTAATGCCTTTTGGTCTTAAAATTGCACCTTCTAAGTTCCAACGAATTATGAATGATATTTTAACCCTTACTCAGAATTTTGTATTGTGTACATTGATGATTTACTTATATTATCCAAATCCATTCAAAAACATTTAAAACATGTTCAACATTACTTCGAGGTTATAAAAAGGAATGGTCTTGTCCTTTCTACTAAAAAAATCTCTTTATTTCTAACCAGGAACAGATTCTTAGGACACCACATATACTGTGGAAATATTATCCCTATAGAACTATCCTTAGAATTTACAAATAAATTCCCTGATAAAATCACTCATAAAACCCAACTTCAGAGATTTTTAGGAAGCTTGAACTATGTCATAGATTTCTACCCAAATGTAAATCGCTTAGCGAAACCCCTCCATAATAGGCTTAAACTAAACCCTAAGCCTTGGATAGATGAACATACTAAAATAGTCCAAAAAATCAAAACCCAAATATTAGATATCCCCTACCTCCACTTAGCAGATCCTAGTCTAACTAAAATTGTAGAAACTGATGCTAGTGACTTTGGATATGGTGGTATCTTAAAACAAACCCAGAGGGAGAAAGAGTTAGTAGTTCAATACACCTCTGGTCATTGGAATGATTGTCAAAAAAATTATTCCACTATAAAAAAGGAAATATTATCAATTGTTTTATTTATTACAAAATTTCAATTTGTTTTATTAAATCATAAGTATTGTTGATTGATTGTAAATCTCCAAAAGAAATTTTACAAAAAGATGTTCAAAATATTGCCTCAAAACATATCTTTGCCAGATGGCAAGCTATTTTAAGTATCTTTGACTTCGATATTGAATTTATTAAAGGAGATACAAATTCATTACCCGATTTCCTAACTCGGGAATTCTTACAAAACAGGTCATCAACCTAACCATGTCCCGGCGTAAAGGAAAATAATAAGCAAAAACTCCAATAAAACCAACCTCATCAAAACCAGTTAGACTATCATCCTCAAAACCTATTATAACCTGGGCAGAAGTAGTCGAAGCTAAAACCCAACAAAATCAAACTAATGATAAAAACCATCAAGTTCAGGAATGGATCAAGTCTCTTACGGAATCCCTTGAACCCCTCAAAGCCCTCCAAAACTCACTCCAAGAAATCGGAGCATAAAACAAGTTAGAAGCCTCAGTCTCTACAGGTAAGATCTCTACAAATGTTAAAAGGGAAGAACCCTCTTCCAAAGATCTTATTACAAAACCTGAAACAGTGAATGTACTCTCTTTCGGTACAATCTATGAAAAGGGAGAATCATCTTCTAAAATAATCCCTAGACCAGGGAAAAGAGAGTTGGTCTCTCAAAAACCATTTTAAAAATCCTATGAGTATATTTTAAAACGAGATGCTCAGACAATTATAACAATTGAACGAGGGTTCCATGACGAGGATCCTTATTTTTCTATTAAAAAAATGTTTGGAAAATTGGTTTTATAAACCATGGGATTTAACTAAAACCCTAGAATATTATCAAAGTATTTTGGAATATACAAGAAGTGTTGAGTTCAAACACTTTTTCTACCAAGATAACCAAATTGAGCCTTCTTATTCCACCTGTAAAATCTTAAAGGTCTTGTCTCCATTAGAATGGGATCAAGATTTATCCAAACTTAAAGCCTTCCCCATCAATCTTAAAACCATCTTACATCATGCCAAAACCTTTAATTACTGGGATTATAAACAGGTCTGGTTCAATTCCTTCTTCATTCAAAACCAAAAGTATAGCCATTCTTGGCTATTCTATTTTAACACCAAAATCGTTAAGCCCAAAAAATTCCCTTCTTAGTTTACCCATTGGTGGCGATTGTTCGGCTCCTTACCAACCATCCTCACCCTTGAGGTCCGAGAAAGTTTTAACCTCTTCCAAAACCTTTATAAACCCAATGAAGCTGAAAGAAAATTCCCAGCTTTATGTATTTTCTTTACAAAATTTTACCTTCCTTGGGTATGCCAATGGTTCATCGAACTAGCACTCAAAGAAGTCACAATTCTAAAAAGAAGATATAAAAAAAATGGTGGACTTCGTTCAATGTCCCAAAAACCATACTAAACCAGCGGTGCATACATGGCTCCACAAAGTTCATGGAACAGTAAAACTCGAAGAAGTGGTTAAAAAAGAATTACTTCCGACATAATACCGGTTCCAAGCTCAAAATGCTCAAGCAAATGCATTACTAATTGCTGCAAAAACTAAGGAATACTTGGGAATTATGCAGCAACTACTACAGGATAAAACAGAGTCTTCTAAACAGTCTTTTAACCAAGATTCCAATGTTTATGCATCCGATGAAGAATCAGAACCTCTCGTCGACCTTGGAGATGAAAATGAAGATGACTACTTTGGGATATTCCTTCCAATTCTATAAAGAGTTAAAAAAAGGGTGATGTTTATGCCTTTATAATGTTTGTATATTCGGGCATGTGTGTCCATATAATATTTGTACTCATATTCGGGCATGTGTGTCTGTATGTAAAATGTATTTTGGGCCTTCGAGTCCATGTGATAAAATTGTATTATTGGACATGTGTGTCCATATTAAAAAAAATGCAAAACCTATCATTATAGTGTTGATAAAAGAAGACAAAAATCTATAGTAGAATGGTCAACAGAGCATCTTTTACTGTAGTAGACAAGGTACTGTTCAAAAACAATACAAACATCTTCAAACAGTAAAAGTGAGGGACAAGGTATTGTTCACAAACAATACAAGCATCTTCAAACAATTCAAACAATAAAAGTGGAGACAAGGTATTGTTCACAAACAATACAAGTATCTTCAATAGTAAGAACTTTGGCTATAAAAAGAAAGCTCTCCTTCTTAGATAATCAAGTTCTTTTTCTCGAGAGCATTTGGAGATACACTTAGTCCTTTCTCTGAAGATCTTTCATTACCCTTTTCATATTAGAAACCCTTCTCACATCTCATTTTTATATCTCCTTGAGTTTTATATAAGTTATCTTTTATTGTAAAACTTTCATTTCAATTATCTTTTATTTTATCTATAAATTTATATTTGTATTAAAACCATTACTGATTAAGCCACCTATCTTGGATATAATATGCTTGCCTTATAAAATTTGTATATATATATATATATATGCTAAACAACTCGAAAAAAGAAACGAGAAAGGAAATATAAGATGTAAGAATGTGAAAAAACAAACAACTTACCTTGTAAAATGTGTTTATTGAACTCTACCTGAGGTTAAGACTTAAGTAACATATATATGAGTAATGAATCAAAAATATTTTAGAAGGCAAAAGTGGGGATAGTGAGTACTAAATGTTGATAGAATAACAAATCAGTTTACAAATTAAATTACCAATTGTGCACATATATTGAGGAGGTATGTTGGCATTCAAATTCTTTTAATCAAGAAATTTCAAGTAATTAATTTGTTAATTACTTAAACAGTTTTATTATTATTATGAAAGATAATGATTTTAAATTGGATATGTTACACATTTTGAGATTACATTACGGTAAATTAGTATATTGATTTTAAAAAATGTATTGTTCTAATATTTAAATGGCCTTCGTAGCGTATTATACTTAAAATCAAATTTAATTGAAATGGTTTAATTATATTTAAATAGATAAAATTAGACTAATCACAAAATGATATGTAATGCTTTTAATGGGTGAAATTATCTTATTATTAAAAGTAGGGATATTTTGGGTTTTTACTATTTAAATAGAAAACTTGTTATTTTATAGTAGAAATAGATGTATAGGAACAAATTTATAACTCCAAGTTTCTTTAGAAAACAAGAATTACATTTTGATTTCAATATAATTCGTTTGTTTTGTTTTTAATCTTTAAAAGTCCTTTTAGCTTAGAATTGCGTGGTTAGTGTATTAGTATTTTTTTTAAAAGTAGAAGTCTTTTTAAATAACTGTATTTAAGTAATTTAAAATTTTAAAAAATATGGTGGGTGTTTTCAGTCGAAAAGTGGGTGTGCTAAGAACTCTTATATATATGTTTGTCATTTTTCATTTTAGAGAATTTTATCTTTCATAATTTTATATAAAACAATCGAATTGCCTAATAATAAAACCATTATTATCCAATGTTATTTTTATTTTATTTTATATAATTTTATCTATAGTAATTTTTATTTAAGATAATTTTATTCAATTATCCAATAATATATCAATATTATTAACTGTTATCGATCTTCTACTAATTTATTAGATTTCACTTTAGGAATCCATTATTATTAAGTTAATATTTAATAAGTAATGAATAATGATTTAAAAGTGGTAAAATGTTAATTATAACAAGTTCTTTTCTAAGTTTCACTCATAAACATTTATCATATGACAAAAATAATTACTAAACAATTAAAAAGTTATCATTAGTAAAAAATAATAATTTATTAAATAATTAAAAGTCATAAAGTTGATTATATTTTATTATATTAAAAGAAAATTATTTGAATTGTTTTGTGTAATTCTTCAAGATCCATACTTTCAATTTTTTCATACATTACATTTCCCAGATTTTATGGATACATATTAATATGTTTTTAGTATCCTTAATATTTTAAAATTTGAATCATTGTTTGTATTTATAAAATTATTTCGTTCTATATTTTAAGAAATCATATAAATTGGTTTATTTAGTCTTGTAACCAGAAAACTGTTTTTTTAGTTTAAAAAAAAATCCTTTTTAAAACAATTAACTTGTTTTTAAAATATCATGATTAAAAAACAAAAATTCAGGAAACACCGCACTTTTTTTTTCATTGTTTTTGAGTGAAACAAATTATACTAAGAGCAACACACTTTGGCGTTGATAGAATTTCATGTTAAAAGAAAGATGCAAGAACGACTGAATAATAAGTATAAAATAGTAAGTAATAATTAATTGATATTGATAGATTAAGTGGTAGTAAGGTAATGTTATATATATTAAGTGTTGTATCTATTATTAATTGAATATAAAGTTAAAAATATGAAACGAATTAATAATTATAAAATCATTTATTAATAGAATGTTAATTAAATTGTATTATTTAGATTAATATATGCAAAAAAATTATTTTTATAATTTTTATATCATCGTGCTTAATTATGATGTCAATTATTGCATCCTATATAATAAAAATAATATATTATTTATAAATTTTAATCCATTAAAAATGTGAGTTTACAATTAATTTTATATGTTTGATTTTTTAATTTTAAAATTATATATATATATATATATATTAATTTTTCTTTTAAATTATGAGAAAATAATACTAAATTTAATATTTAAAAGTTTACGATGAAAATAGCTTTTAAAACAATTTGGCCTCAAGCCTATGATTTTATATATATATATATATTTTAATATCTTCCAAACAGTTCATAGATTTTAAAATTACAGAAACTCTTTTTTAGTTATGATTTGAAAACGGTTTTGAAAATAATTTTTAAATTAAACGGTAATACAAGTCCTAAAGAATGTGTCTTTAAAATTATTATACTTTTTTAAACTAATGTAGTTTTATTATATTATTTTTAATTTAAAGTATGGTAACATTAATATATTATTTGTTATAATGTTTTTTTACAAATAATATAATTCATATTTTTAATTGAAAAATTCAAAACAAGCAATTGACTAGTTTATTTATAGCCCCAGATTGGGTTTTATACGCATATATAAATCTCATTTAAGGTAGGACATTAACTCCTAATTACAACAAAATAAAAAATAAAAAAAGATTATATTTTTATAATTGAAATTATTATTATAATAAATTAATTAATTATAAAAAATAATTGTGATAATATATCATTTGCCATAAAAAAATTTCGGACTCAATGCAAATTTCGCCTTTTGTTTTGTGTGTTATTAGTGCATATTATTCTTTGAATTTGAAAATATGCACCTTTAATCCCTCTTACAAAAATGATGCACTTTAACATTTTTGATTTAAATTAATCATGCATATAGTAAGGACAGTTGAGTCTCTTATTTTTTTATTTATAAGTTCCAAAAACTTGAAATTTTAATACATTTAATAAATTTAATTAAATAATATTTAATTTTAAATATATCTAAATAGTCGTATTTTAATTTAAACGGTATTAAATTAAATAAAGTTCAAAATAAAATACGATTAATTATTTTTACAATAAAAATATATAATATGAAAATAAAAATATTATTTTTATGATAATAAATTTTAAAATATTTTTATTTTTTTCTTTTAAAATGTTATCACAAATATCCTTTGCGATTACTAGGTATTTGGGACTTTGGGTCATTAAAATTTAACAAAATCTTAATTTATAGAAACTTGTCTAACTTACAAAATTTATTAAATTTGTTTTTTTTTAAATAAAAAATTCGTAAAATTTAAAAGTTTGAACACTTGCGTGCCCTGCCGGCCGTCTTGTTTGGCGGCCTCATCTGTTTTCGAAATAATTTCTTACATTAGCCTGAATTGTTTTGTAACAAGATGAAATAAAAGTAACGTTGTCATTGATCTTGCCCACCTTCTTAAGTCAACGATTACTAATAACGATTACTAATAATGTATCATGTTTTCCTCATAAAACGTAACCAATAATAGCTTTTAAACCAATTAATCTCACAGCAATAATTTATTAATTATAATAATATTTAATAGAAATAACGTAAAGTGTATTAATATTAAATGTAAAATTAAAATATTATATATTTTATTATTATAATAACAAAATTTATTAAAACAATACCATTAATTGAATTAACATTTTAAATGAATAATTATAATTTAAATAAATTAAGGAAAAAAATTATATTGTTAAAAAATAAAAACATAAAATGAATATTTATTATTGTAAAAACAAGTCTTTTAATTATTTAATTTAATCGGTTTAGCATTATAATTATTATATTCACCGTAAAAAGTTTCATAATTTTTGAAAAATAATATGTAAATGGTATTTTAATTTTTTAATTTAATATCTATATTCATGTTATTTATAAAAATATGTATTATATGAGCATTCAATTTTAATACGAAATAAAAATCATTATTTTAATGAATTATAAGATTAAAGGTGTTAGTTTTTATAATAAAATTATTAATAATATATAATTAAAATGTTTATTTTAAAAAAATTAATTGTTTTTAATATATTTAAATTTATAATTATAAAATTAATATATTTATTTAATAAAAAGTTTTGAAAATCCAAATACGTGTAGTTTGTCCCACTCATCACTTTGATCTTTCCCAATGAATCAAACCACTTCTACAACTTGTCCTAAAAAAAAAATTTCTTCTACGTAATGGCCGCCCCTTAACTTTATTACAATAGATTTAAAAAAAAGAAAAAATATTACAATAAAGCCAAAATAACGGGGATATGTACCAAAACTAATTAAAGAATAGTCACTCTCCATTCTGTTGGTTGAGGAAGTGTTCCACATTAAAAAAAAACATGGTGGTGGAGTTTTTTTTTAACATTTATATCTTCCACTGTCAAATTAGAAACTTTTAACTTATATCATAATGATATATGTCACTTTAGTTACAAGCTCATTGACGTTAAGTTTTATTAGAAGCATAATTTGAGCTCCCATTTGTAATTTGTTTTACTTATGTTAAAAATGTATATATTTAAGTAGTAATTTGTAATTTGTTTTACGCTCTATTTTTAGTAAAAAAAAATTAATCAGATTAGATCGTTCATATTATTCAAATCAGATCGAATCGTTTGATTATTAAAAATATTATAACTGAATGATTTGATCTAGCTTAATTAACGGTTTTCAACGATTTGGTCCGATTAATAATAAATATAAATATGATACATCTAATGATATTGTTTTGATTAAAATATGAAAAATTTAATTAACGATTTGTAAGAAATGATGTGGAAAATTTAATATATTATTAAAATTGGTTCAATTCAATCTGATTTTTTGATTTAATTTGATTCGGTTCGATTTTTGAACACCCCTAACGAAGGATAACAGAAACATGATAAGTTATTAACTCTTTTTTTATTCCCACATCTAATTTTTTCCGTAATTTGTCACCATTTTTTTTACCAATGCTTTTATATTCTTTTAACCCTTTGTCACATTTACAATCCTTTAATCATGTCCTCTCTTTATGTGCACATAATCATCCATTAAGTACTTACCATCATCCATGTTTAACACCATTTTCTCTAATACATAGTCAAATGTTTCTAGTACTTTTATCCCTCTGTTTCTAAATCATTTCCAGTCTTTAATCCATATGATATTCTACTTACTATTAATATTCCTCCGGCCAATATTGGTATACATAGACCACCAATACTCCCTAATTCATATCAGATATTCACATAAACTAAATAAGGCATATGCAAACCAAAGAAACTTCTCTCACATATTCTATATGAGCCTACATATGTGAGGGAAGTTATTAAAATCCTTAAGTGGAAAGATGCAATGTGAAGTGAATATGATTTTTTTTATTATGGATGGAATATAGGAGCAAGTTACACCACCCAAGGAGAATAAGATTATTAGCAAGGGTTTTTATAACAAAACCCAAAGTTGTTAGACTTTAGACAAATATAAGTCTAGAGTCATAACTAAATGTTTCCAATAAACTGAAGGGGTTGATTATATTGAGACATTTAGTCTAATATTCAAGTCCAATACAATCAAGCTAATTTTAAACTTGGAACTTTCTTAATAATGAAAGATCATACAATCAGATGTTTACACAACTTTCTTGAATGGTGACATAAAGGAAGAGGTTTTATTGCACAACCAAAATAGGATTTGAAAATTCTCAATATCCTAATCGTGTATGCAAACTAAAGAAGACATTCTATGGTCTCAAAAATGCTTCTAGAGCTTGGTACTTCAAACTCGGTGGTTACCTATTCAATTAGGGTTTTCATGTTCCAATGTTGATACATCAATGATGATATATAATTATGGAAATAATTTTTTGGTCATTCTCATCTACGTTGATGATATTCTTTTTACAAGAAACAATAATAGATTTATCTCTAGTTTGATTGATAAAATCTCTCAAAGATCTTGGTGAGTTAAGCTTCTTTGTAAGTGTTGAAGTCACTTATAATAGTGAAGATTAGCTTTTAATTCAGGCTAAATATATCAATGACTTGCTAGATAGTTTTCAAGTCCATAAGTCAAAAGATAGTTTCCACACCTATGGTTGTTAGACAACAATTGTCTAAAACAATTGGTGAATTGTTAGCTGACTCTACACTTTATCAAACAATAATAGGAGCTCTTTAATATTGCATTCTTATATGGCCATAAATTAGTTTTTTTTTCACAATAACAACCTACTTTATCTCACTGAGTAGCTGTCAAACATCTCTTAAGATATCTCAAGGATATATCAAATCATGGCCTCATGTCATAAGTCTTTCATCTTGAGTCTTACAACATACACAGATGTTAATTGAGTTTTTAACAATGATGACTAGAAATCTACTAGAGCCTATTGTGTATTTCTTAGTCACTATCTGGTGTCTTAGAATTCAAGAAAATAAAAAGTAGTCTCTTATTCATCAATAAAAGACGAGTTTAGAGCCTTAGCTCGTGCAATGTGTGAGCTAATGTGGGTACAAAAAGTATAGAATGAATTTAAGGTTAACTTGGTTGCATCTCCAATTGTGTATATGACAATATAAGTGATGGATATATAGCCAAACACCTTGGATTCCATGCCAAAATAAAACACATTGAAATCGATTTTCATTTCATTCATGAGAAGATCTTAAGTGATGCATTGCATGTTGAATACACACATTCTCATAAGAAAAACTTACAGACATACTAACAAAGGTTCTACCTAGATGCACAGTTTTCATAACTAAAATCTAAGCTCACAATTCTTCCAAGGTTTTGAACTTATAGAAAGATGTTAGAGTATAATAAAGCATGTGTGTTTTTTTGTTCCATGTCATAGAGTTTGTTACACTTATATACTTACATTTTATAAATAGCCTTATGTACACACCTGGCATTTTATTGAATAGAATAACTATTCTCTTTTACTCTCAACTCTCTTTCCTCTATTCTTGCATTCTATACATTATCTTCTAAGCTTTTTCTAAAGCTTTCAATAACACCTACCATTTTGTAGATTATAGAAAGGACCAAGAGGTATATATACTCATAAATTATTTTAAAGGTTTGGTGACAAATTAGATTAGAAAGTTTAACATTTTAGTTCATTTGTTTTTTGTAGTATCTTAGAGGTGGAATACGTTAGAAAAGTAAATACCCTACAAAATCAATTAATGGTGGAAATGACAATGAAAATGACTTTTGTCACATTCATTATTAAGTTATTTGAAGACTCGAATGTAATTAAACTGACCATCACTAAAGTCCCTTTGCCAATAGCTTTACGTTGCCACCAATATTGCTATCATAATATATGTATTTCAAAATTTAATGCTCATCAAATCAGACTTCTAAAGTCTTTACTTCACTAACCTATTGAACTTAAGGATATGTTTGTTACAAAGGATTGAACACCTTGGTTATATAATTTGTATACATTCATATATTTGGTTATGAAGTAAAATCATATTGTATATAATAAATAATGTGCAAAGTTCATTATCATCAATGAGACTTAGTCTAAACTGTATATAACACTTTATTTAACCGGTTTTAAAATTTTAATTTTAAAATTATGTGTTTTGATTTTTTCTTTCATTTTAAATTAAAAATAAATATTTTTTAAATTTAAATGTAAGAATAAGATAAAAATAAAGTAAATATTGATTTAAATAAATTATTATACTTAAATTATTTTAATAGTTAATAAAACTTCATAAAATGAATTAAATTCTATTTTAAATATAAATTATTTTATTAAAATATTTATTATTAATTTATTTCAATATATTATACATGTTTTCACTTTTACATAATAATTCTAATTTAATCTAATATAATTATACTTAATCTATTTAATATAATTCACCAAACATTTCGTTACAATAAGAAAAAACCAATTAATGGCTAAAATATGGAACTTGCCTTATCTAATCTAAGGGAGTCCCAAGTTATTTTCCCTTATTTGAAAATAATGTGAAAATGATTCCGACGCTACGTGTATTATTGAGAGAGATAACATTAATTATTGGAATTAGTAAACGGTAGGCTGCAACTAGCTAGGTGCCAAGAATTTCAACAGCTTAAACCAATTATAACATGTGATTTTTGGACACATATTTCTTAGCTAGCCCTTTTCATCCCTATATATTGAGCTCAAATTCATATTGGTAGATACAATTGAGAAGGTTAAGAAAACCTGATCAACATTAGCTTTTTCAATCTTCTTTCTATGGCAACCTTTTCTTTAAGAAACGTCAACAGTCGTCTAATGGCTGGTATAGTGCTCATGCTGGGACTTACCATGGCAATCTTAAGGATAACAGGTTTCCCCCTTATCTTTTCATTTTTAGTATTACCATTGTACACGATATAATTGGTAATAAAATAGTATTTTAGCTTATACATAACATGCATATATATATGCTTAGACAATTTTGTTTTAATTAATTTGCAGAGGCACAAGTAGGTGTTTGTTATGGAATGATGGGAAACAATCTACCACCAGCAAATGAAGTAATAGATCTTTACAGAGCAAACAACATAAAAAGAATGAGACTATATGATCCAAACCAAGCTGCTTTACAAGCTCTAAGAGGTTCAAACATTGAACTAATCCTTGGTGTTCCAAACTCAGATCTTCAAAGTCTAACAAACCCATCAAATGCTCAATCATGGGTACAAAAAAATGTGATAAGTTTTTATCCAAGTGTTAAAATAAAATATATAGCAGTTGGTAATGAAGTTAGTCCAGTAAATGGAGCTGCTTGGTTTGCTCAATTTCTATTACCAGCTATACAAAATGTATATCAAGCTGTTAGAGCACATGGACTTCATGAACAAATCAAAGTATCAACTGCAATTGATATGACTTTAATTGGAACTTCATATCCACCATCAAAAGGTTCATTTAGAAATGATGTTAGATATTTTATAGACCCAATTATTGGTTACTTAGTATATGCTAATGCACCTTTATTAGCTAATATTTACACTTATTTTAGTTATGTTGGAAACCCAAAAGAAATTTCTCTACCATATGCTTTGTTTACTTCCCCATCAGTTCTTGTTTGGGATGAGTCAAGAGGATATCAGAATCTTTTTGATGCTATGTTAGATTCTCTTTACTCAGCACTTGAAGGTGCTTGGGGTGGTTCAGTTGAAGTTGTTATTTCAGAAAGTGGTTGGCCATCAGCAGGTGCATTTGGTACTTCTCATGATAATGCAAGGACTTATCTATCAAATTTGATTCAACATTCCAAAAAGGGTACCCCTAAGAGACCTAATAAGCCTATTGAAACTTATATTTTTGCTATGTTTAATGAGAATCAAAAGGACCCAGAATTGGAGAAAAATTTTGGGGTTTTTTACCCAAATAAACAGCCTAAGTATAATCTCAATTTTGGTGGACAAAGAGATCAATGGGATGTTTCAAGTATAGAGTATAATAACACAGCTTCCATGATAAGTTCCTTTTAGATTGATTTTTGAGTTTCTTGATCTTCTTCTTCCTTCTTCTTGTTTTTTTTTTTTTTAAAAATTTCTGAAGCAATGTTATGTACTTGTGAAAATAAGAGAATCATATATCTCAGGGTCAAAACTTCCCATTAACAGGAAGAAATGTGTAATTTTCCTTAATTAATTGTGATCATAATTTAATATTCATGTTTACAATATTTTTCATCGTAAATGAATATTATTTACATTAATTACTCTTAATTTACACATCTTGGAATAGTTCTTAGCTTTGTTACATAGTATTAATAAATTATTAAAAGAAAATGTCAAATTATGCCTATAGGCTACAGCAAGTGCAAAGGAAATAATTATCAAATTTTAAAATTCACACAGCTAATTGTTTTATCATTTCTAATTAAATTATGTAATGATCCATATTCCATAGTGAGGGATGGTGCCTACTATGCCTAATTTACAAATAGTTTATTATATTATTAATTTATATAACCTAATAATCTTGACGATCTATACGAGTCAAGTATATTAATTATCGAACAATTTTTTTCAATAATATTATGCAAACACAGCATCAAAATCAACATAAATCCGGTTGTGACGAAAATATTGAAACCTTCATTTAATATCACATGAGGTACTCAAATGAGTAGTACATGTTGACCCCATTTTAGAAAACATATAATAGACATATATATATATATATATATATATATATATATATATATATATATTAATAAAATAAGTTTTAATTATATAACATAATTCATTCTCTTTATATATAAAATTTGATTTTTAACATTTTTTTAAAAATATTTATGTTTATTTTTCTAATAATAAAAATAAAAATATATAGTTTAACGTAACAAAAAAAATAAACATATATATTTTTTATTAAAAATTTAAAAATTAAATGAATTAAATAATTATATTTACCTATACAGAATTAATAGTACATAATATTTACTCTCTCTTTTTTATTATTATTATTCACAATAATTTATATGGTTACAAAATTGCTCTTCATAATATTAAAAATTTTCAAATATAATGTGATTGTTGTAAAACCAAGAGCTATTTAATTTTTTTTACTGTTATCAAATAATATTATTAATACTTTTTTAATAAACAAATCAATCTTATTAAATAATATTAATATCTATTAGTAATATGATTAATATTTTAAAAAACCATTAATTATTTATACACCTTTACATACTTTAATTAATTTTATTTTCTTAACTTAAAATATTGTTTTTATTTTTAAAAAAATCTTTTAATACATGAGGAAATTTAATAAAGTCATTATTTTCATTATACTTCTTTTCGATTTAACTTATTTAGTTCACACATAAAAAGGACTCATTTACTTCTTAATAATTCTGGTTCCAAAAAAAATTGATCAACATGCATTAAATGTAATGTTTCTCAGCATCCCTCTAAAGAAAAATGGGCAATTGTTTTAAATCTTCATCAATGATTTTTATTAATTGCTAGCATGGCCAACTTTGAACCATTATCCTTTTCTTTTTTTAATTATTATTATTATTATTATTATTATTATATCAATGTAATGTTTCTCCACACCCCACCAAAGAAAAGATGGGCAGTTGTTTTAAAGATGAATAAATATAATTATTTTAATTAAACTAATTTATATGTTTTAAAATTTAAATTTAATAAAAAATTAAATTAAATCAAATATGGTGATTGGAAATGATTTATTAAAATTATTTTTAAAATCATTTATATAAAGAACTGTTATATATATTGGCTGACAAACAAGACTGGCGATAGTATATACATATATATATATATATATATATATAGCCCATGGTTTCTTATATATTAGGTAAACTTCCATCGAGACTCTCACATTATCCAGAAAGTTTTGGCTAGTTGGCAACAAGAAGAGATATAATAATGCACATCATTGACCTTGACTACGTTTATATGTCAGTGATATATTAATTATCGTGTTTTTCATAACGAGTAAAATTCAGTCACCTATTCATTGAAAAATGACAATTAATTATATATATTTTAATTTTTATTATTATTAAAAAATGATAAAAAAAAATTTCAACCCTATTAAACAGATGGCGTCTTACAATAACTCCAGTGAAATCAATGAAAAATTAAATAAAGATAGAATAAAAAGATATAGTACAAAAATTATTATTTTTCTGTATTTTTTATAATTATATGAATAAAATGTTAAAAACAAATCTAAGTATATAAGAGCTCTCCCTTTCTTATAGTATCAAATATCATATATGTATTGAGTCACGTTACGTACGTACTCATCCCTTTGATATTTCCCTTCCCAATAAATCAATATACGTACTACTAGTCACTAGATTAAAAAAATAAAAATAAAAACTAGTATAGCCGCCACTGACTTCATTACAATAAAGAAAATGCTATTAATGAGGACAGGTACAAAAACTAGATTAAAAATAAAAGGTATATATGAATATTCAATGCAAAGATACACTGCACTCGTAATTTTAAAGTAAGAACTTCGATTTGCCACTTGGTTGTAAGAAAAGCCGCCGCAAGTTGATGATGTACCTAAAATCATTAACTTATTATAGAAGATAGCCGCCATGCATGGTAAGCAGCTAGGGAGAGCATTTTTTACTGTGACTACTAAAATTATGGTCATTCCGCAAAAAATTAATGAAAATTAGAGTGTAATGCAATCTTTTTGTTTATGTCCTTTTATTTTAAGAAAATCATGAAATATTATTAAAAATAAACCTCACTTAATTATTATATTTATTTAATTCATACCATCAAATAATTTTTCCTTTCATTTTAACCACATAACTCATAAAAATTTTAATTTATACAATTATATTAGTCTTTTATATCTAACGGTATCACACGTCGTTCAAAAATTTGAAATAACTTAAACAATTAAATGTTATATTTGAAACAATAATTTATATTTTGATTTGTGATATCGTTAAATGGAAACTAATATAGAATGATATAAATTGAATTTTTTACGATCGAGTTTGGCAATATAAATTAGACAAATAATAATTCAATGGTATCAAAACAAACGTAATAATTTAGTAGTATTTTTTATAAATTTATCCTATTATTAATATCCAATCAATATTAGTGTGAAAATTCACAAAAACCATGTGCTTTTCAATCTTAAAATGTTAAACTAATGATAGTAATCCTTATGTTTACTTATAAACTTCACATTAATATCATACTAAGGTATGTGTATCTAAGCCTTGAAGAATGTCTCTAATTTTTTTTTCATGATTATGCTTTGTTGAATTATCAAACTTATTGGAGAAAGATAAAGTAACATCATCAATAAAAAAAGAGGTTCAGATACTACTTTTGGTGTCACATTAGATTCGTAAGCGTGATAGTATTTTCTTTCTCAGTAGCCCTTTCTTTGGATATATAATTCATAGGGATGTTTTAGGGCTCATTTAGTTGCTTATCACTCCACAATAATGGCATTGACGGTATCTCCACTTTTAGAATCTATCTGAGAGGAGAGCTTAACAACTATCTATACTTCTAATATTTTCACAACAACTATAACTAGTTGGTCAATTTGAGTCTCAATATTTTTAATAACAACATTCGTTTCCTACTTAAGTTTAATGTTATTAGTAGCCATATTAGTTATCAAGTTCTCTATAGACTTACCATGGATGGGTGGAATGGGTTGTGGCATTTGGAATGGGAAGCTAGGTGTGATGTTGAACTCTTTTGTTAGATTCCTCATTGAAATTTGGTTAATCTATATGTCAAGATTTCTCCTTGAAATTTCTTGTTGCTTGATATTAGCTTAAGTATACTACCCAAATTTTAGAGTTTTAGTAGCAATAGTATTTACTAAATCCTCAAGAGACTTACCTTGAGTGATTTGAGTAGGTTGTTGCATTGGAAATGAAAAGCTGAGTGGGATGTTGAAATCAATTGCTAGATATCTATAAGAATAGCTTGGATATTGATGATACCATCATCCAACATTGTACATATTAGAATATGGATCATACATAGGCCTTGGGCTTTCAAACCCATTCATACTATTAGTGTGTTTTCAATTGTTTTGTTGATGTTGATCACCACACACGAAGTGTGTGCAATGAATACGCAAGTATACATATCGCAACAAGTAATATAATAATAAGAAAATATCGTTTCCACAAAGATTATTTTATTAGAAACTAATTTTTAAAACTAATAAAAATAAAAATAAATTTTTTTTGGTGTTTTTATATTTTAAGGAAACAAAATTAAAATAATTAAAAGTAAATAGCAATAATTAATTAAATCAAATTTGGTAACTAAAAAGATATATGAAAAAATATCTATGAATACTTAATCTCCCAATTTTCTAAACATGTGAATCGCTAATATCCTCCCAATATAATTATCAATTAATTACATAATCAATTGAATCTAATCTAACATGTATTCCTCTATCAAGTAAACTACATACCATTTATTAATTAATTTAATCACACTCTCATGCTAATTAAATTGCACACTACTCATTAAGTTCATCAATTATGGATCACACACATAAGGATCATACATCTCTGCCTAGAAACTATACATGTTATTTAATCAAGACAAACAATTAAATAATTCTCTCAAATCTATTTAATTATTTAATTTCCTCTATATATAAATTGTTGGTCAAATAATTAATAACATAAAAATTAGATTAAATAATATAATTAAATTATAACTATAATTGGGGTAAAATTTTAGATCATCACATGGTGAAAATTGGGTTCATAAGATCCATAGATTAATAATTTAACTACACATAATTGTGTTCATAAAGCTCATATTTTTTCATAAAAAAGAGATAAAATTTGATAAACAAAAGAGTAGAAAAAGAAATACAATCAATATATTAAATTGTAGTATTAATTTTCTCTTGAATGTCCACCAAAATTGTGTATTCTCTTGAATTTTTCTCTCTTTTTAGCTCCAAAAATTGATCAAAATTATGCTAATTGAGGCCAATTAGGGTTTATAGAGTGATTAAGGGCTTAAATAAAGTTCAGGTGCAATCTAGACCATCCGATCAACTTTAGATCAAAGGTTACGATCAAAACTGATAATTTCAGTCAATCATAGTGCAACACGTGGCAAGGGAAATTCATTGGGCAAATCAGGGAACGATGCGTGGCAGGGGAGACCGATCATAGTCAATGCTCGCTAAGTCAGCAACATGTGGCGCGACGTGATTCACTGAAATAGATGGCGTGGTGCACGGGTGGCATATGTAGAGCAATGGCATAATGACACGCGGCATGGCACGTTGACTGATTTTCAAACTCTAATTGAATGTCATGTTGACACATGGCACATGTTTAATCCTCCCCACACACAATATGACGTGATTCGCAGAAATAGATGGTGTATGCATGGCTTGCCCAATCATCTCATATGTCTGCATGGTATGCCACGTGGTAGCTCTTGATTGGTTCTACGTTAAAAATTCATAAAAATCTAGAAAAATCCCAAAAAAATCAAAAATTATATTTTGACCCCTTTTTCATTAAAAAGTTTATATTTTAATATTTTTGACCCAAAAAATACTATTTATTGAATAAAACAAATAAATATTAAGTAAAAAAGTGCGCTAATGACTCTATTTTCATAGAGTCATCATATGTTCAAAGTATTGTAATGAAAATTCATTGTATGTAGGGTATGCTACTTCCATGTACATACATTTTCTCTTAACAATCAACACTTTAAGAAAATTAGTTCATAAAATAATAAAATAAAACTAATCCTAAACCTAAACCTAAAAATCAAAACAATAAATAAAAGATGAAAAATTTAAAGATAGAAAACAAAACTAGCAATTATTAGTAAAACTGTTAAACCAATTCACGACAACAGCATCGAAAACTTGATACAATTGAGAACACGTAAGTATATATGATCACACACAAATGATAAAAATTTAAAAATAAAGATTGGCATATCCTCGAGGATTAGTAACAATGTATACTCCTAATTATTAGTTTGTTAGTAAGTTAGTTAAAGTTAGACAAGATATAAATATATTCATGCAACAAATTAGTTAATGTCTCTAATTCACACATGCGTAGTTTTGACATTCAAACATGTAAGGTCTATATAAATGTTGGCAATATTCGTAAATAAAGTATACAAATGTAGTTTTTGTTTTTAGGTGTGTCTTTCAAGAATATTTTTAAGCCGGAAAAACTATTGAGCTCCAACGATTACGATTCATGTATATCTCTATTCTTATGCACGTAACAACATTTTGAGATTAGGTTACTCAATCGATTGATACATGTCTAGATCAATCAAGCTATGTAGATTGATTTAGAATCGATCTACTCAATTTAAAAAAGTCATGAATTAATTATTTAATTGACTAGATCAATCAAGTAATTAATAGTTAATTGATCGAGCACTAAATCAATCAATTTATTAGTTAGATTGATCGATCCTATTTCAAATTTAATTATTTATTACACTGAACCGATCCAGAATTGACTATATTAATCAAACTATGTACTCAATTGATCAAGAATATGTTATATCGATCAAGCGACCAGGACTTTGATTTTCAAACCAATTTTTATCTTGAATTGAATTGGCTTTTAACTATATTGTCTTTTTTAAAAAACTTTTTTAACTAATTTTATGGACAATATAGTAATTTTACTTTGACCTAGTGCTTCAAAATATTCTATATATACAAATCTTAGCACACAATCTTAATCAACCATAAAAAAACATTATTTTCTTCATCTTAATCTCTCTCATATTGTTTCATGGAATTTTTATGGATTTTTATTTTAATTTTTAATGTAGGACCAATCAGGAGCTTCCACGTGGCATGCCACGTAGGTAGAGGAGCTGATTGGGTAAGACACGTAAATGCCACATAAGCACGAAGAGCAAATCACGTTGCACTGCATGTGAGGAGGATGAAACAAGTACCACGTGTTAGCACGACATTCAATTTGAGTTCAAAAATCGATCAACGCACCATGCAACGTGTCGCTGCGCCATTGCTCCGCACGTTCCACTCATGCGCCACCCCATCCATTTCCATGAATCACATCACACCACATGTTGCTGAGTCAGTGAGCATTGACTTTGACCAGTCTCCCCTATCACGCGTCGCTCCTTGATTCGCCCAATGAATTTCCCATGCCACATGTAGCGTTGTGATTGGCTAAAAATGTCAATTTTACTTGTTTTGATCATAGCTCTTGATCTGAAGCTGATTGAACGATTAAAATTGCACCTAAGCTTTATTTAAGCCTCTAATCACTCGATAAACCCTAATTGGCCTTTATTAGCATAATTTTGGAGCTAAAAAGATAGAAAATTAATACATAAAAATTCAAGAGATGACACAATTTTGGTGGAGATTCAAGAGGAGATTAATACTACAATTCAAGATATTTATTGTATTTCTTTTTCTACTCATTTCTTTATCAATTTTATGTCTTTCTTTATGAAAAATATGAGTTTTATGAACACAATTATGTGTAATTAATTTATTAATCTAGGGATCTTATGAACCTAATTTTCAATATGTGATGATTTAATATTTTACCCCAATTATAATTATAATTTAATATGATTTATATGATATTAATTGTTTGCCCAACAATTTATCTATAGAGGCAAGTAAATAGATTTGATAGAATTATTTAATTGTTTGTCTTGATTAAATAACATGCATAATTTCTAGGCAGAGATGTATGATTCTTATGTATGCGATCCATAATTGATGAACTTAATGAGTACTATGTAATTTAATTGGCATGAAAGTGTGTAGTTTACTTGAGAGAGGAATACATACTAGGTTAGATTCAATTGATCGTGTAATTAATTGATATTATATTGAGGGGATTTTAGCGATTCATATGTTTAGAAAACTGGAGGATTAAGTATTCCTAGATATTTTCTCACATATCTTCTTAGTTTTCAAAACTAATTTAATTAATTATTGCTATTTAATTTTGCTTCATTAAAATATAAAAAACACCAAAAAATTAATTTTTGTTATTTTTAGTTTTAAAAATTAGTTTCTAATAAATTAATCTTCCTCGGAACGATATTTTCTTATCATTATATTACTTGTTGCGATACGTATACTTGCGTATTCATTGCACACACTTCCTATGTAGGAATCAAGTTTTGGGCGCCGTTGCCGGGGATCATAAATATTAGAAATTAATAAAAAAGAATATCATTTTTTAATTTATTTTTCTTTCTTTAATTTTAATTTTAATTTACTTATTTTTTTATTGACTTATTTGTTTATTTATTTTAGTTTACTTATTTGAACCTTCAAAAGATTAACCAAAGATGAAACTTGAGCTGTAAGTACTATGATATCATTTACCTTATACATTTCAGCTACTCTTCTAAGAGATTGAAAATGAACCATTTAAATGCCACCTTTGGTGGGGTTAGATAGTTTAAACTTTATTCAAGGTGTCCAAATTAAACCTAAGAATTTAGTTATCCGAGTACTAACTTTCAAGTTTTAAAACCACTACTGAAAACATGTTGTCAATACATTTTCAGATAATAATTCTTATAAAAACTTTTGAAATAGAACTTCACTCTAACTACCGAGAGATTGTACCAACAAATAAAAGAGCACTACTCTAAATCAGACCGGATAACTAAACCTTAAAATCTAATTTTTAGATTTAAGTTTGTAATGAAAAATAATATATTTCTCTCTAACATTCTTAATATAAAATCTTAAATAAAAATAAAATCAATTCATTTTAGAGATTTTTACCTATTTAATATTTCGCAAGCATAACAACGTTATTATTACATCATGTTTATAAACAGCCAACAGAGTTAAATTTAACCATAGACAAATTAAATATAACATGTAAGAATAAAGCATAAAAAATAACTGTAAAGAAAATAAAATCCTTACAGAACTTCGATGCTATTCTTGTTGCTGGAAAACCTCCAAGCGGAATTTGCACTCCCATTTATTGAATCAAAAAGCTAATAAATTACAAAAACATAACTAGTTCTTCCCAAAAAGGGAAGAACTCTAAAACTAAGAGAAATCAACTAAGAAAAGCTAAAAACTAAGAAAAACTAAGAAAAAAGAGAAAGAAAGAGAGAAAAGAATGTGTTTTCAGGTGTGTTTAGAAGTGAAGAGAAGGGGGGTATTTATAGGTGAGGATGGGGAGAAAAAGTGAGTGAAAAAATGTTAAAAAATTGTGAAAACGCAGAGTGCAATTACTGAGGTCATTGATGACGTCAGCATGACGTCATGGGGCGAAATGGCAGCGGCGCGTGCTGATGCGCGCGGACGTGGGGTGCTGCATGCGGGAGTGGGCGCTGGCACGCGCGGGTGGCTGGGCGGCGCGACGGCGCAATTTTCTCATTTTTGACCCATTTTGTCCAATTTTTCCTTATTTGTTGATCTTTCCCCATTTATTTATTAATATATTTGTGATGTATTGCTTCTAGTATTCCTCTTTGAGTCTTTAAGTTACGTTTTTAAGCGAAAATACCTGAAAAACAATAAAAATACCCGTGATTTTAAAAAAGGCAAATTTATATAAATATATGATAAAACATTTAAATATATATATTTTTAATCAATTAATGTGGATAAAATCATGGTAATTTTAGTGTTTTTTTGAACACTCATCAACCATCAATCATTTCCACCACCTGGTTTTCAACAACCACAGAAATCACAAGTCCAAGAAAAGAAGCCACCTATTGAGGATAATACAAATGCTTTAATAGGGATGATGAAAGACTTCATCCAATCAGTAAATACAAAAGTGTCCACTCAAGAGGCTTCAATTCAAAATTTGGAGAACCAAATGATGAAACTTGCTAAAGCTATAAATCAAAGGCCTCATGGTAACCTTTCAAGTGACATAACTGTAAACCCAAGAAAAGAAGGTAAGGACCAATGTAAAGCCATAGCCTTGAGGAGTGGTTAAACTTTAGAACAAAACATAGGGTAGAAAAGGATGAGGAGAAACATGAAGTTAAAAAGAATGAGGAGGAAATAATTTAGCCAAAGAAAAACAACCTTTACAAACTCATTATTCCTTTCCCTCAAAGGCTGCAAAATAAAAAGTCAGATACGCAACTTTCAAAATTTCTAGAAGTCTTCAAGAAGCTACACATAAACATACCATTTACAAAGGCACTTGAACAAATGTCATCTTATGCCAAATTCATGAAGGATATACTATCAAAGAAAAGAAGTCTTGGAGATCATGAAACAATAACCTTGACTAAAGGTTTTCGTGCCATCCTTAATAGAAAACTACCACAAAACTGAAAGATCTAGGTAGTTTTGACATCCCTTGCACTATTGAGGAATGGTAAAGAAAAACCCACTTCGGTAACATTACAAATGACGGATAGATTGATTAAGAGACCTTAGGGTATGGTAGAAGATTTGTTAGTAAAAGTAGACAAATTCATATTTCTGACAGACTTCATTATGCTAGACATAGAAGAGGTCTGTGACATTCCTATCATACTTGGTAGTCCATTCTTAGCAATCGGAAGGGAACTCATTAATGTACAAAAAGGTGAACTTACAATGAGAGTGCAAGATGAACAAGTAATAATTAAAGTTTTTAAAGAATTTGAACCCTCTAATATTGATAATGCTAATGAATGTTTAAGGATAAATGTTACTGATTGTGGGAATAGCTTAAAAGAATCTATTGAGTTGCCCAAACTTAATACTTTAACACATGTTGTTGTAAACAAGGACATAAACTCACCAGAAAACAACTCAACCTATTATAAATTTGAAATATGGCATCAAAGGTTGATATTGTGAACTGTGTGAACTTTTTGAAGGAGACATCTCTCATGTATGTATCAAAAGCGATTATGGAAAATTTTGAGATAGGATCTAAACTCAAATCATCAATTAAATGGCCACCAAGTTTAGACCCAGCACTTCTACCCTCTTATCCCCGATCAAGTATGAAAGTGAAAGGGTCTAATGGAAAGGTAAAAAAAATGTTGAAAATACATAAATTGGATGAGTTACGATGGAGTGCATATAAGAATGCCAAAAATTTCAAAAAGAAAACTAAAATATGGCATGAAAAGAAAATTGAGCACCATGTTTGTGAACCAGAGCATAATGTATCATTGGACAAACAAGACTCAAACTATTTCCAGGCAAACTCCAAAGTAAATGAATAAAAAAGGATGTGCCTTAGGACTTGATAGGACCGTCTAGTCAAGGACGTTAAATGTGACGCAGGTTGGGAGGACACTCAACGTTATTTTACTTATATTTTTATTGTTTTTTTTTTTGTAGGTGAATAAATGTGGAAAGCAATGGTGTAACAAGAATGAGAATTTCAGTGAAAGATGTGGTGTGCCATGATTAAGGAAGTTTTTCTTTTCTTTTCATATTTATATGTGCACATTGGGGACAATGTGTAATTTAAGTTTGGGGGAGGAAACTTTATTCTCTACATTAGTATTTAGTATGCATTTTAAATTTTTAGGGAATGTTTTTAATTTTTAGGTTGTTTTTAATTAGATTTGGGTAGAAATTAATAAATATATGGAACTAAATGCATGCATGCTTGATATAAAACATATGAACTCAATGATAAAATTGGTTGTCATAACTAGGATAAGGAATGTAACATATTTGTTAAGATATTTACATTAATCATGTGATATGCTTGCTAGTTTTGATTGAATTGATTCAACTTTTATGCACATGTTCATGATTGATTTTGGTGTGCTTAGTGAGAGAAAATTTGTAGTGAGTTATGTGATTCAATTAGATCTACTAAGTTTTAGAATCTATTTGATCATCCCTTGAAGTGAAAACCTAAATAGTATTTAGCAAGAGAAATGATTTAGGCCTTATTTGGATCGATTGAGCCTTTCAAGCTAACCATTGTCAATATCTTTAGTCACCCATTTGAGCCTAACAAAGAACCATTCATATCTTTAAGTCACATTTAATGCCTAACCAATAAGTATTACCTTTATCCTTGCACATTTAACTTGTATGAAAAGAAAAAAAAATGAAATAATGTATTATGCTATAGACTAAGGTGAAATGTAATGCACCCTATAAAAAAAGAAAAAAAAAGGAAGAATAAAATTTTACAACATAATTATCTCTCTAAAGAAAAAGAAAATAGAATTGAAAATAAATTTGGGGGTGTTGTTAAGTTACAAAAAAGGAGAGAGAAGGGGGGAGGGAGAGAGAAAAGAAATGTTAAACAAAAGAATATGAAAAGAGTGTCAAAAGAGGGTACACTAAAATATCAAGTTAAAGCTCAATTACAGTTAAAAAGTGCATAATGAAGAAAAAAAGAAGCCAAGGTGTGGAAAGAGCCTAAATTTTTTTCATTTATCGACCCCTACCTAAGCCTTACATTATAGCCATGTAAATTCCCTATTGATCTTGAGCTAAGTGTATATTTATATTAGTGGAAAGGGATGTGAAAAATAGACTTATGAAACTTATTCTAAGATTGAATTTTTTAGCATGCTCATATAGGTTGATTTCATGAGTGCATTCGATGATATCATATGCAGCACACACATATGAATCAATTTGTCAAAAACCTTGTATATCCTTGTATTGATGGAACGTTGATTGATGATTATGTGAACCTCTTTATCATAAAATTGTACGACTTTTGAGAGGGATAATTTTCGTAAAATAATGTACTACCCAAGTTATTTTATTTAGTTATACTTGGCTTTACTTGAGGACAAAAAAAGAGTTAAGTTTGAGAGTGTGATAACTCTATGAAAATAGAGTCATTAGCACATTTTTTTACTTAATATTTACTTGTTTTATTATTCAATAAATAGTATTTTTTGGTCAAAAATATTAAAAAATAAACTCTTAAATGAAAAAGGGTGAAATTATAATTTTTGAAATTTTTGGGATTTTTCTAGATTTTTTTTAATTTTTAATGTATGACCAATCTAGAGCTACCACGTGACATGCCATGCAGGCAGAGGAACTGACTAGGTAAGCCACACAAGCACGGAGAGAAAATCATGTCGCACCATGTGTGAGGAGGACAAAACATGCACCACGTGTCAACACAACGTTCAATCTAAGTTCGAAAATCAATCAACGCATCATGCCATGTGTCGCTACGCCATTTCTTTACGCATTCCCCTCGTGCACCACCTCATCCATTTCCACGAATCACGTCGCGCCAGATGTTGCTAAATCATCGAGCGTTGACTCTAACCGGTCTCCCTTGCCACACATTACTCCATGATTTGCACATGAACTTTATTTAAGCTCCTAATCACTCCATAAACCCTAATTGACCTCCATTAGCATAATTTTGGTCATATTTTGGAGCTCAAAAGATAGAAAATTAATACAGAAAAATTCAAGAGACGACACAATTTTGGTGTAGATTCAAGAGGAGATTAATACTACAATTCAAGTTATTGATTGTATTTATTTTTTTACTCTTTTCTTTATCAATTTTATGTCTATCTTTATGAAAAACATGAGCTTTATGAACACAATTATGTGTAATTAATTTATTAATCTAGGGATCTTATGAACCCAATTTTCACCATGTGATGATTTAATATTTTACCCCAATTATAATTTTAATTTAATTATATTATTTAATCTGATTTGTATGCTATTAATTATTTGGCCAACAATTTATCTATAGAGGTAAGTAAATAGATTTGACAGAATTATTTAATTGTTTTTCTTGATTAAATAACATGCATAATTTCTAGGCAGAGATGTGATTCTTATGTATTTAATCCATAATTGGTGAACTTAATAAATAGTATGCAATTTAATTGACATGAGAGTGGGATTAAATTAATTACTATATGGTGTGTAGTTTACTTGAGAAAGAAATGCATACTATCTTAGATTCAATTGATCGTGTAATTAATTGATATTATATTGGAGGGATTTTAGCGATTTGCATGTTTAGAAAATTGGGGGATTAAGTATTCCTAGATATTTTCTCATATATCTTTTTAGTTATCAAATTTTATTTAATTAATTATTGCTATTTAATTTTAGTTATTTTAATTTTTCTTCATTAAAATGTAAAGACACAAAAAAAAATCGATTTTTATTATTTTTAGTTTTAAAATTAGTTTTCGATAAAATAATATTCGTAGGAACAATCTTTTCTTATCATTATATTACTTGTTGTGATATGTATACTTGTATATTCATTACACATACTTTGTGTGTGGTGATCAAATGGCAACTAGAAAGAGACAAGCAAGTGAAATAACTCATTTTTGTTATGTTTTTTTAAATAAAACCAAGATATCTTAATAAAGCTTTAAAAGATGAATTCAAAATAAATGTCATACAGGATAAACCAGCTCAATTCATTAGGAATGATGTTTGGAATTTAGTATCTAGACCTAAATACAAAAATATCATAGAAACTAAATGGGTGTTTAAAATAAATCTAATGAACTTGATTTTGTGATTAGAAGTAAGACTAAGCTAGTTGTGCATAGATATAAACAAGTGGAAAGAATTGATTTTGATGGGACATTTTCTTATGTAACTTGGTTAAAATTAATTAGAATTTTACTTGCCATTGCATGCTTTATGGAATTTAAATTCTTTCAAATAAATGTAAAGTCTTCTTTAAATAGATTACTTAGTGAAGAAGTCTATATTAAGCAACCATAAGGTCTCATTAACCCATAATTTTCAAAACATATTTATAAACTCAACGAGACTTTTTATGGTTTGAAACAAGTCCATGGTGCTTGGTATGAGAGACTTACAACTTATTTTTTGAACAAGGGATTTATTCGAAGGAGAGTTGAGAAGACATTTTTATTAAAATGACCAAAATAAGATATATTTATGGCATAAAAATATGTCAATGATATAATTTCCAAGTCAACATCCAATCCTTTTGTTAATGATTTTGTGAACATAATGACTAGTGAATTTGAAATGTATACGATGGGTAAGCTCACATATTTTCTTCTTTGCAAATTAAACAATGAAATAATGTAATCTTTATTTCTCAAACCAAGTATGCATGTAATTTAGTTAATAAATTTGGACTTGAAACAAGTAAACATTTGAGAACCCCTATAAGTACTAATACCAAGATTTCAATGAATGAGTCAAGTAAGAGCATTGATCAAACACTATATAAAAATAAGATAGGACGTTTGCTGTAACTCATAGCAAGTACACCTGATATTGTTTTTAATGTTGGTGATTGTGCCCACTATCAATCAAATCCTAAGGGATCACATATTTACCATGTTAAAAGGATCATCAGGTATGTCTCTGGAACAAAAAACTTTAGCATTTGGTTTACTAATGATACTACATGTGAAATTAATGGATAAACAGATTTAGATTGGGCAAGAAATCATGATTTAAGAAAAAACACTTCAGATGAATGTTTCTATATTGGGAAAAATCTTGTATCATAACACAATAAGAAACAAAACTCCATCTCATTATCTATTATAAAGGCAAAATACATTGTTACTGGAAGCTCCTACATAACTTTTGTGGATGAACAATATGCTTTAGGAATATGGCTTTGAACAAGATACAATTCACCATTACTGTGATAACACTAATGCTATAAATATATCTCTAAAAATCCTAGTTTTCATTCTTGAACAAAACATATAGACATTAAACATCATTTCATTAGGGAACTAGTAGAAGATAAAGCTATATCCCTTGAGTTTGTGCTTTTTGAAAGGTACTTAATTGATTTATTCACTAAGGCACTTGATATCGAAAAATTTGAATCACTTAGAAGTCCTTAGGAATTTTTACTATTGATTAAATTTTTATAGTATCTTTTTATTTTTTTTAGAATATATATAAAAAAGTGAAGTATACTTGCTTTAATTTAACACGAACATTACATACTACTTTCATATTTTTTACTGACTATACATTACGCAAATAGATATTGTGACTTGTGCATTTATATATTTGTCATATCTAGTGATCGATGTCAACAAGAACCTATTCACACACTCAATGGTTATATAAGTATGTCATGTTAGAAATTTATAAATAATTATTTTAGATTTTAAGGCATGAGATGACTTTGATTGTGAAAATTATAGTTGAACTCTATATTTCACTATATATAATGTTGCTATAGAGAGACACTTGGCTTTGAAATGACTATCTATTATGATATGTGATAGCTACCGTCGTTAGCGAAAAAGGATACCTCATTGATGAGCGAAAACCGACATTGTCGATTCTTGCCAATACTTTGGTTTTAATATTTATAAAACTCTCGCAAGTGCACGAATCATTTCGAAGAAAATGATAAGTATACTCCCAAGGTTGATCTAAGGAAGAAATGTATGTGGTTTTTAATTTATTATTCAAACTTTTAAAAAAAAAATTAAATTCTAAACATCCTGTCACGATAGTTTGGTTTTTGTGTTTCTAATCTAATAACATAAAAAATAAACATAGATACAGATTCAATAAATATAATCTAATAACATAAAAATAAACATAGATACATATTCAATAAATATTTATGCAAATTTTATCATTTATAATAGTGGAGTATTTATGGATATAATAACTAAATTAATTATGCTTGCTCATATTATCTAGGTTATTAAAGATATAAATTGACATTTTATTGATTCTCTCTTTTTTATATGAATACCACCTTTGGTGGGGTTAGATATTCTTTGTTAACTAAACAAATCAATTAACACCTATGGGTGGGGTTGATAACTAATTTGGTTAATTAAATTAATTCTTTTTTCTAAGAGATTGAAAATGAACCATTTAAATGCCACCTTTGGTGGGGTTAAACAGTTTAAACTTTATTCAAGGTGTCCAAATTAAACATAAGAATTTAATTATCCGAGTACTAACTTTCAAGTTTTAAAACCACTACTGAAAACATGTTGTCAATACATTTTCACATAATAATTCTTATAAAAACTTTTGAAATAGAGTTTCACTCTAACTACCGGGCGATTGTACCAACAAATAAAAGAGCACTACTCTAAATTAGACCGGATAACTAAACCTTAAAATCTAATTTTCAGATTAAAGTTTGTAATGAAAAATAATATATTTCTCTCTAACATTCTTAATATAAAATCTTAAATAAAAATAAAATCAATTCATTTTAGAAATTTTCACCTATTTAATATTTCGCAAGCATAACAACATTATTATTATATCATGTTTACAAACAGCCAGCAGAGTTTAATTTAATCACAGACAGATTAAATATAACATGTAAGAATAAAGCATAAAAAATAACTGTAAAGAAAATAAAATCCTTACAAAACTTCGATGTTATTCTCGTTGTTGGAAAACCTCCAAGCGAAATTTGCACTCCCATTTATTGAATCAAAAAGCTAATACATTACAAAAACATAACTAGTTCTTCTCAAAAAAGAGAAGAACTCTAAAACTAAGAGAATTTAACTAAAAACTAAGAAACAAACTAAGAAAAGCTTAAAAACTAAGAAATGAGAGAAAGAAAGAGAAGAGAATAATGGTTTTGAGGTGTGTTTAGAAGTGAAGGGAAGGGGGTATTTATAGGTGAGGATAGAGAGAAAAAGTGAGTGAAAAAATGTTAAAAAATTGTAAAAACACGGAGTGCAATTGCTGAGGTTATTCATGACGTCAGCATGACATCATGGGGGCGGCTGCGCGCAAAAATGGGGCGAAATGGGGATCGGCGCGCGCGGAGGGCAGCTGGGCGCGCATAGGCGCACGTGGAAGGGCAAGGCGCACGCAGCTTGGTGCGGGACTGGGGCTGCTGAGCGCGCGGCTGGGCGCTGGCGCGCATGCGGCTGTGCGGTGGGGCGCGGCGGCGCGATTTTCTCCTTTTTGTCCAATATTTCCGTATTTGTTGACCTTTCCCCATTTATTTATTAATATATTTGTGATGTATTGCTTCAAGTAGTCCTCTTTGAGTCTTTAAGTTACATTTTTAAGCCAAAATACCTGAAAAACAATAAAAATACCCGTGATTCCAAAAAAGACAAATTTATATAAATATATGATAAAACATATAAATATATATATTTTTAATCAATTAATGTGCATAAAATCATGGTAATTTTAGTGCTTTTTGAGCACTCATCACTCATAACTAGTACGAAAGTCATTATGCTAATTATATTGGTTTGTGCATATTTTTTTTGCAAAACAAAAATAAATAATCATTCCCTCACACAAAATAAAAAATAATATGATAAAATTAAGAAGGAATACAAAAAAATTAATTAAATTTCTCTCTTAATAATTTTTTTTATTACGTGCAAATGAATTTAACTGAAATTTTTATATGATTGATAATGCTCATTTCTTTAAATCTTTCATAACTGATCATATATGAACTAATTGGCATACAATTGTAGTTCAATTTTTATCCCATTTTGAGTGACTGTCATTAATTCACAATATATTAGTATGTTTATATGTCTAGTTTACATATCTTTATGTTGTTAATGAATAGTTACACAAATTAATTTTCATATTTATATGTAATATTACATTCATATTTAGCTTAATCTATTACCTTTATTAACAAAACATTTATTTTTGTCAAATTTTATAAAAAAAATCCTTTTTACTTTATTTTAAGAGAGTTCATTCATAGCATACATCTTCTTTAAGCTTCAATTTTGTATTGTTTATTCGAATGATAAAAAGGAGGAGAATTAAATTTTTTTTTTGAAATATTACACATAAAGGGAGTTATGTTTTTAAATTCTATCTGACGATTACTCACACTTATGAATTTTCTTCACTTTTATATTATTATATACACTAAATTAATGGACAATGAGTCTTTTCAGACAAGTTGTTTAGGTATTTATGTTTTAAACTTTCAATGTAAATATGAGTTTTTAAAATTCAAATAAAGATAGTTTCATCAGATCATAGAATAGTACCACTTTGTAAAATTTTATTTTCCTATGAGTGTTATGTAGTAAGAAAGAAGTTTTGTCACACGAATATGCCAAAAGGGGAGATTGCAAGGTCTATGTGAGTGTTAGTGAGACCTATTTGATCGAGTTGGAATATAGCTCATTAAAGATTTTATGGGTTGGCATCTCCTCTCACCTTGTAGGTCCTAGATGCATATATATATGTTAGAAGTTCAATTCACATATGTGTAATTATTTTTTGACATTTGGAACTATTATTTGGTATTAGAATAGGTCACCCTTGTTAAGGCTTAACTACATAGGTGCTCAACTTTGGAGCTTTATCTACACATACACACACCTTTTTATATGTTTGTGACATTTGTCTCTAGTGGAGTGGGTTGTTTATCTCCATGAACATGTGTTAATTGCATCATCCCTATTTTATCGATCATACATGATTTCCTTATGCATCTCTCTCTTTAAATATGCATTTTATTTCCGTATCAACATTATTGGAATAAGTGTAGATTGCATATGTCTTTGTATGATGATGTTTGCTAAGTGTTTGTCTTATAAAGTATATAATGTATGTAGATTGAATGTATAGTGTGTTAAGTGTTTTTTATGTTTCTATGAGTGGCTATTTAATCATTTTCTAATATTCTCATCTACTAGTTACTTTGACACATTTTATGTGTGTTTGTCTTACGTTTTTGTTGGCTTTTTTTCTACAAATTTTTGCATGATCACGTAACATGATTTCATCATGTAATGTCAAAGTATTCGGATTTTTTTTCTACAATCATATCATTCATACGACATATCATATAGATTGCATCTTTTCTAATTTACTTTGTGGTTCTTTCTTGTACATTATATGTCTTGTGTTCGTTCTTTGTCTGTCTCCTATTATTTAGTTTTTATCTTTGCATGCTCTTTCTTATCTTTTACATTTGATGTCTTTTGGAGAAAATGGAGGTGTTTTGCAAGCTTGAATACATGAGTGTTGTCTTCCCTTTTCTGTATACTTGGTACTTGTTCCTGTTTTCCATGTGCATTTGTATGTCATATAGATTCTTTACATGTCTTTAAGAAAATTGACTTATATGCATTGATATGACTAAACTAGTATGTTTAGTTGGCATGTTTTGGGTTGTTTACCTCATTTAAGCATGTCTTTTGTTTCTTGTGTTAGAACCTGAGTCTTTTTCACATGCTTAGATGTTTTAGTAGCATCTTTTATTTCTTCTCTTTCTTTAGGGGTGTTACTTTTTATTCTCACTAGTTAGCCGGGGTCTTTCTTACTTTTGACGTGTGATGATGTGTTTATTGTCGATGATATCTTTTGAAGCAATAATATTTAGTTCGTTGTCAATAATCTCTATGGAGGCAACACTATATGGTTTATGCTGATGATCTCTCTTGAGGCACATTTTATTTTTGGCCTATGATTTCTTTTAAGGCCATCTCTATCATCTTGTTTGTTTATATGTTTTGATGTTTTCTATTAGATAGATTGTTTTTCTCTCTTACTAGCATGTATCTATGTTTTGAGGTTGTAAGTTGTATTACTCCTAACGTATGTAATAGGCTTCCTTATTTCTTCATTATATGTTTAATGTTGTGTGTGGATGCATTTGTTTATGAAGAGTTGTGAAAATGTAAGATGCATAACATTTTTATTAACTAAAATTCATATATTTAGGGGGAGAGATGTGTCAAATGTATGATATCAGGGGAGTATTGTGTTTGTTTTACATCCTTAAGTGTTTGTGGTTGCCATATTTATGATTTATTGTTATGCTTATTTGTTCATGGTAATGCTTTGGTGTGTTTTGTTCTTCTTAACATCACTATGTATGAACTTTACATAAATAAGATAGTTTGTATGACATGTTTGTATGCATGGTATGTATTCTCTTGTATCAAATGGCATCTTATATGTTTACTAGCATTCTTTCTTTTTAGTGTTTTTGCATGTTTCTTACATGTAGTTGATTGCTTGGCATTTATTATTATAATTCATGATACATGTTTTGTTTTGTAGAATGAGATGTATTTCTTTATATGTCTGCATAATATGGGGTGAGGTTGTAAGATCAAATCTACCAAAGTCTCATTGAGGGAAAATAGTTGAGCCATTAAGAGTGTGTCAAGTTGGAAGATAGTAGTACCCTTAGTAAACTTATTCTTACGAATTTGTTGATACAATTATGTGGCATTAGTGTTTGACTTTCCATTGTGTCGATATGTTGTAAGTGCATTGTGAAGTCCTTTATGCTCTCCAATAATACATTAATATGTGGGGCTTCATGCTATCTATAGCATCAGAGAGATGTTTTCTGTCTAAATATTTTTTATTTGTTCATGCATTCAATTTTTTGTTACATGTTTTTTCCTTGGTGTTTCCTTTGTGTTTTATTAGTTTGTTTTGCATGACTATTAGGGTTGCGTGCATTTCTATATGACTTCTCTCTACTATATAAGTATGTGGTGCGTTGCATACCTATGTATATGTTTGATCTGACTTTCCTTGCCAAAAGGGGGAGAAGTATGCATAACTTGTGTTTGTTTGTGCATTATGTTTGATTGCTACATTGATTGTTGCATAAGATGGAGAGTGTAGTTTGCACTACATCAGTGTTACCTAATATGCATACATTTAAGGGGAGTATTACATATATTTAGGAGAAGTCTACATCTCTATGTTACATGTAAATTGTATTTGTGTTTGTGTTTATACTACATGTTGAGTATGTTTAGCCTATCATTGGTCACATATATATATAGGGTTGACCTGATAGTAAGTGTTTGACTACACACTATATGTCTGCATGTTTGCATATTTTCTTTTCACAAGTATGAGTTGTTTCGTGTATATAGGTGCAAGTGTAACTACAAATAGCACAACAATATTAAAGTTTAGTTGAGGCTTAAAGTTTGGTTGAAGCTTAATGAAGGATATAGCCTTGCAGTATAGAATAGATGATCAATATGGATGTGTTGATTCATCAAGATGGATCGAGTACAACAAGACAACCACATATGAGTAAGGTGTGTTTGTGGTTATGAGTCTGAGTTCATTTATAGGAATAAGTACCTTAGGAACATCTTGCATGAATTTATTACGTTTGGATGCCATGTCTTATTAGAGTTATATAGTGCTTTTGTTCCTACTACTTGAATCTGTCATAAAACTACCTCTACTCACCGCCACAATTTTACCAAGCCTTTAACACTAAAAATCCACACACCATCACCAAAAAGTGTCACCACTAGTAAACTACCCTCGTCACTATCTATCAAGTGACACCCTAATCTCTATCGTCTAACACCTCTATTGAAAGTTAACATCGCTTAACAAAAAGAAAATAACTTTTGAAAAAAAAAATCATAATTTATAGTATATTTTTTGTGTTACAAATTATTTGAATAATATGAAGATTCAATAACTTGTACAAAAACAATGCCATCAAATCACAATTAGAAAAAAATGAATAATCTAATAAAGCATTAAATCAATAAATGAATTCTCTTAAATGAACTAAGAGAGTTAAAATCTATGATGAGTTAGCCTCATTCACTTTCTTGTTAAAGGGTGCATCATGACGGCTAGACTAGAAGTGGCAATGGCTATACCTTATTCAAAAGGGACACATACTTATTAATTTTTCCATAATTTTTTATATTTATTGTATTTATAAATATATTTCTTTATTTTAAATAACAATATAACTGAACATCTTTTCAAGGTTATTATTTGAATAATTATTTTTTCATATTTATATCATAATACATATTTATTTAATATTTTTATTTTTATTCTATTATTATACAATTTTACTAAATAAATCTTACTAAAATATTAACTATATGATTAAAAACCAGTTCAATTTTCTTACCATAAAGATTGTTTATCAAAAATTCATTATTTTTGTATCCCATTTAATTTATTTTTTCTTATTACATCAAATATAATAATATTTTTTTATTATCATTTATACTTATAATATTACTCGTATCTATTTTTTATTTTACATATTTTAACTTTTTTGTGTTTATTATAATTTATGTTATTTATTTTCTTTATTTTTTTATTTGTATAAATATTAAGCTATATTATTTAATTTTTTTTAAAACACAAATTACATAATTTTGAATTTTTATTTAAATTATAAAAATATATATATTTGATATGTAATAATAATAGTCTAATATTCAAAAGTATTAAAATTTATTAAATTTTTATAATATCTACCACAAATATTTTTATATTACTTGGCAATAACTCAATTAAATAAATCGTATACTTTTAATATTATTATTCATGCAATGCCAAAGTATGTAATTTTTATTATTAAATTTATGCTCAATGCTCCCTTGAATATAGCTTTGTTTTTGGTCATGCATTTAGGATTATTAACAAGTTATCGATCTTTGTTAATATTTTTTAATCCTTACATACCTATGTAGTATTATTATACATATATGGTAGAAAAAAATTGTACACAAAATAAAAAATAAAACCAATAATAATAGATTAAAAATTAAAATTGATCTGAAAAAACATTAAATTTAAGTTCTTAAAATAAAAAAAATTACATTCTTCAAAAGTGCTTTGTAGATAAAATCCTACTTTATTTGACTGCTGCTAATATTTTTTATGCACTATGTTTTACATTTTTGTTTTCTAATTACTTCTCCTCCGTATGTTTATTAATAGAATCATTTCCCCCCCCTATATTCCATTTTCTCTTATTTTCTAGAACATGTCAACATTGCATATATTTATTTTCTTCTCAAATATAATATGCCTACACAAAATGACATTTCGATAATTAAAAAAAGAAGTTAATTGTACAACCAAATAAATAATTAAGAATGGATGTATACTTTTTATTCCATATATATTTCTTGTTCATGAGAATTTTTGTTCATTTTTATTGATAATTCTAATTTTTTTTATCAAGAAAGAAAAAAATTGTACTACTCTTGAAAAAGGGTTGTATAGTAAACTTTTTACAGCATCTATTTTTCCACTAAAAATCATTGTTTAGGTGGATATTGTAAAATATATTACATTAGTTTTTTTACGAATTCTATAAATCAATGTTAAAAACCTTACTAACATCTATAACCTTTGAAAAAAATATTTATAACAACAAATTCTATAATATTAACAATGTTATACAGCATCTATTTTAAAAAAAAAAAAAAACACTCGAACAAAGATTAAGGAAATAAATTCATAAATACTATTATATTATATACATTAATCATCAATTCATATAAAAAAGATAAATAATCATCTATAATAATAGCTAGCTAGTAATAATATACTTATAATGTGTATTTTTATTTAACTAAAACAACATTAATTCGGCAAACTACAAAATAACAAATTAAACCCGAATTTTGGTACCAAAATCATCAAATAGTTTTAATTAAAACTATAAATTAGTACCCGCCACATCTTATTTATTAATTACTTCCAGCAAACATATAATGTTTTCCAAGACTTATCCATGACTTCAATTCCATCTTCATTTCTAAAATTTGGTCAAGCCATTGCTTTAATCTTCTAATACCACTTAAAAATACCTCACAAACAATGTCTAGCTTAATTATATCAACAGTCAAAGAAAAGTTTTTTTGCTGACTTATAATTAATTAAAATTGTATCTGTAAGTAATAATTTGATATAATTAAAATAATATTTATATACACACACACTAAAAGACTACTTATAAAGAAAAAATTTAGGCTTCATGTATGATATAATTAATGAAAACTTAATATAAAACAAATGGTAAACAAAATAGCAAATAATTATTATGAACATATACCAAACATGACGTAATTAGCAAATTGCTCAACAATCAATTACACCATTCTCTTCTCAAATAAAGTAACTGTTTTATTGTGTTATTTTCCGTCCTACTAGGAGAAAAAATCAATTTTTAATTTGATTCAATTTAAAACTTATATATACAAGCAAGATAAATGTTAGGTATACGTATTACATGTTATTTATTCTCATGATCATCTTCTATATCCATAGGCATCTACAACTTATCCATTCTGAAATCCATTGGTTATATATAAGTTACATAACCAATGTTGATACTAGATCTATCTATATATAATAAGACCATCATGTTTAGTATTTTTCTAAGGTTACACCTTAAGGCTTAAAAGTTGTGAGGTGTGTAAAGATTTTAAGCCTCTAAACTTTTATTGGTCATTAAGTTGATAATACTATAAAACAAAAATTAAGGTACACTTTATGTTTTAAAGAAATCACATATCATATTTCACCTTCCTAAATTGATAAACAAGAGTAAAACTAAAAACCACCATACAATAATAATATGGGTCCGATCGTATTCTTCAATTAACATAAATGAATTCCTTCAATAAAATGCTTCCAGTATCTAATTAAACTTGACTAAGCTTTGTACTTTTTATTTAATTTTGAAAATAACAATAAAAACATATTCTAATTGTTTTCAGTAGCAAACATTTTATAAGTTAATTCCATGACCAAAAAGAAGAGGATGTATATCTGTATGTAATTTTCTTTGAAAGATTATTGAAGGGTTAACAACTTAGAGTTTAAACTTAAGTTATAAGTTATTTGTAACATGCAGTAGGTAATTTTTATGAAAGATGATAGACTTGAAGTGAAAACAATAAAAGAAAAATTCATAAAAGTTTAACATGATTGATTCCACGTTTTGAATATATACCTTGTAAGATTATAATATTCAAATAATTCATATGGATATGACTTTTAATAAGCCATAGAATCTATGAGAATATCTCATATTTTGAAGTTATTAATTGTATTACTTTTAGGAATATTATATTTTTAAGAATATAATGAACTTTCTGGTTAATAAATTTTAAAGATACAGGTTCACATGTATGTATAGTTTGTAAAAGAGAAATACTGATGATTATTAATTGTTATTTTCATTGATAGATTCTATATTAAAAACTTATTTATATTGTGCTTTTTATCAATAACTACGAAGTATAATTAGGAATATTATTTATATATATTGCCAATAACCTCTGTTTTTTTTTTTATCAATTGTTAACTAGTAATTAGCATGAACGATTCAAAAGTATTAAAGAACTTTCATGATCCTTGGAAGCAAGATATATTTAAAAATAGACTGCTAACACTCAAGCTAAAGTGCCCAAAATTGTTAGTGTCAAAATGGATTCATCCAGACACCCTGGAGGAAGAAAATAAAATAATAGAAATCACAATAATATGACAATAATCATCATCACGGTCGTGTTTTGAATCTTAAAAAGGAATAAGTAGCTTAAAAGACAAGACAATCATGGTAACAATTCTATGAGAACATGTACAATCAATATTATCAGGTTCAATGTGCCAATGTCATTTAACTCGGAAATTCATTGTAATTCTAGTACTGACCCAAAAGAAAAAGAGAGAGAAATTCATTGCTACTCAATCCCGTAGCATCTCATATGTCCATGGAAAGAGAAATGGATCATTATTATTCTAAACTATCATTAGCTTCAACTTTAATAAAACCTAGCACTACTTCTTCTCTGGCACAGCCAACAAAAATTACGGATTTGTTGTCCTACTGTCAGGAACATTTAGGTTTCAATCAATCAATAGAAATAATCCTAGTTATTTTTTTTTAACCTTTTTTAGCTTTCTATAGAACAAAACTAAAATAATATTGTGCCAATGTCATGTGCATAGAGAAAGATGGGATTGCACAGTCAACTAGAACTTATGATTCACTTTGCTCTCCAAACGCCAAACAATTTTCAATGTTCATGGAAAATCAGTTTTTAAGAATGTAAGGCTCCCGAAAATAGAGCAGAGACTATTGAGTCTACTTCTGATTTAGTCATCATGTTATCACTAATTTTTAGGGTTGTTGTGTTAAAGAACATGAGATCCAGTTGGTGACAACCAACACACCAGCTGGAAGCAGCCACCAACATCTTGGTGGGGAAGGATAGGCTCTCCAAGAACATGTCTCTACATAATTGTGTTTATTTTTAATTATTACAATTTTGTTTTTCTTTTGTATAAATAGGTTGTAAACATTCATTTATTCATCATCAATAAATCCATTTCTTACATAGTATCAGAGTTTAGGAAATAATTCCTAGAAAAATCAACTCATAGAAATTTTTTCCCATTTTTCCTCAATCTGTTTTTTTTTTCAAAACCAATTTCAATCCACAAAATAATTTCAATTTCATCACATCATATTATTCAAAAAATTTCGAGCAATCTGCAATTAAAATCAAGCCAAAATACTTCTCCACGTGCTCACATGCGCCTTGTTTAAACTCGCTAGCGTTCCACGCGCCTCACCGGAGCCACACGCTCCAACACGCGCCAACTGCTGAAGAAGACGACTCCAACGACATGTCGCTCACTCGCCCGCTGAAACAAACGACACATCGTTCGCTCGGTGCTAAAACAAACGACGCGTCGTTCACCCGGTTTGGTCCTTGGTCCGGTTCGGTCTTCATCCGATTCAGTGCTTCACCGTTGCAGCCGTCGTTCCAGCCACTACAGACGCCAGTTCACCCACTTTCTGACTGGTTCTGCGGCTGAAATTTCCGGTTCTGTAATCCTTGACTCATTTTCTATAAGATAAAGCATATTTTAGTCCATTATTTATTTCATAAATAGTCATTATTGTCTAAAACACACTTAAACCTATCCCATTCTTTCAAATTTATTCAACTAAAAATGTCTATGACTACCAATACCAACCCTACTTTACCAAAATGGTATGATGATCCTAGCCATTCATTATATCTACACCACTCAGACCAACCATGCATAGTTCTCGTAGCTCAATCCTTAAACCAAGAAAACTATCATATTTGGAGTCATGCAATGCTCATGGCTCTAATAACCAAAAACAAAGAAGGATTCATTGACGGCACAATCAAAAGGTCATCAACAAACCTTGAAGCAGAAATCAAACAATGGACTCACTGTAACATTCTTGTCAAATGATGGATCCTCAACACCATATCACCCAAAATTATAGAAAGTGTCATGTATAGTGATACTGTATATGAGCTATGGGAAGAATTAAAGGAACATTTTTCGCACACCAACAACGTGCACCTATTCCACATTGAGCAAGAGATCCATGATTGCATGCAAGAAGGTGTAAGCATTGGAGAATACTATACCAAATTGAAAAGTTTATGGGATAGTCGTGATGCACTATGTCCTCTTCCACACTATGGAGGAAATGCTGGAAGAGAATTACAAGAATATCAACAAAAGCATCGAACCATAAAGTTTCTCATGGGCCTTAACACGGTTTACACATCAGCATGCGGACAAATCTTGCTCATGGAACCATTACCTACAATAAATAAGGTATATTCACTTATTGTTCAAGATGAAAAGCAAAGATCTATCTCCACTCAAAGCATAGGAAGGATGCCAGAAGCTGCCGCACTTGTTGCCAGAGATAGTCATCCACAATATCCTCAGAAAAATTACCCACCAAGGAACCCACATCTCAAGTGCAATAGATGCAACAATATAGGCCATAATTCTGAGAATTGCCGAAGTCACCTCAAATGTGATTTTTGTGGTCTCAATGGACACATTTTTGAAAACTACCGAAAGCGTCTCAAATGTAATTTCTGTGGTTTGAATGGACATGACATCAACATGTGTCGGAAGAAAGGAGTAATTCAAGATAAGAGAAACACAAGTTATGGCTTCCCTTCCAAAACTCATCATACTGATTTTTAGGAAAGTTGCTCCGAAACAAAGACACCATCCCACAATCTTACATCTACCCAATATCAAGAGCTCCTTACACTTCTCAATCAATCCAAATCAGGTAGCATGGAAAATCAAGTGACTACTTCTTCAGGTAACACATTATGTGCAACTGTTTTCCATTCAAAAACTCGTTGGATTTTTGATACATGGGCAACTGATCATATGGCCTGTTCCCAAAACCTTATGAGCTCCAGCATTCCAGTCACTAATCGGCATGTGCGTTTACCTTATCATTCTCTTGCCTGTGTCACCAATATTGGCACTGTACATTTCTCAAATAATTTCATACTCCATAATGTCTTGTGTGTTCCCTCCTTCAAATTAAACTTAGTTTATGTAGCCAAACTAACTCAAACCTCATTTTCCATGTCACCTTCACTAATAGTATGTGCTTTGTTCAGGATAAATGCTCAGGAAAGACGATTAGGATGGGAACTGAGAAAGCAAGACTCTATTACCTAACTATTTCTGAAAAGGTTGGATGTTTCTCCGTTTTAAACACTGCTTCCACCAACTCTCATCTATGGCATCAATGACTTGGTCATTTATCTAATAACAGTTTGCGTATAATTTCTCTTTCCATCAACACACCTTTTTTTCCATTAGTGATTGTTCTATTTGTCCATTAGCTAAGCAAACACGCAATCCATTTCCTTTAAGTTCCATCAATACAAAAGCACCTTTTGAAATGATTCATGTTGATATTTGGGGTGGTTATCACATTCCAGCACTTAATGGAGCACGTTATTTTCTCACTATTGTTGATGACTACTCAAGATGCACATGGGTCTATCTCTTACATACTAAATCTGATACACGCACATTTCTTACCACCTTCATCAATCTTGTTGAAACACAATTTTCATCCAGAGTTAAAATCATTCGTAGTGACAATGGACCAGAATTCTCTATGACCCAGTTGTTTTCTACCAAGAGAATCCTTCATCAAACTAGTTGTGTCTCTACCCCTCAACAAAATGGTGTTGCTGAACGCAAACACCGTCATCTTCTCAATGTCGCTCGTTCACTGCTCTTCCAAGCCAATCTTCCTAAACAATTCTGGGGAGATGCCATTCTTACAGCCACATACCTCATAAATCGTACTCCAACACCTGTTCTCAAGGGTAAAACACCATTTGAAGTCCTTTTTCACAAAACTCCTAGGTATGAACACCTTCGTGTTTTTGGTTCCCTTTGTTTTGTGTCTACACATCATGATCGAATTACCAAGTTTGATGCTAGGTCACATAAATGCATATTCATTGGGTATCCATCTGGGATCAAAGGTTATCGTGTCTCCAATCTGGAAACAAACAAGACTTTAGTGTCTCATGATGTTATCTTTCATGAACATGTATTTCCTTATTTCATTTCCGCTGTCAACACTCCAACTCTATTTCCTCCATCAGAAGATACTATTTATGATGACCTACCCAACATTCGTCAATCAACCAATCCAAATATATCACTTGATCATACACCATCTGTCCTTCCAACAATCAACTCAGACACTCTTCATCTTCAAAATTCATCTCCAGAAACATCATCGTCAACTTCTCCACCACACATAACTCCTCCAACACCAGTCACACATAGGCTTTGTCGATCCACCAATGTTCCTAGCTACCTTCAAAAATATCATGTAGAAGCTTCCTTACCTTCTCGGTCCTTCCCTTCGTCTCACTCAGCATCGTCCAAAGACAAAGGTACTTCTCATTTTTTATCTCATGTACTTACCTATGACCAATTATCACCTGCACATCGTGCTTTTGCTACTTCTATTTCCATTCTCAGGGAACCAACCACCTTTGCCGAAGCTTTCAATGATCCAAAATGGCAGATTTCCATGAAACAAGAACTGGATGCTCTTGAAACTAATGGCACTTCGATGCTTCAACAGCTTCCTCCAAACAAGAAACCAGTTGGTTGTAAATGGGTCTACAAAATCAAGTATAATCTTGATGGTTCTGTGCAACGATACAAGGCTCAGTTAGTGGCCAAAGGATACAATCAGATTGAAGGTTTTGACTACCAAGAAACTTTTGCACCAGTAGCCAAACTTGTCATTGTTCGGCTTCTCCTTGTCGTTGCTGCTATTCAAAATTGGCATCTTCGACAACTCGATGTCAACAATGCTTTTTCTCTATGGTGATCTTCATGAAGATGTCTACATGTCCCTTCCACCTGGATTTAGACGAAAGGGGGAAACACGAGTATGTAAGCTACATAAATCTTTGTATGGACTCAAACAAGCCTCACGACAGTGGTTCATCAAGCTATCAACAACACTTAAGCTAGCTGGTTTTAACCAATCCAAGTATGATCACTCACTGTTCATCCGAACCCGTGGTAATTCCTTCTCTGCTCTTCTTGTCTATGTAGATGATATAATCATAACAGGAAACAATATACAAGACATTGAAGAAACTAAGAATCATCTCATGAGACAATTCAAGCTTAAAGATCTCGGTGAATTAAAGTATTTTTTGGGCATAGAAGTTTCACGTTCCAGGAAGGGAATTGTTCTGTCACAACGCAAGTACGCACTTGAAATATTGGAGAACATGGGTTATCTTGGTGCCAAATCTGCCAATTCATCTATGGAACAAAATTTATCCCTTAACAAGGTTGAAGGGGAATTCATCAGTAATCCCACATCCTATCGAAGACTTGTTGGGAGATTAATATACTTGACCATCACAAGGCCCGACTTAGTGTATGCCGTGCACATTCTCAGTCAATATATGAATAAACCACGACAACCACATTTGGAAGCAGCTCAACGAGTGCTACGATATGTCAAGAACACACCAGGGCAAGGTCTCTTTTTCTCAGCAACTAGTTCATTACAACTAAATGCCTTTTGTGATGCAGATTGGGCAAAATGCATAGATACACGACGATCAACCACAGGATATTGTATGTTTCTTGGAAACTCGCTAATTTCTTGGAAGACTAAGAAACAAAATACAGTCTCATGATCAAGTGTAGAAGCAGAATATCGCTCTATGGCAGCAGCATGTTGTGAAGTAACCTGGTTACGATATATTTTGGATGATTTGGGTATCAAACACTCCCAACCAACCAAGTTATATTGTGACAATCAAGCAGCTCTTCACATTGCATCAAATCCAGTGTTTCATGAGCGAACCAAACACATAGAGATCGATTGCCATCTAGTAAGAGAAAGATTCAAGCAGGAATGATCAAAACTTATCATATCTCTACATTAGAGCAACTAGCAGATATATTTACCAAATACCTGAGTTTTCCACAGTTCTCAAGCTTACTTAACAAGTTAGGAATAATTAAAATATATTCTAACTTGAGGGGGAATGTTAAAGAACATGAGATCCAGCTGGTGACAACCAACACACCAGTTGGAAGCAGCCACCAATAGCTTGGTGGTGAAGGATAGGTTGTCCAAGAACATGCCTCTCCATAATTGTCTTTATTTTTAATTATTACAATTTTGCTTTTCTTTTGTATAAATAGGTTGTAAACATTCGTTTATTCATCATCAATAAATCCATTTCTTACATGTTGAGTCATTTTTTGTTGTGGTTACCACAAACACTAAAACACGTTATGGGTGAGTTTTTTTTCCTTTAATTATTCAGTTATGTAATCTTCCTATTAAAGTCTGTTCTTCTAATTCAATAAATCATAATTTCTAATCCTAATATAATTAATCCTTACATTCTAATATCAGAGCTTACCAAGGAAATCTAATTTGATTTTGGCACTACACATTGCAATCGCAGTCATCGCGAAGTTAGGGAAAAGCTTTGAAAGAAAGAGGAACCTTGTTTGTTCTTTCAAAAATGGCGAACGAATGTCAAAACTTGTTAAGTATTCCCAAGTTTGATGGAGATGTTAACGGCTAGGGTATATTGATGGAGAATCTACTCCGATCCAAAGAATGGTGGCATCTTGTGGAAAGCGGCTACACTGAACTTGCCAAAGGGGAGGTGTTAACGGCTGCGCAAAAGGAAGCCTTAACATATTTGAAATTGAAAGATTTGAAGGTTAAAAATTACCTTTTCTAGGCAATCGATAAATCAATTCTAAAAACCATTTTTTAGAAGGACACTGCTAAACGATTGTGGGATTCAATGAAGTATCAAAGCAATGATAGAATTCAGCGTGCTTAACTCCAAATCTTTGAAGGGAATTTGAGGTGCTGGAAATGAAGATCGGTGAATCAGTCACTAATTATCTCTCCAAAGTTATACTGGTCGCAAATGGAATGCAAAATCTTGGAGAATATATGCAAGATGTCAATATCGTGGAGAAGATCTTAAGCACACTCATTGAAAAATTCAATTACATCATGTGCTCTATAGAAGAGTCAAAAGACATCAATTGCCTTTTTGTGGATGAACTTCAAAGCTCTCTACTAGTACATGAGCAAAAATTTCAAAGGCATTCCAGTGGAGAAGAACAAGCCCTAAAAGCCACAATTGAAGTGGGAAACAATAGAGGAGACAGAGAATGTGGGAGCACTTTCAGAGGAAGGGGAAGACAGAGCTACAAGTGCGCCACAATTGAATGCTTCAAATGCCACAAACTTGGCCATTACCAATATGAATATCTATCATTGGGCAGAGAGGTGAATTTCACTCAATTTAATGAAGAAGAAGACCTACTTCTCATGTCCAACGTTGAAATGGTTACTGCACAGAATGAAGAAGTTTGCTTTCTAGATTCTGGTTGCTCCGACAATATGACTAGAGAAAAATCAACATTCAAAGAATTAGATGAAGCATTTCGACAGATGGTGAAACTTGGAAACAACATGAGAATGAATGTACTTGGAAAAGGGCAGTATAAGGATGAATATAAGTAGGGTAAATCATGTAATACAAGATGTGTTTTATGTGCCTAAACTCAAATACAACCTCTTAAGTATAGGTCAACTACAGAAAAAGGGATTGGCTATCTTGATTCAATAAAGACAATGCAGGATTTATCATCCACTTAAAGGACTGATCATCCAAACTAAAATTACAACAAACAGGATGTTTGTGCTGTTTTCCCAAGCTCAAGAAAAAAGGAAACATGTTTTCAGGCCACTATAGCGAATCTAGCGCATTTGTGGCATTGTAGATATGTTCACCTCAACCACAAAGGCCTTAGAACACTTCATTTTAAAAAAATGATGCGAGACCTACCCCAGCTACCAACATCCACAGTTGCATGTGAAGACTGCATGAAAGGCAAGCATCAACGTGATCCAATTACTAAGAAAATTCAGTGGAGAGCTACTCAGAAACTACAGTTCATACATGCAAACATATATGGTCCAATTACTCTAGCTTTGAACATCCAAAAAAGGTACATCCTATGTTTTATAGATGATTATTCGATAAAGGCATGTGTATATTTTTTGTTAAAAAAATCAAAAGCATTTTATTATTTTAAGTGCTTTAAAATGTTAGTTGAGAAAGAAAGTAGCCTACTTATTATGTGTCTTCATATAGACAAGGGAGGGGAATTCAATTCTATAGAATTTGATGAGTTTTGTAAATTGAGTGGGATAAACAGACAATTGACTACAACTTATACCCTACAGCAAAATGAGGTAGCCAAGCATAAGAATAGAACTATTATGAATTTAGTAAGATAAATATTGTTTGAGAAAAGGGTTCCTAAAACTTTTTGGCTTGAGGTTGTGAAATGGATGATACATATGTTGAAATGATCTCCTACATTAGCCATCAAGGAAACGACACCAAAAAAGGCTTGGAGTGGTAAGAAACCTTCTATAAAACATTTCAGAGTGTATGGATGTGTAGGGTACATCTATGTTCCAGATGCAAGGAGAACAAAAGTGTGAAATGCGTATTTCTTGGACTCAATGATAAGTCCAAGGGTAACAAAATGTATGATCCAAATGCAAAGAAGATCATAATTAGCAGGGATTTTATGTTTGAATAAAATCTCATGTAGAATTGGAATGAAAATCACCAAAAAGAAGCAAGCATGAATCTAGAATGGGAAGATGAAGAAACTAGTACTAATGAAGAGGAAGAACCAAAGGTAGCTGAAATGGAGGCAACCAATAAAAACCGAGATCAAAGAAATTGAAAAAAATCAAACTTTGAAATTGACTGAATTGTCAATTGATGCAAAAATAATTGGTGACAAATGGATTTACAAGACAAAGTTAAACAAGTCTAATAAGGTTGATAAATTCAAGGCACGACTAGTGAAAAAGGATATTGTAAGAGATATTCACAAAAACATGGGATAGACTATACAGAAGTATTTGTACCAGTTATAAGAATGGATACTGTAAGAGATATTATCACTTGTTGCTCAATGAGGTTAGGTAATATTTCAATTCGATGTTAAATCTGCATTTCTACACGGGATCTTGAATGAAAATGTACATGTATATCAACCAAAAGGTTTTGAAAAAAAGGGTGTGAGCACATGCTCTATAAACTTCACAAAGCTTTGTATGGCTTAAAGCAAGCACTACGATCTTGGTTTAGCCGTATTGAGTCTTATTTTTCAAAAGAAGGATTCGATAAAAGTCAATATGAACACACTTTTCTTCAAAAGAGAAACGATGGAGAAAAACACTCATCATTAGTATATATGTTGATGATCTTATTTATACTGAGAATGATGAGTTGATGATGAGCAACTTCAAGGAGTCAATGCAAAAGGAATTTAACATGACAGATTTAGGAAAAATGAGGTTCTTTTTAGGAATTGAAGTATTACAAAGTTCGACAAGAATTTATATTTGTCAAAGAAAGTATGCTTTGGAAGTTTTGAAATGATTTGGTATGGAAGATAGTAACTCAGTTTGCAACCCTATTATACCAAGTCATAAGCTGCATAAAGGCGAAAGAGGATTCAAGGTAAACGAAACATAATTCAAACAAATAGTTGGTAGTTTGATGTATATTACCTACTAATCCTGATTTAATGTTTATGGTGAGTTTAATTTGCTCGTTTCATGACAAGCCCAACATAACTACACTATTAGGCTACAAAGAGGATTCTCAAGTACTTGAAAGGAACCATCAATTATGGAATTCTGTATAAAAATGGAAGAGTTGAGAAACTTGTAGGCTTCACAGAAAGTGATTATGCAAGAGAATTGAAAGGAAGAAGGAGTACTTTTGGATATGCCTTTCTTATGAATAATGTTGTTGTTGCATGGTCCTCAAAGAAACATCCAATTATAACTCTATCCACTACAAAAGCCAAATGTATTGCAACTAGTTATGCTTGTCAAGCAATCTAGATGAAAACTTTTTAAAAAGAAATAGGGTATGCACAAGAAGAAGGAACAACTACCATGTGTGACAATAGCTTAACCATAAAACTTCCCAAGAATCATGTGATGCACAGCCGTAACAAACACATTGATGTAAGATTTTACTTCTTACGAGATCTGACGAATAAAGATATCATCAAAATGATGTTCTGTGGTACACCTTATCAAGTTGTAAATGTGCTAACTAAGCCATTGAAAGTGAAAACCTTTCAATGCCTTCGTGAATAACTTGGTATCTGTGAAATACCCATGAAATGCTAAAATAACATTTAGTTTAAAGGATGGTTGGTTGAGCCTGTTTCTGATTTAGTCAACATGTTATCCCTAATTTTTAAGGTTGTTGAGTCAATTGTTTGAGTATTTTTTGTTGTGGTTACCATGAGCACTAAAATGTGCTATGTGTGGGTTGTTTTTCCTTTGATTATTCGGTTATGTAATCTACCAATTAAAGACAGTTCTTCTAAATTCAATACATTAGAGTTTTTGATCCTAATTAATCCTTACAAAAACATATATCAATTAAGAATAGCATTTCAATGATAGTCTTACAATACTTACTTCTCTAATTACATATCAAAAAACTAAAGCTAATTTGAGTATCAATTAAAAAAGCTACTTCCATTATCAAAGAAAAACTTAAATGATGTAAAACTTAGTTTTAAGTGTAAACAAAAAAATGGAATGAAAAACTGATTGCACCTAACCAATTTGCAAGATGCAAAAACTATTTCAATTCAGGGATAAGTTTATCAGTTTTAATAACTTAGACTTCAAACTAGCCTCAATCTAGGAAAATTCAATCTAAATCAACCAAATAAAAAAAATAAAAGACCAACTCAAAAATAACCTAAATCAAAACAAAACAAAACCCAATAACAATTAAAATCAATAAATAAAATAAAAAATAATGATACCCACTCAAAATCTAAATCAATAACTTTAGAAACAAACCACAGAGGCCAGAACTTTATAAATCTTCCAATATCAAAGGAGAAATACTAAGAGAAGCAATTGATTGGTAATTGTTCAAAAACGACTGAGAAAAACTACAAGAGATGGCCGATAATATGAGAGGGAGAGAATGAAAAAGTGAGGGAGATCAGAAGCTGAGAGAGTTTGCAGTGGAGTTTTGGAATAAAAAAAGAAATTTTTAGAATATTGTGTAGAGGGGACGTGATAGAGAAGGACTGTGAGTTTGTGATACGGAGGGAAAGAATAAAAAATTTAAGATTAAATTGGCGCTTAAAATTTTTGCATTTTTAAAAGAATTTATAGCGGTTTATATAAAATTTTAAAAAGCCAATTTTTAACTAAAAATATATTTATAAAATAATTATAAGCATTATAAATTATATATAGTTATTTTTGTTAATGAGTCATCATTAGCTCTATATTAGTTTTATGCAACTAATATATTTTTCTTAAACATTATTAACTGTATATAGTTGTATCCAACTAATATACTTTTCCTAAAAGCATATTCTTATTTTCTGTATATATATGTGTATTATCATTCATTGTATTTCAATAGAAAATAAATATATTTCACTATATTCAATTTGGTATAAGAGTCGGAAAGAAAAAAAAACATTTACCAATCTACGAGTAGCAACGCCATCCAGTTTTCGCACAGCGTCGTCGTCAGTCTCTTTACGCAGTGTCGTTAATCTCCTCGCGCCATTTAGCCTATGCCATGAGTAGTCTAGTGCTTCTATACACCTGGTCTGCGCCATTTCAGATCCGTCCACAACAACTCTACTTGTCCAACCGTCCATACCAGTTTTGCTCGTCCAGCCGTTCGCACCAACTTTGGCCGTCAATATCCTCGCATCGTCAAATCTGCGTCATGAACAGTCCAGTGCTTCCATACACCTGGTCTGCGCCGTTGTAGATCCGTCTGCACCAGCTCTACTTGTCCAGCCGTCCACACCAGCTCCGCTCGTCCAGCTGTCTGCACCAACTCTGCCCATCTAGCCATCTGCACCAACCCTGCATCTTCAGCTCCCGCACTACCCTGCGTCTTTGTGAGTAATATTTACTCAGTTTTCACCGCAGTGTCGTTTTTTAGTTTTCAATTTTTAGTAATATTTACTCAATCTTTAACTCCCCCTACCCTAAGCCCATCTAACATTCTTCCAACCCTAGCCCATCAACCCACTCACTAATCAGACAACCCACTCACCAATTTAAGCCCAATCCACAGTCCAATCCGGTCCAAAAAAAATTTACTTTGCTGCACAATATTATTTATTTCAATGAAAGATTCAAGACAATATCAGGTTTCTAAAACTAATGAAGTTCCAAAATTTAAAGTATCTGTTAAGAGTTCACAAAGTGGTTCTTTTGGGGGTACTAAACTCAATGGTACCAATTTTCGAACATGGAAAAAAGTGATGTCTATTTATCTTCGTGGGATGCATAAGATGGGACATGTAACTGGATCAATCAGGGCTCCTAGTCAAGATGATGTAGAAGCCTATACTAAGTGGGAAGATGATGATTGTTTTTTAATGTCAATTCTATTTAGAGCTATAACTGATGATATATTATAGATGATGGAGGAATGTGAAACCGCTGAGGCCATATGGAATACCTTAGGTGATCTTTATACAAATGAGTCTAACTTTATTCAAGTTCATGAACTGATGTGCAAAGCTATTGGTATGAAGCAAAATAGGCAACCAGTATCTATGTTTTTCACCAAGTTGAATAATGTATGGGTTGAAATTGATCATAAATGTTCGTGCAAAATTAAAAATCAAGAAGACCTTATATGGTACTAGAAAGAGAATGAGCTTGAGTGAGTACATGCATTTTTGAGAGGCCTTGATACAAAACATAATATTGCTAAAGGTGAATTGCTTCAAATTTCATACCCTTCGAGCTTGACTACCACTTTTACATACATCTGTAAAGATGAATCTCCGTAAGAAAATCTTCATTAGGTACAAGTTTAGGTATCAAGCCTAGCCATTCAAGCCAAATCAAAGACATCTTTCCTCCAACAGCAAAATTCAATTCCATTTCATCAGCAAGGACCTCTACCAGGCTTTGCCAATCGCCCTTTGTCCTTACTGCTCTTATTTCAATGAACGAGGGCATCTTCGTGAGACTTTTTGGAAACTGTACCTACACCTACAATCAAAAGTAGACTACTATGGAGTAAAACGGTAACATCATCGTCCTAGAGTAAAAGCAGTTGTAGTGCAAATTGTCCAAGAACCAGACTACTATAGAGTAACTAGACAGGATCATCCTATGGAATGTAGAGGTATCCCTACAACTTCAATAGTTGGTCGTGGTAAGATTGGTATGACCTTAAACATTTCTCACTCTGTTGGGTCTAATACTTGGATTATTGATTCTGGTGCATCTAATTATATAACTTATGATAAATCTTATTTTAATGAGTTATCTTCCCCACCAGTGTCTTATGTTACGAATGCTAATGGTGAGGCCTTTCCTATCTTAGGAAAAAGGTCAGTTTATATCACTCCAACTTTACAGCTTCATAATGTTTTATATGTACCTGACTTATCTCATCACTTAATATTTGTCCCACAGTTGAATATTGAGTCTAAATGTTTTGTAACCTTTTATCCTATGTATGTGATTTTTCAGGATCTTCTTACCAGGGAAATAATTGGTCGAGGTTATCTGAGGGGCAGATTGTTCCGTTTGGATCAGAACTACGTAGGGGAGAAACCATGAGCACATGCATGCACTACATTGACTTCTAGTTCTGATAAGCTAAGTGAAATTTAGTTGTGGCATCACAGCTTAGGGCATCCGTATTTTAGTCTTATGAAAAAATCCATACCCATTTTATTTATTGGTATTAGTGAGTCTGTTTTACATTGTGAGACTTGTGTTTTGGCCAAGAGTCATCGTATTACTTATTCTCCTAGTATTTCTAATAAAAGTATTATTCCTTTTGAATTAATTCATTCTAATGTTTGGGGACCATCTAAAGAGCCCACTATATCGGGTATGAGATATTTTGTTTCATTTATCAATGATTGTACAAGGTTGTCGTGGATTTCTCTTCTTAGAACAAAAGATGAAGTTTTTCAGTTTTTAAACATTTCATACCCTCGTTCAAACACAATACAATGGCATCATTCGGATCCTCCATTCTAAAAATGGGGGAGAATATGTTAATCATGTGTTTCAAGATTTTTTTCAAAACACATGAGATTATTCACCAAACTACTTGCCCACAAACACCAGAACAAAATGGAGTGTCTGAAAGAAAAAAATCATCATTTACTTGATATGGATTGTGCATTCCTATTTAGTGTTCATATGCCAAAATATCTTTGGGGCGATGTTGTACAAGCTTCTGCCCATCTCATCAATCATCTCACATCTAGTGTCCTTAACGGATAAATCCCATTTCAAATTCCCGCATCTTACGTCTCCTTGTCATCCTTCCATAATCTTTATGCCTGTGTATTTGGTTGTGTTGCTTTTGTGCATGTTCCTAAAAATCAAAGATCTAAACTAGATGCCTGGGCAATTAAATGTGTGTTTGTTGGTTATGGAGATTATCAGAAAAGGTAAAAGTTCTTCCATCCACCGACCAGAAAGTATTATGTCACTATGGATGTTACCTTCTTTGAGGACATGAGTTATTTTTCCTCATATGATACTACTCATGAGGGGGAGAATACATATTTCGAAGAATTGTATCATGGTGAGGGGGAGGAATTAGAAGAATCACCAATTGATGTTTTGATGGGTCCAGATGAGATACCTAATCCTTTGAATCCAATCATTGAAGAAGCAGATGCTCCGAGTATCCAAGCACTAGATTCACTCACAACAAATGAAATTGAAGACACAATTGTTCCCTCAGGCATCACTCCTACCCTTGATCAATAACTCCCTGGTACTGAAGGTCACTCATCTGAGGTATGTACACCCACTGTTACTAATAGCATTGAGTCTAATGTTGGAGAGTATGTGTTACCAAATAGGTCTACTCGAGGTGAACCAGCCAAAAGGTATGAACCAAATATTCATGCAAAATCAAAATACCCAGTAGCCAACTACATGTCCACTAAAATATTATCTAAGTGATATAAATCATTTTTGAATCAAATATCTGCTGTATCAATACCTAACAAAGTGTATGATGCATTGGGAGATCCAATATGGAGAAAGGAAATGGTTGAAGAGATGGAGGCGTTACAAAAGAATGATACTTGGCAACTTGTGCCTCCACCACAAGGAAAAAAGACAGTTGGTTATCGATGGGTTTTTACTGTAAAACATAATGGTGATGGATCTATAAAACAGTATAAATCCCATCTTGTAGCAAAAGGGTTCACTCAGACCTATGATGTAGACTAAGATGAGACTTTTGCTCTTATTTCCAAAATGAATACTATTCGGGTTCTACTCTCACTTGCCGCTAATGTAAACTAGCCACTTTGGTAGTTTGATGTCAAGAATGCTTTTCTTCATGGAGAATTAGCCAAGGAGGTGTACATAAGTCTTCCATCTAGTTATGTAGCTGATTCTCTTGGTAATTTTGTATGCAAATTGAGGAAGTCTTTGTATAGTCTCAAGCAATCCCCTTGAGCCTGGTTTGGAAGGTTTTCATAGTTCATGCAGAAGGTTGGTTACAGACAGAGTAATTCAAACCACACGCTATTTCTCAAACATCAACGAGGGAAAGTAATAGCCCTAATCATTTATGTTGATGATATAGCAATGATTGGTGATGATACTGTTAAGATGGATAAATTACAAAGACAACTAGCCTCTGAATTCGAGATGAAGGACTTAGGTGAACTAAAGTACTTCTTAGAAATTGAGGTAGCCAAGGGGAGAGAAGGAATATATCTGTGTCAGAGGAAGTACATTATTGATATGCTAACAGAGATAGGTATGTTGGATTGCAAACCTATTGACACTTCTATTGAGCAAATCCATTATTTATCAAAGTATCTAGATCAGATATCAATTGATCGAGCTCGCTATCAGAGATTGGTTAGGTGTTTGAATTACATGGCCCATACTAGACCAGATGTTGCATATGTAGTAAGTGTGGTGAGTCAGTTCATACATAATCCAAGTGAGAACCACACGAATGTTGTTTTGAGAATTTTAAGGTATTTGAAATCGGCTCTAGGAAGAGGAGTAATATTCTCTAAACACAAAAATCCTCTTGAAGTCTGTGGCTTCATAAATGTAGATTGGGAGGAAGTATTACAGATAAAAAGTCAACATCAGGTTATTTCACCTTTGTGGGAGGTAATTTGGTTACATGGAAAAATAAGAAGTAGAAAGTGATGTCGCGATCTAGTGTTGAGGCTGAGTATAGAGAGGTATGACTCACGAGGTTTGTGAATTTCTATGGATAATAAATTTATTATTTGATTTGGGTTTCGAACTCAAAAATACTATGTAGTTGTATTACGACAATCGGACAACCATTGATATATTACAAAATCCAGTACAACATGATCGCACTAAGCATGTAGAGGTTGATCGTCACTTTATAAAAGAGAAGCTAGATGCCAAACTTATTAGTTTTTCTTTTGTTCTCGTTTAAGAGCAACTTGCAAATATGCTTATCAAAACAATTTCCAAGAAAGCATTATACAAATCACTAAGCAAGTTGGGCATGATCGATATCTATTCGCCAATTTGAGAGGAAGTATTAATGAGTCATCATTAGCTGTATATTAATTGTATGCAACTAATATATTTTTCCTAAAAGTATATTCTTATTTTCTGTATATATATGTGTATTATCATTCATTGTATTTTAAGAAAAAATAAATATATTTCATTATATTCAATTATCTTATCTTACAATTTAGTGTAAATTTGTTTATCTAATATTATATTATTTAAAGTAATTTAAGATAAAAATAACTGACTTTTAATGTATCGAATCATTTTTCCCTATATTCCATTTTCTCATATTTTCTAGAGCATGTCAATATTACATATATTAATTTTATTCTCAAATATAAGATGCCTTCACAAAATGACATTTCGGTAAATTAAAAAAAAAGTTAATTGTACAACCAAACAAATAATTAAGAATTGTACTTTCTGTTTCATGTTTATTGTTCATAAGAATTTTTATTCATTTTGATTGATAATTCCAAATTTGTTTTTCGATCGAAGAAAGTAAAAATGAAAAACAATTGTACTACTACCGCTGGTTTTTCTCTTTTTTAGCCTAGAACTACTACTAGATTATTGTGAAACCAAGTCAATTTTTAAGTTGATGCAATTTGTACAAAACTTGTACTACATTTTCACATATTTATAGAAGTTTTTTTAACGTAGGAAGGAAAAAGTAACAATGTGAAATTTAATAATAGGATGAGATAGGTAGAAGTCAGAACAAGAGGGAAAAGCTGGATAAAATTTTCTTTCAAATCCACGTCTATTAAACATGCCATTTTTTTTTCAAATGACAAAATTCATTACTTAATACTTAATATTGAAGAAATTATAAGAAAATAATTAACTATACATATAAGTTAGTATCTCAATTAATTTGGACAATCTAAATTATTATATTTTGATCGCTGCATAGCAAGCAAGACAAAAAGAAATGAAAGATACTACGTATCCTTAATGATTCGTTTTAGCCTTGTACAATAATGCAATTAAACTTCACCATCCAACGTATATGCACTTTTATAATGAAGTTGATACAATAATTTGTAATCACATAACAAATTAATTTTTCAATACGTCTAATAAACCTTATTTTATTCGAAAAACTTTCATCAATATATCAAAAATAATAAAATATACAAATAAAGCTCTAACTGTACAACCACTTGTCCTCCTAAAACTTATTATAAATGTCATAAGATACTTCAACTATGGAATTGGAATCCCAATTCGATTTCCATTTTCTTCTAATAATGACTAAATATTTTCCTCTTACAAACAACTTATTTTATACGTTATCGAACAAAAAAGAGCTCTGGTGTTTACTTGAATAACCTAGCAAGTAGAGTATGACATAGATACTCAACATCAAACAGTGTAGCCATAGTATCATTCATAATAATTCCACCACAAATAGCATACCACCAATATCAACTAACAATTGAATATATTGGAAATGTATTTACAATCAAACTATACAATTTGTCAAATTATGGTATTTCTCTGATAATTATCAGTGTATTTCATTATTATTTCTGTTCTCTGTTTCTGTACAATAGTTTAGATATATGTATACAAAGAAAACGAAAATTAAACAATAACCATAATTCCTGCATATCCATGTTTTATGGATCCACTACCATTATTGTATGCTCCATGTTTTACTCCACTGAGTCATTGGTGTCTGCCACAACAACACACACCAACACTCCTCCTCAAGTTGGTGCATATATGTCTCTTATGCCCAACTTGTCAAGTGAGTTGTAGAAGTTCCTTGCAGACATAGATTTTGTGAGTATATCAGCCAATTGATCTTCTGATTTAACAAATGGAAGCTTAATAATCTTTTCTTCAAGATTCTGTTTGATGAAGTTCCGATCCACTTCAACGTGCTTCGTGCGATCATGTTGAACTGGATTGTGAGCGATGGCAATGGCTGCTTTGTTATCACAAAATAAGTTCATTTCAGAGTTAGGAGCAACACCAATCTCAGTTAGAAGTTTTTTCAACCAAAGGAGCTCACATATTCCCTTGACCATTCCTCAAAATTCAGCTTCAGCACTGGATAAGGCAACTACATTTTGCTTCTTGCTTCTCCATGTAACAAGATTGCCTCCCACGAAAGTAAAGTACCCAGCAGTAGATTTCCTATCCTTCATATTCCCTGCCCAGTCTGAATCTGTATATCCAAGGACTTCCAATTGGCCATTCTTTGAAAACATAAGTCCTTTCCCAGGGGAGGATTTTAAGTAACGAAGTATTCGCATGACCGCATCCATATGGTTTTCACTTGGGCAGTGCATGAACTGACTCACGACACTCACAGCATACGCAATGTCAGGTCGAGTATGAGATAAATATATGAGTTTACCTACTAACCGTTGATATCTCTGTTTATCTGCTGGTACTTGGTCCACATATTCTCCGAGTTTATGATTTTGAACCATTGGAATATCGACAGGTTTACAATCTAGTAGTCCTGCCTCTGCTAGTAGGTCCAGAGTATATTTCCTTTGGGAAAGACATATGCCTTGTTTTGATCTTGTTACCTCAATACCTAAGAAGTATTTGAGCCCTCCCAAGTTCTTCATTTCAAACTCATTTGACAGTTGTTCTCGAAGCTTAGAGATTTCTTCTTTATCATCCCCTGTAATGATCATGTCGTCTACATAGACTATAAGGGCTGTTATCTTCCCTAATCGATGTTTTAGGAAAAGAGTATGATCAGAGTTGCTTTGTTGGAACCCATATTTCTTCATTGCTGAACTCAACCTACCAAACCACGCTCGAGGTGATTGTTTTAGTCCATACAATGCTCGTTGTAATCTACATGCAGTTTCGTTTCCTGATGTAACAGTATATCCTGGTGGGATATCCATGTAAATCTCTTCCTCAAGGTCACCATGAAGGAAGGCATTCTTCACGTCAAGTTGGTGCAATGACCAATCTAAATTTGCTGCAAGAGATAACAAAACTCTCACAGTTTTTAGTTTAGCCACAGGTGAGAAGGTTTCTTGATAATCTATCCCATGTTTCTGTGTATATCCTTTTGCTACAAGCCTCGCCTTGTAACGATCAACTAACCCATCTGCTTTATACTTAATGGAGAAAATCCACTTGCATCCTACCATCTTCCTCCCTTGAGGCAACTCACTTAACACCCATGTGTTATTCTTCTGCAATGCCTCAAATTCCTCTTTTATAGCTTGAGCCCATTTTGGATCAGATAAGGCTTCTTCAATGCTACTCGGAATTTGACACGAGGAGAGTGTTTGTGCAAATGCCCTGATAGGTTCTGATAATCTTTGAGTAGATACATAATTTGCTATTGGATACTTGGGTTGTCGTTCTTCTCTTTCTGGGGAGTATCGATTTGGAGGTTTACCTCGATTGTGTCTGAAAGGTAAAACATAACCAACAGGTGTATCTATAGCATTAGTTTGTAAAGGTGTGATAGGATAGCTTACCTCAGGAGTGTTCTCAGCAGGAGGATCATTGGGTACTAGAGAATGGAGGGGTACATCAACCACTTCATCTTCTGGAGATTCAATTACTATTTCAGCTTCAATTCTTGGAAGTTCAAGCTCGGGTCTAGATACGGGCTCCTCCATAATATTGGCACGATCCGAGTATGTTGGACTAGTGTCTAATATTTCAACATCAAGCCAATTTCGTTCTTCACCATAACTCTCCTCCTGAAGAGTGTAATTGGATACCGATGATGGGAAAAAACATTCTGATTCGAGGAAAGTGACATCCATGGTAGTATAGTTTCTTTTAGTAATTGGATCATAACATCGGTACCCCTTTTTTTGTACACCATACCCCAAGAATACACATCGGACAGCACATGGATCCAACTTAGTTCGTTGATTTTTATGGAGGTGGACAAAAGCAACACATCCAAAAATTCGGGGCGGAAGCATTAAAATAGTAGGTAAGGGAAGATGATCAGATAACACCTTTAATGGAGTCTGAAATTGTAAGGTCTTTGTGGGCATTCGATTCAGTAGATACACAGCTGTAGTAACAGCATCACTCCAGTATTTATTAGGCATATGTGCACCGATTAGTAAGGCCCGAGCCGTTTCTAAAATATGCCTATTCTTCCTCTCCGCAGTCCCATTCTGTTGTGGGGTTTGTGAACATGAGGTTTCATGGAGAATACCATGGTTGTCCAAGTATGTCCGGAATTGTTGATTAACATACTCCCCTCCATTATCAGACCTAAGTATCTTAATTTTTTTAGAAAATTGTGTCTGAATCATGGTGTGAAACAGGTGAAATGTAGCAAATACTTCATCTTTATGTTTGAGAAGGTAAAGCCATGTCATTCGTGTACAATCATCAACAAAAATAACAAACCAACGATGACCCGATGACGTAATAACCGGGGAAGGTCCCCAAACATCAGAATGTACCAAAGCAAAAGGAGTCATACTTTTATTCATGCTCATAGGATAAGACGCCCTATGACTTTTTGCTAGGATACAAGTATCACATTTGAAATCTGAATGTGTGATATTTGAAAATAAACTAGGGAGTAGGTGCCTTAAATACCCGAATGATGGATGCCCAAATCTACGATGACATAGCCAAATCTGTCGTTCCTTGTTACCAACAGTACGTTGCATGTGATTGGCTCTTCCTGAACTGAGGTCATCCACATAATATAACCCTCCTCTCCTAGTACCACGCCCAATGATCTCCTTGGTGAGAATATCCTGTAGAAGGCAAAAAGTAGAATACATCAATACTACACAGTTAAGGTCTGAAGTGACCTGACTTACAGACATTAGTTGGTTTGACAGAGAGGGTACAAGCAAAGTATTAGATAATGATAATGAAGGAGATAAGGTCACTGTTCCAGCTCCTGTAACTGGATAAGTGACCTCATTTGCATTGGCAACACGACTCCGTCTTGGCTGGGTTGTATTGGAGAGATCGTTTGGGTCAAATGTCATGTGATCTGTAGCTCCAGAGTCTAGAATCCACTCATCTTTCTCACTACGAGTAGAGATGTGAAATGCTTTACTTGAAATACCTGGATCTTGGGAAGATTCGGCCTGAGAAGTAAGGGATAGTGAGGCATTATTGGTAGCCACAGCTGCTCGCCCAGTAGTGTCCCGTTTCTTCCGTGCTTGAAGATCATTCCACCATTCTGGATACCCATGTAGTTTGAAGCAGTTTTCACGGGTGTGTTTGGAGTTTCCACAATGGCCACATTTCATGTCAAGAGATGGTGGATTTCCCGTGGATTTCTTGCTACCCAAGGAAGTTCCTGTTTTTGGTGGCATTAGGTTATGGTGTCCCTTGACCCCTTTAAAAGCCATAACAGCTCCGGGTGTCGTATCTACACCTGTGATCATCACGGTCTGCCTGACCTCTTCCCTACGAACGAATCCATAGGCTTGTTCCACCGTAGGGAATGGTTTGATCTGAAGCACATTACTTCGAGTTTTATCCAATCTATCATCAAGTCCATCGAGGAAGGTATACACTCGATCTTCCTGTACGATGGAGTTGTATTTTTGTATATCAATCGCACACTCCATTGGATTAGGACGACAGAAATCAATTTCACGCCACAACCCTTGAAGGTCATTGTAGTATTTTTCAATGGATCCACCCGCTTGTTTCGTACGAGTAACTTGACGTCGAAGATCATACACCTGAGACGTGTCTGTCCCATCATAGTAAGTGGTAGCCACCGAATCCCAAACCTGTTTTGCAGTTGGGAATCGGATAAAATTTGCAATTAAGGAGGGGTCCATCGAATTGATCAACCATCCTTTGACAATGGCGTTTTCAGTACGCCATCTCCTAAATAAGGGGTCGGTTTCAACAGGTTGAGGAAAATCCCCATTAATGTATCCCAGTTTATCTTTGCCAGAGATATACATCTCTACCACCTGGGACCATAAGGCATAATTGGATCCTCCCAACTTGATACTAATGGGAGCAGTCGACGCTTCAGTTGGCGGAGGTTGTGAGCTGATATGAGCTCTAGTTAAAACTTCCGTCATTTTCGCCGTCAAATCTTCTAATATGAAATTGGTAGTTAAATCTCTAGATTCCGCCATGAAATCTAAAATTTTTTTCCTTCCGTACAACACTTTATAAAGAAAAATTTGTAACCCTAAACCTCCCTTTTCACATTCGCGCAGCTGCTAACCCTAAAAATTTCCCCTTTTTTTTCAATCTTTTGCGCAGCTCCTTCTTCTTCCTTCTTCTTCCTCCTTCTTCCTCCTTCTTCCTCCTTCTTCCTCCTCAGCGCAACTTCTTCTACTGCGTTTCTCAACGCAGTTTCTTCTACTGTGGCTTCACGCAACTTCTGTTATCGTTGTGTTCTGTTATCGTTGTGTTATGTTTCTTTTCCAGACAAGAAACTGATGGTGAAACCGGCCACTCTGTGAGGCAACCAGTGTTGGAGCCAACCAATTAGACCGGTACGGTTTCAATGAGTAAGTCAGACCGACCACATAGATCGAACCAGTGTCGAGAAACTGTAACCAAACTGGCCACCCCAGAAATCAGATTCAGAGGGTAAGTGTAAACCAGAAATCAAAAAATCAGCAGCAGGAAACAGAAATCAGCTGAAATTAGAAATCTGCAGCAGAAACAGAAATTTGCTCTGATTGCGAATCCCTTGACTCCTTGTAAGTTGTATGCTGATATTTTTTTTTTTAAAGTGTAACCCGTAATCTTCTATTGAATTCCTGAACAAATAATCGTGAAATAACTATCTTGCTTTCATTTCTGAGCTGCACATGTTTGGTGTTTGAAACGGCTACAAGAGCTGAAGCAGAAATCAGAACTCAAAAAAAACGAAAAACTGCAGCTACAATCAGTAGCCACACCAGAAATCAGAAATCAGAATTTAGAAATCAGAAACCAGAAATCAGAATTCAGAAATCAGAAATCAGAAATCAACAAATCAGCAAGTCTGCAGATTTGCAAATCAGCAATCAAAAAATGGTAGTTTCGTCATAAATCAGCAGGTAGTTCATTAGCAATATCCTGCTCTGATACCATGTCAAATTATGGTATTTCTCTGATAATTATCAGTGTATTTCATTATTATTTCTGTTCTCTGTTTCTGTACAATAGTTTAGATATATGTATACAAAGAAAACGAAAATTAAACAATAACCATAATTCCTGCATATCCATGTTTTATGGATCCACTACCATTATTGTATGCTCCATGTTTTACTCCACTGAGTCATTGGTGTCTGCCACAACAACACACACCAACACAATTAATACTAATACAAGTTTAAATACAAGAAATAAGAATCTACTTTTTAGAAAAAATGTTTTTTTAGAAAAGTCTAATAAAGTATATTAGTTGCATACAACTAATATACCATTAATGATTTATTAACATTTCCCCTCAAGTTGGCGCGTAGATATCAATCATGCCCAACTTGCTTAGTGAACCGTATAATGCCTTCTTGGAAACTCCCTTGGTAAGCATATCTGCAAGCTGCTCTTCTGTAGGAACAAAAGGAAAACTAATAAGTTTGGAATCTAACTTCTCTTTTATAAAGTGACGATCAATCTCTACATGCTTAGTGCGATCATGTTGTACTAGATTTTGTGATATATCAATGGCTGCCCGATTGTCACAATACATCTACATAGTATTTTTGAGTTCGAAACCCAAATCCAATAACAAAGTTCTTATCCACAGCAATTCACAAACAACCATACCTCTATACTCGGCTTCAGCACTAGATCGTGCCACCACTTTCTGCTTCTTACTTTTCCATGTAACCAAATTTCCTCCCACAAAGGTGAAATAACCCGATGTTGACTTTCTATCTGTAATATTTCCTGCCCAATCTGCATCTGTGAATCCACAGACTTCAAGAGGATTGTTGTGTTTAGAGAACATTACTCCCCTTCCTGGAGCCGATTTCAAATACCTTAAAATTCTCAAAACATCATTCATATGGTTCTCACTTGGATTATGCATGAACTGACTCACCACACTTACTGCATATGTAACATCTGGTCTAGTATGAGCTAAGTAAATCAAACGTCCAACCAATCTCTGATAGCAAGCCCGATCAGTTGGTATCTGATCTGGATACTCTGCTAAACAATGGTTTTGCTCAATAGGAGTGTCAATAAGTTTTCAATCCAACATACTTGTCTCTGTTAGCAGATCAATAATATACTTCCTTTGACACAGATATATTCCTTCTCTTCCCCTGGCTACCTCAATTCCTAAGAAGTACTTTAGTTCACCTAAGTCCTTCATCTCGAATTCAGAGGCTAGTTGTCTTTGTAATTTATCCATCTTAATAGTATCATCACCAATCATTGCTATATCATCAACATAAATGATTAGGGTTGTTACTTTCCCTCGTTGATGTTTGAGAAATAGTGTGTGGTTTGAATTACTCTGTCTGTAACCAACCTTCTACATGAACTGTGAAAACCTTCCAAACCAGGCTCAAGGGGATTGCTTGAGACTATACAAAGACTTCCTCAATTTGCATACAAAATTACCAGGAGAATCAACTACATACCTAGGTGGAAGACTCATGTACACCTCCTCGGCTAATTCTCCATGAAGAAACGCATTCTTGACATCAAACTGCCAAAGTGGCCAGTTTAGGTTAGCAGCAAGTGAGAGCAGAACCTGAATCGTGTTCATTTTGGCAACAGGAGCAAAAGTCTCATCGTAGTCTACACCATACATTTGAGTAAACCCTTTTTCTACAAGACGAGCTTTATACCTATTTACGGATCCATCACCATTATGTTTTACAGTAAACACCCATCGATAATCAACTGCCTTTTTTCCTTGTGGTGGTGGCACAAGTTGACAAGTATCGTTCTTCTTTAAAGCATCCATCTCTTCAGCCATTGCCTTCCTCCATATTGGATCTCCCAATGCATCCTGCACTTTGTTAGGTACTGATACACCAGATATTTGATTCACAAATGATTTATACGACTTAGATAATCTTTTAGTGGACATGTAATTGGCTACTGGGTATTTTGATTTTGCATGAATATTTGGTTCATACCTTTTGGCTGGTTGACCTCGAGTAGACCTATTTGGTAACACATATTGTCCAACATTAGACTCGATGCTATTAGTATCAGTAGGTGTACATACCTCAGATGAGTGACCTTCAGTACCAGGGAGTTGTTGATCAAGGGTAGGAGTAATGCCTAAAGATACAGTTGTGTCTTCAATGTCATTTGTTGTAAGTAAATTTGGTGCTTGAATACTTTGAGCATTTACTTCTGAAATGACTGGATTCAATGAATTAGAAGTCTTATTTGGTCTCATTGAAACATCAGTTGGTGATTCTCCTAATGCCTCCCCCTCACCATGATACAGTTCTTCGAAATATGTATTCTCCCTCTGACGAGCAGTATCAGGTGAGGAAAAATAACTCATGTCCTCAAAGAAGGTAACATCCATAGTAACATAATACTTTCTGGTTGGTGGATGGAAGCACTTGTACCCTTTCTGATAACTTCCATAACCAACACACACACATTTAATTGCTCGGGCATCTAATTTAGACTTTTGATTTTTAGGAACATGCACAAAAGCAACACAACCAAATACACGGGTAGGAAGATTATAAAAGGATGATAAGGAGACATAAGATGCAAGAATTTGGAATGTGATTTTTCCTTTAAGGACACTAGACGAGAGACGATTGATGAGATGGGCGGAAGCTTGTACAGCATCACCCCAAAGGTATTTTGGCATATAAGCACTAAATAAGAGTGCACGAGCCATATCAAGTAAATGACGATTTTTTCTTTCAGACACTCCATTTTGTTCTGGTGTTTACGGACAAGTAGTTTGGTGAATAATCCCATATGTTTTGAATTTTTTTTGAAAAACATGATTAACATATCCCCCCCCCCCCCCCCCACATTATTAGAACGGAGGATCCAAATGATGCCATTATATTGTGTTTGAACGAAGGTATGAAAATTTTGAAAAACTAAAAAAACTTCATCTTTTGTTCTAAGAAGAGAAATCCAGAATAACCTTGTACAATCATCGATAAACAAAACAAAATATCACATACCCGATATAGTGGGCTCTTTAGATGGTCCCCAAACATCAGAATGAATTAATTCAAAAGGAATAGTATTTTTATTAGAAATACTAGGAGAATAAGTAATACGATGGCTCTTGGCCAAAACACAAGTCTCACAATGTAAAACAGTCTCACTAACACCAAAAAATAAAGTGGGCAAGGTTTTTTTCATAAGACTAAAAGACGGATACCCTAAGCGGCGATGCCACAACCAAATTTCACTTAGCTTATCGGAACTAGAAGTCAATGCAGAGCTTGCCCGTGCTCCTGGTTTCTCCCCTCCGTAGTTCTGATCCAAACGGAACAATTTGTCCCTCAGATACCCTCGACCAATTAGTTCCCTGGTAAAAAGATCCTGAAAAATCACATACATAGGATAAAAAATTACAAAGCATTTAGACTCAATATTCAACTGTGGGACAGATATTAAGTGATGAGATAAGTCAGGTACATATAAAACATTATGGAGCTGTAAAGATGGAGTGATATGAACTGACCCCTTTCCTAAGACAGGAAAGGCCTCACCATTAGCATTCGTAACATAAGACACTGGTGGGGGAGATAACTCATTAAAATAAGATTTATCATAAGTCATATGATCAGATGCACCAGAATCAATAATCCAAGTATTAGACCCAACAGAGTGAGAAACATTTAAAGTCATACCAATCTTACCATGACTAGCTATTGAAGCTGTAGGGATACTCATAACTGTATTTTATATAGTTATTTTCACCTATTTTATTAATTATAATTGCTATGTTCTTAATGTTTTTAGTTAATTTTCGATGAATAAATTAGTATTTACTGTTTTTTATATTTTTTTATGAAAATTAAATAATTTGTATCGAAAACGTACTTAATTGTAAATTTGTGTCCAAAAATATAATTTCAAATAAAAGAGTATTTAATTGCAATTTATAAAAGTCGAAAATATAATTTAAATTTAAATCGGGCTTAATTTTAATTATTAAAAGTTTAAAAATTTAATTTAAATTCGAAAAGGGCTAAACTATAATTAAAGAAAGTTGAAAATGTAATTTGAAATAAATTTGTGGTTCAAAATGCAATTAAGGAAATTTATATTCTATGTAGGAAAAGGAAGCCACGCGCAACATTAATTCTGGGCGACACCGAGCGTTCGATCAGACAACCAACGAATACGATGAGGTGCGTGTATTGCAAGCGCGACAAAAGAGCGTAAACACGAATTACGTGGCTCGGCATGCCAGTGGGACCCACGTGTCGGTTACGCGTATGCCAAAGGTTGTATTCGCGTGCGGCTGAACCACGTGCAATCATTCCCTCCAGCCACTTAAAGTCTTCCACGTGTCCACTTTCCCCTTGAACGAATCATCAGCGGACGCGTGGCACATTTCGGTGAACGCAAAAGCGCCCCAATCCCGTGTGACAATTTCTGTGTGCACCCATTCCCTTCAACAAATGAGGTGCTACCACGTGTCCCACTTTTTGTTTCAACGAATCAGATCACGACACGTTGCAGCGTGGAAGGAAAATAAAAATAGAAACGCGCAGCTCTCTCCACTCACATTTTGAACGTGTTTTCGATACATTTTTGTCCCCCACTCGTAATTTTAAATTAATTTCTCCATAATTAGTTGTCTCCCACGTGTATAAAAAAAATATTTTTAAATGTATATTTTTTTAGAAATTTAATGTTATAAATAGGAGATAAGATGACAGAGTGGGAGTTTTTTTTTTTAGTTTTAGTTTTAAGAGTTTTTGGGAAGTTTTGGAGTGTTTAGTTTTGAGATTATTTTGTGTTCGGTTTTGGACTGCAGAACAGTCAGAAGCCATTTTTTGGCTTTTGTTGTGTTCTGCGTGTGCCAAATATTTGTTTTAATTGATGTTTTAATTTTCTATCTTCTTCATCTTATTTTTCTGAATCTGTTGTAATTTTTATTTTAATTTATAAAGTAATTTAATTTTTCTAGGGTTTCATTTGATCTTAATTTATGAAGCTTTTATTTTAATTATTTTTGATAGATTTATAAGACGTTCGATTTGTTCGTTCTATTTTGTGCTTAATGCTTTTTGATTATTTACGAATCTTATCAAAACGATCTGTGGCACATAAATAAACTTGGAAGAGACATTTGTGTGTAAATTGCTCGTAAATAGAATGACATGTATGATGAAGGATAGGAATATACCCTAATTGTATGTGTGGCCATTTGAAAACTTAAAACGTAATGAATCTCTATGAATTTAATTCTCATAGGAATATAGTGAATTAATTTAATGAGGTGTGTTTGTACGGAGCTCGGAAGAGATGTATGAATAAAATTAGAAGTTTTCGGTTGACAAATTAAATGTACTAAAAAATATAAATCAAAAGAAAATAAAATGATTTGAGTTGATTAATTTGGTGAAAAATTGCAATCCTAGATTTCTTTTATTTTGTTATTAAACTCTTTTCTTAAATTTGTTACAATCAACGAGTGTTTTGAATAAAATCAGAGAGAGCTAATTTTAGTACTCAACAAACTGTAGTAACAAATCTCCGTGGGAACGATAACTTACTTATCAAATATTATTACTTGTGATCGTGTATGCTTGTACGTTTTTTGTATGTTGTAAAACACACAACAAGTTTTTGAACTGACCCCTTTCCTAAGACAGGAAAGGCCTCACCGTTAGCATTCGTAACATAAGACACTGGTGGGGGAGATAACTCATTAAAATAAGATTTATCATAAGTCATATGATCAGATGCACCAGAATCAATAATCCAAGTATTAGACCCAACAGAGTGAGAAACATTTAAGGTCATACCAATCTTACCACGACCAGTTATTGAAGCTGTAGGGATACCTCCACATTCCATAGGATGATTCTGTTCGTAGTAGTCTGGTTCTTGTACAATTTGCACGATAGCTGCTTTTGCTTTAGAACGATGCCCTTGTTGTCGTTTTGCTCCATAGTATTCTGCTTTTGGTTTCAAGTGTGGATACAGTTTCCAACAAGTTTCGTGAAGATGCCCATGTTCATTGCAATAAGAGCAGGGAGAACGAGGGCGATTAGTAAAACCTAGTGAAGGTCCTTACTCATGAAATGGAATTGAATTTTGCTACTGGAGGAAAGGTGTCTTTGATTTAGCTTGAATGGCTAGGCTTGATACCTCAACATGTGCCTGATAAAGACTTTCTTGCTGAGATTTGTCTTTACGGATGTACGTAAAGGCAGTAGTCAAGCTTAGAGGGTCTGACATTTGAAGCAATTCGCCTTTAGCACTATTATTTTTGTATCAAGGCCTCTTAAAAAGGCATGTACTCGTTCCAGCTCCTTCTCCTTCTGGTACCACAGAAGGTCTTCTGGATTTTTAATTTGACAAGGGCGTTTCTGGTCAATTTCAACCCATACATTTTTCAACTTGGTAAAAACAAGAGATATTGGGTGCCCATTTTACTACATGCCAGTAGCTTTGCACATGAGTTCATGAACTTGAATAAAGTCAGACTCATTTGTATAAAGATCGCTTAAGGTATCCCATATGGCCTCATCAGTTTCACATTCCTCCACCATTTGTAATTTATCATCAGTGATGGCTCTAAATAGAATTGACATGACAAAGCCATCATCATCTTCCCACCTAGTATAGGCTTCTATATCATCTTGACTAGGAGCCCTAATTGATCCAGATACATGTCCTATATTATGCATCCCACGAAGATAAACAGACATAACATTTTTCCATGTTCAAAAATTTGTACCATTAAGTTTAGTACCCCCGAAAGAACCAATTTCTAAACTCTTAACAGAAACTTCAAAATTTGGAACTTCATGAATTCTGGAAACTTGATGTTGTCTTGAATATTCCATTGAAATAATAATAAAAAATATATTATGCAGCAGAATAAAAAATTTGGATGTTTTTTTTTGGGCTGAGGTGGGCTGATTAGTGGGCTGAAAAGTGTTTGGGGTGATGGACTGATGGGCTTGGGGTGATGAGTTGATGGGCTGTTAGGCTTAGACTGTTGAGGACTGATTAGGGCAGAACTTAAAACTGAAGATGTGCGCAGAACTTAAAAAGAAAATGTAGAGGTGAAGCTGGACGGTGCGTAGGGATGCCGAGCTGGACAACACGTAGGGGTGCATGAGCTGGACGGCATAGGGTGCGCGAGCTGGATGGAACGCAGGGGTGCACGAGCTGAACGACACAAGGTGTGCGAGCTGGTGCGTAGGGCTAGATGGCGCAGGGTAGGACGGCAAAAATTTGGTCGACACGGGCTGAACGACACGAGCTGGATGTCGTGAACTAGACAGCACGGACTGGACGACGGATCTACAACTGCGACGCGAACTGAACAGTGCGCGAAGGTTAACGACACTGCATAAAAAACTGGCGGCGGCGCTGCTTGCTTAGAAACCGGTAAGAAATTTTTTTTTTCTTTCCTACTCTGATACCAAATTGAATATATTGGAAATGTATTTACAATCACACTATACAATGAATACTAATACATGTTTAAATACAGGAAATAAGAATCTGCTTTTTGGAAAAGTGCTTTTTAGGAAAAGTATATTAGTTGCATACAACTAATATACAGCTGATAAAATATATTAGTTGCATACAACTAATATACCATTAATGATTTATTAACACTAACAAAGAGGGGGGAAAACCTAAATGATAACAAACCTAAGAAATAACCAACAAAAACCAGTATAACCAAATAACAAAACCAGATCGCAACAACTTGGCCACAAAACCTACAAAACCAAATCACAATCCAATGAAGAGACAATTATAATAAGGGAACAATTTTTCCAAATTTTGGAATAACGATACTCAAGGAGAAACACACCTCCTGGTTAGAGAAAATAGCATAACAACAAGTAGATCATAATACTCATAAATAACTCAAGGTGAGCCAAATGAATAGAGAAACCAATTCATAATATAAACATTGAGAGAAAAACAATCACAGATACCAAGGCGAGGGTCAACATAAAACCAAATCATAGATCAAATATAGAATAGGCAGAGAGCGACAACGATAAAATACCACACAATTGAGATAGTGAAAAGAAGGTGAGTGATGACGGAAATGAATCATAAAAGTGATGAAGATGATCACAAAGCTATAGATATGATGCCTGAATCAATGAAGATAAAATTGATCGGATAGGAATTGTGTTAAATGAATACACAAATATATGTATCGTAAATAGTAATATAATTATAAGAAAATATTATTCTCATGAAGATTATGTTATTCGAAACTAATTTTTAAAACAAAAAAAATAAAAATCAATTTTTTTGGTATTTTTATATTTTAAAAAAGAAAAATTAGAAGAAAAAAAATAAATAATTATTATTATTTTTCTCAGATTAGAAAACTAAGAACATATATGAGAAAATATCTAGGAATCACTACTACAAAATGTGGAATTTAAGTCGAGATTTAAAATCGATTCTCTAAAAAATTGACTTAAAACACGTAGATTGTAGCGTTGATTGACGTGTTGAACTGACGTTACACGTAGGATGTAGAGTCGGTTCTACGTGTCAACCAACGCGACACGTGGATAACGTTAGTTGACATGTAGGACCAATGATATTTCCTACTTGTAGCGTCGGTTCAACATGTCAACCGACACTACACACATTTATATTTTCTTTTTCTCATCTTTCTTTCCCATTACACAGAACATTACAGCGTTGTAAACACTCAAAAACCAAAAATTTATCGACACTCCCTCCTCCACTCTTTCTCATTTTTCGGCCACATCCGACCACCAATTCTAGCATCATTTAGTGGGTTTTTTTCCTCTCCAATTTCTCTTCTAGATCCTCTAATTTTTTGAGCGAAATACTCAAAAAATTTATACCCATTTTTTAACTTACAAAACACCATTTTTTCTTCATTTTTTTTCATTTTGTCACTTCATTTACTCTTGTAAGTATTTCTATTAATCTTACGCACTTATTATTCATATTTCTTTATTGTTTGTATATTATGTGTATAAATTTTTGTATTATGTAGATTTTGTATAAATTTTCGTAATAAAATAAATTTATATATTTATGACTCTACTTTAAGGTTGGTTTTTAATTTATTTATTTTTGTTAATATGAAATGGGAAAGACATGATTCAACAATAAGATGCTTATTAAAAATTTAGGTTTGAAGTAGTGTAGTTATTTAAAAAATTATTAATCATCACAAAATTGTTATATAAATTTTGTTTTATATATCTTAAATTTGAAATCAGCTCAAGTGATGTGACATATTATTATTATTAATTACAATTAGTCTCATATAATTATATTCGTGTGTATATTTGTTATGTTTGGTTTTTATGTATGTATTTTTATATGATGTTTTAATAGATATCCTAATAATTAGGGAATTCATATATAATAATATCTGAAACATATTGGTTGGATACATATTTAATATGCTTAATGTCATTAATAGGAAATTGACAAATCTTGGATGTTAAAATGTAGAATTGAATAGGACTATATTTCTAGAGTTGAAAGTTTCTTGGAATTTGCTTGTAGAAATAGTAATAATGAAATTAGTATGATTTGATACCCATGTATTAAAAGTAAAAATGAGTGATTTCATGATGTTGATGAGGTTAAGAATGTGAGTAGATTATATACATCTTATCATGGAGAAAATATTGATAATACTCAGGGGAAAAGATAAATAAGAATGTGAGTAGATTATATACATCTTATCATAATGTATAGATAGAAAATATTTTTCATGGTGTTGAGGATGAACAACATGAGGAAGATCCTGAAACCTTTAAAAAACTTCTAGAAGATGCCAAAAAACTGTTGTATCCAAAATGCGAGAAATACACTAAAATGTCAGGATTTGTTCATTTGTACAATGTGAAGGAAAAAAATAATTTTTTTGACAAGGGATTCACAAAATTACTAAATGTACTAATAAATATGTTTCCTGAGGGTATTGAATATCTTCAATATATAAAGTGAAAAAATCTCTTAGTTGATTTAGCATGGAATATCATAAGATTCATGATTGTCCAAATGATTGCATTTTTTATAGAAAAGAATATGAGACATTAGATGATTGTCTGATGTGTAAATAATCGAGATGAAAGCATGCTATAAATGAGACAACACCTAAGAAAGGTGTGCCTACAAATATTCTTTGGTACTTTCCTCCGATTACTCGCTTTCAAAGGTTGTTTAAAGTAAAGAGACATCAAAGATGCTGACTTGGCATTCAGATACTCGATCTGATGATGGGGTGCTACGTCATCCTTGTAATTCTCCAAATTGGAAAGTAGTAGATAATTTATCTCCTCAATTTGTATCTGATCCACACAATCTTCGTCTTGCAATTATTGGTGATGAAATTAATCCACATAGTTCCCTTAGTAGTAGATATTGCTATTGACCAATAATTATGGTAACATACAACCTTCCTCCTTGGTTGTGTATGAAAAGAAAATTCATGATGTTAACATTATTGATCTCAAGATTGAAACAACCCGGAGTTGATATTGATGTATATTTTCAGCCTCTAATAGATGATTTAAAGAATTTGTGGAATGATGATGTAAATGTTTACGATGCACATAAAGAAGAACACTTTAATTTGAGGGGGGGGTCTTTTTATGGACAATTAATGATTTTCCTACCTATGTGAACTTATTAGGACATGCAACATAAGGTTATATGGGATGCCCTATATGTAATGATGATACTTCTACAACTTATCTTGTTCATGGATGAAAGATGTCTTATAGAAGACATAAAAGATTTTTTCCATTTGAACACAACTTTAGATACCAAAAGAAACTGTTCGATGGTGAAGAAGATTGTGATCATGCACCCTAACCTTTGTGAGGTGTTAAGATATTAAAGCAATTGAATGGTATGACATTCAAACGATATGGGAAGATGAAAAAAAGAATACTCACTAATGGAGGGAAACGAAATAGGTCAACTAATAAAAGAGGTAAAAATGAAAATGTTACTGAATGAGTAGATCATGGTTGTTGGAATAAAAAATCAATATTTTGAGAATTGCCTTATTGGAAAGACCTACACATCTATCACATCTTAGATCATTGATGAGCGAAAAATGGCATCACCGATTCTTGCCAATACTTTGGTTTTAATATTTATAAAACTCTCGCAAGTGCACGAATCATTTCATAGAAAATGATAAGTATACTCCCAAGGTCGATCTAAGGAAAAAATGTATGTGGTTTTTAATTTATTATTCAAACTTTTAAAAACGAAATTAAATCCTAAACATCCTGTCACGATATTTTGGGTTTTGTGTTTTTAATCTACTTACATAAAAATAAACATAGATTAAATAAATATTTATGAAAATTTTATCTTTTATAATAGTGGAGTATTTATGGATATAATAACTAAGTTAATTATGCTTGCTCATATTATTTAGGTTATTAAAGATATAAATTGATATTTATTGATTCTCCCTTTTTTATATGAATACCACATTTGGTGGGGTTAGATATTCTTTGTTAACTAAACAAATCAATTAACACCTATGGGTGAGGTTGATAACTAATTTGGTTAACTAAATTAATTCCTTTTTCTAAGAGATTGAAAATGAACCATTTAAATGCCACCTTTGGTGGGGTTAGACAGTTTAAACTTTATTCAAGGTGTACAAATTAAACCTAAGAATTTAGTTATCCGAGTACTAACTTTCAAGTTTTAAAACCACTACTAAAAACATGTTGTCAATACATTTTCAGATAATAATTCTTATAAAAACTTTTGAAATAGAGCTTCACTCTAACTACCGGGCGATTGTACCAACAAATAAAAGAGCACTACTCTAAATCAGACCGGATAACTAAACCTTAAAATCTAATTTTCAGGTTTAAGTTTGTAATGAAAAATAATATATTTCTCTCTAACATTCTTAATATAAAATCTTGAATAAAAACAAAATCAATTCATTTTAGAGATTTTCACCAATTTAATATTTCGCAAGCATAACAACGTTATTATTACATCATGTTTATAAACAGCCAGCAGAGTTAAATTTAATCACAGACAAATTAAATATAACATGTAAGAATAAAGCATAAAAATAACTGTAAAGAAAATAAAATCCTTACAGAACTTCGACGTTATTCCCGTTGCTGGAAAACCTCCAAGCGGAATTTGCACTCCCATTTATTGAATCAAAAAGCTAATAAATTACAAAAACATAACTAATTCTTCCCAAAAAGGGAAGAACTCTAAAACTAAGAGAAATTAAATAAGAAAAGCTAAAAACTAAGAAAAAACTAAAAAAAACTAAAAAACTAAGAAAAGAGAGAAAGAAAGAGAAGAGAAGAATGGTTTTTAGGGGTGTTTAGAAGTGAAGAGAAGGGGGCGTTTATAGGTGAGGATGGAGAGAAAAATTGGGGGAAAAATGTTAAAAAATTGCAAAAACACGGAGTGGTGATTGCTGACGTCATTTGATGACGTCAGCATGACGTGGCGGCTGCACGTGAAAAATGGGGCGAAATGGGCGTCGGCACGCGCGGAGGGCAGCTGGGCGCGCAGAGGCGCATGTGTGAACAGTAACAGCGCGCGGATTTGGAAGCAGGCGCGCGCGACGCGGCGGCGCAATTTTCTCCTTTTTGACCTTTTTGACTCATTTTGTCCAATTTTTCCATATTTGTTGACCTTTCCCCATTTATTTATTAATATATTTGTGATGTATTGCTTCCAGTATTCCTCTTTGAGTCTTTAAGTTACGTTTTTAAGCCAAAATATCTTAAAAACAATAAAATAACCCGTGATTCCGAAAAAGACAAATTTATATAAATATATGATAAAACATATAAATATATATATTTTTAATCAATTAATGTGCATAAAATCATGGTAATTTTAGTGCTTTTTGAGCACTCATCAATCATGCATATTGAGAAAAATATATGTGAGAGCTTGATTGGTACATTACTCGATATACTTGGAAAAATGAAGGATGAAATTAAAGCAAGACTCGATTTAAAGAAACTAGCTAACTATTACAATACATATAATTAGTCTCGAACATTTAGCCTCGGTTATTTAAAAACTGAGGTCATATATATATCCTATGGTCTTGGTTATTGAAAAATAGAGTTCATAAGGTATGTCTATAGTCCTGGTTATTTAAATAACCGAGGCCATAGACATACCCTATTAATTTTCTCTCTTTTATATCAAATTAACACCAAAAATATTTATCAATTTTTTTCTTTCTCCCTTTTTCCCTTTCTTTCTTTTTTTTCCTCTCTTTTTCCCTTAGGGTTTTCGTACGTTTAGCATATATATATAAATGCTTTTCATAGATGGGAGTAATTGATCAAAGGTCTACCATCCTTGTATCGTCGCCCTCATCTCGACATCCTCTCTATCAGGTTAGATTTTGTCTATGTTTTGCGCTCCGTTATTGTTGTATCATTCTTTAAGAACAAACCTAGAAGTTAGATATGAGTAAAGCTTCAATCTTTGGTTCAATTCTGGTTTGTTTCTGCACTATATGACATCTTCTACATACCAATATCCAATCAAAATCTCTCCATTGTCTCATTTCTCTAAGCTTGAGCCCCAACTTATCATGCCTAAAACGTCAGTTCTTCAAATTTTATTGTTACTTTATGTTTACTTATGCAAGACTAGTAATTTTTTTATTTTCATACTTGATATTTCTTATGCAAGATTCACAGTACTGATTTTAGGGTTATAGTAGATAATGAAGAACAAATTGAGCTATCATTTATGAGAATGTAATATCCTTCTCTTGAGGGAAACTTTGTTCCCTTATACATAGATAAAAAGTATTTTGTTGATTAATATCTCATATTTAAAATTTTTAAGAATCTTCAGGACAAATATATTCTAATGCCTGTTTTATTCAAGTTTATAATGCTTCATGGTTCCTCAGGCTTCTACTTTTATGCCATTTATGAGCACTTGAAGGACTAGCCTGATTTTGATATTGGTGAAACAAGGATAACCTTCAAACTTAGAAATTGATAGGTTTGATACTTTACTCATGCCCTTATGTAACAAATATTGCACACTGTTTGTTAGGTAGCAAAAAACATGCCTTTTTATTATTTAACAATGACACCAAATTTTTTATTACTTTCAGTCTTCTGTATCAAGATTATTTTTTTGGTAATATGTTAATTGCTATAGTTTGGCCTGGTGCCGGTCCTAGTACTGGTGCTAGTGCCTACTGTTGGTACTAGTACTAGTGCCTGGTACTGGTGTTGGTGCTTGGTGTTGGTGCTGGTGCTTAGTACTGGTGTTGGGCTTGGTATTGGTGCTTATACTGGTGCTTAGTGGTGGTGCTTGGCCTATTGTTTTTTGGTAATATGATAATTTTTAGTGTTTGAGGTGGTGTTGATGCTTAGAATGGTGCTTGGTACTAGTGCTTGGTGCTGGTGTTGGGCTTGGTGTTTGGTGATGGTGTTGGTAATGGTACTAGTGCTTGGTGGTGGTGTTTGGCTTTTTTTTTGTAATATGTTGATTTCCAGTGTTTGGCATGATGCTTGATGTTGGTGCTTGACCTAGTGCTTGGTGCTGGTGATGGTGCTGATGCTTGGTACTATGCTTGGTGCTAGCACGCTGAAAAATTGACAAATTGTCTTACTTGTGCATTCTTTTTCTCATTGAAATCTTATTTTAATTTCTTGTTTCATGAATGGTGCAAGTATTGTGCTTTGTGCTAAAGATAAAGCATCTATGAGATTTATTTTATGCACTTCTAATTTTGCATCAATACCATCTAGGAGGAAACAAAATTGTACTGAATTGAGGATTTGTCCTTGGATTTCATGTCAAACTTCTTTGGGCGAAATATTTATAGTTAAGGAGATATTAGTTGTATAGTAGATAACTGAGTCCCCTCAAACTACCTATATGTTTAGAGGTATATGTGGATACTATTTGTTGTGGAGAACTTACATTTTATTATACTATAGAGTTAGGGTGATTTTTTTATGGATACATATGCACTTTGCCTGGTGCTGGTGCTTGGATGAAAGAGAAAGCAACAGGTTTCATCCTTAAGTCCTTTTTAAGATTATTTTTTATTCATTTATGGTAATTTTTGCTTGAAGTCCCTTGTTAGATTATTTCAATAGTTACACTGCAGATAAGACATGTTATATTTCTTTGTTCTTTTCATCTAATATTTTATATGTAATATACATTTTAATTTGGAGATAGAAATCCCAATTTTAGGAAAGGTGAATGATTAATAGGGAAGACATGTTTTGAGTCTCAAAATAGATAAAAATAAATACTATGCTTAAGTTATTTATGTTATTCACTGTGTTTATGGTTCATTCTTATTACTTGCTTGTACCAGCATACTAGGATCACTAGCGCAGTTGGCGCCCCAACATACCAGGCGTACCAACACACCAGCACACCATTTGGATTCAGGCATTTATAGGAACCAACTTTGATTTCTCAGCCTACTCTTCATCTTTGAAATTTGTGTTGGGTATTTCTCAGGTTCAGTTGAATTATTTGGTTGTGGCTTCTGATATGGGCAAAGTTTTTGGATGGTCTTTTGGTTTGGCTTTAATGTATTTTGCTTTGTGGGTTGTTCTGTTTATTTTTACTTTTATAAGTTTCATTGCCTATGGTCTTCAATGGCTTGTGTTTTGAAATTTCAATGGCTTGTATTTTTTAGTGTATAATAAACTCTCAATGTAATTATACTTTTAATTTTAATATAATATGATTTTTAATATTGTAATTAATAATTGTATATTTTTTTTAATTTATGCATACCCTATTGCCTTGGTTATTAGAAAACTATGGCCATAGGGTATACTTATGGCCTCGGTTAATAGAAATCGTGGCCATAGAGTGTACATATGGCCTCAGTTATTAGTAAATTGTGGCCATAGAGTGTACCTATCGCCTTGGTTATTAAAAAATCGAGGTCATAGGTACATATTGTAGTAGTGTAGGCATACGACCTAAATTGGAACCAAGAATGGAAAATGATAAGAATCGAACATACTTGTCACCAGCATCATGTACAACGTCAATAAAAGAGAATGATGTGTTTTGTAAATTTTTGGCGGGTGTGAAAGTTCTTGATGGTTACTTATCCAACTTAAGAAATTTTATGTCTATCACCGATAAGAAACTTTATGGATTGAAATCACATGACTGTCATATCTTAATACGACAGTTATTACCAGTTGCTATTAGATCAATCCTTCCAAAAACATGTTTGATTATCAATAATTTGTCTTTGTTCATTCTTCAATACAATATGAAAAAAATCTATATCAATTGGCGAGTCAAACTCTTTATAGAAAAATGTTTTAGATAATTTGTGTCTAATTGAAAAAAATTTCCTCTTTTTTTTATATAATGATTCATGTGTGTGTTCATTTAGTTCAAGAGGTTCAATTGTGTGATCCTATTTACTTAAGGTGGATGTATCCTTTTGAGAGATACATGCAAGTCCTGAAAGGATATGTAAATAATAGAAATCGTCCTAGAAGTGGAATGTTACATTGTTAAAGAGGCCATTGAGTTTTGTTCTGAATACTTTAGTAATTGCACTGAAATTGGTAATCCTAACACAAGTTGTTCTTAGAATATCACATGATCCAAGTAGGTAACCCTATGCTGGGTAGAAGTAAGAAATATTTTATTGATCGCACTCGATGGGAAAAAGAACACTGAATCATTTTGGTAAATAATAATGAGGCACAATCGTACATATAGTAAGTGATGATAGGTTCAACCTTTTCATTTAAAATAAAATTATTTTTATTTAACTATTAATGATATCTGATTGATATATCTTTAATAACATTACATAATAGAACACATTTAAACTTACTAAAGATCGATTCTCGTTATAAAAAAATGAGGAAAAAATGGTTGTATGATGAACACAAGCGAGAACTTATTAATTGGTTTTGCAACCAAGTAAGCATCACATACAAGAATTAATTCATTAATGCTTCTATGCAATGTTTCAAAACTTTGTTTTAAACACATTTCATGTTTTTATATGCATAGATTCGAGTCAAACTCAATAAACCTAATCATAAAATAATAGAAAGTTTAGAATGTCTTGCACATGGTCCAAAATTTGATGTCAAATCATTTTCTAGTTTCACAATTAATGGATCAAGGTTTACGATTCAAGCAAGGGGCAAAGTTCAAGTAAATAAGAATAATGGTGTGAAGATGGTTGCATAAACTATGCAATTTTTCAGTTCAAAGGATAGTAATCTTGTACTTTCTCATAGAACATATTATGGTATACTTCAAGAAATTTGGGAACTCGATTATAAGGTCTTCCACAGTATTCTTGTGTGATTGGGTCGAAGATGTTATCAATGTTAGATATAAAATAAATGATTTTGGGTTTACCCTTGTAAATTTATCCGAGACAAGTCACACTGATGATCATTTCACGTACGCACTTCATGCAAAACAAATATTTTAAGTGAGCGATCAAATTGACACAAGATGGTATGTTGTGTTAACGCCTCCATAAAAAGAGTTCTACCATTATGATGCTTTAGAAGATGATGACATGCTTGATACATTACCCAATATTAGTCATTTTTTAAAAAAATTGCCTAATGTATGTGATGATCTAGTTGATGACGATGATTCTTCGTCATGGACTCGAAGTGATTGTGATAGAATTATATATACAATCAACAACCTAATTAAACATAATTTATATTATATATTATTCTAATAACTCTTGCATGTTTATATGTATAAACTTAAAAATTTTAATTAATTTCTATTTCATCATTGTTTCCAGATATTTCATGGATCCTAAGGTACCAGAGCTTGTAGATCCAAATGATCAATTGGGGTATTTGAAAAGAAGGGGTTGAGCAAATATACTTGATGCTTCACTTAACCCAGATGATAGAGTACCCATTGTATTTGATGCTACTGGTAATCCATTAGGATAAAATGGCCAACAATTCAAATCTTCTATTGGTAAACTTGTGATATCAAGTATACCAATCAATATAAATGATTGGACTAAGGTTGACGAAGCTGAAAAGTTCAAAATATAGAAAACCATTTGTGTAAGTCACTTTTATTTTATAATTAATTACATATATTATATCATTTTTGTATTATATATCATCTTTTGTAATATCATTTTACAGAATTGTTATAAAGTTCCTAACACTTGGATGAGAAAGTGTTATAGATTGCAAATAAGGCATGGAGGGAATACAAAACTTCCAGGTTGTCCAAAAATTATGTTTTTCATATTTGAAACCACTTGATAAAGTAGAACTATACAAAATCCCTAAAGAATACCACTAGATTGAACCCCAAGTTTGGAAAGATTTCGTGGATTATAGATGTACGGATGAATTTCAAATTATTAGGGAAGAACATCAGAATATACAAATACAGAATATTCTTCCTAATCGTACTAAGAGGTCTTCAAATCCTAAAGTTAGACAAAGAATGATATTATTAAGTTGTTAATTTATAAATATTTTTATATTTAATTTCCTCAAATTTAAGTTGATGTCATGGTTAATAAATTTATTTAATTTATGTAGGAAGTTGAATTGGGTAGACCGGTTACCCGGTCTAAATTGTATATAGAAATAAAAACCACCAAAACGAAGAAGTCAAGACCAATGACTAAATAAGGAGAAGAAGAACTAAATAAGTTGGTTAGTAATTTAACTTGATATAAAGTACTTATGGTTTTTTTCTAATTGATGTAATAATGTATGATATGTTTGTTTGTTTTATTATTTGTAGAAAGTTGTTCAAGAACAAATGACCAAGGGTGAAATAATCGAAAAACTAGGGAGAGATGTTATATATCATGAATTCGGACGCGAGCATCCTGGTCGTGTTAGGGGAGGAAGCCAATATGATGATTATATGGAATTTTTTAACATTCCAAAACAAAAGCCTTAGATGGTCAATAAGGAGAAGTAATATAAAATTGAAGAAGAATTCAGCTTCTTTAAGGCCTCAATATTAAGTGATTTTGCCACTTTAAAAGAATATAAATCATAACATATGTCAACATACTACAATCAGTACATGTCCTATTGGCCAGGCATGCAACCATCCATGCTAGGTATGCAACCATCCATGTCATTCATGCCACCATCCATGTCATTCATGCCACCCATGCAATCTCATAGTGCCCAACCTATATCTTGTATGGGATATAATCATCATATTGGTCCTTTTTTATGTTATGAATGCAGGTGTAATAAAATAGTGGTTCAACATCTCTAATGCAATCTATGCATTCTTACCATCCATCACATCATAATGAATATTTTGATGAGAATGTTCTTCTGATAGCTACTCCACATGTGAGTCCTTCTCTATTTGATGAATCATTTGTGGTAAGATTTAAAGTTTATGTAGATAGTCTATTATTTTTATTTTTTATTATATATTTTATTTATTATACATAATGTTTAAATTTTTTACAGAATATGAAATTTTTATTGAAACATCCTTCATCAATGGACTTTGTTGCTATTGGAACGGTACAACAATTGAGCGATGATCGAATGATTCATAATCAATATTTGCCAAATTATTGACAAATAGTAATTAATAAATCACTGTTCCATGATTGTCCACTACATGTGCCTTCTGATGCTACCATGGTCCAAGAAGCGATTGGACAATATGTGGCTTGGCCGTTGAGTCAAGCTGTGATAAATTTTGACATGGTACAATTTTTTACTTAAGATAACACTTTTTTAATACTATTTTATTATTATTATTTTATTGTTACTAACATATATAATACTTCTTCTTTAGTCTATTATACCAGAATTAGTAATTGTGGCACATTTAAGAGATACAAAACAAGTATCTCGTAGTAAATCTATGTCTAGTGTGCAATCATCGCCCACTAAGTCATTCAAGAAGAAGCCATGGAAAAAATATAGTTATGATTATGTTATAAACTTCAGCAGAAATCTTGGCTCTTTGATGACTATTGATGCGACGACATCTAGCATAAATGATGGATGGATTGTGCCATTTCCTATAGAAATTTTTGGTGTAGACATTGGCCAAACATATATATAAATTGAGTGCATATTGCAGCTGTTTGAATATCAAATGATCGATTTAAGTATAATTTAAGTGTGGACGAGGTGAGTCCTCAATCAATAAATAACTTTCATTTAAGTAGAACATATATAATTATATTTATATTATCTAATTATTTATATATATTTCTTTTATATAGAGCATATTATTATCAAATTCAAGCTAATCACTTATCACATTTAGCAATGCTCTATTATTCTTCATTTATCAATTAATATCAAGAGAATGATATTAGTATCAGAGCTAAACAATCATGTGATAGAGCATTAACACTTAACAGAAATCAAAAGTTGATAATCCCTTTGCCACTAAAGTTTGAATAAGGCCAAGATCATTGGATGTTGGTAATCCTTGATCTATATGGCAATCATGTTTGGTACTATGACTCAGCTTCCATAGAATTGAGTAAAGATAAAAAAGTAGTTATTGAAATGTAAGAGTTATAGTTATTTTTCTTTTTAGTATTTAATAAAAAAAATAACCATTTTAAATTTTGATAGAGCATGGAAGCTGTGGAGCAAGAGTAAGGGAATTGCCCTTAAAAATCTCATAAGCTTATAAGGGACAAAGTTATAGTATGTATAAGCAAATATTAATAATTTAACTAATTTTACCAATGAATAATAAAGATGTTTGAATATGGAAAATCATGTAAACTTGTATTTTTTAGGTTCCACAACAAAATGATGAAGTCATGTGTGGTTACTATGTCATGAAGTTTATGAGCGAAATTATCACAAATATCAACATTCTAATTAAATATGTGGTAATCTCTTTTATCAATATACCTTTTTGGTTGGAACGAGTCGAGCTATGACCCACAATTTTTTTATGATTTATGAAAAGAATGGGCAGAACATATGGTTCAAATTATATTATCACAAGAAGAATCGGGAGAAGATTCTGATGATCTTGAATAGCATATGAAAACATCATGGTAATCTTTATAATGCTTTAATTTCTCTATTCATGTGTCTAAAGTTTGGGTTGCTTTTTTTATGGATGTTTATGTGCTCATGTATTTAGGGGAATGAATTGTTATATGAACCTTTTTTTTTCAAACTTCATCTCATCTCTTAGCCTAGTTCCCTTGTATGACAACATCATGGTAGTCACTGGCCATCCAAGTACAAGAAAACCACTAAGAATCATCATATCTTTAAGAGTAATTATTGTTTCACCCCAAGGAAATACAATTTTTTTAGTTTATAGGCACCAAAACTCAACCAATCCAAGTAACAAATCAGAGTTACACATGACTTCATATTTAGAGCTCATTATAGCATTAAAAATACCAGCTTGATTCTAGATAGCTTCATATTTATAGACAAAATATTAATATAGTGCTAATATGATTTTGAAGGGATGAGGTTATTATTATATCACTCTGGTGTCGATGTGGTAATCTCTTTTACTAATCTTTTAACATATATAAGTTATGTTTTGTGAATTCATGATACTATATTCTTATTTTGAATTTAATTACATATAGTTCTTTGGTTGGAACAAGTCAGACTATGATATGCAAAATTTTGATGATTTACGAGAAAAATGGATAGAACACATGGTTCAAATTATAACATCACAAGAAGAATGAGGAGAAGAATCTGATGATCTTGAATAACATAGGACAACATTATGGTAATTTTTACAATGCTTTAATTTTTTCATTCACGTGTCTCTGAAGTTTGGGTTTCTTGTTTGATGAATATTTATGTGCTCATGTATTTAGGAGAATAAATTGTTATATGGACTAGCTATTTTTTGCCCAAACTCTATCTCATCTCTCTTACCTAAGCTGGTGATTCTAAACAAAACAAGTTTCTTCTCCTTGAAATAAAGTGGGAATGTCACAAAATTCATGACAAAAGAGAAATCATTTTATTTGTAATTTAAGTTAAATATATATATATATATGTATTGTATATAAATTATTTTTTTGTAATAAATTTAATTCTTAAGTAATTAATTAATATTTAATTTTTTTAATTATTTGTATTATTTAAACTTTGTTAAATAGATTTTAGTTTTTTTTTCTACTATTATGTGATCAAATACATGTTCTGAGTATAGTAGAAAACGAATAAAATTTGTAAAAAAATACAGAATTTAAAGTCGATTTAACACGTGAACCAACTTTAAATTGATTAACCGACTTTAACGCTTAGTTTTGGCATAATGAATACTTAATTCCTCGATTTTCTAAATATGTGAATCACTAAAATCTCCCAAATATAATCATCAATAAATTATATAATCAATTAAATCTAATTTAGCTTGTATTCATCTCTCAAGTAAACTATACGTCATATAATAATTAACCTAATCACATTCTCATGTCAATTAAATTACATATTATTCATTAAATTCATCAATTGTGATTCACATACATAAAAATCATACATCTCTATCTAGAAACCATGTAAGTTATTAAATCATGACAAATAATTAATCTCATAATTAAATTAAAATATTAATTGGTGTAAAATATTATATCATCACATGGTATAAATTAGGTTCATAGGACTCCTAAATTAATAAATTAACTAGAGATAATTTTGTTCATAAAGCTCATAATTTTCATAAAGAAAGACATAAAAATTGATAAAAAAATGAGAAGAAAAATAAATATAATCAATTTATTGAATTGTAATATCAATCTCCTATTGAATTGTACGTAATACTAATCTCATATTGAATTTTAATACTAATCTCCATTAAAATTGTATCTCATCTTGAATTTTTCTGTATTTTTCTCTCTTATTGGCTCCAAAAATTGATAAAAAAAAATATGTTAATTTTTGTTCATTAGGGTTTATAGAGTAATTAGAGGGTTAAATATAGTTCAGGTGAAATTTAGATCATTTGATCAACTTCATATCAAAAGCTGAGATCAAAACAAGTAAAATTAACTGTGATAAGGAAGACTAGTCTCAATCAATGCACCCTGAGTCAGTACCACGTGGCGATCTACAATTCGTGGTTACGACTTACGTGGCACACGAGTGGAAATAATAGACTAATCACTTGAAGACACATGGTACGACCTTTGATCAAGTGGCGAACTAAGAATGAACGTTGTGTTGACATGTGGTATAATGCTACATCACTTTATATGCACATTTTTTCATGATTGGACCTTTTTAGTTGCGTGACACTCATGTGGCTTGATGTGTTAGTTAGCTTCTATGCATATGTGGTATCCGCTGACAACTACTGATTGATCATGCATTAAAAAATCTCAAAAAAATTTAAAAATTATTTTTCATTTTTTTTAATAAAATATTCATATTTTAATATTTTTAATCTCATAAATATTAATTATTAAATAAATAAATAAATATTAAGTAAAAAAGTCAACTAATAATTCTAATTTTATATAATCAGCATATATCTTTGTTTTCGATGTAGATAATTTTATCTCAAAAATTTCTCCACAAATTACCAATAATGTCAAAGTTCTTAATAAGCCAATATAGATGGAATCAAAGTGAAAATCAACTAAAAGAATAAAATATTGGTGAAAATGAACAAGAAATTGGTGAAGATTCGTGAAAATTAGAACCCTACTAGAGCTCTATGTGTGGGTTTTGCTTTTTAAATCCTATTAAACATACTATTGCTAGCCATATTTATAAAGCCTTGAAGTTAATTTGATCACCAAGTTTGAACGGGTCGATTTACTACTTAAGTACACGTTTATAATTTGGACCCCAAAAAAATATACATATACCTTCAAAGAAATTAAAATAAAAATAATAGGAGAAATCCTAAATTATTACAACCATCCATAGTTATTTTTAATTTGCATCGTTGTTTATCTTTCTATCATTCGCTTTTTGAAAATTTTAATATGCAAATTCTGTAGGTTATATCCATCACTCGCCATATTTTGTTGGGTGGATATTAATTAAATATAAAAAATTTCAAATTAAATTTTATAGTTGAGATTAAGTTAAAAAAAAAATGCAATAGTTCAAACTTATATGATGCATATTGCATCTTTCATGAGTTATATAATCACCCTTTGTTTTATGCCCTATATTCTATTTTTCTCTTTTTTTATTAAAAATAAAAAATTTCTAACTTTTTTTATTATTGATTATTTTGGCAATACTTTTGTTATTGTTTTATGCCCTATATTCTATTTAAAATTTAACGTATTTTTATTATATATTATAAATATAATGATAATATAATAAATATTTTTATAAATTATTCTATATCTTCGGGTCGGTATAAAATATAATTAATCGAATTAGTTGAATTCATGACAATTGATTGTATTCCATGAATTGTTGCCGCGTAACTATTTACATATTGTAGCTCTCCTACTCTCCCGCTTAAACTCCGACCCTTATGCTTAGCTTCTCTCTCTTTTTTCCCAAAAAAGAAAAAAAAAACCAAATCCAATATTCACATTCCTCTTTTGGATTCTTTGGTTTTCATCTCAAAATCCTCCATCTCCTATGAAAAAACTTTTCAATCTTCAATCCTTACTTACGACACAATTTTTTGGCAATCACAAAGGTACCCATTTTGCTATATCTTATCCTTTAATTTCTTTTTTTTTTCACAATTTATTTTTATTTCTTCTTGTATCTAGGTAAATTTTAACCTATTATCATGGATTAATATTTTTTTCCATTCCATATTGAATTAAATTAGGATTTTTATTAGGTATATAGAAGGTCTATGATTTTATCTATTTTATTCATTACTTAAAATTCAATTTCTTATTAATTCTCAATTCGGCAATGCAGAGGAACCAGGTGGTAGGTGTTGGGAAATTTATGAAACGTCGGTTTCAAAAGGATTGGATAGAGAAGTGAAAGAAGATTTGTTGCATTGTTTGATAAGGTTAGTGATAGTACTATAAATCTAGCATCATTGGGAATTTAATTTTGTGCCTGTCACAAATACTAAGCATTTGAAGGAATTGATATTGGGTTTCAAGACGGAAAGTTTTTGATTTTAATATGTAGGAACTGAATGAGTTTATTTATGAGTTTGTGGATGCATTTAGAAGAAGTTTTTAAATTTGGATGGAAGTAAATGAAGAAGAAAATCTAAGGCCATGATCAGTGAGGCTCCTTGTACTCCCAATCAAGAATCTTATGAAGATACAACAAATGTTGTGGACAGAAATGTAAACAATATATGTTTACAAACTGGCGAAGAATTTTCGACCGAGTTTCTTCAAGATCCTTCTTCTCTAAGAAGATTACCATCTATCAAGAATGATGTTGATCACCGGTTACCAAAGAGAGTGGCTTTTAATTTTAATCAGAACCAGCAATTGGTTTATGAGGATCTCACTGGAATTCTTGGGCTAGAGAGAATGAACTCTGAGAGTAGTTCAGAAGTCTCAGATTATGTTCCTGTTGGAAGTTTTCTATCTGAAATGGATTACAAGGTTCATCCTAATAATTTAACCATATACAACAAAGGGGATTATGGTGCTACAGAACATGTATCAGGAAATCTTTGTGATGAAACGAATCTTGTTCGGGTCACTCCAACAATGCCAACTACACCACCTGTTTATATAGTTGAATCACCTGTTCCTTACCATCATTTCGTCATGGGATTTTCTGATGGTTCTTTTAGTGGGAAGATGAAATTTCTTTGTAGCTTTGGGGGAAGAATATTACCAAGACCAAGTGATGGAAAACTTAGATATGTTGGAGGAGAGACCAGGATTATATCCATACAAAAGAATATAAGTTTAGAAGAACTTATAAAGAAGACTTCTCCAATTTGTAATCAACCTCATACAATCAAGTACCAACTTCCTGGGGAGGATTTAGATGCTCTTATCTCTGTTTGTTCAGATGAGGACCTTCATCATATGTTAGAGGAATATCAAGAGTTGGACAAAATTGAGGGTTCTCAAAGATTAAGACTTTTCCTTATACCTTTAAATGAAAATGAGAGCCCAAGTTCTGTTGATGTAACAACTACTCAACCAAGTGATGCTGATTATCAATATGTTGTTGCTGTAAATGGCATGTTGGACCAAAGTCCTCATAAGAGCTCTAGTGGGCAGAGTTTAACTAGCCAAACAAGCCAGGCAGGTAATACCTTTGATCATAGTCCAACTATTCATAATTCTACTTCACCTTCCTTTACTTTTGATGCAAAGGATTGCAGTCCAAGATCCCAAAACGTAGTAGGGCCATTTGCAAGACCTTCTCAATTTTCAACATCATTTCAGAATCCAATCAAGGCTTTCAGTCGATCATCTCCCAAGTCTTTGATTCCCGTTCAGCATAGGGATGTTAACAGTTGTAGTAATCAGTCCTTTTTTGATCAACCATATACTCATGTTGAGGAAGACAGTACTCCCTTAGTCATGAGTAATATTCCATGTCAAAATTCATTTTGCGTTGATGTTGCAAGCTTACGTCATAGGCCTCCACAAGTAAGTTATCGTCATCGTGGACGTCATTTCGCTGGGGCTGACCAGAGTAATGAATTGTATGAAAAACACTCTCTTAACCATAGCCCAAGTGGAGGTTATTTACTTTCTAGATCGAGTGGTAAGAGTAGTATTAACTGTCATAGACATATTCTAAAGGAAAGAGTTTTTCATTCTGATGAATCTGTCTCTAGTATTGAAGATCCAAAAGTTTTCTTGTCAAGGTTTGATACTAAAGAAGGTTTAAGTCAAGCAATCATGCATGGGATTTTTTATTCAAAGTTGAAGGAAGACGAGAAGGAATCAATTGGAGAAGTTATCCCTTCACCTATTATAACAATATCCTCAAATGAATTGTATACGCAACATCAATCGATAGTTGATGGGAAGCCAGAAGTGGCTGAATATGAAAACTGTAATGAAAATAAGGGAGAAAGAATGTTGATGAGTAGAAAGAACAATGCTTCTATAAGTAAGGATAAAAAACACACTGAAAGAAACTTTGAAGTAATATTAAATGACAATGTTGAAGTGAATGAAAACTCGTCCAATACCAAAAAACTCCAGAATAGTCACTTTTCTTCTAAAGGGTCACACATATGTGAGAAAGAGGTTTCTTCTTCCCCAGTTGCTTCATTGGAAGAAACTGCAACAACTAGGTACTCTAACCATGGCAACAAACACGCTGCAACTGAGAGAATGAGCAGTCAACTAATTTCATATGCATCCTTTGGATATCCATCCGTTGGATCTCAAGGATCCGGTAGCCAAAAGCCTCCAGTCTTGATCCCAGTAAGTATACTTCCCTTGTAGAGTTTTTCCCCTCCAATGTGATCTCGTATTTGCATAGCAACTTGTTTGTCATGTATGATCATTTCAGAAAGTGGCATCATATGTTGATCCAAATGCATTTGTCCAACATAAAAACACATCAAATGACCATAACAACAAGATTAAAAATTTAAGCATCAGTAGAGAGTCTTATGAGAGACATACGTATGAACAGACTATCAATGTCCAATCACAACCAGCATCAGTCGTTGTTGAAGACATAACTGATAAAACATCTCCTGTAATCATTCTCCCCTCTAAACTTATCTACAATGTTGAAAATGAGACCGAGTTCAATGAAGAAGGTTCGTCTCCTAAAGAAGGGGAAGAAATTGCCACCCTGGAATTTGATGGAAAGGTAAATGTGTTCTTAATGAAGTTGAGATTTCTAATTTTATGCAGATAATAGATAGTTTATTGATCCCCTATCCTGCTTTTCAATAGTGTGAGAAGGATGATGGAAGACACATAATTGAATCCATGAGTGATGCTACTATAGCTGAAATTGAAGCAGGCGTATACGGTTTGCAGGTTCTGAACTACTTATCTTGATAAATTACCTCAGAATTAAAACCCCAGCTCATATTCATAGATTCTAAGTTTTTTTCTTCGTAGCTTGCAAATATGTTCTTAATTAATCATGAACTATATTCTATATGAATTCAATTGTGTTCTAATACAATTTATCCTTGTAAGTTTGTGTGATAACTTGTTTAGAGCATGCTGTAGCAACCATCACAGAATCAAGCATTCCATAGAGAGTTAAATCCAAACGTTTATCCATATATCATGTCCCAGGGTCTCGTTTAGGCTTAGAATAGTCATCTCGTGAACCGATTATTACCCGATCAAACAAAGAACAAACGAAGAACCAAATGAAAATCAATCCAAAACAACAATGTATGTGCAATCACACCGATTAATCTAGAAGGAAAAATAACGAGCAAGAAAACAATAAATGAAGACACAAGGTTTAACGTGGTTCTTCTTGAAAAATTATGGAGCCTATATTCACAACCCAAACATTCAAGTAATATTTCACTATAAATCAAAGAGTATTACAACTTATGCTACTCAATAGTAGTACAATTATGTACTCTCTTTATCATATAAGCATCATCCAATACTATTTTAGCCCCTAGAATAATCTTAAATTTCACACTCCTCTAATGAAGATATACTTAGATTGTAATGCTTACAATGGATTGAGAATGAGAGAATAACCTTAGAGTAGCTTAAACCCAAAGAGTTACTCAAGAGCACTAATCTTAAGCTTCCTTTCCCACCTTCAATGGAGAAATGCCCTATTCTTACTTGCCTCTCATTTCTCTGTAACTCTCTAAATGCTCACAAGTTCTCTCAAATGATTAACTTGTACTTATATACTCCCCTTGGGTCATTTACCAAAATTCCCATTCAATTCCAAGTCTCCTTGTGCTAATTCTCGTGTCCATTCCCACCTATTTCTTGAGAAAATTTACAAGGTTGATCGATATACCCTTTGCTAGATCGATCTAGCCATTAAAACTGGGAATCAAAATTTGTATAGAAACTCCTCGAGCGAAGCACGATCAAAGCTCGATCAATCAAGGCCTCTATATCTCATTCAATTCTTGATGCGCAATGCTCCTAGTACAACCTTTGATGCTTGATCATTCACACTAGTATTCAATCATCCCTTATAGATTTGCATCACATATCACAATTCTCCGTCTTGATGCTAATCCTTGGATAATTCATTACTTGAGTCCTCTATAATCTTTCAATTACCATGAATAGTTGGTCACCTCCACTAAGTAACACCACTCGACTAAGGTAACAAGTTTAATATCTATTGAGTCTTTAACCATATGATTTATCACCAACTCTATCTCAAAGTATTCTTTAATAGCCTCCAAAATCAACCACATTAACCATGAAACTTCATTTACATTCACCAACCTGGTGACACATCTTATCATGATAGAATACCAAGTCTCAACCTATTGTATCATGATCATATAGCTCATTGAATTAAATATACCAATGAAGTTCAAAACCATACAACCTAACATATCAAACTTCACATAAACAAGTTGATCACACATGACCACTTCCCATCATATCTTCAAGGTACATCAACACTATACTCATTGCATATCCTAAGTTTTTCACATCAAATGCATCCAGAAACTTTATCATCTTCACATCCACATCAACAGTAATAGGAGAATGCAATAAACAAGTCAAGTTGTTGAAATACGATACCTTTTTGTTGTGCAATCTTCGTTGCACTAATACTAGCCTCGTATCTCGCAAATCAAGTTTAAGTACACCATCCTCCAACGTGCTCTCCCAATAGTCTTCACTATTTCTTGCAAATCTAGGAACTGGTACTTGTGCTTCATCATCATACATAGAACTCCTTTTATCATCTATGGCAGGGTATCCTCTCTACTTATAACATTTTCAAAAATCATTGATTGCATACATAATACATATGAAGGTCTAACCTCCCAAGAGCTCCTTTGTTGCAACGAACTTGATTTCTTACTATAAAGCATTCACCAACTAGCCCATATGGCTCAGATGGTGATGTATCGATAATTATCTCTGTATTCTTTTAGGAATGTTATTTATCATTACCAAGTCTCACTTCTGATTGCTTATGCATCTTTTCCAGATTTCTTTGTGTACATTCAAATTGCTCTATCTTGCTACGAACTTGTCTGGCTAGAATTAGTGAGCTAATGGAATCCTCAAAATCGATTTGTGTGAACATCAAATCTTCCTCAAGTGTTACATCCTTACTGATGATGCACCTCTTGCTATCATCACACCAAAGCTTGTGACCATCAACATCACTTGGATAACCCAAGAACAAATATTTTAGCTCCCTTTTCTCCAACTTTTCACACCCAACCCGTGTATAAGCAACACAACCAAACACCCTCAGACGATCACCTATTAATAAGACCCTCAGTTATAAAAATAGTTTCATCCCAAAATCTTAGTTAGCACTATAAAATGTACACTTAACTCTCTTTGGAAGAGTCTTCATTATCCTTCCTACCAACCCAACCTGCTGAGGAATCCCATGAACAATCTTGTACCTAGTAATACCATTCTTTGTACACAATTTTGTAAAGGCTTTACCACATTCAGTCATAAGGTTCTTCACCTTAATCCCAGTTTGGTTCTTAACAAAAAACCTCTACTCTTCTAACTTTCTAAAGTTTCATCTCTAATTTTCAGTAACTATACTCATAGCTTTCTAGAGTAATCATTAACAATGAAAAGAATATACCTAACACCACACATTGACGGTATCTCCTCTAGCCCATCTAAGTTCGTATGCGCATACTCTAATATGTTATACTTTAATATGCTATCTCCCTTGCACCTTGCCAAAAAGAATGACACTGTATTGTCATTGTTAAATTTTACAATGATCATAAACTCGTTAATCAACCTGTCACCAAGAGATTTCCTCTGGTCTAGTTACTTCAATACTCGAGTATAGGTATCTATAGCATCTTTAGTCTCCACAATGCCATTAAGAATATACAACCCGTTCCTTCACTTACCCGAAAATGTACCAACAATTCCTAGCTTACACACCTTAATTTGACCTTATTTACCTTTGAAATTGATACCTATGCTATCCAATATACACAAGGAGATCAAATTCTTCTTTATCCCTAAAATGTGTCCCACATCCCTGAGAATAAACATCAAACCATCACCAAGTCGAAGACATACCATGCCAATGCCAACAACTTCACAAGGATGATTATCCCTCATATTCACATCACCACCATCCAATGATTTATACGCAACAAACCAATTCCTATGAGGTGCAATATGGAATGAGCACCCCAAGTCTAAGACTCATGTGCCATAATTTCAACCATCCATCGAAATTGCCAATGCTTTAGCATAATCAAACTAGTATCCTTATTCACTACTAAAGTTATTTCATTGCTTGATTCTTCCATCTTGTATCCTACCCTTTTCAAGCAATCTCTTCTAATGTGACCTTGTTTCTGACGATGAAAACACCCCAAATTCCTTTTGTTCTCCTCGACTAAGATCGAAAGCAAACTTTATCATTCAACTCTTCACTTCTATCACCTCCTTAACCATATGTATACACCCTTAGCTACAGATCTTAACTAGCCTTCGGGACATATAAGAGTGTTGCGTTTACTCACTAAAGGGAAGATATCTTTTCTTTTTCAATCGTGGGGGATATCCCTCACCGCCCCCTTATTCCCTCATAAATGTTGGGCCTACCCGCCCCCTTAGTTACACACTAACAACTCCGTACAATAGCTGCTAGTTTGTTACAGAGAAATGTCGTAAGTGATCAGAGAAACTACAAACGGCTAACTAGCTCTCGGCAAACAGCTCGCGTTCAGCGATCAAGCCAGGGAGCTCCAGGTTGCAGACAAGAAGGCTCTGATTGCTTGTTAATCTAGAGGGTCGAAAGACTTGGGGTACATGAAGTGCCTGGTTCAACAAGCGTCGAGGCAGTGTATTCGGGGAGTGGTGACCTCGTTCCGCACTGTTACTCTACAGCTATACTATACTTGACGTTGGCTCCAAACTGTGGAAGGTTTGCTGGGGAGGAAAAAGCAGGAGAATCATGACTCTAATTTCCCCCTTAACAACCACAGGTGGTGAATCAGAAAGGAAGGTAGCCCTCGCTATGTGTACTTTGCTAAGCTACTGTGAGGGGAGAAGAATATGTCCCCAAGATATCTGAGAGTTCCTATTGTTATAGTGCACGAAAAGGGCCTCTAAGGCCGTTTTCTATAATGAAGTAGGTTCCTCCATGAGAGCTACAGAAGAGGGTATTGTTACTAATAGACAATGAGCTTCAGAAGAGTTTATTGTTACTATAGGTTATTGTTACTAATAGAGTTCTATGTCCTCTTCTGCAAAGAGAAACAAGCCCTTCGGAGGAAACTAAGCTACTCATTATAAGGGCCTCATTTGGAGGAAACTAAGCTACACCAACCGCTCAGTTCCCTCCTCCGGAGTTAACTAAGCTATAGATCTTAACTCGCTTTCAGGACATATAAGAGTGTTGCTTTTACTCGCTAAAGGTAAGATCTCTTTTCTCTTTCAAGCGTGGGGGATATCCCCCATCGCCCCCTTATTTCCTCCTAAACGTCGGGCATTACCTCTACCACTGCCATCGAGATGTAGACCTTCCTCCTTCAACTCCAACTCTTGTGTTCTCATGTAAGTGACCACTTGCTCAAAAAATTCTATATTTTTCATACTTGAGCTTCGTCTTCACTTCACAATACGATTCTAGCAGATTATGCAATAAGATGTGCAAGATCCTTTTCACCAAGTCCTTCAATATTTTCCAAGTCATTAGCAATCCTCTGAAACTCCGAAAGATTATCTCAACTTTACACATAATTGATTATAACGAAATTGTCTTCAAATAAAATTTCCAACAATTTTCACAAAAGCTCCTACCAACAAAACTCCACAACAAACCATAAAATTTAATAATACACAAACTTCCCAAGCCGACACCTTGAGCTCGGATACCTCTCAGTTGTATGAGGGTCTCGTTTAGGCCCTAACAGAGTTATCCCATGAACTAGTTGTTATCCAATCAAACGATGAGCAACCGGAGAACCAAATGAAAATCAATACAAAACAACAATATATGTGTAGCCACATCGATTAATCAACAAGAAAAAATAACGAGCAAGAAAACAATAAATGAACACACATGATTTAACGTTTCTTCATAACTATGGAGCTTACAACCACAACCCAAGTAATATTCGGCTATGAATAAAAGAAGATTACAACCTATGCTACTCAATAGCAATATAATTATCTATTCTCTTTATCATAAAAGCATCATTCAATCCCATTTTTGCCCTTAAAATTCCCCTAAGTTTCATACTCTAATAGAAATATACTTAAATTATAATGCTTGCAATGGATTGAGAAAGAGAGAACAATACCTTACAATAGTTTAAACCCAAAGAGTTGTCCAAGAACACCAGGTTTCCTTCCCCATCTTTAATGGTGAAATGCCCTATTCTTCCTTGCCTCCTTTTTATCTCTAAGCTCTCTAAATGCTCACAAGCTCTCTCAAATGATTCTAGGACACAAAGTTATACACGCCTTATGAGTCATTTACCAAAATGTCTATTCAATTTCAAGTCTCCTTGTGCTAATTCTCGTTTCCATCCTTGCATTTTTCTTGAAAAAATTTACGGACTCGATTGAATGACTCCTTGCTCAATTGATCTAGCTTTAAAATTGGGAATCAAAATTCGGACAAAAACTCCTCAAACAAAGCACAATCAAAGTTGGATCGATCAACCTCCTGGTTGGATTGATCAAGGTCTCCAGATCTCATTCAATTCTCTATCTGTAATGCTCTTAGTCCAACCTTTGATACTTGATTACCCACAATGGTATTCAAGCATCTCATTGCATCACATATCACATAGTGCAACTTCATTGGATGTAATATGTTTTCATCATTTGATAGCTGGATTTGTAAAATATATAAAGATGGATTTCTCATGCTTTTAAGAATTTTTGTTGTTTTAATTTCTGTTTTGTGTTACTTAAGTTTCATTTTTTCAAAATTGGGTGATGCATAAGAAATTTCGGTTAAATGCTTCAGATGATGTTATGCAGATAATAAAAAATGTTGATCTTGAAGAACTACAAGAATTAGGATCTGGTACATTTGGAACTGTTTATCATGGGAAGTGGAGGGGAACCGATGTTGCTATCAAGAGAATTGGAAAGAGTTGTTTTTCAGGAAAACCATCTGAACAAGAACGGCTGGTGGGTACCAAAAGTTTTTTTTTTTCTACTTCCTGTGTGTTGTTTTCACAATTGAGATGGTTGCATTTTGATTTCAGAAGACTATTGTAGGTGTTTACCCTTTTTTTGTTGATATGCAAGTTACACATGTTTTTTCAGATTAAAGACTTCTGGAGAGAGGCACGTATACTTTCAACTCTCCACCATCCAAATGTGGTAGCATTTTATGGGGTGGTTCCGGACAGTCCAAGGGGAACATTGGCAACAGTAACAGAGTTTATGGTGAATGGTTCATTAAGACAGGTTTTATTAAAGAAAGACAGGTTAGTGATCATGCTACTTTTTTTTATTTATTGACTAAGCAAGAACATGTTTATCAATTTTGCTAGAATGTTTTCCTACAGAGTACTTGATCGTCGAAAAAGGCTCATATTAGCAATGGACACAGCTTTTGGAATGGAATATTTGCATCTGAAAAGTATAGTTCATTTTGATTTGAAATGTGACAATTTGCTTGTCAATTTAAGGGATCAAGAACGTCCCATATGTAAGGTAATTCATAGCATATGAAATTTTGTTAATATAAATCTGTCCCTTCAGGTATATACAAATGATACTGAGAAACCTTCAACTAAGGTTGTTTACTTTGCAGGTTGGAGATTTTGGATTGTCGAAAATTAAACGAAATACTCTTGTATCTGGTGGTGTGCGAGGAACCCTTCCGTGGATGGCACCGGAGTTGTTAAATGGTAGCAGTAGCCGGGTATCTGAGAAGGTTAAGAAACTCGGACCACCCAACATCCAATTGTCTTTGCAATGATGTGCTTTTAACATGTTTTCTTCTGTTTTGACAGGTTGATGTTTTCTCTTTTGGTATTGTAATGTGGGAGATCCTCACCGGGGAGGAACCATACGCTAACATGCATTGTGGTGCTATCATAGGTATTTCCCCCCTCATGTTCAATACATGCTTAACTAATAACAAGGGATGTGACAAAAAAAAATAACTAATAAATAAGAGTGGTATCTTAACTCGTTTAGGTTCAGCCTGATGTGAGTCATAATTTAGTTTAATTTATCTAAATTTTATGTAAACTGAACTAGTAAACTTAACATCAAATGAGTTGATTTATTTATATTTTTAAAAAATAAAAATATATAATTTTGTTTAAGGAGAACAAATGTTAGTATAAATATTATATTGTAAAACAAGAAAATGATATTTTTTTTCATAATGATATTATGATAACTTTTTGACAATAAAGATTTTATTTAATGAATTGGTGAGTTGCTCTTAAGTTAATTTATTTTAATTCATGGGTCACTTGAAATAGGCTTTTTTTTCTCGCAGATTCATTGGATAAACCTTTATGATAGTTAATACTTGTGATAACCAAGACTTGTTATATAGTATTGAACTGTTGAAATTGCTTTGGTATCTCCAAGATAACTATATATATGTACTAAACGTCGTGGTGTTTATTTGACTATTGATATCAATTAATCATGTGATACTGACCAAGGTTACAAGTTTTGATGACAATTTTTTTGTTTTTTTACAAAATAATTGAAGGGGGCATTGTAAATAATACACTGAGGCCTTCTATTCCAAAACGTTGTGATTCTGAGTGGAAAAAGTTGATGGAAGAGTGTTGGTCTGCTGATCCTGCAATGAGGCCATCGTTCACAGAAATAACAAATAAATTACGTGACATGTCAGTTGTGCTTCAAAAAAAGAGGCCTAATATTTCGGGTAGATGAATTCTAAAGTCACAATTGGCTTTCCTAAGAATTCATGTAAAGAATTTTGCCTTAATTTGAAATACTCAACTGTGAATAAACTTACATTATTTTATCTTTATTCGTTTTCCCTTCATTATTTTTCATTTTTGCTTAATTAGTATCAAACATTTACTAAATTCACGCAAAGATCTTTAGAATTTTAAAACATATTTGATTGAATATTCAACTTATATTTTTTAAGCTTTTAAATTATATAATTTAATATCAAATTTTTAAAAAATTGACACGGAGGTTATTACTCAACTAATGAAATAAATATATGCGATTCAATATTTTATGACTTATATTATATTTGTTATTTTTATTTTTAATATGATCATTTTATTAAATAAAAAATTTTTAAAAATTAATAGCTTTATAAGTTTAGCAACAATTAGTTCAAAATTAATCTTTAAAGATATCTAATATATCTTCTCAATTTCATATAAAGTAAATAATTCATGTTATTATTTATTTATTTTACTATGAACGCAAACCATTTTATTAAAATTAAAATTCATTACACAGTGGCAATAAATAATTGAGGTAATTCATATTATTATTTATTTAATTGTATGTTTATTATTTATATTAAACACTTATTTATATATATTATATATGTTTAAATTGATATAAAATTAAATAATGAATACTTTTATTAATTTTTGTGCTATTTAGAATATAATTTAGAATTATAATACATCTTCTTTGATATAATAATTATTTAGTTATTAAAAATTGATTATTGTTAAAAACAAAAACCAATCATCCTAATCTAATCTAACCCAATTCAAATGATTTGGTTTGTATGTTTTATTAGATCAAATCAACTTTAATCTTCTAAGAATTAACATTATTAATCGGATTTTGATTTTAACTCAAATCCGAACTAATTCATAATATGTCACCTAGTATTCACCTTGGCCTCCCACAGATTCCTTAATCCTCATTTTTGTTATAGTTTTTTTGTAAGTTTATAATTTAATTTAATATTTTTTGGAAAATAATATTTTTTTCACTAAATTAATATTTTAAATATGCAATAATATAATATTTAAAACAATAGTTAATTTAGCATTCTAAATTAAAATTTGATTATATTTATGATTTATACTCTAAAGTTAAATATTATACTAAATTTGCATAAAAAAATATATAATTTTAAATTTTTTATTGGTAAAAAATAATTAACCTCTTATAACTTTTGACTAAAAATACCCACCTGTACCGCAATTATTTAAAAATTATGAGATCCTTGCCACTTTCCACTCCGTTAACACAAGTTTGTAAATTTGTATGACTTTACCACAAATACTTGTATAAATATTAAATCACTCGTTACAAAGTCAAAACATTTGTAAATATTAGAATGAGAAAAATAAAAATAATACATTATATTTTTAAATTAAAACAAGTCATAATTATAATCTAAAAGAAAGATCATCAATTTATGAGACTATCTAATTTTTCATTATAAAAATTACATGTATAAATAAAAAACTTGTCTTATATTACTCTCTTATGATATTGTCCCAATATATCTTACCTACGAACATCTATTCTAATTCTAAGTTTTTAAGACTAACGTGAGCAATATCTAAAGTAATGTTCCAATTGACTCCTTATTGATTAGACATATTCACAAGACAATTAACGAGCTAAAAAAAATACAAGTACTCATGTGTGTTTTCAATGGATTTCAATAAAAAACAAATCATAACTCTAATTCAAAACACAGATTAGCAAGCATATAACTAAGATTTTTATGACATATAATAAAGCATTAATTTAGGTAGTAATTTGTGACTCAAATAGCAATTAAATATACCTAGAATCAATTTGACCAAAATAGCGAATCAATTTGACCAAAATAGCTTGTAGAGTGAAAAAGTACAAAAAAGACAATAATTGCTCTCAAAAATTATATATTATATCATCTTAAAGTGAACCAAGGTTTTATATTTATAAAATTTTGATTGCAAAGCTTAGATCCTAACGAAAAAGATTCAAATACTCTCGTTAGATTTTTAAAACACTTAATTAAAACAAGGGTATTATGTAAATTCGCATAGGGGTCAATTTAAAAAAGGTTTCTTAATTCATGTTAACTACATTAATAAGAATTTGACCCGAGAGGACTTGATAGAAGTCTATCGAAGTTTGATCAATCTAGTAAATGTAGGAACAATCCGAGAGGAACTTGACCGAAGTCAATTGAAGCTCGATTAATCGAATCCCTTAGTCGATCGATAGGCCAAAGTAAAATTTATCATTAAAAGTAATTCTAATTGTTGTATACATATGCTAGTGAATGTATTAGTGAAATACTATGTGTGATAATTATGAATGATATATTTGAATTATAATTATCTGAAACTCAAGTATTTCTTTAACTTAACCTGATCAACATAATAACGAGCTTAAAATCTAATTTATAAATAAATGTTTTATCCACGTAAATCACCAACATTCATAATTCATTACATATATTAACAAAATCTAATTTAAATTTATAACATTAATTTATCTACTTTTCCTTCACATATTTTTACATTTTTTCATATATTATAATTATTTTAAGAATTAGAGAAGTAATTCATTTTTCTAACTAATATTGACATATGGCATAACATAAAAAGTATGAACGCAAAAAACACGCACTTCTTGTGATTTAATGAAATTAATTAGGATAATTAGATTTTAATATTGTATTTTTACTTGAGTATTTTATAAATTATATTTTCAAAATGAGGGATATTTTTTGATGTATTTCAGGTACTTTTCGACATTAAAATATGCAAATAACAATGGATCAAACAAATCATCATAATTAGGGGTATAATTGTCATATGTTGTTGACATTAAACCAAACGCTAAATGGGAGACAACCCGTTGAGTTTTCTTTCTTTTTTATTTTCATTTATTTTTTTCATATTTTTATTTTTATTTTTGTTCTAATATTGTTTGGCCGTAATGTAAACATTACTTGATTTAGATCGGGGTGAATGATGCATTATAATATAGTTTTTTTATTTTTATTTTTTTTATATTTATAATTTATTTTGTTTAATTCTAAAGAAAAAATAGGAAATTCTAAAAGAAATAAAAAAATTTGCACCACGGCACATGTTTGTGTCTTTCGCAGCATAGGGATCTTTATTTACTTTTGCTTAGACTAATTTTTTCCAGTTGATTTTATTATTTTTATTTTGAGATTTTACTATGATATTTAATTGAATCTTTTAACTTTATAACTTTGTTAGTAATGTTATTATTTGTGAGATAAACTTAAATTTTTAGTCTATGTTGGAATTAATACATATGATGAACTGATGTGAACATAATGCTCAAAATTCTACAATTTACTATTACTAGCAATGTAACTTTTGTCTTACTCTCTTCTCTTTAGATGTATTGAAATATTAGATACAATGTAGATTTTAGATTAGGGTGAGAAAAGTTTCTTTTGTATTTTTGTTGAAAGTTCAAACAAATTTCATATAAAAAATTTCAAAATTTCTATTTTTATTTTTATTTTAATTAAGCCAATTTTTACTTGTTTTTTTTTGTGTATTTCAAATCAATTTATTCGACAATTATATGAATATGAGTGTGATAACTTTAATATATAAATGATTCTAAGTTTTACTTCAATTAAGTAGTTATTCGAATATAAATTAAACATATTATAAAACTCTTATGGTTGGTAGTCAAAATGATTAAATAATCTAAGTACTTAAGACTATTTTGTATGTGAATGTTTCATAGACATATTTGAGGTTTAAACAAACTCTAGAACTTACTTTGAAAAACACTCAAGAGAAAATTATAGGATATGTAGTACTTAGTAAATAATTTAGGGTATTTTTGGGCCATATGAACCTTTAAAGCCCACCACTTGTATCTTTACCACTACCTTTTTAGCTTATATGAATTATAGAACTTTTCTTTCTTTAATATGTTATAAACTAACATTTTATGAGCTAAAGAAACAAATAATCATATCCTTATAATTTCTAAGAGAACTTAAAAATAAACATATGTTTGATATAAACTCTCCATAAGGACAAGGTGAAAATTTCAATAAAAATTGACTACAACCTAAACAATATTGAAAATAACAGATTGGATGTTGTAGAAAGGAAATTTTAAATGTGAAAAGGATGAAATTAAAATTAGTAATTCAATTTTATATCTCTTTAGTTATAAAAAGAAAAACACGAGAAGAAGAGAAAAGGAAAGTGAAATTGAGAAAAAAAAGTTTAGTGATATTTGATGAAATGCGCAACTATGCCATGTATACTTAGCTATGGACGTAAAGGTAAATATTGGATATATGACTTATGTAACATAAAGAGCTATTTTAGATTAAAATGGTAATATTAGAATTTAATTAAGTTCTTTTATTTTTGTGATTCATCTTCCCATTTTTTCATAACCCACATCATAGATTAATGTTACAATCTTAATAAAGACCTATTGATCCCAAACAGTGTGCACATTCTATATTAATGGAGAGTGATTTGGGAATTAAGCCTGTGAAATTTGTGATTATAGTGCTGACACATATCACTTTTCATAATCTTGAGATTAAAAATTTTATTCTATGAATGTCATGCATAAGATTATTTAGTATGAAGATTATATGTTTGTGGTTAGAGATGGATGTCTAAGAATTGATTACAAAAGTGAAATTAAGATTTCAATTATTCTTTGATGAAGAGTGAGACTTAGATAATCTATATATTGAATATTATAATCTTTGTGACAAATGTATAATTGATTCAATAGTTAGTGCCTTTATTTATTTATTTTTATTTCTTTGAATAATTTTATTTTATTTTAGTTTAGTTGTGATGTTTGTGGTTATCATCGTTGATAGTCATCACAAGACTATAACTAGTCCATTAGGGAATTTTATGAGTTTAAAGGCTTGTTGAATATGATAAATGAAATGATATAAATCTACAAAAATGATTTAGGTTAGTTTAGTTTAGAATTGTTTATTTTCTTTTTAAGAACCTCTATTGATGGTTTATCTTGCTAAGGACTAGCCAAAAGCTTATTAAGAGTTGTGACACGTGCTTAAAAAACACGCATATTTTATGATTTATTAAAATTAATTAAAAAAATTAGATTTTAATATTTTATTGTTTAACTAAGTATTTTATAAATTGTGTTTTTGAAATCATAGGGTTGTATTTCAAGTACTAAAAGGATGTGAATTCGAACCACATCAATATATATATGTGTGTGTGTGCGCGCGCGCGCGCATGGATGTGTTAGTGTTAACTATTATTTCAAAATAGAAAAGAAAACTAAAATAAATTGTTATCAATCTTTTCTTAAGAAATAATCTTAAATGCCAAAATTACCTCTCTTTATTTGACCAAAATTTGAGTAACTATAGTTTTTGATAAAAGAATCCAATGGAGAAACTTTGGTACTAAAATCCTTCAATAATATAGATGAGAATGACTATCAAAATGATAATATGAGTACCACTAAGATACAAATCCTATTACTCCAATGTTAACATATGACACATAGGGTCCTTTTAGGTGTGTTTATCTTAGAAGTGATTTGGTTACAAAAAATTTTAAGAGAAATATTTATGTGTTTAAGATCAAAATTTAAAAGTGGTTTTCAATGATATTTTAATAATTAATTTAGGGAGAAAACATCTATCTTATTACTTCTTTCAAAAACAAATATGACTTCTCTTAAAATTATTAATAATGTTTCTCATAATTTTGGAAACACTTATCTTAAAAATAGCCAAACATCTTAAGAATTACTTGAGTCATTAAAAATAACATTCACCTAAAAGTAAAACCAATTCCAAACTTACATATGTTTACACACCACTAATCTCTTTCAATTAGATAGATATGATAACTAGGGATGTATGATATTAATAACTAAGGATGTATACAATGATGGTTATATTAATAACTAGGGATGTATACAATGATGGTTATATTAATAACTAAGGATGCATGTGAGAATGGTTATATTAATAACTATAACAGTCTCACACTTTTTTCAAGTAATTTCATTCTATAACCTTCGATTATAAGCTAATAACAATTTCACAATAGTTTAACTGCAATCGTTATTTTTAATATTTATTCAATAATATATTTAACTTAAAAATTAAAAGTTAAAATAGTATTAATTATGTTAAATTATTTAAACTATTGAGATTTGTTTTTATAATTTAATTATTTAGATTATGCTTTTAAGTAAAATAAAAAAGATATATTGAAAATAAAGAAAACTTAATCAAATTATATAATTATATGTATATAAAAAATGTATATTATTATGTATTCAATTTCAATTACCTATAATTTTAAAATTCTAATAATCATTATATTCTATGCTTAATCAATTACGGTTAATTTTCAAAGAAAAAATAGTTGAATTTTTACGAATAATTACTTTAATTATGCACGAATAAAATATGTAGTAATATTGTTAGAATGTAACTTATTATTGTTAAAATAATATTTTATTAATAATAATTTTATTTAAAAATAATGATACTAAGATGTAATTAATAATAAAGATAAAATTAAAATTTCATGTATTTTTTAGATAACCCTATTATCGGAGCAGATTTTATCGATATTTTCATTTTTAGAAACTCTAAAACATTAAATTATGAGGTTAGTATATATGTACTATGGGCATTAATATTTTATGCTTTAAAAATATCAATTCCTTCTATTAGGTAGCCTTATTTCTAGAGTTGTTTTAGCTATTGTTAGAGCAAATTTTATAATTTTAGAAACACCTAATCATTAATTTGTGATTATAAATTTTAAAATGCTCTAACATTGATCTTTTTTTAATTTGAAAATACTAATTTCATTTTATTATTGTAATAACAAAATTTATTATAATAATATTATTATCAAATCAAATTTACGTCCTTATCGATAACAAGAAATTATTCATTATATTTGAAGTATGTTATAACGTGATATTTTAGGTCAATAAAATTTAAAATTAATATAAATTTTTTTAAAAAAATAAATATTTATTAAGAGATAAATAGAGAAAATAATTTAATTATTAAAAAATGTAATGAGGGGATATTGGCGTTCCATCTTTGATGATTACACGTCACATTAATAATCAATTCTAAAAAGTAATAGATATACCCTTATACTTTTGGTGTAATTTTAAGTGTCTCTTTCATTACTCCTTTCTTCTCTCAAACCTTTGCAATTACTCCCTTATTTACTAATGAAGTTTGAATATATCAATTTCAACATTTTATATGTCGCTAGAAATTGAAATATAGTACATTAGATAATAACTAATAAGTAATGAACACATGGTTTTGGTTACTGCTTAATGATCGAAGATTATAGCCTACATTGAAATTTAAAAGAGTTAATTTGTCAATATGTAGCTATATATCTCTACATGCACTACTACAAAAAAAGGTATTTAAGTCGATATGTAAAGTCAGTTTTTAAAAAAAATGACTTATAATGAATTTAAAGTCAATTCGATATAGAACTGACACTATTCACGTAGGTCGTAGCGTCGGTTGACCTGGTGAACAAATTTAGGGCATTGCCCTTAAAAATCTCATAAGTTTATATGGAAAGACGTTATGGTATGTATAAACGAATATTAATAATTTTATTAATTTTACTATTGATGTTCGAATATGAAAAATCATGTACACTTATTTTTTGTAGGTTCTACAACAAAATAATGGAGTCATGTGTGGTTATTATGTCATGAATTTTATGAACGAAACCAGCACAAATATCAAAATTCCAATTGATGATGTGGTAATATGTTTTACCCATATACATAAAATATTTTAACATATTTGAGTTATTTTTTGTAAATACATGAAATTGCATTCTTATTTTGATTTTAAATACATGGTTATGATCAACAATTTTTTGATAATTTTCCAAAGGAATGGGCAGAACACATGGTTCAAATTATATCATCACAAGAAGAATCAGGAGAAGATTCTAATGATCTTGAATAGCATATGACAACATAATGATAATTTTTTTAATGATTTAATTTCTCTATTCCTATGTCTAAAGTCCCTTGTTTGATGGATGATTATGTGTTCATGTATTTAGGGGAATGCATTATTTTATGGACCTATTTTTTGCCCAAACTTCATCTCATCTCTCTTGCCTACTTTCCTTATGGAAAATCATGGTAGTACTTTATTAATCATTTATCTATAAATATAAAACTATCTGGAATCTCTGCTGATATTTTTAATGTTATAATGAGCTCTAAATATGAAGTCAGGTGTAAATCTTATTTTGTTACTTGGCTTGTATGAGTTTTGGTGCCTATAAACGTATTACAAAATTGTTTCATGCGTTTAAGGGAACCAAAACTCATAAAAGCCAAGTAACAAATCGAAGTTACACTTGATTTAATATTTAGAGCTTATTATAGCATTAAAAATATCAGCTTGATTCCAAATAACTTCATATTTATAGACAAAATATTAATAAAGTGCTAATATGAGTTCGAAGGGATAAGGTTATTATTATATCACTCAGATGTCGCTGTGGTAATCTCTTTTTGATGGTAATATTTATAATGATTTAATTTCTTCATTCGTATGTCTCTGAAGTTTAGACTACTTGTTTGATGGATGTTTACGTGCTCATGTATGTAGGAGAATGAATTGTTATATGGATCAATTGTTTTTTACCCAATTTCCTTGTCACAATGCTGGTGATTCTAAACCAGCCAAGCTTGCTCGCAATCCAATTACACTTTAACGACATTATTTTATTTGTAATTTAAGTTAACTATATATATATATATATATATATATATATATTTTATATACATTATTTGTTTTGTAATAAATTTAATTAACAAGTAATTAATTATATTTAAATTTTTAATTATTTGTATTATTATTTATATTTTGGTTTTTTATGCTATATTAAATACAGGTTAGTAGAGTGAAAAATGAGAATAAAAAAAATAAAAAATCAATACAAGTAAAGTCGGTTCACGCGTTGAACCGAATTTAAATTTTAAGTCAGTCGGTTTTTAATCAACTTTAATAGTCCATTTTGTAGTAGTGATGATTACGTATAAAGCTTGGATTTGAATAATATCATGTTTAATTGATGCATAGTAAATTTGTTAGTATTCAATAAAATGCTTCGTTTAAAAAAATTAACAATATAGCACATGGCCTTGCAAATCATCTGCAATCAAGCACCGAACAAATTTTGATTTTGAGGTTAACTAGGCATTGAATATTAATTAGTAACCAATGTAATATGCATGAGTCTTTCCATTACTTAACTTATTTGTTATTTCTTTGAGTGGGTAAATAAATAAAACTTTAACATTTCATTTTTGTTAGTTTTTTAAAAAATATTATTTATTGTTACAATATTTGTTTTGTCATCAATTTCGAATTATTTTAACCAAATATAATTTTATCTAAATTGTTGTTTTGTAGTCATGAATATAGATTTTGTAATTGTATGTCCTGCAAAGTTCTACTTGTTATTTATCATCTCAAACACATATTGAACATGGAGATAATAGGGAGCTAAATCTCTTGACTTCAAATCATCTAGTAGGCAAAAAATTTAAGATTCGTGATGAACTTCTTGATGAGGTTATAAGTTATTTTTCATTGTAAGGTTATGCATATCTAAGAAGGATGTATATGTGATTATTGGATGTGATAAAGATGGTAATGTTTTCATTGAATATCAACAAAGGAAATCAATTTCAAGCCTTATAAATTATCCTTTTGACATTAAAAACAATAAAAGTGTTGATATATTTTGGTTACTTGAAATAAAAAATATCTCCCATAATCATGAAACATGTGCTCTTGAATATCTTTTTTTTCATTGTTTGTCAAAAAAAGAGATTATGTGTATTGAAGAAATAACAAAATCAGGTATTCTTCTTCATCAAATTCATAACTCGCTTTGTCAAAGAAATACATAATTTCAAGCGGTGTTTATAACTATTTATAATATGAAGAACAAAATTCATTAAAAAAAATTGTCAAGTTGCATAATGCTTCAAGCTTTATTTCAAGAACTTTGTCAATGTGGTTTCACTTATAACATTGAGTACGATGAAAATGGGCACTTCATGTATTTATTTCAAAGAGTTATTCAAATATTTTTGTCATGCATTATCCTTACTAGACCAAGAAATACAAGATATCATTACTTCACATAGTTAGAGTTTTAAGTTTTAATACAACTTTCTACTCTTGTTTTTCTTTCCTTGCAAAAGAAGGAAAGGAGGATTACCTTTGAGCTTTAAATTGTTTAAAGGGTGTGATAGGTTCTAATTCTCAACCTCATATCGTTGTGTTAGATAGAGAATTATAACTCATCAAGGCAACAAACATTATATTTTCCACAATAATGAGAAGTTTGAGGAAATATATTGAAAAAATAATATTCACATTGCAAGCCACAATTTGAAGAAAAAGAGTACTAGATTGCTTTTTTATCTAACTAAAATCAAGTGATATATTACTCAAGCGAAGTAGAGTATGATAAAGTATATATGGAAGCAAATTAAAATAACATACAAAGAGAAACAAGAAATTCTAAATTATATTTAAAGACCACGGTTGCCATTAAAAGAGAAGTTTGAGGAAATATATTCACATTGCAAGCCACAATTTGAAGAACATGCAAGAGCATTGGATTGCATTTTTATCCAACTAGAATCAAGCGATATTTTACTCAAGCAAAGTAGAGTATGATAAAGTATGAAAGCGATTTAAAATAACATACAAAGAAAAACAAGAAATTCTAAATTATATTTAAAGAGCATGATTCCCATTAAAAAGAGAAGTTTGTGAAGACATAGACTAGAAAGTACCCACATTTTAACAACCATGTTTCTTCAAGGGTAGAAAGTGTACATGCTTATTTGCAAGTCTCAACTAGTGATTTTTGTCAAGTCAGAGAGAAAATATATCTTTCCATCAAAAATGAGTTTTAAAAGATTAAAACTCAACTCCAAAGTGAAAGGATTTGCATTGCTCATAATTGTAAAATTCTTGTCTTTAAAGAACTTGTTACTCGTGTTTCAATATTTGCTATGAGGGAACTCCATAAGCAATATGAGATGATTAAATTTGGAACAATAGATTCTATTTGTAGTGGTAATTTTATGGCAACAAGGGTCTTCTTTGTGCACATAAGATGATAACATTACAAGATAGAAGAATATCACTTGACCTTATGACCTTAACGAGTTGGGTTTAATATAAAAGTTCATACATAATGGGGGATTGACACAAGATCATCAAGTTTATGTAATAGGAAGACAATTGATGAAGAGCATGGATTCAAAGTACTAGTAAAGGAAGTTCAAGGAAATATAAAGAATGGTTTCTTGTTCAAAAAGAGAATGCTCAAGAAATCATTTCTCAACTTGTAAGTGAATCATAATAATCTTTACTTCTTGAGCCATAAGTTCAATGTTATAAAGGTCATCCCTTGGGATTAAAAAAGAGAAATGAATCAAGTTTTACAAAATGCCATCTTTCGATATTTGAAATTGTAGAAAGGATAAGAAAGTTTAATATTTGTAAGAAAATTGGACATAATAATCGTACCTATCAAAGTAAAGATCAAGAGGGTGGATTCACAAAGGATATATTGATTTGAACATACCATATGGTTCAATGACGGACTTCTTTTATATAAATTATTATCAATTTTTTATACATTTACTAATGCAGTTTGGTGCATATATCAATGGAAATTGTATTTAATGCATATAATTTATGCCCGTTGAAAATATTAATAGTAGTATTGTAATGTGCATGTTTGGCACATGTTACAGTTCATGATTTACACTTGTCTCTATCTAGTTGTTACTTGACACTATTATTTTGTGGATATGACTTGTGTTTTTTAAAAATTTATACAGTTTACCTATTTTATTATTTTGGTGTCGTTTTATTCTTTCATGCTTTAAATGTTGGCTTGGGAAAGATATATGGAAGTCTTACTGTTAGGAGAATCACAATTTCAATACAAAATTAATCAAGCTCTAAATGAAAAACATGCACAAAATCAACACAAGCAATTTACGTGGAAAAACTTTCCTGATGTAGAAAAGAAACAACCACGATACTCCTCTCCAAAACTTTCACTATCAAGAAACAATTGTACATAAATTTTCTCTAGGTAAAACTAGAGGCAAACAATCAACAACATCATCAAGAATACCCTCTTGGAAAATAATAATTATTTCAAGAAAATGGAGAAATCTAATCCAATTTCATAGTCACAATTCACGACTCATATTTTCCCAAACCGGTGATCCAAATACAAATCTCACCTGCATATAGATTAAATAGTCTTGAGTCGTGAACCTTCTTGAAAAATTTCAGCTTAATCGGACCACAAACGACCTTCCATCGGAGCACTTGATGAAGGCTTACTAGAGAGGAAAAACTGAAAGCTTTTCTGCTTTTCTTTTCTACCGATTTCTCTAGTTGTTGCTCTCTTAATTTTCTCTACAGAATGCACACTCAACAAACCCTAAATGAGTTTATTAATAAAGCAATAAAATGACACAATTTCCCCTTCTTATTCCATGTGCTTTTAAGCCATATGGGCTTCACTTGGGTTCTTCCAAATAAGAGGAAAACCCAAAAAATCTCCCCATTTTCTGATTAGATGGAGGGATCCATCATTGCGGAAATTGAACAACAAACTTCAAGTTTTTCTCTTGACATTGCTTTTGTCAACATGTCAAATCCATTCTCATCAGTATGGATTTTCTCAAGTTCAAGCAACTTATTGTTAAGAGTATCTCTTATCCAATGATACCTCACATCAATATGCTTTGATCTTGAGTAAAACGCCGAGTTCTTTGCTAAGTGAATAGAACTGTAATTATCGCAGAACAACACATATTTTTACTGCTTGAAACCAAATTCTCTCAAGAACTATTTCATCCACAACAACTCCTTACAGGCTTTCGTTGCTGCAATAAACTCTGCATCTGCTGTAGAAAGTGCAACACACTTTTGCAATCTTGATTCCCAAGAAACTGCTTCACCAAAGAAAGTAATTAGATAACCTAAAGTAGACTTACGAGAATCTTCATCTCTTGCCAAATCTGAATTAGTGTATCCAACTAACACTGGTTTTCCACTTTCAAAGCTAAGTGTTAACTTGGAAGTACCTCGAAGATATCTCATAATCCATTTTACTGTGTCCCAATGCTCTCTTCCTGGATTCGAAAGAAACCGACTAACAACTCTAACTGCATAAGCTATGTATGGCCTCGTACACACCATTGCATACATTAAGCTTCCTACTGCTGAAGCATATGGAACATTTTTCATATCTTCCTTCTCTTTATTTGTTCAAGGGTCTTGACTCGATCTCAACTTAAAGTGATTAGATAAAGGAGAAGAAACCACTTTAGCTTTATCCATATGAAACCTTTCAAGTACCTTGTTGATGTACCATTCCTGTGACATGTACAACTTTTTTTTCTTTTCTTGTCTCAACAAATTCAAATACCAAGAATTTATTTTGTTGGCCCTAAGTCCTTCATGACAAAGGACTTACTCAACTGTTTCTTCAAATTATCAATCCTTGAAGAATTTCTGTCAACAATCAACATAGAGCAATAAAATGATAAAATCATCATCAGAGAATTACTACACAAAAACACAATGATCATAAGTAGTCTTCTTGTAACCATGTTCCCCCATTATTGACTCAAACTTCTTATACCATTGTCTAGGTGCTTGATTTAACCCATAGAGGTTTTTCTTTAACCGGCATACATAATCCTATTTTCCTTTAACCTCAAAACCCTCTGGCTGCTCCATATAATTCTCTTCCTCCAACTCACCATGAATAAAGGCAGTTTTCACATCCATTTTCTCAATTTCTAAATCCAAGCTTGTTTCTAGACCTAGAACAACACGTATGGAAGACATCTTCACAACAGGAGAGAAAATATCATCAAAATCAATACCTTTTCTCTGACTGAATCCCTTGACGACCAATCTAGCTTTGTATCGTGGTTGTGAATTGTGTTCTTCTTGATTCACTATGTAGACCCACTTGTTCTTCAAAGTTCTCTTACCCTTAGGCAACTTTACCAGCTCAAACGTGTGATTTTCATACAGTGATTTCATCTCATCTTCCATAGCACCAACCCAGTGTGCTATGTTTCCATCTTCCATCACTTCTACATAAAATTGAGGTTCTCCCTCATCTGTCAATAACACATACTCATCTGTATCATACCGTGTGGAAGGACGTCGGTCTCTGGTAGACCTCTTGGGTGGAATTTCTGGTTCTGGCAACTAATTAGTAGTCTTGTGATATGTTTCAGCTTACATATCTGCATCATCTGAACCCTGTTGGTCATCTTGAGCATTTTGTTCCATATGTACTAATAAAGGAACCAGATCTAGGTCAATCAAATCATCGCTATACTGATGGACTCTTTTTTTCTATCTTCTCAACATCTTGTATAGTTTGATCATCTATAAACACAACATCACGACTCCTTACCAGTTTCTTCTCAACTGGATCATAAAATCTATAGCCAAATTCATCCAGACCATAACCAACAAAGATACACTATCGTGTCTTTAAATCGAGCTTAGATCTCTCATCTTTTGGTATATGCACAAATGCCTTGCAACCAAAAACACGAAGATGGTCATAAGAAACATCTTTTCCAGTCCAAACTCTATTTGGTACATCAAACTGAAGAGGAACACATGGTATGAGATTAAGAACATGTACAACTATATTCAAAGCCTCACCTCATAAAGATCTTAGAAACTGAGCCTATGAAAGAAGACATCTTACTCTTTCAACCAATGTCCTATTCATTCTCTCAGCCAACCCATTCAACTGAGGAGTCTTGGGAGGTGTCTTTTAATGTCGAATGCCTTGATGCCTGCATTACTCATCAAAATGACATGAATACTCTCCCTCATTATCTGTTCTGATGCACTGCAATTTCTTCCCAGTTTGTCTCTCCACTAAGGCTTGAAACTGTTTAAACACATCTAATACTTGATCTTTGCTCTTCAAAGTGTAAACCCATAACTTTATTGAACAATCATCTATGAAGGTCACAAAATAACTGGCACCACCCAAAGTTTTTGTCTTCATAGGACCACATACATCTGAATGTACCAAATCAAGTATGTATTGTTTTCTTGAAGGAAGGGAACTCTTGAAAGAAACTCTATTTTGTATCCCTGCCAAACAATGAGTACATCTTTTCACCTTTAGTAAGTTTCCATTGACCATTACTAAAGGTATTGCAATATCCTTCATCATCAAGTTTACCTGCAGAGATCAAGTTTAAACAAATTTCAGGAATATGTTTTACCCCTCTAAGAAGTAGCCTCATTCCATTATTCATCTCCAAACACACATCTCCAATACCAATGACTTTAACCAAGCTATCATTACCCAACTTTACTGTCCCAAAGTCACCTATTGTATAGGATGTAAAGAAGTCCTCTGGAGACGTAGCATTAATTGAGGCTCCATTATCAATAACCCAACTGATCTCGTGACATGCAACATTGAGAACATCTTCATTATAAAACAACGAGAAATTCTTCTGAACTAGCGTTGGCAACTCAATCATTTTCCTTGCCAACATCACCATCTTGTTCTTTGTATTTTTTCTTGTTATCATGCTTCAACTATCTACAATATTTCTTGATGTGCCATTTCATGCCACAGTGATGACATTCAACATTAGAAAACCTATTGGACTTGCTTCTTCCTTTTTCTTGGCTCTTGAAACCTTTACTTTTACTCTTCTCTCTTCTTTCTGTAACCAAAATCTCTGACTATTGAGAAGAACCATGCGATTTTCTTCTCATTTCTTCATTCAAAACACTACTCTTAGCCAAATCCATGTTGATTACACCATTTGGAGTTGAGTTACGTAATGACATTTTAAATGTTTCCCAAGAGTTTGGTAACGTACCCAATAAACATAACCCTTGAATCTCATTATCAAACTTGATACACATTCCAGCTAACTGATTGATTATTCCTTGGAACGTATTCAAGTGATCTGTCAACGAAGTTCCATCTTGGTACCTTAAAGCCATCAACTGCTTTATAGGAAACATTTTATTATTTCTTGGTTTTCGAGCATACAACTCTTCAAGTTTATTCCATAGTGATCGTGCATGTATTTCTCCACTAATATGATTCAAAACATTATCATCTACCCACTACCTTATATACCCACAGACTTGTCGATGTAACAAAATCCATTCTTCTTCAGACAACTTTTCTAGCTTCTCAGAGGCAAACACTGGTAAATGAAATTGTTTGACATAAAAGAGATCTTCCATTTTTCCTTTCCAAGTATGATAATTAAAATCATTCAAGGTAATCATTCTGCTTAAATTTTCTTCTATTATTCAACAATAATAACCACAGCTCTGATACCACTTTGTTAGAAGAATCACAATTTCAATACGAACTTAATCAAGCTCTAAACAACAGAATTAAACATATTCTCCTTCTTTGTGTGAATCTTTTAGGAAATGAATAAATAGAGCTCAAAATGAAAAATATGCATAAAATCAACACAAGCAATTTACGTGGAAAAACCTTCCCTGTGTAGGAAGGAAACAACCACGACATTCATCTCCAAAACTTCTACTATCAAGAAACAATTGTACAACAGTTCTCTCTAGGTAAAACTAGAGGCAAAAAATCAACAACATCATCAAAAATACACTTCTTGGAAACTAACAATTATTTCAAGAAAATGGAGAAATTTAACCCAAATTCGTAATCACTGTTCACGGCTCAGATTTTCCCAAACCTATGAGCCAATTCCACATCTCACCGTACAGATTAAAGAGTCTTGAGTCGTGAACCTGCCTGCAAAATTTCAATATAATCGGACCATAAACGACCTTCTATCGAAGCACTTGGTGAATGATTACTGGAGAGGAAAAACTGAAAGTTTTTCTGCATTCCTTTTCTGTAGATTTCTCTAGCTGCTATTCTCTTAATTTCATCTTCAGAATGCACACTCAACAAACCCTAAATGAGTTTATTAATGAAACAATGAAATGATACAATTGTCCATTCTTACTTCATGAACTTTTAAGTCACATGAGCTTCACTTGGGCTACACAAAATAAGAGGAAAATCCAACACTTACATGTGAAGTTTTAAGTGTTGTACAACATCCTTTTTAGAGGCTTTTATATATGCTCATATTTGAACACATACAGTACATGATATTTTTCTTATAAATGTGTTGCCATATATTAATCTAAATTTTTATCATTATGTAGTTTGTTTATGGACTATCAAGAAAGCAAATAGTAGAAAAAGAAACCAATTTTATTATAGAATGACACACAATTTTATAATATTTTGGTAATACCTTATTCAATTTACTAATGATTTCTAACAATGTTATGAGTTGAGTTGTATCATGAGTTAAATGATGAGATCTATTTAATATTGTTACTAAAAGTTTTAAATTTCATGTTTTATGTTATTTAATTTAGTAGATGTTATCAATTTTATAAACACGTATTCATAATTTTTATTATTCATTTTTTTCTACCTCTTCTATTTTATTACAACATTATTTTTAACAAATAAAAAATAAATACTTAAATATTATTGGAAAAATAGACTATAAAAAGAATAATATAGGAACCAGGAGAGTAAAAAAATTGCCTATAAAAGAAAATTAAATGGTTATAGTAGAAAAGAAGAAAACAAAAAGTCATGAATGAGTCGTTAAGTAAACATTAAATAAGAAGCACTTTCAAGAGTATAAAAAGAATGTGAAGATTCAACTTGAAAATTAAATAAGAACCACTTTCAAGAGTATAAAAAGAATGTGAAGATTCAACTTGAAAATTAAATAAGAACCACTTTCGCAAGTGTAAAAAGAATGTAAATACTCATAACTTGAAAAATATGTAAAAAAAAGTTATAGGATATATATGTTAAATTTTAAAATTAATCATTAATATACTATAAACATATCAAATATAGCTATAGATATGTTATAACAACCGTGATGATTATGCTAATAATCATAATCATTTTGTACTAATTTTAGATGTATTAGTTAATAACCATAGTTTATGAAGCGATAACAATTTATTCATAATTTAACTATGTTTTTTTTATTTTTTAATATTTATTTAAAAATATATTTATTTTAAAAAAATTAGTTAATTTAATTCTTACTTTATCATCTTATTTAAAATATTAACATTAATTTTTTAACTATTTAATATATATTTTTAAATAAAATAAAATATATATAAAGTAAAAATAAATTTAATTTAATTATATAAAATATTGTGTGTTTTATTATTAAAATTATATTTTTATATGTAATTATATGTATATAAAATAATAATATCAATATATATTCGGTTTAAATTAATCATAATTTTAATATTGTAATAATTATCTCAAACTTACTTTTTTAATTACAATTATTTTTAAAAAACCATAAAATTTTAATAAATAAACAAAATTTCAATTATATATAATTAAATTACAAATATTTAAATATAATTATTACAGTATTTTCTCCTAAAATATATCCTTAAAGTCAATAAATAAAAACTAATAGATAACACCGTTGCCGCAGTTTTGGTTGGTCATAATAATCTATTTGGCCCATTTTCCCATACCAGCACAACTTTCCATAATCGTGTACTTAAAGACCACGTTCTTTAATGCGCGTTACACCCACGTTACTACCCAGGGTGTTCTAAACTACTGAAACTACTTTTAACCAAGATCAAGTAAAATTGATAAAAAGATTCTTTTTTCGGAAAAAAAATCTTTTTATCCAACCAACAAATCAACTCATTTTTTTATAAATTTTGTGGTAGCTTTAAATTGATTGGTACTACAATTCATTTATCTTATATTGTTTTAATTTTACATACTCAAAAACCCAAGTAACCCATCTATCTATATTTTAATATATTTAATTTATTCTAAAAATTATATAATTTTTTTTTAAAATTAATTTTTTTAATAATATTATTATAATATCATTTGCTTAATAAAAGTCCTAGTTCAATAAATATGTCTTTCTCAGCACATGTATAATTAACTTGAAATAAAGATTTTGGTCTATAATCATGGACTAAATATTTATATTAAAATGGAGACTTCAATTCTATAAAATATTAAAAATACTATTGATGTTAATATTTCTTTAAAAGAAAATTCATATAAATTATTGAAATTATCGTTAAAATTTAAAAATATTTTATAAACTTTGATAAATATTCAAAAACAATAGTATACGTCAAGCTAATTTTAGTACTTAAAGTTTAAATAACATATGGCATATATAAGAGGATCCTAAATAAAGATAATAACAGAGAGAAAGATATGAAATATATAATATTATATACAATATAAATATACTTAAATATTTAGATCTTATGAGTTTCTCATATGCATTATATACATATTTGTTTATATGCTAAAATATTATTACAATGAAAGTTTTTATAAAATGATTTCGAAAATTATTATTCAAATAATTAACCTTAATATATTATAAATAATAAAATATTTATACTTATTTAAAGAATTGTAAATTTTATCATCGAAATTTCCATTTGTGTCACCAATATTAACAATACATCTCATATTTTTCTACAACATATGTTGTATAGCACCTTAACGAATAAATTGAAAAAATCTTAAGTTGATTAAGAATAAAGGTAAATATTATATTTTTGATTATAAATAAAGTCCTTTTTTATATTTTTAAAACATTATAAAATTTGTATATCTTTTTCTTTTTTATAAGGGTAATTAATTAGCTCAATTTTGTTCAATTAGTTGTTATTTTAGAGTTCATCCATTTGGAGATAATGGAAGTGATCAACGACACCCGAAAACATAGGTAATATTTATATCGAACCTCGTTAAATTTTTAGTATTTTTTATTTTTCTACTTTAATAATTGTTTTAGTTTCTTTTAGTACTATATTTCTAATAGTACTATTTTGTTGGACTAATTTGAGTTATATTCATTTAGATAATAAGTAAATAGTAACTACTTAAAATAAAAAATATATACCTAATTTTCCCAACAATTGGTATTAGAGCCGAAGGTTTCTACTTAGAAATTTGTTTGTATTCTGTTTGTTTGCTATTAGAATATAGTTCCTAGTTTTTATAACATGAAGAAATAACAGAAGAAAAGTCTCCCTGAAACAAAGGCCAATCACCCATGTCAGGTAGAATAATAGCGATGAATGCAAGATACAAGGTGAAGAAGTTTGATAGAATCGATCATTTCAGCATGTGGTAAGGCGAAAGTCTAGATACTTTGTTTCAACAAGGTGTAGATATCGCCATTGAAGAAGAAAAAATAGATAGAGTAGATGAGGTCAAGTGGAAAATATATCAATCGATTGACATATGGTACAATTCTCTTGTGTCTCTCAAGAGAAAAAAAATACACGTTTATGAAGAAGACATTCGCAAATAAGTTTTAAAATGTGTTGGAAAACAAGTTCATAAAGAAGAGTAGACAGAATTGGCTCCGTTTGAAGAAGAAGTTGTTCCATTTTAAATACCTTCTAGGTATCACAATAAACGACCACATTAGTACTTTTAATCGATTAGTAATAGATTTTTTTAAATATGGATGAAACTTTTAAAGATGACAATTTAGCCTTTATAGTGTTAGCCTCTATTCCTGATGAGTTTGATCACCTTATTATGTGCTTACTCATTGGGAAGGATAAATTGTCTTTTGAGGAAGTTTGTACTACTTTGTATAGTTATAAAATTAGAAAGATAGATAAAAAAGAAAATAGAAATGAAGCAACAGAGACACTATCTATAAGAGAGCGTCCGCAAAATCAATAAAAAGGAATGAGAGGCATATCTCATTCAAATGGAAGGCTTGGTAAAGATGAATGTGTTTTTGTCATGAAAAATGTCATTAGAAGAAAGAAAAAGATGTGTCGTCTGATGCATGTATAGTTGAAGGAAATTCAAATTTAGATTTTGCATTGGTTGGTTTGTCAATAACATCCCATCTTAGTGATTGGATTTTTGATTCAGTGTGTACCTTCCATCTGTCTCCTAATAAGGAGTGGTTTTTAACTTTGAAGAACTAGACGGTGGAGTTGTTTTCATGGGTAATGATTATCCATGCAAAGTTTTAGAGTGAGTACAAATCGTTTGAAGAATCAAGATGGTTTAACCAGAGTCTTGAAAGATGTTCATTATGTCCTAGATATGAAGAAGAATCTCATTGGTATGAGAGTCTTAGAATCAAAAGGCTTCATTATAACCATGCAAAATGGGGCATTGAAGGTTACTTCTAGAGCAATTGTGGCGATGAAAGGTATTCGGAAGAATAACTTATACTACTACCTTGGTAGTACGATTATTAGGACAACATCAACAACAGTTTCGGAGGAAGAAAAAGGTTCAAAAACTACCAAGCTGTGACATATGCGTTTAGGACATACTAGTGAAAAGACTTTACAGATTGTGGTAAAACAAGACCTGTTGTAAGGTGTGAGAACCGACAAGTTAGAATTCTGTGAGCATTATGTATTAGGGAAACAGAAAAGAATAAGCTTTGGCATTACACTCCATAAATAAAAAAGACATTTTGGTTTACATCCATAATGATGTATAAGACCAATAAGAAATCCATCCATGAGTGGCAAACATTATTATGTCACTTTCATTGATGACTTTTCCAGAAGAGTTTGGGTGTATCTCATGAAGAATAAGGATGAAGTGCTAGGAATTTTTCTCAAGTGGAAAAGATTATCGAGACTTAGATTGGTAGAAAGATCAAGCGTCTCAGGTCTGATAATGGCACTAAGTACACAAACAATCCATTTATGAAAGTTTGTGAAAAATAAGGGATAATGCAACACTTCACTATTTGAAAAACATCACAATAGAACGGAGTTGCAGAATGTATGAACCAGACTTTCCTGGAAAAGGTTCGGTGTATATTTTCAAATGTTGGGTTAGGCATGCAATATTAGGCTGAGGTTATGACATATGTATGTCATCTTGTCAACCGTCTACCATCGTATACTCTTGAAGGAAAAATGCCTATAGAGGTATGGTCTAGAAAACCTATTAGAGATTACGATTTCTTACACGTGTTTGGTTTTATTGCATACTACTCTGTAATAGAATCAAAGTTGGATCCAAGAGCCAAGAAAACTATTTTTTTGGTATCTCCTCTGGTTCTAAGAGATATCAACTATAGTGCCTTGAAATGAAAAAAAGATAATATTCAACAGAGATGTTACCTTTGATGAATCTGCCTTGCTGATAAAGGTAACTAAAAAGAATGATGGCACTTTGCAGTAGGTGGAGTTTGAAAGTAGAATTGTTAATCCAGTTGGTAGAGATAAGATAGAAGATGATCCTCCATTGGCAGAAGATTAATCAAATGAAGAAGAGATTTTAACCCAAGAATCTCTATAGCAATAAGAAGAAACTGCAGTTGATAGGCTACGACGACAAAATGTCAAGGTTCTTGCTCGATACAAAGAAATGGAAGATTTAGCTACTTAGTTTAAGAATACAATGGCATATGCACTTTTAGTTGTGCATGATGATGTTCCTTCCATATATAAAGAATTAATTATAAGCCCTAAATTTGAAAGATGGAAGGAAGCTATGGACGAAGAACTTTTTTCCCTTTAGAAGAATAAGACATGAGAGTTGACACAACTACCTAAGGGCAAGAAGACAATTGGCTACAAATGGGTGTATGCAAAGAAAAAAGGGATTTCCTAACAAATATGGTGTTTATTACAAGGAAAGTTTGGTGGCTAAGAGCTACATTCAAAAGGAGGGAATTGATTATAATGGAGTATTTTCTCTAGTTGTAAAACATTCCTCCATTAGAATTTTGTTGGCCTTGGTAGCACATTTGGATTTGGAACTAGCTCAACTTGATATGAAAATTGCATTTTTACACAGTGACTTGGAAGAGGAAATCTATATGTCTCAACTAGAAGGATTTAATGTTGTTGGTAAAGAGAATTGGGTTTGAAAGTTGAAAAAAACATTGTATAGATTGAAGTAATCTCTGAGACAGTGATACAAACGATTTGATCAGTTTATGTTACAGTAGAAGTACACTAGAAGTATACATGATCATTGTGTGTATTTTCGCAAGCTATAAGATGAGTCTTTCATCTATCTCCTATTGTACGTTGATGATATGTTGATTGTATTGAAGAGTTAAGCAGAAATTGAGAAGTTAAAGGCTTAACTAAGTAAGGACTTTGAGATGAAAGATTTGAGAGAAGTTAAGAAGATTCTTGGCATGGAGATAAGTAAAGACAGGAAGAAGGGGAAGTTTAGTTTGACCCATAGTCAATATTTGAAGAAGATACTACAACGTTTTTTGTATGAATGAACGTTTTTTGTATGAATGAACAAACAAAAACTGTAAGTACTCCGTTTGTTCCTCATTTCAAGCTTAGTGTTTAATTATCTCCTAAGAATGATGCAGAACGAGAATACATGGCAAAGGTACCGTATGCAAATATAGTTGGTAGCTTGATGTATGTAATGGTATGTACGAGACCTGACATTTCATATGTGGTTGGTGATGTAAACAGGTATATGTATGATCCTATTAAAAGACATTGATTGACTGTGAAATGGTTTCTACAATATATTTTAAATACTGTATATGTTGGTTTAGTATTTCAATAGGATAATACCATTGGTCAATGTGCAGTCAAATATTGTGATTCCGACTATGCAAGAGATTTAGATAAGATTTCATCAACTACTTGTTATGTGTTTACTCTTGCTAGAGCACCAGTCAGTTAGAAGTCTACTTTGCAGTCTACCATTGCTTTTTCTACTACAGAGGTAGATTATATGGAGTTACAGAGGCTGTGAAGGAAGCTATTTGGTTACGAGGTTTGCTTGAAAACTTAGAATTTGGTCAAAAACATATTAAGGTGTTTTGTGACAGTTAAAATGCTATTCATTTAGCAAAAAACAAGTCTATCATGCACGTACAAAACACATTGACATTCATTATCATTTTATGCGAGAGATTATTGAAGAATGTGGAGTATCAATTCAGAATATCAATACTATAGAGAATCCCACAGATATGATGACTAAGGTGGTAATGGTAATAAAGTTCAAACATTGTCTAGACTTAATTAACATCCTGCAAATTTGAATTGATAATGACATTGCTAATCTAGCTATTAAAGAAATCATTTAAGAATCACTAATTCACTAAGGTGTAGATTAGTTGTATAGCTCCTTAGTGAGCGAATTGAAAAAGTTCCACATTGATTAGGATTGAAAGTGGGTGTTGTATTTTGGGCCATAAATAAAACCACTCCTCTACTTCTAAAACATCCCAAAATTTGTATATCTTCTTCTCTTTTATAAAGGTAATTGATTAGCTCATTTTTTCTCAATTTGTTATAATTTTGAAGTTCATCTATTTGGAGATAATAGAAGTGGTCAACGACACCTAAGAACAGGTAATATTTTATATCGAATTTTGTTAAAGTTTTGGTATTTTTTTATTTTTTTTACTTTAATATCTACTTTGGTTTTTTTAACATTATATTTTTAATAGCATTATTTTGTCTAACTAATTTGAGCTCTATTCATTTAAATTATAAGTGAATAGTAATTACTTAGAATAGAGAAAATATACCCAATTTTTTCAACAATATTTGTGAAAATAAAATAACAATCATGTCAAAACCAACGTCTTAATATTCACACTGAAAATTTCATTGATATTATTAGTATTCTTAAAGAAAATAATTTTTATCCTATTTTAATATCCACGATTTATCATCATGTGTATCATAATTTATATATTAAAAACATAAAAAACATAACTCAATAATTAATTAGTTGTTAAAAATAAAACTTTAAAAATTTTCCTGTAACAAAACATAAAAGTACTAAAACAAACTTAGTTTAGATCAATACAAATTGTTTGTATGAGATTAGTTTATAACCTCCTAAATTTTCTTGGTTTCAATTTATTAAAAAATTACAAATTTTAAGATAGTTTATTTTATACCTCAATTGGTGTTATAAGAGGTTATGATTTCGAAATTAAGTATATTGTTGGATTTACAAATAATAATCTTGATTATGCTCTTATTAACTTAAAGATTGATATATCTTATTAAGTCATTTATTTAAGCAGTGAAACAAGATTATCATTCCTTACACTTAAAAATATCTTTTACTTGCCATAAAAAAAATTAATACAAACTTATTCTAACCAACGTTTGCCCACAAATATACATTAAAAAAAATACATAAATGGTCACCTTAAAATTAAAAAATTAAAAAACACATTTTTTTGAATTATAAAAAATATGAGCTAGTGTGTTACTTTTATTTTATAATTTTTTAAAATTTTATTATTATAAATTTTATAAATAATAATTTTTAAATTTTACTTATTTTTTTTAAATAATACTTAATTATATGTCAATTCTGTCATGTTATATATATATCGTTTTAATAGAATACTTTTTAGAATTAATAAATATAACGAAACATATCCAAAGATAAATAATATCAATTTGCTCAAAAAGATAAATAATATCAAATTTTTATTTTTATTTTTGAAGAACTAATTATTAAATTTAATCATCAAATGACAATTTTTGTAAAAAAATTATCACCAGTATTATATTTTGGGAAAATTAAATTTTTTAGTATATTTTGAATTTATTTTTAAAATAAATGACAACAGCAGTAACGACGCGCTTATGGCAAGATTGGATTAAAGGTACATTGTAATCTGTGCATACGATAGGATAAGGATATACCACAGGGTGATACTGATGCGTGTATGAACTCCTCTGCAAATTTTGTCTGATCTTCTGAAAAGAGAATTAAAAAAAATAAAATGACTTAACTCCTGACATTATCAACATTTAGAAAACCATCCAAGGCAAAACAACCACTTAACAAACACTTCAAAGTTCAAACAATTATAATACTATCATATTATTATCATAATATAATAATTATTGTTATATAAATTATTATGTTAATAATAATCTAATTGTAATGATACCACCTTATCAAAATCTTCATTATGAAGTTTAGAAAAAAATATTTTAATAAGAAACAAATAAAATACAGTGAAAATGGTCAATTAATTGCACATAAATTTTTATCTTGTTATAAAAATTGTTTTTAAATATTAATTTAATTTAAAAAAATTAATACATTATTAAAAAAAATTATAATAATATTTTTATATATTGTACTATATTCATATAAATTCCATAATTTAATAATTAAAATTATTAAAATTTGAGATAAGTTTCTTTAACTCTATATTATATTTTAACTAGAACTCTTAACATATATAATAAATTGTATTATTAGTAATTTTTTTGCTTGAAAAATAAAAAAATATTGATGTTACATTTATCTAAGTAATTTTTCTAAATAATAATATGTGTTAAAAGTATTCATGAGAGGAATTGAACTTGTATGTTTTTCATTAATTTAAATTTAATTTGATCTAAATTAGATTTAAATTTTTTCAATATAAATCTAATTCAATGATATAATTAGCTTGAATTTTATTAGATTTTAGATTAGATAATTCCATTTATTTATAATTTTAAAAGTAATTCGATCAAGTTCGAATTGTATCGGATTATAAAATCTGTTAATCTAAATTTAAATAGATATTATAATTTTTCATTTAAATTTGATCTAATTATAAAATTTATCAATTTAATTTAATCTAAATTTAATAATTTAATTTTTTTTAATTTAAATAGATTAATCAAATTAATTATTCACCCTAGTGTAAAAATGAAAATTTACCATATATTCGTTAGAATATATATATTTCCTAGTTAATTTCATTATTTTAAATATATACTTTTATAATAATTAAACATATGTTTAAAATAGATAAAAATAATATTCTTAAAATTTATAATTATAAAAATAATTTTTTTTATGTTAAATTTATGTATTTTCTATTAAAAATTACATCTCATATTGAAATTTGTTCAATTAGATATCATTTAAATTGAACTATTATCATTAAATTTTTTAATAGTGAAGTCTATTTAATTTAAACTTATTTAATATTAATATAATATTATTTTTATTATTATAAATTTTAAAAATATTGTTATATATATTTTCATTAAGAAAAATATACATATAGAGTTAAACACATTATTTGCATGGGTGTATTAATGTTATTTTAAAACTAAATTACATAAGTGGATAAAAAATTAATTATTACTCTAGTAATAAAGTAATAAAGTAATAAAAAATAAAAATATATAAAAATTATTTGCAAAATAAATAAATAAATATAATTACATAAAAAATAAAATAAAAGATTGATTGAATTTAGGAACTTTAACAAAGAAAAATTTAACATTAATTGTTTATGTCTTTCAATGTGAAAAATATGAGTTTTATAAAGGTAATTAAATAGATTTGAAATAATTATATAATTGTTTGTTTTTATTAAATAACATGCATAGTTTTTAGATAGATATGTATAATTCTTATGTGTGTGATCTATAATTGATGAACTTAACAAGTAGTATGCAATCTAATTAGGATGAGAGTATGATTAGGTTAATTACTATATAGTGTGTAGTTTAATTGAAAGAGAAATACATATTATGTTATATTCAATGATCATATAATTAGTTGGTAATTATTTTGAGAAATTTTTAGTGATTTATATACTTAGGGAATTAAAGATCATTCGATTGTTTTCTCATATATCTTCGTAGTCGAGTTTTACGATTTAAAATTAGTTTTCATTTATTTTTAAGTTTTTATAATTTGTTATTATCCAAAAAGTATTTGTAATAATTGTATTGGTACTCAGTTATGAGTTATATAGCTCCCTATGAGATTGATATCCTTAATTAGTGCATTATATTGCTAGCACGATCTATATACTTGTGGTAAGCGTGTAATTTTAAAACTTCTCTATTAGTGTTGTAAATCCTTAATTTGAAAAAATAACAGGGACTAACACAACCTTATTCATTTCAATATATAAGTGAATTGAAAAATCTGAGATAGATAGACTTATCACCTGGTTTGATATTTTTCCTAAAGTTCTTCATAATTTTCTTGAAATTTTCAGGAAAATAATTTAATTCACTTAAATTAATCTTGGATATATGTTCTCAATTAATCTTTCATGGAAAACTTTATAAACAAAAATATGATCAGCTTCTTCAAAAATATTAAATTTACTACCTACAGGGAATTCTTTTTTCCGTGGAGAAATTTCATACATTTGATCTTGGGTAGATTTTCTGGCTAAGTTATAGATGTGTGAAAATGGATTGCGAGCAATGATGTGTCTCCCCCTTTTCTAATGAAATAGAACACGACGAGCCCCTAGCCAAGTTTAGTGCTTCCAAGTGTCCAAAATACCAAAGTACCAAAGATACAATCACTTATGTGTAACACTTCAAAATGGTTATGGCCTTGTGAGCCTTTCTTGGGACAAACAAGATGCCATGATGTGTAAGCTATTTGTTGCTACCCTTTGTGATGACACACATAAGTGGTTCAATAATCTCGCATCCTATACTATAACCTTCTTTTCACACTTTACCAGGATGTTCATCACCAATTACGCCTACAACATGCCCTTAAGAAAAGAGTCTCGTCACCTCTTCTCGATTACCCAAGGAAGGGGTGAGTATATTGAGGAGTACATGAGAAGGTAGGGAAGAAAATCTAGAGATAATAGGTTTCCCCAATTCTATTGCAATAGAAACCTTCAAATGAGATCTACTAATTTTTTTTTGATTTTTTTGTAGAACTAATCAAGATGGTCCCATCGACTTTGGAGGAATCTTATGAAGAGGTGAGAAAATTCGTCAATTTGGAGATAGATAAGAACAACAAAGCAACTATAGAAGCTCCACCAGAAAAAGGAGAAGAGAAAGATAAGCCCAAACAAAGGCAACCCAAGACAAATTAACAAAAACAAGCACTTCACGCCTAATCACAAGGCAGTCATCCAATGGGTCTGGAACAGGGGGCCTTATTGGAGGTTTCTTTCTCCATTCAGGGGTCCACCCTTAATGGTGAGCCTAGCCCAAGCAATATCGAGAATGGAAGAGGAGTAGAATGTCAGATGGCCTCCAAAAATGATGGAATCTCCCAGGAACACATCTAAATGGTGTGCTTTCCATAAGGATGTGGGCTATGAAACAAGAGACTGTAGGCATTCAAAAAAGAAAATAAAGGATCTATTGGCAATAGGGTACTTGAAAGACCTCGTGGGAGCTAACATTAAAGGGGTAGGGCATTTGTTCAAGCATGAAACATTAAGGTTGCCCCTCCCTGAAGTAACGAGATGGACCCTCATAATGGGTCCAATGTAAGGACTATTCACAACATATATGGAGGCCTCGAGCTCATTAGTACCTCCAACGTAAGTGGTACGCTAGAGACTTGTGTGGCTCTCCGTACGTCTATAATCTGGAAAGGGTTAGGTTTTTTTTACTGAAATCACCTTTAATGGGAAGGGCAAGACCTCATTTCCCCATTAAGATGCCTTGGTAATTACATTAAGAATAGGATCCTGCGATGTTTTTCGGATCATGATCGACACTGAAAGGTCCGTGGACATTCTTTTTTTGTCAATAACAAGGGCCCTAGGCATAAAAGAAAGCGACATCGTAAAGAGAGAGCTATCCTTGGTGGGATTTAGCAGTAGCATAACCTACACAATTGAAACTGTGGTATTGCTAGTCATGGCATAAGGATCTATAATGATGGACAATTTTGTGGTAATTGATGTCCTAACACACTACAATGCTATCCTGGACAGATCGTGGATACACAAGATGAAAGCGGTTCTATCGACCTATCACTAAGTCATCAAATATTCGACTAATGAGGGTATAATGGAAACAAGGGGAGACCAAGAAAATTCCAAAAGTTGTTATAATGCCACTATGAAAGAGACCATTCCCAAGTAGCAACCATAGTACGAGCCTCTTCATAAAATGCCAAGAGATGTGCATCCAGTTGAGTCAATTAGCAGAAACGACAAACGAGATCTACTAGTGGCAAACCAGGAGAAAGACCACTTTTTAAATTTGAGCACAAACTTGACAATAGAGGTAAGAGAGCATCTATCTTATTTCCTAAAAGAGATTTTTGAAGTTTTTGCATGGAGGCCTATAGACATGCACGAGATTAACTCTAAGATCATAAACCATAGATTGAATGACGATCCAAACATAATTAATTTTCATTAATCATTGTCATATCATCTTTCTCTTTATTTGAATAAAGTTTTTCTTCATAATGTCTTACTAATTCTTCATTTGTTAGGGTTAACAAACTAACTAACTTTTCTATGTCTCTATTCTCAAGGTCCATAATTTTTTTTCTAGATCTTTTATATATTAAATTAAATTGTGATTATTGCATCTTATTTATCTTCAATTTTTTTTCTTATTTCTATGTATCAATGCATCTGATCTCATAGATGATTCTTCTTTTAATCCTACAAATTGATCAAATTTGCAACATATGATTTCATTTTCCTTGGATATGTTATTTACATTCCTTCTAACTCTGTAAATTTCTTATGCATGTCTCATTGTAATTTCTTGTAATAACTATATTATTTTATTTATTTTAGGAGTTCTTTTTGTGTGTCATTTATGTGTTGTAAGGACTTGATGTTTGATTTTTGTATTATATCATGTTCTTTTGCTAAAAAGAATCAAAAAATTTATTATTGTTATTTGTTGTTTTGATATGCCTATTAGACTTTCATCAAAATAAAATTATATATTTTATAATTTATTTTTGAACATTATTGGGATAACAATGATATCATTTTCTTCCTATTATTACGTCATAGACTCACGTTTGCATTATTTTGACTTCTTGTTTTAGATCTGTAACCTTTTTTTTTGTTAGAAATTTCTTCTTCAGGATCTATAAAAGTAAACCTTGATACATTACTATTTCTTACTACATTACTTTTTCTTTTTAGTGTTAAAAGTTTTTTTTAACACCTAAGTTCTATTCCTATAGTATTTCAAAATCTGTTAATATTTTTAGTTTTATTATTTGTACAATTTCTTGAAAAGTTTTATTTATTTCTATGAATTCATTTTATCTATATATTAAACTATTATGATTGTTTATTAATGAATAATTACTATGTAATGTACTGAAAATTGATGATTGGTTTAAGCTTTTATCAGTAATGTTAATGAAAAATCTATGGTATACTATGACTTTTAAATTTTGGTTTCCTAAATTTTAATGGAACATTTCTAATAAAGTATATTATTTTATTTATTATTGTATTATCTAGAAATGTTAATTTTTGATGTATTTATTCATTCTCTAAAATATGTTTTTATTAATATTTAGATTTCTTATAAATAAATGTATCAAATCTTTCTTTTATCTTTTTGAAAAGTTTTAGATAGTTTATCTATAATTGTTTATTTATCAATTAATGATATGTTATACATGCATTTTACATCTATAATATTAATACTCATTTTTTTATTACTTATTCCATAATAAATTATATATTTCTTTGGAAATATTTTTCTTAATTTTGAGAGTGATAAATATTTGGATCTATCTCATTTCTTAAGTTTTTATCATTAATTAAGCAAATCTATGGTATATTGTGAATTTTAAATTTTAATATCCTAAATTTTCATGAATTATTTATAATAAAACATATTTTCTATTTATTATTTTATTATCTAGAAGTGTTAATTTTATTGGTGTATTTATTCATTTTCTAAAATATGCTTTTATTAATATTTAGATTACTTCTAAATAGATGTATTAAATCTTTCTTTTATATTTTTGAAAGTTTTTAGATAGTTTATCTATAATTGTTTATTTATCAATTAATGATATGTTATACATGCATTTTATGTGTGCAATATTAATGTTCATTTTTTTTATTACTTATTTCATAATAAATTATATATTTCTTTGAAAATATTTTTCTTAATTTTGAGTGATAAATCTTTAGATCTATCTTATTTCTTAAGATTTAGTCTTGTTTTTTTTTTTATACTTTTTCAAATTTCTTTTTACTAATTAATATTTCTCGTGAAAACATTCTAATATGTTTAGTATTTTTTATTGATTTTCTATTATTTTTATCTATAAAAAATATTATTCATTTTCCTTAATTTTAATTTCTATTAAATTGAGGAGATGTTTATGATATTTTTGAAATCTTAAATATATTTTATGATATTTTTCAAAATTTGAAGAATATTATTATATTATTCCCATAAATTTTTAATTTTTATTAAATCAATATTACATATAGTAATTATTTAAAAAAAATTATTTTATATGTAATGCTAACTATATTCTTTTTTATACTCTTTTACTTATTTATTTGTTAATTTTTTAATTTTTTTTATTTAAAATAAAATATAATATTACAAAAATGGTACGTGATAAAAAAAGTGAAAAGGTGAGTTAAGATAGTATGAAAGGGTGTAACTAACATTCCTTTTATTTATTTTTTTCATTTTAAGACTATTTATACATATAAAAAAATTATTTGTTATAAATTTACCATAAATTTTAAATTAAATATTAGATAATATATTATTAAAAAATAATCATAAATTTAAAACAATAGTAAATATTGCGTACAAGCTAGATACACGTATGTATATAAACCCAAATATCAGAGTGATTGACCATTTAATTTCATTCTTGTTGGATCATTTGCATTGGTGTCTCATCAAATCAAATAGTGAGATTGATAATGGAGAAAGCCATTAACAGACAGCGAGTTCTTCTCGAACACCTTCGACCTTCTTCTTCCTATTCGGATTCTTCTTTGCTTTCTGTAAGTCTATTTCCCTATGTTTTTCATTTATTTTAATTTTTCGGAACCTTTTTGATTGATTTGATTTTTTATTGAAAAATTTCAATTAAATCACTTTAGAACTTGTTCTGCTAACTATTTCTTAGCTGAGAATTTTTTGAAATTCGATTTCGTTTTTTCTGATGGGTGATTCTACTCATGTCTATGTAATTTTGTCGTAAATCTTTTTTTCTGTTTAGGTTTTCGAATATTTCATCTTTTGTGCGTTTTCAATTGAATCGGTGTGCTAAATATGGAATTTAAATTTCGTAACAGGGCTCGGTATGTTCAGCCGGGGACAGTGCTGCTTACCAAAGAACCAATGTATTTGGGGACGATGTGGTTATAGTGGCGTAAGTTTCGTTGTATTTTTACTGTTCGATTTTTCATGAATTTGTCTGGTGTGAAACTGTTTCTGATATGGATCTATGTGTTGAAATCTTTTTTTCTTATTATAATTTTGCAGAGCATATAGAACTCCATTATGTAAGTCTAAGCGTGGTGGGTTCAAGGATACTCATGCTGATGATCTGCTTGCACCTGTGTTGAAGGTTTGAATTTATATTTATTTACTCATGTAAACTTGGAAATGAGATTGGTTTTTATGTTATCACTCTGAGTTTGATACCTTACTAGAAAATTATGACTGTATCATGTGTAGGCATTAATTGAGAAAACCAATTTGAACCCAAGAGAAGTTGGAGATATTGTTGTGGGTACAGTATTGGCACCGGGTTCCCAGAGGGCAAGTGAATGCAGGATGGCTGCATTTTATGCTGGCTTTCCTGGTATATGCTTGTCTGCTTGTTCAGTTATTGAATTCTGAGAATGTTAGCCTTAGTTTATTTTATTATAAAGCTCGTGGTTGTTACTCGCAGAAACCGTGCCAATTAGAACAGTGAATAGACAATGTTCATCTGGGCTTCAGGCAGTGGCCGATGTTGCTGCTGCTATTAGAGCAGGATTTTATGATATTGGTAATTTTTCTCTCTTTCAAGTATTTTTTGTTTTGAACCTATAGCTTTGCCTGGTCCCATTATTTATATGAAACATTGTATTTATAGGTATTGGAGCTGGTTTAGAATCTATGACATTAAATCCAATGGCCTGGGAAGGGGATGTCAATCCAAAAGTAATCTCTCTTGTTATCACTCTCATGCTAATAATATGTTATAATTGAATAGATAATGGCCTCACTAGATCTAACTATTTGGAGTACTAAGTTTCTAGCATCATATTGCTTTTGTCTGAGGCAGGTAAGGAGCTTTGAACAAGCCCAAAATTGTCTTCTTCCCATGGGAGTCACCTCAGAAAATGTTGCTCATCGTTTTGGTGTAACAAGGCAGGAGCAGGATCAGGCGGCTGTGAGTTTATGAAACCTATTTGGTTTTGGGGTTGTTTTCTGGTATTTTAATACTTTCACTTAATTATTATCAATTTGGTTTGTTAGGTTGAGTCTCATAGACGGGCTGCAGCTGCTACTGCTGCTGGTAAATTTAAGGATGAAATAATACCTGTAGCAACCAAGGTATCTTCATCATCCCACAGGGCTCCCCGATGCCCGTGCTGCGGCAGGATATTTATTAATGTTATTTGTTTATACTTAATTTCTTTAGATTGTTGATCCGAAAACTGGTGATGAAAAACCTGTCACAATTGCTGTTGATGATGGGATTCGGCCAAACGCATCTTTGTCAGATCTTTCAAAGTTGAAGCCTGTATTCAAGAAAGATGGAACCACCACTGCAGGTGTATTTTTAATTGAACTATTATTACTCGTGGTTTCCCTTTAAAAAAAAACCTATCATTTTTCGATTTCATTACTCATTTTTTATGGTGTTTATATATTAGGAAATTCTAGCCAAGTCAGTGATGGTGCTGGAGCTGTACTCCTCATGAAGAGGAGTGTTGCAGAGCAGAAAGGATTGCCAGTTCTTGGCGTGTTCAGGTTAGAAATACGTTGGGCTTCTTCGATTTGAGAAGTTTTATTATTAAAAATAACGGAATGTTGCAATCTTATTGTTAAAGAATTAGATAAACACGCTTTCCCTGAGTACTGAACCTCTTTAAATTTGACCTGTGTGAAGGATATTGATTTTCGGTGTTTTACCTGACATCTCTTTACTGCAAATCTAATTTACCAATTTTCACTTGCTTGTTACACGTATTTTTCAAACATTTATCTTTCTTTAACTTACCAAGCCTTTGTCCTCTTAACTTTCCGAAACATTCTCTTTCTATACACCTATTTCTTGCAAAATGTTAGTCGTTGGAACTGGTGAGTTTTATTAATTTATCTTTAACTTTACATTGCATAATATCTAATTGCTTCCATCTTATTATAAATAAATAGGAAAATCAAATTGGTAATGTATATGGAAATTTATATGTTGCTTATAAGTATGAAGATTAATGTTCTGATTTTTCTCATTCTTTCATCGAATACTATATACTAAAATACTTGTTATTGTACGACCCGAAAGGATTCGAACAAAAAAACCTTTTCTACAACCATGAAAGGGGGCTTTCTAGATTTCGCATCTAATTTCATTATGGGAATATGAGCATCTCTTTCATAAATTATTAGAACCCGGACTCACACTTTACCAGATCTTCAGTTTCTAGTCTGAAGCCAGTAATGGAAAGAAACCCTATACTACAGGAGAGGAATTTTGTGGTCTTCAATTTATTAAATCATCTAGCTAGACTCTAGCTAACACAACCAACATTTACACCTGAGACTATTACATTGATCAACCGGAGATGTTTTCCCATCAAAACATGAATACTTTGTATTTTGTGCAGGACTTTTGCTGCTGTAGGTGTGGATCCTTCCATCATGGGTGTTGGACCAGCTGTTGCGATTCCAGCTGCAGTCAAGGCTGCTGGTCTGGAGCTAGATGATATCGACCTTTTTGAAATTAATGAGGTATGTAGAACAATCAGTTAGTTAACATTGTGCCTAGCCTATTTGAGTATGAATTGACTTCAAAATTATGATATTGTGTAGGCATTTGCTTCCCAGTTTGTTTATTGCCGTAATAAGCTTGGTCTTGATCCCGAAAAGATCAACGTTAATGGAGGTGCAATGGCCATTGGGCATCCTCTGGGTGCAACAGGTAATAATGGAAAATATACCCTTTATATTTTGTAAAGGGTATGATAGATGGACGTGGGATTATGGTAGTTGGATTCAAGGTTTTAAAAGGCATGCTTTAGCCTCAATGCATGCTCTTTCCATTGAGTCAGGGTGTAAGCATTGAGGTGGTATGAGGTTTAAATCTTACATTAAAACGAAATAAAAATAAAAAACTTATAAATAAGCAATAAAAAATAAGAGAAAAACAGCATGGAAGAACATACCTACTTGTCTCTTCAAATGCCTGTTGGATGGAAGGAACAATAGGTTGCCAAACAGGAGGAGGAACCGAGAAGGAACAAAACAGAGCAGAGGAAGAGAAAAAGGCTGCTGACTATTGAGAACTTCTAGTTTTTTTGGGTAGTTTCACTTTTATCAGCTTTTATGTTACTTATTGGGCCAAACTATTAATGGGCTTTGTCTAAGAGTCCAAGTGTCAACTTAATTTTGCTTTAAAGCCGACAAATTTTTCTTTCCTGGCATGAAATAGAGGTTATAAGCCTCAGTGCCTAGCATAGCATCAGTACTTAAAAAAAGGCTTAAGCCTCAACAGTAAAAGGTGTATGCTTTTTTCAGCTCCTAATAAGTTATTCTCAAGGCTGCCTAAGTGAGAGGAGTGGGGGGGAGGCCTTGATGCTAGCCTCAAAACATTTTTTGAAACCATGGTTGGATTTTGTGGGATAACTGTTAAGTTTCTAGGAATGAGGTCAGTTATATCAGTTATGACATTCTTGGTTTGGTTGCTGTTATGGATAATAGCTCCCCCATCATTCACACCAGTGTTCTGCTGCTATAAGTTTACCGATTTTATTTTGTATTACTGGGTCATTCATTCTTATATCTAAAAATGCATCAAATTTCTAAGAGAAAATGAGCCTGCTTTTTATTTGCTCATTTGCAGTTACAGCCGGTCTATCTGAGATTGCTTGTAATATTTATATGATCATCTGTAAGACATTTTTGCCACATTGGAAGCCGTCTTATCAAATAAATTGCTAGACAAGCTATATTCTTAACTTTATTCCCTATTATGATCTTTTCATCTTTTTTTACAAAGATGATGTTTACTCTAGAACTGTTAGATTAGTTGGGGGTTGGTCTATTTTGCTAGTCTATAAAACCTGGTTCCTAGAATTTTTTGTGTGACTTAGAATGGGGGTTTGGTGCTGATTCCTGAGGAATGATATTTCAACAACGTTCATTGTCATGTTAAAGTTGAAAAATGAAAATTAGGGTGAACAAGAGTGATTCAAGAATGGGAGGAAATATTAAAGGCTATAGTTGATCTAATTAATTCATAGGCAGTCCTAATCTATGTGCAGCAACAAATAGTAATAAGAAACGTCCATACATTGGCACACTCAAAGCTTAACCTTAATGCTAACACAGTCTAGGAAGGCAAACGGGAAATACTTGAAAAAATTATGCCTAATGAGAGCCCTAACACAACATGACATTGAACTTCCAAGAGTAAGTCTGATACAAATTCTCTTTTCAATTGATTATACTCCCCCCTCCAGAAAATATGGGAAGTGCTTTAGAAATCCCCCATGTATTCTTTCGACTGATAAAAGATTCTTCATTTATGGCACTGAAGATGTCACCATGCGGTGAAGTCATTAGTGGAGAATATTATATAAAGATTGAAATTGATTCTTATGGGATGTGTTAAATTTGCTTTGGTTTTCACCAACATGATACTTTGTTTTCTTATTGTTTCTAGTTAAGCTAATTGCTGAATGACCTTTTTTTTTAAAGGTTCTCCAATTAAATTTATAGATTTATTCTCATTTGAAATTTTGTCTGGAATACTAGAAATTTATCACATAGCAGAAGACAGCAGTTAATAGTTTTTTTGAATCCTATAGACGTTTCATTAAAAGGACCCTGCATTATTTATGTTCAAAATCAGTTTGTCTGGATCTATTCATAAATCTTTATTTTTATTTGTTAAAAGAAAAATTAAACTTTAAAGGTTTGGCGTTTAGAGTTTTCCATTAGTTTTTAATGATTTAAAAAGACTTACTATTAGAGAGTTATTTTTTAGTTCAAAGTGATTCACCTTAAGTTTGTTCGATCCAAGCTGGTTATGTTTTCCTTGAAGTTTCTGTTGAAAAGCAAGGATTGTCTAGAAGATAGAGATAGGTTTTCAATTTGGTGGTGATTATGATTATCGTCAATGCTTTGCATATTGTGATTGTATGTAGAGACGTAAAGTGGTCTATACCATCTCATCTCATGTCTTATTTTATGTTCCTAATAGGTTAATGGTTCAAAGTTGTCCCATCTCATTTAAATATTATACAATCCCATCCCATCCCTTCCTATCTTATTTAGATTGAAGTCCATATGTCTCACTTTAAACATTATGTTTTATCATTTCTTATAATTAAACTTTCACAATATAAATACTTATTTTTCATATTTCTCATTGTTTTTGTATTTTTATTTGTTCTATTTCTTTATTTGGGATAAATGAGATATCTTAAATAATATTATCTCGTTACCTTCCCATCCCATCCTATCAAAAATTAAGTGGACAAGATCGGATGGGTTTTTAAAATAAATGGTCTTTTACCATAGGTAGTTGAGGTCTTTACAAGTCATGTAATTCTTCAAAAAATACATTTTGATCTTGTATTTTTTGAGTTATACACTTGGTGTTCTTTAATTTATCAAAAGATATACTCTATTCTTCAATCTTTTAAGGTATATATTTAGGGTTCTTTATTTCTTTAAAAAGTTTGAATTAGCTCTAAATAATCAATTTTCTTTTCAACGGTAAATTTAGATTTTTGAAAATAAAATATAAGTAATATTTTTTTAAATATATATTAAAAATTTGATTTTTAAAATACAAAAAAGTAATAAAAGAAAATTAGATTTGAAATGGAAAAAGATTCTATTTTTTTAATGTTGAATTTAAAAAAATTAAAATTTTGAAATATATATATATAATAATAATAATAATTTTTTATTTAGAATATAATTGAATGTGTTTTTTTTTATTATTTTAGTTTCAGTTTCTTTTAAAAATTGATTAATTTATTAATTTTGAAATGTTTATATATATATATACTTTCTGTGGTATTATTTTTTAAAATTTCAAATTTATCCTTGAAAAACTATGTTTGGACGGACTTTTAAGGAATTTTAAAACCCTAGATGTATAGCTTGTAGATAAAAGATTAAATTGTATTTTTTTATTGAATTACAAGACCCTAAGTATATAACTTAAAAGATACATCACTAAAGTGTATTTTTTGAAGATTACAGGATTTATAGACTTTAAAACCTTAATGGGATATATCATCTTAATTTACACCCCTAATTGTCTGTATGTAAAATATCCGAAGATGTCTAGGAAGTCTATGCTGCTTCATATGGAATAGATCTTAATCTATACATAGTATGAAAAAAGAGCATGTCTAAATACACATGGCCAAGGAAATGGCAATCACATGTTCTTTTGTCACAGGGGCCCGTTGTGTTGCTACTTTATTGCATGAGATGAAGCGCCGTGGCAAAGACTGCCGATTTGGAGTTATATCCATGTGCATAGGTACTCTCTCTCTCATTCACTCATTCAATCTCCTTCTCGACTTCAGAAACAGATTATGGAGAGTTATGTAAATGCAGGCACTGGAATGGGGGCAGCAGCTGTTTTTGAAAGGGGATCCCACGTTGATAATCTCTGCAATGCCAAGAAAATTGAAACCAACAATCTCTTATCCAAGGATGCTCGATAGTAATGGTTATTTCACAATTTTAACAAATAATGATACGATCAGACGGGAAAGTCATTGTATTATGTAATAAATATAACGTAGACCCTGTGGAAAATCTGGTCATATAAATCAGATTACTGGATCTGCTTGTGGACGGAAAATGCAATTATAGTATAATATTGAATTTTTTTTGGGTGTCGTTTCATTATTGAAGCACAATAATTCTACTGGATTCCTCTTTCTGTGGTGGTTTGATTCTTTTTGTCCTTTGTCCTTTGAAATTTATAAATTTGTTTTCTTTCATTATCTAAATGAAGTTGTCTGCAATTTACTGATTGCTTAGACGGATTCAATGAAGCCCGTTGCAACTCTTTATTTAGGGAAAAAAAAACGACCCACACAAATTCCCTCATTTCTATGGGTGGAGGATGGGGTCTGCAACATTTAAAGCATATATGTAAATTTTTTTCCCAAATCAATAGATCTAGTAATTACATGTTACATATATATTAGAGACAAACAGAATGGGATGAGAGAATGACAGGTGTTTGAGAGAGTTCTATGCGAAAGATTATAATATATGATGGTTCAAATAAAGGTTCTATTGTCTGTTTATACAATAAATTCAGTCCACGTGGGGTAAGTTTAATTGGGTAAAGTACTGGACCTAAGGTGCGTATTGAGGTTAGGTCTAGACTCTTTGGGCTAGGTATGCTCGAGTTAATTTGAACCACATGGGTTGAAAACGAGAAGGGTGTGGATTAGTGTATGAGTTGATAACAACTTTGTATCGGATTGCATCATGGGCTCATCAAGTTGGATCATGGATTAACTCATGGGTTTATCGGGTTAGGCTTTAGATTGACTCACATGCTCATTGGGTTGAGCCTTGGATTGGTTTGTGTACTCATTCGGTTGGGCCTTAGGCTAGCTTAAAGCTCATCGGGTTAAGCCTTGGACTGGTGTGCAAGCTCAAGGGGTGTTTGTACCAAACATTAAGTCCCCAACTCCTTTAGTTTGTATCAAATTGGAAGAGTAATGTTAATTATTAGTTACCACTTTTGATGATGGATTGAGCTAACTTAGATACTAAGTCTTTAGTACTTGTTGTCACCCATTTGTCGTTCGGAGGTTAGTACTTAAACTTTTGAAGTCCATTTTAGGCTAAAAAAATAGATTCTTTTATGTCTCTAGAGATTTTGGTGGAAATTGGATACCATAGACCTATATTCTAGTTTTAGTGCCCAATGTTTCAACCATCTCATATAAAAATCGAGTCAACTTAATCTTTGAGTACAATGCTAATAAACAATCATATAAAAACTGAGTCAACTTAATCTTTGAGTACAATACTAATAAACAATCTTACGATCACATTCTAAAACTAGCTTATTTATGGGCTTTCAAAGTTTGGGCATAGCCTTACTAAACAGGTTACAAACCTATTTTTACCTTAGTCATTTTTGTTTTTGCTTCCTTTTCTTACTAACTTTAAAAAAAAAAATTATTTGTTTCTGTAACTCAAGATTGAAAAGAATTAATTCTCTTATTTTTCATTCAAAAATATTACATGTTTATATACAAAACTAGGGACATTATTAGTGATTGACACCTAATATACAACTCTGACTAAATTTTCTAAACCAAGCATGAAGACTGTTTCAAACCATACAAAGATTTGTGGAGACGACAAACTTGCCTAGACTCCCCTTGAGTAACAAAACTAGGAGGTTGCTCTATAAACAACTCCTCTTGAAGATCACCATGAAGAAAAATATTATTGATATCTAGTTAATGCAAAGGCCAATGGTGAGTAGCTACCATAGAAATAAACAACCGAACAGAGGTCAATTTAGCAACATGAGATAAAGTGTCAGAATAGCCCACTCCATAGGTTTGAGCATATCCCTTAGCAACAAGACATGTCTTTAACTATGAACACCCATTTGCATCTGATAGCTCATTTCCCTGAAGGTAAATCAACCAAGTCCCAAGTACCATTGTCATCCAAAGCATTCATTTCCTCTATCATTGCATAATGCCAACCAAGATGAGATATGGCTTCGTGAACCATTTTAGGGATAAAAATAGAATCAAGAGAGGCAATAAAAGAGCAAGAGGAAGACGACAAATAGTTATAAGAAACAAAAGAAGAAATAGGATAAGTACATTGACATTTACCTTTGCATAATGCAATAGGAAGATCATCGTTCAAGACTGGATCTGATGACGAAGGAACAAGTGTAGGACATGAATCAGAAGGTCTATATCTGGAGTAAACTTAAGTAATAGGAGGCCTGGTAGGAACTAGATCCGAGATAGGTTCAAATGATGTGATAGAATATACTAACAAATCATCATTCTCCCTCTGACGTGCAAGAGGAGGAGAAGACGAAAAATAGGGTGTGTCTTCCATGAAGGTAACATCAATTGAGACAATATATTTGTTAAGACTAAGACAATAACATCGATAACCTTTCTGAAGACGAGAATAACCAAGGAAGATACACTTCAAAGACTTGGGATCTAATTTAGTAACATGCGGACGAAGATCCCGAACAAAACAAGTGCTACCAAATATCCTAGGGTCCATCGGAAATAGTGACTTATTAGGAAACAAGATTTTGTAAGAAATCTCACCATGAAGAACATATGAGGGCATGCGATTAATCAGAAAATATGTTGTTGAAACTGCATTGGCCTAAAAAGGTTTAGAAACATTCATTTGAAATAATAAGACACATGCAGTTTCAAGAAGATGTCTGTTCTTACATTCTGCCACTCCATTTTGAGATGGAGTATCAACACACGAAGTTTCATAAAACATGTCATTTTGAACCATATAAGATTGAAACAAAACTGATGTATATTATTTGGCATTATCACTTCGCAAAGTTTGAATTGAAACATTAAATTGAGTTTTAACACAAAATGCGTAAAAAATAGAAAACAATTCAAAACGAATCTTCATTAAATATAACCAAGTTACACGAGAATAATCATCCACAAAAGTAACAAAATACCTAAATCTAGGTTTAGACAAAATAGGACAAGGACCTCAAACATCATAATGAACTAATTCAAAAGGAACACTAGCACGTTTATTAACTCTTGGATTTGAACTAAGACGATGATGTTTTGCAAATTAACAAGACTCACAATCTAATGAATACACCTTACTAAACTGAGGACAAAGTTTTAAGTAAAGAAAGAGATGGTTGACCTAGTCTACAATGTGCCTCAAAGGGAGAGGTTACACCAGAGCAAACAACAAATTTTAGTATTGGTGTGTCAAGAATATAGAGGCCTCCAGACTCATGTCCTTTACCAATAGTCTTCTTCGTTATAAGATCCTGAAATAAGTAATGATCAGGAAAAAATGAGATGCAACAGTTAAGATTGTGAGTAAGTTGATTTACAGAGATCAAGTTAAAGGATAAGCTAGGTAAATGTAAGACAGACGACAAAGGAAGCAAAGGAGTGAGAGTAATTGTGCTAGACCTAAGAACACGAGATGGTGACCCATCGGCTAGGGTAACAGTAGAGGTGGAAATGTGTGATTGAAGAGTAGAAAATATACTAGAATTACCTGTCATATGATTTGTGGCACCAGAATCAATAACCCATTTAGAAGACGAGCATTTGGTTTACATGAATCAACAATAGTAGTGACAGAAGGTGATGAAGACTTTAGTGATTCTTGATACTGTGAGAACTTGGTAAATTCATCTGTAGAGATAAGAATTGATTTTTCCGAAGTATCATAAGTGGACGCAATATGGACCGAGTGACCTTTCTGATTCTTGTATTGAAGCTTTCTACAGTTGGCTTTACTGAACCTTCACATCAGGACTAAAATGCATCAAATTATTGAGCTCTTCATAAGTCTTTTTAAATTCCATAAAATAATTCGTGAGAGACTGATCTTGTTTGTCTACACGGTAAACTGCTTTGCATACCTCATACATCCGAGAAAGGTTTCCTTTACCAGAATATAAGAAATCCAAATAATCTATCAATTCCTTAACGAATTTACAATGATTGATCAAGCCAATTACATTGCTCTCAATAGAATTCTGAATCTACAAAAATAGGCGGACATCTTCTTTAAGTCATGTATGCTTTGAATCATCTTTAGGAGGATCGTTAGTCAAATGAGTATCTTTGTCGATACTTTGCAAATAAATTCGAATGGTTTTGCTCCAAGCCAAATAATTCGAGCTATTGAGCTTATGATCTGTGATTTTAGACATCATAGACACCATATTCGTCACAACATTAGATTTCTTTTCAGCCATAACTCCTACAAACTACAAGGCAATGAACAAGCGAACAAACAAAATCCAACAAGGGCAGCGATCAAACACATAGCCAATAAGAACACAAATTGGCCAAAAAATCCAAATTGGAATAACACAAACATAAACAATCATAGAGCGGTGAGTGCCAAACCACCACAGATGACGTAAGGAAACGCCAGAGAGCAACACAAGGACGATCGAAGAAGACTACTGGAGGAAACACACTATCACGCACCGGCTCGTGGGAAGATTGTAGAAATTCGCGGTGGCACGTGGGGCCCACTTGCGGCTCGTCTGGTGACCAGACTTCGGAGTTTGGCAGGTTGGCGACTGGGCTTCCTCACTGTGTTGGCGATGAGAATAAATTTACACTTCAAAAAGATGTTCTAAGTTAGAACCCAAAAATACACTAAATCTTAATGTGTTTACCCAAAATCAAACTCTAATTTGAACGGAATTTTTTTTTTCAATTTTGTAATCCAAATGGCTCTGATAACATGTAACTCAAGATTGAAAAGAATTAATTCTCTTATTTTTTATTCAAAGATACTACATATATATAAACAAAGTTAATAATACTATTTTGGACACTATTAGTGATTAACACCTAATACATAACTAAGACATCTAGTATATAACTTAACTAGTAATTTACAGGCATGGATTTTTCCTCATTCGGTACGAAGGACCTGTACCAATAGGCCATCGGGCCAAACACGCAATAGCTCGGTTTCATTTCCCCTCCTAAACCTGCCTCAGGTCAACACTTACCTATTAATCCTACTGGAAAAGAGAAGGCCATTACAACCAAGCCTGTTTCTACCGGACCAACACAAAAGGGGAGTTTAGAGCCAACAAATGTAAACCGCTCGAGCAATAAAAGAAAGTCCACTGCTTCTGCCAGTCAGGCCACCCCTAATGAGACTGTTGAAGTGTGGACGATGATGAAGGGATCGCTCAACGAGTGAGGGTTACTTTTTTCGAGCCGTTGGTAAATCCTTTTGAAGGCGGGGTCTTTGGTAAGAGGGACAAGTTGGACAAGCTGTACAATTACTTGGTTGGTCCAAATGATGAGGCTAAAATCAACAAGGCACGGTTGGAGGAGGTAGTTATGTTTACCTTATAGTCTTCTGTCGGGCTATAGATGTGAGTATTTTCTCTACATTCCATTGCTTTTTAATTTAACTTTTATGCTAACGAGTTCATTGTGTAGGGCTTGTTGTTCTTTTGGACTAGGAATTTGACTAGGCGATCCCGAAAAGAGAAGGTTCAGGAACTCACCTAGAAAAACTCCCAACTTGAGGCTGAGAATGAGAAGTTCCTTGAAAAGTTTGAGGGTCTCACGGGCAAAGTCCAATCCCACTCCGTCGAACTTAACGTTCAGCGTAAGAAGAATCGCCTTCAAAAGGGGTACGATGTTGAGAAAAAGTGGGCTGAAGAGTCCATGGAAAAGGTTGCTAGTCTCGAGAAGACCAAGCAGTAGCTCATTAAAGATGGAACTCGAGCATTATTTGAAGGAGCCAACCGAGTTCTGAGCGACCTGAGGGAGGTTACTAGAACACTTGATCGAGAGGCCGTTTTGAATGAGCTTACCTCATACAAAGTTCCTAAGGTCGCAGGGACTAGCAATCCGACCCACTCACCTTCTGAGATAGCAAATACTGGAGCCCGGACTAGAGAAGATTCTTTGGGAGTTCATACTGGTGAGGAGTCTGTGCCAACAGGTGAAGATTCTGCTGCCACTATAGATGATACCGCCAAGAGTGTTTGATGGTTTTTTCTTTTTGTTGTTATTTGTGGTGGGGTATGCCTCCCCTTCTGGTGTTTGTAACTTAAGAACACAATGACTAGAGGTTATTCCCGACTAAAATTTTCATTGAAGTTTTATTTTATCCTTGTTTTTCTATTCAGATCGTCTGCGCTATCTGGGTGCCACATATATTTCCTTGTTTTTTGTGCACTTGTTGTAGTCAGGCATATGTACTCCGAAGTATAGAGTAGCCATTAACGAAGTATATACGAGTTACACTTGATATTTGGTATATAATGTATTTTTTATAATCTAGACATATGTGCTGAAATACAGGTTAGCCATATATTAAGTACCTGTGGGCTACACTTTGTCGATGCACTAAGTATATTTTTTATTTCGTTGCCATATGTACCCTAAAAAATGGGATATTAAAAAACAAGGTGCATACCAGCTATACTTAATAGTCATTACACAATGTACTTTTTATAATATGGTCATACATACTCTAAAGTATGGGCAAGCATAAACAGAATACATGCGAGCTACACTTTGTTGGTGCATCAAGCATATTGGTTATTTTTTTGGCCGAGTGTACTCCATAATACTAGATATTCATAACAAGGTACATATGAGTTGTACTTATACTTGGTAGACAATACACTTTTTATAATCTAGCCTTATGTACTACAAGTATGGGCAAGCCATAAACGGAGTACATACCGGTTGTACTTCGTTGGTACACCAAGTACATTTGTTATTTTTTGGCCATACGTACCCCAAAATACGAGATATTCATAAATGGGGTACAATAGGGCTAGATTTTGTAGACTAAATCATTTTTATGACTCTTATGCTCGCATCTCAAATAGGCAGGGGTTAAACCTCCTTACTTCTAAGTGAAGATTTTGCGTTAGTTCATTCACGAGTGGTTTTATCTATAGGTCGACTTAAACCTGTTGTCAGGTTATCCTTTCCCAAAAGAGGTTCCTAGAATTGGATGTCTGGTTCCTTTCTTAGGCCGAGTAGTCTTTTATGCCTCTTATTCACACATCTCAAATGGGCATAGGTTAAACATCCTTACTCCTATATGAAGATTTTTATGTTAGTTTATTTGCAAATAAGATTGTCTCTAGGCAGGTTTAAACTTGTCACCGGGACATTCTTTCCCAAAGGATGTTCCCTATATCTAGGCAGGTTTAAACTTGTCACCATGACATTCTTTCCCAAAGGATGTTCCCTATAACTGGGATGTCTAACTCCTTTCTTAGGTTGGGTAATCTTTTATGTCCCTTGTTCTTGCATCTCAAATAGGCAAGGGTTAAACCTCCTTACTTCTAAATGAGGATTTTGTGTTTCATGATATTATTCCAAAAGTCTAACCTATTTTTTAGGTGTTAAAGTATGTGTCGTATTATCAAGATTTTAACAAGGGAATTGGTTATATATAATAATTTTTTGAGATAGTATGCATTCTAGCTCAGCTTTTTTTCTTTTTCATCTAGATTTTCCAACTTATATGCTTTACTATGTTATTTTGTATGGACCTTCCAATTAAGAATTAACTTTCCCGCCTTTCGATCTACCTTGTTGCGTAGGGCCTTCCTTAGTACTGAATCTCCTACATTAAAACTTCTTCGTTTGATACTTATGTTGAGAATGTTCTAAACACTCCTTTTTAAGGCTTCCATCTTTATCACTGCCTTTTCTATTCTTTTTTTCCTTCGGTAATATCAAATTTGTAGAATAGATCTCTTTATTATCTTAATTACTGCCCCTACTTCTGAGGGTTAGATATAGCACCTTTGTTGGTATGACCGCTTTGGATCCATATATAAGTGAAAATGGAGTTCTGTTAGTAGTGGACTTAGGTATGGTTTGCATTTCCCATGGTACTCCTAACAATTATTCCGTCCATTTTCCCTTGGTCTCGTCTAGACGCTTCTTCATAATGTTTGTCAGGATCTTGTTTGAAGATCCGACTTGATCATTTGCCTGAGGTCTTTATAGGATAAAGTAGGATAACTAAATTTTTAACCCCTCACAAAAAGTTGCAAAACTTTCCCTATAAATTGTCTACCATTGTCAGTTACAAGTTCCTTAGGGAGCCCAAATCAAAAAATGAAACTTCTCCATACAAACTTCTTTACATCCCCTTCTTGAATCCTCACCAATGGTGTTGCTTCCACCCACTTGGAAATGTAATTTTTTGAATATCAAAATCTTCCTTTGAGCCATTGCCAAAGCCAATGATTTCACAATGTCAATTCCCCACTTTGCCAATGGCCAAATGGCCATGATTCCCTTCATTTATGTTGTAGGTAGATGAGTGATTGTTACATATGTTTGGCACTTATCACATTTCTTGGTGTGTAAGGTACAATCATTTAGCATTTCCAGCTAACAATTACCTTATTTAATTATCTTTTGGCATAAACTTCTTCCTACATGATGGGTTCCATATTCTACCCCATAGTTCTTGCATATTATGACTTCTCTCTTTTTCAACCAAGAATTTTAACCATGGAATGTTTACATTATTTCTATACAACTGGTCTTGTATGATGGTGTAGTTTTTAGACTTGATTTCCAACTTGGTTGCTTCATTTTGATCTGTTGGTAGCACCTCACCTTTTAAATAATTCCAAAAGGGATGGATCCATGATTCTTTCCTTACTTGGGCTATGTGCGTTTTCTTTTTTGGTTCTCCCTCTCTAATGCTAGGTTCTGTGATGGTTAAGACTAGCACGACTCTCTTCATGTTCTTAGGAACAATCGAGGAATAGGTGGCTAGGGAATTTATGTGAGCATTGTTAGTATGTGGTATATGTGTTATCTTGAATGTCTTAAGTCCTGCTACCTATTCTTTGATTTCAACCAAATATTTATTCATCTTCTCTTCCTTGGCCTCAAAGGTTCCACTAATTTGATTAACCACCAACCTTGAATCAATGTACACACTCACATGTTCAATCCTTATCCTATCCAATCTGTTATGAAATGTCCATGATCTATCCCTTTATGGTTGGATATGGTCTAAAATGTATATCAAATTCGCTAAGTTCAATAGCAATATGAGTTAGTCTTTCCAAGATGTTTGGCTTTTGTAGGACTTTGAGTGAATAAGATGTAAAGAAATGATAATAGGGCCTCAAAATTAATGTCTCAACTTTCTCGCTGCCATCCTTAAGGAAAATACATGATTGTCCAACAATGGATACTTTTATTGAGACTGTTAGTGCCTGATTGATGTAACAAATTGGTTGTTGTGCTACCAACACAACACTTACTACCTTTTGATAGCGAACAAATATAGGTACAAAACCTCACTTGGTATAAGACTAGCTATCACTAAAACCTACCCAGGTTTTTCTTAATTAATTAGAAAATGGTCTTTCATTCTTCATTTCATTCGTACTCCTTATTTTTCCTTAATAACTGAAAGAATGGAAAACACTTATCTGTGCACTTTGATATAAACCTCCCATATGCCATTATGTTCCCATTCAACTGTTGCACTTCTTTCAAGTTCTTGGTGATATCATGTTTGATAGGGCCTTTTTATTTTTTGGATTTTCCTCTATTCCTCTGATTGACACTAGATATCCCAAAAACTTTCTAGATATGACCCCAAAAATACACTTTGTAGGGTTGAGTTTCATGTTATACCATCTTAACATTCCAAAAGTCTATTCTAAATCATATATATGTTCTTCATTATTTTGAGACTTTTTCATCATGTCATCCACATATACCTCTATATTCTACCTTAACTAGTTCTTGAACAATCTATTAACCAAGCATTGGTAAATTTCTCCCACGTTTTTGAGCCCAGATGGCATTCTGGTATGATAAAATGTTCCTTCTTCTATAGTACATGATGTTTTCTCCTTATCCTCTAGATGCACCCTAATTGGGTGGTAGCCTGAACATGCATCCATAAACCTCATAAGACTAAAACCAGCAGTAGCATCTACTAGTTGATCGATGCTTGGTAGAGGAAAATAATCCTTAGGTCTCCTCCAACTTTTGGAGCTAAAACAACTGAAAGAGTCCTCGACTCGAAAACAACCACAGTAAAGAGATAAAGACACCTTAAGGACTATACCCTAACACGCGAGAATAGAACAATAAACACTTAAGCATGCCACATAACAAAAGTAAAAAATATAATGTCATATAATAAAATAACTTTGAACAACATATATTATATAAATTCAATAGAAAACATATAGGAATAAAAAAAATTCTAATCAGAGTTTAAGCTTTAGTATATTGAAACATACACACCTTAAACTCATATTGTACTATCATAACAATAGATCGTGAATAACAAGTAATATAATGAGGTAAACCCATATAGAGATTTTATCAATATAGTAACATTCTCTGATTGCTTATGGAAATCACTCGACAACAAATAACCCACTAAACAATAAACAATTACAACTCTAAAAATAATAAAACCACCAATATCTCTATTAGTCATGACCTTTGTTCCAACTGTCTATTGCTTCCCTTGCTTGCTACTTCTGTAATAATCCGTTTTGACACATGAACTTGGTTCTCCTCCAAAGCTAACACCACCTAATGTGCTGTGATTAGTAACCACAAATTAGTAACAAGAAATGTAATAACTCATAATCTTGAGAACCACCCTCAAACTCAAGCCACTAATAATCAACAAGGGACACATAGTTTACCATATATATCAAATCGTGTATAGGAGACACACAGTCAAACCATATATTCTCAATGTTGTGTCTCACATAGAAAACAAAATATTCTTGAGCTCAACACTTAAGCATGCTATTTTGTCCACAATTCTGAAGTAAATAACATAAGCTCTCCAAAAATAATTTATAAAACAAATGTAATTCTCAGTGCAAATTTTGACAGAGTTTTTATGCTTAAAACAATGGGTAAATAGTAAAGTAGAGTGTGGAGTATTTATAGAAGAAAAACCAGCGATCAAGCCATTTTGCCAACTACTTCGACATGGACCTTGCCAACCACCTCGCTAAGGGGTGTTGCAAGGTGGTGTGTCAAGGTTCCATAAATAATTTTTTTTTCATTTTAAAAAGTACTGAGTTATTTCCATAAATACCAGTTCCCAAAATAAACCAAAATTTGTCACTCATAGCCTAACATGCATACTAAACAACCAACCCTAATATGCATGAAAAAACATATTTTGAACATAATGCTCCTAACTATATATGTATGTGCATTATTGATATGAAATAATCAACTTTACATAGAGGAAGATAAAACACTGAGTAAAATAAACAGACTCCAAGTTTTGCATATGGGAAGGCAACGTATAGACACAGAGTATAACAGGACTTACATTCTCTCCCTTTGACTTTTTGTGTCAAAAAACTACACAACTAAGTATAGGCACACATCACACATGAGATGATCATGAAGATGATCTAAGCATGTTTTTTTCCATGAACAAAACATCGACGCACACCTAGACTAGAAAAACCCACCAATACTAAGGGAATCCATCTTGTATGCTCCATCCATCTTCTAAGATCAACACATCAACACTTTGATCCATCTTCAATGATCCTACTGTACAATTAAACACAACACATTTGAATCTCAAAGTATTCAATCAACACCTAGAGCATGTACACATGAAACAAGCACATACCCCGTGAACATATCATGTAGAAACATCGTGTAGTCTATCCATATACTAACATGTTACCCCTACATAGGTACACATAATATGCAAATCACATGTAAATAACACAACTCTCTCTGACTTTATACAACATTCCCTTTAAGTGTATACAAGTCATGCAAAAAGATGCAGTGCAATCCTATATTCACCACCCAAGCAACACACTCCCTAAATGGTGCACACAAACTTCTCCCCCTTTTGACACCAAAAGTTAAATGAACACCCCTATATGAGTGAGAGAAGGCATATAAATATTTACTAATCCTATCATTCATGAAATGTAACAAATAAGATTAAAGCAAAAAAAAATAGTTTCCAATCACACAGAAAGAGTCAAGAAACACAACATATTCATTCTAATTAAACATTCTAAAATAAATTTATGTTCATGATATTAATAACATATTCATAACAATAAGTAATATTGGTTTCAAGCATACTCAATAAACTAGAGGGTCCTTAGAGATAAACTACTACACTCAACATAAATATCCAAAGAGCAATCAATCCATAAAGCATTCATATAAAGGTATGACTAAATTTTTTGATGACATGTTCTGTGTGTATTATGCCAAGTTTGTTTACTCTATATGTCATCACGGTAATTAATGTTCCTCCTTAATTATCACAATTGTGAACATATTTAAAATTACATGTTTCTCATTTTAAGAGTTCTATGGTTCAAGACTAAGTACATCATCTTGAACACTTCCAAAATATAACATGTTAATCTCAAATAACAATAATACATAATATTCAAAATCATGAATAATACATAAATCTTTATCAAAAATAATAACTTTTAAAACACACATCCTTCATAATCATCACAAACAGTAATAACTTTAGCTTCTTCACTGGGACTATTGCCCTTAGTGGTATTAAGGGCCAAAATTTTTCCCTTCTAAGCATTAATTTGATCTTGTTTTAGCAATAAGTGATGAAGTTCAAATACTTGTAGATCACCAACTAACTCATTCACTACAAGCTCACCAGGCTTATATATAGATTCAAGAATAATAACTTTGGCATGATATCAATAAGATAGACTAGAAATGAACTCCTCAATCTACTTTTCTTTGCTAATTGGACTACCCAAGTTGAATAAAAAGTTGACAATATTTGAGAATTGTGCATAGAACTTGTCAAAATTCTCATCTTTTTGCATGATGCATAACTTAAAATCTCTATTCAATATTAAAATTCTAGATCTCTTGATGGCAGAAGTTCCTCCATGAGTCATTTTTAGAATATCCCATGCTTTCTTTGACATTGTACAACTTTGAATTCTTTGATATTCATTAGGCATAATAGCCATGATAACTAGGTCTAATAATCACCCTACATTCTCAATGTTGTGTCTCACACAAAAAAGTAGTCTTAAGCTCAAAACTCAAGCATGCTATTTTTCCCATAACATTGAAGTAAATAATACATGCTCTCCAAAAATAATGTATAAAACAAATGTAATTCTTAGTGCAAATTTTGGCAGAGATTTTGTGCTTAAAACAATGGGTAAAGAGTATAGAAGAGTGGTTGGTGTTTATAAAAAAACAACAATCAAGCCACCTTGCCATGGACCTCGCCAACCACCTCAAATAATGTGGTGAGATGGTGTGTTGAGTGCCAAAAGTCAAATTTTTTGTTTCAAAAAATGTTGAATTATTTTTGTAAATACCTACACCCAAAAAGAAGCAAAATCTACCACTCACGGCCTAGCATGCAAACAAAACAACTATTCCTATGGTGTGTATACTTTCAAATACAATGTTCTTAACTATGTGTGTATGCATTATTGATCTGCAATAACCAACCTTACATAGAGGAAGACATAACATTGAGTAAAATAAATAGATTGTGTTTGTATACAGGAAGTCAACACATATACACATAGTGTAATAGAACTTACAACAACATTAGACAACTAGGTAGGATAGTATACCTCTTTGACCTATCCTACTTCTTTTAATGATTTGACCTATTTTTTATCACACTACTTTTCTCCCTAGTAAACTTTCTTTTCCTTTGCTTAAAAGAGAGAACATGAGCTATTGGATATTTTATTCCTTGATATGATGTGCAGTGAGGTATAACAAATTTTTGGGGTGGTATAGCCATTTTAGTCTTCTCGTTGAAGGGGGAGGCACCCAAATGGCTACACATCTCCTCGATGTTGTATTGTGCCTTCCATGCCTTATGTTCTATGATTTCATATTCCACCTACTTCATATGGGCCTCCCACTTCAATTCTATTTTTGGGGGCTCCTTACCCAAGGTTCTAGATTGTTGACACATCAAGGTGGTATAACCTATGGTGCATTATTTTGAACTGGTTGAGGGTATTTTTCAAAATTGCTATCTTTTTCATCATTTAGGCCATTTGTGTGCCTATTCATTCTTCTTTAGGGTTCCGAGCTTCAACTATAGAATACTTTATGTGCCAAAAGTTATCTCACACCTTAGTTGTCCTACTAGATTTAAAGCATGGCCTATTGCAAGAATTTTAGTTGTAGCCGGATGGCCTCAGGTATGACTAGACTATTAGGCACTACGGTGATGAAGGTGGAGTCTCCTTATTATAATGGCTATTAGATTCTGCCAGGTGTTCAGAGTGCTCAACATCGAGATTAGAATTTTTTTCCTAGTCGAGGTGTCCTAGTCCTGGGTTTTGGTTGTCTAAATGGCCTCTTAGCTACCAATTATTTGATGGATAAGGTATCATACCAGCTTTTAGACTCAAATTTCTTGTAAATGGGGTGAGATGTAAATAAATGGATTGAAAGTACTATCAATGGAGTGAAAATCTAATAAAAAAATGCTATTGACGGAGTGAAACTCTCCTATTTTGGAGATTCTTGGTTCTTTATAAGAACTATGAAGTCCCAACGTTTATCTTTAGTTAGAAATGCTTGAGGCCTCATGATGAGTGCCAAATTTTTTGAGAGAATCCTATATAAATGGTTACAATATATGATGGTCCAAATATCCCTCTAAGATTGTATTCCTTATCTATTTATACAACAAATATAGTCTATGTGTCTAAGTCCAATTAGGTAAGTATTGGACCTAGGATGCACATTGAACTACAAGTATGGCTCGAGGGTAGGTCTAGCCTCCTAAGGTCAGGTATACTCAAGTATACTTGAATGCATAGGAAGAAAACTGGTAGGTCATGTATTAGTGTATCAAGTTGATAATAGCCTAGTCTTGGACTAGATCACTAGTCCATTGGACTGGGTATTGAATTAGCTCACAAGCTTATCGGGTTGGGTCTTGGACAGGCTCACGAGATCCTTGACTTGGGTCTTAGATTGACTCATCGGGTTGGGCCTTAGGCCTTGGACTAGCTCAGAGGATCATCAACTTGAGCATTGGATTGGTTTGCGGGCTTAAAGAGTGTTCGTACCAAATAATAGGATTAAAAGAGAGATTAAGAAGAGAGAATGACTTAAATCTAGAGAATAAAAAAAACAATATTTTTTTAAAGTAAGAAAGAATTTTTTTTTATTTTTATTTACATTTTTAAGAGAAATACAATTTTCTTTAAAAGCTTAACAGTTTTATAAAAAATTAGAATAGTTGGCTCTCTCCCTATTTAAAAGTTAATGAAATAAACTTATCTAATCACTACTACAATTCTCATATACAAGAGTTATAAAGTGGACCTAATAGAAAAAAAAGGATTGCTAGTTGGTGTTGCATGAAAAATGGGTGATAGGATAAACATAAACTTAACCATGTCAATATCTCCTTAAAGCACCAATACCGTAGAATCCGTAGTTTTGGGCAATAGCGCTTGGAAACTTATCATCTTATTTTCTCATTTTTATTCTAAGTTAGGGTTTCATAAAAAAATTCAAAAAAACATTTCGACCAATTCTTCAAGTTATTTCTTTTTATCATTAATATTTGTGGTACTTAATTTTTACAAGGTATACATAAATAACTTAATTTTTAAAATTAAAATACTTTAATCATATAATTTCATAATTATATAATTAAAGTATCCATTTTATATAGTAAAAAAAAAGAACAATTTACTTATATAACTATAAAATTATATGACTAAAATGTATAAATTTTAAAAATTGAATGATTTATATCCCTTATAAGAGATCTACGTGATCAAGTATTCAAATGATATATTTTTAGTACCTTATAAGGTAATTTTTCCTTTTGAATTTGCTCTGTTCGAAACTGGTATTATTGGAAGGTTTTCTATTTTGAACACCTTCTATCCTTTATTAAAACGTTACTCTAGCTTAATTTGATATATAATTTTGTATTTTTTTTTTCCACGAAAAGTCAAGCAATTTCCTTGATAAAAAACCATTATAAAGTAAAACTTCAAAAACTAAACAGGATATAATAATACCATTACAACAATCCATAATAATAATACACAAAACACTCTTGCAAGAGAATAATACAACCCTAACTAAAAGGTACAGAAAGTCACTACACACAACGACACAAAATAAAATGTCTTGTATCAATCTTTGGAATTGCTGAGATGATTGTACGACTTAAGTTTCAAGCCTTTTCAAATGATCTTATGAAGCACATCTCACACTAACATCTACAAGTGAAAGCAAGAAGACAACCACCAAAATTAGGATAACACCCACGTCATGTATACTGCAGCCAAACCACCACAACCAACCACTGCAGCCGAAGCACCACCAATGCTAGATTCACCACCACCAACACCCATAGAACAGAAGCTTCCAAAAATTAAAGAAATATATAGAAGAAAACGAAAAGGGAGAAAGAAAAAAATAAAAAATAAAATAAAATAAAACTCCAGAGAGAAAATCCTCCAAAGAAGACTTCCTCACGGGTGGAAGAGAGGGAATAAAATTTTAGCTTGGTCTATAAAAAAATGAAAGAGATAAGAAAAAAAAAACCTTTGGTGGCGGCTGGGTAGAGAAGAAAAGGTGCTAAGTTTTCTGTAGAGAAGACAGACTTTCAATGAGAGATGCAAATCAGGTGTTGAATTTTATATAATTTTGTATTTATGGTTACGGTGATTGTCTTATTTAATGTTAGCAAGAAAATAAAGAAAACTCATACCACTAAACTTGGAAAACTTAATGATATTCTATTTAGTTTGTTCCTCAAACACGCATTTAGAGAGATTCTACAATAAAATTATTCCTCCAAAAGCATTTGAGAGAGAATAATGTAAAAGTTTTCTTCTTTACATTTGTTTACTTTCTATTGTAAAAAATTTAATGGTTTCATAATTTTCCTCAATATTAAAAATGAAAATCTATGTTAGCTTAAACATTAACTTCTGTAAATTGTATAACGATTGATGGGTCTATGAATTTTCGTATAAGTATAGAAGGAAGCTTTAAATTGTTGGTACGGTTTATTATTTAAAGCAAACTTGGGAGAATATTTTTTTTCTTTAAAATAGAAATTTCATTGATTAAAATCCAACATATAAAATAAAAAGTTTATCTACATCCATATGAACTATATGAAAAAAAAAAACTATAAACATGGATAAATAACCCAATCAATTTAAATAACTCAAATGGTTTTCTTCTAAACTACACATATCAAATAGGCCAAAGAAAGAGATTTTATTCTACATGTTTAAAGATTTGTTTTAGCCTCTATTGCATAAGAATGCAATTAATTTTTACTATCTAACAAATATAGGCTCTTAAAATAGAGATAAATCGAACCGGTAATCACATGCCATGCTAGTTTCTTCAACACATCCAAAAAGACTAATTATACTCTAAAAACTTTCATGAATATATCCAAAATAATAATATGTGCAGTTAAAGCTCTAGCTATCTAACTAGTTGTTTTCTTTGAATCTATCACAAATAATTCATAAGATGCTTCAAGATAATGCAGGTCCTTGACATTAAACAACGCATTTACACAAACAAGGCAATATCTTATGTATACCAAACAAGATTCATCATGTTGCAACAAGAACAAAATAGAGAACTAAAGCACACCAATGACAGAACTAAAGCAAATTCACACAAAACAAGACCAATTTCTTAAAGTAAGATAGGCAACACCTCTTGATTAGGTTCACAAATAAAGAACAGATCCAAATAGAATAACACCTCTCAAATAAGTTAATAAAACAAAATAATCTTGCAAATAAGAACACTCAGCACAACAACAAGAACCAATGAAGAGATCAAGTAAGATTTGAAAGCAAAGGTGAATTAACCTAAGCTGAATCGTGTAATGACAAGGCAACAATATATCTGCTTTTGCCCCATGACAATCTCACAACTACTTATCAACTTAGATCATACCCGAGGAATAAAGAGGACCAAAAAATTCATCAACTGCTTATTAATTTTTTGCTCGTGAAGGAAAATCAAAAGAAAATATTAGCCCAGTTCAATCATTCATAGAAGAAGGAATTAATCTTCTCAACAAAGCTGAATGACTCAATTGAAGGTAGCCCATAAAGATTGGCCACGATTCTACTTGCTTGAAATCCTAGCCATTGTGTTACTTGAATCCAGAAATGGTTATGAAGAGAACAAGCAAAGAACAAGAGAAACTTAACGACAGGGAGCAACAATAAGAATAGCGACGTCAAGCAGCAACAGAAAGATGACATGAAAAGATGTCCATGAGCTTCCCTCTTATTTAGTCATTTTCTCAGAAAATTTCAAAAAACCAAAATCCAGATGAACAAGCAAAGAGAACGAGATAAAAATCAACAAAAATGGTGGAGGAATTAGGAAAAATTTAGAAAGCCTAGGAGACTTGGATCAACTTGGGAGAAGAAAAATAAAATCAAATACATTAAATATCTATAACATATTATTATATTTAATTTGTAAACATTTTTTAATTAAAATTTCATATTTTTTAAAAAATTTAAACTAAAAAGATGTTTAAAATTTGATTTTAAAGCTACAAAGAAAAAGCATCAACTATCATAAGTGAGTCTTAATTAAGAATAAAAAACATATGCGATGACAGTTTTACACGAGGCAATTGCATTAGATGACATAGAAAACCATTCCATTTAAAATTTAACTTATTTGCATGCAAGGGACTCATTTTAATTTAAGCACAAATAATGTCATCTTAAAAATAACAAGATGCATCACAGCCTATAAATGCACTTGTCTCATAAATTTTTTCTATTGCAATTTACAAGACACGTTTGCGCCTATTTCTTACGCCTCCTTACCATTGAAATTGGAAAGTCAATAGAGGCAAAATTTCAAAGTAATTGGATGGGATATTCGCTATGGCACGCGTTGCACCTCTGATGGTTACACACACGTAGTAAGGCATCAAAGCACTCTACAAAAGATTAGCAGTAGTAAGCAGAGTTCTAACCCAACTTCTCTCACAAGAATCTCGACTTGGAGCAAAAGAGAAAAGAAATGCTCTCGGGCCTATGTAGCAACAAAATTAAAGTGAAATCCATCATCCCTGATTAAGTGTACGTATGCATGCACTGGCTCATTCATACGGCAATATTCTAGCTTTTACTCAAAACTGTCTGCTAGTGTAGGTCACAACCCCTTCAGCTACCAAGGCCAATTGTCATTTAATTATTTCACCTAAAAAAACATAAAGGATAATTTGCATACTAGCTACATACTACAGGGAACTGGAGCCCAAAAATAAATTGCAAAAAGAGGCCATGCCGCCTGTCAGTTCCACTTGAATAATTTTAACTAAAACTAATAAGCTCCAGTGTTGAATTATTTCTTCCCAGAATATAACAAGTTCATTACCTTAGGGCCAAAATGGAATTCGGTTGTGGGACTTTCATTGTCTACTTCGGTAAGATGGCCCAAGAATTGGAACCATGCTACCTTCTAGGTGATGGAAGACTTGCAAACTGGGCATGATGTTTTCCGGCTAAGCCAAGGATCAATGCACTGAAAAAAGGACACCAAAAAAGAAAGATACAAGAATCAGATGACATCTTAATTTGCCATAATAAAAAACTAAATTCAAAAATAAAAATAAAAAACAAAGGGCATTACATCTTTGTGAAATTTGTGCAAACAAGGTAGGTGACGAACAATTTCCCCAATGGTGGGGGTTTCAAGACAAACAGCGCAAGTCTCTTGATGGATATCAGACTGTAGAACATAAACACAAAATATCGCAAGCCTCTTGAAGATTTTACAATTGGGTGAACAACTCATTACAAATACATCAGGAACCCATGTCAAAAAAAGTAGTTCAAATTTACCTGAACGGTAGACTGCGGTAGACTATTAATCTGATGGACGGATGCACCGGCATGCTGATGATTGTTCTCATCAAGTGCTAATAACATCTCATAATCATTCCTGAAAAATGGTATAGAAAAAGAGAGATGTCATCAAACTAACACTTGAAAGGTAAAAAGTTGATAAGATCAAATAATATAGATTCTAGTTTCTTTCTTCCCCCTGATATTAGTTTCTAGAACCCTGCCACAGATTTACATGTATCATAAATACAATATTCTATCACGTTTCTGGTACATTCTTGACAGAAAATCAATTTTGACAAATTGTATTCCAATGTTATGCCCAAAAACCATCTCATCAGTTTATAAAATAAAACAAAGAACGAGACCAAAATTCACCAAAAAAATAAAAATAAAATAATTATTATTTTATCTAATATTTTATCACATCAAAATTGATCAATGACTTTCAGTTACCAGTTGATCATTATAATCTTATAATTTACTACAGGGTATGCCAAATGGATTAACCAGGATGCATAAGGACACAATAGCAAAGCAAAGAAAGTATAAAAAGGATGCCCAAAATATAAGAACTGTTTCAACAATCACAGAGGTTCTCCTGAATGTAATTTACCATCAAGTTATCTAGCACCGTTTTTAATATTAGAAAATATAGAAATAAATTGCTAGTCCAAAATAACCACAAAATCAATGGCATAATGCCCTTAAACAAGAAGAGAATTCTTCTTGTCAATTGCACCCTATCTTTCTTTCTGATAAAAAGGATGCAACTTGTTATTAAACATGCAAAAGCATGCATGACAGATAATTGCAGGAATTCTACATGGATGTTGCACACAGAGCCCATGTGGACCATAAGAGAAACAAAAAATGAACTACAAATAAATCAATTGAACACAGCCAAAAAAGAAAAAGAGAAGAAAAACCCAAGCAGATGCATACTTGCACCATCGCAATAGAAGGCTGAATTGCACTTTTCAGCTCTCAATAGTGAAATTTTGAAAGCAAAAAAAATAACCACAAAAGATTCCGTAAAGGGAAAAGAGACTGAGGCTCAAACAAGATGATGTAATGTACATACAGCAATATACAACACAATAATTTAAAGATAAAAGGCTTGAAATTCCAATAATCTTTCTTAACATCAATAAATGCAATAAATAAACGACCATCAATTTTCACACACAAAAAGCAGATGGTAGATTAGTTTTGAAGTGTTTCAAGCCTTTACTAAAATGGAAGCCTCCTCATATGCTTCTAGTCTAGACCAAGAAACGAAGGCATCCAGCTTAGTCAAAGGGCAATAAATACAAAACAATTAACCATTTGTCCATCTTCCTTAAATCCAACCTTGAAATAAAATTCTATGCCTATCTTTTATTACTTCTTTTCTCTAATTCTGTGCAAGTGCAAGGAAAAAATCAAAATAATGAAAAGGGATTTTTAGAGAGAGAGAGTAGCAAGTACCATTGTAATTTTAACAAAACCTTGAGTTGTTTTCACATTTCTCTGCTTGTCCTCTTAACTGCTAACTATTTGAGAATAGTTCCTCCTTGTTATCAATATTTATATTGGAACAAACCCACCCTTAAAGTTTGATTAAATACACAAACCTCATCAAGGTTTGAAAAATATCAAAAAAGCTCCTCCATTAACTTTGAAGGTAAAAATTAGCAGAAACAGAAAAAAATTATAATTTAAAATAAAAAACCTTGGAAATGAGTCAATCTCAACAGTAAAAAGTGGAAGTTTTTCTTCGAAAAATCAGCACTAGTAGCAGGATGATGAGAACATTTCTCTCTGAATTTGTTTTTCGATTTTCATTATATAGTTTAATCATAAATGATACAAAATAATGAAAGTGAATCAATTGAGTTGTTCTTTATAGAGGAAAATAATCACCTTTTTGCAATTTGGGGTAAAAAAAATAAAGCAAAAAAATCGACACATCAATTGATTGTGTCAAAATATGTCAGAGTTAGAGAAGAGCAAAAATATAACAGTAGTTAATGACGTTAATCTAGGAGCTTTCTCGAAAATGCAGGAAATCCTCAAGATAAGTTTCTGATATGATTTCAAACCTTCAGTAACTTGTGATATTTAAGTAAACCTCAAGGATGTGTTTGTTGATTACCCAACTATATGATCCCAAAAATTCTATAAAGAATAATGACCCAAAAAAAGAGAAGAAAAGAAAATTATAAAAAGAATAGAAACTAGTTCCAATTATCTTAATCTTTGTTCAATTCAGTGAGGATACATTTCATCTTTACGGCACAACATGATACAGTTACAATTACACTTTCTGAGACGTTTATTACAAATCTTCCCAAACGATAAACAAGAAAACCAATGCTGATGTCACTTAAAAAGTTAAAATAAAAAAACTAATTGGTCAGAGAACAAGGATGTTTTCCATGTGTTTTACAAGAGTTGAAACATTTTTTATGGACACAAAAGTTGAAACATGAATATGGAGAAAATGTAGATTAATTTGTCTTACTCATTGAAATCATGCTGAACTTCAAAAGCAAGATTATCAGTTTCCCCATCACTAAAGTTCCCAACTGCAGCCTCTAAAGCTTCCAATATATCAATTCTCTGCATGAAAAAAGCAAGAAAAAATTTCAGTATAATTAGAAAAAACAATCAAGTACCTTGAATGAGAACAAACATGGAAGTTTAAGCTCAATAAAGCTTTTTCAACGATAATTCTAAGATTCCAACTATCCAGTGGAGATCAATGAGACAATGATCTCAACAATAAGCAATTTTCATTTTCTCTTTTTTTTTCTTTTTTTTTTTTAGGCTCAAAACAGTAGACCTGAATATGACACAGAGATGTAAGCCGACCAACTATATCCAGTACATAAATGTAGAAATTGTAGCTGGCACACTTTAACGATAGAACTTCATTACTACTATGTACATTAGTTTGATTATGCATATTTACGTAGTCAATTATTATGTACATTGGCACTGAATAAATTAATTAGATACAGGAAATACACGGCAATAAAACAAAATTTCATATTCAAAACAATTAATATATATATCAAATACAAACATTGCTCCTATCAGATCTTACCTATCAAATATATTCCAATTATTCCAGCATCGGAATTTATCAAAGAGAGACAAAATAGGAAGTAAAGGGAAATACAGAAGAACAAAATTATACCATATCTAGAGCCATGTCAGCAGGAAACCTCAGATTCCTTGCTCTCCTTGATAAAACGGGAGACTGCCTGTGATGACGACCCCTCAACTGTGCCATTCTAGTAGAGTTAGGAACTCGACCCTGGCTCCCTCTCCTACTTGAAGAGTTCTGAGAAGAGCGTGAGCGAGGCTGTCTGTACAGATGAGATGCCAACAAGCCTCTCTACAAATCATGCAAACCAATCCTCAACAAGGAAAAATCAGAAAGATAACATTCCAAAAGAATACACTGGGAACATCTACACTTGAACAGTTGAACTGAGAGGAACCAATTTACATATATTTTTAGAGCTGGCATATTCAAGAATCAGGACATCATAAGGCCCTGGTTTTTTGCTACTATGATATCTCCTCTCATAAATAATCCAATTAAACAAAATCCAATCAAAAACACTAGAGTTCCCATGTATGTTTTATCATCACTCGTGTAGAGGAAAGCCATCCCTCATACATCAAGATACTACACTAAATGCTTTAATATACTACACTAACTGCACCTTTCTAATACTGTTTCTCCAGTCCTGCCCAACCCCCAACCAAAAAAAGAAGGTAAAGAGTAATGTAAATAAAAGGAAAATGCAGAGATGGCACATGCACACACAACAATCTCTTGCTTTATCCCTAATAATAAACAGAAGTGAAAAAACCAATATTTAAGCTTTTAATGTACTCTGATTTCATTTTTCTATATCTAGAGACCCTATCCTCAACGGATTAATAAAAATGTGTTGCAAATCTCCAATAATCTATGATACTAAGTCCATCAAGAATTAGTAGATAATAAATCATCTGACACAAGACTAATCCTAGTAAATATAAGGGGGCTCACTCACATCATTTGATTGATTTTGATTTCTGCTAGAAGTCAAAACACCATTCTCCACTTCCTGCAGTGCCCTTGCCACGTGTTCATCAATCTGCTCAGACCAAAATAACATTAAAATTTGACCAAGAAGAAGATACTCGATACAAGTTCATAAACAAAACCTACCTCACCACCTCCAACAACAGGTTCCTCATAATATAATTGTTCTTGGAGTTCACGAGCCAAAACCTCATCTGCTTCAACTTGTCTTGCCATCGCATTTAAATCATTGTTAGTCGTAGGATCTAAATGTTGAGGCACATTGCTTCTGACAGCGGGTGAAAGCTCATCAACTTCATAAATTGGACATGAAATATCTTGGGATAACCGAATTGGGACTCTGGATGATCTTGACATGGACGATTCTCCAGATGAACCAAGAAATACAACATCTGGGTCCACAAAAGTTGATGTAGAGCATTCACCATTCCAGGAAGACAACCCTTGCTTCTTTTGTCTCTTGGCATTTGTCTTTTCTGCACAAAGAGGACCATATGGCAATTCCAGCTCAGGTCCAAGTCTAACAGCACTTTGGCTAACATTTTCCACAAAAGTTGATGTAGAGCGTTCACCATTCCTGGAAGACAATCCTTGCTTCTTTTGCCTCTTGGCATTTGTCTTTTCCGCACAAAGAGGACGATATGGAAATTCTAGCTCAGATCCAAGTCTAATGGCACTTTGGCCTGCATTTTGATTTCTTGCATCATCACATTCATTCATACAACTATCTCCAAAGTCAGAGTGCCTTCCCCCCAGTCCACTTTCTTGTTGTCGATGAGCAAAGCTTCCAACAGCATCAATTCCCTTGCAAAGACTGCTTCCAATATCAGGAGAGTGGAAATCTGGATTTCTTGAATGATTATGTGTCCTTCTCCAATCACCTAATCCTTCAGAGCATCGATATACATCTATACTGGCATCACCAGTTACATTAGTCTTTCCATCACCTTTTCCAGAACCACTGCAAAAACATAACAATCTCTAAGGTTGCAGAAGACTGTAATTAATCAAATAGGGGTGGAGGAGAAGTACAAGGATCACATCAAAAGATGTTCTACATTCAACAAATTATTCCATCATCTGCTATTTTATAAAACCAACCAAAAATTTACAGGTGCATACAAGCACTCGAAAATGCCCATATGAACAATTGAACAAATTACAATCAAACAGACTCCTGTAAGCATAATAAGGAGCACATAACTGATACTCCAAAAAGGAATAACTCCTCAAGTATTAACAAAGGAATGCTGTATCAAGCAAATTACAAATTGAAATAATCTAGAAAACGTAGGCCAGTGATGCCAACTGAAAACTAAAATAGTACAAGTGTTATGAACAAATTACCTGCTAGATGCATGGTCAAGGTTTTCAAGGCGCTCCTTTGATGCAGAATGATGGTTAAGTACATTTTTATCCTTCACTCTCTCACTATTATTTTTAGCAGCAACTATATTGCTTATGTCTAAGTGACAAGATGAACCATTTAACTGATTTCCTACCTGACTCTGTTCAACATCTCTGGAACTGCTGTTATGTTGCTCAGCTGATCTTTTAACTCTTTCTATATTGACCGGACAGATGAGCCCATTTTTTACCAATCTTTTCCTACTACCTCTATGCGAGGAGACAGACTGAGGAACTGACAGCTCTTCTCTGGTTTCATGTTGAAAGCTATCTGCTGGAATGGACCCTTCCCTATGAGTCAAAGCAGGACTTGCACAATTAAATCCATTTTCCTGTATCTTTCCCTGCAAAGAATCTGGTATGCAACTTACAGAAGAACAACCATCAGAGGCACCTTCTCTTTTATTCATATTTTGAACCTCAACATCAAATCCATGTGAGCAAACCATTTTAGGAAATTGAGTATGACCCTTTGGTTTGCTTAAATTAAAACATTTGGAGCCTTCTTGTAAAGGAGAAGGATTGGAAGATACTCTAGTGCATATAGTTTTTCCTTTATCCAAATTACGAGCTCCGGTAGAATATCTGGACCCATGACTGGAGCTTCTGTCCATGCTTACCTGAACCGAGCGAGCATTCTGAGAAGCAAAAGGATTCCCTAAAGGATTAACATCATTAGTTTCCTCATAATCCTTAATTTTTAGTTTTTTAACACTTTTGGGAGGGCATATGTTTGATCTTCTATTGTGACCATTTTCAGTGAAAAGACCCCTTCCTCTTAACCCTCTAATAGGATTTTCATGCAAAAACTTAGTGTGCTCGGAACCACCAGAAAATGATGAATTACTTTCTTGTCCCACAGATTCCCTGCCTATCACATGTCTATCAGGTGTGTCGGGAACCTCAAGCATCTGATCAATATCAATATGCTCCATATTCTGCATTCAATCATATAAACCAAGTCAGTCACACCCAACCAATGCTTTTAGTCCCATACTAAACAACAAGAATCAGAAATGAAAATAACTTTAAACTTAAGAACATTAATGGATCTAGGAATTAAGTTGAGCGTATAAAATCATAAGTAAACAATTTGGAAGAAAATTATAATCAGGGGTTAGAAAAGAGCACATATATTAACATATTTTCCTAAATTGATCTCATGTTCTCCATCATCACAGTTCAAACTATACTAGGGTTGTTTGATCTTAAATTTCATTTTTTTTGTTGCTAAAACTAATCTCAACAATGAAGAAAATGTAAGAGAATAAGAATAAGGGTATAAAAAAGATACAAATTTTAAAAACTTAGGAAAATAGAAAAGTGTTGTGGAAGAGATGCCACAATGTGTATGACAATTGTGTAATTTAAGCATGCAGACTTTTATATTTGTCAAACAGTATTCCTTAAGTATTAATATAAACACATAGAAAAGATCTATAGCAATATATCAAACCTAGCACTATGAAGTTTAGAGGATGCACAATCCGAAAGCCTAAGAAATAAGAAGTTCAGGGATAGCACAGTGATAACTTATTGGAATAGTAGTATATGTAGCACTTGTAAATACATGTGAAAAATTGTTTGGTAATTTTTGTGGGGGCACGCATTCCACCTAGAGACCAAATAGATCTGCCTCTACCTAAGAAAGTTCCAAAGTATAAACATATGTAATTTTATACACTTTTATACAATAACTAATGCTCCAAGTAAGCCAAACCATGACCGAAGAATCATATCAATATCTACAGAAACACAATGCAGATTTTCACACAGCATGTAAAATGCAGTAATGCATGCAATGGTCTAAATCAACTGCCAATGATCCTGAAGTGTATGAAATTCAAAAAAAGAATAATGTAAAAAGATCAAATAGCATAGTTTCTCCAAAAAAGAATCTATCAAAAATACATGGGGATAAAAATAAAAATCTGAAAAGCCAAGAGAAGAATGAACAAACAAGTTAAGAATTAAGATCATAAGGATGAAAAAAATTCATACAACTCAATACCACTAAGGCATTAATATAATGTCAATATCTTTGTAAAGCATTAGCATACTTTGTAGTTAATTGCACTTGAAATTTTTCAAAAGTCCCATAATCTAGCAATAATGGCATAAGCTTGGGCAAACGTCTATTTAGCTACCACTACTTTTAATATTCTTTGTTTCAATTAATTACTTGTATTATTGGAATGTTTTTCAATTATGGCTAAAAATTGGCTAATTTGATCGAAAAATTTAAATCACATGCACGACATGTGATGTTATAACTTTATTATCTTATTCACAAGAGGCACTTATAACTTTATGTACACTTAATTACTACTTTAAATTTTTTTATTTCAATTCACTACTTTTATTAATGAAATATTTAAGTATTTACTTGTCGTGTAAATTTATTGACTTGTCATGAATAAAATAATATAGTTATAACTTTATGTGTAATGCACATGACTTAAATTTCTATAAATTGACATTTTTTTATCAAATAGTTAATTGAAAGACATTCAATAATATAAGTAGTCAATTGAAATAAAAAATATTAAAAATAATAAATAAATATTTTTCACATAACATTAGTACTTAAATGAACATTTACCCATCAAAATATATTTCAATAATAAAAAGTATTCAAGTGCAACAAAATAAGTTAAAAGTTTGCACGCATAAGCTTTAACAACGTCACTATTTAAATAAAACGAATAGACACATGGGATGCAATGTATGAGCTTCCAGTAGTTATTTAAGAGAAGTAAATTAAATCAATGGATATGCACATCTCAGTATCTTAAAGCAAGAGCTTAAGTCTTTACTGGGTAAACGATCACAATAAAAAGAAAATAGCACAGGAAAACTTAAAGACTAACGTCAAAACTTAATTTATTACGAGAAAAATAAATTTCTGGATAAACCCACCATATGATTTGTTCCCAGACAATAATATTTACTAATGTAAATATACCAAGATAACAGCTAAACAAATGAAATTAAACTAAAAACTGTATCAAGGGGGGAAAAACAGTATGAACATGCTCCAAACCCTAAACAAAGCAAAAACCTAACAGAGGCCATTAATAAAAACAAAGTATAATTAACATATTTGAAAATTTAATATGTACACATCATATTACAAACATAATCATACGCATTAATAGAAGGGGGAAAAACAGTTCGTATGAGAAAATAGATGCAAGAAATTAAAATTGTAAGAATGAGATATTAAAGTGCAATCAGCAAACAAATAAAAGGAACCTAAATTCAATATCATAGTTAGATTTCAAAACAATTGCTAAAAATGAACCAAAATTTGAGAGACTACCAGAATGTTTTTGTGATTGTCAATTCAAATCTTTCTTTAAACATAAGAGTGAGAATACGAAGAGCAAAATGGCGGTGCGGCGATCGGTCTCACGTACAATCCTGAAGGAACTCTAATGCCTAATCTTTGTAACCCCCGTTCTCTGTCTGTCTGCGACACGCAGATTGGATCGGGTTGAATCCATTAAATGGGCCTGAGTCTATTGGGCTCCTTGTTAGGAACCGAATCCATATTAATTCTTTCAGTTTTTTTTTAATTAATCAATTTTTCTTCACTGATAATTCATCATCTAACTTACAATTTATATCAAATTACTTAATAAAAACCACAAAAAAATCATCCTATCTAACTTCATAATAAGATTAAAGTTACACCTCATCACATTTGTGTCAACCTCTGTAACCCCCAAAAAGAGATAATATATTATATATAAAAATAAATATAAATATAATATATTATATATGTTAGGTTGCATGAACCATGAATAAAATTATGATATAGGTGAAAACATTAAGATCTCAATTTTATAAAAATATAAAAGATATTATTGATATCGGAAAATATTTAATAAAAATATGAAAAATTGTAAAAAATATTATCAAAATTTAGAAAAATATATAAAAATTTGGTAAATATTAAAATAACATAAATGATTATGTATTTATGGCATATATAACATACATAATATATATCTTAGCAAAAAAAAATACTTAGTATATATATAAATGTAATATAAACATAATTTTTATTTAAGAATATAAATTGAAAAAGTCTACGACTTGGTATACGTCTAAAGAAAGAAGATACAGATTCATAAAAGATTCAGTCTTAACTCGCACAAGAAATAAACACTTATGCAATACACGTAGACAAAGCACAAAACATATAATATCAACATATATATCAAACAAAAAGCAAACAAGAATGTAAAAACTTTATAATCTAAATTTAAGCTTTTAGTATGTCAAAACATACACGCCTTAAACTTGGATTATCTAGCGTAATGTAAAATCATTCATAACACTCTATACAAGGAGGTAAACACATATAGAGATCGTATTTATATGGTAACAACCCCAAATTACTTAATAGCAAATAAATTATTAAGCAATAAATAAGTTACAACTCTAATAGACAATAAAATTATTATTACCTTTATTTGTTAGGACCATCGTTCTAATTACCTATTCTTGCTTTTCACTTGGTGCTTCTATAACTTGTTGATTCAACAATCGAACCCTGCTATCCTCCACAACCAACGCCACAAAATTGATTTGATTGGTAACTAAGGATCAATAACTAGAAGTATATCTACTCACAACCTCGTGAGACACACAATCCATTACTAATGTCAAATTGCTTATAAGAGATAGACAGGCAAACCACGTATTCACACAGAAAATGATTTGATCATAAACCATACTGAACGTCCCATACTCAAATATAATCTCACAAAAATGATTTCTAAAGTAGATATAAATCTCGATATGAATTTTGATTGAGTTTTTAAACTGAAAACGTGAATAAAGAGAAGATAAATGAGTGGAATATTTATAGGGCTTGGAATATACACCTATCCAAGAATGGTGGTGAGGGTGATGATGAGCTTGGTGACGAGGTGCTAAAAAGTTATATTTTTTTTGTTTCCAAAAATGTCGTGTACTATCTATAAATACTTGCAACCAAAACACGCCAAAAATCATAAGTAAAAAAGTCAAATCGTAATACACGCTCGCTTGCTAAAAACCAATACTCTAAATCTAGCATGCTCACTATGAAAACCAACCCACCTAACTATGTGCGTATATAAATTACTGATCCACGATAACCAACCTCGTACAGAGGAAGATAAAAATACAAAGTAAAATATCAAACTCTGTGTTTTGTACATGGGAAGCCAACACACAAACACAAGTACAATAGGACTTACAATCTTCACCTTTGGCTTTTTGTGTCAAAACACTACATAACTAGGTACATACACTTATCAACCATGAGAAGATCATGAAGATGTCCTAAAGTTATTTGTTCCCATGAACAACACAACAACACACACACACACAAACCCAAAAGACATACATACTCCAAGTGCATCCATCTTAAGTATATTCATCCTTCTTCATGCAACAAAGCTTCCTCAAATCGAAACACAAGGGTCTTAGCACCACAACATCACTACATAATAGAAGCACAAAGGATTCACTCTACACCTACAGCCTGCACACATAAAACAAACACATACCATGTGAACGTATCATACAAAAATAACATATAGTCAAACCACATACTATCATGTTATCCCTACACAGGTACACACTAATAGGCATAAACACAAGTAAAGTACACAACTCTATTTGGCTTCATGCAACACTCCCCCTAAATGTATACAAGTAAGATAACAATATGTAGTCCAATCCTACACTCACAACCCATATGAGACATAGTATGGCAACAATCATATAGTTGTGCACAAAAACTTCTCTTCCTTTTTGACAATAAAAATAAAAAAAACACCCCTATATAAGGGAGATAAGGCATACAAATATGCCATAATCCTAACACTAATGCAATGCAACAAGTAAGATTAAATCAGATATAGTAAGAAGTATCATAAGTTCAAAAGAAAATGATATAGAGAAGCACCGAGACACTAGTAGGGTAGAAGCATGCATTAAGTAATAAATTAAATGCACGGGCAACCAACGTTAAGTGCAGATAGAAAAAATCTTATTCTACTCAAGAGAACATATGCCATGCATTCCAACAACAATTACAAGGCAATGAACAACAAAAAAGAAGAATGTAAAAAAGGAAGCAAAAGCGGGAAAACATATACGTGAATATGTGAAACTAGAGATTGGATATAACATGTCATGTCATACTTATAATCCTATTTATGCATGGTTCATACAATATGAAAAGGAGACAAAGCACCATATGAACATACATCATAACAAAAACTCATACATAGAACAAAGAACATGAGGTAAAACAAACACAACTTTTTCCTTAAAAGTATGCATATGATACAATAATTATGTTATGCATTCTACTTGCAAACACCCCTAACACAGAAGAATCTCTACATAGTAGGCAACAAGAAACCCAAAATAAAGGAAGAAAACAAAGCATGTTCAACAAATCAAAGGATATGTAAAGAATATACCATATGCTTAACACAAATATCCACGTGTCCATCAATTCATGATGCATTTATGTAAGGGTATGACTAAAATTTTGATGACATGCACTGTGTGTGATGATGAGCAAAATCGGCATCGCCAATTCTACCAATACTTTGGTTTTATATTTATAAAACTCTCGCAAATGTACGAATCATTTCGTAGAAAATGATAAGTATACTCCCAAGGTCGATCTAAGGAAGGAATATATATGGTTTTTAATTTATTATTCAAACTTTTAAAAATGAAATTAAATCCTAAACATCCTGTCACGATATTTTGGGGTTTTGTGTTTTTAATCTAATAACGTAAAAATAAATATAGATACAGATTCAATAAACATTTATGAAAATTTTATCTTTTATAATAGTGGAGTCTTTATAGATATAATAACTAAGTTAATTATGCTTGCTCATATTATTTAGGTTATTAGATATATAAATTGACATTTATTGATTCTCTTTTTTTATATGAATATCACCTTTGGTGGGGTTAGATATTCTTTGTTAACTAAAAAAATCAATTAACACCTATGTGTGTGGTTGATAACTAATTTGATTAATTAAATTAATTTCTTTTTTCTAAGAGATTGAAAATGAACCATTTAAATAACATCTTTGGTGGGGTTAGAAAGTTTAAACTTTATTCAAGGTGTCCAAATTAAACCTAAGAATTTAGTTATTTGAGTACTAACTTTCAAGTTTTAAAATCATTACTGAAAACATATTTTCAATACATTTTCAGATAATAATTCTTATAAAAAGTTTTAAAATAGAGCTTCACTCTAACTATCGGGCGATTGTACCAATAAATAAAAGAGCACTACTCTAAATCAGACTGGATAACTAAAACTTAAAATCTAATTTTCAGATTTAAGTTTGTAATGAAAAATAATACATTTCTCTCTAACATTCTTAATATAAAATCTTGAATAAAAACAAAATCAATTCATTTTAGAGATTTTTACCTATTTAGTATTTCGCAAGCATAACAACGTTATTATTATATCATATTTATAAATAGCCAACAAAGTTAAATTTAATCACATATAAATTAAATATAACATGTAAGAATAAAGCATAAAAAATAAATGTAAAGAAAATAAAATTCTTATAGTACGTTGATGTTATTCATGTTGCTGGAAAACCTCCAAACGAAATTTGCACTTTCATTTATTGAATCAAAAAACAAATAAATTACAAAAACATAATTAGTTCTTCTCAAAAAGAGAAGAACTCTAAAACTAAGAAAAAACTAAAAACTAAGAAATGGAGAAAAAGAAAGAGAGAAGAATATGTTTTGAGGTGTTTTGAGGTGTCAAGAATGAGGGTATTTATAGGTGAAGAAAGGAAGAAAAAATGAGTGAAAAATGATTAAAAATGGAGGAAATGCAAAGTGGTGAATGATGATGTCATTGTTGATGTCATGGTAGGTGGGGCTTGGCGGCACGCGCAGAGTGGGGCACAGATGGGCGGCGGTACACGTGGACTGGAGCAAGGGCACGCGCGGACAGGGCGATGCGCGCGCGTTGGCCAGCCCGACTGGACGGCTACGTGCATGATTTTGACATTTTTGACCTTTTTGACCCATTTTCTAATTTTTTCATCTTTTTTTACTTTTCCTCATTTACTTTATGAATATATTTATGATGTATTGCCTCCAGTATTTTTCTTTGAGTTTTTAAGTTACTTTTTTAAGCGAAAATATCTAAAAAACAATAAAAATACTCGTGATTACAAAAAGATAGATTTATATAGAAATATAATAAAATCATATAAATATATATTTTTTAATCAATTAAAGTGAATAAAATAATGATAATTTTAGTACTTTTTGAGCACTTATAATGTGATATGCAAATTTTTTTTACTTTATATACCATCATGATATGCTTATACTAACCAAGAAAATTGAAATATAGATTCAAGTTGAACCAAGCTTCACTTGTTGTTTTTGACTTAATGGTTTAACACTCGAACCCAACTGTCCTCCATAGCAACACCACCCAAAGTGATGTGATTGGTAACCAAGGATTCATATCTACAATTATATCTACTTACAACCTTACGAGACACAGAGTCCACTACTAATGTCAAAGTGCATATGACAGACAAACAGTCAAACCAGGTACTCACACAAAAAATGATTTGATCATAAACCACATTGAATGACCCATACTTAAAAATAATCTCACCAAAATGATTTATAAAATAGATATAAATCTCAATATGAATTTTGATTAAATTTTTTACATTGAAGACGTAAATAAAGAGAAGAGAAATAGGTAGGGTATTTATAGGGCTCAGAATGCACGCCTTGCTAGCCACCTTGTCAATTACCTCGCTAACTACCTCGTCAAGGATGATAGCAAGGGTGATGGTGAGCTTGGTGGTGATGTGCTAAAAAGTTATATTTTTTTGTTTTCAAAAATGTCGAGTAATAACTATAAATACCCGCACCCGAAACACACCCAAAACCATAAGTAAAAAAGTTGGCTTGCTATGCATACTATGAAAACAAACCCCATGATATGTGTAAATATGTTCATATACAAAGTGTACCTAACTATATACGTAGGTAAATTACTAATCTGTAATAACCAACATTGCACAAAGGAAGATAAAAACACTAAGTAAAATAAGGGATACTATATTTTGTACACTAGAAGCCAACACATAGACACAAGTATAATGAGACTTACATAAATACAAGATATACTAGATCCATATATAAATATAATAATAAAAAATAATAATTACATAAAGTTATATGCAATACAAATATACATAAATATTTAATTATTCTCACTTAGATTTTATTTTTATTTCTATGCTAAATTATTATAACCATCCAAATATTAACTTGAATATAAAATAGAAAATACAAATCCAAATCCAAATATTAACTTAAATATTTACAAATAATCACTTATACCAAATTGTAATTTTTCTAACCAAAATTTCTATCAATATTTGGCATTGATATTATTGATGTATCCAATATTTGCAACGATATTTTGGAAAATAAAAAATTAAATCCAAATTGACATTTCGACATTTATACTGATACTCCATTGATTTTTTTTTTTTGAAGAAAATGACTTGTACCTTATTTCAATATCCACACTTTCATTTTGATGAAATATCGAGAAATATTGGAAAAAATTTCATCCATGATTAGAACTATAATAAATATAGTAAGTTACATACAAAGTTATATGTAGATATAACATGTTACATCCAGTAGGTCACTAGAACTATAGTGGATATAATAGGTTATATCTGGTGGATCGTCAGGACTTCGATTGGTCATCAAAATTCTTCTAGTGGTAGCTACAATAAATATTATTAGATCTAATCTTATTTTTATTTTAATGAATCATAAGAATATTTTAATATTTATAAGTATAAAGTTACGAACTTTGTCATTTTTTTCCTAATATAAGAAAATTGATTAGAAAAGCAACAAATACTTTATATTATGTCAATATTCTCCGATCTTTTCCTTTTTTATTTTAATAACTATAATACTGTGTACATGTAATTGGACCTCAAATTTTCTACATGTTAAAATAGATTTATACCTTAGAGTCATAACTGATAAGTGCTTAAAAAACATTAAAATTAACATGATTTAATGTATTTTAATTGATTAAAAAGATTTATATTTATACGATTTTATCATATTTTTATATAAATTTATCTTTTCAAAATCACGAGTATTTTTATTATTTTTTCGGTATTTTAACTTCAAAAATAATTTAGAGATTCGAAAAATAATACTAAAGGTAATACATCACAAATATGTTGAAAAAATATCAAAAAAATAGAAAAATGGACCAAACTTTCCAATCGTGCGCGTACCACACCAAAAGTCTGCCCATAGTCGCTCGCGTCATGCCAGAACAACACACACATTCACACCTAATCACATCGAAAGAATGCATGAAGCCACGCCCAATCACGCCACAATTTTGTGCGCTACCACACGCGCATCAGGTTAAAATTATACTTGCGTTAGTGTCTGCATTAGCACACCAAACAATTTTTAACTTATCCAATACGTGTATATAATCATTTTTAAGATATTTTTCTACTTTTTTTAATCTTTTCCTTACTTATAAAAAGCCTCTCCCCCACATAATTTTCTCAATCTTTCTCTCTCTAGTTATCTCTATCTAGAAATTTTTCTTAATTTTTTTAGTTTTTAATTTTAAAATTCTTCTCTTTTTAAGAAAAACTAACTATGATTTTATAGATTTTTATTTTTTGATTCAATAAACAAAAAATGTAAATCCGTTTGGAAGCTTTCTAGCAACAAAATTAGCATCAAAGTTCTGTAAATATTCTTTTGAGGTATAATTTTAAAATAAATTTACATTTATTTTTTATGTTTTATTCTTATATGTTATGTTTAATTTGACTTTAATTGAACTTAACATAACTAATTATTTATAAATATGATATAATAATAACATTATTATGCTTACAAAATATTAAATAGATTAAAAAAATTATAAAATAAATAGATTTTGTTTTTATTTAAGATTTTATATTAAAGATGTTAAAGAAAAATATATTACTTTTCATTACAAACTTAAATCTGAAAATTTAATTTTAAGGTTTAATTATCTAATTTTATTTAAAATAGTACTTTTTTATTTGTTATTACAATCGCTCAATAATTAGAATGAAATTCTATTTCAATGTTTTTATAAGAATTATTATTCAAAAATATATAGACAAAATATTTTAAATAATGATTTTAAAACTTAAAAATTAGTATTCAGATAATTAAATTCTTAAGTTTAATTTAAACACCTTGAATAAAATTTAATATGTCTAATCACACCAAAGGTGAAATTTAAATGATTCATTTCCAATCTCTTATAAAAAAAATTAATTTAATTAACCTAATTAATAATCGATTCCACTTATAGATATTAATTGATTTGTTTAATTAACAAAAAATATCTAACTCTAACAAAGATGATATTCATATAAAAAAGAAAAAATCAATAAAGATAAATTTATATATTTAATAACCTAAATAATATGAACAAAAATAATAAACTTAATTATTATATCTTTAAATACTCCCCTATAAATGATAAAAATTTACATAATTGTTAAAACTTGGAACTCCATCTGTAGTGTTTACTGAAACCACTGGTTCAATTGTCACTAAACAAGTGAGAATGTTTAATATTGGCCATACAAAATTTGATGCATGAAATTTCAACTCATACGACTGTTATATAATGAATAATATTCATCATAAAACTGATGCGTCTTTCAAGGATTCTTAGCTATGCAGATATTTTTGGCTATACAAGTAGTATGTCGGAAATAAATGACAAACATTAGGTGGGGAAAAACACACCTGTACTGCATTGGACCAATAAGCACCAAATAGCTATGACATTTCACAAAACATAGATATAGCATTGCAGATATTAACTGAAATAGACAAGTGCTAAAAAAGCTACATTCTGAAACAACCTTTCTTATTTAAAATTTGCTCGCAATATAAAGGTGGAAGCAACAAAAGAAGGAATGTGAAAGATACCTAAACACTACAATATGATGTGGGTGCAAAGGAGAGCAAAAGGGAGAAAGAGAGCATTCCAAAATGAGAGTAAATACAAATGAAGCAGCAAAGCTTGTACATGTCCTAAGAACCACATTAAGGCAACAAACATTGACTCTTATTCTGTACACCTAACTCGGGATACAGTATAAAGCGCCTTACTATGCTATCATGGTTTTCTAGATGCTATTCATCAGTCACACATCCCTTCGAAGCTGACTGCACGTTCTTGATGTACTGGAATCAAATAAGGGTAGTTCTTTAATAAAAGATGTCAACTTAAACAGTTTAAGCATATGCTTGGAAAAGCAGAATAAAGTACCTTATACAAAACTCCACAATTAGCCTTGTAGGCAGGTGTAGTCCATTTTTTTCTTCGACCTTCCAACTCCTCATCTGTAAGTTGAACGTCTATTCTCCTGTTCTGAACATCAATGTTGATCATGTCTCCATTTTCAATCAAACCAATTGGACCACCTTCCTGAAAAACCATATTATTAATGAATCAGTGAACTGTCTATCCTGTTTGAACCTTAGAAAAAAGAATATCAGAATCAGCAATTTACAGGGATCAATGTAAAGTTTCAGCTTGAAGCAAAAGAGGTTTGCATCAAGTTAGCTAAGCAATATGACAGTGCCTTTCAAACCCGGTAAATGCTATGCCCAGTTGTCTATGAATCACTTCACAGTCGCAGAAATAAAATGCAGTAAAGTGAATTAAAAATGCAGATCACCTGTGCTTCAGGACAAATATGACCAACAACAAATCCATGAGAACCACCTGAAAACCTACCATCTGTCAACAATGCAACTTCCTGCAACAACACAAAGCAAAAGGCATTATGAAGTGTCAAACAATTTATTATATTATTAAAATGAAAGGAGGATTCATAGGGTGTATATATATATAACAACTAAACAAACTCTTACTTTTAACACTCCCTTTCAAATTGGAACATAAGTATTCAACTTAGCTTAAAATAGGATAAAAATAAGCTTTTGATAACAACTTTAATAAATATATCTCCTAACTACTCAAAAGACTTAACATAATGAGTATCCCCATTCATTACAGTCTCTCTTATGAAATGAATCCATTTCTATATGTTTAGTTCGATCATGGAACATAAGATTATTGGCAATAAAGATTGCAACTTGATTATCAAGTACATGGTCATAAGACTCCTTACTCCAATACTCAAGTCACTCATCAAATTTTTAATCTATATCAATTCGCATAAATTGTGAGTCATAGCTCGATATTCTGCTTCAGCATTAGAACGTGCTACCATATTATGCTTCTTGCTTCTCCAAGTACAATATTCTGTAGTTGATTTTCTATCAATACATGAACCTTTCCAATATACATCAGAATAACTTACGATGTCCAAACTTACTCTTATAAACGAATCACATTCCGATATTTCCTTTCAAATACCTCAAAATACAATAGACAACATCCCAATGTATTTTCCTTGGAGTTTACATTCTCTTATAACAAAGGTTATATCTAGTCTAATTACACTAAGGTATATGAGTTTCCCTACTAAGCTCCTATATCTCCTTTTGTCACTAAAACTTTCACTAGTAATATCATTCAAACTAGAGCTTGAGTTCTTCAAAATGTCTATTGGTTAAGATCCCAAAACCAGTCTTGCACATATTTTCTTTGAGATGGAACAATTCCATTTCTACTATATGCCACTTCAATATCCAAAATGTAATGCAGCTAACCTAAGTCTTTGTTCAAAACATCTTCTTCAACTTATTCTCACCTACTACTCTATACCATCAAAGTTATTGCCAGACACAATAATAACATCTACATATAAAATAAGAATAACAAATCCCAACCTTGTCTTATGTACAAAAACAGAGTGATTGGAATCAAATTAAGAGAACTCAAATGAGATAAACACATTACTCGGTTTATCAAACCATGCAAAGGGAGACTGCTTCAAGCCATAAATTGCATGTTTCAATCAATATACTAAACCAAACTCCCCCTGAACAAGAAACACCGATGGTTGCCCTATGTATACTTCTTCGTTAAGATCACAGCAAAGAAAGGTATTTTTGATATCTAACTAATAAAGAGGCCAATGAAGAGTGACAACAACAGAAATAAAAATACGTACAAAGTTCAACTAGGAAACTGGGGATGAAGTTATATAATAATCAACAACGTAATTTTGAGTAAAACCCTTAGCAACTAAACAAGCTTTCAATCATTCAATGTAACCATTAGGTAGATATCTGATAGTAAATACTCACTTACAACCAACAACTACCTTACCATTTGGTGGTAACTGAGTAACAAAGTAAGTTCCTAGGTACCACGAAACTTCAAAGTAGATATTTCCTTTTCTATTGCAACTACCCATCTAGGATGTGTAAGAGCTTCCCAATAAGACTTAGGAATGATCACGACCAAAAGAGGAGGAAAATTACAATATATGGGTAATAGGAGAATGAAAAGGCAAAATTAACTAAAGGGTAAAAAGAAGTAGAACATTTATCTTTCCTCAAACAATAGGAAGGTAGAGGTCATCAATAGAAGCAACTAGAGGAGAATGAGTAGGATCTCCATTAGAATAAGTTGATTGAGTAGAGGATACTATAGGTAATAGGATTCTCAACTTGCACACATAAAATTGTAAGAGTTAATGTGACGAAGAAGGTAAAGTGGAGACAAAGTCGCCCCGAGGGGAGGAGATAGGGAGAGGAATAAGACGTTATGGCATACCATCCGAAGATGTGAAAATGCCACATACAAAAGGAATAAACTCAAAGAAGGTTACATTTGCACTGGCAATAAATTTCAGGATCAAAACAATGATAATCTTTTTTGAGTTCAAGGGTACCTAACAAACATACATCTCGTGGAATGCAATGGGAGTTTATCAAGCACCTTAGAAACATTATACACAAAACAAACACAACCAAAAATTTGAGGTGAAATATGAAATAATGGTTGGGTAAGAGACAACACAGAAAGGGGTGACCGACCACCAAGAAAGATGAGGGAAGACAATTAATTAGCAAGTAGTAGAAACCACATCACACCAAAACTTTTTTGTAACAGTTGTCTGGAAGGATAAAGTATCTAAAATCTCTAAAATACGTTTATGTTTGCATTCAACAACTCCATTCTATTGAGGTGTATGAACACGAGGATTCATGGATAATCCCACTTTGAGAACAAACCATAGATACAGTAAAGTTAAAGAACTCGAACATTATCAAAACGAAAGATGCACACATAAACACCAAAAGGAGTCTCTATTTCACTCATAAAAGATTAAATTACAAAAGGAACTTCATACCTTTCTTTTAATAAATATAACCAAGTGACTTTAGAAAAATCATCAATAAAACTCAAAATAATCTAAAGCCCTTAGCATTGGGAATGCGATAATGTTTCTAAACATCAAAATGTATGAAAGAATAAGTACTACAATTACGAAGAAAAATAAGACAAACTGTGATGTTTACCTAACTCACGAGCCTAACACTCTAATTTAGACACACTAGTAGGAGAGAAGCCTATAAGATGCAAAAGACGAACAAGAGGATGTCCCGACCTACAATTCCATTGAAACACCTCATCAAAAGCATGAAAAAAAATCACTAAAAGTGGAAGTTGATGTAGTTGGTAAACCTCGTTGACCAAGTGCCCACTACGAATCGTCTTCCTTGTAGAAAGATCTTGAAATACACGATAAGTGGGAGAGAAGGTCAATAACAATTAGAAGCTTTAGTTATTTGATCAACAAACAAAAAATTAATAGGAAAGCGAGGAATATAAAGCAATGGCGATAAGGAGAGATGGGGAACAAGAGACATATTACCTTCACCAACAATTGAGGAAGTAAAACCATCAACTAAATTTATGAACAATTTTTTCTAGGATAGTGGTAAAGATAGAAGACATACCAATCATACGCGTAGTACCTGAATTATTGATCCAAGGTGAAGTAAAGGGGATGGAGAATAGAGCAGTACTTGACTTGATTAAAGTAACAATTTGAGATGAGGCAAAAACATGAGTAGTTGACAAATATGAGTGCTGCAAGAGTCGATTGTACTCATCTCGTGAAAGGCTGACAAATCACTCGGTTGCTCAAACAGTATGATAGCAAATGAAAAAGTCTCGTGATTGTTAGAGTGAACTTGATTAGCCATTAGATATTTGCCAATTTTTTTCCTAACACCAATCAAAAAAATGATTAGTTCTCCCACAATGAACATAATAATTGTCACCACAACCACAATCACTACCTCCCCTAATCACGATCACAACCCCTACCAAAATAAAAACCATGACCTCCATCAGAAGTAACCCACCTCCTCTAATCACGATCACAACCCCTACTAAAATAAAAACCATGACCTCCATCAGAAGTAGCTCACCTCCCCTAATCACAATCACAACCCCTAATAAAATAAAAACCATGACCTCCATCAAAAGTAACCCAAGGCAGATGCATCTTGTAGAAGTGATAAAGATGGGATTGAGACTTTGTGGCCCAAGTACATCACCCGAGCATGAGTAGAGCCAAGTGATGGTAGCTGATCACTAGCCAAGATAATTCGCTTTAGATGAGAATACTCTAAATCAAATCCAAACAAAAACTGTCACATACAACTTTTCTCATTGATGCTTAAGAACGCCCATATCAAATGTGATAAGATGATATAACTTAAACTCTTTCAAAAAATTGACCAATTGACTATAGTACTCACTAAAGGATCATCCGTTCTGTGTGCAAGAAATAATACCAAAATCAAAATCAAAATTTTTGAGATATTGTGGTCATGTTTAGTTAGTAGAATGAAAATATAATGAAAATGGGAATAGTAATACAAATGGAATCAAAATAATGATATATTAAAGTAAAATTTATAAAATTAAAAATGAAGAAAATTTTGAAAGTAAGAGTTTTTTGATTATTAAATGAGAACAAATGAAAAATTAATAAATGATTATGTAAATGTATAAGAAAAATAAAGCATTCTAGCGTATTTCTAAGGGTATGGGAGGAATGAGCACTTCTATTGTTGTCGGTATGCTTTACATTCCATTCCAGATTAATAATAAAGCCAAACACAAGAATATCCTGAATCATTCTCATTAATATTCTTAAGAATATTGGTTACGTAAAGCTTCCAAAACCTCATTTGCCATAGCAAAAAACATATAATTTTTTTGCAATTTGAGGTTCCATACTATTTCACAACCAACTCCAAACCTATGGATTGTCTTTTTTTACAATTCTTTAATTTTGGTTTGTTACGTGTCGACTGATCATCTGTCAAATATCTTTTTCTTTAGCTTACAAAAACATCATAAATGTTTGAGCCCAGTGTAAATAATTAGAATCATTAAGTTTAAAAGTTGTAATTAGAAGAGATAATTTTTCATTTGAAGTTGTTATAGTAGAGGAAACTGTCATACTAGAAGTAGTAGAAACAAGTACTAAAGGATCAACTTTGAGAGAAAATGAATACCCACCACCATAGTGACAAACGATGAATCATAAGTGTGGCACACGACAAAAGGCTAATCCACCAACTTAATGACAGATAAAAAAGACAACAAAATCGAGCTAAAAACACGTTAGAATCTGCGTACATCACCTAAAGCTAGTGAAACGGCCACACATAGGCAAGCTCAAATCTGAACAAAAAAATAGTGCAAAAACCATACCACAACCAGGCCAAGCTAGACCGAACAAAATAAAACAGATCTGATCATACTATTAATTGAGATTTTCAGCCACTAATCGTGCAAATGGGATCTAGGATCTAGAAATCGCAACAAATAGGGATGGTGGGGCTGAAAATTGCGTTATGGGTGGCGACTAGTGTCGGAAATTGTGCTAAGGTATCCACTAGTGCCGAAAATCACGCTAGGAGTGGCGGATGGTGCCGAAAATTGCGTGGGGGTAGCGACAGGGACTAGGCGTCGCATTGGGGCTGGCAACTAGGGCTGGATGTCGTATAGGAATGACAACTAGGGAAAGGGTTACGATGGGTGGCAACAAGAGTTGGGTTTCGCGAATGCAGAGTTGGTAGAGGTTGGGCTTTGCGACTTTAGGGTCGATAGAGGTTGAGTTTGCAACAGAGAGTGGAAAATTATGCTTGGTATGGGTAGGCAGCGGTTGATGGTTAAGGTTGGGTAGTGGAAAGGGGAGCAATGAGTGTTAGCGTTAGGGTTTCATTTGTGTCATAATAAAACCCACTCTTATACCATGTTGATTCAGAAAAAGTTTATTATATTATTATAATAAAAGGAGGATACATAATCTATATGTATAGATATAACTGACCATATAAAATAACCAAGTTATCCCAAGTTTTAACAAAGCTCATTTGACTAAGAACCTAAAAAAGCTCTAGAAACATTTTAGAAGGATTCCACTCAAGCAAGTAGATACATTTTTTTTTCTTATGTTCATTTTCATAATTAAATGCCCGTATAATCTTGAAAATACAAAAGAATTATTTGAGACAACTCACAAAAAAGACTGACCAATAATTACATCAAGCAATACAAAATTAATCCAAACTATACCTTTCCTAAACCTGCCCCCATGATTGCACTAGTTGGTGTCAACATTTCTGGCATGCCTGGTCCTCCCTTAGGTCCCTCTCCTCTAATTACCACCACTTTTCCCTGAAGCATAGTAAATAAGAGTTAGGAAGTGTTTGAAATTCAATTTTTCTGACAAAAAGGGAAATTTATTCACCATGTTGGTTCCGGTATAGCATGTTAAAGCAAAGAACTATCAAAAGCATAAGGGGAACATATATAAGGCAATACCCATAGATCTACAAAAGTTACGATCATTCAAACCATAACAACATATGATATGTTCACAAGCTTATGTTTCTAGGCAAACAAAACGTCGGGAATTTGTTAATATAAAAGTTGGACAACACCTATGACTAACTCTTGTTTCAGTAAGATTCGGTCCCTAATATTTCAAATGAACAAATTTTGTCTATTTTGAACTAAATTTATTAAAATTGAAAAGCTAGGAACCAAATCTTTTCGAAAAAAGTAAGGGACTAAAGTATAGAATCGGCAAAAGTTAGGGGAGTATCGTTTAGCATAATAAAATGATCACATTTTTCAATTTAAATGATAATTAAGATAAGACCAACTTTCTTGAACTTTTGACAATGGAAATTTATCATGGAAAATTGCCAGGCATAACTGCAATAAATATAGCTACATTTATAGCATCTATTCTGAAAGGACAACAGCCAACCATTTAAAAATCAAATATAAGGTACTTCTGAAAAGTAAAATCTACTATGATCCCAGTTAGGAAGAATATACAAATGTCCATCCCGATCTTGAATAAGCATGTAAATTAACACAAACCAAACCACCACATTCAGCAATCCTTTAACCACACGTATCATTTACTGACTTCCTAAATGCCTATCAGAGTAAACAAAAATCTGAAATGCCTACCAGGTTAAGGGAACCATAATGCGTATTAATTTGGTTTTGTGTTTGAGCGAGGACAAAGCTAGATGGTGGGCACACAAAAATATAAGCATGGGAAACAGAATTGGAATTACTTTAGTTATTTTCTCCTAGGCTTATGTTGGCAATATCTCAATTTTTGATGTTTGAGCTATTCTTTCAAAATCATGTGAAACCTCATGGAAAGTTTGAATCCATTTAATGGCCATCAGACTTCTGAAAGATCTACGCCTATCTCACTTACATTAATTAATAATAATCAAACTGATGTGTCCATCATTAATTCCAATGGTTATTTAACAGATTTCCTTAATTAATATTTAATTATTACTAATTTATATCAGTGATTTAGGTGGAGATCCTCCTAGATCCCAACCCAATAAGATTATTCGCATTTACGCATTTAAAGTTAAATTAGGGTTTATCAATGAGATTAGCATCTTTACATATGCTTTTATCATGTTATAAATTATCTTGTTATCAAAAGTCTTTTACATAGGACCAAGATATTGTAATTTGTCCTAATTCTTCCCCCTTTCTCTTGGGTTCCCTCCCCATCCTAAGTCAGTTTGGTATGATAGCAGAGACATTTTATTTTATCCACACAAAATCATTCGTCCTACAATGGAGATCATATATTTTCGAAAAGAAGAAAAGTCCCCAAAAATCACTACCTTGCAGCCCTCCTCTACCTATTTTGTCATACCACCGACCTTCACTTCAACAGCCTCCACCACCCACCTTCTACGTCATTATCAAACACAACCAACCACTACACATAACTCCAAGCTCTAGATTAGGCAGATTTAGCAATTCAGCAAACACTAAAGCAAGCATGTGTCAAGTCTAATGGATGCACCACAGGTTTGGCTGGTGATAGTGGTTTGAAAGTAGTGATGGGTCTGACTCATAATGATGGCAGTAAGTGATGATAGGGCTGCTGGAGGGTGGAAGTGGGTTTGGATAATTTCTAGGGCTTTTGATTTATTTTTTGAAAAGAATAAACGGTTGATTCTTTTGCAATATAAACTCTATCTTACTGTGGTACCCAACTGATGCATAACAGAAATAGGCTAAGAGTAAGGGAAGGAAAGAAATTCAAGTAGATAATTGGAAATTATTCAATCAATTCAATCAATTCAATCTCCAAGCCTAGCATGAATAAAGTACAATAGCTTGGTTTTATTTATAGGACTTTTGTGATAACAAGATAGTAATTCTGAATATGGTAAAACCAAATAAGGGAAAGAAATCTTAACTGATAAGATCTTATTAATATTTTGCATCACTTATATTAATTTCCTATTACTTTTATCAAATGCATCATACCTGAGGATAATTTTAGAGCTACATAGAGATATGGGGAGGGATGGGGAAAGAAAATCAAGCATTAACCCAAATCTGTTTACAGCTTTACATGAAACATATATTTCTGAACAAAATGATTCAGCTATCCAGCTATGCCATGACTAAAAGACAGACCTTAAAACTCATTGGATTCTCTGAGATAGCCGTAATCATTGACTCCTCGCCTTCAAAGACAAGGGCAGGACCTGGGAAACATCATTCTACATCAATTATTGTCCAAGAAACTGAACTCTAGCTTCCAACACATGACATTGAAAGATTGAAGCAAAACAAAAGTGCAGATGTAGAAAAGAATGCAGTACCAGAGAAATATAGCCCTTCTTTTCCTGTAATCTTTGCTACAGAGCCCTCTGGTGCAACATTTCCGTATAATATCTGGATGTGTCCTGTTTTCTTGATGGGGTTTTCCAATGGTCTTATTATATCCTGAATGCATAAAAATATAAAGAGGAAAAAATATAATTGCATAAATTTATTTTTAACTTGGTCAACAAAAAAAATGTGGGAAGAGAGAGAGAAAGATGCCTTCATACCTGCCCTTCAGACAAAGGGAGGAAAGTCTTTGCATTTTCAGCCAGTGTCTTCCCGGTGACTATATCAGAGATATTTCCATGTTAATAACAATTATCGGTGGTCAAAAATTATTTTTTTCCAACTCATCAAATAGTCCTAAAGGACATACCAGTCATACAATCCCCGTCCAAATACCCAAGATCCAAAAGGTAGCGAATTACTGCTGGTGTCCCTCCAATCTATTATTTAGTAGTTAGTCAGTAATGGAAGAAGTAGCAAGAGGTTGTAGATACTTCAATTAACACATTACATTCATGAAAAGTATTCCATACAAATTACATAGAAGCAACAGACTGAAATCACAATAAGGAAATTACAAAAACTCTGACCTTGTGAATATCCTCCATGACATATTTACCACTAGGTTTCAGATCTGCAAGAAATGGAACCTCGTCGCTAACCTTCTGAAAATCATCAAGTGTTAACTCCAGTCCAACAGACCTGCAACAAATCTTATCGTCAGCTATATTTAAAATATAAAATTATTCACGTCTTCGGCCATAAAAGGGTGAGAGAATATCCGTGTCTCAGTAATCTGGTTTCTCACCTTGCAATAGCAATTAAGTGCAGCACAGCATTTGTGGATCCACCAAGTGCCATGATAATAACCATTGCGTTATGCAGTGACTTTCTATTGATGATATCTCGAGGTTTTAAGTCCATCTTTACCAATTCCAAAAGATATTTTCCAGCTAAACGACACTCATCAAGCTTCAATTGATCTTCAGCAGGCGTTGAAGAGCTTTGAGCATAAAAGAAATTACAAAAGTTAATTATGAATAGAGAATACCATAACCATCCATGTTATCCAAGAAGGTATGTAGGCACCTGTATGGGAGAGACATTCCCATAACTTCAATGGCAGAAGCCATTGTGTTTGCTGTATACATTCCACCACAAGCCCCTGCACCAGGACAGGAGTTACGCAGTACATTCTTCCTCTGCTCATCACTTATTGAACCACTTACATATTCTCCATAACACTGATCAGAATCAAAAGATTACAGAAGAATCCACATTTAGACTCGATGGAAGAGAATGTTTTGCAAAAGAATGAGAATATAGAGAGAATAAGCATCACCCACTAAAAGAAAATTTATATATGTAGAGAGAGACTTCTAAATTCACACAAAAAGCAACTAAGCATGTATACCTGAAAGGCTGATACTATATCATAGGTTTGGCCTTGAAAGTGGCCAGGCTGCAGGAAAAACAAAGCCACAACTTATTAGTACATCAGGAAGCTATTTTGTCCAATCAATTAGAAATGTGTAAGAGGGTGGATGAACAATACCACACAAATATTAAACATATTTTTAGTTCTTATTTGGATTAAACATATGATTACGACATCTCTGGCTCATAAGTCACTAACAAAAATACAACACTATAGTGCTTGGCAATTGGCATAAATTTCAATTCAAACACGTAATATTTTAGAATATATGCTATTTCAAAATTTTGTCAAGGCTTTAACCAAGTTTGTAAGATTACTTCATATTAAATTTGTTCCTTGAAGGGATTATTTAAGCCCAGCCATATGCATAAAAACATAACAATAACAGCTAAAAGATTGTATGTGCATGAGTTATAAAAAACCCCTAACTCAGCCATCTTGGCTTATGCAGAGTGCGAGAGAGAAACACTCACTAGCCCACATACCAAGACATTTAAAGTTAAAGTCTGTCTAAGAGTTCTACAATCTAATAAAATAAATAAATACTTTGTGGCCAAGTAGAAGGCTCAAACCTTGATAGTTCCACCATAAATCATGATACTCGGTCGGTTGAGGCGGCCCATTGCCATAATTGTACCTGGCATCTGTAAAACCTCTAATTTATCAACAAACAAAACAAGAACACCAAAGCATACTGTAGCTAACTTGAAATAACTAAATAAGAAGCATCAAGGCAACACAAACGCCCACAGCCCATACCAACATGGTGGACATCTGTAGTGCGCTGGTGCCAACCAAGGTTCAAATCCCCTCCTCCACAACCCTTTAGAATTAAACTCAAATAGGCTTGAATGCGAAGGAAAATCAAGGCCACACAAACACCATTACAGTTAGGAAATGGAAAAAGGAAAAGGGAAACATCAATTATTTCCACATTACAACCAACAATAGAAATTGCTAATTTAGAAAATTAACAAAGAGATAACAAACGAATAGAGACAATAACATGTTTCTCATACAATCATAATTGTGTCTGAAAAAAAGAAGAACTATTTAATCAAAACTATATACACACACAGATAAGAATAAAGGAAAGGGGAAAAAGTACTTACGTTTTTATCACATCCAGGGATAGAGATGTTCCCATCATACCACTGAGCACTCATTACAGTTTCAATACTATCAGCAATCAAGTCCCTAGACTGCAAGCTATAACACATTCCTCTGGTCCCCATAGAGATAGCATCACTGACTCCAATAGTATTAAACCTGAACCCAACCATACCCGCGTCTCTAACCCCTTCTTTCACAGCCTCTGATAGACTCAGCAAATGCATGTTACAAGTGTTGCCCTCATACCAAACAGAGGAAATGCCAATCTGGGGCTTACTCATATCCTCCTCTGAAAGTCCAACACCGTGCAAAATAGCCTGTGACCCACCTTGTGACTTGGGCTCAGTTATGCGAGAGCTATACTTGTTAAGCTTGTGGGTTGTCACAGTAGGTGGTGGAGACTCCACAGCAATGGCAGGGGAAGACTGAGCCGTGTCGGAAATGGAGGATTGAACGGTGAAGGAAACTCTCGGATGGTGGAACCCATTGTTGGAAAGAAGGGATTTGATGGTGGTGGTGGGTAGATTGGGAGCTAAGAGAGTGGCTTGCATGGCGGCGCGTGGCTTTGGGGTTTGGGGAGGTTTTAGGGTAAGGCTTTGTTTTGGTTTAAAGTGTTTAACCGTACAAGTAGGCTGGCTTTTGGTGGAAAATTGGAAATGAGATGATTGTGTTTTGTACGTAAAATTCTAAGTCGGAAATGATTAAATTATTAAAATACCAAAACTTAAATTTTAGAAATATATTAAGGATATTACCTTTATATATAAAAAAAATATTAAAAAAATTTATGAAAATTATAGAGTTATGAAATTATAAAATTTTAATAAATCTTTAAGAATAACAAAATAATTTATTACTTATTTTTTTAATTATTTACCTTATTTAATACATATAAATATAAATTTAATAAAAAAATATAAAATAGATTATTAGAATGTTTAAAAATATTATTTAAACTAAAAAATATTATGATTAACAAAATTAGATAAATATATTTAATGATAAATTATTTAAAAATATAAATAAAATTGATCATACTAGTTATTGATAATCAAATACTATTGAAGATGTCTCATTTTCATTATATATTTTTTGCACTCAATTTATATCCTAAATTTTTTATGTGTGTTTGTTATGTCTATGGTCATACCTGAGACAATTTTGACTCACGTGTTATAAAATGTATCTTCCTAGGTTACTCCAATATACAAAAGAAATATAAATATTTTTATCAATTTATTAATAAATATTATGTTTATATTTACGTTCAGTCATGTGAGAATGAGTCTTACTTTTTTTGGACACTCCTCTAACTCCTATTCTAAAGAAGAAAAAATACGAGAAGTTGTGGTTGAAAGAAAATAAGCCATGGATTTCCAACATGAAAGATGATCCTTCTTTTATAGAATTGAGTGATAATCTTTACATTCTTCTCATTGTATACAAGAACTAGAGAACCAGATAAGGAAAGATCACGTCATTTATTCCAATAATATTTTGGTAGAATAAATAGGCAAGTTAGTGTTATGCCTCCATTTCTTAATGCTCTTACTCCTCTTAATGATACTACCATGACATCAAATGAGTACTATATAATTGATCCTTGAGTATATGCCTTTGACTTACCTTTTATTTATAATATCTCTACTACTTATTACTTACCTTATAATTCTATTTAAGTACTTACTAACTTGGATCCATAAGTTAGTGATCAAGGTAGGAGGTATCCTTTTCGAGTTCATAAATAACTTTATAAGTTAGGCTTTTGTAGGCTTTTTTCTAATGTTGTTTATCATGTCTCTAACTTTGTCCTTTATTATTACTTATCAAAAACTCACTTAAATTTTGCCTTTCAAATCTATTATGTTTCTTTTCCTAATCATTTTTAGAAAGTTCTTAAAAACCTCAAGTTGAGATCTACAATGTTAGATCAAATGAATGCCCACAGAAAAATTATACTTAGTTGGTCAAGTTACCTAAGGGAGAGAAGATTGTTGGTTGTAAGTGAATGTTTATTGTGAAATTCCAATCAAATGAGACACTAGAGAAAAATAAGCTCATAGTAGTTGTTAAAGGATATGCTTAAACATATGGAATTGACTATTATGAAACATTTGTTCATATGGCTAAGATGAATACAATGCAAGTTATTATCTAGATTGCACCAAAAATAGATTGGCCAATATTGTAGTTCGATGTGAAGAACATCATTCCCTATTGAGAGTTAATAGATGAGGCATATATGGATCCCCCCTGAGTTCCAAACAAAAGAGGTAAAAACATACAGGTTAAAGAAAGTAATGCATGAGTTAAAATAATTACCAAAGGCATGGTTTGGCAGATTGAGTTGTTCGATGGAGGAGTATGGTTTTAAGTGGCCCAAGTAGATCATAACTTTCTTTTTTATAAAAAAGATGGTACTGACATTAACTTATTCATAGTCTATGTTAATGATATGATTGTCACAAGTAGTAACACCTATGAGATTGAAAGTTTATGTAGCTACTTGGCTAAGGAGTTTAAAATGAAAGATTGGGGAAATTTGAGCATTTCTTAGATATTGAAGTTTCTCGATCCAAATAATGACTATCTCTCTTAACGAAAGTATGTCTTAGATCTCTTTGTTGAAACTAACAATTCTTCTTGTGCCATTGTAAACATCCTATTGAGATGAATCATGAATTGACTAAATCCCATATAATAAGGAGATGTATCAAAGATTAATGAGACATTAATTGATTTGACTTATATTCGACCTGATTTATCATATGCAATTAGTGTTGTAAGTTAATTTATGTATAATCCAAGTGAGCAATATATGGATACAATGAACCAAATCTTAGTGTTTGTACCAGAGTTCTCCGATCTCGGGATATCCACGTGGGGCCCAGGGTTCTAGCGTTGCGATCTATGTTCACATTAGGGCAGTCATAGCCTGACATATGTTTATTTCGCTCTCCCCAGATTTCGAACCCCGGTCATAACCCTTAAGACCTTATTAGGGAGTAACTTTGTACCATCTGGACTAGTAGCCTAGATGGTACCAGGTTACTCTCTAATAAGGTCTTAAGGGTTAGGACCGAGGTTTGAAACCTAGGGAGAGCGAAATAAACATGTGTCGGGCTATGACTGCCCCAATGTGAACATAGATCGCAACGCTAGAACCTTAGGCCCCACGTGGATATCCCTAGATTGGAGAACTCTAGTTCAAACACTTGTTTATCTAAAATCTTTCCTAGACAAAGGTATTTTCTTCTCTAAGCATGGACACCTAAATATCATAAATTACATTGATTCTGACTTTGTAGGTTCTAAGGTAAATATAAAGTCTACTTCAAGATATCTTACACTTTTAAGAGATAAATTGGTGACTTAAAGAAGTAAGAAAATAAATGTGGTATCGTTATCTAATGTGAAAGATGAATATTGTACTCTTCACCATACAATTATAGAACTTTTTTAGTTAAAGATTTTGTTAAGTAATCTCGATTTTAGTCCTAAGACTCCTATGGTCCTATTTTGTGTTAACAAAACAGTTATTAAGATTGCCAATAAACCTAGTACAATATGGCCAAATAAAACATATTAAGTTTGATACAAACTACATCAACAATAATTTAGATTTTGGTATCATCAAAGTTTCGTACATCAAGAAGGTAAATCAAATAATTGACATTATAACTTATAGTGTAATTGGAGGTTATTTCCTTACTATATTGTCTAAATTAAGCATACGTGACATCGATACTTTAACTTGAGTGATTGGGTCAACGGGTAGTGTGATATATATTGAATATATTTTAACTATCTATTAGTTTGAGTATAATTATAATTATTTATTGTAATTTAAATAGATCTTATTCATTGTGTACGTGTATATATACTCATTTGGAATAATTAATAAAGCAAGCTCTTAAAAAAATTAATTTTTTATTTATTTTCAATTTTAATATATTAATAAAATTTATTATTTTTCGAAAAAAATTTATTACATACTCCCTAAATTAAAATGATTTATTTGTTATTTTTTTTGTTCTTATAAATTATCAATTTAAGATTATTGTTTTTTTCCTAAACAACACATATTATCCTTTAAATTTTTATTACTTTATTTTTTTATTTTTTCTTTAAATTCGATTACTTTATTTTTTTAATTTTGAAATTTTTTGTCAACTTGCATAAATTATAATGAAGTACATCGATCAAGTTATTTTTGTCTTAAGATTTAATCTCTTAATTTTTCAAATTTAACTCATATAGTTTCTTTTGAAAAAAAAATTAAAAAAAATAAAGACTAAATATAACGAAAAAAGTTAAGATATAAATATGTAAATTTGATAAAAAAAAAATTAAGGATATTTGTATTTTTTATGAGTTGTTAGATGTGGCTATGGAAATTTTGTTATACTCAGTTCCTTTTACATACATATATCAATAAGTTTGCTATGTTTATTCATTTTGATGAAGTTAAGGAATAGATTACTATATTAAAAAGTGAACATATATATCTTATTATCCACGAATATGCATAGTCATATGCATTATTCTTACCTCAACTTGTCCTTTTACTACAAACATTATATATAAAGCAAAGTATACTAAAATATTTAGAAGATTACTATATCAAAAGAAAATTTATGTTTAATTAATTAATGAAATCAAATCAAATTCAGGAGTCAGGACAAGGTAAGATAACTAGAGAGAGGAGTCTAGAAGTATATTTTCTTAGTGGGATTTTAGACCATTGAAATGAGTTGGATTGGAGATGCAACACAAATAGTCTCAAGTCATGCACTCTCATTCCTCATTAGAGTACCACAGAATGTTATGGATATCTACATTCAACGAAACATGTTTCAAGAGAGAGCTATTGACTTGGATGCTTCTTCACTGAAGCAAAACTGCCAATCTATAATAAAATAAATCTCACACAAACACTAGACTTTGTTTTTAAACTAGCAATAGATTATAGAAATGAAATTGTGTTGTTTCATAAAGTCTTCAAAGTTTTCATGGAAACAGTAATATAAGCTCTAAATGTTGGATACAAAACATTTAATGTACTATACATTTCTCAGCAACACAAAACAATCTCCAAGAATAAATGGTGGAAAACACAAGATTACTAGGTAATGCTTTCAAATTAGACTTAAAAAATAACAAACAAGTTTCTTGACTAAATTAAAGGAGCCAAAACACCAAGAAAGTTTTAGATCAAAATGTATCATTATATAAGTTTGATTTAAGATCTTATGTGGAGGTGCAGAGAAGGTTGGCTAGGCATGGTCTATGGACGACAACAATGGAGGTTGGCGATTCCAGCAACGATGGAAAATAGAGGGCAATTTGCTATCCATGTGGCATTTAAGAGCTAATCAATGCGGTCAACACACATTGTGAGATCATGCCCAAGCTGGCGACACGTGGCAGATAAGCGTTCATTGTTTTGGCTAGGATAAGTTGGTATAATTTCATCCATTACATGTTTTTAAAAACAATTTAAAAAAATCTCAAATTTTTAAAAAAATTATGTTTTTTCAATAAATAGAAAATAAATGATTATAACAAATGATAATAATAAAATAAGTATAAATGTAAAAAAAAATAAACTTAAAATATATATAAAATAACATTTATCAAAATCATTTATACTAATCTTAAAGCAAAATCTAAACTCATATTAGTAAAAATAAGTTTTTTAACAATTAATTTTTGGGGCATAATAATATTATGATATCAAATTCTTGTAAGTGTTAGATATTTCTCTAATCATCACTTCATTTTAGTTATTGTATACTTAAAGTATGTTTAATGTAATATTTATTAGTAATAATCAAACCATATAACTTAAACAAATTAGAATATTATTTATCTCTATAAAACATCGTTATGTTTTTTATAATTGAATTGATACCATATGTTTTTACTTAAAATTATATTTTTCACTTATCTAAAGTATTTTCTAAAATTAAAAAATATTTCATCTTTTTATAATTGGGATAGACACGTTGATTCAATCAAATAAAAGATAACATAAAAAAATTCATGAATTCATGGAAGAAGAGAAATATACCTAAGACAAATAGATCAATAAAAAATGATTATATTTTAATGTTTTGAACCCAACCATAATTATCATACTCTTTTTATTTTTTTCTTTTTGTCAATGTTTTTCATTACACAACCATTTTTTATATTTTTCTTCAACTTGTCCACTTTTATTTATTTATTGAATTTATTTTATGTTTTTTTCTTTCTATTTTTTGTTTTGTTTTGAATAACACATCATATGATACATATTAAAATGTAAGCTATTTTTCATGTCTTAAATATTTAATAAATTAAAACAAAAATTATATTCTTAATTCGTATTCTAGCATTTATATGAATTCTAATATTTAATCAATTTATATTTCTATTAACAACTTATTTGGTTTAAAGCGTAAAGAATGTGTAAAAATAATTAATTCATATATGCTTAAATTGATTCACTAAAATGATTTGTCCTACGAAAACAATAACAATAAGATGTGGCAATTTAACCAAAGGTTAATCCTATTATCATAATCATTTTTCATAATATACATCTAGCATTCGCCTTGATCAATCTAAAGAAAAGTTTTAACATCCTCATCGTATTTACTAAAATCATAATAAGGTTCCAAGAGATTTATTGCATCATTCACATGTTCAAACATATAAATTTTCATACCAATTTAGCTATTATATATGTAAGTTTTGAGTAAACTTATTATAAAATTACATTCACTTAAGAATAGAGTCTAAGACCCTATCAACATCCTTCATCATTTGAAACCTAATAATGTTTAGGTAATTGAAGTGGAAAAATATTAATAATACCCTTAACTTTTCCACAAATATCCCTAATTTTTCAATAATATTAAATATGTCATTCAACTTTAACATATATTAAATATAATGATTATTCAATGATATTTTTATAATATATTTAAAATTGAAGGGTATCAAAGATAAAATTTTGATTTATCTTATTTTAACATTATATAATCAATATTAAACTATTAAAATAAAAATGAACATTGTTATTTTCTTCTAACTAAATAAAGATAAACTGAAATAAATAATTAAATGTGTGTGTGTGTATATATATATATACACACACACATAAAGGTGTCAAGAGGCCAGATCCCGTGAATTAGCATCTTGTGTCGACCAGTGGTCTATTAGTTAGTGGGTCGTGCTGACTAGTGGCGTGTACACGAGCCATGCCATGCTTTTATTCTTAGTCAGTGGGTTTTATCGTGTCATATCATGCTATCCCTGACCTATCGGGCCATGCTTAACAGGTCGACATGGCTCATAGTCCATTTAGCCCATTATATGGGAAAACATGCTAGTAGTAAGAGTCAAACTTCACATCTTTCATGTACCAATGTTAACTCTATCCACTGTACTATGCCTATATTTGGTAATATATTTATGTATAAATATATCATACTAGCCTGCTTCTACAGTCCAACCTGTTACGGGCTACGAGCCACAAGCCATACAGTGCTGCTTTTTTATATATATATAATTTAGTTTTAAACTAGCATGCAAACACACCTTAATCTATTATGGGAAATGTCATGCCTCTTTTTTTCATATGATGTGCTTTGCTGTGTTAGCCAAATATTTAATAATCGAGTAGTGTTGGCTCATTACTCGTTGGGCCAACGAGCCAAGTGCTTAATGGGTCGTGTTGGCTTGTTTGACACCTTTATACATACACAAGTGGTAATAAATTAGAAAAATAAAATTAAAATACATAGAATAAATAAATATTTTATTATTTATTTCAAATGATTACATGCTGTAAAGTTATAAACTTTCAATTTTTGAGGGAAAAAAATAACATTTTATAAAATTTGTACTAAAAAATAGCACCCACTGTATCTAATTTATATATTTTAAAATAATTTAGCCTAATATTTCACATTGTATATTGTCTAATTAAACTTTGTTAAAATAAAATTATAATCATTTAAATCGGTTCAATATTGAACTTTGTTTATTAGACTCATTCAATAAATTTGAATGTTATTTTTGTTGTTATAAGTTTTAGATATGTTACTGTTTGGGCATGCAGGCTGACCCAAGGTCAGTTGAAGCCTTATTCAGAAAGAGGTCAACTTGAGCCTTATTTAGAAAGAGGCCAGCTCGAGCCTTATTTAGAAAGAGGCCAGCTCGAGCCTTATTCAGAAAGAGGCCAGCTTGAGCCTGATTTAGAAAGAGGTAGGCTCGAGCCCTATGCAGACCAAGCCCAAGGTCAGCACAAGCTTATTGACAACACGAGTAATACTAGACCTGGATCTCTAACACATTGTACATTAAGTTAATCATTCCTTCTTGACATACATCTATGTGCACATGTTATATCTTTGACACTTGTACCTATAAATGTGCTATAAATAGATAGACCACTCATGAGGATCCACACATTGACCCCTTCACACTCTTTTCTCTCTAACCTCTCTATACCAGTTCATTGTTAAGGCTTTGAGTCTCAAAATTTTGGCGCCCACTGTGGGGCTCAGATTCTAAGGTCAATCATGAGTTTTTGACCCCATACCCTGTAAGAACCTACCTCGTGCTTAAAGAGAAGTTAGGAGAGTCCATTGCATGCTACCTATAATTCAAAAACCATGGCTATAACTCGGTCTAAGAGACGTTATAATTCGACCAATCTCGAAATAGTGGCTATTCAAGAAAACGCATCGTCAGTAACCAATGGGCCTAAGGTAGAAGACAATACCTTATATCAAGAGTTATCTAGTCATTTTCTCGAACTAAGGAAAGATATTGACGAAACCAGAAGAGAACCCCAAAGAATCCTTCAACCAAACTAGTTAATGGAGAGGTAATGGGGCACGATCAAGCCGAGTGCAAATTTGTTGAGTAGGAAATAGAGGGAAACCTTCTCTCTGCCTCACTCATCCCGATGAAGAGCGTTGGCTTCATGAAAAAAGAAGCTGGGAGATACAGATTCAAGCCTTAGATGAGAACAATAAAAGACAAGAGAAGGTTTTGAAGGAGGCAAGCGAGAGACAGGAAAAAAGAAAGGCCCTCTATGAGGTGGACTTAGATTGTGTTCAATTATACGTCTCTCCCTTCTTAGATGCAATAGAAAATGATTAACCTCCTCCCAAGTTCAATGCTCCCAAATGCCCTGGCTATTTCGGGATGAAGGATCCAATGACACACGCCCAACATTTCAAAACTACTATGGCGCTCATGAGCCTCACCCAAGAAAAGAGAGACACAATTATGTGTAAGCTATTGATGAGCGAAAATCGACATCGTCGATTCTTGCCAATACTTTGGTTTTAATATTTATAAAACTCTCGCAAGTGCACGAATCATTTCAGAGAAAATGATAGTATACTCCCAAGGTCGATCTAAGGAAGGAATGTATGTGGTTTTTAATTTATTATTCAAACTTTTAAAAACGAAATTAAATCCTAAACATTCTTTCACGATATTTTGGGTTTTTTGTGTTTTAATCTACATACATAAAAATAAACATAGATTCAATAAATATTTATGCAAATTTTATCATTTATAATGACGGAGTATTTATGGATATAATAACTAAGTTAATTATGCTTGCTCATATTATCTAGGTTATTAAAGATATGAATTGATATTTATTGATTCTCCCTTTTTTGTATGAATACCACCTTTGGTGGGGTTAGATATTCTTTCTTAACTAAGCAAATTAATTAACACCTATAAGTGGGGTTGATAACTAATTTGCCTAATTAAATTAATTCCTTTTTCTAAGAGATTGAAAATGAACCATTTAAATGCCACCTTTGGTGGGGTTAGACAGTTTACACTTTATTCAAGGTGTCCAAATTAAACCTAAGAATTTAGTTATCCGAGTACTAACTTTCAAGTTTTAAAACCACTACCGAAAACATGTCGTCAATACATTTTCAGATAATAATTCTTATAAAAACTTTTGAAATAGAGCTTCACTCTAACTACCGGGCGATTGTACCAACAAATAAAAGAGCACTACTCTAAATCAGACCGGATAACTAAACCTTAAAATCTAATTTTCAGGTTTAAGTTTGTAATGAAAAATAATATATTTCTCTCTAACATTCTTAATATAAAATCTTGAATAAAAACAAAATCAATTCATTTTAGAGATTTTCACCTATTTAATATTTCGCAAGCATAACAATGTTATTATTACATCATGTTTATAAACAGCCAGCACAGTTAAATTTAATCACAGACAAATTAAATATAACATGTAAGAATAAAGCATAAAAAAATAACTGTAAAGAAAATAAAATCCTTACAGAACTTCGACGCTATTCCCGTTGCTGGAAAACCTCCAAGCGAAATTTGCACTCCCATTTATTGAATAAAAAAGCTAAGAAATTACAAAAAACATAACTAGTTCTTCCCAAAAAGGGAAGAACTCTAAAGCTAAGAGAAATTAACTAAGAAAAGCTAAAAACTAAGAAAAACTAAGAAAAACTAAAGAAAACTAAAAATCTAAGAAAATAGAGAAAGAAAGAGAGAAAAGAATGTATTTTGAGGTGTGTTTAGAAGTGAAGGGAAATGGGGTATTTATAGGTGAGGATGGAGAGAAAAAGTGAGTGAAAAAATGTTAAAAAAATGTAAAAACGCGGAGTACAAATGCTGAGGTCATTGATGATGTCAGCATGATGTCATGGGACGGCTGCACGTTAAAAATGGGGCGAAACGGGCGTCGGCGCGCGCGGGTCTGGGCGCTACGGCGGCGCGATTTTCTCCTTTTTGACTCATTTTGTCCAATTTTTTCATATTTGTTGATCTTTCCTCATTTATTTATTAATATATTTGTGATGTATTGCTTACAGTATTCCTCTTTGAGTCTTTAAGTTACATTTTTAAGCCAAAATACCTGAAAAATAATAAAAATACCCGTGATTCCGAAAAAAATAAATTTATATAAATATATGATAAAACATATAAATATATATATATTTTTAATCAATTAATGTGCATAAAATCATGGTAATTTTAGTGCTTTTTGAGTACTCATCACAACCCCCAACCAGCTTCTTGCTAGTCCCTTAGGAAGAGAAACGATAAAAACTAAAAATTAAACTATCCTAAATCACTTTCGTCGAATGAAACAGTTGCATTTAGCCTATGCAATAAGCCTTAAAACCCCTAGGTTGCCCTAGTGGGCGAGTTTGAGTCTCGTGAGAGTTTTCAGTAATGATACCCACAAACATTGAACTAAAAAAAATCAAAAGAAACAATAAAAACAATCAAATTAAAAACTAAAATTACAATAAAATCAAAAATTAATTTAAGAATAAAAGAAAACAACATATCACAAAAATGTCTCATACTTTTTAATCTCCTTTAAGATCATAATTAAAATCTCAAGCATAAGTTATTTTAATCTCTTTAAACAATCATGATTTATTATAATAATTAGTCGAAAATCATTTTCATATTTCATGTCAAAAATGTATCAATTTAATTTCACCCAATTTCAGTGTCATGAATCTGAATTCGCTTCGACTCTATTCCTCACAAGTCAATACTCTCAAAACACTGAATCCTATGGGTTCAAACACTCATACTAATTTATATGCGAAAGAGTTGATGTATAGAAATGAACTAAAATGTTCGCATATGTATAAAGAATAAAGGCTCAAAGTGTTATTTTTACATTGATCTCATGAAAGGAATCGATTGTATAAATTATAAAGATATCATATATAAAAATTATTTTAATGCATAAATCAAACTCATTAAGAAAGAATTTCAAGATATATGTTTTTTACAAATGAAGAAATTACAATGACTTTTTAGGGAATTACTTCCTATATCTTTCTTTTGTAATTAGCCTGTACTCACAACTTTGTAGGCAACGTGAGTCATAGTATGTAGATGATACTATATATTTTTTTATCTCTCTATTTTTTTTCTGTAGATATTTTTCAATATATGTATTTTTTAGAGAGTCAACCCATGTACAGATTGTACATTTTTTTAGGATTTTTGTGAGTGGTTAATTTTGTGGCTTTTCTGTTTGATCTTGGTTTAGGTAACCCCAACATATGTCTTTTTGTTTTTGTAGCAGTCATGCATAAATGAGATATAAGCATATACTATCAATTTATACTCAAATCATTTAATCTAAGCAAAAAAAAATAAAAAATATATGATACTCTATTAAGATGAGAAAAAATTCATATATTCAATGCTAATACCTATAGAGATCATCTAAAAATTTGAATAAATAAGAAATGTGTTTGGAGTAGAAAAAATACATATTTCCCTCTGAATAAAAGAAATTAGGCTCAAATTATATCTCACAAGGGTAGTCTCCACTAAAAAAATTCATAAACACCGATTTTGGGTTTAATATAATTTCCACATTTTATCAAGAAATACTATATATGACAAAAACTAACTAATTATCAAAAGTAATTACAAAATATTTCATGATATGTTTTCAAAAATTAATCTAACAGTACAAAAGACTTAACTATTTACTTAAATTTGATTTAAAGAAATGATAAATTTTTGTGAGAAAAAATATATTTTTTTTTATTTCAAAAATTACTAAATCACACAAAACAAAAATAAAACTAAACACAAAAAATTAAAATGTGAACATAAAAAAGAATTTTTTTTTGTTTTTATTTTTAAATTGTTAAATCTTTTTTTTAATTAAGCATAGTAACTTTTCACCACGCCCAACCTAGAACTTACATTGTCCTCAATGTAACAACTGTAAATTAAAGATAAAGAGAAAAGAGAAGAAAAATTACCTATTTCTTGAGAATGTGTAAGTAGTAATGGAGAAATGTAGGTGCATTTATCATATTTATCATTAAAGTGTATATAGACAGATCGCTGTGAACTTCTAACATCTCAACAAATATTTTTAGTTTTAATAATTTAAAAATTATTCACATATAACTAAACTAAAATAAACAATAAAATAAAGTAAATAACAAAAACTTACCTAAAATGATGGGTTGCCTCCCATCTAGCGCTTAGTTTAACGTCTTAGCAAGACGTAACTCAGGGATTGCATTTTAAGTAAACTCAATGTCCCCTCATCATTGAGTCAATCAAACCTACAAGTAAGACAAGGTTGTCTACCTATACTGTTTCAAACATGCCTTATTGATTTTCAAATTTTTCTGTACCAAAAACTAGAGGTATGCTTGAGGGTTTTAGATAACCCATATCTAGGTATAAATCAAATAATTAAGGCATCAAAACACAATTGTACCTAGATCAAACAAAGAAACTAACTCTTGAGATTGTAATTAAAACTTTAAAATTTTGGAGATAGTTTCAATTTTTTTTAATTTTTTTAAGTTAAAATAACATAATCAGTATTAACCAAGAGTGCTCCCAGGAAAGAATGGTGGGAAAAAGCTCCTTAAAAACCATCATCCTAGATAGAACAACGTTCCCAGGAAAGACTAGTGGCACAAAGGCTTCCAAGAACTAGTCTCCTAGACAGAACTCCCTTAGATCTTTACTTTTCATGTTATTAAAGTTAAGTTAAGTAAAAATTTAAGTTAATTAAGTAAAAGAAAATCTAAGTTAATTCAGTCAAGTTAATTAAAAAACTAAGTTAGTTAAGTTAAAAAAAAATCTAAGTTAATTAAGTTAAGTTAAAAAAAAATCTAAATTAATTAAAAAGCTAAGTTAATTAAGTTAGTAAAAATCTAAATTAATTAAGTTAAATGAAAATTAAGAGAGAAAAAAAATAGTTAAAGAAAAATAAAATAAAAATTAATAAAAATAAAATAAATTAAAATTGAAAAAGGTAAAATAAAATAAAATAGAGAAAGGTAAAAGCAAATAAAATAAAAATAAAAATTGAATTTTATTTTTCATTTTTTTTAATTATTTTTTTTATTTAACAAAGATAAAATTAAGATTTTAAATAAAAAATTAAAATTAAATGAAAATTAAAAATTAAGTTTTATTTTTTCATTTATTTTTTATTTTTTATTTTATTTTTTATTTTTTTACTATTCATGAACGGTAATTTTATTATACTATTCACGTATAAATTTTATTTATTTATTTTTAACTTAAAATTTTTGAAATTTTAATTTTAATTTTTTTTAATATTCATGAACGGTAATTTTATTATACTATTCACGTATAAATTTTATTTATTTATTTTTAACTTAAAATTTTTGAAATTTTAATTTTAATTTTTTTAATATTCATGAACGGTAATTTTATTTTACTATTTATACTATATTATTTATTTTATTTTTTTATCTTAAAAGTTTTTAAATTTTTTTTTACTATTCATGAACGGTAATTTTATTTTACTATTTATAATATATTATTTATTTTATTTTTTTTATCTTAAAAGTTTTTTTAATTTTTTTACTATTTATAAACGGTAATTTTATTTTACTATTAACGCTATATTATTTATTTATTTTAAAATTTTTAATTTTTTTAAAGTTTTTTTTACTATTCATGAATGGTAAATTTTTTTACTTCAAATTTCAAATTTCTAAATTATTTTACTAGAAATTGTTTTTTTATTTCTTATGAAATTTGAAATTTGATTATTATTTTTTTATTAAAACAAAAAAAAATAACAATTATTTACAGCACAAAAAATGTTTTTAAAATTTTGATAAATAATTTAAAAACACTATTCCTTCCCCCGCAACGGCGCCAAAAAATTGATTAGCGAAAACTGACATCGTCGATTCTTGCCAATACTTTGGTTTTAATATTTATAAAACTCTCGCAAGTGCACGAATCATTTCGAAGAAAATGATAAGTATACTCACAAGGTCGATCTAAGGAAGGAATGTATGTGGTTTTTAATTTATTATTCAAACTTTTAAAAACAAAATTAAATCCTAAACATTCTTTCACGATATTTTGGGTTTTTTGTGTTTTAATCTACATACATAAAAATAAACATAGATTCAATAAACATTTATGCAAATTTTATCATTTATAATGGTGGAGTATTTATAGATATAATAACTAAGTTAATTATGCTTGTTTATATTATTTAGGTTATTAAAGATATGAATTGATATTTATTGATTCTCCCTTTTTTGTATGAATACCACCTTTGGTGGGGTTATATATTCTTTGTTAACTAAACAAATCAATTAACACCTATGGGTGGAGTTGATAACTAATTTGGTTAATTAAATTAATTCCTTTTTCTAAAATATTGAAAATGAACCATTTAAATGCCAACTTTGCTGGGGTTAGACAGTTTAAACTTTATTCAAGGTGTCCAAATTAAACCTAAGAATTTAGTTATCCGAGTACTAACTTTCAAGTTTTAAAACCACTACTGAAAACATGTCGTCAATACATTTTCAGATAATAATTCTTATAAAAACTTTTTAAATAGAGCTTCACTCTAACTACCGGGCGATTGTACAAACAAATAAAAGAGCACTACTTTAAATCAGACCGGATAACTAAACCTTAAAATCTAATTTTCAGGTTTAAGTTTGTAATGAAAAATAATATATTTCTCTCTAACATTCTTAATATAAAATCTTGAATAAAAACAAAATCAATTCATTTTAGAGATTTTTACCTAGTTAATATTTCGCAAGCATAACAACGTTATTATTACATCATTATTATAAATAGCCAGCACAATTAAATTTAATCACAGACAAATTAAATATAACATGTAAGAATAAAGCATAAAAAAATAACTGTAAAGAAAATAAAATTCCTACAGAACTTCGACGCTATTCCCGTTGCTGGAAAACCTCCAAGCGAAATTTGCACTCCCATTTATTGAATCAAAAAGCTAAGAAATTACAAAAAACATAACTAGTTCTTCCCAAAAAGAGAAGAACTCTAAAGCTAAGAGAAATTAACTAAGAAAAGCTAAAAACTAAGAAAAACTAAGAAAAACTAAAGAAAACTAAAAATCTAAGAAAATAGAGAAAGAAAGAGAGAAAATAATGTATTTTGAGGTGTGTTTAGAAGTGAAGGGAAATGGGGTATTTATAGGTGAGGATGGAGAGAAAAAGTGAGTGAAAAAATGTTAAAAAAATGTAAAAACGCGGAGTACAAATGCTGAGGTCATTGATGACGTCAACATGACGTCATGAGCGGTTGCGCGTGAAAAATGGGGTGAAACGGGCATCGGCGCGCGCGAAAGGGCAAGTGCAGCGCGCGGGGGCGCGCACGTGAACAGTAATGGCGCGCACGGATCTGGGGCAAGGCGCGCACAGCTTGGCGCGGGACTGGGGCTACTGCGCGCGCGGCTGGGCGCTGCCGCGGCGCAATTTTCTCTTTTTTGACATTTTTGACCCATTTTGTCCAATTTTTACATATTTGTTGACCCCCCATTTATTTATTAATATATTTGTGATGTATTGCTTCCAGTATTCCTCTTTGAGTCTTTAAGTTACGTTTTTAAGCCAAAATACCTGAAAAACAATAAAAATACTCGTGATTCCGAAAAAGACAAATTTATATAAATATATGATAAAACATATAAATATATATATTTTTAATCAATTAATGTGTATAAAATCATGATAATTTTAGTGCTTTTTGAGCACTCATCACCTATTCGGAGCCACCCTCTGTGATGGCGCACATAAATGGTTCAACAATCTACCTCCCAGGTTCATAGCCTATTTTCCACAGTTCGCCAAGTTATTTATCACCAATTACGCCTGTAACAAATCCTTGAGAAAAGAATCTCATCATCTATTTTCAATTGTGCAAGGATAAAAGGAGCTCGTTGAGGGATACATGAAATGATTTAGAGAAGAAAAATTGGAAATTACTGACTATCCCAGTTCCATCACCATAGAAGCCTTTAGGTGAGGTCTGCTCAAAGATTCTGACATGTTCATGGAATTAACAAAAATAGTACCACATACCTTAGAGGAAGCATATGGGGAGCCTAGAAAGTTCATCAACTTGGAAATGGAGCTTAGCCTAACCAAAGACTACCGAATGGGTGGAGAGTTGATCCGAGCCCTAAACAAAGAAAAAAGGAGAACGAGCTCAGACCAAACACACCAAACTTATAGAAACAAATGATTTATTCCAAGTAACATACCAACATAAAATTGGTCGGTAAACAAAAACTGGGTAGTAAACAAAAGTTGCCCCGATAACAGGGAAACATGGGGAAGAGCACTATCTCCCTTCAAGGGCCTTCCCTTAAAGGTTTATTTAACCTAGGTTATATAGAGGATAGAGAGGGAGCCTGAGACTAGGTGGCCACCCAAGATGAGTACTCTAGGGAGAGATGTATTGAAATGGTGCGCTTTTCATAGAGATATAGGCCACGAGACAAGAGATTGTAGAAACTTCAAAAGTGAATTGAAGGCATTATTGGTAAGAGGATATTGCAAGGACCTTGTCACAAAAAATGAGAATGGAAGAGGAGGCTACCAAGGCGAACAAAGAATGTTTCAACCAACATACTCATCAAGTACGACAAAAAAGCCTCGTAGGGGGCCCAACATTAAAACTATACACTTCATTCATGGCGGGCTAGGAATCAGTGGGGTCTCCAATAATGCTCGCAAAAGATTTGTGAGGGATCTTAACAGCGCACCCCACGTGTAAGCCTTGGACAAGGCAAGACCTCCTGTCAGAATAACTTTCACAGAGAAGGATGAGACTGCATCCCATCACGAGGACCCTCTAGTCATAACCCTGAGAATCGGGTCCTACGACATTTTATGGGTAATGATTGACACTGGAAGTTCTGCAGACCTTATAATCCTCACAATTGCCTGGGCCCTTGGACTAGATGACATAGAGGGGCCCACTTGATGCGTAGGCCGGTATGTAGGGTGAGACCTACGTGTCTCGCATGCGTTGATCTCGTGCGGTGTAACCACATGCAATCTCTCCCTTCAAACATTTAAAGTCTACCACGTGTCCCACCATTTCTTGAAGCCAATCATGTGCTGACACATGGCACGTTTTTGGTGAAAGCGGAACCACGCATGCGTTTCCAGTAGCTTTTTGTCCTCTATATGTCTCGACACCGTTTATCCCGTGCGACACATTCCGTGTGCGCCCATTCTTGGCACCGTATGATATACTGCCACGTGTCCCACTATATCTTGTAGCGAATCAGATCGCGACATGTGGTAGCGTGTATTGAAAATAAAATCAGAAACGACAAACTTCCCCTGTTTTGCACGATATATATTTTACACATGTGATTGCGTGTTTCAAGCATCTTGTCCCCCCACGCAGATTTATTTATTATTGTTGACATATGTTTTTGTCCCCCTCATGTAGAAAAATATATTTTAAAATGTATTTTTTTTAGAGATTTGATGTTATAAATAGGGGATTATTATGATAAATTTTGAGTTTTGTTTTAGGTTCGTTTTGAGGTTGGACTGTGGAACACGAAGATGCCATTTTTGGCTTCTGTTTTGTTCTGCGTGTGCCAAATATTTAAGAGAAGATGAAGTTTTAATTTCCTTAGTGTTCTGTAACTGATATTCCTTAAATGCTGTAATTTTAATTTTTATTTATGAAGTAATTTAATTTTTCTAGGGTTGCGTTTTATCTAAATTTATGAAGCTTGGATTTAATTATTTTTGAAAGATTTATAAGACTTTTAATTTGTTTATTCTATTTGTGCTTAATGATTTTGATTATTGGAAAATTTATCAATTGATCTATGACACTAAAATAAACTTGGAAGAGGCATTTTTGTGTATATTGCTCATGGATAGAATAACATGTATATAAAGGATAAGAATATACATTTATCGTATGTGTGGCCATTTGAGAACTTAAAACGTAATGAATCTTGGTGAATTTAATTCTCATAGGAATATTGATGAGTGCTCAAAAAGTACTAAAATAACCATGATTTTATGCACATTAATTGATTAAAAATATATATATTTATATGTTTTATCATATATTTATATAAATTTGCCTTTTTCGGAATCACGGGTATTTTTATTGTTTTTCAGGTATTTTGGCTTAAAAACGCAACTTAAAAACTCAAAGAGGAATACTGGAAGCAATACATCACAAATATATTAATAAATAAATGCGGAAAGGTCGACAAATATGGAAAAATTGGACAAAATGGGTCAAAAAGGTCAAAAATGTCAAAAAGGAGAAAAACGCGCCGCCGCGCCGCCCGGCCGCCGCGCCCCACCGCCCGGCCGCCGCCCCAAGCAGCAGCGCGCGGCACTGTTCATCCGCGGTTACTGTTCATCAGACTCGGCACTGTTCATACCCCGGTACTGTTCATCAGACTCGGCACTGTTCATCCGCGGGTACTGTTCATCCGCGGGTACTGTTCATCAGACTCGACACTGTTCATACCCGGTACTGTGCAGCCGCCCCATGTCATGCTGACGTCATCAAATGACGTCAGCAATCAATAATCCGCGTTTTTACATTATTTCTTTCTCTCTTTTCTTAGATTTTTAGGATTCTTTAGTTTTTCTTAGTTTTTCTTATGTTTTCTTAGTTTTTAGCTTTTCTTAGTTAATTTCTCTTAGATTTAGAGTTCTTCCCTTTTTGGGAAGAACTAGTTATGTTTTTGTAATATTTTAGCTCTTTGATTCAATAAATGGGAGTGCAAATTCCGCTCGGAGTTTTTCCAGCAACGGGAATAGCGTCGAAGTTCTGTAAGGATTTTATTTTCTTTACAGTTATTTTTATGCTTTATTCTTACATGTTATATTTAATTTGTCTGTGGTTAAATTTAACTGTGCTGGCTGTTTAGTAAACATGATGTAATAATGATGTTGTTATGCTTGCGAAATATTAAATAGGTAAAAATCTCTAAAATGAATTGATTTTGTTTTTATTCATGATTTTATATTAAGAATGTTAGAGAGAAATATATTATTTTTCATTACAAACTTAAACCTGAAAATTAGATTTTAAGGTTTAGTTATCCGGTCTGATTTAGAGTAGTGCTCTTTTATTTGATGGTACAATCGCCCGGTAGTTAGAGTGAAGCTCTATTTCAAAAGTTTTTTATAAGAATTATTATCTGAAAATGTATTGACGACATGTTTTCAGTAGTGGTTTTAAAACTTGAAAGTTAGTACTCGGATAACTAAATTCTTAGGTTTAATTTGGACACCTTGAATAAAGTTTAAACTGTCTAACCCCACCAAAGGTGGCATTTAAATGGTTCATTTTCAATCTCTTAGAAAAAGGAATTAATTTAATTAGGCAAATTAGTTATCAACCCCACCCATAGGTGTTAATTGATTTGTTTAGTTAACAAAGAATATCTAACCCCACCAAAGGTGGTATTCATACAAAAAAGGGAGAATCAATAAATATCAATTCATATCTTTAATAACCTAGATAATATGAGCAAGCATAATTAACTTAGTTATTATATCCATAAATACTCCGTCATTATAAATGATAAAATTTGCATGAATGTTTATTGAATCTATGTTTATTTTTATGTAAGTAGATTAAAAACACAAAAACCCCAAAATATCGTGACAGGATGTTTAGGATTTAATTTCGTTATTAAAATTTTGAATAATAAATTAAAAACCACATACATTCCTTCCTTAGATCGACCTTGGGAGTATACTTATCATTTTCTTCGAAATGATTCGTGCACTTGCGAGAGTTTTATAAATATTAAAACCAAAGTATTTGCGGGAATCGGCGATCCCGGTTTTCGTTCATCAAGTTTTTGGCGCCGTTGCCGGGGAAGGAATAGCGTTTTTAAATTATTTTTCAAAATTTTAAAAACATTTTTGTGCTGTAAATAATTGTGATTTTTTTTTGTTTTAATAGAAAAAATAATAATCAAATTTCAAATTTCATAAAAAATAAAAATAAAATAAAAAAAAATAAAAAAAAATTAATTTTTTTTAATTGTAAAATAATTTAGAAATTTGAAATTTGAAATAAATTTTTTTTACCGTTCATGAATAGTAAAAAAAAAATAAATAAATAAATAAAAAAATTTAAAATTCAAAATTCAAAAAAATTTTAAGTTAATAAGAAATAATATAGCATGAATAGTAAAATAAAATTACCGTTCATGAATAGTAAAAAAAATTAAAAATTAAAAACTTAAATTTTTTTTAATATAGTGTAAATAGTAAAATAAAATTACCGTTGAGAAATAGTAAAAAAAAAAAATTAAAATTTTAAAATAAAAATAAATAAATAATCTAATGTAAATAGTAAAATAAAATTACCGTTCATGAATAGTAAAAAAACAAATTAAAAAAAAAAATAAAGCTTACTTTTTAATTTTCATTTAATTTTAATTTTTATTTAAAATCTTAATTTTATTTTAATAAAAGTAATAATAAAAATGAATAAAAACAAAATAAAAAAAATCAATTTTTATTCTTATTTTATTTTCCTTTACCTTTTTCAATTTTATTTTATTTTATTTTTATTTTATTTTTGTTTATTTTATTTTATTTTATTTTATTTTATTTTACTTTATTTTATTTTATTTTATTTTATATCAATTTTAATTTAATTTTTTTTTTATTTTTTTTTATTATTATTATTTTTTTATTTCTCTCTTAATTTTTATTTAACTTAATTAACTTAGATTTTTCATTAACTTAATTAACTTAGATTTTTAGTTTACTTAACTTAATTAACTTAACTTTTTAATTAACTTAGATTTTTTTTTAACTTAACTAACTTAGATTTTTAACTTAGCTTTTTAATTAACTTAACTTAATTAACTTGAACTTTTTAATTAACTTTGATTAACTTAGTTTTTTTTAATTAATTTAGATATTTTTTTTACTTAACCAACTTAGCTTTTTAATTAAATTAGATTTTCATTAACTTAATTAACTTAGATTTTTACTTAACTGAACTTAATTAACTTAATTTTAATAGCATGAAAAGTAAAGATCTAAGGGAGTTCTGTCTAGGAGACTAGTTCTTGGAAGCCTTTGTGCCACTAGTCTTTCCTGGGAACGTTGCTCTGTCTAGGAGGATGGTATTTAAGGAGCCTTTGCCCCACCATTCTTTCCTGGGAGCACTCTTGGTTAATACTAATTATGTTATTTTAAACCTTAAAAAAAAATAAAAAATAAAAAATTTGAAACTATCTCAAAAATTTTAAAGTTTTAATCTCAAGAGTTAGTTTCTTTGCTTGATCTAGGTACAATTGTGTTATGATGCCTTAATTATTTGATTTGCACCTAGATGTGGGTTATCTAAAACCCTCAAGCATGCCCTTAGTTTTTGGTACAGAAAAATTTAAAAGTCAATAGGGCATGTTTGAAACAGTATAGGTAGACAACATTGTCTTACTTGTAGGTATGATTGACTCAATGATGAGGGGACATTGAGTTTACTTAAGAGGTAATCCCCAAGTTACGTCTTGCTAAGACGTTAAACTAAGCGCTGGATGGGAGGCAACCCATCATTTTAGGTAATTTTTTGTTATTTATTTTATTTACTTAATTTGATTGTTCATTTTAGTTTAATAATTTTTAAATTGTTAAAACTAAAAATATTTGTTGAGATGTTAGAAGTTTACAGCGATCTGTCTGTATACACTTTAATAATGAATATGATGGATGCACCTGCATTTCTCCATTACTACTTACACATTCTCAGGAAATAGGTAATCTTTCTTCTCTTTTCTCTTTATCTTTAATTTACAGTTGTTACATTGAGGACAATGTAAGTTCTAGGTTGGGGGTGGTGAAAAGTTACCATGCTTAATTAAAAAAAAAAAGATTTAACAATTTAAAAATTAAAAAAAAAATTTAAATATTTTCTCACAAAAATTTATCATTTCTTTAAATCAAATTTAAGTAAATAATTAAGTCTTTTGTACTGTTAGATTAATTTTTGAAAACATATCATGAAATATTTTGTAATTATTTTTGATAATTAGTTAGTTTTTGTCATAACTAGTATTTCTTGATAAAATGTGGAAATTATATTAAACCCAAAATCGGTGTTTATGAATTTTTTTTTAGTGGAGACTACCCTTGTGAGATATAATTTGAGCCTAAATTCTTTTATTCAGAGTGAAATATATTTTTTCTACTCCAAACACATTTCTTATTTATTCAAATTTTTAGATGATCTCTATAGGTATTAGCATTGAATGTATGAATTTTTTTCTCATCTTAATAGAGTATCATATATTTTATTATTATTTTTGTTTAGATTAAATGATTTGAGTAGAAATTGATAGTATATGCTTATATCTCATTTATGCATGACTGCTACAAAAACAAAAAGACATATCTGGGGTTACCTAAACCAAGATCAAACAGAAAAGCCACAAAATTAACCACTCACCAAAATCCAAAAAAAATGTACAATCTGTACATGGGTTGACTCTCTAAAAAAATACATATATTGAAAAAAAAAAAATATCTTCAGAAAAAAAATAGAGAGATAAAAAATTATAGTATCATCTACATACTATGACCCACATTGCCTACAAAGTTGTGAGTAAAGGCTAATTACAAAAGAAATATATAGGAAGTAATTCCCTAAAAAGTCATTGCAATTTCTTCATTTGTAAAAAGTATATATCTTGAAATTCTTTCTTAATGAGTTTGATTTATGCATTAAAATAATTTTTATATATGATATCTTTATAATTTATACATTCGATTCCTTTCATGAGATCAATGTTAAAATAACACTTTGAGCCTTTATTCTTTATACATATGCGAACCTATTAGTTCATTTCTATACATCAACTCTTTCGCATATAAATTAGTATGAGTGTTTGAAGCCATAGGATTCAGTGCTTTGAAAGTATTGACTTGTGAGGAATAGAGTCGAAGCGAATTCTGATTCATGACACTGAAATTGGGTAAAATTAAATTGATACATTTTTGAAATGAAATATGAAAATGATTTTCGACTAATTATTATAATAAAATCATGATTGTTTAAAGAGATTAAAATAACTTATGCTTGAGATTTTAATTATGATCTTAAAGGAGATTAAAAAGTATGAGATATTTTTGTGATATGTTGTTTTCTTTTATTCTTAAATTAATTATTGATTGTGTTGTAATTGTAGTTTTTGATTTGATTGTTTTTATAGTTTCTTTTGATTTTTACAGTTAGTTCAATGTTTGTGGGTATCATTACTGAAAACCCTCACGAGACTCAAACTCGTCCACTAGGGCAACCTAGGGGTTTAACGGCTTGTTGCATAGGCTAAATGCAACCGTTTCAATCCACGAAAGTGATTTAGGATAGTTTAATTTTTAGTTTTTATCGCTTCTCTTGCTAAGGGACTAGCAAGAAGCTGGTTGGGGGTTGTGATGAGTGCTCAAAAAGCACTAAAATAACCATGATTTTATGCACATTAATTGATTAAAAATATATATATTTATATGTTTTATCATATATTTATATAAATTTGTCTTTTTCGGAATCACGGGTATTTTTATTGTTTTTCAGGTATTTTGGCTTAAAAACGCAACTTAAAAACTCAAAGAGGAATACTGGAAGCAATACATCACAAATATATTAATAAATAAATGCGGAAAGGTCGACAAATATGGAAAAATTGGACAAAATGGGTCAAAAAGGTCAAAAATGTCAAAAAGGAGAAAAACGCGCCGCCGCGCCGCCCGGCCGCCGCCCCAAGCAGCAGCGCGCGACACTGTTCATCCGCGGTTACTGTTCATCAGACTCGGCACTGTTCATACCCCGGTACTGTTCATCAGACTCGGCACTGTTCATCCGCGGGTACTGTTCATCCGCGGGTACTGTTCATCAGACTCGGCACTGTTCATACCCGGTACTGTGCAGCCGCCCCATGTCATGCTGACGTCATCAAATGACGTTAGCAATCAATAATCCGCGTTTTTACATTTTTTTAACATTTTTTTCTCTACTTTTTCTCTCCATCCTCACCTATAAATACCCCTCTTCCCTTCACTTCAAAATACACCTTCAAAACACACTTCTCTCTTATTTCTTTCTCTCTTTTCTTAGATTTTTAGGATTCTTTAGTTTTTCTTAGTTTTTCTTATGTTTTCTTAGTTTTTAGCTTTTCTTAGTTAATTTCTCTTAGATTTAGAGTTCTTCCCTTTTTGGGAAGAACTAGTTATGTTTTTGTAATATTTTAGCTCTTTGATTCAATAAATGGGAGTGCAAATTCCGCTCGGAGTTTTTCCAGCAACGGGAATAGCGTCGAAGTTCTGTAAGGATTTTATTTTCTTTACAGTTATTTTTATGCTTTATTCTTACATGTTATATTTAATTTGTCTGTGGTTAAATTTAACTGTGCTGGCTGTTTAGTAAACATGATGTAATAATGATGTTGTTATGCTTGCGAAATATTAAATAGGTAAAAATCTCTAAAATGAATTGATTTTGTTTTTATTCATGATTTTATATTAAGAATGTTAGAGAGAAATATATTATTTTTCATTACAAACTTAAACCTGAAAATTAGATTTTAAGGTTTAGTTATCCGGTCTGATTTAGAGTAGTGCTCTTTTATTTGATGGTACAATCGCCCGGTAGTTAGAGTGAAGCTCTATTTCAAAATTTTTTTATAAGAATTATTATCTGAAAATGTATTGACGACATGTTTTCAGTAGTGGTTTTAAAACTTGAAAGTTAGTACTCGGATAACTAAATTCTTAGGTTTAATTTGGACACCTTGAATAAAGTTTAAACTGTCTAACCCCACCAAAGGTGGCATTTAAATGGTTCATTTTCAATCTCTTAGAAAAAGGAATTAATTTAATTAGGCAAATTAGTTATCAACCCCACCCATAGGTGTTAATTGATTTGTTTAGTTAACAAAGAATATCTAACCCCACCAAAGGTGGTATTCATACAAAAAAGGGAGAATCAATAAATATCAATTCATATCTTTAATAACCTAGATAATATGAGCAAGCATAATTAACTTAGTTATTATATCCATAAATACTCCGTCATTATAAATGATAAAATTTGCATGAATGTTTATTGAATCTATGTTTATTTTTATGTAAGTAGATTAAAAACACAAAAACCCCAAAATATCGTGACAGGATGTTTAGGATTTAATTTCGTTATTAAAATTTTGAATAATAAATTAAAAACCACATACATTCCTTCCTTAGATCGACCTTGGGAGTATACTTATCATTTTCTTCGAAATGATTCGTGCACTTGCGAGAGTTTTATAAATATTAAAACCAAAGTATTTGCGGGAATCGGCGATGCCGGTTTTCGTTCATCAAATATAGTGAATTAATTTAGCGAGGTGTGTCTATACGGAGCTCAGAAGAGATGTATGGATAAAATTAGAAGTTTTCGTTTGACAAATTAAATTTACTAAAAAAATATAAATCAAGAGAAAATAATATGATTCGAGTGCATTAATTTGGTGAAGAACTACAATCCTAGAATTTTCTTTTATTTTGTTATAAAACTCTTTAGTTAACTTGTTCCAATTAACGATTTTTTTGGACAAAATCAGCGTGAAAAATTTTAGTACTTAACAAACTGTAGTGACAAATCTCCGTGGGAACTATACTTTACTTATCAAATTTTATTACCTGTGACCGTATATACTTGCACGTTTTATGTTCTCTAAAAAAGACAACAAGGAGCTCTCATCGTTTCTAGAATCCATGTAGACATATTCGCGTGGACCCCTACAGACATATTAGGAATTGATTCACAGGTCATAACCCACCGACTAACCGTTGACCCAGAAGTCAGACCCATCTGACAGCGGAAATGAAAGTTCCATAGAGAGAAAAATGAGGTAATCAAATAGTGCATCGTCGCCCTCAAAATGGAAGGGGTAATTAGGGAAGTCGAATACTCCTCGTGGCTATCAAATGTGGTACTGGTCAAAAAGGCGTGTGGTGTGTCCTTCATGTGCGTAGCCTTCACTAACCTAAACAAGGCATTCCCCAAAGACTGTTTCCCCCTCCCAAGCATTGACCAATTGGTAGATGCCTCTTTTGAATTTGGTTTGATGAGCTTCTTAAACCTATATTATGGGTACCATAAAATCAAAATGCACCCCGATGATGAAGAAAAAAATTCTTTCATAACTGAAGAAGGAACGTTCTATTACACAAGAATTCCATTTGGATTAAAGAATGTAGGGGCAACATATCAATGCCTCGTCAACAAAATGTTCGAAAGACAGTTGGGCACGAACCTAGAAGCATACATCGATGATATGGTGGTTAAGTCAACTAAACCCTTGGACCATATTAGAGACCTACAAGAGATATTTGAAGTAATACGAAGGTATGACATGAAACTTAACCCAAAAAATGCATTTTTGGAATGGCTGCAAGAAGATTCCTAGGGTACCTCGTATCAGTAAGGGGAATAGAGGCCAATCCTAACAAAATACAGGCACTGATGAATATGAAGCCACCTGCTAATCTCAAGGGTATACAACAACTTAATGGAAGGATAAGGGCTTTGAGCAGATTCATTGCTAAAAGCACGACTGACTTTTGGAACGAGGATTGCAGTACAACCTTTGAAGAAATAAAACAATACCTCAGTAATCCCCTTATCCTGGCTAGCCCTCATATAGGAGAGATCATTTATCTATATTTGGCCATCACACACCAGACGTGCAGTGTCATGCTAATAATAGAAAGAGAGAAAATGCAACACCCTACTTGGCCCCGACATCTTGTGCATAGCCTTTAAAGAAGTAGAAAGAATAATGTCTGAAGCACACGAGGGAGATTGTGGTTTGCACTCTGGTGGTAGAAGGCTATCCCAGTAGATTATGAGACAAGGTTATTATTACCCCACCATGCTGAAGGATTGCATTAAATATGCTCAAAAATGTGACAAATGTCAAAGATTTGGCGCCCTAACCCACACACCTCTTAATTCCATGGTCAGAGTAGTGAGCCCTTGGCCTTTCTACAAATGAGGACTCAATATTGTAGGACCTTTGCCCATGAGCACAGACCAGAAAAGGTTTCTCTTGGTCTTAACAGACTATTTTTCAAAATGGATCGAATGAGAAGCCCTAGCAAGAATTCGAGAGGATGAGGTCATCAAATTCATATGGAAGTTCATAATTTGTCGATTCAATCTCCCCAAAGAGTTGGTTACAGATAACGAGTGACATTTCACGGGTCGAAAATTAAAAGCATTCGCCTTTAAATACAATATCAAGATAGGCCACTCAACGCCCTATTACCCTCGGCTAATGGTCAAGCAGAATCCTCCAATAAGTTACTCATCAATTTATTAAAGAAAAAGTTGGAACACTATACATTAACACATATTGCTCTGATTGTTCATTATTAAAATTAGTAATTATTACACACTACTAATTCTGGCCTTCATTCATAATATATATATACACTATAAACTCTTCAACTTCTTAGACATACGACCAGTATCGCGATCACTATTTTCCTCAATTAAAGGTAATAGTTTGGCCTAAATCTCGACAACTTTCTCACGTGCATATATTACCGGTTCAGGGTGTGTTTCCATCATGAAAAGTAGCCATCGCTCCAAATCCTCGGTAACCTCCATAACCTTGAGAAAAACACTCTCAGAGTACTTCATATAAAAACTTGCCCAATGCGATTTTCGGTCAACAAGAGTGGCCATACTAACCATAGTCCTATTTTCTCGAGCTTGGGCTTGGATTAATTGCTCCTTATAAGCAACAATTTCACACCGTATCTCTTTAGTATCACACTTTAGTTTCAAGACCTCAACTTTAAGAAAATTAACTTTGTCCTCAAGCCTACCATTATCAATACGAAATGCCCGAACTAGCCGTCTATTTGTCCGATCAGAATCCATAAGGCACAAACAGAAAATGTAGAGTCACCAGATTATTTCTCAAAAAAGGGAATCAAATTTGTTATTCTCCAACCCCTTTTTATAAGAAAGGAAAATTAAATAAATCTTATTTTTTCTCTCTTTCCTTACATAAAGGACAAAAGGTAGGTCAACATCATAAATAGTCAAATTAATCCATTTATTTAGTATTGTTCACAAGTACAAGTAAAAGCTCACGTCTATAAAAGCCACAAAGACATCGAGCTTTAAAAAAAAGCGCTCAAGAATCAATAGTCCCTACCCCGGGAACATCACAGCCATATTCACCACCAGAGGAGCCCAACCCTTCCCCCTCATCCTCAGCCGAGTAGGCTTGATTATAGGGCGGTGTAACGGGGATATCTAGAATGCGATAGTAATATTCCCACAAATCTTTTCTTTTAACCTTGTCTTAAAAGTCTCCATCGCTAGCTCATATGCACGCTCGACACTAGACTTGAGCTTCTGTGCCATAACATCCACGTCAGCTTTGGATTGACATCCCGCCTCCATAAAAGAGGCCTTAGCCTATTTGCACACCTCTCCCGTCCCCTCCACCAGCTCGCTCACTCACCGAACACTTGCATTAAGCTCAGAGACTGCCTTTTTCAGCTTTTCCTCCTTATTAATACTCTCGCTCTCCCACTTTGCTGCTCTCGCAAGTAGAGCAATGTATTTCGAGCACAAGGATGCATGAGCCTGTGTCTCCTCAACAAGCTTGAGCTTTAAATAACCCACATTGTGAGCTCTATCGAAATCATAGTTCAACATTAACTACATAAAAAAAGTGAAAGAGGTTAATCAAACAAGAATTCAGCTCACACTACAAAGCACTAAATAATACAAAGAAAAATTATAATGCACTTGACACAACTGATGGCGAATGATTTCACCAACATTGGTCCCCTGGAAAATAGCCACGAGCTACTCCTTGCACCCTTCCATGGAAATGTGGCTTGTACAGCGATCAAGGTACTTAGGTGCTAAGATCCGATTAAGCATGACCTCATCAGCACCAGCAGTTAGGTCCTCAATAATAGCCTTCCACCTCCTCAAATCTCTTAAAGGATTGCTAGGATCTATAGGGATAGTGAGGGGAGTGGAGGTCCCGGGGTGCTTTGGAAAATGAGGACGAATATTCACAGGCTTGATGTCATAGGCGGTTTCATCGGCCCCAACCTTATTTTTTTTCTTCAGAGAAGAGGTACGACCTTCATGAGTAGATTTACCCCTCTTCTTACCCATTAAGGTCCTTTCCACAAGAGTAGGACATCTACCGATCGGTGAGTCAGTTCCTCCCGATGCCACCTTGCTCTTCATCTGAGAAAAAAGTTGATCAGTGGTCAAATCCATGCGGTTTTTCGAATAATATTAAAAAAATATGGTTTGAGCACCTTACAAAAACATGTATATATATATATATATATGATAAAAGGGGGCTCAAAGAAACTAATGGTCACCATCCTCCTACACCACTTCGAAACATCCCTCAAAATCTATAGAATGAGTGTGACGTTTAGTAGAAGCCCGAGCACTAGAGGAAGCTCAGGGTTTGTGAATCATCCTAAGAGGAGGCTCTATGGAACCTTGCCTCATTAACCCACATGCAACAAAACACGGAGTATTAAAAGGGCCCTCCAGTTCGTTCTCTCAGGAAGATAGTTTTGGATATCAGCTAACCTCTACTTCGCATCAAGACTCAAGGTCGTGATCAAAGAGGCCATATTCCTAATCATGACCTTAGTATCATTCTAGAAACGTCTTACCAATCTAGTATCACTTGTAGGGGACTTATACTGACTTGACAAGTAGAAAAAATATTCTTTTCAATTTTTCTCGTTTTTAGGAAGCGACACATTCACCCCACAATCCTGTTTCATCGACATATACACCCTCTACGGATCTGTGGGGTTCTATTTCAAAACATACGCCTCTAAATTGACCCTAAGTTCTTGACATATAAGGGTTAGGAAGAGTAGGTATCTCCATCCATTAGGCATCAATTACCCTGGTGCAAGCTGCATCCTAGCCAAAAATTTCCTTATGAGGGGATACAAAGGAAATCTTACCCCTAGCATAAAGCTTTCTCATGAAAAACCATCCACCCAATCGGAGGTGCATCACTATCACGTGCCCCCTCAAAGGGAATCATATCTGAACTAAATGAGAGATGTCATAGGTCTTCCTTATTCTCTCTTCATCCTGGGGAAATAAAGCATAAGTCTTAGTAACGGCCACCCAACCCCTAACGCGACCTGTCAGTTGGCTAGATCCTATATTTCTGTTTTTTCTCCTCCAAGTCTATATAAATTTTCATTAAGAAGATGGAAAATAGGTGGAACAGTTAACCGAGCACTTGTAGAAGAAAGACAAGGAATAGCTACAAGAGAAAAAAATAGATGAACTGAATAACTAGGGATATTGAGTTTACATAAATGTTGAAATCCCCCAAAGCAACGTCTCATTAAAAATGATAAAAATAGTCTTGAATGAGAGGTAACTTATTAATTATTTATTTATTAATTTTTTTTATTTTTGTATCTTATTTATTGTGATTCTATGCATGTTTAATGATAATATAGATTTGTATTTTCTTTAAACCATTAATTTTATATTATCAAGTTTTTGGTGCCATTAATATTATTTATTTATTGCTTTAATTGGGAAATGGGTTTTAGGGTTCATGGTAGTGAAGGTAAAAATAAGATGTGTATATAAACTGAACCCTTTCGATCTTTCAAGATTAATGTTATCAATCGACATTTATATTTTTATCGATCAATAATAATGTCGATGGATCAACAATAATAATTTTTGAAAATTGCAAAACTCACTTGTAGGCCTATATTTACTCAAACTTTTCACATAAACACTAAAAAATAAAAAAAATTAAACAAGGATAATATATATATATATATAAGTTAAGGTAGTAGATTTATTTTAACATAAATTTCACTCAAATAATCAATTTTGAGATAAAATTATTTTTTAACAAAATTGAATTATTCACAGTATATATAAGTATTCTGATAAAACACACATACATTCTTCAATATATATGATGATATATTGACAATCCATCAAGGTGAGATAAATATTAAAACTACAACAATATGTCAATTAGTCAATTTATGATAGTTATGAAAGATTTAAAGATACAAGCATCAATTATCATGAAAAAAATTCAGTTGAATTCATACTTACATATAATAAAAATTTCTTATTAAGAGAGAATTTCATTGATTAATAATATTTTTTTTGAATTCTCTCTCATTATTTATATAAGAGATTGGTTATTTATTTTTCTTTTTGTATAACTATTTGGGGCACTTTCTTTTGCGTAAATTTTATTTTTTTGTATATAGCCATTTTCTTTATCATATTATTTTTCTTTTGCGAAAGAAATATGCACATGTTAATATACTAAATATGATGATTTTCACACTAATTGTGAGGTAACCCTCTCTGCTCACTACAATAACTTTCACTTATCACAATAGGTAGTCCTCTCAAAATTAGGTGTCTCTATAACAACATTTTATATACTTAAAAATATATTTCAACCATAATTTTTACAATCAAGGTAATTTCAAACCCTAAAATCTCACATAAATAATTATAAATTTCAAGAATGACATACTTATGTGTCCAGTAAGTATCTGAGTGAGTTCTTGTTAAATATCAACCGCCATATGTATGGAAGAATATAAATGCACATAACAAGATACTCAATTGTAAAATGAATAATTAATTAAAGTAAATCAAATTATGTAAAATTTAAAAATTTATTTCAATGTTAAAACAATTATACTCCCTTTAACATTTTTTTAAACTAACAAATTTTAAATATACCAAAGCAAAATTAAAAATCAAACAATTAGAATAAAAAATTAAATTAACAAAATAAAATGCTCACCTAGGATCAATCAAGCACAAAATAAAAATTCCTAGGTGAAAAAGAGATGGTTGATTGATCGAAAAAATATAATCTTTCCTAGCCCATATTTTCTTGAATTTTGGTTTCATAATATCATTAGGTTTGGTTTCAATTGATTTAATTATTTTTGAATTGTTCTTGTGTTTATCCTTATTTTTGTTTTTATTTTCCTTTTTCATCATTGGTAGAGATGTAGCATACATGTATGGATGATGGAAATCAATTCCAAAATATCGAGCATGAAAAGCTTATTAAAATATGGATATTTCACAAGAAATCTATAATAAGGTATAATATGACATTTCTTACCACAATTATGACAAAGATGCATAAATTTAACATGCTTTTCAATTATAGGTGTAACTTTTTTTTAGTACAATAAGTAATATTAGGAGTAGGATTAGAAGGTCATACCAAATTAGTTATTGATGTCAAAGGTGTATCATGTAAGGAAGACATGTTTGAAGGTTTTACAAATTCAGTTGATTTTGAAGAAGATGGAATGGTGTGCACATCTACATATCCTAACCTTCTCTTATCTTCAGCTGACTTTCCATAATCAAGAACTTTGTTATGCATTTCATTTCGAATGGTTAGCCTTTTATGGCTTCCTTAAGATTGTTCAAGTTCTTGTATCAGATTTTGTTTTTTCTTGATCTAAACCTACAAGACTCGAAATCAAAGCATTAGCATGTTCAGACAGATCAAGATTATCTTTTTTCAGTATCGATGAATTTACTTCATAGGATTTGAGTTTATCATTCAATTTAATTACTTCTACAAACAATTTATCTTTATCTCTTTTTCATATTACAAACTCTCAGAACACTTCTTCTGTACTAGCGACATTAAGTTTTTTAAGTAAGAATTCAACGTCACTTTTCTCATTATCTGAATTAGTATCAGACATACTAGAGTATCTATCAGTTGTTGTAGCAAATGCTAGAAAGTTGGTGTTACTGTTTTCTTAATCAACCGAATATTTTCACAATTAGAAAGTATAACGTTAAAGGCTCTTCCAATTTGGTTCTTCTTGTTTTCACAATGACCTATGAAGTGACCCAAACCCATACATTCAAAACATTGAGGTCCAGTGGGTTTAGATGTCTAACCATCAGAACTTTCATATTTTAGTTCTTTTAGATTATGATCCTTTTGACGATATGATCATCCTTTGTTTTAGGGATTCTTTTTATTGAAGCTTCTGTTCAGTGTTATGGTTAAGAATATTAGTTCTACATCTTTGTTGTCACCTTCTTCAATAATAGTAGTTTTGACAACAACACCTTTGTTTTTTATGGAAGGATGAAAACTCATCTCAAAAGTGAGAATTGAACCAACTAGATCCTTAATTTTAATGGTGTTCACATCTTTGATTTTATCTATAGAAATGGCTTTTGTGTGGAATCCATATGGTAAAGAACACAATATTTTACTAACCAACCTGAATTTCTCAATTTTCCCATCAAGATTAGGAGAAAAGTTAGCAATATCACTTAATTAGCATAAAATTCAAAAAGGTTTCAACTTCTTTTATCTTAAGATTTTCAAATTGATTACCAAGCATAAGAAGTTTAGTTCTTTTAACTTGTGTGGTTCTGTCATAGGTAATATCTAAAATATCTCAAGTATGCATATCAGTATCAACATGTTAAATACGACAAATTCATTAGTAGACACAACACTAAAAATAACATTAATATTTTTTTCTTACACTTATTACTAGTTTTATCTTCAGTGGTCCAATCTTTTCTAGGCTTAATAGTGACTATATTATCTTTGATAACCGTAGGTAGTTCCAAACCATAAAGCATAGAGTTCTAGACATTCTCATCTATAGACCATAGAAAAGCTCTCATACTAGCCTTCCAATATAGGAAATAAGACCAATCAAAGTACTATGCACAGGTTATAGACGAATGTTCTCTTAAATTATCAATAACAAGGTTTTAGGCAAATAAATTGTATCTAGTGATCGGTTTTGATACCAAATAAAAGTTACATTTAGTTATTGATCTAATTAGCTAGAAGGGTGAATAAATAATCAATGGAATTATGACAAATTAATTTTTTTGCAAATGGTCAGGCATGCAATCATGTGTAAATAAAGTAAAGTGAAAATATAAATCAACACACGAGATTTTTAGATAGATTACATCCATACTGATGTATGAGGGCCAACAAGAACTCTATCCATGAGTAGAAAACATTATTATGTCACTTTTGTTGATGACTTCTCCAAAAGAGTTTGAGTGTGTGATGAGTGCTCAATAAAATTACGTTTTAAGCGAAAATACCTAAAAAACAATAAAAATACCCGTAATTCCAAAAAGACAAATATATATAAATATATGATAAAATCATATAAATATATATATTTTTAATCAATTAATGTGCATAAAATCATGGTAAATTTAGTGCTTTTTGAGCACTCATCAATGTATCACATAAATAAGAATGATGAAGTGCTAGGAATTTTTCTCAAGTGGAAGAAGATGATTGAGACTTAGACTGGTAGAAAGATCAAGTGTCTGAGGTCTGATAATGGCACTGAGTACACAAACGATCCATTTATGAAAGTTTGTGAAGAAGAAGGGATAATGTGACACTTCACTATTCGAAAAACACCACAATAGAACGGAGTTGCAGAACTTGTGATTCAGATTTTGTTGGAGAAGGTTGGGCGTATGTTGTCAAATGCTGGGTTAGGCAAGAAATATTGGGTTGAGGCTGTGACATATGCATGCTATGTCGTCAACCGTCTATCATCGTCTGCTCTTGAAGACAAAATGACTATGGATGTATGGTTTGGAAAACCTGCTAGAGATTACGATTTCTTACATGTGTTTGGTTCTATTACATACTACTATGTAACAGAATCAAAGTTGGATCCAAGAGCTAAGAAAGCTATTTTTTGGGGATCCTTTTTTGGTTCTAAGGGATATCGACTATGGTGTCTTGAAATGAAAAAAAGATAATCTTCAATAGAAATGTTACCTTTGATGAATCTGTCTTGTTGAGAAAGGTAACTGAGAAGATTGATGACATTTTGGAGCAAGTGGAGAAAACTCTAAAACATGTGGAGTTTGAAAGTAAAATTATTATTCCAGTTAGGGAAGATAAGATAGAAGTTGATCCTCCATTGATAGGAAATGAATCAGATGAAGAGGTTTTAACCTAAGAACCTCCACAACAACAAGAAAAACTGTAGTTGATAGGTCACGACGACAAAATGTCAAGGTGCTTGCTCGATACAAAGATTTTGAAGACCTACTTGCTCAGTTTAAGAATATGGTGGCCTAGGCACTTTTAGTTGTGCATGATGATGTTCCTTCCATATATAAAGAAGCAATGAGGATCCCTGAAATTGATAGATGGAAAGAAGACATGGAAATTTTTTTGCTATCCTTTCAGAAGAATAAGACATGAAATTTGACACAACTACCTAAGGATAAAAAGGTAATTGGCTTCAAATGGATGTTTGCAAAGAAAGAAGGATTTCCTAACAAAGATGTGTTTGCTACAAGGCAAGGTTGGTGGCTAAGGGCTACGCTTAGAGGGAAGGAATCAATTATAATGAAGTATTTTCTCTAGTTGTAAAACATTCCTGCATTAGAATTTTGTTGGCCTTGGTAGCATATTTGGATTTGAAACTAGTTCAACTTGATTTGAAAATCACGTTTCTACATAGTGACTTGGAAAAAGGAAATCTATATGTCTCAAGGAGAAGGGTTTAATGTTGTTGGTAAAGAGATTTGGGTTTGCAAAATGAACAAATCGTTCTATGTATTGAAGCAATTTTCGAGGTAGCGGTACAAACGATTTGATCAGTTTATGTTGCAGTAGAAGTATATTATAAGTACACATAATCATTGTGTGTATTTTTGCAAGCTATAAGATGAGTCTTTCATCTATCTCCTATTATATGTCAATAATATGTTGATTACATTGAATTGCCAAGCAGAAATTGAAAAATTAAAGGCTTAACTAAATTAGGAGTTCGAGATGAAAGATCTGGGGTACTCCGCTTGTTTATCATTTCAAGATTAGTGCTCAATTATCTCGTAAGAATGAGAATACATGGTAAAGGTACTATATACAAATGCGGTTGATAACTTGATGTATACAATGGTGTGTACAAGACTTGACATTTCACATGTAGTTGGTGTTGTAAAGAGGTACATGCATAATCCTGGTAAAATACATTGGTTGGTTGTGAAATGAATTCTATAGTATATTCTAAATACTATAGATGTTGGTTTAGTATTTCAATAGGATAATACCATTGGTCAATGTGCAGTCAAATATTGTAATTCCGACTATGCAGGAGATTTAAATAAGCGTTGGTCAACTACTAGTTATGTGTTTACTCTTGCTAGAGCTCCAGTTAGTTGGAAGTCTACCTTGCAATTTGTCTACTATAGAGATAGAGTATATGGTAGTTACAGAGGCTGTGAAGGAAGTTATTTGATTACAAGGTTTGCTTGAAGACTTGGGAGTTGGTCAAAAACATATTAAGGTGTTTTGTGATAGTTAGAGTGCTATTCATTTAACAAAGAACCAAGTCTAATATGCAGGTACAAAACACATTGATGTTCTTTATCATTTCATGCAAGAGATTATTGAAGAAAGTGAAATATTAGTTCAGAAGATCAGTACTACAGAGAATCTTGCAGATATGATAACCAAGGTGGTAATAACAATCAAGTTCAAACATTGTTTGGACTTGATTAACATTTTATAAATCTGAATTGACACTGACGTCGTTGATCTAATGATTGAAAAAATCATTTGAGAATCACTAAGTCGCTAAGGTGGAGATTTGCTTTATAACTCATTAGTGAGCAAATTGGAGAAGTCCAACATTGGTTAGGAATGAAGATAAGTGTTGTATTTTGAGCTATAAATAAAGTCCTCCTCTACTATTTGTAAACATCCCAAAATTTGTAAATCTTTCTCTTTTTTGTAAGGGTAATTAATTAGTTCAATTTTGCCCAATTAATTGTAATTTTGAAATTAATCCATTTGGAGATAGTGAAAGTGTTCAACGACGCCCGAAGACCTAGGTAACATTTATATCAAACTTCGTTAAATTTTTGGTGTTTTTATTTTTCTGTTTTAATATATCTGCTTTATTTTATTTTAACATTATATTTCCAATAACATTATTTTGTCTTATTTTTTTGGATTAGTTTGAGTTCTATTTATTTAAATCATAAATAAATAATAACTACTTAGAATAGAAAAAATATACTCGATTTTTTTAACAGAGTAAGATGGCTTAGATTTGAAGTTAAGTCTACAATATTATCTATATAAGCCCTAAATATTCACTTTTCAAGCTAAAGTAAATAATTTGAACAAAAAAGTCATTGAAATGGAAAAGCTATTGCTTAGTACTATGGTGGCAAATCAGGTAATTAAAAACTGATGTTTACCTTTCAAACAAGTTTATACTTACCATAAGAAATACTTACTGTACAGAAGAGATATCTTGGCTTAGCATTTTGCATTCATGAGATGGAAAGTGATTTTTAATTCTAATAATAGATCCACCATGTCGAGAAGAATATCAACATTTGGTCTAGGTTTGTTTGTCATTGTTATTAAATGTTATCTTTCAACATTTTGTTTTTATTTTATTTTGAGTTAAAATAATTTAATTGTATTTAATATCTTATATGCAATTTATTTTAATTTTTAATCAATTCAATTCAATATTACTATATATATTTATCTATGTTGTGTGTAAAAACTAATTTTTCAAAAGAATGTCTTCAAATGCATTACAATATATTATAAATAAAAACAATGTATAATAATTTGTGACTTTTTTTATGAGTATAATAAATATATAAAAATAGTATTTTATAAGTGCCATAATAACTTTATTTATTGCATCCTTAAGTAATCAAATATGGTATTCTTAGCATTTTAATAATGTTAGTAAGAACTAATTCTGATGTTTTAAATTGTGGTTAACTAATTTTTCTGGGGTTTCATTGAAACCAACAAAAAATTATAATGATATTTTAAAAATGTCATAAAACATTATATAACATTTAAAAAATTTCATCTATGATTATATTTGTGACATTTTAAAATAGGCGTAAATTTTTAATAATGAATTGTGATATTTTTATTATCATTTATAAAACACCAAGAATGATTTTATTTATGGTATTTTAAAAGCACCACAAATTATATATTTTGTATTTCAAAAATGGTGTTAAACATGATCAATTAGTGGTAATTTTGACATTATCTGTTACATTCGAAAAATGCTATAAATGTGTAGACCTTCTTGACGCATTGCGACAAACGACGTTTTCTAAAAATGTTTATCTGATTTTTTTTTTTTAGTGTCGTAAAAAAAATGTCAATTGTTGTGGTGTTAAGTATTTTTTGAAAATGTGTGTCAACAAATGTCAATTAAATTTATGATGTTTATGGTGGGGAGTGATGGTTTGGAAATGAGGTTATTTAATTTTAATTTTATTAAATAAGTGAGTCATTTAAAAATTTAAAAATAAGAATGAAAAAAATCATACAACATAGAACAAGAATTTAATAGCGCGACCTCCCGGTGAACCTAAACTGTAATCCTTGACCGTTGAATGTTTGCCTTCCTTAGTTAGGTTAATGTATTAATATCCTACAAAAAAAAAAAAAAAAAAACAAAAAAACGGTTTACTCCGTGTGTGGTTATTTGATGGGCAAACACACCAAACTCAATATGGTCAGGTGCCATCCAGGCGGCAGCCAATGAAGTGGTTGGAATATGTGATTACCATACAAAGGGCAATTAGTCAATCACGTGATGTTTAGTTCTCAACTACCCTCTTAGTCTTATATGTACATATAAATAGAACCATCAAGTTTGGTCACAAAATATAGCAAAACTAGTATAAGAGAACCTTAGCATATCAACCACCACCAATATAATATTAGCTAGTATTAATTGGGCCTAAGCAGCTATCTAGCCATTTTGATAAAAATGGTGACAGTGAATGAAGTGAGGAAGGCTCAAAGGGCTGAAGGACCAGCCACAATCATGGCCATAGGCACAGCCACTCCACCAAACTGTGTTGAACAAAGCAAATACCCTGATTACTACTTTCGTGTTACTAACAGTGAGCACAAGACTGACCTCAAGGAAAAATTCAAGAGAATGTGTAAGATACTCTTCTCTTTCCTTTTCTTTTTATGTTATTTTTTATTTTACAATTAATTTGTATAATACAAGTTTATCTTATAATAGTCAAACGTTTATTTTAATACTTATATTATGTAAAAAAAATTCAATTTACTATTGTTATTTTTTGATTATAATTGATACCTATGTTATTATAATATTCTTTCAATCAACTATTTCATTAAAAAAAAATTAAAAAAATCTTTAATACTCATCTAATTTTTAATTCTAATATAGATGGGTTTTAAAACTTTAGATGGATATTGAGATTTGAGAAAAAATAATTTTTTTTAATTTTTGAATGAAATAGTTGATTGAGAGAGATTGTAATAAAATAAGTATTCAATTGCAATAAAAAATAACAAAAATTAAAAATTAAAAATCTTAACATAATATTTATTTGTATTTAAATAAGTATATTTAGATAATTTATTTATACACTGATTGTGTGCATTAGCTTGGAAAATTATGGCAGTATATTTAATTAATATATGTTTTTAATGAAATTTTGCAGGTGAAAAGTCTATGATTAAAAAAAGGTACATGTATTTGACAGAAGAGATACTTAAAGAAAACCCAAACATATGTGAATACATGGCACCTTCATTGGATGCTAGGCAAGATATGGTGGTGGTTGAAATACCAAAACTAGGCAAAGAAGCGGCCACCAAAGCTATCAAAGAATGGGGTCAATCAAAATCCAAAATTACCCACTTGGTCTTTTGTACCACTAGTGGTGTAGACATGCCTGGAGCTGACTACCAACTCACTAAGCTTTTGGGCCTAAGGCCATCAGTTAAACGCCTTATGATGTACCAACAAGGTTGTTTTGCTGGTGGTACTGTCCTTCGTTTAGCCAAAGATTTGGCTGAAAATAACAAAGGTGCTCGTGTCTTAGTTGTGTGCTCAGAAATTACTGCTGTCACCTTTCGTGGCCCAAGTGATACCCATCTTGATAGTCTTGTAGGCCAAGCCTTGTTTGGTGATGGTGCAGCTGCTCTTATAATTGGGGCAGACCCTGTGGTGGGTGTTGAGAAACCCTTCTTTGAACTTGTATCTGCTGCCCAAACAATTCTTCCTGATAGTGATGGAGCTATTGATGGGCATCTTCGTGAGGTTGGGCTTACATTTCACCTTCTTAAAGATGTTCCTGGCCTTATTTCAAAGAACATTGAGAAGAGTTTAGTGGAAGCTTTTCAACCCTTAGGCATCACTGACTGGAATTCTATTTTCTGGATTGCTCATCCCGGTGGCCCTGCAATTCTCGACCAAGTCGAACTCAAGTTGGGCCTTAAAGATGAGAAGCTAAGGGCCACAAGACATGTGCTTAGCGAGTTTGGTAATATGTCTAGCGCATGTGTTTTATTCATTTTAGATGAGATGAGGAAGAAGTCTCTTGAAGATGGGCTTAAGACTACAGGTGAAGGACTTGAGTGGGGAGTATTATTTGGATTTGGGCCTGGTTTGTCGGTGGAGACTGTGGTGCTTCATAGTTTGGCTACTAATTAGTGGCTTATTTTGTTGGTTTCTTTATCTCTATATGTATTTGTTTTTTTTTTCAACGACTTTTTAAGTTTCGAAGACCTTGATGCAATTAAAGGCCGTGTTATGTTTTGTTTGCTCCTTTTGAAGCCATAAGGAATTGTGTAACCGATTTATTTTACAATGAATAATATGTTTTAATTTATATTGTTTATGATGTTAAATATCTTTGTGATCATTGGTCGTATGTAAGACAATAATGTTGTTTATAAATCTAAACAATTCTTAAATTAATAAGATTTTATTGAATTAAATTAAATCTGAGTTTCTAACCTTGTATTAGAATTTTGTTTTTGGTTTTTATGTGCTTCGATGCTCTAACACAGTCTCACCATGGTGTTTATGTTTAAGTATTTTTATCTCATATTGTTTAGGAGCAAAACAACAATGCGATTTATAAATTTGAACATTTTTAACTCAATAAGATATTATTAAGTTGAGTTAAAGCTGATTTTCTAACACAAGAATTTTTTTTTTTTTCATCTTGGGTTACAAAATTAATTTACATCTCTCTAGGGCCATTATTATTGTTTAAAAGCTAATAAAGTACTGTTACATATTTTTACAATTAATAAAGTAACAGAATAACAGTTACCTAATGAATTAAAATAGAAAGACTTAATTAAGAGTTAATGAATAAAGAATACAAGTTACATATTAGATACTAAAATAGAAAGACTTAATTAAGAGTTAATGAATAAAGAATACAAGTTACATATTAGAAACTCGCCGAGGTATGTAAATGTCTGCAGAGTGGCCTGGTTGTCGCTGGTTTTGACATGTCCGAATTATCGTTTTTTCTTTTGTCTCTTTTTATTCGTTTAAGTTAAAGATTATTTCAAAAATATATTAACTTATAAATACAAAAATATTCTTCAAAATAGAATAGATAATCTTAAAATAAAAAAAATGAAATTAACACTTAAAAACATATTAAATCATTGTTCAAAATAATATTATCATATTTAAACGTTGTTACCATCTTACTTATGATAAATAAACTAAGAGTATTTTTAGGTTTATTTATGATATAATTTTAAATCAATTACACATAAAATGCTAAATCTAAAATTAAGAATTTATTAATAATTTTAAATTATAAAAATAATTTAAAACTTAAAAAATTAATTTACATTCGTAACATGATTAATTAAATTGTAAAATAATAATTTTTATGCAATTTATTTATATTATTTTATGATATCTTCTTCCAAACAAGCTCTATTTTTTACTAATTTTAATTAACTTGTTATAGAATTAGTAATTAAGAGTAGGCATAATTATCAATCTTGTTGGATATAACAACCTTAATTTTTAGATTATTTATCCCTTATTTATTATCATGTTCAATTATGTGTTTTAAATCATATTATTTTTAATATTTTTGTTAAGAATATTATATATAAAAAAATGTTATTTTTTAAAAAAATTGATTTTATCTTTTAAAAATATATATAATTTTAAATTTTTTAGATTAAGTTGAATAGATTAATTATATCTAAAAATTATTAAACTAAATCAACACAATTTAAAAAAAAAAACTAGAATAAAATATATTTATCAAATAATTACACCTCTTATTTCCATAAATTGAAAACTGAAGACATTACCAATTTATCAAATAAGGTCATAATATTTAAATTTTTCTTATTATTTTATCAAAATATTAAGAATTTTTTTTAAATAATACTTTTATTAATTTATAATATTTAATTGATTGAAGTTATCAAATAACATTTTTTTAACATTAAATAAGATTTAAGTGATTGAAAATTTAATAAGTGGTTGAAAATTTAAGTAGATTTAATAAGTAATGTTTAAAGTTGAAATAAAAATACATAAGTTATATATAAAAATATAATTTATATAATTATAAATTTTACTATATATTATTAATAAGGTACAGCTTAAAGATATTAAATTTATATAGGCATATAAATTGTTATCTCATGTTCATGAATATATACTTATTTTAAAAAAAATTAAGAGACCTATGAATATGGTTTAAAAAATAATAATTATCCGCTCTTCGTGAGTTTATTACTTTATTTTTCCATTTTGGGCTACAAAATTACTTCATATCTCCCTCGTAGGGCCATTATTATTGTTTAAAAGCTAATAAATAAACTACAGTTACATATTTTTTCAATGACTAAAGTAACCGACTAACAGTCATTTGTTTTTATAAAGACTTAATTAACAGTTACTTAATGAATAAAAAATACAAGTTACATATTTCAATAAATTAAAATTACATTAGCAAAAAAATTTAAAAATTTAAAATACCAATTATAAAATTAAAGAGGAAGGAGGAAAGCAGGTTCCTCTTTTCTGGGTCACATGCTGCCTTCCCATTTTGGACCCTGTCTTTCTCTGACTCCCATTTCTTGTTCTTATCGTAATCGTTGTGTTGTTCAACAAAACAAAGTAAGAAACTTATCAAACAAAAAGACACTAAAATAGAAATTCAACGTCTGCCTTTTTGCTTCTAGTTAATTTCTCTTGTAACTCTTTAACATCCATTTGTTTTAGAACTGAACCACATTTTTCATTTTCATCTTCCTTCTGTTACACTGAAATTTAATAGAATGGTTGAAAGTCTATTCATATTCTTTCTGTTTTTGTCTCTCTCACTTTAATTCTTTTTTTCTTTCTTTCTTTTATCTACAAAAGATTCTTGTTCTTTATTGATACCCAAGAATATTGTTGAGTTACGTACTTTGATTCCCCTTTTTATTATTCCTTTTCAACATAAACAGTTTAATTTTTCCTTTGGTTTAGTGGTGGGGTTGCATACTTGTATTCTATTCTTGGGTCTGTCTTTTCTCAGATTTATCTCCAGTGTTTGTTCTTCTTTTTAATTAATTTTTCTTTTGGTTTCTTTTTTTTATTATAAGAATTCTGGTTTCACACACCCACATGCATGTTCTTGGGTTTGTTTGATCTGGGATTGGATCACAAGGGTCTTTTGTTTTTTTTTGTACACTTGCTGAGAAGAGAGAGAGTTTCGTAATGGGGTTGAGTGCTTGAGTCTCTTCGATGCAATCTTGGTCTGCTCTGCGGTTCACAGAAGGAACAAATAGAGAAGAAAGGTGAAGTTAAGGTTCCTTGCTTCTTGTATCATTGTGTTGGTCCCACTGAGGGCACCTTTCTTGTGTTTCCAATATTGGTTGCTAGTTGCAACTAACCATTTTTCGGTTATCTTGTGCTTTTGCGTGTACAACTTGAATTGGGTTTCTCTCATTTCTGGGGATTATTGCAACGAATTTCTCAATTTCGGGGCCGTGAGTTCATTTAATTTTTTAGTTTATTGCTTGGAATTAAGAAAATGTTTATGGTTTTTGATTCTCCTGCTCTGCGTTTTTGAATTTAAATTTAGGACTTTGAGCACGTATCATATATTGGATGATTGAATTTGATTTTGGTTGGGGGGCATTAGAATTGGGTTTGTGGTATTATTATATACTCTTGAGGCATGGCTGGCATTGATGTCTCGAAGTATACTCATAGTCCTGTGCATAAGGCCATAGCTTTGAGGGATTATGCTAGTCTCAGGACAATTCTTGCGGGGCTCCCACGGCTTTGTAACCCAGCTGAAATTCGTACTGAAGTGGCTTCATTGGCGGAGGAGGAGAAGGCTGATGCCATCTCTGCTGTGATTGATAGGCGTGATGTCCCAAACCGTGATTCCGCTCTTCATTTGGCTGTAAAACTTGGAGACCAGACAGCTACTGAGATGCTGATGGTTGCTGGGGTAGATTGGAGCTTGCAGAATGAACACGGATGGAGTGCACTTCAAGAAGCCATTTGCAATAGAGAAGAAGGAATTGCCATGACCATTGTTAGACTTTACCAGCCACTAGCCTGGGCAAAATGGTGTAGAAGGTTGCCTCGTTTGGTAGCTACTATGCGAAGGATGAGGGACTTTTACATGGAAATTACATTCCATTTTGAAAGTTCTGTGATTCCTTTTATTTCTAGGATTGCTCCATCCGATACTTATAAGATTTGGAAGAGGGGTTCAAATTTGAGGGCAGATATGACTTTGGCAGGTTTTGATGGATTTAGGATTCAACGTTCAGACCAGAGTATTGTTTTTCTTGGTGATGGTTCTGAGGATGGTAAATTTCCTTCTGGGTCCCTCTGCATGTTCACACATAAAGATAAAGAGATAATGAATGCATTGGATGGGGCTGGTTCACCAGCCACTGAGGAGGAGGTTAGACAAGAAGTGGCTGCAATGTCTCAGACTAACATATTCAGGCCTGGGATTGATGTGACTCAGGCAGTTCTTTTGCCTCAGTTGACATGGAGACGGCAAGAAAAAACAGAAATGGTCGGCTTGTGGAAGGCTAAGGTATATGATATGCATAATGTGGTTGTGAGCATCAAATCTAGGAGGGTCCCTGGAGCCATGACAGATGATGAATTCCTTTCATCTTGCCATGAAAATGAAGCCGAAAGTGAGGATCTTGATGAAATCTTGACTGGGGAAGAGAAGAGACAACTTGAAGTAGCACTTAAGCTGGATTCGTCAGAATCACTGAATGGAAATGGTGATGGGATTATTGGACATCGTCACAGTTGCTATGAACCATTGGAGATTCCTATCGAAGATAGTAATGGTTGTAGAAATGGTGAGATAAAGCATGAAAAGAGAGGATGGTTTGGTGGATGGAGGAGAAGAGATGTTAAAAATGAAGGTCAGATGAAGATTGCTCCTCCAAGAAATTCTCTTTCTGTGGATGAGAAGGTAAGCGATTTGCTTGGGGATTCTCCATCTAGAAATCAGAGCAAGCCAGGAAGGCATCCTGTAGAAATTGTTGGGAGGGGGGATGATCAACGGAGAGGAAGGGAAAGCAAAGCATCTTCATCTACAAGTTTAGAGAATAGAAATTTCCACAAGGATGGAAGCCGAGAGAATGAATATAAGAAAGGGCTCAGGCCGGTTCTCTGGCTTTCCCCAAGCTTTCCGCTGCAGTCTGATGAACTGTTGCCATTGCTTGATATTCTAGCAAATAAGGTTAAGGCAATCCGTCGTTTGAGAGAACTGCTTACAACAAAACTTCCAATGGGTACCTTCCCTGTCAAGGTATGTTGCTCACTTTCATATCCAGCCTTTTCTCATTTTCACTCTTATATGCTTTCATCTTATCAAAGCATTATTATTTTAGCAATTACTATTTGGCGGTTTTTTGTTGTAGTACTCTTTTTCTTAATTTTCTTTTCATCTTGAAATTATTTACTTTCTGATTGGAACACTTTTTGGTTATTTTAGTATCACTCAGGCTGCATTGTTCCATTTTTTTTTCTGTCTGTGTGTCTATCCTCAGTCTGTTTCACTCATTGTGCTTGAAGATCTTTTGACTGGATATGTTTGATTCTTGGTGGGGTAGTGGTCATGTTTTTGGAGTTATTCTTTGTATCAGGCTTCTGTAGAAGGAAACACTTGATGATTTCATATGGAATATTAACTACATTATTTGGGATAGCCTATTAGTGTAACTATATTATAAAGGATGAAGTGTCCAAATGGTCACTCTGCTTAGGTCAAAGGTGTTGTTTTACCTTCCTCAATTGCCATCTCCAATCCTCTAAGAACAACAATTAATTCCAGGTGATCAATCAACAAAACATACTCCCTCTTCATGCCCACCTTCACCATTAGCCCTGTATGATCCCTATCCACAAAACCAATTAGCACCGACACTCACACCCTTCCTGATAGCAGCATCACAATTAACTTAATACACCCAACATCAGGTGCCACCAAATTTGCTTACCTATCCATCACACCAGGCCACCTATGTAAAGTATCCAGCGCAGACACATACTCATCAGCAAACCTCTTTGCCGTCTGAGCCACTGCGATAGAATCATGAGCCTTGTTTTGGATTAAACACCGATTCCTTTCAAGCCAAAATATCCCATATTTACATAGCCTTGCCAAAAGTTTTTGTGGCATTATGTTGCTTCTTGATTAAGACTGTTGACATGTTCATTTAGTTACTGTGTTTTATCTCTTAATCATTTCGGAAAATCATCTGTGTTCTGTTTAGGTTGCCATACCAGTGATTCCTACCATCAGAGTAATTGTCACTTTTACTAAGTTTGAAGAATTACCACCAGTTGATGAATTCAAAACTCCACCTTCAAGCCCATTTGCTGCAGATAGAGAAAGCCCAGCTGTGACACATTCCTCCAGTTCGTCTTGGTTTCAGTGGATAAAAGCCCCTTACCACCGCTCTAGCTCATCAACCTCTGCTTCTAGCAGTAAGATAGATAATATTCAAGACCCATTTGCAATACCCCAAGAATACACTTGGGTCACAGCAGAAGCTAAGAAAAAAAAAATGCAGGAGAAGAACAAATCAAAAGGAAAAAGGTCAGAATCAATGATCTGAGGTTGCAATTAAGGTATGGAATGTAATAGAGGATTTTGCTCAGTGAATGCTGCAGATATCAAATAGGAAATACCTTCATGTTGCGATTCCTATATTTCTGATGAATAAAAAATAAAATAGAAAAAGAAGTCATCGTTTTTTGTCAAGGGTTATATGACTCATTGTGGGGGTGGGAAAGAAAAAGAAAATATATGGTGATTCTTGCTACAGTTATTGTAATTGGTGGATTCTCATTGTTTTATCCATTTACCGAGCATTTGCCTTAATATAAAAAAAAGTAAACTTTTCACTTTCTATCATCTACCTACTTACCTAGATGTTTAATCTAATGACAAAGAAATACTTAGTACTTAATGAATTATGCCTATACCCCAAAAGTATCTAAATGGATTATTTTATTGTAATATTTTTTATTTATTTGTTTTTACTAGATCAAGTTTTTATTTTTATTCCCAAATTTTTTTGTTTCAATTATGCCTATACCCTCTTTCATCACCTTTAAAAGTCAAGTGGTGTTTAAAGTTGTATTTGATAATATCACAAATTTTAGGAATGTTTGTGATATTTTACTCACGTAGTAATATTAGGCTAGTAGCCTAAATATATTAAGATAAAGCAAAATCCTATTGTCCGGATTCCCCCACAACCCAAAAAAAAAAAAAAAAAAAAATTCTCTCTTAATTAGTAGAATATTCACCTTTATGTTTTTCTCTGCAAAATAGTATATTCTATTGTACAAAAAGGAGAAAAAAAAGGAGAAAAATGACAAAGGATTATGACAATCACAAAAATGACAATGATGACAAGAGAAGAAACGAAAATAGGGGTTTGTTGCTGTAAACCAACTCAATGGTTATATGGATTGTTCTTTTAACTTGGAAAAGAGACATTTTAGCAGGATTCCATATAATTTTAAAGACATTAATGATAAATACTATATATATGCAATATTAGCTCGACTATCATGGATATATTAATTGATTGATGAAATATTTACTTATTTTTAATTTAATAATATTATTAAGAACTACCTATAAAATAGCATAATAACACTACAATGCAAACCAATATTTGATGATCGTTGAAAGATTGATATGAATACAACTACCTAAGTAGATAAATTGTTGAACTATTTATATATTAGTGTAAATGTAGGTAAATAATGTGGATAATTTTGGATCGGTGAAGAAGAAGATAGAAAACAAAAAGAGAGGGAGCTGATTGAGATAAAATTCTACTACTCTTTATTAAATTCATTGAGGTTATATACATTGCTACAAGGATAGAGAAACAACAAACAAAATGCAAAGGAAATGATAATTAACTCTGATTTCCTAGCTATCTAGTGGTCTCTTTGGTTCATACCCATTGCTTGCGTTGTTGCCCACTGAGCATGCCGTGCTTAACCAATTCTGCACCACGTGTGTTCTTTTCAGTTCGACTCTGTGCACATGAGCAACATCAAGGTGGCTGCTTATATCATTTCCCCTTTAAGAATCCTTGCTCGCAAGGATGAAATTAGGGTAGGATTTAGTAAAAAGCCATTCATTTTTTCATGTGGCTTCCTCTGCTAGAGCTTTTATCCATTTGACCAAAATTTCTAGTTTGGATCGATATTTGTTCTTTTGGATCACACGGCAAGTCAAGATGGCTTTAGGTTGGGGAATGATAGTGTCGTAATTAGAGATTGGGGGAAGTTGGATGGAGGTTGGAGTGGTTGGTCCCACGTGCTTCTTTAACATGGTGACATGAAATACGTCATGTACGTGGGAATCAATTGGAAGTGCCAATCTATAGGCCATATGACCAACTCGGGAAATGATTCTATAAGGACTAAAGAAACATGGGGAAAGCTTCATGGATGAACGAAAAGCCATAGAAGTTTGTTTATAGGGTTGGAGTTTTAAGTACACATAATCTCCTTTGAGGAAAGAGACCTTGCGTCGGTGATGGTCAACTTGAAATTTCATACGATTCTGAGCCTATAGAAGGTTGTGTCTGAGCTCACATAGAATGGTGTCCCTATCACGTAGATGCTTATCCATTGCTTGGACATAGGCAGTTCTTGGAACATATGTTAATAAACATAGAGGTGGAAGGCTATATATTGCTTCAAAAGGTGTCATCTTGATGTATGAGTGAGTAGAAGTGTTATACCTGTAGTCATCCCATGGAATCTATTCAAGCCATTTTCGTGGCTGATCCCTAACAAGGCAGCGTAGATATTTCTCAAAGGTTTGGTTGACGCCTCAGTCTATCCATCTGATTGGGGGTGATAGTTGGATCTTATGCATAATTTAGTTCCCTACAACTGGAACAAAGCTTGCCAAAAGGAACTGATAAACACCTTGTCACGATCATTGACTATGGTCGTTGGCATGCCATGTAAACGTATCACATTGGTCACAAAGGTATTGGCCATAGTCATAGTAGTGAATGGGTGCTTCATGATAAGAAAATGAGCATATTTTGTCAAACGATCCACAATTACCATGATAACGGTATAACCATTGGAAGATGGAAGCCACTCAATGAAGTTCAATGAGATGTCAATCCATATTTTGATAGGGACATGAAGTGGTTGGAGTAGACATGCTGGTTTTATGCTATTGTTCTTAAACTGTTGGCAAGTATCACATTGCCGTATAAACTCTTTCAACATTTGGCATAGTTTTGACCAACAAAACTTTGTTTGATGCGAGAGAGGGTTTTGTGAAACCTAAAATACCCTCAAGAGGCATGGAATGACAATAAGCCATTATTTAGAAATGAGTTGGGGCTCAAATATACCTTGTTACCCTTGAACCATACTCCATCTCGTTGGGGAAATTTGTGGGTATCTAAAGGGGAAGATTTGGTTAACAGTCCTTCATATAAGGGGTCTTGTTGCACTTCTTTCTAAAGCAAGGGCCACCAATTTGCGTGCGGTTATGAAATAGATAACAATTGAAATTCAACTACACGTGAGAGGGAGTCTGCACCTTGGTTTTCTTGTCCATGTTTGTATTCAATTTCATAATCATAACCAAGGAGTTTGGCATCCACCGTGTCTGTGATGGAGTTGTGATATGCTATTCCAAGGGATATTAAAGGGTTTTCCCAGCAAGTATGGACACTATACTTTGATAGCCTTGATGATGGACATCATTTCCTTCTCATAGGTGGATAAGGCCAATGATGATCCTTTCAGGGCTTCACTAAAGTATGCCACTGGTCTCTTTTCTTGGATAAGGATGGCCCCAAGTCCAATTCCACTAGCATCACACTCAATCACAAACCATTGAGGAAAATTTGGTAGGCCAGAGATTGGTGGGGATGTCAAGGCTTCTTTAAGTTGTTTAATGGAACTCTCAACTATTTCATTCCAATGGAATCCTTCCTTGCTCAATAAATAGGTTAGGGAAGCTGCAATGCTACCAAAGTGACGTATGAATTTCCTGTAATAACCAGCTAACCCGAGAAACCCTCGAACTTCTTTTGTTGTGGTTGGGGTTAGCCAATCAATGATAACCTGAATTTTGGAAGGATCCATTGAGACACCTTGTTCTAAAACAACATGCCCCAAGTAATCTACTTGTAGCACTCCAAACCTGCATTTGGACTCCTTGGTATATAGGTTGTTAGTTGCTAAGATTTGGAGAACATCTCGTAGATGCACTAGGTGGTCTTACTCTGATCGTGAGTATATTAGAATGCCATCAAAGAAAACCAAAACAAACTTTTGAAGGTAGGGTCGGAAGAGGCCATTCATGAGGCTTTGGAAAGTAGATGGAGCATTGGTGAGACCAAATGGCATCACTAGGAATTAATAATGGCTCTCATTTGTTCGAAAGGCTGTCTTAGGAATGTCTTTTTCATGGACTCATATTTGATGATACCCTGAATCTAAATCCAGTTTGGAAAAACTTTAACTCTATAGAGTTCATCTATGACAGGGATGGTATATTTATCTTTAACTGTGCTGTCGTTCAAAGCCCTATAGTCCACATAGAATCTCCAATTTCCATCATCTTTCTTGACTAGCACAATTGATGAGGGAAAAGAGCTGTTACTAGGCCTCACTAAACTAGATTGCAGAAGCTCGTTAACCATCTTTTTTATTTCTGTTTTATGGTAATGTGGGTAACGATACGACCGTACATTGATTGGATTTGCATTTGCTTGCAAGGGAATGCAATGATCTGACAATCATGATAAACTGGTAGGAGGTTCAAATATGTGTGAGAACTTTGTGAGAAGATATCTTATCTCTGGAAGGGTTGAATTGGTTTCAAGACTATTATGGCTATCTGAGGAAATGTTTTGGAAAAACAACCCGATGCTTTGTTGCCCATTGCATTTTTTGTTAGTCAGAGCTGCAATGCTGGTTTGTTCTAGTCCATGAAAAGTATGACATGTTCCTCCTACCTTGAAGCTTAGGGTGAGCTTCTTATAATCCATCTCAATAGGGCTAAGAGTTTCAAGCCATTGGACTTCTAGAACCACTTGGCATGTTGTAATCCGAGCATATAGTAATATGTAGTGACAAGATACCTTTGAATGGAGGGGTTTGGTTGCTACACTGTCCAAAACATTCTATCTTCTCACGATTAGCCACCACGACTTCAAGTTTCTTATTCTTTACTACGGTTTAGCCAAACTAGGAAATTAAGGTTTGGTTAATGAAGTTATAGGTACTACCTCCATCTATCAACACTAGCTTCTTTTTATTTTTTAGGCTTACCCATAAGTTTGAGGGTTTGTGGATGCGTGGTGCCTGCTATGGCATGGAAGGAAATCTCTGGTACCAATTTACAAGGCTCTTATGCAGGAAGGGATTCTTTCATGTCATCTGGGGGTTCCTAAGGTGATAACATAGTCTCTTCTCCATTCTTTCACATGCTTCTTGGTTGGTAATTATTTGAAAAGGCATTGATGGAGATGTTATGCCTGAGTTCATAAGTTGGTTGGGGTGAGGTCCCAACACCCAAGATGTGGAGTTAGGTGTTTTCTTTGGTGGCATTGAAGGGGGTTGGTAGCGAGGGAGTTGAGTTGACTTCTTTTGTAATAGATTTCTTTCTTCAATCAGGCTGGCTACTGCAATGGCATCAACCAACGTTCGAGGTTGCTTGATTTTGACATCAATGCCAATTTCATCTCATAATCTAGCAATGAAGCAGTAAGTCATCCACTTTGTGGGAAATATTTTCAAAAACTTCCTGATAAGCTGCGATGCTCGTGGTATGTTTAAGGCAAGTCAAGGCCTCGGAAGGGTCCTCATAGTTTTTTGGTCCAAATCTTAGTTGTGCAACCTTGGTGAATTCATTCCAGGTGAGTGGTCCATGAAATTTGGTAAGCCATCAGTGCCATTGCAAGGCAATGCCTTCCAGATGGAAGGAAGTCAGCTACATTTGTTAGTCGAGAGCAATGTTAGTGAATTCAAAATATTGCTCTGCCTTATAAAACCAGCTAGTGGGATCCTTACTAGCAAATTTTTGGAAAGATAGCTTCAGGTGTGGGTGAGGGTGGTCTGAGTTCTATTAGATAGTGTGAGGGTTCATCCCTTGCAAAAGGCTTGATCTCAAGTGTGCTAAGAGATGCATGCAATGCTTGTAACTTGGTAACCACAACTTGTAAGGTAGCTCCAACTTGGTTGAAGCTAGTCTCACATCGTGTGAGAGTTTCCATGACATCATTGCAAAACTCAGCATTGGACTTTTCTTGTGTATCTATGGCTTTGATACCACTGATGTGGATAATTTTGGAAAGGTGAAGAAGAAGAGAGAAAACAGAAAGATAGGGAGCTGATTGAGATAAAATTCTACTACTCTTTATTGAATTCATTGAGGCTATATATATAGCCTTACAAGGATAGAGAAACAACAAAGAAAGTGCTAACTAACTCTGATTCCATAATTGTCTTGTGCTCCCCCTAGTTCATGCCCATCCCTTGCGTTGCTGCCCATCGAGCGTGCTATGTTTAACCAACTCTTCACCCCATGCACGCTCTTTAGTTTAACTCTACGCACATGAGCAGCATTAAGGTGGTTGCTCGTATCAGTAAATTTTTGAACCACTTGTATATTTATCTTTGCTTGATTTTTATTTCTAGTTACTTTGGTGTGTGTATTTAATTGCACAATTTTTGGAAAAATATTTGCTCATAGTGTGATTTTTCTACATGAAAACACTAGTGATTTTTTTCCAACAAAGTAGTATCATACTAAGGCGTGCTTTTTAACAATTATTAAATTTGGAAGTCAAGAATAGTATACCTTTTTCATTGTCAGGATTTGTATGAACCTATTGACGACGATAGTTCCAAATCAAAGGATAAAACTAATGAAAAATGGAAAAAAAGGAAACAAGAAAAAGCTATTGGAAAACTAGGTCGTGTATAAAGGATAATGTGTTTTATGATGTTATATAGGAAATAGTGTGTTTGGCCAAGTATGTGGATGAGAAATTTCATTTTATCGAAGTGGTGAGTGAGAATGGGTTTGTTGAATTGAAGAAAGTTGATAAAAATAATAATCTTACTGACATGGTTACTCACACTAGCCATAGCCATGTTTTTGCATGTAATAGCTTGGTGAATGTGATAGGTGACATCGGGACTAACTAGTGGATAAGGAGTTGCAGTAGTCTATTAAGTCTTCTTGACACCAAGATCTAGGTCACCAAGAAGCCTCCTAGTTGTTAAGACACTCATGTCCATGTAACACAACCAAAGAGGTTCATGGTTGTACATTGTCACATTAAAAAAGTATAAATATTATTGATGTCAATTTTTATCAACATCAGGTACTTAGATAGGATGGTTTCCTTAGAAAATGCAAGAAATGATTATTAGGATACCAATGGTATGTCTTTTTAAAGACATTCTAATGCTTAATTCAGTGTTGGATTTGTAAAGAAATAGACAAGCTTAATATTTCATTATGTGATTAAAGAAAAAAGAATGTTTGTGATTTTAGTTATTTTTGGTTCTTCTCATTTATGAGATCTAAGTTGTTACGTGAAGTAATGAATCTACTTTTTCTGTATCCCTTACCCATTTAAATATAATTTATATAATATCGTAGTTATATATCCATAATCATCTCTTACGGATAGTTAGGTGACATTTGTTGGTTATTTATCTTGTTAGATGATTATCCAATAGATATGCTTATCTAATGACTTAGTGCCTATTGGGTTGATTAGTGAGTCATTTTTTTTGACTAAGACCACTCATTGCTCACCACATGGCATGTATTAATTTACACCCAACATCAATTATTTAGGCTTCCTAGATTTGGGAAATTGGGCAAGGAGGTTTGTGAAATTTTCAATCAAATTGGTGGTGTTGGACATGCTTTTGTGCACCATTTCACATGTCTAGTCAAAGGATTTTACACTTTATCTAGGCATCCAATTACTATGGGTATTTCTAAATTTCCAATTATAATTTTGATTAGGGATTTATGCTAGAATCAAAGTTGGCTTTTGAAAAGTTAACCTTCCTTCTCTTTTAGGAAGAATCTTGAAATTCAAACCTTGGGCTTGGAGCCCATGGACTCATCCCATGATTTTTGACCCTTAGATAGGGTTATATGTAGATGGACTAGATCATATCCATATCATTATACACATAAGTCCTTGTACTAAAGTTACTCAAAATTTTGGGAGAGTACACATTTGGAGAGTTCACTTTGTGGAGAGAAGTGGTGGAGTAGAGAAGCAAGTCTCTAAGGTTTTTGGTAAGTTCTTTTCTTTCAACCTTTTCCTCTTGATTTATTTTTCTATCTCATGTACTTAATGTAGGCTAGCTATTTTCCCATCATCTAAACACCTTGGAACTCACTACACTTACACTTATACTTTCTTGTGTAGGTAGTGATAAAGACATAGTGATGGATGAGCACAGTTGGATCTTCCATGGGTACCTATAGAGGAGGATGTGGACTAGAGTTAGAGTTCTTTATTGTGTCATGTCAATCAAAACTTATGAAACCAATCTAGTACAAAACCTTTGGCCAAACCTCTTGTGGCGCGAGTACATATCACTAAACTCGCAAGTGAGGATGGAGATGTGATAGTAAAGGGTGTCACATGTTTGGATGACTTGTGACTAGTGGCTCATAGTTGGGTGACACTAGGTTGTGTGGAACTTTGTTAGTTAACATGTGGAAAAATGGAAGCTAATTAGATAGGATCTAGTTGGCCATGGTTGGTTGGCTTATCTAGACACTTGTATTCAAGTTCCCAAACTTTTCTTGTGATTTAAACTCAAGCACATTTGTATGAGTGTTTTGTCATTAATATTTTGGCACGTTTGTTGATTGACGGGTTTTGTGTGGGTATGAGCATTTGTACTTTAACACTTTTATGGACCGATGGGTCTTATGCAAGTGTGTCCATCTTTACTTGCGCATGTATGTGGACTGATGGATCTAATGCGAGTGAGGCTCCTTAAGCATGTTTTTGGATCTCTTAAGTCCCACGTGGGAATGCTCTTCAAACTTTAAGAAGTCATGATCATTTATTTGTTTGTTGGCATGGTTGTTACTCTAGTGTTACTCCTTGAATCCCCCCGGTCTCCCAACTCTTCTACTTGATGTCTTTGTAGCCATCAAGTCAATTAAGCATAAGTTGAGACTTTTTTTCGTTTTGACTTGTGGAAATTTTTATTGGTGGATTTTTCTATCCTATTGGGAGTTTTTGTGCATTCCATTGTCATCTTTTCATGGTGTTCTTTATGTATAGTCGAAGACCTATGATACCTTGGTTGAAATTACACAAACTTATGCTTGGGTGGAGTGGAGTATAGGAGCTTGTAACGATTCTTAGACTTGAGGCATTGTTGTTGCCTATTCACAGGTCAATTGGGGCATTTGTCAGGGTCTATTGCCAATTAAGAGGAAATAGAAAACCTATTAAGCTATTTTTTATGACCACTTTAGTGTGGATCATAGGGTCTATGGTCATCATGTTTGTAATATGACATATAGCTTTTTTAGACTCGATGATGGCCTCTGCTAAAGAGGCACAAAGAACACTTGTTGGGTTGCTTTCGATGTATGGGGTACTAGTGCCTTTGTAAATTTTCATGAGTATAGGAATCTCAATCCTTATGTCATTATCTTATTGGACTTCCTCGTTTGTCATACCTTTCAAGTGTAGAAAGAACATTTGTGGCCATATATACCTTTCATTAAGGTGGGACTTTGTGTTTTATCTCATTTAGATTTCACATGCATAACATCAAGTGATATTTTATGATCTTCCAAGACTGTTGTTATCTTTGGAGCTTTGAAGTGAGATGATACATACGGCCAATATTCGATGTTGTACCAAGAAACAACCTTTTTTGAAGTTCTATTGCGGAGCCTTCTTGATCAACGCTCACCTTTTAGGTGTGTGCCATTTGGGCATTATGTTAATATCTATAATTTGGGAGGAGTGTTGTCTCGTTTAGGAGAACATAAAACGTGCAAGTATACACAATCACAAGTAATAAAATTTGATAAGTGAGTTATCGTTCACACATAGATTTGTCACTACAGTTTGTTGAGTACTAAAATTTTTCACTCTTATTTTATCCAAAATAATTGTTGATTTGGAACAAGTTAACTAAAGAGTTTTATAACAAAATAAAAAAAATCTAGGATTGTAGTTTTTCACCAAATTAATCCACTCGAATCATATTATTTTCTCTTGATTTATATTTTTTTAGTAAATTTAATTTGTCAAACGAAAACTTCTAATTTTATCCATACATCTCTTCTGAGCTTCGTATAGACACACCTCGCTAAATTAATTCACTATATTCCTATGAGAATTAAATTCACCAAGATTCATTACGTTCTAAGTTCTCAAATGGCCACACATATGATAAATGTATATTCCTATCCTTCATATATACATGTTATTCTATCCATGACCAATATACACAAAAATGCCTCTTCCAAGTTTATTTAAGTGCCAGGAATCATTTGATAAATTTTCCAATAATCAAAAGCATTAAGCACAAATAGAATAAACAAATTAAAAGTCTTATAAATCATTCAAAAATAATTAAACTCAAGCTTCATAAATTTAGATAAAATGCAACCCTAAAAAAATTAAATTACTTCATAAATTAAAATTAAAATTACAACATTTAAGGAATATTAGATGAAGAACAAAAGAAAATTAAAAAAATATCTTCTCCTAAATATTTGGCACACGCAGAACACAACAGAAGTCAAAAATGACTTCTGTGTGTACCACTGTCCAGAACCCAAATACTCCAAAATTCCAAAACTCAAAAAACTTCAAAACTTCAGCAATAAATGCCCTATTTATAGCTAAAAAAATACATTTTTTTAATTACGCAGCCATGCGTATCGACATTCAATATTGAAAATATTATTTAACATACGCGTGAGAGACATCACAATAGAGGGCGCCGTTTCTGATTTTTTTTAATTCAATCTGCTTGCCACGTGTCAACGTCTGATTCGCTACAAGGAATGATGGGACACGTGGCAGCATCTCATTGGGTACCAAGAACGGGCACACGCGAAATTGTCACTCTTATAGACCTTTGCTTGAAATAGTTTTTAGGGAGATGTGTACCTGGTTGGGCACCTTTTAGAGGTCACTATCTTCTTTGTCAATAGAGTAACTTTTAGTTGCAAATTTGATCTCTTGTATGGATTTCTGGGACATATATATGCATACCATGTTGCTTTATTTTATGTACTTTTGTTTAGTTTCAATACTCTCTTTTCTTTTGACTTATAATTTGTCGTAAAGGCTGTTCATGGTCTCATCAATTTGTAAGATCACAAAATCTTTTCATTCATGTCCCTTGTTAGGAATTGTGCTCCATTGTGTTGTTATATAAGGGTGCAAGATAACACTTGTAGAGGACGAGAAGTGATTTGAGTACCCATCGTATGCCGATTGTGGAAGGAGAGAGTGTGATTGACTAGCTCATAGCTTGAGCTTGTTCAATTGAACTGTATCCGACTTGGTTCTTTTTGGCCAACCCTACCTTGTCTAGCCACATTTTGTTTGGCTCGATGGTCGTGCGACTTGTGGCCCGTGCTTCCATTTGGGTGTACAATTTGTTGTTAGGGAGAAAGATGGTCTCTATGTATTTGCTTGCATTCCCATTTGGTTTCTCTCTGTTTGTACATTGTCACATTCGTGTGACATATTTTTATTTTTATTTTTTTAAGTTGGGGTGATTTGTTTGACCAAATTTTGTTTGAGAAGCCCCAATCTACCATCCTTTACTTGGTATGCTTGAAGTAATCTAATCATCCAAGCATGAGTCATTTTTAATTTTTTTTTGATGTCTTAACGGTATTTTTCATTCCTATCTCATGAGGAGCATTTGTCCACTCTATTGTTGTCATTTTATAGGTCTTTGGACTATACAATACTTATTTTTGTTCTTTAATGAAAATATGGCCATCTTTCTTGGCCATTATGCGATAATAAAGCTCATGGTTGGATAGATTCACGCTACATGTCTTTTGCTAGACGGATAACTCAATACACCTATTGGGACATGCGATTGTACACCCCCAAGGGTATGTGGTGGTAAACAACGGCTGGATTACAAGGTTGGATGACTGTATTCTAGGCAGTCAAGGCTTGGTCTACATGATTTGTCATATGTGATGGTGCAACCTATTAGGCGGCATACTGTCATGTTTAATGAAAATAGGCAACATCCTGAACTATGTGCCTTTAGGGGACGCAACTCTTATTACAAGACTTGGAAGGTGACGATCAGGACTTCTTAGTTTGAAAAGTGACATTACATTAAAAGGGATGGTGTAGCATAAGAGCTAGTAAACTATCTCGTTTGGCGTGGCCTAGAGGCACAGCCTAGACTATTTTCATTAAAATGTGAAAGTGTAGATTATGCAGTCTGTGGGTGGTGGTAATGTAAAAATCACGATCTATACAAAAACAATCTAGGTTGGAAGGTGTCAGTCTAGATTGCACGGCATGTTAGGTAGCAATCTGCGAGGTAGCCTGTCTGGATAGGAATGGGTACTAGTACGCTATAGGCAGTTTAGAACATTCCACAAGGAGTTTTCGTTGACAGGAAGTGGTTCTAGATCCAATTTCTTAAGGAGGCATTCCTGAATGCCCTAGTGTATGTTCTCCGTTAAGTTGAGGTGGCCTCAGTCCGAACTCTTCTTTTGCAAGCCAGTCGTTCCATAGTAATTGTGCCATTGTAGGTGTGGGTTTTTCTGATTGGATAGGCCACGGAAGCACGGGATCGACAGGAGGTTGGACTTCGTGATCCTTAGACGAGGTTGAAGTTCTATAACTTGTTGATTGTTTCATTGCTTTTGGAAGAACGGATGGTCTCGTTCTCTATCCCCATTGATGTGCATCCCTTTTTCATACCTATGCTGAAAGTCATCAAAAATACTGTTTTTAGATTTTGCTTATCACGAGGATCAAGAACCAATTTTACTTTGCTAAGAATCAATCTGGAAGGTGGTGAACTGGATCTCAATCAGTTTTGTGTTTGTTTGGCAAAACTGAGTTGGTTTTCTCAACCGTTTGGAAAAGGGTATGGCTTACCACGATCTTCACTGATGCAGCGCCATGTGGGGCACGTGTAGATCACTCCGTGGTCAGACGACCACCAAATTTTGGCAACAAGTTGATCAACGTATGGGATTTTTAGTGGTGGTCTCTGATTTTTTAGGCAATACACCAATTTTATCCAATTAAGGATTTTCAACTGGACAGAAGAAGTTGCTGGGACCTTTTTCAAGTTGCGTCACTGTTAATGGGCGACTTGGATTTTTTGTTCGGTGGCCAAGTAAGCTCCACTTCCTTGAGATGTAGAAAAACGAGTTTGCGTTCGACGGTGGTAACTACGGGGCTACAAAATATATATATATGAAGGTGAATTAGCTCACTATTATAATATATGATATCATTATTTTAATCTCGATTTTATAAAAATTGATGTTATATTATATAAATATAATCTCGATTTTATTATTAAATGTGATTATAAGTTAAATTATAAAAAGTTATTTCAATATATATAAACAAATTTATATAATCACAATTATTAAATACCTATGATTATAATTAATATTAAAATACATTATATCATTCATTTAAAAGAAATATAAAAATTATTTTACAATTTTTTATTTTTCTCTATTATTAATTTAATTTAATGTATTTTTATTTCTTTTATAATATATATATCAAATTTTTTTTACTCTTTTTTGTTAATTTCTAATTAATTTCGTCAAGATGCTCTCGTACGTTAATTAATTAATATATAATTTCTACTTAATATATATATACCTCAACCTAATTTGTTAGAAGTTTTTCCTAAATCATTTCTGGCCTCAGATCTCGATCTCGCGTCGTTCGTCTCTCTCACTGAGTAGCGCCGCACCACGGTTCAAGAAATTATTGATGACCTTCCCTAGTAGCTCTTCCTTTCCAACATCTCGCTCGACATTTATAGCAACTTCTTTCCTTGGCCTCTCTTCTTCTTTTCTCTCTGGTTTTTTCTGTTCATATTCCCCTATTTGCACCTCGTCGGCTGGCCATTTGTATTGTCGTCACTCTCAAAACAACTCCAGGTAAGTGTGATACCCTCTTTTTTACAATATCAATTCATATATGTGTTGATTCTTAATGGATTAGTTCTCTACGTAATACATTTTAGTTAGGGTTATTTATTTCTTATATGAATCTATATTTCTTAGGATGTATAATGAGTCATTTCTTAGGATTAGACAGTGTTATTTCCTTCTCATGTTATCTGATAATTGCCTCTACATTTTTTTTCATTGTATTGAATAAGAACAAAGTCGTAGCATGCATAGAGATGTAGGATCTAGTTATTGTTGCTCATTTTAGATTTTGGTAGTATGTATATATGCATGCCAACCTATACAAATTTTCCTTTATAGAAAAGTTAGTAGATTTGTTGTAGTTTATTCTCTTTTTTAATTTGAATCAATATATATAAATTGTAGTTTACAAAAAAGCCTATTGTTGCACATCTTTTTGAATTAATCAAAAAAATACTAAATTTTTACTTAAAATAACACATTTTAAACTTAAACTAATAAAAATAACATTCTTATTTTGAATATAAAAATATATGAGTTAGTATTTTATTTTTATTATTATAAATTTTAAAAATATTAAGTTTATGATTTTTTAAAAATATATACGACATAATAAAATAAGGTTTCATGATTGAAATAAAAATTATGACTTAAGTACCCTATTTAAAAAGTAAGGTAGGGTAGCATATTGAGAGGCATAAAACTTTCATTTGATTACCTTAATCTTTTCAATCCAAGTGTGTATGTTTTTTCCTTCTAATTTTTTTTCTAACCAATACATGTGTTGTGTCATCGAGAATGGATAAGTCTTGGATGCATAAGCCAAGATTTTCACAAGATTATTTAGAAGGAGTAGAAGCGTTTTTGAATTTTACTTGGTTGAATGCCGCATACAATAAACCTATTTGATGTCCTTGCAGAGATTGCATAAACATAGAATTTCAAAATATTGATGATATACGAGATCATCTTATTTGTAAAGGGATTGTTTGAACTTATATAAATTGGTATATGCATGGAGAACCCCTTACTCAAGAGGATGATGAAACAAACACATCACTAAACCATCAGATCAAATCCATAGATATGGAGGATTTCACCGTTGAGATGGTAAATGCAATAGAAAATGAACCCAATATAAATCAGGATGAATTTAACAAATTGTTAGAAGATGCAGAGAAACTACTTTATCCTGGTTGCACAAATTTCACCAAGTTGTCTACTATAGTGAAATTATACAACCTTATAGCGAAACATGGGTTATCTGATGTCGGGTTCACTACTGTATTAAAGTTAACTCATGAAATGCTCCCAAAGATAAACGAGTTGCCTACTTCTACGTATGAAGTGAAAAAAAATTGAGTAAGTTTGGTATAGAGTATGTAAAGATTCACACTTGTCTAAATGAGTGTATCCTTTATAGGAAACAATATGAAAATTCTACTCAATGTCTGAAGTGTGGTACTTCAAGGTGGAAGCCTACATCAAATGGTAATGAAGTAAAAGAAGGAGTTTCGACTAAAGTGCTTTGGTACTTTCTACCAATACCTTGTTTTAAGAGAACGTTTAAAAATAAAGAGACATTGAATATGTTGACATGGCATGTAGATAACAAATCCATGGATGGTATTTTGCATCATCTAGTAAATTCCCCGTGTTGGAAGGTAGTAGATGAAAAGTGGCCAAATTTTGGGTTGGAGCCTAGGAATTTGCATCTTGCTATTACCACTAATGGGATAAACCCTCATAGTAGTCTAAGTAGTTGATATAGTTTTTGGCCAGTGATTATAATCACATATAACCTTCCTCCTTGGTTATGCATGAAAATGAAGTTTATGATGCTTTCCATGTTAATTTCTGGACCAAAATAGCCGGGGTAATGACATTGATGTCTACTTGGAGTCTCTTATTGATGACTTGAATAAACTTTGGGATGAAGGCATTGATGTGTATGACTCATACAAAAAAGAGTAGTTCAATCTTAAAGCAGTGGTATTGCAGACAATAAATGATTTTTCGGCTTATGGAAATTTGTGTGGACATGTGACCAAGGGGTATAATGCATGTCCATTATGCAGTGAGAAAACTTGTGCTCAATATCTATTACATTCAAAAAATATTTCTTTTGTTGGACATACTCGATTCTTTCCAAAAAGGCATAAGTTTCGATCTTGAAAGAAAGGTGTAAGTAACAATGAAGAAGAAGATACTCCAGTGGCTTTGTAGGGAGAAGAAGTGTTACACAAATTACAAGGTATGATCTTCAAGAAGTTGAGAAAGTGGGACTTAGTTCAACGACTAAATTACAACAAAAATTAAGAGGAGTAGGGAAAGGAAAAGAAATGCAAAAAGGAAAAGGTAATTTAGGGAAAAGAAAATTCAAAATGATTGTAAAGAAGAAGGTAAAACCTCACAATGGTGAAAAATGTTGGAAGAAGATGTCAATTTTTTGGAAGTTGCCTTATTGGGAAACATTGCCTGTATGCCATATACTAGATGTGATGCACATAGAAAATAATGTATGTAAGACTCTAATTGGAACACTTCTTGATATTCCTTTTAAAATAAAGGATGATATTGCTGCCCGTATGGATCTGGAAGAATTGGGAATTAGAAAAGAACTGGCTCTAATTAAAAAAGGATCACGAGTTAAGTTACCTCTTGCTTGTTTTACACTTTCTAGGGATGAAAAGATAACATTTTACAAATGTTTATTAGGATTGAAAGTTCTCGAAGGTTATTCATCAAATGTTAAAAACCTAGTATCAATACAAGTCTTAAAGTTATATGGTTTAAAATCACATGATTGTCATGCTCTTATGCAACAATTATTGCCGATGGAAATTAGATCAATTCTTCCAAAGCATGTTTGTCATGAAATCACTCATCTTTGTTTTTTTCTTAAATTCCATTTGCAAGAAAATAATTGTAGAATTTGAGTTACATAAACTACAAGTTGAACTTCTTGAGACATTATGCTTACTTGAAAATTATTTTCCACCTTCATTTTTTGATATCATGGTCACTTAACTATTCACCTTGTTAGAGAAGTTCACTTATGTGGTCCTGTATACATGCGATGGATGCATCCTTTTGAAAGATTCATGAAGTTTTTGAAAGGTTATGTTTGTAATCGTAATCGACCAGAGGGGTTCATAGTTAAGTATTATATTGCGGAAGAAGCTATTGATTTTTGCTCTGAGTATCTAGTTGGTGTATCCACAATTGGAATCCCTTAGCCTAGGTTTTCATTGGGTGGTGGTTTAGAGAATATTGGTGAACCAATAAGTTTAGGCTCATTTGAAACCATCATGCAAGTTCAATGGGAAGAAAGTCATCGTTTGGTGCTTGCAAACAATAAAAAGATTGAACCATACATAAGGTAAAAATAGTTTCATTTAAATCTACATTTCATAATTTCTTAAATTTTCTTTCCATATATTACTCATATTACTCATATTTAATAGGATGTATATGGATATGTTAAAGGTAGATCCTCAGAACAGGAGAAAATGAGAGAAATGGTTTCATGATGAATACAATCGTAATTTTATTTATTGGTTTCGAGATAAAGTTATGGATGAGTTAAGTGTCCCCAATAATTCCATCATAGAAACTATAAGGTGGCTAGTAAATGGGTCGTAATATGATGTTTTCAAGTATCCTGGATATGTTATAAATGGTTTTCGATTTACAACAAAGACAAGGGACAAAATTTGTGTTAATCAAAATAGTGAGGTTATGTTAAATGCTCAAGCTTTGCAATTTGCAAGTTCTAAGGATAATAACCTGGTACTATCTGAAAGGACTTATTATGGAGTTACTCAAGAAGTTTGGGAGTTAGAATATCATATGTTTTGTGTTCCAATATTCTTGTGTGATTGGGTCGAGGATAATCAAAATGCAATTTGTAAGAGCGAATTAGGATTGACTCTTGTTAACCTTGGTAAGATAGGTCATCGAGATGACCCATTCATCATGGCCACCCATGCTAACCAAGTATTCTGTATAGAAGATCCTACAGACACAAAGTGGTTAGTTGTGTTGATACCACCTAAACAAGAGTTTTATCACAAAAAGGAAGAATTAAATGAAATTTCGTTTGAATATGGATCTTTTGCGAGAAATTTACCTAACTCAAATGATGCTAATGATTTAGAAGATGATAATTCAATATATATGCACAATGATTGTGAGCCAAATTGGATTGATCAAGGAAGATAACTTTTTATTTATTTGCAATGTTTTTGTTAGGTATGGATCATAAAAAATATTATATGTTTGTTTCTATTTACAACTTACGTATATAATTCCAATTTTATTATTTATTTTCGATTATAAATTGATATATATATATATTCATTTATAATGTTTTCATTCTTTGTCTATAGGTATATGGATCCTAATGAGATTGTTGACGATCGTGACAAAGATGAAAGAGTTAGGAACGGACACGACTCCACTGATGAGAAGAGTTCTACGAATGATGATACTTCTTCAAATACAAAAAGACCATCTAAATAAAAGAGGTATAACAAAGATGAAGAAAATTGCTAAATCAACATGCACAGAAAAAAAATTAGAATTGAATTTGATAATGAATGCAACCCAGTTGGAAAGAAGGGATAAAAAATGATTAGTTGGATATGTGTGTTAGGAAAAACAATGATTAGGATTATTTATAATGATTGGCGGAAGGAAGTTTCTGAAGCAGAAAATACATGATATGGCAACATTGAATGCAAGTATATATATTGCACTTGTACTTTTTGGTCCTTTCTTATTTAGTTTTATTGTTTAATTTTCATGTGAATTTATAGGAAAAATACAATCTTCCAAAGGCATAGAAACGTAAGTGCCTTAAGACAGTTGCTTCTGGATGGAAGAAATTCAAAAAGAATTTGTGGAAAAAATACATTAAGCCTTATTTGGACCTATTGAATGAGAAGAATCCATACAAATCACCTAAGAAGTATGAATGGGTACACAATGATTGGCATGCATTTGTCAATTACACACAATTTGAGAAATTCAAGGTATTATTGAATACAAAAGTATAAATATTATCATTTAATATTTTGAATTTATATACCCTAACAACCCTATTCATATATGTGCTCTTATTAGAAATCAAGTTGAGAACATGTTGAGTTAAGGAAGCATAATTAGTATAATTATTATACAGGAAGAATGGGTTTTTTCAACCTAAGAATTCAATTGGTGAGTTATTAAAATTAAGTTTGAATGATAATTAGTTAGATATTTGGGTATACAATGTTTTTGTAACTCACTATACATATATATAGGAATTAAAAAGTGGTGGCATACAAATTTGGCGATCTCATGTATTTCTCGCAGCTAACACTCCTAAAAAAGGAGAGTTCAAAAGTAAACAAGTTCAATATAAATTGGAAAAAGTGGTAATTATTAAAAATGTTAGATAATATGTTATGATTAATCGATTATATTTATGCTTACTATTTTCTGTGTGAATTGATGTAGAGTAAAATTCAAGATAAGATTGATAGTGGTGAGATAGAATAAGAGATGGGTGTATATGCAATGGTAATGGCATTGGGGAAGGATCATCTAGGTCGTCTTAAAGGATGCTCCCAATATACAACATCTACTGAATATTTTGGCATGCCTAGAAAGTGCACTAATTATCCATTCAATGAAATGGTAAATATCTTAAATGAGATGATGTCAATGAAGGAAAAGTTTGTAAGCTTTGATACAATGAAGGCATAGATAGATGCACTAAGAGCCGAGTTACTAGGAGATAGGAGTGTAGGACATTCAAGTCATTATCTAGAACAAAATCATCCAATTGATAGTTCCTATGGGACTCCTTGTACAAAAACTATTACACCTACATCTAAACCACACATCGAACAAATTGCCATTCTTCTTGATGTGCCTACATTTCATATGGAATTAGTTGTAAGTAATCTTCAATATTCATTATTTTTCATATTTTAATTTTGATTTGTGTGGTGTTTAAGTCATAGTATATATGTTTGTTCTAATACTATATAGGGAATAAATTGATGCCACGCAAGCACAGAGAGCAAATCACATAATGCCATATGTGATAAGTACGAAACATGTGCCACGTGTCATCACAGCGTTCAATCCAATTTCAAAAATCGGTTAACGTGCCATGACATATGTCACCACACCATTGCTCCAAGCGTTCCACCGGTGCACCACGCCATCCGTTCCCGCATATCACATCGCACCATGCGTTGCTAACTCAGCGAGCGTTGACTCTAACATGTCTCCCCTGCCACGCGTCTCTTCTTGATTCGCCCACTGCATTTCTTATACCACGTGTCGTGCTATGTGTAATTAATTTATTAATCTATGGATCTTATGAACCCAATTTTCACCATGTGATGATCTAATATTTTTTTCCAATTATAATATTAATTTAATTATATTATTTAATCTAATTTTTATGCTATTAATTGTTTGACCAATAATGTATCTATAGAAGTAATTAAATAGATTTGAGAAAATTATTTAATTATTTATCTTGATTAAATAACATGTATAGTTTATAGGTAGAGATATATGATTCTTATGTATATGATTCATAATTGATGAACTTAATGAGTAGTATGCAATTTAATTGGTATGAGAGTGTGATTAAATTAATTACTATATGTTGTGTAGTTTACTTAAGAGAGGAATACATGATAGGTTAGATTCAATTGATCATGTAATTAATTGATATTATATTGAGGGGGATTTTAGTGATTCGTATGTTTAGAAAATTGGGGGATTAAGTATTCCTAGATATTTTCTCATATATCTTTTTAGTCACAAATTCTAATTTAATTAATTATTGTTATTTACTTTTAGTTATTTTAATTTTGTTTTCTTAAGATATAAAAACACCAAAAAAATTGATTTTTATTATTTTTAGTTTTAAAGTTAGTTTCTAAAAAAATAATCTTCGTGGGAACGATCTTTACTTATCATTATATTACTTGTTATGATACGTATATTTGCGTATTCATTACACACACAATTTGTGGTGTGATCAAATTTTTGGCGCCGTTGTTGGGGATTATTAATATTAGAAATTAATATATATTTTTTTATTATTAATTTTATTATTTCTTTTTAAAAAAATCATAATTTTTTTTCTTTACTTTAATTTTAATCTAAATTTGTTTACATTCTTTAAGTGACTTATTTATTTATTTATTCTAGTTAATTTCTTTTATTTATTTTCTTTACTTATTTATTTAGTTGTTAATTTGTTTTTTAGTTTTTATTTAGACATCTCCTTTAGTATAGTAGAAACATAGTTGAGTCTATTGCATGAGTAGAGTTTGCGAGGAAAAAATCTTACCTTTAGATCTTGAAATTGAGCGTACTTTGAGATCAATTAGAAAACAACAAGTCACCCAAGAGGAAGAAATGGATAATCCATTAGAAATAAACAATAATAAGTTAAAGTTGAATAATCAAATGTTTTTGATAGATGATAGATATAAAGCTATGAATGAATATGGAATACCTATGTTGGAAGGGCTGAATCCAAGTATTACAAGGCCAAACATTCTAGCTAATTAGTTTGAATTAAAGCCAGTGAGGTTTCAAATGCTACAAATAGTTGGAAAATTTAGTGGATTACCGACAGAGGATCCTCATCTTCATCTCAGATTGTTTATTGAAGTTGTAGATTCATTTAAGTTCAATGGTATGACAGAGGAGGAATTTAGGCTTAGATTATTCCCTTACTCTTTGCAAGACCGTGCTCGATCTTGGCTAAACTCTTTGCCACCTGATTCCATTACAACTTGGAATAGTTTGGCGGAGAAATTCTTGATGAAATACTTCCCACCAAGAAAGAATGATAAGCTTAGGAATGACATTACATCCTACAAAAAATACAAAGGAGAGTATTTATATGATGCATGGGAAAGATTCAAGGAATTTCTAAGAAAGTATCCTCATCATGGTATTCCTTCTTGGATTCAAATGGAGATTTTGTACAATGGTCTCAATGCTCAAATAAGAACCATTGTTGATGCATCTACTAATGGAGTGTTGCTAGCCAAATCTTACAATCAAGATTATGATTTACTTGAGAAAATGACTAGTAATAATTATCAATGGCCAATGGACAGAATGATTTACTTGGAATGCATGAGGTAAATGATATCACAAAACTTACAGCTTAAGTTTCATCTTTGGTTAATCTTTTGAAGGTTTAAAACTTGCTAACGAGTATAAACAAGGTCCAAGATTTAGGAGTGTCATGTGTGTTTTGTGGAGGAGCTCATTTGTTTGATAATTTTCCAAATAATCTTGAATCCATTTTCTATGTGGGTAATGTGAATCGAAACAATAATCCATACTCAAACACATATAATCCAGGAAGGAGACAACGTCCAAATTTCTCTTGGAGTAATAACAACAATCAAGGTGGTAATCAATTGAACCATCAATCATTTCAACCACCTAGTTTTCAACAACCACATCAATCCTAGGCCCAAGAGAAGAAGCCACCTACTAAGGACAATGCAAATTCCTTAATGGGGATGATGAAAGACTTCATAAATTAGTAAATACAAAAGTGTCCACTTAAGAGGATTCGATTCGAAATTTGGAGAACCAAATGGGGCAACTTGCCCAAGCCATAAGCCAAAGGCCTCAAGGTAACCTTCCTAGTGACACGATCATAAACCCAAGAAGAGAAGGAAAGGACCATTGTAGTGCTATAGCCTTGAGGAGTGATAAAACTCTAGAGGGAGATGAGACTCAAAAGGATAAGGAGGAATATAAGACTAAAAAGGATGAAAAGGAAGTACTGGATAAAGAGAGTAATGGAAAGGAAATAATTCAACCAAAAAAGAGCAACCTTTACAAACCCACTATTCCTTTCCCTCAAAGACTACAAAAGCAAAATTTAGATACCCAGTTTTCAAAATTTCTAGAAGTTTTCAAGAAGCTAGACATAAACATACCATTTATAGAGGCACTTGAACAAATGTCATCTTATGCCAAATTCATGAAGGATATAATACCAAAGAAAAAGAGGCTTGAATATCATGAAACAATAACCTTGATTGAAGGTTGTAGTGCCATCCTTAATAGAAAACTACCACAAAAACTGAAAGATCCAGGTAGTTTTGACATCCCTTGCACTATTGGGAACATCCGTTTTGGCAAGGCACTATGTGACTTAGGGTCTAGTATTAACCTTATGCCATTATTGATAAAGCCAAACCCACTTCAATAACATTGCAAATGGTAAACAAGTCAATTAAAAGACCTTGGGATGTGGTAGAAGATTTGCTAGTAAAAGTAGACAAATTCATCTTTCTGGCGGACTTCATTGTGATAGACATGGAAGAGGACCATGACATTCCTATCATACTTGGTCGTCCATTCTTAGCAACCAGAAGAACACTCATTGATGTACAAAAAGGTGAACTTATAATAAGAGTACAAGATGAACAAGTAACATTTAATGTGTTCAAAGAAATTAAATTTTTTGATAATGATAATGTTGGTGATTGCTTTCGAATAGATAGCACTAATGAGCTAACCATTGATGTGCTTTATGACATGTGCCTTATTAATGCTTTAGAGTCTGTGCTTGTTAATTCTATAAACACACATACTAATGAATACCAGGACACACATGTAGGTGCATAAATTCATGTCAGTAGCCTAACAAGACTTGTTGCATCACCCCCACTTATGACCTTAACATATGATGCTATGAAAAAGGACATTAACTCAATAGAAAACAACTCAACTTGTTTTAATTTTGAAAATATGGAATCAATGGTTGATTTTGTGAATTGTGTGAACTTTTTGGAGGACACGCCTCTCATGTGTGTATCAAATACAATTATGGATTGTCTTGAAATAAGCTCATGGTTGAAACCATTCATTGAAGAGCCACCAAAATTAGAGCTTAAACCTTTATCTTTCATCTTCGTTATACAATTTTGGGTGATAACGAGACATTTCCAGTCATAATCTTGACTGATCTAAGTATGGAGCAAGTGGAAGCACTACTAAAGGTGCTAAGGAACTTCAAAAAAGCTACAGGTTGGTCTATTGCCGACATCAAAGGCATAAGCCCATCAATATGAATGCACAAAATCTTGCTAGAAGACGGGGATAAACCCACTAGGGATGCACGATGCTGCTTAAATTCCATTATGAAAGAAGTGGTGAAGAAGGAAATTGTCAAGTGGCTGGACATAGGCATTATTTACCCAATATCAGATAGTGAATGGGTAAGTCCAGTCCAATGTGTACCGAAGAAATGAGGAATCACTGTGGTGGAAAATGAGTCCAATCAGTTAATACCTACTAGGACTATCATGGGATGGAGAGTATGTATGGATTTTTGTAATGTAAATAAAGCTACAAGGAAGGATCATTTTCCTCTCCCATTTATGGATCAAATGCTTGACCGATTAGTTGGGCATTATTTCTTTTGCCTTCTAGATGGATACTCTGGTTATAACCAGATTGCTATGGCACTTGAAGACAAAGAAAAGACGACATTCACATGTCCTTATGGAACTTTTGCTTTCAGGAGAATGCCTTTTGGATTATGTAATGCACTTGCTACATTTCAACGATGCATGATGGCAATTTTCTCAGACATGGTGGAGAAGCATCTAGAAATCTTCATGGATGATTTTTCAGTCTTTGGAAACTCATTTGATGAATGTCTACACTATCTCTCCCTAGTGTTACAAAGATGCGAAGAAACAAATTAGGTTTTAAATTGGGAGAAATGTCATTTCATGGTACTAGAAGTAAGAAGTTTTCTTGGGCATGTAGGCTTTTATTGTAGATTCATAAAAGAATTTTCCCAAATCTCCTAACCCTTGTGTAATCTTTTGGAAAATGACATGCCTTTCAAGTTTGATGATAAATGTTTAACAGAATTTCAAGTACTTAAAGAGAGATTAGTGTCAGCACCAATTATAGTCACACCGGATTAGAATAAGCCCTTTTAATTGATGTGTGACGCAAGCGATTTTGCTATTGGAGTTGTTCTTGGACAACGAAGAGACAAATGTTTTTGTGCCATATACTATGCAAGAAAGACACTGAATGAGGCCCAAATGAATTATGCTACTACAGAGAAAGAGCTCCTAAACATTGTATATGCCTTTGAGAAATTCAGATCTTATTTGGTTGGCACCAAAGTGACTATTTACACAAATCATTCTGCAATAAAGTATCTCATGATGAAGAAGGATGCAAAATCAAGATTAATAAGATGGGTGCTCCTTCTACAAGAATTTGACTTGGAAATTTGTGATAAAAAAAGAATAGAAAATTAGGTAGCAGACCATCTATCTAGACAAGAGAGAGGAGCAAAAATGGATGATAATATGGTAATTGGGGAATATTTTTCAGATGAGAAACTATTTTCTATAGCTCAAATAGAATTTCCATGGTATGGAGACATTGCAAAGTTTCTTGTCGCCAACGTTCTTCCACTGAACCTCACATGGCAACAAATGAAGAAGTTTTTCCATGACATTAAATAGTATTTTTGGGATGACCCTTACCTCTATAAAGAGTGTGGTGATGGTATTTTGAGGAGGTTTATCCCTAATGATGAAGTTGAAAGTATCCTTTACCATTGCCATAGCTCAGACTCTAGAGCTCACTTTGGGAGCTCAAAAATAGTAGTTAAAGTAATTCAATCTGGTTATTTTGGCCTAAACTATTTAAATATGCTTACAATTATGTAAAGATATGTGATAGATGTCAAAGGATAGGTAATATTTCAAAAAGAGATGAGATGCCTCTGAACATTATACTTCAAGTGTAATTGTTTGATGTGTGGAGCATCGACTTTATGGGACCATTTCCTCCATCATTTGGAAACCAATACATACTCGTAGGAGTGGATTACATGTCAAAGTGGGTAGAAGCCATTGCTAGCAACAAACGTGATGCAAAAGTTGTCATGAAATTTTTGAAGAAAAATATTTTAACTAGGTTTGGAACTCCTAGGATTATTATTAGTGATGGAGGTAGTCACTTTTGCAATAAAAAATTTAATTCCTTATTGTCTAAGGATTGAATAAAGCATAAAGTGTCTACCTCTTACCATCCCCAAACAAGTGAACAAGTAGAGGTATCTAATGGAGATGTGAAAAGAATTTTGGAGAAAACTGTGAGCATCTCTAGGAAGGATTGGTCATCTAAGTTGGATGATGCTTTATGGGCATACAAAACTGCATTTAAAACACCAATTGGTACCACCCCATATAAGCTAGTTTATGGAAAGGCTTGTCACTTACCATTAGAATTGGAACACAAAGCATATTAGGCATTGAAACAGTTGAATATGTCCATAAATGTAGTTGGTGAGAAAAGAATGCTTCAAATAAATGAATTGGATGAATTATGGTGGAATTCTTATGAAAATGCCAAGCTTTACACAAAAAAGACAAAACGATGGCATGACAAAACAATTGTACACCATATCTTTGAATCAGGTTAGAAACATGTGCTACATGTCATCACAGTGTTCAATCCGATTTCAGAAATCGGTCAACGCACCATGACACGTGTCACCACGCCATTGTTTCAAGTGTTCCACTGGTGCACCATGCCATCCGTTCCCGTGAATCACATCGCACCACGTGTTGTTGACTTGGCGAGCATTGACTCTGACATATCTCCCCTGCCACGCGTCTCTTCCTGATTCACCCACTGAATTTCTTATGCCACATGTAGTGCTGTGATTGGATGAAATTGTCAGTTTCACTTGTTTTGATTGTAGCCCTTGATTTGAAGCTTATTGGATGGTCCAGATTGCACCTGAGCTTTATTTAAGCCCCTAATCACTCCATAAATCCTAATTAGCCTCAATTAACATAATTTTGGTTTGTTTTTAGAGCTAAAAAGAGAGAAAAATATAGAAAAAGTGAAGAAATGACACAATTTTGGTGGAGATTAAAGAGGAAATTAATTCTACAAATCAAGATATTGATTGTATTTCTTTTTTTACTCTTTTCTTTATTAATTTTATGTCTTTTTTATGAAAAATATGATCTTTATGAACACAATTATATGTAATTAATTTATTAATCTAGGGATCTTATGAACCCAATTTTTACCATGTGATGATCGAATATTTTTTTTCCAATTATAATATTAATTTAATTATATTATTTAATCTAATTTTTATGCTATTAATTGTTTGACCAATAATTTATCTATAGAGGCAATTAAATAGATTTGAGAAAATTATTTAATTGTTTGTCTTGATTAAATAACATGTATAGTTTATAGGCAGAGATATATGATTCTTATGTATGTGATCCATAATTGATGAACTTAATGAGTAGTATGCAATTTAATTGGTATGAGAGTGTGATTAAATTAATTACTATATGGTGTGTAGTTTACTTAAGAGAGGAATATATGATAGGTTAGATTAAATTGATCATGTAATTAATTGATATTATATTGGAGGGATTTTAGTGATTCGTATGTTTAAAAAAATAGGGGATTAAGTATTCCTAGATATTTTCTCATATATATTTTTAGTCACAAAATCTGATTTAATTAATTATTGCTAGATTTATTATAGTTGCATACTCATCTGCATCTTCGGTTAATGATTTTGCTGTTAAAGTTCAAATGGAAGTTCAATTCTTAGGCAATGAACTACCTATTTTTCTATCAATTTAGTGTGTAGAATTTTTTTACACAAAGGTGGAGATTGGCTATTAAGTTGTCAAATTGTGGATACAATTATTTTATTTTATTTTAATTAATTTTTAATTTTATGATAAGTTAAAAGTTACTCACTTGATATTTTATTTTCATTGTTATTTTATCATTAATTTTTGAACTTATTTCCTAGGCGATGCTATGATGAGTTGAAAAAGAAACATTTGAATGATATGATCAAATTTATTGATCCAAGTTGGTTGTATGTCATTAAGAAGAAGAGAACATGTACTCAAATTGTGAGACAAGTTTTTGAAAGGATACAAAATACTCAAGAGAGAGATAAGTGGATCAAATGTATTTTCCAATATATATCTTACTATAAATTGATGTAGGTACCATTGGATCTTAATTGTGTACCAACCATTCATAAATACCATTTATTATTTGGATTGAATGTTGGATGAAGTGTTCTATGATATTGAAAACATTATAAATGAGTAAGTTATATATATATATATATATTTTAAATTTAATGTTCTTGTAAACCGTAAGTTCAATGTATCTTCACAAGTAACTCTTATTTATTTTTCCTTTATTATATAGAGTTCATATTATGTTGAATGTTCATCAAAATTGAAGGTCTCAAGGTTTACCAATATGGTATAGAATGATAGTAAGTTATAAATTCATGGTTTATTAAGCTCCTTAAATTCAACCTTGTAGATTTTTCATATCTATTTATATTCACTAGAAGTACTCATAATATTTTATTGATAATATCTATGTAATACCTTTTTAATTAGATAATATATATTAAGCTTACAACTCAATTTTTGTTCTAACGTATAGTGTCATAAGCAAGATAATTTGGTAACTTGTGGATATTATGTCCTTATATTTATAAGGATAATTATTGTCAATTCACTTGTTTCTATTATTGACTTGGTAATAATTTAAGTAATTTTGTGTATTTTCATTTCTTGTTTTATTCATGATTTCAACTTTTTATTAATCAAAATAGGTGGTTAATTAGCTAGAAATATGTTAAAATGTGTGTACATTACAACTTAATTATGAAGGAACTTACACTGATACTGAAGTTGATAAGATGCGGAATGAGTGGGCAGAATTCACAAATCGATTCTTACAACTATAACTCACCATATATTCAAATAAAATGATAAGGTGAATGATGTGGGATATTTATGACTAGTTTTTTAATAAAAAATCTGGATTTCCTGTTTCATTTTTAGAACAAGAAGTAGAGAGGACTCTTGTGTGTTTTGGATGTTGTATATGCATGATTATATTCATGTAATCTGGATGTTGGTATGATTATAGATAGTAAATGCTTATATTAATAGGTACTGTTACACGATGTCATTTATTATAGACAATTCTACGACACTATAATCATGGGGTAATAAGCCTATATATTAAGAATAAATAAGTAGAGAGGACTCTTGTGTGTTCTTGATGTTGTACATTCATGATTATATTCATGTAATCTAGATATTGGTATGTTCATATATAGTAGATGCTTATATTCACAAGTGTTGTCCCATGCTGTCAAAGACCCTTCCTCTCTCTCTGTTATGCTTAATTGATATGGGTAGTACTAAATAATAATGCTACTGGTGTAATAGATATGGGTAGTACTAAATAATAATGTTACTACTGTAATTGATACGAGTAGTACTAAATAATAATGCTACTGTTGTAATTGATATGGGTAGTACTAAATAATAATGCTGCTACTGTTATTGATATGGGTAGTACTAAATAATACCATTGTTGCTATTATTGATACGGGTAGTACTGATTTCGTTGAATTGTCTCTAAATTTTTCATTTTAGATTGAGTATCACAAATTTACTTTGATGCTAGATAAACATTCCAACTTTCACTCTTGAACAGGTTGAAAAACGACTTATTATGGACCATTTGTTGTATATGCAGGAACAAATGTAGATTGAGAAACTTATTGTGGAAATATGAGGTATTGCTTATATTCATATAATCTTGATGTTGGTATGTTCATATATGGTAGATGCTTATATTCACAGGTACTATCACATGATATCATTTATTATAGATATTTTTATGACACTATAATCATGGTGTAACCTATATATTAAGAATAAATAAGTAGGAAGGACTCTTGTGTTCTGGATGCTGTATATCCAGGGTTATATTCATGGAATCTGGATGTTGGTATGCTCATAATAGATGTTTTTTTATGAGAAAATTAATGCATGTTGTCAAGGACGAAGATTTTGAAGAACAACATTACAATGAGACATATAAAATATTTTTAGATTGATTTAGATTGTAGACAATTTGATTAGTTAGTAGCATTAATTTTTTTCACGTATATTTTTATATTTTTAGGACACTTTAATTAGCTAGTTTTTATTATATGTGTTTTAGCGTATCGATCTATTAAACTCTTAATGTAATATATTTCTTAGGTTTAATATAATTAATCTTCATTTTCTAAATTTATTTTAATTTATATTTGAAAATTAGCTTAATTGAGATTTATAGTGTCACAGTTTAACTGTAACCAAAACAATAGATATCATTTTGATTACAAGTCTATGACCTCGGTTATTAGAAAACTGAGGCTATAAAGTGTACCTATGGCCTCAGTAATTAGAAAACCGTGATCATAGGGTGTACCTATGACCTCAGTTATAAGTAAACTGTGGCCATAGGGTATACCTATGGCCTCGGTTATTAAAAAACCAAAGCCATAGGTCATTACCTTTGGTCTCTCTTACTTAGGTCTCAATTCTTATAATCGTGGCCATAGACCTACGATCACAGTTAAAAACCGAGGTCATAGGTACATATTGTAGTATAGTTGGACAAACGATCTTTTTGGTAAAGACTTGTATAATTTGTAGATGAATGCCTAAAGAACACTATGAATGTCCTTTCAAAATTATATTTTGATTAAACCAATAGAGTATACTTATTTCCCATAATTGAAGCCAAATGTTGATTTCAATTTTTATCAACACTAAATAAGATGGTTTTTCTAAAACCTACAATAGAGGATTACTAGAACAATATTATGGTGTCTTTCTAAAGACACTCTAATGCTTAAATAAGTTTGTGATTTTCAAAAAAATAGAATACCTTAAGGTCTCATTTTGTGATTAAAGCAAATACATGATGAATGTTTACAAGGATTAAAATCTACCTGATGTGTATTCCTTGTATATTTAGATAGACTTTTGTAGCATTATGATTATCTATTCGTAATTATCTTTTATAGATAATTAGAGAATATTTATTATCTCTTATATATAAATAAGATGGTTTTTCTAAAACATGCAATAGAGGATTACTTGGACACTATTGTGGTGTCTTTCTAAAGACACTTTGATGCTTAAATAAGTTTGTGATTTTCAATGAAATATAAAACCTTAAGGTCTCATTTTGTGATTAAAGTAAATACATGATAAATGTTTACAAGGATTAAAATATACCTGATGCATATCCCTTATATATTTAGATTAACTTTTGTAGCATTATGATTATCTGTTCGTAATTATCTCTTATAGATAATTAGGGAATATTTATTAGTTATTTATCTTGTTAGATGATTATACAACATACATGTTTATTTAATAACTTAATACCTATTGGGCTAGCTTGTGAGTCATTCTGTTGACTGAGACCACTTATCGCTCACCTCATGGTATGTATTAATTCACACCTAACATATATAAACTATCGTGTTAGAGTTTAGTTGGATAATTAAGTTGAACTCAAAATATTGTGTCGAATGAGATTGTGTCAAATTAATCGTATTTGTATATTTTTATGATATAAAGTAGTATTCAGATGTTGCTATGATTGGATAGTGGAGTTGGTCATTCAAAGCCAAACCACCATAATTCTAGTGTGTTCAATTTACCATGTTATAGTATTCACCAAATTGCTCATAACAATAATCTAAATTCATAACAAAAAGTTTTATTTGAAAAAAATGTGTTTAATATAAGGGTAGTGATTCAAAAAATTTGAAGCTTAAACTTTGAACACACTACCTTACATTACAAAGAAGAGAGAGAGAAAAAATTGACTACTTTATAGTTGATATTAACCCATTTAACATATTAGGTGAAAATGTAATACATGTTACATTGCGAATAAGAAGTGGTCCAAATCAATAGAAAACCTTGTGTGCTAGTTAGTAAGTGTTAAGTCATAAGTATGAATAGTTGATAATCTTTATAAAAGGATAAATGGCTAGTAATTATTGCCTAATTTTTTGAAAGAGATAATTATAGGGAGATAATCATAATACTCTAATAAATCTATCTACATGAGTAAGGGATATGTATCAGATCACTTGTACTTCCTACATATAATCAAAATTGTACACATTCACACATCGACTTCTTGTGTACAAGCAGAGTATTAACAATCTTTTTTGTTACCAAATACAAATGAGACCGAGATTTGATCTATCTTTTACAATCTCATTATTGTCTTATTCATTGGAGGGTCAAAGGTCACCGTTCCTTGGTGGTATAAGATCTTAATGAGTTTCTCTATCTTGTAGATCCACGGAAAACGGTCTTATATAGTGTTAACAAAAATCGGTATAAACATCTAGCGTCCTTTTTAGGAAACAAATGTGTTCTATTAGGTTGAAAAATTAAATATTTAGGAAATTCATAAGTGTTCTCCAGTTCTTCATCTACAAAAAATACATATAGGTCTTTGGAAAGAGACCAAGTTGCGGTAAGATTTTCTAAGAGATTGCCTTCTATATATATAATTGATAACTCTATAAAAGTTGAGTTATTTTGCCACTTCTGAACCACTTATTTGTCTTTCTTGTGGTTAAATATCATGAATAAACTTAAATTATGTTTGATATGGAATTATAGGTGAAAAGATATCAAACAGATCAAAAATAGGAAAAAATTAGGACAAATACATAATCATAAGGGAGTAGAACGATCTAGACATCTATAGATCAATTGAGGGTTCAACACTAGATCGATCGAGAATAGGCTTGATCAATCAAGAAGTAAGGACTTTAATGCATTAGTCTTAATATGAATTGCACGTTTCAATTTTAGGCCTTGGATCAAAGTAATACAAATCCTAATCTAAGAAGGATCAATTTCAGCCTATTTAAAGCACCAAATGGAGGTCATAAACAATGCAAAATTAAGAATTTCAAAACCCTAATAGCTTCCAAGAAGAGAAAATAAGAGAAAAAATTGAAGAGGAGATTAAAGAAGACACAACATGGTGAAGGATTGAAGAGAAGATTAGTGCTTCAAATCAAGAGATTGAGTGTATCTCTCATTCTTCTCTATTCTTTATTAGTTTTATGTCTTTATTTATGAAAAAATTGAGCTTTATGAACATAATTATGTCTAGCTACTTTATTGATTTAAGGGTTTTATAAATATAATTTTCTGCATGTGATAAAATATTTTATCCTAATTGTTATTTAAATTAGATTATATCATTTAATCTAATTTTTATGTTGTTAATTGTTTGGCCAAAAATAGATTTATAGAAGTAATTAAATGGTTTTGAGAGAATTATGTAATTGTTTGTCTTGATTAAATAACACATAATTTCTAGGTAGAGATATATGATTCTTATGTTTGTGATCTATAATTGATGAACCTAATGACTAGTATGCAATCTAATTGACATGAGAGTGTAATTAGATAAATTGCTATATGGTATGTAGTGCACATAAGAGAGTAATGCATGCTAGGTTAGATTCAATTGATCATATAATTGATTGATTATTATATTGGAGGCAAATTTAATGATTCACATATTAGAGGATTAAAAATTCTTAGATCGTTTTCTTATATATCTCCGTAGTTATTAAGTCTTGCAATTTAAAATTAGTTGCCATTTTTTTTCAGTTTTTATAATTTCCTATTGTCCAAATAGTATTCGTAATAATTATATTGTTACTTAGTTATAAGTTACTGATGAGTGATTAAAAAGTCTAAAATTACCATGATTTAATGTATTTTAATTGATTAAATAGATTTATATTTGTATGGTTTTATCATATTTTTATATAAATTTGTCTTTTCGGAATCACGTGTATTTTTATTTTTTTTCATGTATTTTCATTCAAAAATAACTTAAAGACATGAAGAAAAATACTGGGGGGCAATACATCACAAATATATTGAAAAAAGAAATGAGGAAAATTCAAAAAGATAGAAACAATTGGACAAAATGGGTCAAAAATGTCAAAATGGCCAAAATCCTGCGTGCACCCGCTTATCTGGGCCAAGTCCCATGTGCACCCATCCATTGCGTGGAGTTTTGCACCTACCAGCACACGCAGTCACCCATCCGTGCTCAATCCCATGCATAGCATCCCATCCATGTTGTGTCATGCACACTAGCACACTCATCGTGGTGTCCCGCGTGCATCCCACGTGCTAACTGCACGTGCTAACCGCCCGTCTATCGAGATTTTCACACCCAAAAGCGTGCCAACATGTCCAAAAGCATCCAAATTCAAATTTTGAAATTTGTTTCTCTTTTTTTGGCGTTTTTATCACCTATAAAAGGACCCTCTTCCCCCATTGTAAAACACATAATTTTTTGAGCACTTTCTCTCTCTAGAAAGTTTTCATTTTTTTTAGTTTTTAGTTTTTTATTCTTCTCTTTTTGAGAAGAACCTGCTATGCTTTTATAAAGTTTTAGTTTTTGATTCAATAAAGAGAGATGCAAATCTGTTTGGAGGTTTTCCAACAACAGAATTGACATCAAAATGTTGTAAGGATCATTTTAAGGTATTATTTTAATGGATTCTTTATAGTTATATTTTTATATTTTATTTTTATATGTTATATTTAATTTTTTTGTGATTAAATTTAACATGACTGGTTGTTTGTAAATATCATATAATTATAACGTTGTTATGCTTGCGGAATATTAAATAGATAAAACATTTACATAAAATAAATTGATTTTGTTTTTATTCAAGATTTTATATTAAGAATGTTATAGAGAAATACATTATTTTTCATTATAAACTTAAATCTAAAAATTAGATTTTAAGGTTTAATTATCCGGTCTAATTTAGAGTAATACTCTTTAATTTATTGGTACAATCACTCGGTAGTTAGAGTGAAATTTTATTTCAAAAGTTTTTTTTATAAGAACTATTATTAGAAAATATATTGACGACATATTTTCAGTAATGGTTTTAAAACTTGAAAGTTAGTACTTGGATAATTAAATTCTTAAGTTTAATTTTGACACCTTGAATAAAGTCTAATTATTTGACTCCGCCTAAAACTGTGATTAGATAGTTTGCTATTTTCTTAGAAATAAAAATGAAATTTAATATTTAATTAATTAATAGGCCCCGCCTAAGGATATCGGTTAATTAATATTAAACAAAAGAATTTGGGCCCCGCATGAGAATACTTTCATACCAAAAAGAGAAAATCAATAAATATCAATTTATATCTTTAATAATGTAAATAATATAAGCAAGTATAATTAATTTAATTATTATATCCTTAAATACTCCACTGTTATGAATAATAAAAATTTGCATTATTGTTAATTGAATCTATATCTATGTTTATTTTTATGTTATTAGATTAGCAAGCTAAAAAACGAAAATATCTTAACAGGTTGTTTAGGATTTAATATTATTTTTAAGATTTTAAACAATAAATTAAAAACCACATATATTTCTTTCTTAAATCGACCTTAGGAATATACTTATTATTTGTTATAAAATGATTCGTTCACTTGTGAGAGTTTTTCAAATTATAAAACCAAAAGTATTTCACAAGATCGTTATTTGCATTACTAATCTTGTGACTTATCAAGTTTTTGTCGCTGTTGTGAGGGAAGGAATAATCTTTTTAAATTATTTATCAAAATTTTAAAAACTTTTTATACTGTAAATAATTGTGATTTATTTATTTATTTTGACTTAAAAGAAAAAAGTTTTAAATTTCAAATTAAAATAAATTTACTTTCAAATTTAAAATTAAATTAAAAAAAAATAAGATTTAACATTTGAAATAAAAACAATTTAAAATTCAAAAAAATAAATTAAAAAAAAACTGTTATTGTTTGTGAATAGTAAACAACAAAAATTTAAATTTAAGATATGTAATTTAAAATTAAAAAAAAAACTGGTACTTTCTTGAATAATATAGTTTTTTTAATTTTAATTTAACATTTATATTAAAAAAAGAAAACTGTTACTTATCTTTAACAGTAAATAAAAAATATTTAAATTGTTTGAAATTTAAGATTTAAAATTAAAAATTAAAAAAATTACAAAATATAAAATTTCAAAAAACAAAACATAAAAAATTTTCAAAAAAATTATAATAATAATAAATTTTTTATTTAATAATGAGCTCTCAATAAATAAACCAATTAACTTAGATTTTTAACTTAACTTAATTAACTTACTTTATTATTAAGTTAATTAACCTAGATTTTAACTTAATTTAATTAATTTAGATTATTATTAACTTAATTTATTAACTTAGATTTTAACTTAACTTAATTTACTTAGATTTTTATAGCATGAAAAATAAAAATCTAAGTGAATTTTGTATAGGAGACTAGTTTTTAGAAGATTTTGTGCCACTAGTATTTCCTAGGAACGTTTCGCTATCTTGGATGATGGTTTATAAGGAGCCTTTACCCCATCATATTTTTTTGAGAACACTCTTAGTTAATAGTGATTATGTTATTTAACTTAGAAATTATAATAAAATATAAATATATATATATATATATATATAAATTGTTTTTGAAGCTCTTTCTAAAATTTCAAAGTTTTTAATCACAATCTGTGATAAAAGGAGATAGTTGCTTTGTTAGATCTAGGTACAATTGTTTTTTGATGCCTTAATTGTTTGACTTGTACCTAGAAGTGAGTTATCTAACACACACAATCATGTCCCAAGTTTTAAGTAAAGAAAATTTTGAAAATCCATAGGGCATGACTTAAAAAGTATAGGTGTCCTACATATAGGTTTGATTGACTCAATGATGTGGGGACATTGAGTTTACTTAAAATGAAATCCTCCAAGTTGCGTCTTGCTAAGACGTTTAACTAAGCGTTGGATGAGAGACAACCCATCATTTTAGGTAATTTTCTTTTATTTGTTTTAGTTTAATTGCATGTGGATAATTTTAGAATTGTTAAAACTAAAAATATTTGTTGAGATATTCGAAGTTTACAGTGATATGCCTGTGTGAACATTAATGATAAACATGATGAATGCACGTGCCTTTCTCTATTACTACTTGCACATTCTTAGGAAACATGTAACTTTTCTTCTCTTTTCTTTTTATATTTAATTTACAATTGTTACATTGAGAATAGTGTAAGTTCTTGGTTGGGTGTAGTGAAAAGTTACTATGTTTAATTTCAAATTTTTTAACAATTTGAAAAAAATTATATTCACATTTTCATTTTTATTGTGTTTGATTTTCTTTGTCAGGTTTAGTATTTTTAGAATGTTAGGAATATTCTTTTAAAAAACATTTCACACAAAAAATTATTATTTCTTTAAATCAAATTTAAGTAAATAGTTAAGTCATTTGCATTGTTCAATTAATTTTTGAAAACATATCATGGAGTGTATGATAATTAGTTAGTTTTTGTCATCACTAGTATTTCTTGATAAGGTGTGAAAATTATATTAAACCCAAAATTGGTGTTTAGGAATCAAATAGTAAATACTACCCTTGTGAGATATAATTTGAGCATAATTTTCTTTATTCTGAGTGAAATATATATTTTATACTCCAAACACATTTCTTATTTCTTCAAATTATTAGATGATCTATATAGGACTTAGAATTTAATCTATGGATTTTTACATCTTAATGAAGTGTTATATATTTATTTTTCATTTTATTAGATGAAATGATTTAAGTAGAAATTGATAGTATATGCCTTTCTTCATTCATGATATCTATTAAAAAAAGAGATATATCTAGGGTTACCTGTACAAATACAAATAGAAAATCCAAATATTAATCACTCACCTTACCATATAAAAAATGTACAATCTGTACATGGATCCATTCTCTAAAAAATGTATTCTCTTATAAAAACGAAGAATATAAGAGAAAGAAAAAAAATAGAAAGAAAGAGAGAAAGGAAAAACGAATAGTATAATCTATATACTATAACCCAAAATCCTAAAAAGTTGTGAGAAATGGTTTAATGCAAAAGAAAATATAGGAAGTAATTCCTTAAGAAGTCATAGCATTTTCCTACATTTTTTAAAAGGCATATTACTTGTTCTTTTTATTTGAAGAATTTGATTAATACATTAAAGTAATATATAATATTTTATAAATCCTTACATTTGATTCCTTTCATGAGATTAACGTTAAAATAACACTTTGAGCTTTTATTCTTTATACATATACAAACCTATTAGTTCATTTATATACATCAACGCTTTCGCATATAAATTAGCGTGTGTGTTTGAACCCGTAGGATTTAGTGTTTTTGAGAGTATTGACTTGTGAGGAATAGAGTCAAAGCGAATTCAGATTCTTAACACTAAGTTTGGGGGAAATTAAATTGATACATTTTTTATATGAAATATGAAAATGATTTTCAACTAATTATTATAATAAATCATGAATGTTTAGGAAGTTGAAATAATCTATGCTTAAAATTTTAATTATGAAATTTAAAAGAGATTATAAGCATGATATATTTTTGTATTTCATTTCTTTATTTTATTTTAGTTGTTTTACTTTATTTCAAAATTTAGTTTACTTCTTATTTTATTTGTTTTATTTTGTTGTTTTTATTGTTAATGTTTGTGGGTATCATAACTGAAAACCCTCAAGATACTTAAAATCGTCCACTAAGGAAACCTAGGGATTTAAAGACTTATTGCTTACACTAAGTGCAACTGTGTCAATCCACAAAACTGATTTTGGATAGTTTAATTTTTATTTTAGTTTTTATCGCGTCTCTTGCTGAAGGACTAGCAAGAAGTTGATTGGAGGTTATGATGAGTGCTTAAAAAACACTAATAATGATTTAATGTACTTTAATTGATTAAATAGATTTATGTTTGTAAGATTTTATCATATTTTTATATAAATTTGTATTTTTGGAAGCATATGTATTTTTATTGTTTTTTAGGTATTTTTGTTCAAAAATAAATTAAATGCACGAAGAAAAATACTAGAGGCAATACATCACAAATATATTGAGAAAATAAATGAGGAAAAGTAAAAATGATGGAAAACATTGGAAAAAATGGGTCAAAAATGTCCAAATGGTTGAAATCTTGCATGTAGCAGCCCATCCGTGCTGAGTCTCGTGCGCATCATCCAATCTGCGCTAGGTTGTGCGCACGCCAACACACTCATCACCATGTCCCGCACGCACCAACCTCCTGTTTGCCTACTAACCGCCCATCCACCGCCCATTTGCTGAGATTTCCTTGCCCCCTAAGCGTGCCAACCTATCCAAACATTTCCAAATTCAAATTGTGAAATATTTACCCCCTCTTTTTGGAATTTTCCTCACCTATAAAAGGACCCTCTTCCCTTACTGTGAAACACACAATTTTATGAGAAGAACCAGCTATGATTTTTAAATTTTTTGCTTTTGATTTAATAAGCGGAGATGCAAATTCATTTGAATGTTTTCCAGCAACAAAATTAGCATCAAAATGTTGTAAGGATTCTTTTAAGGTATTATTTTAATGGATTCTTTAAAGTTATATTTTTATATTTTATTCTTATATGTTATATTTAATTTGTTTGTGATTAAATTTAACATGGTTGGCTGTTTATAAATATGATATAATTATAATGTTATTATGCTTGCGAAATATTAAATAGGGAAAACATTTCCATAATATAAATTGATTTTGTTTTTATTCAAGATTTTATATTAAGGATGTTACAGAGAAATACATTATTTTTCATTACAAATTTAAATCTGAAAATTAGATTTTAAGGTGTGATGTAGAGTAGTGTTATTTTCTTTGTTGGTACAATCACCCAGTAATTAGAGTAAAACTCTATTTCAAAAGTGTTTTATAAGAACTATTCGAAAATGTATTAACGACATATTTTCAATAATGGTTTTAAAACTTGAAAGTTAGTATTTAGATAATTAAATTCTTAGGTTTAATTTGGACACCAAGAATAAAGTCTAGTTATTTGACTCCGCCTAAAGTTGTGATTAGATGGTTTTCTATTTTCTTAGAAATAAATATGAATTTAATATTTAATTAATTAATAGGCCCTGCCTAAGGATATTAGTTAGTTAATATTAAACAAAATAATTTAGTCCCCGTCTAAGGACACTTTCATACCAAAAAGAGAAAATAAATAAATATCAATTTATATATTTAATAACCTTAATAATATGAGCAAAAATAATTAACTTAATTATTATATCCTTAAATACTCCACTATTAAGAATGATAGAAATTTACATTATTGTATATTGAATGTATATCATGGGAGGATGTTTAGGATTTAATTTTGTTTTTAAGATTTTGAATAATAAATTAAAAACCACATATATTCTTTCCTTAGATCGACCTTAGGAGTATACTTAACATTTGATATAAAATAATTCGTGCACTTACGAGAGTTTTACAAATTATTAAACCAAAAGTATTTTGGAAGATCAGTATTTGCATTATTGATCTTGTGACTTATCAGTTACACAACTCCCTGCAAGATCGATATCCATATTTAAGTACATTGTATTACTTTCACAACATGTATACTTGTAGATTGCATCATGTTGAATAAGTTTTTGGTGTAATTGTCAGGGAGTTTAGTAATTATAATAGATATGAATAACAATTATTATTATACTAATTTAGACCTTTTGATTTTTGTTTTATTGTTTTTGTTGTAAAACTTAGATTGATGTACATGTTAAAATCTTGTTCCTTTTGATCCCAAAATATAGAGAACTTTACTTTGCTTAAGAAAGGAACAGTTAGTACAAAATCAATCAAGAGATATGGTAGAATAAATGGATCAATGAGCTATTATGGTCCCTAAACATTTAAGGGATTTTTGTAGTCCTATAAGCAGATGGAGCCCAATCATCTATCAATGGATCATACATCAATGCTAACAACTTCAAAATTAAGCCAGGAGTCATTCAAATCGTGGAAGCAAATCATTTTGAAGGGTTTGTCAACGATGATCCAAATTTTTACTTGGCTTAATTCTTGGACATATGTGACACCTTCAAGATGAATGGTGTATTAGATGATGCAATTCTCCTCCACTTATTTTCTTTATTAATGGGGGACAAAGCTAAGGCATAATTTAGTCATTACCTGCTAGGTAAATCAACACATGTGATTAACTGGCTCAAAAATTCTTGGAAAAATACTTCCCACCTTCAAAGATAGCTAAGCTTAGAAACGACATCACTTCTTTTCAATAATTTTAAGGGGAATCACTTTATGAAGTTTGGGAACATTACAAAGAAATGTTAAGAAGATGTCCACACCAAAGGCTTCCTACTTGGTCATAAGTGCAAACATTCTATAATGGATTAATAGGGCAAACAAGGACCATAATTAATGCCATAGCTGGAGGAGCTTTAATGAGTAAAACTAAAGAGGAATATTTTTCACTACTTCTTTGCCTTACTTCGGGAGTGACATTCGTAACTTAATGTTATGTTCACGCGGTGAGATTCTATCTTTCCCCCTGTACGTAGTCTATGTCTGGGGAGCATACTTGACAGGAGATAGACACAGGCGGTAGATAGGTCTCCCACTTCGATTCCCACCCCGATGAGATGCATCCCATAATTTCCAATAGTCTATCGAGAGGCCTAACTCAAGGAGAATGATTGGAGTAGTAGATTTAGACATTTAGCAGCATTACAAGGTCAAACCAATGCTATACTATTATATTTAACTAAGAAGTTTGATGGTGGTAGTGTGGGGGTAAATTTGGTACAATTCCCATTCATGCTGTGTGATTCTTGCAATGGACATCATTCTACTGAGGCATCTAGGAACCTTTTTGAAGTAGTAAACTATGTCATCAATCAAAACCGCCGAGGAAACCCATACTTAAACACATAAAACTTAGGATGGAGAAACCACCCAAATATATTATGGAATAATAACAATAATCAAGGTGATATTCAAATGTTAACCCTTCCTACTACCATGTTTTCAACAAACAAAAGAGCCACAAGCCCAAGAGAAATAACCGCATAGTAAGGACAACATAAGTGCTTTAATAGGAATTATAAAAGACTTCATCTATCAGTAAATAAAAAAGTGGATTGCATAGAGTCCACAAATGTGGTTTCTATTCAAAATTTGGATATTCAAATAGGGAAATTGGCCCAAACCACAAGTTAAAGGCCACAAGGTAACCTTTCAAGTAACACATAAGTTAATCCAAAAAGAAAAGGTTGATGACTTTATGAAAATAAAGTTATTAGTGCATGTTTTTACTTAATATTTACTTGTTATATTCAATAAAATATTTTTGGGTCAAAAATATTAAAATAAAAACTTTTTAATGAAAAAGGGTGAAAATATAATTTTTGAATTGTTTTGGGGTATTTTGGAATTTTTCTATATTTTTAACGTAAGATCAATCAGTAGCTACCACGTGGCATGTCATGTAGATAAAGGAGCTAATTGGGCAAGCCACGTGAACACCACACAAGCATAGAGGGTGAATCACATCACGCTGCATATGAGGAGGACGAAAAATGCGCTACGTGTCAACATGACGTTCAATCCGAGTTCGGAAATATGTCAACTCATCATGATATGTGTTGCTACACCATTACTCCACGCGTTCCACCCATGCACAATGCCATCCATTTACGATAATCACGTCACGTCATGTGTCATTGACTCAGTAAGCATTGACTCTGACTAGTCTCCCATGGCTCGCGTCACTCTTTGAGGCACTCAGTGAATTTCCCCTATCATGTGTCATGCTGTGATTGGCTAAAATTATTAGTTTTGCTTGTTTTGAATGTAGCCCTTGATTTGAAGCTGTTATGACAGTCCAAATCGCACCTGAGCTTTATTTTAGCCACTAATCACTCCATAAAACATAATTGGCCTCCATTAACATAATTTTGGTCATTTTTTGGAGCTAAAAAGAGAGAAAAATATACAAAAATTCAAGAGACGACAAAATTTTGGTGGAGATTAGTACTACAATTCAAGAGATTGATTGTATTTCTTTTTATACTCTTTCTTTGTCAATTTTATGTCTTTCTTTATGAGAAATATGAGCTTTATGGACACAATTATGTGTAATTAATTTATTAATCTAGGGATCTTATGAACCCAATTTTCATCATGTGATGATTTAATATTTTACCCCAATTATAATTATAATTTAATTATATTATTTAATTTCAATTTTATGCTATTAATTGTTTGGCCAACAATTTATCTATAGAGGCAATTAAATAGATTTCAAAAAATTAATTAATTTTTTGTCTTGATTAAATAACATGCATAGTTTCTAGGTAGAGATGTATGATTATTATATATGTGATTTATAATTGATAAACTTAATGAGTAGTATGAAATTTAATTGGCATGAGAGTGTCATTAAATTAATTACTATATGGTGTGTAGTTTACTTGAGTGAGGAATACATCTTAGGTTAGATTCAATTGATCATTTAATTAATTGTTATTATATTGGGGGGATTTTAGCGATTCAAATGTTTAAAAAATAGGGAGATTAAGTATTCCTAGATATTTTCTCATATATTGTTTCGTTACCAAATTTGATTTAATTAATTATTGCTATTTACTTTTAGTTATTTTAATTTTTCTTTCTTAAAATATAAAAACACATAAAAAATTAGTTTTTATTATTTTTAGTTTTAAAAATTAGTTTATAATAAAATAATCTCCGTGAGAATGATATTTTCTTCATTATATTACTTTTTGTCATACGTATACTTGCGTATTCATTTCACACACTTTGTGTGTGGAAATCAAGTTTTTGGCGCAACTGTTGGAGATTATAAATATTAGAAATTAAGAATTTCTATTTATTTATTTATTTTAGTTATTTTTAAAAAATTATTTTTCATTACTTTAATTTTAATTTTAATTTAGTTATTTTCTTTTACTAACTTATTTATTTATTTATTTTTAACTTTAATTTATTTATTTAGTTGATTATTTTTTTAATTTTTTTATTATTTATTTTTAATTTAGACATATGTCCTATTAGAAACATAGAGTAGAAAATGGCTAGCAATAGTTATACACGGTCAATGAACGAAATGATACCCATAAAAAGAGTAGGTTGAATGCATAAGATAAATGATATCATAGGACATACAACTCAAGTATCCTCTTTGGTAAATCTTTTGATGGTTCAAAACTTGCGAACGAGTATAAACCATGTCCAAGATTCTATATGGGTAATGTGAATCAAAACAATAATTCAAATCAAACACAAACACAAACACATATAACCTTGGATGGAAGCAACATCCAAATTTCTCTTGGAATTACAACAATCAAGGTGGTAATTAATTCAACTATCAATCATTTCCACTACCTAGTTTCCAACAACCATAACAATTACAAGCCCAAAAAAAGAAGCCACCTACTAAGGACAATACAAATTCCTTAATGGGGATGATGAAAGACTTCATCCAATCATTTAATATGTAAGGACTATGACTGTTGGCTATTTTCGTGGATACAATATTTACTTGTAAATTTGTTCTTAGGCCTACTATCAAGTCCATCAAGGAAAGCCAAACAAATACTCGAGTTTCAAATAATTGCACTAAAGGTATATCTTTTATAAATATGACACATAAGATTGAATTTATATATTTAATAGTACATATTCATAAATCTAAAATTATTTTTGTGCTTAAATATTTTTTATGTGTCTTAATATTTTTAGGATATGATTTAAATATATATTTTTAATTAAGACTTTGAATAGGCCTTGAATAATGAAGCCCAAAATATTCAAACCCTAATATTAATAGGTTATGTTTATCACTTATATATATAAGTAGGGTTAGGGTTAAAAGAGGTGTGGAGAAATAATTTTTGAAGTGAGCCGAACTGTTGAGAAAAAAAAAAGAAAAACTGGCGACCAAATAGTATAGCCGAATACTATTACGAAAATATGTATTAATTGTATGAGAGGCTAAAGAAAAAGTGGGTGGCTATTAAGGTTTAAAGCTTGTAATTATATAGCAAGTCAGAGTTTGAATCAATGAGGTATGTGGGATTCATTTGAGTAATTAGGCAAAGGGATAATGGGAAAGGGTAAACTTTGGTTAGAGGGCATTTCAATAAGGGATATTAATCATTAGGTGATCCATGAGATTTTGCAAACCAATAATGCAGATCAAGACTATTCAACAAGGTGCTTACTTTTGATGCAGTTCGTCGGGAACATATATTTTCTTATTATGAAATTGAATAAAGGTAATGCTTTGATTTGATTTGAATTTTATTTTTATATTTATTAATCTAATTATTCATACTCATATAGCTTTTTTATGATTAAGATATTGGATATTTAAATTTAATAATTGTATGAACAATTATGATTATTTGATTTAATTATTAAATTTTTGAAGAAATAATTTTCATTGAACTTATGCTTATTTTTTACTCTAGGATTTACTAGTTTATTTGATTTAAGTGACATATATTTTGAATCATCTAATTAGGATTATTCATTGTTAAATCCATGCTAGAACACACATGGGCACTTGTGTTTTTGTGCTAACTTTTTTGCAGTTGATTTGTGAACGATCTGATTGGTGGGGAGCTTATTGGAACGTTGGTTTGGAAACCGCTCATGCTAATTTTAAAAACTATGAAAATAGAGTAGGGGCTCGTAAGTAAAGTTCATTGGGGAAGTATCCTTGGGAGGGTAGCATAAGACCGAGTTTGTACTTAAAAATTTGATTTTCATAGTGGAAAGTTAGGTGGTCCGGTGGACTGGTGGTTTTCCTCTTAGGTCATGGTTATGTCCTAGGTTGTTTCCACCTAAAAATATCATGTGTTATTCTTTTATTTCCACACTTATTTTTACACACGATTGCATGTCTGATCGCTTTGTTTAGGTTATTAAATTATAAATTGGTAAAAATTAAAAAATAACCTATTCACCCCTTCTAGGTTAATTAGGTCCATATCTTATAAACTTTCATAATACAAAAGTGTCAACTCAAGAGGCTTCAATTCAAAATTTGGAGAATCAAATGGGACAACTTGCTCAGGCTATAAGCTAAATGCCTCAATATAACCTTCAAAGTGACACAATTGTAAACCCAAGAAGTAAAGGTGAAGACCATTGTAAATTGTTAGCCATGAGGAGTAGTAAAACTTTAGAGCAAGAAGATGAGACTCAAAAGAATAAGGAGGAACTAGAAATTAAAAAGGATAAGGAGGAATTAGAGGATAAAGAGAGTAATGGAAAGGAAATAATTCAGCCAAAAAAGAGTAACCTCTACAAACCTACTATTCCTTTCCCTTAAAGACTACAAAAACAAAAGGTAGATGCACAGTTTTCAAATTTTCTTGAAGTATTCAAGAAGTTGCACATAAACATATCATTTGTAGATGCACTTGAACATATGCCTTCCTATGCCAAATTTATGAAGGACATTTTGTCTAAGAAAAGGAGACTTGGAGATAATGAAATAATAACCTTAACTAAAGGTTGTAGGGCATCCTTGCTAGAAAACTACCCCAAAAGTTGAAAGATCTAGATAGTTTTGACATTTCTTATATACAATTCGTAACATCTACTTTTAGAAAGCATTATGTGACTTGGGTTCTAGCATTAATCTTATGCCATTATTAGTCTTCAAGGGATTGGAGGTTGGTAAAGCCAAAACTACTTTAGTAACATTACAAATGGCAGATAGATCAATTAAGAAACCTCAAGGTGTGGTAGAAGATTTTCTAGTAAAAGTAGACAAATTCATCTTTATAGTGAACTTCATTGTGCTAGATATGGAAGAAGATTGTGACATTCCTATCATACTTGGTCATCCATTCTTAGCAACTAGAAGAGAACTCATTGATGTATAAATGGGTGAACTTACAATGAGAGTGCAAGATGAACAAGTAATGTTTAAAGTTTTTAAAGAATTTGAACCCTCTGATATTGATAATGCTTATGAATGTTTAAGGATGAATGTTACTGATTGTGGGAATACCTTAAAAGAATCTATTGAGTCACCCAAACTTAAGACTTTAACACATGCTGTTGTAAACAAGGATATAAAATCACCAGAAAATAACTCAACCTATTATAACTTTGAAAGTATGGCATGAAATGTTGATATTGTAGATTATGTGAACTTTTTGGAGAACACGCCTCTCATGTATATATCAAAGAAGATTATGGAAAATTTTGATATAGGATCTAAACTCAAACCTTCAATAGAAGAGCAACCAAGTTTAGACCTCACACTTTTACCCTCATATTCCTAGTCAAGTATGAAAGTGAAAGAGTCCAATGAAGATGTGAAAAAGCTATTAGAAATATATAAATTGGATGAGTTTGGTGGAGTGCTTATAAGAATGCCAAAAAGTTCAAAAATAAAAAATGGCATGAGAGAAGAATGGAGCACCGTGTTTGCAAGTTAGGACATAAAGTATTATTGAACAAGTCAAGAATCAAATCGTTTCCATGCAAACTCGAAAGTAAATGGACATAAAAAGGATGTGCTTTAAAACGTGATATGACCGTATAGTCAAGGACGTTAAATATGATGTTGGTTGGGAGGAAACCTAACATTATTTTACTTATATTTTCATTGTTTTTTTGTAGGTGAATATATATGGAGAGCAGTGGAGCAATAAGAATGAACATTTCAGCGATAGATGTGGTGTGACATGATTAAGGGAGTTTTCTTTTATTTTACTTTCTCATATTTATATGTGCACATTGGGGAAAATGTGTAATTTAAGTTTGGGGGAGAGACTTCATTCTCTACATTAGTATTTAGTATGCATTTTAAATTTTTAGGTAATTGTTTTTAGTATGTTTTTAATCATGATTTGGGTAGATATTGATAAATATATGAAAACTAAATGCATACATACTTGATATGAAACATATGAACTCAAGGATAAAAATTGGTTGTCATGACTAAGATAAGGAATGTAACATATTTGTTAAGATATTTACATTTTATGTGATATGCTTGCTTGTTTTGATTGGATGGATTCAAATATTTATGCACATGTTCATGATTGATTTTGGTGTGCTTATTGAGAGAAAATTTGTAGTGAGTTGTGCGAGTTGATGAGATCTTCCAAGTTTTAGAATCTATTTGATCATCCCTTGAAGCAAAATCCTAAATAGTATTTAGCAAGATAAATTATTGTTAATATCATTAGTCACCCATTTGAGCCTAACAAAGAAACTTTCATATCTTTAAGCCACATTTAATGCCTAACTAATAAGTATTACCTTTACCCTTGCAGCTTTAGCTTGTATGAAAAGAAAAAAAATGCAATCATGTTATGCTTTAGAGTAAGGTGAAATGTAATGCACCCCATAAAAAAATAAAAATAAGAAGCAAAACTCACAACACAATTATTCCTCTAAAGAAAATAAAATAGAATTGAAAATAAGTTTGGGGGTGTTGTGAAGTTACAAAAAACAAAAGATGAAAAAAAAGAATATCAAAAGAGGGTGCACTAAAAGATCAAGTTAAAGCTCAATTATAGTTAAAAAGTGTATGATGAACAAAAAGAAAGCTAAGGTGTGGAAGGATCCTACATGTCTTCATTTATCGACTCCCCACATAAGCCTTACATTACAACCATATAAAGTCCTTATTGATCTTTAGCTATGTGCATATTTATATTAGTGGAGAGGGATATGGAAAATAGACTTATGAGACTTGTTCTAAGAGTGAATTGATTAGAATGCTCATATAGGTTAATTTCATGAGTGCATTGGATGATATCATGTGCAACATACACACACGAATCAATTTGTCAAAAACCTTGCATATCCTTGTATTGATGGAACGTTGATTGATGAATATGTGAACCTCTTTATCATAAGATTGTATGACTTTTGAGAGGGATAGTTTTTGTGAAATATTCATGTACTAATAGAAGTATATTTATGAATATATACTACCCAAATTATTTTATTTAATTATACTTGGCTTTACTTGAGGACAAGCAAAGATTTAAGTTTGAGAGTGTAATGACTCTATAAAAATAAAGTTATTAGTTCACTTTTTTACTTAATACTTGTTTTATTCAATAAATAGTATTTGTTTGGGTAAAAAATATTTATATATAAACTTTTTAATGAAAAATGGTGAAAATATAATTTTTGGATTTTTCTAGAATATTTTATGAATTTTTAATGCAAGACCAAGCAGGAGCTGCCATATGGCATGCCATGTAGGTAGAGGAGCTGACTGTGCAAGCCACACAGACACCATGCAAACATGGAAAGGGAATTATGTTGTGCTGTGTGTGAGAAGAACAAAACACGCGGCACGTGGTAGCATGATGTTCAATCCAAGTTTGGTAATCGATCATTATGCCACTTGTTGCTCACTTAGTGAGCGTTGAATCTGATCGGTCTCTCATGCCACACGTTGCTCCCTGATTCGCCCAGTGAATTTCTCCTATCACGTGTCACACTGTGATGGGCTGGAATTATCAGTTTTGCACATGAACTTTATTTAACCCCGTAATTACTCAATAAACCCTAATTGGCCTCCATTAGCATAAATTTGGTCATTTTTTGTAGCTAAAAAGAGAGAAAAATACAAAAAAAAATTCAAGAGATGACACAATTTTGGTGGAGATTCAAGAGGAGATTAATACTACAATTCAAGAGATTGATTATATTTATTTTTCTACTCTTTTTTCTTATCAATTTTATGTCTTTATTTATGAAAAATATGAGCTTTATGAACACAATTATGTGTAATTAATTTATTAATCTAGGGATCTTATGAACCCAATTTTCACCATATGATGATTTAATATTTCACCTCAATTATAATTATAATTTAATTATATTATTTAATCTGAATTTTATGCTATTAATTGTTTTGCCATAAATTTATCTATAGAGGTAATTAAATAGATTTGAGAAAATTATTTAATTTTTTGTCTCTATTAAATAATATGCATAGTTTCTAGGGAGAGATGTATGATTCTTATGTATGTGATCCATAATTGATGAACTTAATGAGTAGTATGAAATCTAATTGGCATGAGAGTGTGATAAAATTAATTAATATATGATGTGTAGCTTACTTGATAAAGGAATACATGCTAGTTTAGACTCAATTGATTATTTAATTAATTGTTATTATATTGTGGAAGATTTTAGCGATTCACATGTTTAGAAAATTGGGAGATTAAGTATTCCTAGATATTTTCTCATAAATCTCTATAGTTACTAAATTTGATTTAATTAATTATTGTTATTTAATTTTAGTTATTTTAATTTTGCTTTCTTAAAATATAAAAACACATAAAAAGTTAATTTTTATTATTTTTAGTTTTAAAAATTAGTTTCTAATAAAATAATTTCCATGGAAACGATATTTTCTTATCATTATATTACATGTTGCCATACATACACTTGTGTATTCATTGCACACACTTCCTGTGTGGCGATCAAAGGTAAGGAACATTGGAAAGCTACTTGAGGAGTGGTAGAACCTTAGAAGAGAATAAGGAAGCTAAAAAGAATGAGGAGAAAAAAATGGACAAAGAGAGTACTAAATAGGAAGTGATTCAACCAAAGAAGAGCAACCTCTATAAACCCACTATTTCATTTCCTCAAAGAATCTAGAAGAAAAAAATTAGACAATCAGTTTTCAAAATTCCTGGATGTCTTTAAGAAGCTTCACATAAACATACCATTTGCAAGTTCACTTGAGCATATGCCTTCATATGCCAAATTCATGAAAGGCATCCTATCTAAGAAAATGAGACTTGGAGATAATGAGACAACAACCTTAACTAAAGGTTGTGGTTGCATCCTTGAGGGAAAACTACCATAAATTCTTAAAGATTTGATTAGCTTTGACATCCCTTACACAATTGAGAATATACATTTTGGCAAGGCATTATGTGACTTACAAGAGTAGATTCCTAGGCTTAGTAGTTTCTACCAAGTCCCAATTCATGCTAGAGATCATATCCATTCCAATTATAGATAAATTTATGTTTCTCAACATAGGGCACATATTATGCATCTCTATGCCTACATTCATGATATTAGGTGTTGAGAATTCTAACTGTTGATGGATAGGACCAGAACTTACTATTGTACTCCGAAGCCTAACATAATAAATTCCTTTTCAAAATTTGGGAAGTAATTTCTCTCACATTTCTTGGCTAAGAGAATAAGGCCAAAGAACTTCACACACCTATTAACCTTGTAGGAGGGAAAAGATAAGTCCCTAAATGATTTCTTTTACAAATCCCATTTAGAAAAAAATGTAAGTGGAACATTTCCCAAATTTAGTAGCCATCACAACCTTACCCTGAGCTGTATGCAGAGATACTTATGGTGGGACGACGATTCTATGAACTTTTTAGTAAAAAAGGGGTGAAAATATAAATTTTGGATTTTTTTAGGATATTTATGAATTTTTAATGTAGGACCAATTAGAAGCTGCCATATGGATGAATTCAAGTAGAGGTGTTGATTGGGAAAGCCACATGGACACCATACAAGCGGAGAGAGCAAATCACTAAATGTTACTTCCTAATGATGTAGTACCATGCCACTTGTCAGCATGATGTTCATTCTGAGTTCGTTGCATGGTCAAAGATCTTGCCATGTGTCTTTAGGTGATTCACCTATTTCCCTCAACTGTGCATCACGTAAGCTATAACCGTGAAGTACATATTTCCGCGTGATGATGAATTAGCTTACGTTGACTGAGACTTGTCTACCTTTCCATGCATCCTGTATTGATTCACCTAGTGAATATCGTGTGCAACATGTTGCGTCTGTATTGACTGACATTGTCAATTTTCCTCTTTTTCATCTCAACCTTTGATTTGAAGCTAATTTAACGATCTAGATTTCACCTGAGCTTAATTTAACCCTCTAATTGGCCCATAAACTTTAATGAGCTAAAACTAACATAATCTTTATCAGGTTTTAGAGCTAAGGAGAGAAACAAATATAGAAAAATATAAAAGGAGATACAATTTTGGTAGAGATTCAAGAGAATATTGATACTAAAATTCATGAGATTAATATTATTTCTTCTTCTTTCTTTATCAAGTTTTATGTATGTTTTATGAAATATATGAGCTTTATGAACAAAATTATGCCTAATTAGTTTATTAATCTAAGGGGTCTTATGAACTCAATTTTAATAATGTGATGATCTAATATTTTACCCAATCATGATTTTAATTTAATTATATTATTTAATCTGATTTTTATGCTATTAATTATTTATTCAACAATTGATCTATAGAGACAATTAAATAGATTTGAGAGAATTATTTAACTGCTTATCTTGATTAAATAACATGCATAGTTTCTAGGGAGAGATGTATAATTCTTATACATGTGATCCATAATTGATGAACTTAATGAGTAGTATGCAATTTAATTGACATAAGAGTGTGATTAGGTTAATTACTATATGGTGCATAGTTTACTTTAGAAAGAAATACATGCTAGGTTAGATTCAATTGATTATGTAATTAATTCATAATTATATTGGGGGGAGTTTAGTTATTCACATATTTAAAAAGAATTGGGAGATTAAGTATTTCTAGATATTTTCTCTTATATTTTCTTAGTTATCAAATTTGATTTAATTATTGGTATTATTATTATTTTTAGTTCTTTTAATTTTGCTTTCTTAAAACATAAAAACACAAAAAAATTGATTTTTATTGTTTTTTTAAATTAGTTTCTAATAACATAATTTCCATGGAAATGATATTTTCTAATTATTATATCACTTTTTGCTACACATATACTTGCATATTCATTGTACATAATTCATGTTCAATTATGGGACATGGAAAAAGACTTCCCCCCAAAACTTTTTCTAAAGCCACCCAACTTGTGAACACATATATAAAAGTGGAAGATATGGTTAAAAATAGAAAAAAATCATGAACCCTCAAAAACTTGTTGTCTCTTTTGGAGAACATAAAACGTGCAAGCATACACGGTCACAAGTAATAAAATTTGATAAGTAAGTTATCGTTCCCACGGAGATTTATTACTACAGTTTGTTGATTACTAAAATTATCTTTCTCTGATTTTATCCAAAAGGATCATTGATTGGAACAAGTTAAGAAAAGAGTTTAATAACAAAATAAAAAAAATCTAGGATTGCAATTTTTCACCAAATTAATCAACTCAAATCATGTTATTTTCTTTTGATTTATATTTTTTAGTACATTTAATTTGTCAACCGAAAACTTCTAATTTTATCCATACATCTCATCCGAGCTCTGTATAAACACACATCGTTAAATTAATTCATTATATTCCTATGAGAATTAAATTCACCAAGATTCATAACGTTCTAAGTTCTCAAATGGCCACACATACAATTAGGGTATATTCCTATCCTTCATCATACATGTCATTCTATCTATGAGCAATATACACAAAAATACCTCTTCCAAGTTTATTTATGTGCCATAGATCATTTGATAAAATTCGTAAATAATCAAAAGCATTAAGCACAAAATAGAATAAACAACTCAAACGTCTTATAAATCGTTCAAAAATAATTAAAATAAAAGCTTGATAAATTTAGATCAAATGCAACCCTAGAAAAATTAAATTACTTCATAAATTTAAAATAAAATTACATCAGATTCAGAAAATAAGATGAAGAACAAATAAAAATTAAATCATTTCGTATCGTGAATATTTGGCACACGCAGAAAACAACAGAAGCCAAAAATGGCTTATACGTGTTCCACAGTCCACCCCCGAATACTACTAAAAATCTCAAATTCTAAACTCCACAAAAACTCTTAACTCAATCATAATATCCCCTACTTATAGCTAAAAAAATACATCTAAAATAATACATTTCTTTTTTCATAAACGCGTAAAAAATTGCATCGAAAATAAAATCGATGCGTATTGATATTCGATATCAAAAATGTTATTTTAATTCACGTGTGAGACACAAAGTAGAGGTTCCATTTTTGATTTTTAATTCAAAGTGTATGCCATGTGTCAGCGTCTGATTCGCTGCAAGGATTAATATGGACACGTGGCAAAATTTCATTGGCTGTGGGAAACGATTGCACGTGATGTCATCGCACGGGATAATGGCACGAGGGATGTGGGAGACAACGACTGCAACGCGGGCGTGATATTGCGCTTTCGTGCTCATCGTAACATGCCACGTGTCAAAATATTATTGGCTAGAAGGAAAAGTGGGACACGTGGTAGATTGTGATTCGTAGAATAACCAGGCGCACGTGGATCGACCGCATGGGAAAAAAGGCATGCAAACATGGGGGACAACGACTGGAATGCGTCAGATATGTGGGTCCCACCTTGCACGCCGGCCTGCGTGGCAGGTGGGCCCCACTCGGGTATCGAGCCGCGTGAAGGACAGAAACCTGCACCCACGCGAGTTGGTCGGGTATGATAGAGATGCGTGCATCATAGCCATTTCTAATCTGGTCTGACGGTCCACGTTGTGTGCGTGGATTAGGGCGCGTGGAGTTCTTCTTACCTGCGTAGGATTTTAAAATTTAATTAATTGCATTTTGACCCACAAATTTAATTCAAATTATATTTTAGACTTTCTTTAATTACAATTAAGCCCCTTTCTAATTTAAATTAAACTTTTAAACTTTTAATAATTAAAATTAAGCCCAATTTTAATTTAAATTATATTTTCGAATTTTATAAATTGCAATTAAGCACTCATTTATTTGAAATTATATTTTTGGACATAAAATTGCAATTAATTACGTTTTCAATTCAAATTATTTAATTTTCTTAAAATATATTCCTTAATAGTAAATACTAATTTATTAAACTAAAATTAACTAAAAATGTAAAAAAAATATCAATTATAATTAATAAAATAGATGAAAATAACTATATAAAATACAGTTATCAAACCCTCTTGAAAAGAGGTCAATGAATAGAAGCGCATAGGTAGAGATGAACCCATGCACAATAAAAATAAAGGTTCAAACCGAGCCAAAAGGAAAATAAGAAGACTTGCGACAAAAATATCAACCGTCTTGGGCAAGGCTTTCAAGCTTACACCCTTCTCAACCCAATAAAATAGGTCATGTTGATGTAGGTGGAACGCAATGACATATTGTACTGGCATACGAAATAAAAATATCCTAGTTGGGATGAAAAATAGGCATAAATTAGGATAGAAACAAGATCACAAGGGAGTAGATCGATTGAGCAACAAAGACTTTAAAGCATCACCCTTAAATTGAATTCCAACTTTCAATCTTAGTCCTTGGATCAAAGTAATACGAATCCTAATCTAAGGTGGATCAATGTCAACCTATTTAAAGCACCAAAATTAGGTCATAAACAATACATAATTAAGACTTACAAAACCCTAGTAGTTTCCAAGAAGAGGGAAGAAGAGAAAAAATTCAAAAGGAGATTAAGGGAGACACAATATTCCCCTATCATTCCCAAGAAAGTGGTTAAGCTAAAGTGTCCAATAGAGAGGTGAAAAGAATTTTGAAGAAAATGGTGAATAATTCTAGAAAGGATTGGACCTATAAGTTAGAAGATGCTTTATGAGTGTACTATCTATGGAAAGGCATGTTACCTACTGATGGAATTGGAGTATAAAGCATATTAGGCATTAAAACAATTTAACATGTCCATGGATATAGCTGGTGAAAAAAGGATGCTACAAATAAATGAACTAGAAGAGCTACGGTGGAATGCTTATGAGAATGCCAATCTTTAAAAGGAGAAGGCAAAGAGATGGTATGATAAGAAAATTGTTCACCATACTTTTGAACTGGGACAGAAAAGTAATAGTATACAACTCAAGACTCAAACTATTTCTAGTAAACTCAAAAGTAGATGGTCAGGTCCCTTCACCATTACTAAGGTAGAAAACTATGAAGCCATTCAATTGGAAAACAAAAAAAGATAATGGTTCATGGTTAATGGGCATAGAGTAAATCACCATCTTGAAGGCCAATTACCAAATGAAAAAAGCATTGATGACCTTGGCGGATGCACCGTAGTAGCTTATATGAATGTCTAGCCAAAGGCATTAAATTTGGCACTTTTTGGGAGGAAACTCAATGTTATTTTACTTATATGTTTTCTATTTTATAGGTGAATAAATATGGAGGGTAATGTCACAACAAAAATTGAGCAGTTTCAATGACAAATGTAGTGTGCTAAGGCTAATGGAGTTTTTTCCTTTCACTCTTTTTCATATTCATATGAGCACATTGAGGATAGTGTGCAATTTAAGTGTGAGGGAGGGAACTTCATTCTCTACATTATTGTTTAGTATGTATTTTCACCATTTTAGGATATTTTTGATCATAATTTGGGTAGAAATTGATGAATACATGGAAACCAAATGCATGCATATTTGATATGAAACATATGAACTCAATGATATAACTTGTTGTAATGACTAGGATAAGGAATAAAAAATGCTAATTAATATACATTAATCATTTGATATGCTTGCTAGTTTTGATTGAATTGATTCAGTTCTATGTTCATGATTGATTTTGATGTCCTTAATCGGAGAAAATTTGAGGTGAGTTATGCTAGTTGATGAGGCTTACCATGTTTTAGAATTTATTTGATTATCCCTTGAGGTGAAATCCTAAGTAGTATTTGGCTTGATAAATGATTTAGGCTTTTATTAGATCGGTTAAGCCTTTCAGGCTAACTATTGTTTATATCATTAGTCTTCTTTTTTGAGCCTTACTAAAACCATTCATATCTTTAATTAACATTTTTTACCTTCAATAAGTATTACCTTTACCCTTATACCTTTTGCTTATATGAAACATGTAATCATGTGCTATGCTATAGAGCAAGATTAAATGTAATCCATCCTACTTTTTCACATCTACAAAAAATAAAAGCCACTACACAATTATCACTCTAAGAAAACAAAGAAGAATAAAATTAAAAATAAGTTTGGGGATATTGTGAGGCTAAAAAAAGAGAAAGAAAATAAAGTGAAGAAGAGATGTGGAATAAAAAAACAAAAAAAATAGTAAGATAGGGTGCACAAAAATATTAAATGAAAGCTTAATTAAAGTTAAATATTACATGATGAATAAAAAGAGCCTAAATATATCCATTTATATACCCTCACATAAGCCTTACACTATAAGCATGTAAAACCCTATTGATATTTAGGTATGTGCATATTTACATTAATGGATATGGGTATGAAGAATAGACCTATGAAACATGTTCTAAGACTTAGTTGACTAGCATGCTCATATAAGTTAATTTCATGAGTGTATTGAAGAATGTCATATGAAACACACACGAATCAATTCGTCAACAACTTTGCATATCTTTGTATTAATGGAACATTGATTGATGGATATGTGAACATCCTTGTTATATAATTGAACAACTTTTGAAGGGGATAGTTTTCACTAAACATGCATGTATTAATAGATATATGTTTATGAATGTACTACCCATATCATTTTACCTAGTTAGACTTGGCTTTCTTTGAATGAGAGCAAAAAATTAAGTTTGAGGGTGTGATAATGTGATAACTCTATAAAAGTAGAGTTATTTGATCACTTCTGAACCACTTATTTGTCTTTTTTTGCTTAAATATCATGGACAAACTTGATTTGTGTTTAATATGGTAATGTAGTTGAAAAGATATCAAACGAATCAAAAATAGGCAAAAATTAGGACAAATACAAGATTACAAGGGAATAGATTGATATAGACATCTATAGATTGATCAAGGATTCATCACTCGATCGATCGATGATGAATTAGATCAATCGAGGGTTCATTGCTCGATCAATCGATCAAGCAATAATGATGTTAACGAGTTAGCCTTAAATTTAATTCCAAATTTCATTCTCAGCCCTTGGATCAAAGTACTATGAATCCTAATATATTATTACAGATCAATTTTAGTCTATTTAAAGAACTAAAGGGAGGTCATAAACAACACACAATTAAGAATTACAAAATCCTAGCGGTTGCCAAGAAGAGAGAAGAGAAAAATTTCAAGGGAAGATTAAAGGAGACATAACATTGTGAAAGATTTAAGAGAAAATTAGTGCTATAAAGATTGAGTTTATCTCTCATTTTCTCCATTCTTTATTAGTTTTTAAGTCTTTTTTTATGAAAAATTTGAGATTTAGGAATATAATTATGTGTAGCTAATTTATTAATCTAGGGGTCTTATGAATTCAATTTTCTACAAATGATGATCTGATATTTTACCCAAATTGTTTTGTAATTCAATTATATTATTTAATATCATTTTTATGCTATTAATTATTTTGCTAACAATTGATCTATAGAGACAATTAAATATATTTGAGAGAATTATTTAATTGTTTGTCTTGATTAAATAAAATGCATAGTTTTTAGGAATAAATGTATGATTCTTATGTGTGTGATATATAATTGATGAACTTAATCAGTAGTATGCAATCTAATTGACATGAGAGTGTAATTATTTTAATTACTATATGATGTGTAGTGTACTTGAGAGAAGAATATATGCTAGGTTAGATGCAATTGGTCATATAATTGGTTGATGACTATACTAGGGGAATTTTATTGATTCATATGTTAGGAAATTGGGGAATTAAAGATTCCTAGATCGTTTCTCATATATCTTTATATTTTTTTAGTCTTATGGTTTAAAATTTGTGGTCATTTTTTCAACTTTTATAATTTTCTATTGTCCAAATAGTATTCATAATTATTATAATGATTGTTATAAGTTACACAACTCCATGTTGATCAATATCCGTACTTAAACCTTGCATGACTCATATACTTACGGATTACATCGTGTTGATTAGAGGTTAAAGTTATAATGGGTGGCCCATTTAGGGAAATTCAAATAACTCCTAAATGGCACTCATCTAAGAGGCCAGTTCAAGCTAGGAGATCCTATAGTTTGCGTCCACATGTAACTTGAGAAAATACCCAAAACTGAAGGGCATGCATATAAATTTATAAGAAAAAGAAGCTCATAGGTTGATTCATTCCCATCTTAATGCCTTGGTGTTCATCTTTCCTATGGCTAATAGAAATATGCACTAAATATTGATTGACATTGGCATCTTGATCGACATTCTATTCTTTAAAGCCTGGAAATATATGAAGCTATCCTACTCCTCAGGCTAGTAACTACTCCTTAGAGGTAGTGTGACCTTGCCAATTACAATTGGATAGGGTAAAAAGATAAGAACAATCATGGTAGATTTTCTAGTACCACCTATCACGAAAGTGCTCTATGGATGCAACAAAATGTCATTTTTGGGTATACGTGAGGAATAGTTGCAAAAAGTGCACCGGTGCCACCCGTCATTAAAATTGCACTACGTATACAACAAGATTTCATTTTTGGGTATATGAAAGAAGATGTTTTCAAAAGTGCTCCAATACCACCCATCATGAAAATTGCTCTACGGATGCAAGAAAATATATTTTCATGTATATGCGCAAAAAGTTACCCAGTACATCTATTCCTAAAATTGCCTCATAAATCCAATAAAATTGCAATTTTGGTTATAAGTGCAAAAAACATATAAAAGTGGTCTCGTAACACACAAATGAAAGGAAATAATAATGCAAAAAATGCACATTTTTTGGTTATGTGTGAAAAAGTTCTAGAAAGTGCTCCAACATCACATGTTATGCAAATTGCACAATCAATGCAACAAAATGCTATTTTCGATTATATGTGCCATAGAGATTCAAAACATACTTTGGTACAACTTTTCAACACACAAATGAAAGGAAATAATAATGCAAAAAATGCACATTTTTTGGTTATGTGTGAAAAAGTTCTAGAAAGTGCTCCAACATCACATGTTATGCAAATTGCACAATCAATGCAACAAAATGCTATTTTCGATTATATGTGCCATAGAGATTCAAAACATACTTTGGTACAACTTTTCATGAAAGTTGCTCTATGGATGCAAGAAAATGCCATTTTTGTGTATAAGTGAGAAACAGTTGCAAAAAGTGCTCCAATGCCATCCCATCAAGAAATTTCTCTACGGATGCAAGAAAATATAATTTTCATGTATATGCACAAAAAATTGTTTGGTACAACTATTAGTAAAACTTTCCTCACAAATCTAGTAAAATTGCAATTTTGGTTATAAGTGCAAAAAAAGATATACAAAGTGGTCTCGTAACAATTGAATGAATGGAAATACGAAATATCAAAAGGCATATTTTTTCGGTGATGTGTGAAAAAGTTGTGAAAAGTGCATCAATATCTCCGTCATGAAAATAACATAATTAATTCAATAAAATTCCATTTTCGATTATATGTGCCAAATAGATTCCAAATGTGCACTGAGACCACCTCTCAGAAAATTTGTTCTATAGATGCAACAAAATGCCATTTTTGCGTATACGTTGGAAAAAGGTTCAAAAAGTGCTCTAGTGCCACCATCCATTAAAATTGCATTGTATATGCAACAAAGTTACATTTTTGGGTATATGTGCTAAAAAGTAACAAAAATTTCTCCAATACCACTCATCAAGAAAAATGCTTTACGAATGCAAAAAAATATAATTTTTATGTGTATGAGAAAAAAAGTTCTCCAATACAATTGTTATAAAAATTGCACAACAGATTCAAAAAAATTGCAATTTTGAGTATGAGTGCAAATTTTTTATAAAATGGGGTCTTTCAACACACGAATGAATGAAAATACATTTACAAAAAAACTGCACATTTTTTCAATTGTGTGAAAAAGTTGTGAAAAGTTCTCCAACATTACATGTCATTTTTGATTATATATGCCAAAGAGGTTAAAAACATGCTCCGGTACCACCTGTCACGAAAGTGCTCTAAGGATGAAACAAAATTTCATTTTTGGGTATACATGACAAATAGTTGCAAAAAGTGTTTCGGTGCAACCCGTCATCAAAATTACATTACTTATGCAACAAGATTTCATTTTTGGGTATATGCACGAAAAAGTTTCAACGAGTGCTCTAATATCACCTATCAAGAAAATTTCTATAGGGATGCAAGAAAATATAATTTTCATGTATATACCCAAAAAGTTATTTGGTACAATTATTCCTAAAAATTGCCTCACAAATCCAATAAAATCAAAATTTTGGATATAAGTGCAAAAAAGATATAAAAAGTGATCTCGTAACACACGAATGAATGGAAATACGAATACAAAAAAATGCACAATTTTCGGTTATGTTTGAAAAAGTTGTAGAAAGTGCTACAACATCAACTGTTATGAAAATTGCACAATCAATGCAACAAAATGCCATTTTTGATTATATGTGCCAAAGCAGTTCAAAACCTTCTCTGGTACCACTTGTCATTAAAGTTGCTCTATGGTAGCAAAAAATGCTATTTTTGGGTATACATGAGAAATAGTTGCAAAAAGTTCTCCATTGCCAACCTTTATTAAAATTGCACTACATATGCAACAAGAATTCATTTTTTCATATATGCATGAAAAAGTATCAAAAAGTGCTCCACTACCACCCATCAAGAAAATTGCTCTATAGATGCAAAAAAATATAATTTTCATGTATGTGTGCAAAAACGTTGTCTGCTAAAACTATTTCTAAAAATTGCCACATAGATCCAACAAAATTGCAATTTAGCATATAATTTTGATAAAAAAAACACAACTTTTGGTTATGTGTGAAAAAGTTGTAAAAAGTGCTCTCACATCACCCATTTTGAAAATTGCATAATCAATGAACAAAATGTGATTTATGGGTTCAAAATGTGCTCCAATACCACCTGTCACAAAATTTTCTCTATGGATTCAACGAAATGCTATTTTTGGTTATACGTGGGAAAAAGTTTCAAAAGGTGCTCTAGTGCCACCTGTTATTAAAATTGGGCTACGTATGTAACAAGATTTTACTTTTAGGTATATACGCAAAATTGTATCAAAAATTTCTAAAATACCACCCATCAAGAAAATTGTTGTACGGATGCAAAAAAATAATTTTTTTATGTATGTGCGCAAAAAAGTTGTCCGATAAAACCTATCCTAAAAATTGCCACACACATCTAACAAAATTATAATTTTGGATATAAGTGTGAAAAATATATAAAAGTTGGCCATGTAACACACAAATGAATGAAAATACGAATAAAACAAGATATACAATTTTTTGTTATGTGTGAAAAATTTGCAAAAAGTATTCTGACATCACCTGTCATGAAAATTTCATAATTAATGAAACAAAATTTCATTTTCGATTATATGTGCCAAAGTGGTTCAATATGAGCTCCAGTACTACCTATCTCGAATGTTGCTCTATGGATGTAACAAAATGCCATTTTTTTGGTATACGTGAGAACCCGTTGCAAACATTGTTCCGGTGCCCCCTGTCATTAAAATTACGCAACATTAGCAAAAACAATTAATATTTTTGTACATGTGTGAAAAAGTTGCAAAAAGTGCTCCAATACCACCCATCAAGAAAATTGCTCTACAAATGCATGAAAATAAAATTTTCATATATATGTATAAAAAGGTTGTCCAATATAACCTATTATAAAAATTGTAACATAGATCCGACAAAATTGAAATATTAGGTATAAGTGCAAAAACGTTATAAAGAGTGTCTATGCATGCAAGAAAATGAAATTTTTGTGTATACATGAGAAACTGTTGTAAAAAGTGATTTGGTGCCATCCGTCATTAAAATTGTGCTACTTATGCAACAAGATTTCATTTTTGGGTATATGTGCAAAAAGTTTTCAAAAAATGCTCCTATGCTACACATCAAGAAAATTGCTCTACTGATGCAAGAAAATATAATTTTCATGTATAGGCAAAAAGGTTGTCTGGTACAACGAGTCAAAATATTTGACCCACAAATCCAACAAAATTGAAATTTTTTGTATAAGTGCAAAAGAGTTATAAAAAGTGGTCTCGTAACTAACGAATAAAAAGAATATGATTACAACAAAATGCACAATTTTAGATTATATTTGAAAAAGTTGCAAAAAGTGCTCCAACATGATGCAACAAAATGCCATTTTTAATTATATGTGCAAAAGATGTTCAAAATGTGCTACGGTACCACTTGTCACAAAATTTACACTATGGATGGAACAAAATGAAATTTTTGGGTATACTAGACAAACTATTGCAAAAAGTGATGCAATGCCATCGGTAATTAAAATTACACTACATATGCAACAAGATTTCATTTTTGGGTATATGTGTAAAAAAATTTCAAAAGTGCTATTACACCACACATCAAGAAAATTTCTCTACGGATGCAAGAAAATATAATTTTCATGTATATGCACAAAAACGTTGTTTGGTATAACTAGTTGTAAAATTTGCCCCATAGATCCAACAAAATTCCAATTTGGGTACAAGAGCAAAAAAGTTATAAAAGGTGATCTCATAACACACGAATGAATGGAAATATGAATACAACAAAATGTACAATTTTCTGTTATATGTGAAAAAGTTGCAAAAAGTACTCCAATATTAACCATAATGAAAATTGCACAATCCATGGAACAAAATGCCATTTTCCAAGTATATATGCAAAAGAGGTTTAAAATTGTGCTACATATGCAACAAGATTTCATTCTTGGTTATATGCGTAAAAAGTTTCAAAAAGTGATTTTGTACCACACATGAAGAAAATTGCACTACGAATGTAAGAAATTATATTTTTCATATATATATATACGCAAATAGGTTGTTCGGTACAACCAGAAGTAAAAATTGCCCCACCGATTCAATAAAAGTGCAATTTTGGATATAAACGCAAAAAAGTTATAAAAAGTGTTCTCGTAACATACAAATGGATGGAAATATGAATATAAAAAAATGCACAATTTTTTGTTATATGTGAAAAAGTTGCAAAAAGTGTTTCGACATCACCCATCATGAAAATTTCACAATCATTGCAACAAAATGTCACTTTCCATTATATGAGCAAAAAGAGGCTCAAAACGTGCTCCAATACCATCTGTTCCTAAAGTTGCTCTATGGATGCAACAAAATGCCATTTTGGGGCATATGAGAGATGCAGTTGCAAAAAGTGCTAAGGTGCCACCCATAATTAAAATTGTGCAACAAATGATACAAAAATTTGGGTATATGCGAGAAATTTTTTGAAAAGTGCTTCTATATGACCCATCAAAAAAATTGGTCTACCAATGCAAGAAAATATAACTTTCATGTATATGAACAAAACAATTGTCCGAAATAACTTGTGCCAAAAATTGCCACACAAATCCAATAAAATTGCAATTTTAGGTATAAGGGTGAAAATTTTATAAAAGGTTATCTCCTAAAGAACTAATGAATGGACATACGAATACAACAAAAGGAAAAGGTTTTAGTTATGTGCAAAAAATTTGCAAAAAATGCACCGACATCTCCCATAATGAAAATTCATAAGAAATTTAATGAAATGCCATTTTCAATTATATTTGCAAAAGAGGTTCTGAATGCACCCTCATACCACCGGTTACAAAATTTGCTCTATGGATGCAACAAAAAGCCATTTTTTAGTATACTTGAAAAAAAGGTGCAAAAAGTGCCCCAATGCCAATAGTCATTAAAATTACTCTATATATGCAACAAAGAAAATTTCTCTATGGATGCAAAAAAATATAATTTTCATGTATATGCGCAAAAAAGTTGTCCGATAAAAACTGTCATAAAAATTGCCCCACAAAGCCAACAAAATTGAAATTTTGTGTATAAGTGGGAATAAGTTATAAAAAGGGGTTTCGTAACACACGAATGAATGTAAATATGAAACAAAAAAATGCACATTTTTTGATTATGTATGATAATGTTGCAAAAAGTGCTCCAACATCACATGTCATGAAAATTGCACAATCAATGCAAAAAAATTCCATTTTCAATTATATGTACCAAAGAGGTTCAAGAAAATCCATTTTTGGATATATGTGAGAAACAATTGTAAAAAATGCTCTGGTGCCACCTGTCATTAAAATTGCGCTACATATGCAACAAGATTTCATTTTTGGGTATATGTGCAAAAAGGTTTCAAAAATTGCTCTTGTATCACACATCAAGAAAATTTCTTCAGATACAAGAAAATATAATTTTCATGTATAAGCACAAAAAGGTTGTCCGGTACAACTAGTCAAAATATTTACCCATAAATCCAATAAAATTGAAATTTTTTGTATAAGTGCAAAAAAGTTATAAAAAATGGTCTCGTAACTAACAAATAAAAGGAAATATGAATAAAAAAAATGCACAATTTTTGATTTTATGTGAAAAAGTTGCAAAAAGTATCCAACATCACCTGTTATGAAAATTAAAAAATCGATGCAACAAAATACCATTTTAAATTATATGTGTGAAAGAGGTTCAAAATGTGCTACAATACCACCTCTCACAAAATTTACTCTATGGATGCAACAAAGTGAAATTTTTGGTTATACTTGAGAAACAATTGCAAAAAGTGATGAGGTGCCACTGGTAATTAAAATTGCACTACATATGCAACAAAATTTCATTCTTAGGTATATGTGCAAAAACGTTTAAAAAAGTTCTTCTGTACCGCACATCAAGAAAATTTCTCTACGGATGCAAGAAAATATAATTTTCATGTATATATGCAAAAATGTTGTTGGGTACAACTAGTCGTAAAATTTGCCCCACAGATCCAACAAAATTGAAATTTTGGGTACAAGACCAAAAAAGTTATAAAAGCTGATCTCGTAACGCATGAATGAATGGAAATACAATACAAAAAAATGTGCAGTTTTCTGTTATATGTGAAAAAGTTGCAAAAAGTGCTCTGATATCAACCATAATGAAATTTGTGCAATCAATGGAACAAAATGCCATTTTTCGAGTATATGTGCAAAAGAGGTTCAAAATGTACTTCGATACCACCTGTCACAAAATTTGCTCTATGGATGCAACAAAAGGAAATTTTTGGGTATACTTGAGAAGCAATTGCAAAAAGTGATATGGTGCCACTAGTAAATAAAATTGCGCTACATATGCAACAAGATTTCATTTTGGGGTATATGCGTAAAAAAAATTCAAAAAGTGCTCCTGTACCACACATCAAGAAAATGGCTCTACGGATGCAAGAAAATATAATTTTCATGTATATGCGCAAAAAGGTTGTCGGGTACAACTAGTGGTAAAATTTTCTCCACAGATCCAACAAAATTGCAATTTTGGTTGAGCAAAAACATTATAAAAGATGATCTAGTAACACACCAATGAATGGAAATACAAATAAAACAAAATGTACAATTTTTTGTTGTATGTAAAAAAGTTGCAAAAAATGCGCTAACATCAACCATAAGGAAAATTGCACAATCAATGGAACAATATGCCATTTTTCGAGTATATGTGCAAAAGTGGTTCAAAATGTGCTTCGATACCACCTGTCACAAACTTTTCTCTATGGATGTAACAAAAGGATATTTTTGGGTGTACTTGAGAAAAAATTGCAAAAAGTGATACGACGTCACCAGTAATTAAAATTGCGCTACATATGCAACAAGATTTCATTCTTAGGTATATGCACAAAAAGATTCAAAAGTACTCTTGTACCATACATAAAGAAAATTGCTCTACGAATGCAAGAGAATATAATTTTCATATATATGAGCAAAAAGGTTGTTTGGTACAACCAATCATAAAAATTTCCCCACAGATCCAACAAAATTGCAATTTTGGATATAAGTGAGAAAATGTTATAAAAAGGGATCTCGTAACACAAAAATGAATGGAAATATGAATATAACAAAATGTACAATATTCTATTATATTTTAAAAAGTTACAAAAAGTGTTCCAACATCACCCATTATGAAAATTGCATAATCATTGCAACAAAATACCAATTTCCATTATATGTGCAAAAAGAGGCTCAAAACGTGCTCCGGTACCACCTGTCAATAAAGTTGCTCCATGGATGCAAGAAAATTCCATTTTGTGGCATACGTGAGATACAGTTGCAAAAAGGGATCTAGTGCTACACGTCATTAAAATTGTGCAACAAATGATACAAAATTTTATATTTGGGTATATGCGAATTTTTTTTCAAAAGGTGCTCCTATACCACCCATCCAAAAAATTGGTTTACCGATGCAACAAAATATATTTTTCAATTTTGGTTATAAGTGTGAAAAATTTATTAAAAGTGGTCTCCTAACGTACTAATGAATATAAATACAAATACAACAAAATGAAATTGTTTTATTTATGTCTGAAAAAGTTGCAAAAAATGTGCCGACATCTTCCGTAATGAAAATTGCACAAGAAATTCAATAAAATTCCATTTTTGATGGTGAAGAAGATCATGATCATGCAACCCGACCTTTGCGAGGTGTTGAGATATTAAGGCAATTGAATGGTATGACATTCAAATGATATGTAAAGATGAAAAAAAAACTCACTAAGGTAGGGAAACGAAATAGGTCAACTAATGAAATGGGTGAAAATGAAAAAGAGTTTGAACCGACTTACCATGGTTGTTGGAATAAAAAATCAATATTTTGAGAATTACCTTATTGGAAAGACCTACACATTTGTCACATATTAGATGTCATGCAAATTGAGAAAAATGTATTTAAGAGCTTGATTGGTACTTTACTTAATATACCTGGACAAAACAAAGGATGGAATTAAAGCAAGACTGGATTTAAAGAAACTAGGCATACAGCCTGAATTGGAACCAAGGGTGGAAAATAATAAGACTCGAACATACTTGTCACCAACATCATATATAATGTAAACAAAAGAGAAGGATGTGTGTTTGTAAATGTTTAGAGAGTGTTAAAGTTCCTGATGGTTACTCATCCAACTTAAGAAATTTTGTGTCTATCACCAATAAGAAACTTTATGGATTGAAATCACATGACTGTTATATCTTAATGCAACAGTTATTACCAGTTGCTATTTGATCAATTCTTCCAAAACATGTCTGATTATCAATAATTCATTTTTTTCATTCTTCAATACAATATGCAAGAAATCTATATAAATTGGCGAGTTAAACTCTTTACAGAAAGATGTTGTAGAGATTGTGTCTAATTCAAAAATATTTTCCTCCTTCTTTCTTCGATATTATGATTCACTTGTGTGTTCATTTAGTTTGAGAGGTTCAATTGTGTGGTTGATGAGTGCTCAAAACGCACTAAAATTTCCATGATTTTATACACATTAATTGATCAAATATATATATATATATATATATATATATATATATATATATATATATATATATATATGTTTTATAGTATATTTATATAAATTTTTCGTTTTCGGAATCACGGGTATTTTTATTGTTTTTTAAGAATTTTCGCTTAAAAACGTAACTTAAAGACTCAAAGAGGAATGCTGGAAGGAATACATCACAAATATATTAATAAATAAATGGGTAAAGGTCAACAAATATGGAAAATTTGGACAAAATGGGTCAAAAATGTCAAAAAGGAGAAAATCGCGCCGCCGTGCCATCTAGCCGCGTCGAGCCCCGCGCGCACCAGCGCCCAGTCCCGCACCCAGCCGCACGTGCAACTTCCCACTCCCGCGCACGCCTTGCTCCAGATCCGTGCGCTGCTCCCGCGCGTGCCGCTGCCCATTTCACCCCATTTTCGCGCGCAGCCGCCCCCATGACGTCATGCTAACGTCATCAATGATGTCAACAATTGCACTCCACGTTTTCACAATTTTTTAACATTTTTTCACTCAATTTTTCTCTCCATCCTCACCTATAAATACTCCTATTCTCTTCACTTCTAAACACACCTCAAACCACACTTCTCTCTTCTTTCTTTCTCTCCATTTCTTAGTTTTTAGTTTTTTTTAGTTTTTAGTTAATTTCTCTTAGTTTTAGATTTCTTCCCTTTTTGGGAAGAACTAGTTATGTTTTTGTAATTTATTAGCTTTTTGATTCAATAAATGGGAGTGCAAATTCCGCTTGGAGGTTTTCCAGCAACGGGAATAGCATCGAAGTTCTGTAAGGATTTTATTTTCTTTACAGTTATTTTTTATTCTTTATTCTTACATGTTATATTTAATTTGTCTGTGATTAAATTTAACTATGCTGACTATTAGTAAACATGATGTAATAATAACGTTGTTATGCTTGCGAAATATTAAATAGGTGAAAATCTCTAAAATGAATTGATTTTGTTTTTATTCAAGATTTTATATTAAGAATGTTAGAGAGAAATATATTATTTTTCATTACAAACTTAAACCTGAAAATTAGATTTTAAGGTTTAGTTATCCGGTCTGATTTCGAATAGTGCTATTTTATATGTTGGTACAATCGCCCGGTAGTTAGAGCGAAGCTCTATTTCAAAAGTTTTTATAAGAATTATTATCTGAAAATGTATTGACAACATGTTTTCAGTAGTGGTTTTAAAACTTGAAAGTTAGTACTCGGATAACTAAATTCTTAGGTTTAATTTGGACACCTTGAATAAAGTTTAAACTGTCTAACCCCACCAAAGGTGGCATTTAAATGGTTCATTTTCAATCTCTTAGTAAACAGAATTAATTTAATTAAGCAAATTAGTTATCAACCCCACCCATAGGTGTTAATTGATTTGTTTAGTTAACAAAGAATATCTAACCTCACCAAATGTGGTATTCATATAAAAAGAGAGAATCAATAAATATCAATTCATATCTTTAATAACCTAAATAATATGAGCAAGCATAATTAACTTAGTTATTATATCCATAAATACTCCACTATTATAAAAGATAAAATTTGCATAAATATTTATTGAATCTATGTTTATTTTTATGTATGTAGATTAAAACACAAAAACCCAAAATATCGTGACAGGATGTTTAAGATTTAATTTCGTTTTTAAAAGTTTGAATAATAAATTAAAAACCACATGCATTCCTTCCTTATATCGACCTTGGGAGTATACTTATCATTTTCTTCGAAATGATTCGTGCACTTGCGAGAGTTTTATAAATATAAAACCAAAGTATTGGCAAGAATCGATGATGCCAATTTTCGCTCATCACTTAAACAAAAAGGTTATGTGAAGATGAGATTCTTTGTGATGTGACACCCATGTAGATTGGTCATATATTCCCTAGCCAACTGTGGTAATCTATAGCAAAAGAGTGCAAACATAATGAAGCTGGTACATTTACCTTATCATAAAGTTTTATATACCAGGTTAGGAGTTACATTTTATATTAGTAATACCTCTAATAGTACAATATTAAGTCCCCACATATCTTATTGTATTTAACTAATAAAATAATAATTTAATTACATGATATAATTTACATTTATATTATCTTTAAAGTATATGTTGTCGTCATATTTTCTTTTTCTTTATAATGTAAATAACATATATTTTTTATCGAGATTAAAAATAAAAATATGTAAATAAGTGAGTTATGTATAAATTGGAGTATAAAATAATTAAAAAGTATCACATTATTTACTATAATAATAAATAGAAAAAGTTTATTTACAACCATTTGTTACTAACAAACAAGTTGACACATAATAATAGATTAAAAAAATATATCTAACTTATTGTTTTACCATAATTTATTATAAATAAAATTAATCTTAATAAATAACATCATTACAGTTGTGAGCCATGCTTGTGGCATTTACGAAACTATCTTATAATTTATTGTTTTACAACAATTTATTATAAATAAAGTAATCCTCATAAATAACATCATCATAGTTGTGAGCCATTCTTGTCTAGCATCACTAAAAAAAATGATGTTTTTAACCATGTCATAGTGACATATCTTACCGCGCGTGGGAGTTATAACTTATCCGACTAGAAATGTTAACGGCATCATAAACCTTGATGTCATTATAACAGACTAACATAGTAGAGTTGTAGAAAGAAGTGCGCGTGCAATGCATTTTGAGCATCAAGCATGCACATCCCACTACCAGATTCTAAATGTAAATGCTCTTTTAGATGCTTTAAAGCTAGGCCAAATTATAGCATAAACAATTTGTTTTTGGTTTGCAAAAAAGGACTAGCTTGACGTTATTCATCTATAATTTTCGAGTCCCAACTAACATTATGCGAGTATAGTAGTTATTAAGAAAAAAACATTATTCATGTATAATTACTTATTATTTTATTTACCAAAAACAAAATTATAACCTAAACAAAATGCTCTCATTCCCTAAGACACTATCTACGTTTTGAGATTAATAAACAGCCAGATTGATTGTACACGCTCACAAGCCACAACCGCATGAGTATAGATGAACATTTTATCTACTGTTGTATTGAAGTTAGGGTTATTTGCAAAAATTTAATAATATGATGTGTGAGTATAATAATTATTAAAAAAACTATTATTTTTTATTTTATATACTAAAAAAAAATTATAACCTAAACAAAATGCTCTCTATCCATAAGAAACTATCTACATAGAGAGATTGATTGTACATACTCACATGCCACAATCCCTATGGATGAGCATTTTATCTTCAGTTATACTGAAATTAGGATTATCTATAAAAATTCGATAATTTTTTCTCAAAAATAACTATAACCAATTAAGTATGCATTATGAATAATTATTACAAATTCGAAACCTTAGTTAGCCAAAATGGATAATATATTATAATTATATTTATATATATATAATTATCTAGTAAAAGACAATTTCAATATCAACCTTACTAAACTTTGAATAATTAAAATAAACTTTTTTTCCTTATACATATTTTTTTATTTTACTTCTAAATAGTTAAAGAATTAAAACAATAATAATTTAAATAACTTAATGGAATAAATATTATGCTAATTTTTTAATTTTTTTTAAACTAAACATATTTTTGAATAAATATTAAAAAATAAAAATACTAGTTAAATTATAAAAAATTACTACTCATTTATAATCATAGTTATTCTCTAAAACTACCTAAAACCATGAAAGATTGATTATGATAATTGGTATAAATATCTCCCCCACCCTACCCATTGGCCAATGAAGTAAGTGGTGTTACATTTATTATTCAAACATTTCAAAAAATTAACACTTGGTGGGTTTATTTGTAATTTTGATAAATTGTAAAAAAGCACTCTAAAGAAAGAAAAAAATATTAATGTTTTCTTTTAAAAAAACACTTTTTTTCTATTGTTTTTAACTTAACTACCTTTTTAAATTTAATTGAACGAAAAGTCTTGTTATCTCTGTCTCTCCTCTACTTTCTGTGTACAGGAGAGAATTTTTCTCACCCAAAAAATATGTAAAATAGAAAGGATAAATTTTAAATTATATTTAAAAAAATTATTTAATAATCATGAAAATTCATTTAAAAATTAATTTTATATACTACCTTTTAGAAATTCTGTACTCTGAAAGGCAAAATTTATTATAAAATCATAAATTTAAACTCAATACATCAATTAAAATTTATTAGAGAAGTCTCAACTTGACTAATTATAAATTATAATAACCAATAAATAAAATAATATTTTATATGAAACCTTGTAACGTCGAAATCTTCTGCTCATGATAATCCAATTTTCGTCATGATTATCTCAAACAATAGAGCTGAATAAAGATAAAAGACTAGGGGTGAGCTATGCATAACTCAGTAAAAGTTTACTCTAAAATATTAAACAATTATTCATGATGCATGCTTATTCGATAAAATCTTTGAACATTAATAATCATTTTCATTATCATACAATGTAGAGAGATTTTAAAATCACAATACATGCTCATTTAGTAAAAATCGTCCTATGCACTATCAACCAAATGCATGCAACCCTATATGTATTGGCAACTCAAATACATGGCACATGTATGGTCCACCATCAAGACCCATATGGGTCTACCTTCAACCTAATGCAAAACCACAATACATACAACATATGTATCAATCAAGTCTACATTATATGAGCCCTTGTCTATAGTCTAAAACATAACGAGGGTCCAACTTTGAGGTCAATGTGCAACCAAAAAATCCAAGACCTAATAGATGGAAAGCTACATAATAAGGGGTCCAACTTTGAGTTCTGCGTGCAAGAAACTCCAAACGCAATAGGGGTCCAACTCAGAGGCCCATGTACAAGCAACAAAACCGCAGTCAATAATCCATGGTACCATAACTCAATAATCATAATCCATGACCATAATAATATGCAATCACATAAAGACTCATAAACAAAGGACCTCTAAGAAGGCATGTGTACTTGTATTCTATCAAAAACAATCTACTACAACCAGTAACCTATAGATACCATACATTATAAGATGACATACAAGTGTACCCCACACGTTTAAAACCATTCTAATAATGTATGCATAAAATTCATGGATGTCGTGTTCATCAACATTTGATACTAGTTTTATATATAAATGTTTCCAATGGATGCACAATAAAATATTTGTAATAAGTATCTCATTTTAAACAATACTTAGGACATTATCACATTGTTAATAAAATCATGGTATCTTGGTTTTCACTTTTATTCATAATGTATAATGCATGATAATTTTATGAAAAACAATGCATGAATTTAAAAAGTTAGTAAGAATCCCTACCTCGAAACCTTGACTCGAACAATAAGATATTAATCCCCCAAACGCCCATAAAAAGTGTTGACAGACCCGTACAACTTAGGGAGAGAAAGTTGTAGAGAGATAATAAAGACGGAGAAAATGTGTTGTAAAAGAGCGGGTTCGGTACTTTTTTAGAACCAATCTGGGTAGCTTGGTAAGAAGCTCTCCTGTAGTGGTGGCTAGATGGAAGTGTAGGGTTGGCGAGGGTGGTAATGAGGTCTGCAAAGTTTTTTTGTTCGATCTAATTTTCACACAAAAATCTCCCTATATAACCCTATACTTCAATATATTGTCCAAAATTATTTTTAAGGAACTTTAAGTACTTATTATAAATTTACAAGGTTTTCATTCCTATTCTCTTAAAGAAAATTTCATTCTTGAAATTTCACAAATCCTTAACTTCAGATAGCTCGTACGAGTTTCAAACTTTAACTCCAAAATTTTATTTTCAACACTAGGATGTTTCCACTGAACCTTTACTAGTGATAATATTCTTTTTCTCAAGTTCCTAACTTAAAAATCAACTATCACCATTAGTTTCTTTTATAATATATTTTCCTACAACACAATTTCTATGAAACCCATGATAGTATTCTAATTTCATTGACATTTTTATAAAGTAGACACGTGAAATTCATTACATGTTACACTTCAAGGGACAATTCTGACTAATATGCTACATTGCCAATTCCTTTTTATAATTCTGAACGATTCAATGTAGCTTGGCTCTAACTTTTCTTTTATTCAACAATGAGTTAGTGTCTATTGAAGTTGATCCTTGAGAAAAATGTAGTCATCCATCTTGAAGTTTGCAAGCTAGGACACAATGTATTATTGAACAAGTCAAGACTTAAAATGTTTCCATGTAAACTCAAAAGTAAATTGACACAAAGGGATGTGTTTTAGGACGTGATATGGCCGTCTAGTCAAGGACGTTAAACGTGATTCTAGTTGGGAGGCAACCCAATGTTATTTTACTTATATTTTCATTTTTTTTATAGGTGAATAAATGTAGAGAGCAATGACGCAACAAGAATGAGCTCAATGTTAAATATGGTATGCCATGACTATGGAAGTTTTCTTTCAATTTACTTTTTCATATTTATATGTTCACATTAGGGGAAATGTGTAATTTAAGTTTGGGGGAAGGAACTTCATTCTCTACATTCGTATTTAGTATGCATTTTAAATTTTTAGGAAACTTTTTTAATTTTTAGGTTGTTTTTAAGCATGATTTGGGTAGAAATTGATAAATATATGGAAACTAAATGAATGCATACTTGATATGAAACATATGAGCTCAATGATAAAAATTGGTTGTCATGACTAGGATAAGAAATGTAACATATTTCTTAAGATATTTACAGTAATCATGTGATATGCTTGCTAGTTTTGATTGGATTGATTCAAAATTTTATGCACATGTTCATCATGATTGAGTTTGGTGTGCTTATTGAGAGAAAATTTGTAATGAGTTATGTGATTCAATGATATCCATCAGGTTTTAGAATCTATTTGATCATCCCTTAAGGTGAAATCCTAAGTAGTATTTAGCAAGAGAAATTATTTAGGCCTTATTTACATCGATTAAGTCTTTCAAGCTAACCATTGTTAATATCTTTAGTCACCCATTTGAGCCTAAAAAAGAACCATTCATATCTTTAAGCCACATTTAATGCCTAACTAATAAGTATTACCTTTACCCTTGCACCTTTAGCTTGTAAGAAAAGAAAAAAATTCAATTGCGTGTTATGCTATAGGGTAAGGTGAAATGTAATGCACCCTATAAAAAAGAAAAAAAAGAAGTAAAACTCACAACACAACTATACCTCTAACGAAAAAGAAAATAGAATTGAAAATAAGTTTGGGGGTGTTGTAAAGTTACAAAAAAAAAGATGTGAAAAAAATATGAAAAGAATGAAAAAAGAGTGTGCACTAAAATATCAAGTTAAAGCTCAATTGCAGTTAAAAAGTGCATGATGAAAAACAAGAAAATAAAGCAAAGGTGTGGAAAGAGCCTAAAATGTCTTCATTTATCGACCCACACCTAAGCCTTACAATACAACCATATAAAGTCCTTATTGATCTTGAGCTAAGTGCATATTTATATTAGTAGAGAGGGATATGAAAAATAGACTTATGAGACTTGTTCTAAGATTCAATTGATTAGTATGCTTATATAGGTTGATTTTATAAGTGCATTGGATGATATCATGTGAAGCACACACACATATGAATTAATTTATCAAAAACCTTGCATATCCTTGTATTGATGGAACTTTGATAGATGATTATGTAAACCTTTTTATCATAGAATTGTATGACTTTTGAGAGGGATAGTTTTCTTGAAATATGCATGTACTAATATAAATATATTTATGAATATACTACACAAGTTATTTTATTTAGTTATACTTAGCTTTACTTGAGGACAAGCAAAGATTTAAGTTTCGGGGTGTGATGACTCTATGAAAGTAGAGTCATTAGTGCACTTTTTTACTTAATAATTATTTTTTTATTCAATAAATAGTATTTTTTGAGTAAAAAATATTAAAATATAAATTTTTTAGTGAAAAGGGGTAAAAATATAATTTTTGGAATTGTTTGGGATTTTTCTAGGATTTTTATGGATTTTAATGCAGGACTAATCAGAAGCTTCCATGTGGCATGCCACGCAAACAAGGAAGCTAACTAGCAAGCCATGTGGATGCCACATAAGCACGGAGAGAGAATCACGCTACACTGCATGTGAGGAGGATGAAATGCATGCCACATGTTAACACAGCGTTCAATTCGAGTTTGGAGATTGGTTAACGTGCCATGCCACATGTTGATATGCCATTGCTCCGCACGTTCCACCCATACGCCACGCGATCCGTTTCCGCAAATCACATTACGACGCTTGTTACTGACTCAGCAAGCGTTGACTCTGTGATTGGCTAGAGTTGTCTATTTTTCTTGTTTTGATCGTAGCCTTTGATCTGAAGCTGATATGACGGTCCAGATCACACTTGAGTAATATTTAAGACCCTAATCACTCCATAAACCCTAAGTGGCCTCCATTAGCATAATTTTGGTCAATATTTGGAGCTAAAAGGAGAAAAGAAATACAGAAAAATTCAAGAGATGACACAATTTTGGTGGAGATTCAAGAGAAGATTAATTCTATAATTCAAGAGATTGATTGTATTTCTTCTTCTACTATTCTCTTTATCAATTTTTATGTCTTTCTTTATGAAAAATATGAGCTTTATGAACACAATTATGTGTAGTTAATTTATTAATCTAAGTATCTTATGAACCCAATTTTCACCATATGATGATTTAATATTTTACCCCAATTCTAATTCTAATTTAATTATATTATTTAATCTGATTTTATGCTATTAATTGTTTGACTAACAATTTATCTATAAAGGCAATTAAATAGATTTGAGAGAATTATTTACTTGCTTATCTTGATTAAATAACATGCATAATTTCTAGGCAGAGATGTATGATTCTTATGTATGTAATCCATAATTGATGAACTTAATGAGTAGTATGCAATTTAATTGACATGAGAGTGTGATTAAATTAATTAGTATATGGTGTGTAGTTTACATGAAAGAGGAATACATGCTAGGTTATTAATTGTTATTATATTGGAAGGATTTTAGTAATTCGCATGTTTAAAAAATTGGGAGATTAAGTATTCCTAGATATCTTCCCATGTATCTTTTTAGTTACCAAATTTGATTTAGTTAATTATTGCTATTTACTTTTGATTATTTTAATTTTGCTTCCTTAAAATGTGAAAACACGAAAAAAAATGATTTTTATTTTTTTATATTTTAAAAATTAGTTTCAAATAAAATAATTTATATGGGAACGATCTTTTATTATCTTTAGATTACTTGTTGCAATACATATACTTGCGTATTCATTGCACCACTTTGTGTGTGACGATCAAAACTTCCTAAACATTCATGATTTATTATAATAATTAGTTGAAAATCATTTTCATATTTCATTTCAAAAATGTATTAATTTAATTTCACCCAAACTTAGTGTGAGGAATCCGAATTTGCTTCGACTCTATTCCTCACAAATCAATACTCTCAAAAGCACTAAATCCTATGAGTTCAAACACTAATACTAATTTATATGCGAAATATTTAATGTACAGAAATGAACTAATATGTTCAAATATATATAAAGAAGAAAGGCTCAAAGTATTATTTTAACGTTGATCTCATGAAAGAAATCAAATGTAAGGATTTATAAATTATTATATATTACTTTCATACGTCAGTCAAATTCATTAAATAAAAATATCAAGTAATATGTCATTTAGAAAATGTAGGAAAATGCAATGACTTCTTAGGGAATTACTTCCAATATTTTATTTTGCATTAACCCATTCTCATAACTATTTAGGCTTTTTGGGTCATAGTATATAGATTTTACTATTCATTTTTCTCCCTTTCTTTCTATTTTTTTCTCTTTCTCTTATATTCTTTTTTTATAAGAGAATCTATTTTTTAGAGAGTGTACCCATATACAGACTGTACATTTTTTATATGGTAGGGTGAGTGGTTAATAGTTAGCCCTTTTGTTTGTATTTGTATAAGTAACTCTAGATATATCTATTTTTTTTTTTTAATAGAAGTCATGCATGAATGAAGAAAGGCATATACTATCAATTTCTACTTAAATCATTTAATCTAGGCAAATGAAAAATAAATATATAATACTTCATTAAGATGTAAAAATCTAGACATTCAATGTTAAGTCCTATAGAGATAAACTAATAATTTGAAGAAATAAGAAATGTGTTTGGAGTAGAAATATATATTTCAATCAGAATAAAGAAAATTAGGCTCAAATTATATATCACAAGAGTACTCACCACTATTTGATTCATAAATACCAATTTTGGGTTTAATATAATTTCCACATCTTATCATGAAATACTAGTCATGACAAAAACTAACTAATTGCCATATACACTATGATATGTTTTCAAAAATTAATCTAGCAGTGCAAAAGACTTAACTATTTACTTAAATTTGATTTAAAGAAATAATAATTTTTTGTAAGAATTTTTTTAAAAACTATTCAAAACATTCTAAAAATTACTAAATCACAAAACAAAAATTAAACACAATAAAAATGAAAATGTGAATATAAAAATTTTAAAATTGCTAATTTTGTTGAAATTAACCATGGTAACTTTTCACCACCCCCAACCTATAACTTACATGATCCTCAATGTAATAATTTTAAATTAAAGATAAAAAAATTACCTATTTCTCGAGAATGTGCAAGTAGTGATAGAGAAATGTAAGTGCATCCATTATGTTCATCATTAAAGTTCACATAAATAGATCGCTGTGAACTTCTAATATCTCAACAAATATTTTTAGTTTTAATAATTTTAAAATTCATATGTAATTAAACTAAAATAAACAAAATAAATTAAATAAATAAAACAAAAAAAGAAAATTACCTAAAAAGATGGGTTGCCTCTCATCCAACGCTTAGTTTAATATCCTAGCAAGACGTAACTTAGGAGATTTCATTTTCAATAAACTATTAATTAATTACGTATTAAATTTCATCTTTATTTTTAAGAAAATAGCAAACCATCTAATCATAGCTTTAGGCAGAGTTAGTTAATTAGACTTTATTCAAGGTGTCCAAATTAAACCTAAGAATTTAATTATCCAAGTACTCACTTTCAAGTTTTAAAACCATTACTGAAAATATATTATTAATACATTTTCGAATGATAGTTCTTATAAAAACTTTTGAAATAGAGCTTCACTCTAACTACCGAGTGATTGTATCAACAAATAAAATAACACTACTCTGAATCAGACAAGATAATCAAACCTTAAAATCTAATTTTCAGATTTAAGTTTGTAATGAAAAATAATATAATTCTCTCTAACATCTTTAATATAAAATCTTGAATAAAAATAACATCAATTTATTTTATAGAAATGTTTTACCTATTTAATATTTCACAAGCATAACAACATTATAATTATATCATATTTACAAACAACCAGTCATGTTAAATTTAATCATAGACAAATTAAATATAACATATAAAAATAAAACATAAAAAATAACTGTAAATAATTCATTAAAATTATACCTTAAAATAATCCTTATAGAATTTTGACCTTAATTTTGTTACTGGAAAAACTCAAAATAGATCAGTATTTTCGTTTATTGAATCAAAAACTAAAAATCTATAAAAACATAACTAGTTCTTCCCAAAAAGAGAAGAACTTTAAAACTAAAAACTAAAAAAAAAGAAAACTTTCTAGAGAGAGAACGATCTTAAAAATATATGTGTTTTATAATAGGAGAATATGGTCATTTTATAGGTGAGGAAAAAGCCAAAGGGGGGGAATATTTCAAAATTTGAATTTGGAGGTGTTTGGACAAGTTGGCACATGTATGGGGCACGAAAAGTTTGGCAGACGGGAATGTACTGGCTCGTGTGGAAATCGGCACGACATGTGTCGAGCATATGCTGGCGTGTGTGGGCGTGTACTAGGCTTGTGCCGATCACGTGCGAGCATGTGTTGGGCGTGTGCCGGTGTATGTTGCGCTCGGGACTCAGCGCGGATGGGTTGCTGAGTGTGGGTGTCATCGCGGATGGCAACTACACACGGGGTTTCCCCCTTTTTGACATTTTTTATCGCTTTGACCCATTTTGTCCAATTTCTTTTTTTAATATATTTATGATGTATTGCCTCTAGTATTTTTCTTCGTGTCTTTAAGTTCTTTCACAATGAAAATACCTTAAAAACAATGAAAATACATGTGATTCTGAAAAGACAAATTTACATAAAAATATGATAAAATCATGATAATTTTAGTGCTTTTTAAGCACTCATCAGAGCTCTTAGGATAAAAATTGTTCAAGGTTTGATGAATCGAGAAGGGCTCAATCAATCAAACATTCTAGTCAGCATTTAAATCTGACATTATTCAGCACCAATTTTTAATCTTGGCCATTGAATCAAGAATATTTTAATCTAACTCGATTTAGGCTAAAAAATGAACTATATTTGGAATCCATATTAGTAGTTTAAGTGGTAAATACAATGAGCAAAAAAAATCATATTCAACATTTAATTTTTTTAATATGTTTTTATGATTTTTATATGGACAAATGATGTTATAATTATCGTATTTTTTTAAATTTTATTTTTAATGAAATACCAATAACTTTCTACATAAAAATAATTACTTTTATATTTAAATAAAAGTAAAAAAAAACAACAAACTTCTTATGTTCTTAGCTAGTCCTTTGAAATTTATAATTAGGATCAAATCCTAATTCACAAAAATATTAACTTATGGCATGATTTTATCCTTATTATGCTGCTAAAACACATTTATGATGAATGAAATCAGGGATAATACTGATTTCGTAAATAACTATCCATTTTAAATTTTATTTATTCTCGTAAGTGTATGAATCATTTATAAAAATGATAAGTATACTCCCAAAGTCGATTCAAGGAAGTAATATGGTGTGGTTTTTAAATATTATTCAAATTTAAAAAAAAAAATTAAACCTAAACATTCTGTCACAATAATTTGGTTTTTGAAAAAATTAATCTAATGCATAAAGATAAAAATATACATGAATTCAACAAATACTCATGCAATTTAATAAATTCATAAACAATAGAGAATAAAGGATATAATAATTCGATAATTATCCCTACTCATATTATTTACGTTATTAAAGATATATATTGATATTTATTAATTTTTTCTTTTTGATATGAAAGTGTACGTATGTAGGTCCCAAATTCTTTTGTTTAATATTAATCAACTAATATCCTTAGGCACAACCTATTAATTAATTAAGTATTAAATTTCAATTTTATTTCTAAGAAAATAACAAACCATATAATCACAGCATTAGGCGGAGTTAGTTAATTAGACTTTATTTAAAGTAACTAAATTAAACTTAAGAATATAACTATCTAAAAACTAACTTTAGATTTTAAAACTATTTAAAAAAATATGATGTCAATATATTTTCAAATAATAATTATTTGTAAAAAAAATCTTTGAAGTAGAGTTTCGTTCTAAATATTTAAATAATTAAATCTAAAATAAAAGAGTATTACTTTGAATTAAGTCTATGTAATTAAATCTTAATTTTAACTCTCATATTAAGTTTGTTATTAAGAGTAATGTACTCCTTCAAATAACATTATTTATAAAAATCTTGAATAAAAATCAAATCAATTTATTTTAAAAAAATGTTTTACTTATTCAATAATTTGCAAACATAACAACGTTATTATTATATCATATTAACTCTCAACCAGACATGTTATAATCGATCACTGACAAATCAAGAATGATACAAAAGTAGCGACATAGATATATGGACTGCAAAAAGAATATAATTAATACCTTAACAATATCCTTATATAATTTTGAATAGTTAATTCTAAGACCGGTAAAACTTCGATAGTAATTGAATGTAGAATTTGCTGAACCGAAAACTAGAAATTACTAAAACATAAACATGTTTTTCCTCAAAATTAAGATAATAACTAAATAAATTCTAAAATATAAAAATATAAAAATTTAGAGAAAATGAGAAGAGAAAGGTGCAAAAAATTGTAACTTGTAAGCTTATTTTCTTAGTATACATGAGGTTCTATTTATAGGAAAAAATATGAGAAAAAATTATGTTTTCCTAATAGTAGTATTAGATTACAACCAGATTTTTGACTAATGTAAACATTTGCATATAATTATTTTTTTATTTATTTTGTATAATATCAAATAAATGATATTAAAAAAGACATATATTAGAAATCATAATTATCACACACCTTCACAGTCAAAATTCACAATCAAATTAGTAACAATATATATAAACTTTCAAAACATTATAAGATATCAGTGAAGAATAAGGAAAATATATTTCATTAATGATACTTTGGTCCTTTTATCAGTGCGCTAACAAAGGAACCTTTAAAATTGAAACAAAGAAACAGAAATTCCCTTTGTGTTCCTTTTACTTGGGCAAAATTGCTCACTATTCACCAACTTTTGTTAAAAGCTGATTGAAAATAAAATAAAAAATCGAAAATAGATAGATTCCTATCTTTGAGACTTTTGTACAGTGAGAACAAACAATGAATGCAACCAAATAAACAGTCAAAAGATAAAGAGCACTCTACACTCTGAGTCCTTTTGTCTCATCCATCTTTCTACACTTCTAATGAATGCTTTGGAAAAAAGGCAAAAAAGCAAAAAAGCGAACAAGCATTAGTGGAAGAGCCATTACCATGATTGTACGCCAGTCTGTATCCAACCATCCTCTCCCAACCTAAAAAGCTCACAATAAGCCTACCTCTCAAATAACCCTCTCAAAATTTGAAGTAACCCATTACCCATTATTCAATAATTAGATATTTAACAACAACAAAAAATCAATAATAAGATTATATGTCAATTACTTCTTTCTTTAAAAATTAGACTCAACTATGGTTAGTTTATTAAATTTAACAATTTTGTTTCTTAATATTTTTTTAAACTCAACTATGGTCAATTATTTTTTAAAATTTAACTCACTCAGTCCTAATTTAAAAAATATATTATATGCATTTTAAATAAAACTTACTTTTGTATTTTTTAATCTATTAATTTTTAAAATTTAATATAATTAACCCATTATTTTCAAATTTAAAAAATAATGAACCAAAAAAATTAAATATGATTAACGATAATATAGTTAAACTTCGAAATAATAATAATAGCAGTTTCTTTACCATGCCTTTTCATTTTGGACAGCTGATTCCTCAAGGAATATTGTGTAGAATATATTCCTCATAATGGCTCTTTTTATATTTTACTCTGGTAGTCTTGAATACATATTTAAAAAATTTACAATCAAAAATACAAATCTCACTGTAACACCAGTAAATCTAGCAATGAATGGTTGTCAAAAGGCCATAACATTATGGTACACCTTAAAGATTAAATATAGGATCATGAATAATATTTTTAAGCTTATTTTTTAATACATGTTAAAATTTGAACATATATTTATTAGGGAATCCAAAATATAAAGGTTAGGAGCTAAAAATGAAAATTCACTACTATAAAATGTGACATTTAAGTCGATATGTAAAATCGATTTTTGGAAAAAATTGACTTATAATTAATTTAAAGTCGGTTCGGTGAAAACTGACGCTACATGTAGCATTGGTTGACGTGTTGAACCAATGCTACACGAAGACGTAGCATCGGTTCTACGTGTCAACCGATCCTACACACGTGGATAGCGTTGGTTGACACGTAGGACTAACGCCACGTCCTAGGTGTAATGTCGGTTCAACACGTCAACCGACGCTATGTAAAATTACTTGTTAACTTTTTTATTTTAACAGTTTTTAAAATTGAAATTATACACAATATAATTTTTTTTTTGGGTCAATCATTATTTTATTTTAACTATTTAAAATTGAATTTGGATATATAGTATAATTTTTTCTTCTTTTTTTTAGTCAATTGGTTTTTAAAATTTTATAATTTATAGAATTTTTGTGTATTTTTTCAGATACTTTTATATACATGTTTTTTATACATAGTTATCTAATTTGGATTGCATAAAAAATACAATACATTAAATTTTTCAAAAAAATATAAAAGGTCTATAGTTAAAATCTTACAAAATAATTGACCAAAAAAATCAAACAAATTGTATTGTTAAATTTCAATTTTAAACTGTAAAAGAAAATTAATGAGTAATATTACACAGCTTTGGTTCTACGTGCAAACCGACGTTATCCACGTGTGTAGCGTCGGTTGACACATAGAACCGATGCTACGTCCTCGTGTAACATCGGTTCAACATGTCAACCGATGTTGTCCACATGGATTTTTCTTTTTATTTTTCTCTTCTTTCTTCTCCATCAGACACTCATTTTTAATTTACAGCACCAAAAAACTCAAAACCGAGTTTCACCTCCTCTACTCTTTTGAATTTTTTGTCCACTTACGACCACCATTTCCAACGCCGTTTAGTGGGTTTTCTTCCTCTCCAAATCTCCTATATGTTTGAGCGAAATACTCAAAAAATTTATACCCATTTTTTCACTTACAAAATACCTTTTTTCTTCATTTCCTTCATTTTTCACTTCATTTACTTTTGTAAGTATTTTTATTAATCCTATGCATTTATTATTCACTTGGAAATTATTTTTTGTATAAAATTTTGTATTATGCATGTTATTATTTGTTTGGCTGATTTTCTATGAAAATAATATCTTGATGTTGTGGGTTTGAGGGACTAGAATATTTACCGTACGTGGATAAATTTATTAACATATAAATAATTATATTTTATTTAGTAAAATTAATACAATTTTAAAATGATATATTTTTGTATTATGTATGTATTGGTATATATTTTAATAATTAGGAAATTCATATATAATAATACCTGAAATATATTGATTGAATATATATATTTAATATGCTTAATGTCATTAATAAAAAATGGACAAATCTTGGATGTCAAAGGGTAGAATTGAGCAAGACTACATTTTTGGAGTTGAAAGTTTCTTGGAATTTGCTTGTAGAAATAGTAATAATGAAATTAGTATGATTCGATGTCCATGTGTTAAATGTAAAAATGAGCGATTTCATGAAGTTGACAAGGTTAAGTATCACCTTATACGTAGTGGTATTCTTTTGAGAAATGTTGGTATTATCATGGAGAAAATATTGATAATACTCACGAGGAAGAGATAAATAAGAATGTGAGTAGATTACATACATCTTATCATAATATACAGATAGAAAATATGTTTCATGGTGTTGAAGATGAACTACATGAGGATGATCCCAAAACCTTTAAAAAACTTCTAAAAGATACCAAAAAATCGTTGTATCCAAAATGCAAGAAATATACTAAAATTTCAGGATTGATTCATTTGTACAATGTGAAGGCAAAACATGGTTTTCTGACAAGGGATTCACATAATTACTAAATCTATTAATAGATATGTTTCCTGAGGGTATTGAATTGCCATCTTCAATGTATGAAGTGAAGAAATCTCTTAGTCGATTTGGCATGGAATATCATAAGATTCATTCTTGTCCACATGATTGCATTCTTTATAGAAAAGAATATGAGATATTAGATGATTGTTCAATGTGTAAAGAATCAATATGAAAGCATGCTACAAATGAGACAATACTTAAGAAATGTGTGCCCACAAAGGTTCTTTGGTACTTTCCTCTGATTCCTCGCTTTCAAAGGTTGTTCAAAAGTAAAGAGACATCAAAGATATTGACTTGGTATTCAGATAATCGATCTGATGATGGGGTGCTACGTCATCCTTGTGATTCTCCAAATTGGAAAGTAGTAGATAATTTATCCCTTTCAATTTGCATATGATCCGCACAATCTTCGTCTTGCCATTGTTGCTGATGGAATTAATCCACATAGTTCCCTTAGTAGTAGATATAGTTGTTGGCCAGTAATTATGGTAACATACAATCTTCCTCCCTGGTTGTGTATGAAAAGAAAATTCATGATGTTAACATTATTGATCTCAGGACTGAAACAACCCGATGCTGATATTGAAGTATATTTGCAGCCTCTGATATATGATTTAAAGAAGTTGTGGAATGATGGTGTAAATGTTTACAATGCACATAAAGAAGAACACTTTAACTTGAGAGGGTCTTTTTATGGATAATTAATGATTTTCCTACCTATGGGAACTTATCAGGTAATGCAACAAAAGGTTACAAGGGATGCCCTATATATAGTGATGGCACTTCTACAACTTATCTTGTTCACGGATGAAAGATGTCATTTAGAAGACATAGAATATTTTTTCCATATGGACACGAGTTTAGATACCAAAAGAAACTGTTTGATGGTGAAGAAGATCATGATCATGCACCCCGATCTTTGCGAGGTGTTGAGATATTAAGGAAATTGAATGGTATGACATTCAAACGATATAGAAAGATGAAAAAAAGAATACTCACTAAGGTAGGAAAACGAAAGAGGTCAACTAATAAAAAAGGTGAAAATAAAAATGTTACTGAATCAGTAGACCATAGTTGTTGGAATAAAAAATCAATATTTTGGGAATTGCCTTATTGGAAAGAAAGACCTACACATTCTTCACATCTTAGATGTCATGCATATTGAAAAAAAAAATGTATTTGAGAGCTTGATTGGTACATTACTTAACATACTTGGAAAAACGAAGGATGGAATAAAAGCAAGACTGGATTTAAAGAAACTAGGCATACAACCTGAATTGGCACCAAGGGTGGAAAATGATAAGAATCGAACATACTTGCCACCAACATCATATACAATGTCAACAAAAAAGAAGGATGTGTTTTGTAAATGTTTGGCGGGTGTGAAAGTTCTTGATGGTTACTCATCCAACTTAAGAAATTTTGTATCTATCACTGATAAGAAACTTTATGGATTGAAATCACATGATTGTCATATCTTAATACAACAGTTATTACCAATTTCTATTAGATCAATTCTTCCAAAACATGTTCTATTATCAATAATTCATCTTTGTTCATTCTTAAATACAATATGCAAGAAATCTATATCAATTGGCGAGTTAAACTCTTTACAGAAAGATGTTTTAGAGACTTTGTGTCTAATTTAAAAATATTTTCCTCCTTCTTTCTTCGATATAATGATTCACTTCTATGTTCATTTAGTTCGAGAGGTTCAATTGTGTGGTCCTACTACTTAAGATGGATGTATCATTTTGAGAGATATATGCAAGTCCTTAAAGGATATGTAAATAATAGAAATAGACCTGAAGGATGCATGGTGGAACGTTACATTGTTGAAGAGGCCATTGAGTTTTGTTTTGAATACTTTAGTGGTTACACTAAAATTGGGAATCCTACGCACAAGTTATTCTTAGAACGTCACATGATTCAAGTAGGTAACCCTGCGCTTGGTGGAAGTAAGAAATATTTTATTGATCGCACTCGATGGGAAAAAGCACACCTAATCATTTTGGTAAATAATAATGAGGCACAACCATACATAGAGTAAGTGATGTTTACCCTTTTCATTTATGCAAAAAATATTTTTTATTTAACTATTAATGATGGTATCTACTTGATATATCTTTAATAACATTACAGAATGCATTTAAATTTACTAAAGATCGCTCCTCATTATTAAAAAAAAAAGGAGAAAAATTGTTGTATGATGAATATAAGCGAGAGCTTATTAATTAGTTTCACAACCATGTAAGTGTTACATACAAGAATTTATTAGTACTTCTATGCAATGTTTTAAAACTTTCCTTTAAACACATTTCATGTTTTTGTATGCAAAGATTCAAGTTGAACTCAACAAACCCAATCATAAAATAACAGAAAGTTTAGAATGGCTTGCACATTGTCCAAAATTCGATGTCAAATCATTTTCTAGTTTCACAATTAATGAATCAAGGTTTATGACTCAAGAAAGGGACAAAGTACGAGTAAATCAGAATAGTGGTGTGAAGATGGTTGCACAAACTATGCAATTTTCCAGTTCAAAAGATGGTAATCCTGTACTTTATGATAGAACATATTATGGTATAATTCAAGATATTTGGGAACTTGATTATGAGTTCTTCCATGAAACAATTTTCTTGTGTGATTGGGTCGAAGATGTTATCAATGTTGGATATAAAATAGATGATTTTGGATTTATCGTTGTAAATTTATCCAAGATAAGTCACACTGATGATCCTTTCACGTTAGCACTTCATGTAAAACAAGTATTTTACGTGAGCGATCAAATTGACACAAGATGGTCTCTTATGTTAACGCATCCACAATAAGAGTTCTACCATTGTGATGCTTTAGAAGATGATGACCCTATGCTTGATACACTATCCAATATTAGTAATTTCTCAAAAAAATTGCCTAATGTATATGATGATCTAGTTGATGATGATGATTCTTCATCATGGACATGAAGTGATTGTGAAGGAATATATGTATACGATCAATAACCTAATTAAACATAATGTATGTTCTATATTGTTCTAATAACTCTTATATGTTTATATATATGTATGTTCCTAAAATTGTCAATTAATTTATATTTCATCATTGTTTGCAGATATTTCATGGATCCTAGGGTAACCGAGCTTGTAGATCCAAATGATCCATTGGGGCATTTGAAAAGAAAGGGTTGGGTGAATATACCCGATAATCCACTTAACCCAGATGATAAAGTATCCGTTCTATTTGATGCTACTGATAATCCAATAGGGGAAAATGGCCAACAATTGGAATCCTCTATTGGTATACTTGTGAAGTCAAGTATACAAATCAATATAAATGATTGGACTCAGGTTGATGAAGCTGAAAAGTTTAAAATATGAAAACCATTTGTGCAAGTCTCTTATATTTATAACTAATTACATATATTATATCTTTTTTGTATTATATCTAATCTTTTGTAGTGTGTTTTTATAGAATCGTTATAAAGTCGATGACACTTGGAAGAGTAAGTGTTATAAGATTGCAAATAAGGTGTGAAAGGAATACAAAACTTCCAAATTGGCAAGAAATTATGTGTTTTCATATATTGGAACCACTTGATGAAGTAGAGCTCTACAAAATCTCTAAAGGATACCTTTGGATTACACCTCAAGTTTGGAAATACTTTGTGGATTATAGACATACAGATGAATTTCAAATTATTAGGGAAGAACATCAGAATATACAAATGCATAATATTCTTCCTAACCGAACTGTGAGGTCTTCAAATCCTGAAGTTAAATATAAAAGAGTATTATTAATTTGTGTTAATTTATAAATATTTTTATATTTATTTTCCTCCAATTTAAGTTGATGTCATGGTTAATAAATTTATTTAATTTATATAGGAAGTGGAATTGGGTAGACTGGTTACCCGATCTGAATTGTACATAGAAACAAAGACTCCCAAAATGAAGAAGTCAAGACCAATGACTAAGCGAGAAGAAGAACAACTAAACAAGTTGGTTAGTAATTTAACTTGACACAAAGTCCTTATGATTTTTAATAATTGATGTAATAATATATGATCTTTAGTCTATTATACCAAAACTAGTAAATGCAGCACATTTAAGAGATACAAAGCAAGTATCTCATGGTAAATCTATGTCTAGTGGCCAATCATCGCATACTAAGTCATTCAAGAAGACGCCTTGGAAAAATAATATATAGTTATGATTATGTTTTAAACTTCAGTAGAAATCTTGGGGCTTTGATGACTATTGTTGCGAGGGCATCTAGCATAACTTATGGATAAACTGTGCCATTTCCTATAGAAGTTTCTAGTGTAGACATCGGCCAAACATATATATTGATTGAGTGCATATTGCAACTATTTGAATATCAAATGATCGATTTAAGTATAATTCAAGCGTGGACAAGGTGAGTCATCAATCAGTAAATATCTTTCATTTATGTAGAACATATATAATTATATTTATATTATCTAATTATTTATATATATTTCTTTTATATAGGGTATGTTATTATCGACTTCAACATAATCTCGCATCACATTTAGCAATGTTCTATGATTCTTCATATGCCAATCAATATCAAGAGAAGAATGTTAACATCAAAGCTAAACAATTGTATGATAGGGCATTAACGCTTAATAGAAATCAAAAGTTGATGATCCTTTGGCCACTAAGGTTTGAACAAGGCCAAGATCATTGGATATTGGTAATCCTTGATCTGTTCAATAATCATGTTTGGTACTGTGACTCAGCTTCCATAGAACTGAGTAAAGATACAAAAACAGTTTTTGAAATGTAAGAGTTATAACTAGCTATTTTTCTTCTATTGTTCTTTGTAATATTTAATAAAAAACCAACTCTTTTAAATTTTGATAGGGCATGGAAGCTGTGGAACAAGTTTAGGGGCATTGCCCTTAAAAATCTTATAAGCTTATATGGCACAAAGTTATGGTATGTATAAGCGAATATTAATAATTTTACTATTGAATAATAAAGATGTTCGAATATGAAAGATCATGTACACTTGTTTTTTGTAGGTTTCACAACAAGATGATGGAGTCATGTGTGGTTATTATGTCATGAAGTTTATCAACGAAATCATCACAAATATCAAAATTTCAATTGAAGATGTGGTAATCTCTTTTACCAATATACATTTTTAACATATATGAGTTATTTTTTGTGAAATCATGAAATTACATTCTTATTTTGAATTTAAATACATGTAGTTCTTTGGTGGGAATAAGATGGGCTATGACCCACAAAATTTTGATGATTTACGAGAGGAATGGGCAGAACACATGGTTCAAATTATATCATCATAAGAAAAATCAGAAGAAGATTCTAATGATCTTGAATAGCATATGATAACATAATGGTAATTTTTATAATGCTTTAATTTCTCTATTCCTGTGTCTGAAGTCCCTTATTTGATGGATGTTTATGTGTTCATGTATTTAAGGGAATGCATTGTTTTATGAACCTATTTTTTGCCCAAACTTTATCTCATCTCTCTTGCCTAGTTCCCTTATGACAACATCATGGAAGTCACTGGCTAGCCAAGTACAGGAAAACCACCAAGAATCATCATTCCATTGTAATATCATGAATTCACAAAAAATAACTTATATATGTTAAAAGATTAGAGGAAGAGATTCTCACATCGACACTCGAGTGATATAATAATAACCTTATCCCTTTGAAATCATATTATCACTGTATTAATATTTTGTCTATAAATATGAAGCTATCTGAAATCAAGTTGGTATTTTTAATGCTATAATGAGCTCTAAATATGAAGTCAAGTGTAACTCCAATTTATTACTTGGGTTGGTTGAGTTTTGGACAACTGTTCCATAAGTTTATGGGCATCAAAACTCAACCAATCCAAGTAACAAATTGGAGTTACACTTGACTTCATATTTAGAGCTCAATATAGCATTAAAAATATGAGCTTGATTCCAGATAGCTTCATATTTATAGAAAAAATATTAATACAATGCTAATATGATTTCGAAGGGAGGTTATTATTATATCACTCGGGTGTCGATGTGGTAAATCTTTTAATATATATAAGTTATTTTTTGTGAATTCATGATATTACATTCTTATTTTGAATTTAATTACATATATTTTTTCAGTTGAAACAAATGAGGCTATGATATGCATATTTTTGATGATTTACAAGAAGAATGGACATAATACTTTGTTTAAATTATAACATCAAGAGAAGAATATGATGATCTTAAATAACATAGAACAACACCATGGTAATATTTATAATGTTTTAATTTCTCCATTCATATGTCTCTAAATTTTAGACTTCTTGTTTGATGGATGTTTATTTGCTCATATATTTAGAAGAATGAATTGTTATATGGACCAACTATTTTTTGCCTAGTTTCCCTGTCACTATATTGGTGATTCTAAGCCAACCAAGCTTGCTCTCCTTGAAATAAAGTGAGAATATCACAAAATCCATGACACTTTGACGACATCATTTTATTTTTAATTTAAGTTAAATATATATATTTATTGTGTATAAATTATTATTCTTGTAATAAATTTAATTATCAAGTAATTAATTATATTTAATTTTTCAATTATTTGTATTATTATTTAAACTTTGTTAAATAGATTTTGGTTTTTTCTACTATATGTGATCGAGTATAAGTTATTAGTAGAATATAAAATGAATAATATATATATATTATTATATATATATATATATATATATATATTTTAAAGTCGGTTCAACACGTTAACCAACTTTAATGCCCAATTTTGTAGCAGTGATTGATTATTAATACTCAAAACTAAATTCTTATTTAAAAAACAAAACTTATTTAAACACATATTCAAGAGTGATATATGTAAGTCCCTCCTATATTGAAGAGGAAGAAAATGAATAATATATATATATATATATATATATATATATATTAAAGTCGGTTCAACACGTTAACCAACTTTAATGCCCAATTTTGTAGCAGTGATTGATTATTAATACTCAAAACTAAATTCTTATTTAAAAAAAACTTATTTAAACAGATATTCAAGAGTGATATATGTAGATCCCTCCTATATTGAAGAGGAAGAAAATGAAAATGTTAGGTGCAACCATAAATGGTAGGTACAACCAAAAATAGTAGGTGTAACCACAAATGGTAGGTGCATGCAACCATAAATGTTAGGTGCAACCACATTTGAAAAATGCATCTAACATTGATATGAAATTTTGCCTATAAATAGGCAATGTCTTTGCCTTAGAGATACATCAGCATACCAAAACAAGAAGAGAAGCAAAGCCAAAGGAATAATTTCCTTTGAAGAAAAATAGTTTTGTGTGTAAGAAAGTGGGAGAGAATATCTTAGAAAAATATTAGGATATTTTTCTAAAAAGGGAGTGACAAAATAATGAGTTTGGGAAACACTTGTGTGACACTATTTTGGATTTATCTCAATTTGTTGTATTGCCTCTCACTTTGTATCCATTAATTTTATTAGTGGAAGAAATATTTTTCGGAGTTTGTCCCGTGGACTTAGTCCAAATTAAAGGGTGAACCACATTAAATTTCCGGTGTCATTATTCTACTCTATTGAATTTATTTTACTTTTACCCGTTGTGCCCAACAACTGGTATCGGAACTGGTCTAGTTAAATTCTTAATATGCTTTGTGGTTGCAGCATAGACTAATCTGCCACATCAAAAAAGATTTTATTAGGTCTAGGGTGTATTTATTTGCAGAAAAAAGAAACACAACGAAAAAAAATGTCAAGCCAGAAGGTAGATATTGAGAATTTAATGGCAATAATAATTTCTCTTTATGGAAAAGGAGGATGAAGGATATTCTCATTCAACAGAATGTCCATAAGGCGTTACTGGGGAAAGAAAAAAAGAAAACAACCGTCACCAAGGAATAGTGAGAGGAAATAGATGAGATTGCAGCTAGTACAATCCATCTAAATATTTCAGATAGTGTCTTGCAAAATATTGAATCAAAAATTGCAAGATTGCTAAAGAAACATGGAAGACTCTAGAAAACATGTACAAGTCAAAGAACCTTGCCAATAAATTTTATTTGCAGAATGAGCTATATCAGATGAGGAAGGAAGATAATGTGAGCATCATGCAGCATGTTAGAAATTTCAACATCAAGCTTTCTCACTTAGCAAGATTTAATATGAGTTTCAGCGATGAAGAGAAAGTTGTGATGTTGTTGGCATCACTACCCTCATCATATAATCATATGACAACAACTCTGACTTATGCAAAAGACAAGATGGAGTTTGAAGTTGTTGTAGAAGCCATGTTCTCATATGAGAAACAAAACAAGGAAAGAGATTCAGAAGCACAAGCCCTTATCATAGAGTTTAGAGGAAATAGACTATACAAAGAGAAAAAACCCAGAAGCAAGAATATAGGCAAATCAAACAAATTTGCCAATGTTGAATGCCATCACTGTACGAGGAAGGGTCACATTAGGAAATTTTGTCGGGTGTTCAAGAAGGAACATGAAACGAACAAAGGAAAAGTAAAGAAGAAAGAAGACAGTAGTAATGATGAGTAAACAAATACTATAGACGAGTTCAATATCGTTTATGATGAAGATTTTATCAATCTTGCATCACATGAGACCAGTTGGATCATTGATAGTGGTGCTACAGTTCACGCTACATCCCGTAGAGAATTGTTCTCATCATACACACCTGGAAGTTTTGGTGTTGTTAGAATAGGAAATGAAGGCTTGTCAAAGGTTGTAGGCAAAAGAGATGTTTGCTTGGAAATAGAGAATGGAACCAGACTATTTTTGAAGGATGCTAGGCATATTCCAAATATGCGTCTGAATTTGATCTATGTGCGCAAACTTACAAATGAAGCATATTGCAACTCCTTCATTTATGACAAATGGAAACTTACAAAAGGCTCCTTAGTAGTGGCTAGAGGTGAGAAGCATACAACTCTGTATATAATGCAAGCGAAGATATCCACCTACACAATAAATGTCATAGAGAAAGACAGTGCAGATGGGTTATGGAATAAGAGATTCAGTCACATGGGTGAAAAAGGTTTGACAAGTCTAGTCAAAAAGAAGATACTACCGAGAATGGATGAAGTATATTTGGAGAAAATGTGTTCATTATCTAGAGGAAAGAAAATAGAGTTGCTTTCAAGAGTTTCCCTCCTTTCAGAATGAATAATATTTTAGATCTGATTCATTCAGGTTTGTGTGGACCAATGCTAAAGTCACTTGGTGGTGCTCAATACTTTGTGACTTTCATTGATGATCATTCAAGGAAGATGTGGGTATATCTTCTAAAGACAAAGGATTATGTGCTAGATGCCTTCAAAGAATTTCATGCCTCAATTGAGAGACAGATTGGAAAGAAGCTAAAGTGCATCTGGATAGACAATGGTGGAGAATACACAGGACCTTTCCATGCTTATTACAAAAAGCATGGTATTCAGCATCAGATGACACCTCTAAAGACACCGCAGTTGAATAGCTTAGCTGAGAGGATGAACAGAACTTTGATGGAGAGAGTTAGATGTCTACTCTCACATGCAAAGTTGCCTAAAACTTTTTGGGTGAAACCATACTCATAGTTGCACATGTGTTGAATCTTTCACCCTGTACTCCTTTCAAGATGGATGTTCCAGATAAAGTGTGGTCAGGAAAGGATGTTTCCTATGATCATCTATGAGTGTTTGGCTGCAAAGCATTTATTCATATCCCCAAGGATAAGAGATCCAAACTTGATGCAAAACAAGACAATGTATTTTTATTGGCTATGGTCAAGATTAATTTGGCTATAGATTTTATGATCCAGTTGCAAAGAGACTTGTCAGGAGTCATGATGTTGTATTTTTTGAAGATGGGACCATTGAAGATATTATCAAAATGAAGAAAGATGTTCCTAATTCCAATGATGACTCATCAGATTTGGAATTAATTCCTCCAATATTAGAGCCAAGACAATTTGGAGATGAAGACCAGGTTTATCCACCTGATGAATATGATGCTTCCATAGAAGTTAGTTCTGAAGATGGGGAAAATGATGATGTTCATTATCCAGTACCAACACCTGCGACTTCTCTTGTTCCACTGAGAAGAAGTGATAGAGTGAGACTACCTTCTATCTCATATCCTCCAGATGAGTATGTAACTTTCACTGATGGGGGAGAACCTGAGAGTTATGAAGAGGCCATGGATGAAGAATCCAAACATAAATGGATTGAAGCCATGCAAGATAAGATGAAATCCTTACGTGAGAACAAAACCTTTGAGTTGATGAAGCTACCCAAAGGGAAGAAGGCCTTGAAAAATAAATGGGTGTTCAGGGTGAAGCATGAAGGACACAATTCCAGTCCGCGATACAAAGTCAAATTGGTTGTCGAAGGATTCAGCCAAAGAAAATGTGTTGGCTTTGATGAGATTTTCTCTCCAGTTGTAAAAATGATATCCATCCGTATTGTGCTAGGGTTAGCAGCAAGTCTTGACTTGGAAGTTGAGCAAATGGATGTCAAAATTGCCTTACTACATGGTGACTTAGAAGAAGAGATATACATGAAGCAGCTAGAGGGTTTTCAGCAAAAGGGAAAAGAAGATTATGTCTGCAAATTGAAGAAAAGTCTCTACAACTTAAAACAGGCACCAAGACAATGGTACAAAAAGTTTAAGTCTATTATGGGGGAGCAAGGCTACAAAAAGACTACTTCAGACCATTGTGTTTTTGTGCAAAAAATTTCTGATGATGATTTCATTATTCTTTTGCTTTATGTGGATGATATGTTTAGGGCTAGCAAAGCAGATTCTTGGCATGAGTATTATTAGAGACAGAGGTGCCCAAAAACTATAGTTGTCACAGGAGAAGTACATTGAGAAAGTACTTCAGAGATTTCATATGGATAAGGCTAAAGCGATTAGTTGTCCTCTTGCTAATCACTTTAAGCTAAGTTCTAAGAAGAGCCCTTCTACAGACAAAGAGAAGGAAGAGATGGAAGAGGTTCCATATGCTTCAACAGTTGGAAGTCTAATGTATGCCATGGTTTGTACACGGCTAGATATCACTTATGCAATTGGCTTTGACGAGTAGATTCCTTTCAAATCCTAGAAAGGAACATTGAGCTGCAGTGAAATGGATTTTCAGGTATCTTCAAGGTTCTTCCAAAATATGTCTATGTTTTGGAAATGACAAACCTATGTTAGTTGGATACACAGATGCAGATATGGTTGGTGATGTGGATTCTAGAAAATCCACTTCAGGTTACTTGATTACATTTTCAGGGAGAGTTGTGTCATGGCAATCAAAGTTACAAAAATGTGTTACACTGTCCACTACCAAAGTAGAGTTTATAGCAACAATGGAAGCATATAAAGAGTTGTTATGGATGAAAAAGTTCTTGAAAGAACTTGGGTTGCAACAAGAGAGTTACCAGTTATTTTGTGATAGTTAGAGTACTATCCATCTTGGAAAGAATGTCTCCTTTCATTCAAGATCAAAACATATTGATGTGAGATATCACTAGATTAGGAATGTAATGGAGAAGAAGCTATTACAACTTGAGAAGATCCATACAGAAGAAAACGGATCAGACGTGTTGATGAAAATTCTCTCAAGACAAAATTTTGAATACTGTCGTTTAGCTACTGGATTGGTGGAGCCCTCTATGTAGTCGGGAGGGGGAGATTTGTAATTCCCTCCTACATTGAAGAGGAATAAAATGAAAATGCTAGGTGCAATCATAAATGGTAGGTGCAACCACAAATGGTAGGTGCAACCACAAATAGTAGGTGCAACCACAAATGTTAGGTGCAACTACAAATGGTAGGTGCAATCACATTTGACAAATGAATCTAATATTTATATGAAATTTTGCCTATAAATAGACAATGTCGTTGCCTTAGAGATACATCAATACACCAAAATAAGAAGAGAAGCAAAGCCAAAGGAACAATTTTCTTTGAAAAAAATAGTATTGTGTAAGAAAGTGGAAGAGAATATCTTAGAAAAATATTAGGATATTTTTCTAAGAAGAAGAGTGACAAAATAGTGAGTTTGAGAAACACTTGTGTAACACTATTTTGGGTTTATCTCAATTTGTTGTATTGCCTCTCACTTTGTACCCATTAATTTTATTAGTAGAAGAAATATTTTTCGAAGTTTGTCCCGTTGACTTAACACAAATTAAAGAGTGAATCACGTTAAATATCGAGTGTCATTATTCTACTCTGTTGAATTTATTTTATTTTTACGTTGTGTCTAACAATATATACCATCCAAAACTTTTGTTTATGGCATATATATAACATGTTTGTTAATATTCTAGTGGTAATTTGTCTTAGTGTTGTTAGAGTTTCAAAACGTTTATGGTTTTGAACGCATGTAACGTATCTTAAAAAGTAATAAGAAAACAAAAACTAAATCACCATTCAAGTTTGATATATGCAATATTCCCTAATAATAATATGACACGTCTACTGGAGTCTCTGTCCTCTCTGTCTAATATTTCATTTTGTTTGATCTGAAGCAAACCTTGATCCCCACGTAGCTCTCCAATGCTTTTTCATGGTTTTGATACATAGAAAGAGTAGAGTAAGGTATACCCTTGTTGTCTGTACTCCTGGCGGCGTCGGCGCAGAACAAGTGCACTGCTCTTGTGTGCTCTTGCTATGTACCATCAAGAGGCTTTAACAACAAAATTGAAGAAAATAACAGACCAAGTCTCAATAACAACAACTACAGCAAGAAGCAATCTTCTCTTGGAAAGAAGAGTAGTCTGTTCATTGAAGAAGCTGCTGATATTTATAAAGAAACACAAGGTTTTGATAAGAACAATTATGGAAACAATTGTAGGAGTAGTGGTTCTAATGGATCTCAAAATCAACAATTCAATCTCAGGAGTAATCTTAAGAAAGCAGCTTCAGAGAACAATCAACTAAGGACAGAAAAGAGGAAAGTTAGTTGGCCTGATGCTCATGGAAAAGACATAGCTCAAGTTCAAGAGTTTGAACCAAGGTAAACAAAACAAAAACTATTCAACAAAACTTAATTTCTTTATGTCATTATTGTTTTTTCTTTAGATGTAAATTTAGGAACTGTCATTGACAAAGGTCCAAGATTCAAACTTCAGCTCCACACTATGGATTTTTTAAAACATTGATAAGCTTAAATTTTTGAATATACATAAGATTGTGATATATACCTATTTTTTTTAATTTTATATAAATATACAACAAATTAAAATATTTGAATACTGACCATGTTATATTATTTGAATACGTGTAGTTCATTAAAAATGAAAATTCTAATTAACATATCATTCACACCCCAAAACGGATATTTATGGTTTTATCATTAGGAAAACAATTTTGTGTTAATAAGAAATAAATTACAATCATATTAATTTTAGGATTGAAGTAGTTAAAACATCAATTTCAAGATATTTATCGTTTTATCATTTGGAAAACAGTTTTGTGTTAATAAGAAATAAATTACAATCATATTAATTCTAGGATTGAAGTACTTAAAACATCAATTTCAAGAGTACTTAGTATGTATAAAGTAGGGTCAGTTGGTTAACCTTTGAAACTATTCAATGATATGTGGGATAATTGTAGGAAAAAAAATGAGAGCTAGCTAGTCTAGTCTTTCACAAATGCAAGTTGATTATTGCTTATTAATTAATTATTGTATTAAAAAGTTATAATATATTAAATTGGAATGAAGCTTCTCTCATTATTATTTTTACCTTGTCATAATGTCGATAGTGTATCAGAAGATGAGGAACTTGAGGGAGTAAGAAACTCTTGTGTTTGTGTTATTCAATAAACATTCACAATGCCTAAGGTATGTATTATATCATCACCTGCTTGCAATTTGTTATTTTTTTAATAATCTAACATAATTCCCTATCACTAATCTTTATTTTAATATAAAAACCCTATTAATTGTATATTTTATAGGTCACCTTAAAATAATAACAGTAAAAAGGGATTAAGTTATTATATTTTCCTGTTATTGTGAAATAAGAGAGACAATTAACTTCGATATATATATATTTATTTATTTTTGAAATTAAAATGTGTAATTAGGAAAAAAAGTTAATGATATTACTATAATTATTTTTATTATTATTACAATTAAATAAAGGTATATGAATTGTCTACTCGATCCTGATAACTTATTATTATTACAATTAAATAAAGAGTTTTTTTTTTTTTCAAAATTACCACCCAAAAAATTTGGTATATTCTGATAAAGTCTTTAAATATGGATGATGGTTTGGAAATGTTAAAGATTTTGAGGCATCTTCAATATTTAAGAGGCTCCTAGCTTTTTCATTAGAAAACAGAGAGAAACATATTGAATGAATTGAAGGCTGCTTCTCTTTTTCCCCTTCATAGTCTCAGAAACATATTGATTGAATTGAAAACAGAGACAAGTCATTTCCTTTTTCAATTAGATCAACTTATAGTTTTTTTAGTTATTTAATTTTCGAACCATTTTAATCAACTTGTTTTGAACTGTGTGCGTGTTGATAAGGGTACGTATTTGAAGATTGAATTCAAAATTCAATTATTATTTATCATAATTATTTTTTATTAGTAATAATTTTATTTAATAATTATAATATTAAAATATTATTAATTATAAATATATAATAAATATAACTAAAATGAGTGGTAATTTGTGAAATGATAGTACATATACATATTGATATAATCCAAATAATTAACTAATCTTTTTAGTAAATAAGTAAAACATGACACAATACAGTTTTTTTTGCTTTACAAAAGTGGACAAGTTGTGGGTATTATATTTCTGATCAATGTGATAGAAGCACCTCCTAGAACTATATAGTTTTTATTTATTTATTTATCATAACTATATAATTATTTTCAGAATTGAATATTATAACATTTGAATTTCATATCTATTAGTCAGTTGTTTTTCCTTCCATTTTAATTGTATTATTTCCTAAGGTTAGACAATCTAAATTTAATTATAGCATTTAAATTATTACAAAATAGTAAATATAATATTAAAGTATACAATGAAAACAAGCTTTTAAAATAATTTTTCCAAACAACACAATAATGCTTTTTGAATTTTATTTGTTAAAAATAATTTTTTGAACTATGAAAAAACACCTCACTATTTTTAAAATTATAAAAAATTAATTTTGAATTGTAATTTGAAATAATTTTTGAATTAAATGGCCAAATAAACCTATGTTTATTTATTTCCAAAAACAAAACATACAAATATTTTCATATGTGAGTTGCTTTCTTACCGATTGTGTTTCTCCTTCTCATTTGTCCACCGTCCACCATATTGATTGACACATGAATATCAAATTCTCTTACCTTGCAGGTGGCTTCTATGGGGTCTACTTCCCTTGCGTTTGAGATATATGAAATGAGGCCTAATGGCTAATACAACTTCTGATGCAATGAAATTGGCTTTGTTATTTATTATTTCTACTAAATTCGCATACATTTCTTCTAATCTAACTGGCATGCCAGTTAGACACATGCATATGTGGGTTAATTTAGCAAATACATGAGCTAATTTAGCAGCACTCTTAATTATTAATTGAGCTAGGCTTCAAGGATGTGTAACCCTTCTCTCATCTTCTCTTATTCAACAATTATGGTATATATGTTATTTTCTTTTTATTGAATTCAAGAATTCATATGTTTTGTCGTCGATTTTTGTTAACACTAGATATGACTATTCTCTATGAATCTTGAAGACAAAGAAACTCGCTAGGACTTCGGATCACTAGGGATGGTGGCCTTTGGTCCTCCAATACTCAAGTCATTAATGAGATTTTAGATGATAAAGAAGATCTAGGTCATGTTCTATCACGAAAAAGAAAGAGAGTGTTTATAGTTGTTCTTAAATCTTACATGTTAGAATTTAGTTCCAATTATGTGTGAAGGTGTACAATTTTGATTATATATAGAGAGTACCATGATACGTATCCCTTATCCATGTATATAGACATATTTGAGCATCGTAATTATCTCTCCATAAATATCTCTTTTGGACAATTAGAAGATAATTACTAGACATTTATTCCTTTATAGAGATGATACGTGGTCATGCTTATATGATAACTAAGTACTTATCAGGTTGGTCCATAAAGTTTTCTATTAACTAGGATCACTCTTTATTCATCATGTGTCATATATTACATTACACTTAACATCAACCTTAAATCTTATAGGCCTTGATCAAATAGGTGAAAATGTTTAATTAAAGTTTCGTCAGTATTTGGGTTCGTGACCCTTCCAACCATACTAGTAATGCTAAGCTTACTCTTTTGTTATATTTTACCTATCTAATTGAAAGATTTTGTGCCATTTCTAGATGTTCAAAACATGCAAAATGAGTTCCTATTACTGGCAATATTTCTAAATTATTTTCGATCGGACTCCCGGTAAGAAAGTTATGTCAAAGTCAATGGTGACACTTATGAAGTCAACATTTCCCCCCTTTTTAGATGGAGATTCAAATTTTGAACTTCAAATTTGGAGTCCTTAGTCTTGCCCAAGACTTTCTAGCCCTTAGATGTAACCTTGGTTGAACTTTAAGTTTGGAGTCCCTAGTCTTGCCCAAGACTTTCTAGCCCTTAGATGTAACCTTAGTTGAACTTCAAGTTTGGAGTCACTAATGTGGGTTTACCTCATTACTTCGTTTGTTATTCATGCTCTAATGTTTGACCACTGTAACTAGAGTTTAAATTGTGTAGGGCCATACTGAAATTTAAAATATATTAGAAAACTTTTATTATTTATTACTTACTTTTTGACATTTAATGTATTCATTGTCAACTATTAAGTGTTTCAATTACTACTGTTATGTGCTTGATTCAAGTCGTTCAAGAGTCAATATCTCCTTAAACTGATTGTGTATATGGTCTTGGATCCCTTCATTATTGTTATACTTGATTAGATTATTTTGTTAGTATAATATGAGTTTCTATCATATGTATACAAACATTCTAGATCTAGACTTTGATTAGAAATCTTATTATTTCTGTATAGTTACACGATGTCTTTCCTTTACATGTAGCATTCCTATAGCTTTTTGTTCATTATTTTTGGTATAGTAAATTAATCTGCATTCTTCTTGATTAATTGATATTGCTCGTGCCTTTTATTTGCATGTGAGTTTGGTGTGAATCTTTAAGGAGTCAGTATCTCCTTACCCTAGTATTGTACCAGGTATCAGACTCTTTATTATGGTTTGATGTTATGTTTGATTGGAGTATAATTATCATTTACTTAATATGTTCCCACATATGAAGCCTTATAGTGATTGGAAATTCTTTGTTATTCCAACATACATTCTTGTCTCACATATTGTTTGTTGTTTAACATGCTTATGCTTATTGCTAGTTTGGAAAAAATCCTATAAGGCACACCGTCACTAGTGTGTTTATTGTAGTTTGTTCTTTGTTGTTTCTAGTTGTGTTTGTTGTGTGTTAAATTGAGCTTGTTGTTTTGTACTTCTGTTATGTAATTTTCTTTATTGATGTTTGTGAGGCTTGCTTGGCCGATTTGGTAAAGAGCTTGCAAAAAGATTCCATGGGTTAGTATTTCCACCTATCATCTAGGTCTCGGTTACCTATTTGAATCAAAAGAATAATTAACCTTTGTGCAATTGTTCCTATGTATGAAATTTTCAATTGGTATTAGAGTCGGTCATTTCTATGTAGGCTTAACTGCCTAGGTGTTCGATCCTAGAACTCTATCTAAACATACACATATCTTGTATGTATGTACCCATTATCTCCAATGGTATGAGCTATTATTGTTTTGTAAGGTTGTTTATCTCCATGAAATTTTGTTTCTTGCATATTCCTTATTTTCTTGCTCATGTATATCTCTTTCTCACTATTCCTTATCTTGCATAGTATGCTAATTGTCATATTTGTTGTTCTACCTTTGATAATTTATTAATATTCTCCCTTGCTAGTTGCTTTGACATGTTCTTTTTGTGTGTTTGTCTGGCTTATTGCTTTTTTCTTCTTCTCACTACTACAAAAGAGGGCATTAAAGTCGGTTAAAAACCAACTTTAAACCAATTTAAAGTCGGTTCGCTGAACCAACTTTAAATAAAATGACTTAAAGTTTAAAGTCGGTTCAAGGCCTGAACTGACTTTACGTTTAAAGTCGATTCACGCGGTGAACTGACTTTAATTTTTTTAAAATTTATTCATTTTCTATTATACTCAAATAAAAACTTGTATTCGAGGGAAAAAAACCAAAATCAGTTTAGCAAATAGTTCAAATAATACAAATATTTGAAAAATAAAATATTAATTACTAGCAGAAAAATTACCAACGTTTTGTTATATTTTATTCAAGATCGTCATATTCTTCTCCTTATGTTATAATACAAACCTACATATATAATACAAAAATTTATACACATAATAACAGAAAAAATATATGAATAATAGGGGATCTAAAAGATTAGTTGAAGAGGAAGAAAACACACTAACCGGTGCTAAAAATGGTAGTCGTAGGTGGCCGGAAAATGAGGAAGAGTGGAAGAGGTTTTCGATTTTTTAGAGTTCTGCAACGCTGAAAATAGTTTCTGTCTGGGAAGAAAGAAGAGAAAAGAATTTATCCACGTGTGTAGCGTCAGTTCCACGTGTCAACCGATGCTATGTTACATGGATAGCATCGGTTCCAGGTGTCAACCGACGCTATGCTACGTGGATAGCATCGATTCCAGGTGTCAACTGACGCTACACATGGACGTAGCATCAGTTGACGTGGTGAACCGACACTATCCACATAGCATAGCGTCGGTTGACACCTGGAACCGATGTTATCCACGTAACATAGCGTCGCTTGACGTGGTGAACCATACGTCCACACATAGTGTCGGTTCAACACGTCAACCAATGCTACATCCTACGTGGATAGCGTCGGTTCTATACCAAACCGACTTTAAACCAATTTAAAATCAGTTTTTAGAAGAAAAAAAACCGACTTTACGTATCGACTTAAATACCCATTTTTGTAGTAGTGTCTATAGCTATTTGTATGACATCACGTCACATGTTTTCATCATGTAGTGTCAAAGTATTAGGATTTTTATATATGTAGTCCTATCTTTCATATGCATGTCGTATAGACTGCATCTCTTCTTTTTACTGGGTTGTTCTTTCTTATAACTAGTACATTATGTATTGGTTCTTTTTTTTTGTCTCCTGTTAGTTTATATTCATCTTGCATGATTTTCCTTCTCTTGTACTTTAGATGTATCTTTGGAGAAACTTTTGGTGTGTTACAAGCTTGTGTACACTAGTGTTTCTTCTATTTTCTCGTAATATGTTTGTTTGGGTTTTCCTTATATATTGATTATTTACCTATCTTTAAGACTCTTAACTTACATACATTGTTGTGACTAGAGTTGTGTGCTTAGTTAGCCTTCTTAGTGTTTAAGATGTTGACCCTATCTAAGCATGTCTCTTGTTTCTGTGTTGGAACTTGAGCCTTTCTCACATACTTAGATATTTTAGTAGCACCCCTTGTTTCTCTTCTCTCTTGAAGGTGTTTCTTGTCTTGACTAGTTAGTTAGTTTCTTACTAACAATGATGTAAGTGTTTCTTATGATATCTCTTTAGGAATTTCCTTGTGTTTTTGGCCTATGATCTCTTTTGAGGTCATCTTTGTCATCTCACTTGTTTGTTGTTATGTTTCGTGAGATTGACTATTTTTTCTCTTACTAGCTTGTTTCTCTTATGTGAGTTTTTGAACTACGCTTATCATAACTTGCTTAGTATTCTTCCATACTTCTGTGTTATTTATATTCTACTATGTGTACATACTTTTGCTTTGGGATAGTTTTGAGAGTGTAGGATGCATAACATACTTATTTCTTAATATTCCCACATTTAGGGGGAGAGTTGTGTGTAAGTTATATGATGTTAAGGGAAGTATTGTGTTGGTTCTTATGCCCTTGGTATTTGTCTTGTTTATGAGTTTATGTTATGATGTATTTTCTTATGATGCTTCCTTCTTCTTAACATCACTTTGTATGAACCATACATAAATAGGATTATTAGTATGACATTAGCATGCATAGTATACAATCTCCTATTTCACATGTTATCTTGTGCGTTTACTAGTATTCTTGTTCTTTAGTAATTTAATGCATGTTTCCTACATGTAGTTGTTTTCTTGGTATTTGTTATTAAAATGCACAACACATGTTTTCTTTGGTAGGCTAGGATGTCTTTCAGTATGTGTTCATAGTATAGGGTGAGGTTGTAGAATTGAATAAACTCAAGTGTTGTTGGGGGAAGAAAGTTAAGTCACTAGGAATGTGTCAACTTGGAAAATAGTTGGACACTTAATCAACTTTCTCTTAGGGATTCACTGAGATATTTATGTGGCATTGATGCTTTAGGGAAGATAGTTGAGCCAATAGAAGTGTGTCAACTTGGAAGATGGTTAAACTTCTAGTTGAGCCACTATGAGTGATTCAAATTGGAAGATAGTTTGACTCATGATTAACTTCTTCTTTCATATTCACTAAAATATCTATGCGGCATTGGTGGTTGATTGCCTATCCTATTGATGTGCTGTAAGCACACTACGAAGCCCCTAATGCCCTCTCACAATAAGTATAGATGTAGGGCTCTATGTCATGTATGGTATTTAAGACATGTTTTCTGTCTACATTTCTTTGGGTTTATCTATGCATTCAGTTTGTTGCTTGTTGCATGTTTTTACCATGGTTTTGCCTTGGTTTTGTTCTTTGTCTATTTTATATGAATGTATGTATGTCTTGCTCCTTATTGTATTTACTTTAATCCTCTATGCTATATTGCATGAGTGTTAAGATTATTGCATTTATGTTTGACTTTTCTCCTTCATATAGGGGTGTGGTATGTTGCAAATTGTGTGTACTTTGTTTAACTTTCCATTTCAAAAGGGGGGAGATGCACACAACTTGTTTTTGTTCGTGCATTGTTCGTTAACATGCTATATGCTGTATAGGATGGTGAGTATAGTTTACACTGCATCTGAGTTGCCTGATATGCATACACTTAGGGGGAGTGTTGCATATGTTCAAAAGGAGTTTACATATTTATGATGAATATAGATTGTGTTTATGCTACATGTTGATTTTGCTTAGCCTATCGATATGTACCTGTGTAGGGATAACATGATAGTATTTTGATAGACTACACATTATTTCTACATGATAAGTTCACAGGATGTGTGTTTGTTTCGTGTGTGCAGGTTACAAGGATAGATTGAAGTCATCGAGCTTAAAATTTGTTATGTGTAGATATATTATGACCCTTGTGTCTTAGTTGGATCGAGGAAGTGTGTTGATGAGTTAATCAAAGAAGATGGATGGATCACACATGATGGATGCACTTGAACTAGGTGTGTTTTTGGTTGTTGGTTGTGCGTCAATATTTTGTTCATAGGAACAAACATCTTTAGGTCATCTTTATGAACAAATCATGTTTGATGTCCATCTGTACTTAGTTGTGTAATGTTTTAACATGGAAAGCCAAAGAGGAGATTGAAATTCATGTTACACTTTGTGTTTGCGTGTTGGCTTTCAGTGGTCTCTCTTCCTCTATATAAGGTTAGTTACTATGGATCAGTGATGTACACACATATAGTTAGGTGCATTTTGTATGCAATCATGTTTACACACCACGAGGTTGGTTTTCATATTTTGAATGCTAGGTTAAGCATTATGATTTTCGACAAGCAAGCGAACGAGCCAATATTATTGCTCATGTTTATGGTTCGATTTAAGTGTGGGTATTTATAAAAATTATTTGACGTTTTTTGAAACTAAAAAATATGATTTTTGGCACCATGACACACCACTTGACAAGGGGCCTTGTCACACCCTTAGCGAGGTCCATGGTGTGGACCATAGTAATATTGGCAATGAGCTTAGATAACTTCTATAAATACCCCATTTTTTCTTGTTTCTTATCTAGAAAATATGTAGTAGAGCTCTGTCAAATTGACATCTTATTTTTTCTTGTTCGTTATTAGTGATTTGTGATTGTGTTAGCCATGTGTCCTTGTGCAACTTTTTTTTATGTAAGGATCCTATATTGGTATGAGCCATGTGTCGGCTGGTAGTTTCTTTCATGCAACTTTTTCTTAGGTGGTGAGCCATGTGTTGGTTGGTTTGTGTGCTAGGTGTTCGTAATTGAGGATAGTCATCATATTTGATTCTCCATTTCACTATAATGATGTAAGGCTTTTGATCACACCCCTTAGGTGGTGTTATCTTTGAAAGAGAGTTGAATTCTTGTGTCAAACCATATTATTATGATTGTAGCAAGTAAGGGCAGTAGTAGACAGCTCAGATAGTGGTCCCGAATGATAAAGGTAATGAGAGTTTTATTTCTACTAGGGTTCTAATTGTTTTATTACTTAGTGGATTGTTTTTTTGCCAAGTAGTTACCATAAGTAACCCAATGTTGTTTATGCATGCTCTAATGTTTAGCTAGTGGAATAAGAGATTAAATTATGTATGTCTCTACATAAAAGTTTTAAAATCTGATTAGTAAACTTTTATTATTTATTGCTTGCTTTATTACTACTATTCATTATTACTTGTTAAATGTTTCACTTATAGTTGTTATGTGTTTAGTTCAAGTCTTTAAGGAATTAGTATCTCCTAAACCTAATTGTATATTAGGTCTTTTAACTTCTTCATTGTTGTTATGCTTGATTAGATTGTTGTGTTTGTATAATTTGAGTTTCTATCGTGTATGTTCAAACACTCTCGATATAGACTCTGATTAGAAATCTTATTTGTTTTGTGTAGTTGTATTGCTATTCACTTTTAGTTATTTTAATTGTTTTTTCTTAAAATATAAAAACACAAAAAAATTTAATTTATATTTTTTCTAGTTTTAAAAATTAGTTTTTAATAAAATAATCTCTGTGAGAATAATCTTTTCTTATCATTACATTATTTGTTACGATACGTATACTTGTGTATTTATTGCACATGCAATTTGTGCGACAATCAAATTTTTGGTATCGTTGTCGGGGGGTCATAAAAATTAGAAATTAATATTTTTTATTTTAGTTATTTTTCTTAATTTATTTTCTTTACTTTAATTTTAATTTTAATTTACTTGTTTTTTTACTGACTTGTTTATTTATTTATTTATTTATTTTAACTTTAATTTATTTATTTAGTTGTTTATTTTTTTATTTTTATTTATTTTTAATTTAGACACATCCTTAGTGCTATTAGAAGCATAGAGTAAAAAATGGTTAGAATAATTATTAATGGTCAATGGACCATTGCAATGCCATAGACTTGATAAGTGGTGGTAAAAGTTTAGAAGAGGAATATAGGACCCAAAATAATGAGGAACTAGAAACTAAAAAAGAATGAGGAGAAATTTGGGGATAAAGTGAGTAATGGAAAGGAAATAATTCAACCAAAAAAGAGCAACCTATACAAACCCATTATTCCCTTCCCTCAAAGACTACAAAAGTAAAAGTCAGATATGCAATTTTCAAAATATTTGGAAGTCTTCAAGAAGTTGTACATAAACATATCATTTGTAGATACACTTGAACATATGCCTTCTTATGCCAAATTTTTGAAGGAAGTCTTGTCTAAGAAAAAGAGGCTTGGAGATAATGAAATAATAACCCTAAATGAAGGTTGTGATGTCATCCTTGCTAGAAAAAGACCCAAAATTTGAAAGATCTAGGTAGTTTTGACATTCCTTGTACAATTGGGAACATCTACTTTGAGAAAGCATTATGTGTGAAGTTACATCCCTCTAAAGAAAATGAAAATAAAATTGGAAATAAGTTTAGGGTGTTGTGAAGTTACAAAAAAAAATGTGAAATAAAAGAATACGAAAAGAATGACAAACGAGGGTGCACTGAAATATAAATTAAAGCTTAATTGCAGTTAAAAGTGCATGCTGAAAAAAAAGCTAAGGTGTGGTTAAAAGTGCATGCCTAAATGTCTAAATGTCTTCCATTATCGACCTCCACATAATCCTTACATTACAACCATGTAAAGTTGATGAGCAGAACGGACATCGTTGATCCTGCAAATACTTTGGTTTTATATTTGTAAATATTTATGCAAATTTTTATCATTTATAATAGTAGAGTATTTATGGATATAATAACTAATTTAATTATACTTGCTTATATTATTTAGGTTATTAAAAATATAAATTGATATTTATTGATTTTCTCTCTTTTATATGATTATCATCTTTGGTGGGGTTAGATATTCTTTATTAATTAAACAAATCAATTATCACCTATGAGTGGGATCGATAATTAATTTGGTTAATTAAATTAATTCCTTTTTTCTAAGAGATTGAAAATGAACCATTTAAATGCCACTTTTGGTGAGGTTAGATAGTTTAAACTTTATTCAAGGTTTCGAAATTAAACCTAAAATTTTAATTATTCGAGTACTAACTTTAAAGTTTTAAAACCATTATTGAAAATATGTTTTCAATACATTTTCGAATAATAATTCTTATAGAAACTTTTGAAATAGAGCTTTACTCTAACTATCAGGCGATTATACCAACAAATAAAAGAATACCACTCTAAATCAGACCGGATAATTAAACCTTAAAATCTAATTTTCAGATTTAAGTTTGTAATAAAAAATAATATATTTCTCTCTAACATTCTTAATATAAAATCTTGAATAAAAACAAAATTAATTTATTTTATAGAAATGTTATACCTATTTAATATTTTGCAAGCATAACAATGTTATTATTATATCATGTTTACAAATAGTCAACCATATTAAATTTAATCACAGACAAATTAATTATAACATATAAGAATAAAACATAAAAATAACTTTAAAGAATAAGAATCCTTAAAGAACCTTGATTCTAATTTCGTTTCTAGAAAACCTCTAAATAAATTTGCATTTCTATTTATTGAATAAAAAAGCTAGAAATTTACAAAACAAAGCTACTTCTTCTTAAAAAGAGAACTTTAAAACTAAAAACTAAAAAAAAACATTCTAGAGGGAGAAAGATAAGGAGAGAAAGAGCTAACAAACTTATTTCTTGAGGTTTGTTTTGTATAATGGGGAAGATAGGGTATTTATAGGCGAGTAAAAAAGTAAAAAAATAGGAAAAATGATTAAAAAAAGGGGTGAAATGTGTAATGGACGAGTGATGATGCAAGCATTGATGCAGAATGGATGTGTATTGATACAGGTAGTGGCACACTCGTAGATGAGCACAAATGTGCATGGACTTCGGTGTGGTGCAGCGCGAATGGGCATGTTGCTTGGCGTGATGCGGTGTGGCTGTGCACGTTGATCGGGGTGGTGTGGCATAGCTACGCTCGTTAATCTGTGTGCGATTAAGCGTAGTTTTGTCCATTTTTTGACTTTTTCTCATTTGTTTTCTCTACATATTTGTGATGTATTTTCTCCAATATTATTCTGAGTTTTTAATTTATTTTTGAACAATAAAAATACTCGTGATTCTAAAAAAGAAAAATTTATACAAAAATATGAAAAAATCATATAAATATAAATATTTTAAATTAATTAAATTATATTAAATAATGGTAATCATAGTGCTTTTTAAGCACTCATCACAACCCCATGCAACTTCTTGCTAGTCCCTTAGCAAGAGAAGCAATAAAAAAAATAAAAACTAAAAATTAAATTATCATAAAAGAAAACAAAATGAAACATAACAAAAAAATATCTTATACTTTTTAATCTCCTTTATGATCATAATTAAAATCTAAAACATAAGTTATTTTCATTTTTTAAACCGTCATGATTTATTATAATAATTAGTTGAAAATCATTTTCATATTTCGTATAAAAAATGTATTATTTTAATTGCACCCAAATTTATTGTCAAGAATCCAAATTCATTTTGACTCTATTCCTCACAAAACAATACTCTCAAAAACACTTAATCCTATGTGTTGAGACACTCATACTAATTTTTATGCAAAAATTTTGATGTATATAAATGAACTAATATGTTCGCATATGTATAAAGAAGAAAGTCTCAAAATGTTATTTTAATGTTAATCTCATGAAAGGAATCAAATGTATAAATTATAAAGATATCATATATAAAAATTATTTTCATGCATCAATCAAACTCATTAAGAAAAAATTTCAAGATATATTTCTTCTAGAAGTGTAGGAAAAATAAATGCAATGACTTCTAGGGATTACTTCCTATAACTTTCTTTTGTATTAAGCCTTTACTCACAACTTTGTAGGCTATATGGATCATAGTATGTAGATTATACTATATATTTTTTATCTCTCTATTTTTTTAAATGGTTTTCAATATATATATTTTTAGATATGAACTCATCTACAAATTGTACATGTTTGTAGGATTTTGGTTGAGTAGTTATTTTTGTGGTTTTTTTGTTTAATTTTGGTTTAGATAACCTCAAATATGTCTTTTTTTTGTAGCAATCATGCATGAATGAGATAAAAGCATATACTATAAATTTCTACTTAAATAATTTAATCTAAGCAATAATAATAATAAATAAATATACGAAGCTCTATTAAGATGAGAAAAGAAATTCATACATTCAATGATAATACCTATAGAGATAATCTAAAAATTTGAAGAAATAAAAAATGTGTCTGGATTAGAAAAAATATATTTCATTTATAATAAAGGAAATCAAGCTCAAATTATATCTCACAAGGGTAGTATCCACTATTTGATTTCTAAACACTGATTTTGGATTTAACATAATTTCCACATCTTATCAAAAAATAGTAATTATGACAAAAACTAACTAATTACCAAAAAAATACTCCATGATATGTTTTCAAAAATTAATTTAACAGTGCAAAAGTCTTAACTATTTACTTAAATTTGATTCAAAGAAATGATAAATGCAGTTTATTCATCATGTTCATCATTAAAGTCCACACAGATAGATTGTTTTCAACTTCTAACATCTCAACAAATATTTTTTGTTTTAACAATTTTGAAATTATTCACATTCAATTAAACTAAAATTACCTAAAATGATGGGTTGTCTCCCATCCAGCGCTTGGTTTAATGTCTAAGTAAGACATAACTTGGGGATTTAATTTTAAGTAAACTCAATGTCCCCACATTATTGAGTCAATCAAACCTACAAGTAGGTTAAGGTTGTTTACCTATACTTTTTCAGTCATGCCTTATGAATTTTCAAAATTTTCTTTACTTAAAACTAGGGACATGATTGTGGGTTTTAGATAACCCACGTCTAGGTGCAAGTCAAATAACTAAGACATCAAAACACAGTTGTACTTAGATATAACAAAAAAAACTACCTCATTTTTATCATATATTGTAATTAAAACTTTGAAATTTTGGAGATAGTTTCAGAATGTTTTTTTTATTTTTCTATTATAATTTCTAGGTTAAATAACATAATCAGTATTAACCAAGAGTGCTCCCAAGAAAGAATGTTGGGGCAAAGACTCCTTAAAACCATCCTCCTAGACAAAGCAACATTGTCTAGAAAGACTAGTGGCACAAAGGCTTCCAAGAACTAGTCTCCTAGACAAAACTCCTTTAGATCTTTACTTTTCATGCTATTGAAATCTATGTTAATTAAGTTAAGTTAAAATCTAAGTTAATAAGTTAAGTTAAAATATAAGTTAATTAAGTTAACAAATTAAGTTATATATATATATTAAAGTTAAAAGTAAAAGTTAAAAATTAGTTATTTTTTTAAAATAAATTTATTTTTCAAAATCTTAAAAACGTAGCTAGTTCTTCTCAAAAAGAGAAATTTAAAACTAAAAAATAAAAAAAAAACTTCCTAGATAGATAAATATAGAGAGAGAAAGAGATAAGAAACTTATTTCTTGAGGTGTGTTTTGTATAATGGGGAAGATGAGGTATTTATAGGTGAAGAAAAGGGTAAAAAAGTGGGAAAAAATGATAAAAAATGGTTTGAAACGCGTAATGGACGGGTGCTGATGAATGATGCAGAATGGATGGACATTGATATAGGCAGTGGCACGCCCGCAGATCGGTATAGATGCTTATAGACTTTGGGGTGGTATGGCGTGGTTGTGTACAAATGCTCGCGCGAGTTCAGCGTGATACAGGTGGCTGCGTATAGACTTCAACGTGATGCAGTGAAGTTGGGTGTGTTGCTCAACATGATATGGCATGGATACACATGTTGATTGGCATGGTGTAGTGTAGCTGCTTATGGCTAAAGGCAATTTTGTCCATTTTTCCTTTCTCTGAATTTTTCTCATTTTTTTTCTCAACATATTTGTATGAGACCACTTTTTATATGTTTTTTGCACTTATAACCAAAAATTCAATTTTTTTGGATTTATGAGGCAATTTTAAGAATAGATGTACAGGGTAACTTTTGCACATATATATGAAAATTATATTTTCTTGCATCCTTAGAGAAATTTTCTTGATGGGTGGTTTTGGAGTACTTTTTGAAACATCTTCATGCATATACCTAAAAATGAAATATTGTTGTATACATAGTGCAATTTTATTGACGAGTGACACCAGAGCACTTTTTGCAATTGTTTCTCATGTATACCCAAAAATGGCATTTTGTAGCATCCATAGAGCACTTTCATGATAGGTGGTACCAGAGCATGTTTTAACTTCTTTGGCACATATAATCGAAAATGACATGTGATGTTAGAGAACTTTTTGCAAATTGTTCAACATAATTAAAAAATGTGCATTTTGTTGTATATGTATTTCCACTCATTCATGTGTTACAAGACCCCTTTTTATAAATTTTTTGCACTTGTACTCAAAATTGCAATTTGTTTGGACCAGTTGGGAAATTTTTATGATAGTTTGTATTGGACCAAGTTTTTGCACATATACATGAAAATTATATTTTTTTGCATCCGTAGAGAAATTTTCTTGATGGGTGGCATTGGAGCAACTTTTGATACTTTTTAGCGCATATACCCAAAAATGTAATTTTGTTGCATATACAGAGCAATTTTAATGGCTCATGGCATTTGAGAACTTTTTGCACCTTTTTCCCACGTATACCCAAAAGTGGCTTTTTGTTTCATTCATAGAGCAAATGTTTTGATTGGTGGTTTGAGAGCACATTTGGAATCTATTTTGCACATATAATTGAAAATGGAATTTTATTGAATTGATTATGTAATTTTCATGACGGGAGATATCGGTGCACCTTTCACAATATTTTTACACACAACCGAAAAATATTCCTTTTGATATTTCTTATTTCCATTCATTCGATTGTTATGAGACCACTTTGTGTATCTTTTTTGCGCTTATGACCAAAATTGCAATTTTATTGGATCTTTGAGTAAACTTTTAGTAATAGTTGTACTAGACAAACTTTTGCGCATATGTATGAAAATTATATTTTCTTGCATCCGTAGAGAAATTTTCTTGATAGGGTGGTATTGGAGCACCTTTTGCAACTATTTCTCACTTATACACAAAAATGGCATTTTTTTGCATCCATAGAGAAACTTTCATGACAAGTGGTACCAGAGTAGATTTTGAACCTCTTTCGCACATGTAATCAAAAATGGCATTTTGTTGCATTGATTATTCAATTGGCATAACATATGATGTTGGAGCACTTTTGGAAACTTATTTACACATAACCAAAAATTGTGCATTTTGTTGTATTTGTATTTCCATTCATACAATTGTTACGAGCCACTTTTTATATCTTTTTTTCACTTATAACCAAAATTGCAATTTTATTGGATCTGTGAGTCAATTTTTAGTAATAGTTGTAGCATACAAGTTTTTGTGCATATACTTGAAAATTATATTTTCTTGCATTTGTAGAGTAATTTTCATGATGGGTGGTATTGGAGCTCTTTTTGAAACATTTTCGTGCATATACCCAAAAATGAAATCTTGTTGTATACATAGTGCAATTTTAATGACGGGTGGCACCATAGCACTTTTTGCAACTGTTCCTCACGTATACCCAAAAATGGCATTTTGTTGCAACCATAGAGCACTTTCATGACAGGTGGTACCAGAGCACATTTTTAACCTCTTTGGCACATATAATAAAAAATGACATGTGATGTTGGAGAACTTTTTGCAAATTTTTCACATATAATTGAAAAATGTGCAATTTGTTGTATATGTATTTCCATTCATTCATGTATTATGAGACCCCTTTTTATAAATTTTTTTCACTTATACTCAAAATTTCAATTTTTTGGATCTATTGGGCAATTTTTATAACATTTTGTATCAGACAACTATTTTGCGCATATACATGAAAATTATATTTTTTGCATCCGTAGAGAAATGTTCTTGATGGGTGGTGATGAGTGCTAAAAAAGCACTAAAATAACCATGATTTTATGCACATTAATTGATTAAAAATATATATATTTATATGTTTTATCATATATTTATATAAATTTGTCTTTTTCGGAATCACGGGTATTTTTATTGTTTTTCAGGTATTTTGGCTTAAAAACGTAACTTAAAGACTCAAAGAGGAATACTAGAAGCAATACATCACAAATATATTAATAAATAAATGGGGAAATGTCAATAAATATGGAAAAATTGGACAAAATGGGTGAAAAAGGTCAAAAATATCAAAAAGGAGAAAAACGCGCCGCCACGCCGCCCTGCCGCCCAGCCGCACCGAGCTACGCGCGCAACAGCGCCCAATCCTGCGCCAAGCTACGCGCGGCTACTGTTCATCTGCGCCAACCCCATGACGTCATGCTGATGTCCTCAATGACCTCAGCAATTCCATTACGCGTTTTTACATTTTTTTAACATTTTTTTACTCATTTTTTCTCTCCATCCTCACCTATAAATACCCCCTTCCCTTCACTTCAAAACACACCTTCAACACCTTCAAAACACACTTCTCTCTTCTTTCTTTCTCTCTTTTCTTAGATTTTTAGTTTTTCTTAGTTTTTAGTTAATTTCTCTTAGTTTTAGAGTTCTTCCCTTTTTGGGAAGAACTAGTTATGTTTATGTAATTTATTAGCTTTTTGATTCAATAAATGGGAATGCAAATTACGCTTGGAGGTTTTCCAGCAACGGGAATAGCGTCGAAGTTCTGTAAGGATTTTATTTTCTTTACAGTTATTTTTATGCTTTATTCTTACATGTTATATTTAATTTGTGTGTGATTAAATTTAACTGTGATGGCTGTTTATAAACATGATGTAATAATAACATTGTTATGCTTGCGAAATATTAAATAGGTGAAAATCTCTAAAATGAATTGATTTTGTTTTTATTCAAGATTTTATATTAAGAATGTTAGAGAGAAATATATTATTTTTCATTACAAACTTAAACCTGAAAATTAGATTTTAAGGTTTAGTTATCCGGTCTGATTTAGAGTAGTGCTCTTTTATTTGTTAGTACAATCGCCCGGTAGTTAGAGTGAAGCTCTATTTCAAAAGTTTTTATAAGAATTATTATCTGAAAATGTATTGACGACATGTTTTCGGTAGTGGTTTTAAAACTTGAAAGTTAGTACTCGGATAACTAAATTCTTAGGTTTAATTTGGACACCTTGAATAAAGTTTAAACTGTCTAACCCCACCAAAGGTGGCATTTAAATGGTTCATTTTCAATCTCTTAGAAAAAGGAATTAATTTAATTAGGCAAATTAGTTATCAACCCCACCCATAGGTGTTAATTAATTTGCTTAGTTAAGAAAGAATATCTAACCCCACCAAAGGTGTTATTCATACAAAAAAGGGAGAATCAATAAATATCAATTCATATATTTAATAACCTAGATAATATGAGCAAGCATAATTACTTAGTTATTATATCCATAAATACTCCACTATTTATAAAAGATAAAATTTGCATAAATATTTATTGAATCTTTGTTTATTTTTATGTAAGTAGATTAAAAACACAAAACCCAAAATATCGTAACAGGATGTTTAGGATTTAATTTCGTTTTTTAGAAGTTTGAATGATAAATTAAAAACCACATACATTCCTCCTTAGATCGACCTTGGGAGTATACTTATCATTTTCTACGAAATGATTCGTGCACTTGCGAGAGTTTTATAAATATTAAAACCAAAGTATTGGCAAGAATCGGCGATGCCGGTTTTCGCTCATCAGGTGGGATTGGAGAAATTTTCGTACTTTTTAGCGCATGTACCCAAAAATGTAATTTTGTTGCATATACAAAGCAATTTTAATGGTTGGTGGCATTGGAGCGCTTTTTGCACCTTTTTCCCACGTATACCCAAAAATGGCTTTTTGTTGCTTCTATAGAGAAAATTTTCTGAATGGTGGTCTTAGAGCACATTTGGTATCTATTTGGCACATATAATCGAAAATGGAATTTTATTGAAATGAGTATGCAATTTTCATGACGGGAGATATCGGTGCACTTTTCATGACGTTTTTACACATAATCGAAAAATATGCCTTTTGATATTTCATATTTCCATTCATTCGATTGTTACGAGACCACTTTGTATATCTTTATTTCAATTTTTAGTAATAGTTGTAATGGACAAAATTTTGCACATATACATGAAAATTATATTTTCTTGCATCTGTAGAGCAATTTTCTTAATGGGTGGTATTGGAGCACTTTTTGCAAGTGTTTCTCACTTATACACAAAAATAGAATTTTTTTTGCATCCATAGAGAAACTTTCATAAAAATTGGTACTGGATTAGGTTTTGAACCTCTTTGGCACATATAATCAAAAATGGAATTTTGTTGAATTGATTGTGCAATTTGCCTAACATGTGATGTTGGAGCACTTTCTACAACTATTTCACACATTACCAAAAAATGTGCATTTTTTTGTATTCTTATTTTCTTTCATTCGTGTGTTATGAGACCACTTTTTATATGTTTTTTGCACTTATAACAAAAATTGCAATTTTATTGGATTTATGAGGCAATTTTTGGAATAGATATACGGGGTAACTTTTTGCACATATATATTAAAATTATATTTTCTTGCATCCGCAGAGGAATTTTCTGGATGGACTTTTTTGTGCATATATACCAAAAATGAAATCTTGTTGTATACGTAGCGTAATTTTAATGATGGGTGCCACCGGAGTAAATTTTGCAATTGTTCCTCACGTCTACCCAAAAATGGTATTTTGTTGCATCCATAGAGTAACTTTATTGACAGATGGTAACAGAGCACATTTTTAACCTCTTTGGCACATATACTCCAAAATGGCATTTTGTTGCAATGATTGTGCAATTTTCATTGTGATTGATGTCGGAGCATTATTTTTGCAAATTTTTCACATATGACATAAAATTGTGCATTTTTTTGTATACGTATTTCCTTTCATTTGTTTGCTACGATATCACTTTTTATAAATGTTTTCCACTTATACCCAAAATTGCAATTTTGTTGGATCTGTGTGCCAATTTTTACAACAGGTTATATGAGACCATCTTTTTATGCATATATATGAAAATTATATTTTCTGTCATCCGTAGAGAAATGTTTTTGATGTGTGGTACATGAGCACTTTTTGTAACTTTTTGCACATATACACAAAAATGAAATCTTGTTGCATATGTAGCGCAATTTTAATTTCGGGTGGCACCGCATCTCTTTTGCAATAGTTTCTCATGGATACCCAAAAATTTCATTTTTCTACATCCATACAACAAATTTTGATATAGGTTCTATTGAAGCACCTTTTGAACCTCTCTTGCACATATTATCGAAAATGGCATTTTGTTGCATTAATTGTGCAATTTTCAAGACGGATGGTGTTAGAACACCTTTTTCAACTTTTCACAAATAACCAAAATTGTACATTTTTTGTATTCGTATTTCCAATAATTTATTTTTTATGAGACCACTTTTTATAACTTCCTTGCACTTATACCAAAAATTGTAGTTTTTTTATCTGTATGTTAATTTTTTTCTATTGGTTGTACCAAAAAATCTTTTTGCGTGTATACATGAAAATTATATTTTCGTGCATCTGTAGTAAATTTTTTTAATGTGTGGTACACGAGCACTTTTTGAAACTTTTTAACGCCTATATTCAAAAAGGAAATCTTGTTGCATATGTAGTGCAATTTTAATTACGGGTGGCACCGAATCGATTTTTGCAACAGTTTCTCACATATACCCAAAAATTTCAGTTTGTTTCATCTATAAAGCAAATTTTGTGACAGGTGGTACTGAAGCACGTTTTGAACCTCTTTGGCACATATAATCAAAAATGGCTTTTTGTTGTGATTGTGCAATTTTCATGATGGGTGATGTTAGAGCACTTTTTGCAACTTTTTCACAAATAACCAAAAATTGTACATTTTGTTGTATTCATATTTCCATTCATTCATTTGTTATGAGACCACTTTTATAACTTTATTGTACTTATACCCAAAATTGTAGTTTTGTTGAATCTGTATGTTAAATTTTTCGACCGGTTGCATCGGAAAACCTTTTTGCGTGGAGCAATTATTTTGCATCCGTAGAGCAATTTTTTTAATGTATGGTACACGAAAAGTTTTTGAAACTTTTATGTGCATATACCAAAACATGAAATCTTGTTACATATGTAGCACAAATTTCCTAATGGGTGGCACCAAATCACTTTTTGTAACTATTTCTCACGTATACCCAAAAATGGAATTTGTTTTGCATCCATAGAGTAACTTTCATAGGAAGTGGTACCGGAGCAAGTTTTGAACCTATTTGGCACATATAATCGAAAATTACATTTGTTCGATTGTTACGAGACCACTTTTTATATCTTTTTTTGCCCTTATAACCAAAATTGCAATTTTATTGGATCTGTGAGGGAATTTTTAGGAATAGTTGTACCAAACAACTTTTTGTGCATATATATGAATATTATATTTTCTTGCATTCGTAGATCAATTTTCTTGATGTGTGGTACAGGAGAAATTTTGGAAACCTTTTTGCGCATATTCCTAAGAATGAAATCTTGTTGCATATGTAGCGCAATTTTAATTACTGGTGACAGCGCATCACTTTTTGCAATTTTTTCTCAAGTGTACCCAAAAATTTCGTTGCATCCATAGAGTAAATTTTGTGACAGTTGATACCATAGAACATTTTGAACCTCTCTTGCACATATAATTAAAAATGGCATTCTATTGCATCAATTTTGCAATTTTCATGATGGGTGATGTTAGAGCACTTTTTGCAAATTTTTAACATATAATCGAAAATTGAGAATTTTGTTATATTCGTATTTCCTTTTATTCGTTAGTTACGAGACCACTTTTTATAAATTTTTTACACTTATACAAAAAAATTTAATTTTGTTGGATTTATGAGTTAAACTTTTCGACTGGTTGTACCGAACAACCTTTTTGTGCATATACATGAAAATTATATTTTCTTGCATCCGTAGAGAAATTTTCTTAATGTGTTGTATAGGAGCATTTTTTGAAACCTTTTTTTGCATATACCCAAAAATGAAATCTTGTTGCATATGTAGTGCAATTTTAATTATAGGTGACACCGAATCACTTTTGGCAACAGTTTCTCACGTATACATAAAAATTTCATTTTGTTGCATAAATAGAGAAAAAAATGTGACAGGTGGACTCGAAGCACGTTTTATACCTCTTTGGCATATATAATCGAAAATGGCATATTCTTGCATTCATTGTGGACTTTTCATAACGGTAGATATTTTTCACAAATTTTTCACATATAACAAAACATTGTTCATTTTGTTGTATTCGAAATTCCATGCATTCTTGTGTTGCGAGAGAACTTTTTATAACATTTTTTCACTTATACCCAATATTGCAATTTTGTTGAATCTATGTTTCAATTTTTATTATAGGTTATACTAGACAACCTTTTTTGCATAAATTCATGAAAAAATTATTTTCAAGCATTTGTAGAGCAATTTTTTGGGTGGGTAGTATTTGAGCACATTTTTGAAACTTTTTGCATATGTACAAAAAAATGAAACTTTTTTTTGCATATGTTGTGCAATTTTAATGACAAGTGGCACCAGAATAATTTTTGCAACTCGTTCTCACGTATATCCAAAAATGGAATTTTGTTGCATCCATAGAAAAACTTTCGGGACAGGTGATACAGGAGCACGTATTGAACCACTTTGGCATATATAATCAAAAAATGGCATTTTGTTTCATTAATTATGAAATTTTCATGACATGTGATGTCTGAATACTTTTTGTAACTTTTTCATAGATAACCAAAAATTGTACATCTTGTTTTATTCATATTTTCATTCATTTGTGTGTTACGAGACCAATTTTTATATATTATTCGCACTTATATCCAAAATTATAATTTTATTAGATCTGTATGGCAAGTTTTAGGACAGGTTTTATCATACAACTTTTTTGCGCATATACATAAAAATTATATTTTTTTTGCATATGTACAACAATTTTCTTGAGGATGGTATTGTATAAAGTTTTGATACTCTTTCGTGTATATACCCAAAAATTAAATCTTGTTGCATACATAGCCCAATTTTAATGAAGGGTCACACCAGAGCATTTTTTGAAACTTTTTCCCACGTATACCCAAAAATAGAATTTCATTGAATCCATAGAGAAAATTTTGTGACATGTGATATCGGAGAATGTTTTGAACCTCTTTGGCACATATAATAAAAAATGGCATTTTGTTGCATTGATTATCACAATTATACCCTAAATTGAAATTTTGTTGGATCTGTGAGGCAATTTTTAGGAATAGATGTATTGGACAACTTTTTGCACATATACATGAATTTATATTTTCTTGCATCTGTAGAGCAATTTTTTTGATGGATGATATTGGAGCACTGTTTGAAATTTTTAGTGTATATACCCTTAAATGAAATCTTGTTGCATATGTAGCGCAATTTTAATGACGAGTGACTCTAGAGCACTTTTTGCAACTTTTTCTCACATATACCCAAAAATGGCATATTTTTGCATCCATAGAGCACTTTTATGATAGGTGGTAACGGAGCATGTTTTGAACCTCTTTGGCACATATAATCGAAAATGGCATTTTGTTGCATTGAAATTGTAATTTTCATGACATGTGATGTTGGAGCACTTTTTGCAACTTTTTCACACATAATCAAAAAATATGCATTTTGCTGTATTCGTATATCTATTTATTCGTGTGTTACAAGACCCTTTTTCATAACCTTTTTTCACTTATACACAAAATTACAATTTTGTTGGATTTATGGGGTAGTTTTTATGACAGTTTTCACTAAACAACTTTTTTGCACATATGCATGAAAATTATATTTTTTTTGCATAGAGAGAGCAATTTTCTTTATAGGTGGTATTGGAGTACTTTTTGACACTTTTTTGCACATATATCCAAAAATGTAATTTTTTTGCATGTACAGAGTAATTTTAATAACTATGGCACTAGAGCACTTTTTGCTCTTTTTTGTCACGTATACCCAAAAATGGCTTTTTGTTACATCTATGGAGCAAATTTTGTGACAGGTGGTACGAGAGCACATTCGGAACCTCTTTGGCACATATAATCGAAAAAGGGAATTTTATTGAATTGATTATGCCATTTTCATGAGGGGAGATGTCGGTGCATTTTTGGCAACATTTTCCCACAACTGAAAACTTTTCCTTTTGTTGTATTTGTATATAGATTCATTAGTGTTTTACAAGACGACTTTTGATAAAAAAAATTCACTTATACCTAAAATTGAAATTTTGTTGGATCTGTGTCAATTTTTATGACAAGTTATATCGGACAACTTTTATGCAAATATACGTGAAAATTATATTTTCTTGCATCCATAGACCAATTTTCCTAATGGGTGGACCTAGAAGACTTTTTGCAACTATTTCTCACGTATATCCAAAAATGGAATTTTATTGCAACTATAGAGGAACATTACTAACAGGTGGTACCAGAGTATGTTTGGAACCTCTTTGGCACATATAATCAAAAATGGCATTTTGTTGCATTGATTGTGCAATTTTCATAAAAGGTGATGTTGGAGCACTTTCTGCAACTTTTTCACATATAACAAAAAATTGTGCATTTTTTTGTATTCATATTTCCATTTATTCGTGTTCTACGAGATCACTTTTTAGCACTTTTATTCCCAAAATTGACATTTTGTTGGATATATGGGGCAATTATTACAATTGGTTGTACTGGATAACCATTTTGTGCATATAATTGAAAATTATATATTCTTCCATCCGAAGAGAAATTTTCTTGATGTGTGGTACAGGAGCACTTTTTGAAAAAAAATCGCACATAAACCCAAAAATGACATCTTGTTGCATATTAGCACAATTTTAATTACGGGTGGAACTGCATCACTTTTTGCAATAGTTTCTCACATATACCTAAAAATTTCATTTTCTTGCATCCATTGAGAAAATTTTGAGATAGATAGAACCGTAGTACAATTTGAACCTCTTTTGCCCACATAATCAAAAATGTAATTTTGTTGCATTGATTGTGTAATTTTCATGACGCGTGATGTTAGAGCAGTTTTTGCAACTTGTTCACAAATAACCCAAAATGGTGCATTTTTTGTATTCGTTTTTCCATTCATTTGTTTGTTATGAGATCACATTTTATAAAAATTTCACCCTTATACACAAAATTACAATTTTTTTGGATCTATGGATCAATTGTTTCGATTGGTTGAATCGAATAACTTTTTTGAGCAAAAAAATAAAAATTATATTTTCATGCATCCGTAGAGCAATTTTCTTGATGTGTGGTACATGAGCACTTTTTGAAACTGTTTTGCTCATATACCCAAGAATGAAAGCTAGTTGCATATGTAGCACAATTTTACTTACGGGCGGCACCACATCACTTTTTGCCATTGTTTTTCAAGTATTCCCAAAAAATTCATTTTGTTGCATCCATAGAGAAAATTTTGTGGTAGGTGGTACCGAAGAAAATTTTAAACCTCTTTTGCACAAATAATCAAAAATGGCATTTTTTTTTGCATCGATTTTGCAATTTTCATGACAAGAAATGTTAGAGCAATTTTTGCAACTTTTTCACAAATAATAAAAAATTATGCATTTTGTTGTATTCATATTTCCATTCATTTGTTTGTCAGGAGACCACTTTTTATAACTTTGTTGGATCTACAGGTCAATTTTTTTGACTGGTTGTACTAGACAACATTTTTGCGCATATACATGAAATTTTGTTTTCTTGCATCCGTAGAGCAATTTTCTTGATGGGTGATATTGGAGCACTTTTTGAAAAAAAATCGTACATATAACCAAAATGAACTTTTTTTACTTACGTTGTTCAATTTGAATGATGAGTAGCACCGGAACACTTTTTACAACTATTTTTCACGTATACCCAAAAATGGAATTTTGTTGCATCCATAGTGGTAAATTTCCTAATAGGTGGTACCAGAGCACGTTTTGAACCTCTTTGGCACATGTAATCAAAAATGGCATTTTGTTGCATTAATTATGAAATTTTCTTGACAAGTGATGTCAGAGTACTTTTTACAATTTTTCACACATAACTGAAAATTGTGCATTTTGTTTTATTCGTATTTCGATTCATTCATATGTTACGAGACTAATTTTAATGTATTTTTCACACTTATTCCCAAAATGATAATTTTGTTGGATCTGTGTGGCTATTTTTAGGATAGGTTTTACCGAACAAAATTTTTGTGCCTATACATAAAAATTATATATTTTGTATCCATAGAGCACTTTTATTGATGGGTGGTATTGGAGTACTTTTTGATACTTTTTGGCGCATATACCCGAAGATGAAATCTTGTTGCATATGTAGCCTAATTTTAATGAAGGGTGGCACTGGAACACTTTTTGAAACTTTTTTCCACATATACCCAAAAATGGAATTTGTTTTTCCATCCATAGAGAAATTTTGTGATAGGTGGTATTGGAGCACATTTTGAACCACTTGGGCACATATAGTTGAAAATGGCATTTTATTGAAATGATTGTGTAATTTTCATGATGGGAGATGTAGTTGCAACTTTTGCAACTTTTTCACACATAACCGAATATTTTGCATTTTTTTTATTCTAATTTTTATTCATTTGTGTTACAAGATAGATTTTATTTTTATTTTTTTGCACTTATAACAAAAATTATAATTTGGTTGGATCTATGTGGCAATTTTTATGAAGGTTTTATTGGATTACCTTTTTGTGCATTTATAGGAAAATTATATTTTCTTTCATTCAAAGAAAAACTTTATTGATGGGTGGTGTTGGAGAACTTTTTGAAACATTTTCCTGCATATAACGAAAAATGCAATCTTATTGCATATGTAGCACAATTTTAATGACGGGTGACATCGAAGCACATTTTGCAACTGTTTCTCACTTATAGCCAAAACTTGCATTTTTTTTGCATCCATAGAGGAACTTTCATGACAAGTGGTACCTAAGCAAATTTTGAACCTCTTTGGCACATATAATCGATAATGGCATTTTGTTGCATTGATTGTACAATTTTCATAACATGTAATGTTGAAGCACTTTTTGCAATGTTTTCACATATAACAAAAAATTGTGCATTTTTTTGTATTCGTATTTTCATTCATTCATGTGTTACGAGACATCTTTTTATAAATTTTTTTGCACTTATAAACAAAATTGCAATTTTGTTGGATCTGTGGGGAAATTTCTATGATAGTTTATATCGGACATTGTTTTTGCACAAGTTTCATGACGGGTATCGCACTGCACTTTTTGTAATTGATTCTGACCTATACGTAAAATGGCATTTTGTTGCATTCATTGAATAACTTTCATTATAGGTGGTACTGAAGCACATTTTGAACCTCTATGGCACATATAATCGAAAATGGCATTTTGTTGCATTGATTGTGAAATTTTTATGGCATTTTGTTGCAACTTTTTCACATTTAACCGAAAATTATGCATTTTATTGTATTTGTATTTCCATTCATTCATGTGTTACAAGACAATGTTTTATAACTTTATCCCACTTATACCCAAAATTGTAATTTTATTGGATTTGTGAGGCAATTTTTAGGAATAGTTGTACTGGAAAACTTTTTGTGCATATACATGAAAATTATATTTTCTTGTATCCATAGAGCAATTTTCTTGATGGGTGGTATTGGAGAAATTTTTGAAACTTTTTCGTGCATATACCCAAAAATGAAATCTTGTTGTATAAGTAGCACAATTTTAATGAAGGGTTCCATTAGAGCACTTTTTGCAAATGTTCCTCACGTATAACCTTCGCCTTGGTCAAGTGTCTTTCTTTAGAGTCATCTTTGGTCAAGAGTCTTTCTTTAGAGTTCTCTATCTTTGGTCAAGAGTCTTTCTTTAGAGTCATATTTGGTCAAGAATCTTTCTTTAGAGTCCTCTTTGGTCAAGAGTCTTTCATTAAAGTCTTCTTTGGTCAAGAGTCTTTCTTTAGAGTCCTCTTCAGTCAAGAGTCTTTCATTAAAGTCTTCTTTGGTCAAGAGTCTTTCTTTAGAGTCCTCTTCGGTCAAGAGTCTTTCATTAAAGTCTTCTTTGGTCAAGAGTCTTTCTTTAGAGTCCTCTTTGTTCAAGAGCCTTTCTTTAGAGTCCTATTTGGACTTTATTTTTGTCATACTTTGCCATTATGTTTTTAGCATTCTTAATTTTGAGATTTTCACCAATAAAACAGTTACTTCTTGAAATTAGCTGGGTTCTTTGATTTTGTTTAGAACACAAAGAAGCTTGGTGTGAACTTTGGTATAAAAAAAATAAAAAGAGAGAGATAGAGAGAGATAGAGAGAGAGAGAGAGAGAGAGAGCAAAAATAGAGTTTAACTCGCCAATTGATATAGATTTCTTGCATATTGTATTAAAGAATGAACAAAGACAAATTATTGATAATTGAACATGTTTTGGAAGAATTGATCTAATATCAACTGGTAATAATTGTTGCATTAAGATATGATAGTCATGTGATTTCAATCCATAAAGTTTCTTATCGGTGATAGATACAAAATTTCTTAAGTTGGATGAGTAACCATCAGGAACTTTCACACCCTCCAAACATTTACAAAACACATCTAGTCTTACTTTAATTTCATCTTTTATTTTTCCAGGTATATTAAGTAATGTACCAATCAAGCTCTCAAATACATTTTTCTCAATGTGCATGACATCTAAGATGTGCCAAATGTATAGGTCTTTCCAATAAGGTAATTCCCAAAATATTGATTTTCATGATTTACTGATTCAGAAACATTTTCATTTTCATCCCTTTTATTGGTTGACCTCTTTCGTTTTCCTACCTTAGTGAGTATTTTTTTTTCATATTTCCATATTGTTTGAATGTCATATCATTCAATTGTCTTAATATCTCAACACCTCGCAAAGATCGAGGTGCAGGATCATGATCTTCTTAACAAAATCAAAGAATCCAACTAATCTTAAGAAGTAACCTTTTTATTGGCAACAATCTCAAAATTCAGAATTTTAAAAGAACTTAATGGAAAAATATGACAAAAGGAAAGTCCAAAGAGGTTCTAATTTAATCCATCAATGGTTTATTGTTCTTGTTCATCTTTTTCGCTAATCGTAATTTTTTATTTTAATTTTTGTAAAATTTTTATTTTTTAACACAAAATAAATAAATAAATCCACAAACAAAAAATGTTTTCAAAATTTTGATAAATAATTTAATAACACTACTCCTTACCGACAACGACACAAAAAAATTAATGAATAAAATCGGCAATCCCAATCCTGCAAATACTTTGGTTTTATATTTGTAGAATTCTCGCAAGTGCATGAATCATTTTATAGAAAATGACAAATATATTCTCAAGGTCGATTTAATGAAGTAATATATATGATTTTTAATTTATTATTCAAATTTTTAAAAAAGAAATTAAATCCTAAACATCTTTTTACGATATTTATGCAAATTTTTATTATTTATAACAATGGAGTATTTATATAGATAATTATTAAAGTCAATTATGCTTGTTCATATTATTTATGTTATTAAAGATATAAATTGATATTTATTGATTCTTTTTTTATATGAATACCAACTTTAGTGGATTTATATATTCTTTATTAATTGAAAAAATCAATTAACACCTATGAGTGGGTCGATAATTAATTTGGTTAATTAAATTAATTTTTTTTCGAAGAGATTGAAAATAAACCATTCAAATGTCACCTTTGGTATGATTTGATATTTTAAACTTTATTCAAGGTATTCAAATTAAACCTAAAAATTTAATTATCCGAATACTAACTTTTAAGTTTTAAAATTATTACTGAAAACATATTGTCAATACATTTTCAAATAATAGTTCTTATAAAAACTTTTGAAATAGAGTTTTACATTACCAACCGGGAGATTGTACCTACAAATAAAAAAACACTACTTTAAATCAGACCAAATAAGTAAAGCCTTAAAATCTAATTTTTAGATTTAAGTTTGTAATGAAAAATAATATATTTTTTTAACATCCTTAATATAAAATCTTTAATAAAAAATCAATTTATTTTATAAAATGTTTTACTTATTTAATATTTCGTAAACACAATAATGTTATTATTATATTATGTTTACAAATAGTCAGTCATGTGAATTTTAATCACAGACAAATTAAATATAACATATAAGAATAAAACATAAAAAATAATTGTAAAAAATTTATTTTAAAATTTATACCCTAAAAGAATCCTTACAGTATTTTGATACTAATTCTGTTGGTGGAAAATCTCCAAAAGAATCTGTATTTTCGTTTATTGAATCAAAAACTAAAAATTTACAAAAACATAGTTAATTCTTCTAAAAAAAAGAACTTTTTAAGGAGAGAAAGATAGAGAGAGAAATGGTTGAGAAAATTGTTTCGTAAGGTCTGATTTTTATGATGAGAGAGAGAGAATTTTTATAGGTGAGAAAAATACTAAATAAGTGGAAAAATATCTCAAAAAATAATGATATATGCATATTGAACCGATTGGCATGCGTGTGGGGTGCTGACGCATGCGATTGGGGAGGATTCACGGCCAAAAATGCATTGGCATATGCGAGATTTGCGACGTGGGTGTTGATGCATGCAAATTTTTTGGCTTTATGTGCACTCGACTACGCGCGAAATTGCGACGTGAATGTGCGTGGTTGTGCACGAAATTGTGGTGTGAATGGGCATGGCTGTGCACGAAATTGCGGCATGAATGGATGTGGCTACGTGAGGATTTTCGACGTGATGCGTGTACGATTGGGCAATTTTGTCCTTTTTTCATATTTTTGACTTTTTTTTATTTTTTTCTTAACATATTTGTGATGTATTGCTTCTAGTGTTATTTTTTGAGTTCTTAAATTATTTTTGAAACAAAAATACCGAAAAGAATAATAATAATATTCGTGATTTCGAGAAGACAAATTTGTATAAAATATGATAAAATCATATAAATATAATTTTTTAATTAATTAAAGTATATTAAATAATAATAATTTTAATGATTTTTAAGTACTCATCATTTGTTAAATTTCCTAATGAAAATAAAAATTGATCTAACTGATTTATGTATCTCTTATTTTAGAATGATTTTGATAAAAATAAATTTATCGTAAATGTCTTTATAATTTTGTAAATCATTTAGCTCGTTTAGAGTCAATGAGAAATACCGAAGAGAAAGAAAAATATATTTTAATAATTTTAAAAAATTTTGATTTAAATTTTATTTTATTTCGTTTTCAAGTAATAGTATAAAACTTATTTTTATTATTTTTAGTTATTTAAATTTAATATGATTAGATTCACATTTGATTAAGGTTGAATTGAATGGCCGGATTAACCGTCGCACCTAGGGACTTACGAGTTACGACTATACCATTGTCTTTGAGACGAGTTTTCGTGACCCTCGTTTCTTAATATACAAATCTCTTTCCCAATTATTATTATTGTTACATATTTGATTTCTGAATTTTCTCTTCGCCGAAAAAAGAGAAAAAAATTTATTGAGAGAAAGATGTTTGGGTACAAGGAGGTAAGCACGAGCGGTAAGGCGGTTGAGGAGGTAGATCTCGAATCAGGTCAGACACTGTACCCAGGTCTGAGTGTTGGTGAGAACCAGCTCCGATGGGCTTTTATTCGCAAGGTATACGGAATTTTGGCTTCGCAGATGCTCCTTACTACCGTAGTTTCCGCCATAACCGTTCTCTACTCTCCAGTCAACGATCTTCTCAGAGGGAGCCCCGGTCTTCTCCTCTTCTTCTCCATTTTCCCCCTCATATGTACGTTGACCTCCTTGATCTTCCTATTTTTAAGGATTTTACCTCAGTTAGGTTCTAATTTAATCCATCGATGGTTTATTGTTCTTGTTCACCTTTTTCGCTTTCAGATTGTGAAAATTGTTCTATATTTGTGCTTGGTCTTTACGATTTTGTTTACTTCTTGACTTCATGTGGGTGGATCAATTCGTTCATTTATTGGAGATTTCTTACCTAAGAATATATATATATATATATATATATATATTAATTTTATACCTTTCATTGTTGTGGAAATAATCTATTTTTTTGGTTTTTTTCACTTGTGTAATTTGTTAATTGATCGACTATTTCTTGTTGGTTTGCTGATGTTTCTGCTTCTAGGTTGTGCTAATTCTTTTAGGTGGATGGATTAGTTCATTGTTTCCAATTTCTTTAATTAAAATTATTTGATTGATAAACTTTTTATCCCTTTGCCTTTGTGTGGTTCCAGACCTCCCTTTTCCGAATTGTTTTGTGCCAAGATTGTTTTGTGGTTTCTTTGAGAAGCCATAGTTGGCTATTCTTCTACTTAAATACACGAATTCAGATATTCTGAATTCTTACCCCTTTTGGGATTGGTTTTCCTACTGCCTTGTCCAATCATAGGCATTCTGTCTTGGATAGATAAGGTATCGTGATACCCACTTAGTTACATCATCAATCTCAGATATTGACTGCTAAAGCTTAATGTTGATCAGAAAGAGCATTAAAAGAAGTCATTGTCAGAGCACTCTACCCACCTCTTACTCTGAGAGAACAAGCCTAATGTTCACGATGTTTATTGCTATTTGTATTGAGATGGATTTGTTCTTTACTTTCTGTTGATTGGTTTTATGAGATGTCATTCTGGATTTTTTTTGTTTATTATTTGCTGGATTTTAATCCCTATGCTTTGTGTTATTATGTGGATAGCGAACGAATTTTTGAATTATTCTTTGAAAAAGAAAATGGAAGAAGATCGTAGGAAGGACATAAAATAAATACTAAATACTTTGGGTAGGTGGTTCTTTATTTTTCATTTCCTCCCTCGATACAGTAGATGTCAGAGGAAAGATGTATTCACGTATTGATTTTGCTTGTATATTGTGATTGAATTGCGATAATTCATAACAATTATTGCAATTTTTTTAAGTACTGGTTACACTCACTCACCATCATGCATATGCAATCTTCACTCAGTGCCCTCAAGGAGCATATACCATTGGACAACAAGAAAATTGGTATAATTATTGCAATTTTTAGATATTCCATAAGAGTATTATGGATGATAAATTTGAAACTTGTTGAATTTTTCTTTAAATCTCTTTATTGGCCTAAAGCACTTCGTAAATTGTTTGAGAAGCATTGTTAATGCATTTTTGAGAAGCATTGTTAATGCATTTTTGAGAACCATTGTTAATGCTTTTCAAAGAAGTAATACTTTTGAGAGAAATAGTTTTTGATGCATGTTATCTTCCTAAAATAATTATTGAATAATTACTGAAGTGTTACTATGATACGAACTCATTTTGTATATTTTATTGAAACGAAAAAACTAAAAGAAATTAATAGATTTATGGTTCTTTGAGACAACCATGGACTCTCAATTTAGGACCAGAGCCTCTAAATTAATGTTCCAAAAATATGTTCATTTTCATTATTTTTATTGATAACCAACATGGTTTAGATACTAAAAATTTAACAAATAATGAAATATTTTGTTCCTAAAATATCTCTTCAATATCATCTTAAATAATAATTTAGCATAAAACTAAATAATATAAAAGATAATAATTATAACTATGAGATATTTTCTACCTAAATTTAACCTTAAATTCAAATATAAAATAATAATTTTGATATCGTAACATTTCACCATGCTTCTAAAATTGGGGTCCACGACGGTTACTTTTTATCGACACTGACTTGACGGTAGTCATTTTTTTCTTAGGCGACTTCACTTGTCTATTAGTATTCAGTGCTAGAGGGTACGTTAATCTAGCCTCTAAAATGCAACTTTCATAGATGTAGATATTTCTAGCATAGATTTCCAACTTTGGTATCAAATGATACTAACTCATTTCGTATGTTATATTAAAATGACAAAACTAAAAGAAATTGATAGATTTATGGTTCTAGGAGGGAATCAAGACCTCCCAAGTTTCTAATGTTCTAGGGATTAGAGCCTCCAAATTAATGTTCCAAAAATATATCCATTCTTATTATGTTTATTGATAACCAACATGGTTTATATATTAAAAACTTAACAAATAATGAAATATTCTATTCCTAAAATATCTCTTTAATATCATCTTAAATAATAATTTAGCTTGAAACTAAATAATATAGAAGATAATAATTATAACTATGAGATATTTTCTTACTTTAATTTAAACTTGAAATTCAAATATAAAATAATAATTTTGATATCATAACACACTAAAAGCCACTTCTAATGTTTTCACACAAACACCTAACTGTTTATCTTGAAACAACTTTTATCCAAACCACTTCATTATAAATCACTTCTCTTAAAATTATTTCTAAAAGAAGCACATCCAAATGGGGTCCTTAGTCTCATTTTTTCTTTGTTTTATTAGAAAAGAATTGTATGTCTTGGCAGAGATAAGTGCATTTAAATTGGTCGTGTACCTATTTTTATTTTATGATATATGTCTACTTAATGCAAGAGTTGTGCATGCATTTTCACTATTGAATTCAATTATTTTCATTTTCTGTCTGGTTATCTAATGTAAATGTAATTATGTAATGCTGTCATCCTATGTATTATCTGCAGTGTTATGGCCATTACATATCTATCAGCAAAAGCATCCCCTGAATTTTGTCTTCCTTGGACTTTTCACCATGTCACTGAGTATCACCGTTGGTGTAGTCTGTGCTAATACAAAAGGTTGGTGTCACTATGCCCTCATATTTGTATTTTTAGCAATTAACTCAATTAAGTGTTATAGGCACATTTACAATTTATCCTATATTTCATTGACTCGAATTATGGTTTGGTTTAATACGATATGTTCAAATTTGATTTGGTTGACTTCAGGGAAAATTGTGCTTGAAGCATTGATTTTAACATCTGCCGTGGTCGCTTGCTTGACTGCCTACACATTTTGGGCTTCTAAGAAGGGCAAAGACTTCAGCTTCCTTGGACCAATCTTGTTTACTGGCCTCATTATTATCTTCTTAACCAGTTTCATCCAGGTCAGATGTCCTTTTACAAACTTATGTTGCATTGCTTTTCTATGATACACATTTTTATTTAATCTATATGTTTGCTTGTAAGAATTATCTAAGGCTGAATATATGTTATATATGTAGATGTTCTTCCCACTTGGTCCTACTTCTGTTGCAATTTATGGTGCAATGGGTGCCATTATCTTCTCAGGTTATATTGTTTATGACACACAGAACTTGATCAAACGCTTCACTTACGATGAGTACATTTGGGCTACTATTACTCTCTACCTGGATATTCTGAACCTATTCCTCACCATTTTAAGGATGCTGAGGCAAGGTGACAATTAAATTGACAGTCCAATAGTGAGCTATCAACATTCAAGTACTATTATTACATACGACTTGAAAGACATACTGTTCTGTTTTGGTTTATAATTCGTTAAAATTTGTGGGTATTGTATTATGTTTTGCTGGACTCTTGTACTAAAAGTCAGTGACCTTGAATACCGGCAAAAGTCATGGACGTACAAACTTATGCTATTTCAACCAAGTATTGCTTCCTGTTTTCTCAAAAAAAAAAAAAAATGAATAAATTTTCCGTTGAATCATAATAAATTTATTCATGACTGAATATTCAAAAATTTATTTGCCTTTTGTTATGACTTCTACTAGCTGAATTTCATCTAGTTAAGAAGTTGCGTGAGACTTAATAATAGCATTAATTTTTCATTGGATCAAGGCTATCTTGTAGTAAAGTTGTTAAAAAATAAATGTTGAATTCTACTGAAACTAGAATCTACCTGGAGTGTACTTGCAAATTGAACAGTATAGTATTGACATATCAGCTTAGTTCAATAAACTCATAAGAGTACTTTTATACATTCAAACCATTAAATATATTTGAATCTATAATCGTTGTATATCCTGCACGTTTATCAACAGAGTTCCATAAAGAACTGCGAGCAGTGTGTGCACATCATCAATAATCACACCCAATTCACACATCCTTTTTTTACATTGATTACACTCCCACTCAACTGCTGTTTGCCTTCCAGAGCCAGTGACACTTGAAACATACCATCCAAAACATATGCAACGTTTGGTTGGGTTTCATCTTGCATCCTTAATAACAAATGTCAAAGTCACATATGTTTGACAAATCATATATGCCTTAACCACGCAGTAAGGACAATGTATTCCCCAACATGATGATTTTCATATCCACTCCCATCCTTGATTTAACATATATTATTCCTGCTTTTTGGCTTCCCTAACTCAATCAAATGATTTAATTGGACTCTTAATCAAATCCCTTGGAAAAAAAATCACAAACCAATAATCATCCTCGTCCTTTTCTTACACCAAAGGAAGATTTTCTAATATTCTTCCTCCAAATCCTCGATCTTCAAAGAGTAGTAATGGACATCCAAGGCTCATACTCTCATCATTTTGTCACAAAGTTTCCCACTCGTCATAATAAAGAGCAATGTTGCATGTTATTGTGATATAAATATATCCAAATTTCATAATTTAAATGGATAAAATTCTTATAAAGGAAGATACAAAAGGAATAATGGGATCACTAACAAAAAAGAAATGAATTAACTACATATGAGTTGAGATTATATCTCAACTGAGATGCATAGCATTTTTCCACAATAAAAGCCTCTGTTTTTCACCACCTACATATTCTAGGAATTTACTCCATGAAGAATCAAATGCAAGCCTATACATGGCTGAATATGACAGTTTTGCTTTATGTTGATACTTGTAAATTGCTGTATGGTTCACCGTTCACTGCAACTTCTTAGTATCTTTTCTTTTGCTTAATGTATAAGGAATGTTAATGGGAAGAACTTTGGTATTATTGTGTTTAATTTAAGTGTTAATTTAAAAAATAATATAAAATATTTAATAAGTAGTAGAAAAAATTATTCCTTTCACACCCTTAAAAAATAAATTAGAATGCTATTTTTTGCACATATTTTATTACCATTTATTTTCTCACTTTTTCTCCTTTAGAAATCAAAAAAGTTTATTTTTATATTTTCTTCATTTATAATATTATAAATTTTATTTTCAAATTTATCTTTATTTTGATTTCACTATTCAAACGAATATAACAATTCAATTACTATTACTATTTATATTACATTTTCATAGTGACCCAAACATGATTTGCTTTCCATAACCTTTGATTTAATTATTTGTTTTACATCACATAATTTTAATTAGATTTGTTACTTGGTAGCCTTGTTAAATAAAAAGTACTTATTTGAACCCATATTATCAAACTAATACACTACTAAACCTCACATTTAACAAAGTGTACATCAATGGTCCAATTTTTAAAAAAGAATCTAATTTAGAGGATAATTTTATATTTATGAAAATATTTATTATATAATATGCATCTCTCAATTTTTTTTGCCTATTTCAATACGAAAACATTTGATATCACCATAGCAATTATCATCAACCTCCAGCACCCTTTGGATCCTACCCTTAATACTACTTCATTCATTTTTTGGTCAATCAACTTTCACTATTTATTGCAAAATAATCCAAAGTTGTATTTTTTATCGAAATTGTAGTTAGGCTAATACTAACTCATTTGAAGTGTTAATCTCTGCCCCTGAGCGTCACTTTCACAAGCTCATTTCCTCTAATTTCACTGATTCGTTCATTATTTTTGACTGCCTTATATTAGATCAAATCTAAAATAAAAGTGACTTTAATAAAATACAAGATGGTCAAAAAAGAATAAAGGGGTCAAGAAGATTGGAGGGAATAAACTCGTGGTAGTGCTTTTTCCAATCGACTACAATCAATAAACAATATCTCACTTCCACCAAACATAGGGTTACCTACTTAGATCATGTGACTTTCTAAGAACAACTTGTGCATAGGATTCCCAATTTCAGTGCAACCACTAAATTATTCAAAACAAAAATCAATGGTCTCTTCAACAATGTAACGTTTCACCATGCATCCTTCAAGTTGATTTCTATTATTTACATATGCTTTAAGAACTTGCATGTATCTCTCAAAAGAATACATCCATCTTAAGTAATTAGGACCATACAATTGAACCTCTCGAACTAAATGAACACACAAGTGAATCATTATATCGAAGAAAGAAGGAGGGAAATATTTTTCAAGTAGACTCAAAGTCTCTACAACATCTTTCTGTAAAGAGTTTAACTCACCAATTGATATAGATTTCTTGCATATTGTATTGAAGAATGAACAAAGATGAATTATTGATAATCGAACATGTTTTGGAAGAATTGATCTAATAGCAACTGGTAATAACTATTGCATTAAGATATGATAGTCATGTGATTTCAATCCACAAAATTTCTTAAGTTGAATGAGTAACCATCAAGAACTTTCATACGCGCCAAACATTTACAAAACACATCATTCTCTTTTGTTGACATTGTATATGATGTTGGTGGAAAGTATGTTCAATTCTTATCATTTTCTACCCTTGGTGCCAATTCAGGTTATATGTTACCATAATTACTGGCCAACAACTATATCTACTACTAAGGGAACTATGTGGATTAATTCCATCAGTAGCAATGACAAGAAAAAGATTGCACGGATCAGATGCAAATTGAGGGGATAAATTATCTACTACTTTCCAATTTGGAGAATCATAAGGATGACGTAACACCTCATCATTAGATCGATTATCTGAATGCCAAGTCAGCATCTTTGATATCTCTTTACTTTTGAACAACCTTTGAAAGCGAGGAATCAGAGGAAAATACCAAAGAACCTTTACGCGCACGGCTTTCTTAGGTGTTGTCTCATTTGTAGCATGCTTCCATCTCGATTCTTTATACATCGGAAAATCATCTAATGTCTCATATTCTTTCCTATAAAAATGCAATCATTTGGATAAGCATGAATCTTATGATATTCCATGCCAAATCGACTAAGAGATTTCTTCAAGATGGCAATTCAATACCCTTAGGAAACATATATATTAGTAGATTTAGTAATTCTGTGAATCCCTTGTTAGAAAAACCATATTTTTCCTTCACATTGTACAAATGAACCAATCCCGACATTTTAGTGTATTTCTTGCATTCTGGATACAACAGTTTTTTGACATCTTCTAGAAGTATTTTAAAGGTTTCGGGATCATCCTCATGTAGCTCATCTTCAACACCATGAAACATATTTTCTGTCTGTTCATTATGATAAGATGTATATAATCCATTCACATTCTTATTTATCTCTTCCCCATAAGTATTATCAATATTTTCTTCATGATAATATCAACTTTTAGAACTCAAAAGAATACCACTACAGATAAGGTGATACTTAACCTCATCAACATCATGAAATCACTCATTTTTACATTTAATACATGGACATCGAATCATACTAATTTTATTATTACTATTTCTACAAGAAAATTCCAAGAAACTTTTGAATTCCACAAATGTAGTCCTACTCAATTCTACACTTTGACATCCAAGATTTATCCATTTTCTATTAATGACATTAAGCATATTAAATATGTATTCAATCAATATATTTAAGGTATTATTATATATGAATTCCCTTTCCTAATTATTTGAATATATACCAAAACATCATATACAAATAAATATATAATAACCAAACATAACAAATATATACACATAAATATAATTATATGAGTTTGATTGTAATTACTAATAATAATATACCACATCATTTGAGTTGATTTAAAATTTAAGATATATAAAACAGAATTTATATAACAATTTTGTGATGATTAAGATTTTTTTTAAATAACTACACTACTTCAAATCAAAAATATTTTAATGTGCATCATATTGTTGAATCATGTATTTCCCATTTCATATTAACATAAATAAATAAATTAAACACCAACCTTAAATCACAGTCATAAATATATATATAAATTTATTTTATTACGAAATACTTATACAAAACCTACATAATAAAATTAATAACATACATAATACAAAACATACATAATACAAAACTTTATACACATAATATACAAAAATAATGCAAAGTGAATAATAAGTGTGTAGGATTAATAGAAATACTTACAAGAGTAAATGAAGTGACAAAATAAAGGAAATGAAGAAAAAAAAGGTGTTTTGTAAGTGAGAAAATGAGTATAAAAAATTTGAGTATTTCACTCAAAAAAATAGGGGATTTGGAAAGGAAGAAAACCCACGAAACAGTGCTGGAAATGGTGGTCGTAGGTGGCTAAAAAATGAGAAAGAGTAGAGGAGGTGAAACTCGGTTTTGGGTTTTTAGGTGTTATTTACAGCGCTGCATATTAAAAATGTTATGTCTGATGGAGAAGAAAGAATAGAAAAGGAAAAATCCAAGTGGATAGCGTTGGTTGACGTGTTGAATCGACGCTACGTATAGCGTCAGTTGACATGTTGAACTAAAACTACACAAATGACGTAACGTCGGTCCTACGTGCCAACCGATGCTATCCACGTGTGTAGCGTCGATTGACACGTAGAACCGACTCTACGTCCTCATGTAGTGTCAGTTCAACATGTCAATCGATGCTATACGTAGCATCAGTTTTTCACTGAATCGACTTTAAATTCATTATAAGTCAATTTTCTCCAAAAACTGACTTTACATATAAACTTAAATGTCACATTTTGTAGTAGTGAAAGATGGGACCAAAAAATAAAGAAAGTATAAACGCAAAGAGATAGGTTATATATATAAAGAAGAGAGATGGCAATTGATATGGATATATATATAAACAAAATCTAAAAGAAACAGAGGGAGGAAAACTGTTATATATATATATATAAATCTAAAGAGTAAAATTGAAGAGGTAGAACGACGGTAGAAAACAAAAAAAGCAGAGATTAACGCAAGGAGTCAACTGCCAGAAGGTAAGAGAATGAGAAAAAATAGATTCTATGCAGACAAAAACAAACGCGGGAGAAGACACAAAAGTAGATTCTTTTTCCGATTCAATTTTCTTTCAATTCCTTTCAGAAAATTATGGTGAATTTGTTTATGTTAAATTTAATATTTAGCATGAACTAATTTTTCTTTATTCTAGGAAAAATATGTAATTTAATTCTGAACAATGCTTGATTTTCTATATTAATTTGAATTATTTCTCTTCATGTTTGTGTGATTTATTCTGATTTTAATGCGTCTAATTAACTAGCCATTAATTAGATTATTTTATCTGAAATATTTCAGTATAAATAAATATGGAGATCAAAAGACTTGTATGAACTTGTGCAGTATTAAAATAATTTGTCTTAATGCTTTCTTGCTTTATTAAATTTCATACTCTTATGTAAATTAATTAACAAAAATATTTCCAATTGACTATCGAAAGAGGCTTTTGGATATTTTTTGGAGATTGCTAAAAAACATAGAGAATTAAATTCAATTAGCTAGATAAGTAAAGCATAGTGAGGGATTAGGTGAAATTGATTTCCTAGAAGTTTTCTTCTCATTGATTTGATTTTCAAACAACATATTTTTTTTAAATTGATTTAATTTTAAATTCTAATTACAAGCTTAGTGATTTTTCTAGATAAAATTAAGATTAGTATAATTTTGGTATTTTCAAAAGTAAGTTATCAATCCCTAAGGATGATACTCTTCTTATCACTTTATTATAAAACTACAAAACTGTGCACTTGTAGTTTTACATAAGGTCACGAGTTTTCTACCTCGATCATGAACCAGGTCGGCACTTGATAACTATATATTATACAGTTATTTTGTCCATTTTATTAATTATAATTGCTATGTTCTTGATATTTTTAGTTAATTTTAATTAATTAAATTAATGTTTACTGTTTATTTTTTAAGGAATATATTTTTAAGAAAATTAAAGAATATGAATCGAAAAAGAACTTAATTGCAAATAATAAAGTCTGAAAATATAATTTGAATTAAAATAGGGCTTAATTGCAATTAACAAAAGTTTAAACGTTAATTTAAATTAGAAAATGGCTTAATTGCAATTAACAAAAGTTTAAAAATTAATTTGAATTAAATTTGAGGGCTAAAAAGCAATTAAATGAAATTTGTTTTTCTACGCAGGAAAGAAGACCACACGCACCTATTATCCATGCTCGCCACGTGCAATCAGATCAGAAATCAACGGTGATGATCAGGCGCGTGAGATGCACGTGCAACATAGGTGAGTGTACACGTTTCCCAAGTGGCACGTAGCTCGGCGCTGAGTGGGGCCCACATGCTGCACAAGTTGGCGTGTAGTGTGGGACCCATGTGTATGCTACGTAGGAAATTTCCTATGTGATGCGTTCCATGTAAAATGTGTGTGCCCTCCCAGTATACCTAATAGGAATATGCCATGTGTCTCCATTATTGTTTCAGAAAATCAGATGATGACACATGGTATAATTTTTGTAAAATAAAAACACGAAAACGACCCATATTTCTAGCCGTGTCTGCGTCCCCTACATCTCTATGAAAGCACTTCTCCCCTGCGACGCAGTCCTCGTGCGCCCTCTCTTCACAGTTTATGAAAGGCTGCCACGTGTGTCGTTATTTCTTTAAGCCAATCAAATGCTAACACGTGGCATGCGTGGGTTGAAATAAAAAATCCAGAAATGCACACGCTATCCAAGGGATTTACACCAATTGTCGCAATGTTTTACATGCGTGTCTACGTGACTCAAGAATTTTGTCTCCCACACGTGTATTAATTATGATTTTCAATGTAATCACGTGTGTAAAAAAAAAATTATGATGTATTTTTTTAGAGTGTTGGGACAATAAATATGGGATTATTGCGAAAAATTAAGGGGGTTGGAGAGTTGGATTGTGGTTCACACAGAAGCCATTTTTGGCTTCTGTTGTGTTCTGCGTGTGCCAAAAATTTAGAGAGCAGAAACATTCTAATTTTCTTTCTTTTGTTCTTCATATAATATTCCTAAAATGCTTTAATATTTACGTATTGTAATTTTAATTTTTATTATGAAGTAATTTAATTTTTCTAGGGTTGCGTTTTAGCTAAATTTATGAAGCTTGAATAAATTATTTTTGAAAGATTTATGAGATTTTTAATTTGTTTATTCTATTTGCACCTAATTTTTTATTATTGGAAAATTTATCAATTGATTTGTGGCACTTAAATAAACTTGGAAGAGGCATTTTTGTGTATTGCTCATGGATAGAATAACATGTATATATAAGGGATAGGAATATACCTTTATATTACGTGTGACTATTTGAAAAATTTGAACGTAATGAATCTTGGTGAATTTAATTTTCATAGGAATATAGTGAATTATTTTAGCGAGATGTGTCTATATGGAGCTCAGGAGAGATGTATGGATAAAATTAGGAGTTCTTGGTTGACAAATTAAATTTACAAAAAGTTATAAATCAAGAGAAAATAATATGATTTGAGTGAATTAATTTGGTGAAACTACAATCTTAGAATTTTCTTATTTATTGTTATAAAAATCTTAGTTTGTTAAACTCCCATCAATTTTCGTTTGTTTGGATAAAATCAGAGTGAACAATTTTAGTACTCCACAAACTATAGTAGCAAATCTCTATGGGAACGATAATTTTACTTATCAATTTTATTACTTGTGACCTTGTATAGTTTCACGTTTTTATGTTCTCCTAAAGAGACAACAACACTCTAACATTGAAGGGAGATGAGTACCTCAGTTTGTAACTAGGTAAGGCTTTCTCTCCCACCAATTTCAGCCATGGGTTGATCACCTCGGTTAAAAACTAGGTAGAACGCCTTAGCACTTGCATAAGGTCATGAGTTTTCCACCTTGGTCAGGAACCAGGTTGGTGCTCGGACATTGAAGGGAGGTGAGCACCTCGATCAGGAACTAGGTAAGGCTCTCTCTCCCACCAATTTGAGCCACGAGTTGATTACCTCGGTTAAGAACCAGGTAGAGTGCCCTAGTACTTGCATAAGGTCACGAGTTTTCCACCTTGGTTAGGAACCAAGTTGGTGCTTTAACATTGAATGGAGATGAGCACCTCAGTCAGGAACTAGGAAAGGTACTCTCTCCCACCAATTTGAGCCATGGTTGGGAACCAGGTAGAATGCCCTAATAAGAGGAAAAGGTTGAGCTAACTACTTCGGTCAACAACCTGGTCACATTATATAATATAAAATAATCCTCTTTGAATATTTATAAATACAAGTACATGCACAATGTCCAAGCATCACAAGTACATGCCATCTAGAATGTTTTCATTATTTAAAAATTACAAATCTTTGGATATTTATTAATACAAAGCTCGGCCTTCTTAGAATTCTAAAAAGTCTTTAAACACTTGTACACATGACTAGTATCTGGATAATCAGTTTCTTCAACTAAGGGCAATAGCTCGGCCTGAATCTCAATAGTTTTATTCTATACATAGGTCACGAGCTTAGGGTGACCTATCATTATCTCGAGCAGTACTTGCTCCAATTCGTCAAATCCTCCATCACCTTAAAGAAGACTTTTTAGATCACTTCGTATAGAAGCTTGCCCAATATGATTACTAGCCAAGGTCCTTCTCACTCATGATTGATTTTGGATTGACTGCTCCTTACAAGAAGTGAGCTCACACTTGAGTGCCCTAACCCCGTCCTTAAGCCTACCATTATCAACACATAAAGATCAAACTGAGAGTCTATTGGTTTGATCAGAATCACATAAAATACAACCAAAAATGTTGGAAGAATTTATAGAAATCCCTAAACGTATGGATTAAATAAGTGTTATCAACCCTTTTTTATAGGAGATAAAGGTTGATAAAAACAAAAAAAGGGAAAATTAATGACCCAAGTTTCTAAAAAACAAGTACGTAGGTCAACATCATAAATACACAATAAAAGAGGCAAACTGATTTTCCATTAATAAATAAAGTTGATCTTTTCATTTGATTTTTTTCATTTAACATTCTTAAGTTTGAGTTCGTGACCACACAAATAGGAGTGGCATCGAGCTCAGAAAAACAAAATTGGATCGAGTCATTAAAATTCAATGATCTTCTACCCTTACCCCTTAACCTCAAGGTCGTCCTCACCATCAGAAGAGCCAGAGCCTTCTTCTTCCTCCTTCATAGAAGGAACCCACATACATATCGAAGTGACCGAGAAGTCCAGAATGTGATAATAATACTCACCTAGATCCTTCTACTTGTCCACCATCTAAAAGGTTTCCATGGCCAACTCGTATGCCCTATCTACGCTCGACTTAAGCTTTTGTTCCATGGAAACCACATCGGCTTTTGCCTTACGATAGACCTCAGTGACATAAGCCTTGACTCTTCTCTAGCCCCCTTCTCCACACACCTAAGAGCGTCATCAGATTGCCTAAGAGTCTCTTCGAGCTCAGTAAGGCATTGTGCATACTTATTTAACTTGGAGGTGGCCTTTTTTAGCTTTTCCTCCTTATCAATTTCCTCGCCTTCCCACATAGCTACTCTTTCGATCAGCGTGGTGTATATTGAGTACATAGATGCATGGATCTACTTCTCTTACACCAGCTCATCTTTCAAAAAATCCATGCTACGAGCCTTACCAAAGTCATAGAGCAACATCAATTGAAACAAACAAAAGGTCAAGCCAATAAGTCTCAAGCTCACACTCTATATATGCTAATTAACGAATAAAAATAAAATGCGAGAAAACCCACCTAACACATATGGAAATGAATGACCTCACCAGCGTCCATACCCTCATAAATAGCCACGAGATGCTTCTTATATAAGGTATTAGAAAGGTTGCTCATTAAGGATGGCCTTCCCTTTCCTTGAATTCCTTACAGAATCCTCAAATTATTTAGAACCTAAGCAAGGAGTTGAAGCCACGTGCTATTATTACAAGGGTGATAAGGGCGAGAAAACATTCAGTGGCTTAGGGTTGAGGACAGGCTCGTTGACCACCACCATCTTCTTCTTCTTTAGCAAAGAAGGGTGGCCTTCATAAGAAGACTTGCCCTTTTTATTTCCCTCAGAATAATCCTCTCTAAGAGCCAAAGGTATACCCCTGGGAGAGCTCTCCCTGCAGGTACGACCTTACTCTTTATATGGGCAAAGAGTTGAGCAGTGGTAAAATCCATGAGATCTACAAAATAAGAGCCATATTCCTTATCATAACCTCAGTGTTGTTCCAGAAGCTCCTTATCAACCTAGTGTCATTGGTAGGAGATTCCCACTGACCTAAAACATAGAAAAAATACTCTTTCTAGTTTTTCTTGTTTTTAAGAAATGACACATTCATCCTCCAATCCTACTTCACCAATATATATATATATATATATATATATACCTTTCTATGATTTATAGGGTTCTACTTCCATACCTAAATCAACTTTAAGTTTTTAGAAAATCAATGTCAGGTAGAGCAGATACCTCCACCCATTAGGCATCTACTACCTTGGCACGAGTTGTGTCCTAATCAAGAATCTCCTAATGATAGGGTACATGGGGAACTTTACCCCCAACCACAGGGCATTTTCATGAAAAACAGTCCAAGCGAATGGAGGTTGATCACTATCACAAGTTCATTTTGGAGGAATCATTATATGAAGCGAGGATGGGATGTTGTAGGCTTTTCTTAATCTATCTTCATCTTGGGACACCAACTTACAATTCTTAGATATAACTAACAAACCCTTGGTATGACCTGTGGGTTCCCTAGATCCTATATTCCTCATTTTCTTCCTCTATGTTCTGGCCAATGAGATTTGAGGATGAGGGGTAGAAATAGAAGGCTGAGATAGAGATCAACTTTCCCTACTAGAAGAGCCCGAGCTAGAAGATCTCGAGTTGCCACTAGCACTAGAATATTGGGGGTTCTCCCAAGAGCCTGAGGCCGAGGTATCTTCTCTGTGCATTCTATAGAAGCTACAAAACATAAATACAAAAGGAAACCCGATGGGTAAGGTACAAAAAGAATAGGTTATTTAGGGTTAATTTTGAAAATAAAAGAAAATGATTATTTAAAAACTGACCTAAATAGAAGTAGAAAATTGTTAAACTCTAAAACATCAAACAGACAAAACTAAAGTCTGAGCTGAATTCTTACCACTAAACTGAAAACCTTTTTTAAACTCGAGGTGATGCGATAAAGCATTTTTCTTCACTATTTCTCAATTGCATAGGTAATGATGATAAGTCCCAACCTAAGCATCATCTTATATAGAGGCACTTGGTTTCTCTCTCTAATCATCTGACACATATTTATTAGTGGATCTAAACGATTCATATTCCATTCATGGTAATTACTCTTCCACCTTAAACCTGAGCCTGATCTGAAAGAGTTTGGGGACCATTGGATATCCAGATTGGCCCGATGTCTGACCCAATTAAGCAGCTCAAGCCAAGTCACCAATGATTAGCCTGAGTTCAATGATCAGCCCGATCTCAATTATCATCTTGAGCTCAATGACCAATCCAAGCTCAACGATCAACCCGAGCTGAGGTCGACCTAAATCCCTGATATGTTGTACTTTATGCCAATTATACCCTTATGATATGTAAATATGTATACTTATTATGTAATTGACACCTGTATAGGCAATCAGCTTAACTTCTCTCTAATTTTTCTTTCTATAAACCATATCAATCCTAAACACCATCATTTGAAGCCTTCAAATATTGCATCGCCTATCATCTAGCTTGTAATGACAAGATTTTTCCAAAGTTAAAAACCATCATCATCAGTCAATGCAGTCAATCCTTTTTCAAACCAAGTCAATCTTCTTTATTTTAGACTTGACATTCCTTGTTTTAGTTTTATTAATAATGAAATTGCATAAGCTTGAAAAAGAAGATATTTCTCTTGACAATAGAATGGATAAGATGGATAAACACATAATTTTCATTAAATCCATTATGGAAACATTAACTCAAAAAATTGTTGTAGTACTAAAAAAAAGAAGAAAGCGAAGTACAATGATGAATCATGTGTTGCTCAAAATTAACCCCTTGAAAATTAGGCAACCACCTCCATAATTTAATGTTCATTGGAATGAGGTCAACCAATGGACTTCCATTCAAACTTGTAAGATATATGTAAGTGTTGACAATATTCGTGAGCAAAACATTTAAATGTATACTAGTTTTTAGCCACATTTTCATGACACCTATTCAAAGCCGAAGAAATTTTTGAGCTTTAAAACAACACGTTTTAGGTATATACTCGTCCTTACGTATGTTAGAGTACATTTTATACACTTAGAAATATTTGGTATATACTTTAGTCAATCATTGAGTATTGGGTCAATCAAACGAATAGGTTAGATCTACCAAGGATTGATCTTGTATGATCTATGTCTTCTCAGTTTAATTTTCAAATTTGGATAGATTGATCGAGGATTTGATTGATCAAGAATCGATTGTATTCAATCTACCTAATCTTGGGTTTATTTTAATCATTATAGGATCAATCAAAGAAGGTTTCAATAGATTGAACATATAAGATCTGGACCGGATTGATCGAGTAGCTAAGGCTTGAACTTATGACATATTTGTTTACTCAAGCCAAATTATTCTTTGCCATATTGTACCTATTAATTATTAGTGTATGAATTATTTTATGGATGACATATTTGTTTACTCAAGCCAAATTATTCTTTGCCATATTGTTCCTATTAATTATTGGTCTATGAATTATTTTATGGATAAATTGGTAATTGGTCCTAAACCTAGCATTAAGATTTCATCTTTTCTACATAAAGAATCTAATGCTTCATATTTCAATTAACCACATTCATTATATTTTTTTCTAATTGTTTTATGTTCTCTCTCTCTCAAATTATTTTGTAAAAATTGAATCATATTTTGTTTAGGCTTCTTTCATTAATTAATCTATCAAACATTGTGTACTTATGTTTGATTTATTAATAATCCTATTTAATTTATGATATTGTGATTGTATGGTCTTATAGCTTCTTTTTTATCAAGTTCTTGAATGTTTGGATCAAAAAATTATGTGTGATTATAATTAATTAAATTGATTATTTAACTTTAAAAAGCTATCTTTATCAGAACATTGGTCTGGATCTTTGTACCTATCATGTGGAGACTGTGAAAAAAGCAACGGCTTATAAGTAAATTACTTGGAAGCATTATCTTGGAGGGTAATTTAAGTCCTGGCCTTGTAATTGAAAATTGATTTTCATAGTAGATAGTTAGGCGATCCGGTGGACCAGTCGTTTTTCTTTTAGGTCATTGTTATGCCCTTGGTTGTTTCTAACTAAATATCTAGTGTCAAGTTTTCATTTATTTTTTCTTTATATTATTTACACAATTAAATGTATGACTGGTTGTATTTTTTTAATTAATAATAATTCAAAAAATTACTTATTCATCCCTTTAAGTTAATTAAATTCATAACTAAAAACTTTCCATTAGTATCAGAACCAGTCACTTGATACAGTGTTTTTCTAGGACTATGTTATGGATCATTTGAGAGTAGTTGTGTCTAAAACCTGTGCTCCCTTCTTTGATGGGTCTAACGACTCATACTAGCAAGCTCATATGATAGCCTTTTCACGTTTTATAAATGAAAGTGTGTGGAATTTCTATTATAAATGGTTGGGAACCAATTACGGTTACCAAAGATAATATTGTCACACTTAAACCTATAAACGAATGGACCACTGAAGATAAAACTAGTAGTAACTAGAATGAGGAAGGAATTATTGCTATCTATAATGTTGTGTCTACTGGTGAGTTCCATCATATCTCTAATGTTGATACTACTAAGCATACTTTAGATGTTACCCATGAATCCACCACTCAAGTAAAAAGAACCAAACTTTGCATGCTAAGCACTTGGATTGAAAACTTTAGGATGAAAGAAGATGAAACATTTTTTTTAATTTTATGCTAAATTATGTGATATTTCTAACACCTTTTTGAATCTTGGAAAGAAAATTAAGGAACTTAGGTTGGTTCAAAAGATTCTCTTCTCATTATTAGATTACTTCTAAGCAAATGTCACTGACTTTGGTGAAAATAAGAATGTTAACACCATCAAAATAGATGAACTCATTGGCTCACATCAAACCTTTGAGATGAGCTTTCGAACTCCTACAATGAACAAAGGTGTCACTTTTAAAACAGTTATGACTGATAATGGTGACAATGGCTAATGGAGATTAAGGTGCTAACCAAGTTGATGTTTACAAATATTCTAAAGATTCTCAAGATCCTACGCAAAGGATAGATTTGGAATATTAAATTGGATGTAAGGATTAATTTAGGAAGCAATATTTTTGGTCTTCTTGTGTTCTTGATTGAATACTTGAATTTGACTTATCAAAGGGAGTGATCATCCTTTGTGGCGTCTCAAGATTGGGGTTTTAAAGACTTTGTTTCCTTAGGGTTATAATTTGATAATCTTCAATACATTCTTAAAAATTCAATTATTCCTATTCCTTTGAGTTCGTAGGTTCCTAGGGTTGTTTGCCTAGAGGGTCCGCATCATTTGATATCAGAGCCTTGGTTGTTGAAAATAAGTTATCTATCTTCATTATCTTTATTTTGAATTCTAGATTTCAAAAAAAATAATTCATCATTTGATTGTTTTCTGCGTTCTTATTTCTTTTCTGCATTGTTGAGTCACAAATCACAAATAAAAAGAACTTTCGTCCTTTCTAGTCTTAAGTTTTCTTTCAATTTCGTTGTCATTATTTTCATATTTAGATTTTGTTTCGTAGTTTTCTTTGAAGTCATCATATCTTTTTCTTATTCTTTATTTTTGTGTTCAATCTATCTTTGTTCTTCAAAAAATAAGAAAAAAAGAGGGTTGTGGTTCAGTTTCAAAATGTTTTTTGATAAAACGGAGTTGCAACTTAAAATGGCTATAACTTTTGACTCGGGTAATGAAATGACCTTTATAATATATCAAATCGAAGCTTGTTTCAATTCTTACAAGAAAATTGGCTTCTCTTATGTTCTTTCAATTTTCGAGTCCAAATTACACAATTTACACCACTAACCGAGGGGTTAAAGATTTGTCGCACATTTTTGCGTTGTTTTCGGTTCTTATTCATTAGGGTTGCGAATTTTTTTTTGAATTTTCTATTCACAACAAGAGAAACAGTAATCAAAACAAAAAAATAAAAAAAAAAGAAGAAGAAGGAAAGGAGAGCAAAGTAGTAGATTATTCAAGAATCTAATTCTTGTTTTCTTGGTGAATTTTCTTGTTCTTGTTGAAATTGGTTTTCCCTTTATTTTGTTCTTGCTGCCCAAGTCTAATTTATTTTAAAATGAAAGGAGTCATAGTAGATCAAAATTCTTTCTTTAGAGTCCTTTTTGGTCAATATTCTTTCCTTAATGACGTCCTTAGTCAAGAGTCTTTCTTTAGAGTCTTTATTGGACTTTCTTTCTTTAGATTTCTCTTTTGACTTTATTTTTGTCATATTTACCATTAAGTTTTTAGAATTCTGAATTTTGAGATTGTCACCAATAAATAGTTACTTCATGAGATTAGTTAGATTCCTTGATTTTGTTAAGAACACAAAGGAGTTGGCATGAGCTTTGAGTGGCAAAAAAAGAGAGAGCGAAAATAGTAGTAAAAAAAGAGAGCAAAAATAGTGTTAAAACAAGAGAGTGATAACAATCTTATTTGAGAGCAAACACGTGAGGGAGTGCACAGGTTATCTCATCTTATTCTACAAATTTAAAACATGAGTAAGGAAGGAGGAGAATCACAAGAGGTCGACTTAAAATTCTTCTTGAAGACTTTTAATTAACAACTTAAGAAGCTAAATGTAATGTTGGATGATTTAGAATCCTCTTTTAGTTCTAAATTACATAGAAGAAGACATAGAAGACATGGGTTAGACAAAGTAGAAATAGGTTCCAATGTGGAAGAGAGAGTAACTTGTAAACGAAACATAAAGATCATGGTTGTACAGATAAATGGAGAAATCAAAAGTGCCAGTTCATGTGACGAAGAGATACCACCATTGAAGGATTTTTCTGATGTTGAAATGGAAGATCATGTTCATAGAGATTCACTTGTCACAAGGAGAGTCCTAAATATACTGCCTGGGAGTTGCAATGATTTTGCTAGTACCTTGTTGGTAGAAAAGTTAAATTTGAAGTGGTATAAGCATCCCAAACCGTACAAGTTACCATACTTTAATGATTGGGGAGAAGTAGAGGTTAAAAAAAAAGTTTGGGTTCCTTTATTAGTTGGAAAATATGAAGATAATGTTCTTTATGATGTGGCACCAATGTATGCTGCTCACATATTGCTCGGCCAACCATGGTTCAGAAACTATTATTCTTTTGAAATGAACAACCAAAAATTTGTATTAGCCCATCTCAAACCTTTGCAAGCTTATGAAGACCAAATTAGGATAGCAAGAAAGTGCAAATATAGTGAAAAAGAAATGTGTGAGCAAGAGAAAAATAAAAAGAGAGCAAGTGAGGTCGAGCGGAAAAATGGAGAGAAAAGTGAGCAAAAATGAGAGAAAAGTGAACAAAAGAGATAGAAAAATGAGTAGAAGGGAGAGAAAAGTGAGCACAAGAGAGAGAAAAAAGCAAGCCAATAGGAGAGAAAAGTAAGCAAAAAAGAAAAAAAAAGTAAGCAAACAAGAGTGAAAAGTGAGCAAACAAGAGAGAAAAATAATAAAAAAAAGAGTGTAATTGCTAAAAACTGTGAAATTCTGAGTGCATTAGTGTTAAGGCAACAAGTACTTGTAGTTATATACAAGGATATTTATCTTTCTACTAACGATCTTAACTCATCTTTTCCTAATATCATTGTATCTTTATTACATAGCTTTAAGGATCAATTTCTTGAAGAGATTTTCCATAGATTACATCATTTTCTAGGCATGCAACATCAAATAGATTTCATACTTGAATATGCAATACCAAATCAACCTGCTTACAAAGCTAAAATTTGAGGATGAATCTTTTCAAAGAGGAGGGAAATAATGGAAATTGAGGTGCTAACTAAGTTGATATTTACAAATATTCTAAAGATTCTCAAGATCCTACATAAGGGATAGGTTTGGAATATTAAATTGGATGTAAGAATTAATTTCAGAAGTAATATTTTTGTTTAAATTAATTAGGGGCCTTTTATGTTTAGCAATTCTTATTTTAGTGACCTGTGTGCTTTTTATTTTAAGTCTTTTAGTCTTTTATTTTTAAGGTTGGATTAGGCCCAATCTAGTACTAAATAGGCCCATTACGCTGATTCCATCAAGGATTTTTTCCTTTAGAGTTTTTGATGAGTACTTAAAAAGAATTAAAATTACCATGATTTAATGTACTTTAATTGATTAAATACATTTATATTTGTATGATTTTATCGTATTTTCATAAAAAAATTGTATTTTCGGAATAACGGGTATTTTTATTTTTTCAAGTATTTTCGTTTAAAAATAACTTAAAGACTTGAAGAAAAATACTAGAGGCAATACATCACAAATATGTTCAGAAACATATGATGAAGAGTAAAAAAACTGAAAAATTGGACAAAAATGTCGAGTCCCGCACGTGCCACCACAAGCCAGCATATGCCAACACCCTTCTACAACAAATATCGCCCCTACACATGCCAGCTTATCCCAATGTGTCCAAATCAATTTTTGAGATATTTTCCTACCTTTTTCTCATCTATGAAAGGATCCTATCCCCCATTGTAAAAATCACCTCTTAAAAAACATAATTTTCTCAAGTCTTTCTCTCTCTAGATTTCTCACTCTATAAAGCTTTCTTAGTTTTTAGTTTTTCTTTAGTTTTAAAGTTATCTTTTTGAGAAAAACTAGTTATGATCTTATAAATTTCTAGTTTTTTATTCAATAAACGGAAATACAAATTCGTTTGGAGGTTTTCCAAAAACGGAATTAGCATCAAGGTTTTGTAAGGATTTTTTTTATGTATAATTTTAAATTGAATTCTTTACAGTTATTTTTATGCTTTATTATTATATGTTATATTTAATTTTTCAATGATTAAATTTAACATGGTTGGCTTTTAATGAACATGATATAATAATAATGTTGCTATGTTTGCAAAATATTAAAAAGGTAAAACATTTCTATAAAATAATTTGATTTTGTTTTTATTCAAGATTTTATATTAAGGATATTAGAGAGAAATATATTATTTTTCATTACAAACTTAAATCTGAAAATTAGATTTTAAGGTTTAATTATTCGGTCTTATTTAGAGTAGTGCTCTTTTTTTGGTACAATCGCCCGATTCTTAGAGTAAAGCTCTATTTCAAAAGTTTTTATAATAAATATTATTCAAGAATGTATTCACAACATTTTTTCAATAATTTTTTAAAATTTGAAAGTTATTACTCAGATAATTAAATTCTTAGTTTTAATTTGGACACCTTAAATAAAGTCTAATTAACTAACTCTACTTAAAGTTGTGATTAGTTGATTTGCTATTTTCATATAAATAAAGCTGAAATTTAATACTTAATTAATTAATAGGCCCCATCTAAGGATATTAGTTAATTAATATTAAACAAAAGAATTTGGGCCCGCCTAAGGACACTTTCATACCAAAAATAGAAAATCAACAAATATCAATTTATATCTTTAATAACCTAAATAATATGAACAAGAATAATTAACTTAATTATTATATCCATAAATACTCCACTGTTATAAATGATAAAAAAATGAATTATTTTTTTATTGAATTCATATTTATGTTTATTGTTTTATGTCATTAGATTAGTAAACAAAAATCACAATATCGTGACAGGATATTTAAGATTTAATTTCATTTTTAAGAGTTTGAATAATAAATTAAAAATCACATATATTCCTTCCTTAGATCGACCTTGGGAGTATTCTTGTCATTTTCTATAAAATGATTCATGCACTTGCGAGAGTTTTACAAATATAAAACCAAAGTATCCAGAATATCAATTTTGCTAACTCGATGTCGGTCTTATCTCATCAAGTTTTTTGCGTCTTTTCTAAAGACTTGATTTTGATTCATCAAGTTTTTGGCGTCGTTAATTGGAAAGGAATAAATTTTTTAAATTATTTATCTAAATTTTGAAAAACAATTGTGTTGTAAATAATTATGATTTTATTTATTTCTTTTGAGTTGAAAAAAATTTAAAATTCTGTTTAAAAAAGTTTTATTTAAATAATGAGCTCTAAAAAATAAAAATAAAATAAAAAATAATTAACTTAGATTTTTACTTAACTTAATTCATTAACTTAATTAACTTAGATTTTTACTTAACTTAATTTATTAACTTAATTATCTTATATTTTAATAGCATGAAAAGTAAAGATATAAAGGAGTTATATCTAAGAGATTAGTTCTTGGAAGCCTTTGTGCCACTGTCTTTCATGGGAACGCTGCTCTATCTAGGAGTATAATTTTTAAGGAGGCTTTTCCCAACCATTATTTTGTGGGAGCACTCTTTTTTAATACTAATTTTGTTATTTAACATAGAGATTATAATAAAATTAAAAAATTAAAAATTTCTGAAGCTATCTCTAAAATTTAAAAACTTTTAATCGCAATTTGTGATAAAAGGAGATAGTTGATTTGTTAGATCTAGATACACTGTGTTTTGATGCCATAGTTATTTGACTAGTACCTAGAAGCGGGTTATCTAAAACCCACAATCATGTCCATAGTTTTAAGTAAATAAAATTTTGAAAATCTATAGGGTATGACTTAAAAAGTATATGTAGACAAACTTGTCCTACCTGTAGGTTTGATTGATTCAATGATGTGTGGATATTGAGTTTACTTAAAATGAAATCCCCTAAGTTACGTCTTGCTAAGACATTAAACTAAGCGCTAGATTAGAGACAACCCATCATTTTAAGTAATTTTCTTTTCTTTTTTATTTATTTTAGTTTATTTCTTGTGAATAATTTTAGAATTTTAAAACTAAAAATATTTGTTGAGATGTTGAAGTTCACAGTGATCTATCTGTGTGAACTTTAATGATGAACATGATGAATGCACCTACATTTCTCCATCATTACTTGCAATTTCTTAGGAATTATGTAGTTTTCTTCTCTTTTCTCTTTATCTTTAATTTACAATTGTTACATTGAGGACAATGTAAGTTCTAGGTTTAGGGTGGTGAAACTTACCTTGCTTAATTTCAAAAAAATTAACAATTTAAATTTTTTTATGTTCACATATTCATTTTTATTGTGTTTGATTTTATTTTCTTTGTGTTGTTTAGTAATTTTTAGAATTTTAGGATTAGTTTTTAAAAATTTCTCACAAAAATTCATCATTTCCTTAAATAAAATATAAGTAAATAGTTAAGTCTTTTGCACTGTTAGATTAATTTTTGAAAACATATTATGGAGTATATAGTAATTAGTTAGATTTTGTCATGACTATTATTTCTTGATAAGCTATGGAAATTATATTAAACCTAAAATCGGTGTTTAAGAATAAAAAAATGGAGACTACCCTTGTGAGAAATATTTTGAGCCTATTATCATTTATTCTGAGTCATAAATATTATATTTTCTACTCTAAACACTTTCCTTATTTTTTTCAACATTATTAGATGATCTCTATAGGACTTAGCATTTAATGTATGGATTTTTACATCTTAATGAAGTGTTATATATTTATTTTTCATTTGCTTAGATTAAATGATTTAAGTAGAATTTGATAGTATATACATTTCTTCATGCATGGCTTCTATTAAGATAGAAATATATAAAGGGTAACCTATACAAATACAAACAAAAAAGTCAAACATTAACTACTCACTTTACCATATAAAAAATGTACAATCTATGGGTCCACTCTAAAAAAATATTTTCTTATAAAAAAAGAATATAAGAGAAAGAAAGAAAAAAGTAGAAAGAAAGAGAGAAAAATGAATGGTATGATCTATATACTATGACCCAAAAAGCCTAAACAATTGTGAGAAATGGTTTAATGCAAAAGAAAATATAGGAAGTAATTACCTAAGAAGTCATTGAATTTTCCTACATTTTCTAAAAGGCATATTACGTAATATTTTTATTTGATGAATTTGATTGATGTATGAAAGTAATGTATAATATTTTATAAATCCTTACATTTGATTCCTTTCATGAGATAAAATTTAAAATAACACTTTGAACTTTTTTTCTTTGTACATATGCGAACATATTAGTTCATTTATATACATCAACTTTTTCACATATAAATTAGTATGAATGTTTGAACCCATAGGATTCAATGTTTTTTGAGAGTATTGACTTGTGAGGAATAGAGTTGAAGCGAATATAGATTTCTAACACTAAGTTTAGGTGAAATTAAATTGATACATTTTTTATATAAAATATGAAAATGATTTTCACCTAATTATTATAATAAATCATGAATGTTTAGGAAGTTGAAACAATCTATGCTTAAGATTTTAATTATAAAATTTAAAAGAGATTATAAGTATGAGATATTTTTGTATTTCATTTAATTTCTTTATTTTAAATTTTAGTTAACTTCTTTTTTATTTGTTTTATTTTGTTTTCATTTTTTTTGTTAATGTTTGTGGGTATCATTACTGAAAACCCTCACGAGACATAAACTCATCCACTAGGACAACCTAGGGGTTTAACAACTTGTTGTATATGCTAAATATAATTGTGTCAATCCACGGAAATGATTTCGGATAGTTTAATTTTAGATTTTTATTTTAGTTTTTACCACTTCTCTTGCTGAGGGACTAGCAAGAAGCTGGTTAGGGATTATGATGAATGCTTAAAAAGCAATAAAATTACCATGATTTAATGTACTTTAATTGATTAAATAGATTTATATTTGTATGATTTTATCATATTTTTATATAAATTTGTCTTTTTGGAATCATAGGTTTTTTTTATTGTTTTTAAGGTATTTTTGTTCAAAAATAACTTAAAGACTCGAAAAAAAATACCGAAGGTAAATACATTACAAATATGTTGAGAAACAAATGTGGAAAAGTGAAAAAATGGAAAAATTGGATAAAATAGGTCAAAATGGTCAAATATGTCAAAAATGCTGAGATAATCAAACATTATCTTATAGCCAAAAGACTCAATAAAATCTTCAACTAGAACAACTCACAGCCTAACTGGAAACCAAGCAATTCAAAGAATTATAATCCAAGATAACTCAAACCTATGAGTTTAGAAGGAAATAAATCTAAACCTACTCGACCAAAATGTTTTGAATGAAATGGAATTAGTCACTTTGCAGTTGAGTGTGCTAATAAAAAGAAAAGAATTGGAAGAGCTTTCAATGCTACACTTAGTGATTAAAAAAGTGATAATGATAATCCAAATGAATAAGAAAATAATGGCATTAATTATTTGGCATTTACTGCAACTAATGGTGGACATTCTAGCAAATCTGACATTGATTTAGATTATAAGGAAAATGATTCTGAATTTCTGCTAAATAAAATTTAATGCTAATTGTCTTGATGAACTATTTATAAATTTAATAGGCTCTAAAAGGGAAAATAATAGAGATTGAGGTGCTCATCAAGTTGATGTTTCCCAATATTCTCAAAATATTTTGCAAGGAATTGGAGATCCAATGACTTGGGATAGATTTGGAAGATCAAATTAGGTGCAAGAGTTAGTTTAGGAAGCAATTTTTTTTTAATTAATTGTGGGTCTTTTATGTTAAATTTTTTTATTTAAGTTAATTGTGGGTTTTTATTTTAAGTCTTTTAGTCTTTTATTTTTTAAGGTTGGATTAGGCCTAATCTACCACTAAACAAAGCCCATGTTATCTAGGGTTTTTTTATTAGGGTTTCTTGCTTATAAAAGAGTAGCTATATAATTTGGAGGCAAGAACGAATATCATTAATGAAAAGTATATTTTAGAAAGCTTTTAGTTTTCCTTTTTGTATTATTGATTGAATGCTTGAATTTGACTTATCAAAAGTAGTGATCATCCTTTGTGATGTCTCAAGATTGGGATTTTAAGAACTTTTTTCCCTACAGTTCTAATATGATCTTCTTCAACACGTTCTTAGCAATTCAATTATTTCTATTCCTTTGAGTTCATGGGTTCCTAGGGTTATTTTCCTAGAGGTTCCTAGGGTTTTTTTCCTAGAGGTTCCTAGGGTTTTTTTTTCTTTTTTTCTGTTTAAGATCTATAAGACTTGAGTTCAAACCATCATGCACAAAGAAAGAGTCAATAATTGGTTATATGAAAAGAAAATAAAAATAAATAACCAATCTCTCTCTCTCTCTCTCTCTCTCTCTCTCTATATATATATATATATATATAGGGGAATAAATTTTTTAAAGATATCTCCTTGAAGATATATTTATTTTGTGAAATTGGGGTTTCAATTGTATTTTTTCAATGATGGGTAATACTCATTCCTTTGAATCTTCTATCATTGATCATAAATGAATTAAATGACATACTTTTGAATTTCAAACATGCATCTTATTTTAGTGATTTTTCATATGTCACTATATGTGTTAGTATGTCTATGTATCTTGTCAAAATACTTATGCCTTCAATGGATAGTCAAATTTTGAACAAGAGTAATTTCTCAAATGAGTGTTTTCATTCTAGTCATGTTTAAATAAGTCTATTATCCTTAATTCAAAACATTTATATATATTAGTTGTTATAAGTTTTGTTTTATTCTATTTTACTTTGAGGAGACATAGAACTTAGTGGGAGCTCATTCAATAGATGCATCACATTACTATTCATATTAAATATAAGCTTTGCATTTAAATTATCTTTTTGTATGACCAAAAGAGAAAGAGTAATTATTAATGGGAGAGATATTACATATAGGGAGAGAACCAATTTATCACGTGTTCTATTTGTTATTTGTTTAAGCATATAAGGGGACAACACGTAATGATAAAGTGTTCACTTTGATATGTCACATAGGAGAAGTAATTGTAATTTAAATATTTAAATGTTTCATCTGTTATTGCTCACTGCTTATGTTTTTTCTTCACTTTACTATTATTATATACACTGAAGTAATAAACAATGAGTATTTTAAGACAAGTTGTAAGCATATATTTGTCTATTTGATCTTCAATGTACATGTCAGCTCAAAGATTCAAGTGAAGATGGCTTCAATGGATCATAGGATAGCCTCACTATGTAAAATTTAATTTTCCTATGAGAGTTATGTAGTAAGAGAGAGCTTTTGTCAATAATATGCCAAAGATGAGATTGTAAGGTATATGTGAGTGTTGACAATATTCGGGAATAAGCCTTTTAAATATAAACTAATTTCTAGGCATATTTTCATGACACCTATTTAAAGCCAAAGAAACTTTCGAGCTTCAAGTCAACATGTTTAAATTATATACTCTTCATTATGCAAGTTTGAGTATATGTTAATCACTTAGGAGTATTTGGTATATACTTTAGTCGATTGAATGAGTATTGGGTCGATCGATTGAATAGGTTGGATTGATCGAGGATCGATCTTGTACGATCAATGTCTTCTCAGTTTGATTTTCAAATTGTGATAAATTGATCAATTTGGGTTCAATCGATCAAGGTATGAATCGATATCAACCATATTCGATATACATGATCTTGGGTTTATTTTAATCCTTGCTGGATAAATCGAAATGGGTTTTGATCAATCGAACATACAAGGTCTGAACTAGATCGATTGAGTGGCTAAGGTTTCAACTTATAACATATTTGTTTACTATAGCCAAATTGTTCTTTTACTATATTATTCCTATTAAATATTGGTGTATGAATTATTTTATGGACAGATTGATGATTGGCCTAGCAATATATTTTCATCTTTCCTATATAAAGAACCTAATACTCCATATTTCAATTAACCACATTTATTATATTTTTCTAATTTTTTTATGCTCTCTCTCAAATTGTTTTGCAAAATATTTTGTTCAAACTTCTTTCTTTAATTAATCTATCAAATAAATTGTGGTTATGTTTGATTGATTAATAAGCCTACTTAATTTATAATATTATTATTATATGTTCTTAAAGATTTTTTTTATATGGTTCTTAAATTCTTGGATCAAATAATTATATGTGTAATCATAATTATTTGATTTGATTATTTAACTTTAAAGAAGCTATCTTTATTGAACTTATGCTTGAACTTTGTTTTAGGGTTACTAGATGATTTAAATTAAATAATTTATTCTTGAATCTTTTAGGTAGGGGTTTTCATTATTGAATATGCCCTAGGAAACTTTACATGTTTGGCTGCTTGTGATTTTTTAATTAGTAATAATCCCAAAATTTATCTATTCACTCTTTTTAGGTTAATTAGATCTTTCACTAATAACTTTCCAAACTTTTAAGTCTTGTCGTTTTGATGTTGGAATTCTTATGTGTAAAACACAGTGTCTGTAAGGTTGGGTACTGGTGGTTTAGTATCACTTTGGACATAGTTTCGTATTTTCCTATTACACACAATTAATTTCTTAGTTTGCAAATAGTTTATATTATTGGGTGTTTGCTATCATGGTGTCCCATTGGGGATTTTTTTATCATGGTATCCTATTGGGGACCAACATTTCTCCTTGTTAGAATTGTAATTCGTTATGGTTTTTGATGAATAAGCTTCCAAGCGAGCCAACATTTTATCGTTTAATTTTTGTTACCTCGCCAGAGGTGCATGCCACCCTCTCTCCAACCTTGGTTGGTGAGTGTGCAATGATTAGTTTAATAGTTATTTTGCTAGCCAATCTTGGATGGCCAGGGGTCAACGAGTGTCTAAGAGGCTAGAGTTTTTTCTATAATTTCCCTTCGCTCCTCTTCTTTACTTGGCCAAAATTTGGAAGAAGCTCTACCCGTTTGGCACCTAACTTTCCCAATCCATTCATGGTCCATTTTTCTTTTAAGTGTCAAGTTTGGGAAACAACTATCATCTATGTGATGTAGGAAATCAAAAAGGAGTCTCTCTCTTATTTGTCAAACATAAGGTTAAGTGTAAAAATATGAGACTAAGTACGATTTTGATAAGAGGTAAAATGTATGGTTGGCTAGTAGGGAACTATATCATTTTGTGGAGTTACTCTTACTGTTGAGTTATATGTTCAGTTATCAAGTATCAGTTGGTAATTACGAGCTCACCACATTGAATATAGGTGAGAAGCCTATATGGTAATTGATAAGTGCTCAAAAAGTACTAAAATTATCATGATTTTATGCACGCTAATTGATTAAAAATATATATATTTATATGATTTTATCATATATTTATATAAATCTGTCTTTTCAGAATCACAGGTATTTTTATTGTTGTTCAGGTATTTTTGCTTAAAAAAAGTAACTTAAAGCCAAAAAAAATACTGGAGGCAATACATCACAAATATATTCATAAATTAAATGAGGAAAAGTCAAAAAAAGATGGAAAACTTGGACAAAACTGGTCAAAAAGGAGGAAATCGCACACGTAGCTGCACCGAGCAGCCGCACACATCGCCTAGTCCGCGCGCGCCCTGTCCCATGCACCACATCGTTCGGTCCATGTGCCGCATCTACATGCCTCTACTCCAGTCCACGCGCGTCTCTACACGCCTCTGCTCCAGTCCACGCGCGTCTCTACACGCCTCTCCTCCAGTCCACGCGCGTCTCTACACGCCTCTCCTCCAGTCCACGTGTGTCTCTACACGCCTCTGCTCCAGTCCACGCGCGTCTCTACACACCTCTACTCCAGTCCACGCGCGCCGCCGTGCCCCACGCCAGCATGACATCAGCAATGATGTCATCATTCACTACTCCGCATTTCCACCATTTTTAATCATTTTTTCACCCATTTTTTCTTCCTCTCCTCACCTATAAATACCATCATTCTCTTCACTTCAAAACACGCCTAAAAACACATCTTCTTTTCTCTTTCTTTCTCTCCATTTCTTAGTTTTTAGTCTTTTCTTAATTAGTTTTTCTAATTTTTAGAGTTCTTCTCTTTTTGAGAAGAACTAATTATGTTTTTGTAATTTATTTGCTTTTTGATTCAATAAATGGAAGTGCAAATTCTGTTTGGATGTTTTCCAGCCACAGGAATAGCATCAAAGTACTGTAAGGATTTTATTTTCTTTACAATTATTTTTTATGTTTTATTCTTATATGTTATATTTAATTTGTTTGTGATTAAATTTAACTTTGTTGGTTCTTTGTAAACATGATATAATAATAACGTTGTTATGCTTGTGAAATATTAAATAGGTAAAAATCTCTAAAATAAATTGATTTTATTTTTATTCAAGATTTTATATTAAGAATGTTAGAGAGAAATATATTATTTTTCATTACAAATTTAAATCTGAAAATTAGATTTTAAGGTTTAGTTATCCGGTATAATTTAGAGTAGTGCTCTTTTATTTGTTGGTACAATCGCCTGGTAGTTAGAGTGAAGCTCTATTTCAAAAGTTTTTATAAGAATTATTATCTGAAAATGTATTGACAACATGTTTTTAGTAGTAGTTTTAAAACTTGAAAGTTAGTACTCGGATAATTAAATTCTTAGGTTTAATTTGGACACCTTGAATAAAGTTTAAACTATATAACCCCACCAAATGTGGCATTTAAATGGTTCATTTTCAATCTCTTAGAAAAAAGGAATTAATTTAATTAACCAAAGTAGTTATCAACCCCACCTATAGATGTTATTTGATTTGTTTAGTTAACAAAGAATATCTAACCCCACCAAAGGTGGTATTCATATAAAAAAGAGAGAATCAATAAATATCAATTTATATCTTTAATAACCTAAATAATATGAGGAAGCATAATTAACTTAGTTATTATATCCATAAATACTCCACTATTATAAAAGATAAAATTTGCATAAATGTTTATTGAATCTATATCTATGTTTATTTTTACATTATTAGATTAAAAACACAAAACCCCAAAATATCGTGACGAGATGTTTAGGATTTAATTTCATTTTTAAAAGTTTGAATAAGAAATTAAAAACCACATATATTCCTTCCTTAGATCGACCTTGGGAGTATACTTATCATTTTCTATGAAATGATTCGTGCACTTGTGAGAGTTTTATAAATATAAAAATAAAGTATTGGTAGGATCGACGATACCGGTTCTGCCTATCAGTAGTGAGCCGTGTGTCAGTTGGGTGTTGCAAGTTCGTAATGTTGTGCATAGGTGCGTAGCCTATATGTTGGTATGCCATGTGTCAGCTGGATGTTTCTAGGTCGCAACGTATTTTCATGTTAGGTGGTAGATCCATCAATAGTTGATCACATTATATGGTGATGGACCAGGATGAGCTTGGATCCACTTGGATCAAGTGTTGTGATGACAATAAGCAAGGAAAACATATGAAGTTAGATTAGATGTTACAACTAATGAAGAAATTTGCATTTATATTGTCTATCGAGTTGTATCTACTTATTCTCTTTAGTGGATTGTTTCCTATTGAGTTGTTGTCATAATCAACTTAAGGATTTTACCACATAGGCAAGGGCTTTATGTGGGTTTACCGTGTTACATGTTGTGTTATATATGATCGCTTCTTGTGAGAGTAAAATCATCATTTACTAAATATTTTCTCACATATAAGGTCTTGAAATGATTGGAAATCATTTACAGCTTTCCAGTATGTATACTTGATTCACATAATATGTGGTGTTTTCCATGTATATGCATATTGCTAGCCTGAATAAGAGCCTGTGAGGCATAGTATCACTATTGTGTTTACCGCATATTATTTATCTTATTTGCTAGTTATTTTATGATGTGTTGAATTAAGCATGTTGTTTTTGTTGTAATTTCGATGTACCATTTGCTTAATTCAAGAAAATATTCATGAGTTGGAATTTCCACCCCACGTCTAAGTCCCGAATATCTATTTTGGTCGGAAGTTCAATTGATCTAAGTATAATTGTTCCAACATATAGATATCTCTATTGGTATCAAATGGGGCCACCCATGTTTAGACTTAACCATCTAGGTTCTTAATTCTATAGATCTATCTATATATACACATACCTTATATGTTTGTGTGTATTGTCTCCAGTAGAGTGGGCTGTTGTTATTTTGTGAGTTTGTTTATTTTCATGAACTTGTGTTGATTGCATCTTGCCTATTTTCTTGTTCATACATATCTCTTTATGTATCTCTCTCTTAATGTATGCATTTTATTACCTTATCATCATTCTATAATTGAATGTAGATTGCATGTTTGATTGTATAATGATGCTTTCTTAGTGCTTATTCTAAGAAGTATGCGATGTTTTCCTCCTTTTCTTTGCTTCTTTCTCTTGTATAGTATATTAATTGTATTATTTGTTGTTATGCCTAGATGTTTGATCATTTATTTGTATTCTCCTTTGCTAGTTGCTTTAACATGCTTTTTATGTGTGTTTTCCTTGCTTATTACTTGTTTCTTCTTTTGTGACTTTTTTATAAGCATCACGTCATATTACTTTTTCATGAAGCATTTAAGTATTAGGATTTTTCTTGCATTCTTATCATTCATATCCCATAACATATAGACTACATCTCTTCAGTTTTACTATATTGTTCTTTCTTGTACCTAATATGTTGAGTATTAGTTCTCTATTTTTCTTCGATTATTTAATGTTCATCTTTTTTCCTTCTGTTCCTTGTTTTATTCTTTCGATATCTTTTTTGGAGAAAATTGAGGTGTGTTGGAAATGAATTTAAATAAAAAATATTTTTTTATTATTTTATGACCGTTATTTCATAAATTATGTAACTGTCATTTTTATAATTATATGGTCGTTATTTTTATGACCATTATTTTCATAATTATGTGGTCATTACTTTTATGACCGTTATTTTCATAATTATGCGACCGTTACTTTTATGACCGTTATTTTCATAATTATGTGTCCTTTATTTTTTACCGTTATTTCATAATTATATGACTGTTATACATATGTTTTAAACTATAAATAGGGGCAATAGCCCTCAGTTTAGAATACAACTTAACAACTCAAAAATAGTTCTATAGTTTTTCATAGAAAAATCAAAGAAAAGAAAATTCAGAATTGTTTTCTCATATTTTCGAGCAACATAAATATTTAAGAGGTGTAGTATTCAAGACTTCATCAGTGTAGTGAAGATCTGAGACAAAAAAAGATTATGGGTTGTTTTATCCTGGGCACAACGAGGTTATGTTTGCTTGCACTAGTTTGGGTAGAGCCGCAAAACATCTTAAAGAGAGCGACATAGTCCGCGACTCAACCCAAGCAGTTCATTTTAGGTTATCGGTAATATTGTTCTTACATAGTTTTTCACATATTTGTTCCAACAATTTGAAGACGAATTCTATCTGCCATGTTTACTAAAATTCTAACTGCTGATCTCAACAAACCATTCCGTTTTGAAGGACCACACTTTAAAAGATGGAGACAAAAAATGTTATTTTTCTTAACCATGAAAAAAGTCGTTTATGCTCTTACTACTGAAAAACCAATACAGTCTAATCCTCCTACTGAAGCTACAACTAAGGATTTAGACACCTAGATGGAAAATGATTTTCTGTGTAAAAATTATATTCTTAATGGTTTAGCGATGACTTGTATGATCAAAAGAAGTATGACACTGAGGAAGTTGGAACTAAGAAGTATGTTGTCAGTAGATACATGGAGTTTCAAATGATTGATGGAAAATCAGTGGGAGCTCAATCACATGAACTACAGAAGATAGCACACGAAATAACTTCTGAAGGTATGACTTTAGATGAACAATTTCATGTAGCTATTAATATAGATAAATTACCCCCTGCTTGGAAAGATTTTAGGAATACACTTAGGCATAAAACTAAGGAATTTTCTTTAGAAAGTGTTATAACCCATTTAAGAATAGAAGAAGAAGCCCAAAAATAAGACCAAAGAGATGAAGTACTCATAGTCTCAAACAACAGTACCAATAAGAAACCCTCCTCTACAATTCTAAAACCTAAAGGTAGAAATATGAAAACTCATAATCGTAATAATAACCAAAACCACAACCACCAAAATAGAAATAGAAACTACCCTCCCCAGAATGGACCTCAACCCCCTTAAGGAATAAAACATTCATGTGTTATAGTTGTAACAGACCTGGCCACTTGGCTAGGAACTACCGGAATAGGAATCGTTCTGTCCCACATGTGAACCTTACCGAAGATCAACTTATTGCTATGATATCTGAAGTCAATTTTGTTGGTGGATCCGAGGGGTGGTGGGTGGACACTGGTGCTTCTCGCCATGTTTGCTATGATGGAGACATGTTCAAGTCCTATTCTGATTCTGAGGATAAGAAAGTGATGTTGGGTGACTCCCACTCAACTAAAGTTGTTTGAATTGGTGAGGTGGTATTAAAGTTTACCTCTGGAAAGACTGTTATCTTGAAGGATGTCATGCATACTCCATAGATGAGAAAAAAACTTAGTTTCAGGCTATCTTCTTAACAAAGTTGGGTTTACTCAAACTATAGGGGCTGATTTATATACTATAACTAAAAATAATATATTTGTTGGGAAAGGGTATGCCACTGATGGCATGTTTAAATTAAATGTTGAAATCAATAAAACCTCTTCTTCTGCTTATATGTTGAGTTCTTTTAATATTTGACATGCTAGACTTTGTCATGTTAATAAAGGCATAATCAAGAACATGAGTACCTTAGAACTAATTCCTAAACTATCTTTGAATGATTTTGAAAAATTTGATTTTTGTAGTCATTCGAAAATAACCAAAACTTCACATAAATCAATAGTTAGAGAATCTGAACCTTTAGAATTAATACATTCGGACATATGTGAACTTGATGGAAATTTAACAAGAAATGGGAAACTCTATTTTATAACCTTTATAAATGACTGTTCAGATTACATTTATGTATATCTAATGAAAAATAAAAGTGAACCGTTTGACATGTTTAAAATATTTATGACTGAGATTGAGAATCAACTTAACAGAAAAATAAAAAGGTTTCGAAGTGATAGAGGCACTGAATATGATTCCAATATTTTCAATGATTTTTATAAAACTCATGGAATCATTCATGAAAAAACTACACCTTATTTTCCTGAAATGAATGGCAAAGCTGAAAAAAATAGAACTTTTACTGAATCAGTTGTTGCAATTTTATTAAACTCTGGTGCTGCTTCCCATTGGCGGGGAAAATTTTTATTAACTGTTTGCTATGTGCTAAATATAGTGCCTAAATCTACTAGTAAAATTTCACCTTCTGAAATTTTTGAAAAATAAGAAACTTAACTTATTTTAAAACTTGGGGTTGTTTAGTCTATGTTAGGATCCCTGATCCTTAAAAGAACTAAACTTACTAGTAGAACATACGAATGTGTATTCATAGGATATGCTATGAATAGTAGAGCATATAAATTCTATGACTTATATGATCATAGTTATAGAATCAAATGGTGTTCACTATTGTGAACATCGGTTTCCATTTAAATTGAAGAATAGTGGGGGCTCGTCTTCTAGTTGTTTACCCATAACTAGAACTAGTAAACAAAATGAGGAATTAAACACTAAAATTAGGAGAAGTAAATAAGCTCGAACCTTTAAGGACTTTGGGTCTGATTTTTATGCTTATACCTTAGAAAAAGATCCCCAAACTCTTCAAAACACCTTATCTTCTTTAGATGCCAACTTATAGGAAGAATCCATAAATGATGAAATAGACTCTTATGAGTATAATAGAGCTTGACATTTAGTTGACTTACCTCATATTTGCAAAACCATAGGATGTAAATGGATACTAAAGAAGAAATTAAAACTCAATGGTACTATTGAAAAGTACAAAGCTTGTCTGGTAGTCAAAGGGTATAGGCATAGGGAAAATGTAGATTTCTTTGATACATTTTCACCAGTCACATGAATAACTTCCATACGTGTACTTTTTTCTCTTACTGCTATCCATGATTTAGTAGTACACCAAATGGATGTTAAAACTGCTTTCTTAAATGGCAACTTAGAAGAAGAAATTTATATGGATCAACCTAAAGGTTTTGTTATCCTAGGTTAAGAGAATAAAGTTTGTAAACTAGATAAATCCCTTTATGGTCTAAAACAAGCACCTAAGCAATGACATGAAAAATTTGATAATCTAGTTATCTCACATGGATTCAAAATAAATGAAAGTGACAAATGCATTTATTATAATTTAGAAGATAACATTTGCACTATTATATGTTTATATGTGGATGACATGCTTATTTTTGGATCAAATATTCATGTTGTGAACAATGTGAAAACTTTGTTAAGTGCTAACTTTGATATGAAAGATCTCAGAGAAGCGAGTGTAATCCTTGGTATAAAGATTACTAGGTCTGAAAAGGGAATTTCTCTAGATCAATCTCACTACATTGAGAAGATCTTAAAGAAATATAATTACTTTAACTGCAAACCTGCATATACTCCTTATGATCCTAGTGTAAAATTGTTCAAGAACACCGGAGACGGTGTTAGAAAAATTGAGTATGCGAGCATCATTGGTAGCTTACATTATGCTACTGATTGCACTAGACCAAACATAGCTTATGTTGTGGGAGTACTATGTAGATTTACCAGTAGACCTAGTGTAGATCATTGGAATACTATTGAAAGGGTTATGAGATACCTTAAGAGAACTATATACCTTGGATTACATTATAAAAAGTTTCCCATTGTTCTATAAGGATACAACAATGCAGATTGGAACACTTTATCAGAAGATTCCAAAGCAACTAGCGGCTATATATTTAACATAGCTGGTGGAGCTGTTTCTTAGAAGTCTAAGAAATAGACAATATTGGCTCAATCTACAATGGAGTTTGAAATGATAGCACTAGCCATTGCTAGTGAAGAAGCAGGCTAGTTAAGAAGTCTATTAGTTGAGATCCCTTTATTGGGAAGATCGATACCAACTACCTTGATCCACTGCGATAGTACCATGGCTATTGCAAAGATTCAGAACCATTACTACAACAACAAGAGACAACAAATATGTTGTAAGCATAGTACTATTACAAAATTTCTCTCTACGGGAGTTGTAAGAGTGGATCATGTACGTTCTGATGAAAATTTGGCAGATCCTTTGACAAAAGGATTACCGAGAGAGAAGGTTTTCAAAACCTCAAAAGGAATAGGACTAATTCCCTTAGAATGAAGAGTCACTCCTGATGGTAACCCAACTTATAGACTAGAGATCCCAAGAAATAAGTTCAAAGGGTAATAACAAGTCATGAAGTGATATGAGATGAATAATGCTATTATGAAGTCCCATTCTATATTGTTAGAAACATGAAGTCCTGAAGCGACAGAAAGTATGAGTTAATTATCAAACTCTTAATGAGTTCTATACTTTATGTGGAGTGGAGTACATAGCTACAAGAGTACTCTTGATAGACTCACCTATGTGAATGTGAAAATGTGGCCGCTTCCTATGAAAATTTTGGGCAAAATTTACTAGAGCATTCACTATATTGGGATACATGTGCATGGTCGTAAAGCACGGGCTTTTCGAACTACATCTTAGAAAGGTTGTGTGTGTAATGTTGTTAGAGATAGAGTTCAAAACTACGAATTACTCTAGTATATTCTAAAGCATCAAAACTATGCAAAAGTTCAAGTCGATAGACACCTTTTGCTTATGCACAATCTTATACTTTTAATTGATTGGTTACTCGATGAAACTATTTTTATTTAAAATTTAAGTGGGGGATTGTTGGAAATGAATTTAAATAAAAAAAATATTTTTTATCATTTTATGACCGTTATTTCATAAATTATGTAACTTTTATTTTCATAATTATATGGCCGTTATTTTTACGACTGTTATTTTCATAATTATATGGCCGTTATTTTTACGACTGTTATTTTCATAATTATGTGGTCGTTACTTTTATGATCTTTATTTTCATAATTATGTGACCGTTACTTTTCTGATCGTTATTTTCATAATTATGTGTCCATTATTTTTAACCGTTATTTCATAATTATATGACTGTTACACATATTTTTTTAACTATAAATAGGGCAAAAGCACTCAGTTTAGAATACAACTTAACAACTCAAAAACAGTTCTATGGTTTTTCATAGCAAAATCAAATAAATGAAAATTCAGAATTGTTTTCTCAGATTTCTGAGCAACATAAATATTTAAGAGGTGTAGTATTCTGGACTTCATCAGTGCAGTGAAGATCCAAGACAGAAAAAAGATTCTGGGATGTTTTATCTTGGGGACGACGAGGTTGTGTTTGCTTGCACAAGTTTGGGTAGAGCCGCGAAACGTCTTAAAGAGAGCGACCTAGTCCGCAACTTAAGCCAAGCAATTCATTCAGATTATTGGTAATATTGTTCTTACATAGTTTTTCACATATTTTTTCCAACAAGGTGTGTTACAAGCTTGAGTACATACGTGTTGTCTTCTCTTTTTTCTATATTGTGCTTGTTTGGGTTTGCTATGTTCATTTGTATGTCATATAGATTGTTTATCTATCTTTAAGACTCTAGACTTACATGCATTATTGTGGATAATATATTGTATTCAGTTATCATTCTCGATGCTTGGGGGCGGGCACCCTGTCTAAGCATATATCTTTCTTCTATGTTGGAACCTAAGTCTTCCTCACATGCTTAGATATTTTGCATAGCATCTCTTGTTTCTTCTCTCTTTTGGGGATATTACTTGTATTGTCTACTAATTAGTCAATTTCTTTCCTACTTTTGACTAGCAATGATGTGAGTTTCACGGATGATCTCTTTTGAGGCAACAATGTGCAGTTTGTTGTCGATGATCTCTTTGGAGGCAACACTATCTAGTTTGCATCAATAATATCTCTTGAGGCACATTCTTGTCTTTTTGGCCTTTGATTTCCTTTCATGTTCTTCATTTTCTTCAATCCACCACAACAACACAAGTAAGTATTCATAAATTTTTAGAATTTAACTCTTATAATTAAATTATTTGAATTTTATGAATTATTTGAGAATTATTAAGAATTTCAAATCCTAATTAGGATAAATAGAGGTAAGGAAAATTTTGGAATAAATTTCTTTGTGTATTTTTATCTAGATTATCTAAAAACCTTTAAATTTTAGATATTGTTAAAAAAATTGAGATGGCACCAGAAAGAGGTAGAAATAGTAAAGGAAAAAAGGGTTTCAACTTCTACAATATATGATAGGGTTAAATTTTCAAGTCATGAGGTCGAATTACGTTTTGTAAAATCTGCAAAAATAATATAAATATTTTATACTGAAAGAAGGATGGATTTTGATTTGGGGCCTAATGCCCAATTTGAGGGGATTTCAGAGGTTATAGTTGCATTAGAATGGAAAAAAATTATTAAGAAACCAAATGCTGCTATAGAATCACTTGTCTAGGAATTCAATGCTTATGTTTATGATGTTGTTCATAATGTAATGAAAGTATGGGATGTACTAGTCCTATTTGGGCCAAATGATATAAATACTCATTATTATTTAGTGACTTTTGGGTAAGGTGAATATGAAACTTATTTAAGTAATGTCAATTATAATACATTATTTGAAACCATAACTATACAATGAGCTAAATGAAAGTATGTTGGTGGAAAACATAAGGGCTTTGAAGCCAAGTATTTGGATAAGGTTTCCCCTTTTTGGCAATACTTTATGTGTTCAAGATTAATGCCTACCAAGCATTATAATTCTGATGACAGAGAGAAGGTAGTTTTACTATATGCTATTACATCTAAGATTTTTATGGATGTAAGCAATATAATTTACCATAGGATCAAGCTATCTACAAACAGTCACCAATTGAGTTACTTTTTCCCCAATTAGTCACTACTTTATGTAAGAAAGTGGGGTACCTTACTCAATAGGTAAAGTTATAATTCAACATGATGAATTATTAAATATGGCCTAGTTTAATGAACTCATCTCTAGTAAAAATATACCCCAAAGGGAAAGAAGGGTCATTAATTTATTAATGCTGACTATGAAAGAGTACCAACAAGCCTACACTGCCCAACAAACTGCATTTCTCAATCAAAAGTATCGTGATTTGGTAGATCATAACCGATTGATGTATGAAATGAACCGGTTACATCTCAACCATCTCTGGGTGGATACAAGTCATTTAGTAACACCAACTATCAATATTATGGTTTCACCTTTACACCTCCTGAAATACCATGTCAACAACCTATATAACAAGATTTAGATGACATAGATGAGGAGCTCTATATTTGTTTTGAAATTTTATGAGTTTTTATGTATTTTGTTTTATTTTTTTTAAGAACTTTAGTTTTATTATTTTTGAATAATATGTTTCTTTTTTTTATGTTAATTATTTTTTTTTCCTATTATGTGAAGATTGTTTATAATTGTTAATTTTATAACTATTTGTTGAAATTTTTGAAAAGTACACAGTAAATGAGTAACTCTTCTATCAATTACGGCTTATCTTTAACTTATAATTGTTACATTGAGAGCAATGTAAGTTCTAGATTTTGGACGTGAAAATTTACATATTTATAAAATTAAGTTAATTTAAATTTTTTGCTTAAACATATATTCACATTTTTACTTGTTTTTGTGTGTTATAATTTATTTTTATTAGACTATGAATTTTTAGGTTCATTTTAAAAAATTTCTTACAAAATTATCATGTCTTATTGATGAGTCCTTAAAAAGTACTGAAATTACCATGATTTTATGTACTTTAATTGATTAAAAAGATTTATATTTATAAGATTTTATCATATTTTTATATAAATTTGTCTTTTTCAAATCACAGGTATTTGTATTATTTTTCATGTATTTTCGCTTCAAACAATAACTTAAAGACTCAAAGAAAAATACTGGAAGAAATACATTACAAATATATTGAGAAAATAAATGAGTAAAAGTCAAGGATGGAAAAGATGGGTCAAAAATGTCAAAAAGGCCCTAATCCCACACCCAACCAAGCCGAACAATGAGCGCAGCACACCACATCACGCCGAGCATCCGCATGTGCATCTATGCCAATCTGCGCACATCTCCCGAACAATGTCAAAGTCTTCACATGCATCTGTACCCATCTACGCACATCCGCCTGAATCACGCCAAACTCGTGTGTGCCGCTACGCCCATCTGCATCCAATCGTGCCCCACATGCCAAATTTGAGCACGCCACTACCTACATCAGCACTTACATCAGCGCATGTCCATTCTGCGATAGCTATGACGTCAAAGTACTGTAAGAATTTTATTTTCTTTACAGTTATTTTTAAGGATTTATTTTTATATGTTATAATTAATTTATCTCTAATTAAATTTAACATTGTTGGTTGTTTGTAAACATAATGTAATAATAACGTTGTTATGCTTGCAAAATATTAAAATAAATTTATTTTTTTATTCAAGATTTTATATTAAGAATGTTAGAGAGAAATATATTATTTTTCATTACAAACTTAAATCTGAAAATTAGATTTTAAGGTTTAATTATCCGGCCTAATTTAAAGTAGTGCTCTTTTATTTGTTGATACAATCACTTACTAGTTAGTGTAAAGCTCTATTTCAAAAAAAATTATAAGAATTATTATCTAAAAATGTATTTACAACATATTTTCAATAGTGATTTTAAAACATGAAAGTTAGCACTCGGATAAATAGATTCTTAGGTTTAATTTGGACATCTTTAAGCTGTCTAACCTAACCAAAGGTGGCATTTAAATGGTTCATTTTCAATCTCTTAGAAAAAATAAATTAATTTAATTAACCAAAATAGTTATCGACCTCACTCATATGTGTTAATTGATTTATTTCATTAACAAAGAATATCTAACCTCACCACCAAAGGTGGTATTCATATAAAAAAAAGAAGAATCAACAAATATCAATTTATATCTTTAATAATCTAAATAATATGAACAAGCATAATTAACTTAGTTATTATCTTCATAAATACTCAACAATTATAAATGATAAAATTTACATAAATGTTTATTGAATCCATATCTATGTTTATTTATATTATATAATTAGATTAGATCACAAAAACCAAAATATCGTGATAAAATGTTTACAATTTAATTTCGTTTTTAAAAATTTGAATAATAATTAAAAACCACATATATTTTTTCCTTATATCAGTTTGGGAGTATACTTATCATTTTCAATGAAATAATTTGTGCACTTACAAGAGTTTTATAAATATAAAACTAAAGTATTGGCAGGATCGGGGATATCAGTTTTTCGCGTAAAGTTTTTCGCGTCGTTATAGGAGAAGGAATAACGATTTTAAATTATTTATCAAAATTTTAAAAACTTTTTTTCTTTAAATAATTGTGATTTTATTTATTTATTTTGAGTTACAAAAAATTGTTACTATTCGTGAATAATAAAACAAAAATATTTCAAATTTTAAATTTTTTAAAAATAATTACTAGTAAAAAAAAGAAATTCAAATTTCAAATTTTAAGTTAAAAAAAGTACAATTCGTGAAGAGTAAAAAAAATTCAAATTTCCAATTTGAACTTCAAAAAATATAAACAAAAAATTATACAATTCGTAAATAGTAAATAACTTTCAAATTTCAAATTTTAAATAAAAAAAAATTAATAAACTTTAAAACATTTATTAATAAAACAAAATTTAACTTTATTTTATTTAATTATTTTCTTTTAAAAAAATTAATTATTAAGTTTTAATTTTCATTTAATTTTTAATTTTCTTTTCTTTTAATTTATTTTATTATTTATTTTTCCTTTAATTTTTAATTTTACTTTTTAATTTATTTTATATTTTGTTTAATTCTTAATTTTAATTTATGAAAAAGAATTAAAATAATAATAATAATGAAAAAATTAATTTTTTGAGTTTTAATTTTATTTTAAATATTATTTGTTTTTTTTTTATTTTTAATTTATTTTTTAATTCTCTTTTAATTTTAATTTTTTTTCTTTAAAACAAAAAAAAACTTAATTTATTCATTTAATTAACTTAATTAACTTAAATTTTTATTTAACTTAATTTATTAACTTAATTAACTTAATTTTTTACTAAACTTAATGTATTAACTTAATTAACTTAGATTTTAACAGAACATAATTTATTAATTTGATTAACTTAGATTTTAATAGCATAAAAAGTATAGATTTAAGGGAGTTTTGTCTATGAGACTAATTCTTGGAAGCCTGTATACCACTAGTATTTCCTAAAAACGTTGTTTTGTCTAGGAGGATGGTTTTTAAGAAGCCTTTGTCCAACCGTTCTTTCCTAGGAGCACTCTTGGTTAATACTGATTATGTTATTTAACTTGGACATTGTACTGGGAGCACTCTTGGTTAATATTGATATGTTATTTAACTTAGAAATTGTACTAAAAAATAAAATAAAAACATTCTGAAACTATCTCCAAAAATTTTAAAATTTTAATTACAATCTAAGGAGGTAGTTAATTTGTTAGATCTAGGTATAACTGTATTTTGAGCCTTAATTATTTGACTTGCACCTAGACGTGGGTTATCTAAAACCCACAAGCATGTCCCTAGTTTTAAGTACATAAAATTTTGAAAATTCATAGGACATGACTGAAAAAGTATAGGTAGATAACATTGTCTTACCTATAGGTTTGATTGACTCAATGATGTGGGGATATTGAGTTTAATTAAAATGAAATCCCCAAGTTACGTCTTGCTAAGAGATTAAACTAAGCCTTGGATGGGAGGCAATCCATCATTTTATCTAATTTTCTTTTATTTATTTATTTATTTAATTTATTTAATTTCTATTGTTTATTTTAGTTTAATTGCAAGTGAATAATTTTAGAATTATTAAAACTAAAAATATTTGTTGAGATATTAGTAGTTCATAACAATATGTTTGTGTGAACTTTAATGAACATGATGGATGCACATGCATTTCTCCATCATTACTTGCACATTCTCAAAAAATAGGTAATCTTTCTTCTCTTTTCTCTTTATCTATAATTTACAATTGTTACATTGAGGACAATTTAAGTTCTAGGTTGGTGGTAGTGAAAAGTTATCATGCTTAATTTTAACACTTTTAACAATTTAAAAAAATAAAAATAAAAATAATTCACATTTTCATTTTTATTGTGTTTGATTTTATTTTATTTTTATGGTTTAGTAATTTTTAGAATTTTAGAATTAGTTTTAAAAATTTTCTCACAAAAATTTATGATTTCTTTAAATCAAATTTAAGTAAATAGTTAAGTCTTTTGCACTGTTAGATTAAAATCTGAAAACATAACATGGGGTATTTGTTTGGTAATTAGTTAGTTTTTGTCATAATTAGTATTTATTGATAAGATGTGGAAATTATATTAAACCCAAAATCGGTGTTTAGGAATTTTGTTTTAGTGGAGACTACTCTTGTGAGATATAATTTAAACCTATTTTCCTTTATTCAAAGTAAAATATATTTTTTCTACTCCAAACACATTTCTTATTTCTTCAAATTTTTAGATGATCTCTATAGGTATTAGCATTGAATGTATGAATTGTTTTTTCTCATCTTAATAGAGTTTCGTATATTTTTTTATTTTTGCTTAATTTAAATGATTTAAGTAGAAATTGATAGTATATGCTTTTATCTCATTCATGCATGAGTGCTACACAAAAAGAGAGACATATTTAGGATTACCTAAACCAAAATCAAATAGAAAAGTCACAAAATTAACCACTCACCAAAATCCGAAAAAATGTACAATCTGTACATGGGTTCACTCTCTAAAACAAATATATTGAAAAAGCTCTTTAAAAAAAATAGAGAGAAAATAATATATAGTATAATCTATATACTATGACCCACATTGCCTACAAAGTTGTGAGTAAAGGCTAGTTACAAAAGAAAGATATAGGAAGCAATTCCCTAAAAAAAAGTGAGTGCACCTTTTTCATTTGTAAAAAGCATATATTTTTAAATTTTTGCTTAATGAGTTTGATTTATGCATGAAAATATTTTTTATATATGATATCTTTATAATTTATATATTCGATTCATTTCATAGAATCAATGTTAAAAATAACATTTTGTGCCTTTATTCTTTATACATATGCGAACATATTAGTTCATTTCTATACATCAACTCTTTCGCATATAAATTAGTATGAGTGTTTGAATCCATAGCATACAGTGTTTTTGAGAGTATTGACTTGTGAGGAATAGAGTCGAAGCAAATTCGGATTCTTGACACTAAATTTGGGTGAAATTAAATTGATACATTTTTATATGAAATATGAAAATGATTTTCAACTAATTATTATAATAAATCATGACTGTTTAAGAAGATTAAAATAACTTATGTATTAGATTTTAATTATAATCTTAAAGGATATTAAAAAGTATGAGACATTTTTTTGTGTTATATTTCATTCTATTTTCTTTTATTCTTAAGTTAATTTTTGATTTTGTTTTTGTAATTTTAGTTTTTGAGTTGTTATTTTTTTTTTGTTATTTCCTTTAATTTTAGTTCAATTTTTGTGGGTATCATTACTCAAAACCCTCATGAGACTTAAACTCATCCACTAGGGCAACCTAGGGGTTTAAAAGCTTGTTGCATAAGGTAAATGTAGTCATGTCAATCCATATAAGTGATTTAGGATAGTTTAATTTTTAGTTTTTATCTCTTCTCTTGCTAAGGTAGTAGCAAGAAGCTAGTTAGGGGTTGTGATGAGTGCTTAAAAAGCACTAAAATTACAATGATTTTATGTACTTTAATTGATTAAAAAGATATATATTTATAACATTTAACAATATGCAAGTATTTTTATTATTTTTCAGGTATTTTTGCTTCAAACAATAACTTAAATACTCGAAGAAAAATACTAGAGGCAATACATCACAAATATATTGAGAAAATAAATGAGGAAAAGTAAAAAAGATGAAAAAATTTGACAAAATGGGTCAAAATGGTAAAAAAAAAATGTCAAAAAACCATAATCGTGTGTGTAGTAGCCCAGCCAAGCCGAACAACGCCGAAGTCTACACACGTGTCTACGCCTATATGTGCGCATCCACCCGAATCACGCCGAACTCGCATGTGCCGTTGCACCCATCTATGCTCAGTCGTGCCCCATATGCCAAATTTGCGCACGCCACTACCTGCATCAGTGCTTACTTTAGTACCTATCCATTATGTGATAGCGAATACGTCAGTATCTGCCTAGTATGCGCTTTTCACTATTTTATCATTTTTTCCCACTTTCTTATCTCTTTCTTTCTCTATATTTCTTAGTTTTTTTTAGGTTTTAGTTTTATTGTTCTTTTATTAGAACTAGTTATGTTTTTGTAAATTTCTAGATTTTTATTCAATAAATGAAAATGTAAATCCATTTAGAGGTTTTCCAGCAATAGAATTAGCATCAACGTACTGCAAGGATTTTATTTTCTTTACAGTTATTTTTAATGTTTTATTCTTATATGTTATATTTAAATTTTTTGTAATTAAATTTAACATTGATGGTTGTTTGTAAACATGATGTAATAATAATGTTGTTATGCTTGCGAAATATTAAATAGGTAAAAATCTCTATAAAATGACTTGATTTTGTTTTTATTCAAGATTTTATATTAAGAATGTTAGAGATAAATATATTATTTTTCATTACAAACTTAAATCTGAAAATTATATTTTAAGGTTTAATTATCCGGTCTAATTTAGAGTAATGTTTTTTTTTATTTTTGGTACAATCGCTCGGTAGTTAGTATGAAGCTCTATTTCAAAATATTTTATGAGAATTATTATATGAAAATGTATTGACAACATATTTTCATTAGCTAGTGGTTTTAAAACATTAAAGTTAGTACATAATTAATTAAATTCTTAGGTTTAATTTGGTTACCTTGAATAAAATTTAAAATGTCTAACCCCACTATAGGTAACATTTAAATGGTTCATTTTCAATCTCTTAGAAAAAAAGGAATTAATTTAATTAACCAAAGTAGTTATTGACTCCACCCATATGTGTTAATTGATTTATTTCATCATTAACAAAGAATATGTAACCTCACCACCAAAGGTGGTATTCATATAAAAAAGGGAGAATCAACAAATATCAATTTATATATTTAATTGCCTAAATAATATGAACAAACATAATTAACTTAGTTATTATATCTATAAATAATCCACTATTATAAATGATAAAATTTTCATAAATATTTATTGAATACATATCTATGTTTATTTAGATAATGTCATTAGATTAAAACACAAAAACCAAAATATCGTGATAGGATGTTTAGGATTTAATTTCATTTTTAAAAGTTTGAATAATTTATTAAAAACCACATATATTTCTTCCTTAGATCGACCTTGGGAATATACTTATCATTTTCTATGAAATAATTTGTGCACTTGCAAGAGTTTTATAAATATAAAACTAAAGTATTGGTAGGATCGGCGATTCCGGTTTTTCTCATCACTTATATTTAATTTTAAGTAAACGGTTAAGTCTTTGCATTGTTAGATTAATTTATTGAAAATTGCATGGAGTAATGTGATAATTAGTAGGTGTTTTTCATAATTTGTATTTCCTGATAAATGTTAAAATTGTAATAAATCCTAAAATCAGTGGTTAGAAATCAAATAGTAAAGACTAACTTGTGACAATACTTTGAGTCATTATCTTTAGATTCTGAGTGATAATATTTTTCTACTTTTTTAAACACTCTTCTTATTATTTTCAAATTGTTAGATGATTTCTATAGGTTTTACATTGAATGCTAGAATATTTACATCTAATAAAATGTCATTTTGTGTTTTGCCTAAATTGAACGAATTCTAAAGAAAGAGGCATTTATTGGGTTACCTAAGCCAATATAAAAAGAAAAGCCAAGAATTGGCCACTCATCATATCATACAAAAATATAAAACAATATATATGTCTCTTAAAAATAGAGAAAGAAAAAAAGAAAAAAAGAGAGAAAAATCAAATACTATGACCAAATATGCAACCAAGTTGTGAGACATGGCTAAATAGAAAAGAAATATAGGAAATAAATCCACAATAAGTCATTGTATTTTCTTCATCTCTATAAGGCATTTAATTTAAAAAATTTATTTAATGATTTTAATTAATACATGAAAAAGATATTTGATTTCTCTGTAAATCCTTTCATTCCATTTCTTTCTTGATATCAATATTATGCACTACTTTGAGCCTTTTATTCTTTAAACATATGTGAACCCATCGATTCATTAATTACATAACTTCTATTTACATATATCTTTAAATGAATGCTTGAACCAATAGGACCAGTATTATTAAGAGTATGCCTTGTGAGGTTATAGTTGAAGCGAATTCGGATTATATTCATTGAAATTGGACAAATTAATATTAATACATTTTTTATTTGAATATAAATATGATTTTTTACTAATGATTATAGTAGAATGTGAATGTTTAGAATATTAAAATGACTTATGATATGGATTTTAGTTGTGAACTTCAAAGAGACTAAAAGTATGTGAAGTTTTTATATTCCTTTTACTTTATTATTTTTCATTTTTCATTTTGTTTGTTTAAAATTTAGTTTATTATTTGTTTTTGTTATTTTGTTTTTACATTTTTAGTTTGATATTTGTGGATATTATCTTTGAAAGCCCTCACAATATTTAAACTCATCCACTGGGACAATCTAGGGTTTCAAAGGCTTATTGCATATGCTAAATGCAACCATGTCAATCTATAGAAATTATTTAGGATAGTTTAATTTGATTCTATTTTTTTTAGTTTTTTTACCTTTCTTGCTAAGAGACTAGTAAGACGCTAGTTAATAGTTGGGATGTGTATTTAAAAGCACTTAATATAATGTGATTTTATGCACTTTAAATCATAAAAGTGATTTGTATTTACATAGTTTTATTATCTTTTTAAGAAAATTTATTTTATTATCTTTTTAAGCAAATTTATCATTTTAGAATCACTGGTATGTTTCATTGCTCTTCAGCTATCAATACTCAAATAATAGTAACTTAAATCACTCCATCACGACATTGAAGCATAAAAGATTAATATATGTGAAGCTTAAATATGTTCCAAACCATTGAAAATGGTGTCAAAGAAAACAAGGTTCCAAATGTTCAAATGAACGTGGGTTGCGGTGTGGAAATAAACAAGGACGTGACACGAATGAAGTGGATCAAGGCTAAAGCATGTATAGTCTATCTCATACCATGGCATGAAATAGAAGTGTGCCATTGTACTTGCCTATCTAATCCATTATTCTCTCATTTTCCTCACCTATAAAATGGACCCCAAATTCTCTTTTAGAATGACTCTACATCTCTCTTTATAGCTGAATTCTTTGCTTCTATCTAGATTTTCTTTTCAATTAGTAGTTTTAATGTTCTTCTATCAATTAAGAGTTGAACAAACATAGTTTATGTAGTAGCTTTACTTTCGATTCATTGAGTAGTATTGGTAAATCTATTTGGAGGTTTTCCAAAAATAAAAACAATACTAAGAGTCTTTAAGAATATGCTTGAGGTATAATTTAAATGCATTCTTTTCAGATTGTCTTTATGTATTGTTTTACATGCTATATTTAATTTATTGATTATTTATAAAATTAAGCTTGTCTTACTAAAAAACTATGGGATATTAGTAATGTTGTTATCCTCGTGAAATATTCAAGTAGATAAATATTTTTATAAAATGAATTAGATTTTATTTTTTCATTAAGATTTAAACGAAGTTTGCAAAAGAAAAATATATTGATGAAGTATTTTTTAAAAACAAGAGAGTTAGATTTATGGTTTAAATATTTGAATCAAATTTAAAGTCAATTCTTCTATTTTGGATTTGATTATTTGGATCTTAGAGAACTCTATTTCAAAAAAAAAATGAAAAGAATTATTACTAAAAAATATATTGATGACATATTATTCGTAAAGTTTTAAAATCTGAAAGTTAGTTTCTAGATACTTAAGTCATTAACCTAACTTAGATACCTTGATAAGAGTTTAAATTGATAGTCTTGTCAAAAGCATCAATTAAATGGTTTATTAATTTCTTAGAAATAAAGCATAATTTAATCAACTATCAATTACTAATCCCTACAAAAATACTTTAATTGATAATTGATTAATAATGAAATTGATCCCTACCTTAGGAAATTTTCTTACAAAAAAAGAATAATCAATAATCTTAATTCATATTTTTAATAACCTACTTAATATTGAGCAAGCATAATTAACTAACTAATTTATCCCTTAAATTCTTCATTGAATGTAAATTTTTATTTTTCTATTTTTTGTTGAATTTATCTTTATTTTTATGTCATTAGATTAGAGCTTTAAAAACTCAAATTTTGTGACAGAATGTTTAGGTTTAATTGTTGCTTTTAAGAATTTTTAGAATTACTTAAAAACTATGTGATTCCACTTTAGACCAACCTTAGAAGAATACTTATCATTTTCTGTAAGTGATTAGTGAAATTGAAAGCTATTTATAAATTTTACAAAATTTGTACACCAAGTTTGGTTACATCAGAGCTCAATGAATGATGCAGATTTATAGCATAAAGTGGACCATCAAGATGGATGCATTCATGGGAATGAATTCTTAGGTATATCTTGTATGAATTTATTGTGTTTGGATGCCATGTTTGTATTAGAGTTGTGTGGTGTTTTGACACGGAAAAGCCAAAGGTCCTATTTTAAGTCCTATTATTTTGGTGTTGGCATTCTCATATGAAAAACACAATATTTATATTTTATTTTATGTTTTTGTCTTTTTTTTGTAAGGTTGGTTAGTAGTGGCTTAGTATCACTTAGGAAACAGTTTCGTATTTTCCTATTACACATACTTACTTTTATAGTTTGCATATAGTTTGTATTGTTAGGTGTTTGTTTTCGTTGTGTCTCATTCAGGACTTTGTTTGTGTTGGGTTATCTAATGCAAAAAATTTAATTACTGAACATTCACTCATCATTAGTAGACTAATGATAAGATTATTCCGAGATTGATCTCTAAAGAAATTTAAAGGTTTTTTAAAATGTCAAATTATTTTCTTATTTAGCTAAACAAGTAATCCTAAACATTTTAATAATTTTTGGTTGATTAGAAAGATTTTATACTCTGAATTAAAAAAATAAATTAAAGAAAGTAATTTATAACTGAATTGATATGAATGAATGAATATGAGAAATTATCTAGCTATCCATTCATGGAAAGAATAAATTAAATGATTTTCACAAAAAGTTAGAATTATTGGTTTTTTTTAAATAAGAGAACCCCCAATGATCATGTTAAGTCCCAATAATTTACAATTAACCAATAACTTCTTGAATCAGGTTTACAATGAATTATTTAGTAAACATAGGAAAAATAAATAAACCATCTAATTTAAAAAAATCAATGAAATTAAATTAGACTCTTATTTGTATGTGTACAACTAAACATAGTTGACGCGTCTAATGCTTAGTTCTAAATTATTATCTTTAATTATAAATCAAGATTTGATCAATCACTAATTTATAATTAAAGATGTGAAATCATGAATAAGAAATAAATCAACTTTTATTTAAAGAAAATCAAAATATTATTCTTCCACTTATGGTAACAACTAAAATCACATATACAAAATTTAGCCAAACATAATTAAATTAACCAAAAGTAATTAAATTAAAAAATACATGTTTAGAATATAGAGAGAAATAAGATCTAACAATAAAAAATACCTCCTTTTGATCTTTGATCACTAAATCTTTGAATTGGTTGATCACCTTCTTCAAATCCTTGAAAATTCTTCATAAATGAGTGTTTTCTCTCTTATTTTGTGTTGTGGAAGGTGGAATATAATTCGGATATAGGTGGCTTGTTATGTTTAAGAGTGTTTACAGTGAATATATAGGTTAGGTTTTGGGTGTAATACGTTTCTCACATGTATTAGAGTTTTTGGCAAGTTAACACTTAGGCCATGGAACACTTTTATCTACACTATAACGTGATGCCAAAGTCAGATCCTCAATTGTAACCCGATAGAACCTCACCATGGAATGCTTATTTATGTGTCATGGTGCGCGTTAATAATTCCAAAATCACCAAATTCCACCTGAGAGCACCTTGCCACAACATGCATGTGTATAGGTCGCGACTTGCACTGGTTTCTGATTTTTGGTATTCTTGTTCATTTTGACTTGTTTGAGTTGTCATTTCTCATCCCATTTTCATTCTTTTTGCTTGTATTCTTCCAAGATTATTCCAAAATTACATTAACCTACAAAACATGAAAATATCTTCCAAAACAACATAATACTAAAATAAAACACAAATTTTCTTAAAAGCATAGAAAATTATAGATCAAAATAATGTGAACTAAATTCCCCCAAACCTATATTTTTCTAGTCCTCTGATTTTTGATATTTTGGTTCGTTCTCATTTGTCCGAGTTTTCATCTATTTTTATTGTATTTGTCCAAGACTCTTTCAAAAGTGCATTAACCTATAAAACCCAAAACAATCCTCCAAAACAACATAATACTAAAATAAAACATAAAATTGCTTAAAAGCATAGCAAATTATAAGTCAAAATAATGTTGATCAAATTTCCCCAAACCTAAATTTTTCTAGTCCTTAAGTAAAAAAAAAACTTAAAAGACAAATAACAATACTAAAAATAAAACTACAAATTTAAATCAACAAAAATTCACATGCTTCAGTTTCGTTTTAGTCCAAAATTAAAGCTCAAGCACAAGTTCATCTAACATCTCAACACATCAAGTTTCATCATATAAAACAATTTCACATTATAAATCAATACCCCATTAATCAAAACATATCAACATTAATTCTCTCAAACCTAATATTAAGAATTCAAATTTACTTTGACTCTATTCCTCACAAGATACACTCTTAATATCACATATGTCTTATGAGTTCAAGCACTAAACAAATTTTCTTCGAATAGGAGTTATGTAAAGAACAAAGCAAAATTTTCATATGTTTATAAACAAGAAATGCTCAAATGTGCACAAAAAGATCTCATAAAATGAATCAAATGCAAGAATTAAGAAAACATCATATTACTCATATTATACTCCAATAAAACTCATTAAAAAAGCAATATCAAGTATGTGCTTATATATGAATGAAAATGCATTTGAATTCAAAGGACTATTTTCTACTATTTTGTAATAACCACATCACTATTTTCAAGATTTTAGGGTCATAGTCTTTATTTATACTATTTTTCTATTTTTCTATTTTTTTCTTTCTTTCTGTTTTTTAAGAATAGACTCATGTATATGTATAGTATTTATGGTGAGTGGTTATTATAGCTTCTTTTATTTTATTTTTTTCCTAAGGGAACCTCAAATGTATCATTTTGCACTATATGTCAAGCATGAAATGAAGATAAACACACACTTTCTATTCCTACTCAAATCATTTAATCAAAGCAACGAAAATAAGTAAATGACACTTTATAGAGGTCATCTAATAATTTAGAATCATAGAAAAAATGTTTAAAAGAGTAGAAGATATATTATCTATCTAAATAAAACGTTATAGACTTAATAATCTCATAAGGTAGTCTCCACTATTTGATTCCTAGACATTGAATTTGGGATCATCTCAAATTCAACATTCCAAGCATGAAACATAGACTATGAATAAGAACTAACTTTTACAACAAACCTTGAAAATGCATAAGAAATCCAACAAAAAATGCATAAAGTCTCAATTAGTCATCAAAAATTGACAAAAAGCATGATAGTTTTGTATCAAAATATTTTTTATTGGATCTATTTGCACCACCCAAACCTAAACTAGACATTGTTCTTAATTCTTTCAACTATGCATAGCTCAAAAAAGAATTCAAAAGGGCAAATAGAAAATTAAGTAAACTAAAAGAAAAAGAAACATATTACATAAAATAGTGGGTTGCCTCCCACCAAGTACTTTCTTTAACATTTTAGTAAGGCATTGCTTATTCTTCTCAAGGAGGTTTCAATGTATCCTTGAACTATTACCTCATTCATCCTAGCCTTTCTCATAATAAGACCTCATTGTTCCTGAAAAAGATTTATAACGAGTATTACACACATAGAATTTCTTTCTAGAATAAGAGGATTTACAACTTAGGATTTTGTCATGGTAACACTTGATGCATTCTTTGTAGGAATCATCCTGAAATTGAGGCTTTTAATGTTTTTTGCACCCTTATTTTATTATGTGAATTATTAATTTTATTACTTATCTTCTTTTGAAAATGAATGTCATAAATAGATAAGTCTATACAATCAATATAAGAATATTTATCAACAGTAGAGGTAGAAGGATTAGGTAAAGAATCAAAACATTTAAAGTCTATAATCTCTCCCAAGACTATCATAGTTAAACTCCCTATATGTCCTACCAAGAAGAATAGTGTACTCCTTGTCCATAGATTGGTTTTCTTGCATATCTAACACACAAAAAAAATCAATAGGTACAATTATCTTATCTACCTATACAAGAAACTTATCAACCATTCCTTTCGGATATTTAATAGACTTATCAGCTAATAAGAGAGACATGATTATGGGTTTCAACTCCCCCAAAACTAGTTACAAGTGTAATAAGTATTCATGAGTTTAATACTTGCACCTAAACCTAGCATAGCTTTAAAAACCTTCTTAACTCATAAAGTAATGTTAATATAAAATCAAGATCCTTCAAATAGTGTGAAAATGGTATAGTGATTGATACGGCTTAGGTTCCTTGTGAAACATGGGAGAGTAAGATGACACTCCTTAATTCTCCTTAGAAAGCTCCACATTTTTAGCAATTACATCCATACCTTCCTTGGAAGCTGCTTGCACTTCACCTTTGTTTCCTATATCAAGGGGTAAATCATCAAAAAATTAGAAAAACTATAATTTAACATCTTATCACTTTGTAAGGCTATAATAGCCATAGCTTGTTCAGGCATCTTCCTTCTCTCTTGTTTTTGTAAGTGCTAAGCTAGTAACCTTATTTGCACTTTCACCTTTTTCATAGATGCCTCCAAAGAATGCAACCTTTGACCAATTTTCATTTGGTTATCTCTTCTCATTTAAATGAAAGCATTCAAGTTATTCTCTAAGGTTGAATTCTTAGATGGATTGCATAGCATACGATTTCGAACATATGTATGGTTTTTTTCCTTCCAAGAGAAGTTGGGATGATTTCTCAAACCTAGGTTATATATGTATGCATAAGGGTCATTCCTAAGTCTAGGTTGGTGTCTCTCCATTGAATTTACTTGTTCTTAATTGGTACTTGCATACAAATAAAAAGAAGAAGGAAAAGTATTAGCTCTATGCCTATAAGTACTACGATCCCCACATACCTCTTGAGTTAGTGTGTTTTTAGATGTGAGAAGTGTGACTTGCTTAGTCAATTCTACAAGTTACATAGACATTTCATTCCTAAAGCCTATCTTATATACTCTTCTCACTCTATCACTCTTTTGTTTTGAATTATCACCCAATATCTTATAGAGCTCATATGTTTCATAAGTTGTCTTCTATTTTATAGCTCTATCTGTAGCATTGTTAACTTAAAATTGACATTGTTGTGTCAAAATATCATAGAAAAACTAGATTTATAGTTATAGTAGGAAGCAATGGTGTGGACACTAAATGAGAAATATCTTTTACCTATTATAAGACTTATAGAATGGCCCCCTTAGATTTGATAAACTATGTTCATTTTGGTTCTCAAATCGGATGTCTTTTGATTTCCTATGAATTTATCATAAATTCTCTCCTAAGTTGTCAAAGAGCTTTGTGGGAGAATCATTAGCCAAGACTTTTCCCAATCTTTGAACGTGTATGGGGAACATCTCATTTTGAGTTGGTTCTTATTGAGACCTTACGAAGGAATTTTTTTGCATAGAAGTACCTAGTAAAAGTCAAAGAATGATCATTAGGAATTCCATAGAAGGAAGACAATATGGAATAATGAATATTTTTCAATTCATAGTTCCTAGCTGCCTCCCCCAACTGTATGCAGGAAGTAGTAGTGTCAATGATTAGCCTTACATACTCCTTCATTACCATCTCCTATGGTAAAGCATACTACATGTTTAGTGGCTCTTATAAAGGCTCTTTTAGTGGTACTTTAATTTTAGTACCTAGCTTACTTGAGTGCTCTTTTGATCTGTTAATGTTGTCCATGAAATGTGTGAATTCGTTCGTTCCTACGTGATCTTCTACTTTGTATATACTACTAAAAACAAAAAAGAAATTAAAATACGTGAGAATAAACAACTAAAAGTAAATAAAAAATAAATAGAAAATATAAAATAAACAAAAAAACAATTAAGATAACCAACAAAAATTAACAAAATCACAAGAACAAAGAAAATCACAAAAACAAAGAATTTATGAAAACAAACTAAAAAGAAAACAAATAAACATCACTTCCCTAGCAACGACAAAAACTTGTGCAAAAGGTTTAATTACTCATAAGTATATGAATTACTAGTTGACTAATGATAATATTATCTCGAGTTCAGTCTCTAAAGGAACTGATAGGTGCTTTAAAACATTAAATATTTTGTTAATTAGGTAAAAGAACAATCTTAAACATTCTAACAATTGTCGATTGATCAGAAAGATCATAAACTCTAAAGTAAACAAATAAATTGAAGTAAATAATTTATAACCTAATTAATATAAATGGATGAAAGAATATGCAAAATTAGCTAGCTATCCATTCATGAAAAGAAATAAGTAAATAATTTTCACAAAAAGTTGAATTCATGATTTTTTTTTCTTTTAAATAAGCAAACCACATATACAGATATATATACAGATATGTAAATCTAAGAGAAATAAATAATCTAATTTAACACAAATCAATGAAATTAAATTAGATTCTTGTTCATAAGTGCACAACCAAACACAAATGAAGTGCATAATGTTTGGTTCTAAGATATTCTCTTTAATTATAAATTAGGATTTGATCCATCATTAATTTGTAATTAAAGATATGAAAAACATGAACAAGAAGTAAATCAACTTTTATTTAAATAAAATAATAAAATTATTCTACCACTCATGGAAGTAAATCTAAAATTTTATACACAAAATTTAGCCTAACATAATTAAATTAATCAAAACTAATTCAATTACAAAATATATGCTTATAATATAAAGAGAAATAAGATATAACAATAAAATACCCTTTTTTGATCTATGATCTACAAATCTTTGAATTGGTTGATCGTATTCTTCAAATCCTTGAAAATTCACAAATGAGTGTTTTCTCTCTATTTTTTGTGTTGTAGAAGGTGAAATTGGACTATAGGTGGTGGCTTGTTATGTTTAATAAGGGTTTATAGTGTATTTATAGGTTTGGTTTTGGGTAAAATAAGTTTCGCACATGTAACAGATTTTTTGGCCAATTTTAACACTCAGATCGTGGCATGCTTTTATCTACACCACAATACGATACCAAAGTCAGATCATCTATTGCAACCTAAGAGCACCTTCGTATGATACACTTATTTGTGTGTTGCAACGCATGTTGATAATCTAGAATCACCAAATGCTACCCGAGAGCATCTCGCAGTATGCATGTATCTAGGTAGCATATGCATTGTTTTTTTATTTTGATATTCTTGATCATTTTGACTCGTCTCAGTTGTCATTTCTCGCCCTGTTTTCACTTTTTTTTTGCTCGTGTTTGTCCAAGATTCTTCTAAAATCATATTAACCCATAAAAAATAAAAATACCCTCCAAAATAACATAATACTAAAATAAAATATAAAATTAACGTTGAAAAGCATAGCAAATTATAGGTCAAAATAATGTTCATCATTATCTAGTTTCGGGCTAGACATTTCTCCTTGTCAAAAACATTGTTCGTTAAATTTTTGGTGAGTGAGCTTGTGAGGGAGCCAATTTTTTGCCTTTGGATTTATGTTACCTCATTAGGGTGCTTACCACCCATTTTCCAACCTTGGTCGACAAGTGTGCATTGGTTACTTTAATGGCTATTTTGCTCGTTGACCTAGGGCGACGAAGGGTCAACGAGTATAGCCTACAAAGGTCCTAGAGGCTAAATTATTTTTCTATAAATTCCCCTCTCCATTTTTATTTACTTGGCCATAATTGGGGGGAAGCTATACCTGTTTGGCACCTAACTTCCTTAGTCCATTCATGGTCATTTTCCTTCTAAGTGTTAGGTTTTTGAAATAGTTAGCACATGTGTGATGTAGGATATCAAAAAGGAATCCTTCTCATATTTCTTAAACATCTGGTTTAGTGTAAAAATTTAAAATTTAGTAAGGTTTTGGTGAAAGGTAAAATGTATTGTTGTCTAGTGTAGAGCTACATCATTTTAAGGTGTTACTCTAAGTGTTGAGTTGTCATGTGTCGGTTATTAGTTGTAAGATTGCAATAGTTACCATACGTAAGGAGCCTATATGGTGGTGAGTCGTGCATCAACTGGTAGTTATGAGATTACAATGTTGAGCATAAGTGAGAAACCTATATGGTTATGAGTCATGTTTCAATTGGGTGTTACGAGGTTGCAACATTGAGCATGGGTGAAGAGCCTATGTGTTGATATGATGTATGTCAATTGAATGTTGCGAGGTTGCAATGTATTTGCATTTTAGGTGGCAGAACCATCAATATTTAATCATATCACATGGTGATGGAGCTCCAAGGATGAGCTTAGATCTTCTTGGATCAGTTGTTGTGATGACAACAAGCAAAGGCAGTATAGGCAGTTAGGACAAGTATCCCGAATGATAGAAGTATTTATGTTTATATTGTCTATCGAGTTATATCTGTTTATTTTATTTAGTGGACTATTTGCTATTGATTGGTTTCCATAAGCAACCCAATGATGTTACCACATAGGTAGGGATTCTATATGGGTTTACCTTGTTAAATTTTGGGTTATGTATGATTGCATAGTTTAGAGTACAATCATCATCTACTAAATATATTCCCATATATCAGGTCTTAAAGTCATTGGATATCATGTATAGATTTCCAGCATGCATGCTTGATTCCTATATTATGTGATGTTTTCATGTATATGTATGTTTCTAACCTAGACAAGAGCCCATGAGGCACACCGTAACTAACGTGTCTACCATAGATTGTTATTTCTTATCTACTAGTTGTTTTGTGGTGTGTAAAATTAAGCATATTGTTTTATTATAATTTTGCTATGATATCTGCTTAATTCACATTGTGAAGCTTGTTTGGTTGAGTTTGAATAGAGCTCATAAAAAGATTCCATGGGTTGGTGTTTTCACCCCTCATCTAGGTCCTGAAGAGCCTATGTGTTGATATGATGTATGTCAATTGAATGTTGCGAGGTTGCAATGTATTTGCATTTTAGGTGGCAGAACCATCAATATTTAATCATATCACATGGTGATGGAGCTCCAAGGATGAGCTTAGATCTTCTTGGATCAGTTGTTGTGATGACAACAAGCAAAGGCAGTATAGGCAGTTAGGACAAGTATCCCGAATGATAGAAGTATTTATGTTTATATTGTCTATCGAGTTATATCTGTTTATTTTATTTAGTGGACTATTTGCTATTGATTGGTTTCCATAAGCAACCCAATGATGTTACCACATAGGTAGGGATTCTATATGGGTTTACCTTGTTAAATTTTGGGTTATGTATGATTGCATAGTTTAGAGTACAATCATCATCTACTAAATATATTCCCATATATCAGGTCTTAAAGTCATTGGATATCATGTATAGATTTCCAGCATGCATGCTTGATTCCTATATTATGTGATGTTTTCATGTATATGTATGTTTCTAACCTAGACAAGAGCCCATGAGGCACACCGTAACTAACGTGTCTACCATAGATTGTTATTTCTTATCTACTAGTTGTTTTGTGGTGTGTAAAATTAAGCATATTGTTTTATTATAAGTTTGCTATGATATCTGCTTAATTCACATTGTGAAGCTTGTTTGGTTGAGTTTGAATAGAGCTCATAAAAAGATTCCATGGGTTGGTGTTTTCACCCCTCATCTAGGTCCTGAATGACTATTTCGGTTAGAAGTTCAATTGATCTAAATACAATTGTTTCAACATATGAAAATCTCAAAAATGGACATCAAAATGATAACAACCTTACCACTACTCAACAATACACAAATGTTCAACTCGGGCATGAACTAAATCTTAACCTCATCGTGGGGTGAGTGATCGAACACGAATTTTATGCAATGAATATGAAAGTATACGTATTATAACAAGTAATATAATGATAAGAAAATATCATTCCTATAGAAATTATATTATTAGAAACTAATTTTTAAAACAAAACAAAAATTTGTGGTTTTATGTTTTAAGAAAGAAAAATTCAAAGAATAAAAATAAATAGCAATAATTAATTAACTCAGATTTGATAGCTAAAAGATATATGAGAAAATATCTAAGAATACTTAATTTTCTAATTTTCTAAACATGTGAATCACTAAAATTCCTTCATTATAATTATCAATCAATTATACGATCAATTGAATCAAACCTAGCATATATTCCTCTCTCAAGTAAACTACACACCATATAGTAATTAACCTAAGCACATTCTCATGCCAATTAAATTGTATACTACTCATTAAGTTCATCAATTATGGATCACATACATAAGAATCATACATCTCTGCCTAAAAACTATTATACATGTTATTTAATCAAGAGAAACAATTATATAATTCTCTCAAATCTATTTAATTTCCTTTATAGATCAATTGTTGGCCAAACAATTAATAGCATAAAAATTAGATTAAATAATATAATTAAATTGAAATTATAATTGGGGTAAAATATTAGATCATCACATGATGAAAATTGAGTTCATAAGACTCTAGATTATTAAATTAGCTCAACATAATTTTATTCATAAAGCTCATATTTTTCATAAAAAAAAAGACATAAATATTGATAAATAAAAGAGTAGAAGAAGAAATACAATCAATCTCTTGAATTGTAGTGTTAATCTCCTCTTGAATCTCCACCAAAATGTATCTCGATCCTTTTGAATTTTTTTTGTATTTTTCTCTCTTTTTGGCTCTAAAAATGACAAAAACATATTTTAATTTTGGCTTCTTAGGGTTTATGGAAAATTTAGGGGGGTTAAATTAAGCTCAAGTGAAATTTGGACCGTTAGATCAGCTTCAAATCAAAGGTTGAAATGAAAAAAGGAAAAATTAAAAATGCATCGAATAGAAACACGACACATGGTAAGAGGGATTTACTAGGAAAATCAACGTGCTATGCGTGGCTTGGGTGGACTAGTCATAGTCAACGCAACTAAGTTAGCACTATGTGGCATGATGTGATTGACAAGTACCACTTATGTGGCATGTTGGTGGAAGAAATGGACAAATGGCGTGATGACACGTGGAAAGATCATTGATCGTGCGATAAAATCGGAATGAATCCTATGTTGACATGTGGCATGGTGCTACATCACACGATACATATACAGTTGCATGATTGGGCCTATTTATTTACATGGAATCCATGTAGGATGCCTAGTCACCTCCCCTACTTATATGGAATCCATGTGGTGTATTCTCATTGGTCATGCATTAAAATATTCATATAAAATCCAAAAATTATATTTTCAACCATTTTTACAAAAAGGTTCATATTGTAATATTTTAACTCGAAAAATACTTGAATAAAATGAGAAAATATTAAATAGAAAAATACACTAATGACTCTATTTTTACATAGTCATAACACCTCCAAACTTAGCTCTTTGCTTGTCCTTAAGTAAAGCTAAGTCTAACTAGATAAAAGAGTATGGACAGTATAATCATAAATATATATCTTCTCTTCTCATTATTTTCATATTCTTTTATTCCACATCTTTTTTTGTTAACTTCACAACACCAGCAAACTTATTTTCAATTTTATTTTCTTTTTATTTAGAGGGATAATTGATGAGTGCTCAAAAAGCACTAAAATAACCATGATTTTATGCACATTAATTGATTAAAAATATATATATTTATATGTTTTATCATATATTTATATAAATTTGTCTTTTTCGGAATCACGGGTATTTTTATTGTTTTTCAGGTATTTTGGCTTAAAAATGCAACTTAAAGACTTAAAGACTCAAAGAGGAATACTTGAAGCAATACATAACAAATATATTAATAAATAAATGGGGGAAAGGTCAACAAATATGGAAAAATTGGACAAAATGGGTCAAACAGGTCAAAAAGGAGAAAATCGCACCGTCGCGCCGCCCAGCCGCGCGCCCTGCTACTGTTTATCCACGCAAAACTGCGCGCACTGGTACTATTCATCCGTGTGCGCCCAGCTGCCTCCGCGCGCACCGACGCCCGTTTCGCCCCATTTTTCACGTGCAGCCGCCCCACGTCATGCTGACATCATCAAATGACGTCAGCAATCACTAATCCGCGTTTTTACATTTTTTCTCTCCATCCTCACCTATAAATACCCCTCTTATCTTCACTTCTAAACACACCTTCAAAACACACTTCTCTCTTCTTTCTTTCTCTCATTTCTTAGTTTTTAAGCTTTTCTTAGTTTCTTTCTTAGTTTTTAAGCTTTTCTTAGTTTGTTTCTTAGTTTTTAGTTAAATTCTCTTAGTTTTAGAGTTCTTCTCTTTTTGAGAGGAACTTGTAATGTTTTTGTAATTTATTAGCTTTTTGATTCAATAAATGGGAGTACAAATTCCGCTTGGAGGTTTTCCAGCAACGGGAATAGCATCGAAGTTCTGTAAGGATTTTATTTTCTTTACAGTTATTTTTTATGCTTAATTCTTACATGTTATATTTAATTTGTCTGTGATTAAATTAAACTATGCTGGCTATTTGTAAACATGATATAATAATAATGTTGTTATGCTTGCGAAATATTATATAGGTGAAAATTTCTAAAATGAATTGATTTTATTTTTATTTAAGATTTTATATTAAGAATGTTAGAGAGAAATATATTATTTTTCATTACAAACTTAAATCTGAAAATTAGATTTTAAGGTTTAGTTATCCGGTCTAATTTAGAGTAGTGCTATTTTATTTGATGGTACAATCGCCCGGTAGTTAGAGTGAAACTCTATTTCAAAATTTTTTATAAGAATTATTATGTGAAAATGTATTGACAACATGTTTTCAGTAGTGGTTTTAAAACTTGAAAGTTAGTACTCGGATAATTAAATTTTTATGTTTAATTTGGACACCTTGAATAAAGTTTAAACTGTCTAACCCCACCAAAGGTGGCATTTAAATGGTTCATTTTCAATCTCTTAGAAAAAGGAATTAATTTAATTAACCAAATTAGTTATCAACCCCACCCATAGGTGTTAATTGATTTGTTTAGTTAACAAAGAATATCTAACCCCACCAAAGGTGGTATTCATATAAAAAAGAGAGAATCAATAAAATATCAATTTATATCTTTAATAACCTAGATAATATGAGCAAGCATAATTAATTTAGTTATTATATCCATAAATACTCCACTATTATAAATGATAAAATTTGCATAAATATTTATTGAATCTGTATCTATGTTTATGTTATTAGATTATATTTATTGAATATGTATCTATGTTTATTTTTATGTTATTAGATTAGAAACACAAAAACCAAACTATCGTGACAGGATGTTTAGGATTTAATTTCGATTTTAAAAGTTTGAGTAATAAATTAAAAACCACATACATTCCTTCCTTAGATCGACCTTGGGAGTATACTTATCATTTTCTACGAAATGATTCTTGCACTTGCGAGAGTTTTATAAATATTAAAACCAAAGTATTGGCAAGAATCGGCGATGCCGGTTTTCGCTCATCAATAATTGTGTTGTGAGTTTTTCTTTCTTTCTTTCTTTCTTTCTCTTTCCTTTAGGGTGCATTACATATCACTTCACTCTATAGCATAAGATATGATTGCATTCTTTTCTTTTCATACAAGCTAAATGTATAAGGGTAATGGTAATGCCTATTGGTTAGGCATAAAATGTAACTCAATGATATGAAAGGTTATTTGTTGGCTTAAATAGGTAAGTACGGAATATTAATAATGGTTAGCTTAAAAGGCTCAATCGATCCAAATAAGGCTTAAATCATTTCTTTTACTAAATACTATTTAGAATTTTATCTCAAGGGATGATCAAATAAATTCTAAAATATGGTATATCTCATCAACTCGTATGACTCACCCCAAATTTTCTCTCAATAAGAACATCAAAATCAATCATAAGCATGAGCGTAAAAATTTGAATCAATCCAATCAAAACCAGCAAGCATATCATATAATTAATGTAAGTATCTTAACAAGCATGCTACATTCCTTATCCTAGTTATGACAACCATTTTCTATCATTGAGTTCATACGTTTCATATCAAGCATGCATGCATTTAGTTTCTATATATTTATCAATTTCTACCCAAATCATGATTAAAAACATCCTAAAAATGAAAACAATTCCTAAAAATTAAAATTTGTACAAAATACTAAAGAGAATGAAGTTCCCTCTCTTAAACTTAAATTTCACACTATCCTCAAAGTGCATATATAAATATGAAAAAGGTAAAAAAAAACTCTTTTAGTCTTGTCACATCACATCTATTATTGAAATGCTCAATCTTGTTGCCCCATTACTCTCCACATTTATTCACCTACAAAACAAAAATAATAAAAATATAAGTAAAATAATGTTGGCTTGCCTCCAACCAGCATCACTTTTAACATCCTTGACTAGACGGGATTATCAATTACTAAGGTACATTACTTTGTGTCCATTTACTTTTGAGTTTGCTTGGAAATAGTTTGTCTTGATTTATTCAATAATACTTTATGTTTCGATTTAAAAATATGATACTCAATTCTCTTATCATAGTATCTTTTTTTTTCTTTTTGTAATTTTTGGCATTCTTATAAACACTTCATTGTAGTTCATCCAATTTATGTATTTTCAGCATCTTTTTTACCTCTCTATTTGACTCTTCTACTTGCCCACTTGATTGGAAATGGTAGGGTAAAGGTGTAAGGTCTAAACTTTGTGTCCCTTCAATAGATGGTTTGAGCATAGATCCTATCTCAAAACTCTCCACAACCACATTAGGTATATATATGTGAGGTGTAACCTCCAAATAGTTCACACAATCAATAATATCAATCATAAATTTCATACTTTCAAAATTAAAATAGATTGAGTTATTTCTTGGTTAGTTTACTTCGTTGTTCATAGGATCATATGTAATAGTCTTACGTGTGGGTGACTCAACAAATTCTTTTAAGTTATCATTTATCAGTAACATCTATCATAAAGCATATATTAGTATTATCAATATTAGGTGGTTCAAATACCTTAAAAACATTAAATGCTACTTGTTCATCTTGCATTCTCATTGTAAGGTCACCTTTTTGTACATCAATGAGTACTCTTTGGGTTGCTAAGAATAGATGACCAAGTATGATCGGGATGTTACGGTCCTCTTCCATGTCTAGTACAATGAAATCCACCAGAAAGATAAACTTTTCTACTTTTACTACTTCTACCATACCTCAAGATCGCTTAATTGATCAATCTACCATTTGTAATGTTACTAAAGTGGATTTGGCTTTACCAACCCCTATCTCTTGAAGACTGATAATGGCATAAGATTAATGCTTGAACCTAAGTCATATAGCACTTTTCCAATATGGATGTTCCCAATTGTGAAAGGAATGTCAAAGTTACCTAGATCTTTCAATTTTTGGGGTATTTTTCTAGCAAGGATATCACTACAACCTTCAACCAATGTTATTATTTCATTATCTCCAAGCCTCTATTTCTTAGACAATATGTTCTTTAGAAATTTGACATAAGAAGGCATTTTTTCAAGTGTATCTACAAATGGTATATTTATGTACAGTTTCTTAAGGACTTCCAAGAATTTTGAACATTGCGTACTAAATTTTTACTTTGTAATCTTTGAGAGAAAAGAATAGTGGGTTTGTAGAGTTTGCTCTTTTTTGGCTGAATCATTTCCCTTTCATTGGTCTATTTATCCATTTATTCCTCCTCTAGAGTTTCACCATTCCTCAAGGCTATGGCATTGTAATACTCCTTACTAGGTTTATAATTATGTTACTTGGAATGTTATCTTGAGGCCTGTGACTTATGGCCTGGGCAAGTTTCCAAATCTGGGTCTTTAAGTTTTGAATTGAAGCTTTTTGAGTGGACATTTTTGTATTTACTGACTAGATAAAGTCTTTCATCATCCCTATTAAAGCATTTGTATTGTCCTTAATAGGTGGCTTCTTCTCTTGGGCTTATGATTGTTATTGTTATTGAAAACCTGGTAGTGGAAATGGTTGATGGTTGAATTGATTATCGCCTTGATTTTTGTTATTCTAAGAGAAATTGGGATGTTATCTCCATCTTGGGTTATATGCGTTCGAGTATGGATTATTATTTTGGTGCACATTACCCATATAGTGTGTTGATTAGTATTATTTGGGAAATTATGAAACAAATAAGCTCCACCACAAAAGATACAAGACACCCTTAAGTCTAAGACCTAGTTTATACTCGTTGTCGAGTTTTGAGCCTTCAAAAGATTCACTAAAGATGACACTTGAGTTGTAAGTGCCATAATATCATTTACCTCATGCACTCTGACTACTCTTCTTGTGGTTTTCATTTTGTCCATTGAATATTGATAATTATTGCTAGCCATTTTCTCAAGTAAATCATAAACTTGTTTGTAAGATTTGGCTAGCAGAGCTCCATTAACGGATACATCAACATTGGTTCTTATTTAAGTATTGAGACCATTGTAGAAAGTCTCTATTTGGATCCAATGAGGGATACCATGATGAGGACACTTCCTTAGCAATTTTTTGAATCTTTCTCATGCTTCATATATAGATTCTCCTTCATATTGTTGGTAGGAGGTAATGTCATTCCTAAGCTTGGTATTCTTTATTGGTGGGAACTATTTCATCAAAAATTTCTCTACCAAATCATTCCAAGTTGTAATGGAATCAAGTGGCAAAGAGTTTAGCCAAGCTTGAGCATGGTCCCGTAAAGAGTAAGGGAACAATCTAAGCCTAAATACCTCCTCAATCACAATCACACCACTGAATTTAAATGGATATCCAACTTCAATAGACAACCTGAGATGTAAATAAGAATTCTCTGTTGATAACCTACTGAATTTTCCAACTATTTGTAACATTTAAAACATTTGTGGCTTTCGTTCAAATTGATTAGCTTGAATGTTTGGCTTTATAATACTTGGATTCACTAATTCCAATATAGATAATACATATTCATTCATAGCCATATCCCTATTATCCATCAAAGGTATCTAGTTATTCAAATTTAGCTTATTATTATTTATTTTTAATGGATTAACCATTTTTTTCACATGGTTGATTACTTGTTGTTTTCTTATTGATTTCAAAATATGCTAGATTTCGGGATCCAAAGGTAAAATTTCTCTGTTACAAACTCTGCTCATACAATAGACTCAAATGTGTTTCTAATAGCACTATAAGAGATGTCAAAATTAAAAAATGAATAATTGAATAAATAAATTAAAATTATGAAATATAAATAAATTAATTAAAATTATGAAAAAATAACTAAAATAAAATAATTTCAAATAATTATAATCCCAACAACGACGCCAAAAACTTGATTGAACATGAATTGTGCGCAATATGTGACGTAACAAATAATATAATGATAAGAAAATATTGTTTCCTAATAGATTATGTTATTAGAAACTAATTTTTAAAACAAAAAAATAAAAATCAATTTTTTTTTGTGTTTTTATGTTTTAAGAAAGCAAAATTAAAAGAAATAAAAATAAATAACAATAATTAATTAACTCGGATTTAAAGATAAAAAAAATATATGAAAAAATATCTAGCAATACTTAATCTTCCAATTTTATAAACATGTGAATCACTAAAATCTCTCCAATATAATTATCAATCAATTGAATCTAACCTAACATATATTCTTCTATCAAATAAACTACACGTCATATAATAATTAACCTAATCACACTCTCATGTCAATTAAATTGCATACTACTCATTAAGTTGATCAATTATGGATCACATACATAGGAATTATACATCTTTACCAAGAAAATATGAATGTTATTTAATCAAGATAAAAAATTAAATAATTCTCTTAAATATATTTAATTACCTCTATAGATCAATTGTTGGTCAAACAACTAATAGCATAAAAATTAAATTAAATAATATAATTAAATTGAAATCATAATTAGAATAAAATATTATATCATCATATGTTGAAAATTGGGTTCATAAGACCTTAGATTAATAAATTAACTAGACATAATTTTGTTCATAAAGCTCATATTTTTATAAATAAAAACATAAAAATTGATAAAGAAATGAGAAGAATAAGAAATACAATCAATCTTTTGAATTGTAGCACCAATCTCCTCCAAAATTGTATCTCCTTTTGAATTTTTATGTATTTTTCTTTTCTTGGCTCTAAAAATTGATAATAAAAAATATGTTAATTTTGGATCCTTAGGATTTATAGGGAAATTAGGGGTTAAATTAAGCTTAGGTGAAATCTGGACCGTTAGATCTGCTTCAAATCAAGGGCTATAAAAAAATTAACAGCGTAACGAATATAAACGTGACATGTGACAATGGAGATTTACTGGGTGTGGGTGGACTGGTCGTGGTCAACATGGCTGAGTAAATGCCACATGGAATGATGTGATTCACATTTAGGGCATGTGTGGTGCATCTATGGAAGGAATGGACGAATGGTGTGACAATGCATGGCAAGATCGTTGACTGTGCGGTGAAAATCAAAAGGAATATTATGCTGACACGTGGCATGGCACTTCATCATACGGTACACGCGGTGTTGTGCGATTGGGCCTCTCTCCTTATGTGGCATCCATATGGAGTCTTCTAATTGGTATTACATCAAAAAATTCATAAAAAGTTTCAAAAAAATTCTCAAAAATTATATTTTCAACCCTTTTAACTAAAAAAGTTCATATTTTAATATTTTTAACCCCAAAAATACTACTTATTTAATAGAACGAATAAATATTAAGTAGAAAATTACAATGATGACTATTTTTATAGAGTCATCAATGAGAGTGTATACACTTGAATTCGAATGTAATCTTGACCCTAATATTTTTCTAGATTGGCTTTATAAAATGAATGATTTCTTTAATTTGATGGCATGGCTAATGTTTAGTGTGTCCATCTTGCAAAAATGAAGTTAGCAGGTGCTGTTAAACTTTATTGACCCTCTATCCAATGTCATAAATTGAAAGAATAATGTGTGTTTTCCATAGGTGCAAACTAACAGATCAATTGCTAAACTTGAAACAAGCCACTTCTAATGTTAAGGAATATATGCCTCACTTTTAAGGGCTTTAGCTTACCCAACATTGGGTTCTCCAATTCAACAAAGTCGGTTTCTTCTTCTCGTGAGACCCAAATTTAGTGTCACAATTGTCATGCTAAAGATCACATGGTTTTTTGATGCCCTAACAATACTTTAACTATTGCACGATAATCTAAATATCCACCCAAAAATACCCCATTAAAGTTGAGGTCAATGGAACACCTTAATTCATAGGTATGATGTTTACGTTCCAAGTGGTGACCAATAAAAAAATAGTGTCACACCTTAAGTCCCTTCCCTCCCCCTCGTTGAAGTCAAGTTCTTCGTATAAAGGGGAATTGATGGAATAAGGATAGCATTGTTTAAATTATTAATATTTATCTATTTAGATTTTATCATATTTAAAATTATATTTATCTTTATTTGAATTTTAGTATCTATCCAGTTAAATTTTAGAGAAAAATGTTACACAACTCTATTATATTAAGTCATTTGTGTCATTTAATCTATTAGATTAAAATAGTATTAATTATCACTAATTTATTTAATATATTTTAATATTTTATTTTTATTAAAAATTAAAATATATATTTAAATAATTTTTTATTTGAATATTATTAATGTTAATTTCTTCCTAAACAATTTTTTATTAAATTTTACTATTATTCTTGTTAAAGATTCTAATTTTAATAGCATTTTAATTACTTAACAAAAAATAATAATATTATAATAGATAAATCATTTAAATAATATAATTTATCTTTAAATGTTATTTTCTCTATAACTAAGGTACTAAATAATATATTTTTAATCTAAGTAATTAAACGATTCAAATAATATAATTTAAAATGCCTATATGGTACCTCACCTTAGATTCTATTAAGATTTTATTACATCTAATTTATCATTTATCTTTATTTAAATTTTAGTTAGGTTTAAATATATTATCGTATTTAGAATAAATATTTATAAATATGTAATGGCGGTATCATATTGAAATTATGAAATGAAATATTAGTTTTTCTCATATTGTTTATGTTCAATCTTTCTCAATTTTTATTGGTAAAATCCCTAAACCTAATTAATCTGAAATTTCCCACACCTTTGTTTATTTTCCTACCTGTTTTCCACATCATATGTACACGCTGAATATAATGAATATTTATGTATATGTTATGTAAAAACTAACCTAATTCAATTATTTACAATATATTTATGCTATTTTGGGCTTCAAATTACATATATTTTGCATCTTAATTATTATAGAATCTCATTAGTATAGCACATCGCATTAAAAATACTTAGAAAAGCAATTAATAATTTCTGAGTACCATAGTTTCAAATATATAATTACAACTTTAAAAGAATACAAGCATCTTAAACAAGTTAATTTAGGTCACCAGAGATTGTCTCCTCCAGATTTAACAAGCACTTAGTATGTAAACAAGCATCATACAGAACTCGGCTACCGGACCCATTCTCTGACAATCAAGCTAATCTTTTCTCTGGTTTCCACTAGTTAAATATTCTTAATAAGCCTTTGATTACCTCAATCCAAAAATTACATTTTTAAATTCTTATTAAACAAAAAGTTAATGATGATTGGTGGAAGAAAAAATTAGTGTTAAGGATAGAAATATAGTTTGCTATGATTGATATAGGTTGTTTTTCTTAATAAAATGGACAAAAAAAATATAAAAACATAAAATAATAAATATTTTTATAAAGATAAAATTACTTTTATAAATTAAATTTTAAAAAAAATTGTACCCTTATAATATCCTTTTTTAATGTGAGAATTATTAATGTTTGATAATATAGATTTAATGTAAGAACTATTAATGTTTGATAATATAGATTTAAACATGTATATTTTATTTAATAAAAATATAACTAAACTAACAAACAAAATAACATTATTTTATAAAAATAGAATATTACAAAATCAAGACAATCATGATCTCACGTAATCAGAAAACCCTAAACCCCACAAAGAATAAACAAGAAACTAAATCAGGATCATGTCCATTTCCACCAATGGTTTTGTTTGTTCTTTAACTCTTTTGACTGCTTTTGTCTTTCTTTCTTTACATGGGGTCATTAACTTTGGTTCAGCTTTAATTACTTTTTTCTTTTAACAAAATATAAAAGAAATACAAAAGGCCCCAAAATACATACTCCATAACATTAAAGGATCAATTTGGATAAATTACATCTTTAAGTTAATCACCCTTATACATAGAGAACACCAAAAAGAAGAAGCAGTCTATGGGATCTAGATTTCTATTCAAAAAGAGAATGAAATTTCAAATTCTGTGTTAATGTCTATTGTTACGTTCTGAAGCAATGGTTACAAGTCTTGAAACTCCTTGAGTCCAAATATCATACTCTCTTTGGTTCCTGCACTCAAATTCTACAATTCCACGCTGAACAGTTTTCAAACCAAAATAACGAAAATTCGCACCACCTTCTAAAAGGTGACGACCTGACCATGCTGGCATATCTTTGATCAACTCCACAACGATATCTGTATAAATTAAAAATTAACAAGAGATTATTAAAAGAAGTTTGAACTCACTTTTTGATCTTAGAACTTTATCCACTTGGTTAATTTAAACTGCTTTCACAAATCCCCAAATGGAAAGAAGAAAGACCCACCTCCAATTCTGTTTCAAAAATTATTAGTGAAAGACAAAAGTAATACACTTACTCTTTTTCTTTTTTGTGATGGTCCCAGCTACATGCTTGCTCTTCATTTTCAATATAACCTACAATGAAAAGAATTAAAAAAAATAAAAATAGATCCATTCCTTTCATCATACTCAAGTCTCTTTTGCTGTGGAACCTTTTACACAGCTTCACATTCATTACTAGAAAGTCGCATTAATTAGATGATGCCCAAATAATTGTCTACATATTTCAAAGCAATGAAATCAGGAGACTTTGCTTGATTAATTAAAAAGATAAACCACTCCTTTTTAATAGACTATTTTTTTTTTTTTGGTTGAAACCACAAGCCTAGCAATTGGTATTAGAACCTAATTAGCACTGCATGGATGCATATAAGGCATCCCAAAGTGAAAGTACACCCATGTAGACAGCACAAGTGACCTAAGTTCAAACTAACCATGGCTCCATGTGGGATTGCAATGGAGAAATTCCACAATAGTGTTCTAGATTCATGATGCACTCACAAGATTGATTTAGATGATGTGGTTTTTCCATTGTTTCTTACCAATCATGGATTGAGTATGGTTGACCCAATTAAAGAGGAATACTGCTAAATGGGTGACGGATCCTTGATATAAGAGGCATGATTCAAGTTTAAGAAGGTTAATGTGTTTAACAAGTATCACATTGGGTAAATATGAAAAGAAAACTTAGTATATAGTCAAAATATACTACTCATTCTAATATATTAACATTTTATTTTCGTTAATAACTCCAAGCCAACAGCTTATTAAAAGTCCCATTAATTAGATGATGCCTAGTAATTGTTTAGTTATTACACAGCAATGATATCAAGAGACTTTGATTAGTTATAGAGAGAGAAAGACTACCTGATTCATTCTGTTGATATACACAGACACTATTTTCCAATGAAGATCACCTGCATTAATCACAAAAGCAATGTGTTAATTAATTAACTATGACCAAAATCAACTTATACAAGTCAAGAACTAATGGAAAATTTAGAACTCAATATCACTAATTTCATCACGTTCATAAATTCTCTTGCAAGCTAGTCAATGACTCAATATAGTACAATTATACGTCAATTGGGTGAACTAAACTAAATCTAAAGAAATTTGAGCCAACATCTCTATGATAAATCAAGAGTGAGAAATTGGTATGTTTGCTTCTGCTTCCTGTAAACAATTTCTTGTGAAAATATACAACCTAATGGCAACAAAATTCAGAGACCATAGAAAACAAAAAGTGCAAGTGTAATTACCATTCCTGGTTCGCTTCAGCAGCTCAATACCTCTAGCAAGTAATTCTCTACTACAAATGCCAAGGAAGTTCTCCTCAGGGAAAAGTTCTCCACTGAAGCTACTATTGGAGTTACCATTACTACCATTGCCGCTCTTTCTCATTCCTTTGTCAACAGGAATAACAGCAGCTATATTCCAGACTTCCTTCAATGCCCTTGCCTTCAATGTTGCTGCACCACGCAAAGCTGCAAAATCTCACATTGAGATGCTTGTCATTTAACAACATAATCCATATTCGATTACTACAACATCAAACACAACTCAATTTTCAATTCATACCAGTTGCTGCAGCGGCAGTTAAGGTCATAATATCTCCAGCAGACCGGACATTAACAGCAGAGCTGACAACAGAAGCAAGATGTTCACGCTCAGCCCCCATGGCCTCAGCAGCTTCTACACATTGGGCAGCAACTAAAGTAGCAGCAGATGCAACGGCCATGTCAGTCTTTGCCATCTGCTCATCCTTCCCAGAACTAGATGAGGCTGCAGTGGCAGCAGCGATGGCAGCTATAGCGGAAGCAACTCCGGCTACGGAGACAGCAGCGTGGAGTTGGGCATTATGAGCTCTGGCTTCTTCTTTCTTCTTTTCTTTCCTGTCTTTAAGCCATCTGCCCACCGTTTTACCACCACCAGCAACAGCAGGGCCACCAATTGTGGTGGCTCTAAATTGGGTATTCAAGGGATTGGTTGAGCGGCAATACTGCATAAATTAAACAAGCTTGGTCATTTATGGCAAGGCCTACCCCAATTGAAGTTGGACAGTAGCCGTTTGCATGGACAAGATCACAAAAAACGAAACAAATGAGTTGGGTGTAAAAGGAAAGAAATAAATGCAGAGAGTCAGCCCTAAAGGTTGGATTGTGACTGTTGTGGGTTGGCTAAGCGTGCACCAACCATTGAAAGTATTTGGGGTCCAGATACCATTAATGAACCAGAGCAGGACAAATACCAAGAGAAATGAACCTAGTGGCGGTGTCGTTGGTTAGTAAAATCACAGAGACAGTACAGTTCAGATTAGATTTTGGGTACTCATATTGTAACATTATTATTGCCTTTGTACAATTAGCAACAAAACTGGAAATTTCGTAAAATACGGACACACCAGACTAAACATTAAGAACAAAAGCAAATCATAGAATGAGAATCGCCCACTTGTTTCTAAAAATCCATTAGGAATAACCATAGTTTAAAATTTATGATTTCAATATTGAAATGGGTTCTAAGAATGCCTAAATTTTGGTGAGGTTTGAAAAATACAAGTATAGAACCAAGTGCCAATAACTTTGTATTGAAGAAAACAAAACAACAATGTTCATCACTCTTTCTCTGGGTGTATTATTAAAGAGCGTTGGTCACATAAAAAGATAAAGCTCACCTTCGACCAGACTCTGAAATGGTCAGACGTCCAGTATTCGTGCTTTAAAAAAAATAAAAAAATAGTTCAAAAGCACACATGGGCAAGGATTGATTGCATCACATGTCAAATTCCGGCAACCGAGTCAAGAGTTTGCGAAGAAGTAGAAGAGTCAGTGGTCGGAAAAATACAAGATAAAGTTATAAACAAACCTTGGCTTCGTCCATTTCAGAGGGAGATATTGGTGGACTGTCGGTTAAGGAACCACAGCTTTGAGATCCGTTGAGGGGGCCACTACTGTGTGAGAGTCTACCTGAGGTTCTTGGAGATACCTCTCGCTGCAATAAAATTTCAGTGGCGTTGTGTCAGTTACTGAAGATTACCCAGAAACTCAACACTCAAAACAAAGCAGGCAGTAGAATCAAACAGAGCATACACGACATAAAAGTCTCTGTTTATTTCAATAGAACAAGTCTGGTCCATAACTTCCTAAATAAACAGAAAACACAAAGTATAATTTGGGCCGAAAAACAATCATGAGTTTTATGCCATTGGAATAAAAATATCCAGAGAGAACATAGAATCAACCAAAACCCATAAATAAACAGAAGAAAAGACAAAAACAAAGAGTAGAGAGACAATAACATAAAGAAATGCAAAACAGAAGAAGCCAAAAATCAACTCCAGAAATACAAACCAACAAAAAAAAACTGAATCCCAGAATTTTTCTAAATATTCCATGCGAGTCGTTTCAGTAACTTACAGACTGTGACATTATGCGTTCCATGACCATCTGAGAAGTTTCAGAAGAAGCAAACGAAAATGGATTCCCAGAAAATGTAGCACTTTCCTCAGTTTCACCGGCTAAGTCCTCTGGTATAGAACAACCACCACCAACACCTCCACCAATAACACTACTCAAAGTATTAGAGAAAGTCATTTGAGCTGGAGACAAAGCTTTAGAAACCTCCAATGCCGAAGCGCTCCATGAGCGTGAAAGGAACTCCATGGATTCTCGAGGAGTCTCCGGTGGTCGGAAAGCGGCCTGAACTGAGTGGGACCTCCATGGCTCGGTTCCCGTTTTGTCCATATGCTTTAAAGATTGGTTTTGCGTTGAACAGAGAGGTTAGGCTGCTCAGGTTAACAGAGACTCATACGGTAAACCGGAGGGCCGGCACTTTATAGAAGCAAATGGGAAACAGAGCGTGTCAGTGACTTACGTAATAATATTTTTAGTAATAAAATTTGATGTAAAATTTTTAATTAGAAATTTTTTTATTATAAAATATACAACTTAAATGATAGGAATTTGGTGAAAAATCTACATATACACCACTTTTACCACTCTTGGGTCATTTATCTCATTATTTTCTTTAAGTTTTTGTTATTTTAAAAGGAAAGAGTATATTCATGTATTCTCATGATTTGGTATCTTATTGTCTTCCTATTATTATTTAGATACTTCCTTTAAATTAAATAGCTAGGTGATTTTTTTTATTCTTAATAACAAAAAATGATAGAATAAAATGATTTAAAAAATACTGGTACTATTAATAAAATAAGTAATAATTTTTTATGCGAATAAGAATAGGCATTTTAATTAAAGAAGCCAATAATACTCAAACAAATACATGATAATATTTTCTAGAGTTATGTTACCCCGTAATTTACGTTGTGGATATATTCTTACTATTAACAATTAAAAAATTATTACTCGATCTTTTTTAAGAAAATCTATTGTGAATAATTAAAAAATTATCTTATGAATAGTGTTATTATTTTAAAAAACTATAAAATTCCATAAAATTCATTATAAATAATTAAAGTATTTAACAAAAAAATTTAAACAATATTTTAAAATATAGGAATGTATTGGAAAGTTTTTCTCTTCGAACATCGAATCAAACGGGGATAAATTGAAAATTTTCTATGGCCTTGAGACCCTTATCGGACCCTTGTGCAAGGGTGGTTAGCGAGCAATAATTTTGAGTCTATAAATAGTCAAAAATCTCCCCATTTCTCGTAGAACTTTTTTCTCAAAAACCTTCTCTCTCTAAAAAGTATTCTCGGTTTTTTGAGTATATGTTGAAATCCGTTTTGGGAATAAATATCGGAGTATTTGGGTCAAGTTTTGGGATAAGATTTTTTACTCTAATCTTTTATTATTTTTAATAAAAATATCATGCGTCATATATTGTAAATAAAAAGAAAAATCAGATACCATAAGTTTAAAATTAATGTTATAAATGTTTTTAAAAATGAAATACTCGTTATCAACATATTTATATGCATACATGGAGAATTTTGTATGTAAAATGAATATTAATTTTTGATATAAAACGAGCATTAAAAAGATTACATGGTATCTAAGGTTTTTATACATGCATCACGAAAATGACTTTTTGTGGGGAATATGCCTATATACTATCTTCTGGAGTATGATATTTATGGGCTATTAGTTGCAACAAACTATTTTCTATGGGCTATAAGTATGCATTGCATACACATGTATTCTCGAAGTTTTTTCATCAATGGTGTATTGGATTGTTGATAGCATATGAGCATTAGAGTTGGACGCCTCATTGTGTCTTAAAGTTTGATGTCTAATGGATTTCAGAGTTTGACTGCACATAAACATCGGAGTTAGATCTCTATTATGTTTCGAACCCATATGATGTTGATTTAACAAATACATGTGACATATGTATTGTGATCATACATGGGGACAAAAGAGAACCCACATACATTTTAGAGTTGGACCACTCATGTGCCCATATATTTTGGTGGCTAATACATATGGGATTGTACATCATGTATTGGATTTATATCGCATAATATATTTTATATTGTATGAGCATGCATTGGAATACTTGAAATGTATACTCTTTTGATCCCCTAGAAGCCAAAAATTACAGGTATACTCGAGTTTTGAGACTAAAATCTCATCACACTATATACTAATAAGGATTTCTTACATTCATGAAAATTTGTTAATAAATGACATTCACCATAAATTATTGTTTTTTATCATATTAATTAGAGTAAACTCCTACTGTGCTATGTGTATCTTACCTTGTTTTTCTTTTCCCTTCCAAACTAGAGTTCGTTAAGACGATCCACGACTCGATACAGAAGTAAAAGAATGATATTTTAGGTTTTTAATTTATGTATTTAATTTTGTATCCTGTACTTAGAGACAATATTGAGACATCATGCAAAGTAAATCATTTTTCAATATATGTATTTGATGTTTTCTATAATTTAAATATTCTTCGTTAAATTGTGTTTTTAAATAGGGATATCATAAATTTAATATAGATTTTATTAAACCAAACTTTTACATTTTCCTTTAAATATAATTTTAAATTAACCCTCTTCCTATTTCATGTACCCATTTTTTTGGGGCATGACAAAAAAAATTAAAAAAATGTAAATTGATATGTAGTGCGAAGATATATGTTTCTTGTCGGTACTAGATGACATCGGTTTAGATTGAGTTTGTAACTATTATTTCAAAAAAAACTTTATTATCTATCTTTTTTAAGAAAACAATCTTAAATGTTAAAACTATTTCTTTCTATTTGATCAAAAATTGAAGTTATTATAGTTTTTTTTGTTGACAAAAATGATACTAATAGGTGAACTTGAATATTAAATTAGTATATCTTAATAATATAGATGAAAATGGGTATCAAAATAATAATATGGGTGCTAAACCCATATTTTTATGTCCAATATCAAATAATATGATAATGTATCATTAGTTAATGTAATTAGGTTTACTTTCAATGCTATAAAATGAGTTATAATTTCAATTATAATGATCATAAATTTGTGATTATAGTGCTATTTGGAGAAGCCAATTAAATGATTTTGGACATTTTGGACCCAATGACGGTTGTGAGGTTAAGTAACGAATAAGGAGTGTTTCAATTCTAAGTGTTAGAAATACTAAATGATTGTATTATATTCTGTATGTTAATGATTGTATTACTCCTTCTACTTCTACTCCTTCCATTAAGCAACCTCAATAGTGATCGCCACACACGAAGTGTGTGCAATGAATACGCAAGTATACGTATCGCAACAAGTAATATAAAGATCATTTCTACAGAGATTATTTTATTAGAAACTAATTTTTAAAACTTAAAAAAATAAAAAACAATTTTTTTATATTTTAATGAAACAAAATTAAAATAACTAAGAGTAAATAGAAATAATTAATTAAATCAAATTTGGTAACTAAAAAGATATATAAGAAGGAATACTTAATCCCCTAATTTTCTAAACATGTGAATTGTTAAAATCCCTCCAATATAATTATTAATTAATTACATGATCAATTAAATCTAACATAGCATGTATTTATTTCTCAAGTAAACTACACATCATATAGTAATTCATTTAATCACACTCTCATGCCAATTAAATTTCATACTACTCATTAAGTTCATCAATTATGGATCACATACATAAGAATCATACATCTTTGTCTAGAAACTATGCATGTTATTTAATCAAGACAAATAATTAAATAATTCTCTCAAATCTATTTAATTGTCTCTATAGATAAATTGTTGGCCAAATAAGTAATAGCATACAAATTAGATTAAATAATATAATATAATTATAATTATAATTGGGGTAAAATTTTAGAACATCACATGGTGAAAATTGGATTCATAAGATCCCTAGATTAATAAATTAATTACACATAATTGTGTTCATAAAGCTCACATTTTTTATAAAGAAAGACCCAAAATTGATAAAAAAAAAGAGTAGAAAAAGAAATATATCAATCTCTTGAATTGTACTATTAATTTCCTCTTGAATCTCTACCAAAATTATGTCTTCTTTTGAATTTTTCTCTCTTTTAGCTCCAAAAAATGACCAAAATTATGCTAATGAAGGCCAATTAGGGTTTATGGAGTGATTAAGGGCTTAAATAATGCTTAGATGCATTCTGGATTGTCAGATCAGCTTCAAATCAAGAGTAACGATCAAAACAAGCAAAATTGACAATTTCAGGCAATCACAGCACGACATATGGCATCAATAATTCACTGGGAGAATCAAGGAGCGACACATGGTAGGGGAGACCGATCATAGTCAACGTTCATTGAGTCAGCAACACATAATGTGATGTGATTCATGGATATGGATGGCATGGCGCACGAGAAAAACCCGCAGAGCTATGACGTGGTGACCTGTGGCGACGGGGGTTGACCAATTTTCGAACTCAGATTGAATGTCATGCTGACACGTGGCATGCATTTTGTCCTCCTCCACGTGGTGTAACATGATTCACTCTTTATGATTGTGTGGCTTGCCCAATTAGCTCCTCTACTTATGTGGTATGACACATGGTAGCTATTGATTGGTCCTACATTAAAAATTCATAAAAAATCCATAAAATTCCAAAAAATATATTTTCGCCCTTTTTCATTAAAAAATTATATTTTAATATTTTTGATCCAAAAAATACTATTTATTGAATAAAACAATTAAATATTAAGTAAAAAGGGGTGCTTATGAATCTATATTCATAGAGTCATCAAGCAGTTAGGTGATTCCTCTGGCTTTAGCAATCATCGTAGGCAGACCAACAAGAATTTTTGTAATTATTGTCCTCGCCACATCATTGAGACTTGTTACCGTTGCAACAAATCTACTGTTGTTGTTGCTAATACTAAGCCTACTCTACTGATGCCTTCCATTTCAAATGAGTCCCAGTCTTTTGGATCCACTATCAACCTCTCCCCTATTAAACTACAGAAGATCATAACTTAGGCTATTCAAATGGTTGGTAATGCATCTCTTTCCACTACTCTTTTAATTATGCTTGGTAAGTCTCAAACTTGGATTTTTTATTCTACTTGTTGTAATCACATGACATCTTACTCATCTTTATTCTCCAAACTTGACCCTACACCACATCCTCTTAATATTCATATAGCTGATGGTTCCACTATGCATGGGAATAGTCTAGGTTTTGTTTTGACCTCTACCTCTCTGTTCCTAGGGTATTCCATGTACCTAACCTATCCTATAATTTATGCTCTGTTGGACAATTACCTGAACTAAGATATCACCTTATTTTTTACTATTCTAGGTGTATTGTGCAGGATCCAAGGATAGGACAAGATCTTGGAACCGGTACTAGGGTTGGGCGTATGTTTCCCGTGAACAATATTTATCTTCCACCTGTTTCTTATATCTTTGTTACTGCTGCAGTTTCTTCCTTACCTTCTCTCACACTTTGGCATTCTCGTCTTGGTCATGCCTTATCCACTTGGGTACAATAGTTAGCTTCTAAAGGCCTGTTGGGTTATGTGTCCAAAGATAATTTTGATTGTACTTCATGCCAGTTAGGAAAACAACAGCTTTACCTTTCAATAATAGTGAATCTATATGTAATAGTATTTTTGAGTTAATTCATTATGATGTTTGGGAACCTTTTCTTGTTACTAGTATTGGTGGAACTCATTATTTTGTTGTTTTTATTGATGATTATTCTAGTTATAGTTGGATCTTTCCTATGAAATCTCGTTTTGAAATCTTACCTATTAGTAACTTTGCAAAAATGGTTAAAACATTATTCTCCAAACATATAAAAAAAAATTGATCTGATAATGCTCTTGAATATACTCAATATGTTTTTCAAGCTCTGTTACATTCCTATGTCACTGTACATCATCTAACCTGTCTAGGTACCTCTCAACAAAATAATCAAGACAAAAGAAAAACTTTGTCATATTCTTGACACTATCCATGCTCTTCTTCGTTCTACCAAAGTTATTACCCCATTTTGAGGTAAAGCTACTCTTCGTGCTATTCATGCCATTAATCGCATTCCAAGCGTTGTCATTCATAATCAGACTCTGTATGAGCGCCTTTTTGGGTCATCCCTTGACTATCATTACCTTCGCACCTTTGGATCTGCCTGATTTGTTCTTCTTTAGCCTCATGAGCATAACAAACTTGAGCCTCGATCTAGATTTTGTTGTTTTCTTTGTTATGGTGAAACTCAAAAAGGGTATCAGTGCTATGATCCTATCTCACATCGTCTCCGTGTTTCCTGTAATGTTGTCTTTTGGGAACACTACTTATTTGTTGAACTTTCTCACTTTCGTTCTTCCCTAACTAACTCTTCTATTTTAGAAATCTTTCCATATGAGTCTCATGTTCCTTTTATAGATACTCTTGATCCTTCTTTGGACTTCTCTATTCAATCTTTAGATATTTTTGATGATTCTTCTAGACATATTGTAGATGAGTAGGTTGATGACAAGCTACCCCACCTTGAGCATAGGTCCCTTGCTCCTTCTCTGCCTAAAGATCCTCCACAAGACATTCCACCTCGCCATTCAACCCGGGTAAGATCCATTCCTACACATTTACTTGACTATCATTGTTACACTGCCTTTCCTACACTTCATAAGCTCACACCTATCGTGAGGCATCTATTGACCCTTTATGGAAGATTGCAATGAAGGAGGAAATTGATGCATTAACCAAAAACCATACTTGGGATATGGTTACTCTCCCTCTTCATCAGTCTATGGTTGGTTGTAAGTGGATCTATAAGATCAAGACTCGTTCTGATGGGTCCATCGAGCGCTACAAGGCTCATCATATTGCAAAAGATTTTACACAGTAGTATGAGTTTGATTATGAAGAGACTTTTGCTCCAGTTGCACGTATCTTCTCTGTTCGTGCCCTTTTAGCTGTTGCTGCTACTAGTAAATGGGACCTTTTTTCAGATTGATGTTAAAAATGCCTTCCTTAATGGGTATCTATATGAAGAAGTCTATATGCAACCTCCTTCTGTTGTTTCTGTTGAAACAAACAAGGTTTTTCGCCTTCCACATGCATTTTATGGCCTTAAACAAGCTCCACGAGCGTGGATTACCAAGTTCAACTCTACCATCCTTCGCTTGGATTACACTGCATGTCCTTATGATTTTGCCTTATTTCTTCATTGCAATGATAAAGACACTATTTTGCTTATTCTATATGTGGATGATATGATCATAACTAGTAATGACCTCAGTGGCATTCAAGAACTCAAGGATTTTCTTAGTCAACAGTTTGAGATGAAATACCTTAGAAATCTCAGCTATTTCTTGGGTCTTGAGATCACTCATTTCATAGATGATTTTTATATTACTCAAGTCAAGTATGCATTTGACCTTTTATCTCAAGTTGGACTCACTGACAGCAAGATTGTTGACACTCCAATTGAACTTAATGCACACTTGACACCCTCGGGGGAGGGGGGAAACCATTTTCTAATCCCTCTCTTTACAGACAATTGGTTGGCAACCTGATTTATCTTACAATTACTCATCCATACGTTTCTTATGTTATTCATCAGGTGAGCCAGTATTTGTCTACTCCACGATCAACTCACTATACTATTATTCTACGCATTCTACGATACTTGAAGGGCACTCTCTTCCATGGTATTTTCTACTCAGCTCAGTCTCTTCTTGTACTTCGTGCATTCTCTGATGCTGATTGAGAAGAAGATCCCACTGATCGTAGGTCCACTATAGGTTATTATTTTCTTCTTGTTCTTCTTTGATTTCTTGGTGAAGTAAGAAACAAACTTCCGTAGCGCACTCTAGTACTAAAGCAAAATATCATGCTCTTACTGATACCACATTTGAGCTCCTTTGGAAACAATGGCTTCTTAAGGATTTAGGTGTGTCCACATCCTCTGCTACTCTCTTTTATTGTGACAATCAGAGTGCCATTCATATTGCTCATAATGATGTCTTCCATGAACAGACTAAACACATCGAGATTGATTGTCACTTTATTCATTCTCATGCTCTCAAGTTTTTCCTCGTATTCTCCAATGATCAACTTACAGAAATCTTCACTAAGGCACTTCCACCATGAGTTTGAGGGGGTTGATTAATGTATATCTGTTAATTTATATCATATCTGCTAATGTATATCTAGTTTACTTTAGGCATATCTAGTTACTTTTAACTCATATATAAAGGCACCATGTATGTTTCTTAACATACAGAATACAATACAATCATTCAGTATTTCTAACATGGTATTAGAGCTATGTTGCTAGTCTCTATGTGCTTGGACCCTAGGCTTTACCACAATATCACTGTGACACTTATGTCTACCTTTGGCCACCATGTGGAGGAGGGCTGTTAAGTATCCTTATCCCACATTGGTCAAGAGTAAGGCAGCAATGCTGCTTATAAGCCTGGGCAACCCTTGACTCAATGAGATCTTATTAGGTTGAGTTAGGCATGGGTTTCTAACAATAAGTATCATAAATTTGTGTTTATACTGCTATTTGGAGAAGTCAATGGCGTTGAAGCCAATTAAATGATTTTGGACCTAGTAAATGTAGTGAGGTTGAATAACGAATAATAAGGGTTTATAATAGGGTGATGTATTAGTAATTGATTTAAAATAAAATTAAAGATATGAGATAATAAAATAGTTATGGAATTATTTACTAATAATAATCAATTAAATTGTATTTTACAGATTATTGTATACATAAGTTATGATAAATAATTAAAAAAATGTCATTGAATTTGATATGAGTAAACATAAAAATTTATGAAGTGGCCACTAACATTACGCATTATTTTTTTCTTGTCATTTGAGAGTGCATTAATTCAATAAAAAATTCAAAGATATTACGAAAAATCTTGGTTGTATTTAAGTAGAGCTGTCAATTCCTGACATGACACACGAACCTGATATGAACCCGATGCTCTTGGACTAGTTTGGGTTTATTATTATTGAATTCGAGTCAAAATGGATCAACTTGCTTAGATCCATTTAATAAAAAAATTGAGGCAGGATAACCTGTTTAATTAAAAAAATATTGTAAGTTTTATAAGTCTTTTATGTCTTTGTTGGCATTCCCGTGTGTAAAACAAGGAGTTTATTTTATTTTACTTAATGTATTGTTTTTCTCTGTGTAAGATTAGTTACTAAGGATCAGTAATGCAAACAAGCATTTAGTTAGGTAAACTTTGTATGTAAGTATGTTTACACAAACCACTAGGATGGTTTCATAGTGTGCATACTATGTTGATTGTTTATGGTTTTATTTCATTTCTTTTGTAGGTATTTGTGGAATATTATTTAGTAATTTTTGAAAAAAAATCACATTTTTGTAGGATTGTCTACCCCATTTGCGTATCCCTCACCTACCTTGGTTGATAAGGTTCTAATAGCTATTATCCTCGTCAAGGTAGTGGTTTATCCTCGTCGGGGTAATGGTTTATCCTCATCGGGGTGGGGTTAATGAAAAAAGATAAGTGAAGATCTGCTGAATTTTTATTGCATTTTTTTATTCTGTTTCACAAATTATCTTAAGTGTTATTTGATGTTTATGATACATGTTTGTGAGAGTGAAATAGTGTTCTTGAGTAGTGTGGGCTTAAGACATTTTTACTAGTGGGTTGTGTTTGAGATGGATACCTCATTGTGTTCACGTTACTGATCAATAGTGATTGATCACATTGTTATGTGGGGTGTTGGCTCTTAAAGAGAGTCAGATTTGTGCATTGAATCAAGTTATTACAGAGGTAATAGACGTGGGCATTAATAGGTAGTTAGGGTATAATGGTCTCGATTGATAGAGGTATTTACATTTATACTTTTATCGATCTGTATTTGTTTATTTTATTTTAGTGAATTGTTTGCTATCGAGTGATTGTCATAAAAAACTCGAGGATTTTAGCACATAGATAAGATTTCTATGTGGATTTACCTGGTTATATCATTGTGTTTTCTTGATTAGCTTATGTGTTAGAATGATATGAGTTTCCATTATGTATATTCCCAAATATGACATTTAGAATCTAATCGAAAAGCTTTTATTCTTTTCAAAGTGATTTTTTTACTATTAATCAAATATATAAAAATCTTTACATATTAAAATTTGGGTTAGCTTAACCTGACCCAATAACCTAATCCGTTTATTAAACATGTTAAATGGGTTGTGTTAGGTTGACAAGACCTTAAATAGGTCATGTATGGGTTTAAATTGACTCATTTAATCATTGGATTGTGTCTGGATTTAATCTTTTCGTGTCAGGTTGAATTTAAGGTGACCCTTTATTAAAGTAAATTTAAGGTGAAAAAATAATAAACACTCAAACTAGTTTTATGGAGAAAAATACCTCAAATAGAGGCCATTTAACTCACGTAACATTTTTACCAGAAATCATTTTACAGCCTCGCCATTTTATTAGGGTAACCAAATTGATTCAATTTTATTCACTTCCTTTCCTCTATTAGATTGTAGCCACTCCATCGTCTTCCTCTACTATCGTGTTCGTGCACTTCCTTAGTCATCTTGTTTGTCGGCTTCCACCGTTATCACATTTGTGTTCTTCTTCATTTCATTTCCTCATGAAAGAGACTTGGTCTTCTTATCATATCTCTTTTTTTCTTTGGGATGATTCCATTACCCTCTATTTTATTTCTATAAAAATATGTATGATTTTAATTTAAGAAAAGGGTAAAAAAAAAGTACTTTGGTCCATTTATTATCAAAAATGGTTACAAAAATTCATTTATTATTATACCATACAAGTCAAAAATATCGTAAAAATAATCATATTCTTGATCACGTGACTTATATGCAACCATTTAAACAGGAGCAAAATTGTTAAACCACTAAAATTATCAGCCCAAATAACATGTAATGCCCTCCAAAACTCTATGTCCTAAATCTTAAACGTGACCCAATACCTTAATTCGTTTATTAAACAAAGTAAATGGGTCGTGTTAGGTTGACAAGACCATAAATATGTCATGTATATGTATAAATAATTGACTTATTTAATCATTGGATTGTGTCTGGATTTAATCTTATCGTGTCGAGTTGAATTCGGGTCAACCCTTTATTAAAGTAAATTTAAGGTGAAAGAATGATAAACACTCTAACTAATTTTATGGAGAAAAATACCTCAAATAGAGGCCATTTAACCACATTAACATTTTTACCAAAAATCATTTTATGACGATTATTTCATCGAGTTAAATTAGGTTTCTAGCCTTGTCGTTTTATTAGGAGATTTTGTCTATAGAAGACATATCTCATCTAATAGTTTAAAAAAGAACTTAAGTATGATTTAGTTTAAAAAAAATAGACAAATTATAACTCATTGAACAATTAGCCAATCAAATTCTTCTTCTACTTTTCTAACACCATTTCACTTTTTTCTTATGTCTCCTTCCCTAATTCCCAATCCTATTTTTTTTATCTCTTCTTATTTTCTAAAAGAAAACCAAAAATAAAATATCTTCATCCAACAATTTTTAATAAATAATAATTTATTTTTATTATAAATAAAAAATAATTAAAATAATTAATATTTATATAATAAAAAATATATAATTTTTATAACAAATAACTTATCAAAATTTTATTATAAAATAATTTAAAATAATAATAATAAATTATAAAATTTTAAATTATTAAAAACTTTAATAAATAGTTACAATAATTTTTATGAAAAATTATTGACATTTTAAAAAAATAAATTATTTAAGATTAAAAAATTAAAATATAGATTATATTATAACACATATATCTAATATTATTATAATTTTAATTATTACTAAGATAACAAATATTTATTAATAATAATGTTATTTAAGTATTAAAATATAATTAATTAGATATAATTTATACATTTTATTATATTAATAATAATAAAAATTATAATAATATTACATTAGATAATATTTTCACGTAAAATTTGCGATATAATGTTATATGTTTGTATTGTATCTTTTAGAAAGTTGGATAGAATGACTTCATAATTTTTTTAATAATTTAATTATTTATTAAATATAATTATAATTATATTTATTATTAATAATAATATATTATATTATTTCTGAATTATCAAAATGATTAATATATCATTTTCAATATATATATACATATAAATTTATATTTATTTTATTATAAAATAAATTATTTTTTATTTTTTAAAATAAAACTTTAATATATGATATGATAAAAAAAGATTTGTGTATTTAAAATTAATTATAAATTTATAAGATATTATTATTTTTTTATGTTTATAATAATTATGTTTTATAAAATAAAATAAATGTATTTTTTTATAAAATAGAATTTACTAAAGAAATGTGATTTTAAATTTAAGGTTAAATTTTATTTTTAAACTAAAACAAACTTCGGCTTCTTTTTAATATAGACAAAATCCCTTTTATTAGGGTAACCAAATTGATTCAGTTTTATTCCCTTCCCTCCCTCTATTAGATTGTAGCCACTCCATCGTTTTCCTCTGCTATCGCCTTCGTGCACTTCTCTAGTCATCTTGTTCGTCTGCTTCCTCCGTTATCTCATTCGTGTGCTTCTTCATTTCATTTCCTCATGAAACAGACTTGGTCTTCATCTCATATCTCTTTTTTTTCTTTGGGATGATTCCCTTACCTTTATTTGGTTTCTTTTGCGAAATATCGTTCGATTTCTTCTGATTTTTGTTTTGTTCGATTCTTATTTTTCTTGTCTTAATTATTTTTTTATCTGTACTCATCTCTTCGTGGACTGTATTACGGTAACTTCTTTGCAAGAAATCAGTTCCATCCTCCAAAAACTAACGACGAAGGTTATAAAGACGACCCAAGCCCACACATTATTAACTACGATGAATAAACTGAAACTTACATAAGTAAAAGCGATGATTTCGATATTTGAATCTGCTTAGACGTTCATAGAATCTTTTTTTTTTCTCGGAAACCATACACGAATCTATTTGGGGTGTGCGTCTATTTTTGATGAAAAAGTGCTTGGTTTATAAGGATTCTGAAATAAAAAGAAAAGTTAAGGAGATTAAAGATTAAAGACACATTCTATTATGGAAAAGTGATACGAATGTTGTAAGCATACTTTGCTTCACTAATTAGTCTTGGATTACCTTTCGTTGTTGTTATGTTTATTTTTGTTCTTATTTGTGTTGGTTTTCTGGTTTGCTCGTTGTTATTCGTTTATAGGTTGTAGTATTGTGCTGGGATTACGAAGATTGTGGCTATACTTTGTACAAAATTGTGCTCAAATTATTTACTCTTTATTTTAGATAAATATGTACAATACTTCTGTACAAATTAATATATATTTTCAGTTTCGTATGCTATATATAATTTTGTATTGTTTATACGAGACAAATATCTATTAACTTTTAGTAGAATTTATAAATTGATGTACATATTTTGTATATTTTATAAAGTGAATTCAATATAGAGTTCTCAAATTAAAAATATTACTTAATATTATAAACATTTTGATGTTATAGGTTATTTTGTAAGATATACTAAAATTTTATACTTAAATATGTTAGCTTTACAAAAATATTTTTTTTTGTAATATAAACTTTACATAATTTTGTAAGATATAGATTAAAATTATATTGGTTTCCATAATTTTTTTTAAAACTATCACATTAAATTAGAAATGAATTTTAGAATAAATAGGTTTGAACTTATTTATATATTACTCTACTGGAACAATTGTATGTTTTAGGGTTAATTAGCAAAATTTATATAAAATGTACATAATTATAAAACTTTAAGTAAATGAATTTTGAGATAGATAAGTTTTGAATTAAAAATATTATTTGATATTAACATTTTTATGTTTCAGGCTTATTTTGTAACTTATACATAAATTGTATATAATTTTGTAAATACATTTTTGTAAGCAATATAAAATATGAGAAAATTTATAAACCTTGTAAGTTTATCGGTGATAGTCGTGGACCACCAACAATGGTTACTAGTTCTCCAGCAATGTTACAAGAGGTTGATGGTGATGGTGGGTGCTATCGAACCTTCGACGTGACATGATCTTAGTATAATTTTATTGAAGATTTGATGTAGGGTTATTTTAGTCTTTTTAACGTATAATATATGTATGTTTTGTTTAAACTATCTTTTAGATGAAAATACTCACTATATTAATTATGAACTCAATTTTATGTATAGTAATACTCTCAATTAGGGATGTGAATTTTTTTCGAATAAGGCAAATTCTTATGAGAATTATACAATGGGAGGCAAGAACGGAGACAACAAAATGCACATTGTATTCATCTGTTCCCCAAAACTATACACCCTATTTTAATAAATATATAAAAGTTTACTTTTTTTTTTAATTTTTTTTATAGATATAGTTACACTTAAAACTCAAACTAATTAGTAAAATATTTTATATTTTATATTTCATCTTTATGTTAAATTTTTATTCTATTATAACATCAATATATAAATTTTCTTTTCTAAAAATTATTTAAACTATTTATTTAAATTCTAAAAATATAAAATCTTATAATTATTTTATTAATTATAAGGATTATTTCAAACCAATTTTGTAACAGATTCTATCAATATTATTTAGTATAAAATAATTATATTTTTAGATATATTTTATTTTTCTCCCTTTCACATAGATATTATTTATCGATTTGAAATTTTTTTCCCATTATTAAATATTTATTATTGGTTTATTTTTTTATAATTTTTTATAGATTCATTGTATAAATTTAAGGAGCTCTTCAGTATAGTTTTGGACTGATAAATGGCTGGGTACTCCTTTAATGGAAAGAATGAATAACCCTTACTGGATTTGCCTATGAGTTCATTGGTGGTGGTTTACTATAAATGGATGGAGGACTTCTATCTAGATATTTCTTTGAAGATTCGATCAAAATTTGATGGGATAGGTGCAAACATAAGAACTTGGATCCTGATTTCACGTGTACTAAGATAGGAATGGCCTGTGATGCACGTTATATTTCCCTCATGATCCACATTGTTCTATCATTTGCTCAGCCAATCATCACCTATAAAAACAACCCCAATGTTTAGTATTGAACACACCAGTATCAGTTTTCTATCTGATTACAAATATTTTTTTTATTTTAAAGTTTTTTGTTTAGTTTTCTTTATGTTTCTCTCAATTTTTAAGAGTTACATATTTTATTTTTATGCCTATTTTATACATAATTTTGATTAGATTATCACAAATAAGTGGAATTAATTGGGAGATATTTCATATTAGGTGATATAAAATTGTTATTGAAATCTCGGAAATATTATGAAGTTTACCACCTCTTTTATGGAGTAGGACATATCCATCCATCTTTCTTTTAGGTATAAATTTAATTTGTATTATTATTATTTTCATTAAAAGTGTTATATTTCTTGAATTTGTTATAAATAATTTATTAATTTTAACATGTTAAGCTCACTATGATAATGTGATTTTATTTATGTTAATATGTTTGTTTAGATTATTTAAGAGAATATTTTTATATAATAAATTGAATTTATTTCTTTATTCAAGATTTCTACAAAATTTATTATTGAAAAAAATATTGACAACATATTTTTCAAAATAGGTTTAAAATATGAAAGCTAGTCAGATACATCAATCTAGATCTAATTTAGAATTATTTTCTATTTCAAGAATTTTATAAGATTTATTATTGAAAATTATATTGACAATATATTTTTCGTAATAGATGTTAAAATATGAAAGGTAGGTTTTAGATACAGGAATCTAAAATCTAACTTAGATAGCTTGAATATGAGTCTAAATTGATAGTCTTGCCAAAAACATTGATTTAGATAGTTTTTTATTTCCTTAGAAAGAAAGTATAATTTAATCCTATCAGATCCCCACCAAAAGACTTTAATTGAATTGATTAACACAGAAACTGATCCCCGTTAAAAGTATTTTTCATACAAAAAGGAAAATAAAGAATCTTAATTTATATCTTTAATAGCCTAATTGATTTTATGCAAGTATTATTAACTAACTAATATATCTCATAAAATTTCCATTAAGTGCAACATGCTTATCTATCTAATATTTGTTGAATCAATTTTATCTTTTAATTTTATGTTATTAGTTTAGAATTTTTAAGAGTTTTGTTGAATTATTTAAAACTACGTAGTTCCTCTTTAGACCGATCTTAGAAGTAGACTTTTCATTTACTATAAATGATTTATGAACTTGCAAGCTATTATTAAATATAAAATTTGTGCATCATGTCACATCTTGATAATTTATGAAAAGCATGTATTTTTCAATCATTATATTGATATGGATAGCTAGAATGATTATTGATTTAAGGCAGGAAGCACACTCTGAATTCTACATTCTCATAATTTGGTAGTTTATTCGTGAGACGGGTTTATCGAAATGTGGATCCATGCAAAATATAGCAGATGGTCTTTAAGTTCTCTGATGTCGACAGATACAAGACAACCCCGAGGGGCTTTATGGATTTTAGAGGTTATTTAGAGGGTGCCTCCTTCAGGATGGATAAAGGTAATATAGATGTTGCTTTTAGGATGTCACGCTTATCTGGTTGTGTTGGTTTTTTTGGACCTTAAGATCCTTTGTTAATGGACGTTTTTCTACCTAGCTTGTGTTCTTATATTCTTCTAAGGAAGAACTTATGGTAGCCATTCACGTAATGATGTATACCTTTGGGTGGCAGAGACTTTGGTTAGAGTCGAACTCTGGTTATGATGTCACTCATTTTTAGACTTAGTCACTATCAGTCTATGGAGATGGTATTATGCTCCACTGTTGTTGAGTCTTTCTTTATGAAAAATATGAGTTTTATGAAAAAAATTATGTCTAACTAATTTATTAATCTAGGGGTCTTATGAACCAATTTTTACAATGTGATGATCTAATATTTTATTCCAATTATGATTTCAATTTAATTATATTATTTAATCTGATTTTATATTATTAGTTGTTTGTCCAACAATTGATCTATAGAGACAATTAAATATATTTGAGAGAATTATTTAATTATTTATCTTGATTAAATAACATGCATAGTTTTATACAGAGATGTATGATTTCGAAATCGAGCGTACTTTGAGGTCAATAAGAAAACAACAAGTTGTCATCAAGAAAATAACAAGTTTTCATCCAAGTGAAATAAATGGTTAATCTATTAGAAATAAATAATAATGAGCTGAATTTGAACAACCAAATACCTTTAATAGATGATAGGGATAGAGCTATGAATGAATATGCATTACCTATGTTTGAAAGGATAATATTCAAGCAAATTAGTTTGAACTAAAGCTAGTGATGTTTCAAATATTACAAATAGTTAGACAATTCAACAGATTACCAACAAAGGATTCTCATTTGCATCTCAGATTGTTTATTGAAGTTAGAGATTCATTCAAATTCAGTGGTTTGACCAGGGAGGTATTTCAACTTAGATTATTCCCTTATTCTTTAAGAGACCATGCTTGAGTTTGACTAAACTCTTTGCCACCTAATTCTATTACAACTTGGAATGATTTTGTGGAGAAGTTCTTAATGAAATGATTCCCACCAACAATGAATGGAAATATTAGGAATGACATTACCTCCTTCCAACCATATGAAGGGGAATCTTTATATGAAGCATAGGAAAGATTCAAGGAATTTCTAAGAAAGTTTCCTCATCGTGGTATCCCTCATCGGATCCAAATGGAGACTTTATACCAAGGTCTCAATGCTCAAACAAGAACAATTGTTGATGCATCCGCTAATGGAGCTTTGCTAGCAAAATATTAAAATCAAGCTTATGAGTTACTTAAGAAAATTACTAGCAATAATTATTAATGGCCAATGGATAGAATTGCATTCACCAGAAGAGTAATTAGAGTCTATGAAGCAAATGATATCATGACACTTACAACTCAAGTGTCATCTTTGGTTAATCTTTTGAAGGCTCAAAATTTTCCAGCGAGTATAAACCAAATCCAAGATTCAAGGGCGTCTTGTGTCTTTTGTGATGGAGCTTATTTGTTTCATAATTTCCCAAATAATACTAATCAGCACGCTATATGGGTAATATGAACCAAAACAATAATCCATACTCGAACACATATAACCCAGGATGGAGAAAACATCTAAATTTCTCTTAGAATAACAATAATCAAGGTGATAATCAATTCAACCATCAATCATTTCCACCTCCTGGTTTTCAATAACTATAGCAATCACAAGCCCAAGAAAAGAAGCCAAATACTAAGGATAATACAAATGCTTTAATAGGGATGATGAAATATTTCATCTAATTAGTAATTACAAAAGTGTCCACTCAAGAGGCATTAATTTGAAATTTAGAGACTTAAATGAAGAAACTTGCCCAGGCTATAAGTTAAGACCTCAAGGTAACCTTCCAAGTGACATAGTTATAAACCTAAGAATAGAAAGTAAGAAGTATTGTAATACCATAGCCTTAAGGAGTGATAAAACTCTAGAGGAGGAACATGAGACTCAAAAGAATGAGGAGAAATAGGAAATTAACAAGGATAAGGGAGAACTAGTGGATAAAGAGAGTACTAAAAAGGAAATAATTTAGACAAAGAAAAGCAATCTCTACAAACCCATCATTCCTTTTCCTCAAAGACTACAAAAGAAAAACTTACATACGTAGTTTTCAAAATTCCTAAAAGTCTTCAAGTAGTTGCATATAAATATACCATTGAAAGATGAAATTGAGAAAATGCCTTCTTATGCCAAATTTCTGAAAGAGAACCTATATAAGAAAATAAGGCTTGGAGATAATGAAATAATAACCTTGACTGAAGGTTATAGTGCCATCCTTGCTAGAAAACTACCCTAAAAATTGAAAGATCTAGGTAGCTTTGATATTCCTTGCACAATTGGGAACATGAACTTTGAGAAAGCATTATGTAACTTTGGTTCAAGCATTAACCTTATGCCATTATTGGTCTTAAGATATTAGGGCTTGGTAAAGCCAAACCCACTTTAGTAACACTACAAATGTTAGATAGATCAATTAAGAGACCTCGGGATATGGTAGAAGATGTGCTAGTAAAAGTAGACAAGTTCATCTTTCTGGTGGATTTCATTGTACTAGACATGGAAGAGAACCATAAAATTCCTATCATTATTGATCCTACATTCTTAGCAACTTGAAGAGCACTTATTGATGTACAAAAAATGTGAGCTTACAATGAGAGTGCAAGATGAACAAGTAACATTTAAAGTTTTTAAAGCACCTAAACCCCCTGATATTGATAATGCTAATGAATGCTTTAGGATATATGATAACTTAAATGAATCTGTTGAATCACCCACACTTAAGACTATTACACATGATGTTGTGAACAATGAAGTAAACTTACCAAGAAATAACTCAATTTATTTTAATTTTGAAAGTATGGAATCTATGATTGATATTATTGATTGTGTGAACTAGTTGGAGTTATGTGATTTAATGAGATCTACCATGTTTTAGAATCTATTTGATCATCCTTGAAGAAAAAATCTAAATAGTATTTAGCAAAAGAAATGATTTAGGCCTTGTTTAGATCAATTGAACCTTTCTAGCTAATCATTGTTGATATTTTTAGTCACCCATTTGAGCCTAATTAAGAACTTTTCATATCTTTAAGCCATATTTTATGCCTAACCAATAAGCATTACCTTACACTTACACATTTAGCTTGTAAGAAAAAAAAGGTAATCATGTGTTATGCTATAGAGCGAGGTGAAATATAATGCCCTTATAGAAGCTCACAACACAATTATCCCTCTAAAAGAAAAAGAAAATAAAATTGAAAATAAGTTTGGGAGTGTTGTGAAATTACAAAAAAATAAATAAAATATGTGGATCAAAAGAACATGAAAAGAACGATAAGATATAGTGCACTAAAATATCAAATAAAAACTCAATTGTAGTTAAAAGGTGCATGAAGAATTAAAATAAAGTTAAGGTGTGAAAAGAGCCTAAATTTATTCATTTATCGACCCCCACCTAAGCCTTACATTACAAGCATGTAAATTCCTTATTGATCTTTAGTTAAGTGCATATTTATATTATTGGAGAGGGATGTGAAAATAGACTTATAAGACTTGTTCTAAGATTGAATTAATTAGCATTCTCATATAGATTGATTTCATGAGTGTAATGGATGATATCATGTGCAACACACACACATGAGTTCATTAACAAAAAACTTTGCATATCCTTGTATTGATGGAACATTGATTGATGAATATGTGAACCTCCTTGTCATAGATATGTACGACTTTTAAGTGGATAGTTTTCACAAATATGCATGTATTAATATATATATATATATGAATATACTTTCTAGTCATTTTATATAGTTAGACTCGGTTTTACTTGAGGACAAGAAAAAGGTTAAGTTTGAAGGTGTGATGACTCGTTTTATTTAATAAATAGTATTTTTAGGGTTAAAAGTATTAAAATATGAACTTCCTAGTGAAAGAATGTGAAAATATATTTTTTGGGATTTGTTTATAAATTTTCAACACAAGACTAATCAAAAGACACCACGTGGATGTCACGCAAGTAGAAGAGCTGACTAGGAAAGCCACATGGATGCCAGATAAGCAAATAGGGACAATCACACATCGTTCTATATATTGAGTGACATAGGCTATGCCATGTGTCAACACTGTATTCATTATGAGTATCACCGTACAATCAAATGTCATGCCACACGTCATTATCTTTAACAATTTTTATGTCAATCTTTATGAAAAATATGAGTTTTATGAATAAAATTATGTTTAGCTAATTTATGAATTTAGGGGTCTTATGAACCTAATTTTCACCATGTGATTTAATATTTTTCCATTATGATTTCAATTTAATTATATTATTTGATCTAATTTTTATTTTATTGATTGCTTGGTCAATAATTGATCTATAGAAGTAATTAAATAGTTTTGACAAAATTATTTAATTGTATTTTTTGATTGAATAACATGCATAGTTTTTAGGAAGAGATGTATGCTTTTTATGTATGTGATCCATAATTGATGAATTTAATAAGTAGTATGCAATTTAATTGACATAAGAGTATGATTAGGTTAATTACTATATGGTGTGTTGTTTACTTTTGCTACTTTAGATTCAATTAATCATGTAATTAATTGGTAATTATATTAAGGGTATTTTAGTGGTTTACATATTTAGAAAATTAGGGGATTAATTATTTCTAGATATTTTCTTACCTATCAAATTTTATTTAATTAATTATTACTTTTTATTTTTAGTTCTTTTAGTTTTGCTTTCTTAAAACAAAAAAACACAAAAAAAAAAATTATTTCGAAAATTAGTTTCTAATAACATAATCTCCTTGGAAACAATATTTTCTTATCATTATTTTACTTATTATGATAAGTATATTTTCATATTCATTGCACACAATTTGTGTTCGATCAATACTACGAGATGTATGATGGATCAAGAGAGAAACATCCAGGACCCTTCTTAATTTTCCTCAATAAGTGTGGAATTGTTCAGGAATACACCATGCTAGACAAACCAAGTATGAATAGTGTTATAGAGTGACAAAATCAAACTCTTAAAGAGATGGTAAGGAGTATGATTAATCATTCCTCCTTACCAAAGTCACTCTATGATTAATCATTCCTCCTCACCAGAGTCATTCTAGAAAGAAGCTTTAATGATCATATTGTACATCCTTAATAGAGTACCAAGAAAAGAAGTTTCCAAAACCCTCTATGAGCTTTGGAAAGGCAAGAAGTCAAGGATTAGGCACTTGCATATTTGGAGTTGTCCAAGGGAGGCATGGCGTTATAGACCATATGAAAGAAAATTGGACTCAGAGATGATTAGTTGTTATTTCAGTGGTTATGTTGAACGCTCTTAGGGTTACAAATTTTAAAATCCCATAACAAGATCCTTCTTTGAAATAGGAAATGCAAGATTTCTTGAGAATTTTGAGTTTGGAGTGAAAAGAATATAAATGATTTTGTCTTTGAAGAAGAATTTATCATTGATGTTGATCAATTCTCTATAACTATCGCTATTCAAGACACAGTTCCAACACTAGATAATAATGTTCAAGTTCCTATCACTAACATTGTTCCAGACCAAGACAATAATGAGATTCTTCCTTAAGCACCGCCTCTAGAACAAATTCAACAACCTCAAGAAGTGTCATTAAGGAGATTCGCTAGAGAGAGGATAAGATCGAATCTAGATGATTATATCATCTTTATCCAAGAACATGAGGATGGCATTGGTTTAATAGAGAATGATCTGATCAACTCGTGTTAAGCCATGCACAATTCTAACTCTTAGAAGTGGATTGATGCCATGAAGGATGAGATGAAGTCTATGAAAGACAATGAAGTTTATGATCTCATTGAATTTCCCAAAGGTGTGAAACCCATTATTTGTAGCTATATATTTAAAACCAAAAGGGATTCAAAGGGTGATATAAAGATATACAGGGCACGTCTAGTTTCTAAGGGCTTTACTCAAAAGATTGGCATAGACTACAAAGAAACTTTCTTTCTAGTATATTCGAAAGACTCTTCTAGAACTGTAATGGCACCGGTGGCTCATTTTGATCTAGAGTTGCATCAAATAGATTTCAAAACTATGTTTCTCAATAGAGACACTAACGAGATGATTTATGTGGTACAACTAGAAAACTTTGTATCGGGAGATCCAAAGTTTATAGTCTACAAGTTGAATAAATCTACCTATGGAGAAAATATGGTTTTGAGGGGAATGTCATTGATGATTGTGTATATCAAAAGTTCAATGGGAGTAAATATATTTTCCTAGTATTATATGTCGATGAATTTTTTCTCCCTAGCAACAATATAGGCATACTGTATGAAACAAAGAGATTTTTGATGAAGAAATTTGAGATGAAAGATCTTGGTGATGACTCTTTTGTATTAGTAATTAGATATTGAGAGAGTTACATTGATAAAGTTCTAAGAGATTTAAAATGAAAGATAGTAAACTAGGAGACACATTCATGGCTAAATGAGTCAAGTTTAGTCTCAAATAGTACGCTTAAGTTTGCACATGTCTCGACATAGCATTTATAGTTGGAGTTTTGGGTAGATATTTGAGTGATCTAAGTATGCAACACTAGAAGGAAAAAAAATTCTTGATGTGTTATTTGAGGAGAACAAAACATTACATGCTCACTTATCAAAGATTAGATAGTTTAGAGGTCAGCGGGTTCTCTAACTCTAATTTTACAGAATATTAGGATAGTAGGTACTCTACATAAGGCCATATCTTTATGTTGGTTATAGGAGCTTTCACATAAACATCTACTAAGTAGACTCTTATAGCTTCATCAACCATGGTTGTGGAGTTCAATGCTTGTTATGAGGCATCTAACAACTGGAATGGCTATGAAACTTTGTCACTAGACTACCTATGATAGATGACATTGACAAGCCATTAAAGATTTTACTGTGATAATAACTCGGTGGTGCTTTACTCCAACAATAGTATAAGCTTGAGGAATTCGAAGTTTATGACATCAAATTTTTAATTGTTATGGAGAGAGTTCAAGATAGGAAGATTTTTATATAACATATAGGAACAGATTCTATGCTAGCAAACCCATTAACCAAAGGCATAATGCCTAAGATCTTTCATGAACACACTGCTCATATGTATGTTATTTATAATAATATCTTGGTTTTGTAAGAGTCGTTTTTATGTTCTTATATTTTGATTCCAGCAAGTGCAATTAAATATTCATTCTTATAGCAATAATATTTAATATTGTGATAATATCACTACCCTTTTCATATTATATACTTAAAAATTATTTTATCTTATAATAATAAATATTATAAATAAATAAGTTTTCATTTTCATATGAAATGACCATCTTAGTCCTAATTGACACGTTAAGTTTTATTTATGATATGTACTCTACGTATCTATGTATTTCCTCACATAATATAATTCAACAATATGTGTTAAATATATCATACCTTTTGTTTTCTCTAAAATCCTAATTAGTTGAAAAAATGTAATATTTATGGCTACATATTCATTAGAATATGTATAATTAAAATTTTGATTTATTTATATTTTACTATGAAAGGGAGAAATAAAATATTACTTATTAAAATTATAAGATTAAAGTTTCAAAACTATTATACTTCTTTAAAACACAGCCATATAAATAATATTTTTAAATAATGCTTATACACTCCTACACATATATGATTACGGAGTTTGAATACATGTCTTTTAATTGTGCATAAGAAACATATAGCATTAAAGCAAGAGTTTGTGCTTTAACGAGGATATTTTGTTAATCTATTATTCCCTTAATTATTATCATTAGGATACTTTGACTTTTGAAAATATTACATCTAATCTAATCTCATTATTGGTTATAAATTTATAAAAATATTATTCAATTTAGTCCTAAATTTTAATAATTTTAATTATGTTGTTATATTTTTTTAAAATAATAAATTTAGGTTATTCTTAATGTAATGAAAATTTTCTCATAAAAATGCATAATAAATTATTTGTTTTTATTTTTAATTATTATATATTTCTAATATAAAATGATTTACAATTTAAGATTTATGTTCAACAACAACAGGTAATAATTTAATTTTTTTTATATTTGTAAATTATTGTAAATATTTGTGTACTCTGTATCTGTGTGTTGGCTTCCCATGTACAAAACACGGTGTCTATTTATTTTTATTTAGTGTTTTATCTTCCTCTATGTAAGGTTCATTACTACGGATCAGTAATGCACATATGTATATAGTTAGGTACACCTTATATGCGAGCATAATGGGGTTGCTTTTCATAGTGTGCATGCAAGGTTGAGTGTTGTGGTTTTTAATGAGCAAACGTGCGAGAGAGAAGGGACATTGTCACTAATGTTTTTGTTTCATTTCAAGTATGGGTATTATGAAAATTACTCGATAATATTTTAAAACAAAAGGTGAGATTTTTTGAAACCTTGCCATATACTTCATCACACCCTTTTCCACCACCCTTCACTACCACCATTGGCGAGGCAGTTGGAAAGGTCTATGGATAGGTGGTTGGCCGTGTGTTATAAATATCCCCATTCATAGTTTTATTATCCATAAAAATATACAGTGGAGCTCTATCACATTGACATCTAAATTTTTTATTTTTGGATCACTAATACCTTATATGTTGTTTAGTGTTATTGATTCGTAACTGTGTGTGAGCAGTGTGTCGATGGGTAGTTTCTCTTATGCAACTTTTCTTCTTATTTGAGAACCTTATTGTGAGAGTGAGCTGAGTTAAATTCTTTGAGTTCTCACATCTTATAATGTGTGTCCCTTGATGGTTTGTGATGGAATATTTATCCCACGAAGATGGTTAGTTGTTAGTGATTGAGAGTGGTCCTTATTATTCACATTACTAACCTACATTTTTAGATTACACCACATTGGGTAGTGTTAGCTTTGGAGGTGAGCCAGGTTTTTGTGTCAAACCAGGTTGTTGCAAAGGAAATAAGCGAGGGAAGCAATAGGTAGTTTCAATAGAGGTCCCGACTGATAGATGTGATGGGGACTTTATTAGAATTGCAACTATTTTATTGCATAGTAGATTTGTTTATTGCTAAGTGGTTTTCATAAGTAACCCAAAGATGTTACCACATAGGATGAGTTTCTATATGGATTTACCTTGTTATATCTGGTGTTATGCATAATCAATATGTTTGTTAGTATCATTTGAGTTTTTAGTGAGTATGTTCTAACATACTAGATGTATACTATGATTATAAAGCTTATTTGTTATATGTTGATGCATGATTTATTTCTTTTATTGTAGCATACATATAGCTATCTAATCATTGCTTATGCTGTATTAAATTAATTTGCATGCTCTTTGATTAATTGATATTGCTTCTACTTGTTATTTATATATAAGTTTGGTGTGATTCTTCAAGAGTTTATATCTCCTATCCCTAGTTATGTAGTGGGTGTTGGACTCTTTAATTAGATTTCTATGTAGTGTTTGAGTGCATGTAATGTGATGTTTGAGGTGTTTATGCATGTTTTAGCATGGATAGGAATATGTGAGGCATATCATTACTAGTGTGTTTAATGCATATTATTGTTTACATATTTGCTGAATTTTTTAGTTGCGTTTTGAATTGAGCGTGTCATTTTGTATTTTTGTTATGTAATTTACTTATTTCAATTTTGTGAGGCTTGCTAGGACGAATTAGTATAGAACTCAGGAAAAGATTCCATAGGTTGTCTTTACACCCTTGATCAAGGTGTCGGTTACCTATTTGAGTCGAAAGAATAATTGGCCTTATGAAATTGTTCCTACATATAGGAATCTTCATTTAGTGTCAAATAGGTCACCCTTGTTTAGGCTTAATCGATTGGATGCTCGATCTTAGAGCTCTTTCTACACATATACACACCTTGTATATTTATGCCTTGTGTCACTTGTGGGTGGGCTATTATTGTTCTATGAGATTGTTTATCTCCATAAACTTTTGTTATCTGCATATTTCCTATTTTTCTGTGTATGCATGTATACATATCCTTTTCTCTCCTTCTTCTTCTTTGTCTTGCACAATTTGTTAATTTTCATATTGAATGCATCTCACCTATTTTACTAGAATCTTCCTTGTTGTACCTAGTATGTGTTGTGTTGGTTCTCTATTTGTCTCCTATTGGTTTTTGTTCATCTTTTTCCTATTCTTCCTTTTTTGTGCTTTGGATGTATCTTTGGAGAATACCAAGGTGTTGTTACAAGCTTGTATTCATGAGTGTTTCTCTGTACTATGCTTGTTGTAGTTTTTCATGGACATCTATATGTCATATAGATTATTTACATATCTTTAAGACTCTTGACTTACATGTATTGATATGACTAGACTTGTGTGTTTAGTTGGTATTCCTATTGTTTGGGATTTTTACCCTTTCTAAGCATGTCTCTTGTTTCCATTATTGGAACCTAAGTCTTCTTCAAATGCTTAGATGTTTTAGTAACATCCCTTATTTCTTATCTCTCTTAAGGGTGTTTCTTGTGTTGATCATTAGTTAGTCAGTTTCCTTCCTTCTCTTGACTAGTGCTGATGTGACTGTTACCAATAATCTCTATTGAGGAAATAGTGTAATTTTTTTGCTTTTGTTCTCTCTAGAGGAAACACTGTACATGTTATGCTGACGATCCCATTTTGAGGCACATTCGTTTCTTTTTAACTTTGATATTCTTTGATGCCATCCTTATCTTTACACTTTCTTGATGTTGTTATGGTGTTTCGTGAGATTAATGATTTTTCCCTCTACTAACTTACTACATATAAATTGAATTTAATAGGGACTAATGTTGTGATATGATTGGCTTGCGTTTGATTTGGATTGAAATATGATTCTTATGACATGTGTATTCATCGAATGTTTGTATGGCTAAATGTTTTGATTTGCTACACTCTATTATATGTGCACAAGTCATAACTTTGTAAATTTGAATGGTTATCTTGAGAATTTTGTGCAAATTTCATGCTTTGATGAATTTTGTCTCCATAACAAACTCTAGAATCCACTTTTAGTGTCTCTTGAGGTGAAATCCTAAGTGCTACTTAGATTGAGAAAGGATTTAGATTTTGTTTAAATCGTTTGAACTTTTCAAGCCACCAATAATTATTTATGTCCTTATTTACCCATTTTTGAGCCATTATGTTATCTCCTCATTTTATTACAACTATATATTAACTTATGCCAAATGATAAATCCCACTTACCTTATACACCTTTACTTGAGTTTCTATTATACTTTTTGTTGAGCTTATATATTTTGGAAATTTCTTTTTTCTTTCTTGGGTTATCAAAAAATAATTAATGAGTAAAAAATGGAAAATATTTTGGTGTATAGTTCTCTTAAAAATAAAAGAAGAAGAAATAATGAAGAAAAAATAAAAGACAGGGAAGGAGTCCAAGTTAACTACCTGTGGATTTCAATTAGAAAGTGAATGTCAATTGGGAAGTGAAGAAAAAATAACCTAAATTTGAGGTTTTACTATTTGTGGTTTTGAACTCATTACTTTATTGTATCTATTTGATTAAATAAAATTATGTTCAAGACTAAAATTTCATATCTCATCTACCCATACCTTAACCTATCATTACAAGATTTAAAGGACTTATTGATTTCAATCTATGTTGACACTTACATTAGTGGAGAAAAGGGCTAGATATGGACTTATAAAGTTTGGCACTACTTGAAACTATATGTCTAATTTCATGGTTCACATGGGCTTTTCTTCAAGTATATAGAGTAAACAAGTATGGTATAGCACACACAATCATACCCTTACATGAATGCATTATGGATTGATAGCCATGTGAATATTTATGTTGAGTATATTAGTTAATCTAAATGCCCTCTATTTGAAACCAATATTACCTATAAGTATGAATGTCTTATTAATTGTTGGACATGGAATTGTATATAACCGTTCATCTTCATCTCCTTATTTCATTGTAATGAATTGGTTTCCTTGTTGCCATCCACGTTCTTTTTCTTCGTGACTAAGTCTTTATTATTTTTAGTTTCTCTTCAAACTTCATTAAGTTTACATTATATATTTTACTATAAAGGTTTTGGGATTTTTATGATTTTTTTTCCTATAACTAATCTTATTCATCGTAGTTCAATAACTTCATATTGTTGCTTTATATTAAGTATATTTATTGTTTATGGGATATTTCATGCATATATTGCTTCTAATATTAATATATTAATTTTTTTATTCTTTGATATTTTTATGGATTTTTATATATATTTCTTCTAATTTTTTTAATCTTTTTAGTTCTTTGCAATTTTTATGATGTTTTTGTTTTACTTAAGGTAAATGATAATTGTTATTGTGTGTAAGTACACATTTGCAATATGTTAAGCAAGCTAGCCTAGTGCAAGTTTAAGAAGAGTTAGTTACATAGGCTTCATATGTATGTATAAGGCATTGGCTCTCTGATTGTATAAATACCAAGTTGTGTAACATAATTAAACGGGAAAGTTTACTACTCAGTTTTGAGTTCATTTCTATACATTATTTCGTGAATGGTATCAGAACATAATTGATCATATGGATCTTGAATGACAAACAAGAATAAAATATCTTATCTTGATATTGTGTCTTCTTCACCGATTAATTCTGCAAATTCAAATCAGATAAATGTAGAGGTGTTAGATGGATCAAATGCCTCACATATTCTTCGTGGTTCTGGTACTCCCATTCTACCTCAGAAAAAAAATTTCTCCGTCAATCTTATCAGATGATTATGTGTAAGGTTTAATTTCCTTACCTCCTACCTCGATTTCAGTTTATGTGAAACTTGATTATGATAATTACTTAATTTTGAAGGAACAAATGGAAATGAATAAAAGACCTAATTTAGTAGTTACTTGCATCTAATAGAAAACAAAGGCAAAAGTAGTATGTTTAATGATTAAAATATATAGTTTAAAAAAATAAAATAAAATGTTTTTTAATAGAAAGAATAAAATAATCCTAAATCTAATTAGTTTACATATTAGAATTTAAGATTTATACTTTAAGATTTAGGATTTATGATTAATTGTTTAGGTTTTATGGTTTAACAATTAATAAATGGGTATTATTAATAAGTCAATAATTTTCTTCTTCTTTAAAATATGTATTCTAATTTTTAACTTTTTATTTTTGTTCATTTTATTTTTTATAGTAAATAATACTTATATTAGTCTTGAATCTTATGAAAAGTTATATTGTAGCTTATGGGCCTATTCAATCAAAATTTATCAATAGTAGGCAGATTTTAAATCCTTCCTATGTTAATTGGACTCATCTTAATTCCATCTTTAAGAGTTGGATGTTTAGTAATGTGTCCAAAGGAATGAACTCATATGTTGTGCATAAGATTGAAGAGTTTCTTTTTTAATTATGAATCTAATTAGAGAGAGAATGAGTCAATAGAAGATCAATGAAGACATGAAAAAATAATTTTTTGCAAAATTGTCAGAGATGCAATTGCATGTAAATAAAGTAATGTAAAAAATATAAAAATTAATACACAATAGTTTTAGGTGGAAACAACCTAGGTCACACCAATGACCCAAGAGGAAAACGATTAGTCCACCAAAGTACTTAACTATCCACTATGAAAAATAAGGTCCAATTAGAATTCTAGCACTACTACTAAAAGAGGTATTAAAGTCGGTTAAAAACTGACATTAAACCAATTTAAAGTTGGTTCATTGAACCGAATTTAAATGAAATGACTTAAAATTTAAAGTCGGTTCACGCGATGAACCGACTTTACGTTTTGAACTGACTTAATTTTTTTTTAAAACCAATTTACTCATTTTCTATTATACCCAAATTAAAACCTATATTCGATCACTAAATAATAGTAGAAAAAATAAAATCAGTTTAACAAATAGTTTAAATAATAGAATTAATTGAAAAATAAAATATTAATTAATAGTAAAAAAAATTACCATGGTGTTGTTCTATGTTATTCAAGATCATCATATTTTTCTCCTGATGTTATAATACAAAAATCTATATACATAAATAATAACACATAATAACATAAATATAAAAATTTATATACATAAATAATAACACATAATAACAGAAATATAAAAATTTATATACATAAATAATAACACATAATAACAGAAAAAAATATGAATAATAAGTGCGTAGAATTAATAGAAATACTTACAAGAGTAAATGAAGTGACTAAATGAAGGAAATGAGAAAAAATTGTGTTTTGTAAGTGAGAAATGAGTATAATTTTTTTGAGTATTTTGCTCAAAAAAATAGGGGATCTAAAAGATTAGTTAGAGAGGAAGAAAACCCACTAACCGGCATTGGAATTGGTAGTCGTAGGTGACCGAAAAATGAGAAAGAGTGGAGGAGAAGTGGAAGAGGTTTTGGGTTTTTGAGAGTTATACAATGCTTGGAATAGTTTCTGTTTGGGGAAGAAAGAAGAGAAAAGAATTTATCCATGTGTGTAGCATTGGTTGACATGTCGAACTGACGCTACACGTGGATGTAGCGTAAGTTGACACCTGGAACCAACGCTATGTCCACGTGTAGCGTCAGTTTAACACATCAATCGATGTTATGTCCTACGTAGATAGTGTCGGTTCTACAACGAACCAACTTTAAATTCATTAAAAGTTGGTTTTTTCCAAAAACCGACTTTACATATCGACTTAAATACCCTTTTTTTATAGTAGTTCCACAACACACCAAGGTAATGCTCCCAAGTAATCTACTTACAAACAGCTACTTACATAATAGTATCTACAAGAAAGGTGTTTGAATCCGGACCAAATTTTTGATAATTTGAGTCATACAAAAAATCGAACACCTACAACCAGTATCCGAAACATTAGCACAATAATACAACTGAAAGTATGTGTCTTAGAGTAAATTCAATAATAAATAATCCTAATTAGATAATTTAACAAATATAGCTTATAAATAAAAAACAACTAGAAACCTTAGATTAATCAATTTTAAGCACAACATCATAAATATTGTAGGCTTATTAATCTATCAAACACAACTAAAAATACTTGATAAACTAACTCAATGAAAAAAACTTACTTGAATAATTTTTGTAAAACAAAAGAGAGAAAATAAGATGAAAAGAATAATGCTCAATAATGCTCTCATATAGTTAACAAAATTGTGAACCAATGGTATAATTAAATAGTATGAGTAGAAACCCTAGGTTAGAAGTCTATTACAAATCTATTCTTAAAAATCTTGAAAAGTGCTTTAAAACATAAGGACAATATAGTAATAAAATAAATTGGCAAGAGTAAAAATTTGGTAAAAATTGAAAACCTGGCTCCTTGATCGATTTAGAACTATGTCAATCAATCAAACATGTCCGATCGATTGATCTAGTGAAACAATTAATTCATTTCGAAATAAGTGGATCGATTTACTCATTAATCTCGATTGATCTAGTGCTCAATGGATGGAGTATTAATTCTTCAATCGATCTAACATGTAAAAATCAATCAAACTAGGTAATTAAGATTGATCGATCTAAACATGGCTTGATCAATCCTGTAACATATATGCACAACATTCCTATGTGTCTAATATGAAATCTACCGTGCATGGAACATAAATATATTTAGGATGTGATCCTTGGAGCTCAATAGTTTATTTGACTTGAAAATATTCTTAAAATACACAATTAGAAACTAAAATTAAATTCAAATTATTTATTCACAAATGTCGCCAACACTTATAAAACTTACAAAATATTTCCTTATAGCAATGGAATGAGTTAAAAAATGTTGTTTTTATTCTAGTGCTCAAACTAGAGTAATAGAATTGAGAGATCAGTTACAAAATCTTAATAAAGAAGAAATGTTTGTTTATAGTATATTAATAAGCTAAAAGAATTTCATATATTCTTGTTGCTATATGAGAGCTTGTGACTAATACATATATGTTGTTGTGTATGATTGGAGGTTTAGGACCTTGCTATAATTCCTTTGTTGCTCCTTTGAATATGAGATACATTAGGCCATTTCTAAGCACGTTGCATTGCTTGCTTGAGGGATATTAATGCATGTTACATAAATTAATAGTCTAGTTTTCATTATAATAAGTGTTTCAAACTAATGTTATACCTTTCAAAGAAAACAATATCTCTTACGGAGGCAACCAAAATAATAGCAATAGATCTTCAGTCAACAATCTTGTTGGAGTGTGCAACAATTTATTCAAAAAAATCAATCTCAATGATCTCATGGTGGTGCTAATAAGAAGAATTTGAACATTTTCAAAAAAAAATAATGGTAACTATAAGAAGATTCAACAACCATTAGCTATGGTTGCTTAGGCTTCTTCTAATGAACAAGTACTTTTTAATTCATTTTCTTGGATATGGATGCTTGATACTTAGTCATCACATGACATCTGAGAGCTCTCAAGTGCCTAATGATAAACCTTATCTTGGTCATGATGGAGTTTTACAAGGTAATGTGCTAAATTAACAATATCTAGTGTTGGTTTTGGGTCTTTTACAACTCATAATCATCAATGCATGTCATACTTAACTGATTTTTTGCATACATTGCATACCATTACAAACTTGTTGTCATTACACAAATTGTTTTCTATTAATAATGTCTCAATTGAGTTTTTACTCATCATTCTTTCATGTTAAGGATTTGGATACGAGGAAGGTGATTCTTTGAGGTAACAATGATAAAAGAGTCTATGAAATTCATGGTCTTGTTTATGCTTCTAATATGCCTTTATATGTACATAATAAAACCCAATTAGTTCATATCACTTTCAAGGCATCATTGGAGACTTGGTATGATTGCATGCGAAATGCTTCTTTTTGCAACTATTTAAAAAATTAATTAAAAATAAGCTTATGCTTCTATAACTTGTCTATCTAAAGATTTGTTTTGTAAGTTTTATCATTTAACTAAGTCTCATGGACATCTATCTATTTTTATACTTGTTAAGGTAAATAATATTTGTTATTGTATAAGTATACACGTGATGAATGCTAGTAAAATAAAACTTGTATATTACACACATCTATTTAATTCCAATGAGCCCCGTAAAATACCGGATGAGATGCTTTTTATTAAATAATTACTTTAAAATAATAATTTAAAGAATTAATTAAATATATTTTTAAATCAAATATTATTTTTTATAGTTAAAACCTTGATGAATAAGTCATATCTACTAAACCATCGAGTGAATCAATCTATTTAATTATAATTTTGCCGTAGTAACTATAAACTTATAAAAGAAAAAAAATATTAACATACACTTTACTGAAAATGTATCATAAAGTAACCTTCTATTTTTTTTTCACATTTGTTCTACCATTTTGTACAGGACAAAATCATAGAAAAAGAATAATTTGTACTACTATGTTTTAGGGATGGCATAAAATTGACAAAGTATTAATATCAACTATTAATGAAATTCTATTTTCTTAAAAATATAATATCAACCAAACCGAACTGAAATTTTTGGTTATGAATATGTTGCCAGGTTTAATTCAATTGGACACTCAATAACTGTTTAGTGTTTGCAGGTTTCAATTTGAACACTGTAAACTTTCCAATGTATTATTTAAATATTCTTCAAAATTTATTACATTTTTCTTATTTATATTTCAAAATTTCATCATATTTTCTCAATTTCATACATTGATGCTTAAATTGTATTTCTTCTTAAAAACAAGTTGTCTAACTTGAATATTAGCTAAATAAATTAAACTTTTTCATTTAATTATTTAATTTTTATTTCCCTTCTTTTCTTATTTAATTTAGAGCTAAGACGTATATTATGATAAGTTTAGATAACGATGGTTTGAAAGTTATTAAAAAATATGATTTATTATTATTATTATTATTTTTAGATTGATCAACTAAATATTATATATAAATCACATAAACAATCTAACCGAACCGATTATATAGCTGGGTTGGTAACTGATACGAGTATAAGTACGCATGGACGCTTAGCGCAACACGTGGGCACATGAGGTGTAGAAAAGGAACCACGTACGACGCTGAAGGCAGAGACAAGGCTCGGCAGAGGAGAGGACCAACCCAAACCTTTAGAAAGATACTCTCTCGACAACCCTTCTAACAACACGTAATTCCTGCTATCCATTCTGTTACTTTCCTCCATTTCCCTTTCTATTATTTCTCACGCTGTAATCTATAAGGCTATATATAGCCGAGAAACTATGGAAATGATATAAGAAATATATACAATTTACCTCACCTTCTCTGTGTTCTTCTTCTCCCTCCTTATCTTCTAAAAATTACCGTAACAGTGGTATCAAAGCCAATTCAAGCCATGGACGACCGAAATCGATCTAGCACAGAGACCTCTGATGAGGAATCTAATTTATTCATGTAATCTAAGTTCAATTCAGAGCGATTCAATGCTATCCTACAAGCATTGCAAGCTGAGGTTATAGTTCTACGTACAATTCACAGCTCGCAGCTCACTGATGGGCAAAACCGGCATCACCGATCCTGCCATTACTTTGGTTTTTATATTTATAAAACTCTCGCAAGTGCACGAATCATTTCGTAGAAAATGATAAGTATACTCCCAAGGTCGATCTAAGGAAGGAATATATGTAGTTTTTAATTTATTATTCATACTTTTAAAAATGAAATTAAATCCTAAACATCCTGTCATGATATTTGGGTTTCTGTGTTTCTAACCTAATAACATAAAAATAAACATAGATACAGATTTAATAAATATTTATACAAATTTTATCATTTATAATAGTGGAGTATTTATGGATATAATAACTAGGTTAATTATGCTTGTTCATATTATTTAGGTTATTAAAGATATGAATTGATATTTATTGATTCTCTCTTTTTTATATGAATACCACCTTTGGTGGGGTTAGATATTCTTTGTTAACTAAACAAATCAATTAACACCTATGAGTGGGGTTGATTACTAATTTGGTTAATTAAATTAATTTTTTTTCTAAGAGATTGAAAATGAACCATTTAAATGCCACCTTTGGTGAGGTTAGACAGTTTAAACTTTATTCAAGGTGTCCAAATTAAACCTAAGAAATTAGTTATCCGAGTACTAACTTTCAAGTTTTAAAACCACCACTGAAAACATGTTGTCAATACATTTTTAGATAATAATTCTTATAAAAACTTTTGAAATAGAGCTTCACTCTAACTACCAGACGATTGTACCAACAAATAAAAGAGCACTACTATAAATCAGACCGAATAACTAAACCTTAAAATCTAATTTTCAGATTTAAGTTTGTAATGAAAAATAATATATTTCTCTCTAACATTCTTAATATAAAATCTTGAATAAAAACAAAATCAATTCATTTTAGAGATTTTTACCTATTTAATATTTCGCAAGCATAACAACGTTATTATTATATCATGTTTACAAACAACCAGCAAAGTTAAATTTAATCACAGTCAAATTAAATATAACAAGTAAAAATAAAACATAAAAAATAACTGTAAAGACAATAAAATCTTTATAGTACTTTGATGCTATTCATGTTGCTGGAAAACCTCCAAACGGAATTTGCATTTCCATTTATTGAATAAAAAAACAAATAAATTAGAAAAACATAATTAGTTCTCAAAAAGAGAAGAACTCTAAAACTAAGAAAAGCTAAAATCTAATAAAAACTAAAAAACTAAGCAATGGAGAGAAAGAAAGATAAGAGAAGATGTGTTTTTAGGTGTGATTTGAAGTGAAGAGAATGTGGGTATTTATAGGTGAGGAGAGGAAGGAAAAGTGGGTGAAAAATGATTAAAAATGGAGAAAACGCGGAGTAGTGAATGATGACATCATACTGCTAACCTCATGGTGATGTCGGGAGAGTTGGCGTGCGCAGATGGGGCAGCGACACATGCAGATGGGCGCAGGCACACGCGGACTAGAGTAGGGACGCACGGAATGGAGCAGGAATGCATGCGGAATGGAGAGAAGGCACGCGCGGACTAGGCATTGTGATGGCGTGGTGCACGCGTTACTGGGCGCGCTGCGCGTATTGGCCGGCGCGGCTGGGCGGCTGCGTGCACGATTTCCTCTTTTTTGACCCATTTTGTCCAATATTTCCATCTTTTTTGAATTTTTCTCATTTAATTTATGAATATATTTGTGATGTATTACCTCCAGTATTTCTCTTTGAGTCTTTAAGTTACGTTTTTATGCAAAAATACCTAAAAAACAATAAAATACCTGTGATTCCAAAAAGATAGATTTATATAAATATATGATAAAATCATATAAATCTATATATTTTTAATCAATTAATGTGCATAAAATCATGGTAATTTTAGTGTTTTTTGAGCACTCATCACTCACCACCAACAACCTCTCTTGGAAATCAGAGGAGTACATTGCTTGAGACCTTTGAGAACCATAAGGCTACACCTACTGTTTCCTTCACGACAAGCGAACTACAAACCACAGAACTATAAGAGTTGCATTTCTGGGTTACAAGGAGAAGGAATGAGGGTTTATATAAAACCCAAGCCGAGGTTTTGTGGATCAATTGGACTCACAAAATCACCCTATATACCAGCCCACGAAGCGAGCTTATATCGTATACATAGTCGGATTCCTTCAAATGGGCTTAGTTTCAAGCCTTTATGTGAATCCATAGACCCGACCCACAAAGAAATGATCACTCCATATGATAATATTACTGATGAACGAAAACCGGCATCGCCGATTCCCGCAAATACTTTGGTTTTAATATTTATAAAACTCTCGCAAGTGCACTTATCATTTCGAAGAAAATGATAAGTATACTCCCAAGGTCGATCTAAGGAAGGAATGTATGTGGTTTTTAATTTATTATTCAAACTTTTAAAAACGAAATTAAATCCTAAACATCCTGTCACGATAGTTTGGTTTTTGTGTTCCTAATCTAATAACATAAAATAAACATATATACAGATTAATTAAATATAATCTAATAACATAAAAATAAACATAGATACAAATTCAATAAATAATTATCTAAAAATAAACATATATACGGATTCAATAAATATTCATGCAAATTTTTATCATTTATATTAGCGGAGTATTTATGGATATAATAACTAAATTAATTATGCTTTCTCATATTAACTAGGTTATTAAAGATATAAATTGATATTTTATTGATTCTCTCTTTTTTATATAAATACCACCTTTGGTGGGGTTAGATATTCTTTGTTAACTAAACAAATCAATTAACACCTATGGGTGGGGTTGATAACTAATATGCTTAATTAAATTAATTCCTTTTTCTAAGAGATTGAAAATGAACCATTTAAATGCCACCTTTGGTGGGGTTAGACAATTTAAACATTATTCAAGGTGTCCAAATTAAACTTAAGAATTTAATTATCCGAGTACTAACTTTCAAGTTTTAAAACCACTATTGAAAACATGTTGTCAATACATTTTCACATAATAATTCTTATAAAAACTTTTGAAATAGAGTTTCACTCTAACTACCGGGCGATTGTACCAACAAATAAAAGAGCACTACTCTAAATTAGACCGGATAACTAAACCTTAAAATCTAATTTTCAGGTTTAAGTTTGTAATGAAAAATAATATATTTATCTCTAACATTCTTAATATAAAATCTTGAATAAAAACAAAATCAATTCATTTTAAAGATTTTTACCTATTTAATATTTCGCAAGCATAACAGCGTCGTTATTACATCATTTTTACTAAACAGCTAGCATAGTTAAATTTAACCATAGACAAATTAAATATAACATGTAAGAATAAAGCATAAAAATAACTGTAAAGAAAATAAAATCCTTACAGAACTTCGACGCTATTCCCGTAGCTAGAAAACCTCCGAGCGGAATTTGCACTTCCATATATTGAATCAAAAATCTAAATTATTACAAAAACATTACAAGTTCCTCTCAAAAAGAGAAGAACTCTAAACCTAAGAGAATTGAACTAAAAACTAAGAGAAAAAACTAAGAAAAGCTTAGAAACTTAGAAAGAAACTAAGAGAAACTAAAAAAGAAATGAGAGAAAGAAAGAAGAGAGAAGTGAGTTTTTGAAGGTGTGTTTTGAAGTGAAGGGAAGGGGGGTATTTATAGGTGAGGATGGAGAGAAAAAATGAGTAAAAAAATGTTAAAAAAATATTAAAAAATGTAAAAACGCGTATTGGAATTGCTGATGTCATCAATGACGTCAGCATGACGTCACAGGGGCGGCTGCACGTGAAAAATGGGGCGAAAACGCGTTGGGCGCGCGGAGGGGGGCTGCTGGGGCGCTGCGCGCGCGGAATGGGGCGCTGGGGCGCGCGCGGCTGGGCGCTGGGCTGCGCGCACGGCTGGGCTGCGGCGCGCGATTTCGTCTTTTTGACATTTTTGACCTTTTCGACCCATTTCGTCCGATTTTTCCATGTTTGTTGACCTTTTCTCACTTATTTGTTGATATATTTGTGATGTATTGCTTCAAATATTCCTCTTTGAGTCTTTACATTGCGTTTTTAAGCCAAAATACCTGAAAAACAATAAAAATACCCGTGATTCCGAAAAAGAAAAATTTATATAAATATATGATAAAACATATAAATATATGTATTTTTAATCAATTAAGGTACATAAAATCATGGTTATTTTAGTGCTTTTTGAGCACTCATCACAACCCCCAACCAGCTTCTTGCTAGTCTCTTAGCAAGAGAAGCGATAAAAGCTAAAAATTAAACTATCCTAAATCACTTTCGTGGATTGAAACGGTTGCATTTAGCCTATGCAACAAGCCGTTAAACCTCTAGGTTGCCCTAGTGGACGAGTTTGAGTCTCGTGAGGGTTTTCAGTAATGATACCCACAAACATTGAACTAAATGTAAAGATAAAAACAATCAAATCAAAAATTAAAATTACAACACAATCAAAAATTAATTTAAGAATAAAAGAACACAACATATCACAAAAATATCTCATACTTTTTAATCTCCTTTAAGATCATAATTAAAATCTCAAGCATAAGTTATTTTAATCTCTTTAAACAATCATGATTTTATTACAATAATTAGTCGAAAATCATTTTCATATTTCATTTCAAAAATGTATCAATTTAATTTTTACCCAATTTCAGTGTCATGAATCAGTATTCGCTTCGACTCTATTCCTCACAAGTCAATACTCTCAAAGCACTGAATCCTATGGGTTCAAACACTCATACTAATTTATATGCGAAAGAGTTGATGTATAGAAATGAACTAATATGTTCGCATATGTATAAAAAATAAAGGCTCAAAGTGTTATTTTAACATTGATCTCATGAAAGGAATCGAATGTATAAATTATAAAGATATCATATACAAAAATTATTTTTATGCATAAATCAAACTCATTAAGAAAGAATTTCAAGATATATGCTTTTACAAATGAAGAAATTGCAATGACTTTTTAGGGAATTACTTCCTATATCTTTCTTTTGTAATTAGCCTTTACTCACAACTTTGTAGGCAATGTGGGTTATAGTATGTAGATGATACTATTTTTTATCTCTCTATTTTTTATTTTTTTTTTGCTAGATATTTTTCAATATATGTATTTTTTTAGAGAGTCAACCCATGTACAGATTGTACATTTTTTTGGATTTTGGTGAGTGGTTAATTTTGTGTCTTTTCTGTTTGATCTTGGTTTAGGTAACCCCAGATATGTCTTTTTGTTTTTGTAGCAGTCATGCATGAATGAGATATAAGCATATACTATCAATTTCTACTCAAATCGTTTAATCTAAACAAAAAATAATAATCAAAAATATATGATACTCTATTAAGATGAAAAAAATTCATACATTCAATGCTAATACCTATAGAGATCATCTAAACTTTTTGAATAAATAAGAAATGTGTTTGGAGTAGAAAAAATATATATTTCACTCTGAATAAAAGAAATTAGGCTCAAATTATATCTCACAAGGGTAGTCTCCACTAAAACAAAATTCATAAATACCGATTTTGGGTTTAATCTAATTTCCACATTTTATCAAGAAATACTAGTTATGACAAAAACTAACTAATTATCAAAAATAATTACACAATATTTCATGATATGTTTTCAAAAATTAATCTAACAGTACCAAAGACTTAACTATTTACTTAAATTTGATTTAAAGAAATGATAAATTTTTGTAAGAATTTTTTTTATTTTTATATTTTTATATATATAGCATGGTAACTTTTCACCACCCCCAACCTAGAACTTACATTGTCCTCAATGTAACAACTGCAAATTAAAGATAAAGAGAAAAGAGGAGAAAGATTACCTATTTCTTGAGAATGTGTAAGTAGTAATGAAGAAATGCAGGTGCATCCATCATATTCATCATTAAAGTGTATACAGACAGATCGCTGTGAACTTCTAACATCTCAACAAATATTTTAGTTTTAACAAATTTAAAAATTATTCACATACAAGTAAACTAAAATAAACAATAAAATTAAGTAAATAAAACAAATAACAATAAAAAAATTACCTAACATGATGGGTTGCCTCCCATCCAGCGCTTAGTTTAACGTCTTAGCAAGACGTATCTTTTTGGTGCTAAGGGTTACTCAGCCAAATGCAATCCATTTCAGCAATGTTGTTCGGTTCTTCCACATAAGGCTTGACACGATGGCCATTAACTTGGAACGTTTTTTGTGTCTTGGAGTCCAATAGTTCTACCACTCCATGTTCAGATACCTGAACTATTTTGAATGGTCCATCCCATCTTGATCTTAGCTTTCCTGGAAACAATCTCAAACGAGAGTTAAATAAAAGAACTTTCATTCCAGGGTGAAAAGTTTTAGGAACTAGCCTCTTGTCATGATAGCGCTTAGTACGCTCCTTGTATAATTTGGCATTCTCATAGGCTTCATTCCTAATTTCTTCCAACTCATGAAGCTGGAGTACTCATTTTTCACCTGCTTTATCTAAGTCCATGTTTAGCTCTTTAATTGCCCAATAAGCCTTGTGTTCAAGTTCAACTGGAAGGTGGCACGCTTTCCCAAAGATTAACCGGTAAGGGCTCATCCCAATAGGTGTTTTGTAAGCGGTGCGGTATGCCCATAAGGCATCATTTAACTTAAATGCCCAATCCTTCCTTGAGGGACGCACAGTGCGTTCCAGTATTCCCTTAATTTGCCTATTACTTACTTCCACTAAACCGGAAGTTTGAGGATGATATGGAGTAGCTACCTTATGTGTGATGTTGTACTTGTTTAGTACTCCATCAAAGAGTTTGTTACAAAAATGGCTACCTCCATCACTTATTATAGCTCTAGGCGTTCCGAACCTACTGAATATGAAATCTTTCAAGAATTTCACAACAACATTAGCATCATTGGTTTTGGTGGGTATAGCTTCTACCCACTTGGACACATAATCCACAGCAACCAAAATGTATTGAAAACCATTAGATGGGGGAAAAGGACCCATAAAGTCAATCCCCCATACGTCAAAGAGTTCAACAACTAAATTAGATGTCAAAGGCATTTCATCTCTTTTGCTTATGTTTCCTGTTCTTTGACATCTATCACATTGTGCACAAAACATATGAGCATCTTTAAAAAGAGTGGGCCAAAAGAATCCAGACTGTAATATCTTACGGGCTGTCTTTTCACCTCCAAAATGACCCCCACAATGAAGTTCATGACAAAAAGTCAGAATGCTCTTATGTTCTTCTTCAGGTACACATCTCCGGATGACTTGATCTTGACCAATCTTGTATAAATAAGGGTCATCCCAGAAATAGTCCTTAATAGTTTTAAAAAACCTTTTCTTCTCCTAATATGAAGTGTTAGGTCGCAAAACACCAGTGGCAAGATAGTTTACAATATCAGCGTACCATGGGTTCGGACCTATGAAAAATAACTGTTCATCAGGAAAGGTTTCAACTATATCATCATTACTCTCATCTTTAAGAGAATTAAAGTCAGAAATTAACCTAGACAAATGGTCAGCTACTAAGTTTTCACTGCCTTTCTTATCCTTGATTTCTAGGTCAAATTCTTGTAAGAGTAAGACCCACCTGATTAATCTTGGCTTGGCATTTGGTTTACTCAATAGGTATCTTAAAGCAGCATGATCAGAATGCACAATCACTTTAGATCCTACTAAATAAGACCGAAATTTGTCTAAAGAGAATACTATAGCCAAGAATTCCTTTTCAGTGGTGGTGTAATTCATCTGGGCATCATTGAGTGTTTTGCTAGCATAGTAGATGACATGTAAACGCTTATCCACTCTTTGTCCCAGGACTGCTCCTATTGCATAATCAGAAGCGTCACACATTATTTCAAAGGGTAAAGACCAGTTTGGTGCCATTATAACAGGGGTAGATGTGAGTTTATCTTTCAAGGTATTAAAGGAAGTAAGGCAGTCATTGTTGAAATCAAAATCAGCATCTTTGGATAGCAAGTTACATAATGGACGACTTATTTTAGAGAAATCTTTAATAAATCGTCTGTAGAATCCTGCATGTCCCAAGAAGCTTCTTATCCCCTTCACAGATGTAGGGGGAGGTAGTTTGGATATCAATTCAACTTTTGCCTTATCAACTTCAATACCCTTGTTTGAAATTATATGTCCTAAAACTATCCCTTGTTGAACCATAAAATGACTTTTCTCCCAACTAAGGGTTAGATTGCATTCAATGCATCTTTCTAAAACCAAAGTCAATTTATGTAAGCAATCATCAAATGAGTTCCCAAAGACAGAGAAATCGTCCATGAAAATCTCAATGAATTTTTCCACCATGTCCGAGAAAATGGATATCATGCATCTCTGGAACGTGGCAGGGGCATTGCATAACCCAAATGGCATTCTGCGAAAAGCAAATGTCCCAAAAGGACATGTAAATGTGGTCTTTTCCTGATCTTCTGGTGCTATGGGTACTTGATAATATCCAGACAGTCCATCCAAAAAACAGTAAAATTCGTGCCCAGCTAATCTTTCCAACATTTGATCAATGAATGGAAGAGGAAAGTGATCCTTTTTCGTATATAAATTTAGTTTCCTAAAATCTATACACATTCTCCATCCAGTGATTATTCTAGTGGGCAGTAATTCACTTTTGTCATTCTTAACAACTGTTATCCCAGATTTCTTTGGTACCACATGCACTGGACTAACCCACTTACTATCCGCAATAGGATAGATAATCCCTTCTTCTAATAATTTAAGAATTTCCTTCTTAACTACCTCTTGCATGTTTGGGTTTAGTCTTCTTTGGGCCTCTCATACAGGTTTAGCACCGTCCTCCAAGTTGATCTTGTGCATACACATTGTTGGACTAATGCCTCTTATATCCCATATACTCCAACCTATAGATTTCTTAAACTGTTTAAGCACTTTGATGAGTTCCTTTTCTTGTGGTTTGGTCAAGGTTGAAGAAATTATCACTGGATAAGTTTCCCCTTCTCCCAAAAACACATATTTTAAGTGCTCAGGTAAGTCTTTGAGTTCAAGTTCAGGTGGATTGGCCTCTTTAATAGATGAAGAACTGGGTAGATTTAAAAGTGTACTAGATTTTGTCATCACTTCATTATTGTCTAGTTGTTCAAGGTACCCCTTTATTTCCTCATCTAAATCTTCTTCAACCTTTTCAAGTGTAAGAACGGTTTCAAGCTTGTCTTCTATTCTGGTTCGGAAAAAGGTGTTTTGGACAAGATTATCCAAAGGATCAACATCGAATATTTCATCGATGGCAGAAATAGAAGGGAAAGGTGAAGAATCAAAAACTTTAAAATGAACAGTCTCTCCTAAGACTGTCATTGTCAAATTTCCATCTTGGACATCAATAATAGTTTTAGTAGTTGCCATAAATGGTCTACCAAGCAATATTGTGTGCTCTCTGTCCAATGCTGGATTTTCTTGCATATCCAGAACCACAAAGTCAACAGGTATTATCAGTTTGTCTACCTGTACCAAAACATCCTCAACTATTCCCTCTGGATATTTAAGAGATCTATCTGCAAGTTGAAGGGACATAGTTGTGGGTTTTAAATCCCCTAGATTGAGTTGTAAGAATATAGAGTAGGGCATCAAATTTATACTAACACCTAAATCAAGCATTGCTTTAGCAACCTTCCTATCCCCCATAGTTATGTTTATAATAAAACTTCCAGGGTCTTTCAACTTAGGGGGTAGTTTGTGCTGAAGTACAGCGCTAGAAATTTCTGATACTACTACTCGTTCATTCAGTTCATACCTCCTTTTCTTAGTGTTCAACTCTTTGAAAAATTTGGCATATGAGGGCACATTCATGATCACTTCTAATAATGGTAAATTGATATTTACTTTAGAGAGCATATTAAAAAGATCATTGAATTGCTTATCTTGTTTGGATTCTTTCAACCGGTGGGGAAAAGGTACTTGTATCTGGTGTGGTTCTGTTGTCTTTTGAATTTTGGGGGTGTCAGATGACCCCCCAATGAGTTTTTCAGAAGGCTTGTTAAGTTTAACACTTGTTTCTCCTTTTTGCGAGATTAGAGTATCGCCTTCTTTGTTACCTGAACTACAAGGTAGATTGTTAGAGATTTCAGGTAAACTGGTATTGACTACCTTACCACTTCGAAGGGTTCTAACATCCTTTGCTTGTTCTGGTTGACTGGGCAACTTTCCTGGTTCTTTCTTTTGCATTTGTTCAGCCAGTTGCCCAACTTTAGATTCAATCCTTTTAACCGAAGCCTCCATGGTGTTCAACCTTTGATTAGTCATCAATTGGTTGTCACGACTAACTTGAATAAAAGCATTCAAGCTATCTTCTAAGGTTGGTTTAAAAGATTGGCCTGGTGGGTAAGGGTGGTTGTTATCCGACCTTAGTGTTGGATATTGGGTGTAGGCTGGGTGATTATAGGTGTTTGGATGATACCTTTGAAAAGATTGGACTTCCTCTATGGCATCGACACTAGAATCACAAGTATTTGAACAATTATGAGTACCATGCCCAATTGAACAACACACTTCACATACCTCTTGATTTGAAATTTGGTGGGAAGTGAGGAATTTCACTTGTTTAGTCAATTCAGCAAGTTGCAAGGTTATCTCATTATCAGAGCCGACTTCATTGACCTTTGCTTTCCTTCTACCACCTCTTTGTTGGGAATTAGAACCCAACAGCTCATAAAGATTATAGGTTTCCTCTGCGGTCTTTTCTCCTACAGCACCTCCAGCAGCATTATCAACCATGTATTGACTCTGTAGTGTCAATCCATCATAAAAGAATTGGTTTTGTAGCTGTAATGGAAAGCTATGATTTTGACATTGAATGAAAAGGAGTTTGAATCGTTCCCAAGCTTCATGAAAGGGATCTTCATACATTTGAGAAAATGTTGCTATCTTTGTTCTTAGATCAACAGTCTTTTGATGGGAATAGAACCTACCCATAAAAATTTCATAGACTGCCTCCCAAGTTTTAAGAGAACCTGACTGTAGAGTAATGAACCATGACCAAGCTTTATCTTTGAGAGTGTAAGGAAAACACCTCATCCTAAGTTGATCTTCATTAATTGCATGTAGTGGAAAGGTTTGGACAATAGCATAGAATTCTCGAATGAAATGCAAAGGGTCTTCATTAGGGATACCGTAAAAGGAAGGCAACAAAGAATAATGAATCTTTTTCAATTCATAATTCCTTGCAGCCTCTTGTAATTGGATACCGGAAGTTACATTGCCAATGATTGGCATTGTATATTCTTTCATCTTTTTCCGCCTATCTTCAGCATCTCCCATGGTTGTTTGTAGTTGGAAATGATCCTCCTCCTATTGTGTATCAACATTTTGCTTTTAGTAGATATCTCTAAGAAATATTTATAACTTGATAAAACGTAAAAGCAAAAAGTGCAAGGAACCTAATAAATTTTTTTTTTTTAAATTTAAGCGAATGGATAGAATTTTTGAAACAAACGAATTTTATTTCATCTGAATTTTTATTACACGCAAACTAAAACAAAGGAAAATACAATAATGGGTGACCTCCCATACAGGACTAAAATTTATCGTCTTCTAGTAAGACGTTGCTTGGAGATTGCAGAATGAAAAACTCAATGTCTCCTCTTCATTGAATTCGTTTAAGTTTCAAATTAGTCTTTGCCTTTTTGCAAATGTTCAACTAACTGTTCAACTTGAACTTCCACCTTTTTGATAGAAGCTTCCACAGAGTCCAACCGTTGATTGGTTTTAGATTGATTATCCCTACAGACTTGAATAAAAGAATTCAAGTTGTCCTCCAAGGTTGGTTTATTGGGAATGCTTCTTGGAATAGGTGGGTGGAATTGCTGACCTGCTTGGTTTGAGCTTTGAGTGAAAGGAGGGTTGTTTTGCCTCCAAGAGAAATTTGGATGACTTCTCCACCCAGGATTATAGGTATTTGAGTTGGGGTCAAACCTTGGTCTTTGTTGATATGCTCCCAACACATTGACCTGTTCAGGTCCAGTTGTTTCTCCTTGATATGGAAAGGCTTCAGTACCATGTCCCATGTTGCTGTACAAACCATATTGTTCATTATTGGTGTTGGTTTGTGTAGCGAGAAGGGCAACTTGCTTAGTCAGTTGAACAAGTTGTTGTTGAACTTCATTACTGGAGTCGATTTCATGAACTCCAGCTTTTCTCACTCGGGAGCTTTTCTGTTGGGAATTAGCACCCAACATCTCAAAGAGGTTATACGTCTCTGAGGCAGTCTTTTCTCCTATTGCTCCTCCTGCAGCGTTGTCGACAATGAACTGACATTGTTGTGTAAGTCCATCGTAAAAGAATTGGTTCTGCAACTGTAGGGGAAAGCTATGATGGGGACACTGAGTGAGAAACATCTTGAACCTATCCCAAGCTTCATGGAATGGTTCTCCATCCATCTGAGAGAAAGTAGCAATCTTTCCTCTCAACTCTGATGTTTTTTTATGGGAATAGAATTTTCCCATGAATTTATTGTAAATGTTACCCCATGTCATCAGAGAACCTGGGGGAAGTGACATCAACCAAGCTTTGGCCTTATCCTTTAGAGTGTAGGGAAAACATCTCATCCTAAGTTGATCCTCGTTTAGAATACCGAGGGGGAATGTTTGGACCGTAGCATAGAAATCTCTCATAAAGGAAAGAGAATCTTCATTAGGTAACCCATAAAAGGAAGGAAGCATAGAAAAATGAATATTTTTAAGGTCGTAATTCCGAGCAGCCTCCCCCAACTGGATAGCGGCAGTTGCCGTGCCTATTACCGGTCTTGCAAACTCCTTCATCGTGGTTTCCCTAATATGTTGGTTTTCCTCCATTTCTTTTGGTTCTAGTAAAGGATTAAGACTTGGTTCTATGTTTGGCTCAAAAACATGTTGATGGGTAGAATCCAGTTTTGTTGACACTTGTTTAAATTTATGAAATTTATTTACATATGATGTAAGGGGATTTCCTAGGGATCTCCTACCACGCATAGACTATTGTAAACGTAAATTTAAAACTCCTGTCAACAAAATAAAAAATTTAGAGAAAATTTACATGTTATTCAATACAAAGCACTAAACAAAACTAGTTAAACCCTAAAAAAAATTTTATTTTATTTTATTTTATTTATTTATTTATTTTTTTTTTTTTTGTAACATAATTAGTATTAACCAAGAGTGCTCCCAGGAAAGAATGGTGGTGCAAACGGCACCTTAAATACCATTCTCCTAGCCAGAGCAACGTTCCCAGGAAAGACTAGTGACACAAAGGCTTCCAAGAACTAGTCTCCTAGACAGAACTCCCTTAGATTTTTACTTTTCATGTTATTTAGTTAATTAGGTATAAATTCAAGTAATGTTTTTTTTTATGAACGGTAATTTTATTTTACTATTCACGCTATATAATGTCTTATTAACTTAAATTTTTTTTGAAATTTAAGTTTTTGAAATTTTTTTTTTTATGAACGGTAATTTTATTTTACTATTCACGCTATATTATTTCTTATTAACTTAAAATTTTTTTGAATTTTGAATTTTTAAATTTTTTTTTACTATTCATGAACGGTAAAATTTTTTTACTTCAAATTTCAAATTTCTAAATTATTTTACAATTAAAAAAAATTATTTTTTATTTTTTATTTTTTTTTATTTTTTTTTTATTTTTTTTATTTATTATGAATTTTGAAATTTGATTATTATTAAAATATCACAATTATTTACAGCACAAAAATGTTTTTAAAATTTTGATAAATAATTTAAAAAAAACGCTATTCCTTCCCCGGCAACGGCGCCAATTTAAATGAACCATTTAAATGCCACCTTTGGTGGGGTTAGACAATTTAAACATTATTCAAGGTGTCCAAATTAAACTTAAGAATTTAATTATCCGAGTACTAACTTTCAAGTTTTAAAACCACTATTGAAAACATGTTGTCAATACATTTTCACATAATAATTCTTATAAAAACTTTTGAAATAGAGTTTCACTCTAACTACCGGGCGATTGTACCAACAAATAAAAGAGCACTACTCTAAATTAGACCGGATAACTAAACCTTAAAATCTAATTTTCAGGTTTAAGTTTGTAATGAAAAATAATATATTTATCTCTAACATTCTTAATATAAAATCTTGAATAAAAACAAAATCAATTCATTTTAAAGATTTTTACCTATTTAATATTTCGCAAGCATAACAGCGTCGTTATTACATCATTTTTACTAAACAACTAGCATAGTTAAATTTAACCATAGACAAATTAAATATAACATGTAAGAATAAAGCATAAAAATAACTGTAAAGAAAATAAAATCCTTACAGAACTTCGACGCTATTCCCGTAGCTAGAAAACCTCCGAGCGGAATTTGCACTTCCATATATTGAATCAAAAATCTAAATTATTACAAAAACATTACAAGTTCCTCTCAAAAAGAGAAGAACTCTAAACCTAAGAGAATTGAACTAAAAACTAAGAGAAAAAACTAAGAAAAGCTTAGAAACTTAGAAAGAAACTAAGAGAAACTAAAAACTAAGAAATGAGAGAAAGAAAGAAGAGAGAAGTGAGTTTTTGAAGGTGTGTTTTGAAGTGAAGGGAAGGGGGGTATTTATAGGTGAGGATGGAGAGAAAAAATGAGTAAAAAAATGTTAAAAAAATATTAAAAAATGTAAAAACGCGTATTGGAATTGCTGATGTCATCAATGACGTCAGCATGACGTCACAGGGGCGGCTGCACGTGAAAAATGGGGCGAAAACGCGTTGGGCGCGCAGAGGGGGGCTGCTGGGGCGCTGCGCGCAGCTCGGCGCGCGTGAACAGTGCCAGCGCGCGCGGGCGCGCGCGGAATGGGGCGCTGGGGCGCGCGCGGCTGGGCGCTGGGCTGCGCGCACGGCTGGGCTGCGGCGCGCGATTTCCGTCTTTTTGACATTTTTGACCTTTTCGACCCATTTCGTCCAATTTTTCCATGTTTGTTGACCTTTTCTCACTTATTTGTTGATATATTTGTGATGTATTGCTTCAAATATTCCTCTTTGAGTCTTTACATTGCGTTTTTAAGCCAAAATACCTGAAAAACAATAAAAATACCCGTGATTCCGAAAAAGACAAATTTATATAAATATATGATAAAACATATAAATATATGTATTTTTAATCAATTAAGGTACATAAAATCATGGTTATTTTAGTGCTTTTTGAGCACTCATCACAATAAAAATACCCGTGATTCCGAAAAAGACAAATTTATATAAATATATGATAAAACATATAAATATATGTATTTTTAATCAATTAAGGTACATAAAATCATGGTTATTTTAGTGCTTTTTGAGCACTCATCAATTACCCGTGTGAAACCTTATCCGGTGAGGTGCTTATCTTATTGGGATACCAAACTTGTGAAAGTACGCTGATGGCTTACCTTCAAGAACCCTTGTCATTTTGGAGTTAACTAAAAGTGTTGCGAAAACCTTAATAATGATTAGAACTCTAAAGCATACCAGAGTTTTCTCTGAAGCTAAGTAGATCTCCATATCACCTTGCATTCCTAATCAGCCTACGGTGATTAAGGATAAGGTAACATTGCATAGAGGTAACATCAAGTACCTCAGTACCCTAATTTCTTTGATGGGTAAAAATCAAACACTTAGAGGGAAGATTACTGAAAATAATTGGGCTAAGAAGAAGGTGTTCCTTATGAACATTAATTCTCTTTGATATAAAGAAGTCATTTCCAGCTTACGTTCCTTGGTCATTAGGTCCATTTGTTCTTCCATCAAGGAAGTACCCCCAGAGGTGTTAGCTCTGACTATACTAGTTAACTCTAGTTGCATTGGCAAGGTTGCACTACCTGAGAGTAAGAATGATTAGAAGGATTCATCAAGTGAAGGTTGTCGAAATGGTGGTAGCCATATGACGAGCTCTACTTCTGACCCTAAGGTTCCTAATGACGGGAATCTAGTGTTGCGATATACCTCAAATACTGTCTCTGGGAAATTCCCATTGGAAGAGTCTCAACAACTAAAATCAGAGAAAGATAGCCTTGCAAAGGATCAAGTTGCACAAAAAGCCTCAAAATACCTAAGTCTCGGTTGCATCAAACTGAGTAGCCTCTTACTAAAGCTAAATCACAATTGGCCTATACAGAAAAGCCAAATATCTTGGCTAAGGTGCAGCTAAGATGTATAGCTAAATCAGACTGGTCACTTAAAAAAATGGGATGTCTGTCCCTTGCAAAAAGTAAAGGACATTCAAAGGAGTAGATTAGTCCAACCTAGTAGAAGTTGAAAGGAAAACTAATCAACTCTTAGACTAGCCCAAACGTCTCTCTATTGGGGAATATGCACTAGAATTGACTTAGCTTTGGTTTTGAGCTTTTTGGATGAGTTGAACATCCCAAACCTCCATCAAGAAAATTTTGGAATTAGTGAGATTTTGACCTTGGTGTGGACAGAAGAATTTCCTATTGAATCAGGAGTTGTAGTCATTGCTTATGAAGGTATTAGGAATGACAAAATGAAAAGATTATATGGAGGCACTTATGCTCTTGATGGTAAAAAAAGAATAAAGTAGTCACACAGGTTGCAACCGTAGGTGCTAAAGGATGTTGTCTATATTGGGTTAAACTAGCTTGTAAGGCTACCCTTAAGAGTACATGAGGTGAGCCATCTGAACTAATAGCACTACAACATGCCAATGCTTAGAAAAAAAGGTGGAATATGTCAAGATAAATTCATATAAGTAGTCATCAATTTTGTCTACTTATTTGGTGGATATGGTCTTAGGGTTGTTTGATTATGTTAAAACTCCTACCTTTGATGGTATCAAAGTTAAGGTATATTGGCAGGAAGGTAAGGCATACCATAGAAGGTTTGTAAAGCATGATGTTTTCAAGACCCTAGACATGTTCAAGGAATATTATGTTATGACCTATCTTGTGCCCAGAAATGTGTTTAATGGGATATCTGAACCTGATTTGGTTCTGGGAAATTATGTGATCTCTAGCTTGAGAGATTGTGGGCATTGGGACAAAGGATTAGGACTGCTCATCGAGGTGAAAAGGAGGGATAAACAGCCAGATGGATACCCTTCCGTGGGTATACTAATGATCTTGGTAGGTTCCAGCTATTTGGGTGCGACCCAGATAATACATGAGGTCAGTTTTCATATTTACAGTGTACTTATGGGCATACATTTTAATCGTAACTCCATGAGATCATCAAATAAAATTTTCAGTAGGTTATACCACCTTGATTTAATCATATGGTCTACATGGGGGATTGGATATGCTGAAATAGGAAGGTATGAAGATTCCTTACTATTCTTCAGGAAATCAACTTTGTAGGGTAATCAAGCAGGTTCCATTTTGATTACCAGAGTGTTGGTTGCTTCTGCCCGGATAAGACATGTTGTGTTGAGTTGTGAAATCTATGATTATGTGGTTCATCTTGGACTTGAAAGGGATTTCATAGTTAGTTCCATGTTGGAGTGGAAGATCATCAAGGGTGCTAGTCTGGCTTCACAACCAATTAACACTGTTCAAGGAAGGACAAGAATAAGACTTAAGAAGGTAGTAGGAGAGGAAGAAACTCCACCGTCAAGAGGGAAAAACATATGCATTAGTGTAACTGGTGAGATTGGAGATTGATGTTCCATAGCTAGCTCAGTAAATTTTCCTATGCAAATTCTCTTACAATCTCGAAGCAAAATTATAATGATAATTGAAAGGTTTGCAGCAATGCTAGGGCTACACATATTTTCCAGTTGGTTGCTAATACTTAAACTGGAATGGAGTTTAGTTGGAACTACTAGTTTAACCATGCAAGCAATGGCTTCTTATGGGTTCACCTAACCTAGCCAACCACAAGGCTTTAGCAACCTCTTTGACTCAATAGCGACTAAGACTGGTACTAATATCCTCAAATTGGACTGGTCATACTCCTATGACTGGAACATGCTTTAAGAGGGAAATGGTAACAACCTGAATTGTAATAATGTTAGAATCCATTATATACTAAAGGATTGTTGGGTTAAGGATCTAAGTGGGCTCAAAATTGATTGGTACGAGCAAGTTCCTAATTTCAGGGAAATGATGATTCATTCCAGAGCTATGGTAAATTACCTCTCCATATTGGATTTAAGTGTGTGACTTCTTAAGAGAAATCACATTTCTTGGAATTCATTGAGAGCAGCATTGTGTTAGTTTGAGGAGTGGAAAATTGTGTTACAAGCACTCCAACCCAGGTTATCTAAGGAAGGGGTGCACATAATTTTTCCAAATCCTATCCCAACTTTATCCTTGAGGATAAGGATTCTAAAAGGGGGATGGAATGATACGAGCATAAGTACGCTTGGGCGCTTGGCACAACACATGGGCACACGAGGCACAAAAAAGGAACCACGCACGACACTGAAGGCAGGGACGAGGCTCGGTAGAGGAGGGGACCAACCCAAACCGTTAGAAAGATACTCTCTCGACAATCCCTCTAACAGTACATAATTCTTGCTGCCCATTCCGTTACTTTCATGCATTCCCCTTTCTATTATTCCTCACATTGTAATCTGTAAGGCTATATATAGCCGAGGAACTATGGAAATGATATAAGAAATATATACAATTTGGTTGGATAGGCAAATTGATCATTTCAATTCACTTAAAAAATTAGACAATAAAATCAACCTAATAAAACAATGTTTACTCTTACTACAAAATAAGAGCAAAGACATGTTATGTTAATCACGTCGCATTTATCTTAAAAACAATGAGAGCAAGTCTTAAGACTAGTTCACCATCATCAACCACAACCTTGAATCGACCCACAAAGGCTATGGGAGGGGTTCTGTGTTTAGGAAGAGCTTGGGGTTTACAAATGATCCTAAGGGGGGCTCTACTGCACGTGACAAAGCACACGATGTTCAATAAGTGCTTCCATATGGTCTATTTAGGAAGATAGTTTTGGATATCAACCAACTGTTACTTCACATCAAGACTCAAGGTCATGATTAAGAAACCCATATTCCTTATCATAACCTTAGTGTCATTCCAAATCCTTCTTATTAATCTGGTGTCAATGGTATGTGACTCCCACATGCTTGAAACATAGAAATAATAATCTTTCTAGTTTTTTTCATCCTCAGGAAAGGACACGTTCATACCCTAATCCTACTTCATAGACATTTATGCCTTCCTCGGATCTATGGGGTACTACTTTAAGACATAAGCCTCATTAAACTTAGATATTTCTAAGTCCATACCGAGTTCTTAACATATAAATGTAAGGTAGAGTAGATATCTCCATCGATTAGGAATCAACTATCCTAGCATGAGCTGCATCCTAACTAAGAATCAACTAAAGATAGGGTATAAGGGGAACTTTACCCCCAACCACAATGGCTTTTCATGAAATACATTCCAACCAGATGAAGGTTCATCACTATCACAGGCCCCCTTATGGAGGAATCATTATCTGAATAGAGGAAGGGATTTTGTAAGTTTTTATTAATCTTTCTTCATTCTTGGGTACCACCCACAAGTTGTAGACACATCCAACCAATCCCTGGTATAACATGTTGGTTCCTGAGATCCTATATTCATCATTTTCTTCCTCCACGTCCTATCCACTTAGATTTGAGTTTGAGGCACACTAAATCTAATGGTTGGAGTGGTTTGAGGGTGAAGGGTAGAAGAATATGGCTGAGGCATAGATCGACTCGCCTTGCTAGAAGAGCCCGATCTAGGAAACCCTAAGTAATCACTAGCAGTAGGATATTAGGGGCTTTCTTAGGAGCTTGAGCTCGAGGTTGAGGTCTCTTCTCTGTGCATTTCTGTAAAAACCTACAAAACATAAAAATAAAAATAATGGGTAAGGTACGAGAAGAAAGGATTACCTACGGTCAAATTTGAAAATAAAATGAAGTGATTATTTAAAAAACTGACCTAAAAAGAAAGTATAAAAGTGTTAGGCTCCCCAAGCTTGTACTATAAAACTCGAAAAAACAAAACTAGTTCAAGCTAAAATCTTACCATTGGACTAAAAACCTTTTATAGCTCGTTCTGACGGGATATAGCATTTTTCTTACTATTTGTTTATTGTGTAGGAAATGATGATAAGTCTCAGCACAAGTGTCTCTTTATATTTAGACACCCAATTTATCTCTCCAATCAAATGATATGCATTTATTAGGAGAGTTGAACAGTTTGTATCCTCTGCTCAGGATTTACTCTTCCACCTCGACCCAAAACTTGACCTAAAAGAGTAAGGGGACTTGATGTTTGGACATATGGACTAACCTATAGCCTGACTTAAGATGAAGGACCAAGACTCGTAGCTCAACCTGAGACTGAGGACAGACTTATAGGTCAATTCAATGTAAAACAAAAATCTTGAGCTCGTGTCATCAGATCGTGGCTTTGGAAGATGACCTAGTTACAAGAAGGAATACCCTAAATGACATATCTAACTCTATATACTTTAAATGAACCAACAAAGTAGGAGGTATATCCCAGAAGACGCTTCCCCTATAAATTCGACCACCAACTCGGCCTAAGATCAACCTCGATACATAAAATATTGTATTTGTATACTAATTATGTCCTTGACACTCATATTTGTGTATACATTATGTAATCGACACCTATATATGTAATGTCCAATAAATAGATGAGCCTCTCATGGAATCCATATATTCAATCAAATATCTTAACTTCTTTCTTAGTTCTCTGTTTGCACTCAGACCAATCCCAAACACTATATATACAAACTTACAATTTTTTAAATCAATTAGAATTAAATTCAATAGTTTAATCACTATTTCACATAAGAAACTTTAAAAAATACATTAAACATAAATGTTGTTCTAAACGAAGAAAAACAATCAAATAGAATCTCATTTATCTTTTTCAATCCTACTCTTTTTTTTCTTTTGTTTAGTTATTTTATTTTTCGTCTTTATTTTATTATTTTTCAATTATTTAAGTAAAAAAATCTCATTGGTACTTCTCATTTTGTTACTATTATTTCTCCCTCTTTCGAGATATTATTAGAAGGACACTTCATCTTCATGTTGATTGATACATAACTTAATTAGTACTCTTTTATAATAGATAAACTTTATGCATTAAATGATTTTATAAAGATTTTTTTATAGCATTTTATTACAATTTTATTTTATTTATAATTTAACATAATATATTGATTAATAATTATATTTTGTAAGTATCATGAAAAAATTGTATGAATTGGTTTTTTGACCATATAATTAACCACATTCTAGTATTATTATTATTATTAAAAAGTCATCTTAATGAAAAATAATTGTGACAATAATAATTTAAATTATAAAAATATCGCCTCCCAATATATTTTGTGGTAAGAATTATGATATATATGAATTATTTTATATACAATTTTTAATTTTACTACTAAAAGAATCTCTCTCATTCCAATGTTTTTACAAAATGATATATCTCCCTTGATGAGTACTTAAAAAACACTAACATTTTATGGCACTTAAATGTAAAAAATAGGTTTGATTATAGCATATTTATTTAATAATTTGTGGAAATCTATATGCTCGAAATCACAGATATTTTTGTTGTATTTTAGGTATTTTTTTAGCTTCAAATATAAGTTAATCAACACATGAAAAATAACACCTCAAGAACTCATATACACCTAAAAATCTTAAAGAAATAAGGCATGTAAGCTTTACATGAGGAAACCAACCAATATGTAATGGTGCAAAACAATAATTAAAGTGAAGTATTACATGCCACAAGAAAATGTAGTAGGTCATAGCGTAGTCCTCTCTGCATAGATTCATTGGGCACATTTTTGTTAAATGCCACAGGGAAGAAATAGTATGCCACGAGGTGACCTATTCAAGATAACATTGGGCCAACCTTTATGTATCTCGAGTTATGGCATGCAAAAGTTAGGTCATGGTGCGCGTTCACTTAGTTTGGCTAGAAGCCCTTGCATCATCCCCAACATATATATATGTTTTTATCTTCATTAGGTTAGTGTGTGCAGTCAGATAATAATTTAGCGTAGGATTGTTTTCTTTCAATTACCATTCTTGTTTTTAGTTTTATTTTACGATAGGTTAGCTTCATAAATAGTAATAGCCATATCTTTAAGAGCCTTTTCAAATCACGAAAAATGCAAAAGATATCACTATATTCAAGAATACATTGAGGAACAAGATCACATCTATCAAGCAGAACACACTAATATATCTTTAATTGGTATTGAATTTATAATTTGTAACTATTAGTTTTAAATACAAATTAATCTTTGTGTATTTTTTGAATGTTATTTTTAATTTACTAATTATTTATTAAATCTGAGTATGTTTAGTGATGACTCTATGAAAGTAGAGTCATTATTGCACTTTTTTAATTAGTATTTACTTTTTTTATTCAATAAATAGTATTTTTGGGGCTAAAAGTATTAAAATATAAACTTCTTATCAAAATATCACATGTCACGCTATGATTGGCTGGTGCTGTTGATTTTGCTTGTTTGGATCTTAGCTCTTGATCTGAAGCCAATCTGATGGTTCAGATTCCACCTGAGCTATACTTAAGCCCCTAATCACCCCATAAACCATAAGAGGTCATCATTGGCATAATTTTGTTCAGCTTTTGAAGTTAAGAAGAGAGAAAAATACAAAAAATTCAAGAAGGGATACAATTTTGGTGGAGATTCAAGAGGAGATTAACACTACAATTCAAGAGATTGATTGTATTTCTTCTTCTACTCTTTTCTTTATCAATTTTTATGTCTTTTTTTATGAAAATATAAGCTTTATGAACACAATTATGTGTAGTTAATTTATTGATCTAGGGATCTTATGAACCCAATTTTTCACCGTGTGATGATCTAATATTTTACGCCGATTATAATTTTAATTTAATTATATTATTTAATCTAATTTTTATGTTATTCATTGTTTGGCCAACAATTTATCTATAGAGGTAATTAAATATATTTGAGAGAATTATTTAATTGTTTGTCTTGATTAAATAATATGCATAGTTTCTAGGGAGAGATGTATGATCTTTTGTATGTGATACATAATTGATGAACTTAATGAGTAGTATGAAATTCAATTGACATGAGAGTGTGGTTAAATTAATTACTATATGATGTGTAGTTTACTTGAGAAAGGAATAAATGCTAGGTTAGATTCAATTGATAATTATATCAGAGGGATTTTAGCGATTCAAATGTTTAGAAAATTTGGGGGATTAAGTATTCTTAAATATTTTATCATATATCTTCTTAGTTATCAAAATTGATTTAATTAATTATTTCTATTTACTTTTAGTTATTTTAATTTGCTTACTTAAAATATAAAAATACAAAAAAAATTGATTTTTATTTTTTTAGCTTTAAAAATTAGTTTCTAATAAAATAATATCTGTGAGAATAATATTTTTTTATCATTATATTACTTGTTGTGATATGTATACTTGCGTATTCGTTGCACACATAATTTTGTGTGGTGATCATCTAGTTAATTAATACTATTAAAAATTAATTTTGTTGCCATATTTGTGAAGATCAATTTAGGTGAACATTTTTATAAAATGAATTGAGATTTTTTTTGCAAAACTTATTATAAACTAATATATTGATGACATATTTTTCATAATATATTTAAAATATGAAATTTATTTTTTAGAAATATCATTTAGATCTAATTTTAACACCTTGAATAAGAGTTTAAATTATGTGTTTCGCCTAAAGTAGTGATTTTAATGGTTTTCTATTTTCTTATAAATAAAACATAATTGAATATATGAGTTGATAATCCCCACCTAAGGATATTAATTGATTTGATTAACAAATAATTTGATATACATAGAGGATATTTTCATACAAAAAAAAAGAGAAAATCAATAATCTAAATTTATATCTTTAATAGCCTAATTAATTTTAAGCAAGTATAGTTGATTAGTTAAGCATTCATATAATTTTTTCACTAATTGATAATTGCATATATGTCTTGAATTGCTTGAATCAAACTTATTTCTATTATTTATTATTTTTAATTATATGTATTAAATTAGAATCTTTAAAATCAAATATTGTGACATAAAGTTTAGGTTTATTTTTTTAAAATTTTTTCAAATTATTTAAAATCATATTTAAATCTAACTTATAAGTATACTTATCACTTATTATAAATAATTCGTGTATTTATAAACTTTTTATAAATTTATAATATTTAACTATCAAGTTTTTTATATGAAACCTACCTAAAATTAATATTATGGCTCCACCAGTGTAGCTATCCAAGGAATATGTATAATTTATTAGGTTTAACTTTATTTTTTAAAAAAACAAGTTCAATTTTTTATAAATACACATTTTTGTTTTCTCTCATTTTTAACCCTCTAAAAAAACATATATCTTTACATGTTAAAAAAATGTGTTTACTATGTAACAAGATTTTAAAATAAAACTCTATCTTTAAAGGGTTATACTAAGCACTTATGGCATGTTTCCTACACAACACTAAAGATTCTAACAGTATAATTTATATATATTCATGCATTTGGTTATGAAATCAAACAATATTGTACATAATTAGAATTGTATAGTTATATAAAAATTTAGACACACCAATTGTTGTGTATCAAATACTTGATACTTAAATTAATATGTTTAAATCTTTAATTGTATTATTATATGTTTTTCTATTTTTAATCTTATATAAAAAAAATATTTTTTAAATATAAGAAAAATATAAAAAAATAAATTAAATATTAATTTAAATTAGAGTGAACTATTTTGATATTTATGAAAACTAAATACTATTTTAAGTAGAAATTATTTTATTAAATTATTTTTTAATAATATTAAGTGAGTATATTATATAGGTTATAATAAAATAATATATAGATTAATTATAATATAAAAGTACAATTTAATTTGCTAGTTATTTAGTGGGAAAATATAAAAATAAATTATCTTTTTTAAAAAGATTATTAAAATAAATGTAGAAGATTTAGGTCAAATTTTTAAGGAAAAAATTACAAGTTGTAAAATATATTTTTTTACCAAAAATAGTAAGAGTAAATATTTAAAAAAAATTATTCAAAATTATTTCGTAATTCATATTGAATATTCTCAATAATATGTTTGAAAAATCTTGACCCTTTTAAAAAATATAAATGAATCGTATATTCAATCTAACCTAACCCAAGTAATACAATACAGTAAATATACCGTTAGGCATGTAGTTTTTGGCTCTGTGCTTATATCCAACTCATGTGTCTAAAATTGTGTTAAAAACATTAATACAAAAGTGCAAAAACACTAGCTAGGACTTAGGGTTACATTTTATTACACTTGAAATTAAACTTGGAATCAAAATTTTAATTAAAAAATAATAGAATCTAAAAATTAATTCAAAAATTAATTAAATTATTTAATTATTAAGTAAAATTATGTTAAAATTATGGATAATTTTAACATCCCTAGACGGAAATGATAACACCAAATATATATTTTTATATTCTATCACATATTAATATTATTTTATAAATATATTAATTTTTAATTTTTAAAGTAATTTATATCAATAAAATAGATGATAATATAATAATTTAGATCAATAAAATTTTAAAAAATATAATAATTTAATATATAATTAAAAAATAAAGAAAAATTAATAAAATTAATACCTATAAAAGTGTAATAATAAAATTATATTTTTTTAATATTAATATATATTTTTAATTCAAAATAAAAGTATTAGTTTTTATTTTTTGAGTTTCAAAAATATTATTTAAAATAATTTAAAAATAATAATATTATCATGAAAAGTCTTACCTATTATTCATTTCGGAAAATACTGTTTTGTCTTCCAGCTTTTGTCAGTTTTGTATCTCTAGCCAGTCCAATGATGCCATCACAGCTTTGATGAAAAATTAATAAATTAAAAAGAAAATAAAACACAAAATGTAATAGGTGTTCTAGTCCTCTATGCACGTGCCTGGCTACGTCATCATCGGCCTTTTGTTTGTCCGTTTCATTTCTCTCATCTTCGTTTACTCGGATCAAAAGGCTTTTATTTAGAAGCTAATTTTTTTATTATATATAAAAAATTAAAATTAAATATATAATATATAATATAAATTAATTAAAATTAATTATTTTTTTAATTAAATTTTTTGTTACATATAAAAATTAAAATTAAATATATAATATAAAATTATTAATACGATATAAAACTAAAAATTTAATGTAAACTAAAACAATAATGTAAAAAATTTTAAAAACATTATTAAATTTTTATTACATATAATAAATTAAAATTAAATATATAATATAAAATAACTATAAGAAATACTAATATAATATATAGCTAAATATTTAACAATTAGGTAAATCATTTTTTGATCTTTCAATATTATTAAAATATTGATAAATAATTTCTACAATATTTTGAGATCCGGAGTCTTCACTTTGAAAACCTTTTTCTTGTTTAGATCCATATCCTTGTTTTTGAATTTTTTTTTGTATAATTCTTAATTGTTTATGTTGTAATAAGTATGTGAAAATAATGTAAGAAAAATATTATCGATATATTAAAATGAACTGCTTGGGTTGAGTTACAGACTAGGTAACTCTTTTTAAGACGTTTCGTGACTTTGTCCAAATTTGTGCAAGCAAACACAGCCTCATCGTCCTAGGATAAAACAACTCAAAATCTTTTTCTATCTCGGAGCTTCATTATACTGATAAAGTCCAAAATACTACATCTCTCAAATATTTATGTTGTTCGGAAATCTGAGAAAACAATTTACAATTTTTTTTCTTTGGTTTTGCTATGAAAAACCATAAAACTGTTTTTTGAGTTGTTAAGTTGTGTCTTAAACTGAGGGTTATTTCCCTCTATTTATAGTTGAAAAAAGATGTAATGATCACGTAATTATGAAAATAATGGTCAAAATAACATATACATAATTATGAAAATAACGGCCATAAAAGTAACGGTCACATAATTATGAAAATAATAGTTACATAGAAGTAAACATCATTTGATTCTATAAGTACATCATCATTTAAGTCATAGAATTTATAAGCTTTACTATTGTCAGCATATCCTATAAATACACATTCATATGCTCTACTAGTAAGTTTATTTTTTTTCGGATCAAGGATCCTAACATAGGCTAAACAACCTCAAGTTTTAAAATAAGTCAAGTTAGGTTTCTTATTTTTCAAAATTTTATATGGTGCAATTTTACTAATAGATTTAGGCACTCTATTTAGCACATAGCAAATAGTTAATAAAATTTCTCCCTATCCATGGGAAACAACACCAGAGTTTAATAAAATTACAACAATTGATTCAGTAAAAGTTCTATTTTTTCTTTCAGCTTTGCCATTCATTTAAGGAGAATAAGGTGCAGTTTTTTCATGAATGATTCCATGAGTTTTATAAAAATCATTGAAAATATTGGAATCATATTCAGTGTCTCTATCACTTCAAAAACCTTTTTATTTTTCTGTTAAGTTGATTTTCAATTTTAGTCATAAATATTTAAACATGTCAAACGTTTTATTTTTATTTTTCATTAGATATACATAAGTGTAGTCTGAACAATCATCAATAAAAGTTATAAAATAGCGTTTTCCATTTATTGTTAAATTTCCATCAAGTTCACATATGTTAGAGTGTATTAAATCTAAAGGTTCAGATTCTCTAACTACTTACTTATGTAAAGCTTTTGTTATTTTAACATGGATACAAAAGTCACATTTTTCAAAATCATTCAAAGATAGTTTATGAATTAGTTCTAATGTACTCATGTTCTTGATTATACGTTTATTAACATGACACAATCTTGCATGCAAAATATCAAAAGAACTCAAAATATAAGCAGAAGAAGAAGCTTTATTAATTTCAACATTCAATTTAAACATGCCATCAATAGCGTACCCTTTCCTAACAAAAATATTATTTTTAGTTATTTTATATAAATCAACCCTTATAGTTTGAGTAAACCCAAATTTTGTTAAGAAGATAGCCTGAAACTAAGTTTTTTCTCATCTTTGAAGTATACAGGACATCTTTCAAGTTGATAGTCTTTCCTGAGGTAAACTTCAATTCCACCTCACCAGTACCAACAACTTTAGTGGAGTGGGAGTCGCCCAGTAGTAGTTTCTTATCCTCAAGCTCAGAATAAGACTTGAACATATCTTGATCATATCAAACATGGTGAAAAACATCAGCTTCCACCCACTACCCCTCAAATCCACCAACAAAATGGATTTCAGATATCATAACAATAAGTTGATTTTTGGTAAGGTTCGCCTATGGGGCAGGATGATTCCTGTTTCGGATGTTCTTGGCCAAGTTACCAGGCATGTTACAACTATAACACATGATGTGTTATTTCTTAAGGGGGTTGAGGTCCATTCTAGAGAGGATAGTTTATGTTTCTATTTTACTGGTTACAGTTTTGGTTATTATTGCGATTTTGAGTTTTTATATTTTTTCCTTTAGGTTTCAAAATTGCAGAGGAGGATTTCTTATTGGTACTATTGTTTGAGACAATGAATACTTCATCTCTTTGATCTTGTTTTTGGGCTTCTTCTTCTATTCTTGGACGGGTTATAAGACTTTCTAAAGAAAATTCTTTAGTTTTATGTCTAAGTGCATTCTTAACATCTTTCCAAGCATAAGGTAATTTATCTATAATAATAGCTACTTGAAATTGTTCATCTAAAACCATACATTCAGAAGTAATTTCGTGTGCTATCTTCTACAACTTGTGTGATTGAGCTTTTACAGATTTTCCATCAATCATTTGGTACTTCATGTATCTACTGATAGCATACTTCTTAGTTCCAGTTTCTTCAGTGTCGTACTTCTTTTGAAATGCATCCCAAATTTCCTTAGTAGACTTATCAAAATTATAATAATTATACAAGTCATCAGCTAATTCATTAAGAATAAATTTTTTGCATAGAAAATCATTTTCCATCTAGGTGTCTAAATCCTTTGTTGTAGCTTCAGTAGGAGGACTAGATAGTGTTGATTTTTCAGTAGTAAGAACATAAGCGACCTTTTTCATGGTTAAGAATAATAACATTTTTTGTCTCCATCTTTTAAAGTGTAGTCCCTCAAAACGGAATGGTTTGTTGAGATTAGTAGTTAATATTTTCAGTAGACATGGTAGATAGAAATTCGTCTTAAACTTGTTGGAGCAAGTATGTGAAAATAATATAAGAACAATATTACCAATATATTGAAATGAATTTCTTAGGTTGAGTCGTGGACTAGGTCGTTCTCTTTAAAAAGTTTCACCTTTCAAATATTTATGTTGTTCGAAAATATGAAAAAACCGTAGAACGTTTTTTTGAGTTGTTAAGTTGTGTCTTAAACTGAGCACGATTTCCCTCTATTTATAGTTGAAAAAAGATGTATAATTGTCACATAATTATAAAAATAATGATAAAAAATAACATACAGATAATTATGAAAATAACGGTCATAAAATAATGGTAACATAATTATGAAAATAACGGTTACATAATTATAAAATAATAATCATAAAATAATAAAAATATTTTTTATTTAAATTCATTTGCAACAGTTTATTTCAATTAATAGGCTTGGATCAAATATAAAATTTAAATCTTTAAATTAAACTTTATTCTTTTCTTTAAACTCAAACAAAATTATCTTTAACATTTAGAGATGATAAATATGTGAATTTTTTTTAATTTTTAATTTTAATTAATTAATTAATAGTAATAAATAATTTTTTAATTTGTTAAATATAATCATTGATAAATAAAAATAAAAGTAATATTTTATTTTATAAAGTAATAATTGATGGTGTGAGTTAAAAATGACTAAAATTTAAAATAATTATTTATATTAAATGAAATAAAGTTTAGATTAAAATAGAATAATTAGTCGGAGATGCCTTTAGGCACTAGGTTGAACTTCACTAGGCGAGGCTTGAAGTTTGAGTTGATGGACATGTTGCAGTCGTACATATATGTTAAAAATTGAAGAAAAATATTTTATAAATTTGTACCTAAATTAAGACTTAGGGATAAATATATCAAAGCTATGAAGATTTTATTAAATCTGACAAAATAAATAAATAAATAAAAGTATATGAAGAGAGAGAGAGAGAGAGAGAGAGTAAAATCTGATTAAAGGAGAACTCTCTCACTTTAGTTATTACAGATTGAAATTAATATGAAGCAAAGAAAATGTAGAGAAAGATGCCAGAATTTTTCGCTCACTTTCATTTCAAAACTCTTAGAATTCTTGAAAGTTGAATTTAATACTTCGTTTTTCTTAGCTTAGCTTCTTAATTGAGAGTAATTGAAAGAATTTATTATTGTTGCTAACGAATCCTATGTATTGAATGATTTTTTTGAAGCTCAGCTAAATCCATAAGACGCCAGTAGTCTATTTACTTTTTCTATGTTTAACCCATTGTTTTAATATCTAACTTTATGTTTCGATGGACAAGTGTTTGATTGAGAAAATGACATTTTCTGAAAGTCGGTTATTTTTATTTAAATATGATATATATTTTTTATTAAATCAAATGAAAGTTTTATCATTTCTTTTATTATTTATGTGTTTAGAATTTCTAATGTCCCTCTTCTTTATACAAAGAACCGTTTTACCGATTAATTATTTTCAATATTTATCTTAAAGACATGTAAAGTATAAAAATTATATCCTATCTTTATTTATTTATTTCTTTTTTAAAATAAAGACACATAGAAAGATAAATATTACATTTTATCATATCTATTCCTTCATTTTAAAACTTTATGCTAATACTGATTTAATAAAAAATCACTTATTGATATGCTTTCTCTTGATACTAGAGACTTGGATCCATTTATTATTTTTTATATAAGAAAGGTACTTTTGGTTTTTAATTTTCTTTTTTGCTAATTGGTAAAAATTTTGTTTGGTTTCTATATCTTCTTGAATTATATTCAAGTTACTTTATGAAATTATTACGACATTACTTGTGGAGTAATTTATCCTGATTTTAAAGGATTTTTCAATTTTCTTGATTTCAAAGGATTTTTCAATTTTCTTGGTTTCATGATATATTTGACTTATCATGACTGCTGTTCCCAAGTTAAGAGCTTATTCATCAAACTCTTCTTTTGGTAAAACCTTGGGTTGGTTTATTGCTTTTTTTTTCTAAAAATTTCATTCATATTTTAATAAAATGATAAGGATTGATAGACTTTCCTTTGTGCCAATTCATTATGAAATTGAAAATTCTTAAAAAGGTCAGATGATCGTTTGATTTTACTCTTCTAAAAATTTTAATAATTTTTTTAAAATTTTCAAGAAAATAATTTAATTTCATTAAATTGTTACTTAAATAAATATTTTCAATCAATTCACAATAAAATAATTGATAAATAAGCTTTGAATTTGCTTCTTTAGTTATGTTGAATCTGTTGCATGTGATTGGTTTTCTTTATGATGTATGGACTTTTTCTATTGTGAAAAATTTCATGGTTTCAAGTTGATCTTTTCCTAATTTTCTTGCCAAATTATAAAATTCAGTCATTGGTTTGGGTTTATATTTTTTGTCTCTCTTTTTCTTCCTCGGGGATATAAAATGTATCATCTATTTCCTTGAAGATTATTGGTCTTAGTATTTTTTTCTAGCATTGTCATCTTTCCTTTTGCAATTGTATGGTTTTTGAGTACTTGTGCATAATTGTTTCTAAGTTGGCTACTATATCACTGGGTCTGGGAAGCTTAGCGACTTTGAAGTTAACAAAAAAATCCCTTTGTGTACTACACTAGAGAATTTAGTTATTACTCTACTTGCTTTTGGCTATGTCATATATATTCTTAGGGCTGGTCCATTGTAGACGACATAATGCTTTCCTTTTCCTTCTTGACTATTATCTTTGAGCTCTTCTTTTCTTCTTCTTCTTCCACCATTTCAAACCATAAAGTTTTTGAAGAATTACCATTTTCTTTATTGATTAATTCTAAGGTTTTATCTTTTAGAACTTTTATTTTATTTTCTTTGATCTTGATTTTTATGTCAAGATTGTCTATCTTTCTTACAATTGTAAAAATTGTTAATGGGACTAATTCTCTAGTTAAGGCATCAGCTAAACTGTTCTTTTTTCTCTAGTAGATGTTCGACATCAAATTTGTAATGGTTAAGTTGATGATGTCATCTAATTAGTCTTTTTTGTTTATAATCTCTTACAATATTAGTTCTCAAGAAATATTCAAAAATTTATTGTATATTCTAATAATAAATCTTAAGGATATTACATATATAACAAAAAATTTTATTGATTTTTTATAGTTAAATATTATTTTTCATTACTATGCTAGTTTAATTCAACTCCTTGAAAAACTTATAAAGTAAACCTATATAAATATTCATCTTTATCATATACTCTTGCTTTTAGTATAGCTCTCCAATATTCATGTGAATCACCAATTTCTATTATCATTTTATCATCTAGTCCTGAATGGTAAAGTGTTGATAAATTTTTTACTTATGCTTTTACCTTTTTCATGTACTTAGTATCTTGATCAGTTCATTTTTAGATATAATCTTTCATAATTTTTCTTATAAAGGTTTTCTCATTTCTACTAATTTCCTAATATATGCTTCCATATATGTCAAATATTTTTAAAAACTTTGTAATTGATTTTTGTTAGTGATGACACTAAAAAATCCTTATATATTACTTAGTATATGAGGTTGAAGGTGGTGTTTTTCTTATTCTATTTTAAGTCCTAAATACCTGGTTTTTTATTGTGTTAATACTACCATTTTTCCAGACAGTATTATTCTTTCTTTCTTACATTTCCTTAAGATTTTTAATATGTTTAGATAATGCTGATTGATATTATCACAAAAGATTAAAATATCATCAATATATACATTAAAAAAGTGATAGTCCTTAAAAATATTGTCCATATATGTTTGAATTATTCATGGTGCATATTTTAATCCAAATAGTATGATAATCCATTATAATTGTCCGACAACTAAAGTCTGTTAATAATTGTGATTTTTTTATCTGATTTGATTTGCTAGAATCTACTCTTGAAATCAAAACTAGAAAAATATTTATTTCCTTTGATTATGGCTAATAAGTTCTCATTTTTGGGATACAATATCCATCATCTATTTTGTGATTTGAAAATTTATAACCATTCTATTCTTTCCTTGTCTTTTTTTAGCTTATTTCTCTACCAAAAATACTAAACTTGAGTAAGAACTCATGCTTGATTCAATTGCTCTTAGTTCTAAAAGTTCTTGAATTTTTTTTATTGAATTCTTCTCAATCTTTAGGAGTGTAGACCATAGGTTTTATTCTTATAACCTATTAGGATCCTTTGGTTTTATATTTGTTTCATATTCAAACTTATTAATATTTGAATTTAAATGATTTTCTAATCTTACTGTCTTAAGTAATTTCCTTATTTTTAGTAACCTTTTATCTTCTTGTATTTCTTTTAAGAATGTATTTTCCTGATTGTTAAATTCTAGATCATTTTCATGTTGTAATTTTGTTATATTTTCTAAATATGCTTTCTATTTTTGGTACATCTCACTGCGTTTTTGCCTTTTGTGTTGATCAATAAACTTATATGATGACACACTCTTGATATTTCTAACATTTGAAATGTATATTATTTCTCCTTCTAATTTTGTTATATTTATCTTATCTATATAATATTAAATAGTTGATATAAGTTTTAAAAAATAATTTCCTATCAAGAAATCAACTCTTGTTTCTTGTTTATATATGGTAGGGACTTTTCTTTTCCTATTATAATATCAATATCTTTTATAACATTGTTAAGGTTAATTGTTGTATTATTTTATATTCTTACTATCAAGTCCTTTAAGGTTGTAGCCAAATACATATTTACTTGGTACACATATGTTGGCTATACTATTTATGTAAGTATGTAAATGATATATATTATATTATTTGAATTTGCATCATATTTTTTGTAGGTAATCGTCACACCCGAAGTGTTACAATGAATACGCAAGTATATGTATCACAACAAGTAATATAATAATAAGTAAAGATCATTCCCACGGAGATTATTTTATTAGAAACTAACTTTTAAAACTAAAAAAACCTAAAAATCATTTTTTTGGTGTTTTTATATTTTAAGGAAGCAAAATTAAAATAACTCAAATTAAATAGCAATAATTAATTAAATCAAATTTGATAACTACAAAAATATATGAGAAAATATCTAGGAATATTTAATCCATTAATTTTCTAAACATACGAATCGCTAAAATCTCCCCAATATAATTATCAATTAATTACATGATCAATTGAATATAACCTAATATGTATTTCTTTCTCAAGTAAACTGCACACCATATAATAATTAATTTAATCACACTATCATGCCAATTAAATTTCATAATTAATTCTCTCAAATCTATTTAATTGCCTATATAGATAAATTGTTGGACAAAATATTAATAGCATAAAAATCATATTAAATAATATAATATAATATAATTAAATTATAATTGTAATTGGTGTAAAATATTAGATCATCACATGGTGAAAATTTGGTTCATAAGATCCTTACATTAATATATTAACTACACATAATTGTGTTAGCATATATTTTTCATAAATAAAGACATAAAAATTGATAAAGAAAAGAGTAAAAGAAGAAATACAATCAATATCTTGAATTGTAGTGTTAATCTCCTCTTGAATCTCCATTAAAATTATGTCCCCTCTTGAATTTTTCTATATTTTTCTCTCTTTTTAGTTCCAAAAATTGACCAAAACTATGCTAATGATGACCCCTTTAGGGTTTATGGAGTGATTATGGGCTTAAATATACCTCAGGTGTGATTTGGACCATCATATCAACTTCAGGATCAAGGGTTACAATCAAAACTAACAACCCCAACCAATCACAGCATGACAAGTGGCATTAGAAATTTATTGAACGAATCAGAGCGCAACGTATGGTCGGGGAGACCAGTCATAGTTAACACTTGATGAGTTAGCACCACATGGTGCAACTTGATTTGCGGAAAAAAATGGTGTGGATCAAGTATGGAATGTAGGGATCAATGGCGTGGTAACACGTGGCAGGACAAGTTGACCAATCTTCAAACTCAGATTGTATATCGTGTTGACATGTGGCATTCGATTCATCCTCCTCACACGCGACGTAACCTGATTTGTTGTCCCTACTTGCGTGGCGTCTGGGTGGCTTGCCTAGTCAGCTCTTTTGCTTACGTGGCATTCCACGTGGTAGCTCCCGATTGGCCAAGCGTTAAAAATTCTAGAAAAATCTCAAAAAAATTCAAAAATTATATTTTCACCCCTATTCACTAAAATATTTATATTTTAATATTTTTTGCCATAAAAATACTATTTATTGAATAAAACAGGTAAATATTAAGTAAAAAATGCACTAATGACTCTACTTTTATAGAGTCATCAGTAGGATTAGTTATGTTATATAGGTCATTCATCTTTAGATGTTTATTTTGAATATGTTTTCTCTTCTCTAGTTTCACTCATTAAATATATTGATTTTGTTTCATCGATGTTGAATTCTTATATGGGTTCTAATTTCATCTTATATGCTTGTAATATTTTTAAGTTTTTGTTATCTTCCTTTTTATGGGTTAATCTATTAGGAAATTCATTGGTATAATAATCTTCCTTATTACATAACCAACATCTATAAGTTTTCTTGCGTGATGGACAATTATTTTCATTTTTGTGAAATTTTCTTCTTCTAAAATATATTTTTTTATAAAGCTCTTAGTTATGTCTTCTCTTATATTTAGAAAATCTTGTTTTTAAAATTTGTATTTCTTGAACATTTTATATTTTTTATATTTTTGTTTGTAAGGCTTTATACTATATTCATATTTTCCTAACATTTAGAAATTACTCTTATTATAACATATTTTGGAATTTTCTTTAGCATAATTATATTTATTTTCTTTGACATTGTAAAATTATCCAAGATTTTAGTTCTTTTATTATTTCTCTTAAAGTATCTCATACTACTATAATATTTCTATTTCTTAAACTTTCTTTAAGAGTTTTATATAGAGTTCCTTGTAAATTTTGATAAAATATTTCCTTAAATTGTTATTGTATTTTTGGTATCTTGGAATAATATATTTCATATTCACATATAAAATAATCAATGCAGCACATATCACATATTTTCATATTTGCTAAATGCAATTTAGCCTCGTTTATTTCTAATTCACTTGTTTCAGTAATATGATTTTTTTATCTTCTCCTATGAATTCTTTATATATTTAATTTACTATTTTATCTAAATATTATCTTCTCATAACCGAATCTCCTTACATCTTAAGGTATATATCATCTGATAGATTACTAAATCATACTTTAATATTTTCAATTATTTTATGGTTTAATAATACTCTACCAATTGATGGGTTTATACGAGTAATTCTTGATGTCTGAATTAGTACACTCAAGCCAATTCATCTAATTCCTTTTTCTATCTCTAATATAATCTAAGTCTAGATAGCCAATTTTATTATTATTTTTGTGAAGTTTGAATTCTGGTGGTATAGATCTCTAGTACCTCAGAATAATCCTTCTTTCATTTTTGGTTATTTGCTTCATCTATTTGGACGGTTAGGTTCTTCTAGTCAATTCCTATTCCTTTCATTTTTGTGGGATCAAAAGTTTCTTCCTGAATTATAGGGGGCATTATTGTATTTCTTTCTATAGTAATTTTGGAGTTTTTTGTTTCAAAATTTGTTTTACTGATTACTATCGTATCATTTTCTTCTTTATTAGAGCATAGTTTTTTCATAATATTTTCTTAATTCCTCATATGTTAATGTTAAAAAACTTACTAATATTCCTATATTTTTGCTTTTTGGATTCATAAATTTTTCTTCTAATTGTTTCCATATTACATTAGGTTGAAACAATAGGTTTTTCTTCATCTTTTATTTTTTTTCATTTTAGAGAATCATTCCATCAGATCTTCTTGTTCTTCCTTTAATTCTTTTAATAGATCTCTTTTTAGAATGTTTAGTTATAATATTTTGTTATAACTATTTTATCTTATTTTTTTAAGAACTTTTTCTTGAATTTTATTTATATTTTATAAGTATTATATTTTTTCTTTTTAAAAAAATTAAGGGTTTCACTATAAATCCTTGCTTATTTGATATGCTTATTAGGATAACAATATTTTCTAATTCTATTCCTTACCTTTGACATTTTTAGGATATTTTTAGTTTGCTAATTTTTTTATTGACTTATTACTTCATGGATAAAAATTTTAATTTCTTTAATTTTTTGTTTTAATTCTTTTATTTCTTCTTCTTGTTTCCATTCTTTATTACTTATTTTGATTTTTCATTTATAAATTTAATTCATGGTACATTACTTTTTCTTCCTGTTATCAAATATTTTTATTTTCCATTTAAGTACCATTCTCCAGGTATTTCAACCTTCGTTAATATTTTTAGTTTTATTATTTGTCCAATTTTTTGAAATTTTTTATCTACTTTTATGAATTTATTTTGTTCATTTATTAAACTATTATGATTGTTTCTATTATGTAATGTAATGAGAATGAATGATTTTCTTTCATTAAATCTTATTTTTCAAATTCATAGGTTATATTTAATACTTGGTTTAAGTTCTTATCATTAATATTAATGACAAACTTAATTATAGTATTCTAGGTTTGTATGGATCATTATTCCTACTAATAAAATATATTTTCTATATATTATTTTATAATCTAGCAATGCTATTGGTATATCAATTCCTTCTTTAAAAATGTGCTTTTATTAATATTTATATTTCTTCTAAATGGATGTATCCAATTTTTTTGTTATCGTTGTGTGGGATTTTTGATAATTTATCTATAATAGTTTATTTTTCAATTAATGGTATATTATACTTTCCTTTTGCATTTGTAATATTAAAACTTATTTCTTTTTTACTTATTCCATAATAAACTATATATCTTCTTGAAAATATTTTTCTTATTTTTGAAAATGATAAATCTTTAAATCCATCTTCTTCTTTATGATCTAGTCATGCTTTTTATATTTCTTCAAATTTCTTCATGTTTATCACTATTTTTTGTAAAAAAATATTTTGAGATACGTTGTATTTCAATTTCCATTATTTCTACGTTTTCTATTATTTTTAGATTTTTCATTATTTCTATCATTATTTATTATCTGTAAGGTCTTTCCTAAAATTTTAAGCTTAGAATCCACTAAGGGTCAAATAGTATTTTCATAAGGAACAAAACTTTGTTATTTTTCTAGTTAAGTAAAAAATTATGTTTTACTCTTTTTTAGATTATTCTGGATAAATAATATTGTTTGATGTTTGGTAATTCAAAATGCAAAGTATAAACAATGTTTGAATATGGACTAAGATCCTAGAAAATGTCATGAGGTCCTATTTGGAAGTTTGCTCGTCCTTATTATTGATCACTTTTCCTACAACCCAAGCATGATTTATAAAGCCTATCATGACATGGCTTGTAGCACCCCACCACACACATGTAAGGCTAGGATGTTTCTTTGGCTTTAAGGATTCCTTAATCACTTTTGAAAGCTCAAAAACCGAGAAGGATAAATATGTTATTTTTAAAAAATAAAATTTTTTAAATCGATAACTAATGTTATTTTTTAAATTGATAACTAAACACAACCGTAATATTTACAATCGTGAGAAAACTACAAAAACAAAATTAAAGAAAATAACACAGAGGATTTTTAAGTAGAAATAATATAGATCAAAATAATGACTTAAGAGTAAAACTACCAAATCACCTAATCTTTCAACTATTAAAAATTCAATAATCAAGTACAAATTGGTCTTATACTATCCTTACATGTATAAAGCCCCATCGTGCCTTACTTATGAGTACCTAGTCTATTTTTCAAAGTCTCTAAGATTAGGGTGAGTGGATTCTGACCAATATTCTATTTGCTCTTTACCAATTAGACACGTTGATATATAGATTAACCTATAAGAAGAGTTTACAGAAAAATCACAAGTGTCCATGTGTATTCTAGATAGATTTCAATAACAAGCAAATCATAATCCTAGGTCAAAACATAGACCAGTAGACATTAAACTAAGACTTTTAGAACAAATTGTGAAGCAATAATCTAAGTAATGATTTATCTAGAAATATTCACAATTAAGATTACCTAGATCTAAAACCGACGAGAGCAATTGCAAAGCAATGAAGCATAGATGATGAAGGAAATGACTCTTAAAATTGATATTGTGTGTGGTTAAGAATAAATGAGCCAAAAGGTTTGAACTTATATAGAAATTTGAAGCCCTAAACCTAGATCACTAAGAAGAGTTCAACTATACCCTTATAAGGTTATAAAGTACTTAATTAAAACAAGGGTATGAGTTAACTTCATGCAGGTGTTGAGTTAAAAAATATTTTTTAAGGTTGTTAAATACTTGCTTGATTGATCAAGTACCTCGTTCGATTGATCAAGATGCACTAACATTATTTTGACCCAAGAGCACTCAATTATAGTTGCACAAAATTCAAGCAATCGAGTAAATGCAGAAACAACATGAAAGGGACTCGAAAGGAGTTGATTGAAACTCAATTGTTCGACCCTAGATCGATTAAGAACCTAGTTTGATTGATCAACCTGTGTATTGAAAGGTTATTTAGGTTTGTTCTATTTAATTTTTTTGAGTGCTAGTGTATGCATCAGTGGTATACTAGGTGTGATAGAAAGTTAAAATGTTACCTAACTGTTGCTATCTAGAATCAAATGCGTTGTGTGAGAGACTTGATCACTAGACTAGTGATGACTCTATGAAAGTAGAGTCATTAGTGCACTTTTTTAGTTAATATTTACTTTTTTATTCAATAAATAGTATTTTGAGGCCAAAATATTAAAATATAAACTTTTTAGTGTAAATGAGTGATTTTTTTTTGGAATTTTTATGAGCGAATCAGGAGTTGCCATGTGTCATGCCATGCAAGCAAGGACAATAAATCACGTTACGCCACGTGTAAGGAGGACGAACCGTGTGCCACGTGTCAACATGGAATTCAATTCAAGTTCAAAGATTGATCAACCCGTCCTACCATGTGTTGCCAAGCCATTCCTCCGCGCATTCCACCCGTGTGCCAAGCCATCCATTTCTGTGAATAACATCACGTCGTGTGGCACTGACCTAGCGAGAATTGACTCTGATCGGTCTCCCTTAAGCATGCATTGAGCCCTGATTCACCTAGTGAATTTCTAATGCCACATGTTACGCTGTGATTGGCTGGCATTATAAGTTTTCCTTGTTTTAATCGTAGCCCTTGATCTAAAGTTGATCTGACGGTCCAGATCACATCTAAGAAATATTTAAGCCCCTAATCACTCCGTAAACCCTAAGTGGATGCCATTAGCATAATTTTGGTCAATTTTTGGAGATAAGAAGAGAGAAAGATTAAGAAAAATTCAAAAGAGGACACAATTTTGGTAGAGATTCAAGGGGTAGATTAATTCTACAATTCAAGAGATTGATTGTATTTCTTCTTGTTTTCTTTTCTTTATCAATTTTTATGTATTTTTTTATGAAAAATATGAGTTTTATGAACACAATTATTTGTAGTTAATTTATTAATCTAGAGATCTTATGAATCCAATTTTCACCATGTTATGATTTAATATTTTACCCCAATTATAATTATAATTTAATTATATTATTTAATCTAATTTGTATGTTATTAACTGTTTAGCCAACAATTTATCTATAGAGACAATTAAATAGGTTTGAGAGAATTATTTAATTATTTTTCTTGATAAAATAACATGCATAGTTTCTAGGTAGAATGTATGATTCTTATATATGTGATCCATAATTGACGAACATAATGAGTAGTATGCTATTTAATTCATATGAGAGTGTGATTAAATTAATTACTATATGGTGTGTAGTTTACTTGAGAAAGGAATACATGCTAAGTTAGATTCAATTGATAATTATATTTAGGAGATTTTAGCGATTCACATATTTAGAAAATTAGGAGATTAAGTATTCCTATATATTTTCTCACATATCTTCTTAGTTACTAAAACTGATTTAATTAATTATTGTTATTGATTTTTAATTATTTTATAGTTTTAAAAATTAGTTTCTAATAAAATAATCTTCGTGAGAACGATATTTTCTTATCATTATATTACTTATTGCAATATGTATATTTGTGTATTCATTGCACACACTTTGTGTGTTGCGATCAATTTTTTGGCGTTATTGTCGGAAATTATAAATATTAAAAATTAATAATTTTTTTATTTTTATTTTAGTTATTTTTTAAATTTTTATTCTTTAATTTTAATTTTAATTTAATTATTTTCTTTTAATGACTTATTTATTTATTTTAGTTAATTTATTTTATTTATTTATTTATTTTCACTTTAATTCACGAATAATTATCATTGGTATATTAATGGAATGATAGCCACAAGAAGAGTAGGTGGAATACATGAGGTAAATGATATCATGACACTTACAACTCAAGTGTCATCTTTGGTAAATCTTTTAAAGGTTCAAAACTCGCTAGCGAGTATAAACCAAGTATAAGATTCAAGGGTGTCATGTGTGTTTTGTGATGGACCCCATTTGCTTAATAATTGTTCAAATAATCTCGAATTTGTATTTTATGTGGGTAATGTGAACCAAAATAGTGATCCATACTCAAACACATATAACCCAGGATGGAGATAACATCCAAATTTCTCTTGGAATAACAACAATAAAGGTGGTAATCAATTCAACTATCAATCATTTCCACCACCTAGTTTCAAACAACCACAACAATTACAAGCCCAAGAAAAGAATCCACTTACTAAGGACAATACAAATGCCTTAATGGTGACGATGAAAGACTTCATCCAATCATTTAATACAAAAGTGTCAACTCAAGAGGCTTTAATTCAAAATTTGGAGAACCAAATGAGGAAACTTACTCAGGCTATTAGTCAAAGGCCTCAGGGTAGCCTTCAAAGTGACACAATTGTAAAACCCAAGAAGAGAAGGTGAGAACCAGTGCAACACCATAGCCTTGAGGAGTGGTAAAACTTTAGAGCAGGAGTATAAGACAAAAAGGATGAGAAGAAACACGAAATTAACAAGAATGAGGAGGAGCTAGTGGATAAACAACTTTTACAAACCCACTATTCCTTTCCCTCAAAGATTGCAAAAGCAAAAGTCAGATACCCAGTTTTCAAAATTTTTGCAAGTCTTCAAGAAGTTGCATATAAACATACCATTTGTAAAGCCACTAGAAAAAATGTCGTCTTATGCCAAATTCAAGAAGGATATACTATCAAAGAAAAAGAGGCTTGAAGATCATGAAAGAATAACCTTGAATGAAGTTTGTAGTGCCATCCTTGATAAAAAAAAATACCACAAAACTAAAAGATCTAGGTAGTTTTGACATCCCTTGTACTATTGGGAACATCCATTTTGGCAAGGCACAATGTGACTTGGGTTCTTGCATTAACCTCATTCCATTATTGGTCTTCAAGAGATTTTGGGTTGGTAAAGCAAAACCCACTTCAGTAACATTACAAATGACAGATAGATCAATTAAAAGACGTCAAAGTGTGGTAGAAGATTTTCTAGTAAAAGTAGACAAATTCATCTTTCTGGTGGACTTTATTGTGCTAGAAATGGAAGGGGACCGTGACATTCCTATCATACTTGGCCATCCATTCTTAGCAACCGAAAGAGCACTCATTGATGTACAAAAAGATTAACTTAGAATAAGGGTGCAATATGAACACATAAGTTTAAATATTTTTAAAGCATCTGAACCCCCTCACATTGATAGTGCTAATGAATGCTTAAGGATAAATATTAATGAATGTGGGGACAACTTAAAAGAGTCTGTTGAGTCACCCACACTTAAGACTGTTACCCATGATGCTATGAATAACGATATAAACTCACTAGAAAATAACTCAACCTATTTTAACTTTGAAAGTATGGCATCAAAGGTTGATATTATGGACAATGTGAACTTTTTGGAAGACGAGCCTCTCGTGTGTGTATCAAAGGTGATTATGGAAAATTTTGAAATAGGATCTAAGTTCAAACCATCAATTGAAGAGCCACCAATTTTAGAACCTACACTTTTACCCTCATATCCCCACTCAAGTAGGAAAGTGAAAGAGTCCAATGGAGAGGTGAAAAAGCTATTAGAAATACATAATTTGGATGAGTTACGGTGGAATGCTTATAATAATGCCAAAAAGTTCAAAAAAAAAAAAGGCATATAAGAAGAATTGAGCACCATGTTTACGAGCCAAAACATAAGGAAATCAAGACTCAAACTATTTCCAGGTAAACTCAAAAGTAAATGGACACAAAGAGATGTACCTTAGGAGTTGATATGATCATCTAGTCAAGGACATTAAACATGATGTTGGTTGGGAGGCAACCCAATGTTATGTTACTTAAGTTTGGAAGTGAGGGGAACTTCTTTCTCTACTTTAGTATTTACCATGCATTTTAAATTTTTAAAGTTTTTTTAATCATGATTTAGGTAGAAATTGATAAATATATGGAAACTAAATGCATGCATACTTGATATGAAACATATGAACTCAATGATAAAAATTGGTTGTCATGACTAGGATAATGAATGTAACATATTTGTTAATATATTTACATTAATCATGTGACATGCTTGCTAGTTTTGATTGGATTGATTCAAATTTTTATTCATATGTTCATGATTGATTTTGGTATGCTTATTGAGAGAAAATTTGTAGTGAGTTATGCGAGTCGATGAGATCTACCAGGTTTTAGAATCTATTTGATCATCCCTTGAGGCAAAATTATAAATAGTATTTAGCAAGAAAAATGATTTAGGCCTTATTTGGATTGATTAAGCCTTTCAAGCTAACCATTGTTAATATATTTAGTAACCCATTTGAGCCTAACGAAGAACCATTCATATATTTAAGATATATTTTATGCCAAACTAATAAGCATTACCTTTATACTTGCACCTTTAGCTAGTATGAAAAGAAAAAAAAAATGCAATCGTGTTATGCTATAGAGTAAGGTGAAATGTAATGCACCCTATAAAAAGAAGAAGAAGAAGCAAAACTCACAACATAATTATCCCTCTAAAGGAAAAGAAAATAAAATTGAAAATAAGTTTGATGGTGTTGTGAAGTTACAAAAAAAAAAAGATATGAAAAGAATGTCAAAAGAGGATGCATTGAAATATCAAGTAAAAGCTCAATTGTAGTTAAAAAGTGCATGATGACCAAAAAGAAAGTTAAGGTGTGGAAAGAGCCTAAATATCTTCATTTGTCGACCCCCCACCTAAGCCTTACATTACAACCATGTAAAGTCCTTATTGATCTTTAGCTAAGTGCATATTTATATTAGTGGAGAAGGAAGTGAAAATAGACTTATGAGACTTGCTCTAAGATTGAATTGATTAACATGCTCATATAGGTTGATTTCATGAGTGCATTAGATGATATCAAGTTCAGCACACACATACACAAATTAATTTTTCAAAAACCTTCCATATCCTTGTATTGATGGAACGTTGATTGATGAATATGTGAATTTCTTTATTATAGTATTGTACGACTTTTGAGAGGGATAGTTTTTGTGAAATATGCATGTACTAATAGAAGTATATTTATGAATATATTACTCATGTTATTTTATTTAGTTATATTTGGCTTTACTTGAGGACAAGTAAATATTTAAGTTTGAGGGTGTGATGACTCTATGAAAGTAGTATCATTAGCGCACTTTTTTACTTAATATGTAGATGTTTATTCAATAAAAAGTATTTTTATGCCAAAAATATTAAAATATAAACTTTTTTGTGAAAAGATGTGAAAATATAATTTTTGGAATTTTTGGGGATTAATCTAGCATTTTTATGAATATTTAACGTAAGACTAATCAAGAGTTACCACGTGTTATGTCACACAAGCATAGGAGCTGACTGGGCAAGTCACGTGGATGCCACACATGCATATGATCTAACTAGGAAAGCCACGTGGATGCCACGCAAGTAGGGACAACGAACCACACACCATGTGTCAGCACGACATTCAATTCAAGTTCGGAGATCGGTTAACCCGACCTGCCATTACTCCGCACGTTCCACCCATGCACCATGCCATCCGTTTCCATGAATAATGTCATGCTGTGTGTCGCTGACTTAGTGAGCATTGACTCTAACCAGTCTCCCCTGCCATGTGCTGCGCCTTAATTCGGATTGTGAATTTTTGATGCCACGTGTCACATTGTGATTGGCTACTGCTGTTAGTTTTGCTTGTTTTGATTGCAACCCTTGATCTGAAGCTGATCTGACGATCCAAATTGCACTTGAGTAGTATTTAAGCCCTTAATCACTCCATAAACCTTAAGGGGCCATCATTAGCATAATGTTTTTCAATTTTTGGAGCTAAAAAGAGAGAAAAATACCAAAAAAATCAAGAGGGGACACAATTTTGGTAGAGATTCAAGAGGAGATTAATTCTACTATTCAAGAGATTGATTGTATTTCTTCTTCTACTCTTTTTTTTATCAATTTTTATGTCTTTCTTTATAAAAAATATGAGTTTTATGCACACAATTATGTGTAGTTAATTTATTAATCTAGGGATCTTATGAACCCTATTTTCACCATGTGATGATTTAATATTTTACCTCAATTATAATTATAATTTAATTATATTATTTAATCTTATTTGTTTGCTATTAACTATTTGGCCAACAATTTATCTATAGAGACAATTAAATAGATTTGAGTGAATTATTTAATTATTTGTCTTGATTAAATAACATGCACAGTTTCTAGACAGATATGTATGATTCTTATGTATGTGATCCATAATTAATAAAATTAATGAATAATATGTAATTTAATTGGCATGAGAGTGTGATTAAATTAATTACTATATGATATGTAGTTTACTTGAGAGAGGAATACACGTTAAGTTAGATTCAATTGATTATATAATTAATTGATAATTATATTGGGGGGATTTTAGCAATTCACATGTTTAGAAAATTGGGAGATTAAGTATTTCTAGATATTTTCTCACATATCTTCTTAGTTTTTAAAACTGATTTAATTAATTATTGCTATTTATTTTTAGTTATTTTAATTTTGCTTCCTTAAAATATAATAAACACAAAAAATAATTGATTTTTAATTATTTTATAGTTTTAAAAATTAGTTTCTAATAATATAATCTCAGTGGTAACGATATTTTTTTATCGTTATATTACTTGTTGCAATACATATACTTGTGTATTTATTTTACACACTTCGTATGTGGCTATCAACTAGTGCCCAATTTATAATGCAAAATTTTGTCAATGAAAAATTTCCAACACTTGTATAACTTACAAACTCCTCTTTTTGTAATTTTTGTATGATAAAACCTCTCTCTCACTACATGTAAATCATTAGAAAAATAAACTATTGTTAAAATCCTAATCCATAGTGAAACAATCATATGCTTCGTTGGATCCATCTTTTTTGTAGCTTGACAAGTTTTAATGTAACTGAAATCAAATAGACAAAGCATACAATAATGTTAATTAAAAGCCTTATTATACATTAGTTTAGTTTACATAGAAATATTGATGCAAAGTTCATATAGTGCATGTATTCACATCAAACTATAATGTATGTATTAGCATCAAGCCAACTCAACATAAAATATAAAGCTACATGGCATTCTCTCCTTCTATGCAATCTCTTCCCCTGTATGCATAACAACATGAAACACGAGAATTGTCTACATGTGAATCACTCTCTCCTATTTTGACATATAAAAAGGAAAAAAATACTGAGGTAAATTACAAATGTAAGAGCAATGGGAAAATATGTATGAAAATGTGCCATAAAGTTAAACTTCCCCTAAAAGTATAAGTACAATACAAAAAAGATCAATGCAAATTACTCTTAAAAACAATGACTCTCCCTAATTTTTACGAATATCTAAATATAATATTAATTTAATAAAGAATAAACTCATTTAATCAAAAATAAGCATACAACTAATTGAAAACTTATTTTTGCTCAAATTTCGATTATTCGTTGCATAAATAAGAAAATTAGACAAGACATACAAACAACCTAACATATATAATGATATATTGACATTCACTCAATATAATATACATGTTTGAAGTCTACTAATATGTCAATTAATTCATTTATGACTAATTATGAAGGACCCAAAAGCAAAAGTATCATGTATTATGAAAAACCTCAATGAAGTCTTCAATCTTATAAAATAAAATATATCTAACAAGAAAGAATATTAAATTTCTTGTTTCTTTTTATTTTATAAATGATGAACATTATTATTAATTTTCTTGAATCTCTTTGAATCTTTCTTTTTGGGTATGTTAGTTATATATTTTTATAATCATAGATGCCTTTTGCATAATCTTTTTGGAAGGTATTAATGGAGTTTATTGAATCTTAACATTGCAGGAGGTCTTTTAGGTTGACTATTCATCATGTCCTCCTTTATATTTTGGTGAATCTAATATGTTACATACATTTCTATTATATATGTAATGCATTTCACATACCTACATCTTTTTATTTAACATAATATATTTAACTCTTTATCTTTATATGTAACATGTTACATCCACATTTATATTTGTATTTACATTTAATATTTATATGTATTTTAGTCCACCGTACTCTTAACAACCTACTAGATAAAACATATTACATTCACATATTTCTTTTATGTAACCTATTATAATTGGTGTGTTACATCTTTTGTAGTTCTGATGACCCACTAGTTGTAACCTATTACATATGTATATATCTTTATATGTAACCTATTATATCCATTATAGTTCTTGTGACCTACCAAATGTTACATCTACCTATATCTTTATATATAACTTGCTACATCCTCTATAGGTTGAGTGATCCAAAGGTTATAACCTGTTATATCCATATGTATTTTTGTATGCGATATGTTATATTTACCATAATTTTGATATCCCACCATATGTAACCTATTATATCTTCTTTTATCTTTGTATGTAACTTGTTACATACACCAAAACTTTGATGGGTCATTGCCTGTGGTTGTTAGAGCTCCTATTGATTGTCGGCAATGGTTGTTGGAGCTTTGGTGGGATTACTGATGGTGGTTGCTTTAGATGTGGTGAGTTTAACATTAATTTATTTTATTGAAGTTATGAATGATGGTCTTGTGGTCTTTCTATTTTATAATTTGTATATATCCATGAGTTTTAAGAAAAGTTGTTGCTAGTTAGGAAAAATTTATCAATTTATCAAAAGTGAAGCTATTTAGGCTCATAACTCCAATAACTTGTAACATGTTGGAACCCAATTTGCATTGTTTGAACACATACATAATGGATTCTAAGGTAAAAGTGGATTCATGTAAGCAACGCACGCGATCAAAGTTTGAAAGAATGGGGGCCCATGTTAGATTGCAATGAAAATTTTGCAATAATAGTGTTTCCTCGATAGTGTTTTGGACTCATGTACACTCTTTAAGTACGATTAAATTGTACAATTAAGCAAGATATAGTAAAATTAGTGATCTTTAATATATCAAGCATGATTCAAGTCTAAGAGGACTAAATGCATTCTCATTTTGAAAGATATGTTAGTATAAAAATGAATCTCGCATTAAAAAATATAAACAAATTGGATAACTACGTTTTATGCTCACAATATATAGAAGGAATTGTAAAAATAATCAAAACATTTAAATAGTTGCAATTATGCTAACAACCTTATGTGTAATGATACAATATGCCCAAACGATTACTACGTTTAATTTTTTAATGAAATTGTATTATTTGTCTTCCGCATGTTATTTATATGGACATAATTAAAATTACTTAAATATTTTGGACATTTTTACAACTTATTCCTAAGTTTTAGGTATAAAATATAGTTAATTCACTCAAATTTTTACTATAATATCCTTAAAAAAATATACGTGGAATACAAGTAATTTAATTTTATTTAAAATTAATTGACAGTTATTAATTGTACATATTTTTATCATGAAAATAATTATAATTACTTAAATAGTTTATGTATTTTATAGCTCATTTAATACATTGTAAAAGTAGAATGTAATTAAAGCAAAGTAATTTGGTGTATAAATGATATATTATCTAACAAAATAACTTTTTAGTTTGAAAATCGAGGCCTACTGTGCACTTATTATAGTAGATGATATTTTGAAGGAAAGAAATTTACAGAAATCTTAATTAATTTGGGCAGATATGAGACTTTTTTATTATATTTAAGCAAGTCTTGAATATTATATTAATAAAGTCAAATTACAAATACATATAATCTTGCTGTTAGCCCCCAAAAATAAAAAAAATAAAAAAATTACATATAATCTTGCTAAATTAAATTAAGTTAAATAACATTATTAGTCTTTTCATTTTTACATATTAAATGTTTTTTTTAATTTTTTGCATAAAATATTTATTCTTTAATTTTATAGATTCTATACTTTAATCTTATAATTTTTTTTTTAGTAAGATTTAATCTCTAATTTTACAGATTCTACAATTTAATTCCTTTATTTTTTAGATTTGGTTTCTCAAATTTTTAAGTTTTTTTAAGTTTTATAAAAGTTAGTCTGAAATATACCATATGTAATAATTAGGGCATTAAATTTTAAGAAAAATTTATGGGATTAAGAGTATAATAATTAAAAATTAGGAGGTTATAGTATAGAATTTTTAAAAATTAAAGAACTAATAGTATTACTTAACCATCAAATTATATATATTAGGGAGAAAATATTTTAGTCTAGAAGTCTTCAGTTTTGATCGAGCTTAACTATCTTTATTATGGCTTCTATTACATTATTATGACTTCAAGAGTCCATTCAAAATGCAACATCTAAAATTACGAAAAATTGCATTAATATGAGATTAGTATAGCAATGGGTCAGCTTTAGTGTTATTCATCATTTATATTTCAGCCTATTAAATAATTTTTATTAAATATTAAATATTTATATTATTTTAAAATTAATTTATAATTTAATTTGTATGATTTTTCTATCCATCCTTATCAATTTAAATTTAAATATCATCTTATAATATTAAATAAGAAAAAGATTATAATTATTTTTCTAAAAATTAAAAATATTTTCTTAAAAAATAATTTTAACAATTTTATATTTCATTAACATAAGTTACATATATTCAATTACTTTACGAGCAAATACCAAATTTCTGGAATTTCTTGTGCTAAGGCACTAGCTTCCCCCCTTTAGGCCCTGAAGTTCTCTAGGGGAGGAATGAAAGATAAGATGTGATTGCTGAAGTTTGGGTTGATGGACATGCAGTTGTTGTTGTACAATTGTAATTAAAGAAAAAAGTTATTTACATTTGTATAGTAATAAATTACGTGTTATAAGAATAATAAGTTAAGAAAAAATAGTTGTAAATACTTTAGTTAATAAATAAATGTCTATAACAACCTGTAAATAAAATTACTCGTAATGAACCGAGTAATGCTTTTTTCCCGGGAAGGTTACAGTAAATTAAATTGATATGAAGACTAAGATTTTGAGTGAGGTTACTTAAATTTAAAGGTAAAACTGTTCATGTTAGAATATAATTTTTAATTTTAATGTCCAAATATGTAAGGTTTTCTCTCATTTATAATTTAACACTTAATTTAATATTATTTATATAATAAGTTATTATTACAAAATAAATAATATATCATATAATTAGAGGTTAGAAAATTTGAATTTTATTATCTTAATTAATAGTTATCTACTACATCAATTCTTATACAACAACAACTTTGATACATAAATGAATACTCATTTTTTGTGTGGATAGTAAGTAGTAATAGTTTTACGGGGTAAAAGTAAATTTACAATCTAAATTACTAACTTCCAAACAACTAAATACATTACATATTTAAAATTAAAATCAAAACTAACAATTTATCATAGTATTAATATTTATGTGAGTGAATATATAATAGCGTTCCTCAATAGCTACATATTATGACTCACCTTAATGTTTGACTATAACAACCGAAACAATGATTATTTGATAATAATAAACATTAAAACTAGATTGTAATGATTCACCAGATAAATAAAAAAATCTATTAGATATATTTTAACAAATACTTTAACTACAAAATTAAACAAATAACCTAATTTTAATGAAAGAAAAACACAATACTGATGCATTGTATTTGTGAAAATAGCTCGCAAGTGCACGAACATTTTGTATAATCCACTCGGTAGCAAACCATTCACCAAGTAATAAAACAATTACAACCCTGACGGAAATAAAACCACTAATATCTCTCTATCAATTAGGACCTCTATTTGTAATATCTATTGCTGCCCTCATATGCTATCTCCATAACAACCTGATTTGACACAGGAACTCGACTATATGGTGTGATCAGAAATCGGAGATCAATATGGTGAAAAATGAACAGAACAAACAACCTTGAGAACCACCCTCAATCATGAGTCACCAATTATCACCAAGGAACCACTTTACACCACATGTCTCAAATTTCTTACGTGGAACTTAAAGTCAATCCACTTAATGCATACAACTAATGATTTGAGATCTCACCATAATGATCCAATCAATCTCACATTGTTGTGTCTCATACATAAAGTAAAATAGTCATAAGCTCAATACTTATGCACTATATTTTACCCATAACACTGAAGTAAAAATATACAAGCTCTCCAATAATAATTTGTAAAACAACGTAATTTTCAGTGCGAACTTTGAGCAAATTTTGATATAATATTAAATGGGTAAGGAGACAAGAAATAAGAGGATATTTATATAGGAATACGGTCAGACCACCTCTCCATGATCCTCGTAGACCACTTTCACAACCTTGTCGAAGGGTGTGACGAGGTGCCAAAAACCATATTTTTTCGTTCCAAAATAATTTTTATAAATACCCACACAAGAATTGAACCAAAATCTTCTACTTATGACCTAGTATACATACTAAACAACCAATCTTGTGGTGTGTAAAACATGTTTTCAATCACAGTAAACTATGTGTGTGTGTGTGTGTGTGTATTAGTGATCCGTAGTAACGAACCTTACACAAAAGAAGATAAAACATTGAGTAAAATAAATAGGCTTATAGAAAATATTAATCTAATGGTAAAATAATAATTAGATAGGAATATAATTCATTCAAATAATTCTATGCAGATAAATAATTAACACTCAATAGATAATTTATAAGATTTATTAGCTAGTTAATCATATTTACTTAAAATTAATTAAGTTATTAAAGATATAAATTAAGGTTATTTATTTTTCCTTTTTTTGTATGAAAATACTCATAGATGGAGATCATATTCTTTGTAATAAATCCAATTAATATCTTTGGACGAGGATATCACTGATTATATTAAATTATGATTTCTTTATAATGAGATAATGAATCATCTAAATCATTGTTTTAGACAGAGAATATTATTTAAATTTTTATTTAAGGTATCAAAATTAGATCCTAAAATATAACTTTCAAATTTTTAATCTATTAAAAAAAATATGTTGTTAATATATTTTTTAGTAATAAACTTTGTAGAAATTTAGAATGAAGAAAAAAACTCAATTTATTTTGTAAAAATATTTACTTAAATTAATATTTCACAAATATGACATTATAACTAATATCTCGTAATAATATTCAATAAGACATACTCAAATTTAATGAATGACCGTTAAATTAAAAATAACATTCGAAAAGATACATAAAAATTGAATTTATAAATAATAGAATACAAATAAAATTAATACATCAATGTATTCTTTAATATACAAAACTTTAGTACTATCTAAAACCTTGACAAAGATCTACCTTCGTTATTCACTGAATCAAAATTATTACAGAAAATTAAAGAAAATAAATTTTTTAAAAATAGGCATGGAAATTGGATCATAAGGAAAAAATTATCACGTGCCATGGTCCTAATTATCCACTCCATGGCACGTATCTCATTTTGGTTAATCTCATCTTGTCCATAACAGGTTGTATCATGGTAAACATTTATCCACACTATGGCTTAAGTCAAATTGCTTTGTTTCCACTTTATTGTTTCAACCGTTACAAAATGGTTGGATTAAATATAAACTTTGCATATTTTATTAGTTTAATTTTTTAAATTAAAAATGAGTATTTTATGGAAGATTCTTAGTATGTGAATTACTTTAATCAAATTAAAGATAAAAATATTTAAAAAATAACAAAAATTACTCGTGATTTTAAAAACATAAATTTATTTAAATAAAGATAAAATCTAAGTATTTAAATTTATTTATAACATTAAATATAAATAAATAATATAATATTAGTAACAATGGTGCCTCGGGTTGTTGGAGTTAGTATCGTGCTCTTGGGTTTGTGTCCCTTACCAACGGCGAGATGGATAGTCCACCATGAAGGACCGCAAAACAAGTTGTGGCTGAGCAAGTAGAGGAATGACAACAAAACGACGAAGAAACTCAAAATTTATTGAAAACTGAAGCTAGAAAATAGAGGAAGGAGGATGAAAATAGAATTGATCGATGAGGAGGGCTGAGCGATTAAGGCACTAAGAGATGGAAATGGAAGCGAGCCTAGAGAAGAGAAGAGAAAGGTGGGTTTGAAATCCTAAAACAGCGAGAGAGAGAGAGAGAGAGCAACTCTGAAAACGGTGCTTTAATTCATTAAAAAATTTCCAACTACTTTATTCAGAAGAAATATATAAATTCAATAATAAGGAAACTTTTTATGATATTTAAAGAAATTTCAAAATTTAACTGAATTATATTTTTTTTAGAAAATTAAATTTGCACTAATTATTTAAAATGCAGTACATTATAATCTAATTATAAGAGACAAATAAATAAAACTTAAGAAACACATTAGCGTAAAAAAATTAATTTTTAATCATATTAGTGATAGCATTGATAATATTTATCTTCCTTTATGAGCTTTCATTTGTTTACTTTAATTACTCTTAATAGTGTTTTCATATCTTTATTAGATGTTATGTTTTTAGCTTTTAAGGTAGCAACAACTCAAATAAAAAAAACAAACAAATATATATTTAGATTTACATAAAAAAATATGCCAAAAATAATCACAAAATGCTAAAAATCTTATTAAATTTATTCTATCTTAGAAATAAATATGTACTTAAATTAAGATTTAGACATAAATATATGGAGGCTATGAATATTTTATTAATATTTAACAAAGAAAAAAAAAGAGAGAAAATAAAATAAAGTATCTGGGAGAGATCAAAATCTTATTAGAGAAGAAGTCTCTCACTTTAGTTATTACAAATCCAAAGTTAAATAAAGAAAATGTAGAGAAAGATTCTTTCGTTCACTTTGATTTCAAAACTCTTGGAACTCTTGAAAGTCAAATTTAATACTTTGTTTTAGTTAGCTTGGCTTCTTAATTGAGAGTGATTCAAATAATTTATTATTGGTGCCAACGAATTATATGTATTGAATGATTTTTACGCAGCACGGTGAAATCATTAAGGCGCCCATAGTCCATTTACTTTTTCTATGTTTAACTCATTGTTTTAATGTTTAACATCGATTTGCGTTTGATGTATGGTAACTCAAAACTCAAATTATAGACAATGTTTGAATATGTAATCTCTTTGGACGTGTCCTATGTATATTTATCAAGAAAAAGACCGGTTTAATGCATGTATTGTCGGAGTGTAGACATGATATATTTGTTAACTAATGCTTATTTGATGTACATTTTAAGGTTGATACTTGTAAGTCCATATGAACCCTAAATGATTAAAGTGTGTATGTACCCTTATATATATATGTTCAATCATACCCTTATATATATATGTTCAATCAAATATTAAGAGCCATCCTCATTCATTGTATAGTTATTATGTCTCTCAACATTCTCTCTCTAGACTAGATATGTCTTCCAATATTTTGTCGTCTATAGTGAGGCTCAGATTTTAAGACACGATTAATAAACTTTGACACCTTTTATCTCATTGGACTTATCAGAAGTTTGGATTGAGCTTACCTATTGTGAAAAATGTTGAAGTCATGGTTGAAACGAGAGCCTTTGAAAGATCCAAGCTTATCGGTCCTCAAGTCGAGACCGATGCTAATAACCTTTTTGCTCCAATAGAAAGAGCTATTGAAAACATGAAAAATGTTATTGACAAGCTATTGCAATCGAATCAAGAATTGCTATCTCATTTGCTACACATTAGGAGATTTATAGAGAACATGCGAAGTGAAATGAGGAGGTAAAATTAAGAACTAAGAAGATACGTCAAAGGAATGAACCATGAACTCCTTGCACGACTTAGTTTTGGACTTGTTTGTGAGAATATTTGGACATCGAATGACGAAGATGATGAAATTAATAGGGTATTAGCTAAGCATGAGAAGAATAAAGAGTTGCATGAACGAGCAAACATAGCTCATGATCGAGCGGATAAAATACAAATTCTAGCTCAAGTGGCCTAAGCAATAGTGCCATATCCCTTGGAGCAGCCCAACTTGGCATGAGAAGAAAAGTTGTGGAAGAGCAAGATGTCGGCCTTGGAAGAGCAAGTAAAGAAACAAAATACAAGAAAATCCCGAACTGACCTTGACATTGTGTGCAAACAATTTGTTGGTTCTCCTATCTTTGAAAAGATAGAGCTAAGTGAAGCCTCAACAAAATTTATATCTCCAAAATGTCCAGGTTATAAAAGAACAAAAGACTATGTCGCTCATGTATTATATTACATGATACGATTGGACATCAAATGATCCATCTATTTATAACAAAACATTATGTATCATGCTATACATAAACAATTAGAGAGTTGGATTGCCTAAATAAAGACCCTGATAGATCACTTGGGCAAAACCCAGGGAGCCTTGGGATGTTGGCATCGTACCAACTCCATGGAAAAATGGATTCCACAATTAAATAGTTGGATTGCCTAGGTAATGAACTAGGTAGATCATTCGGGTAAAACCCCAGAAGCCTTGAGAAGTTGGTGTCATACCAGCTCCAAGCAGAAAAAGGGGTTCACAATTAAAGAGTTGGATCACGTAGGTAAGGAACCAAACATATAACTTAGGAAAAACCCCAAGAGTCTTGGGAAGCTGGCATCGTACCAACTTTAGGCCGAAATGGAGCTCACAATTAAAGAGTTAGATTACACAGGTAATGAACTAGGTAGATCACTTAGAAAAAATCCTAGGAGCCTTGGGGAGCTGACATCGTACTAGCTCTAGGCCAAAAGGGAGCCCATAATTAAAGAGTTGGATTGCCTAGGTAAGGAACTAGGCAAATCACTCAAGCAAAATCCTAAGAACCCTAAAATGTTGGCATCATACCATCTTCGGGCTGAAAGAGAGCCCACAATTAAAGAGTTAGATCATCTAGGTAAGGAACCAAACAGATCACTCAAAAAAGACCCCTAGAGCCTTAGGAAATTGGCATTGTACCAAATCCAAGTCCAAAGAGAGCCTACAATTAAAGAGTTTGATCCCCTATGTAAGGAACTAGTTAGATCACTTGGGAAAAACCCAGGTAGCATTGGAAATCTAGTATAGTACCAAATCTAGGCCAAAAAAGAGCCTATAATTAAAGAGTTAGATCACCTAGGTAAGGAGCTAGGCAGATCACTCGAGCAAAACTCTAGAAGCCTTGGGAAGCTAGCATCATATAAGTTCTAGGCCGAAAGAGAGCCCCTAATTAACAATAGAAACATCATTCCAAATGGAGATGAATACTAGCACAAGGATGATAAAAACATACAGAAACTAAAAACTAGTAAGCATAAAAAAGGGCTCATATATTACATTGACTGTAAATAAGAGGAAATGATGAGACAGGTAAACATACAAGTTTTTGGAAAACATATATGAGTTAACATAGAAGTACAAGCATGAAATTACCTTTATTAATAGTAAAAAAAATTAGTCAAGAAGCACCACTCAAATGCTTGGCTTCCCAATGACTATTCCTATCAATACGTCGGGATGGACTAGTGGAAAAATATCAACTTGAATCTCCTTAACAAATGGGGTCAATCACCATTGAATCTTAAAAGGGTAGAAGTCAGGATTTTTGAGCTACCTTTTGCTACACTAAGTGATTCTCATCACCTCCAAAAACACAGTCTCCCCACATCTGAGATAAGTGTTGGCCTAGTAGTTCTCTCCTTTGACACGTTTGGTCAGTGTATCAATTATCTTACCATGAACGAGCATTATATATAATTCTAACCTTATCTAGAAGGAGTTCAACAGATGTCTTTTGCTCATAAACTTGAATCCTTAACTTTTCAACCTCACTCTCAAGATTCAAGTTATCCTTTTTAAGTAAACAAGATGGAAGACGAGATGAACAATCTGTTACTATAATAAACAAGGAAAAAAGCATAACAAACTATGAATAAAAGAAGATACAATGTTTGCAAATCCATTTTCTAAGTGAAATAACCACCACTTTTTATAGCCATTAATGGGTCCTACATATCTCACTTTTTATAGCCATTAATAGGTCCCACGTGTCTCACTTTTTCAAAATTGGTAAAATTAGGAATTACTTAGAGCATATATTTTAACTTCAAACATGAATGAAATAATATTAAATATATTCATTATATCACCAAAATGATTTTGATTGTTCCTTATAATTTTTTTTAAATGCTAGTCTCTAAGGTTGTTGGTTAATCTTAGCTTGGAACTACAACAAGTCATTCTCTTCTTCATCACAACTTTTAGGCTATTGATCATAGCCCTCCACCTCTATCTCAAGAGATATAGATTAAGGTGGATGAAGGTCGAGAGTCTTATAGTAGTCAACAACCCTCCTTTTAGCCATGACCTTCACTTTGAAAGACTCAATGGCTTTGTTAAAACCGTTCTAGAGTACCTCCATTGATTGCATTTTACCACCTTCACTACTTAGCAGGCCTTCTCCTCAGCCACCTTTAGCTATTTGAAATCCTCACAAAGTTCATGGAGTGATATGTTGGACTTTTCCTTATCTTTTAGGGAATTTTCTTGCTGGTATGCTAGCTCGAAATTTTGAGCATGCAAAATTGTAACATTGGAGAGAGTGGCTAATTAATGATAACAATTCAAAAATAAGATTACAAATTCAAACTCACCTTGAGAAATATTTTGTTGGCTAGTGTAAAGCATCGAACTCCTTACACATGTCAACTAAGATGGGCTTATCCAGGCCTGTCAACATTCAGTTGATAAAGTCATCTTGGGAAGATGGGTTACCTATTATGGGCTCATTAAAGCTAGGAAAGTTCAAAAAATTCAAGAAATTACCCTTGGTCCTGAAGGCTGGGGGAAGAGTAGTGGAAGAAACTAGAGTGGAGCTCGAAGTGGGGATCACCTCAGTATAAGTTGGCAAAATTAGTAGATCTTGGGAGCTTGACTTCTTTTCACCCTTACTCTTGAGCACAAATTTTCTCCTTTTGGTTTTGGAGACATTGGTAGGAGTTGCATGGGTGGTTACAAAATTGTTCAAGAGGTTATCCAAAGATTCTGATATGAGTTCCATGTCTTCACAATATAAATAAATCATGATTAGTCGAGATATAACTTGAAAATAAAATATAATTCCTGAAAATTTTACGACCTTTAGGTATTAACTCAAAATTATAGCCAAACTTAGGAGGACTTTTCTTGTGTTTTGAACTCTTCTTCTTTGATGCCAAGCATGGCTTGTGAACTACCCTTGTTTGCAACATGCTTAACCCTAAATGTATCATCCTAGCAATAGCCATTTAGTCTTGAACAAAACATCATCCCAAGGGACTAGTTTAGGGAAACAATTTTATAGCTTGAATAGCTTGGGCTTTGCCTCATTTCTTAGAGAGGATACATGAAAACACAACCTTTTTAAAATGGATTTTACATTACTCCACATTGAAGATATTAGAGCACTTCCATCCTTGGACTTCTAACCAATGAAAATATAAAATAATTGCTTCCAATTCCTATCGTTGTGTGAAGGCAAGACATTCAAACCTTGATCCTACTTAGATGACATGTATATATGTAGTGAATTTTAGGAATTTTGTTTGAGATTACATACCTTAGTGAACTCAGGTAGCTTGATCGTTACACCAATCTCTTTTCCAAGCAAGGTGATACAAGGTAAATACCTTCAACCGTTAGGAATTAGGTGATCAAGACATATCTGGGTATACCTCAAGGAATCCCTAATAAAGTTTGAGAGAGAGAACCGTAGACCTAAGAAAAGTAGCTTCTCATGGAAAGCAGTCCAACCTTCTATGGGATCGTTGCTGTCAAGTGCTATCGAATTGGGAATTTGGATTTGGATGTTCTTTGAATTGTCATAAATGGCCCTTAATTTAGTTACATCTTTCTATTTAAATTCACAAGGTCGAGCTATGACCTCCAAATTTTATTTGTATAATTTTCACACAACTTCTGCAACTTATCTTGTTCACGGATGAAAGATATCTTATAGAAGACATAGAATACTTTTGCCATCTGGACACAAGTTTAGATACCAAAAGAAACCTTTCGATGGTGAAGAATGTGCAAATGATTTAGTAACATTTTCATTTTCACCCCTTTTTATTAGTTGAGCTCTTTCATTTCCCTCCTTTGTGAGGTGTTGAGATATTAAGGCAATTGAATGGTATGACATTCAAACAATATGGAAATATGAAAAAAAGAATACTCACTAATGGAGGGAAATGAAAGAGCTCAACTAATAAAAAGGGGTGAAAATGAAAATCTTACTAAATCATTAGATCATGATTATTGGAATAAAAAATCAATATTTTGGGAATCATCTTATTGGAAAGACCTACTCATTCATTGCATCTTAGATGTCATGCATATTGAGAAAAAATGTATGTGAGAGCTTAATTGGTATATTACTTAATATACTTGGAAAATGAAGGATGAAATTAAAGCAAGACTAGATTTAAAGAAACTGGACATACGACCTGAATTGGCACCAAGGGTGAAAATGATAAGAATCGAACATATTTGCCACCAGCATTATATACAATGTCAAAAAAAAAAGAAGGATGTGTTTTGTAAATGTTTGGAGGGTGTGAAAGTTTCTGATGGTTACTCATCCTACTTAAGAAATTTTGTGTCTATCACCGATAAGTAACTTTATGGATTGAAAGCACACGATTTTCATATCTTAATGCAACAGTTATCACCAATTGCTATTAGGTCAATTCTTCCAAAACATGTTCAATTATCAATAATTCATCTATGTTCATTCATCAATACAATATGCAAGAAATCTATATCAATTGGCGAGTTAAACTTTTTACATAAAGATGTTGTGGAGAATTTGTGTCTACTTGCGAAATATTTTCCTCCTTTTTCGATATAATTATTCACATGTGGGTTCATTTAGTTCAAAAGGTTCAATTGTGTGATCCTACTTATTTAAGGTGGATGTATCCTTTTGAGAGATACGTGCAAGTTCATAAATGATATGTAAATAATAGAAATTGTCTTGAAGGATGCATGGTGGAGAGGCCATTGAGTTTTGTTCTGAATACATTAGTGGTTGTACTAAAATTGGAAATCCTACACATAAGTTGTTCTTAGAATGTGACATGATCAAAGTAGGTAACCCTATGTTCGATGGAGGTAATAAATATCTCATTGATAGTATTCGATGGGAAAAATCACACTGAATCATTTTGGTAAATAATAATGAGGCATAACTATACATAGAGTAAGTAATGATAGGTTCATTCTTTTCATATAATATAAAATAAAATTATTATTTATTTAACTATTAATTATGAATATTTGATATATCTTGCATAATATCACAAAATGCATTTAAACTTATTGAAGACCAATCCTCGTTATAGAAAAAATGAGGAGAAAAATGGTTGTATGATGAGCATAAGTGAGAGCTCATTAATTGGTTTCACAACCATCTAAGTGTCACATACAAGAATTCATTAGTACTTCTATATAAGTTTTTTTTGTTTTAAACACATTCATAAAATAATAGAAACTTCATAATGGCTTGCACATGGTCCAAAATTCAATGTCAAATCATATTCTAGTTTCACAATTAATGGTTCAAGGTTTACTACATAAGCAAGAGATAAAGTCCGAGTAAACCAAAATAGTGGTGTGAAGATGGATGCACAAACTAGGAAATTTGCTAGTTCAAAAGATGGTAATCATGTACTGTCTCATTGAACATATTATGGTATAATTCAAGAAATTTGGGAATGATGACTCTATGAAAGTAGTCATTAGCACACTTTTTTACTTAATAATTACTTGTTTTATTAAATAAATAGCATTTTTAGGGCCATAAACATTTAAATATAAACTTTTTAGTGAAAAGGGGTGAAAATATAATTTTTGGAAGTTTTTAGGATTTTTTGGAATTTTATGGAGTTAATATGAATTTATAATGCAGGGCTAATCAGGAGTTGCCACATGGCCTACCATGCAAGCGTAGGAGTGGATTGGCCAAACCACTCAGATGCCATGCAAGCAAGGATGGAGAATCACATTACGCCGCGTGTGAGGAGGACGAATTATGTGCCACATGTGAGCACAACTTTCAATCCGAGTTTGGAGATCGATTAAATCGCTCTGCCACGTGTCTCCACATGATATGAAGTATCTGTTGAAAGATCCATCATTTATGGACTATATGATGAGTGCTTCAAAAGCACTAAAATTAACATGATTTAATATACTTTAATTGATTAAATAAATTTATATTTTAGTAATTTTATAATATTTTTATTATTTTTTGGGTATTTTCATTCAAAAATAACTTAAAGGCACAAAGAAAACATACTTGAGGCAATACATCACAAATATATTGAGAAAAGAAAGGAGAAAAAGTCAAAAAGATGAAAAACGAATTGGACAAAATAGGTCAAAATAGTCAAAAATGTTAAAATAGTTGAAATCGCGCACGCACCATCTCATCCGTGCTCACAACTGCCCATCGAGCCAAGTTTTGCATGCACCAGTGTGCATACCTATCCTTCCATACTAATTCCTGCAAGCAACATCACGCCCACGCCATGTCGCACTCACGCTAGTACATTCCTCGCCCAGTCCCACGTGTGTAGCCACCCATCTGTCGAAATTTTTTTCCCTTTTTTTGGCTTTTTCCTCACCTATAAAAGGACCATCTTTCCTCTCTCTAACTTTCTCTCTCTAGAAAGTTTTCTTTTTTCTTTTTTCTTTTTTCTTTTTAAAGTTATTCTCTTTTTTAGAGGAACTAGTTATGTTTTTATAAATTTTTAGTTTTTGATTCAATAAGTAGATATGTAAATCCATTTGGAGGTTTTCAAACAATAGAATTAACATCAAACTCTTGTAATGATTCTTTTAAGGTATTATTTTAATAGATTTTTTACAGTTATATTTTTTTATGTTGTATATGGTATATTTAATTTTTCTGTGATTAAATTTAACATAGTTGGTTGTTTGTAAATATGATATAATTATAACGTTGTTATGCTTGCAAAATATTAAATAGGTAAAACATTTCCATGAAATAAATTTATTTTGTTTTTATTCAAGATTTTATATTAAGGATGTTAGAAAGAAATACATTATTTTTCATTACAAACTTAAATCTAAATATTAGATTTTAAGGTTTAATTATTTAGTCTGATTTAAAGTAGTGCACTTTTATTTGTTGGTACAATCGCCTGGTAGTTAGAGCAAAACTCTATTTCAAAAGTTTTTTATAAGAATTATTATTCGAAAATATATTGACAACATATTTTCAATAATGGTTTTAAAACTTGAAAGTTAATACTTGGATAATTAAATTCTTAGGTTTAATTTGGACACCTTGAATAAAGTCTAATTATTTGACTCTCCCTAAAATTGTGATTAGATGGTTTGAAATTTTCTTAGAAATAAAGTTGAAATTTAATATTTAGTTAATTAATTGGTCCCGCCTAAGGATATTAGTTAGTTAATATTAAATAAATGAATTTAGGCCCCACCAAAAGACACTTTCATACAAAAAAGAGAAAATCAACAAATATCAATTTATATCTTTAATAACTTAAATAATATGAGCAAACATAATTAACTTAAATTATTATATCCTTAAATACTCAACTATTATGAATGATAAAATTTGCATTATTGTGTATTGAATCTATATCTATGTTTATGTTTTTAGATTAGAAAACAAACAAACCAAAATATCGTGACAAGATGTTTAGGATTTATTGTTTTTAAGATTTTGAATAATATATTAAAAATCATATATATTCCTTCTTTAGATCAACCTTGGAGTATACTTATCATTTTTTATAAAATAATTCGTACACTTGTGAGAGTTTTAAAAATTATAAAACCACAAAGGGAATTTCGCAAGATCGGTATTTGTAATACCGGTCTTGCAATTCATTCATCACTATATTACTATTGGAATGGTACAACAATTGAGAAATGATCGAAAGATTCATAATCAATATTTTTTAAACCATTGGTGAATAGTAATTGATCAATCATTGCTTCATCATTGTCAATTACCGATGTCATCTGATGTTACTATAGTTCAAGAAGCTATTGGATAATATGTGGCTTGGTCGTCGACTCATTATTATTCTTTTATTGTTACTAACATATATAATACTTCTTGTTTAATCTATTATTCCAAAATTGCTAAGTGCGGCATATTTAAGAGATGCAAAATAAGTATCTTATGGAAAATTGATGTCTAGTAGACAATCATCATGCACTAAGTCATTCATGAAGAAGCCGTGAAAAAAGTATAATTATGAATATGCTATAAACTTTACCAAAAATCATAGCTTTTTAATGACTATTATTGCGAGTAAAAATAACATAAATGATGGATGGATTGTGTCACTTATTAGAGAAATATCTGGCCTAGACATTGGACAATCATATATATAAATCAAGTGCATATTGAAATTATTTTAATTTCAAATGATCAATTTAAGAATAATTCAAGTATGGATAAGGTGACTTCTCAATCAGTAAATAACATTAATTTATGTGGAGCATATATATATATAGGGTATGTTATTATCGACTTCAAACAAATCACCTCTCACATTTAGCAATATTCTATGATTCATCATTTTTCAATCAATATCAAGAGCATGGTGTTAGCATCAGAGCTAAACAATTATATGATAGGGCATTAACACTTGAAAGAAATCAGAAGTTGATAATCCTTTGGCTACTAATGTTTGAACAAGGCCAAGATCATTGGATGTTGGTAATCCTTGATCTATATGGAAATCATAATTGATACTGTGATTCAGATTCCATAGAATTGGATAAAGACACAAAATGAGTTGTTGAAATGTAAGAGTTATAACTAGCTATTTTTCCTCTATTGTTCTTTGTAATATTTAATAAAGAACTAACTATTTTAAAATTTGATAAGGCATGAAAGCTATGAAACAATAGTAAGGACATTACCCTTAAAAATCACATAAGTTTATATGAGACAAAGTTATGGTATGTAAAAACGAATATTAATAATTTAATGAATTTTACTATTAAATAATAAAGATGTTAGAATTGATAAACCATGTTATTTTTTATAGGTTTCATAACAAAATTATGGAGTCATATGTGGTTAATTTATCATGAAACTTATGAGCAAAATCATCTCAAATATCAACATATCAATTAAAGATGTGGTAATCTCTTTTAGGAATATACTCTTTCGACACATATAAGTTATTTTTTGTGAATTCATGATATTACATTATTATTTAAATTTAAATACATATAGTTCTTTGGTTGGAACAAGTAACGCTATGACATGCAAATTTTTAATGATTTACGAGAAGAATAGGTAGAATACATGCTTGAAATTATAAGATCATAAGAAGAATCAAAAGAAGAATTTTATGATATTGAATAACATAGGTATCTTATAATATTTAATGATACTGTAATTAAGTTATATATATATATATATATATGTATGTATGTATGTATGTATTGTATATAAATGATTTTTTGTTATAAATTTAATTCTTAAATAATTAATTATTATTTAATTTTTCAATTAATAAAATGTATTTAAAAACTGTTTTAAACATATTTTGATTTTTTTAGTGATCAAAAACATGTAGGGTGGCTAGCACAAAATAACCTAAATATGTTTAAAAAGGGTTCTAACATTTTAATTCAGTTCTAATACGTGGATGGTATATACTTCATTTACTTTTTCAACTATAGAGATAATAGAGAGAATTGACAAAAACATCAAAAATGGAGAAATGTAACTGAAAAATACTAATATTTTAACCTTTATTAAGGAAAATGGCTCAAAATTGAACAAAAATGGATAGAAGGATATAAATAAGAGAACTTTAAATTGATAATTTTTTCTAATTAGATATATATTTATTATGTTAGAAATTTTATTGATAATATAATATAATATTGTTTAAAAAATAACTAACATGGCCCAATTTTATTGAAAGAGTGACTTAAATATTTCTTGTAAAAATAAAATAATTAAAATATCCACTTGACAAAAACAAAATGACTATTAGGTCATTAATCTCTTTTCTTTTCTCTTTATCTTAATTTTATTTCATATTTATTTATTTATTTACTTATTTATTATTATAATAATTCTTATAATAATAATAATAATTTTAATGAAAGTTGTAGGTAATAGGCATCATTAACTACATCTAGATATTTCAATTAGGTTGGCAGCTTCACACCATCTTCACTATCTAGCCCTCAACAGGGAGTATTATTAAATAGAAAAATTAAACATAGAAATCAATATAAAATCTATAATTAATTACTACATTATAAGCATTCAAAAAAGTAAAAATACTAGCGAATAATGGTGGCATCTTATCACTATAATGGGATACAAATACTAGGAGTTGTAGAGGCTAAACCATTATCAACAACGTTACTCAGAATATACGGAAACATTCAAACTCTATATAAGTAATCTTATCTAAACAATCAACTTAGACAAAATATCATTTTCATATCACTGAAAATAATTATAATAATAGTTAATAATAACACTAGTAGCAATAATAGTAATAATAAAGTAGTGATAACAGCAGTAGTAATAATAATAGTAATGATAGTAATTGAAATAATAATAATAATAAAATCACATAAATTATGGTTTAATTTGAATGTTATTTAAGAGAATTTAATAATATAAGTTGAATGTGTATAATTTTCTGCATGCTTGTGGAAAGATGAAAATAACACAAGTTATGTAAGTGTGTAACATTTTTATGTAATTCAGTGAAAATTTTAGGTAAACTTATAACAATTAAATGTGTTGAATTTTTACATGAATGTGTGTCTATCATTTTTTTGGAAGTTAATATGCCTTTAGGTTTTTTATGGACTCATATCTTTACATTATATCATATTAAATCTCTCTAACAAGAATATATGTTTCTTTAGGAGGTGATGCCAATTTTTTAGCATGTAAAAAAACATATATATTTTTTACATTATATGAAGAAAAGAACATATATGCATAGTGTGAATATGAGTATAATTCAAGTATATATATTTTTTAATTTTCGTAAATAATAATTGTTAAAATTTTGCATAGAAATCTGATCGTGTGGTTGACTATGTGAAATGTACAATTGATGGTGTTCTAAGCAAAGAAATGCTAGCTAACACGATGATCATTATAATGTTCTAAAATTATAGACTTATTAAGAGGAACAAACTACTAAAATACATACATATGACCTCAGTTTTTAACCATAATCGTAAATCTATGGTCATGATTATAAGAATTGAGACCTAAGTGAGAGGCCATAGACTATTACCTATGATCTCGGTTTTTTAACCGAAGCCATAGACATATCCTATAGCCTCAGAATTTAAATAACTGAGGTCGTAGGACATGTCCATGACCTCGGTCTTTCAATAGTTGAGCCCATAAGGTATGTTTATGACCTCAATTTTTCAATAACTGAGGTAATACATATATCATATGACCATAAATTTAAATAAAAATAAAATTATTAATTACAATATTAAAAGTCAATATAAATTATAATAAATTTATTAATTATAATATTAAAAATTATATTATATTAAAATTAAAAGTACAATTATATTTGATAGTTTATACACTAAAATATAATTTAACCTTACTAGCTAATTCTAATATTTACAATGATTATGAATAATAGCCTTAGTATTACACACTAACTTTTTACTATAGCTAGCAAACATTTATAAATGTACTTCTACGAAGCATTTATAAGTGTAATTTTACAATCATTCTTGTTAGAATTTAAATAATACAGCACCTCAGAGTAGGTATTGGAAGACAGCAAACCCAGATCTTCATAACTTAAATTACTTCTTTCTTCATTTCAACAAGCAAAAGAACTGCACATAATTGTTGTTGCTTTGATTGTTTCTTCTAAAAGTTATTCCAAAACATATGTTATCAATTCATAGTCATTTGCAGCAAAATAGTAGTAAGTGATGTAGAATCATAAGTATGTTCAACTACATACCTTGAATGTTGTCAAAGAACCATTAATCAATTTCAACGCATCTTGGAAAGCACCGGTCAATATATGTGCAGCATTCAAGTCGTACAACATTTTAGACTCAAACTCACTATGTAGCTTCCTGATGCATGCATTCTTGAGAAGCTTGGGTATCTCAATCTAGCACATAGAGGATACATGCAGCACTAGAATGACAGCAAACATAAAACATATTGAGATCAGCTAAATATACAGTTTCAACAACCAACCACTACTGCTTCAAACAGAACAAGAGAATAACAAACATAAACGCATTGAAATGAACTTTTAAGTGCATTAAACTCCAAAAATACAAGCAAACAAATTGTAGATTTAAAACACACCAATATTAATCTTTATATCTAATTAAACAACCACAGCTTAAACAACAACAGCCAAAAAACCACCTAAGAAGCTTGCTCAAGAACTGCTAGCTTTCAAAACTAGAAAAACACACCCAGTATAAGAATTAACCAAGATATCCGCATTATCCAGCAGCAATATCAAGGAATAGAATTCATAAAATAGAGACACCAACATGAACATAGAACAAGAAACTATAAACCAAACAAACAACACCTAAACTTACCAAAGAGACACATAGTAATACCAAAGATGAAATACCAAAGTAACTAAAGCATAACAATAAAAGCAGCTGATCAAACCAGAGATAAACTTGGCTCTATTAAACTAAACCATAAGAGTATCAAGTACCACTCCTTTACACCAAGTTCCCAATTTTGATTGGCCCTTTTTTTGCTTAGGGAACTTATTTTCTTTGGCACCCATAGGCATAAAAAAGATAATATACAATGTCATCAATTATCAGAACATCCCAGAAAAATAATTAAAAGGAAGACAAATCTAATAATAACACCCTAATTCAATATTTTATTATTATTAAAGAAGATCATAAGGAACTTATTCATTCCTACACTTTTTTGAAGATTCTCTTATACTTACATGTGATATTTTATTTTTCATGTTGGCAAACATATCAGAACTTATCAAAATCATACAATGTGCAATATTTGATACATAAGGGCATGAGCAAAGTATCAAACCTACCCATCCTACAAAACAAACAAGATATATATTAATTCATTAACAGTAATCCACAAATCATGAGTTTTATTGCTATAAGAGTACACTGATTCACACATTATGATTACTAGGCAAGTATGATAGGATGAACCCCTCTTCCTGTGCGCCGTGGCATGTTTCTTGTGATGATTTGTTGATTGTGAGTAATATAAGCAAATATAGCTAGGATTATCAAGGAATATTCCCAAATTATAAAAAGTCAAAGAGTTCAATATTTATGCATATACTAGAATCAGGTAAACAAGAAGTTGAATAAAGAAGCTACCACAGATTTATAAAAAATGAAATGTCAATACATACAATTTCAGAACAACTTTGCTGAACATACAATAGTAAATAGAGAAATTTTGAACATATTGTCGTGCTAATTATATGCTAATTAAAATCATCGTTGAACTTAATCTTGATGTTCTTGAACAAAGAAGGCATAGCTCATGAAAAAAGTTCAAGACCAGAGATGGCATACCTCATAGGGTTATGTGAGTGTCCAAAATAAGGTTTTACTGGAGGACCCAATAGGCCTCTGTTCTGGTATACCCTGTAACCTCCTTCATTTATCCCCATTTTTACGATTTCTCCGGCATCAGTTTGCAACAGATTCAAAGAACACAAATTTTTTTAAGGTTAGTAGGTCAATCGAGAATCTCCACTGTGTTTTGCAATTTCTCAACTGCTTCGAGAAGTGAAAGGTCGATGTCGTTACTGTTGATAGTGACACACGTAGAGTGGTAGAGAGGGTAACTAGTATGAGAATTTCCATTGTGTTGGCAAAGCTGGGTCGTAAGGAATGGTGCACTTTGGGGAAAAGAGAAAATATAAGAAGAGAAGAAAATGAGAGAAGGGAGTTGGGTCACGAGGAATTGTGCGTGTTGGAGAAGAAATGAGATAAGGGAAAATGCTGGGGAAAATAAAGGAAGCTAAAAGGAAAAGAAAATTTTGGGAGAGAAAAATTAAAAAAATTGATAAAGAAATTTGGTATGCGGTGGAAAAAATTGATAGGGTATGTCTATGACCTTAGTTTTTAAAAAACCAAGACTACAGGATATGTTTATGACCTCGATTTTTAAATAACTAAGGCCATAAGGTATGTCTATGACCTCAGTTTTTAAATAACTGAGACCAAAACTCTATACCTTCGATTTTTTAAAAAAACCGATGCTAAATTTTTGAGACCATATGTATGTATTATAGTAGTGACATGTCGAAAAAGATGCTAAAAAACCTAATTAATTACTTGATTAATTAGTTATTTTTGAAAAATAGGCTTAATTAGAGATATATTAAGAAAACATACGTGGATCACAATATTTAATTGTATTAATTAATTTACTTTATATACCGTCCACATTTATTGCGTTGTAACAATTAGCATCACAATTAACTTTTATTTTGTATAATTGTCACATATTTTCTTCATATTTTAAAATTATGTATTATCATTTGGAAAAAAAATTGGTTCTTACATATACAAATAATAAATGGATAAAAATATAATGCATAAATTTTTGAATATCTCTCACTCATTTGTTTTTTGAGAATTCTTTTTTTGTGAGAGAAGCAAGGGGGTCAACCTCTTTCAAATATACAACATGGATTCGAGAAATGCAATGTATTTGGACTCTCATGTTGATCTGAATGAATCATCCTTTCCACGGAGGTAAATCTTTGCCTGCTAGGCAAGAGGATAGACAAATTCTGTCTCGGTAGGACATGTATTTTTATTACTATGAAATTCATAAATGAACATAAATGAACATAAATGAAGTAGTTAATGGTGGGGTTACCATTATCCTCTTTGTAGTGACGAATCTTGTATGTGTTCCTAAAAAAAGGAATTTGTCCATAAGAACTCTTGAATGGAAATGGAAAAGAGATATGACTCCAGTTCCTTCAGAAATGGTAAGATCTTTGGCACAAGAAGAAGGAGTTAATCCCTATCATCTTGACTTGGTTCTTATTTCTCTATTTGTTTTAAGAATACCGAGTCGGGCTCTTCTCCTACCCGTATCGAATAGAACATGTTGAGCCAAATCTTCTTCATGTAAAACCTACTTTATTTAGATTGGGGGTTTTATGAAACCATTGCCCCTCCCTTTAGCTCACTTAAATCTCTCCACTCGCATAGTAAACTGCGCTTGCCCTAGTCAAATCCAGATCTTGTTCCTTTGTGAGCGGAAGTCAGAACGAATACCGAGACTCCTTTCTTTTACACCTTATTAGTTATGAAAGTGGATCACTTTGTTTGTAATGAAAAGAAAAGAGAAGGAAGTTGTAGAGATAGAGTCTTTACGGGCAAGTGAAACATTCTATCTTTGTCAGCTTCATGTTCATGGGCATGAGAGAAAAAAAGTTCTTGTTTTCGGGCATATCGATGGGAATAAGATCAGGCGGTATCGTTGGTTTTTTAGGATTAACATAAAATGGATCGGCCCTTTATATGACATAATACGAAAAAATAGTTTATATAACTAATAACCAACTCATCGTTTCACATTATCTAGATAGAAAGAAAGAACCAGTCGAGATATATTGGTCATATCATCGTAGCAACTGTAATTTTTTTTTTGCATAAGAAAAAAAGAAAAACCAATCTGATTATGAATTGCGAAACAAAAAAAGTATATAGATAAATGGAAGGGGTTGCTAGTTTGTTACGGAGAAATGTCGTAAGTGATCAGAGAAACTACAAACGGCTAACTAGCTCTCGACAAACAGCTCACGTTCAGAGATCAAGCCAGGGAGCTCCAGGTTGCAGACAAGAAGGCTCTGATATCTTATTGTTAATCTAGAGGGTCGAAAGACTTAGGGTACATAAAGTGCCTGGTTCAACAAGTGTCAAGGTAGTGTATTCGGGGAGTGGTGACCTCCTTCCGCACTATTACTATACAGTTATACTATACTTGAAGTTGGATCCAAACTATGGAAGGTTTGTTGGGGAAGGAAAAGCAGGAGAATCATGACTCTAATTCCCCCTTAACAAACATAAGTGGTAAATCAGAAAAGAAGGTAGCCCTCGTTGTGTGTACTTTGCTAAGCAGCTGTGAGGGGAGAAGAATATATCCCCAAGATATCTGAGAGTTCCTGTTGTTACAGTGCACAAAAAGGGCCTCTAAGGTCGTTTTCTATAATGAAGTAGGTTCCTCCATGGGAACTACAGAAGATGGTATTGTTACTAATAGACAATGAGCTTCAGAAGAGTTTATTGTTACTATAGGTTATTGTTACTAATAGAATTCCATGTCCCCTTCTACAAAGAGAAACAAGCCCTTTCGGAGGAAACTAAGCTAGATCGTTCCCTCATTCTAAATGCCTCCTTCAGAGGAAACTAAGCTACTCATTATAAGGGCCTCCTTTGGAGTAAACTCGGCTACATTGTTCCTTCATTCTATGGGAGACATTTACCTCCTGTGAAGGGAGCTTACAGTCTTGACTCACCTTCAGGAACTGTAAGAATGTAGCTAAATAGATTCTATCTAAAAAGGTTTCTTTCTTAGCTTTCTTAGTAGAGCGTCCTAAGGTTTCTTTTCTTAGCTTTCTTAGTAGAGCGTTCTCGTAGGAAACTAAACTACACAAGCCACGAGTTAACTAAGCTACACCAGCCGCTCAGTTTCCTCCCCCAGAGTTAACTAAGCTACAGATCTTAACTAGCCTTCGGGACATATAAGAGTGTTGCTTTTACTCGCTAAAGGGAAGATCTCTTTTCTCTTTCAAGTGTGGGGGATATCCCCCACCGCCCTCTTATTCCCTCCTAAACTTCGGGTCCACCCGCCCTCAAGATCTCTTTTCTCTTTCAAGCATGGGGGATATCCCCCACCACCCCCTTATTCCCTTATTTTTGTGTGCTTTATTAAAGAAATACCTTTATAACTTATGCCATTAGGAAATAGTGTGACATTTAGTTATCAATCTCCACATTCTATAGATCTAATTAATTTTTATCATTTCAAAATAAAAAAGTAGTAATTAACATCAAAACATAAAAGTATCTTGACATTTTCTTTACTCAAATAGTATTTGATAACTGGTAGTATCTGTAAAAAAATTATAAGTTTTGGTGTACTTATCAAATTCAATTATAGATATTCTTAAATGCTATTATTAATATACAAATAACTATATAGATTACTGTTTTATTATCTATTCTAAAATTCTTAGTTCCATGCATGCTAATATATGTATTGCATTAGGATAAGATTTATTTCTTTTTGAAATTCATCTAGAACACACACACACTTGTATATTTTGTGTTAACCCTATTTTACAGGTTGATCTATGAATGTATCTAATTTGTGATGAACTAATTAGAATGTTGGTTAGAACCACTCACGCTATTCTCAAAGGATTTGAAAATAAAGCTTAGGCTTATAAGTAAAGTACATTAGACTTATAATTTTTATATATGATATCTTTATAATTTATACATTCGATTCCTTTCATGAGATCAACATCAAAATAACACTTTGAGCCTTTATTCTTTATACATATGCGAACATATTAGTTCATTTCTATAAATCAACTCTTTTGCATCTAAATTAGTATGAGTGTTTGAACCCATAAGATTCAGTGTTTTGAGAGTATTGACTAGTGAGGAATAGAGTCGAAGCGAATTCGGATTCTAGACACTGAAATTGGGTGAAATTAAATTGATACAATTTTTATATGAAATATGAAAATGAGTTTTGACTAATTATTATAATAAATCATGATTGTTTAAGAAGATTAAAATAACTTATGCTTGAGATTTTAATTATGATCTTAAAGGAGATTAAAAAATATGAGACATTTTTGTGTTATGTTGGTTTCTTTTATTCTTAAAAGTTAATTTTTGATTTTGTTGTAATTTTAGTTTTTAAGTTGGTTGTTTTTATTATTTCTTTTAATTTTTACATTTAGTTCAATGTTTGTGGGTATCATTACTGAAAACCCTCACGAGACTCAAACTCGTCCACTAGGGCAACCTAGGTGTTTAAAGGCTTGTTGCATAGGCTAAATGCAACTGTGTCAATCCACGAAAGTGATTTAGGATAGTTTAATTTTTAGTTTTTATCGCTTCTCTTGCTAAGGGACTTGCAAGAAGCTGGTTTGGGGTTGTGATGAGTGCTCAAAAGTACTAAAATTACCATGATTTTATGCACGTTAATTGATTAAAAATATTTATATTTATATGATTTTATCATATATTTATATAAATCTGTCTTTTCGGAATCACGGGTATTTTTATTATTTTTTAGGTATTTTCACTTAAAAACGTAACTTAAAGACTAAAAGAGGAATGCTCGAGGCAATACATCACAAATATATTCATAAAATAAGTGAGGAAACGTCAACAAATATGGAAAAATTGAACAAAATGGGTAAAAAAGAAGGAAATCTTGCACGCAGCCGCCTAGCTGCGCAGACCAACCTGCGTAGCGCGCCCAGTCACGCCTAGTGATGAGTGCTCAAAAAGCCCTAAAATTACCATGATTTTATGAAAATTAATTGATTAAATATATATTTATTTATATGATTATCATATATTTATATAAATTTTCTTTTTGAAATCACGGGTATTCTTATTGTTTTTCAGGTATTTTCGCTTAAAAATATAACTTAAAGACCCAAAAAGGAATACTAAAGGCAATGCATCACAAATATATTCAAAAATAAATGAGTAAAATTCAAAAAATTGGAAAAATTGGACAAAATGGGTCAAAAATGTCAAAAATGAAGAAATCGTGCACGTAGCTCCCGCAGTATGCCCAGTCCCACGCGCCCTTGCATTTTTCTGCACGCACCTATGTGCGTAGCTGCTGCTTCTGCACGCGCCTGTGCGTGGCCCAGCTCCACTCCGTGCACGCCGCTTCCATCTGCGTCCCAATCCGCACGCAGCCGCCCCACGTCATGCTGACATCATCAAATGACATCATCATTCACTACTTCCCGCTTCCACCATTTTTTATCATTTTTTCACCCATTGTTTCTTCCCATCCTCACCTATAAATACCCTCATTCTCTTCACAACTAACCACACCTCAAAACACACCTTCTCTTCTCTTTCTTTCTCTCATTTCTTAGTTTTTAGCTTTTCTTAGTTAGTTTCTCTTAGTTTTAGAGTTCTTCTCTTTTTGAAAAGAACTACTTATGTTTTTTTAATTTATTTGCTTTTCGATTCAATAAATGGGAGTGCAAATTCCGTTTAGAGATTTTCCAGCAACGAGAATAGCATCGAAGTATTGTAAGGATTTGATTTTCTTTACAGTTGTTTTTTATGCTTTATTCTTATATGTTATATTTAATTTGTCTATGATTAAATTTAACATTGCTGGCTGTTTGTAAACATGATATAATAATAACGTTGTTATGCTTGCGAAATATTAAATAGGTAAAAATCTCTAAAATGAATTGATTTTATTTTTATTCAAGATTTTATATTAAGAATTTTAGAGATAAATATATTATTTTTCATTACAAACTTAAATCTGAAAATTAGATTTTAAGGTTTAGTTATCCGGTCTAATTTAGAGTAGTGCTCTTTTATTTGTTGGTACAATCGTCCGGTAGTTAGAGTAAAACTTTATTTCAAAAGTTTTTTATAAGAATTATTATTTGAAAATGTATTGAAAACATGTTTTCAATAGTGGTTTTAAAACTTGAAAGTTAGTACTCAGATAATTAAATTCTTAGGTTTAATTTGGACACCTTGAAAAAAGTTTATACTATCTAACCCCACCAAACGTGGCATTTAAATGGTTCATTTTCAATCTTTTAGAAAAATGAATTAATTTAATTAACCAAATTAGTTATCAACCTCATTTATAGGTGTTAATTGATTTGTTTAGTTAACAAAGAATATCTAACCCCACCAAAGGTGGTATTCATATAAAGAAATGAGAATCAATAAATATCAATTTATATCTTTAATAACCTAAATAAAATGAGCAAGCATAATTACTTAGTTATTATATCCATAAATAATCTACTATTATAAATGATAAAATTTGCATAAATTTTTATTGAATCTATCTATGTTTATTTTTATGTTCTTAGATTAAAAAACACAAAAACCCAAATATCGTGACACGATGTTTAGGATTTAATTTCGTTTTTAAAAGTTTGAATAATAAATTAAAAACGACATACATTCCTTCCTTAGATCAACCATTGGAGTATACTTATCATTTTCTACGAAATGATTCATGTACTTGCGAGAGTTTTGAAATATAAAACCAAAGTATTGGCAGAATCGGCGATACCGATTTTTGCTTATCTAGTTTTTGACACCGTTGCCGGAAAAGGAATAAAAACAAAAAAATAATAAAAAATAAAAAATTGAAAAAAAAATATAAATAAAAATAATTTTTTTTCGTGAATACTAAAATAATTTTGAAATTTGAAAATTGAAGTAAAAAAAAAAACTTACCGTTCATGAATAGTAAAAATATAAAAAAAATAAAAAGAAAAAAATTTAAAAATTAAAATTAAAATTAAAATATAAAAAAATGAAAGAAAAAGGAAAATAAAGATAAAAATTAATTTAAAATTAAAATTAATTTTTTTTTGAAATAATTAAAAAAAATAAAAAAAAATTAATTTAATGTTCATAAAATTAAAAACAAAATAAAAACAATAAAACAAAATAATTTTTTTTCAATTTTCATTTTTTTTTCTTTTTTCTTTTTTCTTTTTTCAATTTTATTTTATTTTATTTTTATTTTTATTTTTTTATTTTATTTTTTTCAATTTTTGATTTATTATTTGTTTTTCATTTAACTATGTTTTATCTTAATTTTTGTTTAACTTAATTAATTTAGTTTTTTACTAATTTAATTTTCGTATAACTTAATTAACTTAGATTTTCATTAACTTATATAACATACATTTTTATTAACTTAAATAACTTAACTTAATTAACTTAATAGCATGAAAAGTAAAGATATAAGGGAGTTATGTCTAGGAGACTAGTTCTTGGAAACCTTTGTGCCACTAGTCTTTCCTGGGAATATTGTTTTGTCTAGAAGGATGGTTTTTAAGGAGTCTTAGCACCACCATTCTTTCCTGTGAGCACTCTTAGTTAATATTGATTATGTTATTTTATATTTAAAAAAATATATAAAATTAAACATAAAATAAATAAATAAAAAAAAATTAATCTTTTTTTATAAATAAATAAATTTATTTAATTATTTTCTTTAAAAAAAATTAAAAAATTAAAAAAATTAAAAATTAAAAAAATTTACTTTATTATTTTCTTTTAAAAAATAATAATAATAAAATAAAATAACTTAGGATTTAACTAGTTTTGTATTAAATACCATGTAAATTTTCTCTAAATTTTTGTTTGGTTATTCTATTATTTTTTTTTACAGGAATTTTAAATTTACGTTTCTAATAGTCTATGTGTGCTATGAGATCCTTAGGAAACCCCCTTACACCATATGTAAATAATATTGATAAATTTAAACTAGTTTCAACAAGACTGGATTCCAACCATCATCCTGTTTTTGAGCCAAACATAGAACCAAACCTTAATCCTTTACTGGAACCGAAAGAAATAGAAGAAAACTAACATGTTAGGGAAACCGCCATGAAGGAGTTTGCAAGACCGGTGACTGGCACGGCAACTGCCGCTATCCAGCTAGGTGAGGCTACTCGGAATTATGAACTAAAAAATATTCATTTTTCTATGCTTCCTTCGCTGCCTAATGGAGATTTTCTTTCCTTCATTAGAGACTTCAATGCTACGGTCCAAATCTTCCCCCTCGGTATTCTAAACGAGGATCAACTTAGAATGAGATGTTTCCCCTATACCTTAAAGGATAAGGCCAAAGCTTGGTTAATGTCACTTCCCCAGGTTCTCTGATGACATGGGAGAACATTTATAATAAATTCATGGAAAAATTCTATTCCAACCAAAAAACATCAGAGTTGAGAGGAAAGATTGCAACTTTCTTTCAGATGGAAGGAGAACCATTCCATGAAGCTTGGGATAGGTTCAAAATGTTTCTCACTTAATGTCCCTATCATAGCTTTCCCTACAGTTGCAGAACCAATTATTTTACGATGGACTTACATAACAATGTCAGTTCATTGTCGACAACGCTGCAGGAGGAGCAATGGGAGAAAAGACTTCCCCAGAGACATACAACCTCTTTGAGATGTTGGGTGCTAATTCCCAACAGAAAATCTCACGAGTGAGAAAAGCTGGAGTTCATGAAATCGATTCCAGCAATGAAGTTCAACAACAACTGGTTCAATTGACCAAGCAAGTTGCCCTTCTCACTACACAAACCAACACCAATAATGAACAGTATGGTTTGTATAGCAACATGGGACATGGTACTGAAGCCTGTCCATATCAAGGAGAAACAACAGCTAGACATGAACATGTTAATGTATTGGGAGCATATCAACAGAGACCAAGGTACGACCCCAATTCAAATACCTATAATCCTGGGTGGAGAAATCATCCGAACTTCTCCTAGAGGCAAAACAACCATCCTTTCGCTCAAAGCTCAACTCAGCCAGGACAGCAATTCCACCCGCATATTCCAAGAAGCATTCCCAATAAATCAACCCTGGAGGACAACTTGATTTCTTTTATTTAAGTTTGTAGAGATAACCAATCTAAAACCAATCAACGGTTAGACTCTGTGGAAGCTTAAATAAAAAAGGTGGAAGTTCAAGTAGAACAGTTAGTTGAACATTTGCAAAAACAAAGCAAAGACTAATTTGATGGTCAAATGGGGTAAAATAAATTTAATGAAGAGGAGACATTGAGTTTTTCATTCTGCAATCTCCAAGCAACGTCTTACTAGAAGACGATAAATTTTAGTCCTATGTGGGAGGTCACCCATTATTGTATTTTCCTTTGTTTTAGTTTTATTTTGTGTGTAATAAAATTCAAATGAAATAAATTCGTTTGTTTCAAAAATTATGTCCATTCTTTAAATTTAGCATTAAAAGAAAAATAAATAAATAAATATTTTAGGTTCCCTGCACCTTTTTGCTTTAAGCCTATACATTTTGTCAAGTGAGAAATCTTTCTTAGAGATATCTACTATTTTTTAAGAGCTAAATGTTGATACACAATAGGAGGAGGATCAATTTCAACTACAAATAACCATGAGAGATGCTGAAGATAGGAAGAAAATGATGAAAGACTATACAATGCCAATCATTGGCAATGTAACTTTTGGTATACAATTACAAGAAGCTGCAAGGAATTATGAATTGAAAAAGATTCATTATTCTTTGTTACCTTCCTTTTACGGTGTCCCTAATGAAAACCCTTAGCATTTCATTTGAGAATTCTATGCTATTGTCCAAACCTTTCCACTATATGCAATCAATGAAGATCAACTTAGGATGAGGTGTTTTCCTTACACCCTTAAGGATAAAGCTTGGTCATGGTTCATTACTCTACAGTCGGATTCTCTAAAAACTTGGGAGGTAGTTATTTTTTATGTTTTATTCTTATATGTTATATTTAATTTGTCTGTGATTAAATTTAACATTGCTGACTATTTATAAAAATGATATAATAATAATGTTGTTATTCTTGTGAAATATTAAATAGGTATAAATCTCTAAAATGAATTGATTTTGTTTTTATTCATGATTTTATATTAAGAATGTTAGAGAGAAATATATTATTTTTCATTACAAACTTAAATATGAAAATTAGATTTTAAGGTTTTTTTATCCGGTCTGATTTAGAGTAGTGCTCTTTTATTTGTTGGTACAATTGCCCGGTTGTTAGAGTGAAGCTCTATTTCAAAAGTTTTTATAAGAATTATTATCTGAAAATGTATTGACAACATGTTTTTAGTAGTGGTTTTAAAACTTGAAAGTTAGTACTTGGATAATTAAATTCTTAGGTTTAATTTGGACACCTTGAATAAAGTTTAAACTGTCTAACCCCACCAAAGGTGGCATTTAAATGGTTCATTTTCAATCTCTTAGAAAAAAGAATTAATTTAATTAACCAAATTAGTTATTAATCTCACTCATAGGTGTTAATTGATTTTTTTAGTTAACAAAGAATATCTAACCCCACCAAAGGTGGTATTCATATAAAAAAGGGAGAATCAATAAATATCAATTTATATCTTTAATAACCTAAATAATATGAATTAGCATAATTACTTAGTTATTATATCCATAAATACTCTACTATTATAAATGATAAAATTTGCATAAATGTTTATTGAATCTTTATCTATGTTTATATTTATGTTCTTAGATTAAAAAACACAAAAACCCAAATATCGTGATAGGATGTTTAGGATTTAATTTGGTTTTTAAAATTTTGAATAATAAATTAAAAACCACATATATTCCTTCCTTAGATCGATCTTGGGAGTATACTTATCATTTTCTACGAAATGATTCGTGCACTTTCCAGAGTTTTGTAAATATAAAACCAAAGTATTGGTAGAATCAGTGATGCCAGTTTTCGCTCATCACCGAGCAGCCGCACGCAGCACGCCTATTCTGCGCGTGCCCATCAGTGCCCAATCCCATGCACCGCATTTCCCTATCCGCATGCGCACCTACTCCATTCCATGCGCACCCGCACCCAGCCGGCGCGCACCGGCGCCCATCAGCACCCAGTCCGCGTGCACCGCCGCGCCTCACCTACCCGCTGACATCATCATCACCTACTACGTGTTTCCTCCATTTTTAATCATTTTTTCACCCACTTTTTATTCCTTTCCTCACCTATAAATACCCCCATTCTCTTCATAACAATACACACCTAAAAACACATCTTCTTTCTCTTTCTTTATCTCTATTTCTTAGTTTTTAAGTTTTTCTTAGTTTTTAGCTTTTCTTAGTTAGTTTTTCTTAGTTTTTAGCTTTTCTTAGTTTTAGAGTTCTTCTCTTTTTGAGAAGAAATAGTTATGTCTTTGTAATTTATTTGCTTTTCGATTCAATAAATGGGAGTGCAAATTCTGTTTGGAGGTTTTCCAGCAACGGCAACAAAGTATTGTAAGGATTTTATTTTATTTACACTTATTTTTTATGCTTTATTATTACATGTTATATTTAATTTGTTTGCGATTAAATTTAACTTTGCTGGCTGTTTGTAAACATGATATAATAATAACGTTTTTATGCTTGCGAAATATTAAATAGGTAAAAATCTCTAAAATGAATTGATTTTATTTTTATTCAAGATTTTATATTAAGAATGTTAGAGAGAAATATATTATTTTTCATTACAAACTTAAATTTGAAAATTAGATTTTAAGGTTTAGTTAACCGGTCTAATTTAGAGTAGTGCTCTTTTATTTGTTGGTACAATCGCCCGGTAGTTAGAGTGAAGCTCTATTTCAAAAGTTTTTATAAGAATAATTATCTGAAAATGTATTGACAACATGTTTTGAGTAGTAGTTTTAAAACTTGAAAGTTAGTACTCGGATAATTAAATTCCTAGGTTTAATTTGGACACCTTGAATAAAGTTTATACTATCTAACCCCACCAAACGTGGCATTTAAATGGTTCATTTTCAATCTCTTAGAAAAAGGAATTAATTTAATAAACCAAATTAGTTATCAACCCCACACATCGGTGTTAATTGATTTGTTTAGTTAACAAAGAATATCTAACTCCACCAAAGGTGGTATTCATATAAAAAGAGAGAATTAATAAATATCAATTTATATCTTTAATAACCTAAATAATATGAGAAAGCATAATTAACTTAGTTATTATATCCATAAATACTGCACTATTATAAATGATAAAATTTGTATAAATGTTTATTGAATCTTTATCTATGTTTATTTTTATGTTATTAGATTAGAAACACAAAAACCCAAATATCGTGACAGGATGTTTAGTATTTAATTTTGTTTTTAAAAGTTTGAATAATAAATTAAAAACCACATATATTTCTTCCTTAGATCGACTTTGGGAGTAACAGTGCGACACGTGACATTAGAAATTCACTGGGAAAATTAGGGAGCAACGTGTGGTAGGGGAGACTAGTCAGATTCAATGCTCACTGAGTTAGTGACACACAACATGACGTGATTCGTGGATATGGTTGGTGTGGCACATGGGAGGAACGCGTTGGGAAAAGGCATAGCAACACGTGGCATGATGCGTTGACCAATTTTTGAACTCGAATTTTATGCCATTCTGACATGTGGTACATGTTTTATCCTCCTCACATGCAGCCTAATGTGATTCTCTATCCGTGCTGGCATGGAATGCCATGTGGCAAATCCAAATTGGTCCTGCATTAAAAATCCATAAAAAATCCAGAAAAATCCCAAAAATTCCAAAATTTATATATTCACCCCTTTTCACTAAAACGTTTATATTTTAATATTTTTGGCCATGAAAATACTATTTATTGAAAAAAAACAAGTAAAAATTAAATAAAAAAGTGCACTAATGACTCTACTTTCATAGAGTCATCACACCCCCAAACTTAACTCTTTGCTTGTCCTCAAGTAAAACCAAGTATAACTAAATAAAATAACATGGGTAGTATATTCATAAATATAATTTTGTTAGTACATGCATATTTCATGAAAACTATCCCTTTCATGATAAGGAGGTTCACATATTCATCAATCAACGTTCCATCAATACAAGGATATACAAGGTTTTTGACAAATTGATTCGTGTGTATGTGCTGCACATGATATCATCCAATGCACTCATGAAATCAACCTATATAATCATGCTAATCAATTCAATCTTAGAACAAGTCTCATAAGTCTATTTTTCACATCCCTCTCTCCTAATACAAATATGCATTTAACTAAAGATCAATAAGGACTTTGCATGGTTGTAATGTATGGCTTAGGTGGGGGGTCGATAAATGAATTTTTTTTGGCTCTTTCCACACTTTAGCTTTATTTTTTTCTTTTCATCATGCACTTTTTAACTGCAATTGAGCTTTTACATGATATTTCAATGCACCTTTTTTTTGTCATTTCTTTCCACATTCTTTTATTCCACATATTTTTTTTTGTAAATTCACAATAAACCCAAACTTAATTTCAATTCTATTTTATTTTTCTTTAGAGGGATAATTGTGTTGTGAGTTTTACTTCTTCTTTTTTGAGTGCATTACATTTTACCTTTTTCAATAGCATAACACATGATTGCTTTTGTTTTTTTCTTTTCGTAAGCTAAAGGTGTAAGGATAAAGGTCATGCTTATTCGTTCAGTATAAAATGTGGCTTAAAGATATCAATAGTTCTTTTTTAGGCTCAAATGGGTAACTAAAGATATTAACAATGGTTAGCTAGAAAGGCTCAATTGATCCAAATAAGGCCTAAATCATTTCTCTTGCTAAATATTATTTACGATTTCACCTCAAGGGATGATAAAATAGATTCTAAAACCTGGTTGATCTCATCGACTCATATAACTTACTACAAATTTTCTCTCAATAAGAACACCAAAATCAATCATGAACATGTGCATAAAAATTTGAATCAATCCAATCAAAATTAGCAAGCATGTATATCATATGATTAATGTAAGTATCTTAACAAATATATTACATTCCTTATCTTAGTCATGATAACCAATTGTTTTCATTGATTTCATATGTTTCATATCAAGCATGCATGCATTTAGTTTCCATATATTTATCAATTTTTACCAAAATTATGATTAAAAACATCTTAAAAATTAAAAAAATTCCCTAAAAAGTATTTAAAATGCATAGTAATTACTAAAGTAGAGATTGAAGTTCCCTCCGCGAAACTTAAATTACACATTGTCCCCAATATGCACATATAAATATGAAAATAAAATAAAATTCCCTTAATCATAACACACCACATCTTTCGCTAAAATGCTCATTCTTATTGCCCCATTTCTCTCCACATTTATTCACCTATAAAATAGAAACAATAAAAATATAAGTAAAATAACATTGGGTTGCCTCCCAACTAGCATCACATTTAACGTCCTTGACTAGATAGTCATATCACATTCTAAAGCACATCCCTTTGTGTCCATTTACGTTTGAGTTTGCATGGAAATAGTTTGAGTCTTGACTTGTTCAATAATACTTTGTGTCCTGGCTTGCAAACACGGTGCTTCATTCTTCTCTCATGCCATATTTTTTTTCCTTTTTAAATTTTTGGCATTCTTATAAGCACTCCACCGTAACCCATCCAATCTATGTATTTCTAATAGATTTGTCACCTCTCCATTGGACTGTTTCACTTTCATACTTGACTGGGGATTGAAGGGTGAAAGTGTGGGGTTCAAACTTAATGGATCTTCAATTGATGTTTTAAGCTTTGATCTTATCTCAAAATTTTCCAAAATTGCCTTTGATACACAAATGAGAGGCGCATACTCCAAAAATTTCACACAGTCTACAATGTCAACCTTTGATACCATAATTTCAAAGTTAAAACAATATGAGTTGTTTTCTTGTGAGTATATGTCCTTGTTCATAGAATCATATGTAACAGTCTTAAGTGTAAGCAACTCAACAGATTCTTTTAAGTTATCCCCACATTCAGTAACATTTACCCTTAAGCATTCATTAGCACTATCAATGTTAAGGGGCTCAGATTTTTTAAAAACTTTAAACATTACTTGTTCATCTTGCACTCTCATTGTAAGTTCACCTTTTTTGTACATCAATAAGTGCTATTCTAATTGTTAAGAGTGGACGACCAAGTATGATAGGAATATCACAGTCTTCTTCCATATCTAACACAATGAAGTCCGCAGAAAAGATAAATTTGTCTACTTTTACAAGCACATCTTGTACATACCAAACCCTAAGGTCTCTTAATTGATCAACCTACTATTTGTAATGCTACTATAGTGGGTTTGGATTTACCAACCCTCAATCTCTTGAAAATTGATAATGGCTTAAGGTTAATGCTGGAACCTAAGTCACATAATGCTTTTTCAAAGTGGATGTAAACAATAGTGCAAGGGATGTCAAAACTACCTGGATCTTTCTGATTTTGTGGTAGTTTTCTATTAAGGATGGCACTACAACCTTGAGTCAAGGTTATTGTTTCATGATCTCCAAGCCTCGTTTTATTTGATAGAATATCCTTAATGAATTTGGTATAAGATGGCATTTGTTCAAGTTCCTCTACAAATGTGCAGCTTCTTGAAGACTTCTAGAAATTTTGAAAACTGCGCATCTAACTTTTTCCTTTGCAGTCTTCGAGGGAAAGGAATAGTGGGTTTGTAGAGGTTTCTTTTTTTTTTGGCTAAATTATTTATTTTTCAATGCTTTATTTATCCACAAGTTCCTCCTCATTCTTGTTAATTTCTTGTATCTCCTCATCCTTTTTTGTCTTATGTTGCTATTCTAAAGTTTTACCACTCCTTAAGGCTGTGGTGTTGTACTGGTCCATACCTTCTCTTCTTGGATTTACAATTGTTTCACTCATAAGGTTACCTTGAGATCTTTGACTAATAGCTTGAGCAAGTTGCTTAATTTGGTTCTCCAAATTTTGAATTGAAGCCTCTTGAGTTAACACCTTTGTATTAAATGATTGGATGAAGTCTTTCATTATCCCCATTAAGGCATTTGTATTGTCCTCAATAGGTGGCTTCTTCTCTTTGGCTTGTGATTGCTATGGTTGTTGAAAACCAGATGGTGGAAATGATTGATGGTTAAATTGATTACTATCATGACTGTTGTTGTTCCAAGAAAGATATGGATGTTGTCTCCATCCTAGGTTATATGTGTTTGAGTATGAATTATTGTTTTGGTTCACAATACCCATATAGAAGACTGATTTAGGATTATGTGTACATTTATCAAACAAATGTGCACCATCACAAAACACACACGACACCCTTGAATCATGGATCAGGTTTATACTCGTTGGCGAGTTTTGAACCATCAAAAGATTTACCAAACATGACACTTCAGTTGTAAATGCCATGATATCATTTACCTCATGCATTCCACCTACTCTTCTTGTGGCTATCATTCACTTCATTGACCATTGATAATTATTACTAACCATTTTCTACTCTATGCTTCTAATAACACTAAATGATATGTTTAAATTAAAAATAAACAACTAACTAAATAAATAAAAGTTAAAAATTAATAAATAAATAAGTTAGTAAAATAGGATAAATAAATTAAAATTAAAGTAAAGAAAAATAAATTTTAAAAAATAACTAAAATAGAAAATAAATAGAAATTATTAATTTCAAATATTTATAATCTCCGTCAACTTTGCCAAAAACTTGATCGCCACAAAAATTGTGTGTGCAATGAATATGTATTGTAACAAATTTGGTAACTAAAAATATATATGAGAAAATATATAGGAATACTTAATTCCCCAATTTTATAAACATACAAATCGCTAAAATCCTCCCAATATAATTATCAATTAATCACATGATTATTCGAATCTAACCTAGCATGTATTCCTCTTTCAAGTAAACTACACACCATATAATAATTAATTTAATCACACTCTCATTCCAATTAAATTTCATACTACTCATTAAGTTCATCAATTATAGATCACATACATAATAATCATACATCTCTACCTAGAAACTATGCATATTATTTTAAAAAAACAAACAATTAAATAATTCTCTCAAATCTATTTAATTGCCTCTATAGATAAATTTTTGGCCAAACAATTAAAAGCATACAAATCAAATTAAATAATATAATTAAATTATAATTATAATTGGGATAAAAGTTTAGATCATAACATGGTGAAAATTGGGTTCATAATATCCTTAGATTAATAAATTAATTACACATAATTGTATTCATAAAACTCATATTTTTCATAAATAAAGACATAAAAATTGATAAAGAAAAGAGTAGAAGAAGAAATACAATCAATCTCATGAATTTTAGAATTAATCTCCTCTTAAATCTTCACTAAAATTGTGTTTTATGTTAAATTTTTCTGTATTTTTATTTTCTCTTATTAGCTCCAAAATTTGACCAATTAGGGTTTATGGAGTGGTTAGGGGCTTAAATATTGCTCAAGTGTGATCTTAACCGTCAGATCAGCTTCAGATCAAGGGCTACGATCACAACAAGCAAAATTGAAAAATCCAGCCAATCACAATGCGACACGTGGCATCAAAAATTTACTGGGCAATTTAGGGAGCGATGTGTGGTAGGGGAGACCGATTAGAGTCAACCCTTGCTAAATCAGTGACACGCGGCATGACGTGATTTGTGGAGATGGATAGCATGGTGCGTAGGTGGAACGCGTGGAGCATTGGCATAGTGACACATGGCATGCATTTCATCCTCCTCACACACGGTGTAATGTGATTCGCTTTTTGTGCTTGCATGGCATCTGTGTGGCTTTTCCAGTCAGCTCATTTTCTTGCGTGGCATGCCACGTGGTAGCTACAGATTGGTCCTATGTTAAAAATTCATAAATAATCCATAAAAATTCTAGAAAAATCCCAAAATATTCCAGAAATTATATTTTCATCCTTTTCACTAAAAAATATTTATTTTAATATTTTTGGCCTTAAAAATACTATTTATTGAATAAAACAAGTAAATATTAAGTAAAAAAGTGTGCTAATGACTCTACTTTCATAGAGTTATCAATAATTTTATACAAAATGACAAATATACTCTCAATGTCGATCTAAGAAAGGAATATATGTGATTTTTAATTTATTATTCAAACTTTTAATCACAAAGATATTCTATAGGATTTTATTTTTATTTTTAGCATTATTATATGATTTCTATAGGACTTAACATTGAATGTATGGATCTTTACATCTTAATGAAGTGCTATATATTTATTTCATTTTCTTAGATGAAATAATTTAAGTAGAAATTGATAGTATATGTCTTTCTTCATTCATGCATGAATTCTATTAAAAAATATATATATATCTAGAGTTACCTATACAAATACAAATAGAAAAACCAAATATTAACCATTCACCTTACCATATAAAAAATGTAGAATCTATAAATGGGTCCACTTTCTAAAAAATGTATTCTATTATAGAAAAAAGGAATGTAAGTGAAATAGAAAGAAAAAGAGAAAAATGAATAGTATAATCTATATACTATGACAAAAAAACCTAAATATTTTTGAGAAATTGTTTAATGCAAAAGAAAATATAGGAAGTGATTCCCTAAGAAGTCGTTGCATTTTCCTACATTTTTTAAAAGGCGTATTACTTTATATTTTTATTTAATGAATTTGATTGATGCATGAAAGTAATGTATAATATTTTTTAAATCCTTACTTTTGATTACTTTCATGAGATCAACATTAAAATAACACTTTGAGTCTTTCTTCTTTATATATATGCAAGCACATTAGTTCATTTATATACATAAACTCTTTCGCATATAAATTAGTATGAGTATTTGAACCCAATGATTCAGTGTTTTGAGAGTATTGACTTGTGCAGAATAATGTCAAAATGAATTTGAATTCCTCACACTAAGTTTGGGTGAAATTATATAAGTACATTTTTCATATGAAACATGAAAATGATTTTCAACTAATTATTTTAATAAATTATGAATGTTTAGGAAGGTGAAATAATCTATGCTTAAATTTTTAATTATGAAATTTGAAAGAGATTATAAGTATGAAATATTTTTGTATTTCTTGTTTATTTTATTTTAGTATTTTTACTTTATTTTAAATTTTAGTTAAGTTCTTATTTTATTTGTTTTATTTTGTTTTTTTAATGTTTGTAGGTATCATTATTGAAAGCCCTCACAAGACTTAAACTCGTCCACTAGGGAAACCTAGGGGTTTAACGACTTATTGCATATGCTAAATGGAACTGTATCAATCCACGGAAGTGATTTAGGATAGTTTAAATTTTAGTTTTTACTACTTCTCTTACTAAGGTACAAGAAAAAAGTTGGTTAGGGGTTGTGATGAATGCTTAAAAAGTACTAAAATTACCATTATTTAATTTACTTTAATTGATTAAATATATTTATATTTGTATGCTTTTATCATATTTTTATATAAATTTTATCTTTTTGAAATCATGGGTATTTTTATTATGTTTTAGGTATTTTTATTCCAAAATAACTTAAAGACTCGAAGAAAAATACTTGAGGCAATACATCACAAAAATATTGAGAAACAAAATGAGGAAAAGTCAAAAAAATTGGAAAAATTAGACAAATGGATCAAAATAGTAAAAAAATGTCAAAAACAAAGCCGTGTCCTAAGGGTGCACCACGCACATAGCCAGCACACGCTCATGTCCAGCCAACACATACCCAACACATGCCCATGTCGAATCCTGCACAGGCTAGCACAAGCTCGCGTCTGGCCTACGTGCGCCACTTCCTGTCTATCGCAAATCTCGCCCCACACATGCTTACCATCCTCTCCAAACGCATCCAAAATACATTTTTGAGATATTTTCTCACTTTTTTGGCCTTATCATCATATATAAAAGATCTCTCCCCCATTTTAGAAATCTTCCCTAAAACCCCTCAAAAACATAAAATCTTAAACTTTAATGTTCTCCCTCTAGCTTTCTCTCTCTATTTTTTTCTCTCTAAAAAGCTTTCTTTTTTTAGTTCTTTTTAGTTTTAAAGTTCTTCTATTTTTGAGAAGAACTTGTTATGATTTTATAGATTTTTAGTTTTTGATTCAATAAACATAAATGACAATCTGTTAAAAGTTTTCCACCAACAAAATTAACATCAAAGTTTTATAAGATTATTTTGAGGTATAATTTTAAAATGAATTATTTATACTTATTTTTTATGTTTTATTCTTATATATTATGTTTAATTTTTCTGTGATTAAATTTAACATAACTAGTTATTTGTTAATATGGTATAATAATAACGTTGTTATGCTTGCGAAATATTAAATAGGAAAATATTTCTGTAAATAAATTGATTTTTATTTTATTCAAGATTTTATATTAAGGTTGTTAGAGAGAAATATATTATTTTTCATTAAAAACTTAAATCTCACAATTAGATTCTAAGGTTTAATTAACCGGTCTGATTTAGAGTAGTGCTCTTTTATTTGTTGGTACAATCGTGTGGTAGTTAGAAAATGTATTGACAACATATTTTCAGTAATGATTTTAAAATTTGAAAGCTAGTACTCCTATAATTAAATTCTTAGCTAGGTTTAATTTGGACACCTTGAATAAAGTTTAATTAATTGACTCTGCCTAAAGCTGTGATTAGATGGTTTGCTATTTTCTTATAAATAAAGTTGAAATTTAATACTTAATTAATTAAGAGGCCCCGCCCGCCTAAGGATATTTGTTAATTAATATTAAACAAAATAATTTGGGCTCTCCCTAAGGATACTTTCTTACCCAAAGTAGAAAATAAAAAATATCAAGTTATATATTTAATAACCTAAATAATATGTGTAAGAATAATTAACTTAATTATTATATCAATAAATACTTCATTGTTATGAATGATAAAAATTTGCATTATTGTGTATTGAATCCATATATATGTTTATTTTTTTATGTCATTAGATAAGGAAACAAAAATCAAAATATCATGACAAGATGTTTAGGATTTAATATTGTTTTTAAAAGTTTGAATAATAAATTAAAAATAACATATATTCCTTCCTTAGATCAACCTTGGGATTATACCTGTTATTTTCTATAAAATGATGTGTATACTTACGAGAGTTTTACAAATATAAAACTAAAGTATTAGCAAGATTGATATTGCTAACCTGATGTTGGTCTTGCTTTATTAGTGACACATGGCACATAGAATTCACTACGAAAATATGAGCATGACACATGGTAAAGGAAGGCTTGTCTAGTCAACTAATGTTGAATCAATGCCATGTGGTGCAACTAATTTTCTATAATAGATGGCATGGTGAACATGTGGAAAGAATAGACGATTTAGGTAATGATGCATGGTAGGTTCATTCACCAAGCGACGTACTCAGATTCAATGTTGTGCTGACACTTGGCATGTCGTTGCATCGCCCTACACATGTGGCAATATTCTATTAGGTGTTTCTACTAGTGTGGCATCCACGTGGCTTGCCATGTCAACTCTTCTGCTTGCATGACATCCATGTGGAATTTTTCGATTGGTCTTGCGTTAAAAAATCCATAATAGTGCTTCACAGAAATTTTTTGAGTCTTGATGTGTTTAATAATACTTTATGTTCTGGTTTGAAAACATGGTGCTCAATTCTCTTATCATGCCATATTTTTGTTTTATTTTTCTACTTTTTGGTATTCTTATATGCACTCCATTGTAGCTCATCCAATTTATGTATTTTCAACATCTTTTTCACTTTTCTATTGGACTCTTCCACTTGACTACTTGATTAAGGATGGTAGGGTAAAGTTGCAAGGTCTAACCTTAATGGATTTTCAATTGATGGTTTGAGCTTAGCTCATGTCTCAAAATCTTCCATAAATGCCCTCGATACAAACATGAGAGGCATGTCCTTCAAAATATTCACACAGTTCATAATATCAACCTTTGATTCCATACTTTCAAAGTTAAAATATGTTGAGTTTTTTTTTCTAGTGAGTTTATGTCCTTGTTCAAAACATCATGTGTAACAGTCTTAAGTGTAAACAACTCAATAGATTCTTTTAAGTTATCCTCTCAATCTGTAACATTTATCCTTAAGCACTCATTAGCATTATGAATATCAGGGGGTTTAGATGCTTTAAAATTTTTAAATAGTACTTGTTCATCTTGCACTCTCATTGTAAGCTTACCTTTTTGTACATCAATGAGTGCTTTCTGGTTACTAAGAATGGAAGACCAATTATGATAGGAATGTTACGATCCTTATTCATATCTAGTAAAATGAAATCTATCATAAAGATAAATTTGTCTACTTTTACTAGCACATCTTCTACCATCCCCCAAGGTCTCTTAATTGATCTATATGCCATTTGTAATGTTATTGAAATGGATTTGGCTTTAACAATCCCCAATCTTCGAAAATCGAAAATGGCATAAGTTTAGTGTTACAACACAAGTCACAAAATTCCTTGTCAAAGTGGTTGTTCCCAATAGTGTAAAGGATCTTAAAACTACCTAGATCTTTTAGTTTTTTGGATAGTTTTCTAGTAAGGATGGCACTACAACCTTCAATTAAGATTATTACTTCATTATCTCTAAGCCTCATTTTCTTAGATAGTATGTCCTTTAGAAATTTGGAATAAGATGACATATGTTCATGTGCATCTACAAATGATATGTTTATGTGTAGTTTATGGAAAACTTCTTGGAATTTCGAAAACTACATATCTAACTTTTGTTTTTACAATCTTTGAGTTAAAGGAATGGTAGGTTTGTAGAGGTTTCTCTTTTTTGGCTGAATTATTTCTTCTTCATCCTTGTTAATTTATGGTTCCTCCTGATCCATTTGAGTCTCATATTCCTTCTCATTCTTTTGTGTCTCATCTTCCTCTTCTACAGTTTTACCACCCCTCAAGGCTATGACATTGCAGTGGTCCTTACCTTCACTTCTTGGGTTTACAATTGTATCACTTTAAAGGTGACCTTGAGGCCTTTGGCTTATAACCTGGGCTAGTTGTCCTATTGGAGTCTCTAAATTCTGAATTAAAGCCTCTTTAGTGGACACTTTAGTATTTACTTATTGGATAAAGTCTTTTATCATCCCTATTAAAGCATTTGTATTGTCCTCAATAAATGGCTTCTTCTCTTGAGATTTTGATTGTTGTGGTTGTTGTAAACCACGTGGTGGAAATGATGGAAGGTTGAATTGATTACCACCTTCATTGTTGTTATTCCAAGAGAAATTTAGATGTTGTCTCCATCCTGGGTTATATGTGTTCGAGTATAGATTATTGTTTTAACTTACATTAGTCACATAAAATACTGATTCAGAAATATTTGGACAATTATCAAAAAAATGAGGTCCCTCACAAAATACACACGACACTTCTAAATCTAAGATCTAGTTTATACTCGCTGTTGAGATTTTAGCCTTCAAAAAATTCACCAAAGATGACAATTGAGTTGTAAGTGTCGTGATATCATTTACATCATGTCGTGCTCCTTTAGGCTAGTGTTGTTAATTTTCCTCTATTTCATCTCAACCCTTGATCTGAAGTTGATCTAAAGGTCCAGATTTCACCTGAGCTATATTTAACCCCTTAATTGCCCCATAAACACAAATGAGCCAAAAATAATTTTTATCATTTTTGGAGCCCAGAAGAGAGACAAATACAAAAAACAAATCAGAAGGAGATACAATTTTGTTGGAGATTCAAAAGGAGATTGGTACTACAATTCAAGTGAATGATTGTATTTCTTCTTCTCCTTTCTTTATCAATTTTTATATCTTTCTTTTTAAAAAAATATGAGCTTTATGAATAAAATTGTCTAATTAATTTATTGATCTAGGGGTCTTATGAACCAAATTTTCAACATGTGATGATCTAATATTTAGCTCAATTATGATTTAATTTAATTATATTATTTAATCTAATTTTTATGCTATGAATTTTTTGGCCAAGAATTGATTTATAAATTAAGGTAATTAAATATATTTAAGAGAACCATTTAATTGTTTTTCTTGATTAAATTACATGCCTAGTTTCTAGTCAGAGATGTATGATTCTTAGATATGTGATTCATAATTGATGAAATTAATGAGTAGCATACAATTTAATTGACATGAGAGTGTAATTAGGTTAATTACTATATGATGTGTAGTTTACTTGAGAGAGGAATACATGCTAGATTAGAATAAATTGATCATGTGATTGATTGATAATTATATTGGAGAGATTTTAGTAATCCAAGTGATTAGAAAATTGTGGAATTAAGTATTTCTAGATATTTTATCATATATCTTCTTAGTTATTAAATTTGATTTAATTAATTATTTTTATTTATTTTTAGTTCTTTTAATTTTCCTTGCTTAAAATATTAAAAAGAAAAAAAATTGATTTTCCTTTTGTTAGTTTTAAAAATTAGTTTCTAATAACATAATCTCCATGGAAACGATATTTTCTTATTATTATATTACTTGTTGCGATACATATGCTTGCATATTCATTAAACACAATTCATGTGTCGATTAACTACTTATGTGATATAGGAGGCCATCAAAAATAGGTTTGGTATCACTTCATTGGATAAATTATGGGACTTGAAAATGAAATTTGATTCTTATAAGAAGAAACCTAATCATAGGATTAGGAAACATTTAAGAGTAATGATAGGCATGATCTATGATCTAACTTTTGTTGGCCACAACTTTACAAATGAACAACAAGTTCAAGTTCTAATTCACTCTCTTTTACCTACTTGGGAGAAAATTAAACAAAACATGATGCACCACGAAAGTGTAAAAACCTTCAATGATATATCGTGGCACTTAGAGCTTGAGGAAGACTGCCTCGAGGTTGGTCATCTTAACTGGTTTGGGGAAAGTGAAATGACTTTGGAAATGGACTGTATGGATGTGAGTGCAGGTTAGTACAAAATTCTCATATGTGATGGGATTTAGTGGACCAGCACCAGAGAGGATCAACGGGGCGATGATTGGTTTTGTTACAACATTGGTAGTGGAATTATCAAACGGTTAGTATGTGTTTGAACAAATAAGAAATGGTGGAATCCCATGGTTCCTAGGGACAATTTTAGTGTTGTCTTTGGCATCTTTGGTACCACTCTTTAAAGGGGTTAGTGTTGAGTCTAAATCAGATGGGGTTATGACTTCTAATGCTGAGCTTTGGAATGGAAGGCTTGCCATGTTGGGTTTGGTGGCATTGGCAACATAATTTTTCAAGGGCGGGAACATAGTGTAATTCTCTTGTTTTTTATTTTCTTAGTAATATATTCTATATTTGTTTTATATACAGCTTCTTGTTATTTTTCTTTAAATTTAATATTTCAATTACTATGTAATTTTCCTTGTAATTTCAAATGGCTTATATTTATTTCTTCAATGAATTCAATGTAGTTGACATGTGTTTAAGAACTGTGAAAAGGAAAGACTTCGAATCTCCAATACCGGAGTACAAACTTTCCTAAATAAAAGACAGCATGCAATAATGGTTTAAATCCGACCCTCAACACTTAAGTTACCTTTTCCTTTTAACAATTTTATTTTTTTGAAATAATTAGAGTATATCTCTAATTGGTTTCGAAACCTAGTGCATATCTTATGCCTTTGAACCATACCTTAGACATAAAGATATAAGTGATCACAATTTCTTTTTACAATTTTGTTCATCCAAAAAGATACAAGATAAGTGACCATATTTATCCAATTACCTTTTTCTCTTTACAAACTTAATTCTCTATGTTCCCTAACCATGGCGAAATATGGAATGTTAGTAAGCACACTATAGTACTGTTTCATTTAAATTCCTCGGGTACCACTATATGCTAGTCGTGGAGACTATATAATTCCTGTTATAAATTAACACTTAGGGAATTGAAGATCGGGTCCAATTTTAGTTGCACAAATATATAATAATGGGTAATATCAAAATAATAAGCAATGAGAAAAAATAAATGGCACACAATGATTTAAGTGGTTCAACTTTTCAATGTGAAAAGTCTACACCACTAACGAAGGCACACCGAGGAAAAATATACTAATAATCAAATGGAGATACAAACACCAATATTTAGAGAGTTTCACAAAATATACCAAAATCCAAATACACTTAGAAATTATCTCACTCTAATTTACTGGTAATATATAGTAAGATAAATTAACAAACTTGTTATTTAATCAAATATTACCATACAGATAAAATATGCCGCTTATTGCATATTTTCGACCCTCTTCTAAATTGTCGAATAAGTAGCTACTGATGGACAGCGAAAAAATAACCGAAAAACAGAGGCAGCGAAGACGAAACCTAAAGAAACTAGAGGCTGTGGCAGTTTTTCTTCCTTCTCACACAGTTGTTGATTTTTCTTTTTCATTGGTTTCAGCTTTCTTGCGGCTGCTTATTTCTATTCTCTGCTCCACAAACTCTCCCAAGAAACAATATATATATATAAGAAGAAGAAGAAGAAGAAGAAGAAGGGTTTTAATATTATTATTGGGATTTAGGCTAGACTAAAGTTTTTGGCCAATTTAACAAATATCCACCTTGGCTCAAAACATAAAAAAATTCTTCAAAAATGAAATTCCTCATATTACCAAATAACTTTCATCCAAAGCCCTGAAGGGAGATTATCTACTGCAAACACCAATCAAGTCCAAGCAATGCTTGAACTTATTAAATGGAACTGGTTTGGTTAACATATCAGTTGGATTTTCTGTAGTGACTTTCTTATTGACAATAATAGTACCCTGAGAGACAATGTCACGAACAAAGTGATATCTGACATCAATATGTTTGGTTCTTTCCTGATACATAGTATTCTTGGTCAAGTGTATTACACTCTAAGTATCACAAAATACAACAAAAGTATCCTATTGTAAACCCAAATCACAAACCAAACCTCTAAGCCAAATGACTTCTTTCACTGCTTCTACTGCTGCCATATATTCTACCTCTATTGTAGACAAAATAGCTGTAGACTGTAAAGTAATCTTCCAACTAATGCCATAATGAGAAAGAGTGAAGATGTAACCTGTCAGAGATCTTCTTCTATCCAAATCACCAGCATAATTAGAGTTCACATAACCAATGCAACTAATATTAGAACTTCTATCATATACCAAACCAAAATTAGATGTACCTCTCAAATACCAAAGTATCCATTTCACTACTTGCTAATGACCCTCTCCTGGATTACCCATATATCTACTGACAACACTAACTACATGTGAAATGTCTGGAGGAGTACAAACCATAGCATACATCAAACTACTAACGACACTAGCATATGGAACCTGAGACATGTATTGCTCTTCTTCTTCTCAATGTGGTGATAAATTCAAAGAAAGCCAGAAATGCACAACTAACGACATACTCACAAGTTTAGACTCTTTCATACCAAAGCGTTCAAGAAATTTTTCAATATAACTTTTCTAAGTCAAATAAAGCTTGCCTACATGTCTATCCTTATAAATTTCCATGCCCAAAATTTTCTTTGCTACACCCAGATCTTTCATCCTAAGTTGAGACTTTAATTTCTAAATCTCAAGCTTATTCTTAGAAGCAATAATAATGTCATCAATATAAAGCAACAGATAGATAGGTGAACCATCATGGAATCTTTTATGATAAACACAACTATCGTAATCACTCCTAGAGTAACCATGATCAAACATAAAAGAATTAAGTCATTTATAACACTCTCTAAGGGATTGCTTTAACCCATATAAAGACTTTTAATAAACAAACATGATCTTCCTTACCTGGAATAACAAACCCCTCTGGTTGATGCATATATATTTGTTTCTCAAGCTCACCATGTAAGAAGGATGTCTTGACATCAAGTTGTTCTAATCCTATGTCAAGCAATGTAACCATAGCAAGTAACACACAAATAGAGTTATGTTTCACAACAAGTGAAAATACTTCATTAAAGTCAATACCTTTCTTTTGACAATAGCCCTTTGCAACAACATGTTCCATGAACCTAGCTGCTTCAACCTCAGGTATACCTTCTTCTTGAAGATCCATTTGTTTCTAACAATCTTATGGCCCTTAGGAAGTTTCACCATTTCCCAAGTATGATTCTTATGAAATGATTCAATCTCTTCATTCATAACAACCAGCCATTGAACAAACTCATCACAAGTGACAGCTTCATGATAATTAGAAGGTTCATGCACCTCAATAGACTTTTCCATAGATAATGAAAACGAAACAAAGTCTGCATTTGCGTACCTATGATGGCATCGAATATCTTTTATTCCTTTACCCTTAGCGATACTATATGGTTACTTATGTTTCTTTTTTGCTACATCATGAGCAAAATCATTTATCTCATCCACAAATGGCTGATCTGAAATGCTCTCTTGCACTTAACTAGGAGCTTCACTCTTAAGCTCCACTTGCTCACTAACACCATGGTCTTTACTTGTAACAATAGACTATTTTTTCTTTTCCAACCTGGAAAACTCATCAAACTTAGCATCTCTACTAATTAAAAATTTAGGTGACTTGAGTTTAGCATACCATAATCTATAACCCTTCACACCAGAAGGATACCCCAAAAATACGCATTTAATGCCTTAGACTCAAGTTTATCATCATTAACACAAGCATAAGCAGGACAACCAAAAACTATCAAATCAGAATAATTACCAGGAGTACCAAAGAATAGCTCAAATAGAGTCTTCAACTTAATTGTAGTTGATGGAAACCGATTCACCAAATAGCAGGCATGGTTACAAGCTTCAACCCAAAAAGATTTATCCAAGTCAGCTTGAAAGAGCATACAACGAGCTCTTTCCAAGAGAGTCCTATTCATACATTCTACTAGTCCATTTTGCTGTGGTGTATGATGCATAGTGTTGTGTCTCACTATGCCATTTCTTTCACATAACTCATTAAATTAACTTTCACAAAACTCCAAACCATTGTCAATCCTCAAATGCTTAATTTTCTTACATCTTTGATTTTCTATACATGCCTTGAATTTTACAAATTTTGAGAACGCATCATTCTTGTTCTTCAAAAAATACACCCAAACATGATTAGAGAAGTTATCAATAAAATTCAACATATACTGGGCACCACCCTTAGACATAACATGAGAAGGACCCCAAAGATCTAAATGAATATAATCAACAGTACCTTTCGTTTTATGGATGGCTATACTGAACTTGACCCTGTGATGCTTTCCATAGACACGATGCTCAAAGAAATGAAGCTTCCCATTTTTCTGACAACCAAGAAAATCTTGTTTACTCAAAATAGACCTCTCTACCTCACTTATATGCCTAAGCCACATATTCTATAATCGAGTAGTATTTGAATCTTAATTTGATGAGGACAAAACTGAAACATTACCAATAATAGTGCTACCTTGAAGCATATAAAGGCCATGCAATAATTGTCCTTTAATAAAAACGAGAGCTCCCTTACTAATTCTTAAATCTCCACCTTCAGCTACATACTTGTAGCCTTGTGAATCAAGAGTACAAAAAGATATCAAGTTCTTTTTCAAATCTGGAACATGGAAAACATCTTTCAAAGTTCTAACAATACCATCGTGCATCTTAATTCGGACAGCACCAATACCAACAACCTTACAGGACATATTGTTTCCCATCAAGACAACACCCATATCAATAAACTGATAAGTAACAAACCAATCTCTATTAGGGAACATATGGTAAGTGCAACCCGAATAAAGAATCCAAACATCTCCAAGAGAACCAATAGATATTGATAGAACATTTTCACCATCAGAATTAGAACTATATGCAACACCAACAATATCATTAGTATCAGAAGACATTGTGGTAGATTTTCCTTTACCTTTGAGTTTCAGACAATTTACTTTCTAGTGCCCTTCCTAACGAAAATAGTTACATTTATCTTTTCTTTTTCAAGATTTGGATCTAGACTTGCCTCTATTATTGCTCGTTCCTTTTTCTTGATTTCTACCTCTGACAAATAAACCACTACTATTATCATTGTTGCTTGTAGACACATTTTCTTCAACTCTCTGGAATTCAAAGCTGCTTTGACATCCTTCAAAGAAATAGTGTCTCGCCCATATAGCATGTTATCAACAAAATGTTCAAATGAATGAGGTAAAAAACATAATAGAACTAAGGCTTGATCCTCATCATCAATCTTAACACCACCATTTTTTAGATCACGAATAATTTTGGTAAATTCATCAAGGTGATCTTGTAAAGGTGTACCTTCTCACATTCTCAATGTATACAAACGCTGCTTCAAATATAACTAACTTATCAAAGACTTGGTCATACAAAGATTCTCCAATTTAATCCATAACCCAGCAGGAGATTCCTCATCACTAACCTCGTGTAATACCTCATCAAACAAGGATAACTAAATAGAAATAAGAGCATTTTCCATCAATGCATCATTTTCGTCATCAATTAATTTTTCTAGCAATTTATCTTTGCCTTCAAGTATCTTAACGAGCCATTCTTTAACTAATATAACCTGCATCTTCATTCTCCATAAACTGAAATCATTCCTACCATTGAATTTCTCAATTTCATATTTTTTTGCCACGATAGAAAACCCAATATTAAATAAATAGAAACACAATCCAGAAAATATAAAACCAATCAGATAACTAGAAGTTCAAAATAAATCCAAAGCAGTAAAATTGATTAGTTCCAATAAATAACAGAATAACTCAATGCTCTGATAATAATATGTTATAAATTAGCACCTGTGGAAGCGAAGATCGGGAACAATTTTGGTTGCAAAAATATGTAATAATGGGTTAAAACAAAATAATATGCAATGAGAACAAATAAATGGCACACAATGATTTAATTGGTTCAACTTTTCAATGTGAAAAATCTACTCCATTGACGACGACATATCGAGGAAAAATGTACTAATAATTAAATAGAGATACAAACACCAATATTCAGAGAGCTTCATAAAATATACCAAAATCCAAATAGACCTAGAAAATATCTCACTCTAATTTACTAGTAATATATAGTAAGATAAATTAACAAACTTGCTATTTAATCAAATATTACTATACATATAAAATCAATCGCTTACTGCATATTTTCGACCCTCCTCTAAACTTTCGAATAAGTAGCAGCTTCGCTACTGATGGATGATGAAAAAATGATTGAAAAATAGAGGCAACGAAGACCAAACCTGAAGAAACTGGAAGCTGCGGTAGTTTCTCTACCTTCTCACACAGTTGTTGATTTTTATTTTTCTTTTGGTTTCAACTCTCTTACGGCTGCTTCTCTTTATTCTCTCCTCCACAAACTCTCACAAGAAACAATATATATATATATATATATATATATATATATATATATATATATATATATATAAAGGAGAAGAAGAAGGGTTTTAATATTATTATTGGGCTTTGGGCTAGACTTAAGTTTTGGGCCAATTTAAAAATCTCCACCTTGGCTCAAAACAGGAAAAAAATTCTTCAAATATAAAATTCCTCATATTACCAAATAACTGTCGTCCAAAGCCCCGAAGGGTGATCATCTACTACAAACACCAATCAATTCCAAGCAATGCATGGACTTATTAAATGGAGCTGGTTGGTTAACAATTCCAAATCAAAGCATCATCATGGCGTTGTAGTTCTACTTTAATAAATAATAGTGTAAAAAATTAATTTATAACATAGTAATTAAAATTAATAATAACATTGTGTAGTGATTGATTAAAAATAATATTTGTTTTGTTGGTCAAAATAAGAAGTCTAATTTAGAATAAAATTCATATTGTCAAAGATAGAGGTATGTAACCTTGTTTGAATGAAAAATGAGAAAATTAGATAGCCTAATTTTGGTGAATGAAGAAATGTCTAGCATATGAAATGAAAATTTGATGGCTATAAATATGACTTTATGTTTTTATTGTTAATCATCCCAAAAATAGAGAAAAACGTGTACGAGAAGTTTTTGAGCGAAATAATTTTGTGGAAAAATTTTCTTGGACTTGTAATTCTTTTTGCTTTTGGGTGTGTGAGAAAATTACTGAACATGTGGTTGTAACAATTTTTTACATAGTGACAACAAAAGTTGTTTTTTCATAATTTGAAATTTCTACTAGAATTTTTGTGTTTTGTATTTTGTATTTTTCTATTTTTTGATATTATGTTAAGAAGGATCTTAGGAAGGATAATTTATGATTATATCATTTGATCCAAATTTATTAACACATTGTCTGTTATTACATTTAAATACAATATTTAAGGCAGGCCTTTGCAATCATCCGATCGTATGAATAGAAAAGAAAGAGAAGAATATACTTCCTACTATTAAGGAATATGTACATATTCTTTGCAAACAGATGCAAGCATTGCTGGAATACAAGTCAACCGATTATACGTCAAGGATGATGGCATGCTTATTGGACTCACCATTGACTTGATCATCGTCAACAACATAGCCTCTCTGACAAGCAAAAATGAAACTGAAATTTTTATGAAAACAAAAAGGATTATCGGGGCAAAAGAGACCTTAAAAGCAGCAATAGTTAAATCGTGCTCCAAAAGTCCATATTCATTTTTTTCTCTTTTGTATAAAATAACAGAGTTCTCTCGTGTAATGACGCCATTCAATTATTACAATTAGACAAATGAACCAGAAGACTTACTTCTATGGGTTGATCAACTATAATCAAATTTATGGCCTCGTGATTGAAAATGAAAAAAAAAAACAGTACAAAAGTCACAAGTCAAACATTAGTTGTAACTTTAATTTGACCAAAAAAGGAGACAATAATGATGCAGAGTTCACATGAATGGTAGGAGAATTCAAATTCACCGTTACGCAAAAAGGGTCTGATTTCATCATGACTACAAAATGGGTAAAGAATTCAACACCAAATAGGGAGTGGGATGTAAAAAACTACCAGCGAGATAGAACTAGCTGCCACAAATAAGGAATAATGAAATCCTCTCAATGACTCTCTTGTTCATAAGTAAAGCGTAATCTAGTGAACATGTGAGGAAATAAAATTTTAATATTATTAAACAAAATCATTTAGAGAAAGCAAATACAGACTCGGCTACTTTAGAATTATTTTAGCTATTGAAAAAACATTGTCTATTTATAAGTAAAATTGCAGCCACCAAAATCAATTGTAATTAATGAGGCTATACTTAACATTTTTATTTTCATCCCTTTCCATGTGGGCAATACCTACAAATCTCTCCCTCTCGACTATATAAAGGGTTTTATCAATCCAGTAGCCAAAACAATATTATTCAAAATTCTATCTTGGAAGAATTTTTATTAATATGTATAATCTATTTTCCTTTGTATGGATCTTTTCAAGCTGTAGTAGCTTCTTCTCCATTACATCCCTAATCTAATTATATCTCACATCAATATGTTTTGATCTCGAATGAAATCAACATTCTTTCCAAGGTGAATAACACTCTGACTATCACAAAATAACTGGTAACTGTCTTCCTACAACCTAAATTATTTTAAGAAAAATTTCATCCAAAGAAAATCTTTACATGCTTATGTTGCTATTATAAACTCTGTTTTCGTAGTGGATAGTTAAACCCATTTTTGTAACTTTGACTGCCATGACATGGCTCCCCCTACAAATGTAATCAGTTAACTTGAAGTATATTTTCTAGAATCCACATCGCCAGCGATATTAGCATATGTGTATCTAACTAACATAGGTTTGTCATTTTCAAAACATAGGCATATTTTGGAATAAACTCGAAGATACTTAAAAATCCATTTCATTATAGTCCAATGTTTCTTTCTAGGATTTGAAAGAAATCTACTCACAACTCCCACTGCATGAGCAATATCTGGCCATGTACAATATCATGCCATACATCAGACTTCTAACTACTGAAACATATGGAACATTTTCCATCTCTTCCTTTTTTTTGTCTGTAGAAGGGCTCTACTTAGAACTTAGCTTAAAGCAATTAGCAAGAGGACAACTAATCGCTTTAGCCTTGTCCAAATGAACTCTTTGAAGTACTTTCTCAATGTAGTTCTTATGTGACAACCATAATTTCTTGGCGCCTTTGTCTCTAATAATACTCATGCCAAGAATTTGCTTTGCTAGCCCTAAATCTTTCATGGAAAAAGACTTACTCAACTACTTTTTCAAGTTGTTGATTCTAGAAATATCCTGATTAACAATCTATATATCATCCACATAGAGCAAAAGAATAATGAAATCACAATCCGAAATTTCTACACAAAAACACAATGGTCTGAAGTAGTCTTTTGTATCCTTAATCCCCCATAATAGACTCAAACTTCTTGTACTATTGTCTCGGTGCCTATTTTAAGACATAGAGGCTTTTCTTCAATTTGCAAACATATTCTCTTTTGCATGAAACCCTCTAGCCACTCCATGTATATCTCTTCTTCCAAGTCACCATGTAGGAAGGAATTTTTTACATCCATTTGCTCAACCTTAGGTCAAGAGTTGTTGTTAACCCTGGCATAATACGTATGGATGTCATTTTCATAATTGGTGAAAAAATCTCATCAAAGTCAATTCCTTTTCTTTGGCTGAATCCCATGACAACCAGTCTTGCATTGTATCATAGACTAGAAATATTTTATTCATGCTTCACTCTGAACATCCATTTATTTTTCAAAGCCTTCTTCCCTTTAGGCAACTTTATCAGCTCAAAAGTTTTATTCTCATGCAAGGATTTCATCTCATCTTACATGGCTTTAATCCATTTTTGTTAGGATTCATCATTTATGTCTTCTTCATAACTTTTAGGTTCTCCCCTATCAATGAAAGTTACTTACTCATCTAGAAGGTATGTGGTAGAGGATTGTCTCAGTTTATCACTCTTCTTAGTGGAACACGATAAGCTATTGATTTTGGTGTTGGATAATGAACACCATCATCTCTCTTGTTTTCATAACCAACTTCTATGGGAGCATCATCTTCATCGGGTGGATAAACCTGGTCTTCATCTCCAAATTGTCTTGGAACTAATGTTGGAGGACTTACTTCCAAATCTCATGAGTCATCATATAATAATCTAATGTGATGCAAATCATGGTCTCATGTGATGCAAGATTGAAAAAAAATTCATCATAAATTATATTGAACTCATCTATGGTATTTGTTTTCTTATCATCACTACTATCATCTTTCTTCACTGATTTGCCTTTGTTTGTTTCCTATTCTTCTGGAACACCCGAAAAAATTTCTTGATGTGATCCTTCCTTCTACAGTGATGTCATTCAACATTGGCTTATTTTTTTGATTTACCTCTGCTCTTACCTCTGGGTTTCTGTTCTCTATACTGTCTCTTTCCTCTGAACTCTGTGATAATGGCTTGTGCTTCTGAATCTCTCTCCCTATTCCATTTCTCATATGACAATAGGTCTTCTACAACAACTTCAAACTCTATCTTGTCTTTCGCATATGCCGGAGTTATTGTTAGATTATTATATGATAAGTGTAGTGATGCTAGCAATATCACATCTTTCTCTTTTTCACCAAAACTCACATTGAATCTTACTAAGTGAGAAAGCTTGATGTTGAAATTGCTAACGTGCTACATCATGCTCACATTATCTTTCTTTCTCATCTGATATACCTCCTTCTATAAATAAAATTTATTGGAAATATTCTTTGACATGTACAAATTTTCTAGTGTCTCCCATGTTTCTTTTGTAGTCTTGCAATTTTTTAATTCAATATTTTTCCAGACATTGTATAAGAGATTTAGATGGATTATACTGGTTACAATCTCATCTATCTCCCCCCATTGTTCCCCAATAACAGTTGCTATCTTCTTTTCTTTCCCTAGCTATGCCTTATAGATCTTCTATTAAATGAGAATATCCTTCATTCACCTTTTCCATAGAGAGAAATTATTATTTCCATTAAATTTCTCTATATCTACCTTCTGGCTTGACTTTTTTTCACTATGTTTCTTTTTCTGCAAATAAATACTCTCAGGACCTAATAATTTTTTTCTAATATGGAAAATCAGTCTATGCTGCAACCAGCATACTAAGAATTTTGCTATACTAGCTCTGATACCAATTGATGAGAATAGTGGGTAAAATATAAAATAAATTCAATAGAGTAAGATAATGACAATAGTAATTTAATGTTGTTCACTCTTTAATTTGGGTTATGTCCATGGGAAAAACTCTAAAAAATATTTCTTCCACTAATAAAATTAATTGGTACAAAGTGAGAGGAAATACAACAAATTGAGATAAACCCAAAATAGTAACATACAATTGTTTCCCAAACTAACTATTTTGTCACTCACATTTTAGAAAAATACCCAAATATTTTTCTAAAATATTCTCTCCCACTCTCTCACACACATAACACTATTTTTCATGAAAGGAAATTGTTCCTTTGGCTTTGCTTTGCTTCTCCTCTTTTAGTGTGTCTCTCTAAGGAAAACAAACTGCCTATTTATAGGTAAAATTGTAGCCACCAAAGTCAAAAGTAATTGATGGGGTTGCACCTAAAATTTTTATTTTCTTCCCCCTCTATGTGGATGGGACCTACAGTAGTCACAATTTTTGTAGATCAAATAAAAAAATAATATAAGCAAGATCTGATAAGTTTTAATACACTATTTTAAAATATAGATGCACATTTGCAATCATAATGTTTGTTGTATACCAAAATTTCTCATATCTTGTACAACATTAAAGATGAGACACAGAGGAGAGAGACTCAGTGTTTCAGCTTCTATGATGGAGAAATTGAAGGGTTCAAGTTGATGAAGCTATCAGGTGATGAGCAATTTCATGCATCACTTGAAGCGACTAAACTAATGCCTTCAAGCCCATCTCAAGAATCCCAAGAACACTAGTTTTATCTTCCCCCTATAATAGAGGAAGTAAGGGATCATCTCTCAATACAATGGAAAGCCCATATAGTCACCATGTTCAGCATAACAACAACAAATTCAAAACTGGAAATTGGTAGACACCTTCATTCCCAAGTTGTTGCAAAAGCAAGGGATTCTAAAATTTTGGTTGCAATGGGATCAGGTGTTTTCACGTCTCACTGTAGTGTCCAGTTTGTCTTGATTTCTGATAGATGAACAAGAAGTAAAATGGAACTATTGGATTTTGCGAGTCGCCCCGGGCTTTCGATTTTTTCAAATGAACGATTTGAAGACCTATTGATTCTAACAATTGATTGCAGAGTTGATCATTCGAACCTTTCAATTCATAGATGTAGATCTCAGACCTATGAATGGGGATATTCCCAAAACTCATAAAGAAAAAAGGAAGTGAGTTAGACAAAAAGAGAAGAAACTTGCATAAAAAAAGAAGTAACTTGGGAAAAAAGAAAGGAAGTGACTTAGACAAATCTTTTTTGTCCATAACCTCAGACCAATCAATAGAATATTGATTAATACATAATTTATCAAACACTACTTGAAAATGAAAATGGCTCTTTTACTCAAAAATGAAATGTTCCAAATGTTCCTATAAATTCTTGCTCCCATTGGAACATAGGGTTCCGATTCATGGATCTCTCAGTTCGAGAAAGAAAAATGAGAGGATCGAACCATTTCTTCTTACTCTTTTTCAAATTTGATAAATGATGGTTGATCGTATATTTAATTCTAGTTCTATGCTTCAGAGTATCATTTCCTCTTTGATCCATTTAAATTCCATATTCGAAGTTCCGATATGATCTATTCATTAAAAAGAATCGATTCAATACATTTCTTATGTACCCATAGGTGCTATATTGGATTTGAATCAAATTTTGGATCAATCTATATTGATTTACTGCCTCCATTATGTTGTTGCTAGAAAATACCACTATTTTTGGTTTTGGATCTTCCAAATCATTCCCACAGGAGGTCCGGAATCATTTTTTTTATCCTTCGATAAAAAGATTCATTTTCTTCATAAAAAAGAAGGGATAGAACCAATAAATATTTCCTTTTCGATTCATCCCTGGATTTGAATACCTCATTCAAGAATTGTTTTTGATCGAATCTGTAGGAATCAATAGAAAAGGAAAATCCCTTATGATATACCCGATCTGGCTCGGTTATTGATAGTGTGAATAGATATGCCATTTCTTGAAATCTCTCTTCTGATTCAAAATCGTGGTGTAACGTGTATCTCCCCTGTTATGGCCATGGAATATATGAAATAAAAAAAAATGGATTTTTGTTCAAGAATGAAATATTATTGGAACTATCCATATCTAGTTCATCCTTCGGAACCATATCACATCCCAGATCTAATGAAATAGGATGAATTAAGATGGTATTTTGTAAACAAATAATTATCTTGAATATATTCACTATTTCTTTATTTTTTGATCATATGGAAAGAACAAAAGAAACATCTTGTTCTTTCTTCAACAATTTCTGATCTCTAGTGGACCTCTCAATAGTATTTGAGAGATATAGTAATATAGAGAAGAAAAAATTGTTTCAAGCATCGAAAAAACCAAAAGTACCCCTTATTTCAAAGAGAGAAGGATGGGTTATTGATGAGTGCTCAAAAAGCACTAAAATAACCATGATTTTATGTACATTAATTGATTAAAAATATATATATTTATATGTTTTATCATATATTTATATAAATTTGTCTTTTTCGGAATCACGGGTATTTTTATTGTTTTTCAGGAATTTTGGCTTTAAAACGCAATTTAAAGACTTAAAGAGGAATACTTGAAGCAATACATCACAAATATATCAATAAATAAGTGGAAAAAGGTCAACAAACATGAAAAAATTGGAAAAAATGGGTCGAAAAGGTCAAAAATGTCAAAAAGACGGAAATCGCACGCCGCAGCCCAGTCGCGTGCGCTGGCCTGCCCATCCGCGCGCGCCCCAGCACGCGGGCACTGTTCACGCGCGCCGAGCTGCGCGCAGCGACAGCCCCAGCGTGCAGCGCCCAGCAGCAGCCCCACCGCACGCCCAACGCGTTTTCGCCCCATTTTTCACGTGCAGCCGCCCTGTGACGTCATGCTGACGTCATTAATGACATCAGCAAATCACACCTTCAAAACACACTTCTCTCTTCTTTCTTTCTCTCATTTCTTAGTTTTTGAGTTTTCTTAGTTTCTTTCTTAGTTTCTAAGCTTTTCTTAGTTTTTCTCTTAGTTTTTAGTTCAATTCTCTTAGGTTTAGAGTTCTTCTCTTTTTGAGAGGAACTTGTAATGTTTTTGTAATAATTTAGATTTTTGATTCAATAAATGGGAGTGCAAATTCCGCTTGGAGGTTTTCCAGCTACGGGAATAGCGTCGAAGTTCTGTAAGGATTTTATTTTCTTTACAGTTATTTTTATGCTTTATTCTTACATGTTATATTCAACTTGTCTGTGGTTAAATTTAACTATGCTGGCTGTTTAGTAAATATGATGTAATAATGACGTTGTTATGCTTGCGAAATATTAAATAGGTAAAAATCTCTAAAATGAATTGATTTTGTTTTTATTCAAGATTTTATATTAAGAATGTTAGAGAGAAATATATTATTTTTCATTACAAACTTAAACCTGAAAATTAGATTTTAAGGTTTAGTTATCCGGTCTAATTTAGAGTAGTGCTCTTTTATTTGTTGGTACAATCGCCCGATAGTTAGAGTGAAACTCTATTTCAAAAGTTTTTATAAGAATTATTATGTGAAAATGTATTGACAACATGTTTTCAATAGTGGTTTTAAAACTTGAAAGTTAGTACTCGGATAATTAAATTCTTATGTTTAATTTGGACACCTTGAATAAAGTTTAAACTGTCTAACCCCACCAAAGGTGGCATTTAAATGGTTCACTTTCAATCTCTTTGAAAAAGGAATTAATTTAATTAAGCATATTAGTTATCAACCCCACCCATAGGTGTTAATTGATTTGTTTAGTTAACAAAGAATATCTAACCCCCCCAAAGGTGGTATTTATATAAAAAAGAGAGAATCAATAAAATATCAATTTATATCTTTAATAACCTAGATAATATGAGCAAGCATAATTAATTTAGTTATTATATCCATAAATTCTCCGCTAATATAAATGATAAAAATTTGCATGAATATTTATTGAATCTGTATATATGTTTATTTTTAGATAATTATTTATTGAATTTGTATCTATGTTTATTTTTATGTTATTAGATTATATTTAATTAATCTGTATATATGTTTATTTTATGTTATTAGATTAGGAACACAAAAACCAAACTATCGTGACAGGATGTTTATGATTTAATTTCGTTTTTAAAAGTTTGAATAATAAATTAAAAACCACATACATTCCTTCCTTAGATCGACCTTGGGAGTATACTTATCATTTTCTTCGAAATGATTCGTGCACTTGCGAGAGTTTTATAGATATTAAAACCAAAGTATTGGCAAGAATCGACGATGTCGGTTTTCGCTCATCAGTTATTCATATTTCATTTGATGGTCAAAGGAGAATTGAAAGCTAAGTAGTGGTAATTTTAAGGATTCCCCGGGGGGAAAATAGAGATGTCTCCCACGTTACCCATAATATGTGAAAGTATCGACGTAATTTCAAAGAGTCATTTGGTCTGAATGCTACATGAAAAACATAAGTCAGATGAAGGAATGAGAAGACCTAGGATGTAGAAGATCATAACATGAGTGATTCGGTAGATTTTGATTCCTAATTATATGATCTATATAAGAATTCAATTCTACAATATATAAGATCCATCTGTATAGATATCATCATCTACATAAAGCCGTATGCTTTGGAATAAGCTTTTACAGTTTGGGAAGGGGTTTTGATTGATTGAAAAGAAGAATTTACTTCAACCGATATGCCTTTAGGCACGAACATACATAACATAGAAATCACACTTGGAAAGGGTGGAAAATTAGCTAGAGCAGAAAGTGCTATAGCGAAACTGATTGCAAAAGAAGGGAAATTGGTCACATTAAAATTACCCTATGGGGAGGTCTGTTTGATACCCAAAAACTGCTCAGTAATAGTCAAACAAGTAGGGAATGTTGGGGTGAACCAGAAAAGTTTGAATAGAGCCAGAACTAAATGTTGGCTAGGTAAGTGTCTAATAGTAAGATGAGTATTTATGAATCCTATAGACCATCCCCATGTGGGTGGTGAAGGAAAGGCCCCAATTGGAAGAAAAAACCCATAACTCCTTGGGTTTATCGTTCACTTGGAAGAAGAAGTAGAAAAAGGAATAAATATAGTGATAATTTGATTCTTCGGCGCCGTAGTAAATAGGAGAGAAAATAGAATTTCTTTCTTCCTCTTTCCATTCTCTATATAGAATCTATTTTTTAATGGGTGAACGACGGGAATTAAACCCACGCATGGTGGATTCACAATCCACTACCTTGATACACTTGGCTACACCTGCCCCTATACTCTATATATTACAAATATTTCAATTTATACCATTCAATATTTTTTTTCGTTCTTCTTCTAAAATAGAACACAACATATAGAAAGAAACTTTTATCTTTAAATTAAAAATAAAATATTCAAATAGAAAAAAAAGAAATAGGAGTTAGTAATTGTGACACGTTCACTAAAAAAACCTTTTGTAGCAAATCATTTATTAAGAAAAATAAAGAGGCTTAATACAAAAGAAGAAAAAGAAGTAATAGTAACTTGGTCTCGGGCATCTACCATTATACCTACAATGATCGAGCATACCATAACTACTGATAATGGAAAGGAGCATTTTCCCATTTATATAACAGATCGTATGGTAGGCCATAAATTAGATCCCGTCATTAATAATTTAGATCTCGGGGACATGCAAAAAATGATAACAGATCTCATCATTAATAATTTATTATTTAACTTAATACATTTATTATAATAAAACTCAATAGAAATACTTAATAGATACTTATTGTTCATTAGTAAGAGGTGAACCTTATGATAAAGAAGAAGAAGAAATCAATACACAGAAGTATCTACTTTAAGTCAACATATAAAAATGTATGCTAATAAAGCATGAAGAGTAATTAATCATATTCGTGGATGTTCCTATGAAGAAACACTTATGATACTAGAACTCATGCCCTATCGAGCATGTTATCCCATTTTAAAATTGGTTTATTCTATAGTAGCAAATGCTAAGCACAATATGGGTTTTAACGAAGAAACTTTAATCATTAGTAAAGCTGAAGTCAATGAGGGCACCACTATGAAAAAAAATAAAACCTCGGGCTCACGGCCAGCGTTATCCAATAAAAAGATACACTTGTCATATAACTATTATACTGAAAGATCTGATTGTTGAAAGATATATGAATGATATAGCTACTGAAAGATATGGATATACTGAAAGATATAGCTAAAGAATATAGAAAGAAAATATTCTAAACAATACAAATATGCCATATTATGTTATGCTTAAAAAACCTTGATAAATAAAAATATATATACATGATGTGTCATGATATGTATAGTAGCGGGGGATTATGGGACAAAAAATAAATCCACTTGGTTTCAGACTTGGTACAACCCAAAGTCATCACTCTATTTGGTTTGCACAAGCAAAATATTATTCCGAGGATCTATAAGAAGATAAAAAAATATGAAATTGTATCAAGAATTATGTACAAAAAAATACTAAAATATCTTCTAATGTTGAAGGAGTTGCATGTATAGAAATTCAAAAAATAATCGATTTAATTAAGTTATAATCTATATAGGATTCCCAAAGTTATTAATAGGAGCTAGAAGAATCAAATAATTACAAATGAATGTCCAAAAAGAACTTAATTGTGGGAACCAAAAACTTGACATTGCTATTACAAGAATTTCAAATCCTTATAGACATCCTAATATTCTTGCGGAGTTTATAGCCGGGCAATTAAAGAAATAGAGTTTCATTTCGAAAAGCAATGAAAAAGGCTATTGAATTAACACAACATGCAGGTAAAAAAGGAATTCAAGTACAAATTGTAGGGTGTATTGACGGAAAAGAAATTTCACATGTCGAATGGATCAGAGAAGGTAGGGTTGCTCTACAAACCATTCGAGCCAAAATTGATTACTGTTGTATACAGTTCGAACTATCTATGGGGTATTAGGCATCAAAATTTGGATATTTGTAGATGAAAAATAATAGGCTTTTACTTGACTTATCTTTAGTTCTATCCATCCTCTAATAAAAAATGAATAATTAACAATTCTATAAGGTTGAATAAAAACTATATTAATCATTTAATATAATTTCTATGCTTAGTGTGTGACTCGTTGGTTTTTTAGGATTAAGATAAAATGGACCGGCCCTTTATATGACATAATATGAACAAATAGTTTATATAACTAATAACCAACTCATTGTTTTGCATTATCTAGATAGAAAGAAAGAACCAGTCGAGATATATTGGTCATATCATCGTAGCAACTATAATTTGTTTTTTTTTTTGCATAAACAAAAAAGAAAAACCAATCTCATTCTGAATTGTGAAACAAAAAAAGTATACGGATAAATGGAAGGGTGAGAGAAAGAGAGAAAAGGAATATTAATGATATATGATTCCAATATGTAAGGTCTATGATTCATCTCATAAAGATAAATGTAATAAAGCATTATTACTAATTAATCGAGAAACGATGGGAACAATAGAACCCTATGAATACATAAGATTCTATTGATAACGAATCCTAATGACTCATTGGGTAGGAAGGCGGAACAAACCATAAAGAAATTCATTTATTTAGAAGAGCAAGAGTCAACATTCGCTCGTGCAAATTTTTATTTGATTATTTGATTATATTTCTAAATTTTAGTCGATCCGAAAAAGGCAAAACAAAATAAAGATTCATTATAACCTTATAACAAAACAAATTTATCTATAACATTATCCCTAAATAATGTTTTTTATAAATCAATAAAAGAAATACATATTTAGTTATCTATGAAAACAAGATGTACAAATTTCTAATAGATTAAATAAAATTTCAAAGCACCTTATGATTTAGTATATTGTTTTTGTATACTATTCATTAAATAGATGTACTTTTTATTTTTTAGTCATTTCATTCGCGAGGAGCTGGATGAAAAGAAACTTTCATGTTTGGCTCTATAATAGAGATGGTACTGGGAAAGAACCATCAACTATAACCCAAAAGAACCAAATTTCGTAAACACTATAGAGGAAGAATGAAAGGGATATCTTATTGAGGTAATCATATTTTCTTCGGTAGATATGCTCTTCAAGCGCTTGAACCCGCTTGGATCACATCTAGAGAAATAGAAGCAGGTCGATGAGCAATGACATGAAATGTGTGCCGTTGTAGAAAAATATGGGTATGTACATTTCTAAAGAAACTGGTTACAGTAAAACCTACAGAAACACATATGGGTTTAGGGAAAGGATCACCCAAATATTGGGTGGCTGTTGTTAAACTAGGTAGAATACTTTATGAAATGAGCAGTGTAGTAGAAAATATAGCCAGAAAGCTATTTCAATTACAACATCAAAATTGCCTATACGAAGTCTATTTATTATTTTGGGATAGTAATGGAAAGTAAAACAAAAAGAAAATTTTGATAATAAAGAATTTTGGGTTTCTTTTTTTGTTTTGAAAAAATAACATTTCTTTCTTTTTATTCATCCTTTACTTAAAAATAAATAAATAAATTGATTCAACCTCAAAGCCATTTGAATGTAGCGGATAACAGTAGAACCCGAAAATTGATGTGTATTCGAATCATAGGGGCAGGTAATCGACGATATGTTCATATTGGTGACGTTATTATTGTTGTAATCAAGGAAGTTGTACCCAATACACCTCTAGAAAGATCAGAAGTGATTAGGTTCATAATTGTACGTACTTGTAAAGAACCCAAACATGACAATGGTATGATAATACGATATGATGACAATGTTGCAGTTCTTATTGATTAAGAAGGAAATCCCAAGGGAACTCGAATTTGACTCCATCACCCGTGAATTAAGACAATTAAATTTCACTAAAATAGTTTCATTAGCACCTGAAGTATTATAAGACCCATAATTATATTATTGGAATTTGAACAAAAAATATTCAATTAATTAGTAGATTTTTTATGTCTTACGTATATGGCTTTCATAATTCAAAAAGATTGAATAATTTAGAAAAGAAAGAAAAGAGCATGCTGATTATATCAAAATTTAGGTACAAAAAAATCTTAGTTTAACATGAGTAAAGGCACTATTGTTGACATAATAACCTCTATACGAAATGCTGACATGAAAAAAAAGAACAGTTTGAGTATCATCTACTAACATTACTGAAAACATTGTTAAAATCCCTTTACGAGAAGGTCTTATTGAAAACATGAGAAAACATTAGGAAAGTAATAAATATTTTTTTTGTTTTAACCCTATGACATAGAAGGAATAGGAAAGGTTCATATAGAACTGCTTTAAATTTAAAATGAATCATTCGACCCGATCTACGAATCTATTCGAACTATCAACGAATTCCTAGAATTTTGGGCAGAATGGGAATTGTAATTCTTTCTACTTCTTGGGGTATAATGACAGACTGAGAAGCTCGACTAGAACGAATCGGTGGAGAAATTTTGTGTTATATATGGTAATCCTTCTAATATCTGAATTCTATGGGAAAGCACGACTTTCATATTGGTGAAAAAAAAAGATAAAAGACAAATTTATTTTCTAATATCACCCCTACTGTATTCGTTGATACTTCAAGGGATTTTACCTGAAATGAAATAAGTTAGGTGGATTTACAAAGGTTTAATTACTGAATTACTTCCCAATGGTGTATATTGGATTCATTTAAATAGTCCAAATATGATTCTAAGTTCTGTTTCCAGAAAGATTCAACATATTATTATTTTTACCTATATTACCAGGAAATAGAATAAAAATTAAAAGAAGTTTTTATGATTCAACTGAAAAATGTATAATTTATAGATTCCGAAACAAAAATTTGAATAAATTGTTTTTTCAATTTCAACATACATTTCAAGGAGATAAATTCAAAGTTTCAAGAAACTTAGTTTCTTCCATTCATAGTTAAGTTAAGGAATGACAAATATGAAAATAAGAGCCTTTGTTCATAAAATTTGAGAAAAATTTCGATTGATCCGGAGGCGGGGACGAATTATAGTAATTTGCTCCAATCTGAGACATAAACAAAGACAAGGATAATATTTCAAAAAGAGTCTCCATAAATCTAAAGGACCAAACGTACAAATAAATAAAAAGAAACAAAAGGATATGTTTTAACATGAAATGGATATATCCATATCTCTCTAACTTATATTTACGAGATGCTAAAATATGGCAAAACCCACACCTAGAACTGGTTCCCGAAAGAATAGATGTATTGGTTCACGAAAAAATGCACGTAGAATACCAATAGGAGTTATTCATGTTCAAGTAAGTTTCAACAATACTATTATAACTGTTACAGATGTCTGTGGTTGAGTAATTTCTTGGTCCTCCACCGGTACTTGTAGATCAAGGGTACAAAAAGAGGGACATCATTTGCTGCCCAAACCACAGTATTAAATGCTATTCGGGAAGTAGTAGATCAAGGTATGCAACGAGAAGAAGTCATGATAAAAGGTCTGGGTCTTGGAAAAGATAGGGCATTAAGAGCTATTCGTAAAAGTGGTATATTATTAAGTTTCATACAATACGTAAGCCTTATGGTACGTAATGGCTATAGACCCCCTAAAAAGATGCGTGTGTAAAAATAAATATTGAAGATAATTCAAAAGACAAGAGAAATAAATAATTCAATGATTTGATCAAACAATATTACTATGGTGCACAAGAAAGTAAGAGTATCCGCCAGAACACTACAGTGGAAGTGTGTTGAATCATGAGTAGATAGTAAGCATCTTTATTATGGAAAAAAAGCCAATACAATAGGCACTGCAATACGAAGAGCTTTGCTTGGAGAAATAAAAGAAACAAGTATTACATGTGCAAAATCTAAGAAAATACTAGATGAATATTCTACCATAGTAGGAATTCAAGAATCCATACATGAAATTTTAATGAATTTGAAAGAAATTGTATTCAGAAGCAATCTGTATGGAACTTGTGATGCGTCTATTTGTGTCAATGGTCCTGGATATATAACTGCTCAAGATATCGTCTTATCACCTTTAGTGGAAATCATTGATAATACACAACATATAGCTAACCTAACAAAACCAATTAATTTGTGTATTGAATTACAAATCGAGCAGAATCATGGATATCAAAATGCCAAACAACTTTAAAGATGGAGGTTATCCTATAGATGATGTATTCATGCCTGTTCGAAATGAAAATTATAGTATTCATTCTTATGCGAATGGGAATGAAAAACAAGAGATATTTTTTTCTCGAAATATGGACAAATGGAAGTTTAACTCCTAAAGAAGCACTTCACGAGGCCCCCCGAAATTTGATTGACTTATTGATTCCTTTTTTACATGCAAAAGAACAAAACTTCCATTTAGAAAACAATCAACACAAATTACCTTTACCCTTTTTTACCTTTCATGGTGGATTGACTAAACCAAGAAAAAATAAAAAGGAAATAGCATTGAAATATATTTTTATTAACCAATCAGAATTGCCCCTCAGGATCTATAACTACCTCAAAAGGTCCAATATACATACATTATTAGACCTTTTGAATAATAGTCAAGAAGATCTTATGAAAATGAATCACTTTCGTATAGAAGATGTAAAACATATATTGGACATTCTAGAAATTGAAAAGCATTTCGCATAAATTTTTATGTTTAATGGATTATTTTATAAAAAATGTATCTAGGAAAAATTCACTTTAAAGCGACTATTCCTTAGATACACACGTCGTGATACTTTCTTTATTTCTTAATAGAATTCATTTAAAATAAAAATTTAAAAAGACCTAATGTTAAGGATTTATCAATAGGCAATGTTGCATCAATACCCAACCAAAGGGCTATTGCAGTACCAATCAAAATAACGGTTGTCGCTACTGGACAAAAAAATAGGTTTTGGAATTTATTAACATTCTCCAAAAAGGGCACTGTTAATAATCCTGTAGGTAATAAAACCATTAAAAGAACGCCCAATAATTTATTTGGTATTGTAGGAAGAATTTGAAATACGGGAAAAATTACCATTCAGGCAATATCTCCAAAGGAGTTGCTATAGGATCCACAGGTTCTCCAATCATTGATGGTTTGAGAACCGCTAAACCTACATTACACGTAATAGTACCTAAAATAACTACCAAAAAAATATATAAAGGGTCATTGAGCTATGCCTTTAGCCAACTTAGCTCTTAATACAGGATCGTTCAAGTCAGGTTTTTTTTTATTAGAATAGGTGAATTATTTGAGATCCATCACCCGAAAGAACTAAACATGATAATTTTTCATCATTCAGCTCGAGTCTGAATCAAATGAATCCTAAAAATTGAAATAGGAAAATAGGAATTGTAACCTCCCGGTCTGCTGTAGTCAGGCTCACGGTGTGATTGACTGGCGAGTCTACCATCTCCATGGCTTTCCCTTTTGCAAGCTGCTCCTCAAGCCTTCAAGTGCCAATTTATTGATAGAGTGAATAGATCTGCCATTTCTTGAAATCTCTCTTCTGATTCAAAATCATGGTGTAACGTGTATCCCCCATGTTCCAGCCATGGAATAGATGAAATAAATCAAAAAATAGATTTTTGCGCAAGAATGAAATCTTATTAGAACTGTCCATATCTAGCTAGTCAGGGCATCATCCCCACGTTGAAAGGTTCAGTGTTCAAGGCAAATAGAACGAGTGTTAGTGCCTTAAACTTTGAATCTCACTAGTGTTAGCCCTGAAAGAGGAGTTGTCTATTGTCGTGGTAAGATAGGAAATTTCTCATAGAAGGAGAAGGTTCAAAATAGGTAGTTTTTGAGGATTTCTACTTTGATGGGGATTTAAGGATAACATATGCTACATTGTTTCCTCATTCTAAGGGAGACATTTACCTCCTGTAAAGGGAGCTTCTAGTCTTGGCTCACCTTCGGGAACTGTAAGAATGTAGTTAAATAGATTCTATCTAAAAAGGTTTCTTTCTTAGCTTTCTCAGTAGAGCGTTCTTATAGGAAACTAAGCTACATCAGCTGCTTAGTTCCCTCCCCCAGAGTTAACTAAGCTACAAATCTTAACTCACCTATAGGACATATAAGAGTGTTTCTCTTACTCATAAAAGGAAGATATATTTTATCTTTCAAGCGTGGGGGATATCCCTCACCACCCTCTTATTCCCTCCTAAACGTCGAGCCCACCTGCCCTCTTAGTTATACACTAACAACTCCGTACAATAGCTACTATTTTATTATAAATAAATGTCATAAGTGATCAGAGAAACTACAAATGGCTAACTAGCTCTTGGTAAACTACTCACGTTCAGGGATAAAAGCCAGGTAGTTCCAGGTTGCAGATAAGAAGGCTCTAGTTACTTGTTGTTAATCTAGAGGGTCGAGAGACTTGGGGTACATCAAGTGTTTGATTCAACAAGTGGGGTTTTTTAATGAGTATTGAGCAGGTGAAGTGTCCCATAAGCTATAAGGGCGAGCTATATGTATAAATTCCGTGAGCAGCGATTGAATTGAATGTTCCAAGTGCATCTAGTAGGAATCGAACCTACGAATTTTCCCCTTTATTAGGTTGGCACTTTAAAAATTCAACCTTGGATGCAAATAGACTTAGTGAGTGAACTAGGTTTTGGTATTCCTTCTCGAGCTTCTATTTCTTCCGTGAAAGGAGATTCGGGAAAAGATGGAATAGGAAGATATGTTTCCAGAACAAAAAAGATACAGGTTGAGAAGGGGAAGTTAGCAAAGTTAGATAAGATTGATAAAAGAAAGAGAAAAATAATAACTATTAGTCTAGTCCATTAATCCTTGCTTGAAGTCCCAAACAACTAAGTGTAAATAGGACGAAGGAGATTCTAATAATATAAGATAAGTTAGGCACGTTAGCACTTTAGTTTTCAATAAAGTAGTTGACTTGATTACTTGTTAGAATTAGGTAGTTTATGCTTTACTAATAAAATCTATAGGGCTTTTAAATCAGGGTGCGTAGGTTTAGAACCCTATAAAAAGGGGGTTTCTTTTCAAAGGAAAACTGGCTCTTCCTGTTGTGAGGACCCCGACCGTTTTAGAATCCATATTTTGAAAATTTATCTTAGGTTCTGAATAGAAATCGGTATGAGCTTTTGGTAGTATAGCCAAGACAACGATGGGTTTTCTGCCCCTGTGATGGTAGAGCAACAAAAGTTTTGAGAATTCAAGAGAAGGTCACCTACTCCAACCCGAGCTTTCTGATAAACTAATCCCCTATTTCAGGGACATCTCTTTGTTAGATAGGGCCAGGGATCACTAATTAGTCTTATGAGCCAACCTATCATTTATGGGTCGATCCAGTTGGTGGAGCCACCCAAAAGAGGGAGAATAAGCTTACCAACTTAGAAGAAAGAACTCCTGTCAGTAGAGGTGTTGGAAAATTCCCCCTCTCTTTATCACATTTCCAAAAGCAATCTTTATCCCTCAACCAGAGATTCAGATCTCAGCAGAGGATAAACCAATTCAAACTCAGGCACCAGAAAAGTACAATTGGATGAGTATTTGGCCCAAGCAAAGGGAAATGTATGATTTTTGGGATGATTTTTACAATGGGAGAGAAGGTCATTTTATAAGTGAGGAAAAGGATAAAAAAAACTTGAAAAAAAAGTTTTGGATGCATTTGGAGAGGCTGGTCACGTATGGGAGAGCTGGCACGTGCTAGAATCGATAGATGCACATAGACAAAGGCATGTATCTCGACATGACATGCGTAGGGTCGGGCAATGTTGTCCTTTTTAACCATTTTGATCCAATTTGTCCAATTTTTCCATTTTTTTTTACTTTTTCTCCTTTTTCTCTTAACATATTTGTGATGTATTACCTCAATTATTTTTCTTTGAGTCTTTAAATTATTTTTGAACGGAAATACTATAAATATAATAAAAATACTAGTGATTCCAAAAAGAAAAATTTATATAAAAATATAATAAAATCGTACAAATATAAATCAATTTAATCAATTAAAATACATTAAATTAAATTTTAGTGCTTTTTAAGCACTCATCAGGCATCTCGTTCCATAACCTCCTTATCAGAGTTCTTTAGCCTATTCATCACAAACTATGCCTACAACAAGCCCTTGAGAAAAGAATCACATAATCTCTTCTCGATTATTTAGGAAAGGGGTGAATCCACTATGGAGTATATGAAATGGTTCAGGGAGGAAAAATTGGAAATCTTAAATACTATGCTAGCTCTATTGCTATAGAGGCTTTCAAGCGTGCTCTCTTAAATAATTTGGACTTGTTTGTGTAACTGACAAAAAACGTGCCTCGTACTTTGGAGGAAGTATACAGAGAGGTAAGAAAATTCATTAAATTGGAGAGGGATTTAGGCCTGGTTAAAGGCCATTGAACAAGAATGGAGATCGTACCATAAAAAGAAAAGAGGATACTAAGCCCAAACATAGAAAATTAGAGCAATGAGGGTAACATAAATAAATATTTCACACTAAACAACATAGGAGGTGGATAATGGTCAAGGAATAGGGGACCTTGAGAGAGGTCACTCTCTCCTTTTAGAGGGCATCCTTTGAGAGTAAATCTGGCCCAATCTATATTAAGGATGAAGGAGGAACCAAATGTTAGATGGCCCCCATATATGAAATCCCTGCTCAAAAACACCTTTAAATGGTGTACCATCCATAAAGATATGGGCCACAAAACAAGAAGTTGAATACACCTCAAAATGAGATAGAAGATGTTTTAGTCAAGGGATATATGAAAGACCTCCTAGAAGGAAACAATGAAGGTGGCAACTATCAAAACAGATGAGATGCATCAAAGCCAGCAAACCCATGAGCAGTGGAAAAGAGTACTTTAATGAACCCAACATAAGGACCAATACCATGCATGGAGGACCAGGGATCAATAGAGTCACAAATAACTCACCCAAAAGGTTTTCTAGAGAACTATATAATGCCTCCAATGTGTATGCTTTAGATAAAGTGATCCCTGCTATAGAAATCATTTTTAACGAGAAGGATGAGACCTATCCCATCATAAAGATCCCTTAGTTATTACTTTAAGGATATGGTCTTATGTTGTTTGTCAAATAATGAGCATCAGAGGAAGCTCGGTGGATCTCCTTTTCTTGTCTACTACTAGGGCTCTAGGAATAAAGTAGTTTGACATTGTTAAGAAAAAAATCCCTTTTATTGGGGTTTAACAGTAGTACCACCTATGCAGTAGGAATGGTGGTGCTACTTGTCATAGCAAAAGGGATGATTATAATGACCAATTTTGTAGTCATAGATATTCTAGCTCATTACAATGCTATCTTGGGCAGGCCATGGATATGCAAAATATGGGCAATATTGTCCACTTTCTATTAGGTAATCAAATTCCCCATCGATAAGGGCTCGTAGTAGATAATGGGAGAATATGAGAAAGACAAAATCTACAACAATGCCACCATGAAAGAAATTGATCATAAGTAGTAATCACAGAGGGGCTCCTCTCAAAAGATGTCGAGTGATAAAATTCTATTGAGATCTGTTAATCTAAATAAGATGAAATAGCTTCCAATAGAAGGAAAGAGTAGAATTACCACTTGAAACTGAGTGGGGATTTGACTAAAGAGGTAGAGGAGCAACTCTCATATTTCCTCAAGACAAACTCAGAAATCTTCGCATGGACTCCGATAGATATACCAAGGATTGACCCAAAATTCATAACATACAAACTAAATTTCAATTCAGAGACTAGATCTATTTAAAAAATAGAAAGGAAATTCCTAAGAGAAAAGAACAAGGTAATCAAACATCAAGTCACCGCCCTTAAGGAGGTTAGGCTCATAAGGGAGTTCAACTATCCTTTATGGTTATTAAATATGGTGCTGGTAAAAAAGGCATGTGGGTCACGACGTATGTGTGTATCCTTTATAGATCTAAACGAGGCATGTCCCCAGGATTGTTTCCCCTCCTAAGTATAGATCAACTAGTAGACACTTCAGTTGGCTTTGGGTTGGTGAGTTTCTTATAAGCATATTCCAAGTACCACCACATAAAGATGTGACCTGAGGATAAAGAAAATACATTTTTAATCATGGACGAAGGAAAATTTTGTTATACCAAGATGCCATTTGGATTAAAAAATATAGTCACGACATATCAGCATCTTGTCAACACAATATTTGTAGAACAACTAGGGAGGAATATAGAGGCTTATATGGATGACATAGTTGTAAAATTAGCTCAACCTCAGAGCCACATCAAAGACCTAGAGGAGTTATTTGTAAAAATCCGAAGGTATGGTATGACACTTAACCGTAAGAAGTGCATATTTGGTATTGGTGTAGGAAAATTCTTAGGCTATCTTGTATTAGCCTAAGGGATCAAAGCCAACCCAAACAAGATACATGCTTTGGTAAATATGAAGCCACCTACCAACTTGAAAGGGATCCAACAACTGAATGGAAGAATAGTGGCACTGAACAAATTCATTTCTAATTGCACAGATAAGTGTTTTCCATTCTTTATGATACTAAGGAAAAACACATCGACCTTTTGGGATGAGGACTATGAAAGCCTTTGTGAAATAAAAATTCATATGAGCAATCCCCCGGTCTTAGTTAACCCCATCCTAGGAAAGACACTTTATTTATACTTGAAAGTGACCCCTAAACATGTAATGTCGTACTCCTAGCTAAAATAGAAAAAAGTTCAACACTCTATCTACTACTTCAGTCAAATATTGACAAATGCCCAAAGTATATACCTAACCCTTGAAAATTTTCCCTTTTCCCTCAAAGTCAATGCACCAAAGCTCAGACACTACTTTGGCTCACACACTATAGTAGTACTTACCTCCTTACCACTAAAAAGTATACCAACGAGACCAAAAGTAGCAAGAAGGGTTGCATAGATTGTCATAGAATAGGGAGAATATGACATTAAATACATGGCTAGAAAAACCATCAAGGGATAATCATTGATCAAAGTTTGGAAAAATTCAACCAGACACCGAAGGTAGTTAGCATTGAGGGTCAGACGAAAGTGTGTGTAGTAGACCAAAAGAAGAGGCCAACCTGGCAATTATTCGTTAATGGAGTGAAAAAATTCAAAGGTGGTGGACTAAGGGTGGTTATAGTTGATCATGAAAACAATTGTTTTCAATATGCCATCAGACTTGATTTTGAAGCAACTAATGATGTCACAGAATATGAGGCAACTATATTCGAGGCCATAACTTCAAAGAAGCTAGGGATGGATAAAATTGACTTATATAGCGATTCCTTACTAATGGTCAACCAATTCTTGGAGAAATTCGAAGCTAGGATGGAAAGATGAAGGGGTATCTAGAAAGGTTAAAACAAGAATGGCTTTGGCCATTTTGGCATTGGTATGATAGGCTAAGCATAACTGAGTAGTGTTGGTAACGATCCTAGCAGAAGCATTTTGGAGGAAACCGAAAGAATTTTTGGGTATGTGGATGTTCTCACCAATCCATAGTTCACCTTGATCTATAAGTTCCTAAAAGGGGAAGACCTACCAGAGGATTATGAGCTTTCTAGGGAAATTAAGGCTAATGCAGGTCGATACATAATCAAAGGAGATAGGCTCTACATGGGCCTAGGCTCTTATGCATTGCCAATGTGGGAGTTGAAAGATTGATGTATGAAGCACATGAAGGGGAGTGTGGCTCTTACTTAGGAGGAAGAGGTTGTCACAATGGATTATCAGGTAGGGCTATTATTGGTCGACTATGCTGGCAGATTATACAAAATGAACTCATAAATGCAATAAATGTCAAGGGTTTGCCCCATTGTCACACACTCTTCCTAATACAAATGTGGGCTTGACATAGTAGGACCCCTACCCTTAGCTAAGGGTCAAAAGAAGTTTCTACTTATGGCCATTGATTACTTCGTAAAATGGATCAAGGTAGAGCCCCTGGGAAAAATACGGGAGGAAAAGGTAATTCGATTTATATGGAATTCTATATTTGTCATTTTAGCCCACCTAAAGAGCTCGTCATCGATAACGGGAGGTAATTTAGAAGTTGTAACATCAAAAAGTTCGCCTTCAAATACAATATCAAGATATGCCACTCAATGCCATATTATCGCAGGCCAATGGTCAAGCAGAATCTTCCAATAAGTTAATTATCAACCTACTAAAGAAAAAAATTTATAGTGCAAAGGGAAGTTGTATTGAGGAGTTGCTTGGTACATTATGGGCCATTAGGACTAGACCTCAGGGAAGCACTAACGAGATCCCATTTTCTCTTATCTATAGGGCTAAAGTAGTAATACCAACTGAAGTAACAATACCCACTACCATATCGACCTTAATAGAGGAACATAATGATATGAGTAGAGAAATCAAATTGATCCTCACCAAGGAAAAAAGGATGAAGATTTGAGAAAAAAATCAATCATAAAAGAAAAGTATCAAGTTATTACAATAAGGTTGTGCAATTCAAAGCATTTTCCATAGGTGACTGGGTTATTAGAAGAGTCTTCCCTAACAAAATGGAATGGATGGCTAGTAAAATAGGTATGAATTGGGAAAGACCCTTCCAAATAATTGAAACAACACCAGGAAGGGCTACCTACTAAGAAACATTGATAGAGCTAAAGATGGCGCCAGTTAGAATGCCAAATAATTAAAGAAGTATTACTTCTAATGTATCTCAATTTAATACTCTGATTTACCATCATTGTATTCACACTTATGTAGAGACTTCCTTCAAATAAATGGTTGGTACCCTAACACTCGTAAAATGTTACAATTTTTTCACCTCGGTCAAGAACTAGATTGGCACTTGGACATTAAAGGAATAGCTGAGCACCTAGGTCAGGAGCTTAGTAGAGCTCTCTCTTCCATTGATATAAGTCAATGGCTAATCACCTTAGTTAAGAACCAAGTAGAGAGTGCCCTAACACTCAGAAAAAGTTCTGAGTTGTTCACCTCATTTAGGAACCAGATAGTTCTTACTCTTCCATAATTACAAGTTATGGGAAGAGCACCTCAGTTAAGAACTAGGTAGAGAACCCTAACACTTATAGATTTTTCTCCTTAATAAACAATGAAAATACACACGAAAAATTACCACGGTTGAGCATCGTAAATGAATTATATTAAAAAGATTTTTTATTGTTCTAACCCACAATGCTTTTATCATTATGTGGCTTTTAAAAAAATTACAAAAACTTCAGGTGCTTAGATGATCACCACAAAAATTGTGTATGCAATGAAAACACACTTATACGTATGGCAACAAGTAATATAAGGATAAGAAAATATCATTCCCACGGAGATTATTTTATTAGAAACTAACTAAAAAAATAAAAATCTATTTTTTCGTATTTTTATATTTTAAGGAACCAAAATTAAAATAACTAAGAAGATATATGAGAAAATATCTAGGAATACTTAATTTCCCAATTTTCTAAACATATGAATAGCTAAAATCCCCCACTATAATTATCAATTAATTACATGACCAATTGACTCTAACTTAGCATGTATTCCTCTCTCAAGTAAACTACACACCATATAATAATTAATTTAATCACACTCTCATGCCAATTAAATTGCATACTACTCATTAAGTTAATCAATTATGCATGTTATTTAATCAAGAAAAATAATTAAATAATTCTTTTGAATATATTTAATTGCCTCTATAGATAAAGTTTTAGCCAAACAATTAATAGCATAAAAATTAGATTAAATATAAATTATAATTATAATTGGGGTAAAATATTAGATCATTACATGGTGAAATTTTAGTTCATAAGATCCCAAGATTAATAAATTAACTAGACATAATTTTGTCCATAAAGCTCATATTTTTTATAAATAAAGACATAAAAATTGATAAAGAAAAGAGTAGAAGATGAAATACAATCAATCTATTTAATCGTAGTACTAATTTTCTCTTGAATCTCCACCAAATTGTATTTACTTTTGAATTTTTTTAGTAGTTTTCTCTCTTTCTAGCTTGAAAAACTTATCAAAATTATGCTAATGGTGGCTCCCTAGTGTTTATGGGGTGATTATTGGCTTAAATATAGTTTAGGTGCAATCTAGACTGTTAGATCAATTTCATATCAAGATTTGAGATCAGAACAAGCAAAATTAATAGTGCTATCCAATCAAATCATGACATGTGGCACATGGAATTCAATGGGCGAATCCGAAATCGACGCATGGTAGGGGACCCCATTCAAGTCAACGCATTCTGAGTTAATACCACACATCATAACATGATTCACAGTAACGGATGGCATAACGCACGGGTGGAATGACTGGACGAGTAGAGTGGTGACATGTGGCTATGTTTTTTGACCACACTCTGAACTCGGATTAAACGCGGTGCTGACACATGGCATGCGCTACTTTGCTCATCGTACACGGTGATCTATGATTTGTTAGCCCTTCTTACGTATCATCCATATGGCTTGCCCAGTTAACTTCTCTACTTGTATGGTAGACCACATGGTAGCTTCTCATTGGTATTGTGTTAATAATTCATTAAAAATCCCAAACAATTCCATAAATCATATTTTCACCCCTTTTTACAAAATTTTATATTTTAATAATTTTAGGCCCACAAATACAATTTATTGAATAAAAAGTAAATATTATGTAAAAAAAAAGTGCTCTAATGACTCTACTTTCATAGAGTCATCACACCCCCAAAATTAACTCTTTACTTGTCCTCAAGTTAAGCCAAGTATAACTAAATAAAATAACATGGATAGTATATTCATAAATATACTTCTATTAGTACATGCATATTTCACAAAAACTATATCTCTCAAAAGTTGTACAATCCTATGATAAGAAGGTTCATATATTCATCAATCAACGTTCCATCAATACAACGATATGCAAGGCTTTTGACAAATTGATTTGTGTGTGCATGTTGCACATGATATCATCCAATTCACTTATGAAATCAACCTATATGAGCATGTTAATCAATTCAATCTTTGACAAGTCTCATATGTTTAATTTTCACATTATTCTAATATAAATATGCACTTAGCTAAAGATCAAAAAGGACTTTACATGGTTGTATTGTAAGGCTTAGGTGGGGGGTCAATAAATGAAGACATTTAGGCTCTTTCCACACCTTCGCTTTTGTTTTATTCATCAAGTACTTTTTAATTGCAATTGAGCTTTAACTTGATATTTTAGTGCACCCTCTTTTTTCATTCTTTTAATATTCTTTTATTCCACATCTATTTTTTTTTTTTTTTGTAAATTCACAACACCCCCAAACTTATTTTCAATTCTATTTTCTTTTTTATTTAGAGGAATAATTGTGTTGTGAGTTTTGATTCTTTTTTTCTCTTTTTTTGTAGGGTGTATTACATTTCATCTTACTCTATAGCATAACACATGATTGCATTTTTTTCTTTTCATACAAGCCAAAGGTACAAGGATAAAGGTAATGCTTATTAGTTAGGCATAAAATGTGGCTTAAAAATATGAATTGTTCTTTGTTAGGATCAAATGGGTGACTACGGATATGAACAATGGTTAGCTTGAAAGGCTTAATAGATCCAAATAAGACTTAAATCAATTCTTTTGCTAAATACTATTCGAAATTTTGCCTCAAGGGATGATCAAATAGATTCTAATCGATTGTCATAATCTACTAAAAATTTGAATCAATCCGATCAAAACTAGCAAGTATATCACATGATTATTGTAAATATCTTAACAAATAAGTTATATTCCTTATCCTATTCATGAAAAGAAATTTTTATCATTGAGTTCATATGTTTCATATCAAGCATGCATACATTTAGTTTTCATATATTTATCAATTTCTAACCAAACAAAAAAATTCCCTAAAAATTGAAAATTCATACTAAATACTAAAGTAGAGAATAAAGTTCCCTCTCCCAAATATAAATTGCATATTGTCCCCAATATGCACATATAAATATGAAAAATTGAAAGGAAAGAATACTCCATTAGCTTTGTCACACCACATCTATCGTTGAAATGCTCAATCTTGTTGAGTCATTGCTCTCCACATTTATTCACCTACAAAACAAAAACAATAAAAAATATAAGTAAAATAACAATGGGTTGCCTCCCAACCAATGTCACGTTTAACGTCCTTGACTAGATAGTCATATCAAGTCCTTAGGCATTCCCTTTGTGTCTATTTACTTTTGAGTTTACCTGGAAATAGTTTGAGTCTTGATTTATTTGATAATAACTTATGTTCTGGTTTGCAAAAAATGATGCTCAATTCTCTTCTCATGCCATATTTTCGTTTTCCTTTTGAACTTTTTTGGCATTCTTATAAGCATTCCACCATAACTCATCCCATTTATGTATTTCAAACATATTTTTCACCTCTCCATTGGACTCTTTCACTTTCATACTTAACTAGCGATGGGAGAGTAAAAGTGTAGGATCTAAACTTCGTGGCCCTTCAATTGATGGTTTGAACTTTAGATCCTATATCAAAATTTTCCATAATTTCCTTCGATACACACATGAAAGGCACGTCCTCTAACATGTTCACACAGTCCATAATATCAACCTTTTATTCCATACTTTCAAAGTTAAAATAGGTTGAGTTGTTTTATGGTGAGTTTATGTTCTTTTTTATAGCATGATGTATTAAAGTCTTAAGTGTCGGCGACTCAACAAACTCTTTTAAGTTGTCCTCACAATCAGTAACATTTATCCTTAAGCATTCATTAGCACTATCAATGTTAGAGGGTTCAAATGCTTTAAAAACTTTAAACATTACTTGTTTATATTGTACTCTTATTGTAAGTTGACCTCTTTTACATCAATGAGTTTTATTCCAGTTGCTAAGAATGGACGACCAAATATGATAGGAATTTTATGATCCTCCTCCATGTCTAGCACAATGAAGTCTACCAGAAAGATGATTTTTTCTTCTTTTACTAGCACATCTTCTACCACATCCTAAAGTCTCTTAATTGATCTATCTGCCATTTGTAATGTTATTAAAGTAGGTTTGGCTTTACCAATCCCCAAACCCTTGAAGATTGATAATTGCATAAGGTTAATGCTAGAACCCAAGTCATATAGTGCTTTCTTAAAATGGATGTTCCCAATAGTGCAAAGGATGTCAAAACTACCTAGATCTTTCAAATTTTGGGGTATTTTTCTAGAAATAATGGCACTATAACCTTCAGCTAAGGTTATTATTTCATTATCTCCTAGCCATATTTTTTAGACAAGTTGTCCTTCAGAAATTTGGCATATGAAAGCATCTGTTTAAGTGCATCTACAAATGATATGTTGATGTGTAACTTCTTAAAGACTTCCATAAATTTTGAAAACTATGTATCTGACTTCTAATTTTGTAGTATTTGAGGGAAATGAATAGTGGGTTTGTAAAGGTTGCTTTTTTTGGCTCAATTATTTCCTTTCCAATACTCTCTTTATACACTAATTCCTTCTCATCTTTTTTAGTTTCTAGTTCCTCATTATCCTTTTTAGTTTCATAGTCCTCCTTATCCTTTTGAGTCTCATCTTCCTCTAGGGTTTTACAACTCCTTAAGGCTATGGCACTGCAATGGTCCTTAACTTCTTTTCTTGGGTTTATAATTGTGTCACTTGGAAGGTTACCGTGAGGCCTTTGACTTATGGCCTGGGCAAGTTACCCTAATTGGTTCTCCAAAGTCTGAATTGAATCCACTTGAGTGGACACATTTGCATTTATTTATTGGATGAAGTCTTTCATCATCTCCATTAAAGCATTTGTATTGTCCTTAGTAGATGACTTCTTCTCTTGGGCTTGTGATTGCTATGGTTGCTGAAAACCAAGTGGTGGAAATAATTGATGGTTGAATTGATTACCACATTGACTATTGTTATTACTTCAAGAGAAATTTGGATGTTGTCTCCATCCTGGGTTATATGTGTTCGAGTATGGATTATTGTTTCAATTCACATTACCAACATAGAATCTTTATTCAGGATTATTTGGACAATTATCAAACAAATGAGCTCCTCCACAAAACACACATGACACCCATGAATCTTGGACTTAGTTTATACTCACTAGCAAGTTTTGAGACTTCAAAAGATTAACCAAAGATGACACTTGAGCGGTAAGTGTCGTGATATCATTTACCTCTTGTAATCTGGCTACTCTTATTGTAGATGTCATTCCGACCATTAGCCATTGATAGTAATTGCTAGCCATTTTCTCAAGTAAATCGTAAGCTTGATTTTAAGATTTGGCTAACATAGCTCCATTAGCATATGCATCAACAATAGTTCTTGTTTGAGCATTGAGACCATTGTAAAAGGTCTCCATTTGAATCCAATAAAAATACCATAGTGAGGACACTTCCTTAGAAATTCCTTGAATCATTCCCATACTTCATATAAAGATTCTTCTTCATATTATTGGTAGGAAGTAATGTCATTCCTAAGCTTAGAATTCTTTATTGGTGGGAAGTATTTCATCAAGAATTTCACCATCAAACCATTCCAAGTTGTAATGGAATCAGGTGACAAAGAGTAAGGGAACAATCTAAGCTTAATTTCCTCCTCGATCACACCACTAAACTTAAATGAATATACAACTGCAATAAATAATTTGAGATGAAGATAAGGATCCTCTATTGATAATCCGCTAAATTTTCCAATTGTTTGTAGCATTTGAAACATCATTAGCTTTAACTCAAACTGATTTTCTTAAATGTTTGGCCTTATAATACTTGGATTCAGCACTTCCAATATAAGTATTGCATATTCATCCATAGCTCTATCTCTACCATCCATCAAAAGCATTTGATTCTTCAAGTTTAGCTCATTATTATTTATGTCTAATGTATTAGCCATTTTTTTCTCTTAGGTGATAACTTTTTGTTTCCATATTGACTCTAAAGTATGCTCAATTTCGAGATCTAAAGGCAAGATTTATCTCTCACGAACTCTACTCATGTAATAGACTCAAATGTATTACCAAAATCACTAAAATAGATGTCTAAATTAAAACTAAGTAAAAATAAAAAATAAAAAATTAAATAAGTAAAACAAATTAACTAAAATAAATAAATATATAACTAAAAAAATTAAAATTAAAAATAAAAATAAAATTATGAAAAATAAATAAAGAATAATAACTAAAATAAAAGTAAAAACATTTATTTCTAATATTTATAATCCCCGATAATGATGGCAAAAACTTGATTGCCACACAAATTGTGTGTGAAATGAATATACAAGTATATGTATCTAAACAAATAATATAATGATAAGAAAATATCATTCCCACAAAAATTATTTTACTAAAAACTAATTTTTAAAACAAAAAAATAAAAATCAATTGTTTTATGTTTTTTTTATATTTTAAGGAAGCAAAATTAAAATAACTAAAGGTAAATAGCAATAATTAATTAAATCATATTTTGTAACTAAGAAGATATATGAGAAAATATCTAAGAATACTTAATTTCTCAATTTTCTAAACATGTGAATAATTAAAATCCTCTCAATATAATTATCAATTAATTACATAATCAATTAAATCTAATTTAGTATATATTCTTCTCTTAAGTAAACTATACACCATATAGTAATTAATTTAATCATACTCTAATGTCAATTAAATTACATACTACTCATTAAGTTCATCAATTATGGATGACATACATAAGAATCATACATCTTTGCCTAGAAACTATGCATATTTTTTAATGTAGACAAACAATTAAATAATTTTCTCAAATCTATTTAATTGTCTTTATAAATAAATTTTTGACATACAATTAATAGCATAAAAATCATATTAAATAATATAATTAAATTATAATTATAATTGGAATAAAATGTTAGATCATTGAATGGTGAAAATGGGGTTCAAAAGATCCCTAGATTAATAAATTAACTAGACATAATTTTGTCTATAAAGCTCATATTTTTCATAAAGAAAGACATAAAAATTGATAAATAAAAGAGTAGAAGAAGAAATATAATCAATCTCTCGGATTATAGTACTAATTTTCTCTTAAATCGCCACCAAAATTGCATGTCCTTTTGAATTTTTCTTGTTTCTCTCTCTTTTTTGCTTCAAAAACTAATCAAAATTATGCTAATGGTGGATCCTTAGAGTTTATGGGGTGATTAGGGGCTTAAATATAAGTCAGGTGCAATCTGGACCGTCATATCAACTTTAGATCAAGGGTTGAGATCAAAACAAGCAAAATTAACACTGTTAGCCAATCATAGCATGATACTTGGCACACAAAATTAACTAGGCGAATCATAGAGCAACGCATGTTAGGGGAGACCAGTCAGAGTTAATGCAACATGATTTGTGGTAATGGATGGTATGGCACACGGGTGAAACAGTTAGAGGAGTAAAGTGGTGACAAGTGGTTGTGTTGTTTGACCACGGTCTGAACTCGAATTGAAAGTCGTGCTGACACATGGCACATGCTGCTTGATGAGTGCTCAAAAAGCACTAAAATTACCATGATTTTATGCACATTAATTGATTAAAAATATATATATTTATATGATTTTATCATATATTTATATATATTTGTCTTTTCGGAATCACAGATATTTTTATTGTTTTTCAGGTATTTTCGCTTAAAAACGTAACTTAAAGACTCAAAGAGCAATATTGGAGTCAATACATCACAAATATATTCAAAATTAAATGAGGAAAAGTAAAAAAATATGGAAAAATTGGACAAAATGGGTCAAAAATGTCAAAAAGGAGGAAATTGCGCCGCCCAACTGCCCAGCCACACCGGCTAACGCACGCAGCCCCCCTTTCTCACTAATAAATTTATACTTTAATAATTCTATCCTAAAAATACTTTTTATTAAATAAAAAATTAAATATTGAGTAAAAAAGTGCGCCAATGGTTTTACTTTCATATATTCATCATTAGACAAACGACTAGTGTTCGGGTCGTCTATCCCCTCTACCATAGGTAATAGCTCAATGAAACCATGAAAGTCCTCCTTAACATCGGCCATTATCGCAGAAAGGTTCCAATTCAATGCAACCATGAAAGTTCTAGTTCTCCAGTAATTCCCCTTACCTTCAGGAAGAGCCCCTCAAATCGCTTCATTTAGAAGTTTGTCCGAAAATATTTCTTGCCCAAAAGGGTAGCCATTTTGGTTGTTGTCTCCCTATCATATGCTCGAGCCCTTGATAACTGCTCCTTAGATGAGGTGAGCTCACACACTATCTTTTCTTAGGTTTTTTCATTAAGCTTTATCTTAGCCTTGAGCCTAGATAGGTCAATTTTAAGTCTCATATTTTATGCTTTCACAACCCAAGTGATGTTGAGTGATGACTCTATATGAGTAGAGTCATTAGCGCACTTTTTAGTGAAAAGGGATAAAAAAAATATAATTTTTGGAAATTTTTTGGGATTTTTATGAATTTTTAACGCAAGACCAATCGGGAGTTTCCATTTGGCATGCCACGTAAGTAGGGGAGCTGACTCACAAGCCAGTGGACACCACACAAGCACATAGAGCGAATCATGTCGCACTGTGTGTGAGGAGCATGAAACACACGCCATGTTTCAACACAGAGTTCAATCTGAGTTTGGAAATCGGTCAACGTGTCATGCCACGTGTCGTAACACAATTGCTATGTGCTTCCACCCGTGTGCCACATGTGACTTAGAGAGCATTGACTTTGACCGGTCTCCCCTACCCTACGTCGCTCCCTAATTCGTCCAGTGAATTCCTAATACCACGTTTCATTCTGTGATTGGCTCGAACTGTCAATTTTGCTTGTTTTGAGCGTAGCCCTTAATCTGAAGCTAATCTAACATTCCATATCACACCTGAGCAATATTTAAGCCCCTAGTAACTCTATAAACCCTAATTGGTCTCCATTAGTATAATTTTGGTCAATTTTTGGTGGAGATTCAATAGGAGATTAATTCTATAATTCAAGAGAATGATTGTGTTTCTTTTTCGACTCTTTTCTTTATCAATTTTTATGTCTTTCTTTATGAAAAATATGAGCTTTATGAACACAACTATGCGTAAAAAATTTATTAATCTAGGGATCTTATGAACCTAATTTTCCTCATGTGATGATTTAATATTTTACCCCAATTATAATTATAATTTTAATTTAATTATATTATTTAATCTAATTTGTATGCTATTAATCATTTGGCCAAAAATTTATTTATAGAGGAAATTAAATAGATTTTAGAGAATTATTTAATTGTTTGTCTTGATTAATTAACATGCATAATTTCTGGGTAGAGATGTATGATTCTTATGTATATGATCTCAAATTGATGAACTTAATGAGTAGTATACAATTTAATTAGCATGAGCGTGTGATTAAATTAATTACTATATGGTTTGTAGTTTACTTAAGAAAGGAATACATGTTAGGTTAGATTCAATTGATCATCTAATTAATTGATAATTATATTTGAGTGATTTTAGATATTTGCATGTTTAGAAAATTAAGAGATTAAGTATTCTTAAATATTTTTTCTTATATCATTTTAGTTACCAAATTTGATTTAATTAATTATTTCTATTTACATTTAGTTCTTTTAATTTTGCTTCCTTAAAATATAAAAATACAAAAAAATTTGATTTTTATTTTTTTGAGATTTAAAAATAAGTTTCTAATAAAATAATTTCCATAGGAACGATCTTTTCTTATTATTATATGGTGTGTAATTTATTTATTTTGTTTATTTATTTATTAACTTATTTATTTTACTTTAATTTATTTATTTAGTTGTTTATATTTTATATTTTATATTTTATATTTTATTTTAATTTAGTTTTTATTTAGACATCTCCTTTAGTATTGCAAAAACATAGTTGAGTGTATTGCATGAATAGAGTTCGTGAGGGAGAAATCTTACCTTTAGATCTTGAAATTGAGTGTACTTTGAGGTTAAATAGAAAACAACAAGTCACCCAAGAGAAAGAAATGACTAATCCATTAGAAATAAACAATAATGAGCTATGAATGAATATGCAATACCTACATTGGAAGGGTTGAATCTAAGTATTAGAAGGCCAAGAATTCAAGCTAATCAATTTGAGTTAAAGTCATTGATGTTTCAAATGCTATAAACAGTTGGACAATTCAGCAGATTACCAACAAAAGGATCCTCATCTTCATCTCAGGTTGTTTATTGAAGTTGTAGATTCATTTAAGTTCAATGGTCTAACCGAGGAGGCATTTAGGCTTAGATTGTTCCCTTACTTTGTTTTGAGACCATGCTCGAGTTTGGCTAAACTTTTTGACACCTGATTCCATTACAAATTGGAATGGTTTGGCGGAAAAATTCTTGATAAAATACTTCTCACCAACAAAGAATACCAAGCTTAGGAATGACATTACTTCCTACCAACAACACGAAGGAGAATCTCTATATGAAGCATGGAAAAGATTCAAGGAATTGCTATGGAAGTGTCATCATAATGGTATTCCTTCTTGGACTCAAATGGAGACTTTTTACAATGGTCAAAATTCTTAAACAAGAAATGTTGTTGATGCATCTGCTAATGGAGCTTTGCTAGCCAAATCTTACAATCAAGCTTATGATTTACTTGAGAAAATGGCTAGCAATAATTATCAATGGCCAATGGAGAGAATGAAAACCATAAGAAGAGTAGCTGGAGAGCATGAGGTAAATGATATCACAACACTTACAACTCAAGTTTCATCTTTGGTTAATCTTTTGAAGGCTCAAAACTCACTAGCGTGGCTAAACCAAGTTCAAGATTCATGAGTGTCATGTGTGTTTTGTGAAGGAGCTCATTTATTTGATAATTGTCCAAATAATCCTAAATTCATATGCAATATGGGTAATGGGAATTGAAGCAATAATCCATACTCAAACATATATAACCCAGGATGGAGACAACATCCAAATTTCTCTTGGAGCAATAACAATAGTCAAGGTGGTAATCAATTCAACCATCAATCATTTTCACCACCCGGTCTTCAATAACCATAGCAATCACAAGCCCAAGAGAAGAAGTCACCAAATAAGGACAATACAAATGCCTTAATGGGGATGATGAAAGACTTCATCCAATCATTTAATACAAAAGTATCACCTTAAGAGGCTTCAATTCAAAATTTGGAGAACCAAATGGGGAAACATGCTCAGGCTATAAGTCAAAGGCCTCAATGTAACCTTCCAAGTGACACAATTGTAAATCGACAAACATAAGGTAAGGACCAGTGCAATGACATAGCCTTGAAGACTGGTAAAACTTTAGAACAAGAACATAAGTTAGAAAAGGATGAGGAGAAACAGGAAAATAAAAAGGATGATGAGGAACTAGTGGATAAAGAGAGCATTGAAAAGGAAATAATTTAGCCAAAGAAAAACAACCTTTACAAACCCACTATTCCTTTCCCTCAAATACTACAAAAGTAAAAGTTAGATACATAGTTTTCAAAATTTCTAGAAGTCTTCAAGAAGCTGCACATAAACATACCATTTTTAGTGGTACTTGAACAAATGTCGTCTTATGCCAAATTCATGAAGGATATACTATCAAAGCAAAGGAGGCTTAGAGATTATGAAACAATAACTATGACCGAAGGTTGTAGTTCCATCCTTAATAGAAAACTACCATAAAAACTGAAAGATCCAGGTAGTTTTGACATCCCTTGCACTATTAGGAACATCTTTTTTGTCAAGGCCCTATATGACTTGGGTTATAGCATTAACCTTATGCCATTATTGATATTCAAAAGATTGGGGGTTGGTAAAGCCAAACCCACTTCAGTAACATTACAAATGGAAGATAGATCAATTAAGATACGTCGGGGTATGATAGAAGATTTTCTAGTAAAAGTAGAAAAAATCATATTTTCTACAGACTTTATGGTGCAAGACATGGAATAGGACTGTGACATTCCTATCATACTTGGTCGTCCATTCTTAGAAACCAGAACGACACTCATTGATGTACAAAAAGGTAAACTTACAATGAGAGTGCAAGATGACCAAGTAATGTTTAAAGTTTTTAAATAATCTGAACCCCCTAGTATTGATAATGCTAATGAATGTTTAAGGATAAATGTTACTGAATGTGAGGACATCGTACAAGAATCTGTTGAGTCACTCACACTTAAGACTTTAACACATGTTGCTATAAAAAGGACATAAACTTACCAGAAAACACCTCAACCTATTATAACTTTGAAAGTATGGCATCAAAGGTTGACATTGTAGATTGTGTGAACTTTTTGAAGGGCGTGCACTTAATGTATGTATGAAAGTAGATTATGGAAGATTTTGAGATAGGATCTAAACTCAAACCTTCAATTGAAGAGCCACCAAGTTTAGACCCCACACTTTTACCATCCTATCCCCAGTCAAGAATGAAAGTGAAAGAGTCCAATGGAGAGGTGAAAAAGCTATTAAAAATACATAAATTAGATGAGTTATGATGGAGTGCTTATAAGAATGCCAAAAAGTTCAAAAAGAAAACAAAAATATGGCACGAGAAAGGAATTTATCACCGTATTTACAAGCCAGAACATAAAGTATTATTAAACAATTCAACAATCAAACTATTTCCTGGAAAACTCAAAAGTAAATAGATACAAAGGGATGTGTCTTAGGACTTGATATGACCGTCTAGTCAAGGACGTTAAACATGATACTATTTGGGAGGAAACCCAATGTTATTTTACTTATATTTTCATTGTTTTTAATTTAAAGGTGAATAAATAGGGAGAGCAATGGTGTAACAAGAATGAGCATTTTAGTGACAAATGTGGTATGCCATGATTAAGGGAGTTTTATTTTCTTTTATCTTTACATATTTATATGTGCACATTGGGGGAAATGTGTAATTTAAGTTTGGGGGAGGGAAATTCACTCTCTACATTATTATTTAATATGCATTTTAAATTTTTAGGGATTTGTTTTTATTTTTTAGGTTGTTTTTAATCAAGATTTGGGTAGAAATTGATAAATACATAGAAACTAAATGCATGCATGCTTAATATGAAACATATGAACTCAATGATAAAAATTGGTTGTTACGACTAGGATAAGGAATGTAACATATTTATTAAGATATTTACATTAATCATGTCATATGCTTGCTAGTTTCAATTGGATTGATTCAAATTTTTATTCACTTTTTCGTGATTGATTTTGTTGTGCTTATTGAGAAACTATTTGTAGTGTGTTATGTGAGTTGATGAGATCTACTAGGTTTTAGAATCTATTTAATTATCCCGTGAGGTGAAATCCTAAATAGTATTTAGCAAGAGAAATTATTTAGGTCTTATTTGGATCGATTAAGCTTTTCAAGCTAACCATTGTTAATATCTTTAGTTGCCCATTTGAGCCTAACAAAGAACCTTTCATATCTTTAAGCCAAATTTTATGCCTAATCAATAAACATTACCTTTACCTTTGCACCTTTAGCTTGTGTGAAAAGAAAAAAAATGCAATCTTGTGTCATGCTATAAAATAAGGTGAAATGTAATGCACCTTATAAAAAATATGCAAAACTCACAACACAATTATCCCTCTAAAGAAAAATAAAATAGAATTGAAAATAAGTTTGGGGGTGTTGTGAAGTTAAAAAAAAGAAGAAGAAAAGAGATGTGGAAAAAAGAGGGTGCACTGAAATATCAAGTAAAAGCTCTATTGCAATTAAAAAGAGCATGATGAAAAAAAAACTAAGATGGGGAAATAGCCCAAATGTCTTCATTTATTGACCCCTACCTAAGCCTTACATTACAATCATGTAAAGTCCTTATTGATCTTAAGCTAAGTGCATATTTATATTAGTGGATAGAGATGTGAAAAATAGACTTATGAGACTTTTTCTAAGATTGAATTGATTAGCATGCTCATATAGGTTGATTTCATGAGTGCATTAGATGATATCATGTGCAGCATACACACACGAATCAATTTTTCAAAAACCTTCCATATCCTTGTATTAATGGAACATTGATTGATGAATATGTGAATCTCCTTATCAAAGGATTGTACGATTTTTGAGAGGGATAGTTTTCTTGAAATATGCATGTACCAATAGAAGTATATTTATACGTATACTACCTAAATTATTTTATTTAGTTATACTTGACTTTACTGGAGGACAAGTAAAGAGTTAAGTTTGGGAGTGTGATGACTCTATAAAAGTAGAATTATTAGTGCACCTTTTACTTAATTTTTACTTGTTTTATTCAATTAATAGTATTTTTTTTTCAAAAATATAAAATATAAACTTTTTAGTGAAAAGGTGTAAAAATATAATTTTTGGAATTTTTTGAGATTTTTTAGTAATTTTTATGAATTTTTAATGCAGAACCAATCAAGAGCTACCATGTGGCATGCCACGTGCTGCTCCCTAATTCACCTAGTAAATTCATAATGCCACATGTCGCTCTGTGATTGGCTAGAATTGTCAATTTTTCTTGTTTTAATCGTAGCCCTTGTTTGAAGCTGATCTAAGGATCCAGATCAAGTCTAGGCAGTATTTAAGCCCTAAATCACTCCATAAACCCTAATTGGCCTCTATTAGCATAATTTTGGTCAATTTTTGGAGCTAAAAAGAGAAAAAAAATATAGAAAAATTCAAGAGAATACATAATTTTGGTGGAGATTCAATAGGAGATTAATTTTACATTTCAAAAGATTAATTGTATTTCTTTTTCTACTTTTTTCTTTATCAATTTTTATGTCTTTCTTTATGAAAAATATGAGTTTTATGAGCACAGTTATGTGTAATTAATTTATTAATTTAGGGATCTTATAAACCCAATTTTCATCATGTGATGATTTAATATTTTACCCTAATTATAATTTTAATTTAATTATATTATTTAATTTGATTTGTATGCTATTAATTGTTTGGCCAACAATTTATTTATAGAGGTAATTAAATAGATTTGAGATAATTATTTAATTGTTTGTCTTGATTAAATAACATGCATAGTTTCTAGGTAAAGATATATAATTCTTATGTATGTGATCCAAAATTGATAAACTTAATTAGTAGTATGCAATTTAATTGGCATGAGAGTGATTAAATTAATTACTATATTGTGTGTAGTTTACTTGAGAGAGAAATACATGCTAGGTTAGATTCAATAGGTCATTTAATTAATTGATAATTATATTGGGGAGGTTTTAGCTATTCGCATGTTTAGAAAATTAGGAGATTAAGTATTCTTAGATATTTTCTCATATATCTTTTTTATTTTTCAAATTTGATTTAATTAATTATTGCTATTTATATTTAGTTATTTTAATTTTGCTTCCTTAAAATATAAAAACACAAAAAAATTGATTTTTATTTTTTTAGTTTTAAAAATTAGTTTCTAATAAAATAATCTCTGTGGGAATGGTCTGATCTTATATTATATTACTTGTTGCGATACATATACTTTGTATTCATTATACATACTTTATGTGTGGTGATCATTGACCCTCTAGGAGAATAACCTTAGGAACCCATGAACTCAAAGGAATAGGAACTATTGAATTGCTAAGAATGTGTTGGAGATTATCATATTATAACCCTAAGGAAACAAAGTCCTTAAAGCCCCAATCTTAAGATACCTCAAATGATGATCACTCCATTTGATAAGTTGAATTCAAGCATTCAATTAAGAACACAAGAAGGAAAAATATTTATGAAAAATATTTTTCATTAATGATATTTGTTCTTCCCTCCAACTTATTACAAAGCTCTTATTCTTTATAAGCAAGAAACCTTAAAAGAAAAAGAAAAACCTAGATGAAATGGGCCTAATGGGTCTGTTTAGTTATGGATTGTGCCTAATACAATTTAAAAAAACTAAAACACTTAAAATAAAAAGCCCAAAATTAACTATAATGAAATTGCTAAACATAAATAGCCCACAATCAATTAAAATAAAAATATTACTTCCTAAATTAATCCTTGCATCCAATTTAATATTCCAAATATATCCCTTGTGTAGGATCTTTATAATTTTTAGAATATTTGTAAATATTAACTTGGTTAGCACCTCAATCTCTATTATTACCCTCCTCTTCTAAAAGATTTGTCCTTGAATCTTAGCTTTGTAAGTAGGTCGATTTGGTATTATAGTTTCAAGTATGAAATCTATTTGATGCTGCATACCTCGCAAAGGATAATCCATAGGGAATCTCTTCAGGAAGTTGATCCTCAAAGTCCTGCAATAAAGATACAATGACACTAGGCAAAGATGAGTTAAGTTTGTTAGAAGAAAGATAAACATCCTTGTACATAAGTATAAGTCCTCACTGCCTCGCCATCAATGCACTGTTATTCTTATATTTTTTAATAATTACACTCATTTTTTATTTTCCTTTCCTATTTTCTCACTTTTCTCTCCTGTTTACTAATTTTTTTCCTCTCTTTTGCTTAATTTTTCCTCCTGTTTGCTTATTTTTTCTATATTTTGCTCACTTTTCTCTCCCTTATGCTCACTTTTCTCTCTTTTTTGCATACTCTTATCTCATTTTCCCTCACTTTTCGCTAATTTGTGCAAACTTTTCTCTCCCTTTTTCCGCTAGACCTCACTTACTCTCTTATTATATGACACCTTCTTATCAAACTACCATAGTTGGCCGAGCTATATGATGAGTGCTCAAAAAGCACTAAAATAACCATGATTTTATGTACATTAATTGATTAAAAATATATATATTTATATGTTTTATCATATATTTATATAAATTTGTCTTTTTCGGAATCACGGGTATTTTTATTGTTTTTCAGGAATTTTGGCTTAAAAACGCAATTTAAAGACTCAAAGAGGAATACTTGAAGCAATACATCACAAATATATCAATAAATAAGTGGAAAAAGGTCAACAAACATGGAAAAATTGGACAAAATGGGTCGAAAAGGTCAAAAATGTCAAAAAGACAGAAATCGCGCGCTGCAGCCCAACGCCCCATGCCGCGCGCGTTGACATGCCCATCCGCGCGCGCTCCAGCGCGCGGGCACTGTTCACGCGCGCCGAGCTACGCGCAGCGACAGCCCCAGCGCGCGCGCGCAGTGCCCAGCAGCCGCCCATCCGCGCGCCCAACGTGTTTTCGCCCCATTTTTCACGTGCAGCAGCCCCTGTGACGTCATGCTGACGTCATTGATGACATCAGCAATTCCAATACGCGTTTTTACATTTTTTAATATTTTTTTACTCATTTTTTCTCTCCATCCTCACCTATAAATACCCCCCTTCCCTTCACTTCAAATCACACCTTCAAAACTCACTTCTCTCTTCTTTCTTTCTCTCATTTCTTAGTTTTTAGTTTCTCTTAGTTTCTTTCTTAGTTTCTAAGCTTTTCTTAGTTTTTCTCTTAGTTTTTAGTTCAATTCTCTTAGGTTTAGAGTTCTTCTCTTTTTGAGAGGAACTTGTAATGTTTTTGTAATAATTTAGAATTTTTGATTCAATATATGGAAGTGCAAATTCCGCTCGGAGGTTTTCCAGCTACGGGAATAGCGTCAAAGTTCTGTAAGGATTTTATTTTCTTTACAGTTATTTTTATGCTTTATTCTTACATGTTATATTCAACTTGTCTGTGGTTAAATTTAACTATGCTGGCTGTTTAGTAAATATGATGTAATAATGACGTTGTTATGCTTGCGAAATATTAAATAGGTAAAAATCTCTAAAATGAATTGATTTTGTTTTTATTCAAGATTTTATATTAAGAATGTTAGAGGGAAATATATTATTTTTCATTACAAACTTAAACCTGAAAATTAGATTTTAAGGTTTAGTTATCCGGTCTAATTTAGAGTAGTGCTCTTTTATTTGTTGGTACAATCGCCCGGTAGTTAGAGTGAAACTCTATTTCGAAAGTTTTTATAAGAATTATTATGTGAAAATGTATTGACAGCATGTTTTCAATAGTGGTTTTAAAACTTGAAAGTTAGTACTCGGATAATTAAATTCTTATGTTTAATTTGGACACCTTGAATAAAGTTTAAACTGTCTAACCCCACCAAAGGTGGCATTTAAATGGTTCATTTTCAATCTCTTAGAAAAAGGAATTAATTTAATTAAGCATATTAGTTATCAACCCCACCCATAGGTGTTAATTGATTTGTTTAGTTAACAAAGAATATCTAACCCCACCAAAGGTGGTATTTATATAAAAAAGAGAGAATCAATAAAATATCAATTTATATCTTTAATAACCTAGATAATATGAGCAAGCATAATTAATTTAGTTATTATATCCATAAATACTCAGCTAATATAAATGATAAAATTTGCATGAATATTTATTGAATCTGTATATATGTTTATTTTTAGATAATTATTTATTGAATTTGTATCTATGTTTATTTTTATGTTATTAGATTATATTTAATTAATATGTATATATGTTTATTTTATGTCATTAGATTAGGAACACAAAAACCAAACTATCGTGACAGGATGTTTAGGATTTAATTTCGTTTTTAGAAGTTTGAATAATAAATTAAAAACCACATACATTCCTTCCTTAGATCGACCTTGGGAGTATACTTATCATTTTCTTCGAAATGATTCTTGCACTTGCGAGAGTTTTATAAATATTAAAACCAAAGTATTGGCAAGAATCGACGATGTCGGTTTTCGCTCATCAAGTTTTTGGCGTCGTTGCCGGGGAAGGAATAGCGTTTTTAAATTATTTATTAAAATTTTAAAAACATTTTTGTGTTGTAAATAATTGTGATATTTTAATAATAATCAAATTTCAAAATTCATAAGAAATAATAAAATAAAAAATAAAAAAAATAATAATTTTTTTTTTAAATAATTTAGAAATTTGAAATTTGAAGTAAAAAAAATTTTACCGTTCATGAATAGTAAAAAAAAAAATTCAAAATTTTTTTTAAGTTAATAAGAAATAATATAGCATGAATAGTAAAATAAAATTACCGTTCATAAAAAAAAATTTCAAAAACTTAAATTTCAAAAATTTTAAGTTAATAAGACATAATATAGCGTGAATAGTAAAATAAAATTACCGTTCATGAATAGTAAAAAAAATAAAAATAAAAAAAAACATTACTTAAATTTATACCTAATTAACTAAATAACATGAAAAGTAAAAATCTAAGAGAGTTCTGTCTAGGAGACTAGTTCTTGGAAGCCTTTGTTCCACTAGTCTTTCCTGGGAACGTTGCTTTGGCTAGGAGAATGGTATTTAAGGAGCCGTTTGCACCACCATTCTTTCCTGGGAGCACTCTTGGTTAATACTAATTATGTTACCAAAATATATATATATATATATATATATATAATAATAAAAAAATAATAATAATAATAATAATAAATAAATAAATAAATAAATTTTTTTTTCTTTTTTAGGATTTAGCTAGTTTTGCTTAGTGCTCTGTATTAAATAACATGTAAATTTTCTCTAAATTTTTTATTTTGTTGACAGGAGTTTTAAATTTACGTTTACAATAGTCTATACGTGGTAGGAGATCCTTAGGAAACCCCCTTACACCATATGTAAATAATTTTCATAAATTTAAACAAGTGTCAACAAAACTGGATTCTACCCATCAACCTGTTTTTGAGCCAAACATAGAACCAAGTCTTAATCCTTTACTAGAACCAAAAGAAATGGAGGAAAACCAACATATTAGGGAAACCACGATGAAGGAGTTTGCAAGACCGTTAATAGGCACGGCAACTGCCGCTATCTAGTTGGGGGAGGCTGCTCGGAATTATGACCTTAAAAATATTCATTTTTCTATGCTTCCTTCCTTTTATGGGTTACCTAATGAAGATTCTCTTTCCTTTATGAGAGATTTCTATGCTACGGTCCAAACATTCCCCCTCGGTATTCTAAACGATGATCAACTTAGGATGAGATGTTTTCCCTACACATTAAAGGATAAGGCCAAAGCTTGGTTGATGTCACTTCCCCCAGGTTCTCTGATGACATGGGGTAACATTTACAATAAATTCATGGGAAAATTCTATTCCCATCAAAAAACATCAGAGTTGAGAGGAAAGATTGCTACTTTCTCTCAGATGGATGGAGAACCATTCCATGAAGCTTGGGATAGGTTCAAAATGTTTCTCACTCAATGTCCCCATCATAGCTTTCCCCTGCAGTTGCAGAACCAATTCTTTTACGATGGACTTACACAACAATGTCAGTTCATTGTCGACAACGCTGTAGGAGGAGCAATAGGAGAAAAGACTGCCTCAGAGACGTATAACCTCTTTGAGATGTTGGGTGCTAATTCCCAACAGAAAAGCTCCCGAGGGAGAAAAGCTGGAGTTTATGAAATCGACTCCAGTAATGAAGTTCAACAACAACTTGTTCAACTGACTAAGCAAGTTTCCCTTCTCGCTACACAAACCAACACCAATAATGATCAATATGGTTTGTATAGCAACATGGGACATGGTACTGAAGCCTGTCCATGTCAAGGAGAAACAACTGGACCTGAACAGGTCAATGTGTTGGGAGCATATCAACAGAGACCAAGGTTTGATCCCAATTCAAATACCTATAATCCTGGGTGGATAAGTCATCCAAATTTTTCTTGGAGGCAAAACAACCCTCCTTTCACTCAAAGCTCAAACCAGGCAGGCCAGCAATTCCACCCACCTATTCCAAGAAGCATTCCCAATAAACCAACCCTGGAGGACAACTTGAATTCTTTTATTCAAGTTTGTAGGGATAACCAATCTAAAACCAATCAACGGTTGGACTCTGTGGAAGCTTCTATTAAAAAGGTGGAAGTTCAAGTTGAACAGTTAGTTGAACATTTGCAAAAAGGCAAAGACTAATTTGAAACTTAAATGAATTCAATGAAGAGGAGACATTGAGTCTTTCATTCTGCAATCTCCAAGCAACGTCTTACTAGAAGACGATAAATTTTAGTCCTGTGTGGGAGGTCACCCATTATTGTATTTTCCTTTGTTTTAGTTTGCATGTAATAAAAATTCAAATGAAATAAATTTGTTTGTTTCAAAAATTGTGTCCATTCGTTTAAATTTTAAAAAAAAAATTTAGGTTCCTTGCACCTTTTTGCTTTAAGCCTTTACGTTTTATCAAGTTATAAAAATATCTACTAAGAGCAAAATGTTGATACACAATAGGAGGAGGATCATTTTCAACTACAAACAACCATGGGAGATGCTGAAGATAGGCGGAAAAAGATGAAAGAATATACAATGCCAATCATTGGCAATGTAACTTCCGGTATCCAATTACAAGAGGCTGCAAGGAATTATGAATTGAAAAAGATTCATTATTCTTTGTTGCCTTCCTTTTACGGTATCCCTAATGAAGACCCTTTAAATTTCATTCGAGAATTCTATGCTATTGTCCAAACCTTTCCACTACATGCAATTAATGAAGATCAACTTAGGATGAGGTGTTTTCCTTACACTCTCAAAGATAAAGCTTGGTCATGGTTCATTACTCTACAGTCAGGTTCTCTTAAAACTTGGGAGGCAGTCTATGAAATTTTCATGGGTAGGTTCTATTCCCATCAAAAGACTGTTGATCTAAGAACAAAGATAGCAACATTTTCTCAAATGTATGAAGAGCCCTTTCATGAAGCTTGGGAACGATTCAAACTCCTTTTCATTCAATGTCAAAATCATAGCTTTCCCTTACAGCTACAAAACCAATTCTTTTATGATGGATTGACACTACAGAGTCAATACATGGTTGAAAATGCTGCTGGAGGTGCTGTAGGAGAAAAGACCGCAGAGGAAACCTATAATCTTTATGAGCTATTGGGTTCTAATTCCCAACAAAGAGGTGGGAGAAGGAAAGCAAAGGTCAATGAAGTCGGCTCTGATAATGAGATAACCTTGCAACTTGCTGAATTGACTAAACAAGTGAAATTCCTCACTTCCCACCAAATTTCAAATCAAGAGGTATGTGAAGTGTGTTGTACAATTGGGCATGGTACTCATAATTGTTCAAATACTTGTGATTCTAATGTCGATGCCATAGAGGAAGTCCAATCTTTTCAAAGGTATCATCCAAACACCTATAATCACCCAGCCTACACCCAATATCCAACACTAAGGTCGGATAACAACCACCCTTACCCACCAAGCCAATCTTTTAAACCAACCTTAGAAGATAGCTTGAATGCTTTTATTCAAGTTAGTCGTGACAACCAATTGATGACTAATCAAAGGTTGAACACCATGGAGGCTTCGGTTAAAAGAATTGAATCTAAAGTTGGGCAGCTGGCTGAACAAATGCAAAAGAAAGAACCAGGAAAGTTGCCCAGTCAACCAGAACAAGCAAAGGATGTTAGAACCCTTCGAAGTGGTAAGGTAGTCAATACCAGTTTACCTGAAATCTCTAACAATCTACCTTGTAGTTCAGGTAACAAAGAAGGCGATATTCTAATCTCGCAAAAAGGAGAAACAAGTGTTAAACTTAACAAGCCTTCTGAAAAACTCATTGGGGGGTCATCTGACACCCCCAAAATTCAAAAGACAACAGAACCACACCAGATGCAAGTACCTTTTCCCCACCGGTTAAAAGAATCCAAACAAGATAAGCAATTCAATGATCTTTTTAATATGCTCTCTAAAGTAAATATCAATTTAGCAATGCTTGATTTAGGTGCTAGTATAAATTTGATGCCCTACTCTATATTCTTACAACTCAATCTAGGGGATTTAAAACCCACAACTATGTCCCTTCAACTTGCAGATAGATCTCTTAAATATCCAGAGGGAATAGTTGAGGATGTTTTGGTACAGGTAGACAAACTGATAATACCTGTTGACTTTGTGGTTCTGGATATGCAAGAAAATCCAGCATTGGACAGAGAGCACACAATATTGCTTGGTAGGCCATTTATGGCAACTACTAAAACTATTATTGATGTCCAAGATGGAAATTTGACAATGACAGTCTTAGGAGAGACTGTTCATTTTAAAGTTTTTGATTCTTCACCTTTCCCTTCTATTTCTGCCATCGATGAAATATTCGATGTTGATCCTTTGGATAATCTTGTCCAAAACACCTTTTTCCGAACCAGAATAGAAGACAAGCTTGAAACCGTTCTTACACTTGAAAAGGTTGAAGAAGATTTAGATAAAGAAATTAAGGGGTACCTTGAACAACTAGACAATAATGAAGTGATGACAAAATCTAGTACACTTTTAAATCTACCCAGTTCTTCATCTATTAAAGAGGCCAATCCACCTGAACTTGAACTCAAAGACTTACCTGAGCACTTAAAATATGTGTTTTTGGGAGAGGGAGAAACTTATCCAGTGATAATTTCTTCAACCTTGACCAAACCACAAGAAAAGGAACTCATCAAAGTGCTTAAACAGTTTAAGAAATCTATAGGTTGGAGTATAGGGGATATAAGAGGCATTAGTCCAACAATGTGTATGCACAAGATCAACTTGGAGGATGGTGCTAAACCTGTACGAGAGGCCCAAAGAAGACTAAACCCAAACATGCAAGAGGTAGTTAAAAAGGAAATTCTTAAATTATTAGAAGAAGGGATTATCTATCCTATTGCAGATAGTAAGTGGGTTAGTCCAGTGCATGTGGTACCAAAGAAATCTGGGATAACAGTTGTTAAGAATGACAAAAGTGAATTAGTGCCCACTAGAATAATCACTGGATGGAGAATGTGTATAGATTTTAGGAAACTAAATTTATATACGAAAAAGGATCACTTTCCTCTTCCATTCATTGATCAAATGTTGGAAAGATTAGCTGGGCACGAATTTTACTGTTTTTTGGATGGACTGTCTGGATATTATCAAGTACCCATAGCACCAGAAGATCAGGAAAAGACCACATTTACATGTCCTTTTGGGACATTTGCTTTTCGCAGAATGCCATTTGGGTTATGCAATGCCCCTGCCACGTTCCAGAGATGCATGATATCCATTTTCTCGGACATGGTGGAAAAATTCATTGAGATTTTCATGGACGATTTCTCTGTCTTTGGGAACTCATTTGATGATTGCTTACATAAATTGACTTTGGTTTTAGAAAGATGCATTGAATGCAATCTAACCCTTAGTTGGGAGAAAAGTCATTTTATGGTTCAACAAGGGATAGTTTTAGGGCATATAATTTCAAACAAGGGTATTGAAGTTGATAAGGCAAAAGTTGAATTGATATCCAAACTACCTCCCCCTACATCTGTGAAGGGGATAAGAAGCTTCTTGGGACATGCAGGATTTTACAGAAGATTTATTAAAGATTTCTCTAAAATAAGTCATCCCTTATGTAACTTGCTATCCAAAGATGCTGATTTTTACTTCAACAATGACTGCCTTATTTCCTTTAATACCTTGATAAACTAACATCTACCCCTGTTATAATGGCACCAAACTGGTCTTTACCCTTTGAAATAATGTGTGACGCTTCTGATTATGCAATAGGAGCAGTCCTGGGACAAAGAGTGGATAAGCGTTTACATGTCATCTACTATGCTAGCAAAACACTCAATGATGCCCAGATGAATTACACCACCACTGAAAAGGAATTCTTGGCTATAGTATTCTCTTTAGACAAATTTCGGTCTTATTTAGTAGGATCTAAAGTGATTGTGCATTCTGATCATGCTGCTTTAAGATACCTATTAAGTAAACCAAATGCCAAGCCAAGATTAATCAGGTGGGTCTTACTCTTACAAGAATTTGACCTAGAAATCAAGGATAAGAAAGGCAGTGAAAACTTAGTAGCTGACCATTTGTCTAGGTTGATTTCTGACTTCAATTCTCTTAAAGATGAGAGTAATGACGATATAGTTGAAACCTTTCCTGATGAACAGTTATTTTTCATAGGTCCGAACCCATGGTATGCTGATATTGTAAACTATCTTGCCACTGGTGTTTTGCGACCTAACACTTCATATCAGGACAAGAAAAGGTTTTTTAAAACTATTAAGGACTATTTCTGGGATGACCCTTATTTATACAAGATTGGTCAAGATCAAGTCATCCGGAGATGTGTACCTGAAGAAGAACATAAGAGCATTCTGACTTTTTGTCATGAACTTCATTGTGGGGGTCATTTTGAAGGTGAAAAGACAGCCCGTAAGATATTACAGTCTGGATTCTTTTGGCCCACTCTTTTTAAAGATGCTCATATGTTTTGTGCACAATGTGATAGATGTCAAAGAACAGGAAACATAAGCAAAAGAGATGAAATGCCTTTGACATCTAATTTAGTTGTTGAACTCTTTGATGTATGGGGGATTGACTTTATGGGTCCTTTTCCCCCATCTAATGGTTTTCAATACATTTTGGTTGCTGTGGATTATGTGTCCAAGTGGGTAGAAGCTATCCCCACCAAAACCAATGATGCTAATGTTGTTGTGAAATTCTTGAAAGATTTCATATTCAGTAGGTTCGGAACGCCTAGAGCTATAATAAGTGATGGAGGTAGCCATTTTTGTAACAAACTCTTTGATGGAGTACTAAACAAGTACAACATCACACATAAGGTAGCTACTCCATATCATCCTCAAACTTCCGGTTTAGTGGAAGTAAGTAATAGGCAAATTAAGGGAATACTGGATCGCACTGTGCGTCCTTCAAGGAAGGATTGGGCATTTAAGTTAAATGATGCCTTATGGGCATACCGCACCGCTTACAAAACACCTATTGGGATGAGCCCTTACCGGTTAATCTTTGGGAAAGCGTGCCACCTTCCAGTTGAACTTGAACACAAGGCTTACTGGGCAATTAAAGAGCTAAACATGGATTTGGATAAAGCAGGTGAAAAACGATTATTCCAGCTTCATGAGTTGGAAGAAATTAGGAATGAAGCTTTTGAGAATGCCAAATTATACAAAGAGCGTACTAAGCGCTATCATGATAAGAGGCTAGTTCCTAAAACTTTTCACCCTGGAATGAAAGTTCTTTTATTTAACTCTCGTTTGAGATTGTTTCCAGGAAAGCTGAGATCAAGATGGGATGGACCATTCACAATAGTTCAGGTATTTGAATATGGAGTGGTAGAACTATTGGACTCCAAGACACAAAAAACGTTCAAAGTTAATGGCCATCGTGTCAAGCCTTATTTAGAAGAACCAAACAACATTGCTGAAATAGATTGCATTTGGCTGAGTAATCCTTAGCACCAAAAAGATACGTCTTGCTAAGACGTTAAACTAAGCGCTGGATGGGAGGCAACCCATCATGTTAGGTAATTTTTTTGTTATTTGTTTTATTTACTTAATTTTATTGTTTATTTTAGTTTACTTGTATGTGAATAATTTTTAAAATTGTTAAAACTAAAATATTTGTTGAGATGTTAGAAGTTCACAGCGATCTGTCTGTATACACTTTAATGATGAATATGATGGATGCACCTGCATTCCTTCATTACTACTTACACATTCTCAAGAATCCTTTTTTCTCTTTATCTTTAATTTGCAGTTGTTACATTGAGGACAATGTAAGTTCTAAGATGGGGGTGGTGAAAAGTTACCATGCTTAATAAAAAAATAAAAATAAAATATATATATATATAAAAATTATCATAAAAATGTATCATTTCTTTAAATCAAATTTAAGTAAATAGTTAAGTCTGTGGTACTGTTAGATTAATTTTTGAAAACATATCATGAAATATTTTGTAATTATTTTTGATAATTAGTTAGTTTTTGTCATAACTAGTATTTCTTGATAAAATGTGGAAATTATATTAAACCCAAAATCGGTGTTTATGAATTTTTTTTAGTGGAGACTACCCTTGTGAGATATAATTTGAGCCTAATTTCTTTTATTCAGAGTGAAATATATATTTTTTCTACTCCAAACACATTTCTTATTTATTCAAAAGTTTAGATGATCTCTATAGGTATTAGCATTGAATGTATGAATTTTTTCTCATCTTAATAGAGTATCATATATTTTTGATTATTATTTTTGATTAGATTAAACGATTTTAGTTGAAATTGATAGTATATGCTTATATCTCATTCATGCATGACTGCTACAAAAAAAAAAGACATATCTAGGGTTACCTAAACCAAGATCAAACAGAAAAGCCACAAAATTAACCACTCACCAAAATCCAAAAAAATGTACAATCTGTACATGGGTTGACTCTCTAAAAAATACATATATTAAAAAAAAATGTATAGAGAGATAAAAAAATAGTATCATCTACATACTATGACCCACATTGCCAACAAAGTTGTGAGTAAAGGTTAAATACAAAAGAAAGATATAGGAAGTAATTCCCTAAAAAGTCATTGCAATTTCTTCATTTGTAAAAAGCATATATCTTGAAATTCTTTCTTAATGAGTTTGATTTATGCATGAAAATAATTTTCATATACGATATCTTTATAATTTATACATTCGATTCCTTTCATGAGATCAATGTTAAAATAACACTTTGAGCCTTTATTCTTTATACATATGCGAACATATTAGTTCATTTCTATACATCAACTCTTTCGCATATAAATTAGTATGAGTGTTTGAACCTATAGGATTCAGTGCTTTGAGAGTATTGACTTGTGAGGAATAGAGTCGAAGCGAATTCTGATTCATGACACTGAAATTGGGTAAAATTAAATTGATACATTTTTGAAATGAAATATGAAAATGATTTTCGACTAATTATTATAATAAAATCATGATTGTTTAAAGAGATTAAAATAACTTATGCTTGAGATTTTAATTATGATCTTAAAGGAGATTAAAAAGTATGAGATATTTTTGTGATATGTTGTTTTCTTTTATCCTTAAATTAATTTTTGATTGTGTTGTAATTTTAATTTTTGTTTTGATTGTTTTTATTTTTATATTTAGTTCGATGTTTGTGGGTATCATTACTGAAAACCCTCACGAGACTCAAACTCGTCCACTATGGCAACCTAGGGGTTTGACGGCTTGTTGCATAGGCTAAATGCAACCGTTTCAATCCACGAAAGTGATTTAGGATAGTTTAATTTTTAGCTTTTATCGCTTCTCTTGCTAAGGGACTAGCAAGAAGCTGGTTGGGGATTGTGATGAGTGCTCAAAAAGCACTAAAATAACCATGATTTTATGTACATTAATTGATTAAAAATATATATATTTATATGTTTTATCATATATTTATATAAATTTGTCTTTTTCGGAATCACGGGTATTTTTATTGTTTTTCAGGAATTTTGGCTTAAAAACGCAATTTAAAGACTCAAAGAGGAATACTTGAAGCAATACATCACAAATATATCAATAAATAAGTGGAAAAAGGTCAACAAACATGGAAAAATTAGATAAAATGGGTCGAAAAGGTCAAAAATGTCAAAAAGACGGAAATCGCGCGCCGCAGCCCAGCGCCCAGCCGCCCGCGCGGCATGGGGCACATGCCCATCCGCGCGCGCTCCAGCACGCGGGCACTGTTCACGCGCGCCGAGCTGCGCGCAGCGCCCAGCAGCCGCCCATCCGCGCGCCCAACGCGTTTTCGCCCCATTTTTCACGTGCAGTAGCCCCTGTGACGTCATGCTGACGTCATTGATGACATCAGCAATTCCAATACGCGTTTTTACATTTTTTAATATTTTTTTACTCATTTTTTCTCTCCATCCTCACCTATAAATACCCCCCTTCCCTTCACTTCAAATCACACCTTCAAAACTCACTTCTCTCTTCTTTCTTTCTCTCATTTCTTAGTTTTTAGTTTCTCTTAGTTTCTTTCTTAGTTTCTAAGCTTTTCTTAGTTTTTCTCTTAGTTTTTAGTTCAATTCTCTTAGGTTTAGAGTTCTTCTCTTTTTGAGAGGAACTTGTAATGTTTTTGTAATAATTTAGAATTTTTGATTCAATATATGGAAGTGCAAATTCCGCTCGGAGGTTTTCCAGCTACGGGAATAGCGTCAAAGTTCTGTAAGGATTTTATTTTCTTTACAGTTATTTTTATGCTTTATTCTTACATGTTATATTCAACTTGTTTGTGGTTAAATTTAACTATGCTGGCTGTTTAGTAAATATGATGTAATAATTACGTTGTTATGCTAGCGAAATATTAAATAGGTAAAAATCTCTAAAATGAATTGATTTTGTTTTTATTCAAGATTTTATATTAAGAATGTTAGAGAGAAATATATTATTTTTCATTACAAACTTAAACCTGAAAATTAGATTTTAAGGTTTAGTTATCCGGTCTAATTTAGAGTAGTGCTCTTTTATTTGTTGGTACAATTGCCCGGTAGTTAGAGTGAAACTCTATTTCGAAAGTTTTTATAAGAATTATTATGTGAAAATGTATTGAGAACATGTTTTCAATAGTGGTTTTAAAACTTGAAAGTTAGTACTCGGATAATTAAATTCTTATGTTTAATTTGGACACCTTGAATAAAGTTTAAACTGTCTAACCCCACCAAAGGTGGCATTTAAATGGTTCATTTTCAATCTCTTAGAAAAAGGAATTAATTTAATTAAGCATATTAGTTATCAACCCCACCCATAGGTGTTAATTGATTTGTTTAGTTAACAAAGAATATCTAACCCCACCAAAGGTGGTATTTATATAAAAAAGAGAGAATCAATAAAATATCAATTTATATCTTTAATAACCTAGATAATATGAGCAAGCATAATTAATTTAGTTATTATATCCATAAATACTCAGCTAATATAAATGATAAAATTTGCATGAATATTTATTGAATCTGTATATATGTTTATTTTTAGATAATTATTTATTGAATTTGTATCTATGTTTATTTTTATGTTATTAGATTATATTTAATTAATCTGTATATATGTTTATTTTATGTCATTAGATTAGGAACACAAAAACCAAACTATCGTGACAGGATGTTTAGGATTTAATTTCGTTTTTAGAAGTTTGAATAATAAATTAAAAACCACATACATTCCTTCCTTAGATCGACCTTGGGAGTATACTTATCATTTTCTTCGAAATGATTCGTGCACTTGCGAGAGTTTTATAAATATTAAAACCAAAGTATTGGCAAGAATCGACGATATCGGTTTTCGCTCATCACTATATATGAGCAGAATACATTGATGCCACATCACAAAGAACCTCATTTTCATATTTTCCGATTGAAAAAGGAACCTAAACTTATTTTTTGACATCCATTTCTCCACAATCATTTAGCCATTATAGCTTGTACAGTTTAGGTTGCTTCTACCACTTCAAATTCAGATTTTCTACCAACAAAGTACTATCAACATTAGTATAGCTCCAACTATCAATAATTAATGTCCATACCTTATCCTTCACGTGGCATCTTGTGTGGAAAATATGATCATGGTGCTTGTCATCTCCTTCTTCCTTATGTGGTATATTGAGGACTCTCCTTGTGATAAGTGAATCACTATGCACAAGTGCTTGCACTTCAACATTAGAATAATTCATCACTGGTGGTATCTCTTCATCACATGAACTGGCACTTTCGATTTCTCCATTTTCTTGTACAACCATGATCTTTTTGTCCCATTTAAAACTTGCTCTCACTTCCACATTGGAATCAGTTTCTTATTTGTCTAACCCATGTCTTATATGTCTTCTTTTATGTAATTAAGAACTAGAAGAGGATTTTAAATCATCCAACCTTACATTCATTCTCTTAAATTGATCATGAATAGATTTGATGAAGAATTTCAAGCCAACCACTTGTTGTTCTACTCTTTCCTTACTCATCTTGTCAACTGATGAGTACTCAAAAAGCACTAAATTTCCATAATTTTATGCACGTTAATTGATTAAAAATATATATATTTATATGATTTTATCATATATTTAATCTGTCTTTTCGGAATCACAAATATTTTTATTGTTTTCAGGTATTTTCGTTTAAAAAAGTAACTTAAAGACTCAAAGAAAAATACAAGAGGCAATACATCACAAATATATTCATAAATTTAATGAGGAAAACACAAAAAAGATGGAAAAATTGGATAAAATGGGTCAAAAGGGTAAAAAATGTCAAAAAGGAGGAAATCACGCACAAAGCCGCCTAGCAGCGCCGGCCAACGCGCGCAGCGGGCCCAATTGCACCGAGAAATGTGTGCACCATGCCAGCACAACACCCAGTCTGCACGTGCCTCCTCACCATCCCACACACACCATGCGTGCCCATCAGCACCCAATCCACACGTGCCACCGGACCCCATCTACCATGACGTCAACACTATGACGTCATCATTCACTACTCAGCGTTTCCTCCATTTTTAATCATTTTTTTACCCACTTTTTCTTCCTCTACTCACCTATAAATACCCTCATTCTCTTCATATCAAAACACACCTCAAAAACATCTTTTTCTCTCTTTCTTTCTCTCTATTTCTTAGTTTTTAGCTTTTCTTAGTTAGTTTTTCTTAGGTTTAGAGTTTTTCTCTTTTTGAGAAGAACTAATTATGTTTTTGTAATATATTTTCTTTTGATTCAATAAATGGAAATGCAAATTCCGTTTGGAGGTTTTCCAGCAACAGGAATAACATCAAAGTACTGTAAGGATTTTATTTTCTTACAGTTATTTTTTATGTTTTATTCTTATATGTTAGATTTAATTTATCTGTGATTAAATTTAACTTTGTTGGCTGTTTATAAATATGATATAATAATAACGTTGTTATGCTTGCGAAATATTAAATAGGTAAAAATCTCTAAAATGAATTGATTTTGTTTTTATTCAAGATTTTATATTAAGAATGTTAGAGAGAAATATATTATTTTTCATTACAAACTTAAAACTAACAATTAGATTTCAAGGCTTAGTTATCCGATCTAATTTAGAGTAGTGCTCTTTTATTTTTTGGTACAATCACCCGATAGTTAGAGTAAAGCTCTATTTCAAAAGTTTTTATAAGAATTATTATCTAAAAATGTATTAACAACATGTTTTCAGTAGTTGTTTGAAAACTTGAAAGGTATTACTCATATAATTCAATTCTTAAGTTTAATTTGGACACCTTGAATCAAGTTTAAACTGTCTAATCCCAAAAAAGGTGGCATTTAAATGGTTCATTCTCAATCTCTTAGAAAAAGGAATTAATTTAATTAACCAAATCAGTTATCAATCCCACCCATAGGTGTTAATTGATTTGTTTAGTTAACAAAGAATATCTAACCCCACCAAAGGTGGTATTCATATAAAAATAGAGAATCAATAAATATCAATTTATATCTTTAATAACCTAAATAATATTAGCAAGCATAATTACTTAGTTATTATATCCATAAATACCCCAATATTGTAAATGGTAAAATTTGCATCAATATTTATTGAATCCGTATCTATGTTTATTTTTATGTTATTAGATTAAAAACACAAAACCCCAAAATATCGTGACATGATGTTTAGGATTTAATTTCATTTTTAAAAGTTTTAATAATAAATTAAAAACCACATATATTCCTTCATTAGATCGACCTTGGGAGTATACTTTTCATTTCCTACGAAATGATTCGTGCACTTGCGAGAGTTTTATAAATATAGAACCAAAGTATTGGCAGGATCGGCAATGCTGATTTTGTTCATCATGAACCTCTAAAATAAAATGAGATAACTTACACAATCCCTCACATGTTTCCTCTGAAATAAGATTGTTATCACTCTCCTTTTTTAACATTATTTTTGTTCTCTCTCTCTCTCTTTTTATTTTTTTAACACTCAATCACATGTTTGCTCTCAAATAAGATTGTTATCACTCTCCCTTTTTTAACACTATGTTTTCTCTCTCTCTTTTTTACTATTCAAAGCTCACGCCAACCTCCTTTGTGTACTTAAAAAATCAAAGGATCGAACTAATCTCAAGAAGTATCCATTTTAGTGGTGAGAATCTCAAAATTCAGAATTCTAAAAATTCATGGCAAAGTATGACAAAAGGAATGTCCAAAGAGCACTCTAAAGAAAGACTCTTGACCAAAGGGGACTCTAAAGAAAAACTCTTGACCAAAGAGGACTCTAAACAAAGACTCTTGATCATTTATGATTCCCTTTTTTTTAAAATTAGTCTTCGGAAACAAGAACATAATAAAGGGAAACCCAATTTCAACAAGAATAAGAAAACTCACCAAGAAAATAAGAACTAAATTCTTCAACAATCTACTACTTTGTTCTCCTTTCCTTCTTCTTTTTTTCTTTTTTTTTTTGTTTTGAATACTTCTCCTGTTGTTGTGAATATAAAATTGACAAAAATATATTTGTAACCCTAATGAACAAGAACCAAAAACAATGCAAAAAGGTGCGATAAATCTTTAACCCCTCGATTGGCAGTGTAAATAGTGGAATTTTGATTCAAAAATGGAAATAACAGAGGTAAAGCCAGGTTTTCATAATATAATCAAAACGAGCTTCGATTCAAAGTTGCAACTCCATTTTTTCAAAATTGTTTTTTTAAACTGAACAGTAGCCCTCTTTTTTTTTTTTTTGAGAACAAAGATAGATTGAACATAGAAACAAAGAATAAGAAAAATATATGAAGAATTCAAAGAAAACAATGACACAAAATCTAAATACGAAAATAATGACAATGAAATTAAAAGAAAACACAAGACTCAAAAGGACAAAATTTATCTCTTTTTTTTTGTGATTTGTGACTCAAGGATGCAGAAAACAATCAAAGGATAATTTTTTTTAAATCTAGAATTCAAAAAAAAGTTAGGTAAAGATAAATAATCTATTTTCAGTAACCAAGGCTCTGATACCAAATTATGCGGACACTTTAGGAGAATAACCATAGGTATCCATTGATGAACAAAATCGGTAATGCCGATCTTACAAATACTTCAGTTTTATATTTGTAAAACTCTCACAAGTGCATGAATCATTTTATAGAAAATAATAAGTATACTTCTTCTCTTTTGTGATTTGTGACTCAAGGATGTAGAAAACAATCAAAGGACAATTTTTTTTAAATCTAAACTTCCAAAAAAAGTTAGGTAAAGATAGATAATCTATTTTTAGCAACCAAGGCTTTGATACCAAATTATGCGAACACTTTAGGAGAATAACCCTAGAAACCCATTGATGAACAAAATCGGCAATGTCGTTCCTGCAAATACTTTAGTTTTATATTTGTAAAACACTCGCAAATGTACGAATAATTTTATAGAAAATGATAAGCATACTCCCAAGGTCGATCTACGGAAAGAATATATATGATTTTTAATTTAATATTCAAACTTTTAAATATGAAATTAAATCCTAAACATTTTGTCACTATATTTTTGTTTTCTAATTTAATAAAAATATAAACATAGATATGATTCAATAAACAATAATGCAAATTTTTATCGTTCATAACAATGGAGTATTTATGGATATAATAATTAAGTTAATTATGCTTGCTCATATTATTTAGTTTATTAAATATTTAAATTGATATTTGTTGATTTTTTTCTTTTTGGTATGAAAATGTCCTTAGGTAGAGCCCAAATTCTTTTGTTTAATATTAATTAATTAATATCTTTAGGGGGGCCTATTAATTAATTACGTATTAAACTTCAACTTTATTTCTAAGAAAATATCAAATCATCTAATCACAACTTGACGAGGAGCTAGTCAATTAGACTTTATTGAATGTGCGTAAATTTAACCTAAAAATCTAATTATCCGAGTACTAACTTTCAAGTTTTAAAACCATTACTGAAAATATGTCATCAATACATATTCAAATAATAGTTCTTATAAAAAAAAATTGAAATAGAGCTTTACTCTAACTATATGGTGATTTTACCAACAAATAAAATACACTACTCTAAAACAGACCGAGTAATTAAATCTTATAATCTAAATTTTAGATTTAATTTTATATTGAAAAATAATATATTTCTCTCTAACATCCTTAATATAAAATATTGAATAAAAACAAAATCAATTTATTTTATAAAAATGTTTTACCTATTTAATATTTCGTAAGTATAAAAACATTATTATTATATCATATTTATAAACAACTAGCCATGTTAGATACAACCACAGACAAATTAAACATAACATATAAGAATAAAACAAAAAAAATAACTTCAAAGAATTCATTTTAAAATTATACTTCAAAAGAATCCTTACAGAACTTTGATGTTAATTTTGTTGCTGAAAATCTCCCAACAGATTTGCATTTCATTTATTGAATAAAAAACTAAGAATCTATAAAAGCATAAATAATTCTTATCAAAAAGGGAAGAACTCTAAAACTAAAAAAAATTCTAGAGAGAGAAAGAATTTAGGAAATTGTGTGTTTTTCACAATGGGGGAGAGGGTTCTTTTATAGGTGAGGAAAAGGCCAAAAAAGGTAGGAAAATATTTCAAAAATTTATTTTGGACTCATTTGGACATGCTAGAATGCGTGTGCTTCTCAAGATTTGAGCCAGATAGAGTTTTGGTGTACACTCAGGACAAGTGCAGACGTGTGCTAGTGTGTAAGATACACAGCGTAAGCATGTGCTGGGTGTGTGTTGGCTACGAACTGGCGTGAATTAGGCTTGTGCTCACTGAGCGTGGACGTGTGCTAGCATGTGTTAGGCATGCAGACGAAACTCAGTGCGGGTATGTACTAGCAGGCGCGGGACTCTGGCGTGAATATGCTGTTGCACGTGAAATTTTGGCATTTTTGACATTTTTTACCTTTTTAACACATCTTGTCCAATTTTCCCATCTTTTTGGCTTTTCCTCATTTGTTTCTCAACATATTTGTGATGTATTGTCTCCGGTATTTTTCTTTGAGTCTTTAAGTTATTTTTGAACAAATATACCTAAAAAACAATAATAATGCCATTGATTCCAAAAAGACAAATTTATATAAAAATATGATAAAATCATACAAATATAAATCTATTTAATCAATTGAATTACATTAATTCATGATAATTTTAGTGCTTTTTAAGTATTCATCAGAATCCCCAACAGTTTCTCGCTAGTCCCTAAGCAAGAGAAGAGTAAAAACTAAAAATTAAATTATTCTAAATTACTTCCATGGATTGACATGTTTGCATTTAGCGTATGCAACAAGTCTTTAAACCTCTAGGTTGTCCTAGTGGGCGAGTTTAAGTCTTGTGAGGGTTTTCAGTTATGATACCCACAAACATTTACAAAAAATGAAAACAAAATAAAACAAATAAAATAAGAAGTTATCTAAAATTTAAAATAAAGTAAAAAGACTAAAATAAAATAAAAAAAAATGAAATTCAAAAATATATTATGCTTATAATCTTTTTTAATTTTCATAATTAAAACCTAAAGCATAAGTCATAGTTTATAATAATAATTAGTCCAAAATCATTTTCATACTTCATTTTAAAAAATTCAATTTAAATTTACCAAATTTTACTGTCAAAAATTTGAATTCACTTCGAATCTATCCTTAAAAGTTAATACTCTCAAAACATTGAATCCTATGGGTGTAAGCACTTATACTAAGACTTATACAAATAGAATTATATTTAGAAATGAACTAATAAGTTTGCATACTTATAAAAGAAGAAAGGCATGCAAAATAGTGCATAACTTCAATCTCATGAAAGGAATCAAATGTATAAATTATAAAGATATCATATATATTATTTTCACACATAAATCAAACTCATTAAGGAAAAACTTCAACATATATGCATTTTAGAAGTGTAGGAAAATTAAATTCAATGACTTATAAGGGAATTATTTCCTATAGCTTTCTTTTGTAATTATCATTTTCTCACAACTTTGTAGGTTATATGAGTCATAGTATGTAGATTATACTATATATTCTTTATCTCAATATTTTTTACGAGAACTTTTAATATTTTGTTTTTAGAGTGGACCCATGTACATATTGTACATTTTTGTAGGATTTTGGTGAGTGGTTAATTTTGGTTTAGCTAACCCCAGATAGGTCTCTTTTTGGTAGAAGTCATATATGAATGAGATAAATGCATATACAATCAATTTCTACTTAAATCATTTAATCTAAGAAAATGAAAAATTAAATATACGACACTATATTAAGATAAGAAAATTCAAACATTCAATGCTAATACCTGTAGAGATCATCTAAAAATTTGGAAAAATAATAAATGTGTTTGGAGTAGAAACAAAATAGATTTCACTCAGAATAAATAAAATTAGGCTCAAATTATATCTCACAAGGGTAGTCTCCACTATTTGATTCCTAAACACCAATTTTTGATTTAATATAATTTTCACACTTTATCAAGAAATACTAGTCATGACAAAAACTAACTAATTACCATATACTCCATGATATGTTTTCAAAAATTAATCTAATAGTGCAAAAGACTCAACTATTTACTTAAATTTGATTTAAAGAAATGATAAAAAATTTAAAAACTAATCCTAAAATTCTTAAAATTATTAAACCACATAAAATCAAACACAATAAAAATGAAAATGTGAACATAAAAATTTTAAAATTGTTAAAAGTTTTGAAATTAAGCACAATAACTTTTCACCACCCTAACCTAGAACTTACATTTTCTTCAATGTAACAATTGTAAATTAAAGATTTTATCCAAAAAAAAAGTTACTTATTTCCTGAGAATATGCAAGTAGTGATGGAGAAATGCAAGTGTATCCATCATGTTCATCATTAAAATTCATACAGACACATCGCTGTGAACTTCTAATATCTTAACAAATATTTTTAGTTTTTAAAATTCTAGAATTATTTATATGCAATTAAACTAAAATAAAATAAATAAATAAATAAAATACAATTACCTAAACTGATGGGTTGCCTCCCATCCAGTGCTTAGTTTGACATCTTAGCAAGACATAAATGAGGGAATTTCATTTTAATTAAACTCAATGTCCCGACATCATTGAGTCAATCAAATCTACAGGTAGGACAAGTTAGTCTACCTATACTTTTTAAGTCATGTCTTATGGATTTTTAAAATTTTGTTTACTTAAAACTAGGGACATGATTGTGAGTTTTAGGTAAACCACTTCTAGGTGCATGTCAAATAACTAAGGCACCAAAACACATTTGTACCTAGATCTAATAAAGAAACTACCTTTTTTTATCACATATTATAATTATAAATTTTGAAATTTTGGAGATAGCTTCAATAATTTTTTTAATTTTATTATTATAATCTCTAAGTTAAATAACATAATTAGTATTAACCAAGAATACTCTCAAGAAAGAATGATGAGGCAAGGCCTTCTTAAACACCATCCTCCTAGACAGATTAACGTTACTAGGAAAGACTAGTGGCCTAAAGGCTTCCAAGAACTAGACTTTTGGATAGAACTCCCATAGATCTATACTTTTTATGCTATTAAAATCTAATTTAATTAAGTTAAGTGAAAATCTAAGTGAATTAAATTAATAAATTAAGTTAAGTGAAAATCTAAGTTAATTAAGTTAAATAAAAATTTAATTTAATTAAGTTAATAAATTAGGTTAAGTAAAAATCTAAGTTAATTAAGTTAATATATTAAGTTAAGTGATACGCAATATTAATTAAGTTTTTTTACATTAAAACTAAAATTAAAAGTTAAGTTAAAACTCTCGTAAGTGCACGAATCATAAGTGAACAAATTAAGTTTTTGTAGATACTTTGATTTTATATTTGTAAAACTCTCGTATATACATGAATTATTTTATAAAAAATGACAAGTATACTCCCAAGGTCGATCTAAGTAAGGAATATATGTGATTTTTAAATTATTATTCAAACTTTTAAATATGAAATTAAATCCTAAACATTCTGTCACGATATTTTTGTTTTCTAATCTAATAAAAATATAAACATAGATATGATTCAATAAACAATAATTCAAATTTTTATCATTCATAATAATGGAGTATATATGGATATAATAATTAAGTTAATTATTTTTGCTCATATTATTTAGGTTATTAAATATATAAATTGATATTTATTGATTTTCTCTTTTTCGTATGAAAGTTTCCTTAGGCGAGACCCAAATTTTTTTGTTTAATATTAATTAATTAATATCTTTAGGGGGCCTATTAATTAATTAAGTATTAAACTTCAACTTTATTTCTAAGAAAATAGCAAACCATTTAATTACAACTTTTTGAGGAGTTAGTCAATTAGACTTTATTCAAGGTGTCCAAATTAAACCTAAGAATCTAATTATCTCAATACTAACTTTCAAGTTTTAAAATCATTACTGAAAATATGTCGTCAATACATTTTCAAAGAATAGTTCTTATAAAAAAACTTTTGAAATAGAGCGATTGTACCAATAAATAAAAGACACTACTCTAAATTAGACCGGATAATTAAACCTTATAATCTAATTTTCATATTTAAGTTTGTAATGAAAAATAATATATTTCTCTCTAACATCCTTAATATAAAATCAATTTATTTTATTAAAATGTTTTATCTATTTAATATTTCGCAAGCATAACAACATTATTATTATGTCATATTTACAAATAGCCAGTGATGTTAAATTCAATCACAGACAAATTAAACAAAATATAAGAGTAAAACATAAAACAATAACTGTAAAGAATTCATTTTAAAATTATACCTCAAAAGAATCCTTGTAAAAATTTGATGCTAACTATGTTGCTAGAAAACCATAAAATAGATTTGCATTTCTGTTTATTGAATCAAAAACTAAAAATCAATAAAAGCATCACTAGTTCCTCTTAAAAAGAGAATAACACTAAAACTTAAAAAGAAAGTAAAAAAAAAGCTAGATTATAATTTATACATTTGATTCCTTTCATGAAATCAATGTTAAAATAACACTTTGAACCTTTATTCTTTATATATATGCGAACATATTAGTTCATTTCTATACATCCACTTTTCGCATATAAAATAGTATGAGTGTTTTGAGAGTATTGACTAGTGAGGAATAGAATCGAAACGAATTCAGATTCTAGACACTAAAATTGGGTGAAATTAAATTGATAAATTTTTTATATTAAATATGAAAATGATTTTTGACTAATTATTATAATAAATCATGATTGTTTAAAGAGATTAAAATAACTTATACTTGAGATTTTAATTATGATCTTAAAGGAGATTAAAAAGTATGAGACATTTTTGTGATATGTTGTTTTCTTTTATTCTTAAAAGTTAATTTTTGATTTTGTTGTAATTTTAGTTTTTAAGTTGATTGTTTTTATTATTTCTTTTAATTTAGTTCAATGTTTGTGGGTATCATTACTGAAAACCCTCACGAGACTCAAACTTGTTCACTAGGGCAACCTAGGGGTTTAAAAACTTGTTGCATAGACTAAATGCAATTGTATCAATCCACGGAAGTGATTTAGGATAGCTTAATTTTTAGTTGTTATCACTTCTATTGCTAAGGGACTAGAAAGAAGCTGGTTGGGGGTTGTGATAAGTGCTCAAAAGTACTAAAATTACCATGATTTTATGCACATTAATTGTTTAAAAATATATATATTTATATGATTTTATCATATATTTATATTAATTTGTCTTTTTGGAATCATGGGTATTCTTATTGTTTTGAGGTATTTTCGCTTAAAAATGTAACTTAAAGACTCAAAAAGGAATATTGGAGGCAATACATCACAAATATATTCATAAATAAATGAGGAAAAGTCAACAAAAATGGAAAAATTAGAAAAATGGGTCAAAATGTCAAAAAGGAGGAAATCACGCACGCAGCCGCCCAGTCGCGCAGAGCAATTGCCGCATCACGCCCATTCCGCGCGTGCCCGCGCCTAGTCTCGTGCGCGCTGCACTTCCTGTCCGTGCGTGCCCTTGCTGCTTTCCATGTGCACCTGTGCACGCCACTTCTCCTGTCTGTGTGCGCCGCTGCCCATCTACCGCCCCACGTCATACTGACGTCATCAAATGACATCATCATTCACTACTCTGCGTTTCCACCATTGTTTATCATTTTTTCACCCACTTTTTCTTCTCATTCTCTTCATAAATAAACATACCTCAAAACACATCTTCTCTTCTCTTTCTTTCTCTCATTTCTTAGTTTTTTTAGTTTTTCTAGTTTCTCTTAGTTTTAGAGTTCTTCTCTTTTTGAGAAGAACTAGTTATGTTTTTGTAATTTTTTTTTTCGATTCAATAAATGAGAGTGCAAATTTTGTTTAGAGGTTTTTCCGCAACGGGAATAGCATCGAAGTACTGTAAGGATTTTATTTTCTTTACAATTATTTTGTATGCTTTATTCTTACATGTTATATTTAATTTGTTTGTGATTAAATTTAACTTTGTTGGCTGTTTGTAAACATGATATAATAATAACGTTGTTATGCTTGCGAAATATTAAATAGGTAAAAATCTCTAAAATAAATTGATTTTATTTTTATTCAAGATTTTATATTAAGAATGTTAGAGAGAAATATATTATTTTTCATTACAAACTTAAAACTAACAATTAGATTTCAAGGTTTAGTTATCCGGTCAAATTTAGAGTAGTGCACTTTTATTTTTTGGTACAATCATCCGGTAGTTAGAATGAAGCTCTATTTCAAAAGTTTTTATAAGAATTATTATCTGAAAATGTATTAACAACATGTTTTGAGTAGTGGTTTGAAAACTTGAAAGTTATTACTCAGATAATTAAATTCTTAGGTTTAATTTAGACACCTTGAATAAAGTTTAAACTATCTAATCCCACCAAATGTGGCATTTAAATGGTTCATTTTCAATCTCTTAGAAAAAGAAATTAATTTAATTAACCAAATTAGTTATCAACCCCACCCATAGGTATTAATTGATTTGTTTAGTTAACAAAGAATATCTAACCCTATCAAAGGTGGTATTCATACAAAAAAGAGAGAATCAATAATATCAATTCATATCTTTAATAACCCAGATAATATGAGCAAGCATAATTAACTTAGTTATTATATCCATAAATACTCCACTATTATGAAAGATAAAATTTGCATAAATGTTTATTGAATCTATGTTTAATTTTATGTCGGTAGATTAAAAACACAAAACCCCAAAATATCGTGACATGATGTTTAGGATTTAATTTCGTTTTTAAAAGTTCGAATAATAAATTAAAAACCACATATATTCATTCCTTAGATCGACCTCAAAAACTTGATGAACGAAAACCGGTATTGTTGATTCTGTCAATACTTTGGTTTTATATTTATAAAACTATCGCAAGTGCACGAATCATTTCATAAAAAATGATAAGTATACTCACAAGGTCGATCTAAAGATATTTTTAAATAATTTTTAAAATATAAACTGTATTAATTCACAAAATATTATGTATGATATCATATATCATTTGAAATTTCTAGAGTTCTAGTTTTTAAGAAACTTTATGTTTATGATTTTGAATTTTTTTTTATAAAACTTTATGCACATTTTAATAATGATTGTTTAGATTCAAAAAAACATTTTGTTACTTAATGTTAAAATATAAACTATACTAAGTGACAAAATTTTAGAAATAATTTCATATATCATTATAAATTTCTAAAAATCTAGTTTCTAATTCATTTTACAGTCTGTCATTTTAAGTTTTGTATAAAAAATTATGTTCATTTTACTAATGATTGTTTATTTTTGGTAGAATATTTTTTATTCATTTTTGAAATATAAATACAATAACTCGCAAAATATTATAAATCAATTTATATATCATCAGAAAGTTCTATACGTCTAGCTTCTAAAAAAATTTCCGTTTTTTGATTTTGAGTTTTTTATAAAAAAAAATTGTACTTAGTAAAAATTGCTTAATTTTTATTTTTCAAAATTGTAATTAAAAATTGATTATCAAATAAGTTTGATCTTTTTCCAAAATAATTCAAAATTGAAAAATCTAAATAGAAATTATTGTTGAATTAAAATAAGAAAGTCATATAACTCATTTGATACCTATATATAGTTATTATTTGAAATTATATGAGCTCGCGTAGAGTTATTATAATTAATATTCTATACAAAGCAATATTATGCAACACTAATAAACTAATTAGGCACTATGTCTTAGGAAGAGAGAGAGAGAGAGAAAAAAAAATAGAAATAGATAAACGTACATTGTGAAAAATATACTAGATCGATCTGTATGAATCTACTATATGCAAAAGCCAATATGTCAGATGCTACAGAACTTCTCGTGCAAAACATGTGCAATCTTATCGCTTGGCCCGACAAACTCGATGTTTCTTAGGTGTCATCCTCAAAATTTTCTAAGAGTTTGAAAGAACCTAATTAACACTTCAATCGCTTTTTCCCTTTTGCCCATACAGAAAACTGACCTACCTGTGCCAAGATTTCTTTTGACAGAGCTGGGCATGTTATATATATATATATATATATATATATTATTTTTTAATTAAAAATAAATAATAATTAAAAAATAACTAATATTATTTTTATTGAATATATGATGTCCCGATATAAATACTAATTCCATTACTGATTGTTCCATAATAATTATGATAAAAAAACTATTTAACATGTTTGTATTATAATTATAAATCAACAAACAGTCCTAAAGTTGTAAAAATATAGTTTTTCTTTAATTTAAAACTCAAATCAACATAAGTTAACTGAAGATGAAATACAATTAAAACAAAACAGTATATAATATAAAGAATGAAGGGTAGATACTCACGAAGAAAAAAAATGTTTGTATGTCTGATTTTAACAATCTTAAACATGACTTAGAAATTAAGAGTACTGTTTTTTTGCTTTCTTTTATTCTTCTAAGTCATGTTATCAACTATAACACAAGTCACAACCACATGCACGACCATTACTTGGGTTAAAGGCACAGTAGTAGTCATGTGTAGAGTTATCAACACGGTGGAGCTGGGTGGAATGGAAGACCATTTTCTCGTTTCTAGTCTATAATTTAGAATTTAATTAGTGTCTTTACTTAAAAAATTTGGAGGGATACATTGAGGATCTCTAATTGAATAGGGAGACCCCTAAAATTTTATAAAAACAATAAGTTAGTAATAAATATTTTATATTAAAAAAATTAAAATTTTGAGTTAATAAATAATAAAAAATAAATGATATTTTTAAAAGAGAGAAAAAATAAAATATATATAACAAAAAATATATAATCATTTTATATTAAACAACAATAATAACATCTTATTACAAACTAATTTAAAATAGTAACAATATATTATAAAATAATCATAAGATCTTAGACTTTTAGAATTTAAATAAATATTTTGAATAATTTTTATAAAAGAAAAATTATTGAGTTTTTAATAGAATAAAAAATAAAAAAATATAAATATATAATATATTACTTATGATTGTTTTCAATTTAGTGTAATTAAATTCATAAAAAAATTAAAAATATTTAATTTTTATTTATTTATTAAAATATAATATATAATTTCAAAAAACAGGATAAAAAATATGATCTCCGTTGTTGTTATACCTCTTATTATAAAATACAGATTCTTGTTTTTCACTACAATTTTTTTCATTTTTAATCTGAATAGAAATTTGTCCCATCATAGAAAATTAACCCTACTCACAAGAGTTAACCTAATTCATGAACTAACTGGTTCAACGAAACGACTTCGATAGATGTGGTTGATTCACTGTGTCAGTGTTCACCCCTTATAACATTTGTTAATTAATCAAATGCATGTAACGCTATATAACCTTTGAATTATTAAATATATATATATATATATATATATATGAGACTAGAATATGCTGGATCTTATATATGTCCGGAAATATCTAATCAAGTTCAAATATATATATATATAAGGGACTCGAATATGCTGGATTTTAGATCCGGAAAGATCTAACAAATTAAGTTTAAAAGAAATATATATATATATATATATATATATATATAAGGTACTAGAATATGCTGGATATTAGATCCAGAAATATCTAACAAAGTTTAAGAGAAATATATATATATATATATATATAGAGTTTAGAAGTGGGTCAAACGACACCACATGAAGCATCTCAAACCAGTTTTGATCCTTCAAAAATCAAAATATGCAAACAAGGTATCAAGTTTTCATTTCAATAATATCTATCTATCTATCTATCTATATATATATATATATATATATATAAATATAGAGAGAGAGAGAGAGAGAGAGTTTAGAAGTGGGTCAAACAACACCACATGACGCATCTCAAACCAGTTTTGATCCTTCAAAAATCAAAATATGCAAACAAGGTATCGAGTTTTCATTTCAATGATTTGTTGAGACTAGTTAGCAGCAACAAATTAATACTCTTCACACTTTCATAAAAACTAGTTTAGAAGCCTAACTTATATTACCAACATCTCATCAGGACGTACGACATCATCTGAAATACGCCATTTGCCATGCATCAATGGTTTTAAAGTAGGGAATATTTGAAGGTAATCGTCTTCAAGTTTCTGCTACATGCATGCATCCTGTATGATGAAATTAAAGAAGCTTTCATTTCCTCCAAACTACGGATCAATCAGTAAAGATGAGATCTGAAATATATTGAAGATGAAATTGTATTAAATTGAATCATATATGCAAACATTGATGGCAAATAATTATTACGGGAGTACAAGGGCAGTTTCATTTTGAACATGCATGCTCTTTTAAGTTTTACAATTTGGAGTAGTCAAATCAAATTACAATGAGTAAAGGGACGAAAGTAAGCAATTCAAAGAAACTATTTAAGAAACTAAATTAACAACTTAAACAAACATCGATCATTAACTGCTCGTACAAATTAACTCAAAATGCATCTAGTTTAATTCCGAAAGGTATGTTATTTTATGTTTAATCTATATATAGCCAAAGGATCAGGATATTAATGCCAAGGTAATTCTATTTTTGATAATATTACTAGAAAACTATTAAAAAAAATGATGGATCGACTACTTCATGAGCAAGGAGATCTAAATCAAATGCAAATAAGAAATCAGAAATCAGAAATCGGATATCTGGATACCGGAGCACATATTGTTGAAGAAACCAATACGATTTTTACTTGGAACTAGAGGCCAAATATCCAAGTTGATCAGACAAAAGTTCTATATCTTCCACATCTTCTTGAACAGTACCCATCATACCTATTTGATCTTCAGCATTCTCATTCAACAAATTTTCCCAAAAACCCTCATAGAGGTCTCTGCTATCTTTATTTTGATGTTCCTTTCCTATTTCTATATGTTCCATGTCCACTTTCCTACTGCTTCCACTTATTCCTTCCATGTCCATATCAAGACTTTCAAACTCCGGAACTGCTAGAACATGAAGTTCTGGTACCATGTCAGTGTAACACTCTTGGGTTTCACTTTTCAAAAAGGTAGTTCCTCTCTCACTAGCTAGGCCAAAATAATCATCAACTTGAAAATTAACATTTGGCCCAGCCTGATCAATAGGTCTCCTTTTCTTTCTATTAATGGCTTCTTCAAAATCCTTCCTTTTATCTTTTTGTTGAACTAATTGTTGCACAAAATTAGGATTCTGCATTGCTTTTGATAAAAAGTTCATCATGTGTTGCTGTTTCATCTCTGTCCTTTGTAATCTATTTTCCATTGCTTGTACGTAGGCTCTAGTATTTTTCTGTTGTTGTCTAAGCTTAACCAGTTCCATCACAAGAACTTGTTTGTCACGCCTCAACCGATCGACTTCTCCATCGAATCCAAATCGTCCCACTTCAATACAAGCATCCAAAGGCGCTTGCTGAGAAGCCAACAAAGATTGAGCTGTCTTCCTTCTCCTAATATTTTTTAACAAATGCTTTTGTCCTCTTAGAAAACCTTCATGAGCAAATTCCCACCTGAGATCCACTTTTCTAAATCCCTACAGAAACCCAACTTTCTTCATCAACAAAGTGATTGATCAGTCAGCAAAAGCCTGTGTACTTAATTTACTAAATAGATAGACAATATGGCTAGAAATATCAAAACTAATAGCCAGAGCGCTCTTGGGAGTAAAAGGAAAAAAAATTCAAACATATATTAGAGATCATAAACATTATATATTTATATTAGCTGGGCAGCAAAATCTAATAAAAAATGTTTTGCTAATTTTAATACATGATATTGTCTACTGCACTTTCTCTTTCAGGAGATTAAACAAAAATCTTGTCCACATTAAGTAAAATCCAACTGACAAAAAGGGAATCGGAACCTTAAATCTCTTATAAATTAAAAGATTTTATCAAATCTAACAAAACCAACATAAAATTATAGATTAGATAATATTGATCAGAAACCAACATGTAAATTGAATCTTTATTTTCGAATAACAATTAGTATTAAAAACTCGTATATATCCTTCCATTATTTACAAGAAGATTTGAATGGCTAAATTAAAAATAGTGAAAGAGAAGAGTACTACTACTTACATAAGTATTTAGCTGCCTGACAAAGCTAGAGAAATTGTTGTGCTTAAAGTATCTGGGTAAAAGACTCGTAGCAAACTTATTGGGATCCCAAACAACAAAGCTGTTACTCCCAACACTCCAAGAAACTATATGATTAGAAGATGGGTCGTCTACGAATTCATACGTCTTTGATAGAAATGGCGGAGGACCCACCTCATGAAGTCCTTCTAGTGGTTGAGGAATATCTACTGGCGGTGCTTCTGAATAAGAAGAACTACCTCCTGGAAACTCCTCCTTTACTTGGCCTCGTGGGTTCATTTTTCAGATGATAAACTTTGATCCGGGGCACTCTTCTTATTTTCTTTGATAATATCAATATGATTTATTTTGTGGGTTTATGTTTTTCCTTCCTTTTCTTGTAAAAGCTTACAAAATGATTTCATTGGTAGGGAAAAAAAAGAAGAAGGCTTGCAGCTAAATTGTTTTGTAGGTTTAAAGAGAAAATTGCATTTTAAGATCGATGGTTGTTGAGTAGAGAGAGAGTTTTAGCAAATGGGTTTTTCAGAATGCAAGCCGAGGAGGAATACTAAACCGTAAGTTGGGTAGTGAAAATCCGTCAAAACAAATAAAACAAACAGATCAAGGACAAAGAAGTGATAAGCTGGTGGTTTTGGTGCGGAACGGTAAGGTTTCTTAAAGTAACAAACTATGGTTAAAGAAAAGGGGAAGAATTAGGGAGGTGCTGGTGACTGATTGTAGAGAGAGAAAGAAGAGGGACTGATCAGTAGAACAAATTGGGGAAAAAAATTACTAAGGGACTGCGTACCTGTTTTTCAAAAACATATATGGAGCTTTTTTTTAATGTTATTGGTTTTGGGATGATCTCATTCGTATAGAAAGAAATTAGAGAGAAAGATTAAAAAATTTACAAAATTATGTAGAATTTTTATGAGATCTATATATATAAATAAAATATTACATATATAAGTGTTAATTACATAGCAAATACACATCATAATATATTAAATGAGTACAATTAATAAAACAAACACATGTTAAGTTCAAGGTCGACCATTAATGGTTCGGACTGGTGGTCGTCCTTCAAAGTCCAAAGCTATTGTGCATAAGTAGGCTCATCCTTGTGGGCACGGGCACAAACTAGTCTTCCTAGGTTGACTCGTCTTATGACTCGAGCTGTAAATTAGATCAGACTCCAAGTCGATCCATACGTTTAAACATCAAATCTTTCTACTCTTTCACCTCAATTCTTCAACGGGGGTGAAAGAGTTGTAACTGGACAGCAAATTTGAAAAACTCGGCTCACCCTTAATAAATACTTGTCAATTAATTAGAGAGAGAAGATATGCAACTCTATATAAATAGGAGCCAAGGAGTCTATTCATTTCATAGTTTCCAAGATATCGAACAAAAATTGGAACAAAAACATTGTTATCATTTCAACTTACACCCTAAAGGTTCTCTGCTCGATGGTAGGAAAATCAGTACGACATTTCTTTTCAGGTCAATCACTAAATTCACTCCCCAATTTTACTTTGAAAATTTGTCCTTTGGTAACCTCTATTTTCTTGTACCTTACCATTTTGTATTTTGTAATATTTTATAGAGACCATGCATAGAGAGTTATCATCACGAGTTACTTGACATATAGTCCTACCCTCATGCTCCTCCTCTTAGGATAGCCCTCAATATTCCAACTTCTCGGGTCAGGCAGAAAGTGATACATAAGGGTCTACTAAATAAACGAGCACCTTAAGTGAAGAGGAGATATTTGAGCCTCCTCTTTCTATGTCTACATCTCACCCATAAACCACACCTACCATTAGATTGAACATGCCTCATACCAAGAGATCAGTCTCAAGTTCATAGATGAAAAAATTCAGGATGAAGATGACCAATGAACCCATAAGTGGTACCAAAGGTTGGGCGGCCAAGGTCAAATCCAGTGGCTTACCTCCTCAAGATGATGAGAGGCTATGGAAAATGTACGATATTCCTCCCTCAATTCAGATAATGATCCCCATGTCAGGTGTTTTTGATAGAGATTCATCTCCAACTAGGTGGGTAGCTTTTCATGAAAAGGTCTTGTGGGATCAAATTTCCATCGTACCCATTTATAAGGAAATTCTTAGCCATAACTCAACTCGTGCCTAGCCAAATGATGCCAAATGGGTAGAGGTACCTAATATGTCTCACCCTAATATACAGAGAGCTCGAGGTGGAGATGGAAATGCCCGAGTTCAATGAGGCATATGTATTGAAACAGAATCCCACAAATATGAGAAATGTTTACATATTAGTCAAACAAAATTGAGGCATAAATTTGATCATTCTTGAGAATGAAAAGAACTAGAATGAGTACTTATTTTATGTATCTAGTCGGTGGGAAACGTCAGGTAGTGACATGAGGCTAATGAGGAGCACTTTGGCTGACACTAAACTTGTGATAAGGAATATGGGTTCCATTATCATGACCTTGAGCCCCAATTCCAAACAAAGATTGGTTGATATCCATAACAATCTGCTCGAGAAGACAAGTAGAGGTAACTATTGAACACCTCACACTTTGTTGTGTGTGGGTTGATGAGGCAAGGCTTGGTGGATCTTCCCCATATGATAATTCATAAACCTCAGGCACCCAAAAGCATAAGACCCTTCCCACAGACTTTGGGGTGAGGTTTGAAGTTCTCCCTAGCGATGGTAAACTAGCCTTGAGCCTTCTTCAAATAACTTGTTGTTTATTTAGTCCGAGCCTTTGCAATCTAAAATCCCTCTTCTTCTTTTTTGTTTTTACAAAAACCATAGAGTTTTACGTTGATCCATGTTGTCTTAGCTTCAAAGTAGGGTCCCCAAATAGGGAATGAGCTCTAAAAAGGGCATAACTCCCTCCCAAGGGACGAGCTCATCCAAAGGAAAAAAGATGAGCAAGTCCTTGAGACCACTTACATACTTTCCAAAAAGTAGAAACACATGACCATTGATGAGCATGTACTCATGCCAACCCTTTTAAATGTCGTCCGGCCTACACCGGCATCCCTAGGTCACCACACTTCCATACCTGTTACCTTAAGCCAACAAACACCTACCATTTCTATGAGGGACTCAAAGAGGTGGAAAGGTGTTATTGGTGACCTCACTACAGAAGTTGAGGGAGTGGCCTTGTATAGGTATATGGAAGTAGAAAGGGTGGACCAGTAAGTGGACAACCTCTCATATATGGTACATGAGAAGTAGCTCGATGTCGTATGTGAGGATGTTGATTCTAGGGTCGTTCACAACAGACTCTTATACCATGTAAGTGTCATCCCGAGCTTCTACTTATTAAGCCCTAAGTTATATTTTTCTTACCTCGTATTATTTCTATTTTTTCATGCCCAGCTCCTTCATGGGCTTAATAGAGTTCAGGGTGTGGATAGGTTGAAATAAAACCTCATGATGGAAAAATAGAGCAATGTCAGGAAAAGAATGCTATATTGTTGATCAAGGCCAACAAGTGGGAGGGTGAGGCTATTAACAAGGAGGAGAAGCTGGCCAGGGCTATAAAAGAGTTGAATGAGAACTCGAGGCACTTTGAGATGCTTGGAGAGGCCCAGATAAAACTTGAGGCTGAGGTAGAAGCTTCTAAGAAAAAGCTTGATGATGTTAAAGACAAGTTTACCCGTGAGTAAGAAATGAAAAGATGCGAGCTCAATGATATGAATGAATAACTATCCTTGAGCATCAGGGTTAGGTATAACCCAGCCATGGACTTCATTAAGATAAAATCCAAACAGATGGGCCTTAGTACTATCAAATCCTCAATATCCTGGCCATCCCCATGTACTGGCCTACCCAAAATCAAGATAAGGATGACTAACAAGGCGTAGATTCTGGGGTGAGTGATGATGAACCAAAGATAGGAGATGAACAAGATGGAATTAGGGATCTTTGATTTTAGGGCAAGCCCGAGCCTCTATATTATGTATATATTTTTTTTTCAAAAGCTTGTCCTTTGTAATCCAATACACCTTATTAATGAAACTGGTTTTAAGAAAAGCTTATATTGTATATGTACTTCTATATTAATAGTATTTATTTATGATTTTGACATTTATCATCATAGTTGTCCTAATATCATTTCTTATATAAGGGGATTAGAGATGTTGTATTCCAGACATCCTTTTTTGTTTGAAGTAACTAAATTTTTTTACTCCATCTTTTTTTCTTGAACCTTATGGATTCTGATTGAGCTAACATACACTTAGCTTGAGTCTTAAAATTAAAGATCTGTAGACTTTACCAAGGTAGAGAAGTTAAAGGCTGAGCTAACTAGCCACAAGGATAAGCTTTTTCTTTATAAAGAGACCATAGTGATCTTGCTTCCTATAAGTAGCAGCTATCTTAAACCTAAGCTTGAGAGAGGAAGAACATGACTAAAATAGCTGGTCTGGTTGACAGGGAGTCCCATTGGGTGAAATTTTGGATGAAATGATCTAAATGAGTGTTCTTAAAGGTGATGGGTGTTGCTAAGGAATTGGAACATTCCATACTTAACTCAAACATAGCCTCCACCAAAGTAGGGGCCAATACTAGTAACAAAGTTGTCAAGATTTAGGCCAAGTTGTTTCCCTTAATAGAGGAGGCAAATGACCCAGACACTGGTCATGTAACCAAATGCCTTAAGAACTTGTAATATTTCAGAGGGCAAGCTCTCCGTTAATGACCTTTACAAGCTTTGTAAGCTTGAATAATAAAATTGTATTTTTAATAGGATGAACTTGTGAAACTTGATCAACAAAAATAGAACTGTAGCTTAACTCGGTCTATGATCGGGGTGATTAGCTCATGACATGTGACTATTATGGAAAGTTTTCTAGCTGGTGTATAACCAAGATGATCAACTCTATTAACATCATTTTTACCAGAGCACTCTACTTGTCTCCTAACTGAAGTGATAAGCTTATGACATGTAATTTTATAAGAGAGTGATCTACCTGATTTGTGACCAAGGTGATCAACTCTTTTAATATGTGTGTTAGAGTGCACTACCTTATCCTTGATCGAGATGATCAGCTTATGACATGTAGTTTTAAGGGAGAGTTCTATACTTAGTGTGTAACCAATGTGATCAACTCTCTCAACATCAATGCTAGAGTACTGATGAGTTCTTAAAAACACTAAAATTACAATGATTTAATGTAATTTAATTGATTAAATATATATATATATATATATATATTTGTATGATTTTATTATATTTTTATATAAATTTATCCTTTCAGAATCACATGTATTTTTATTATTTTTCAGGTATTTTCGTTCAAAAATAACTTAAAGACTTGAAGAAAAGTACTAGATGCAATACATCACAAATGTGTTGAGAAAATAAATGAGGAAAAGTTAAAAAGATGGAAAAATTAGATAAAATGGGTTAAAACGATCAAAAATGTCAAAAACGTAGAACTTTCGTGCTTACACACCCATTCACATCGAACTCTCGCAAATGCTAGGGATGGGCACAGGTACGGGCGGGGACGGTTTTTGCTATAACAGTCCTCGAACCGAATTATAAAATTTGTACCCGAAATCGCTCAAAAATCATTACGATTTGGGGATGATTTTTTACCCATGGGCCTTCATGAGGAGGTGAGGCCTTATCCTTCTTGGAAAAGGTGATTTCAAAAAAGAACATCCCTTTATCCAAATCATAGATCTGTGGTAAGCCATTCAAGTCACTAGCGTATCTTATACACAAGTTCCTAGAGGTCCCATTAGGGCAATGGTCCTCCATGTATGGTACGGATGGTCCTCCATGTATGGTATGGATGGTCCTCACATTATCCTCATTATGTGGGCTTGTCCTACTGCCAAGTGGAACAAGAAGCCTCAATATTTTGCATTTGGGTTGCCGATCGTCTCCTCTGCTATTTTTTTCCACGAGGTCCCCTAAATACCCCTGGCTAGTAAATATTCTATTTTCTTTTTCAAATGTTTGCAATCTTGTGTCTCACGGCCTATATCTTTATGAAAAGCACACCACTTAGTTGTGTCTCTAAAACGAGTCCTTGTTTTTAACAGCCACCTAACATTTTTCTCATCCTTCATCCTTAACACTACTTGATCTAGGCTTACTCTCAATCATGGACCCAATGACCTCCCCTAAAGTCCCCTATTCCCAAACCATTGGCCACTCACCCTGTGATTTGGCATGGCATGAAACATTTTCTCTTGTTAATCATTTTATCTTGGTGTGACCTATTTGGATTGACTCTCCTTTTTTCCTTCTCAAGTGCAGCTTCTACTACAACCATAACATAGGTTCATTTTCATATAATATTAAAAACATATATTTATTTACATAGTAAGAAAAATAAATATCTAGTTTTTTTAAAAATTGTTAAAAATGAAACTCTTTGTATAAAGGAATTATATCATATAATTAAATTAAAATCTTATTGTAAAATTTTTTATAATAATAATTTATATTGTATATTTTATGATTATTTTTATTTATGATTTTTTCATTTTCTTCTTCCGTGGATTAATCAGAAATGATTAGTTAAAGGTGCCGAGGAAGACAAGTACTAAAGAGATTTTTTTACCCTCTTCCATACTTTCTCCTTTTAGTAAGCCACTTGGAACTTCGCTGTTCTCCACCGCCTAAAACAATGCAATATATGCGGAAAGGGATTGGATCTGTCAATTTTTTTAATATAATATATTTTTCAACTAATCATTATCTTTTTTAAATTTTGTTTACAATCAAAATTTATTTAATACTATAAAATGATATAAATTATTGGATATATTTGTAAAAAGTGAGATTTAAAAATAGATAAAGATTTATAGAGAAAAAAATGAATAGACCCAAACCGTAGCGGTAGTTCATTGATTTGAATCTTAACCATATGTGATGCAAATATGGATAGCCAAAATTAATACCTATTTTCTTCTTTTTTGAAACCAAATAAATAGCCAAAATTAATACTTATTTTCTTCTTTTTTGAAACCTAATAAATTGATTCTGGCGTTAGGGCCTTGCGCACATGGCTACGTGTGTGTGCATGTAATATAGCACCTTGCGCACCTGGGTGGCCATTAGGCCTTTAGGTTACGTGTGTGCAATGCTTATAAAAGCCCACGCAAGGCCTCACTTAGTGACAATTTTGTTCATTGTTTTGTTTCATATTTCTAGGATGGAAGACATGCTTGACAAACTACAAGGATCCAATGTGTTTTCGAAGCTTGACCTTCATAGTGGGTACCATCAAATTCAAATTAGAAAGAGGATGAATGGAAGACACCTTTTAAGACTAAAGAAGGGTTGTACGAGTGGCTTGTCATCCCATTCGATTTGTGCAATGCTCCCAGCCTCTTCACGAGATTGATGCATCACATCTTGAAGTCTTTCAATGGAACTTGTGTGGTTGTGTACTTTGATGACATACTAGTCTATAGCAAAAACCATGAAGTGCATTTAAAGCATATACAAGTTGTCTTAGAGACACTAAGAGAGCTTAAGCTTTTCCTCAACCTTAAGAAATGTGAGTTTATAAATTCTCGACTCCTTTTCCTCAACCTTACATGACATTCAATCTTGGCCAACCCCTAAGTCAATGCATGAAGTTAGGAGCTTATATGGCTTAGCAAAGTTTTATAGGATATTTGTGAAGGATTTCAGCTTTATTATAACACCTATAACAAATTGTCTCAAGAAGGGGTAATTTAGGAGCTTATATGGCTTAGCAAAGTTTTATAGGATAGTTGTGAAGGATTTCAACTTTATTATAGCACCTATAACAAATTGTCTCAAGAAGGGGTAATTCAATTCGAGTAAAAAATAAGAAAGCAGTTTTGAACTCATTAAACATAAGCTATACACATCCCCAGTTTTTTCCCTGCCTAATCTTGACAAGGTATTTGAAGTTGAAACAAATGCATCAATGGTAGGTATTAGAGCTGTGTTTTCTTAGGCTAGTAAACCTATCAATTTCTTTAATGAAAAACTGAGTGAAGCATGCTATAAATGATCTACTTACGATCAAGAGATTTATATTATGATCCAATTTTTCAAACATTGAGAGTATTATCTCATTTTGAAATAATTCTTCCTCAATAGTGATCACTTACACTACTACAAAAATGGGCATTAAAGTCGATTAAAAACCGACTTTAAATTGAGTGACTTAAAATGTATAGTCGGTTCACCACGTGAATCGACTTTACACGTAGATTTTATGAATTTTTTTATTTTTATTCTCATTTTTCATATTCAATATTCAATATATATAGCATAAAAAAACTAAAATATAAATAATAATACAAATAATTAAAAATTTAAATATAATTAATTACTTGATAATTAAATTTATTACAAAAACAAATAATGTATATACAATACATATAGTTAACTTAAATTACAAATATATATATATATACAATACATATAGTTAACTTAAATTATAAATAAAATAATGTCGTCAAAGTGTAATTGGATTGTGCGAGCAAACTTAGTTGACTTAGAATCACCAGCATTATGACAAAGAAAGTAGACAAAAAATAGTTGATCCATATAACAATACATATTCCACTACATACATGAGCACATAAACATCCATCAAACAAATAGTCTAAACTTCAGAGACATACAAATGGAGAAATTAAATCATTATAAATATTGCCATCAAAAAGAGATTACCACAGTGACATCCGAGTGATATAATCCTTTCTATGAACTCATATCAGCACTTTATTAATCATTTGTTTATAAATATGAAGTTATCTGGAATCTCTGCTAGTATTTTTAATGTTATAATGAGCTCTAAATATGAAATCAAGTGTAACTCTGATTTCTTACTTGGCTTGTGTGAGTTTTGGTGCCCTTAAAAACGTATGGAACATGTTAATAGGCACCAAAACTCACACAAGCCAAGTAAGAAATCAGAGTTACACTTGATTTCATATTTAGAACTCATTATAACATTAAAAATACTAGCAGAGATTCCAGATAACTTCATATTTATAGACAAATGATTAATAAAGTGCTAATTGTTATCATAAGGAAAGTAGGCAAGAAAGATTAGATGTAGTTTGGGCCAAAAATAGGTCCATAAAACAATGCATTCTCCTAAATTCATGAGCATATAATCATCCATCAAACAAGGGACTTCAAACACATGAATAGAGAAATTAAATCATTAAAAAAATTACCGTTATGTTGTCATATACTATTCAAGATCATTAGAATCTTCTCTTGATTCTTCTTGTCATGATATAATTTGAACCATGTGTTCTACCCATTCATCTTGTAAATCATCAAAAAAATTCTAGTCATAGTTCATCTTGTTCCAACCAAAGAACTACATGTATTTAAAATCAAAATAAGAATGTAATTTCATTTATTTACAAAAAATAACTCAAATATGTTAAAAACATTTATGTATATGGGTAAAAGATATTACCACATCATCAATTGGATTTATGATATTTGTGATGATTTCGCTCATAAAATTCATGACATAATAACCACACATGACTCCATTATTTTGTTGTGGAACCTACAAAAAACAAGTGTACATGATTTTTCATATTCAAACATCTTTATTATTCAATTGTAAAATTAATAAAATTATTAATATTGGCTTGTACATACCATAACTTTTTTCCATATAAGCTTATGAGTTTTTTTAAGGGCAATTCCCCTAAACTTGTTCCACAACTTGCATGAAGTGCTAACGTGAAAGGATCATCAGTGTGACTTATCTTGGATAAATTTACAAGGGTAAATCCAAAATCATCTATTTTATATCCAACATTGATAATAAGTTCAAATGCATCCTGTAATGTTATTAAATATATATGAAGTTATAAATCATCATTAATATTTAAATAAAAAATTATTTTTGCAATTATGAAACAATGAACATCACTTACTCTATGTACGATTGTGCCTTATTATTATTTACCAAAATGATTCGGTGTGCTTTTTCCCATCGAGTGCGATCAATAAATAATTTCTTACTTCCACCAAGCATAGGGTTACCTACTTGGATCATGTGACGTTCTAAGAACAACTTATGCATAGCATTCCCAATTTTAGTGCAACCACTAAAGTATTCAGAACAAAACTCAATGGCCTCTTCAGCAATGTAGCATTCCACCATGCATCCTTCAGGTCGATTTCTATTATTAACATATTCTTTAAGGACTTGCATATATCTCTCAAAAGGATACATCCACCTTAAGTAAGTAGGACCATACAATTGAATCTCTCGAACTAAATGAACACACAAGTGAATCATTATATCGAAGAAAGAAGGAGGAAAATATTTTTCAATTAGACACAAAGTCTCTACAACATATTTATGTAAAGAATTTAACTCACCAATTGATATAGATTTCTTGCATATTGTATTGAAGAATGAACAAAGCCGAATTATTGATAATCGAACATGTTTTGGAAGAATTAATCTAATAGCAATTGGTAATAATTATTGCATTAAGATATGACAGTAATGTAATTTCAATCCATACAATTTCTTATCGGTGATAAACACAAAATTTCTGAAGTTGGATGAGTAACCATCAGGAACTTTCACACCCTCCAAACATTTACAAAACACATCTTTCTCTTTTGTTGACATTGTATATGATGCTGGTGGTAAGTATATTCGATTCTTATCATTTTCCACCCTTGGTTCCAATTCAGGTCGTATGCCTAGTTTCTTTAAATTCAATCTTGCTTTAATTCCATCCTTTGTTTTTCCAGGCATATTAAGTAAAGTACCAATCAAAGTCTCACATACATTTTTCTCAATGTGCATGACATCTAAGATGTGACGAATATGTAGGTCTTTCCAATAAGGTAATTCCCAAAATATTGATTTTTTTTCCAACAACCATGGTAAGTCGATTCAAACTCTTTTTCATTAGTTGACCTTTTTCGTTTCCCTACCTTAGTGAGTTTTTTTTCATCTTTCCATATCGTTTGAATGTCATACCATTCAATTGCCTTAATATCTCAATGCCTCACAAAGGTAGAGTTTCATGATCATGATCTTCTTCACCATCGAACGGTTTCTTTTGGTATCTAAACTTGTGTCTTGATGGAAAAAAATCTTCTATGTCTTCTATAAGACATCTTTCGTCCGTGAACAAGATAAGTTGTAGAAGTTCTATTACAACATATATGGCATCCCTTGTAACCTTTTGTTGCATGTCCTGATAAGTTTCCATAGGCAGGAAAATCATTAAGTGCTCATAAAATTACCCCTTTAAGTTAAAGTGTTCTTCTTTATGTGCATCGTAAACATTTACACCATCATTCCACAACATCTTTAAATCATCTATCAGAGGCTACAAATATACATCAATATCAACACCGGTTGTTTCGATCCTGAGATCAATAATGTTAGCATCATGAATTTTCTTTTCATACATAACCAGGGAGGAAGGTTGTATGTTACCATAATTACTGGCCAAAAACTATATCTACTACTGAGGGAACTATGTGGATTAATTCCATCAACAACAATGGCAAGACGAAGATTGTGCAGATCAAATGAAAATTGAGGAGATAAATTATCTACTACTTTCCAATTTGGAGAATCACAAGGATGACGTAGCACCACATCATTTGATCGATTATCTGAATCCCAAGTCAACATCTTTGATGTATCTTTACTATTGAACAACCTTTGAGAGCGAGGAATCGGAGGAAAGTACCAAAGAACCTTTGTAGGTACGTCTTTCTTATGTGTTTTCTCATTTGTACCATGCTTCCATCTCGATTCTTTACACATAGGACAATCATCTAATGTCTCATATTCTTTTCTATAAAGAATGAAATCATTTGGACAAGCGTGAATCTTATGATATTCCATGCCAAATCGACTAAGAGATTTCTTCACTTCATACATTGAAGATGACAATTCAATACCCTCAGGAACATATCGACTAGTAGATTTAGTAATTTTGTGAATCCTTTGTCAGAAAAACCATGTTTTGCCTTCACATTGTACAAATGAACCAATCCCGACATTTTAGTGTATTTTTTGTATTTTGGATACAACGGTTTTTCGGCATCTTCTATAAGTTTTTTAAAGGTTTCTGGATCATCCTCGCGTAATTCATCTTCTACACTATGAAACATATTTTCTGTCTGTACATTATGATAAGATGTATGTAATCCACTCACATTCTTATTTATTTTTTTCCCCATGAGTATCATCAATATTTTCTCCATGATAATACCAACATTTATAGCTCAAAAGAATACCATTACGGATAAGGTGATACTTAACCACGTCAAATTCATGAAATCGCTCATTTTTACATTTAACACATAGGCATCGAATCATACTTGTTCCAGTATTACTATTTTTACAAGCAAATTCCATGAAACTTTCAACTCTAGAAATATAGTCTTGCTCAATTCTACACTTTGACATCCAAGATTTGTCCATTTTCTATTAATGACATTAATTAAACATATTAATTAATTATGTATCCAATGAATATATTTCAAGTATTATTATATATAAATAACTTTGGGAAGGATAATAAGGTTAGAGTTGGGAATCAATATGTACTTAAAGGAGGAATGAAAATATAAAGTTACAAACAACCTCATTTCTATACAAATTAAAAAATAAGCAGCATGCTAACATGAATATATAAAAACCAATCACTTTGGTTAATTCTAATTTCTAAACATATTACTATCATAATTAAAAAGTAATATTAATTATACGTATATAACATTCTATAGAAGTAGGGACTAATATAGTAACATATTTAACATTTTAACACATAAGTAGCATATATAAATAAAAATAATAATACTAAGTTTTTAGTTATTATTTGATTTTTATTAATATATATATATTACTAAGCAGCATGCCAGCATGAATATATAAAAACCAATCATTTTGGTTGATTCTAATTTCTAAACATGTTACTATATCATAATTAAAAAGTAATATTAATTATACGTATATAACATTCTATAGAAGTAGGAGCTCCTATAGTAATAAGTCAAACATAATAACAAGAAAAATCAAAAATATACCTAAATCAAAAATTTATACAAAAAATAAAACAAACTGAATAATAAGATGCAAAATTAATAGAAATACTTACAAGAATGTTATTATGTTTGACTTATTATTATAGGAGCTCCTACTTCTATAGAATGTTATATACGTATAATTAATATTACTTTTTAATTATGATATAGTAACATGTTTAGAAATTAGAATTCACCAAAGTGATTGGTTTTTATATATTCATGCTGGCATGCTGCTTAGTAATATATAAGAAAATGATGTTTTGTAAATGAGAATAAGTGAAAAAATGGGTATAAAAAATTTGATTATTTCACTCAAAAAAATAGTAGATCTGAAAGATAATGAGAAGAGGAATATAACCCATAAAACAGCGTTGCAAATGGTGGTCGAAGGTGGTCGGAAATTGAGAAATAGGGTGGGTGTGAGCTTGGTTTTGGGAGAAAATGGAGAAGAGAAATGAAGATTTTTGGGTTTTTGCATAGAAAAAATGAGTCGAACGGATATATTACGTGGATAACGTCGGTTGACATGGCGAACCGATGCTACGCCCACGTTGGACGTAGCATCGATTGACGTAGAGAATCGACGCTACCCACGTGACTAGCGTCGGTTCGCCATATCAACCGACGCTATCCACGCAATTAATTTTTTTTTTTGTCAATTATTATTTTATTTAAACTATGCATATACATACTAAAGAAAAAGAAAAAATAATAATTTTACAATAATATTTAATTAAAACATATACACAAAATTAAATAAAGATATATTGTACGTACATATATAAATTTAAATATCCAAACAAATAAGCAAAATTATATAATTTTAAAAACTAATTATCTAAAAAAAAGAAAAAATATACTATTTATATCTAACTTAAATTCTAAAGAGTCAATTAAAATAATAATTAATGACCTAAAAAGTTTCAATTGTATTTACTTCATCCATTTTTTAATTTAAAAAATAGGGCATAGTGTCGGTTGAGGTGACAAACCGACGCTAGCCACGTGGGTAGCATCGGTTCTCCACATCAACTGACACTACGTCCAACGTGGATAGTATTGGTTCTACACTGAACCGACTTTACACAGTGACTTAAATATCCTTTTTTGTAGTAGTGGTTAGCACTCTAGTGAGTTAACTCCTAAATAGACATCTCTAGAGCACATACCTGATATATTATCTATCTAAAAAGGTTTACTTATGTATTCGAGCATAGAGAAGGGAAAATAAACAAAGTAGTAGATGCACTTAGAAGAAGCCATACCCTGTTTACTTAAAGCTAAAATTACCAATTTTGACACTCTTCCTGAGTTGTATGCCATAGATGAAGATTTTTCCATCGTATGGACTCAATGCATCAATCATGAACCTAGAAATGGTTTCCACCTATAATAGGGGTATATTTTCAAAGATAACATGCTATACATCCCTAAAACTAGTCTGAGAGACTACCTGATGCATGAACTTTATACTGGTGGACTCAGTGGTCATGCTGGAAGAGATAAGACCATACATTTGGTTGAAGATAGATACTATTGGCCTCACTTTTGAAGGGATGTGACCAGATTTTTGCAAAATTTCTACCTGTCAAAGAGCTAAGGTGAGGTAACAAAAACACTAGTCTTTACTCCCCTCTACAAGTTCGTACTACAATTTGGGATGACCTTAGCATAGATTTCATTATCGAGCTACCAGTTAGCAAGAGAATGGTATACTCTATCCTAGAGGTAGTGGACAAGTTCTCTAAGATGTCCTACTTGATACCCTACAAAAATATCCACGATGCCAACAGTATCGCCACTTTTTTATTTTGTGACATTGTTAAGTTGCATGGTATTCCCAAGACCATCACCTTTGATCACGATATGAAATTTATGAGCCATTTTTTGAGAGAACTATGGAGAAGGTTTGATACTTCTTTGAACTTTAGTAGCACATATCACCCTCAAACTAATGGACAAACTGTAGACCTCAGCTGAACCATAGGAAGCATGTTGAGGTTCCTAACTCATGAAAGACCTTGGGAGTGGGATGCATACCTTCCACAAGTTATGTTTGCTTGAAATAGCATCACAAGTAGGACCACTAACTATATGCCATTCTCTGTTGTGTACACCAATGTACCCAACTTTAGTGTTGATTTACAAGTCATACCTAGTCCAAAAAGTAAAGTTGCAAATGCTTGGTTTGTTGATTATGCCAAGTTCCATCAAGAAATTAAGGAACACATTGAAAAGATGAATGCGCAATACAAATTGTAAGTTGATCAACATCGTAGACTTGCACAATTTTAGAATAGGAAACTAGTTATGTACACCTCAACAAGCACTGAATATCACCAAGCACATGTTCCAAACTCCACTTCAAGAACTATGTTCCTTTTTGAATTGTTAAGAAAATCAATGACATTGGTTATATCACCGATCTTTTGGAAGATTGATCTATTTTTAGCACATTCAATATAGTGGATCTTCGCAAGTATTATCTCATCGATGCAACTGATGTTATTAAGTTGAATTCAAGGTTGAATTCTGTTGAAGGGAAGGACTATTATGTAGATATAGGGAGCCAAAATTAATATGTGTAATAGTAAAAATAAAATAAACAAATAAAAGAAAATAATAAAAATAATAATAGAAATACAAAGTAAATGAACATAATATAAATATAATATATGATACAAACAATTTATCTTAAAATAATTTAAGTTAAATAAATAATTATAACATGTTAATAAAATATATTATATTAAAGTTAAGTTATTATATTGAAATACTAAATAATAGTGGTTAATAAAAATAAAATAAAAATAAAAAAATACGTAAAAGTTACTAAATATATAAATTAAATAAATAAAAGGAAAGAGAAGAAAATAAAATTAAAATAAGTTTTTTTAAGATTATAAAATTTTCAAATGTTTTAAGATGTCTATAGATTTGTTTTAATTTTTTTATTTACAAATCTTTATGTTTTATTCAAAAATAAATTTATTATTTTTACTTTTTCTGATTTTCATAAAATTTTAAAATCTGTTTTTATTTAACATCTAAGCCAACTAATAAATGAGATTTTAATTTTAATATTTATTATTATTATTATTATTATTATTATTATTATTATTATTATTTTCATCTTAAATTTTTCAAATATTTTAAGGTTAATTTCTTTTTTAAAAAATATCCCAATCAGTTAATAAATAAGATATATATATTTAAATTTAAAATATCTAAATTCAATTAATAACTTAATTTGTTTTAGATTTTTTCTTATTTTTTTAGATTTGATTTTATATTTTAAAGTGAACTATTAAATGAGACATTTATTTTTTTCCAATTTAATTTTTTATTTTCAAAAGATTTTGGAAATATTTTTGAATTTTTTTAAATAAAAAAAAGTCACAAATATTTACAACAAAAAGGTTTTAAATATTTTTTATAATAAAAATGTAAAAATATTATTTCTCCCCACAGCACTAAAAATTTAATAATGCTAAATATCATCATCGACAATGGGACTAAAATACCTTGATGAATAAGATTACTTTTAAGGTCGGTCTAAAGAAGAATTACAGGATTTTAAAATAATGAAACAAAATTCTTAAAAATAAAAAATAAACCTAAACATCTTATCACAATTATTTGGGTTTTAAAATATCTAAACTATTAACATAAATTTAAGAATAGATTCAACAAACATGAAGCAAATAAATATTTAACATTTAATATAAAATTTATAGGATATATTAATTAATTAATCACAATTTTTAAATATGAATTAATTTATTAAAAATATAAATTGATATTACTTACTTTTTTTTGAATGAAAATATCCCAAGGTTGGGATCGATCTCGTTGTTAATAAAAACCAATTAATAGTATTAGGTTGGGATCACCAATTGATTATTATTAAATTATTATTTATTTTGAAGGAAATAACCAACCATCTAAATTATTGCTTAAATTCGAGTGCATAATTTAGACTCTTATTCAAGGCGTTAAAGTTGGTTTTAAGATTGATGTATCTCATAACTAACATTCAGATTTAAAATCTATTACGAAAAATGTTTTTCAATTTATTATTGAATAATAAATCATTGTAAAAAAAATCTTTGAAATAAAATAATAATTTTAAATAAGATCTGGATAATTAGATCCTAAATTTTACTATGAAAATATGTCATCAATATATTTTTTTGTAATAATTTTTATAAAATTCTTAAATAAAGAAATAAAAATCAATTTAAGTTATTAAAATATTTAGCTAAATTATTTTTTCATTAGCATAACATACCTAATATCCCATAGTATTTTTAGATAGACATACTTAAATTAAATAAATGATCATTAAATTAAATATAACATTTAGAAAGGTACATAAATTAATTCTGAAATAAAGAATACATTTAAAATTTATACCTCAAGCGTATCCTTCAAAATATAATATATGAGAGGGGAAGATAGGTTTTTATATGTGAGAAAATGATGCAAAAAGGAGATAAATGTGGATCCTATGGTCGCGCGCCATGGTACACATTTTCCAACACCGCAACTTGGTTTCAATCTAGTATGTGTTTTGAACACGATCCAAAGTAGTCGAGTCGCAGCACACATTAATCAAGATCATGACACACGTTAAACTATGTTTCTTTAACTCCTTTATTTCACCCCCTTTACAAGCTTGGTTTGTTCATATGTAAGACTTATATATGTTATCCTTGTATTCTTCTTGGTTCTAATTAAATGCTTTTAGTTACAATTCTTTAATTTTTTATCAATTGAATTATTTTTGAAGCCAAAAATGCCTAAAAAACAACAAACCATACCCATAATTTTGAAAAATATAGATTAATTTGCTAAAATAATAATAAAATTATGCAAATAGAAATTAATTTTTACATTAAAGTGCATATAAATCAAGTAATATTTTGTGTTTATCAAACAAGTATCAATATTGTCCAAGTGGGAGATTGTTAGGAAATCATATTTTCTATAATAAATTAGGCAACTTATCTTTTCAATCTTTAATTATATTAGCTATTTAGTTTAATGGCATAGAATTAAATAGTATAATTTTGACAAGCCCCTAGATTGTTAAAATTGATATGAAATGATTGAGTGTTTATCAATTTTTGCTTTATTAGGGGATTATAGGAACCCTAATTGAGCAATATGTAAAGAATTTTTCGGTTATGGTTCCTAATACACCAAATCATAAGATAATTTATTTTCTCTTTCTTATTCTGAAAGGTTGAGGCTAAGTAAGCACTTTTAGTTTTATTCTTGCACACAGTGAGATATAAGCTCACTAAGGGACCATTTGTCTTTCTGAGTGTTATAACTTACTTTGAATTTCCCAAAATATACATAAAGAGAGATCATAACCAAGTGCACGAGCAAGTACTTAGATAATTATAACTTAAATGACTTGAGTTTTGATGTGAGATGAGACATCACTATGATGTACTCCTTTGTGTTCCCTTTGCTCTTATGCTTCATCGCGACGCGTTTAGCCAAAAGTTAACTATTCATTCTTGGAAAAATATTAGTCAATTTCTTTCAAAAACTTCTTGGCGCTCTTGCTTTAAGTAATAGAGCCCTAAAATTCTTCTAAAATGGAACGTTTCATGATTATCATGCACATTCGGTTAGACCAATCCCACTTTTCAATTTTAACCACATTGAGATTTTTTAGAGCAGTAGTCGTTCAATCCAACCAAAATACAAGATCTAAATGCATACATCTGAGGACAATCTCTATAGTTTCTTTTCATATTTGAAGCTCATCTCACTTAGCATTGGGATGTTATTGTAAACAAGCATAATGACATCTAACAAGCATGTTATATAAATAAATAAAAAGATGAACAAATAATCTAAATTGGAGATCATCTTAAGATACCTAGCACAACATTAATTCTTAATCTTTGAACTAAAAAATTAACTGTAAGTGATATTCTTAGTACAATGATCAAATACTAACAAATAACTTTGTCAAACAATAACCTTTCTTTAGACCGACTGTTATTCAAGTAAAAATAAAAAAAATATCTTTATAATTTTCATGCATGTATTTATCATCATAGGCCTATTGTTATTTAACTAAATTGTATCTATCTTTGGTTTGAGCATAGTTAGTATAAATTATTGCGCATAAACATTTATGCATTTTTTTATTAAATTAATATTTATAATAGATATTACTTTGTCAATATGCTATTTTAATTAATTTAATTCAAAATATTCAACTAGCTAGAAAAAATAATAAAATAACCACAAAAAATACTACAGCTTCTATTCATGTGAACAAAGAAAAAAATAAAATAAAATTTATGGATCTATACATGCAAAACCATAAATTGAAGAAATTCATCCAAATATGCGAAAAGAAATTAACCATTCAATTAATAATAATAATAATAGGAAAGATAATAAATTTAACCACAAGAACAAGTTATTACATAAATCCAAAAGCCATTGTAAAAAAACTTTTTTTACCTTAACTTTCCAAATAACATGCTTTAATCCCAAATTAAAAAAATATTAAAACCATAAAATTCAAGGATTTTTACACGAAACATAGATATTCTATTCAAATACCATACGAATAGAGTAATCACAAATCCTAATTATCTAATAATGATTACTATTTTATATTATTTATTAGAATTAAATCATATTTAAAGCCATAAATATATTCTAGATGTAAACATGTTAGAGTAGAATACCAAAAATCATAGGATCTACATCATATTAGATTATTAAGAATTTATGGATTCAAGTGAGATACTTGAATTCATTATGAACGATCACCTACTATTGTAAAAATACTATAACAATTGATCACGAACGAATTAACATGAACAAAGAGGGTGGTTTGTGATCTTTTTCCACCAAATCACTTGACCTCCTTACCGTAACCGTCCATATTTATCAATTAGTATTCCCATAATTCTCTAATTAAACCAAAAGTTAATAACTATTCAATTAGTTAACATAAATTTTAACAATATAGGAGATTATTAAAATTAGATAACTTAATTTCAACCCAATAAATTTAATAGCTAATATAACTAAAGAAATAAAAGATATGTTAATTAATTTAGTATAGAAAACGTGATTTCCTAACATACAATACACAAGGAATTTAGTTCACATTCTTTCCGAAGGTCTTATTATCCTCACATCATTTTCTCAAAGTTTTATACTTTTCACTCAAATATTCACATTTTTTCACCAACTTTTCTTCACTCAAAGCTTTCGCATCCTCTTGGTATGTTTTGATAATTGCATTGTATTTCACCTTTCGGGTTCTTGTGTTTTCTTGGATTTTCTTCATTGTCATTGTTATATTTGTTCTTGAAAAATTATTTATAACAAACTATTGTACTTTTTTATCCAAAGAAAATACTAAATATTGAGAGAATCTTGCATGGAATACATGTATGCCTTTTTTTTAATGATTAAGTGATACTTTTGACGTGATTTAAACTCAGTAATTTGAAATGAGAAAAAATTAAATTTTACTTCAAAATCACTCGGTGAACTAGCTCGACTTAGATCGAAGTTCCATGCATCGTCCACAGAATAAGACTACCAACGATTCGGCATCCCACCACCTCATAAAAATCCTTATTAACATAAGCTAATTATGCCGTCTGCAGGTCCTCAATCTTCACGCGAAAGCCCTCGCAAACAAAGGAGACGCTCATTTCGACCACCCTGTCGAGGCCCGAGTAAGGGGGAAGGAACTTGTTAAGCCATAGAGTCTTGTTATTCCCGCCTGCTGCCCGCACCTCATTCATTTTCATGAATGTCGTAAGTGAAAGGTGTTATTAACATAAAGTTGTTTGATTTGCTAGAACATTGGTATTACCACATGGTTAAACTTCTCCATTGTAATTATTGATCATTTTATAAAAATGAAAGAAAAATGTAAAAAGTGTAGAGGAAATCAATGTGATTTGCATATAATATCTATGGCAAATAAGATTTTTCTAGCTATATTTAACCCATTATATTGAAGAAAATAATTTTCGTTGAAGTATGGATTTCTTTATTTGTAAGAACAGATATTCATTTAAAAAATAAAGAATTTAACAGCAGAAGGTTGTAGATTTAACAGATATTCTGGAAAATGGATTTAACGGTGAATGTGATCCATATATAATGGGCCTACTTTCCTACTTTCCTACTTTCCTAGCTTCCCGTTAAAAGGAATGTCATCAATTACGATATTAGAGTTATATTAACATTGAAGTGTATTGGAGCTTCGTAGAACCCTTTAGATAAATATATATATATATATATATATATATATAGTGGGGACTAGGGAGAAAAGGAAATATAGCTTAAAGTTTGAAGGAAAGTATATTATATAATACCAACAAACCAGACCTCTTCCCAACAAAAATAATAATAGGAATAGTAATAAAGCCCATCAAGTTTTGTTTTGTTAATTTTTTTCCCCGTTGAAATGGCACATCAAGTTGAATTATTATATTGTTGATACTTTAAGATTATGTCATTGAGTTAATTAATGTCCCATCAACTGATCTATATCCGTGATTGGCTTTAAGTGGACGATTCTAATATCTTCCGCAATGTTTTTTTTTTAATTAAAGACTTCGATCTGCACAAAGTTAAAACTTCAAAACAAGTTGTAGAACATTTTTGTTTTTAAATACAAATTCGTCCTTTTTGATAAAAGAGAGAGAATTGAAGCTTGTCCTGAATTTTTATATTATAATATCGATTTATAATTTTCAATGTAATCTTAAGTTTATTAACACGGTTATAAAAATTGAATTTTAAACAAAGAGACAATAAATTATTATGTTAATAGAGACAATACTCTTTTACAATACTCTTTTAAAGATGAAAGATTAGGTTAAATTAGATTTCTATAACCTCAATTTTTTATAAAATTATAACAAAATGATATATATATTGTCTCGTTATATTTAAACTATAATTATATATATTTTAATTAATTATATTTTCAATATAAATTATAATATTATATTAAAATTAAGAATATAATTATATTTAAAAATTTATATACTAAAATATAATAAAAACTTATAAATTAATTAATTAAAGTCTTCTAAATTATGAAATAAATTCAAAAAATTTACAAATAACATTAGTAATCAAAACATAACGTTACTTTTATAACCAGCTACAAAAACGAGGGCATCAAAGTTGCGTACCTCGTAATCAATGAACTCTATGATACTTTCATTTCCCTATGGCCTTACATAAAGCTATCTTCTTTCACCAAGGAGACTACCATGCTAAATTGAGGAAATTTGTTCTTCGTGCCTTTATGCCTGAAGCCATCAAATATAGTCTTTGCAGTTAAAACTATAGCTAAAGAAGTTCTCCAGTCTTGGGAAAGTCAGTTGATCAACACCTACCAAGAAATGAAAATGGTGAGTACAAAGCAAAACAGAGTGAAACAGAGCTACCCTGAACTTTTTTACCTATATAACATCAATTAGTAATTTGAGTAATTTTTGTTTGTCCAGTTCACTTTCAATGTTGCACTACTTTTCATATTTGACAAAGACGAATATCTCTACAGAAAAGATCTGAAACGATGCTACTACATTCTTGAAAACGGATACAATTCAATGCTCATTAATCTTCCAGACACACTATTCCACAAATCCATGAAAGTAAGAAAAGACCTAGCTTAGATCTTGGCCAAAATTCTCTATACCAGGAGGCAAATGACTCATGACCATAACGACCTGCTTGGATATTTTATGGGTGATAAAATCCTCATCGACGAACAAATCGCCGACAACATCATCGGTGTAATCTTTGTTGCCCGTGACACAACTGCCAGTGTTCTAACATGGATTCTTAAATTCCTCGACGAAAGCCCATGTTTTTCCAGAGAGGTTCTTAAGCTGAAAAATTACATGTGTAGTAAATAGGAGAATAATTTTAGCAATGATCAATCGCATTAACGAGAAGATGTTTCCAGATCAATGATCAATCAAATTACATGTGTAATAAACAGGAGAACAATTTCAGCATAACACGAAATAGAACAACAAAGAAGACGTACTATGACATATAAATGAACAAAAACATGTTTGCTAAGAATAGGACCAGAACATCAAAGTTGCTAAAAGTGCAACTATTGCAGTTTGCAATGTGGGGCAAGGTCCGTGGTAATTAGGGGTGTCCATAAAACGGATCGTACCGAACCAAATCATAAAATCGGATCGAACTAGACCAAAATCGAACAGTTTTACTAATCAAACGGTCCGGTCCGGTTTGTAATAATTTCAAATCGTTCGAATCGGACCGGATCGGACCGGTTTAATAATATATTAAAAATTTCACATTATTCTTCATTAAATTATAAAAAAAATCGGATCAAATTAGGAACCAAACCAGACCAAACCCTTTTATAAATCAAACGGTCCGGTCCGGTTTTTATTTCTTAAAACCGTTTCAAACGGTCCGGTCCGATCCGAGTAATATGAACAGTCCGGTTTGGTTAAATTTTTTATAGAAAAAACCGGACCAGACCGGACCATGGACACCCCTAGTGGTAACACCCGAGTCTATTAACATACTCTCCTCTTTCTTAGTGAAGTGTGAAACCATAAAACCCTAAATTAGCTTGCAATCATCAACTTACATTTGAGAAATATAATGCAAGAAACTAACCTTTGCAGACTTCTGACTCCTTAGCTTAAAAAAATTAGAAATGATTTTAAAGTAGTTTGTGTCGTTTAAGAGTATCTGCCATAATTTATTGAATGGCCAAGCATACCAATTATCATGTTACTCTCTACCTTATAGTTCATGGAGAGTGAATGAAGCATGATGATATCGTCCAAATATGACATGACTAATTTATGGGATATAGTGCATGAAAAGTATGAATTACAAATATCATAAAAGTAATCATAATTCGTACATAACATGTTTGCATGAAGGAAAGCTAATATATATATATTGGTTATAGGTATTTAACATGTAGATGTAGTTGAATGGTAAGGTCTACGGGTAAGTAGCAAACTGTAAATAAGCCATAATGATAATTGATGTATAGAAAAGTTAGGAAATGGAGAGCAAGAACTTACAAAAGGTAGAAGGTTATCAATTCTTACACATGAATTCAAAATCATCTCATGCAACCGTTGACCTGTAATGGAGAACAACACAGATAAAAAGGATATTGGCAATTAACATAATCTAAGAGACTATAGATAGTCAAATAATTAAGACAGCTAGAAGAAAATGTCCAAAGAGCATATCAATGCATCATCTCCTCTATCTACTCCTGAGGTGGAAGTAATATTTGCCTCTGCCTTCACTTGTTTGTCTTTCGGTGTACTTTTGCACTAATTTTTGTAGTGCCCGATTCTCCCACAATTCCAACACTCGATAGTCTTCGAGCTATGGGAATTATTAGGATTCCTAGATTCGGACCTCCTGTTCTTTGATCTACCTTGGTAGTATGTTCTACCATGTCCATTTCCTCTGGTTGAATCTCTTCTTCTCGACCCTGTATGCAAAAATGAAGAAGTTGATGATTCATCTGACTTTCTACGTCAGATCTCTTCATGAGAACGAGATCACGAACATCGTCAAATTTCAACTTATTGCTTCCTGACGTGACAGTAGCATTCCAATTTTCTGGTAAAGAAGACAAAAGTATCAATTCTCGTACTTCTTCATCGAATTCAATTTCCACCGAACTCAACTAGATTGTGACTGTGTTGAGTTCATTGAGATGTTGAGCTACCCATACGCCTTCTTTCATCCACAAATTGAACAAACACCTCATCAAGTGCACTTTGTTTGAGGCTGATAGCTTCTCATACATATTGGAGAGAGCTACCATAAGACCCGCCGTGGTCTTTTTCCTTGCTATATTGAAAGAAAAATTATGAGATAGAGTCAATCGAATAACTTTGAGGGCTTGTTTGTCTAGAAGATTTCAATCTTCTTCCTTCATAGCCTCTGGCTTCTTTCTTGAGAGTTGTTGATATAGATTTATTTGATACAAATAATCCTCTATCTGTATTTTCCAAAACCCAAAATCTGTGCCATTGAATTTCTCGAGTTTCACCCTTCCTTCATCTGCGGCCATTGCTCCCACTCAAATCTGGCTTCCTTCGGATCATTTCTAACTATTTCTACAAACCACCGTATATTAGAACACCTCCATCAATGGAAAAATATTGTAAACAAAATTTCACTATTCATGTGAATAGTGACCTTGTAGGAAATTGGCGGAAATCACCACCAAAAGCTCTAATACCAGTTGTTGAGAAATTACGCAAATTTCTGATAAACTAGATTTATGAGAAAACAAGAATAGAAAAATATTTCACTAGCCAATTGCCCTACTCAGATTAAGTTCTTTCTTAGGTTGGGAATATGCTTGACATCCTTCAGTTCCCAAACAGACCCGTTCAACTTAATCTTCACTACATCTTTGCCAATAATAGCACATGGTTGATCATCACCAAGATATACCTTTCCAAGGTTTTCGGGGACATATTTCTTGAAGAATTCTTTCTGTGAAGTAACATGGAATGATGCTTCAGAGTCTAACACCCAATAACACACAAATTTGATAACGGAGTTTGACCAATCTTGCTTATGTCTCCGGACCTGCAACAGATATTTTTACTAAAAGGAAAGAAATTACACAAGGTGTTTACAACACTCACAACTCACAACCCATAACCCAATTACACCCAAGAAAATTACTCTCAATTTTCTCTTACAAAAGCTTTTCTCTCAATTGGAATGAATACTTGGATGATTAATTCATTACAATTACACATCTATTTATAGGAAAATTCATTCCTTGAATTACTCCTTAAATTAATGATTCCTTAAATTTCTCATTGAATTAAGCTCCTTGTTTTGCTCCATGAATTGCTCCATGTTTTGTTCCTTGTTTTGCTCCATATTTTGCTCCATGTTTTATTCCTTAATTTACTCCTTAAATTAAGGAGCTTTTATAGCAATCTCCAACAACATCCATCTTAGAAGATACACTAGATAAACCTATCTTTTGGCCACATCAGCAAGCTCTTTGGCCTGTTGTTTATTCAGATAACTCTGTGTAAAAGCAAATCACAATCTTGACAACAAAGATTAAAAGCATATTTTGTTTCCTTTTTCTAAATCCATTCTCTCTTCCAAACATTCCACACTTAAATCTCTTTTTGTCCATGGTGAAATAGAAAAAAAGGTAGATTAACAGCATCCCTAAGTTGCACACAAGTAAAGGTAAATGTTACATTTGTGTTTTCTCACGAAAATAAAATAAGAAACAACATTGAAATGGAAAGGGGAATAAATAACAAGCAAATAAATAAAATCATCAAAGAGATGGTATCGAGATAACCTTGTCAACTCAGCCACGAATTTTAACATGAAATAAAAACTCAAAAGTAGAAGTGAACGATAACTAACCAATTAAAGCAGAGAGAAGTGATGGAATTAGTGAGTAGTTTTGTAGGTCCCAATTGAGAATTAAACAGTCTTTTGATACAGAAAATTTCATGGCCATGGAAGGATTTGGGGGAGAGAGAAAGAGATGCAGACGGTAGATGCAGAGACAAGGACGACGACACACGTAGAGCCACAAAAAGGATGAATTCTGAATCCAATATTAGAAATGTTCATTTATATATCCTGCACATAAATCCTGAAAATATTTCGATGACAAGGGGGTGAAAATAAAAAAAGAGAGGAAAAAACAAAAAAAAAGAGAAAAAGAAAAAAAATGGGAGAGCAAAAGAAAAAAAATGGGAGAGCAAAAGAAAAAAAATGGGAGAGAAAAAGGAAAAATATTGATAGAAAAATTTCGTAAGTGGTGTAAAAGAGAGAAAATATATGAAATTAAATTAATAGAGAAATGAAAAAATTGTAAAATAATTTTTTTTATTTTTTTAAATGAATAATACACATAATATATTATTTGATTTCGGTTTTAAAAAGAATGAAAACTCTATTATTTTAATTAGATAATGATCATTTAATAATTGTAACTATATAAGTTTGTTTATATTTAAGTAATTTTTGTAGTTTAATGTATGGTCATATTTATAATAAAAATCGAGGTTATATGTATATACTATAGCTTTAGTTTTTATTAGATCATGATCAAAACCCTATGACCTCACTTTTAAAAGATTGAGGCTAAATTTTCAAGACCAAAAATCATTATTTTAGTAGTGGGTCTATTTGTGATTTAAGAAAAGTTATTTAAAATGAAGTAATTTGTTTAAAAAATAGTTTAAAAAGAAATATGTGGATGTTTGATATAAAATTGGTACTAGTTTAGAATGACAATTTAGTAGATAAGCATGCATCCTAAGCTGCATGTTCTTTTGGAATTGCTTCTCATTTTGATTAAAAATGATTTCTAATGTCATAAAGCACTTCTTTATATGTTTAATAATCTCATTTAGAAATTCTAATTCTAAAATTTTGATAAGCAGTATTAATATTTTTAGAAGAAGTAATAATAATTTTTAAGGGAAAATCTTTTGGATGCATATTTACTTAAGTGCCACTTAAAAACACTTTTAATATTTTTATCCAAAACACCTATGATACAATTAGGAGGAGCTTCGATAGCATATTAGAACTTAGAAAGACTCGGGTAACATGGTGATATTAGATATTGTTTTTGTATCCGTAGGTGGAAATTGTATTGGATAGTTGAAAATATGAGTCATATGAAGAAACTTGGATGAAAGATACACAAGGTCTATTTATAGTTGTTGGAGGTTATTAATTCTTCTTCTTGATTAATCCATATATTTTTTATTTAATATTCTAAAATATCCTCTAAGGTATGTTTATCTACAAATCTAGGTTTTTCTAAAGTAAATAAATTTAAATATTATCTATAGACAATCTAGAACTTTCTTCAAATATGTTTCTTTAAGCTTCTTCAATACTTCTTCTATTTTCCTTATTGTTCTAAAACACATATCAAATTCCATCACTCTTCCTTGATTGACATTCTAGAAGTGTTCAATTTGAATCTTGTAGTTTGCTACTATTCAACCTTGTGCAACCTTTTTGGGTTTTTCGATTCTATTTTATGATGCACATGTCGTCATCGTCTTGTAGAGACAATTCTTTGTCTTTGTTGGTTATGCCTTTGCCTCGTAGCATTATGATTATTAGAATTCATTGTTTACGACTCCTCCAAAGAGTAGCTATCTTAGATCTTCTTCTTCGAGGACATAAAGTTTTATTCCTTTCACATCCTTCATGTTGAGCCTTGTCATTTCTTTAGCTTTATTGTGGTTGGGAATCATTTGATTCTTCTCAAAGCACTATTCTTTTTTAGCTATTTGTTGCTTGAGAATTTTTCTTGTTAATTATCAAACACCCTTTTTTCTTATGCAGTACTTAGAAACTTTGGTTGATTGTTTTTTCAAGCGCTCTCTCTTTAGTTATATAGTGCATGGGAACTTATACTACTGTTCTCATTAAGCACTTTCTATTTTAGTTATGTAGTGCTGTGTACCTTTGTTAATTCTCTTAGTTATATGGTGCTTTGGGAATTTATATTGATTCTCATTAATCACTTTCCATTTTAGTTATCTAGTGCTTGTTGATTCTTATGAAGCATTATGAGGCTCTCATACTAATTTAGAATTTATAGGAGCTTTGATAGAATGATAAAACATACAAAATATTGGTACGTAGTACGGTGGTATTTGATATAGTTTAAATTTTTTTTAATAACCAAAAAGTTTATTTTTTAAAAAAAAATTAGAAAAAAATTACATATTACCAAATAACTTGTAGGTGATTTTTGTTTTTGTTATTTAAATTTTTTATCAAGTACATTAATGATTATTTCTACAAAAGAATCATAAATAATAAAATTATTTATTTAAATAAAAAATATAAATTAAAATCATTATAAAATATGATATTAGTTTTACTAAAAGCACAATTGTAAAAACAATCTTTCTCAAAATTTTCAAACAATTTCTGACGGAGATTATCAAATATCTTTAAAAATAAAGCTTGAGAAGCCAAAAAAAAATAAAAATAAAAAGCAGTTTCAAACTGAGCCATCATATCTAATTGCAAACCTAGTCATTTATTAAATAATTACTCACATTCAGAGCACGATCAGATGGGGATAAGTAGGGATAAAGGGGGCCATAGCCCCTTTGGGCCTTCATCAACTACGGTAGTATAATATTATTAATTCAAAACATGAATTATTAAAACATTGGAATATAGCGTTGTATATTTTTCCGTACATTTTGAATCCTTGCAAAAGATTTGGCCTGAAATTAGTTAGCCTACCTACACACAGGTACAGATTTGAATAGAGCATATAAAGGGACACGAGTCTCACTACTGAGAATTTTTTACTCTTTATTTTTTTTTTTAAAATGTGTGAAGTATTTTTACAAATATAACAGAATACAATAGTCATTGTTTCTGTCCTTGTCATTAAAAATCTTAAATCATTGGATTGTTTTATTTGTAAACTGTTAGATTATGATGTTCATTTTTGAAGTACTCTATGAAAAAAATATTGAGATACATTTTTAAAAAATTAGAGAATAAAGTAAAAAGGGAATTATTTTTTTGAAAATTATTTAAAAATATATCTCGAAAATAAGGAAAATTTGTGATAAAGATTGAATAGAAAATTTTAATATCAAGTAAATTTTATATACTATTCTAAAATCAATAATTAAAACAAGTTAATAGAATTACATAGAAAGTATATACTAATAAAAACTAATTAATATGGACTCTCATATAATAATGCAAGCCCAAAACCACCGTCAATACTATAATTCTCTATTCTTGTTATTAGCATATTATAATATTCCATCCACTTTCTAACTAAGCTTCCATATTATAAAACTACCAATTTTTACAAATCATATACAATCACTAGATTATTATATTTTTCTAAGAAATGATTAGTGGTATCAGAGCTCATTTTAAATTTCATTAGTGATATCAAAGCTCATTCTAAATTTCATCAATGGTATTGGAGCCTTGTTCGTTTTTTGTTAGACATAAGTTACCTTTTTCATATAACATAATGGCCGAAAATGCTATTTGTTCTCGCACTTTCATGCCAATTATATGTCCTATTGTACTCATTTCTGTGTGTTGGTTTCCTATATACAAAACATGATATCTATTTTTTTATTTAGTGTATTTGTTTTCCTCTGTGTAAGGTTGGCTACTACGGATCATTAATTCACACATACACATAGTTAGTACACTTTGTATGCAAACATGTTTATACACAAGACGAGATTGATTTTCATAATATGCATGCTAAGTTGGACGCTCCCTCACCAATATTGCCACTTGTGTTTTTGTTTCGTTTTTGGTACGGGTATTTATAAATAGTACTCGATAATTTTTGGAATGAAAAAATATATCTTTTTAGCATCTTCCCAACAAGTTCGCCATCACTCTCAAGGCCACCTTTGGCAAGGTGGTTGGTGAGGTGGTAGACAATGTTACAATTTGAGTTCTATAAATATCCCATTAATTTCTTTTGTTCCTTACCCATTGTTTAAGAGTCAAAACTCTGTCAAAATGCATATATATATATATATATATGGAAAATTATTTTGTAGAGCTTACATTTGAGAGTGGGTTTTTTTATGGTTAGTTATCAAATCATTATGTATGTGAGTACGTGGTTTGATTGTGTCTCTCATATGTAATTTGATATTTATAGTAGACTATTTGTCCCATGAGGTTAAGAGTAGTTACACGTCTAGTTACTGATTAGTGAATTCTAATCACACTACATTGGGTGGTATTTTTTGTGAAGGATAGCTGAATTCATGTGTTGAATCAAACACTTGTGGAAGCAACATGTAAAGAGTAATTGCAAGAAGTTCAGATGGAGGTCATGATTGATAGAGATAATAGTAATTTTATTATCTATTAGAGTTGTAACTTTTTTATTATTAGTGAATTATTTGTTGTTGAGTGGCTGCCTTAAGCAACTCGAGGATGTTACTATATAAATATGGTATCTATATGGGTTCACCTTATTACATTGCTGCTTGTGCATGATCCATCATTGTGTTAGTATAATCTAAGTTTAAGGTGTGTATATTACAATATATTGTAGCTTAAACTATGATTAAAAAATATTTATTGTTTCTTACATTCTACTTGATTTATAATATCTACTATCAAATGATATCTACTTATCTAATATTTTATTACTTGTTTTTTCACTGCATTTCTTATTTGTACGAGTTATGATTGAGTCATTAAGGAGTCTTTATCTTTTTACCTTTTTAGTGTACCAAGTCATAGACTCTTTCCATTGGTATCAATGCATGTGCACCCTTTGGGCTTAACTAATCCAGTGTTGACTCTATTAACTCGCTTAGTTACACACATAATTTCTCTCTGATGGAGTAAGAACAATGAGGTAATGTAGGTAGATCTCAACTTTTCAATAGGTAGAACTATGCTTATTGAAAATCTCAAATGAGGGTCTTTTTGCAATACCAAGGAGACTACATTTGGCCTCTTATAGAAAATAGTTGCGCTTACCCAATTAAAACCTACTCGATAACTCCTTGATTCCTAAATCAATCATATATAGAGTGGACAAAGAAAGAAAGTGAGGAATCTGAATGGAACAGTAAGTGTGTAAATGCTAATATCAGGGCTATGTCGCCTCATAAGTATAGAAGGATACAGAGCTGTACTATCTCTAAATAAGCATATTCTAGAGGCAACTCATGAAGCAACTTCTGCTATAATGATATCTAGAATTCTAAAGTTAAATAGAGATTTTAAACTATGTATCATGCAAGAGAATGAAACCTTTAACAAATTCTATGCATATTTTTCCAATTTTGTCAACTGTTCCTACAACTTACGTATACCTATTAGGGAGGAAAAATAGATTGAGAAAATCATCGTTAACCTACCCTATTGATTTCATGCCAAAGTCACCGTGCTTGAGTCCATGTATAAGCCTAATGAAATTTTTAATGTGTTAGTTGATGATTTATAAGTCATCAAACTTCATCACTTGTTGCCTAAACAAGGTCAAAATGCTGACGAGAAAAGGGAAGAATTTGGCACTCAAGAATGCTAAGGAAAATGGTCCAATGTTGGCACAAATACTACTTCTATTGGGTAAGAATCTAACCCCTATGAGGAGGAAATCACCTTCCTTGCCCATAGTTTTACTATATTTTTTATAAAGAAGAAACCAACATTTGGGTTTACTAGAAAAGATACATCCAATTCCAAAGCCTCAATTTCTACTAAAGTTAATAAAGACTCAAAAAATGAATTTGAGAAGTTGAGCAAAAGAGACTTGAATAAATTTAGAAGCTTTGAATGTGGGAAGCTAGGTATCATTGCTACAAGGTGTTTTCAAAAACAAAATTGCACAAAAAAGTGTGTTATGAAATTTAAGGTGACTATTTTTTATACCAATAGTGATAATGTAGATGACACTAATTTTCTAGCCTTTGTTGCCTCTAGTAGTGCCATTGATCCTCTGATTGTTGTCTTAAAAGTTAAAGAGGAAACTATTGAATATGTCGATGATGATGAGCAAGGTGAATTACTTAACTCATACTATACTCTCTTGTTGGATCATATGAAGTCTAGAAAGGATAAAAGAAAGGATATGAAAAGCCTTGAAGAAAAGGAACACGAGATCAGCATGTAGAAGAAAATACCAGAGGAAAGGAAGTCCTCTATTGATGGATAAAAACATTCTTACAAGAAGGTGTGAGGTCATTCAAAAGAGATATGATGATTTGTTGATCAAGTTTAATGCAAATCATGAGGAAGTTAAAAAATATTGAGGAATAGTTAAAGGTTTGTACCTTGGGCAAACCTACACAGTTATTTGTTAATCTTGATCCATCTTTTGATCAAAGTGCCAAGATTGAAAAATTAAAAAAGAAAATTATAGAGTGAAAAGGAATATCTAGATTATTGCTTACCGAAAAGGAAGTTGAGGTTCAATAACCAGAAGAGAAAGTTGGATTTTTAAGAATTATGCAATGTATCTTCAAAAATTCCTTAATAAAAAGAAAGAGTTGATTAAAAAGGTAGCTCACTCTACCTCTGCTACCAACAAGATAATAATTAGGTGAAAGAAGCTGAATGAAATCCTCATCAATAGGAAGATATTTGGTGAGAAATGTGGAATTGGTTATGATGAAGGGATTTCTACCTTAACAATGGGTACTACTAGGTTGGTAAAGTCAACCAATCAAGAGGCAAAATTGAAATCTGGTGCTATAGACCCAAAAGTTAAGTCGGTTGTGTCATTTAAAATTGTTTCCTATAGCAAGGTGAACCATTAACCTAATGCTAACAATTCTCGTCACTCTAGTAGTGGCCTACTACCTTTACCCACTATTATTCCCACTTGTCACCACTTTGTTGAGCTTGGACATTTGAGACCACACATCAGGTTGACTAGAATCCACTTTTAGTGTCTCTTGAGACAAAGTCTAGGTGCTACTTGATTAGAAGGAGGATTTAGGCTATTCTTGAATTGTTTGATCTTTCTTGCCACCAATGTTTTCTTATCCTCTATTTCTCTTCTTTGAGAAATTATGTTATCTCTTCATTTTTTTGCACTTAAATACTAGCTTAGCCTAAATATATGTTCCCATTTACCTTATCCACAGTTTGATTAAGCATTTGTTTTATCTATGTTATCCTATTGGTTTCAATCAACAAAAAAAGTGAAGAAGGGTAAAAATAGAATGTTATATACAAAAATGGGGAAGATGGAGAAAAGAAAAAAGAAAAATAAAGCATTTAGATTTCTTGGTTTAAAACAAAATGAATGAGGAAAGAAAAGAAAAGAAGAATGAAAAGATGATAAGTATGTTAAGGAAGTGTTCCATAAACATCTAAATTTTGTATACAACTTTCACAACTTCATTGGTTGAAGTTTGGAAAGTAAGAAGAGAAAAACCCATGGTTGAGGGTATAAGTGTCATAGTTATGAAATTATCTGGTTGATTTGATCAAAAAAGGTATGTTTATGCCTAAATGTCTTATCTCCCTACTTATATTTTATTCTATCATTAAAAACTTTGAAGGACCTATTGATTTCTTCTAGGCTGACACATACATTAGTGGAGAGAGTCTAATTCTGAACATATGAAGCTTGGTTCAACTTAAATCTATATTTTTTATGATTTTTTTTTCTTGTTTGCAAGGTGGAAATCCTAGTTCTATAAATACCCCTCATTTCTCTTATTCCTTAGGCCTTGTTAGCCAAAAGTCTGCCAAAATTCACACTAAGATTTATATTTATTTTCAAAATTATTTTGGATAGCTCACATTTGAGAGTGGGTTAGTTTGTGGTTAGTTATCAAATTGTTAATTGTGTGAGTAAATGGTTTGATTGTGTATCTCTTGTACTCAATTTGATATTTGTAATGGAGTATGTGTCGTGAGATTGAGAGTAGTTAAACTTCTAGTTACTGATTAGTTGTTTCTAATCACACAACATTGGGTGGCGTTGGTTATAGAAAATAGATGGGTTTGCATGTTAAACTAAACAGTTATGAAAGAAGCAAGTAAAGGGCTACAGTATGCAGTTTGGATGGAGGTCCTAGCTAATATAGGTAAAATTGGTTTTATTTTCTATCAGAGTTGTAACTTTTTTTTTTGTTAGTGAATTATTTGCTACTGAGTGGTAGTATTAAATAACTCGAGAATGTTACCATACATATACGATGTTTATGTGGGTTTATCTCATTGCATCACTTATTTTTCATTATCCTTTATTGTGTTAATATAATCTAAGTTTAAGGTGTGTATGTTACAACATACTAGAACTTGAACTCTAATTAGAAAGTGTTTATTGTTTCTTGTAATCTTCTTGTTTATAATATTTACTGTTAAAAGTTATCCGCCTACTTGACATTTTATTACTTGTATTTCTGCTGCATTTTCTATTTGTATGAGTTATGGTTGAGTCGTTAAGGAGTCTATATCTCCTTATCCTCGTAGTGTACCAGGTTGTAGACTCTTTCACCAATCATCCATGAAGAAAATTATGATTTTTGGACTATTAAAATAAGAATGTTTTTTCATTCTTAAGGTTTGTGGACTATTGTTAATTAGGGATATAATGTCCCGAATTTTACTACCAAGTTAAATGCGGCCTAAAATAATTAAGGATTTGATGGAGAAAATGAAAAAAAGAGTCTCTAACCCTATGGACTTTGCAACAAGCTTTGACAAGCGAAGCTTTTCCAAGAATTATGGGTGCCACTACCACTAAACATGCATGAGATATGTTGCAAGAGGAGTTTCAATGAAATGAAAAGGTACATGCTATCAAACTACAATATCTAAGTAGATTTTGAAAATATTAAATTGAAAAAAATGAGATTATAAAAGATTATTCAAGAATAAAATAAATAATTAATCAATTGGGAGCCTATAGAGAAAATATCTCTTAAAACAAAGTTATAGAAAAAAAACCCTTATTATTTATACAAAAAAATATGATACGATAATTACAATTATAGAGGAAATAAAGAATCTAAATACCTTAACAACTACCAAATTAATGGGCTATTTAGAACCATAAGAAAATCTTTGAAGTAGACATGATGAGGATTGCATAGAGAGTTCCTTTCAATCAAACGTTAATATATAATATCAAAAATTTAATGAAGGTAGGAGAAAATTTATAGAAAATTATAAAAACATATATATTCAAGAAAATGCAATTAAAAAATGCCACTTAGAGGAATATTGCTGGTGATCAAGGGAAAATCTAAATGACAACATTGAAAAAGTTTAGGTATATAGTTAAAACTTATTAGCTTTGAAAGCTTGTTTAGTTACAGATCGAATTAGGTAAAGGGGGTGAACATATAATTAACAAAAATATTTCAAATTAAAATTCACAAATGATCAAACATGAAATCACATATAAATAAAATAATACGAAAAGATAAATTGTCATACCATATTTTTAGGTAGAAACAAACATTGACCTAAAAGGAAAACCATAGGTCCAACAGACCCCGTAGCTGATGAGTTGTAAGACCGGCATTACAAATACCAATCTTGTGAAATATTTTGTGGTTTTATTATTTATAAAACTCCTACAAGGGCACAAATAATTTTATAGAAATGATAAGTATACTCCCAAGGTCAATCTAAGAAAGGAATATATGTGGCTTTTAATTTATTATTCAAAATCTTGAAAAACGAAATTAAATCTTATAAACATAGATATAGATTCAATAAACAATAAAACAAATTTTGTCATTCATAATAGTGTATTTTTTAAGGATATAATAATTAAGTTAATTATGTTTGTTCATATTATTTAGGTTATTAAAGATATAAATTGATATTTGTTGATTTTTTCTTTTTGTTATGAAAGTGTCCTTAGGCGGAGCCCAAATTATTTTGTTTAATATTTTAACTAACTAATATCCTTGGGTAGGGCCTATTAATTAATTAAATATTAAATTTTAGCTTTACTTATAAAAAAAATAGCAAACCATCTAATCATAGCTTTAGGAAGAGTCAAATAATTAGACTTTATTCAAGGTGTCTAAATTAAACCTAAGAATTTAATTATCCAAGTACTAACTTTCAAGTTTTAAAACCATTATTCAAAATATGTCGTCAATATATTTTTGAATAATAGTTTTTATAAAAAAAATTGAAATAGAGTTTCACTCTAACTATCAGGCGATTGTACCAACAAATAAAAGAGTACTACTCTAAATCAGATGGGATAATTACACCTTAAAATCTAATTTTCATATTTAAGTTTGTAATGAAAAATAATGCATTTCTCTCTAGCTAACATCCTTAATATAGAATCTTGAATAAAAATAAAATCAATTTATTTTATGGAAATGTTTTAACTATTTAATATTTCGCAAGCATAACAACGTCATAATTATATCATATTTACAAACAGCTAGTCATATTAAATTTAATCACAGATAAATTAAATATAACATATAAGAATAAAATATAAAAGATAACTGTAAAGAATCCATTAAAATAATACCTTAAAAGAATCCTTATAATAGTTTGATGTTAATTCTGTTGCTGAAAAACCTGCAACATGATTTGCATCTCTGCTTATTGAATCAAAAACTAAAACAAATCTATAAAAACATAACTAGTTCTTCTCAAAAAGAGAAGAACTTAAAAACTAAAAACTAAAAAAATGAAAACTTTCTAGGGAGAGAAAGTAGTTTATTTGGACATGTTTGGATAGGTTGGCATGCGTATGGGGTGAAACAATCTTGGTAGATGGGCGATGGCTTGCGCTGGCGTTCGTGGAACATGGTGAGGAGTGTGCTGGAACACGTGAAAGTTAGATCATATAGGATGTTATGAACGAGACTCGGTGCAGAAGGACTGCTACGTGCGGGACTCAGTGCGGATGGGCTGGTGCGTGTAGGACTCGGCAAGAATAGGTGGTTGTGTGTGGGTACTTGGGGGACTCAACACGATGGGCGACTATATACACTGGTATGCACGGGACTAGGTAGGGATGGGCTACTATCTAAACATGTGAAATACAATAAAAATACTTGTGATTCCGGAAAGAAAAATTTACATAAAAATATGATAAAACCATACAAATATAAATCTATTTAATAAATTAAAGTACATTAATTCATGGTAATTTTAGTGATTTTTAAGTACTCATCCGTAGCTATCCATTATGAAAATAATCTTCGATTATAAGGCTAAGATTTAAACTATTCACCTGAATAATGCCCCCAAGTAACCTATTTACAAACCTTTATTTTCTTTCATGTTATCAACAAGTAAGGTGTTCGGATCTATATCAACGTTTTGATAAACTCAAGTCACATGAGTTATGGAACCTGTTCCACTTGCACCTGAAAAAATTGCACAATAACACAAGTGTAATATGCGTCTAAATAAGGTGTCCAAAAACTGGGCCAAACCGGCTTAAACTAAAAAACCGGGCTAGTCTAGTATATATGAAGTAAAATAAAATTTCAAATGGTCTGGTTTGATTATAAAAAATTATAAACTGGTCAGACCGGACCGGATTTATTTTAATAAATAATTAAAAAGTTTTTAATTATGCAACGTATATATAAATCGTAACTTTACCCTCTTTCATTCATCCTCTATGATTGTGAGTGTGAAGTGCGAACCCTAACCAACTGACCGTAACAATATCCTCGTCGCCGTCACCTCTAACAGCAGCCAACCATCCTCGCATCGCCTCCACCACTAGCCAGCCGACCTCTCCTTGCATCGCCTCACGTCCTATCATCCATGGACGAAATAGGTATGTGGTGAGCTGACTGATATATATTTGAGTTTATGGACAAACTATTTCGTGTGACTTCTCCAAACATTCTCAGTGCAATTTTGTATACGAGACATTGTCTGTATTTTGGATTGGTTGTCAACACTTGTTTTTTTGAGTTTTTGATATGTTGAGTCCAAAATTGTGCTTTGCTATTGTTGATTTGCAAGCCTCTGTTTCTCTCCTTCACTAGCTTTGCCTATACCTATAGACTAAAATGGGAAATCCACAACGTGTGTTTTAAAGAATTTTTGTTTTTTTGTCCAATTGGATTTTTTGTAGGCAACGTTTATGGTCTTTTTATCTTTGGATGCTCAAGTTTATGTTTCTCTTTTTATATTTTTCTGTTAAATTTTGAATTGAGAGATAATGTTGCATGGAGTGAAAAAAATGTTTGCTTTTATTAACTTATTATTTCCCATTGATTAGTTTCTGAGGAGCATGTTTTTATATTGTGTATTTACAACTTATCTGGCATTTATTATGGTAAAAAAACATTCATGCCCCCATAAATGCCCTAGTTACCATCTCTATGCTAGTTAGCTTTATCTCGTAGTTGGCTTTATTTTTGTCATTGCCTAAGTTGTACCATCCAAACCAAACCATGACAACTACTTGACTAATAGCAGTATGAAAATTTATCCCACAAGTTTTTAATAATAAAAAAGGTTCGGGTTCTTGCTTGCCACATGAATGAAATGTATCCAACTTAGTTTTTACATTATTTTTCTATATAAGATTAATGTCCGTCAACATCTTATTTTTTTATTTTTTATATTTTATAATATGTTGATTCATGTATAAATCAAATTATATTTAAATAATTTTTACTTATAATTGACGCTAATTTTAAACATTTCTTATAAATAGTGGTATATCATTTTTTATAACTAAGATCATTTAGTTATTTTAGTTTTCAAATGATTGTTGATTAAGTACAAAAAGTAATATTTTAATATATTAGGAATATGTACTAATCTATATTCTATATAGAGTGATGATTTACATGAGTTTATTGGACCAAGTCAATTTCTGGACTTTACTAGGTCTATAATTGAAGACATTGAACCTGAAATTCATTGAGAGGAAATAAAAAATCCACCATAGAATTTAAATGACTCACCTTCAAAAAGAGGATTACGAGTAGGTATTGTTCACCATGATAATAAATCTGATATAAAGAAACCAAAAAATTTCAGGTCAGAAATATGGAATCATTTTTCATATATTTTACCCTATGATGTAGAAAATCCTAGAGCTACATGTCATTATTGTAAAAAAACGTTATGTTTCTCATCCCACAAGGAATGGAACACAATCTGCATCCATTAATCACATGCATTGACTGCAACTAATCTACCTCACCATGTATTTTGGGCGGATTTGTCCCGTTTTTCTCCCTTTCCCTATATTGCGATCCCATTGGCTATTGCTATTTAATTTTCCTTTTTCATTTCAACCATTGATTTGAAGATGATCTAACACTCTAGATAGCAAAATCTTATCCCCTAATAGCTCCAAAAATCCTAAAGAGCCAAAAATTACCAATTTTTATCAGATTTTGGAGCCAAAAAGAGTGGAAAATGCATAAAAAGTTCAAAATGAGATACAATTTGGTGGAGATTCAAGAAGAGATTGGTGATACAATTCAAAAGATTTCTTGTATCTATTTTTTCTCCTTTCTTTATCTACTTTTAAGTCTTTCTTTATGAAAAATATGATATTTATGAACAAAATTATGTCTAGCTAATTTATTAATCTAGGGGTGTTATGAATTAATTTTCTATATGTGATGATCTAATATTTTATCCCAATTATGATTTCAATTCAATTATATTATTTAATCTAATTTTTATGCTATTAATTGTTTTTCCAACGATTGATGTATAAAGACAATTAAATATATTTGAGAGAATTATTTAATTTTTTGTCTTGATTAAATAACATGCATAGTTTATCGATAAAAATGTATGATTCTTATGTATGTAATCCATAATTGATGAACTTAATGAGTAATATGTAACTTAATTGACATAAGAGTGTGATTAAGTTAATTACTACATGGTGTGTAGTTTACTTGAGAGAGGAATACATGCTAGGTTAGATTGAATTAATAACGTAATTGATTGGTAATTATATTGGGGGATTTTTAGTGATTTATATATTTAGAGAATTATGAGATTAAGTATTCCAAGATATTTTTTCATATATCTTCTTAGCTGCTAAATCTAAGTTAGTCAATTACTACTATTTATTTTTAGTTCTTTAACTTTGTTTTCTAAAAAATAAAATAAAAATTATTTTTTACTTTTTAGTTTTAAAATAAATTTTTAATAACATAATCTTCATGAAAACGATATTTTTTTATTATTATATTACTTGTTTGTGATATGTATACTTGCATTCCCAATACCTACAATTTTTGTAGATAATGTTTTTGACGTTATTGCTGGGGATTATAAACATTAGAAATTAGTTTTTATTTTAGTTATTTTTCATAATTTATTTTAATTTTAATTTATTTTGTATTTTTATTATTTATTGTTTTATTTTTTGACATCTTATTTATTATATTAGAAATATATTTGCTTCTATAGCTTGAGTAGAGTCCATAAGGGAGATTCCTAAGTGGAAGAAATTACTAATCCATTAGAAATAAACAAGTTGCTATCTAAGTGGAAGAAATTATTAATCCATTAGAAATAAACAATAATGAGCTAAATTTGAAGAATCAGATTCCTTTAGTGATGGAGTTATGAATGAATATGAATTACCTATGTTGTAAGAGCTGAATATAAGTTTGAAATAAAGCCAATGATAATTCAAATGTTACAAATAATAGGATAATTTAGCAGATTACCCACAGAGGATCCTTATTTACATCTCTAGTTGTTTATTGAAGTTGGAGATTCATTCAAATTAGTGGTGTGACCGAGGAGCATTTAGGCTTAGATTTTTCCCTTACTCTTTCTGAGACCATGCTCAAGCTTGGTTAAAATCTTTTCCACCTGATTCCATTACAATTCGAAATGATTTGGTGATGAAATTCTTGATGAAATACTTCCCACCATCAAAGAATGTCATGCTTAGGAATGGCATTACCTCCTACAAACACTATTAAGGCGAATCTTAATACGAAGCATGGGAAAGATTCAAAGAATTACTAAGAAAGTGTCCTCATCATGATACCTCTTTTTGGATCCAAATGGAGACTTTTTACAATGGTCACAATTCTAAAATAGAAACCATTGTTGATGCATCTAGTAATAGAGATGTTCTAGTCAAATGTTACAATCAAACTTATGATTTACTTGAGAAAATGGCTAGCAATAATTATCAATGGCTAATGGACAAAATGGCATCCATATGAAAAAGAGACGAAATGCATGAGGTAGATGATATCATAGCACTTAAAACTCAAGTGTCATATTTGGTGAATCCTTTGAACGCTCAAAACCCACGAACGAGTATAAACCAAATCCAAGGTTCAGGGGTTTCCTATTTTTTTTATGGTGGAGCTCATTTATTTGATAAATTTCCAAATAATACTTAATCAACTTTCTATAGAGTAATGAACAAAAATGATAATCCATACTTGAAACTATATAACTCAGGATGGAGAAAAATCCAAATTTCTCTTAGAATAGTAATAATAATCAAGGTGTTAATTGATTCAACCATCAATAATTTCCACCACTTGGTTTTCATCAAGCATATCAATCACAAGACTAAGAGAAGAAGCCATATGTTGAGGATAATACAAATGCTTTAATTAGAATGATGAAATACTTCATCTAGTCAGTAAATACAAAAATGTCCACTCAAAAGGCTTCAATTCAAAATTTAGAGATCCAAATAGGGAATCTTGTCCATGCCATAAGTCAAAGGCCTAAAGGTAACCTTCCAAGGGACACAATTATAAAATCAAGAAGAAAAGATAAGGAGCATTGCAACTCCATAGCCTTGAGAAATGGTAACACTTTAGCAAAGGAACATAAGACTCAAAAGGATGAGAAGGAACATGAGATCCAAAAGGAAAAGGAGGAACATAAGACACAAAAGGATGATGAGGAAGAGGAAGATAAAAAGGATTAGGAGGAGCAAGTGGATTAACAGAGCACTAAAAAGAAAATAATTTAGCCGAAGAAAAGAAACCTATACAATCCTACTATTCCTTTCCCTCAAAGACTGCAAAAGTTAGACACATAATTTTCAACATTTCTATATGTCTTTAAAAAGCTATACATAAATATACTATTTAAAGATGCACTTGAACAAATTCCTTCTTATGTCATATTTGTGAAAGGAATCCTATATAAGAAAAGAAGGCTTGGAGATAATTTAACAATAACCTTGACTAAAGGTTATAATGCCATTCTTGCTAGAAAACTATACCAAAAATTGAAAGATCTGGGTAGTTTTGACATTCCATGAACAATTGGGAAGATGAACTTTGAGAAACCATGATGTGACTTAGGTTCAGGCATTAACCTTATGCCATTATCAATCTTTAAGATATTGGTGATTGGTAAAGAAAAATCCACTTTAGTAACATTACAAATGGTAGATAGATCAATTTAGCAACCCTAAGGTATAGAAGAAGATAAGCTAGTAAAAGTAGACAAGTTCATTTTCTGACATATTTCATAATACAAGACATGGAAGAGGTTCATAACATTGCTATAATACTTGGTTTCTAATTCTTAGTAGCTGAAAGAGCACTTATTGATGTACAAAAATGTGAGCCTACAATGAGAGTGTAATATGTACAAGGAACAGTTAATGTTTCTAAAGCATTTGAATCCCCTAATGTTGATAATTCCAATGAATGCTTTAAGATATATGTTATTGATCACGTTGATAACTTAAATAAATATATTAAGTCATCCATACTTAAGAATGTTACATATGTTATTGTAAATAATGGAGTAAACGCAATAAGAAACAACACAATATGTCTTAATTTTGACAGTATGGAATTGGTGATTGATATTGTTGATTGTGTGAACTATTTGGAGGCTACACCACCTATATATATACCTAACATGGTTCTGAAAAGTTTTGAGATAGGATCTAAGTTCAAACTCTTTATTGAAGGGCCATCAAGGTTAAACCTAACACTTTTACCCCACCATCCTCAATTAAGTAGGCAAGTGGAAGAGTCCAATATAGAGGTGAAAAAGATGCTACAAGTACATAAATTAGATGAGCTATGATGGTGTGCTTATAAAAATTCAAAAAGTACAAAAATAATATATGGCATTATAAAAGAATTAAGCACCATGTTTTTAAAGCAAAATATAAAGTATAATTGAAAAATTCAAGACTTAAATTGTTTATGGGAAAATTAAAGATTAGATGGTAAGGTCTATACACCATTACTAAGGTAACCAACTAAGAATCCATTGAATTAAAAAACAAAAGTAAAGATCATTTCATGGTTAATGGAAATAGAGTGAAGCACTATCATGGAGATCAGTCATCAAATTAAACATCTGTGATAACCTTGGTGGATGCACCTTACGAGTTGATATGACCGTCTAGTCAAGGACCTTAAATGTGACTCTAGTTGGAAGGCAACTCAATGTTCTTTTATTCATATTTTTATTGTTTTTTTCTTTTTAGGTGCACAAATGTGGTGGGAAATAGCGCAACAAGATTGTGCATTTCAACAACAGAAATGGTGTTCCAAGGCTTAGGGAGTTTTCTCTCCTTTTATTTTTTTATATTTGTATATGCACATTAGAGACAATAGACAATTTAAGTTTGAGGAAGGAAACTTTATTCTCTAATTTAGTATTTAGTATGCTTTTTCAATTTTTAGGGTTTGTTTTTTTAATTTTAGTATATTTTTAATCATGATTTAGGTAGAAATTGATAAATATATGGAAACCAAATGCATGCATGCATGTTTGATATGAAATGTATGAACCCAATGATATATTTGTTCTCATAATTGGGATAAGGAATGTAACATGCTCGTTAATATACTTACATTAATTATATGATATGCTTGTTAGTTTTGATTGGATTGATTAAAATTTTTATGTACATGTTCATGAGTGATTTTGATGCTCTTATTGAGAGAAAATTTGTAGTGAGTTATACGAGTTGAAGAGATTTATCATATTTTAGAATTTATTTGATCATGCCTTGAGGCCAAATCCTTAATAATGTTTAGCATAAGAAATGATTTAGGCCTTATTTGGATGGATTGTGCCTTTCAAACTAACCATTGTTAATATCGGTAGTTACCAATTTGAGCCTAATTAAGAACCATTGATATATTTAAGCCATATTTTATGCCTAACCAATAAGCATCATATTGATCCTTGCACCTTAAGCTTCAAAACAATACACTCATGTGTTATGCTATAGAGTAAGGTGAATGATGAGCGAAAACCGACATCGCCGATTCTTGCCAATACTTTGGTTTTAATATTTATAAAACTCTCGCAAGTGCACAAATCATTTCGTAGAAAATGATAAGTATACTCCCAAGGTCGATGTAAGGAAGGAATGTGTGTGGTTTTTAATTTATTATTCAAACTTTTAAAAACGAAATTAAATCCTAAACATCCTGTCACGATAGTTTGGTTTTTGTGTTCCTAATCTAATAACATAAAATAAACATATATACAGATTAATTAAATATAATCTAATAACATAAAAATAAACATAGATACAGATTCAATGAATAATTATCTAAAAATAAACATATATACAGATTCAATAAATATTTATGCAAATTTTATCATTTATATTAGCGGAGTATTTATGGATATAATAACTAAATTAATTATGCTTGCTCATATTATCTAGGTTATTAAAGATATAAATTGATATTTTATTGATTCTCTCTTTTTTATATAAATACCACCTTTGATGGGGTTAGATATTCTTTGTTAACTAAACAAATCAATTAACACCTATGGGTGGGGTTGATAACTAATTTGGTTAGTTAAATTAATTCCTTTTTCTAAGAGATTGAAAATGAACCATTTAAATGCCACCTTTGGTGGGGTTGGACAATTTAAACATTATTCAAGGTGTCCAAATTAAACCTAAGAATTTAATTATCTGAGTACTAACTTTCAAGTTTTAAAACCACTATTGAAAACATGCTGTCAATACATTTTCACATAATAATTCTTATAAAAACTTTTGAAATAGAGTTTCACTCTATTTCTACCGGGCGATTGTACCAACAAATAAAAGAGCACTACTCTAAATTAGACCGGATAACTAAACCTTAAAATCTAATTTTCAGGTTTAAGTTTGTAATGAAAAATAATATATTTCTCTCTAACATTCTTAATATAAAATCTTGAATAAAAACAAAATCAATTCATTTTAAAGATTTTTACCTATTTAATATTTCGCAAGCATAATTAATTTAGTTATTATATCCATAAATACTCCACTAATATAAATGATAAAATTTGCATAAATATTTATTGAATCTGTATATATGTTTATTTTTAGATAATTATTCATTGAATCTGTATCTATGTTTATTTTTATGTTATTAGATTATATTTAATTAATCTGTATATATGTTTATTTTATGTTATTAGATTAGGAACACAAAAACCAAACTATCGTGACAGGATGTTTAGGATTTAATTTCGTTTTTAAAGCTTGAATAATAAATTAAAAACCACACACATTCCTTCCTTAGATCGACCTTGGGAGTATACTTATCATTTTCTACGAAATGATTCGTGCACTTGCGAGAGTTTTATAAATATTAAAACCAAAGTATTGGCAAGAATCGGCGATGTCAGTTTTCGCTCATCAAGTTTTTGGCGCCGTTGCCGGGGTTTTCGCTCATCAAGTTTTTGGCGCCGTTGCCGGGGAAGGAATAGCGTTTTTAAATTATTTATCAAAATCTTAAAAACATTTTTGTGTTGTAAATAATTGTGATATTTTTCTTTAATAATCAAATTTCAAAATTAATAAAAAAAAATTAAAAAAAATTACAAAAATTAAAAAATTAAAAATTAAAAAAAAATAATAATAAAATAAAATAATTTTTTTTTAATTTAGAAATTTGAAATTTGAATAAAAATTTTACCGTTCATGAATAGTAAAAAAAAAATTCAAAAATTAAAAATTTCAAAAATTTTAAGTTAATAAGAAATAATACATCGTGAATAGTAAAATAAAAATTACCGTTCATGAATAAAAAAAACATTACTTGAATTTATACATAATTAACTAAATAGCATGAAAAGTAAAAATCTAAGGGAGTTCTGTCTAGGAGACTAGTTCTTGGAAGCCTTTGTGCCACTAGTGTTTCCTGGGAACGTTGTTCTGGCTAGGAGAATGGTTTTTAAGGAGCCGTTGCACCACCATTCTTTCCTGGGAACACTCTTGGTTAATACTGATTATGTTATTTAAAAATCAAAAATATATATAAAAAAATCAAAAAAATAAATAAATAAAAAAATAAAAAAATTTAGGTTTTAACTAGTTTTGTCTAGTGTTTTGTACCATGTAAATTTTCTCTAAATTTTTTATTTTTGTTGACAGGAGTTTTAAATTTATGTTTACAATAGTCTATGCGTGGTAGGAGATCCTTAGGAAACCCCCTTACACCATATGTAAATAATATTCATAAATTTAAACAAGTGTCAACAACACTGGATTCCACCCATCAACCTGTTTTTGAGCCAAACATAGAACCAAGACTTAATCCTTTACTAGAACCAAAAGAAATGGAGGAAAACCAACATGTTAGGGAAACCACGATGAAGGAGTATGCAAGACCGGTAATAGGCACGGCAACTGCCGCTATTCAGTTGGGAGAGGCGGCTCAGAATTATGACCTTAAAAATATTCATTTTTCTATGCTTCCTTCCTTTTATGGGTTACCTAATGAAGATTCTCTTTCCTTTATGAGAGATTTCTATGCAACGGTCCAAACATTCCCCCTCGGTATTCTAAACGAGGATCAACTTAGAATGAGATGTTTTCCCTACACATTAAAGGATAAGGCCAAAGCTTGGTTGATGTCACTTCCCCCAGGTTCTCTGATGACATGGGGTAACATTTACAATAAATTCATGGGAAAATTCTATTCCCATAAAAAAACATCAGAGTTGAGAGAAAAGATTGCTACTTTCTCTCAGATGGAAGAAGAACCATTCCATGAAGCTTGGGATAGGTTCAAAATGTTTCTCACTCAATGTCCCCATCATAGCTTTCCTCTGCAGTTGCAGAACCAATTCTTTTACGATGGACTTACACAACAATGTCAGTTCATTGTCGACAACGCTGCAGGAGGAGCAATAGAAGAAAAGACTGCCTCAGAGACGTATAACCTCTTTGAGATGTTGGGTGCTAATTCCCAACTGAAAAGCTCCCGAGTGAGAAAAGCTGGAGTTCATGAAATCGACTCCAGTAATGAAGTTCAACAACAACTTGTTCAACTGACTAAACAAGTTGCCCTTCTCGCTACACAAACCAACACCAATAATGAACAATATGGTTTGTATAGCAACATGGGACATGGTACTGAAGCCTGTCCATATCAAGGAGAAACAACAGCTGGACCTGAACAGGTCAATGTGTTGGGAGCATATCAACAGAGACCACGGTTTGACCCCAATTCAAATACCTATAATCCTGGGTGGAGAAGTCATCCAAATTTCTCTTGGAGGCAAAACAACCCTCCTTTCACTCAAAGCTCAAACCAGGCAGGCCAGCAATTCCACCCACCTATTCCAAGAAGCATTCCCAATAAACCAACCCTGGAGGACAACTTGAATTCTTTTATTCAAGTTTGTAGGGATAACCAATCTAAAACCAATCAACGGTTGGACTCTGTGGAAGCTTCTATTAAAAAGGTGGAAGTTCAAGTTGAACAGTTAGTTGAACATTTGCAAAAAGGCAAAGACTAATTTGAAACTTAAATGAATTCAATGAAGAGAAGACATTGAGTTTTTCATTCTACAATCTCCAAGCAACGTCTTACTAGAAGACGATAAATTTTAGTCCTGTATGGGAGGTCACCCATTGTTGTATTTTCCTTTGTTTTAGTTTGCGTGTAATAAAATTAAAATGAAATAAATTCGTTTGTTTCAAAAATTGTGTCCATTCGTTAAAATTAAAATTAAAAAAAAAAATTTTAGGTTCCTTGCACCTTTTTGCTTTAAGCCTTTACGTTTTATCAAGTTATAAATATTTCTTAGAGATACCTACTAAGAGCAAAATGTTGATACACAATAGGAGGAGGATCATTTTCAACTACAAACAACCATGGGAGATGCTGAAGATAGGCGGAAAAAGATGAAAGAATATACAATGCCAATCATTGGCAATGTAACTTCCGGTATCCAATTACAAGAGGCTGCAAGGAATTATGAATTGAAAAAGATTCATTATTCTTTGTTGCCTTCCTTTTACGGTATCCCTAATGAAGACCCTTTGCATTTCATTCGAGAATTCTATGCTATTGTCCAAACCTTTCCACTACATGCAATTAATGAAGATCAACTTAGGATGAGGTGTTTTCCTTACACTCTCAAAGATAAAGCTTGGTCATGGTTCATTACTCTACAGTCAGGTTCTCTTAAAACTTGGGAGGCAGTCTATGAAATTTTTATGGGTAGGTTCTATTCCCATCAAAAGACTGTTGATCTAAGAACAAAGATAGCAACATTTTCTCAAATGTATGAAGAGCCCTTTCATGAAGCTTGGGAACGATTCAAACTCCTTTTCATTCAATGTCAAAATCATAGCTTTCCATTACAGCTACAAAACCAATTCTTTTATGATGGATTGACACTACAGAGTCAATACATGGTTGATAATGCTGCTGGAGGTGCTGTAGGAGAAAAGACCGCAGATGAAACCTATAATCTTTATGAGCTATTGGGTTCTAATTCCCAACAAAGAGGTGGTAGAAGGAAAGCAAGGGTCAATGAAGTTGGCTCTGATAATGAGATAACTTTGCAACTTGCTGAATTGACTAAACAAGTGCAATTTCTCACTACCCACCAAATTTCAAATCAAGAGGTATGTGAAGTGTGTTGTTCAATTGGGCATGGTACTCATAATTGTTCAAATACTTGTGATTCTAGTGTCGATGCCATAGAGGAGGTCCAATCTTTTCAAAGGTATCATCCAAACACGTATAATCACCCAGCCTACACCCAATATCCAACACTAAGGTCGGATAACAACCACCCTTACCCACCAAGCCAATCTTTTAAACCAACCTTAGAAGATAGCTTGAATGCTTTTATTCAAGTTAGTCGTGACAACCAATTGATGACTAATCAAAGGTTGAACACCATGGAGGCTTCGGTTAAAAGAATTGAATCTAAAGTTGGGCAACTGGCTGAACAAATGCAAAAGAAAGAACCAGGAAAGTTGCCCAGTCAACCAGAACAAGCAAAGGATGTAAGAACCCTTCGAAGTGGTAAGGTAGTCAATACCAGTTTACCTGAAATCTCTAACAATCTACCTTGTAGTTCAGGTAACAAAGAAGGCGATATTCTAATCTCGCAAAAAGGAGAAACAAGTGTTAAACTTAACAAGCCTTCTGAAAAACTCATTGGGGGGTCATCTGACACCCCCAAAATTCAAAAGACAACAGAACCACACCAGATGCAAGTACCTTTTCCCCACCGGTTAAAAGAATCCAAACAAGATAAGCAATTCAATGATCTTTTTAATATGCTCTCTAAAGTAAATATCAATTTACCATTATTAGAAGTGATCATGAATGTGCCCTCATATGCCAAGTTTTTCAAAGAGTTGAACACTAAGAAAAGGAGGTATGAACTGAATGAACGAGTAGTAGTATCAGAAATTTCTAGCACTGTACTTCAGCACAAACTACCCCCTAAGTTGAAAGACCCTGGAAGTTTTATTATAAACATAACTATGGGGGATAGGAAGGTTGCTAAAGAAATGCTTGATTTAGGTGCTAGTATAAATTTGATGCCCTACTCTATATTCTTACAGCTCCACCTAGAGGATTTAAAACCCACAACTATGTCCCTTCAACTTGCAGATAGATCTCTTAAATATCCAGAGGGAATAGTTGAGGATGTTTTGGTACAGGTAGACAAACTGATAATACCTGTTGACTTTGTGGTTCTGGATATGCAAGAAAATCCAGCATTGGACAGAGAGCACACAATATTGCTTGGTAGACCATTTATGGCAACTACTAAAACTATTATTGATGTCCAAGATAGAAATTTGACAATGACAGTCTTAGGAGAGACTGTTCATTTTAAAGTTTTTGATTCTTCACCTTTTCCTTCTATTTCTGCCATCGATGAAATATTCGAAGTTGATCCTTTGGATAATCTTGTCCAAAGCACCTTTTTACAAACCAGAATAGAAGACAAGCTTGAAACCGTTCTTACACTTGAAAAGGTTGAAGAATATTTAGATGAGGAAATTAATGGGTACCTTAAACAACTAGACAATGATGAAGTGATGACAAAATCTAGTACACTTTTAAATCTACCCAGTTCTTCATCTAGTAAAGAGGCCAATCCACCTGAACTTGAACTCAAAGTCTTACCTGAGCACTTAAAATATGTGTTTTTGGGAGAAGGAGAAACTTATCCAGTGATAATTTCTTCAACCTTGACCAAACCACAAGAAAAGGAACTCATCAAAGTGCTTAAACAGTTTAAGAAATCTATAGGTTGGAGTATAGGGGATATAAGAGGCATTAGTCCAACAATGTGTATGCACAAGATCAACTTGGAGGATGGTGCTAAACCTGTACGAGAGGCCCAAAAAAGACTAAACCCAAACATGCAAGAGGTAGTTAAAAAAGAAATTCTTAAATTATTAGAAGAAGGGATTATCTATCCTATTGCGGATAGTAAGTGGGTTAGTCCAGTGCATGTGGTACCAAAGAAATCTGGGATAACAGTTGTTAAAAATGACAAAAGTGAATTAGTGCCCACTAGAATAATCACTGGATGGAGAATGTGTATAGATTTTAGGAAACTAAATTTATATACAAAAAAGGATCACTTTCCTCTTCCATTCATTGATCAAATGTTGGAAAGATTAGCTGGGCACGAATTTTACTGTTTTCTGGATGGACTGTCCGGATATTATCAAGTACCCATAGCACGAGAAGATCAGGAAAAGACCACATTTACATGTCCTTTTGGGACATTTGCTTTTCGAAGAATGCCATTTGGGTTATGCAATGCCCCTGCCACTTTCCAGAGATGCATGATATCTATTTTCTCGGACATGGTGGAAAAATTCATTGAGATTTTCATGGACGATTTCTCTGTCTTTGGGAACTCATTTGATGATTGCTTACATAAATTGACTTTGGTTTTAGAAAGATGCATTGAATGCAATCTAACCCTTAGTTGGGAGAAAAGTCATTTTATGGTTCAACAAGGGATAGTTTTAGGACATATAATTTCAAACAAGGGTATTGAAGTTGATAAGGCAAAAGTTGAATTGATATCCAAACTACCTCCCCCTACATCTGTGAAGGGGATAAGAAGCTTCTTGGGACATGCAGGATTTTACAGACGATTTATTAAAGATTTCTCTAAAATAAGTCGTCCCTTATGTAACTTGCTATCCAAAGATGCTGATTTTGATTTCAACAATGACTGCCTTACTTCCTTTAATACCTTGAAAGATAAACTAACATCTACCCCTGTTATTATGGCACCAAACTGGTCTTTACCTTTTGAAATAATGTGTGACGCTTCTGATTATGCAATAGGAGAAGTCTTGGGACAAAGAGTGGATAAGCGTTTGCATGTCATCTACTACGCTAGCAAAACACTCAATGATGCCCAAATGAATTACACCACCACTGAAAAGGAATTCTTGGCTATAGTATTCTCTTTAGACAAATTTCGGTCTTATTTAGTAGGATCTAAAGTGATTGTGCATTCTGATCATGCTGCTTTAAGATACCTATTAAGTAAACCAAATGCCAAGCCAAGATTAATCAGGTGGGTCTTACTCTTACAAGAATTTGACCTAGAAATCAAGGATAAAAAAGGCAGTGAAAACTTAGTAGCTGACCATTTGTCTAGGTTGATTTCTGACTTCAATTCTCTTAAAGATGAGAGTAATGAAAATATAGTTGAAACCTTTCCTGATGAACAGTTATTTTTCATAGGTCCAAACCCATGGTATGCTGATATTGTAAACTATCTTGCCACTGGTGTTTTGCGACCTAACACTTCATATCAGGATAAGAAAAGGTTTTTAAAAACTATTAAGGACTATTTCTGGGATGACCCTTATTTATACAAGATTGGTCAAGATCAAGTCATCTAGAGATGTGTACCTGAAGAAGAACATAAGAGCATTCTGACTTTTTGTCATGAACTTCATTATGGGGGTCATTTTGGAGGTGAAAAGACAGCCCGTAAGATATTACAGTCTGGATTCTTTTGGCCCACTCTTTTTAAAGATGATCATATGTTTTGTGCACAATGTGATAGATGTCAAAGAACAGGAAACATAAGCAAAAGAGATGAAATGCCTTTGACATCTAATTTAGTTGTTGAACTCTTTGATGTATGGGGGATTGACTTTATGGGTCCTTTTCCCCCATCTAATGGTTTTCAATACATTTTGGTTGCTGTGGATTATGTGTCCAAGTGGGTAGAAGCTATCCCCACCAAAACCAATGATGCTAATGTTGTTGTGAAATTCTTGAAAGATTTCATATTCAGTAGGTTCGGAACGCCTAGAGCTATAATAAGTGATGGGGGTAGCCATTTTTGTAACAAACTCTTTGATGGAGTACTAAACAAGTACAACATCACACATAAGGTAGCTACTCCATATCATCCTCAAACTTCCGGTTTAATGGAAGTAAGTAATAGGCAAATTAAGGGAATACTGGAACGCACTGTGTGTCCTTCAAGGAAGGATTGGGCATTTAAGTTAAATGATGCCTTATGGGCATACCGCACCGCTTACAAAACACCTATTGGGATGAGCCCTTACCGGTTAATCTTTGGAAAAGCGTGCCACCTTCCAGTTGAACTTGAACACAAGGCTTACTGGGCAATTAAAGAGCTAAACATGGATTTAGATAAAGCAGGTGAAAAACGATTACTCCAGCTTCATGAGTTGGAAGAAATTAGGAATGAAGCTTATGAGAATGCCAAATTATACAAAGAGCGTACTAAGCGCTATCATGACAAGAAGCTAGTTCCTAAGACTTTTCACCCTGGAATGAAAGTTCTTTTATTTAACTCTCGTTTGAGATTGTTTCCAGGAAAGCTGAGATCAAGATGAGATGGACCGTTCACAATAGTTCAGGTATTTGAACATGGAGTGGTAGAACTATTGGACTCCGAGACACAAAAAACGTTCAAAGTTAATGGCCATCGTGTCAAGCCTTATTTAGAAGAACCAAACAACATTGCTGAAATGGATTGCATTTGGCTGACTAACCCTTAGCACCAAAAAGATACGTCTTGCTAAGACGTTAAACTAAGCGCTGGATGGGAGGCAACCCATCATATTAGGTAATTTTTTTTTTTGTTATTTGTTTTATTTACTTAATATTATTGTTTATTTTAGTTTACTTATATGTGAATAATTTTTAAAATTGTTAAAACTAAAATATTTGTTGAGATGTTAGAAGTTCACAGCAATCTGTCTATATACACTTTAATGATGAATATGATGGATGCACCTGCATTTTTTCATTACTACTTACACATTCTCAAGAAATAGGTAATCTTTCTCCTCTTTTCTCTTTATCTTTAATTTGCAGTTGTTACATTGAGGACAATGTAAGTTCTAGGTTGGGGGTGGTGAAAAGTTACCATGCATAATAAAAAAAAAATTCTCACAAAAATTTATCATTTCTTTAAATCAAATTTAAGTAAATAGTTAAGTCTTTGGTACTGTTAGATTAATTTTTGAAAACATATCATGAAATATTTTGTAATTATTTTTTATAATTAGTTAGTTTTTGTCATAACTAGTATTTCTTGATAAAATGTGGAAATTATATTAAACCCAAAATCGGTGTTTATGAATTTTTTTTAGTGGAGACTACCCTTGTGAGATATAATTTGAACCTAATTTCTTTTATTCAGAGTGAAATATATATTTTTTCTACTCCAAACACATTTCTTATTTATTCAAAAGTTTAGATGATCTCTATAGGTATTAGCATTGAATGTATGAATTTTTTCTCATCTTAATAGAGTATCATATATTTTTGATTATTATTTTTGTTTAGATTAAACGATTTGAGTAGAAATTGATAGTATATGCTTATATCTCATTCATGCATGACTGCTACAAAAACAAAAAGACATATCTGGGGTTACCTAAACCAAGATCAAACAGAAAAGCCACAAAATTAACCACTCACCAAAATCCAAAAAAATGTACAATCTGTACATGGGTTGACTCTCTAAAATATACATATATTGAAAAAAAATGTATAGAGAGATAAAAAATAGTATCATCTACATACTATGACCCACATTGCCAACAAAGTTATGAGTAAAGGCTAAATACAAAAGAAAGATATAGGAAGTAATTCCCTAAAAAGTCATTGCAATTTCTTCATTTGTAAAAAGCATATATCTTGAAATTCTTTCTTAATGAGTTTAATTTATGTATGAAAATAATTTTTATATATGATATCTTTATAATTTATACATTCGATTCCTTTCATGAGATCAATGTTAAAATAACACTTTGAGCCTTTATTCTTTATACATATGCGAACATATTAGTTCATTTCTATACATCAACTCTTTCGCATATAAATTAGTATGAGTGTTTGAACCCATAGGATTCAGTGCTTTGAGAGTATTGACTTGTGAGGAATAGAGTCGAAGCGAATTCTGATTCATGACACTGAAATTGGGTAAAATTAAATTGACACATTTTTGAAATGAAATATGAAAATGATTTTCGACTAATTATTATAATAAAATCATGATTGTTTAAAGAGATTAAAATAACTTATGCTTGAGATTTTAATTATGATCTTAAAGGAGATTAAAAAGTGTGAGATATTTTTGTGATATGTTGTTTTCTTTTATTCTTAAATTAATTTTTGATTGTGTTGTAATTGTAGTTTTTGATTTGATTGTTTTTATAGTTTCTTTTGATTTTTACAATTAGTTCAATGTTTGTGGGTATCATTACTGAAAACCCTCACGAGACTCAAACTCGTCCACTAGGGCAACCTAGGGGTTTAAAGGCTTGTTGCATAGGCTAAATGCAACCGTTTCAATCCACGAAAGTGATTTAGGATAGCTTAATTTTTAGCTTTTATCGCTTCTCTTGCTAAGGGACTAGCAAGAAGCTGGTTGGGGGTTGTGATGAGTGCTCAAAAAGCACTAAAATAACCATGATTTTATGTACATTAATTGATTAAAAACATATATATATATATGTTTTATCATATATTTATATAAATTTGTCTTTTTCGGAATCACGGGTATTCTTATTGTTTTTCAGGTATTTTGGCTTAAAAACGAAATTTAAAGACTAAAAGAGGAATACTTGAAGCAATACATCACAAATATATTAATAAATAAGTGGGAAAAGGTCAACAAACATGGAACTTGGGGGAAGTGACATCAACCAAGCTTTGGCCTTATCCTTTAATGTGTAGGGAAAACATCTCATTCTAAGTTGATCCTCGTTTAGAATACCAAGGGGGAATGTTTGGACCGTTGCATAGAAATCTCTCATAAAGGAAAGAGAATCTTCATTAGGTAACCCATAAAAGGAAGGAAGCATAGAAAAATGAATATTTTTAAGGTCATAATTCCGAGCAGCCTCTCCCAACTAAATAGCGGCAGTTGCCGTGCCTATTACCGGTCTTGCAAACTCCTTCATCGTGGTTTCCCTAACATGTTGGTTTTCCTCCATTTCTTTTGGTTCTAGTAAAGGATTAAGTCTTGGTTCTATGTTTGGCTCAAAAACAGGTTGATGGGTGGAATCCAGTGTTGTTGACACTTGTTTAAATTTATGAATATTATTTACATATGGTGTAAGGGGGTTTCCTAAGGATCTCCTACCACGCATAGACTATTGTAAACGTAAATTTAAAACTCCTGTCAACAAAAATAAAAAATTTAGAGAAAATTTACATGGTACAAAACACTAGACAAAACTAGTTAAAACCTAAAATTTTTTATTTTTTTATTTATTTATTTTTTTGATTTTTTATATATATTTTTGATTTTTAAATAACATAATCAGTATTAACCAAGAGTGTTCCCAGGAAAGAATGGTGGTGCAACGGCTCCTTAAAAACCATTCTCCTAGCCAGAACAACGTTCCCAAGAAACACTAGTGGCACAAAGGCTTCCAAGAACTAGTCTCCTAGACAGAACTCACTTAGATTTTTACTTTTCATGCTATTTAGTTAATTATGTATAAATTCAAGTAATGTTTTTTTTATTCATGAACGGTAATTTTTATTTTACTATTCACGCTGTATTATTTCTTATTAACTTAAAATTTTTGAAATTTTTAATTTTTGAATTTTTTTTTACTATTCATGAACGGTAAAATTTTTATTCAAATTTCAAATTTCTAAATTAAAAAAAAATTATTATTTTTTATTATTTTTTTTTAATTTTTAATTTTTTAATTTTTGTAATTTTTTTTAATTTTTTTTTATTAATTTTGAAATTTGATTATTAAAGAAAAATATCACAATTATTTACAACACAAAAATGTTTTTAATATTTTGATAAATAATTTAAAAACGCTATTCCTTCCCCGGCAACGGCGCCAAAAACTTGATGAGCGAAAACCGGCATCGCCGATTCTTGCCAATACTTTGGTTTTAATATTTATAAAACTCTCGCAAGTGCACGAATCATTTCGAAGAAAATGATAAGTATACTCACAAGGTCGATCTAAGGAAGGAATGTATGTGGTTTTTAATTTATTATTCAAACTTTTAAAAACGAAATTAAATACTAAACATCCTGTCACGATAGTTTGGTTTTTGTGTTCCTAATCTAATAACATAAAATAAACATATATACAGATTAATTAAATATAATCTAATATCATAAAAATAAACATAGATACAAATTCAATAAATAATTATCTAAAAAAATAAACATATATACAGATTCAATAAATATTCATGCAAATTTTATCATTTATATTAGCGGAGTATTTATGGATATAATAACTAAATTAATTATGCTTGCTCATATTATCTAGGTTATTAAAAATATAAATTGATATTTTATTGATTCTCTCTTTTTTATATAAATATCACCTTTGGTGGGGTTAGATATTCTTTGTTAACTAAACAAATCAATTAACACCTATGGGTGGGGTTGATAACTAATATGCTTAATTAAATTAATTCCTTTTTCAAAGAGATTGAAAATGAACCATTTAAATGCCACCTTTGGTGGGGTTAGACAGTTTAAACTTTATTCAAGGTGTCCAAATTAAACTTAAGAATTTAATTATCCGAGTACTAACTTTCAAGTTTTAAAACCACTATTGAAAACATGTTGTCAATACATTTTCACATAATAATTCTTATAAAAACTTTTGAAATAGAGTTTCACTCTATTTCTACCGGGCGATTGTACCAACAAATAAAAGAGCACTACTCTATATTAGACCGGATAACTAAACCTTAAAATCTAATTTTCAGGTTTAAGTTTGTAATGAAAAATAATATATTTCTCTCTAACATTCTTAATATAAAATCTTGAATAAAAACAAAATCAATTCATTTTAAAGATTTTTACCTATTTAATATTTCGCAAGCATAACAACATCGTTATTACATCATGTTTACTAAACAACCAGCATAGTTAAATTTAACCACAGACAAATTAAATATAACATGTAAGAATAAAGCATAAAAATAACTATAAAGAAAATAAAATCCTTACAGAACTTCGACGCTATTCCCGTAGCTGGAAAACCTCCAAGCGGAATTTGCACTCCCATTTATTGAATCAAAAATCTAAATTATTACAAAAATATTACAAGTTCCTCTCAAAAAGAGAAGAACTCTAGAACTAAGAGAATTGAAATAAAAACTAAGAGAAAAACTAAGAAAAACTTAGAAACTAAGAAAGAAACTAAGAAAACTCAAAAACTAAGAAATGAGAGAAAGAAAGAAGAGAGAAGTGTGTTTTTAAGGTGTGATTTGAAGTGAAGGGAAGGGGGGTATTTATAGGTGAGGATGGAGAGAATAAATGAGTAAAAAAATGTTAAAAAAATATTAAAAAATGTAAAAACGCGTATTGGAATTGCTGATGTCATTAATGACGTCAGCATGATGTCACAGGGGCGGCTGCACGTGAAAAATGTGGCGAAAACGCGTTGGGCGCGCGGAGGGGCTGCTGCTGAACGCTGTGCGCGCGCGCGGGGGGCTGTCGCTGCGCGCAGCTCGGCGCGCGTGAACAGTGCCCGCGCGCGCGGATGGGCGCCAAAAACTTCATGAGCGAAAACCGGCATCGCCGATTCTTGCCAATACTTTGGTTTTAATATTTATAAAACTCTCGCAAGTGCACGAATCATTTCGAAGAAAATGATAAGTATACGTCCAAGGTCGATCTAAGGAAGGAATGTATGTGGTTTTTAATTTATTATTCAAACTTTTAAAAACGAAATTAAATCCTAAACATCCTGTCACGATAGTTTGGTTTTTGTGTTCCTAATCTAATAACATAAAATAAACATATATACAGATTAATTAAATATAATCTAATATCATAAAAATAAACATAGATACAAATTCAATAAATAATTATCTAAAAAAAATAAACATATATACAGATTCAATAAATATTCATGCAAATTTTATCATTTATATTAGCGGAGTATTTATGGATATAATAACTAAATTAATTATGCTTGCTCATATTATCTAGGTTATTAAAGATATAAATTGATATTTTATTTATTCTCTCTTTTTTATATAAATACCATCTTTGGTGGGGTTAGATATTCTTTGTTAACTAAACAAATCAATTAACACTTATATGTGGGGTTGATAACTAATATGCTTAATTAAATTAATTCCTTTTTCTAAGAGATTGAAAATGAACCATTTAAATGCCACCTTTGGTGGGGTTAGAGAGTTTAAACTTTATTCAAGGTGTCCAAATTAAACTTAAGAATTTAATTATCTGAGTACTAACTTTCAAGTTTTAAAACCACTATTGAAAACATGCTGTCAATACATTTTCACATAATAATTCTTATAAAAACTTTTGAAATAGAGTTTCACTCTATTTCTACCGGGCGATTGTACCAACAAATAAAAGAGCACTACTCTAAATTAGACCGGATAACTAAACCTTAAAATCTAATTTTCAGGTTTAAGTTTGTAATGAAAAATAATATATTTCTCTCTAACATTCTTAATATAAAATCTTGAATAAAAACAAAATCAATTCATTTTAAAGATTTTTACCTATTTAATATTTCGCAAGCATAACAACGTCGTTATTACATCATGTTTACTAAACAGCCAGCATAGTTAAATTTAACCACAGACAAATTAAATATAACATGTAAGAATAAAGCATAAAAATAACTGTAAAGAAAATAAAATCCTTACAGAACTTCGACGCTATTCCCGTAGCTGGAAAACCTCCAAGCGGAATTTGCACTCCCATTTATTGAATCAAAAATCTAAATTATTACAAAAACATTACAAGTTCCTCTCAAAAAGAGAAGAACTCTAGAACTAAGAGAATTGAACTAAAAAATAAGAGAAAAACTAAGAAAAACTTAGAAACTAAGAAAGAAACTAAGAAAACTCAAAAACTAAGAAATGAGAGAAAGAAAGAAGAGAGAAGTGTGTTTTTAAGGTGTGATTTGAAGTGAAGGGAAGGGGGGTATTTATAGGTGAGGATGGAGAGAAAAAATGAGTAAAAAAATGTTAAAAAAAATATTAAAAAATGTAAAAACGCGTATTGGAATTGCTGATGTCATTAATGACGTCAGCATGACGTCACAGGGGTGGCTGCACGTGAAAAATGGGGCGAAAACACGTTGGGCGCGCGGAGGGGCTGCTTCTGGGCATTACGCGCGCGCGGCAAAGGGCGCTGGGCTGCGCGCGCGGCTGGGCTACGGCGCGCGATTTCCATCTTTTTGACATTTTTGACCTTTTCGACCCATTTTGTCCAATTTTTCTATATTTGTTGACTTTTTCCCACTTATTTATTAATATATTTGTGATGTATTGCTTCAAGTATTCCTCTTTTAGTCTTTAAATTGCGTTTTTAAGCCAAAATACCTGAAAAACAATAAGAATACACGTGATTCCGAAAAAGACAAATTTATATAAATATATGATAAAACATATATATATATATATATATTTAATCAATTAATGTACATAAAATCATGGTTATTTTATTGCTTTTTGAGCACTCATCAGTGAACCATAACGCACCCTATATATAAAAAGAGAGATCGAGAAAGAAAAAAGAAAAACACAATGACCCATTTCTAAAACAAAAGAAAACAATAAGTTTGGGGATGTTGTGAAGATATAAAAAGATATGGAATAAAAGAATATAAAAAGAATGATAAGATATGGTGCACTAAAATATCAATTAAAAGCTAAATTGTAGTTAAAAAGTGCATGTTGAATAAAAAGAAAGCTAGGGTGTCGAAAGAGCCTAAATGTATTTATTTATTGAACCCTACCTAAGCCTTACATTACAAGCATATGGAGCCTTTATTAATCTTTAGCTAAGTGCATATTTATATTAGTGAAAAGGGATGTCAAAAATTAACTTATGAGACTTGTTCTAAGATTGAATTGATTAGCATGCTCTTATAAGTTAATTTCATGAGTGCATTTGATGATATCATGTGCAACACACACACATGAATCAATTCATCAAAAGCCTTGCATATGCTTGTATTGATGGAAAGTTGATTGATAGATTAGTGAACCTCTTTGTATTAGAACTTATAAATGTTAAGGGGGATATTTTTCGCTAAATATGCATGTAATTTTCACGTCATTTTATCTAGTTAGACTTGGTGTTACTTAAGGACAAAAAAAAAATTAAGTTTGTGGGTGTGATGACTCTATGAAAGTAGAGTTATCAGTACATTTTTTTGCTTAATATTTTTTTATCCAATAAGTAATGCTTTTAGGGTTAAAACTAAAAAAATATGAACTTTATAGTAAAAAAAGGTGAAAATATATTTTTCTAGATTTTTCTGAAATTTTGGAATTTTCATGAATTTTTTAATGTAAGAACAATTAGAAGATGCAACGTGGAGGCCACGCAAGTAAAGGAGTTGGATAGTGATCAACATATGGATACACCCAAGCAAGGGGAGCCAATCACAGCGCACTATATGTACAAGGTGATGCAAGCATTGCCACATGTTAACATGGTGTTTGTTTCAAGTTTTTCCAAGCGGTTAATGTTCACACCATGCATTGTCATGGGCTTTGTCCATTCACTCCACTGGGCTAGAACATAATTCGTATTCATGAATCATAGTGTGATATATGGTGCTAACTCAGCATGCGTTTATAACAACCAGTTAAGCTCATCCTACATCACACTCTTATTCGTCCAGTTTTTCTCCCTTACCACGTGTCATTATCCCATTAGCCAGTTCTATTTAATTTTTATTTTTCATCTCAACCCAAAAACCTAAGATGAAAATTATCAATTTTTATCAATTTTTGAAGCCAAGAAGTGATAAAAATACATAAAAAGTTCAAAACAAGATACAATTTCGTAGAGATTCAAGAGGATATTGGTGCTATAATTCAATATTAATAAGAAAAAAAGCTATGTTTCTATAATCATGGGCATGTTATATTATTTTTTAGGTATTTTTAAGCTTCAATTATATTAAATTGATCAACATATGAAGAATCGTACCCGAATGACTCATTTTCAACTTAGAATATTAAAATAACAAAATATGTAAAACTTACATATAATCCAAGCTATTTGTAAGAGGTGAAGAAATAAAGTGCAAAACAAGCAATATGGGCCGCAACATGAATTACAATGGGCTACAATGCACTTAATTATATTTAAAATTAAATGCAAATAGCTTGACTTGACCCATGTTGTGGAGAAATTCTAGCCATGATGCGATCTGTTCTAGACAAAAAAGTGGCGAACCAAAACGAGACACGGACTATGGCATGGATAAACTTGGGTCAGAGCTCATGAAATATTTTTTGTTATGATTTACTTTCTCGTCTATTTTAAGCTATAAATAGGTTTCATTTTCTCTTGTTTTGAAACACTAAAATTTGATACCAGTTTCAGATTTTTTTTTACTACCTTAGGAAGTTCAATTTATGACAATATATTTTTATAATAGATTTAAAATTTGAATGTTAGGTTTTAGGATCTAATTTTAACACATTGAATAAGAATCTGAATTGCATGCTCTACTTAAACAGTAATTCAGATGTTTTGTTATTTCCTTAAAAATAAAATATAATTTAATTTAATGAGTTTATGATCCCTACCTAAGGATATTAATTTTTTTATTAACAAAGAATTTAATCCTGATCTAAGGATATTTTCATACAAAAAGGAAAAAATCAATAACTTTAATTTATATCTTTAATAAACTACTTAATTCTAAGCAAGCATGATTAACACGCTAGTAACTCATAAATTCTCCATTGAGTGTTAATTATTTATCTTCCTAATATTTGTATCCTTTAATATTTTGTAATTATTTTAAACTTTTCAAAACCTAAACTATTGTAACAAAATGTATAGGTTTACGAGTGATTCGTACACATACGAGGTATTTTACAAATAAAAAATATGTTCATCAAGTTTTTGGCAACGTTGTCGGGGAGGAATAACTTTTTAAATTTATTATCAAAAATCTTAAAAGCTATTTTATAAATATTTATGTGTTGTCAAATTAAAAAATCAAATATATGTGCATTAATGAATAATCATTCTTATTACCTATATATTAAGGTATTTTTGGCTTCAAAATGATTCAATTAATAAACAATTGAAGAAATCTACTTGAAGGCAATTAATTGCAACCAAGAAGAAAAAAAAAACAAATGTAAACCTAGCATATGTACCAACCAAATATAAGTGGGTGAAATATAAAAAACAATTGGAGACAAACAAAACAACACAAGTCGCAATGGTGATTAACTTGGGTTACAATACGAGTCTCTCGGATCATAATTGAGAGTGTACCATAATCAACACATGTTGCTACAATGGAAAAAGTGTACCTTAGTGTGTGAACTCACAATCCACTATTTTCTTCTTTTTCTCATCATTCTTCAACCTATATAACCCCCCCCCCCCATCTCAGCTATAGACACACCAAAACTCAAGAACAATTCAGAATTTCAACAAATTCTCTCTAAGAATTTTGTTATAGTTTTTAGGTTTATATTTTTAGTTTAATGAAGTAGTTTTCGATTAAAAACCAGTATACATATATCTATTTGGAGGTTTTTTAGATATAAATCAATAATGGAATTATGTTCTTTGAAGGATACTATTGAGGTATAAATTTTAAATGTATTCTTTTGTAGAATTAATTTTATGTATTGTTCTCAATGTAATTTTTAATTTTCTAATTATTTATTAAATTTAAGCATGTTTTGCTAAAAATTACTACAAGATATCAGTTATGTTGTTATGGTTGTGAATTATTAATTTAGATAAATATTTTTATAAAATGAATTGATTTTTATTTCTTCGTTCAAGACTTATAAAAATATTTATTACACAAAAATATATTGACAATATTTTTCGTAATAAACTTAAGATATGAAAGTTAGATTTAAGATTTGATTATCAAGATTATATTTAAAATTATATTCTATTTCAAATATTTTTTACGATGAGTTATTATTAAAAAATATATTGAGAACATATTATTTGTAATAGATTTAAAATATGAAAGTTAGTTCTCATATATATCAATCTTAAATTCAATTATGACATCTTGAATGAGAGTCTAAATTATGTGTTCTTCTCATAATAATGATTTAGATAGTTTTTTATTTCCTTAGAAATAAATCATAATTTAATATTAATCAATTGGGGATCTCGACCTAGTGATATTGTTTGGTTTTTATTAACAAAGAATCTAATCCTAATAATATTTTCATACAAAAAAGGAAAAATCTATAATATTAGTTTATATCTTTAATAACTAATTAGTGTTAAGCAAGCATAATTATCTAACTAATATATCCCATAAATTCTCCATTAAATGATTAAATGTTTATCTACCCAATATTTGTTGAATCAATTGTATCTTTAATTTTATGTCAATAGAATAAAATTTTAAAAACCCAAAAAATTGTGATAGAATGTTTAGATTTATTTTTCTTTTTTTAAGAATTCTATTCAATTATTTTAAAACCATATAGTTTCTCTTTAGACCGACCTTGTACATCAACAACCCTTCATTGTATTCACTTGTTCATGACTTGACACCCAAGTGGTTTACTTTGAAAAGGAAAAGTGTTAGCAACATGCCTATAATTACTATAGACTTCACATACCTCTCTATTTGAAGCTTTCTTGGAGGGGATAAGTGCAACATGCTTGGTCAATTCTACTAGTTGCTTAGAAATTTCATTCCTAGAGCTTATCTCATTAACTCAAAATCTTCTTCCTCTAGAATTTTTCTTTTGAGAATTAGCATCCAATATATCATAGAGCTCATAAGTCTCTCAAGCTATCTTCTCTCCATGACTCCATCTACCAGATTTTCAATTGTAAACAAAAACAATTGTTCATCCCATTTGGTTTTGTAGCTGTAGTGGGAAGTGGTGAGGTGAGTACTAAATGAGAAGTAAGTTCAACCTATCCCATACCTCATGGAATAGATCTCCTTCCATTGTAGAAAATATGACAATTTTGGTTCTTGAATTGAAAGCCTTTGATGGGAATTGAATTTTCTCATAAACTTATTATATTCTCCCTCCCAAGTAATTAGAAAGCCATATGGAAGAGTCATATGTCAAGGTTTTTCCCTATCTTTGAGAGTGTATCAGAAACATCTCATTATGAGTTGGTCCTCATTCACTCCTTGTAAAGGAAATGTCTATACAATAGCATAGATGTCACTAATGAAAGTGAAAAAAATATTCCTTGGGAATTCAATAGAAGAAGGGTAACATGAAATAATGAATATTTTTCAATTCATAATTTCCAAATGAATCCTCCAATTATTTGCAAGAAGTACCAATGCTAATGATTGGTATTGTGATGAGTGTTTAATGTTTGAATTTCCAAACATCTCTAATGTTTAATGGCTTTGGTTGTAGCTATTACGGTGGCTCTCGTAGTGTGATGAGTCTCAAAAGCACTCAATATTTCATGATTTATGCATGTTTAATGATTAAATATATTTATATTTTCTTAGTTTTACTTTCATTTTAAAAAAAAATCTATCATTTCGGAAGATAAGGATTAAATTGATCAAACACTTGAAGAATATATTTGAAAGTACTCCTTTATAATTTTGAAAATTAAAAAGATATCGTATTCTTTAAAAATTGAAAAATAGAGATACAAGAAATAAGGGTTCTAAACTGTTGTAGAAATGAGTGGGCCAAGACGTTAAAGTTTTGTATGCAGTGGTTGTATGATGATGAATGAATCGCAAGACTGACATTACAAATATTGATCTTACGAAAATATCCTTTATGGTTTTATTATTTGTAAAACTCTCGCAAGGTTGATCTAAGGAAGGAATATATGTGGTTTTTAATTTATTATTAAAAATCTTTAAAGCAAAATTAAGTTCTAAACATCCTGTCATGATATTTTGGTTTGTTTGTTTCCAAATCTAATAACATTAAAATAAACATAAACATAGATATAGATTAAATAAACAATAATGCAAATTTTATCATTCATAATAATGAAGTATTTAAGGATATAATAATTAAGTTAATTATGCTTGCTCATATTATTTAGGTTATTAAAGATATAAATTAATATTTTTTGATTTTCTCTTCTTGGTATGGAAGTATCCTTAGGTTGGACCCAAATTATTTTGTTTAATATTAACTACTAATATCCTTCGGCGAGGCCAATTAATTAGTTAAATATAAAATTTTAGCTTTATTTCTAAGAAAATAACAAACCATCTAATCACAGCTTTAGGTAGAGTCAAATAATTAGACTTTATTCAAGGTATTCAAATTAAATCTATAAATTTAATTTTTCAAGTACTGACTTTCAAGTTTTAAAATTGATAATAAAAATATATCGTCAATACATTTTTGGATAATAGTTCTTATAAAAAAACTTTTGAAAAATATTTTCACTCTAACTACCGGACGATTATACTAACAAATAAAAGAGCATTACTCTAAAAGCTATAAACTAAAAAATGAAAACTTTCTAGAGAGAGAAATGCTTAGGAAATTTATGTGTTTTGGAATGGGAGTAGGGGTCCATTTATAGATGAGGAAAAGGCCAAAAAAGGGGGAAAAATATTCCAAAATTTGAATTTGGACGCGTTTGGACAGGTTGGTGAGTATGTGGGGCACGAAAATCTAGGAAAATGGGCAGTTGGCGTGCGTAGGACTAGGCGAAAAGTTTACTGGCTCACGCGTGGCAAGACACGGGCGAGATGCTTCGTGTGGTACTTGGTGTAGAAGGACTTATGTTTGCACTAATGTGCGCTGAACTTGGCACGATGGGCTATTGCGTGCGCGATTTTGACCATTTTGACATTTTTGGCCCATTTTGTCCAAGTTTTCTATCTTTTTGACTTTTTCTCATTTATTTTCTTAATATATCTATATGATGTATTGCCTCCAATATTTTTTTTTTCAAGTTTTTATGTTAGTTTTGAACTAAAATACTTGAAAAACAATAAAAAAATACCTATGATTCTGAAAAGAAAAATTTATATAAAAATGTGATAAAATCATACAAATATAAATACATTTAATCAATTAAAGTACATTAAATCATGGTAATTTTAGTGCTTCTTAAGCACTCATCATTGTAGAAAAATAGATTGACATCAACATGTCCTAAATACAATATGGGTTGCTACGTAAAAATATGTCATGCCCCTAAAAATGGATACGTGAGATATAAATGGGGTAAATTTTTAAAGTATAATTAAAAGAAATTCAGGAAATTTATTTAATAAAAATTCCATTTAATTCAAGATATACCTATTTAAAAACATAAATTAATGAAGTTATTTAAATTACAAATCATAATAGGGAATCCAACATTGAGGCCCATCTGTAATCAAAAGTCCCTAATAGACATCAAACACAATGATAGGTCTAACTTCGAGGCCCGTGTGTGACCATAATAATCTTCGGTCACATATATTGACCCTAGTAATTCAGTCACACATAGAAACCATAGATGGATAAATCCCTAAAGATACATGTGTATGAAATGCATACATGTAGTATGTTGAAAATAGTTTGTTGCAACTAGTAACCTATGTGTACCATACTCTACAAGACAACCTACAGGTATACTCCTCACATATAAAATCATTCTCATGATGCATCGATAAAATTCTCGGATGCCATATCCTATTTTCAATGATTCATTTCATATCAACATTTGATACTCGTCTATTTATACCAAAATTATTCAATGTATGCATAATAAAACATTTATGACTTGTATCTCATTTTAAAATATATTTATAAAATTATAACTTTAATCATAAAATAATGGCATCCAGTTTTTCACTTTTATCCATAATTTATGATGCATGCCAATTTATTTATTAAAAAAAATGCATGAATTTAAAAGGTTAGAGAAAAAACCCATACCTAAAAGTTACTCCACGTTGAGCTTTTAAACCCAAAATCCTTTATATTTATCCCTGAAATGCCCTCCAAATTGTGCCAAAAAGTCTGAACAACTTAGGGAGAAGATGTATTAGAGTATGGGAGAAAGGAAGGAAGGAAAATATATGAAAAAGTGGTTGGTTTCGCCACCATTTTATAGTTATTTGAGGGAGATCACTAGGGAGCTCACTAGTAGTGGTAGCAAGGTGGCAGTGATGTGGTGATGACAAGATGGTGAAGCTTGTACTAATTTCTCCCGTTCGATATGATTTTTCCATGAAACTTTCCCATTACATCCCTATATTGTAACACATTGTTTATAATTTATTTTTGGGTACTATAATAATTTATAATGAAATTATATGGTTTTATATTCTTACTTTCTCAAAGAAAATTTAATCCTTGAAATATATAATTCTTCAAACGAGTAGGGATACTTTGGGAAAATTTCTGACTGTTACTCCTAAGTTGTGTCTTCAATACCGTGATGTCTCCACCGAACTTTTACTAATGGTTTTTCTCTTCTCTTCCAGTTCTTCATTTGGAAATAGATTATCGCCATTGGTTCTTCTTCAAATGATGCATTTCTTATAATGGTAGTTTTGTCCAATCTATAATGGCATTATTATGTTTTTGATATTTTCGTAAGGAAGACATATGAAAAACATTGGGAACTTGTGACAAGTCTCAAGGTAACTCCTACTAATATGCTACTTCGCCAACTCTCTTCATAATTGTGAATTGTCTGATATAGCATGGTGTTAACTTTCCTTTTATTCTGAAGCAAATTAATCCCTTTTAAGGTTGAACATTGAGGAAAATGTAATCATCTACTTCAAATTTTGGTGGTCATTGCCATGATAAGATTAACTCTTATATGGACTTTGAGTTGTTCGAAGATTGTCTTGTTTGATGTAGATCTTTTCAGTTATTTCTTCAATAAGATTAGTTCTCATTATGCTAAAATCTTTGCATCATGTCCAAGACAATAGAGATCTACATGAACTTCTATACAAAGCTTCATAAGGAGCCATTTCAATGCTAGCATGATAAGTATTTTTGTAGGTAAATGCAACCAATGGTACATGATTTATCAAGTTTCCCTTGAATTCCATAACAAAAGCTTATATCATATTTTCTAACATCTAATTAACTCTTTTAGATTGTCCATCCAGCTTTTGGATGATAAGTCATCTTATGTAGTAACTCTATACTCAAAGCATTTTTTATACATCTCTAAAACAGTGCAAGAAACTTTTCCTCAAGGTTTGACACTATTGACTTTTAAAGGCCATGCAATTATCCTATCTCCAAGATGTACAGCTTACTTAAAGCATTTGTAGAGTACTGGGTTTTGGCTAGGATATAATTAGCAGACTTTGTAAGAAGATCAACATTTATCCATATGGAATCATGACCTTGAGAAGTTTGTATTAATCCTTGTACAAGATCCATCGTAATTTGTGTTTTTAATTTTCAGAATGCCATTTCACAAGCTTTGTCCCATAAGAATTTGACTCTATTTCAAGTTAGTCTTGACAATGAGGCAGTAATCTTTGAGAAGTCTTGCACAAAGCATCAATAGTGTCTAGTCAGTCCAAGTAAATTTCATAATTTATTCACGTTCCTTTGTTGATTCCAACTTAATACGACTTCAATCTTGGAAGGATCCACAACAATTCCTTTTCATGATATAATATATCCAAGAAATTTACCTTCAGTAAGCAAGAAATCATACTTTTCAAACTTTGCATATAATTAGTGTTCCTTTAAAGTTTGTAAGGTGATTCTGAGATGTTTTTCGTCCTCTTCATGGGTCCTTGAATGAATCAATATATTGTCAATTCATCATTGATAATTCTACTAGAGGAGTAATGAGAAAAAGGAATACCATAGAGACTTAAAATCATTTTGAGCCTCCGAGTGAGGAGAGCCAAAATGCATGAAATAGACGCTAATACAAAAGTTCAAATGTAGCCTACACAACTAACCAAGCAATTTTTTCTTCTCACAATACATGCCACAATAAATAAAGAACAATCTTGTGTGTACAGTACTTTAGGACATGGTCCTGATGCATTTCCTAATCAAAGAGAAGCTAGTACTGGACTTGAGTAGGTTAATGTATTAGAGGGATACCAACCAAGACCATGGTATGACCCCAATGCTAATACCGACAATCAAAGATTATGGAATCATCCCAATTTCTCCTAAAGGTAGAACAACTCTCCATTTGCTTAGAATTCAAACTGACTAGTCCAACAACTCCACCAACAAGCCAACTTTAGAGGAAAAATTGAATGCATTCACTCAAGATAGTAGAGACAACCAATGCAAAACAAATTAGAGGTTAGAATTGATAGAGGCTTCCATTAAAAAAGTAGAGGTATAAGTGGATCAACTAGTAGAGAACTTATAGAAGCAAGGCAAGGAATAATTATAAGGTAAAAAAGAATACATAACTCAATAACATGGGGATATTGAGTTTGCAAAAAAAATGGAATCCCATCAGCAACGCCTCACTAAAGACGATAAAAATAAGCTATGGATGAAAGACAACCCATCATTGTAGGTAATATAGTTTTCTTTATTTTTATTATATCTATTTTTATTTTATTTTAATTATTTTATTTTATTTTATGTTGTTCCCTATTATGTGAAAATTATTTAGAATTGTTAATTTCATAATTGTTCGTTGAAATTTGTGAGAAGTACACAATATTTGTATAAAATTTAAATGTTTGGATTGATGGATGCACTTGTAATTCCATACTAACTCTGGTAATGGAACAACAAAGTGGTAACTTTCCTATCCATTATCCTTTATCAATAATTTACAATTATTACATAGAGAGCAATGTAAGTTTTATTTTGGGAATGTGAAAAGGTACATTATAAAATTGTGCTAATTTGAAATTTTTGTTTGAACATATGTTCACATTTTTACATTGTTTACAATTTTACTTATTCTTGTGTACTTTTATTTATTTTTATTGAATTAGGAATTTTTTGTTAATTTTAAAATTTTTCTTACAAAATTATCGTGCTTTTTTTGTCAATTTTAAGAAAATGATAAATGTTGCATTGTTAGATTAAATTATTGAACATATGAAGGAATCATATCAAAATTAGTTAGTTTTTTTATCATTAATAGTATTTCATGATAAATTTTTAAAATTACGATAAAACAAAAAAACATGGTCTATAGGAATCTAATAGTGGAGACTATCTTGTGAGAATATGTTTTGAGCCATTATTTTTCCATTTTGAATGATAATATTTTTTTTACTCTTTTAAGCACTATTATCAAGTTAATTCCTAATTGATCTCTATACGTCTTCGCATTGAATGTTTGGATACAAATTATATACAATCTATACATAGGTCCTTCCTTACCCAAAAAATATATATTTATGAAAACAAGGAAAAAAGAAAAAATAAATGAGAAAAAGAGAAAAAATGAATAGTAAAAACTAAATATTATGTCCCAATATCCTTTAGAGTTGTGAGAATTGGTTAAATACAAAAGAAAAATATAGGAAATAATTTCCTAAGAAGTCATTTGTATTTTCTTCATCTTTTTAAAGGCATGTTACTTGAGATTTTTATTTCATGAATTTAATTGATGTATAAAGGTAGTATGTAATTTCTTTATAACATTATTTCATTTGATTCCTTTCATGAGATCAATATTATGCACTATTTTGAGCCTTTTATTCTTTATACATATGCAAACCTATTAGTTCATTTCTTTAAATAAATTCTATTTGCATATACCTTTGATTGAGTGCTTAAACCAATAGGATTAGTATTATTGATAGTATGACTTATGAGGAAAGACTAAATAAGATCAGTATTATTAATAATATGCTTTGTTCGGATAGTTTCATTTTATTTTAATTTTATTTTAATTTTTCACTTTTCTTGCTATGAGCCTAGCGAGAAACTGATTAGGGGTTGTAATAAGTGACTAAGTAGATTTTTAAATTCTTAGGTTTACTATCATTTTAAGAAAATCTATATTTTTAAAATCATGGGTATATTTTATTATTGTTTAGGTATTTTAGCTTTAAATAGATAAAATTGATCAACATTTGAAAAATATATCTGAAAGCATTCATTACAATTTTAAAAGCCTAAAAGAAGTAAATCATTATGTATGTTCCAAAAAGGATGTACATGCAATAAAATATAGGTTTCAAATTGATTAGCACAACTTATGCCACAACGTGAAATTTTTAGGTGCTGGGGCATGAGACGAAAGGATTGAGAATCACGTTTCCCATAATTGATGCAAGCCATGGCGTTCAAATGGTATATTCCACGATACGAGTTTAATGGATCAAGCTAGAAATCATGTACTACTTGTGTATGCCATGTCATGAAAGAATTATGTGTCGTGGCATTATTCATTTGATTCATATTTCTCTTTTCCTACACATATAAATAGGGCCCTAATTCTATGTAATCCATATCATTTTCATGCATTTCTCTCATCCTTTTGTGTTTCTCTCCAAGATTTTTTTGGCTTTTATTTTCTTAGTTTAAAGTTATTCTTTCAATTGATAGTTGAACATTATTTTAGTTTTACGTAATGGTTTAGTCTTAATTCAAAAAGTACCAATAAACAAATAAACAATTCTGTTTGGATATTTTTTAGTTACAAAAACAATACTAAAACTTTGTATTTTGAAGGATACATTTGAGGTATAATTTAAATATATTCTTATATTTTTAGATTAATTATATGTTGTTGTTCTAAATGGTATGTTTCAATTATTAAATTAAGCATGTATGATTGGAATTACTATGTGGATATTAGTAAAATTTGTTATGCCTGTAAAATATTAAAATAACTAAATATTTTTACGAAATTAAATATTATTTTCTATTGAAGAATTCTACAAAGTTTATAACATAAAATATAGCGATGTCAAATGTTTTGTAATAAACTTAAAATATGAAAGTTAGATTTAAGATTTGATTATCTAGATCTAATTTAGAGTATTTTCTTTTATCAATGATTTGGTTCATATGTATAGTTGGAGTGTAAACTCTATGATACCTTGAATGAAGTTTAAATTGTTAGACCCAACCTAAGGCAAAAATTAAATGGTTTATTAATCACTTACAAAATATGCATAATTTAATTTAAAGTAATAGCTAGACCTAACCAAAGGCATTAGGCGATTTTAATTAATAACAAATAGAAGACCCAACCAAAACTTCTATTTGTATATACAAGAGAGAATCAATAATCTTAATTCATGTCTTTAAATAACCTAATTATTATTAAGCAAGCATAATTAACTAGCCAATATATCCCATAAATTATCCATTGAGTATAAATATTATTTGCTTAATGTTTTTTGATTCTATTTTATTTTTATGTAATTAGCTCATGTCTTTTAAAAAACTTATTTTCTACTTACTTCATGCATACTTAGAGAAGCTTTTACTACCAAGATATGCATGAATAGATGGGTAAGACGTGTGGGTATATGACTCACCTTTTAGAAGAACCATTTTTTTATTAATCACAATGGAATGTATGCTCTTAAGAATAATGGTGTGACACCAGGTGCTTAAAAAATAATTAAATAAAAGGTTGAAATACCCTTGCCTCCTAACTTTAAAACTTTTAAGAGTTAGGGAATTTCGATAACTTTGTTCAAAAATTAAAGAAATTAATTTAACTTTTTTTAATTTATTATAACATATGTACATCATATATATAAAAGTAAACTCATCAATTTTGTCTTCTACTCATTGAGGGTAAAATCTTAAAAATTGTTGAAATATAACTTTGGCTAAAATTTTATTTCTTGTAAGAAATGGGATGTTACATCGATATTTTTAAAAAAGTAATTCTTGTAAAAATATTTGAAATATAGTTTCACTATATCTATACAATTGATATAAATCAAAGGTTTAAGAGCACTACCTTAAATCAGATTCAAATAACTAAATCCTAAATCTAACCCTCTTGCTCATTATGAAAAATACTTCGTCACTATATTTTTCTTTCACAAATTTCATTTAAATCTTGATAAAGAAATAAAACTTCATTCATTTTTTCAAAAAGTTTTACCTACTTAATATTTCACAAGCATAACAACAGTACTAATATCCCATAGTATTTTCAATGAGACATGCTTAATTTAAAAATGATTAGTAAGTTCAACATAGTATGTAAAAGAACTCATAAAGTTAATCTGAAAAGAAACTTCAGTATTGTTTCTATCCTTGAAAAACGTCCAAACAAAATTACCAACACTATTTATTGAATCAAAAGAAAAACAACAAGATAGATTGTGTTGAACACTCAAATTGAGAGAGGAACTTTAAAACTATGAAAAGAAAAAAAACTAGAGAGCAATGAAGAAATTCAGCTACAAATGAGTCAAGGGATGGATACAAATAGGGTTTAGAGATCCATTTCATAGGTGAAGAAAAGGAGAGAAAAGTGGATCATATAGTTCGGTGCTATGACACATATCTATTCCATGTCATGGCATGAGATAACTTGTACGTGCATAGAATGCTTGATACATTGCTTATGCTGCGGCATGTGTTCTTTTGAACTTTTGGAACCTTATTTTCTTTACCCCTTTTACATTGGTTTGGAACATATGTAAGGTGTACATATGTTAATCTTTTATTATTTATTGTTGTAATGGAGTGCTTTTAGGTACTATTCTTTGAGTGTTGATTGGTTGAATAATTTTAAAGCTAAAAATACCTGAAAAATAACAAAACATACTTATGATTCCAAAAGGAAAAAATTGCTAAAAAGATAATAAAACCTCCCTACAAATAAAATATATTTTAACATTTGAAGTGCATAAAATCATGTTATATTTAGTGCTTTTAAGAACTTATCACAATATCCATTCACCTTCTTGCTAGTCTCTAGCAAGAAATGAAAACAATTAGAAACAAACAATAAATAAATTAAACTATCCTAAATTATTTTCATAGATTGACATAGTTGCATTTAGTGTATGTAACAAGCCTTTAAAACTCTAGATTCTTCTAGTAGACTAGTTTAAGTTTTATGAAGGCTTTTAGAGATGATGTCCAAAAATATCAAACTAAAATACAAAAATTAAAAACAAATAATAATAAAAAAACAAATATCACACAAACAAATAAGAAACTAAATTTTTAACAAATTAAAAATGAAAAGTAACAAAGTAAAAAAGCATAGAAAACTTCTCATACTTTTAATCTCTTTTAAATTCACAACTAATATCCAAAACATAAATTATTTTAATATTCTAAACATTCATAGTTTACTATAATAATTAGTTAAAAATCATATTCATAATCAAATAAAAAATGTATAAATATTAATTTATCCAATTTTAGTGTATGAAATTTGAATTCGCATTGACTATAACCTCTGAAATCATAGTCTCAATAACATTAAACCTGTTAACTCAAGCACTCATTCAAAGGTATATGCGAATAAAAGATAGGAAAATAAATGAACTAAGGAGTTTCAAATGTTTAAAGAATAAAATACTCAAAGTAGTGCATAATAATTATCTCAGGAAAGGAATTGAATGAAGGATTTATAAAGAACTCAAATACTACTTTCATGCATCAACCAAAATCATAAAATAAAATTTTCAAGTTATTTTCCTTATAGAGATGAAGAAAATGCAATGACTTCTTGGGGATTTATTTCCTATCTTTCTTTTGAATTTATCCATTTCTCCCACAAATTTGTAGTATATTTGTTTCATAATATTTAGTTTATACTATTCATTTTTCTATTTTTTTTCTTTCTTTCTCTCTTATTCTTTAGAAATATTCTTTTTTAAGAGAGCAACCCATTTGTAGTTTGTACATATTTTCGTATGACATGGTGAATGTCAATTTTTTGGATTTTTTCTTTGTTATTGATATAAGTAACCTGATGAATGCTCAAAAGAACTAAATATATCACGATTTTATGCATTTTTAATGATTAAATAGATTTGCATTCACTTAGTTTGACTATAATTTTAAACAAATCTATCTTTTTTAGAATCAAGGGTATGTTTTGCTATGTTTTTAGTTATTTTATCTTGAAAAAATGTTAAATTGATCAAACAATTGAAGAATATATCTGAAAGCACCCAATCACAATTTTTAAAGCATAAAAGATAACATATGTAAGACATTACATATTTTCCAAACAATAAAAAGAGATACAAGAAGATGTGGGTTCAAAATTGATGAGAACAGTGCATGCAGTGGTGGGAAAAATACATGTGTTGTGACATAAGGCAAAATGATTGACATAAATACATCCCTGATTCTATGCAAGCTATATCATGAAAATATTGTATGCCACGACATTAATGGAATGGATCAAGCCAAAATTATGTACAACCTGTGTATGCCACAACGTGAAGCATTTGTATGTCGTGGTGCCATTCTAAATTATCCATATTTCTCTCCTTTGCTGCACCTATAGATCAAACCATATTTTGATTGTAATCCATAACCCAAAACTTCATTCTTAAGCTGATTTCTTCGTCTTTTAAAGCTTTATTAGCTTTTCTTTTCTTAGTTTAAAAGTTCTTCTCTCAATTAAGAGTTGAACATAGTTTAATTTTTGTAATAGTTTTAGTTTCAATTCAATAAGTAGTGTGGAAATTATGTTTGAAGGTTTTCTAGAATAGGAACAATTCTAAGAATATGTGTAGGTATATTTAAATATATTCTTTTCAGATTATCTCTATATGTTTTTTATGTACTATATCTTTAATTTATTGATAATTTATTAAAATGTACATGTTTGGCTATAAATAATATGGGATATTATTAATATTGTCACACTTTTGAAATATTAAAGTAGACTAAACATTTTTATAAAATGAATTAAATTTTATTTCTTCATCAAGAATAAAACAAAATTTATAAATGAAAAATATAAGAATATTAACCAAGTATTTTTCATAATAAATAACAGAGTTAGATTTTAGGATTTAAATATCTAACTCTAATTTAGAGTAATACTCGTTGATATTATATAATTATAATCTAAAACTATTTGGTGGCATGTTCTATTTCAAGGATTTTTGTAAGAATTAATACTGAAAGATATTTAACAACATATCCTTCATAGTAGTTTGAAAAGTTAATTTTATGATACTTAAATCATAAATCTAACTTAGACACCTTGAAGTGAGTTTAAATTGTTAGACCCGATTGAAGGCAACAATTTATTGGTTCATTGATCTCTTAGAAAACAAATATAATTTAATTAAAATTAACCACTATATCCGACCTAAAGCGGTATATGACTTTAATTTATAACAAATGGAAGACCTAATTATTATTTTATTTGTATATATAAGAGAGGATCAATAATCTTAATTCATATTTTTAATAACCTACTTAATATTTAGCGAGCATAAAGAATTATCTAATGTATCCCATAAATTCTCCCTTACATGATAAGTGTTTAATTGCCTAAAATTTTATTGAACCTATCATTATTTTTATATCATTAGTGTAGAAACTCAAAAAAAAATCATGATAGGAAGTTTAGGTTATTTAATTTTATTATTAAATAATTTTTTGAATAATTTAAAAACCATATGATTCCTCTTTAGACCGATCTTGGAAGTATACTTATTATTTTCTATAATTGATTTGTGTACTTGTAAACTATTGTATAACTCATGCAACAATTTTGTGCATGAAGTTTTTAGCACCATTGTTAGGAAACTCGTAATAGCATCAAACACTCACTAAATTTTGTGCATCAATTTTTTGCACCATTTAGCGATTTAAAATTTCTTTGAGATGTTGGGTAATAATTCCTAACATAAGAGCTCCATAGTGAAAAGAGCTAAATTCCTTGAAATAGACTTTGATACTGAAGTTCAAATGTAGCTTGCTTAACAAACCAAGAAAGTTGTGCATCTTACAACACATGCCGTAATAAACAAAGAACAATGTGGTGTGTGTAGTACTTTAGGACATGATGCTATAAAGTAGACGCTAATGTTGGACCTAACTAGGTCAATGTACTGGAAGAGTACAAACTAAGACCAAGGTATGAACCCAATGCTAATACCTACAATTTTGGTTGGAAGAATCATCCCGATTTCTTTTGGAGGAAGAACGACCCTCCATTTTCCCAAAGCTGAAACCCACCAAGCTAGCAATTCCACCAACAAATGCCAAAGAATCCTCCCAACAAGCCAAATATGAAAAAAAACTTAAATTCATTCATTCAAGTTAGCAGAGACAACTAATCACGAACTAATCCATGGTTGGACTCTGTGGAAATTTCCATTAAGAAGATTAGGGTACAAGTAGAGTAGTTAATTGAACACTTGTAGAAGAAAGGCAAGGAATAGCAACAAGATTAGAAAACAAAAAGAACTCAATAACTTGGGGATATTGAATTTATAAAAAAAATGAAACTTCCAAGCAATGTCTCACTAAAGAAGAAAAAATATTTTTGGAAGAGAGGTAACCCATTATTATTTATTATTTATTTACAATTATTTTAATTTTGTACATAATTATTTTTATACGTTATTATTTTCATATTTTATGTGGTTATTTTAATTTATGTGTAGTTATTAAGTTTATATTTTTATTTAATTATATATATAAGGGGTTTAACCAATAAACAAGTGAGAAAAATGCATTCATTTGCTCCATGCCATGGGGTATTAAAATTTCAAATGATCAAAATATTAAAGGTTCATGTTGTGACATGATTGATCATGGATCGTGACTCACGTACATTTTTCTGGGTGGAAATATTTCTCCCCATGCAAAAACACTCATTTTTCTCCTATTTTCTCACTTTTCCACACAAACCTTAATTTATCTTCCCCAAACACCACAAAACCCACAAAAATTCCTAATTTCTTCAATAATTCTTCAAAACCTTTAACAAAAATCACTTCCCTAAACAATTTCCCACCTATTCCACAAAGAAATTTGCAAAAATCTCAAACAAAATCAAGAATCCTCTTCATCAAAGATGTGTGTTATTCATTATTCTTCAATCCATCAATCCACAACAACAAAAGTAAGTTTTCAAAAAAAATTATAATTTTATAATTTAAATAAAATTCTCTAAATTTTTTGGAATATTTATAAATTTTAAGTGTTTCAAAACCATAATTAGGAAAAAGAGGGGTCAGGAAAAATATTGGAATAATTCTATGTTGTTGTTTGAAATTTTTGTGAAATCATGAATTTTAGATTGTTTTAAGTTTGAGAATTAGACCAAAAGGAAGTAGGAAAGGAAATGAGGTGAAAAAGCAGTAGAAGTTAATAAAGCATTTATACAGTAGAGGGGCTAGAATTTAATGATGGACCAGAGGAAATTACAGATGTCATAGCAAGCCTTGGATGGAAAAAGTTTGTATATGAACCAAATGCTACTATTTAATCTCTTGCTCAAAAATTTTATACAAATTTTTTTGGTTGTTGATAATCAAGTTTTAGTTAAAAATGGACTAGTTCTTTATAGGCCTAATGATAAAAATACTCACTTTTATTTAGGGAATAACAGAGAATGTGGTATTTTACTATATGTAGGGCTATTGATAGAGATAGGCCTATTTTATTGTTTGTAATTGCATCTAAGATGCCTATATATGTAGGAACTATAATTCACCAAAGAATAAAATTATTTGCAAATAGCCATAATTTGGATTTCTTTGCCCCAACTAATAACTACTTTCTGTAAGAAAGTAGGGGTATCGCATTAGAAAAGATGAAGTTGTTATACAACCTCGTGAATTATTGAACATGACATATTTTGATGAGCTCACCTCTAGTATGAATATTGTTCCAAGAGAAAGACGAGCCTTTCCTCTCTCAAGAATGTCTATAAAAGACCATTTTCATAATTTTAGTGAAAGAATGAGCTATATGGAAGAATACCAGCAAGCCTGTTTTGTCCAACAAGTTGTATTCCTTAATCAATAGCACTGTGATGAGGTAAAACATAATCAAATAATGTATGAAACGACCTGATTGTAATTAAGTCATCTCGGGGTGGATATAACTCACTTATAAACACATGAGTATCCTCATTATGCTTTCATCTTTATACTTCCAGAATGATCATAACAATAACCTAAAGAACAAGGCCTAGATAACATATAGGAGGAGCTCCAAATTGGATCCCAAATTTTATTAATCTTTTTTAAGAAATTTAGCTTTTATTATTTTTGGATCTTATATTTGTTTTTTTATGTTAATTATATTTTTCATATTTTTGTTAAAATTATTTAGAATTATTAATTATATAATTGCTTGATGAAATTTGTGAGAAGTACATAGTATTATTTTTATATAATATTTTTATGTTTGGATTAATGGATACACCTATAATTTCATACCAACTCTTGGACATATTTAACAAATAGTTAACTTTTTTACTTATTTATTCTTTGTCTTTGATTTATAATTGTTACATTGAGGGCAATTTAAGTTATATTTGGGAGTAGAAAAGGCTACACTATAAAGTTATGCTAAATTGAAGTTTTTAGGTTCACATTTTTATTTTGATTACATTTTTACTTGTTTTTATTTACAATTCATGTGTTTTTATTTATTTTTATTGAATTAGGGATTTTTGGTTCATTTTAAAATTTTTCTTATCTTGTCTTTTAAGTTAGTTTTAAGAAAATGATTAAGTATTTGCATTGTTATATTAATTTTGAAAACATTTCATGGAGTAATGTGATGATTAGTTAGTTTTTACATAATTAGTATTTAATGATAAAAGAATGAAATTGCAATAAACACAAAATCAATGTTTAGAAATCAAATAGTGAAGACAACCATGTGAAAACATAGTTTGAGCCATTATCTTCCCATTATAAGTGATGATATTATTATACTTTTTTAAACATTCTTATTATCAATTTTCAATTCCTAGATGATCTTTATAGGTCTTTCCCTATAATGTTAGGATGTTCACATCTAATAAAGTATCATATATTTATTTTTAAATCATAAATTGAATAAGTTAAGCATAAATTGAAAGTATAAACTCTTTTCTTTGTTCATCCATGACTTCTTAAAAAGAGACATATATGGGGTTACCTATAGGTAACTATAAAAGGTGGCATTTAATTTGAAATTTAAAGTGATTTTTGGGGAAAACTGACTTATAATGAATTTAAAGTTGATTGTTGAAAAACTAACTTTAAACACATAGATTGTAGTATTGGTTGACGTGTTAAACCAACGCTACACGAAGGACATATCGTCAGTTCTATGTTTCAACTTATGCCTCACACATGAATAGCGTCGATTGACACATAGAATCAACGCTACATGCAGGATCGACGCTACATGTAGGGCGTAGTGTCAATTTGTGTAGTATCGGTTGACACGTATAACTGATGATACATCCTACATGTAGCATCGGTTTAGCACATCAACCGACGCTACACACATGGATATTTTCCTTTTCGCTTCTTTCTTATCCATTAGACAGAACATTCTAGCACTATAAACACTCAAAAATCCAAAATCGATCGACACTCATCCTCTACTCTTTCTCATTTTCTAGCCACCTACGACCACCAATTCCATCACCATTTAGTAGGTTTTCTTCCTCTCCAATTTATCTTCTAGATCCCTTATTTTCTAAAGCGAAATACTCAAATGTACCCATTTTCTCACTTACAAAACCCCTTTGTTTTCTTCATTTCCTTCATTTTGTCACTTCATTTACTCTTGTAAGTATTTCAATTAATCCTACACAATTATTATTCATATTTCTTTATTTTTTGTATATTATGTGTTATTATTTATGTGTATAAATTTGTGTATTATGTAGGTTTTGTATTAATTTTTTGTATATTATATGTTATTTATGATTTTGATTTAAGGTTGGTTAAACACATTTTGGTTGTTTTATGCTATTATGTGATCGAATACAGGTTTTGAGTAGAGTAGAAAATAAGTAAAATGTGTAAAAGAAATATATACAGAATTTAAAGTCCCTACACGTGTTGAACCGACTTTACATTTAAAGTTAATTCAACGTGTGAACTGACTTTAAAGCTCGGTTTTAGCATAGTGCTAAAGTAATGAAAAGAAAAGCCACAAATAAGCCACCCACTTTATCGTACAATAAATGTACAATCTGTACATGGGTCTTTTCTCTAAAAAAAATAATACCTCTAAAAAAGTGAGTAAAGAAAAAAAGAAAAATGAATAGTGTAAATGAAATACTATGACCGAGATATACCGTAAAAACGTGTGATAAATGGTTAAATACAAAAGAAATATATAGAAAATAATTCCCCAAGACTTCATTTGCATTTTCTTCATCTCCTAAAAGCATATTGCTTGAGATTTTTGTTTGATGAATTTGATTGATGTATGAAAATAATATTTGATTTCTTTATAAAATCGTTTCATTTAGTTCATTTCATGAGATCAATATTGATGCATTACTTTGAGCCTTTTATTCTTTAAACATATGTGAACCTATTAGTTCATTTCTATACATAAACTTATTTGAATACAACTTTGAATTAGTGCTTGAACAAATAGGATTAGTGTTATTGAGAGCTTATAAGATTAGTGTTGAAGTAAACTTAGATTCCTTACATTTAGATCAGGTAAATTTAATATTGATACATTTTTTATGTGAATATGAAAGTGATTTTTTATCTAATTACTATAATATATCAATAAAGTTTTGAATATTAAAATAACTTATTCTATGAATTTTACTTGTAATCTTAGAAAAGGTTTATAAGCATAAAATTTTGTTATTCTTCTTACTTTGATTTAATATTTTTATGTGCTTATGTGATGTTTATTTGTTTTTGTTATTTATTTTTTAAATTTTTGCATTTTAAATTTGATGGTCGTGAGTATCATATCTGACAATCCTCAACAAAATTAAACTCATGCACTAGAGTAACCTATGAGTTTAAAGGCTTTTTGCATGTGCTAAACACAATGGTAACTATATACGGAAATGATTTTGGATAGTTTAATTTTATTTATTTTTGGTTTTTAAGCTTTCACGATTCTTGGTAATAGACTAACAAGAAGTTGGTTAGGGGTTGTGATAAGTTCTCAAAAGCAATCAATATATCACGATTTTATGCATGTTTAATGATTGAATATATTTGTATTTTCTTAGTTTTACTATCATTTTGAACAAATCATTCTTTTTGGAATCACGAGTATGCTTTATTTTTTTCAATTATTCTAGCTCGATAAAAGATTAAATTGATCAAACATTTGAAGAATATATTTGAAAGCACTCCATCACAATTTTAAAGCTTAAAAGATAACATATGTAAGACATTACATATTTTCCAAAAAAATAAAAAGAAATACAAGAAAATATGGGTTCAAAATTGATCAGAATAGTGCATGCAAGGTGTGAAAAATATGTGTGTCTCAGAGCGAGGGAAAAGGATTGACATCAATGCATCCCAAATTCTTTACGATCTATGGAATCAAAATATTATATGCCACGGTGTGAATCAAATGGATCGAGTCAAAACCATGTATAGCATATGTATGCCATGATTTGAAACATATTTATGTCGTGGTGCTAGTCTAAATAATCCATATTTTCCTCCTATCCTCCACCTATAAATCAGACCCTATTTCTATTGTAATCCATATCCTACAATTTCATTTTAAAGCTAGTTTCTTAATCTTTTAATGCTTTATTATCTTTTCTTTTCTTACTTTAAAGTTCTTCTCTCAATTGAGAGCTGAACATATTTTAGTTTATGTAATAGTTTTAGTTTCAATTCAATAAGAAGTTTTGCAATTCTATTTGAAGGTTTTCCAGAACAAAAAAATTCTATGAATGTGTTGAGGTATATTAAAATGTATTCTTTTCAGATTCTCTCTATGTTGTTTTACATGCTATATTTTTAATTTATTGATCATTTATTAAAATAGACATGTATGGCTATAAATAATATTGGATATTAGCAATATGTTTACAATAGTAAACATATTAAAGTAGTTTAAACATTTTTATAAATTGAATTGTGTTTTATTTCTTTATCAAGAATAAAACGAAGTTTGTAAATGAAAAATATAACTATATTGACCAAGTATTTTATATAATAAACAAGAGAATTAGATTTAGGATTCTTACTTTGATATGGATACTTTATAATTACAATCTAAATCTAGTTAGAGACATTCTCTATTTCAAGGATTTTTGTAAGAATTATTATTGAAAGATATATTAATGATATATGATTAATTGTAGTTTAAAAATCTAAAAGTTGGTTTTCAAATACTTAAATCATTAACCTAACTTAGATACCTTGTTGTGAGTTTAAATTGTGAGACTTGGTTGAAGGAGAAAATTGAATGGTTCATTGATCTCTTAGAAAAGAAGCATAATTAAATTAAAATTAACTGTTAGACCCGACCAAATGTGGTAAGTGATTCTTATTAATAACAAATAGAATACCTAATTAATTTTCTATTTATATATATGTGTGTGAATCAATAATCCTAATTCATATTTTTAATAATGTACTTTATATCCACAAAGCATAATTAACTAGCTAATATATCCCATAAATATTTTTGGTGTGTGATAAATTTTTATTAGACCTATCTTTATTTTTATGTCATTAGTTTATATTTTCAAACCAAAACAATTGTGATAGGATGTTTTGGCTTTATTTTTCATTTTTTAAAAAATTGTTAATTAATTTAAAAACCACATGATTTCTCTTTAAACTAACCTTGGAAGTATACTTTTCATTTTCCATGTACAAATCATACAAAATTTTAATGCAACAAATTTGTACAACATGATCTGATATGTATCTCATTTTTTAGAAGTCATGCATGAATGAAAGAGTGCATATACTTTCAATTTCTCATTCAATTTAAGTAATCAAAATAAATATATGATACTTTATCAAATGTAAAGTTCCAAGCATTTAATCCAAAACCTATGGAGATCATCTAGATATTTAAAATTGATAAGAAGAGTGTTGAAAAGAGTAGAAAAAATATTATCACTTTGAATGAGAAGATAATGACACAAAATATTATCATAAGGTAGTTTATCCTATTTGATTCCTAAACACCAATTTTGGGTTCATCATCATTTCAAAATTTTATCATGAAATACAAATTACGACAAAAATTAACTAATTATTACATTACTCCATGATATATTCTAAACAATTAATCTAACAATGGAAAGACTTAATCATTTACTTAAAACGAAATAAAAGATATGATAATTTGGCAAGAAAATTTTTAAAATCAAACCTAAAATTCCTAAACAAATAAAAATAAATAAAAAAATGAAAACACATGTTTAAAATTTTAAAAATAGCACAAATTTATAAAGAAGTAACTTTCCATGCCCCTAACCAAGAACTTACATTTTTCCTAATGTAACAAATTTAAATTAAAGATAAAGAGTAAAGAATATAAAAACTACCCATTTGTTTAGCATAATTGAGTATTGATGTGGAATTATAGGTGCATCCATCATTCCAAATATTTAAATGTATATCGAGAGTATTGTGTACTTCTTACAGATTTCAACAAACAGTTATAAAATTAACAATTCTAAACATTATTCACATGATAGGAAAAAATAATAAAATCAACAACATGAAACAAAAAAAAATATAACAAAAAAAAATTAAACTAAATTTCTCAAAATAAAATACACCAAAAATTGTAAAACTCCATAAACAATTTGTAGCTAAGTACCCCATGTCACTTAGATATTGTTATTCATTGTGTTGTTGTGATCTTTTAGACGATGTGAAGGTAAAATCATAATATTGATAATCGGATGTTACTAAATGGCTTGTATCCATCCCGAGATGGTTAAGTTGTAATTGGTTTGTTTCATAGATAAAATAATTATAATTCACCTGATCACAATGCTTTCAATTTAAAAATTATACTTATGAGGCATTGTAGGTTAGCTGGTACTCTTTCATGTAGGTCATTCTTTCATCAAAATTATAAATTTTATCTTTCATAGTCATTATTTTCTTCTCGTTTGGACAATGTTTGTACTAGAAGTGAGTTCATCTTAATAAGTAAAATTAATAGTTCTCCAAGTTGAATTATAACTGCACATTTTGAGTTAGGTGCCCCTACTTTCTTACATGAAATAGTGATTAGCTGGGAAAAAAGTAACTCAATCGATGACAATTAGCAAATAACTTGATCCTGTGATGAATTATATTTCTTACATCCATAGACATTTTGAATGTAATAGCATATAGTAATATTTCCCTTTCTATATCTTATGAGCTGCAATATCTAGTGAGTATCAGTCTTGACTACATAAAGTATTTCCATATGCAGGCAACTTTATCCAATTTCTTGGCTTTAAAGATCTTATGTTTCCCACTTGCATAACTCTATTGAACCCCTCCTAAAGTAATGGTGTCAAGTACTATAGCATAGTAGACTTTACTTAAATACATTACATACTCTTCCTCCTCAATAGTTACTAAATAATAAGAAGCATTGATATCATTTGGCCTAAACAGGGCAAGTACATCCCATACTTTCACTACATTATCAACAGTATTGGGAACATTAGCATAAAATTCTAAAGCAATAGATTCTATAGTAGCATCAAGTACTTTAACAAACGTTTATATTCTTTAGGCACACACCTCTAGATGAATTGATATTGGCCAATCATGAATAGATAAGGTTCACCCCACAAGTATTTCTTGTAAGAGTTTAACAACTTTTTTTCTTCTTAAAAATAAATGTTATGGCTCAAAATACTAATAACAAGATAGTTAACTATATCAGCACACTCTGGATTTGCACCTACTAAAAATAATTGCTCGTTAGGAAAAGTTTCAACAATTTCTTCCTTACTCTCAACTTCAAGAGAATTGAATTTATAAATTAAACTAGATATATGATCAACTACTAAGTTCTCATTGCTATTCTTATCTTTGATTTCTAGGTCTAATTCTTGTAAGAATAAAACCCACCTAATTAATCTTGGCTTTTCAACGGGTTAACTTAGAAGATATCTTAAAGTAGCATAATTAGAATTAACAATTACTTTAAAACCTATGAAGTAAGACCTAAATTTATCTAAATAGAACATAATTGCCATGAATTCCTTCTCATTAATGGAATTCATTTAGTCATAATTAAATGTTTTACTAGTGTAATACATAGCATATAAATTCTTATTCACTCTTTGCCTAAGACTACTCCGATTACATAATCAGAAGCATCAGATAAGTTAGGTGCCGATATTATAAGAGAAGATGCTAATTTTTCCTTCAAAGTATTAATGGAGATAATGAACTCATCATTAAATCAAAATAAATATCTTTTGGTAGCAAATTGCATAAAAAGAATCTTAAAATCTTTAATAAATTGCCTATACACTACTACAAAATGAGCCATTAAATTCGGTAAAAAAAGCTGACTTTAATTTGAAAGACTTAAAATTTAAAGTCGGTTCACGCATTGAACCGAATTTACGTGTAAGGATTATGAGTGTTGGCTATTTTCGTGGATAAAATATTTACCTGTAAGTTTGTTTTTAGGCCAACTATCAAGTCTAAAATTATTTTTGGAACTAAAATATTTATTTAAACTTGATTCAATTTATGCAATTATTAATTAAATAGTTTTTAGATGTGTCTTAATATTTTAAAGATGTGTTTTAAAAAATAATTTTTTTATTAAGTTTTTATGGGCTTTGAAAAATTAAGTCCAAAATATACTTAATCCTAATACTACTAGGTCATTATTATATTCATCATTAGTTTCAATCATATTTGTTTACAGTTTAAATTTAAAATGTCTTTTAACTTAAACATGTCACAAAAAAGTTTTTCACCATCATCACCTTTATTACATAAAACTTCATCATCTTCTTCTAAGAAGTCTTATATTACTAATAGTAACAAAGTTACTATTGAAAATTTTGAAAAATCTATTGATCGTTGGAAAGTTCCAAAGATCAATAAAAACCAAATTTATCAAAAAAAGATGATGAATCTTTTCAAAACAGATTACATCATTAAAACTGAAGAAAGTGATCTTCAACTTTCATTACCTTTTGAATCAATCCAAATTCTTTTAAAAGAATCATTACAAAAAAATTTTGATAAAAAATTCAAGTATGTTCATATAGGCCTAGTCCATATTGGATTAAGACCTTTAACCCGTCTTGGGTTAAGCTCATCGATTCTAGCAGTTTTAAGAGATGCTAGATTAACATATTTCAAGGAGTCTTTATTAGGAACAGTAGAAACAAGTTTAGGTTTAAGACCTATATCCTTTAACTACTTTCCAAATATAATAGTATCTATTACAGATCCCCAAATATTAAAAACATTAACTCTTCAAATCCAAACTCATAATACTAATGTGTTACCTTGAACAATTACGGTAGCCTTATTATTTAGAGTTCATTATAAGATTATGACATCCAATTGGGATATAAAAAACATTCATAACTCTACTAAGGGAGAAACTTTATTATTATAGACAAACTTGTCTAGATCCAACATTACAATACCTAGACCAATTAGTTGGGATAACATAGTATACCTAGATAGGTGGCTACTAAAAGGAATTTGCCAACCAACATTTGCAACTCATCAACAGGAAGTAGCTGAACAAAACACAGAGCTTTCTGAAATAATAAAATATAAAAATGGAAATATTGAAATAGGATTCAATAGATCTTCATCAATGAGATGCTCTTCAAGTGCCTCAGATTTCTCATCAATGGATCTACCATTCAAAACAAACCCTAGGTCACCAACCTCTAATTTACTTAGGAAAACAAAACTCAAAGGAGTATATTGTAGTACTCAGGTACCCAGATCAGTTTACACAGTTGATTTTGAGATAAACGACTCACCTCAGCTATCACCTATATTTCCTTTATCACCAACTCAATCCTTAGCACCTAGCCAGGAACCTAGGATAAATGAATTAAATGTATTATCGGTAGATAGTGAAGAATCTTGGGAAGAAAAAGTCTTTAGAACAGATCTAAATTTACCACAGAATAAAAAAAATTAAACATTGGTTCTTTAAAACACATTCAGAACATTCTAGGGCTAGATGTTTTAGGAAACATGATCGTTATGTTAAAGAACACAATAAAAATATTAAATTTTTCGAATGGTTAGAAATCTATAGGGCATTCAAAGGATTAAAGTCCCCATTTGTACATCAAAAGAAACATACATATCAGACAAATAGGATAAACCCTAAATCTTAAGAAACATTACCGGGTCACATTGTTACCCTTACCTAGGATAGCATAGTTAAATACTCATCATCAATAGTTAGCTCTGAACAGGCAAGAAAAATATTACCAGTTGACTTAGGAAAACCATTAACGGTCTTAATAGGAAACCTACCAGTTACTATTCAGGATCCAAAACTAGTCAACATTACTGTAGAACCAATAGCAATAGAACCTATAGCTATAGTTCCACAATATAAATTATTTCCTTTGATCAGTGTCTCAGATGTGACAGAGGATGACTTCGATATGATTTTAGAAAACAAACCAATAGAGCCATTAGCTACAGATTTAGTAGTTCTGACTCCACAGATTAAAATATTTTCCGAAATTAAACCTAACGAAATCACACTAGATGACTTCGATAAGTTTTTAGAAGAAATAGATGTTCTAATTAACAAAGTTAATATGATCAAAATAAAAAATAAGTTACCCATATGGGAGACTCCAAATAGTTCAGTTGAAGTTGAACATCCTCCATTAAGACCTATTACTATCCCTTACTAGGATAGTCAGGTAGAAGCCATTCCTCTTAAGAACCCTCAAGAAAACCAGACAACCAACCTCAAAAACATAGTTACCCAAAATAACTATATCAACATAAGCCTAAATACTTTAGGAAAACAATTAATTAGGATAGAGAAAAATCTAAAAACAAATATTCTCTCTACCTCTTCTCAAATAATAGATTGGATAGTTAAGAACCCTAACTTCAAACCATTCCAGGTCTCCAAACCAGCCTAGGAAAAAATAACATCAAAATTAGAAAAACTTCAAAATTGGAACAATACCCTTAGATCCCAATTAGAGGACCAATTTTCAAACAAAATAGGACTAGTTGTTCCTGTGTCACGAGTGATTCCAACATCAACCCAGAAACCATTACAAGATCTTAGCATTCTTAGCAAACTAGGATTTGAAATATCATCTGAGGATAGTTCCTAGGAATCCATTCCATAACCAATTCCTCACCTACAAAAATTAGCTTGGCAAGAACCTAGCCCAGTTAGGTATCCTCACACCATAGGAACCCAACCTAGTCAGCTTGTCCAATCAAAATATAATGTGTCTTCTATCTATGTTTGGAACATTGATGGAATGACTAATCATGAGATACTAAATATCTTACAGCAAATGACCATGGCATCAACTGCTTATAAAACCCAAATTGGTACAACTGATAAAACAGTTGTAGAATTATTAATAGCTGGCTTCTCATGCCAACTAAAAGGATGGTGGGATCACCATCTTTCGAAATAACAACAGTTAGATATTTGCAATGCAATATTGACTGATAAGTGTGGTATCCCCATACTATCCCATCGAGGAGCTCCTATACAGGATGTCCTCTCCACATTACTCTTTACCATATCACACCATTTTATGGAGGATCCATCCCATTTAAAAGATAAAAACACTGATCTTCTTTTTAACATAAAATGTAGGAAGACGAGTGATTTTCAAAACTATAAAAATACATTATTGTCTAGAGTTATGTTAAGAGATGACTCTAATCAACCATTCTGGAAGGAGAAATCCTAGCTGGACTTCCTCCACTCTTAGGTGAGAAAACCAGAAAAAAAAATCCGCGAAACTTATGGGAACTATATCATCCCATATGATCAACTGACCTATAGTCAACTGATCAGTTTTGCTCAAAACCAGGGTTTTCAAATTTGTCAAGATATGAAAATCCAAAAGCAAATGAAATTGGAACTAAAAGTTTCAAAAAGAGAAATTGGATCATTCTGCAAACAGTTTGATGGTAATCTTTCTATTGAAAAAACCTGTAAGGGAACTTGCAGTAAAACTAAATCAAAACCTTATAAGGAATCACATAAAACTTATAAGAAATTTTCAAAATCAAGAAAACCATTCTTTGAAAAGAGAATGAATTTTTAAAACAAACCTTATAAATTTTTTTTAATAAGGAATCAAACCAACATAAAAAACCCTTTATTAACCTTTGAGAGTTTAAATGTTATAAATGTGGCAAGAAAGGTCATATTGCCAATTTTTGCAAAATGTCTACAAAACTTCACGAATTAAAACTCGAAGAAAACACTTTTGCCAAAATATCTGCCCTAATGGTAGAGACATCCTCATCATCTGAGTCTGAACAATGGATAGACGAAGGATCAAATCCCCAGGATGATGAACTTGCAACCAGCAATTCAGATTCCTCTGATAAATATATTAATGTATTAACCAAGGACGAAGATGAACAACTTCAAGAAACAATCCTTAAGTTAAATGATCCATCAATAACCAAACTTTACGTAGAATACCTAAGTACATGTTTGGCCAAATCACAATACACTAAAAGAAATTCTGAACTTCCAAATACCCGCACAGGCTATTACAATCTCACTATTGTTTTGGAACGAAAAAACAAAGTTATCACACCAGAAAGTCAAATTCAAGACTTAAAAATTGAAATCAAAACTATTAAACTGGAACTCCACCAGCTTAAAGAAAAATTAAAAGAATATGATATTAGGTTTCAACTACTTAATAATGGAGAAAAAAATATCAACTTATGTAAGTGATTCTGATGATGATCTTACTCAAAATAATCAAGAAATCCAAAACTTGAGAAAAATTACCACCAGGAAATATAAAATTAAGATAACCTTAATATTCCGTGATGAATCAAAACTACAAACTATTGTCCTATTTGAAACAGGGGCTAATCTTAATTGCATCACACCATCAATAGTTCCCAGAAGGTTTTACAAACCAACTGAAGAACGACTTAATTCAGCCAATAAATCTCAAATGAGTATTATTGGGAAAACTGAAGTATCCATTCAAAAAGGATCATACCTTATCAAAAATCCATTTTTCATAGTATCTGACATAGGTTACTTTGTCATATTATGTACTCCCTTTATGGATATCATTACCTCATATTCTGTTAAACATGACAGAATTTCTTTCAAAATAGGAAAAGAAGCCTTCAGCTTCACTTTCATCGAAAAATCAAAAACTAGAGATCTTAATCTCATCAAAAACATATTCAATCTCTCCAAAAGAGATTTCTGTTCTTATAAATCATAGAGAAAAGGACCTTATATATCTCAAATCCAAAGAGATCAAAGACAAAATCTCTAAATTACAAACTTCTTTTGAAAAAGAGGTTTGCTCTGAATTACCGAGTGCATTCTGGGAAAGAAAAGAACATATGGTAGATTTACCATATGAATCATCCTTCAATGAGAAGGATATTCCTACAAAAGCAAGGCCTATTCAAATGAATGGTGACCTTGAGCAATTCTGTAGAAAGGAAATCGTTGATCTCTTATATAAGAAACTCATATCAAAATCCAGATTGTCGTGCAAAGGTGATATTCATATAAAAAAGAGAGAATCAATAAATATGAATTTATATCTTTAATAACTTAAATAATATGAGAAAGCATAATTAACTTAGTTATTATATCCATAAATACTCCACTGTTTTAACAAATAAAATTTTCATAAATGTTTATTGAATCTCTATCTATGTTTATTTTTATGTTTTTAGATTAAAAAACACAAAAACCCAAATATCGTGAGAGGATGTTTAGGATTTAATTTCGTTTTTAAAAGTTTGAATAATAAATTAAAAACCACATATATTCCTTCCTTAGATCGACCTTGGGAGTATACTTATCATTTTCTATGAAATGATTCGTGCACTTGCGAGAGTTTTATAAATATAAAACCAAAGTATTGGCACGATCAGCGATCCCGGTTTTGCTCATCAAATAAGCCACAAATGTACATAATTGTATGCGATCCTGGCAAATTTTCAAGTATCTAAACTTTATCAAAGAGAACTTAACTCTACAATTTTTGGAACTAAGAAAAATTAAAAGGGATGGAGCTTTCTTTCAAATTCAATTTTTCTCTCTCATACTTCACTAAGCTAAGGAGTCAATCATATATCAATTCATGTGAACTATTTCTCTATCCAAAACAAACATTTCAATGTTGGACGAGTTACTAACAACAATTTTTCCAACTCAATGGTAATTCTTTGAGACTCAATTTCTTATTTATCCCAATGTTATTTTGAGTTTCACTTACATTGAGTAGATCTCACTTAAAATCATGCTCCCATGAATGAAATCACCATGGGTACATATACCTATTTTATAACAATCCCTACATGAATGAAAATTGATGAAGTTTTCAAAAGGAACGAATCAAATCAATTTTGACAAGACGGTAGAGTTCAACTAATTGAAACCTACATAGAATAAGTAGGTGTTACACTTTGAACTTTCACTTGTGAGAGTATATTAGCCTTACTGGTTGACCAATAGATATGATGTCTTTGTATTATTATGCTATTATGTAAGCGATGATATACTTTACATAGGAGTTTTTTTTCTGTGATAATTCAGTTTTCGCTATTATTTTTCCTTTGACCATGAACATACATATGGTTCTATGAGATTTTTAAAAAAATTGATCCATACACAATTCTCTTTCAAAGTGGCCATACTTTTCTCTCACATATGTGATCTTTTATCTATAAGAGTAATATGCAAAGAGTAACTTGTAGTACTCCGCTAAGTAATAAAAGAGTCATTAAAATCCTTAGCTTAACCTATATTGTATGGGTATTACTATTTTCATCATAGGAGTAGAATTTAATGTAAACCCCCACAATCATCTCACTAAGTCTTTACAACTAGGTTGTCTTATCTCTTTGAACCTAGATCTTATGATATCCAATCAACTAGGTTGGGTTTCCTATGTAAATCCTTATTCTTTCATGGGTTTCAGTCTCATTCCTTTCGATAACTTATCTACTAGCTCTCGATTTAACCTTTTGATTAACGGATTCACTATGTTATCATTTGAATTCACATAGTTAATAGAGATAATCCCAATTGAGAGTAGTTGTCTAATGTTATTCTATCTACGACGCATATATTAAGACTTATTACTATACATATTACTCTGTGCCATGCCAATTGCAAATTGGTCATCATAATGGATGCAAAGTGCAAGCATACATTTTGTCCACTTTGTAATATCCTCTAAGAAATTATAATATCCCTTCAACTTCTTTACTATATTTATCCAAAGTGATGATCTTCGATTCCATTGTGGATCTAGCTATGTAAGTCTATTTAGAAGAATTTTGTAAATCAATTGCCCCACCTAATGTGAACACGTATCCACTAGTAGACTTTAAGACTTTCATATCAAATATCAAGTTACAATCATTGTATCCTTAATACTAATGGATATCTTTGGTAGTACATTCCACAGTAACAAATATATCTAAAGTATCTAAGTAGTCTCGTAATACCTTTCTTGTAACCAAATCCTGAGTTGTTGGTGTATCTAATTGATTTACTTACTATGTAAGCTATGTTAGGTCTTGAATAACTCACTAAGTACATAAGACTTTCTACTACTTTTGATTATTCCAATTGAGACACACTATCATCACCTCTATTCTTGGATAAGTGTAGATCAACATCTACATATATTTTGATAATTCTAGAATTACCTTTGCTGAATATCTCAAGTTAATATAATGACATTATCTTAGAATGAGAGCTCCAAATATCTTTGATATCTTAATTCCCAAAATTATATTAGTGGATCTCAAACCTTGAATTCAACATATTCTTAGTAAAAATGATCATTTGATCACTACTAAACACAATTAGCATGTCATTTACGAAAAACTCAGGATGATATGATCATATTCAGTTTTCTTAACATAACCATCTTGACCTTTATTATCTTCATTCATAGTCTTATAAGTTCATTTAGATGAACTTCATTCCTCTTAAGACATACAGGCAAATACTTGTTTAAAGAACAAATAATTTCTTGATTACATTATCAAGTTCTTGTGTGATTTTTGACACATGTACCAAAAATTGGAAAATAATGATATGATGTGCATATCCAATAGAATGCAATCTATTGTTTCTAGACATGTCTTCACTTTCTTAGGCGTAGATACAGTCGCACTTGTAAGTATTCGTAGGAATATCATTCCTTTAAATAACTAAAACAATATCTTTGTGCTTTTTTATGGGATACCTTATTATTTAAAAGATAGTTAGCCAACAAAATGAATTATGTCATAAGTTCTTATGTAACCCAAAACTTAATAGTATTGTATTCATCGTTTATATCAAGATGTGACCTTTTTCGTTCAATAACAAAGTCAGGGTTTCATGTATAATTTTGTATTATACATATAATTCACAAAATTGTGATTCATACTTATCACCATGATCACTTCATAATGCTTTGATTTTCAAATTGAATTGATTCTTAGCTTTAACCTTTATAAAAAAATAAATTTCTCTATAACTTTATCTTTTCTTTTATGCAAATAAACATAATAATATTTTGTGTTATTATTGATAGAAGTAATAGATACTTATTTTCACCCCTTGTTCAACCAAATTTTAAATCTCATAGATCACTATGGATTAAAATCAAAAGGCTTAATATTCCCTTCAATGGATAGAAAAGATGACCTATTCATTTTTTTTTATACATGTACACAAATTTCACACATATGTTTGGAATCAATTTGTAATCTATATTAGTTAACGTGCACAAGTGACATTCACCTTCCATGCCATATTTTGAAGACAATCATATAAGTAGATGGATTAATTAAATAAATAATCTCTGGCTAAAGCTCACTTAATGAGCTTGATCAATCCCTCAATTACATAGCCCTTTATTACAAACATTTCATTTTTGGTCAATATAAACTTACTAGACTCAACATTCATCTAGAATCCATGATTTTCAAACAAGGAACCTATCAAGGTTCTTTCGAGTCTCTAGCACATACAATACATTTTTTAGAGTAATCTATTTTATAGACGTCATCTTTAGTATCACTTTTCCTATTCTCAATCATAGAGGTTATGGAGTTTGTCAATCATAAATTCTTACAATTCTCGAATGGTGAATAACTCATTATTTGAGCATACATGTTTAATAACACTATTGTTGATCTCTCACTCTTTCAAGTTAGCATTAACCAAATTCATATAGAAAAATGACTACCAACATGGCAATTTCATCTATCATATTCGTTCTCATCTCAAAAAAAATATTTTTCTCAATAAGGAAAATTTAATTTCTCAATACAATAATAAATATGATGATTTAAGTTAATTTATTTAACTTAAAAATTATTTTTCTCAACAACAAAAAAATAATTTTTCTAAAATACAGTTCCGATTCATAAGTCAATAATTATTTGTAAAATAATGAATTTCGTATAATTGATTTTGAAATATTTGATTTTGTAAAACTACAAATTTTTTTTTTGAGTAAATACATCATTTACTTACTTCCACTTATGTAAAATTTACTTATTTTAGAACTCAAAATCAAATAATTTTATCAAATAAAAAATTATATTATGTCACACATACAAATTCACATTATTTCACCAAATTATGAAATTATAATACTCTATCAATTATGAAACCACAATTAGTAAAATATAAATTCTTTTAGAAAATAAATTTTCTACCAAATTTTCAATTTGTTAACGCCAAAATCCATATTAATCAGCGACGAGAATTTAATCTATATTAGTCCACAAATAACCATAATTAAAATTCACTCAAAATTCTAACGAAAAGTTATCATAACAAATGAAAAATTAAACAAACATTAAATTATGCTAATGCGAAATTAAAAGTTAAATTGAGATCAAATTCAAAATTGTTGACTTATTGATTCAATCAGGTAATTACAATTAAGTTCCATAAAACTTATTAAGTAGCTAAGACTTAATAAAAACTTAAGAAAATCATAACCAAATTAATCAAAAAATTAGAATACTTATTTAGACAGATTACTTAATGTTGTGTTTAGTTGGATGGAATGTAAAGGAATCAGAATTGATTCTTTCCATTTGTGTGTTTGGTTGGATTGAAAAATGAGTTGAATGAAATCGATTCTTAAATGAGGAGGAATCACAATTCCTTCTCCCTCTTTAGGAATCATGATTTCATTCTCATCTCAATTTCTTTTTTCAATTTTACCCCCATCTCATATATAACCCTAAACTCAAATCCCAAATCCCAAATCCTAAAACCCTAAAACCCTAAACCCTAAACCAAAAATCTCAAAACCCTAAACCCCAAATCCCAAAATCCTAAACCCTAAACCCTAAAACCTAAATCCAAAAATCCTAAACCCTAAACCCCAAATCCAAAAACCCTAAACCCTAAAACTTAAATCCCAAAACCTAAAACACTAAACACTAAACCCCAAACCCCAAAATCCAAATCCCAAAACCCTAAACCCCAAATTTCAAATCCCTAAACCCTAAATCCCAAATCCTAAAACCTTAAACCCTAAATCCCAAATCCCAAATCAGAAAACCCTATTTAGAAAAATAATAATTTTAACCCTAAACTTTAACCCACAAATATAACGCTAAACCCCAAATCCCTAAATCCCAAATCCCAAATCCCAAACCTTAAAACCCTAAACCTTATTTAGAAAAATAATAATTTTAATAATATATTTTCTTTTTAAATAATAATTATTTAGAAAAATAATTATTTCAATAATTTATTTTATCTAACGAAAAAATAATAATTAAATGATATTATTTACACTTTACTGAATATAGGAGTATTAAGGTAATTTATAATTTTTTTCATTACATTCCAGTGACAACAAATATTGTAATACTTATTTTTTCTTTGATTCCAGTGGTAAAACCAAATAAAATTGTTTCCTTTTTATTTTATTCCATTCCGATTCCGATTTCATTCTGTGAAACAAACGTCATCTAAGAGTAATCAATACATGGTTAAATAAAGTAGAATAATAACGAATGCTTACTGATATATAAAACAAGATACAAGTTAAAGAAACACAAAAGATTTGTTAAGAAATGTAAAGTAAAAAAATACAATATACGTAGCAAGTGGGAAGAAACCATGCACCACTATATTTAGAGACAAAAAGAACCTTTAGACAACGAAATCTTCACAGGACAAATTATTAGAATGAAAATGTCACAAGTGCAAGAGAAATAATCAAATATGAAATTGATTAGATTAAACAAAATAATTAATATTAAACAAGTAAGAGGAACTAAGATAAAAGAAAGGCAACTAACACATTAGAAATAAAGATTGTAAGCTAACAGAGAATACTGAAAAAGTTTAGAAAATGATATAGATTTTTCCTATCGTTATAAATTAAAATTATATATATATATAAATATAAAAATTAAATAACATAAATATAAATTGAGTAAAGAAATAATTGAATCTCTTATATCACACTGTGTTATTTAAAATAATTTTTTTCTCAAATTATAGGTGTTTGAGATATTGTAAAAAATTATCACCCAGGATAAAATAATCAAATGAGTCCTACATGTGCGTGTTTGAGATATTGTAAAAAATTATCACCCATGATAAAATGATCAAATGAGTCCTACATGTACACCACCATAAACTGCTCTGACTAATTATCAATTATCTAAACTTTATATCAAATATAACAAGCTCTATAATTTTTGGGACAAAGAAAATTTAAAAGGGACAGAGCTTTCTTTCGAATTCAATTTTTCTCTGTTGTACTTCACTAAGCTAAGGAGTCAATCATATATCAATTCATGTGGACTGTTCGTCTATCCAAACAAACGTTTTCTCTTTCATGTAATTAAAGACTCATCTTTATGTCATTTAATTACAAAACATCAATGGCCCAAAGGTTGATGCAAATGAAAGAGTGAAACTTTTTCTTTAATATATAAAAATATAAGTCGAAAAATTAAACAATTCATGCTTCTACTAATAGAAACTATTTCATTATTCCTTGGGGAAGAATTATAGATAGTATTTTAGTATAAGAAAATATTTAGGCCTTAGATAGATCTAGTAAGGTGAAAGTCCTTTTGATCTATGCCAAAAAAATATTTATGAATATATTTCTCATGTTGTGTTAGTATTTAAGATTTAGTTTATTAGAGTTTAATTTTATCTTTATTTAAGGAGAAATAAAGAGTTAAGTTTGGGGTGTTGATAATGCCACCAAAATAGAGTTATTAGCCACTTTAAGCTTACAATTTGTCTTGTTTTGAGAGGAGTATTGTTAAAAGATCTATCTTATTTTTAACTATGGTAATGTAGGTGAAAAGACATCAAACAAAGCAAAAATCAACAAATTAGAATAATTCAAGATCAACAAAGCTTGATATATCGAGCCACCTATAGGTAGATAGAAACAAGGCTCCATTGATCGGGGATTGATCAAGGAAACATGACACTATGGCTAGGAATGGAAAAGAATAATTAGATCCATCAAAAATGGTATTGATCGATTCAGTTGGGTTAGGTTAATTTTGCTTCGATTATGTGCTCTCAAGTTGAATAATGACATAGTTAGATCAATCGAGTAGAGTAGATTTTGGACACATTAATCCTAATTTGAAGTCCAACTTTCATTCTCAGGCATTGGATCAAAGCTAATAAGATTCATAAATTGATTAGGTCCTATTTCATCCAATTTAAATGCCATTAAGAGGTCATAAACAAGACAAAAATTGATAACAATTGAGACAAAATTGACACAAGAACATAGAAACACTACTAAAAAACAAACATATGGTCTCATACCTATAGCCTCAGTTTTTATAAAAATCGAGGCCATAGGGTTTTGGTCACGGTTTAATAAAAACTAAGGCTATAGGATATGTTTATGGTCTCAGTTTTTATTAATAACTATGACCATAAGTTATATTAATTTTTTTTTCATGTTTTTTTTTCTTTTTTTTTTCTTTCCTTCTCTCTCTTTCTCTTTTTCTTTTATTCCTTCTCCCACGCCCACGCCCTTTTTTTTCTTTCTTCCTTCTTCTCCCAGATCTGAAATTTCATTTTTCTAGATCTGATTCTTCCTCTTCCCCTCTCGTGATTCTTCCTCTTCCTCTTCTTCCCAGCTCACTGGTTTGGTGGTCACTTTTCAATGGGTCGTTGTTTGTTGGTTCACTAGCCACTAGGTCATTTTTCGTTGGTCGCTAGACGTTGGTCGTTGGTCATTAAACGCTGGACACTGGTCGTTGGTCGTTGGTCGTTGGTCGCTAGTTGCTGGTGCTGGTGTGTTGCGCTAGTGTTGTTGCATTGCACTGGCGCTATTGCATTGCGCTGGTGTTGGTGTATTGGATTGGTGTTGGTGCTGGGGCTAGTGCTGGTGCTGGTGCGCTGGTGCGCTGTGCTGGCGCTGGTGCGCTGTGCTGGCGCTGGTGTTGGTGCTCTAACCTGGTGTTGGTGCTCTGCGCTGGTGTTGGTGTGTTACACTGGTGCTGGTGCACTACACTAGTCCATGGTGCCTGGTACCTAGTGTTGATGGTAATACATGTATAAAATGATAGGAAATTCTAGAATCTGAAAGGTGTCTCTGACCTTATAATTATTGTTCCTCTCAACAAACCCATTCTTCCTTTATCCCCTCTTTGGAAAAGTCTGAAATTTGAAACTTCTTATGCTCTTAATTTATCAAATCTTTGAAGTTTCTTGTTTAAGGTAGTTTTCAGCTCTCTTGCTTTTGTCTTGATCTATCTGTTGATGTGATTATTTTAAGAGATCATTTAATATTTTGTGTGATAACACTTGGATTGGTATTTTAAGTTCATGATCTTAAGCTAATTTGTAATTTGTTAGGTGAGATTTAGGGTTCTATTTGCAGCGGATAATCAGTTTTTGTGATCTTCGGTTGCACCTAGCTGAAAATAGTTAGCCTAGACATTCTCTTTTAGCATATTTTATCCATATTTTGGGAAAGAAAGTAACTTTGAAAAATCAGCCAAGGATTTTTTCTTACCTCCACTTATGACTAGTTTGAAAGCATAAATGACAACAATTTATGCATTTGGATATAAGTAATGTGCTGGCTAATGCTTTTCTATCTTCTTTTCATTCCATTTCAGCTGACTCTTCTTTGTCTCTTTTTACATGTGTATTTATGCATCTGTCTCTTTTTTCTCGCAAGCTTGACTTGTTATTAAAATAGTGTTGATCAAAATATCAGTGTCCTGGTAGAATTATTAGGATGCACCATTACACCCCCTGAAAGCCTTCTTGTTTATGAATATGTTCCAAATCAAAGCCTGCATGATTACTTTTTCAGAGTTACTATTGACTTTAAAATCTGTCATCTTTTCATGTATGGCTATGTTCTTTTCTTTTCTTATTCCTTTTATGATTGTTGTTAAATTCATTATTATTGGTACTATTTTTGTTATATTGATTTAAATCTCCTTGCTACTGGTGTTGCGCTGTTGGTTCTAGTGCTATTGACGCTACTACGTGACGTTGGTACTAGTGCTGCACTGCTGGTGCTACTGGTGCTGGTGCTGCTACTGCGATGTGTTGCTGGTGTTGGTTCTGGTGCGCTACACTGGTGCATTGGCGTTGCTGCACGGCCGCTGGTGTTGGTAATACTATGTTTTTTTTCATATTTGTAATTAATACTAAAAAGTTAGTTTGTAATACTAATTTTTTTTGTATATAATAAACTCTCAAATGTAATTATACTTTTAATTTTAATATAATATGATTTTCAATATTGTAATTAATAAATTTATTGTAATTTATATTGATTTTTAATATTGTAATTACTAATTGTATTTTTTTGTAATTTATGTATACCATATGGCCTCGGTTATTAGAAAATCGAGGCCATAGGGTATTTTTTTTATTTATGTATACCCTATGACCTCGGTTAAAAACCGAGGCCATAGATCATTACCTATGGTCTCTCTCACTTAGGCCTCGATTCTTATAACTGTGGTCATAAACCTACGACCACGATTAAAAACCGAGGCCGTATGTATGTTTTGTAGTAGTGAAGATTGCAAAGAAATGAATGATGATCAAATATAGAAAACTTAAAAAGCTAATTGAATAACTAGCCATGGAAATTAAAGAAGGTGCTGGATTTTTCATTAAGTTTGGATTTAATTCCCTTCTTCTTCATCCCTATAACATTTATATATTTATATATTCTAATTATGATTATAAGAGCTATGAGTGGCTAGGTTCTTATTTGAAATTTTTGATGAATCTAGCCATAAACCATGTGATTAATTTTATTTGATTGAACAAATTTCTCTATTATTAGATGATGTAATAATTTTGATCTTACTGATTTGATTGTTTACCCAATAGTTTATGATTTGAGATTCATGCCTTAGCTTGACAAAGTTAGTCTTTGAATTATTCGTGGAATTATTATCATATGAATTAAAATAGTATGACAATATTATCACATGAATTGAAATAGCACAACATTATTATAGGTCCTATTGTACTGGTATCTTTATGTTGGCTTCCCTTGTGCAAAAATCGGTGTCTGTTTTATGTTACTTGGTGTTCTTTCTTTCTCTATGTATGATTGGTTATGATGAATCAATAATGCACACACATATATAGTTAGGAACACTTTTTATGTAAGCACGTTTACATATGCCACATGGGTTTTTTTGTAGTATGCATGCTTGCTCGCCGACATTGTCACTTGTGTTTTTAGTTTTTTTTTAGTGTGAATATTTGTATTTTTTATTTGGTATTTTTTGGAATTAAAAAATGTGACTTGTTAGCACCACGACATGGACCATACCACCACCCTCGCCACCACCTTTGGTAAAGTGGTTGTTTTTCCAAGTGCTATAAATACCCCTATTTCTCTTATTTCTTATCCATTATTTAAGAGGCACCAATCTACCAAAATTCATATTGAGATTTATATCTATTTTTAAAATTATTTTAGAAAGCTTATATTTGAGAGTGGGTCATTTTATGGTTAGTTATCTATCTGAGTACGTGGTTTAGCTGTGTATCTCCCGTATGTAATTTTTTAATTGTAATGGACAATGTGTCTCATGGGATTGAGAGTAATTACTGATTAGTTGTTTGAAATCACACCATAAAGGAATAGTATGCAGTTTCGACGAAGGTCCCAACTAATAGAGGTAATAATGGTTTTATTGTCTATCAGAGTTGTAGCTATTTTATTATTTCGTGAGTGGTTGCCTTAAGCAAATCAAGGATGTTACCATATATATATGGTATCTATATAGGTTTACCTCATTATATCATTTGTTATGCATGACTTGTTGTTGGGCTAGTATAATATGAGTTTGATGGGTGTATGTCTCAAAACATTGAAGCATAAACTCTTATTAGAAAGAATTTATTGTTGACATTCTTTTTTTGACATATAATATCTATTGGTAGAAGTTGTCTATACTGTTTGATATTATATTTTTTGTACTACTATTATGTGTTATGTATTAGTGTTAATTGTCTTATTTTTACTAGTTAGGGCTAAGTCATTTAGAAGTCTGCATCTCCTTACCGTGATAGTGTATAAGGTTATGGATTCTTTCAATTAGTATCAGAGTAGGTGCATCCTTTTAGGCTTAACTGCTCCGGTGTTGGTTCTAATAACTTGCTTTGTCATATACACACATTCTCTCTGATTGAGATATGAGGATGAGGTAATATAGGTGGACCTCTATTGTTTAATGTGATGAACTATGCATATTGGAGTTCATAAATGAGGGCCTTCTTAAGGTCCCAACGGTATCCTATATGGTCCCTTGTTGAGAATGTCTATACCTACCTAACAAAAACCCTTCCTGATAATACTATTATACCTAAACCAATGATTGAGTAGATGAAGGAAGAATACAAGGAGTCCACATGGAACTGCAAAGGTTTATATACTATCATCAGGGATGTGATGCCTAATGAGTTTAGAAGGATTCAGAGTTGTATAACTTCTAAGCAAGTTTGGGATATAGGCAACTCATGAAGGTACTTCAGAAGTCAAAAGGTCTAGAATGTTAAAGTTGAATAGAGACTTTGAACTATGCATTGTCCAAGAAGATGAGACTTTTGATAAATTTTATACATTGTGTCTCAAATATTGTTAATTACTAAATTAGAAAGTACAATGGTCACTCTATTTTCACAAAGCTATGACACCCCAAAACTTAACATTTTTCTTGTTCTTAAGGAAAACTCCAAATTCAACACCCAAAAATCAACTTATAACATGGCTTAAATAACAAAATCATGAACACATATCATATTGATTTCAAACATTTTTAAAGAAACTAAAGGGTCCTTAAAGATTATCCAGTACATACATCCTAAATATCCATATAGCTATCAATCCATAATACATTCACGTAAATGGCATGACTTATTTTTTTCAATAACATGATTTGTGTATGTGTGTTATGAAAATCTAGTTTAATCCTAATGACATCATGATAGGCACACGTGAATCATGCAAAATAGAAAACTGTCTAAGGTAATGCCAAACTTCATAAGTCATATTTAGCCTCTTTCTCCGCTAATGTAGATGCAAACTTAGAGTGAAACCAATAAAACTTTTAAAACTTGCAATGATAGGCTAAGGTATGAGTAGATGAAGTAGAGGAAAATATTAAGCTTACTCATAACCAAATATAAATGAAGAACAATGAGCTTTCAACCACAATTGGTAAACCCCTCAAACTTGAATTTTTCTCACTTTATTCATTATGATGTGTTACAATTAATTCCAAATTAAATTATATAATTAATCAAAAATCAAATCTAATTTCATAATTATTAAATTTTCATTCTTATCCCATAAGTATTGAAATAACTATCAAACATTTCAAATTAGCATTTTAATATTTTAATTCATTCAAATAAATATTTAGTCTTATTAAATAATATTTATCTAAATAATTGGATTAAATATTTTACTTTTACATATTATTTGACATTTATGACCATCATATATTATCCTAATAAATAAATATGCATTTTGAGCATATGAAATAGCTAATTCAAAATTAATCATTCATTTATCTTGGAAGCAACTTCATTTAGTTGTTGTTATAGAGCATACTTAGGGACCCATGGATCTACAAATTCAATTTCAAATAAAGTATTGATACATTAATTAATCTATTAACTTATATTATTAAATCCTAAAATACTCATATATTATAGTTGGTATTTACCAAACACAATATATATGAGTAATCCATTGTATATAACAATTAGGTTTAGCTCATTCCTTCATAGATAATTCATAATATGATTGAGGTCATTAAATCTGTTTGACCTCTTCTTGTGAGATAACCTTCTATCCAATCATAAACACTTAGATACCAAGATACAATGTATCTTAATGTAACATTTTGGGCATCATCAGGTAAGTCAAATTCTAAACATAATTTTGACCAATAGTTTATTATGCTTTTAAGCATGAATTTTATGTTTTATTATAGGAATTATGTTATTTTGGAAGGTATTTTTATTTTGTGTAGATTCATGTGATTTTGGAAGAATTGGGGACTAAAATGAGTAAAAGAGTAAAAACTAGGGAGAGAAATGAAAACTTAGACAACTCAAAATACGCTCAATTTTAAGATCTAAAGGTAAGATTTCTCCCTCATGAACTCTACTCATGCAATAAAATCAACTATGTTTCTACAATACTAAATGAGATGTCTACAAAAAAACTAAATAAAAATAAAAAAATAATAATAATAAAAAACTAAATAAATAATTTAAAGTTAAAAATAAATAAGTTAAATAAAATAAATAAATGAAGAAATTAGTAAAAGAAAATAAGTAAATGAAAATTAAAAGCAAAGTAAAAAATTATTAAGAAAGATAACTAAAACAAAAAATAATAATAATAAAATTATTATTTTCTAATATTTATAATCTCCAACAACGGTGCCAAAAACTTGATATAATGATAAGAAATTATCGTTTCCATGGAGATTAGTTTACTAGAAACTAATTTTTAAAACAAAAAAAATCGAATTTTTATGTGTTTTTATATTTTAAAGAAGCAAAATAAAAAAATGACAAAGTAAATAATAATAATTAATTAGCTCAAATTTCGTAACTAAAAATATATATGAGAATATATTTAGGAATACTTAATCCCCCAATTTTCAAAACATATGAATCGCTAAAATCCTCCCAAACTAATTATCAACTAATTACATGATCAATGGAATCTAACTTAGCATGTATTCATTTCTGAAGTAAACTACACATCATATTGTAATTAATTTAATCACACTCTCATGCTAATTAAATTGCATACTACTCATTATGTTCATCAATTATTGATCACATACATAAGAATCATATATCTTTGCCTAAAACTATGCATGTTATTTAATCAAAACAAACAATTGGACAATTCTCTCAAATCTATTTAATTGCCTCTATAGATAAATTATTGGCCAAAAAATTAATAACATAAAAATCAGATTAAATAATATAATTAAATTAAAATTATAATTGGGGTAAAATATTAAATCATCAAATGGTGAAAATTGGGTTCATAAGATCCATAGATTAATAAATTAACTACACATAATTGTGTTCATAAAGCTCATATTTTTCATAAAGAAAGACATAAAAATTGACAAAGAAAATAGCAGAAGAAGAAATACAATTAATCTCTGGAATTGTAGTGTCAATCTCCTCTTTAATATACACCAAAATTGTGTCCTCTCTTGAATTTTTCTATATTTTCTCTCTTTTTAGTTCCAAAAATTGACCAAAATTATGCTAATGGAGGCCACTTAGGGTTTATGGAGTGATTGCTAAGATGTGATTTGGACCATCAGATCTGCTTCAGATCAAAGGGTACGATCAAAACAAATAATATTGAAAACTCTAGCCAATCACATCGTTACACGTGGCATCATAAATTCATTGGGTAAATCAGGGAGCAATGCGTGGCAAGGGAGGCCAATTAGAGTCAACACTCGTTGAGTCAGCACCATATTGTGTAATATGATTTACATAAATGGATGGCTGACATACGGGTGGAACGAACGGAGCAATGATGAGGTGACACGTGGTGACAAGGGTTGATCAATTTTCTAACACAGATTAAACGCCATACAAGTGGCATGCGTTTCTTCCTCCTCACACACGATGTAATGTGATTCATTTTCCCTACTTGCGTGGCGTTTGGGTGGCATGCCCAATCATCTCCCTTACTTGCCTATGAGGCCACGTGGCAACTTATAATTGGTCATGCATTAAAAATGCATTAAAAATCCAAAAAAAATCCAAAATTATATTTTAATATTTTTGACCCAAAAAATACTCTTTATTGAATAAAACAAGTAAATATTAAGTAAAAAAGTGCACTATTGACTCTATTTTCATAGAGTCATCATGACTCAAAATATATTCTCACATTATAGTCTTCACTATTTGATTCCTGAACATTGATTTAATGTTTATTGTAATTTCAACATTTTATCATGAAATACTAATTATGACAAAACTAACTAATTATCACATTACTCCATGAAATATTTTTGAAATTAATCCAACAATGCAAAGACTTAATCATTTTCTTAAAATTAACTTAAAAGACATGATAAGAAAAATTTTAAAATAAAAGAAATTTTCTAATTCAATAAAAATAAATAAAAGCCCATGAAATGTATATAAACACAAGTAAAAATGTAGTCAAAATAAAAATGTGACCATAAAAATTTCATTTTAGCACAATTTTATAATGTAACTTTTCTTACTCTCAACCTAGAACATACATTGCCCTTAATATAATAATTATAAATTAAGGACAAAGAGTAAATAAATAGAAAAGTTACTTATTTGTTGAACCTTTTTAAGAGTTGGAATAAAATTGTAGGAGCATTTATCAATCCAAACATAAAAATATTACTCAAAAAGAATATTGTATGTTTCTCACAAATTTCAACAAACAATTATAGAATTAATAATTCTTAGTAATGTTCACAAAATAGGAAATAAAATAATTAACATAAAAACAAAAAAAAAACAAATGCAATATCCAAAAACTATAAAAGCTAAAGTCCTTAAAATAAAAACAAAACAAATTTGCATAAAAATTAATAAAATTCAAGATCCAATTTAGAGCTCTTCATTTATGTCATATAGGTCTTATTTTTTAGGATGTTGTGATCGTGATCTTTCTAGAAGTATAAAGGTGAAATCATAACGAGGATACTTAGGTGTTTATAAGTGGCTTATATCTACCCCATGATGACTTGATTGTAATCGGTCCAGTTTAATAGTTTTGATTTCAAATTTTAAGTCTTGAATTTGACTTTCTGGTGTGATAACTTTGTTTTTTCGTCCCAGAACAGTAGTGAGGTTATAATATCCTGTGCTGGTATTTGGAAGTTTAGAATTTTTTTTTAATTGATTGTGATTTGGCCAAACATGTATGTAGGTATTCTACGTAAAGTTTGGTTATTGATGGATCATTTAACATAAGGATTGTTTCTTGAAGTTTTTCATCTTCGTCTTTAGTTAATACATTAATATCTTTATTGGAGGAATCTGAATTGTTGGTTGCAAATTCATCATCCTGGGGATTAGATTCTTCGTCTGACCATTGGTCAGGCTCAGATGATGATGTATATACCATTAGGGCAGATATTTTGGCATATGTGTTTTCTTCAAGTTTTAATTCATGAAGTTTTTAGACATCTTACTGAAATTAGCAGTGTGACCTTTCTTGCCACATTTATAACATTTAAACTCTTTAAAGTTTTTAAAGGGTTTTTTATGTTGTTTTGATTCCTTATTAAAATTTCTTTTATAAGGTTTGTTGTAAAAATCCATTCTTTTTTCAAAGAATGGTTTTCTTGATTTTGAAAATTTCTTATAAGTTTTATTTGATTCCTTATAAGATTTTGATTTAGTTTTACTGCAAGTTCCCTCACAGGTTTTTTCAATAGAGAGATTACTATCAAACTGTTTGCAGAATGATCCAATTTCTCTTTTGGAAACTTTAACCTCCAATTTCATTTGTTTTTGGATTTTCAAATCTTGACAAATTTGTAGACCCTGGTTTTGAGCAAAACTGATAAATTGACCGTAGGTTAGTTGATCATATGGTATGATATGATTCCCATAAGTTTCACAAATTTTTTTTCTGGTTTTCTCACCCAAGAGTGGGGGGAGTCTAGCTAGGAATTTCTCCTTCCAGAATGGTTAAATAGAGTATTCTCTTAACATAACTCTAGATAGGAATGTAGTTTTATAATTTTGAAAATTACTCATATTCCTACATTTTATGTTAGAAAGAAGATCAACATTTTTATCTTTTAAATGGGATTGATCCCCCATAAAATGATGTGATATGGTAAAGAGTAGAGTGGAGACTGCATCCTGTATAGGAGCTCCTTGATGGGAAAGTATGGGAATACGACACTCATCAGTCAATATTGCATTGTAGATATCTTACTGTTGTTGTTTTGAAAGATGATGATCCCACCATCCTTTTAGTTGGCCTGAGAAGCCAGCTATTAGTAATTCAACAACTATTTTATCAGTTGTACCGATTTGGGTTTTATAAGCATTTGATGCCATGGTCATTTGCTGTAAGATATTTAGTATCTCGTGGTGAGTCATTCCATCAATGTTCCAAACATAGATAGAAAAAGCGTTATATTGTGATTGGACAAGCTGACTAGGTTGGGTTCCTATGGTGTGAGGATACCTAACTGGGCTAGGTTCTTGCCAAGCTAATTTTTGTAGGTGAGGAATTGGTTCTGGAATGGTTTCCTGGGAACTATCCCAGATGATATTTCAGATCCTATAATGGTTTCTGGGTTGGTTTTGAAGTCATTGGTGACTCAGGAACAACTAGTCCTATATTGGTTGAAAATTGTTCTTTTAATTGGGACCTAAGGGTATTATTCCAATTTTGAAGTTTTTCAAATTTTGATGTTATTTCTTCCTGGGCTGGTTTGGAGACCTGGAATGGTTTGAAGATAGGGTTCTTAACTATCCAATCAATTGTTTGATAAGAGGTAGAGAGAATATTTGTTTTTAGATTTTTCTCTATCCTAATTAATTGTTTTCATAAGTATTTAGGCTTATGTTGGTATAGTTATTTTGGGTAACTATGTTTTTGAGGTTGGATGCCTAGTTCTCTTGAGGGTTCTTAAGAGGAAAGGCTTCTACCTGACTATCCTAGAAATGGATTGTAATCGGTCTTAATGGAGGATGTTCAGCTTCAATCGAACCATATGGAGTTTCCCATATGGGTAACTTATTTTTTGTTTTGATCATATTAACTTCGTTAACTAGATCATCCATTTCTTCTAAAACTTATCGAAGTCATCTAATGTGATTTCGTTAGGTTTAATTTCTGAAAAGGCTTTAATTTGTGGAGTCAAAACTACTAAATCTGTAGTTAATGGCTCTACTGGTTCATTTTCTAAAAGTTTATCGAAGTTATCCTCCGTGACATCTGAGACACTAATTGAAGGGAATAATTTATAATGTGGAACTATAGCTATAGGTTCTATGGCTATTTATTCTACTGTGATGTTGACTGGTTTTGGGTCAATGTGAATTATAGGTTTGATTATTAAGTCTAGTAATGGTTCCTGAATATTTACTGGTAGGTTACCTATTAAGACCATTGATGGTTTATCTAGGTCAACAGGTTCTACTGTTTTATCTGACTTAAGGTCAACTAATGGTTCTGTGCTAACCTGTTTTATGGTTAACTATTGATTAAAATATATCTATGTTATCCTGGGTTTGGGTAACAACGTGATCTGGTAATATTTCAAATGGTTGGACCATTGATATTAAGCTAACTGGTTCATGGTTAACTTTAGGCGATGATGATTCTATTATTTCTTCTTGTTTGTTGATTTTGTTCACAAAGGAATATCTGGTTTGATCGATGACTACAAATGCTAGTCCTTTTGATCTTCTATAGATTTTTAGCCAGTCTATAAAACCTATATAATTGTTATGTTCTTTAATATAACGCTCATGTTTTCTATAGCAACTTGCCCAAGATTTTTCTGAGTGTGTATTATAGAACCAATATTTTATGGGTTTATGGTGTCGCTCATGTAGATCCATTCTAAGAATCCTTGGGTGAAAAGGTTCTTCCTGACTCTGGTCAAATGTTAATACATTTAACTCCTTAATCCTAGGTTCTTGGCTAGGTGCTAATTATTGAGTTGGTGATAAAGGAAATGTGGGTGTTAACTGAGGTGATTCACTCATCTCAGAGTTAACAGTGTATACTGGTCTGGGTACCTGGGTACTGTAGTCTACTCCTCTGAAAATCAGATGTTGATGACCTAGGATTTTGTTTGAATGGTAAATCCATTGCTGAGAAATCTAAGGCACTCGAAGAGCATCTCATTGATGAAGATCTATTGAATCCTATTTCAATATTTCCATTTTTATATTTTATTATTTCAGAAAGTTCTGTGTTATTGTTCAGCCACTTCCTGTTGATGAGTTTTAGACGTTGGTTGGCAAATTCCTTGTAGTAGCCACCTATCTGGGTATACTACGCTATCCCAACTGATTGGTCTAGGTATTGTAATTTTAGATCTAGAAAAATCTATTTGTAATAATAAGGTTTCTCCTTTAGTAGAGTTATGAATATTTTTTATGTCCCAAGTGGACGTCATAATTTTATAATGTACTCAAAATAATAAGGCTACCGTAATTGTTCCTGGTAACACATTAGTATTATGAGTTTGGATTTGAAGAGTTAATGTTTTTAATATTTTGGGATATGTAATAGATGCTACTATGTTCGGAAAATAGTTAAAGGATATAGGTCCTAAACCTAAACCTAAACCTGTTTCTACCGTTCCTAATAAAGATTCCTTGAAATATGTTAATTTAGCATCTCTTAAGACTGCTAGTATTGATGAACTTAATCCTAATCGGGTTAAAGGTCTTAATCCAATCTGGACTAGGCCTATATGCACATATTTGAATTTCTTATTATAATGTTTCTGTAATGATTCTTTTGAAAGAAGTTGGATTGATTCAAAAGGTAATGAAAGTTGAAGATCACTTTCTTCAGATTTAATAATGTAATCTATTTTGAAAAGATTCATCATCCTTGGAACTTTCCAACAATCAATTGATTTTTCAAAATTTTCAATAGTAACTTCGTTACTATTTGTAATGTAAGACTTCTTTGAAGAAGATGATGAAGTTTTATGTAATAAAGGTGATGATGCTGAAAAGCTTTTATGTGACATATTTCTAAGTTGAAATAAAATTTAAATATAAAATGTAAACAAATATGGTTTAAACTAATCATCAATATAATATGTATTGCATGGTAAATATGATTCTTAACAAATAAATTGCAAGTTTATTAATAACAAAGAAGATACATAGTTTATGTCATGAAATTTAAGTCATGGAATTATTTTAAATAATCATTGCATGTAGTGTTTAATATTTAGGTTCTTGTTCTATCCCTTATGGGAGGCTTTTGGAGAGATAACAAAGATAAATGAGAGGGTTTTGGATTGATATATATATATATGTATATATAAGAGCAAATGTAAAAAAAAGTAGAATAGGGAGACAGCCGCGGAACCAGCAGAAAAAAAGGAAACAACGGCAGAGTAGGAAGGGAAGAAAAACAAAAAATAAAAATAAAAAGGTGAACACAGGAGCGCAAAGAAGAAACGCGAGAAAATTATGTTGAGTTTGTTTATGTTTAATATAATTTTTAGCATGAACTAATTTACATTTATTCTAGGAAAAAAATATAATTTAATTCCAAACTATATGTTATTTTCTATGTTAATTTGGATGATTTCTCTTCGAGTTTATTTGATTTATTCTAAATTTAATGTTTTTAGTTAACTGATCATTAATTAAATGATTTTTGTCTTGTGATTTACTATCGAAAAAGGGAATTATAGGATAAATCTGAAATATTTTGGCATAGGTAAATATAGAGATCGAAATACCTGTATGAACCTGTGTAGGTTTAAAAATCATTGGTCTTAATGATTTCTTGCTTTATTAAATTTCATATTCTTGTGTAAATTAATGAACACGATTATTTTCAATTGACTATTGAAAGAGGCTTTTGAATATTTTTGGAGATTGCTAACAAAGAGAGAGAATGAAATTCAATTAACTAGATGGATAAAGTATAGGGAGAGATTAGGTGAAATTGATTTCCTAGAAGTTTTATTCCAATTAATTTGATCTTTGAATAATATCTTTATTTTTTCTTTTGCGCATCTTCATTTAAATTAATTTTATTTTAAATTTCAATTACAACAACCTGAGTGAATTTTCTAGATAAAATTGAGATTAGCATAATTTTGATATTTATCAAAAGTAAGTTACCAATCCGTGAGGACGATACTCTATTTATCGCTTTATTATAAAATTATGATACTATGCACTTGCAATTTTGCACCAATAAGTTTTTGGTGCCGTTGCTGGGGAATGATTTTTTCTCATTTTTGCCAATATCGTGACATAGTAACCTTAGTTTTAATTTAGAATTATATTTTATTTTACTTTTACTTTTAATTTTATTTTTAATTTTTATTCTCTATGTATGTTTTTGACGTTGGATGCGCCGTGATAGAAGTGGAAACATTATTCCTTTTGATCCGAAAATTGAAAGAACATTTTGATTAGGAAGAAAGAAGAAAGTACTAGCCATGGCCGTAGGAGAAAAAATACACAACCCCGCCACTTAGGTGTAAGATGCCAAACCATTAATGCCAATAATTTTGAGCTCAAATCGGCATTGATCATCATGGTGCAACAAACTCAATTTAGTGGATTGCCATTTGATGACCCCAATATTCATTTGGAGATGTTCTTGGAGATCTGTAACACTGTAAATATGAATGATGTTACTGAAGACACCATTAGACTAAGATTGTTTCCTTTTTCATTGAGGGACAAGGCCAGAGGATGGCTACAATCTTTACAACTGGGAAGCATCACTAGTTGGTAGGATATGGCACAAAAATTTCTTGCTAAATTCTTTCCACCTGCAAAAATAGCCTAACTTAGGAGTGAGATTGGTCAATTCAAACAAAATGATTTTGAGACACTTTATGAAGCACAGGAAAGGTATAAAGATATGATTCGGCATTCCCCTCAGCATGGATTATTGGATTGGTTGCAAATTCATATGTTCTATAATGGGTTAAATGGGAAAACTAGAACCATGGTTGATGTTGCTTCTGGTGGAACTTTGATGTCAAAACACCTGAAGGTGCTACTTCTCTTTTGGAAGAAATGGCCTCAAACAACTATCAATGGCCAACCAAAAGATCTATGGTTAAGAAAGTTGTCGAGATTCATGAATTAGAGCCGTTTTCTTCCCTTTTAGCTCAAGTAGCTTCTCTATCACATTAGATTTCTGCCTTGACAACTCAAAGAATTCCACAAAGTGTAGAATATGTCGCAACTTCAAGTATGACAGTTCTAATGAATGAATTGAGTCAAGAGCAATTTCAATACATCAACAATCAAAACTACAATTATTGTGGTGATCCTATGCCAAATTACTAGCATCTAGGGCTTCGAAATCATGAAAATTTGTCTTATGGAAACACAAAGAATGTGCTGCAACCTCCTTCAGGGTTTAATAGTCAACAAAGTGAGAAGAAGATGTCACTTGAGGATGCCATGGTTTCCTTTGTTGAGGAGACCAAAGCAAGGTTTAAAAATAATGATTCACAGTTGGATAACATTGAGACTCATTGTAACAATATGGGAGCCACTATGAAAAATCTTGATGTACAAATTGGGAAACTAGCCATAACCATTAATACTCAACAAAGAGGAATTTTTCCTAGCAATACATAAGTGAATCCAAAGGAACAATGCAAGGATATTACACTTAGGAATGGAAGAGAAATTGAGAGGTCACCATCAAAGAAAACTGAGTCCATCCTACAGCTCCAAACAATGGCCAAAGCAATCATAAAGTAGAAGACGAGAATATTGTTGATGATACACTAAGAGAGACTGATATGCCTCTATCAATTTCTTTTCCTGACATTCCTCATATTCTATCTACTCCACTTAATTATCCTTAACGCTTTCAAAAACAAAAATTAGATAAGATATTTTCTAAGTTTTTTGATATATTTAAGAAAATTCACATAAATATTCCTTTTGTAGATGTCTTGGAACATATGTCAAATTATTCCAAATTTCTGAAGGACATCATTTTCAAGAAAAGAAGGTTGGAGGAGTTCGAAACGGTGAAGCTTTATGAAGAATGTAGTGCCATTCTTTAAAAGAAATTGCCTCAAAAATTAAAAGATCCAGGGAGTTTCACTTTGCCTTGCACTATTGGAAATTCTTTTTTTGAGAAAGTTTTATGTGATCTAGGTGCTAGCATTAATCCTATGCCACTTTCTGTTTATATGAAATTAGGACTTGGGATATGAAACAAACAACAATTTATTTTCAATTAACAGACCAATCTATCATGTATCCACGTGGAATCATAAAAGATATATTGGTAAAGGTGGATAAATTTATTTTCCCTCCTAATTTTGTGGTGTTAGATATGAATGAAAACCAAGATGTCCTACTAATTCTTGGCTATGGGAAGCGCTTTAATGGATCTTCAAAAGTTTGAGTTAACATTGAGAGTGAACAAGGAAGAGGTTACATTCAACATCTACAGAGCTATGAGATTTCTAGAAGACCCAAGAACTTGCTTTCATGTAGATGTCATTGAGCAATGTGTTGTAAAAGCCTTTCAAGAAAATATGACGACTGATCACCTAGAACGATGTATCACTACTTCATCTCATGTTTATAATTTCAACAACTCTATTGTTTATGAACCTGATTTATGTTTTATTAGTGAAAAATTTCTCCACTATATATTTTCCTTGGAAGCATTGCAGTAGGTTACATCATGTAGCACAAAAGTTGAAAGGCAAGAGCCAATGGTAATAGAGATGGATTCTATAATATATACAGAAAAAGTGCAGCAAATTACAACTCCAGAGTTGGAGCAATTTCCTGAGCATCTTTGCTATGCGTTCTTGGTTGATAATTACACCTTTCCAATGATTTTTGCGGAATCACTTACACCTGAAGAAGAGGAAAAGTTACTACATGGGTTAAGGGAGCATAGAATAGTCTTGGGATGGACTATCTCTGACATAAAAGGTATAAGTCCATCCATTTGCATGCATAAGATTCTAATGGTGGAACCTTACAAATTAACCATCAATTAATCCCCAAATAAGATTAAATCTAGCAATGAAGGAAGTTGTGAGAGCTAAAATTTTAAAGCTTTTCAATGCTGGAATTATTTATGCTATTTCAGACAGCTAATGGGTAAGTCCTATGTATGTTGTACCAATAAAGGGTGGAATGATGGTAGTGAAAAATGACAACATTGAGCTTATTCCTAGAAGAAAATTCATGGGTTGGCGTGTATGTGTAGATTACTAAAAGTTGAACAAAGCAACAAGGAAGGATCATTTTCCACTTCCATTCATTGATCAAATGTTAGATTGATTGGCTGGATATCCCTATTATTGCTTCTTAGATGGTTATTCAGGGTATAACCATATTGTCATAGCCCCAGAAGATCAGGAGAAAACTACATTCACATGCCCATATGAAACATTTGCTTATAGAAGGATGCCCTTGGATTGTTCAATGCCCCCAATAACATTTCAACGTTGCATAATGGCTATTTTTTTGATATGGTGGAAGATATAATGGAAATTTTCATGGACGAATTTTCGGTTTTTGATACATCTTTTCATCATTGTTTGCATAATTTAGCTTTTGTTTAGAAGAAATTTGAAGATAAAAACCTTGTCCTAAACTAGGAGAAGTGTAATTTCATGGTTCAAGAGGGGATTGTGCTTGGACATAGAGTGTCATCTAAAGAAATTGAGGTTGATAGAGCTAAAATTGCAACCATAGAAAAACTACCACCTCCAAAGAATGTGAAGGGAATCGAAAGATTTTTGGGACATGTGGGATTTTATTGAAGATTTTTATAGGATTTTTCTAAACTCTCTAAACCTTTATTTAATCTTCTTGAAAAATATTATGCATTTGACTTTGATGATGTTTGTTTGTAAGCCTTTAATTCAATCAAGGAGAAACTGATTTCAGCACCAGTAATGACTGTACCTAATTGGAGTCAACCTTTTGAAATCATGTGTGATGCAAGTGACTTTGCAATTGGAGCAGTGTTAGGAGAAAAGCGAGACAAACTGTTTAGGGCCATATACTATGCAAGTTAGACAATGAATGAAGCCCAATTGAATCATACAACAACTGAGAAGGAGATGCTTGCTGTGGTGTTTTCTTGTGACAAATTTTGGTCTTACGTCATTGGTACAAAGGTGATAGTGTTCACTGATCATGCATCACTTTGTTATTTGTTTAGCAATAAAAATGCTAAGCCTAGATTGATTCGTTGGATTCTTCTTCTTTAAAAATTTGATTTGGAAGTTCGAGATAAGAAAGGAAGTGAAAATTTAGTTGCTGACCATCTCTCTTGGTTAGAGCAAGAGGAAGTGACCCCAGATTTTGAGATTCAAGAAGCATTCCCTAATGAGCACTTGTTTGCATGTGAGATCAAGCTTCCTTGGTATGTTGATATTGTAAACTACTTAGCTTGTAGGGTATTTCCACCAAATCTTATTTACCATCGACGTAAGAAGTTTTTGCATGATGTGAAATATTAATTTTTGGATGAACCTTTGCTTTTCAAAAGATGCCCAGATCAAATTATCCAAAGATGTGTGCCTAAAGAGGAGATCTGAGCCATTCTCCATCATTTCCATTCCTAATCATATGGAGGACATTTTGGAGTAACATGATCAGAAGCTAAAGTGCTTCAAAATGGTTTCTTTTGGCCCTCTATATATTTCATGATTGTTATACTTTGGTGAAGACTTGTGATCGGTGCCAACGTATGGGAAATATTTCAAGGCGTCAGGAGCAACCATTGGAAAATATCTTAGAAATTGAGTTATTTGATATTTGGGGAATTGATATTTTGAGTCCTCTTTCTCTATCTTTTGGATTTGTTTATATCTGGTTAGCAGTTGATTATGTGTAAAAGTGGGTGGAGGAAATTGCTACAACAACAAATGATGCAAAGGTAGTGCTCAAATTGCTACATAAAACTTTATTTTTTTCTTTATTTTATTATTATCTATTTGAATAGTTTGGATTTTAATGTTGATTTATTTTGTAGGAATAAAGAGCTAAAAATTACTAACTTATGTGGATCCACCATAAAACCAGGGAAGTTCCTTTTATTTTTTCAATATGTCTCACTTTAAATTTACAATGAGGACATTATTTAGTTTAAGTTTGAGGGTGTCAACTCATATAATATTGAGTTGTTGAATTCTCTTATCAAGCATGTATTTGAGTATGATTGAATTCGCTATGACTCTAAAATTTGTGATTGATGATGGTTTTGAGATTTTTTTTCAAAATCTGCTATTTTGTTAGTCAAAGTTTTGTGGGTACTTTGATTTAAATCTTTTTTCTTGAAAATTATTGAGCACATAGTAAATTTTTCTCTACTCCATTTTGCCTATAAAGAGAAGGAGTTGAATTAACTAGGTTAGGAAAGTTCAATCTTGCTTTGCTCTAGAACCCGTTGATCTAGGCAATTCTTTTTCACAACCAAAAAGCAATCCCAATTGTCCTAATTATAACACCGTCATTGCATGGTGTATTCCCATAGTCAACCCCCTTGAGCCTTATTTTACATAAGCCTTATTTGTTCTTTTAACTACATAAATCATTCCCACTCTAAGCGTGAAAAACCATGAACTTATCTTAATTTTTGTTAGAAATACTTAATGATTGTATTCTATTCTTTGTTTAAAGGAATATACATGGTGCCTTTATATAGGGGTTATAAGTAAACTAGATATGTCTAAAGTAACTAGATATAGATATGTCTAAAGTAAATATATACATTAGCAGATATATATACATTAAACTGTTACTAGATATACATTAACAGCCCCCCTCAAACTCAAGATGCATGTGAGACTAGCTTGAGGTTGTCAACCAAATTACGAGTGCGTCCTTTAGGAAGTGCCTTAGTGAAGATATCTTCAAGTTGATCGTTGAAGGAGACAGGGAAAAGCTTGAGAGCACCGTGGGCAAGATGAGAGCGAATAAAGTGACAATCAATCTCGATGTGTTTAGTCCATTCATGGAAGACATCGTTGTGAGCAATATGAATGACAATCTGATTGTCACAATAAAGGGAAGTAGTAGAGGATTTGGACACATCCAAATCCTTAAGAAGCCATTGTAGCCAAAGAAGATCATATATGGTATCAACAAGAGCATGATATTCTGCTTTAGTACTGGAGCGGGCCATGAAAGTTTTTTTCTTACTTTGCCAAGAAAACAAAGAAAAGCCAAGGAGAAAGAAATAACTTGTAGTGGACCTATTATTAGTGGGATCTCCTGCCCAATCAGCATAAGAGAATGCACGAAGTACTAGAGGAGACCGAGCTGTGTAGAAAAGGCCATGGAAGATAGTGCCTTTCAAGTATCGTAGAATACATAGAACAACATCATAGTGAGCCGATCGTGGAGTAGATAGATATTGGCTCACCTGATGAACAACATAAGAAATTTTTGGATGAGTAACTGTAAGATAAACTGGGCTTCCAACTAATCATCTGTAAAGAGAGGGATTAGACAATGGTTCCCCCCGGAGGGTGTCAGATGCGTATTAAGTTCAACTAGAGTGTCAACACTCTTGCTGTCAGTGAGTCCATCTTAAGATAATAGGTTAGATGCATACTTAGCTTGAGTAATATAAAGGCCATCTACGGAATGAGTGATCTCAAGACCCAAGAAATAGCTGAGATGTCCAATGTCTTTCATCTCGTACTATTGACTATGAAAATCCTTGAGTTCTTGAATGCCACTAAGGTCATCACCAGTTATGATCATATCATCCACATATAGGAGATTAAAAATGGTGCCTTTATCATTGCGACGAAGAAATAAGGAAGAATCATAAGGGCTGGTAGTGTAACCTAAGCGAAGGATGGTGGAGCTGAACTTGGCAAACTATGCTCGTGGAGCTTATTTAAGGCCATAAAGTGCACGTCGAAGGCGAAAAACCTTATTTGTTTCAACAAAAAGACCAGGAAGAGGTTGCATATAGACTTCTTCATGCAGATCCCCATTAAGGAATGCATTTTTAACATCCATATGAAAAAAGGTCCCATTTACTAGGAGCAATAACAGCTAAGATGGTATGAACATAGGAAATACGGGAAACTGGGGCAAAAGTCTCTTCATAATCAATCCCATACCCTTGTGTTAAACCTTTTGCTACAAGATGAGTTTTGTAGTGCTTAATGGACCCATCAGATCAAGTCTTGATCTTATAGATCCACTTACAACAAACCACAAATTGACCAAAAAAGAGAGTAACCAGATCCCAAGTATGGTTTTTGGTTAATGCATCAATTTCTTCTTTCATTGCAATATGCCCTAAAGGGTTAGTAGATGCCTCACGATAGGTGTGAGGCTTATGGAGTGTAGCAAGGGCAGTGTAACAATGATAGTCAAGTAAATGTGTAGGAATGTATCGTACCTGGGTTGAGTGGCAAGGTGGAATGTCTTTGGAGGATCTTCAGGCGGAGTAGGAGCAGGGGACCAATGCTTAAGATGGGGTAGCTAGTCATCAACATGTTCTTCTATAATCTGTCTTGGAGAATCATCAAAAATATCTGAAGATTGAATAGAGAAGTCCAAAAGGAGGATGAGGAGTATCTTTAGAAGGAACATGAAACTCATTTGGAAAGATTTCTGAAACATTTGAGATAGTTAAGGAAGAACGAAATTGAGAAATTTCAACAAATAAGAGATGTTATGATGAGTGCTCAAAAAGTACTAAAATTACCATGATTTTATGCACGTTAATTGATTAAAAATATATATATTTATATAATTTTATCATATATTTATATAAATCTGTCTTTTCGGAATCACGGGTATTTTTATTGTTTTTCAGGTATTTTTGCTTAAAAAAGTAACTTAAAGATTGAAAGCAAAATATCAGAGGCAATACATCACAAATATATTCATAAATTAAATGAGGAAAAGTCAAAAAAGATGGAAAAATTGGACAAAATGGGTCAAAAAGGTCAAAAATGTCAAAGAGGAGGAAATCGCGCACGCAGCCGTGCCAGCACAATGCCCAGTCCACACACATACCACTGCTCCATTCCGAGCATGCCTGTGCCCATCTGCGACCAGTTTGCACGTGCCGCTACGCCCATCTGCCCCATTCGCGCCCACACCACCATGACGTCAATAGTATGATGTCATCATTCACTACTCCGTGTTTTCTCAAATTTTAATCATTTTTCCACCCACCTTTTCTTCCTCTCCTCACCTATAAATACCCCCATTTTATTCATAACAAAACACACCTTCAAAACATCTTCTCTTGTCTTTCTTTTCTCCATTTCTTAGTTTTTAGCTTTTCTTAATTAGTTTTTCTTAGTTTTAGAGTTCTTCTCTTTTTGAGAATAACTAATTATGTTTTTATAATTTATTTTCTTTTTGATTCAATAAATGTGAGTGCAAATTCCATTTGGAGGTTTTCCAGCAACAGGAATAACATCAAAGTACTGTAAGGATTTTATTTTCTTTATAGTTATTTTTTATGCTTTATTCTTATATGTTATATTTAATTTATCTGTGGTTAAATTTAACTTTGTTGGCTATTTGTAAACATGATATAATAATAATGTTATTATGCTTGCGAAATATTAAATAGGTAAAAATATCTAAAATGATTTAAAAATGCAATTCATTCCTCGGCAACGGAGCCAAAAACTTGATGAGCAAAACTGGCATCACCGATCCTGCCAATACTTTGGTTTTATATTTATAAAACTCTCGCAAGTGCACGAATCATTTCGTAGAAAATGATAAGTATACTCTCAAGGTCGATCTAAGGAAGGAATATATGTGGTTTTTAATTTATTATTCAAATTTTTAAAAATTAAATTAAATCCTAAAAATCCTATCACAATATTTGGATTTTTGTGTTTCTAATCTAAGACCATAAAAATAAACATAGATACAGATTCAATAAAAATTTATACAAATTTTATCATTTATAATAGTGGAGTATTTATGGATGTAATAACTAAGTTAATTATGCTTGCTCATATTATTTAGGTTATTAAAGATATAAATTGATATTTATTGATTCTCCCTTTTTTATATAAATACCATCTTTGGTGGGGTTAGATATTCTTTATTAATTAAGCAAATCAATTATCACCTATGGGTGGAGTCGATAATTAATTTGGTTAATTAAATTAATTCCTTTTTTCTAAGAGATTGAAAATGAACCATTTAAATGCCACCTTTGGTAGGGTTAGACACTTTAAACTTTATTCAAGGTCTCCAAATTAAACCTAAGAATCTAATTATCCAAGTAATAACTTTAAATTTTTAAAACCATTACTAAAAATATGTTTTCAATACATTTTTGAATAATAATTTTTATAAAAACTTTTGAAATAGAGCTTCACTCTAACTACTGGGCGATTGTACCAATAAATAAAAGAGCACTACTCTAAATCAGATCAGATAATTAAACCTTAAAATCTAATTTTTAGGTTAAGTTTGTAATGAAAATAATATATTTCTCTCTAACATTCTTAATATATAATCTTGAATAATAACAAAATCAATTCATTATAGAGATTTTTACCTATTTAATATTTCGCAAGCATAACAACGTTATTATTATATCATGTTTACAAACAACTAGCAAAGTTAAATTTAATCACAGAAAAATTAAATATAACATATAAGAATAAAGCATAAAAAATAACTATAAAGAAAATAAAATCCTTACAGTACTTTGATGTTATTCCTGTTGTTGGAAAACCTCCAAACAGAATTTGCACTCCCACTTATTGAATCAAAAAGCAAATAAATTACGAAATCATAATTAGTTCTTCTCAAAAAGAGAAGAACTCTAAAACTAAGAAAAAAATAACTAAGAAAAGCTAAAAACTAAGAAATTGAGAGAAAGAAAGAGAAGATAAGATGTTTTGAAGGTGTGTTTTGTTATGAATAGAATGAGGGTATTTATAGATGAGGATAGGAAGAAAAAGTGGGTGTAAAAATGATTAAAATTTGAGAAAACGTAGAGTTTTGAATGATGACGACATGGTGGTGTAGACACGGCAGCACGCGTAGATGGGGACAGCGGCGCACGCGAATGGAGCAAATGGGCGCAGGCACGCGCGGATGGGGCAGATGGGTGCAGGCGTACGGATGGGGTAGATGGGCACAGGCATGCACGGAATGGAGTAGGGGTGCATACGGTGCGCACGGACTAGCCGTGCTATGTGCATAAACTGGGCGTTGTGCTGGCGCGGCGTGCACATTGCTTGGCGCTGTTAGGCGGGTGCGTGCACGATTTCCTCCTTTTTGACATTTTTGACTCATCTTTTTCCAATTTTTCCATATTTTTTTACTTTTCCTCATTTAATTTATGAATATATTTGTGATTTGCCTCTGGTATTTTTCTTTCAGTCTTTAAGTTACTATTTTAAGCGAAAATACCTGAAAAATAATAAAAATATCTGTGATTACGAAAAGATAGATTTATATAAATATATGATAAAATCATATATATATATATATATATTTAATCAATTAACGTGCATAAAATCATGGTAATTTTAGTACTTTTTGAGCACTCATCATGTTCCTAAAAGACAACATTACGGGAAACACGAAGACGATGCGAGAAATGATCATAGCATCGATACCCTTTTTGAGCTTCACCATAACCAAGAAAACAACAAAGTCTAGATCGAGGCTCAAGTTTTTTGTGTTCATGAGGCTGAAGAAGAATGAAACAAGCAGATCCGAATGAGCCCAGGTAATGATAGTCAGGAGATGTCCTAAAAAGGGTCTCATATAGAATCTGATTATGAATTACAGCCCTTGGAATGCGATTAATGGCATGAACAACATGAAGAACGGCTTCACCCTAAAATGGGGTAGGAACTTTGGAACAAAGAAGAGCACGAAAAATGTCAAGAATATGACAAAATTTTCTTTTGGCTCGACCATTTTGTTAAGAGGTTCCTGGACTGGTTAGATGATGTATAGTGGCATAAGAGTGTAACAAAGCTTGAAAAGCATTTTGAGTATATTCAAGAGCATTATCAGATCAAAAAGTTTTAATAATTTTGGAGAATTGTGTTTTAACCATTTTTGCAAAGTTACTGTATATTAGTAAGATTTTAGAACAAGTTTTCATTGAAAAGATCCAACTATAATGAGAATAAATCATCAATAAAAACAACAAAATATCGAGATCTACCAATACTAGTAACAAGAGAAGGTCCCCAAACATCAGAATGAATTAACTCAAAAATACTATTAGAGATAGATATACTATTATTGAAAGGTAAAGTTGGTTGTTTTCCTAACTGGTATGAAGTACACTTAAAATTGTTTTTGGACACGGAACCCAATAGACCTTTAGAAGCTAACTGTTGTACCCGAATGGATGGGGCATGACCAAGATGAGAGTGCCAAAGTGCGAGATGATGTAAGGAAGAAACTGCAGCAGCTACAGCAGCAATAGAGGCAGAAGCAACATGTGGAAGATGAAGATTGTTCATTGGAAACATACGCCCGACCCTAGGACCTGACCCAAGCTCTTGCCCTATCCTCGGATCCTCCAAAATACACCCAGAATAGTCAAAAATAAGGTGATATCCTCGTTCAGTTAATTGTCCCACACAGCATAAATTATAAGATAAGTCAAGTATATGGAAGACCCTAGGAACAGAGAGAGTATAGGTCAAAACAAAACCTAGACTATTAAGATGATGTGGTGCATGGTCAAGTTTTGAGAATAAAGATGAGTGAGTAGTCATGTGATTACAACATGCAGAATCAAAAATCCAAGTTTGAGCCTTACCGGGCTGAATTGAGAGAGTAGTGGAAAGAGATACATTACCAGCCATTTGAACAACCTGAGTTATGATCTTTTGTAGTTCAGTGGAAGAGAGGTTGATAGTGGATCCAAAAGACTAGGATTCTGCTGAAATGGAAGGTATCAACAGAGTAAGCTCAGTATTAGCAACAACATCAGTAGATTTGTTGCGATGGTAACAAGTCTCAATGGTGTGGCCATGACACTTGCAATAATTATAGAACCTTTTGTTGTTATGCCTGCAACAATTGTTAAAGCCAGAGGAATCACTTGATTGCTCAGGTTACTCAATGGCAGGAGCAGAAGGAGTAATAGCCAAAACATTGAACTTATTCTGGACTTGAAGGGTTGCAAGCCGAGCTTCTCCTCTAACCAACTCGTTTACAGTAGTATCAAGAGATGGAGAAGGACTGTGATTAAGAAGTTGACCTTGGATGGGTTCAAATTCCTTGTGAAGTGACATTAAGAACTCATAGAGACGAAATTCATCCTTAATTGTAGCATATTGCTGAGCATCCCGAAATTGGATCACAAATGTCAATTTGGTCCCAAAGAAAGTGAAGCTAATCATAGTAGTCATTGATGGATTGCCCTGGTTCCTGTTAAAGTTGATGCAATTCAACTGTTAATTGATATTTCATGGATGAGTGAGCAGTGTCGTACCTTTTGGCCAACATATCCTATGTTGATTTGGCATCATCAAACCTGCCTAACAGATTGGAGATGGAGGGAATGGAAGTATTCTGAATCCATGTAAGGATCATGTCGTTGTGACTATCCTATTCAATCATGCAACCAAGGAAGATAGCATATTCTTCACTAGCTCCTTTGACAGGAATGATAATTGTACCAGTATAGTAATGCCATAGTATGCGACCCTTAAGAAAATTACACATAGCTTGAGATCATGATAAGTAATTCTTGGTCCTCTCCAATATAGTATTGATGGGGTAAGGAATAAAAACATATTTTTTATCCATTTGGAACACAATATGAAAAAACGAGGTCTACGCAAAAACGAAGTCAACGGGCAATGGTGGTCAATAGCACTATAACTATGATGTCAGCTGAAGGTGATGATGACATCATCCCTTGGGATGTGTCATTGATGACGTCACGGAACCAGAGTGAGGCGTGTGAGGCACATGAATCTAATGTGCGATTCCTATTGGTGGCACGTGTGGGCGCATGCGGGCGCGTGCATAGTCTAAGGATTGTGATACTTCTAGGGTTTTGTAAATCTGGTGAAGCCCATCACAGTGGTATCTATAGAAATGAGGATAGAGCAAGATGCACGACGGAGTTTGGTTTCAGTGGCGGCACGTGAAAAGACTTACAGTTCCTTTAAGCACCGCCTGAGGAAGCATGCAGACTCCGATGGTTGCTAGACTTCCATGGTTGTGTAGATCTGGTCAAGCCGATCATAGTGGTATCTATAGAAAGGTTGTCGGAGCAAGATGCATGGCAACGACGGTGATTGTAGTGGTCTGTGTGGTGTGAGACTCCTTAACAATAGCAATTGTAGGTCTAGAACCTAAGGACAATGGCTGAAAGATGTTGGAGGTTCAACGGTGAGTGGTTGCAGCGACTGTTGTGACAACAGAAGTTATAAGGGTGGAGTAACACCAAAAAAGACAAGATTGCTAGAAGGATAAGAGCACTGGCTCTGATACCATGTTAGAAATACTTAATGATTGTATTCTATTATTTATTTAAAGGAATATACATGGTATCTTTATATAGGAGTTATAGGTAAACTAGATACGCCTAAAGTAATTAAATAGATATTCCTAAAGTAATTAAATAGATATGCCTAAAGTAAATAAATATACATTAGTAGATATATATACATTAATCTATTACTAGATATACATTAACAAATTTTGAGAAAATACTTTAGTGGAAATTTGCATTTAAAGAGAAATTTAATTCAAATTAAATATATCACATTATGTTTGCTCTATTTGATTAAAAAAAAGAAAAAAAAACACCCCACTTATTGAGTATGGCAACAATATTGTCATCAATATGATCATATTATCAAGAAAGAGCTTTAGTGTGAATTCTATGGATATTATTTTTATTGTTTCTTTCTATCATGTATTTTCCCAGTTTGCTTGATTTTCCATATCTATTTCTTTCTTAGCTCTCACCCTATGCCATGTCATTACAACCTTGATTGAAGACATTTTGATATATGATTTTGGTATTTGATTACATTAGTGGAGAAGATTTATGAAAATTAGACTTAAGGAGTTAAGTTTTGAGAGAATTCTTCTGATTTCAATTGTTCTACTTTTATCTAAATTTGCTTGTGGTTTGAAGTTAAATTGACTATTTCACACACACATAAGGACCTAGCTTCATGGTTTGGTGAGTGATGGTAGTTATCTACGGGGTCTTGTTAACATTGCATACAATTGTATTTTTTTTATTTTCTTTTTGTTTGAGGACAAACAAAGTTTTAAGTTTGGGGTGTTTGATGACTTACATGATTTGGTATAATTTATCGCTTCTTAATTTTAAACATTAGTCTAATTTTATTTATTTTAAACTTTATTATTATTATTTAAATTTTATTACAGATTCGAAGATAATGAAGATCCAAAATTTTTAAAAACATATTATTTAAGGACTCTCAAATTTAAATTTAAATTTAAATTATAATATATATATAAGAAAACGAGCTGGAGAGATAACAAAGATAATGAGAGGGTTTTGGATTGATATATATATATATATAGAAGAGGAAGAAAAAAAAATAGAAAAGAGAAATAGTGGTAGAGCCGCAAGGGAAGAAAAACAAAAAAATAAAAAATAAAAAGGTGAACATAGGAGCACAAAGAAGAAACACTAGAAAACTAAAGCGAAAGCAAATCCTTTTTGTTACTCAATTTGTTTTCAATTTTTTTAGAAAATTAAGATAAATTTGTTTATGTTTAATTTAATTTTTAACATAAATTAATTTATCTTTATTCTAAGAAAAAATGTAATTTAATTCTAATTGTCTGATTTATTCTAAATTTAATGCTTTTAATTAACTGTTCGTTAATTAATTGATTTTAGTCTTATGATTTACTATCGAAAGAGGTAATTATAGGATAGATCTAAAATATTTTGGCATAGGTAAATATAGAGATCAAAAGACTTGTATGAACCTATTTAGTTTTAAAAATAATTGGTCTTAATGATTTCTTGCTTTATTAAATTGCATATTCTTACGTAAATTAATGAACAAGATTATTTTGAATTGTCAATCGAAATAGACTTTTGGATATTTTTGAAGATTGCTAACAAATAGATAGAATGAAATTCAATTAACTAGATAAGTAAAACATAGAGAGAGATTAAGTAAAATCGATTTCCTAGAAGTTTTCTTCTAATTAATTTGATTTTTGAATAGTATCTTTATTTTCTTTTACACATCTTTCTTTAAATTAATTTTATTTTAAATTTCAATTACAACAACTTGAATGAATTTTCTAGATAAAATTGAGATAAACATAATTTTAGTATTTGTGAAAAGTAAGTTACCAACCCCTAAGAACGATACTCTATTTATCATTAACTAATTATCTTCCACTTGATCATGATGTTGTTGATTCAAGAATGTAACTCGTTGGGAAACATAGGCTCGCTACTATTCTTCCAAATATGTCATTCTATCACTAAAAATTTGAATTTTTTTTCATAGACATTCTTGATGAAGGAATGACACTTCTTTCTCTTGGAAAAATATTCATATGTTACCTCATCAAAATATGTCATGTTTAATAATTCATCAGATTGTATAACAACTACACCTTTCAAATGAGATACTCCGGCTTTCTTACATAATTTAGATATTAGTTTGGGGAAAAGAAACCCAAATGGTGGCTATTTGCATATAGTTTTATTCCTTAGTGAATTATAGCCCCTCCGTCTATAGGCATATTGGATGCAATTGTATATAATAAAATAGTCCTATCTCTATTAATAGTGTTATAATGTCGGGTGGACATCATTCTTGAACACATAAAGTATTTCCAAATTCAAGAAATTTTATACAAATACTTCGTTTCAAAACCTTTATTTTTATTCCCAGCATAAATACATTCAACAACTTATATAGTTAATTAAGGTTTCTAAAATTGTAGTATAATCCACATGGTTAAGATATTGTTCTCTAAAAATCACTAAACAATATTAAGCATTTATATCATTAGGCTGACAAGGAACTAGTACATTCATAACTAAAACTTGATTATCAATAGTGTCAGGGCTACGAAATTTGTAATTCCCCTTGCCCATCATTAAATTCTATACCTTTGTCCTATATAAATCCTTTATTAACTTATGTTGCTTTTCCAAAGCAAACTTTTGCTTCATAATTAGAAAATTTTGAACTAGCATAATCTTCATAAGTTGAAATCTCATTTCATTTCCAACTTCTTTTTGGTCCCATTTTCAAAATTAAGCAAAATCTAAAATTCAAGAATTCACAAAAAATTCCAAACAAGAACACATAATTTATCCAATATTTTTCCTAACCACTCTTTGTCCCATAGTTTTGAAACTCTTAAAAATTATAAATATTCCTAACCACTCTGTGTTGTTGCGGATTGATAGATTGAAAAACAATTAAGAACACCCCTCTTTGAAGATAAAGATATCTGATTTTGTTGAAGATTTTTGTAAACTTCTTTGTGGGAAAGGTAGGAAATTGTTTAGAAAAGTGATTTTTTTAAGGTTTTGAAGAATAATTGAAGGTAGGATTTTTGAGGTTTTTGTAGAATTTGGTAGAAGAGAAATTATAGTTTGTGTGGATAAAGTGAGAAGATGAGAGGGAAAAATGAGTGTTTCACATGGGGAGATGTATTTCAGCCGAGAAAATGAACGCGGGCCATTATGTAGGATCATTCATGCCACAACATGAACCTTTAATATCCTGATCATTTGGAATTTGACTACCTCATTCCACAGCATGAATAAAAGCAGGCTGTGACGCGCTTGAAACTGTTTTCTCACTCATTTACACATTAAACCCCCTCTTTATATATATATATATATTAAATTAGATAAAAATATATACTTAATAATTACACATAAATTAAAATATATAAATAATCATACAAAATATATAAATAATAAAAAATAAAATTAATTATAAATAAAATAAATATAATTTTAAAGCAATAATAAATAATAATAGGTTACCTTCCTTTCGAGACTATTTTTATAATCTTTAATGGGAAATTGTTGGAGAGATTTAATTTTTTTTATAAACTCATTATCTCCACGTTATTGAGTTCTTTTGTTTTCTTATCTTATTACTATTTTTTGCCTTGTTTCTACGAGTGCTTAGTTAGCAACTCTACTTGTACTTACATCTTCTTAATGGAAACTTCCACACACTCCAACCTTTGATTAGTTTACGATTGGTTGTCTCTACTACCCTGAATGAACGAGTTCAAGTTGTATTCTATATTTGACTTATTCGAAGGATTCTAGGGCATTTGTTGGTGGAATTACTGGCTCAGTGGATATGATCTTTGGGAAAATGGAGGATTGTTTTGCCTCCGGGAGAAATTAGGAGGATTTTCAACACCAAGGATTATAGGTATTAGTAATGGGTTCATACATTGATCTTGGTTGGTATCCTCCCAATACATTGGCATTAGCTCCTACTTGATGGCATCATGTCTGAAAGTACTTCACATACCATATTTCTCTTTGTTTGTTATGGTATGTATTGTAAGAATCACAACTTGCTTACTTAGTTAAGAAAGCTACATTTGAACTTCAGTACTATCTATTTCATGGACTCTGGCTCTCCTTACTAGGGAGCTAGGAATCAGCACCTAACATCTTAAAGAGATTGTAAGTCTCTAAGAGAGTTTTTTCCTATCACTTTTCCAATAGAACATATCAATGATGAGCTGACATTGTTGTATCAATCCATCATAGAAAAAATGCTTATGTAGCTAGAGGATAGCTATGATGGGGTATTGAGTGGGTTATATTTTGAACCTATTATATGCTTCATGGAATGTTTCACCCTCCATCTGAGAAAATGTTGCTATCTTAGCTCTTAGCTCTAAGATTGAATTGATTAGTATGCTCATATAGGTTGATTTCATGAGTTATGAGTGTATTGGATGATATCATGTGCGATACAAATACAAATAAATTCATTAAAACCTTGCATATCCTTGTATTGATGGAACATTGATTGATGAATATGTGAATCTCCTTGTCATAGAATTGTATGACTTTTGAGGGGGAAAGGTCTTGCTAAATATGCATGTATTAATAGATATATATATTCATAAATATACTACCTATGTCATTTTATTTAGTTAGACTTGGGTTTACATGAGGACAAGTAAAGAGTTAAGTTTAGAGGTGCGATCACTCCATAAAAGTAGAGTTATCATTGTACTTTTCTATTTAATATTTGCTTCTTTTATTCAATAATCGGTATTTTTTGGATTAGAATATTACAATATAAACTTTCTAATAAAAAGGGATGAATATATAATGTTTGGGAATTTTTTTTATTTTCTATGGATTTTTTATGAATTTATAATCAGAAGACACCACGTGGATGCAACGCAAATAGAGGAGCTGACAAGGCCTACCATGTGGATACCATGCAAGTATAAAAGGCCAATCATGCAATGCTGCGTGTATTGGGTGATGTAGGCCATGTCACATGTAAGCATGGCATTAGTTTCGAGTCTCACCGCGTGATCAATGGTTGTGCCACAAATCATCACTTGATTTTTCTATTATCACTGGGTTCCATGTAATCCATAAGCATGAATCAAAACATGCCACGTGATGCTGACTCATTGAGCATTGGACAACACTATTAATTTTACTTTTTTCAAAGCAGCCCTTGATATGAAGCGTTGATAGTCTATATTCCATCTGAGCTTAATTTAACCTCTTTATTGTCCCATAAACCTTAATGAATCGAAAATAACAATATTTATTAGTTTTTGGAGCCAAGAAGAGAGAAAACTATAAGAAAATTCAAAACGAGGTACAATTTTGGTTGATATTGAAGAGGAGATTATTGCTACGATTCAAGAGATTGATTATATTTCTTCTTCTCCTTCTTTCTTTATCAATTTTTATGTCTTTATTTATAAAAAATTTGAACTTTATGGACAAAATTATGTCTAGCTAATTTATTAATCTAGGGGTCTTACGAACCCCATTTTATAGTGTGATGATTTAATATTTTACCTCAATTATGATTTCAATTCAATTATTTTATGTTATCTAATTTTTATGCTATTAATTATTTGGCCAATAATTGATTTATAGAGGAAATTAAATATATTTAATAGAATTATTTAATTGTTTATCTTGATTAAATAACATGTATAGTTTATAAGCACTGATGTATGATTCTTATGTATGCAATCCATAATTGATGAACTTAGTGAGTAGTATGCAATTTATTTGACATGAGAGTGTGATTAGATTAATTAGTATATGATGTACAATTTACTTGAGAAAGAATAAATGCTAGGTTAGATTCAATTGATCAAGTAATTGATTGGTAATTACATTGAGAGGGATTTTAGTTATTCACATGTATAGGAAATTAAGGGATTAAGTATTCTTAGATATTTTCTCATATATCTTCTTTGTTGCCAAATCTGAGTTTATTTTTTATAGTTCTTTTAATTTTGCTTTCTTAAAACATAAAAACATGAATGAATTGATTTTTATTTTCTTAGTTTTCAAAATTAGTTTCTAATAACAAAATTGTCATTGGAATAATCTTCTCTTATAATTATATTACTTATTGCAATATGTATACTTGCGTATTCATTGCACACAATTCATGTCGATCAAAAAGAAAAGTTAAAAAAAGCTTAAAGATAAACTAAGAAGGTTGAGAGAAAGGGATGAAAGGGATATGCACTACATAGAGTTAGGGTCCTATTTATAGATTTAGGAAAGGAGAAAAATATGGATTAAATGAATGGTGCAGCAACACATAATTATTTCACGCCGCGGTATACATAAGTTGTACACGTTTCAGAGCTCGATCCACTACACTTTTGTCGTGGCATGCAACATTTCAACATCTCAATCCTTTTGACTCGTGCTACAACATATATAGTTTCCACATTGCGGCATATGTTGTTTTGATAAACTTGAAACCTATATTTTCTTGTATATACTTTTTGGAACATTTGTAATTCTTTACTTCTTTTAAGTTTTAAAGTTGTAATCGAGTGCTTTTAGATATATTTTTCAAGTGTTGATCAATTTTATCTTATTGAAACTAAAATACCACAAAAAAAAAAACAAAATACACCTATGATTTTGAAAAGATAGATTTGTTTAAAATGATAATAAAACTAAGAAAATACAAGTATATGTAATCATTTAATATGTATAAAATAAAAAATATTTGTAGTGCTTTTGAGCACTCATCTCAACCTTTTACTAATTTCTTTCTAGTCTCTTAGGAAGAAAAGAAAAAAAGTTAAAAACTAAAACTAAAATAAAATTAAAATATCCTAAATCATTTTCGTATATATAGTTGCATTTTACATATGCATCAAGCCTTTAAACCCCTAGTTACCCTAGTAAATAATAAGTGTAGTGAGGGTTTTCAGACATGATACCCACAAACATCCAATGAAAAAATTAAAAATAAATAACAAAATTAGATATACAACATATAAACTAATAAAAAAATTTAAAAAGTAAAAAGATACCAAAATAAAAAGAATAACAAATCTTTTCATGCTTTTTAATCTCTTCCTAGATTACAATTAAAATCTATAGCATAAGTTTTATTATAAAAAATCACTAAAAATCACATTTGTGTTCAAATAAAAAAATGAATTAATATTAAATTGACCCAATTTTAATGTATAGAATTTGAGTTCTGTTCGACTCTATCCTCAAAAGGCATACTATTAATAACACACTAATCATATTGGTTGAAGCACTAAATCAAAGGTATATATGCAATATAATTTATTTAAAGAAATAAACTAATAAGTTTGCATATATATAAGGGAGAAAAGGCTCAAAATGATGCATAATATTGGTGTCACGAAAGGAATTAAATGAAAAGATTTTATAAAGAAATTACTTTCTACTTTCTTACTTCAAGTAAATTCTTTAAATAAAAATTTCAAGTACTATGCCTTAAAAGAGATGAAGATAATGCAAATGATTTCTTAGTAACTTATTTCCTATGTATTGTCCTCTTGTATTTAACCAATTCTCATAACTTTGAAGAATATTGGATCATAGTATTTAGCTTATACTATTAATTTTTTTCTTTTTATTATTTATTTCTTCTTTTCTCTCTTTTTTTAGAGATATTAGTTTGTTTGTTTTTTTTTTGTGACAAAGGACCCATTTATAGATTGTACATAATTAGTACGAGAAAGTGAGTGACTAATTTGTGGCTTTTTCTTCTATTGGTTTATGCCACCATGAAAGAAAATAATTATATGAAAAACAAATATTATTACAAAGCCAAAAACTTAATTATAGCAATATTTTTGTTTTCTTAATGTTTGGTTTTTCACATAATTATACCAAATGGTATTTTATCCAAATTGGATATGCATGAGTTTTCACATGATATATGCTACAACTATGTGACCTAATTATACACTGATTTATCATACTATGGATATGAAAGAGCCAACTTGGATCTTATGATATGTCCATATATTACCCATATGTGGAACGATATCACAGAAACACATCCAAACTATGTTTTTTGGACATGATTTTATGATATTAATTTAAGATATCCATATATGTGGGAATGGTATCATGGCTAATAATCTCTTTATTAAATTTTCAAGTAAATGTTTAAGTCATTAAATTATCCACAAGTATTAGTGTATCTATGATACCATTCCACATCTGACTAAGGCATTTGATTTTGTAAGCTTCTTAATTAATTTTTTATTTACACTCTGAATCAAGAGAACACTTGTGTGTTCTCCTAATATCTTTTATTTTTTGTCAATACATAGACATCTAGAGATCAACAAAGGGACTGGTTCCTTACCTTCTTACCTGAGCAGTTTTCCAAGCTTGCAAGAACTATTATTTGCTCTTGGAGTTGAGAGTTGAGTGTAGGTAGTTGCATCACCTAAGAAAGAGTTATTTAAGACCTTGTGTTAACAAAATTGACTCTCATAAAAGATTGAATGGTCACATTAATAGAATCAGCTTCTTTAATATTAATAAGCCTAACTTGTAAATTTAGAAAATTAAGAAAGAGTTAGTTAAGACCTTGTGCTAACAAATAATTATATGTAACATATATAACAATAAAGAAAATGTATAATTTTTTTTCTTTTTTGGGAGGGGGGTTGAAGCTGTATATCATTCTAGGAAGATAATCAGAACCATTAAGTGCCCTAGACCATTGCTTATTTTTGTCAAGTAGTTGAACTTGCTCTTCAATAAAGTTGTATTTATCAGTAAATAAGTGTTGGAATGTGCTTTCTTATATGTATACCACTAAAACTCAACCTGAGAATAAGAACTTACAAAAGTGATGAAAAAAGGAAATGTAAAAGTAACCAAATTCCAACAAACCTTAGGTTTAGAACATATCGAATGTCATCCAATGATGGGTCATTAATTACATATCCATCAGGAAGGTTTATATAAATATGGTGTCATGCTTCAAGGCTATGCATATATGCCTGAGAACTCTTCCCTCTTCTTTGGTTTGGATTCAATCAACTAATCAATTAGAATTCATGCTAACTAAGTGTTCATGTGTACCCATGACATGTGAGAGCTGTTGGAGATTATCATAAAGCTCCTTAAATTAAGGAGCAAAACATGGAGTAAAACATTGAGCAAAACAAGGAGCAATTCATGGAGCAAAACAAGGAGCTTAATTCAAGGAGCAATTTAAGGAACCATTAATTTAATGAGTAATTCAAGGAGTGAATTTTTCTATAAATAGATGTGTAATTGTAATGAATTAATCATCCAAAAAGTGTTCATTCCAATTGAGAGAAAAGCTTAGAGAGAAAAGCTTTTGTGAGAGAAAATTGAGAGTAATTTTCTTGGGTGTAATTGGGTTGTGAGTTGTGAGTGTTGTAAACACCTTGTGTAATTTCTCCCCTTTCAGTAAAAAGATCTACAGTAGGTCCGGAGACGTAAGCAAGATTGGCCGAACTCCGTTATCAAATTTGTGTGTTATTTTTCTATTCTTGCTTTCTCATAAATCTGGCTTATCGGAAATTTGCGTAATTTCCCAACAACTGGTATCAGAGCTATTGGTGGTGATTTCTGTCAATTTTCTACAAGGTTACTATTTACGTATTACGTGAATAGTGACATTTTGTCGACAATATTTGTTCGTTGACGTAGGTGTTCTAATACACGGTGGTTTACAGAAATAGTCAGAAACGATCCAGAGGAAGTCAGATTTTAGTGGGAGCAATGGCCGCAGATGAAGGAAGGGTGAAACTCGAGAAATTCGATGGCACAGATTTTGGGTTTTGGAAAATGCAGATAGAGGATTATCTGTATCAAAGAAATCTATATCAACCTCTCTCAGGGAAGAAACCAGAAGCTATGAAGGAAGAAGATTGGAATCTTATAGACAGACAAGCCCTCGGAGTTATTCGATTGACGCTATCTTGTAATGTTGCCTTCAACATAGCAAAGGAAAAGACCATGGCGGGTCTTATGGCAGCTCTCTCCAATATGTATGAGAAGCCATCAGCCTCAAACAAAGTGCACTTGATGAGGCGTTTGTTCAATTTGCGGATGAATGAAGGCGCATCGGTAGCTCAACATCTCAATGAACTCAACACAGTCACAACCCAGTTGAGTTCAGTGGAAATTGAATTCGATGAAGAAGTACGAGCATTGATACTTTTGTCTTCTTTACCAGAAAGTTGGAATGCTACTGTCACGGCTGTGAGTAGCTCATCAGGAAGCAATAAGTTAAAATTTAACGATGTTCATGATCTGGTTCTCAGTGAAGAGATCCGACGTAGAGAGGTAGGTGAATCGTCAACTTCTTCAGTTTTGCATACAGAGTCAAGAGGAAGAAATTCAACCAAAGGGAATGGACGTGGCAGAACAGACTACCGAGGTAGATCAAAGGACAGGAGGTCCAAATCCAGGAATCCTAATAATTCCCATAGCTCGAAGACCATCGAGTGTTGGAATTGTGGAAGAACCGGGCACTACAAAAATTAGTGCAAAAGTGCACCGAAGGACAAACAAGTGAAGGCAGAGGCAAATGTTACTTCCACCTCAGGAGGAGATGATGCATTGATATGCTCTTTGGAGAGCAAGGAAGAATCTTGGGTGTTAGACTCTGGAGCATCGTTCCATGCTACTTCACAAAAAGAATTCTTCGAGAAATATGTCCCCGGAAACCTTGGAAAGGTATATCTTGGTGATGATCAACCATGTGCTATTATTGGTAAAGGTGTAGTGAAGATTAAGTTGAACGGATCTGTTTGGGAGCTGAAGGATGTCAGGCATATTCCCGATCTCAGAAGGAACTTAATCTCAGTCGGGCAGTTGGCCAGTGAAGGCTACACTACGATCTTCCATGGTGATGATTGGAAGATTTCAAAGGGTGCAATGACAGTTGCTCGAGGCAAGAAAAGTGGCACTCTTTACATGACAACAGAGGCACGTTGTTCAATTACAGTTGCAGCAGGCAATGAAACACCAAACCTGTGGCACCAGAGACTAGGCCATATGAGTGAAAAAGGGATGAAGATTATGCATTCAAAGGGAAAACTTCTAGGTCTACAGTCTACGGAGATAGACATGTGCGAAGATTGCATACTTGGAAAGCAAAAGAGAGTCAGCTTTCAGACAAGTTGCAGAATCCCAAAGAAGGAAAGGCTAGAGCTTATTCACTCTGATGTTTGGGGACCAACGACCGTCTCATCTATTGGTGGGAAATGCTACTTCGTGACTTTCATCGATGATCACTCTCGGAAGGTATGGGTTTACTTTCTAAAGCATAAGTCTGAAGTATTTGAGGCTTTCAGAAGATGGAAAGCTATGGTGGAAAATGAGACGGGTTTAAAGATCAAAAAGCTCAGAACCGATAATGGTGGTGAATATGAAGACACCATATTCAAAAACTTCTGTTATGAGCACGGGATCAGAATGGAAAGAACTGTTCCAGGCACGCCTCAACACAATGGTGTAGCTGAGCGTATGAACCGAACATTGACAGAAAGAGCTAGAAGCATTCGTATACAGTCAGGTCTACCCAAGCAGTTCTGGGTAGAAGCAGTCAACACGGCAGCTTACTTGATCAACCGAGGCCCATCTGTTCCATTGGAGCATAGAATACCAGAGGAGGTATGGAGCGGAAAAGAGGTGAAACTATCACATCTAAAAGTTTTCGGTTGTGTAGCATTTGTGCATATCAGTGATCAAGGCAGGAATAAGCTTGATCCCAAATCCAAGAAATGCACATTCATTGGCTATGGTGAGGATGAGTTTGGCTACCGCATTTGGGATGACGAAAAGAAGAAAGTTATCCGTAGCAGAGATGTGATTTTCAACGAAATGGTGATGTATAAGGACATGCATAAAATAGACACCAATGACTCAGAGCAGAATGAGTCAGTATTTGCAGATGCAGATGATGTCCCAGATACTTCCGCAACAGAACCAATTATAACAAGTCCTCAGCCAGAGGAACTTGTTGGACAAAACAGTACACAGCATTCCGACACACCACAACTTCTTACTCCAGCTCCTGTATTGAGAAGGTCTTCTCGACCTCATGTGCCTAACAGGAGATACATGAACTATATGTTGCTGACTGATGGAGGGGAGCCTGAATGCTATGATGAAGCTTGTCAGACTCGAGATTCCAACAAGTGGGAGCTTGCTATGAAAGAAGAAATGAAATCTCTCATCTCCAACCAGACATGGGAACTAGCTGAGTTACCTATGGGAAAGAAGGCACTTCACAACAAATGGGTGTACCGGGTGAAAGAGGAGCATGATGGTTCCAAAAGATACAAAGCCCGCCTAGTTGTCAAAGGGTTTCAACAGAAGGAAGGAGTTGACTACACTGACATTTTCGCACCTGTTGTGAAGCTTAATACTATCAGATCAGTATTGAGTATTGTAGCCATTGAAGATCTTCATCTTGAACAGTTGGATGTGAAGAGTGCATTCCTTCATGGAGATTTAGATGAAGAGATATACATGTACCAGCCAGAAGGTTTCTCAGAAAGGGGGAAGAAGAACATGGTGTGCAGACTTAAGAAGAGTTTGTATGGCCTGAAACAAGCCCCGAGACAATGGTACAGAAAGTTTGACAGCTTCATGCACAAGAAAGGTTTCCAGAAGTGCAATGCTGATCATTGTTGCTACTTCAAGAGATATAGGTCCAGTTATATCATTTTACTACTTTATGTTGATGATATGTTAGTAGCAGGTTCAGATATGGATGATATTAAAAGGTTGAAGCAGCAATTGTCAAAGGAATTTGACATGAAAGACTTGGGTCCAGCAAAGAAGATTCTTGGAATGCAAATCACAAGAAATAAGAAGAAAGGATCCTTGCAGTTCTCTCAGGCAGAGTACATCAATCGTGTTTTGCAAAGATTCAACATGGGCGATGCCAAGCCAGTTAGCACACCCTTGGCTAGTCATTTTCGCCTATCCAAGGATCAGTCCCCTCAGACAGAGGAAGAGAGAGAATTCATGGTTAAGGTTCCTTATGCCTCAGCCATTGGAAGTTTGATGTACGCAATGGTCTGTACGAGACCAGACATTGGCCATGCAGTGGGAGTTGTTAGCAGATTTATGTCAAATCCAGGGAAAACTCATTGGGAAGCAGTAAAGTGGATTTTGAGGTATCTGCGAGGCACCACAGAAAAGTGCTTGTACTTTAGTAAAGGAGAGTTAAAAGTACAAGGGTACGTAGACGCAGACTTTGGAGGTGAAGTTGATCACCGAAGAAGCACCACCGGTTATATATTTACTGTTGGAACTACAGCTGTTAGTTGGATGTCACAAATACAGAAAATTGTCACTCTATCCACTACAGAGGCTGAGTATGTAGCAGTAACTGAAGCTAGTAAAGAGATGATATGGCTTCAAGGTTTGTTAATTGAGCTGGGATTCAAACAAGAGAAGAATGTTCTGCATAGTGATAGTCAAAATGCAATACACTTGGCGAAGAATTCAGCATTTCATTCTAGAACAAAGCATATTGGACTTCGTTATCACTTCATCAGATCTCTATTGGAAGATGATGTGTTAATACTGGAGAAGATTCAAGGAAGCAAAAATCCAGCAGATATGTTAACAAAGGTGGTGACTATTGACAAACTGAAGTTGTGCTCAACTTCAGTTGGTCTGCTAGAGTAATAAAGACTAGAAAAGCTGCTGCATTGATCGAGGTGTGAAGACAGATTGAAATCAGTCTTCAAGTGGGAGATTGTTGGAGATTATCATAAAGCTCCTTAAATTAAGGAGCAAAACATGGAGTAAAACATGGAGCAAAACAAGGAGCAATTCATGGAGCAAAATAAGGAGCTTAATTCAAGGAGCAATTTAAGGAACCATTAATTTAATGAGTAATTCAAGGAGTGAATTTTTCTATAAATAGATGTGTAATTGTAATGAATTAATCATCCAAAAAGTGTTCATTCCAATTGAGAGAAAAGCTTAGAGAGAAAAGCTTTTGTGAGAGAAAATTGAGAGTAATTTTCTTGGGTGTAATTGGGTTGTGAGTTGTGAGTGTTGTAAACACCTTGTGTAATTTCTCCCCTTTCAGTAAAAAAATCTGCAGCAGGTCCGGAGACGTAAGCAAGATTGGCCGAACTCCGTTATCAAATTTGTGTGTTATTTTTCTATTCTTGCTTTCTCATAAATCTGGCTTATCGGAAATTTGCGTAATTTCCCAACAAGAGCAAGTAATAATATGAGAGGATCCTCAATTATAAGCACCATATACTATGAAAGTTCACACAAATTTTCATAAAATAGAGAGTAGTATGTACAATTTTCCAGGCTTAAAAGGAGCTATGATCAAATTTATAGGAGGCCACACAAGTAAGACCTGGAATAGAATTGCCTTCCATTAGCTTTGACCATTGTCATCACTCCAACGGTTATGCCAACCTATAGTACTAAAGATAAGAATCGTTGTGTGTTTCACCCAACTAAAGTATCAGACGAGAAATAAAAAATCAGAGTCCACCAAGTAAGAAAACAAATATCATTATAGGAAAAATCAAGAATAAGGTTTATTCTCATCTAAAGTTATTTAATTCCAAGACCCTGTTGAATTGAGAAGGATGTCATCGTCAACCCTCCAATTACCAAAGCGGACGCCACTGGAACAATAATATCAATTTAAAGTTTAAACATTTCAAATTCTAACAATTAGAACCCAAAACAAACCTTTAAACTATAAATGCAAACTTTACGCAGATGCTGTGTACTTCTCACAAATTGCAACAAATAGTTATAAAATTAACAATTCTAAACAATTTTCACATAATAGGAAACAAAACAAAATAACATAATTAAAATAAAACAAAAAAATATAATAAAATAAATAAAATCATATTACCTACAATGATGGGTTGCCTTTCATCTAGAGCATATTTTTATCGTCTTTGATGAGATGATGTTTATGGTATTTGATTTTATTTTTTTCAAACTCAATGCCCCTACATTATTGAGTTATGTATTCTTTCTTACCCTGTAGCTACTCCTTGCCTTGCTTCTGCAAGCTCCCAGTTAGTTGATCCACATATACTTCCATTTTTTTAATGGAAGCATCCACAAATTCTAAACTTTGATTTGTTTTACATTGACTGTCTTTGCTATCTTGAATGAATGATTTCCTCCAAAGTTGGCTTGATAGGAGGATTCTTGGGAATTTTTTGGTGGAATTGAGCTCAATTGGTTTGAATTCTAAGAAAATAGAGGGTTGTTCTACCTTTAATAGAAATTAGGATGATTCCTCCACCCTAGATTGTAGGTATTAGCATTGGGGGCATACCTTGGTATTGGTTGGTATACTCCCAATACATTAACCTACTCAGGCTCATTACTAGCTTTTCCTTGATAGGGAGAGGAATCAAAATCATGTCATAACTTACTTCATGGAGACTATTGTTCTTTATTTTTTATGGCATATGTATTGACAAGCACAACTTTCTTGTTTAGTTATGCAAGCTATATTTATATCTTAGTATAAAAGTCTATTGCATGGATTCTGGCTCTCCTCACTTGGGAGCTCTTCTATTGGGAATTAGCACCTAATATCGCAAAGAGATTGTAAGTCTTTATGGTAGTCTTTTCTCCCACCACTCATCCAGTAACATTATGAATGATGAATTGACATTATTTTGTCAATCCATCATAAAAACAATTGGTTTAATAACGGTAGAATGATGGAGGCATTGAGTTAGAATTTTTTTGAATATATCCCATGCTACATGGAAAGGTTCTCACCTCATCTAAGTTAAAGTTGTAGCTTTAGCTCTTAGGTTTGATTTTTTTGATGGGGATAGAATTCTCCCATAATCTTGCTATAAACATCCTCCCACATCATCGAAAAATCTAGAGGAAGTGACATTAGCCATGCCTTGACCCTATCTTTAAGGTTGTAAGTAAAACACCATATTCCAAGTTAATCCTTGGTGAGTACCTAGTGAGGGAGTGTTTCAAATGTTGAGTAAAAGTCTCTAATGAGAGATAGTAAGCCTTCATTAGGTAGTCCCTTGAAGGAAGGTAACATGAAAAATTTAATTTTTTCAATTTATAGTTTTGAGTAGCCTCACCTAGTTGGATTGTGGTAGTAGCAGTGCCAATTACTTGCCTGACATACTTCTTCATTGTGGTTTGCCTTGGTGGTGGATTCTCTCACATATTTGATGGTTCAAGTAAAGGGTTAAGGTTTGATTCATAAATTTGTTCTACATAAGAACTAGTAATTAGGGATAGATATTAATTTTAGTTTTAATTAACTTACTAACAAGCCAGTAATTACGAGTAGATATTACAACCAATCCTTGTAATAACTTGATCACTTACACTTGCGTATTTTTAATCATGTCAACTTTTTGATGTCATTTCAAAGGATTAGTCTAACAATTCTTCTAATAATTGCTACTTTTTATTTATTTTTATTTATTTACTAGAATAATCATTGGATGGAGGATGTGTATAGATTTCAAGAAACTAAACTTGTACACTAAAAAGGATCACTTTCCTCTCCCATACATTGATTAGATGCTAGAAAGACTAACTAGGCATGGATTTTACTATTTTCTAGATGGTCTTTTATGTTATTATCAAGTACCCATTGCACCAAAAGCCTAAAAAAGACCACCTTCATATGCCTTTTTGGGACATTTCTTTTGAGAAGGATGTAATTTGGGTTATGCAATGTCCCGCCATATCATATTTCATAGGCATATTATGTGAATCTTCTCAGATATTGTGGAAAAATTCATTGAGGTATTTATGGATAATTTTTCTATTTTGGAACCCCTGCATAAATTGACTTTTGTTTTAGAATGATACATTGAATGTAATTGACACTTAGTTGGGGGAAAATTCATTTTATGGTACATGAAGGGATTGTGTTAGGTTATGAATTTCAATAAAAGGAATTGATGTTAACAAATCAAATAATTTGATTTTTTTTGTAAAATTACAACCCCTACATTTCCTATGGGTATTAGAAACTTCCTTAATGCTCGCATGTTTTTATCACTACTAGAAAATGCTGCATTTAAGTGGATATGTAAAGTCGGTTTTTGGATAAAATCGATGTATAATCAATTTAAAGTCGGTTCGGTGCAAAACTGATGCTATCCACGTAAATAATTTTTTTTGTCAATTATTATTTTATTTAAACTGTTTAAAATTGAATTTGGATATATATAGTATTTTTTCTGCTTTTATTAATTTAGTCAATTGGTTTTTAAAATTATATATATATATATATATATATATATATATATATATATATATATATTATTTGTTAGGATACAGACTTAATTTTATGTACATGTTTTTCATATGTAGTTATCAAATTTGGATAGCATGAAAAACACAATACCGAAAAGTTTATGAGCGAAAATATAAAAGGTCTATAGTTAATTAAAATCTTAAAAAATAATTGACCAAAACAATAAAAAAAATTATTGTTTAATTTCAATTTTAAAAACTATTAAAATAAAAAAAATGCATGTGGATACCTACTTAATTTTATGTAAATGTTTTTCATACGTAGTTATCGAATTTGGATAGCATGAAAACACAATATTTTGAAAAGTTTTCAAAAAAATATAAAATGTCTATAGTTAATTAAGTTGTTACAAAAATAATTGACCAAAAAAATAAAAAAATTATAATGTTTAATTTCAATTTTAAAAGCTGTTAAAATAAAAAAATGTATGTGGATAGATACTTAATTTTATGTACATTCATTCCTTACATAGTTATCGAATTTGGATAGCATGAAAAACACAATACAGAAAGGTTTTGAAAAAAATATAAAATGTCTATAGTTAATTAAAATCTTAAAAAACAATTGTATTTTTTAATTTCAATTTTAAAAAATTATTAAAATAAAAAAATACACGAAGGATATTGATGAGTGCTCAAAAAGCACTAAAATAACCATGATTTTATGCACATTAATTGATTAAAAATATATATATTTATATGTTTTATCATATATTTATATAAATTTGTTTTTTTCGGAATCACAGGTATTTTTATTGTTTTTCAGGTATTTTGGCTTAAAAATGCAACTTAAAGACTCAAAGAGGAATACTTGAAGCAATACATCAAAAATATATTAATAAATAAATAGGGAAAGGTCAACAAATATGCAAAAATTGGACAAAATGGATCAAAAAGCTCAAAAAGGAGAAAAACTGCGCGCGGCCACTGTTCATCCACGCAAAACTCTGCGCGGCTACTGTTCATCCGCGCAAAGCTGCGCGCGCGGCTACTGTTCATCCGCGCAATACTTTCGTTTTAATATTTATAAAACTCTTGCAAGTGCACGAATCATTTCGAAGAAAATGATAAGTATACTCCCAAGGTCGATCTAAGGAAGGAATGTATGTGGTTTTTAATTTATTATTCAAACTTTTAAAAACGAAATTAAATCCTAAACATCCTGTCACGATAGTTTGGTTTTTGTGTTTCTAATCTAATAACATAAAAATAAACATATATACAGATTACTAAATATAATCTAATAACATAAAAATAAACATAGATACAAATTTAATAAATATTTATCTAAAAATAAACATAGATACAGATTCAATAAATATTTATGCAAATTTTATCATTTATATTAGTGGAGTATTTATGGATATAATAACTAAATTAATTATGCTTGCTCATATTATCTAGGTTATTAAAGATATAAATTGATATTTTATTGATTCTCTCTTTTTTATATGAATACCACCATTGGTGGGGTTAGATATTCTTTGTTAACAAAACAAATCAATTAAACCATTCTTCTCTTCTCTTTCTTTCTCTCATTTCTTGGTTTTTAAACTTTTCTTAGTTTCTTTCTTAGTTTTTAGTTAAATTCTCTTAGTTTTAGAGTTCTTCTCTTTTTGAGAGGAACTTGTAATGTTTTTGTAATTTATTAGCTTCTTGATTCAATAAATGGGAGTGCAAATTCCGCTTGGAGGTTTTCCAGCAACGGGAATAGCATCGAAGTTCTGTAAGGATTTTATTTTCTTTACATTTATTTTTTATGCTTTATTCTTACATGTTATATTTAATTTGTCTGTGATTAAATTAAACTCTGCTGGCTGTTTATAATCATGATATAATAATAACGTTATTATGCTTGCAAAATATTAAATAGGTGAAAATTTCTAAAATGAATTGATTTTATTTTTATTTAAGATTTTATATTAAGAATGTTAGAGAGAAATATATTATTTTTCATTACAAACTTAAAACTGAAAATTAGATTTTAAGGTTTAGTTATCCGGTCTAATTTAGAATAGTACTAAGAAAACATAAGAAAAACAAAAAATCTAAGAAAAGAGAGAAAGAAAGAAGAGAGAAGTGTGTTTTGAGGTGTATTTTGAAGTGAAGGGAGGGGGGTATTTATAGGTGAGGATGGAGAGAAAAAGTAGAGAAAAAAATGTTAAAAAAATGTAAAAACGCGGATTGGTGATTGCTGACGTCATTTGATGACGTGAGCATGACGTGGGGCGGCTGCACGTGAAAAATGGGGCGAAACAGGCGTCTTTGCGCGGATGAACAGTAGCCGCGCTTGCAGTTTTGCGCGGATGAACAGTGGTCGCGCGCAGTTTTTGACCTTTTTGACCCATTTTGTCAATTTTTTGCATATTTGTTGACCTTTACCCATTTATTTATTAATATATTTGTGATGTATTGCTTCAAGTATTCCTCTTTGAGTCTTTAAGTTGCATTTTTAAGCCAAAATACCTGAAAAACAATAAAAATACCGTGATTCCGAAAAAGACAAATTTATATAAATATATGATAAAACATATAAATATATATATTTTTAATCAATTAATATGTATAAAATCATGGTTATTTTAGTGCTTTTTGAGCACTCATAAGATATCGTCGATTGACATGTTGAACCGATGCTACACACGTGGATAGCGTCGGTTCTACGTGTCAACCGACGCTATCCTTGTGTATTTTTCCATTTCTCTTCCTTCTTCTCCATCAGAACATCAATTTCAATTTACGCGCAGCACCCAAAAAACCTCAATACTGAGCTTACAACCTCCACTCTTTCTTATTTTTTGGTCACCTTCGACCACCATTTCCAACGTTGTTTAATGGGTTATCATTCTTTCCAAATTATCTTTCAGATACCCAATTTTTTTAGTAAAATACTCAAATTTCTTATACCCACTTTCTAACTTACAAAATACAGTTTTTCTTCATTTCCTTCATTTAGTCACTTCATTTACTCTTGTAAGTATTTCTATTAACCCTAGGCACTTGTTAACGCTTAACATAAATCAAAATTTCATAATCTCTTGGCCACTAAGGTTTGAAGAAGGCCAAGACCATTGGATGTTGGTAATCCTTGATCTGTTCAATAATCATGTTTGGTACTATGACTCAGCTTCCATAGAAGTGAGTAAAGATACAAAGCAGTTGTTGAAATGTTAGAGTTATAGCTAGATATTTTTCTTCTATTTTTCTTTGTAATATTTTATAAAAAAAACTAACCGTTTTAAACTTTGTTAGGGCATGGAAGCTGTGGAACAAGTTTAGAGGCATTGCCCTTAAAAACTCTTATAAGCTTATATGACATAAAGTTATGGTATGTACAAGCGAATATTAATAATTTTATTAATTTTACTAATGAATAATAAAGATGTTCGAATATGGAAAATCATGTACATTTTTTTGTAGGTTCCATAACAAAATAATGGAGTCATGTGTGGTTATTATGTCATGAAATTTATGAGCATAATCATCACAAATATCAAAATTCCAATTGATGATGTGGTAATATCTTTTACCAATATACATAATTTGTTTTAATATATATGAGTTATTTTTCTAAATTCATGAAATTACATTCTTATTTTGATTTTAAATACATGTAGTTCTTTGGTTGGAACAAGACGGGTTATGACCAGCAAATATTTGATAGGGCATTAATGAGAGGATTGGGCAGAACACATGGTTCAAATTATATGATCACAAGAAGAATCAGGAGAATATTTTGATGATCTTGAATAGCATATGACAACATAACAATAATTTTTATAATGCTTTAATTTCTCTATTCCGGTGTCTGAAGTCCCTTGTTTGATGGATGTTTATGTTCTCATGTATTTAGGGGAATGCATTATTTTATGGACCTAATTTTTTCCCAAACTTCATCTCATCTATCTTTCCTACTTTCCTTATGACAACATGAATCATGGTAGTCAGTGGCCAACCAAGTACATGAAAACCACCCAAGAATCATCATTCTAGTGTAATATCATGAATTCACAAAAAATAACTTATATATGTTAAAATATTATTAGAAGAGATTACCACATTGACACCCAAGCGATATAATAATAACCTTATCCCTTAAAAATCATATTAGCACTTTCTTAATCTTTTGTCTATAAATATGAAGCTATTTGGAATCAAGCTAGTATTTTTAATGCTATAATGAGCTGTAAATATGAAGTCAAGTGTAACTCTGATTTGTTACTTGACTTGGTTGAGTTTTGGTGCCCATACACATATTGCACAATTGTTCCATATGTTTAATGGCACCAAAACTCAACCAAGCCATGTAACAAATCAGAGTTACACTTTACTTCATATTTAGAATTCATTATATCATTAAAAATATCAGCTTGATTCCAGAAAACTTCATATTTATAGACAAAAGATTAATAAAATGATAATATGATTTTGAAGGGATAAGGTTATTATTATATCACTCGGATGTCGATGTGGTAATATCTTTTACTAATCTTTTAACATATATAAGTTATTTTTTGTGAATTCATGAAATTACATTCTTATTTTGAATTTAATTACGTATATTTATTTGGTTGGAACAAGTGGGGCTATGATATGCATATTTTTGATGATTTACAAGAAGAATGGATGCTACACACTTTGTTCAAATTATAACATCAAGAGAAGAATATAATCTTGAATAACATAGGACAATACCATGGTAATATTTATAATGCTGTAATTTCTCCATCCATATGTCTCTGAAGTTTAGACTACTTGTTTGATGGATGTTTACGTGCTCATGTATGTAGGGGAATGAATTGTTATATGGACCAACTGCTTTTTACCCAGTTTCCTTGTCACTATGCTGGTGATTCTAAGCCAACCAAGCTTGCTCTCCTTGAAATAAAATGGGAATATCACAAAATCCATGACACTTTGACGACATCATTTTATTTGTAATTTAAGTTAACTATACATCTATCTATATATATATATGTATTGTATATACATTATTATTTTTGTAATAAATTTAATTATCAAGTAATTAATTATATTTAAATTTCTAATTATATGTATTAATATTTACACTTTGTTAAATATATTTTGGTTTTTTATGATATATGTAATCAAATACAGGTTATTAGTAGAGTAGAAAATGAGTACAAATATGTAAAAAAAATCAATATATATTTTAAAGTCGTTTCACTTGTTGAACCGACTCTACGTTTAAAGTCAATTCAATGTGTGAACCGACTTTATACATTGAAAATTTATAAAATATAGACCTAATTAACCTAGATGACGGTGAATAGGTTATTTTTATTTTTTATCAATTTATAACTTAATAACCAAAATAAAGTGACCAGACATGCAATCGCTTGTAAAAATAAGGTGTGGAAGTAAAATAATAACACACAATATTTTTAGGTGGAAATAACCAAGGCCACAACTATGACCTAAGAGGAAAACCATCGGTCGACCGGACCACCTAACTTTCCACTATGAAAATCAAATGATCAAGTACAAACTCGGTCTTATGCTACCCTCCCTAGGATACTGCCCCAATGTACTTTACTTACGAGCCCCTACTCTATTTTCATAGTTTCTAATATTAGCGTGAGTGTTTTCTAGACCAACGTTCTAATAAGCTCCCCGCCAATCAAATCGTTCGCAAATGAACTACAAAAACGTTAGCACAATAAACAGAAGTGTCTGTGTGTGTTCTACAACGGATTTAATAATGAATAATCCTAACTGGATGATTCAAAACATATGTCACTTAAATCAAATGAACTAGCAAATTCTAGATCAAAAATATTAAGCCCAAGTTCAATAAAAATAGTTTTTTTAAAGTTTAATAATCAAATCAAATAATCATGATCGCTCATAAAATTATTTAATATAAATATCTAAAAATATAATAAAAAACCAATTAATGAATATATATATATTAATTATCTTTTTCACTATGTATATAAATTAATTACCCTTTCTCACTTGTGTCTTTCAAAAATTAACTTACTAACTAATATCAATTGATTTTTTAAGTATTCCTTATGCATAAGAATCAAATTCTTTAAATATGTATATTAATACCTTGTTTTGCACTTACCGAATGATCTACTTCCTGAATACCATATTTGATGAGTCAATTTTTTGACTATTCATATATATTCCTTAGCTCCCGCGAGTCTAATGATGCCGATAATAGTAGTATTTTCTTGAATGTTTTTCGGTAGCTTTTTCTTGCAATCAGTAGAATTTATTTTTGAGCACACCCTAATTCAATCCTAATGTATCTATATATATAGATAATAATAATGACCTAGTAGTATTAGTATTAAATATATTTTGGACTTAATTTTTTAAAGCCCATAAAAACTTATTAAAAAAATTATTTTTTAAAACTTATCTTTAAAATATTAAGACACATCCAAAAAATATTTAATTAATAATTTCATAAATTGATTCAAGTTTAAATAAATATTTTAGTTCCAAAAATAATTTTAGATTTATAAACATGTGTTATTAAATGCATGAATGCAATCTTATGTGTTTTAGTTATAAACTCAAATTATACATGAAGTACAACTATCTAGAGCTCGAGCATTTGTTCATCTTTTCTTGATAGACTTGATAGGTGACCTAAAAAAAACTTACAGGTAAATATTTTATCCCCGAAAATAGCCAACATTATCCTCCTTACAAACTCCCCCTTTGGAATTTTCGTGTGAAAAAACCTCTTACTCACTACATGACACTTATAAAAATAAGATAAAATTACAATGATATCCCAGACTCTATAGTGGAACTATCTTATGGTCTGGTGAATCCATCTTCGCTACAACTTGATAAACTTGTAAGTAATTAAAATAACATAGACAAAGCATACGACAATTTGGCCTGAAAGCCTCATTGTACATTAGTTCAGTTTACATAGAAATAAGCGAAGTGTAAAGAATAGTCATGTAGTATGCATTCATACCAATCAAGCTTAATTAAATATTTTCTCCCCCTATATGCATAACAAGATAAAAACATAGAAATAAACATATTATTCTCTCCCTCTTTTTAACATATGAGAGGCATTAGATAAAACAATGAAGCTAAACTCCTTCTAAAGATATAGCAATGTAAAATCAGAGTTATACAAAAGTGCAATATGTTGTAAAATTCCCCTAAGTTCTATGACTCTCTAACTTAGAAACCAATTAGAAATATATTAAATGAAAAAAAGATGTAAATGAAAAAAGAACTGAATTTATTTTTTGAAATTTTCACAAATAGCCATATAAGGTACTAAACTCATTTAATCACAAATGAGAACGCAACCAATTGATAACTCATCATTTTTTAACTCAAATTTTGATTATTTATCATATAAATAAAAAAGTAGAGTAGAAGAGGTGCACAAACACACTTCCCACGTATAATGACATATTGACATTTACTTAAAGTAGTATATATGTTTAAACTCCATAAACTCCATTTATGACCTTTCAAGAAAGACTTAAAAGAAAAAAAATATCACCTATCATGTAAAATTATAATCAAGTCTTCAATCTCACTAAATAAAATATATCTACTAAAAGAGGACTTAATAATATATTATTTTTTATAAATGAGGTAAATAATATTAATTTTTTTAAACATCTATTAGCTCTTTCTTTTTGTGCATTCCAAATACAAGATTTATAAGCAATCACTTTTTACATAATCATTCCTTTTTTTGTTTTTTGTTTTGCACGAGAAATAAACCTAGCAATATGACTTTCACATTAGTTGTGAGGTAGCCCTCTCTGTTCACTGTGGTAGCTTAACGCATCATAGTAGGTAGCCCTCTCAATACTAGATACCTCCATATGGTAAAGTTTTAGCAAGTAAGAAATATAACTCAACACAATTTTACAGTCAAGATTAGTTGAAGTCATAGAGTCTTTCAAGAAAATTTATAAACTTCAAGCATAACATATATGTGTGTTCATGAGTGTGTGAATAAGTTTATGTCAACATCGATCATCATATGTACAAGAATATGTGTGTGCATAAGTCAAAAGTGTAGAATCATTTATACAATAAATTTCAAAATGAGTTGACTCACTAAAAAAGAGGTTATGTATATGTAAGTATTAAATAAGTCTAATACCGTGTTGGCTAGATAAGGATTGTACTTCTATTTTTTTATTTTTTATTTTTTAAAGTTTAACTAATAAATCAATTAAAGACAATATATATTTCTCACCTAGGATCATTTAAGCATTCTAACAAAAATACCTAGATGAAAGAATAAAAACGGTCAGGTGACCAGGAAAAAACAACCTTTCCTAACCCACATTTTCTTGCATTTTGATTTCTCTATATCATTGGGTTGAGACTCAACTAACTTAGGTTTCATAAGCATGTTCTTGAACTTAACTGTACTTTTCTCATTCATCCAAAATGAAGATGTAGTATGCATAGTAGGATGATGATAATGAGTCCTAGCATTAAAAGTACTGAATTTTCCTTGCCTCTTTGAACCTAAGACTTTATGCTTCCTAGTAGAATTTCTGAACAAGTTATTATAATTTCCATTCATCCTTCAGTATGATGTATCATGCATAGATGAATGATGCTTATGGGTCCTATTATGTGAAGCATGAAAAAAATGATTAAGTTTAGGAGCATTCATCAAATATCTACATTTTCATCTTATATGACCTTTCCTACCACAATGATGACAGACAAGCACAAATTTAACAATTATTTTTACCACAGGTGCAATAATTCTTTGTGCATGAGTAGTAACAATAGGAGTAGACTTTAAGGACCTCCCAAGTGTGGTCTTTGATGTTGAAGGTGTTGACTGTTCATCTATGTATCCAAGACCTCTCTTATCTCCATGTAGCTTTCCATAGTCTAGGACGTTGGTCAATTTTTCAGCACCTATGGTCAAATTCCTCAATATCTCTTTAGCATTACTAAGTTCATGCTTAAGCTTTTTGTTTTTCCTCAGTGATTTCAACAAGTCTCAGATTCAAGGCATTAATATTTTTAGACAATTCCTTATTATCTTTCTCTAGGCCAGAGGTATTTGTTTTGTGAACATTGATGATGTCATTAAGTTTAGTTACTTCCACAAGTAGTTTATCCCTCTCTTCCATAGAACCTAGACAATCTATGAATAGTTCCTCATAACTCGATACATTAAACTTAGACAGTAATAGAGAAGAGTTTACTTCCTCATTTTCTTCATCTGAGCTAAATTCGGAGTCATTATAGTGTGCTTTGGAAGTTATGGTGAAGGCACGATAGTTAGTGTCATCATCTTCTAAGTTACTAGCATTATCCTGCTCACTTTCTATGTCATTGAGTATAGTATTAAATGTTTTTCCAAATTTCTTTTTATTGTTTGCACAATCTATAGAAATATGACCAAAGCCCCCACATGCATTGATAACTAGTGAGCTTAGTTTTCTTACCTTCAGAGCTAGAAGGCTTGATTTCCCTTGATTTTTGATCCCTTGAACAACTAGATTGTCCCTTATTAGATTGATTATTATGTTGACCCTTCATTTTCAAGAACTTCTTCATTTTTTGTGCTAGCGAGACTAATGACTCATCATTCATATCCTCATTACTATCAGAGATGTCCATTTTGGAGCTTTTGAATGCCACATCCTTGATTTTCTTGGGACGATCAAGAGAAAGCTCATAGGTTTGGATTGACCCGACAAGTTCATCAATATTTAGTGTGTCCACATTCTTGCTTTCCTCTATCGCTGTAACTTTCATCTTGTAGTTTACTATTAAGGAGCTTAGGAGTTTATGTACTTTTATTGGTTGTGGAATTTTCTCACCAAGGTTAGAGCAAGAATTAGTGATATCACAAAAGCGAGCATAAAATTGACCAAAATTTTCGTTGTTACTTTTAATGGAATCAAACTCAGATGTTAGCAATGTCAATTTTGTTTTTTTTTACTTGGGAAGTTCCTTCATGATCAAGAGCAAGTGCATTCCATGCATCTTTAGTAGTCTCACAGTTGAAGATGCGACAGAACTCATCCATCGCTATTGTAACAAATATTGAGCTTAGACCCTTTTGGTTTGCCCCACTAAGGGTGCGTTCTTCAGTGGTCCAATCTCTTCTTGGCTTTATGATTGTTACACCATCTATTGTTACCGAAGGTGGTTCCGAACCATCACGAATAGCATCCCATACTTTTTCATCTTGTCTGAGAAAGGCTTGCATGTGAGCCTTGTAGTAAGGGTAATTAAACCTATCAAAGAGTGGGGGTCTAACATATGGTACCTTCTTTAATTTGGTCCATAAGTTGGAATGTGTGTCCTTAAGGATCAATCTTACTAAGTGTGTCTAGTGTTGGCTCTGATACCAATTGAAAGTTTATAAAATATGGACCTAATTAACCTAGATGGGGTGAATAGGTTATTTTTAATTTTTTTCAATTTATAAATTAATAACCAAACCAAAGCGGCCAAGCATGCTACCCTCCCTACGATACCACACCCATGTACTTTACTTATGAGCCCTACTCTATTTTCATAGTTCCTAGTATTAGCATGAGCGATTTCCAGACCAACATTCAAATAAGCTCCCTACCAATCAGATCGTTCACAAATGAACAACAAAAAGGTTAGCACAAAAAACACAAGTGCCTATGTGTGTTCTATAATGGATTTAGTAATGAATAATCCTAACTAGATGATTCAAAACATATGTACTTAAATCAAATCAACTAGCAAATTCTAGATCAAAAAGATTAAGCCCAAGTTCAATAAAAATAGCTTCTTTAAAGATTAATAATCAAATCAAATAATTATGATCGGTTATAAAATTATTTAATCTAAATATCTAAAAATATAATAAAAATGAATTAAACCAATTAATGAAAAACAATATATATATATATATATATATATATATATATAATTATCTTTTTCACTGTGTATATACATATTAATTACCCTTTCTCACTTGTGTCTTTCAATAATTAACTTTCTAACAAATATCAATTGATTTCTTAAGTATGCCTTGTGTGTAAGAATCAAATTCCTCAAATATGTATATTAATACCTTGTTTTTCACTTGTCGAATGATCTACTTCCTGAATACCATATTTGATTAGTCAACTTTTTGACTATTCATATATATTCCTTACCCCTTCTCTCCTGACTTTGTTCTTCTTAAATAACCGAGCGATGGCACTGTGGAACTGCTTTCACTATTCATTGAATAGTAATTAGTTGGCCACTTGATACTGTAGGAATGTTGACTACTGTTGTAAATAGTAGTTGCTTCATCATTCCGAATAGAAATTTGAACAGTACTATATCGGGTACTATTTGGGTAAATGAACAGTAACCTTGTCGGCACCGTTTGAACTTTCGTTGTTTTCTAATTTTAACAATTAGTTATCCTCAGAAAATAATAATGCCTTTTATGGGCCAATGAACAATAATGAAATACAAAGGCTTAATGAAAATAGTATTGGACATGCAGGCCCATTGATACATAGTAATGGACACGCATGCCCAATGATAAATATTAATGGACACACAGGCCCAATGATAAATACTACTGGACCTATTTTGGAGCCCAAAAATTCATATCTACAGTTAAGGTCTCTAAATCAATTAAGTCCTCTTTTGAAGCTTGTGATGGAGATACTGTTTTATCAGGTGATTATGTTTCATCCGAATTAGGTAACTCTTCTTTTGGGGGCTGAGATGTTTTCCCAGATGATAGTTATTTGATGATGTCCAAGAGTTCTTCTTGGGTTTTTGCTTGATCAATTAGGGCATTTGTGTGTGCCTTCTGTGCCCATAATAGTGAAGATGTTTGTATTTCCTGCACCGGGTGATCTATGTAACCTTTTTGGGTTAGCCATTTTTCAACATCTGGTAATAAGATTGTTTCTGGGATCATAAATGACGACCACCATTTAATTTGAAATGATCTATTAATAGTCATTACCTCTGATGCTTTTGGGTATAAGACCTATTGATATACCCAAGGGAGGTAAAATTTTGTACAAAATATACATAAATGAGGGAATCTAGCTTCCTTTCTTGATGGTTTATAATGCGACTGGAAAGATTCATAACTCTCTTTCACAGGAGATATAAGAATTGATGAAAGGTTTTCGAATAGTTTCCACCATTGTAAAAACCAAGATGGGAACTGGTTTGGATTAATAAATTTATTGACAAAGAAAAACGACCAAGAATGTTGGTTATCTTTTTTTTTGGATAAGGAATGCATTAAACCATGCCTGGTGATAATCCCAATAGTTGTATGATGTACAATGGGGAATGGAGTGAGTTGCACTAACTGGGAATGTCAATTGTTTATATAGTTCATTTCCCCAATCTGCTGGAGATATGATTTTATGTAGTTTGGTAGTTGAAAAATTTACTTCTGTTGATTTTGGGTAATGGAAATGTTTGAATTCCACACTACCTGTAATTTCCAAAATACTCTGATAGTATTGAGGAGTTTTTGATGATAATGATGGCCTGTAAAATATTCCTTTTCCAAAATAGCTTTGGACGGCCAAGTAGGGGTTTTGGTTAAAAAACTCTTTTTCAATAATGGTTACCACCTGAGTTGGTTGTTTCTTAAAATACTCATATGATGATTTTGTTTTGGGAAATGGTTCCCCTGCTCCTTTGGGAGGAAAATAAGTTGAGGACGTAATTCCTCTTTCTGGAATAGAAATTGTTCCAATTGTTTTTTGAGAAAATGTTTTTGATTTGGAAGGTATGATTTCCAAATTTGATGAAACAGTTGGTCCCCTAATTTCTGGGATACAACGAAATGCAGTTCTGATTTTCTCAGAATCGATATTTTGCAACCATTCATGGATGCGATTATTTAATTCTAAATCCTCAAGAGTGAGTTGAGGTGATGATTTTTCCAAGGTTTGTTTGGAAGATGATGATTGGTTATGGGTAACCTGAGACCAGGTCATGATGGGTTTAGCCGCTGAAAGGCTGGTAATGGTTAGGTTTGGAGGTTCACTCTTTTCCTTTCCCTTAATTTTCTTGCTCATCATGGTACCTATTTTGAAGAAATTCTGTAATTAGAAAATCAGGTAATGAATTCTCTTCTCCTTTTAAAATTCTATATCAAAATCAAAAATACTTAATAGTGCTTGCCATCTGGCAAAAATTTGTTTTGATGCAATATTTTTAACATTTTTTAATAAAATTTCTTTTGCAGATTTACAATCAATCCTTAGTAAAATATTTTGAGTTAATAAATCCGATTGAAACTTAGAAATACAAAGTACTATGGAAAGTACTTCTTTTTTAACAATGGAATAATTCTTTTGACAATCATTCCAATGGCTAGAGACAAACTGAACAATTTGTTCATTATTATCTTGGACTTGTTTTAAAATCCCACCATAGCCAAGCTCATTGGTATCAGTTTCTACTACCTTGAGGAGTGTTGGATCCGCAAGATGTAAACATGGAATGTTTTTAACCTGTGCTTTTATTTTTTGCACAATTTTGGTGTGTTCTTCTGTCCAAGGCTTAGGAGTTTTTTTAAGCCTATTATGTAGAGGTTTTGCTAACCTATTAATATTTGGGCTAAAACTTAATACGTAATTTAAGCTACCTAGAAATCTTTGTAGCTGGGTTTTGTCAATAATCCTATCAAGAAACTTAGTTGTAAACTGTAGAGATCTATTGATAGGAATTACTGTTCCATTGGATACACTGTGTCCAAGAAACCTAATATTTGTTTTGAAAAGAGTCATTTTCTTGGCTGATAATGCCAGTCCATTCCTCTTGATGATATGGAAAAACGTTTTGAGATGTCTGATGTGTTGTCTGACATATTTTGAAAATATAAGTACAACTTCGATGTACACAATACATAATTCTGAGTAAGGGTTGAATATATCACTCATAATCCTTTGAAACTCAGAAGGTGCGTTTTTGAGCCCAAATGGCATAACATTCCATTCAAACTGCCCAAATAGAACAATAAATGTAGTTTTGTACCTATGTGAGGCTCAATTTGAATTTGCCAAAAACTTGATTTCATATCAAACTTTGAAAATATGGATGATGAATATAATCTTTGAAGTAAGTCCTCTTTATTTGGGATAGGGTACCTAATCCATTTTAAGGCTTGATTCAAAGGTTTATAGTTGATAACTAGCCAAGGAGTTCCTCTCTCAATCTCTACAGATTTGTTGACATAGAAGGCCGCACAAGTTAACTAAACAAATCAATTAACACATATGAGTGGGGTTGATAAGTAATTTGATTAATTAAATTAATTCCTTTTTCGAAGAGATTGAAAATGAACCATTTAAATGCCACCTTTGGCGGGGTTAGACAGTTTAAACTTTATTCAAGGTGTCCAAATTAAAATTAAGAATTTAATTATCCGAGTACTAACTTTCAAGTTTTAAAACAACTACTGAAAACATGTTGTCAATACATTTTCACATAATAATTCTTATAAAAACTTTTGAAATAGAGCTTCACTCTAACTACCGGGCGATTGTACCAACAAATAAAAGAGCACTACTCTAAATCAGACCGGATAACTAAACCATAAAATCTAATTTTCAGATTTAAGTTTGTAATGAAAAATAATATATTTCTCTCTTACATTCATAATATAAAATCTTGAATAAAAATAAAATCAATTCATTTTAGAGATTTTTACCTATTTAATATTTCGTAAGCATAATAACGTTATTATTATATCATGTTTACAAACAGCCAGCAAAGTTAAATTTAATCACAAACAAATTAAATATAAAATGTAAGAATAAAGCATAAAAAATAAGTGTAAAGAAAATAAAATCCTTACAGTACTTTGTTGCTATTCCCATTGCTGGAAAACTTCCAAACGGAATTTGCACTCCCATTTATGCAATCGAAAAGCAAATAAATTACAAAAACATAACTAGATCTTCTCAAAAAGAGAAGAACTCTAAAACTAAGAGAAACTAACTAAGAAAAGCTAAAAACTAAGAAATGAGAGAAAGAAAGAGAAGAGAAGATGCGTTTCTAGGTGTATTTAGTTATGAAAAGAATGAGGGTATTTATAGGTGAGGATGGAAAGAAAAAGTAGGTGAAAAAATGATTAAAAATGGAGAAAACACGGAGTAGTAAATGATGACATCATGTTGATGATGTCATGTTGGTGTGGGCAAGGCAGCGCACGCAGATGGGGCAAATGGGAGCAGATAGGCGTAGCAGCGCCCGCAGATAGGGTAGATGGGCGTAGCGGCACGCACAGATGGGGAAGATGGGCGCAGGCACACACGTTGCTTGGCGCGCTGTGCGTGTTGGTCGGCTAGGCTAGGCAGCGCGATTTCCTCCTTTTTGACATTTTTTACCCATTTTGTCCAATTTTTCCATATTTATGACTTTTCCTCATTTATTTTATAAATATATTTGTGATGTATTGCCTCCATTATTCCTCTTTGAGTCTTTAAGTTACGTTTTTAAGCGAAAATACCTAAAAACAATAAAAATACATGTGATTCCGTAAAGACAAATATATATAAATATATGATAAAATCGTATAAATATATATATTTTTAATCAATTAATGTGCATAAAATCATGATATTTTTAGTGCTTTTTGAGCACTCATCACAACCCCCAACCAGCTTCTTGCTAGTCCCTTAGCAAGAGAAGCGATAAAAACTAAACATTAAACTATCATAAATCACTTCTGTGGATTGACACGGTTGCGTTTAGCCTATACAACAAGCCTTTAAACCCCTAGGTTGCCCTAGTGGACGAGTTTGAGTCTCGTGAGGGTTTTCAATAATGATACCCGCAAACATTGAACTAAATGTAAATATTAAAAGAAATAATAAAAACAATCAACTCAAAAACTAAAATTACAACAAAATCAAAAATTAACTTTTAAGAATAAAAGAAAACAACATATCACAAAAATGTCTCATACTTCTTAATCTCTTTTAAGATCATAATTAAAATCTCAAGTATAAGTTATTTTAATCTCTTTAAACAATCATGATTTATTATAATAATTAGTCGTAAATCATTTTCATATTTCATATAAAAAATGTATCAATTTAATTTTACCCAATTTCAGTGTCAAAAATCCGAATTTGCTTCGACTCTATTCCTTACTTGTCAATACTCTCAAAACACTGAATCTTATGGGTTCAAACACTCATACTATTTTATATGCGACAAAGTTGATATATAGAAATGAACTAATATGTTCACATATGTATAAAGAATAAAGGCTCAAAGTGTTATTTTGATGTTGATCTCATGAAAGGAATCGAATGTATAAATTATAAAGATATCATATATAAAAATTATTTTCATGCATAAATCAAACTCATTAAGAAAAAATTTCAAGATATATGTCTTTTACAAATAAAGAAAGTGTAATGACTTTTTAGGGAATTACTTCCTATATCTTCCTTTTGTAATTAGCCTTTACTCACAACTTTGTAGGCAATGTGGGTCATATTTCTCAATATATATATTTTAGAGAGTCAACCCATGTACAGATTGTACATTTTTTATTTTATTTTGGTGAGTGGTTAATTTTGTGGCTTTTCTAATTTTATGCACATTAATTGATTAAAAATAGATATATTTATATGATTTTATCATATATTTATATATATTTGTCTTTTCAGAATTACGGGTATTTTTATTGTTTTTCAGGTATTTTTGCTTAAAAACGTAACTTAAAGACTTAAAGAGGAATATTGGAGGTATTACATCACAAATATATTTATAAAATAAATGAGGAAAAGTCAACAAATATGGAAAAATTGAACAAAATGAATCAAAAAGGTCAAATGTAAAAAAAGAGGAAATCGCGCCGCCCAACTGGCCACCGCACGCAGCACGCGCACGACGCCAGTAGCTACCCCAGCAACACAAGTGCTAGATCTCCCTTCCGCGTGCGCCTCTGCGCCCCGTCCACGTGCGCCTACGCCCAGCCTAGTCAAGGCCCATCTGCATGCGCCGCTGCCTAGTCTACACCCATCTACGGCGCAGCCGCCCCACATCATCATTCACTACTCCACATTTTCTTCATTTTTTATCATTTTTTCACCCACTTTTTCTTCCCACCCTCACCTATAAATACCTTCATTCTCTTCACAACTAAACACACCTAAAAATACATCTTCTCTTCTCTTTCTTTCTCTCATTTCTTAGTTTTTAAGTTTTTTTTTTAGTTTTTAGCTTTTCTTAGTTAGTTTCTCTTAGTTTTAGAGTTCTTCTCTTTTTGAGAAGATCTAGTTATGTTTTTGTAATTTATTTGCTTTTCGATTGCATAAATGGGAGTGCAAATTCCGTTTGGAAGTTTTCCAGCAATGGGAATAGCAACAAAGTACTGTAAGGATTTTATTTTCTTTACACTTATTTTTTATGCTTTATTCTTACATTTTATATTTAATTTGTTTGTGATTAAATTTAACTTTACTGGCTGTTTGTAAACATGATATAATAATAACGTTATTATGCTTACGAAATATTAAATAGGTAAAAATCTCTAAAATGAATTGATTTTATTTTTATTCAAGATTTTATATTATGAATGTAAGAGATAAATATATTATTTTTCATTACAAACTTAAATCTGAAAATTAGATTTTATGGTTTAGTTATCCGGTCTGATTTAGAGTAGTGCTCTTTTATTTGTTGGTACAATCGCCCGGTAGTTAGAGTGAAGCTCTATTTCAAAAGTTTTTATAAGAATTATTATGTGAAAATGTATTGACAACATGTTTTCAGTAGTTGTTTTAAAACTTGAAAGTTAGTACTCGGATAATTAAATTCTTAATTTTAATTTGGACACCTTGAATAAAGTTTAAACTGTCTAACCCCGCCAAAGGTGGCATTTAAATGGTTCATTTTCAATCTCTTAGAAAAAGGAATTAATTTAATTAATCAAATTACTTATCAACCCCACTCATATGTGTTAATTGATTTGTTTAGTTAACAAAGAATATCTAACCCCACCAAATGTGATATTCATATAAAAAAGAGAGAATCAATAAATATCAATTTATATCTTTAATAACCTAAATAATATGAGCAAGCATAATTTAACTTAGTTATTATATCCATAAATACTCCACTATTATAAATGATAAAATTTGCATAAATGTTTATTGAATCTTTATCTATTTTTATTTTTATGTTATTAGATTAGAAAGACAAAAACCCAAATATCGTGACAGAATGTTTAGGATTTAATTTCGTTTTTAAAAGTTTGAATAATAAATTACAAATCACATATATTCCTTACTTAGATCGACCTTGGGAGTATACTTATCATTTTCTACAAAATGATTTGAGAACTTGCTAGAGTTTTATAAATATAAAACCAAAGTATTGGCAATATCGGCGATGTTGGCTTTTGCTCATCATTCAGCCAGTTGCCCAACTTTAGATTCAATCCTTTTAACCGAAGCCTCCATGGTGTTCAACCTTTAATTATTCATCAATTGGTTTTCACGACTAACTTGAATAAAAGCATTCAAGCTATCCTATAAGGTTGGCTTAATAGATTGGCTTGGTGGGTAAGGGTGGTTTTTATTCGACCTTAGTGTTGGACATTGGGTGTAGGCTGGGTAATTGTTTTGTTTCCAATGATAGTTAGGGTGATTATAGGTGTTTGGATGATACCTTTGAAAGGATTTGACTTCCTCTATGGCATCCACAATAGAATCACATGTATTTGAACTATTATGAGTACCATGCCCAATTGAAAAACACACTTCACACACCTCTTGATTTGGGATTTGGTGGGTAGTGAGAAGTTGCACTTGTTTAGTCAATTCAGCAAGTTACAAGGTTATCTCATTATCGGAGCCAACTTCATTGACTCTTGCTCTCCTTCTAGTACTTCTTTGTTGGGAATTAGAACCCAACAGCTCATAAAGATTATAGGTTTCCTCTACAGTTTTTTCTCCCACAGCACCTCCAACAGTATTATCAACCATGTATTGACTCTACAGTGTCAATCCATCATAAAAGAATTGGTTCTGTAGTTGTAATGGAAAGCTATTATTATGACATTGAATGAAAATGAGTTTGAATCGTTCCCAAGCTTCATGAAAGGGCTCTTCATACATTTGAGAAAATGTTGCTATCTTCATCCTTAGATCAACAGTCTTTTGATGGGAATAGAACCTACCCATAAACATTTCATATACTGCCTCCCATGTGTTTAGAGAACCCGACTGTAGAGTAATGAACCATGACCAAGCTTTATCCTTGAGAGTGGAAGGAAAACACCTCATCCTAAGTTGATCTTCATTGATTGCATGTAGTGGAAAGGTTTGGACAATAGCATAGAATTTTCGAATGAAATGCAAAGGGTCTTCATTAGGGACACCGTAAAAGGAAGGCAACAAAGAATAATGAATCTTTTTCAATTCATAATTCCTTGCAGCCTCTTGTAATTGTATGCCGGAAGTTACATTGCCAATGATTGGCATTGTATAGTCTTTCATCATTTTCCGCCTATCTTCAGCTTCTCCCATGGTTATTTGTAGTTGAAATTGATCCTCCTCCTATTCTGTATCAAAATTTAGCTCTTAAAAAATAGTAGATATCTCTAAGAAAGATTTCTCACTTGACAAAATGTATAGGCTTAAAGAAAAAAGGTGCAGGGAACCTAATTTTTTTATATATTTTTTATTTTTTTTAGAATAAAAAAATTAAGTAAAGAGAAAATCTAATTTTTTTTTAATGCTAAATGTAAAGAATGGATACACTTTTTTAAACAAACGAATTTATTTCATTTAAATGTTATTACACACAAAATAAAACTAAAACAAAGGAAAATACAATAATGGGTGACCTCCCACGTAGGACTAAAATTTATCGTCTTCTAGTAAGACGTTGCTTGGAGATTGCATAATGAAAAACTCAATGTCTCATCTTCATTGAATTTATTTTACCCCATTTGACCATCAAATTAGTCTTTCCTTTGCTTTTACAAATGTTCAACTAACTTTTCTACTTGGACTTTCACCTTTTTGATAGAAGCTTTCACAGAGTCCAACCGTTGATTGGTTATCTCTACAAAGTCGAATAAAAGAATTCAAGTTGTCCTCCAGGGTTGATTTATTGAGAATGCTTCTTGGAATAGGCAAGTGGAATTGTTGGCCTGGCTTATTTGAGCTTTGAGCGAAATGAAGGTTGTTTTGCCTCCAAGAGAAGTTCAGATGATGTCTCCACCCAGGATTGTAGGTATTTGAATTGGCGTCGAACCTTGGTCTCTGTTGATATGCTCCCAATACATTAACCTGTTCAGGTCCAGCTGTTTTTTTCCTTGATATGGACAGGCTTCAGTACCATGTCCCATATTATTGGTGTTGGTTTGCGTAGTGAGAACGTAAACTTGCTTGGTCAATTGAACAAGTTGTTGTTGAACTTCATTGCTGGAATCGATTTCATGAACTCCAACTTTTCTCACTCGTGAGCTTTTCTGTTGGGAATTAGCACCCAACATCTGAAAGAGGTTGTACATCTCTGAGGCAGTCTTTTCTCTCATTACTCCTCTTGCAGCGTTGTCGAAAATGAACTGACATTGTTGCGTAAGTCCATCGTAAAAGAATTGGTTCTACAACTGTAGGGGAAAACTGTGATGAGGACATTGAGTGAGAAAAATTTTGAACCTATCCCAAGCTTCATGGAATGGTTCTCCTTCCATCTGAGAGAAAGTAGCAATCTTTCCTCTCAACTCTGATGTTTTTTGGTAGGAATAGAATTTTCCCATGAATTTATCATAAATGTTCTCCCATGTTATCAGAGAACTTGGGGGAAGTGGCATCAACCAAGCTTTGCCTTATCCTTTAAGGTGTAGGGGAACATCGCATTCTAAGTTGATCCTCGTTTAGAATACCGAGGGGAAAGGTTTGGACTGTAGCATAAAAGTCTCTAATGAAGGAAAGAGAATCTTCATTAGGTAGCCCATAAAAGGAAGGAAGCATAGAAAAATGAATATTTTTTAGTTCATAATTCTAAGCAGCCTCACCCAGCTGGATAGCGGAAGTTTCCGTTCCAATCACTGGTCTTGCAAACTCTTTCATGGTGATTTCCCTAACATGTTGGTTTTCTTTCATTTCTTTTGGTTCTAGTAAAGGATTAAAGTTTGTATCTATGTTTAGCTCAAAAATAGGTTGATAGTTGGAATCCAATCTTGTTGACACTTGTTTAAATTTATGAATATTATTTACATATGGTGTAAGGGAGTTTTCTAAGGATCTCCTAACACGTATACACTATTGAAAACGTAAAATTAAAACTCTTGTCAAGAAAAATAATAAAATAACCAGACAAAAAATTAGAAAAAATTTACATAGTATTTAATACAAAACAATAAACAAAACTAGTTAAACCCTAAGTTATTTTCTAATTTTTTTTTTAATTTTTTACTTTCTTTTTAATTTTTTAATTATTATTTTTTCAAAAATTTTATTATTTTATTTATTTATTTAAATAAAAAAAATTTAAATTTTATTTATTTGTTTTTATATTTTATGTTTTTTAATAGAAAATAATTAAAAAATTATTTTATTCTATTTATTATATTTTTTACTAAAAATTTATTAAAGTTTTTTTTATTTATTTATTATAAAATTTGAAATTTGAAATTGTTTTTTTATTCATGAATGTTAAGTTTAATATTTTTTTTTTACTATTCATGAACGGTAAGTTTTCTTTTTTACTTCAAATTTCAAAAGCAAATATTTTACTATTAACGCAATAATAATTATTGTTTATTTTAAATTTTTTATTTATTTTTTTATTTCTTATGAAATTTGAAATTTGATTATTATTATTTCAAAATTTTAAATTCGAAATTTTTTTTAAATGAAAAAAATTATTTTAATTTTATTTATTTATTTTTACTATTCACGAATAACAAATTTTTTTATTTTTTAATAGCTATATTTTTTAAATCAAAATAAAAAAAATCACAATTATTTACAACACAATGTTTTTAAAATTTTGATAAATAATTTAAAAAAGCTAATATTTCCTCAACAATGGCGCCAAAAACATGATTAACAAAACCAAGATCGTCGATCTTGCTAATACTTTGGTTTTATATTTATAAAACTCTCTCATGTGCACGAATCATTTCATAGAAAATGATAAGTATACTCCCAAGGTCGATCTAAGGAAGAAATATATGTATTTTTTAATTTATTATTTAAACTTTTAAAAACGAAATTAAATCCTAAACATCATGTCACGATATTTGGGTTTTTGTGTTTTTTAATATAAGAACATAAAAATAAACATAGATATAGATTCAATAAAAATTTATGCAAATTTTATTTGTTAAAACATTAGAGTATTTATGGATATAATGACTAAGTTAATTATGTTTGCTCATATTATTTAGGTTATTAAAGATATAAATTCATATTTATTGATTTTATCTTTTTTATATGAATATCACATTTGGTGGGGTTAGATATTCTTTGTTAACTAAACAAATCAATTAACACCTATGGGTGGGGTTGATATCTAATTTGGTTAATTAAATTAATTCCTTTTTCTAATAAATTGAAAATGAACAATTTCAATGCCACCTTTGGTGGGGTTAGACAGTTTCAACTTTATTCAAGGTGTCCAAATTAAACCTAAGAATTTAATGATCCGAGTACTAACTTTCAAGTTTTAAAACAACTACTGAAAACATGTTGTCAATACATTTTCACATAATAATTCTTATAAAAACTTTTGAAATAGAGCTTCACTCTAACTACCGGGCGATTGTACCAACAAATAAAAGAGCACTACTCTAAATCAGACCGGATAACTAAACCTTAAAATCTAATTTTTAGATTTAAGTTTGTAATGAAAAATAATATATTTCTCTCTAACATTTTTAATATAAAATCTTGAATAAAAATAAAATCAATTCATTTTAAAGATTTTTACATATTTAATATTTTGTAGGCATAACAACGTTATTCTTATATCATGTTTACAAAAAGTCAGCAAAGTTAAATTTAATCACAGACAAATGAAATATAACATGTAAGAATAAAGCATAAAAAATAACTACAAAGAAAATAAAATCCTTACAGAACTTCGATGCTATTCCTGTTGTTGGAAAATCTTCAAACGGAATTTGCACTCCAATTTATTGAATAAAAAAGATAATAAATTACAAAAACATAACTAGTTCTTCCCAAAAAGGGAAGAACTCTAAAACTAAGAGAAATTAACTAAGAAAAGCTAAAAACTAAGAAAAGCTAAAAACTAAGAAAAACTTAAAAACTAAGAAATGAGAGAAAGAAAGAGAAGAGAATATGTGTTTTTAGGTATGTTTAGTTATGAAGAGAATGATGGTATTTATAGGTGAGGATTAGAAGAAAAAGTGGGTGAAAAATGATTAAAAATGGAGAAAACGCGGAGTAGTTAATGATGAAGTTATGCTGATGACGTCATGCTGGTATGGGCGCGATAGCACGCGCAGATGGCGCATATAGGCGCAGTGGCATGCGCAGATGGGGCACAGGCACGCGTGAAATGGAGAGCAGGTGTGCGCATTGGCCGATGGGTTTAGGTGATGCAATTTCCTTTTTTTTTTACCCATTTTTCCAATTTTTCCATATTTGTTGACTTTTTCTCATTTATTTTATGAATATATTTATGATGTATTGTCTCTAGTATTCCTCTTTGAGTCTTTATGTTACGTTTTTAAGCAAAAATATGTGAAAAACAATCAAAATACACGTGATTCTGAAAAGACAAATATATATAAATATATGATATATATATATATATATATATATATATTATCCATTAACGTGGATAAAATTATGGTAATTTTAGTGCTTTTTGAGCACTCATCATTATTTGATCTTCTTTTTTTTTGGAAAATAATTTCTTAATGTTTCATAAACAAATGGCGAGATAAAAAATTATCTCAAACACACAATATGATATACGAGACTCGATTATTCCTTTACTCAATTTATATTTAAGTCGTTTAAATTTTATCTGTATAATTTATATATATTTATATTTATGCAACTTTGATTTAAAATGATACAATATTTATTATTAATTTATTTGGCCATATTATTTTTTTTATACATTGATGCCTATGAGATATTGTATTGTTCAAACTGGACAAAGACATAACCAAATACACCAGTAATTAAGGGACACAAAACACAAAGAAGGCCATTTCCATAGATTAACAATTACAAAAAGAGTAGCCAGGACTCAACTGCACCCTTAATGGGCATGTAGTAGCATTCCTAATTTCCCAGTCAAGCTCTTGATATACTCCTTCCTCGCTGGGTGATCCTCTTGTGGTCTATTATATGCTGTCCATACAGGATCTCCCTTAAACAACCTCATCAACTGTATTAAAACAGCACAACATATCAAATACCAGTTACAAACTCCTTTCAAATTCAGACATGCATGTATCAAAATGATGCAAACTATTAAAGCTCAGTGAGGTGCAATACCGAAAAATCTGCATCAACATTATTTTACATTAGTCTATGTTGGGTGAAGTCCCTCCCCATTTGGAGGACTAACTAAAAGTAAAACAAATGAGGGGAACCAAAAAAGTTGTTTTCAAATAAGAAAATTAAAAATTTATTTGGAAAAGAAGTTGAATGTGATTGGAAGTCTAATTAACATGTTGAAGGGGACGGCAGCAATACGTATGAGCATATTTATTAGATATTAGTAAAGAGCAGAGCAGCGCCGCACAAATTAAAATGAAGGAAGCCATATTCATTTTGAAAATATAATATAGTTATTTTTAGTAACACTTTAGTAGTACTTTAGTCGTCGTATTATTTTGAAAAAATATCATACAAAGACAAAGACAAAATTGTATTTGTAGACCATTTAAAGTGAAATTCCATACGAGCTCGTGACTTTTTTAGAAAGTATAAGTCTCATTTTACCTACCCATTTCTTGGAGAGAAAAAAAAAATAGAAATTAATCTCGTCATTTTTAGCTATTAAAAGCTTCAGTCCCATTTATTTTTATTCATTTTCGCTTCGATTTTTTTCCTTCTCTATTATATTTTTCTTATGCTATTCTACTTTGATAGTTGTTCTTGCAATAAAAAATATGAACAAAATAAATATCTTAAAATTTTAATTAATTGTAGTATTTAAAATAACTTATCTAGTTTTGAACACTATAATTAATAAAAAGTTTAAGATATTCAATTTGATCATTTATTTTACAACAAGAACAACCATATATATAATTTGAAGTACAATATAAGAAAAGTAAAGTAAATACATAAAAATAATTGAAGAAAAAATAAATAAAAACTAATGGGTAGAAGGTTTTAACAACCAAAAATTGAGAAAATAAGTCCTTTTTTTTCTGACATGTAAAATAACTCCATATGTCCCTTAAAAATAGTCATGTGCATGTCTTGTAACTTTAAATAATCTATAAATATGATTTTATCTTTCTATATATGGTCAATTTTTCAAACAATATTACTAAATTTTATCAAAAATAAATACACGACTTAAATGTAATTTTTTGCAATCTATGATTCATGGTATTTTTCTCTAAAATTGAGAGGTGGGTGGAGCTGGTTAGAAATGAACATTTTATTTGTAGATAACTAAAGTCGTAATTATTTATAAAAATCAAAAAATTCTTTCCCAAAATTAACCTCATGTTTGGTTGATTGGTATGAAATGAAATTAGAATTGATTACTTCTAATTTTATGTTTACTTGGGCTAAAAAATGGGAATAGAATGGAATCGATTCCTAAAAAAGAAGAAATCAGAATTTCTTCTCCTCCCTTAAGTAATAATAATTTCATTCCCATCTCAACATTTTTTTCCAATTTTATCACAACCCCAAATATAACCCTAAACCCTAAATCCTAAATCTCAAAACCCAAAACCCAAATCTCAAATCCCAAATCCCAAAACCATATTTAGAAAAATAATAATTTTAATCCTAAACCTTAACCCATAAATATAACCCTAAACCCTATTTAGAAAAATAATAATTTTAATCCTAAACCTTAATCCACAAATATAACCCTAAACCCTAAACCTTAAATCCCAAATCCCAAATCCCAAATCCCAAATCCCAAATCCCAAATCCCAAATCCCAAATCCCAAATCCCAAATCCCAAATCCCAAATCCCAAAACCATATTTAGAAAAATAATAATTTTAATCCTAAACCTTAACCCATAAATATAACACTAAACCCTAAACCCCAAATCCCAAATACCAAAACCCTAAATCCTATTTAGAAAAATAATAATTTTAACCCTAAACCTTAACCCATAAATATAACCATAAACGCTAAACCTTAAATCCCATATCCCAAAACCCTAAACCGTATTTATAAAAATACTAATTTTAACCATAAACTTTAACCCACAAATATAACCTTAAACCTTAAACCATAAACCCTATTTAAAAAAGTAATAATTTTAACCCTAAACCTTAACCCACAAATATAACCCTAAACCCTATTTAAAAAATAATAATTTAAATCCTAAACCTTAACCCACAAATATAACCCTAAACCCCAAATCCTAAATCCCAAATCCCAAACATCAAAACCCTAAACCCTATTTAGAAAAATAATAATTTTAAAAATAAATTTTATTTTTAAGTAATAATTATATAATGATTTAAATAATATATTTTGTTTGACAAAAAAAATAATAATTAAATGATATTATTTAAATATTACCTTAATATTTCTATATTCAATAAAATTTAAATAATATCATTTATTGAATATAGAAATATTAAGGTAATATACATTATTTTCTATTTCATCTCAATTGTAAACCAAAAACTTTAATAATGATTATTTTTTTTATTCTAGTAATCCAACCAAACAAAACTCTTTTTTTATATTCTATTCCATTCTCATTATTGTGAACCAAACACCACGTAAATGTAACTAATATAGTTAATTTCAAGAAAATCCATCAAATTTTATAAATAATCACTATTTTAGTTTTCTCCCAATTAAATGTTCATCCCTACGCTTTCAGGTCTTTTTATTTTTTTTCCCCATCTCTTTGTCTTATAGTCTTATGTTGAATTTTCGCAATTTAAGATTTTCAATTGAAAAATATTTTAAAAAAATTAAAATTAAGTTATTAACAAATATATATCCGTAAATAAAAATTTAAAACCATCATTATAGAAAATAATAATAGTGTTATACATTTATAATTTTTATTAGTTAGTTTAAATAATTTTAGCATAAGAAAAATTATTTTTAAAACAATAAAAAATATGATATAATTAATGGTGAATTTATAATGTATTATATTTGATAATTTATTTAATTCTCAATAACTACATATTTTGAATTTTTTTAAAGTATACATATATATTTTTTAATTATAATAAAAGGCATAAAATTTTAAGAAATAGGATAAGGAATACAATCCTCGTGATTGCCTTGCTTAAATCAGGGTCCCCCATCCCCAATTCTCATATTTCTATTTTGTTGTCACAATCCTTGCCTCCAATCAAGGAATCCGCGTAAGGATTTTTCCTGTTGGGTAATTGGCAATCCAAGGAAAAGCTAAGGGCTACAATTAATATCATTGGTAAAGAATGGTGCAGTTGTTCTTTACCATTGGAGGGAAGACATCAAATGTCATATTCTTCTCATCGTCGATTTCGGGCACTCTCTGCATCTAGAATTTTGAAAACTTACAGTTTTCATTGAAGTATCATACGAGCAAATCAATTGCAGTTGCTAAGAGAAGCCATTATATTTATTTTTTTTATTTTTCACCGACGAATTAATTTATTATATGATTTTTTTAGTTATCTACTTTATGTTTATTACCTATTTTATTTTTCAATGATTGGATTTATATGATTTTTTTGTATGTATTTTTTGTTGTGGTGACTTGATTCACCAGTTTTTATAGCCTGTATGTTCTAGTTCTTTGTAGGATTTTTCCATGTCTCGACAGACAAATAAATTCTTTAGAGTTTTTCTCCATTTCTTTTATTTTATCGTCAATAATCCTTACATGTTATCGATTGATTCTTTGAATATTATGATCAGTAATTGTATAAATATGATATACCTTGAGAATTTCTTGTTTAAGTTTCACAATATTAGATTTGGAGTATTAATTTATGGGTAATGAATTGATAAAAATAATAAACTTCTATGCTTTGAACATTATTGTTTTTTGCTCTTTTGGTTTTATTTCTTGATTATTTAATGTTTATTGAATTATCATGTAATTTTAAGTTATATTATTTTATTAGAGTCAGAAATGAAAGAGGTGGATCACAATGTTGTACCTTAGAATATCAATGAAATTTACCCTTCTTATCTTAGGAAAAATATCAATAACACATTTAAGGTTTATATGTCCTTCACAAATACTCATGACTTTTCAATAACAACAAAGATGCCCTTCAATTTTAAAATATGTTAGATATAACAATTATTTCATAGCATTTTTATAATATCTTTAAAGTTAAATTGTATTAGACAATCAATTATATTAAACTAATAAAATTAAAATAAATAAATAATATATGCACATAAATTAAGTGTGTGTATATAGGAAAATAAAATTAAAATAATAACAGAATTTTTTATTACTTATTTGAAATAATCACATGCAATAAAGGTGTTAACTTTTAATATTTGAAAAAAAATAGCATCTTGTATTCAATTTATATTTTTACTTAAAAAAATTCAACTTATTATTTCACATTAAATATCATCTAATGAGATTTTGTTTAAATAAAACTATAATCATTTAGACTTATTCAATATTGAATTCCATTTATTTGATCTCATTTTATATTATTAGGTACTAGTTTTATTGTTATAAATTTTAAGAGTGTTAATTTATTTAATTTTTCTTAATATTTTATTTTTTAGAAAGGTTAAATATCAATTTTAATTAAATTTAATCATATATGGCTCTAAATGTAATGATAAAAAAAAATTTAAAACCAAAATTAATAATAAAATTAAACTGATTGGTAAACGTTTAAAAATTTTGAAAATAAATTATAAGAAATTAATGCTTATGGACTAATTGTCTTTGATAAAGTATAATTATCTCATTTTATAATAAATTATTCAATTATTATAAAAATGTAGTTTATTTGTTGAATGAAAAGTAATTTTTTAATTATATGAACGGTAAGTAATTTTGTAGTAATGTTACCCAAATCAAAAAGAAAATTTTCAATTTTTAATTAGTCATTATAAAAAATTTGAATTTTTTCCCGATCTAGTAAATTGCTTAATTACTTTCTAATAAATAAATATTAGCTACAAGTATAATATATCCAAATAATAAATATTTGAAAAAAAAAATCAACAAATAGTAAATAATATGATTTACTAATTAAAAAATTAATAATATATTATTATTTTTATGACTATTTTTAATTTAAATCAAATTCAAATTTTCAATGTATTTCTTCACTTATTAAAGATTTTATTTTTAACTATAATAAACATGATAATTAAATAAATAAATTGTTTTACTTAATAATTTTTAAAGGATATTTCAATAATTTAGAAAAAAAATTAAAAAAGTACATGGATGAAAAAGTTATTATTATTATTAATTAATTGGGATTATGTTTAATAATATGTTTAATCTTAATGTCATTATAGACATGTTTTTAAAAAGATAGGATTTAAAACAGTAGGGACATTAGTAAAGAAAAGATAAACCTGAACGTTATTGATATTTTCCCCTTATTTTAGCTTAACTACATATGAAGTATGTGCCTTATATGTGATATTATTTTATACATTTCAAAGAGAATTCAAAAAAGAAAAAAAAATAGAAAGAAAGATAAAGGACTTAATAGATCTAACTCGAAAATATATGGCATAAATTTTTTAAATTAATAAATAAGTGAATAAATTGATCAGCTTTGAATAGAGAGGAACAAATTTGTCAAATTAAAATAAATGACAGAATTGATCAAAGAAAATAAAGTACAAAATTAGTACTTTGTCGTAATAATAAATCCTTTAGATTTGTATGTCTTAATTGCTTAATTGGTTTCAATTTTAATTCTCTTTAAAAAATATTGTTTATTATGTTCTAAAAAAAATTATGTTTGTTAAGTTTATAAAGATACATTAAACATATATTCATTACACTATAAAAAAAACATATATTTAACTCTTAAGATAGTAGATACAAATTAACTTTACTTATAAAGGGTTTATGGTATGCACTTATTTAATAAATAATCTATAAAAATAGGAAAAAATATAAAAAAATATATACTTAAAATTTATAATAATAAAAATAGTATCCAAATAACATTAAATATGTTTTAATTGGACAATATCTAATATTAAACAAATCCAATTAAACGACATTCAATATTAAATGAGTCTACATAATTATAATATAATTTAAACGATTTTTAATTATACAGTTTTAAATATGAAATGATGTATCCTAAATTTTTTAATAGTCAAAATGTATGAATTGAATGAACATAAGGAGTATAATATTTTGGGTTATAAGTTTTAAAAGTTTTATTTTTTTTATTTAAAAAAGAAAGTCTTTCATAGTTTAAAATTTCAAGTGATCATAATCTTAGCTTCAGAATTAGACATCTTGTATTTTCCTCGTTCGAGCCCTCGTTTTCTTATCTCTCTATTCAATTTGAGCTTCAACTATTTGATTTTTTTCAATTAAGCGTTCGTATTATATTTCTACATGTTTTTCTTCATTCTCTTTTACCTTTCGGTGTACCTATTGTTCACTCTACTCTAAATTATGGAAGAGTGACGGATGAGTTTGTGTATAATATTTGGTAGGTAAAAACTTGAAGTTCAATAGCTGGAACCTAATTCGAGTTGAGTATAAAACATAAGAATAAGAATGTGTAGCAAGAAATTTTTTTATGGAAAAAATATAGATTTATATTAATCTAAATTATTAATTTTTATTTTTCTTCATTTGTTTTTAAATTTTTAATAGTGTTTCAGCAAATGTTCATGTTAAAACTTGGTTTTTCAAATACAGTTAAAAAATAAGAAAAATAAAATTATTTTTTTAAAAACCCCAAGTCCTCCAACTTTATAATATTTGGCATTAAGATCCCAAACTAAAAAGAAAGAATTTTTATTCCTACTCTTTTAATAGATAATTCTTAATTTATAAGTTGGTGAACTAACTAATGTGATGTTGGACAATAATAAAAAAAATTAACAAAGTAAGCAAAATTAATTTGAGTTGAATCGCGAACTAAGTCCTAACTAAGTCCTATTTTTAAGAAGTCTCGTGATATTGTCTAGGATGTACAAGCAGTTTATGGCTCTATCGTTCTCAGGATAAAACAGCCTAGAAAACATTCTCTATCTCGAACCTCTACTGTACTATAGAAGACAAAAATATTATACTTACTAATATTATATTGCTCGGAACCAAAAAAAAAAGTTAAACATAATTTGTGTAGAGAAAAAAATTAGAGAGAGTTGTGTGTTGTTAAAATGACTGAGACCACTGCCTCTATTAATAGAAAAACTAAAATTGCTAGAAAGGGGTAACAGTTAGAAAATAAATTATTGAGAGTGGATGGAATAGTGGGAGAGAGTGGACAAAGCAATCTAACAAACTAAGTCTTCTTTGACTAGTTCAATTTAATTTTGAATAAAAAATAATTAAATAATATATTTTTTAAAAAATAAAGTATATGTCACAAATCCACACTCGCACTTGACTTAACTAACTAGACAGTCAGTGGCAACAGCAAGCGCATGCTTCCATTCGTAAAAGTGTGTATCATTTGGGGCCCATTTCCAAGTCTCAACTTAACATCTTATAAGCACCTTCAAATAGATGTTTCTAAGCAAAGGGGCAAAACTATAATGCAAAAGGTAAACTCACAATATACACTTTTCATCCTTTTTCAAAATTAATTTTATATATAAAATATTTCCAACAATTCTCTAATTAAACTTTTAAAAATACTTTTCATTGAGCAACCAATCAAATACAAGATTGTGCATAAGCAGAAGATGTCTATCGACTTGACCTTTGCATAGTAAAGATGCTTTAAAATATATTAGAGTAACTCATAGTTTTGAACACTATCTCTAACAACATCACACAAAAAACCTTTCCAAGGTGTAGTTCTAAAAACTTGTGTTTTACGGCCATGCACATCTATCTCAGTATAATGAATGCTCTAGTAAATTTTGTTGAAACTTTCATAGGAAGTAGCCATACTTCCACATTCACATAGGTGAGTCCATTAAGAGTACTCATGAAGTTATGTATTCCACTCCATATAGAGTATAAAACTCATTAGGAGTTAATGATTAACTCATCCTTCTATCATTTTAGGATTTCATGCTTTTAATAATATGGAATAGAACTTATAATAGCATGATTCATCACATATCACTTCATGACTTGTTATTACTTATTAAATCTATTTATTGGGATCTCTAGTCCATAAGTTGGGTTATCATTATGAGTGACTCATCACTCTAAAAGCTTTAGTCCTATTCCTTTTGATGATTTGAAAACCTTCTCTCTAACTAGTCTTTTTTGTCAAAAGATCAGCCAAGTTATCATTAGTACATACATGATCCATTCTTGCATCTCGTATATAGATAAATTTTCTAATAGTAATATGCTTACGACACATCTGTCATCTCTTGTAGTTCTATTAATGGTTATGAATCTTGAAAATAGTCGCAATACTATCGTAGAGGATCAAAATAGTTGGAATCAATATTTCCCATAATGAGATATCATCTAATAAGCTTTCTAATTAGGATACTTCCTCATTATCAGTAGCTAGTACTATCATCTAAGACTCCATTGAAGATTGAGCAAAAATAGTATGTTTCTTAGACTATTATGAAAAAGCTCTACTAACTATGCTAAATATATAATCGCTACTTTCCTTGGAGTCTTTTAAAAGGGTGTTCCTATTAGAATGATTGTATCCTTCTAGAACAACGATAAACTTATGATAATATTATCCAAAGTTCATAGTCCTCTTTGGGTACCTCATGACCTTTTCAATAGTATGCCAATGCTAATTACTAGGTCTATTAGTAAACATATATAGTAATTCCATAACATAAGCCATATTGAGCCAAATGCAATCTGTAGCATAACGTAGGCTACCAATTATGCTCGTATACTCAAATTGTGTAACATCATCTCTAGTACTCTTGAGCAATTTTGCACTATGATCATAAGAAGCACATACAGTTTTGCAATTATATTAATTATATTTCTTTATGATCTTCTTAATGTAATGAGATTGATCTCGAAAGACTCATTTTTCAAACATAGCAATCCTTATCCCAAGGATCACATTCACTTCTCCGAGATCTTTCATATCAAAATTAACACATCTTGACATTATTCAAAACATGAATAATAGTACCAAAAATAAGCAAGTCATCCATATAAAGACATATAACAGTGTAAATATCATTTTCAAATTTATAATAAATGCATTTATCACTTTTATTCACTGTGAAACCATTTGAGACAATAAGATTATCAAATATTTCATCACATTGCTTAGGTACCTGTTTCAAACCACATAGATATTTATTTAATTTACAAATTTTATTTTCTTGAATAGGGACAACAACTCTTCAATTTTTTCCATGTAAATCTCTTCTTCTAAATCACCATTTAAAAAAGAAATTTTAACATCCATTTGATGCACAACATGATCATGAATAGCAACAAGACAAAATATCATACATATGGAAGTTATTCTACTAACACGTAAAAAAAAGTATCAAAGAAATCTACATTTTCTCCTTTTCTATATCCTTTAGCTACAAGATGAGCCATGTATTTATCAATTGTACTATTGGATTTCAATTTATTCTTAAGTATCTATTTATAGCCTATTGGCTTCCTAGAAGTATCAACTAAATTCCATGTTCTACTAGACTCAAGACAGTCCATTTCATCATTAAAAGTTTCTTCCCAAAAGTTGGCATCTAAAGAAGACAATGCTTCTTGAAGAATTTGAGGATCTTTCTCTAAGATAAAATCATAATAGTTAGATCCATGATCCATAATGGTTCAAACTTGTTTACTCTTACTAAGTTCAAGATTTGATTTCTCATTTGTTCATTAGTTCTAATCATAAGAAAATTATTAGAAATTGAGCCCTGATATTCTTTAATTCAAACACAAACATATGTTTAAAAAATTAGCATCATTTGATTCAATAACAATATGATCATTCAATCAAAGAATCTATAGGCTTTACTATTCACATCATGTCCAATAAACGCACATTCATAGGCTCGACTAGCAAATTTATTTATTTTAGGATCAAGAATATGAACATAAACCAAATAACCCAAAGTTATAAAATAAGACAAATTAGGTTTCTTATTTTTCAAAGCTTTCAGAGAAGAAATTTTATTTTTAGTGTTTGGAAATCTATTAAGCACAAAACAAATAGTCAATAAAATTTCTCTCCACCAATGACATGCACCACCAGAGTTAAGTAAGATAGCAACAACTAATTCAGTAAATGTTCTACTTTTTTTCAACTTTGCCAATCATTTCAAGAGAATAAGTTACAGTTTTTTCATGAATGATTCCATGGGTTTTGTAAAAATCATTGAACATACTGGAATCATATTCAATGCCTCTATCACTATGAAATCTCTTTATTTTTCTATTAAATTAATTTTTAATTTTAGTCAAGAATATTTTTAACTTGTCAAATGCTTCAATTTTATTTTTCATGAGATACACACTAGTATAATCAGAATAGTAATCAATGAAAGTATAAAATATTGTGTTCCATATCTAGTCAAAACACCATCAAGTTCACAAATATTTGAATAAATTAAATCAAGCGATTAAGATGCTCTAACTACTAATTTATGTGCGGTTTTGATAATCTTTACTTGATTACAAAAGTCACATTTTTCAAAATCATTTAAAGATAATTTAGGAATGAGTCTTAAACTAATCATATTTTTAATTATGCATTTATTAATGTGACAAAATCTATCATGTTAAATATTGAAAGAACACAATTGGTAAGTAGAAGAAGAAACTTTATTCAATATAACTGTCAATTTAAACATATCATCAATAGAATAACTTCTTGCAACAAAAATATTATTCTTAATAATTGTATACAAACAAGCCCTAATTATTTGAGTAAAACTAGTCTTGTTGAGAAAATAACCCAAAACTAAGTTCCTCCTTATCTCAGGAGTATGTACAATATCCTTCAGGACAACAATCTTTCTAGAAGTAAACTTTAATTCCACCTTATTAGCAATAACAACTATAGTGGAGTAGGAATCACCCAAAAAATATTTCTTGTCCTCAACTTCATAATAGAACTTGAACAAATCACGGTCATAGCAAACATGGCGAGTAGATCTAGTGTCTACCCACCACCAATCTCATCCAACAACAAAATTGATTTTAGTTATCATAGCAATAAGTTGCTCTTCGATGAAGTTTTCCTGTAGAGTAAGACGAGGCCTATTCCGATAATTCTAAACCATGTGACCAACCCTATTACAATTATAACACATTAATGTGTTATTTCTTAAAGGAGTTGAAGTCCATTGGGGAGGATTCCTATTTCAATTTTGGTTGTCATGGTTATGGTGGGTATTGCAATTCTAATACTTTATGTTTCTCCCTTTAGATTTCAGAATGATAGAGGTGGATTTCTTATTAACATTATTGTTGCAAACAATAAGTACTTCATCTTTTTTATCTTGTTTTTGGGATTCCTCCTTAATATGCAGATGAGTGATAAGACTTTCTAACGAGAACTCCTTATCTTTATGCCTAAGAAATTTTTTAAAGTCTTTTCAAAAAAATGGTAATTTATCAATTAAAACAACAACATGAAATTGCTCATCTAAAGACATAACTTCAGATAGTATTTCATATGCTACTTTTTGTAGCTCATATGACTAAACTACACAAATTTTTCGTCAATCATTTGGTATTTCAAATGTTGATTGATTACATACTTCTTGGCTCCAACTTCCTCAGCGTCATATTTCTTTTAAAGTGTATCTCAAATTTCCTTAGAAGATTTGTCAAAATTATAATAATCATACAGGTTATTAGACAAACCATTTAGAATGAAATTCTTACATAGGAAATCATCTGCTACCCAGTTCAAGTTTTACATTATTACAAACATAAGCGACTTTTTTCATAATAAGGAGAAATAATACTTTTTTGTCTCCATATTTTAAAATGAAGCCTTACAAATCAAAAAAATTTACTCAGATCAATAGTCATTACTTCAACTAACATGGAAGATGAAATAATGTCTTAAAATTGTTGTTGTATAATGGTAAAAAAGGAATGAAGTTACCAAAATTAACTTCAGTTGAGTTGCATATTAGGTTGCACTCTTTAGGATGTTTCATAGCTCTTCCTAAATCTACCCAAGATATGCAAACAATATATAGTCCCGTTGTCCTTAGGATAAAACCGATGGAGAACCTTCTTTGTCTCGGACCTCTACTGCACTATAGAAGACTAAAATACTACACCTACTAATATTATGTTGCTCAGAATCAAAAAAACAAAAGCTAAAGCTAAACAGAGATTGTGTAGAGAAAAAAAATTAGAGAGTGATATGTGTCACTAAAATGCCAGAGGTCACTACTTCTATTTATAAGAAAATTGAAATTGTGGAAGAGAGATAACGGTCATAAAATAAATTGTTGACAGTAGAGGGAATAATGGGTAGAGAAAGACTTGGTCTAACAAAATAAATCTTCTCTGATTGTTTCAATTTAATTTTGAATTAAAAAATAATTAAATAACATATGTTTTAAAAAAATATAAAGTGTATGCCACCTACCACACTACTATCAGCTCAGTCGATCAACTATGGTAGTACGCATGTAAGAAGTAGACCAACAATTACCTATCTCTTTTACCCTCTAAAAAAGTCATTACCCCTAGTCGCTTGAACCCCAATCCAAAATCTCAACTTAACAACTTATAAAAACATCTAAAGAGATGTTTCTAAGCAATGTGAGACAACCATAATGGAGAGGGTAAACTCACATTAGACATTTTTTATTCTTTGTTCAAAATTCATCTTATATATAGAATATTTCCATCTAAAACAACTTAGAATTTTTATTCCCAAGCTATTATATTTTAACATATAAGTCTTAATTTATAAGTTTGTGGACTATAGTGTGACTAATGTGTTACACTTAGGTCTTAAAACTGGTTAAGTTTCTAGACTAGGTATAATATAAAAGACTTAAATGTAACACTCAGTAACTTTTGGCACCAAATTGTTAAGATTTGAGTTTGACAACCTTTGTCTAAAGAAGTAGAAAGTTTGGAAACCTTAGAAGTTATTTCACCCTAAAAATAAAATGCCCCTCTACAATATGTGAATACCGATAAGTTGAGTATACTCTAATGTCAAAAAGTGTATGCAATCTGATACTAAACACTCAAAAGTGTGATTATATACTTATAATAGAAAAATTATATATTACTTTAGGAGTAAATAACATGGTACTCCTTACTAATATTATTCACTATTGATCTAGAAAAGTAGTGGGTTATTGTTCTTTTCAAAAAAATATTATTGTATTTTTCTTTCTCCCCACTGGCTGGAGCACCACATCACCAATAGTCGAAGACTGATGTATAATTTTTCCTCGATAACACCCAAACATTTAAGCAAAACAAACAAACAAAAGTAGCTCATGTAACATAGTCATAACATGTGCAGTTTTAGTTATATACCTTCACATAATTGTTGGTGTCTAAGGTGAAGCGATGATAAATTCCAGCAGGTAAAATTATAAGGTCACCAGCCTTGACCCATACGCGAATCCAACGATCATCCTTGTCCCTAACATCGAAGTACCCACTCCCGTCCAAACAATAGCGTATTTCTTCACCATCATGAATGTGCTCTGTATAAAAGTTCTTCAACTTCTCCTCAAAATTGTCTAACTTTTCAGGGCATATATCTAGTAAATCCTACAAAATGTAAACAACGTGAATCAAAGTTGCTCAGATAAAGACTTGTATGATTCCAAACTAAACAAGGCATAAGTATTAAAATTATACTATTTGTGTTAAAGTTGCATCTTTATTGAAAGCTATAGGACTCCTAGTGTCCTTCAGCCTATTAAGGAATGTTACTTGTACAGGGTGTATACTGTAAATCAAAGTGGTGCAATGTTAGTGAATCGTGGTGACGGTTCGGTTTCGTCGGAATCGTACGTCGGTTCCGAAACCAAACGAGGTTCTTGATGGAAGAACCTTAATAAAGTCTCGGGTCCTCTCACTATTAACTGCATAACAATTCAGATACACCATCAATACGCAGAGAATAAGTGTGAGAAACCAGTGAAAGCATCGAACAGAAAATCCATTGGAATTCCCGTGTAAGTGCTGAAATTTGATCAATGGTAGAAGGTATGTTTTCAATCCAATTTTGTTTCCGCTGCATTTAAATTATGAGTTCATATGGTTTTATGAACGTTTCTGGATTGAATTGAATCTCTAACATTTGGTATCAGAACCATTTGAAAACAACTCTGTTTTGCTCTGTGAACACGAAGAACTGAAATTTTGGGTTTTTTATTTTAATTGTTTTTGATGCATATGGAAATTATAAAGTGTTTCAATATTGATTTTTGAATGATTCTGTAAAATTAAACTTGAAAAACAATAAAGAAAATAAATTCAATTTGCCGTGTGTATTTATTTTCTTCATTAATTAACTTTTTGTTTAAAATGAAGTTTTTACTTAAAATTAAGATCATGAATCACTCAGAAATTGAATTCTGAGAATTTTATCGCCGGAATAGAAATATACGGCCGGGTATCCGTTAGTGTAAAAACGGGTCGAGTTGACCCGGCTAGAGGTTGAAGATGAAGTTTATTAAAAAAAAATCAAAACACATGCTGTCTGGGGGACTTGAACACGGGTCCTGCGTGAAATTTTGAATAGTCTCATCCAATGGGCTGCAACATATATTTCACTTATTTTGTATCAAACTTATATTTATATATATTTAGAGTTTGATTTTTTAAACAAAACAAAAAAAAATGCTTTGACTGGGAAGTGAACCCAGACTTCAATGGTGGGAATAAGTGAAACTTTCCACTAGGCTGTAACTACTTTTACATTATAACTAGTATCTGACTTAATTTTAAACATGTATTTGTATTTTGATTTTAATAAAAAAAATACAAATAAATTCCGAATATAATTTTAATTTATGTTTATCATATGTATAATATTTATTATACATGTTATATTTATTTAAATAATTTTTGGACACATTAAAATTTTATTTAAATACATTATGCTTAAATTATTTGTTTTGTGTATTTATATGTATAAATTTTGCAATTAATTATACATATAAAATTTAGTTAAATAATTTATGCATAATTAAATTAAATTTTTAATGGCTCTTATGGATTTAATTAGTGCTTATATTATTTAATTTTGCTTGTATAATTTATTGTCATATATGCAATTTAAGATAAATAATATTTACACATTTGATATTAAATTAATATTGCTTATGATTTTATGCAATAATTGAGCATAAAAATTTAATTAATATTTAAGTAATTCATATAGTTTAATTAATTAGGGATTAGCCACAGCATCTTTAATTAATTAAAACTATAATAAAGTTTATTTAGGATCACATTTAGAAAATAAATATTAATTGTAATTAATCATATCTGATATAATAAATCTTATCCCACAGGAATTTTTATTATATTTTTGTGTGATTAATTAGGATATAATATCGAATTATATTTTCTAATTTACCTATAGGGATTAGGAAAAAGAACATAATTTGATAGTTTTATCGTAAAGTTAGGATGAATTTAATTGAATTAAAACTTTAGCCCACAGGCAAGTTTTATGTCACTAGATTCATATTATTCATGATTTACATTGGTAAAGAATGACAATAGTTTAGGCCTCAAATTTTAATAAGCATATAATCTTTAATTGTAGCTTCTCAACCTGTAAATTTCTCTGATATCCGTTGTGATATTCCCGATCTGAAAGGGGATAACTATAAAATATGGAAGGAAAGAATTCTCCTTCAATTAGGGTGGATGGATATTGATTATGCTATTAGGAAAAATGAACCACCTAAAATTACTCAAACCAGTATTCCAGAGAATATCATGCTTTATGAACAATGGGAACGATCTAATCGCCTTAGTATGATGTTCATTAAGACTAAAATCTCTGCTGGTATTCGTGGTTCCGTTGATCAGCATACCAATGTTCAAGACTTGCTAAAGGCCATTGATGATCAATTCGTCACTTCAGATAAGGCTTTAGCAAGCACCCTTATTATGAAGTTCTCTTCTTTAAGACTCACCAGTGTGAAAGGTGTGCGCGAGCACATTATGCAAATGAGGGACATTGCGGCTCAACTTAAGCATCTCGAGGTTGAGATATCGGAATCCTTCCTGGTGCACTATATCCTTAACACTCTCCCACATCAGTACGGGCCATTCAAAATCTCGTACAATACACATAAAGATAAATGGTCAATCAATGAACTAATGACCATGTGTGTTCAAGAGGAAGGGAGGCTTGTTATGGAATTTGGTGAAAGTGCAATGTTGGCTACAACCTACCAGAAAGGAAAATCTCAATACAAGCATAAAGGAAAGGGAATAATTCCACCTCAGGCTGATATTAAGAAAGAATCCAAGTGTTTATTTTGTAAAAAGAAGGGACACATGAAGAAGGATTATATCAGATTCCAGAAATGGCTTGAGAATAAAGGTAATCCAACCTCGTTTGTTTGTTATGAATCTAATATGGTTAATGTTAATATTAAGACCTGGTGGATTGATTCTGGATCTACAATCCATGTTGCAAACTCCTTACAGGGTATGCAAAATCTAAGGAAGCCAGTGGGAAGTGAGCAATACATCTTATCCGGTAACAGGATGGGCTCACATGTGGAGGCTGTAGGGACATGTAGTTTGATTTTAAATTAGAAAAGACCTTTTATGTTCCAAGTTTCTCTAGAAACTTGATTTCAATTTCAAGACTTGTACCTTATGGTTATTCCTTTCACTTTTCAGAAACATCTTTCAATTTATTTAATAAATATGATTGTGTTGGGAATGGTATTTTGTCTGATGGTCTTTACTGCATTAATTTACGAAATAATGCCACTCATAACGCTATGCATGTTCAAGCTGGCACTAAAAGGTGTATTATTGACGATGACTCTTCTATGTTATGGCATAGGAGATTAGGACATATCTCCATAGAAAGAATTAAAAGATTAGTGAAAGATGGGGTACTTAATACTCTAGATTTTACTGATTTTGAGACATGTGTGGACTGCATTAAGGGAAAGCAGACTAACAAGTCAAAGAAAGGTGCCAAAAGGAGTTCAAACATATTAGAAATCATACATACGGATATATGTTGTCCAGACATGGACATTCAAGGTCAGAAATATTTTATCACCTTTATTGATGATTTTTCTCGATATATGTATCTCTATATGCTTCATAATAAGAGTGAAGCATTGGATGCCTTCAAAAGCTTTAAGGTTGAAGTAGAGAAACAATGTGGAAAGCAAATAAAGATCATAAGATCAGATAGAGGTGGTGAATATTATGGTAGATACACTGAGAATGGACAAGTGCCTGGTCCGTTTGCTAAGTTTCTTCAAGAACATGGGATAGTTGCCCAATACACTATGCCTGGTTCACCAGACCAAAATGGTGTAGCAGAAAGAAGGAACCGAACACTGTTGAACATGGTGCGGAGTATGCTTAGCAACTCCAATCTTCCTAAATCCTTGTGGATTGAAGCTTTAAAGACGGCTGTGTATATATTAAATCGAGTTCCAACCAAGGCTGTCTCAAAGACACCATTTGAATTATGGAAAGGTTGGAAACCGAGTTTGCAACATATGCGCGTTTGGGGATGCCCGTCTGAAGTGAGGATTTATAATCCACAAGAGAAAAAGCTGGACCCAAGGGCCATTAGTGGGTATTTCATTGGATATGCCGAACGGTCTAAAGGTTATAGATTTTACTGTCCATCTCATAACACTAGGTTTGTGGAATCAAGAAATGCAAAATTTCTTGAGAATTACTTGATTAGTGGGAGCGATCGATCTCAGGGTATTGGTTCTGAGAAAGATCATTTAGATGCTCAATATGCCACTTCAAGTAATGGACTGATCGTTATTGTTAACAACACGCCTCGAGTACAAACGCGTGTTGAAGAACCAGTCTTGGAAGTACCACAAGCTGTTGATCCTGATCCAATAGATTTTGAAGTTCAACAGATGCCTACAACTGTTGAACAACCAGTTGAACAACATGATCCTGCTCCTAAGGAGAATGTTGATGCAACATTAAGAAGATCTACTAGAGTAAGGAAATCAGCGATTCCTAATGATTATGTTGTGTATCTACAAGAATGTGACTATAATGTTGGAGCCGAAAATGATCCTGAGACGTTTTCATAGGCCATGGGTTCTGAGGTTTCGAACTTATGGTACAATGCCATGAAAGAAGAGATGGATTCTATGGTGTCTAACCGAGTCTGGGATCTCGTCAAGTTGCCTGATGGTGTGAAAGCCATTGGATGTAAATGGGTCTTCAAAACAAAGAAAGACTCACAAGGCAACATTGAGAGACATAAGGCAAGACTCGTTGCCAAAGGATTCACTCAAAAGGAAGGAATCGACTACACAGAGACATTTTCTCCTGTATCTAAGAAAGATTCACTTCGTGTGGTCATGGCATTGGTTGCCCATTTTGATTTGGATTTGGAACAAATGGATGTGAAAACAGCTTTCCTTAATGGTAACCTAGAGGAAGAGGTTTATATGAAACAACCTGAAGGATTCTTCTCTAGTGATGGTGAGCATTTGGTTTGTAAGCTTAATAAATCCATATATGGATTAAAGCAAGCTTCCCGTCAATGGTATTTGAAATTCCATAACGTCATCACTTCATTTGGTTTTGAAGAGAACGTCATGGATCAATGTATATACCAGAAGGTTAGTGGGAGTAAGATTTGTTTTTTGGTGCTATATGTGGATGATATTTTGCTTGCAACCAATGATAGGGGTTTGCTACATGAGGTAAAACAATTCCTCTCTAAAAATTTTGATATGAAGGATATGGGTGAGGCATCTTATGTCATTGGCATTAAGATCCATAGAGATAGACTTCGAGGTGTCTTGGGTTTATCTCAAGAAACCTATATCAATAAAGTTTTAGAGAGATTTCGGATGAAGGATTGTTCACCAAGTGTTGCTCCCATTGTGAAGGGTGATAAGTTCAATTTGGACCAATGCCCAAAGAATGATTTTGAAAGAGAACAGATGAAAACCATTCCATATGCTTCAGTTGTTGGAAGCCTGATGTATGCTCAGGTCTGCACCAGACCTGACATTGCATTTGTTGTTGGGATGCTAGGGAGATATCAGAGTAATCCAGGTGTTGACCATTGGAAAGTTGCAAAGAAAGTGATGAGGTACCTACAAGGAACCAAGGATTATATGCTCATGTATAGACGAACCGATGAACTGGAAGTAATTGGCTACTCCGATGCGGACTTTACTGGCTGTATTGATTCACGAAAATCAACATCTGGTTACATTTTCATGCTTGCCGGTGGAGCTGTGTCTTGGAGGAGTGTGAAACAGTCCTTGACTGCTACTTCCACCATGGAGGCCGAGTTCGTATCATGTTTTGAGGCCACATCGCATGGTGTATGGTTAAAGAGTTTCATTTCTGGGCTTAGAGTAGTTGATTCTATTTCTAGGCCATTAAGATTATACTGTGACAACTCAGCTGCTGTATTTATGGCTAAGAACAACAAAAGTGGTAGTCGTAGTAAGCACATCGACATTAAGTACTTGGCCATAAGAGAACGTGTTAAGGAAAAGAAAGTGGTCATTAAGCACGTAAGCACTGAGTTGATGATTGTTGATCCTTTGACTAAAGGCATGCCACCAATGAAATTCAAGGATCATGTAGAGAAAATAGGAATTGGTTCCACTTTGTAAATGTATATATACAATTAATTAATGAAACTCTTATATATTGTGATATTTTCTCATATTCATCTGCACCTTAATTTATTTGAGAAAATTTATATTGGACCAAGAATAAATATAGGATTTATTCATTAAGTTTAGTTACCACATAAAGTATAGTACTTGAGAAACTAAATACATTGTAATACATGGAAGATAATACTCGCTCTTAGAGGACCTATCGCTATGATTCATGTGTTTTGTTACTCAAGAGAATTTCGCTTAACGTTTGCACCAAGTGGGAGAATGTAAATCAAAGTGGTGCAATGTTAGTGAATCGTGGTGACGGATCGGTTTCGTCGGAACCGTACGTCGGTTCCGAAACCGAACGAGGTTCTTGATGGAAGAACCTTAATAAAGTCTCGGGTCCTCTCACTATTAACTGCATAACAATTCAGATACACCATCAATACGCAGAGAATAAGTGTGAGAAACCAGTGAAAGCATCGAACAGAAAATCCATTGGAATTCCCGTGTAAGTGCTGAAATTTGATCAATGGCAGGAGGTATGTTTTCAATCCAATTTTGTTTCCACTGCATTTAAATTATGAATTCATATGGTTTTATGAACGTTTCTGGATTGAATTGAATCTCTAACATATACATACCATGTAATTGTAGCCCCTGGTTTCTCTAATTTTGCGCAGTTCTGCATCATTCTCGCAGTTCTTTGGGTTCAGTTTCCAGTAAAGCACTCCCAAATCTGCAACACCATCAAATTACCCAATTCATTTATGTTCAACATGTATAACCGAACAAAATGATCCATAAGCAAATAGTTAGAGGCTAGAACAGTGTGTTATATGAGTCTAAGTAGAGTTCGATTTGGGTTAGCTTTTTGAGATAAAATCATCCCAATACTTAAGGACTCTACAAACTCTATATGATATCAAAGCGATGTTTCGATTCTAGATTTGTTGTCAACAACAACAGACTCCCTTGTGTGTCACACATTTATTGTTATGACTCTAACCATGAATTTAATCACATAATGAATTAACCTTTTGAATTGAGCAATATTTATAACAATAAAATATTGGAAGCGAAGTTGATGACATAATGAAGAATTGGAAGGAATATGTGGAAATATAAAAATAATAATAATTTTCTATATATAATGTAGACAGGAAGAGTAGAAGTTTTGGATTCAATGCTTGATCCAAATGAGATAGCTTTAAGACAAATTTTAATACCCTTTCCATAACAATTGTGAGTGTAAATATGGTTGTAGCCAATAGTCCCTTATATAGGGTCCTACCCAAATTTTTGTTCCAATCTTAATACATTATGAACTTCATGATGAAATTAAAAACTAGAATGTAAGAGATATTAAGTATCAGAATAATGGAAGGATGGATCAATTTCTTATGCAATTGGCGTTGAACATTAACTCCTTTCTTTTCAAAAAGACATTTCTCTTCAAGATCAATTAAACTTTATGAAAATAGGACAATTATGCTCAATACCAATTTATCAAAGCAACTGTGGCTTTGTTTATTTTGAAAATAAGTATGGTCTAGTGACAGCTAAAAGAAGCAAAGCCCAATTCTCGTGTTCCACTACATGCATGTGCTACTAATATGCATTATACATGTGGGTAGGAGTGGCTGAAGAGATTGGTAAGATGGCTTAAAAAGAAGATTTTTTTTTCTCCGTGTGTTGGCCACTTATTGGTAACACGTATAATGACATATTATCTAAAATTACAAAGAAGGTAGTATAATATGCATGAGATACATATTTTGTAGTATAAAAATTTTCCGTTTGTTTACATAAACATCATTTACTCGGGTTTATTCAATTAAGAGTTTTAATGATTATTATGGAGTTTTAAAAATCAGGTGTAATCAATTAAAATTTATAAGGATTTTAAAAGTTTGTGTATTAGTTATGACTCTATAGAAGTTTTTGATCTATAAAAGTTTAGGTTTATTTAAATAAGATTTCATAAAAATCAATAAAAATTTAGGTGTATTAAAAAAAAATTATTGATTTCAAAAGATTTAAAAACAAACATATTTTTATAGACTTTTTGGGCTTTCAACTCAAAAACTATACCTAAGATCTCTAAAATTCTGATTTTTATCTTCTCACTTACACTCTCCTTATCTCCATATTACTCTCTCGGGATTCTAGCCCGACCAAAAGTTTTACAAATAATTAATTAAGTGTATATTTTTAAAGTTAAATAAATATTTTTTTAATAACATACCATGCCTAATGTTTTGTCCATATTTTGGTATGTCATGAAATGTTTCATCAATATTTAAAAACAAAATGACAAATTGTATATGAAGTGGTTAAACTTAAACACTTGTCTTCACGTATTTTTTACTTATTAATATGGTATAATTGTAGTCATATATTGTACTAAAATGCTTCTTAAGTCACAATAGGGTAATCTAAAAGTAATCATTAAATAAATATGATTTAATCCAAGAATATTTGAAATAGTTAACTTTTGCTCCATTCATGATTACAGAAAGCCACTGTAAATTAAATATTATAAAACAAAAAGAAATATTATGAAAATTCAAAATAAAACTTTTAATGTTCGGTCGTTCATATTATCAAAATTTCTCATTTTGTTTCATTTCATATTTAAACTTCATCTAATAATATTTTATTTCATTCATTTTTATTTTTATTCATTAAATTTATATTGTTCATCGACATATATTTTTAAATATAGCCTCAACATATGTTTTACACTATTTGTTTTTGTTTTAACACTTAAATTTTGATGTGTTTGATTGAACTTCCTATTTCCTTAGATTTTTTTATTTAATAAATTTAATTTATACATATTAACTTATTCTATTTTTTTATTTATATTTAACAATTTTTATTATACTACGTGTTTGGACATCTAGACCAATCCGAGTTCAATGACCTACTTGAGCTCAATAGTAGGATCGAGCTCAATGATCATCTCGAACTCGGGTCGACCTCAATGCACAATATACTGTACTTTATATCAATTATGTTTTTCTAATATGTAAATATGTAAACATATTGTATAACTAACATCTATATCTATAATAGTTTATAAACAGATCGACCTCTCATGAGGATTCACACAATAGGCAAATTATCTTATCTTCTCTCTAATGTCTCTCTAGAAACACATTGAATCTTAATACTATGTTGACTTTATATCTTTTGATGCATACATGACTTATGTCTCACTTATTCACATAGTTTTATTTTTAATCTCCTTAAAAAAAAAAAGGAAAAAATATATGTTATTTTTTTATAACATAAAACAATACATATTTTTCGCAAAAAAGAACAAAGAGAATTACAAAAATTAACACCCTTTAATTGGACAGCTTTTAAAATTGAACGAGTTTAAATGACATTAGTTTAATTTGAAAGACATCTAATTAAACGACGTTTAAAATAAAATAATGTATTAAACTTTTTTAATAATAAAAATTTAAGTAAAAAGAATGATTATGTTATATAATTAAATAAAAAAACTTTCTCGCTCTACCATTTATTATTATTAATATGAAATCAACTATAATCCATAAAAAGTCTATGAAATAAATATCCACTACACTCTATTTAAATATACCAAAATATTTCAAAAATTCATAAAAATATTTTAAATTTGTAATTTCTTACAAATATATCAAAATCATAATTGATCCAAACTACTTAGTTTATCTTATTTTGTTAAAAAAACAATTCTATAAAACTTAAATATTTAGTATTTAAATAATATTAATATATATATATATGGAATATAATCATTGTTTTAAAATATTATATAATTTTTTAGTCTTTTATAAACGGAGAGAAAAAAATTCTTTTTTATAAAGTAGAAAATTTATATATATATATATATTGGGCATAAATGCATATACTTTTTTTTTTTTTAATTGGAGCATCGTCTTATAGGAGGGAGATATATAGATGTAGAAAATGGAACCTGCCAAGTGGTGAACTGAAACAAAGCCTTTGGGATTGCGATGATGAGGAAGTCTAGGGTCGTTGTCGTGGCAGCTGTCCATAAACCAAGCCTGCTATTTCAAAGAAGAAATTAAAACTTACTTGTGAAATGAATTGATTATTGTTGAAATCAATACAGAATTGGAATTGGAACTCACCTCCATATCCATGGGCTCACTTGCTCTCTCGCTTCAACAACAATTTCTATTCACAAATGATTAGGACACGCAATTCAGATACTGATATTTGTCCTCGTTCACTAAGTAAGTGGCTCATATTTTGTGGCCACCGTTTAATTAAATGCACAAATTATGTACAAAACACAACCAAGAGAATCTTTATTTGTATTTCTTAAAACACTTAGTTTCCGGAAGTACAATATTATCCAGTAGATTGGAATAGTGTACATGACAAATGGATGATATCGGGTAATTTCAAATTCGAGCTATCGTATTCTCAATTAATAAATATTATTTTAATAAAAAATAGCTTATTAAATTTATTTGCAGCCATTCGTTAAAAAATAATCATTGATATTAATGAGTTATATGCACGGCACATGTCAAATCTTATCAATTACTTCGACTTTGGATTATTTTATATTTTGCTATAATGTTGTATTAAAAATTACCAGAAACTCAAAATAACACTGAAAACATATTCAACGTAGTTGGATTCGGTATTTTAGTAATCTTTATATTTAACAAAAAATACGTATATATAGGGACGAACCATCTTGGGGCTACACTGAATTTTATCCCACGTCAAATATTTTATAAAAAATTAATTACGTATATATTTTAACATTAAATAAATATTTTATTTATAATAATTTATTATGTCTAACTTTTTTATGCATATTTTAGTATATCATTGTATATTTTAACAACATTTAGCAGACACATGGACAAAAGTAACATAAACTAGTTACACACAAAAGTGACTAAAATAACTAAGTAGGGTATTTTTATTCACTATTTGATAAAAATTAATTAATTGTATACATAGAATTCTAATAATGTATATTATATAAAAATATTTGATAAATCAATATGGTATAATAAAAGAATATTTTATATATAAATTTAATTTATGATGATAGAATGTCATTATCAAAAATTATAAGAATAAAAAAAAGCATGATGAGAAACTTCAAACTAAAGCTTTTATCATTCACATTGTAAAAGCTTTTTTATATTTTGTTTAACTCTAACTTTTAATTTTATCTAATATTATATTATTTCACATTTTATTTTAAATATTTTAATATTTTTATCAAATGTTTTCATTCGTTTTTATCACTATACAAAACTAGCTTATTTCGTTGCTTCAAAAAAACAAATGACACAAGCATAGATAAAACAATGTGTATTTGTTGTTATTTTATTTTTTTAAGAACATGTATTTTTAAATATACTCTCAAGCTTAAAATCCTAAATTATATCTTTTTCTATATTTTATTACGTTTTTTTTAGTTTTATTTTTTAACGCTTATACATGTGTGATATTATTATATTAATACTTATTAAATTATTATATTTTTATATTTTTTATATGTTAGATAATTTTTGTTATAATTTATAATGTTCTAATTCTATTTCTCTCATGTAACATGACACGAAAGTTTTATCTTTGATTGAGAAGAGTCTAACATAACTCTTAACCTCTTACTCTATCTATATTATGATACTTTTTTACTCCAAATTATTTAAATATTGCTCTTTATTTTATGTAAAACTTTACACTTTCACCCCCTCAAAATATATTTCTAGCTCTACCCCAACATTTGTAGACACATTTTTATTGCATTATATTAATAGTCATTACATTTAATTCTAGGTACACTATTAAGATATAATTAAAAAATTTAGATGTACCATACACATGGACAAAAGGTAAGAAAACTTAATCTTTAAAATAATTAAATAAAAAAATCATTTAACCGTTCTTAGCCCAAAACACATTCATTTTAAACCCAAAACTAAACAAAATCATGAAAAATTGAAAGAGAATTGTAAAACACTTTAAAGGAATTGAATCTTACTGTAATAATAATTTTACGAGAAAAATCATAGTATTATGGATGATTTTTTGAGAAAGCTTAGGGTTTTATCTAAAATCAGCACCTAATAAAATTTAAAACAATTGTAATTCTCTTGAAAATAGTAAACTAAAGACTACGAGGTAGTTCATAGGCGAGAAAAAATTTTAAAAATGAGTTTGCTCTTTATTTTTTGCCCACATGCATGGCATAATAGTAAAATTTTCAATTAAATCTTAATTTTGAATCACTGATATACCTAAATTAAATGTAATGCTCTCTAGTCTATTGCTATAAAAATATGAGTCCACCTGTATATCTATTGTTGAACAAAAATACTACTAAAATAGAAAACCTACAATAGCCTACAATATACTATCAGCAAGTAGTTACCTCAATTTGAATTTAGAGGATATGATTCTTAACATATCGTAATTCAGAATTGAAAACACCTCACCACTTTGAAGAATTGATCATGTGAAACATTATTGAAATGTAGGAATAATTACATGAAGACCATTTATTTTTTCAACTCAAATAGGTAACCAAGACCTAGATGGGTAGAAACATCAACCCACGAAATATTTTTACAAGTTCTATATCAATTCGACCAAGCAAGCCTCACAATGTGAATTAAGCAATCAACACAACGGAAGTACAAAATAACATGCTCAATTTAATACACAATAAAAACAACCAACAATAAGAAAGAACTAATTACATTAAACATACTAGTAACAATGTGCCTCATAGGCTCTTGTCCAGATGATGACTCTATGAAAGTAGAGTCAATAGTTTACTTTTTTACATAATATTTACTTATTTTATTTAATAAAAAGAATTTTGGGGATAAAAATATTAAAATATAAATTTTTTGAGATTTTTTTGGAACTTTTATGGATTTTTAATGTAGGGCAGATCAAAATCTACCACATGGTATGCCACCTAAGCATTGGAGTTGACTGGGCAAGCTAGGCAAATGCCATGCAAGCAAGGATAGTGAATCACATTACGCCACCCACGTATGAGGAGGAAAAAACACGTGCCATGTATCAGTATGGTGTTCAATTTGAGTTCGGAGTGCGGTCAAAATTCTCAGCCATGTGTCGTCACCCATATGCCACACCATGTGTTTCCGCGAAATACTCTTTTTGTTTTATAATTTTTAAAACTCTCACAAGTGCACAAATCATTTTATAGAAAATGATAAGTATACTCCAAGGTCAATCTAAAGAAGAAATATATGTGGTTTTTAATTTATTATTCAAAATCTTAAAAACAAAATTAAATCCTAAACATCTTGTCACGATATTTTAGATTTTGTGTTCTAATCTAATGACATAGTATAAATAAACATACATATGGATTCAATAAATAATAATGCAAATATTTATCATTTATAATAGTGGAGTTTTTAAGGATATAATAATTAAGTTAATTATGTTTGCTCATATTATTTAGGTTATTAAAGATATAAACTAATATTTATTGATTCTCTCTTTTTTATATGAATACCTCCTTTGGTGAGGTTAGATATTCTTTGTTAATTAAAAAAATAAATTAACACCTATGGATGGAGTCGATAACTAATTTTTTTAATTAAATTAATGCCTTTCTTTTTTCTAAGAGATTTAAAATGAACCATTTAAATGTCAACTTTGGAAAGGTTAGACATTTTAAACTTTATTCAAGGTGTCTAAATTAAACCTAAGAATTTAATTATCTGAGTACTAACTTTCAAGTATTAAAACCATTATTAAAAATATGTTGTCAATATATTTTCAGATATTAATTCCTATAAAAACTTTTGAAATAGAGTTTCACTCTAATTACCGGGCGATTATAGCAACAAATAAAAGAGCACTACTCTAAATCAGACCGGATAATTAAACCTTAAAATCTAATTTTCATATTTAAGTTTGTAAGAAAAATAATATATATCTCTCTAACATCCTTAATATAAAATCTTGAATAAAAATAAAATCAATTTATTTTATAAAAATGTTTTACCTATTTAATATTTTGCAAGCATAACAACATTATTATTATATCATATTTACAAATAGTGAGTCATGTTAAATTTAATCACAAAAAAATTAAATATAGCATATAAGAATAAAACATAAAAAGATAAATGTAAATAATCCATTAAAATTATCCCATAGTACAATCCTTACAACAGTTTGATGTTAATTTTATTGCTGGAAAGCCTCCAAATGGATTTGCATATCTATTTATTGAATCAATAACTAAAAATTATAAAAACCTAGTTAGTTCTTCTCAAAAAGAGAAGAACATAAAAAAAACTAAAAACTTAAAAAAAGAAAATTTCTAGAGAGAGAAAGTGCTTAGAAAATTGTGTGTTTTACAATGGGAGAATATGGTCCTTTTATAGATGAGGAAAAGGCCAAAAAAGGGGAAAATGTTTCAAAATTTGCATTTGGATGTGTTTGGACAAGTTGGCATGCTTATAGGGTGCAAAAATCTCGATAGACGAGAGGTTGGCGTGCGAGACTCGACATGTTGGGGCCTGGTTGGGTGCAGATGTGTACAAATGTGAGCACGAGTTGGGCATTTTTCAGGTGATGCGTGTACATGGGTGCAGATGCGTAGGCAGATACTCAGCGTTGTGTGGCATGCTACGTGCGTTTCCCGACATGGATGGGTGGTTGCGCGCGAATTTGGGCTTTTTGACCCATTTTGTCCAATTTTTCCATCTTTTTGACTTTTTCTAATTTATTTTATCAATATATTTGTGATGTATTACCTCTAATATTTTTCTTCGAGTCATTAAGTTATTTTTTTGAAGCAAAAATACTTGAAAAACGATAAAAATACTTGTGATTCAGAAAAAATAAATTTATATAAAAATATGATAAAATCATAAAAATATAAATTTATTTAATCAATTAAATCACATTAAATCATGGTAATTTTAATTCTTTTTAAGCACTCATCACAACCCCCAACCAACTTCTTACTAGTCACTTAGCAAGAAAAGTGATAAAAACAAAAAATTAAATTATCCTAAATCACTTTTGTGGATTGACACGGTTGCATTTAGCGTATGCAACAAGCCTTTTAACCCCTAGGTTGCCCTAGTGGACAAGTTTAAGTCTCATGAGGGTTTTCAGTAATGATACTCACAAACATTAACAAAAAAATGAAAAACAAAATAAAACAAATAAAATAAGAAGTTGACTAAAATTTAAAATAAAGTAAAAAAGACTAAAATAAAATAAAGAAATGAAATACAAAAAATATATCATGCTTATAATCTCTTTTAAATTTCATAATAAAAATCCTAAGCGTAGATTATTTCAACTTTCTATACATTCATGATTTATTATAATAATTAGTTGAAAATCATTTTCATATTTCATATTAAAAATGTATCAATTTAATTTCACCCAAACTTAGTGTCAAAAATCCGAATTCACTTTGTCTCTATTCCTCACAAGTCAATACTCTCGAAAACACTGAATCTTATGTGTTCAAACACTCATACTTATTTATATGCGAAAGAGTGGATGTATAAAAATGAATTAATATGCTTGCATATGTATAAAGAAGAATGGCTCAAAGTATTATTTTAATGTTGATCTTATGAAAAAAATCAAATGTAAGGATTTATAAAATATTATACATTACTTTCATGCATCAATCAAATTCATCAAATAAAAAGATCAAGTAATATGCCTTTTAGAAAATGTAGGAAAATGCAATATCTTCTTAGGGAATTACTTCCTATATTTTCTTTTACATTAAACCATTTCTTTTATTTCTCTTATATTCTTTTCATTCTTCCTTTTTATATGAGAATACATTTTTTTAGAGAGTGGACTCATGTACAAATTGTACATTTTTTTATATGGTAAGGTGAGTGGTTAATATTTGGCTTTTTTGTTTATATTTATATAGGTAACCCTTGATATATCTTTTTTTAATAGAAGTTATGCATAAATGAAGAAAGACACATACTATCAATTTCTACTTAAATCATTTAATCCAAGAAAATGAAAAATAAATATATAACATTTCATTAAGATGTAAAAATTCAAACATTCAATGCTAAATCCTATAGAGATCATCTAATAATGTTGGACAAAACAATAAGAAAAGTGTTTAGAGTAGGAAAAAATATATTCATCACTCAGAATCAAGAAAATTAGGCTCAAATTATATCTCACAAGGGTAATCTATATTATTTGATTCCTAAACACCAATTTTGAGTTTAATATAATTTCCACACCTTATCAAGAAATACTAGTCATGAAAAAAACTAATTAATTATTATATACTCCATGATATGTTTTCAAAAATTAATCTAACAATGTAAAAGACTTAACTATTTACTTAAATTTGATTTAAAGAAATGATAATTTTTTGTACGAAATTTTTTAACACTAATCCTAATATTCTAAATATTACTAAATCACACAAAGAAAATAAAATCAAACACAATAAAAATGAAAATGTGAACATAAAAATTTAAAAATTGTTAAAATTGTTGAAATTAAGCATGGTAACTTTTCACCACCCCCAACCTAGAACTTACATTGTCCTCAATGTAACAATTGTAAATTAAAAGATAAAGAGAAAAGAGAAGAAAAGTTACCTATTTTATGAGAATATGTAAGTAGTGATGGAGAAATGCATGTGCATCCATCATATTCATCATTAAAGTACATGCAGACAAATCGCTATGAACTTCTAACATCTCAACAAATATTTTTAATTTTAACAATTCTAAAATTATTAACTAAAATAAATAAAAGAAAATTACCTAAAATGATGGGTTGTCTTCCATCCAGTGCTTAGTTTAACGTCTTAGCAAGACGCAACCTAGTGGATTTCATTTTAAGTAAAGGCAATGTCCCCACATCATTGAGTTAATCAAGGTAGAGGTAGGACTATGTTGTCTACCTATACTTTTTCAATCATGCCCTTATTGATTTTCAATTTTTTTTTTACTTAAAACTAAGAACATGATTGTGGGTTTTAGATAACTAAGGCACCAATACATATTTTTACCTAGATCTAACAAACCAACTAACTCCTTTTATCATAGATTGTAATTTAAAGATATTTAAAATTTGGAGATAGCTTCAACAATTTTTTTATTTTTTTATTTTATTATAATTTTTAAGTTAAATAACATAATCAGTATTAACCAACCGTGCTTAAAAGAAAAAATTGTGGAACAAAGGTTCCTTAAAAACCATCTTCCTAGATAGAACAACGTTCCAAGGATAGACTAGTTGTACAGAGGCTTCCAAAAACTAGTCTCCTAAACAGAACTTCTTTAGATCTTTACATTTTATACTATTAAAATCTAGGTTAATTAAGTTAAGAAATTTAGTTAATAAATTAACTTAAGTGAAAATCTAAGTTAATTAAGTTAATATTTTAAGTGAAAATTTAATTTATTCAATTAACAAATTAAATTAAATTAAAGTCAAAGTTAATTAAGTTAATAAATTAGATTGAGTAAAAATTTAAGTTAATTAAATTAATAAAATAAGTTAAGTTAAAAATAAGTTATTTAAGCTTATAAATTAAATTAAATTAAGATCAAAATTAATTAAGGTAGTAATTTAAGTTACGTTAAAAATCTATTTTAATAAAGTTAATAAATTAAGTTTTATTTAAAAACATTAAATTAAAAACTTAAAAAAATTAAAAGAAAATTAAAAAGTAAAAATTAAAAAAAATAAAAAAATAAAAAAAATGAAAATTAAGACTTAAAAAAATTATAAAAAAATAAAATTAAAAATTAAAAGAAACTTAAAAAATAAAAAACAATTAAGAGAAAATAAAATTAAATAAATAAGAATTAAAAATTAAATAAAAATTAAAAGTTAATTTTTTTCAAAAGTTAATTTTTTTTTCATTGAAAAGGAAATAATTAAATATTTTTTTTTTAATTTTTAATTTTAAATCTTAAATCTTAATTAAAATGTTTTTTTGTTTACAGTTCAAGATAAGTAATAGTGTTTTTTTTTTAATTTTTAATTTTTAATTTAAATTAATTTTTTTTGTTTTACTGCTCAAAAATAGTAACATTTTTGTTTTAATTTTAAATATTAAAATTAATTTTTTTAAAACAATTGTACTATTCACGAAGTCGAACATTTTTTTTTAATTTTTAATTTTATATCTTAAATTATAATTATAACTTTTTTTGTTTGCTTAATTGTTCAAGAATTGTTTAATATTTAATATTTTTGAATATTTTTGAATTTTAGATTTTAAATTTTAACGTTAAATTTTAAATATATATTTTTTGTTTTAACAATTTAACTTTTTTTATTTTGAAATTTTAAATTATTTTTTTTTACTGTTCAAGAACAGTTTATTTATTTATTTTGAATATTAAATCTCAAATTTAATTTGTTTTTTTAAATATTGCACTTTTTGTTGGTGAACAGGTTTTTTGTTTTGTTTTTGAGAACATTTTTTTTAATTTTGAATTTGAAATTTTATATGTTAAATTTAATTTTTTTTGTTTTACTGTTCAAGAATAGATTTTTTAAATTTAAATTTAAATTTTATATTTTAATTCTTTTTTTGTTTTACTTTTAAGAAAACAAATTGTTTTTTGAATTTTAAAATTTTTTTATATTTATTTATCGCTCAAGATGAGTTTAATTTTTTCAAAAAAAATTGAATTTTAAATAAATAAATAAATCACAATTATTTAAAACACGAATTTTTTTCAAAATTTTGATAAATAATTTAAAAATATAATTCCTTTCCCAGCAACGGCTCCAAAAACTTCATGAATGAATCACAAGACTAGCAATCCAAATTCCTAATCGTGCGAAATACTCTTTTTGTTTTATAATTTTTAAAACTCTCACAAGTGCACAAATCATTTTATAGAAAATGTATACTCTCAAGGTCGAACTAAAGAAGAAATATATGTGATTTTTAATTTATTATTCAAAATCTTAAAAACAAAATTAAATCATAAGCATTATGTCATGATATTTTAGTTTTGTGTTCTAATCTAATGACATAATATAAATAAACATAGATATGGATTCAATAAACAACAATGAAAATATTCATCATTTATAAAAGTTGAGTATTTAAGGATATAAAACTTAAGTTAATTATGATTATTCATATTATTTAGGTTATTAAATATATAAATTGATATTTATTAATTTTATCTTTTTATATGAATATCACCTTTGACGGGCTTATATATTTTTGTTAATTAAAAAAATCAATTAACACCTATGGATGAAGTCGATAACTAATTTTATTAATTAAATTAATCTTTTCTCTTTTCTTAAAGATTTAAAATAAATAATTTAAATGTCACATTTGGTGGGGTTAGACATTTTAAATTTTATTCAATGTATCTAAATTAAACTTAAGAATTTAATTAAAACTATTATTGAAAATATGTTGTCAATACATTTTCAAATATTAATTCTTATAAAAACTTTTGAAATAGAGTTTTACTCTAACTACTGGGCAATTGTACCAACAAAAAAAGAGCACTACTCTAAATTAGACCACATAATTAAACCTTAAAATCTAATTTTCATATTTAAGTTTGTAATGAAAAATAATATTTTTCTCTAACATCTTTAATATAAAATCTTGAATAAAAATAAAATTAATTTATTTTATAGAAATGTTTTACCTATTTAATATTTTATAAGTATAACAACTTTATTATTATATCATATTTACAAACAACGAGTCATGTTAAATTTAATCATAAACAAATTAAATATAACATATAAGAATAAAATATAAAAAGATAACTCTAAAGGATCCAATAAAATTATATCTTAATAGAATCCTTACAAGAGTTTGAAGATAATGTTGTTGCTTGAAAACCTGCAAATGGATTTGCATATCTGTTTATTGAATCAAAAACAAAAAATTATAAAAACATAGTTATTTCTTCTCAATAAGAGAATTCAAAGAAACTAAAAAAATGAAAAACTTTCTAGAAATAGAAATATAGAGAGAGATAGTGCTCAGAAAATTGTTTGTTTTACAATAGGGGATATATGGTCCTTTAATAGGTGAAGAGGTGGATGTATCATTTTGAGAGATATATGCATGTCCTTAAAGGATATGTAAATAATAGAAATCGACCAAAAGGATTCATGGTGGAACGCTACATTGCTGAAGAAGGCATTGAGTTTTGTTCTGAATACTTTAGTCGTTGCACTAAAATTGGGAATCCTATGCACAAGTTGTTCTCAGATTGTCACATGATCCAAGTAGGTAACCCTATGCTTGGTAGAAGTATGAAATTGTTTATTGATCGTACTCTATGGGAAAAAGCACACCAAATCACATAGAGTAAGTGATGTTTAACCTTTAAATTTATGCAAAAATATTTTTTTATTTAACTATTAATGATGATATCTACTTCATATATCTTTAATAACATTACAGGATGCATTTAAACTTATTGAAGATCGATCCTCGTTATATAAAAAAGGAGAAAAATGGTTGTATGATGAACATAAGCGAGAGCTTATTAATTGGTTTCGCAACCATGTAAGTGTCACAAACAAAAAATTATGTATGTTCCTAGATTTGAGATGAACTCAAGAAACCCAATCATAAAATAATAGAAAGTTTAGAATGGCTTGCACATGACCCAAAATTCGATGTCAAATCATTTTCTAGTTTCACAATAAATAGATCGAAGTTTATGACTCAAGCTAGGGACAAAGTCCGAGTAAATCAAAATAGTGGTGTGAAGATGGTTGCACAAACAATGAAATTTGCTAGTTTAAAGTATGGTAATCCTGTATTTTCTGATAGAACATATTATGGTATAATACAAGAGATTTGAGAATTAGATTATGAGGTCTTCCATGAAATAGTTTTCTTGTGTGATTGGGTCGAAGATGTTATCAATGTTGGATATAAAATAGACGATTTTGGATTTACCCTTGTAAATTTATCCAAGATAAGTCACACTGATGATCCTTTCATGTTAGCACTCCATGCAAAACAAGTATTTTATGTGAGCGAACAAATTGACACAAGATGATCTATTGTTTTAATGCCTCCATAAAAAAGAGTTTTACCATTGTGATACTTTAGAATATGACGAGCCTATGATTGATACATTAACCAATATTAGTAATTTCTTAAAGAAATTTCCTAATGTATGTGATGATCTAGTTGATGATGATGATTCTTCGTCATGGACTCGAATTGATTATGAAAGAAAATATGTATACGATCAACAACCTAATTAAACATAATGTATGTTCTATATTGTACTAATAACTCTTGGATGTTTATATATATGTATGTTCCTAAAATTGTTAATTAATTTATATTTCTTCATTTTTTGCAAATATTTCATGGATCCTCGGGTAACAGAGCTTGTAGATCCAAAATGATTCGTTGGGGCATTTGAAAAGAAGGGGTTGGGAAAATATACCTGATGCTCCACTTAACCCATATGATAAAGTACCTTTTCTATTTTATGCTACTGGTAATCCAATAAGGGAAAGTGGCCAACAATTGAAATCCTCTATTGGTAGACTTGTGAAGTCCAGTATACCAATCAATATAAATGATTGGTCTCAGGTTGACGATGCAAAAAAGTTCAAAATATGGATAACCATTTGTGTAAATCTCTTATATTTTATAACTAATTGCATATATTATATCTTTTTGTATTATATCTAATCTTTTGTAGTGTGTTTTTACAGAATTATTATAAAGTCGATCACTTGGAATAGCAAGTGTTATAAGATTGCAAATAAGGCGTGGAAGGAATACAAGACTTCTAGATTGGCAAGAAATTATGTGTTTCCATATTTGGAACCACTTAATGAGGTAGAGCTCTACAAAATCCTTGAAGGACACCCCTAGATTACACCTCAAGTTTGGAAAAACTTCGTGGATTATAGACATACAAATGAATTTCAAATTATTAGGGAAGAACATTAGAATATACAAATGCATAAAATTCTTCCTAACCGTACTGGAAGGTCTTCAAATCCTGAAGTTAGATATAGAATGGTATTATTAATTTGTGTTAATTTATAAATATTTTTATATTTATTTTCCTCAATTTAATTTCATGTCATGGTTAATAAATTTTTCATAATTTATGTAGGAAGTTGAATTGGGTAAACCGGTTACCCAAACTGAATTGAACATAGAAACAAAGACTCCCAAAACAAAGAAGTCAAAACCAATAACTAAAAACGAGGAGAAGAACAACTAAATAAGTTGGTTAGTAATTTTGGTTGATACAAAGTCTTAATGATTTTTAATAATTGATGTAATAATGCATGATATGTTTATGTGCTTTATTATTTGTATAGAGCTATTCAAGAACAAATATCGAGGGGTGAAATAATCAAGAGCCTCGGAGAGATGCTCTATATCATGCATTCAGACGCGACCATCCTGGTCGGGTTAGGGGAGGTAGCCAATATGATGGTTATATGGAGTCAATGTTAATGAGATTGCCACTATAAAAGAATATCAATCACAACACATGTTAGCAATGACATCATTCTATAACCAGGATATGCCATATTAGTCAAGCATGTAACCATCCATGCCAGGCATACCACCATCCATACCAGGCATGCCACCATCTATGATAGGTGATAACTGTATTTTATATAGTTATTTTCACCTATTTTATTAATTAAAATTGCTATGTTCTTAATGTTTTTTGTTAATTTTAGTTTAATAAATTAGTATTTACTGTTTTTTATATATTTTAATAAAATTAAATAATTTGTATCGAAAAACTTAATTAATTGCAAATTTAGGTCCAAAAATATAATTTCAAATAAAATAGTAATTAATTGCAATTTATAACAGTCAAAAATATAATTTAAATTAAATTCGGGCATGATTTTAATTATTAAAAGTTTAAAAATTTAATTTAAATTAGAAAAGGGCTAAACTGTAATTAAAGAAACTTGAAAATGTAATTTGAAATAAATTTGTGGGCCAAAATTCAATTAATGAAAGTTTAATTTTCTGCGCAGGTGAGAAGAACCACGCGCCAATATGCACGCACGAAACGTGGACCGTCTGATCAAAGAAGAAACGGCTGAGATTTGTGCGTGCCATTCACGCCCGACCAGATCGCGTAGGTGCAGATTCTTTAACGCGGCTCGGCGCCCGAGTGGGGCCCACCTGCCACGCACGTCGGCGTGCAGGTGGGACCCACTTCTCTGACGCATCAGCCGTTGTCCCCCACGTACGCGCGCCTCTGATCCCGTGCACTGATCTCAGCGTGCAACCGGATTTTCCTCCAATCAGAATCAGCCACGTGTTCACTCTGGATCCTTTCCTCAAATCAGCAACTGCCACGTGTCCCACTCTATTTTTCAGCAATCATGTAATGACACGTGGCATGTTATGATGAGCGCGAAAGCGCAGGATCGCGCCCGTATGTGGCCGTTTTCTCCGTGCTTTGTTGTCTCCGGCGCCGTTTCCCGCATCCAATCAGAAGCTGCCACGTGTCCGCGTTAATTCCTTTCAGCGAATCAGACGCTGACACGTGGCACGCATAATGAATTAAAAAAAATCCAGAATCGGCGCCCCTGTTTCACGCGTGATTTAATTAATATTTTCGATACAATTTTGTCTCCCACGCGTTTTTATTTATTATTTTTCCCACACTCCTCTGTCCCCCGCGTGTATTAAATATTAATATTTTTGATGTATTTTTTTAGGTATAAGTAGGAGATAAGATGATAGTGTTAAGATGTTTTTTTTTTAGTTTGTAATTTTTGGGGTGTTTGTGTGTTGGCTGTGGAACACGCAGAAGCCATTTTTGGCTTTTGTTGTGTTCTGCCTGTGCCAAAAAAAATTTCTAAGTGATGTTTTAATTTTCCTTCTTCTTCATCTTATTTTTCTGTATGTGTTGTAATTTTTATTTTAATTTTATGAAGTAATTTAATTTTTCTAGGATTGCATTTGATCTAAATTTATGATGCTTTTATTTTAATTATTTCTGATAGATTTATAAGACGTTCGATTTGTTCATTCTATTTTGTGCGTAATGCTTTTTGATTATTTACGAATCTTATCGAAACGATTTGTGGCACATGAATAAACTTGGAAGAGGCATTCATGTGTATATTGCTCGTAAATAGAATGACATGTATGATGAAGGATAGGAATATACCCTAATTGTATGTGTGGCCATTTGAAAACTTAAAACGTAATGAATTTCAGTGAATTTAATTCTCATAGAGATATAGTGAATTAATTTAATTTGTACGGAGCTCGGAAGAGATGTATGAATAAAATTAGAAGTTTTCGGTTGACAAATTAAATGTACTAAAAAATATAAATCAAAAGAAAATAAAATGATTTGAGTTGATTAATTTGGTGAAAAATTGCAATCCTAGATTTCTTTTATTTTGTTTTTAAACTCTTTTCTTACATTTGCTACAATCAACGTACGTTTTGAATAAAATCAGATTGAGATAATTTTAGTACTCAACAAACTATAGTAACAAATCTCCGTGGGAACGATACTTTACTTACAAATTTTATTACTTGTGACCGTGTATACTTGCACGTTTTTGTGTGTTGAAAAACACACAACAATAGGCAGGCCACCATCCATGCTAGGCATGCCACCCATACAATCTCATTGCGCTCAAACTATATCCAGTATGGGATATAGTTATCCTATTGGTCCTCCTTATATGCCATGATTTCATATGCAATCAAATAGTGGTTCATTTTCTCCAATGCAATCTACGCATTCTTACCATCAATCAAATCACGATGAACATTTTGGTGAGAATGTACATCCAATAGCTACCCCATATGGGAGTCCTCTTCTATTTGATGAATCATATGTGGTAAGGTTTTAATTTCTAGTGTATATAATCTATTATTTTTATTTCTTATTATATGTTTTATTTATTATATATAACACTTAAATTCTTTTATAGAATATGAAATGTTTGTTGAAACATCCTTCATCAACAGACTTTGTTGCTATTGGAACGGTACAACAATTGAGCGATGATCGGATGATTCATAATCAATATTTGCCTAATCATTGACGAATAGTAATTGATCAATCATTGCTTCATGATTGTCCACTACCTATGCCTTCTGATGCTACCACAGTCTAAGAGACGGTTAGACAGTATGTGGCTTGGTCATCGATGCAAGTTATTCTAAATTTTGATGTGGTACTATTTTTTTAACTTAAAAGATAACACTTGTTTATTACTATTATTTTATTATATCTTTTATTTTTACTAACATACATAATACTTTTTTTTAGAATATTATACCAGAACTCTTAAATGCAGCACATGTAAGAAACACAAAGCAAGTATCTCGTGCTAAATCTATGTCTAGCGGCCAATCATCGCGCACCAAGTCATTCAAGAAGAAGCCTTGGAAAAAGTATAGTTATGATTATGCTTTAAACTTCAGTAGAAATCTTGGTGTTTTGATGACTATTGTTGCGAGGGCATCTAGCATAAATGATGGATAGACTGTGCCACTTCCTATAGAAATTTCTGGTGTAGACCTCGAACAAACTAATATATCGATCGAGTGCATATTGCAACTATTTGAATATCAAATGATCGATTTTAGTATAATTCAAGTGTGGACAAAGTGAGTCCTCAATCTATTTAATTTTCTTTCATTTATGTAGAACATATATAATTATATTTATATTATCCAATTACCTATATATATTTCTTTTATATAGGGTGTGTTATTATCGACTTCAACATAATCACTCATCACATTTAGCAATGTTCTATAATTCTTCATATGTCAATCAATATCAAGAGAAAGATGTTAGCATTAAAGCTAAACAATTATGTGATAGCGCATTAACGCTTAATAGAAATCAAAAGTTGATAATCCCTTGGCTACTAAGGTTTGAACAAGGCCAAGATCATTGGATGTTGGTAATCCTTGATCTATTCAATAATCATGCTTGGTACTGTGAATCAGCTTTCATAGAAATTAGTAAAGATACAAAAGTAGTTGTTGAAATATAAGAGTTATAGCTAGCTATTTGTTTCTTCTATTATTAATTTGAAATATTTAATAAAAAAAACTAACCATTTTAAACCTTGATAGGGCATGGAAGTTGTGGAACAAGTTTAGGGGCATAGCCTTTAAAAAATATCATAAGCTTATATGGACAAAAGTTATGGTAGATTTTATGAATTTTTTTATATTTTCATTCTCATTTTTTGTATTCAATATTCAATATATATAGCATAAAAACGAAAATATAAATAATAATACAAATAATTAAAAATTTAAATATAATTAATTACTTGATAATTAAATTTATTACAAAAACAAATAATGTATATACAATACATATAATTAACTTAAATTACAAAAACAAATAATGTATATACAATACATATAGTTAACTTAAATTACAAATAAAATAATATCGTCAAAGTGTAATTGGATTGTGCGAGCAAGCTTGGTTGTCTTAGAATCTTGGTTGGCTTAGAATCACTAGCATTATGACAAGGAAAGTAGACAAAAACAGCTAATCCATATAACAATTCATACGAATGTCGCTGTGGTAATCTCTTTTTTATGGTAATATTTATAATGATTTAATTTCTCCATTCGTATGTCTCTGAAGTTTAGACTGCTTGTTTAATGGATTTTTACGTGCTCATGTATGTAGGGGAATGAATTGTTATATGGATCGACTATTTTTTGCCCACTTTCCTTGTCACAATGCTGGTGATTCTAAACCAACCAAGCTTTCTCGCACAATCCAATTACACTTTGACGACATTATTTTATTTGTAATTTAAGTTAACTATATATATATATATATATATATATATATGTGTGTGTGTGTGTGTGTGTGTGTGTGAGTGTTGTATATACATTATCTGTTTTTGTAATAAATTTAATTATCAAGTAATTAATTATATTTAAATTTTCAATTATTTGTATTATTATTTATATTTTGTTTTTTATGCTATATTGAATACATGTTAGTGGAGTGAAAAATGAGAATAAAAAAATTATTACGTGTAAAGCCACTTGACCACGTGAATCGACTTTACAGGTAAAATCGGTTCACGCAGTCAATCGAATTTACATTTTAAGTCACTCAATTTAAAGTCGATTTGAACCACGCGGTCAATCGACTTTACATTTTAAGTCACTCAATTTAAAATTGGTTCAACGAACTAAATTTAAAGCCCATTTTTGTAGTAGTGAATGAGAATCTGGACCATCATATCAGCTTCAAATCAAGGACTGAGATGAAAAAATGAAAAATTAATTACGGTAGCCAATAGGAGTATAACACATGGCACATAAATTTATTGGAAAAATCAAAGTGTGACGTGTAGCAAAGGAGGACTGGTTTGGTCAATGCATGTAGAGTCAATGCCACATGACACGTAATGATTTGTGATTATAGATAGCATGGATGAATCACTTTACGACATATGGCATGACTTTGATTGAGTGACCAACTAGGAATGAATAATGTGCTGACACATGTTATTTATCTTTTATTGATTTTAGACTTCGTTATTATTATTTAAATTTTATTGCATATTTGCCCACTACGATACTATGCATTTGCAGTTTTGTACCTATTAAGTTTTTGGCACCGTAGCCGGTGATTTATTTTTGTCAATATCAATACAAAGTAATCTTGGTTTTAATTTAAAATTATATTTTATTTTATTTTTTTAGATGTGATTTTGATGTTGGATGCGTCTTGCTAAAACTCAAAACATTATTCCTTTTGATCCGAAGATTGAAAGAACCTTTAAATCATGAAAGAAAAAAGAAAATACTAGCCATGGTTGAAGGAGAACAAAATGCATAGCCACACACCTTGAAGGATTATGTGAGACCAATTGTGAATGAGTTTTACTCAGGTGTAAGACATCAGACCCTTAATGACAAGAATTTTGAGCTCAAACCTGCATTGATCAGTAAAGTACAACAAGCCCAATTTAGCAGATCACCACTTGGTGATCCCAATATTTATTTGGCAATGTTCTTGTAGATTTGTGACACTTTAAAGATGAATGGTGTTACTGAATACACCATTAGACTAAGATTGTCTCCTTTTTCATTAAGGTACAAGGCTAGAGGCTGGCTACAATCTCTAAACCCGAGAAGCATCACTAGTTGGCAAGACATGGTAGAAATTTTTCTTGCTAATTCTTTCCACATGTAAAAATAGCCCAACTTAGGGGTGAGATTTGTCAATTCAGACAAAATGATTTTGAGACACTCTATAAAGCATGGGAAATACATAAATATATGTTTCGGTGTTGCCTTCAACATGGATTTCGAGATTGGTTGCAAGTTCACATGTTCTATAATAGGTTAAATGGGCAAAGTAGAACCATAGTTGATGTTGCTTTTGATGGAACTTTGATGTCAAAGACACCTGAAGGTGCTACTTCTCTTTTGGAAGAAATGGCCTCAAATAACTATCAATGGCCAACTGAAAGATCTATGGCTAAGAAAGTTGCTGGTATTTTATGAATTGGAGCCATTTGTTGCCCTTTTAGCTCAAGTAGCTTCTCTATCTCATCAAATTGTAGCCTTGAAAACCCAAAGAATTCCACAGAGTGTAGAATATGTTGTAGACCCAAGTATGATAGTTTTGATGAATGAATTAAGTCAAGAACATGTTCAATACATCAACAATCATAACTACAAATATCATGGTAATCCTATGCAAAATTACTACCATCTAGGGCTTCGAAATCATGAGAATTTTTCTTATGGAAACACAAAAAATGTGATGCAACCTACTCCAGGGATTGATAGTCAACCAAGCAAGAAGAATATGTCACTTGAGGATGCAATGGTTTCCTTTGTTGGGGAGCCAAAGCAAGGTTTAAAAAGAGTGATTCATGACTGGATAACATTGAGACTCATTATAGCAATATGGTAGCCATTATGAAAAATCTTGAAGTACAAATCAGGCAACTAGCCACAACCATCAATGCTCAACAAAAAAAACTTCCTAGCAATATAGAAGTGAATCCAAAGGAACAATGCAATGCCATTACACTTAGGAATGGAAGAGAAATTGAGAGGTCACCATCAAAGGAAACTAAGTTCACCCCTACAGCTCCAAAAAATGTCCAAAGCAATAATAAAGTAGAAGTAGAGGATATTGTTGATGATACACTAAAAGAGACTGACATTCCTCCATCAATTTCATTTCCTAACAATCCTTCTATTCTTTCTACTCCACTTCCTTATCCTCGTCATTTTCAAAAATAAAAATTAGATAAGCAATTTTGTAAGTTTATATATACTTTAAGAAAATTCACATAAATATTTCTTTTGTAGATACCTTGGAACAAATGTCAAATTATACCAAATTTTTGAAGGACATCATTTCTAAGAAGAGGGTGGAGGAGTTTGAAACAATGAAGCTTTCTAAAGAATGTAGTGCCATTCTTCAAGAGAAATTACCTCAAAAATTAATAGATCGAGGGAGTTTCACTTTGCATTGACTAATGGAAATTCATTTTTTGGTAAAGTTTTATGTGATCTTGGTGCTAGCATTAATCTTATACTACTGTCTATTTATAGGAAATTGGGACTTGAAGAGATGAAATAGACAAAAATTTCTTTGGACCTAGCTGACCAATCTATCAAGTATCCACGTGGAATCATAGAAGATGTATTGGTAAAGGTGGATAAATTTATTTTTCCTGTTGATTTTTTGGTTTTAGATATAGATAAAGACCAAGACATCCCACTAATTCTTTGCCAACCATTCTTGTTTACAGGAAGAGCTTTAATGGACTTTCAAAAAGGTGAGTTAACATTAAGAGTGAATAAGGAAGAGGTTACATTCAACATATACAAAGCCATGAGATTTCTAGAATATCCAAGAACTTGCTTGTGGGTAGATATCATTGAACAATGTGAAATAGATAGAATCCTTTCAAGAAGATATGCCAACTGATCACCTAAATCGATGTATCACTACTTCATCTCATTCTTATGATTTTAATAACTCTGTTGTTTGTGAACCTAATTTACCTTTTGTTAGTGAAGACTTTCTCCACTATGTATTTTCCTTGGAATCATTGCAGCAAGTTACATCATTTAGCAAAGAATTGGAGTGGTTGGAACCAATGGTAGCAAAGACGGATTTTGTAATCTCTACAAAAAAAAGTGCAACAAACTACAACTCCAGAATTGAAGAAATTGCCTGATCATCTTTTCTATTCATTCTTGGGTAATAATTACACCTTTCTAGTGATTGTTGTGGCATCACTTACACCCGAAGAAGAGGAAAAGTTACTATGTGTGTTAAGGGAGCATAGAACAGTCTTGGGATGGACTATCTCTAACATAAAAGGTATATGTCCATCCATTTGCATGCATAAGATTCTAATGGAGGAACCTTACAAACCATCAATTGAGCCCCAAATAAGATTAAATCCAACAATGAAGGAAGTTGTGAGAGCTAAAATTTTGAAGTACTAGGAAAAATATGTAATTTAATTCCAATCTATGCTTGATTTTCTATGTTAATTTGAATTATTTCTCTTCATGTGTGTCTGATTTATTCTTAGTTTATTACTTCTAATTAACTGGCCATTAATTAGATTATTTTAGTCTTGTGATTAACTATCAAAAGAGGGAATTATAGGATAGATCTAAAATATTTCAGCATAGATAAATGTAGAGATTGAAAGACTTATATGAACCTATGTAGTATTCAAATCATTGTGTTTAATGCTTTCTTGCTTTATTAAATTGCACATTCTTATGTAAATTGATGAACAAGAATGTTTCCAACTGACTATCGAAAGAGACCTTTGGATATTTTTTTGGAGATTGCTAACAAAAAGAGAGAATTAAATTCAATTAGCTAGATGAGTAAAACATAGGGACGAGATTAGGTGAAATCGATTTCCTAGAAGTTTTCGTCCCATTGATTTGATTTTCAAACATCATTTTCTTTTCTACATTTTCTTTAAATTGATTTTATTTTAAATTCCAATTACACTAACATTAGTTACTTCTCTAGATAAAATTAAGATTATTATAATTTTGGTATTTGTCAAAACTAAGTTACCAATCCCTAAAGACAATACTCTTCTTATCACTTTATTATAAAACTAATATACTCTGCACTTGCAGTTTTGCATCGATCAACAACATTGAATGATTTGTTCTCTTTGCTTGTGTTGTATTCACGTGGCTTGCCCGATTAGCTCCCCTATATGTGTGGTGTCTTTATGGCGTCTTCTAATTGGTCATGCATTAAAAATTCATAAAAAATTTAGTAAAACTCCAAAAATTATATTTTCACTCTTGTTCATTAGAAAGTTCATATTTTAATATTTTTAACTCCAAAAATAATACTTATTGAATAAAAAACAAATATTAAGTAGAAAATTGCACTGATGACACTACTTGAATAAATTCATCACATTGCCAAACTTAACATGAGTAGTATATTCATAAAAATATATCTATTAGTACATGCATATTTATCGAAAATTATCCCTCTCAAAAGTCATACAATTTTATGACAAGGAGGTTAACATATTCATAAATCAATGTTTTATTAATACAATGATATGTAAGATTTTTATTAATTGATTGGGTGAGGGTTGGATAAATAAAGACATTTAGGCTCTTTTCACACCTTAGCTTTCTTTTAATTCATCATGCACTTTTTAACTACAATTGAGTTTTTATTTGATATTTTAGTATACCCTTTCTTATCATTCTTTTTATATTCTTTTATTCCACATCTCACATGATTAATGTAAGTATCTTAACGAGCATATTACATTCCTTATCCTAGTCATGCCAACCAATTTTTATCATTGAGTTCATATGTTTCATATCAAGCATGCATACATTTAGTTTCCATATATTTATCAATTTCTACCCAAATCTTGATTAAAAACATCCTAAAAATAAAAACTAAAGTAGAGAATGAAGTTCCCTCCCATAATCTTAAATTTCACATTGTCCCTAACATGCGCATATAAATATGAAAAAGTAAAAGGAAAGAAAACTCCCTTAGTCTTGACACACCACATTTTTCGTTAAAATGTTCAATCTTGTTGCACCATTGCTTTCCACATTTATTTACCTACAAAAAAAACAATGAAAATATAATTTAAATAACGTTGTGTTGCCTCCCAACCAATGTCATGTTTAACATCCTTGACTAGACGATCGTATCAAGTAATAAGTTACATCACATCCCTCTATGTCCATTTACTTTTGAGTTTTCCCATAAAAACAATTTTAGTCTTGATTTGTTCAATAATACTTTATATTTCAGTTTAAAAACACAGTGCTCCATTCTCTTATCATGCCATTTTTTTTCTTTTTTTACTTTTTGGCATTCTTATAAACACTCCATTGTAATCCAATTTATGTATTTCTAGCATCTTTTTCACCTCTCTAATGGACTATTTTGCTTGCTCACTTAATTGGGAATGGTAGGGTAAAGTTGTGAGGTCTAACCTTGGTGGTTCTTCAATAGATGGTTTAAGCTTAGATTTTATCTCAAAATTATCCACAACATATGGGGTATACACATGGAAGATGTAGTCTCCAAATAGTTTACACAATCAACAATATAAATCATAGATACCATACTTTCAAAATTAAAATAGACTGAGTTGTTTCTTAATGAGTTTACTTCATTGTTCACAACATCATGTGTAACAGTCTTATGTGTGGGAAATACAACATATTCTTTTAAGTTATCCTCACAATTTGTAACTTGAATGTTTGGCCTTGTAATACTTGGATTTAGCCCTTCAAACATAGGTATTGCATATTCATTCATAGCTCTATCCCTATCATCCATTCAAGGAATCTGGTTGACTAAATTTAGCTCATTATTGTTTATTTTTAATGGATTAACCATTTCTTTCACTTGGGTGACAATTTTTTTTTATTGATCTTAAAGTATGCTTAATTTTGATATCTAAAGATAAAACTTCTCATTTAGAGTCTCTGCTAATGCAATAGACTCAACTATGTTTTTGATAGCATTAAAGGAGATGTCTAAACTAAAAATAAATTAATTAAAATTTAAAGAAACAAATAAAGGAAATTAACTAAAATAAATAAATAAATAACTAAAGAAATTAAAATTATGTAAAATAAATAAAAAATAACTAAAATAAAATAAAAAATAATTTTTAATGCTTATAATCCCCAGCAATGATGCCAAAAACTTGATCGGACATGAATTTTTTTATATAAGGAAGAAAAATTAAAAGAATTAAAAACAAATAGCAATAAATAATCACCTCAAATTTGAAAACTAAGAAGATATATAAGAAAATATCTAAGAATACTAAATCTCCCAATTTTCTGAATATATCAATGACTAAAATCCTCCCAATATAATTATCAATTAATTATAATTACATGATCAATTGAATCTAACATGACATGTATTCCTCTCTCAATTAAACTATACATCATTTACTAATTAACCTAATTTCACTCTCATGTCAATTAAATTACATATTACTTATTAAGTTTATTAATTATGGATCATATACATAAGAATCATACATCTCTGCCTAGAAACTATGCATGTTATGTAATCAAGATAACTAATTAAATAATTCTCTTAAATATATTTAATTGGCTCTATAGAATTGTTGGCCAAACAAATAATATCATAAAAATTAGATTAAATAATATAATTAAATTAAAATCATAATTCGGATAAAATATTAGAATATCACTTGTTGAAAATTGAGTTCATAAGACCACTAGATTAATAAATTAACTAGAAATAATTTGTTCATAAAGCTCATATTCTTCACAAATAAAGACATAAAAAATTCTAAAGAAAGGAAAACAAGAATAAATACAATCAATCTATTGAATTATAGTATCAATCTACTCTTAAATCTCCACCAAAATTATATCTCTTTAATTTTTCTGTGTTTCTCTCTTCTTGGCGACAAAAACTGATAAAAATTATGTTAATTTTAAGCTCATTAGATTTTATGGAGCAATTAGAGAGTTAAATTAAGCTCAGGTAGAATCTAGACATTTACAACAGTGTCAGATCAAGGATTGAGATAGAAAAAGAAAAAATTAACAATGATAGTCAATAGGAGTATGACACATGGCATGCAAGTTTATTGGGAAAATCAGAGCATACCGCATGGCACACGAGGACTGGTTTAGCTAACGCATGTTGAGTCAACAACACGTGATGCGACAAGATTTGTGGTTACGGATGGCATGGCACGACGTTGGAAGGAATTGATGAATCACTTTACGACATATGGCAAGACTTTGATCATGCAACCATCTTGGATTGAATACTTGATCGCCACACAAATTGTGTGCGCAATGAATGCGCAAGTATACGTATCGTAACAAGTAATATAATGATAAGTAAAGATCGTTCCCACGGAGATTATATTTTTAGAAACTAATTTTTAAAACTAAAAATAATAAAAATCAGTTTTTTTGGTGTTTTTATATCTTAAGAAAGCAAAATTAAAATAACTAAAAGTAAATAGCAATAATTAATTAAATTAGATTTTGTGACTAAAAAGATATATGAGAAAATATCTAGGAATACTTAATCCCCCAATTTTCTAAACATGTGAATCACTAAAATCCCCCCAATATAATATCAATAAATTACATGATCAATTGATTCTAACCTAGCATGTATTCCTCTCTCAAGTAAACTACACACCATATAGTAATTAATTTAATCACACTCTCATGCCAATTAAATTGCATACTACTCAATAAGTTCATCAATTATGGATCACATACATAAGAATCATATATTTCTGCCTAGAAATTATGCATGTTATTTAATCAAGACAAACAATTAAATAATTTTCTCAAATCTATTTAATTGTCTATAGATAAAGTATTGGCCAAAAAATTAATAGCATAAAAATCAGATTAAATAATATAATTAAATTAATGTTATAATTGAGCAAAAATATTAGATCATCACATGGTGAAAATTGGGTTTATAAGATCTCTATATTAATAAATTAATTACACATAATTGTGTTCATAAAGCTCATATTTTTCATAAAGAAAATAGTAGAAAAAGAAATATAATCAATCTCTTGAATTGTATAATTAATTTCCTCTTGAATCTCCACCAAAATTGTGTCGTTTCTTCAATTTTTTTGTATTTTTCTCTCTTTTTAGCTCTAAAAATTGACCAAAATTATGTTAATGGAGGCTAATTAAGGTTTATGGAGTGATTAGGGTCTTAAATAGAGTTCAGGTAAGATCTGGACCGTCCGATCAGCTTCAAATCAAGGGCTACGATAAAAACAAGAAAAATTGATAGTTTCAACCAATCACAGCGCGACACATGGCATTAGAAATTCATTGAGCGAATTAGGGAGAAATGTGTGGTAGGGGAGACCCGTCATAGTCAATGCTTGTCGAGTTAGCAACACGTGGCATGATGTGATTCACAGGAACAGATGGTATGGCACACGGATGGAACGTGAGGTGCAATGGCGTGGCGACACGTGCCATGACGTGTTGACCGATTTCCAAACTCAAATTGAACATCATGCTGACACATGGCGCGTTTTTTGTCCTCCTCACACACGGCGTGGCGTGATTCGCTATCCACGCTTGTGTGGCATCCGGATGGCTTGCCGCGTGGCAACTTCTGATTTGTCATGGTTTAAAAATTCCAAAAATTATATTTTCACCCATTTTGACTAAAAAAATTATATTTTAATTTTTTTAGCCATAAAAATACTATTTATTAAATAAAACAAGTAAATATTAAGTAAAAAAGTGCGCTAATGACTCTATTTTCATAGAGTCATTACACCCCCAAACTTAAATCTTTGCTTGTCCTCAAGTAAAGCTAAGTATAACTAAATAAAATAACTTGGATAGTATATTCATAAATATACTTCTATTAGTGCAAGCATATTTCACGGAAACTATCCCTCTCAAAAGTCATACAAGTCTATGATAAAGAGGTTCACATTTTCATCAATTAAAGTTCTATCAGTACAAGGATATGCAAGGTTTTTGAAAAATTGATTCGTGTGTATGTGCTGCATATGATATCATCCAATGCACTCATGAAATCAACATATATGAGCATGCTAATCAATTTAATCTTAGAACAAGTCTCATAAGTCAATTTTTCACATCCCTCTCCACTAATATAAATATGCACTTAGCTCAAGATCAATAAGGATCTTACATGGTTGTAATGTAAGGCTTATATGGGGGTTGATAGATGCAGACATTTTAGGGTATTTCCACACCTTAGCTTTTTTTTCATCACACACTTTTTAACTGCAATTGAGCTTTTACTTGATATTTTAGTACACCCTCTTTTGACATTCTTTTCATATCTTTTTTTCTTGTTACTTCACAACACCCTCAAACTTATTTTCAATTTTATTTTATTTTTCTTTAGAGGGATATTTGTGTTGTGCGTTTTCCTTCTTATTCTTCTTCTTCTTTTTCTACGGGTTGCATTACATTTCACCTTACTCTAAAGCATAACACATGATTGCTTCTTTTTTTTCTTTTCATACAAGCTAAAGGTGCAAGGGTAAAGGTAATACTTATTAGTTAGACATTAAATGTGGCTTATAGATATGAAAAGTTCTTTGTTAGGCTCAAATGGGTGGCTAAAGATATTAACAATGGTTAGCTTGAAAGGCTCAATCGATCCAAATAAGGCCTAAATCATTTCTCTTGCTAAATACTATTTAGGATTTCGCCTCATGAGATGATCAAATGGATTCTAAGACTTGGTAGATCTAATTGACTCGCATAACTCACTACAAATTTTCTCTCAATAAGCACACCAAAATCAATCATGAACATATGCATAAAAGTTGAATCAATTCAATCAAAACTAGCAAGCATATCACATGATTAAGGTAAATATCTTAACAAATATGTTACATTCATTATCCTAGTCATGACAACCAATTTTTATCATTGAGTTCATATGTTTCATATCAAGCATGCATGCATTTAGTTTCCATATATTTATCAATTTCTACCCAAATCATGATTAAAAACAACCTAAAAATTAAAAATAAATACCCTAAAAATTTAAACAAATACTAAATACTAATGTAGAGAATGAGTTTCCCTCCCCCAAACTTAAATTACACATTATCCCCAATGTGCACATATAGATATGAAAAGGTCAAAGAAAAGAAAACTCCATTAGTCATGGCACACCACATTTGTCACTGAAATGCTCATTCTTGTTGTGTCATTGCTCTCCACATTTATTCACCTACAAAATAAAAATAATGAAAATATAAGTAAAATAACATTGGGTTGCTGATGAGATTGATGCCATCCCCGGCAACGGCGCCAAAAACTTGATGAGCGAAAACCAGCATCACCGATTCTTGCCAATACTTTGGTTTTAATATTTATAAAACTCTCGCAAGTGCACGAATCATTTCGTAGAAAATGATAAGTATACTCCCAAACTCGATCTAAGGAAGGAATGTGTGTGGTTTTTAATTTATTATTCAAACTTCTAAAAACGAAATTAAATCCTAAACATTCTGTCACGATATTTTGGGGTTTTGTGTTTTTAATCTACTTACATAAAAATAAACATAGATTCAATAAACATTTATGTAAATTTTATCTTTTATAATGGTGGAGTATTTATGGATATAATAACTAAGTTAATTATGCTTGCTCATATTATCTAGGTTATTAAAGATATGAATTGATATTTATTGATTCCCCCTTTTTTGAATGAATACCACCTTTGGTGGGGTTAGATATTCTTTGTTAACTAAACAAATCAATTAACACCTATTGGTGGGGTTGATAACTAATTTTCTTAATTAAATTAATTCCTTTTTCTAAGAGATTGAAAATGAACCATTTAAATGCCACCTTTGGTGGGGTTAGACAGTTTAAACTTTATTCAAGGTGTCCAAATTAAACCTAAGAATTTAGTTATCCGAGTACTAACTTTCAAGTTTTAAAACCACTACCGAAAACATGTTGTCAATACATTTTCAGATAATAATTCTTATAAAAACTTTTGAAATAGAGCTTCACTCTAACTACCGGGCGATTGTACCATCAAATAAAAGAGCACTACTCTAAATCAGACCGGATAACTAAACCTTAAAATCTAATTTTCAGGTTTAAGTTTGTAATGAAAAATAATATATTTCTCTCTAACATTCTTAATATAAAATCTTGAATAAAAACAAAATCAATTCATTTTAGAGATTTTTACCTATTTAATATTTCGCAAGCATAACAACGTTATTATTACATCATGTTTACTAAACAGCCAGCACAGTTAAATTTAACCACAGACAAATTAAATATAACATGTAAGAATAAAGCATAAAAATAACTGTAAAGAAAATAAAATCCTTACAGAACTTCGACGTCATTCCCGTTGCTGGAAAACCTCCAAGCGGAATTTGCACTCCCATTTATTGAATCAAAAAGCTAATAAATTACAAAAACATTACTAGTTTTTCCCAAAAAGGGAAGAACTCTAAAACTAAGAGAAATTAACTAAGAAAAGCTAAAAACTAAGAAAACATAAGAAAAACTAAGAAAAACTAAAGAAACCTAAAAATCCAAGAAAAGAGAGAAAGAAAGAGAGAAAAGAATGTATTTGGAGGTGTTGAAGGTATGTTTTGAAGTGAAGGGAAGGGGGTATTTATAGGTGAGAATGGAGAGAAAAAATGAGTAAAAAAATGTAAAACAAATGTAAAAACGCGTAATGGAAATGCTGAGGTCATTGATGACGTCAGCATGACGTCATGGGGGCGGCTGCACGTGAAAAATAGGGCGAAAAGGTATCGGCGCACGCGGGAGGTTGTCGCTGCGCGCAGCAACGCGCTTGTGAACAGTAGCCGCGCGCTGGGGGGCGCGCGGATTGGAAGGCTGGCGCGCGCGGGTGTAGGCGTTGGGGCGTGCGGCTGGGCAGCTGGGCGCGATTTTCTCCTTTTTGACCTTTTTGACCCATTTTGTCCAATTTTTCCATATTTGTTGACCTTTCCCCATTTATTTATTAATATATTTCTGATGTATTGCTTCCAGTATTCCTCTTTGAGTCTTTAAGTTGCATTTTAAAGCCAAAATACCTGAAAAACAATAAAAATACCTATGATTCCGAAAAAGACAAATTTATATAAATATATGATAAAACATATAAATATATATATTTTTAATCAATTAATGTGCATAAAATCATGGTTATTTTAGTGCTTTTTGAGCACTCATCAGTTGCCTCTCAACTAGCGTCATGTTTAACGTCCTTGACTAGACGATCATATCAAGTGCTAGGGTGCATCCACTAAGGTTATCCCAAGTGTTTCATTTGATAATTGATCTTCATAATAGTGCTTCACCCTATGACCATTAACCATAAATCGCTCTTTATCTAATTCAATGGTGCCATGGTTGGTTACCTTAGTGACGATGAATGGTCCTGACCATCTACTCTTTAATTTTCCCAAAAAAAAATTGAGTCTTGAGTTGTACAGTAACACTTTCTGACCCGGTTCAAAGATACAGTGCACAATTTTTTTGTCATGCCATCGTTTTGTCTTTTCTTTGTAAAGTTTGGAATTTTCATAAGCATTCCACCATAATTCATCCAATTCATTTATTTGAAGCATTCTTTTCTCACCAGCTGCATCTATGGACATATTCAACTGTTTCAATGCAAAATATGCTTTGTGTTCCAATTATAATGGTAAGTGACAAGCCTTTCCATAAACTAGATTATACAGGGTGGTACCAATTGGTGTTTTAAATGCAGTTGTGTACGACCATAAAGCATCATCCAACTTAGATAAGCAATCCTTCCTAGAGATGTTCACAGTTTTCTCCAAAATTCTTTTCACTTCTCTATTAGATACCTCTACTTGCCCACTTGTTTGGGGATGGCAAGGGGTAGACAGTTTATGATTAATCTTATACTTAGACAATAAGGAATTAAATGCTTTATTGCAAAAGTGACTTCCTTCATCACTAATAATGATCCTAGGAGTTCCAAACCTAGTTATTAATATTTTTCTTCAAAAATTTCATGACAACTTTTGCATCACATTTGTTGCTAGCAATGGCTTCTACCCACTTTGACACATAATCCACTCCTACAAGTATGTATTGGTTTCCAAATGATGGAGGAAATGATCTCATAAAGTCAATACCCCACACATCAAACAATTCCACTTGAAGTATACTATTCAGAGGCATCTTATTTCTTTTTGAAATATTACCTATCCTTTGACATCTATCACATATCTTTACATAATTGTAAGCATCTTTAAATAGTGTAGGCCAAAAATAACCAGATTGAAGTACTTAAGTTACTGTTTTTGAGCTCCCAAAGTGACCTCCATAGTTTGAGTTATGGCAATGGTAAAGGATACTTTCAACTTCATCATTAGGGACACACCTTCTCAAAATACCATCACCACATTCTTTATAGAGGTAATGGTCATCCATTTTTGCTCTTCTCTCTAGTCTATATAGATGGTCTGCTACCTGATTTTCTATTCCTTTTTTATCATGAATTTCCAAGTCAAATTCTTGTAGAAGGAGCACCCATCTTATCAATCTTGGTTTTGCATCCTTCTTCGTCATGAGATACTTTATTACAGAATGATCTGTGTAAATAGTCACTTTGGTGCCAACCAAATAAGATCTGAATTTCTCAAAGGCATATATAGTGGCTAGGAGCTTTTTCTCTGTAGTAGCATAATTCATTTGGGCCTCATTCAGTGTCTTACTTGCATAGTATATGGCATGAAATATTTTGTCTCTTCGTTGTCCAAGAACAGCTCCAGTAGTAAAATCACTTACGTCACACATCAATTCAAAGGGCTTGTTCCAATCCGGTGTGACTATAACTGGTGTTGACACTAATCTCTATTTAAGCACTTGAAATGTTGTTAAACATTTATCATCAAACTTGAAAGGCATGTCCTTTTCCAAAAGATTACACAAGGGTTTAGAGATTTGGGAAAGTCTTTTATGAATCTATGATAAAAGCCTACATGCCCAAGAAAACTTCTTACTCCTCGTACATTGGTAGGTGGTGGTAGTTTCTCAATCACTTCTATTTTAACTCTATCCACCTCAATGCCATTAGCTAAGATTTTGTGGCCCAAGATTATACCTTCATGTACCATGAAATGACATTTCTCCCAATTTAAAACCAAAATTTGTTTCTTCACATCTTTATAACACTAGGGAGAGATAGTGTAGACATTCATCAAATGAGTTTCCAAAGACCGAAAAATCATCCATAAAGATTTCTAGATGCTTCTCCACCATGTCTGAGAAAATGGCCATCATGCATTGTTGAAATGTATTATGTGAATTACATAATCCAAAAGGCATTCTCCTAAAAGAAAAAGTTCCATAAGGATATGTGAATGTGGTCTTTTCTTGGTCTTCAGGTGCCACAACAATCTGGTTATAACCAGAGTATCCATCTAGAAGGAAAAAGAAAGAATGCCTAGCTAATCGATCAAGCATTTGATCCATAAATGGGAGAGGAAAATGATCCTTCCATGTATCTTTATTTACTTTACGAAAATCCATACATACTCTCCATCTCGTGATAGTCCTAGTAGGTATTAACTGATTGGACTCATTTTCCACCACAATGATTACTCCTTTCTTCGGTACACATTGGACTGGGCTTACCCATTCACTATCTGATATTGGGTAAATAATACCCATGTCCAGCCACTTGACAATTTCCTTCTTCACCACTTCTTTCATAATGGGATTTAATTGGCGTTGTACATCCCTGGTAAGTTTAGCCCCGTCTTCTAATAAGATTTTGTGCATGCATATTGATGGGCTTATGCCTTTGATGTCGGTAATAGACCAACCTATAGCTCTTTTGAAGTTCCTTAGCACCTTTAGTAGTGCTTCCACTTGCTCCATACTTAGATCAGTTGAGATTATGACTGGAAGTGTGTCGTTATCACCCAAAAATGTATAACGAATATGAGAAGGTAAAGGTTTAAGCTCTAATTTTGGTGGCTCTTCAATGGATGGTTTCAACCATGAGCTTATTTCAAGACATTCCACAATTGTACTTGATACACACATGAGAGGTGTGTCCTCCAAAAAGTTCAAACAATTCACAAAATCAACCTTTGACTCCATATTTTCCAAATTAAAACAAGTTGAGTTGTTTTCTTTTGAGTTAATGTCCTTGTTCATAGCATCATGTGTCAAGGTCGTAAGTGGGGGTGATTCAACAAGTGTTGTTAGGCTACCGACATGAATTTGTGCACCTGCATGCATGTCTTGGTATTCATTAGTATGTGTGTTTACAGAATTAATAAGCACAGACTCTAAAGCATCAATAGGGCATATGTCATAAAGCACATCAGTGGTTAGCTCATCAGTGTTATCTATTCGAAAGCAATCACCAACATTATCATTATCAAAAAAATTAATTGTTTTGAACACATTAAATGTTACTTGTTCATCTTGTATCTTATTGTAAGTTCACATTTTTGTACATCAATGAGTGCTCTTCCAGTTGCTAAGAATGGACGATCAAGTATGATAGGAATGTCATGGTCCTCTTCCATGTCTAGCATAATGAAGTCCACCGGAAAGATGAATTTGTCTACTTTTACTAGCAAATCTTCTACCATACACCGGGGTCTTTTAATTGACCTATCTGCCATCTGCAATGTTACTGAAGTGAGTTTGTCTTTACCAACCCCCAATCTCAGGAAGACTGATAATGGCATGAGGTTAATGCTAGAATCCAAATCACATAGTGCCTTGTCAAAATGAATGTTCCCAATAGTGCAAGGGATGTCAAAACTACTTGGATATTTTAGTTTTTGTGGTAGTTTTCTATTAAGAATGGCACTACAACCTTTAGTCAAGGTTATTGTTTCATGATCTCCAAGCCTCCTTTTTTGATAGTATATCCTTCATGAATCTGGCATAAGATGACATTTTTTCAAGTGCCTCTACAAATGGTATGTTTATGTGCAGTTTCTTGAAGACTTCCAAAAATTTTGAAAACTGAGTATCTGCATTTTTCTTTTGCAACCTTTGAGGAAAAGAAATAGTGGGTTTGTGAAGGTTTCTCTTTTTTTCCTGAATTATTTCCTTTCCATTACACTCTTTATCCACTCCTTCCTTTCATCCTTTTTAGTTTTATATTCCTTCTTATCCTTTTGAGTCTTATCTCCCTCTAGAGTTTTACCACTCCTCAAGGCTATAGCACTGCAATGGTCCTTCCCTTCTTTTCTTGGTTTTATAATTATGTCACTTGGAAGGTTACCCTGAGGCCTTTGGCTTATGGCTTGGGCAAGTTACCCCATTTGGTTCTCCAAATTTTGAATCGAAGCCTCTTGAGTGGACACTTTTGTATTTACTGATTGGATGAAGTCTTTCATCATCCCCATTAAGGCATTTGTATTGTCCTCAGTAGGTGGCTTCTTCTCTTGGGCCTACGATTGATGTGGTTGTTGAAAACTAGGTGGTTGAAATGATTGATGGTTGAATTGATTACCACCTTGATTGTTGTTATTACTCCAAGATAAATTTGGATGTTGTCTCCATCTTGGGTTATATGCGTTTAAGTATGGATTATTGTTTCGATTCACATTACCCACATAGCAAATGGATTCAGGATTATTTGGACAATTATCAAAAAAATGAGCTCCTCCTTAAAACACACATGACACTCCTAAATTTTGGACATGGTTTATACTAGCTGGCAAGTTTTGAACCTTCAAAAGATTAACCAAAGATGAAACTTAAGCTGTAAGTGTTGTGACATTATTTACCTCATGCTTTCCAGCTACTTTTCTCACGGTTGTCATTCTGTCCATTGGCCATTGATAATTATTGCTAGCCATTTTCTCGAGTAAATTATAAGCTTGATTGTAAGATTTGGCTAGCAAAGCTCCATTAGCCGTTGCATCAATGATAATCCTTGTTTGAGCATTGAGACCATTGTAAAAAGTTTCCATTTGAATCCAAGAAGGAATACCATGATGAGGGCACTTCCTTGAATCTTTCTCATGCTTCATATAGAGATTCTCCTTCGTGTTGTTGGTAGGAAGTAATGTCATTCCTAAGCTTAGCATTCTTTGTTGGTGGGAAGTATTTCAAGAAGAATTTCTCTACCAAACCATTCCAAGTTGTAATGGAATCAGATGGCAAAGAGTTTAGCCAAGCTCGAGCACGGTCTCGCAAAGAATAAGGGAATAATCTTTCCCATGCTTCATATATACTTCCAACTTGTGAACATTAAGTGTACGGAAACTGACAATCTCAAGTTAACGACAATTCAATTGCATGCCCAGTAGATTCTTCAGGCGATACAGAAATCAGCACATTGGCACTCGCTTCCATGGATGAATCTGTTGAATTTAAAGTCATCTAATAATTGGTACAAAATTACAATTACACGTTATCATAATTTTATAATAAATTGATAAGAATAATATTTTCTTAATAATTGGTAACTTTTTTTATAAATATCAAAATTATGTTAATCTTAATTTTATCTAGATAAGTTATTAAAGTTGTTGTAATTAAAATTTAAAATATAATAAATTTAAAGAAAATGCACAAAAGTAAAAAAAGATATTGTTCAAAGATCAAATTAATGTGAAGAAAAATTCTAAGAAATCGATTTCACCTAATCTCTTGCTATATTTTACTCATCTAACTAATAGAATTTAATTCTCTCTATTTGTTAACAATATTTAAAATACATCCAAAAGCCTCTTTCGATAGTCAATTGAAAATATTTTTATTCATTAATTTACACAATAGTATGTAATTTAATAAAACAAGAAAGTATTACAATCAATGATTTTAAAACTACACAAGTTCATACAAATCTTTCTATCTATATATTTACCTATAACAAAATATTTTAAATTTATTCTACAATTCCCTCTTTCGATAGTAAATCAGAAAAATAAAATCATATAATTAATAGGTAGTTAATTAAAATAATAAACTCAGAATAAATTAGACAAACATAAAAAAATAATTCAAATTAATATATAAAAATCAAGTATAATTTGAAATTAAATTACTCTTTTTTTAGAATAAAGAAAAATTAATTCACGTTAAAAATTAAATTTAACATAAATGAATTTACTATAATTGTTTTTGTTATCCAAAGAAAATTGAATTCTAAAAAATTTGATATTGTGCACTGTGTCAACTTTTTCTTCTGTTTTTCTCTCTTTACTCTCATGCGTCGCTGCTCTTTTTTTTCGTTTCTGTTCATGTTCTCTTTGGCGGTGCTGATTCTTCCTTCTTGTTTCTACGCAGCTTTCTTTTTTTTGTTCTGCTCTGTTATTTTTTTTTTGTTCAGCTTCCTCTCTTTGGTTTATATATATTAACCCTTCACGCCTCCGCCCCTTCCTTATATTTATATCTTTTTGTTTAAATTTGATTTAAATACATTTTAATTTTAATTTAATTTAGATAAATCTTCTTTTATATTTGAGAGTATTTAGATAATATCTTTCGAAAATTTTAGATCTTTATTTATTCAAATCTGAAATAAAATTTAAATAATAATAATTAATTTTAAAATAAATAAAAATAAAATAAAATTATACTAAAGTTTAAAATTAAAAAGTGATAAATTGTGTCTAATTATACAAGTTATCAATAGTTGAACCAAAAACCGAGTTAGCTTTCGTTTATGTATGAAGCATAGAGAAAATAATTTTTAGTTTGGTAGTAGAGGAAAATAAAGGAGTGAAAAGGCTGAGAAGTGATAAATTAATAAAAGTTAAATGAAATTAAACTAAAGTTTAATACTGAGAAATGGTAAATTATGCTCAATTATACAAGTCATCAAACGCTACTAAACTTAGAACTTTATTTGTTCTTAAACAAAAAGAAAATAAAGAAAAGACACATATAGACAATATCAATTAGACCTCATATAGAACTACCACCACTCACCAAGCCATGATTTGAATTTAGATTTCATCATTAATAATTTACTCTTTTTATATCGAAGATAGTAGGAAAATTAATCAAAAATTTAACAATTTGTCAAGAAAGAGTTAAGCATTTACTTCAACTTAAAGCAAAGTCCTTGAGTGTGTGTTTGAAATAGTCAATTTAACTCCAAAGCACCAGTAAATTCAGATAAAAATAGAATAATTGGAATCAGAAGAATTCTCTCAAAACTTAACTCCATAATTTCAATTTTCAGAAATCATCTCCATATATGTAATCAAACCAAAATAAGAGATCAAAAGTTCTTTAATTAGGATTGTATTGGCAGGTTATAAGGTGATGCCTAAAAAAAATGGATATGAAAAATCAAAGAAAACTGGGAATTCACCATGCGATGATGGAGTGATAATTAGGATGACTGGGAAAGCTTTTTGGTTATGACAAAAAAATTGCCTAGATCATTTCTCTAATATTTGGTATAAATTAGGATTTCGCCTTAAGGATCCATAAACGAATTCTAGAGCAAAACATGATTGAACTTTCCTAATCCAGTTAATTCAAATCCTTCCTTTCATAGGCAAAATAGAGTAAAATAAATTGACTATGTGCTCAATTATTTTCAAGGGCAAAGATTTAAATCAAAGTACCTACAAAACTCTGCCTAACATAATAGTAGATTTTGAAATCTTTTTCTCAAAACCATCCTTAATCACAAATTTCAGAGTCATAACGAATTCAATCATACTCAAATACATGCTTGATAAGAGAATCCAACAACTCAAAACTTTCGGAGTTGACACCCCTAAACTTAAACTAAACAATGTCCTCATTGTAATTCAAAAGTGAGACAAATAAAAGAAATGAAAGGAACTTCCATGGTTTTATGGTGGATCTTCCTTAATTAGTAATTTTTAGCTTTGTATTCCTGTAAAATAATCCAGCATCAAAATTCAAATTATTCAAATAAATAATAAAATAAAATAAAAGAACAAAATAAATTTTTATGGGCTACCATAAGTGCTTGTTTTATTTTCTACAACCAAACTTTTCAATATTCATCAATTAATATTTTAAAGATAAATAAATGCACAATTCATCTCCACTTGTTCTCCATAATAGTGCTTTAATATCTGACCGTTAACTTTGAATATATGTCATGCCTTGTCCTTTAAGTCTATTGCTCCAAAAGTGGAAACTTTGTTAATTGTATAAGAATCTGTTTATATTGATCTTAACTTACCTGGGAAGAGTTTTAGTCATGAATTGAAGAGAAAAACTTGTTGTCCTGGAGAAAAATCACGCCTAAGAATCTGTTTGTTGTGCCACTTTTTTGTCCATTCTTTATAGATCTTTCTATTTTCATAAGAATCATTCCATAACTCATGCATCTTATTCAAAATTGAACTTCTTTATAGCATAATAAGCTTTATGCTCTAACTCAACAGGGAGATGACATGCTTTTCCAAACATTAATCAATAAGGAGACATCATGATAGGTGTTTTAAAAGTTGTATAGTATGCCTACAAAGCATCATCAAGCTTCTTTGCTCAATCATTTCTATTGGTGTTGACTGTCTTCTCAAGGATATTCTTGATTTCTCGATTTGAAATTTTAGCTTGGCCATTAGTGTGAGGATGGTAAGCAAGTGCTATCTTATGCTTCACACCATATTTAGAGAGAAGGGTATCAAACAACTTCTTACAAAATTGGATCCTTTCATCACTAATAATAGCTCATAGAGTGCCAAATATTGTGAATACATTTTTATGTAGAAATTTGAGCACTATCTTTGCATCATTTGTTAATGCAAAAATTGCTTCCACCCATTTTGACACATAATCAACTACTAAAAAGATATAAAGAAAGCCAAAAGAAGGAGGAAAATGATCCTTCCTTGTTGCTTTGTTCAACTTGCAGTAGTCTATACATACATGCCAACACGTGATTGTTCTTGTAGGAATAAATTCATTATTGTCATTTTTCACCACTATTATTTCACCCTTTTTTGGTACAACTTGCATTGGACTTACCCATGAGCTATCTAAAATAGCATAAATAATTCCATCATTGAGAAGCTTTAAGATTTTAGCTCTCACAACTTCCTTCATTGTTGGATTTAATCTTTTTTTGTTCTCAATAGATGGTTTGTAAAGTTCCTCCATTAGAATATTGTGCGTGCAAATGGATGAACTTGTACCTTTTATGTCAGAAATAGTCTATCCTAAGGCTGTTCTAAGCTCCCTTAACACACGTAGTAAATTTTCCTCTTTTTCTGGTGTAAGTGATGCCACAACAATCACTAGAAAATGGATAACTATCACCCAAGAATGCATAGTGAAGATGCTCAGGAAATTGCTTCAACTCTAGAGTTGTAGTTTGCTGCACTTTTTCTGTAGAGATTTGATGATGAAATACAAAACCGTCATCGAGTTAGCAATATCGATCTTAACTATGGATAGTTTTTTATATTTTTAAAACTCTCGCAAGTGCTTTAATCATTTTATAGAAAATAACAAGTATACCACAAGGCTGATCTAAGGATGAAATACACGTGGTTTTTAATTTATTATTCAAATTTTTAAAAATGAAATTAAATCCTAAACATTCTAACATGATATTTTGGTTTTTGTGTTTCCTAATCAAATAACATAAAAAAATAAACATAGATATGGATTCAATAAAAAATTATGCAAATTTTATCATTCATAATAGTGGAGTATTTATGGATATAATAATTAAGGTAATTATGCTTGCTCATATTATTTCGATTATTAAAGATATAAATTAATATTTGTTGATTTTCTCTTTTTGGTATGAAAGTGTTCTTAGGTGGGGGCAAAATTCTTTTGTTTAATATTAATTAACTAATATCCTTAGGTAGGGCCTATTAATTAATTAAGTATTAAATTTTAGCTTTATTTTTAAGAAAATAGCAAATCGTTTAATCACAGCTTTAGACGGAATCAGTTAATTAAACTTTATTCAAGGTGTCTAAATTAAACCTAAAAATTTAATTATTCGAGTACTAACTTTCATGTTTAAAACCATTATTGAAAATATGTCGTCAATACATTTTCAAATAATAGTTCTTATAAAAAACATTTGAAATAAAGCTTTACTCTAACTACTGGGCAATTGTACGAACAAGTAAAAGAGCACTACTCTAAATTAGACCTGATAAATAAACCTTAGAATCTAATTTTCAGATTTAAGTTTGTAATAAAAAATAATATATTTCTTTCTAACATACTTAATATAAAATCTTGAATAAAAATAAAATCAATTTATTTTATAGAAATGCTTTATTTTTTTAATATTTTGTAAGCATAACAATGTTATTATTATATCATATTTACAAACAATCATCCATGTTCAATTCAATCACAGACAAATTAAATATAACATATAAAACATAAAACATAAAAAATAAAAAATAACTATAAAGAATTCATTTTAAAATTATACCTTAAAGGAATCCTTACATAACTTTAATGCCAATTCTATTGCTGGAAAACCTCCAAACGGATTTGCATTTCCATTTATTGAATTAAAAACTAAAAATCTATAAAATCGAGGCCATAGGTAATGACTTTTGGTATCTCTCACTTAGGCCTTGGTTCTTATAACCGTGGCCATAGATCTATGGTCACGGTTAAAAACCGAGGTCATAAGTAAATATTTTAGTAGTGTAATGTTTATTTTTGAAAGTGTTGAGGATGAGGAAGTTGAGTAGATAGAATAAAAGGATTGTTAAGAAATTAAATTGATCAAGGCATGTCAATCTTTCTTATTGTATCATCAATAATCTCCTATTCTTTTACTTTATTATTGCTTTGGCTATTGTTTGGAGCTATAGGGGTGGACTCGGTTTCCTTTGATGGTGACCTCTCAATTTCTCTTCCACTCCTAAGTGTAATGGCCTTGCATTGTTCCTTTGGATTAATTTCTATATTGCTAGGAAAAGTTCCTCTTTGTTAGGCATTGATGGTTGTGGCTAGTTGCCCAATTTTCACTTTAAGAGTTTTTATAGTGGCTCTTATATTGTTAAAATGAGTCTCAATGTTATCCAACAGTGAATCACTCTTTTTAAACCTTGCTTTGGTTTCCTTTACAAAGGAAACCATGACATCCTTAAGTGACATATTCTTCTCTCTTGGTTGACTATCAAACCTTAGAGGAGGTTGTAGCACATCCTTTGTGTTTCCATAAGAAAAATTTCAGGATTTCGAAGAAATGGTAGTAATTTTGCATAGGATTACTACTATAGTTGTAGTTCCGATTGTTGATGTATTGAACATATTCTTGACTTGTTTACTTCATCGGAACTGCCATACTTGAATCTACAACATATTCTACACTTTATGGTATTCTTTGGGTTGTCAAGGTTGAAATCTGATAAGATAGAAAAGCTATTTGAGCTTAAAGAGGAGCAAACCAATTCATGAATACTAGTAACTTTCTTAGCCATAGATCTTTTAGTTGGCCATTGATAGTTGTTTGAGGCCATTTCTTCCAAAAGAGAAGTAGTACCCTCAGCTGTCTTTGACATCAAAGTTCCACTAGAAGGAGCATCAACTATGGTTCTAGTTTGCCCATTTAACCCATTATAGAACATTTGAACATGCAACAAATCTGGTAGTCCATGGTGAGGGCAACACTGAATTATATCATTTTACCTTTCCTATGCTTCATAGAGTATCACAAAATTATTTTATCTAAATTGACCAATCTCACTCTTGAGTTAGGCTATTTTTACAGGTGTAAAGAATTTAGTAAGAAACCTTTTTACCATGTCTTGCTAGCTAGTGATGCTTCTAGTTTGTAGAAATTGTAGCCAATCTCTAGCATTTTCCCTCAATGAAAAAGGAAATAATCTCACTCTAATGGTGTCTTCAATAACACCACTCATCTTTATAGCGTCACAAATCTTCAAAAACATCGCCAAATGAATATTGGGATCATCAAGTGGCAATCCGTTAAATTGGGTTTGTTGTACTATACTGATCAACGCCGATTTGAGCTCAAAAATATTGGAATTAATGGTATGGTATCTTACATTTAAGTAATTGTCATTCATAATTAACCTTACATAATCCTTCAAAGTGTGTGGCTATAAATTTTGTTCTTCTTCAGCCATGGCTAGTATTTTCCTTTTTCTTCATAATCTAAAGGTTCTTTCAATCTCTAGATTAAAATGAATAATGTTTCAAGTTCTAATACGGTACATCCAACATCAAAAACATACCAAGAGAATAAAAAATTATATAAAAATATAAATATAAATAAAATAAAATAAAATTCTAAATTAAAACCAAGATTACTTTATATCGAGATTAGAAAAAATAAGAAAATTTTCAATCCCCATAGACAATGCAAAAATTTGATCGGTGCAAAACTGTAAATACACAATATCATAGTTTTATAGTAAAGTGATAAGAAGAGTATCGTCATTAGGGATATGTAACTTATTTTTGACAAATATCAAAATTATCTTAATCTCAATTTTATTTAGAGAAGTTAGTAAAGTTGTTGTAATTGAAATTTAAAATAAAATAAAATTAAAGAAAATATGCAAAAGAAAATAAAGATATTGTTAAAAGATCAAATTAATAGAAAGAAAACTTCTAAGAAATCAATTTCATCTAATCCCTTATTATGTTTTACTTCTCTAACTAATATTTAATTGTCTCGATTTGTTAGCAATCTCCAAAATATATTCAAAAACCTATTTCGATAGTTAATTGAAAATATTCTTGTTCATTAATTTAAATAAGAGTATATAATTTAATAAAACAAAAAAACATTAAAGTCAATGATTTTAAAACTGCGCAGGTTCATACAAACATTTCGATCTTTATATTTAATTATGATGAAATATTTCAGATCGACCACATAATTCACTCTTTTAATAGTAAATCATAAGATTAAAATAACCTAATTAATGAACATTTAATTAGAAACAATAAACTCAGAATAAATTAGATAAACATGAAGAAAAAATAATTCAAATTAACATAAAAAATTAAGTATAATTTGAAATTAAATTATATATTTTTTTAAAAATAAAAAAATTAATTCATATTAAAAATTAAATTTAACATAAAAAAAATTCACTATAATTATTCTAAAAATAATCGAAAGAAAATTGAACGCAAAAAAATTTGATTTTGTGCGCGATGTCCAACCTTTTCTTCTATTTGTTTCTCTTTACTCTCATGTGTCGCTGCTCTTTTTTTTTTTCTTTTTTTTTTTTCTCTTTCGGTTCCTGTTCTCTTTGGCGGCGCTGCTCCTTCCTTATTGTTTCTACACAGTTTTTTTTTGTTCTGTTCTGTTCTGTTTTTTTTTCAGCTCCCTCTCTTTGGTTTATACATATATATTAACCTCTAAAATCTTAGATGTTTATTTTCCTTAAATTTGAAATAAAATTTAAATAATAATAATTAATTTTAAAATAAATAAAAATAAAATTATAATAAAGTTTAAAATTAAAATAAATAAAAATAAAATAAAATAATACTAAAATTTAAAATTAAAAAATATTTTAGCATAATAATTCTTAGTTTGTCAGTAGGAAAATAAAGGAGTCAAAAAGTCAAGAGGGAAAATCAAACCACAAAATCCCAAGTAGGAACAATATAAATGCAATGGTCAAACCTTAAAAGACCGGTGTGACTAAAAGAAGAATTGCAAATTATGAAATGTCTAGAGTGATGTTTTCACTCACGACATTTACTTAACTCTTGCAAGTTTTCTCTAAACATTACAGACTACGACTCTCACTTAGGCCACAATGTTGCATGTACAAGGAGTAAGATAGGTGTGTTACACGTGGAGCAAGAAATGAGGGGTCAGTGGGATTTGGTCATTCTCGGTTGCACGTATTAATATTATTTATAAATTAATAATTTAAACAAAATTACAAAAATAAAATATTAATCAGACGATAATTTTAGATGAAAATAACTTATATTACAACCATAACTTAATAGGAAAATCAATACTAGTCCACCAAATTACTTAACTTTCCATTTTGAAAAATAAATATTAAAATATAAACTCAATCTTTTGCTAACCTCCTTAAAATACTTCCATAATGTATTTTATTTACGAGTCTCTGCTTTGTTTTCACAGTTTCCAATATTAACATGAGCGATTTCCAAACCAAAGTTTCAATAAGTTTTCCGTCAATTAAATACGTTTCTGAATTAACTACAAAATGGTTAGCGTAAAAACACAAGTGTTCGTATATGTTTTAAAACAGATTTAATAATGAATAATCCTAATTAGATGATTCAAAACATATATCACTTAAATCAAATCAACTAGTAAATTCTAGAGCAAAACAATCAAGCACAAGTTTAATAAAAATAGCTTCTTTAAAGATTAATAATCAAATCAAATAATTATGATATGACAAATACAATTATTTGATGTAATAATTCAAAAAAATAAAAATAAAGAAGAAGTTATAAAAACATATGATCAAAATATCATAAACTAATTAGACCCATTAATTAATCAAATATAACCACCAATATTTGATATATTAACTAAATAAAAAAACCTAAAAAATTATGATATTATATTTCCAAAACAAGATAGAAAAATTAAGAAAAAAAATAATGTTCTTGTATGGTTGATTGAAACAATAAGAAATAAGTTTATTTATAAGAATTTAGCATATATCTCATTATATATTTTAGTAATAAAAATAATTTCAAATTTATAAATTTGGCTATTAAATATATGAGTATAATTTTATATGTTATAATTATAACAGATGTATCTAAAATACAATTCTTTAAAACTCTGAAATTTCTTCAACTTTATTCGATAGACTTGATAACAAACTTAAAAATAAATTTACAGGTAAATATTTTATCTACAAAAATAATCAATAATTATAATTCTTACTGTTATTAAATTATAAAATCTTTTATCCCATCAATATAATAATAACAATAATTAAAATATTAAAAAGTGATTTAAAACAAGCCATAGATGATAGATTCCTACGTTGGAGTCTCAGCTTGCTCTTCTATGTCTGTTAGATATAAATGGAAAGAGAGAAGTGCAGTGACTGCATAAAGCTAATTTAGCCCTGTAAAATATTTAAATTCAAAATTATAATTATAAAAATATTTTTTGTTTACGAACATTTTATATATTTTATTATTAAAAAAAATTTAATTAAACGATGGTGTAATTATTTAATACATTAAATATTAAATATTTAAATAAATTTTATTAGTATTATTATAAATTTTAAAATATTATTTTTATAATTTTTTAAGTAATTTTAGTTCAACTACGGTTAAAAAGAAAAAAAGGAAAAATAATGATTAGTGCTGATATGTAAATGTTGTAGAGGAGTTAGGGTAAAAATGAAACTGACACAAAATGGAAGAGGAGAGAGAGAGAGAAAATAAAGTGTGTGGGTGCGGGGAGTTGAGGGAATAAAAAGAGGGGAGTGGTCGCAGCGTCTCTTCTATTTATGAGTAGGAGTTGTGGGAGAGCTGCAGTACACCCTGCACTGCCAGGTAAGATCATGTCTAAATCTTTGGGTAATAAATCGATGATAAATCACACAAAATGGTGTTATAAAAATTCATAATAATAAAAATAATATTTTAATAATATTAAATTAAGTAAAAATAATATTAAATATATTTAAATAATTATATTTTAATTTAAATAGTATTTAATTTCAATTAAAATAATAATATAGATATTTTTTAATAATAAAAATATATAAATTAAATATGAAATATGTATTTTATGATGATAAATTTTATTTAATGTTATTTTTATTATTTTTCTTAAAATTATTTTATATCGTGATTAGAACTCATAAAATATAAGTATGGCATTTATATCTATAGTCTCTTTAGAATAAAAATTAGGAAAACAATATATAACACTGCAGATATATAGTTCATTTTAAACATTTCACATCAAAAATTGCATCCAAGTTTAACTTTAATGTATTAATCTTAAATTCGGACCCTAATTGATTGACTAAGAAATATAGACCCTAATTGAGTGACTAAGACACTCATAATCTTTATGGTTAGGAATATACCTTATAAAATACAAGGAGTAGAAAGAAAATAAAATATATGAGTAGTATAGGGTTTAAGTAAGGGATAACACTTGCATCCAAAAGTTATTCGAATGGAATAGTCAAATTTAATAGAGAAAAATGCCTTATATGGACTAATATTAGATAATAAATGAGTAGGTATACTATTAATAAGAAATGTATAGAAGAAAAAGGTTTCATCACAATATGTTTATGTTTTCTCTCAACATGCCTATTCAATTTTACAGTATGAGGATAAAAGACATGTTGAGTTGCCGAAAGCATTAGCAAAGGCGTGAGCCATAAAACTCACAAACACCATTAAATTATAGAATTTTAATGGTGAAAGTTTCTTATTTAGTTACATATCTAATTATCTAGAAAGGTGAATAAATACTTAGTGAAATAACATCAAATTCAAATTTTGCATAACATGGTAGCATACAATCACATTCAAATAAATTAATGCAAAAATAAAAAAAATAAAAAAAATGAGATTTTTAGATGAAAACAATCTAGTCCATACCAATGACTTAAGAAGAAAACCACCAGTCTACCAGTCTACCAGACCACTTAACTATCTACTATGAAAAATAAGATCTAGTTACAAGGTTGTGACTCAAACTACCCACCAATGTAATACCCCTAAGTAATTTACTTAGAAGCTACTGCTTTTATCATAGTTTCTACAAGAAAGGTGTTCGAATCCAAACTAACATTTCAATGAACTTGAGTTACACGAGTTAATCGAATCCATACATTTGGCACCTGAAAAGTTAGAACAATTCCACAAGTGAAAATGTGTATCATAGAGCAGATTCAATAATGAATAATTCTAACTAGATGATTTAATAAATATATCAGATAAATGAAAACTAAAAAGCAAATATAGAACAATCAGTTAAAAACATAATATCACAAATATTGTAGGCATGTTAATTTATCAAGCACAACCATAATGTTTGATAAATTAAGTCAATGAAAAATCTTACTTGAAACTCTTTTGCAAAACAATGAGAGAGATATTAAAATGTAGAAAAGAATGCTTGAATGTGGTTAAAAAAATTATGAGCCAATGGTATAATTAAATAGCATGAGTAGAAACCCTAGGTCAAAGGTTAATTACAAAATTATCTTTAAAAGTATTTAGAAGAGCTTAAAAACATAAGGATAATACAATAAAAATACCAATAGGCTTGAGTAAAAATTAGGTTAAACTTGAAAAAGCCTAGCTACTCAGTCAATCTAGTCAAGCTCGATAGATAAACTATGAATAGTTCAATCAATCTAGTTAAATCTCAATCGATCTAGTAAAAAATTAATTAATTTAGAAATAGGTGGATCAATCTACTCATTAATCTTGATTGATATAGTGCCTGATTGATTGAGTTAATGTGTTAATCGATCTAGTCATGTTAAAAATTAATTCATCCATTTTTAATTAAGTTCGATCGATCTAATTACCACTCAATTGATCAAGTGACCTATTTCAACAATGTTCATATATGTCCAATATGAAATCTAACATGCATGGGAACAAAGATATACCTTAGATGTGATCGTTAAGGTTCGAGGTTTCTTTGCTTTGCTTGAAAATAGTCTTGAATGACACACTTACAAACTAATATTACATGCAAATGTTTGTTTACATATATTATCAACACTCACAAACCTTACAAATGGAATTAATATTTGATTTTTCAAATGTTCTTTAAACAAAAAAAGAACATCCTTAACATCATATTTGGATATTTGTGAAAATAAATCCATCCAAATCTAGTATATTCATCTAAAAAATGAACTTACCATTTGTATTTATTAAGTGACTTGAGATAGACATATACCTAATAAGCAACTAGGATAAAGAGATATATACATATAGAGAAATAAACAAGCATGCAAAAGGTATAAATAAACTTACACCTACTAGTTTATTCGATAATAGGCATGGAATGAATATATATATATATTAGAGGATAGACATGGCATATAAAAAAGAGATTGAAGTAAGGAAAATTAGAAAGAATAACATGCAATTGGCAAGAAGGAAGGTTTTCCAATCACAATTTAATCCTATTATATGCAAGCATATTTGGATCAAACTCTTATTGTACTAACACTATAGTAGAGCATATAAAACATAGTAGCATAATGAGATAAATCCACATAGAAACCCTATCAATGTGGTAACATTCTTGGGTTGCTTTGGAAACCACTCGACAATAGATAATTCAGTATACAACTTGAAAAAAGTATAAACGTAAATGCCTCTACTAGTTGGGACACCTTCTCTAACTTTGCCTATGCTATCTCCATAAAAACTTTGATTCAATTGAATTTTGATCTCTTTTGAAGCCTTCATCACCACATTTTGCGAACGGTCACCAAATGTCAATATAATGTAATCCTAAAGGTATGGAAAATTCATGAACATGAACCAAACAATCTAAGTTACTAGTGTTAACCCAATTTTAATTAACACAATTCAAAAAAAAAAAAGGTTTAATAAATGCAATCTTGAATAACTAATACAGAAGAAACCTCAAAGTCTTATCGACTCAACAAACAAAAATAATTTTCTATTTTGAAAGAATGGGTTTCAAAACCATCAGGGTTTCCCCACATTTTTTAATAAAAAAAACATTTGCATAGAAAAATTCATGGCTATCTGTCTCCTCGTTGATCATGTTGGTAAGGGTAATAGCTATTCTAGACAAGAATAGTAGCCATTACAAGACTCATTAACCATGTCGATAAGCACACCAAAATTTATTTTTTTGTTTCAAAAATTGTCAAGTAATTTTTCATAAATACCTGAAATACAACACAAAACAATGAAAAAGAAACTTAACATACATACTATAAGAACCAAGCCACGTGTATGTGTAAAGAAGTCAATATACATAATGTTTTAAATAATCGATCGATTTTATTTAGTTGAAAGGTTTCCTTTATTAATAATTGATTTAATAATTTAAATCTTATGCTTGAAATTTTTGGCCAATAATTATATGATTCGATATTCATGCCCTAGCTTGACAAAGAAGGCTTTTGAATTAGTCATATAATTATTATAATATGAATCAAAATAGTACGATAGTATAATTGATGAATGTGTGGCTTGATACATGTGAACATTGTTGATGTGTGAATGAAATAGCATAACAATGTGATTGTTTGCATATAATCCAAAAGAATTCTTGACAAATATTCCTTGGTATATAAGAACATGTAGGTAATCAATTAGATAGGGAAACCAAACAACGATATTTGATATTAAATGTAGAGTAGTTAGGGGATTCATAGATCCCAAGTCTCCAAATATTGTTTACTTCATCGTCATTTGTGTCTTTGAATTAACTCTAGTTTTAATCAGTAGTTTACATAATTTTTCCTTATTACTCGCTTAAGTAGTATTTCAAATACTATATATTGGTACTTAGTTATAAAAACAAAGCACTCTATATAGGATGATACTTGTGCTTAATGAACTTTCTTACTCGCACGATCCGTATACTTACAAAATCACACCACCCTGTAAGCTTGACTACTGCTTGAATACCCCAAGAATATACCAAGATCATTTTTAGCTTCATACTTGTCTAGATTCTCTCTATCCCTAAGAATGTGGCAAGTCCTTCATAAAACCCTTACATGCTTGACATTGGTTTCATACGATAGAGAAGCTCATGTAGAGACCGATAAGAACTAGGCCTTAAGCAACACTAGTTTAAGGTATAAAAAGCTATGTTCATAGTCTTTGACAAAAAATGTATAGCCAAATTCTTATTGGTCCACATTACTTTAGCCATTTCTTGAATAACTATATTCTTTCTCTCAATAATTTCATTTTGTTGAGAAGTATTGAGAGCATAAACTCAAGTTGAATACCATGGTTATCATAAAAGGATTTATACTTAGAACTTTAAAATTATTTTCCATCATCACCTTTTCTTTTAATAATGCTTCCAATAGAATCACTCTTTTCATGTTGAGGTTTTCAAAAGCTTATGATTCTTCTCGAAGAAACTAACCCATGAATACCTTAAAAAGTCATTTTCCATGACCATAATGTACTTTTTCCCATCAATACAGGCAATTTGCTAATAAGTTATCAAAATCACTTAATATAACATGGTTTTTTGCATGTTAAGTGATTATATAGATTTTTATTTGCTTGCCTCACTATTATTTTACATAAATCTATCTTTTTAAAATCATGGGTATATTTTATTATTGTTTAGGTATTTCTTGTATTAAAAAAGATTGAACTTGAAAGAATTATACTTGAAGCATCCATTACAACTTGGAAGATTAAAATAAAACATTTGTAAAACATTACATATGTTTAAAAATTGAAAAAATAAATTACAAAGGAAAGAATCAATGCATTTTAGATATGATGCGGGAAATGCCATGAAAACATTGTGGGTTATGGCATGAATAGAATGGATCATGCTTAAACCATATAGAATTTATGTATGTAATAGAGTGCAAAAACTGTATACCGCAATGCCAAGCTAAAAATCCACTTTCTTTATCCTTTCCATACCCTCTTAATAAGACCATATTTCTTTTGTAATAGATATCTTATCAACTCTATTCTAGTTGATTTCTTAGCTTTTCTTAAGTAGTTTAAAGTTTTTTTCTCAATTGAAAGTTGAATAAATTTAGTTCATATAATAGTAATGAGCTTTAATTTAATAAACAACACAACAATTATGTCTAGAGGTTTTTCAGAAGTAATTCTAAGAATTCTATTGAGGTATATTTAAATCTATTCTTTTTAGAAAATTTCTAAGTATTTTTTTACATGCTATATGTTTAATTTATTGATCATTAATTAAACTATATGTATAACTATAAATAGTATGTGATATTAGTAATGTTGTTGTGCTCGTAAAATATTGAAGTAGATTAAACATTTTTATAAAATGAATTAAGTTTTATTTTATCATTAAGATTTAATCCAAAGTTTGTAAATAAAACAATATTGACGAAATGCATTTCATAATAAACAAGAGAGATAGATTTAGGATTTAAATAATTTAAATTTGATTTAGATTAGTGCTCTTAAATATTTTGATCTATATAAACTTTATAGTTAGAAAGAGCGTTATTTTAAAGATTTTTATAAGAATTATTATTAAAGATATATTGACAACATATCCTTTATAATAGTTTTAAAATCTGAAAGTTAGTTCCATATACTTAAGTCATAAACCTTACTTAGATACCTTGATGAAGTTTAAATTGTTTCCCCAATCAAAGGTGACAAGGTAAAGTTTAATTAACAAAAAAACAACCCTTGCCTTATGGTATTTTCATACCTATAAAAGAAATCAATAATCTTAATACATATCTTTAACATCCTACTCAATATTGAACAAGCATGAATAACTAATTAAAATATCCCATAAATTCTCCAATGTATGATAGATTTTTATTAAATCTCTCTTTGTTTTTATGTTATTGATGACTCTATAAAAATAGGGTCATCAGTGCAATTTTTTACATAATATTTACTTGCTTTATTCAATAAATAGTATTTTTAGGGTTAAAAATATTAAAATATAATGTTTTTAGCAAAATAGGTGAAAATATAATTTTTGAAATTTTTTGGGATTCTTTTGGATTTTTTAATGTAGGACCAATAAAAAGATACCACATGGATGACAGAGAAGAATGAGAGCTAACTAGGCAAGCCACGCTAGTAGATACCACCAATCATATATCGTCATGTGTGTAGTGTGATGCAACACTACACCACTTTTTAGTACAACATTCAATCTGAGTTCAACACTTGGTCAATGAGCTTGACATATGTCATCACCTCATTCGTCCATTTTTATAACCTTGCACCATGCCATTCATTACTACAAATCACGTTGCACTGTGTGGTGCTGACTCAGTATGCATTGACAAGACTAGTCTTCCCTTGCCACACGTTATGCTTTGAAGCTAATTTGATGGTCTAGAGTCCACCTGAGCTATATTAAATCCTCTAATCACCTCATAAACCCTAAAAAGTCATAATTAACACAATTTTTATCAATTTTTGGAGCTAAGAAGAGACAAAAATATAGAAAAATTCAAAAGGTGATACAATTTTGGTGGAGATTCGAGAAGAGATTGGTATTGCAAGTCAAGAGATTGATTGTTGTATTTTTTTTCTTATACTCATTTCTTTATCAATTTTTATATTTTTCTTTATGAAAAATTATGAGCTTTATGAACATAATTATGTCTAGTTAATTTATTAATCTAGGTATTTTATGAACTCAATTTTCATCATATGATGATATAATATTTTACCTTTATTATGATTTCAATCGAATTATATTATTTAATTTGATTTTTATGCTATTAATTATTTGGCCAAAAATTTATCTATAGAGACAATTAAATAGATTTGAGGGAATTATTTAATTTTTTGTCGTGATTAAATAACATGCATAGTTTCTAGGAAGAGATGTATGATTCTTATGTATGTGATCCATAATTGATGAACTTAATTAGTAGTATGTGATTTAATTGACATGAGAGTGATTATGTTAATTTTCATATGGTGTCTAGTTTACTTAAGAGAGTAAAACATGTTATATTTGATTCAATTAATCATGTAATTGATTGATAATTATATTTGGAAGATTTTAGTAATTCACATGTTTAAAAAATTTGGGGATAAAGTATTTTTAGATATTTTCTCATATATCTTCTTAGTTACCAAATCTCATTTAATTAAGTATTGTTATTTATTTTAAGTTATTTTAATTTTGCTTCCTTAAAATATAAAAATAAAAAAAAAATTGATTTTCATTTTTTGGTTTTACAAATTAGTTTCTAATAACACAATTTTTGTTGGAACAATATTTTCTTATCATTATATTAACTTGTTATGATATGTATACTTGTGTATTCATCCCATACAATTCGTGTGCCGATCAGTTATTAGTTTTGAAAATCAACCCAAAAAATGGTGACATGATGTTTAGGCTTTTTAATTTTGTTTTTAAAGAATTTGTTGAATGATTTAAAAAAACCACACGATTTCTCTTTATTCTTGAAAGTATACTTGTTATTTTCTATAAGTGATTCGTGAACTTGTTATCTATTCTAAAATTCGTATGCCTAATTTTTACACATTAATTTTTTTGTGTAATTGTCAAGTAAATTGATAATAGCACTCAAAACTAGTTGACCTTTACAAGCATAAAATTTTTGGTGTTGTTAATTGGGAAGAATATAATTTTTATTTTTTTATTATCAAAATTTTAAAAACGTTTTGTGTTGTAAATATTGTGATGTTATATTTTATTATATTCAAAAATAAATTTTTTTGTCTTGTTTATTAGTTGACTACTAGATATTCCAAAAAGCAAAAAATATAAAAAAAATTCATGTCTTATTTATTAGTTAACTTATGAGATTTGTACAAAAAAAATTAAAAAAATCTAAAACAAAAGCAATGAAGGGATCTTAAATTCAAAAATAAAATAAAATCAAAGCCTCAGTTATTATTTAACTTAAAAAATATTTGAAAATAAAAAAATTTTAAACATCATTTATTATTTGACTTTAAATAAATTAACAATTTTTAAAAAATAATAAAATAAAATAAAAAGTCAAATATTTATTAGCTTATTTATTTGTTAACTAAAAAAATTTCAAAATTTTTAAAAATAAATAAAAATCTAAATTTTATGTCACTATTATTAGTTGACTTATAAAAAAATTGAAAAATTTATATCTATTTTAATGGTTGACTAAAACAATTATAAATATCTTAAATATTTTTAACTATTTTTCAGTTGACTTAGATATTAATTTTTAACTTAATTTCTTATTAGAGTTTTCTTTTTAGTCTTTTTGTTAGTATTTTATTTCCTAACTTTTTATTTACTAAATTTTTGTCAAAATAATTTTTATTGCTTTTTTTTTATCGTTCTTTCATTTTTATTATTTATATTTATTTTTATATTATTATTTATTTTGTTTAATACACTACTACAAAAAGGGGTATATAAGTCGATATGTAAAGTCAATTTTTGGAAAAAACCGACTTTTAATGAATTTAAAGTCGGTTATCCACATCAACCGACGCTATCCACGTGACGTAGCGTCGGTTATCTACGTCAACCGACGCTATCCACGTGGATAGCGTCAGTTAACCACCGTGGATAGCATCGGTTGACGTGGATAACCGACGCTATCCACGTAATATATGCCTTTCGTCTCATTTTGTACACAGATTTCCAGTTTTCTTCCTCTCTCCTTTTCCTCACTCAGAACCATTTTCTCCCAAAATCTTAACCGTGTGCCACCTTCGTTCTACATTTCAGGCCACCTCCAACCACCATTTGAACGTCCGTTTGTAAGTTATATTTCTCTTCTCACATTATCTGTCAGATCTTCTTTTTTTTAGCAAAATATTAAAATCTGTTTATGGGTATTTTTTGTTATTGCTTAGCCAAAATCAATCCGAATCTGTGCTAATTTTATCAGCGTGTAAATGTAATTCGTTAATTAGGAACAACGAATTTTTATTCATTAATTAAAAACCTAATATCTCGATTTGGGTTTTGCTTGGGCAGTTTCTTTGTGTGGTTTGTACACCTTTAATTAGTTAAGCAGTTAATTAAGGTTTGACAAAATCCAATTCATATTCACAATCACAGAAGAAAAACCTCTTGCATTTTTACATTAAAGAACTTGAATTAACTACTTCAAATGTATTATATATCTTTTGGTTTTATATCCAACGCGTGCGGTTCCACAAGCACTTTTGTTAAAAGTTCATTCAGAGAGCACTTCTGTAAATATATATAAACTTAAGATACATTTACAATTTAGATTGATGAAAAACAAAAGTAAGTCAATAATCTGCCACTTTATTTGACCACACCTAAAAAATATGTTTGACTTAGTTTATGCAGAATGCATGCAGCTAGCTTATTATTGGATCAATTTGTTTTATATTTTGTATAAATTTTTGATTTAGTTTGTTTTTTTGTTTGCTTGTAATAATAATGTTTGACTTATTAATTGTATGTATTCAATAATATCTGAAATGTTGTGCGGGTTTGCGTGGATAAATTTATTTATACGTATAATTAATATTACTTTGTAATTATGATATAGTAACATGCCTAGAAATTAGAATCAACTGTGTGATTGATTTTTATATATATATTCATGAAACATAGTTGCTTATTTTTTAATTTGTATATAAATGGTTTTGTAAAATGATTAAAATGATAACTATTTTGCATTATGTATGTTTTGATATATATTCTAATAATTAGGAAATTTATATATAATAATACATAATTAAGTAATATGTTTAATTAATGTCATTAATAGAAAATGGACAAATCTTGGATGTCAAAGTGTAGAATTGAGCAAGACTATATTTCTGGAGTTGAAAGTTTCATGGAATTTGCTTGTAGAACTAGTAATACTAGAAGTAGTATGATTCGATGCCCATGCGTTAAATGTAAAAATGAGCGATTTCATGAATTTGATGATGATGATTCTTCGACATGGACTCGTAGTGATTGTGAAGGAATATATGTATACGATCAACAACCTAATTAAACATAATGTATGTTCTATATTGTTGTAATAACTCTTGTATATATGTGTGTTCCTAAAATTGTCAATTAATTTATATTTCTCCACTTTTTGCAGATATTTCATGGATATTCAGCTTGTAGATCCAAATGATCCATTGGGGTATTTGAAAAGAAGGGGTTGGGCGAATATACCTGATGCTCCACTTAACCCAGATGATAGAATACCCGTTATATTTGATGCTACTGGTAATCCATTAGGGGAAAATGGTCAACAATTGAAATCTTCTATTGGTCGACTGGCAAAGTCCAGTATACCAATCAATATAAATCATTGGTCTGAGGTTGCCGATGCATAGCCCTCGAAGATGAGGAGAAAACATTCACATGCCCCTATGAAATATTTACTTTTAGAAGGATGCCCTTTGTATTGTGCAGTGTCCCATCAAAATTTCAATATTGCATGATAGCTATCTTTTTTGATATGGTAGAAGATATAATGGAAATTTTCATGGATGACTTTTTAGTTTGAAAATCATGTCATCTCCCTGTTTAGTTGGAGCATAAAGCTTATTGGGTTATAAAAAAGTTAAATTTTGATTTGAAGGCAACGGGGTAAAGTGACTTCTTCAATTGAATGAAATGAATGAGTTTTGGAATGATACGAATGAAAATGCAAATATCTACAAAGAATAGACAAAGAAGTGGCATGAAAAACATATTCTTAGGTGTGAGTTTTCTCCATGAAAATAGGTTTTGCTTTTCAATTCACAACTAAAACTCTTCCCAGGTAAGTTTAGATCATAATGGACAGGTCCTTATACAATTGACAATTTTTTTTACTTTTGAAGCAATAGTCTAGAAGGACAAGGTAGGGAATATATTCAGAGTTAACGATAAGAGATTGAAGCACTATTATGGAGAACAAGTGGAGAGAAATTGTGCATTTACTCCTTTTCAAAATCATAATTGAGAAAGATTGAAAAGTCTGGTTGTAGACTATAAAACAAACGCTTATGGAAAGCATCCTATAAAACTTTCTTTTGTTATTTCATATTATTATTATCTATTTGAATAATTTGGATTTTGATATTGATTTATATTTTGCAAGAATAAAGAGTTAAAAATTACAAACTAATGCGGATCCACTATAAAACCAGGGAAGCTTCTTTCATTTCTTCAATCTGTCTCACTTTTCAATTACATTGAGAACATTGTTTAGTTTAAGTTTTGAGGGTGTCAACTCCTATAGTCTTTAATTTTCGAATGCTCTTATCAAGCATGTATTTGTGTATGATTGAATTTTCTATGACTATGAAACTTGTGATTAAAGATGAGTTTGAGATTTTTTTTCTTCAAAATATGCTATTATGTTAGTTAGAGTTTTGTGGGTACTATGATTTAAATATTTTTCCTTGAAAATAATTAAGCACGTAGTCAATTTTTCTTTACTCTATTTTCCCTATAAAGAGAAGTAGTTAAATTAACTAGGTTAGGAAAGTTCAATTTTACTCTACTCTAGAATCCGTTTATGGATCTCTAAGGTGAAATCCTAGTTGATACTGAATATTAGAGAAATGATCTAGGAAATATTTTTATCACAACCAAATTAAAGGCATTTGCAAACGTCCTAATCATCATGCCATCATGGCATGGCATATTCCCAAAGTCAACCCCCTTGTCACAAACAATAATAAAGAAAGTGAAATGCAAGAATCGAAAAAGGGTTAAAGTGATTGAAAATTAGAAAAGGAAATAAGTATTAAATTGCTAAAAGAAAGGCACTCTCCTTATTGAGTATGAGCATATTGTCGATAAAGAGCTATGGTGTGAATCCTATTGATATTCTTTTTATTATTTATTTCTACCAAGTTTTTTCCTAGTTTGATTTTCTTTTCCATATCCATTTCTTTCTTAGACCTCACCCTATGTCCTATCATTACAACCTTGAATAAGGATCATTTGATCTCTCATTTTGATATTTGATTACATTAATGGAGATGATTTTTGAAAATTGGACTTATGGGGTTAAGTCTTGAGAGAATTTTTCTAATTTTAGTTGTTCTACTTTTATCTAATTTTTTTGACGATTTAAAGTTAAATTGACTATTTTACAGACACACTCAAGGACTTAGCTTTAGGTTGAAGTAAATACTTAACTATTTCTTGACAAATTACTAAATTTTTGATTGATTTTCCTACTATCTTCGATGTTAAAAGAGTAAGTTATTAGTGATGAAATCTAATTTCACATCATGGCTTGGTAAATGATAGTAGTTCTCTATAGGGTCTAGTTGTTATTATCTATTGTTATATTTTCTTTTATTTATTTTTTGACAACAAACAAAGTTCTATGTTTCGGGATGTTTAATGACTTACTTAATTTGATATAATTTATTACATCTCAACTTTAACTTTAGTCTAATTTTATTTAATTTTTTTTATTGATTTTAGAGTTCATTGTTATTATTTAAATTTTATTGCATATTTGAAGATAATGAAGATTCCAAATGTTTAAAAATATATATATTATATTTATGAGATTAGAAGGATATATATATATATATATATATATATAAGGACAACTAGAAAGTGAAGGGAGTAAAAAGAGACAGTTGATAGGTTTTGATATATATATAAAGTAGATGAAGGAATAGAGAGTAACTTCACAAAAATGAATAGATTGAAAAAAAATAATAACAACGGCCAAGGAGAGAACACGAAATAAAAAGCAGAAACACAAAAATTGGGAAGAAAAAAAAGAAAGAAAATGCGGGAGAAGACACGAAAGCAGAGTCTTTTTGCAATTCATTTTTTTTTCAATTCTTTGTAGAAAATTATGGTGTATTCGTTTATATTAAATTTAATTTTTAGCATGAAATATTTTTTCTTTATTCTAGGAAAAAGATGTAATTTAATTCTAAAGTATGCGTGATTTTCTATTTTAATTTGAATTATTTATCTCATATTTGTCTGATTTATTTTGAGTTTATTGCTTCTAATTAACTGGTCATTAATTAGATAAATTTAGTATTGTGATTTGCTATCATAAGATAGAATTATACGATAGATCTAGAGTATTTTGGCATAGGTAAATATAGAGATCAAAAGACTTGTATGAACCGGTGTAGTTTAAAAAATCATTGATCTTAATGTTTTCTTGTTTTATTAAATTGCATACTCTTGTGTAAATTAATGAACAATATTATTTCCAATTGACTATCGAAAGAGGGTTTTGGATATTTTTGGAGATTGCTAACAAATAGAGAGAATTAAATTCAATTAGCTAGATGAATAAAGTATAGTGAGGGATTAGGTGAAACCGATTTCCTAGAAGTTTTATTCCTATTTGATCTTTGAATAACATCTTTAGTTTCTTTTGCATATTTATTTAAATTGATTTTATTTTAAATTTCAATTACAAAAATCTTAGTGATTTCCCTAGATAAAATTGAGATTAGTATAATTTTGGTATTTGTCAAAAATAAGTTATCAATCAGTGAGGACGATACACTTCTTATCACTTTATTATAAAATTATGATACTGTGCAGTTGTAGTTTTGTACCGATCACTAGACCAATCCTCCCATTCCATGTGTCTCACGTTGATTCACCCAGTAAAACATGCAGGCCATATGTCATTCTCCTATTAGCTAGCGCTATTAAGTTTTACCTTATTCATCTCACCCCTTGATCTAAAGCTGATCTGACGGTTTAGATTCCACTTGAGCTTAATTTAACCCCTAATTGCTCCATAAACACTAATGAGCCAAAAGGAGATACAAATTTGGTGTAGCTTCAAGAGGATATTGGCATTATAATTCAAGAAATTGATTGTATTTCTTCTTCTTTTCCTTTCTTTATTAATTTTAATGTCTTTCTTTATGAAAAATACACAAAAAATCAAAAAAGAGATAAAATTTTGGTGGAGATTCAAAAGGAGATTGGTGCTACAATTCAGGAGATTGGTGCTACAATTCAAGAGATTGATTGTATTTCTTCTTATTCTCTTTCCTTTATCAATTTTTATGTATTTCTTAATGAAAATTTGAGATTTATGAACAAAATTATGTCTAGCTAATTATTAATCTAAAGATCTTACAAACCTAATTGTCACCATGTATTGATCTTATATTTTACCTAAATTCTGATTTCAATTTAATCATATTATTTAATTTAATTTTAATGTTATTAATTGTTTAACCAAGAGTTGATCTATAAAGGCAACTAAATATATTTGAGATCATTATCTAATTGTTTCTCTTTATTAAAAACAAGCATAGTTTATAGGCAAAGATGTATGTTTCTTATGTATGTGATGCATAATCGATTAACTTAATGGGTGGTATATAGTTCAATTGAGAGATTAAAACATGCTACGTTTGATTTAATTAATCATGGAATTAATTGATAATTATATTGGGGGATTTTAGTGATTCATATGCTTAAAAAATTGTGGGATTAAATATTCTTAGATATTTTCTAATATATCTTCTTAGGTGCTAATTTTGATTTAAATAATTATTTCTATTTATTTTTAGTTCTTTTAAATTTTCTTTCTTAAAATACAAAAATAAAAAAAATGATTTTTATTTTAAATATTCGTTTCTAATAATATAATCTTCGTAGAAATGATATTTTCTTATCATTTATTACTTGCTACAATGCGTATACTTGTTTATTCATCCATCACAATTTGTGTCTGATTAAACACACACTGGTATGAGCTGAAAAGTTAGCATATAAAGAAAAGTGCAATTGCATGTACTATAGTAGCTTCAATAATGAACAACCCTAACTAGTTGATTTAAACTATATATCAAATATATTAGAAACATCTACCATTCTAGAACAATTAGTTAAAAGTACAATCACATAATCATTATTGTAAGCTTATTAATCTATGAAACACAAACACAAATGTTTGATAAATTAAATTTATGAAAAAGCCCAATTAAAAACTTTTAGCAAATTAAGAGATAATAAACACAATAACACTTGTGCGGTTAGTTTGAAATATGTGCTTAGGTTTGTATTTATAAAATATTTTGTAGCTCATTAGGTTAAAGTGGATTTCTTATATTTTCCATAAAATCATTTAAACCACTACTAAGAAATAAATATTAAATTTGAAGACTTGATAGCTTGATTGATCTAACCAAGTACTTAATCAATCAAGTACATAGGTCGATCGATCAAACATCCCCTCGATTGATCCAATGAACTTTTAATTAATATTCAAAAAATGTGGATTGATGTAGTGATTTAACTCGACTGATGTAGTCCCTGATCAATTGAGTAAATTCCTTGATTGATGTAGTCCTAGATCAATTGAGTAGCCTATTTTCACATTGTTCCTATTATGTCTAGTATGGATTTTAACGTCTATATGAATAGACATATACTTTTTATGTGATTATTGAAGCTTGTTAGTTTCTTAGGCTCGAAAATATTCTTCTGAGACATGTCTCGAAAGTAAAATTACAATTATACATTTTGTTTAGGAACATAGCCAACACTAACATAAACCTTATTATTTAATTACTTTCTCTTTGATATACAATATATGTGATTAAAGTCATCTGCTTTTGATATTATATTTTTTGTGCTTCTATTATATGATCTATTTAACTGCTCTACAATTATGTTTCTTACGAGATAGGTAAAAGTCCTTTGGGATTGTGTACCTCCTTACACTAGTAGTTGACCTAGTCATGGACTCTTTTAATTATTTATTGCACAGGATCGATCAAGAATTAATTGCATTGATCAAATGGGTAGGCATATCTTAGATTGATTTAGCGGCTAGGGTTTTTATTTTAAGACCTATTTCTATCTCGAATTGGATTGGATTTTATAGTATTGTCCTTTTTCTCAAAGATCTTGTAAATGATTTGTAGATAACATCGTAATTTAACTTTGACCTATTGCTTCAAAATATACTATGTATACAAACCAAGGCACACTTTTATTCAACCATATAAGAGCTTTCTTCTATTCATCTTAATCTCTCTTATATTTTTCTGCAAAAACTACTCAAGTAGGCATTTTCATTGAGTTAATTTGTTAAATATTTGTGGTTGTGTTTGATGAATTAACAAGCCTACAATATTTGTGATATTGTGCTTTAAATTGATTGTTCTAGGATTTCTACTTGATTTTTATTTGTATGATATATTTATTAAATCATCAAGTTAAGTTTATTCATTATTGAATCCGCTCTAGGATACATATTTGCAATTATGTTATTATGCAAACTTTTCAAGTTTCTATTGCTTGTATGACTCAAGTTATTAGAATGTTGGCCTCGATTCAATAACCTTTCCTATAAAGGCTATAATCAACGCAGTGGCTTGAAATTAGATTACTTGGGAGCTTTATCTTGTTGGGTAGTACACCTAGCCTTATGGGCTTTTGAGTGGATAGCTAGGTGGTCTGGTGGAAAAGTGGTTTTCCTCTTAGATCATTGGTGTGACTTAGGTTGTTTTCAAGTAAAAATATCTTCTATTGATTTTTATTTTTGTATTACTCTATTTACACATGATTGTATGCCTAGCCTTCTGCAAATTCTTTTTTGAAATTTATTGATTATCTATTTATCACTCTATCTAATTTGATCTATAACTGAAAAGAAACTCTCAATTGGTATCAGAGCTGGTCATTAGATACACTTGGTATGCCTAGGACCTTGTTATGGATCATTTAATATAGGGTTCATCTACAACCCATGATCCTTACTCTGATGGGTTTAATTACCCATATTCGAAAGCTCATATGAGAACCTTTCTGTTGTCTATATATGAGAGAGTCTGTAACTTTGTGCTTCATGGTTGGAAACCTTTCTACCGTCTAAGTGATATTGTTAAATCTTTTACTAATCTTATAGAAATTTGGTGTCATTTCCATGGATGAAAGCAAAGATGTGGAAACCATTAAAATTGAGGAGCTAGTTGGTTCAATTCTCGATCACTTTTGAGATGAAATTTTGTCCTTTTAGAAAGAACAAACGTGTTACCATAAAAAATGCTATGATTTAAGAAGGTGAAAATGAAGATACAAAGCTATCATTATTGACCAACAAACTGAATATAATCTTCAACAAAAAGAATACTCTAAACAAAGGACAACCAAGTCATTAAAAAGATCAGAATCTAAGAGAACTTAAATATGTGAATTCTAGTGGTAATAAAACTAAACCCACTGGACGTCAATGCTTTCAATGTATGGATTTTTTTTTTCACTTTATAGGTGATTGTGAAAACAAGAAGAAAAACACTAGAAGAGCTTTCAACTCTACACTTATTGACTCAGAAAGTGATAATGAGAATCTAGTAGAATTAGAAAACAATGACACCAATTTTGTAGCATTTGCTGCAAAAATTGGTGGACACTCTAGTAAGTCTGATATTGATTCAAAAAATGATAAAAGTGACTTTGATTTCTTACTTAAATATTTTCATATCACTAATATTAATGAATTTTTTAGATAGTTCATAATATGCAAAAGAGATGAAGATACGTTTTTTGTAGAAGTCACTAAACTCAATGAAATACTAAAATCTTATGAAATAAGTTTATTGGTGCAAGAAGAAGATAACCTTGATTTGTTTCAACGTTCTAATATTTTGAATTCATGTGTTGTAGGTTTAGAATAAGAAAAACAAAATCTAGACCTGGAACTTGAACAATCTAGGGAAGCTATAAAAAAGCTAGAATTTGAGATGAAAGGTTGAACAAAGTTCTTGATTATGTAGTTGAGTGTACTAAACCATCTTTTTCAAAATAAACTAAATTCGTAAATCCATTAGACATGTCTTTCTCAAATGCAACATTAAGAACTAAATTGATAATTGATGAGTGCTCAAAAAGCACTAAAATAACCATGATTTTATGCACATTAATTGATTAAAAATATATATATATTTATATGTTTTATCATATATTTATATAAATTTGTCTTTTTCGGAATCACGGGTATTTTTATTATTTTTCAGGTATTTTGTCTTAAAAACGCAAATTAAAGACTCAAAGAGGAATATTGGAAGCAATACATCACAAATATATTAATAAATAAATGAGGAAAGGTCAACAAATATGGAAAAATTGGACAAAATGGGTCCAAAAGGTCAAAAATGTCAAAAAGGAGAAAATCGTGCCCAGTCGCGCCCCAACGCCCAGCCGTGCGCCCGCGCGCACCTCGCCCAGATCCGTGCGCGCCATTCCCAGATCTGCGTGCACCCCTGCGCGCAGCGCATGCCCTTCCGCGCGCGCCGACGCCCGTTTCGCCCCATTTTTCACGTGCAGCCGCCCCCATGACATAATGCTGACGTCATCAATGATCTCAGCTATTCCATTACGCGTTTTAACATTTTTTTACTCATTTTTTCTCTCCATCCTCACCTATAATTACCCCCTTCCCTTCACTTCAAAACACACCTCAAAACCATTCTTCTCTTCTCTTCTCTTTCTTTCTCCGATTTCTTAGTTTTTAAGCTTTTCTTAGTTTCTTTCTTAGTTTTTAAGCTTTTCTTAGTTTCTTTCTTAGTTTTTAGTTAAATTCTCTTAGTTTTAGAGTTCTTCTCTTTTTGAGAGGAACTTGTAATGTTTTTGTAATTTATTAGCTTCTTGATTCAATAAATGGGAGTGCAAATTCCGCTTGGAGGTTTTCCAGCAACGGGAATAGCATCGAAGTTCTGTAAGGATTTTATTTTCTTTACAGTTATTTTTTATGCTTTATTCTTACATGTTATATTTAATTTGTCAGTGGTTAAATTTAACTATGCTGGCTGTTTAGTAAACATGATGTAATAACGACGTTGTTATGCTTGCGAAATATTAAATAGGTAAAAATCTTTAAAATGAATTGATTTTGTTTTTATTCAAGATTTTATATTAAGAATGTTAGAGAGAAATATATTATTTTTCATTACAAACTTAAACCTGAAAATTAGATTTTAAGGTTTAGTTATCCGGTCTAATTTAGAGTAGTGCTCTTTTATTTGTTGGTACAATCGCCCGGTAGAAATAGAGTGAAACTCTATTTCAAAAGTTTTTATAAGAATTATTATGTGAAAATGTATTGACAGCATGTTTTCAATAGTGGTTTTAAAACTTGAAAGTTAGTACTCAGATAATTAAATTCTTAAGTTTAATTTGGACACCTTGAATAAAGTTTAAACTGTCTAACCCCACCAAAGGTGGCATTTAAATGGTTCATTTTCAATTTCTTAGAAAAAGGAATTAATTTAATTAACCAAATTAGTTATCAACCCTACCCATAGGTGTTAATTGATTTGTTTTGTTAACAAAGAATATCTAACCCCACCAATGGTGGTATTCATATAAAAAAGAGAGAATCAATAAAATATCAATTTATATATTTAATAACCTAGATAATATGAGCAAGCATAATTAATTTAGTTATTATATCCATAAATACTCCACTATTATAAATGATAAAATTTGCATAAATATTTGTTGAATCTGTATCTATGTTTATTTTTATGTTATTAGATTATATTTATTGAACCTGTATCTATGATTATTTTTATGTTATTAGATTATATTTATTGAATATGTATCTAAGTTTATTTTTATGTTATTAGATTAGAAACACAAAAACCAAACTATCGTGACAGGATGTTTAGGATTTAATTTCGTTTTTAAAAGTTTGAATAATAAATTAAAAACCACAAAAATTCCTTCCTTAGATCGACCTTGGGAGTATACTTATCATTTTCTTCGAAATGATTCGTGCACTTGCGAGAGTTTTATAAATATTAAAACCAAAGTATTGGCAAGAATCGGCGATGCCGGTTTTAGCTCATCAAGTTTTTGGCGCCGTTGCCGGGGAAGGAATAGCGGTTTTTAAATTATTTATCAAAATTTTAAAAACATTTTGTGCTGTAAATAATTGTGATATTTTTTTTCATTTAATAAAAAAATAATAATCAAATTTCAAATTTCATAAAAATAATAATAAAAATAAATAAAAATTAATTAATTAATTAATTTTTTTAAGAGTAAAATAATTTAGAAATTTGAAATTTGAAGTAAAATTTTTTTACTGTTCATGAATAGTAAAAAAAATTTTAAGATAAAAAACTAAATAAATAATATAGCGTAAATAGTAAAATAAATTACCATTCATGAATAGTAAAAAAAAATTAAAAACTTAAATTGTTTTTAAGATAGAAAATAAATAAATAATATAGCGTAAATAGTAAAATAAATTACCGTTTATGAATAGTAAAAAAAAAATTAACTTTGATTTTGATTAACTTATATTACATAAACATATATTTTGTTAACTTAATTAAATTTATACCTAACTTAACTTAGTTAACTTATTGGTATAAAAAGTAAAAATCTAAGGGAGTTCTGTCTAGGAGACTAATTCTTGGAAGCCTTTGTGCCACTAGTCTTTCCTGGGAATGTTGTTCTGGCTAGGAGAATGGTTTTTAAGGAGCCGTTGCACCACCATTCTTTCTTGGGAGCACTCTTGGTTAATACTGATTATATTATTTTATTTAAAAAATATATATATAAAAACAAAAAAAACAAAAAAAAACACAAAAACAAAAAAACAAAAAAAACAAAAAAACAATTTTTTTTAGGGTTTAACTACTTTTGTTTAGTGTTTTGTATTAAATACCATGTAAATTTTCTCTAAATTTTTTATTTTGTTGACAAGAGTTTTAAATTTACGTTTACAATAGTCTATGTGTGGTAGGAGATCCTTAGGAAACCCCCTTACACGATATGTAAATAATATTCATAAATTTAAACAAGTGTCAACAAAACTGGATTCCACCCATCAACCTGTTTTTGAGCCAAACATAGAACCAAGTCTTAATCCTTTACTAGAACCGAAAGAAATGGAAGAAAACCAACATGTTAGGGAAACCACCATGAAGGAGTTTGCAAGACCGGTAATTGGCACGACAACTGCCGCTATCCAGTTGGGTGAGGCTGCTCGGAATTATGACCTAAAAAATATTCATTTTTCTATGCTTCCTTCCTTTTATAGGCTACCTAATGAAGATTCTCTTTCCTTCATGAGAGATTTCTATGCTATGGTCCAAACATTCGCCCTCGGTATTCTAAACGAGGATCAACTTAGAATGAGATGTTTTCCCTACACCTTAAAGGATAAGGCCAAAGCTTGGTTAATGTCACTTCCCCCAGGTTCTCTGATGACATGGGGGAACATTTACAATAAATTCATGGGAAAATTTTATTCCCACCAAAAAACATCAGAGTTGAGAGGAAAGATTGCTACTTTCTCTCAGATGGAAGGAGAACCATTCCATGAAGCTTGGGATAGGTTCAAAATTTTTCTCACTCAATGTCCCCATCACAGCTTTCCCCTGCAGTTGCAGAACCAATTCTTTTACGATGGACTTACACAACAATGTCAGTTCATTGTCGACAACGCTGCAAGAGGAGCAATAGGAGAAAAGACTGCCTCAGAGACGTACAACCTCTTTGAGATGTTGGGTGCTAATTCCCAACAGAAAAGCTCCCGAGTGAGAAAAGCTGGAGTTCATGAAATCGACTCCAGTAATGAAGTTCAACAACAACTTGTTCAACTGACGAAGCAAGTTGCCCTTCTCGCTACACAAACCAACACCAATAATGAACAATATGGTTTGTATAGCAACATGGGACATGGTACTGAAGCCTGTCCATATCAAGGAGAAACAACAACTGGACCTGAACAGGTTAATGTGTTGGGAGCATATCAACAGAGACCAAGGTTTGACCCCAATTCAAATACCTATAATCCTGGGTGGAGAAGTCATCCAAATTTCTCTTGGAGGCAAAACAACCCTCCTTTCACTCAAAGCTCAAACCAGCCAGGCCAGCAATTCCACCCACCTATTCCAAGAAGCATTCCCAATAAACCAACCCTGGAGGACAACTTGAATTCTTTTATTCAAGTTTGTAAGGATAACCAATCTAAAACCAATCAACGGTTGGACTCTGTGGAAGCTTCTATCAAAAAGGTGGAAGTTCAAGTAGAACAGTTAGTTGAACATTTGCAAAAACAAAGTAAAGAATAATTTGATAGTCAAATGAATTCAATGAAGAGGAGACATTGAGTTTTTCATTCTGCAATCTCCAAGCAACGTCTTACTAGAAGACGATAAATTTTAGTCCTACATGGGAGGTCACCCATTATTGTATTTTCCTTTGTTTTAGTTTTATTTTGCGTGTAATAAAATTCAAATGAAATAAATTCATTTGTTTCAAAAATTGTGTCCATTCGTTTAAATTTAAAAAAAAAACAAAACAAAAATTTAGGTTCCTTGCACCTTTTTGCTTTAAACCTTTACGTTTTATCAAGTTATAAATATTTCTTAGAGATATCTACTATTGTTTTTTAAGAGAAAAATGTTGATACACAATAGGAGGAGGATCATTTTCAACTACAAACAACCATGGGAGATGCTGAAGATAGGCGGAAAAAGATGAAAGACTATACAATGCCAATCATTGGAAATGTAACTTCCGGCATCCAATTACAAGAGGCTGCAAGGAATTATGAATTGAAAAACATTCATTATTCTTTGTTGCCTTCCTTTTACGGTATCCCTAATGAAGACCCTTTGCATTTCATTCGAGAATTCTATGCTATTGTCCAAACCTTTCCATTACATGCAATTAATGAAGATCAACTTAGGATGAGGTGCTTTCCTTACATCCTCAAAGATAAAGCTTGGTCATGGTTCATTACTCTACAGTCAGGTTCTCTTAAAACTTGGGAGGCAGTCTATGAAATTTTTATGGGTAGATTCTATTCCCATCAAAAGACTGTTGATCTAAGAACAAAGATAGCAAAATTTTCTCAAATGTATGAAGAGCCCTTTCATGAAGCTTGGGAACGATTCAAACTCCTTTTCATTCAATGTCAAAATCATTGCTTTCCATTACAGCTACAAAACCAATTCTTTTATGATGGATTGACACTGCAGAATCAATACATGGTTGATAATGCTGCTGGAGGTACTGTAGGACAAAAAACCGCAGAGGAAACCTATAATCTTTATGAGCTATTGGGTTCTAATTCCCAACAAAGAGGTGGTAGAAGGAAATCAAGAGTCAATGAAGTTGGCTCCGATAATGAGATAACCTTGCAACTTGCTGAATTGACTAAACAAGTGCAACTTCTCACTACCCACCAAATTTCAAATCAAGAGGTGTGTGAAGTGTGTTGTTCAATTGGGCATGGTACTCATAATTGTTCAAATAGTTGTGATTCTAGTGTCGATGCCATAGAGGAAGTCAAATCCTTTCAAAGGTATCATCCAAACACCTATAATCACCCAGCCTACACCCAATATCCAACACTAAGGTCGGATAACAACCACCCTTACCCACCAAGCCAATATTTTAAGCCAACCTTAGAAGATAGCTTGAATGCTTTTATTCAAGTTAGTCGTGACAACCAATTGATGACTAATCAAAGGTTGAACACCATGGAGGCTTCGGTTAAAAATATTGAATCTAAAGTTGGGCAACTGGCTGAACAAATGCAAAAGAAAGAACCAGGAAAGTTGCCCAGTCAACCAGAACAAGCAAAGGATGTAAGAACCCTTCGAAGTGGTAAGGTAGTCAATACCAGTTTACCTTAAATCTCTAACAATCTACCTTGTAGTTCAGGTAACAAAGAAGGTGATATTCTAATCTCGCAAAAAGGAGAAACAAGTGTTAAACTTAACAAGCCTTCTGAAAAACTCATTGGGGGGTCATCTGACACCCCCAACATTCAAAAGACAACAGAACCACACCAGATGCAAGTACCTTTTCCCCACCGGTTAAAAGAATCCAAACAAGTTAAGCAATTCTATGATCTTTTTAATATGCTCTCTAAAGTAAATATCAATTTACCATTATTAGAAGTGATCATGAATGTGCCCTCATATGCCAAGTTTTTCAAAGAGTTGAACACTAAGAAAAGGAGGTATGAACTGAATGAACGAGTAGTAGTATCAGAAATTTCTAGCGCTGTACTTCAGCACAAACTACCCCTAAGTTGAAAGACCCTGGAAGTTTTATTATAAACATAACTATGGGGGATAGGAAGGTTGCTAAAGCAATGCTTGATTTAGGTGCTAGTATAAATTTGATACCCTACTCTATATTCTTACAGCTCAATCTAGGGGATTTAAAACCCACAACTATGTCCCTTTAACTTGTAGATAGATCTTTTAAATATCCAGAGGGAATAGTTGAGGATGTGTTGGTACAAGTAGACAAACTGATAATACCTGTTGACTTTATGGTTCTGGATATGCAAGAAAATCCAGCATTGGACAGAGAGCACACAATATTGCTTGGTAGACTATTTATGGCAACTACTAAAACTATTATTGATGTCCAAGATGGAAATTTGACAATGACAGTCTTAGGAGAGACTGTTCATTTTAAAGTTTTTGATTCTTCACCTTTTCCTTCTATTTCTGCCATCGATGAAATATTCGATGTTGACCCTTTGGATAATCTTGTCCAAAGCACCTTTTTCCAAACCAGAATAGAAGACAAGCTTGAAACTGTTCTTACACTTGAAAAGGTCGAAGAAGATTTAGATGAGGAAATTAAGGGGTACCTTAAACAAATAGACAATGATGAAGTAATGACAAAATCTAGTACACTTTTAAATCTACCCAGTTCTTCATCTAGTAAAGAGGCCAATCCACCTGAACTTGAACTCAAAGACTTACCTGAGCACTTAAAATATGTGTTTTTGTGATAAGGAGAAACTTATCCAGTGATAATTTCTTCAACCTTGACCAAACCACAAGAAAAGGAACTCATCAAAGTGCTTAAACAATTTAAGAAATATATAGGTTGGAGTATAGGGGATATAAGAGGCATTAGTCCAACAATGTGTATGCACAAGATCAACTTGGAGGATGGTGCTAAACCTGTACGGGAGGCCCAAAGAAGACTAAACCCAAATATGCAAGAGGTAGTTAAAAATGAAATTCTTAAATTATTAGAAGAAGGGATTATCTATCCTATTCCGGATAGTAAGTGGGTTAGTCCAGTGCATGTGGTACCAAAGAAATCTGGGATAACAGTTGTTAAAAATGACAAAAGTGAATTAGTGCCCACTAGAATAATCACTGGATGGAGAATGTGTATAGATTTTAGGAAACTAAATTTATATACGAAAAAGGATCACTTTCCTCTTCCATTCATTGATCAAATGTTGGAAAGATTAGGTGGGCACGAATTTTACTGTTTTTTGGATGGATTGTCTGGATATTATCAAGTACCCATAGCACCAGAAGATCAGGAAAAGACCACATTTACATGTCCTTTTGGGACATTTGCTTTTCGCAGAATGTCATTTGGGTTATGTGATGAGCGAAAACCGGCATCGCCGATTCTTGCCAATACTTTGGTTTTAATATTTATAAAACTCTCGTACGTACACGAATCATTTCGAAGAAAATGATAAGTATACTCCCAAGATCGATCTAAGGAAGGAATGTATGTGGTTTTTAATTTATTATTCAAACTTTTAAAAACAAAATTAAATCCTAAACATCCTGTCACGATAGTTTGGTTTTTGTGTTCCTAATCTAATAACATAAAAATAAACATATATACAGATTAATAAATATAATCTAATAACACAAAAATAAACATAGATACAAATTCAATAAATATTTATCTAAAAATAAACATAGATACAGATTCAATAAATATTTATGCAAATTTTATCATTTATATTAGTGAAGTATTTATAGATATAATAACTAAATTAATTATGCTTGCTCATATTATCTAGGTTATTAAAGATATAAATTGATATTTTATTGATTCTCTTTTTTTTATATAAATACCACCTTTGGTGGGGTTAGATATTCTTTGTTAACTAAAAAAATCAATTAACACCTATGGGTGGGGTTGATAACTAATATGCTTAATTAAATTAATTCCTTTTTCTAAGAGATTGAAAATGAACCATTTAAATGCCACCTTTGGTGGGGTTAGACAGTTTAAACTTTATACAAGGTGTCCAAATTAAACATAAGAATTTAATTATCCGAGTACTAACTTTCAAGTTTTAAAACCACTATTGAAAACATGTTGTCAATACATTTTCACATAATAATTCTTATAAAAAAACTTTTGAAATAGAGTTTCACTCTAACTACCAGGCGATTGTACCAACAAATAAAAGAGCAATACTCTAAATTAGACCGGATAACTAAACCTTAAAATCTAATTTTCAGATTTAAGTTTGTAATGAAAAATAATATATTTCTCTCTAACATTCTTAATATAAAATCTTGAATAAAAATAAAATCAATTCATTTTAGAAATTTTTACCTATTTAATATTTCGCAAGCATAACAACGTTATTATTACATCATGATTATAAACAGCCAGCACAGTTAAATTTAATCACAGACAAATTAAATATAACATGTAAGAATAAAGCATAAAAAATAACTGTAAAGAAAATAAAATCCTTAAAGAACTTTGACGCTATTCCCGTTGCTGGAAAACCTCCAAGCGGAATTTGCACTTCCATTTATTGAATTAAAAAGCTAATAAATTACAAAAACATTACAAGTTCCTCTCAAAAAGAGAAGAACTCTAAAACTAAGAGAATTTAACTAAAAACTAAGAAAAAAACTAAGAAAAGCTTAAAAACTAAGAAAGAAACTAAGAAAAGCTTAAAAACTAAGAAAATGAGAGAAAGAAAGAGAAGAGAAGAATGGTTTTGAGGTGTTTTTGAAGTGAAGGGAAGGGGGTATTTATAGGTGAGGATGGAGAGAAAAAGTAGAGAAAAAAATGTTAAAAAAATGTAAAAACGTGGATTAGTGATTGCTGACATCATTTGATGACGTCAGCATGACGGGGGGAGGCTGCACGTGAACAGTACCCGCGCGCGCAGCTTGGCGCAAATGAATAGTACTCGCGCGCGCAGTTCTGCACGGATGAACAGTACCGCGCGCGCAGCTTGGGGCGGAGCTGGGCACTGGAGCGCGGCGGCTGGGCGGCGCAGTGGTGTGATTTTCTCCTTTTTGAAATTTTTGTCTTTTTTGACCCATTTTGTCCATTTTTTCCATATTTGTTGACCTTTCCCCATTTATTTATTAATATATTTGTGATGTATTGCTTCCAGTATTCCTCTTTGAGTCTTTAAGTTGCGTTTTAAAGCCAAAATACCTGAAAAACAATAAAAATACCCGTGATTCCAAAAAGACAAATTTATATAAATATATGATAAAACATATAAATATATATATTTTTAATCAATTAATGTGCATAAAATCATGGTTATTTTAGTACTTTTTGAGCACTCATCACAACCCCCAACCAGCTTCTTGCTAGTCCCTTAGCAAGAGAAGCGATAAAAACTAAAAATTAAACTATCCTAAATCACTTTTGTGGATTGAAACGGTTGCATTTAGCCTATGCAACAAGCCTTTAAACCCCTATGTTGCCCTAGTGGACGAGTTTGAGTCTCGTGAGGGTTTTCAGTAATGATACCCACAAACATTGAACTAAATGTAAAAATTAAAAGAAACTATAAAAACAATCAAATAAAAAACTAAAATTACAACAAAATCAAAAATTAATTTAAGAATAAAAGAAAACAACATATCACAAAAATGTCTCATACTTTTTTAATCTCTTTTAAGATCATAATTAAAATCTCAAGCATAAGTTATTTTAATCTCTTTAAACAATCATGATTTTATTATAATAATTAGTCGAAAATCATTTTCATATTTCATATAAAAAATGTATCAATTTAATTTCACCCAATTTCAGTGTCATGAATCAGAATTCGCTTCGACTCTATTCCTCACAAGTCAATACTCTCAAAACATTGAATCCTATGGGTTCAAACACTCGTACTAATTTATATGCGAAAGAGTTGATGTATAGAAATGAACTAATATGTTCGCATATGTATAAAGAATAAAGGCTCAAAGTGTTATTTTAACATTGATCTCATGAAAGGAATCGAATGTATAAATTATAAAGATATCATATATAAAATTATTTTCCTGCATAAATCAAACTCATTAAGAAAGAATTTCAAGATATATGCTTTTTACAAATGAAGAAATTGCAATGACTTTTTAGGGAATTACTTCCTATATCTTTCTTTTGTAATTAGCATGTACTCACAACTTTGTAGGGAATGTGGGTCATAGTATGTAGATGATACTATATATATTTTTATCTCTCTCTATATATTTTTTTTGAAGATATTTTTTTCAATATATGTATTTTTTTAGAGAGTCAACCCATGTACAGATTGTACATTTTTTTTTATTTTGGTGAGTGATTAATTTTGTGGCTTTTCTGTTTGATCTTGGTTTAGGTAACCCCAGATATGTCTTTTTGTTTTTGTAACAGTCATGCATGAATGAGATATAAGCATATACTATCAATTTCTACTCAAATAGTTTAATCTAAACAAAAATAATAATAAAAAATATATGATACTCTATTAAGATGAGAAAAAATTCATACATTCAATGCTAATACCTATAGAGATCATCTAAAAATTTGAATAAATAAGAAATGTGTTTGGAGTAGAAAAAATATATATTTCACTCTGAATAAAAGAAATTAGGCTCAAATTATATCTCACAAGGGTAGTCTCCACTAAAAAAATTCATAAACATCGATTTTGGGTTTAATATAATTTCCACATTTTATTAAGAAATACTAGTTATGACAAAAACTAACTAATTATCAAAAACAATTACAAAATATTTAATGATATGTTTTCAAAAATTAATCTAACAGTACAAAAGACTTAACTATTTACTTAAATTTGATTTAAAGAAATGATAAATTTTTGTAAGAAAATATTTAATTTTTTTTTAATTTTTTAATTTTTAAATTGTTAAATCTTTTTTTTCTTTTTTTTTTCTAATTAAGCATGGTAACTTTTCACCACCCCCAACCTAGAACTTACATTGTCCTCAATGTAACAACTGTAAATTAAAGATAAAGAGAAAAGAGAAGAAAGATTACCTATTTCCTAAGAATGTGTAAGTAGTAATGGAGAAATACAGGTGCATCCATCATATTCATTATTAAAGTGTATACAAACAGATCGCTGTAAACTTCTAACATCTCAACAAATATTTTTAGTTTTAACAATTTAAAAATTATTAAACTAAAATGAACAATCAAATAACAGAAAATTACCTAAAATGATGGGTTGCCTCCCATCCAACGCTTAGTTTAACGTCTTAGCAAGACGTAACTTGGGGATTGCATTTTAAGTAAACTCAATGTCCCCTCATCATTGAGTCAATCATACCTACAAGTAAGACAAGGTTGTCTACCTATACTGTTTCAAACATGCCCTATTGATTTTTAAATTTTTCTATAAAAAAAACTAAGGGCATGCTTGAGGGTTTTAGATAACCCACATCTAGGTGCAAATCAAATAATTAAGGCATCAAAACACAATTGTACCTAGATCAAACAAAGAAACTAACTCTTGAGATTGTAATTAAAACTTTAAAATTTTGGAGATAGTTTCAGAATTGTTTTTATTTTTTTTATTTTTTTAAGTTAAAATAACATAATCAGTATTAACCAAGAGTGTTCCTAGGAAAGAATGGTGGGGCAAAGGCTCCTTAAAAACCATCCTCCTAGAAAGAACAACGTTCCCAGGAAAGACTAGTGGCACAAAGGCATTCAGGAACTAGTCTCCTATTGGTAAAATTTTTACTTCAAATTTCAAATTTCTAAATTATTTTACTAAAAAAGAAAAAAAAAATTTTATTTTTTTTATTTGTTTTTTATTTTTTTTATTTTTATTTCTTATGAAATTTGAAATTTAATTATTATTTTTTTTATTAAAACAAAAAAATCACAATTATTTACACCAGAAAAATGTTTTTAAAATTTTGATAAATAATTTAAAAACCGTTATTCCTTCCTCGGTAATGGCGCCAAAAACTTGATGAGCGAAAACCAGCATCGCCGATTCTTGCCAATACTTTGGTTTTAATATTTATAAAACTCTCGCAAGTGCACGAATCATTTCGAAGAAAATGATAAGTATACTCCCAAGGTCGATCTAAGGAAGGAATGTATGTGGTTTTTAATTTATTATTCAAACTTTTAAAAACGAAATTAAATTCTAAACATCCTGTCACGATAGTTTGGTTTTTGTGTTCCTAATCTAATAACATAAAAATAAACATATATACAGATTAATAAATATAATCTAATAACATAAAAATAAACATAGATACAAATTCAATAAATATTTATCTAAAAATAAACATAGATACAGATTCAATAAATATTTATGCAAATTTTATCATTTATATTAGTGGAGTATTTATGGATATAATAACTAAATTAATTATGCTTGCTCATATTATCTAGGTTATTAAAGATATAAATTGATATTTTATTGATTCTCTCTTTTTTATATGAATACCACCATTGGTGGGGTTAGATATTCTTTGTTAACAAAACAAATCAATTAAACCATTCTTCTCTTCTCTTTCTTTCTCTCATTTCTTAGTTTTTAAGCTTTTCTTAGTTTCTTTCTTAGTTTTTAGTTAAATTCTCTTAGTTTTAGAGTTCTTCTCTTTTTGAGAGGAACTTGTAATGTTTTTGTAATTTATTAGCTTCTTGATTCAATAAATGGGAGTGCAAATTCCGCTTGGAGGTTTTCCAGCAACGGGAATAGCATCGAAGTTCTGTAAGGATTTTATTTTCTTTACATTTATTTTTTATGCTTTATTCTTACATGTTATATTTAATTTGTCTGTGATTAAATTAAACTCTGCTGGCTGTTTATAATCATGATATAATAATAACGTTATTATGCTTGCAAAATATTAAATAGGTGAAAATTTCTAAAATGAATTGATTTTATTTTTATTTAAGATTTTATATTAAGAATGTTAGAGAGAAATATATTATTTTTCATTACAAACTTAAAACTGAAAATTAGATTTTAAGGTTTAGTTATCCGGTCTAATTTAGAATAGTGCTATTTTATTTGGTTGTACAATCGCCCGGTAGTTAGAGTGAAACTCTATTTCAAAAGTTTTTATAAGAATTATTATGTGAAAATGTATTGACAACATGTTTTCAATAGTGGTTTTAAAACTTGAAAGTTAGTACTCGGATAATTAAATTCTTATGTTTAATTTGGATACCTTGAATAAAGTTTAAACTGTCTAACCCCACCAAAGGTGACATTTAAATGGTTCATTTTCAATCTCTTAGAAAAAGAAATTAATTTAATTAACCAAATTAGTTATCAACCTCACCCATATGTGTTAAATGATTTGTTTAGTTAACAAAGAATATCTAACCCCACCAAAGGTGGTATTCATATAAAAAAGAGAGAATCAATAAAATATCAATTTATATCTTTAATAACCTAGAAAATATGAGCAAGCATAATTAATTTAGTTATTATATCCATAAATACTCCACTATTATAAATGATAAAATTTGCATAAATATTTATTAAATCTGTATATATGTTTATTTTTATGTTATTAGATTATATTTATTGAACATGTATCTATGTTTATTTTTATGTTATTAGATTATATTTATTGAATATTTATCTATGTTTATTTTTATGTTATTAGATTAGAAACACAAAAACCAAACTATCGTGACAGGATGTTTAGGATTTAATTTCGTTTTTAAAAGTTTGAATAATAAATTAAAAACCACATACATTCCTTCCTTAGATCGACCTTGGGAGTATACTTATCATTTTCTTTGAAATGATTCGTGCACTTGCGACAGTTTTATAAACATTAAAACCAATGTATTGGCAAGAATCGGCGATGCCGGTTTTAGCTCATCAACAATGCTACAATAAAGAGTATTTAAGTTTGGTTTTAAAGTCATTTTTTTCTTAAAACTAACTTATAATGAATTTTAACCAGGTATGGAAAACCTACTTAAAATTTAAAGTCGATTCATGTTAAAAATTGACTTCAAATAGACTAAAAATTAAAAATTATTAAAAAAAGAGAAAAAAATAGCATCGGTTGTACACATTAACTGATGCGAATCCAATTATAGCATTGATTGTACATGCCAACCGATGCTACATACCAAATGTAGCATCGGTACTACACATCAATCGACATGTCACGAGTAGCATCGATTCTACATGTCAACTGATGATACACGTGGTTTACAATTGTTGGTGTTTAGAATTGATGCTATATGCCATATGTAGCATCGGTTGACACATAGAAAAGATACTACATGTCTTCTTTTCCTTTTTCTTCTTCCTCACCCTCGAAATTTGATACTTTTTGCTATTATCTCCTCATTTTCTATCCAATTATGCATTTACCTCTGAACTCTTTTGTCCATTTCTAGCCAATTCTGACCACCATTTTTAGTATCATAAATTGGGATTTTTTCCTCTCCACTTTGCGGTCTAGATCCACCATTTTTTAAGCATAACACTCAATTTTTTCTTACCAATTTTCTTTAACTTTTTCACCAACCAAACACCCTTTTATATATTGTACTCATTTTCTACTCTACTAATAATCAATATTCGATCACATATAGCATAAAAAAACAAAATCTACTTCACAATGTTTAAATAATAATACAAATAATTGAAAAATTAAATATAATTAATTACTTAATAATTAAATTTATTACAAAAACAATAATTTATATACAATGCATATATATATTTAACTTAAATTACAAATAAAATGATGTCGTCAAAGTGTTATGGATTTTGTGATATTCCCACTTTATTTCAAGGAGAGCAAGTTTGATTGGCTTAGAATCATGACCATAGTGACAAGGAAATTGGGAAAAATAATCTGGTCCATATAATAATTCATTTCCTTACATACATAAGCACATTAACATCCATTAAACAAGCAGTCTGAACTTCATAGACATATGAATGGAGAAATTAAAGAATTATAAATATTACAATAGTGTTGTATTCAAGATCATCATATTCTTCTCTTGATGTTATAATTTGAACAAACTTTTATGTCCATTTTTCTTTTAAATCATCAAAAATATGCATATCATAGCCCTACTTATTCCAACCAAAGAAATATATGTAATTAAATTCAAAATAAGAATGTAATATCATGAATTCACAAAAAATCACTTATATATGTTAAAAGATTAGTAAAAAAGATCACCACATCGACATCCAAGTAATATAATACATTACTACAAGAACGGGCTTTAACGTCGGTTCACTGAACCAACTTTACGTTATGTGACTTAAAATGTAAATTCGGTTCACATGATGATTAAATAATAATACAAATAATTAAAAATTTAAATATAATTAATTACTTGATAATTAAATTTATTACAAAAACAAATAATGTATATACAATACATATATATAGTTAACTTAAATTACGAATAAAATAATGTCGACAAAGTGTAATTGGATTGTGCGAGCAAACTTGGTTGGCTTAGAATCACCAGCATTGTGACAAGGAAACTGGACAAAAAACACCGGGTTCATATACAAATTCATTCCCCTACATACATGAGCACGTAAAGATCTACCAAAAAAATAGTCTAAACTTCAGAGACATACAAATGGAGAAATTAAATCATTATAAATACTACCATAAAAATGATATTACCATAGTGACATCTGAGTGACATAACCCTTCCAACTCATATTAGCACTTTATTAATCATTTGTCTATAAATATGAAGTTATTTGGAATCTCTGCTGGTATTTTTTAATGCTATAATGAGCTCTAAATATGAAATCAAGTGTAACTCATATTTTGTTACTTGGCTTGTATTAGTTTTGGTGCCCTTAAATGTATGGAAATTTTTTGTAATACCTTCATGGGCATCAAAACTTATACAAGTCAAGTAACAAAATATGAGTTACACCTGACTTTATATTATAGCTCATTATAGCATTAAAAATATCAACATAGATTCCAGATAACTTCATATTTATAGACAAATGATTAATAAAGTGGTACCATGATGTTGTCATAAGGAAAGTAGGTAGGAGAGATGAGATGAATTTGGGCCAAAAATAGGTCCATCAAACAATGCATTCCCCTAAATACATGACCACATAACCATCAATCAAACAAGGAACTTCAGACACAGGAATAGAGAAATTAAATCATTAAAAAAATTACCGTTACATTGTCATATGCTATTCAAGATCATCATAATCTTCTCCTAATTCGTCTTGTGATGATATAATTTGAACCATGTGTTCTGCCCATTCCTCTCGTAAATCATCAAAAAATTGTTGGTCGTATACCGTCTTGTTCAAACCAAAGAACTACATATATTTAAAATCAAAATAAGAATATAATTTCATGTATTTACAAAATAAAACTCAAATATGTTAAAAAAAGTATTGTATATCGGTAAAAGATATTACCACATCAACAATTGGAATTTTGATATTTGTGATGATTTCGCTAATAAACTTCATGACATAATAATCACACATGACTCCATTATTTTGTTGTGGAACCTACAAAAAACAAATGTACATGATTTTCCATATTCGAACATCTTTATTATTCAATTGTAAAATTAATAAAATTATTAATATTCGATTGTACATATCATAACTTTTGTCCATATAAGCTTATGAGATTTTTTGAGGGCAATGCCCCTAAACTTGTTCCACAACTTCCATGCCCTATCAAGGTTTAAAATAGTTTTTTTTATTAAATATTACAAAAAATAATAGAAGAAACCAATAGCTAGCTATAACTCTTACATTTAAACAACTTCTTTTTGTATCTTTACTCAATTCTATGGAAGTTGAGTCACAATACCAAGCATGATTATTGAACAGATCGAGGATTACCAACATCCAATGATCTTGGCCTTATTCAAACCTTAGTGGCCAAGGGATTATTAACTTTTTGATTTCTGTTAAGCGTTAATGTCCATCACATAATTTTTTAGCTCTAATGCTAACATCCTTCTCTTGATATTGATTGACATATGAAGAATCATAGAACATTGCTAAATGTGATGAGTGATTATGTTGAAGTCGATAATAACACGTCCTATATAAAAGAGGATTTCAATAAGTAATTAGATAATATAAATATAATTATATATGTTCTACATAAATGAAAGAAAATTATAGATTGAGGACTCACCTTGTCTACACTTGAATTATACTTAAATCGATCATTTGATATTCAAATAGTTTTGATATGCACTCGATTGATATATAAGTTTGGCCGAGGTCTACACCAGAAATTTCTATAGGAAGTGGCACAGTCCATCCATCATTTATGCTAGATACCCTCGCAACAATAGTCATCAAAGCGCCTAGATTTCTACTAAAGTTTAAAGTATAATCACAGCTATACTTTTTCCAAGGCTTATTCTTGAATGACTTGGTGCATGATGATTGGCCACTAGGCATAGATTTAACACGAGATGCTTACTTTGTCTCTCTTAAATATGCCGCATTTAAGTGTTTTGATATAATAGACTAAAAAAAGTATTATGTATGTTAGTAACAATAAAAGATATAATAAAATAATAGTAGTAAACAAGTGTTATCTTTTAAGTTAAAAAATATTACCACGTCAAAATTTAGAACAACTTGAATCGACAGCCTAGCCATATACTGTCCAACCGCCTCTTAGATTATGGTAGCATCAGAAGGAACATGTAGTGGACAATCATGAAGAAATTATTGATCAATTACTATTCTCCAATGATTAGGTAAATATTGATTATGAATCATCCGATCATCACTTAATTGTTGTACTATTCCAATAGCGACAAAGTCCGTTGACGAAGGATGTTTCAACAAACATTTCATATTCTATAAAAAAATTGAAGTGTTATATATAAAAAATAAAACATATAATAAGAAATAAAAATAATAGAATATATACACCATAAATTAAAATCTTACCACATATGATTCATCAAATAGAGGAGGACTCCTATGTGGGGTAGCTATTGGATGTACATTCTCACCAAAACGTTCATCGTGGTTTGATTAATGGTAAGAATTCATAGATTGCATTGGAGAAAATGGACCACTACTTGATTGCATATGCATTCCTGGCATATAGGGAGGACCAATAGGATGATTATATCACATACTAGATATAGTTTGAGTGCAATGAGATTGCATGTGTTCCATGCCTGGCATGGATGGTTGCATGCTTGGCCAATATGGCATGCCCTGGTAGTAGAATGATGGCATGCCTGACATGTGTTATGATTGATATTCTTTTAGTGGAAATCTCACTTAACATTGAGGCCTTAATGAAGTTGAGTTCTTCTTCAATTTTAGTATACTCTTCCTTACTGACCGTCTGAGGCTTTTGTTTTGGAATGTTAAAATACTCCATATAACCATCATATTGGCTACCTACCCTAACATGACCAGGATGGTCGCGTCCGAATGCATGATATAGAGCATCTTTCCCAGGCTCTTCGATTATTTCACCACTGGATATTTATTCTTGAACAACTCTCTACAAATAATAAAGCTCACAAACATATCATGCATTATTACATCAATTACTAAAAATCTTTAAGAATTTGTATCAAACGAAATTAATAACCAATTTATTTATTTGTTCTTCTCCTTGCTTTGACATTGGTCTTGACTTTTTCATTTTGGAAGTTTTTGTTTCTATGTATGATTCAGTTCGGGAAACCGGTCAACCCAATTCAGCTTCCTACATAAATTATGAAAAAATTATTAACCATGACATGAAATTAAATTGAGGAAAATAAATATAAAAATATTTATAAATTAACACAAATTAATAATACCATTTTATATCTAACTTCAGGATTTAAAGACCTTCCAGTACAGTTAGGAAGAATGTTATGCATTTGTATATTCTGATGTTCTTGCCTAATAATTTGAAATTCATCCTTCCAAATTTCGATTGTTTGGATAAAATCATATTGAAACAATTTTAGTACATAACGAATTCTAGTAACAAATCTTTGTGGGAATGATATCTTACTTAATCACTTCTACTTGTGACTGATGCTTATTTTCGCAAGTGTGCGAATCGTTCAAGTAATAAAGTGTACAAAAAGTACGGATATCGAACCCACAAGGAATGGCGTTACTAAGTACCGAAATTGACTAACCCTAATTTTATTTGAAAACCGAATTGTTGAAATTGTTTTAAAAGCAAATTAACATAAAACTAAACGCAAATAACAAAATTTAATGTTGTTCACAAATGATTAAAAACGCTAAGGCATTTGATTTCGCTAAATCAATTCAATCCGATTTCAAGTCATGTTATATGAGATTCAAAGCTAAAAGTGATGGTTGAAAAACCCAAACTTATCTAATACTCTCTCTCAAGTTATATTAGAATTACTTATCTATGAAAACCAACTATATTTCTATGAAGATTTAATCACAAATAAGCACATTACGATTTATGGAATTTCTAGAATAACCACATACATCATGCATTAGGTGTCAAACTCGAATTCAACATACGGTATTTATCACAAGAAGCATTCATTACACATCTCCTCTCGGTCTCAATATAATGCAACAAATCATCTAAATCTTGATCAGAAATTTAAAAGCATTAAGCATGGAAATAAATACTCAACTTGAAAACAATGAATTCATATAACGATAACACAAGAAATCAGATTTCCTTGATTTAACTACATCATAGCCTTAGCAAAAATGAATTAGTTCATAATGAAATTAAGAACAAACATATTCTCAATTGAATCCATGAACAAAAAAATCTGAATAAACTGCAGAAAATAAAGCTAAGGAGAAGAGATGAAGAACTCTTGAAGATGAAGACTTGGTAGCAACAATGGTGATGATCCTTCAAGCTTCTCCAACCTTTCTCTCCAAAATTTCCTTTTCTCCTCCAAAAATAACTTAGATCTGCTCTCTCTGCCATCCCCCTCTTTCTCCATCATATTGTATATATAGATCTAGGGTTTGGGGGGCAATTTTGGAACAAAACAACAAAAAAATCTGTTTTTGGACGAAACTCGCCGGCGGCGACATTATTCTCACCGCGGCGAGATTTCTGGAAAATTAAATTTTGGGTTTTTGGATTTTGGCCGGCGGCCAAAATAATGTGGCCGGCGGCGAGATACTTTGGCCGGCGGCCAACATAATGTGGCCGGCGGCTAGATGCTTTGGCCGGCGGCGAGAATTATTTGGCCGGCGGCGAGATTAGTTTACCAAAATTTGTGCTCTCGGGAAGATTTTTGCCAAGATTTTAGCCGGCGGCGAGATTACTTTGGCCGACGGCGAGAATACTTTGGCCGGCGGCGAGATTCACTTGGCCAAAATCCGTGCTCCCTGCATGATTTTCAACATTTTCTCCGTAAGGTTTTCGCCGGCGGCGAAATTCCAAATTTTGAAATTTTGTTCTCTTTTTATTTTCATTCAATCCCGATCATTGTACTTTGTCCCTAACTTCTCCAAAATCATGATTTTACCTGAAATTGCACTTTAAACACGAAATACCCGTGAAATGACATTTGTGGATTAAATAATCAAATAAACACAATTTTCACACAAATATCAACATTTAAATCATAACAAAAATGCAATAACTTAGCTCTTATCAACAACCCCCAACCAGCTTCTTGCTAGTCTCTAGCAAGAAAAGCGATTTATGAATAATTTAAAAGGAGACATTAAAGGAAAAATTCAAAGGAAATTTATTCTATTTACAACATTGCATTAAGCATTTGCAATAAGCCTTTAAACCCCTAGGCGGCCCTAGTAGGACGAGTTGTAGTCTCGTGAGGGCTTCCAGTGACGATACCCACAAACATCATACCTATAACTATCCTAACTTAAAACAATAAAATCACATAACAAATAATTTGCACAAATGTCTCAAAAATTGTAAATAACACCCAACATATAGAATAATTAAATGTCACCTAAGCTTTAAGAAATCTCAAATGCCAATTTCACTTTTGTTTTTGACTCTTAAACATCCATCAAACCACAAACCAATAGCCATAATGCACAGATAATATTATGCATAACATCCACAAACAAAAAGGTGACATCTCAAACTCCATAGGCTCACTTTTCAAACCTCTCTCCACTAATGAAGGAAAAATACACCACTTCGGATCAATAGGACTTTATGAGGCTTGTAATGTTAGGCTTAGGTATTTGGTTAAGAAAGAATGGGAAGTGTCAAAATACAAATAATAGCACTTATTAGATTAAAAACAACCAATTAAGTAAAAGAGTAACACCATTTAACCCAAATTGTTTGTTCCGATCATAACTCATTTTTCCAAAGATAAACCAACTTCTTCCTCAAAATTTTTTTTTTCATCTCAGTATATCAATCACTAACACTCTTTTATTTACTAGAGTGTGAAGGCCCTTTTTTTTTTTTTTTTACTCAATTGCTCTTGAAAAGCCAACAACTTTCTTCCAATATATGTGGATTTTTTTTTTTGCATCCTTACTCCAATTTCTCTTGAAAAGACATAACCCCCAACCAATTTCTCCCAATATATGTGGAAGATTTCTCCAATTCCTCTTGAAAAGTTTGTGTTCAAAATTAAGTGCTCTTAACAAATAAGGTAGGAATTATATATATATATATATATATATATATATATATATATATATTTTTGGCTCAATAGAAGGTAGGTTATATAAGGCAACAAGAAAGAAAATTAAGGCTAACAATATATTTAAATAGGCTCAAAGAGGTAACTAGTGATATAAGGATAACAAGGTAGGCTTAAAATGGCACAATCGATCCAAAAATGGCCTACATCATATCCTAAACAGTGCAATTCCAAATTATTTCGCCTCAAGAGGTTTTCAAATGAGTTCTAGAGTTTGTTGAGATCACAAAAATATTCATGAAAAATTCGCACATAAGACTTCTCTAAGCATTTAGACTAATCAACCAAATCATACCACATACCAAAAGAGTTGCCAACTAGGTAAAATCAACATTTGAAATTCTTTTTAAACCGAAGAAAAATTTTATGTCTTCTAACAGCTACTTGTTATCACAATCACATTATTATCATCAACGTGCAAATTAAAATAAGTAAAATGCAAATAAAATAAAATAAAAATAAAAATAGAAATAAGACAATAAACAAATAAAAGAAATTAAATCAAAATGTAGAAAAATAAATGGAAAATCAAAATTAAACACAAATAAAAACACAAACAAAACTAATTAAAAATGAAAGGGATAAAAGATTTACCGTTTACCGCACCCCCAACCAAAACCTTACATTGTCCTCAATGTAAGAAAGGGAAGAGAGATCTCCTTTCCGCCGGCGGTGAAACTGCCCTCGCCGGTGGTGAACGTAAGAATTTTTTTTTTTTTTAGATAGGATGGCATTGGGTTTAGCTCAATCTTGTTGGCTCCATTCTTTACCAATGAGGTTGGAGTTTCATTTGTTCCCAACTCCTTAAATGTTCCCTCACTGCATAAATATTCATTAGGTGCTGCCAGTAATCCAGAACATTGTCTCGTCCCCTCATCTTCCTCCTCAATTGTTGTAGATTTCACAAGGCCAGCTTCTAGTGGTAGCAATGGAGTTATCTCCTCTAAAGTTTCCGAGATTAACCCGTCAAGAGTGTTAGTTTGAAAACAAGAATGTACATCACTTGGAGATTTTATTTCTTCAAAAACATCAAAAGTTACTTGTTCATCTTGCACCCGTAGAATGAGCTTTCCTTGCTGAACATCAATCAATGTTCTTCCAGTTGCAAGGAACGGTCTCCCCAATATCAACGGTATCTCTCTATCTTCCTCCATGTCAAGCACCACGAAATCTACAGGGAAAATAAACTTGCCGACTTTAATTAAAACATCCTCAATTACCCCTAGAGGATATTTCACCGATCGATCCGCTAATTGTAAAGATATTGAAGTGGGCTTCACTTCTCCCAGGCCTAGTTTCCTGAAAACAGAAAGTGGCATCAAATTAATGCTTGCTCCTAAATCACATAGGACTTTATCAAAATTGCAACTTCCTATAGTACAAGGTATAGTAAAACTCCCTAGGTCTTTCAATTTCTGTGGCAGTTTTCTTTGAAGAACTGCACTGCACTCCTCATTCAGCATGACAGTTTCATTATCTCCCAGCCTCCTCTTCTTTGATAGGATTTCCTTCATGAATTTTGCATATTTGGGCATTTGTTCCAACATCTCTGCAAAAGGAATGTTAATATGCAATTTCTTAAAAATATCCAGAAATTTATCAAATTGATTATCAAGCTTTTTCTTATTCAATCTTTGAGGATATGGGATAGGAGGCTCATATTTTGCATATGGGGAAGGTTGAATATCTTGGGATCTTGATGGCTTTTCTTTAGATTCTTCCATCTTTTTCTCCGATTTCTTCTGATTCTCAAGTTCTTTTCCACTTCTCAATGTGATAGCCTTTACATGCTCTGTGGGATTTATGGTGTCACTAGGCAGCGATCCTTGAGTCCTTTCTGCAATCTGCTTTGAAAGCTGCCCTAGTTGGTTTTGGATGTCCCTGTTGATTGCCTTTTGATTTCTGAAATTTGCTCTTATTTCCTCAATGAACTTTCCTAAAATTTCTTCCAAATTTTTTTGTTTTTTCTCTTGGGGTTGGTAGGAAGATGATGACGGTTTGAATCCCCCTTGATTATTTCCCCATGACAAATTTGGATGATTTCTCCAACCTGGATTATAGGTGTTCGAATATGGGTTATGTTGAGGTTTTTGAAAATTTGAAACATAATTTGCTTGCTCAGCATTTGGTGAAGCAAATGGATTTCCAACTTGGCACTCGATACTAGCATGATTTCCACCACATAAATCACATTGTGCAGTTGGTTTGGATTCGAATTTGGAAGACAAAGAATCCATCTTTCTTGAAAGAACAGCAACTTGAGCCGACAAAGCATTCACTGAATCAATTTCATGCACTGCTGCTGGCCTTTTTGCAATTACCCGCTCTGAATTCCACTGATTGTTGTTTTCTGCCATAATCTCTAACAACTCATGAGCATCCTCCGGTGTTTTTCCATTTAAAGACCCTCCAGCTGCAGCATCAATCATTGCCCGATAGTTTGAAACCAATCCATTATAAAATGTAGACACTTGCAACCAAATCGGTATACCATGATGTGGGCACTTCCTCAACATTTCTTTGAATCTTTCCCAAGCTTCATACAACGATTCTTGGTCATACTGTGTAAAAGATGTGATTTCATTCCTCAATTTTACCGTCTTAGCAGGAGGAAAGAACTTAGACAAGAATTTCTGAACCAACTCATTCCATGTTGTAATTGATCCCGGTGGTAATGAGTTTAGCCACTCCTTGGCTTTATCCCTAAGTGAAAAAGGAAAAACCCTCAATCTTATAGCATCTTCAGACACACCATTTATTTTGTAAAGATCACACACCTCCAGAAAGTAAGCAATATGTGCATTTGGATCATCCTTTGACATTCCCCCAAACTGATTTGTTTGAACCATTTGGATAAAGGATGGTTTTATCTCAATGTTATTGGCTTGAATAGTTGACCTCCTTATACCCGAAGTAGTCCCAGCAACATTAGGCGCAGCATAATCCCTCAAAGCTCTACGATTTCCACCTCCTTCAACAAATGGTGGATCCATGGCTGATTGTCTATTAGGAGCTGAAGTTGAACGTCTTCTCTCTCGGTTTAGACGCCTATATGTTCTATCAATCTCGTGATCAAATGGAAGTAGGTTAAGGCTTCTTGTACGTCTCATACAAAAATCCTACAACTAGAAAATCAACTAACACAAAAACAACACAAAGTTACTTTTTTTTATGGATAAATAAAATAAAACAGCAAAATAAAAAAATTAAAAATGAAAGAAATATAAAGAAAATTAACTTCAAATTAAAACTAAGATTAGGTAGTATCGATATTAATAAAATCAAACCATTCCCCGGCAACGGTGCCAAAAACTTGATGCTTATTTTCGCAAGTGTACGAATCGTTCAAGTAATAAAGTGTACAAAAAGTACGGATATCGAACCCACAAGGAATGGCGTTACTAAGTACCGAAATTGACTAACCCTAATTTTATTTGAAAACCGAATTGTTGAAATTGTTTTAAAAGAAAATTAACATAAAACTAAACCCAAATAACAAAATTTAATGTTGTTCACAAATGATTAAAAACGCTAAGGCATTTGATTTCGCTAAATCAATTCAATCCGATTTCAAGTCATGTTATATGAGATTCAAAGCTAAAAGTGATGGTTGAAAAACCCAAACTTATCTAATACTCTCTCTCAAGTTATATTAGAATTACTTATCTATGAAAACCAACTATATTTCTATGAAGATTTAATCACAAATAAGCACATTACGATTTATGGAATTTCTAGAATAACCACATACATCATGCATTAGGTGTCAAACTCGAATTCAACATACGGTATTTATCACAAGAAGCATTCATTACACATCTCCTCTCGGTCTCAATATAATGCAACAAATCATCTAAATCTTGATCAGAAATTTAAAAGCATTAAGCATGGAAATAAATACTCAACTTGAAAACAATGAATTCATATAACGATAACACAAGAAATCAGATTTCCTTGATTTAACTACATCATAGCCTTAGCAAAAATGAATTAGTTCATAACGAAATTAAGAACAAACATATTCTCAATTGAATCCATGAACAAAAAAATCTGAATAAACTGCAGAAAATAAAGCTAAGGAGAAGAGATGAAGAACTCTTGAAGATGAAGACTTGGTAGCAACAATGGTGATGATCCTTCAAGCTTCTCCAACCTTTCTCTCCAAAATTTCCTTTTCTCCTCCAAAAATAACTTAGATCTGCTCTCTCTGCCATCCCCCTCTTTCTCCATCATATTGTATATATAGATCTAGGGTTTGGGGGGCAATTTTGGAACAAAACAACAAAAAAATCTGTTTTTGGACGAAACTCGCCGGTGGCGACATTATTCTCGCCGCGGCGAGATTTCTGGAAAATTAAATTTTGGGTTTTTGGATTTTGGCCGGCGGCCAAAATAATGTGGCCAGCGGCTAGATGCTTTGGCCGGCGGCGAGAATTATTTGGCCGGCGGCGAGATTAGTTTACCAAAATTTGTGCTATCGGGAAGATTTTTGCCAAGACTTTAGCCGGCGGCGAGATTACTTTGGCCGGCGGCGAGAATACTTTGGCCGGCGGCGAGATTCACTTGGCCAAAATCCGTGCTCCCTCCATGATTTGCAACATTTTCTCCGTAAGGTTTTCGCCGGCGGCGATATTCCAAATTTTGAAATTTTGTTCTCTTTTTATTTTCATTCAATCCCGATCATTGTACTTTGTCCCTAACTTCTCCAAAATCATGATTTTACCTGAAATTGAACTTTAAACACGAAATACCCGTGAAATGACATTTGTGGATTAAATAATCAAATAAACACAATTTTCACACAAATATCAACATTTAAATCATAACAAAAATGCAATAATTTATCTCTTATCAGTGACCGTGTATAATTGCATGTTTATGTTCTCTTAAAGAGACAATACGTCTCCCTATAGCCTTATAGAGCATAAATGTTTAGAGGAAAATATAGGGAATAACAAAAAACAATAGAAAGCAGGTAGTAGGGATTTCCACGCCACTACATGCGTGTCAGAGCATCTTCCTAACGATTTTAGTGGTCCTTCCTAACGAGTTGGGGTGGTCCCCTTCTACTACCGAGTGTTTTCATGGCTCTTGGTTGATGCCACATGCCTGAGCCTCTTCTCTACATGTAAGCTTGCCCATCGGTGCGTAGCTTCGTGCACTCTCCCCTTAGCTCACGCAGTTTAGTGTATTCAGTACCTATCACATAACCATCTCATCTGCATAATCCTTTACTTTATTAACTCTGAGAGACTTGGTGAAGAACCTGAACTGTTCTTGCCTCACTTAGTATTCAACATCAAACACAACCACAGGTCCAAAAGTGGGAACATTGAACCTATACATCTCATGTTAGCTAAGACTAGTCTCAGTGGCTTTAAAAAAAAGTTGAAACCTCCAAGCGGAATTTGCACTCCCATTTATTGAATCAAAAAGCTAATAAATTACAAAAACATAACTAGTTCTTCCCAAAAAGGGAAGAACTCTAAAACTAAGAAAAACTAATTAAGAAAAGCTAAAAACTAAGAAAAACTAAAAAAAAACTAAAAATCAAAGAAAAGAGAGAAAGAAAGAGAGAGAAGTGTGTTTTGAGGTGTGTTTAGAAGTGAAGAGAAGAAAGGGTATTTATAGGTGAAGATGGGGAGAAAAAGTGGGTTAAAAAATGTTAAAAAAATTGTGAAAACGCGGAGTGCAATTGCTGAGGTCATTGATGACGTTAGCATGACGTCATAGGGGCGGTTGCGCGCAAAAATGGGGCAAAATGGGCATCGGCGCGCGCGGAGGGCAGCTGGGCGCGCACGGAAGGAAGGGCAACGTGCGCGGAACTGGGACTGGGCCCGCGTGAATTGGCGCGGACGTGAGGTGCTGCACGCGCGGGGCTCAGCACGGCTGGGCGGTGCGGTGGCGCGATTTTCTCCTTTTTGACATTTTTGACATTTTTGACCCATTTTGTCCAATTTTTCCATATTTTTTGACCTTTCCCCATTTATTTATTAATATATTTGTGATGTATTGCTTCCAGTATTCCTCTTTTAGTCTTTAAGTTACGTTTTAAGCCAAAATACCTGAAAAACAATAAAAATACCCGTGATTCTGAAAAAGACAAATTTATATAAATATATGATACAACATATAAATATATATTTTTAATCAATTAATGTGCATAAAATCATGGTAATTTTAGTGCTTTTTGAGCACTCATCAGGTGTATATTCTTTTTAGAGGTGAGGATCATGACAAATATATTGTTTAACATCATTGAAGAGTTTCGTCATTTTTTTCCATATGATATTAGGTGGAAGGATGGTGGAAAATATCCAAAGGGCTTGATTGGAGGTGCTACTATAACTAGTTGTTACTTTAATTTCTCTTTAAGAAGATATGACTCTAAACATTTGTCATCAAATCTGAATGGCATATCTTTTTACAATAGATTGCACAAGGGTTTGGAAACATTGGAAAAATCTTTATGAATCTTTAGTAAAAGCCCACACGTTGAAGAAACCTTCTAAATCTCCTTACACTAGTGCATGGTGATAACTTCTCAATTAATTATATCATAGCTCTATCCATCTCAATACCTTTAGATGATACCTTGTGACACACAATAATACCCTCACTACTATAATAAAAGGGTATTTAAGTCAGGATTTAAAGTTATTTTTTTTTTCCTAAAATCAACTTATAACAAATTTTAAGTGGGTTCTATATGTCAACAAACTTAAAATATTACAAAAAATAAAATTGTAGCATCAGTTGACACATAGAACCAATGATACATGTAGGATTTTAAGTTGATTATATATCTCAACCAATGCGTAAATGGTAGTGTCGGTCTTATGTGTTAATCGATGCTACAAGTAGGATTTTAAGTCTATTCTATTTGACAACCAACGCAAGCCACGTGTAGCATTGGTTGACTCGTTGAACTAACTTCAATCCTACATGTATGTGTCACTCGATGTAACTATTTTATTTTTCTCCAATTTTTGAAGTCAGTTGGCATATAGAAACGATGCTACACGTAGGATTTTAAGTTGGTTCTACGGGTCAACCAACCTGAGCCATGTGTAGCATCAGTTGACACGTAGAACCAACTTCAAATCCTACATGTAGTGTTAATTCTATGTGCCAACTGATGGTACCTTTTTATTTTCTTATCTTCTTCTCTCCCTCATTTATCGATAGTGCTAGCTCGTGTTTCCCTTTTCCCTTACAAAGAAAGATCATTTGTTATCTCTATTTTCTTTCTCCTTTTCTGACCACTTCCGACCACTTCCGACCACCATTTCTGGCACCATGAGTTTGGGTTTTTTACTCTCCAATTTCTCTTCTAGATCCACTATTTTTTTTAGCATAATACTCAAAATTTTGATATGCATTTTCCTTTACTTTCTTACTTACTAAACACTGTTTTCTTCATTTCCTTCAACTTGTCACTTCATTTACTTTTGTAAGTATTTCTATGAATTATTTTACAATTCTTATTCATATTTTTTATTTTAATGAATATTATGTGTTATTAATTATTTGTGTATATTTTGTGTTATGTAAGTTGTATATCTTTTATTGAAGCTTAGAAGAGAAGAAGGTATTTTTTATTTGTTTATTTATTTTAATAATATTATGTTATGTTTTTGATATATATTAATTAATTTAAACTTATTTACATGTATATTAAATATATATATATATATATATATAATGTATAATGAGTTTATTAATATTTATTATTATTACGTACATGCATTTATATATGTATATAAATTATTATATATTATTAATATTATTATTGTTAATGTTATAATGAATTTATTAATTGTTTGAAATTTATGTATTTATTTTTATATGATGTTTTGATGGATATTCAAATAGTTTATGACTTCATATACAATAATATCTTAAATATATTGGTGATTAATACAATTATATTTTATTGGATACATATTTATTATGTTTAATGTCATCGATAAAATAATGGACAAATCATGGATGTCAAAATGTAGAATTAAGTAGGATTATATTTCTAGAGTTGAAACTTTCTTGGAATTTGCCCGTAGAAATAGTAATAATAAAATTATTATGATCCGATTCCCATATGTTAAATGTAAAAATATAATGTTGAAGATGTTGAAAAGTATAAGATATAGAAAATCATTTATCTAAGTATCTTTTGTTCAATAATTAATTATATATATTATATATTTTTGTATTATATCTCCTCTAAAATGTGTTCTTTTATAGAATCGTTTAATGTCCCCGATAATTGGATAAACAAGTATTTTAAGATTGCAAATAAGGCATGAAAAGAATATAAAACTTTCAAATTGGATAGAAATTAATGATATGTTTCCATACTTGGAACCATTTACTAAATATTAAATCCTTGAATAAACGAGGAGAAGAAAAACTCAATAAGTTGGTTAATAGTGTAACTTGATGTAGTAATGTATGATATTATATTTTATTACTTTATTATTTCTAGGGAATAGTTCAAGAAAAAATAAACATGGGTGAAATAATCAAACAACTAGGGAAAGATGAGATAAATTATGCATTTGGATGCAAGAATCCGGGTCATTTGTGGGAGTAGTCACTAGCAAGCCAAGTACAGGAAAACCACTGAGAATTATCATAACTTCAAGGGTAGTTGTTATGTTGCCACAAGGACATACAAAAGTATAATTTTCTGGGCACCAAATCTCAACCGACCCAAGTAAAAAATTAGAGTTATACTTGACTTCATAATTAGAGCTCATTATAGCATTAAAAATACAAGCTTATTTCCAGATAGCTTCATATTTTATAGGCAAAAGATTAATACAATGCTAGTAAGATTTTGAAGGGATGAGGTTATTGTTATATCACTATAGTGTTGATGTGATAATCTCTTTTACTAATATACTCTTTTAACATATATAAGTTATTTTTGTGAATTCATGATAATACATTCTTATTATGAATTTAAATACAAGTAGTTCTTTGGTTGGAGCAAATTAGGTTATGATATAAAATATTTTGATGATTTAAGAGAAAAATGGGTAGAACATATGTTTGAAATTATAAGATCATAAAAAGAATATGATGATATTGAATATCATAGGTATATTATAATATTTAATGATATTATAATTAAGTAATATATATATATATATATATATATATATATATATATGTATGTATGTATTGTATATAAATTATTTTGTGTTATAAATTTAATTCTTAAGTGACTAATTAATATTTAATTTTTCAATCAACAGAATGTATTTAAAAACTCTTTTAAATAATTTTTTTTTTTGGTATTAAGTGATCAAAAAACATGTAGTGAGGCTAGCAAAAAACCAACGAAAAATGTTCTTCCTATGAACCAACTTAAAATTTAAAGTCGGTTGACACGTAGGATCGATTTCAAATTTATAGTCAGTTAACACATAGGATCAACTTAAAATTTAAAGTGGGTTCATAGGTAGAACCGACTTTAAATTTTAAGTCCCCCCGTTTTAAGTTGGTTCCATGAACCCATATAAAATCTTCTCTAAGTTGGTTAATAACCAACTTAAAAGGTCATTTTTGTAGTAGTGCCTCATACACTATGAAGTGACATTTTGCCTAATTTAATAAGAGATTGGTTTCTTCATATCTTTGTAACACTAGAAACAGATAGTGTAAATATTCATAAAATGTATTCCCAAAGATCGATAAATCATCCATAAAGGTCTCCTAAAAGCAAAAGTTCCATATGGACATATGAAGGTGGTCTTTTCTTGTTCTTCGGGGTGCCATGGAAATCTAACTATAGCCAAAATATCAATCTAATAGGAAAAAGAAGGAATTCTTGGCTAATTTGTGAAGCATTTGATCAATAAATGGGAAAGAAAATGGTCCTTTCTTATAGCTTTATTCACCTTACAAAAATTCATATATACTCTCCATCCTATGATTCTTCTTGTGGGTATTTATTCATTTGACTCATTTTCCACAATATTAATTCCTCTTTTTTTGTACACATTTAACTAGGCTTACCCATTCACTACTAGATATTGGGTAGGTGATGCCCATGTCCAACCATCGAACAATTTATTTTTCACCACCTCTTTCATAATAGGGTTTAAATGGAGTTGTGCATTCCTAGTGAGCTCAGCACTATCCTCTAACAAAATATTCATACATATGAATGGCCATATTCCTTTGATTTTGGCAATAGACCAATCCATAGCGCTTTTGAATTCATTGAGAACCTTTAGTAGTGACTCTTCTTGCTCCATAGTTGGAATAATAGAGAATATGACTGGAAATGTCTCTTTCTCATCCAAATATACATAACATAGATGATTGGGTAAAGATTTGAGCTCTAACTTGGGTGGTTCCTCTATGGTTGGTTTGAGCCTAGACCTTATTTGAAGACAATCTACAAGTACATTAGATAAACACATAGGGGGCGTAGCCTTCATATATTTAATATAGTCATCAATATCTACTAGCATCATAGATTCTACAGTTTCATAATTAAAATAAGTTGAATTTTTTCCATTGAATTTATTTCATTGTTCATAACATCATGTGTCAAAGTCTCAAGTGTTTGTGGTTCAACCAATTTAGTTTAATTACCATCATGAATATATGTGCCTAAGTGATTGTCATGGTGTTCAATAGCATGTGTCTTTATATAATTAACAAGCATATATTCTAAAGCATCACTAGAGCACATGTTATGAAGTACATCGTTGGCTAGTTTATCAGTAACATTTACCTTAAAGCAATCACTAGTATTATGAGTATCAAGAAATTTAATTTCTTTAAATACATTAAATATTACCTATTCATCCTACACTCTTATTATAATCTCATATTTTTGTACATTAATAAGTACTCTTCTTGTTGCTAAGAATGGACTACCAAGTGTGATAGGAATGTCGTCGTGCTCCATCATGTCTAGTATATTAGAATCTGCCAGAAAGATGAACTTGTCTACTTTAATTAACACATCTTCTAACAAATCCCAGGGTTTCTTAATTGACCTATCTACCATTTACAATGACACTAAATGGGTTTCACTTTACCAATCCCAATCTCTTGAAAACTAATAGTTGCATAAGGTTAATGCTTCCATCTAAGTCATATAATGCCTAGCCAAAATGTATATTCCTAATTCTGCAAAAGATGTCAAATCTACCTGGATCATTAAGTTTTTGAGGTAGTTTTATCTCAAGGATGGAATTATAACCTTCAGCTAAGGCTATTATTTCATTTCTCTAAGCCTTTTTTTCTTAGAGAGGATGTCCTTTATGAATTTCATATATGAAGGAATATTAGGTGCATGTGAAAATGGTATGTTTATGTGCAACTTCTTGAAGCCATCCAAGAATTTTGAAAACTGATTGTATAAAAATTCCTTTTAGAGTCATTGAAGGAAGGGAATAGTGGTTTGTAGAGGTTACTCTTCTTTGGGTGAATCGTTTCTTTTTTAGTATTCTCTTTGTCCACTTTTTCCTCCTCCTTTTTAGTTTCTTCCTTCTTTTCTAAAGTTTTATCACTCCTCAAGGCTATTGTTTTATAATGCTCTTTACCTTTTCCTTTTGGATTAACTTTTGTATTTCTTGGAAGGTTACCATGATATCTTTGACTTATAGTTTGGGTGAGTTACCCTATTTCAATCTCCAAGTTTTAAATAGGAGCCCCATGAGTGGACTTTATATGATCCATTTTTTATTTAGTGAATGGATAAAGTCTTTCATAATTCCTATTAAAGCACTTGTGTTTTCCTCACCAGATTGCTTCTCATACTAAGCTTGTGATTATTATGATTGTTGAAAACCAAGTGGTGAGAAGGGTTGACAATTGAATTGATTACAATCTTCATTATTGTTATTGTTCAACAAGAAATTTGAGTGGTTTCTCCAACCTAGGTTGTATGTGTTTGAGTATCGGTTTTCTTGGTAGTTTTGATTATTGATGTAGTTTACTACTTTAAAGGTTCCTACATGAATCAGTAGAATGAAGTCCTTTGCAATAATCACACACCATGAATACACTTTGTACCATATTTACCATCACACTACCATCATCTAACTTCTTAGTTAAACCTAACAGTATAGAATCTATTTAAGCATGTAATATAGCTATTATGTCTACATCTATTGCTCTAGCCACTCTCCTAGGGTTAAGCCTCTTCATAGGCCAGTGGTAATTATTAGATTCCATCTCATCAAATAGTGAAAAGCTTATTCTTCAGGTTTACTCCTTAAAGCTCCTCTACCTATAACATTATTTATAGTCCTTGTCTTGCCCATTTATCCATTTTAAAAGGTTTGCACATGGTAACCGTGTAGGAAGAACATGGTATGGGCATCTTCTTAATAGCTCTTTATAGTGTTTCCAAGCTTCATAAAGTGATTCCCCTTCAAATTGATGAAAATAAGTGATGTAGTTTCTAAGCTTAATTGTCTTTGAAGGTGGTAAGTACTTTGATAAAATATTTGAGCCAATTGGTCCCATATATTGACTGATAGTAGGTAGCTATTATAATCATGCCTTAGTTTTGTCTCTTAGAGAGAAAGGAAACAATTGAAGGCAAATTACATCATCTAATACACCATTCATCTTGAATGTGTCATATATTTTCTAAAATGAAGCCAAGTGAAGATTCGGATCATCATTGATCAACCCTTTAAACTAATTTACTTGTACCATTTAAAAGACTCTTGGCTTAAGTTTGAAGTTATTAGCAAAGATGCCTATTCTATTGATAAATTATTAGGCACCATTTACTTGTGGGAGTTTAAAATCCCTTAAAGGTTTAGGAACCATAATATCTCGGGGATCCCCTTGTTATGCCATAACTCCTAATTGATCTTGTGCTAACCATTCCCTTTTTAAACAAGTAATTAAAGTTCTCTATATTTTTGTATTAAAAGGAACAAGTTAACCTGGGCACACAATAGAAACAATAAAAAAAATTAAAAGATCCAAACTAGTAAAATAATAAACATTATTGATATCTACTATAAGTACTGAATTCTCTAACCACGGTGCCAAAAACTTTATCAACATGATATATTCTACAAGTATACGGGTTATGCAAGTACTATAATATACTTAAGTATGGTATCGATCCCACAAGGAGTTGTATAACTTATAATCGAGTACCAATATAATTATTATGAATACTATCTGGACAATAAAAAATTATAAAAACCAAAAAAATAAATGAAAAAAAAAATTAAATCGCAAGACTCAACAACTACAAAGATATGTGAGAAAATGATGTAGGAATCTTTAATCTCCTAATTTCATAACATGTGAATCACTAGAATTCCCTCCAATATAATGGTAGTCAATTATATGATCAATTCCATATAACCTAACATACATTCCTCTCTTAAGTACACTAATCACCATATAGTAATTAATCTAATTACACTCCCATGTCAATAGGATTGCATACTCATTAAGTTTATCCATCATATATCACACACATAAGAGTCATACATCTTTGCCTAGAAAATATGATTGTTATTTAATCAAGATAAGCAATTAACTAATTCTCTCAAATCTATTTAATTGCCTTTATAGATCAATTATTGACTGAACAATTAATAGCATAAAAATTAGATTAAATACTATAATTGAACTACAATAAAAATTAGGGTAAAATATTAGATCATCATATGTAGAAAATTTGGTTCATAAGACCCCTAGATTCCTAAATTATCTAGACATAATTATATTCTTAAAGCTCAGATTTTTCATAACGAAATGTAATAGAATTGATAGGAAAAGAAGAAGAGATACACTAAAGCTCTAGATTTGTAGCACTAATCTTCTATTGAATCCTTCACAAAGGTGTGTCTACTTTAAACCCCTCTTGATCCTTTTCTCTTCTTTTCTCTTCTTGGTAGCTGCTAGGTTTTGTAATCTTAATTTTGTATTTTTTTGACCTCCTTATGGTTCTTTAAATAATTTGAAGTTGATCCTCATTAGATTAGGATTCATATTACTTTGATCGAAGAGCTGAGGTTGAAAATTGGGATTTAATTCCAAGCTGATGTGTTTTAATCTTTATCACTCCATCTATCTAGCCTATTCTCTATCAATTAATTAATGACCCCTCGAAGGGTTAAGGTTAAAAGTTGTGATCAATCCAGTTCCTAGTCGATTGATTGACCCTATAATTCTGTATTTGCCCTCATTTTTGCCTTTTTTTTATTTGTTTGATATATGTTTATGTATATTATCATATTAAATTCAAATTAAGCTTTTTCATGAAAATTTTAAAAAATGACAAGGCAAATAAGTGGTTTAAAAGTTAATAAATAACTCCATATTTATAGAGCTATCACACCCCTAAGATTTAACTCTTTTCTTGCCATCAAACAAAACCAAGTCTATCTAGCTAAAAAGATATAGGCAACACATTCATAAATATATATCTTTTAATACATACATTTTTAGTAAAACATTGTGGATTTCTTATAAGGTTGTTAATACTTCAATCAAATATTTTCTTTCCATTGTTGATGATTGTTCACGGTTTACATAACTGTTCATACTTCAGTCTAAAGATCAAACTATTAATGAATTCTTACAATTTAAGAAAATGATTGAGTGTCAATTTGATAAGCATATAAAATCCATTAAGTATAATGATGGTTCTAAATTCAAGCCTTTAGGTGTTTCTCTTATTAAAGAAGGCATTTTACATAGGCGAGCGTTTCCATCGTCACATTTTATAATGTGGGTTAGTTGTCTTATATCCTTCTAAAATGAAAATGTACTATTGGCCTTGTGCAATGAGTATAGATACTTGTTTGCTCAACATACTTCCAACTAAGATTTTTTCTAGTTTGTCACCTTTTTGAGACTCACTTTATTAAATTTCCTTACTATGGCTTGTTAAAAGTGTTTGGCAATGAAGGTTTTCCCTGTTGAAGGGCTTATAATAAGCTTGAATCTTGATCTATCTCTTATGTATTCTTGGGTTATAGCATAAATCAAAAGGGATTTTTGTGTTTAAATCACGATGATGGTAAAATTACCGTTAGTACATATGTTATCTTTAATGATAAAAAATTTTCCCTTTTCCAAATTGCCTGACATGTCATCTAATCCTTCTATATTATCTCATTCTAGTATTTATTCACCACCATCTATACTTGGGTCATCTACAATTTGTTGCTTCCTCTAAAGTGCTTACATGTACTTCTGTTGATTATTCCTCTAATAAGTCTCACACTTTTGCCTCCCATCTTATCTCCAACCTCTGGGTCTTATCATGTATCTTCTATTATAATTGAGTCTTTATCTATTAGATATATATCTATCTATTCCTCCAATACATATAGTATTTATGTAGCGTAATGGAATGAATTATTTTTATACTTTGAACCCTTTGTTTGTCCAATTCATATTCAACCATCTCCATTTGACGAGTTGTCTCTTTTAGTTGATTTTCCTTTTGAGTCATTTTATTGTTCTTTACCTAGTGTAATTACTCATCCTAGATCACCAGATCTAAAAATGGTCTCCTTAAACCAAGACTACTTAGGAATATTTCCTATTAAGTTGTTTACTGATTGTTTCCTTGATAAATATAAAGCCAGGTTTATTGAAAGGGGGTTTCTCCAAGAGTATGGGGTCAGCTATGTGATGATTGCTCAAAAAAGTACCAAAATTACCATGATTTTATGCACGTTAATTGATTAAAATGATATATATTTATATGATTTTATCATATATTTAAATAAATCTATATTTCTGGAATCATAGGTATTTTTATCATTTTTCAGGTATTTTCGCTTAAAAAAGTAACTTAAAGACTCGAAGAAAAATATCAGAGGCAATACATCACAAATATATTCATAAAGTAATTGAGGAAAAGTAAAAAAAAGATGGAAAAATTGGAGAAAATGGGTCAAAAATTTCAAAAAGGTGGACATCGCACCCAGCTGTTCCAAGCACAATGCCCAATCCACGCGCGCTTACGCCCATCAGCACCCAGTCCACGCACGCCTCTAATCCATTCTACGTGCGACGTCATCATCACCTACTATGCATTTCCTCCATTTTTAATCATTTTTTCACCCACTATTTCTTTCTTTTCTCACCTATAAATACCCTAATTCTCTACACCTCAAAACATCTAAAAAACACCTAAAAACACATCTTCTCTCTTTCTTTCTCTCCATTTCTTAGTTTTTAGTTTTTTCTTAGTTAGTTTTTCTTAGTTTTATAGTTCTTCTCTTTTTGAGAAGAACTAATTATGTTTTTGTAATTTATTTGCTTTTTGATTTAATAAATAGAAGTGCAAATTCCGTTTAGAGGTTTTCCAGCAATAGGAATAACATCAAAGTACTGTAAGGATTTTATATTCTTTACAGTTATTTTTTATGCTTTATTCTTACATGTTATATTTAATGTATATGTGATTAAATTTAACTTTGCTCGCTGTTTGTAAACATGATATAATAATAACGTTGTTATGTTTGCAAAATATTAAATAAGTAAAAATCTATAAAATGAATTGATTTTGTTTTTATTCAAGATTTTATGTTAAGAATGTTAGAGAAAAATATATTATTTTTAATTACAAACTTAAATCTAAAAATTAGATTTTAAGGTTTAGTTATCTCGTCTGATTTAGAGTAGTTGCTATTTTATTTGTTGGTACAATCGCTCGGCAGTTAGAGTGAAGCTCTATTTCAAACGTTTTTATAAGAATTATTATCTGAAATTTGTTTTCTTAATGAGTTTGATTTATGCATGAAAATAATTTTATATATGATATCTTTATAATTTATACATTCTATTCCTTTCATATGATCAACGTCAAAATAACACTTTGAGCCTTTGTTCTTTATACATATGTGAACATATTAGTTCATTTCTATACATCAACTATTTCACATATAAATTAGTATGAGTGCTTGAACCCATAGGATTCAGTGTTTCGAGAGTATTGACTAGTGAGGAATAGAGTCGAAGCGAATTCGGATTCTAGACCCTGAAATTGGGTGAAATTAAATTGATACATTTTTATATGAAATATGAAAATGATTTTCGACAAATTATTATAATAAATCATGATTGTTTAAGAAGATTAAAATAAACTATGCTTTAGATTTTAATTATGATCTTAAAGGAGATTAAAAGTATAAGACATTTTTGTGTTATGTTTCATGTTGTTTTCTTTTATTCTTAAAAGTTAATTTTTGATTTTGATTTTGTTGAAGTTTTAGTTTTTAAGTTGTTGTTTTTATTATTTCTTTTCATTTTTACATTTAGTTCAATGTTTATGGGTATCATTACTAAAAACTCTCACGAGACTCAAACTAGTCCACAAGGGAAACCTAGGGGTTTAAAGGATTGTTGCATAGGCTAATGCAACTGTATTAATCCACCGAAGTGATTTAGGATAGTTTAATTTTTAGTTTTTATCGCTTCTCTTGCTAAGGGATTAGCAAGAATTTGTTTGGGGGTTTGATCGATGAGTGCTCAAAAAGTACTAAAATTATCATGATTTTATCATATATTTATATAAATCTATCTTTTCGGAATCACAGGTATTTATATTATTTTTCAGGTATTTTAACTTAAAAAAGTAACTTAAAGACTCCAGGAGAAATACTAGAGGCAATACATCACAAATATATTCATAAAATAAATGAGAAAAAGTCAATAAATATGGAAACATTGGACAAAATGGGCCAAAAGGGTTAAAAATGTAAAAAAGGAGGAAATCACGCCAGCACAACGCCCAGCCCGTGCATGCATATGCCCATCAGCACCCAGTCCGCGCGTTCTTGTGCCCATAAACACCCAATCCATGCGCGATTCTGCTCCATTCCGCGTGCGCCGCCGCGCCCCAACTATCAGCTGACGTCAATTGACATCATCATTACCTACTACGTGTTTCCTCCATTTTTAATCACTTTCCACCCATTTTTCTTCCTTTCCTCACCTATAAATACCCTCATTCTCTACACCTCAAAACACCTAAAATACACCTAAAAATACATCTTCTCTCTTTCTTTCTCTCCATTTCTTAGTTTTAGAGTTCTTCTCTTTTTGAGAAGAACTAATTATGTTCTTGTAATTTATTTTCTTTTTTATTCAATAAATGGAAGTGCAAATTCTATTTCGAGATTTTCCAACAATAGAAATAACATCAAAGTACTGTAAGGATTTTATTTTCTTTACAGTTATATTTTATGCTTTATTCTTACATGTTATATTTAATTTGTCTGTGATTAAATTTAATTTTGTTGGTTGTTTGTAAACATGATATAATAATAATGTTGTTATACTTGCACAATATTAAATAGGTAAAAATCTCTAAAATGAATTGATTTTGTTTTTATTCAAGATTTTATATTAAGAATGTTAGAGAGAAATATATTATTTTTCATTATAAACTTAAATCTAAAAATTAGATTTTAAGGTTTACTTATCCCATCTATTTAGAGTAGTTCTCTTTTATTTGTTGGTACAATCATCTCGTAGTTAGAGTGAAACTCTATTTCAAAAGTTTTTATAAGAATTATCATCTGAAAATGTATTGATAACATATTTTCAGTAGTATTTTTAAAACTTGAAAATTAGTACTCGGATAATTAAATTCTTAGGTTTAATTTGGACACCTTTAATAAAGTTTAAACTGTCTAACCCGACCGAAGGTTGTATTTAAATGGTTCATTTTCAATCTCTTGGAAAATGAATTAATTTAATTAACCAAATTAGTTATCAACCCCACCCATAGGTGTTAATTGATTTGTTTGGTTAACAAAGAATATCTAACCCCACCAAAAGTGATATTCATATAAAAAAGAGAGAATTAATAAATATCAATTTATATCTTTAATAACCTAAATAATATGAGCAAGCATAGTTAACTTAGTTATTATATCCATAAATACTCCAATATTATAAATGATAAAATTTGCATAAATATTTATTGAATCTGTCTTTATATTTATTTTTATATTAGTAGATTAGAAACACAAAAAAACCCAAAATATCGTGATAGGATGTTTAGGATTTAATTTCATTTTTAAAAGTTTCAATCATAAATTAAAAACCATATATATTCCTTCCTTAGATAGACCTTGGGAGTATACTTATAACTTTCTACGAAATGATTCGTGCACTTGCGAGAGTTTTATAAATATAAAACCAAAGTATTGGCAGGATCGGCGATGCCGGTTTTGTTCATCACTATGCAGACACCATTAGCATTGTAGTTGAAACGACTACTATTAGAGTTATTTTAACTCTTTCTCTATATAAAGGTTGGATAGTGCACTAGGTTGATATAAATAATGCATTTTTGTATGGTATTTTATTGGAAGATGTCTATATATCACATCCCCTTGGTTTTGAAAATGGAGATAAGTCATTAGTTTTGCAAACTGGAAAAGGTTCTTTATGGCCTTAATTAGGCTTGAAAGTCCTAGTATGAAAAACTCTATGGTTCCATGTTGAAGGTTGGGCTAGTGGCAAAAAGATCATATAACTCTCTTTTACTTCAGATTAACTATAGATCATATCAAGTGGTTTTAATTAAGTTGATGATATTATTGTCACATGATCTGATCTTACTTAAATTGATGCTCTTATTCACGATCTAAATCTTGAGTTTCTGTTAGGGTTATTTTGTAGAATTTTGCAAAAGAGAACGAGAACTACAAGAAAAAAAGAGACCTAGGAAAAAAAGGGATAATTAGGTTAATTTCTTCTTAACTTTATTCCAATTATTAGGGATATATATAGCCTTACATTTGTGTGATTAAATGGAAGAAACATGCTAAGGAAATGGCTCCAAAAATGCTAACCAACTCTGACATCTAACCATTTTCTTAGCGCCTTCCTATGCTCAATTGCGCCCACTATGTGCTGCATGTGCGCCAGTTGATACGCACGAGTTTTCCTGATTTGATTCTTCATGTAAAATTTCTCCCTCTCTTTTAGAATCCTTGTGCACAAGGATGAATTTAGGGTAGGACTTGGAAAAACGCCATTCATTCTCCCAAGTAGCTGCCTCGGTTGGAGCTCCCACCCATTTGACCAAAATTTTAGGTTTTGGTCGATATCTACCCTTCTGAATCACTCGATGCTCTAGGATAGCTTCAAGTTGTGGCTTGATTGTGGAGTGTTCTGAGATGGCAGGAAACTAGGAAATGGTAGGGTTATGGGTTCCAACGTCCTTCTTTAACATGCTGACATGAAACACATCGTGTATCTGAGAGTTTAGAGGCAGAGCAAGTCTATAGGCTATTGGGCCAATTTGCTCAATAACTTCATAGGTTTCAAATAAGCATGGAGCAAGCTTTATGGAAGAGCTTAAAGTGATAGAGGTCTATCGATAGGATTTTAGTTTCAAGTAGACATATTCCCCTACGAGGAAGGAAAGCTCTCTTCTATGTTGATTGTCTTGACACCTCATGCGGTTTTGAGGTTGCATAATGTTTTTACACAACTCTCATATGATGGTATCTTGATCATGCAGATACTCGTCTATAGTGGGAACCTTAGAGGTACCTAGTATGTAAGCCACCAATTGGGGGAAGGAATCCCATAAACTACTTCAAATGGTGTACATTTGGTGGAGGAGTGTAGAGATGTATTATAGCTAAACTCAGCCCATGGTAGCCACCCAACCCATTGTTTTGGTTGATCATTAGCAAAGCAACACAAATACTATTCCAAGGTTTTGTTAATCGCCTTAGTCTGACCATCAGTTTGTGGATGGTAATTAGAGCTCATGCTCAATTGAGTACCATGTAGTTTAAACAATTCTTGCCAGAATGAGCTAATAAAACCCTTGTCCCGGTCACTAACTATCGAAGTTGGCATGCCATGAAACCTTACCACATTGGCAAAAAATACCTTAGCTACCATAAGTGCAGTAAAAGGATGTTTCATAGCTACAAAGTGGGCATACTTTGTCAACATGTCGACCACTACTAAAATGAATGTGTTTCCTTTGGAGGGGTAACCCTTCTATGAAATCCCTTGAGATCATAGTTCACATTTGGGTAGGAATAGGAAAGGGTTGTAACAACCCGACTAGCTTCATGAAATCCACCTTACACCATTGGCATACTTCACACTCACTCAGGAATTCTTTTATCTTTTGGTGCGTGCCAGGCCAATAAAAGTTTTCTTAATTCTGGATAGGGTTTTTTAGAAACCAAAATTTCCTCCAATGGGTGACGAATGATAATTCCTCAATATTTTAGGTATTAAGGATGATGTAGAGCTAAGGTATACCTTGTTCCCTTTGAACCAAACTATCTCTCGTTGGCATATTTGAAGACCTCCTATAGATGAGCCTTTTCCTCTCAGTCTCCCATAAAAATCATCCTAAGGGACTTTTTGTTGGAGGATGGGCCACCATTCTGACTAGGACTGGGAGATAGCTAGGAATTGGAATTTTTTTATCCTGGATAAAGAATCATCCCCTTGGTTCTCAATTCCCATTTTGTATTCAATCTCATAGTTATAGCCTATGAGTTTAGGCTGCCACGTGCCTATGCTAGGGTGGTGATTCTTTGCTCCAATAAATATTTAAGGCTTATTTGATTAGTACGTCGGTGAAGTGCCTTCCTAACAAATAAGAATGACATATACTAATAACCTTTAACATAGCCAACATTTCCTTTTCATAGGTGGATAGTGCTAGAGCTGATGCTTTGAGGGTAGTACTAAAGTAAGCCACTAGCTTATTTTCCTGGCTAAGAATGGCCCCCAGACCAATGCCACTGGCATCATACTCAACCACAAATCGTTGTGAGAAATCAGGAAACCGTTGGATAAAAGGTGAGGTGAGGGATCTCTTTAGCTATTGGAAGGCTTTTGCAGTTGCTTAATTTAAATGGAACCCATCTTTACCCAGTAGTTTAGTTAGAGGTACAGTCATTCCTCCAAAATTTTGAATGAACTTTCTGTAGTAACCTATTAACCCTAGAAAACCTCTCACGTCTTTTGCTGAGGTTAGTGTGGACCATTCCATGATAGCTCGAATCTTGGTTGGATCCACTAAACCCCCTTGTTTTGAAATAAGGTGTCCTAAGTATTCCACATGTGCTACACCTAACTGACATTTAGACTCTTTAGCAAATAAGCTGTGAGCAGTTAACAATTGTAAGATAGATTGTAAATGTGAGATGTGATCCTTCCATGAGCTGGAATACACCAGTATGTAATCAAAGAAAACTAAGACAAACTTCCCGAGGAATGGTCTGAATATGTCATTCATAAAACTTTGGAAAGTAGTTGGGGCATTTGTTAGTCAAAATGAATTACCAAAAACTCAAAGTGGCCTTTATGAGTTCTGAATGCTATTTTATGGGTGTCATCTTTATGAACCCTCTTCTCATGATAACCTGATCTTAGGTCCAGCTTGGAGTAAACCTTGGTGCCATGAAGTTCATCTAACAGCTCATCAGTGACAAGTATAGGATACTTATCTTTGATAGTCATGGAGTTCAACGCTTGGTAGTCGACTAAAAACCTCCAAGTTCCATTAGCCTTCTTAAAAAGCAACACTAGTAAAGAGTAAGGACTATTACTTGGCTTTATCAGTTGAGACTTTAAGAGTTCTTTTACCATCTTTTCTATCTCATTTTTTTAATAATGTGCAAAAAATTATTGTCTCTTTAGGAGAACATAAAAATGTGTAAATATACACGATCACAAGTAATAAAATTGATAAGTAAAATATCGTTCCCACGGAGATTTGTTACTACAGTTTGTTAAGTACTAAAATTATTTCACTCTCATTTTATCCAAACAAATGAAAATTGATGGAATTTTAACAAACTAATTTTTGTAAACAATAAATAAGAAAATTATAAGATTGCAGTTTCACTAAATTAATCCACTCGAATCATATTATTTTATTTTGATTTATATTTTTTTATAAATTTAATTTGTCAACCAAGAACTCCTAATTTTATCCATATATCTCTTTTCAACTCCATATAGACATATCTCGCGAAAATAATTCACTATATTCCTATGAGAATTAAATTCATCAAGATTCATTTCATTCAAAGTTCTCAAATGACCACGCGTACAACAAAGGTATATTTCTATCATTTATATATATATGTTATTCTATCCATGAGCAATTACACAAAAATGCCTTTTTCAAGTTTATTTAAGTGTCACAAAAATGTCTTTCTCAAGTTGATTTATGTGTCACAAATCAATTGATTAATCTTCCAATCAATCAAAAGCATTAAGCACAAATAGAATAAACAAATTAAAAATCTCATAAATCATTAAAAAATAATTTATTCAATCTTCAAAAATTGAGCTACAACGCAACTCTAGAAAAAGTTAAATTACTTCATAACAAAAATTAAAATTACAATATGCAAATATTAAAGCATTTAAGGAATATTAGATGACGAACAACAAAAGAAAATTATATTTGTTTCTCCTTTCTAATTTCTACTATGCGCAAAACACAATATAAGGCAAAAATGGCTTCTGTCTGTTCTATAGTCCTCTATCTAACTAACTCTTATTTTATCACAATAATCATCTATTTATAGCTCAAGCTCTAAAAAATAAATTAGAATATATATATATATTTTACAATCATGCGTGTAAAAGTGGGGGACATCGAAAATATTATTTTAAGACACGCGTAGGAGAAATACAAAACCAGTTGGAAAGTGCGGTTATTCTGCGTTTTCATTTTTTTAAAAACTCATGCCATGTGTTGGCATCTGATTCGCTGATTTGATGAACCACATCGCATAGGAAATAAGTGTGCTTCTCTATGCGCGACAGCTTGATTTCAATCATGTGGAGCGTAGGGCCAACACATGAATCTGGACCATTCAAATTTGATCCAACTGCGAGTGATGAGATGCACCTCGGAAGAATGTTTTGCATAGAAGACACATGGGTCCCACCTTGCACGTCGTCTACATGCTAGGTAGGCCCCACTCTGGGCGCTGTGCAACATGCAAACACGTGGTCCTCTTTTCCTGCGTAGAAAAAAAAGTTTATATAATTGCATTTTAGCCCTCAAATTTAATTGAAATTAACTTTTAAACTTTTGATATTTGCAATTCAGCCCTCTTTTAATTTAAATTATATTTTCAACTTTTATTATTTGCAATTAAGTCCTTTTTTCAATTTAAATTCTTTAATTTTCTTTAAAAATATATTCCTTAAAAACTAATAATAAATATTAATTTATTAAATTAAAATTAACTAAAAACATTAGAATATAGCAATTATAATTAATAAATTGGAAAAAATAACTGTAAAACGTACAATTATTAGTAGGGTTTTACATTCACTGGTCTCGAGCTTGGTTGCAAGGGAATTCTATGATCCTACAACCATATAGGAGGTAAGCAAGTGGATGAGTCAAATATCTTAGGGAATTCATCCAATAGTTTCCTTATTTCAGGATGATAGGTCTGAGGAGAATTCTTGTTGTTGTCAGTGAGTCTTATTTGGAGGACAATCCTATACCCTGTAGACTATTGCCTTTCTTGTTGTTTAGGGAAGACATATTGGCTTTTCGCAACCCTTGGAGAGTATAGGAGTTTCATTCTATGTGGAAGCTCAAGGTAAGCTTCTTGTAATCCATCTAGATAGGCTCTAGAGTCTCCAACCACTAAAAACCCCTAACACTAGTTGGCAAGCTGCCACTGGTACAACATTGTAGTTAATCATTACTAGACAGCCTTGAATATTGAGAGTGATATTGCAGCATTGACCCACACATTGTAATTTCTCATGGTTGGCTACCATTACTTCTAATCTCTTACTTTTTTCTATAGGCAGGTTGAATTGAGAGACTATGTCTTGATCTGTAAAGTTATGGGTACTACCTCCATCTATTAGTACTAATATACTTTTATTTTTTAGTTTCCCATAACATGTATGGTTTGAGGATGTTCAATACCTGATATAGCATGGTGGGAGATTTTAGGTAACAGTTCGGGGAGGTCTTCCTCTAGTGTGAGCTTTTCACATTCAACTACATCCTTTTGGTTCCAATCTTCCATCATAAACAACTGTGGTCAAGTGCAGCAATAACCAACCATAAAATTTTCTTCACAGTAGTAGCATAATCCCTTCTCTCATCTTTCTCGTGCCTCTTGGCTAGTCAACTTTCTAAAGCTTATTGGTTGAGTTGTATTAACATGCTAAGCAGGTCCTTGTCCTAGTAGCCCCACTATAGTGTTGACTGCTTATTTAGGTGGAGCTATTTGAAATGGGTAATGAGTGTTTGTTGTAGATTTCTTCTGTAAGGTGTTACTTTCCTCAATCAATCTAGCTACCCTAATAGCACCAAGTAGTGTTTTTGGATGTTTGATTTTGACGTCGATTCGAATGTCATCCCTTAGCCTGGTGATGAAACATCCTATGAGAAATTCCTCTAGTAATCCATCCACACAACGAGATAGCGTTTCAAAGGATTCTTGGTAAGTGGCCACGTTCGTGGTATGCTTAAGATGTGATATGGTTTCTGAAGGATCCTCATAGTCAGTGGGTCTAAATCTCAATTGAGCAACCTTAGTGAACTCCTCCCAAGTGAGTGGTTCATTGAAATTTGTGTGCCACCGGTGCCATTGCAATGCAATGCCCTCCAAATGGAAGGAGGCTAGCTGCACTCGTTGGCCTTGAGCAATGTTCGTAAATTCAAAGTATTACTTAGCCTTATAAATCCACCTAGTAGGATCTTCTTCGGTAAACCTTGGAAATGGTAACTTTGGGTAGTGGATTTTCATTAGTTGATCGAGAGGTGTGGTGGTGTGAATGTATAGTTTCATCTCGGTCAAAAGGATTGTCTTATGATGGGTTTCAAGTAGCGTGCAGGGCTTGCACCTCCATAAGTAGGGTTTGCATGGTACTTTTGAATCGGTTGAATTCAATTTCATGGCGTGCTAGAGTCTCCAAGACATCGTTATGGAACTCAACATACGATTTACCTCAAGTATCCATACCGATCACCGGCTTTGATACCACTGTTAAGGTTATTTGGCAGAATTCTGCAGAAGAGAACGAGAGAGACAAGAGAGAAAAGAGAGTTAGGAAATAAGGGGATAATTAGGTTAATTTCTTCTTGACTTTATTCCAATAATTAGGGGCACATATAGCCGTACATTTGTGTGATTAAATGGAAGAAAAATACTAAGTATATGGCTCCAAAAATGCTAACCAACTCTGACACCTAACCATTTTCTGAGTGGTTCCTTTGCCCCGTTCTGCGCCTTCTTACGCTCAGTTGTGCCTACTATGTGCTGCATATGCATCATTTGCTATGTGCGACTTTTCCTGATTCAATTCTTCATGTAACAATTTTCTTTAAAGTATCAAGGAATGCTTCAATACTTTTTAGGCGTGGAAGTTCTTTATAGTTTAGATTATATGCACATATTTGAGCATAAATATGTTCTTGACTTACTTAAAGGTACTAGTTTAACCTATAAAAAACCAATGAGCATCCCTATGTGCTAGGCAAGTCACTTTTTAATTTATTGGTCTAAATAAATATGAAACTTATTTATATTTATATGTACTAAATAAGATAATTAATTTTAAAAAAATACTGATTTATTTTGGTATTTTTAAAGGTTTATTAAAGCTTTTATAATTTTATTAGTCTATAATTTTCGTAAATTTTTTGAATAATTTCATTGATAACAAAAATATGGAAAATAACAAAAATAACACTCTTAAAATTTGTAACCATCAAAATAACGCCTTTAAATCTTATAACCATAAAAATAGTACTCTTAAAACTTGTAACTACAAAATAGAACCCTTAAAACTTGTAACCACAAATATAACACTCATTATGTCCACCTCATATATTTTCATTATTAAAAAAATATTTGGCACACAATTTTACTTTGAATGCCATCCAATTGGATGTTGATCAAATTGAACTATGATCATGTATATATGTTCAATATTGAACATTCTCCAATTAAAAAGAGTTCAACATTATTGGGATGATATTTTGTTATAATAAGTTTTAGGGATATTATATTTTGTAATTTTCCAACAATTAATTATCCAGTTACCACAAATCTCTTTAGGGCTTCATTTCCCTTATATAGCTTTTGTCTCAATGAAAATGCCATACTCATCAATACCACTTTCTTAAATAAATTAATAAGTATTAAAATTAATTGCAATTTTTAAATAAAATTTACTCACGTGCAACACACGGTTCTTGGCTAGTGTAATAAAAAGAGAATTTTTTTATAAAAATAATAAATTTCATTAATTTATTAAAATTAAAGATACATGAAAAATTAAAACACATAATTAAATATAATAGATAAAGAAACTACAACATATGCATCATATTGGATCTTTTTTGTTTTAGTACGGACAATATTTGCCTGTGGTATGGTGTTTTTTTAAGTTGTACTACAAGTTCTTGTTCGTATTTTCTAACCCAAATTCACATATTTTTTAATGTTATGAAAATATTTTAACACATGAGAGTAATAAAATAAGTATAAATATCTAAAATTCAATAACTAAAAATATGTATCAATTATCACTTTTTTAAATTTTTCCACATTATTTGTTAGTTCTTGAATAAAGTCAATACCCATTTCCTACTTTTTCTTACATTTTAATAGAGGTATAACTGAGTTATTAATCAATCTAACTCTTAATCAACATTTAATATGACAATTATAATTAATTAATTTATTGCATTATAATTAAAAATAATAATAAATAAATTAGATGAAATTGATATCATTAATAATTTTTAATTTAAACATTTAGTTGCAATTGTAATAAAAATTACAATTGTTATTTTAATTAAAAATTATCAATTTCATACTAACTTTATAATCTAAAAAAAACTAAATATCGAAATAGTTATACACCTAATTTAAAACTTAGAATGATTTGACATTCATACATGAAATCAAACACATCAAGAAAATAATAACTAATTTTTTTTATTCAAATCATAAAATAATTCATATTAAATCATAAATTAAATCTTGGAATTATCCATAATTGTATTTAATTATTTAGTTAGACATTAAATTTAACACATATAGTAAAATCACAAAATAATTCATAAATATAAAGAGAAGGAAGATACATAAATCTTATTTTTATGAGAAACTGAAGTTAATATATACTCTAAGGATTATAAGTGTTGATTCTTTTTATAGACAAAATATTTATATGTCAACTTGTTTTTAAGCTTGTTATCAAATCTATGAAGCAAAGTCAAAGAAACATCAGAATTTCAAATAGTTATAATACATAGAATTATACTCATGTATTTGATAGTAGAAATTCATAAATCTGAAATTATTTTTGCTAAAATATAGAATAAGATATATACTAAAATATTAAATAAGATATAACTTAAATCTTAGCCTAAAAGATAACATAAAATATACTTTAAAAATAACTCTTTTTTAAATAGGAGTCTTCATTATTAATGAGTCTACTTTAAAAGAACTCTTCTTTAAATACGAATCTTCTTAATTAGTTAGCATTTCTAATCCTATTTGTAATAGAAAATATATTTATTATTTATAGAGAAATATTCTTAATTAGTGAGTATTACTAATTACTCATATTTGTAATAGAAAAGATATTTATCAATTACATATGATTAAGGGTTTTAATGTTTTCTATAAATAAAATATATTGCCCATTGTTTCAATCAACCACACAAGAGCATTATTCTCTTTTTCTTAATTTCTCTCTCTTGTTTTGCAAATATAACTCTTTTTGTTCTTGAATTGTTAGATCAAATAATGGTGGTTCTTATATCATAATTATTTTATTTGATTATTAATCTTTAAAGAAGCTATTTTTATTGAACTTGTGCTTAATCTTTTTTCTTTAAGATACTTTAGTTGATTTTATTTAAGTGATATATATGTTTTGAATAATCTAGTAAAGAATATTCATTATTAAATTTATTCTAGAACACACACGTACACTTATTTTTTTTGTGCTAACCTTTTGTAGTTGATTTGTATACGTATCTGAGTGGAAAGGATCTTATTGAAATGTTGGTCTAGAAACCACTCACGCTAATATTGGAAACTATGAAAACAGAGAAATGGCTCATAACTAAGGTACATTGGGGAAGTATCCTAGGGAGGGTAGCGTAAGACGAGTTTGTAATTGAATATTTGTTTTTCATAGTAGAAATTTAGGAGGTCTGATGGACCGGTGTTTTTCCTCTTAAGTCATGGTTGTGGTCTAGGTTGTTTCCACCTAAAAATATCGTGTTATTTTTTTTCATACATTATTATTACATGTGATTGTATGACTGACCACTTCATTTAGGTTATTAGGTCCATATCTTATAAACTTTCAAATACAATTAGATACATCAATATCATAACATTTCTTGAATTTTTATTCAGATGTTCTTTAAGATGCTTCAAAGTAGTTTTTATAATTTTTCTTCTTTTTTTATTTTTTGAATTCCTCACAATATTCTCTTTTAAATGATATTTTATGAGTATTTATATGGGTTTTATGGTTAGATTATGTCATGACTGTCAAGTAGAGTCAAACAGTTGCTCCTTATCATGTGAAAAGTGGTTGTACGACTCGACACACTAATTAAAACCAATTGTGTGCAAAGGTATGCAAGTATATGTATTATAAACAAGTAATATATCGTTCCATTTTAGATTTTATTAATAGAAACTAATTTTCAAAATTAAAAAATAAAATTCAAATATTTGTTTGTGGTTTTAGAAAAAAATTAAAAGAACTAAAAATAAATAGTACTAATTAATTAACTCAGAATTAGTAGCTAAAAAGATATATAGAGAACATATCTTGGATACTTAGCTCCCAATTTTTTAAGCATGTGAATCACTAAAATTCTTCCAATACAATTACCAATCAATTACATAATCCATTAAATATTACCCAACATGTATCCATCTCTCAAGTAAATTACACACCATATAGTAATTAACATAATCAAAGTCTCATGTTAATTAAATTGTATCCAACTCATTAAGTTCATTAATTATGGATCACATACATAAGAATCATACATCTTTTCCTATAAACTATGCATGTTATTTAACCAAGAAAACAATTAAATAATTCTCTAAAATCTAGTAACATCAAAATCAGATTAAATAATATAATTAAATTATAATTGGGGAAAAATATTAGATCATCATATGTAAAATATTGGATTCATAAGACCCTAGATTAACAAATTACCTAGACATGATTATATTAATAAAGCTCAAATTTTTCATACAGAAAGGCATGAAATTGATTAAGAAAGAATAATAATAATAAATATAATCGATCTCTTGAATTGTAACATCAATCTCCTCTTAAATCTCTACTAAATTTGTATATCTTTTTGAATTTTGATGTATTTTTCTCTCTTGGCACCAAAAAATGAAAAAACAAATGTTAATTTCGACTCATTAGGGTTCTTGGAGCAATTTAGGGATTAAAATAGGCTCAAATGGAATATGGACCATCAAGTTGCGGATTGCGACATGTGGCATGGGGAAATCACTCGATGAGGCAGCATATGATGTGTGATAGGGCAGACTGGTGGTGGTCAATGCCTATTGAGTCAACACCATGTGGTGGGTTATGATTCATAGATACAGATGCATGGCACCCTGGTGGAACAAATTTACAAATCTTATGATGACATGTGGCACAATCGTTGACTACTTGGGAAAAATCGGAGCAAACATTGTGTCAACACATGATAAGGCCTACATCATTTAATACATAAGGTACATTCCTATTAGCTCCCTTTGTTTGCATGGCATGCATAAGCCAACGACTCGTTAGCTCACATCCTTATGTGGCATCCCTGTGGCATCTTTTGATTGGTTTTGGATTAAAAAATTCCAAAATGTAATTGAAAAATATACTTCCACTACTTTCACTAGAAATTCCATATTTTAATATTTTTAATACCAAGAGTACTACTTATTGAATAAAATAAACCAATATTAAGAAAAAAGTGCACTAATAATTCTACTTTCATAGAGTTATTACACCCTAAAACGTAACTTTTTGATTGTCCTCAATAAAGCTATGTCTAACTAGATAAAATCAATTAAGAAATACATTTATAAATATATATTAACTAATACATGCATATTTAGCGAAAACTATCACACTCAGCAGTCATGAAATTCTAATACAAGGAGGTTCACATATTAATCAATCAACGTTCCATCAATACAAGGATATGCAAGATTTTTGACAAATTTATTCGTGTGTGTGTTACACATGATATCATCCAATGCATTCCTGAAATCAACCTATATGAATATGCTAATCAATTCAATCTTAAAGCAAGTCTCATAAGTCTATTTTTTACATCCCTCTCCACTACTATAAATATGTACTTAGTTGAAGTTCAATAAAGGATTAACATGCTTGTAATATAAGGCTTAAGTGGAGGTCGATCAATAATGACATTTAGGCTTCACTACTACAAAATGTAGCATTTAAGTGGAGATTTAAAATTAGTTTTTTGGAGAAAACCGATTTATAATGAATTTAAAGTTGATTTGATAAAAAATCAATGTGCTTGTAGCGTTGGTTGACATGTTGAACCAACGCTATGTAAAATTACTCATTAATTTTTTTTATTTTAATAGTTTTTAAAATTGAAATTACACAATACAATTTTTTTATTTTTTTATTCAATTATTATTTTATTTTAATTGTTTAAAATTAATTTGGATAATATAATTTGTTCTTCTTCCTTTTAGTCAATTGGTTTTTAAAATTTTATAATTTAGAATTTTTGTGTATTTTTTTTAGATACTTTTATGTACATTTTTTGATCTATATATAGTTAATTAAAATCTTTAAAAAAATTTGACCAAAAAAATAAAAAATATTGTATTGTTTAATTTCAATTTTAAATTGTAAAAAACAATTAACTAGTAATTTTACGTAGTATCGGTTGACATGTAGAACCAACACTACGTACTACGTGTAGCATCGATTCAACATGTCAACCGATGCTACACACATGGATGTTTTCATTTTCTCCTCTTTCATCCCCATCACACAACATATTTTATTTGCAATGCCCCAAAAATCCAAAATGATAGACACTCCTCTATTATTTCTCATTTTTCGACCACCTACGACCACGAATTCCAACACCAGTTTTTGGCTTTTCTTCCACTCCAAATTATCTTCCAGATCACCTATTTTTTTGAGTTAAATACTCCAATTTTTTATACCCATTTTCTCACTTACAAAACACCATTTTTCTTCATTTTCTTTCATTTTGTCACTTTATTTACTCTTGTAAGTATTTCTATTAATCCTACGCACTTATTTTTAACTTTACATTATTATTTTTATAATTTTTTGTATTATGTATGCTTTGTATTATGCATGTTATTATTTATTTCGGTGATTTTCTAGGTGGGTTAGGGGAAATAATATATGGATGTTGTGGGTTTAAGGGACTAGAATAGTTACTGTGCGTTATGAAGATAAAGGAAAAGCTACCAAAACTAGATACCCTACATCTTATGTAGTAAAAATCTGCAATGAATGAAAAAAACTTTCATAATTGTTGTCTCTACTTTAAACCGTGGATTTTCTAGGCAATTTTACTCCAATATAAATAATCATGTGCTTTTCTTGCCTTTTAGAAGAAGAGAGAGACTTTTATATTAGCTAGTTTCAATAATGTCGTGTAGATTTGTTTTTATTAATTACCATACGTGGATAAATTTATTTACATATAAATAATTATATTTTATTTAGTAAAAGTAATACAATTTTAAAATGATTAAAATGATGAATTTTTGTATTATGTATGTTTTGATATATATTCTAATAATTAGGAAATTCATATATAATAATACCTAAAATATATTTATTGGATACATATTTAATATTCTTAATGTCATTAATAGACAAATCATGCTTATGAAAGTGTAGAATTGAGTAGGACTACATTTCTAGAGTTGGAAGTTTCTTGGAATTTTTTTGTAGAAATAGTAATAGTGAAATTAGTATGATTTGATCGCGAAAACTTTAAAAATCTTCTAGAATATGCCAAAAACCCGTTTTATCCAGAATGTAAGAAATACACTAAAATGTCAGCATTGGTTCATTTGTACAATATGAAGGCAAAACATGGTTTTTCTCACAAGGGATTCATATAATTACTAAATCTACTAATAGATATGTTTCCTAAGGGTATTGAATTTTCATCTTTAATGTATGAAGTGAAGAAATCTCTTATTCAATTTGCCAAGGAATATCATAAGATTCATGCTTGTCCAAATGACTGTATTCTTTATAGAAAAAAATATGAGACATTAGATGATTGTCGGATGTGTAAAGAATCGAGATGGAAGGATACTAAAAATGAGACAACACCTAAGAAAGGCATGCCCGTAAAGGTTCTTTGGTACTTTTCTCTGATTCCTCACTTTCAAAGGTTGTTTAAAAGTAAAGAAACATCAAAGATGTTGACTTGGCATTCCGATAATCGATCTAATGATGCAGTGCTACATCATCCTTGTGATTTAAAGACGTTGTGGAATGATGGATGGACTGTGCCACTTCCTATATAAATTTTTGGTGTAGACATCGGCCAAACATATATATTGATCGAGTGCATATTGCAGCTATTTGAATATCAAATGATCAATTTAAGTATAATTCAAGTGTGGACAAGGTGAGTTCTCAATTAGTAAATAACTTTCATTTATGTAGAACATATATAATTATATTTATATTATCAAATTATTTATATATATTTATTTTATATAAGGCATGTTATTATTGACTTCAACATAATCACTCATCACATTTAGCAATGTTCAGCCAATGTTTTAGGCGCTTGATCTTCACATCGAGGCAGACTTCATCTTTCAATCCAGCTATAAAACACCCTATTAGGAATGCTTATGGTAGTCCATCTACTTTGTATGATAATCTTTAAAAGGCTTCTTGGTATGTTGCTACACAGGTGGTATGCCTTAGGCGAGTTAGAGCTTCTAAGGGATCCTCATAATTTGTTGGTCCAAATATGAGTTGAGCATCATTGGTGAATTCCACCCAGGTGATTTGTCCTTGGAATTTCGTCAGCTAGTGATGCCATTGTAATGTAATTCCTTCTAGATGGTAGGACGTGAGTTTCACCTGTTAGTTTGGGCTAACATTTGCAAACTCAAATTATTGTTCAACTCTATAGATCCAATCAGTGGGATCCTCACTAGAAAATCTGGGAAATGATAGTTTCAAATTAGGGTGGGGGTTGTCTATGGTCGATTGTGAAGTGTGGGGGTAAAGACGCAAAGTTCTCTCTCGTACATAGAGGTTAACCTATGGACGATTCTGGGTTGCTCTCATTGCCTATAACTGAGAGAGCACAATGTCGAGGGTCTCCATAACCTCAATACGGAATTCCATATTGGATTTTCCTCGAGTATCCAAGGCCGAACGACTTTAATACCACTGATATAATAAATTGTAGAGAAGAAGCTATAGGAAGAAGAAGAGTTAGAGAAGGAGCTAAATTTTTGTAAATATATTTATAACACCTATTTAAGCCTATTCACTAAACTTTAGCAATTATTTTATAAAATCATAGTGGAGATACTATTTGGTATTAATTATGTCACCTTAGTTGGATTTTGCACTTTGGGAACATGAGTAATAAATGTTTTTCTAATCATATTGATATCAAAATTACCATTAACAAACTCTAAACAAGTTGCATGTACATCATTACCTTTAATAGACCAATAATTTTTAAAAGAAAAAATAGGAAGACTATCGATACCTTATGCTTTATTTAGGTACATTCTTAATAGAGTCGTGCAGACTTCTACAGTGGTGAACAAAGGTGATAAACTGAGTTACTACTATTTATTAGTTTATTAATAAGTTAATTAAAGTTAGGAAATAAGTTTTTTAAATTGTTCTTAAAGAAATAATATAAAACAAATAAATATAAATTGAATAGGAATGCAAGTGATCAATATATGATCATCAGAGTATCCTCACTACTAACCTAAATTAGTATTGTAATCTAAAAGCATTCTTGAATTCTTACTTTATCTTAGATGTTTAGGTCCACTTAAGACTTCCCACCTTTTTTTACATTGTAATTGATTTAGAATACCCTCATAAATGAAACCAAATCTTGAATAACCTAGAAGAACCCTTACTAGATTTAATTCTTTCTTTACCTTAGAATCTGAAAATGAGATAACTAAATTAGGTAAGATAAGAACCAATCATTTAACCTTTAGCGAAGGTATTGAACTATACTTGTTCTGTGTGGCCAAAAGGTACTACTTTGAATAACGATATTAGCGATTACATATTAACATATGAGACTACATATAAATATACACATGCCATAAACTAGTTGGCTGATGAGCGAAAACCGACATCGCTGATTTTTGCCAATACTTTGGTTTTATATTTATAAAACTCTCGCAAGTGCACGAATCATTTCGAAGAAAATGATAAGTATACTCCCAAGGTCGATATATGGAAGGAATGTATGTGGTTTTTAATTTATTATTCAAACTTTTAAAAACGAAATTAAATCCTAAACATCCTGTCACGATAGTTTGGTTTTTGTGTTTCTAATCTAATAACATAAAAATAAACATAGATACAGATTCCATAAATATAATCTAATAACATAAAAATAAACATAGATACAGATTCAATAAATATTTATGAAAATTTTATCATTTATAATAGTGGAGTATTTATGGATATAATAACTAAATTAATTATGTTTGCTCATATTATCTATGTTATTAAAGATATAAATTGATATTTTATTGATTCTCTTTTTTTTATATAAATACCACCTTTGGTGGGGTTAGATATTCTTTGTTAACTAAACAAATCAATTAACACCTATGGGTGGGGTTGATAACTAATTTGGTTAATTAAATTAATTCCTTTTTCTAAGAGATTGAAAATGAACCATTTAAATGTCACCTTTGGTGGGGTTAGACAGTTTAAAATTTATTCAAAGTGTCCAAATTAAACATAAGAATTTAATTATCCGAGTACTAACTTTCATGTTTTAAAACCACTACTAAAAACATGTTGTCAATACATTTTCACATAATAATTCTTATAAAAAACTTTTGAAATAGAGTTTCACTCTAACTACCGGGCGATTGTACCAACAAATAAAAGAGCACTACTCTAAATTAGACCGGATAACTAAACCTTAAAATCTAATTTTCAGATTTAAGTTTGTAATGAAAAATAATATATTTCTCTCTAACATTCTTAATATAAAATCTTGAATAAAAAATAAAATCAATTCATTTTAGAAATTTTCACCTATTTAATATTTCGCAAGCATAACAATGTTATTATTACATCATGTTTATAAATAGCCAGCAGAGTTAAATTTAATCACAGAAAAATTAAATATAACATGTAAGAATAAAGCATAAAAAATAACTGTAAAGAAAATAAAATCCTTAAAGAACTTTGATGCTATTCCCGTTGCTGGAAAACCTCCAAGCGGAATTTGCACTCCCATTTATTGAATAAAAAGCTAATAAATTACAAAAACATAACTAGTTCTTCTCAAAAAGAGAAGAACTCTAAAACTAAGAGAAACTAAGAAAAGCTTAAAAACTAAGAAAGAAACTAAGAAAAGCTTAAAAACTAAGAAAAGCTTAAAAACTAAGAAAGAAACAAAGAAAAGCTTAAAAACTAAGAAAGAAACTAAGAAAAGCTTAAAAACTAAGAAATGAAAGAAAGAAAGAGAAGAGAAGAATGGTTTTGAGGTGTGTTTAGAAGTGAAGGGAAGGGGGTATTTAGAGGTGCGGATGGAGAGAAAAAGTGAGTGAAAAAATGATAAAAAAAATGGTGAAAACGCGGAGTGCAATTGCTGAGGTCATTGATGACGTCATGGGGGCGGCTGCGCGCAAACATGGGGCGAAATGGGCATCGGAGCGCGCGGGGGTAGCACCAGGGCGCGCAGGGGCGCACGCGGAAGGACAACATGGCGCGCGTAGGCTTTTCCTTTTTGACCTTTTTGACCCATTTTGTCCAATTTTTTCCATATTTGTTGACTTTTCCCCATTTATTTATTAATATATTTGTGATGTATTGCTTCCAGTATTCCTCTTTGAGTCTTTAAGTTACGTTTTTAAGCCAAAATACTTGAAAAACAATAAAAATACCCGTGATTCTGAAAAAGACAAATATATATAAATATATGATAAAACATATAAATATATATATATTAATCAATTAATGTGGATAAAATCATGGTAATTTTAGTGCTTTTTGAGCACTCATCACAACCCCCAACCAGCTTCTTGCTAGTCCCTTAGCAAGAGTAGCGATAAAAACTAAAAATTAAACTATCCTAAATCACTTTCGTGGATTAAAACGGTTGCATTTAGCCTATGCAATAAGCCTTTAAACCCCTAGGTTGCCCTAGTGGACGAGTTTGAGTCTTGTAAGGGTTTTCAGTAATGATACCCACAAATATTGAACTAAATGTAAAAATCAAAAGAAATAATAAAAATAATCAACTTAAAAACTAAAATTATAACAAAATCAAAAATTAACTTTTAAGTAAAAAAGAAAACAACATATCACAAAAATGTCTCATACTTTTTAATATCCTTTAAGATCATAATTAAAATATCAAGCATAAGTTATTTTAATCTCTTTAAACAATCATGATTTATTATAATAATTAGTCTAAAATCATTTTCATATTTCATATAAAAAATGTATCAATTTAATTTCACCCAATTTCAGTGTCATGAATCAGAATTCGCTTCGACTCTATTCCTCACAAGTCAATACTCTCAAAACATTGAATCCTATGGGTTCAAACACTCGTACTAATTTATATGCGAAAGAGTTGATGTATAGAAATGAACTAATATGTTCGCATATGTATAAAGAATAAAGGCTCAAAGTGTTATTTTAACATTGATCTCATGAAAGGAATCAAATGTATAAATTATAAAGATATCATATATAAAATTATTTTCCTGCATAAATCAAACTCATTAAGAAAGAATTTCAAGATATATGCTTTTTACAAATGAAGAAATTGCAATGACTTTTTAGGGAATTACTTCCTATATCTTTCTCTTGTAATTAGCATGTACTCACAACTTTGTAGGGAATGTGGGTCATAGTATGTAGATGATACTATATATTTGTTTATCTCTCTCTATATATTTTTTTTGAAGATATTTTTCAATATATGTATTTTTTAGAGAGTAAACCCATGTACAGATTGTACATTGTTTTTTTGGATTTTGGTGAGTGGTTAATTTTGTGGCTTTTCTGTTTGATCTTGGTTTAGGTAACCCCAAATATGTCTTTTTGTTTTTGTAGCAGTCATGCATAAATGAGATATAAGCATATACTATCAATTTCTACTCAAATCATTTAATCTAAGCAAAAATAATAATAAAAAATATATGATACTCTATTAAGATGAGAAAAAATTCATACATTCAATGCTAATACCTATAGAGATCATCTAATAATTTGAATAAATATGAAATGTGTTTGGAGTAGAAAAAATATATATTTCACTCTGAATAAAAGAAATTAGGCTCAAATTATATCTCACAAGGGTAGTCTCCACTAAAAAAATTCATAAACTATGATTTTGGGTTTAATATAATTTCCACATTTTATCAAGAAATACTAGTTATGACAAAAACTAACTAATTATAAAAAATAATTACAAAATATTTCATGATATGTTTTCAAAAATTAATCTAACAGTACAAAAGACTTAACCATTTATTTAAATTTGATTTAAAGAAATGATAAATTTTTGTGAGAAAATATTTTTTTTTATTTTTTTATTTTTTTTATTAATCATGGTAACTTTTCACCACCCCCAACCTAGAACTTACATTGTCCTCAATGTAACAACTACAAATTAAAGATAAAGAGAAAAGAGGAGAAATATTACCTATTTCTTGAGAATGTGTAAGTAGTAATGAAGAAATGCAGGTGCATCCATCATATTCATCATTAAAGTGTATACAGACAGATCGTTGTGAACTTTTAACATCTCAACAAATATTTTTAGTTTTAACAATTTCAAAATTATTCACATATAATTAAACTAAAATAAACAATAAAATTAAGTAAATAAAACAAATAACAAAAAAATTACCTAAAATGATGGGTTGCCTCCCATCCAGCGCTTAATTTAACGTCTTAGCAAGACGTAACTTTTTGGTGCTAAGGGTTACTCAGCCAAATGCAATCCATTTCAGCAATGTTGTTTGGTTCTTCTAAATAAGGCTTGACACGATGCCCATTGACTTTGAATGTTTTTTGTGTCTTGGAGTCCAATAGTTCTACTACTCCATGTTCAAATACCTGAACTATTTTGAATGGTCCATCCCATCTTGATCTCAGCTTTCCTGGAAACAATCTCAAATGAGAGTTAAATGAAAGAACTTTCATTCCAGGGTGAAGAGTCTTAGGAACTAGCCTCTTGTCATGATAGCACTTAGTACACTCTTTGTATAATTTGGCATTCTCATAGGCTTCATTCCTAATTTCTTCCAACTCATAAAGCTAGAGTAATCATTTTTCACCTGCTTTATCTAAATCCATGTTTAACTCTTTAATTACCCAGTAAGCCTTATGTTCAAGTTCAACTGGAAGGTGGCACGCTTTCCCAAAGATTAATCGGTAAGGGCTCATCCCAATAGGTGTTTTGTAAGCATTGTGGTATGCCCATAAGGCATCATTTAACTTAAATGCCCAATCCTTCCTTGAAGGACGCACAGTGCATTCCAATATTCCCTTAATTTGCCTATTACTTACTTCCACTAAACCAGAAGTTTGAGGATGATATGGAGTAGCTACTTTATGTGTGATGTTGTACTTGTTTAGTACTCCATCAAAGAGTTTGTTACAAAAATGGCTACCTCCATCACTTATTATAACTCTAGGCGTTCCGAACCTACTGAATATTAAATCCTTCAAGAATTTCACAACAACATTAGCATCATTGGTTTTAGTGGGGATAGCTTCTACCCACTTGGATACATAATCCAAAGCAACCAGAATATATTGAAAACCATTAGATGGGGGAAAAGGACCCATAAAGTCAATCCCCCATACATCAAAGAGTTCAACAACTAAATTAGATGTCAAAGGCATTTCATCTCTTTTGCTTATGTTTCCTGTTCTTTGACATCTATCACATTATGCACAAAACATATGAGCATCTTTAAAAAGAGTGGGCCAAAAGAATCCAGACTGTAATACCTTACGGGTTGTCTTTTCACCACCAAAATGACCCTCACAATGAAGTTCATGACAAAAAGTTAGAATGCTCTTATGTTCTTCTTCAAGTACACATCTCCGGATGACTTGATCTTGACCAATCTTGTATAAATCAGGGTCATCCCATAAATAGTCCTTAATAGTTTTAAAAAACCTTTTCTTGTCCTGATATGAAGTTTTAGGTTGCAAAACACCAGTGGCAAGATAGTTTACAATATCAGCATACCATGGGTTCAGACCTATGAAAAATAACCGTTCATCAGGAAAGGTTTCAACTATATCTCCATTACTCTCATCTTTAAGAGAATTGAAGTCAGAAATAAACCTAGACAAATGGTCAGCTACTAAGTTTTCACTGCCTTTCTTATCCTTGATTTCTAAGTCAAATTCTTGTAAGAGTAAGACCCACCTGATTAATCTTGGCTTGGCATTTGGTTTACTTAATAGGTATCTTAAAGCAGCATGATCATAATGCACAATCACTTTAGATCCTACTAAATAAGACCGAAATTTTTCTAAAGAAAACACTGTAGCCAAGAATTCCTTTTCAGTGGCGGTATAATTCATTTGGGCATCATTGAGTGTTTTGCTAGCATAGTAGATGACATACAAACGCTTATCCACTCTTTGTCCCAGGACTGCTCCTATAGCATAATCAGAAGCATCACAAATTATTTCAAAAGGTAAAGACCAGTTTGGTGCCATAATAATAGCGGTAGATGTTAGTTTTTCTTTCAAGGTATTAAAGGAAATAAGGCAGTCATTGTTGAAATCAAAATAAGCATCTTTTGATAGCAAGTTACATAAGGGACAAATTATTTTAGAGAAATCTTTAATAAATCGTCTGTAAAATCCTGCATGTCCTAAGAAGCTTCTTATCCCCTTCACAGATGTAGGGGGAGGTAGTTTGGATATCAATTCAACTTTTGCCTTATCAACTTCAATACCCTTGTTTGAAATTAGATGTCCTAAAACTATCCCTTGTTGAACCATAAAATGACTTTTCTCCCAAATAAGGGTGAGATTGCATTCAATGCATCTTTCTAAAACCAAAGTCAATTTATGTAAGCAATCATCAAATGAGTTCCCAAAGACAGAGAAATCGTCCATGAAAATCTCAATGAATTTTTCCACCATGTCCGAGAAAATAGATATCATGCATCTCTAGAAAGTGGCAGGGGCATTGCATAATCCAAATGGCATTCTGCAAAAAGCAAATGTCCCAAAAGGACATGTAAATGTGGTCTTTTCCTGATCTTCTGGTGCTATGGGTACTTGATAATATCCAGGCAATTCATCCAAAAAACAGTAAAATTCATGCCCAGCTAATCTTTCCAACATTTGATCAATGAATGAAAGAGGAAAGTGATCCTTTTTAGTATATAAATTTAGTTTCCTAACATCTATACATATTCTCCATCCAGTGATTATTCTAGTGGGCACTAATTCACTTTTGTCATTTTTAACAACTGTTATCCCAGATTTCTTTGGTACAACATGCACTAGACTAACCCACTTACTATCCGCAATAGGATAGATAATCCCTTTTCTTTTAACAATTTAAGAATTTCTTTCTTAACTACCTCTTGCATATTTGGGTTTAGTCTTCTTTGGGCCTCTCGTACAGGTTTAGCACCATCCTCCAAGTTGATCTTGTGCATGCACATTGTAGGACTAATGCCCCTTATATCCCCTATACTCCAACCTATAGATTTCTTAAACTGTTTAAGCACTTTGATGAGTTCCTTCTCTTGTGGTTTGGTCAAGGTTGAAGAAATTATCACTGGATAAGTTTCTCCTTCTCCCAAAAACACATATTTTAATTACTCAGGTAAGTCTTTGAGTTCAAGTTCAGGTGGATTGGCCTCTTTACTAGATGAAGAACTGGGTAGATTTAAAAGTGTACTAGATTTTGTCATTACTTCATCATTGTCTAGTTGTTCAAGGTACCCCTTAATTTCCTCATCTAAATCTTCTTCGACCTCTTCAAGTGTAAGAACAGTTTCAAGCTTGTCTTCTATTCTGGTTTGGAAAAAGGAGCTTTGGACAAGATTATCCAAAGGGTCAACATCGAATATTTCATCGATGGCAGAAATAGAAGGGAAAGGTGATGAATCAAAAACTTTAAAATGAACAGTCTCTCCTAAGACTGTCATTGTCAAATTTCCATCTTGGACATCAATAATAGTTTTAGTAGTTGCCATAAATGGTCTACCAAGCAATATTGTGTGCTCTTTGTCCAATGCTGGATTTTCTTGCATATCCAGAACCACAAAGTCAATAGGTATTATCAGTTTTTCTACTTGTACCAACACATCCTCAACTATTTCCTCTGGATATTTAAGAGATCTATCTGCAAGTTACAGGGACATAGTTGTGGGTTTTAAATCCCCTAGATTGAGTTGTAAGAATATAGAGTAGGGCATCAAATTTATACTAGCACCTAAATCAAGCATTGCTTTAGCAACCTTCAAATCCCCCATAGTTATGTTTATAATAAAACTTCCAGGGTCTTTCAACTTAGAGGGTAGTTTGTGCTGAAGTATAGCGCTAGAAATTTCTGATACTACTACTCGTTCATTCAGTTCATACCTCCTTTTCTTAGTGTTCAACTCTTTGAGAAACATGGCATATGAGGGCACATTCATGATCACTTCTAATAATGGTAAATTGATATTTACTTTAGAGAGAATATTAAAAAGATCATAGAATTGCTTATCTTGTTTGGATTCTTTTAACCGGTGGGGAAAAGGTACTTGCATCTGGTGTGGTTCTGTTGTCTTTTGAATTTTGGAGATGTCAGATGACCCCCCCCCAATGAGTTTTTCAGAAGGCTTGTTGCCACTTGTTTCTCCTTTTTGCAAGATTAGAATATCACCTTCTTTGTTACCTGAACTACAAGGTAGATTGTTAGAGATTTCAAGTAAACTGGTATTGACTACCTTACCACTTCGAAGGGTTCTTACATCCTTTGCTTGTTCTGGTTGACTGGGAAACTTTCGTGGTTCTTTCTTTTGCATTTGTTCAGCCAGTTGCCCAACTTTAGATTCAATTCTTTTAACCGAGACCTCCATGGTGTTCAACCTTTGATTAGTCATCAATTGGCTATCACGACTAACTTGAATAAAAGCATTCAAGCTATCCTCTAAGGTTGGCTTAAAATATTGGCTTGGTGGGTAAGGGTGGTTGTTATCCGACCTTAGTGTTGGACATTGGGTATAGGTTGGGTGATTATAGGTGTTTGGATGATACCTTTGAAAGGATTTGACTTCCTCTATGGCATCGACACTAGAATCACAACTATTTGAACAATTATGAGTACCATGCCCAATTGAACAACACACTTCACACACCTCTTGATTTGAAATTTGGTGGGTAGTGAGAAGTTGCACTTGTTTAGTCAATTCAACAAGTTGCAAGGTTATCTCATTATCGGAGCCAACTTCATTGACTCTTGATTTCCTTCTACCACCTCTTTGTTGGGAATTAGAATCCAATAGCTCATAAAGATTATAGGTTTCCTCTGCGGTTTTTTCTCCTACAACACCTCCAACAACATTATCAACCATGTATTGATTCTGCAGTGTCAATCCATCATAAAAGAATTGGTTTTGTAGCTGCAATGGAAAGCTATGATTATGACATTGAATGAAAAGGAGTTTTAATCGTTCCCAAGTTTCATGAAAGGGCTCTTCATACATTTGAGAAAATGTTGCTATCTTCGTCCTTAAATCAACAATCTTTTGATGGGAATAGAACCTACCCATAAAAATTTCATATACTGCATCCCAAGTTTTTAGAGAACCCGACTGTAGAGTAATGAACCATGACCAAGCTTTATCTTTGAGGGTGTAAGGAAAACACCTCATCCTAAGTTGATCTTCATTAATTGCATGTAGTGGAAAGGTTTGGAAAATAGCATAGAATTCTCGAATGAAATGCAAAGGGTCTTCATTAGGGAAACCGTAAAAGGAAGGCAACAAAGAATAATGAATCTTTTTCAATTCATAATTCCTTGCAGCCTCTTGTAATTGGATGCCGGAAGTTACATTGCCAATGATTGGCATTGTATAGTCTTTCATCTTTTTCCGCCTATCTTCAGCATCTCCCATGGTTATTTGTAGTTAAAATTGATCCTCCTCCTATTGTGTATCAACATTTAGCTCTTACAAAAATAGTAGATATCTCTAAGATATATTTATAACTTGATAAAATGTATAGGCTTAAAGTAAAAGGTGCAAGGAACCTAATTTTGTTTTGTTTTGTTTTGTTTTTTTATGCTAAATTTAAAAGAATGGACACAATTTTTGAAACAAACGAATTTATTTCATTTGAATTTTATTACACACAAAATAAAACTAAAACAAAGGATAATACAATCATGGGTGACCTCCCATGTAGGACTAAAATTTATCGTCTTCTAGTAAGACGTTGCTTGGAGATTGCAGAATGACAAACTCAATGTCTCCTCTTCATTGAATTTATTTTACCCCATTTGACTATCAAATTAGTCTTTGCTTTTTTTTTACAAATGTTCAACTAACTATTCTACTTGAACTTCCACCTTTTTGATAGAAGCTTCCACAGAGTCCAACTGTTGATTGGTTTTAGATTGGTTATCCAGGGTTGATTTATTGGGAATGCTTCTTGGAATAGGTGGGTGGAATTGCTGGCCAGGCTGATTTGAGCTTTGAGCGAAAGGAGGGTTGTTTTACCTCCAGGAGAAATTTGGATGATTTCTCCACCCAGGATTATAGGTATTTGAATTGGGGTCAAACTTTGGTCTTTGTTGATATCCTCCCAACACATTAACCTGTTCAGGTCCAACTGTTGTTTCTCCTTGATATGGACAGGCTTCAGTACCATGTCCCATGTTGCTATACAAACCATATTGTTCATTATTGGTGTTGGTTTGTGTAGTGAGAAGGGCAACTTGCTTGGTCAGTTGAACAAGTTGTTGTTGAACTTCATTACTGGAATCGATTTCATGAACTCCAGCTTTTCTCACTCATGAGCTTTTCTGTTGGGAATTAGCACCCAACATCTCAAAGAGGTTGTATGTCTCTAAGGTAGTCTTTTCTCCCATTTCTCCTCCTACAGCGTTGTCGACAACGAACTGACATTGTTGTGTAAGTCCATCGTAAAAGAATTGGTTCTACAACTGCAGGGGAAAGCTGTGATGGGGACATTGAGTGAGAAACATTTTGAACCTATCCCAAGCTTCATGGAATGGTTCTCCTTCCATCTGAGAGAAAGTAGCAATCTTTCCTCTCAACTCTGATGTTTTTTTAGTGGGAATAGAATTTTCCCATGAATTTATTGTAAATTTTCTCCCATGTCATCAGAGAACCTGGGAGAAGTGACATTAACCAAGCTTTGGCCTTATCCTTTAAGGTGTAGGGGAAACATCTCATTCTAAGTTGATCCTCATTTAGAATACCGAGGGGCAATGTTTGGACGGTAGCATAGAAATCTCTCATGAAGGAAAGAGAATCTTCATTAGGCAGCCCATAAAAGGAAGGAAGCATAGAAAAATGAATATTTTTTAGGTCATAATTCCGAGCAGCCTCACCCAACTGGATAGCGGCAGTTGCCGTGCCAATCACCAGTCTTGCAAACTCCTTCATAGTGGTTTCCGTAACATGTTGGTTTTTTTCCATTTCTTTCGGTTCTAGTAAAGGATTAAGACTTGGTTTTATGTTTGGCTCAAAAACAAGTTGATGGGTGGAATCCAGTTTTGTTGACACTTGTTTAAATTTATGAATATTATTTACATATGGTGTAAGGGGGTTTCCTAAGAATCTCCCACCACGCATAGACTATTGTAAACGTAAATTTAAAACTCATGTCAACAAAATAAAAAATTTAGAGAAAATTTACATGGTATTTAATACAAAACACTAAACAAAACTAGTTAAACCCTAAATCAAAATTTATTTTTTTTACTATTCATGAACGGTAATTTTATTTTACTATTTATGCTATATTATTTATTTCTTTCTTTTTTTATCTTAAAATTTTTAATTAATTTTTTTTACTAAAACAAAAAAAATCACAATTATTTACAGCACAAAAATGTTTTAAAAATTTTGATTAATAATTTAAAAACGCTATTCCTTCCCCGGCAACGACGCCAAAAACTTGATGAGCAAAAACCGATATCGCCGATTCTTGCCAATACTTTGGTTTATATTTATAAAACTCTCGCAAGTGCACGAATCATTTCGAAGAAAATGATAAGTATACTCCCAAGGTCGATCTAAGGAAGGAATGTATGTGGTTTTTAATTTATTATTCAAACTTTTAAAAACGAAATTAAATCCTAAACATCCTGTCACGATAGTTTGGTTTTTGTGTTTCTAATCTAATAACATAAAAATAAACATAGATACAGATTCAATAAATATAATCTAATAACATAAAAATAAACATAGATACAGATTCAATAAATATTTATGCAAATTGTATCATTTATAATAGTGGAGTATTTATAGATATAATAACTAAATTAATTATGCTTGCTCATATTATCTAGGTTATTAAAGATATAAATTGATATTTTATTGATTCTCTCTTTTTTATATAAATACCACCTTTGGTGGAGTTAGATATTCTTTGTTAACTAAACAAATCAATTAACACCTATGGGTGGGGTTGATAACTAATTTGGTTAATTAAATTAATTCCTTTTTCTAAGAGATTGAAAATGAACCATTTAAATGCCACCTTTGGTGGGGTTAGACAGTTTAAACTTTATTCAAAGTGTCCAAATTAAACATAAGAATTTAATTATCCGAGTACTAACTATCAAGTTTTAAAACCACTACTGAAAACATGTTGTCAATACATTTTCACATAATAATTCTTATAAAAAAAACTTTTGAAATAGAGTTTCACTCTAACTACCGAGCGATTGTACCAACAAATAAAAGAGCACTACTCTAAATTAGACCGGATAACTAAACCTTAAAATCTAATTTTCAGATTTAAGTTTGTAATGAAAAATAATATATTTCTCTCTAATATTCTTAATATAAAATCTTGAATAAAAAATAAAATCAATTCATTTTAGAAATTTTCACCTATTTAATATTTCGCAAGCATAACAACGTTATTATTACATCATGTTTATAAATAGCCAGCAGAGTTAAATTTAATCACAGACAAATTAAATATAACATGTAAGAATAAAGCATAAAAAATAACTGTAAAGAAAATAAAATGCTTACAGAACTTCGATGCTATTCCCGTTGCTGGAAAACCTCCAAGAGAAATTTGCACTCCCATTTATCTTCATCTATTTTTGGTTTGAATTCTTGATTTCAAAAATAAAAAATCATCTTGATCAGTCTGTTTTTATGTTCTTAAGTCTCAAAAAAATATGTCCTTCAAATCATTTAGATTTCTTTCAATTTCAATGTTATTTTTTTTCTATGGATTTCATTTGGTACTTTTATATGAATTATTTGTATCAATTATTTGTTCTTTATTTATGTGTTCAATCCATCATTTTTCTTTAAAAAAGAGGGTTGTGTTGTTCACAGTTTCAAAAAAGAAAATTTGATAAATCAAAGTTGCAACTTTAAACTGCAATAACTTTTGACTGGGGTATCAAAATGACTATTATTATATATCAAATCAAATATTGTTTCGATTATTATAATTGGATCTTGGCTTCGCTTTCATTCTATACCATTATTTGCGATTCCTCAATTCGATTCCAATAATTTTTTTCTTTAATTTCTAAGACAAATTATTATAGTAAGAGAATCTACTTAATAAGCATGGGTTTTGCATCCTTCTTTATTAGTAAATACCTTAGAGCTGCATGGTCATAAAATATAGTTACTTTAGCGACTATAAAATATGACCTAAATTTTCTAAAGCAAAAATAACCGCAATTACTATTTTTCAAAGGTGGAGCAATTTATTTTGGCATCATTGTAGGTTTTTGAGGCATAGTAAATGACATGTGTTCTTTGCCCATATGTTTCCCCAACACTACTCCAACTTCATAATCACTAGAATTGTACATAAGCTCAAATGGTCTACTCCAGTCAAGTGCTTGAATAATGGATCTATTGTGAGCAATTCCTTAAGCTTGTCAAAAGGTTCATTGAACTTGTCATCAAATATGTAGGAAATTTCTTTTTGTAGTAATATGCATAGTGGTCTTGCAATCTTTTAAAATTCTTGGATGAACCTCCAATAAAAAATTGCATAACCAAAAGAAGAATGAATCTTCCTCATAGTAGTGGGAGGTGGTGAGCCACGTATAGTATCAATTTTAGCCCTATCTACTTCTATTCCATTAGAAGACATTATATTCCTTATTGCAATCCCATTGTATACCATAAAGTGACACTTTTCCAATTTAATACCAAATTAGTTTGTGCACATCTTGCAAGGAAAAATGTTAAATTATGTAAACATAAGTCAAAAAAATCACCAACCATTATAATATCATCCATAAATATCCCTATTTTATCTCTATGTAATGAGGGAATGTACTTATTATACACCTTTTAAAGATGGTAAGAGCATTACAGAGTCCGAATGGCATTTTTCTGAAGACAAAGGTTCCAAAGTAGGACATAAATATGGTATTTTGTTGATTCTCGGGTGCTATAACAATATGCTTATAACTTGAATAGCCATCAAGAAAATAATAATATATAACAGTGATATGCTAATCTTTCTACCATATGATCAATGAAGGGATGAGGAAAATGATCCTTCCTTGTGTTGGTGTTGAAATTCCTATAATCCATGCATACTCTCCAATATATTTTCATTCTTGTGGGTACCAAAGCATTCTTAACATTTTTAACTACAATTATACTAGATTTCTTTGGCACCACCTATTCTGGACTTATCCATTTATTATCAGACATAGGGTAGAGAACCCCCTATCTAGCTAATTGAGTATCCCCTTCTTCACCACTTCCATTATTGGTGGATTTAATCCTCGGTGTATGTTTCTTTTTGGTTTAAGTTTGTCCTCAAATACTATCATGTGCATACATATGGTGGAATATATACATTTGATATAAAAAATGGTCCAACCTATAATAATCTTGTGACCCTTTAAGAATTTCAAAAGTTTGTCCTCTTATTCATAAGACAAGTGACTAGTAATGATGATTGGTAGTATGTCATTATCTCCCAAATATATATGTTTCAAGTGAAATGGGAAAGTCTTTAATTCTAACACCAGTGCCTATAAAATAGAAGGTAACAATTTTTCAATGTTGTTTGGAAAATTGCTTATGTGTTAGGGATTATAATGAGATGTTAGAGAGAACATAATACTTAGATCATTTATTCATCTCACCAATGAGGTATAAATAGGTATAAGAGAGGTAGGTGTCACCGTTATATTAGTAGGCACTCTGCAAAGGCATCATTGCCTACCCAAACATGATATTTTACAACAATAACTCATTTAACAAAGTCAAGTCATTGTCCTGGCGATGAGGTCTCTGTTCCAATAGTTTGGTTGATGGAGTTATGCATCCTTTATATGGATATGGGGTAGAAACGTGGAAAGCCACTAGGTTGCTTTACCATAATGTCCAAATTTCCAAGTCGGTAGGTGAAGGTAATCCTCCAAAGGAACTCAATAAGTTTGCTACTTATTAGTTCCAAGTTTCTAAACAAAAGGTGATTGAACAACAGACTCTATCCAAATGAGGTGATCCAGATCATTATGACTGCACACCCCTCTACATGAAACATACCTAACATTAACTGCCCTTTTTCCCAAGGCTTTTGGGATGTTTTGAGAATATTCTAGGACATCAATAATAATGTTAACATACAAATTGTTCATCTTTGTATTCTCATATAACTTCCTCTATAAATAAAAATGGTTTTAACATTTTACCCACTGATATTCTTTTCTTAGCCAAATTATCTTTAGAGAATCTTAGAACGATATAACTTCTTGCACTCAAATTCTACATAGCCAACCTACTGAATTCAAACTTAGTTTGAAATTTAGTGTGTTTGACTAGTGACATCCTCAATTAAATCTGTATGTTTTACAAATCTGAAACCATTCCTTAATAGATTTACAACACCCTCCATCAACTAGGTAACTTCTTCATCGTTTTCGTATTTTCTACAATGTCTTCATATAAAGGGAAAGGTGTAATCCGCTTGATTTCTTCTTCCAATAAGGATAAGAACACCCCAAAAAGGACTTCATGACTTAGTTCCCTTGATAATAAGCTTAAAACAAGTAAAGTGACATACTAAAGCCTCTATAGATCATGACAAAATATTGACCAAATAAAGTAATGCTCCAATTAAGGTAAGCGTCCTTCCCTTCCTAATTTATTTGGGTCACAGTCTGTCTCTTCATCATCTTTGCAAGGACCAATGACTATCATTCAAATCCTTACATCTACAGCGAGAAAGGTACCTCACTCTAACAAGAAGCATAATAACAAGGGTATTCCATCTATAGAACTAAGGACAAACATAAGATTGAAAAAATGTCAAGCAATCAAACTATTGATGACTTAGTGGAGAATAGGCATAACTATGGCATCACACCCTTAGTGGGGTAGTGGGTGACACATTTGGCATCTTTTAAAATAGGACTTCAAAACCCATTCCCCAAAATGGTGGGTAGTGCTTTCATAAATTTTAACATCAATCTTGTTAAAGATAATCCTAATGGATGAAAAAATCTCCTATGTCTTTCAGTCATCACTGGTGAACACATAGTGGACTTGGCAAGCGATGAAACTAGGTGTATGCATAATTTTTATAGAAATGACTTGGAAAAATATATAGCATATATATTACATATTGATGGACATAGGATACACCTAATAATCCCCTATAGTACCTCATGATGAAAAGATAAATATCTTTATATCATTAGAGACATTTAGGCTAAAAGGGTCAAATCTCCAATCCACTGCACTTGGAACTATCACTTTAGTATGACCCAACCCCATGCAAGTGAGCTAATTAATAATTTGGGTCCCAATGGCAAGGAAAAAATAGAGAGGATTGAATTTTAGAATACTAAAAATGAATGCTATTGGGACATCTTAATTGTAGCTCTTTTGAAAAGATTTGGGGTCTTGAGAAACTATACTAATGGGTATATAGGTCATCCTTTTGTAATTAGGTAAATACCATTTTTGATAACTTGGGCTATTGAACTAATTTTTTCTTTGTTCTTGCAAATGTACTACTCGAACATGGACTTATCAACACCTCAAGTATTGATGACGTACTACATATATACCCAAGACCTACCCTAAGCTTACTCCTTGGCTTTTTTCCATTTTCAATTAGAAAAACAAAAAATTTATCTCCAAAATTGTTTTCCTTCCTCCACTACATCTCCCTCCCTTTCTTGAGCTTTTCCTTTAATGGTTAGGGAAAGCATTCCCATCTCTTATATGGAACTTTACTCCTTTAAATGATGAGTGAAGTGAGGTACCGCCACTACCTATAGTGTCAAGCTTTCCTAGTTCATCCTCTTTACACCCCTAGTTGAGCCCTCTAAGATAAGAAAAGTAGGTGAAGACTCAAATCACCAAATTGAAGCAATAGACCTAGATGACATAGAGTTTGAAAAGGTTATTTTGAGGGATGCCATGGTTTTAAACACCCTAGTGACCTATTTTGATAAGGGCATGTTTGGGTATCCTGGATTAAAAAATTGACCTCTACCATCACATTTAGAGTGACACTCAACTGGCTTGGTTTAGAGAAGCCCATAAAAATGATAGAGGGTCTAATAGAGAGCTGATGGCTAATTGTTTGATTGAGTTGAGTTTTGTACTTTGAGATTTATACCTCATTTCACACTATTTTAATATTGAATGTTAATAATAATTTTTGTTTGTTTTATGTCTTATCAATAGCCAAGGAAGACTAGCTATTCCTCAAGGTGTACAAGAGAGAAGTTAAAGTAAGTCTCTTGCAAATAGAAAAGTACCAGAAGGTTGTGAATGATAAATATGCTCTTCTTTATGAAATTAGGGTCAACATCCTTAACCTTTAAGGTGACCTACTTAATAATTCCAAAAAGATAAGAAAAGAATACAACTATTGCTTCGAGTGGGGACAGAGGTTGAATATATTGTAAACTTAGTAAGAGATCAAATGAGCTCATTGCCTGATCTAGTGGATATGCAAAAATGGAGTGCATTAAGGCTTACATAAATAAGTTCGGCTTTGTGATAAGTAGGTTAAATACCCAGGTTAAAAAGTTAGACTTGACTGTTCCGTACTTCACTTTGGTGCAAGCCTTTTAAAGCAGTCATAGCAAAGCACCTCTAGCAAGCACTCTGCTTCCTTCACCCTATAGTGAAGTGATGGAGGAGGCTTAACCTAAAGGTCTGGTTGAAGAAGCCACCATATAGGTCCTCATTCTTGTAAGCCTCCCTTAGAGTAGCCGTATACGTCTATGATATCATAATCAATATTTAAGCAATTGATAGGCTTCCCATCATGTGAGGTTTCCGTCAACACCTGAACTATTGATAGGTTCATAGTCTTAGGACATAAAAGAGTGATTTTTATGTAATAGAAGGCATTTACCATTTGTACGCCTTTACTTGTTGAAATTTATAGTCACAAATTATGCATGTATTTGAAATAATAACACATATATTGTATTTACCTCTTTATATTTGTCACATAGTGATTAAATGCTCCCAAACAATGTCGCATATGTTTCTGTATTTAATTGTTTTTCCTCATCATGGTTCTATCCTTAAAACCATTTTTGTATTCCATGTGATTTTGAGGTCACATCCTAGAATTGTATGTCTCGTTCCTCGATTCTAGGTCATTGTGACCCCAAAAAGTAATGCAATTGAATGAATTTTTAGGCCACTACTTTTAGGTTGCAATTTAAATGGATTACTCACAAATTAGTCTAGATTACTTAATTGAGATATGGTTGTGTTTTTCTTGTACCCTAAATACCTATCCATGAGTCACTCTAAAACAGCCTGTTTCCCTAACCATAAGTGATGAGTTGAACCAAATTCCTCATGGAACTACTTGATTGGGGATAAAACTAAAAAATATAATGTGTCCTTCACATTACCCATTGATTTAGACAAAGGCTAACTTTTAGTAATTCCAGGCCATTTTATTTACGAGATAGGTCAAGATCGAGGACTTACTTGGTCTGCCGATGGGTAGGGTATACCTTGAACCTACCCTTATGATAGGTAATGATCAAATAATGAGGTACATTCCTCCTAAAGTATTATCCCCATTTAGGGAAAATATAAGTCCACTTTAAAGTGATTTTTCCCTTAAAGTCGAAGGGGTGAAAGTAATGGGTTGAATGATCTATTCAAATATGGTATTTTTGTAACCACAAAGCCCAAGATGACCTATATTATTAATTTGGGGTGCCTTAGATTGGTCCACCATATATGCATCTCTCAATAGGGAAAATGAATGATCTAACACCTCATGCCAAGACATTTTCTTGATGTGAGTAAGCTTCTATGTCGTTTATGGAGTTGTACTTGTTAATGCATAACTGTTAATCTCATCCCTTGTTTTCTTTTTGTTTTTTTGGTAGTGTATTTTACCATAGACGGGAACGAGAAGTAGAGACTTGTTAAGAAACCTTTGAGTTTGTTGACTAGGAATTGTGTGACTTAAAGGCTAGCTATGAATCTATGGAAGATGAGTTGAAGAACACACGTATTGAGTTTACCCACACACTTAGTCAATGGGATAAATATTTCAATGATCAAAATTACTAGATCACACCCCTACAGATAAATAAAAGAAAAACTTGATTTGTGATCCTTTGGCTAATTTGTAATCTCTTCTTTTATCTGGATGTAACTTAAAAATAAAAAAAAAATTACTATTAAATCATTTCCCTTATTTTGTGTTTTTTAAGGAAAGACCCACATTGGTGGACTCAATACACTTTTGTAGGATGGGCGATATTCCTCTTATCCCGTATGCTAAGTGACGAAGTTCATTTGGACACCTCATTCCATACTTTGGGGTTATCGTATTAATGTTTTTCTGAGATAATATAATACACCTGAATGATCCAAAAATAGACTTAACATTTATCATTATATCTTAAGTGAAGTTTCATACATAATATTTCTTTAAATTATCTCCATTCTAGCATAAATCCTCTCTTATACTCTCACTTTCTACAAGATACGACCCTTCTAGAGTGATTTCATATATTTGGTGTAGGCCTTCCCATGTTACAGTAAACTTTCCATAGGTAGCTTCAACTTTATTCCCCAATGATTTTTGTAGGACCCAATCCCCTATATTGAAGTTCTTATGCCTAACAGATTGATTATATGACCTTTGAACTTTCCTTTTTTGTACAAGAGGACATATTTTTTGAGGTCATCATTATCCTATTACATTATTGTTTACCAAATGGTGGGTTCTTTCATCTTTGATACGATTATCGCTTTCGTGCCATATACAGGAGAAAAGTGGCTTTCCCTCATTTTCATCCTTGGGGTCGTTCTCATTGCCCAATGAACGTCGGGTAGCTTATCAACCCATTTTTCTTTAGCTCATTTAAAGTGGTTTTGCACTATGTTTTATAAGGATTTTTTTATCACACTACTTGACTATTTGCTTATGCCCTATAAGGATTGGAATATGACAACTTAACATTCATCTCTTTACAAGAAAAATAAAAACCATTGACTAGTGAATTGACAACCATTATCTATGACCAGCTCCTTATGTAAACTATACCTACGTATTATATTTTGTCAAATAAATTCACACATCAACTTCTTGGATTTGTACCAATGGCTCTACTTCTATTAACTTAGAAAAATAATATGTTTCCATTATTAGGAATGTTAGTTATCCTAGAGCAAGAGATAATTAGACACAAATATCCAACCTCCATTTTTGGAATGACCAAGGGTTGATGATGAGCTTCAATTCACTGGTAAGTTGATGTGAAATAGTAGCATGTCTTTTCCATTTGTCACATTTTTGATGTGGTCAATTCAATCTTTTAAAAGATTAGGCCAATATTATCCATGCATAATTTTTTTCTAAGAAAGGGTTCAATTAACCTCCTAAATAAGCCCCATATTGTCCTTCACGTAATTTTCTCAAAACTACTCGTGCTTCTTGATTAAGTAAATAGCCAGAGTTTTTCTATGGAGTGCCCATTAGACAATGGTATAATTCCTAAATGTTTTTTTATAATTTTATGTGTCTCATCCTAGTCAATAAAAAAATATAGTGAATGAGATACTCCATGTATGAAGCCAACTAAGAGGTATATGTTGGGGAGTTTATGCTAGCCTAATTTTTATCCTTATCACCTTCCCTTATTATGCTAGGCGATAAAATATTATGACACGAGGATGACCCTTTTCAACTCCAATGTCATTGTTGATACCAAAGTAGCCAAGGACTCAATTGTATATTTCCCCTTCTCATTATTTTGTTGATCTTAATTGCTTCAAAACTTTCTCTTACTTTCTTCACTTTCTACATATAATGTTTCATTCTTTCTTCCTTGGCCTCAAACTTTCATTAACTTGATTTTTTACAAGTTAGGAGTCACTGTGGGGCTAACACCCTTTTAGCTCCCATGGACTTCAATTGGCACAAATCTAGGAGAAAAACTTCATACTTTACAATAGTGTTGGTTACTTGGAAAGTGATGCAAAGAAATTTGCCTATTAAGCCTCCAATGGGTGTGAATATCACAATTCCAACCCTCAATCCTCTTGAATTTATCATCCTATCTACATATACCTTTTACGAACTTAGAATACTTAGTATCAACATCAAAATTAGCCTTATAGCTTCTACGTTAGATGTAGGCTTTTGACACCACTCAGTAATAAAGTTGATAAAGAGCTTATCCCTTGATTCCCAATAAGGGTTTATAATGTATCTCAAACTTGCTTAATTCAATAGATATTGAGAGAGGAAACTAGATTGATCTGGCTATCCCAAGATATTCTTCATAGGATATGACTGAAGGATGACTATTGATGAAGCAGAACCGGCATCACCGATCATGAATATACTTTGATTTTATATTTATAAAACTTTCGCAAGTGCACAAATCATTTCATAGAAAATGATAAGTATACTCCCAAGGTCGATCTAATTAAGGAATATATGTGGTTTTTAATTTATTATTAAAACTTTTAAAAACAAAATTAAATCCTAAACATCCTGTCACGATATTTGGGTTTTTGTGTTTCTAATCTAATAACATAAAAATAAACATAGATACAAATTCAATAAACATTTATGCAAATTTTATCTTTCATAATAGTGGAGTATTTATGGATATAATAACTAAGTTAATTATGCTTACTCATATTATTTAGGTTATGAAAGATATAAATTGATTCATTCTTTTTTATATGAATACCACCTTTGGTGGGATTAGATATTCTTTGTTAACTAAACAAATCAATTAACACATATGGGTGGGGTTGATAACTAATTTGGTTAATTAAATGAATTCCTTTTTTTTCTAAAAGAATGAAAATGAACCATTTAAATGACACCTTTGGTGAGGTTAGACAGTTTAAACTTTATTCAAGGTGTTCAAATTAAACCTAAGAATTTAATTATCCGAGTACTAACTTTCAAGTTTTTAAACTACTACTGAAAACATGTTGTCAATACATTTTCAAATAATAATTCTTATAAAAACTTTTAAAATAGAGTTTCACTCTAACTACAGGGTGATTGTATCAACAAATAAAAGAGCACTACTCTAAATCAGACCAGATAACTAAACCGTAAAATCTAATTTTTAGATTAAAGTTTGTCATGAAAAATAATATATTTCTCTCCAACATTCTTAATATAAAATCTTGAATAAAAATAAAAGCAATTCATTTTAGAGATTTTTACCTATTTAATATTTCAAAAGCATAGCAACGTTATTATTATGTCATATTTATAAATAGCTAGTAATGTTAAATTTAATCACAGACAAATTAAATATAACATATTAGAATAAAACATAAAAAATAACTGTAAGAAAATAAAATCCTTACAGTACTTTGATGCTATATCTGTTGCTAGAAAACCTCCAAACGGAATTGTATTTCCATTTATTGAATAAAAAAGCTTTTAAATTACAAAAACATAATTAGTTCTTCTAAAAAAGAGAAGAAATCCAAAACTAAGAAAAACTAAAAACTAAGAAATTGAGAGAAAGAAAGAGAGAAGAGGATGTTTTTGAGGTGTGGTTTGATGTGGAGAGAATAAGGGTATTTATAGGTGAGAAAAGGAAGAAAAAGTGGGTGGAAAAATGATTAAAGATGGAGGAAACGCGCGGTAGGTAAATGATGATGTCAACTAATGTCATTGGTAGGTGGGATGTGGTGGCGCACGCGGATGAGGTAGATGGGTGCAACGGCACACATGGAATGGAGCAGATGCGCGCGCATTGCTCAGTGCGGATGGACATGCTGTGCGCGTTGGCCAGCACTGTTGGGCGGCAGCGTGTACAATTTCTTCCTTTTTGACATTTTTGACCCATTTTGTCCAATTTTTCCATATTTTTTTTTACTTTCCTCATTTTCCTTATGAATATATTTGTGATTATTACCTCTAGTATTTTTCTTTGAGTCTTTAAGTTACTTTTTAAAATGAAAATACTTAAAAAATAATAAAAATACTTGTGATTCCAAAAAGATAGATTTATATAAATATATGATAAAATCATATAAATATATATATCTTTTTAATCAATTAACGTGCATAAAATTATGGTAATTTTAGTACTTTTTGATCACTCATCAACTATCTTATATGCTCCAAAGTAATGCTTGAGTCTCCATGCAACTATTCTATTTTTAAATGTTGCCTTATCCATCGAAGCATATTGTTGTTTTGCTCCTATGAGGGAATGGCTCGTGTAGTATATGGGATGTTGTCTCCATTCCCTATTGACCACCAATACAACACTAATGACTTTATTTGTGAATGCCAAGTACATATGTAACACTCACCTACAATAAGATTGGCTAAAAGAGGCACCTTCCCTAAGTATTCTTTGATGGACTGGAAAACTTGTTCACAATTTGTATTCCACGTGTATTATTTAGCAGCATGAAAAATGGTAGTCACTTTTCCATACATTTGGAAATGAAACGACTGAATATGGTTATATGTCCAATTAGTAGTTGAACCTTCTTAATACAACTTGGAGATAATATGTTTATTAGAGCCAAAATTTTGTTAGTATTGGCTTCTATATTTCTTTAAGACCCTAAATAACCAAAAATTTCCCTAAGGTTACTCTAAAGACATACTTTATATGGTTGAGTCACATCCGGTAACCACTTATTATGGCAAAGAGTTATGCCAAATCTGAGAGATGGATTTTAGCCCATTTTGTTTCAAACATCATGTTGTCTGTATAGACTTCCATATTTTGACCTATCTGAACCTTGAAAATTTTGTTGACCATTCTTTGGTAGGTAGCCCCTGCATTATTTAAACCAAAAGGCATCCTAGTATAACAATAGGTCCATTATTCTGTTATAAAAGCTATTTTCGCTTCATATCTAAGGAACATTAGGATCTAATGGTAGCGTGAGTATATGTCCATAAAGCTCATCATTTCAAAATGAGTCGTGGTATCAACCAACTTGTCAATATTTGGCCAGAGGAAGCAATCCTTCAATGTAGTGGTAATAAGGTTTGTAAAGTAGACACACATTCTATGATCTCATCCTTCCTTATTTTCTAGTATAATGATTGACATCCATGTTGGCTAATCAACTTGACAAACCCAAGCTACACTTTTTAAGGAATTAATCTTCTTCTTTATGATATCACCTTTATCTTACGAAAATCTCCACTTACATTGTTGAACTAGTTTTTTGGTGTTGTTGACACATAATTCATGAGAAAATATTTCTAGATCGATGTATGTCTTGTCTTCTAGCTTCCACATAAAAAGGCCTACATTATCCTTAAAATATTAAGCAGAGAAGCTCTAAACTCATGGGTACGTTTAGAATATATTTTTACATATTTATCGTCTCTCGGTTCCCCTATGTATAGTATTTTGTAATCCTCTAGGGATATTATCATGGTTCAACTCCCTACTAGCTGCATTATTCCCTAGTTCAAATATTTTCCATTCTTTGGTTTCTATTTTGACACAGGGGTAAGGCACATTTCATGGTGAAATTGTAACAATTTCTCTCGTTATCTTGTTCTCCTCTTATCTCTCTTGTTCCTTCAACCATGACATACTTAACGAGTTGATGATACGTGAAGGGATCCACTCTCATTTTATGAATCGCTAGTCTACCCATGATCGTGTTATAAGAAGTAGGGGCATTCAATACTACAAAAATCATATTGATGATGGAAATTTTCATAAAGACTGATAGACATATAGTAATTATCGACATGGTAACACTACACTTGAAACTCATAAGTGGCATATATTGTTGCATGATTTCCGTAGGGTCCATCCCTGATAGCTATATTTTATATAGTTATTTTCATCTATTTTATCAATTATAATTGCTATGTTCTTGACATTTTTTGTTAATTAGTTAAATAAATTAATATTTACCTTTTATGTGTTAAGGAATACATTTTTAACAAAATTAAATAATTTGAATCGAAACCGTACTTAATTGCAAATTTATCTCCACAAATATAATTTCAAATAAAAGAGTTCTTAATTGCAATTTATAAAAGTCAAAAATATAATTTAAATTAAAATTGGGCTTAATTTTAATTATTAAAAGTTTTAAAATTTAATTTAAATTAGAAAAAGATGTTAATTGTAATTAAAGAAACTTTAAAATTTAATTTGAATTAAATTTATGGGTCAAAATGCAATTAATTAAAGTTTAATTTTCGCGTAGGAGAGAAGAAGTCCACGCGCAGTCTTCCATGCGCGCAACGTTGACCATCAGATCAGAGAAGAAACAGCTAGGATGCTCACGTGTTCTTCAAAGCCGACCAAAGCGAATGGGTGCAGGTTTCTCATTTGCGCCGCTCGGTGCGCTGAGTAGGGCCCACCTGCCACACACGTTAGCGTGTAGGGTGGGTCCCATGTGTCTATTACGTGGCTACCAAAGATGTGCTCCCGTGCGACGCAGGCTGCATAATATTTGTGCGCCTATCCATCCAACAAATGATACAATGCCACGTGTCACCAATATTTCTATAGCTAATGAGAAGCAGACACGTGGCACGTATTGGGTGAACCAAAAGCACGGAAACGACACACGTTTCTAGCCGCGCTCGTTGTCTGCCACTTGTCTCGCGCCCTCTGATTTCATGCGGCACAAGCACATGCAACCGTTTTTCTTCCACCAATTGAGGGTTGCCACGTGTCCCACTAATTTCTTGTATGGAATCAGATGTTGACACATGGCATGAACTTTGAATTAAAAAAATCAGGAACGGTGCCCTCTGCTTTGCCTCTCACGCGTAGATTAAAATACAAATTTTGATATCGAATATCGATACGCTTGTTTTTATTTTTTGATACAAATTTTTACGCGTTTATTAAAAAAATGTAATATTTTAGATGTATTTTTTATCTATAAATAGGGGATATTTTGATAGAGTAAAAAAGTTTTTTGAGACTTTAGAGTTTGAGATTTTTAGTAGTATTCGGAGGTGGACTGTGGAACACGCAGAAGCCATTTTTGGCTTCTGTTGTGTTCTGCGTGTGCCAAATATTTACGATCCGAAATGATTTAATTTTTCTTTGTTCTTCATCTCATTTTCTTTAAACTGTTGTAATTTTAATTTTTAATTTATGAAGTAATTTAATTTTTCTAGGGTTGCATTTTATCTAAATTTATGATGCTTTGATTTTAATTATTTTTGAAAGATTTATAAGACGTTCGATTTGTTTATTCTATTTTGTGCTTAATGCTTTTGATTATTTACGAATTTTATCAAATGATCCGTGGCACTTAAATAAACTTGGAAGAGGCATTTTTGTGTATATTGCTCATAGATAGAATGACATGTATGATGAAGGATAGGAATATACCCTAATTGTATGTGTGGCCATTTTAGAACTTAGAACGTAATGAATCTTGGTTAATTTAATTCTCATAGGAATATAGTGAATTAATTTAACGAGGTGTGTTTATATGGAGCTTGGAATAGATGTATGGATAAAATTAGAATTTTTCGGTTGACAAATTAAATGTACTAAAAAATATAAATCAATAGAAAATAACATGATTTGAGTGGATTAATTTGGTGAAAAACTGCAATCCTAGATTTCTTTTATTTTGTTATTAAACTCTTTTCTTAAATTTGTTCCAATTAACGATCGTTTTGGATAAAATCAGAGAGAGATAATTTTAATACTCAACAAATTGTAGTAACAAATCTCCGTGGGAACGATAACTTACTTATCAAATATTATTACTTGTGACCATGTATGCTTGCACATTTTTTGTTCTCTAAAAGAGACAACAATCCCATGTCCAACAAGGTAGATAAATATAGCAAATCAAAAGAGCTACCATTATCCACTAGAATTTTGCACATCTTATAATGTGTGATCTTAACTATAATGACCAATGGATTGTGACGGGGTGGTATAACTTCTCATCCTTTGAAGACAATAGGATGGACAAGTCCTTCATGCTTTAGACTTTGTACAGGTCAATTGTTTTCCTTTGATTCCCATCCATACCTCTTTCTTGAATTACTTGAATGACTTGACATAGTTGGTCCGTCATGTATGGTGTGAATTATGTGCATGTCATTTTGGAAAGGTTGATTTGGTCTATTGTTGTCCTGGGAAAAAATATTTGGATGAACAACCTCTCTTCCATTAGTGGGGCTATTCATCTATCTATTTCCTCTTCGTGGAACCCTATTTCTATCAACCAAATCACCCAAGTTTTCTTTTACTATTAGATGCTTAATTTCCCAGTTGAGGTGTCGGTAGTCCCTGGTCAAATGACTTGTGTCCTTATGAAATGTGCAATACTTGTTGCCATCTCTAAGTGGAGATTTCATAGGTTACAGAAACTTTACGTGATTGATATGCTCCATACATTGTGTAGCCTTTTCCAATGAGACGCGTAATGTGGGACCTCTAAAAGGGATCAAAGCTCTTCCACATGTCCTTGGCCTACCCATATGTTTGAAATGAGGAGGATTAGGAAAACTATCCCTATAAGGCTTCCTATCTTTTCCCTTTTGGCTAGGATGGGCTTGTCTATAGTTCTACTTAGCAATCCCTTGGTAGACTTCATCTCTTTTTCTACGTCAACAAACTTTTGGGTATCTTCGTAGACCATTTCCAGGGATCAGGGAGTAGTCTTAGTCAATTCAATGAATACACCAATGTCACATTTGATGGTCTTGTGAAAAGCCTCAATGGTAGTGGAGTCTAGGCATTATGATATTTCCATTTTCTCCTCTTTAAACCTCCTTATGTATGTTTTGACAGTCTCACTATCCTCCTGGATAATTGAAAATAAATGGTACAACTCTTTCTGAATTGGATCATTGCATGTGTAGTTGGTGACAAATACTTTTACCAATGTTTCAAAAATTTCTACACTCTTGGGAGGTAACTTAATAAACCACTGTTGCACCATCTTTTGGAAGGTGGTAAAAAATAACTTACAATATAAGACTTCCTTTTTGTTCTCTTGAAGGCTCACAATAAACATGGGCAAGAAGGTCTTTTTTTCACCTATAGATAAGACATTTGTTGGAAAAGAACTTAAGAGGTGGTATTTTAAATCTATGTCATCCAAAAAAAGGTAATGCGAACAATTAGTCTCATACTATTTCAATATCACTCCAAAGTCATAGTTTTCCCTTACCTTTATGTTGATCACTCATCCATGCTTCCATTTTCTCTCCCACATGTTTCAGTTTTTCACCAACTAGGACTCGACATCCCTCAATTGTAGCATTCCCCAAGCCCAAACATCCTGGGAATTGATGGGGTGTATTTTGTGCCAAATGTTAACTAGTAGGTAGGGTTATGTATACAGATCATGGAGTACGGTTAGTGATGAGTGCTCAAAAAGCATTAAAAATTATCATGATTTTATTCATTTTAATTCATTAAAAAGATATATATTTATATGATTTTATCATATTTCTATATAAATGTCTTTTCATAATCATGGGTATTTTTATTGGTTTTTCAAGTATTTTTGCTTAAAAAAGTAACCTAAAGACTCAAAAAAATACTGGAGGCAATACATCACAAATATATTCATCAAGTAAATGAGGAAAAATATGGAAAAATTAGACAAAATGGGTCAAAAATGTCAAAAAGGTGGAAATCGAGTACGTAACCGCCCAGTAGCGCCGGCCAACCCACGTAGCATGCCTAATCGTGCCATGTAGTGCACGCATTGCCCAGCCTATATGCGCCTACTCTCCATTCCGTGCACACCTATTCTCTATTCTGTGCACGCCGCATGCCCATCTATGCCCAACCGCGCATGCCTTTGCACGCATCTGCTCCATTCCGCAAGCGCCGTCGTGCCTCACCTACCAATGATGTCAGCTAATGTCATCATTCACCTACTATGAATTTCCTCCATTTTTAATCATTTTTCCACCCATTGTTTCTTCTTTTCCTCACCTATAAATACCCTCATTCTCTACACATCAAACCACACCTCAAAAACATCTTCTTCTCTATTTCTTTCTCTCCATTTCTTAGTTTTTAGCTTTTCTTAGTTAGTTTTTCTTAGTTTTGGAGTTCTTCTCTTTTTGAGAAGAAGTAACTATGTTTTTTAATTTATTTTCTTTTTGACTCAATAAATGGAAATACAGATTCCGTTTGGAGGTCTTCCAGCAAGAGGAATAACATCAAAGTATTGTAATGATTTTATTTTCTTTACAGTTATTTTTTATGCTTTATTCTTATATGTTATATTTAATTTGTCTATGATTAAATTTAACATGATATAATAATAATGTTGTTATGCTTGCGAAATATTATATAGGTAAAAATCTCTAAAATGAATTGATTTTGTTTTTATTCAAGATTTTATATTAATAATGTTAGAGAGAAATATATTATTTTTCATTATAAACTTAAATATGAAAATTATATTTTAAGATTTAGTTATCTGGTCTGATTTAGAGTAATGCTCTTTTATTTGTTGGTACAATCCCCCGATAGTTAGAATGAAACTCTATTTCAAAAGTTTTTATAAGAATTATTATCTGAAAATGTATTGACAACATGTTTTGAGTAGTAGTTTTAAAACTTGAAAGTTAGTACTGAGATAATTAAATTCTTAGGTTTAATTTAGACCCCTTGAATAAAGTTTAAATTGTCTAATCACAACAAAGGTGGCATTTAAATGGTTCATTTTCAACCACATCTATAGGTGTTAATTGATTTGTTTAGTTAACAAAGAATATCTAACCCCACCAAAGGTGATATTTATTTCAAAAAGAGAGAATCAATAAATATCAATTTAAATCTTTAATAACCTAAATAATATGAGCAAGCATAATTAACTTAGTTGTTATATGCATAAATACTTCACTATTATAAAAGATAAAATTTGCATAAATGTTTATTGAATCTGTATCTATGTTTATTTTTATGTTATTAGATTAAAAACACAAAACCCCAAAATATTGTGACAGGATGTTTAGGATTTAATTTCTTTTTTAAAAGTTGGAATAATAAATTAAAAACCACATATATTCCTTCCTTAGATCGACCTTGGGAGTATACTTATCATTTTCTATGAAATGATTCGTGCACTTGTGAGAGTTTTATAAATATAAAACCAAAGTATTGGCAGGATCGGTGATGTCGGTTTTGCTCATTAGTTAGGCATCAAAGATGAAAGTATACATTATTCCTCTTTTATACTTGGTTGACACTAATGGAGATCATATGATGCAATCTTCGATATTCGTTGCTGACTTAGCCTTACTGATCTGCTATTGATGTGGAATGAACTTTAAAATTTTGAATAATCATCGCGTATGAACCTTGATCTAGGTTTCTTATTATCATTTTGAGAATTAATATTGCAGTTTTGCTACTTGTTTAAGGAAACTCTTTAAGATGGCATCTTTTTCCTAGGATGTGCTTTCAAATATATAGCTAACAGAACTAATGGTTTGTGGAACCGTCCTAGTTGGCATGGTTATTTCATTGTGGCCTACAAGTTATATATTATCATTGACCAAAGGTTATGCATGACCATATTCCCGATGTGATGTACCAATTAGCGATAGGTGATGTAATTGATCATTGAGGTTAAACTCTTGGATTGGGTGAGTAGGGTTGTTTATCTAGTCAGGATGAGGTTATGGGCTTTCCATAAGGAAAATGAATTTCCCTATGACATGGGTTTTTTCTCTAGAGATGTAAGATATAAGGTCTCAAATTCCAACTATAAACTAGAAAGATTTTAAGGCCCCACGAAGGGCGCAAATTGTTTCAAGAAGTGCTTGTGTATCAAGGATTATAATGAAAAGTTAGAGAAAAGATAACAGCGAGATCCTTTATTCATCTTATCAATGAGGTATATATAGGTATAATAGAGGCAAAGGTCAATGTTACATTAGTAGGTACTCTCTTAAGGCATCATTTCCAGCCTAAACATGACATTTAACAACAATAACCCATTTACCAAAGTTAGGTCATTGTCCTTGCAATCAAGTCGATGTACTAGTGATCAATTTGATGGAGTTATGCATCCCTTATATGGATGTGACATAAAAATTTGGATATTAATGAGGTCATTTTACCCTTATGTCCACATCATTAGGTCGGTTGATGAAGGTGATGCTCCAAAGGTACTCAATCGATCTACTACTCATTAGTGCAAGGGAACTAGACAAAAGATGTTTGATACAATGAGCTCTATCCAAGCCAGGTGATCCAAGTAACTAGGGTTACGCACCCTTTTACATGTAACATACCAAACAAGTGTTATTAGGTAAGGATATAAAGCTTAAATTATACCTTCATGGAATTTTGGAAAAAAAGATTCAAATGATGCCACTATAATCTCCAAATATGCACTTAATTGTATTGTATTGGTAGGTCATCTTGTATTTTTAGATTGCAAGCTATATGTCAAGGCCACTTGCAAGGTGTCCTCCTATTCTAACTATAATATATGTTCCATAAAAGAGTCTACAATATCAATATAACAAGAGTTAATGCCTTATCGCTTCAAAGTGTTGAAGTGTGTAGATTCTCAATCAAACTCTATGATCAATGTCCCACACCTAATATAAATTTAAGTAAATAACTACTACAAAATAGACTATTAAATGACTTTGAATCAATTTAAAGTCAGTAATTTGCTTAACCGACTTTAAATTGAATGATTAAAATTTAAATTTGGTTCACGCGTTGAACCGACTTTAAAATATTGATTTTTTGTATTTTTGTTCTCATTTTTTACTCTACTAACATGTATTCAATATAGCATAAAAAACCAAAATCTATTTGACAAAGTGTAAATAATAATACAAACAATTGAAAATTTAAATATAATATATATATATACTTAAATTACAAATAAAATGATGTTGTCAAAGTGTAATGAATTGTGCGAGAAAGCTTGGTCTGCTTAGAATCATTAGCATAATGACAAAGAAACTAGGCAAAAAGCAGCTGGTCCATATAACAATTCATTCCCCTACATATATGAGCACGTAAACATCCATCAAATAAGTAGTCTAAACTTCAAAGACATATGAATGTAGAAATTAAAGCATTATAAATATTACCATGGTGTTGTCCTATGTTATTCAAGATCATCATATTCTTCTTCTAATGTTATAATTTGAACAAAGTGTTCTGTCAATTCTTCTTGTAAATCATCAAAAATATGAAAATCATAGCCCTACTTTATTCCAAACAAAGAAATATATGTAATTAAATTCAAATTAAGAATGTAATATCATGAATTCACAAAAAATAACTTATATATGTTAAACGATTAGTAAAAGAGATTACCACGTCGACATCCAAGTGATCTAATAATAACCTTATCCTTTCAAACTCATATTAGCACTTTATTAATCTTTTGTCTACAAATATGAAGCTATCTAGAATCAAGCTGGTATTTTAAATGCTATAATGAGCTCTAAATATGAAATCAAGTGTAACTCCGATTTGTTACATCGCTAAGTTGAGTTTTGGTGCACTTAAATGTATGGAACAATTGTGTAATACGTTTATGGGCACCAAAATTCAACCAAGCCAAGTAATAAAATAGGAGTTGCACTTGACTTCATATTTAGAGCTCATTATAGCATTAAATATACCAGCTTGATTCCAGATAGCTTCATATTTATAGACAAATGATTAATAAAGTTGTACCATGATGTTGTCATAAGGAAAGTAGGCAAGAGAGACTAGATGAAGTTTGGGAAAAAAAATAGGTCCATAAAATAATACATTCCCCTAAATACATGAGTACATAAACATCCATCAAACAAAACATCCATCAATCAAGGGATTTCAGACATAAGAATAGAAAAAAATTAAATCATTATAAAAATTATCGTGATGTTGTCATAGCCCGTCTTGTCCCAACCAAAGAACTATATGTATTTAAAATCAAAATAAGAATATAATTTCATGAATTATTAAAAAATAACTCATATATGTTAAAAATGTTTTTGCATGTTGGTAAAAGATATTACCACATCATCAATTGGAATTTTGATATTTGTGATGATTTTTCTCATAAACTTTATGACATAATAACCACACATGGCTGCATCATTTTGTTGTGGAACCTACAAAAAATAATTTTACATGATTTTCCATATTGGAACATCTTTATTATTCAATAGTAAAATTAATAAAATTATTAATATTCGCTTGTACATACGATAACTTTATGCCATCTAAGCTTATGAGATTTTCAAAGGGCAATCCCCTAAACTTGTTCCATAGCTTCCATGCCCTATCAAGGATTAAAATGGTTAGTTTTTTTATTAAATATTACAAAGAACAATAGAAGAAAAATAGCTAGCTATAACTCTTACATTTCAACAACTGCTTTTGTATCTTTACTCAGTTATATGGAAGCTAAGTCGCAGTACCAAGCATGATTATTGAACAGATCAATGATTACCAACATCCAATGATCATGGCCTTGTTCAAACCTTAGTATCCAAGGGATTATCAACTTTTGATTTATGTTAAAAGTTAATGCCCTATCACATAATTGTTTAGCTTTGATGCTAACATCCTTCTCTTGATATTGATTGACATATGAAGATTCATAGAACATTGCTAAATGTGATGAGTGATTATATTGAAGTTGATAATAACATACCCTATATATAAGAAATTACATAATATAAATATAATTATATATTTTCTACATAAATGAAAGAAATTTACTCATTGATGACTCACCTTGTCCATACTTGCTTTATACTTAAATAGATCATTTGATATTCAAATAGCTACAATATGCACTCGATCGATATATAAGTTTGGCCAACGTCAACACCATAAATTTTTATGGGAAGTGGCACAGTCCATCCATCATTTATGCTAGATGTCCTCGCAACAATAGTCATCAAAGTGCCAAGATTTCTGCTGAATTTTAAAGCATAATCATAACTATACTTTTTCCAAGGCTTCTTCTTGAATGACTTAGTGCACGATGATTGGACACTAGACATAGATTTAGCATGAGATACTTGCTTTGTATTTCTTAAATGTGTCGTATTTAAGATTTATGGTATAATAGAGTAAAGAAGAAGTATTATGTATGTTAGTAACAATAAAAGATATAATAAAATAATAGTAGTAAACAAGTGTTATCTTTTAAGTAAAAAAATAGTACCACGTCAAAATTTAGAAAAACTTGAATCGATGGCCAAGCCACATACTGTCCAACCGCCTCTTAGATTGTGCTAGCATCAGAAGGCACATGTAGTGGACAATCATGGAGCAATGATTTGGAAAATATGGATTATGAATCATCTGATCATCGCTCAATTGTTGTACCGTTCCAATAGCAACAAAGTTTTTTGATGAAGGATGTTTCAACAAACATGTCATATTATGTTAAAAAATTAATTGTTATATATAATAAATAAAACATATAATAAAAAATAACAATAATAGATTATCTACACTAGAAATTAAAATTTTACCACATATGATTCATCAAGTAAAGGAGGACTCTCATGTGGGGTAGCTATTGGATGTACATTCTCACCAAAATGTTCATCATGATGTGATTCATGGCAAGAATGCGCAGATTCCATTGGATAAAATGAACCACTACTTGATTGTATATGATTTCTTGGCATAAAGGAAGGACCAATAGGATTACTATATCCCATACTAGATAGAGTTTGAGTGCCATGAGATTGCGTGGGTGGCATGCCTAGCATGGATGGTTGCATGCTTGGCCAATATGACATTGCATATCGACTTAAATACCACATTTTTTAGTAGTGAATTAGTTTTCATGAATGGTCTACCCAACATAAGAGGGGTAGAGATACTGTTAGTCTCATGTTGCATATCAATAACATAAAAATCAATGAGAAATAGAATATCATTAACTTGTAGCAATACATCCTCTAAAATAAACTTTGGGTATGCATTTGAGCTATCAAAAAACTGTATAATAACACTAGCATCGTTGAAAGGACCAATGTTAAAGGATGCATATATAGAATAACGCATAACATTAATGGATGCTACTAGATCAAACATGGCTCTCTCAAACCTAGTGGTTTCTATAATTCATGGAATAATAAAATAACTAGGGTTATAACAATTATGAGTCAATTTTCATTAGGAATAAAGCTAAGATATTTTCCCCTAAACTAACCACCTAATTATCATTTAGCTTGATTTTAGTAGTGTAAAGCTCCGTAAGGAGCTTGGCATACCTTGGCCCTAGTTGTATAACATCCACAAAGGAATGTTGACTTGCACTTTACAAAAGGTCTCCAAAATACTTTGTTCATATTTTTCCTTCTTTGATTTATCAAACTTGCTAAGAAATGGTAACATGGAAGCATCAATGTAGGTTTTACCTGAGGGATTTTACTTTGCTCTTATAGAGTAGAGGCCCCATCTTTTTTTCCCTCATCTTATATAGTTCCTTCCCCTAGAATTGATCTTATTTTGATTTTTAAGGAGCTCTTCAAGTTCCTTTCTAGTTTTTAGGGTGTTTGCATGGAATTTTTCTCTTAGATTCACAACATTTTGGAATGAAAATTTTCCAAATGCTTGATCATCCAACTTCCAACAGTTGTGACTAGTTGGCCCATTTGAGTTTCAATATTCTTCATTGAAGTTTCAGGATTGTAGATTCAATTTTGAGCATCTTATTGAAATATAGCAGTGTTATAGCTATATTACTAATCATGTATTCGATAAAATTACATTGAGGTTGTTGTAGCATCACTCATGTTTTCTCTATGGGTGCTAACCCATTTGTATAAATATTGAAATAAAAGTTGCTTACTTATTTGAAGTTGTGGAGAGCTAAAATATAACCTTTTGAACCTCTCCCAATATGCATAGTGTTTTCCTATTAGATTGTATAATTCTACAAAACAAATTCTTATTATTGTGGCTCTAGAAGCTGGGAAATGTATCACTAAAAACTTCCTTTTCATCTCATATCAAGTGGTAATGGATTTGGAGGGTAGATAGTCAAACTATTCTTTAGCACTATCTTCTAAAGAAAATGAGAAATCTCTAAGTTTGACTTGTTCTTCTATGGTCCCTACTGGATTCACGCTAGAGAAAACTACATGGATTTCCTTCAAGTGTTTTTTCGAGTCTTATTCTAATAAACCCCTAAAAATAGGTAACAAATGGATCAATCCAGAATTAAGTTCAAAGCCTACCTCTACATTAGGGTATACTATGCATCGGGGTTTCAACTCCAAGTTAGATGCAACTAACTCCTTAAGTGTTTGATCAACCACTTCCATATCTTTCTAATCGATATCTGAGTCACTTAAAGTAGTGGAATAAGTTGTCTTAACTTGCAATGGTTCTAGTGATCCTTTGGATCATAAGTTATAGAAATATTTTTATTGTATTCGAAGTCTTACTAAAATTTAAAACTTAGAAAATTTAGTAAATTATTATAGAAAAGATTAATAGTAAAAGAATAATTGTTTTATTTAATAATAATAAAATATAATAAAAGTAAAAATAAACTAATAATTAGTGGCAAAATAGCAAAGTCAATCTCAAGCCTAGAATTTCTCCTAAAACAATAAAGGTTTAGCTAGACATGGATTCTATAGGAACCATTATTATAATGATGGAAACTAAGAAGAGAAGAAGTGGAATGAAAAACTTAGGAATTATAGATGATGAAGCTAAAAGAATTTCAATCTCCAATCTTCAATCCTTCCTTGTAGATCTCCTTCAAAAGTTTGCCTTTGATTTCCTCTTTGATGTCTCTTACCTCTTATTCAAACTCTCTAAATATTTCAAAACTTTCTCTATATTTCTAATTATTAACCCTAATGACAAATATATATATCGATATGTTTAAACACAATACAATTGGGATTAAAACTATAAAACTTGGACAACAAGTGTACAATATATGTAAGCGGTCCACAGTGCACATTCCATGTTGTGGTGCATAACAAGGTTTGTATTTTATGATCCAACCTGAGAGGAGTATACCACAATACACATATTCCATGCCACAGTGTTCATTTTTTCTATAGAGTGCTATGGTGCACATATTTTTGTGCCCTATTGCACTTGTTATTCTATTCTAAATACACATTTTTCCTCTTTGTGCTCATATTGTCCTCTAACACGTATATAACATAAAGTAAACACATAAAATGTAGAGGTTATAATAAATCAATGTATATATGAGAATTTATACACACATATATGTAATATGACAACAATCATATCACCAATAAATACATCGTTAATATTACATTGTGAAGTAGCAATTATACCTAACTCAAGAACGAGACTTCACATGAATGTTTCATATATTACACTGACCAACAAAAGCATGAATATAGGTAGAGTTTTGGGTATTTGTCTTAAAGGATCAAAAAGTCGGGAAAAACATCACTTAAGGTCACATAAGTGGTTTTTTTTATAAAAAAGAACCCTAAGCAAATTATGTGACTAGTGATAATAAGTTATTAAAATATCAACCAAATATTTACCTTTTTGACTTTATATTGACCATTATTTTTTACCTATTTTTAACATTTTGACCATAACAACTATTATTGACATTAAATCGATTATAAGAGATAACCTATTATCACAAACATAACTAAGAGTCATCTTTTGATAAAATACCACCTATGGGGCCTTAAGAGATGTTTTAAACCACTTTGAGCCCCTTAAAGACAAAGAGGCTAAAGTTATGGTCACTAAACACTAGCCAATTAGCACATGCACACTATGCCTACATTTTCTCTTACCTATCATAGATTTACGAGCATCACTATGCAATGCTTGTCAAAGTAAGAGAACCCACCAACCAAGCACCCGATTTAACCAATGAAGTCATGACTATTGAAACCTTTGTTTGAAGTTTCTTAATCAAACTTGCACCAATATTTGACAGCCAAGTTTCATTTATATTTTCTTCACACTACCAATTCAGACCAAAACTTTTTGAAATAGATTTTGTTTCCCTGTTCATATAACCACCCTAATAGGCACTATATTCCTTATCCAACCTTATCAAAATATGAGCATGGTTTGAGTATGTTGAAATTAAATGTTCCCCCAACCTTCCAAAAACACTTCCCACCATAGCTTATGAACAACACCATAAACAAAATGTGATATTGTCTCCAAATTTCCTCCTTTCACTCACGTAAAAGGATCGCTTGTTAAGTAATGTGTGTTGAGCACATAGTGGCTCAATACATGTTGAAAATTACACATAAAGTATACAGATCTATATTATTCATTTCAATTTTCATCATCATTTAAAATTTCATCAAATCTTTGCATATACACCATGGCATTCTTTATTGTATGTTCAAACTTTGTAAAATTTCCCAAGAGAAAGTTTGTTGACTAGAGTTTGGCTCGCCATAGAAACCTATAAATCTCCATTGAAACCCATCTAATAGCTAACCCAGGTACCAAATTTCCCATTTTTAGTACAAAAAACCATCACCTAAGACTCAAACTTTCAGAATAGTAGTAAACCCACATTACCATTATACACATTATTTTCCACCTTATGAAATTTTGAAAAGGAAAGCTTTTTGAATAAATACTCAACTTGCTTAAAATTCATTCGAATTTTGGAAATAAACAAAATAGATGACTCATACACTTTGTTTAGACTATTCAAACTATAAAACACTCTCTTTTGGCTTTCACCCATAAGCATTACAATGTAAAATTACATTTACTACTTATCATGAGGCTACTCATCCGACCCTTTCACATTTTGAAAGGTACATCAAACAATTTAGGAAGAAAATGAATTATCACAACCCACCACTAACATTGATGAACCTATCAAGGGTATAAAGATATCACAAGTCCAATTCATGATAATAGCAACAATCTGAAAGATTCCTTCTAAGTACCAAAAAAAATGACATCACAATTCAACTATACTTAGCGTATGGCTAATGAGAGTTTGTTAGAGAAATCATCTAAGATAATAAGAGAATATGCCAATCATTAGGAGATTATGATTTTTTTTCCTTCATTAGCATAGAGATTTAAAAGATATATATATGTAAATGTAAAGTTAGAAGTGAATTAATTGAACGTGAATACAAATGAAACTTTATGCTCTTTCTCATGTATGTGCCTCGTTTTCTTTTCCTTGGCTTTATCTTCATCTTCATTTTGCATTTTTCATGGTATCAAAGTATGATAAAGCTCTGTGAGCTTTAAACAATCAGAGAACCATAGTTGATCCTCCTACGTTTGTTTAACTAACTTTATAAGATCCTCAGGTGATTAATCCCAATTCTAATCAAGTTGATCGATCTCTTTTCACTTTTCACAACATCTTATTTACTATTAAATTAAATGATGAAAACTAAAACATATGGAAGCCTCTTATTTTGAAAATATTATGTTGTCTTGAGCTAGAAAGTTGTCTTTTAAAAGAATCTTCCAATCAATTTCTTCATGATGGTTCAACAAATCCCAATTTCAAAATTTGGAAAAGACAAGACGAAATGCAACCATCCTAATATGTTGTGCCAATAGATGAGTACAAGAAAAACTATAATTATTTATTTCGTATCCCAATTCATATAACTGTAGTGTAAGATATCACTATATTTATCAACAAGAGCAATTCAAAGAAACACAAACTTTCACTCTTTTTGTACTTATATTTTTTATATTGTGACACATTTAGTATTATCTAGAAATATTAATTATTCAATTTATAAAACAATTTTAATAAATGACATGATAAGAGGTATGGATGCTAAAGTAAGTGTGATATTAATTAGAATTGTGATCATGTAATCAAATAAAAATAGTGGATATGAAAGCTTATTCATATACGCGTTATTCATTACTCATCATACACATTATTCATTATTCATTATACATGTTATTAATTACCCATGTAGTATACTCCGAACCAATCATATTTCTTGCTTAATTTATTTACCAAACATTGGGTACTTGAATTTAAAAAAATATTACACTAACAATGTATTTTATTAGCCTAGATTATTTACTCTAGGAGCAATGGGTATTTTTTCTGTGAAATATATAATTTATTTTTAGATGGGAATGTAATGAAGATAATTTTAGTGCAAAGACGCTTTTTTTTCACTACATTGATAACACTCTTAATTAATACATAATAAATGTATATTATAGATAACTATAAATAGACAGGAGTTTTGTTTTGCCTATGAGTATAAATTATGAATCGCTTCTAGAGTAGGTAATGATATATTACTCCATGTTAATAAAACACAATATTAGTGTAATTATTGTTTTCTTTGAAAAACATAAGTATCCAATCCTTGATAAATAAAGAAAGCAATGCAATTAATTAGTATGAAGTATACTAACACCTCTACTTTATAAATCCACGTGGGTCACAACAAATTTAATAGGAGGATCCATGTTTAAAACCATTACAAAATCGATACATTGTTGGGGCTCATGCCGCACTTAGCACAAATAGAATTATTACAATGTATTATGCATGATTTTTTAAAGAACATTGCCATTGGATGGGTTATTGGGTACACTACTATTTTGTTGTTTATACAATATACTTGATACAATTTTCTAAATTGATATAAATACCATTTTATCTTTAATGTAATTTTTTTCTGTAAATAAAAATTACATTTGAGGGTATTTTTTTATTAAATTTCTATACCTATCTAAAAAATATCAGTAACATCCTTGAGATTTACATTTTCTTCATTAATACCTCAACCTTTCAAAAATATCAAAGATGAGCTTCAACCTTAACCCAAGTTAAAGATAAAGGTTGTTAAATGGTATTTTTGTAATATCTTAAAATCGAATAATAACTTTGATTTTAAGCTAAAGTATAAAATAATTTATATTACAAAAGTAATAAAATTAAAATTTCTTCATTTCACTCACGTAAAAGGATAACTTGTTAAGCAAAGTGTGTTGAGAATATAGTGGTTCAATACATGTTGAAAAGTACACATCAAGTATAAAGGTCTATATTATTCATTTTACTTTTCATCATTATTTAAAATTTCATAAAATCTTTGAATATAAGCCATGGCATTCTTTATTGTACGTTCAATCTTTGTAAAATTTTCCAAGAAAAATTTTGTTGACTAACGTTTTGCTCGCCATAGAAACCTGTAAATCTCCATTGAAACCCATCTAATAGCTAACCTAGGTACCAAATTTCCCATTTGCAGTAGAAAACACCTTCACCTAAGACTCAAACTTTCAAAATAGTAGTAAACCCACATTACCATTATACACATTATTTTCCACCATATGAAATTTTGAAAAGGAAAGCTTTCTGAATTAAAATTCATTTGAATTTTGGAAATAAACAAAATAGATGACTCATACACTCTGTTTAGACTCTTCAAACTATAAACACTCTCTTTTGGTTTTCACCCATAAGCATTCCAGTGTAAAATTAAATTTACTACTTATCATGGGATTGCTCATCCAACACTTCACATTTTGAAAGGTTCATCCGACAATTTGGGAAGAAAATAAATTATCACAATCCACCACTATCATTAATGAATATATCAAGGGTATAAAGAAATCTCAAGTACAAATCATGATAATAGCAAGTGAATTAATTGAATGTGAATACAAATTAAAATTTGTGCTCTTTCTGTGTCTCGTTTTCTTTTCCTTCGCTTTATCTTCATCTTCATTTTGCATTTTTCATGGTATCAAAGTATGATAATGCTCTTGGAGCTTTAAACAATCAAAGGGCCATAGTTGATCCTCCAACGTTTGTCTAACTAACTTTATAAGATCCTCAGGCGATTAATCCCAACTCTAATCAAGTTGATCGATCTCTCATCACTTTTCATAACATCTTATTTACTATTAAATTAAATGATGAAAACTAAAATATATGGAAGCCTCGTATTTTGAAAATACTACATTGTCTTGAGCTAGAAAGTTAACTTTTAAAAGAATCTTCCAATCAATTTCTTCATGATGGTTCAAAAAATTGTAATTTTGAAATTTTGAAAACACAAGACAAAATGCAACCATCCCGATACATTGTGCCAATAGATGAGTACAAGTAGTATAAGATATCACTATATTTATCAACAAGAGCAATTGGAAGAAACAAAAACTTCCATTCTCTTTTGTATTTATATTTTTTTATATTGTGACACATTTTAGTATTATCTAGAAATATTAATTATTCAATTTATAAAACAATTTTAATAAATAACATAATAAGAGGTATGAATGTTAAAATAAGTGTGATATTAATTAGAATTTTCATCAAGTAATCAAATAAAAGTAGAGGATATGGAAGCTTATTCACATACACATTATTCATTACTCATCATACACATTATTCATTACTCATTATATCACTATATTTATCAACAATAGCAATTCGAAGAAACACAAACTTCCATTCTCTTTTGTATTTATATTTTTTATATTGTGACACATTTTAGTATTATCTAGAAATATTAATTATTCAATTTATAAAACAATTTTAATAAATAACATAATAAGAGGTATGAATGCTAAAGTAAGTGTGATATTAATTAGAATTGTCATCAAGTAATCAAATAAACGTAGAAGATATGGAAGCTTATTCACATACGCGTTATTCATTACTCATCATACGCGTTATTCATTACTCATTATACATGTTATTAATTACCCATGGAGTATACTCCATACTAATCATATTCCTTGCTTAATTTATTTACCAAGCATTGGTTACTTGTTATTAGATAGTACTAGACAACAATCATAGTACTAACAAATACACCGTTAATATTAGATGGTGAAGTAGCAATAATACCTTATTTAAGAACAAGTCTTTACATGAATGTTTTATCTATTACACTGACCAAAAAAAGCATGAATATAGGTGGAGTTGTGGGTGTTTGTTTTAAAGGATCAAAAAGTGGGGGAAACAATACTTAAGGTCACGTAAGTGATTTTTCTTAATAGAAAAGAACGCTTAGAAAATTGTGGGACTCGTAATAATAAGTATTTAAAATATCAACCAAATATTTACTGTTTTTGACTTTATATTGACCATTATTTTTTTATCTACTTTTAACATTTTGACCATAATGACTTTTATTGACATTACATCGACTATAAGAAATAACATGTTATAGCAGACACAACCTACTAAAAGTCCTCTTTTGATAAAATACCACCTATGATCTTAAGAGATGTTTTAAACCACTTTGAGCCCTGTAAAAATAAATAGGATAAAGTTATGTTCACCATTCACTAGCCAATTAACATATGCACACCATAACTACATTTACCAGCATCACTATGAAATTCTTGTCAAAGTGGGACCTTAGCAAAACTAGGTACCACTTCCACACACAAAAACCAATGGGAATTTTTAATTTCCTATTGAGAGAACCCAGTAACCTAGCACCCGATTTAGCCAATGAATTCATGGCTACTGAAACCTTTTCTTGAAGTTTCTTAATCAAACTCGTACCAATATTTGACAGAAAAGATTTATTTATAATTTATTCACACTCAATTTAGACCAAAACTTTTCAAAATACCATGTTTTTTCATATTCATATAGCCACCACAAGAGGCATTTTTTCCTTATCCAAACTTACCAAAATTGGAGCAAGATCTGAGTATGTTGAAATTATATGTTCCCCCTAGCCTTCCAAAAACACTTCCTTCCATAGCTTATGAACCGCACCTCGAAAAAAATGTGACATTGCCTCCAAATTTCCTCCTTTCACTCACGTAAATGGATAGCTTGTAGAATAAAGTGTGTTGAGCACATAGTGGTTCAATATATATTGAAAATTACACATCAAGTATAAAGGTTTATATTATTCATTTCACTTTTCATCATTATTTAAAATTTCATCAAAATCTTTGCATATAAGCCATGTCATTCTTTATTGTATTTCAATCTTTGTAAAATTTCCCAAGAGAAAATTTGTTGGCTTGCACTTGGCTCGCCAGAGAAACCCATAAATGTCCATTACAACCCAACTAATAGCTAACCTAGGTACTAAATCTTCCCTTTGTAGTAGAAAACACCTTCACCTAAGACTCAAAATTTCATAATAGTAGTAAAACCACATCATCATTGTACACATTATTTTCCATCAAATGAAATTTTGAAAAGGAAAGCTTTCTGAATAAATACTCAACTTGCTTAAAATTCATTCAAATTTTGGAAATAAAAAAATAGACAATTATTACTCTATGTTATGAATCTTCAAACTTTAAAACACTCTCTTTTCATTTTAACCCATAAGTATTCGAGCGTAATATTAAATTTACTACTTATTATGAGGCTACTCATTCGAACCTTTCACATTTTGAAAGGTAAATCAAACAATTTGGGAAGAAAAATAATTATCACAATCCACCTCTTCCATTGGACCATCAATCAAGGGTATAAAGGATTCTCAAGTGTAGTACATAATAACAGAAACAATCCAAAAGATTCCTTCTAAGTACCAAAAGAAATTTCATCATAATTCAGCTATAGCTAGTGTATGACTTATAAGAATTTTTTAGAGAAATCATCTATGAGAATAAGAGAATGTACCAATCATTAGGAGATTATGATTTTTTTATCTGTCATAATTTATACATCTACGGTTGAGCATAAAAATTTAAAATAGATATATAAGTAAATGTAAAGTTACAAGTGAATTAATTGAATGTGAATACAAATGAAACTTTTTGCTCTTTCTCATGTATGTGCCTCTTTATCTTTTCCTTGGATTTATCTTCGTCTTCATTCTACATTTTTCATGGTATCAAATCATGATAAAACTCTTTGAGCTTTAAACAATCAGAGAGCCATGGTTGATCCTCTTATGTTTACTCAACCTACTTTATAAGATCCTCAGGCTTTTAATCACAACTCTAATCAAGCTGATTGACAAAGTTAACAACTGATGACCAAAGACCAACTATGAACAACTTTTCTCCTACCACTCAATTAATACATATGGAAATCAATCTCTTATCTCCCAACCTTGTTATCATGGCTCTTCACCCTTTTACTCTCAACCTTGTGAAAGAGATTTTTCATTTGGCTATGCTAGACATTGTGTGGAATAACTTTCTGAGAAAAATTGGTCATATTGTAGCTATTTGTTGGTTTAGATTTGACAAAATTTATGTAGCTCCTAACCAAGGTAATCCTATTTACAAACAACCATATGTACAACCCTCCAAGCTACTCCTACACCATACCTAACGAGATCCTTAACATCACCTAATTTTCAATCTCAAGTAGGGTCACGTCAAAAGTTCCTAGACAAGCCATGATAGTTACATCTATTTCAAACCCTGTAAATCACATTCCACCATCACCTACATTTGATAACTCTTATGAAACACCAACTTATCATACATAATTTTCTTCTAAACCTACACAATTACCAAACTCCTTTTATCCATCTTCAGCTATTTCACCTTTACCATCACCTCAAGCGTCATCTAAGTCACAGTGGTTCCCAAACTCTGGTTTAAGCCACCATATCATTTCAAATGTATAGAATCTATCAACACTACAACTATATGCTTGAATGAAAGACTAATGATATGTAATAGTAAGACTTTGGAAATCTCCCAAACTTGTAATAATCATTTCATTCTTCATAAAAACCTTTATTATTGAATAGCATTCTGCATGTACCTTCTATTTCCAAAATTTCTCTCGTTGTCTCTCAATTTACTAGTGATAATATTGTCTTTTTTAATTCCATCCCACATTCGATTGTGTTAAAAACTAGATGGAGGGAAAGGTCCTTCTTCAAGCTACTTTGCATAATAGCTTATATGTATTTGACATTATTTTTCCATCATCTTCCTTCAAGTCCATCACTCATAGAGATAGCTCTTATGATGCTTTTACAAATGTTTCAAATAATGTCTTTGCATCAATGGTTTGCTCAAGCATTTTTTGAATTGTAAAAATAAATTCCTATTTGTATCGAGAAACACTTACTCTATAGTTCATTTATATACTATTCATTCTAATGTGTGGGTTGCCCTTAAGCACTCAGCTAATGGTTATGCTTACTATATCCATTTTATTGATGAATGCGATACGTACACTTGTATTTATTTTTTAAAACCCAAATATGATATTGGTCAAGCATTTATTTAATTTAAAAATGAAGTGGAGATGAAATTAGGCCACAAAATAAAAATCCTACAAAGTGTTTGGGGTGGTTAATTTCAAAGTCTAACTTCCTCTCTTACTCACTTTGCAATAACTCATCACCGAACTTTTCCTCATTCACATGAACAAAATGGATTGGTTGAAAGAAAGCATAAACATATTATTGAGTCCTTTCATTGCTTATCCATGCTTCAATGTTATGCAATACTGAGATGAAACATTTTTTTCAAGCACATTTTTAATCAATAGGTTACCTTGTCCTAATCTTTCAAATAAATCTCCTTTTGTAATACTATTTGGCAAAAGTCCTAAGTACACTTTTCTTAAAGTCTTTGGTTGTCTATGCCACCTATGCATTCTACCTTACAATAACAATAAATTAGAACTCATAGGTATGCCTTTCACTTTTGTAGGGTACAATCCGAGACATAAAGGCTGTAAATGCCCTATACTCAATGCGAGACTCCATTAGTGGAAATATGACATTCCATGGAAAAAAATTCCATTTTCAAAAAGTGCATCCTTATATGCTATTTCACACAAATCCATAAGTCATACTACCTAACTAGTGCTTCAAAAACATTTCACATCTACTATCATATCCATGTCTACACTGTTAACACTCAAATTGATCTATCATCTATAAACACAAACACTATCCAAATAAAGTACCTGCACTTACAGATAACTTTTCGTATTCTCCTTCTATTTAGTGACCATCATCTTTATGTTTACCTTCAATTCCAGTTGATGCTAATGTATCATCTCCATCATATGGCCTCAAATGTTAATAACAAGTCTATGATTAGGAACTAGATCTAGTGTTTTTTATTACTTATGAATAAATCTTAGGTTAATTTATGTCAATTAATATAGAGAAGAAATATTGGTAAGATATATAAATTTTATGTTTCTTCCTTTACATCTCACTATTTTCTCTCCCCATATTAATTAGATTGACCCAACATATCAATTTATTCTCTGACGTCGAGCAAATAATTCTTCTTGTAAACAACAGGTCATAAAACAATAGTGAGAAAATGTTCTTGATCTTGATCAACCAATAGCTCACTCTAGTTCTATGACTTTATAGAATTGGGAAAAGATGATCCATCGTTCCTCATTTAGGGTATCCAAGAGATTTCATTAAGGAGAAAAACTAGCAGAATGTCTAAATCTAGCCTATGATGGAACGCACAAATCCTATAATGGTTAATTTTGGTCAATAATATACATAAAGAGTTATCAATTAATTTGTAGTGTAAAAATATATGTTCCTTATGAGCACTGAAAGGAAATAGGCTAAGGTGGTTATGTCCTCCCCTTCCTTAAGCAAATTCTTTATTGCATTAATGACTATGTAAAATACTAATAGAGTATAAGATGAAATGGTACTTTGGCCCTTTATCTCTTACATTTTTATTTATCATTTCCTGTATTTATGCAAAATCCAAAAAACAGGGTACATTATTAATTAATTAAAAGATAAAAAAATAAATAAGGAAGAAAATCTAAGATAATTCAACTAGTATTTCAAACCCATGTATTATTAACTACATTTCAGTGAAATTAAATAATAAATATATTTTATTTTATTTTATTTTTATCACTATGTCATGTATATAAAGAAAATAAAGATTATGAATTAAATATTTTAGCATTCATTGATTCAAGAGTTACAATTTAAATGTAATTGTATTTAAGCATTAGAGAAATATTTCTTTAGATATTATTATTTGAAAAAACCACTTATTAAATGTATCTTATGATAGATATATAATACAATGTTCGGTATTCTCCCAATAGATTAAGCTTTTGAGAGAGTTAGTTTTTGTAGATCAAAGTGTTTTCCAAAGGGTCACCCATTCTTGAGTTTCTCCAAATAAGGAACACCTTATTACAAAGTTATGAAAAAAGATAGTTTTTATATCCGGATAAAAACCATTTAGTGATTAAAAGGTAAAAATTAAAAAATTAACAACATACATTCATAGTTCCAAGGTGTTCATTGTCGTACGAAGGGACTTAACAATGTCCTCCTCAAAGAAAACATGGGACTTGAAACTTGTCATTTGCCCACATTTTGACTATTGAGTCATCTTTCCATTCTATTAGTTGACACATGGCCAACACCCTTTTTAATTGACATTGTGCCAGCCCACTATATGACTCCACCCATTGTGGCCTTCGTCACACTATTTATTGATACAATGCTAGTCAATCATATGAATCAACCACCACAACCTTTGCCATACATTGTTCTTTGATGTGACACTAGCCCACCAAGAAAATATGTCACCCCCTAATATCACTTGTAGGATCAAAACCCTTCTTAGGGGATTACCCAATTTTGAATTTCTCTAGGTCAAGCACATTTAATTATGTAATTCTTAATAAATGGTTTCCCATATTCTTTTAAAATCAATTTGTGCTTAGAAGATGGTCATTAAATTATTTAACTTCATCATTCTATAGTCTTTAGGTGCTTGTTTCTCTATGATAGGTCCAAATGTTTCTTAGTAACTTCTTATATAATATTAGTACTAGAGTTCTTGTCTTGAAACCCTGATAACCCTAATATTTGAATTGTAAGTGTTTGGCTTATATGGTAATTGACGTAACACTTATGGGTGAGTGATAAGTGTATAAAAGTATTTCAGGTCTATCTTTTATTAGCTTAATTTTTTGAAAATTTGGTTTCTTAACAATTTCTAATGTCTTACATTTCTATGATAATACATTGAAATTTTGAATATAATAAAATATAAAAGCATAATATTTTGTATAAAATGTTATTTTATATGCAAATATACATCAAAATATTTGCTATATTATTTAGTAATAAAGTATTAAAAACATGATATAGTTGAATCCAGCCCCCTAAGAGTTAGATCCTAGTTCCATTCCTAGGCATGAGTATATATGTTCTAATTCCATCATTATATAAGTGTATGAATGCGTGAGAGCGTAACTGCTATTTAAGAAAAATATCCATAGAGAGTTCACATGTCTAGAGTTCAATTATTGCCTCATATTTTAACCCTCTTACTCATTTAAATTTTGGCATTAAAATATAATTTTTTAATAAACATTGATTTAAATGTTCATATGCTTATTTATATTAGACATTGTTCGAACCTTACACCTCCTCAATGTTTACTGTGAATATATGTGATTTTAATAAGACAATATTAAAGGTAATTAGATGGATGAAACAAATTAGTACAAGTTATGCCAAGAACAATTTTAACTTCAAATAAAATAAAACATAAGCGATTAAATTAAACATTTAGCTAGGATCAAATTTATATTAGATTGATACATCAAAACAATCATGGAGCATACATGGTTCTCACAATTTTAAGGTCAAATCCAACTGGTTTGAATTACATTTAATTTCTCTTTCTTTCAATTTAGTTTTCTTTGCAATATTAAATTCTAACACATTAAGAAAAGGCCTGGTTCCATCACTTTGGGGCCCTTGTTCTACCATTTTTTGTCGTAGTACTTTTTGAGAAGTAATCAAAGGAGACCTTTTCACTTGTGGCCTAGGTGGAGTAGCCTTGTTTCTTATTAATGGAGAAATCAGCTCTGGTGAGACCAACACTTGAGGCTTAGAAACAAGAGAAGGGTTTATATGGTGAATATGCCCTGAAGTACTTAAAGAAAATTTTGGTGATAATGGAACATTTTCCTTAATAAAAGGGTTTGGAATGAGGTCACTTTGGGATAACATGACTTGTTGTTGAAGCCTTCTTAAGGCAAGGTCATTTTCTATCATATGAGAATTCATGTGATGGACTAATGCTTGTATGCTCAAGAACACTTGATTGCATAGGCAACATGCAATTTGAGATCGGTCGTATGCAGGTCTTATGATTGATTTTGCATTGTTTGAGCTATACATGTTATTCTCAAGCCTAATTCAAAACTTTTTTAGCCATCAAAGAGATTGTTGAAAGAAAAAGGTTTCGTTGTTTAAAGTTTCACTGTTTAGGGTTTGTAAGGATTGTAGAGAGTAAAGAAAAGTAAGATTGGTGTGTTGAGACTTTAAGGGGAAGAAGGAATTACAGTGAGATTTGGGGAGAAAAAAAAAGGCATGCAAGATATTTATTGCTAAAAATATTTGGTGCCTACGGTTATGGATTCGATTTCTAGTGAATGTGAAATGTTTAATGTTATTTAAAAAAATGATTTGACTACATTAATAAAAATTAATTTATTGTGAAATATAAGACAAAATTGTTAGAATAAATGTTACTAGTTTTTTGATTGACCAATGTATGCTCATTTCCAATAGAAGGATTGACAACTTGGATATATTGAGAGAGAAAATTAGAATAATTAATACAATAATTAAGAAATTTCCCAATATAAGGAGTAAACCCATCTCCGAGTCTAATTACATCAAAGTTATATAATTTGAACCACTTTTTATGAGATTTTATTTTAACTCTTAAGTTCTATTATTTTAGAAATTTATTTAAATTAACACATCCTATATAGTAATGATATATAGCAGTAGTTGGTATGCAAATTTATTTAGTGTTCATATCTTTTGAGTTGTAAATTTTCAATTGAATACCATTTCTGGTTAGAAACCTCTACTTTCCTAATTTTCCTCCTAAGTTTTTTTACCCAAAGAAATATCATAATGGTTGTACATAAATGAGATTTTATTCCATATATAAAAAGGTTGATTTATAATGCGTCATCTTGATAGTGGATTAATAAACAATTACATATTAGCTATTGATCCATTATCAACAAATTCTCCTAAAATATAAAGTTAAAAAACAATTTTTTTTAATTTTTAATAAACTTACACACTTACATACGCACATAATCATATTTATAATGATTGAGATCGAACTTATACTCTCTCAATGCCCACAACAAACATTTAATACTACGGTTCTAGTTTGAGACTCATAGGGTTCTATGTATTCAATATTTTATCAATGAACTATGACTGAACGTTTTAATTGTGCATGTTGAAGTCGATAATTCAAGATTTTTTTATGAATGTGAGTTTGAGTTGTAAAAAAATAATACTATAAATGTATATTTTGTAATCATCCAAAAACGTTGTGACAATAGATGAGTACGAGCAACACTATAATTATTTATTTCATATCTTAATTCGTATAATTGTAGTGTAAGATATCACTATATTTATCAACAAGAGTGTGCAATTCTAAGAAACAACTTCCACCCCATTTTGTATTTATATTTTTTAGATTGTGACACATTTTAGTATTATCTAGAAATATTAATTATTCAATTTATAAAATAATTTTAATAAATGACCATAAGAGGTATGGATGCCAAAGTAAGTGTGATATTAATTAACATTTCTCATCATGTAATCAAATAAAAGTAGAGGATATGCATGACACCTTATTCATTAACCATAGAATATATTCTACATTAATCATAATGCTTGCTTAATTTATTTAGCAAGCATTGGGTACTTCAATGTTTTTTAAAAAAAACTCTTGGAAATAAAAATACTAAAACAAGAAAATAAAAATAAAAATGTTACATTGTCTATTTTTGCAAATATTTTAAAGCATAAAAATTAGAAAATAAATAAATTTACCTAAAATTAAAAAAAAATATGCCTATTTTACCAATTAAGAAAATAAAATTGAAGTACAAACAATGAATGATTTTGTTTTATCCCAAATCATATGTAGTAAAGTGAATACTTTTTTCCCCACTATAAGTGATTTAAGGTCTAATTTTAATTAAATTTAAAGACATATTACACATATTTAACGATAAAAATAAAATAACTTTAATTTGAACATTTATAGTAGAATTTATAATAGAATTAACAAACTCAACTAATTTATTAAAATAAAAAAAATGGAGACTAAATTTTAATAAATTAATGTTTATTGATGAGTATATTATAATACACTCATTATTTTAATAAATTATCCAATTATAATACATATTTCATTTCATAAATGAGGTAAGTAATTTTTTAATTCTATTAAGTATACAAAAAGTAAACTTAAAAAATTCTAAGAAGACATTGCAAAAATATTTTATATTAATTTAAAATTAGTTAATTAATTTTCTCATCAATAAATATTAAAATGAGAGAAAATTTTGGACAATGTAGAAAAAATAGAAATATTTTTAAAAATTAAGGATGAGAGAGAGTAATTTAGACATGAGTGTGAATAAAATCAAGAAATTTAGACTATTTTTTTAAAATTTAAATAAGCTTTTATATTTTTTTTGTGTTTCTTAATTTAATATAAATTTTTATTTTTAAACATAATAATAATAAATATTTAAATATATTTTTATTTTGTTATTATTTTAAAGATTATTTTATAGATTTAACCAAAGATAAGAAAAATCATGCAAGAAATAATGGATCCAAAAGTTAACGCCATTAATGATGAGACTTAGTTGTGACAATATGTCAAACTTCAGTGTCATTGGCAACCATTTTTCAAATGTTAAGGGAATTTAAAAAGAAAATTAAAACTTTAGGATTATAAGTATTTTTTCCCAAAATTATTATTAAGTATGTTGTCAAGCCAAAATAAGGAGTAATAAACACATAAGATCATAGTTGGCTCGTAAAATGGAAACGTAATGAAAATAAGAATGGTAATAGGAACTCAATTGAATGGAAAAAATATTATGTTTGTAAATTATAAATGATAAATCTTAAAGTAAGGTTTATAAAATTATAAATGAAACAAAATTAAAAATAAACTTTTTTGATATTTTAATGAAATAAATGATAAAAAATAATAAATAATTATATAAATGAGGGGAAAAAAGTAGAGCATGCCAATGTATTTCTAATAGGTGTGGGTGAAATGATTATTCATAATATTTTACATTTCATTCTAAATTAACATATAAACAAAATACAAGAAACCGAAGAGGGGATGTTTGGACATCTAACTCTTTGATAGATTATGTTTTAGGGACTAATTTTAAGCAAAACATAAACTCCTTTAGAAGGAACCTACACTATAGGTCCAAGGGAAACATAGAGGGGATGTTTTTAAAATATTTTTATTTTTACTTTTAAAGATAGCAATTGAGAAACACATGCAACGGAAGAAACTTGGTGAAATACAAAATAAACACAATTGTTCGGCGGTAAAAAAGTGTTCTTTTTTACTTATTAGTTCTATTTATTGTAATATATTTTGGATTCCAAATTTTTAAATTTTTACTAGTTATTTTTACTCCTATGTTTGATATAGATCTATGATTTCTAACGTTAATAACTTATCGTTAATGGAAAAATGTGGTGCATAACTATCTTTAGGTGAAATAAAATAAAGAAAATAAAATCCAACACACTTTGGTAGATTGTGACATGAAATTCATTATATCAATAAGGATTAACAGTAAAAAATAAAAATAATGGATAAGTAAAATGTCAAACTTATTTATGCATAGTAGTATACTTCTCAATACCAAACAAAATAGAGAAGACATCTACTTTGGAACATGAATGAGAAAAATAATTAATTAAATAAATATCCCTAGGTAAAAGCTAGTGATTAAAATGATCAAATTCAAGAATAAATCTTCAAACACATCATAATTTTAAGGTCAAATCCAAGTGATCAGAATAATTACTCTCTATATGGCCACCATTTTTTTCTTTTTAAACTTGGCTTCTTTTGTCTGCTCAAAATGACTAAGAAAGGGCTTATTATCCTTGCTAGTAATAGGAGATTTTCATCCACTCTTGCCTCATATTCTTTGATGTTCAAACATGGCCTAATCAACTTTGGGCGATATTGTCATTGGATTTTGTTTCTTGCATATGGACCATGTTGGGATGGGACTAAAAGATTATTAGAAATAATATCTTTGGTACCATTAAGACCAAGTGAAGGGGTACTCTGATCAATAGATATTATACTTGTGTTGGTGATAAAAAAAATTGGCATTTTGTTTGGGTTTGGAAAATTCTCTCTTTGAGAGAGCATAGCTTGATCATATAGAAATTTTCTTTTCATAATCTCACTTTCTATCTTGTAAGAATTGATATGGCACATTAATGTTTGGATGCTCATGAAAACATTGTTTTATAAATGACATGTTATTGTATGAGTACCATCAAAAGTCCTCATTTGGTGTTGCATGGTTTAAGCCATTTATGTTCTTTGCAAGCCCAAGATTCAATCATTTTCTTCTATCGAAGAAAATTGGAGATTGATACAAAATTTAAAGGTTTAAGATTGAAGGTTTCGAAAGATGGATTATCTATTTCTTAAACAATAAATTAATAAGGATGCTCGTAATAGCGATATATGTTCATGTTGTGATATCCTGCTAGTATTGATAGGTAAAAAACTTTAAATCACAAAATAATCCCCATATTAATTATTCTTGAACATGAAGGAATGTAAGATTAATGGTATAATTAAATTATTTGGTTAAGCCAGAGCTAAATTGATTAGGAAAATTATAAAAAATAATACTATTAAAATTGAACAGGATTTAATTAGACAATATTAAATATTTAATATGTTTAAATAAACATAATTTCAATTGAACGGCATATAATATAATATAAAATGATGTATCATATATATTTATTAGTTTTAATAATAAAATTATAGGAATTAGATATAAGGGTGTTTTTTTATGATTATAAATTATAATAGTGTTATTTTTGTTATTTATGATTATTCTAGAAAGCTTATGGATGTAAAGTTTTGCAAGTAAAGAATATTGGAACATATATCACTATATTGGTTTGATTGAGATTTCTACGTTTACTATTGCAATAGATTATGGATCGGTAGCTACGGTATTAACTGAGAGAAAATTACCATTTTCTACTTGTACATGAAAAAGAAGACGTGGCAACTCGAAGGTTTTATTGGCTTAAGGTGAAATATAAAAAAGTGATAATAAATATTTTTCATAAATATATATTTTATCGATTGATAAAAAAGGAGAAATTAAATTACGAGGATGGTACGGTTATTGCCCCAATTTACATTTACTGTATCCATAAAATATTGAATGTTAATTTTGGAAATTTACACAAACACCCTAATGTAAGTTGCATGTAGGTTTTATAGTAATTTTTCAGTTTAGTCAATTGTTATAAAAAAAAGTGATCATACCAATGCAAGACATTTTTTTATTTAATTTTTTAATATTTTTAATTGTATTACATAGAGACTATTATAAGTTAAAAATATGTAACTCATATAATTGATGAAAAATAAAACAAAAATAAGAAAACATAAAAATGATTTATGTCATTGTGTGATCACGTTTTCGTAACAATGAAACTAACTTAATTAAGAAATAAGTAGAAGATATAAATGTCATTTTTAGAATAAATATATAACCTTTATAGTCACATTTCCTAGTTTTATGAATTTTCTACAAGCAATTGTATATTTATGTTACATAAACATTCATGTCAATAGAAGGAAAAATAAAGACATAAGGTCATGTTTTGTTCGTGAAATTGGAACGTAATGAAAATATGAATGGTAATATGAATTGAATTCAATGGAAATAGTTTTACAATTATTTTTTTGTAATTTACAAATGATAAATTAAACTAAAATCTATAAATTTAAAAATGAAACAAAATTAGATATAATTTTTTTTATTTCCAAATGAGATCAAATGATAAAAAAATAATAAATAATTATACAAATGAAGTATTCTAGCATATTACTCATAGGTGTGGGAGGAATGCGGATTCATGCCACTATTGGAGTAGTTTGCATTTCATTCCAAATTAACATATAAACCAAAAACAAGAATACCATCTATTAGTTCCATTACTGTTCCTATTACTGGCAATTGAACATGGCATAAATGAATATTAATTAAGTTCGACACCTAATTCTTAAGCATATTATCTTTTAGGGTCTACTTTTTATGCAAAGCATACACTCCTTTAGTATGGACCTACTGTATAGGTCCAAGGGAAACATAGATGAGATATTTTTTTCAAATATTTATTTATTTTTAAAGATGGCATATAAGAACACATGCAACAATTTCAAATTTGTTGAACATAAAACAAATTTATAGAGTAATAAATTTGTAAAAAAAAATTAAAATTGATGGAAAGTCTGTAACAGAAGAAACTTAGTGAAATATGAAATAAATATAATAGTTCAAAGGAAAACAATTAATATTGTTCTATTTTACTTATTAGTTTCATTATTATTCCTGAAAATAATGTTGCCTAGATGATATAGTTTTGCATAAGTATCATTAGCATTACTTATCATCATATGAGTCACATATTTAGTAGTATGTGCTTTAAGGCCATCAATCCATCTATAACCAACTTTATCATTGAATCGTTCCTTCTAAGTTGACTTAGGATTTTCTTGGAAATCGACCAACACCTATCTCATGACAGGGTCCAAGAGGATGTTTTGAATTTTAGGATCCTACATTGCTCTAGCTTGTCTCTCCTTTAATTCATCGGGACTTAAATCTCCACGACTATCTTTTTTAATATGTTGTACACGCCTTTTTCACTCTCTCGAGCAATTCTTGGTTATTAGTATCATGTTTCAAGCCATCCTAGTATGTTTCCAAAGCTTTTTCATATTTTTTCATGAAAAATGGACTGCACCTTTTCTATTATAATCCTTTGATAATGTTGGATCCAGCTCAATACACTTCTCTACATCTTTCAATCCCTCAGGAAGTGCCCCAAGTTTGGTATAGAAGGCTTCCCTGTAATTATATGCTCTTAGATCATTGTGATTCCTTCTAATAGATTTTGTGTAATGCTTCACAGTCTCAAGATACTTCTGTTGCTTGAAATATTCATTACATTTCTCACGTTCATCATTTACCAACTTTGGATTAAAGTATTCCTACACCTCTAGATCCTTTTTTACTTTCTCAAATTCATTTAGTTTCTTACATGTGTTTGGGTTACAATGCTCGGTAAGAGCTTTCTGGAAAGACTTAATGGCAGGTTAATAGTCCTTTGACCATTTTTCCATTTTCACCAAGGCATATCTCTTCCTAGTCAAAGCTTTTCCTATCATCTTGTAGTTAGATCTAAGCTTTCTACCCTTTTCAATAACTTTTTCACAATCCTTAAAACATTCCTTATACTGACCCATTCCTAAATAACTGGCTGCCCAGTTCATGATATAGGAAATGTCCTCGTCGTCGAACTCCCTAGGCTTGGTGTAATGATGAATTGTCGTATCAAAGTCTTTATTCTAATAAGTAGCATTTCCCAACTCATTATTGTTCTTCCTCTTGAACTCTTAAGCAAAGTGGTTCACAATTCTGTTGTTAAAATCTTCACTTCTAATATCAAAAATCAAAACATTATTTTCTCTAACACTGGTAGCTTTCTTTACAAAACTACAAGAAATGGCAGCCGCCACTGACTCATTAATGATACGCATAATGTTAAGACCAATAATTAATTACACTAGAATTAGCAACAACACGAACGATGCTGGCACCAACTCTTTCAAAAAGAAATTTAGCATTTTTATTCTTCATGATTTTAGAGAATGTGTCAAGTGAGCTATTTCACTTTAACAACTTTACTAGGTGTCATCATTATTCTTCTTCGGATAGTATCAATCAGATATGAGGCAAGACTAGCATTATTGATCAGCACGCAACCAAGAGAAATGCTACCAAAGAGATTATCCTCCATTTTTTTTGGGGAAGAAGTACATGCTTAAGAAAATCATACATTCCAAAGTACAATCCATGGTACATAATTATTACAATATAAGAAATGTTGAATCCACGGTAAAGGCCAGCAATACTATAAGTTTTCAGAGTCTTTCTATAGATATCAACTAAACCATTGAATTACCTTTCTCCTCCATTTTTTACATCTTTGACATGATTTGAAAGATGGGTTTGTGCATAATCCAAAGAATAAATATGAAGCTCCAGCTACACCACTAGATGCCAAGTTACCTCCAAACCATTTCTTGTAACCATCTCTGTCTTTCTTGAAGTTGAACATCCTCTTAAAGTAATCTTTGAATGCAAAGTTCAAGGCCTAAGTTGAGAAATAATGGAGGATAGTAGCAGTATTTTCTCTCCATAGAGACATCATATCATCTTCTTTAATTGTTCAACTAAAACACTCACCAATTTCCTTGTATGGTTGAGAAAGCCTACCATACTTGATGATTGCATCTGAGTCCCTGGTCTACCCTTTGGCATGATCACATGCTTGAAATGAGAAGGATTTGGAAAGCTATACCTATAAGGCTACCTATCTTTTTTCCCTTTTGGCTAGGATGGGCTTGTCCATGGTTCTACTTAGTAATCCCTGGGCATACTTCATCTCTTTTTCTATGTTTACAAACTTATGGGTCTCCTCGTAGACCATTTCTAGGGTTCGTGGAGTAGTCTTACTCAACTTAATGAATAGACCAATGTCACATTTGATGCCCTTGTGAAAATCCTCAATGGTAGTGAAGTCTAGACATAGTGATATTTCCATTTTCTCCGCTTTAAACCTCCTTATATAATTTTTGATGGTCTCACTATCCTCTAGGATAATTAAAGATAAATGGTATGACTCTTTTCGAATTGGCTCATTGCATGCATAGTTGGTGATAAATACTTTTACCAATGTGTCAAACTTTCTACACTCTTGGGAGGCAACTCAATAAACCAATGTTACCTCATCTCTTGGAATGTGGCAACAAATTCCTTTTTGTTCTCCCAAAAGCTCATAATGACCATGGACATCTTAAAGTGAATAATATGGGCCACAGGGCCTTTTTTACACCTATACATTTGGGGGAAGAAAACTTAAGAGGTGGTATTTTTTACTCGATGTCATCCAAAAAGGTGATGCTAAGAATTAGTCTCACACTATTCAATATCACTACAATGGCATAGTTTTTCCTAACCAGAAGTTGATCATTCATTCATACTTTCATTTCTCTCTCCCTTCTCTAAGCTTTTCATCAAAGGTACCACTTGGAAACTGAGTAGTACTCGACACCCCTCAGTTGTAACATTCCCCAAGCCTAAACATCTTGTGTATTGATAGGGTGTATTTTGTGCCAAATGTTGGTAGGTAGGTAGGGTTATGTATACAAATCTTAGAGCAGGGTTAGGCATCAAATATGTAGGTATACATTATTACTCAGTTATACTTGGTTGACATTGGTGGAGATCTTATAAAGCATTCTTCGATCTTGGTAGCTGACTTACCTTTACCAATTGGCTATCTGTATGGAATAAACTTTTAATTTCTGAATAATCATCACATATGAACCTTGATCTAGGTATCTTATTATCATCTTGAGACTTAATACTGTTGTTACGCTACTTTTTTTTGGAAACTCTCTAACATGGCATCTTTTCATGGGATGTGCTTTCAAAATACAGCTAGCAGAACAGATGGTTCGTGGAACCATCCTAGTTGGTTTAATTTTATCAATGCGGGCTATAAGTTATATATTATCACTCACCAAAGGACATGCATGACCATATTCTTGACCACGATGTGATGTTCCAATTGGTGATAGATGATGTAACTGATCATTGAGGTGAAACTCTTAGAATGGGTGAGTAAGGTTGTTTGTCTTGTTTGGATGAGGTTATGGGCATACCATAAAGTGCATAGTGACATGGGTTTTTTTCTTATTTTTTCTCCAGAGATATAAGATTTAAAGTCTCAACTGCCAACTATAAACTTGAAATATTTAAGGCCCTACAAAGGGTGCAAATTATTTGGAGAAGTGCTTGTGTGTTAGGGTTATACTGAGATGTTAAAGAGAAGATAACATTGAGATTCTTTATTCATCTCATCAATGAGGTATATATAGGTATATAAGAGGTATGGGTCAATTTTACATTAGTAATCACTTTGTTAAGGCATCATTTCCAACCTAAATATGACATTTTACAACAATAACCCATTTTGCAAAGTCAGGTCATTGTCCTAGTGATTAGGTTGATGGATTTATGTATCCCTTGTATGGATATGTATCCCTTGTAAAGGAACTCATTTGATCTGCTTCTCATTAGTGCCAAGTCGCAAAACAAAAGGTTTACGATACAACAGGTTTATCCAAGCAAGGTAATCCAAGTCACTAGGCTTATGCACACCTTTACATGTAACATACCTAGCAAGTTTTATTGGGTAATTAAATAAATTTCAAATTATACCTTTATGGCATTTTGGAAAAAGACTCCAATTATGCCACTATAGTCTCCAAATATGCACTAAGTTGTACTATACTGGTAGGTCATCTTGGATTTTTAGATTGCAAGTTATCTTTCAAGGAACTTGGAAGGTGTCCTCCTATTATAACTTAAATACATGTTCCACAAAAGATTCTACAATATCAATATAATAACAAGAGTTAATATCATTAGGATACCTCACCGATTCAAAGATGTTGAAGTGTACAGATTCTCAATCGAACTCTATGATCCATGTCCCATACCTAACATCAATTTAAGTTAAATTAGTTTTCCTGAATGGTCTACCCAACAGAAGAGGGGTAGAGATACTGTTAGTCTCATGTTGCATATCAATAACATAAAAATCAATGAAAAATAGCATCTTATTAAATTTTACCAACATATTCTCTAAAATCAACTTTGGGTATTCATTTGAACTATCAAGAACTAACTATATAATAACACTAGTGTCCTTGAAAGAACCAATGTTAAGATATGCATATATAGAATAAGGCATAACATTAATGGATGGTACTAGATCAAACATGGCTCTCTCAAATCTAGTGGTTCTATAATTCATGGAATAATAAAATAACCACGATGCTTACACTTAGGAGGTAATTTTATTTGCAATAAAGCTGAGATACTCTCCCTTAAACTAACCACCTCATTATCATTTAGCTTGATTTTCGTAGTGTAAATCTCCTTAAAAAGTTTGGCATACATTGGCCCTAGTTTTATAGCATCCAACAAAGGAATGTTAATTTGCATTTTGTGAAAGGTCTCCAAAATACTTTGTTCATGCTCTTCCTTATTTGATTTAGTAAACTTGCTAGTAAATGGTAACATGGAAGCATCAATATAGGTTTTACTTGAGGGGTTTTACTTTGCTCTTATAGAGTAGAGGCCTCATATTTTTTCTTCCTCTTGTATTGATCCCTCCCTATAATTGGTCTTACTTTGATCTTTAAGGAGCTCTTCAAGTTACTTTCTACTTTTTAGGGTGATTGCATTGGAGTTATCTCTTCGATTCACCATATTTTGGAATAGAAGTTTTCCAAATGCTTGATCTTCCAACTTCCAATAGCAGTGGCTAGTTAGCCCATTTGAATTTCGATTCTCTTTATTGAAGTTTCAATATTGTAGATTCTATTTTGAGCATCCTATTGAAATTTTTTAGTGGTATTACTATATCACCAACCATGTATTCTATAGACTTACATTGAGGTTAGTGTGGTGTGAAGGGTCGAGGTTGGTATTGATGTTCTGGCTTGAGGTTTGGGAATCTAAGTGGATTATATGGAGTACCCGCTTGATTATTACCTATATAGCTAAAATTTGGATGATCTTTCCATTTAGGATTATATTTATTATTTTAAGCACTGTACTTTAGCCTCTGTCACTAACAATATTGGCTTGTTCTTCTTGCAAAGTGGGACACATATTTGTAAGGTGTCTTACTTTAGAACACATAAAACAAATCTTAACCTATTTAATAGCCAATTATTACACCAAAGTAGTAAGAATGTCATTTTTACTTAAGGTGGGAATTAATGCTTACCTTTTTTGCCTTGACCTAAGGATTTGATTAGGTTCATGCCAAATTGTTGAGAATTGAAAGCCATGGTTGCAATCAAAGATCGTGCCTCAGTTTGTTCTTTATTTACCAATGTCCTACCACTTGTAGCATTAATCGTGTTTCTCTTTATGGGTGCTAACCCTTTGTACAAATATTAAAGCAGAAGTTGCTTACTTATTTGGAGTTGCGGGGAGTTAACACATAACTTTTTGAACCTCTTTCAATATGCATAGAGTGTTTCCTTATTGGATTGTATAATTCTACAATTTTTTTAATTATTGTGGCTCTAGAAGCTGGGAAATGTATAACTAGAAACTTCATTTTCATCTCATATCAAGTGGTAATGGATCTAGTGGGTAAATATTCAAGCTATTCCTTAGCATTATTCAATACAAGAAAATGGGAAAGTTCTAAGTTTGACTTGTTCTTCTATGATCCCTACTAGCTTCATGCAGGAGCAAACTAGACGGATTTCCTTCAAGTCTATGTCCAAGTCTTCTTCTGCTAAACTCCTAAAAATAGGTAACAAGTGGATCAATCCATACTTGAGTTTAAAACCTACCTCTACATTGGGGTTTACTATGCATCAGAGTTGTTGCTCTAACAAAAGCATGAATGTTTCATATATTTCACTGACCAATAAAAGCATGACAATAGATAGAGTTTTGGGTATTTGTCTTAAAGGATTAAAAAGTAGGAAAAAAAATCACTTAAGGTCACATAAGTGGTTTTTTATATAAAAAAGAACCCTTAGCAAATTATGTGACTGGTAATAATAAGTTATTAAAATATCAACCAAATATTTACCTTTATGACTTTATATTAACCATTATTTTTTATCTATTTTTAACATTTTGACCATAACAACTATTATCGACATTACATCGACTATAAGCATTCCAACATAAAATTACATTTACTACTTATCATGGGGCTGCTCATCCAACCCTTTCACATTTTGAAAGGTACATCAAAATATTTAGGAAAAAAATGAATTATCACAATCCACCACTAACATTGATGCACCTATCAAGGGTATAAAGAAATCTCAAGAATAGTTCATGATAATAGCAACAATCTGAAAGATTCCTAAGTACCCAAAAAAATGACATCACAATTCAACTATATTCAACGTATGGCTAATGAGAGTTTGTTAGAGAAATCATCTAAGATAATAAGAGAATATGCAAATCATTAGGAGATTATGATTTTGTTGTTTTCCTTCATGAGCATAGAGATTCAAAAGATATATATATGTAAATGAAAAGTTAGAAGTAAATTAATTGAACGTGAATACAAATGAAACTTTATGCTCTTTCTCATGTATGTGCCTCGTTTTCTTTTCCTTGGCTTTATCATCATCTTCATTTTGCATTTTTCATGGTATCAAAGTATGATAAAGCTCTCTGAGCTTTAAACAATCAGAGAGCCATAGTTGATCCTCCTACGTTTGTTTAACTAACTTTATAAGATCCTCAGGTGATTAATCCCAACTCTAATCAAGTTGATCGATCTCTTTTCACTTTTCACAACATCTTATTTACTATTAAATTAAATGATGAAAACTAAAACATATGGAAGCCTCGTATTTTGAAAATACTATGTTGTCTTGAGCTGGAAACATTGGGTACTTGATGATTTCATATAATTGTAGTGTAAGATATCACTATATTTATCAACAAGAGCAATTCAAAGAAACACAAACTTTCACTCTTTTTGTACTTATATTTTTTATATTGTGACACATTTTAGTATTATCTAGAAATATTAATTATTCAATTTATAAAACAATTTTAATAAATGACGTGATAAGAGGTATGTATGTTAAAGTAAGTGTGATATTAATTAGAATTGTCATCAAGTAATCAAATAAAAATAGTGGATATGAAAGCTTATTCATATACTTGTTATTCATTACTCATCATACACATTATTCATTATTCATTATTCATTATACATGTTATTAATTACCCATGTAGTATACTCTGAATCAATCATATTTCTTGCTTAATTTATTTACCAAACATTGGGTACTTGAATTTAAAAAAAAAATTACACTAATAATGTATTTTATTAGCCTAGATTATTTACTCTAGGAGCAATGAATATTTTTTCTGTGAAATATATAATTTATTTTTAGTAATTTATTTTTAGATGGAAATGTAATGAAGATAATTTTAGTGCAAGGACGCTTGTTTTTCCAATACATTGATAACACTGTTAATTAATACATAATAAATGTATATTATAGATAACTAAATAGACAGGAGTTTTGTTTTGTCTATAAGTATAAATTATGAATCGCTTCTAGAGTAGGTAATGATATATTACTCCATGTTAATAAAACACAATATTAGTGTAATTATTGTTTTCTTTGAAAAACACAAGTATCCAATCCTTGATAAATAAAGAAAGCAATGCAATTAATTAGTATGAAGTATACTAACACTTCTACTTTATAAATCCACGTGGGTCACAACAAATTTAATAGGAGGACCCATGTAAAACCATTACAAAATCGATACATTGTTGAGGTTCATGCCGCACTTAGCACAAATAGAATTATTACAATGTATTAAGCATGATTTTTTAAAGAACAATGCTATTGGATGGGTTATTACGTACACTACTATTTTGTTGTTTATACAATATATTTGATACAATTTTCTAAATTGATAAAAATACCATTTTATCTTTAATGTAATTTTTTTTCTGTAAATAAAAATTACATTTGAGGGTATTTTTTTATTAAATTTCTATACCTATTTAAAAAATATCAGTAACATCCTTGAGGTTTACATTTTCTTCATTAATACCTCAACCTTTCAAAAATGTCTAAGATGAGCTTCAACTTTAACCCAAGTTAAAGATAAAGGATGCTAAATGGTATTTTTATAATATCTTTAAATCGAATGATACCTTTGATTTTAAGTTAAAGTATAAAATAATTTATATTACAAAAGTAATAAAATCAAAATAAAAGTGTTACATTGTCATTTTTTTGCAAATATTATAAAGCATAAAAATTAGAAAATAAATAAATTTACATAAAATTAAAAAAATATATCTGTAGAATTTACCAATTAAGAAAATAAAATTAAAGTACAAACAATGAATAATTTTTTTATCCCAAATTATATGTAGTAAAGTGAATACCTTTTTCCTGCTATAAGTGATTTAGGGTACAATTTTAATTAAATTTAAAGGCATATAAACCATATTTAACTATAAAAATAAAATAACTTTAATTTTAACATTTATAGTAGAATTAATAATAGAATTAACAAACTCAACTAATTTATAAAAATAAAAAATGGAGACTAAATTTTAATAAATTAATGTTTATAGATTATTTACTTTAGTATATTATCATCCACTGATTGTTTTAATTAATTATCCAATTATTATACACATATTTTAATTCATAAATGAGGTAAGTAATTTTTTAATTCTATTAAATATCAAAAAGTAAACATAAAAATTCTAAGAAGACATTGCAAATATATTTTAAAAATATTTTATATTAATTTAAAATTAGTTAATTAATTTTCTCATTAATAAATATTAAAATGATAGAAAATTTTTGGACCATGTAGAAAAAATAGAAATATTTTTAAAAATTAGAGGGAGAGAGAGAGAGATGAACATACATGTATCAATGAAATCAAGAAATTTAAATTAAGTTTTAGCTTTTATATTTTTATGTGTTTCTTTATTTAATATAGATTTTTTATTTTGTTATTATTTAAAAGGTAATTTTAGAGACTTAACAAAAAATAGAAAAGCATGTTAACGCCATTAATGATGAGGATTTTTTGTGATAATATGTCTAACTTCGTTGTCCTTGGCAACCATTTTTCAAATTTTAAGGGCATTTATAAAGAAAAGTTTAACCTTAGGATTATGAGTATTTTTTCCCAAAATTTTCATTATGTTCTCAAACCAATAAAAAAAGGTGTGTGCCAATAAATATCGCCATGCTATTTATTTGGGGTGAGTTGTTGATTGAAACCGCCTATTTTACTCATTTGAAATTGGTGACATTTATAAAATTTGTTATTTATAATCACAATTAAAAGAATAAGAAACGTGTTCGAAGATATTAAATTATTATAAAGATTTAAAATATAAAATTTTATTTTTAAATTAAAGTAATAATTTAATGTTATTATGCTTATAGAATATTTAATATAACATGTTATAAAATCAAAAATAATTTTTTTAATTTGATTCAAATAAGATTGCAACGAATTATAAAATCTATTAATCCAAATATAAGCTGAATGTAATGGATTATTTATCTTTTAATCCGATTATAACTTTTAACCAATTTTAATACCAGGTTTCTTAATTTAAGCAAATTATTTGGATTATTTGCTCTCCCATATTTATTTAAACGTGATTCTTTTATGAGGTGGGGGATTGGCCCAAATGTTTTTGTCTTTCCACAAAATATTTAATGTTAATTTTTTAAATTTATAAGAGTACCCAAAATTATATGATGGGGTATAAGTTACATTTAAACCCTATGCTTATTTTTTTGAAACAATTTAGTTCTATTATTATGAGAAATGATCATACAAGGACAAAAAAAATTCATTTCATTATTTAGTTTTTTAATTACATTAGATAGATACTGTTTTAACTTAAAATAAATTGTAACCGAAAGAAATGAAGAAAAACTAAAATTAAAATATTAAAATATAAAATATAAAAAATAAAAAAATGGTTTTTGTCATTGTGAAGTCACCTTTTCATAACATAGGACTAAACTGTAACAAAAAATATGTATATGATACAAATGTTATTTTTAGAATAAATATAGGACATTTACAATCACCTTTCTTATTTTTATAAATTTTTGATGAAAAACTTTAATTTTATGTTAAGGTTTAGACGTATATAGACTAAGATCATGTCTTTCCTAATAAGTTCAAGCCAAAGTAAGGAACATAAAGTCATATTTGGCTTGAAAAATGAAAACATAATTAGAATATGAATGATAATAGGAATTCAATTCAATGAAAATAATATTATGTTTGTAAATTAAAAATGATAAATATTAAAGTAAAGTTTATAAAATTATAAATTAAAATAAAATTACATTATTATAATTTTATGTTATTGTTCAACTGAACATGATATCAATGAAAATTAAGTTGGACATCTAACTCTTTGATAGATTTTGTTTTAGGGATTATTTTTTAAGAAAAACATAAACTCCTCTAGCAAGAACCTACCTAATAGGTCTAACGGTAACATAGAGGATGTTTTTAAAATATTTTTATTTTTAAAGATGGCACGTGAGAATAACATGTAATAATTTAAATTTTGTTGAATGTAACACAAAGTGACGGAGTAATAAAATTGTAAACCTTTTTTAAAAAAGTTGTGGTAAGTTTGTAATTGAAGAAACTTAGTGAATACTAAATAAACACAATAGTTATGTGGTAAAAAAGTGTTCTTTTTTACTTATTAGTTCTATTTAATGCAAGATATTTTGGATTTCAAATTCCAAATTTTTAAATTTTTATTAGTTATTTTTTTCTATGTTTTATATAGATCTTTGATTTCTAACATTAATAAATTATCGTTAATGGAAAAATGTGAAGTATAACTATGTTTAAGTGAAATAAAATAAAGAAAATAAAATTCATAAGCTTTGGTAGATTGTGACCTGAAATTAAATATATGGATAAGGGTTAACAGCAAAAAATAAATTTTTTGGATAACTAAAATATCAAACTTGTTTATACATAGTACTATACTTCTTAATATCAAACAAAATAGAGAAGAAATATAAATTCAAACATGAATGAGGAAAATAATTAATTAAATAAAAATCCCTAGGTACTATCTAGTGACTAAAATGACCAAATTCAAGAATCAATCTTCAAACACATCACAATTTCAAGGTCAAATCTAAGTGATCAGAATAATTAGTCTCAATATGGCCACCATTTTCTTTCTCTTTCAACTCGACTTCTTTTGTCTGCTCAAAATGACTAAGAAATGGCTTAGTATCATTGTTAGTAATAGGAGGTTCTTGATCCACTCTTGCCTCATATTCTTTGATGCTCAAACACGGCCTAATCAACTTTTGGCGATATTGTTGTTGGACTTTGTTTCTTGCATATGGACCATGTTGTGATGGGACTAAAAGACTATTAGAAACAATAACATCTTTGGTACTAACAAGACCAAGTGAAGGGTTACTCTGATCAATAGATATCAATGCTTGTATTGGTGATAAAAGTTTTGGCATTTTATTAGGGTTTGGAAAATTCTCTCTTTGAAAGAGCATAGCATGATCATATAAACATTTTCTTTTGATAATCTCACTTTCTATCTTCTGAGAATTGATATGGCACCTTAGGGTTTGGATGCTCATGAAAACATTATTGCATAAATGACATGTTATTACATGAGGACCATCAAATTTCCTCATTTGGAGTGCATGCTTTAAGCCATTTATGTTCTTTGCAAGAGAAAGTTTCCAACCATTTTCTACCATTGAAAAGAATTGGAGACTAAAAAAAATTCAAAATTTTAATTTTTAAGGTTAGGAGAGATGATCTATCTCTTATTTAAACCATAAATTAATAAGAAGTCCCGCAATAGCTATATTTTCCAATTAAACGGAATCTAATATAAAATGATGTATCATATATATTTATTTTTTTAATAAAATAATTATACAAGTTAACTATAAAGGGTTTTTTTATGATTATAAATTATAATAGTGTTATTTTTGTTATTTTTTCCATTGCTTATTATAGAATGTTTATGGATGTAAAGTTTTGCAAGTAAAAAATATTGGAACATATATCACCATGATGGTTTGATTGAGATTTCTACGTTTATTATTGCCATAGAATATTGATTGGTAGCTATGGTATTGACTGAGAGAAAATTACCCTTTTCTACTTTTACTTGAAAAAGAATACATGGACAACTCGAGGGTTTTATTGGCTCAAGCAAAATATAAAAAAGTGACAATAAATATACATTTTATCGGTTGATGAAAGATGATAAATTAAATGACAAGGATTGTGTGGTTATACCCCAATTTACATTAACTGTTTCCACAAAATATTTAAAGTTAATTTTGGAAACTTACAGAAGTACCTAAATGTAAATGATGGAATGTAAGTCGTATTTAGATTTTATTCTTATTTTTTGTAACAATTTAATTTAATTGTTATAAAAAAAATGTGATCACACAAGAACAAAGAAATATTTTTCATTTTATTTTTTAATCTTTTTAATTGCATTAGATAGAGACTATTATAACATAAAACAATTTAACTAAAAGAACTGAAGAAAATATAAAATAAAAATAGGAAAAGAGAAAAGAGAAAATAAAAACTTAAAAATGATTTATGTCATTATGTGATCACTTTTTCATAACAATTATACTAAATTGTATAAAAAAAATTAAGTAGAAGATAACCTTTATAGTCACGTTTCCTAGTTTTGTGAATTTTCTATGATCGAATTGTATATTTATGTTACAAAAACATTCTAGCGAATAGATGGAATATGAATGGTAATAGGAATTGAACTCAATGAAAATACTATTACAATTACTATGTTTATAAATTACAAATGATAAATTATAAATTAAAATTTATGAATTTATAAATGAAACAAAATTTGATATAAAATATTTTTATTTTCAAATGAAATCAAATAATAAAAATAATAATTATATTACTAACGGGTGTGTGAAGAATGAGGATTAACGCGGGGATACTTTGCATTTCATTCCAAATTAACATACAAACCAAAAACAAGAATACCTTGTATGAGTTCCATTATTGTTCCTATTGCTGTCAATTAAACGGTGTAAATGAAAATTAATTAAGTTCAACACCTAACTCGTAAGCATATTATGTTTTAGGGTCTTCTTTTTATGCAAAGCATAAAATCCTCTAGCAAGGTCCTACCCTATTGATCCACGGGAAACATAGAGGGAATTGTTTTCAAATATTTTTTTTATTTTGAAAGATGTCACGTGAGAAACACATGCAATAATTTCAAATTTGGTGAACATAAGACAAATCAATAGAGTTATAAATTTGTAAAACTTTATTTAAAAAAAAATTAATGGTAAGTTTGTAATAGAATAAACTTAGTAAAATATAAAATAAATACAATAGTTTGATGGAGAAAATATTGTCCTTTTTTACTTATTACTTCTATTTACTGTAAGATATTTTGGATTCCTAATTATAAATTTTTGAATTTTTACTAGTTATTTTCTACTATGTTTTATGTGGATCTTCGATTTCTAATATCTTTTTATAGCTTTAATAAATTATCATTAGCGGAAAAATGTGGTGCATAACTGTCTTCATGTGAAATAAAATAAATAAAATAAAATTTAATAAGCTTTGGTAGATTGTAACCTGAAATTAAATATATGAATAAGGGTTAATAGGAAAAAAATAAAAAATATTGATAAGGAAATAACCAAAATATCAAACTTATTTATGTATAGTAACATACTTCTCAATATAATACAAAATATAGAAGAAATACAAATTGAAACATGAATGAGGAAAATAATTAATTAAATAAAAATCCATATGTACTCTCTGAGTAAAATAACCAAATTCAAGAATCAATCTACAAACACATCACAATTTTGGAGGTCAAATCCAAGTGATCATAATAATTAGTCTCAATATGGCCACCATTTTCTTTCTCTTTCAACTCGGCTTCTTTTGTTGCTCAAGATGACAAAGACATGACTTAGTATCATTGCTTGTAACTGAAGGTTCTTGTCCACTCTTGCCTTAAATTATGTGATGTTCAAACATGTCCTAATCAACATTGGACCCCTTGTACTTTGTTTCCTAAATATGGACCATGTTGTGGTTGGATTAAACTATTATTAGAAACTCTTACATCATTGGTACCACCATGACCATTTGATAGGTTATTTTGATCAATAGATATTAATTCTAGAGTTAATGTTAAGAGAGATTGTCTGATTCTATGGTTTCTATTTCTATTTTTGATTTTGGTGACCTAAAATGGAAATTTTAAGATTCAAATTTTGATCCCTGTGCTTTAACATATCAGAAAGAAAATGAGGAAAGATCAGTCAGGTGGAAAGCTTTTCTCGAAAGAGAAGAAAATTATGTTCAATTGCTTGTTAATGGGGTTTATGCAGCACATGTAACCACAACGACACCTTATTGAATTGTTGCATTTTTTCAGCTGGATCAACTTGTTTTTGAAGAGTTGGTACAGGAGAGATTGCCTAAATTATGTATGTATATTTTGGTACTTTGCTAGTTTTTTCTTTAAGAGGGATTTGAATTTTGTTGGGTCCTCTAATGCAAACGATGTTCTAATTAGCTTGACAAGGGATGGGGATATAGATTCTCTCCCAATATTAAAGAACAGGTCACATATGCTTTTGGATTCCCTCATTTCACTTTTGTCTATCCTTTATTTAATTGAGTAATGATGCATTATATTTTTCTTCTTTTTGTGCCTTTATACTGCATATAAATATTGGAGATGGTGCACTTCCCCTGCTTTACGAGACCATGGTGTCTGACATATCAACAAACAAGTAGGAGCAAGTTGTATGAGCCAGTGTTTCAAATTTTTGTTTACTTATGATTGAAAAAAAACAATAATCTATATTTAGATTTATGATTCTTATAAATTAATGTAGAGAAGCTAATCTTGATTGATTATAAAGATTTTTCATTTTATATCTTGTAGCAAATATTTTTTGTGAGATTTTATATCATGTATAGTGAGGCTACTATGCTCCCTGAATGTGGAAAATCTAGTACTCCCGACTACTACTGCTACACGGCACTGGCTTTGGTGCTGCTACTGATGGTGCTGATGTGTAACGTAGGCGATGCTAGTGTTGGTGTTGCTGTTGCATTGCTACTGCACGGTGCTGGCTCTAGTGCTGCTACTGTTATTGGTGCTGGTGCTTGTGTTGTTGCTGGTACTGTTGCTGTTGCGTGGCACTAGTGTTGGTACTACTAGTTGATTTGAAGTATACTTATAAATGCTTGTAATTAATAGTAAAAAGTCAGTTTGTAATAGTAAGTTTTATTATGTTTTAGTGTATAATAAACTCTCAAATATAATTCTACTTTTAATTTTAATATAATATGATTTTTAATATTATAATTAATAAATTTATTGTAATTAATAATTGTATTTTTTTATTTATGCATACCTTATGGCCTCTGTTATTGAAAACCTGAGGCTATATACGTATCCTATGGCCTCCGTTATTGAAAAACCGAGACCATAGACATACCTTTAACATGTGAGCTAAGTCTCATAAGCTCCATTTTCCTTCCACTTCTTAATAGAAATATATTCACCCTTTTTCATTGTTGTATCTTGGCTTGTGGACGACTTTTAAGGATATTAATACTTCAATCAAATACTCTTTTCATTCTTGATGACCATTCATGTTTTACATGGTTTTTCTTACTTCAGTCTAAAGATCAAACTATTAATGGCTTTCTATAATTTTAAAAAAATGATTGATGTCAATTTGATAAGCATAAAAAATCCATTAAGTCTGATAGTGGCTTTGAATTCAAGCCTTTCGGTGCAACTATTAAAGAAGGAATTTTACATAAGCTTATTAATCCCTGAACTTCAAAGTAGAATGGTGATATTGAGTGTTTCCATAGTCACGTTATACAATGTGGATTAGTTATCTTATATTTGCTTATATACTTCCAAAATTCCTATGTGTTGTTGGCCGTAAGTAATGAGTATAGTTGATTATTTATCCAATAGACTTACAACAAAGGTTCTTTTTAATTTTTCATCTTTTAAGGCTCTTTTTTGTAAAATTCCTTTCCAAAGTTTGTTAAAAATGATTGATTGTGAAGGTTTTCCTTGTGTAAGGGATTATACTACTAATAAGCTTGAACCTCGATCTATGTCTTGTGTATTCCTGGGTTATGGCATGAATTAAAATGGACTTATGTGTTTAAATCATGTTGATGGAAAAATCAGGGTTAGTAAACATCATATCTAATGAAATATTTTTCTCTTTGCTAAAATGTTTGAAATGTCATATGTTCCTTCTAAATTATCTCATTCTAGTGTTTATTCACCACCATCTATACTTATGTTATCTGCAATTGTACCTTCCTCTAAAGTTCTTACTTGTAATTCTGTTGATTCTTCCTCTAATGAGTCTCACTCTTATGCATGTTGTTTTGTCTCCATCACCTAATTTCAGATTTCATGGCCCTCATGTTTTTGTTTTTGTGATCAATCTTCTATTGAATTTTTTACTGGTCCAACCTTTGAGTCTCATCATCTATCTCCTTGTCTGAATGAGTCTTTATCTATTAAACATGTATATATACCTTCTCTTGATACATGTAGTCTTTATGTAGTTCATGGGAATGACTTTGTTGTCTATTCTGAACCTTTTCTTTTTCCAATTCATATTCCGCTATCTCTATCTAATAAGCTCTCTTCATGTTGATTTTCCCACTACTAAAAAATGGACTATTAAAGTCGGTTAAAAATTGAATTTAAATTGACCGACTTTACACGTAGCATCGATTCAACGTGTGAACCGAATTTACCTGTATTGATTTTATTTTTATTTTTATTCTCATTTTTCACTCTACTAACCTGTATTCAATATAACATAAAAAACCAAAATATAAATAATTGAAAATTTAAATATAATTAATTACTTGATAATTAAATTTATTACAAAAAGTTAATGTATATACAATACAAATATATATATAGTTTACTTAAATTACAAATAAAATAAGTTCGTCAAAGTGTAATTGGATTGTGCGAGCAAACTTGGTTGGCTTAGAATCACCAACATTGTGACAAGGAAACTTGGCAAAAAAAGCCGATCCATATAACAATTCATTCCCCTACATACATGAGCATGTAAACATCCATCAAACAAGAAGTCTAAACTTCAGAGACATACGAATGGAGAAATTAAATCATTATAAATATTACCATGGTATTGTCCTATGTTATTCAAGATTATATTCTTCTCCTGATGTTTGAACAAGGTGTTCTGTCCATTCTTCTTGTAGATCATCATCCGAGTGATATAATAATAACCTTATCCTTCCAACTCATACGAGCACTTTATTAATCTTTTGCTATACAAATGAAGCTATGTGGAATCAAGTTGGTATTTTTAATGCTATAATGAGCTCTAAATATGAAATCAAGTGTAACTCCAATTTGTTACTGGCTTGGATGAATTTTGGTGACCTTAAACGTATGGAAAAATTTTGTAATACGTTTATGGGTACCAAAACTCATACAAGCTAAGTAACAAAATAGTAGTTACACTTGACTTCATATTTAAAGCTCATTGTAGCATTAAAAATACAAGCAAAGATTCCAGATAACTTCATATTTATAGACAAATGATTAATAAAGTGATACCATGATGTTGTCATAAGGAAAGTACGCAAGAGAGATGAGATGAAGTTTGGGCAAAAATAGGTCCATAAAACAATGCATTCCCCTAAATACATGAGCACATAACCATTCATCAAACAAGGGACTTCAAACACAGGAATAGAGAAATTAAATCATTAAAAAAATTACCATTATGTTGTCATATGCTATTCAAGATCATCATAATCTTCTCTTCATTCTTCTTGTGATGATATAATTTGAACTATGTCTTCTGCCCATTCCTCTCTTAAATCATCAAAAATTTACTAGTCATAACCTATCTTATTCAAACCAAAGAACTATATGTATTTAAAATCAAAATAAGAATGTAATTTCATGTATTCACAAAAAGTATAATTTCATGTGCCGCATTTAAGAGTTCTGGTATAATAAACTAAAGAAAAAGTATTATGTATAACAATAAAAGATATAATAAGATAATAGTAGTAAACAAGTGTTATATTTTAAGTTAAAAAATAGTACCATGTCAAAATTTAGAACAACTTGAATCGATGACTAAGCCACATACTATCCAACCGTCTCTTGGACTGTGGTAGCATCAGAAGGCATAGGTAGTGGACAATCATAGAGAAATGATTGATCAATTACTATTCGCCAATGATTAGGTAAATATTGATTATGAATCATCCGATCATTGTTCAATTGTTGTACCATTCCAATAGCAACAAAGTTTGTTGATGAAGGATGTTTCAACAAATATTTCATATTTTGTAAAAAGTTTAAGTGTTATATATAATAAATAAAAATAATAGATTATCTACTCTAGAAATTAAAATTTTACCACATATGATTCATCAAATAGAGGAGGACTCCCATATGGGGTAGCTATTGGATGAACATTCTTACCAAAACATTCATCGTTATGTGATTGATGGTAAGAATGCGTAGATTGCATTTGAGAAAATGAACCACTACTTGATTGTATATGCATTTCTGGCATATAGGGAGAACCAATAGGATGACTATATCCCATACTGGATATAGTTTGAGCGTCATGAGATTGCGTGGGTGGCATGCCTGGCATGGATGGTTGCATGCTTTGCCAATATCGCATGCCCTGATTATAGAATGATGTTATACCTAACATGTGTTATGATTGATATTATTTTCTAGTGGCAATCTCACTTAACATTGAGGCCTTAAAAGAGTTGAGTTCTTCTTCAATTTTAGTGTACTACTTTTTACTGTCCGTCTAAGGCTTTTGTTTTGGGATTTTAAAATACTCCATATAACCATCATATTGGATACCTCTTCTAATATGACTAGGATGATCTCATCCAAATGCATGATATAAAGCATCTCTCCCAGGCTATTCGATTATTTCACCCCTATATATTTGTTCTTGAACAACTCCCTACAAATAATAAAACACACAAACATATCATGCATTATTACATCAATTATTAAAAATCATATGGACTTTGTGTCAACAAAAATTACTAACCAACTTATTTAGTTGTTCTTCTCCTCGCTTAGTCATCAGTCATGACTTCTTCATTTTAGGATTCTTTGTTTCTATGTACAATTCAGTTCGGGAAACCGATCTACCCAATTCAACTTCGTACATAAATTATGAAGAATTTATTAACCATGACATGAAATTAAATTGAGGCAAATAAATATAAAAATATTTATAAATTAACACAAATTAATAATATCATTCTATATCTAACTTCAGGATTTGAAGACCTCCTAGTACGGTTAGGAAGAATATTATGCATTTATATATTTTGATGTTCTTCCCTTCATTTGAAATTCATCCGTATGTCTATAATCCACGAAGTCTTTCCAAACTTGAGGTGTAATCCAGGGGTGTCCTTTAGGGATTTTGTATAGCTCTATTTCATCAAATGGTTCCAAATATGGAAACACGTAATTTTTTGCCAATCGTGAAGTTTCGTATTCCTTCCACGCCTTATTTGCGATCTTATAACACTTGTTCTTCCAAGTGTCAACAAATTTATAACGATTCTGTAAAAACACACTACAAAAGATTAGATATAATACAAAAAAGATATAATATATGTAATTAGTTAAAAAATATAAGAGACTTACATAAATGGTTTTCCATAATTTGAACTTTTCATCTTCGTCAACCTGAGTCCAATAATTTATATTGATTTGTATATTGGACTTCACAAGTCTACCAATAGAGGATTTCAATTGTTGGCCATTTTCCCCTATTGGATTACAAGTAGCATCAAATAGAACGGATACTCTATCATTTAAGTTAAGTGGAGCATCAGGTATATTTTCCCAACCCCTTGTTTTCAAATTCCCCAATGGATCATTTGCATCTATAAGCTCTGGTACCCGAGGATCCATGAAATATCTGCAAACAATGAATAAATATAAATTAATTGAAATTTTTAGGAACATACATATATATAAACATCCAAGAGTTATTAAAAAATATAGAACATATGAGATGTTTAATTATGTTTTTGATCATATACATATATTCCTTCACAATCACTTCGAGCCCATGACGAAGAATCATCATCATCAACTAGATCATCACATACATTAGGCAATTTGTTTGAGAAATGACTAATATTGGATAATTTATCAAGCATAGGGTCATCATGTTCTAAAGCAACATAATGGTAAAACTCTTTTTGTTGAGGCATTAATATAACATACCATCTTGTGTCAATTTGATCGCTCACGTAAAATACTTGTTTTGCATGAAATGCTAATGTGAAAGGATCATCAGTGTGACTTATCTTGGATAAATTTACAAGGGTAAATCCAAAAATCATCTATTTTATATCCAACATTGATAACATCGTTGATCCAATGGTACAAGAAAATTGTTTCATGGAAGACCTCATAATCCCATTCCCAAATCTCTTGAATTATACCATAATATGTTCTATCAGAAAGTATATAATTATCATCTTTTGAATTAGAAAATTGTATAGTTTGTGCAACCATCTTCACACCATTATTCTGATTTACTCGGACTTTGTCCCTAGCTTGAGTCGTAAACCTCGATCCAGTTATTGTGAAACTAGAAAATGATTTGACATCAAATTTTGAATCTATGTTTACAAAAACATGAATTGTGTTTAAAGAAATTTTTTAAAACATTGCATAGATCTAGGAACATACATGAATTTTTGTTTGTGACACTTTCATGGTTGTGAAACCAATTAATAAGCTCTTCCTTATGTTCCTCTATTCATATCATTTGAATTTCATACCATTCAACTTCCTTAATATCTCAACACCTCGCAAAGGTCGAGATGCATGATCATGACCTTCTTCACCATCAAACGGTTTCTTTTGGTATCTAAACTTGTGTCCAGATGAAAAAATTCTTTTATGTCTTCTATAAGACATGTTTCGTTCGTGAATAAGATAAGTTACATAAGTTCCATCACTACATATAGGGAATCCCTTGTAACCTTTTGTTACATGTCCTGATAAGTTTCCATAGGCAGGAAAATCATTAATTGTCCATAAAAGGACACCCTCGTGTTAAAGTGTTATTCTTTATGTGCATCGTAAACATTTACACCATCAATCCATAACATCTTCAAATCATCTATCAGAGGCTACAAATATACATCAATATCAACATCGGGTTGTTTCGGTCATAAGATCAATAATGTTAACATCATGAATTTTCTTTTCATACATAACCAGGAAGGAAGGTTGTAGGTTACCATAATTACTGGACAACAACTATATCTATTACTAAGGGAACTATATGGATTAACTCCATCAATAGCAATGGAAAGACGAAGATTGCACAGATCAAATGCAAATTGAGGAGATAAATTATCTACTACTTTCCAATTTTGAGAATTACAAGGATGATGTAGCACCCCATTATCAAATCGATTATCTGAATGCCAAGTCAACATATTTGATGTCTCATTTCTACTATGATTCCATCTTGATTCTTTAAACATTGGACAATCATCTAATGTTTCATATTATTTTCTATAAAGAATGTAATCATTTGGACAAACATTAATCTTATGATATTCCATGCCAAATCGACTAAGAGATTTCTTCACTTCATATATTGAAGATGGAAATTCAATACCCTCAGGAAACATATCGACTAGTAGATTTTGTAATTCTATGAATCCCTTATTAGAAAAACTATGTTTTGCCTTCACATTGTACAAATGAACCAATGGTGACATTTTAATGTATTTCTTGCATTTTGGATACAACGGTTTTTTGGTATCTTCTAGAAGTTTTTCAAAGGTTTCAGGATTATCCTCACGTAGTTCATCTTCAACACCATGAAAGATATTTTCTGTCTATACATTATGATAAGATGTATGTAATCCACTCACTCTCTTATTTATCTCTTCTCCATGAGTATTATCAATATTTTCTCCATGATAATACCAACATTTATAGCTCAAAAGAATACCACTACGGATAAGGTGATAAATAATTAAGAAAATTATTTTTACATTTAACACATGGGCATCGAATCATACTAATTCCATTATTACTATTTCTACAAGCAAATTCCATTAAACTTTCAACTCCAGAAATGTAGTCCTACTTAATTCTACACTTTGATATCCAAGATTTGTCCACTTTCTATTAATGACATTAATTAAGCATATTAATTATGTATCAATATATTTCAAGTATTATTATATATAAATTCTCTAATTATTAGAATATATACCAAAACATACATAATACAAACATTTATCCACGTACAATAAATATTATAATCCATTAAACCCACAACATCCAGATATTATTTCCACAGAAAATAAGCCAAACATATAATAACAAGCATAATACAAAACATACATAAATAAAAAATTTATACAAAAAATAAAGCATACTGAATAATAAGTACGTAGGATTAATAGAAATACTTATAAGAGTAAATGAAGTGACTAAATGAAGGAAATGAAGAAAAAATGAGTGTTTTGTATGTGAGAATAAGTGAGAAAATGCATATAAATTTTTTGAGTATTTTGCTCAAAAACATAGGGGATCTGAAAAGATAATAAGAAGAGAAATATAACCCATAAAATATTGTTGGAAATGGTGGTCAGAGATGGCTGGAAAATGAGAATGAGTGGAAGGTGAGCTCGGTTTGGAAGTTGTTGCTGCACAAATTGAAAAATAAATTGTGGTGAAGAAGAGAGAAGATAAATGGACTAATATGCGTGGATAGCACCGGTTGACGTGGTGAACCGATGCTACACACGTGTGTAGCATTGATTCACCACATGAACCGATGCTATCCACATGTACGTAGCATCGGTTGACATGGCTAACCGATGCTACACACGTGTGTAGCGTCGGTTTTCCACATCAACCGATGCTATCTACGCAATTTAAAATTGAAATTTGAACTCTTTAAAAATTAATTTGAATATATATATATATATATATATATATATAGTATAAAAAAGAAAAAAATAATTTTAAAATAATATCCAAACAAATACACAAAATTATATAATTTTAAAAAGCAATTGTCTAAAAATAAATTATACTATATATATATATATATATATCCAAATTAAATTTTAAAGAGTCCAATAAAATAATAATTGACCTAAAAAAACATTATACCCAAAAAATAATTTCAATTTTAAATTGTATTTTTAAATAAAAAAATACACGTAGGACGTAGCATCAGTTGATGTGGTGAACCGACGCTATCCACGTGTGTAGCGTCGGTTCGCCACATAAACCGACGCTACGTCCTATGTAGATAGCATCGATTCTACACCGAACCAATTTTAAATTCATTATAAGTAAGTTTTTTCCAAAAACTGACTTTACATATCGACTTAAATACCCCTTTTGTAGTAGTATCCTTTTGAGTCAATCTATTATTCTTTACCTAGTTGACATACTCATTTTATGATCACTACATATAAAAATGGTCTCTTTAAACCCAGACTACTACTCTCTCTCCTAATTTACATATAAAGATAGTTTGAACTATCAAGAAAGAAATTGATGCATTATTGACTAGTGACACTTAGAGATGGTTTCCTTACCTATTTGTCACTCTCCTATTACTTGAAATTGGGTATTTCATGTTAAGTTGTTAGTTTATGGTTTCCTTTGTAAATGCAAAGCAAGGTTGGTTGTAAGGGGTTTTTGCAAGAGTATGGGTTGACAATCATGATTGTATGCATGTTTAATTATTAAATATATTTTTATTTGCTTAGTTTTACTATCCTTTTAAATAAATCTGTCTTTTTAGAATCATGGGTATATTTTGTTATTTTTCAAGTATTTTAGATTCTAATAGATAAAATCAAGCAACACTTAAGAATTATAATTGAAGCACTTCATCATAATTTTAAAAGAACATATGTAAAAAATTACATATGCTCCAAGCCATAAAAGTGATACAAGAAAATATGGGAATAAAGTGAATTAGAACAGAGTATGCCATAGGGTGAAAACTTTGTGTGCCGCAACATGGGCTAACGTACTAGGTAAAACTATCCCAAACTCTTTACAGGCTAAAACATGGAAATGTTGTGTCACAACGTGACTTAATTGGATAGAGTACAAAGCATGTAACAATAACGTGCATGCTTCAATGTGAACTATTGTGTACCATGGCATAAATATGCTTCCAATAGCATCGTTTCAAATGACCCCTTTTGTTAGCTTTTCAGCTTTTCTCTTCTTAGTCTCTTAAGCTTTTAGCTTTTCTTTTATTAATTTAAATTTCTTTTGTCATTTGAGAGTTAAGCAAATTTAATTAATATAATAGTTGTATTTTCAATTTAATAAACAAGTTTGACATTCTATTTGAATGTTTTCTAGAAATAAATTGGAGATTCTATTGAGGTATATTTTCAATTCATGTATTCTTTTAAGTTATTTTTACATGCTATGTTTAATTTACTCATCATTTATTAAATTAAGCGTATCTGATTGAAATTATAATGGATATTAGTAATGTTATTATGCTTATAAAATATTAAAATGGGGAAAACATTTTTTATAAAATCAAGTATTATTTTTTATTCAAGAATTCTATAATGTTCATAATAAAAAATATAGTGATATTAGAATTTTAATAATATTTTTAAAATATGAAAGTTATATTTAAGATTTAATTATCTCAATCTAATTTAAAGTAATGCTCTTTTATATGTGCTTTGGTTCATATGTGTAATTAGAAAGTAAACTGTATTTCAAATATTTTTATAAGAATTATTATTGAATGATATATTGATGACATAACTTTCATTGTAGTTTTAAAATATGAAAGTCAATTCTTAGATAGTTAAAATATTGAATCCAACTTTGACACCTTAAATGAAATTTAAATTGTCAAGCCTCACATAAAAAAGAAAAATTAAATGGTTTACTATTCTCTTATAAAAGAAGTAGATTTGATAATTAATCAATTTGTACGCACACCTAATTATATTAGTTTGTTTATTATTAATAACATAATGATACATTTACTATGATATTTTCATAAAAACTAAAAAGGGATAATTAATAATCTTAATTGATATCTTCAATAACCAACATAATCAACAAACTAATACATCCTATAAATTCCCCACTACATGCTAAATGCCTAAATTTTTATTGAATATATCTTTATATTTATGTCATCATATTAGATTTTCAAACCAAAAATTTGTGATAGAATGTTTAGGTTTTATTTTTGTTTTTAAGAACTGTTGAATACTTTAAAAATCATATGATTCATTTTTAGACCGACATTAATAGTATACTTATCATTTTTTATAAGTGATTCGTATACGTGCAAGCATTTTATAAATTTCACAAAATTTGACAATCAATTTTTTAGCATAGTTGTGAGATATAAATGCTCAAAAACATTCAAAATATTGTGATTTTTATTTTATTTTATTTAAAAAAAAATTAAAAACCCTATAAAGGGATCTTAAATAATAATAAAATAAAAAATGCATGTCATCTTTAATAGCTTACTTTAAACAAATTCCAAATTGTCAAAAAATATAAAAAGTCAAAAATTTATTAGCTTATTTATTAATTAGCTAAAAAAACCTTCAAAAGTTTTCAAAAGTAAAAAACAAAAATCTAAAATTTATGTCACTATGATTAATTGACTATTATAGAAAATAAAAAATAGAGAAATTAAAAAAATATATTAATATCTTAATTTTTTCCTAACTATTATTTTTAGTTTGCTTATATGTTAATTATTAACTTAATTTCGTTTTAGAATTTTCTTTTTAGTATTTTTGCATACTAATTTAAATTTTTATATTAGATTTTATTTAACTTAATTTAATTTTCTTTTATTTAATGTTATTTATTAATTTATTAACTTTTATTTCTTTTGCTTCGCATTTTTATTTCCTAACTTTTTATTTACTAACTTTTTATCTAAATAATTATGTTTACTCGCTTTTGTTTTTTATTTTTTTTAATTATCTATTAACTTTATTTTTTTATCATTTGTTATTTATCTCTTTTCACTTATTTATTTTTTATCATTCTTTTATTTTTATTATTTCTTTTACTAATTTATTTTACTAATTTCTTTATTTTTTATTTTTATTTTGTGATGTCTTTTTTTTAAAAAAAAATTTCTCTAGTATTTTTTATTCCTTGTTTATTTTTATTTCTTTTTTTGTTTGTTTTATTTTCTAATTTTATTTTATTTTTGTCATTTCCTTTTGTTGTTTAATTTATATTTTGCTTCCTTTTATTATTCATATTTAGTATTTTTTGTTTAATTTAAAACAAATCTGAGCTATGGCATAGTTTTTTCTGCTAGCTGCAGTGAACTTTTACTTGGGTTGAAGAAAATATATTTTTACATGGGTCCGTATTTGAACATTATATGTTCTATTTTTGGTGCAGTGAACTTTTAAACTAAAAAGGTTACATTTCTAATAAGACCCACACAAATTTTTATCTTTTTATCTTTTTTCTACAAATCCTATTTTATCCATGTCCCAAATACAAATAATTTTGAAGTTATCTGTAAAAATTATGAAAATTTTATTGTAAATATCACCATGGGTTATTAAAAATAAAAAAGAGATAAATATTTTGTCAATCTAGATGCATGTGAAAATTTAATGTCATATTCATTATACATGTAGGTAGAAATGGGTTTACTAAACCCACAACCATGCCCCTACTTCTAAGTGGATAAATTTTTAATATCCATTGGACATGGTAAATGGTTTAAATAGTATAGGTAGACAAACTTATCATGTTTGTAGATTTTGTAATTTCAATAAACTCAATAAAAAAGGGGATATTCAGTATATTAAATTATTAGAATGGCGATGCTCTCAATAAGTGTCTTGTTGAGATGGAAGAAAACCCATCATTATCAGTAATATTATTTTTTTTATTTTAAATTTTTTTTATGTTAATTTATTTTGTTTCGTGTTTTCTGGACATTATTGGAATTGTTATATTTTATAACCATTGTTTTGAAATTTCTAAAAAATACACAATATTCTTTCTGTGTATTATATTTATGTTTGAATTAATAGATGCACATGCAACTACATATCAACTGTTGAAGAGGACCATCAAATGGGTAACTTTTTTTCTATTACTCTTTATCTTTAATTTACAAATTGTTATATTTAGGGTAATATAAGTTTTAGTTTGGAGATAGAAAAAGTTTCATTATAAAATTATGCTTAAATTGAAATTTTTATATTTTTACATTTTTAGTTTGTTTACATGTTTATTTGTTTTTATTTACCTTTTGAGTAATTTTATTTATTTTTATTGAATTAGAAATGTTTTGTTTATTTTAATTTTTTTTCTTCCAAAATTATCACTAATTTTAAGAAAATGATTAAGTATTTTTCATATGTTAGATTAATTTTAAAAATATTTCATGGAATAATGTGATAATTAGTTAATTTTTGTTATAATTAGTACTTTATAATAAAATGTTGAAATTGCACGAACCCAAAATTAGTATTGAGGAATCAAATAGTGGAGACCATCTTATGAGAATATATTTTGAGTCATTATCTTCTTATTCTGAGTGATAATATTTTTTCTACTCATTTTAACACTCTTCTTATCAATTTTAAATTACTAGATGATATCTATAGGTCTCTGAATTGAATGTTAGGATTTTTACAACTAAATAAAGTATCTTATGTTTATTTTTTATTACTCAAGTTAAATGAATTAAATAGAAATTGAAAGTATATGTCATTCTTTTTAGTTATGCATGACTTATAAAAAAGAAATATATAACGTTATCTAAACTAATATAAAAGAAAAGGCCACAAACTAACTACTTATCTTATCATACAAAATATGTAAATTATATATATATATATATATATATAAACAAGAAGAGAGAAAAATAAGAAAATAAGGAAAAGAAAGAAAAAATAAATATTATAAAGTAAATACTATGATCTAGTACCCTTCAAAGTTGTGAGAAGTGGTTAAGTACAAAGAAAGAAGAAAAGAAAAATATAGGAAATAATTCACCAAGAAATCATTTTCATTTTTTTCATCTCTTAAAGGCATTGTAGTTGAGATTTCCATTTGTTCATTTAATTGATGTATGAAAATGATACTTGATTTCTTTATAAAATCCTTTCATTTGATTTCCTTCATGAGATCAATATTATGTACTATTTTTTCAACCTTTTCTTTTTTAAATATATTTGAAACTATTAGTTTATTTTTATACATAAACTCTATTTGCCTATAAGTTTGAATGAGTGCTCAAACCAATAGGATCAGTGTATTTAAGACTATGCCTTGTGATGTTAGAAACGAATAGAATTCAAATTCCTTACACTAAGATTGACTAAATTTAATATTAATACATTTTAAATTAACATATGAAAGTGATTCTCAACTAATTATTAAATCACGAATGTTTAGAATATTAAAATAACTTATGCTATGAATTTTAATTGTAATCTTAAAAGAGATTAAAGAACACGAGAAGTTCTATTTATCTTGCTTTCTTATTTTTTTGTTTTCTTATTTTTACTTTGTTTAAAACTTTATTTGTTTATATGTTGTTTATTTATTTTTACTGTTTGTTTTAAATTTTTTGCATGTTAACTTTGATGTGGTGGGTATCATATTTGAAGACCCTCGTGACACTTAAACTCGTTTATGGAAACCTAAGGATTTAAATGCTTGTTGTGTACCCTAAATACAATCATGTCAATCTACGAAAATGATTTATGATAATTTAATTTTATTCTAGTTTTTTATTTTTATTTTCTACTTTCCTTGCTAAAAGACTAATAAGAAGTTAGTTGGAGGTTATAATGAGTACTCAAAAGCATTCTATTTTGATTTTAAGTGAGTTTAATGATTAAATAAATTTATAATTGCTTAATTTTACAATCATTTTAAACAAATATATCTTCTTGGAATTAAGTTTATATTTTTTTATTTTTCAAATATTTTAGATTCAAAGATATAAAATAATCTTCATTTGAAGAATTATACTTGAAATACTTTATCAAATTTTAAAAGATAACATATGTAAAACATTACATATATTCCAAGCCATAAAAAGTGATACAAGAAAATATGGGAATAAAGTGAATTAAAATAGAGCATATCTTAGAGTGAAAACTTTGTGTTCCATGACATGGAAATGTTGTGCTGCGGTGTGATGTAATGTGACTCAGTACAAAAAATGTAATAGTTACGTGCATGTTGCGGTGCCAATACATCTGATCCTTATTTTTCACATTTTCTAAACATAAATAGGACACCAATAGCATTGTTTCAAATAATCACTTTCAAAGCTTTTCGGCTTTTCTCTTCTTAATCTCTTAAGTTTTTACCTTTCAATTATTAGTTTAAAGTTCTTCTCTTATTCTGTGTTATTTTTACATACTATGTTTAATTTACTAATCATTTATTAAATTAAGAATATGTGTGTTGAAATTATATTAGGATATTAGTAATGTCATGCTTGTAAAATTTTAAAATGAGTAAATTTTTTTTACAAAATTAAGTATAATTTTCTATTGATGAATTCTACAAACTTTATTATAGAAAATAGAGTGATGTTAGAAATTTCGTAATAAAATTAAAATATAAATGTTAGTTTTAAGATTTAATTATCTGAATCTGTTTAGGGTACTTATTTTTTATCTATGATTTTGATCATATGTGTAATTAAAAAGTAAACTCTATTTCAAATATTTTTTTAAGAATTATTATTCAAGGATATATTAATTACATAACTTTCATAGTACTTTTAAAATCTGAAAGTCAATTCCCATATAGTTAAAATCTTGAATCCAACTTTGACACCTTAAATTAAGTTTAAATTATTAGGCCCTACCCCACCTAAGGAAGACAAATTAAATGGTTTATTATTCTCTTATAAAAGAAATAGAATTTGATAATTAATCAATTAGTAAACCCTACTTAATTATATTATTTGGTTTACTATTAATAACGAGAATGATCCTTATCGTAGAATATTTTGATACAAAAAATAATATTATTAATAATATTTATTCATATCTGTAATAACCTACTTAATATTGAGTAAGCATAATCACCTAGCTAATAAATCCCATAAATTCTCTAAAGCTTGATAAATGTCTAAACACCTGAATGTCTAAACACCTAAATGTTTATGTCTAAAAAATTAATTTTTTTTGTGTTTTTATGTTTTAAGAAAGAAAAATTAAAAGAACTAAAAATAAATAACAATAATTAATTAAATAAGATTTGGTAATTAAGAATATGTATGAGAAAATATCCAGGATTATAATCTAGCATGTATTCTTCTCTTATGTAAACTACACATCATTTAGTCATTAACTTAATTATGCTCTCATGTCAATTAAGTTTCATACTACTCATTAATCTCATCAATTATGGTTCACATATATAAGAATAAAACATCTTTACCTAGAAACCATGTATGTTATTTAATCAAGACAAACAATTACATAATTCTTTCAAATCTATTTAATTACCTCTATAGATTAATTATCGGCCAAAACATTAATAGTATAAAAATCTAATTAAATAATATAATTAAATTAAAATCATAATTGGGTAAAATATTATACCAAAATTGAACCTCCTTTTGAATTTTTTCTCTTCTTAGCTCCAAATATTGATAAAAATTATATTAATTTCATGTCATTAGGGTTTATAGGGGAATTAGAAGATTAAATATAGCTCACATGAAATCTAGACTATCATATCAACTTTAAATCAAGGACTAAGATCAAAATAAGCAACATTAATAATGCTGGAAAGTTGAAAGGAGACATGCAACACCCGAGATTTACTAGGCAAATCAAAACACTACACATGGCATGAGAGACTCACCTTTCTCAATGTGTCCAGAGTCATTGTCATATGGCACAATATGATTCACAATTATGGATGGCGTGGTGCATGGGTGGAAATAATGGACAAATAGAGCTATGACACATGGCATAATCTTTTGATCACACTGCGAATGTAGAAGGAATGTGGTGCTAACATATGTCAAAGCACTGCATCACTCTATATATAAAGGTTTCCATGATTTGCCTTCTACGATTAGGCGGCTTACTCCGTCAACTCCACTGCTTAAGTGGTATCTACGTGACAACTTCTAATTGATCATGCATTAAGAAAAATTCCAAAAATTATATTCAAACCTGCTTTCACTATAAAGCTCCTATTTTAATACTTTTTACCCCAAAAATAATATTTACTAAATAAAATGAGCAAATATTAAAGAGAAAAGTGCACTGATGACATTACTTTAATAGAGTCATTACACCCGCAAACTTATCTCTTTACTTGTTCTCAAGTAAAACCAAGTCTAATTAAATAAAATGATATGTGTAGTATAATCATAAATATATATATTTATTAATATATGCATATTTAGTGAAAACTATCCCCCTCAAAATTCATACAATTCTATGACAAATAAGTTCACATAGTCAACAATCAACATTCCATCAACACAAGGATATGCAAGGTTTTTGGTGAATTTATTTGTGTGTGTATGTTGCACATGATATCATCCAATGCACTCATGAAATCAACCTATATAAGCATGCTAATCAATTCAATTTTAAAACAAGTCTCATAAGTCTATTTTTCACATTCATTTCTATTAATATAAATATGCACTTAGCTAAAGATCAATAAGAACTTTACATGCTTGTAATATAAGGCTTTGGTGTGAGTCAATAAATGAAAACGTTTAGGTTCTTTCCATAGCCTAGCTTTCTTTTTGTTCATCATGCATTTTTTTAACTACAATTGAGCTTTAACTTGATATTTTAGTGCACCATCTCTTATCATTTTTTTCATATTCTTTTATTCTACATCTTTTTTTGTAACTTCATAACACCTCCAAACTTATTTTCAATTTTATTCTCTTTTTCTTTAGAGAGAAAATTGTGTTGTGATTTTTGATTTTTTTTTCTTCTCTCTTCTTTTATAGGGTGCATTACATGTCACATCACTCTATAGCATAAAACATGATTGCGTTTTTTTTTTCATACAAGCTAAATGTGAAAGGATAATGGGAGTGCTTATTGGTTAAGCATAAAATGTGTCTTAAAAATACAAAAGGTCCTTTTTTAGTTTCAAATGGGTGACTATGGTATTAATAATGGTTAGCTAGAAATGCTCAATCGGTCCAAATAAGGCCTAAACCATTTATATGTCTAAATACTATTTAGGATTTTGTCTCATGGGATGATCAAATAGATTCTAAAACCTAGTAGTTCTCATTAACTTTCATAATTTACTAAAAACTTTCTCTTAATAAGAACACCAAAATCAATCATGAACATATGCATAAAAATTCGAATCAATCCAATCAAAACTAACAAACATATCACATGATTAATGTAATTATCTTAACGAGCATATTAGATTCCTTATCCTAGTCACGACAACTAATTTTTATTAGACTTCATATGTTTCATATCAAGCATGCATACATTTAGTTTCCATACATTTATCAATTTTTACCCAAATCATGATTAAAAACATCCTAAAAATTAAAAATAATAAAAACATTCCTAAATATTAAAAATATAAACTAAATACTAAAGTATAGAATGAAATTTCCTTCTCCAAACTTAAATTGCACATTTTCCTCAATATGCACATATAAATATGAAAGTAAAAGGAAAGAAAACTCTCTTAGTCTTGGCACACCATATCTGTGTTTGAAACTACTCAATTTGGTTACACCATTATCCTCCACATTTATTAACCTACCAAATAAAAAAATATATAAGAAAAATAAAATTAGGTTTCCTCTCAACCAGCGTCACATTTAACATCCTTAACTAGATGGCTATATCAAGTCCTAAGCTACTACATCCCTTTATTTCCATTTTCTTTTGAGTTTTCCCAGAAACAATTTGAGTCTTGATTTATTCAATAATTCTTTATGTTTCAATTTAGAAACATGGTGCTCAATTTTCTTATCATGCCATTTTTTTATTTTGTACATTTTGAAATTCTTATATGCACTTTATTGTAACTCATCTAAGTTATGTATTTCCAACATATTTCTCATCTCTATATAGGGCACTTTTACTTGCCCACTTGATTGGAAATGATATGGTAAAGGTGTGAGATCTAAACTTGGTGACCCTTTAATAGATGGTTTAAGCCTTGAGCTTATCTCAAGACATTCTATAAATTCATTTGATGCACATATAAGAGGCGTTTCCTCCAAAAAGTTCACACATTTCACAATATCAACTTTTGACTCCATACTATCAAAGTTAAAACAAGTTGAGTTGTTTCTTGGTGAGTTTATTTATTTGTTCACTTCACCATATGTAAAAGTCATAAGAGTGGGAAACTTAACAGATATTTTAAGTTATCATCATAATTAGTAACATTTATCCTTAAGTATTCATCAACATTATCCATATTAGGAAGTTCGGATATTTTTGTTAATCTTAAAATCTTATTGTAAACTCATCTTTTTGTACATCAATGAGCACCTTTTTGGTTACTAAGAATAGACAAGCATGTATGATAGGAATTTTATGGTCCTCTTTCATATCTTGTACGATGAAATCCGCTGGAAAGATGAACTTGTCTACTTTTACTAGCACATCTTCTACCTCTTTATTGATCTATCTGCCATTTGTAATGCTATTGAAGTGGGTTTGGATTTACCAACCCACAATATTTTGAAAATTGATAATGGCATAAGGTTAATGTTAGAATCTAAGTCATATAGTGCCTTGTGAAAATGGATTATCCTAATAGTGTAAGAAATGTCAAAATAACCTGGATCTTTCAGTTTTTGGGGTAGTTTTCTAGTAAGTATGGAATTACAACCTTCAGTTGGGATTATGGTTTCATTATTCCCAAGCCTCCTTTTCTTAGACAAGATGTCCTTTAGAAATTTGGCATAAGAAGGCATCTATTCAAGTGCATCTACAAAGGTATATTTATATGCTGCTTCTAGAACACATCCAACAACTTTAAAAATTACTTGTCTTACTTTTGCGTTTGCATTCTTTTATGGAAAGGAATAGTGGGTTTGTAGAGGTTGCTCATTTTTGTCTTAATTATTTCCTTTCCATTACTCTCTTTATCTATTAACTCCTTATCATCCTTATTAGCTTATAGTTCCTCTTTATTTGTTTTAGTATCAATGTCCTTTTCATCTTTTTGTGCTCATATTCCTCCTTTATATGTTTACCACTACTTAAGGCTATAACATTGCAATGTTTTTTACATTCTCTTCTTGGGTTTATAATTGTGTCATTTAGAAGGTTACCTTAAGGCCTTTGACTTAAGGCCTTTTGAGTGTACACTTTTGCATTTTCTTATTGGATGAAGTCTTTCATTATCCCTATTAAAGAATATGTATTTCCCTCATTATGTGGCTTCTTCTTTTGGACTTGTGATTGTTAGAAATTAGATGGGGAAAATGATTGATGGTTGAAATGATTACCACTGAGATTATTTTTATTCCAACAAAAATTAGGATGTTGTCTCCATGCTAGGTTATATGTGTTTAAGTATGGATTATTATTTTGGTTCACATTATCCATAAAACATGTTGATTTAGGATTATATGGAAAATTATCAAACAAATGAGCTCCCCAACAAAAGGCATAAGACACCGCTAAATCTTGGACTTGGTTTACACTCGTTGGTGATTTGAGGCTTCAAAATATTCAAAAAATATGACACTTAAGATATAAGTCACGTGATATCATTTACCCCATACATTTTGGCTACACTTTTGGTGGCTGTCATTCTCTCCATTTTCCATTGATAATTATTGCTAGCTATTTTCTAAGTAACTCATTAGCTTGATTGTAAGATTTAGCTAGCAAAGCCCCATTAGTGGATGCATCAATGATGGTTTTTGTTTGAGCATTGAAACCATTGTAGAAATTCTCAATTGGATCCAATAAGGAATACCATGGTGAGGAAACTTCCTTAACAATTCTTTAAATATTTCCTATGCTTCATATAAAGATTCTTCTCCATATTATTTATAGGAGGTAATGTCATTCCTAAGCTTGGCATTCTTTGGTGGTAGGAAATATTTCATCAAGAATTTCTCCATCAAATCATTCCTAGTTGTAATGTAATCAAGTGGCAAAGAGTTTATCCAAGCTCAAGCATAATCTCGTAAAGAGTAAAGCAGCAATATAAGTCTAAACTCCGTTTTGGTCACACCACTAAATTTCAATGAATCTCAAACTTCAATAAACAATGTGAGAAGTAAAGAAGGATCTTTTGTTGGTAATCTGCTGAATTTTTCAACTATTTGTAGCATTTGAAATATCACTCGCTTTAGTTCAAATTGATTAGCTTAAATATTTAGCCTTATAATACTTGGATTCAGCTCTTCCAACGTAGGTATTGCATATTCATTTATAGCTCTATCCTATCTTTTATTAAAGGAATTTGATTAACAAATTTAGCTCATTATTGTTTATTTCTAATCGTTTAGCCATTTCTTTCACTTGGGTGACAACTTGTTGTTTTCTTATTGACCTCAAACTACGCTTAATTTTGGGATCTAAAGACAAAATTTCTCCCTTACAGATTCTACTCTTACAATAGACTCAATTATATTTCTAATAACACTAAAGAAGATTTCTAAATTAAAAATAAATAAATTAATTAAAATGTAAAAAAATAAATCAAGAAAATAAATAAAAGAAGTTAACTAAAATAAATAAATAAAAATAAATTACTAACTAGATAACTAAATAAATGAAAATTATGAAAAATAAATAAAGCAAATAACATAAAAACAATTTCTAATGTTTATAATCCTTGACAATGATGCCAAAAACTTGATCAACTCACGAATTGCATGCAATAAATACACAAGTATACATATCTCAACAACTATTATAATGATAAGAAAAATAATTCACATGGAGATTATGTTATTAGAAACTAAAACTTTAAAACTAAAACAAAATAATTTTTTTATGTTTTTATATTTTAAAGAAGCAAAAGTAAAAGAACTAAAAATAAATAATTAAAATTAATTAAATCATATTTGGTAATAGAGAAGATACATGAGAACATATATAAAAATATGTAATCTCTCAATTTTCTAAACATATGGATCACTAAAACCCCACAATATAATTATTAATCAATTGAATCTAATCTAGCATGTATTGCTCTCATAAGTAAACTACACACCATATAATAATTAACCTAATGACACGTTCATGTCAATTAAATTTCATACTACTTATTAAGCTCATCAATTACGAATCAAATAGAGATGAATCATTTATTTCTACCGAGAAACCATGTATGTTATTTAATCAACACAAACAATTAAATAATTCTATCAAATCTATTTAATTACCTTTATAGATTGGACAAACAAATATTAGATTAAATAATATAATTAAACTTGAAATCATAATTGAGGTAAAATATTAGATCATCACATGGTGAAAATTGAATTTACTAATCTCCTTGTGACTCTCAACTAAAATTGTACATCCTTTTGATTTTTTCTGTATTTTCTCTCTTTTTGGTTCTAAAAATTGATAAAAATTATGTTAATTTTGGCTCATTAGGGTTTATGGGGTAATTAGCAGATTAAATAACTCAAGTGGAATCAAAATCGTTAGATAAGCTTTAGATCAAGGGCTAAGATCAAAACAAGCAAAATTAACAGTGTTGGTTAATAGAAAGGAGACATATGGCACATAGGATTTATTGGGCAAACTAGAGCATGACACATGGCATAGGAGACTGGTCTCATTCAATGTATGTTGAATCAGTACCATAACATGATTTGTGGTTATGGATGGCATGGTACACAGATGGAAAGAATGGAAAAATAGAGTTACGACACATGACATCATCGTTTGATCGTGTTAGGAACTCAGAAGGAATGTGATGTTAACACGTGTCAAAGCGCTATGTCACTTTGTACACACGAATTTGTGTGATTTTCTTTCTTGAATTGCGTGGCATCCACGTGGCTTGCTCTATCAGCTTCACTACTTGCGCAACATACACTTGGTAGATTGTGATTAATCCCACTTTAACAATTCATAAAAATTACTTAAAATTTTCGAAAAGTCCCAAAAAAATCTAGAAATTATATTTTAACTTATTTTCACTAGAAAGTTCATATTATAATATTTTTGACCCAAAAATACTACTTATTGAATAAAATGAGTAAATATTAAGGAGAAAAGTGCATTGATAACTCTAATTTCTTAAAATCATCAAAAGAATGGTTAGGTTTTATTTTTATTTTTAAGAATTTTTTGAATAATTTAAAAATCACATGGTTTCTATTTAGACCGACCTTGAAAGTGTACTTATAAATTTCTATAAGTGATTTTGCAATTGCGAGAATTTTATAAAATTTACAAAATTTGACGATCAAGTTTTTGTCCATCACAGACTCTAATAATCCTATGGCTAAAACCACTACTATTAAAGTTATTTTAATTCTTACTCTGTCTAAAGTTTGGTTAATACATTAGGTAGATGTAAATAATGTTTTTTTTTTGCATGGCCTTTTAATGGAAGATGTGTATATGTCACAACCCCATTCATTTGAAAATGGAGATAAGTCATTACTCTACAAACTAAAAAAGGTTCTTTATGGCCTTAAAGAGGCTCCAAAGGCTTGGTATCAAGAACTATGTAGTGCATTATTGAGGGTTGGGCATATGGCAACAAAATGAGATAGCTCTCTTTAACTCAAATTAGCAGCAATTCATATATAATGGTTTTAGTTTATATTGTTGATATTATTATCATATGATCTTATATTTCTCATGTTGATTTTCTTATTCACAATCTATATCTTGAGTTTGCTTTATAGGATAGAGGATTGCCTCCTTACTTTTTAAGTGGAGAAGTTCTCTTTGGTTTAGATTATACGCACCTATCTCTACATAAATATGTTCTTGAATTACTTGAAGCTACTAGTTTAATTGGTAAACAAACCAATGAGTGCCTCTATATGTATAGGCAAGTCTCTAGGAAAATTTGATGGAGTGTCTTTGTGAAATTTTATAAGATATGTACCTAATTAACCTACATGAGGGGTGAATAGGTTATTTTTAATTTTTACCAATTTATAATTTAATAACCTAAACAAAGTGGCCAGACATGTAATCGTGTGTAAAAATAAAGTACAGAAATAGAATAATAACACATGACATTTTTAGGTGGAAACAACCTAGGCCACAATAATGACCTAAGAGGAAAGTCATTGGTCCATCGAACCACCTAACTTTCCACTATGAAAATCAAATGTTCAATTCAGTCTTATGCTACCCTTCCTAGGATACTGCCCCAATGTAATTTACTTATGAGCCCCTGCTCTATTTTCATAGTTTCTAAAATTAGCATGAACGGTTTTTAGACTAACATTTCAATAAGCTCCCCTCCGCCAATCAGATCGTTCACAAATCAACTGCAAAGAGGTTAGCACAAAAAACACAAATGTCCATGTGTGTTCTAGAATGGATTTAAACAATGAATAATCCTAACTAGATGATTCAAAACATATGTCACTTAAATCAAATCAACTAGCAAATTCTAGAGCAAAAACATTAAGCATAATTTTAGTAAAGATAACTTCTTTGAAATTCAATAATTAAATCAAATAATCATGATCATTTATATAATTATTTGATTTAAATAGACAATATCTTAATTAAGAAGAAGTTATATGAATATTAAAATTATGTAATAAATAGGCTAATAAATACTCAAACTTCGAAAATTAAATATTGCAAGAACCAATGATAGTATTAATCAAGTTGCTTCAAAATCTTTATTTTCTGCGTCAAGACCCAAACACTTTACCACTAGTCATAGCCATATAGTTATCCGTAGGCAAATAAAGGAAGATTGTGACTTATCTGTATTTTGTTCCTTGATTCATTCATCAGCAAAATAGAGAAATAGGATGGTATCACCTTTTCAATTTTTAGCTCTCTTATTAGGCTGAAAATCATGTATTTATTTTTTCAATAGTATTTTTATCACATATTTATTATCAGTTCTAGGCATACTCATACATTAATTTCCCCTTTCTTCTCTTTTGGTAGCTTCAAATATTATTTTTCTCCTATTTCAATTTTTTATCCGCTCAACCCTAATGTGTATATAATGTATGTATATATACATATATAATAGTAGTACCTAATAGTATTAGGGTTAAAAGTATTTTGGACTTAATTTTTTTATTTTTAAATCCATTAAAAACCTTGATATTATAAAAACATTATTATTATTAGTATTTTTAAAACACATCTTAAAATTATTAAGACACATCTAAAAAATATTTAAACACATCTATCTAAGAGATAACTAATTGATAATTTCATAAATTGATTCAAGTTTAAATAAATATTTTAGTACCAAAAATAATTTCAGATTTATAAACATGTGCTATTAAATGCAAATGATTAATAGGAAAGAGAGATGAGATGTAGTTTGTGCCAAAAATAGGTCCATAAAACAATGTATTCTCCTAAATACATGAGCATATGATTAATCATCCATCAAACAAGTGATTTCAGACACAGGAATAGATAGAGAAATTAAATCATTAAAAAATTTACTGTTATGTTGTCATATGCTATTCAAGATCATCAGAATCTTCTCATGATTCTTCTTGTGATGATATAATTTGAACCATGTGTTCTGCCCATTTCTCTCATAAATCATCAAAAATTTGCTGGTCGTAGCCCGTCTTGTTCCAACCAAAGAACTACATGTATTTAAAATTAAAATAAGAATATAATTTCATTTATTTACAAAAAAGAACTCAAATATGTTAAAAACTTTTATGTATATGGGTAAAAGATATTACCACATCATCAATTGGAATTTTGATATTTGTGATGATTTCGCTCATAAACTTCATGACATAATAACCACACATGACTCCATTATTTTGTTGTGGAACCTACAAAAAAGAAGTGTACATGAATTTTCATATTCGAACATCCTTATTATTCAATTGTAAAATTAATAAAATTATTAATATTGACTTGTACATACCATAACTTTTGTCCATATAAGCTTATGAGATTTTTTAAGGGCAATTCCCCTAAACTTGTTCCACAACTTCCATGCCCTATCAAGGTTTAAAACGATTAGTTTTTATTAAATATTACAAAAAATAATAGAAGTAACTAATATGTAACTATAACTCTTACATTTCAACAACTACTTTTGTATCTTTACTCAGTTCTATGGAAGTTGAGTCACAGTACCAACATCCAATGATCTTGGCCTTGTTCAAACCTTAATGGCCAAGGGATTATCAACTTTTGATTTTTGTTAAGCATTAATGCTCTGTCAAGCTCTCATATACATTCTTCTCAATGTGCATGACATCTAAGATGTGATGAATGTGTAGGTATTTCCAATAAGGTAATTCCCAAAATATTGATTTTTTTTTCAACAACCATGGTAAGTCGGTTCAAACTCTTTTTCATTTTCACCAATTTCATTAGTTTACCTCTTTCGTTTCCCTACCTTAGTGAGTTTTTTTTCATCTTTCCATATCGTTTGAATGTCATCCCATTCAATTGCCTTAATATCTCAATACCTCGCAAAGGTCGAGTTGCATGATCATGATCTTCTTCACCATCGAACAGTTTCTTTTGGTATCTAAACTTGTGTCCAGATGGCAAAAATCTTCTATGTCTTCTATAAGACATCTATCGTCCGTGAACAAGATAAGTTGCAAAAGTTCCATCACTACATATAGGACATCCCTTGTAAGCTTTTGTTGCATGTCTTGATAAGTTTCCATAGGTAGGAAAATCATTAATTGTCCATAAAATGACCCCCTTCAAGTTAAAGTATTCTTCTTTATTTGCATCGTAAAAATTTACACCATCATTCCACAACGTCTTTAAATCATCTATCAGAGGCTGCAAATATACATCAATATCAACACCGAGTTGTTCGGTCCTGAGATCAATAATGTTAACATCATGAATTTTCTTTTCATACACAACCAGGGAGGAAGGTTGTATGTTACCATAATTACTGGCCAACAGCTATATCTACTACTGAGGGAACTATGTGGATTAATTCCATAAGCAGCAATGGAAAGACGAAGATTGTGCAGATCAGATGAAAATTGAGGAGATAAATTATCTACTACTTTCCAATTTGGAGAATCACAAGGATGACGTAGCACCCCATCATCAGATCGATTATCTGAATTCCAAGTCAACATCTTTGATGTATATTTACTATTGAACAACCTTTGAAAGTGAGGAATTGGAGGAAAGTACCAAAGAACCTTTGCAGGCACGCCTTTCTTATATGTTGTACTCTCATTTGTACCATGCTTCCATCTCGATTCTTTACACATAGGACAATCATGTAATGTCTCATATTCTTTTCTATAAAGAATGCAATCATTAGGACAAGTGTGAATCTTATGATATTCCATGCCAAATCGACTAAGAGATTTCTTCACTTCATACATTGAAGATGGAAATTCAATACCCTCAGGAAACATATCGACTAGTAGATTTAGTAATTCTGTGAATCCCTTGTCAGAAAAACCATGTTTTGCCTTCACATTGTACAAATGAACCAATCCCAACATTTTTGTGTATTTTTTGCATTTTCGATACAATGGTTTTTCGGCATCTTCTATAAGTTTATTAAAGGTTTCGGGATCATCCTCGCGTAATTCATCTTCAACACTATGAAACATATTTTTTGTCTGTACATTATGATAAGATGTATGTAATCCACTCACATTCTTATTTATCTTTTCCCCATGAGCATTATCAATATTTTCTCCATGAAATCACTCATTTTTACATTTAACGAATGGGCATCGAATCATACTACTTCCAATATTACTATTTTTACAAGCAAATTCCATGAATCTTTCAACTCCAGAAATATAGTCTTGCTCAATTCTACACTTTGACATCCAAGATTTGTCCATTTTCTATTAATGATATTAATTAAACATATTACTTAATTATGTATACAATGAATATATTTCAAGTATTATTATATATAAATTTCCTAATTATTAGAATATATATCAAAACCTACATAATGCAAAACAGTTATCATTTTAATCATTTTACAAAACCATTTCTATACAAATTAAAAAATAAGCAACATGTTAGCATGAATATATAAAAACCAATCACGCACTTTCGTTGATTCTAATTTCTAAGCATGTTACTATAGCATAATTAAAAAGTAATATTAATTATACGTATATAAATAAATTTGTCCACGCATAGTAAACCCATAACATTTCAGATATTATTTCCACATAAAATAAGTCAAACATAATAACAAGAAAAATAAAAAAACATACCTAAATCAAAAATTTATACAAAATATAAAACAAACTGAATAATAAGCTGCAAAATTCTACTTAATAAAATATAAATAAATTTATCCACGCATAGTAAATATATATAATCCATCAAACCCACAACATTTCAGATATTATTTCCACATAAAATAAGTCAAACATAATAACAAACAAAGTAAAAAACATACCTAAATAAAAAATTTATACAAAATATAAAACAAACTGAATAATAAGGTACAAAATTCTACTTAATAAAATATAATTATTTATAATATATAAATAAATTTATCTACGCATAGTAAATATATATAATCCATCAAACCCATAACATTTTAGATATTATTTCCACGTAAAATAAGTCAAACATAATAACAAACAAAATAAAAAACATACCTAAATAAAAAATTTATACAAAAAATGGGTATAATTTTTTTTTAATATTTCGTTCAAAAAAATAGTAGATCTGAAAGATAATGAGAAGAGGAATATAACTTACAAAACGACATTACAAATGGTGGTCAGAGGTGGCCAGAAATTTAGAAAGAAGGTGGCACACGGTGTAGATTTTGGGAGAAAATAGAGGAGAGAGAGGAAGAAAATTGAGTTCTGCGTAAAAAAATGACCTGGATTTGGATATATTAGGTAGATAGCGTCGATTGATGTGGAGAACCGACGCTATCTACGTGGATAGCGTTGGTTCTACACCGAACCGACTTTAAATTCATTATAAGTCGTTTTTTTCCAAAAACTGACTTTACACATTGACTTAAATACCCCTTGTTGTAGTAGTCATGAAAGATAAAGGTTTCACCATTTAGAGTTTTATTGGTTAGGGTTTCTAAGGCTCGTAGAGAGTAAGGAAAAGTGAGATTGTTATGTTAAGATTTTAAGGGTAAGAAATAATTTATTATGATATTTATGGAGAAAAAAGCATGCAAAATATATATTATTATAAATGCTTTGGTTTCTACAGTTATGGATTCAATTTCTAATGAATATTAATTGCGTAGTGTTATTAAAAAACAAATAAATGATTTGACGAAATTGATAAAAATTAATTTATTCTGAAATATAAGACAAAATTATTAGAGTAAATTGGGAAGGTCAATAAATATTACAAATTATAGAATAAATGGTACTAGTGCTTTGATTGAAAAATCTAAGTTTTTCTAATTCAAGGATTGAGAGCTTCAATGAGTAGAATAATTAAGAAAGTTTCCTAAATACTAGAATTGAATATTGTAGAAAACCCCTATTTCAGTCTAATTACATCAAAATTCTATGTAAGTCCTATTGTACTTGTGTCTATGTATTGGCTTCTAGTGTACAAAACTTGGTGTATGTTATTTTACTTAATGTTATCTTTCTTTGTGTAAGGTTAGTTATTATGGATTGGTTATTCATCCATGTACATAGTTAAATACACTTTTTATGTGAGCATGTTTATACACATCATGGTATTGGTTTTCATAATATACATAATAGGTTTACATTGTTAGTTTTATATGAGCGAGTGTGTGAGTGACCCAGCCTTTTTACTTGTGGTTTTTGGCATGTTTTAGGTACTTGTATTTATGGATAATACTCAGAATTTTTGAAAATAAAAAAAATTTACTTTTATCACCTCACCATCTAGCTTGCCATAACCTTGGCGAGGTGGTTGATGAGGTGGCCGTTAAGATGTGCATTCCAAGCCCTATAAATACCTCACCCATTTCTCTTCTCGTTACCCACATTTTACTATCAAAAGTTTGCCAAAATTCATATAGAGATTTATATCTATTTTATAAATCATTTTATTGAGATTATATGTAAGTGTGGGTTGTTTAATATGGTTTGTGATCAAATCATTTTCTATATGAATACATGGTTTGACCGTGTTTCTCCCTATGCAATTTGATATTTTTACTTTACTTTGTGTCTTGTGAGTTTTTAAGTTGATACACTTCTAGTTACTAATCTTTGGTTACCAATCATATCATATTGGGTGTTGTTGGCTATGAAGGAAAGTCAGGTTCGAGTGTTGAACAAAATATTTATGGAAGCAGCAAGTAAAGAGCAACAGTAGGTAAATAGGATAACAATCCCAACTAATAGATGTAATAATGGCTTTACCTCATTATATTAAGTGTTATGCATTATTTGATATTAGGCTAGTATAATCCAATTTTAAGATGTGTATGTATCAACATACTAAAATCTTAAATGTAGATTAGCAAAATGTTTACATTCTTGCTTGCTTTTTATTTGATACATATAATATTTGTTATTAAAGTTACCTGCATTTGATATTATATGTTTTGTGCTTCAACTTTGTGAACTGTATAAGTGTTTTACTATTATATTTTCATGAGTTAGGAAAGAGTCCTCTTAGGGATGTTTCTTGTGTTTTTCAACACTTTGCCTACTCTGTCCTTTCTTCTGACTTGCAATGTTGTGAGTTTTGTTGTTTTTTTTCTCTTTTAAGGCCTTTTCCTCTCTTCTTATGCACTATTTTTTCCTTAAGACCTTCCTTGTCTTCTCTCTTGGTTGTTATCATTTTTTTGTTCATTGAGAGTATCGGGTCTTCTCTTTTCTATCCTATTGCATGTAAAATTAATTTTAGAGGGGTCATATTGTTATATATTTAGCATGTGTTTAACCTAAATTCAAGTATGGATGTTTTGAAATATGTATTCCTTGAGAGCATACATTACTAAATATTTCTTATTCATTTTATTAGAAATACATCTTTCCTATGCACACACTATATCTCTGTGAATTTGTGTGGTCATTTTGAGAAACTTGTATGAAAATTCTTCTTTTATGATTTGTATTTCTCTAACAAGCTCTAGAATCTCCCTTTAGCGTCTCTGGATGAGAAATTCTAGGTACTATTTGGATATGAAAAGGATTTAGGCTATCCTTGATTCTTTTGATCCTTTCTTGCCACCATTGTTCTCATATCCTTAGTCATCCCATTTTCAATCATTCTAGTATCCCTTCATTTCTTTGCACCTAAACAATAGCTTAGCCCAATTATTTATTCCCACTTACCTTTTCTACCATTTGTTGAGCTTGTTTATTCTGGGTTGTGAGTATCACCATATTGATTTCTAGAAAATAGAAAGGTTAAATGAAAAAGGAAAAAAGGTTGAAATTGGATTCATAAATTTATAATATGAAAAAATAGGAAATATGGAGAAATTAAAAAGAAAAAGAAGTCTTGAGATTTATTTGTATAAACAAATGGAAGAAGAAAAGAAAAGAAAAGGTGAAAATATTATAAGTATGTTAAGGTAGTGTTGCATTAACATCTAAATTCTGTGCATTGCTCTCTTAACTTCATTGGTTGAAGTTTGAGAAGTAAAGAAAAAATACCCATGTTCAAGGGTATAAGTGTCATGGATATGAAGTTTTCCATTTTTTTAGATCAATAAAGTTGTGTTCAAGCCTAAATATCTTCTCTTCTCTACCCATTTCCCATTCCTTAGCCTTTCATTACAATCTTTGAAAGGCATATTGATTTCTTCTTGACAAGCACTTACTTTTTTGGAGAGAGAGTACATTTGTGGACATATGTAGCTTGATTCAATTTGAGCCTATATTTCAATTTACTTAGTTTGCATAAGTATATCGTGATGGCATATAGAGTAAAACAAATTTCATATCACAAAGTTCATGTCATCAAAAATTTAGTCATACTCTTAAATGAATGCATCATGGATTGATGGATATATGGATATTTGTGTTGAATGTATTGGTTATTCTTTACAAACCCTCTCATTTATTAAACATGCTTTATTTTCTTCCCTCATTCCATGTTTCTTGTCATTTACTATGTGTAGATGCTTCTGTACTAGGACAGTTTTTGTGAGTAGAATGCATAACATATTTACTGTATTACATGTATACTTTTAGGGGGAGAGATGGGTGTCTTGTGCATGTTATCTAGGGAAGTTTTGTGTTTTTTTACTTCCTGTTGTTTTTCCTATTTTTGAGTTTTTGTTATGCTACATGTTTATGTAGTGCTTTATTCTCTTTGTCATCACTCTGTATGAATCATGCATAAATAGGACTGTTAGTATAACATATGACATAGATTGTTTGCAATTGTTGATTTTACATCTACCTATGTGTTTACCTTTTATCATATAGTAGTGAGTTAGTGCTTGTTCTTCACTTTTTGTTGATAACTTGGTTGTTGTTGTTTGAATGCATGATGCTTGGTTTTGTTTGTGTATTTAGTTTGTTGATTGTTGCATGATTTTGTGTTTCACTTATCTACATGTTATTTTCTATCTTTTTTGCATGACTACATGTAATGAATTTTATAGTGTTTGCTTTAATCTTTTCTATTCTATTACATTAGTGCTAAGATTTTAGCATATTTATATACCTTTGATTTTTAGTGTCAAAAAGGGAAAGAAGTTTTTGTGCACAACTATATGTTTGTTACCATGAAGTGTGTTGCATAGGCTATAAATGTAGGATTATACTACAAATTTTGGTTTTATTGCATGCATTCAAGGGAAGTGTTGCATAAAGTTTGGGGAAGTTATACATGTTTACTTTTGTATATGACTGTAGGTATGTACCTATGTTGGGGCAACATAGTATGTGGTCTGACTATACATTGTTTCTGCATGATATGTTCACATGGTATGTGTTTGTTTTGTATGCATAGGTTATAAATATAGAGTGAAGCCTTTGTACTTCTAGTATGTAATGATGTTGTGCTGCTGAGACCCTTATTTTTTTAGTTTGGTAGAGGAAGCTTTGTTACATGAAGAAGGATGGAGAACACTTAAGATGCATGCACTTGTAGTAAGTATGCCTTTTGAGTTTTTGTATGTGTTAATGTGTTATTCATGGGAATAAACATCTTTGGGACATATTCATGATCTTCTCATGGTTGATAAGTGTATGTACCTAGTTGTGTAGTGTTTTAACACAAAAAGATAAAGGGGTAGACTATAAGTCTCATTGTACTTGTGTTTGTGTGTTGACTTCCCGTGTACAAAAATGGTGTTTTTTATTTTACTTAGTGTTTTTATCTTTCTTTGTGTAAGGTTGGTTACTACAGATTAGTAATTTACACAAACAAATATTTGAGTACACTTTTTATGTAAGCATGTTTATACATACTACTGAGTTAGTTTTCGTAGTATGCATGCTAAGTTTATCAATGACATTTTTACTTGTGGTTCTTGGTGTGTTTTGGGTGCAAGTATTTGTGGATAGTACTAGACATTTTTAGAAACAAAAAATGAAATGTTTTAGCACCTTGTCACCAAGCTCACCACCAAGATCACCACCACCTCAACCACCACCTTAGCACAGTGGTTGGCGAGGTGGCTGGTGAGTTATGCATTCCAAGCCCTATAAATACCCCACTCATTTATCTTCTCTTTATCCACATTTTTAGTGTCAAAACTCTGCCAAAATTCATACCAAGATTTATATCTATTTTAGAAATTATTATGGTGAGATTATATTTGAGTATGGGTTGTTAAATGTTATTTATGATCAAATCATTTTTTATGTGAGTTATAGTTTGATTGTGTGTCTCCCGTATGTGATTTGAAATTAGTAGTTGACTCTGTCTCATGAAGTTTAAGTTGATACACTTCTAATTATTGATCTTTAGTTACCAATCACATCGCATTGGGTGATGTTGGCTATGGAGGATAGCTTGGTTCGAGTGTTGAACCAAAAAGTTATGAAAGTAGTAAATGAAGAGAAATAGTAGGCAACAAGAATATCAATCTCAGTTGATGAGGTAATAATGATTTTATTGTATATTAGAATTGTAACTTGTTTATTGTGTAGTGAATTATTTGCTATTGAGTGGTTATCTTAAGTAGTCTGAGGATGTTACCATATAGATATGGTCTTTATATAGGTTTTTCTCACCATATCGAGTATTATGCATGATTTGATAATGTGCTAGTATAATCCAAGTTTAAGGTGTGTATGTATCAACATACATAAATCTTAAACTTAGATTAGAAAGTTTTTACAATCTTGCTAGCTTTTTGTTAAATACGTATAATATATGTTATTAAAATCATTTACATTTGATATTATATGTTTTTTTATTCGACTTTATTAACCGTATAAGTGTTTTACTATTCTATTTTTTGTGAGTTAAGGTAGATTTCTTTAGGAGTCTGTATCTCCTTACCCTAGCTGTAGACCGACTCATGGACTCTTTCATTATATAATTTGAACAATTTTTATGAGATTTTATTTTAACTCTTTAGTTTTGTTATTTAGAAATTTATTTAAACCCATCCTATTTAGTCATGATATTTTCAATACTTGGTATGAAAATTTATTTAGTAGAGTCCATATCTTTTGAGTTGTAAATTTTCAATTGAATACCATTTTGGGTTAGCATCCTCTATCTTCCTAATTTTCCTCCTAAGCTTTTTATTCAAATAAATATCATAATGGTTGTACATAAGTGAAATTTAATTCCATAAATAAAAAAGGTTGATTTTAATATGTCCTCTTGATATTGGATTAATAAACAAGTAGACATGAGCTATTGATCCATTATCAACCAATTCTTCAAAAATCAAAAGTTACAAGACAATAGTTCTTTTATTTTTAGTAACAATTACACACTCACACACTAACATACATTGATAATCATATTCATAATGATAGGGTTAGAACTTATAATCTCTCAATGTCTATAAAGAACATTTAATACTCCGATTTTGGTTTGAGTCTCGTAAAGCTCTTTGTATTCAATATTTTATGAATGATCTATGACTCGATGACATAAATCTTACTTGTACATGTTGAAGTCTATATAATTCAAGATTTATTCATAATATGAGTTTGAGTCATAAAAAAATAAAATAAAGTAAAAATTACTGGTATGGTAGAGAACAAGAGTTGAATGAAAGAAATTAAAAAACTAATAATGTATTATCTTCAAATAATGGAATTAAATAGTTCTAAGATACAGACAAGATCCTAAAGTTTAGGGACTAGAATAAATAATTACAGGAAAGGAAGATCCTAATTTACCATGTATAGTTAAGACAATTACAACAAAATACAAAAAAAGAAATAAAATAAACAAGGTGAGAAAAAATAGGAGACTGATAACAATGATTTTGTAACATATTATAGATATATATTTGCAACCAACCCAATATGTTGTGAAAATAGATTAGTACAAGCAACACTATATATATTTATTTAATAGCCTAATTGGTATAATCGTAAAGTAAGATATCACTATATTTATCAAGAAGAGCAATGCTAAGAAACACAAATTTGCACCCATTTTTGTACTTATAATATTAATATTGTGACAAATGTTAATATTATCAAAAAAATATTAATTATTCAATTTACAAAATAATTTTAATAAATGATGCAATAATAGATATGCTTATTCATGTACACTTTATTCATTACTCATCATATACTTTATTCATTTCTTATCATATGTTCTATTCATTACTCATAGGGTATACCACACTAATCATATAAATTGCTTAATTTATTTACCAAGCATAAGGTATTTGTATTTTTCAAAAAACAAATTACACTTATATTGTATTTTATTAGCATAGAGTATCATATCATCATTTACTTTAAGAGTAATGAATAATTTTTCTATGAAGTATATAATTTATTTTTAAATGGAAATTTAATGAAGATAATTTTAGTCCAAATACTTAGATTTTTAGATTTGTTGGTAACATTGCTAATTAATATATAATAAATGTATAATACAGACAATTCGATAGCCAATGAGTTTTTTTTTTGTCTATAAGGAGAAATTATTTATCGCTTTTGAAATAGGTAATGATATAGTCCTTCAATTTAATAAAATACAATATTAGTGTAACTTTGTTTTTTGAAAAATATAAGTACCCATTGTAAATAAAGGAATCAATGTGATTAGTATGAAGTATAATAACACCTCAACTTCATAAAATGCTTATGGAGGCCCCTTGTTTAAAACCCATACAAATTCAATGCATTGTTGAGGTTCATGCCCCACTTAGGACAAATAGAATTTCTACAATGTATTATGCATGTTTTTAAGAGAACAATGCTACTTGATAGGTTATTAGGAAAACTACTTATTGCTGTTTTCGCAAAATATTTAATACAATTTTCTAAATTTATAAAAAACATGATTTATCTTTAATATACTTTTTCTCTACGAATTAAAATTACTTTTGAGAGTAACCTTTTATAAATATCAAAGATGACGTTAAACTTAAACAGAAATCAAAGATAAAGGTTATTCAATTGTATTTTTGAAATATTTTAAAATCCAAATACATCTTTGATTTTAAGCTAAAGTATAAAATAATTGATAATACTAAACTAATAAAATAAAAACAAAAATTTTAAATTTTTATTTTATGCAAATATTATAAAGCACAAAAGTTAGAAAATAAATAAATTTACATAAAATTAATATATATATATATATATATCTCGGTGTGTGTATGTGTGTGTTTTAATAATTAATGAAATAAAATTGAATTATATAAAATGAATGAATTTTTTTATTTATCTCTAATCATATGTAATAGAGTGGTTACCTTTTTTTCTTCTTATAAATGATTTAGGGTCCAATTTTAATTAAATTTAAATACATGTAACCCAAGTTTAACTATAAAATAAAATAATTTTAATTATAATATTTATAGAAAATTAATAATAGAATTAAAAAATTCAAGTAATTTATAAAAACAAAAAATGGAGACTAAATTTTAATAAATTAATAGTTATGAATTATTTACTTGGAGTAAATTATAGAGAAAATGCTATAGAAGTTACTTAGATTAGACCATTTGTGTCGTTTATTCAAATTAGTACTTGTGTCATTTAGTCCATTATCCTTATAAAAAAACAATTAAAAATAAATTATATTATTTTAATGATTTTTATTAAAATATTATTATTTTTCTATCAAATGATTACAATATGATTAAAACACGAGTCTTTAACAATGATAAAATTAAAATTAATATAAAAAAGTTTTACAAAATATTGTTTTTAATATTTGTTAATTGCCACTATTTTATTTTATTGTTTTATTAATATTTATTTTTTGTTAAAATTTAAAATATATATTTAAATAAATTTTTGTTTAAATTTTATTATTGTTAATTTTTTTCTTAAATAGTTTTATATTAAATTTTATTTTTATCTTTGTTAAAGACTCTTACTTGAATTTCATTTTAATCACTTGATAAAATAATAATAATATATTAATATAAAAATGATTAAAATAATATAATATGTCTTTAATTGGCTCTTTTTTACAAAGTTAAGAAACAAAATGATACCATTTCTAATCTAAAAGACTAAATTGCATGAATGATCCAATCTAAGGGAATTATGTGACACCTCATTGTAAATTATAATCCACTCATTATTTTAATAAAGTATATAATTATTATAGACATATTTAATTTATTAAATGATGTAAGTAATTTTTAATTAAGTATGCCAAAAGTAAACCTACAAATTTTAAGAATAAAATGGAAAAATATTTTTTTATTAATTAAAAATTTAGTTAATTAATTTTTTCTTCAATAAACTAATGAATGAGTGAAAAATTTGGACAATGTAGAAAAAATAGAAATATTTTAAAAATTAAGGATGAGAGGGAGAGAGAGATGAATAGACATGAGTGCTGATGACATCAAGAACTTTATGTATTTCTTTATCTAGTATAAGTTTTTATTTTTTAACCATAATAATAGTAAATATTTAAATATATATTTTTATTTTGTTATTATTTTAAAGGATATTTCAGTAATTTAATAAAAAATTAAAAAGTTTGTGAGAAATAATCGAGCAAAAAGTTAATGTCATTAATGATAGGGCTATTTTTGATAAAATATCTAATCTCAGTGTCATTTGCAACCATTTTTCAAATGTTAAGGGCATTTATAAAGAAAACTAAAACCTTAAGAGTATGAGTTATTTTTTTGGGAAATTAGCACTAAATATGTTGTCAAACCAATAAAAAAGGTGTGTGCCAATAACTATACCTATGCTATTATTTAGGGTAAACTATTGATTGAAATCACCTATTTTACCCATTTGAATTTGATTTTATCTGAATTTTAATTTGAAGATTTTAAATCAAAAAACCGTCAATGATATAATCAATTTGATTCAATCCGAATCAAAACATAATAGATATTTTTAAATCGATAAGGTCCTATTAAGCTTGAAACTTATGTAAAAATTATAACTTTTAGATATAGTACAATATGAAAATTGAGTAAATGATCGAATGACCTCTTTTTGAGGATCATTTCCAATAAATAAGAATTACTATACAATCTATTTAAGGTAAGAATATATACATAGTTATTTACCTAAATATACAATATTATGTCTATCTATTTTAGGTAATAATATATACACAACTAATACACTAATTATAGTAAAAAAATCTCATAATTTAGTCCATAATCTCTTCCATTGATACAATATATATACGATATTTTATTTTAAAATTGGTGACCTTTACAAAATTTGTTATTTATAGTAACAATTAAAATAATCACAAGATAAGAAGCATGCTTGAAGATAGTAAATTATTAAACATATTTAGAATATAAAAGTTTATTGTTTAAATTAAAATAGTAATTTAATATTATTATGGTATATATAATATTTAATATAACACATTATAAAATAAATAATTTTTATAATTTTATTAATAACTTAGTTTGGATTAGATGGCAACGGATTATAAAATCTGCTAATCCAAATATGATGTGAATATGATAAATTATGTAATTTTCAATCCAAATTCGATCCATAAATATTTTTCAAACCGATTTGATCGATAGATCGTATCAGGTTTCATAATTTAAGCAAATTATTCGGATTATTTGCTCACACATACTATTTATATAATTTGATTCCTTTACGAGGATGTTGGGGTTCTTTACCCAATTACTTTTGTTGTATCAACAAAATATTTAATGTTAATTTAGTAAATTTACAAAAGTATCCAAAATTATATGATGGGATGTAAGTTACATTTAAGTCCTATACTTATTTTTCGGAACATTTTAGTCTTATTTTTATAAAGAAGTGACTACACAAGAACAAAAAATCATTTTTCATTTTGTTTTTATTTTTTTAATTATATTAGATAGAGATTGTTATAACTTAAAAAATCGTAACCTAAAGAATCGAAGAAAAAATAAAATAAAAACATAAAAATGGTTTCTCATTGTTTGGTAACTTTCCAATGGAAATAAGACCAAAATATTGCAAAAAATAAATATTAGACATGCGTGTTATTTTTAGAATAAATATATAACCTTCACCTTGTCTATTTTTATGAATTTTCTATGAGCAATTGTAAATTTATGTTAAGGTTTACAAGTATGTATATTGAGATAAAGTCTTGGCTGACAAAAATATTCAAGCCAATAGAAGGAAAAATAAAAACATAAGGTTATGCTTAAAATGAAAATATAATAAGAATATGAATGGTAATAGGAATCGAATTCAATGAAAACAGTATTACTATTAATATATTTTTAAATTATAAATGATAAATATTAAAGCAAAATTTATAAAATTATAAATGAAACACAATTAGAAATAAGATTTTTTTTAAAAGAGATCAAGTGATAAAAAATAAATTTATATAAATGTGTAAGAAAAATATAGCATTTGAGTGTATTCCTGGTGAATGTAGTAGGAATGAGAATTCATACTACTTTTGGAATGTTTTAAATTCTATTTTAAGTTAACACACAAACCAAAAATTGATATAATAATAGATTTGTAAAATTAAAAAAAAACAATTAATGGTAAGTTTGCAATGGAAGAAACTTAGTGAAATATGAAATAAATACAATAGTTTGGTGGAGAAAAGAATATTCTTTTTTACTTATTAGTTCTATTTAATGTAAGATATTTTGGATTCTTAATTATAAATTTTTACTATTTATTATATCTTTGATTTCTAATATCATTTTATAACATTAATAAATTATCATTAATGAAAATATGTGTTGCATAAATGTTTTCATGTGAAATAAAATTCAATAAGCTTTGGTAGATCGTGACTTGAAATTAAATATATGATAAGGGTTAATAGCAAAAAAATAAAATTTTTTGATAAGGAAATAACAAAAATAACAAACTTATTTATGCATAGTACTATACTTCTTAATACCAAACAAAATAGAGAAGAAATCCAAATTGAAACATGAATGAGGAAAATAATTAATTAAATAAAAATCCCTAGGTACTATCTAATGACTAATGACCAAATTCAAGAATCAATCTTCAAACACAACACAATTTCAAGATCAAATCCAACTGATCAAAGTAATTAGTCTCAATTAGGGGTGTCCAACGGTCCGATCCGGTCCGATTTTGGTTAAAAACTTTAACCGGATCGGACCATTTATATTACTCGGACCGGATCAGACCGTTTGAAATGGTTTTAAGTAATAAAAACCGGACCGTATCGTTTGATTTATAAAACGGTTCGGTCCGGTTTGGTTTGATTTTTTATACATTTAACGAAAAATAATGTGAAATTTTTAATATATTATTAAACCAGTCCGGTCCGGTTCGAACGGTTTAAAATTAGTACAAACCGAACCGGACCGTTTGATTTGTAAAACCGTCTGGTCCGGTCCGATTCGGTCCAGTTTTACGGTTTGGTCCGGTTCGGTCCGGTTTATGGATACCCCTAGTCTCAATATTGCCACCATTTTCTTTCTCTTTCAACTTGGCTTCTTTTGTCTGCTCCAAATGACAAAGAAAGGGCTTAGTATCATTACTAGTAATAGGAGGTTCTTGATCCACTTTTGCCTCAGATTCTTTGATGTTCAAACATGGCCTAATCAACTTTGAATGACAATGCCCTTGGACTTTGTTTCTTGCATATGGACCATGTTGTGGTGGGATTAAAAGATTATTAGAAACAATAACATCATTGGTACCACCAAGACCAAGTGAAGAGTTAATCTAATCAATAGATATTAATTCTTGAGTTGGTGATGGAGGATTTGGCCTTTTGTTAGGGTATGGAAAATTCTCTCGTTAAAAAATCATAGCTTGATTATATAGACATTTTCTTTTGATAATCTCACTTTCTATCTTTTGGGAATTGATGTGGGGTATTAGGTTTTGAGATATTTTTTACATAATAGAATTGAGATATTTTTTTAAGAAATTTTGAAAAAGTGAAATTTTATACAAAACAACAATGTTATCTTTGAAATATGAATAAAACAAACATATAAATTAGATAAATTTTGAACTTAAAGAAGAAGAGATTCCCATACAAATAATTGTTAAAAGAGAAGTCTCTACTATCTAAAATAATAGTGAAAATAAATGGAGATTATTAAAGAATTCAAATACATTGGTTTAATTATTTAAAAAATCTAGAAGTTTTTCTTAAATAATAACATTAAGAGTCAATAGTTTTTCATCTCTTCAATAATTTTTCATCTTTCTTATCATTAGTTAATAATATGAAATTATGAGGTCAATTGTATCTATTTTTTTAGATCAAAAGATAGTTGGTATGCTTCAAGCTTGTTACTTGGAAAATGAGAGTAGTGAGTCTTATTGCTAAGTCACTAGTGAATCACTTTGTATTACATCAATAATGCAATTCTTTTTTATTCAATATATAGAGCTAGCAGTATTATTCTTCAACTCTATCCAACAATAATATTACTAAAATGTAAATATTTATAATTAAAAAAAATCAATCCATGGATGACTTTGGAAGCAATAAAAAATTTTGTTGCGACAATATTGTCGCCCAAAAAATATTTACTTAAATACATAATATATTTAAATTAATATCTTCATAAATTTATTTTGAATAATTATTTATTTTTTAAAAATAAAATAGATGCTACAAAATATTAGTGCCCCCATCAAGTCGAGGCCGAAGTGTTGACTATATAGAATGTGTGTACTAGTCTTTCTATTGTATGTATGTGTGTACTAGCTTTCTATTGGATAAAAGCATACTATAAGTATTGCTTCTATTCTCATGTACTAACTAACTTTCTATCCAACGACAGATTGAAGTTTCTTTTTCTTCCTCTCTTGTTGAGAATCTTGAATGGTAAGAGCTAATGTCTATGTTTTTTCTTCGGTTTTGTTAATGGTGCAGAAGGGCACCTTCAAGGGTGTTATGAATGGTTCCAATTATGTGCATTCTTCCCTAGTTTTTAATAAGAATGATGTGCATCAATCTCCTATATGCTAGTGTAAATGTTGTTGATTCTTTGGAAAGAAGCTTGTCTTCATCACCACTTATGAGTGTTTCACTTCCAATGAAGTTGGATGATCGAAATTACATTATATGGAGATGATAACTTGTATAATTGAACATAATTTATCACTTTTAACTTTAAAATTTAGTCTAATTTATTTTATTTTTATTGATTTTAGACTTCATTATTATTATTTAAATTTTATTATAAATTTTAAGAAAACAAAGATCCAAAATTTTAGAAGCATATTATATAAGAACTCTCAAATTTAAAAGAAAATTTATCTAAATCAAATTTAAATTAAGATGTATTTAAATCAATTTTTAAAAAAGAGTTATATATATATATATATATATATAAACCAAAGAGAGAAGGCTGAACATGGAAAAAAGAGAACAGAACAAGAAAAAAAATAGCTGCACAGAAACAAGAAGGAAGAAACAACACCGCTAGGGAGAACAGGAACTGAAACAGAAAAAATGGACAGCGACGCATGAGAGTGAAGAGAGAAAAATAGAAGAAAAAGTTGGACACCGCGCACAAAAGTAGATTTTTTAGCATTCATTTTTATTTTGATTTTGCTAAGAAAGATTACGGTGAATTTATTTATGTTAAATTTAATTTTTTACATGAACTAATTTTTCTTTATTCTAAAAAAAAGATATAATTTAATTCAAACTATGCTTGATTTTCTATTTTGATTTGAATTATTTATCTTCATGTTTGTCTGATATATTTTAAGTTTATTGTTTCTAATTAATTGACCATTAATTAGATAATTTTAGTCTTGTGATTTACCATCGAAAGAGAGAATTATAATATAGATTTTGAATATTTCAGCATAGGTGTTAATTGATTTGTTTAATTAATAAAAAATATCTAATCCTACCAAAAATGTATTCATATAAAAAAGAGAGAATCAATAAATATCAATTTATATCTTTAATAACCTAAATAATATGAGCAAGTATAATTAACTTAGTTATTATATCCATAAATACTCTACTATTATAAATGATAAAATTTGCATAAATGTTTATTAAATCTGTATCTATGTTTATTTTTATGTTATTAGATTAGAAACACAAAAACTCAAACTATCGTGATAGGATGATTATGATTTAATTTTGTTTTTAAAAGTTTGAATAATAAATTAAAAACCACATATATTCCTTTCTTAGATCGACCTTTAGAGTATACTTATCATTTTCTATGAAATGATTTGTGCACTTACGAGAGTTTTATAAATATAAATAACTTTTCAATATTCCTTTTGCAAATTCCTAGGAAGAAATGCCAAATTATGCCAAATTCTAAAGGACATCATTTCCATGAAAAAAAGGTTGGAGTAGTTCGAAACAATGAAGCTTTCATAAGAATGTAGTGCCATTCTTGAAAAGAAATTACCTCAAAAATTAAAAGATCCTGGGAGTTTCACTTTGCCTTGCACTATTGGAAAATAATTTTTTGATAAAGGTTTATATGATCTTGGTGCTAGCAATAATATTATGCCATTATCTATCTATAGGAAATTGAGACATGGAGAGATGTAAAAAACAAAACTTTCTTTGCCACTTGTAGATTGATCCATCAAGTATCCATGTAACCGTAGATGATGTATTGGTAAAGGTAGATAAAAAAAATTTCTTAATGATTTTGTGGTGTTAGATATGGATGAAGACCAAAATGTCCCACTAATTCTTGGCCAACCATTCTTGGCTATGTGAAGGGCTTTAATAGATGTTCAAAAGGGTGAGTTAACATTGAGAGTGAACAAGGAAGATATTACATTCGACATCTATGAAACCATGAGATTCCAGAAGTTGTAAGCACTTGCTTTTAGGTAGATATCATTGAGCAATGTGTAGTAAAATCCTTTCAAGAGGATATGTTGGTCGAATACCTAGAACGATGTATCATCACTTCATCTCATTCTTATGATTTTAATAATCTGTTATTTGTGAATATCATTTACCTTTTGTCAACGAAATTTTTTTCCATTATGTATTTGCCTTGGAAGCATTACAGTACGTTGCATCATTTGGAAAATAAATGGAGAGGCTAGAGCCAATGGTAGCAAAGACAGATTCTATAATCTCTACAAAAAAAGGTATATCAAACTACAACTCTAGAGTTGAAGCAATTGTTTGAACAACTTCGCTATGAATTCTTAGGTGATAGTTACATCTTTCAAGTGATTGTTGTGGCATCACTTACACCCAACAAAGAGGAAAGTTTACTACGTGTGTTAATAGAGCATAGAATAGCCTTGGAATGAACTATCTCTAACATAAAAGGTATAATTCCTTCCATTTTCATGCATAATATTCTAATAGAGGAAATTTAAAACCATGAATTGAGCCCCAAAGAAGATTAAATCCAACAACGAAAGAAGTTGTGAGAGCTGAAATTTTAAAGCTTTTCAATGCTATAATTATTTATGCTATTTCAGACAGCTCATGGGTATGTCTAGTGCAGGTTGTACCAAAAACGGGTGTAATAATCATGGTGAAAAATGACAACAATAAGCATATTCCAAAAAGAACAGTCATGGGTTTGCATGTTTGTATGGATTACCTTAAGTTGAACAAAGAACCTAGGAAGGATCATTTTCCATTTCCATTCATTGAACAAATGTTAGATCGATTGGTTTGATATCCCTATTATTACTTTTTTGATGGTTATTCGGGGTATAACAAGATTTCCATAGCCTTTAAAAATTAGAAGAAAACTACATTCACATGCCTTTATGAAACATTTGCTTTTAGAAGGATGCTCTTTGAAATGTGCAATGTCCCGACAATATTTCAATGTTGCATGATGTCTATCTTTTCTAATATGGTGGAATATGAATTTTTGGTACATCTTTTGATCATTGTTTGCATAATTTAGCTCTTGTTTTGCAGAGATGTGAGATAAAAATCTTGTCCTAAACTAGGAGAAGTGTGTAATCTCATGGTTTAAGAAGGGATCATGCTTGGGCATAGAATGTCATCTAAAGGAATTGAGGTTGATCAAGCTAAAATTGCAACCATAGAAAAAATACCACCTCCAATGAATATGAAGGGAATTAGAAGCATTTTAGGACATGTTGGATTTTATAGAGTATTTATAAAGGATTTCTCTAAACTCTCTAAACCTTTATGTAATCTTCTTGAAAAACATTATGAATTTGACATTGATGATGCTTTCTTGCAGACCTTTAATGCAATTAAGGAGAAACTAATTTCAACACTAGTAATGACTATACCTGATTTAAGTCAACCTTTTGAAGTCATGTGCAATGCAAGTGATTTTACAATGAGAGCAGTGCTAGGACAAAAATGAGACAAACTATTAAGCCCCATATACTATGCAAGGTGGAAATTGAATAAGGCTCAATTGAATTATACAACAATTGAGAAGAATATGCTTGCTATGGTGTTTGCTTGTGACAAATTTTGGTCTAACCTCATTGGTACAAAGGTGATAATGTTTATTGATCATACGACACTTTGTTATTTATTTGGAAAAAAAGGATGCTAAACATAGGCTGATTCGTTGGATCCTTCTTTTTCAAGAATTTCATTTGGAAGTTAGAGATAAGAAAGGAAGTGAAAATTCAACTTCTGACCATCTTTCTCGGTTGGAGCAAGTTGAAGGAAAACTAGATTTTGAGATCTAAGAAGCATTCCCTGATGAACAGTTTTTTGCATGTGAGATGAGGCTTCCTTGGTATGCTGATATTGTAAAGTACCTAGCTTGTAGGGTAGTGCCACTAGATCTTACTTACCACCAATGTAAGAAGTTTTTGCATGGTGTGAAATATTATTTTTGGGATGACCCTTTTCTTTTCAAAAGATGCCCTGATCAAATCATCTAAAGATATGTGCCTGAAGAGGATATGCAAGCCATTCTCCATCATTTACATTCCTCATCATTTGGAGGACACTTTGAAGTACCATGAATAGTAGCTAAGGTACTTCAAAGTGGTTTCTTTTGGCCCTCTATTTTTTATGATAGTTATACTTTGGTGAAGACTTATGATCAATGCCAACGTATAGAAAATATTTCAAGACAAGCTACCATAGCAAAATATCTTAGAGGTTGAGTTATTTGATGCTTAGGGAATTGATTTTATGGGTCCTTTTCTGTCCTTTTAAGGCTTTGTTTATTTCTTGTTAGTAGTTAATTATATGTCAAAATGGGTGGAGACAATTGCTGAAACAAAAAATGATGCAAAGGTAGTGCTCAAATCTCTACATAAGAACATATTCACAAGATTTGGCACTTAACGAGCTATTAATACTAATGAAGGGATCCACTTTGGCAACAATGTGTACGATAACCTTCTCTCTAAATATGGTGTGAAGCACAAGATAACACTTTCCTACCATCCCTAAACTAATGGCAATGCTGAAATTTCAAATTAAAAAATTGATAAGAGTCAAATTATTGCATTTTTGTTATGATTTAAATGTTGATATTTGTGTGAAAATTGCATTTATTTGATTATTTAATCCACAAATGTCATTTCACGGGTATTTCGTGTTTAAAGTGCAATTTCAGGTAAAATCATGATTTTGGAGAAGTTTGGGACAAAGTTCAATAATCGGGATTGAGTGAAAATAAAAAGAAAACAAAGTTTCAAAATTTGGAAATCCCGCCGCCGGCTAGATTATTCTCGCCGCCGGCGAAAATCCTATAGAAAGAACGGCGAAAATCTTCCCGAGAGCACAAAATTTGGCAAATTCATCTCGCCACCGGCCAAATATTCTCGCCGCCGGCCAAATGCATCTAGCTGCCGGCCACATTATTTTGGCCGCCGGCCAAAATCGAAAACCCAAAAATATTTATTTTCCAAAAATCTCGCCGCGGCGAGAATAATGTCACCCCGGCGAGTTTCGTCCGAAAACAGATTTTTTTGTTGTTTTGTTCCAAAATTGCCCCCCAAACCCTAGATCTATATATACAATATGATGGAGAAAGAGGGGATGGGAGAGAGAGCAGATCTAAGTTATTTTTGGAGGAGAAAAGGAAATTTTGGAGAGAAAGATTGGAGAAGCTTGAAGGATCATCACCATTGTTGCTACCAAGTCTTCATCTTCAAGAGTTTTTCATCTCTTCTCCTTAGCTTTTATTTTCTGCATTTTATTCAGATTGTTTGTTCATGGATTCAATTGAGAATATGTTTGTTCTTATTTTCGTTATGAACTAATTCATTTTTGCTAAGGCTATGATGTAGTTGAATCAAGAAAATCTGATTTCTTGTGTTATTGTTATATGAATTCATTGTTTTCAAGTTGAGTATTTATTTCATTGCTTAATGCTTTTAAATTTATGATCAAGATTTAAATGATTTGTTGCATTATATTGAGACCGAGAGGAGATGTGTAATGAACGCTTCTTGTGATAAATACCGTATGTTGAATGCGAGTTTGACACCTAATGCATGATGTATGTGGTTATTCTAGAAATTCCATAAATCGTAATGTGCTTATTTGTGATTAAATCTTCATAGAAATATAGTTGGTTTTCATAGATAAGTAATTCTAATATAACTTGAGAGAGAGTATTAGATATGTTTGGGTTTTTCAACCATCACTTTTAGCTTTGATTCTCATATAACATGATTTGAAATCGGATTGATTTGATTTAGTGAAATCAAATGCCTTAGCGTTTTTAATCATTTGTGAACAACATTAAATTTTGTTATTTGCGTTTAGTTTTATGTTAATTTGCTTTTAAAACAATTTCAACAATTCGGTTTTCAAATAAAATTAGGGTTAGTCAATTTCGGTACTTAGTAACGCCATTCCTTGTGGGTTAGATATCCATACTTTTTGTACACTTTATTACTTGAACGATTCATACACTTGCAAAAATAAGCATCAAAAATCAAGAATATCTTTGAGAAGACGGTCAATACTAAAAGAAATAATTGGGAAAAGAAGCTTGATGGTGCTTTGTCGGCATACCGTACATCTTTTAAAACACCTATTGGGATGTCCCCTTATCAATTAGTGTTTTGAAAAGCATGTCATATCCCTAGTTAGTCAGAGTATAAAGCTTATTGGTCTATAAAGAAGTTTAATTTTGATTTGAAGGCAATTGGAGAAAGTGACTTCTTCAATTGAATGAAATGGATAGGTTCTGAAATGATGCTTATGAAAATGCACAGATCTACAAAGAACAACAAAGAAGTAGCATGAAAAACAGATTCTTAAGCATGATTGTTCTCCATAACAATAGATTTTTCTCTTTAATTCATGACTAAAACTCTTCTTGGACAGGTACTTATACAATTGACAAAGTTTCCCCTTTTGGAGCAATAGACTTGAGGGACAAAGCCAGGCATATTTTCAGAGTTAATGGTCAAAGATTGAAGAATTATTAGGGACAATAAGTGGAGAGGAATTGTGCATTTACTCCTCTTCAAAATCTTGAATGATGAAGATTGAAAAGTCTAACTATAGACTATAAAACAAATGCTTATGGGAGTCAACCCATAAAACTTTATTTTTATTTTTTATTTATTTGAATAATTTGATGCTAATTTATTTTGTAGGAATAGATAGATGAAAATTACAAACTAATGTGGATCCACCAAAAAACCAGGGAAGTTTCATTCATTTCTTCAATTTGTCTCACTTTTGAATTACAATGTGGACATTATTTAGTTTAAGTTTAGGGGTGTCAACTCCTATATTCCTGAGTTTTTGAATTTTCTTATCAAGCAAGTATTTAGGTATGATTGAATTTGCTATGACTCTGAAATTTGTGATTAAGGATGGTTTTGAGAAAAAATTTCAAAATCTGTTTTTATGTTAGGTAGAGTTTTGTGGGTACTTTGATTTAAATCTTTGTCCTGAACGCATAGTCAATTTTTATTTACTCTATTTTGCCTACGAAGGAATGAGTTGAATTAACTAGGTTAGGAGAGTTCAATCTTGCTTTGCTCTAGAATCCATTGATGGATTCTTGAGTCGAAATCCTAATTGATACAAAATATTAGAGAAATCATCTACGAAATATTTTTGTTACAACCAAAAAGCTTTCCCAACCATCCTAATTATCATGCCATCATCACATGGTGTATTCCCATAGTTAACCCCCTTAAGTCTTATTTTATATAAACATTTATTTGTTCTTTTAACTACATAACCCATTCCCATTCTAAGCTTGAAAAATTATGAATTTATCTTAAATTTTGAGAAAATACTTTGGTGTAAATTTGCATTTAAAGAGAAAAATTTAGTTCAAATTAAATAATCCACATTATGTTTTCTCTATTTGATCAAAGTGTGAAAAAAGAGAAAGTGAAAGGTAAGAATATAAAAAGGGTTAAAGTGGTTGAAAATCAGAAAAAAAGTCTATTAGTATCAAGGTGGCCAAAAAAGGAGAGTGCACTCCACTTATTAAGTATGGCAAAAATATTGTCACCAATATTACCTTATTGTCGAGCAAGAGCTATGGTATGAATCTTGTGGGTATTCTTTTTATTTTTTTTTCTACCAAGTATTTTACCTATTTGCTTTTATTTTCACATTCACTTCTTTCTTAGCCCTTACCCAATGGCCTATCATTAAAACCATGATTAAAGACCTTTTAATCTCTAATTTTGGTATTTGATTACATTAGTGGAGAGGAATTATGAAAATTGGACTTATAGAGTAATGTTTTGAGAGAATTCTCTTGATTTATGTTGTTCTAATTTTATCTAAATTTGCTAGTGGTTTGGAGTTAAATTGAAAATTTCACACACACACTCAAGGACTTAACTTTAGGTTGAAGTAAATGCTTAACTCTTGTTCGAAAAATTGCTTAATTTTTAATTGATTTTTTCTACCATCTTCGAGGTAAAAAGAGTAAGCTATTAGTGATCAAATATAAATTCATATTTTGGCTTGGTGGGTGATGGTAGTTCTCTATGGGGTAGTCTATTTGATATTGTCTATTTGATATTGTCTATAGGTTTCCTATCTTTTATTTTCTTTTTATTTGAGGACAAACGAAGTTATAAGTTTGGAGGCATTTGATTAGTTGCATAATTGGGCATAATTTATCACTTCTCAACTTTAAACTTAATTTTAATTGTATTTAATTTTTATTGATTTAGACTTCATTATTATTATTTAAATTTTATTACAGATTTGAAGGAACTGAAGATCCAAATATATATATATATATAAGAGAAAGGGTTGAACAAAAAAAAAAGAAAGTTGCACAAAAAAAATAAGGAAGAAACGGCAAGGCCATGGAGAAGAGGAACCGAAATAGAAAAAAAAGAACAACGACGCATGAGAGTGAAAAGAGAAAAATAGAAGAAAACGTTGGACATCACGCACAAAAGCATATTTTTGAGCATTCACTTTTCTTTAGCTTCCTCTCAAAAATATTATGGTGAATTCATTTATGTTAAATTTAGTTTTTAGCATGAACTAATTTTTCTTTATTTTAAGAAAAAGATGTAATTTAATTTCAAACTATGCTTGATTTTCTATGTTGATTTGAACTATTTCTCTTCATGTTTGTTTGATTTATTCTGAGTTTATTGCTTCTAATTAACTGGCCATAAATTAGATGATTTTTGTCTTGTGTTTTATTATCGAAAGAGATATGATAGATTTAGAATATTTTGACATAGGTAAATATAGAGATTGAAAGAATTTTATGAACCTATGTAGTTTTAACATCATTGGCCTTAATGCTTGCTTGTTTTATTAAATTGCATACTATTGTGTAAATTAATGAACAAGAATATTTCCAATTGACTGTCGAAAGAGGGTTTTGGATGTTTTTTGGAGATTGCTAACAAATTGAGAAAATTAAATTCTAATAGCTAGACGAGTAAAGCATTGTAAGGGATTAAGTGAAATCAATTTCCTAGAAGTTATCTTCCCAATAAATTGTTCTTTGAATAATATCTTTCTTTTCTTTTGTGCATTTTCTTTAAGTTTATTTTATTTTAATTTCAAATTACAACAACTTTTGGTGAGTTCTCTAGAATAAATTGAGATTAGCATAATTTTTGTATTTTTCAAAAATAAGTTACCAATCCCTAAGGACGATACTCTTCTTATCACTTTACTATAAAACTACGATACTATGCACTGTAGTTTTGCACTGATCAAAAAAGATCAATTAGTTATACATGTAATAGCATATGGCTTAGAAGGACTTATTAATGGATATTTTGTAAACCATGTAGTCCTTTGTGTCTTTGTAGGCTTCCTATGGACAAAACACGAAGTCTATTTATCTTAATCAATGTTTCTATCTTCCTATTTGTAAGGTAGGTTATTGTTGATTAGTAATGAACACAAGTACATAGTTAGGTACACTTTGTTTGAAAGCATGTTATACACACACACACCATAGGATTGGTACTTTAATATGCATATTAGTTTCTGAGTGGAATTTTTTGTTTGGTTTTGGGTGTGGGTTTTTATGAAAATTATTTGATAACTTTTGGATAAAAAAAATAGAATTTTTGGTACCTTGATAAGGCCCTGATCGAACAATTTATGAGACCCCCGATGAGGTTGTCGATGAGAACCCTAAAAAATGCCTCAATGAGGGTGATCGTTGGTGCCTTGGCCATTTCTATAAATACCCCCATCTTTTGGCATTTTTCAAGCATTCTTTCTACATCAAAATTCTACCAATTTACTCTAAAAACTACTTTTGTATCACAAATTACTTTGAATGTAGTTCAGTATTTATGCTATATTTTGTGGGTAAAATAGTGTACGTAAGTGTTAACAATTTTACAAATATTGTGAGAAAAATACTAAGAGATTGGATTGGGTAGTATTGGTTATATATATTCCCAAATTTATGGTTCTTTGAGGTATGTGATTGAATGTATTTCTCACATTTGATTTTTGGTTAGTCATGGTTGAGTGCATTTCCCACATTTGGTTGTTGGTTTTTTTGTGGTTGAGTGCATTTTCCACAATTGATTGTTCATGGTTCATGATTGAGTGTAGTTTCAATGATTGGTTGTTTACTTTCTATTTCACTTTATTGATCTTCACTTATTGATTATACTTCATTTAGTAGTGTTCGTGTGTCAAATTAAGTCACTATGGATGCAACAAGCAAGGGAAATAATAGATAGTTAGGGTAGAGACCCCGACTAATAGTTGGATTTATTTTATTGCTCAGTGGATATTTTGCTGCCAAGTGGTTGTCATAAGTAAACCAAGGATTTAAAACATAGCTAAGAATTCTATGTGGGTGTGTCTCATTATATCTAATATTGTGCATGCTTTTTTGTGTGACTAGTACAATCTAAGCTTAAATTGTGTATATTTCAATATATTGAGGTTTAAACTCTTGTTAGAAAGCTTTTAATATTTACTACTTTCTTCTTAAATACTGAATAATATATGTATTATTTAAATTATATTGGTTGCCTGTGATTAATGTTTACTATGTATGTTAGTATATGTTAAGTGTTTTACTTACTACTGTTGTGAGTTTGGAATGAGTCTATAAGGAGTCAATATATACTTAACCTTGTTGAATATCGAGTCTTGGACTCCTTTATCTTTGATTCAACCTCCTAATTTTCTTACTATTTAATGTCATTGATAACTGTATTTTATATAGTTATTTTCATCTATTTTATTAATTATAAATGCTATGTTTTTGACATTTTTAGTTAATTTTAGCGGAATAAATTAATATTTACGATTCATTTGTTAAGGAATATATTTTTAAGAAAATTAAAGAATTTCAATCGAAAACGTACTTAATTGCAAATATATGTTTGAAAATATAATTTGAAATAAAAGAGTACTTAATTACAATTAATAAAAGTATAAAATATACTTTGAATTAAAATCGTGCTTAATTATAATTAACAAAAGTTTAAAAGTTAATTTAAATTAGTAAAGGGCTTAATTGCAATTAAAGAAAGTTTAAAAGTTAATTTGAATTAAATTGGAGGGCTAAAATGCAATTAAGGAAATTTATTTTCTGCTTAGGAAAAAGAGGCCACGCGCGCAATCACAATCGGGCGACATCAACCATGTGATCAGGTAACGAACGGCTACGATGAGGCACGTGAGACTAGACGCGACAAGTGGGGCCCACCTGTCTGTTATGTGTCTGCCAAAAGACGTGATCCCGTGCGACGCAGTCTACATAATCTTTGTGCGCCTATCCATCCAACAAATGATACAATGCCACGCATCGCCAATATTTCTGCAGCTAATGAGAAGCAGACACGTGGCACGTATTGGGTAAACCAAAAGCACGAAAATGGCACACATTTCCAACTGCGCCTTTGTCTGCCACATGTCTCGCGTGCCATGATTTCGTGCGGCAGAATCACATGCAACCGTTTCCCTCCCGCAATGAAATGTTACCACGTGTCTATATTAATTCTTTTAGCCTATCAGATCGCGACACATGGCACACGGATTGAATTAAAATCAGAAACGGTGCCTTCTGTTTCATGTCTTCCACGCGTATGTTAAAATAAAAATTTTGATATTCATTTTTGTATGCGTGGCTGCGTACTTAAAGAAAAATGTCTCCCACGTGTCTAAAAAATGTATTTTTTTAGATGTATTTTTCTATCTATAAATAGGGCATTTATTGCTAAAATTTGGAGTTTTTGGTTTTTGGGGTTCGTTTTTAGGAGACTTGGACTGGGAACACGTAGAAGCCATTTTTGGCTTTTGTTATGTTCTGCATGTACCAAATATTTAAGAGGAGATGAAGTTGTAATTTTCTTTGTGTGCTTGAGCGAATATTCCTTACGTTTGTAATTTAATTTTTTATATATGAAGTAATTTAATTTTTCTAGGGTTGCATTTTATCTAAATTTATGAAGTTTTAATTTAATTATTTGTGAAAGATTTATAAGACTTTTAATTTGTTTATTCTATTTGTGTTTAATGGTTTTGATTATTGGAAAATTTATCAAATGATGTGTGGCACTTAAATAAACTTGTAAGAGGCATTTTTGTATATATTGCTCGTGTTTAGGGTAACATGTATGATAAAAGGAGAGGAACATTCTTTATTGTATGTACAATTATTGGAGAACTTTGAACGTAATGAATCTTGGTGAATTTAATTCTCATAGGAATATAGTGAATTATTTTAGCAAGGTGTGTCTATTTGTTATCGGAAGAGACATATGGATAAAATTAGTAGTTCTCTGTTGACAAATTAAATTTACTAAAAAAATATAAATCAAGAGAAAATAATAAGATTCGAGTGGATTAATTTGGTGAAAAACTGCAATCCTAGAGTTCTTTTATTTTGTTATAAAACTCTTTAGTTAACTTGTTCCAAATCAACGATTATTTGGGATAAAATCATAGTGAAATAATTTTAGTACTTAACAAACTATAGTGACAAATCTCCATGAGAACGATACTTTACTTATCAAATTTTATTACTTGTGACCGTGTATACTTGCACGTTTTATGTTCTCTTAAAAGAGACAACAAGTTTTTGGTGGGGTTAGATATTCTTTGTTAACTAAACAAATCAATTAACACCTATGCGTGAGGTTGATAACTAATTTGGTTAATTAAATTAATTCCTTTTTTAATAGATTTAAAATTAACCATTTAAATGCCACCTTTGGTGAGGTTAGACAGTTTAAACTTTATTCAAGGTGTCCAAATTAAACCTAAGAATTTAATTATCCGAGTACTAACTTTCAAGTTTTAAAACCACTACTGAAAAGATGTTGTCAATACATTTTCAAATAATAATTCTTATAAAAACTTTTGAAATAGAGCTTCACTCTAACTACTGGGCGATTGTACCAACAAATAAAAGAGCACTACTCTAAATCAGATCGGATAACTAAATCTTAAAATCTAATTTTCAGATTTAAGTTTGTAATGAAAAATAATATATTTCTTTCTAACATTCTTAATATAAAATCTTGAATAAAAATAAAATCAATTCATTTTAGAGATTTTTACCTATTTAATATTTCGCAAGCATAACAACGTTATTATTATATCATGTTTACAAACAGCCAACAAAGTTAAATTTAATCACAGACAAATTAAAGAAAATATCTTAAAAGAAAATAAAATCCTTACAGTATTTTGATACTATTCGCGTTGTTGGAAAACCTCCAAACAGAATTTGCACTCCCATTTATTGAATCGAAAAGAAAATAAATTAAAAAAAACATAACTACTTTTTCTCAAAAAGAGAAGAACTCTAAAACTAAGAAAAACTAATAAGGAAAAACAAAAAAACTAAGAAAAACTTAAAAACTAAGAAATGGAGAGAAAGAAAGAGAAAGATGATGTGTTTTGAGGTGTGTTTAGTTATTAAGAGAATGTGGGTATTTATAGGTGAGGAGGGGAAGAAAAAGTGGGTGAAAAAATGATTAAAAACGATGGAAACGCAGAGTAGTGAATGATGACATCATTGTTGACGTGGGGCGTGGCGGCACGCGCGGATTGGGGTAGATGGGTGCAGCGGCGCGTGCAGACTAGGGACAGATGGGCAGCAGTGCGTACGGAATGGGCGTGATGCACGCGGCTGCTCGGCACGACTAGGCACGCTACATGCGTTGGCTGGCGCGACTGGGCGGTTGCGTGCGTGATTTCTTACTGTTTGATATTTTTGACATTTTTGACCTTTTTGACCCTTTTTGTCCAATTTTTCTATATTTGTTGACTTTTCCTCATTTATTTATGAATATATTTGTGATGTATTGCCTCCAGTATTTCTCTTTGAGTCTTTAAGTTACGTTTATAAGCGAAAATACCTGAAAAATAATAAAAATACCTATGATTCCGAAAAGATAGATTTATATAAATATATGATAAAATCATATAAATATATATTTTTAATCAATTAATGTGCATAAAATCATGTTATTTTTAGTGCTATTTGAGCACTCTTCATACATTCTCACCAAAATGTTCATCGTGGTGTGATTAATGGTAAGAATGTGCAGATTGCATTGTAGAAAATGAACCACTACTTGATTGCATATGCATTCATGGCATATAAGGTGGACCAATAGGATGGGTGGAATGCCTGGCATGGATGGTGGCCTGCCTATCATGGATGGTGGCATGCCTAGCATGGATGGTGGCTTGCCTGGCGTGGATGATTGCATGCTTGGCCAATATGCCATGCCCTGATTGTAGAATGATGCCATCCGTAGCATGTGTTTTGATTGATGTTCTTTTATAGTGGCAATCTCACTTAACATGGAAGCCTTAAAGTTGTTGAATTCTTCTTTAATTTTAGTGTACTTCTCCTTATTGACCATCTGAGGATTTTGTTTTGGAATGTTAAAATACTTCATATAACCATCATATTGGCTACCTCTCCTAACACGACCAGGATGCTCGTGTCTGAATGCATGATATAGAGCATCTCTCCCAGGCTTTTCGATTATTTCACCCATGGATATTTATTCTTGAACAACTCTCTACAAATAATAAAGCACACAAACATATCATGCATTATTACATCAATTATTAAAAATCATATGGACTTTGTGTCAACCAAAATTACTAACTAACTTATTTAGTTGTTCTTCTCTTCTCTTAGTCATCAGTCTTGACTTCTTTGTTTTGGGAGTCTTTGTTTCTATGTACGATTAAGGTATATTCGCCCAACCCTTTCTTTTCAAATGCCTTAATGGATCATTTGGATTTCCAAGCTCTGTTACCCGAGGATCCATGAAATATCTGCAAACAATGAAGAAATAGAAATTAATTGACAATTTTAGGAACATACACACACACACACACATATATATATAAGAGTTATTACAACAATATAAAACATATGTTATGTTTAATTAGGTTGTTGATCATATACATATATTCCTTCACAATCACTTTGAGCCCATGACGAAGAATCATCATCATAAACTAGATCATCACATACATTAGAAAATTTGTTTGAGAAATTACTAATATTGGTTAATGTATCAAGCATAGGGTCATCGTGTTCTAAAGTAACACAATGGTAAAACTCTTTTTTGTGGAGGCGTTAATATAACAGGCCATCTTGTGTCAATTTGATCGCTCACGTAAAATACTTGTTTTGCATGAAGTGCTAACGTGAAAGGATCATCAGTGTGACTTATCTTGGATAAATTTACAAGGGTAAATCCAAAATCATCTATTTTATATCCAACATTGATAACATCTTCGACCCAATCACACAAGAAAACTGTTTCATGGAAGACCTCATAATCCAATTCCCAAATCTCTTGAATTATACCATAATATGTTCTATCAGAAAGTACATGATTACCATCTTTTGAACTGGAAAATTGCATAGTTTGTGCAACCGTCTTCACACCACTATTCTGATTTACTTAGAATTTGTCCCTAGCTTGATTCGTAAACCTCGATCCATTTATTGTGAAACAAGAAAATGATTTGACATCAAATTTTGGACCATGTGAAAGCCATTCTAAACTTTCTATTATTTTATGATTGGGTTTCTTGAGTTTACTCGAATCTATGTATACAAAAACATGAAATGTGTTTAAAGAAAAGTTTTAAAACATTGCATAGATTTAGGAACATACATGAATTTTTGTTTGTGACACTTACATGGTTGCAAAACCAATTAATAAGCTCTCGCTTATGTTCATCATACAACCATTTTTCTCCTATCTTTTTTTATAACGAGGATCAATCTTAAATAAGTTTAAATACATCATGTAATGTTATTAAAGATATATGAAGTAGATATCATCATTAATAGTTAAATAAAAAATATTTTTTGCATAAATGGAAAGGTTAAACATCACTTACTCTATGTACGGTTGTGCCTCATTATTATTTACCAAAATGATTCAGTGGGATTTTTCCCATCGAGTGCAATCAATAAACAATTTCTTACTTCCACCAAGCATAGGGTTACCTACTTGGATCATGTGATGTTCTAAGAACAACTTGTGCATAGGATTCCGAATTTTAGTGTAGCCACTAAAGTATTCAGAACAAAACTCAATGGCCTCTTCAGCAATGTAGTGTTCCACTATGTATCCTTCAGGTCGATTTCTATTATTTACATATCCTTTAAGGACTTGCATATATCTCTCAAAAAGATACATCCACCTTAAGTAAGTAGGACCACACAATTGAACCTCTCGAACTAAATGAACACACAAGTGAATCATTATATCGAAGAAAGAAGGAGGAAAATATTTTTCAATTAGACACAAGTCTCTACAACATCTTTCTGTAAAGAGTTTAACTCGCCAATTGTTATAGATTTCTTGTATATTGTATTGAAGAATGAACAAAGACGAATTATTGATAATCGAACATGTTTTGGAAGAATTGATCTAATAGCATGGTAATAACTATTGCATTAAGACATGACAGTTATGTGATTTCAATCCATAAAGTTTCTTATTAATGATAGACACAAAATTTCTTAAGTTGGATGTGTAACCATTAGGAACTTTCACAACCTCCAACCATTTAAAAAACACATCCTTCTCTTTTGTTGACATTGTATATGATGTTGGTGGCAAGTATGTTTGATTCTTATTATTTTCCACCCTTGGTTCCAATCCAGGTCGTATGCCTAGTTTTTTTTAATTCCAGTTTTGCTTTAATTCTATCCTTTGTTTTTCTAGGTATATTAAGTAAAGTACCAATCAACCTCTCACATACATTTTTCTCAATATGCATGACATCTAAGATCTGACGAATATGTAGGTCTTTCCAATAAGGTAATTCCCAAAATATTGATTTTTTATTCCAACAACCATGGTATACTAATTCAAACTCTTTTTCATTTTCACCCATTTCATTAGTTGACCTCTTTCGTTTCCCTACCTTAGTTAGTTTGTTTTCATCTTTCTATATTGTTTGAATGGCATACCATTCAATTGCCTTAATATCTCAACACCTCGCAAAGGTCGAGTTGCATGATCATGATCTTTTTCACCATCGAACGATTTCTTTTGGTATCTAAACTTGTGTCCAGATGGAAAAAATATTCTACGTCTTCTATATGACATATTTTGTCCATGAACAAGATAAGTTGTAGAAGCTCAATCAATACATATAGGGCATCCCTTGTAAACTTTTGTTGCATGTCCTAATAAATTTGCATAGGTAGAAAAGCATTAATTGTCTAAAATCTCCCCTCTCAAGTTAAAGTGTTCTTCTTTATGTGCACCGTAAACATTTACACCATCATTTCACAACGTCTTTAAATCATCTATTAGATGCTGCAAATATACATCAATATCAACATCGGGTTGTTTTCATCCTGAGATCAATAATGTTAACATCATGAATTTTATTTTCATAAATAACCAGGGAGGAAGGTTTGTTGAGTGCTCAAAAAGCACTAAAATTACCATGATTTTATGCACATTAATTGATTATATATATATATATATATATTTATATGATTTTATCATATATTTATATATATTTGTCTTTTCGGAATCACGGGTATTTTTATTGTTTTTTAGGTATTTTTGCTTAAAACGTAACTTAAAAGCTCAAAGAGGAATACTGGAGGCAATACATCACAAATATATTCATAAAATAAATGAGGAAAAGTCAACAAATATGGAAAAAAAATGGACAAAATGGGTCAAAAAGGAGGAAATTGTGCCGCCCAGCTGCGCCCAGCAAAGCGCGCACTGTTCTCCAGTCCCACGCGCACCATGCACGCACACATGTGCCCAACCTACTCCCATTTCCGCGCGTCTACGCCCAACCTACTCCCATCGGCACTCGCCTGCGCCCACCTGCTCCAATCTGTGCGCGCTGCCGCGCCCACACCAATATGACGTCATCATTCACTACTCCGTGTTTTCTCCATTTTTTATCATTTTTTCACCCACTTTTTCTTCCCATCCTCACCTATAAATATCCACATTCTCTTCATAACTAAACACACCTAAAACACACATCTTCTCTTCTATTTCTTTCTCTCATTTCTTAGTTTTTTTTAGTTTTTTCTTAGTTTTTAGCTTGTCTTAGTTAGTTTCTCTTAGTTTTAGAGTTCTTCTCTTTTTGAGAAGAACTAGTTATGTTTTTGTAATTTATCTGCTTTTCGATTCAATAATTGGGAGTGCAAATTCCGTTTGGAGGTTTTCCAGCAACAGGAATAGCATCGAAGTACTGTAAGGGTTTTATTTTCTTTACAGTTAGTTTTATGCTTTATTCTTACATGTTATATTTAATTTGTCTATGATTAAATTTAACTTTGCTGGCTGTTTGTAAACATGATATAATAATAATGTTGTTATGCTTACGAAATATTAAATAGGTAAAATTCTCTAAAATGAATTGATTTTATTTTTATTCAAGATTTTATATTAAGAATGTTAGAGAGAAATATATTATTTTTCATTACAAACTTAAATCTAAAAATTAGATTTTAAGGTTTAGTTATCCGGTCTGATTTAGAGTAGTGCTCTTTTAGTTGTTGGTACAATCTCCCGGTAGTTAGAGTGAAGCTCTATTTCAAACGTTTTTATAAGAATTATTATCTGAAAATGTATTGACAACATGTTTTCAGTAGTGGTTTTAAAACTTAAAAGTTAGTACTCGGATAACTAAATTTTTAGGTTTAATTTGGACACCTTAAATAAAGTTTAAACTATCTAACCCCACCAAAGGTGGCATTTAAATGGTTCATTTTCAATCTATTAGAAAAAAGAAATTAATTTAATTAACCAAATTAGTTATCAACCCCACCCATATGTGTTAATCAATTTATATCTTTAATAACCTAAATAATATGAGCAAACATAATTAACTTAGCTCTTATATCCATAAATACTCCACTATTTTAACAGATAAAATTTGCATAAATGTTTATTCAATCTCTATCTATGTTTATTTTTATGTCAGTAGATTAAAAACACAAAACCCCAAAATATCGTGACATGATGTTTAAGATTTAATTTCGTTTTTAAAAGTTTGAATAATAAATTAAAAATCACATATATTCCTTCCTTAGATCGACCTTGGTAGTATACTTATCATTTTCTACAAAATGATTCATGCATTTGCAAGAGTTTTATAAATATAAAACCAAAGTATTGGTAGGATCGGCGATACCGGTTCTACTCATCAAGTTTTTGGTGCCGTTACGGGGGAAGGAATAGCGTTTTTAAATTATTTATCAAAATTTTAAAAAACATTTTGTGTTGTAAATAATTGTGATTTTTTATTTTATTTTATTTAATATTTTGTTTAACTTAATTAACTTAAATTTTAATTAACTAATATAACATATATTTTTATTAACTTAATTAACTTAAATTTTAATTAACTAATATAACATATATTTTTATTAACTTAATTAACTTAAATTTTTACTTAACTTACCTAATTAATTTAATAGCATGAAAAGTAAATATCTAAGTGAGTTTTGTCTAGTAGACTAGTTCTTGGAAGCCTTTGTGCCACTAGTCTTTCCTAGGAACATTGTTCTGTCTAGGAGGATAATTTTTAAGGAGTCTCTGCACCACTATTCTTTCCTCGGAGCACTCTTGGTTAATACTGATTATGTTATTTTATCTTAAAAATAAATATAAATAAATAAATAAATAATAAATAATAAATAATTAAATTAAAAAAAAATTGTTTATTATTTTTTTAAAAAAATAATAATAATAAAATAAAATAACTTAGGGTTTAACTAGTTTTGTTTAGTATTTTGTATTAAATACCATGTAAATTTTCTCTAAATTTTTGTCTCATTATTCTATTATTTTTTTTACAGGAGTTTTAAATTTACTTTTCTAATAGTCTATGTGTGGTAGGAGATCCTTAGGAAACCCCCTTACACCATATGTAAATAATATTCATATATTTAAACAAGTGTCAAAAGACTGGATTCCAACCATCAACCTGTTTTTGAGCCAAACATAGAACCAACCCTTAATCCTTTACTGAAACCGAAAGAAATGGAAGAAAACCAACATGTTAGGGAAACCACTATGAAGGAGTTTGCAAGACTGGTGATTGGCACGGCAACTGCCGCTATCCAGCTGGGTGAAGCTGCTCGGAATTATGAACTAACAAATATTCATTTTTCTATGCTTCCTTTCTTTTATGGGCTGCCTAATGAAGATTCTCTTTCCTTCATTAGAGACTTCTATGCTACAGTCCAAACATTCCCCCTCGGTATTCTAAACGATGATCAAATTAGAATGAGATGTTTCCCCTACACCTTAAAGGATAAGGCCAAAGCTTGGTTGATATCACTTCCCCCAGGTTCTCTGATGACATGGGAGAACATTTATAATAAATTCATGGGAAAATTCTATTCCCACCAAAAAGCATCAGAGTTGAGAGGAAAGATTGCTACTTTCTCTCATATGGAAGGAGAACCATTCCATGAAGCATGGGATAGGTTCAAAATGTTTCTCACTCAATGTCCCCATCACAACTTTCCCCTACAGTTGCAGAACCAATTCTTTTACGATGGACTTACACAACAATGTCAGTTCATTGTCGACAACGCTGGAGAAGGAGCAATGGCAGAAATGACTACCTCAGAGATGTACAATCTCTTTGAGATGTTGGGTGCTAATTCCCAACAAAAAAGCTCACGAGTGAGAAAAGTTGGAGTTCATGAAATTGATTCCAGCAATGAAGTTCAACAAAAACTTGTTCAATTGACCAAGCAAGTTGGCCTTCTCACTACACAAACCAACACCAATAATGAACAATATGGTTTGTATAGCAACATGGGACATGGTACTGAAGCCTTTCCATATCAAGGAGAAATAATAGTTGGACCTGAACAGGTTAATGTATTGGGAGCATATCAACAGAGACCAAGGTTCGACCCCAATTCAAATACCTATAATCCTGGGTGGAGAAATCATCCAAACTTCTCCTAGAGGCAAAACAACCCTCCTTTCACTCAAAGCTCAAATCAGCCAGGCCATCAATTCCACTCGCCTATTCCAAGAAGCATTCCCAATGAATGAACGAGTAGTAGTATCAAAACTTTCTAGCGTTGTACTTCAGCACAAACTACCCCTAAGTTGAAAGATCCTGGAAGTTTTATTATAAACATAACTATGGGGGATAGGAAGGTTGCTAAAGCAATGCTTGATTTAGGTGCTAGTATAAATTTGATGCCCTACTCTATATTCTAACAGCTCAATCTAGAAGATTTAAAACCCATAACTATGTCCCTTCAACTTGCAGATAGATCTCTTAAGTATCCAAAGGGAATAGTTGAGGATGTGTTGGTACAAGTAGACAAACTAAGAATACTTGTTGACTTTGTGGTTCTAGATATGCAAGAAAATCTAGCATTGGACAGAGAGCACACAATATTGCTTGGTAGACCCTTTATGGCAACTACTAAAACTATTATTGATGTCCAAGATGGAAATTTGACAATGACAGTCTTACGAGAGACTATTCACTTTAAAGTTTTTGATTCGTCACATTTTCCTTCTATCTCTTCCATCGATGAAATATTCGATGTTGACCCTTTGGATAATCTTGTTCAAAGCACCTTTTTTCAAACCAGAATAGAAGACAAGCTTGAAACTGTTCTTACCCTTGAAGAGGTCGAAGAAGATTTAGATGAGAAAATTAAGGGGTACCTTGAACGACTAGACAATGATGACGTAATGATAAAATCTAGTACAATTTTAAATCTACCCAGTTCTTCATCTAGTAAAGAGGCCAATCCACCTGAACTTGAACTCAAAGACTTACATGAGCACTTAAAATATGTGTTTTTGGGAGAAGGAGAAACTTATCGAGTGATAATTTCTTCAACCTTGACCAAAACCCAAGAAAAGGAACTTATCAAAGTGCTTAAACAGTTTAAGAAATCTATAGGTTGGAGTATCGGGGATGTAAGAGGCATTAGTCCTACAATGTGTATGCACAAGATCAACCTAGAGGATGGTGCTAAACCTGTACGAGAGCCCCAAAGAAGACTAAACCCAAATATGCAAGAGGTAGTTAAGAAAGAAATTCTTAAATTGTTAGAAGAAGGAATTATCAATCTTATTACGGATAGTAAGTGGGTTAGTCTAGTGCATGTGGTACCAAAGAAATCTGGGATAACAGTTGTTAAAAATGACAAAAGTGAATTAGTGCCCACTAGAATAACCACTGGGTGGAGAATGTGTATATATTTTAGGAAACTAAATTCATATACTAAAAAGTATCACTTTCCTCTTCCATTCATTGATCAAATGTTGGAAAGATTAGTGGGGCACAATTTTACTATTTTTAGATGGATTTTCTAGATATTATCAAGTACCCATAGCACCAGAAGATCAGGAAAAGACCATATTTACATGTCCTTTTGGGACATTTTCTTTTCGAAGAATGCCATTTGGGTTATGCAATGCCCCTACCACTTTCCAAAGATGCATGATATCTATTTTCTCGAACATGGTGGAAAAATTCATTGAGATTTTCATGGACGATTTCTCTGTCTTTGGGAACTCATTTGATGATTGCTTACATAAACTGACTTTGGTTTTAGAAAGATGCATTGAATGCAATCTCACCCTTAGTTGGGAGAAAAGTCATTTTATGGTTCAACAAGGGATAGTTTTAGGACATATAATTTCAAACAAGGGTATTGAAGTTGATAAGGCAAAATTTGAATTGATATCCAAACTACCTCCCCCTACATCTGTCAAGGGGATAAGAAACTTCTTAGGACATGCAAGATTTTACAGACGATTTATTAAAGATTTCTCTAAAATAAGTCGTCCCTTATGTAACTTGCTATCAAAAGATGTTTATTTTGATTTCAACAATGACTACTGTATTTCCTTTAATACCTTGAAAGAGAAACTAACATCTACCCCTGTTATTATGGCACCAAACTAGTCTTTACCTTTTGAAATAATGTGTGATGCTTCTGATTATGCTATAGGAGCAGTCTTGGGACAAAGAGTGGATAAGCGTTTGCATGTCATCTACTACGCTAGCAAAACACTCAATGATGCCCAAATGAATTATACCATCACTGAAAAGGAATTCTTGGCTATAGTGTTTTCTTTAGACAAATTTTGGTCTTATTTAGTTGGATCTAAAGTGATTGTGCATTCTGATCATGCTGCTTTAAGATACCTATTAATTAAACCAAATGCCAAGCCAAGATTAATCAGGTGGGTCTTACTCTTACAAGAATTTGACTTAGAAATCAAGGATAAGAAAGGCAGTGAAAACTTAGTAGCTGACCATTTGTCTAGGTTGATTTTTGACTTCAATTCTCTTAAAGATGAAAGTAATGAAGATATAGTTGAAACCTTTCTTGATGAACAGTTGTTTTCAATAGGTCCGAACCCATGGTATGCTGATATTGTAAACTATCTTGCCACTGGTGTTTTGCGACCTAACACTTCATATCAGGACAAGAGAAAGGTTTTTTAAAACTATTAAGAACTATTTCTGGGATGACCCTTATTTATACAAGATTGGTCAAGATCAAGTCATTTGGAGATGTGTACTTGAAGAAGAACATAAGAGCATTCTAACTTTTTGTCATGAACTTTATTGTGAGGACCATTTTGGTGGTGAAAAGATAGCCCGTAAGGTATTACAGTCTGGATTCCAAAGCCCACTCTTTTTAAAGATGCTCATATGTTTTGTGTACAATGTGATAGATGTTAAAGAACATGAAACATAAGCAAAAGAGATGAAATGCCTTTGACATCTAATTTAGTTTTTGAACTATTTGATGTATGGGGGATTGACTTTATGGGTCCCTTTCCCCCTTCCAATGGTTTTCAATATATTTTGGTTTCCATGGATTATGTATCCAAGTGGGTAGAAGCTATCCCCACTAAAACCAATGATGCTAATGTTGTTGTTAAATTCTTGAAGGATTTATACAAAGAGCGTACTAAGTGCTATCATGACAAGAGGCTAGTTCCTAAGACTCTTCACCCTGGAATGAAAGTTCTTTTATTTAACTCTCGTTTGAGATTTTTTCCAGGAAAGCTGAGATCAAGATGGGATGGACCATTCAAAATAGTTTAGGTGTTTACACATGGAGTAGTAGAACTATTGGATTTGAAGACACAAAAAACATTCAAAGTCATTGGACATCGTGTGAAGCCTTATTTAGAAGAACCAAACAACATTGCTGAAATGGATTGCATTTGGCTGAGTAACCCTTAGCACCATAAAGTTACGTTTTGCTAAGACGTTAAACTAAGCGCTAGATGGGAGGCAACCCATCATTTTAGGTAATTTTCTTTTATTTCTTTTATTTATTTAATTTCTATTGTTTATTTTAGTTTAATTACATGTGAATAATTTTAAAATTGTTAAAACTAAAAATATTTGTTGAGATTTTAGAAGTTCACAGCGATATATCTGTATGAACTTTATTGATGAATATGATGGATACACCTGCATTTCTCCATTACTACTTACACATTCTTAGGAAATAGGTAATATTTCTTCTCTTTTCTCTTTATCTTTAATTTACAGTTGTTACATTGAGGGTGATGAAAAGTTATCATACTTAAAAAACAAAAAAAAATTAACAATTTTAAAAATAAAAAATTTATTTATTTTATTATTTTATGTTCACATTTTCATTTTTATGGTGTTTGGTTTTATTTTGTGTGCTTTAATAATTTTTTTAATTTTAGAATTAATTTTAAAAAAAATTCTCACAAAAATTTATCATTTCTTTAAATCAAATTTAAGTAAATAGTTAAGTCTTTTGTAATGTTAGATTAATTTTTGAAAACATATCATGAAATATTTTGTAATTATTATTGGTAATTAGTTAGTTTTTTGTCATAACTAGTATTTCTTGATAAGATGTAGAAATTATATTAAACCCAAAATCGGTGTTTATGAATCTTTTTTAATGGAGACTACCTTTGTGAGATATAATTTGAGCCTAATTTCTTTTATTCAGAGTGAAATATATATTTTTTCTACTCTAAACACATTTCTTATTTTTTTCAATTTTATTAGATGATCTCTATAGGTATTAGCATTGAAGGTATGAATTTTTTCTCATCTTAATAAAGTATGGTATATTTTTTTATTATTTTTGCTTAGATTAAATTATTAGAGTAGAAATTGATAGTATATGCTTATATCTCATTCATGCATGACTGCTACAAAAAAGAGAGACATATCTGGGGTTACCTAAACCAAGATCAAACAGAAAAGCCACAAAATTAACCACTCACCAAAATCCTAAAAAATGTACAATCTTTACATGGGTTGACTCTCTAAAATATATATATTAAGAAATATCTTTAGAAAAAATATAGAGATAAAGAATATATAGTATAATCTACATACTAACCCACATTGCCTACAAAGTTATGAGTAAAGGCTAATTACAAAAGAAAGATATAGGAAGTAATTCCATAAAAAGTCATTGCATTTTCTTCATTTGTAAAAGGCATATATCTTGAAATTTTTTCTTAATGAGTTTGGGTGAAATTAAATTGAAACATTTTTTATATGAAATATGAAAATGATTTTCGACTAATTACTATAATAAATCATGATTGTAATTTTTATATATGATATCTTCATAATTTATACATTTGATTCCTTTCATGAGATCAATGTCAAAATAATACTTTGAGTCTTTATTCTTTATACATATGCGAACATATTAATTCATTTCTATACGTCAACCCTTTCACATATAAATTAGTATGAGTGTTTGAACCCATAGGATTCAGTGTTTTGAGAGTATTGACTAATGAGGAATAGAGTCAAAGTGATTTAGGATAGTTTAATGTTTAGTTTTTATCACTTCTCTTGCTAAGGGACTAGCAAGAAGGTGGTTGGGGGTTATGATGAGTGCTCAAAAAGTACTAAAATTACCATGATTTTATGCACATTAATTGATTAAATATATATATATATATATATTTATATGATTTTATCATATATTTATATATATTTGTATTTTCAGAATCACGAGTATTTTCATTATTTTTCAGGTATTTTTGCTTAAAAACGTAACTTAAAGACTCAAAGAGGAATACTGGAGGCAATACATCACAAATATATTCAAAAATAAATGAGGAAAAGTCAATAAATATGGAAACATTGGATAAAATGGGTCAAAAAGGTCAAAAATGTCAAAAATGAGGAAATCGTGCTGCTCGGCTGCCGAGTCGCGCCCAGCAACGCACGCGCCAGTTTAAAATTGAAATTTTTTTAAGTCAATAATTATTTTATTTGAACTCTTTAAAATTTAATTTGAATATATATATATATATATAGTATAAAAAATAAAAAAATATTAATTTTAAAATAATATCCAAACAAATACCCAAAATTATATAATTTTAAAAACCAATTTTCTTAAAATAAATATACTATACATATATATATATATATATATATATATATATCCAACTTAAATTTTGATGAGTCAAATAAAATAATAATTGACCTAAAAAAAATTGTACCTAAAAGAAATTTTCAATTGTAAACTACATTTTTTAATAAAAAAAATACACATAGGACATAATGTCGGTTGACGTGGCGAATCGACGTTATCCATGTAGGACGTAGTGTCGGTTGGTGTGGTAAACCGATGCTACACACCATTGTAGCATTGGTTCACCGCATCAACCAACGCTACGTCCTACGTGGAAAGCATTGGTTCTACACTGAACCGACTTTAAATTCATTATAAGTCGGTTTTTTCCAAAAACTGACTTTACATATCGAATCAAATACTCATTTTTGTAGTAGTGTTACAATAATCACATAAACCTTATAATATTATAATTGGGCATATTCATGTGACAAAACCTCTCTGTCTTTCTTACTACTTAATGCTTATAGAAGAAAAAAAAATTAGAATGTGGTGTTATGCTTTGATCTGGTGAACCATCTTCGCTTAAATCTTGACAATTCTTGTTTAGACTGAAAAACAAAAATAACAAGCTAATAACTTGTCCCAAAAGACTCATTTTTCATAATAGATTAGTGTATCTAATAATAGAAAAGTGAATAACGTTCAATAGAAAATTAAATAAATGATAGTAATTAAAAACAACTCCCATATGTCAAATATCTCCTCATATTTGAATAACCCAAAAAAATTCAAAAGAATTCAAAAATGATTAACCCCCTCTAAATTAATTATCCATTATTTTCAATTTTCATGTTTTCAAGTTTAAGCCAGATTTTTTAATTGGAATATACTACATTTATTACACCAAATTTTATCTCCTCTTTTTTTGTCATATGAATAGAGCAAACTAAAATATTCCAGTAGACATTCAAATACAGTAAGAAAAGAGAAAATATAAACATTTAGATGCTGTCTAATATTTTTGCGTTTGGAATTATAAGACTTAATTGAATTTGACTTTTTCTTAGGGTTATCCATACTTTTGCCTTTATTATTATTCCTTTTCATCATCGGTGGAGACACAACATACATATACGAATGATGAAAATTATTTTCATAATATCAAGCACAAAAGGCTTTATTATAATATGGATAATCATAAGGAATCTACAATAAGGTCTAAGATTTCTCTTCTTACCATATTTATGAAAAATAGGCACAAGTTTAACATGCTTTTCCACAATGGGTGCAACTATTCTTTGAGTATAATGTGTAATAGTAGGATAGGGTTAGAAGGCCTTATAGATATGTTTTTTGATGTTGAAAGAGTAAAGCTCTCAACCTTATAGCCAATTTCATGTGTATCATATGAGGAGAACATGTTTAAAGGTTTGAAAAATTGAGTTGTTTCTGATGAAGATGGCATATTGTGCTTTTCTACATATCCTAGTTTTCTCTTGTCTCCCGTTGGCTTTACATAATCCAGAACTATAGTAAACTTTCATCTCCAATTTTTAGCATTCTCACTACTTCCTTTGTTCGTTCAAGTTTCTACATCAATTTTTTTTCTTATTCTAAACCTACAAGACTTGAATTCAAGGCATTAGAACATTCAGATAGATCATATTATCTTGCTCAAGTAGTGATGAACTATATGAACACATTTTCTAGATCTCTTTATCTATTTTTCATATTATAAAATCTCTGAGCACATCATTAATATTAGTGATATTAAATTGTTAAAGTAAAACTTTATTGTCACTTTTCTTGTTGTCTAAATTAATGTCTGGCTTGCTAGAGTGTCCACCAACCTTTTTAGCAAATGCTAGGATATTGGTATCACTATTTTCTAGGTCAAATGGATTGGTGTCATCACTTTTAGAGTCAATAAGTGTGATATTAAAGGCTCTTCCAATGTTGTTCTTCTTATTTGCATAGCCATATACAAAGTGATTGAAACCCATACATTCAAAGCATTAAGGTCCAATGAGTTTAGGTTTTGTTCCATCAAAAATCATATATTTGAGGTCTTTCAGATTTTGGTCCCTTTGACAACTTGATTATATTTTGTCTTGAGGATTACTTTTGTAGAAATTTTGTACAATCTTCTTGTAAAAAGTTCCAATTCTACTTCTCCATCATCACATTCTTCAATCATCAAAATTTTAAAGGCAACACCTTTGTTTTTGGTGCGTGTTTAAAGTGAACCAACAAGTTTTTTAATTTTGATATTTTCCACGTTCTTGCTTTCATTAATTGTAGTGGCCTTTGTATGGAAGCGATCTAGTAGTGAAAAGAGAATCTCTTTGTATATCTTGAAATCATGGAATTTCTCTTTAACATTGGGAGAAGTGTTAGTAATATTAGACAATCTCCTATAGAATTTACAAAACGTTTCATCTTATTTCATCCTAATATTATCAAATTGAGTGTTAAGCATGCAAAATTTTTTTCTCTTAACTTATACGGCACCCCTATAGGCAATCAAAAAAATATCCTAAGCATGCTTAGTAATTTCAACATGATAAATATGATGAAACTCATCAGCAGACATAACACTAAAATAAGATTTAATTAATACCTCTTTGATTCCAGTTACTATTGATTTTATTTCAAGTGGTCCAGTCTTTCATAGGTTTAGGAGTAATAATATTATATTTGATGCCATAGGTGGTTCCCAACCATAAAGCACAGTGTTCCAGACGCTTTCATCTATAGATCATAGAAAGGCTTTCATACGAGCCTTCTAATATTGGTAATTAGACCCATCAAAGTTACACAGGTTATAAAAGAACCCTATCTTAAATGTTCAATAATATAGTCCTAGGCACACTAAGTATAGCTAGTGATAGCTCCGATACCATATGAAAATTTATTTAGGCTCTCATACGAGCCTTCTAATATGGGTAATTAGACCCATCAAAGTTAGTTGTGCGGGTTATAGAAGAACCCTCTCTTAAATGTTCCATAATATGGTCCTAGACACACTAAGTATATCTAGTAATAGCTCTGATACCATATGAAAGTTATTTTAGTTATGGATCTAATTTTCTTACTAGTCATGTGTTCATATAGTCATACAGAAATAAAAATATAAACACATGAGATTTTTAGATGGAAAAAACCTAGTTCATAATAATGACCTATGAGAAAAACCACCTATCCACCTAATAACCTAACTATCCACTTTAAAAAATAAGCATCCAGTTACAAGGTTTGGACTCAAACTACGCACCCAGGTAATGCCCTCAATTAACTTTCTTACAAGCTGCTAATTTGATCATTGTCTTAATAAGATAGGCATTCAAATATGAAGTAGTGTTCTGATAAACTTGAGTCCCACGAGTTAATGGAACCAACAATTCTATCATCGAAAAATTTAGCACATAAGCACAAGTGCAAGTGTATATCCTAGATCAAATTCAATAATGAAAATCCCTAAGTAGTTGGTTAAAATAATATATCATATAAAATGTAAATAACTAGTAACTCTAAAATAATAAGTTAAAAGTATAATAACATAATTATTATTGTAAGGTTGTTAATCCATCAAACACAACCACAAATGTTTGATAGCTTAATTGAATGGAAAATCCTACTTGAAAACTTTTAGTAAAAATAAGAGAGATAATAAAAGGTAAAAAGAATAACCACAATTGAGCTCTTGTGGGGTTAGTTTCAAACTAATGCTTATGGTTTGTATTTATAGAATATTTTGAAGCACATTAGGTTAAAGTGGGATTACCATATTATCCATAAAATAATTTAAAACACTTTTAAGAAATAAGGACAATAGTATAAAGAACCAATCCAACTCATATTAGAAATACATTTTAAAATTAGATAACTGACTGCTTGATTGATCTAACCAAGCTCTTGATCCATCAAGTGCATTGTTTGATCGATTGAATATACTCATTAATATTAAAAAAGGTGGATCAATCTAGTGATTTAACTCAATCGATAGAGTAAATCGTTTGATCGGTCTAGTAATATAATAAAATCAATTTAATGAAGTATTATTGCTCGATCAATCTAGTCACTACTTGATCGATTGGGTAGCCTATTTTCAAATTGTTCATGTTGTGTCTAATATGAAATCTAGCATATACGGGAAATGAAATATACTTGATATGTGATCATTGAGAATCTATAGTTTCTTCGGCTTCAAAATATTCTTCTAAGACACACATAGAAACTAAAATTATAACTATATGTTTTGTTTCACAAATATCACACACACTCACATAAACCTTACAAGTATCATTAAAGACTATGAGAGTACTTATGTAAATTTTTCTAGTGGTAGGGTTTATACAAGAATAACCTTCATACTGACTCTCATACCCTAACAATTCACAAGGATTAGATTTGATTTTCAACTTATTTTGTGTGTAAGGTCTTAGGTATGGATATGCCTAGCATAAAAAAACCTTGAGATGAGTGTAAGTAGGTTTTTGTGATAGAGGAATTCAAAAAGGGCTTTTCTAATTCAAAGTTTTGGAAGGTAGTCTATTTATCAGATACATATTGGTTTTTAAACCATGCTTCTAATATTCCAAAACACTATCAACTCCTATTATCATAACTAGACTAGATTCAATAATATGCTTGTTCTTCCTCTCTATAACTTCATTTTTCCAGGATATAAGGATAAAAAATTCTTCTACAATACCTTCTTTTGAACAAAAAGGATTCTACAGATTTAAACTCAATCCATCAATTCCTTTTAATTATTTTATTTTCTTCTCAAACTATTTTTCTATCATAGCATCAAGATGTAAAAAATCTATGGTACTTGACTTTTTGAATGAAAAGTAAATAACCATTTATATCTTGAACAAAAAAAACAAAGTATATCATTCTTGATACACAATAAATAAGAACATGACCTCATTCATCAATATGTATTTATCAAAAGGCCAACTAGACCTTATATGTGTATGAACAAAAACCAATTTGTGTAATTTATCTAGTTGGAAAGAACCATATACTTGCTGCATAGTATCATTCTTTACACTATACTCACATTCACTCACTACTTTATTTAAAACAACATGATGAGGGTGTCCTAGATTCTCATGCCAGAGTGTGCCATTCACCAAAATAATAACTTAACACATTAAATTATTAGACAAAATAGATTTATTAACAACAGAACTTGTATTCTTCATTGTGTGTAGATTAAGACCAGACACAAGTAGCTTGTCTATTTATCATGCTACATCAACAGTAGTGCCAAGTAATGAAAATTGATACCAATTCATATTAGAGGTAGATGAATATGGTGGTGAAGATAAAGAGTAATGGCTATGGGAAATTATGGAGTCTATTTAAATTGCAATGTAAAGGTAAGTTGTGATGGAAACTAGTTAGGTTTTAGAAAATGAAGCTAATGATGTCGAGGCATTTGAGATGGCATATTCATTTGAAGGTAAGGCTCAGTAAAATGTGTCAGTTGAGATGAGTAAGATCTGAAAGGTGTATAAGATGGACAAGTAGGTTAATGTTGTTGCTGATACACTTGTGGTGGTGATGGTCCTCGTGGTGTAGAAATCTGATTATTTTTGCCCTTATTATTATACTTAGTATAATTATAATAGCATATGGCTACACTAAGCCCAATTGTCTTACATATTTGATAGGTTTCCTTGTATTTTCCATTACTCTCTCCTTGAGGTTTATAATAGTCTTAGTTAGGCTATTGAGGAGATGGTTGATAATAATTATGTTTAGTGAATTGTAAGAATGGTGTTAATTATATGGGATAGTGCTAATATTATGTGAAAGATCATTCAGGACATTCTATGATTCAGAATGCACATATTGATGAACAACATCTACTGATGATTCTAATAAACACTAGTACTCACTTATGGAGACACATTACTAGGCATAGGTATTGAATATCGGGAAAAGTTAGCATGAATAAGATGTGGATTAAGAGAAACAAAATTCATTCGTCGAACTTCCTTTTAATACACATGCATCATAGTAAAAACCTCTTCAAGAGGAGTAACCTTCTTCTTATATGCTAGAGTAGTGATTAAGGAATTGTAAGTAATATCTAAACCCCTTACAATATTCAATTGATTAAACAGATCTTTAGCCTTATTTACATACTCCCTCATGAACAAAGTATCCTTTCTCAATGTCTACAACTTCCATCTTAGTTCCATGAGAGTTTTTGGGGAGGAAATCACAAGTTCTTCTATAAAGCTCTCCAATAGCCATGAATAGAGTTGTTTCCAATCAAATTGATATGTGTAGTCATATGCATGCACCCTTTGTCTACTTCTTCCTGTAGATGTACGGTGCATATGGGAACAAAGGTAGTTACATAGGCTGTGACCAGTAAGGAGGGGGACCACTTGGTCGATAGGGAATATGATTTCGTAGCACATGCTTTTGGTTTCTCTATTTCCTTGTAACAATATAAATAGCCAAAGAGATGAAATAAAGCATATCATAAATTATATACTCAATTCCTTCCCCATCTCTGCTTCTTCTTCCCCATGAATTCTTCATATCAGTGGTATTAGAGCCATGGATACCCATGGAAATTCCAATGTCAAATTTTGTTGTGAGGTCCTACAAACCCTCGCACAATATGAGTCTAGCTTTGATCAAGAGGGCATTACCTTACAAGTAGTGCTCACCAAGCTACATACACTACACGTCTCTAGAACATCCCCTTAGATTAACCCCTTTGTAAGGGAGGAAACCTCACATCCATACCCACATACTTCTCAACCCAACTCGGACCACCAGCACCCCAACTCTAACCACCAACAATCATATATGAAACTATCGTTTCCAACATTTTTTGGCAAAGACCTAACCAACTAGATATATAAGTGTAGTTGGCTTCATTCCACCTTGAAGGTATTGCCCTACAATGGCATCAATGGCTTACTAAGTTTCGTGGACCACTTACCTGGGAAGAGTTCACCAAGGCTATGCAATTATGATTTGGTCTAACCGATTATTAGGATCCTTTTGAGGCCCTGACTTACCTTAAACAAATAACAAGCACAACTACTTATCAAGAAGCCTTTAATAAGCTCTCCCACAGAGTTGATGGCTTTCCAAAAGAGTTTTTAATCGGTTTCTTTATTATTGGAATAAGATATGAAATCCTCATTGATGTCAAGATGACGCGACCCTAAACATTGGTTAATGTTATAGGGGTGGCAAGATTGATCGAAGAAAGGAGTAAACTATAGAGGAAGACAAACTAATTTCATTTTTACCAACCAACATCAGTGACACAAAGAGCCTCACCTAACACCACAACTGGTGTGTTAGGACCGTCACCCCAACAATGTTTAATTCTTGCTTCAACAGCTTAACCAATGGCCTTTCGACGAATTACCAACCAAGAAGTATGTGAATGATGATAAATTTGCTACTTGTCATCGTTGTGCACAACCACAACTATTTATGATGGAGGATTAACCCATAATCACATAGATGACATTGAAGAAACTCGACCAAAGCAACAACATCACGAAGTGATACCTAAAATTTCCTCCATGCCAAAGTAGGCATTGAACACCTACAAACCATACGCATCATGAGGAAGCTAAAAAAATAAGAAGGTATTAGTACTCATAGATGGAGTGGTACACATAATTTCATTGATCAAGCCTTAACTTTTCAATAAGGATTAACCATAGTCAAAGGTAAGAAACTAGAGGTAATGGTGGCTAACAATGAGAAAATAGAATGCTTTGGGCATTGTTGCAACCTTACCCTTACCATTCAAGGGTATGTAGTCATTGTAGATTATTATGTTCTTCCAATTACAGCTTTCTAATTGGTCTTAGGGGTCCAATGGCTTAAAACCATTGGTCCCATGGAGATGGATTATAAGAAACTCACCATAAGTTTCATGGTAGAAGGCACCTCTCATATGTTCCAAGGGTAAGGACGAGCCAACATTACAGTTCTAACCAATAAGGAATTCAATGGTCAACAATGAATTGAGTTATTTCTCCATATAATTCTTACTAGCAACCACAATGGTCAATCCAAGGCATACCCTCTAGAGATAGGTAAGCTATTGGCTAAGTTTCCTCACGTATTTGAATTTTCAACTAGCTTACCACTAAGGAAATTATATGATCATCAAATTCCCTTGCAACCTGGATCAGGACCGGTAAACGTGTGACCCTATCATTTTCCTTATTATCAAAAAAATGAAATAGAAAATATGGTACAGGAGCTTTAATAATCTAGTTCGATAAGGCCAAGTAACAGTCCCTTTTCATCACTAATCTTGTTGGTTAAGAAGACAGATGGAGCATGGTGATTCTGTGTGGACTATAAGGCTCTTAATGAAATCACTATCAAGGATAAGTAGCTTATCCAAATTGGACTTGATGGGGCCATGATCTACTCCAAATTGGATCTACGTTTAGGGTACCATCAAATACAATTTCATGAAGATGACACTCATAAGACAGCCTTCAGGATTCCTGAAGGCCATTATGAATTCCTAATTCCATTTGGCCTCACCAACACCCAAGCCACCTACCAAAGTCTCATGAATGATCTCTTCTAGCTTTACCTCGAGAAATTCATCTTGGTTTTCTTTGATGATATTCTAGTATATTCCAGATTATGGGAAGATCATATATCTATAAACTGCTCTAAAAATACTAACACTTAGTAGTTTGTTTGCAAAACAATCTAAGTGTCATTTTGGTGTGTTACAGATAGAATATTTGGATCACCTTATTTCAGAACAAGAAGTCTCATTTGATCCAGCAAAAAATTGTGTTGTCATTGAATGGCCAACACTAACCACAATAAAAGAAGTCAAAGGGTTCCTTGGGTTGCAAGCTATTATAGAGAATTCTATCAACAATTTGGTGGAATAGCAACACCCTTAACCCATCTATTGATCAATAAGGAGGGGTTCCAATGGAATATGGTTGCAACAATGGCCTTCCAACAATTGAAAGAAGTTTTAACCTCCCCTCCTATCTTACGCCTACCAGACTTCACTCAACAATTTGTGATTAAATATGATGCCAGTGGAATTGGCCTCGAGGTTGTCCTTACCGAATAAAATAGACTAGTGTCTTATTTTAGTGTCGCACTCAAGGGATAAACCTTAGCATTATCTACCTATGAGAAGGAAATGCTACCCATTATTAAGGCCATCAATATATAATGTTGATACTTACTTGGAATACCATTCATGATGCGCATTGAACAAAAAAGTCTCAAGTACCTAATTGAGCAATTCATCACAACACCATTATAGGTGCGTTGGTTGCCAAAAATTCTTGGTTATGACTATGAATTTGAGTACAAATGTGGTCTAGAAAATTAGGGTGCAGACTCCTTAACCCGTTTGGTGGAGTTCCAATTTCTATCTATCTCTTAACCTCAAGAAGATTGGTTGCCCATGCTAAAAATGGAAGGACTCTTTTTATGAGAGACTCCTAGCCAAAATTTCCTCTTCAGATGTCCACAAGCTATGTAAATGTGATGGGGTATGGTTCAAGGGAGACGAGGTGTATGTAAGCTCACAGTCTCCCTTAATTCCATAGATATTAGCTAACTACCACTCATCACCTATTGAGGAGCACTTTGGGTTTCACAAAACCCTCTCTCATATCAAATAAAATTTCTATGGGTCTAACATGTGCAAAAGGGTGAAGGAATTCTTTCACTTTTATGATGTTTTCCAATGATTCAAGACTGATTGTATGAAACTAGCAGTATTGCTGCAACCCTTACCAGTTCCTACCAAAATATGAACTGAAATCTCAATGGACTTTATTGAAGGGTTACCACCCTCTAAAGGAAATATTATGATCATGGTAGTTCTGGATCACCTCACAAAATATGGCCATTACATTTCATAAAACACCCATTTACTACAATGATTGTGGTCAATGCATTTATGGCCAATGTAGTGCACTTACACAAAATTCCAACATCCATAGTGAGCAATCGAGATAAGGTATTCATCAGTTCATTTTGGTGAGCTTTGTTCTAGCTGCAAGGAACCAAATTATGCATGAGCTAAAGCTACCATCCCCAAACAGATGGCCAAAGAAAGGTTGTCAACCATACTTTGGAGCAATATTTACGTTGTTTTACTAGTGACTAACCACGACAATGGGTTGAGTGGATACCCTGGGCTAAATTCAACTATAACACCTTAACACATTCCTTTACCAAAATGACTCCATTTGATGCAGTTTATGGGATTCCAACACCACGTCTATTAGCTTATGTTCCAAGGACCTCCCATGTCTAAGAAGTGGATGAATACATATATGATCATCAAGACTCCATTATACATGACTTGCATTATAACCTTTTAGAGGCTCAGAATCGAATGTAATGTCAGGCTGATCAACATCGGTAAGAGATCTCTTTTGAAGTGGGATATTATGTGTACCTAAAACTCTAACCCTGTAGAAAAGATTAAGTGGTTTTTAATTCTTCTATGAAGCTCGCTCCACGTTTCTATGGTCCTTGCAAAATAGTGGCTCGGATTGGCATAGTAGCCTACAAGTTGGCCTTACCCCCTCATTCCCAAATTCACAATGTCTTTCATGTCAATTTGCTCAAATACACTTGGGACCCTACACACTAACCCTTACCTAGCTTCCCTCAATATCAAACAATTATATGGTACTTTCCCAACCAGAAGCCATTTTGGCTCAAAGAGTGATCTAGAAAGGAATGTATGGACCCAAGCCCGACATCCTTGTGAAATGAGCCGGGACATCGGTGGAGGATACTACCTTTGAGAATGAATGGTGTTTCACCAAAACCTATCCTGATTTTATCCTTATGGTCAAGGATTCTTAGGCGGGGAAGAATTGATACGTGTAACCATATGCATGCACCCATTAGGCATACTTATGCATGCAAACGTAGGGCGCACGTGGGCACAAAGGTAGTTACATTGGCACAGAGGTGGTTACATGAGCCATGACCGGTGGGGAGGGGGACTCATATACCGTTAGGGAATATGATTATATAACACCTTCTTATGTTTTATCTATTTCCTTGTAAGGATGTAAATACCCAAAGAGATGAAATAAAGTATATCTAAAATTATATATTCAATTTCTTATCTTCTCTGCTTCTTCTTCCCCAAAATTCTTCATATCATAAATTTGAGGTAACTATGAGATACTAAATTATAGATCCAATTTATAACTATCTTGTTTTCCATATCCTAAAGATCAAACTTAGGAATGATCTCTAAGGATTCTTAAAAAGATACCCCATTGTTAACTTTCCTAATTAGTCTTGAAGGTGTGATCTTAGTTCCATCCAAGAAACTTTGCAACCCATACACCACATCAACATGTCAAATTTGTTCCTTATATATTAGGTAGTTTGTTTCATATTTTTAAAAAAATTTGAGTTTATAGGTACCGTAGAGATATGATTGTGAATTGAACAAGAAGAAGTAGGTAAAGATGATATAGAAGTAAAGACTCATGGAGATGCATTAGTGTCTCTATAAGAGTTCTTCATTAGTGTGGTTTAAGCCATTGTAACTCTCATACCATGAAAATCATCTTAGAGTAGATGATGAGCAGTAGAAAATTAACAAAAAATTAGTGATATGTGTATACAAACTATATTTAAAGACTTCACAACACAACACAACACATTCTTAGCTTTAGAATAATAAATAAGAAACATAGTGGCTTAATTTGGAAATAAAAGACTAGAATTTTGAAAAATCTCACTTAGAATTATCTAATAACCCTTTCTTAATTTTCTTTTTAATAAAATTAAAAAAATTATAGAATGTGTATGATCATTTTAGTCATATTTCTTCAAAACTTTAATATTTTTTATTAAAATTAATATTTGTGGAATAATAAATAATAATCATTAAAAATTAGAATTCGAAAAAACTTGAATTTAGTTTACTTAATCATGATTTCATAATTTTCTTTTATATTTAAAATAATTACCTCTTGCATATAATTATTTCAGTCAAAAAATGAATTTTCTTAAATAGAATTAATTATCTTAGAATAATAAATAACAAATATAATATCTTAGTTAAAAATAAAATTAGAATTCCAAAGGTAGGTTTTGATTATTTAATCACATTTTCTTAACTTTCTTTATATAATTGAAATAATTGAAGATCACGTATAGTTATTTTGATGCGTATTTGCTACTCTCAACCCAATACCAATAATTATTACATATCTAGCTTACTAGACAATATGGTCATTACTATTTTTTTATTTTTTAAATTTTATTTTGTAGTTATTTGATGATTTTTAAATCAATGATATAGGGTATGAATCAAATATGTTTCTTGAAATGAAGAAATGGGAGTTAGTTCATGACATGATAACACAAAAATGTGTGAAAAAGAAACCTAAGCAAGTTTAAGCCCAACTTTTTTTATTATATTTTTCATTTACCATAAAATGTATAATTTTTAATGATATAAACAACCAGAAAGTTATCAAGTTAATTATAATTAAATTTTCACTTGTTTCAAAATTTTCATAATAACTCTTGTAATGATTAAATGTATAAAATTTTATACTTTTAGAAGTTAGGAATACTTCATTTTTTCCATATAAATGTTACATTTCTTTGTACATATTTATGAAGCATTGATGAAAAAACATATTTTATTTTCTCATTGCATTTAACTTTTTTACAATGTTACTATCAAATATGCAGACAAGGTAATAAAATATCACTAGTAAAAATAATATTCATATTATATATTTATGAATTAATAATTATTTTCACGATTTATTTAAAATATTGTAATATAAATGTATAATTTAATTTACAAGTGTAAATTTTCAGGTGCTACCTATAACTGGTATAATAAAAAGCGTATATCATAATTTCTGTTAGAAAAATTATAAATTTCATTTATTTATTAAAATTAAAGATACACGAAAAATTAAAATATATAATTAAATGTAATAGATATACATACTACAACATAAGCATCACTTTACATCTTTTTGGTTTTAGCAATGATAATATGTGTTTCCATTAATGACTTTTTCTTTGTCAAGATTACTTGATGAAGTATAGCCGTATCGTATTTTAAAATAACTAGTCATGTTAAATTTAATCACAGACAAATTAAATATTAAAAATAAGAATAAAACATAAAAATAAGTATAAAGATTTCATTTTAAAATTATACCTTAAAAAATTCTTACAGAACTTTGATGTTAATTCTGTTCTTAGAAAATCTCCAAACAGATTTGCATTTCCATTTATTGAATCAAAAACTATAAATTTTACAAAAGCATAACTAGTTCTTCTTAAAAAAGAGAACTTTAAAACTAAAAAAACTAAGAAAGCTTTTTAGAGAGAGAAGTTAGAGAGAGAAAAAGAAATGTGTGATTTTTGAGTTGACTTTTACAATGAGAGAGTGTGTCCTTTTATAGTTGAGTAAAAGGATGAAAAAGTGGAAAACAATATCTTGGAAATGCTCTTGGATGCGTTTAGGCAGGATGACACTCATATGGGGTGTTGGCACACACAATTGGGTACAAATGGGCAAGATTTACGTGTGGGATAGGATGAGCATGCATATAGCTGTGCACGGGCAAGCTGGACTTAGCATGTCGCGAGTGGGTACGTGTAGGACTCAGTATTGTTGACCTTTTTGACATTTTGGACCCATTTTTCCAATTTTTTTAACTTCTCTCATTTTTTTCAACATATTTGTGATTTATTGATTCCAGTATGTTTTTCGAGTCTTTAAATTATTTTTGAACAAAAATACCTGAAGACCAATAAAAATACATGTGATTCCAAAAGGACAAGTTTATATAAAAATATGATAAAATAATAAAAATATAAATATATTTAATCAATTAAAGTACATTAAATCATTGTAATTTTAGTGTTTTTAAGCACTAATCAGCAAACACCTTATTTGAAGCTGGTATTTATCCAATATCTACAACAGAATTGTTTGCATAATAGCATAAAATTATCTAATAAAGTTTAAAGATTCTTTATTAGGGGTACCATAAAATGAAGGTAGCAAAAAATAATGATATTTTTCAACTCATAATTTCTTATAGCCTTTCTAAGTTTTATGCAAGAACTAGTATTGCAAATTATGGGCATTGCATATTCCCTCATCATTTTCTTTTCAAAATCACCCTTGTCTACTTGAACATGAGTTTCTTTATCTTCGTTCTGATTATCGTTCATCATTCTTGAGATTTGATTTAGCTTATAGATGTTAATAAAAAGTATGAGTTCTTTTTTCCATGATCTCTTACCTTTTGTACATTAATAATAAAAAAAATCAAGATATCATATCACTTAATTCTTCTAAATAAGTACTATCACACGTAAAAAGAAAAGTACATACTATATATACATCCGTAAAAGAATTTAAACTATAAAATAATTTATTATACAAAAGTTTTAAAAGAAATAAAAGAAATAATAAAAATTTAAATTAAAACTAAAAATTAATCACTAAAGAATTGCTTAAAAAAAAGATAAAAAATAAAGTTTTTTTAAAAATAAATAAAAAGAAATTTTATTTTTAGATTTTATTTTATTTTATTTTTCAAATAAGAGAAAATTTAAAATATTAAAAATTAATTGATAACCTGGATATTTTAAAATTTTAAATAAAATCATAATATTTACAACACAATTTTTTTTAAAGATTTTGATAATAACAATTAATAACGCCATTCCAACCCAGCAAAGGCAACAAAAAATTGGTGTGCCAGAATTAGGCATATAAATTTTGTATAATTTAGAAAATATCTCGCAAGTGCACGAATTACTTATAAAAAATGACAAGTATACTTTCAAGGTCGGTCTAAAGACGAATCATATGATTTTTAAATCATTTAACAAATTCTTTAAAAAAGAAATTAAATAACCTAAATATCTTGTCACAATTGTTTTGGTTGAGTTTCTAAATTAATAACATAAAAATAAAGATAGATTTCGTAAATATTTATCATGTAGTGAAACATTTATGGGATATATTAGTTAGTTAATTATACTTGTTTAATATTAAGTAGGATATTAAAGATATGAATTAAGATTACTAATTATTTCTTAGAGGTATGAAATCCTCAAGTAGGAATAATTTTCTTTGTTAATTAAACTTTTAACCTGCCACCTTCATTCGAGTTGACAATATAAACTTTAATTAAATTATGCTCATTTTCTAAGAAATTAACAAATAATATAATTTGCATCTACACTTAGGCCAACAATTTAAACTCTCATCAAGGTGTCAAAGTTAGGTTTATGATTTAAGTATATAGAAAATAACTTTCAGATTTTAAAACTACTACGAAAATATGTCGTCAATATATTTTTCAATAATAACTCTTATAAAAGTCTTTGAAATAGAGTTTTCTAAAAATTCAAATAATCAAATCTAAAATTGAAGACTTGACTCTACATCAGATTCAAATAATTAAATCCTAAATCTAACTCTCTTGTTTATTATGCAAAACACTTCATCGATATATTTTTCTCTACAAACTTCGTTTAAATCTTGATGGAGATATACAACTTAATTCATTTTATAATTTTTTTTATATACTTTAAAATTTTACATGCATACCATCATTACTTATATCATATACTATTTATAACGAGATATATATAGTTTAATGAATGATCAATAAATTAAATATATATATAGCATGTAAACAACACTTAGAATTAATATTCAGAAAAGAATACATTTAAATATACCTCAACAAAATTCTTAGAATTACTTCAAGAAAACCTTTAGACATAATTGCTACATTATTTATTGAATTGAGGCTAAAAACTATTACATTGACTAAAGTTGCTACATTATTCATTTATTTTCCCTTATAGCTCAAAGATTTATTCTCACTTACCTTATCTACCCTTTTATTGAGCTTGTACATTATGGGTTTAATATTTTTATCCTTTTGGTTTCTATAAAAGAAAAAGAAAAAAAAGGAATGAAAAAGGAAAAAAAGGTTGATAATAGATTGATAAATATTAAAAAAAAAGAAACATCAAGAAAAGAAAAGGTGAAAAGATGATGAGTGTGTTAAGGCAGTTGATGAGTGCTCAAAAAGCACTAAAATTACCATGATTTTATGCACATTAATTGATTAATTATATATATATTTATATGTTTTATTATATATTTATATAAATTTGTCTTTTTCGGAATCACGGGTATTTTTATTGTTTTTCAGGTATTTTCGCTTAAAAACGTAACTTAAAGACTCAAAGAGGAATATTGGAAGCAATACATCACAAATATATTAATAAATAAATGGGGAAAGGTCAACAAATATGGAAAAATTGGACAAAATGGGTCAAAAAAGTCAAAAATGTCAAAAAGGAGAAAATCGCGCCGCCACGTCGCCCAGACCCGCGCGTGCCAGCACCCCACGTCCGCGCCAAGCCGCGCGCGCCCAGTCCCAGTTCCACGCGTGCCCGCGCGCGTTGCTCCTCCTTCCGCGCGTGCGCCGATGCCCATATCGCTCCATTTTTGCGCGCAACCATCCCATGACGTCATGCTGATGTCATCAATGACCTTAGAAATTGCACTCCACTTTTTCTCTCCATCCTCACCTATAAATACCCCCTTTCCTTCACTTCTAAACACACCTAAAAACCATTCTTCTCTTCTCTTTATTTCTCTCTTTTCCTAGATTTTTTAGTTTTTCTTAGTTTATAGCTTTTCTTAGTTAATTTCTCTTAGTTTTAGAGTTCTTCCCTTTTTGGGAAGAACTAGTTATGTTTTTATAATTTATTAGCTTTTTGATTCAATAAATGGGAGTGCAAATTCCGCTTGGAGGTTTTCCAGCCACGGGAATAGTATCGAAGTTCTGTTAGGATTGTATTTTCTTTACAATTATTTTTTATGCTTTATTCTTACATGTTATATTTAATTGTTCTGTGATTAAATTTAACTGTGCTGGCTATTTGTAAACATGATATAATAATAACGTTGTTATGCTTGCAAAATATTAAATAGGTAAAAATCTCTAAAATGAATTGATTTTATTTTTATTCAAGATTTTATATTAAGAATGTTAGAGAGAAATATATTATTTTTCATTACAAACTTAAACCTGAAAATTAGATTTTAAGGTTTAGTTATCTAGTCTGATTTAGAATAGTGCTCTTTTATTTGTTGGTACAATCGCTCGGTAGTTAGAGTGAAGCTTTATTTGAAAAGTTTTTATAAGAATTATTATCTGAAAATGTATGGACAACATATTTTCAGTAGTGGTTTTAAAACTTGAAAGTTATTTATCCGAGTACTAAGTTAGTTAAGTTAAGTTAATTAAAAAGCTAAGTTAGTTAAGTTAATAAAAAAATCTAAGTTAATTAAAAAGTTAAGTTAATAAAAAAAATCTAAGTTAATTAAAAAGCTAAGTTAATTAAGTTAATTAAAGTAAAAATCTAAGTTAATTAAGTTAAGTTAATGAAAAATCTAAGTTAATTAAGTTAGTACAAATCTAAGTTAATTAAGTTAAATGAAAATTAGGAGAGAAAAAAATAGTTAAAAAAAAATAAAAAAAAATAAAAAAAATAAAAAAAATAAAAAAAAGAAAAAAAATAAAAATTAATAAAAATAAAATAAATTAAAATTGAAAAAGGTAAAATAAATTAAAATAAAATTGAGAAAGGTAAAAGCAAATAAAATAAAAATAAAAATTGAAATTTTAAATAAAAAATTAAAATTAAAATTAAATGAAAATTAAAAATTAAGTTTTATTTTTTTTATTTATTTTTATTTATTTTTATTTATTTTTATTTATTTTTATTTTTTTTATTTTTTTTATTTTATTTTTTTATTCTTAATTTAAAATTTATTTAAGTTTTTTTATTTTTAATTTAAAATTTATTTAATTTATTTAATTTTTTATTTTTTTAACTATTTATGAAGAGTAATTTTATTATACTATTCACGCTAAAAAATTGTTTTTTTTTAATTTTTTTTTTAATTTTTTTACTATTTATGAACGGTAATTTGATTTTACTATTCACACTATATTATTTATTTATTTATTTATTTATTTATTTTTATCTTAATTGTTTTTATTATTCATGAACGGTAATTTTATTTTATTATTAACGCTATATTATTTATTTATTTTTTATCTTAAAATTTTTAATTTTTTTATTTTTTTTTTTACTATTCATGAACGGTAAAAAAAATTTTTACTTCAAATTTCAAATTTCAAATTTCTAAATTATTTTACTATTCAAAAAAAAATTTATTTTTTTATATTTTTTTTATTATTTCTTATGAAATTTGAAATTTGAAATTTTTAAATTTTGATAAATAATTTAAAAAACGCTATTCCTTCCCCAGCAACGGTGCCAAAAACTTGATGAGTGAAAACTGGCATCGCCGATTCTTGCCAATACTTTGGTTTTAATATTTATAAAACTCTCGCAAGTGCACGAATCATTTGGAAGATAATGATAAGTATACTCCCAAGGTCGATCTAAGGAAGGAATGTATGTGGTTTTTAATTTATTATTCAAACTTTTAAAAACGAAATTAAATCCTAAACATCCCGTCACGATATTTTGGGGGTTTTGTGTTTTAATCTACATACATAAAAATAAACATAGATTCAATAAACATTTATGCAAATTTTATCATTTATAATGGTGGAGTATTTATGGATATAATAACTAAGTTAATTATGCTTGCTCATATTATTTAGGTTATTAAAGATATGAATTGATATTTATTGATTCTCCCTTTTTTGTATGAATACCACTTTTGGTGAGGTTAGATATTCTTTGTTAACTAAACAAATCAATTAACACCTATGGGTGGGGTTGATAACTAATTTGGTTAATTAAATTAATTCCTTTTTCTAAGAGATTAAAAATGAACCATTTAAATGCCACCTTTGGTGGGGAGAGATAGTTTAAACTTTATTCAAGATTTCCAAATTAAACCTAAGAATTTAGTTATCTTAGTACTAACTTTCAAGTTTTAAAACCACTACTGAAAACATGTTGTCAATACATTTTCAGATAATAATTCTTATAAAAACTTTTGAAATAGAGCTTCACTCTAACTACCGGGCGATTGTACCAACAAATAAAAGAGCACTACTCTGAATCAGACCGGATAACTAAACCTTAAAATCTAATTTTCAGGTTTAAGTTTGTAATGAAAAATAATATATTTCTCTCTAACATTCTTAATATAAAATCTTGAATAAAAATAAAATCAATTCATTTTAGAGATTTTTAGCTATTTAATATTTCGCAAGCATAACAACGTTATTATTATATCATGTTTACAAATAGCCAGCACAGGTAAATTTAATTAGAGACAAATTAAATATAACATGTAAGAATAAAGCATAAAAAATAACTGTAAAGAAAATAAAATCCTTATAGAACTTCGATGTTATTCCCGTTGCTGGAAAACCTCCAACCGGAATTTGCACTCCCATTTATTGAATCAAAAAGCTAATAAATTACAAAAACATAACTAATTCTTCCCAAAAAGGAAAGAACTCTAAAACTAAGAGAAATTAACTAAGAAAAGCTATAAACTAAGACAAACTAAAAAAACTAAAAAATCTAAGAAAAGAGAGAAATAAAGAGAAGAGAATAATGGTTTTTAGATGCGTTTAGAAGTGAAAGGAAGGGGGGTATTTATAGGTGAGGATGGAGAGAAAAAGTGAGTGAAAAAATGTTAAAAAAATGTGAGAACGCGGAGTGCAATTTCTGAGGTCATTGATGACGTCAGCATGACGTCATGGGGTGGATGCGCGCGAAATGGGCATCGGCGTGCGCGGATGGTAGCTGGGCGCGCAGGGGCGCGCGCGGAAGGAGGAGCAATGCTCGCGGAAGGAGGAGGAACGCGCGCGGGCGCGCACGGCTTGGCGCGGACGTGGGGCGGTTGGGCGGCGCGGTTGCATGATTTTCTCCTCTTTGACATTTTTGACCCATTTTGTCCAATTTTTTCATATTTGTTGACCTTTCCCCATTTATTTATTAATATATTTGTGATGTATTGCTTCCAGTATTTCTCTTTGAGTCTTTAAGTTACGTTTTTAACAAAAATACCTAAAAACAATAAAAATACCCGTGATTCCAAAAAAGACAAATTTATATAAATATATGATAAAACATAATAATATATATATTTTTAATCAATTAATGTGCATAAAATCATGGTAATTTTAGTGCTTTTTGAGCACTCATCAGCAGTATTGCATAAATATCTATTTTTTGTGTACTGTTCTCTCAACTTCAATGTTTGATGTTTGATATGTAAAGAGACTGGAGGCCTTCTTTGAGAGTATAAGTGTCATTGATACGAACTTATCGATTTTTTTGGATCAACAAAGGGGTGTTCAAGCCTAAATGTCTTTTCTCCCCTTCCCATTCCTTAGCCTTTCATTATAATATTTGAAAGACCTATTAATATTTTCATGGTTGACACTTACATTAATGGAGAGAAAGGATAATTATGGACATATGAACCTTGTTTAATTTGAGCCTATATTTTGATTTTCTTGGTTTGCGGAAGCATATCATGATGGCCTTGAAAGTAAATAAATTTTTCATATCACACATTATGCATCAAAATTTTGTGTTAAATGTTTTTTTATCCTCTATGGACTCTCTAATTCATTGAACTTTTTTTTTTGCTTCCCTTGTTGTGTATTTAGTATTGACTATTATGTCTAGATTCCTTTGTGTTAATGGGTTTACAAGTAGAATGCATAACTGTTTATTATATCACATGTATACTCTTAGGGGGAGAGTTATATGTCTTGTGTAAGTTGTTAGGGAAGTGATATGTTTGTTTTACTTCCTGTTGTTTATCCTATTAGCAAGTTTTTTCTATACATCTAGTTTATATGGTGCTTCATTCTCTGTGAATTACCATTGTATGAACCATTCATAAATAGGACTATTAGTATGAAATGTTCCATAAAATGTATTCAATCTTTGGTTTCACATGTCTATTTTTATGTGTCCTTAGTTTTTCTTCCTTCTTTTATTCTTCTTGCTTATCATTCATTGCCTAGTAACTATTGTTAGAATGCATGACATATACTTTGTTGGCCAAATTGATATGTTTTCTATCTAAACTTATCTTTGGTTACCCATGCATTTAGTTTGAATGTTGCATTCTTCTACTCTGCTTGTGTATTGGTGCTTTTCGGTGTGTTTTTCTCCTGAAGCATGTGGTACTTCTTATTGTCTTTGCTTTAATATTTCCTGTTATGTTGCATTAATGTTAGGATTATATCATATTTCTATACCTTCCCCCTCTTTTATAAGAGTGGTTTTTTTTGAAGTTTAGTGTCAAAAGAGGGAGAAGTTTCTATGCACAACTATATGATTGTTTCCATACTACGCGCCGTATAGGCTATGAGTGTAAGACTGCATTACATATTGTTGTCTAAATTGCATGCATTCAAGAAGAGTATTTCATAAAGTTACTAGAAGTCATTCATTTTGCTTATGTTTATGCCTATCCATGTGTACCTGTGTAGGGGTAACACGATAGTATATGGTTTGACTACACCCAATTTATGCACGATATGTTTCATGTGGTATGTGCTTGTTTCATGTGATCAAGTTATATGTGTAAAGTGAAGTCTTTGAGCTTAAGATGTTTTGTTTGAAATGGTGCTGAGACCCTCATGTATTAGAGGGAAAGAATGGATGAATTGATAAAGGAAGATGGATTGAGCGCACAAGATGGATGCACTTGGTGTAGGTGTGTCTTTTGGGTTTTAATGTGTGTTGTTGTGTTATTTATGGGAACAAACAAATTTTGCACATCTGTATGATTATCTCATGTTTGATAAGTGTTCACTACTACAAAAAGGAGTAATTAAGTCGGGATTTAAAGTTAGATTTTAGGAAAAACTGGCTTATAATGAATTTTAAGTAGGTACTTAAAATATTAAAAAAAGCATTGGTTGTACATGTCAACCGATGCTACACATAGGATTTTAAGTCGGTTCTAGTTATCAATTGACTTAAGCCATGTGTAGCGTCGGTTGACACATAGAACTGACTTAAAATCCTACGTGTAGCATTGGTACTATGTTTCAACCAACACTACTATTTCATTTTTCTTTAATTGTTTAAGTCAGTTGACAAGTAGAACTAACGCTACATGTAGGATTTTAAGTCGATTCTACGTATCAATTGACTTAAACCATATGTAGCATCAGTTGACATGTACAACCGACTTAAAATCGTAATTGTAGCATTATTTTACTTGTCAACTGATGCTACTATTTTATTTTTCTATAATTTTATAAGTTGGTTGAAACGTAGGATTTTAAGTAGGTTTTATGTGTGAACCGAATAAAAAAAAATTAAATAAAAATAAATAGTAGGATCAGTTGACACATAGAACTGACCTTATGTCCTACGTATCAACCGATGTTACTCATGTTTTTATTTTCCTTTTCCATTCTTTCTCCCCCATTTTCTAGCAGAACATATTTTATAACTACTGTAACCCTAAAATGATGAATCCCTCCTCCATTCTTTCTCATTTTCCAGCTACCTCGGACAACCAATTTTGGCAGTGTTTAGTAGGTTTTCCTCCTCTCCATTTTCTCTTTTAGATCCCCTATTTTTTTAGCATAATACTCAAAAGATTTATACCTATTTTCTCACTTACAAAACACCATTTTTTCTTCATTTCCTTTATTTTGTCACTTTATTTACTATTGTAAGTATTTCTATGAATTATTTTACACTTATTATTCATATTTCTTTATTTTTTGTATATTATGTGTATAAATATTTGTGTTGTGTAGGTTTTGTATTTTTATTCAAGCCTAGAAGAGAAGAAAGTATTTTTGTTCATTTATTTATTTTAATAATTTTATGTATTTAGGTGTTTGATATATATTAATTTATTTTAAACAAATAATTTTTGAAAATTATTTACATGTACATGAAAGATATATATATACATATAATGTATAATGGGTTTATTAATAATTATTATTACATATATGTATAAAATATGTATTCTTATTAATTACATGCATTTATATATATAAATTATTATATATTGTATATTGTTAATATTATATATTTGTTATGTTTTTATTTTTATATGATGGTTTGATAGATATTTTAATAATTAGTAAATTCATATATAATAATATCTAAACTATATTGGTTGAATATATATTTAATATGTTTAATGTCATTAATAGAAAATGGATAAATCATGGATGTGAGAGTGTAGAATTGAGTAGGACTACAATTCTAGAATTGAAAGTTTCTTGAAATTTGCTTCCAGATATGGTATTAATGTAATTTAAGTTATATATATATATATATGTGTGTGTGTGTGTGTGTGTGTGTGTGTGTGTGTGTGTGTGTGTGTGTGTGTGTGTGTGTGTGTGTGTGTGTGTGTGTGTATTGTATGTAAATTATTATTTTTGTAATAAATTTAATTCTCAAGTAATTAATTAATATTTAATTTTTTAATTATTTGTAGTATTTAAATTCTTTTAAATAGATTTTGGCCTTTTTTGTTATTATGTCAACAAATACAGGTTCAAGTATAGTAGAAAGTAAGTAAAATGTGCATGTGGCCGTGTGCTGACGTTTGCTGGGTATGCACACACGCTAGTCTCTTTGCTTGTAGATACTAATGCTCTTAATTCTATCACCTTATATGAATTTTGTAGTTTTGGACCAAGAAAAATAATTGTAAATTGAATACGAATGCAAGAGAATGTGATCATGGGACTATCCTTAATACTAACTTATAAGTCAAATAATCATGTCATGAATCAATATTTAGTTTCTTATATCTCAAAATTACAATCGTAATCTAAAAGCACTCTTGAATTCCTAACTTTAGATTTTGAAGTCTAGGTTCACTTAAGACTTCCCACCTTTTCTTACTTTGTAACTGATTTTGAATGCGATCATAAATTAATCAAAATCCTGAACAACCTTAAAGAACCATTAGTAGATTAATTCATTGATTACATTAGGATCTAAAAAGGAGATAACTAAACTAGGAAAGATTAGAATAATCATTTAACCTTAAGAAAAGGTAATCAACTCTACTTGTCATGTGCAGCCATAAGTTACTACTTTGAATAAGAATATTAGCAATTACTTACTAACATCTTAGACTAGATATAAACATACATATGGAATAAACTAGTTGGCCCTCTAATCTACAACATGCATAGTTTTGGCATTTAAACATAGAATTAAACACATCAAGAATCAAAAATTTGAATCATAGTCTAAGGCATGAAATTTCCCATAATCACAATAAAGTTTAAGCTAGATATAGATTCTACAAGAATCATCATTATAATCATTCAAACTAAAATGAGTAGAAGGGACAAGAAAAGCTTAGGAATTGTTGATAATGAAGTCGAAAGAACCCCAATCCCTAATATTTTTTCTTGTAGATCTTCTTCAAACGTTTGCCTTTGATATCTCTTACCTCTTATTCCAATTCCTTAATTATTTCAAAAATCTCTCTCTATATTTCTAATTATTAAGCCTAATGACATATACATAGTGAAATGTTTAAACACAATAAAATTAGGATTAAAACTCTAAAATAAGGGCATCAAATGTGTCATATATTATGTGTTTTGTGATCCACCACAAGAGGAGTAAGTTGTAATGCACATATTCCATGTCATGATACACATTGTTATTCCTAGTAAACTCAAGAAGACTGTGCCATAGTGTATACATTTATATGCCTTGATGCATTTATAACTCTATTCTAAATACACATTCTTGCCTCTTTTTGCTCCTGCTTTCCCCAAAAACCTATATAACACAATAAAGACAGATAAAATGTATAAGGCATAATACATAAATGTAAATATATGGGAATTGATACACAAATATATACGTAAAATGACACTAAAAAAACTCCTCCATGCCTACTCTTTTCTAGTCCTCGAGCAAAGGAAAAATACATTAAGTTTTCTGGCTTTATCTCTGGTAATTAGTAACACTATAATCTCAAAGTTTAATGTTTAGGTGGTATAGTATTTAGTCATTCTTTAGTTTTAGCTCCCATACAACAACTATGCTCAAAGTGTGTGTGTGATTTTGTCGTAACTTGTGATAGTAGAATCCTATAATTCAAACTAACTTATTATAATATTCCTCCTAATGGATTACTACTATTATTCTCATATTTCGAATTGAACACCATAAGTTTTTCTTTAGAATTTTCTCTCCACACCCCAAAAGTATTTCTCAAAATTGAAAGGTCTTTCATTCAATTATATTGTGGTTAAACTTTGTTGGTTGAATCAAACAAATGGGAATGGAAAAACAAGAGTTGAAAAGCCATGAAGTAAGAGAAAGATTAATTAGTAATAATATCACAAAACCAGTCTAACAATTCTATGAAAACAAACTTATTGTATCTTTTTACACTTAATATTTACTTGTTTAACTAATTAAATTGTGTTTTTGGGCTTAAAAATGACATTTTTAGGTAATAGGATGAAAAGGAGAGAAAAATACAATTTTTGGGAATTTTTACCCGAAGTGAATGTATGTAGACTCTTTTTGGGATGCTCTTAGAAATTTCCAGAAATCATTGGGAGAAAACTACTTGGCAACACATCAGCATTTGCAAGCCATGTGTCACACATGCATTCAACCCTAATTTTTAGTCTTTTTCCTGCCACATAACCAGTGATTCACATCCTTCTTGTGCACCATGTGTCAAAAGAGATGCATCCACCTCTACAATGTGCCAAGTGTCTATATTGCATGCATCTAGCCTATTTTTCATGCCACATCTTGCCCATCCATGGTCAACTATCTTTTTAATCCATTTTTCAACTCAACCCTTTTATCTGAAACTGATCTAATGTTCCATATTTCAATTGACCCAATTTTTAAGGGTTTTAGCTCTAAAACCCCATAGAACCCCATATAGACATTTTAGAGTATTTTTGGAATGGTTTTCACATTTTTTTGAACAAGGAGGCAAGGGATTAATGTTCTTGGAGTAAAAAGAAGAAACTTTGGACCTTTTTGGAGGGATTCTTCACAAGGATTTCACCATTCATCTCTATTAAGTGTAATATTTACATTTCTTGTAAAGTTTTTCCCTTATTCTTATTTTCTTAAAAATGGGCACTATAGAGTAGAGATTTGGTTCTAGGGATTTAATTAAACCCATGCTATGAACATGGTAAACTTATGTTCATTTAATGTTATTTAATTTTATGGATTATTCAATTTTATGTGCTTAATGCTCCTACTTAAACTTTCCATTTAATTAGGTGATTTATTAATTTTTTATAAGACTGAAAGATTGATATGAAATGATGGATATGCATTAAATTGACATTAATATAACGTGGTAACAAATTTCCATTATTATTTGTGTAACCCTAATTGAGTTTTTAATGCTTAATTGACCCTTGTATTCTTATATGGCTTTAGAATTGAGGGATAGATATATTTGAATTAGGAATGCTATGCTATAGACATATGGGTAGTAATTAATGAAGTAGGACTTGATTAATAATCCAATCATTTATTTAATATTAATGAGACATAAAAAAGATCATGAGATCAACATGGGGTAATTAGATTCATACGTTTTCTTAATTTGTGTAATAAATCTATCTTTTTTTCTTTAATTAGTTTATTATCTTTATTTTAATTTGTCGATCATTTTCGGTAGTTCAAATACATAAATATTTTTACATATTTTGGTACATAGTCTTTGTACATACTTTAACAAGTTCCTTGCGGGTACAAATTCTGGATCTTAAAATACTTATTACTTGTACACGACCCATGTATTTACAGATTCACAATAAGTTTTGGCATCATTGTTGGAGAACTTGATAGTGTATTAGGATTAATGTTGATAACAACACTTTCTGCTCTAATTTAAACATTTTTTTTATCAAATTAAAAAATATTAGAAAATTTATAAAATTCAAAAATATTTGTTTCTACTTTTTTGTTATTGTTTATATTTTGTAAATTTGTCTTTATTGTCTTTTTTTTTTATTTTCTTTGTTTTAGTTATTTCACATTTTTTATTTAGTATTTGTTTTTGCTAACTATTTTTAGTTTTTTAGTTTATTTTTATTGTTTATATTTATTTTCATCATTTAGTAAGATTTTTCTATTTTTGTTTTGTACTATATATTCTTTTTGAGGTTTTCTTGATAGGTGATGGACCCATTTGAATAATATAAAAGTCTTAAGGATGCACAAATGGCATTTGAAGATGCTACCAACCTCATAGCTTGTATTGAATGGAATAGTACCTTGAGGAATCTCACAATACTAGTAAAGACTTATAAAGAAACTAAACAATCTTAATTCTATTAGCAAGAATGAGAAGAGATAAAGGCTTTAATGAATAATACTTAAATTGATTTTTCTTATCAAAACATAAACTATGAAATTGACAAACTAAAGACAATTTTCAAGCTCAATACAATTCTTTACACCTAGCCTTCATTGAGAAGTATTCAATTATTTTGTTATTAGTTATAACAAACCAATGCTATAGTCATCTATTCCATGTGTGAAGGTAAGTCACAAACCTTGCGCACAACCGTTACATAGCAATCATAACTATTTATAGCAAGTATTACATAAAATTATAGACATTTTATCACTATATTACATAAAATCATAGACATTCTATCACTACATGATGAGATTGATGTCATCCCCGGCAACGGCGCCAAAAACTTGATGAGTGAAAACCGGCATCGCCGATTCTTGCCAATACTTTGGTTTTAGTATTTATAAAACTCTCGCAAGTGCACGAATCATTTCGTAGAAAATGATAAGTATACTCCCAAGGTCGATCTAAGGAAGGAATGTATGTGGTTTCTAATTTATTATTCAAACTTTTATAAACGAAATTAAATCCTAAACATCCTGTCACGATATTTTGGGTTTTTGTGTTTTAATCTACATACATCAAATTAAACATAGATTCAATAAACATTTATGCAAATTTTATCATTTATAATGGCGGAGTATTTATGGATATAATAACTAAGTTAATTATGCTTGCTCATATTATTTAGGTTATTAAAGATATGAATTGATATTTATTGATTCTCCTTTTTTTGTATGAATACCACCTTTATGGGGTTAGATATTCTTTGTTAACTAAACAAATCAATTAACACCTATGGGTGGGGTTGATAACTAATATGCTTAATTAAATTAATTCCTTTTTCTAAGAGATTGAAAATGAACCATATAAATGCCACCTTTGGTGGGTTTAGACAGTTTAAACTTTATTCAAGGTGTCCAAATTAAACCTAAGAATTTAGTTATCCCAGTACTAACTTTCAAGTTTTCAAACCACTACCGAAAACATGTCGTCAATACATTTTCAGATAATAATTCTTATAAAAACTTTTGAAATAGAGCTTCGCTCTAACTACCGGGCGATTGTACCATCAAATAAAAGAGCACTACTCTAAATCAGACCGGATAACTAAACCTAAAAATCTAATTTTCAGGTTTAAGTTTGTAATGAAAAATAATATATTTCTCTCTAACATTCTTAATATAAAATCATGAATAAAAATAAAATCAATTTATTTTAGAGATTTTTACCTATTTAATATTTCGCAAGCATAACAACGTTATTATTACATCATGTTTACTAAACAGCCAGCACAGTTAAATTTAATCATAGACAAATTAAATAGAACATGTAAGAATAACGCATAAAAAATAACTGTAAAGAAAATAAAATCCTTACAGAACTTCGACGCTATTCCCGTTACTAGAAAACCTCCAAGCGGAATTTTCACTTCCATTTATTAAATCAAAAAGCTAAAAAATTACAAAAACATAACTAGTTCTTCCCTTATTGGGAAGAACTCTAAAACTAAGAGAAATTAACTAAGAAAAGCTAAAAACTAAGAAAAACTAAAAATCTAAGAAAAGAGAGAGAGAAAAAAGAGAGAAGTGTGTTTTGAAGGTGTTGAAGGTGTATTTTGAAGTGAAGGGAAGGGGGTATTTATAGGTGAGGATGGAGAGAAAAAATGAGTAAAAAAAATGTTAAAAAAATGTAAAAACGCGTAATGGAAATGTTGAGGTCATTATGACGTCAGCATGATGTCATGGGGGGCGACTGCACGTGAAAAATGAGGCGAAAAGGCGTCGGCGCGCGCGTGAACAGTAGCCGCGCGCTATCACGTGCGCAGATTGGAAGGCTGGCGCGCGCGGGTGTGGGTGCTGGGGCGTGCAGCTGGGCGCGATTTTCTCCTTTTTGACATTTTTGACCTTTTTGACCAATTTTGTCCAATTTTTCCATGTTTGTTGACCTTTCCGCATTTATTTATTAATATATTTGTGATGTATTGCTTCAAGTATTCCTCTTTTGAGTTTTTAAGTTACGTTTTTAAGCCAAAATACCTGAAAAACAATAAAAATACCCGTGATTTCGAAAAAGACAAATTTATATAAATATATGATAAAACATATAAATATATATATTTTTAATCAATTAATGTGCATAAAATCATGGTTATTTTAGTGCTTTTTGAGCACTCATCACAACCCCAATCCAGCTTCTTGCTAGTCCCTTAGCAAGAGAAGCGATAAAAACTAAAAATTAAACTATCCTAAATCACTTTCGTGGATTGAAACGGTTGCATTTAGCCTATGCAACAAGCCTTTAAACCCCTAGGTTGCCCTAGTAGACGAGTTTGAGTCTCGTGAGGGTTTTCAGTAATGATACCCACAAACATTGAACTAAATGTAAAAGTCAAAAGAAACAATAAAAACGATCAAATCAAAAACTAAAATTACAACAAAATCAAAAATTAATTTAAGAATAAAAGAAAACAACATATCACAAAAATGTCTCATTCTTTTTAATCTCCTTTAAGATCATAATTAAAATCTCAAGCATAAGTTATTTTAATCTCTTTAAACAATCATGATTTATTATAATAATTAGTCAAAAATCATTTTCATATTTCATGTCAAAAATGTATCAATTTAATTTCACCCAATTTCAGTGTCATGAATCAGAATTCGCTTCGACTCTATTCCTCACAAGTCAATACTCTCAAAACACTGAATCCTATGGGTTCAAACACTCATACTAATTTATATGCGAAAGAGTTGATGTATAGAAATGAACTAATATGTTCGCATATGTATAAAGAATAAAGGCTCAAAGTGTTTTTTTTAATATTGTTCTCATGAAAGGAATTGAATGTATAAATTATAAAGATATCATATATAAAAATTATTTTCATGCATAAATCAAACTCATTAAGAAAGAATTTCAAGATATATGCTTTTTACAAATGAAGAAATTGCAATGACTTTTTAGGGAATTACTTCCTATATCTTTCTTTTGTAATTAGCCTGTACTCACAACTTTGTAGGCAACGTGGGTCATAGTATGTAGATGATACTATATATTTTTTTATCTCTCTATTTTTTTCTGTAGATATTTTTTAATATATGTATTTTTAGAGAGTAAACCCATGTACAGATTGTACATTTTTTTGGATTTTGGTGAGTGGTTAATTTTGTGGCTTTTGTGTTTGATCTTGGTTTAGGTATCCTGATGAGCGAAAACCGGCATCGCCGATTCTTGCCAATACTTTGGTTTTAATATTTATAAAACTCTCGCAAGTGCACGAATCATTTCGAAGAAAATGATAAGTATACTCCCAAGGTCGATCTAAGGAAGGAATGTATGTGGTTTTTAATTTATTATTCAAACTTTTAAAAACGAAATTAAATCCTAAACATCCTGTCACGATAGTTTGGTTTTTGTGTTCCTAATCTAATAACATAAAATAAACATATATACAGATTAATTAAATATAATCTAATAACATAAAAATAAACATAGATACAAGATTTAATAAATATTTATCTAAAAATAAATACAAATACAGATTCAATAAATATTTATGCAAATTTTATCATTTATATTAGTGGAGTATTTATGGATATAATAACTAAATTAATTATGCTTGCTCATATTATCTAGGTTATTAAAGATATAAATTGATATTTTATTGATTCTCTCTTTTTTATAAAAATACCACCTTTGGTGGGGTTAGATATTCTTTGTTAACTAAACAAATCAATTAACACCTATGGGTGGGGTTGATAACTAATTTGGTTAATTAAATTAATTCCTTTTTCTAAGAGATTGAAAATGAACCATTTAAATGCCACCTTTGGTGGGGTTAGACAATTTAAACATTATTTAAGGTGTTCAAATTAAACATAAGAATTTAATTATCCGAGTACTAACTTTCAAGTTTTAAAACCACTATTGAAAACATGTTGTCAACACATTTTCACATAATAATTCTTATAAAAACTTTTGAAATAGAGTTTCACTCTAACTACCGGGCGATTGTACCAAAAAATAAAAGAGCACTACTCTAAATTAGACCGGATAACTAAACCTTAAAATCTAATTTTCAGTTTTAAGTTTGTAATGAAAAATAATATATTTCTCTCTAACATTCTTAATATAAAATTCTTGAATAAAAACAAAATCAATTCATTTTAGAAATTTTCACCTATTTAATATTTCGGAAGCATAACAACGTTTATTATTATATCATGTTTATAAACAGCCAGCAGAGTTAAATTTAATAACAGACAAATTAAATATAACATGTAAGAATAAAGCATAAAAATAACTGTAAAGAAAATAAAATCCTTACAGAACTTCGACGCTATTCTCGTTGCTGGAAAACCTCCAAGCGGAATTTGCACTTCCATTTATTGAATCAAAAATCTAAATTATTACAAAAACATTACAAGTTCCTCTCAAAAAGAGAAGAACTCTAAAACTAAGAGAATTGAACTAAAAACTAAGAAAAGCTTAGAAACTAAGAAAGAAACTAAGAAAAACTCAAAAACTAAGAAATGAGAGAAAGAAAAAAGAGAGAAGTGTGTTTTTAAGGTGTGATTTGAAGTGAAGGGAAGGGGGTATTTATAGGTGAGGATGGAAAGAAAAAATGAGTAAAAAAATGTAAAAACGCGTAATGGAAATTCTGAGGTCATTAATGACGTCAGCATGACGTCTTGGGGCGGCTGCACGTGAAAAATGGGGCGAAAAGGCGTTGGTGTGCGCGGAGGGGGGCTGCTGGGCGCTGCGTGCGGGCGCGGGGGGCTGTCGCTGCGTGCAGCTCGGCGCGCGTGAACAGTGCCCGCGCGCTGGGGCGCGCGCGGATGGGCAGGCTAGTGCGCGCGGCATGAGGCGATGGGGAGCTGGGCTGCGCGCGCGGCTGGGCAGCGGGGCGCGATTTCCATCTTTTTGACCTTTTTGACCCATTTTGTCCAATTTTTCCATGTTTGTTGACCTTTTCCCACTTATTTATTAATATATTTGTGATGTATTGCTTCAAGTATTCCTCTTTTGAGTTTTTAAGTTACGTTTTTAAGCCAAAATACCTGAAAAACAATAAAAATACCCGTGATTTCGAAAAAGACAAATTTATATAAATATATGATAAAACATATAAATATATATATTTTTAATCAATTAATGTGCATAAAATCATGGTTATTTTAGTGCTTTTTGAGCACTTATCACAACCCCAATCCAGCTTCTTGCTAGTCCCTTAGCAAGAGAAGCGATAAAAACTAAAAATTAAACTATCCTAAATCACTTTCGTGGATTGAAACGGTTGCATTTAGCCTATGCAACAAGCCTTTAAACCCCTAGGTTGCCCTAGTGGACGAGTTTGAGTCTCGTGAGGGTTTTCAGTAATGATACCCACAAACATTGAACTAACTGTAAAAATCAAAAGAAACTATAAAAACAATCAAATCAAAAACTACAATTACAACACAATCAAAAATTAATTTAAGAATAAAAGAAAACAACATATCACAAAAATATCTCATACTTTTTAATCTCCTTTAAGATCATAATTAAAATCTCAAGCATAAGTTATTTTAATCTCTTTAAACAATCATGATTTTATTATAATAATTAGTTGAAAATCATTTTCATATTTCATTTCAAAAATGTATCAATTTAATTTTACCCAATTTCAGTGTTATGAATCAGAATTCGCTTCGACTCTATTCCTCACAAGTCAATACTCTCAAAGCACTGAATCCTATGAGTTCAAACACTCATACTAATTTATATGCGAAAGAGTTGATGTATAGAAATGAACTAATATGTTCGCATATGTATAAAGAATAAAGGCTCAAAGTGTTATTTTAACATTGATCTCATGAAAGGAATCGAATGTATAAATTATAAAGATATCATATATAAAAATTATTTTAATGCATAAATCAAACTCATTAAGAAAGAATTTCAAGATACATGCTTTTTATAAATGAAGAAATTGCAATGACTTTTTAGGGAATTACTTCCTATATCTTTCTTTTAGCCTGTACTCACAACTTTGTAGGGAATGTGTGTCATAGTATGTAGATGATACTATATATATTTTTTACCTCTCTATATTTTTTTCTGTAGATATTTTTCAATATATGTATTTTTTTTAGAGAGTCAACCCATGTACAAATTGTACATTTTTTTAGGATTTTGGTGAGTGGTTAATTTTGTGGCTTTTCTGTTTGGTTTTAGGTAACCCCAGATATGTCTTTTTGTTTTTGTAGCAGTCATGCATAAATGAGATATAAGCATATACTATCAATTTCTACTCAAATCATTTAATCTAAGCAAAAATAATAATAAAAAATATATGATACTCTATTAAGATGAGAAAAAATTCATAAATTCAATGCTAATACCTATAGAGATCATCTAGAAATTTGAATAGATAAGAAATGTGTTTGGAGTAGAAAAAATATATATTTCACTCTGAATAAAAGAAATAAGGCTCAAATTATATCTCACAAGGGTAGTCTCCACTAAAAAAAAAATTCATAGACACCGATTTTGGGTTTAATATAATTTCCACATTTTATCAAGAAATATTAGTTATGACAAAAACTAACTAATTATCAAAAATAATTACAAAATATTTCATGATATGTTTTCAAAAATTAATCTAACAGTACAAAAGACTTAACTATTTACTTAAATTTGATTTAAAGAAATGATAAATTTTTGTGAGAAAATATTTAATAAATTTTTTTTAATTACTAAATCACATAAAACAAAAATAAAATAAAATAAAAATGAAAATGTGAACATAAAATTTTTATTATTTTTTTTTATTTTTTTTATTTTTAAATTGTTAAATCTTTTTTTTTCTAATTAAGCATGGTAACTTTTCACCACCCCCAACCTAGAACTTACATTGTCCTCAATGTAAAAACTGTAAATTAAAGATAAAGAGAAAAGAGGAGAAAGATTACCTATTTATTGAGAATGTGTAAGTAGTAATGAAGAAATGCAGGTGCATCCATCATATTCATCATTAAAGTGTGTACAGACAGATCGCTGTGAACTTCTAATATCTCAACAAATATTTTTAGTTTTAACAATTTTAAAAATTATTCACATATAAGTAAACTAAAATAAACAATAAAATTAAGTAAATAAAACAAATAACAAAAAAATTTACCTAAAATGATGGGTTGCCTCCCATCCAGCGCTTAGTTTAACGTCTTAGCAAGACATAACTTGTTGGTGCTAAGGGTTACTCAGCCAAATGCAATCCATTTCAGCGATGTTGTTTGGTTCTTCTAAATAAGGCTTGACACGATAGCCATTGACTTTGAACGTTTTTTGTGTCTTGGAGTCCAATAGTTCTACCACTCCATGTTCAAATACCTGAACTATTTTGAATGGTCCATCCCATCTTGATCTCAACTTTCCTGGAAACAATCTCAAACGAGAGTTAAATAAAAGAACTTTCATTCCAGGGTGAAAAGTCTTAGGAACTAGCCTCTTGTCATGATAGCGCTTAGTACGCTCTTTGTATAATTTGGCATTCTCATAAGCTTCATTCCTAATTTCTTCCAACTCATGAAGCTGGAGTAATCGTTTTTCACCTGCTTTATCTAAATCCATGTTTAACTCTTTAATTTCCCAGTAAGCCTTGTGTTCAAGTTCAACTGGAAGGTGGCACGCTTTCCCAAAGATTAACCGATAAGGGCTCATCCCAATAGGTGTTTTGTAAGCGGTGCGGTATGCCTATAAGGCATCATTTAACTTAAATGCCCAATCCTTCCTTGAAGGATGCACAGTGCGTTCCAATATTCCCTTAATTTTCCTATTACTTACTTCCACTAAACCGGAAGTTTGAGGATGATATGGAGTAGCTACTTTATGTGTGATGTTGTACTTGTTTAGTACTCCATCAAAGAGTTTGTTACAAAAATGGCTTCTCCATCACTTATTATAGCTCTAGGCATTCCGAACCTACTGAATATTAAATCTTTCAAGGATTTCACAACAACATTAGCATCATTAGTTTTAGTGGGGATAGCTTCTACCCACTTGGACACATAATCCACAGCAACCAAAATGTATTGAAAACCATTAGATGGGGGAAAAGGACCCATAAAGTCAATCCCCCATACATCAAAGAGTTCAATAACTAAATTAGATGTCAAAGGCATTTCATCTCTTTTGCTTATGTTTCCTGTTCTTTGACATCTATCACATTGTGCACAAAACATATGAGCATCTTTAAAAAGAGTGGGCCAAAAGAATCCAGACTGTAATACCTTACGGGCTATCTTTTCACCTCCAAAATGACCCCCACAATGAAGTTCATGACAAAAAGTTAGAATGCTCTTATGTTCTTCTTCAGGTACACATCTCCGAATGACTTGATCTTGACCAATCTTGTATAAATAAGGGTCATCCCAGAAATAGTCTTTATAGTTTTAAAAAACCTTTTCTTGTCCTGATATGAAGTGTTAGGTCGCAAAACACCAGTGTCAAGATAGTTTACAATATCAGCATACCATGGGTTCGGACCTATGAAAAATAACTGTTCATCGGGAAAGGTTTCAACTATATCTTCATTACTCTCATCTTTAAGAGAATTGAAGTCAGAAATCAACCTAGACAAATGGTCAGCTACTAAGTTTTCACTGCCTTTCTTATCCTTGATTTCTAGGTCAAATTCTTGTAAGAGTAAGACCCACCTGATTAATCTTGGCTTGGCATTTGGTTTACTTAATAGGTATCTTAAAGCAGCATGATCAGAATGCACAATCACTTTAGATCCTACTAAATAAGACCGAAATTTGTCTAAAGAGAATACTATAGCCAATAATTCCTTTTCAGTGGTGGTGTAATTCATTTGGGCATCATTGGTGTTTTGCTAGCATAGTAGATGACATGCAAACGCTTATCCACTCTTTGTCCCAAGACTGCTCCTATTGCATAATCAGAAGCGTCACACATTATTTCAAAAGGTAAAGACCAGTTTGGTGCCATAATAACAGGGGTAGATGTTAGTTTATCTTTCAAGGTATTAAAGGAAGTAAGGCAGTCATTGTTGAAATCAAAATCAGCATCTTTGGATAGCAAGTTACATAAGGGACGACTTATTTTAGAGAAATCTTTAATAAATCGTCTGTAAAATCCTACATGTCCCAAGAAGCTTCTTATCCCCTTCACAGATGTAGGGGGAGGTAGTTTGGATATCAATTCAACTTTTGCCTTATCACCTTCGATACCCTTGTTTGAAATTATATGTCCTAAAACTATCCCTTGTTGAACCATAAAATGAATTTTCTCCCAACTAAGCGTGAGATTGCATTCAATGCATCTTTCTAAAACCAAAGTCAATTTATGTAAGCAATCATCAAATGAGTTCCCAAAGACAGAGAAATCGTCCATGAAAATCTCAATGAATTTTCCCATCATGTCCGAGAAAATAGATATCATGCATCTCTGGAAAGTGGCAGGGGCATTGCATAACCCAAATGGCATTCTACGAAAAGCAAATGTCCCAAAAGGACATATAAATGTGGTCTTTTCCTGATCTTCTGGTGCTATGGGTACTTCATAATATCCGGATAATCCATCCAAAAAATAGTAAAATTCGTGCCCAGCTAATCTTTCCAACATTTGATCAATGAATGGAAGAGGAAAGTGATCCTTTTTCGTATATAAATTTAGTTTCCTAAAATCTATACACATTCTCCATCCAGTGATTATTCTAGTGGGCACTAATTTACTTTTGTCATTTTTAACAACTGTTATCCCAGATTTCTTTGGTACCACATGCACTGGACTAACCCACTTACTATCCGCAATAGGATAGATAATCCCTTCTTCTAATAATTTAAGAATTTCTTTTTTTTACTACCTCTTGCATGTTTGGGTTTAGTCTTCTTTGGGCCTCTCGTACAGGTTTAGCACCATCCTCCAAGTTGATCTTGTGCATACACATTGTTGGACTAATGCCTCTTATATCCCCTATACTCCAACCTATAGATTTCTTAAACTGTTTAAGCACTTTGATGAGTTCCTTTTCTTGTGGTTTGGTCAAGGTTGAAGAAATTATCACTGGATAAGTTTCTCCTTATCCCAAAAACACATATTTTAAGTGCTCAGGTAAGTCTTTGAGTTCAAGTTCAGGTGGATTGGCCTCTTTACTAGATGAAGAACTGGGTAGATTTAAAAGTGTACTAGATTTTGTCATCACTTCATTATTGTCTAGTTGTTCAAGGTACCCCTTAATTTCTTCATCTAAATCTTCTTCAACCTTTTCAAGTGTAAGAACGGTTTCAAGCTTGTCTTCTATTCTGGTTTGGAAAAAGGTGTTTTGGACAAGATTATCCAATGGATCAACATCGAATATTTCATCGATGGAAGAAATAGAAGGGAAAGGTGAAGAATCAAAAACTTTAAAATGAAGAGTCTCTCCTAAGACTATCATTGTCAAATTTCCATCTTGGACCTCAATAATAGTTTTAGTAGTTGCCATAAATGGTCTACCAAGCAATATTGTGTGCTCTCTGTCCAATGTTGGATTTTCTTGCATATCGAGAACCACAAAGTCAACAGGTATTATCAGTTTGTCTACCTGTACCAAAACATCCTCAACTATTCCCTCTGCATATTTAAGAGATCTATCTGCAAGTTGAAGGGACATAGTTATGGGTTTTAAATCCCCTAGATTGAGCTGTAAGAATATAGAGTAGGGCATCAAATTTATACTAGTGATGAGCGAAAACCGGCATCGCCGATTCTTGCCAATACTTTGGTTTTAATATTTATAAAACTCTCGCTAGTGCACGAATCATTTCGAAGAAAATGATAAGTATACTCCCAAGGTCGATCTAAGGAAGGAATGTATGTGGTTTTTAATTTATTATTCAAACTTTTAAAAATGAAATTAAATCCAAAACATCCTGTCACGATAGTTTGGTTTTTGTGTTCCTAATCTAATAACATAAAATAAACATATATACAGATTAATTAAATATAATCTAATAACATAAAAATAAACATAGATACAAGATTCAATAAATATTTATCTAAAAATAAATACAAATACAGATTCAATAAATATTTATGCAAATTTTATCATTTATATTAGTGGAGTATTTATGGATATAATAACTAAATTAATTATGCTTGCTCATATTATCTAGGTTATTAAAGATATAAATTGATATTTTATTGATTCTCTCTTTTTTATATAAATACCACCTTTGGTGGGGTTAGATATTCTTTGTTAACTAAACAAATCAATTAACACCTATGGGTGGGGTTGATAACTAATTTGGTTAATTAAATTAATTCCTTTTTCTAAGAGATTGAAAATGAACCATTTAAATGCCACCTTTGGTGGGGTTAGACAATTTAAACATTATTCAAGGTGTCGAAATTAAACATAAGAATTTAATTATCCGAGCATTAATTTTCAAGTTTTAAAACCACTATTGAAAACATGTTGTCAATACATTTTCACATAATAATTCTTATAAAAACTTTTGAAATAGAGTTTCACTCTAACTACCGGGCGATTGTACCAACAAATAAAAGAGCACTACTCTAAATTAGACCGGATAACTAAACCTTAAAATCTAATTTTCAGGTTTAAGTTTGTAATGAAAAATAATATATTTCTCTCTAACATTCTTAATATAAATTCTTGAATAAAAACAAAATCAATTCATTTTAAAGATTTTTACCTATTTAATATTTCGCAAGCATAACAACGTCATTATTACATCATGTTTACTAAACAACCAGCATAGTTAAATTTAACAACAGACAAATTAAATATAACATGTAAGAATAAAGCATAAAAATAACTGTAAAGAAAATAAAATCCTTACAGAACTTCGACGCTATTCCCGTAGCTAGAAAACCTCCAAGCGGAATTTGCACTTCCATTTATTGAATCAAAAAGCTAAACTATTACAAAAATATTACAAGTTCCTCTCAAAAAGAGAAGAACTCTACAACTAAGAGGATTGAACTAAAAACTAAGAGAAAAACTAAGAAAAGCTTAGAAACTAAGAAAAACTTAAAAACTAAGAAATGAGAGAAAGAAAGAAGAGAGAAGTGTGTTTTGAAGGTGTGATTTGAAGTGAAGGGAAGGGGGGTATTTATAGGTGAGGCTGGAGAGAAACAATGAGTAAAAAAATGTTAAAAAATGTAAAAACGCGTAATGGAAATGCTGAGGTCATTAATGACGTCAACATGACGTCATGGGGTGGCTACACGTGAAAAATGGGGCGAAAAGGCGTTGTGCGTGCAGAGGTGGGCTGCTGGGCGCTGCGCGCACGGGCGCGCGCGGCATGGGGCGCTGGGGCGCGCGGGCTGGGGCGCTGGGCTGCGCGCGCGGCTGGGCAGCGGGGCGCGATTTTCGTTTTTTTGACATTTTTGACCTTTTTGACCCATTTTGTCCAATTTTTCCATGTTTGTTGACCTTTTCCTACTTATTTATTAATATATTTGTGATGTATTGCTTCAAGTATTCCTCTTTGAGTCTTTAAATTGCGTTTTTAAGCCAAAATACCTGAAAAACAATAAAAATACCCGTGATTCCGAAAAAGACAAATTTATATAAATATATGATAAAACATATAAATATATATATTTTTAATCAATTAATGTAAATAAAATCATGGTTATTTTAGTGCTTTTTGAGCACTCATCACAACCCCCAACCAGCTTCTTGCTAGTCCCTTAGCAAGAGATGCGATAAAAACTAAAAATTAAACTATCCTAAATCACTTTCGTGGATTGAAACGGTTGCATTTAGCCTATGCAACAAGCCGTTAAACCCCTAGGTTGCCCTAGTGGACGAGTTTGAGTCTCGTGAGGGTTTTCAGTAATGATACCCACAAACATTGAACTAAATGTAAAAATAAAAACAATCAAATCAAAAATTAAAATTACAACAAAATCAAAAATTAATTTAAGAATAAAAGAAAACAGCATATCTCAAAAATGTTTCTTACTTTTTAATCTCTTTTAAGATCATAATTAAAATCTCAAGCATAAGTTATTTTAATCTCTTTAAAAAATCATGATTTTATTATAATAATTAGTCGAAAATCATTTTCATATTTCCTATCAAAAATGTATCAATTTAATTTTACCCAATTTCAGTTTCATGAATCAGAATTCGCTTCAACTCTATTCCTCACAAGTCAATACTCTCAAAACACTGAATCCTATGGGTTCAAACATTCATACTAATTTATATGCGAAAGAGTTGATGTATAGAAATGAACTAAAAGGTTCGCATATGTATAAAGAATAAAGGCTCAAAGTGTTATTTTAAAATTGATCTCATGAAAGGAATCGAATGTATAAATTATAAAGATATCATATACAAAAATTATTTTCATGCATAAATCAAACTCATTAAGAAAGAATTTCAAGATATATGCTTTTTACAAATGAAGAAATTGCAATGACTTTTTAGGGAATTACTTCCTATATCTTTTTTTTGTAATTAGCCTGTACTCATAACTTTGTAGGGAATGTGGGTCATAGTATGAAGATGATACTATATTTTTTTTATCTCTCTATTTTTTTTTCAATATATGTATATTTTAGAGAGTCAACCCATGTACAGATTGTACATTTTTTTTGGATTTTGGTGAGTGGTTACTTTTGTGGCTTTTCTGTTTGATCTTGGTTTAGGTAACCCCAGATATGTCTTTTGTTTTTATAACAGTCATGCATGAATGAGATATAAGCATATACTATCAATTTCTACTCAAATCGTTTAATCTAAACAAAAATAATAATAAAAAAATATATGATACTCTATTATGATGAGAAAAAATTCATACATTCAATGCTAATACCTATAGAGATCATCTAAAAATTTGAATAAATAAGAAATATGTTTGGAGTAGAAAAAATATATATTTCACTCTGAATAAAAGAAATTAGGCTCAAATTATATCTCACAAGGGTAGTCTCCACTAAAAAAAATTTATAAACACCGATTTTGGGTTTAATATAATTTCCACATTTTATCAAGAAATACTAGTTATGACAAAAACTAACTAATTATCAAAAATAATTACAAAATATTTCATGATATGTTTTCAAAAATTAATCTAACAGTACCAAAGACTTAACTATTTACTTAAATTTGATTTAAAGAAATGATAAATTTTTGTGAGAATTTTTTTTATTTTTATTTTTTATTAAGCATGGTAACTTTTCACCACCCCCAACCTAGAACTTACATTGTCCTCAATGTAACAACTTCAAATTAAAGATAAAGAGAAAAGAGGAGAAAGATTACCTATTTCTTGAGAATGTGTAAGTAGTAATGAAGGAATGCAGGTGCATCCATCATATTCATCATTAAAGTGAGTACAGACAGATCGCTGTGAACTTCTAACATCTCAACAAATATTTTTAGTTTTAACAATTTTATATAAGTAAACTAAAATAAACAATAATATTAAGTAAATAAAACAAATAACAAAAAATTTACCTAAAATGATGGGTTGCCTCCCATCCAGCGCTTAGTTTAACATCTTAGCAAGACGTATCTTTTTGGTGCTAAGGGTTACTCAACCAAATGCAATCCATTTCAGCAATGTTGTTTGGTTCTTCTAAATAAGGCTTGACACGATGGCCATTGACTTTGAACGTTTTTTGTGTCTTGGAGTCCAATAGTTCTACCACTCCATGTTCAAATACCTGAACTATTTTGAATGGTCCATCCCATCTTGATCTCAACTTTCCTGGAAACAATCTCAAACGAGAGTTAAATAAAAGAACTTTCATTCCAGGGTGAAAAGTCTTAGGAACTAGCCTCTTGTCATGATAGCGCTTAGTACGCTCTTTGTATAATTTGGCATTCTCATAAGCTTCATTCCTAATTTCTTCCAACTCATGAAGCTGGAGTAATCGTTTTTCACCTGCTTTATCTAAATCCATGTTTAACTCTTTAATTTCCCAGTAAGCCTTGTGTTCAAGTTCAACTGGAAGGTGGCACGCTTTCCCAAAGATTAACCGATAAGGGCTCATCCCAATAGGTGTTTTGTAAGCGGTGCGGTATGCCTATAAGGCATCATTTAACTTAAATGCCCAATCCTTCCTTGAAGGATGCACAGTGCGTTCCAATATTCCCTTAATTTTCCTATTACTTACTTCCACTAAACCGGAAGTTTGAGGATGATATGGAGTAGCTACTTTATGTGTGATGTTGTACTTGTTTAGTACTCCATCAAAGAGTTTGTTACAAAAATGGCTTCTCCATCACTTATTATAGCTCTAGGCGTTCCGAACCTACTGAATATTAAATCTTTCAAGGATTTCACAACAACATTAGCATCATTAGTTTTGGTGGGGATAGCTTCTACCCACTTGGACACATAATCCACAGCAACCAAAATGTATTGAAAACCATTAGATGGGGGAAAAGGACCCATAAAGTCAATCCCTCATACATCAAAGAGTTCAATAACTAAATTAGATGTCAAAGGCATTTGATCTCTTTTGCTTATGTTTCCTGTTCTTTGACATCTATCACATTGTGCACAAAACATATGAGCATCTTTAAAAAGAGTGGGCCAAAAGAATCCAGACTGTAATACCTTACGGGCTATCTTTTCACCTCCAAAATGACCCCCACAATGAAGTTCATGACAAAAAGTTAGAATGCTCTTATGTTCTTCTTCAGGTACACATCTCCGGATGACTTGATCTTGACCAATCTTGTATAAATAAGGGTCATCCCAGAAATAGTCCTTAATAGTTTTAAAAAACCTTTTCTTGTCCTGATATGAAGTGTTAGGTCGCAAAACACCAGTGTCAAGATAGTTTACAATATCAGCATACCATGGGTTCGGACGTATGAAAAATAACTGTTCATCAGGAAAGGTTTCAACTATATCTTCATTACTCTCATCTTTAAGAGAATTGAAGTCAGAAATCAACCTAGACAAATGGTCAGCTACTAAGTTTTCACTGCCTTTCTTATCCTTGTTTAAAATTATATGTCCTAAAACTATCCCTTGTTGAACCATAAAATGACTTTTCTCCCAACTAAGGGTGAGATTGCATTGAATGCATCTTTCTAAAACCAAAGTCAATTTATGTAAGCAATCATCAAATGAGTTCCCAAAGACAGAGAAATCGTCCATGAAAATCTCAATGAATTTTTCCATCATGTCCGAGAAGATAGATATCATGCATCTCTGGAAAGTGGTAGGGGCATTGCATAACCCAAATGGCATTCTACGAAAAGCAAATGTCCCAAAAGGACATGTAAATATGGTCTTTTCCTGATCTTCTGGTGCTATGGGTACTTCATAATATCCGGATAATCCATCCAAAAAATAGTAAACTTCGTGCCTAGCTAATCTTTCCAACATTTGATCAATGAATGGAAGAGGAAAGTGATCCTTTTTCGTATATAAATTTAGTTTCCTAAAATCTATACACATTCTCCATCCAGTGATTATTCTAGTGGGCACTAATTCACGTTTTTCATTTTTAACAACTGTTATCCCAGATTTCTTTGGTACCACATGCACTAGACTAACCCACTTACTATCCGCAATAGGATAGATAATCCCTTCTTCTAATAATTTAAGAATTTCTTTTTTAACTACCTCTTGCATGTTTGGGTTTAGTCTTCTTTGGGCCTCTTGTACAGGTTTAGCACCATCCTCCAAGTTGATCTTGTGCATACACATTGTTGGACTAATGCGTCTTATATCCCCTATACTCCAACCTATAGATTTCTTAAACTGTTTAAGCACTTTGATGAGTTCCTTTTCTTGTGGTTTGGTCAAGGTTGAAGAAATTATCACTGGATAAGTTTCTCCTTCTCCCAAAAAACACATATTTTAAGTGCTCAGGTAAGTCTTTGAGTTCAAGTTCAGGTGGATTGGCCTCTTTACTAGATGAAGAACTGGGTAGATTTAAAAGTGTACTATATTTTGTCATCACTTCATTATTGTCTAGTTGTTCAACGTACCCCTTAATTTCTTCATCTAAATCTTCTTCAACCTTTTCAAGTGTAAGAACGTTTTCAAGCTTGTCTTCTATTCTGGTTTGGAAAAAGGTGCTTTGGACAAGATTATCCAAAGGATCAACATCGAATATTTCATCGATGGCAGAAATAGAAGGAAAAGGTGAAGAATCAAAAACTTTAAAATGAACAGTCTCTCCTAAGACTGTCATTGTCAAATTTCCATCTTGAACATCAATAATAGTTTTAGTAGTTGCCATAAATGGTCTACCAAGCAATATTGTGTGCTCTCTGTCCAATGCTGGATTTTCTTGCATATCCAGAACCACAAAGTCAACAGGTATTATCAGTTTGTCTACCTGTACCAAAACATCCTCAACTATTCCCTCTGGATATTTAAGAGATCTATCTGCAAGTTGAAGGGACATAGTTGTGGGTTTTAACTCCCCTAGATTGAGCTGTAAGAATATAGAGTAGGGCATCAAATTTATACTAGCACCTAAATCAAGCATTGCTTTAGCAACCTTCCTATCCCCCATAGTTATGTTTATAATAAAACTTCCAGGGTCTTTCAACTTAGGGGGTAGTTTGTGCTGAAGTACAGCGCTAGAAATTTCTGATACTACTACTCGTTCATTCAGTTCATACCTCCTTTTCTTAGTGTTCAACTCTTTGAAAAACTTGGCATATGAGGGCACATTCATGATCACTTCTAATAATGGTAAATTGATATTTACTTTAGAGAGCATATTAAAAAGATCCTTGAATTGCTTATCTTGTTTGGATTCTTTTAACCGGTGGGGAAAAGGTACTTGCATCTGGTGTGGTTCTGTTGTCTTTTGAATTTTGGGAGTGTGAGATGACCCCCCAATGAGTTTTTCAGAAGGCTTGTTAAGTTTAACACTTGTTTCTCCTTTTTGTGAGATTAGAATATCGCCTTCTTTGTTACCTGAACTACAAGGTAGATTGTTAGAGATTTCAGGTAAACTGGTATTGACTACCTTACCACTTCGAAGGGTTCTTACATCCTTTGCTTGTTCTGGTTGACTGGGCAACTTTCCTGGTTCTTTCTTTTGCATTTGTTCAGCGAGTTTCCCAACTTTAGATTCAATCCTTTTAACCGAAGCCTCCATGGTGTTCAACCTTTGATTAGTCATCAATTGGTTGTCACGACTAACTTGAATAAAAGCATTCAAGCTATCTTCTAAGGTTGGCTTAAAAGATTGGCTTGGTGGGTAAGGGTGGTTGTTAACCGACCTTAGTGTTGGATATTGGGTGTAGGCTGGGTGATTATACGTGTTTGGATGATACCTTTGAAAAGATTGGACTTCCTCTATGGAATCGACACTAGAATCACAAGTATTTGAACAATTATGAGTACCATGCCCAATTGAACAACACACTTCACATACCTCTTGATTTGAAATTTGGTGGGTAGTGAGAAATTGCACTTGTTTAGTCAATTCAGCAAGTTGCAAGGTTATCTCATTATCAGAGCCAACTTCATTGACCCTTGCTTTCCTTCTGCCACCTCTTTTTTGGGAATTAGAACCCAATAGCTCATAAAGATTATAGGTTTCCTCTGCGGTCTTTTCTCCTACAGCACCTCCAGCAGCATTATCAACCATGTATTGACTCTGTAGTGTCAATCCATCATAAAAGAATTGGTTTTGTAGCTATAATGGAAAGCTATGATTTTGACATTGAATGAAAAGGAGTTTGAATCGTTCCCAAGCTTCATGAAAGGGCTCTTCATACATTTGAGAAAATGTTGTTATCTTTGTTCTTAGATCAACAGTTTTTTGATGGGAATAGAACCTACCCATAAAAATTTCATAGACTGCCTCCCAAGTTTTAAGAGAACCTGACTGTAGAGTAATGAACCATGACCAAGCTTTATCTTTGAGGGTGTAAGGAAAACACCTCATCCTAAGTTGATCTTCATTAATTGCATGTAGTGGAAAGGTTTGGACAATAGCATAGAATTCTCGAATGAAATGCAAATGGTCTTCATTAGGGATACCGTAAAAGGAAGGCAACAAAGAATAATGAATCTTTTTCAATTCATAATTCCTTGCAGCCTCTTGTAATTGGATGCCGGAAGTTACATTGCCAATAATTGGCATTGTATAGTCTTTCATCTTTTTCCGCCTATCTTCAGCATCTCCCATGGTTGTTTGTAGTTGAAAATGATCCTCCTCCTATTGTGTATCAACATTTTGCTCTTAAAAAACAATAGTAGATATCTCTAAGAAATATTTATAACTTGATAAAACGTAAAAGCAAAAAGGTGCAAGGAACCTAAATTTTTTTTTTAATTTTAATTTTAACGAATGGACACAATTTTTGAAACAAACGAATTTATTTCATTTGAATTTTATTACACGCAAACTAAAACAAAGGAAAATACAATAATGGGTGACCTCCCATACAAGACTAAAATTTATCGTCTTCTAGTAAGACGTTGCTTGGAGATTGCAGAATGAAAAACTCAATGTCTCCTCTTCATTGAATTCATTTGAATATCAAATTAGTCTTTGCTTTTTTGCAAATGTTCAACTAACTGTTCAACTTGAACTTCCACCTTTTTGATAGAAGCTTCCACAGAGTCCAACCGTTGATTGGTTTTAGATTGGTTATCCTTACAAACTTGAATAAAAGAATTCAAGTTGTCCTCCAGGGTTGGTTTATTGGGAATGCTTCTTGGAATAGGTGGGTGGAATTGCTGGCCTGGCTGGTTTGAGCTTTGAGTGAAAGGAGGGTTGTTTTGCCTCCAAGAGAAATTTGGATGACTTCTCCACCCAGGATTATAGGTATTTGAATTGGGGTCAAACCTTGGTCTCTGTTGATATGCTCCCAACACATTAACCTGTTCAGGTCCAGTTGTTGTTTCTCCTTGATATGGACAGGCTTCAGTACCATGTCCCATGTTGCTATACAAACCATATTGTTCATTATTGGTGTTGGTTTGTGTAGCGAGAAGGGCAACTTGCTTAGTCAGTTGAACAAGTTGTTGTTGAACTTCATTACTGGAGTCGATTTCATGAACTCCAGCTTTTCTCACTCGGGAGCTTTTCTGTTGGGAATTAGCACCCAACATCTCAAAGAGGTTATACGTCTCTGAGGCAGTCTTTTCTCCTATTGAGTGAGAAACATTTTGAACCTATCCCAAGCTTCATGGAATGGTTCTCCTTCCATCTGAGAGAAAGTAGCAATCTTTCCTCTCAACTCTGATGTTTTTTTGTGGGAATAGAATTTTCCCATGAATTTATTGTAAATGTTACCCCATGTCATCAGAGAACCTGGGGGAAGTGACATCAACCAAGCTTTGGCCTTATCCTTTAAAGTGTAGGGAAAACATCTCATTCTAAGTTGATCCTCGTTTAGAATACCGAGGGGGAATGTTTGGACCGTAGCATAGAAATCTCTCATAAAGGAAAGAGAATCTTCATTAGGTAGCCCATAAAAGGAAGGAAGCATAGAAAAATGAATATTTTTAAGGTCATAATTCCGAGCAGCCTCACCCAACTGGATAGCGGCAGTTGCCGTGCCAATCACCGGTCTTGCAAACTTCTTCATCGTGGTTTCCCTAACATGTTGGTTTTCCTCCATTTCTTTTGGTTCTAGTAAAGGATTAAGACTTGGTTCTATGTTTGGCTCAAAAACAGGTTGATGGGTGGAATCCAGTGTTGTTGACACTTGTTTAAATTTATGAATATTATTTACATATGGTGTAAGGAGGTTTCCTAAGGATCTCCTACCACGCATAGACTATTGTAAACGTAAATTTAAAACTCCTGTCAACAAAAATAAAAAATTTAGAGAAAATTTACATGGTATTTAATACAAAATACTAGACAAAACTAGTTAAACCCAAAATGTTTATTTTATTTTTATTTTTTTTTTAATTATTTTAATTTGTTTTTTAATTTTTAATTTTTTTTATATATTTTTTAATTTTTTTTATTTTTAAATAACATAATTAGTATTAACCAAGAGTGTTCCTAGGAAAGAATGGTGGTGCAACGGCTCCTTAAAAACCATTCTCCTAGCGAGAACAACGTTCCCAAGAAAGACTAGTGGCACAAAGGCTTCCAAGAACTAGTCTCCTAGACAGAACTCTCTTAGATTTTTACTTTTAATGCTATTTAGTTAATTAGGTATAAGTTCAAGTAAATTTTTAAATTTTTTTTTACTATTCATGAACGGTAATTTTATTTTACTATTCACCTATATTATTTCTTATTAACTAAAATTTTTTGAAATTTTAATTTTTTTTTACTATTTATGAACGGTAATTTTATTTTACTATTCACGCTATATTATTTCTTATTAACTTAAAATTTTTGAAATTTTAATTTTTGAAATTATTTTTTTTTACTATTCATGAACGGTAAATTTTTTTTATTCAAATTTCAAATTTCTAAATTATTTTTACTATTAAAAAAAATTATTTTTATTTAATTTTAATTTTTTTTTATTTCTTATGAAATTTGATTATTGTTAAAAAAATATCACAATTATTTACAGCACAAAAATGTTTTTAAAATTTTGATAAATAATTTAAAAACGCTATTCCTTCCCCGGCAACGGCGCCAAAAACTTGATGAGCGAAAACCAGCATCGCCGATTCTTGCCAATACTTTGGTTTTAATATTTATAAAACTCTCGCAAGTGCACGAATCATTTCGAAGAAAATGATAAGTATACTCCCAAGGTCGATCTAAGGAAGGAATGTATGTCGTTTTTAATTTATTATTCAAACTTTTAAAAACGAAATTAAATCCTAAACATCCTCATACGATAGTTTGGTTTTTGTGTTCCTAATCTAATAACATAAAATAAACATATATACAGATTAATTAAATATAATCTAATAACATAAAAATAAACATAGATACAAGATTCAATAAATATTTATCTAAAAATAAATACAAATACAGATTCAATAAATATTTATGCAAATTTTATCATTTATATTAGTGGAGTATTTATGGATATAATAACTAAATTAATTATGCTTGCTCATATTATCTAGGTTATTAAAGATATAAATTGATATTTTATTGATTATCTCTTTTTTATAAAAATACCACCTTTGGAGGGGTTAGATATTCTTTGTTAACTAAACAAATCAATTAACACCTATGGGTGGGGTTGATAACTAATTTGGTTAATTAAATTAATTCTTTTTTCTAAGAGATTGAAAATGAACCATTTAAATGCCACCTTTGGTGGGGTTAGACAATTTAAACATTATTTAAGGTGTCCAAATTAAACATAAGAATTTAATTATCCGAGTACTAATTTTCAAGTTTTAAAACCACTATTGCAAACATGTTGTCAATACATTTTCACATAATAATTCTTATAAAAAATTTTGAAATAGAGTTTCACTCTAACTACCGGGCGATTGTACCAAAAAATAAAAGAGCACTACTCTAAATAAGACCGGATAACTAAACCTTAAAATCTAATTTTCAGTTTTAAGTTTGTAATGAAAAATAATATATTTCTCTCTAACATTGTTAATATAAAATTCTTGAATAAAAACAAAATCAATTCATTTTAGAAATTTTCACCTATTTAATATTTCGCAAGCATAACAACGTTTATTATTAAATCATGTTTATAAACAGCCAGCAGAGTTAAATTTAATCACAGACAAATTAAATATAACATGTAAGAATAAAGCATAAAAATAACTGTAAAGAAAATAAAATCCTTATAGAACTTCGACGATATTCCCGTTGCTGGAAAACCTCCAAGCGGAATTTGCAATTCCATTTATTGAATCAAAAATCTAAATTATTACAAAAACATTACAAGTTCCTCTCAAAAAGAGAAGAACTCTAAAACTAAAAGAATTGAACTAAAAACTAAGAAAGAAACTAAGAAAAGCTTAGAAACTAAGAAAGAAACTAAGAAATGAGAGAAAGAAAAAAAGAGAGAAGTGCGTTTTTAAGGTGTGATTTGAATTGAAGGGAAGGGGGGTATTTATAGGTGAGGATGGAGAGAAAAAATGAGTAAAAAAATGTTAAAAAATGTAAAAACGCGTAATGGAAATGCTGAGGTCATTAATGACGTCAGCATGACGTCATGGGGGCAGCTGCACGTGAAAAATGGGGCGAAAAGGCGTTGGTTCGCGCGGAGGGGGGCTGCTGGGCGTTGCGCGCGCGCGCGGGGGGCTGTCACTGCGCACAGCTCGGCACGCGTGAACAGTGCCCGCGTGCTGGGGCGCACAGATGGGCAGGCTAGTGCGCGCGGCATGGGGCGCTGGGCTGCGCGTGCGGCTGGGCAACGGGGCGCGATTTTCGTCTTTTTGACATTTTTGACCTTTTTGACCCATTTTGTCCAATTTTTCCATGTTTGTTGACCTTTTCCCACTTATTTATTAATATATTTGTGATGTATTGCTTCAAGTATTCCTCTTTGAATCTTTAAATTGCGTTTTTACGCCGAAATACCTGAAAAACAATAAAAATACCCGTGATTCCGAAAAAGACAAATTTATATAAATATATGATAAAACATATAAATATATATATTTTTAATCAATTAATGTACATAAAATCATGGTTATTTTAGTGCTTTTTGAGCACTCATCATATCCCTAGATATGTCTTTTTGTTTTTGTAGCAGTCATGCATAAATGAGATATAAGCATATACTATCAATTTCTACTGAAATCATTTAATCTAAGCAAAAATAATAGTAAAAAATATATATGATACTCTATTAAGATGAGAAAAAATTCATACATTCAATGCTAATACCTATAGAGATCATCTAAAAATTTGAATAAATAAGAAATGTGTTTGGAGTAGAAAAAATATATATTTCACTCTGAAGAAAAGAAATTAGGCTCAAATTATATCTCACAAGGGTAGTCTCCACTAAAAAAAATTCATAAACACCGATTTTGGGTTTAATATAATTTCCACATTTTATCAAGAAATACTAGTTATGACAAAAACTAACTAATTAGCAAAAACAATTACAAAATATTTCATGATATGTTTTCAAAAATTAATCTAACATTACAAAAGACTTAACTATTTACTTAAATTTGATTTAAAGAAATGATAAATTTTTGTAATTTTTTTTAAAATAATTTTTAAATTGTTAAATCTCTTTTTTTTATTTTTTTTAATTAAGCATGGTAACTTTTCACCACCCCCAACCTAGAATTTACATTGTCCTCAATGTAACAACTGTAAATTAAAGATAAAGAGAAAAGAGAAGAAAGATTACCTATTTCTTGAGAATGTGTAAGTAGTAATGGAGAAATGCAGGTGCATTCATTATATTCATCATTAAAGTGTATACAGACAGATCGATGTTAACTTCTAACATCTCAACAAATATTTTTAGTTTTAACAATTTAAAAATTATTAAACTAGAATAAACAATAAAATTAAGTAAATAAAATAAATAACAGAAAATTACCTAAAATGATGGGTTGCCTCCCATCCAGCGCTTAGTTTAACGTCTTAGCAAGACGTAACTTGGGGATTGCCTTTTAAGTAAACTCAATGTCCCCTCATCATTGAGTCAATCAAACCTACAAGTAAGACAAGGTTGTCTACCTATACTGTTTCAAACATGCCCTATTGATTTTCAAATTTTTCTGTACCAAAAACTAGGGGCATGCTTGTGGGTTTTAGATAACCCACATCTAGGTGCAAATCAAATAATTAAGACATCAAAACACGATTGTACCTAGATCAAACAAAGAAACTAACTCTTGAGATTGTAATTAAAACTTTAAAATTTTGGAGATAGTTTCAGTATTTTTTTTAAGGTTAAAATAACATAATCAGTATTAACCAAGAGTCCTCCCAGGAAAGAATGGTGGGGCAAAGGCTCCTTAAATACCATCCTCCTAGACAAAGCAACGTTCCCAAGAAAGACTAGTGGCACAAAGGCTTCCAAGAACTAAGTTAATTATGCTTGCTCATATTATTTAGGTTATTAAAGATATGAATTGATATTTATTGATTCTCCCTTTTTTGTATGAATACCACCTTTGGTGGGGTTAGATATTCTTTGTTAACTAAACAAATCAATTAACACCTATGAGTGGGGTTGATAACTAATATGCTTAATTAAATTAATTCCTTTTTCTAAGAGATTGAAAATGAACCATTTAAATGCCACCTTTGGTGGGGTTAGACAGTTTAAACTTTATTCAAGGTGTCCAAATTAAACCTAAGAATTTAGTTATCCGAGTACTAACTTTCAAGTTTTAAAACCACTACCGAAAACATGTCGTCAATATATTTTCAGATAATAATTCTTATAAAAACTTTTGAAATAGAGCTTCGTTCTAACTACCGGGCGATTGTACCATCAAATAAAAGAGCACTACTCTAAATCAGACCGGATAACTAAACCTTAAAATCTAATTTTCAGGTTTAAGTTTGTAATGAAAAATAATATATTTCTCTCTAACATTCTTAATATAAAATCATGAATAAAAATAAAATCAATTCATTTTAGAGATTTTTACCTATTTAATATTTTGCAAGCATAACAACGTTATTATTACATCATGTTTACTAAACAACCAACACAGTTAAATTTAATCACAGACAAATTAAATATAACATGTAAGAATAACGCATAAAAAATAACTGTAAAGAAAATAAAATCCTTAAAGAACTTCGACGCTATTCCCGTTGCTCGAAAACCTCCAAGCGGAATTTGCACTTCCATTTATTGAATCAAAAAGCTAAAAAATTACAAAAACATAACTAGTTCTTCCCTTATTGGGAAGAACTCTAAAACTAAGAGAAATTAACTAAGAAAACCTAAAAACTAAGAAAACCTAAAAATCTAAGAAAAGAGAGAAAGAAAAAAGAGAGAAGTGTGTTTTGAAGGTGTTGAAGGTGTGTTTTGAAGTGAAGGGAAATGGGGTATTTATAGGTGAGGATGGAGATAAAAAATGAGTAAAAAAATGTAAAAACGCGTAATGGAAATGCTGAGGTCATTGATGACATCAGCATGACGTCATGGGCGGCTGCACTTGAAAAATGGGGCGAAAACGCGTCGGCGCGCGCGGAAGAGCTGCTGGGCGCGCAGGGGCGTGCGCGGATTGGAAGGCTGGCGCGCGCGGGTGTGGGCGCTGGGGCGTGCGGTTGGGCAGCTGGGCGCGATTTTCTCCTTTTTGACCTTTTTGACCCATTTTGTCCAATTTTTCCATGTTTGTTGACCTTTCCCCATTTATTTGTTAATATATTTTTGATGTTTTGCTTCAAGTATTTCTCTTTGAGTCTTTAAGTTACGTTTTAAAGCCAAAATACCTGAAAAACAATAAAAATACCCGTGATTCTGAAAAAGACAAATTTATATAAATATATGATAAAACATATAAATATATATATATATTTTTAATTAATTAATATGTATAAAATCATGGTTATTTTAGTGCTTTTTGAGCACTCATCACTACACTACATAAATTCATACACATTCTATCACTACACTTAGTAAGTAACGTATGATCAATTACTATTCTTGCGCGCAAGCTTTACATCAGATATCACAATCATTTTTAGAAAGAATTACATAAAATCATAAGTATTATATCACTTCTTGTAATGATTATGCAAGTTAAACTATATGTAACCATTCTTTACGAAATAGTAGCACTACAATTGATAACCTTTAAAGGTTTGTAGATGAAAATTCATCAAACAATTCAATCCCCTTTTCAAATTCCATATCAACATCCTCCCTTAAACTTAGTATCATGCCAATGATACTAAGTTTGTGTATCAAATAAAAAAATTGTGCAGTGGGAAGGGGTTTTGTAAGATTAACAACTTTTTTATCAAAAGAAGGAACATATTGATCACTTAGTTTTCTAGCCAACACCTTTTCCCTAATATAGTGATATTCAAGATCAATATGTTTAGTTTTAAGGTGTTAAGTAGGATTAGAAGTGAGAGCTACTCAACTCATGTTTTCATACCAAAGCACAAGTATATCGAGTATGGCAATCTGCATTTCGCTTAAAATTGAAGAGATTCTTGTTATCTCAACTGTTGTGGAAGTAAGGTAAAAATATTTAGCTTATATGCTTTGCCTTGAGACAGTAGCTAGCTTCTTTATAGACCATAAAATAAGGTTAGCACCCAAAAAAACACACATGCTTGTAGCTAGGTTAGAATCAATTAGTTATTTTCCATTCCATGCTTCATGAAATTCAAATTCTTTCAAATGGATGTAATGTCTACCTTTTTAAATGGATTACTAAATGAAGTAGTCTACGTTGAACAACCAGAAGGTTTTACTAACCCTTAATTTTTTGAACATGTTTATAAACTCAATAAGGCTCTTTATGTTTTGAAACAATCTCCTAGAACTTGGTATGAGAGACTTACAGCTTATGTTTTGATCATGAGATTTTTTAGGGAAGTTGATAAGACTCTTTTTATTAAAAGGACTAAAGAAGATATATTCATAGCTCAAATATATGTCGATCATATAGTGTTTGGGTCAACATCCACTTCTATTGTTTATGATTTTATGAACATGACCAATGAATTTGAAAATTCTATTATGGGTGAGCTCACATATTTTCTTGATTTGCAAATTAGATAATTAAATAATAGAATCCTTATTTCACAAACCGAGTATGCATGTAATTTAATTAAGAAATTTGGATTTGAAACAAGTAAGCATTTAAGAATCCCCATAAGTACTAGTGCCATAACTTTAGTGGATGATGAATATGATTGTGGTTGATAACTATATTTTATATAGTTATTTTTATCTATTTTATTAATTATAATTGTTATGTTCTTGATATTTTTAGTTAAGTTTAATGCAATAAATTATTATTTACTGTTAGTTTCTTAAGGAATATATATTTAATAAAATTAAATAATTTGGATCGAAAAAGGACTTAATTGTAAATAAAATGTCTGAAAATATAATTTAAATTAAAAGAGTGTTCAAATTGCAATTAAAAAAGTGTAAAAGTTAATTTAATTTAGATAAAGGGTTAATTTTTAATTAATCAAAGTTTAAAAGTTTATTTGAATTAAATTGGAGGGCTAAAATACAATGAAGAAAAGTTTATTTTTATGCGCAGAAAAAAAGTCCACGCCCATCTATTTTCCGCACGCAACGTGCATCATCAGATTAGAAAATCAACGGTAAGGATGAGCACGTGTATTTCAAATGTGACAAAATCAATTGGACGTAGGTTTTCTGGTTGCACGCTGCTCGGTACCCGTGTGGGGCCCACCTGCCATGTAGATCGGTATGTAGGGTGGGACCCATGTGTGTGCTGCGTAAACCATGTCCCATGCGACGAGGTCCACAGAAGCTTCATGCGCCCTTTCATTCCAAGGAGTAATGCAATGCCATGTGTCTCTAATATTATTTCAACAAATTAGACTCGAACATATGGCATGTGTTGGTTAAAATAGAAACACCAAAATGGCGCACGTTTCCAGCAACTTCTGCGCACCCTACATGTCTTTGAAGGTACTTCTCCTCTACGACGCATTCCTCATGCGCCCTCTCTTCATAGCGAATAAATGGCTACCACGTGTCTCATTATATCTTGTAGTGAATCAGATGACGACACGTGGCAGAATGAATTGAAACGAAAATCAGCAACGGTGTACGTTCTCCTATTTTACGTTGTTGTGTGTTTCAAAAATCTTGTCCCCTACGTGGATTTAATTATTATATTTGATATACCATTTTTTCTCCCGCGTGTAGAAAATTATATTTTATGATGTATTTTTTTTTAGAGATTTGATGTTATAAATAGGGGATTATTATGATAAATTTGGAGGTTCGTTTTTAGGTAGTTTTGAGTTTGTTTTTGAGGGTTGGAGAATTGGACTGTGGAACATGTAGAAGCCATTTTTGGCTTCAGTTGTGTTCTGCGTGTGCCAAAAATTTAGAGAGCATAAATGTTTTAATTTTCTTTGTGTTCTGTAACTGATATTCCTTAAATTCTGTAATTTTAATTTTTATTATGAACTAATTTAATTTTTCTAGGGTTGCATTTTACCTAAATTTATAAAACTTGGATTTAATTATCTTTGAAAGATTTATAATATTTATAAGTTGTTTATTCTATTTGTGCTTAATGCTTTTGATTATTGGAAAATTTATCAATTGATATGGCACTTAAATAAACTTGGAAGAGGCATTTTTGTGTATATTACTCATGGATAGAATAACATGTATATATGAAGGATAGGAATATACCTTTATTGTATGTGTGGCCATTTGAGAACTTAGAACATAATGAATCTTGGTGAATTTAATTCTCATAGGAATATAGTGAATTAATTTAGTGGGATGTGTCTATACGGAGCTGAGAAGAGATGTATGGATAAAATTAGAAGTTCTTGGTTGACAAATGTAATTTACTAAAAAAATATAAATCAAGAGAAAATAATATGATTCGAGTGGATTAATTTGGTGAAGAACTGCAATCCTAGAATTCTTTAATTTTGTCATAAAACTCTTTAGTTAACTTGTTCCAATTAACGATTGTTTTGGATAAAATTAGAGTGAAATAATTTTATTACTTAACAAATTATAGTAACAAATCTCTGTGGGAATAATACTTTACTTATTAAATTTTATTACTTGTGGCCATGTATACTTGCACGATTTTATGTTCTCCAAAAGAGACAACAGTGGTCTATGGCTTTGAACAAGATAAAATTCCACTTTACTATGATAACACTAGTGCTATACATATAAATAAAAATCTTGATCTACATTCTCGAACAAAACATATAGATATTAGACATTATTCTAGTAGGGAACTAGTAGAAGATAAAGCTTTATCGCTTGAGTTTGTATCTACTAAAAGGCAATGAACTAATTTATTCACTAAGGCACTAGATACCCAAAGACTTGAATCTCTTAGAAGTACCTTAGGAAGTTTTAATATTGATTAATTTCCTTAGTATTTTTTCATTATATTTTAGAATATACAAAAGAAAAAGGGGAAGGAAAGTAGACTTACTTTAACTTAACATGAACATTACATAATATTTACACATTATTTTGACTATGGATTATGTAAATGGATATATTTCTAGTGAGTGTGAGTAGGTTCTTTTGATTGTTGTCAACAAGAACCTACTCACATTCACTGAACCTATAGTTATGTCATATTAGAAGTTTATAATTAATTATGTGAGATTTTAGGGCATAAGATAAACTTAACTATGAAAATTATGGATGAACACTAACTTCCACTATATAAAATACTTTTATACAGAGACACCTTGTTTCGAGAGGACTACCTACTGTGATGTGTGAAATTTATAACAGTGAGAATAGAAGGATACCTCACAACTAGTGTGAAACTGATCATGTTAGGAATATTAGCTCATGCATATTTTCTTTGTTAAAGAAAAAGAATAAGATAAAGGAAATAGCTATAATGAATAAAAAATAATTGAATGCACAAAAAGAAAGAGCCACAAATGGTTATGTAAAAAGAAAAATAAATAATCATTCTCTCATACAAAATAAAAAATAAAAATAGTATGATAATAATTGAGAGAGGATACAAAAATTTAAAAGTCTCTATTAGTAAGAATATTTTTTATTAATGTGTAAATTTAACTAATATTTTTGAATGATTGGTGATACTTTTCTCTCTTTTTAGAACTAATCATATATGGACTAATTGACATACTCTCATAATTCAATATTTATCTCACTTTAGGTGACTATCATTAAGACACTATATGTGTTAATATGTTTGTATGTCAAGTTTACATATATTTATTTATTTTAATGGATAATCATACAAATCAATTTTTGTATTTAATTCATTTAAATTATCAAACATTTATAGTTGTGTTAGATCACTTAACAAGCCTATAATATTTGTGACATTGTGCTTTAAACTTATTGTTCTAGGATTGCTAGTTGATTTTGATTTATCTAATTTGTCAAATCATCTAGTTAGATTTGTTCATTATTAAATCTTCTCTAGGAAACACATTTTCACTTATTTCTTTGTGTTAACTCATTAGGTGCTAATTGTAGAGGTTCGATTAACTTATGTGACTCGAGTTCATCAAAATGTCTGTCGGGATTCGAATACCTTTCTTAAAGAGACTATGATCAATGTAGTGGCTTGTATATAGATTACTTGGGGGCATTACTTTGATGGGTTGTTTGAGTCCTACCCTTGTAATTGGACCTCATTTTTTATAGTGGGTAGTTAGATGGACCAGTGATTTTCCCCTTAGGTCATTGGTGTAGCCTAGGTTGTTTCCACCTAAAAATCTCGTGTGTTAATATTTATATTTTTGCAATACTTTATTTACATGCAATTGCATGATTGGCCATTCTGTAAAATTTTAATTTGTCATACATTTGCTGATCTTCTATTCATTTTCCCTCTAGTTGATTAGGTTCGTAACTAAAAAAGAAACTTTTCTAATACCAACTAAAACCATTGGAATATAAAATTGGTGAGAGACTCCAAAAATCTACATGCACTTATTCAAGGACAATTGCACTTTTATTCATTAATGAAGTAAATGGTAGTCTATGACACTTTCCCATTTGATTAGATGAACACTCAAATCTTTGATTGCAAAGTACATTTTAAAACTTTCCAAGATTGCTAAGAACTATTTTAACGATCTTGGAATGAGTATGTCCTAATCATTTGTGGCACAAATCAAAAACATGATGAAGTTTATCATTACTTACTATACAAGATTTTGAATTCAAAGAAGAAGTCATTCGTTACATGAATTTGAGTTGCATAAGTTTGTTTGACTAGGTTGTGATACTAAGTTATGTTGTTGAGAGAAATGTTCAAAGTGTATAATCCATTATTTAGTTTTCCTTCAAAAAGAATTAGCCCCATTGTTTTTTCCTTCACACAACAATATTCAGGATGAAATTTCAAGAAAATAGAGTTGTCTTTAGTGAATTGAGAAACACTTTAGAAGTTTCTTTGTTATGTTAGGAACATGTAGTATATTATTCAAAAGAAGGTTTCTATTAGAACTTTTAAAATTGAGAAGGAGCTCATACCAATGTTTGAAATTTGCGAGGCAAAACCATTTCCTACTAGAAGTTGTTGCTACTAAGTATTGGCCACAATGGTTGTAGCTAAGTTGGCTACATTAGAGGTTACATGGTGAGAGGCTCCTCAGTCTCGATACTAAGCAGGATCACTAAAAACCAGGGATTTTGTGCATGAAACTGAATTGTTAAATTTACATTAGCATATTATGTATAATTTGGGTATTGAACATTAGGCACGGTTAGCTATTAATTAGAAGAGCAAGATCGTGGGCAAACTGAATTTTGTATAAGGATTGTGGAATTTATTTGATAAAGGAGTTGATTAAAGCTTGATGTTTATAAAATAGAACTTGTGTGTTGTGCTATGTTAATTGAAAGGTTGGTGAGATGAATTTTTGAGAAAAAGAATATTTTGGAGGAAGTTGATTGAAAGGTTGAGATGTATTTTGAGAAAACTGTTTAGGAGGATTGAAAATTCTTGTTGAGAATAAGTTTGCTGAGGGTAAGATTGTAACGGTTGATTAAATGAAATTTTGGTGTATTAAAAGATTTATTCAAAGGAGCTTGTTCTCTTTGGTCGGTAACAATAGCAAATGATTGATTAAATCTGTGCCAACATGATCCAAAGAAGTGCCCAATTCTTCCACAAATCTGGCATTGTGGCTTTGAACCATTGTTGAAACCACTACCTTTATTTCTATTTCTGTAAGGATTGAAGGGCTAATTATAAAATAACCTTTATTACTTCATGGATTGTTGAAAATAAGAACCAATTCCATTCATAATAGATTAATTTATTTCATTCATGAGAGAATTTTGATTATATTAAAAAGAATTGAAAACAATGTTTCCATTATAGCCAATACTTGCATAATTGAGAGAAGGAAGGTTTACTTGGCATACTTCATTTGAAATACTCAAAATTTGATTAACATTAGTACTTGTTGTAGGTAGCAAATGTTCTTCAACATTTCTTTTTTCTGACTTCCCTTCTTAAGCAAGAAGCATGTGAATCAATTCTTGAACACTAACTACACCGTCTTGCATAGTTGCTACAACTGAATCATAATCACCATTCAAGCCATTTAAAATGGCAAGTATTTAATCCTCTTCACTAATTATGAAATACTAGCTTATCCCAATTATGAAGAAAACATTGAATTGTTTTGAATATAATCACTAATTGACACACTCCCTTTTCTTGATGGAATTTAGTTTAGCCTTGTATTACATAAACTTGGCTCTCGACTGTGAAACAAAATAGTTTCAAGAATAGTCCAAATCTGGTAGCTAGTCTCACAATCAAATACTTTATTGATAAAGTATTGAATCATGGAACTAATTAACCAAGAAGCAATCATCTAATCTTGTCTTACCCAATATCTAAAATTTTCATTGTAAGTTTCATCTTTGTTGATCTTAATAGGACATAATAATCAATATACAAATCCTTTAATTTTGTAACTTGTAAGAACTCTTATCATCTACTTTCTACATCCAAGGATAGCTATCTTTATTGAACTTGATAGATTATATATGATTATGAAAAGTGATCAAATTCTTTTCCTATTTTGTAGCTCTTAGGTTTCTTTGCATTTATTCAATTGGATTTCTGAAATTGTTTTCCTTCTTCTTCCTGTAAAGATTGCAATGCTTTGAACCATAAAGACTTTAAAGAAACTAAACAATCATTATTCTAGCAAATAGAATGAGAAGAGAAAGAGCCTTCAATAAATAATACTTGTATTGATTTTTCTTAGAAAACATAAACTGTGAAATTTAGAGGGAAAAAGTTTCCACCCTAAATACAATTCTTTACACCTAGCCTCAACTTAAGTAGTATTTAGTTAGTTTTTTGTTAGCTACAACAAACCAATGCTATAGTCACCTATACCATGCGTGATAGTAAGTCACAAACCTATGATCACTTACTATACTTGCGTGCAACCTTTATAACATAAATCACAACTATTAACATAAAGTATTACATAAAATCATAGACATTATATTACTACACTACATACAATCATCGATGTTCTATCAGTACACTTAGTAAGTAACCAATGATCACTTACTATTCTTACCTACAAGCTTTACATTGATATCAAAATCATTTTTAGCAAGCATTAGATGAAGTTATAGGTATTCTATCATTTCAGGTAGTGAGTATCTAGATTGTGATAATATGATTTTAGTAATTTATTATACTTGTGTAATATTAATGTAGGTTAATATTTTTAATAATTATAAAACATATATTATTTTTTATTTAAGAATTTTAAAAATTTATTCTTGATCATAATAGATTTAAAATATGAAAATTGGGTTTTAGAAACATGAATATAGATATAATTTAGAATAATATTCTATTTCAAACATTTTTATAAGAATTATTATTCAAATATATATTAAGAATGCAATTCTCATAACAAATTCAAAAATCTAAAACATAGGTCTATGTTAGTATTGGCGATATTCGTCAAACATAATATTTAATTTTAATTTTAGTTTCTAGGTGTGTCTTAAAAAAATATTTAAAGCCATAGAAACTATCACGCATCAACAATAAGATATTATGTATATTTCTATTTCTGTGCACATTAGATTGCATATTAGACATAATAGGAAAAATATGAATTTGAGCGAGTCAATCAATCAAGTGTAAACTCGATCGATTGAGTAATAAACCTAACTTATCTGATTTTAATATAAGACAAGATATATCAAGGAATATAATCGATCGATCCACTCTTTTTTAAATATTGGTAAACATATTTCAGATCAATCAAGTGTACGTTAGATCGATCAAGAAATTGAGTAGATTATCGATCAACCAACTTTTAGTTTTTTAAAACATATTTATAATACAAATTGGATTGTTTTTACAACATTTTCCTTATTTCTTAAACACATTTGAATTGATTTTATGGAAAATATGGTAATTCCACTTTAACATAATGTGTTTCAAAATATTCTTTAAATAAAAACCTAAGCACACATTTGTAACCAACCACATAAGAGCCATTGTACTTTTTCTCTTCATCTTTTATTCTCTCTCTTATTTTGCTAAAACAAATTCAAACATTTATGCTTGTGTTTGATGGATTAACAAGCCTATGATAGTAATTGTATTATTATACTTTTAACTCATTATTCTAGAGTATCTAGATGTTTTCATTTTAACTAATATATTGTTTAAATCAACTATTTAGGTTTCTTCATTATTGATTCTACTCTAGGACACAAACTTATGTTTATGTACTAACTTTTTAAATGACAGTAGTATGGGTTTTATGTTCATGAGACTCGAGTTTGTTAGAACATTGGCCTAGATCCGAACACCTATCTTGTAGAGATTATGATTAAATAAGTGGCTTGTAAGTAGGTTACTTAGAGGCATTACCTGGGTGGGTAGTTTGAGTCCTAGCCTTGTAACTGGATACTTATTTTTCATAATGGATAGTTAATTAGGTGATTTGATGGACTAGTGATTTTCTTCTTAGGTCATTGGTGTGGAATAGGTTGTTTCCACCTAAAAATCTCATTTGTTGATATTTCTATTTCCACATTACTTTATGTACGCGTGGTTGATTTTTTAGTTGCTTACGAAATTTTAATTTACCATACTTCTATTGGCTAAATATTTAGATCTATTTCTAAATGAAATTTCAATTTGTATTATAGCATGTCACTGGATACACTTTGTGTGCCTTAGGCCTTGTTATGGATCATTTAAGAGAGAGTTGATCTACAACTTATGTACCCAACTTTGATGGTTCTTATTACCCATATTGAATGGCTTGTATAAGAGCCTTTCTACGATCTATAAATGAGAGTGTCTAGAATTCCATCCTTTATGTTTGGGAACCACCTATAGTTACCCAAGATAATGTTATCACATTTTAGCATAGGACAAAACAGACTGTTGAAGATAGAACTGGTAGTAATTGGAACCTAAATAGTGTTAATGCCATATCTAGTGTTGTATATGTTCATGAATTTTTTCATATTTCTCATGTTGATACTACTAATAATGCTTAGGATATTTTAGTGATTGCCCACGAGGGAACCTCATAGGTTAAAATAAAAAAAACATCACATGCTTGGTAATCAATTTGAAAATATTATGATGAAAGAGGACGATAATTTTCTGAATTCTATACTATATTATGTGATATTAATATCACCTCTGCCAATCTTGGAAAGAAAAACGATGACTTCAGAATAGCTCAAAAGATTCTTTGCTCACTACAAGGTTGATTCTATGCAAAGGTCACTACAACTAATGAAAGCAAGGGCATAGACAACTTCAATATAGAAGAATTTATAGGATCACTTTAAACCTATGAGATGAGCTTTCAAATACATCCAAAGAATAAGGATGTTTCTTTCATATCTGCTATCACAGAAGAATGTGACAACAAAGATATAGAACTAGCACTTTTGACTAGAAGACTAAACATGATCTTCAACAGAAAGAATCCTCAAAATAAAGCTTAACCAAACCATTAAAACACTAAAAATAAGAGAGAAATCAAACCTATAACTTCTAATGGTAAGAAACCTAAACCCACTGGATCTCAATGTTTTAAATGTATGGCTTTTGCTCATTTTTAGTATATTTTGAAAATAAAAGTAACATCATTGGAAGAGCTTTCAACACCACATTCATTGACTTTGAAAGTAACCATGATAATTCAATTGAACTAGAAAATAGTGACACAAAATTTCTAGCATTTGCTACAAAACCTTATGGATGCTCCAGTAATTTTGATATTGATTCAAACAACAAGGAAAATGACATTGAATTTTTACTTAAACATTTTAATGTCACTTGTATTAGAGAGTTCATAATATGCAAAAGAGATAAAGAAAAGTTTCTTGCAGAAGTAACTAAACTTAATGAAAAACTTAAATTGCTTGAAGCAACCTCATTACTACTTAAATAAGATAATATTAATCTATCAATATTCTAATGCTTTAAGTTCAAGTATTGCAGGTTAAGAAAAATAAAAGAAAATTATGGTGTAGGAACTTGAATAATCAAAGGAAGCAATAAGGAGGTTAACAATTGGGGCTAAAACTGGAACAAAGTTCAAAAGAGAGGGATAAGATATATACAAAAGCACACTATTCCATATTTATCAAAACCAATTAAAATTTTCAAACCTTAAAACATGTCCTCCTCACCGGATACAGCGAGTGAATTGCATTAACCTTTTTAGAGATAGGGGTAGGGGAGCGGCTTTCTTGTGGTAGTGATGAACGAAAACTGGCATCGTTGATTCTGCCAATACTTTGGTTTTATATTTATAAAACTCTCGCAAGTGCACGAATCATTTCGTAAAAAATGATAAGTATACTCCCAAGGTCAATTTAAGTAAGGAATATATGTGGTTTTTAATTTATTATTCAAACTTTTAAAAACGAAATTAAATCCTAAACATCCTGTCACGATAGTTTGGTTTTTGTGTTTCTAATCTAATAACATAAAAATAAACATACATACAGATTCAATAAATATTTATGCAAATTTTATCATTTCTAATAGTGGAGTATTTATGGATATAATAACTAAGTTAATTATGCTTGCTCATATTATCTAGGTTATTAAAGATATAAATTGATATTTATTGATTCTCTCCTTTTTATATGAATACCACCTTTGGTGGGGTTAGATATTCTTTGTTAACTAAACAAATCAATTAGCACCTATAGGTGGGGTTGATAACTAATTTGTTTAATTAAATTAATTCCTTTTTCTAAGAGATTGAAAATGAACCATTTAAATGCTACCTTTGGTGGGGTTAGACAGTTTAAACTTTATTCAAAGTGTCCAGATTAAACCTAAGAATTTAATTATCCGAGTACTAACTTTCAAGTTTTAAAACCACTACTGAAAACATGTTGTCAATACGTTTTCACATAATAATTCTTATAAAAAATTTTGAAATAGAGCTTCACTCTAACTATCGGGCAATACCAACAAATAAAAGAGCACTACTCTAAATTAGACCAGATAACTAAACCTTAAAATCTAATTTTCAGATTTAAGTTTGTAATGAAAAATAATATATTTCTCTTTAACATTCTTAATATAAAATCTTGGATAAAAATAAAATCAATTCATTTTAGAGATTTTTACCTATTTAATATTTCGCAAGCACAATAAAGTTATTATTCTATCATGTTTATAACCAGCCAGCAAAGTTAAATTTAATCACAGACAAATTAAATATAACATGTAAGAATAAAGCATAAAAAAATAACTGTAAAGAAAATAAAATCCTTATAATACTTTGTTGCTATTCCCGTTGCTAGAAAACCTCCAAACGGAATTTGCACTCCCATTTATTAAATCGAAAAGAAAATAAATTACAAAAACATAAATAGTTCTTCTCAAAAAGAGAAGAACTCTAAAAGTAAGAGAAACTAACTAAGAAAAGCTAAAAATTAAGAAAAAACTAAGAAAAGCTCAAAAACTAAGAAATGAGAGAAAGAAAGATAAGAGAAGATGTGTTTTGAGGTGTTTTTCGTTGTGAAGAGAATGGGGGTATTTATAGGTGAGGATGGGAAGAAAAAGTGGGTGAAAAAATGACAAAATATGGTGGAAACGCAGAGTAGTGAATGATGATGTAATTTGATGACGTTAGTATGACGTGGGAGGGGGCTGCGCGCACAGATGGGTAGCGGTCTGCGCAGTTGGGTGCATATTGGGTGCAGGCACGCGCGTTGCTGGGCGCGGCTGGGGCGCGTAGTGTGCGCTGGGCGGCACGGCTCGGCGGTGCGTTTTCCTTCTTTTTGACATTTTTGACCTTTTCGACTCATTTTGTCCAATTTTTCCATTTTATTGACTTTTCCTCATTTATTTTATGAATATATTTGTGATGTATTTCCTCCAGTATTTCTCTTTGAGTCTTTAAGTTACATTTTGAAGCGAAAATACCTGAAAAACAATAAAAATACCCGTGATTCTAAAAAGACAAATATATATAAATATATGATAAAATCATATAAATATATATATTTTTAATCAATTAATGTGTATAAAATAATGGTAATTTTAGTGCGTTTTAAGCACTCATCACAACCCCCAACGAGCTTCTTGCTAGTCCCTTAGCAAGAGAAGTGATAAAAACTAAACATTAAACTATCCTAAATCACTTCCGTGGATTGACACGGTTGCATTTAGCCTATGCAACAAGCCTTTAAACCCCTAGGTTGCCCTAGTGCACGAGTTTGAGTCTCATGAGAGTTTTCAGTGATGATACCCATAAACATTGAACTAAATGTAAAAATTAAAAGAAATAATAAAAACAATCATTTTCATATTTCATATAAAAAATGTTTCAATTTAATTTCACCCAAACTCATTAAGAAAGAATTTCAAGATATATATGCCTTTTACAAATGAAGAAAGTGCAATGACTTTTTAGGGAATCACTTCCTATATCTTTCTTTTGTAATTAGGTTTTACTCACAACTTTGTAGGCAATATGGGTCATAGTATGTAGATTATACTATATATTCTTTATCTCTCTATTTTTTTCTGAAGATATTTCTCAATATATATATTTTAGAGAGTCAACCCATGTACAGATTGTACATTTTTTAGGATTTTGGTGAGTGGTTAATTTTGTGGCTTTTCTATTTGATCTTGGTTTAGGTAACCCTAGATATGTCTTTTTTTGTAGCAGTCATGCATGAATGAGATATAAGCATATACTATCAATTTCTACTCAAATCATTTAATCTAAGCAAAAATAATAATAAAAAATATACGATACTCTATTAAGATGAGAAAAAATTCATACATTCAATGCTAATACCTATAGAGATCATCTAATCAATTGAAGAAATAAGAAATATGTTTGGAGTAGAAAAAATATATATTTTACTCTGAGTAAAGGAAATTAAGCTCAGAAAGTGTATACAGACAGATCGTTGTGAACTTCTAACATCTCAACAAATATTTTTAGTTTTAACAATTTTAAAATTATTCACATATAATTAAACTAAAATAAACAATAAAATTAATTAAATAAAACAAATAATATAAAATTACCTAAAATGATGGGTTTCCTCTCATCTAGCGCTTAGTTTAACGTCTTAGTAAGACGTAAATTTATGGTCCTAAGGGTTACTCAGCCAAATGTAATCCATATCAGCAATGTTGTTTGGTTATTCTAAATGAGGCTTCACACGATGCCCATTAACTTTGAATGTTTTTTTGTGTCTTGGAGTCTAATAGTTCTACTACACCATGTTCAAATACCTGAAATATTTTGAATGGTCCATCACATCTTGATCTCAGCTTTCTAGAAACAATCTCAAACGAGAGTTAAATAAAAGAACTTTCATTCTAGGGTGAAGAGTCTTAGGAACTAGCCTCTTGTCATGATAACTCTTAGTACTCTCTTTGTATAATTTGGCATTCTCAAAGGCTTCATTCCTAATTTCTTCCAACTCATTAAGATGGAGTAACCATTTTTCTCCTACTTTATCTAAATCCATGTTTAACTCTTTAATTGCCCAGTAAGCCTTGCGTTCAAGTTCAACTGGAAGGTGGCACGTTTTCCCAAAGATTAATCGGTAAGGGCTCATCCCAATAGGTGTTTTGTAAGCGGTACGGTATGCCCATAAGGAATCATTTAAGTTAAATTCCCAATCCTTCCTTGAAGGACGCACAGTGCGTACCAATATTCCCTTAATTTGCCTATTACTTACTTCCACTAAACCAGAAGTTTGAGGATGATATGGAGTAGCTATTTTATGTGTGATATTGTACTTGTTTAGTACCCTATCAAGGATCTTGTTACAAAAGTGGCTACCTCCATCACTTATTATAGCTCTAGGCGTTCCGAACCTACTGAATATTAAATCCTTCAAGAATTTAACAACAACATTAGCATCATTGGTTTTAGTAAGGATAGCTTCTACCCACTTGGATACATAATCCAAAGCAACCAAAATATATTGAAAACCATTGGATGAGGGAAAAGGACCCATAAAGTCAATATCTCATTCATCAAAGAGTTCAACAACTAAATTAGATGTCAAAGGAATTTCATCTCTTTTGCTTATGTTTCCTGTTCTTTGACATCTATCACATTGTGCACAAAACATATGAGCATCTTTAAAAAGAGTGGGCCAAAAGAATCCAGACTGTAATACCTTACAGGCTGTCTTTTAACCATGAAAATGGCCCCCACAATGAAGTTCTTGACAAAAAGTTAAAATGCTCTTATGTTCTTCTTCAAGTACACATCTCTGGATGACTTGATCTTGACCAATCTTGTATAAATAAGGGTCATCCCAGAAATAGTCCTTAAATGTTTTAAAAAACCTTTTCTTGTCCTGATATGAAATGTTAGGTTGCAAAACACCAGTGGCAAGATAGTTTACAATATCAGCATACCATGGGTTCAGACCTATTGAAAATAACTGTTCATCAGGAAAGGTTTCAACTATTTATTCATTACTCTCATCTTTATGATTGCATGTAGTGGAAAGGTTTGGACAATATAATAGAATTCTCGAATGAAATGCAAAGGGTCTTCATTAGGGACACCGTAAAAGGAAGCCAACAAAGAATAATGAATCTTTTTCAATTCATAATTCCTTGTAGCCTCTTGTAATTGTATGCCGGAAGTTACATTGCCAATGATTGGCATTGTATAGTCTTTCATCATTTTCCACCTATCTTCAGCATCTCCCATGGTTATTTGTAGTTGAAATTGAACCTCCTCCTATTGTGTATCAACATTTATCTCTTAAAAAAGTAGTAGATATCTCTAAGAAAGATTTTTTTATTATTATTATTAGAATAAAAAAATTAAGTAAAGAATTTTTTTGTTGTTGCTAAATTTAAAGAATGGACACAATTTTTGAAACAAACGAATTTATTTCATTTGAATTTTATTACACACAAAATAAAACTAAAACAAAGGAAAATATAATAATGGGTGACCTCCCACGTAGGACTAAAATTTATCATCTTCTAGTAAAATGTTGCTTGGAGAATGCAAAATGAAAAACTCAATGTCTCCTCTTCATTGAATTTATTTTACCCCATTTGACCATCAACTAACTTTTCTACTTGAACTTCCACCTTTTTGATAGAAGCTTCCACAGAGTCCAACCGTTGATTGGTTTTAGATTGGTTATCTCTACAAACTTGAATAAAAGAATTCAAGTTGTCCTCCAGGGTTGATTTATTGGGAATGCTTCTTGGAATAGGCGGGTGAAATTGCTGGCCTAGCTGATTTGAGCTTTGAGCGAAGGGAGGGTTGTGTTGCCTCTAGGAGAAGTTTGGATGATTTCTCCACCCAGGATTATAGGTATTTGAATTGGGGTTGAACCTTGGTCTCTATTCATATGCTCCCAATACATTAACCTGTTTAGATCTAGCTGTTGTTTCTCCTTGATATAGACATGCTTTAGTACCATGTCCTATGTTGTTATACAAACCATACTGTTCATTATTGGTGTTGGTTTGTGTATTGAGAAGGGAAACTTGCTTGGTCAGTTGAACAAGTTGTTGTTGAACTTCATTGCTGGAATCGATTTCATGAACTCCAGCTTTTCTCACTTGTGAACTTTTTTGTTGGGAATTAGCACCCAACATCTCAAAGAGGTTGTACGTCTCTGAGGTAGTCTTTTCTCCCATTTCCCCTCCTACAGCGTTGTCAACAGTGAACTGACATTGTTGTGTAAGTCCATAGTAAAAGAATTGGTTCTGTAACTACAGGGGAAAGCTATGATGGGGACATTGAGTGAGAAACATTTTGAACCTATCCCAAGCTTCATGGAATGGTTCACCTTCCATCTGAGAGAAAGTAGTAATCTTTCCTCTCAACTCTAATGTTTTTTGGTGGGAATAGAATTTTTTGATGAATGTATTATAAATGTTCTCCCATGTCATCAGAGAACCTGAGGGAAGTGACATTAACTAAGCTTTGGCCTTATCCTTTAAGGTGTATGTGAAACATCTCATTCGAAGTTGATCCTCATTTAGAATACCGAGGGGGAAGGTTTGGACCATAGAAGTCTCTAAAGAAGGAAAGAGAATCTTCATTAGGCAGCCCATAAAAGGAAGGAAGCATAGAAAAAGGAATATTTTTTAGATCATAATTCCGAGCAGCCTTACCCAGCTGGATAGTGGCAGTTGTCATGACAATCACCGGTCTTGCAAATTCCTTCATGGTGGTTTCCCTATCATGTTGGTTTTCTTCCATTTCTTTCGGCTCCAGTAAAGGATTTAGGCTTGGTTCTATGTTTGGCTCAAAAACAGGTTGATGGTTGGAATCCAGTCTTGTTGACACTTGTTTAAATTTATGAATATTATTTACATATGTTGTAAGGGGGTTTCCTAAGGATCTCCTACCACGCATAGACTATTGAAAACGTAAATTTAAAACTCATGTCAACAAAATAATAACCACACAAAAATTTAGAGAACATTTACATGGTATTTAATACAAAACACCAAACAAAACTAGGTAAACCCTAAGTCAAATTTATTTTTTTACTAGAGGTTTTTTTATTTTTTTTATTTTTAATTTTTTTTAAATAAAATAAAATAATCAGTATTAACCAAGAATGCTCCTAGGAAAGAATGGTGGTGCAAAGGCTGCTTAAAAACCATCCTCCTAGATAGAACAACGTTCCTAGGAAAGACTAGTGGCACAAAGACTTCCAAAAACTAGTCTCCTAGACAAAACTCACTTAGATCTTTACTTTTCATGCTATTAAGTTAATTAAGTTAAGTTAAGTAAAAATTTAAGTTAATTAAGTTAATAAAAATTTATGTTATATAAGTTAATCAAAATCTAAGTTAATTAAGTTTAAAAAAACTAAGGTGATTAAGTAAAACGAAAATTAAATTAGTAAAAACCTAAGTTAATTAAGTTAAACAAAAATTAAGATAAAAAACAACCTAAGTTACTATTCACACTATAATTTTTATTTATTTGTTTGTTTAACTTAAAATTTTTAAAATTTAAATTTTTTTAGATAAAAAAATCACAATTATTTACAACACAAAATGTTTTTAAAGTTTTGATAAATAATTTAAAAATGCTATTCCTTCTCGGGCAACAGCGCCAAAAACTTAATAAACGAAAACCGGCATCACCGATTTTGCCAATACTTTGGTTTTATATTTATCAAACTCTCGCAAGTGCACGAATCATTTTGTAGAAAATGATAAGTATACTCCCAAGGTCGATCTATGGAAGGAGTATATGTGGTTTTTAATTTATTATTCAAACTTTTAAAAAACGAAATTAATCTTAAACATCCTGTCACGATATTTTGGTTTTTGTGTTTCTAATCTAATAACATAAAAATAAACATAGATACAGATTCAATAAACATTTATGCAAATTTTATCATTTCTAATAGTGGAGTATTTATGGATATAATAACTAAGTTAATTATGCTTGCTCATATTGTCTAGGTTATTAAAGATATAAATTGATATAAATTAGTTCTGCAACTTCAAGGGAAAGCTGTGATTAAGTTAATTAAGTTTAATTAAGTAAAATTTAAGTTAATAAAAATGTATGGTATACAAGTTAATGAAAATTTAAGTTAATTAAGTTAAAAAAAACTAAGATAAAACATAGTTAAAGGAGAAAAAAAAATTAAAAATTAAACAAAAAATAATAATAAAATAAAAATAAAATAAAAATTGAATTTTGTTTTAATTTTTTTAATTTTTTAATTTTTTAATTTTTTAATTTTTTAATTTTTTAATTTTTTAATTTTTTAATTTTTTAATTTTTTAATTTTTTAATTTTTTAATTTTTTAATTTTTTAATTTTTTAATTTTTTAAGAAAATAATAAAAAATAAATTATTTTATTTTATTTTATTTATTTTAAATTTATTTAAGTTTTTTTTTAATTTTAATTTTTTTAATTTATTTTTTATTCAAATTTCAAATTGCAAAATTATTTTACTATTAACGCTATAATAATAATAATAGTAATTATTATTATTATTTTAAATTTTAAATTATTAATTTTTTATTTGTTTATGAACGTTAAATTTATTATTATTATTTTAATTATTTCCAATTTTTAAATTTTTTTTACTATTCACGAAATAATAATAATTATTATTATATTTAATTTAATTTTTTTTATTTCTTATGAAATTTGAAATTTGATTATTTTTTATTGTTATTTTTTATTAGCTATTTTTTTTTTGTTTTTTTAATCAAAATAAAAAAGCACAATTATTAAAAACACAAAATGTTTTTAAAATTTTAATAAATAATTTAAAACGCTATTCCTTCCCTCGCAACGGCACCAAAAACTTGATGAATAGAACTGGCATCGCCGATCCTACCAATACTTTGGTTTTATATTTATAAAACTCTCTCAAATACACGAATCATTTCATAGAAAATGATAAGTATACTCCCAAGGTCGATCTATGGAAGGAATATATATGGTTTTTAATTTATTATTCAAACTTTTAAAAAACGAAATTAAATCTTAAACATCCTATCACGATATTTTGGTTTTTGTGTTTTTAATCTAATAACATAAAAATAAACATAGATAAAGATTTAATAAACATTTATGCAAATTTTATCATTTATAATAGTGGAGTATTTATGGATATAATAACTAAGTTAATTATGCTTGCTCATATTATTTAGGTTATTAAAGATATAAATTGATATTTATTGATTCTCTCTTTTTTATATGAATACCACTTTTGGTGGGGTTAGATATTCTTTGTTAACTAAACAAATCAATTAACATCTATGGGTGGGGTTGATAACTAATTTGATCAATTAAATTAATTCCTTTTTCTAAGAGATTGAAAATGAACCATTTAAATGCCACCTTTTGGTGGGGTTAGATAGTTTAAACTTTATTCAATGTGTCCAAATTAAACCTAAGAATTTAAATATCTGAGTACTAACTTTTAAGTTTTAAAACTACTATTGAAAATATATTGTCAATACATTTTCAGATAATAATTCTTATAAAAAAACTTTTGAAATGGAGAAAATATGGAGTAGTGAATGATGTCGTCATACTGATGATGTTATGCTGGTGTGGTCGCAGTAGCACGCGCAGATGGGCAGCGGCGTGCGCAAATGGGGCACAGATGGGAGTAGGCTGGGTGGAGGCGCACGCAGATGGGAGTAGGCGCACGCGGATGGGAGCAGGGGCATGCGCAGGACTGGAGAACAACGCACACTTTACTGGGCATGCTGCGTGCGACTGGATGGTTGGGCGGCATGATTTCCTCCTTTTTGACATTTTTGACCTTTTTGACCCATTTTGTCCAATTTTTCCATATTTGTTGACTTTTCCTCATTTATTTTATGAATATATTTGTGGCCTCCAGTATTCCTCTTTGAATCTTAAAGTTACGTTTTAAGCGAAAATACCTAAAAAACAATAAAAATACCTGTTATTCCAAAAAGACAAATATATATAAATATATGATAAAATCATATACATATATATATATATATATATATATATATATAATCAATTAATGTGCATAAAATCATTGTAATTTTAGTGCTTTTTGAGCACTCATCAAGTTCATATGTTTCATATCAAGCATACATGCATTTAGTTTCCATATATTTATCAATTTCTACTCAAATCATAATTAAAAACAACATAAAATTTTAAAAAATTCCTAAAAATTTAAAATGCATAATAAAAGAAAAATTCCTAGAGAATGAAGTTCCCTCCCGTAGTCATGGCACACCACATTTGTGGCTGAAATTGCTCAATCTTATTGCACCATTGATTTCCACATTTAATCACATACAAAACATAAACAATGAAAATATAAGCAAAATAACGTTGGGTTGCCTCCCAACCAATGTCACGTTTAATGTCCTTGACTAGACGATCATATCAAGTAGCACCAACTGTAGCAATTCCCATAATGAACTAACACTATTGTGTTAAAGCATCATAGAAAAATTTGTTATGCACTTGTAGTGGGAAATGGTGATGTAGGTACTAAATGAGAAATAACTTGAACCTGTCCCAAGCCACATGGAGTGACTCTCTTTCAATATGAGAAAATGCAGCAGTTTAAGTTCTCAAATTGGAAGTCTTTTAATGGTAATTGAATATTTTAATGAACCTATTATAAAGTCCCTCCTAAGTTATTGGAGAGCTCGGTGGAATATTCATAAACCACGCCTTTGTCCTGTCTTTGAGTCTCTACATGAAACACCTTATTTTTAGTTAGTCCTCATTAAGCCTTTGCAAATAAAATATATGTACAATTACATAGAAATCCCTAATAAAAGTCAAAGGATCTTCATTAGAAATACCATATAATGATGGAAATATGGAATAATGAATATTTTTAAGCTCATAATTCCTTGTTGCCACCTCCAACTGAATGGAAGAAGTAGTAGTGCCAATGATTGGCCTTGCATACTCCTTCATAGAAATCCCCCTTAGTTAAGTGTATCCCTTATTTAATGCATCTTGTGGTGGCTCTTGGATTTTCAATATCAAGCCTACTTGAGTTCTATTTTGATATGTTGATTTTGTTTATGAAAGGTGCGAGTTTGTTTCCTACCCTGACGCCAGTCTCTAAAGAAATTGGTACGCCTTTTAAAATGTAAAATCATTTTCTTATTTAGCTAAACTAACAATCTTAAACATTCTAATAATTTTCAGTTGAGAGAAAGATTATAAGTTCTAAAATTAACTAAACAACTAAAATAAAGCAAATAAATTATAACCAAATAAATATAGATGAACGAATGTAAGAAATTAGATAGAAATCTAATGAGTGCTTAAAATCAATAAATATAACGTGATATTATGCACTTTACATGTTTAAACAAATTTGTATTTTCATAATTTTATCATCATTTTAGAAAATCTATTATTTTGGAATCAAGGGTATGCTTTATTGTTTTTCAAGAATTTATATCTTCAAATTAATTCAATTGATAAACACTTGAAGAATAGTACATAGAAACACTCCATTACAAACTTGAAGTGTAAAAGAATAACATATGTAAGCCTTACATATGTTCCAAACCAAATGTAATCCATGTAAAACAAAATGGCTTCTAAAAGTGTAGACAAATTCAAGTTGTAATACTCTTTTATGTGTGCCACGGTGCGGGACTTGTGGATTGAGATTTAAACGCATTATAAATTTTAGCCTGCCATAGCGCCTGATCATATGATCCATAGTTTCTCTATTTTTCACCATTTCCTAACCCTATATAAACCCCTAAACTCCATTTTAATAATCATCTCTCAATTTTCTCTCATTCCTTGTTTCTTAGTTTTTCTTTTCTTAGTTTCAAAGTTCTCTCAATTTTGGGAGTTGAACAAAACTTTAGTTTATGTAATAGTTTTCTTTTAATTCAATAAACACTATTGGAAAATTTGAGTGCAAGTTTTCTAGACACAAAAACAAAATTGAAATTTTGTACTTGGAATATTTTCTCTCTTTTTTAGCATTTTCTAACCCTATATAAACCCCTTATACCCCATTGTATAATCATCTCTCAACTTTCTCTCATTCCTTGTTTCTTAGTTTCAAAGTTGTTCTCTCAATTTTGGGAGTTGAACAAAAGTTTAGTTTATGTAATATTTTTCTTTTAATTCAATAATCACTATTGAAAAGTTTGTTTGGAAGTTTTCTGGACACAGAAACAATACTGAAATTATGTACTTGGAATATTTTCTCTTTTTTAGCATTTTCTAGCCCTATATAAACCCCTAAAACCCATTATAATAATCATCTCTCAACCTTTTTTCTTATTCCTTGTTTCTTAGTTTCAAAGTTCTCTCAATTTTGGGAGTTGAACATAAGTTTACTTTATTTAATAGTTTTCTTTTAATTCAATAAACACTATTGGAAAATTTGTTTGGAAGTTTTCTAGACACAGAAACATTACTGAATTTCTTTACTTGAAAAAGTTTCTCTTTTTTAGCATTTTCTAATCCTATATAAACCCCTAAACCTCATTATAATAATCATCTCTTGACTTTTTTTCATTCCTTGTTTCTTAGTTTTTCTTTTCTTCTCTCAATTTTAGGAGTTGAACTAAAGTTTAGTTTATGTAATAGTTTTCTTTCAATCCAATAAATAGTATTGAAAAATTGATTTGAAGGTTTTCTAGATATAGAAATAATACTAAAACTTTATACTTGGAAAGATACGTTTGAGGTATAATTTAAATGTATTATTCTATTTTTAGATTAATTTTATTTGTTGTTATGAATGCTATGTTTAATTTTCCTATCATTTATTAATTAAGCATGTCATGTTGAAAATACTATATGATATTAATAATATTTTTATACTTGTGAAATATTAAAATAGGTAAAATATTTTTGTAAAATGATTTTAGTTTTATTTCTTCATCAAGATTTTTGCCAAGTTTATTATAGAAAAATACATGGACAATGAATTTTTCGTAATAAATATCAAAGTTGGATCTAGGGTTTAATTATTTAGATATGATTTAGGGTTAACTCTTCGATTTTGGATTTGATTATTTGATCTTTAAAGTACTATTTTTCAAAGACTTTTATAAGAATTTCTATTTTAAAAAATATATTCATGACATATTTTTTATAGTAGATTTTAAAATCTAAAAGAAATTTTTTAGATACCTCAATCATTAATCCAACTTTGATACCTTAAATGAGAATTTAAATTGTCGGTCTCATCAAAGGTAGCAAGGGATTTTCTACTCAATAAAGAATAGCGGCCCCATCCAAGGTGTTATTTATACAAATAAGAAACAATTAATAATCTTAATTTTTATCTTCAATAACCCAATTAATATTGGGGAAGCATAATTAAATAAACTAATATATCACATAAATTCCCATTGAATGATTAAATGTTATTTGCCTGAAGTTTATTGAATCTATCTTTTATTTTATGTCATTAGTTTAGATGTTTCAAAATCCAAACTTTATGATAGAATGTCTATATCATTTCTTATAAAGTGATTTGTGCACTTGCAAACTAATTTAAAATATATAAAACTTACTTAACAACTTTTTGTATGTCACTATCCATTCCTGGAACGAAAGAATTAAATGATTTTCACAATATGATTTCAATTAGAATGATTGATTATTTCCTTTTAAATAAGAGAACCCCCAATGAATATGGTGAAACAACATAGTTCTCAATCAACTAATTTTTTTTTGGATCGGGCTTGAAATGAGGTAATTGGAAAATCTAATAGGATTACATAAATCATCAAATTTAACACAAATTAATGTAATTCAATTAAATTATTTTTCATAAATGTACAACCAAATATAGATAATGTGCCTAATTCTTGGTTCTAAAATACTATCTGAAATCATAAATCAAGATTTTATCTACGATTAATTTATGATTAAAGATATCAAGATCTATGAACAAGAAATAAATCCACTTTGTATTTAAATAAAATCATTAAATTGTTCTTTAACCTATGGATATAAAACTAAAATCCCAAACACAAAAAATAGCATAACATAATTAAATTAATTCAAACTAATTCAATTACTAAAGAAATGTTTAGAATACAGAGAGAAATAGATTTAACAACAAAATAGTTTGTTCCCCTACTTCAAATCCTTGAAAAATCTTCGAAAATGGAAGTTTCTCTCTAAATTTTGTGATGTGGAATGGTGAATTTGGATATAGTGGTTAGTTATGTTTAAGTGTGGTTTTAGAATGTACTATAGTACGCATTAATAATCAAATCCCTAGTGCACGCTTGATACACTTATGTCATAGCATGCATATTGTTATACATCAACAAGCATTCAATTCTAGTAAACACAAATAGATGTAAGACCCATCACTGTGGCATGGATATATATGGGCTATAGTTTGCATATGGATTTATATTGGGCCATAGTATGCATTGAAAGTTCATAGTGACCTATTTGTTGCTCATTCTGATTTTTTTGACTTGTCATTTCTTGTCCCTATTTTAGTCATTTTTACTTGTTTAAGTCCAAGATTCTTTCAAAAACATATTAACCTACAAAATAAGAAAACACCATCCAAAATAACATAATACTTAAATAAAACATAAATTTGACGCTTAAAAGCATAAAAATTTATAGGTCAAAATAATGTTCATCTATCATTAAGGAGTGATGATTTGTGTTGAAGAGGCTGAGAATAAATGATCTCAGAAGGAGCATGAACTTGCAATAGCTTAGAAATCTAAGATGCTTAAGGTTAACCTAAAAAAGATGCAGGATTATGTAGACAAGTTACACAACCTTGGCATACTTACTGGTTGTAAGGATTTCAAGGCCATTGTCAATAAAGGTTATCCTTTCTCCCCAATGGCTTCCACGAAGGTGGAGCTCGTCAATTATTAGGATGAGGATGTGGAGACTATTGAATTACTGAAAAGTAATTATCTTATTTCTATGACTCCTTTTCAACAAAAGCATTTGGATAAGTCAACTATTTTTCCTTCTTGCTATTCGAAGAGGCAACTCTTGGAAAGTGATGCTAAGGAAGAAGTCAATGCTCTTTCTTATTAAGTTTTTTGTAATTTTTATTTTGTATTTGTTGGATGATGCCTATTTTTGAGGTGCTAAATTTTAATAAATTAAAGGCATTTTTCCCTAAAGGTAGCCTTTAAATTTGAATGAATGATTTATATATTTATTTGAATCCTTTATATTGGCTTGTATGAAATTTGCCTTTTCTTTCTTTCTTTGAAGCTATTTTTACGTGATTCGTATTGAAATAGAACCAGTATTGGAGATTACCTACAAACCTTGAGGCTTTTTTGTTTTGGTGTAATTACCTAAGCTTTTAGCTTGTTTATTAATATAGATGTTATATATAGGAGTTTACTTCTAGAGCATTAGCATTTGTAGTCAATATTGAGCTAAGGATTGTGTCTAAGAATGTTTTTTCTAAGACCTTTAGGTAATGTTTTCATGTGATCCTTAGAGACTATGAGCTATATCTAAAGCCTCTTTGAAGGATTGACTTTGTGTTGTACATATCATAGCTCGTGAGACCTAGTCCTTTGGATATTTTTAAGATCAAGACTATGACCAAGAAATATTTTAATGGGATCTGAAGGTAATGCTTTGAAGTGATCCCTCGAGTCTAGGAGCTTGAGGGAGCAAGACTATTTGATATTTTGCAACTATGGACTATGTCCAAGAGCTTCTTTATTAGGAGTGATAACTCTATAAAAGTAGAGTTATTTAGCCATTTTGAGCTAGCTATTTGTTTTATTTTGAGGTAAATTTTGTTTAAAAGATCTATCTTATGTTAAATTATGGAAATGTAGGTGAAAAGATATAAAGCAAAGCAAAAATAGGTAAATTAGAACAAATTTAAGATCATTAGGATCGATAGATATGAGACACATTAGTCGATCAATCAGAGTGTTAGACCAATTAATAATGGTGTTGATTGATTGAGTATGGGTAGATCAATCAAGATTTGATAAAAGTGCTCTAGGGATGAAATGATATCATTGCTAGATCAATCGAGAATAGTCTCAATCGATCGAGAAAAGTAGATTTTTATGGGTCAAACCTGATTTAAATTTTAACTTTAAATCTCAATCCTTGGATAAAATCTAATAAGAATCCTAATCTAATTATGACCAAGAGAGAACATAGAGATTTAATTTCCATAAAGAGAGATCAAGTAAAGCAACTAAGGATGTCCTTAATTTGCTTTGCTTGGATTCTTATGCACTCGTATATTTTAAATTATGATTTTTAGAACTATGTGTGGCTAGGTTCTTATTTGGGGTTTTTGATGCACCTAGGTACAAAACCATTTGATTGATTTTTTATAATGCTTGGATTGATTTTTTTATCACTTATTGTTATAATAATTTTGATCTTAATGCTTGGATTACTTGGCCAATAATTATATGATTCGAGATTCATGCTTACCTTAATAAAGTTGGTTTTTGAATTAGGCATAGAATTATTATCACATTAATTGAAATAGTATGTTAGTATGTTGATGACCATGCAGCTTCATACATGTGATCATAGTTTATGTGTGAATGAAATAGCATCACAACGTGATTATTTACACATAATCTAAAAGAATGCTTGACAAAAATTCTTAGGTATATAAGAGCATGTGACTAATCAATTATATAGAGAAACCAATATGTGATTGAATTTGGAGTGGTAGGGGATTCATAAATCTGAAGTATCTTATTATTATTTACTTCATAAATATTTGTATCTTTGAATTAATTCTAGCTTTAAACATTAGTTTAGATAAATTTTCCCTTGTTACTCTCTTAAATAGTAAATCACTCTCAATGAGACAATGCTCGTGTTTAACACACTTTATTAATCATACGACCTATATACTTGCAGAATTGCTACTAAATTTTAGGAATTGTTTCCAAATACTACAATATTTATTATAAATAATATCAGTATTCATAAAGTAGTACTAGTTCAGGAAATTTTATTTTTTCTCTTTTTTAGTTTTGTATTTGCCTATGTAAGCAAGTATAAATCTTAAACCTTTTGATACTAAGATATAGAGAACTCTTCATAGGCTATAAAGATAAAGACTACATCAACCTTAGTTTGGAATATGGAAAACTTCGACAATCAAAGAGACATCATATTCCATAAACCTCTTCGGGATATTGCAGTATAGCAAGTAGATGGAGTTCAATTATCCATCACTGGATCGTATATTAATGCAAACAATTTTGAGTTAAAACCTGATGTGATCCAAAAGTTACAATCAAGTCAATTTGTAGGACTAGATAATGAGGATCCTAAATCTTACTTAATTACATTTTTTGTGTTATGTGATGCCTTTTAGATGAATGGAGTTTTCAAACATATCATAAAGCTTTGATTTTTCTCCTTCTCACTTAGGGACAAGAAAAAGGCATGGATAAAATCCTTACCTTTAAGATCCATCACCACCTAGGATTACTTGGCTCAAATATTCTTGGATAAATATTTCCTACCCTCAAAGACGAATGCTATCACTTCCTTTCAAGAATTTCATGAGGAACCTTTCTATGAGGCATGGGAATGCTTCCAAGAGCTAATGATAAAATTCCCCATCATGGTATTCTTCCATGGTTAAAAATCCAAACATTTAATGGAGGATTCTTTGGGAAAAATAATAACTTTTCTTGATGCATCTACTAGAGCTGCCTTAATAAGCCAAGGTGAGATTGAAGTTGTTGCATAACTAGATGAAATGGCCTCTAATAGTTTCCAATAGCTATTAGAGAGGTTAAACCCAAAAAGGATTGTTGGAATGGTAGATGTGGATGCCTTCACAAACTTGTAAGCTAGCACAAACTAATGCAATTCCATTAGGGCTATTGATAAGTGCTTGAAAAGTACTTATATTTCATAATTTTATTGTCCTTAATTATAATAAATGGATTTTATTATAGCATGCTTATATCATTAGTTATGAAAATCTATTTGTTTCTTTGTTTATTTCAAGTATTTTTAGTTTCAAAATAGATAAATGTTTCAACATATGAAAAATAACAATTGAAGCACTTATTTTGCACCCTGAGACCTTAAAATATTAAGACATGTAAACTTTACATCAAGCACAAACCATTATGTAAGGTGTAAAAGAAAATTTCAAGAAAAGTAAAGTATATCACAACAAAGGAAATAGTGTTCCGCAATGCACAATGTTTGCGATGATTATTGGGGCACTTTGAATTTGGTGTGCTACTGCATGGAATATTGTATGTCGTGGGGTCAGCCTTCCGGATTAAAATTTACGAAATTGAATGAACCTCATGTTATGGTGCTGAAAAGTTCTGTACCATGACACACCTCCACAAATTTGGCCGAATATCCACCATTGCTTATAAATAAAATGATAGCTAAAGTTATTACATAACTTAGTTCTTATAATTTTTTTTGAGCCCTTAGTATTGTTCTTAGTTTTTAAATTAGTTTTATCTCAGACATAATTTACAATAAGTAAGAACAAATAAGAGGCAACATTAGGAAGTTTTTCTAGATCAAGAATGAATAAAATATTGTTGAATATTGAAGAACACATTGAAGATCAAGATCACAACTTTAGAACATGACACATTATCCATATATTTTTGGTATTGAGATATGATTTGTATTTATTTATTTTCATATTATCCTTTTATATTTCTTAAATTTGTTGATTTTAATCTACAGATCATATAATGGAAATTAGTTTTGTTGCCATGTTTTTGTAGATTATTTCGGTTAATATTTAATTAATTGTGATTATTTATTTATTCAAGACTCGTTACAAAATTTATTATTGATTAATGTATTGATAACATATTTTCCATAATAGATTTGAAAAAGAGAATTAAGTTTCAGATACATCGTATAGATCTAATTTGGACAACTTAAATAGGAGTTAAAATTGCTAACTTGACCAATGGTATTGAATAAAAATGGTTTTTTATTTCCTTAGATATTAGGCATAATTTAATCAAATTAGTTAATGACCACATCAAATATATTAATTGGTTTGATTAGAAAAGAAGATTGACCGACGATTGAAGAATCTTTTATACTAAAAGAAAAAATCAATAATATGAATTTATACTTAATTAACCTAAATATTTTTAAGCAAGCATAGCTAACTAGCTAAATACTCCCATTAGTTCTCTATTTAATTTTAAAATGAGTACATGATACTTCATGAGATGTTAAAAACACTAACATTAAATGTAAAACCTATAGAGATTATCTAACAATTTGAAGAAAAAAATAGAAACGTGTTTAAAGGAGTAGAAGAAAAATTATCACTTAGAATAAAACTCTTAGGGCCCAATAATCTCATAAGGTAGTCTCCAATATTTTATTACTAAACACCAAAACTGGGATCATCTCAATTTCAACATCCAAGCAAAAAACATAAACTATGAATAGAACTAATTCTTACAATAATCCTTGAATGTGTTTAAGATACAAAAGTGAAAATGTAGACTCAATTATTGACTTTAAATTAACTAAAAGCATGATAATTTTTTTTTATTTTTTATATATGGACCTAAATGTCCCTAAACAACTAAACAATATTAAACACATGTTTAATAAAATTTAAAATGTATAATTTCATAAGTAACTTTTCTTTCACCCCAACATAGAATCCACATCATCCTCAATGTTTCAAATATAAATCAAAGATAAATAAGGAAAAGAAATGGAAAAGTTACCCATTTGTATTAGCTCAATATTATTAAGTAGATGATGTGGTTTTTCATGTTGCATCCTTCATCTAACTCAGTTATATCACACTAGTAGAATCATTGAGTATTTCTCATGAATAATATTTTATCAAAAAATTATGAGATTAATAATTCTAAATAGCATAAATATTATTCAGCTAATACAAAAAAATAAACCCCACTAAATCTAAAACAAAAGAAAACATAATAAAAATAAAAACTAAAATAAAATAAAGTTCATCAAAATAATTTCATAACAAAAGGTTGAAGCTTAGATCTCCATGTTGTCTGAATCTTCTAAAACTTAGAAAGTTTGTTTATTTAGTTATGGATCTAATTAGCGAAATATTAGTGTAAGTATGGAATATAAAAATCAACACATGAAGTTTTTAGGTGGAAACAACCTATGCCCACTAGACCACTTACCTATCCACTATGAAAAATAAATATCCAATTATAAAGCTAGGAATCAAACTACTTACCTAGGTAATGCCCCCAAGTAACCTATTTACAAGCCACTTCTTTCATCATCATCAATACAAGAAAGGCATCTTGATCAAGACTATCATTCTGACAAACTCAAGTCGCATGAGTTAATTGAAGTTGCACCATTGTCACCTATAAAGTTAGCACTTAAACACAAGTGCAAGTGTGTGTCCTAGAGCAGATTGAATAATGAAGAAACAACTAGTTGATTTAAACAATATATCATATTAATCAAAAATAAGTAGCAACTCGAGATTAATCAGTTAAAAGCTTAATAACACAATCATTATTATAGGCTTGTTAATCCATCAAAAACAACCACAATTGTTTGATAAATTAACTTAATAAAAAAGCCTACCTGAAAACTTTTAGCAAATAGGAGAGAAAATAAAATATGAAGAGAATAAGAATAATAAAAATCTTATGTGTTTAGTTTCAATTATGTACTTAGGTTTATATTTATAGAATATTTTGAAGCACTTTAGGTCAAAGTAAAATTTACATCTTGTCTATAAAATCAATTAAATGAGTTTTAAGTAATAAGGACAATATAGTAAAAAGCCAATCCGATTGATATTAGAAATAATTTTTAAAATCAAAGCCCCAACTATTTGATCGATTAAGTACAAAGTTCAATCGATAGAAAGTCCTCTTGATCGATCCAGTGTAGCAATTAATTAATTCTCAAAAACATCAATTGATGTAATCATTAATCTCGATCAATCTAGTGCTCGATTGATGGAGTATTAATTCCTTGATTGATCTAGCCATATACACAATTAATGCTATAGGTAATATAACTCGATCAATCTAGTCACTACTTGATCAATCGAGTAACCCATTTTCATAATGTTTCTATGTCTAATATGCAAACTAAAGTATATGGGAACAAAGATATACTTGAGATGTGATCATTGAGGCTAGATAGTTCCTTTGACTTGAAAATTATTCTTCTAAGACACACACATAAGCTAAAATTACACTTATATGTTTTGTTCATGAATATCGCCAACACACACATAAACCTTACAATCTCCCCCTTTGGCCTATTCATGTGAAAAAAACCTCTATCTCACTACATAATGCTCATAGGAAAATTATATTTTTACATATTGTTACTATCCTATGATCTAATGGAATTATCTTCACTTGAATCTTGAAAGCTCGTGTATAATTGAAAAATAAAAACATCAACAAGAAATCAACTTGTCCCGAAGGACTAATTTTTCATAATAGTTCAATGTATCTAATAATAGAAAAGAGAAGCATGATCAAAAGAGGATTAAAAAATAATAGAAATTAAAAACAACTCCCCCTATTTTAAATATCCAGAGAATTCACAGTAATTAAAAATAAAAAATATCCCCCTAAATTAACTATCCCTCACATGAAAATTTTTATACAAATTTTCTCCCCCTTTTTGTCATATGAATGAGCAATATACTGATGAAGAAATGACAATAGGATGAGTAAGCATGTAGTGTACTTAGTGACTAAAAACAAGATTATACATTCTAAAACGCTCAGAGCAATCAAAATAGAGAGCTCAAGACAATATGTTTCCCAAAAATGAATAAATTCCCCCTAAGTTATATGCCTCCTCTAAATGAATTAGAATAAAACAAAAAATTATAAAAGTTGATATATATATGATTTTTAATTCAGGGTATTTGATTAAGGTTAACATAACTATAACAATACACATAAATGATGAAATTAATTTTGCTCAAAATGTGACTATCCATCGACAACATAAGTATATGTAGACAAGTCACACAAACTTACTAACATATATAGTGACATACCAAAAGTGAGATAAAAATAAAAACTATGACAATAAATTATTTAGTCTATTTATGATTAATTATGAAGGATATAAAGGAAAGAGTATCACCTATCATAAAAAAATTATAATTGAATAAATACTTGTACAAAATAAAATTTACTTACAAGGAAAGAACTTTAATCTATATTATTTTTTGTATTCCCCTATTGATTTAATTTTTGTACGAGGGATTGATTATTTATTTCCTTTTAATATAACCAATTGTAACTCTTTCTTTTTATGCATGCAAAAGTTTTTGTGTTTTTCTTTTTCTTTTAATACTATTATTATTATTTTTAAAGAAATATACACAAGACAATATACCTAGTATATATGATGACTTTCACACTTGTTGTGAGGTAGCTCTTTTTGCGCACTATGATCACTTTCACACATAACAATAGGTAATCCTCAAAAATAACTTTGTAGTCAAGGTTAACTCATTCCTTTGAATCTAACAAAATCAATCGTAAAATTCAAGCATGACATACATATGTGTCTAGTGAGTATGTGAGTAGGTTCATGTTGACATCGATCACTAGATGTGAGAAATATGTAAATGCATAAGTCACAATATCCATTTGTACAATGCATAATCAAAAAACATCAATAATAATACAAACTAACTAACTAACTAAAGATGTTCACCTAGGATCAATTAAGCATTCAAACAAAAATATTTAGGTGAAGAATAAATGACTGTCAGGTGATCGGATATAGGAAATCTTTCTTAATCCAAACTTTCTTGAATTTTGATTTCTTTATATATATCTTTGGATTGGGAATCAAATACCTTAGTTTCCATTGGAATATTCTTAGACTTACTTACCATAATTCATAAGGGGTTTGGTTTCTACCTAAATGTAGGAAGACACAATTCATTATGTAGCATGAAGTACTTATTTCTTCAGCCTAAAACTTCTTGGGAATGTCCTTTACATGTATTATGACTTTCCCATCTCTTGCAACATACCACTCTTTATTTCTACTATCCCATTTTTTTTGTAGAGTAATTGGTGTTGATAACTTATGATATATACCATAATGTTTGCAGAATTCAACTTATCTTGAGTTTTCAAAAAAAATTCCCATGATCTATCCTTAATCTCATTACATTGGTTATTCTGTTGCCTGACTCAGTCTACACATTAAGGCAAAAGGAACAAAAGAAGTTGAAAGCATTGAAGTTTTCTTTTAGAAATCCAAAACATGTAAAATGAAAAAAATCATCAACAATAACAATATTATATTTTTTGCCACCCAAACTTTCAGCTATCATAGGACCCATAAGGTTAATAGGAATTCACTCAAGTGTTATACTTGTGTTAACTCCTTTAATTTTCTTATGAAAATATCAAATTTTCTTACCAATTTGACAAGGTCCACAAAAAGTTTTTCTAGTTTCGAAAAGCAAAGATAAACTATGTATAATTTCCTTTTTGATGAACTTGAATTGTTTGTAATGGATACACAAGTATACGTATTGCAAACAAGTTATATAATAATAAGAAAATATTTTTCTTATAGAGATTATGCTATTAGAAACTAATTTTAAATTTAAAAGTAATAATAAATTTTATGTGTTTTGAGAAAACAAATTTAAAAGAACTAAAAATAAATAGCAGTAATTAATTAACTCAAAATTAGCAGCTAAGAAGATACATAAGAAAATATATAGGAATACTTAATCCCCCAATTTCCTAAGCATGTAAATGACAAAACTTCCCCAATATAATTACCAATTAATCACCTAATAAATTGAGTCTAACCTAGCCTATATTCCTCTCTAAAGTAAAATATGCATCCTATAGTAATTGACCTAATTAGACTCTCATTTAATTAGAATAAATACCACTCATTAAGTTTTGCAATTATATATCACACACATAATAATCATACATCTTTGCTTAGAAAACTATGCATGATATTTCATCAAGAAAAATAATTAAATAATTCTCTCAAGTTTATCCAATTTCCTCTATAGATGAATTGTTGGCCAAACAATTAATAAGATAAAAATCCAATTAAATAATAAATATTAGATAATCACATGTAGAAAATTAGGTTCATAAGACTCCTAGATTAATAATTTAGCTAAACATAACTGAATTCGTAAATATTATATTGTTCATAAAGAAAGACATGAAGATTGATAAAGAAATGAGAAGATGAATAAATACAATCAATTTGTTGAATTATGACACCAATCTCCTCTTGAATATCCCCCAAATTGTATTTTTTCCAAAACTTCTCTCTTCTTGGCAGCTGTTGTACTTCTTCCTCTTAATTATATGTGTTTTTTATATTGCTTATATTTTATGGATATTATTTTGTACTTATATTCAAGAAATTGATCTATTTTAAAGTGGTATTGAGATTGGAATGTGAAAAAGATACACGATAAAAACAATCATGTTGCCATGTGCGAAAAGCACATTGGTGTGTGTATATATATAAAGTGAAATGTGTCAACTTCTTCGATTAGGAGTGGAATAGTATTGGCTTGTTGTAAGTAAACATTGGACTTTTCTTCTAAGTGCATCCACATATATTTCTATGTACAACCACCTATCAAATAAAAATCATAAAAAAAATCCATAAAAATCCCACAAAAATATCAAAACATCTAGAAAATTAATATTTCCTCAATAAATAAATATTAAATAATTTGTAGCTAGTTTTTATTATATTGACATAATTAAATGCAAATTAAATATTTTTCTTGATATTTTAGCATAAAGAAAGACAAATAAATGGTTTAAAAGTGGCCAAATAATTCTAAACATTGTGTGCCAAAAATAACCAAATTGAAGTACCTTATTTTTTGTATTTGTGGTCCCAAAGTGACCCATAGTCTGAGTTAGGGAAATGGTAAATAATACTTACAACTTCATCATAAGGGACACATCTTTTCAAAATGTCATCACAATATTCTTTATAGAGCAAGGGTTATCCTAAAAATATTGATTAATATCATGGAAGAATTTCTTCTTTTGTTTTCATATGAGGTCAGATGGAAGAATGCTGGTAGCTAGGAACATGATTTCTATTTGAGGTACTAAAAAGTGTTCTCATCTGGAAAGGATTCCATGATCATCATATTGTCATCCATTTTTGTTTCCCTTTCCAGTCTAGATAGATGGTCTACTACTTCATTTTTTATTCCTTTTTTATCATCAATTTTAAAGTCTAATTCTTGTAGAAGGAGAACCCATCTTATCAATCTTAGTTTGTCATCCTTCTTTATCATGAGATACTTTATTGCAAAATGATCAGTATAAACAGTCACTTTGTTTCTAACCAAATAAGATTTGAATTTCTCAAAGGCATACACAATGACAATGACCTCTTTCTCTATAGTAGCATAATTCATTTGAGCCTCATTCAGTGTCTTGCTTGCAAAATATATGGAATGACTATAAATAGTGTTGGTACTACTTTATCTTTAAGCACTTTTAATGCCTTTAAACATTTATCATCAAACTTGAAAGGAATATCTTTTTCCAAAAGATTTCACAAGGATTTGGAGATTTGGGAAAAATCTTTTATGAATCTACGATAAAAGCCTACATGTCCAAGAAACCTCATTACTCCTCATACATTGGTAGGTGATGATAGTTTTTCAATCACTGTTGTCTTAAGTCTACCTATCTTAATACCATTAGTTGAGATTTTGTGGCCCAAGATTATAACTTCTTGTGACATGAAATGACACTTCTCCCAGTTCAAAATCAAATTTGTTTCTTCACATATTTGTAGCCCTAGGTTGAGATAACGTAGACATAAATCAAATGTGTTTCCAAAGATAAAAAAAATCATCCATGAAGATTTCTAGATATTTCTCTATGATGTCTAAGAAAATAACCATCATATAACGTTTAAATGTCACAAGTGCATTGCATAATCCAAATTAATTGCATTCTCCTAAAAGAAAATTTTCCATAAGGATATATAAAGGTGGTGTTTCCTTAGTCTTATGATGCCATTACAATTTGGTTATAACCTAAGTAACCATTTAAAAGGAAAAAGAAAGAATGCTCCACTCATCTGTCAAGAATTTGATCCATGAATGGGAAAGGAAAATGGTCCTTCCTTATAGCTTTATACACTTCTCCACTACTAAAATATTGATCTTTGGTCAAAAAATTTAGCCTCGATCTTTTTAAAAATGGAGACCATAGGGTTTTGGTCACGGTTTAATAAAATCCATAACCATAGTAATATATAACCTCGGTTTTTATCAATAACCATGTCCATAAGTTAAGCTACAAAAATTACATAAGTATAAACAAAATTATATAATCACCATCATTAAATGACCATGATCTAATTAAAATAATAAAGTTTCCAATCTTTCCAAAATCGAAATCAAATAGTAATTGTGTGTTATTCATTTAAAAAAAATAAAAAATTTACTTTACAATTTTTTCATTTCTTTATTAATTTAATTTCATATATTTTCTCACTTTTACACCGCACCAAATTTCTCAATCAATTGTTTTATTTTTTTCCTCCCAATTTTTTTATTTTTCCTTATTTTTCCTTATTTTTTTCTTTTTTTTCTTTTTTTTTCTTTTTTTTTTTCTTTTTTTTCTTTTTTTTTCTTTTTTTTTCTTTTTTTTTTCTTTTTTTTTCTTTTTTTTCTTTTTTTTTCTTTTTTTTTCTTTTTTTCTTTTCCCCTCTTTTTTTCTTTTTTCTCATCATGTGATTTGATCCCACACACTCTACTTCTTTTTCCCCTTTCATATAGCCTTCTCTTTCCCAACCCACCATCGACCGTAACTGCCTCCAACCATACCCTTCTCTATTTCTTCCCAGCCCTGGTTGTATGTACCAACTCATAGATTCTAGCATTTTATTATCTAGTAGCTCCATTTCTTCTCAAGCATCTCTAGCTCAATCAGTGCCTTCACTTTTCCCGATCATCCCCTAACCTTAATTGGACCACCAATTTTTGGCCTACTGTTGCGATTGATCCCTTTCCTACATGTCTAAATTGGGCAAGGTTTTTTTCATTTTGACTATTTCTTTGTATTTGTTTCCTATAGCTTCTATCTTTATGTTAGGGAGGGGGAATATACATTAATAAAACTTAATTATAGAGCACTTGGTTGTAAAATTTACCTGAGCAACAATGTCTTTTTTCTTACATATTGTGTAGTATCTCATAAAAGGGAAACCTTTCACCTGGAATTGAGGGGTTGAGTCTTTTGGTAAAATGTCTTTGGGATTTTTACCTACAATAAATTATTGTAACTCAGTTATAGTAAGCTTATGCTTCGTTCTCTCCACTCTGAATATCAAGTCCTTCACTATACCATCCCCCTTAAATCCTAGCTAAGACCCATCCTACAATCCAAAAACCAACTACACATAAATTTGGTGAACTAAAAATGGTAGTGCATTAAATCAAAGGGACATTATGAATAAGTAATACTTATTTTCATTGTTTGTTTTATTTGTCTCTCACTCTTCTTTTGATTGTTTAATGACTACTATGTTTAGGTTCCCAAATTGATCTAGCATTCAATTCTTTAAAGCATAAGACATTTGATGCTTCACACTATTGCATTCTGTAACAGCCCCAAGTGCAATCATACCTTTAAAAAAATGTATTCATTCAATTTATTCATCAATGTCATCAATTATTGTTGCTTGATCCACTGTAAAGAAAAAGAAAAAAAAACAAGTGCCCAATGTTATTGAAAACTATTAAATTGTTTCATTTTATTATTAATATTTTGAATTGATATGCCATAGCTTTTTTCAAATAATGAATTTATGGCTTTCTTTTTCCTTCTTTTTGGTGATTTTCTTCCATGTTTTGGTGTTAAGTTCCTGAAGATGTTGATGATTGTAGATTTGGTTCTAGATGTTTGGTTGAAACTTAATAAGATTGTGTGTATATTCACTATTGCTTTTGTTTTAGTATCCAAGAAAGAAGAACACAATTTTTTAGACTAAATTTTTTTTAATGAACACAAGAAGTAATCTCTCATCGAGAGACACAAACACCAATAGCCTTTCTCAGGGTTTCAAACCTTTGAAACTCTAAAAGTCCTTTAGTAAAAGTATCAACAAGCTGGAGGTTAGTGTTGATATGTTGTAAGGATAAGGTGTTTGATTATACTTTATCTCTTACGAAATGGTGTTGTATATCAATGTCTTTGGCTTGTGAATGTCAAACAAAATTTTTAGAAATGCAAATAACACTATTCTGATAAAGCAAATGAAGGTTTCTTACCTCCATACCTTTGTCGGACAACATCTATTTTATCTAAAGAAATTGAGAACAACACAAACTGATAGAAATATACTAGGCCTCAACAATGGAATGAGACATATAAATCTACTTATTATTATGCCAAAAGATCAAAGAATTACCCAAGTAGAAATAACCCCTTAAAGTATTTTTTTTCTATCATCATTGCATACATCCTAGTTAGCAAATACCTAACTAACCCAGCAACATTTCTTGAGGATACTGATGAACGAAAACCAGCATCGCCAATTCTTGCCAATACTTTGGTTTTAATATTTATAAAACTCTCGCAAGTGCATGAATCATTTCGTAGAAAATGATAAGTATACTCCCAAGGTCAATCTAAGGAAGGAATGTATGTGGTTTTTAATTTATTATTCAAACTTTTAAAAACGAAATTAAATCCTAAACATCTTGTCACGATATTTTGGGTTTTGTGTTTTTAATCTACTAACATAAAAATAAACTTAGATTCAATAAACATTTATGCAAATTTTATCATTTATAATGGTGGAGTATTTATGGATATAATAACTAAGTTAATTATGCTTGCTCATATTATCTAGGTTATTAAAGATATGAATTGATATTTATTGATTCTTCCTTTTTTATATGAATACCACCTTTGGTGGGGTTAGATATTCTTTGTTAACTAAACAAATCAATTAACACCTATGGGTGGGGTTGATAACTAATTTGCCTAATTAAATTAATTCATTTTTCTAAGGGATTGAAAATGAACCATTTAAATGCCACCTTTGGTGGGGTTAGACAGTTTAAACTTTATTCAAGGTGTCCAATTTAAACCTAAGAATTTAGTTATCCGATTACTAACTTTCAAGTTTTAAAATCACTACTGAAAACATGTTGTCAATACATTTTCAGATAATAATTCTTATAAAAACTTTTGAAATAGAGCTTCACTCTAACTACCAGGCGATTGTACCAACAAATAAAAGAGCACTACTCTAAATCAGACCGGATAACTAAACCTTAAAATCTAATTTTCAGGTTTAAGTTTGTAATGAAAAATACTATATTTCTCTCTAACATTCTTAATATAAAATCTTGAATAAAAACAAAATCAATTCATTTTAGAGATTTTCACCTATTTAATATTTCGCAAGCATAACAACGTTATTATTACATCATGTTTATAAACAACCAGCACAGTTAAATTTAATCACAGACAAATTAAATATAACATGTAAGAATAAAGCATAAAAATAACTGTAAAGAAAATAAAATCCTTACAGAACTTCGACGCTATTCCCGTTGCTGGAAAACCTCCAAGCGGAATTTGCACTCCCATTTATTGAATCAAAAAGCTAAAAAAATTACAAAAACATAACTAGTTCTTCCCAAAAAGGAAAGAACTCTAAAACTAAGAGAAATTAACTAAAAACTAAAAAAACTAAAAATCTAAGAAAAGAGAGAAAAAAAGAGAGAAAAGAATGTGTTTTGAGGTGTGTTTATAAGTGAAGGGAAGGGGGTATTTATAGGTGAGGATGGAGAGAAAAAGTGAGTGAAAAAATGATAAAAAATGGTGAAAACGCGGAGTGCAATTGCTGAAGTCATTGATGACGTCAGCATGACATCATGGGGCGGCTGCGCGCAAAAATTGGGCGAAATGGGTGTCGGCGCGCGCGGAGGGCAGTTGGGCGCGGATGTGGGGCGCTGTGCGCGCGTGGCTCGGCACGGCTGGGCGGTTGGGCGGCGCGATTTTCTCGTTTTTGACATTTTTTACCTTTTTGACCCATTTTGTCCAATTTTTCCATATTTGTTGACCTTTCCCCCATTTATTTATTAATATATTTGTGATGTATTGCTTCCAGTATTCCTCTTTGAGTCTTTAAGTTACGTTTTTAAGACAAAATACCTGAAAAACAATAAAAATACCCGTGATTCCGAAAAAGACAAATTTATATAAATATATGATAAAACATATAAATATATTTTTTTTTAATCAATTAATATGCATAAAATCATGGTAATTTTAGTGCTTTTTGAGCACTCATCAGATACCAAATACCAAATTATGAAGTGTTTCTAATATATTTGATGATCCCTTTCACCAAAACAAGTTGTGATTCTTTAGGGCTAGCATTGTATCTAGCACAAACTTCAACGCTGATAGAGATGTCTAGATGACTAGTAGTTAAGTAAAGAAGGCTCTTAATAATACTCCATTAGAAAAACTACTCAACTTCCTTTCCTAAATGGTCTTGATGAAGTTTAATGGTGGCATTCATAACAGTCCAAAAAAGAGTGGTATTTTCCAAACCAAACTTCTTAATCAATTCCTTGGTATAATTTCTTTAGAAAGAAAGATTCTATATTTCATTTAATTGACTTGAAAACCAAGAAAGAATTTTAATTTTCCAACAAGGCTCGTATCAAACCTACTATACATAGAGGCATCAAACATATGAGCCAGATCATCCATAGTAGACCTAAATATAATATCATTAACATAAACTTGAGCGACCGAAACTTCAATCTAATTTCTTGAAACAAAATAAGGTTATGTCACCACCTCCTTTTATAAAATCATTATTGAGGAAAAAAAATGGTCAAATGTTTGTACCAAGCACGTGGAGCTTGCTTCAAACAATATAGTACTTTCTTCAATCTCATCACATGATTTGAAAAGTTATGGTTTTTAAAACCTTTAGGTTATTCCACATAAACCTCTTCTTTTATAACTTCATTCAAAATAGAACTCTTCACATCCATCTGAAACAACTTGAACCCAAAAAAGTAGATGAGAAAAAATGAAATCATACAGACATAAGGCGAGAAATATGAGTGAAGGTTTCATCAAAATATATTACTTTAATCTAAGTATATCCTTGTGCAAAAAGATGATACTTGTTTCAAGCAATTATCCCATTTTCATCATCCTTGTTTTTGTACAACCAACGTGTTCCATTAACTTGTTTGTCTAAAGGTTTGGGAACAAGGTACCAAACATTATTTCTTTTAAATTGATTAAGTTCCTTCTATATGGAGTTAATCCAATGTACATCCTGTAGGGATTCTTTAACATTTTTGGGGAGAATAGTAGAAGTAAAACATATGTTGCTCAAGGTCTCCTATAGTTGATGTCTCATCTTAACACCAGCTTCCATATTACTAATGATGTTGTTAGCAAAATGAGCCTTATTTTCCTACTTTGGAAGAGATCTTGATTATCATCTTTCTCATCCTCAAAAATTCTAGAAGGGTAAATAGGATTTATTGTAGAAGTAGCATCAACATTATCTATGGCATTGTTTAGAGAACCCCATTCACCAAAAATACCACTATCAACAAATTTTACAAGTTTAGTTGCACCAGAATCATCGATTGATTCCATGACAATATAAGTCCTTAAGTTATATACTTCGTAGGAACGAATATTGTTAGAGTATTCTATGAAAATTCTAAGATCACTCTAGCTTCATACTTATCTAGATTCTCTCATTTAACATTTGGTCTCTTTCCATGAATAAGTTCAAACAGAGACTGATAAGTATCAGACCTTATGAAGGAACAATTCAACGTATAACATGCAATGTTAACAACTTTTTCCCAAAAGTGCTTTGCCAAGTTTTTACTGGTCAATATGACCCTAACCATCTCTTGGATAACTATATTCTTCCTTTGAACTATACAATTTTATTAGGGGATCTTGGCAGCTAAAAACTCATGTTAAATACCCATTTCATCACAAAAGGTACTAAACTTTTAATTCTCAAATTCTCTACCATGGCTACTTCTAATTTTGATGATAAAATCGATGGATTCAAAATTTTCATCTTGTAACTTGATACATAATGATTTGAATTTATCAAAGGCTTCATATTTTTTCTTATAAATAAAAGCCAATTATATCTAGAGAAATCATTTACTATAACCAAGATGTTCATTCTACCTCTATCGGAAGAAGTTGAAGAGATCTTATAGTAGAAAAATGTTGATTCTTCTTATGCTATATTTTGCTTTGTTTACCCAGCTAACAAGGAACACATATATATTCAAGAAAAAAGAAGATAGTAAGGAGACCTTTATGAAGTTTGAGACTAGAAATTTTCTTCTAAAGTTTATAGTTGACATGACCCAACAGTTTATTCTAGAGTTCTTCAATACATAGACTCAATCTATTACACAACATCTTAGGAGGAGTACCAATACAATAACAATCAACTTTCGATCTTAATAGTTTTTTAAGTAACCAGACATGCCATCATGTGTAAATAAAATAGTGTAAAAACAAATAAGGATCAATACAAGACATTTTAGGTGGAAACAACCTACGCCACAATAATGACTCAAGAGGAAAACCACTAGTCTACCAAATCATCTAATTATCCACTATAAAAATAATTCAATTACAAGGCCAGGACTTAAACTACACACCAAGATAATCTCCCTAAGTAATGTACTCACTAGCTTCTTCTTTATTTCACATTCTCTACAAGAAAAGTATTTAAATCCATACTAAAGTTTCCATAAACTCAAGTCACACAAGTTATTAAATCCGTTCAACTAGCACTTAAAAATTTAGCACAATGATGTGTCATAGAGCACATTAAAAAATGAAAAATCCTAACTAGATGATTTAATAAACAAGTAGATAAAAACAAAATCACTAGAAAACATGATGAGTTCTTAGAAAGCACTAGAATTACCATGATTTAATGAACTTTAATTGATTAAATAGATTTATATTTGTATGATTTTATCATTTTTTTTATATTTTTTATCTTTTCAAAATCACAGATATTTTTATTATTTTTCATACATTTTTTTCAAAAATAACTTAAATCTTGAAGAAAAATATTGAAGGCAATACTTCATAAATATGTTGTGAAAAATGAGGAAAAGTAAAAAATAGAAAAATTGGTCAAAACGATAAACAATGTCAAAAATGTCGAGTCTTGTGCGCACCCAACACATGCCTAGCATGCGCATGTCATGCCGAGTCCCACACATGCCTATCCTGTGTGGCCCGCATGCATGTCATGCTAGCCTATCGAAACGCATCCAAGATCAATTTTTGAGATACTTGTTTTCACTTTTTTATCCTTTTCCTCACCTTTTAAAGGACAATCTCTCCCATTGCAAAAATCATCCCTAAAAATTCCTCAAATCACAAACATCTCTCTATTTCTCTCTCTAGCTTTCTCTCTCTAGCTTTCTCTCTAGAAAGCTTTCTTTTTTTAGTTTTTTTTTGTGTTTTGAGAAGAACTAGTTATGATTTTATAGATTTCTAGTTTTTGATTCAATAAACGAAAATGAAAATCTGTTTAGAGGTTTTACAAAAATAGAATTAGTATCAAAGTTTTGTAAGTATTATTCTGAGGTATAATTTTAAATAAATTATTTACAATTATTTTTATGTTATATTCTTATATGTTATTTAATTTTTCTATGATTAAATTTAACATGGTTGGCTATTTATAAATATGATATAATAATAATGTTGTTATTCTTGCGAAATATTAAATAGGTAAAACATTTCTATACAATAAATTGATTTTTTTATTCAAGATTTTATATATATTAAGGATGTTAGAGAGAAATATATTATTTTTCATTATACCTTAAATCTAAAAATTAGATTTTAAGGTTCAATTATCCGGTCTGATGTAGGTTAGTTCTCTTTTATTTGTTAGTACAATCGCGCAATAGTTAGAGTTAAGCTCTATTTCAAAAATAATTATAAAAAATATTATTTGAAAATGCATTAACAAAATATTTTCAATGATGGTTTTAAAACTTGAATGTTCGTACTCGAATAATTAAAGTCTTAGATTTAATTTGAACACCTTGAATAAAATGTAATTAACAAACTATGCCTAAAGGTGTGATTAGATGGTTTGCAATTTTCTTAGAAAATAAAGCTGAAATTTAATGCATAATTAATTAATAGGCTCCACCTAAAGATATTAGTTAATTAATATTAAACAAAAAAATTTAGGACACTTTCATAACAAAAATAAAAAAATCAATAAATATCAATTTATATCTTTAATAACCTAAATAATATGAGTAAGCATAATTAACTTAATTATTATATCCATAAATACTTCACTATTATGACTGATAAAAACTTTTATTATTTTTTATTGAATCCATATTTACGTTTATTTTTTTATTTTTTTATATTAGGAAACACAAATCAAAATATTGTGATAGGATGTTTAGGATTTAATTTTGTTTTTGAGATTTTAAATAATACATTAAAAACCACATATATTCCTTCCTTAGATCAACTTTGGGAGTATACTTGTTATTTTCTATAAAAAAAATTCGTGCACTTGAGAGAGTTTTACAAATAGAAAACCAAAGTATCTATAAGATTGGTATGCTAACCCGATGCCGGTCTTGTCTCATCAAGTTTTTGGTACCATTCCTGGGGATTTGATTGATGCATGAAAGTAATGTATAATATTTTTTTAATCCTTACATTTGATTCCTTTCATGAGATCAACATTAAAATAACACGTTGAGCTTTTTTTTCATTATATATATGCAAACATATTAGTTCATTTCTATACATCAACTCTTTTGCATATAAATTATTATGAGTGTTTGAACCCATATGATTTAGTGTTTTTGAGAGTAATGACTTGTAAGGAATAGAGTCAAAACAAATTCGGATTCTTGACACTAATTTTGGGTGAAATTAAATTGATAAACGTTTTAAATGAAATATGAAAATTATTTTCAACTAGTTATTATAATAAATCATGAATGTTTAGGAAGTTGAAATAATTTAGGCTAAAGATTTAAATTATGAAATTTAAAAGAGATTATAAGAATGAGCTATTTTTGCATTTGATTTTATTCTTTTATTGTACTTTAAATTTTAATTAAGTTCTTATCTTATTTGTTTTATATTGTTTTCATTTTTTGTTAATGTTTGTGGCTATCATTATTGAAAACTCTCACGAGACATAAACTCATCCACTAGGGCAACCTAGGGATTTAACGGCTCATTGCATAAGCTAAATGCAACCGTATTAATCCACGTAAGTGATTTAGGATAATTTAATTCTTAGTTTTTATTTTAGTTTTTACTATATCTCTTGCCAAGGGACTAGCAAGAAGCTAGTTAGGGGTTATAATAAGTGCTTAAAAATCACTAAAATTACCATGATTTAATGTACTTTAATTGATCAAATTGATTTATATTTATATGATTTTATCGTATTTTTTATAAATTTTTCTTTTCAGAATCACAGGTAATTTATTGCTTTTCAGGTATTTTCATTCAAAAATAACTTAAAAAATCGAAGAAAAATACTAGAGGAAATACATCACAAATAGGTTGAGAAAAAATGAGGAAATTTCAAAACAAATTTGAAAAAATGGGTCAAAACGGTCGAAAATGTCAAAAATGCTAAGTCTCACACGTGCCCCATATGTAGCCAACACACACCCATACCGAGTTCGATGCACAAACTTCTCTCTACCTATCTTTCTTCTCTATAAAGCTTTCTTTTTTTAAGTTATTTTTATTTTTAAAGTCCTCTTTAATTTTGAGAAAAACTAGTTATGATTTTATAGATTTCTAGTTTTTGATTCAATAAAGAAAAATACAAATTTGTTTGGAGGTTTTCCAAAAACGAAATTAGCATCAAAGTTCTGTAGGATTCTTTTGAGGTATAATTTTAAATGAATTATTTATATTATTTTTCTATGTTTAAATTTAACATGAGTCACTATTTATAAATATGATATAATAATAACGTTGTTATGCTTGCAAAATATTAAAAAGGTAAATAATTTCTACAAAATAAATTGATTTTGTTTTTATTCAAGATTTTTTATTAAGGTTGTTAGACAGAAATGTATTATTTTTTATTAGAAACTTAAATCTGAAAATTAAATTTTAGGGTTTAATTATCCAATCTGATTTAGAGTAGTGTTCTTTTATTTGTTGTTACAATCGCCCGATAGTTAGAGTGAAGTTCTAATTCAAAAACAATTATAAGAACTATTATTTGAAAATGCGTTGACAACATATTTTCAATGATGGTTTTAAAATTTGAAAGTTAATTCGTAGGTTTAAGTTGGACACCTTGAATAAATTCTAATTAATTGACTCCAACTAAAGCTCTGATTAGATGGTTTGCAATTTTCATAGAAATATAGCTAAAAATTAATACTTAATTAATTAATAGGCCACACCTAAAGATATTAGTTAATTAATATTAAATAAAATAATTTAGGACACTTTCATACCAAAAAGAAAAAAATCAATAAATATCAATTTATATAATTAATAATCTAAATAATATGATCATGCATAATTAACTTAATTATTATATCCATAAGTACTCCACTGTTATGAATGATAAAAACTTGTGTAATTGTATATTGAATCCATATCTATGTTTATTTTTTAATGTTATTATATTTGGAAACACAAATCAAAATATCGTGACAGAATGTTAAGGATTTAATTTCATTTTTAAGAGTTTGAATAATAAATTAAAAACCACATATATTCATTCCTTAAACCAAATTTGGGAGTATACTTGTCATTTTCTATAAAATGATTTGTGGACTTGCAAGAGTTTTACAAATATAAAACCAAAGTATATGCAAGATTAGTATTATTAGCCCGAGTCAATCTTGTCTCATCAAAACCCTAGAATAGATGATTAAGCACATGATCACAAACAATGTAGGCTTGTTAATCAATCAATCACAACCATAAGATATTTCATAGATTAACTAAAGAAAGAAGCCTAACAAAATATGAATTTGAAAAACAAATTTGGAGAGAGCTTAAGTTACAAAACTTGATGAAATTGTGGTTGAGGATTTAGCATGTGATCACCACACACGAAGTGTGTGCAATTAATATGAAAGTATGTGTATCACAACAAGTAATATAATGATAAGAAAAGACAATTCTCACAAAGATTATTTTATTAGAAACTAATTTTTAAAACTTAAAAAATAAAAATCAATTTTTTTTGTGTTTTTATATTTTAAGAAAGCAAAATTAAAATAACTAAATGGAAATAAATATAATAAATTAAATCAAATTTGATAACTAAAAATATATATGAAAACATATCTAGGAATACTTAATTCCCAAATTTTCTAAACATACAAATCACTAAAATGCCCCCAAAATAATTATCAATTAATATAATAATCAATTGAATATAACATATCATGTATTCCTCTCTCAAGTAAACTACACACCATATAGTAATTAATGTAATCACTCTCATGCCAATTAAATTGCATACTACTCATTAAGTTCATCAATTATGGATCACATACATAAGAATCATACATATTTTCCTAGAAACTATGCATGTTATTTAATCAAGAAAAAAATTCAAATACTTCTCTCAAATCTATTTAATTGCCTCTACAGATAAATTGTTGGTCAAACAATTAATAGCATACAAATCAAATTAAATAATATAATTAAATTATAATTATAATTCAGGTAAAATATTAAATCATCACATGGTGAAAATTTGGCTCATAAGATCCCTAGATTAATAAATTAATTACACATAATTGTATTTATAAAGCTCATATTTTTCATAAAGAAAGACATAAAATTTGATAAAGAAAGAGTAGAAGAGGAAATATAATCAATCTCTTGAATTGTAGTATTAATCTCTTTTTAAATCTCCATCAAAATTGTGTCATCTCTTGAATGTTTCTATATTTTCCTCTCTTTTTAGCTCCAAATATTGACCAAAATTATGCTAATGGATGCCACTTAGGGATATGGAGTGATTAGGAGCCTAAATATTTCTCAGGTGTGATCTAGACTGTCAGATCAACTTTAGATCAAGGGCTACATCTCGCTTATAGAAAAAATAAACTTTAGAATTTTCCCTTTTGGCATATTCAGGTGAAAAAACCTATCTCATTACATACCACTTATAGAAAAAATAAACTTTACTTAATGGAACTATCATATGATTTGGTGAACCATATTCGTTTAAATCTTCATAGTTCATATATACACTAAAAAACAAAAACACAAATAGGCACTTAAGTTGTCCTAAAAAAACTCATTATTTATTAATTCAATGTATATAATAACAGAAAAAACATAAGTAGTGAGTAATAACTTATAGAACATTTAATTATTAATCCCCCTATATGATGAATTGAAAAGACTTGAACACTCCAAATGTTCCCCTATGTGTAATCTCTCCCAAAGAAAATTTTCAATTAAAAACTCTCCCCCTTAAGTAACTGTATCCCTTTATAAATTTTCACTTAGTGCTCAATCACTTTTTGTTAGATGCCTTCAATTTGAGTTGATAGTGCTTCTATTCTCATTTGCATTTCATCATTAAATAAGTCATGATGAAAAGGTTTGAAAAGAGGTATGTTTTCCATTTAATTATCTCCAAAAATATCATAAATTGGTGTGCCATTGGTTCCAATATCAGTGATGGCTCCTCCACTGGTATCAACATTAGTGGATTGTTGTATTTTTGAGGACTAGGTAGAGGATCTTAAAATGGTTGACTTCCCAATATCACCCATAAGTATGATGGATGATTGTTTCAATGCAGTTGGAGGTTTATATAGGGTAGAAAATGCTACAAAAGAGAAGGAAAAGTGGATCCAAGGATCAAGTGTCGTGGCATGCATTTCTTTGCACCATGACATGAGCCAATCCGTATGCATTTTTGAATAATGATTTGAAGCCCTCGTTCCACGGCACACAAAATATTCCCTATTGCACCCGTGTTGCTATCCTTCTAATAATTCCTTTTGTTTTAGACCCCTTTCATTGGTTTGGAACATATGTAAGTATTACATATGTTAGTCTTTTATGCTTCATGGCTACAATGGATGATTTAAGGTACTATTTTTTCAGGTGTTGTTCAGTTGAATCATTTTAAGGCTAATAGTACTTGAAAAATGACAAAAACTTACACGTAATTTTGAAAAGATAGATTTACTAAAGAGATGATAAAATTATGCAAATATAAATCTATTTTAACATTTAAAATGCATAAAATCATGTCATATTTAGTGCTTTTAAGCACCCATCATAACTCCAACCAACTTCCTGCTAGTCTCTAGCAAAGAAAGGGAAAAACTAAAATACAAACTAAATAAATTTCAACTACCTAAATTAATATTTTAGATTAACACAATTTCATTCAACATATGCAATAAGCCTTTAAAGCCCTAGGTTGCCATAGAAGACGAGTTTAAATCTCGTGAGGGCGTTTAGAGATGATACCCATAAACATAAAACTAATTAAATGTAAATTTTAAATAGAAAATAGAAAATAACAAAACTAAAATTAAAAATAAAAAAATAAAAAAATAAAAAAATAAAAAGTAAGAATAAAAATACAAAACTTCTCATGCTTCTAAACTATTTTAAGTTCACAATTTAAATTCAAACCATAAGTTAAAATAATATCCTAAATGTTCGTATTTTGTTATAACAATTAGTTTAAAATTATATTCATATCCCACATCGAAAATGCATTAATATTAATTTACCCAATTTCAGTATTTGGAATCTGAATTTGCTTTAACTCTAAACCTCACAAGTCATACTCTTAATAACACTAATCTTATGGGTTCAAGCACTCATTCAAAGGCATATGCAAATAGAATTTATGTAAACAAATTAACTAATAGGTTTGTATATGCTTAAAGAATAAAATGCTCAAAGTAGTGCATAACATGGATCTCATGAAAGGAATCAAATGAAAGGATTTATAAAGAAATCACATATTATTTTCTTACATCAACCAAAAATCATCAAATAAAAATTTCAAGTTATATGCCTCTAAGAGATGAAGAAAATGCAATGACTTCTAGGGAATTTATTTCCTATCCTTATTTTATATTTAGTCATTTCTCATAACCTTGTAGGGCTTTTGGATCATATTATTTAGTTTATACTATTTATTTCTCTCTCTCTTTTCTACTCTTTTTTTTTCTTTTCTTCCCTTTTTTAAAGAGTGAACCCATGTACAATATGTGCATATTTTGTATGATTTTAGTGAGTAGTTAATTATGGATTTCTTTTGTATTGGCTTAGGTAATCCCGTGTGTGTGTATATATATATATATATATTATAAGTCATGCATAAATGAAGAAAGACATATACTTTCAATTTTTTAAGACATTCAATTTAAGCAATAAAAATAAATATATGACCTTTTATGATATGTAAAAATCATAGCATTCAATGCAAAAACCGGTAAAGATTATCAAATAATTTGAATTGATAAGAAGTGTTTAAAAAAGCATAAAAATATTATCACTCATAATGGAAAGATAAAGGCACAAAATATTCCCACAAGGTAGTCTTTACTATTTGATTCCCAAACACCAATTTAGTTTATTGTAATTTCAACATTTTATCATGAAATACAAATTATGACAAAAACTAACTAATTATTACATTATTCCATGATATGTGCGACAAATTAATTTCACAGTGCAAAAACTTAATCATTTCCTTTAAATCAATTAGAAGACATTATAATTTTGTAAGAACATTTTAAAATTAAACCTAAAATTCCTAAACCAACAAAAAAAATAAAATCAAACAAATGAAAGAAATAAAGCAAATAAAAAATGTAAACATATGTTTAATAAAAAATTTAAAAATTTGCTAAAATTTATATAATTATAACTTTTTTCGGCACAATCTAGAATTTACATTGCTATCAATGTAATAATTATAAATTGAAGATAAATAGTCAAGAGAAAAATTACCTATTTACTGAACAAGCTCGAATATTGATGTAGAAATGTAGGTACATCCATCCTCTCAAACATATTAATCCACATAGATAGAATATTGTGTATTTCTTACACATCTCAACAAATAGTTATTAAATTCAACAATTTCAAATAAAATAAACCTTGTTCACATAACAGGAAAATAAAATAAACTAAAAAAACATATTACATAAAAGTTAAATAAAACAAAACAAAACTAATTATATTAAATGGAAAATAACATAAAAAAATCAAAAAACATAAAAACTATAACTAATAAATATAAATAAATGTCTTAGCAAGACACTTCTTAAGGGATTATAATTTATACAATTTAATTCACTTAATGTCCCCCTTGTCATTGTGTTTTTGTTAGCATGTGCTTGAAATATATACAGTCTCTCTCAATACTATTATTGAAAAACTCCCTTTTATAGATAATAACAACAATTAGGGTTTCTTGTACATTTATAATTATAAATTTTATAGGTATGATAAGATTATCTAACTATACCATTAAATCTTTTACCATACTCTTTCGGTATATTATAGATTTACTCGCTAATTATAGTGACATGGTTGTGGGTTTTAGATAACCCATAACAAGCTACAAGTATAAAGAATATGACATGAAATTGACGCATGCACCTAGATCTAACAAAGTATGTACCTTCTATTTGTCACCAATTAAGATATTAACATTAAAACTTTTAGAATCTACACATGTAATTTCAGAATTTTTATTTTTTTTTATTTTTTTTATTTTAAACAAAATACTAAGTACTAAAATATTTAAAATACTAAACAACCATAAAAATAATAGAAAAAATAAGCAAATAAAAAAAGAAATAAAAATTAAATAAAGTAAACAGATAAAATAAAATAATAAAAGAAATAAAAAGACATAATAAATAAATAATTTAAAATATAATATATATTATACAAAATATTTATTATACAAACATTTTGTCATACAATATTATAAGTTAAATACATAAATACAATAAGTTAATAAGGTGTTTAATAAATATATGTTAGTACAAGAAAATACTAAACAAAATAGTAAACAAAAAAATAAAAGAGTTGAGTTAGTAATAAAATAAATAAAAATACATAAATAAAAGAAAAAAATGTTAAGTCAATTTTTTCAAAAATATATTAATTAATTAATAATTAGAATATATATTTTGTATTTTTTTATTTAAAATATTTTTTATTTTTATTCTAAAAATATTATTATTATTTAGTTTAATTTGTTTTTGGATAATATCGTAGTTAATTAATAAATAAGATTTTTATTATTATTCAAAGCCAACTAATAAATAAAATATTATTTTTTTCAATTTTTTTAAATGTCTCTTAAGTTAACTAATATATAAGAGATAAATAAGTTTCTAGATTTTTAGATTTTTTTAAAAAAAATCATGCATATTTACAACACAAACTTTTTTCAAGATTATGATAATAAAAATCTAAAAAACCTATTCCTCCCTGGTAACAATACCTGAAACGTAATGCTTGAGTTTTGTATTTATAAAATAGCTCGCAAGTTCACGAATCAATTTGTAAGAAATGATAAGTATATTTTCTAGATAGGTCTAAAAACGAATTAGGTGATTTTTAAATAATTTATCAAATTCTTAAAAATGAAAAATCAAACCTAAATATTCTGTTACAAAAGCTTTGGCTTTTAAATATCTAAATTAATGATATAAAGTTAAAGATAGTTTCAACAAACATGAGGCAAATAAATATTTAAACTTAATGGAGAATTTATGAGTATATTAGTTAGTTAATTATGCTTGCTCAATATTAATTAGGTTATTAATGATATGAATTCAGATTTATTGGTTCTTTCTTATATATAAAAATAATTTCTTCGGTCAGATCTACTATTTATTATTAATTAAAATCACTTAACATTTTCAGTTGGGTCTATTAGTTAATTTTAATTAAATCATTCTTCCTTTATATGAGATTAACAAACCATTTAATTACTGCCTTTAGTCACGTTTAACAATTTATACTTCATTCAAGGTGTCAAAGTTGGATTTAAATTTAAATTTTTATAATTTAACATTGAGATTTTAAAATAGAGTTTTACTCTAACTAAACAATTAATATAAATCAAAGATAAAAAGCACAACTCTATTTCATATGCACATAATCAAATCTTAAATCTAACTTTCATATTTTAAATTTACTATGAAAATTCTAACATCATTATATTTTCTGGAATAAACTTTGTATAATTCTTAAATAAAAAATAATAATTAATTTTATAAAAATATTAACCTAATTTAATATTTCAGAAGCATGACAACATTAATAATATCGCATAGTATTTTCAACTAGGCATGTTTAATTTAATAAATGGTCATTGAATTAAATACAGCATTCAAAACAACATATAAAATTAATTTGAAAATAAAAAATGCATTTAAATTGTACCTCATATGTATCCTTTCAAATACATAAATTCATTAGTGTTTATGCATCTGAAAAACCTCCAAACAGAATTACCAACACTATTTTTTAAATTGAAAGAAAACTACTACAAAAATGAAACTATGTTTAACTCTCAAAATTAGGATAGGAACTTTGCAGAATTACAAAAACTAAGAAACTAAGAAGTTAAAGGATGGAAGGGATGGTTTTTACAATGAAGTAGGGTTTTTATATCGGGTAGAAAATGCTGCAAAAGAGAGGAAACAGTATATTAGAGAATTAAGTGCCTCAATAGGCATTTTTTGCATCGTGACATGACCCAATCTGTATGTGTTTTTGAATCACGATCTGAAGCCCTCATTCCATGGCACACAAAATCTACACCACACACACATATTGTTGCACTACTAGTAATTCCATTTGTTTTACACCACTTTCTTTGGTTTGTAATTGGAGTGCTTTTAAGTACTACTTTCCAAGTGTTGATCAGTTGAATCATTTTGTGGCTAAAAACACCTTAAAATCAATAATTTAAAAAAGATATGTTTGCTAAAAAGATAATAAAATTATGCAAATATAAATCTATTTTATCATTTAAAGTGTACAAAATCACGTTATATTTAGGGCTTTTAAGCACTCATCCATTCTATAGGGTGAGATGTCAATAGTTTTTTTTATCAATACACTAGAGCACATTGGCCTAGGGTGACGTATTTTTGGATCAATATTAGCATGAAATTTATGAATCAATGATGAATAGCATAAGTTTGAAGGTGTAAACAAGTATTTCCATCCTAGAGCACTAATGGCTAGTGTAACTCCTAACTCATGAAATTCAATCAAGGTAATGCCACACTTAAGTAAAATTAGGCATTTAGAGATAGTAACTTGATACCATGTTTGAGAATCTTTGTCCTACTATTGAGAAGAAAATATAATACGTACACCTTGACAGAGTCTTCATCATTGGGAAGCAATTTGAAAACCGAGCACAAATCCAAAAAGATCAAAATGCCCTTGTGAACTGAAAATATAAAAATTCATCAAAATGTCCCCAACAAATTGAAGAGTAGAAGTCAAAAAACTAATGTTGGAGTAAAGAAGGGGATTGATAACTGTATTTTATATAGTTATTTTCACCTATTTTATTAATTATAATTACTATGTTCTTAATGTTTTTAGTTAATTTTCAATGAATAAATTAGTATTTACTGTTTTTTATATTTTTTATGAAAATTAAATAATTTGTATCGAAAACGTACTTAATTGTAAATTTGTGTCCAAAAATATAATTTCAAATAAAAGAGTGTTTAATTGCAATTTATAAAAGTTGAAAATATAATTTAAATTTAAATCGAGCTTAATTTTAATTATTAAAAGTTTAAAAATTTAATTTAAATTAGAAAAGGGCTAAACTGTAATTAAAGAAAGTTGAAAATGTAATTTGAAATAAATTTGTGGGTCAAAATGCAATTAAGAAAGTTTAATTTTCTGCGCAGGTGAGAAGAACCATGCGTCATGAACCACGCGCGAAACGTGAACCGTCCGATCAAAGAAGAAACGGCTGAGATTCGCGCGTCCAGATCACGCCCCACCAAATCGCGTGGGTGCAGATTCTTTTTCACGCGGCTCGGCATACCAGTGGGGCTCACCTGCCGCGCAGGCCGGCGTGCAGGGTGGGACCCACGTGTCGGTTATGCGTCTACCAAAGGTTGTATTCGCGTGTGGCTGAACCACGTGTAATCGTTCCCACCAGCCAATTAAAGTCTTCCACGTGTCCCACTTTCCCCTTGAACGAATCATCAGCGGACACGTGGCACATTTTGATGAATGCAAAAGCGCAGAATATTGCACGCGTTCCAGTCGTTGCCCCACGTTTCGCGCACCCCAATCTCGTGTGACAATTTCTGTGTGCGCCCATTCCCTTCAACAAATGAGGTACTGCCACGTGTCCCACTATTTGTTTCAGCGAAGCAGATATGGACACGTGGCATAGTTTATTGAAAAGAAAAACAGAAACGGACGGCTCGCCCACTCACATTAGCCGCGTTTTCGATTCCATTTTCGATACATTTTTGTCCCCCACTCGTAATTTTAAATTATTTTCTCCATCATTAGTTGTCTCCCGCGTGTATAAAAAAATATATTTTTAAATGTATTTTTTTTAGAAATTTAATGTTATAAATAGGAGATAAGATGATAGAGTTGAGGAGTTTTTTTTAGTTTTAGTTTTAAAAGTTTTGGAGTTTTGGGGAGAGTTTAGTTTTTGTGTTGTTCGGTTTTGGACGGTAGAACACACAGAAGCCATTTTTTGGCTTTTGTTGTGTTCTGCGTGTGCCAAATATTTGTTCTAAGTGATGTTTTAATTTTCCTTCTTCTTCATCTTATTTTTCTGTATCTGTTGTAATTTTTATTTTAAATTTATGAAGTAATTTAATTTTTCTAGGGTTGCATTTGATCTAAATTTATGATGCTTTTATTTTAATTATTTTTGATAGATTTATAAGACGTTCGATTTGTTCGTTCTATTTTGTGCTTAATGCTTTTTGATTATTTACGAATCTTATCAAAATGATCCGTGGCACATAAATAAACTTGGAAGAGGCATTTGTGTGTATATTGCTCGTAAATAGAATGACATGTATGATGAAGGATAGGAATATACCCTAATTGTATGTGTGGCCATTTGAGAACTTAGAACGTAATGAATCTTGGTGAATTTAATTCTCATAGAAATATAGTGAATTAATTTAACGAGGTGTGTTTATACGGAGCTCGAAAGAGATGTATGAATAAAATTAGAAGTTTTCGGTTGACAAATTGAATGTACTAAAAAATATAAATCAAAAGAAAATAATATGATTTGAGTTGATTAATTTGGTGAAAAATTGCAATTCTAGATTTCTTTTATTTTGTTATTAAACTGTTTTCTTAGATTTGTTCGAATCAATGATCGTTTTGAATAAAATCAGAGAGAGATAATTTTAGTACTCAACAAACTATAGTAACAAATCTCCGTGGGAACGATAACTTACTTATCATTTTATTACTTGTGACCGTGTATGCTTGAACATTTTTTGTGTGTTGGAAAACACACAACAAGGATTTATGATGAATTTAAGCAAAATCCTAGTGTTTGGTTTGATAGAAAATGAGGGAAAATGATAAAGAGGGATGATTTTGATAAATGAACAAAGGTGAGTTTTATTGCAGAGAATCCTAGAAATGTAAACAACAATCAAATTTAAGTGAAAGAGGATAAAAATTGAGGGGGTTTTTAAACTATACTTGTTCGATCTATCAATGATAACGTGAATTGATTAACATTCAAACTTCGATTGATCCATTCATCATAAATCGATCAACATTCAAAGTTTCTAGAAATGCATTTACTCTCCATAAGTCCTATAACTCCATAATTACTTAACAAAAATAATAAAATAAAATAAGAAATATAAGAATATATATATATATTGATAAAGGTATTAGATTTATTCACACACGAACATGACTCAAATTAATCAATTTGATGAAAAAATCATTCTTGACCAAAAATTGAATTATTCACTATATGCATAAGTATTTTGATAAAGTACACATACATTCTTCAACACATATGGTGATATATTAAAAATTGCTCAAAATATGTTACAAGTTTGAACTACAATAATATGTTAATTTAATTATTTATGATCAATCAAGGAGGATTCAATTGAAAGAGTATCACCTATCATGGAAAATTATAGTCTAATTCTTACTTTCATGTAATAAAATTTTACTTATCAAGAGAGAGCTTAATTAGCTTTTTATTCTTTATTCCCTCTCATAATTTATTATAATTTTTTGTTTGAGGAATTGGTTTTTGTTTCATTTCGTATAACAATTTGTGGCTCTCTCTATTTATGCATTCAATTACTTTTGTATTTTTTTTCATTTTCCTTTATTTGTTTAGCTAAGTAAATATGCACAAGCATAAAACCTAGTATGGTGAATTTCACACTAGTTGTGAGGTAGCTCTCTCTGCTCACTAAGTAGTTTCACACATCATAGTAGGTATTCCTCTTAAAACTAGATCTCTATATAGTATAATTTTATAAAGTGAGAGATAGAGTTCAAACACAATTTAGTAGTCAAGGTTATCTCAAGCCCTAAAATCTCACATAATCAATCGCAAACTTCAAGCATGACATACATATCCATCCAGTGAGTTCTTGTTAACATTGGTCACCAAATGTAAGGAAAAATGTAAGTGCACAAGATTTTACCTCATGAAATGATCAAATAGATTCTAAAACATGATTGATCTCATCAACTCGCACAACTTACCACAAAATTTCTCTCAATAAGAGCACCAAAATCAATCATGAACTTGTGCATAAAAATTTGACTAGTGCAATCAAAACTAGAAAGAATATCACACAATGAATGGAAGTATCTTAACGATCATGTTACATTCCTTATCTTAGTCATGACAACCAATTTTTATCATTCCTTTGAAATATTGTTCCTTTGAAATAATGAAACACTCATTTAACAGTTCTAAGATGCAGCTCCATTGGTCTTTCCATATACCTACTAATCAGACACGTTGCATGCATAATATTAGGTTGATTAGCTATCAAGTACATGCATACATTTAGTTTCCATATATTTAATAATTTCTACCAACATCATGATTGAAAACATCCTAAAAATTGAAAATACATACTAAATACTAAAGTAGAGAATGAAATTTCCTCCAAAAAAATTAAATAGAACATTTTTCCCATTGTGCACGTGGAAATATGAAAAAGGTAAAAGGAAAGAAAACTTCCTTAGTCCTAGCAAACCACATCTATCATTGAAATGCTCAATCTTGTTATGCTATTGCTCTTCATATTTATTCACATACGAAACAAAAACATCATAAATATAAGTAAAATAATGTTGGCTTTTCTCCCAACCAGCATCACACTTAATGTCCTTGATTAGATGGTCATAGAAAGTCCTAAGGTACATCCCACTGTGTCCATTTACTATTGATTTTTCCCAAAAATAGTTTGAGTCTTGATTTGTTCAATAATACTTTATGTTTTGGTTTTAAAACATGGTGCTCAATTCCCTTATCATGTCATATTTTTGTTTTATTGTTTTATTTTTTGGCATTATTATAAGCAATCTTAAGTGTGGGTAACTCAAGTTATTCTTTTAAGTTATCATCTATCCTAAAGAATTCATTAGCATTACCAATATTAGGGGATTCATATGCTTTACAAACTTTAAATGTCACTTATTCATCTTGCATTCTCATTGTAAGCTCATCTTTTTTGTACATTAATGAGTGCTCTTTTGGTTGCTAAGAATGGACAACCAAGTATGATAGAAGTTTTATGGTCCTCTTCTATGTCTAGTATAATGAAATCCACTAGAAAGACGAACTTGGCTACTTTTACTAGCACATCTTCTACGACACCATAGGGTCACTTAATTGATCTATTTGCCATTTGTAATACTACTAAAGTGAGTTTGGCTTTACCAACCCCCAGTTTCTTGAAGACCAACAATGCCATAAGGTGAATGCTTAAACTTAAGTCATATAGTGTTTTCTCAAAAGGGATGTCCCAAATAGTGCAAGGGATGTCAAAGTTACCCACATCTTTCAATTTCTGTGGTAGTTTTCTAGAAAGGATAGCACTACAACCTTCAATCAAGGTTATTATTTCATTATCTTCAAGCCTCCTTTTCTTAGACAAAATGTCCTTCGTAAATATGGCACAAAAAAGCATCATTCAAGGGCATCTGCAAAAGACATCCAATTTTTTTTTAAAATTACATATCTAACTTTTTCTTTTACAATCTTTGAAAAAGGAATAGTGGGTTTGAAGAGGTTGCTCTTTTTTGGTTGAATTATTTCCTTTTTAGTGCTCTTTTTATCCACTAGTTCCTCCTCATCCTTAGTTTTTTATTTCTCCTTATCCTTTTTAGTCTCATATTCCTCATTTATTGTATGCAATGAATACACAAGTATACATATCACAAGTAATATAATGATAAGAAAATATTGTTCTTATGGAGATTATTTTATTAGAAACTAATTTTTAAAACTAAAAAAATTAATATTTTGTGTTTTTATGTTTCAAGAAAGCAAAATTAAAAGAATTAAAATTAAATTGCAATATTTAATTAAATAAAATTTGACAGCTAAAAAGATATATGAAAACATATCTAGTAATACTTAATCCCCTAATTTTCTAAACATATGAACCATTAAAATCCCTCAATAGAATTATCAATTAATTACATGATCAATTGAATATAACCTATCATTTATTCTCTTTTCAAGTAACTACACAACATATCATAATTAATCTAATCACACTCTCATATCAATTAAATTGCATACTACTCATTAAGTTCATCAATTACGGATCACATAAATAGGAATCATACATCTATGCGTAGAAACTATGCATGTTATTTAATCAAGATAAATAATTAAATAATTCTCTCAAACATATTTAATTTCCTATAGAGATCAATTATTGGTCAAATAATGAATAGCATAAAAATTAGATTATATAATATAATTAAATTGAAATCATAATTAGGATAAATATTAGATCATCACATGTTGAAAATTGGGTTCATAAAACCCCTAGATTAATAAATTAGCTAAACATAATTTTGTTCATAAAGCTCATATTTTTCATAAATAAAGGCATAAACATTGATAATGAATGGAGAAGAATAATAAGAAATGCAATCAATCTCTTGAATTCTAGAACCAATCTTCTCTTGAATATTTACCAAAATTGTATCTCGTTTTGTATTTTCTTATATTTTTCTCTCTTCTTGTCTCCAAGAACTGATAAAAAATATGTTAATTTTGGTTAAATAGGGCTTATGGAGTAATTATTGATTAAATTATGCTTTGATGAAATCTATACCATCAAACCAACTTCAGATCAAGGGCTAAGATGAAAAAAGAAAATTTAAAGCGTTGGCAAAAAGAAACGCAACACATGACATTGGGATTTACTGGGAAAATCAATGTGTGATGTATGGCATGGATGTACTATTTGAGGCCAATGTAGTTGAGCCAGTGCCACTTGGCATGATGTGATTCATGGTTACTACTTGGGTACTATGCTGGAAAAAGGAATGGATGAATTAGGTGATGATGCATGGCACACCCATTGATTGTGCTATGAAACTCAAAATGAACACCATTCTGAGATATGGCATAGCCTTGCATCACTCGGTACACATGCCATTACGTGATTGATTCTCTATACTTACATGGTGTCCATATGGTATGTCTTGTCACCTCTCGTGCTTACATGACATCTTTTGATTGGTCCTATATTAAAAAATTCATAAACAATTTCAAAAAATTCCCAAAAAGTAATATTTTCACCCATTTTCACTAGAAAGTTCTTATTTTAATATTTTTAACCCAAAAGCCTACTTATGGAATAAAATTAGCAAATAATAAGTATAAATATACACTGATGATTCTACTTTCATAGAGTTATCAATAACCTACTTTCATATTGTTCCTATATGTCTAATATGCAATCTAATATGTACATGAATAGAGATATACTTGAGAGGTGACTGTTGAGGCTTGATAGTTTCTTCAACTTAAAAATGTTCTTCTAAGACAATTAGAAACTAAAATTATAATTATATGTTATGTTCACAAATATCACCAAAACTCACATAAATATTAAAAATTGGAAACAAAATAAATTTATTCACATAAAACTAACAAACATAATGACTAAAAACATTAACAAATAAAGAAAAAAATACATAAAAAATGGACCTTTATTTTTCATAGTGGACAGTTAGGTGATTTGGTAGACTAGTTGTTTTCCTTTTAGGTCAATGGTGTGACCTTGGTTGTTTCCATCTAAAACTCAAGTGTGTCATCTTTATATTTTTTGTATTATTGCTTTTACATATGATTGCATACCTAGCCATTTGTGAAAAAAATAATTTGTTTTAATTTCACTGATCATATTTTCATAACCCTTTCTAGATAGCACGATCCATAACAAAATAACTATTTTTTCTTTCATTTGGAATCTAAGAATATCACTAAATATAGTTAGTGTTTCCTAGGACCTTGTTATGGATAATTTTATTAAGGGTGATATTTTAGATGATGAGGAAAGTGATGCTGAAGGTTTACTCAATAAATTTAAAGTAAATAGTCTTGATTAATTGCTTACTTATTTAGTTAGAAGTGAGAGACAAAAGAATAAGTTACTTGTATAAGTAACTAAACTAAATGATAAACTTAAATATCTTAAAATAGACTCCTCAATTATAAAAAAATATTGAACCGTTTGAACATACTAATGTTTTGAATTCAAGTCTTGCCAATCTTAAACAAGAAAATATGATTCTAATGCAAGAACTTGAAAAATCAAAAGAAGCTTCAAAGAGGTTAACCATTAGAGGTGAAAGGCTAAATAAAATTCTGAATTATGGAAAACCTATTGAAGACAAGAGAGGATTCGGCTATATAGATGAGGATTCTACACCAACATCTTAAAAAAAACTGAGTTTGTAAAACCCTCCAACCCTTTTTCTTCACAAGCTACACATATAGCTTCAACATCAAAAACCATATATATAAGGACTTTTAACCCTACTCCTAATTTTTCTCATTAAACATAAAGAATAGTTGCACCTATGATTGAAAAATCTATTAAGATTGTGTCTATCTATCATTATTGTGGAAAGAAAGGTCATACTAGGCCCAAATATAGATTTTTGATAAATGCTCCTAAATTTAATAATACTTTCCATGCTTCACAAAGTACAACTCATAACCATCATCCATCTATGCATGTTGCATCATATTCTAGGATGAATGAAATTTATAATAACATGTTAAAAAATTCTATTGGAAAGCATGAGGTTGTTAGTTCAAAAAGGCATGTAAAATTTACACTTGTAATTCTAGGACTAATTATCATCATCCTATCATCCATAGTGCATTTTAATTTAGGATGAATGGGAAATCTAAAGGTAAGTCCAATAATATGCCAATGAAAACTAAGGTATTTGATTTGCAACTCAAAGATATAAAAAAACCAAAATTCATGATTTATTTACCCTTTAATGTCAAAAATAAATTTTTATTTGCATAATTTTATCATTATTTTAACAAATCTATGTTTTTAGCATGATGGGTACTTTTTATATTTTTTAGGTATTTCACGTTTCAAAATGATTTAATTGATAAACACTTGAAGAATTGTACCTGCAAGCACTTAATTACAACCAAAAATATTAAATAATAAACACATGTAAGCCTTAAATATGTACCAACCAAGCCTATAAGAGGGTGAAACAAAAAGAAGTTTGAGACAAGTAGATCAATCCAAATCGTGATGGTGATTAATATGGATCATAATGTAAAGATGTACAAAATCAATGCATGCCATGGTAGGGATAAAAGTGTGTTGCAATGCTTGGTGAAAGTTCACTCACAATCCACTTTTTCCTCCATTTTTCTTCAGCATTATCACCTATGAATACCACCTCTAAGCCCCTTTGAAAAGCATCCTATAATAGCTTCTTCTACTTACATTTTTCTCTTAGTTTTTTGTTTAGTTTTTCTATCAGTTCTACTCTCAATTTTCAGAGTTGTTACGCCCCAAAAAATGGATACATGAGAAAGAAAGGGGATAAAATTTTAAAGTATTTAAAGGAATTTGAAAGATTTATAATTTAAAATTCAATTCAGAATATCCTATTCAAAAAAATAGTTTTCAGAAAAAAACACATTTTAAGAAAACTATTACAAATAAAAAAAATACATATATTAGGAAAAGGATTCACTTTACAACATGTCTCGGTATTTACACTAAATAATGGTTACAAGATGAAATACATAGTTATAACCTAAAATCTCTTATTTTTCCTCATCTCCAAGTCATACACTACTCTGTCAAACCCTAATTTAGAAGTAAGAGGAAACGCATAGCTCGGTAGAATTTTACTCTAATATTTTCCAAAATATAGTTACCCATAATGCATGTTGTTTATTAATAAAACTTCATGAATGGTAGTCATTATCAATATTCATCATGGGGAGATTTTAATTATAGACTTCGAATATACTTGTACCTCATCGCTTCTAAAAAATGAAGGAAAGTACAATATAGACATCCAAATGCATTCTCATACAAAATATGCTATGACAAAAATCCAATGCATGAAATGAAATCCCATATGTATTAGTCATTAAAATACATGAGCACATGTGCGATCCAACTCCAAGGCACAAATGGGTCCACCTCTAACCCTAAGTACAATCATAATACATAAGGCATATATATCTATAGAATCACATCATATGCACCCTCATCTATGGGTAGGTTAATTCCAAACATAATAGGGGTTCAACTTTGAGGCCCATGTGTAGTCAAAGAATCCATAATAGACAAAAAAACACAACGTAGGATCCAACTCCAAGGCCCATATAAGAGTATATTAATCCATGTTAACATACAGACACCATAGATGGAAAATTCCAAAGATACATATGTATATGATGCATGCCTATATTCAATTGGAAAGTTTTTACTACAATCAGGAGCCATAGGTACCATACTCCGCAAGACAACATATAGGTGTACTTTCCACACATAAAACATTCTCATGATGCATGTATAAAAGTCTCAGATTCCATATCATAATTTCAATGTTCATTTTATATCAACATGTGATACTCAATTAATTATACAAAAAAAATTCAATGTATGCATAATAAAATATTATGATGAGTATCTCATTTAAAAAAAAACATTTATAACATTATAACATTAACTATAAAAAAGGCATCCAATTTTCCACTTTTATTAATAATATATGATGCATGGTTATTCATTTATAAAAAAAATGAATCAATTTAAAAGTTTAGAGTAAGAACCCCTACCTTGAATCCTTGACTCAAAAACTAGGGTATTTATCCCAAAAATGCCCTCCAAAATGTGCCGAAAAGCCCAAACAACTTAGTAATAGAAAGTTTTAAGATAAAGGGAGAAAATAGGGAGGAAATATGTGTAAAAAGAGTAGGTATTCAACCTCTTTTATAACCAATCAAGGCACCAAGGAGCTTGCCAGCTGTGGGGGTGAGGTGGTGAAGGTTATACCCAATTTTTCCATTCTCTCCAATTTTTCACACAACTTTCCCATTACATTCCTACATTGTAAAAAAGTATTTAGAATTTCATTTTGGGTACTATAATTATTTATAACAAAATTATAGGGTTTTACATTCTTACCCCCTTAAAGAAAATTTCATCCTCAAAATTTATAATTCTTCAAACAAGTAAGGATACTTCGAATGAACTTCCAACTCTGAATCCCAAGTTGCATCTTCTTTATATGATGTGTCTTCTTGTAATGGTAGCTCTATCTAATATAAGATAGAATTCTGATTCCATTATCATTTCTGTAAGATAGATACGTGAAAAATGTTGTGATATTTTTTAGGGTAACTCCAACCGATATTCTACATCACCAACTCTTCTAATAATTTTGAATGGTCCGATATAGCGAGGTGATAACTTTCCTTTTATTCTGAAATGAGTTACTCCTTTTCGAGGTTGAACCTTGAGAAAAACATAGTCATCTACTTCAAATTTTAATGGTTTTCATCCATGATCAGCATAACTAATATATCTACTTTGAGCTATATGAAGTTTTTCTTGTACGATACGAATATTTTCAATTGTTTCCTCAATAATATTAGTTCTCATTATCCTCCATAGAAGACTTCATAAGGAGCCATTCCAATGCTAGATCGATAACTATTGTTGTTGGATAACTCAACCAATGCTAGGTCCTCGATCCTATTTCCCTTGAATTCCATAACACAGGCTCATAAAACGTCTTCCTATATTTGAAAAAACCTTTTGGATTGTCCATCCATTTCAAGATGATAAGCCATGTTATACAGTAACTCTGTACCCATAGAAGGCTTCATAAGGAGCCATCACTACTAAAAAAAGTAACAATTAAGTCGTGATTTAAAGTCGGTTTTTGAAAAAAATTGACTTATAATTAATTTTAAGTCGATACGCTAAAAGATTGACTTAAAAATTAAAAAAATAGCATTGTTCCTACGTGCCAACTGATGCTACACATAGGATTGTAAGTTGGTTCTACGTGTCAACCGACTTAAGTCACGTGTAGCATCGATTGACACATAGAACCAACTTAAAATCATATATGTAGCATCGGTTCTATGTGTCAACGGTCTTAAAAAATTAATGAAAAATAAAATAATAGCATCGGTTGACACATAAAATAGACTTAATACACGTAGGACGTAGTATTGGTTCTACGAGTCAACCAATGCTACTATTATATTTTTTTTAATTTGTTAAGTCGGTTGAAACGTAGAATCGACGCTACACGTAGGATTTTAAGTCGATTCTACATGTCAACAGACTTAAAAAATTAAATAAAAATAAAATAGTAGTGTATGTTGACATGTAGGACTGACGCTACGTCCTACGTGTAGCGTCGATCCTACGTGCCAACTGACGCTACACACGTTTTTATTTTCCTTTTCTCTTCTTTCTCCCCCATTTTCCAACAAAATGTTTTTTTAGCTACTATAACCCTAAAATGCAAACTCCCTCCTCCATTCTTTCTCATTTTTCGGCCACCTTCGACTACTAATTCTAGCACTGTTTAGTAGGTTTGGTTCCTCTCCAGTTTCTCTTCTAGATCCCCTATTTTTTAGCATAATACTCAAAACATTTATACTCATTTTTTCACTTACAAAACATAATTTTTTCTTCATTTCCTTTATTTTGTCACTTCATATACTCTTGTAAGTATTTCTATTAATTATTGTACACTTCTTATTCATTTTTATTTATTTTTTGTATATTATGTGTTATTATTTATGTGTATAAAATTTTGTGTTATGTAGGTTTTGTATTTTTATTCAAGCCTAAAAGAGAAGGTATTTTTATTCATTTATTTATTTTTATAATTTTATGTATTTAGGTGTTTGATATATATTAATTTATTTTGAACGAATAATTTTTGAAAATTATTTACATGTACATAAAAAAAATATATATATATATATATAAGATATATTTTTATACGTATATAATGTATAATGGGTTTATTAATATTTATTATTATATATATGTATAAAATATGTATTCCTATTAATTACATGCATTTATATATATATATATATATATTGTATATTTGTTATGTTTGGTTTTATGTATTTATTTTTATATGATGTTTTGGTAGATATTTTAATAATTAGGTAATTCATATATAATAATATCTAAAATATATTAGTTGGATACATATTAATATACTTAATATCATTAATAGAAAATGAACAAATCTTAGATGTCAAAGTGTAGAATTGAGCAGGACTACGTTTCTAGAGTTGAAAAATTCTTGGAATTTGCTTATAGATATAGTAATAACGTAATTTAAGTTAAATATATATAAATATGTGTGTGTGTGTGTATGTATTGTAGGTAAATTATTTTTTGTAATAAATTTAATTCTCAAATAATTAATTAATATTTAATTATTTAATTAGTTTTAGCATTTAAACTCTTTTAAATAGATTTTGGTTTTTTCTGTTATTATGTGATCGAATACAGGTTTTCAGGATAGTATAAAATAAGTAAAATGTGTAAAAGAAATACATAATTTAAAGTTGGTTCAGCACGTAAACCGACTTGAAATTTAATGTCAATTCAACCCGTGAGCCAACTATAAATTTTATGTCTCCTAATTTAAAGTTGGTTCACCTAACTCACTTTAATAGTCTCTTTTGGCATAGTGCATTCTAATGTTGGCTTGACAACTAATGTTATTGGCAAACTCAACCAATGGTAGGTGCTCACTCTTGTTTCCATTGAATTCCATAACACAAGCTCGTAACATGTCTTTTAACATCTGAATAACCCTTTTGGATTGTCCAATACACCTTTTTACTTAATATTTATTTTTTTATTCAATAAGTAGTATTAAAAATATTAAAATATGAACATTCTAGTGAAAAGAAGTGAAAATATATTTTTTGGGAATATTTTGGATTTTTTTGGATGCTTTAAGAATTTATTAAAATATGACCAATCAAAAGAAGTCATATGGATGCCACGCAAGCAAGGGAGTTGACCAACACGCAACATGAATGCAACACAAGCAAAGAAGGCCAATCATATAACATTGCGTGTACCTGGTGATGTAAGTTGTGACACGTTAAAACATGACATTAGTTCCAAGTTTCACCACGTAGTGAATGGGCTTGCAATGCATCATGATGAGCGAAAACCGGCATCGCCGATTCTTGCCAATACTTTGGTTTTAATATTTATAAAACTCTCGCAAGTGCACGAATCATTTTGAAGAAAATGATAAGTATACTCCCAAGGTCGATCTAAGGAAGGAATGTATGTGGTTTTTAATTTATTATTCAAACTTTTAAAAACAAAATTAAATCCTAAACATCTTGACACGATATTTTAGGGGTTTTGTATTTTTAATCTACTTACATAAAAATAAACATAGATTCAATAAATATTTATGCAAATTTTATCTTTTATAATAGTGGAGTATTTATGGATATAATAACTAAGTTAATTATGCTTGCTCATATTATTTAGGTTATTAAAGATATGAATTGATATTTATTGATTCTCCCTTTTTTGTATGAATACCACATTTGGTGGCGTTAGATATTCTTTGTTAACTAAACAAATCAATTAACACCTATGGGTGGGGTTGATAACCAATTTGCTTAATTAAATTAATTCCTTTTTCTAAGAGATTGAAAATGAACCATTTAAATGCCATCTTTGGTGGGGTTAGATAGTTTAAACTTTATTCAAGGTGTCCAAATTAAACCTAAGAATTTAGTTATCCGAGTACTAACTTTCAAGTTTTAAAACCACTACTGAAAACATGTCGTCAATACATTTTCAGATAATAATTCTTATAAAAACTTTTGAAATAGAGCTTCACTCTAACTACCGGGCGATTGTACCAACAAATAAAAGAGCACTACTCTAAATCAGACCGGATAACTAAACCTTAAAATCTAATTTTCAGGTTTAACTTTGTAATGAAAAAATATATATTTCTCTCTAACATTCTTAATATAAAATCTAGAATAAAAACAAAATCAATTCATTTCAGAGATTTTTACATATTTAATATTTCGCAAGCATAACAACGTTATTATTACATCATGTTTATAAACAGCCAGCACAGTTAAATTTAATCACAGACAAATTAAATATAACATGTAAGAATAAAGCATAAAAAATAATTGTAAAGAAAATAAAATCCTTACAGAACTTCGATGCTATTCCCATTGCTGGAAAACCTCCAAGCGGAATTTGCACTCCCATTTATTGAATCAAAAAGCTAATAAATTACAAAAAACATAACTAGTTCTTCCCAAAAAGGGAAGAACTCTAAAACTAAGAGAAATTAACTAAAAACTAAGAAAAACTAAAAAAAACCTAAAAACTAGGAAATGAAGAGAAAGAAAGAAGAGAGAAGTGTGTTTTGAGGTGTGTTTAGAAGTGAAGGGAATGGGGGTATTTATAGGTGAGGATGGAGAGAAAAAGTGAGTGAAAAAATGTTAAATAAATGTGAAAACGTGGAGTGTAATTGCTAAGGTCATTGATGACGTCGGCATGACTTCATGGGGCGGCTGTATGCGAAAATGGGGTGAAATGGGCATCGGCGCGCGTGGAGGGCAGTTGGGCGCACAGGGGTGCGCACGGATGGCAGGCGATGCGCGTAGAGGCGCGCATAGAAGGAGGAGCAACCCGCGCGGGCACGCACGGAACTGGGACTGGGCGCACACGGCTTGGCATAGACGTGGGGTGCTGCGCGTGCGGCTGGGCACTGGCACGCGCGGGGTTAGGCGCGGCTGGGCGGCACGATTTTCTCCTTTTTGACATTTTTGACCCTTTTGACCAATTTTGTCCAATTTTTCCATATTTGTTGACCTTTCCCTATTTATTTATTAATATATTTGTGATGTATTGCTTCCAGTATTTCTCTTTGAGTCTTTAAGCTACGTTTTTAAGCAAAAATACCTGAAAAACAATAAAAAATACCCGTGATTCCGAAAAGACAAATTTATATAAATATATGATAAAACATATAAATATATATATTTTTAATCAATTAATGTGCATAAAATCATGGTAATTTTAGTACTTTTTGAGAACTCATCACATCATCATCTAATTTGTCCATTCTTTCCACTAAGGCACCATGCAATCTAGATTCGTGAATCATAGTGCGCCATATGGCCCTAAATTAGTTCACAATAAATGCTACCATTCCATTCCTCCAAGCGTCACATGCTAATTCATCTAATGCATTCCCACATGCCATGTGTCACATTCCTATTGGCCAATGCTAATAATTTTCACTTTTTTAATCTCAACCCTTGATCTAAAGCTAATTTGATAGTACAAATTCTACCTAAGCTTAATTTAACCTCCTAATTACCCCATAAATCCTAATGAGTCATATATCACATATTTGTTTTATCAATTTTGGAGCCAATAGGAGAGAAAAATACAAAATAATTCAGAAGGAGATACAATTTTGGTGGATATTCAAGAGACAATTTGTGGTACAATTCAAAATATTGATTATATGCCTTCTTTTCCCTTTTCTTTATCAATTTTTATGTCTCTTTTTATAAAATAATATGAGCTTTATGAACAAAATTATGTCTAGCTTATTTATCAATCTAGGTTTCTTATGAAACCAATTTTCTACATGTGATATAACATTTTACTCCAATTATGATTTTAATTTAATTATATTATTTAATCTAATTTTTATGCTATTAATTGTTTGGCCAATAATTAATCTATAAAGTCAATTAAATAGATTTGAAAGAATTATTTAATTGTTTGTCTTGTTTAAATAACATGCATACTTTCTAGGCAGAGATGTATAATTATGTATGTGAACCATAATTCATGAACTTAATGAGTAGTATGCAATTTAATTGACATGAGAGTATGACTAGATTGATTACTATATGGTATGTATTTTACTTGAGAGAGGAATATAAGCTATGTTAGATTCAATTAATCATGTATGTGATTGGTAATTATATTGGGGGATTTTAGTGAGTCCCATATTTAGAAAATTAGGGGATTTCGGATTTCTAGATATTTTCTCATATATCTTTTTCACTACCAAATCTAAGTTAATTAATTAATGTTATTTATATTTATTGCTTTTAATTATTCTTTCTTAAAACATAAAAACACAAAAAAATTAATTTTTATTTTTTAGTTTTAAAATTAGTTTCTAATAACATAATCTCAATGGAAAAAATCTTTTTTTCTTATTATATTACTTGCTATGATACGTATACTTGCATATTCAGTACACAATTTTTTTCAATCACATAATTATTTTGGAAGGCCATGCAATCATATTATCTTTCGGATGTACAACTTAAAACATTCACGGAGTATCGAGTTTTGAATGGAATGAAATGGGAAAACTTCGTAAGAAGATTGACAATTACCCATATAGAAAAATACCCTTGAGAAATTTGTGGTCATCCTTATAAAACATTCCTTGGTTATGTCGTCCCATTTGCATTCCGATACTGGGAATGGTTGAAGTAGCCCCATAGGTTTCTCGTATTTTGCATTCACTTGTTGACATATCATGCAATTTTCCACAAACTAAGCAACATATTTTTTCATTTCTTTCCAACAATAGGTCTTTTTCAAATTATGGTATATATTTGTGCTCCTAGGATGTATCATTAATTTTGACCTGTGTGCTTCTCCAAATATTTCTTGCCTTAAATAATCATTAGTAGGTAACACAATCTTTCCATGAAAACAAAACTCTCCTTTATTGTAAATCCATTCTTCCACCATCTTTCCCTCATTCATCTTACACTATACTTCACAAATTTTGGATCATGTGAAGGCTACCTTGATGTTCTTAAGGTAGGACTAGTTATGAGAATGTATAGAAATTCTTGTCTTCTATCATCATACAAATTAATATTGTAACCTTCCACAGTTTGAGTATTTCACCAAGCATCCAACATCATTTTCATAACAAAACCTTACTTATGACTCAAAGCATCTACCACAGTATTAGCCTTACCAAGATGATATTATAAGGTGAAGTCATAATTTTGAATATACTCTATCTATCTTCTTTGTCTCAAATTGAGATATTTTTGAGTGAAAAGATATTTGAAACTCTTGTGGTCTAAGAAGATTTGGAATTTGGTTCCATAAAGGTAGCATCTTTACATATTCAAAGAAAAGATCATTGTTGCTAGCTTTAAGTCACGAATTGGATAGTTTCTTTCATAAACCTAGACTGTCATGATCCACAGATAACTACTCGAACATTTTTATTAATATGCACCAAAGGCCTTGAAGTGAAGCACCCATGAAAATCACGTATGGTTATGTACTATCTGATAAGATGAGGAATGGTGTAGTCATAAATCATGTTTTTAATTCTTGGATTTCCTTTTCACAAGCTTTTCCCCACAAGAATTTGACTCCATTTAAGATAAGTCTTGACAATGGTATATCAATCTTTGATAAGTCTTACGTACACAAAACATTGATAGTATCCGGGTAGTCTAAGGAAACTTCGTACTTTGGTCACATTCCTTGTTTGATTCTAATTTTATACAGCTTCAAACTTGGAAGGATCCACATTAATTCCTCTTCTTGATGTAACATGTCTAAGGAATTTAATTTTGGTAAGCCAGAAGTCACACTTCTCCAACTTCACATATAATTGGTGTTCCCTTAAAGTTTGTATAGTGATCATTATTCATGCTCCTCATGAGTCCTTGAATAAATCAATATATTTTCAATAAACACAATGATACATTGATCCAAGTAAGGTCAAAATAAATGGTTCATTAAATCCATAAGAGTAACAGGATCATTTTTCAGTCCAAGTAGCATGACTCGAAATTCAAAATGCCCATACTACATACAAAAAGAAGTTTTGAGTATATTCGACTCTTTGATTCTCGGTTAGTGATATCCTAATTTGAGATCAATTTTTGAGAAGAAACCTGCTCCTCTGAGTTGGTATAATAACTCATTAATCCAAGATAACAAATACATTTTATTTATGGTTACCTTGTTCAATTAATAGTAATCAATGCAAAGTCAAAAACTTACATCCTTCTTTTTGAAAAAAAGAATAGGTACTCCTCAAGGTGATGACACGGTTGAATGAATCCTTTTGCCCATAGCTCATCTAATTGATCCTTCAATTTATTTTTATTTTCATCTACTATACGATAAGGAGTGGTAGATATTGGTACTGTTCTAGGATACAACTTGATCATAAAATCGATTTCTTGAGCTGGAGGGAGTTGATATAACTATTCTGAAAACACACCCCAATATTCATTTAGCATCGATATTATCACCAAAATCCTTTCATTGTTTGTTTCAACTTTTAGAGAATTTAGGAGAGTCATATTTTCCTAGTTTCTTCTTCCACCTAAACAACACTTAATCTCAATAATGAAAGGGTTTACTCCTTTTTTCCATAAATTTGAACTTTTACACCTTTAAAGGTTTGGATGGTAACCTTCTTTTCAAAGAAATTTACAATGCCTTAATACTTGGTCAATAATTCCATTCCTAAAATGACATCAAAATAATTCAAATTAATCGAGTATAATGATATCAACTAAGAATTTGTGATCATTGAAACCAATTGAACAATTCCTACAAATATATAAAATATTTGAAGAGGTTCCAAAATGAATATTAAAAGTTAGAGGGATTTCAATGGCTTCACAATCAAGATTTAATATTTCAGCACAAGCTAAATAAATGAATGAATTAGTGGCACTAATATCAAAAGGAACGTGTAACAAAGAGTGATATAACATAATTGTACCTTCAACAACATTTATTTTGGGTCCTCCTTGTCTACTAGCTATGACAAAGGCTTGACCTTGCGTTCATTTTTCCTAAGTGGTGATGCCTTTATCTTTGTCATCTCCATGGATATATGGTTGAAATTGAAAAGAAAGTGTCGTACTGGAAAGTAGTTAGAAAGTTTGTCTAGGAAATTGATAAGATCTTGAGGATTGTTCTTAGGATTATTGTCTCAGTTGTTAAAAATTCTATTGAGGTTCTCAACTAGTTTGTTGACTTGACCCTTGAGAATTCTTCCTACTATTTGAAGCTCTAGAACTAAAATTTGATTATGATCCTTCTTTATATTGTACGCTCGAGAGTTGGGGACAATGGAACCTAAGGTGTGCTAGTTGGTTGTAATTGTAAAAGGTATAAGGGTGATATCAAGGACTTATAAATGAATTACTATCTGAAGATCCCCTATGTTTTCTCCTTTGCCAAAATTTATTCTTCTTCTCCTTTATCCTTGATCTTTTGAGATGATGTGTTCATATTTAACTATTTTACATTGACTTCTTTAACTCTGTAAGCTACGACAACCATTGTAGTGTAGATTCATACACCTTGATACATTAGTTACACTAGTATTTCATCTCGTAGACTCATCAAAAACTTTACAGCCTTGTCAGAATCTCTTCTACCATATTTTCTACAAATCTTGATAGTTGATGGAAACGATTCTCATATTATGCGATGTCATGTTGTATTGCTTAAGATTCATAAAGTTAATCACCTTGTTAGCTTTTACAGTCTCATTAAAGAATATTTAATAAAACAACTCCATGAATTCTTCCTATATGACTATCTCTTCATATCTTCCTCTACTAACAGAGTCCCCCGAGTAGTCAGCTTCTCCAATTAGTTTGTATGAAACTAAACCAACTCTAAAAAGTGTTGGAATGTTTAGAATGTTCATCTTTTTCTTAATTTTCCAAATCCATTCTCTTATGATGTTGAGGTTGTCAGTACCATCATAGAGTGGTGGCCTAATTTTCTCAAATTCATTGAGTTAACAAGCTCTACCTCTTTACTAGGGTTCTCTACCATGAGTAATTAAGCTTTCCAATGCATGCAAGAGACCACAATTTTAATCTACATCCTATGTAGGTTTCTCTATAGCTTCCCTTGTAGGTGGGTGATGAGCAAAATCGGCAACGTCGATCCTACCAATACTTTGGTTTTATGTTTATAAAACTCTTGCAAGTGCACGAATCATTTCATAGAAAATGATAAGTATACTCCCAAGGTCAATCTAAGGAAGGAATATATGTGGTTTTGAATTTATTATTCAAATTTTTAAAAATGAAATTAAATCCTAAACATCTTGTCACGATATTTGGGGTTTTTTGTTTTTAACCTAATAACATAAAAATAAACATAGATACATATTCAATAAACATTATGCAAATTTTATCTTTTATAATAGCGGAGAATTTATGGATATAATAACTAAGTTAATTATGCTTGCTCTATTATGTATATTATTAAAGATATAAATTGATATTTATTGATTCTCTTTTTTCTATATGAATACCTTTGGTGGGGTTAGATATTCTTTGTAACTAAACAAATCAATTAACACCTATATGTGAGGTTGATAACTAATTTGGTTAATTAAATTAATTCCTTTTTATAAGACATTGAAAATGAACCATTTAAATGCCACATTTGGTGGGGTTGGATAGTTTAAACTTTATTTAAGGTGTCCAAATTAAACCTAAGAATTTAATTATCCGAGTACTAATTTTTAAGTTTTAAAGCTACTACTGAAAACATGTTGTAAATACATTTTTAGATAATAATTCTTATAAAAACTTTTGAAATAGAGCTTCACTCTAACTACTCGGCAATTGTACCAAGAAATAAAATAGCCCTACTCTAAATCAAACCGGATAACTAAACCTTAAAATCTAATTTTTAGATTTAAGTTTATAATGAAAAATTATATATTTCTCTCCAACATTCTTAATATAAAATCTTGAATAAACAAATCAATTCATTTTAGATATTTTTACCTATTTAATATTTTGCAAGCATAACAATGTTATTATTATATCATGTTTACAAACAGCTAGCAAAGTTATATTTATTCACAGACAAATTAAATATAACATATAAGAATAAAGCATAAAAATAACTATAAAGAAAATAATTTATAGTACTTTGATGTTATTCTTGCTGTTGGAAAACCTCCAAATGGAATTTACATTTTTATTTATTAAATCAAAAATAAAAATAAATTACAAAAACATAATTAGTTTTTCTCAAAAAGAGAAAAACTCTAAAACTAAGAAAAACCAACTAAGAAAAGCTAAAAAAACTAAGAAATGGAGAGAAATAAAGAGGGAAGAAGATGTTTTTGAGGTGTACAGAATGGGGGTATTTATAGGTGAGGAGAGGAAGAAAAAGTGGGTGAAAAATGATTAAAAATGGAGGAAACGTGGAGTAGTGAATGATGATGTCATTGTTGACGGCATGATGGTGTGGGGTGTTGTCTCTTTTGAAGAACATAAAATCGTGCAAGTATACACGGTCACAAGTAATAATATGATAAGTAAAATATCGTTCCCACAGAGATTTGTTATTAGCTTTCGTTAATTACTAAAATTATTTAAACTTGATTTTATCCAAACAATCAATAATTTGATGCAGTTTGACTTAACTAATTCTTTAACAGTTTGTAAGAAAATTCTAGGATTGCAGTTTCACCAAATTAATCCACTTGAACATTTTATTTTCTCTTGATTTATGTTCTCATATTTTAAGTTGTTAACCAAGAACTCCTAATTTATCCATATATCTCTTCCGAGCTCCATACAAACACATCTCGCTAAAATAATTCACTATATTCCTATGAGAATTAAATTCAACCAGATTTATTAAGTTCTAAGTTCTCAAGAAGTTACACATACAATAAGAGTATATTCCTATCCCTTATATATAGACGTTATTTTATCACGAGCAACACACAAAAATGTCTTTTCCAAGTTTATTTAAGTGTCATAGATCAATTAATTAATCTTCCGATAATTAAAAGTATTAAACACAGATAAAATAAACAACTTAAAACAATTCCATAAATCATTCAAAAATAATTAATTCAAGTTTCATAATTTAAGCTATACTGCAACCCTAGAACAAATAAATTAGTTTATAGTAGAAATTAAAATTACAACACCACAATAATAAAGCATTTCAGAGAAATAAAAATTAAAAGAAAATAGATTAGGAGAAACTCTTTCACGATTCCTCAATGAAAAATAAATTTCTTTCCTTTCCTTCTTCTTCGTTGTCTTCTTTCTCTATATTTTTCCTAAGAAAATACAACACAAAAACTGTCAAATAAACGTTCTACGTGTTGTAGAAAACATGCAGAGAGGAAAACAAAAGAAAACTTGAAGAGAGAAAAAAAATGTAAAACTGGAAGCTACCAAAAAAAAACCAAACTGAAAACTCCCATTTTTTTCTAACGTACAAAATATATCCCCCCTCTCCAACTATTATTATTTTTATCAAAATACATGTACTGGGGGACAAAAATACATGGGGAGAATTAAAATAAACAACACTCGTGAAAACCGTTCTACGCTTTTCTGATTTTTTTCCTTTTAAGCATGCCACGTGTCATCATTTAATTAGCTATGAGATATAAAGAGACACGTGGCAGCCTTTCATTCGGTGGGAAGAACGGGCGCATGGAGAACAACTGTACCGCATCCCACAAGATTTCATCGTGCTAGAAGTGTGCGACAATTGGCTTCGACACGTAACGACGCGTTAACAACTGGTAAGTGGGCGTCGTTTCTGCATTTTTATTTTACCAAATACATGCCATGTGTTGTCATGTGATTGACTAGAATATTGAGGAGACACGTGGCTGCTTCTTATTCGGTGAAACCCGAGGGTGCACGCTGCTTGGATGAACCGCGTCGCACGGGAGTGTAGGCGAGCTGCTCGGTGCGTGACAACTTGCTTCCACGTGTTTTAAATCTGGACCGTTCAACAGATCCAACGGTCAGCGATGCACCTCGGGAAAAAATCTGTGCAGCTGACACGTGGGCCCCACCATGCACGTCAACCTACGCGGCAGGTGGGCCCCAATCGTGTCGGTTGTGTGCTTCAGGAATACTGGGTGTAGTCGCTTTTGTCGCGTCTGGATTGCATGCACCCAATCTTGACCATTGATTGGATGATCGAACGATGTTTGTTGGGCATTGTGAATGTCGCGAGTGGCTCTTCTCATGCGCAGAAATTCAACTTTTATTAATTACATTTTGACCCATAAATTTAATTCAAATTAATTTCTAATATTTTGATATTTGCAATTTCACCCATTTTTAATTTCAAATTAAATTGTAAGCTTTTTATAATTGCAATTAAATCCCTTTTTGATTAAAATTTATTAATTTACTTGAAAATATATTTATTAAAAACTAATACTAAATATTAATTTAATTAATTAAAAATTAACTAAAAACGTAAAGAACTAGCAATTATAATTAATAAAATAGACGCAAATCACTGTATAAAATACAGTTATCACACTTCAAACTTAAGTTTTTGCTAGTCCTCGAGAAAAAGGAAAGAAATAAAACAAAAGTTAACTGTATTTAAAATATTGATTTTAAAAATATATTACATTTTGACAATGAATTTTAGTGTGTGTGAAGTTTTTTCATATTTCATCACATGCAATCTGGATAAGTTTATACAAATAAAAACGCAGTTAATTTTTAATGAAATCAAAAATCTCCTAAGTTTATTTTTCATTTCTCTCTCCACTAATATAGACAAACACAACCAAAAATCAATAGGACTTTATTAAGCTTGTAATGTATGGCTTAGGTAAAGATAGGATAAAGGATAATATTTAGCTCAAAACTTTTCCTAAACACAACATTTTAGGATTGAAACAAGATAACTTCTATCATCACAATAAACACGTCCCAATTTGGGAATTATCATCACATACAATAATCATCACATAACAATTGTAACATGTTAGTGAGATAAGAAAAATAGACATATCTGCACACACACACACACACACACACACACACACACACACACACACACACATATATATATATATATTGTAGGCTTTTGAAATGAGATAAAAATATATATATAAACTTTGAAGCTCAAAAGGGGTATACTATGGATAAAGCATGTGAAGGTAGATAGAAAGGCTTAAACGATCCAAAGATGGCCTAAATCATTTTCTTAGTTAAATGTTATTTATAATTTCACCTCGAGAGAAAATCAAACAAATTCTAAGAATTGTGACGCCACAAATATCAATCGAATTCCATACTCACATAAACCTTCTCTAAATTATCATAGCAACTCAATGATCAAGACTAGTGCTTATGAAAATTTATTCTTGCAAAAATGAAACATACATAAAAATTATTTATAACTTCGATAATATTCAAATGTTTCAAGGAGATATGCATCATTTAAACCAAAGAAATAAAAATAAATCACCATTAAACGCATAATATCTTCTAATGTTTCGATCAACCCAACAAACAAAGCTAGACAAGCAACAATATCAAGCAATATTTCAAATAAGTTTAATCTTTACACCCCTAAACTTAATATACACATTGTCCCCAATGTGTGGAAATTAAAGAACAAAGGAGATGTGTTAAAAGAAACTTCCCTGAATAATGAGTTGGCTTGTGAGATTGAAATCCAAAAATCATTTTACCTCCTTCGATTTGCACCTATCAAAACAAAATAACAGAATGAAGAAATATGCAACTGATACATGTTCTAAAATACAATAAATAAATAAATAAAAACTAAAACACATGGGTTACCTCCCAAGAAGCGCTTGATTTAGAGTCATCGGCTTGACTTCCTTTTTCCTTGCTTCAGGTTGGGTCATATAACAATATGGTTGGCTTTTGATGATCAAGTCACCTCCCCAACAAGGTTTGAGTTTTTGCCCATTCACTTGGAGATTCCTACGTGATTTTTCATCTTTAATCTTAACAGTACCATATGGATGCATTTTGGAAATAGTGAAAGGACCTGACCACCTTGATTTTAGTTTCTCTAGGAAGAATTTAAACCAAAACTTGAAGAGCAAAACTTTTTGTCCTTGTTCAGAATGTCGATGCAATAGCTTATTGTCATGCCATCTCTTTGTCTTCTCTTTATAGAGCTTAACATTTTTATATGCTTGTAGACGGAACTGGTCCATCTCCTTGATTGATAGAAAATTCTTTTCGCAAGCGGCTCTTAAGTCATTATTCAAATTAACAGGAGAAATTGTAGAGGAATCAATAGTAGAGTTTTTGGTAGACCTGCTATCAACTAACTCATTTACTCTATAACAACCGTCAGAATCACCTAGAAATTTCATAGCTTTAAACACTTTGAAAGTTACCTCTTGGTCTTGAACTCTCATAGTGAGTTCCCCTTTTTGAACATCAATCAAAGTCCTACCAGTTGCTAAAAATGGTCTCCCCAGAATAATAGGGATCTCTTTATCTTCCTCCATGTCAAGAATTATGAAATCTGCAGGAAAGATAAACTTGTCTACCTTGACAAGCACATCCTCTATAATGCCTCTTGGGTGTTTCAAAGACCTATCTGCAAGTTGAAGAGTTACAGTAGTCTGTTGTGCTTCTCCTAATCCAAGTCTCTGATAGATGGAAAGTGGCATCAAATTAATGCTTGCACCCAGATCGCACAAAGCTCTACCAAAGAATTTCTCACCAATAGTACAAGGAATGGTGAAACTTCCTAGATCTTTAAGCTTAGGTGGTAGCTTCTTCTAAAGGATGGCGCTACATGATGAGTGCTCAAAAAGCACTAAAATAACCATGATTTTATGTACATTAATTGATTAAAAATACATATATTTATATGTTTTATCATATATTTATATAAATTTGTCTTTTTCGGAATCACGGGTATTTTTATTGTTTTTCAGGTATTTTGGCTTAAAACCGCAATTTAAAGACTCAAAGAGGAATACTTGAAGCAATACATCACAAATATATTAATAAATAAGTGGGAAAAGGTCAACAAACATGGAAAAATTGGACAAAATGGGTCGAAAAGATCAAAAATGTCAAAAAGACGGAAATCGCGCCCCGCAGCCCAGCCGCGCGCGCAGCCCAGCGCGCCCCATGCCGCGCGCGCCCCAGCGCGCGGGCACTGTTCACGCGCGCCGAGCTGCGTGCAGCGCCCAGCAGCCCCCCTCCGTGCGCCCAACGCCTTTTCGCCCCATTTTTCACGTGCAGCCGCCCCCGTGACGTCATGCTGACGTCATTAATGACCTCAGCATTTCCATTACGTGTTTTTACATTTTTTAATATTTTTTTAACATTGTTTTACTCATTTTTTCTCTCCATCCTCACCTATAAATACCCCCCTTCCCTTCACTTCAAATCACACCTTCAAAACACACTTCTCTCTTCTTTCTTTCTCTCATTTCTTAGTTTTTGAGTTTTTCTTAGTTTCTTTCTTAGTTTCTAAGCTTTTCTTAGTTTCCTTCTTAGTTTTTAGTTCAATTCTCTTAGTTTTAGAGTTCTTCTCTTTTTGAGAGGAACTTGTAATGTTTTTGTAATAATTTAGATTTTTGATTCAATAAATGGAAGTGCAAATTCCGCTTGGAGGTTTTCCAGCTACGGGAATAGCGTCGAAGTTCTGTAAGGATTTTATTTTCTTTACAGTTATTTTTATGCTTTATTCTTACATGTTATATTTAATTTGTCTGTGGTTAAATTTAACTATGCTGGCTGTTTAGTAAACATGATGTAATAACGACGTTATTATGCTTGCGAAATATTAAATAGGTAAAAATCTTTAAAATGAATTGATTTTGTTTTTATTCAAGATTTTATATTAAGAATGTTAGAGAGAAATATATTATTTTTCATTACAAACTTAAACCTGAAAATTAGATTTTAAGGTTTAGTTATCCGGTCTAATTTAGAGTAGTGCTCTTTTATTTGTTGGTACAATCGCCCGGTAGTTAGAGTGAAACTCTATTTCAAAAGTTTTTATAAGAATTATTATGTGAAAATGTATTGACAACATGTTTTCAATAGTGGTTTTAAAACTTGAAAGTTAGTACTCGGATAATTAAATTCTTATGTTTAATTTGGACACCTTGAATAACGTTTAAATTGTCTAACCCCACCAAAGGTGTCATTTAAATGGTTCATTTTTAATCTCTTAGAAAAAGGAATTAATTTAATTAAGCATATTAGTTATCAACCCCACCCATAGGTGTTAATTGATTTGTTTAGTTAACAAAGAATATCTAACCCCACCAAAGGTGGTATTTATATAAAAAAGAGAGAATCAATAAAATATCAATTTATATCTTTAGTAACCTAGATAATATGAGCAAGCATAATTAATTTAGTTATTATATCCATAAATACTCCGCTAATATAAATGATAAAATTTGCATGAATATTTATTTAATCTGTATATATGTTTATTTTTAGATAATTATTTATTGAATCTGTATCTATGTTTATTTTTATGTTATTAGATTATATTTAATTAATCTGTATATATGTTTTATTTTTATTAGATTAGGAACACAAAAACCAAACTATCGTGACAAGATGTTTAGGATTTAATTTCGTTTTTAAAAGTTTGAATAATAAATTAAAAACCACATACATTCCTTCCTTAGATCGACCTTGAGAGTATACTTATCATTTTCTTCGAAATGATTCGTGCACTTGCGAGAGTTTTATAAATATTAAAACCAAAGTATTGGCAAGAATCGGCGATGCCGGTTTTCGCTCATCACTACATTCCTCTGTGAGTGGAACGGTCTCAAAATCACCTAACCTTATCTTTTTAGACAAGATGTCCTTCATAAATTTCACATAGCTAGGAATTTTCTCCAATGCATCAGCAAAAGGAATGTTAATATGAAGCTTTTTAAAAACTTCAAGAAATTTGGAGAATTTCTTATCAAGCTTTTGCTTATGGAAGTGTTGAGGAAATGGAATTGGTGGATTATACGGCTTGAGACTTTCTAAAACTGGTTTCATCATGGGTTTTGTTGAAGCTTCATTTTCTTCAGCTCTTTCTTCTCCACAATCTTGTTTTTCTGGGCCAAAAGCTTCAACATTAGGGGTTGGTAAAGAAATGGGCTTAGTTATTTCTTTGAACTCTTTTCCACTTTTGAGTGTAATTGCCTTACAATGCTTTTTTCCTCCCCTATTAGGATTAGTTTCAATATCACTCGGCAAAGTTTCATAAGGGCGGTTGTTGACAGCAGTAGCGAGTTGCCCCAATTGAACTTCAAGATTTTTGATGGAAGCTGCTTGATTCTGAAGAATAGTCTCATTATTGGCCATGTATCGAGCAAACATATCTTCCAATGATGGCTTCTTTTCTTATGGTGGAGCTTGGTTATGAAATGCCTGAGGGTATGTGGGCTTTATAGAAGATGATGGTCCCTCATTGTTACTCCAGGATAAATTAGAATGATTCTTCCACCCTGGATTGTAAGTGTTAGCATAGGGATTGTTTTGATTTCTATTATAGTTGGAAACAAAATTGACAGATTCAGAGTTGTGAGGACATCTCTCACTGGCATGATTTCCATTACAAATTTCACATGTAACAAAAGGGCTTTGAATAGAATGGACACCCAAAGTATCCATCTTTTTCACCAAAGTGAATACTTGTGCAGTTAAAGTGGTCATAGCATTAATCTCGTGAATTCCAGCCGCTCTCTTAGGCATCATCCTCTCTGATGGCCACTCATAGCTATTAGAAGCCATTTCCTCTAATAATTTGTATGCTTCATCAATTGATTTTCCCATTAGAGCACCACCTACTGCAACGTTAATCATGTTTCTAGTTTGACCCATCAAACTATTATAAAATGTTTGAACTTGAAGCCACTTCAGTAAACCGTGGCGAGGACATCTTCGAAGTAGCTCCTTGTACCTCTCCCAAGCTTCATATAATGATTCTGAGTCGAATTGCATAAAAGTGGTGATTTCATTCCACATTCTTGTAGTCTTTGTCGGTGGAAAATATTTGGCTAAAACATTTTGAGCCAATTCCTCCCAAGTAGTGATAGAACCACGTGACAATGAATTTAACAAACTCTTTGCCTTATCCCTAAGTGAAAAAGGAAATAGTCTCAACTGAATAGCATCATCAGTGACTCCATTATGCCTAAAGGTGTCACAAATCTTTAAAAAATTTGCTATATGTCAACTCTTTCAAAAGTGACTAGTCAAATGGTTTTATAATTTCTTTGAAAATAAATATTATTTAATTAAATTAAATGGCATCTACCAAATATATTAAATGATTTAATTAATAAAGAATAAAAATCTTAACAAAGCGTTTATTTATACATATAATAAAGAATATCATAAGACATAATCAATTATATAAATATACTAGTAATTTTTTGATTAATTAAATGTATATCTACCGTGTAAATTAATTTGTCTTTTATTTTTTATTATTTTATGTTATTAGTATAGATTTTTTAAATTTGTGAGAAAATGTTTAAATTTTTTAGATCAAACTTTAAGGTATATTTATTACTTTTTATAAAATGTTATTTATCAAATATAAAACTCTGTATCAGTTATTACAGTGCTAAAGATGCTACATAGGAGATTGAAACGAGCAGTTAAATAAAAATATCCTTATTTGTTTTAAAATAGTTATAAAAATTTCGGATGAAATATTTTTAAGGGGTTGGATTATGAAACCCATGGTCTCAGTAATAATTTGATGGTAAAAATGTATGCAAGTAGAGGTCAGGATCGCTAGCCTCCTATTCTCGTTTGTTTAATGCATCAAAATTACTCTATCGTATAAATATATTATAATTATAGTTAATGTATTAAATATTTTTACATAAATCTAATTATATCTATATTACAGTAAATTATATTCATTACAAATTTAAAATATATAAAGTTTTACTAATATGATACTAACGCACCGACCAAAACAGGGAAGGCATCTCTTGTTTATAGTTTTATAGTAGCGTTAGAGTACATTTTACCTTGAAAGTACTACAATACATACGAGTGCCGAGATATTACGAATAAAATATCTATGAATGAATCTGCAGAAATTATATCGGAAGACAGGGGAAAACTGGATTTAGAATATCAAAAATATATTTTCTTTTCTGCGATGATTCAGTATTACTGTACTAGTACATAAATTTAAGTAGCTTACCACCTTTCTCAATTATATCAATCCCCTCTTTCACATTTCATCGTCTTTAGTCTGTGTTCAACTGTGCTTGTTTATCTTTAAGGTATTTGATCTCGATCCACGGTGCCCAAAAATGTTGGCAGTGTTCGAAAAATCGGTGGCGAAGAGTCCTGAAGCTTTGCAGAGCCCTAATTCGGACTCAGTTTCGGCGCTCAAAGATGGGTTCTTGTCTAGACACTTCACTTCTATTCACCCTGGTTCTGTCACTGTCAATCTTGGCTCATTGGGATTCATGGTCTATTCTCTTGAAAAGCAGAACCCTTTACTCCCCAGGTATGACGATGGAGTACCCGAATATAAATTTTAGAAAATAATTACTTCCCATTTATCCATTTTCGGTTACTTGTTTATTTTGATCTTCATCGGGTCTATTTTATCGTGTTGTTTCGCCTTGTGTGTTTTACGTTATGTCATTTTTTATACGTGTTTGTTTGATTAATTGTTGATAGCATTTTTCCGTACTTTCATTTGGGTATTAAGTGGAAACAGAACGTGATGATTGGACTGGATTAATAATTAATTGGTGGATAATAATACGTATTTGGTGTGTTTTGGTGTCCAGAATTGCTAGGAAAGAACAATAATTTTTAAGAGATGTGCGTCGAGCTCTCTAGATGTATTTCTTCCCTTTGTAGAAGTCTTCGTCTACCCAAATTAGATGTTTCTATCTTTCTTTCTCTGTTCATGCTCATAGGCCATAGGAGTAACGGCTTAAGGCTCATCTTCTTCGTTATCAATATTTTTTCTGTGTATGGTCTATATTTGAACTTTATTTTTGTCTCTGATTTCACGGGTGGATAAATTTTTTCATATGCTAGGGCAAGTCGAAGAGATTTTGTTTGGCGATTTTGTTACGACTTATGACTCAAAAAGGATAATATTTTTAATGTTGGTAGAAACTATCTATGTCACATGGGCCCTTTTACTAAATTTTTAGATGTATAGGACATATTTTTTTCCCTTCTAATTTCATTAAATTTTCACGGACTTGGAGTGTGGGAGTATCCATATCCATGTTGCATCTGTTAGATATGGTTGAAATAGTAAAAGTCCATGTAATATACAAAAGGATTACGGAGGTAATAGATCTTTTCTGCTTCTATTGTCCTCAGTCATTTTGAATAAAAAGAAGAATTACAGGATTTTGTAAAAGTAACTAATTATCTTATTTGTGAAAGTTTGATGATTGCTAATAGAATTCCACTATAACGTTTTTTTTTTTTGAATTACATTACACACTTACACTCTAATTTTTATGATAAAAACTCTTTAATCTTATCAGCCTATGTTGTCAGGCTGTTTGCAGTGGTGGATGATATTTTCTGTTTGTTCCAAGGTCACATAGAGAATGTTGCTCTTCTTAAGCAACAATATGGATTGAATAAAACAGCAAATGAGGTGATAATTGTTATAGAAGCTTACAGGACTCTGAGGGATCGAGGTCCTTACCCAGCCGATCAGGTTGTCAGAGATATCCATGGGAAGTTTGCATTTATTCTTTTTGATAATGCCTCAAAAGCCACTTTTTCTGCTTCTGTAAGTAAAACGTTTCCAATTTGAGTGTGCACCCTTTTTTTCCTGGTCTGGGTGGGTCTGTGTATCTGTTTTGTAGCCTTGTTTTGGTCTCTCCTTTTCTACTGGCTACTACTATGTTCCCGTAGCTGTGCTGAATCTGATTTATGTCTTTTGTAGGATGCAGATGGGAGCGTTCCATTCTACTGGGGAACTGACTCAGAAGGCAATCTTGTTCTTTCTGATGATGCTGAAATCACAAAGAGGGGTTGTGGGAAATCTTTTGCACCATTTCCTAAAGGTAATGATGAGTTACTCAAAATTTTGTTGTAATTGAACATATCTTGGAATTACATATGCTCTGATCCAAATCTAATCTCAAGTTATAACGAATATCTTAATTTGACCAAATCAACTTCTTTTTTTTCCTTTTGGTTGAGGCTGAGCCTATCTTGGTAATATGTTTTGCTTGTTTTAATGTTTCAACTATTGTCATAACTTGAGTTGTTATCTGGAAACTATTGTTCATGCTTTCATATCAGGTGGAACTTTTCATTGAACTTTTTGTGCCTAGGGCACACCCAAATGTGAAATATTCTTCAAAAATATGAAATAACTTTAAATCCTTACCATCTACTCTTAATTTCTCATTTGTCGAGTGATCTCAAAATGTCTTCTCTGTTTTTCCCATATCACTTTAAGCACCTTATTAGTTGCTACGATCCTAGCTTGGTACAAATTCGTCAATGACCAAGTCACTTATTTGTTTGTGGTTTTCTTCTTAGGCTGCTTCTTTACAAGCTCTGGGGGCTTGAGAAGTTTTGAGCACCCTCTGAATGAGTTAAAGGCAGTGCCAAGGGTGGATAGTTCAGGTGAGATGTGTGGTGCAACTTTCAAGGTGGATGCAGAGGCTCGTAAGGAAACCACTGGCATGCCCCGAGTCGGAAGTGCCGCTAACTGGTCTTCGAACTACTGACCTCACAACCCCATTCCCTTTTCAAAGAGCCATTTGTTATTAATTGGATGTTTTTTTCAGCCCACTTTTATTCTCTATCTATAACGACTTTGCTTTTAATATGGATTGGATACTGATTGGTCATTAATGTAGAAACTGAGAAGTGTGGAGCCATAAATGTTGCGTAGTAGCATGTGACAGCTAAATAATATTTACCTTTCTTAAGCTTGTTTATGAGTACTGAATGCCTTTGTAACTTCATTCATTTGTATAGTTGCTTCTTGTTGGGGGTGAAACTACTTTTAAATAGGCAAAAACACTTTTGAGAAAATAAGTTTTGACTACATTTCTCCTAATCTTCAAATAGTAAATGTCATTCTAAACCACATCTAACATTTTATGCAAAACAAGAAAACCACTTTAAACCAGTTTTTACAATAAGCAAAAGCATATTACTACTAAAAATGATCCTAAATATGCTTGTAAATTTCGAATATATAGAACTCAAGTTTATCTGGTTGTGAAGATCTTTTGCTATTGCAATAGAACCAAGTAAAAATAAAAATAAAAATAGAGTCTAAGCCCAACGGCAGAAACAAGTATTTCTTCTTAGGTTCATCAGGTAGGAGTCATAAATCTGGTAAATTTTATTGCTGCCTCTAGTAGTATTAGAACGGAGGCAACGAGCTTCAGTCATCTACAATGCCCCCTGGTGCTATCTGAAATACGTAAGTTAAAGGTAAATCATGCTGTATTATTACTCATTTTTGTATATTTTGAAATCAGGATTTGAGGGGAGAATTATTCATGATTTCATTATGAACATTAATATCAATAACCACTTCAGAGTCAGCTAAGAAAACGTCAGAATAAGCTAATATAAATAGGTTTAGCAATTGAATGAGAAGGATATTGCTTCAGCCTCAGGCAGATTTGGAGCATCAAACACCTTACAAACTCTCTGTTTTCCTTTCCCTTTTCTGAACATTAACCTTATTGTGGCTGCGTGGGCAAGAATATGCCCTCCTGCAGGTTTCTTGGGATCTGATATAAGCACTGCACCACCAGGGTCCGCTACGACTAACCAAAAATATCGGAATTTTGTCATGACAGAGATAACATATGAAGATTACTCAAACCACCTCATTCTTTACCAAAATTGAACTCAATTTAAGTCGAAGATGTCAAATCCGTGCTATCATTGAATATCCATGTAGCCTTTCTTATAGAGTTTATATCCTACTCTCTTTTTTTTCTTTTGAAGGCATAAAAATGCTTATCAAAAACTATTTAACAATTTACGATGGTTAGTCATGTAGACTGCAACATTAAATTCCTCTGCGATTCTTTAGTAAGCGAGATAACATCTGTGCCAGTTTTGCTGTAATATTAAAGGCATGAAGATGCACAAGAGATCAAGCATGCATAGATGCTAATACATTACAATGATTTGGTATTGAATTATCTCACCAAAAGTCTGAAAGGCTTCTCCGACATTTTTGCTGCTAGACCAAGTAGCAGGTTGTGCTGATGCTCGTATATGTATGCACGGGCATAGATGATCTTTCCGTTAAATAATCCACAAGGTTAGTTTCATATTTGGAACTCTAAATTTACAGATGAAATATGAAGAAATTGAGGCTCACATTGTCAAGGACAGCTCCAGGGTCCATGCCAAATCTTTCAGCTATAGGGATAATTCTATCAGGTCGGCTGCAGGTGCATATAGTTAAAGAAACATACCAAGGACTAGGCTATAATTATGATAATTAAAGATTAATAATCAAATAAAATAATTATGATATAATAAACAATTATTTGATCTAACAATTCAAGAACAAAAATAAAGAAAAAACTATAATATGATCAAAATATCATAAACCTATTAGGCTGATTAATTAATCAAACATAAGCACTAATTTTGATAGATTAATTAAGTAAAGAAGCTTAAAAATAATTATCTTATATTTGCAAAACAAGAGAGATTAAGAAGAAAAGAAAATGATCTTGTGTGGTTGATTAAAATAATGAACAATGAGTTTTATTTATAGGAAAAGTTAAAACCTTCAATCCTATGTAATTGATGAATATCTTTTTTACTACAAATATGATTAGTAATACTCACTAATTAAGAAAACTCTTATGTAATTGATGAATATCTTTTCTACTACAAATATGATTAGTAATACTCACTAATTAAGAAGACTCCTATTTAAATGATAAATATATTTTCTTTTATAAATAAGATTAGTAATACTCATTAATTAAGAAAACTCCTATTTAAAGAAGAGTTCTTTTAAAGTATATTCATTAATCATGAAGGCTCTTTTTTAAAGAAAGAAAAATTCTTTTAAAGTATATTTTATGCTATCTTTTTGGTTAAGATTTAGTCTATAATTTAGGATATATATTATATAATAGTTTGACATATATCTTATTCTATATTTTAGCAACAAAAATAATTCTAAATTTATGTGCGACTAAATATGTGAGTGCAATCCTTATGTGTTATAGTTGTAGCAGATAAACATGAAATACGACTATTTGAAATTCGGATGTTTCTTCGATTTTACTTGATTTTACTTAATAGATTGAGAACGAACTTAAAAAACAAGTTACATGGAAATATTTTGTCTACTAAAATAACCAACACTTATAATTCTACAAGATCCAAGAAGGTTCCATGTTTCTCCACCCCAATCTGCAGATTTTTGAAAGTCATTTTTCCTCGTGAACTTCTAGTTGTGTGTTAATCTCCATGATTATTACTTGTAAAATTCTCTGTGTTGCCTAAAAATTTTCTTGGGCAGAGCAAATGGAATGATGTCCAGTATTGGTTACTCTTGTCTATTTGTTTAACGGGAAGAAGTGAATCAGAATTCTTGCAGAGAAACCCACATTATCTTGATGGGAGGGGGGCTAAAAAAATTTCTTCAGTGCCTGAATTTCTTCGATTAAGGCCATCAATGTCTCATCTGCTTTGTCGTTCCTTTGCATGTGTGATTCGGAAATTGGTAGCAGCATCTGAAATAATCTTAAGTTGGCTTTGAGCCATGCACCATACAATCAAAAATGAGCTCCATCACCCAAAGAAATGCATGCAGGTTCTTTTTCATTACATTGAGGAGTGACATGTGTTATGAGTCCTCAATGTGACAAAATTCAGAAATATTTTAAAGTCTAAACTGTAGCCACACTTGGTAACATTGAATAGTAGTCTAGCAAGCTTCCAATTAAGGATTTCATTTAAAGGCATTTTTTCCAGTTCAAGAAGATGGCCAGCACTTCGTGATATTTTTGTGATGTTTTCAGCAAATATAAGTTGCCTTGGGATGCCATGCATTTGGACCCAGAAAGGAGCCATAATGAAGTTATAGCTTGCAGTGTGTGCTTCTGGATCTTACTCTTCTAATACCATCATAGAGCCATCCAAATTCCACACATGTTTTTCCCATACTTTTTTCGTATCTTCCATAACTTGGACGGAGAAAATAAAAGTGTCAAAAGCCTCTTCAGCTTCAAATGCATCCATTCTACCGAGAAGAATCGAAGAGAGTCCGAAAGAAGAAAAAACATGAGCACGATCAAGTCTCTTAGGATTCCATTTTTTGCCTATCAAAGATCTATCTGCACAAGTTTGTGGATGATAGGATTAGGAAAGAGTTCAACTTCAAACCCTTCACTATTAAGTTCTATCAGAGAAATCGAATGAACAAAATAGCTTTTAGATTATGAGAAGAAGGAAGATCATTCATGATTATAAAGATTTCAGAGGGAAAAAAAAAGCTTAAACAAGGAAGGTGAGATTGAGGCAAGAGAATGAGAATAAGAACCAGAACGCTTGAAGAAATCAGAGAATGAACATAACGAGTGGAAGTATATGGCATTTATAGATACCATATGTTAAAATCAGAATTCTTTCTTATTCATATCATTCAAGGAGACTACCTATTTATATACACTCTTAGGTGACATACACCTAATACACCACTAAGACACCTAATACACAACTCACACCACTAAGACACCTAATACACAACTCACACCACTAAGACACCTAGTGTTTAGACACCTAATACACACACTCATAAATCATCTTTAACACTCCCCCTCAAGTTGTAGCATAAATATTAATCATGCCCAACTTGTTACAAAGATAATCAACCCGAACCCCACTTAAAGCTTTCGTGAAGATATCTCCTAGTTGTTCTCCAGTCTTCATATATCCTGTAGAAATCAACCATTGCTGAATTTTCTCGCGAACAAAATGACAATCAATCTCAATGTGTTTAATTCGCTCATGAAACACAGGGTTAGAAGCAATATGAAGAGCAGCTTGATTATCACACCACAATTTCGCTGGTACTGAAGTTTTAAGACCTACTTCATCCAAGAGCTGATATATCCATATTATCTCAGACGCAGATTGTGCCATAGCCTTATATTCTGACTCTGCACTCGATCGTGACACAACATTCTGCTTCTTACTTTTCCATGAGACCAAATTACCTCCAATAAAAATACAATAGCCTGATGTGGATCTTCTATCCACTTTGGAACCTACCCAATCTGCATCTGAAAAACATTCAATATGAGTATGTCCATGATTTGCATACAAGATGCCACGTCCAGGTGCTTCTTTTAAGTAACACAAAATTTGCTCTAACGCTGCCCAATGATGAACTGTTGGGGATGACATAAATTGGCTAACAACACTGACTGAATATGCAATATCTGGACGAGTCACGGTAAGGTAATTTAGCTTTCCAACCACCCTTCGATATCTCTCAAAATCTTTAAAGGGTTCTCCATCTCCTGTAAGGTGGATGTTCGGAGTCATTGGAGCACTACAAGGTTTTGCTCCTAATTTTCCTGTCTCAGTTAATAAGTCCAGGACATATTTTCTTTGAGATAGAAATATATATTTTTTACTCCTTGTGACTTCAACACCCAAGAAATACTTTAGCATCCCCAAATCCTTCGTGTGAAACTGAGTATGTAGGAAAGACTTAAGAGATGAAATTCCCGTAGTATCACTTCTAGTAATAACAATGTCATCTACATACACAACTAAAAGAATGATACCTGCTTCTGATTGTTTGTAGAACACAGAATGGTCAGACTTGCTTTTCATTATACCAAATGTTTCTATAGCTTGACTAAATTTTCCAAACCAAGCACGAGGACTCTGTTTCAAACCATACAAAGATTTGCAGAGACGACAAACGTGCCTAGACTCCCCCTGAGCAACAAAACCAGGAGGTTGCTCCATAAACACCTCCTCTTGAAGATCACCATGAAGAAAAACATTCTTGATATCTAGTTGATGCAAAGGCCAATGGTGAGTAGCTGCCATAGAAATAAACAACCGAACAAATGTCAATTTAGCAACAGGAGAGAAAGTGTCAGAATAGTCCACTCCATAGGTTTGAGCATATCCCTTAGCAACAAGACGGGTCTTTAATCGAGCAACTGACCCATCCGGATTGACCTTAACCGTGAACACCCATTTGCATCCGATAGCCCGTTTCCCTGAAGGTAAATTAACCAATTCCCAAGTACCATTGTCATCCAACGCATTCATTTCCTCGATCATTGCATTATGCCAATAAGGATGAGATATGACTTCATGAACAATTTTAGGGATAGAAATAGAATCAAGAGAAGCAATAAAAGAGCAAGAGGAAGACGACAAGCAATTATACGAAACAAAAGAAGAAATAGGATAAGTACATTGACGTTTACCTTTGCGTAATGCAATAGGAAGATCATCGTTCAGGACAGGATCTGATGACGAAGGAGCAGGTGCAGGTGCAGGACATGAATTAGAAGGTCTATGTCTGGAGTAGACTTGAGTTATAGGAGGCCTAACAGGAACTGGATCAGAGATAGGCTCAGATGATGTGATAGAATAGACTAACAAATCATCATCCTCCCCCTGACATGCAGGAGGAGGAGAAGACGAAAAATAGGGTATGTCTTCCATGAAGGTAACATCAATGGAGACAAGATATTTGTTAAGACTAGGACAATAACATCTATAACCTTTTTGGAGACGAGAATAACCAAGGAAGATACACTTCAAAGACTTGGGATCTAATTTAGTAACATATGGACGAATATCCTGAACAAAACAACTGCTACCAAATATCCTAGGGTCAACCGGAAATAGTGACTTATTAGGAAACAAAATTTTGTAAGGAATCTCACCATGAAGAACAGATGAGGGCATGCGATTAATAAGAAAACATGCGGTTGAAACTGCATCGGCCCAAAAAGGTTTAGAAACATTCATTTGAAATAATAAGGCACATGCAGTTTCGAGAAGATGTCTGTTCTTACGTTCGGCCACTCCATTTTGAGATGGAGTATCAACACACGAAGTTTCATGAAGCATGCCATTTTGAACCATATAAGATTGAAACAAAGCTGATGTATATTCTTTGGCATTATTACTTCGTAAAGTACGAATTGAAACATTAAATTGAGTTTTAATCTCAACACAAAATGCACAAAAAATAAAAAACAATTCAGAACGGCTCTTCATTAAATATAACCAAGTTACACGAGAATAATCATCCACAAAAGTAACAAAATACTTAAATCCAGGTTTAGACAAAATAGGACAAGGATCCCAAACATCAGAATGAACTAATTCAAAAGGAACACTAGCACGTTTATTAACTCTTGGATTTGAACTAAGACGATGATGTTTTGCAAATTGACAAGACTCACAATCTAATGAAGACACCTTACTAAACTGAGGACAAAGTTTCTTCAGTAAAGGAAGAGATGGATGACCTAATCTACAATGTGCCTCGAAGGGAGAGGTTACACTAGAGCAAGCGACAGATTTCGGTATCGGTGTGTCAAGAATATAGAGGCCTCCAGACTCATGTCCTTTACCAATAGTCTTCTTCGTCATAAGATCCTGAAATAAGAAACGATCAGGAAAAAATGAGATACAACAGTTAAGATTGCGAGTAAGCTGACTTATAGATATCAAATTAAAGGATAAGCTAGGTAAATGTAAGACAGACGACAAAGGAAGCAAAGGAGTGGGAATAATTGTGCCAGACCCAAGAACACGAGATGGTGACCCATCGGCTAAGGTAACAGTAGAGGTAGAAGTGTGTGACTGAAGAGTAGAAAAGAGACTAGAATTACTTGTCATATGATCTGTGGCACCAGAATCAATAACCCATTTGGAAGATGAAGAAATGAGACACGCATTTGATTTACCTGAATCAGCAATAGCAGTGACAGAGGGTGATGAAGACCTTAGTGATTCTTGATACTATGAGAACTTGGTAAATTCATCTGCAGAGATAAGAACCGATTTTTCAGAAGTATCAGAAGTGGATTTAATATGAGCCGAGTGACCTTTCTGTTGTTTGTACTGAAGCTTTCGACATTCATGTTTCGTATGTCCTGGTTTGTGACAATAGTGACATACAATACCTCCGAGTTCCTGTGGTCGAGTTTCAAACCCGCGCGAGCCGCCTCCTTTATTTCTGTTCATATAAGTTGACCATCCATGCTCATAATTATTACTTCAGCTGACCAAAGCACCGTTTAATTGAGCAAGTGTAGGTGGAGTGCCTTCTGTACGAAGTACTCAACTAAACACCTCTTGTAAAGAGGAGATCTCAGAACCAGAAAGAACCTGGGCCTTAGCAGTCTCAAAAGTATAGGGAAGACCGGCAAGAAAACTCATGACCGCCATTTGTTCCCGTTGACTTTGTTGAACCTTGACATCAGGGCTAAAAGGCATCAAACTATTTAGCTCCTCATAAGTCCTTTTAAATTCCATAAAATAATTTATGAGTGACTGATCTTGTTTGTCTGCACGGTAAAATGCCTTGCATACCTCATATATGCGAGAAAGATTTCCCTTACCAGAATATAAGAAATCCAAATAATCCATCAATTCCTTAACGAATTCACAGTGATTGATCAAGTCAATTACATTGCTTTCAATAGAATTCCGAATCTGTAGAAATAAGCGAGCATCGTCTCTAAGCCATGTCTGCTTTGAATCATCTTTAGGAGGATCATTAGTCAAATGAGTATCTTTTTCGATACTTCTCAAATAAATTCGAATAGTCTTGCTCCAAGCCAAATAATTTGAGCCATTGAGCTTATGGTCCGTGATTTTAGACATCACAGGCACCATATCCGTTATAACATTAGATTTCTTTTCAGCCATAACTCTTACAAATGACAAGACAGCGAGCAAACGAACAAACAAAATCCAATAACAACAGCGATCAAACACGCAGCGAACAAGAACACAAAATTGGAAGAACGCAAACCTGAACAATCACAAGCGATGAGTGCCAAACCACCACAGATGATGCAGGGGGATGGCGGAGAGCGACACAGGGGCTGCCGGAGAAAAATTGTACACGGACGCGCTGTCACGCGCCGGCGCATGGAATTGGACAGAAAGTCGCGGTGGCGCGTGTGGCCCACTCGTGGCTCGGTTGATGACCAGACTTTGGGGTTTGGTCAGTCGGCGGCTGTTCTTCCCCCATGTGCCGACGGTGAGATGCGTGGAAATTTTGACCGGAAGTCGCGGTGGCGCGTGTGGCCCACTCGCGGCTCAGCTGGTGGCCGGACGTCGGGGTTTGGCTGGCCTGCGGCTGTTCTGCCTCCCTGTGCCGGCAGTGAGAAAAAAATGTGCACTCCAAAAGGGTGTTCCGAGTTGGAACTCAAAAATGCACCAAATCCTAATTTGTGTTTACCCAAAAATCTGCCCCCAATTTGAACGGAAAAAAAAAATTTCTCAAATTTTGTAACCCAAATGCTCTGATACCAAGTTAAAATCAGAATTCTTTCTTATTCATATCATTCAAGGAGACTACCTATTTATATACACTCTTAGGTGACATACACCTAATACACCACTAAGACACCTAATACACAACTCACACCACTAAGACACCTAATACACAACTCACACCACTAAGACACCTAATACACAACTCACACCACTAAGACACCTAGTGTTTAGACACCTAATACACACACTCATAAATCATATTTAACACCATATTTAATGATCCAATAAGAAATAGCTCTTGAACTACGAATAAGAATTCATCAAAAATAGCGTCTACAGAAGCTAGGTTACATAGTTTAAAGGAAACATAATGTTTATCTAAAACATTCCTTGGGTATCCAACTTTCATAGAGATCATCCAGAGAAACTTTCCAGCACAATGATTACAAAAAAATGTTGCTAATCTCAAAACTATATTAGACTTTTTGACTCAGGAGTCTAACCATGAAAGGGTTATGATCAGTTATGCATGGCTGAGATAGATTCAAGTTAATACGCCACCTTTTCTGTCTTAAGAAACAAAACGTCAAAAGACTAGCCTATAAGCTAAGCACGACCAACATATGGATGCTAAAATAAAATCCAAAAATTGGAAGAGATGGACATCGAGATTACTAACAAGAGGAAAAAACAATATTTTTTAAAGAAATTGTAAGTTTTTAATGAACTATCTTCCCAGATTTCTCTCTACTTTCTACTTGAGGGGAAAAAAATCACCATTGTCTCTTAATGGTGTTTAAATAGGTTAAAATTGGTCCTAATCAATTTAGGATTTGTGTTAGCTTTTATCCAAAGATTGAAAGTTTGTATTCAAATTAGGGTTGATATGTCAAAGTCTACTCCACTCGATCAATTGAAACCTTGTTTGATTGAGCTAACTATGTTATTATTTCAAACCATGAGAACTCCATTGATCCACTCTTACTTGATTGATCATGTCAAAAATAAGTCAAAAATGCTATATAAAAATGACTAAATAATTTGGACGATTTCTCTTTTTATTTATATACTTTACAAAATAATTTTATAAATAGAAACAAATCCCTAAATAAATAAAATAAATATGAACAGTTATGGACAATAAATATGGATAGTAAAGCTATTTATGGACAACTATGGATAGCTAAGAAAAGTTGTCTATAGATAACTAAATGAATATGTATAGTTAACATGTCCGTTGATAGCCCCCCTCAAATTGATGTGGGTTGATCAACAAGCATCAATTTGCGACTTAAAAAGTAATGTCGATGACGAGTGAGAGCCTTGGTGAAGATATCGACAATTTATAGTTTAGTGGAAATAAATGGAAGAGTGATAACACGAGTTTTAAAGGCTTCATAGATAGTGTAATAGTTGACTTCAATATACTTTGTGCGCTTATAATAGACATGATTGGCTCTAATTTCAATTGCACTTGTATTATCAGCATGTAAAGGTGTAAGATCAATCTCAGAGAATTCTAACTCAATAAGAAAAATCTCGAAGCCAAATAATTTTGGAACAAGCAAGAGAAATTGCTTAGTACTCAGATTGAGTAGATGACTTAAAAAATTTGTCTTGTTTCTTACTCTTCTAGGAGATTATTGCATCACCTAAGAACACGCGCCAACCAGTTATGGAGCGATGTTTATTAGCACAACTATCACAATCAGCATTGTTATAAGAAACAAGATGAAAAGAATTACCTGAAGGAAAGAATAAGCCATAGGTAGAAGGACCCTGAACATAATGTATGATTTGACATACAACAACCAAATGAAGATGATGAGGAGTTTGAAGAAATTGGTTGACTTTCTGTATAAAACAAATATCTGGTCTAGTGATGGTGAGATAGACAAGGCTACTCACCAATTTTTGATATAAATTGTGATCAACAAGTAAGTCATCCTCCTCTTTGTGAAGTTTGACATTTAATTCCATGGGAGTATCGACAGAGGTAGCTTCTTACAATCTAGCTATAGTCACTAAATCATTAACATATTTGTGTTTATTTAGTGAAATACCATAGGGACTATGATGCACCTCATGACCAAAAAAATACGTAAGAAACCAAAGATCTTTCATATGAAATGATTTTGAGAGATGGGTCTTGAGTTGAACAAGTAAAGTAGAATCAGAACTAGTGATTACAATATCATCAACATAAACCAAAAGGACAACAATACCCATGTCTGATTTTTGAAGAAATAATGAAGTGTCATACTTGCTTTATGTGAAAGAAAATTGTAATAAAGTGGTTTGAAATTTTTCAAACCAAGCCTATGGAACTTGTATGAGAAAATAAAGAGAGCGACAAAGTTTACACACATTGGAGGTCAGAAAGGAAAGCAACTGTGGAGGTGGTTTCATATAAATACATTTTTTAAGATTTCCATAAAGGAAATCATTCTTAACATCCATATGATGTACTGGCCAATCATTGGAAGGAACAAGAGATAAAACCATTAAAACAGTAGTCATCTTAGCCATAGGAGCAAAGGTCTCCTCATAATTAACACTATATTCTTGATTGTTCCCAAGGACAACAAGTTGAGCTTTACAACTATCCAAACTTTCGTTAAAGTGAACCTTGACTGAGTAAATCCATTTGCAACCTAGAGGAACTATAGTGGAAGGAAAATACTCAATGTCCCAGGTGTTATTGGCCTTTAGAGCAGCAATTTATTCCTGCATAGCTTGTCACCAATAGTCATGCTCGACAGCATGTTAGTAACATATAAAATAATCAAAATTGGACAATGTAGTAGTAGGAGCTGAAATATAATTGCTAGAAGAAAAAATATACCTATCTAGGGGTACAGATACTTCAGAAGAGCGACGTACCAAAGGCTCTAGAGGTGCTGCAACTGATTGACTCTAGTGCATGTTATGACCAGATATCAAGTGAGCCACAAGAAGAGACCATTGGCAGGATTTTCTCGTATACACCATACTTGGCTTAAAGCAAGAACTATTTTAAGGAAGATCTAAGAACTTTTTCTCAAAGGAGGGAACGACTATATTAGGATCATAACAAACAAACCCATTTTGACACACATTATATCTTAAGAATGCACATCTAATAGATTAAGCAAATAATTTATATCTTTCATGATAAGGTAAATGAACAAAACATACACAACCAAAGATACCAAGATCATCATAACTAGGTTTCTTAACAAACAAGTAAAAATAGGAAGACTTCATGTGTAAAACTTGGGAAGGTAAAAGATTAATCAAGTGAGTAGCAGTCTTTAGAGCCTCAACCCCGAACATGGATGGAACAAAATATTCTAAAAAGAGAGTAGGTACCATATCAAGAAAATGACGATTTTGAATTTGGCTACTCCATTTTGTTGGGGAGTAGCAGAATATGAATGTTGATGGATACTACCTATAGAATCCAAGCATTCCTTAAACATGTGAACTAATTAGGTAAGGTCCCCAAACATCACTATAGATAAGATCAAAGTAGTGAGAATCTCTACTAGCATGCAAAGGAAATGGAAAAGTTTTACTTTTACCAAGTTTACAAGAATCACACTCAAGAGGTAAAGAAGAACGTACTTAATTACCAAGAAAGCTTGAGTTTAATACATGGGATAAGATTTGACTATTGGGATGGCTGAAAGGATGATTTCATACCATACTTAGATTAGGAGCATTATTACAAGCAAAAGACTTAATAGAAGAAAGTTGATAAAATGGTGGAATGTGTAAAATAATGGAAACAAGCATCCCATTTTAGGTTCCTTCACCATTGGCTCCACATTACTTGGTCCTGCACAACAAAACCATAACTATAAAAATTAATACCACAATTGTTTTCAACTAATTGACCAACATAAATGAGATTCATGGAAAGTTAAGGAGCAAGAAACACATCGGTAAATATAGAAGAGGCATTTCCAATAACAGTGATTGGCAAAGAACTGACATTGGTAGTCTGAATGGTAGATTGGACAGCATAGGGCTGAACATGAGAAAATTTTGTGGGAGTATTCTTCATTTGATTATAAGCCCCTGAGTCTACATACCAAAGTGTAGTAGAATTTTTACCTTGAAATCCCATCGTAGATAATTTTGAAATTAGCATCTATTGTACCATTTCAAAAGTGCAATAAGTTATTGCAGGAGGTGTAAGATCAAAAGAAGCACTTGAGGAAGACCCATGTGCTATAGAAACCGCTACTGGAGGAATAACAACAGAAGTTTGAAATGCTTAGGCTTGACGATTTAAGGGGCAGATATGGCATTCTTTGATAATATGACCATTTTTCTTGCAATAAGAACAATAGATTTTAGGAAAATTGGTAGCAATATTCCCATAATATTTGTAGTAGAAACATTGTAAAACTTTAGAAGTCACCGATGATCCACATCCTTGGGCAACATAAACCATAGTTGTTGTCGTAAAAATGCCATAAGATTGTTCCAAAATATCTTGAGTACTAAGACGATGTTCTTCACAAAGTAACTCACCAAACAAATTATCAAGAGAGGGAACATGAGATCTATTCAGTAGATAAGAGAAAAATGATTCATATTTTGGGCTTACTTTCATAAGAAATTGATCAAGCTGGCTACTCTTGTGAATATTTTGAATAGTTGAAAGAGCAGCAACAGGAACATCTGTCGTAACCAAATCAGTATATTCATGCCAAAGATTCAAAAATGCCAAGTAATAGTCTTGAATGGAAAGACTACCATATTGAAACATGGAAATCACATGTTCCAACTAAAAGCAATGAGCATCATTATCTTGATGATAAACTTTCTTCAAATAATTCCACATGGATTGAGGAGAGAGATGTGCTTGTAAGTTGGTGACGATATGTTACTCTACTGAATTAAGAAACCAAGACATGATTCGAGCATCAAGCATAGCCCAAGAAGGAGAATACATGACTTCCATACATTTTTTAGTGTCAAATGTTGGTGCAACAGTCATACCATCAATATGGCCCCAAATCTATTTTCCCTTGAGAAAAAGTTCAAACTAAAAAGCCTAAGTAGAGTAATTTTTCCCGTAAACTTAATACACACTTATGTAGCTTCCATTGCAAATAAATGGAACTTGAGACAAAGCAAAATAAATATTCAAAATAAATAAATAAATGCACTGAGAGAAGAACCTTAAGCAAATATTGCCAAAGAACACTACTTTAGTAGAAAATTCCAAAAAATATTGATGAGCGAAAACTGGCATCGTCGATTCTTACCAATACTTTGGTTTTATATTTATAAAACTCTCGCAAGTGTACCAATCATTTTGAAGAAAATGATAAGTATACTCCCAAGGTCGATCTAAGGAAGGAATGTATGTGGTTTTTAATTTATTATTCAAACTTTTAAAAACGAAATTAAATCCTAAACATCCTGTCACGATATTTTCGGTTTTGTGTTTTTAATCTACTTACATAAAAATAAACATAGATTCAATAAAAATTTATGCAAATTTGATCATTTATAATGGTGGAGTATTTATGGATATAATAACTAAGTTAATTATGATTGCTCATATTATTTAGGTTATTAAAGATATGAATTGATATTTATTGATTCTCCCTTTTTTGTATGAATACCACCTTTGGTGGGGTTAGATATTCTTTGTTAACTAAACAAATCAATTAACACCTATGGATGGGGTTGATAACTAATTTGCTTAATTAAATTAATTCCTTTTTCTAAGAGATTTAAAATGAACCATTTAAATGCCACCTTTGGTAGGGTTAGACAATTTAAACTTTATTCAAGGTGTCCAAATTAAAACTAAGAATTTAGTTATCCGAGTACTAACTTTCAAGTTTTAAAACCACTACTGAAAATATGTTGTCAATACATTTTCAGATAATAATTCTTATAATAACTTTTGAAATAGAGCTTCACTCTAACTACCGGGCGATTGTACAAACAAATAAAAGAGCACTACTCTAAATCAGACCGGATAACTAAACCTTAAAATCTAATTTTCAAGTTTAAGTTTGTAATGAAAAATAATATATTTCTCTCTAACATTCTTAATATAAAATCTTGAATAAAAATAAAATCAATTCATTTTAGAGATTTTTACCTATTTAATATTTCGCAAGCATAACAACGTTATTATTACATCATGTTTATAAACAACCAGCAGATTTAAATTTAATCACATACAAATTAAATATAACATGTAAGAATAAAGCATAAAAAATAACTGTAAAGAAAATAAAATCCTTACAGAACTTCGATGCTATTCCCGTTGCTGGAAAACCTCCAAGCGGAATTTGCACTCCCATTTATTGAATCAAAAAGCTAATAAATAACAAAAACATAACTAGTTCTTCCCCAAAAAAGGAAGAACTCTAAAACTAAGATAAATTAAGTAATAAAAGTTAAAAACTAAGAAAAACTAAAAAAACTAAAAAACTAAGAAAAGAGAGAAAGAAAGAGAGAAGAGAATGTGTTTTTAGGTGTATTTAGAAGTGAAGGGAATGAGGGTATTTATAGGTGAGGATGGAGAGAAAAAGTGAGTGAAAAAATGTTAAAAAAATGTTAAAACGCATAGTGCAATTGCTGAGGTCATTGATGACGTCATGGAAGCGGTTGCACGCAAAAATGGGGCGAAATGGGCATCGGTGTGCGTGGAGAGCAGGTGGGCACGCGTGGAAGGAGGAGCAATGCGCGTGGCTTGTCACGGATGTGGGGCACTACGCGTGCGGCTGGGCGCTGGCGCGCACGGGTCTAGGCGCTGGCACGCGTGGGGCTCTACGCGGTTGGGCAGCGCGGCGGCGCGATTTTCTCCTTGTTGACATTTTGACCCATTTTGTCCAATTTTTCCATATTTGTTGACCTTTCCCCATTTATTTATTAATATATTTGTGATGTATTTCTTCCAGTATTCCTCTTTCAGTCTTTAAGTTACGTTTTATGCCAAAATACCTGAAAAACAATAAAAATACACGTGATTCCGAGAAAGATAAATTTATATAAATATATGATAAAACATATAAATATATATATTTTTAATCAATTAATGTGCATAAAATCATGGTAATTTTAGTGCTTTTTTGAGCACTCATCACAAGCCCCAACCAGCTTCTTGCTAGTCCCTTAGCAAGAAAAGCGATAAAATCTACCAATTAAACTATCCTAAATCACTTTCGTGGATTGAAACGGTTGCATTTAGCCTATGCAGCAAGCCTTTAAACCCCTAGGTTGTCCTAGTGGACGATTTTGAGTCTCATGAGGGTTTTCAGTAATGATACCCACAAACATTGAACTAAATGTAAAAATTAAAAGAAACAATAAAAGCAATCAAATCAAAAACTAAAATTACAACAAAATCAAAAATGAATTTTTAAGAACAACATATCACAAAAATGTCTCATACTTTTTAATCTCTTTTAAGATCATAATTAAAATCTCAAGCATAAGTTATTTTAATCTCTTTAAACAATCATGATTTATTATAATAATTAGTCGAAAATCATTTTCATATTTCATATCAAAAAAATGTATCAATTTAGTTTTACCCAATTTCAGTGTAATGAATCAGAATTCGCTTCGACTCTATTCCTCACAAGTCAATACTCTGAAAACACTGAATCCTATGGGTTCAAACACTCATACTAATTTATATGTGAAAGAGTTGATGTATAGAAATGAACTAATATGTTCTCATATGTATAAAGAATAAAGGCTCAAAGTGTTATTTTAACATTGATCTCACGAAAGAAATTGAATGTATAAATTATAAAGATATCATATATAAAAGTTATTTTCATGAATAAATCAAACTTTGCCCCACCATTCTTTCCTGGGGCACTCTTGGTTAATACTGATTATGTTATTTTATCTTTAAAAAAAATTGCTTTGTTTGATGCCTTAATTATTTGATTTGCACCTAGATATGGGTTATCTAAAACCCTCAAGCATGCATAAATGAGATATAAGCATATACTATCAATTTCTACTCAAATCATTTAATCTAAGCAAAAATAATAATAAAAAAATATATGATACTTTATTAAGATGAGAAAAAAATCATACATTCAATGCTAATACCTATAGAGATCATCTAAAAATTTGAATAAATAAGAAATGTGTTTGGAGTAGAAAAAATATATATTTCACTCTGAATAAAAGAAATTAGGCTCAAATTATATCTCACAAGGGTAGTCTCCACTAAAACAAATTCATAAACACCAATTTTGGGTTTAATATAATTTCCACATTTTATCAAGAAATACTAGTTATCACAAAAACTAACTAGTTATAAAAAATAATTACAAAATATTTCATGATATGTTTTCAAAAATTAATCTAACAGTACAAAAGACTTAACTGTTTACTTAAATTTGATTTAAAGAAATGATAAATTTTTGTGAAATTTTTTTTTCTATTTTTTTTTTCAAAAATTACTAAATCACATAAAACAAAAATAAAATCAAACACAAAAAAAAATGAAAACGTGAACATAAAAAAAATTAATTTTTTATTTTTTTATTTTTTTAAATTGTTAAATCTTTTTATTTTTTTTAATTAAGCATGGTAACTTTTCACCACCCCCAACCTAGAACTTACATTGTCCTCAATGTAACAACTATAAATTAAAGATAAAGAGAAAAGAGAAGAAAAATTACCTATTTCTTGAGAATGTGTAAGTAGTAATGGAGAAATGCAGGTGCATTCGTTATATTCATCATTAAAGTGTATACAGACAGATCGCTGTGAACTTCTAACATCTCAACAAATATTTTTAGTTTTAACAATTTAAAAATTATTCACATATAATTAAACTAAAATAAACAATAAAATAAAGTAAATAACAGAAAATTACCTAAAATGATGGGTTGCCTCCCATCCAGCGCTTAGTTTAATGTCTTAGCAAGACGTAACTTGGGGATTGCCTTTTAAGTAAACTCAATGTTCCCTCATCATCGAGTCAATCAAACCTACAAGTAAGACAAGGTTGTCTACCTATACTGTTTCAAACATGCCCTATTGATTTTCAAATTTTTCTGTACCAAAAACTAGGGGCATGCTTGAGGGTTTTAGATAACCCATATCTAGGTGCAAATCAAATAATTAAGGCATCAAAACACAATTGTACCTAGATCAAACAAAGCAATTTTTTTAAAAGATAAAATAACATAATCAGTATTAACCAAGAGTGCTCCCAGGAAAGAATGGTGGGGCAAAGGCTCCTTAAAAACCATTCTCCTAGACAGAACAACGTTCTCAGGAAAGACTAGTGGCACAAAGGCTTCCAAGAATTAGTCTCCTAGACAGAACTCCCTTAGATCTTTACTTTTCATGTTATTAAAGTTAAGTTAAGTAAAAATTTAAGTTAATTAAGTAAAAGAAAATCTAAGTTAATTAAGTTAAGTTAATTAAAAAGCTAAGTTAGTTAAGTTAATAAAAAAAATCTAAGTTAATTAAAAAGCTAAGTTAATTAAGTTAATTTAAGTAAAAATCTAAGTTAATTAAGTTAAATGAAAATTAAGAGAGAAAAAAAATAGTTAAAGAAAAAATAGAAAAAAATTAAAATACAAATTAAATACAAATTAATAAAAATAAAATAAAATAAATTAAAATTGAAAAAGGTAAAATAAATTAAAATAAAATAAAATAAAGTAAAATAAAATTGGGAAAGGTAAAAGCAAATAAAATAAAAATAAAAATTGAAATTTTCAATAAAAAATTAAAATTAAATGAAAATTAAAAATTAAGTTTTATTTTTTTTATTTTTAATTTAAAAGTTATTTAATTTTTTATATTTTTTTACTATTTATGAACGATAATTTTATTATACTATTCACGCTATATTATTTAAAAAAATTTAATTTTTTTTAATTTTTTTTAACTATTCATGAACGGTAATTTTATTTTACTATTTACGCTATATTATTTATTTTTTTATTTTTTTATCTTAATTTTTTTTTTAATTTTAATTAAATTTTGGTTTACTATTCATGAACGGTAAAAAAAATATTTACTCAAATTTCAAATTTCTAACTTATTTTACTATTCACGTTATAGTTATTATTATTATTATTTTTAAATTAATATATTTTTTTATTTTTTTATTATTTCTTATGAAATTTGAAATTTAATTATTATTTTTTATTAAAACAAAAAAAAATCACAATTATTTACAGCATAAAAATGTTTTTAAAATTTTGATAAATAATTTAAAAACGCTATTCCTTCCCCGGCAACTGCGCCAAAAACTTAATAAGCGAAAATCAGCATCGCCGATTCTTGCCAATACTTTGGTTTTATATTTATAAAACTCTCACAAGTGCACGAATCATTTCGAAGAAAATGATAAGTATACTCCCAAGGTCGATCTAAGGAAAGAATGTATGTGGTTTTTAATTTATTCTTCAAACTTTTAAAAACGAAATTAAATCCTAAACATCTTGTCACGATATTTTGGTTTTGTATTTTTAATATACTTACATAAAAATAAACATAGATTCAATAAACATTTATGCAAATTTTATCTTTTATAATAGTGGAGTATTTATGGATATAATAACTAAGTTAATTATGCTTGCTCATATTATTTAGGTTATTAAAGATATGAATTAATATTTATTGATTCTCCCTTTTTTATATGAATACCACCTTTGGTGAGGTTAGATATTCTTTATTAAGTAAACAAATCAATTAACACCTATGGGTGGGGTTGATAACCAATTTGGTTAATTAAATTAATTCGTTTTTCTAAGAGATTGAAAATGAACCATTTAAATGCCACCTTTGGTGGGGTTAGACAGTTTAAACTTTATTCAAGGTGTCCAAATTAAACATAAGAATTTAGTTATCCGAGTACTAACTTTCAAGTTTTAAAACCACTACTGAAAACATGTTGTCAATACATTTTCAGATAATAATTCTTATAAAAACTTTTGAAATAGAGCTTCACTCTAACTACCGGGCTATTGTACCAACAAATAAAAGAACACTACTCTAAATCAGACCGGATAAATAAACCTTAAAATCTAATTTTCAGGTTTAAGTTTTTAATGAGAAATAATATATTTCTCTCTAACATTCTTAATATAAAATCTTCAATAAAAATAAAATCAATTCATTTTAGAGATTTTTACCTATTTAATATTTCGCAAGCATAACAACGTTATTATTACATCATGTTTATAAATAGCCAGCAGAGTTAAATTTAATCACACACAAATTAAATATAACATGTAAGAATAAAGCATAAAAAATAACTGTAAAGAAAATAAAATCCTTACAGAACTTCGATGCTATTCCCGTTGCTGGAAAACCTCCAAGTGGAATTTGCACTCCCATTTATTGAATCAAAAAGCTAATAAATTACAAAAACATAACTAGTTCTTCCCCAAAAAGGGAAGAACTCTAAAACTAAGATAAATTAACTAAGAAAAACTAAAAAAACTAAAAAACTAAGAAAAGAGAGAAAGAAATAGAGAAGAGAATGTGTTTTTAGGTGTATTTAGAAGTGAAGGGAATGAGGGTATTTATAGGTGAGGATGGAGAGAAAAAGTGAGTGAAAAATGTTAAAAACATGTGAAAACGCGGAGTGCAATTACTGAGGTCATTGATGACGTCAGCATGATGTCATGGGATAGTTGTGCGCAAAACATTGGGCGAAATGGGCATCGGCGCACCCGAAGGGCAGCTGGGCATGCAGGGGCGCACGCGGAAGGAGGAGTAACGTGCATGGGCACGCACGGAACTGGGACTGGGCGCGCGTGGCTTGGCGCGGACGTGGGGCGTTGCACGCGCGGGTCTGGGCGGCGCGGCGACATTATTTTCTCCTTTTTCAAATTTTTGACCCTTTTGACCCATTTTGTCCAATTTTTCCATATTTGTTGACCTTTCTCCATTTATTTATTAATATATTTGTGATGTATTGCTTCCAGTATTCCTCTTTGAGTCTTTAAGTTACGTTTTCAAGCGAAAATACCTGAAAAACAATAAAAATACCCGTGATTCTGAAACAGACAAATTTGTATAAATATATGATAAATCATATAAATATATATATTTTTAATCAATTAATGTGCATAAAATCATGGTAATGTTAGTGCTTTTTGAGCACTCATCAAATATCAAGCAAGATTTCTTCAAAAATAGAATATCGAAAACAAATTTCGACCTTGCTCTCAGACCATGTCAAAAATAAGTCAAAAATGATGTATAAAAATGACAGAATAATTTGGCATTGTGATTTCTCTCTATTTATAGCCTATACAAAATAATTCTATACATGGAAACAAATTCGAAATAAATGAAATAAATATATATGGACAATGAATATGGATAAATTTGTCTATGGATAGTTATGAATATAAACAACAAAGCTGTCGATGGATAACTAAGCAAAGTTGTCTATCGACAACTATGAACAATTGTGGACAGCTATGGACAAATGTCTTTGGTTAGCTATGGACAACTAAAATTAATATGGAAAACTAAATGAACATGGATAGTAAATCTATATATGGAAAGATATGCTCTCTGTTGATAGATCAGAACCATTCTCGATCGATCTTACTCTTTTTATTTGGTTCTGAGATGTAATACCCTATGTTCTCGATCGATCAATTGTTCTCTTGATTGATTGAAAGGTGTCTCGATATATAGACTTTGTTGATAAGTAATTATACAAGTGATAGGTATACATAACCAATGTACAAGTGACAATTAATTTAAAAACAAGGGTTATTGTACCCATGAGGATTGATAATAATATCTACTCCTAATTACTAGTTTGTTAGTAAGTTAATTAAAAGTAGTAAAAAAAGGGAGAGTTTTCTTGCTTTTGAAGAAAATAATATAAAACATTAAAAGTGAATTGCATAAGAATATTGAGAGATATGTGATTGTGGGACTATCATCACCACTAGCCTACAATTTAATAAACATGTCATGAATGAAAATTAATTTCTTAAGTTCTAAACTACTTTCGTAATTTAAAATCATAATTGAATTCTTAACTTTAGCTTTAGAAGTCTATGTACTTAAGACTTCCCACTTTTTCTTACTATATAATTGATTTAGAATATCATTATAATCAACCTAAATTTTGAATAACCTAGAAGTGCCCTTATTAGATTTAATTTATTCATTGCATTAAGATCTAAAAGAGTGATAACTAAACTAGGTAAGATTATAACAATTGTTTAAACTTTAACATAGCTATTCAACCCTACTTATGATAGAAGTAATAAGGTATCAAATTGAATAAGAATATTAGTGATTATATGTTAACATCATAGACTAGAAAACGCATATTTACGTAGCACACTATTTGATCATTCTGATTCATACATACATAGATTGGGCATTTAAACATAGAAATTAACATATCAAGAATCAACAATTAAAACTAAAATTATTCATTACATTAAATTAATCAAACCATAAAATAAGGCTTGAAAATATCCCATAATCACATTAAATATTTATTTAGACATAAAATTTATTAAATCCATAACAATAACTAAATACTCTATAATGAAGAAGAGAAATGGTAGAGAAAATAATCTGAATTATATGAATTATTGGAAGAAAAAGAACCTATAAATCAATCTTCAACTTTTTTCTTGAATCTCTCTTGAAAGCTCTTGCAATATTATATTGATTCTTAATTTTTCCTTTCTGAAAGAGCCCAACACTTGGTGAACAACTATGGTATGGAGAAACAGACTCCTTAGAGAATCACCTTAAACTCACAAGTAGAGGAATAAACAAAACAAAACAAAAAAGAAAATTAATTTAACAACATAAAAAAAATTAGATAGGTAGGAAAAATAGATAGAGAAATAGAAATGGTTTCTAATCACAATTTAACTCTCATGTGTAGTCACATACTTGAGTGAAGCAATGATTGCACTTACTAAAGAGTAGAGAATACAAATATGGCAATATAACGAGGTAAACTCATATAGAACCCTTGCCTATGTGGTAAAATTCTTGAGTTGCTTATGGCAATTACTTTACAGCAAACAATCCACTGAATAGAATAAATAGATAAAACCCAATAGAAAATATAAACACAAATATTTCTATCAGTTGGGACCACTTGCCCTAACTGCATATGTTGACCTCACTTACTTGATGCACAAATTCTAATTGCTTACTAGTTTACAAATCACTAGTAGACTCATGATAAGTTTATCATGAAGTCGATCTCTAAAGGAATTTGCAGTGCTTTTAAAACGTTACTTGTTTTCTTAATTAGCCTAACAAACAATCCTATGCATTCTAACAATTATCTATTGAAAGAAATATTGTAAATTCTAGAATTGATTAAACAACAAAAATAAAGCAGATGAATTATAGAAAAATTAATATGATGAATGAGCAAAGGAAATTAGCTAGATAACCATTCATGGATAAAATGAATAAAATTATTTTCACAAAATAACTTCAAAATTAGGATTATTGATTTTTTCCCTTTTCAACTTCCCTTGCCAACATGCATTTTTCACACATTCTCCCCTTTAAAATATGCATGTGAGGTAATAAACATGTTATGCATTCTACATTCCCAAAAGTTCCCTAAAATAGAAGCATCTACACACAGTAGAAAACAAGCAATAGAGAAATAGAGAAGTAAACAAACTGCACAAAACAAGTGAGGAAAAACAAATAGAGAAAAAGGAACACAATAAACTTAGTCTCATTAAGTAAACATTATTTTATGAAATTTTAAAGGAAATAATTGAATCAACCTAAAGAAAAAAAAGAAAATAAAAGAAGTTTAACACTCTCTATCTCTCTCTTATGCATCATCATTCCTATGAACACCACTGAGAGAAGACTATTCGGTAATGGTATAGGTAGAAATTGGTGCAGTAGATTGAGGATTAAGAACATTGGAAAAAAATATTTCAAAGGAATGGTTGGGCTTAAGGGAACATTGTGTTCAACTCCACCAAATAAAGAAAACATGGAGGATCATGAGACAATAGAAGAAGTACTAGAGTAAAGAAGGCCTTTTGAAGAAATGGGTGAATCAAGAACATGAGGTACAATAGGATGATAAGAAAACACAGCACCTTGAGTAAAAGCTTGAAATTGATGATATCCAGAACATTTTCAAACTCAAAATGGATTATAGGAAAAGAAGGAAATCGAACAATGAGAGTGATAATAGATTACTAATACCATCTTAAGAAAAGGTAACTCTACATCCTTTAAGTACAATTGTGGTAGATAAACCAATGGAAGAAAAAGGAGGTAGGGGATGACAAAAACTAGAGGGTTCTTCGAGATGAATCAAAACATTCAAATTAAATATCCACAAGGCTATCAATCCATAATACATGCATTTGAGGTCATGTATAAATTTTTGATGAGATGCACTGTGTGTTATTTTCTAAACTTGCTTAATATGCCATTAATAAATGCTTATGCGAACTAAGCAAATAGAAATATAGACTCAAATAGAACCAAACTACCTATGTCCATATGTAGCCTCTCTTTCCACTAATGTAAGTGCTATCCTAGAAGAAATTAATAGGCCTTTCAAAGTTTATAATGATAGGTTGAGGTATGGGTAGGAAAGATATGACATTTAGGCTCAAACACATCTTTGTCCATCCAAAAATAATTTAATATGTCCATGACAAAAATACCCTGAAACATGGGTTCTTTTCTCTTTACTTCTCAAAATTCATTCAATAACATGGTTGTTATGAGAAATGCACGTCAAATTCAAAACTTCATACACCTCTTTTTATCATTATGTCTTTCTCCCTTTTTTATATATTTCACTCATAATACCAATGGAAGATTTCAATTGTTGGCTATATTATCCTAATGGATTACCAGTTGCATTGAGTTGAATATGTATTCTATCATATGGATTAAGTGAAGCATCATGTATATTAGCCCAACCCCTTCTTTTGAAATGATGCAATGGATCATTTGGATCTATAATCTCTGGCACTCTAAGATCCATGATATCTATAAACAATGATGAAATAGAAATTAATTCTCAATTTTAAGTCCAAAAATATAAACAAGAGTTATTAGAATAATATAGAGCATACATTATTTTAATTAGGTTGTTGATCATATATATATATATATTCCTTCACAATCATTTTGATTTCATGATGAAGAATCATCGTCGTCAACTAGATAATCACATTCATTAGGAAATTTGTTTGAGAAATGACTAATATTGGATAACATATTAAGAATGTCATCATCATCTAAAGCATCATAATGGTAAAAAAAAATTAGTGGAGGCATTAACACAATAGACCATCTCATTTTAATTTGATTACTCACGTAAAATACTTGTTTTGCATGAAGTGCTAACATGAAAGGATCATCAGTGTGACCGATCTTGGATAAGTTTATAAGGGTAAATTCAAAATCATCTATTTTATAACCAACATTGATAGCATCTTCGACCCAATGACACAAGAATATTGTTTCATGGAAGACCTTATAATCGAGTTCCCAAGTTTCTTGAATTATACCATAATATATTCTATCAGAACATACATGATTACTATCTTCTGAACTAGCAAATTGTCTAGTTTGTGCAACCATCTTGACACCACTATTCTGGTTTACTCAAACTTTGTCCCTTGCTTATGTATTTAAACTCCAACCATTAATTGCGAAACTAGAATATGATTTGACATTGAATTTTGGACCATCTACAAACCATTCTAAAGTTTTTTTTTATTTTATGATTGGGTTTATTGAGTTCAACTCGAATTTATGTATATAAAAACATGAAATGTGTTTAAAACAAAGTTTTAAAACATTATATAGAAGTACTAATGAATTCTTGTATGTGCAACTTACATGGTTGTAAAATCAATTAATAAGCTCTCGCTTATACTCATCATACAACCATTTTCTCCTCCTTTTTTTATAATGAGGATCAGTCTTCAGTAAGTTTAAATGTATTATGTGATATTATGCAAGATATATCAAATATTCATAATTAATAGATAAATAAATAATAATTTTATTTTATATGAAAAGGTTGAAACTTTCGTTACATACTCTATGTATGGTTGTGACTCATTATTATTTATCAAAATGATTTGGTGTGTTTTTTTCCTATCGAGTACGACCAATGAACAATTTCTTACTTTCATCGAGCATAGGGTTACCTGCTTGGATCATGTCACATTCTAATAACAACTTGTATGTAGGATTCCTAATTTCAATGCAACCACTAAAGTATTTAGACAAAACTCAATGGCCTCTTCATCAATGTAAAATTCCACCATACATCCTTTAGGATGATTTCTATTATTTACATATCCTTTAAGGACTTGCATGTATCCCTCAAAAGGATACATCCACTTTAATTAAGTAGGAGCATACAATTGAACCTCTTGAACTAAATGAACACACACAAGTGAATCATTATATCGAAAAAAAGGACAAAAATATTTGTCAAGTAGACACAAATTCTCCAAAACATCTTTCTATAAAGAGTTTAACTTACCAATTGATATAGATATCTTGCATATTGTATTGAAGAAGGAACAAAGATGAATTATTGATAATTATACATTTTTTTTGGAAGAATTGACCTAATAACAACTGGCAACAACTATTGCCTTAAGATATGATAGTCATGTGATTTCGATCCATAAAGTTTCTTATCTATCATAGACCCAACATTTCTTAAGTTGGAAGAGTAACCATCAATGTGTATGACATCTAAGATATGATGAATGTCTAGGTCTTTCCAATAAGATAACTCCCAAAATATTGATTTTCTATTCCAATAATCATGATCTAGTGATTGAGTAACATTTTTATTTTCACCCCTTTTATTAGTTGACCTCTTTCGTTTCCCTCTATTAGTGAGTATTCTTTTTTTTTCATCTTTCTATATTTTTTGAATGTCATACCATTCAATTTTTTTAATATCTCAACACCTCACAAAGATCTCAGTGTAGGATTATGATCTTTTTCACCATCAAAAGGTTTCTTTTGGTATCTAAACTTGTGTCCGGATGGAAAAAATCTTCTATTTCTTCCATAAGACATCTTTCATCCATGAATAATATAAGTTTCTAAAGTTCCATCACTAAAAATAGGGCATCCTTTATAACCTTTTATTGCATGTCCTAATAAGTTCCAATAGGTAGGAAAATCATTAATTGTCCATAAAAGGACCCCCTCAAGTAAAATACTATTCTTTATGTGCATGATAAACATTTACATCATCATTACACAATGTATTTCAATAATATATCAAAGGCTATAAATACACTACAATATCAACTTTGGGTTGTTTTGGTCCTAAGATCAATAATGTTAGCATCGTGAATTTTATTTTAATATACAACCAGGGAGGATGGTTTTATGTTACCATAATTATTGACCAATAACTATATCTGCTACTATGTGGATTAATTTCATCAATAGAAATGGCAAGATGAAGATTGCATGGATCAGATGCAAATTGAGGGGATAAATTATCTACTACTTTCCAATTTGGAGAATAGGAAGGATGACATATTATCCCATCATCAGATTGATTCTTTGAATGCCAAGTCAATAGCTTTGATGTCTCTTTACTTTTGAAAAATATTTGAAAATGAGGAATTGGAGGAAAGTACCAAAGAACCTTTGTGGGCATGCCTTTTTTATGTGTTGTCTCATTTGTAGCATGCTTTCATCTTGATTCTTTACACATTGGACAATCATCTAATGTCTCATATTCTTTTTTATAAACAATGCATTCATTTGGACAAGCATTAATCCTATGATATTCCATGCCAATTCAACTAAGAGATTTCTTCACTTCATACATTGAAGATGGAAACTCATTACCCTCAGGAAATATATCTATTAGTGCATTTAGTAATTATGTAAATACCTTGTAAAAAAACACCATTTTTCCTTCAAATTATACAAATGAACAAATACTGACATTTTAGTGTATTTCTTACACTCTAGATACAATGGCTTTTCGACATCTTCTAGAATATTTTAAAGGTTTCGGGATCATCCTCATATAGTTCATCATCAATAGCATGAAGCATATTTTTTGTCTGTACATTATGCCTAGAGTGCCTATTATGATAATATGTATATAATCCACTCACATCTTTATTTATATTGTTTTCCATGAGTATTATTAATATTTTCTTCATGATAATACCAATATTTATAACTCAAAAGAATACCACTATAGATGAGGTGATACTTAACCTCATCAACATCATGAAATTTCTCATTTTTATATTTAACACATGAGTATTGAATCATACTAATTTCATTATTACTATTTCTATAGGAAAATTCCAAGAAAGTTTCAACTCTAGAAATATAGTCCTATTAAATTCTACACTATGACATCCAAGATTTGTCCATTTTCTATTGATGGCATCAAACATATTAATTAAATATGTATCCAATAAAATATAAATATATTAATCACCAATATATTTAAGCTATTATTATATATGAAGTTATAAACTATTAGAGTATCCATCAAAACATCATATGAAATTAAATGCATAAAATCCAAATAATTAATAAACTCATTATAACATTAACAATATATAATATATAATAATAATATATATATGTGTGTGCATACAATAATAATAAATTTAAAAAATTAACTAACAATATATATATATATAATACACAACCTAAATAACACATAAAATACATAATATATATATATATATCACATATTTCATTTATGCATGTAATAATAATAATTTTAAGAATTTAAGTTTACAATAAATTAATATATATATATATATATATATATATATATAACATAAAATACATAAAATTCATTAAAATAAATAAATAAAAAATATCTTATTCTCTTTTAAGTTTGAATAAAAATACACAACCTACATAACAAAAAAATACATATAAATAATCAATAACACATAATATATATTAAAATAAAAAAAATAATTTTACAAATATTATATAAAAATATAAAATATAAAAAATAAGTGTAAAATAATTCAAATAAATACTTACAAGAGTGAAACAAGTGACAAAATGAAGGAAATGAAGGAAAATAGTGTTTGGTAAGTGAGAAAGTGGAAGAAAATGGGCAAGAAAAAATTGAGTATTATGCTTAAAAAATGGAGGATATGGATCGATAATTAGAGAGGAACCAAACCTAACTAACGACACATAGTGGTTAAAATTTTTGGCAAATGGGGGAGAGGAAGAAGAACAAAAAAGACATATAACATCGGTTCTACGTGTTAATCGATGTTATACGTGGTAGGTAATATCGATTGTATGTGCCAATCGAGGCGAACCATGTGTAGCATCGGTTGATATGTAGAACCAACGCTACATCCAATGTGTAGCATCAATTGACATGTATGACCGACACTAATTAACTATTGGTTGACGTGGTAATCGATGCTACATGTAGGATGTAGCAATGGTTGTACATATCAACAAACGCTAGTCCATGTGTAGCATCTATCCTATGTGTCAACCGACTTAAAATTATGGGTCAAAAAAATTTCTCATGCCATAATCTCTTTTCTATTCATAATTAAGGTCAAGTAGAAGTTCATCCAAAATCTTTACACATCAAGATTCATTGTGCAAATCAGTATCACATCTCAAATCTATGCCTCATTACTCAAAACATATGAAAATTAATTCCTTCCAAATCTAGTGTTAATAATTTGAATTCTTTTCAACTCTAAACCTCACATGATACACTCTTAACATCACACTGACCTAAGGGTTTGAGCACTCAAAAAAGTATATGAAAATTAGAAGTTGTGAAAAAGAAAGCAAATAGATTTACATATGTTTATAAACAAGAAGCAGGCTCAAATGTGTACAAAGTTGATCTCATGAATATAATCAAATGCTAGGATTATGAAGACACCAAATTTCTCATGTCATATTCCAATCAAAATCGTTAAGCAAGAAGTATCAAGTTTGTGCCAATAGATAAATGGAAATGTATTTGACTTTAAGGAGTTATTTCTACTATTTTGCAACAACCACATCACTACTCTTAAGATTCCGGGGTTAAGATATTTATTCTTACCATTTTATTCCCTTTTTGAATAAGAAATAGACCCATGTACATATGTAGCATTTATGGTGAGTAGCTATTATAGCTTCTTTTTCTAAGGGAACCCTATATGTATCATTTTCCCCTAGAAATCGAGCATGAAGTGAATATGGACACATATTTCCAATTTTTACTCAAATCATTCAATCAAATTAATGAAAATAAATAATATGAGATTTCATTTTATTTTTTGAAATCCTAACACCCAATGCAAAACCTATAGAGATCATCTAACAATTTAGAATAATAGGTAAGATGTTTAAAAAAAAGAAGAAAATTGTTCTCTCACAATCATCTCAATTCAACATTCCAAGCATGAAATATAGACTACAAATAGGAACGAACTTTTACAACAAACCTTGAAGATGTTTAACAAATAAAAAAATGCATAAAAACTCAAATTACTCACCTTAAATTGACCAAAAGCATGATAATCTTGTATCAAAATTTTTTAAATTTGCACCCTCCAAACCAAAACCAAACATTGTTTTCAATTGCGCTCAAGTTTAGAAAATCATTCAAAATGGGTAAATATAAAAGTAACTAAACTAAAACAAAAAGAAAAATACTTCCAAAAATAGTGGGTTGCCTTCCACCAAAGGCTTCTATAACATCTTAGCAAGACATTGCTTATTCATCTCAATAATATTTTTTTTGTATCCTTGAAGTGTTTGTTCCTTCCTTCATCCTAGCATTCTCAAAATATGGCTTTATTGTACCTAAATAGGATTAAAAATAAGTATTACACACATGTATATTTAGAATAAGAGAACTTATAACTCAGGTCTTTGTTATGGCAACACTTAGCTTATTCTTTGTAGGCATCATTTTGAATTGAGGCTTTTAGGGTTTCCTTCACCTTCCTTTTATTATGTGAATCATAAGGGTTAATATATATTTTCTCTTGAAAATGAATGTTACAAACAAGAGTATCTACATAATAAATATAAGAACATTCATCAATAATAGAGATAGAAGGAATAGGTGAAGAATCAAAAACTTTTAACTGTACAATCTCTCCCCAAAACTATCATGGTTAATTTTCTATTATGGACATCAATAATAATCCTAGTTGTGGCCATAAATGGCCTACCAAGAAGAATACTTTGCTTCTTGTCCATAGATGGGTTCACTCATATATCCAACACTATAAAATCAATAGGTTTAATTATCTTATTTACCTGCAAAAGAAAATCCTCAATCACACTCTTCAGGCATTTAATAGATCTATAATATAATGGAAGGGACATGGTTGTGGGCTCCAACTTCCCCAAACCTAGTTACAAGTATACTGAGCAAGGTATGAGGTTAATACTTGCACATAAATCTAGCATAGACCTAGCTACATTCTTTTCCCTATTGTAATGTTAATAATAAAAATACCAAGATTCTTCAATTTGGGGGACAAGTTTTGTTGACACATCGCACTAGCAATTTCTGATACATTCACCCTTCCATTCAATTCATATTTACTCTTATGATCAACTCTTTGAAAAACTTGGCATAACATGTCACATTTCTAATCACATCCGAGGGAGGTAAGTTAATATTAACATCAGAAATCATTTTAAATAAGTCAAAAAACTACTTATCCTATTTATTGTCCTTGAGGCGATATGGAAATGGGATAGACGGTTGGTATGGTTTGGGTGACTTATGCAAAATGGGAGGGTCTAATGACTCTTCTAGACTTTTCCTCAGAAAGCTTACTAGTTTTATAATTTATGTCCACACCTTTCATTGAAGTTGACTAGTTTCCACCTGTGTTTGCTACACTAGTAGATAAATAATTAGAAATTTTAGGAAAATCTATATTTAGCACCTTACCATTTTGAAGGAATATTATAGCCTTAGCCTTCTCTAGTTGAATGGGAAACTTCCCTTGCTTTTGTTAATGCATGTGCTCAACTACTTACCCTACTTAGACTTCTACCCTCTTCATAGATGTCTCTAAAGAATTAAACCTTTGACTAGTTTTCATTTGGTTGTCTCTTCTAATTTGAAAAAAAGTAATTAAGTTATCGTCTAAGGTTGGCTTATTAGGTGGATTTTGTAGCATATTATTTTCAACATAGGTAGGGTTATTGTTTCTATTCCAAGGGAAATTAGGATGATTCCTCTACCCTAGGTTACATATGTTTATGTAGGGGTCATTCCTAGGTCTAGGTTGGTACCTCTCCATTGAGTTCACTTGTTCTTGAACAGTACCTACATACAAATCAACAAAACAATAGGAAAAGTATTAGCTCCATTCCCATAAGTACTACAATCTCTTTATACCTTCTATTTTCGTGTTTTTTATGGTGTGGAATTTGACTTAGTTGGTTAATTCTACAAGCTACATTTCCATCTCATTCCCAAAGCCTATTTTATTTACTCTAGATCTTCTCACTCTAGCACTATTTTGTTGGAAATTAGCACTCAACATCTCGTGGAGCTTATAAGACTCAATAAAAGTATTTTCTTTCACAGCTCTAGCTATAGCATTGTATACTATAAACTGACACTATTATGTCAACCCATCATAGAAAAATTGATTTTGTAGCTATAGTGGGTAATGGCAGTGTAGAAAATTGATAAGAAGTAGGTTGAATCTATCCCAAGCCTTATGGAATAGATATCCCTCCATCTCTGAAAATGTAGAAATTTGAGTTCTCAAATCAAAATTCCTTTAATAGGAATAGAATTTTCCCATGAATTATTGTAGACTCCCTCCCAAGTTGTTAAGGAGCCTAGTGGAAGAGTCATGCGCCAATCTTTTACCCTATCTTTGAACATATATAGGAAACACCTCATCTAGTCTTTCCTTATTAAGCCATTGCAAAGGAAATGTCTACACAATTGATCATGTATGGGAAACACGTTAAATTGTGTAGACTAACCTCCAAGTGGATAAAGAGCTTGGTGAAAGAGTCATGAGCCAAGACTTTACCTTATCTTTGAAAGTTTATGGGAAACACCTAATCTTGAGTGGGTTTCTCATTGAGCTGCTACAAATAAATGTTAGAGGATCTTCATTAAGAATACCATAAAATGAAGGTTACATAGAGTAGTGGATATTTTTCAATTCATAATTCCTAGCTTCCTCTCCCAACTATATGTAAGATGTAACAATGCCAATTATTGGCTTTGTATGCTCCTTCATTGCCATTTCCTTTTGTATAGCATCCTCCATGTCTAGTGGCTCTTGATGTAGTTCTTTTTCCTCTTAGATTTCAATATCCAACCTACTTGAGTGCTCCTTTGATTTGTTAATGTTGTCAATGAAATGTATGAGTTTGTTCTTAAGAGATCTCATACCATGCATATACTAACAAAAATAATGCAGAAATCAATGCACTAAAGAATAAAATCACTAAGAAAAAATAAGAAAAGAAATAAAAATAATTGAAATAACTCAACAAAAATAAAAAACGAATAAAACTACAAAAATAAATAAATAAAGAAAACAATTAAAGAATTTAGAATGCTAAATTCTCGACAACATTGGAAAATACTTGGTGCGCAAATTTTAATTACTCATAAGTGTAATAATTACTAGTAGACTAATGATAAGTTTACCCCAAGTTTTGTCTCTCATGAGTGCTTGAAAAGCACTAATATTTCATGATTTGTTTGCACTTAAATATTATATATAATTTTAAAATTGCATAATTTTATCATTATTTAAAGCAAATCTATGTTTTCTTAATTACGTGTATTTTCTATTGTTTTTCAAATATTTTTAGCTTCAAAATAATTAAAATGATAAACACTTAAAGAAACATGCCTGAAGCACTCATTTTCAACTTTGAAGAATAAAAATAATAAAACGTGCAAATCTTACATGTTTTCTAACCAGTTATAAGGGGGGGGGGGTAAACAAGGAAAGTGAAGAAAACCAACACGGGCTATGACGATCGATAACTGTGGGCTGTGGCACGACCATCTCAGGATTGATTTAGTGCATATAAAAATAGTTACGACCTACTATAGAGGAAACATTTGGGTTGTAGGATGTGAGGATTACTTTTTCACAATCCTCTTTTGTCTCCCATTTTTCAAAAATATGAAGGTCTCATTTTCTATTGTTTCAATACACCAACACCAACTGATCAAAACATCAGTTTTCAGTTTAAGTTTTTGTTTAGTAGTAGTTTTCTTTTAGTTTCTCTTAGTTTTTTGAGAGTTACATATTTTATTTATATGTATCGTTTATACAAAATTTAGATTAAATTGTCACAAATAAGAGACAGTAAAAGGCAATTATTTCAAATAAGGTGATATGAAATCGTTGCTGTAATCTGGGTAACATTGTGAAGATTAATTCCACTTATGTCCATTCATCTATCTTTTGGTTGTAAATCTAATATGTATTCTTATTTCTTTCCAATAAACAATGTTGTATTTGTTGAATTTGTTATAAATAATTTATTGATTATTTATTATTTTTAACATGTTTCATTGATTATGATAATGAGATTTTAGTTATATTGATATGTTTGTGCATACTATTTAGGAAAATATCTCTAATATTATTAAACACACGCTATTTTATATTTCAATATTTTTACAAAGTTTATTATTGAAAAATATATTGACGATATATTTTCATAATAAATTTAAAATATGAAAATTATGTTTCAGATACATCAATTTAGATCTAATTTAGACAACTTGAATAGGAATTTAAATTTTCAGCCCTACCAAAGGTGTCAAGTTAAATGGTTTGTTAATTTCTTAGACAATAAGCATAATCTAATTAAATTAACTAATGGCTCGACCAAAGCCGTTAAATGATTAATTCTACCAAACATAGTCAACTTGCTAAATATTGCATTAATTCTCTATTGATTCATAAATTGTATATTTGCCTATAATTTGTGTGAACCAATCTATCTTTTATCCTTTTATTATTTTTTTCATCACATTAAAAAATTTTGAACCCAAATAATTGTGTGAGAATGTTTAGGTTTATTTTCATGTTTATTTTTAAGAGATTTGTTGAGTTATTTAAAACCATGTAGTTCCTCCTTAGACCGACCTTAGGAATATACCTATTGTTTTTATAAGTGATTCGTGTATTTGTTAGCTATTATAATTTTTTAAAAATTTGACTACCAAGTTTTTGTACTCTAAGTTTTTGCCAATTACTTGATTGTCAAATTTTGTATTTATAAAAAGCTCGTAAGTGTACAAATCAATTATAATAAATGATAAATATAGTCCCAAGATCATCTCTCGAGGAATTGTGGGGGTTTTAAAAATTTAAATTAATTTTCTAATTTAGTTAATAAATACATATCCTAAACATTTTAACAAATTATTAGTTTGAAAGAACACAAATGTAAATTATAAATTAAATTTACATCTAAAGAACACAAGTAAATAAAAGAAAATAAATGAAAATGGATAAATTAAAGTGGTAAAATAAAGAAGATAAGTAAAAGCAATACAACTATGCCTAACCTAGGTTGATGTATACACACACACACACACCAAAAATTTCAATTAATTGATAACTTCTCTTTGTTGGGCTTGAGATTAAAAAATTAATAAACTTAAGATAGATATATCCCTTAATCATTGATCAAGATTTGGTCCATCTTTATTTTATAATTGAAGTTATTTTTCAACCATCTAATTTAATACAAATTAATGAAATTAAAATAGATTGTTATTCATTTTGCACAACTATGCAGAGATGATGTACCTAATGCTTATTTTAAAAAATATTTTCTTTAGTCAAAAATCAAGACTTGGCTAATCATTAATTTATGATTAAAGATCTAAAGATTGGGAATAAGAAATAAATCTAAACTTTTATTTATTTAAATATTGGAAAAACTGTTCTTCTAATTTTTGGAAGCATAGACTAATGAAATAGTCCATAACCCGGTACACTACATAGGTAAGGAGATGCAGACTTCTAAAGCACTCAACCTTAACTCATACAAACAAGACATTAAAAACTTATATAGAACATGCAATAGATGCACAAAAAATATAATATTAGACAATACATGTAGCTTATGACAATAGATATTATATATCAAACAAAAAGCATGTAAATAATAAATGCTTTTTAGTAAGAGTTTACACTTCAATATGTTGAGATATACACACATCAAACTCAGATTATACTAGCCAAATAACTGATCATGCATAACAAGAGATATAATAAGGTAAACCCATATAAGGACCGTATCTATGTGGAAACATCTTTGAGTTTCTTAAGGCAACCACTCCGTAGCAAATAATTCACTAAACAATAAAACAGTCAACTTTTATAGACAATAAAACCACTATTACCTCTTTCAACTGGGACCTCCATCCGAACTACCTACTACTACTACTACTACTTTGTACTTGCTGCTTTCACAATTTTTTTGTTCAACATGCAAACCAGGCTATCCTTTATAACTAACACCACCCAATGTGTTGTGATTGGAAACCACTATTACCTCTTTCAACTGGGACCTCCATCCGAACTACCTACTACTACTTTGTAGTTGCTGCCTTCACAATATTTTTGTTCAACATGCAAACCAGGCTATCCTTTATAACTAACACCACCCAATGTGTTGTGATTGGAAACCACTATTCCGTAACTAGAAGTCTAATACTCTTAACATTATGAGATACACAAGCTACTGCAAATATCAAATTATGTAATGGAGACACTGTGAAACCTTGTACTCACAAAAATAATAATTTCATAACAAACCACAAAACAACCCACTCTCAAATGTAAGCTCTTCAAAATAATTTTGAAAACAAATATAAATCTCAATGTAAATTTTAATAGAGTTTTGGCTCTTAAAAGAATGGGTAAGAAATAAGCAAAAATATGGTGTATTTATAGAACTCAAATTTTCACCTCACCAAAGGTGATGGCTAAGGTGGTGGCAAGCTAGTTTACGAGGTGCTAAAAGTCACATTTTTTCATTCTAAAAATTATCGAGTACTATCCATAAATACCTACACTATAAATAATCTAAAAATGAAAGCAACAACATTGGTGTGCAAGAATTCCCTCAAATTAGCATGCACACTGCAAAAACTAATACCATTGTGTGTGTAAACATGCTTCCATGGAAAGTGTACCTAATTATGTGTGTGTGTGAATTATTGATCCACAGTAGACAATCTTACACAGAGGAAGACAAACACATTAAAGAAAATAATAGACATTGTGTTTTGTACACAGGAAGCCAACATAAAGATATAGAGTACAACATGACTTACATTCTCCTCCTTTGGCTTTTTGTATCTAAACACTGCACAACTATGTATAGAAATAATCAAACATGAGATGAACATGATGATGTCCTAAAGTTGTTTTTTTCCATGATCAACATGACACATACCCAAACCAAAAAAGGATCTTCATAATATTTATAAGATCTTAAGAATATTTGTATGCTCTTGAGGATCTTAAGAATGTTTGTAAACATCAACTTGGTCAGCACCTCAATCTCCATTATTATTTGTGATAACTTAATCTAAATTATGTATAGACTAGGCATGAAAATAAAATATGCAACTCTCAAAAACTGAGAGAAATTAAAAGAAAACTACTATTAAACAAAAATATAAACTAAAAACTAATGCTTTGATCAGGTGTTGGTGTATTGAAACAATAGAAAATAAGACCTATATATATTTGAAAAATGGGAGATAAAATTGAATCATGAAATATTAATCATTGCATACCATGACCCCAATATTTCCTCTATTGTAGTGTGCATCTATTTTTCTACCTGTCAAATCAATCTTGAGAAGGTCACACTGCGGCCCATAATTACCCACTACTATAGCCAGCATTGCTTTTCTTCACTTTCCTTTTTCACTCTCTTAAAATTGGTTGAAACACAAGTAAGGTTTACATGTGTTATTACTTTTGTTCTTCTAAGTTGAAAATGAGTGCTTTAGGTATGTTTCTTCAAGTGTTAATCATTTCAATCAACTTGAAGCAAAAAAAATTCCTTAAAACAAAGAAAAAATACTCGTGATTTCAAAACATAGATTTTCTATAAGTATTGATAAACTTATGCAAATTCAAATCTATTTATAACATTTAAGTGCAAGTAAATCACATAATATTAGTGCTTTTTAAGTACTCATTAGTCTCGAAAGTAATTTGCACTAGTTTTAAAATGCTTCTTGTTTTCAGAATTAGCTAAATAAATAATCATAAATATTCTAACCATTGTCGGTTGAAAGAAAGATTGTCAATTCTAAAATTTATTAAACAACTAAAATAAGTAGATGAATTAAAGGTGAATTAATATGATGAACAAGTATGGGAAATTTGTTATCTAACCATTCATATATAGAACAAATTAAATGATTTTCTCAAAATAGTCTCAAAAGTTAGAAATATTGACTTTTTCCTTTTAAATAGGAGCAGCCCCCAATGATCATTGCAAGTCCCTACAAATCTCAATTAAATAATTACTTCTTATATACATTGGTCTAGTAATTAGTTAAGAGAAATAAATTATCCATCTAACTTAATACAAATCAATATAATTAAATTAAATTCTTTTTCATAAATACACAACCAAATACCAATGATGTGTCTAATGTCTAGTACTAAAATAGTCCATTTTTCACAAATTAGAATGACTAATAATAATCCACAAACAAGGATATGAAAAGCTCTGAATAAAAAATAAATAACTTTAATTAAATAAAATCATCCAATTATCATTAACTCATGGAAGCAAAACTAATATCTCACACATTAATTTAGCCTAACATAATTAATTTAATTACAAAAGACATAATCAACCTGAGAAAAGATAGTCGTGATATGCATTTTTGTGTGCCTCGACATGTGTATTCCACATGATTCTCCATAGGACACTTGAGAGTCCCTTAAATATGGCACACTTTTATCTATGTCTCAACGTATGATGGAATAGAGCTAACATACAAACTTGAGAGCACCTTTTAGTGGCATGTAAATGTTTAAGATATAGTGAACACTAATTTTCTTACTGTTGATATTTTTTTCATTCCAACTTGTTTGACTTTTTATTTCTGGCCCTGTTTTCACTCTTTTTGCTTGTTTTAGTTGAAGATTTTTCTAAACGCTCATTGACCTACTAAAAGTATAGCAAATTATAGGTTAAAAATATCAATTTGGGAAAGCTTTATATGATATGAAGACTATATTGCCAGTACATTTCAAATTCTTTACACTACTAAGGAATATTAATTTGGGAAAGCTTTATATGATTTGGGTGTAAACATCCACCTTATACTGATATCTATATAAAACAAAATTGGGACTTGGGGAAACAAAGTCAACTTACCAAAACGAGTAAAGATATAAGGGTGCAATCTTCATCCTCGACTTAAAAATTAAATATTAAGAGAATAGGGCATAAATTAGAAATTTAGATACTTTATAAAGATATAAAATTCTCCATTAGTAAATAAATTAAGATAAATGAAATTTTAAATAAACTAAATACTCCTAAAATCTCAATTATCTTTGTTTATTATACAAAAAGTAGAGAAAACGTGTTCTTTTAGATTAAGCACTTAGTATGAGTTTAGTCCATCATATTCAAAAATGTGTTTTCTAATCTTCAACTTTTTAAAAAATAACCAATTAATAATAAATAATATTAATTTAATAATTTTTTTATTAAAATATCATTCTTTCATATTAAGTGATTAAAATTCGATCATATAATGCTGGTAAAATGACAATTTTTAATCACAATCTGTGATAAGAGGAGGTAGTTACTTTGTTAGATCTATGTACAAATGTGTTTTTATTCCTTAGTGATGTGAATTGTACCTGGAAGTGGTTTATCTAAAACCCACAATCATGTCCCTAGTTTTATGTAAATAAAATTTTGAAAATCCATAGTGCATGACTTAAAAAGTATAGGTAGATAAACTTGTCCTACCTGTAGGTTTGATTGACTCAATAATATGGGGACATTCAGTTTACTAAAAATGAAATCCCCAAGTTATGTCTTGCTAATATGTTAAACTAAGCATTGGATAGGAGACAACTCATCATTTTAGTTAATTTTCTTTTATTTGTTTTATTTATTTAATTTTATTTGTTTGTTTTAGTTTAATTGCATGTGAATAATTTTAGAATTGTTAAGATTTGAAATATTTTTTGAGATATTAGAAGTTTACAACAATTTTTCTGTGTGAACTTTAATGATGAACATGATGGATGCACTTGTATTTCTCCATCATTACTTGCACATTCTCAGGCTATAGGTAACTTTTTTTCGCTTCTCTCTTTATCTTTAATTCACAATTGTTATATTGAGGATAATTTAAGTTCTAGGTTGGAGATGGTGAAAAGTTACTTGGCATAATTTCATAATTTTCAACAATTTTAAAAAATTTTATGTTCACATTTTCATTTTTATTGTGTTTGATTTTATTTCCTTTGTGTGATTTAGTAATTTTTAGAATTTTATGATTAGTTTTAAAAAATTTCTTACAAAACGTTATCATATCTTTAAATCAAATTGAAGTAAATAGTTAAGTCTTTTGCATTGTTAAATTAAATTTTGAAAACATATTATTTAATTTATGATAATTAGTTAGTTTTTGTCATGACTAGTATTTCTTGATAAGGTGTGGAAATTATATTAAACCCAAAATCGTTGTTTAGGAATTAAACAATGGGGACTACCCTTGTGAGAAATTTTTGAGCCTATTATCCTTTATTTTGAGTGATAAATATTATTTTTTCAACTCTAAATACTTCTTATTTCTTCAGCATTATTAGGTGATCTCTATTGCACTTTGCATTGAATGTCTAGATTTTTTACATCTTAATGAAGTATTGTATATTTTTTTTTCATTTTCTAAGATTAAATTATTTAAGTAGAAATTAATAGTATATGAATTTCTTCATTCATGCATGACTTCTATTAAAAAAGAGATATATCTAGCGTTACCTAAACAAATACAAACATAAAAGCCAAATATGAACCAGTCGCCTTACCATATAAAAAATCTACAATCTGTACATGGGTCCACTCTCTAAAAAAATGGATTCTCTTATAAAAAAAACATAAGAAAAAAATAGAAAAAAGAGAGGAAAATGAATAGTATAATATATATACTATAACCCAAAAGCCTAAACAATTATGAGCAATGGTTTAATGCAAAAGAAAATATAGGAAGTAATTCCCTAAGAAGTCATTGCATTTCCCTATATTTTCTAAAAGGCATATTACTTGATATTTTACTTGATGAATTTGATTGATGCATGAAAGTAATTTATAATATTTTATAAATCCTTACATTTGATTCTTTTCATGAGATCAATGTTAAAATAACACTTTAAGCCTTTCTTCATTATACATATGCAAACATATTTGTTCATTTCTATACATAAACTCTTTTGAATATAAGTTAGTATAAGTGTTTGAACCCATAGGATTCAATATTTTTAAGAGTATTGACTAGTAAGGAATAGATTCGAAGAAAATTTGGATTCTTGACACTAAGTTTGGGTGAAATTAAATTGTTACATTTTTTATATGAAATGTAAAAATGATTTTCAACTAATTATTATAATAAATTATGAATGTTTAGGTAGTTGAAATAATCTATGCTTAATATTTTAATTATGAAATTTAAAAGAGATTATAAGCATGATATATTTTTTTATGAAAACCTTCACGAGTCTTAAACTCATCAAAGGGCAACCTAGGGGTTTAAAGGCTTGTTGCATGCGCTAAATGCAACTGTGTCGATTCACATAAATGATTTAGGATTGTTTAATTTTTAGTTTTTATTTTAGTTTTTACCACTTCTTGATCTTGCTAATGGACTATTAAGAAGTTGGTTGGGGTTGTGATGAGTGCTTAAAAGGCACAAATATTAATGTGATTTAATGTAATTTAATTGATTAAATAGATTTATGTTTGTATTATTTTATCATATTTTTATATAAATTTATATTTTTGGAATCACATGTATTTTTATTGTTTTTTACGTATATTCATTTAAAAATAACTTAAATACTCAGAAAAATATTGAAAAGGCAAAATGGGTCAAAATGGTCAAAAATGTTAAAAAGGCCAAAATCTTGAGTGCAACTGCTCATCCGCAATGAGTCCGACATGTGCACGCCTATCACATGCCTAATACATGCTGATGAGTGCTCAAAAAACACTAAAATAACCATGATTTTATGCACATTAATTGATTAAAAATATATATATTTATATGTTTTATCATATATTTATATAAATTTGTCTTTTTTGGAATCACGGGTATTTTTATTGTTTTTCAGGAATTTTCGCTTAAAAACGCAACTTAAAAACTCAAAGAGGAATACTGGAAGTAATACATCACAAATATATTAATAAATAAATGAGGAAAGGTCAACAAATATGGAAAAATTGGACAAAATGGGTCAAAAATGTCAAAAAAGGAGAAAATCGGGCCGCCGCGCCCCAGCGCGCGGCACTGTTCATCCGCGCAGCACAGCGCGCGGCACTGTTCACGTGCAGCCGCCCCCGTCATGCTGACGTCATCAAATGACGTCATCAATCACTAATCCGCGTTTTTACATTTTTTTAACATTTGTTTCTCTACTTTTTCTCTCCATCCTCACCTATAAATACCCCCCTTCCCTTCACTTCAAAACACACTTCTCTCTTCTTTCTTTCTCTCATTTCTTAGTTTTTAAGTTTTTCTTAGTTTCTTTCTTAGTTTCTAAGCTTTTCTTAGTTTTTCTCTTAGTTTTTAGTTCAATTCGCTTAGTTGTAGAGTTCTTCTCTTTTTGAGAGGAACTTGTAATGTTTTTGTAATAGTTTAGATTTTTGATTCAATAAATGGGAGTGCAAATTCCGCTTGGAGGTTTTCCAGCTACGGGAATAGCGTCGAAGTTCTGTAAGGATTTTATTTTCTTTACAGTTATTTTTATGCTTTATTCTTACATGTTATATTTAATTTGTCTGTGGTTAAATTTAACTATGCTGGCTGTTTAGTAAACATGATGTAATAACGACGTTATTATGCTTGCGAAATATTAAATAGGTAAAAATCTTTAAAATGAATTGATTTTGTTTTTATTCAAGATTTTATATTAAGAATGTTAGAGAGAAATATATTATTTTTCATTACAAACTTAAACCTGAAAATTAGATTTTAAGGTTTAGTTATCCGGTCTAATTTAGAGTAGTGCTCTTTTATTTGTTGGTACAATCGCCCGGTAGTTAGAGTGAAACTCTATTTCAAAAGTTTTTATAAGAATTATTATGTGAAAATGTATTGACAACATGTTTTCAATAGTGGTTTTAAAACTTGAAAGTTAGTACTCGGATAATTAAATTCTTATGTTTAATTTGGACACCTTGAATAACGTTTAAATTGTCTAACCCCACCAAAGGTGTCATTTAAATGGTTCATTTTCAATCTCTTAGAAAAAGGAATTAATTTAATTAAGCATATTAGTTATCAACCCCACCCATAGGTGTTAATTGATTTGTTTAGTTAACAAAGAATATCTAACCCCACCAAAGGTGGTATTTATATAAAAAAGAGAGAATCAATAAAATATCAATTTATATCTTTAGTAACCTAGATAATATGAGCAAGCATAATTAATTTAGTTATTATATCCATAAATACTCCGCTAATATAAATGATAAAATTTGCATGAATATTTATTTAATCTGTATATATGTTTATTTTTAGATAATTATTTATTGAATCTGTATCTATGTTTATTTTTATGTTATTAGATTATATTTAATTAATCTATATATATGTTTTATTTTTATTAGATTAGGAACACAAAAACCAAACTATTGTGACAGGATGTTTAGGATTTAATTTCGTTTTTAAAAGTTTGAATAATAAATTAAAAACCACATACATTCCTTCCTTAGATCGACCTTGAGAGTATACTTATCATTTTCTTCGAAATGATTCGTGCACTTGCGAGAGTTTTATAAATATTAAAACCAAAGTATTGGCAAGAATCGGCGATGCCGGTTTTCGTTCATCAAGTTTTTGGCGCCGTTGCCGGGGAAGGAATAGCGTTTTTAAATTATTTGTCAAAATTTTAAAAACATTTTTGTGCTGTAAATAATTGTGATATTTTAACAATAATCAAATTTCAAAATTCATAAGAAATAAAAATAAAAAAATAAAAATATATATAAAAAAATAAAAAAAAATAAAAAAAATAAAAAACAATTAATTTTTTTTAATTGTAAAATAATTTAGAAATTTGAAATTTGAAGTAAAATTTTTTACCGTTCATGAATAGTAAAAAAAATAAAAAATAATAAATAAAAAAATAATAAAAATTAAAAAAATTAAAAAAATTAAAATTTCAAATTTTTTTTAAGTTAATAAGAAATAATAGAGCGTGAATAGTAAAATAAAATTACCGTTCATGAATAGTAAAAAAAAAAAAGAGAATTTTTAAGTGTCAAAATTTTTAAGTTAATAAGAAATAATATAGCGTGAATAGTAAAATGAAATTACCGTAAAAAAAACATTACTTGAATTTATACATAATTAACTAAATAACATGAAAAGTAAAAATCTAATGGAGTTCTGTCTAGGAGACTAGTTCTTGGAAGCCTTTGTGCCACTAGTCTTTCCTGGGAACGTTGTTCTGGCTAGGAGAATGGTTTTTAAGGAGCCGTTGCACCACCATTCTTTCCTGGGAACACTCTTGGTTAATACTGATTATGTTATTTAAATATATATATATATATATATATATATATATATATATAAAATTAAAAAAAAATTTAGGGTTTAGCTAGTTTTGTCTAGTGTTTTGTATTAAATACCCTGTAAATTTTCTCTAAATTTTTTATTTTTGTTGACAGGAGTTTTAAATTTACGTTTACAATAGTCTATGCGTGGTAGGAGATCCTTAGGAAACCCCCTTACACCATATGTAAATAATATTCATAAATTTAAACAAGTGTCAACAACACTGGATTCCACCCATCAACCTGTTTTTGAGCCAAACATAGATCCAAGACTTAATCCTTTACTAGAACCAAAAGAAATGGAGGAAAACCAACATGTTAGGGAAACCACGATGAAGGAGTTTGCAAGACCGGTAATAGGCACGGCAACTGCCGCTATCCAGTTGGGAGAGGCTGCTCGGAATTATGACCTTAAAAATATTCATTTTTCTATGCTTCCTTTCTTTTATGGGTTACCTAATGAAGATTCTCTTTCCTTTATGAGAGATTTCTATGCTACGGTCCAAACATTCCCCCTCGGTATTCTAAACGAGGATCAACTTAGAATGAGATGTTTTCCCTACACATTAAAGGATAAGGCCAAAGCTTGGTTGATGTCACTTCCCCCAGGTTCTCTGATGACATGGGGTAACATTTACAATAAATTCATGGGAAAATTCTATTCCCATCAAAAAACATCAGAGTTGAGAGGAAAGATTGCTACTTTCTCTCAGATGGAAGGAGAACCATTCCATGAAGCTTGGGATAGGTTCAAAATGTTTCTCACTCAATGTCCCCATCATAGCTTTCCCCTGCAGTTGCAGAACCAATTCTTTTACGATGGACTTACACAACAATGTCAGTTCATTGTCGACAACACTGCAGGAGGAGCAATAGGAGAGAAGACTGCCTCAGAGACGTATAACCTCTTTGAGATGTTGGGTGCTAATTCCCAACAGAAAATCTCCCGAGTGAGAAAAGCTGGAGTTCATGAAATCGACTCCAGTAATGAAGTTCAACAACAACTTGTTCAACTGACTAAGCAAGTTGCCCTTCTCGCTACACAAACCAACACCAATAATGAACAATATGGTTTGTATAGCAACATGGGACATGGTACTGAAGCCTGTCCATATCAAGGAGAAACAACTGGACCTGAACAGGTTAATGTGTTGGGAGCATATCAACAGAGACCAAGGTTTGATCCCAATTCAAATACCTATAATCCTGGGTGGAGAAGTCATCCAAATTTCTCCTGGAGGCAAAACAACCCTCCTTTCACTCAAAGCTCAAACCAGCCAGGCCAGCAATTCCACCCACCTATTCCAAGAAGCATTCCCAATAAACCAACCCTGGAGGACAACTTGAATTCTTTTATTCAAGTCTGTAGGGATAACCAATCTAAAACCAATCAACGGTTGGACTCTGTGGAAGCTTCTATCAAAAAGGTGGAAGTTCAAGTTGAACAGTTAGTTGAACATTTGCAAAAGAGCAAAGACTAATTTGATACTTAAATGAATTCAATGAAGAGGAGATATTGAGTTTTTCATTCTACAATCTCCAAGCAACGTCTTACTAGAAGACGATAAATTTTAGTCCTGTATGGGAGGTCACCCATTGTTGTATTTTCCTTTGTTTTAGTTTGCGTGTAATAAAATTCAAATGAAATAAATTCGTTTGTTTCAAAAATTGTGTCCATTCGTTAAAATTAAAATTAAAAAAAAAATTAAAAAAATTAGGTTCCTTGTACCTTTTTGCTTTTACGTTTTATCAAGTTATAAATATTTCTTAGAGATATCTACTATTGTTTTTTAAGAGCAAAATGTTTATACACAATAGGAGGAGGATCATTTTCAACTACAAACAACCATGGGAGATGCTGAAGATAGGCGGAAAAAGATGAAAGACTATACAATGCCAATCATTGGCAATGTAACTTCCGGCATCCAATTACAAGAGGCTGCAAGGAATTATGAATTGAAAAAGATTCATTATTCTTTGTTGCCTTCCTTTTACGGTATCCCTAATGAAGACCCTTTGCATTTCATTCGAGAATTCTATGCTATTGTCCAAACCTTTCCACTACATGCAATTAATGAAGATCAACTTAGGATGAGGTGTTTTCCTTACACCCTCAAAGATAAAGCTTGGTCATGGTTCATTACTCTACAGTCAGGTTCTCTTAAAACTTGGGAGGCAGTCTATGAAATTTTTATGGGTAGGTTCTATTCCCATCAAAAGACTGTTGATCTAAGAACAAAGATAGCAACATTTTCTCAAATGTATGAAGAGCCCTTTCATGAAGCTTAGGAACGATTCAAACTCCTTTTCATTCAATGTCAAAATCATAGCTTTCCATTACAGCTACAAAACCAATTCTTTTATGATGGATTGACACTACAGAGTCAATACATGGTTGATAATGCTGCTGGAGGTGCTGTAGGAGAAATGACCGCAGAGGAAACCTATAATCTTTATGAGCTATTGGGTTCTAATTCCCAACAAAGAGGTGGTAGAAGGAAAGCAAGGGTCAATGAAGTTGGCTCTGATAATGAGATAACTTTGCAACTTGCTGAATTGACTAAGCAAGTGCAATTTCTCACTACCCACCAAATTTCAAATCAAGAGGTATGTGAAGTGTGTTGTTCAATTGGGCATGGTACTCATAATTGTTCAAATACTTGTGATTCTAGTGTCGATGCCATAGAGGAGGTCCAATCTTTTCAAAGGTATCATCCAAACACGTATAATCACCCAGCCTACACCCAATATCCAACACTAAGGTCGATTAACAACCACCCTTACCCACCAAACCAATCTTTTAAGCCAACCTTAGAAGATAGCTTGAATGCTTTTATTCAAGTTAGTCGTGACAACCAATTGATGACTAATCAAAGGTTGAACACCATGGAGGCTTCGGTTAAAAGGATTGAATCTAAAGTTGGGCAACTAGCTGAACAAATGCAAAAGAAAGAACCAGGAAAGTTGCACAGTCAACCAGAACAAGCAAAGGATGTAAGAACCCTTCGAAGTGGTAAGGTAGTCAATACCAGTTTACCTGAAATCTCTAACAATCTACCTTGTAGTTCAGGTAACAAAGAAGGCGATATTCTAATCTCGCAAAAAGGAGAAACAAGTGTTAAACTTAACAAGCCTTCTGAAAAACTCATTGGGGGGTCATCTGACACCCTCAAAATTCAAAAGACATCAGAACCACACCAGATGCAAGTACCTTTTCCCCACCGGTTAAAAGAATCCAAACAAGATAAGCAATTCAATGATCTTTTTAATATGCTCTCTAAAGTAAATATCAATTTACCATTATTAGAAGTGATCATGAATGTGCCCTCATATGCCAAGTTTTTCAAAGAGTTGAACACTAAGAAAAGGAGGTATGAACTGAATGAACGAGTAGTAGTATCAGAAATTTCTAGCGCTGTACTTCAGCACAAACTACCCCCTAAGTTGAAAGACCCTGGAAGTTTTATTATAAACATAACTATGGGGGATAGGAAGGTTGCTAAAGCAATGCTTGATTTAGGTGCTAGTATAAATTTGATGCCCTACTCTATATTCTTACAGCTCAACCTAGGGGATTTAAAACCCACAACTATGTCCCTTCAACTTGCAGATAGATCTCTTAAATATCCAGAGGGAATAGTTGAGGATGTTTTGGTACAGGTAGACAAACTGATAATACCTGTTGACTTTGTGGTTCTGGATATGCAAGAAAATCCAGCATTGGACAGAGAGCACACAATATTGCTTGGTAGACCATTTATGGCAACTACTAAAACTATTATTGATGTCCAAGATGGAAATTTGACAATGACAGTCTTAGGAGAGACTGTTCATTTTAAAGTTTTTGATTCTTCACCTTTTCCTTCTATTTCTGCCATCGATGAAATATTCGAAGTTGATCCTTTGGATAATCTTGTCCAAAGCACCTTTTTACAAACCAGAACAGAAGACAAGCTTGAAACCGTTCTTACACTTGAAAAGGTTGAAGAAAATTTATATGAGGAAATTAATGGGTACCTTAAACAACTAGACAATGATGAAGTGATGACAAAATCTAGTACACTTTTAAATCTACCCAGTTCTTCATCTAGTAAAGAGGCCAATCCACCTGAACTTGAACTCAAAGTCTTACCTGAGCACTTAAAATATGTGTTTTTGGGAGAAGGAGAAACTTATCCAGTGATAATTTCTTCAACCTTGACCAAACCACAAGAAAAGGAACTCATCAAAGTGCTTAAACAGTTTAAGAAATCTATAGGTTGGAGTATAGGGGATATAAGAGGCATTAGTCCAACAATGTGTATGCACAAGATCAACTTGGAGGATGGTGCTAAACCTGTACGAGAGGCCCAAAGGAGACTAAACCCAAACATGCAAGAGGTAGTTAAAAAGGAAATTCTTAAATTATTAGAAGAAGGGATTATCTATCCTATTGCGGATAGTAAGTGGGTTAGTCCAATGCATGTGGTACCAAAGAAATCTGGGATAACAGTTGTTAAAAATGACAAAAGTGAATTAGTGCCCACTAGAATAATCACTGGATGGAGAATGTGTATAGATTTTAGGAAACTAAATTTATATACGAAAAAGGATCACTTTCCTCTTCCATTCATTGATCAAATGTTGGAAAGATTAGCTGGGCACGAATTTTACTGTTTTTTGGATGGATTGTCCGGATATTATCAAGTACCCATAGCACCAGAAGATCAGGAAAAGACCACATTTACATGTCCTTTTGGGACATTTGCTTTTCGCAGAATGCCATTTGGGTTATGCAATGCCCCTGCCACTTTCCAGAGATGCATGATATCTATTTTCTCGGACATGGTGGAAAAATTCATTGAGATTTTCATGGACGATTTCTCTGTCTTTGGGAACTCATTTGATGATTGCTTACATAAATTAACTTTGGTTTTAGAAAGATGCATTGAATGCAATCTAACCCTTAGTTGGGAGAAAAGTCATTTTATGGTTCAACAAGGGATAGTTTTAGGACATATAATTTCAAACAAGGGTATTGAAGTTGATAAGGCAAAAGTTGAATTGATATCCAAACTACCTCCCCCTACATCTGTGAAGGGGATAAGAAGCTTCTTGGGACATGCAGGATTTTACAGACGATTTATTAAAGATTTCTCTAAAATAAGTCGTCCCTTATGTAACTTGCTATCCAAAGATGCTGATTTTGATTTCAACAATGAATGCCTTACTTCCTTTAATACCTTGAAAGATAAACTAACATCTACCCCTGTTATTATGGCACCAAACTGGTCTTTACCTTTTGAAATAATGTGTGATGCTTCTGATTATGCAATAGGAGCAGTCTTGGGACAAAGAGTGGATAAGCGTTTGCATGTCATCTACTACGCTAGCAAAACACTCAATGATGCCCAAATGAATTATACCACCACTGAAAAGGAATTCTTGGCTATAGTATTCTCTTTAGACAAATTTCGGTCTTATTTAGTAGGATCTAAAGTGATTGTGCATTCTGATCATGCTGCTTTAAGATACCTATTAAGTAAACCAAATGCCAAGCCAAGATTAATCAGGTGGGTCTTACTCTTACAAGAATTTGACCTAGAAATCAAGGATAAGAAAGGTAGCGAAAACTTAGTAGCTGACCATTTGTCTAGGTTGATTTCTGACTTCAATTCTCTTAAAGATGAGAGTAATGAAGATATAGTTGAAACCTTTCCTGATGAACAGTTATTTTTCATAGGTCCAAACCCATGGTATGCTGATATTGTAAACTATCTTGCCACTGGTGTTTTGCGACCTAACACTTCATATCAGGACAAGAAAAGGTTTTTTAAAAATATTAAGGACTATTTCTGGGATGACCCTTATTTATACAAGATTGGTCAAGATCAAGTCATCCGGAGATGTGTACCTGAAGAAGAACATAAGAGCATTCTAACTTTTTGTCATGAACTTCATTGTGGGGGTCATTTTGGAGGTGAAAAGACAGCCCGTAAGATATTACAGTCTGGATTCTTTTGGCCCACTCTTTTTAAAGATGCTCATATGTTTTGTGCACAATGTGATAGATGTCAAAGAACAGGAAACATAAGCAAAAGAGATGAAATACCTTTGACATCTAATTTAGTTGTTGAACTCTTTGATGTATGGGGGATTGACTTTATGGGACCTTTTCCCTCATCTAATGGTTTTCAATACATTTTGGTTGCTGTGGATTATGTGTCTAAGTGGGTAGAAGCTATCCCCACCAAAACCAATGATGCTAATGTTGTTGTGAAATTCTTGAAAGATTTCATATTCAGTAGGTTCGGAACGCCTAGAGCTATAATAAGTGATGGAGGTAGCCATTTTTGTAACAAACTCTTTGATGGAGTACTAAACAAGTACAACATCACACATAAGGTAGCTACTCCATATCATCCTCAAACTTCCGTTTTAGTGGAAGTAAGTAATAGGCAAATTAAGGGAATATTGGAACGCACTGTGCGTCCTTCAAGGAAGGATTGGGCATTTAAGTTAAATGATGCCTTATGGGCATACCGCACCGCTTACAAAACACCTATTGGGATGAGCCCTTACCGGTTAATCTTTGGGAAAGCGTGCCACCTTCCAGTTGAACTTGAACACAAGGCTTACTGGGCAATTAAAGAGCTAAACATGGATTTAGATAAAGCAGGTGAAAAACGATTACTCCAGCTTCATGAGTTGGAAGAAATTAAGAATAAAGCTTATGAGAATGCCAAATTATACAAAGAGCGTACTAAGCGCTATCATGACAAGAAGCTAGTTCCTAAGACTTTTCACCCTGGAATGAAAGTTCTTTTATTTAACTCTCGTTTGAGATTGTTTCCAGGAAAGCTGAGATCAAGATGGGATGGACCATTCACAATAGTTCAGGTATTTGAACATGGAATGGTAGAACTATTGGACTCCAAGACACAAAAAACGTTCAAAGTTAATGGCCATCGTGTCAAGCCTTATTTAGAAGAACCAAACAACATTGCTGAAATGGATTGCATTTGGCTGAGTAACCCTTAGCACCAAAAAGATACGTCTTGCTAAGACGTTAAACTAAGCGCTGGATGAGAGGCAACCCATCATGTTAGGTAATTTTTTGTTATTTGTTTTATTTACTTAATTTTATTGTTTATTTTAGTTTACTTGTATGTGAATAATTTTTAAAATTGTTAAAACTAAAATATTTTTTGAGATGTTAGAAGTTCACAGCGATCTGTCTGTATACACTTTAATGATGAATATGATGGATGCACCTGCAATTCTTCATTACTACTTACACATTCTCAAGAAATAGGTAATCTTTCTTTTTTTTCTCCTTATCTTTAATTTGCAGTTGTTACATTGAGGACAATGTAAGTTCTAGGTTGGGGGTGGTGAAAAGTTACCATGTTTAATAAATAAATAAATAAATAAAAATTCTCACAAAAAATTCTCACAAAAATTTATCATTTCTTTAAATCAAATTTAAGTAAATAGTTAAGTCTTTGGTACTGTTAGATTAATTTTTGAAAACATATCATGAAATATTTTGTAATTATTTTTGATAATTAGTTAGTTTTTGACATAACTAGTATTTCTTGATAAAATGTGGAAATTATATTAAACCCAAAATCGGTGTTTATGAATTTTTTTTGGTGGAGACTACCCTTGTGAGATATAATTTGAGCCTAATTTCTTTTATTCAGAGTGAAATATATATTTTTTTTCTACTCCAAACACATTTCTTATTTATTCAAATTTTTAAATGATCTCTATAGGTTGCATTGAATGTATGAATTTTTTCTCATCATAATAGAGTATCATATATTTTTTTTTATTATTTTTGTTTAGATTAAACGATTTAAGTAGAAATTGATAGTATATGCTTATATCTCATTCATGCATGACTGCTACAAAAACAAAAAGACATATCTGGGGTTACCTAAACCAAGATCAAACAGAAAAGCCACAAAAATTAACCACTCACCAAAATCCAAAAAAAAAATGTACAATCTGTACATGGGTTGACTCTCTAAAATATACATATATTGAAAAAAAAAATAGAGAGATAAAAAATATAGTATCATCTACATACTATGACCCACATTGCCAACAAAGTTGTGAGTAAAGGTTAAATACAAAAGAAAGATATAGGAAGTAATTCCCTAAAAATTCATTGCAATTTCTTCATTTATAAAAAGCATATATCTTGAAATTCTTTCTTAATGAGTTTGATATATGCATGAAAATAATTTTTATATATGATATCTTTATAATTTATACATTCGATTCCTTTCATGAGATCAATGTTAAAATAACACTTTGAGCCTTTATTCTTTATACATATGCGAACATATTAGTTCATTTCTATACATCAACTCTTTCGCATATAAATTAGTATGAGTGTTTGAACCCATAGGATTCAGTGCTTTGAGAGTATTGACTTGTGAGGAATAGAGTCGAAGCGAATTCTGATTCATGACACTGAAATTGGGTAAAATTAAATTGATACATTTTTGAAATGAAATATGAAAATGATTTTCGACTAATTATTATAATAAAATCATGATTGTTTAAAGAGATTAAAATAACTTATGCTTGAGATTTTAATTATGATCTTAAAGGAGATTAAAAAAGTATGAGATATTTTTGTGATATGTTGTTTTCTTTTATTCTTAAATTAATTTTTGATTTTGTTGTAATTTTAGTTTTTGATTTGATTGTGATGAGTGCTCAAAAAGCACTAAAATAACCATGATTTTATGCACATTAATTGATTAAAAATATATATATATTTATATGTTTTATCATCTATTTATATAAATTTGTCTTTTTTGAAATCACGGGTATTTTTATTGTTTTTCAGGAATTTTGGCTTAAAAATGCAACTTAAAAACTCAACTTAAAAACTCAAAGAGGAATACTGGAAGCAATACATCACAAATATATTAATAAATAAATGAGGAAAGGTCAACAAATATGGAAAAATTGGACAAAATGGGTCAAAAAGGACAAAAATGTCAAAAAAGAAGAAAATCGCGCCGCCGCGCCCCAGCGCCCAGCTCCGCCCGCGCGCAGCACTGCGCGCGCGGCACTGTTCATCCGCGTAGCACTGCGCGTGCGGCACTGTTCATCCGCGCAGCACTGCGCGCGCGGTACTGTTCATCCGCGCAGCACTACGCGCGGCACTGTTCACGTGTAGCCGCCCCCCGTCATGCTGACGTCATCAAATGACGTCAGCAATCACTAATCCACGTTTTTACATTTTTTTAACATTTTTTTCTCTACTTTTTCTCTCCATCCTCACCTATAAATACCCCCTTCCCTTCACTTCAAAACACACCTTCAAAACACACTTCTCTCTTCTTTCTTTCTCCATTTCTTAGTTTTTAAGTTTTTCTTAGTTTCTTTCTTAGTTTCTAAGCTTTTCTTAGTTTTTCTCTTAGTTTTTAGTTCAATTCTCTTAGTTGTAGAGTTCTTCTCTTTTTGAGAGGAACTTGTAATGTTTTTGTAATAGTTTAGATTTTTGATTCAATAAATGGGAGTGCAAATTCCGCTTGGAGGTTTTCCAGCTACGGGAATAGCGTCGAAGTTCTGTAAGGATTTTATTTTCTTTACAGTTATTTTTATGCTTTATTCTTACATGTTATATTTAATTTGTCTGTGGTTAAATTTAACTATGCTAGCTGTTTAGTAAAAATGATGTAATAATGACGTTGTTATGCTTGCGAAATATTAAATAGGTAAAAATCTTTAAAATGAATTGATTTTGTTTTTATTCAAGATTTTATATTAAGAATGTTAGAGAGAAATATATTATTTTTCATTACAAACTTAAACCTGAAAAATAGATTTTAAGGTTTAGTTATCCGGTCTAATTTATAGTAGTGCTCTTTTATTTGTTGGTACAATCGCCCGGTAGTTAGAGTGAAACTCTATTTCAAAAGTTTTTATAAGAATTATTATGTGAAAATGTATTGACAACATGTTTTCAATAGTGGTTTTAAAACTTGAAAGTTAGTACTAGGATAATTAAATTCTTATGTTTAATTTGGACACCTTGAATAATGTTTAAATTGTCTAACCCCACCAAAGGTGGCATTTAAATGGTTCATTTTCAATCTCTTAGAAAAAGGAATTAATTTAATTAAGCATATTAGTTATCAACCACACCCATAGGTGTTAATTGATTTGTTTAGTTAACAAAGAATATCTAACCCCACCAAAGGTGGTATTTATATAAAAAAGAGAGGATCAATAAAATATCAATTTATATCTTTAATAACCTAGATAATATGAGCAAGCATAATTAATTTAGTTATTATATCCATAAATACTCCACTAATATAAATGATAAAATTTGCATAAATATTTATTGAATCTGTATTTGTATTTATTTTTAGATAATTATTTATTGAATTTGTATCTATGTTTATTTTTATGTTATTAGATTATATTTAATTAATCTGTATATATGTTTATTTTTATGTTATTAGATTAGGAACACACAAAAACCAAACTATCGTGACAGAATGTTTAGGATTTAATTTCGTTTTTAAAAGTTTGAATAATAAATTAAAAACCACATACATTCCTTCCTTAGATCGACCTTGGGAGTATACTTATCATTTTCTACGAAATGATTCGTGCACTTGCGAGAGTTTTATAAATATTAAAACCAAAGTATTGGCAAGAATCGGCGATGCCGGTTTTCGTTCATCACATGCCTAGCACTTTTCCAACACACGATCGGCACATGCCCACACTTACACAACAAGCGTACGTAGCCAACATAAGCCCATCACACGTCGTGCCAATTTTGTGGGCGCCAGTACATGCTTGTGTTATGTCCTATGTGGGCTAGCACACACCTATGCCGTGTCACACACGAAGTATAACACACCTACGCCATATCCTATACGCACTAGCACACTCTTGTGCCATGTCCTATGTGCGCCCGCGCGCGCCTAGCGCCTTTACACCTCAAATTTTGTGCCCCGAACACATGCTAGCGTATCCAAATGCATCCAAAAAAACTTTTTGAAATATTTTCCCACCTTTTTTTGGCCTTTTCCTCACCTATAAAAGGACCCTCTTCCCCCATTGTGAAATACACAATTTTCTCAACTCTTTCTTTCTCTAGCTTTGTCTCTCTAGAAAAGTTTCCTTAGTTTTAAAGTTCTTCTCTTTCTGAGAAGAACTTACTATGCTTTTATAGATTTTTATTTTTTGATTCAATAAATGGAAATGCAAATCTGTTTGGAGGTTTTCCAGCAATAGAATTAACATTAAAATTCTATAAGGATTCTTTTGAGGTATAATTATAAAATGAATTTTTATAGTTATTTTTTATGTTTTATTCTATATGTTAGGTTTAATTTTTATGTGATTGAATTTAACATGGCTCGATGTTTGTAAATATGATATAATAATAAAGTTTTTATGCTTGTGAAATATTAAATAGGTAAAATATTCCTATAAAATAAACTAATTTTGTTTTTATTCAAGATTTTATATTAAGGATGTTAGGGAGAAATATAATATTTTTCATTACAAACTTAAATCTAAAAATTAGATTTTAAGGTTTAATTTCTGGTCTGATTTAGAGTAGTGCTCTTTTATTTGGTTGTACAATCATTCCGTAGTTAGAGTGAAGCTATATTTCAAAAGTTTTTATAAGAATTATTATTCGAAAATGTATTGACAACATATTTTCAGTAATGGTTTTAGATCTTGAGAGTTAGTACTCGGATAATTAAATTCTTAGGTTTAATTTGGACACCTTGAATAAAGTTTAAAATGTCTAACCCTACCAAAGCTAGCATTTAAATGGTTCATTTTAAATCTCTTAGAAAAAATGAATTAATTTAATTAACCAAATTAATTATCGACCCCACCTATAGGTGTTAATTGATTTGTTTAATTAATAAAGAATATTTAACCCTACCAAATGCGGTATTAATATAAAAAAGGAGAATCAATAAATATTAATTTATATATTTAATAACTTAAATAATATGAACAAATATAATAACCTTAATTATTATATCCTTAAATACTTCACTATTATGAATAATAAAAATTTGCATAATTATTTATTAAATCCATATCTATGTTTATTTTTTAGGTTTATAGATTAAGACACAAACAAACCAAAATATCGTGACAGAATGTTTAGGATTTAATTTTGTTTTTAAGATTTTGAATAATAAATTAAAAACCACATATATTCATTTCTTAGATCGACCTTGAGAGTATACTTGTCATTTTCTATATAATTATTCGTGCACTTACGGGAGTTTTACAAATATAAAACAAAACTATCCGCAAGATCGGCATTACTTGCCAATCTTGTCTCATCTAGGGTATACTAAATGAATATTAAAATTTGAGATCATAGTGCTTCTAAGCACCTAAGATAATGTTAGAAAACTTAACATATTTTGCATTTACTTAAGGACTAGCAAATAGTTGGTGTGGGAGAGATTGATTGGTGTCATTTTACATATATATATATATATATATATATATATATGTATTACTTCTCACATATTTACATTGATTTATTATTTCCTATGCATTTTATATGTTTACTTTATGTTATATAAGTCTTAGGAACAAAAGGAGCAAAAAGAGGCAAAAATATATATTTAGAGCTAACACAAAATTACAACACATGTTGTCGGCATGAAATATGTGTGTCGTGGCACAGTTTTATAGGATCAATGGGTATTATGAAAATGACACCTTTTCTTAGCTGTCACAAATATGGTTGAATACCTATGCTAAAGGTTAAATTATTGTTCTAATCTAGTCTAATTTAGCTATCTCATTTTTAGATTTGTATGAAATGAATGAATTAAATATAGTAATGAACCTCTAGATTATTTAGAATTTAGATTGGTTAATAGATGGTATCAATAATCATTATGCAGTAAGAAAAGATGGAAACTGGGCCTAAATTTCTAAAGCTAAAGTTGAGAATTCAAGGATAATTTTAGATTGCAATAGTAATATTGTATTTAAGAAACTAAATATTGATTCATGACATGATTATTTGAATTGTAAGCATCCCATAATCATTCCTCTTATAACTCCTTTGCAATCTCATTTTATTATTTTAAGTTATTCTTTTTAAAAACAATTTAGACTACCCCTATGGTAACTTTAATTAAATCATTAACAAACTAATAAGTAGTAATAGAAATTGTCTCCAATCCTCATAGGTATGACAACCCTAGTTCTTAAAATCACTTATCAGTTGTACAATTAACCATGTATACTGGTGTGTTTCCAAGCATGCCAAATTTTTGGTACTATTGATGGGGAATGATTTTGTAATATGGCCATTTATTATTAGTTTAATTTTATTGTTTATTTTATAATATTATTAATATATAAAATATTATTCTTTTACTTTTAAACTTTTCAATTTTAGTTTACTAATTTTTCTAAGTTTTAATTTTCAAGAATACATTGAATATGACAAGAACATTCCTACAACTTGGGATCAAAAGGATCGTTAGACCCACTACAAGAAAAGACAATTGAATCCAGTACTTGATTCAAAAATTGACCAGAAAAACATAAAAATGGTTGATCAAACACTCAATGAGTTAGTTGTACTTAACTTAGAGTAGTAACCTTTATTCATAGTATACCCCAATGCAGAGGTAGGTTTTGAACATAAGTCTAGATTGATCCATTTGTTACCTATTTTTAAGGGTTTATCTAGAGAAGTCCCACACAAACACTTGAAGGAAATCCATATAGTTTTCTCTAGCATGAAACCAAGAGGGATCACAAAAGAACAAGTCAAACTTAGAGCTTTTCCCTTTTCTTTGGCGAATAGTGCTAAGAAATGGCTTTACTATATCCCCTCTAGATCCATTACCAAAAGGGATTCATTAGCTTCTAGAACCATAAAAATAAGGAAATAAATTCAAGGATTTATAAATCCAATGGGGAAAACTCTATGCATATTGGGAGAGGTTCAAAAGGTTATGTGCTAGTTGCCCACAACACCAAATAAGTGAGCAATTGGTGCTTCAATATTTATGCAAAGGGTTAGCACTTGTAGAGTGAAACTAGATTGATGCTACAAGTGGTGGGGCAATGGTAAATAAAACACCAATTGAAGCACAATCTTTGATTGCAATTATGGCTGCAAATTCTAAAAAATTTAGCACCCGACTTAATTATCAAGCAATTTAAATGAGGTAAGCACTAACTTCCACATTAAGTAAAAAATAAATAATCTTAATACTTTGGTGCAATAGTCGACTATTGGACAGGTTAAAACTTTTGGCATATGCTCTATAGTGGGACACCCTACTAATATGTATAATGATGCTTGAGCTTTGGGTTTACAAAATAGTTAGCAATTGTACGAATCACTTTGTAAAAAGCAACAAATATACTTACAAGGTTGGTCTAAAAAGGAACTACTTGATTTTTAAATTATTCAACAAAATTCTTAAAAATGAAAAAATAAATGTAGACCTTACAATATTTGGGGTTGAAATATCTATTCCAATAACATAAAATAAAATAAAATAAATTTGAATCAACAAGTATCAAGTAGATAGACATTTAATCATTCAATGGAGAATTTGTTAGATATATTAGTTTATTAATTATGCTTATTCAATATTAACTAGGTTATTAAATATATGAAAGAATATTGATTCTTTATTTTATGTATAAATAACACCTTTGGTGGACCATTAATATTTATTAATTGAAAATAACTTGCCACCTTTGGTAGGGCCGATCATTAATTATTTAATTAAATTGTGCTTATTTTTTAAGAAATTATTAAAACATTTAATTGTCATCTTTGGTCGGGTCAACAATTTGAACTCTCATTCACGGTGTCAAAGTTATATTTAAGATTGAAGTATTGTTGAACTAATTTTAAGATTTTCAAATTTAAAACAAAAAATTAGTTGTCAATATATTTTCTAATAGTAGTTTAAAAAAAACAAATCTTTGAAATAGAGTATAGCTTAGATCCAAATAAATAAATCCAAAATATAGACTTGGACTCTAAATTAGATCTAGATAATCAAATCCTAAAATCTAACTTTCATATTTGAAGTTTTTTATGAAAATTACTACATCAATATATATTTTTATAACAAAGTTTGTTACATCTTAAGTGAAGAAACAAAACTTAATTCATTTTATAAAGAATGGTTACTTACTTTCATATTTCACAAGCGTACCAACATTATCAATAACTATATAAATTTTAGCCAAACATACTTAATTTAATAAATAATCAGTAAATTAAACATAACATTAAAATAGTACATAAAATTAATTCTAAAAATAAAATAGCATAATTGAAATTAATACCTCAATTGTATCATCAAAATATAGAATTTTAGTACTAATTTGTATATGAAAAACCTCTAAATAGATCTACGTAAACTTTTATTGCACCAAAAATTACTACTACATGTACAAAAATTTATTCAACTCTCAAAATTGAGAGAACTTTAAAATTACGAAAAGAAAAACTTAAGAGAAAAGAGAGAGCTAAGAAAAAATTAGGAGGGATATGAAATGAGATAGGGGAAAAGGGTTTATATAGGTTTAGAAAATGCTACAAAAAGGAGAGAAATATGGATCAGAGGATTAGGTACCACAAAATGATTTATTTTCATGCTACAACATGTGTTGATTTGGCATGCATTTTATTCACGATCCGAAGCTTTCGCACAATAGTACGCATTAAACTCAACTGCTACACACATTAAACTACACCTATTGAACTTCTTTTTGTTCCACCCCATACAAGCTTGATTGGTTCATATGTAAGGCTTTACATATGTTATCCTTTCTATTCTTCTTGTTTGCAATTGAGTGCTTTTAGGTATAATTATTCATGTCTTTATTAATTGAATCATTTTGAAGCCAAAAATATCTTAAAACAACAAAATTTATCGATCATTTTGAAAAAAAATAGATTTTCTTATATGATGATAAAATTACGCAATTACAAATCTATTTGTCATTTAAGGTGCATAATATTTAGTCACCTCCCTAAGAGCATTTGACTAAGGACTTGTAGAAGCAAGGCAAGGAACATTTTTTCAGGAAAAACAATAATTGAACTTAATGACGTGGGAACATTGAGTTTACTAAAAGAATGAAGCCACCTAAGTTAATTTGACTTATTTTTATTCAATAGTTATAGTTCGTTTTATTTTATTATTAATTATATTAAAAGCTTATATTAGTTATAATTATAATAATAATTATTTTGTTATTTAGTATGCTTTAAATTTAAGTATTAGGTTAGTAATAATAATAAATAATAAAAAAGGGGTCTCAAATTGAAAATCAATATGAAAAATAGTTTAACAAATTAATCTTCATTGTGGCACTAGTGCTTTTTTTCAAAATTGCATGAAATTTCAAAAGATCATGTCACATCATGCTTTTACCCATGCTATGATTTGTGTATAAATTTTGCCCAGAAATATCAACCCTAAATACCTCCTAAAAATCATATCTTTCTTCTACAATATTTAGAATCTTTTCACAAAAGGTCAATTCCTATCTATTTCCTACCCATTCTAATGAAAGTTTTTGAAAAAAAACAATCAACAAATCTTCATCTTTTACAAAAGGGTGTTCTATAAATTCATCATCATCAACAACAACACAAATAAGTAATCAAAAAAATTTAGAATTTAGATCTTAAAATTAATTCTCTAAATTTTATGGATTATTTTTGTATTAAAGAGAGCTCCAAACCTTAATTTAGAAAAGTGTAGTAAGAAAAATATTTTAAATTAATTGGAATTGTGTTGTTGTATCTGGACTTGTTTGTGAACCCTTGGATGTATATTTACCTAATTTTTTATAAATGGCACAAAAAGGGTAGATTTGATAAAGGAAAAAGGGACATCAACTTCTATTGAATATGATAAGGGCAAGGTTTCTAATTATGAGGCCAACTTAATATTTGGTAAAGATAAAAAATGAATAAAGGTTTTATAATGGAAAGAGGTATGCACTTTGATTTGGGACCAAATGGCCAATTTGAGGGTATTTTTGATATGATAGTAGCTTTAGGATGGAGAATGTTTGTTAAGGAACTAGATGCTGCTATAGAATTAATTGTTAGAAAATTTTATGCAAATGTTCCCAATGTTGTTATTAATATGATTGAAGTAGGGGGTATACTAGTCCTCTTTGGGATGCCTAATATTAATTCCCATTATTGTTTGATGAATATAGGCTAGGGTGAGTTCAGGTTACTTGAGCAAGGTTGATTATAATATAATAATAGAAAGTTTAGTAGAAGAAGGTGCTAAATAGAGTTATGCTATTGGAAAACCAAAAGAGTTTAAAGCTAAGTATTTGGGTAAGGTTTCCCACATTTAGTAGTATTTTGTTTGTTCTAGACTTATGTCATCCACTCATTACAGATTTATGGATAGAAAGTAGGTAATATTACTACATTCTATAACATCCAAAATGTTTATGGATGTTGGAAACATAATTCGTTACGGGATTAAATTGTCTACTAACAACTACAAATTGAGCTACTTCTTCCCTCAACTCGTTACAACTTTATAGGAAAAAGTGAGGGTGATTTACTCAAAAGATGAAGTTATGCTTCAACCTGACCAATTATTAAATATGGCATAATACAATAAACTCACCTCTAGTAAAAATATTGCCCAAAGGGACAGAAAGGTCATTTCTTCATCAAGAATGACTATGAAGAATGAAATTCATATTTTAGATGAAATAATGACCTAGATAGAAAACTTTAACCAAGCTTGTGTTGTATAACACATTAGTTGTACATATCAATAGCATCATGATCACACAAATTATAAAAAAATGTTTCATGAAATGCATAAGTTACAACTTAACCATCTTAGGGTGGATTTAAACCATTTAAGAGAAACCGAAGATCAAGATTATGATTCAAGAACAAGGATCAGATGATATGGATGATTGAGCTCGAAACTTACTACATGCTTTTTTCAAGTTTTTATTATTTTTATGTATTTTGTTTAATTGTTTTTTAATTTTTGATTTTATTTTGTTTTGTGTAATTTTTTTTATTTCATGTTTATGTGAAGAATTTTTATTATATTAAAAATTGTTGAAAACTATTATTGTTTGTTGAGATGGGTAAGAAATACACACTATTCTATCTATGTGGATTAAAATATTTCAGGTGTTGGATGCACTAAATTTTAACATCAAATAGTTGATCATGTATGGTAAGGGAGTAATTTTTCTCTTTTCTCTTCTTTATCTTTAATTTACATTTGTTACATTGAATGCATTCTAAAGTTCTAGGAAGTAACATTGCATAAACTTTGACAATTTAAATTTTTTTTATTAAACATATGTTTACATTTTTATTTTTATTTATTTTTTTATATTGGTTTAGGGATTGCTAAGTTCATTTTTACAAATTTGTTTTATAAAATTATCATATTTTTAGTTGATTTTAAGAAAATAATAGAGTCTATGTACTATTGGATTACTTTCTTAAATATATCATGGAGTAATGTGATAATTAGTTTTTTTTAATCATAATTTGTGTTTTATAATAGAATATTGAAATTGAGATACACTTAAAATTGATATTTAGGAATCAAATAGTGGAGACTACCTTATTAAAATATGTTGAGCCTTTATCTTTCCATTTGAGTGATAAATGTTTTTCTACACCTTTAAACACTCTTCTTGATTATTCAAATTGTTAGACAATCTCTTGGTTTTGCATTGAATGCTAAGAATTGTACATCTAATAATATATTTATTTTTATTACATAAATCAAATCACTTGTGTATAAATTGAAAGTATATACTTTCTTTATTCATGCATGATTTTCAAAAAAGAAGAAGATTGCGAAAAATGAGATCGATGTTATATATATATATAAGGGAGAGCATAAAAAATGAATAGTATAAACTAAGTACTATGATCCAAAATTACTTCAAAGTTATGAGAAATTACTATTACAAAATAAAAATAAGAAATAAATTCCCTTGAAGTCATTGCATTTTCTTCATCTCTAAAGGCATATATTTAATATTTTTATTTGATGATTTTAATTGATATATGAAAATAGTATTTGATTTCTTTATAAATCATTTTATTTGATTCATTTCATGAGATCGATGTTATTTACTATTTTGAGCATTTTTTCTTTAAATATATGCAAACTTATTAGTTCATTCTTTTACATAAACTCAATTCACATGTATCTTTGATTGAGTGCTTGAACCAATAGGTTATTGTAATATTGAGAATATGACATGTGCGGCTTAGAATTTATGTAAATTTGGATTCCAAACAATGAAATCGAGTAAATCAATATTAATGCATTTTGTTATGGACTATGAATTTATGATTTCCAACTAATTTTTACAATAAAATCAGAATGTTTTTGGCTCAATTTACTTATGCTTTGAATTTTAATTGCAAATTTAAAAGAGATTAAAAGCATGAGAAAATTTTCTATTTTATTTTTAGTTTGTAAATTTTCATTTTAGTTTTTACTTTGTAAAAAATTAGTTTTTATTATTTGTTTACTTTTGTTATTTATTTTAATTTTTTGTATTTTAGTTTTATGCTTGTGGGTATCATCTCTAAAATCCCTTATGACACTTGAACTCTTTCATTGGGACAAGCTACATGATTTAAAGGCTTGTTGCATACGCTAAATGCAACCATGCCAATCCAGGAAAGTAATTTAAGATAGTTTAATTTGTTTAGTTTTTATTTTTATCCTTGCTAGAGGCTAGTACAAAGCTTGTTGGGGGTTGTGGTGAGTACATGAAAAGCACCAAAAATAACGTAATTTATATATAGTTTAGTGTCAAAATAGATTTGTATTTGCATAATTTTATTATACTTTAGCAAATCTATCTTTTCAAAATCATGGGTATATTTTATTACAGATCTAATTAGCCATAGGGAGTTGAATAGATAATGAGTGGAATAACATCAACTTAAAATTTTATAGAATGGCTTGCCATGTAATCATTTCAAAATAAAGTAATGCAGACAATAAAGATCATCAAATGAGATTTTTAGGCAAAAATAACCTATGCCACACCCCCAGGCTAGAACTCAAACTACCTAATGATAAGTGCCCAAAAGCACTCAGTATATCATCATTTTATGTATGTTTAATGATTATTTATATTTATATTTTCTTATGCAAATCTATCTTTTCAAAATCATGAGAATATTTTATTATTTTTCAGGTATTTCTTATATTAAAATCAATCAACTTAGAGAATTATACTTGAAGTACTCCATTACAACTTGGAAGATTAAAAGAAAACATTTGTAAAGTATTACATATGTTTAAAAAGTGGAAAAATAAATTACATGGAAATTAGGGTTTCAAAGTGATGTAGTTTGAAGTGTGCCACAACGTGAAAAAATTGTAAGTTGCAGCGTAAGGCCAAAGGAAAGTGTCCAAAATCAATGTGGGCAACAACGTGAAAACATTATGCGTCACACGGAAAAAAGAGTGAATTATGCTCAAACTGTGTACAAGTTATGTATGTTGTGGTGTGAATAAAATGTATGACACGGTGCCAAGTTAAAAATTTATTTTTTCTCCTTTCCTCACCTTATAAATAAGACCCTATATCTATTTTAAAAATATATCCCTTTCATCTCATCAACTTTCTTAGTAGTTGATTTATTAGCTTTCCTTAGTTTTTCTTTTAATAGTTTAAACTTTTCTTTTTTGGGAGTTGAAAAAACATAATTCATGTAATAACTTTTAGTTTCAATTCAATAAATAGCATAAAAATTCTTTCTAGAGGTTTTCTAGAAACAATTCTGAGAATTCTATTGAGGTATATTTAAATATTTTCTTTTTAAAATATTTCTAAGTATCGTTTAATATGATATATGTTAAATTTATTGATAATTTATTAAACTATGTATGTCTAGCTATAAATATTATGGGGTATTAGTAATGTTGTTATGCTTGTAAAATATTAAAAGAGATTAAACATTTTTATAAAATGAATTAAGTTTTATTTCATCATCTTGATTTAAATCAAAGTTTATAAATGAAAAATATATTGATAAAATATTTTACATAATAAACAAGGGAGTTAGATTTAGAGTTTAAATAATGTTAGTGTGATTTAGAGTTATACTCTTAAATCTTTGGTCTATAATAACTATACAGTTAGAATGCGCACTATTTCAAAGATTTTTATAAGAATTATTATTGAAGATATATTGACAATATATCCTTAATAATCATTTTAAAATTTGAAAGTTAGTTTTAGATACTTAAATCTTAAACCTAACTTAGACACCTTAATGAAGCTTAAATTATCGGCCAAACCGAATGTGCTAAGTTAAATGGTTTTGTGATTTTTTTAGAAAATGGGTGTAATTTAATTAAGGTTTAATTTGTCAACTTGATCGAAGATGGCAAGTTAAATAGTTTAATAATTTCTAAGAAAATTAATGTAATTTAATTAAGGTTTAAATTGTCGGTCTGACCGAAGGTGACAAGTTAAAGATTAATTAACAAAAAAATGATCTCTACCTTAAGATATTTTCATACCCCTAATATCATAGGATACATCGGACAAGTATAATTAACTAACTAATTTATCCCATAAATTATCCATTACATGACAAATATTTAATTGCATAAGTTTTTATTGAATCTATTTTTATTTTTGAATGATTTAAAAGCCACATGATTCCTCTTTAGATCAACCTTAGAAGTATATTTGTTACTTTTTTATACCTAATTCGTGCACTTATGAGTTATTTTAGAAATTATATAAAATTTGTACACCTCATTTTGGCATATCAAGTTTTTTTTTATTGCCAAGTAAACCAGTATTATCACTGAATACTAGTTAATCTTTACAAGTATCACCCATTAAGGTAATGCCCTCAAGTAATATACTTATAAGATGTTGCTTTCATCAAAGTATCTACAATAAAAGTGTTTTGGATTTGGATAAATGTTCTAATAAACTTGAGTCACACAAGTTAATCAAACCCATATATCTATCACTTAAAAAGATTAGCACAATAACACAAGTGTAAGTATGTGTCTTAGAGGATACTTAATAATGAATAATACTAACTAAATGATTTAACACCTTAGTAGATAAAACAAAATCTATGTCCTTAGTAGATTCTATAATGAATAATCCTAACTAGATGATTTAACACATTCGTAGATAAAACCAAATCAACTAGAAATGCTAGAAGAATCAATTAAAAGCACAATATCATAAATATTGTAGGCTTGTTAACTCATCAAACACAACGACAAATGTTTGATAAATTTATAACTTGTATAATTTGGCATAATTTATCACTTCTCAACTTTAACTTTAGTCAAATTTTATTTATTTTTTATTGAATATAGACTTCATTATTATTATTTAAATTTTATTGCAAATTTGAAGATAATGAAGATCCAAAAATTTAGAAGCATATCATTTAAAGAATCTTATAATTTAAATGAAGATTTCTATTATATGTGTGTGTGTGTGTGTGTAAAAAGAGAGAAACAGTGGAAATATAAAGTATGTGTGTGTGTGTGTGTGTATATATATATATATATTAGATAAAGAAACGATAGGAGATTTAGGAGATTAATATATATATAACAAAAGAAGATAGGAGAGCGACGTAGAGGAGAAACGGTGCAGAGAGAATAGCGAAAATATAAAAAAGTAGACAAAGTAATAGGGAGAAACAGAGAAGAGAACACAAAAATAAAAAAAAGGAGAAACACAGAAACTGGGAAAGAGAGAAAGAAAATGCAGGAGAAGATACGAAAGCATATTCTTTTTTCTACTCAATTTTCTTTCAATTTTTCTCAGAAAATTATGGTGAATTCGTTTATGTTAAATTTAAATTTTAGCATGAACTAATTTTTCTTTATTCTAGGAAATAGTTGTAATTTGATTCTAAACTATACTTAAATTTCTATATTAATATGAATTATTTCTCTTCATGTTTGTCTGATTTATTTTAAGTTTATTGCTTCTAATTTACTGGTCATTAATTAGATGATTTTAGTCTTGTGATTTACTATCGAAAGAAGGAATTATAGGATAGGTATGGAATATTTCAGCATAGATAAATATAGAGATCGAAAGACTTGTATGAACCTATATGGTTTTAAAAATCATTGGTCTTAATGATTTCTTTCTTTATTATAAATTAACCCAATGAAAAAGCCTACTTGAAAATATTTTCCAAAATAATAAGAGAGATATTAAGATGTAGAAAAGAATATTTTAATGTGTTTAACAAAATTGTGAGCCAATGATATGATTAAATTGCATGAATTGTAAACCTAGTTCAAAGGTTGGCACAAAACTATCCTTTAAAGTATTTAGAAGAGCTTAAAAATATAAAGACAATATAGTAAAAAAACTAATTAGCTCGAGTAAAAATTAGGTTAAATTTAAAAACTTGGCCTCTTAATTAATCTATGCTTAGCTCGATTGATCGAGTATAGCCACTTGATCGATCAAGTTAAGCTCGATCGAATATAAATAGTTCTATCTATCTAGTTAAGTTTTAGTCGATCTAGTGAAAAATTAATTAATTTAGAAATAAGGAAATTGATCTACTCATTAATCTAGATTGATCTAGTACTAGATCTATTGAGTTTTTTCTTCGATTGAGCTAGTCATACCTAAGTAAGCTTGATTAATCTAGTCACCACTCGATCCATCAAGCAATCTATTTGAATAATGTTCCTTTTTGTACAATATAAAATCTAATGTGCACAGGAACAAATATATACCTAAGATGTGATTGTTGAGGCTCCATAGTTTCTTCGACTTGAATATATTCTTGAAAGACACACCTAGAAACTAATATTTTGTTCATGAATATTTCCAATACTAATAAAGCTTACAATTTTGATACTAAAAATACTTGAAAAACAAAAGGAATTCCTATGATTCAAAAAATATAGATTTGTTAAAAAGATGATAAAATTATTCAATTATAAATCTATTTTGACACTTATAAAATTACAAAATACTCAATGCTTTTCAAGCACCACTTTAAGAGGAACGTGTAAATGTTTTTGGTTGATTTCAAGCATAGAGGGCTAGGTATGACCCATATTCTAACACTTATAATGCAGGATGGAGGGACCATCTATATCTAAGCTAATCAAGCAACAATCAAGCAACCTCAAATCACTAAGCTAATTTTCCTAACCATAGGCTTCCTCAACAATATTAACCAAGCCATTAGCCACCTTAAAGTCCCTAAGATAACTCCCTTGCTGACTTAGTCATTACTTTCGCCACTAATAGTGCTAAATTTCCATGGGATACTAGAGCTTTAATTCATAATCTAGAGAAACAAATGAACCAAATAGCCACAATTGTATGAAGATTGGAAGCACAGACATCTGCCAAGCTCCCTACATAAACTATAATTAATCCTAAAGAGACTATTAATGCCATTACTTTGAAAATTGGCAAGCAACGGATAAGCTCAAACAAGTTCCCAAAAAATGTCAAATAAAATGAGGGGACTACCCAAAATAAAGAGATTGAAGAAGAAAAGATCACCCTATAAGAAGTAAAGGTGATACGAAAGGTATTATCCAAACCTCCCCTTTCTACTTGTGAACTAGTTTTGCATTTTCTTAGCAAGTTTAAGAACACAAAGAAAGAAGAACGTGAAAGGGAAATTTTGGAAACTTTCAAAAAAGGTGCAAACCAACATTCCAATTTTAAATTATATTGAGAAAATTCCTAAGTATTCCACGTTTATTATAGAACTATGCACCACCAAACACAAGCAAAAAGGTAATAAAGTGGTATGTAAGGGGGAAAATGTGTCTGAAATGTTACAAAGAAAGCTCCCACCCAACTATTAGGAACCATGCAATTTCAATGTCTTGGTAAGGATAGGTAATGCAAGGCTTGAAAAACCTATAGTCTTAGGAGCATCTATTAATGTCATGACCTATGATATTTATGCTTCACTAAATCTAGGGCCTTAAAAGAAACATGTATTATTATACAAAATAATGACATGACTAACATCTATCCTAAAGGTGTTATTGAAGATGTCTTAGTGCTTTTGGATGAAATGATTTTTTTGGAAGACTTCTATGTAAAGGACATCAGTGATGATTCATGTACCATGTTTGTGCCATTACTGTTAGGAAGACCACTTATAAAAGTAACTTGCACTAAGATAGATGTGCATAGTGTGAAGCTAACTCTTGAGTTTGATAGGGGATATAATTTACTTCACATCTTTGAAGCAATGAATTACCCAAATGACGGTGGAGACAACTTCAAATGAGAATTGAATAAGTCCACCTGAGGAGGTTAAACCAAGGGCTTTGTGGAATGCAACCCACCATATTTGTTTTCTACTCCCTTTTTACTTATTTTACATTATATATATGCATATGCTTACATTGAGGATAATATAAGAATTAGGTGTCAGAGTGTCTTAACATAATACTATTTTTATTTTTTCATTATTAGTTTATCAACTTACTATGCTCTAGATAGAATTTTTTATTTTTTTATTTACTTATTGCATTACTTAAAGATAGTATAAGTAGTAGACTAGCTTGGAAACAACCAAGCTCTTTATTTTTGACATCTATGATGAAATTAGCTAAAACAATGCTATGTTGAAGAGAATGATGGATTTTGATCAAATATTAACATTATTCCTAAGTAAAGGAAACTTTAAGATAATTTTGCTCAAAACTTACATAAACAATAGCTAAGCTAGTGATAGGAAAACTTTATATGCTTCAACTTATGAAAAATATAGTGAATCCCTTAAAACTTTGCTATACTTTGAATGAATTAAATGAGGATCCTAGAACTTCTCTTTAGATTTATTAAGGTGAATGCTAAATATATTTCTTGAAAAATGATTTAGGCAATAGGAGTAACCTTTTTGGACAAATTTCTCTACTCCTAATGTTCTTCTATAAAGGACAACACCCTTAGTGAACCAATTTGAGCCTACATAAACCAATTGTTTATAACCCCCTGTTACCTTTTGAGCTAAACACATTGGCCATACCCTATAGTTCAAGAAAAGTAGAGTAGCATAAATATATAATTGATTTTATGAAAATACTAGTAGTACTTATGATTGTCAAATGTACGTACTATAAATATTTAGTTGCTCAACGCACATAAAATAACCCCACCTACAATATATTCTCTTCTAAAAATAGCAAGAATTAAATGATAAGAGGATAAGCTAACAAGAAAAGAAAAACTTTTAAAGGAGAAAGTGTTTAAAAGACTCACAAAAATAAAAATAAGAAAGAATAATAGGACTAGGGGTGGTCATAGTTGATCACGACAGCAAATTCTTTGAATATGTAGTCACACTTGATTTCCAAGCAACTAAAAATGTTACATAATATGATGCTGCAATATTTGATGCCATGACTACAAAAAATCTATACACATATAGAATCACCTTATATAGCGATTCTAGGCTAGTGGTTAATCAGTTTTTAGGGATGTTTGAGGCCAAAGATGGAAGAATGAAGAGATACGTGGAGAGATTAAAGCAAGAATGCTCAAAATTCTCAATGTTTGAGATAAAAAAAAATAGCTCAAAACGAGAATGGTCACGCAGATGCCTTAGCAACCTTGGCATCAGTAAGGGAAACCAAGCATAAAAAAGTATTTTTGGTAATGGTTTTGGAAGAGGCATCTTTGTAGGAGGCCGAAAGAAAGGTTGGGTGTGTGGATGATCTCTCTATCACATGGTTCGCCCCAATCTATAATTTCCTAGAAAAGAGGAACCTATCAAAAGATTGTAAGGCCGCAAAAGAAATTGAGGCCAATGTAGATCATTACATGATTGAAGCAAGCAAACTATACCAAAAAACCCCACTTGACCCTGGCCTTTTATATATAGCCAAGGAGGGATCTAAAAATATTTGATGGTTGAAGCACATGAAGGAGACTGTGGTTCACATTCTTGAGGTAGGAGATTATCACAATAGATTATGAGATAAGGTTATTATTGGCCCACCGTATTGGAAGATTGCACCAAATACACTCAGAAATGTGATAAATGCCAAAGGTTTGCCCCACTGTCAGATGCACCCCTGAATTCCATGGTAAAGGTGGTAAGTCCTTGGTCTTTCTACCAATAGGGATTTGACATAACAGGACCCTTGCTCTTAGGTATGGGCCAAAAGAACTTTCTCCTTGTGGCCACTAATTATTTTTCAAAATGGATCAAAGTAGAGCCCCTAGGTAGAATACGAGAGGAAGAAGTAATTTCATTCATATAGAAGTCTATAATTTGTCATTTCAGCCTTTCCAAGGAGATTTTCATAGATAATGGGAGACAATTCATTGGCCATAACATCAAAGCATTCACCCTCAATTACATATAATCATACGGCTAATGGTCAAGCATAGTCTTCCAAAAAGATAATCATCAACCTATTGAAGAAGAGGTTAGAAAGAACAAAGGGAATATGGGTGGAGGAGCTATTATGTATGTTATGGGCTGTTAGGACAAGCCCCCAAGAGAGCACTATTGAGATCCCATTTTTCCTAGTCTATGGAATCAAGGTGGTTATACCAATCGAGCTCACAATTCTCACTACCATATCAGTCCTAATAGAAGAAAAAAAGAAGGTGATACTAGTAACCAAATTGAACCTAGCAGAGGAGAAAAGTGATGAAGCTTTAAAGAGGGTGGCCAAGCAAGAAAGGAAATTATTCTATCACTATAACAAAACTGTGTACTTCAAAACATTTTCCAAAAGAGATTAGGTTTTTAGAAGGGTCTTTCCCAACAAAAAAGGAATGGATGGCCAAAAAATGGGTGCCAATTGGGAGAGACCTTATCAAACAATTGAAATCATGCTAGGAAGGGCATACGTATTGAAAAACATTGAAGGCATTGAGGAAGGCGTGAGCTGGAATGCTAGACACCTAAATATATACCATTTTTGAATTGCCACTTTTTGTAACATCAACACATATCCATAAATGAAACAAACCCCTTTAATAGATGGCCCTTCCCTAAAGTTCTCCCACTAGGTAAAGCTCTCTCGCACTCTAATAAGGTCAAAATATTTCTACCTCGATTAGGAACCAAGTTGGTGATTTTAATTTGAGATGAGATGTACACCTTGGTTAGCAACCAAGTAAGGCTCTCTCTCCCACCAATATAAGCCATAGATTGATCACCTTAGTTAGGAACTAGGTAGATCTTTCTGGCACTTGCATAAGGTCATGAGTTGCGCACCACGGTCAGGAACCAAGTCAGCACTCTCACTTTGAGATGAAATGTACACCTTGGTTGGGAGCTAGGTAAGGCTTTTTCTACCACTAATCTAAGCCATAAGCTATTCACCTCGATTAGGAACTAGATCAGTGATCTAAATTTCATAAGGTCGCGAGTTAATTACTCAACTTAATGACCAAATCATGCCATCAAAAGAAATCTCTTTGGATATTCATTCATACAAGTACAGATACAATGTTAGGGCATTACCAACACATGCCACCCATAATTTTTTCATTATTTAAAAATTAAAAATCTTTGATAATTATTAATACAAAGATCAACCCTCTAAAAAGGTTAAAAGTTCTATAAACGCTTGGATGCACAACTAGTGTCTGGTTCATTAGTTTCTTTAACTAAGGGAAATAACTTGGCCTGAATCTCAATAATTGTCTTCTATACATAGGTCACGAGCTCAAGATGAGCTATCAGCACGAGCAACCCTCGCTCTAATTCTTTAGTAACTCCTATCACCATAAGGAAGACTCTTTCAGATCACTTCATATATATGCTCTCCCAAAGTGACTCCCTATCTATAAGCACAACCATACTAGCCAAGGTCCTCATCTCTCGAGCTTGAGTTTGGATCAATTTCTCCTTACAAGAAGCAAGCTTACACTTGGTCTCTTTTAAAATACACTCAAGTTTAACCACTTCAACTTTGAGCACCCTAACCTCATCCTTAAGCCATCCATTTTAAACGTGTAAAGCTGAAACTGAGCATCTACTGGTTCGATCAAAGTCCATAAAATATGACCAAAAAAGTTAGAGGGATTGATAGAAATCCCTAAGTATATGGATTAAACCTATGTTCTCAACCCGTTTCTATAGTAGAAGTTGATAAAAAAATAAAACAAAAAATATATAGGAATAATCAATCAATCAATCACCTAAGTTCCCAAAACAAAGTGGGTAGGTCAACATCATAAGTACACAATAAAAGAGGCAAACTAATTTCCCATTAATAACTAAAGTTGATTTTTTCTCATTTGATTTTTTCACTTCACATTCTTACAAGTATGAGCTCGCATCCACACAAACAAGGTGGCATCGAGCTTAGAAAAAAATGGATCGAGTCACTCAAACTCAATGCTACTCTCCCCCTACCTTGCAACCTCATAGCCGTCCTCACTATCAAAAGAGTCTAAGCCTTCCCCTTCCTCTTCCTTGATAGAAGTAGCCTGCATAAGTAGTAAAGTGATTGGGATATCCAAAATGCAATAATAATACTCACCCATATCCTTTTTATTGGCCTGCATCTTAAAGGTTTGCATGACCAACTCGTATGCCCTTTCCATACTCGAATTGAGCTTCTAGGCCATGACAACCACATCATCCTTTGTCTTATGATGAACCTCCTCAATAGAACCCTCGATTCTTCTTTTGGCTTCCCTAGCCCCCTCCTTATCACACCTAAGAGTCCCCTCAAAATACCTAATAACCACCTCAACCTCATTAAGGCATTGGGCATACTCATTCAGCTGAGAGGCAACCCTTTATAGCTTCTCCTCCTTATCAATTGTCTCACCTTCCCACCTAGCTACTCTTTCCAGCAATGCAGTGTATTTTGAGCGCGTAGACGCATGGCTCTACTTCTCCTACACCAACTCATCTTTCAAAAAACCCACACTATGAGCCTTGTCAAAATCATAGAGCAATGTCAATTGAAACAAACAAAGGTCAAGCCAATAATACTTGAGATCATACTTCATATATGCTAATTATCACATAATAAAAAATGCAAGATAACCCATTTGACACATCTGATGATGGATGACCTTGCCAGAGTCTACACCCTTATAAATAGTCTCGTGCTGCTTCTTATAAGAGTTGGTAGAAAGTTGTCTCATGCAATGATCTAGGTGTTATGATACCAAGCCTCAATTCAAGACTATTCCTTTCGCATCAGTAGTTACATCATTAAGGATGGCCTTCCCCTTGCTTGAATCCCTTATAGGATCCTCAGATTCTTTAGAACCTGAGCATGGAGTTAGAGCCACGTTCTATTCTCGCAAGGGTGATCAGGGTAGACAAAAATTCAAAGGCTGGGAGCTAAGAGAATGCTCGTTGACTACCACATTCTTCTTCTTCTTCTTTAGTGAAGAAAGGTGACCTTTATGAGAAGATTTTCCCCTTTTCTTTCTTCTAGAATAACCCTTTTCAGGAGCCAAAGGTGTACCCATTGGAGAGTTTTGCTCTGTAGGTGCGATCTTACTATTCATGTTGGAAAATAGGTGAGTAACTATAAAATCCATGGGATATCACGTTAGTCATATGGCACTAGCCAAAAAAGAGGGGGAAAGGAAAGTCATAGGACTAGTTCACCATCATCAACCACCATCTTGATTCAACCTCCGAAGTTTGTAGGGGAGTTATGCGTTTAAGAGGAGCACCAAGTTTATGGTTGATCCTTAGGAGAGGCTCCACCACACCCTTCCTCATCAACCTATACACGACAAAGCATGGGGTGTTCAACAAGGTTCTTCAGTTAGTCTTTCCAGGAAGATAGCTTTGGATATCAACCAAACTTTGCTTCATGTCAAGCCTAAAGATCGTGACTAAGGAAGCCAAATTTCTTATCACGACCTTAGTATCATTCTAGATGCTCTTTATCTATCTAGTGTCACTAGTAAGAGACTCCCACTAACTTGAAATATATAAAAATTACTCTTTCTAGTTTTTATCATTTTCTAGAAGTGACACATTCTTCTCCTGATCCTACTTCACAATATATATATCCTCATAGGATCTGTGGGGTTCTTCTTTAGGACATAGGCCTCATTAAACTTATCCATCTCTTGATAGTTTGGCGTTATGCAGAATAGATACCTCCACTCATTAGGCATCAAGTGCTCTGGCATAAGCTGGATCTTAATCAAGAATCTCCTAATTATAGGGTATATGAGGAACCTTACCCCTAACCACAAGGCCTTTTCATAAGAGACGGTCCAACTAGATGGAGTTTGATCACTATCATAGGCTCCCTCTTAAGGAATCCTTCTATGAACCAAGGATGGGATGTTGTAGGTTTTTCTTAATATCTCTTCATTGTGGGACACCAACCCATAAGTCTTAGACATTGTTGACCAACCCCTAGTACGACCTATGGGTTCCCCATATCCTATATTCCTCATTTTCTTCCTCCATGTCCTAAGGATGAATGGTATAGGAAGAAGGGTAAGGAAGAGATTGATTCTTATATCTAGAAGAGCTCTAGCTAAAAGACCTTGAGTTACCACTAGCACTAGAATATTAGTGGCTTTCCTTGGAGCTCAAGCTAGAGTCCAAGGTCTATTCTCTTTTCATCTTATAAAAACTACAAAAACATAAAAATAAAAGGAAACTCGACGTGTAAGGTACGAGAAGAAAAGGTTACCTAGGGTCGAGTTTGAAAATAAAACAAAATGATCATTGAAAACTAACCTAAAAAGAAAGTAGAAAATCATTATGTTCTCAACACTTGTACTCTAAAAACTCAAACAAAAAAAACTACATTCTGAGCTAAATCCTTACCACTGAACTGTAAACCTTTTACAAACTCGAGGTGATGCGACAAAGTGTTTTTCTTCACTATTTCTCAATTATGTAGGTAATGATTATAAGTCCCAGCCTAAGTAACCTTTTATATAAATGCACTTGGTTTCTCTATCCAATCAACTAACACATATTAATTAAGGGAGTTGAATGGTTTATATTCCATGCTCGATAATTACTTTTCCACCTTAGACCAAAGCTTGAGCTAAAAGAGTATAGGGACTAGATGTTTAGATATTCGGACTAATTCAGTGTCCAACCCATACAAGCTACTCATGCCAAGTTACCAACCCGAGATGGAAGACCAAGCACCCCATATATGCTACCCGTAGGTTAACCCAAGCATGTGATCAACCCAAGCTCAATGATCATCCCAAGCCTAATGATTAGCCGAAGCTCAATGATCAACCCGAGCTCGGGTCAACCTTAACCTCTAATATGTTGTACTTTATGCCAATTATACCCCTCTAACATGTAAATATATGTACTCATTATGTAATTGACACATGTATAGATAATTTTTAATAAATAGATGGATCTTCTATAAGATCTACACATTCTACCAATTGTCTCAACCTCTCTCTATGTTCTCTCTCTGAAATTAGGTCGAATCTTAACACCCATTATATTAATTTTTGATATCTTTTTGATGCATTGTTTTGTTTTCCTCCATTCCAATTATGAACATCTATGGGCCTCTTTATTTCTTTCTTTATTTTTGTGATTACTGACTAGGCTTTGTTTAATTTTAGACAATATTTTAGTAAATTACTTGACATGATCACTATTCTTAGATTCTTCCTTATGCTTTAGTACAACAAGCTTTTCGGTCATTACAAAATACCTTATTGAATATGCTATGAAATGGAAGATATGTGTTTAATGAAGATTTTGTTAGCTCATCAATTGAAATAGATGTATATGATTCTGTCATTTAGGAACATGATTTAAGGCTTTCTCACAAAGGTGAAGACTTTGAACTTATGTTTTTTTTTCTTAAAACTTATTTTCTAGATCATACTAATTCTCTCTATAAGTCTTGTTGTACTCTGTTTTTTTTTGTTGCCTTCGTATTTAAAAAAATAATGTGTGTTATTTTACTTAGTGTCCTTTGTGTAAAGTTTGTTACTGTAGATTAGTAACTAACACATGAAAATAGTTAGGTACACATTGTATATAAACATGGTTACACACACCACGGGGTTGGTTTTTGTAGTGTGTATGCTAAGTTGAGGGTTGTGGTTTTCACAAACAAGCATATGAGGGAGCTGATGTTTTCACTTGCATTTTTAGTTCATTTCTCATGTAGATATTTATAGATAGTACTTGGTAAGTTTTGAAATAAAAAAGTTACTTTTTAGCATCTCTCCAACAAGCTCATCATGGACCTCTCTAATAGGCTCACCACCACCCATGGCAAGGTGGCTGGGGAAGTGGAAATTCGAGTTCTATAAATACCTCCCTAATTTATTTTGTATCTTACCTATGGCAAGATGGGTTTGAGTGTCGAGCCAAGTTCATTGCAAAAGAAACAAGTAAAGAGCAACAATAGGTAATTTGGACGGAAGTCCAAGCTGATAGAGGTAATGGTAGTTTTATTATCTATTAGAATTGTAACTGTTTTATTATCTATTGAGTTATTTGCTACTGAGTGGTCACCTTAAGAAACCCAAAGATGTTACATATAGATACGTTCTTTGTGTGAGTTTACCTCGCTATATCACCTATTATGCATTCTCACTTGTTAGGATAGTATAATTTGAGTTTGATGAGTGTATGTCTCAACATATTGAAGCATAAACTCTAATTATAAAACATTTATTATTTAAATTATTTTGGTTTGATATATAATATATGTTGTTATAATTTATTTTCTTTTCAATATTATATTTTTTGTGCTTCTACTGTGTCAATTGCTTAAGTGTTTACTTTCTTATCTGTGCGAGTTAAGGCTAAGTCCTTAAGTAGTTTACATCTCCTTATTCTGGTAGCATATTGGGTTATGGACTTTTTCAATTGGTATCAGAGTAGATGCACCCTTTTGGGCTTAGATGTTCCAATGTTGATCTCGTTAACTCATTTTTTCAAACTCACATTTTTTCTACTGGAGTCAAGAGAAGGAGATAATGTAGGTATACCTCTATTTTTTAATGGACTTAACCATTCCTATTGAAAATCTAAAATGAGGGTTTTTTATGGTCCTATGTTGACCGTGTGTGGTTCCTTGTTGAAAATTACTGGACATACCCCACTAAAATTGTACCTGACAATAATAGTATATCCCAAAATCTATGATCAAATGGACCAAGGAAGAATCCAAGGAGTTTGAATGGATCAATAAAGGGTTTTTTGCTATCATAAGAGGTTTGTTGCTTGAAAAATACAGAAGGATTTAGTGTTGTACAACTTCTAAACATGTTTGAGATATTTTGGAAACAACTTGTGAAGGTACTTCTATAGTAAAGAAATCCAGAATGTTGTGGTTGAATAGAGATTTTGAATTGTGTATTATGTAAGAAGATGAGACTTTCAACTAATTTTATGCATGATTCTTCAATATTGTGAATTTCTTTCACTATCTAGGTAGACCAATTATTGAAGAAAAATAAATTGAAAAAATAATTGCCAATTTACCCTATAGTTTTATGCTAAGGTCATTGTAATTGAATCAATGTACATACCAAGTGAACTCACTTTAAATGAGCTAGAAAGAGTTTACGACTCACCAAACTACTAGGATAAAGAGATACAGACTCCTTAATGACTTAACAATATCTAGCATAAATAGAAAATGCAACAAAAACACAAGTAATATAATATCAGATAATCATATAACTTTAACAATATATATTATATATTAAACAAAAGGCAAGTAAATAATAATGCTTTCTAATCAAAGTTTAAGCTCATAATATGTTGAAACATACACACCTTAAACTTGGATTGTACTAACACAATATTAGATTATGCATAACAATCGATATAACGAGGTAAACTTATATAGAGACTGTATTCATATGGTAACATTCTTCAGTCTCTTAAGGTAACTACTCAGCAACAAATAATTGACTAATCAATTACTAAGTTATAATTATAATAGACAATAAAACCATGGAATAACATCAAATATACCCCCAAGCTTTGAGGTATCTTCAAAAATATCCCTAAGGTTTCAAAATATTCAAAAGTACCTCCCAAATATAATGGAAGTTAAATTTAACGGAAGTGAAAAGTAATCTTTCATAAATAAAAATGGAAGAAATAATAGAAAATCAAGAAATAATCAAAAATCAAGGAATAGTAGAATTAGAAATAGAAGATATCTCATTTTTCACAAGAAATGTTAATAAGTAAAAACTATTTGAAGAAACTCAAAAGACAAAATTAAATCTTAAAGAAAGAGATAGATTTAAAGATCCATCATTTTCATTTTTAAATAGATTATTCCTAAGAAAGGACAATTTATTATGGAATAAGTAATAAAAATTGGCATTAATATCACAAATGCAAAAGAAAGGTATAATATACCATTAATTAATAAGAAAACTATATTGAATAAACTATCCAAAATTTTCCAAAAGGATAAAGAAAAAAATGATACATTCATTTAGGAGGAAGTCAAATATTAACAAGCTCATTTCAGAGAAGGAATAGATACATGCATAGAAATAGCATTACTCGATAATGGAATAATAAAAAGGAAAAATGATTTGCTAGGAATGATCTATGATAATTTGGGAAGTGAGAAGTTAAAATTTATAGCATATCCTAGGTGTGCTATTAATATTCATGATAAAACTTAAAACAGATATTAAGTTTAGCCTATGAATCTGAAAGAGGAGATTTAATGAAAGAAGGAAATCATCCATTTTTAATACACTACATAGTAGGTTATTCATTGACACAATCATAATAGTTTAATAAATAGATAAAATGAATTTATGAAAATAGATAAAACCTAGCCTTTTATGAACTTGGAAAAATAATAAAACCAAAATTACTGACGGATTTTGAAATACCAGATTAATGGTACTTAGATATCAAGGAGAAACCTTTGATACCATGAAGAAAAATTAATGTTGTTAAAACAATAATACACCAAGATTTAGTTTTATAGACAATGAATGAGAAACTTCTAAATAAGAAGTTAAAAAACTAAATGATGAAGTTCAAGTAATGAAAGCACTAGTTCATGATGTCATGCTAGCAAGACAATAATGTTTAAGAAAAAAATCAAAAAATATATAGTTAGAAATAAATGGAAGCCTTGTAGACATAGAAAAGAATCAAGCAATCTTAATGATAGATTTGAGACTTTTAACAAAGAAATTGGATTAAGTCCAGCAATCAAATACGAAATATCTACAAGGTATAATTGAAACATAAGAAGAATTATTAAAAGAAATAAAGGAATGTGGTTATAATAAATTGCAACAAGATATACATGTGGAATTTACAGAACTAAGAAAATATGTATATTATAAGGATTAAAAGTGTAACCACAATGGAGATCAAACGTCCTAATACCTAGAAATGAAAGAAGAGAAAATGAAGAAAAATATATAATTCCAATTTAATGAAATATAGAAAAGTATTAGAAGAAAAATTTAGGAATCTCGAAAATAGGTATATAGAAAAATTAATTAGTTTGTTAACACTAATTGATGAAGAATTAGAAGAATATTATAGTAAAAAACTTTGTACAAATAAAGAGGAAGATGATATGACAATAATCAGCGAGATTGATTCTGCATCATAAATCATAACCCCAAGAGATCATATAAAACCAATTTTATTACCAGTTCCTTACCAAGAAGAAACATCTGATCCATATAGGGAAGAAAGAAATATGCAAAGGTTGATAGTACCAATAAAACAAAACAACCATCCAAAATGGAAGAAAGGTTGCATTGAGGAACTAGAGATAGAATCCCACAAGAATATAAGCTCCAAGAAAATTATAGATATAATCTTTTTAGATCTAGATTGTATAAGAGATAAGAAAAAGGCCTTAGATGAATGGGATAGTGGTATTAGTGTGCTCATATAAACCTCTCAAACTACACAAACAAACCCTTAAATCTGTAGGGTATTAGTAGCACATAAAATGATAGGAAATGTTAAGGTTTGATTTTGAAATTTAATAAACCAACAACCTTTATTGTTGTAAGGGAATGCGCTTATAGGAAGAGAATATTTAGATATAATAGTAAATGAAATATACAAGGAATTTATTGGAGAAGATAAAGGAAGAACTATCACTGAATCTAGTGAAAATGAAATCAATGAAGCCAAATGACGTTTAAAATATTGACAAATTTGTAACATGTGTTACATATATTCTTTTATTTGTGAATATTAAATGAGTTACCTTAAAGTACCACCATGTATGTAAATAACATATAAGGAAAAAAATTTCCAAAAATTACCTAGAACATTACATAAGACCTTAACAGAAAGTTGGAATCAGAAAAATATGAAAACGATACCAAACACCCTAGGAGGAAGAATAAGAAGCCTTAAAAGCTCGATAATCATTAAATGCCAAGAAAGAAAAAGATACGAATTCAGAAAACAAGATTTTCCAAAATTTAAAAGAATATTTAATAGGAAAACCTATTGGGAAAGATAATTTAGAATAAAAATGCATAAAATAAGATTTAATAGGGAAACCTATAATAAAAGATTTTGGATTGTTATTTTTTGATGTCATTTGGAATTCAAATTGGCAAATTTGTAATCTTGAAAGTTGTAACTAAAATTTTGTTCACTATATGTGTCGTGGCTGAGGGTTGTTCACTTGTACTATTCCAAACATTTTCTTATTTTCTTGTTTGGGATATGAATGGCTACAATTAGTTTAGGATCATCTTATATACTACTATTGGAGAAAACTCTTATTTTTCGGTAAAAAATATACATCATGATTCACTAGCATGTGCTAAGAATCTAGCACCAAATCCTATAAATATCTACATCCTAGTAGGAGTAATTTTCTATATTATTATTCAATCCCAAGACCTCTCCATCTATTAGGAGGGAAAATAAGTACAAGGTAACAATGATGGAATTTGTTTCTACCCATTTTTTCTATTGTTTCCCCCTTTTTTCTTCATTTTTTATTGTTTTCCATGTATTATTTAATTTTTTTCTTTTCACAATGTTAGAGATGGTTCGATTTAGAGAAAGAAACTAGAAAGATGTTGTAATGTGAGTGATTATGTTAGGTTTAGTACCAAGTTCATATATATATAGGGTATTACATGTACAATTGTTGATTACGATGGGGTACATATTCACATGTGTTAGAAGTTTATAATAGTAAAAGAATTAACTAATATAAGTGCAACCACATCCAAAGTTTGAGCTGGTTATTGCACGTTAAGTCTGAGTTTATGTTTCGAATACCTAGGTGTAATGTGCGGGTTTGATCCAAGGTTTGAACAATGTGTTTTATGGCTTGAGAACTATGGAAGTACGTGCATATAGTCTTATTTTGTGCTCAAACACCGTACTTCTAGTCATATCATGTGTTGAAACATCAAGCCCCTTTACTCTATCATCTCGGTTCTTCAAATGAGATGGAAGATTAAAAGTCAAGGCAAGCAAAATGTCAGAAATAGAATATGAACCAATCTTGCATGCTCTAATAAATGCCATAGGGACCTTTCTACTTGTCAATTGATTGGAGAGAGAGAATCTAACCCTCTATATTAAAGGGAGGCAAGGCATTCATTTTCATAATTCTCAAAAAACCAAACCAATTTCTTCAAAAAATCTCTCTGTCACCTCAACTTGTGCTTTGAGTTTTTTTTTTTTGTGGGGTAAGATAATCAGGTCTACTTCAAACATCTTTTCTCGACTCTTAAAATATTTTTCCTTATAGCCAATCAATCTCATTCTTTTCAGGTTGGTTCTTAATTTCCTTCTTCGACTTATTAGGTAACTTTTGACTCCTCGTCTCTTATCTTTTTTTCCCTTGGTTTTTTGGTTTTCTTGACATGTGTAGAGAAATAGAAAAAAAATTAAGCAAGCCTTGGGATCCGACATGTGTATTTGGGATGATCCGAGTTAGAGAGAGAAACTAGAGTGATATTGTAAATGTGAATGAATGTGTCTTGTTTATTACGAGGTTCATATACATATATACATACATACATACATATATACATACATGGTATTACATGTACATGTGTTTGATTACATAGATACATATCATCTTGTGTTAGAAGATTGCAATAGTAAAAGCATTAACTAATCGAAACGTGACTACAACCAAATTCCAAAATGGTTGTTGCAACGTTAAGTCTGAACTTATGCTTCAAATGTCCTGGTATAATGCGTGGGCATGATTCATGACTTGGACAGTATGTCTCATGGCTTGAGCACTATGTCGTACTTTATGCTCAAACAACATACTTGTGGTCGTACCTTATGTTCAAACACACAGGTATATTCCTCTCTCTAGGAGCAAGGTTCCTCTTTCCTTGGGAAGCTGGCTAGATTCTGCTTGTTCTTTTCCTTTGTTGTCATGTTCTGATGAAATTATGAAGTCCAATTCTACTTATCCTGTGCAAATATGTAGCAGTTGAGGCTGTGGCAAAGGGATATTTTTTGGAATGTCCTGCATTATAGTTTTGATTGATTCGGAATGCTTCAGCCTTTAAAGCTCTTTTTTTCCCATATGTGTTTGGTTATTTTGGCTTGATGGATTCATAAATTCATCTTATAAAAAAATGGATTCATAAATTCAGGTGATGGGACATGCTTGACTTTTTTTCTTTTTTAATGTGTCTCACATCTAGAGTTACATTTCAGGATCATATTTTTAATGTGCTTTATAAATTGAAAGTTACTGCTGTTGGTTTTATATTGCTTCCATTTTAACTTGATCATCATATAATATTTGATCTTCCTATTATTTTGGATCGTGCCAGGTGAGGACTATGGAGCTTTTTGAGGCCTATGGGGAAGGTGTTTGGAATTTTGAGTTTGGGTGTTTAGGGGAAGTAAGACTTTTGGGTGCTCTAAAGCAATCGTGCATAGTAGAGATCTATGGACATCGTATATCTTCTAAGTGGGTTTCTCCGGTGGATGGTAAATCTGAACAAAAATTGTTGCAGTATGCTATTTTGATGGAACATATAAAAGGTGGAACAATAAAGGTAAATTTTTCTAACTGATGAATTTTTCCCCCTTTCTCCTGCTTGGTTTCCTTTTCTTTTGCATTAACGATTTCATGCTTTTTTGTTTTAGAGTTACATAGAAAAGCTATCAAGAGCTGGTGAGAAGCATGTACCTGTGGAGATCGCTTTGTGTATTGCTAGAGATGTTTCATGTTCATTGGAAGAAGTGCATTCAAAACATGTAATTCATCAAGATGTAAAAGGTGAAAGATTTTAATTGACTCTCATGACCAGAAGATCGATGATGGAACACCTGCTGTTAAGCTATTTGATTTTCATAGAGTAGTGCCTCTTAGATCTTTGTTGCTTACATGCTCTATCGCTCATGTGTGACACCTCCAACTGCTGTTTGTGTTGGAACACCTATTATATAAATGGTTCTTAATGCCGTTATGGTGGAACATCTATTTATTTATTCATTGTTTTATCTTTTTAAATACTCAAGTTGCCAGCAGAACTATGTACGTACCTTTAAATTTATCGCCTCCTCTTTTTTGGTTAGAGAAAGTGGACATATGGTCATTTGGATGCCTTCTTCTAGAAATGTTGACTTTTGAAGTCCCGTATTCAACAGCATCCGAGGTCGAAATGCATGACCACATTTGGGTATTGCTTCTCTTTCGGTCGTATGATAGACTCTCAACTTGTTAAAGAATGGTTGATAATCTGAAATTGTGAGTACATGCAACGTAATTTTCAAGTGATGCTTAACTATATTGAAAGAGTTGGAATAATGCAGTCAATGGAAAATAGAGGGAGTACATGATTATGTAATGATGTTATGCTTATTTTGTTTGTTTAATAGTGAAAGTCCACACTTAGTACTAACAAACCAAGAGGGAGGTGACACGGTCACCTCAAAGACTTCTAAAACTCGCTTATATTGGAAAACAGATAACACACAGTAAATTAATTATATAATAGGCAAGCGGATAAAAGAAAAGCAATGGAAAAGAAGATATATATATAAGAAATGAATAAAGAAAGCAAGCTTTTCAATCAACTCAAAGAATTTCTATGCATTAAAAGTTGTGGAAAAACTAACTCTTTCAAAAACTTAAATTATTAAAAATATTATCTAACATTGTTTTTATATATGTATTATTCTCCCACAAATGTTGACTTTATGCACCATACAGGTCATATATTTACCGTTCAACAATTAGGTTTATTGAGCTTTCAACACAGGATCTCTAGTTTGATACTATGTTAGAAGTTTTTAGAAAATCAACTCTTCTAAAATCTTAAACTATTTGGAGAATGATTGATATTTCTTTTATACATCTATTACTATGTGTGAAACATATTCAATAAGAGAATCGATTGTACTAACACATCATTTGATCATACACAACCTATCATGTAATGTGATAAACCATATGAGATCAAACACCTATGTGAAAGCATCGACATATTGCACAGCAACTATCGGTAATAAGCAATTCAATAATAATAAGCAAACCAACAATTCATATCTAATTAGAAAAATAAATGTAAATACGTGTGTTGGAGCACCACATTCTACAAATAACATAATAAATTAGATAATATGCAAACGGATGAAAGAAAGCAATAAAAAAAGATAAAGATATAAGAGAGCAGTAAAAAAATATTTCCATCCATTTTAAGGACTTCCTATGTATGAAATATATTCGCTAAGAGAACTGATTATACTAATACATCGTGTGATCATACACAACATATCATTTATCGTGATAAACGACATAATATCTGACATCTATGTGGAAGTATCAATGGGTCGCACAATAGCCATTGGCAGTAAGCAAGTAAGCAATTCACTAATAATAAGCAAATCAATAGTTCACAACTAATCATAAATATAAATGCAAATATCTCTATCAATTGAAGCATCATGCTCAACTATGCTTAATTGATTACTCTATGAAAGTAGAGTCATTAGTGCACTCTTTTTACTAAATATTTACTTATTTTATTCAAGAAATAATATTTTTTGGGATAAAAATAATAAAATATAAACTTTTTAGTGAAAATATAATTTGTGTAATTTTTTGGGATTTTTTATGGATTTTTTATGAATTTTTAATGTAGGGTCAATCACGAGCAACCACGTGACCTACTATACAAGCAGAGTAGCTAACTAGGAAAGCCATGCAGATGCCATGTAATTAGGGACAATGAATCATGTTACACTACATATGAGGAGGATGAATAACGTGCCACATGTTAGCATGGCATTCAATCCAAGTTTGGAGATCGAGCAAACCTCTCTACCATGAGTCATCACACCATTTCTCCCTACTTTCCACCTGTGCACGACGCCATCCGTTTCCACAAATCAAATTGCATCATGTGGCACTAACTCAGAAATGTTGACTCTGACAAGTCTCTCGTACCATGCATCACACTCTAATTCTCTTAGTAAACTTATATGCCACATGTCACTTTGTGATTGGCTGGTGCTATTAGGTTTGCTTGTTTTGATTTCATCCCTTAATCTGAAGCTGATCTGATGGTCCAAATTGCACTTGAGCTATATTTAAGCCCCTAATCACCTCATAAACTTGAAGGGGTCATCATTAGCATAATTTTGGTCAGTTTTGGAGCTAAAAAGAGAAAAAAAAATATATAAAAATTCAAGAGTGGATACAATTTTGGTGGAGATTCAAGAGGAGATTAACACTACAATTCAAGAGATTGAGTGTATTTTTTCTTCTACTCTTTTCTTTATCAATTTTTATGTCTTCCTTTATGAAAAATATGAGTTTTTTTAGCACAATTATGTATAGTTAACTTATTAATCGAGAGATCTTATGAACCCAAATTTCACCATGTGATGATATAATATTTTACGCCAATTATAATTATAATTATAATTTAATTATACTATTTAATCTGATTTTTATGCTATTAATTTTTTGGCCAACAATTTATCTATAGAGAAAATTAAATAGATTTGAGAGAATTATTTAATTATTTATCTTGATTAAATAACATACATAGTTTCTAGGCAAAAATGTATTATTCTTATGTATGTGATCCATAATTGATGAACTTAATCAGTAGTATGTAATTCAATTGGCATGAGAGTGTGATTAAATTAATTATTATATGGTGTGTAGTTTACTTAAGAGAAGAATACATGTTAGGTTAGATTCAATTGATCATATAATTAATTGATAATTATAATGGGGGGCTTTTAACAATTCTTATGTTTAGAAACATGGCTACAAACAATTGGAAAATTCATCAGATTACCAACAGAGGATCCTCATCCTCATCTTCATCTTATATTGTTTATTGAAGTTATTGATTCATTTAAGTTCACTAGTGTGACATAAGATACATTTAGGCTTAGATTGTTCCTTTACTCTTTATGACACCATGCTCGAGCTTGGCTCAACTCTTTACCACCTGATTCCATTACAACTTGCAATGGTTTGACGGAGAAATTCTTAATGAAATACTTCCCACTAACAATGAATTCCAAGTTTAAGAATGACATTAATTTCTACCAACAACACCAAGGTGAATCTTTATATGAATCATGGGAAAGATTTAAGGAATTGTTAAGGAAGTGTCCTCATCATGGTATTCCTTCTTGGATTCAAATGGAGACTTTTTATAATGGTCTCAATGCTCAAACAAGAAATATTGTTAATACATCTACTAATGACGCTTTGCTAGTCAAATCTTATAATCAAGCTTATGACTTATTTGAGAAATGGCTAGCAATAACTATCAATGACCAATGGACAGAATGGCAGCCACAAGAAGAGTAGCTGGAGTGCATGAAGTAAATGATATCAACACTTATAGCTCAAGTGTCATCTTTGGTTAATCTTTTGAAGGCTCAAAACTCGCCAGCAAGTATAAACTAGGTCCAAGATTTAGGCATGCCATGCATGTTTTATGGAGGAGCTCATTTCTTGGATAATTGTCCAAATAATCCTAAATCCATATACTATATGGGTAATATATATGAATCAAAACAATAATCTATACTCAAACATATATAACCCAGGATGGAGACAACATACAAATTTATTTTGGAATAACAACAATCAGGGTGGTAATCAATTCAACCGTCATTCATTTCCATCACCTAGTTTCCAACAACCAAAACAATTACAAGCCTAAGAAAAGAAGCCACCTACTGAGGAAAATACAAATGCCGTAATGGGGATGATGAAAGACTTTCATCCAATCATTTAATACAAAAGTACCAACTCAAGAGGCTTCAATTCAAAATTTGGAGAACCAAATAGGGTAGCTTGTTCAAGTTATAAGTGAAAGGCCTCAAGGTAACCTTCCATTGACACAATTGTAAACCTAAGAAGAGAAGGCAAGGATTAGTGCAATGCCATAGCCTTGAGGAATGGTAAAACCCTAGAGGAAGATGAGACTAAAAAGGATAAGGAGGAATGAGAAACTAATAAGGATGAGGAGGAACTAATGGATACAGAGAGCATTGAAAAGGAAATAATTCAGCCAAAAAATAGCAACGGCCTCTATAAACCCACTATTCCTTTTCCTCAAAGACTACAAAAGCAAAAGCCAAATACACAGTTTTCAAAGTTTTTGGAAGTCTTCAAGAAGCTACATATAAACATACCATTTGTAGAGGTACTTGAACAAATTCCATCTTATGCCAAATTCATGAAGGATATACTATCAAATAAAAGGAAGCTTGGAGATCATGAAACAATAACCTTAACTGAAGGTTGTAGCACCATACTTGATAGAAAACTACCACAAAAATTGAAAGATTTAGGTAGTTTTAATATCCTTTGCATTATTAGCAACATCCATTTTGGAAAGGCCTTGGGTTCTAGCATTAACCTCATGCCATTATTGGTTTTAAATAGATTGGGGGTTGATAAATCCAAACTCACTTCAATTACATTATAAATATGGTAGATAGATGAATTAAGAGACGTTAATGTGTGGTAGAAGATTTGCTAGTAAAAGTAGACAACTTCATCTTTCCAACAGACTTCATTATACTAGATATGGAAGATGACCGTGATATTCCTATCATACTTGGTAGTCCATTCTTAGCAACCAGAAGAGAACTCATTGATGTACAAAAATTTGAACTTACAAAGAGAGTGCAGGATGAACAAGTAATGTTTAAAGTTTTAAAGCATCTGAACCCTCATATTGATAATTCTAATGAATGCTTAAGGATAAATGTTATTGAATATGGAGACAACGTAAAATAATTTGTTGAGTTTCCCACACTTAAGACTTTAAAACACGATGTTATGAGAAGGACATAAATTCACCAGAAAATAACTCAACCTGTTTTAACTTTGAAAGTATGGAATCAAAGGTTGATATTATAGACTCTATGAACGTTTTGGAGGACACACCTTTCATGTGTGTATCAAAGGCGATTATGGAAAATTTTGAAATAGGATCTAAGCTTAAACCAAAAATTGAAAGGTCAACAAGTTTAGACCTCACACTTTTACCCTCCTATACCTAGTCAAGTATGAAAGTGAAAGAGTGTAATGGAAAGGTCAAAAAGTTGTTAGAAATACATAAATTGGATGAGTCACGATAAAGTGCTTATAAGAATACCAAAAAGTTCAAAAATAAAAAAAAAATGACATGAGAAGAGAATTGAGCACCGTGTTTGCAAAGCAGAACAAAAAGTATTATTGAAAAATTAAAGACTCAAATTTTTTGTAGGAAAACTCAAGTAAATGGACATAAAGGGATAAGCCTTAGGACTTGATATGACCGTCTAGTCAAGGATGTTAAATGTGATGTTGGTTGGGAGACAACCCAACGTTATTTTACTTATATTTTCATTGTTTTTTTGTAGGTGAATAAATGAATCGAGCAATGGAAAATAAGAATGAGCATTTCAACGACAGATGTGGTGTGCCTTGATTAAGGGAGTTTACTTTCCTTTTACTTTTTCATATTTATATGTACACATTAGGGAAAATGTGTAATTTAAGTTTGGGGGAGGGAACTTCATTCTCTACATTAGTATTTACTATTCATTTTTAAATTTTTTTTAGGTAATTTTGTTTTAATTCTTATGATATTTTTTATCATGATTTGGGTAAATATTGATAAATATATGGAAATTAAATGCATGCATGCTTGATATGAAACATATGAAATCAATGAAATAAATTTGTTGTCATGACTAGGATAAGGAATCTAACATATGTGTTAAGATATTTGAATTAATCATGCAATATGATTGCTAGTTTTGATTGAATTGATTCAAATTTTTATGCATATGTTCACGATTGATGTTTGTGTTCTTATTGAGAGAAAATTTGTAGAGTTATGCAAGTTGATGAGATTTACCATGTTTTAGAATCTATTTGTTCATCCCTTGAGGCGAAATCTTAAATAGTATAGTGCAAAATAAATTATTTAGGCCTTATTTGGATCGATTGAACCTTTCAAGCTAACCATTGTTAATATCTGTAGTCACCCATTTGAGCCTAACAAAGGACCTTTCATATCTTTAAGCCACATTTTATGCCTAACTAATAAGCATTACCTTTATCCTTGCACCGTTGGCTTGTATTAAAAGAAAAAAATGCAATCGTGTGTTATGCTATAGAGTGAGGTGAAATGTAATGCACCCTAACGATGAGTGCTTAAAAAGTACTAAAATTACCATGATTTTATGCACGTTAATTGATTAAAAATATATATATTTATAAGATTTTATCATATATTTATATAAATATGACATTTCAGAATCATGGGTATTTTTATTGTTTTTTAGGTATTTTCACTTAAAAATGTAACTTAAAGACTCAAAGAGGAATACTGGAGGCAATACATCACAAATATATTCATAAAATAAATGAGAAAAAGTCAACAAATATGGAAAAAATGGACAAAATGGGTCAAAAAGGAGGAAATCGTGCACGCAGCCGCATCCGCCAATGCACGCAGCGCATCCAATCGCACCGAGTAGCCGTGTGCACATGGTCCCATGCTCCTGCTCCAATCTGTGCACGCCCGGTCTCGCACTCCTACTCCAGTCTGTGCACGCCTATGCTCAGCAATACCCAGTCCACGTGCACCCCTGCTTCATTCCGCGTGCGCCGCCGCGCCCCACCTACTCGTTGACATCAGCTGACGTCATCATCACCTACTACGTGTTTCCTCCATTTTTAATCATTTTTTCACCCACTTTTTTATTCCTTTCATCACCTATAAATACCCTCATTCTCTTCGTAACTAAACAAACCTCAAAACACATCTTCTCTTCTCTTTCTTTCTCTCATTTCTTAGTTTTTTTGAGTATTTCTTAGTTTTTAGTTTTTCCTTAGTTAGTTTTTCTTAGTTTTAGAGTTTTTATCTTTTTGAGAAGAAATAGTTATGTTTTTGTAATTTATTTGCTTTTTGATTCAATAAATGGGAGTGCAAATTCCGTTTGGAGGTTTTCCAGCAACGAGAATAGCAACAAAGTACTGTAAGGATTTTATTTTCTTTACAGTTATTTTTTATGCTTTATTATTACATGTTATATTTAATTTGTCTATGATTAAATTTAACTTTGATGGTTGTTTGTAAACATGATATAATAATAATGTTGTTATGCTTGCGAAATATTAAATAGGTTAAAATCTCTAAAATGAATTGATTTTATTTTTAGTCAAGATTTTATATTAAGAATGTTAGAGAGAAATATATTATTTTTCATTACACACTTAAATCTGAAAATTAGATTTTAAGGTTTAGTTATCTGGTCTAATTTAGAGTAGTGCTCTTTTATTTGTTGGTACAATCGCCTGGTAGTTAGAGTGAAGCTCTATTTCAAAAAATTTTATAAGAATTATTATCTGAAAATGTATTGACAACATGTTTTCAGTAGTGGTTTTAAAACTTGAAAGTTAGTACTCGGATAACTAAATTCTTAGGTTTAATATGGACACCTTGAATAAAGTTTAAATTGTCTAACCCCACAAAAGGTGTCATTTAAATAGTTCATTTTCAATATCTTAGAAAAAAGAATTAATTTAATTAACCAAATTAGTTATCAAACCCACTCATAGGTGTTAATTGATTTGTTTAGTTAACAAAGAATATCTAACCGCACCAAATGTGGTATTCATATAAAAAAAAGATAATCAATAAATATCAATTCATATCTTTAATAACCTAAATAATATGAGCAAGCATAATTAACTTAGTTATTATATCCATAAATACTCCACTATTATAAATGATAAATTTTGCATAAATGTTTATTGAATCTATGTTTATTTTTATGTTAGTGGATTAAAAACACAAAACCCAAAATATCATGACAGGATGTTTAGTATTTAATTTCATTTTTAAAAGTTTGAATAATAAATTAAAAATCACATACATTCCTTCCTTAGATCAACCTTAGGAGTATACTTATCATTTTATATGAAATGATTCGTGCACTTGTGAGAGTTTTATAAATATAAAACCAAAGTATTGGTAGGATCGGTGATGCCGGTTCTGTTCATCACCTAATAAAAGAGAATCAAAACTCACAACACAATTATCCCTCTAAAGAAAAATAAAATGGAATTTAAAATAATTTTGGGGTGTTGTGAAGTTACAAAAAAAATGTGGAAAAAAGAAAATGAAAAAAGGGTGCATTGAAATATCAAGTTAAAGTTGTAGTTAAAAAGTGCATAATGAACAAAAAATCTAAGGTGTGGAAAGAGCCTAAATGTCTTCATTTATCGGCCCCCACCATAGCCTTACAATACAACCATGTAAAGTCCTTATTGATATTTAGCTAAGTGCATATTTATATAAGTGGATAGGGATGTGAAAAATAGACTTATTAGACTTGTTCTAAGATTGAATTGATTAGCATACTCATATAGGTTGATTTCATGAGTGCACTGGATGATATCATGTGCAACACAGACACACGAATCAATTTGTGAAAAACCTTGCATGTCCTTTATTGATGGAACGTTGATTGATGAATATGTGAACCTCCTTATCCTAGGATTATACGAATTTTGAGAGATATAGTTTTCGTGCAATATGCATATACTAAGAGAAGTGTATTTATCAATATACTACCCATGTTATTTTATTTAATTATACTTGGTTTTACTTGAGGACAAGCAAAGCATAAGTTTAGGGGTGTGATGACTCTATGAAAGTAGAGTCATTAGTGCATTTTTTTACTTAATGTTTACTTGTTTTATTCAATAAATAGTATTTTTAGGGATATAAATATTAAAATATAAATTATTTTTTTTGTGAAAAAGGGAGAAAATATCATTTTTGGAATTTTTATTAATTTTTAACCTATGACCAATGAGGAGCTACCACGTGGGCTGCCACACAAGCAGAGGAACTGACTGGGCAAGCCACACGAACATCATGCAAGCAGGGATAGAAAATCATGTTACACCATGTGTAAGAAGGATGAATCATATGTCATGTGTCAGCACGACATTCAATCTAAGTTCAAAGATCGATCAAATCACCCTACCACGTGTTGCCATGCCATTGTTCCCTGCATTCCACCTGTGTTCCACACCATCCATTTCCATGAAATACATTGTGCCATGTGGTACTGACTGATCGAGCATTGACTCTGATAGGTCTCCCCTGTCACGCGTCATGCTCTGATTTTCCCAATAAATTCCTATGCCATATGTCACATTGTGATTGTTTGGTGCTGTCAGTTTTGCATGTTTTGATCTCATCCCTTGATCTGAAGTTTATCTGATGGTCCAAATTGTACCCGAGTTATATTTAAGCCCCTAATCACCATAAACCCAAAGGGGATGTCATTAGCATGATTTTGGTTAGTTTTGGAGCTAAAAAGAAAGAAAAAAATATATAAAAATTCAAGAGTGGATACAATTTTGGTGGAGATTCAAGAGGAGATTAACATTACAATTCAAGATATTGAGTGTATTTCTTCCTCTACTCTTTTCTTTATCAATATTTATGTCCTTTATGAAAAATATGAGCTTTGTAAACACAATTATGTGTAGTTAATTTATTAGTCTAGGGATCTTATGAACCCATTTTTCACCATGTGATGATATAATATTTTACCTCAATTATAATTTTAATTTAATTATATTATTTAATCTTATTTTTAAGCTATTAAATTTTTGGTCAACAATTTATCTATATAGATAATTAAATTGATTTGAGAGAATTATTTAATTATTTATCTTGATTAAATAACATACATAGTTTCTTGGCAAAGATGTATTATTCTTATGTATGTGATTCATAATTGATGAACTTAATGAGTAGTATGTAATTCAATTGGGATGAGAATGTGATTAAATTAATTACTAACTGGTGTGTAGTTTACTTGAGAGAAAAAATAAATGCTAGGTTAGATTCAATTGATCATGTAATTAATTGATAATTATATTGGAGGATTTAGCGATTCACATGTTTAGAAAATTAGGGGAATAAGTATTCCTAGGTATTTTCTCATATATATTCTGAGTTATCAAAACTGATTTAATTAAATATTACTATTTACTTTTATTTATTTTAATCTTGCTTCATTAAAATATAAAAACACAAAAAAAATTATTTCTTTTAGTTTTAAAAATTAGTTACTAATAAAATAATCTCCGTGGAAACGATATTTTCTTATCATTATATTATTTGTTGCAATACATATACTTGTGTATTCATTGCACACACTTCATGTGTGGCAAGCACTAATGTTGTCTTATGTTGTCTACATATCAATAGGATCAAATTCTTCTAGCTCGTCTCTAGAGCTTGACCACCACGTGAAGTGATATAATCCCAAAAACTCAGTATAAAGTACAACAACCTAAGTTAAGGAAATTCCTTATTCATGAACCTAGATACAACTACCTCTTGGTTTTGATTTTGATTAATTAAACCCTCCAAAAAAAAGCTTTCACAAACCCACTTTTAAAGTTCATTGTTGATACATTGAACCAAAAGAGCAATTTAAAATAGAGTTTGGAAATTAAAAGAGTTTTCCCCCTTTTTATCATTAAGAAAAATATTAAGAGGTGTATTTATAGAGAATTGTTGCCTCATTAACTACCTATGTCAACCACTCAAGGTTAATAGCTACTAAAAGATCTCATTAGGTACCACTCAAACTAATTGCCATGTTGAACCCTTGATGAGCAATCTTAGTAGACATGTGACACATGTTAGTGTGGTCAGTATGCCTTGTTGAGTCCTCAACGATTATCCTAGAAATTCAACTTTTCATTTTTTAAAATGCCGAGTAAATTTTTAAAAATTCTCTAAACAAATTCAAAAAAGGAAACACATAACTAAACATGAAAATTACCTACCAAATCCTCAAAATGGAGTGTGTATCATGAAAACATGCAAAGTTTATCTTACATATAAATGATATTTAACCGTCAGTAATCAATCATACATAGGGACAGACAAATACATTTAGTTAAATATAGACTCTGTATTTTGCACATGAGAAAGCCAATATAGACCAACAAGACCTTACAAATTCTTCCTTTGATTTCTATGGCAAAACATTCATGCATAATAAATTAATGCAAGATGTACCTAAGGAATTCATTTTCATGAAAAGATTCAAACGAACAACCCAAACATCCCCAACACATTGAACTCTATTGCAACTCTATTTTCATGCGCCATCTATCTTGATCATCTACTTGAGCATCTTGATGATCCACTTAACGGTCTTGATGATCCATACCAATATGCACGTCTATAAACTCCAATTAAGCTCCAAGTGTATAACTACTCATGTATCCTACACACATGAAGCAACACATACATGTGAAAAGCAACAAACGAAAATACTTGTCCAATCAAATACTTTCCTTACACAATTAGATTATGATAAGCTAAGCATAATCTATCATGCATTACATAAAAAAACTCCCCATGAGTTCATGATAAAATCCCCCTAAGTGTATATATATCAGGAAACAAAGATATGCAAATTATATTCACTATCCCCATTCAACAAGTAAGTATGTTGTACACAAAAACAACACCCTATATAAGGGAATGGAGACAAACAAGGAATACAATAAACCTAGCAGTCATGAAAATGTAGTAGATAACTAAAATGATAAATGAATTGATGAAACACAACATTGAAAAAAAGTTCAACATAGAAGTCAACCTAGGTAAACACAAGAACTTATGCCACACTGTAAACACAATGTGAGATGCATACACCAATATCCTTCCTTAATGTTTCAAACTTGAGAGAATCTAATAGTTTAGTAAACAAACTATGAAGTTGTATCTCAATGTTGATATGTTGAGAAAAAAATTGTAAGACTCCATTAAGCAACAGATGAAATGATGTCGTATGTCGATGTGCTTGGTTCTTGTGTGCTAAATTGAATTTTTTGAAATATAGATGGTACTAGTGTTGTTATAGTGTAGTGATTCCATAATCACTCAACATCTGCTTCATCTAGAGGAGTTGAGACCACCAAAGACCTTATAGAATATACTTTGATATGTCTTTTGAAAAAGACATTGAACTCTATTTCTTGCTATGTTAGGAGATAAATGAATTATACAATTAGAATTACCCCCCATAAAATACTTTTTTTTCATCATTATATCCAGCCTAATCTATATTTGATTACCAAACCAACTCAGCTATAGTACCACCAGAATACTTAATACCAAACTCTACAGTGCCACTAACATACTTGATAATTTTTTTGACTGCTAGAATGTGTGATTCTTTAGGGTTAGCTTGAAGTCTTGCACATATCTCAACACTGAATGAGATATCGAGATGATTAACAGTTAAGTAGTGTAGATCATTGATCATACTTTTGTCTAAGGTTTGCTCGGCCACTTTCCCTAAAAAGTCTTGAATACGTTAATAGTGGTATTCATTGGAATATAACCAAGTTTGGCCTTTCTAAACTAAAATTAATGAGAATTTTGATACATTTGGCCTGAGAAAAATCAATCCCATCTTTCGAATGCTTCACTTGGAAACAAAGTAAGATTTTAATTCACTCACAAAACTCATCTTAAACTCTTTTTACATAACCAGAGCAAAGTCTTGTGCTAGATCATCTTTTGTAAACCTAAAAGATATCATCAATATATACTTGTATCTAAAGAAAGCTCCAAGTGTCAATAAAATAAGGATCGTAAAATCCTTCAAGGGTCAACATATAATTCTTTTTTGATAAACACCTCTAAGGATGACATTCTTAACATTCTTCTAGTACAACTTGAACTCGAAATAATAAGCAAACCAAATTAGCAATGTAGAAGATTCTAGACTAGCAACAAGAGAAAAGGTCTCATCAAAATCAAAATCAATTTCTTTTATCTAAGTGTAACCTTGCCTAACCAGCCTATATTTATCTAGTAATAACCTCATTCTCATCTTATTTATTCTTAAACACTCACTTGGTTACAATGACATGCTTATCGGCCAATTTTTGTGCTTAATACCACACATCATTTTTGTTGAATTGGTTAAGCTACTCTTGCATGGAGTTAACCCCTTAAACGTCCTAAATGGGCTTTTACAATCTAAGGTAGAATAGATGAGGTAAAAAAACATGAAGTTTAATGTTTCTAAACTTGTCTTGTGACTTTAAGTCTCTCGTACATTACCATTGACATTGTTCTTTCAATGGGCTCTCTTAGAGCATTTTGGTTGAGAATGTCCTATATATTCATCCTTACCATCTTTTCAGAGATATTTAGTAGTATCTTCTATTGACACACCATCATCAGAAGTATCAATGTCAAATATTTAGAAACATTACTATCTTCAAACTTAATCAACTTTGTGGCTCTAGAATCATTAATAACTACATTTATAGACAATATAATTATAGATGTTCTCAATTTGTAGATTTTGTTGGCACGACTGTTGTAAGAGTATAACAAGATGATTCACAAATCACTATTTGCTTCAAACTTGTCTAACTTTTCTCTAGCTTGGATAATATAGTTGTTTGGTCATTGACCACTAGCACAGTGTTGGTCACGAGGTGGAAACTAACACATCATCAGGCAGCTTGACATTAGACTAACATATTTTTTCAAATTTAATAGTTTTAATTCTTTTCGTACTCGGGTCTAGTGTAACCCTATATATATAATCAATGAAAGGCCCGAGTCATCATCATTTATTGTTCATTTATTATATCTTTCTACTTAATCTCTCTAAACTAGAATTGTCCCCTAACAAATAGGATAATAGAAAAATAAATCAAGGTCCTACTTTGATATCCATGACCTTCCAAAATCTAGCTCTAAATTGGATTTGAAGTCACTAGAGAGAACTTTGTGTTATGTCCCAGATCATGATATCCTTTTTTCATGAGCCATCGTAGGTTCAAAGCTCGGTGTAATCAAACTAACAACTACCAACTTAGAGGGGTTGGCATAAGCAAACATTAATGAAGCAAAGACAACCTCGTCTTGGTCTGCTAACTCATGATCGACACCTGGAAATACCACATCCTTGATATGTTTTTTTTTGGATGTATGGATTGGCAAAGTGAAAGCTCAACCTAAACGACATCCTGAGCTATATAACAACCTTAAGCCAAGAGATTATCTGAGAATACCTCAAGCTCTAGGGATAGGCCTAGCCTTTATTATCTATATGGGGTTATCCACTTGATTGGGCCTTGGGTGGTCGACCTCAATCTATAAGTGTACATTTTACTTTTATGCCCTTTCTAATGTATGCTTATGTGTCCATCCAATATAATCGACACATGTACATGAAAAGCCTTATAAATATATGGATACCCTATGAAATCCACACATTCCATCATTTTCTCTAGCTTATCCCTAAGTTCTCTCTCTAAAATTTGGACTAATCCCAACATTTTGGAGCCCATTGTAGGGCTTAGAATTTGAGGTCAAGCTTAAGTTTCTGACCCCGTATTTTATAGGATTCACTGTGAGCTATAAGAGAAACTTGGGAGATCAAATGTACTCCATACATAAGCTACACTTAAAACTCACAATAACCTGTTCTATAACACAATGGTAGCAACCCGTGTAGAAGGCCGATTAAAGCTAGCTAACGAAAGAGCAGTAAGGACACAAGGGAACACTTTGCCAATGCATAACGAAACCAGTACATAGGGTAACTTTCATCAAGATTTAGCTCGCCAACTACTCGAGTTAAGGAGATAGCTCAAGGAGACAAGGAGAGAAAAAGTTTCATTATCCTCCCTATAAGGAGGAGGGGCCTATGATGATATAGCCACCTACCTAATCGATAGAAATATACTAGAGTATGTCTTGCCCGAACCTACACAGGTTGAGAAAAAGGTCTAAGGGAACACTCTTTATAGGTTAGAAAGACTTAAAGACGAGTAGTGGATTTAGTAAAGAAAAAAGTAGGAGGCTCAGTTCAAGCATTGGAAAAGGCCAATAAAAAACAATATCATGTTTTGAATGTGGCCAATGAGAGGTAGGAGAAGGGCAAGACCCCTTATGATGTATATAGGGAATGTGAGCAATTATATGTTCCCTAGTTGCTTATGAAATAGAAAATGATGAACTTCTAGCCAAGTTTAATTCTCCCAAATGCCCTAACTATTTTGGAACCAAAGTCCTTGTGATAAAAATACAACACTTCAAGACAGTCATGGCCTCTATGAACCTCAGTAAGGGAAAGAGAGATGGCATGATGTGTAAATTATTTGTTTCCATCATTTGTGAAGGTGCATAGAAGTGGTTCAACAACTTGGTGAGTATTTATACACTTAAAAAACAATCCTACACCACACAAATAAACTAATCTAAAAATTATAATAATCATATACCTCCTTCTTTTACATCATTCTAACAATATTTTAAGTTACCAAGTTTATGATCCAATAGTATCCCGAGTTGTATCAATACGAATACCTATCGCATTTGAAAGATGTTATTTTTAAAATTGTCGAGTATGTTTGAGAAATGTTATGAACAAACAAATTATGTATATACATTCTAATTATAATCACATTAAAATAACTTTTGAAAATGGAACTTGTTCACCTTTTAAGAAATTCTTCAAACGTAATAAACAATAATTAGCTAGAGTAATTGCAAATAAATGTATAAATTTACGTGTAAATAATCTATGTCGAGTAGGTTGGAATCTTGGGAAAACAAAAGAGAAAAAAAGAGAGAATATCTTATATTTATAACAGAATAAAGGAAGAATTAGTACAGCTGTTTATCTATGTTTCGACTTAGACTTAAGGATTCACATGCAGCATATTGCAATAATAATTAACTATTCTCGACCGAAAAAAAAACAAAAACTTTACAACGTTAAGGTGACAGGTTCAAGGTTTGGTTAAAAGACAAAAGGAAAACAATATTTTTTTGTTTCAAATTAAGGACATGTAAGCGTAAATGCATATATATAAAGTTGTACATTACTTATTTACACGCTCTATAATGTTTGGACATCTTTAGTCTAAATTCTAAAAACGCGTAAAACTGATTTTCTAATAATGTTTGATAGGATATTTCAATTAAGACTAAAGAGTACTTCTTCAATGACATAAATTTATGATAAATACAGATGAGAGGCCTTACGCAACAAGCTCTATAATTATCTTATGAGAGTACGTAGGTTCTTAAAACACCAATTTTTTTTTCTTTTGTTCTTTCCACATTATATTTAATATAAATTCAATAAATTGGCAAAATACTTTTATATCTTTAATACATTCCTTTATTGTCAATTAAATTGCTTTTAAAGAAATCTTTTATTAATTTTAAAAATTTACATTAAATGAGATATGAAGCCAACAAAAAATGATGCCACAATGACTACACACTTATGTTATTATATAAATGAACTTATACATGTATTGTTTAATGTATAATAGCTTTTATGTCTCTAAAGCTCTGTTGAACTGTATGCAGTTTTAGTTCCATTTTATGTAACCATCAATATTTGTTTTTTTTAAATAAATAATATTTTAATTATTATAATTTTTTTTAATATTTAATTTACTTTTTATAATAAAATCTATGTTATTATATATTAATAAAAATTCATATTTATTTAATTAAATTTAATATATATTAAATTGAATATATCTGAAGTAAGGAGAGAGAGAGAGAGAGAGAGAGAAGTTCAATAGTTTTTTGGCCTCCATGTAGTATACAGTTCACTCGCGAAAGCAATACCTCAAAAAGGACCACTCTAGCCCCAACTCCTCACTGCTACTTCTCTACGATTTCAAACTTAGCTTTCCCGAAACAGGGACTAGACCATCAGTCCATTAACCTAGCTAGTGTTCTCTTATCTTCAGGGAACACAACCCGAAGTCTCCCTCTCTAAGATTCCTTTTGAAAGCAATTTAATTTCATAAATTGTTTAGTCTTTAAAGTGTTTTGATCTATTTATAACCACGTTCGAGGAAAAGAAAATGTGTTTCCAAGAGTACCTTACTTTCGAGCTCAAAAAACGTCTTGTACTTTGAGGCAGGTATCTTATTGGTATAGTAATTATTGTTTCGATCCTAATTCTTATTGCATAATTTTTTTAGGAATACTAAAAAAATACTACTATTATTTTAAAAAATATCCATTTTAGTTATAAATGATTTTTAAGCGTAAAATAATCAACTACAATCTACTCATTTTATTTTATTTTCTCTATCATCTATTTTAACAGAGATTAAAGTACTAATTAAGTGGATGTTCTTAAATATTCTCAATATATTTTATAAAGAATTATCAGTCCTATAAGTAAGATAAAAACAAAGAGAATAAAAAAAATCATAAAAATACAATACAAAGAGAACTAAGGTAAAGACAAAGAATATGAAAAAGATATAATAATAATTAAAGTTTTAAAAGATTAAAATATCTTTAATTTTTTTTTTTACCAAATAGGTAGTTTCAGCATAAATTTGATTTAATTTAAAATACTATTTGAGAAATTAGATGGGTACTAATAAGTTACCATTCTCGATTTCAATTCACAAGCTTTGAAAATTATTCAATAATCTCTACTCTATCATTTAATCTATCATTTTTTATGATTTTTGTAGGATAAATTTCACATCTTAACAATATAATAACTTATAATCTTATTCATTGGGCAAGTATTCGTTATCTTGCGGAAGTAAAGTGGAATTTATACATACATTAATTAAATAATATCGGGTGAAATTATCCAACAAAATGTAAAGTGGATAATATTGACGACGTGTCTAGTCATAACTAGAAATAGAATCTCAAGTTTAAGAAAGAGACAAATGACGTATCATCTGAATTACATGCTAATGGGCCTGAGGACACCTTTACAATTTCCACCACAGTTATGCTACAATCGAGCAGACCTTTTCTGATTGGCTAATCAGCTAATTATACTGTGGTTGTGATCACAATTAGTTTCGTTGCGTGCATTCTGAATGCTCGGTGATACTACATACGGAGAGTACTGTAATCTCATCATTATTTTTATATTAATTTAATATTTTTATTATGGGATACTACAGTAAAAAAATATAGGATGAAATTTTCAATTTAAATTTAAATTTTATTTTTATTAATTTTATAATTATTGTGTTTTTTTAAACATCGTTGTTATGTTTAAACAATGAATGCAATTGATATATCAAAAATAATTAAAAAAATGTAAAAAGAATTAAAATAAAATAAAAGAAAATACAATTTGTTGTTGTTGTTGACGTTTATTTCTAGAGAGTCAATAATATGTTTGTAACCCGGAACAAATGTGAGAATTAGATAAGTAATTAAAAAGTATTAAAATTATAATTATTTAATATATTTTAATTGATTAAATAGATTTATATTTGTATAATTTTATTATATTTATATATAAATTTTCTTTTTTAGAATCACAGATATTTTTATTATTTTTCAAGTATTTTTGTTTCAAAATTACTTAAAAATATGAAGAAAATTACTAAAAACAATACATCACAAATATATTGAGAAAAGAAACGAAGAAAAGTCAAAATGATGGAAAAAATAGGTCAAAACGGTCAAAAATGTCAACAAGGTCAAAATCCCCCGCGCGGAGCACATGCCCAGCCAGCACGCGTTCGGCACACGGTTGGACCGTCTCGCGCACGTGCCAACATACTCCTCGCCTTGTCCCCCACGTACTCGCAATCACTAAACGCCCATCTACCATGCCAACTATTTGTTTGCCAAAACTTTTACACCCCATACACATGCCAACCTATCCAAACGCATTCAAATTCAAATTTTGAAATATGTTTTCACCTTTTTTGGCATTTTTCTCACCTATAAAAGAACTTTTTTCCCTATTATAAAACATACAATTTTCTAAGATCTTTCTCTCTTTAGAAAGTTTTCTTTTTTTAGTTTTAAATTTCTTCCCTTTTTGAGAAGAATTAACTATGTTTTTATAGATTTTTAATTTTTGATTCAATAAGTGGATATGCAAATCTGTTTGGAGGTTTTCCAGCAACAAAATTAGGATCAAACTGTTGTAAAGATTTTTTTAAGATATAATTTTAATAGATTCTTTATGTTTTATTCTTATATGTTATATTTAATTTGTGTGTGATTAAATTTAACATGACTAGCTATTTGTAAATATGATATAATAATAATGTTGTTATGCTTGCGAAATATTAAATAGGTAAAACATCTCTATAAAATAAATTGATTTTTTATTAAAGAATTTATAATAAGGATGTTAGAGAGATATATATTATTTTTCATTACAAACTTAAATCTAAAAATTAGATTTTAATGTTTAATTATTCGGTCTAATTTAGAGTACTGCTCTTTTATTTGTTAGTATAATTGTCCGGTAGTTAGAGTGAAATTTTATTTCAAAAGCTTTTTTATAAAAACTATTATTCGAAAATGTATTGACAACATATTTTCAGTAATGATTTTAAAACTCGAAAGTCATTAGTAGTTGGATAATTAAATTATTAGGTTTAATTTAGACATCTTAAATAAAGTCTAATTAACTAACTCCACTTGAATGTGTGATTAGATGGTTTGTTATTTTCTTATAAATAAAACTAAAATTTAATACTTAATTAATTAATAGGTCATGTCCAAGGATATTAGTTAATTAATATTAAACAAAATAATTTGGGCCCTACCTAAGGAACACTTTCATACAAAAAAGAAAAAATCAACAAATATCAATTTACATTTTTAATAATCTAAATAATATGAGCAAACATAATTAACTTAATGATTATATATTTAAATATTTCACTGTTATGAATGATAAAATTTTGTATTAATGTTTATTGAATCTATATCTATGTTTATTTTTTTGTTATTAGATTAGGAAACAAAAATCAAAATATTATAACGTGATATTTAGAATTTAATTTAATTTTTAAAAGTTTGAATATAAATTAAAAATCACATATATTTCATCCTCAGATCGACCTTGGGAGTAAACTTATCATTTGCTATAATATGATTCGTGCACTTGTGAGAGTTTTATAAATTATAAAACCAATGGATTTCCGCAAGACTAGTATTTGTAATGTCGGTCTTGTGTTCATAAAGTTTTTGGCACCGTTGCGAGAAAAAGAATAGAATTTTTAAATTATTTATCAAAATTTGGAAAACTTTTTTGTGTTGTAAATAATTGTGATGTTTCTTTATTTATTTTGAGTTAAAAAAATATTTAAAAAAATTGTAATTGTTTATGAAAGGTAAATAAAAATTAATTTAGGATTTAAAATTAAAAAAAAACTATTACTGTTCTTGAATAGTAAAACAAAAAATTAAATATAAATTTTAAATTTAAGATTTAAAATTAAAAAAATAAACTATTACTATTCTTGAATAGTAAAACAAAAAAAATTAAATTAAAAAAACTAATTAATTCATATTTTCACTAATTTATTTTATTAACTTAATTAACTTAGATTTTAACTTAACTTATTAATTTAAATTTTAATTTAACTTAATTAACTTAGATTATTATTAACTTCATTTATTAACTTAATTAACTTAGATTTTAACTTAACTTAATTAACTTAGATTATTACTATCTTAATTTATTAACTTAATTAACTTAGATTTCAATAGCATAAAAAGTAAATATTTAAGGGAGTTCTATCTAAGAAACTAGTTCTTGGAGGCTTTTATACCACTAGTTTTTCTTAGGAACGTTGCTCTGTCTACGAGGATGGTTTTTAAGGAGGCCTTGCCCCACCATTTTTTTCTGAGAACACTCATGGTTAATACTGATTATTTTACTTAACTTAGATATTAAAATTAAAAAAAATTGTTGAAGCTATCTCAAAAATTTAAATATTGTTAATTACAATCTGTGATAAAAGAAGGTAGTTGTTTTGTTAAATCTAGGTACAATTGTGTTTTGATGCCTTCATTATTTGACTTGCACCTAGAAGTGGGTTATCTAACATCCAAAAATTATATCCCTAGTTTTAAGTAAATAAAATTTTGAAAATTAATAAGGCATGACTGAAAAAAGTATAGGTAGACAACTCAATCCTACATGTATGTTTGATTGACTCAATGATGTGGGGATATTAAGTTTACTTAAAATGAAATCCCCCAATTTTCATCTTGCTAAGACATTAAACTAAGCGCTTAATTGGAGGCAACCCATCATTTTAAGTAATTTTTTTTTATTTTTTTAATTTAATTGCATGTAAATAATTTTAAAATTTTTAAAACTAAAAATATTTGTTGAGATATTAAAAGTTCACAGTGATCTATCTGTGTGAACATTAATGATAAACATGATGGATGCACTTGCATTTCTCCATCACTATTTGTACATTCTCAGGAAATAATTAGTAACTTTTCTTCTCTTTTCTCTTTATCTTTAATTTACAATTTTTATAATGAGGATAATGTAAGCTCTAGGTTAGTGGTAGTGAAAAGTTACCATGCTTAATTTCAAATAATTTAATAATTTTAAAATTTTTATGTTCACAATTTTCATTTGTTATGTTTAATTTTATTTTCTTTGTGTGGTTTAGTAATTTTTAGAATTTTAGGATTAATTAAAAAAATTCTTTTAAAAATTTATCACTTATTTAATTCAAATTTAAATAAATACTTAAGTCTTTTGCATTGTTAATTTAATTTTTGAAAATATATCATGGAGTATATGATAATTAGTTAGTTTTTGTCATGACTAGTATTTCTTAATAAGGTGTGGAAATTACATTAAACCCAAAATTAGTGTTTAGGAATCATATAGTCGAGATTACCTTTGTGAGATATAATTTGAGCCTAATTTTTTTTATTCTAAGTGAAATATATTTTTTCTACTCTAAACACATTTCTTATTTCTTCAAATTATTAGATGATCTCTATAGGACTTAGCATTGAATGTTTGGATTTTTACATCATAATGAAGTCTTATATAATTATTTTTCATTTGCTTAGATTAAATGATTTAAGTAGAAATTGATAGTATATGTTTTTCTTCATTCATGCATGACTTCTATTAAAAAAGAAATATATATAGGGTTACTTATAAAAAGACAAACAGAAAAGCCAAATATTAACCATTTACCTTATCATATAAAAAATGTGCAATTTGTACATGAGTCATCTCTATAAAAAAATGGATTCTCTTATAAAAAAATATAAGAGAAAGAAAAAAATAGAAAGAAAGAGAAAAAAATGAATAGTATAATCTATATACTATGACCCAAAAGCCTAAACAGTTGTGAAAAATGGTTTAATGCAAAAGAAAAAATAGGAAGTAATTCTCTAAGAAGTCATTGCATTTTCCTACATTTTCTAAAAGGCATATTACTTGATACTTTTATCTGATGAATTTCATTGATGAATGAAAGTAATGTATAATATTTTATAAATCCTTACATTTGATTCCTTTCATGAGATCAATGCTAAAATAACACTTTGATCATTTCTTCTTTATACATATGCAAACATATTAGTTCATTTCTATACATCAATTCTTTCGCATATAAAGTAGTATGAGTGTTTGAATGCTTAGGATTCAGTGTTTTTGAGAGTATTGTATTGTGAGAAATAGAGTCGAAGCGAATTCAGATTCCTGATACTAAGTTTGGATGAAATTAAATTGATACATTTTTTATATAAAATATGAAAATGATTTTCAACTAATTATTATAATAAATCATGAATGTTTAAGAAGTTGAAATAATCTATGCTTAAGATTTTAATTATGAAATTTAAAAGAGATTATAAGCATGATATATTTTTGTATATCATTTTAGTTTTTTATTTTTTATTTTTTTAGTTAACTTCTTATTTTATTTGTTTTATTTCGTTTTCATTTTTTGTTAATGTTTGTGGGTATCGTTACTGAAAACTCTCATGAGACTTAAACTCGTCCACTTAGGCAACCTAGGGGTTTAAATATTTGTTTCATACGCTAAATACAACCATATCAATCCACAAATGTGATTTAGGATAGTTTAAATTTTTGTTTTTATTTTTGTTTTTATCACTTCTTTTGCTAAAGGACTAGTAAGAAGCTGGTTGGCGGTTGTGATGAGTGCTTAAAAGTACTAAAATTACCATGATTTAATATACTTTCCTTGATTAAATAGATTTATGTTGGTATGATTTTATCATATTTTTATATAAATTTGTCTTTTTGAAATCAAGGGTTTTTTTATTGTTTTTTAGGTATTTTTGTTCCAAAATAAATTAAAGACATGAAGAAAAATACTAGAGGTAATACATCATAAATATATTAAGAAAAGAAATAAGAAAAAGTCAAAAGATGGGAAACAATTTGGACAAAATGGGTTAAAATGGTCAAATATGTCAAAAAGGTCGAAATCCCGCGAGGAGCAACCCACAAAACATACTGGTACACACTCGCACATGGTCAACACACGCCTGCACATACCATCACACGCCCACACCGTGTTGCGTGCATGCCAACACACTCCTCTGTCGTGCCAACCACCCGTCTGTGGAAACATGTGGAAATTCAAATTTGGAAATATTTTAACCCCTTTTTTTGGCCTTTTTTTCACCTATAAAATGGCCCTCTTCCCTATTGTAAAACATACAATTTTATGAGCTCTTTCTCTCTCTAGCTTTTTTTCTCTAGAAAGTTTAGTTTTTTTAGTTTTTAGTTATAATGTTCTTCTTTTTTTGAGAAGAAATAGCTATGTTTTTATAGATTTTTTGTTTTTGATTCAATAAATAGAGATGTAAATCCGTTTAGAGGTTTTCCAGTAACAAAATTAGCATCAAATTATTGTAAAGATTCTTTTAAAGTATAATTTTAATGGATTCTTTACAGTTATTTTTTTTATGTTTTATTCTTATATGTTATATTTAATTTTTCCGTGATTAAATATAACATGATTGCCTATTTGTAAATATGATATAATAATAATATTGTTATGTTTACGAAATATTAAATAGATAAAACATCTCTATAAAATAAATTGATTTTGTTTTTATTTAAGATTTTATATTAAAGATATTAGAAAGAAATATATTATTTTTTATTACAAACTTAAATCTGAAAATTAGATTTTAAGGTTTAATTATTTAGTTTAATTTAGAGTCATGCTTTTTTATTTGTTGGTACGATCACCCTATAGTTAGAGTGAAGCTCTATTTTAAATTTTTTTATAAGAACTATTATTCGAAAATGTATTGATGACATATTTTCAATAATGGTTATAAAATTGGAAAGTTAGTACTTAGATAATTAAATTCTTAGGTTTAATTTGGGCAACTTAAATAAAGTCTAATTAACTGACTCCTCCTAAAGCTATGATTAAATGGTTTTCTATTTTCTTATAAATAAAGTTGAAATTTAATACTTAATTAATTAATACGCTCCGCCTAAGGACACTTTCATACCAAAAAGAAAAAATAAAATAAAAACAATTTATATTTTTAATAACCTAAATAATATGAGTAAGCATAATTAACTTAATGATTATATCCTTAAATAATCCACTATTATGAATGATAAATTTTTTTATTATTGTTTATTGAATCTATATCTATGTTTATTTTTTTGTTATTAGATTAGGAAACAAAAATCATAATTTGGGACATGATGTTTAGGACTTAATTTTGTTTTTAAAAGTTTGAATAATAAATTAAAAACCACATATATTCCTTCCTTAGATCGACCTTAGGAGTATACTTATCATTTTCTATAAAATGATTTGTACACTTACAAGAGTTTTACAAATTATAAAACGAAAGGATTTCCACAAGATCGGTATTTGTAATGCTGGTCTTGCGCTCATCAGAACCCAATGGAAGATCACAATAAGGCGTAATGGTTTCAATTAAACTCTAACGTTCAAATCAGGTATGTGATCAAAGGAGAGAGAAAATAGAGAGAATGAGAGTGCACAAAGTGATTCGTAGGCAATTTGTCTCTAAGTAGTGCTCTAGGACTCATGTATCATAAATACCTATTTTGGGGCTTGATTTATCTATCTATAGTGATTTGTATAAGCCATTTTATTAGAGCTTGACGGTTATCTTAATCATATCTTAGCTATGATTGCTAATTGTCTATGATATAATTATATAAGAAGTGGGATTTCCACTTGTTTATCAAATTAGGAGCAGAGAAAAGTTAATAATATTTTAGAACTCGTAAAGGATTATGTACTAATTCTTCTCAATTGATCTTCTCCTATGGAAGGTAGGTTCAATGCTATTCTTATTAAGTAAACAATGTTGTGGAGCATGCTATGGCTTGGGAAGCTTTTGGGCTCGATCCATAGGCATTTGGGAGTTGCTCTCGTGGATTTTTACAAGTCTTTAAGAGCATGGAGACCATTATATAGGTTCTAGAAGATTCTTATGGTGTACTAGAGTTGTATCTTATGAGAATCTAGTCTTGGGAAGCTACAAGAAATTCCTCCAAGTTTTAAAGAAACTAAACAATTTTACAAAGAATGAAGAGAGATAGAGATAGAGAGAGATAAAGGCTTCAATGAATGATATTTGTATTCAATATTTTGGAAAGAACAATAACAAATGAAAACTACTTAGGAAGAGAAACATTATAACCTGAAAATTTCCTAGTCTTCACATAAGTAGTAGTTAGCTTGTTGTTAATTACAACAGACCAATGTTATAGTCACCTATACCATGCGTGAAGGTAGGTCATAAACCTATACAACCATTTTTTATGCTATCGTGTGACTTTTATAACAAAATTCACAACCATTTGCAGCAAGCACATAAAATCATAGGCTACATTACATGAAATCATAAACCTTGTCATTACACTACATAAAATCATAGACATACTACATAAAACTATAGACATGCTATCACTACACTTACATAAAATCAAAGACATACTATTACATCATTTAGTGTGTGACCTATAATCACCTACTATTGTTATGTACTCGATAGACAAATTTTTTAACAAGCAAGACATAAAATCATAGATTTTTTGTCACTTTGTGTAGTGGGTATGAAAGAGTATAGATGATCATTCATCAAACAATTCAAACTCCTTTTCAACCTTTATGTCAATATCCTCTCTCAACCTTAGTGTCATGCCAATGACACTGAGTTTTCCTCTTAAATCAATGAACTGTGCAGTGGGAAGAGATTTTGAAAGAATATCATCTTTTTTATCAAAAGAGAACGAATTGGACACTAAGTTGGTCAGCCAACACTCTTTCCTAACATAGTGACAATCAAGGTCAATATGTTTGGTTTTAGAATGTAAGATTGGATTAGAGGTGAGAGCTATTAAACTTGTATTATCGTACCAAAGTATAAGAGTATCAAGTATGTCATTTGTATTTCACTTAAGATTGAAATAACCTATGTGATTTCAACTGCTATGGAAGTAAGGCTTTCCCTGTGGCTTCCTTCCTTTCTTTGCGTAGAAAATTAAGTTTCATGCTCATGCCACTTAATTTGAGGGGGGTGTTAGGAGTGTTGATAGCAATGATAAAGTAGATGATAGGCAACATGTGTTATATGTTTTGCCTGATGATGCACAAGAAATAAGCGCATGTGCTGTGCATATTGCACCCAAGGATGACAATGGAATGTGCATAGATGCTCCACACAAAGCCATTGAGATGCATGTAGATGATGCATACAAAGTCACTGGATGCGTGTAGATGCTACACAATATGACATTGGAATACGTGTAGATGGTACTCACGATGACACTGGGATGTGCGTAGATGATGCACACCTTGCACCTAAAAATGCCACAGATACACATGCATATGATAGGCTCACTACGCATGTAACAAACATAGGCAGTGCAGATGGAAAGTGCATATATATAGATATTTTAAAAAAATCTGCATGTGTACCATAACTATGGTGGTCAATAATGTAACCAATCTTTTTCAAAAGATTGTTATAAAGTTTGTTACACCAAAAAATAAGCATTTGAGTGATGTAAACAAGTGTAATGTATCTTATTGTGCCTAAATTGCAACATCCTTTCTCTATAAATAAATAGGATGTGTAACATTACAGGCAAAACAGATTTTACATATTTAATGTATGTATGTGAGTTACAAATTGTTTCAAAAGTTTAACTTGTTACGAAATTGGTAAAAATATCTTTTATTGTTTGAGACGTCCTATCTTTATTTGTAAACTCTAAATAGATAGTAAACCCATTGATTTAAATTAAACATGGAGGGATTGTAGTATACTAGTTAGTGTAATTCAAACAATTGATTTGAATAGAAGAGAAAAATGTCTTATCCCACAAGGTTAGTGGTGGCAGGACTCAGATTTAGAAGGGCACCAATCAATGATAAAAGAAAAAAATGGCACGTTTCCGTACAAGAGTAAATTCAAGACATAAAAGTTTGAAAATGATTTTCATTATTAAAAGATCTTCAAAATGTAGGCTTTTTGATAAAATTAAGGCTTGTATGCTTAAGATGACCCAGTATTAATTAAAAATTATATTTGATCCATTTTACTTGTCTTTAATTTTTATGAAATATGGCAATAATATTGGTTTACACCAAGTTATAGTTAACTAATAAGTTGGATATCCAATTCTTATTACAGTAATTGTAAAGGGTCTAACTCTATATATTTCCCAAAAATTATAATGTGTTCTCATTTAAAGTAAAGACTTACAAAGAAATATAATTCGGATTTAAAACTGAAGGCACTACTTGCTAATAACTATAATTTTTATTTTATTTTATAAATTATAAAATATTATATTATAATAACTAGTAATGATACAATTTTCAAATTGGAACTCTTTCCTATATGAAAAGACATGCACTTGAAACATTTTAAGCAACTTTGGACCAATTTTCTATGTGTTTTTATTTTCGGTTGAAATTATCTCAACATAAAATTTAAAAGATCAATGTCAATAAATACATGATGGTGTCATCTACAAAACGATAAAGAACAAATGCATTACATATACATATTATGCATATGTATTAATAGAGATTACAAGGCACAGAAACTCTATAAAGATATAAAGCTAGCTAAGACCTATGGCAATATAATGTTGTTGGGATTTTGAAATGTTAAATGATATATTGGCTCATCGCGGTTCACATACAGGGAACTTTCTCATGACAGCATTGATCCTTATAATTGTTTAAGTAACACGTACATACTACGGCCAAAAGCATATGTTCGATGGACAAAACATACCATAAAAAACATATGAGAGAGAGAGGGAGAGAGAGAGAGAGAGCAATAGCCTTTTTCTAAAAGAAATTGTTTTCCCATAAGGCTTTCTAATGCTGCATATGGGATCTCAAAACTTTAAGCATTTATAAGGTAATTTACTTTCATAACCCTTCTTCTTTTATTTGAAAAAAAAAATTGTTTATAGAACACTTTGTTAGAGAAAATGAAAGATTATAATAGAGTTTATAAAAAACAAGTGTCTCACTTATTTGATTAACTTTTTAGGATTAAAAATTCATGATGCTTTTATATTTTTACATATATCAGAACTTAACTTGATGAATTATGAAAAATTTCATGATTGTTATACAGTTTGACCCTTTTTTATAAAATATGAGGTCCACATTATTGGATATAAAATAAACAAAGGGGGTTTATGGGAATATGAAGTATAATTAAACTTTTTAGAGAAGATGATGCAGATCATATCGTGTTATGTTTTTTTGTTTTCTATGCTTAAATTTAAGTTATTGAATTTAATTTTTTTATAGGAGTTCCCTTTTCTAACCTAAATTATAGGATTTGAAAAGAAAAAAAAAGTAGCTTTTAAAACTTATTTTCTATTTTCATATTTCAAAACCTTTACAAACAATTTCACACTCGACTTGGAGCTCAATTATAAATCGTGACTCTTGCTACCTCTATTGTGTCCCAGTTCTCCAAAACAAAATTAAAATTAACATTATATAATAAAAAGCGAGTAACAAAACACAATTTCTCATATATGTCTTCATTTTTTCAGGAAAAAAAAGTTCAAAAGCAAAGGAGAGTATATTTTTTTCAAAGAATCAATTAAAAAATACAAAATTAGTTATAAAAGTACGAAAATAAATTAAAAAAACCAGCACTTAAATGTCTGAAAATGTTATGAATTTCTCTCGTCAGTGATTTTCCCTTGGTTGAGATACTATATATTATACACAACTTTTTTTTTTTCAAGAACTGATTAACCAAAAAATGTATCATAAATTGCCACCTAATTGTTGAAAAGTAGAATAAATTTGATGCATAATGTTACTTATTAAACATAAATTTTCGATATATGCTATGAGCATATATTTATTGTCCATCTGTAACAAGTGTGTACATGTGCAAGTATGAGCATGTAACCTTCTTCTTTTTTTAACATTCTTGCATAAACTTTATAAAGATTTTAGTGTAATTAATAATGTAATTTCAGAATAATTTATCTTTAATGGAGACGGCTTTGCATAATTCTGGTTCCATCATGACACCCAATATCCCAAAAAAAAAAAGAGAGAGAGAGAGAGAGAACTTAGATTTTTTAAGAAACGTAAGAGGCTCAAAAATATACATTGTTCTATATACATGAAACAATTCGTTTTCCTACAAAATAATGTTGGGCATCAGATGTTTCCTAAAGAGAACTAGTGGAGCTGGCATTAATCAGTTGCAGAGCTACCCAGATATCAACATTTGGAAATTGTTACAAAGAAAAGGATAGTATCTGCTAACTAAGAAAAGATTCTTTATATAGTATTGCATTTAAATATGTATCCACCCAAATAAAAAAATATATTAATATTAGAAGTTGATGGTAAACAATATTCATTAATGACTTTTAATAAGCGTTGGTTTTACACATATAATACTTTTAGTTTTGGTACTATAAATTTTATACACTAATATAAGCTATCCAAATTAAAAAAAGTTAATTTTAAAAAAATTTAAATCTCGTATTACTTATAAACATTAGGATAATATATTTTTTAATTAATGTGATTATTTTTATACATTAACATTCACATTCAAAGTAAGAAATAGGTTATTTGACAGAACATTTTATATTTTAAATATATTATTTTTATTATATAATTCTGATTTAATTTTAATCATGTCTTTCTTTCTTTTTGTAAAAACCATATATTTTTCTAGGTCTATTAGATTGTTTTCTTTTTCCATCCAAGGAACTAAATTTTAATATTTATATCGTTTTTTATAATATATAATTAACATGAGATATTCCATCGTAAATATTAACATATCTAGTAAAAATGTAAGACTAATACATCTTATAAATACTAGGTTAGTATAATTTCTAAATTAATCTGGCTCTTTTTATACACTAGAAGATATCAAAACCGACTCTCCTAAAGATCAAGTTAATGGAGAATTATACCATATTATTTTCCCCGATTAAAATGCTTTATTCTTTCTTCCTTGTAATCTCTTTTAATTAATTAATATATACAAACATGCAAAACAAAATGGTCCCCCCAATTTTTTCAATCTGTTTTACTCTTTGGCTTTTTTATGATGCTTTCCTTCTTAACACACTCTCACTGTGCTAGAGAGATATATATATATAGAGAGAGAGAGAGAGAGAGAGAGAGAGAGAGAGAATTGCATGTGAAAGGTCCCCTACTCTCTTATGTATGAATAACGGGGTCCCAATCTTAAAGGCTAAAGGCTATTAATGAGTGTGTATATGTTTGTATATATATATATATATAGAAATAATCACTAACTTATCTGTCTGCAAAAATGCATGGGTTTAAAGACTTGGGCGTGATAGTATTCAATTTGTATTTCTTTTGGGACCACTTATTAAATATTCTAATTTATTTGTTTTACCATTAATTTATCTCAATTAGCTTTTGGTCCCCTTTTTTTGTACTTTTAAATTTCATCTATTTAATAAATAAATTGATAATTCTGAGTTCAGCAGTTCAACCTCTATTTATAGCCACCACATGAACGTTTCTTCCACCATCTAAACCCTAGCAAATAGAAACAGAATAATTAAGGCGCTACTTTAAAACTCTTTTTTTCTTTTTCTTTTTCTCTCTTGAATAAATCGTGCACCAAAATCAGTTGAAGCTGCCAGCATGATCTTAACCTCTCTCGATCGTTTAATTAATTTCTGAGGGAAGATCAGATCATGTGGCAGTTTCACCTGTTGATGGTACCATGAGAAAACCCTAATTCCGATAGTAGCTTTAATTCTAGTCATATATGTATCCTTATGAATATCGCTGGGTTAATTGTATTTTTTTTAATCCCAAGAATACTTAATTTTTTCATCTTTTATATGGCCAAGGTTGTAATTGATTCCGGCTCATATAAATTTCTTGATTTTTTTTCTTTTTTCTTTTTATTTTATATAACAAGAATTTTGTCTCTCCGTGCAGTTTTGGGATGATTTCAAGATCCCCTCTTCAAGGTAATATTTTTTATTTTACAAAACTCAAACTAACACGGACTTAACTGGACTTGAACTAGACCTTCAACAGCTCGTTGGCCTCATGGAACTAATTTGGTGATTAAATTATGGAAAATATTTTGTGTTCTACTTACACTACTCAACACTATTTAGATTTCAAAATCTCACAATTCTTTCTCATTAAACTCACTTTATAATTTGAACGTAAATCTAAGTACGAAGCATCCTCACTTGTATTATAAAGCACTATACTCTCCAATTATGACCTTGCTCTCTTGTTTTTTAGCTAGCTAGTATTTTTCATGGAATTTGGATTGCTTTTGTGAGAGAGCCGATCATCTTGAAAGCAACCACCTTATCCGTTGTCTCATAGATTTTGAGGGTTTTAATTACATAAGTTTAAATTAATTAATGACATTATAATGCAGAAAATGTGAGCGTTATAGAAGATGTGATCTTAAACTCAATTGGTCTCCATTACAATGTACTTGTAAAGAGAGGGAGGGGCAGGCCAATTCACATAATTGTTTCTGGGAAAAACACTCCTGTACAGAGATATTGCAGAATGAACAATGGAATAGTGATTTTCTCATATTAAAGGAATAATTGATTTTCCCTGAAAAAGGCATCTGAATATTAATTGATGATATATGTGTGATAAGGCTAACTGTACTCTCTTATCTTACAACAGTACTTGTTTATTGTGGTTCCAGTACACTACTGTCTCTGTGACGTATATTTTCTCCGTACTGCATGTCTTTTGCACAAGAGATATATAACATATAACTAACGAATTAACTTTATCCTTTTATTTTTATTTAACATTATTATAAATAAATAAATTCTACTTTTTTGTTCAAACGGTATTCTCAATAATACCATGTTAAATCGTTGCATTTTTCTTGACTCATAGCTTTTGTTTCACCTTAGCCCTAGTACATTACTACACCCATCTCATAAAGGTGCAATACGTTACATATAAAACAGCTTTTTCCTCTTGAAGGCAAGTGGGTTTGGGAAGCCAAGAAAAACCCACCACTTAAGCCAATAGACCAGTTCATAGTTATGTCAAATATAGGATATGACTCGAATCTCTGTTAAACACATACATAACATAGCAAAATACTACATAATACTGATGCCAAATACTTATTTTTTAATTATCATCACAAAGAAAATATACAACCAACATGTGCCATTAAGTTATAACAATGCTAGCTCCTCAAAAGTGCCTCCTATATATGTTTACTTTGTATACAATTGTGAGGCCGATCTCTGTGTAAGTCTATTAATGAATAGAGAATGCAGTAACATTCCTACTTTGAAGCTAAGTCTATGCCAACATTGCCAATTAGCTGTAGCTCAACAGCACAAAGGGTATGCCAACACTAAGCGCTTTGCTTCCTACTTTTCCTTCTATTTCTTTCTCTCTTCCCACTAATTAAGAGTATGTTTGCTTGTACAAGTTTTTTTCTTGTTCCGTGATGAAATGTTTTGTGTTGTTGTCCAAAGTGCTTTTACATCATATCAGAACAAACAAACCCTAGTCATCCAACTTTCTTACTCTTTATGTTAGTTATTTGATTTTGGACCCTCTCGGCCCCTCTTTAGTATAATATTTCTCTCTCTTGGCAAAGATTCTATGTAGTTTTCAAATATCCCTATAGTACCCTAATGATCGTAAAGGTCACTTAGTGTGCTTCTCCCGAACTATTTCCATGGTTTTTCATTTGTCAATATCTATCATCCATCCTTGTGATTCTAGTCTTTCTTTAGTTTTACCTTTTGTAACATTGATAATCTTATCAAGAAGGGCTTTGGTAGCGGCATTAACAATCATTTTAAGAAAAACAATTAATAAAAATCAGAAAACATTATTAAATAAATGGGTTTCATATTTTGGTGGTATACTTATTAAATAAAAGTTACATATTTAAACCTATATTATCAAACTAATATACTAGTACTCTACCCATTTTAACAAGTGGTACAATAATGATATAATTTTAGGAAAAAAACCTAATTTATAGACGAACAATTTATTTTTATGAAAATATTAACTATTTTATGTCTTCTCTCATACTTTTTTGTGCATTTCATTACATAACGAACCATATCTATCCTAGCAAACATGTTCACCTCCACCATCATCTACGTCCTACACGTGATATCGAATTATTCCTTTTTTGGACAATTAACATTCGCTATTTGATGCATCCCAAGTTGTATTTTTCACTGAATTTGTAGTTAAGTTACCACCAACTTATTTAAAGTATACATCTATGTCTCTGGATGCCACTACCACTAACTCATTCTCTCTCATCTCAATAGCCATTTCTTCCTTTACAACCACATTATATTTGATCAAAATGAAGGTGAAAGTGACTTTGATTAAACACAAGGTGTTTAAAAAAAGATAAGAGGGACAATATGAGTATTTGGTTTAATAAGGGTTCTACTAAAGTACTAAATGCTAAATAAACATATAAATGATTAAATTTAGAAAGACTAAATTACTTGTCAATTTTTGTGTACATAATTTAATTTTAGCAAAATATGTACCTTTTAGAAAATTTAGGTACTCTTAAGGTTACACTTAACACTTAAGTAGTGGTGGGAACCAAAGGTTAGTATTGGTACTAAAAAAAACCATACCCAATTTTGTTATTGTACACTATATGCTTGCCAACCACAATAAACCTACGAGATAATTTTCCTACAATCTCAAACACCCATTATGAGGGAAAAAAATTATTTTAAAAACATTCTATAGTATATGAGCTTCAATCCATTCTAAAATCAACATTTAATTTTCTCAATTGTTGTTATTTTTTATTGTGTATTTTTATCTTTTAATTTGTAATTTGATCGGAATCATATCAAATAAAATTTATTGGAAGTTTTAAACTATGGACATAAATCACCATGAGAGATGAATAGGTTCTTTTCAAATTTATGTACTACTAATACAAGTTGACATGCATGCTAAAGCACACAAAAATTAATTGTATATATTAATTGTCAAGTGCAAAGTTGCTTATCCTACAATTAGAATGATATTTCCCCATTGTACTTTACTAGTGACTTGACTCTCCTTCCTAGCAGTCTTCTTGGGTAGATTTTTGTACAAACTAACACTTCAGGCAAATTAATTCCATAGGGCACCAAATATATTCAAACCTTTCCTACAAAAGGGTTACCATAACAATGTTTGGGAAAGATGTGTCTTAGAATGGGTTCTATAACAACAACCTTATAAGCTAGTGACTTTAGTGGATATATCATATTATCAAAACCAAACTAGCAATCCTAAAAAAGAAAATTGAGCACAAATCTTGAAGCATTAATTCATAACTAAAATAAAGACTCAACTTTTGTTTTTAAAATAGAAGAGACATTAGTACAATACATAAATATGGTCTCAGTTTTTAACCTTGACCGTAGGTCTATAACCACGGTTATCAGAACCGAGACTTAAGTGAGAGAGGTCATAGATTGTTATTTATAGGCTCGGTCTATTGAGGCCATAAGATATGTCTATGGCCTCGGTCTTTCAATAACTGAGGCCATAGGATATGTCTATGGCCTCGATCTTTCAATAACTGAGGTCATAGGTTATGTCTATGACCTCTGTCCTTCAATAACCTAGGCCATATGTTATGTCTATGGCCTCGATCTTTCAATAATTGAGGCAGTCTGTGGCCTCAGACTTTCAATAACTGAGGCCATAGGGTATGTCTATGGCCTAAATTAAAATTAAAATATAATTATGAATTATAATATTAAAAGTCAATATAAATTATAATATTAAAAATAATATTATATTAATATTAAAAGTACAATTACATTTGAGAGTTTATTATACACTAAAACATAATAAAACCTTACTATTACAAGCTGACTTTTTACTACTACAAGCATTTATAAGTGTACTTCAAATTAACATAATCAAGTCCACAATGACTTCAACAGAAGTGTAAAGAAAAGGAAAATACCATAGCCGCTACTACGCTGGTGCTAGTGCGCTAGTGCTAGTGTACTAGGGTGTTGCGTTGGTGATGGTGTGTTGGTGCTAGTGTGTTGGGGTGTTGTGCTGGTGTTGGTGCATTGGTGTGCTGTGTTGGTGTTGGTACATTGGGATCGGTAACCACACCAGAAATAATAAACATTAATAGGAATGAGATGATGATGTCAAAAATAAAATATTAAATATTGTGTGCCTATTTAAGAGGAAATTTGGGAAAAATAACAATAGTATAAGTGATAGTAGGATTAACGTGAGCATCAGAAATATGACCAATAGAGTAAATCATAAGCATTGAAATTAGTCCCCAACATGCACAAACTCCTAGAAATGATATGTCCCCATATATCTTATTCACTACAGTTGACCAATTATCAAAACTAATTAAATTAAAACCCCTTGCAAGAATCAGCAACTCATATGCCAGCATCAATACCAACACCATCACCATCACCAAAAAATAGCTAAAAAACCATAATCCTAACTCTATTAATTCCATTTGTTCCTTGATCTTTTAATTTGACCACACCTTTTGAATTGTTGGGAACAAGTCCCATACAATAAAAAACCACCTACATATCAAATTACAGATTTATGAGCAAAAAAGACATTATTTTCAAGATCTTTCAAACAATATTTAATAGAATGATAAAAGAAAGAATCTTGTATATTACCTAAGTACTCAAGAATTTGCATCTGGTTACCAAACCTAAAGGGTTTGATACTTGCATACCTTGACAAAACAAATGTTAAAAAATTTAAAAAAACATTTGAAGCACTAGGACTAGGCCAAGCACTAGGCACCAGCATCAGCACCAGTACCAGGCCAAGCACCATCACCAGTACCAGGCCAAGCACCAGCACCAGCACCAGCACTAGCACCTAGACTAGGCATCAAGCACCAACACTAGCACCAGGAACTAGGCACCAAGCACTAAGTATAGGCCCAGGTTTAAGTCTAAACCCTCACGAGACTCAAACTCGTTCACTAGGGCAACCTAGGGGTTTAAAGGCTTGTTGCATAGGCTAAATGCAACCGTGTCAATTCACGGAAGTGATTTAGGATAGTATAATTTTTAGTTTTTATCGTTTCTCTTGCTAAGGGACTAGCAAGAAGCTGGTTGGGGGTTGTGATGAGTGATCAAAAAGCACTAAAATTACCATGATTTTATGCACATTAATTGATTATATATATATATATATATTTATATGATTTTATCTCATATATATATATAAATTTGTCTTTTCTGAATCACGGGTATTCTTATTGTTTTTCAGGTATTTTTGCTTAAAAATGTAACTTAAAGACTCAAAGAGGAATACTCGAGGCAATACATCACAAATATACTCATAAATAAATGAGAAATATTCAACAAAAATGGAAAAATTGGACAAAATGTGTCAAAAAGGAGGAAATCGCGCACGCAGCCGCCTAGCCATGCCGAGCAGCCGCCGTACTACACCCATTCGACGTGCGCCCACGCCCAGTCCCACGCTTGCCCGCACCCAGTCCCACGTGCGCCGCTGCCCATCTGCGCCCCAATCCGAACGCGCCACCTACCTGCTGACGTCATCTTCACCTACTATGTGTTTCCTCCATTTTTTATTCATTTTTCACCCACTTTTTATTCCTTTCCTCACCTATAAATACCCTCATTCTCTTCACTACATAACACACCTCAAAACACATCTTTTCTTCTATTTCTTTCTCTTATTTCTTAGTTTTTAATTATTTCTTAGTTTTTAGCTTTTCTTAGTTAGTTTCTCTTAGTTTTAGAGTTCTTCTCTTTTTGAGAAGGACTAATTATGTTTTTGTAATTTATTTGCTTTTTGATTCAATAAATGGGAGTGAAATTCTGTTTGGAGGTTTTCCAGCAACGGGAATAACAACAAAGTACTGTAAGGATTTTATTTTCTTACAGTTATTTTTTATGCTTTATTCTTACATGTTATATTTAATTTGTCTATGATTAAATTTAACTTTGCTGGATGTTTGTAAACATGATATAATAATAACGTTGTTATACTTGCGAAATATTAAATAGGTAAAAATCTCTAAAATGAATTGATTTTGTTTTTATTTAACATTTTATATTAAGACTGTTAGAGAGAAATATATTATTTTTCATTACGAACTTAAATCTGAAAATTAGATTTTAAGGTTTAGTTATCCGGTCTCATTTAGAGTAGTGCTATTTTATTTATTGGTACAATCGCCTGGTAGTTAGAGTGAAACTCTATTTCAAAAGTTGTTATAAGAATTATTATCTGAAAATATATTGACAACATGTTTTCAGTAGTGGTTTTAAAACTTTAAAGTTAGTACTCGGATAATTAAAATTTTAGGTTTAGATTGGACACCTTGAATAAAGTTTAAATTGTCTAACCCTACCAAAGGTGGCATTTAAATGGTTCATTTTCAATCTCTTAGAAAAAACGAATTAATTTAATTAACCAAATTATTTATCAACCCCATCCATAGGTGTTAATTGATTTGTTTAGTTAACAAACAATATCTTACCCCACCAAAGGTGGTATTCATATAAAAAAGAGAGAATCAATAAATATCAATTTATATCTTTAATAACCTAAATAATATGAGCAAGCATAATTAACTTAGTTATTATATCCATAAATACTCCACTATTATAAATGATAAAATTTGCATAAATGTTTATTGAATCTTTATCTATGTTTATTTTTATGTTATTAGATTAGAAACACAAAAACCAAACTATCGTGACAGGATGTTTAAGATTTAATTTCATTTTCAAAAGTTTGAATAATAAATTAAAAACCACATATATTCCTTCCTTAGATCGACCTTGGGATTATACTTATCATTTTCTACGAAATGATTCGTGCATTGGCGAGAGTTTTGTAAATATAAAACTAAAGTATTGGCAGGATCGGCGATGCCGGTTTTGCTCATCACTTGACAATGCTCACTTTTTATCTTGTTATCATTTGATAGGTATTTGAAGTTTTTAATGAAGCAAGAGTTTCAATAGGTAAATCAACTACAAGTTGCAAGTCATTGGTAGGAGAGGAAGCAAGACTAAGAGAGGGTAACAAAGGTTTAGGCAAAATAACCAATTCATTTCTAGTAGATATAATAGGTTCATAGGACATTACATTGGGATGAGTATTAGAGACATATGAACTAGGATTTTCAGGGATATGAAAAGAGGAAGAGGAAGATAAAGAAGATGGTAAGTCAGTTGGTGAAGGAGAAGCAATTGGTGGATTTGGTGGAACTATAATAATTGCCTTAGATTGAATTTTCATAGAAGGTTCAAATCATCATAAGCATGAACCTGAGAGCTATATGAATAATATTGCAATTCAGGTTCAAATCATCATAAGCATTAACCTAAGAGGACTTTAACTCCTAGAAAAGCACAATTTCTTCACAACAAAACTAAGACCACAATAAATGACCTAGCATGCATACTACAAAAATCGAACTCATGGTGGGTGTAAACACGATCACATATATAGTGTACCTAACTATGTGCATGTGTGAATTACTTATCATCACGAACCAACTTTGCATAGAGGAAGGAAAATACACTCAGTAAAATAAACATACTCATGTTTTGCACGTAAGAATGCCAACAAAGACTCAAAGAACTATAAAACTTACATATGCTTGCTATGCAGTTTTGTATGTATGCTTTTAGGAGAGCTATTTTCTTAATGAATAGATATCCCTTTAAAGTGCTTCGTGGTAAGTCTTCTTATGAGAAGATATGTAGTTTGGAAAGAACATGGATGTACTAGGCCCCCAATGCACACCGTGTGATACCTATCTTAGTAAGGTAGTGTATGACCTTTTTGATAAGTGCTTAAAAAGTACTCATATTTCATGATTTTGATTTGAATACTTGGAATGAATAGGTTTGATTATAGAATTTTATTTGATTAATATGAAAATCTATATTTTTTTGGAATTGAGGGTATGGTTTAATGTATTGAAGGTGTTTTTAGCTTCAAAAGAGATAAACAATGTCAACATATGTAGACATAACACTTGAAGCACTAAAACATCACCTTAAAAGATAAAAAGACTAAGGAATGTAAGCCTTAAATCAATAATAAACCAAAATGTAAGGGACATAACAAATATCAACACAAACTTGCATGCCATGGTGAAGGAATGAGGATGACGTGGTAGGAACCTCCCGGGAATTTCTATTGGGGAAGTTAAATTTTGCATGTTGCAATGAGATAATAAGTGTTTTAAGGTGTGGTTGCCTTGGGTTGCATGATGAGGCTATGTTTGAGCTGTGCCGTGGTAAGAAATAAAGCACATCACAATATGTGTATCAATTTTTTATTACAACCTCTTTAAATTGTTTTTGTTTATAAATAGTTTCATAATTTCATCAGGTCAAAAAGAAAGTAAATCAGCCCTATAATTTAGAATTGATTTAGAACCAGCTCCTATAGTTGTTCCACTATACATATACAAATATGGAGAGAAAACCTCCCAATTGGGAAGAATGATCCAAAGATTTGAATAAGGTAGTGACAACTTATTCAGAGATTTTGAATCACTTCTCATGAAGGGGTACTTTTAATTGATACATCTTTTATTTCTCTCTAGAGTCTAATGCCTTTTGTAGTTAGATTGACTTTTGTTGATTTAAATGTGATTGGATAATTTTATAATTTTATAATATAATAATTTATTTTTTGCTTCCAATGATTAGAAATTTTTTTTATGGTTAGAGTCAATGAAGGTTTTATTTATTTCTTGTTCATAACCTTAAAATATTTAAATATAAATTAAAGATAGACCAAATCTTGATTCATAATTAAAGAAACTATTTTAGAATTAGGCATTAGAAACATCATCTATACTTAGATGTGCATTTAATTTAATTTCCTTGATCAATTTCAAGCTCGACCAAGGAAGTCATTAATCAATTGAGATTAAATTAAATGGTTAAAAAATCTCTAATTATTAATTAACGATTGACCAAATCTTGATTTATAATTAAAGAATATATTAACATTAGGTTTACTAATTAATTAATTTAAACCCTCGTAAAGAAATTATTAACTAACTAAGGTGTTGATGCATATATTTCTCTCAGTTTGTCAATTAATCAATTTCAAATACGATCTAGAAATTCATTAACTAATTGAGAATTATTTGAACTCGCCATGAGTGTGGGGTCATATTCAAAAAGAATTTTTTTTGTAAATCCAACTTGTTATTTGAATCTTTTGGTTCGTTCATTCTATGAAGGGTTATGCTCGCCAAAATCCCATTTTAATCCATCATCATATTTTTTTGACTATTTACTTGCTATTATTTAATTTACCTATGATCTTTAGGTATGAATTTAATTTAGAATTTAAAGTCTGTTTCTAGCAATTGACAAATTGTTAGATGGCTTAGGATTTTTTTTCTAACTAATTTAGAAGATAATTCAATTTTTTAAATAACCTTCCATTTCCTTCAGAGATCGACCTGAGGGTAACTTATCATTAACTTGCTAGTGATTTGTGCACTTATGAAAAATTAAAATTTTTGTATTAAGTTTTTCATTTTATTTTTTGTTATTTTTCATAATTTTTTATTTTTGTTTTTATGATTTTGTGAATATTTGTCGTAACTTTCATAGATAATGCAAATTGATCTAAAGAACACATTGATCAACATGACGTAACTCACAAGTATATGAGCTGTGCAAATAATATAATGTACCTAAGTATGGATATCGATCCTATAGGAAGTTGTGTAACTCGTAACCAAGTATCAATATAATTATGACGATTACCATTTGGACAATAGAAAATTATAAAAAAATGAAAAAAAATAAATGACAACTAATTTTAAATCACAAGACTAAACAACTATGAAGATATATGAGAAAATGATTTAAGAATCTTTAATCTTCCAATTTCCTAACATGCGAATCACTAAAACTTCCCCCAATATAATCATCCATCAATTATATGATGAATTGAATCTAACCTAGCATGCACTCTTCTCTCAAGTACACTACACATTATATAGTAATTGACCTAATTGCACTTTTATGTCAATTTGATTGCATAATACTCATTAAGTTTATCAATTATAGATGACATGCATAATAATCATACATCTATGCCTAGACACTATGCATATTATTTAGTTAAGACAAAAAATTAAATTATTCTCTCAAATCTATTTAATTGCCCCTATAGATCAATTATTGGCCAAATAATCAATAGAATAAAAATAAGATTAAATAATATATTAAATTGAAATAACAATTGGGATAAAATATTAGATAATCACATGTAGAAAATTGGGTTCATAAGAACCTTATATTAATTAACTAGCTAGACATAATGATGTTTTCAAAGCTAAGATTTTTCATAAAGAAAGAAAATAAAATTGATAAAGAATGGAGAAGAATGAGATATACACTTAATCTCTTGATTTGCAGTGCTAGTATTGTCTTGAATCCTTCACAACGTTATGTGTATTAGGGCTTTGATTTTTAATTGTGTGTTGTTTATGACCTCCCTATGATGCTTTAAATAGGACGAAATTGATTCTCATTAGATTATGATTCACATTACTATGATTCAATGGCTGAGATTGAAATTTGTAATTTAGTTTAGTGTTGATGCATTTTAATTCTCAAAACACGATTGATCGAGCCTATTCTCGATCGATCGAGCTTATTTTTGATTGATTGAGTAATGACCTCTTGATCGATCCACTAATGTTTTGATCAATCTAGTTATAAAAATTCGATAAATCCAATTCTTGGTTGATCAATAGATCTTGTAATTCTACATTTGTCCTCATTTTTAACTAATTTTGAGATGTTTGATATCTCTTCACCTACCTTTCCACATTAAACATAGAATAATCCTTTTCATGGTACTTAAGCACAAACAAGGAAAATAAGTGGTCCAGATGTTGCAAAATAACTATACTTTTGTAGAGTTATCACACTCTCAAACTTAACTCTTTGCTTGCCCTTTATGAAAGTCAAGTCTATCTATCCAAAAGAGATAAAGGTAGTATATTCATAAATACATATCTATTAATACATGCATGTTGAGTAAATAATATCCCCATCCAAAGTTGTACAATTCCATAACAAGAAAGTTCACATATCCATCAATCAAAGTTCCATTAATACAAGGATATGCAAGGTTTTTTGATGAATTGATTTGTGTGTGTTGCAAATGATGTCAACCAATGCACTCATGATATAAACTTATATTAGCATTCCAATCAACAAAGTCTTAGAACAAGTTTCATAGGTCTGTTCTTCACACCTCTCTCCTCGAATGTAAATATGAACTTAGCTAAAAGATCAATATGGCTTTACACCTTAGCTCTTTTTTTATTCATCATGCAATATTTAACTTCAATTGAGCTTTTCATTCTTTTATTCCACATCTCTTCTTCATCTTGTTTTCTCTATTTTTTTAGCCTCACAACACCCCTAAACTTATTTTTAATTTTATTCTTTTTATAGGGGCAATTGTGCTGGTTTTGTTTTTTTACAGATGTGAATAATTAGAGTGCATTACATTTTACCTCATTTTATAGCACAGTACATGATTGCATTTTTCAAACAAGCTAAAGGTGTAAGGGTAAAGAAAATACTTATTAGTTAGGCTAAAAATGTGACTTAAAGATATGAATGTTCTTAGTAAGGCTCAAAAAAGGTTACTAAGGATATAAATATTAATGATGGTTAGCTTCAAAAGCATAATCAATCCAATAAAGGCCTAAATAATTTCTAAAGCCAAATACTATTTATGATTTTGTCTAAAAGGATGATCGAATAGGTTCTATAACATGGTAGACCTCATCCACTAGCATAACTTGCCCTAAATTTTCTCCCAATAAGAACATGTGCTTAAAAATCTAAATCAATTCAATCAAAACTGGCTAGTGTATCACATGATTAATGTCAATATCTTAGCGAGCATGTTAACCTACTCTATCATTGGGTACATATGTTTCATATAAAATATGCATGCATTTGGTTTCCATGTACTCATCAATATCTACCCAAATCATAATAAAAAAACATCCTAAAAATGAAAATATATAATAAACACCAAAGTAGAGAATGAAGTTTTGTCCCCCACACTAAAATTTCACATTGTTCTTAATGTGAACATATGAATACAAAAAAAAAATGAAAGGAAATAAAAGTCCCTTTGCCTTGGCACCCCACATCTATAGTTGAAATTGCTCAATCTTTATTGTGCCATTGCCCTCCATATTTATTCAACTGCATAATATAAAATATATAAGTAAGATAAAGTTGGGTTGCCTCCCGATTAGTGCCATGTTCAACGTCCTTGGCTAGACATTCATATAAAATCCTAAGGTGCATTCACCAAGTCATCATAACCTTTTCATTTGGTAATTGTTCTCCAAGATAGTGCTTTACTCTATGCCCATTAACCATGAACTCTTTGTTTCTATTTTTCAATTCAATTACTCCATGGTTTGTTACCTTAGTGATTGTGAATGGACCTAACCATTTACTCTTGAGTTTATCTAGAAAAAATTTGAGTCTAGAGTTATACAATAATATTTTATGTTATGGTTCAAAAGTTCAGTGGGCAATTTTCTTATCATGCCATCTCTTTGTCTTCTCTTTGTAAAGCACTCCACTATGGCTCATCTAGTTCATTTATTTGTAGCATTCTTTTGTCACTAGCTATATCTATGGACATGTTCAATTATTTTAATGCCCAATATGCTTTATGCTCCAATTCCACTAGTAGGTGACATGCCTTTCCATAGACTATCCTATATGTAGTGGTACAATTAGTGTTTTAAATGTAGTTTTGTATGCCCATAAAGCATCATCTAACTTAAAGGCCCAATCCTTTCTAGATATATTCACCATTTTTTTCAAAATTCTTTTCACCTTTCTATTGGACACTTCTGCTTGCCTACTTGTTTGGGGATGATTAGGGGTAGATACCTTATGCTTAATCCCATACTTTGACAATAAAGAATTGAAATATCTATTTCAAAAGTGACTATCTCCATCACTAATGATAACTCTAAGAGTTCTAAACTCAGTGAAATTTTTTTTCTTCAAAAATTTCATGAAAACTTTTGCATCACATTTGTTGCTAAATATGGTTTTACTCACTTTGACATGTAATCCATACTGACTAGTATGTATTTGTTACCAAAGGATGAGGGGAACAATCCTATAAAGTCAATGCTTTAAACATCAAACAATTCTACTTTAAGTATATTCTTCAAAGGCATCTCATCCCTTTTGGAAATATTACCTATCCTTTGGCATTTATCACATGCTTTTACATATAGATAGGCATCTAAAAACAGTATAGGTAAAAAATAACCAAATTGAAGTACCTCAGCCTCTATTTTGATGCTCCCAAAGTGGCCTTTATAGTTTGAGATATGTCAATGGTAAAGGATACTTTTAACTTTATCATATGGGTCAGACCTTCTCAAAGTACTGTCATTGCATGCTTTGTAGAGAGGAAAGGGTCATCCCAAAAATATTTTTTAACATAATGGAAGAACTTATTCTTTTGTTTCCATAAGAGATTAAGTGGAGGGATGTTGGTAACCAGGAAGTTTGCTAGGTCAAAATACCATGGGATGTTAATTTGAGTCACTGAGAGAATTTGCTAATCTAGGAAAGATTCCCCAATTTCCATGTTGTCATCTATATTAGCTTCCCTCTCCAGTTTAGATAAATGATCTTTCACCTAGTTCTTTATCACTCTTTTATCAAGAATTTTCAAGTCAAACTCTTATAGAAGGAGAACCATCTTTTCAATCTTAGTTTAGCATCCTTTTTCATGATGAGGTACTTTATTATATAGTAGTTCATATAGATAGTGACCTTGATCCCAACCAAATACAATCCAAATTTCTCAAAGGGACACACAATGGCTAGGAGTTTCTTCTCCATACTAGTGAAATTTATTTTAACATCATTGAGTATTTTGGTTGCATAATATATGACATGGGACATTTTTGTCTTTGTTACCCTAAAATGACCCCCATAGCAAAGTCATTTGCATCACATATTAAGTCAAAGGGCTTGCTCCAATCAAGTTCTACTATAACTGGTACTAACCTAATTTCTATTTAAGTGCTCAAAATGCCTTTAAAAATTTATCATCAAATTTGAAAGACACATATTTTTCCATAGATTACATAAGGGTTTGGAGACTTTGCAAAAATATTTGATGAATCCCCAGTAAAAGCCTGTATGTTCAAGAAGATTCCTAACTCCTCTTACACTAGTGAGTGGTGGTAGCTTCTCAATTATTTCTATCTTAGCTCTATCCACATCAATACCTTTAGATAAGACTTTGTGTTCCAAGATAATACCCTTTTGCACCATGAAGTGGAATTTCTCCAAATTTCAAACAAAATTGGTTTATTCACATTATTGTAACACTGGGGAAAGATAATTTAAACATTTACCAAATATGTTCTCAAAGATTAAGAAATCATCCATGAAGATCTGTAAATGCTTCTCCACCATATATGAGAAAATAGCCATCATATTGTGTTGAAATGTTACAGGTGTGTTGCATAACCCAAGTGGCGTTCTCCTCAAAGGAAAACTTCCATATGGACATGTGAAGGTGATCTTTTCTTTGTCTTCAATTGCCACGATGATCTCATTATAGTCGAAATATCCATTTAGAAGGAAAAATAAGGAATGTCTGGCTAATCCATCAAGCATTTGATTCATAAATGGGATAGGAAAATGGTCTTTCCTTATAGCTTTATTCACCTTGCAAAACTCTATACATACTCTTCATCTCATGACAGTTCTTGTGAGTATTTATTCATTTAAATCATCTGTCAAAATAGTAATTCCTTATTTTTTGTACATATTGAACTGGGCCTACCCATATACTATCAGATATTGGTTAAATGATATCCATGTCCAACCATTTAACAATTTATTTCTTCACCACCTCTTTCATAAGAGGGTTTAAATGGTGTTATGCATCTTGGACAGGCTTAGCTCCATGCTCTAACCAATTTTTATGCATACATATGAATGGTCTTATTCCTTTGATGTCAAAAATAGGCCAACCTATAGCTTTCTTAAATTTACTAAGCACCTTTAGTTGTGACTCTTCTTGCTCTACACTTAGACTAGTAGAGATTATGTTTGGAAGTGTCTTGTAATCACCCCAATCTACATAATAGAGATGGTTGGGTATGGGTTCGAGCTCTAACTTGGGTGGTTCCTCTATGGATAGTTTAATCCTAGACCCTATCTCAAGGAACTCCACAACCACATTAGATAAACACATGATAGGCCAAACCACCAAATAGTTTTCATAATCAACAACATCAACTCACATAACAGATTCCATAGTTTTGTCATTAAAATAAGTATAATTGTTTTCTAATGAATTTTTTTCATTGTTCATAGCATCATATGTAAAAGTTTTGAATGTGAGTGGTTCAACATATTTAGTTAAATTATCATCATGAATGTGTGTGCCTAAGTGATTGTTATGGTGTTCAACAACATATGTGTTTATAGAATTAATAAGCACATATTCTAAAGAATCACTAGCTCATTTGTTGTGAAGTGTATCATTGGCTAGTTCATGAGTAACATATATCTTCAAGAAATTACTAGCATTATTAGTATTAGGAAATTTAATTGGTTTAAAAACATTAAATGTTACCTGTTTATCCTATACTCCATTGTAAGCTTACCTTTTTATACATCAATGAGTGCTCTTTTTGTTTCAAAGAATGGACCACCAAGTATGATAGAAATCTCACAGTTCCTCTCCATGTCTAGTATAACGAAATCTACTGGAAATATGAAATTGTCCACTTTTACTAGCACATCTTCTACCATACCCCAAGTTGGCTTGCTTGACCTATCTACCATTTGAAATGTTAAAAAAGTCAGTTTGGCCTCACTAACCTCTAATCTCTTAAAAAATGATAGTAGTATTTGGTTAATGCTTTCACCTAAGTCACATAATGCCTTGCCAAAATGTGTATTCCCAATTGTGCAAGGGTTCTCAAAGTTACCCAGATCTTTAAGCTTTTGTGGTGGTTTTCTCTCAAGGATGACACTATAACCTTCAAGTCTCATGATCTCCAAGCCTTACTTTCTTAGATAAGATGTCTTCATGAATTTGGCATATGAAGGCATCTGTTGAAGTGCATCTACATATGATATATTTATGTGTAGCTTCTTGAAGACATCTATGAATTTTGAAAACTGATTGTCTAATTTTTGCTTTTTGGAGTCTTTGAGGTTGCCCTTTTCTTGTTGAATCACATATTTTTTAGTACTCTCTTTGTCCACTTTTTTCTCCACAACCTTTTTAGCCTCCTCATCTTCTTCTATGGTTTTACCACTCTGCAATGCTATTTCTTTACAATGCTCCTTACCTTCTACTTTTGGATTTATTTTTTTTAGTTCTTGGAAGGTTACCTTGAGGCCTTTGGCTTATGGTTTAGGCTAGTTTCCCCATTTGAATCTCTAAATTTTGAATAAAAGCCTCATGAGTGGACTCTATACGATCTACTTTTGTATTTATTGAATGATGAAGTCTTTCATAATTCCTATTGAAGTATTTTTGTTTTCTTCACTAAGTTGCTTCTTCTTTTAGGTTTGTGGTTGTTATAAACTTGATGGTGGGAAGGGTTGATTGTTGAACTTATTACAACCCTGATTGTTTTTATTGTTCCATAAGAAATTTAGATGGTTTTCTCTATCTTGGGTTGTATGTGTTTGAGTATGGGCTTCCTTGATCTTTTTGATTGTTGACTTAGTTTCTTGCTTTAGGAAGGTTTCCACATGCCTCAGTAGAATTAGGTCCATTACAATAATCACACACCACAAATAGGCCTTGTAACATATTTACCCTTACAATGCCACCATCTAACTTATTTGTTAACCCTAATAGCATAGCATTTGTTTGAGCATGCTACATCTATGACTCTAACCACTCTTATTAGGTTAAGCCTCTCCATAGGTCATTGGAAATTTTTAGATACTATCTCATCTAGTAGTGCAAAAGCTTCCTCTTTATTTTTACTCATTAAAGCTCCTCTAACTATGGCATCAATTATAGTCCTTGGCTGCCCATTAATCCATTATATAATGTTTACACTTGCATCCAATTAAGAAGACCATGGTGGCCATTTTCTTAACAACTCTTTGTAGAGATCCCAAGCTTCATAAAGTGATTCCCCTTCAAATTCCTAAAAATAAGTGATGTCATTTATGAGCTTAGGTGTCTTTGAAGGTGAGAAGTATTTTGTAAAGAATTATTTAGACAATTGATCACATATATTGATTGGCCTAGTAGGTAATGACTGTAACCATACTTTAGATTTGTCCCTCAGTTACAAAGGAAACAAGCAAAGGAAAATTACATCACGTGGTACACCATTCCTCTTGAAGGTTCCACATATTTCCAACAATGAAGCCAAGTGAAGATTTGGATTGTAATTGACTAACCGTCCAAACTGATTTTCTTGTACCATTTGAATGACTCATGGCTTAAGGTTGAATTTGTTAGCATTGATGCCCAATCTATTGTTAGATGATTGGGCTCAATCTACTTTTGGGATTAGAAAGTCCCTTATAGATTTAATAACCTCAATAACTCATTGATCACTCTCTTTTCCCATAACCTCTAATTCATCTTATGCTAACAATTCCCTTCTTAAATGAAGTAAAGTTCTCTCTATTTTAAGATCCAAGGGAACAAGATTTTCATTTATCAACCTTGGCATGTAATAGAAATACTAAAACAAAAATTAAAATGTCCAAACTAGTATAATAATAAATATTATTAATATCCATTATTAGTACCAAAATCCAAGTAACGATTCCAAAAAATTGATTAATAAGATGTAATCGACAAGTATACATGTTGTAAAAGTAATATAATGTACCTAAGTATGGATATCGATCCCCGAGGGAGTTATGTAACTTATAACTGAGTACCAATATAATTATTACAAATAATACTTGAAAAATAGAAAATTATAAAAAAATGAAAAAATAAATGACAACTAATTCTAAATCACAAGACTCAAAAACTATGAAAATATATGAGAAAACGATTTAGAACTATTTAATATACCAATTGCCTAACATGAAAATCACTAAACTTCCACCCAATATAATCATCTATCAATTATATGATCAATTGAATCTAACCTAGCATACATTATTCTCTCAAGTACAACAACACACCATATAGTAATTAACCTAATTAACTCTTATGTCAACTAGATTGCATGACACTAATTAAGTTTATAAATGACAGATCACACACATAGTAATCATACATCTATGCCTAGAAACTATGCATGTCATTTAATCAAGACAAATAATTAAATAATTTTCTCAAATCTATTTAATTATCTCTATAGATCAATTGTTGTCCAAACAATTAATTGTAGTAAAATCATATTAAATAATATAATTGAATGGATATAACAATTAGGATAAAATATTAGATCATCACATGTAGAAAATTGAGTTCATATGATCCCTAGATTAATAAATTAGTTACACATAATTATCTTCTTAAAGCTCAATTTTTTATAAAGAAAGACAATAAAATTGATTAAGAATAGAGAATAATAAGAGATATACTCAATCTCTTTATTTGTAGAACTAATCTTCTCTTAAATCCTTCACAAAGTTGTGTCTTCTTTAATATTCCCTTGAACTTTTTCTCCAATTTTCTCTTTTTAGCATTTACTGGGGTTTTGATTCTTAATTTTGTGTTATTTATAACCTCTTTAGGGTGCATTAGATAAGCTAAAATTGATTCTTATTAGAATAGGGTTCATATTATTGTGATCCAATGGTTAAGATTGAAAGTTGGGATTTAATTTAGTGCTACCACATTTTAATCCTCACCGCTCGATTGATTGAGTAATGACCCTTCAATTGATCCATTTTTTTATCGATCCAATTATAAAAATTTGATTCATTTAGTTCTTGGTAACTCAATCGACCCCTGATTCTATATTTTTCCTCATTTTTGCCTATTTTTAATATGTTTGATATCATTTCACCTACATTTTCATATTAAACCCAAATTAAGGTTTTTCATGATACTTGAGTGCAATCAGAAGTGGCCAAATAAATCTTCTTTTACTTATTTAATACACTCTAAAAGGCTGGTTACTAAAATCCAAGAGCCTTTTCTTATGCCTATAAAGGAGCCACCACTAGAGCCGTTTTTAGAACCTTAAAGCATGAGAGATGGTTTACTAAGGGGTAATGCTATGAAAGATTTTTCAAGGCCAAACTACGACGACCTCTATGAAGTTAGGGGAGGAAGCTAGAAAATATAAATTAAAACAAATTTATTATTCAATGTTACCCTCCTTCTATTGAATTCCTAACTAAGATTCATTATCTTTCATTAGAGATTTCTACTCGACTGTACAAACATCCCCATTAAATGGGTTAAAATAAGACTAGTTAGAAATAAGGTGTTTACCCCAAAAATCCCCTAGAATTGTTGGGTACTAATTCCTCATAAAAGAGTACTAGATTCAGAAGATTCAGAGTTCATAAGATAGGCTCAGGTACTAAAAAGTTTATGCAACTTGCAAAATGGACAATGTAAGTTGCACTTCTGACTACAAGAGACATTCCAAATAGAGACATGTAAATGGTGTAGTTATTATAGGTATGGTGCTAACACATGTCCTTATCAAAGAGAACTAATTACAAGTTCTAAACAAATGAATGCAATGGAGGGTTTCCAACCTAGACCTAGGAATGCCCTCATGCTGAAACTTACATTCAAAGGTGGAGAAATCATCCTAGTTTCTTTTGGAGGGAAACAAACTCTACTTGTGCCCAGAACCTAAGTAGGAAAGGTCAATAACTCAACCAACACATGTAATATAATCCTCCAAATAAAAAAAAGTTTATAGGATAACTTGAATACTTTCATTCAAGTTAGGAATGAAAACCTAGTAAAAAAATTAAAGGTTGGATTCTTTGGAGGTATCCATGAAAAAGGTAGAAGTGCAAGTGGACCAAAAAGTTGAGCATTTGCAAAAGTAAGCAAGAAAGGAGTTTCCCAGTCAAAATGAATATGTGAAGCTGATGACTCTACAAAAGTAGAGTCATTAGCGCACTTTTTTACTTAATATTTACTTGTTTTATTCAATAAATAGTATTTTTGTTTCCAAAAATATTAAAATATAAGTTTTTTAGTGAAAGGGGTGAAAATATAATTTTTGAATTTTTTTGGGATTTTTTATGAATTTCTAACGCAAACCCAATCAAGAGTTGACACGTGACCTGCCACATAAGTAGAAGAGCTAACTACATAAGCCATGCAAACTCCACACAAGCATGGACATCAAATAACGTTATGCTATATATGAGTAGAAAAACCCATACACCATGTGTCAACACAACATTCAATCTGAGTTCGGGGGCGGTTAAACCACACAACCACATATCGCCACCGGATTGGTCCCAGCATTCCACCTGTGCGTCGTGTTGACTCTAACTGATCTCCATTGCCATGTGTCAAATTGTGATTGGCTGGCATTGTCAATTTTACTTGTTTTGATCTCAACCCTTTTATCTAAAGCTGATCTGATGGTCCAAATTATACCTGAGCTATATTTAAACCTTTAATCACCCCATAAACCCTAAGGAGCCATCATTAGCATAATTTGGTCAATTTTTGGAGCTAAAAAGAGAAACAAAATTCAAGAGAGGACATAATTTTGGTGGAGATTCAAGAGGAGATTAACACTACAATTCAAGAGATTGATTGTATTTCTTCTTCTACTCTTTTCTTTATCAATTTTTATGTCTTCCTTTATGAAAAATATGAGCTTTATGGACACAATTCTGTGTAGTTAATTTATTAATCTAGGGATCTTATGAACCCAATTTTTACCATGTGATGATATAATATTTTACCCCAATAATAATTTTAATTTAATTATATTATTTAATATGATTTGTATATATGCTATTAATTGCTTGGCCAACAATTTATCTATAGAGACAATTAATTAGATTTGAGAGAATTATTTAATTGTTTGTCTTGATTAAATAACATGCATAGTTTCTAGGTAGAGATCTATGATTCTTATGTATGTGATCCATATATAATTGATGAACTTAATGAATAGTATGCAATTTAATTGGCATGAGAATTTGATTAAATTAATTACTAAGTGGTGTGTAGTTTACTTAAGAGAGGAATACGTGCTAGGTTAAATTCAATTGATCATGTAATTCATTGATAATTATATTGGGGGAATGTATCGATTCAGATGTTTAGAGAATTGGCTAATTAAGTATTCCTATATATTTTCTCATATGTCTTCTTAGTTACCAAAATTGATTTAATTAATTATTGCTATTTACTTTTAGTTATTTTAATTTTTCTTTCTTAAAATATAAAAACACAAAAAAATTGATTTTTATTTTTTTAGTTTTAAAAATTAGTTTCTAATAAAATAATCTCCGTGAGAACGATCTTTTCTTATCATTATATTACTTATTGTGATACATATACTTGCATGTTCATTACACATACTTCGTGTGTGGCGATCAGAAGGCTATTATAGCTATTCCCAATGAAGAGTTGCTAGATGTTGGGTTTCTTGAATGTTCTAATTACTTAGTTAATAATGCATGCAACATATGTTATTCAAAAGCTACCTCCAAGGATCCCAAAACCTTTAATGTTAATACCACTATTGGTGATAAAATAAGGTAAATCCTATGTTAGGCCTAGGTGTAATTGCTAATTTAATACCATAATCATTATACCCTTAGTTAGGATTCAGTGAGATGAAGGTAACCCTTTAAATATTTTAGTTTTGAATTATTTATTATTAGATATTTTTATTTTTTAGTTACAATTGTTTTATTTTATTTTATTATTATCTAGTGTTTTTAAACTTATTTCTTAGTCTTATTTTTATTTAGTTTTAAAATATTTAAATAGGCCTTGGCATGGCTTTTATTTGAACTTTGGGTCTCTCGAATACAATTTGGGTTAGGTAAAATGAATTCATACAATGGCATGAATTTTAAATGTGCCATGGCACACCTGTCTTAGATTAAAATATGTTGGGTGATTTTATATGTGTGCCATGGCATGAAACATTGTGCGTCAAGGCTTGTGAACACTTTTTACACCAAAACCCCTCAAAATTCATACCAGACTAGATCCAAAAACAAAAATTTATCTTCTTCTTCAACCCTAATTTCTCTTGCCCTAAACACTCACTTTTCCCTAAAAATCATCTTTTTCTCCAAACTTCTTCAATATCTTCTAACATTTTTTTATAAGTATTTCCAAGCCATCTTTGCAAGATTTTCCTTCAAATATTCATCAAATTTTCATCTTCAAAGGCGTATCCACATAAACTTCATCTTTTTCAAAGAGGTTTGCTTAAAATCAAAAGTGAACAATATTCTCAAAATAATTACTAGGATTTATTTTCTAAAATTTTAAGTGATTATTTTTTGGATTTAAGAGAGTAAAACCCTAATGTGGTTTAGAGAGGGTGAAGAGAACTTTAGTTGATATATTTTCTAAAATTTTGTAGACATTTATTATTAATAAGTTCAGAATAATGAATCAAAAGAGAACAAGTAGTGAGAAAGGAAATGAGAAATAGGTTCTACAAGAGTACAATAGAGCTATGTTTGTTAGTCTTAAGGATAACCAAAGGTTTGATATAGTAGTTGAGATTAACATAAAGTTTACTATGGAATATGGATTGGATTTTGAGCAATATCGATGCAAGGGTATAACTGATAAATATTTTTCCTATGTTAGAGACGATTCATTAAGAACCCATATACCACTATATGTCAATAGTATGGGAATTTTATGCTAATGTTCCTAATAATCAAGTATTGGTAAGGGGTATGTTTGTCCTATTTGGCCATTCTGATATAAATGCCTTCTCTGGAATGAGATATGTTGACCAAGGGGAGTATAAGGACTATTTAGTGGATGTAAATTATGATGAAATAATAGAAGCTTTGACTATGGAGGGACAAAGTCGGATATTGTTAGTGGGAGAGATAAATCCCTTGATGCTAAATATTTAACAAAGGTCTACCGTATTTGGTAGTATTTTATCTACTCTAGATTGATAAACACCACACATTATAGTATTATGGACAAATAATGGGCTATATTACTGTATAATATCATATATACCAAGCGTATTGATGTTTTGGCAATAATCACCCAAAGGATTATAATTTTCACAAATAATCGCTAATTGAGTTATTTCTTCCCCTAACTCATCACAACTCTCTATGCTAAAACTAGTGTGAAATTTCTCAAAGTGAGGTTTTGCTACAACCTAATGACTTAGTGATCTATAACTACATGAGAGACCTCACAAGTGGGACTAAAGCCACCCAAGGAAGGAAAACAGCCACCTCTTATCCAAAACCTCAATTAAAGGCTAAGTTTAGTAGTTGCAAGAAGAGGTTTATTATATGAAAACTATGCACAAGATTACCATGCCTAAAAGACTGAATGGATAAGTGGGAAAATATGTTTTCAGAATGAATATATGCAATCTCTTCATGAGATGCAAAGCTTATAAGTCTCCCATTTTGGAATTGACTACAATCAAGTGAGAGTATCCGAGAATCTTGGATAATATTTTGTCTACATACCACCAGAATTTGCACCTGAATATGAATATGAACTGGATGATATAACTACCTTTGTTTTGGCTTATTTTTATTATTATTTTATTATGTTTTATTTTGTTTCTAATTTACTGTATTTTACTTATTTTGTTTTGATTTATGTTAGTGTGAAAAATGTTTCTATTATTTAGACTTGTTAATTTCATAACTGTTTAGTAATCTGTGATCATGAGAAGCAAACAATGATTCTCTTTGTGTGATAGACAATGAAGTAGATGACGGATGCAATAAGAGAAATCACATTATCATGCTTAATCACATTACGCTTTTAGAAATAGGGTAACTTTTCACCACTTTTCTTTGATTTACATTGAACATTGAGGACAAAGTAGACTCTAGGTTGGGAGTGGATGAAAAGTTACTTATGAAATTATGCATTTTAAATTTCCTCAAATTTTTTTTTCTTTTATTTAGTTTATTAAGGATGTTTAGGTCCCAAAAAAATAATTGATAAAAATTATCATTCTCTTATTTAATTTGAAGTGATTAAGTCTATGCATTTTTTATTTGATATCTTAAACTAATTCAAGGATTATTGTAAAAATTAGTTATGTTCATAGTTTATGTTTCATGTTTGGAAGTTGAGATTGAGATGAACCCAAATTTGTGTATATGAATCAAATAGTGGAGACTTTTTTGTGAGATTGATGAGCCTATATCATTTTATATTGAATGAAAATATTTATTCTACTATTTAAGCACTCTATCTGTTATGTTAAATTGTTAAATGATATATATAAATTTTTCAATGAATGTTAAGATTTTAAACATCTAATGAAGTATCATGTACTATTTTTAATTGCTTTGATTAAATTACTTGAGTAGAAATTGAAAGTATGTGCTTATCTTCATTCATGTTGGACTTCTAATTAAAAAAGATATATATGGGGTTTCCTTAGAAAAAAAGTCAAGATAGCTATTGATCATAACACACACACACACACACACATATATATATATGTATCTATTCTCTAAAAAAAGGAGAAAGAAAGAAAAAAACATAGAATGAGAAAAAAAGAGAAAAAATAATATAACTAAATATTATGACCCTAAATTCTTAGAAGTAGTGATATGGGTATTACCAAAGAAAGAGGAATAACCCTAGATGTTAATTGTATTTTCAATCATTTTGAGGCATGTACTTGATATTTTTGCTTAATGATTTTGATTGAAGTATGATATTAGTAATTTGATAATTTCATAATCCAAGAATTTGATTCCTTTCCTGAAATCCATGTTATGCCAATTTGAGCCTTTCTTGTTTATAAACATATGCAAACCATTTTGCTTTATTTTATTACATAACTTATGTTTTCATATACTTTGTTGATTAGTTGAGCCCATAGGATCAATATGATATTATTTTTACATATTTGGATGTTTATGTGTATCGTACTAGAATCCCTCATGAGACTTTAAATCCTACACTAGAACCATATAGGGATTTAAACGTTTATTGCATACGCTAAATATAGTTGTGTCAATCTATAGAAATGATTTAGGTTAGTATAGTTCGATTTACTTATTTTTTGTTTAAGAATTTTTGATCGCTTGACTTGCTAGACACTAGTAAGAAGCTAGTTGAGAGTTGTGATAAGTGCTTGAAAAAAACTCATATTCTATGATTTTAATGTACTTATTTGGAATGAATAGATTTTATTATAGTGTTATATTTGGTTATTTATGCAAATCTATCTTTTCGGAATCACGGGTATGTATTGATGTATTTATAGAGAAAGAATGAATGTGCCATGACATAAACCTCTTGGGAATTTCTACTGGGGATGTTAAATTTTTCATGCCATGGTTAGAAAAAAGTGTGTCCTAATGTATTCCCCTCGTGATTAGATTATATTTGAGTAGTATGCCATGAGGGAAAATAAAGCACATTTGGTGATGCATAAATTCTATTTTTTATAATAGCTCTTAATTGCACGAATCACTTTGTAAAAAGTAATAAGTATATTACAAGGTCAAGCTAAAGAGGAACTATATAGCTTAAATAATTCAACAAGACTCTTAAAAATAAATCTGTGAGAAGTTATTTAGAATGCATATCATGTAGTTTGTTTTAGAGTGATCCTTGGAGACTAAGATTATTTCCTATAGTCTCTTTGGAGGATCTTATCAAGTGTTGAACCTATCATGGCTCAAGGAAGCTAGTTCATCATAACATTTTGAAGCTAAGAACTTTGTCCAAGAACTTATTTGATTTGAGCCTAAGGTAACATGCTGAAGTAATCTCTAGAGGCTAGGAGCTAAAACTAGAGCCTCATTATAGGATAAGCTTCACATTGAACCTATAATAGCTCAAGGGAGCTGGTCCCCTTTAGTATTTTGAAGTTAACATGCTGGAGTAATACCTAGAGGCAAAGAGCTGATTCTATAGGCTCTTTGCAGCATAAGGAATCTATTATAGCTCAAGGAATTCAGTCCTTTTAGATGGATCAAAGTAGGACGAGACTCAATTGGTCTGGGTGTGTTTCCCAAGCATTATATTTTTTATCCATATAGTTTGAGGGTAAGAGCTCATCAGTAACATTCAATATAGCTTTGGTAAAGCTATTTTTTGTATAGGACTAAGGAATAGTGTGTATCTCACTTATGCTTGCATATATAATCCCCCTTCATGTGGTAGACTTTTAGTAAGTATGGTTTACTGAGTTGAAGGACATTGTACTCTCTATTCCCAAATCTAGAAGTGTTGCTTCATTTAACAACTTACTAGATCAAGTAGTAGTATTCACATTCTGTAGTTTGATCTTTTAGCGGGAGTGTTCTATCAGCATCTTTTGCCCTTAGGCATTACCTAGAGGATTTGGTGAAAGAGCTTCTTTTAGAGGAAGTGAAGCTTCATTCTTTAAAATTTCGCATGTTCCTCTAAGTTACCCTTACTAAAATCTAGTGTCCAAAGTTTATTAGCTTTGGAGGAAGCTAATTTTAGTAATTTGTTTACTTCAAGAATCATTTTTCTGATAGATGGATAGTGAATACATAAATGCCTACATTGAATGGCAAATGATGCCTTATTCGAGGAAATAAAGTAGAATCTAATTATGATATTTTTTTAGATAGATAGCATTCCAGCTTCTTTCAAGTTCTCTTTCTTCAACATCTTCTAGGTTATAGGTAAATTTTCTTGGAATTGAGATCACTTTATATGCCCCCTCTCATTTTCAGCCAATTTACCAATTAATTTATCTTTTTATTTTGGAATACTTGGCATAGACCTCAATCTCCTACTTTGAAACTCCTATGTTTCACATTGTAGTTATAGTATCGAGCTACTCGAAGATGATATTCTATTGAATTTAATAGAGTTATGCCTCATTTTTTTCTAAGAGATTCAAGTGTAGAGACTCATAATTGAGTTTATATAAGTTCAAGACTTCAACTCTTAAATTAGAAAGATGAATTTTAGCTAGTGTCACAGTTTATGTACCATAAACTACTAAGAATGGAGTTTTCCCAATGGGGCTATTCTATGTTGTTGCTAAGGCCAATAGAACATCAAGGAGATTTTATACCCAATTTTCTTTGCTAAGAAGAACCTTTTTCTTAATGTGTTAAATAAAGACTTATTGGTCTTTAGCAGTTAAGGTTCGGAGTTGGATTTTTTGTTCTTTAGAAAATACTCGAACTTTGCTTCTTGATATATTGGTTCCATTATATATGATAATTGTGCATGAACTCCATATCTACAAATAATTTCTATACATAGGAACTTGATTAGATCGTCTTGCTTGATCTCGTTGTAAGCTTTAGCTTTTACTCATTTTCCAAAGTAATCCATGGTGACCAAGATTATTTTCATTTGGGATCTCACTATAGGGAAAGGTCCTACTATATTGATTCCCCATAGTATAAAGGGCCAAGACTCATTAGGTTGGTAGCTCCTCAATTGGTTGGTGGAGCATTGGTGCAAATATTTGGAACTGTTGGTAGCTTATGGCATATATTTATGCTTCTTATGAAGTCTTTGCCAATATTATCCTATAAATATAACCTTTTGTGCTAAGGACCTACTACAATAATGATTACATAATCCTTCATGTATCTCAACTAGGATCAATTTGACATATTTGGCCATAAGCCATTTTAATATAGCTTTTATAGAGGATCTCCTGTATAGTTTACCTATCACTACTATGTAAAAGGCTGATCTATATCTCAATTTTCGAGCTTCCTTCTTATTTTCTAGAATTTTTCCTCTGAGGATATACTATATGATTGGATTCAACTAGGAGTCTTGATTGAATCTAAGCTCGAGAGGGGAAGATACTCAACCAGGATGGCTCTTGTACAACCAATATCTGTTGTAGTAGATAGGGTAGCTAGAGAATCTACAAGTTGATGATACCAAATTTACCTAGTTTTTGATATCATTAAGCTTTTAGTGCCATTGTTGGGGAGGAATAATGTTTTTAAAATTTTTATTATCAAAGTCTTAAACATTTTTGTATTGTAAATATTGTGATTTTTATTTAAATTTCTAAAATATCTAGATTATTAATTAATTTTACATATTTTAAAATTTAAAATTTATTTTATTAAAAATTAAAAAATAATAAAAATATATAATATTTAACTTTCTTTTCTTTTAATTTTAAAACAATAATAACATTTTTTTAAAAGATTTTAAGTTTACTTTCCTTTAAAAAATTTCTTTATTGTTAATTTTATTTTTAGTTTTATTTTTAATCATCATTTCTTTATTTTATTTATTCTTTTATTCCTTTTTACTTAATATCTTTATAATAAATTATTTTTTTGTATAATTTATTTTCTTTTACTAACATATCTATAATTTTATTAATTATTGTTTACAAACGTGTATTGTTTTATATATTTTATCATTTTATTATTATACTTGATAGGTGAATTTAATTTATGTTTTTATTAGTTTATCTGTTGTAGGAGGTCATTAGGATACCCTATCAACCATTCAATAATAATATACATAGACCACATAGACTATTGAGAAGGTTGGATTTTGATATCCCACAGCCTTTTGAAGAACATAATTTTGAATCTAACCTTGACCCTTTAAATAAACTTTTAATCATGGGTAAAATTCTACCACGAAAAGAAACCATTATGAAGCAGTTTGGAAGGCCAATAATTGGCATTACGTATGCCTTTATCCACTTGAGTGAGGCTACTAGGAATTATGAATTATAAAGAATTCATTTTTCCATGTTACCTTATTTTCATGGATTACCTAATGAAGATTAAATTTCTTTCATTATGTAATTTTACTCTACAGTCCAAACACTTACCCTTTGGTGTACTCACCGAGGATCAACCTAAAATGTGGTATCTCCCATACATCCTTAAAGGTAGGGCTAAGGCATGGTTAATGTCACTTCCTCAAGGTTCTCTTATGTCCTAGGATGAAGTATGCAATAATTTTATAGGAAAATTATATTCCCACCAAAAGACATCAAATCGGAGAGGTAAGATAGCCATTTTTTTTTCAAACGGAGGGAGAACCTTTCCATGAATTAAGGGATAGGTTCAAACTTTTTCTCATGCAATGCCCTCACCACAGCTATTCACCACAACTTTTAAGCAAATTTTTCTATGATGGATTGACACAACAGTGTCAATCCACCATCGATAATGCTATAGGTAGAGGAATGTAAGAGAAAATAGCCTTAAAGACTTACAATCTCTTGGAAATATTGGGTGCTAATTTTTCTCTCATTTCTCACTTTGTCAGACAAAGACCTAATTTTTCCCTCCCACCAAAAGTACAAAAACCCTCAAAGGTTCCATCTTTCTTCAATTTTTCTTCAAGAGTTTTAACTATAATCACTTTCTTAACAATTTCCTACCTATCCTTCCAAGAAGTTTTCAATTTCTTCAACAAAATCAAAAATCTTCATCCTCAATAAATATTAGATTATTGATGACTCCATAAAAGTAGAGTCATTAGCACACTTTTTTACTTAATATTTACTTGTTTTATTCAATAAATAGTATTTTTGTTGCTAAAATATTAAAATATAAATGTTTTAGTAAAAATAGGTGAAAATATATTTTTTTGAATTTTTGGGTTTTTTATGAATTTTTAACGTAGAGTCAATCAGGAACTACCACGTGGCATGCCACCCAAGCAAAGAAGTTGACTGAGCAAGCCCCCCATACGCCATGCAAGTAGGAACAATGAATCACATTACGCCGCGTGTGAGCAGGATGAACCATGCATCACGTGTCAACATGGCGTTCAATCCAAATTCGAAGATTTGTCAAATTGCATTACCATATGTCACCATGCGATTGCTCACCGTGTTCCACCCATGCACCATGCCATCCATTTCCAAAAATCATGTTAATCCATGTGGTGTTGACTTAACGAGCATTGATTTTGACCGATCTCTCGTACCACAAGTCGCACTCTGATTGGTCCAGTGAATTTTGTGTGCATATGTCGCTCTATGATTGGCTAGCACTATCAATTTTGCTTGCTTTCATCCTAGTCCATGGTCTGAAGCTGATCTGATGATCGAGATCACTCCTGAGCTATATTTAAGCCCTTAATCATCCTATAAACCCTAAGGGGCCATCGATAGCATAATTTTGGTTAATTTTTAGAACTAAAAAGAGAGAAAAATGCAAAAAAAAATAAAGAAAGGACACAATTTTGGTAGAGATTCAAGAGGATATTAACACTACAATTCAAGAGATTGATTTTATTTCTTCTTCTACTATTTTCTTTATCATTTTTTATGTCTTCCTTTATGAAAAATATGAGCTTTATGAACACAATTATGTGTATTTAATTTATTAATCTAGGGATCTTATGAACTCAATTTTCACCATGTGATGATCTAATATTTTTACCCCAATTATAATTTGAATTTAATTATATTATTTAATCTGATTGTTATGCTATTAATTATTTGGAAAACAATTTATCTATAGAGCCAATTAAATAGATTTGTGAGAATTATTTAATTGTTTGTCTTGATTAAATAACATACATTGTTTCTAGGTAGAGATGTATGATTCTTATGTATGTGATCCATAATTGATGAACTTAATGAGTTGTATGCAATTTAATTGGCATGAAATTGTGATTAAATTAATTATTATATGGTGTGTAGTTTACTTTAGAGAGGAATACATGCTATGTGAGATTTAATTGACTCTAACCTAGCATGTATTTCTCTATCAAGTAAACTATACACCATATAGTAATTAATTGAATCACACTCTCATGCCAATTAAATTACATACTACTCATTAAGTTCATCAATTATGGATCACATCCATAATAATTATACATCTCTTCCTAGAAAATATGCATGTTATTTAATCAAGACAAACAGTTAAATAATTCTCTTAAATCTATTTAATTGGATCTATATATAAATTGTTGGTCAACCAATTAATATTATAACAATCAGATTAAATAATATAATTAAATCAAAATTATAACTGGGTTAAATTATTAGATCATCACATGGTAAAAATTAGGTTCATAAGATCCCTAGATTAATAAATTAGCTAGATATAACTTTATCCATAAAGCTCATATTTTTCATATAGAAAGACATAAAAATAGATAAAGAAAAAAATAGTAGAAGAAGAAATACAATCAATCTCTTCAATTGTAGTGCTAATCTCCTCTAGAATCTCCACCAAAATTGTATCTCCTTTTGAATTTTTCAATATTTTTCTCTCTTTTTAAATCCAAAAATTGATCAAAATTATGCTAATGGTGGCCCATTTGGGTTTATAGGGTGATTAGGGGCTTAAATATAGCTCAGGTGCAATCAAGACCATCAAATTAGCTTTAGATCAAGGGTTGATATCAAAACAAACAAAACTAATAGTGCCAACCAATCATAGTGCGACACATGGCACACATAATTTACTATGTGAATCAGAGCACGATACGTGGTAGGGGAGACCAGTCTGAGTCAATGCAAGCTGATTCAGTGCCACAAAGTGCAATGTGTTTCACGGATTTAAATGGCATGGCACACCGGTGGAATGACTAGATGAGTAGATTAGGGATATATGGCGTGAAGATTTGACTACTCTCTGAACTCAGATTGAACGTCGTGCTGACATGTGGCATGTGCTGCAATTTCAGATTCGTTGTTCCTACTTGCGTGTCATCCATGTGGCTTGCCCAGTCAGCTTTTTTTAATTGCATAGTAGGCCACGTGGTAGCTTTTGATTGGTCATTTGTTAAAAATTTATAAAAAAATGTATAAAACTCCAAAAAAAAGTCCACAAATTATATTTTCACCTCTTTTCACTAAAATTTTTATATTTTAATATTTTTAATTCTAAAAATACGATTTATTGAATAAAATGAGTAAAAAAGTAGGCTAATGACTCTACTTTCATCAAGTCATCACACCCCTAAAATTTAATCTTTACATGTCCTCAAGTAAAGCCACATATAACTAAATAAAATAACATGAGTAGTATATTCACAAATATACTTCTATTAGTACATGCATACTTCACGAAAACTATTCCTCTCAAAAGTCATACAATCCTATTATAAGAATTTTCACATATTCATCAGTGAATGTTTCATCAATCAACATTCCATCAATACAAGGATATGTTAAGAATGGATTACCAAGTATAATAAGAGTGTTATAGTCCTCCTTCTCTATTTCTAGCATAATGAAGTCTGTTCGGAGATGAATTTTCCTACTTTTACTAGCATGTCTTCTTCTATAACCCGAGGTCTCTTAATTGATCTATCAGCCATTTGTAATGTTACTAAAATGGGTTTGAATTTACCAACTTCCAATCTCTGGAAGACCAAAAATGGCATGAATTTAATATTGGAACCTAAATTACATAATGTTTTCTCAAAGTGGATGTTCTTGATTATACAAGGAATGTTAAAACTACCTACATCTTTCAATTTTTGGGGTAGTTTTATAGTAAGGATGGTACTACAACCTCCAGTCAAGGTTATAGTGGGTTTGTAGATGTTGCTTTTTTTGGCTAAATTATTTCCTTTCAATTACTCTTTTTATCCACTAATTCCTCATTCTTTTAGTTTCAAGTTCATCCTTCTTCTTTTTAGTCTCATAGTCTTCCCTATCCTTTTGAGTCTCATCTTCCTTTAGAGTTTTACCACTCTTCAAGGTTATAGTGCTACAATGTCCTTACCTACTCTTCTTGGATTTATAATTGTGTTAATTGGAAGGTTATGTTGAGGCCTTTGACTTATGGCCTGGGCAAGTTGCACCATTTGGTTCTCCAAATTCCGAAGAGAAACCTCTTGAGTGGACACTTTTGTATTTAATGATTGGATGAAGTCTTTCATCATCCTCAATAAAGCATTTGTATTGTCCTCAGTATGTGCCTTCTTCTCTTGGGCTTCTGATTGTTGTGGTTGTTGAAAACTAGATGGTGGAAATGATTTATGGTTGAAATGATTACCACCTTGATTGTTGTTATTCCAAAATAAATCGGGTTATTATCTCCATCCTAGGTTATATGTCTTTGAGTAAGGATTATTATTTTGGCTCACATCACCCACATAGCATACAAATTTATAATTATTTGGAAAATTATCAAATAAATGAGCTCTTCCATAAAACACACACTACACTCTTGAATCTAGGACCTAGTTTATACTCCCTGGTGATTTTTGAACATTCCAAACGTTAACCAAAGATGACACTTGAGATGTAAGTGTTGTGATATCATTTACCTCATGCACTCAAACTACTCTTTTTGTGGCTATCATTCTGTCCATAGGCTATTGATAATTATTGCTAGTCATTTTATCAAGTAAATCATAATCTTGATTGTAAGATTTGGCAAGTAAAGATCCATTAGCAGATGCATCAATAATAGTTCTTCTTTGAGCATTAAGACCATTGTAAAAATTCTCCATTTGAATCCAAGAAGGAAACTTCCTTAGAAATTCCATGAATCTTTCCCATGCATCATGTAAAGATTCTTCTTCATAATTTTTATAGGAAGTAATGTCATTCCCAAGCTTGCATTCTTTGTTGGTGGAAAGTATTTCATCAAGAGTAGGTGAACAATCTAAGCCTAAATGCCTTCTCGGTCACTACAGTTTGTTGAGTACTAAAATTATTTCACTCTGATTTTATCCAAAACAATCGTTAATTGGAATATGATTTAACTAACTAAAGAGTTTTATAGAAAAATAAAAGAATTCTAGGATTGCAGTTTTCACCAAATTAGTCCACTCGAATCATATCATTTTCTCTTGATTTATATTTTTTTGTAAATTTAATTTATCAACTGAAAACTTCTAATTTTATCCATACATCTCTTCCGAGCTCCGTATAGACACACCTCGTTAAATTAATTCACTATATTCCTATGTGAATTAAATTCACCAAGATTCATTACGTTCTAAGTTCTCAAATGGCCACACATACGATAAATGTATATTCATATCCTTCATATATACATGTTATTCTATCCATGAGCACTATACACAAAAATGCCTCTTCTAAGTTTATTTGAGTGCCACATATCAATTGATAAATTTTCCAATAATCAAAAGCATTAAGCACAAATAGAATAAACAAATTAAAAATCTAATAAATTATTCAAAAATAATTAAACTCAAGCTTCATAAATTTAGATAAAATGCAACCCTAGAAAAATTAAATTACTTCATAAATAAAAATTAAAATTACAAAACTTAAGGAATATCAGTTACAGAACACTAAGAAAATTAAAACTTCATCTGCTCTTAAATATTTGGCACACGCAGAACACAACAGAAGCCAAGAATGGCTTCTGCGTATTCCACGGTCCAACCCCAAAACGAACCTAAAACAAAACATCAAATTTTTGAGAGAGGATTGCATGTTAGGTTAGATTCAATTGATCATATAATTGATTAATAATTATATTGGGGGAATTTTAGTGATTCACATGTTAGAAACTTGGGGGATTAAAGATTCCTAGATTGTTTTCTCATATATCTTCGTAGTTGTTGAGTCTTGTGATTTAAAATTAGTTGTCATTTATTTTTTAGGTTTTATAATTTTCTATTGTTGAAATAGTATTTGTAATAATTATATTGATACTCATTTATAAGTTACACAACTCTCTGTGGGATTGATATTCATACTTAGGTACATTATATTACTTGATCGATCTAGTAATATATTGAAATCAATTTATTCAAGTTATATTACTCGATTGATCTAGTCACTACTCGATTGATCGAGTAGCCTATTTTTACATTATTCCTATGTGTCTAATATGCAATATAATGTGTATGGAATGAAAATATACCTCATATGTCATTTTTGAGGCTCGATAGTTTATTTGGCTTGAAAATATTATTCTAAGACACACCTAGAAACTAAAAATACAATTAAATATTTTATTCAAAAATATCACTAATACTAACAGAAACCTAACATATAGGTTTCATGAAAAATCATGACCAAAAATGGAAGGTCAAAAGCATATAAAAATGGGTGGAGGAAAAACTACCTCTGGGTGAAGTAATTGGAAGAAACCAACTATTGTCAACCAAAGACCTATGGTATCTGTTAGAAAATCTTTTGAAACATAAAATAAAAAACAATGATAGTTGGTGTCCTTGCCTAACACTTCTATAATAAGAGAAATACCCCTTGATGTCGGCCACTTTCTTTAGTGGGTGGTTGGCTTGGCTTTTATACCAAATATGGCCAGGATCTACTAAGTTATGTAAAATGGTAAATAAATTTGAAGAGATATATAAATGAAGGATATTTATTAATATGAATATATTACAGAGAGTATTAGCGAAATATTCAAAGATAAAATATATGAAATTATTCTCATGCTTCTCTTAGAAGTTTAGGAGCTTTATATAGATAAAGAGGCTCATCTAAAAACAAAATACAATAATTCACAAGATAAGTCTAGTAAGAATTTTCTTAAAAGCATATGCTTTCCCATGTGAAGAGTGGACCCTTTTTTCTGGTGGTGTGTCCCTATTTAAGTTTTGGATTCGTTCGTCCAGAGTGCTTTGTGGGTCCCTTTGATGTCGGCCACTTTCTTTAGTGGGTTGTTGGCTTGGCTTTTAGCTTGAGTTGGTCATCTTTAAATCACTTTCAGAAGGCTCTAGATCTAATTTTTCATTAGAGTTTGTGGAGCTTTCTTCTTCTTCAGAACATAATTTCTCTAATTTTTTAGAGATATATTCTTCACTTTTTCCCTTTTCTTTTAGGGTTTCTATAACAATTTCTAATTTATTTTTACCCTTAAGTGGTTTAGGATCAGTAGTTTCTTTCACTTTGAGTGCTTAGAATAACTCAATAATTTTAACATTATCAAACTGTTCTAGTGGAGTTTTATCCAACCATCTTCCCCATGATCGTCTTATAATACAATAGATTTTATCCTAATGAGTTACTACATAATCTCATTTCCATATCCATGGGATTTTATATAATGCAAGAAGAACACTAATGAATGATCTTCATTTTTAGTAGAGTTTAAATTAAACTCTTCAAATAATATAAAAGCTTCTAAAACCTTTTGAGGAAATATATCTTTAATTGGTTTGAAAAATGAGAACCAATCTCTGAACCAAGTAGTAAAATCATTAAAGGCATAATGATCCCCTGTTAAAAACTAGATAAACCATGTATGGGTTTTCTTTGAGTATTGATAGAAGAGCATGTTTTCCCACACTTGTATATAATCAAAATAGTCATATGAGACTGGATCCATCCGTTTATTTTTAAATCTTTCTCTAACGAATAAGTTACAATTCCAATCTGATTTAGATAAAATATTTTAACCTTAAAATTTGGATAAGTAATTGCATGAGAATTTCTCATAATATGAATTATATCAACCGAATTAGTTTCTTTTAAGATTAATTCAAAATATTCCTTGGATTTAGAGATAGTATTTTCTGGTAAATTATCTTTAAGATATATATTAGCTACCTATTCAGGTGATTTGGCCATATCTTCATCCTCAAATAAGATGATAGATTTATGAGTGATCTTATGCCATTCGTACTTCTTTTGAAGAGCCTTTTCTTTCTTTAGTGCCTAAATATAAATTTTTTTCTTCTTTGCCCTGTAAGTATTCCCTGGTGAGGAAATCTGGGAGTGAGTTCTCTTCCCCCTTAATATATTCAATATCAAAATCAAATATAGATAGGATGGCTTGCCGCCTAGCAAAAATCTACTTTGATGCTAGATTTTTAACGTCTTTTTGAAGTACTTCTTTACCACTTTTGCAATCAACTCTAAGTAAAAATTTCTTATTTAGAAGGTCGTCTTGGAATATGGTAATGCTTAGAACAATGGCCAATACTTCTTTTTTAATTATAGAATAAGTTTTTTGAGCTAGTTTCTAGATGCACGAGGTATATCTTATTAAGACCTATTTTATAGGCATTTTCTACCTCAGAATGCCTCCATAGCCTAACTCCAAAGCATCAGTCCCCACTACTTTTGGAGCTTCGGGATCAGATAAAGCTAGGCATGGGAGCTCTTTAGCTCGAAGCTTGATTTTTTGGACAGTTGTATACCATTCTGGAGGATTCTTTTTTAATCTTTTAAATAATGGGTTGGCATCTTGTGCAAGATTTTTATAAAAATCTGCAATATAATTAAGACTCCCTAGAAATCTTTGCAACTGTTTCTGGTCTTTTATTTCATCCGGAAAATTTTTTGCAAAGACTATTGATCTCTCAATAGGACTTATAAGTCCATGTTCTATGTTATGGCCCAAGAACCTTACTCATGTCTAGAATAACTTCATATTTTTAGATGATACAACAAGCCCATTGGACTTAACTGTTTTAAAAAACACTTCTAAGTGTTTCCAGTGTTGATCTAGTGTATTTGAGTAGACTAGAACATCATCTATGTAGACAATAGTAAATCCTAAATAAGAGTTAAAAATATCATTCATAATTCTCTGGTATTCACTTGGGGCATTCTTAAGCCAAAATGGAACAGTAAATTCTATTTTGTAGTGATCTTTTTCTGCTACATGTATTTGCCAGTATCCACTTTTCATATCGAATTTAGAGAATACTAGAGCTTTGTTTAGTCGACTAAGTAAGTCTTTTTTATTGGGTAATGGATATCTTATCCATCTAAGCACCTTGTTTAAGGGCTTATAATTAATTACAAGTCGAGGGACTCCTCTCTCAACACTATTCTCCATATAGAATGTTGCGCAAGACCAAGCAGAAGTATTGGGCCTTATTAACTTCTCTTTTAGAAGGTCTTCTATTTCCTGCTTATATATGAGTAAGTGTCTTTCATTCATGTGGATAGGCTTGACCTTTTTATTGATATGGGCCTCTATAAAGTTAGGTTCATATGGAAATTCTACCACATGTTTCTTCCTCTCCCAAAATGTTCAACTCATATTTTTTTTTTCAAATTTCTCATTGAGAGATTGAATTTTCTCTTGTATTTCTTTAGAGAAAATCTTTTGTTGAATTGTTTTAAAATTCACTTCCTCTTTAAAGGAAAAAAGAAAATTTTATTTTTCAGTAATCTTACCTTTGAGGTAATTTACTTCATATATCTAAGGTTCTTTTGTGAACTTGAAAATAATAGGGTATCCATCAATTTTTGTTTTGATCCCTTCTGTAGTGGTTTTGAAAGGATATAGCATGTTGATGAATGGTGTGCCTAGAATTACCATTCTTGATAATTCTTTACTTAATAAAAATGTAGTTTCTAGGCATACTCCATTATTACATGCAGTTGCATTGGATAGCTTATAATGTATAGGCATTCTTCAACCATTCGCAGTATTTAATACTTGAGTGGTTTTTGTAAAATACCTTGTAGGTATAATGCCTTCACTAATGCAGATTAAATCAACTCCTGTATCAATTAGGGATTTTGTTTTGAAAGAATATTCTTTGTTGATCACAATGCTCACTTTTGAGTACCATTTGTGATTTATGACTCTGTCTAAGGAGTTGACAAAGTGCATATCATCAAATTCTGAATTAGAATTTTCTTCTTCTTTGAGAACTTCTTTCCTCTTTTCAGTAAGAATTGTTGGGACCTCTTTTAAGATATCATCAAAGTTTTCTTCTCTATTATCTATCTCATTTTTAGAGATGTGTGGTGTTTGGACACACTGTTGTAGTTCAAGGATCTGAACTCTTGTTTTTAGATCTTTAAGATCTTTTTTAGTTTGATTAATCTCTTTTCTAAGATCACTTACTGTTGGTTCCTGAATTCCAGGAGGAGTATTCTTAACCCTTTTAAGGACTTCATTGAAGGAATACTATTGTTGATGTTGATGTATTTGAGCTTGTAATCCCTTTTTATTTTTTCTTTGAAGGACTTCTTCTTTAGCAACTTCTATATATTTTGCTAAGGTTTTTCCTTTTTTTCTTCTGGAACTTGAATTTTGTCTATAATGCCCAGAATGAAATTTTCTTCTTTTGTTAAGACATTTAAGTCTAAACCATTCATTTTAATGATGGATTTATAATAATCGCATTCACATTCTTCTTGACTTGATTCATCTTCTTGAGATTAGGAAGATGAGGATCTACTATAATCTTCTTCATTATTCTCTTCTTTAGAAGATTGCTCTGTTAAGAGTATTTGTAGAAACTGATTTTTAAGTTTCTCGTCAATATTTAATTCATTGACTTTTTGTTGAATTCTACAATTTTGGCTATAGTGTCCATGCTTTCCACACTTATAACAAGTGGGTATTTTATTTTTAGCAAATCGGGCTTCATTATTGGGCTTTTTAGGCCAATTCAATCTTTTAGATTTTTTTCTTCTTTTAGAAGGATAAGCTCTTGATTCTTTAAACCAAGGTTTTTATAAGCCTTTTGGGATTTATAGGCTTTCTTTTGAGATAATCCTTTAAGGATATTTTGATACCCATACTGTTCGCAAAAGTCTCCTAAGGCTTGTTTGCTTTGGACTCTTTCTTTTTCCATTTGTCTTTTGAGCTTTATATTAGTACAGAATGCTAATCCTTCTGTCACTATTTTAGCGGCTAATTCTCCAAATGTATACATACCATAGGGTATGGAACCACCATGTTTGGCTCAGAGTCTTGCACAAATTTTATCTACAAATAGGATAGGTAACCCTGCAATGAATCTTTCTTTCCAGAAGTCGCTATTAGAATCTTCTCTTATGAAAAATTTAGAGAAGAAAATATCCTTATACCATTTTAAATGTGACATGGTAGGACATCTTAAGCTTATAAGTTTTTCATGACTTCTATCAAGAGAAATTGGAAAGGAAGAAACCCACTAAATGGCGCCAAAATTGGTGGTCTGAGGTGGCCAAAATATGAGAAAATGTGGAAGAAGGAGTTATCGATCAATTTTTGAGTTTACACAGTAGAAAAGGAAAAAAATGTGTGTAGTGTTGATTGACCCCTAGGACTGATGCTACACGTAGTACATAGCATTGGTTCTACGTGTCAACCAACACTACGTCCTATTGTTGGTTGACACGTAGGATATAGTGTCGGTTCTACGTTTCAACCAATTCTATCCATGTGTAGCCTTGGTTGACACGTAGAACGGAAGCTATGTCCTACGTGTAGCTTTGGTCGTATGTGTCAACCGATGCTACATTTTTAATTTTTTAAGTTAATTTTTTAATGTATCGACTTAAAATTCATTACAAGTCAGTTTTCCCCAAAAAATGACTTTAAATCTTAACTTAAATACCCATTTTTTTGTGGTGTAGAGAGTGGTGGTAGAATAGTGAGAGTAAGTAAGGTAATTCTTGGTGCAACAAGAGAAGGTAGGGCTCTAATGGAAGAAGCATAGAGGCAATCTCTGTAGTAGAAGTGGAGTCATATATAGTTAGGGTACTAGTAGTTGAGATTATTACATCAATGAAGATATAAATAACTATCATGTATGTTTTCATGTTTTAAGGATATTAGTTTGGTTGTTAAGGTTGAGATAACTAGAAATTACCTAATTTAGCATTAGAGGGAAATTATCTCTATGAAGGGTTAGGGCGGTACTAGTAATTATAAGCAGAGTAGTGTTAGTGAAACTATTGGTGTAGGAGCTATTGGTAGAGTCATTATAACAGTTGAGTCAATGGGTAAGGCAAATAATCCAAGCATAGGTAGCCTTGGAATTTGTTTTCTATAGTAGGAGCATTAGTACCCAAGAAATAAAGGGTAGCAAAAGCATTTCTTAGTAGGATCTCATTAGCAATAATGGTTACTTTAGGTCAATAAACTTGTTGTGGATGGGCTTGCACTTAAGGCCTTGTTGATTGTGTCTTTATGAGTTTTTCTACTAATGTGGTAGCATTTTTACATTTATAAGTAGCATGGCCCATAGAGGATCATAACATACAAAAGTCTAGGATATTTTCATAGTATAGGTCTACAAAAATCTTTAGTGAACCAACTTCAACCATACATTAATCAGTAGTCTAGAATATTGGCCCAATTCACTATTGATGGTAGCATTGTTAATTTTTAAAAGAACTCCAATGACTTGTGCAATTTGTGCGAGAATTTGTTTATCCTATAATTCCCAAGCCAAGTTATAAAAAAGGACTCAAGCTTGGGCATTGGTATCTTTTTTATTATGAGGGTTGAAGTTTGGTGTCCTGGATTGAACCTAATGAATTCCTTGTTTAACATTACTGGAAGCATTACCACAAACTCTAGCCAGTTCTTCAAAAGAATGCAATAATATGTAATAGAAACAATGATCGATGGCAATAAGTTTCCAATTAGATGGTAAATTCCATAACGAGGTTAGTTGAGTTTTTAGGTCACCCTAACTCAAAGATTTGTATTCTTTAGATAGATTTGGTGGACCAATAAAAGACAATTTTCATAAATAAAGGTGAGATTGATAGACTCAGGGATCCAATCTGACACATGTGATATCGCCATTTTTAGGGGGTTGATAACTGCTTCAAAAGCACTCATATTCTATGATTGTATTGTGCTTAATTAAAAGAAATAGATTCGAGTATAGCATGTTTATGCTATTATTTATGCAAATCTATCTATTCGGAATCATGGATATTTTTTTTTATATTTAAGGTGTTTTTAGCTTCAAAATAGATAACCTTGTCAACACATAAAAACACAACACTTAAAGAGCTTAAAAAACTAAGGCATGTAAAGCTTATATCAAGAACCAACCAAAGTGTAAAGGGTACAAGGAAAAATTCAACAAACATATTTTGTGTCACGATAAAGAACTAATTATGCTGCGACACACACATCTTGAGAAGATTTATTGGGAAAGTTGAACATTTCTTGTCGCAACATGAAAAATAGTGTGTTGTAGTAAGGCTTTCTTGGGTTGGATTGTACGAGGTTGTTTGAGCTCCATGCCACAGTGGGGAAAATGTGTGCACATCATGCAATGCTAATTTTGTATTCCAAAGCCCTTTACAATAATATTTTCTTATAAATAGATCATTTTATTTATTAGGTCAAATAGCATATATTTTTACAATTCCAACTATACTGTTCAGTTTTCTATAGTTATTAGTTTTAGTTTTATATTTTCTTAGATATAATTTAGATTACATAAAATCAAATCATAGCCAATATTTGGGAAATTTTTCAAGTCAAGAAAGAAGAAAAGGTTATTGAAAATTCAAGAACGCTTTGAAGATCAAAATCATAATTTGGGAGTAAGACAAATCATTCATCCATTGTTGGTATTTGGATCTGATTTGTAGTATTTTATTTTTAGATTAATCTTTTTGAACTTTCTTGAATGAATGCTAATTTAAACCACTTATCATAGAATTTAATTTAAGCATGTTTGGCTAATTTTTACAATAGTAGTTTAGCTTTGTTTCCATATTTGTATAGATTATTTATGTAAACATTTATATAATTAAATAAATAAAAACTATTTTTTATTTAATATTTGCTACAAGATTTATTTATAAATAATTTATTATATATTTATTCTTCATAATAGATTCCAAATATGAGAATTAGGTTTCAGACACATCATCTCAATCTAATTTGGAAAACTTGAATAAGAATTTAAATTGGTGAGATGACCAAGAGCATTGAGTTAAATGTTTTGTTATTTCCTTAGACATAAGGCATAATTTAATCAATCAGTTAAATATCCCGAATGTAGACTATTAATTAGTTTGATTATTAAAGAAAAATCACCCCAATTGAAGCCATTTTTATATTTAAAAAGAAAAATCAATAATCTAAATTTATACTTTAAATAACCTAAATATTTCTAAACAACCATGATTATCTAGCTAAATTTTTCATTAATTCTCCATTGGTTATAAATTATCTATTTGCTATGATTTAGTTTGAGACGAATATATATTTAGTTATTTTTATTATTTTGTTATTAGTTTAGAATTTTCAAAAAAATCATTGTGATAGAGTGTTCAAGTTTTATTTTTTCATATTTGTTTAAATTTTTTGAGAAAAATGAAGAATTATCTAAAACCAATGCAATTACTCTAGAGATTGATCTTAGAAGTACACTTGTTGTTTATTATAAGTGATTTTTGGACTTGTGAGCTTTCTATTAATATAAAATTTATGCATCAAGAGTCTCTCACATGATTCAATAAGATTATTTGTGGAATTGTCACCAATAGCGTAGGCATAATAGATTTTTGGTGGCTATTTTACGCATGCACAACAACAGTGGGTCTGAACAAATCTACATGACCTGAATAGTCCTATGCAGTAGGATTACAGTTTACTATGGTGAGGAGCGCAGAACCCTAATCATTAAAAAAAAATTACGCCAATTGGTAGCATAACCCTAGCTGTTGTAAATAAAGGCTAACTTACAATAGAAAAAGGAGATACTAGAGAGTTTGGTCGATAGAAACCAACTCAGTTTGTTTCTTCTAGATTCCATTGATTATGAAAGATGCAGTTTTTTCTAAGCACCTTGTATATTCCAGTTTCATTAGTATTTGAATGGTGTGGTGATGGCTGAACAAAATTCCCAATGGCAGCCATCAATGGTTTGATGATCAACAAATTGGAGTATCCATCAATGGAAATTTAAGAGTTAAGAGATAGCAATTGTCAATGGTTTCTTCAAATTCCCTACATCAGCTTCCGTCAAAAGGCTAATTTGATCAATTCTACACTCAAATAAAAAGCCAAAATTCAATAATTATTAAATAATAGTAAGTCTTCTTGAGAAAACCAACATTAAGGAGCCTTCTTGAGATCAGCCATAACAATCATATTTAATTTATTTAACTTATCATTAAAGGAAGTATTACATGGTGGGAAGTCATACCACCTGGACCTATTTTTGTTAGATTTTAGTTGTACATGAAACTAAAGCACTTTATGTATCGACTGTGTTTTTTGTTTTTTTTAAATAACTACACTATTCACACATCTATAAGTAAGACTCAAACTCCATACCGTTGAATCAAAAATTCATCGAAAAAGTACTATATGTACCCATTTGCTTTATGGAATTCTTTATTTGAATAATAGTTATAATTGTACATAAGGGTAATATCTCTAGATGATAAGTTCTTTAAAAGTACTCATATTTTGGGATTTTGGTGTGCTTAATTATAATAAATGGATTTGATTGTAGCATGTTTATATTATTATTTATGCAAATCTATCTATTTGGAATCACGGGTATGTTTTGTTGTTTTTTAGATGTTTTTAGCTTTAAAATATATACATTTGTCAACACATGAAGAACAACACTTAAAATACTCATTTTTCATCCCAAGAGATTAAAAGATTAAGTGATGTAAGCCTTGCACCATGAACCAACCATTTTGTAAGATTTATAAGGCATATTTCAAGAAAGTGAAGTGTATTGTGGCAAAAAAAAAAATTAGTGCACCATGGTGCACATTGTTTGCAAATAATTACGGGGCACGTTGAGTTCTATAGGCCACACGTGGAATAGCTTGTGCCGTGATGGGACCCTCATGGGATGAATTATATAAGTTGATCATCGAATCTTGTGCCATGGTTCACGAACATAAAATTGGCTTGAAGCCCTTTATAATTAGCCTTCCCTAAAATAAAACATTAAGTCTTTTAGGTTAAAGAGGTAGATAAATAGAGTAGAATAGTTTATATTCTTCTACAGACCCGTCAGGTTAAGGAGAATACAAAAGATATCTAAATATAAGAATGCTTGGAAAATCATGATCAGAATTAAAAAGTATGACACATCATCCACCTTTAATTGGTATTACAAATTTGATTTGTAATATTTATATTCATATTAATTTTTTTGTATTTGGTTAATATTTGATTATTGTGTCTAATCCATTGATAATGGAATTTAAACGGAGCATATCTGGTTAATTTTAACTATTTAAATTTAACTTTGTTGTCATATTTGTGTAAATTTATTTAGGTGAACATTTTTATAAAATAAATAAAGATCATTTATTTATTCAAAATTCGTTACAAAACTTATTTATGATTATTTTATTGATAAATTATTTTTCATAATAAATTTAAAATATGAAAATTAGGTTTCAGAAATGTCTTCTAAATCTAATTTAACACCTTAAATAAAAATTTAAATTGGTAACTCTGCCAAAAGTATTTATTTAAATGGTTTGCTATTTTCTTATAAATAATGCATAATTTAATCTATTAATTAATGATCTGGCCAAAAAAAACTTTAATTGGTTTGATTAACAAATAAACTGATTCCCGCCAAAAGAATTTTTCATACTTAAAAAGGACAATAAACAATCTAAATTTGTATTCTTATTAACTAATTAATTATAAGCAAGCATGGCTAATTAGCCAAATATTTTCATAAATACTCCATTAAGTATTAATTTTATATCTGACTTGATTTATTTGAATAGACTATATGTTTTAAGTATTTTGTTATTAGATTAGGATTTTCAAAACTGAATCATTGTGATAGAATGTCTAGGTTTTGTTTTTGTATTTGTTTAAGTTTTTAATAAATTTTAAGGATTATTTAAAATCATTTTGTTCCTCTTGAGACAAACCTTAGTAGTAAACTTATCACTTATTATAAGTGATTCATGTACTTACGAGCTATTTTATAAATAAAAAATTTATGCAAATAAAAGGGTAAATTGTTTGGGAATTTTATGCCCATATTCCCATTGGTGTAAATAAAAGGGTAACGGTTAAGGATGTGCTAGTCCTGTTTGGCCTGACTGATGTCAATACTTTTATGGGTTAAGAGATGTTGGCTCGGGAAAATATGAAAATTATTTGGATAATGTGAATTAGAAAGAACTAATAGAAACTCTAGGTATGGAAGGGGATGAATGGGAATTTTCCAATGGGAGACACAAAGCTTTCAAAGCCAAGTATTTAACAAACAAAATTTTGGAAATATTTTTTTTCCTATTTTAGACTTATGCCCACCATACACTATAGTATTGTGGATAAAGAGTGGGTTATATTACTATTTTCCATAACATCCACCAAGAGCATGGATGTTGAGGCAATATTTTGCCAAATGATAAGATCTTTTATAAACAATCACCATTTGAGTTATTTCTTCCTCTAACTCATTACAGCTCTTTGTGCTAAACTTGGGATGAAATTTCCAAAAGGTGAAATTTGGTACACTCTAGTGAATTATCGACCCCAACTTACATGAGAGAACTCACTTCTCGAACAAAAGGCACTCAAAGGGATAAAAGGGTCCTCTCTTCTTCATAAACTTCAATGAAAGAGGAAGTTCAGTAGTTAAGGGAAGAGGTTAATTACATGAAAACTTATGTCCTAGAATATCATGCCCAACATACAGAATGTACAAGTAGGAAAATGTGCTTTATGAGGGGGGATTCATGCAACTTTTCCAAGATTCAAAGGTTACATCTCTCATATAGGAACATATTATAGTCACTGGAAAGTACTCAAGAATCCTGGATACAATTTTGTTTTCAGGCCACCTGAACCCACACATAGTTATGAAGGAGGACCGGATGACATGGAGGATTGAGCTCCAATGTTTGTTCTAACTTTACTTTTTATGTACTTTTATGTTATTTTATTTTGGTTTTTATTTTTATTAGGTTTTTTGTTATTTACAAATTTTAATTTCTTAACTATTTTATAATATGTCATTTATAAGAATTAGAGTATTTCTATAGGTATAATTGAGTTAGATTATTGTTGCAAAATTAGTAACCACATCACCTACTTAATCATATTGAGCTAATACAAATGGGTAACTTTATTTTATCTATTTTTCTTTATCTTTGCTTTACGTTTGAAACATTGAGAACAATGTAGATTCTACATTGGGGATAGAAGAAAAGTTACTTAAGAAATTATGCACTTTAAATATTTTATTAAACATGTGTTTGCTATTGTTTATTTTAGTTAGGGATTAGGGACATTTAGGTTATATAAAAATTAAAAAATATATTTGTTCAAAATTATCACATTTTTAGTTAATTTAAAGTGAATAATTGAGTCTTTGCATTGTTTCTTTGATGTCTTAAATATATTCATGGATTATTGTAAGAATTATTATTTTTAATTCATAGTTTGTATTTCATGCTTAGATATTGAGATTGAGATAAAACCAAAATTTGTGTTTAGTAATTAAATAGTGGAGACTATATTGTGAGATAATTTTAAGCCTATAAGTGTTTTATTATGAGTGATGATTTTTCATCAACTCATTTAAATACCTTTTAAAAGATTTGAGTATAAATTGAAAGTTTGTGCTTATCTCCATTCATACTTGACTCAAGAAAAATATATATATATGGGGCTCACTTAGAACAAAAGTAGTCAAAATACCCACTCACCATAACACACACATATATATACATATGGGCCCATTTTCTAAAAAAAGAGAAAGAGAAAGAGAAAGAAAAAATAGAATAAAAAAAGAGACAAAAACAAATAGTATATTCTTCAAAGTAGTGCAATGGTTATTACAACAAATAGAAAATAATTCTCTTGAAGAATGCAATTTCATTCATCTTTATGCATTTATTTCAAATTTTTGCTTGATGATTTTGATTGAAGCATGAGATTAGTAATGTGATGTTTTCATAAATCCTAGCATTTGATTCCTTTTATGAAATTAATGTTATGCACTTTTGAGCCTTTGTTGTTTATCATATGCAAACCTTTTTTTTATTCTTTACATAAATTTTGTTCGCATATACCTTATTGAGTGTTTGAACATATATGATCGGTGTGATATTGAGAGTATGTCTTGTGAGGAATATAGTCGAATCGAATTTGGATTCCTAACATAGGATTGGGTATGTCAAAGTTGATATATTCTTGTAATGGGACATGAATTTGTGACTTGTAACTAGTTTGAACAATAGACTTTGAACATTTGGAATGTTGAATTGACTTGTTCTTGAGATTATGATTATGATCTAAAAATAAACAAAACATGAGAAATTTTGTTCATTTTAATTTTAATTTTTTTATTTTTAATTTTACCTTTTATTTTTCCATGTTAATATTTTTAGTTTTAATTTTGCATAGTAGGATGCTTTTAAGTATCATCACTCAAAGTTCTCACAAGAATTAAACTCATCCACTAGGGCCACCTAGGGGTTTAAAGGCTTGTTTTATACACTAAATACAACTATCAATATATGGAAATGATTTATGTTAGGTTAGTTTAGTTAGTTTATTTTTGTTTTAGTTTTCAGATCATTTTACTTATTAGAGGCTAGGAAGAAACTGATTAGGGGTTGTAATAAGTGCTTGAAAAGTACTCATATTTTATGATTTTATTGTGCTTAATTATAGTAAATAGATTTTATTATACCATGTTTATATCATTATTTATAAAAATCAATCTATTCAAAATTACAGATATATTTTGTTGTATTTTAGGTGTTTTTAGCTTCAAAATAAATGCATTTATCAACACACGAAGAACAATACTTCAAGCACTTATTTAGTACCATAAGAGCTTAAAAGATTAAGGCATGTAAGTCTTACATCAAGATTCAACCATTTTGTAAGGTATACAAGGAAAATTTCAAGAAAATTAAAGTGTGTCATGGCAAAGAAATTAGTGTACCGTGACACATAATATTTGGGATGAATTACTTCGTACATTGAGTTTTGTGTGCCATGGTGTGGAATATCTTGTGCCGTGACGAGACTCTCTCAGGATAAATTTGTGTGAGTTGATTGAACCTCGTGCCACAACATACGAACATAAAATTGGCCTAATCCTTCTATACTTAGTCTTCCATATAAATAAAACATTAATTATTTTAGGTTAAAGATGTTGATACATAGAATAGAGTAGTTTATATTTTACTACAAAGCTATCAGTCTTATATTTCATTAGATTAGTTTTTATATAGAATAGATTAAGGATATAGTATAGGTAGATCTACAAATCTATCTAAATATTCAAGAATGCTTTAAAGATCAAGATAACAATTATAGAATAGGAGGAGTCATCCATTTTTAATTGGTATTATAGATATGATTTGTAATATTTTATATTCAGGTTAATCTTTTTATATTTTCTAATAATTGAATGTTATTTTTGATCTATTGGTCATAAAATCTAATCTGAACATGTTTGGTTTATTTTAACTATAGAAAGTTAACTCTGTTGTCATATTTGTGTAGATTTATTTTGGTGAATTTTTTTATAAAATAATAAAGATTAATTCTTCATTCAAGATTTGTTACAAAAATTATCTATAATTAATTTACTTATAAATTATTTTCATAATAGACTTTAAATATGATAATTATATTTTGAAAATGTTACCTAAATCTAATTTAGACACGTTGAATAAGAGTTTAAATGGTTTGTTATTTTCTTAAGAATAAATCATAATTTAATCTATTAATTAATGATCCCACCAAAAGATTTTAATTAGTTTGATTAATAAAGAAATGGATCCTTGTCAAAAGATTTTTTCATACTTAAAAGGCAAAATCAATAATTTGAATTCGTATTTTTATTAACCTAGTTAATTTTAAGAAATCATATTTAACTAGCTAAATGTTCCCATGAATTATTCATTGAGTATTAATCTTTTATCTGTTTTGATTTGTTTGAATCGAATCTATATTTAAGTATTTAATTATTTTCTTATTAGATAAGGATTTCAAAACGAACTCGATCATTGTGATATAATGTTTAGGTTTTATTTTTATATTTATTTATATTTTTTAAAAATATAAAGAATTATTTAAAATTATATAATTTCTTTTTAGATCGATTTTGGAAGTATACTTATCGTTTATTAATTATAAGTGGTTAGTGTATTTACAAGCTATTGTATTAATACAAAATTTGTGCATCACTAGATTACTTCATTAATGCTTTTCATGATAACTATAGTTGATGCTATTATGGACTTGTAAGGTTGGGGATCACTCTGATAGCCCATCCATTCCATTCCTCTACTCAATAATTTTTCTTTGGTTTCTATTAATGTCATTTTTTGTTCTTCCTTGATGTTGTATTGTAATCATGAAAGAAACTTGTTAGGACTTTGTACCACAACAAAGGGTGGTGGCTAAATGCCCTCTAATGCTTCTGTTAGTGACATACGTGGAGTGTAAAGGTATCATAAAATTGGAGAGATCTTTCATCTTACACTCAATGCTGGTGACCCTATATTGTCGGGAGCCATCAGTTATGCTATAGGTAAGTCATACCTGGTAGGTAAAGAATCTAAATATCTTGTGCGATTATTCTCATCATTTTCTTGTCTGAGTAGATATCATGGTATCTTGTTCCCTTATTTATCTCTTCCATACAATTGGAGATAATTACGTATATCTATCCCTTAAGATATATCTAAGAAATAAGCTAGTTTAATAAATCAATGTTTATTGCGCTAGTTAGTGAGTCATTCTTCCTTACGAGAATATATAGTATTGCATCATTTGGCATGTTTTTATTTACACTCGACAAGTTCTTTTAAAAAATGTATACATTCGCAAAGGGAAAAAGAATGTATAATACAATATACGGTGAACCATATTTTCTCTCTTTGTCCACAATTTGTTACAGTTATTTTGGCCATTAAATTGTATTAGATTGTTTTAATTTTAAAAACATAATTATAACACACCATATTTTAAAAAAAACTGGTATAATAAAATTTACAATGAAAATCACATTTAAAACAAATATAATCCATTTCAATTTTAGAGCCAATTACTTCAAAACTACAAGAAAAGTTTGAGAAAAATTGAAATAACGGAAAATTTATTCTCATAAATATCTTTTGAGAAGAATATCACATGCTTATCACATGTTTTTCACTGTTATTTATTAACCAAAATTTAAAAATATAACTAACTCTAACTTTTCTTATAAAATATGAAACTTAAAATGCCCAACCTATAACTTTCAGTATTAAACTATTTTTTTAGATAGCTATAGGATCTATACTGAAGTTTACCCTTTAACAAAAAAAAGCCATTGGTCCAATTAACATCATATTGTCAACATTAGGTGTTACACATAAACGAGTGCAAAGGTTAAATTAGTAGTTTCATGCTACAAAAATTAAAAAAGTTCGAAGAAAAAATTAACATAATTACTTTTGCCATGGTTAAAAAAAAGAAGGAAAAGAAACTCAAACATGATAGGATTTAAGGATATTATACATTTCTTTGGCACCAAAATAAGTAAAACTCATTCAATACATTTTCAGAAGAAGGTCACCCGTCTCTTATATTACTCATTTTGTCTAATTTAGACTAAAAAATTATAATTTAGATTTATTTATCCTTTTTTTTAAATTATGAGGTCAATTGATCTAATTCGAAAATAATGAAACTAAATGACTTATTTTTTAGATGAAGAAACTAATTTAGATGTTTAGACTTAAATTGAATAATTTTTTATTAAAACCTTTTCTAACATAATAGTACTTATGTCACTAAATCAATACTTTGTTCATTAAAATATAACATTATAATAAACAAATCAATAATTGTAAATCATTAAAATAGAACATTATAATTTTTGTTATTTAATATTACTTAAAATACAAATGCTCTTAAATATTTTTATTAATAGGGAGTCGATCCTCATAAAAATTCTCAACCTCCAATGGAGAATTTCTAACATGTCCCATACCTATTAAAATAGGGATGGAGATAACATATCCACCTGGTCCCTCACCATTGATACATTTATATCCCTAATTATACATAACACTTGTTCAACTTCAATAGGATCAAATGAATTTGGGTGTGTCTTAATTGTCATATAAAAACATATGGGATTCCTTTATTTTTATTAGTCCTTGCTTAAATAGCATGTACATGCTATATATAATCTAATTATCATAAAAATATCATATTTTAATATGTACATATTGTAAATATGACTAATGTAGACACTCTATGCAAACTTTTATCACTCCACTATTTGTATTTATACACACACATATATATATATATAAGTTATGTATAAGTTAAAATGATATTTTAATATTAATTCCATTATGTACATCACATACATGTAATTGTTATTTTAAGTGATCAAATCTATTTTTGTTATCAAATATTCATGGCAGTGCAACTTCTCCTAAAAGAATCAACCCCTTAAAAATAGGACTAAAAGTCATGAAGATCCTTATGTTTTACTAAATGATTATAGTTATTAGGTTAAGCATATTAAGTTCCATAATTTTAAAAAATGAGCATTTTATTCCTGTTATTTATAGATTATGTACTATTAATCTTGTTATTATAAAAAATAAGCACATTTAAGCTTATAATTATTAAAATAAATATTTTTATTCAATCATAAGTATTAAAACTTGGTTATATAATTTTTAAATTATAATACCTAATGCTCATAAATAACGAAGCTATGGATACCTAACTCAAAAACTTCAAGACTCAAGTGTTCATTTGAATATAAAAAAACTATTATAATATTTTTTTTCAAATATTATAAGACTTCTGATATTCAAAGCAATAATTAAGAAACTAAATTAATTAAATTAAATTATTACATGACTTACTTCCATAAGAAATATAAGTTCCAAATCCATAACCATACACCTAGATGACCTCAAAAACTAATTTTCTAAAATGAATTGAAATAAGTGTAAGGATTATAAATGTTGGTTATTTTCGTGGAGAAAATATTTACGTGTAAACTTACTTTTAAGCTCGTTATCAAGTCTATCAAACAAAATTAAAAAAAACATTAAAATTTTAGATAGTCGTACTTTAGGTATATCTGTTATAACTATAACACATATGGATTGCACTCATACATTTAATAGTCAATATTTATAAATCTGAAATTTGTTTTGTTGCTAAAATATATAATAAGATATATGCTAAAATATTAAATAAAATATACTCTAAATTATAGTTTAAATCTTTAACCTAAAAGATAACATAAAATATATTTTAAAAGAACTCTTTTTTAAATATGAATCTTCATGATTAATAAGTTTATTTTAAAAGAATTCTTATTTAAATAAGAGTCTTCTTAATTAGTGAGTATTATTAATCCTATTTGTAATAGAAAATATATTTATCAATCATATAGGAGTCTTCTTAATTAATAAGTATTACTAATCATATTTGTAATAAAAAATATATTTATTAATTACATAAGATTAAGGGTTTTAATTTTTCCTATAAATAAAACTCATTGCTCATTGTTTCAATCAACCATACAAAAAGTATTATTATATTCTTTTTAATTTCTCTATCTTGTTTTTCAAATATAATATCATAATTTTTTAGGCTTTTTTATTTAGTTAATCTATCAAATATTGGTGATTATGTTTAATTGATTAATAAACCTAATTAGATCAAATAATTATTTTTGTCATATTATAGTTATTTGATTTGATTATTAATCTTTAAAGAATTTACTTTATTGAACTTGTGCTTGATATTTTTGCTCTAAGATTTACTAGTTGATTTGATTTAAGTGACATGTTTTAAATCATCTAGAAGGGTAATATAAAACCAAGTTTGTACAATATTTGTTTTTCATAATAGAAAGCTAAGTGATCCAATAAACCGATAGTTTTTCTCTTAGATTATGATTATAGCTTAGGTTATTTCCACTTAAAAATATCGTGTGATATTTTTTTTATTTTCACACTTTATTTTTATACACGATTGCATATCTGTCCGTTTTATTTAGGTTATTAAATTTTAAATTAATAAAAATAAAAATAAAACATATTTATCATATTTTAAGTTAATTAAGTCTATATTTATAAATTTTATAAGTTATAGAGCATGAATAATATAGTATGCGTCTAATATAGCCACTTGATGCATTTTGTCTAGTCTAATCTCAAGATTAGATAACTACAAGCCCATCGACCTAAGGATAGCATATTTTGGGGTTTGGGGCAAAAGCCCAAAATGACATAATGTTCGAGTAGGAACATTTTGGAAAAAAATAAAATTAACATAATATTACATAACCGACCCACCCGTAATCAAATTCGTAATTTATGCACCTCACAATAAGGCTTTGGAAATATTGAGCTACAACAACGCCGACTATTTTTTTGCAAAGTTCAAGCCTTGTAATTTTTTTTCTTACTAAAATAATTTTGTTAATGAACTATTTGTACTTACATGCCTCTATTAATCAAATTACAAATATTACAGGGGAAATCAATGATTTAAAATGACCCCTCTTTAAAATTGTGTAGAGACCTGCAATTCCATAAGCTGTGGTATTGCATTTCCTTGGAATACAAGCTGCTGAGAAGTCTACAAATGTTGATATGAATGAGAAAACTTAATCTATGTTTAAGTCCATAATACCTTATTATTTAAATTATTTCATACATGGAACATGTTTAACTTCATTATATCTAATAACCTTACGTGACACAATAACTTTAGAAATGAAAAAATATATATATATTCATTTTTTTTTTAAATTGACCATTAATCACACCATAATTGATGTGAATACAAAGATAGCTGCAAATTTGGCTCAACTTGGCATTCCTCTTCCTTCATTACTTGGCTTGGGAGATGTTTAAACACAATTCTTTAATCAGAACGATTGCAGATTCGAGAGTGAAAACTATGGGCCTGAAGCAAAATTTCCTACCTATAAATTGATTCATATTAGTAGTAAGCATTTCCTTACAAAGCCTAGTAGTACTTTTTAACAATCTTCCCTACTTGGTTAACATTGCTTAGTTCTACTCTGCAACATCGATGACATACTCCAATTCCTAAGGCTTTTGGGGAACCCTCCATACTCCTGTGATTCTTTTCTTCTCTTTCATTGGAGGGGCTCGGCAACCACATGCAGCTATGCACAATCATAACATGTACAGAATAAACTTACAGAAAGCATTACAAATTTCCTTAGTTGCCTCTTTCATGCGTGGACACCTCTTTACAACTACCATGAGTCAGTCAACTTTTCTGCTTCTAACAATAGAACATTACTCTTTTTACATTTTCCTTCAAGGCTGGCAAGGGTCGTACCCCATACTCCCCTGCATTACACATTGTAGTGTTGGCAGCCCGATCAGCTGTTCCATTTTCTTGCATTTCTGGTTCTGTATAGAATCGAGCACGGAATGCAGCCAAATGGGCATAATATGCTGGAGGAACTGCAAGGCATGCAATAATTTTAGCCATTTCAGCAGAGCTTGAGGGGTTTGGATTGAAAAACATCCAGTGACTACTATAAATTTTATGGCTGGTAAGCCAAATTCCTGAAAAAGAGGTCATATTTATGATTTATAATTATATTTGAGGTTCCCTCCATCGTCTGAAAAACAATAAGAAAAACATGAACTGTTTAATGGCAAGTATTACATCACATCATTCTTCAATGTTCTTCAGTGAAACTCCAAATATCATTTTAATAAAATATTTATAGAACTTGAAAGCTTAGTAATAAATACACCGCCATGGCCATGTCACTTCAAGAATATCAACACGAGTTATATTATAAGGTGAAAATAATAACTTACCTACAGCAACACTTGTTATATAATAAGGTGAAAATAATAACTTACCTACAGCAACACGTGTTATATAATAAGGTGAAAATAATAACTTACCTACAGACACAGAGCGTGTGCACCGTGCATACGTGTAACATAAATTGTTTGTCAATGACTGGATTCCATCAGCAGTAAAGTTATTCTCATCCCAGAGAACATGGTAGTGTGCAGGGCGACTTGTCCCCTGGCCATTGAAGGACATAATGTGTCACTATTTTGATTACTAGGATTTCTTAGGAAATATGCACAAACCAAAGATACTATTTATGCTATAAAATAAAACTAAAGTTACATTTCCTAATTCTATAGACAGTATATATAAATAGAGGCGTGTCGTATAACTAAGGCTGTGAAGTAGTTCAGTCGAACAAGCAACTTACCAAATGAATTTTCACAAGTTTCCATCTTTGTAACTCATACCATGATAATTGTCTTTATATCTTCATATATATGTAACAAGTGGTATATACATCTTTATGTGATTTATAACAATTGGACAAAAATGTCAACCTGAATTCCAGCATGGCTGCAGAGATAAAAATCAAACTCTGTTGGATGACAGATTTTCGAGTCTACAACGGTTCCTGTAAGAAAACCAATATGTCAACGTATTCATAAGGAATGCAAGAGAACAGCCACAATTCTCCATTGAATATCCCCAGAGAACAGAATAAGTAATGTTTCTAAAGTACTTGACTTTACCAGGCAATATGTTGCCACTCTTGTCTGTGCTGCTCCTATCTCTGTGATTGTTAGCAAATAATCGAGTATGGTGACGTTTTTGAACCACAATGAAGGTGACTGGTGGTTGATAGTTGGGTTCCAGAGAAGCACAAGCCTGTAAACAAAGCATTCATTCAATCTATATTTTCATCGAATAATGTCACGAAATAGTGACCAATATTTCACTGTGATTCTCACCTTCCGGATTGCATCAAGCTCATAGAGTAAAATTTGATAAAACTGCCCTTCACTTACACCATCCCTGCTCAAAATTATTTTACCTTAGAATCAATTTTTTTGCTAAAAATAATTAATGGATACATGTATATGTATCTCATTCTACTAAACATGAAACCAAAAGTACTCTCATTATGACGCAATCATGGAGTTAATCAACAAAGATTGAGTTTTGTAGGGACCATAAGTAGTAGTACTCTGATTCTACCCTAAAAAGTAGATCAATGGGTGTGAGTTCCACATGTTTTTAGCCCTAGGGCTAACAGAAGCTCTCATACAATATTATATTTATTGGGTCCATAAGTCAAATGGTCTAGCCCAATTTCTTAATCCCTAAAGGTTAACCTGGATGGTGAGGCCAAGGTTATTATAAACTCTACTATAGCCATTCACAATCAATATAATGCTGTTTAGCCATCAGAAGTTATTTGAAGACTACAAACTTCACGAGATGTAATGACAACATATTTTGGTATTTACCTGTAAAATATTATCCTTAGTGGTTTCTGCCCCGTTGCCTTTCTAAAGGAAACCAAAAGATCCCTGGAAAAAAGGAGATTTAGAGCATAATGAGTAGTTTTCACATCCTTCAAGGGAGGAAAATGAACACTTTTATCATTGGAAAATATCATGAAGAATCAGAAATCGCATGACCAAAGGTGAAGTGAATAATAGTTGGCGTAAACATCCTCTAAAATGTTTTTTTTAATTATACCTAATCATTCCACCACTAACTGCTCCACGAACAGGGTCATGCCATGTTTTGTACAGATCTTGTATGAGTTCCTCTCTATGAGCTTGAGCACAAACTAGTCCTGCATATTTGGTCACCTCTGGCCAGTCCTGAGAAGCTACTACCTACGATAAGTTAACATGGATTAGCAAATTGCTAATAAAGGTTTTGTTGATCATTTCAACAAAGTTTGAAAAATGATAATTCAAAATTCGAAATAGTACAGCAGCAATTGAGGGGCTAGAATCTTCTCCATTCTCAGGGTGAGTCACATCAGCTCCAAATATAATGGTTGGTATATCACTGACTAGTGGTATTCTGTAGCTAATAGCATCCTGAAGAACTGTGTTTCTACCCCCCATCTGCACCAAAGATGAGACAGTAAAACATCTGATTAAATATGAGGCTAAAAATTGGGGGAAAAGAAAGGAATGTTGATGTTATTAGCAAAACCATACATTATTACTTTGAAATAAACGAATGATAAGAAACGTTAATTCAATTGTAAACTAGTCTTGATAAAACAACATAGAAGATTTCTTCACTCGAGGGCCAAAAGCATGCATATAAAGTTTAAATAAAAATACAAATTCCACCATAAATGCAATATATGACAGTAAACACGGAATTGGGTCTAAGCAAAAAACCAAGGAGGCAAAAAGGAATTGTCCCTAAGAATAAGTGGATATTGATACAAGGTGTGTATCTGATCAAACCTTGACATTTATCTTCAAGGCCACATTAGCCAAATACTGTTTGTTTATCTTAAAGACGTGCTTTGTGAGACAACACTGAGTTATTATACCAAGGTCTGTTTCACAAATTCGTTTGAGATCACCTGAAAGTGCAGAATTATGTTAGGAAATATCTTCAATGAAACCATGAATTAATTAAGCAAGCACCATATCACTAGAACACAAGACATACCATAGAGAGAACCATTATTGTCTGGCAAAATAGCTAACAGAAGCTCTAATTCTTTGCCTTTTGTTTTGTTCATGGATGCATGGTATACATGTTTCAAGGCTTTCTCTACTTGCTCAGGCCTGGCATTGTATATTGGAATAAGAGGTTCTGGATAAAATTCCTGACAGAATGGAAGCAAAATATAACCAAAACCCCTTTGATCTCAAGACAGGTAGAAATGAAGTAGATCCTGAACATTATAGTATGAATTAAAATTACCATGCCAGATACTTGACACATTTGAGCAAGTTCAAAGCCAAATCCGCGAGCAACGCTCTCTTGCACACTCCGTGAGAAGTTAATACATGCCCACCGACTTACAGTCATGCCATTGATCATTTTCTGCATTTACATGAAAATAAAGGAATCAATACAATCAAATGAAGAAACCATGCAGGGTATGAAGTATACAGAAGTGAGACATTTTCTTGGCACAAGCAAGATGGGTCCTAGAAGTTGAGAGAAAGGAGAAATTAAGGCAAACAACCCAACAAAAAAAAAAATGAACTTGTAGTCATAACAGTAAGATGGAAATTTCAGATATTTGCTAAAAGAACTGGAATATCCAAAAGAAAAAAGGTGTGTACCTTGTTCATCATATTCCATTGACCAACTTGAGGCAAGCAATTCTTTTCTTTTCCAGATTCATGATATTTCAGCTGCAGGTAAGGTTAACAGGAAATGGTCAACTAAAATAGTAATAACCAGTGTCTTCAATATCAAACATAAAAGTGTAAGAGAGGCTACTTTACCCAAGGGGCAGGAAGAATTCGAGCCTCAACTGAAGTTAGTTTCTCATTGATTTTGATTCCAAACTCTTTTGCATAAGGGTCTTGGTCATATGCATTATGTTTGAAAGTCTGTTCACAAAGCGGAAAAAAAAATTCAGATAAAATCCAGTGTGCAGTAGCTTATACAATAATACAATAAGTAGTATTATAGATAAACACTATAGTAGTACACTATTGCAGGATTACTCATTTTTTGGCTCTTCTGTGTTCTTTACTAAATAAACAATCCATAAACATAGTTGCAAGCTTGCTTGCTACCTTCATATTAATATCATGCCATGACTTAAATTCTTGCATCAATAATCCATCATATTTGTATCAAATTTACACCTACATCAAGCGCATGTCCAAATACCCTAAACATGAGTACAAAAATAGAAGGAAAAAGCTTATCATAATTCACTCCACTAAAAGGGGTCAGCCACTTCTAATAGATAATGTCTTTGTCCACAATTAGTGTACTCGAAGGAGTGATGTTTCAAATTATGAGTCACCCAAGTTTGAATCACTTTCATACTCTCATGAATTGAAAAGAATGTAATATAGGTAAGTTACTAAGAGGACAAATAAACAATTAGCTTTTCAGTACTATATATTAAAACATTTGGTACAGGATATAAACTTGAGATACAAAAAATAGTAGACTTAGCAAATACCTGGAGAATGTCATTTTCACGGTCCCTAGGCCTTTGGCAGGTTACTTTTAAAAGAGCTGTAATTTGCTTCTCATTTAACCTTTTCGTATATCGCTGCCCTTCAACGATTTTGCAGACCTGAAATTTCATTGCATGTAAATTGTGCCAAGATTTATGATAAACAAACACCACTATAACCAACTGTTAGGAAGGGGTATTTTTATTCTAGAACAATTCCTACCTCCAAGGGTAAATAACTTGCCTTCCTCTGATTTCCCACTTGAAGGCAAGGAAGATGTGCATGTTGGATGGTGAAACCGTACATGTCCTGAAAGTATTCAACAACTGACTTCATGTTTGAGTTCTCATCAACAGGAAACCTGATTGAAAATCCTATCAGTTATTTGAAGATAAGCCCGCTAGCCAGTGGAACATAATAAATAATTATTGACAATAACTCAGTAATAAACTAACAACTGTACTGCTTAACATCATTCTTTGACAAGGAACTTCGAGAAAAATGGAGAAAAAAATTTAAAGAGCTTAAAGCAAATTAAGAGATATTAAAAATACTTACACTAGTTCTCTAGTAGGCTGTGACGTTAATCCTGAAACACGATATTTTCTTCACACATTAGCTCTGTGAGTAATCTCAACTTTAACTCCTCTAAGAGCCTTCTTAATCTGGTAGAAGTTTCAAAACGATATTGCAAATAAAAAATTAACATTTCTTTTAAATGAAATAGGATTTGAAGCTTCTACCTTTACATGGTCAGAATCAGACAGGGGCCTTGACAAAACATCTTCGCCAAGGAGCTGAGCAACAAACTCTATGACAGGGAGAGGCTCAATAAAAGCGGCTGAAGCAATATCTAAAGAAATTTGAAAATACGATGAAAGTGTAGAAACTGTTTTAGGAAAGCTATAAATAGAAAACAGGATATTTCATTTGTATAATTTGTATACCAATATTCAAGGAGAGGCCCATCTGGGTAGGTCTTATGCTTTGGTAAAAGCCACACCATGACTGCAAGCCTTCACCAAGTCGTTGGGGTGCTCTAATATCCGGTGAAAAGAAGGATCTTCCAACAGGGCAGTATCTTCACCAAATCAGGAAATGTGAGATAAATGCAAAAAATATATTGATCCATCCTTATTATCACCAAATAGTGCAATTATCAAAAGCTAGATACTGAACCTTTTTGTAGCAAGCTCCCTTAGTACAATGTCAAGGATTTGAATGGTTTCATGAGGAGCATCATCACGTTTACCAGCAAGAAACTGGCCCAAATGATGCAGGTTTGCCCTAGCAACAAACCTAATCACCACTTTGTATTCTTTTTCTCTTCTGAAATATGCACAATTTTTTAGTTACTTCCATTGTGATAAATAATTACATATTAAACCAATGTAAAAAGTTTCTCACAAACATGGACATTTTAACTTGGTCATTTTTTGTCTAAGTAAACAGACTAATATTTATATCATACAGGAAAGAAAAGCTTAATGGCCCAGATAACACATAAAGGGTATTGAAATGTACGGATGGAAGAAAAATATAAATGTAAGAGTTCCATACTTGGGGACATTAGATCCATCATCCTCATCTATAAGCTTAATTTTAAACTCTTTCCAAGTAAAGGGCAATTCACCAGCCGTGTATAGACTTTTCCTACCATCATAAGCAGGCAATCTCATTCCTAAATCAGATTCTTTATACAACCTCACAAGTTCTGCAATAATAGCTCTGTTTACAGCTCTTGATACCACCTCAGGAGTGATAGTAACCTACAAAATTAAAGTCATACAGATGGAGCTGATCATGAAAAGGCAAACACAAGCAATAAGAACAAAATTGAAGGCCAAATTTAAATCTCATAAATGCCAATTGATGAAAAGGACAGGGTGACAACAGAAACAAATTCAATTATCACCTGAGATGCAGCAGCAAAAAAATTATTTTTTATCTCAACATATATTTAAAAATGTCCGTTTACAAATAGATAAAAATAAAAAATAAAAAAATTGATAAAAAAATAAATGAAAGTATAAACTCACATCATACTGGTTCAAGTCCTTGTCAGGTAACTCTATAAAGAAATGGTTGGACTTTACAATACACTTTGTCCCAAGTTGCCCATACCCAGGTCTAGGGGTAAAACTCAAGGATTTACTTGAAGTGAGAAAACTCATTTCAATTTTACACATATTACCACCATTTTCAAAGCAGCCATTTAGAGTAGCAGGCACAATAGCCTTAACCATGTTCTCCAAAACTGGCTTATCAGCCACAGTGCAGGGCCTAGAACTTGGCCGCATAAAAACATCACCTCGATCAGATTTTCGGCCACATCTGCCCCTTCTTCTTACTCTATTCTTTGTTTGAGGTAAACAATGGTTTTGTGTCTTACCATTCTGGGTTTCATGAAATGGTGGACCTTTATCGTTCTGATAAGTCTTGGGTTCTTTCTGAGCTGAGTTCATAGAGTTCTGCATATGGGTTTTGATCAGAATGTGCGGCTCTAAGCTTTCTTTCATCTGTCTGATAGGCATGTCCGTTGTTGATTGAAACTAAAAGAATAAACTTTCACTAAATGGCACAAAATATAGTCTTTAGCCGATATCTTGCAAATCGTTGTAACTATTTCCACACTGAGAATACAAATACAAACAGGAAATATACATAGTTAGCTAAGAACGAAGAAAGGTAAAGATAACAACTAAAAATTACAGAAGAGTAAAGCAAAAATGGATTGTAAACCAAAAGCAAGTGGAGAAAATGCATGACTAAAGTCTAAATATACAAGCTTCAATGAAGACTAGAGCATTACCATTTGTTAGCAAGACTTCAAATCAACTACTTTTTCCATGACTAAGTTTAACACTTGAAAGAACCCAGAAATATATAGGTACAATAAAATCTGTAAACCAAACTAAAAGAGTTCAAGAAATTCCCAGACTGGAAATTTTGCATAGATATTGATGAAGAAAGAGAAGAATAAATTCATATAAACAATTAATATTTTTCTTAGACATACTCCTTAGTTTCCCCTCAATATCTCAAGGACTCATCCATAAGAAACGAACACGAAACACAAATACAAAGCTCCCACCTAAACATCAGCTTTACAACTATAAAATTATCAATACCTTCAAATAAATAAAAGGCTATTGCCCAACAAACCGAAGCCTTCTTCGGAGATTTAATTCCTTTAGCAATCCAATGACCATAACAGTAAAATTGGTTGTACTTTTTAAAACACATGGGTGTTTTTTTTTTTGGGTCAAAAAACAAATAGTATTTGAAGGATATAAACAAAATAAAAACCCAAAAAAAATAACCGTCTTTAACCTGTCCCTCCTAAAATTGAAACTTGGTTACAAAATAAGACAGAATGTGAACACGAGCCCAAGCAGATAAAAACAGAGCAGCGGTACAAAGTAAAAATGATATTCTAAGAAGATTTTTGAATCTATGTGACTGCCAAAGGTAAATAATAAAACACCAAGAAAAGAACAAAAGTCAAGAACGTATATCCAAGACGAAGGAATAAAAATTGAAAAAGAGCAAGTAAGATTACTATCTGAGAAGGGTACCCACAAAATTAATGCTCCATACAAAATAAAAGGTGTATTAAATGTCAACAAGTCCCAAAAAGTCCAAGTGAAGAGTGAATACCCTTCAACTAACGAACACTCTCAATTACCATATATGTGAAATAAAAGCAAACAACGAAAGGAAACACAAACAGTCACTCAACAAAGGAAATGACTTATAAAATCAAAGAAACAATACAGAGAAGTAGCAAAGTTGAAGCTGCCAAAGAACGTGAACCTGATTAATTAAATGGGCAATCAAAAAGCTGGAGTCTTTCAAATTGGGTACGGATTTGAGAAACAGAGAAAAGAGAGAGAGTGAGAAAGAGGAACAGAGGGAAGTGAGGAATTAGAGAAGATGATGAATAATAATTAATCTTTATACACGCATGCAAAAACGCTTTTGGTGTTTTCCTTTATCACGTGTAAAAGGCTTATGAGCCATGCCCTCTTTGTTTTTAAAAATGGCTTCTTTCTCTCTCTTACTTTGTTTCACACTTTCACTGTCCATCAATTCTAATAAAAAACCCATATCTCTCTCTCTCTCTCTCTCATCCGTTTCGAACTTATTGACAGCCTCGGGGATGTAGCATGTCTCACATTTATTGTAAAAAAAGAAAATCCCACGGAGAAAAAGTGTGGTAATAGTCCAAAATAGCTCGTGAGTATTTTACAAAAGCAATCATACACAGAAGAAGAATAATTCGAACTTGCAGTTCCTATATCCTGCAGTTTTCTCCCCTTGTGCTCTTTCTCCGTCCTAATAAGTAACCATATTCCTCTCTCTTGACTCTAGTCCCAAAGTAGTGGCTCAAATGCCAAACCTTTAAATTTTATGTACCCAGCACATCCACTCGCTCGGCTAGGCCTTTAACTTGTAACGGCCCATTCTTAAGCGAGGAGGTTTTTTTTTTTTTAATAAGAAAATGGTGTACTAGTAGTCCTCATTTAATGAAAAATAACAGGTTTTATATTTTTTTTCGTTAAACACTCTGTGTCGGAATGATACACAAATTTAGTTAGATAAAATATAAGATTAATAAATAAATTATAAGATTAATATATTATTTAAAAAAAAGATAAATATATGATCCTTAATAAAAAGATTGAGTAATTAATAAATAATCCCTCCTATTAATCTCCTTATTATTAAAAAAAAAGCACTTAGAATCCCTAAATTATTAAAAAATTACACTTTTAGTCTCATTACTAATTTTTACAATAAAGTTTTTTTTCTTAATAACAAAATTAATTATTTAATTTAAAAATATCATAATTAAACTATTTATTTTTTTAAAAAAAATCTTTTAAGAAAGGTGTGCAAAACATCCGATCATACTATCTACTTAATAAATAAGAACCAATCTCTTAACTTTTGAATGGTTTGGAACCAATTATTGGATTGGAATAATATGAAAAAAATTCAATATGTTAAGATTGGATTAGTTGGTGCGTGTTTTCTCTCATCCATTATAATATAATATGAATATAATAAAATTAAATAATATTTATATTTTGTCACGTGTCACTCATTAAAAAAAATTATCACTTTTTTTATACATTTTATTTCCATTTACTTAGCTTGTAAAGTAATTTTATCCCTTCACATTTCTAACTTAATTGTATATTAAATTTTTGTTAATATTGAGTTTAAGATTGTAATATTATTAAGTTGTAATATTTACATGTTATTGTGATATTTGTGACTTTTTATGTATATCAAATACTTATATATTGATAATTGATGAAAAAACTAGAATAAATAATCAAAACATCCTAAAAGGAAATAAAAGATTCTTTGGATCTGATTGGATTAGATAGGATGAAAATTCTACAATCTAATCAAATAATTGGAATTGATTGAATGAATTCAAATTCAACAATTTTGATCTAATAAACATCCATAATCTTTGATGTAGAAATATTTTGATTTGTGAGTCATATGCATAAATTAACAAGTGCAACGTCGATTATAGTCATAATTGATTAATCTTAAACCACGAAGTCTAATCCAATTTGAGATATCAAATCAATTCGAAGTTACTAGAGACAAATTCAAATTGAGAATTGTATAGTTTTATATATTTTTATATTTTATAAATAGACTTCAATTTGTATATGCCCCTACTTATTTACATGATTTCACTTTTAATTCTTCTAAAACATATGTTATTTTCATTATGAAAAAATGACAACATATATATATTTTTTATGAAAAAACATGGTTTTTTATGGAATATATATTATTGTTTACGTTGCAAAAAGCAACATATGTTCTTTTTTCTAAGGGTTAAAAATGAAACTCAATGTATGAAGGGGTTATGTCATCCATTTAAACCATTTAATATTATTAATAAGTGTTTGAAAAGCACACGCAATTAGTGATTTTTTGGATTTAATTGGATAATTGAGTTTTAATATTGCATTTTTACTTTATTATATTACAAAATGTGTTTTTGGAATCACAAAGTATGTTTTGGTATATTTCAAGTATTTTAGTCATTAAAAGATACAAATGACAAGAATTAGAAGAATATGCACCTTGGGGGCATAATTGTTATATATTAGAGGACTTGATTGCAATATATTATACATCAAGGAAGGGTAGAATTGCAATAATGAAGAATTGAAAACACGTCAGGGCATAAAAATAGTGTATTGTAGCACACTCTTCTTGAGTTAGCGAGCATTATAGAAAAATAGTGTGTCGCGACATGGTTATAAGCACACTGTGACATAGTTCACTCGTGTTTAATTAGGGGCACAACATTGATTATTTGTTGCGTTATGAAACAAAGCACGTCGTAACCTACTTTTCGTAAATGAATAATATTGTCAAGTTTTTCCAATATTTTTATACCATTTATTCGGCTCTAAACCTAATATTATAAATAGGTTAATTAGGGTTTAAGATGTAATAATTCAAACTAGAGGTAAGAAATAAAAACAAGTTTCAAGATACCATTAAAAAAGTTGAAGATTAGATTCAAGAACATCAATCCTAAGATTTCTTCTTCTTTTTGTTATTATTTTCATAAATACTACTCTGACTTTATTGTTTTCCATGGATCACCCTAAATATGATTACAATAATTATAAAAATCTCCTATATTCTAGTTCTCTATTATTTTTTATTATGTGTTAATTCTCTTGTTCAAGATTCATATGAATTTTCTTGATTATTTAAGTGTACAATTAAATAATTAGGTTTATTCACTATTAATCAATTTAGTTGATTGAAAAAATAATCACTTGATTAAGTTAAATAATTAGTGATAAATTACTTGCAATAAAAATTAATAATCAAGATAATTCAACTTAGCTGGTGTGTTTAATTTTTGTCTAGCATGCTTCTTGAAATTGAATGTTTTTCATAAATTAAATTTAGAGAGTTTATTTTGGATTATCTATTAGAAATAGCTTAAACTAAAAGTTTGTGTAATTCAAACAAATAAGTAAAAAAGAGTTTAAAACTTTCGAGCTTGTGAATTTCTTTGAGTTAGTATAGTTAAATAATAGGTTATTAGTATATGATTTTGTTGATTTGTAATACATGGAGGTGGTGGCGAATGATACTAAAATCATTATTTTATTTATATTTTTATCATAATATTTAGATCTTATTTTTACCTTATTAATCTTCAATTGATAGATTCAAGTTTTTATTTACAAAACCAAAACCCCCATTATCATAAATAGGAATTAGTTTTCAAAATTATTTGTGAAAAGACCCTTACTTTCTACATACTAATTTATGACATCTTACATAATTTAAAGTATGTTTTAAATTGATTGTTCATATGAATACATCAATTTTTGGAGCCATAACACTAGAAATTTTAGTTAAATTAAATCTTGTTTACTTTTATTTTTATTTAGTTATAGAATAAAATATTTTCTTTATTTTTATTTTGTTTTATATACATTTGTTTTTGTTTCATTTTTTACTTAGTTCGTTTCTAGCCTTTATATTTTTTCAGAGTCATAGTGAATGACTTCACGTTATAATATGATATTAAATTCACACATTGTACTTTTGTTTGAGCAAATAATTCATATAGATCTTTCACCATCAAGAGTTTCCTTTGAGATAGTCCCATTAGCTTTAGATAAACCACCATTATGCATTCAATATAATAGTAGTGATGAATCTCCTGAACTGAAGTCTAGCTAATGGATTACTAAGTAGCTCTTAATCCAATACTTCTATGAGGGATTGCTACCTATGGATAAAAGCATGATTTATGCTAAAAGTAGTGGAGTATGGCTAATAAAACTCCAAAAAATGCAAGGAATTTGATTGTCACTATGGTTGTAAATGCTCAACAGTTTAGCACATGATCCATTCCACCACAAAAGGTTAATGAAGTCAGAATTCCTAATAATATTGAATAATAAATTAGCACCCTTACTTCAATTGTGCAACAATCAATGGTAGGTGATGCGTATTTTCACAAGTGTATGAATCGTTCAAGTAATAAAGTGTACAAAAGTATGGATATCGAACCCACAAGGAATGGCGTTACTAAGTACCGAAATTGACTAATCCTAATTTTATTTGAAAACCGAATTGTTGAAATTGTTTAAGAAGAAAATTAACTTAAAACTAAAGCAAATAACACAATTAAATGTTGTTCACAAATTATTAAAAATGCTAAGGCATTTGATTTCGCTAAATTAATTCAATCCGATTTCAAGTCATGTTATATGAGAATCAAAGCTAAAAGTGATGGTTGAAAAACCCAAATTTACCTAATACTCTCTCTCGAGTTATATTGGAACTACTTATCTATGAAAACCAACTATAGTTCTATGAAGATTTAATCACAAACAAGCACATTACGATTTATGGAATTTCTAGAATAACCACATACATCATGCAATATTAGTTCTCACACTCGCATTCAACATACAATATTTATCACAAGAAGCATTCATTACACATCTCCTCTCGGTCTCAATATAATGCAACAAATCATCTAAATCTTGGCCAGAAATTTAAAAGCATTAAGCATGGAAATAAATACTCAACTTGAAAACAATGAACTCATATAACAATAACAAAAGAAATTAGATTTTCTTGATTCAACTACATCATAGCCTTAGCAAAAACGAATTAGTTCATAATAGAAATAAGAACAAACATAATCTCAATTGAATCCATAAATAAAAAATCTGAATAAAATGCATAAAATAAAAGCTAAGGAGAAGAGATGAAAAACTCTTGAAGATGAAGACTTGGTAGCAACAATGGTGATGATCCTTCAAGCTTCTCCAAACTTTCTTCCCAAAATTGCCTTTTCTCTTCCAAAAATGTCTTAGACCTCCTCTCTCTGTCGTCCTCCTCTTTCTCCATCATATTGTATATATACAGATCTAGGGTTTGGGGGGCAATTTTGGAACAAACCAACATAAAAAATGTGTTTTCGGACGAAACTCGTTGGCGGCGACATTTCTGGAAAAGTTACGATTTTGGTTCCGCTGATTCTCACCGGCGGCAAGATGAATGTGACCGGCGGCGAGATTACTTTGGCTGGAGACGAGATTAATTTGCCAAAACCCATGCTCCCTGCATGATTTTCGCCGTATTCTTTGTAAGATTTCCACCGACAGCGAGACTATTTTCGTCGGTGGCGAGATTTCCAAATTTTGAAACTTTGTTTCCTTTTTATTTTCACTCAATCCCGATCATTGAAATTTGTCCCAAACTTCAACAAAATCATGATTTTACCTGAAATTGCACCTTAAACACGAAATACCCATGAAATTACATTTGTGGATTAAATAATCAAATAAACACAATTTTCACACAAATATCAACATTTAAATCATAACAAAAATGCAATAAGTTGACTCTTATCAACAACCCCCACCCAGCTTCTTGCTAGTCTCTAGTAAGAAAAGCGATCTATGAATAAATTCAAATGAGACATTAAAAGAAAAATTCAAAGAAAATTTATTCTATTTACAAAATTACATTAAGCGTATGCAATAAGCCTTTAAACCCCTAGGCGGCCCTAGTAGGATGAGTTGTAGTCTCGTGAGGGCTTCCAGTGATGATACCCACAAACATCTTACCTATAACTATCCTAACTCAAAACAATAAAATCACACAACAATTAATTTGCACAAATGTCTCAAAAATTGTAAATAACACACAACACATAGAATAATTAAATGTCGCCTAAGTTTTAAGAAATCTCAAATGCCAATTTCACTTTTGTTATTGACTCTTAAACATCCATCAAACCACAGACCAATATCCATAATGCCCGGATAATATTATGCATAACATTCACAAACAAAAAGGTGAAATCTCAAACTCCATAGGCTCACTTTTCAAACCTCTCTCCACTAGTGAAGGAAAATACACCACTTCGGATCAATAGGGCTTTATAAGGCTTGTAATGTTAGGCTTAGGTATTTGGTTAAGAAAGAACATGAAGTGTCAAAATACAAATAAGAGCACTTATTACATTAAACACAACCAATTAAGTAAAAAAGTAACACCATTTAACCCAAATTGTTTCTTCCGATCATAACCCATTTTTCCAAAGATAAACAAAGTTCTTCCTCAATCTTTCACCTCAGTACATCCATCACTAACACTCTTTTATTTACTAGAATGTGAAAACCTTTTTTTTTTGACATAATCCCCAACCAATTTCTTCCAATATATGTGGAAGATTTTTTTTCTTTTTTTCTTTTTAAACATAACCCCCAACCAATTTCTTCCCATATATGTGGAAGATTTTTTTTTTGTTTTTATTCCATCCTTACTCCAATTTCTCTTGAAAAGTTTGTGTTCAAACTTAAGTGCTCTTAACAAATACGGTAGGAATTATATATATATTTTTTGGCTCAATAAAAGGTAGGTTATAGAAGGCAAAAAGAAAGAAAAGTAAGGCTAACGTTATATTTAAATAGGCTCAAAGAGGTAACTAGTGATATAAGGATAACAAGGTAGGCTTAAAATGGCACAATCGATCCAAAAATGGCCTACATCATATCCTAAACAGTGCAATTCCAAATTATTTTGTCTCAAGAGGTTTTCAAATGAGTTCTAGAGTTTGTTAAGATCACAAAAATGTCCATGAAAAATTCACACATAAGACTTCTCTAAGCATTTAGACTAATCAACCAAATCATACCACATACCAAAAGAGTCATCAACTAGGTAAAATCAACATTTAAAATTATCTTTAAATCGAAGCAAAATTTAATGTCTTCTAAAAGCTACTTGTTATCACAATCACATTATTATCATCAACGTGCAAATTAAAACAAGTAAAATGAAAATGAGAAAAAATAAAATAAAAAATAAAAAAAAGACAATAAACAAATAAAAGAAATTAAATCAAAATGCAGAAAAATAAATGGAAAATCAAACTTAAACACAAATAAGCACACAAACAAAACTACTAAAAATTGAAACGAAGAAAAGATTTACCGTTTACCGCACCCCAACCAAAACCTTACATTTTCCTCAAGTAAGAAAGAAAAGCGAGATCTCCTTTCCACCGGTGGCGAAACTACCCTTGCCGGCGGCGAACGTAATATATATATATTAGATGGGATGGCATTGGCTTTAGCTCAATCTTGTTGGCTTCCTTCTTTACCACTGAGATTGGAGTTTCATTTTTTCCCAACTTCTTAAATGTTTCATCACTGCACAAATATTCATTAGGTGCTGCCAGTAATTCGGAACATTGTCTCATCCCCTCATCTTTCTCCTCAATTGTTGCAGATTTCACAAGGAAAGCTTCTAGTGGTAGTAATGGAGTTCTCTCCTCAAAAGTTTCCTAGATTAACCTGTCAAAAGTGTTAATTTGGAAACAAGAATGTACATCACTTGGAAATTTCATTATTTCAAAAACATCAAAAGTCACTTGTTCATCTTGCACCCGTAGAATAAGCTTTCCTTGCTGAACATTAATCAATGTTCTTCCAGTTGCAAGGAACGGTCTCCCTAATATCAATAGTATCTCTCTATCTTCCTCCATGTCAAGCACCACGAAATCTACAGGGAAAATAAATTTGTTGACTTTAATTAAAACATCCTCAATTACCCCTCGAGGATATTTCACCGATCGATCCGCTAATTGTAGAGAGATTGAAGTGGGCTTCACTTCTCCCAGGCCTAGTTTCCTGAAAACAGAAAGTGGCATCAAATTAATGCTTGCTCTTAAATCACATAAGACTTTATCAAAATTGCAACTTCCTATAGTACAAGGTATAGTAAAACTTCCTCGGTCTTTCAATTACTATGGCAGTTTTCTTTGAAGAACTGCACTGCACTCCTCATTTAGAATGACAGTTTCATAATCTCCTAACTTCCTATTCTTTGATAGAATTTCCTTAATGAATTTTGCATACTTGGGCATTTGTTCCAACATCTCTGCAAAAGGAATGTTAATATGAAATTTCTTAAAAATATCTAGAAATTTATCAAATTTATTATCAAGCTTTTTCTTATTCAATCTTTGAGGATATGGGATATGAGGCTCATATTTCGCATTTGGGAAAGGTTTAACATCTTGGGATCTTGATGACTTTTCTTTAGATTCTTCCATCTTTTTCTCCGATTTCCCCTGCTATTCAAGTTCTTTACCGCTTCTCAATGTGATAGCCTTTGCATGCTCTTTGGGATTTATTGTGTCACTAGGCAATGATCCTTGAGACCTTTCTGCAATCTGCTTTGAAAGCTACCCCAATAGGTTTTGGATGTCCCTATTGATTGCCTCTTGATTTCTGAAATTTGTTCTTGACTCCTCAATGAACTTTCCTAAAACTCCTTCCAAATCTGTTTGTTTCTTCTCTTGGGGATGGTAGGAAGATGATGACTATTTGAAACCCCCTTGGTTATTTCCCCATGAAAAATTTGGATGATTTCTCCAACTTGGATTGTAGGTGTTCAAATATGGGTTATGTTGAGGTTTTTGTAAATTTGAAACATAATTTGCTTGCTCAGCATTTGGTGAAGCAAATGGATTTCCAACTTGGCACTCGATACTAGCATGATTTCCACCATATAAATCACATTGTGCAGTTGGTTTGGATTCGAACTTGGATGACAAAGAATCCATTTTTCTTGAAAGAGCAGCAACTTGAGCCGATAAAGCATTCACTGAATCAATTTCATGGACTGCTGCTAGTCTTTTTTCCGTTACCCGCTTTGAATGCCATAATGAGTGCTCAAAAAGCACTAAAATAACCATGATTTTATGCACATTAATTGATTAAAAATATATATATATTTATATGTTTTATCATATATTTATATAAATTTGTCTTTTTCGGAATCACGGGTATTTTTATTGTTTTTCAGGTATTTTGGCTTAAAAACGCAACTTAAAGACTCAAAGAGGAATACTTGAAGCAATACATCACAAATATATCAATAAATAAATGGGGAAAGGTCAACAAACATGGAAAAATTGGACAGAATGGGTCAAAAAGGTAAAAAATGTCAAAAAGGAGAAAATCGCGCCCAGTTGCCCAGCCGCACGCCTCAGCGCCCCAATCCGCGCGCGCCCTAGCGCGCGGCTACTGTTCACGCGCGCCGAGCTGTGCGCAGCGATAGCTTTCCACGCGCCCAGCAGCCCCTTCCGCGCGCGCCGATGCCTTTTCGCCCATTTTTCACGTGCAGCCGCCCCCATGACGTCATGATGACGTCATTAATGACCTCACCATTTGCACTACGCGTTTTCACCATTTTTTATCATTTTTTCACTCACTTTTTCTCTCCATTTTCACCTATAAATACCCCCCTTCCCTTCACTTCAAACCACACCTCAAAACCATTCTTCTCTTCTCTTTCTTTCTCTCATTTCTTAGTTTTTAAGCTTTTCTTAGTTTCTTTCTCAGTTTCTAAGCTTTTCTTAGGTTGTTTCTTAGTTTTTAGTTAAATTCTCTTAGTTTTAGAGTTCTTCTCTTTTTGAGAGGAACTTGTAATGGTTTTGTAATTTATTAGCTTTTTGATTCAATAAATGGGAGTGCAAATTCCGCTTGGAGGTTTTCCAGCAACGGGAATAGCATCGAAGTTCTGTAAGGATTTTATTTTCTTTACAGTTATTTTTTATGCTTTATTCTTACATGTTATATTTAATTTGTGTGTGATTAAATTAAACTCTGCTGGCTGTTTATAATCATGATATAATAATAACGTTGTTATGCTTGCGAAATATTAAATAGGTGAAAATTTCTAAAATGAATTGATTTTATTCTTATTCAAGATTTTATATTAAGAATGTTAGAGAGAAATATATTATTTTCATTACAAACTTAAAACTGAAAATTAGATTTTAAGGTTTAATTATCCGGTCTAATTTAGAGTAGTGCTCTTTTATTTGTTGGTACAATCGCCCGGTAGTTAGAGTGAAACTCTATTTCAAAAGTTTTTATAAGAATTATTATGTGAAAATGTATTGACAACATGTTTTCAGTAGTGGTTTTAAAACTTGAAAGTTAGTACTCGGATAATTAAATTCTTATGTTTAATTTGGACACCTTGAATAAAGTTTAAACTGTCTAACCCCACCAAAGGTGGCATTTAAATGGTTCATTTTCAATCTCTTAATAAAAGGAATTAATTTAATTAGGCAAATTAGTTATCAACCCCACCCATAGGTGTTAATTGATTTGTTTAGTTAACAAAGAATATCTAACCCCACCAAAGGTGGTATTTATATAAAAAAGAGAGAATCAATAAAATATCAATTTATATCTTTAATAACCTAGATAATATGAGCAAGCATAATTAATTTAGTTATTATATCCATAAATACTCCACTAATATAAATGATAAAATTTGTATAAATATTTATTGAATCTGTATCTATGTTTATTTTTATGTTATTAGATTATATTTATTTAATTTGTATCTATGTTTATTTTTATGTTATTAGATTATATTTATTTAATATGTATCTATATTTTTAGATTAGAAACACAAAAACAAAACTATCGTGACAGGATGTTTAGGATTTAATTTCGTTTTTAAAAGTTTGAATAATAAATTAAAAACCACATACATTCCTTCCTTAAATCGACCTTGGGAGTATACTTATCATTTTCTACGAAATGATTCGTGTACTTGCGAGAGTTTTATAAATATTAAAACCAAAGTATTGGCAAGAATCGGCGATGCCGGTTTTCGCTTATCAAGTTTTTGGCGCCATTACCGGGGAAGGAATAGCGTTTTTTAAAATTATTTATCATAATTTTAAAAACATTTTTGTGCTGTAAATAATTGTGATTTTTTTTATAATAAAAAAAATAATAATCAAATTTCAAAATTCATAAAAGATAAAATTAAAAATAAAATAAAATAAAATAAAATAAATTTTTTTAATAGTTAAAATAATTTAGAAATTTGAAATTTGAATAAATTTTTTTTTACATTTCAAAAATAGTAAAAAAAAATTAAAATTTCAAAAATTTTAAGTTAATAAGAAATAATATAACGTGAATAGTAAAATAAAATTACCGTTAAAAAATAAATAAATAAATAAATAAAATATAAAAAAATGAAAAAAAAACATTACTTGAATTTATACCTAATTAACTAAATAGCATGAAAAGTAAAAATCTAAGGGAGTTCTGTCTAGGAGACTAGTTCTTGAAAGCCTTTGTGCCACTAGTCTTTTTTGGGAACGTTGTTCTGGTTAGGAGAATGGTTTTTAAGGAGCCGTTGCATCACCATTTTTTCCTCGGAGCACTCTTGGTTAATACTGATTATGTTATTTGAAAAAAAATTAGAGAAAAAATATATAAAAAAAAATAATAAATAAAAAAAAAATTAACTAGTTTTGTTTAGTGTTTTGTATTAAATACCATGTAAATTTTCTCTAAATTTTTTATTTTTTTATTTTTTTTACAGGAGTTTTAAATTTACGTTTACAATAGTCTATGCGTAGTAGGAGATCCTTAGGAAACCCCCTTACACCATATGTAAATAATATTCATAAATTTAAACAAGTGTCAACAAAACTGGATTCCACCCATTAACCTATTTTTGTGCCAAACATAGAACCAAGTCTTAATCCTTTACTAGAACCGAAAGAAATGGAAGAAAACCAACATGTTAGGGAAACCACTATGAAGGAGTTTGCAAGACCGGTGATTGGCACGGCAACTGCCGCTATCCAGTTGGGTGAGGCTGCTCGGAATTATGACCTAAAAAATATTCATTTTTCTATGCTTCCTTCCTTTTATGGGCTACCTAATGAAGATTCTCTTTCCTTCATGAGAGATTTCTATGCTACGGTCCAAACATTTCCCCTCGGTATTCTAAACGAGGATCAACTTAGAATGAGATGTTTCCCCTACACCTTAAAGGATAAGGCCAAAGCTTGGTTGATGTCACTTCCCCCAGGTTCTCTGATGACATGGGGGAACATTTACAATAAATTCATGGGAAAATTCTATTCCCACCAAAAAACATCAGAGTTGAGAGGAAAGATTGCTACTTTCTCTCAGATGGAAGGAGAACCATTCCATGAAGCTTGGGATAGGTTCAAAATGTTTCTCACTCAATGTCCCTATCACAGCTTTCCCCTGCAGTTGCAGAACCAATTCTTTTACGATGGACTTACACAACAATGTCAGTTCATTGTCGACAACGCTGCAGAAGGAGCAATAGGAGAAAAGACTGCCTCAGAGACGTATAACCTCTTTGAGATGTTGGGTGCTAATTCCCAACAGAAAATCTCCCGAGTGAGAAAAGCTGGAGTTCATGAAATCGACTCCAGTAATGAAGTTCAACAACAACTTGTTCAACTGACCAAGCAAGTTGCCCTTCTCACTACACAAACCAACACCAATAATGAACAATATGGTTTGTATAGCAACATGGGACATGGTACTGAAGCCTGTCCATATCAAGGAGAAACAACAACTGGACCTGAACAGGTTAATGTGTTGGGAGCATATCAACAGAGACCAAGGTTTGACCCCAATTCAAATACCTATAATCCTGGGTGGAGAAATCATCCAAATTTCTCCTGGAGGCAAAACAACCCTCCTTTCACTCAAAGCTCAAACCAGCCAGGCCAGCAATTCCACCCACCTATTCCAAGAAGCATTCTCAATAAACCAACCCTGGAGGACAACTTGAATTCTTTTATTCAAGTTTGTAGGGATAACCAATCTAAAACCAATCAACGGTTGGACTCTGTGGAAGCTTCTATCAAAAAGGTGGAAGTTCAAGTAGAACAGTTAGTTGAACATTTGCAAAAACAAAGCAAAGACTAATTTGATAGTCAAATGAATTCAATGAAGAGGAGACATTGAGTTTTTCATTCTACAATCTCCAAGCAACGTCTTACTAGAAGATGATAAATTTTAGTCCTACATGGGAGGTCACCCATTATTGTATTTTCCTTTGTTTTAGTTTTATTTTGCGTGTAATAAAATTCAAATGAAATAAATTCGTTTGTTTCAAAAATTGTGTCCATTCTTTAAAATTAAAAAAAAAAACAAAACAAAAATTTAGGTTCCTTGCACCTTTTTGCTTTAAGCCTTTACGTTTTATCAAGTTATAAATATTTCTTAGAGATATCTACTATTGTTTTTAAGTGCAAAATGTTGATACACTTAGGAGGAGGATCATTTTCAACTACAAACAAACCATGGGAGATGCTGAAGATAGGCGGAAAAAGATGAAAGACTATACAATGCCAATCATTGGCAATGTAACTTCCGGCATCCAATTACAAGAGGCTGCAAGGAATTATGAATTGAAAAAGATTCATTATTCTTTGTTGCCTTCCTTTTACGGTATCCCTAATGAAGACCCTTTTCATTTCATTCGAGAATTCTATGCTATTGTCCAAGCCTTCCCACTACATGCAATTAATGAAGATCAACTTAGGATGAGGTATTTTCCTTACACTCTCAAAGATAAAGCTTGGTCATGGTTCATTACTCTACAGTCAGGTTCTCTTAAAACTTGGGAGGCAGTCTATGAAATTTTTATGGGTAGGTTCTATTCCCATCAAAAGACTGTTGATCTAAGAACAAAGATAGCAAAATTTTCTCAAATGTATGAAGAGCCCTTTCATGAAGCTTGGGAACGATTCAAACTCCTTTTCATTCAATATCAAAATCATAGCTTTCCATTACAGCTACAAAACCAATTCTTTTATGATGGATTGACACTGCAGAGTCAATACATGGTTGATAATGCTGCTGGAGGTGCTGTAGGAGAAAAAACCGCAGAGGAAACCTATAATCTTTATGAGCTATTGGGTTCTAATTCCCAACAAAGAGGTGGTAGAAGGAAAGCAAGGGTCAATGAAGTTAGCTCTAATAATGAGATAACCTTGCAACTTGCTGAATTGACTAAACAAGTGCAATTTCTCACTACCCACCAAATTTCAAATCAAGAGGTATGCGAAGTGTGTTGTTCAATTGGGCATGGTACTCATAATTGTTCAAATACTTGTGATTCTAGTGTCGATGCCATAGAGGAAGTCCAATCTTTTCAAAGGTATCATCCAAACACCTATAATCACCCAGCCCATACCCAATATCCAACACTAAGGTCGGATAACAACCACCCTTACCCACCAAGCCAATCTTTTAAGCCAACCTTAGAAGATAGCTTGAATGCTTTTATTCAAGTTAGTCGTGACAACCAATTGATGACTAATCAAAGATTGAACACCATGGAGGCTTCGGTTAAAAGGATTGAATCTAAAGTTGGGCAACTGGCTGAACAAATGCAAAAGAAAGAACCAGGAAAGTTGCGCAGTCAACCAGAACAAGCAAAGGATGTAAGAACCCTTCGAAGTGGTAAGGTAGTCAATACCAGTTTACCTGAAATATCTAACAATCTACCTTGTAGTTCAGGTAACAAAGAAGGCGATATTATAATCTCGCAAAAAGGAGAAACAAGTGTTAAACTTAACAAGCCTTCTGAAAAACTCATTGGGGGGTCATCTGTCACCCCCAAAATTCAAAAGACAACAGAACCACACCAGATGCAAGTACCTTTTCCCCACCGGTTAAAAGAATCCAAACAAGATAAGCAATTCTATGATCTTTTTAATATGCTCTCTAAAGTAAATATCAATTTACCATTATTAGAAGTGATCATGAATGTGCCCTCATATGCCAAGTTTTTCAAAGAGTTGAACACTAAGAAAAGGAGGTATGAACTGAATGAACGAGTAGTAGTATCAGAAATTTCTAGCACTGTACTTCAGCACAAACTACCCCCTAAGTTGAAAGACCCTGGAAGTTTTATTATAAACATAACTATGGGGGATAGGAAGGTTGCTAAAGCAATGTTTGATTTAGGTACTAGTATAAATTTGATGCCCTACTCTATATTCTTACAACTCAATCTAGAGGATTTAAAACCCACAACTATGTCCCTTCAACTTGCAGATAGATCTCTTAAATATCCAGAGGGAATAGTTGAGGATGTGTTGGTACAGGTAGACAAACTGATAATACCTGTTGACTTTGTGGTTCTGGATATGCAAGAAAATCCAGCATTGGACAGAGAGCACACAATATTGCTTGGTAGACCATTTATGGCAACTACTAAAACTATTATTGATGTCCAAGATGAAAATTTGACAATGACAGTCTTAGGAGAGACTGTTCATTTTAAAGTTTTTAATTCTTCACCTTTTCCTTCTATTTCTGCCATCGATGAAATATTCGATGTTGACCCTTTGGATAATCTTGTCCAAAGCACCTTTTTCCAAACCAGAATAGAAGACAAGTTTGAAACTGTTCTTACACTTGAAAAGGTTGAAAAAGATTTAGATGAGGAAATTAATGGGTACCTTAAACAACTAGACAATGATGAAGTAATGACAAAATCTAGTACACTTTTAAATCTACCCAGTTCTTCATCTAGTAAAGAGGCCAATCCACCTGAACTTGAACTCAAAGACTTACCTGAGCACTTAAAATATGTGTTTTTGGGAGAAGGAGAAACTTATCCAGTGATAATTTCTTCAACCTTGACCAAACCACAAGAAAAGGAACTCATCAAAGTGCTTAAACAGTTTAAGAAATCTATAGGTTGGAGTATAGGGGATATAAGAGGCATTAGTCCAACAATGTGTATGCACAAGATCAACTTGGAGGATGGTGCTAAACCTGTACGAGAGGCCCAAAGAAGACTAAACCCAAATATGCAAGAGGTAGTTAAAAAAGAAATTCTTAAATTATTAGAAGAAGGGATTATCTATCCTATTGCGGATAGTAAGTGGGTTAGTCCAGTGCATGTGGTACCAAAGAAATCTGGGATAACAGTTGTTAAAAATGACAAAAGTGAATTAGTGCCCACTAGAATAATCACTGGATGGAGAATGTGTATAGATTTTAGGAAACTAAATTTATATATGAAAAAGGATCACTTTCCTCTTCCATTCATTGATCAAATGTTGGAAAGATTAGTTGGGCACGAATTTTACTGTTTTTTGGATGGATTGTCTGGATATTATCAAGTACACATAGCACCAGAAGATCAGGAAAAGACCACATTTACATGTCCTTTTGGGACATTTGCTTTTCGGAGAATGCCATTTGGGTTATGCAATGCCCCTGCCACTTTCGAGAGATGCATGATATCTATTTTCTCAGACATGGTGGAAAAATTCATTGAGATTTTCATGGACGATTTCTCTATCTTTGGGAACTCATTTGATGATTGCTTACATAAATTGACTTTGGTTTTAGAAAGATGCATTGAATGCAATCTCACCCTTAGTTGGGAGAAAAGTCATTTTATGGTTCAACAAGGGATAGTTTTAGAACATATAATTTCAAACAAGGGTATTGAAGTTGATAAGGCAAAAGTTTAATTGATATCCAAACTACCTCCCCCTACATCTGTGAAGGGGATAAGAAGCTTCTTAGGACATGCAGGATTTTACAGACGATTTATTAAAGATTTCTCTAAAATAAGTCGTCCCTTATGTAACTTGCTATCCAAAGATGCTTATTTTTATTTCAACAATGACTGCCTTATTTCCTTTAATACCTTGAAAGATAAACTAACATCTACCCCTGTTATTATGGCACCAAACTGGTCTTTACCTTTTGAAATAATGTGTGACGCTTCTGATTATGCTATAGGAGCAGTCCTGGGACAAAGTGTGGATAAGCGTTTGCATGTCATCTACTATGCTAGCAAAACACTCAATGATGCCCAAATGAATTATACCACCATTAAAAAGGAATTCTTGGCTATAGTGTTTTCTTTAGACAAATTTCGGTCTTATTTAGTAGGATCTAAAGTGATTGTGCATTCTGATCATGCTGCTTTAAGATACCTATTAAGTAAACCAAATGACAAGCCAAGATTAATCAGGTGGGTCTTACTCTTACAAGAATTTGACCTAGAAATCAAGGATAAGAAAGGTAGTGAAAACTTAGTAGCTGACCATTTGTCTAGGTTGATTTCTGACTTCAATTCTCTTAAAGATGAGAGTAATGAAGATATAGTTGAAACCTTTCCTGATGAACAATTATTTTTCATAGATCCGAACCCATGGTATGCTGATATTGTAAACTATCTTGCCACTGGTGTTTTGCGACCTAACACTTCATATCAGGACAAGAAAAGGTTTTTTAAAACTATTAAGGACTATTTCTGGGATGACCCTTATTTATACAAGATTGGTCAAGATCAAGTCATCCGGAGATGTGTACCTAAAGAAGAACATAAGAGCATTCTAACTTTTTGTCATGAACTTCATTATGGGGGTCATTTTGGTGGTGAAAAGACAACCCGTAAGGTATTACAGTCTGGATTCTTTTGGCCCACTCTTTTTAAAGATGCCCATATGTTTTGTGCACAATGTGATAGATGTCAAAGAACAGGAAACATAAGCAAAAGAGATGAAATGCCTTTGACATCTAATTTAGTTGTTGAACTCTTTGATGTATGGGGGATTGACTTTATGGGTCCTTTTCCCCCATCTAATGGTTTTCAATACATTTTGGTTGCTGTGGATTATGTATCCAAGTGGGTAGAAGCTATCCCCACCAAAATCAATGATGCTAATGTTGTTGTGAAATTCTTGAAAGATTTAATATTCAGTAGGTTTGGAACGCCTAGAGCTATAATAAGTGATGGAGGTAGCCATTTTTGTAACAAACTCTTTGATAGAGTACTAAACAAGTACAACATCACACATAAAGTAGCTACTCCATATCATCCTCAAACTTCCGGTTTAGTGGAAGTAAGTAATAGGCAAATTAAGGGAATATTGGAACATACTGTGCGTCCTTCAAGGAAGGATTGTGCATTTAAGTTAAATGATGCCTTATGGGCATACTGCACCGCTTACAAAACACCTATTGGGATGAGCCCTTACCGGTTAATCTTTGGGAAAGCGTGCCACCTTCCAGTTGAACTTGAACACAAGGCTTACTGGGCAATTAAAGAGTTAAACATGGATTTAGATAAAGCAGGTGAAAAACGATTACTCCAGCTTCATGAGTTGGAATAAATTAGGAATGAAGCCTATGAGAATGCCAAATTATACAAAGAGCGTACTAAGCGCTATCATGACAAGAGGCTAGTTCCTAAGACTCTTCACCCTGGAATGAAAGTTCTTTTATTTAACTCTCGTTTGAGATTGTTTCCAGGAAAGCTGAGATCAAGATGGGATGGACCATTCACAATAGTTCAGGTATTTGAACATGGAGTAGTAGAACTATTGGACTCCAAGACACAAAAAACGTTCAAAGTCAATGGCCATCGTGTCAAGCCTTATTTAGAAGAACCAAACAACATTGCTAAAATGGATTGCATTTGGCTGAGTAACCCTTAGCACCAAAAAGATACGTCTTGCTAAGACGTTAAACTAAGCGTTGGATGGGAGGCAACCCATCATTTTAGGTAATTTTTTTGTTATTTGTTTTATTTACTTAATTTTATTGTTTATTTTAGTTTAATTATATGTGAATAATTTTTAAAATTGTTAAAACTAAAAATATTTGTTGAGATGTTAGAAGTTCACAGCGATCTGTCTGTATACACTTTAATGATGAATATGATGGATGCACCTGCATCTCTTCATTACTACTTACACATTCTCAAGAAATAGGTAATCTTTCTCCTCTTTTCTCTTTATCTTTAATTTGCAGTTGTTACATTGAGGACAATGTAAATTCTAGGTTGGGGGTGGTGAAAAGTTACCATGCTTAAATATATATAAAAAAAATTAAAAAAATTAAAAAAAAAATTCTCACAAAAATTTATTATTTCTTTAAGTCAAATTTAAGTAAATAGTTAAGTCTTTGGTACTCTTAGATTAATTTTTGAAAACATATCATGAAATATTTTGTAATTATTTTTGATAATTAGTTAGTTTTTGTCATAACTAGTACTTCTTGATAAAATGTGGAAATTATATGAAACCCAAAATCGGTGTTTATGAATTATTTTTAGTGGAGACTACCCTTGTGAGATATAATTTGAGCCTAATTTCTTTTATTCAGAGTGAAATATATATTTTTTCTACTCCAAACACATTTCTTATTTATTCAAAAAGTTTAGATGATTTCTATAGGTATTAGCATTGAATGTATGAATTTTTTCTCATCTTAATAGAGTATCATATATTTTTGATTATTATTTTTGCTTAGATTAAATGATTTGAGTAGAAATTGATAGTATATGCTTATATCTCATTTATGCATAACTGCTACAAAAACAAAAAGACATATCTGGGGTTACCTAAACCAAGATCAAACAGAAAAGCCACAAAATTAACCACTCACCAAAATCCAAAAAAATGTACAATCTGTACATGGGTTGACTCTCTAAAAAAAATATACATATATTGAAAAAAATATCTTCAGAAAAAAAAATAGAGAGATAAAAAATATAGTATCATCTACATACTATGACCCACATTTCCTACAAAGTTGTGAGTAAAGGCTAATTACAAAAGAAAGATATAGGAAGTAATTCCCTAAAAAGTCATTGCAATTTCTTCATTTGTAAAAAGCATATATCTTGAAATTCTTTCTTAATGAGTTTGATTTATGCATGAAAATAATTTTTATATATGATATCTTTATAATTTATACATTTGATTCCTTTCATGAGATCAATGTTAAAATAACACTTTGAGCCTTTATTCTTTATACATATGTGAACATATTAGTTCATTTCTATACATCAACTCTTTCACATATAAATTAGTATGAGTGTTTGAACCCATAGGATTCAGTGTTTTGAGAGTATTGACTTGTGAGGAATAGAGTCGAAGCGAATTCTGATTCATGACACTGAAATTGGGTAAAATTAAATTGATACATTTTTGAGAGGAAATATGAAAATGATTTTCGACTAATTATTATAATAAATCATGATTTTTTAAAGAGATTAAAATAACTTATGCTTGAGATTTTAATTATGATCTTAAAAGAGATTAAAAAGTATGAGACATTTTTGTGATATTCTGTTTCATTTTATCCTTAAATTAATTTTTGATTTTGTTGTAATTTTAGTTTTTGATTTGATTGTTTTTATTGTTTCTTTTGATTTTTACATTTAGTTCAATGTTTGTGGGTATCATTACTGAAAACCCTCACGAGACTCAAACTCGTCCACTAGGGCAACCTAGGGGTTTAACGGCTTGTTGCATAGGCTAAATGCAACCGTTTCAATCCACGAAAATGATTTAGGATAATTTAATTTTTAGTTTTTATCGCTTCTCTTGCTAAGGGACTAGCAAGAAGCTGGTTGGGGGTTGTGATGAGTGCTCAAAAAGCACTAAAATAACCATGATTTTATGCACATTAATTGATTAAAAATATATATATTTATATGTTTTATCATATATTTATATAAATTTGTCTTTTTCGGAATCACGGGTATTTTTATTGTTTTTCAGGTATTTTGGCTTAAAAACGCAACTTAAAGACTCAAAGAGGAATACTTGAAGCAATACATCACAAATATATCAATAAATAAATGGGGAAAGGTCAACAAACATGGAAAAATTGGACAGAATGTGTCAAAAAGGTAAAAAATGTCAAAAAGGAGAAAATCGCGCCCAGCTGCCCAGCCACGCGCCCAGCCGCACGCCTCAGCGCCCACGCCTGCGCGTCCCAGCGCCCCAATCCGCGCGCGCCCTAGCGCGCGGCTACTGTTCGCGCGCGCCGACGCCTTTTCGCCCATTTTTCACGTGCAGCTGCCCCCATGACGTCATGATGACGTCATTAATGACCTCACCATTTGCACTACGCGTTTTCACCATTTTTTATCATTTTTTCACTCACTTTTTCTCTCCATTTTCACCTATAAATACCCCCCTTCCCTTCACTTCAAACCACACCTCAAAACCATTCTTCTCTTCTCTTTCTTTCTCTCATTTCTTAGTTTTTAAGCTTTTCTTAGTTTCTTTCTCAGTTTCTAAGCTTTTCTTAGGTTGTTTCTTAGTTTTTAGTTAAATTCTCTTAGTTTTAGAGTTCTTCTCTTTTTGAGAGGAACTTGTAATGGTTTTGTAATTTATTAGCTTTTTGATTCAATAAATGGGAGTGCAAATTCCGCTTGGAGGTTTTCCAGCAACGGGAATAGCATCGAAGTTCTGTAAGGATTTTATTTTCTTTACAGTTATTTTTTATGCTTTATTCTTACATGTTATATTTAATTTGTGTGTGATTAAATTAAACTCTGCTGGCTGTTTATAATCATGATATAATAATAACGTTGTTATGCTTGCGAAATATTAAATAGGTGAAAATTTCTAAAATGAATTGATTTTATTCTTATTCAAGATTTTATATTAAGAATGTTAGAGAGAAATATATTATTTTCATTACAAACTTAAAACTGAAAATTAGATTTTAAGGTTTAATTATCCGGTCTAATTTAGAGTAGTGCTCTTTTATTTGTTGGTACAATCGCCCGGTAGTTAGAGTGAAACTCTATTTCAAAAGTTTTTATAAGAATTATTATGTGAAAATGTATTGACAACATGTTTTCAGTAGTGGTTTTAAAACTTGAAAGTTAGTACTCGGATAATTAAATTCTTATGTTTAATTTGGACACCTTGAATAAAGTTTAAACTGTCTAACCCCACCAAAGGTGGCATTTAAATGGTTCATTTTCAATCTCTTAGTAAAAGGAATTAATTTAATTAGGCAAATTAGTTATCAACCCCACCCATAGGTGTTAATTGATTTGTTTAGTTAACAAAGAATATCTAACCCCACCAAAGGTGGTATTTATATAAAAAAGAGAGAATCAATAAAATATCAATTTATATCTTTAATAACCTAGATAATATGAGCAAGCATAATTAATTTAGTTATTATATCCATAAATACTCCACTAATATAAATGATAAAATTTGCATAAATATTTATTGAATCTGTATCTATGTTTATTTTTATGTTATTAGATTATATTTATTTAGTCGGTATCTATGTTTTTAGATTAGAAACACAAAAACCAAACTATCATGACAGGATGTTTAGGATTTAATTTTGTTTTTAAAAGTTTGAATAATAAATTAAAAACCACATACATTCCTTCCTTAGATCGACCTTGGGAGTATACTTATCATTTTCTACGAAATGATTCGTGCACTTGCGAGAGTTTTATAAATATTAAAACCAAAGTATTGGCAAGAAACGGCGATGCCGGTTTTCACTCATCATGCCACTGATAGTTGTTTTCTACCATAATCTCTAACAATTCAAGAGCATCCTCCGATGTTTTTCCCATTAAAGACCCTCCAACTGCAGCATCAATCATTGCCCGATAGTTTGAAACCAACCCATTATAAAATGTAGAGACTTGCAGCCAAATCGGTATACCATGATGTGGGCACCTCCTCAACATTTCTTTGAATCTTTCCTAAGCTTCATACAATGATTCTTGGTGATATTGTGTAAAAGATGTGATTTCATTCCTCAATTTTTCCATCTTAGTAGGAGGAAAGAACTTGGACAAGAATTTCCGAACCAACTCATTCCATGTTGTAATTGATCTTAGTGGTAATGAGTTTAGCCATTCCTTGTCTTTATCCCAAAGTGAGAAAGGAAAAACCCTCAATCTTACAGCTTCTTCAAACACACCATTTATCTTGTAGAGATCACACACCTCCATAAAGTAAGCAATATATGCATTTGGATCATCCTTTGACATTCCCCCAAACTAATTTGATTGAACCATTTGGATAAAGGATGGTTTTATCTCAAATTTATTGGCTTGAACAGTTGGCCTCCTTATATTCGAAATAGTTCCAGCAACATTAGGCGCAACATAATCCCTCAAAGCTCTACAATTTCCACCTCCCTCAACAAATGGTGGATCCATGGATGATTGTCTATTAAGAGATGAGGTTGAACGCCTTCTCTCTCGGTTTTGATGCCTATATGTTCTATCAATCTCTGGATCAAATGGGAGAAGGTTAAGGCTTCTTGTACGTCTCATAAAAAAATCCTACAACCAGAAAATCAACTAGCACAAAAAAAACAACACAAAGTTACCTCTTTTTTATGATAAATAAAATAAAATAGCAAAATAAACAAAATTAAAAATGAAACAATGATAAAGCAAATTAACTTCAAATTAAAACTAAGATTAGGTAGTATCAATATTAATAAAATCAAACCACTCCACGGCAACGACGCCAAAAACTTGATGCGTATTTTCGCAAGTGTACGAATCATTCAAGTAATAAAGTGTACAAAAGTATGGATATCGAACCCACAAGGAATGGCGTTACTAAGTACCAAAATTGACTAATCCTAATTTTATTTGAAAACCGAATTGTTGAAATTGTTTAAGAAGCAAATTAACTTAAAACTAAAGCAAATAACACAATTAAATGTTGTTCACAAATTATTAAAAATGCTAAGGCATTTGATTTTGCTAAATCAATTCAATCCGATTTCAAGTCATGTTATATGAGAATCAAAGCTAAAAGTGATGGTTGAAAAACCCAAATTTACCTAATACTCTCTCTCGAGTTATATTAGAATTACTTATCTATGAAAACCAACTATATTTCTATGAAGATTTAATCACAAACAAGAACATTACGATTTATGGAATTTCTAGAATAACCACATACATCATGCATTAGTTCTCACACTCGCATTCAACATAGGGTATTTATCACAAGAAGCATTCATTACACATCTCCTCTTGGTCTCAATATAATGCAACAAATCATCTAAATCTTGGCCAGAAATTTAAAAGAATTAAGCATGGAAATAAATACTCAACTTGAAAACAATGAACTCATATAACAATAACAAAAGAAATTAGATTTTCTTGATTCAACTACATCATAGCCTTAGCAAAAATGAATTAGTTCATAATAGAAATAAGAACAGACATATTCTCAATTGAACCCATTAATAACAAATCTGAATAAAATGCAGAAAATAAAAGCTAAGGAGAAGAGATGAAAAAATCTTGAAGATGAAGACTTGGTAGCAACAATGGTTATGATCCTTCAAGCTTCTCCAAACTTTCTTCCCAAAATTGCCTTTTCTCCTCCAAAAATGTCTTAGACCTCTTCTCTATGCCGTCCTCCTCTTTCTCCATCATATTGTATATATAGATCTAGGGTTTTGGGGACAATTTTGGAACAAAACAACATAAAAAATGTGTTTTTGGATGAAACTCAATGGTGGTGGAATTATTCTCGTCGTGGCGAGATATCTGGAAAAGTTACGATTTTGGTTCCGCTGATTCTCGTCGTGGCGGTGGCAAGATGAAGTTGTCCGGTGGCGAGATTACTTTGGCCGACGGCGAGATTAATTTGCCAAAACTCGTGCTCCCTGCATGATTTTCGCCGTATTCTCAGTAAGATTTGCGCCGGCGGCGGGATTTCCAAATTTTGAAAATTTGTTTCCTTTTTATTTTCACTCAATCCCGATCATTGAAATTTGTCCCAAACTTCTCCAAAATCATGATTTTACTTGAAATTGCACATTAAACACGAAATACCCGTGAAATGACATTTGTGGATTAAATAATCAAATAAACACAATTTTCACACAAATATCAACATTTAAATCATGACAAAAATGCAATAAGTTGACTCTTATCAGTAGGATAGGTAAAACATTTTATAACTTGCACCAACATTGGATGCCCAACTGATATATGCCAGATTCTTTAAGATCCTAATACAAAACAAGCAAATGCTTCAGAAAAGTAACAAGGGAAATAAAGGCCAAGATACAATCCATTCTCTAGCGCTTACAATAAATGTTGGAGGGATCATGCCAATTTCAGCTATTCAAGAGACAATCAAGTAGCTACTTATGCTAATCCACTAGGTTTTCCTTATCCAAGGGCTTCACAACCTTATCAAGTGAGACCACAAATCCTCCCCCATCTCAAGGTAAATATTACGAGGATTTAATAAGTTTAGTAGCATACAACACTACATAATTCCAATAAGATGCTATCAAGTTTGAACAAGACAGAGTCAAGTTTCAATAAGACATAGTCAGGTTGTAACAAGACACAAATTCTACTATCAAGAACCTTGAAAATGGTTTTAATTAGTTAGCTATTACTATTAGGAAACTAGGAGCATAAGAATATGGTAAATTTCCCTTTCAACCCATGGTCAATCTTACGGAAAATGCTAATGCTATATCATTGAGAAACGGTAAGATACTTGAAAAATATCACAAGGAACCAAAGAAAGAAAATGAGGCTAAGAATGAGCTAACTCGAGAACAAGAAAGAAATTATGACAATGTGGAAAATAAAGGAATTGATAACAAAGAAGGAAAACAACCACTTAAGGTACATTTTAAAGTTCTAATTTAAAGGAGGAACACGAGCAAGAAGTTTTGGACACTTTTTGGAAAGTACAGGTTAACATTCCACCATTGAATACCATTAAGTAAGTGTCATGTTATACTAAATTATTCAAATAATTGTGCATCAATAAGAGGAATCTCAAAGGAAATTAAATAGTGAACATGAGAAAGAATTTGCTAGTGGTCTTGAAAAGGAAACTTCTACAAAATGCAAGGATCTAGGTAGTTTTACCATACCATGCCTTATAAGTAACACTAAATTTGAAAGGGCTATGCTAGAACTAGAAGCTTCAATTAAAGTTATGCCTTACTCAATTTAAGTTAGTTTAAATCTTGATCTCCTTCAAGAAATTGGTGTAGTTATCCAACTCATCAATCAATATAATGCCTATCCAAAGAGAGGTTAGGAAGATGTTTTAGTATAGGTTAATGAACTTATCTTACTAATCTATTTTTATATGCTTGATATGAGAGATGACTCTACTAGTAAGTCCATACCCTTGCTTTTGGGTTGATCATTCATGAGAACCATTGTGACAAAGATAGATGTTCATACTGAAACTCTAACTATGGAGCTTGTCAAAAAAGGTTATTCACTTCAATATCTTTGAAGCAATAAGGTACCCTAGTGATTATCATTCTTGTTTTTCTATTGATGTACTTGATTCTTTAGTGTAGCAAATTTTTGACTTCAAAAGTAAAGACCTATTAGAAGCTTCCATAAGAGCAGTATGATAATTGAGTACTTAAGTGATGAAAATGGAGATATTGACAGAGTAGAGGAATTCAAGGAGATTGTCTCTTCTCTTGACTCTTCCCCATACATAAACCCAAGGTACAATCTTTCTATATTTATATTCCTATTTCTAATGAGAAACTTTTGCCTTTAATTATGCAAGCATCCACGTTGGTGCTTAAACCTCTTCTAGAACATCTCAAATAAGTATACTAAGGAGATGAATATACATTTCCCAAGATTATAGCATCTAAGCATTTAGCTATACAAGAAGATAATTTAATACATGTTTTGAGAGAATAAAAATTAGTGATTAGGTGGAAAATTACCTTGCACCTCTATATGCATGTGCCAAATATTACTTGAGGGTGAGACCAAACCTACGAGAGAGCCACAAAGGAGATATAATTTGTAAATGATGGAAGTGGTTAAGAAAGAAGTTATCAAACTATTGAAAATTGGTGTAATCTATCCAATTTCATATAGAAAAAGGGTTAGTTTGGTCAAAGTGGTTCCAAAGAAGCTAGGAGTTACATTGGTGAAGAATGAGGACAATGAATTAATTCCTACCTGACTTCAAACTAGCTAGCGAATTTCATTGAATTTTGAAAGTTTAACTCTATAACTTGTAAAGATCATTTTCCTTTACTTTTTATTGATAAAAAACTTAGCGTTTAGGGGGAAATACTCACAATTATTTTCTTGATGATTTTTTAGGTTATAATTAGATTGTCATTTCTCTAGAAAACTAAGAGAAGACAACATTCACTTGCCTTTTTAGAACCTTTACTTATCAGTGCATTCTATTTGTTCTTTGTGCCCTCCACCTTCCAAAGGTGTATGATAAGTATATTTTCCTAATTTCATAGAGAGTAATATAGAAATATATATGGATGATTTTACTATATATAAGAATAGATTTGATAATTTTCTTAGTAACCTTACATTGATTCTGAAGGGATATGTAGAAACTAACCTTGTACTTAATTAAAAACAATGCAATTTCATGGTAGATCAAGGTAATATTTTAGGGCATGTGATATCATCTAAAGGAATATAGGTTGATAAATCTAAGAAAGATCTTATTCGTTCCTTATCACCTCTCACTTGTGTGAGGGAGCTTCATTCTTTTCTTGGTCAAAAAATATTCTATCAAATATTTATAAAGGATTTCTCAAAGATAGCAAGGCCTCTATGCCAATTGTTCCGAAATATAGTGGCATTTGTTTTTAATGAAAAATGCCTCAAAGCATTTAAAAGGTTGAAAGAACTTTTAATCACAATATTTATCATTAAGCCACCTGATTAGAGCCTACCACTTAAGTTGATATGTGATGCAAGTGACTATGTCGTTCGAGTTGTTTTGGCATAAAAGGTTGGCAAGCTGCTAAATGCCATATATTATACATCATAGACCTTAAACGATGCCCACCTCAATTGCTCCACAATAGAGGATGAACTTTTAACTGTTATTTTTGCTTTATTAAAATTTCAATCATATTTAATTAGAATCACAGTAATTGTTTACTCTATCATGTAGCTCTTAGGTACTTGCTTATAAAAAGGATGCTAGACCAAGAATAATAAGGTATATTCTTCTTTTAGATGAATTTGACTATGAAATCAAAATAAAAAAAGAAGTGAACAAGTAGTAACAAATCACCTTAGTAGATTAATTTTAGAAGAGGAATAACTTCCAATAAGAGAGGACTTTCCATATGAGCAAATACTTGAGACTACATCATTTACTCCTTGTTATGCATATATAGTGAACTACTTGGTCACTAAAAATATCTCATAAGACCTATTACAAGCTAGAAAATTCAAACTCATGAAGGTTGTAAAACAACATGTGTGGGATGACCCTTACCTTTGGAAACATTGTCCAAATCAATTCATAAGAAGGTGTATACCTAACGTTGAGTTTAATTCTATTCTAACGTTTTGTCATTCTTATACATGTGGGGGACATTTTGAGGTAAAAAAAATTACTCTCAAAGTCTTAGAGAGTGGATATTATTGGCCAATGCTATTCAAGGATGCCTTCATCTTTTGCAAAATTTATGATGATTATCAATGAATAGGTCATTTGGGCCCTAATCAAATGCCACAAATCCTAATTTTTGTTGTTGAAATCTTGATGTTTAGGGTATTGAATTCATGGGACCTTTTCCATCATCTTACAATTAGTGATATATTTGACTTACTTTGGATCACATGTCTAAATGGGTGGAATTTAAAGCCACGAGAGTTAACAACTCTAAAGTTGTTGTGGATTTTGTGAATTCTAACATTTTTTCTAGGTTTGAAACACCAAAAGCTATCATCAGCGATGGTGGACTACATTTTTATAATATGATTTTTGGGGCTTTACTTAAAAAGTAAAATGACAACCATAGAGTCACTACACCTTACCATCCACGACAAGTAGATAAGGTGAATTGTCCAATAGAAAGGGTCAAGTCCATCTTTGAAAATATAATCATACACAACATAAAGGATTGAAGCTTGAAACTAAATGATGCATTATCAACATATATAATTGTATATAAAATATCAATTATGATGTATGTTCCTATTCTTGTTGGTGTATGATAAATCTTGTCAACTACCATTTGTATTAGAGCATCGAGAATGTTGGGCAATGAAACAATGGAAAATGGATTTAGAAAAGGTAGGAGGACACTAGAAATTACAAATGAATGAGCTAGAGGATATTAGAAATGATGCCTACAAAGTCTAAAAAGTTCACAAAGACAAAACAGAGGCATTTCATAACAACATGATATCAAGAAAAGAATTCTCCATATGCAACAAAGTCCTCTTATTCCATTGATGCCTTAAATTGTTTCCAAGTAATTTACGTTCTCATTAGGTCAGTCCATTTTTTATCACTAATTTTTTTCTCTCATGGTGTAGTTGAAATACAAAGTCCAAGTACCAGCAAAGAATCCAAAGTGAATGGATATAGATTAAAGTCGTACTATGAACTTTTTACACCAATTAGTATAAGGAGGTGACTCTACATGAACTAGCAGATTTGGACAATTGAGAAGCAACTAGAGGTACCATCAGGTTTGGATATTAAACTAAACGCTAAATGGGAGGTAACATATTGAGATTTGTTTTATTTCATTCTAGTTAGCTTTTGAGCATTTTTATTTGTTAGTGATTTTATTATTTGAACAATGTTTGTTTATTTTGAAACCCCTAATTTCATAACTATTTGGTGATGTGTGATATATATGAGGTATAATGTACCTCTGTATGCAATATTTTATTCAAATGATGGACTGCAATGAGAGTATGAGCTGAATTTCTATGATAAATCACACTGCACTACTATAATGAAGGTAACTTTTCCTTTCTTTTCTCATTTTCCTTGGATTTACATTTGAACATGACTAGCGACTGGAGTGAAGTCGTAAAAAGGTAGTTGTACTAGAAGGTGTAGTTGTATAACCTCCTTTTTAAGGAGAGCTAATGTTTTTTGGTTATTTTGGTTTGACACTATTTCACACCCTAAAAGAAAAAAAGAAGCAAGCTCTGTTTGACTTAAACTTGGAGATGGAAGTCTTCTTTTGTTTCTCGATGATGAAGTAAGACCTTGCCCATGAGCTTAATATCTTATGTTGGAATAAGTTAATAGGATTCTCTTTTTCACACCCCCACGTCACCACATGAGAGAGACATAAAGATGTAGAAAGGGAAAGAGAGGGATGAGGCTTCTCTCACTTCATACGAAAAGCTATTAGCTCAATAGTAAATCATACCCTTGATAATTATGTTGTTGTGCCTAGGTTGTGAGTACTCTTAGCCATATGGATAGTTTAATGTGCGCATCAATGCCTAACCTTTTGATATTAATCATCCAAGGAACACTAGCATAGAATACTTCTCCTGTTCGAATTGAGGTTTTAAAATTGAAATTTCCTTAAATGGATAGGTGAGGTGATTTAGATGAGGTCCAATGTAGATCCCACTTTCTATTCACTTAAGGGAGTCAGGCGATTCTAGAGGGACCACCACGACACCTCTTGATAACTGTATTTTATATAGTTATTTTCATCTATTTTATTAATTATAATTGCTATGTTCTTAATGTTTTTAGTTAATTTTAGTATAATAAATTAATATTTACTGTTTTTTATATATTTTAAGAAAATTAAATAATTTGTATCAAAAAACGTAATTAATTGCAAATTTATGTCTAAAAATATAATTTCAAATAATAGAGTTCTTAATTACAATTTATAAAAGTCAAAAATATAATTTAAATTAAAATCGGGCTTAATTTTAATTATTAAAAGTTAAAAAATTTAATTTAAATTAGAAAAGGGCTAAACTGTAATTAAAGAAAGTTGAAAATGTAATTTGAAATAAATTTGTGTGTCAAAATGCAATTAAGAAAGTTTATTTTTCTGCCTAGGTGAGAAGAACCACGCGCCATACACCACGTGCGAAACGTGGGCCATTCGATCAAAGAAGAAACGGTTGAGATTCACGCGTCCTTATCACACTCGACCAAAGCGAGTGGGTGTAGATCTTATTTTTCACGCGGCTCGGCACCCGAGAGAGGCTCACCTGCCGCGCAGGCCGGCATGTAGGTGGGACCCACGTTTCTAACGTGTCCAGCCGCTGTCCCCCACTTACGCGTGCCTCTGATCCCGTGCGCTGATCTCTGCGTGCAACCAGATCTTCAGCTAATCAAATGATGCCACGTGGCCGCACTAATCCTTTCGGCAAATCAAAAAATGCCACCTGTCCCACTCTATTTTTAAGCAAATCATATTATGACACGTGTCATGTTACGATGAGCGCGAAAGCGTAGGATCACGCCCACGTGCAGCTGTTGTCTCCCGTGCGACAATCCATCGTGCGCCCATTTTTCCGCAGCCAATGAAATGCTGCCACGTGTCCGCATGAAATCCTTGCAGCGAATCAGGCACTGACACGTGGCATGCACTTTGAATTAAAAAAAAATCAGAAACGGCTTTGCTTGTCTCACGCGTGGATTATAATAATGTTTTCGATATCAAATTTCGATATGCGTCGATTTTAGTTTCGATACAAATTTTTATGCGTTTTTATAAAAAAATAAAATAAAAAATGTAATATTTTAGATGTATTATTTTTAGCTATAAATAGGAGATAGGATGATAGAGTAAAAACGTTTTGGAGAGTTTTGTAGTGTTTAGTTTTTGTATTGCTCGGGTTTGGACTGCAGAACACGTAGAAGCCATTTTTTGGCTTTTGTTGTGTTCTGCGTGTGCCAAATATTTCCTCTAAGTTGTGTTTTAATTTTCCTTCTTCTTCATCTAATTTTTCTGTATCTGTTGTAATTTAAATTTAAATTTTATGAAGTAATTTAATTTTTCTAGGGTTGCATTTGATCTAAATTTATGATGCTTTTATTTTAATTATTTTTGAACGTTTTATAAGATGTTTGAGTTGTTTATTCTATTTCGTGTTTAATGCTTTTGATTATTTATGAATTTTATAAAATGATCCGTGGCACAAAAATAAACTTGGAAGAGGCATTTTTGTGTATATTGCTCATAAATATAATGACATGTATGATGAAGGATAGGAATATACCCTAATTGTATGTGTGGCTATTTGAGAACTTAGAACGTAATGAATCTTGGTGAATTTAATTCTCATAGGAATATAGTGAATTAATTTAATGAGGTATGTTTGTACGGAGCTCGGAAGAGATGTATGAATAAAATTAGAAGTTTTCGGTTGACAAATTGAATGTACTAAAAAAATATAAATCAAAAGAAAATAATATGATTTGAGTTGATTAATTTGGTGAAAATTTGCAATCCTATATTTCTTTTATTTTGTTTTGAAACTCTTTTCTTAGATTTGTTCGAATCAACGAGCGTTTTGAATAAAATCAGAGAGAGATAATTTTAGTACTCAACAAACTATAGTAACAAATCTCCGTGGGAACTATAACTTACTTATCAAATATTATTACTTATGACCGTGTATGCTTGCACGTTTTATGTGTTTCAAAAACACACAACACCTCTCTTCTCAAGAATCCATACATCCCTTATCAATATATGGATAGTTATCTCTTAAGCATGGGTTTAGGTTCAATCTCAATGGGAAAATAAAATACAACACCTAATAACATATATGCACCATCCAAGAACTATGAGATCACTTTATAACATATAATAAAAAGGTAATGGCATTAATATTAAGGCAATAAACCCATTGTTACACTTTCACATCAAAGTGAGAAGAGTATTTCATTTTTTTTTCATGTAATGCGTATTGGAGTTCCAAAAGTACCTTTTTGGAATTTCTAGAGAGGAAGATGTATTGTGGGTTGACATATAGTGTAAATTGTCAGATATATTGGGTCATAAGGTATTTACCCATTATCCTCCTTGATCAAGATATTCTCTCTTTTACCAAAAATAATTGATTGAACCATTGAAAATTTTGAGTGTGAAATAAAGTGAAATTAGATTTATTTTTATAGGGGTATACAAATTACTATTATTAATTAGAATAATTTATGGTTGACTTGGTTAGATTAATAAAATGAAGTATCCAGACTTCCTTTTGAACAAAAAGAAATTGATAATATGTTTATTACTTAATTCATATTTAATATTCCATTTTTAAATACAAATGGTTTCAAGTTATTAATGATAATTAATTTCATTAATCGAGTAATATCTAATATGATGAATGCGTTAAATATTGAACATTTGGCAGGAGAAATGAAATAAATTGAAAAAAGAAGAAAAAAGGTGGATTCATATCAAAAAGATGTATTGGGGCATTTTTCTTATATATGCAAATCCAAATTGGCAAATCTTTGCTTGGATTAGAGCATGGACCTAAAAAAATGAAAGAAGACCCTTTAGGAACAAGAAAATTACATCGTAGTTAGGGTTAATCTTAATGAAATAATACATCAATGGGAAGTTAATTTGATAAGTTTATTAATTTTTTTTGAAGGTTTTTATTTTTGTAGAAATAGAATGGGAAACAAACTCCTATTTCTTGAGAGGAATAAAAGTGATTGATATAGGAGCTCCTCTGACAGATGAGTGATGTTAGGACAAATTTTCAATGTGCTTGGAGAACCCATTGATAATTTATGTTCTTTATATACTCACACAACATCCCCATTCATAGATATGCAATTACCTTTATATAGTTAGATACAAAATTATTGATTTTTGAAACAAGAATTAGAGTAGTAAACCTTTTAGCCCCTTATCATTGTGGAGGAAAATAGGACTATTTAGAGGAGTTGGAATGGGTAAATAGTACTCAATATGGAATTTATCAACAACATTGCCAAATCTCATGAGAGCATGTTCATATCTGGTGGAGTAGGTGAACATACTTATGAAGGAAATAATCTTTACATGGAAATGAGAGAATCATGAGTAATTAATGAACAAAATATTACAAAATCAAAAGTGGCTAGTCTACTGTAACTATGATAAAATATTTATGAGATGTTAATAAATAATATTTACTTCTGTTTATTGACAATATCTTTCGTTTTGTCCAAGCAAGATCTGAAGTATCCGACTTATTGGGTAGAATGCCCTCTGCTGTGGGTAGGTTGATAACCCACGTGTTATAATGGCCAGAACAAAGGATGTAAAAATGCATACTAGTATCTATTGATTTGACAGTATATGTAAATCCTAGATGTAAATGGAGAAAGAAAAGTGCAATTCATAGAAATTCAATCCAAATCATAATGAAAACATCCCTTTGTTTTCATTTAGAAAGGTGAAAACTAAAAGGAAAAAAAACAATTGATCATTAAAATATTCAAATAGCACACTAAACATGATAAAATATATATATATATATATATATATATATATATATATATAAAGTACATGTATTGTAGACATTTCTTCATTCCCACCTTTAAAAAATTTTTGATTTCCTGTTTATAGAAATAAAATCTCATTCCATTATTTGCTCATTCTTCATCAAATAATATGGATTGATATGAAAATGATGGAATTTCTATTCTATTTATTGAATCACATGAAATTTTACTCACTCCATATAATATATAGAATGTATGAAATACGAAAGAATAAAGGGAATTTTTATATTGAAATTGGAATTTTGATTTGCAACAGATACAAAATGCAAAGAAATTGATAAATTCCACTTAACTTATGGAGTTTCATATAGAATATCAAAATTCAATTTCTTCTGTTATTATGATATTCCTATTCCAATTCGATGCCATAAATGAAATAGATTCGAGATTTCCTATATTTAATAAGATAATTAGATAAAGACATAATAATTTTAAAATGTATAGAATTGATTTTTGAGTATTTTACATTTTCGTGAATTCCATTCTTCAAAAAGTAATTCATATAGAAGGGAGATATTTTTATTTATTTAATGGAATTCACAGAATATGATTGAAATGTGTCAAAAAGTTATATTAAACATGTATAGATATAACTAGATATCTTAAATATATTATATGATAACTATATATAGACTATAGGCCTCCCTTTTTTTTATATTGTAGCTTTATTTAGGACAGTACCTGCCAGATAGACAAATATTCTTATTCGCTGATCTATTCAATGTTGGAATTAGACCTGTTATTAATATGTGTGTTTTTGTTTCTAGAGTAGGATCCGCAGCTCAAATAAAAGCCACGAAACAAATAGTTGGGAAATCAAAATTAGAATTGACACAATTCATAGAATTAGAAGCCTATGCAAGTTAACTTCTAATCTCAATAAAGCTACTCAAAATCAACTTTCAAAAGGTCAATGATTGCATCAGTTACTCAAACAATCACAATCTGCCCTTCTTGTATTAGAAGAACAGATAAGGACTATTTGTACTAGAATGAATGGTTATCTTGATTCATTTGAAATTGGATAGGTAAGGAAATTTCTTATTGAGTTTGGTACTTATTTAAAAACAAATAAGCCTCTGTTCTAAGAAACCATATCTTTTACCAAGTCATTTATAGGGGAATATAGAAGGACTTTTGAAAGAGACAGTTCAGGAAGAGATGAAATGTTTTCTACTTCAGGAAAAAGTATAGAGGAATTGATTTCTTATCATTTTTATCAAGATTAAAAAATCAATTTAATTCAAAATAATAATGAAATTAGAAAAAATCCATCCTTGGGGTGATCTTGTAGTTCCTATGGGGTGGAGATGATGGGGTCAGTCCATGGATTTTCCTTCCTTTTGTAGAATTTTGCTCAAAGTGTTGAAGGGATATAGTGCATCAAGCTATTTTCAAGGGCCAATGCAATCCTTTTCCCTAGAGATCCCAGATGAGGGAACCCTAGAAGAGCAATCAGCTCTAACTAGCTTCCAAGTACACTAGATCTGACCAACTACCTATCCTACCTCCTCTACATTCTTGACAGCTCATCTTTGTTTTAGTAGAGTCTTTTAGTGGTATGTTTTGGTCCTCTTCCCCATTACTTAAAAAGTGAGCCATTGGTTCAACTACAAGATACTATCTTTAACGCCTAGACAATTAGATATCCAACCTATAATCACAATGACCTAATTGTAAGAGTATAGCTCTACCAACTAAGTTATATCCCCTCAAGCCAAGTGAAGGCATATATGAAAGAGTCAAATGCTTCTTCTATTCTTTTCCTTGGTGTAGAAGGGCCATCCTAGACTTGAACCAGAGACCTAACATGTGAAGTAAATCATCGCACCTATGGTCCAGTCAATTGGGAGAGAATCAATAGGTTCCTTTTATGGAGTGATTCATCCTTCCTAAATGTAACATATAACTCTCCATTATATTGCACTCTCTAAGAGTGCTTGTTCCTTCCTTCTTCCTTAACAGGTCAAGTCCTTGTGGAATAACTCTAATGAGAAGAAAAAAGAAGGCACTATGTTAAGAGACCCAAACACTCTAAGATCTTTTTTCAAACCTACTCCTATTTTGAGTTAAGAGATAGATAAATAGACACATCCCATTGTACTAATGGGGGGCATTCGTGGTGATTGAGGGGGTCGAGGACCAAGAAGTGAGATATTTATTAGTCAAGCATTTTTCTTACGACTAGATCGTATCCCTTGGTCCCTACAGAAAGAAAAAAATAATTTTCACATTCTTCCTTTTTAGGAGGGAGGATTAGGAAAATCCTATTGATTGCCACTTTCTCCAAACCCTAGTAAAAGCATGAAAAAAAGGCTAGAATTGTACGATCCCTCTATCACCCTAGAATGATAGGGGTGATCTCGTAGTTCTTGGTTTGCAAAGACACGTTGTTAGGTGGATGGGTTGAGATTATTTTATCTCGATATGGTTATAAGATAATATAAAAATAGATCATGTGGCCCTAAATTAGATTATGAGCACAAGACCGGCATAACAATATCAATCTTACGGATACTTTGGTTTTATTATTTGTAAAACTTTCACAAATGAACGAATCACTTTATAGCAAATGATAAGTATATTCCCAAGGTCAATCTAAGGAAGGAATATATGTGATTTTTAATTTATTATTCAAAATCTTAAAAATTAAATTAAATCCTAAACATCTTATCACTATATTTCTGTTTGTTTGTTCTAATCTAATGATATAATAAAAATAAATATAGATATGATTCAATAAACAATACTGCAAATTTTTATCATTCATAACAGTGAAGTATTTATGGATATAATAATTAAGTTAATTATACTTGCTAATATTATTTAGGTTATTAAATATATAAATTGATATTTGTTGATTTTCTCTTTTTGGTATGAAAGTGTCCTTAGGCGGGTCTCATATTATTTAGGTTATTAAATAAATTAATTAATATTTGTTGATTTTCTCTTTTTGGTATGAAATTGTCCTTAGACGGAGCCCATATTATTTAGGTTATTAAATAAATAAATTGATATTTGTTGATTTTCTTTTTTTGGTATGAAAGTATCCTTATGCGGAGCCCAAATTCTTTTGTTTAATATTAATTAACTAATATCCTTAGGCGATGCCTAGTAATTAATTAAGTATTAAATTTCAGCTTTATTTATAAGAAAATAACAAACTATCTAATTACAGCTTTAGGTAGGGTCAATTAATTAAAATTTATTCAAGGTGTTCAAATTAAACTTAAGCGTTTAATTATCCGAATACTAACTGTCAACTTTTAAAACAATTACTACAAATATGCTATCAATACATATTTGAATAATAGTTCTTATAAAAACTTTTGAAATATAGCTTCACTATAATCACCAGACGATTTTACCAACAAATAAAATGACACTACTCTAAATCAGATTTAAGTTTGTAATGAAAAATAATATATTTCTCTCTAACATCCTCAATATAAAGTCTTGAAGAAAAACAAAATCAATTTGTTTTATAGAATTGTTTTACTATTTAATATTTTGTAAGGATAACAATGGTATTATTATATCATATTTATAAATAGCCAACCATGTTAAATTTAATCTCATACAAATTAAATATAACATAAAATAAATGTTAAGAATTCATTTTAATCTCAAAAGAATCCTTACAGAACTTTGATACTAATTCTATTTCTGAAAAACCTCCAAATGGATTTGCATTTCTACTTATTGAATTAAATACTAAAAATCTATAAAAACATAGCTATTTCTTCTCTTTGAGAAGAACTTTAAAACTAAAAACTAAAAAAAATGACTTTTTAGAGAGAGAAAGTGCTGAGAAAATTGTGTGTTTTACAATGGGGAGAGAGAGTCTTTTTATAGGTGAGAAAAGGCCAAAAAAGGGGAAAATATATTTCAAAATTTGAATTTGGATGTGTTTGGACAGGTTGGCACACATATGGGGCATGAAAATTTCCACAGACGGATGTTTGGCGTAGAAGATGAGTGTTGGGTGCACGCATGACACGTCACAAAAGTGTGCTGGCACGGGCGTATACTATTGTGTGCAAAAATCAGAAAAGTGTGTATTGGGTGTGTGCTGACCATGTGCAGGTGTGTCTTATTTTGCCCAATTTTTCCATTTTTTAATCTTTTCCTCATTTTGTTCTCAACGTATTTGTGATGTACTTCATTTAGTTTTTTTAGTTTTAAAGTTCTTCTCATTTTGAGAAGAACTAGTTATACTTTTGTAAATTTCTAGTTTTTGATTCAATAAAAGAAAATGCAAATTCATTTGGAGTTTTCCGAGAGACATAATTAGCATTAAAGTTATGTAAAGAATCTTTTGAGGTATAATTTTAAAATAAATTCTTTATATTTATTTTTATGTTTTATTCATATATGTTATATGTAATTTTTTTTGTGGTTAAATTTAACATGGTTGGTTGTTTGTAATTATGATATAATAATAACGTTATGGTGCTTGTGAAATATTAAATAGGTAAAAAACTTCTATAAAATAAATTGATTTTGTTTTTTTTCAAGATTTTATAGTAAGGATTTTAGAGAGAAATATATTATTTTTCTTTACAAACTTAAATTTGAAAATTAGATTTTAAGGTTTAAGTATCTAATCTGATTTAGAGTAATGCCTTTTTATTTATTGGTACAATCACCCAGTGGTTAGATTGAAGCTTTATTTCAAAAAACTTTATAAGAACTATTATTCGAAAATGTATTGACAACATATTTTGAGTAATGATTTAAAAAGTTGAAAGTTAGTACTCAGATAATTAAATTCGTAACTTTAATTTGGACACCTTGAATAAATTTTAAAAGGTCTAACCCAACAAAATGTGGCATTTAGATGATTTATTTTCAATCTCTTAGAAAAAAAAATAATTAATATAATTAATCAAATTTATTGTCCTATAGGTGTTAATTGATTTTTATAATTAATAAAAAATATCTAACCATACCAAATGTGGTATTTATATAAAAAATAAAGAATCAATAAATATCAATTTATATCTTTAAAAACCTAAATAACATGAGCAATCTTAATTAGTTTAATTATTATATCTATAAATATTCAACTGTTATGAATGATTAAAATTTGCAAATTTTTCATTGAATCCATATATATGTTTATTTTTTTATGCTATTAGATTAGGAAACAACAATAAAAAAATGAAAATATTGTGAAAGGATGCTTAGGATTTAATTTCGTTTGTAAGAGTTTGAATAATAAATTAAAATGATTCATACACTTAAGAGATTTTTACAAATATAAAACCAAAGTATATGCAAAATTGGTATTCTAACCCTATACCGATTTTGTTCATCAATTAAGTAGTAAATATATTTTCAATTTATTTTTGTTCTAAATGGAGCTTGGATACTACATTTTATTAATCTAATCAAGTTAACCTTAAATTATTCTAATTGATAATAATAATTGGTATATCCCTCTAAAGAATAGATTTAATTGCACTTTATTTTACTCTTTAAAATTTTGATAGTTTGATCATTTTTAGCACATTTGGTTAAAGTATAATTCCAATTCATTTTTTTTCTTTATTTTTTTAAATGTAAGAGAATAAAGCATTATTTTTCATTGTTTAATCAACGATTTTGAAATTTAAAATCATATAATTTTTGTTTGATGTATTGGTTTAATCATGAAAACTATCGACAAAAATAACAAGATATAATAGCTTCTACTTTGTCAATGGATAATGAGAAAATGGAATGTGGATAAATATGAATAGCTATTACAAGTAGAAGTATCATAGCCTACCTCTCAAGCACACAACTAATTCTACCATAGAGGCCCACAATAGACAATAACTCCCTTCTGATCACACCTTACAACTTTCATCATATTGTGGTAAGAGCAACTCTTCTTAAAACCTCAAAAGGTGATGAGTTGGAATCAATTCTATCTAAGGATTCTTGTGGTTCTAGAGGATATAGCTACATGAGAACCAAGAATAGAGAGCTTTCGCCCCCTTTTTCTACCCAAATCTTTGGTTTTAAGAATGAGTGATTGCCCTACTCTGAAACTTACTACCCAACTAGAAAATGAACAACTAATGCATTCCATTTCTTGAATAGGGTTTTATGGTAGGTTTGTAACCCTTGGATGCTAAAGGCGTCCTTGGGATGATCTTGTAGTTCCTGCAGGGTGGAAACAATGGGGTCGGTCTATGGATTTTCCTTCCTTTGTATAATTTAGCTCAAAGGGTTAAAGAGAGATAGTGTATCAAGCGGTTCACAAGGGCCAACTTGATTATCTTCCTTAGGGATCCCAGATAAGGGAACCCTAGGAGAGGTGTTGACTCCAACTACTATCCATGTATGATCCATACCAGATCTGGTCAACTTCCTAATTAATCAAATGGTATTCCCATAACTATTAAGGCTATGGATTTTTATTTTATTGGGATTAATATAGGAGTTGTAGTTGGTAAGAAAATTACACATTTGATAGAGTATGTTGACAATCAATTTTTAGCCCTTATCTAGTGTATGATTTTGGAGGAGCATGCATATAGAAATAACATTTAAGTTTGATGCAAATAGCTAAAATATCTACTACTTTGTATGATTATCAATAAAATAAAAGGTTATTTTATGTAGCAATCCTTATATCTTCTACTACTAGTAGAGTAACAACTAGCTTTGGTATATTGGGAGATATCATTATTGTCAAACCCAATGCCTAGATCTCATTTGTGGGTAAAAGAGTAATTGAACAAACATTAAAAAAGGTAGGACCCAAGGGTTTACAAAATATTGAATATTTATTCCATAAGTGCTTATTAAATCTAATCATACCATGTAGTCTTTGAAAAGGTGTTTTAAGTCCATACTTTCTTTTCTTTGAATAAAAAATAAATCAAGTCAAGTAGAGGCTTATAATTCTAATTTTACTTTTTAAAGTAAAGAAATCCTATTATTCTTTATGGCAAGCAAATTGTTACGAAGTTAATAGGAATCAAAGTAAAAGTCGGAAGAATCCATTTTTATTTCGTAACATAAAATTGAATGTTATAAAGAATCAACTGAAGAATTCTATGTAGAATTTAATCTATTTCTATATATTTAGTATTAGTATAAAAACTATTTATATATATACCTACTTAGGTATCATTGATATAATAGTATTATTATTTGAAAGGTATGTCTTTATCCAATAGCTTTCACAAGGGTTGGGAAACTTAGTAAAAAGCTTTGGTGAATCTACAATAAAAGCCCACATGTCTAAGAAAACTCCTCACTTCTCATACACTAATAGGTGGTGGTATCTTCTCAATTACTTCTATCTTAACTCTATCCATCTCAATGCGCTTTTATATGACTTTCTAGTCCAAAATGATCTACCATGAAGTGACATTTCTCCCACTTTTAAATGAAGTTGGTTTCTTCACATCTTTGAAGCACTAGGGAGAGATAGTGTATACATTCGTCAAATGTGTTCCCAAAAGATCAAAAATTCATCCATAAAGATCCATAAATGCTTCTCCACTATTTATTAGAAAATAACCATGATACAATATTGAAATGTCATAGGTTCATTGGATAACCCAAATGACATTCTCCCAAAAGAAAATGTTCCACGAGAACATATGAAGGTGGCCCTTTTTTTGTCTTTAGGTGCCATAATGATCTAGTTATAACTGAAGTATCCATCTAGGAGGTAAAAGAAAGAATGCTCGACTAATCTATCAAGAATTTGATCATGGAAATGGTCATTCCTTTTTGCTTTATTCACTTTGACTCATTTTCCACCACAATGATCCCTCCTTTCTTAGTATGAATTGAGCTAGGTTTACCCATTCACTATTTGATGCTTAGTAAATGATGTTTATGTTCAATCACTTAACAATTTCCATCTTCACCACTTGTTTTAACATGAGGTTTAATTGGTGTTGTACATCCTTTGGAGTAGGTATATCCTTTAACAAGATCTTATGCATTGATATGGATGGGCTTATGCCTTTGATGTCGAAAATAGACCAACACATAGCTCTATTGAATTTCCTTAACACCTTTAATAGTGATTCTTCTTGAATTGTACTTAAAACTAGTAGAGATGATAATGAGATTGTCTCATTCTCACCCAAAAATGCATAACAAAGATGGTTTGGTAAAGGCTTGAGCTCTAAAATTGGTGGGTCCTCAATGGATGGTTTGAGCCTAGAATATATCTCAAGACAATCCATAATCACATTAGATACACACATAGGAGCTATAGCCAAAACAAATTTCACACAGTCAATAATATCGACTTGTATAACTGATTCCACTATTTTATAATTACAATAGGTTAAGTTGTTTTCATTGTTCATGAAATATTGTGTCAAAGTTTGAATTGTGGGTGGTTCAACTGATTTTTTTAATTCATAAACATAAATGTGTGCACCTAAGTGAATGTCATGGTATTCATGAGCACATGTATTCACAAAATTAAAAAGTACATATTCTGAAGTATCACTAGGACGCAAATCATAAAGCACATCAATGGGTAGCTCATAAGTAACATATATCCTAAAGAAATCACTAGCATTATCTGTATCATAAAATTTAATTGGTTCAAAAATGTTAAATGTTATCAATTCATCTTACACTCTCATTGTAATCTCCCTTTTTTGTACATCAATGAGTGCTTTTTTTGTTACTAAGAATGGATAACCATGTATGATAGGAATGCCACAATTCACCTTCATGTCTTATATAATAAAATATACTGGGAAGGTGGATTGTCTACTTTCAATTACACATCTCCTACCACCCTTCAGAGTCACTTGATTTGCGTGTTTTCCATTTACAATGTTACTAAAGTAGGATTGGTTTTACCAAACCCTATTCTCTTAAAAATCGATAATGGTATAAGACAAATACTGGCACCCAAGTCATATAGTGCCTTTCTAAAGTGTATGTTCCAAATATTGCAATGGACATTAAAGCTACCCGGATCCTTCAATTTTTATGGTAGTTTTCTATCAATGATGGCACTATAACCATTAGTCAAGGTTATTGCCTCATAATCACCAAGCCTCTTTTTTCGTAGACAATATGTCTTTCATGAATTTGGCATAAGAAGGCATCTGTTAAAGTGCATCTGGAAATGGTATGTTTATATGTAGCCTTTTGAAGGCATATAGGAATTTGGAAAGTTGCTTTTCCAACTTTACTTTTCTAGTCTTTGTGGGAAAGGTATGGTAGGTGTGTAGAGGTTACCCTTGTTTGGTTGAATTACTTCCTTTTCAATACTCTCTTTGTCCACTTTTTCCTCCTCATCATTTTAAGCTTCATGTTTCTCATATAAAATTTTACCATTCCTCAAGGCTATTTCTTTACAATACTCTTTATCCTCTCTTTTTAGGTTAACTTTTGTGTTACTTATAAGGTTACCTTGAGGCCTTTGACTTATGGCTTGGACAAGTTTCCATATTTGGATCTATAAATTCCAGATATAAGCTTCATGAGGGGACTCTAGGAAATACACTTTTGTATTTACTGAATGGATGAAGTCTTTCATCATACCTATTAAGGCACTTGCATCGTCCTCACTAGGTAGCTTCTTTTCTTAGGCTTGTGGTTGTTTTTCTTGTTGGAAACCTGATGGTAGGAAGAGTATATAGTTGAATTGACTACCACCTTAATTGTTGTTTTTGTTCCAAGAGAAGTTTGAGTGGTTTCTTCATACCAGATTGTATGTGTTTGAGTATGGGTTTCCTTGGTAGTTTTGTTTATTGATATAGTTTACTGCTTCATGAAGGTTCCAATATGCCTCAGTCAAATGAGGTCCATTGTAATAATCACACACTATGAATGGACTTTGTATTATATTTACCCTTATAAGGCCACCATCGAATTTCATAATTAAAACTAACAGAAAAGCATTTGTTTGAGCTTACAATGTTACTATAGTCTCTACATCTACTATTCTAGCTACTCTCTTTGGGTTTAGCCTTTCCACAGGCCATTGTCAATTGTTGGATGTCAGTGTGAAGGCTTCCTCTTTAGTTTTACTCATTAAAGCTCCCTCAGTTGCAACATCAATTATGATCCCTAGTTGCTCCATTAACCTATTATAGAATGTTTGCACTTATAGCTACATAGGAATACAATGGTATGGGAATAACCTTAATAGCTTCTGGAAGCATTCCTAAACTTTACAAAATGATTCCCCCCTAAATTGTTGAAAAGATGTGATATCATTCTTAAACTTAGCTATTTTTGAAGGTGGGAAGTACTTTTCCAAGAATTTATGGGACAATTAATCTCATGTAGTGATTATTCCAATAGGTATTGAATGTAACAAGGCTTTAGCTTTGTCCCTCAGTGAGAAAGGAAGTAGATGAAGGTGAATTGCATCATATTAGACACCATTCATCTTGAAGCTTTCACAAATTTCCAAGAATGAAGTCAAGTGAAGATTTGGGCTATGATTGACTAACTTTCCAATTTGGTTTTCCTACATCATCTGAATGACACTAGGCTTGTGTTCAAAATTGTTAGTATTGATGCTTGGTCTATTGATCGATGATTAGTCTCTATCTACTTGTGGGACTAAAAAATCCCTTAAAGGTTTATGGACCACTATATATCATTGATCCCCTTGTTCTACCATAACCTCAAATTGATGTTATGCTAATCATTCCCTTCTTAAGCGATGTGAGGTTCTTTTTTTTTTCAGATCACAAGGTACAAGATTGTCACCTATCATACTGGTCATATAATAAAATCACTAAAAAAAATTAAAAGGTCTAAACTAGTATGGTAGTAATTGTTATTGATATCCATTATAAGTACAAAACTCCTTGGAAATGGTGCTTAAAACTTGACATGCTAACGAAAACTATGCATGTCATGCGAGTAATATAAGTATGGATATCGATTCCATAGAAAGTTATATTACTTATAACTAAGTACCATTGTAATTATTATGAATACTATTTGGACAATAACAATTTATAAACACACCAAAATAAATGACAACTAATTACTCAAATCAAAACTCAACAACTACTAAAATATATGAGAAAATGACTTAAGAATCTTTAATGTCCCAATTTCCTAAGCATATGAATCACTAAAACTTTCCCCAAAATAATTACCAACCAATTACATGATCGATTAAATATAACCTAGCACACATTTCTCTCTCAAGTAAACTACAGACTATATAATAACTAACCTAATCACACTCTTATGTCAATTAACTTGCATATTACTCATTAAGTTCATCAGTTATATATCACATGCATAAGAATCATACATCTCTTCCCAAAAACTATGCATGTTATTTAATCAAGATAAATAATTAAATAATTTTCTCAAATTTATTTAATTGCCTCCATAGGTAAGTTGTTGGCTACACAATTAATATCATAAAAAATAGATTAAATAATATAATTGAATTCCAATCACAATTGTGATAAAATATTATATTAACACATGTAGAAAATTAGGCTCATAAGACCTCTACATTAATAAATTAGCTAAACATAATTAAGTTTCTAAAACTCTAATTTTCATAAAGAAAGATATCAAATTGATAAAGAAAAATATCAAATTGATAAAGAAAGGAGAAGAAGAAGAGATACACTCAATCTTTTGGTTTGAAGCACTAATCTTCTCTTAAATTTTTTATCAAAATTGTGTCTTCTATAATCTTCTATTGAACTTTTTTTTTATCTCTTTTCTCTCTTCGTGGTATCTAATGTAGATTTTTACTCTTAATTGTGTATTTAAATTATGCGTCATTAGGGTTAATTTAAGGGAAACTTACCTAATATATGCCATTAGATCAATTCTTAAAAGATCCAAGGGCTGAAGGTGAAAGCAATACTAAAAAAGGATCTATTGTGCCAAAATTTGACTAGAAAATAACACATACTAAGGCACAGAAAAGTTCCCACCAAGGCATGGATCTTGCTGATCATCAGTGGAAATAGGCATGTCAATGTATATAATTTTGTTCACCTTAGCATGGAGCTCCCTAAATGCATATTAGAGCTCTCTACGACATGGACAAATTTTTCCTATTTTTCTCTTGTTTTCATTCCATTTCCATCATTCCACCTACTTTGAAATAATTAAACACTTTAAAATTCCATGATATTTAGCACCAAACAAAGAAAATAATGGATTTAGAAGTGGTTAAATAACTCTAGCTTCGTAGAGGAGTTATTAGATAGATGTTAATTTATCTTTTAAAGTATTAAAGACGACCAAGCACTCATCATTAAAATCAAAATAAACATATTTTGATAACAAGTTACATAGATAATGACTTATTTTAGAAAAATATTTAATAAAATTTCTATAGAAAACTTCATGTCTTAAGAAGCTCTCAATTCTCTTAATAGATGTTGGGGGTGGTAGTCTAGCAATTAACTTACTTTTTTTCCTTATTAGCCTCAATTCCTTTGTTATACATGTATAAGCACAATTCACTATTGGACCATGAAATGAATTGTTTCCCAACTAAGTGTCAGGTGACATTCAATATAATGTTCTAAAATTAAAGTCATTTTATGTAAGCAACCATATAATGAGGTTCCAAAAACTAAAACAATAATCCAAAATACCGCAATAAACTTTTCCATCATATTTGACAAGATCGATGTCATATATCTCTAAAAGGAGGTAGGGGCATTGTATAACCCAAATGGAATCCTTCTAAAAGCAAATTTCTCAAAAGGATATGTGAATATGGTTTTCTCCTAATCCTCTGGTGCAATAAGTACCTGATAATAACCTAAAAAACATCCAAAAAACAATAAAATTCATGCCTAGCTAATCTTTCCAACATCTAATTAATGAATAGAAGAGGAAAATGTTCCCTTTTAGTGTATAAATTCAGTTTTTTAAAATCTATATGCAGGACCATCCTGTGATTATCAAAGTTGCCACTAATCTAGTTTTATTTGGTACCATATGAACCAAACCAACCTATCTACTACCAGTATTTTGATAAATAGCTCCTACTTTTAAGAGTTTATGAATTTCCTTTTTAACCACCTTTTGCATAACTAAATTTAGTCTCTTTTAGGCCATACTTACTAGTTTATCATTGTCTTCTATATTAATCCTATGCATACATATAGCTAGAATAATGCTTCTAATATCCCCGATACTCCAACCTATTACTTTCTTGAATTTCTTAAGCACTTTAACAAGTTATTTTTCTTGGGTTTTTGTCAAAGTGGATGAAATAATAGCTCGGTAAGTCTCCCCGTCTCCCAAAAACACATATTTTAGGTGCTTAAGCAACTCTTTTAGTTTTAGCTTAGATGGAGTGGACTCTTTCCCATATGGGATCTTAGATATATCCAAGGGTGTACTAGGCTCTCCTACTAGTTCAACACTATATAACAATTCAAGGTACCACTCAATACTCCTCATCTAAGTCCCTTTCTACCTTTTCAAATATAAGAGCTACTTTTATTTTTTTTCTCTCTCCTGCAGAAAAGTTCCATGAGAAAGTGTATCCATATACTCAATATCAAAACACTCATCAATAATAGATATGGAAGGAATAGGTGAAGAGTTAAAATCTTTTAAATGAACAGTCTCTTCAAAGACTATCATTGTTAAATTCCTATCTTGGATATTGATAATAGTTTGGTAGTGGCCATGAATGGTCTACTAAGATGTATTGTATGTTCCTTGTCCAAGGTTGGGTTTTCCTACATATCTAGAACCATAAAATCAATAAGTACTATTAAATTGTCTACCTATTCCAGTAAATACTCAATCACTCCCTTCGAATATTTAATAAATATATCTGTAAGTTGATGAGACATGGTTATAGGTTTCAAATCACCCAAATCTAACTCTAAGAAAATGGAGTAAGGCATCAAATTAACACTAGCACCTAGAACAAGCATGGCTCTAGCTATCTTCCTATCCCCTATAGTGATGTTAATGTTAAAACTTTCTAGGTCTTTTAACTTTGGGGGTAGTTGATAGTAAAGCACAACACTAGAAACTTTTGATACCATTACTCTTTCATTAAACTCATACCTCCTCTTTTTAATGTTCAATTCCTTAAAGAACTTTGCATAGAAGGGCATATTATAGATCACTTTCATAGAGGTAAATTTATGTTAACCTTAGAAAACATAGCAAGAAGATAAGAGAATTGCTTGTTATGCATTAATTCTTTCAACCAATGTGGGAATGGTATTAGTGACTTGTGTGGTTCTTGTGACTTTTAAATTTTTGGAATATCAATTAAATTTCTAATTCTTTCCTCGTAAGGCTTATTATGATTGGCACTTGTCCCTCCACCTTCTTGGGAGATTTTATTTTTACATTCTTTATTACCTACACTACATTATAAATCATTAGAAATTTCATGTAAAATTATATTAACTACCTTACCATTTTGAAGAATTATGACATCCTTTTATTTTTTTGTTTGACTGGGTAGCTTTCTTTTTTATGCTTCTACATATGCTTAGCTAGATGCTCAACTTGAAATTAAACCCTTTTTACTAAAGCCTATAAGGAATCTAATCTCTCACTATTTATCATATGGTTATCCATACTAACTTGAATAAATGCATTCTAGTTATCTTCTAAGATTGGCTTAGTTGGTAAGGTTGGTTTACATAAGCTATTGTATTTGGTTTTGGGCATATGCTTAGTTATTGTTTGGTTTCCATGAATGGTTAGGGTGATTATAAGAGTTGGTATGGTACCATTGCATAAGGTTGGCTAGCTCCAACTTACTAGCACTAGAATCACTCACAATAGAACAAACATTTGCATTATGCCCAAATGTACCACATACTCGACATACCTCTTGCTTTGACATTTTCTTGGTAATGAGGAATTGCACTTACTTAGTCAATTTTGCAAGTTGTAAGATAGTTTCATTTCTAGAGCCAATTTCATTAACTCCTACTCTCGTTTCTCTAGCACTCTATTATTGGGAATCAATACCTTTGACATTTTCTTGGTAATGAGGAGTTTCACTTAGTCAATTCTACAAGTTTCAAGATCGTTTCATTTCTGGTGCCAATTTCATTAACTCCTACTCTCGTTTCTCTAGCACACTATTGTTGGGAATTAGTACCTAACATCTTATAATGCTCATAACTTTGCTATGTTGTCTTTTCCTTTATAGCTTATCCTACGGTGTTATCAACTATGTACTGACACTGTTTTCTCAATCTATCATAAAAGAATTAGTTCTGTAACTACCGTGGAAAGCTATGGTGTGGACAATGTGTAAAAAGAAGCTTGAATTTGCCCCAAGCTTCATGAAAGGATTCTCCATCCATTTGTAAGAATGTGACTATTTTAACCTCAAGTTAGTAGTCATTTGATAGGAATAGAACCTACCCATAAACTTATTATACACTACCTTCCAAGTAGTTAAGAGACTCAATTGTAGAGCCATGAACCAAGACTTATCTCTATCTTTGAGTATGTAGGGAAAAACCTCATCCTAAGCTAGTCTTCATCAAGTCTTTGCAATAGGGATACTGTGAAAAGAAGGTAACAACAAATAATGAATATTTCTCAATTTAAAATTCCTTACCTCCTAGCTAGTTGTCAATGATTGGCCTTGCATATTCCTTTATCATTTTTTGCCTATCTCTAGCATGACCCATGTCTACTTGCACTTGTGGTTGTTCCTCCTCTCTTTATTATTAATGCCAAGCTTTCTTGAAATATATTTTGATCCTATAGATGTTATCAATAAAATGTACAAGTTTTTTTCAAAGATATCTGAACTTTTATACACTAATAATAAAAACAAAAATCAAGTTAGCAAAAAACTTAACTTAAATTAAGTACTACAAGAAATATAGACAAAAAAGAAAAGAAAAATAAACAACTAATTAAACTAGGTACCTGGAAAATAACCAATAAAAAGGAAAGTAAATAATAATAAATAAACAAGTATAAATAAGTTAATAAAAAGATAAATATTTTATACAAGAATTAAAGTTAGTACAAAAAAATATTAAACAAAAAAATAGAATATAAAGTAAAATAAAAAGAATTAAAGTTACTAAATAACTAAAAAATAAGAATATAAAAATAAAACAAAGATAAAATAAGAATTAAAAATAGTACACAAAAAAACTAAAAAGAAATAAAGTTAATTAGTAATTAAACTATAAAAAATAAATTAATAAAGAAAATAAAATCAAAATAACATAACACAAAATACTCAAAAGAATGTTAAGTTAGCGAATAAATTAATAATTAAAATGAAGTTAATAAAAAATGATAAAATAAAAAATAAAATAAAATATATTTTTTAAATTTTTTAGTCTTTGATTTATTTATATATATATATATATATTATTTTTAATTAAATAACTCAGAAAATTTACAAAAAGAAAAATCATAATTATTTACAAGCTTTTGAGAATTTTGATAATAAAAATTTAAAATGTTATTCCTCCTTGACAATAGTGGAAAAAACTTACTAATCAAATTTTGTATTTTATAAAAAGTTCGTAAGTACATAAATCACTTATAATAAGCAATAAATATATTTTTAAGGTCGATTTAAAGAGAAACTACGTAGTTTTAAATAATTTAACAATCTTCTTAAAAAAATATGAAAAATAAATCTAAACATTTATCACAATATTTGATTTTGAAAATTCTAATTTAATAACATATAACCAAAAATAAAGATAGGAATAAGGTTGATTCAAACAACTCAAGGTAGATATATAATTAATAATTAAATAAAAAATTATGGGAATAACTAGCTAGTTAACCATGCTTATTTAGAATTAATTAGGTTATTAAATATATAAATTAAGATTATTGATTTTTCTTTTTTTGAATGAAAATGTCCTTAAGCGAGGATTATATTATTTATTAATAAAATTAGTTAATATCCTTAAATAATATTCTATTTTTAGGAAAATAACAAACCATTTAAATCAATACTTTAGGAAGAACACATAATTTAAACTCATATTCAAAGTGTCAAAATTAGATCTAGATGGTGTTTCTAAAAACCTAATTTTCATATTTTAAATTTATTAGAAAATATTGAATCAATAACAATTTTGTAAGAATCTTGAATAAAAAAATAATCTCAATTTATTTTATAAAAATATTAATCTAATCAATCTTCACAAACATGGTTACATGACTAATTTTTCATAGTAATAATTAGCGAGACATGCTCTTATTTAATAAATGGCTAGTAAATTAAAAATAGAATTCAGAATACTAAACAAAGACTTAATATGTATATAAAAATAAATTAATACAAATAATATCTCCAATACCAATTAAAAATAGACATGCGTGTCCTATTTCATAATTGTGATCTTAATCCACAATGTATTTTTCAATATATAGATGTCTTCTATATTTTTTATGATTTGAAATACTTGTAAAAGATCTACCTATTACTGTTTATGAATATAACCTATTGTAAAAATAAAACAAAAACAAGAACTACAATTGTTCCTAAATTTTCCTACGTTAAAAGTAATATGGTAGCATACCTAAGCCTAAAATATAATGTATTTATTTATAGGTTGTTATTGAAAATAAAGGGCTTTGGATGAATTAATGAATGTGTATTGTGGTGCAACTTTTGCCATACCCTGGCCTGAGATACGTATTTCTTTGCCTTATGTTACCCTAAAAAGGTTGCGTAATGACCCAACATTTCTACGTTGCGGCACGGAACAAACTTCATGCCCAATAACTTTATGCATTGAGGAATGCACCACGACCCACTATTTCTTCGTTGTGGCACACAATACCTCACTTGACTTATTTTTTTGTACCACTTATATACTGACTTGTTTTACATGTAAGGCTTACATACATTATTCCCATTAAAGCTTTAAAGGTGCAAATGAGTGATTCGAGTGGTATTCTTCATATGTTGATCAATTTCTAGCTTTAAAGCTAAAAATACCAATGATTCCAAATATTTATTTTCTTACTCATCAGTACCCATAGTCATTCAATAGACTATTGATAGATATTATTTTTGAAGGAGTCCAAGACCCAAAACTCAAATAGGTTAATAAGGTACTGACTCTTAAAGGACTCATTCTAGGTTCACGACAGTAGTAAGTAAAACAATTCACAAAAATTCACAAAGGTAGTAAATAGTAAACACAAAACAAAATAGCATGCATAACAAAAGATGTAATGATGTAAACTTATATAGAACTTATATCTATATGGTAACATCCTTGGGTTGCTTAAGAAAGCCACTAGTAGCAAACAAATCTACTAATCAATAAAAAAGATACAACTTAATAGAAATATAAATGCAAATAACTACATCAATCATGACCTCTACCATAATAGCCTATTATTGTCCTTGCTTACTACATCCATAATGACTTTTTCTAACACATGAACCTAGATTTCTTCCACAGACAATAGTACTCAATGTAGTGAGATCAATAATTAAAGATCAGTACGTAAAAGGAATTAGAATTTGAACTACCAATCATAGGAGCTACTCGCAACTACAAACCACCAACAACCACAAGTGAACTCAACCACATAATGCACATAGCCAAAATGGTAAATACACTTAACCCTATACCATAAACAACCAATACTACCCAACCTTATCTCATAATGTTGTTCTCAATAAATTGTAAAATAATCAAGAGCTTTCAACAGTTAAGCATACCATTTTACCCACAACATTGTGGCACAAATACTAAAATATAATCAAAATAATTTTTGAAATAAGTGAAAATTTCATGGCAAATTTAGGAAGCATTCTGATGTAGAAAGAATGGGTGAAAAGAGCCAAAAGATGGGGGTATTTATAGAAGTAGTCAAGACACCTCCTCTTTAACCATCTCACTGACCACCTCGTCGAGGTCTAATGAGGGGTCTAGCGAGGCTCTTGTCAAGTACCTCACAGAGGTGCAAAAAAAAAAAATTTCAATCCAAAAATCTTTGAGTAATTTTCATAAATATTCGCACCAAATATGACTAAAAATATCCCTTATAACCTATCATGCATACTAAGAAACCAATCCCTTAGTGTATGTATAGCATGATTTCAAGCATAGCGCACCTAACTATGTGCTTGTTTGCATTATTAGTCATCAATAATCAACCTCACATAGAGGAAGACAAAAAATCCTGAGTAAAGTAATAGACTCCATCTTTTTCACATTTGAAGCTAGTAGAAAAATACTATAGGACTTACATTATCCACCTTTGGCTTTTCATTTCAAAAACACTACATAACTTAGTACAGATACATATAAAACATGGGATGATCATAAAGATGACCTAAAGATGTTTGTTCCAATGAACAAAATATTGATGCACACCCAACACCCTAAAATCATGCCTACTCCAGGTGTATCTATCTTGTGCATTCCATCCATCTTCTTAGATCAACTCATCCATACTCTAACAAGTTGAAATTTGAGGGAATAACACAATTTCACACAACATATATATTTGAAGCTCATAAAATTCAATCTATAGTTGTAACCTACACATATAATATAACCATATACTCCATGAATTATCATGCAAAAAGAGCATGTAGTCTATCTAAATACTATCATGTTATTCGCATATAGTACGCACTATAGCCTAAAAACATACAATTATGCATCAAAAGCTAATGTAGTGTACACAACTCCCACTAAGTGTATGCATTTCAGGTAATAAGATGCAAGGCAACCCTACACTCACCACCTACGCAACATACAATATGGAAATAAACACAAAGTTATGCATATAAACTTCTTCTCCTTTTTGAAATAGAAAATCAAAATAACACCTGTAAATGAGGAAGAGAAGGCATACTTATATGCAATAATCCCAATACTTATACAACACAATAGAGAATATGCGAGCAAACAAAAAAGTTGCAACACATTCAGAAACAAAGAACAAGGAAACAAACCAACACATTTTTATTAATCAAATAGTATTTTACAAATTTTTTTATTTTAATAAATAAAATCAAAATACACTTAAATAATAAGAAAAATAGTTCAACATTATCCATCGCTCTCTCCAATAACATTATCCTTGTGGACACCACAGTGAGAGGACTAGACAAAATTTGTAGGGGTAATAGGTGGTATAGGTGATGAAAGGCAAAAGTAGTTATAAACAACTTGGGTAATAACAAGAGGAGGTAAAGTAGGATGGTAAGAAATCTCCATAGTCTAAGAAAGTGCTTATAACCTTAGCATATCCAAGTAATTTTAGTTGAATAAGCATATATCTTGTAGAAGATTCTTCATTACACCAAGAGACACATCACTAAAGTGAAAAGAAATAGATGTAATAGAAGGAACTAGAATGGAATTTTAATGAGTGGACTCAGCAGTGTTCTGAGAAGAAGAAAATAAAGGGGTAGTTGAAGAACATTATAAGCCATGACTAGAAGGAAACAATGAGAGTGAAAGAGAAACTCTACTTGGAAAAGAAAAAAAGAGATATTATGAAAGATGATGTAGACCTACCTAGAAATAAAAAAGGGATAGTGGAGTGAAGACAAAGAACTAGCAATTGCACAAAGAGCAAGGGTCCTATAAATTATGCCAGTAAGATCAACAGTTTCACCATTTAGAATAGTATAAAGGAAGTGTATTCTACATGGAAAGATAGTATAATGATGAGAATATGGATAAATGATCTCTCTAATAACATCATTAAAATGATGACCATAAACATCTTTGCAACAATAAGAATGTGACCTTTATAGTTTTGGCCAGGCCTTACCAACTAGTTCACTATCTCAACTAAGTACATTCATGTGTAGGATTATAGTCATTAGGAAGATATGTACAAGCTAACAATATCATCTTTGGGAAAATTAAGTCTATGTCCTTTTAGGGCAAGATTGGTAGAGAAGTCAATAGGGACAACAAAAGGTACTGTAGTATAGAACTCCCAACAAAATTATCATCATAAGAATAAGTAAGACCATAGAGAGAAATCCTAGAAAAGTATGCAAGCCTTTCTTCAATAGCAGGAAAGTCATAGCTATTAATAGAATGCTCAAAGAGAATAGGTACCTGACTCGAAGGGCCAACAGGCTCAGACTGTTTTGACTTCTTCAAACTTCTAGTATGCTTTATTGCTATTTTTAGAAAGAAAATAAGGATAAAAGGTACTGATATAGTAGGAAGAGAAGGGATACGATGTCTAAGGTATGAAAAATAGGTACTAGGGGGTATTAAATAGGATATGCATACCTTACCTTAACCTCTTTGCCAGAGTGCTCTATAAGCCAAAATGTTGAGTATATAAAACAAGGTTCAGTAAGGCCATTAGATAAGGGTATGGTAAGGAGCATTGAACAACATGTATAAAGTTCTAAGGAGAGGTATAAAGAGAATGCTAAATCACCAAACCCATATTGGTGCAACGTAATGAAAAACACATAATGCATGTACAAAAGGACTAGAATCATATGTGACAAAATAACTAAAAATACTTAACCCCATTCATATTACCCAAAAATAGTGATCAAACTACATCTCTCTATTCAAAGAATTTGTGAAAGGCAATAGAGTTAATACGTAGTCTCTATGTCATGTGATCATATGTATTATATGGAACTTAAGATTTATTTTGTTTAGAAGTTCTAAAAATTCCTACCGAGTGATTCTTATAAACCAGACTAGGTGGACTTTTTGAAGAAGATTTGTTTCTTTTCATACTATGGCTAATATGTGTATTTCATCCAACTTGTAGATACTTATATGAGCCATAATAGTTACATCCTAACATAAGAGATAGGGCTATGCGATGAGGAGAACTTTGAGAAGTATTCCTTAAGGATATAGGAAACTTTCTAACAAGATAGCTAGTATTGTCAAAATGATAACACAAATGAGCAACGAAGATAGAAAATTGGGTCTCTGACTCTAAGGAGCAGTATGTGGAAGATAAGAAAAAGAAGCACTCACATCAACTTTCATATGAAGACGAGAAGTCAATTTCTTGCTATAACAACTAACTTACCTTTTAGGGTGGTAGCAACTTATTTCAACTTTGGCTCTTGAGTAATTGATATAACAAACTTTGGTGTAGCTGTTATTGAAGTAGAAACTCCTTCATCATACCGAGTTCCTTGTTTATCACCAAACGACTTTATGCTACTGATGATTTCATTTAAATTTTGAGAATCATTTATCAGTTTGTTGATAGCATAGGAAAAATAATCTAGTTCCTTTTCACTCACACTAAGCTTATCCTATAAAGCTTTGATCAAATCATCCTTTCCCTTAACGAAATATTCCATGTAAGCTACATAATTTTTGAGTATTCCAACTCTTTCGTGTAATATTAGCTTCTTCTTCAGTAAGACAAAATTCCACATACTCTTATATATTTTCAAGGATAATGATCTGCTTTTTTAATTGATTAAAATAATTTTTATATATGATATCTTTATAATTTATACATTCGATTCCTTTCATGAGATCAATGTTAAAATAACACTTTGAGCCTTTATTCTTTATACATATGCGAACCTATTAGTTCATTTCTATACATCAACTCTTTCGCATATAAATTAGTATGAGTGTTTGAACCCATAGGATTCAGTGCTTTGAGAGTATTGACTTGTGAGGAATAGAGTCGAAGCGAATTCTGATTCATGACACTGAAATTGGGTAAAATTAAATTGATACATTTTTGAAATGAAATATGAAAATGATTTTCGACTAATTATTATAATAAAATCATGATTGTTTAAAGAGATTAAAATAACTTATGCTTGAGATTTTAATTATGATCTTAAAGGAGATTAAAAAGTATGAGATATTTTTGTGATATGTTGTTTTCTTTTATTCTTAAATTAATTGTGTTGTAATTGTAGTTTTTGATTTGATTGTTTTTATAGTTTCTTTTGATTTTTACAGTTAGTTCAATGTTTGTGGGTATCATTACTGAAAATCCTCACGAGACTCAAACTCGTCCACTAGGGCAACCTAGGGGTCTAACAAATAGATACATCTAGCTAAAATAATTCACTATATTCCTATGAGAATTAAATTCACCAAGATTCATTAAGTTCAAAGTTCTCAAATAGCTACATGTACAATAAAGGTATATTCCTATCCCTTATATATATATGTTATTCTATCCACGAGCAATCACACAAAATGCCTTTTCAAGTTTATTTAAGTGTCACAGACAATTGATTAATCTTCCAACAATCAAAAGCATTAAGCATAAATAAAATAAACAACTTAAAAACATCCTATAAATCATTCAAGCTTCATAATTTAAGCTACACTACAACCCTAAAACAAATAAATTAGTTCATAGCAAAAATAGATATTACAATACAAAATTATTTAGACATTTCAGAGAAATAAAATTAAACGAAAAAAGATTAGAAGAAACTTTTTCACGATCCCTCAATGAAAAATAAAATTCCTTCCCTTTTCTTCTTCTTTGTCTCCATTCTCTCTATTTTTCCCTACCAAAATAACAACACAAGTCAAAAATAGCTTCTCCGTGTTCTCTATTTTTTTTCAAACACGCAAAGTAAAAACTAAGAAAAAAATTGAGAAAACACGTGTAGTGGGGGACAAAAATTATGCATACACGCGTGTAAAAAGTGTAAAAAAATAATGTGCAAAAGAGTTGGAAGCATGCCTAATTTTCTGATTTCTTTATACCATATGCATGAAATGTGGTGAGCTTTGATTCCCTGGAAGAATAACAAGACATGTGGTAGCTTCGTATTTACAGGGATGAGAGGGCGTACGAAACTTTAGTGAACCGTATCACATGCGAATACCAGAATATGAACTGTACAAAATAGTTGGATTCCACTCGCGTGGAGCGTGGCCAACATGCAAAATCTGGACCGTTCGTGCTTTGATCTGATGGTGTGTGAAGGAGACGCATGTCGGGAAAATCATCAATGCAGACATGTGGGCCCCATTTTGTGCGCCAGGCTATATAGATAGGTGGGCCCCACTCTATATGCTGAGCAGTGTGTTGTACCTGGAAACACGTCCAATTGCCCTTTGTTAATTGCATTTAATCCCTCTAATTTAATTCAAATGAAATTTCCAAATTTTTTTATTTGCAATTAAGTCCTTTTTAATTCAAATTAAATTTTTAACTTTTGTTATTTGCAATTATGTCTTTTTTTTAATTTAAAATCTTTAATTTTCTTTAAAAATATATTTCTAAAAAACAAACAATACATAATAGTTTAAGTACTTAAAATTAACTAAAAACATTAAGAACATAGCAATTATAATTAATAAATTGGACAAAATAACTCTAAAACATAGAGTTATCAAAAAGCATTGTTAAATCAATGAAAAATGGTATCATTTGAGCAAGCTAGGGTCTCAAGATAGAACAATGTCATTGTTAGATCGATCGAATAAGGGTCTCGATTGATCTAGCAGTCTATAATTCGACAAATTAGCCTTAGTTTTACATCAACTATTAATGTCAACCATTGGATCAAAGATAATACAAATCCTAAAGAAATTAGGTTGGTTTTTAACCTACTTAAACACTATTGAGAGCCATAATTAAGACACTATTAACAAGAACATTAGAGATTTATAAGGGAATAAGAGAAATTAAGGTTAGCAAAGATAAAGAGGAAATAGCTAGCAAAGGAGTTTGAAAAAAGAGTTGGATTAAATTCTTTATTCATCATCCTTGTAATCCTTGAGCACATATTTTAATGATGATCTTTAGGGCTATTAGTGGCTAGGTTCTTAGTTGCAATTTTTAATGAATCTAGCCATGAACCATGTGATTGATTTTATTTAGTTGAATGAGTTTATTTATTATTAGTTGATATAATTTGATCTTAATATAAATTTATGGAATTTTAACGTATTTTTCTGTGTACTTTATATATAATAAAATGTGTTTAATGAAGGTAAAAATATTATTTTATTTTCATAGTTCAAAATTAAATTTGAACAAATTTTTTTTATTAGTCAATTTTTTCTATAAATTTTAAATTTATGGAATTTTAATGTATTTTTCTGTGTACTTTTTCATATCTTGTTTTCTGTATGTATTATGTTTCGATTAAAACTACAGACTTTATAATATCAAAAATAGGTCTTGTAAAGGTTAGAAATTACAATATCAATGGTGTTGGAAACATATTAATGAACTCTCTCATATTCTTTATCTTCTTAAACTAGTATTGGTGCACCTCCATTTGTTGCTTGGAGTTGGAGCAGTGGATGAAAAATCAATCTTTGTGGTCTTTGACGATGTTGCATGAGAGAAAGCTCATCCATATGATTCTAATGCCACTAATATTTTAATTTTCTAACCTTTCTAGCTCTTGTTTTTGATATTATAAAATCTACAATTTTTCTATAAACACGATTCTTATAGAAAACGAGTCTCCAAACAAATACAAAAGCATTCCACAAAATATAAAATTTATAGAAACAATGGACCAAAAAATATTATATTTTTCAAATTTAGTTTTAATCTGTTTAAATAAAATGATAATTTTACCTCATTATATTCACTTTATTATTATTTAAAAAAATTAATAAAATAATATTATACTGTTTAAAAAATTACTTAAGTGTCATATTTTTACAAAGAGAGTCAACTAAGTATACCTTGATAAAGTAAAATGATTAAAGTGTCCACTCGATACATTTAAAGTGATTTCCACAACACCACCCAAGACATTTGGCGTTAATTAAGAAACAAAAAGAATAGTTAGATGATATAAATGTCATATATTTACCATTTTATTTTTTAGATTAATTCGGTGTATTAATTTTTCTACACCCAAACAAGTAAAAAGATATTAAATTAAAGATAAAAATGGGATTAGAGCATGTGCTTTAATTAAGTGTTAAATGTATAATGTTATGTGTATTGATTATGAACATAATCAAAATGAACAGATATAATTAAAATACAAAAGAATTCTTAGATATTAAATAAAAAAATATAGATTCAAAAAATAAAGATGAAAGTCAAAATATTTTTAATTGAAAGTAAAATTATATATATAATACTCATTTTCAATTGTTTATCCCTTATTAACATTTGATTGATGAAGGAAAGGGAAGACTTAAGATTTAGAAAATTGTAACATGAGTAATTCGATAGATTTTGATTCCCAGTTATATGATCTATATAAGAATTCAATTTTATGATATATAAGATCCATCTGTATAGATGTCATCATCTACACCCAGAAAGCCATGCTTATTTTTCTTGTTTAATCCAAGTTATGATATAGAATAGTATATTGCTTTATATTGAAAAGATGTTGATAACAGATTCTCGAGAGATATAGGTAAGCTCTCCATTCGTGGTTCTACTATAGCTAGATTCTCCAAAACCACAAGAATCCTTAGTTAGAATGGGATTCCAACTCCGCACCTTTTGAGATTTAGAGAAGAGTTGCTCTTTGGAGAGCATAGTACGATGAAAGTTATAACCTGTGTTCTACCAATTCTAATGCAAAAACAATTCATGTTTTTCACCTAATTCACTTAATTATTATAAAAATTAAAATTATTTAGTCAAGTTACTTAATTATAATAATAATAAAATCATTATTTTTACAATTACTAACAAATTAATAGACATTTTTAAGTAAAAATAATAATTAATACCAAAAACACCATTAAAATTTGACATTATATCATTAATATCCATAATATTTCAAAAATATTAAAAAATAAAATCGGATAGGTCTTCTAATAAAATATGCATGACATTTTGGTACATATTTTCAAATGTTGATGCAAAGTACCAATCTATTTGTGAAAGGTAAGGTTATTATACTAAAATATATTTCCCTTATATATACTTTAATTTTGTTGTTGTATATATTACACAATTCCTTAAACCTCGGCCTTAAATGAGGACATGTTAAAAGAGTTTGCCTAGCGAGTTATCACAAGGAACTTTAGCATACTACTTTACTGGCAAAGGTAGTACTTGAATGGGGAGGATACTCCATAAAGTTATTGTGTTTGCTCTTCTTTCTTCCCCGATTTATGGCCTCATTATTTGACTTTAATCTAAATTGTTAGTTGGTGATAACTCTTCAATACAATTTTGGACAGATAATTGGTTGTGTAATCCTCTAGTAAAAATAAGGAACACTCCCTCAATGGATTTTCCAATGCATTCATTAATGGGGATTATTTACAAGTGGATCGATGGCATTTTCCATAGGCTTTTGAGGACTTCAATCATGATATTGTTGGAGATTTGTTTGATAGGTGTCGAGATAGGTACAGATACCAAAATTTAGACACATTCAATTAAGGGAGGATTCATGACTATCTAGACCTATGCATGATTTCATGTGGTCAAGGAACCTAAGAGTAAAGGCGAGGCTATCTGGGACCTTTTATATCTCCCTAATTTCCCATTTTACTCTAGCATGTTTTATAGACATTTTTTCCACCAATTACAAATCAAAGAAGAGGATACATTACTTTCTTTCTGAATGCTCCTTGTGTGACATATCAGAGGAAATTTCTCACATTATTTTGATTTTTCATTTTGTAGGTGCAATCTGGGACCTCTTATGCTCCTATTTTAACAAGAAACCTTAGACATATTCTTGCATTCTTAATTTTGGATAGGTATAATGGAAATTAATTTTAGGTCATAGCTTGGTAATTTATGAATAGTAGTGATTGTTTCAGTCATTTCGGTGATATGGACAACTAGAAATGATTGCCAATTTGAGGATATACAAATAATTCTAAGTTTTGCATTTTCCATAACTTGGTAGCTTATTTATGAGGAGGCTATATTATAGCATAAATCCATGCAAAATACAATGGATGATCTTCTAGTTCTTTGACATCTACGAATACTAGGCATTCGATGATGGGCTCTACAAATTGTAAAGGTTATCTAGAGGGTACCAGCTTTGGGATGGATAAAGGTCAATACAGATAGTGCTAGTTTTAGCTCACAAGCTAATCTAGTTGTGGATGTATTTTTTGGACCTTAAGATCTTTTGGTAATGGATATTTCTATATCCCACTTGAGGTCTCATATGTTTTTGAAGAAAACTCACGATGGCCATTCATATAGTGATACATGCTACCACCTTAGGATAATGGAGAATTTGGTTGGAGTCCAACTCTTTTTACATATTCATTTATGGGACTCAATCGCTATTGGTGCCATGTATATGGTATTCTACTTAGGCTGAATGCCTAGAGAAAATTGCTCGCATAAAATTCTATTTGTCCTATATTTATAGAGAAGGTAATATTATAGTTGATAGTGTAACATCTAGGACTCCAAGTACTTATATCGCAACTTGGTAGCAGGATGCCACATCATTTACTAGTTCTTTCTTTAATTTGGATGCTAACAATAAGTTTAATTATAGGTTTTATTGAGAATTGTTTCCTATATCTATTTTTTTCTCTATTTAATAATACTCCTAGTTGAGAGACTAGATGAGGAGAGTGCTACGAAAGTGACAATCAAATTGAGTTGTCTTGATGCATCTATTGAAGTCTGTCACATATAACCTTTCATTTTAAGAAGATTGTCTAGTTCCCAAACTTTGAAAATAAAGTATTTTGTATATGCATTAAAAAATTTCCAATGTCTTTCACTATATGAAATGCAATTTAATAAAAATATATTTTTTAAAAACTAAAATCTACACTAGAAAATATTTAAGATTTACAAAGTTTGAAATTTTAAATCTAATTAAATAAATGAAAAATAAATAAAATATCAAATATTTAATTGAGTTCAATAAATTTTAAAACTTAATTTGACATCTTAGATTAAAAAAATTTAAAACTTTGATAACATAATTTGGTTATTTATGCGAGTTGTTTTTATTAGTTAATGTATGGTTCCAATCGAGAGATTTCATATTTGATATTTTTGTAAAACTTTTTAAATTGATTTTGTTGAATTATTTGGGAGTGAAGGGTATTGCAACTTAGTTATTTCATCTTCATTTCATATTTTTTGAATAAACATAAATATAACATACACAAAGGGATATTTTATTAAATTTTCATATGTAAATGACTTTGAAGTAGATTTTTGTATTCCCTACATTTTTGTCACATCGATCTTGAATGTGACTAATAAAAATAAAAGAAGGAACAACATTGTGGGGTATCATATCCATTTTCTTAAGTTAGTTTCTGTATGAGTGAACTTAGATCAAAATGGAATGAACTTAGATGAGAAAGGATTTGAAGAGTTTAAGCATTTGCTTATGCATACGTTTTTGAGTTGGAAAGTGCCTATTTATAGACTTAGGCCAATGAAAGTTTTGTAAATAACTTCTTAATTAATTTTTAAATTATTAAATATATTTATGATCTTTCATAAATATGTATCTGAGTCATAAATGTATATTTTATATTAAATTCATAAATCTTACCATAAACACCCTTATTCTAAATTCAAATTGAGCTAGTTGTATCCTAACTGTATCCCTTTGACTTTTCAATGGTGACATGGACCAATGAAATAGGGACATGCATACCATATGATTTTTCCATCCAACATACCTCAAAGGCTATCTTTAGTGGGGTAGGTGGTCCAACTTACAACCTTGGAGCAACGGTGCAATGTCATCTAGTGTTGGGATGCCCTAACTTTTTTGTGCAATTGGTATCTCGATTTTCTTATTCCTATGTTCACATTATGGTCAAAATATTCTCAAAACCTATTTTTGTGTCTCAATTGGAGTTTCGATTAGGAATTTATGACAAGTCAATGTTTGGGAGAAAAAGTCAATGTAGATTACAAGTTTGACTTCCTAAATCTCATATATTCTTTGTCAGATTATGCCCAATCTCCTTCCTATCTGAATCCTTTGATTGCTAGTTGAATGAAGGTTGAGATTAAGTTTGATAATCTATAGACCTAATCATTCTTAGCATCATGATGAGTGCTTAGAGAGCAATAAATTTATGTGATTTATATGCACTTAAGATGAAATAACATTACGACAATACATACATATAGTCTCAGACATTTAGCCTCGGTTTTTTTTTTTAAAATTGAGACCATAGACATACCCTATGACCTTGGTTATTTAAAAACTGAGGCTATAGACATACCCTATAGCCTCTTTTATTTAAAAACTGAGGCCATAGACATACGTTATCAATTTATTTTTCTTTTTAATTACATCGATCAAACACCAAATTTTTGTATTATTTTTGTCTTTTTCCCTCATTTTTTCCTTTCTCTCTCTCTGTTTCTCTCTTTTTCACTCACCAACTATATATTAATATATAATATACTATACCCTATATACATATGCAAATGTTTTTTCCCATTATTAATTTATTTTTTCTGCTCATTGTCCAAACCCTAGGGTTGATGAGCATGCCTCTCTCCACCGATCTCCACCAGAAGTTTCTATGCCAGTTCACAAGGACATTGAGCTTTAGGTGGTTCATGACACATACAAGGGTCATGACGGAAAGGTTGTTTAGGTTTATAGTCGCGATGGTTTTCCTTTTCTTTTAGATGTATTGGAAGGACATCAATTTCTTCAAATCCTTTTCCTTTTAGTTTTTCATTTTCCATGTTAATTGAAAATCTATATTTCATTGGTGTTCTCATGCTAGAGAGGGTTGTTCCTATTTCCTAAGCATTCAGTAAGTAATATAGTTGTATGTTAAATCTCTCTGTAGTCTTTACTTCTTTGGTTGAAATTTCTTTATATAATCTATGTGTAACACCTGATACATTTTAGAATCTAGATAGGAGTAGTGGTTCGATAATTTCTAGTTATGTTTTTGTATTAATTTCTTTCCCATTTTTTTTACTTTCAGGCTTCTATATCAGGATTGTTTTTTAGTAATATTCTAATTGCCAATGTTTGGCCTAGTACTTGGTGCTGGTGCTTATGCTTGGCCTGGTGCTTGGTACTATTGCTTGGCTTGTTGCTTGGTGCTTGGCCTAGTGCTTGATGCTTGGCCTAGTACTTGGTGCACTGGTGCTTAGCATGGTGCTTGGTGTTGGTACTTAGTGTTGGTATTGGTGTTGGTGTTGGTGTTGGTGCCTGGTGCTGTCAAACTCTTCAAATCTTCACATTCTATTACATTCAGCTTCCTAGTCCAAAATACCATTTTCTAGATGTCAGTTTCACTTTGATTTGTATGCTAATTTCCAATGCTTGGTCTGGTTCTTGGTGCTGGTGCTGGTGCTTGGCCTGGTGTTGGTTTTGGTGCTAGTGCCTGGAACTGGTGCTAGTGTTGGTGCTTGGTCTGGTGCTTAGTGTTGGTGCTTGGTACTAGTACAATATTTCCTTGTGCTGTTGTTTCATTTTTAGGGTATTCATTATCTTAATTGATGAGGCTGCAAATTAGGTTATTTATGTTATAGAATAAGTGGGTCCTTGTAACTATTTTCCAACAGATTTGGATGTATGACATATGCCTTACCTCTATTAGTTATTAGGGTTTATGTTCTATCTGTTATATATATGATGCATATTTGTATGTTATATGGCACATTTCATTGCTTATTATGGTATCTTTTTTGCCCCTACATTTGCAGATGCAATTAAAGGTCCATAAAGCATTTGAGATGTAATCATATGTAATTAATAGGTTATAATGAAAGTAATATACTATTTTTTAGATGATCCTTGGTCAAGCTTATGGAAATTGCTAAATTCTTTTAATCATTTTGTCAAAAAAATTTGAAATGTTTAGAATTAAGTGGATTTTGTAATATTATTTTTAGTGTATAGAATAAATAGAGTGTTCTTAATGAAGTTTAATTCATTGGTTTTGCTTTGGTATAAATGAGCTTGAAGAGACTTTTGTAATGCTTTAGTCTAGAGTATCACCTAGCATTTAACCTCATCAAGTAGCTAAGGTTTTACCAAGTTGTGTTATCTAGAACATTGATTTTGTTAATTAAGATTATTTGACTAGTTGTGCACCATATGATTCGTTCATTCTTGTATTGGAAATTATGAATATGATGTTATGCGGGAAAATATTGTTGAAACTACTAAACATGACTCAAAAGTCAAGAAAAAGATCATTGATGTTAACATGAAGTTAGGCATTGATTGTTTTAATAATGCGGAAATAGATCCAAAGAAAACGCATGCCATGAGTGAGTATCATTTCATTTATTATCTCATTAGGAATAGTGTTATGTACTTTTCTGCTCAATTGCATACATAAGTAGTACATGTTTCCATCCATTTGTCCATAAATTCCACTTCATCTAATTTTGTTATGTTTTAACCAATGCAGCACCCTAGCAACCACCACCAACACCAGCGACGTACCCCAGTGCACCACCACCAACGCACCACTCCAGCGTACCAGTACTAGAGTAGTACCCCAATGCACTAGTACCCTAGCGCACCAGTACTAACACCAACCCAACACCTCAACACACCAGTACCAGTGCACCAACCCAGCATACCAGCACCAGTGCACCACCCCATCACAACAACGCTTATGGTATTTGCCTTTTCTTTACACTTCTGTTGAAGTCTTTGTGGACTTGATTATGTTGATTTGAAGTACACTTATTAATGCTTGTAATTAATTGTAAAAATTCAGTTTGTAATAGGTTTTATTATGTTTTAGTGTATAATAAACTCTCAAATGTAATTATACTTTAAATTTTAATATAATATGATTTTTAAAATTGTAATTAATAAATTTATTGTAATTTATATTGATTTTTAATATTGTAATTAATAATTGTATTTTTTAATTTTTGCATACCCTATTGCCTCGGTTATTGAAAGACTGCGGCCATAGACATATCTTATGGCCTCAGTTATTGAAAAATTGAGGCCATAGATATACCTTATGGTTTCAGTTATTGAAACTCTGAGGCCATAGGACATGTTTATGGTCTCAGTTTTTTAAAAAACCAAGGCCATAGGTAACACTCTATGGTCTCTTTCACTTAGGCCTCGGTTCTTATAACCATGTTCATAGACATACGACTATAGTTAAAAACTGAAGTCATATGTACTTTTTGTAGTAGTGTAGATAGATTTGAATTGTCATAATTCTATCATTATTTTACCAAGTCTATGTTTTTCAAAATTATGGGTATACACTCTTAAATATTTGTTGCTTAAGACACTCAATTGCAACTTAAGAGAATAAAAGAATAAAATGTAAGCCTTACATGTAAATGCAATCAAGTGTAAGGGGGAGAAAGAAAAGGAAAATTGGAGAAATGTATTTTATCTCGAGCCATGGCCGTGATTAGTATGTGCAATAGTTTGACCTTTTTGGATCATGATATCATGCTTACCAGAATCCATGTAGGTCGTGGCTTGCGATTAATTTTCCCTTATGATCCACTATTTTCTTCTCCTTTTTTATTCTCCTTTTTCTCATCTTTATAAAGGACCCCTTGGTCTCTAGTAAAACCTCAACACCTTTATAACACACCTTAGATTTGAGGTTTACTTTTAATTTTCTTTTCTTTAGTTGTAGGAGTATTTTTAGGTTGGTTTTAGTTTAGCTGCTCCACCATGTAAAAATATGAAGAGAAAACCCTCCAATGGAAAAGACGATCCAAGGATTTGAAAAAAGTAGTGATAACCTATTCAGAGATCTGAAATCATTTTTATCAAGAAGGGGTAATTTTATTGTTATATATATATATATTTCTTTTTATAATCTGTACATAGGATTTTATCTTTGCTTCTAATGATTGGAAGAATGGTTTTATGTTTTAAATAAATAAAAGTTATGATTTACTTCTTATTCACAATCTTCATATTTTTAATCAAAAATAATGATGGGTTAAGTCTTGATTTATGATTAAAGAAAATATTTTAGAATTAAGCATTAGACACTTTATCTGTGCTTAATTGTGCATAATAATTAAGAGTCTATTTTAATTTCTTTTATTTGTATTAAATAAGATTGTTGAAAAATAACTTTAATTATAAATTAAAGATGAGAAAAGTCTTTATTTATGAATAAAGAATATATATATCGTAGTTATCATTTTTTTAATCTCAAGCCCGATCAAGGGAAGTTATCAATCAATTGATAATTTTAATATATATAAATTTCTTAAAATTGATCAATTAATTGATTTCAATCTCGGACAAGAAAAAATCAATTAATTGATTATCATTAAATTTGGCTTATATTTAAATAATTTAATTTGTTTTGTCCATGAAGAGTTATGCTCGCTAAAATCTCATATACCTTAGTTCGACTATAGTTAATTGTTTCTTGTACTTTCTTTCTATAGATATTAACTTAATTTAAGATTTATAATTCTACACTCAACAAACAACAACTTGTTAGAATGTTTATGATTTGTTAATTTTCTTAACTATATTAGAAAATATATTAACTTTTTCAAATAATTCATTGAGAGATGATATCAGAAGTGTACTTATCGCTTACTATAAGTTATTTATGCACTTATGATCTTTTTATAAATAGAAAATTCAACAATCACAATTTTTGTGCATCAAGTCTTTTAGTGTTATTATCGAAAAATTGGTCTTTTAAATTATTTATTTGTTTTCTAATGAATAATAGCCTATCTTAATTTTAATGACTTGTATTAATTTAGATAGTTGAAAAATAACTTTAATTATACACTAAAGATGTGTCATATCTTTATTTATAATTAAAGAATATATCTAATTTAATTATCAATTTTTAATCTCAAACCTAGTTAAGAAAAACTATTCATCAATTGACAATATTTGTATATATATAAATTTTTTTAAGTTTACCAATAAATTAATTTCAACTTCACACATGGAAGAATTTAATTTATTAGGAGCTTTATTTCAAAAGAAATTAAAACTTTAATTTATATTTAAATAATTTGATTTGCTATTTCTCTAAGGATTATGCTCTCTAAGATCCGATATATATCATCATTCTAGGTTTGGCTAAAATAAAAAAAATATATAGGTTATTAATTGAACTTAGATATTTTAAAATAATTTTTTTAAAAAAAGTTTTGAAAATAAAAAAATATATAGGTTACTAATTAACTTTAGATAAAATTTTAAAAAAGTTATTTTTAATACTTTATTAATCTATTTAATTATTAACTTAATTTAATTTTAGAAATTTAATTTTATTATTTTTTGTTATATTATTTAATATATAATTTTAACTTAATTTTCTGTTCTTTTACTTATTTGTTTATTTAATTACTAACTTAATTATTTTTATTTTATTTTACTTTATTTTATTTACCTTGTTTTATTTTAATTTTTTGTAAATTATTTTATTTAGTATTTCTATGTAATAACTTATTTAATGTAAAATATATTTTACTAACTTGTTGTATTTAACTTATATTATTTATATCATAAATTGTACGTTGTAATTTTTTTATTTAACTTGTATAATTATATAATGTTTTATCATATATTGTAATTATATCATTTACATTTTATTTATTTATTTTTATTTCTTTTATTATTTTCCTTTATTTGTTTCTTTTGTTCTATTTTTATTATTTACTTTTATTTTTATTTATTTATGTTATTTATTTTATTCTATATGCTATTAGTTTTTGTTATATGATTTTATTTAGTATTTTTGATTATTATAATTTGTTTTAGCTACAACATGATTTTTGTGATTGCCGTAGCATGGAGCTCTCGGGATACAAATGGCTTGAAGGAAAACATATGTATACACGATTCTCTGTTTGAATGCGCTTGGTTCAATTTTCGTTATGATGGATTTTTAAGCTAAAAACCTTAAAATACGCATTTCAAATGAGATACACACAAATTTTCTTTTTTTCTTTCTCAATCCTAATTTTCTCTCACCTCAAATACTGTTTGTTTGAAAAAAACCTAGACAATATTGAAAATTGAGCTCCGATTTTTTGCTTTGGCTTTATGTTTGTGTACTTTTATTTTATTTTATTTATTTATTATTCTTTTATGTTTTCTATTATTTTCTATTTAATATATTTTATTTTATTTAGTGTTATTTTTCTTTATTTGTAATTTATTGTATTTCTTTTTTTTGTGACACCATACTTATTTTATTTAGAATTATTTGTTGAGATATAATGTATTAGAAATACACATAAATCTGTGTGAGATGATTAACACATCACACCACTTCAGTAATCACATTGATTAAAAGAAAATGGATAACTTTTATTTTCTTTATTTTTCTCTTTAATTTACATTTATTGCATTAAGGATAATGTAAATTTTAGGTTATGGTAGAGGAAAAATAGTAAAATTAGGAAATTTTAAATTTTTTTGAACATGTGTTTATATTTATATTTAGTTTATTTATTGGTTTAAGGATACGATAGGTAAATGTTTCAATTTGTTTTGCAAAATAACATGTTTTTAATTGATTTAAACAATTAATTGAGTTTTTCCATTATGCATGAATTGCTTGATTATATCATGAAGTAATGTGATAATTAGTTTACTTTTGTCATAATTTGTATTTCATGATAAAATGTTAAAATTGAGATAAACCTTAAATTGGTGTTTATGAATCAAATAATAGAAACTACCTTACAAGAATATTTTATGCTATTTATCGTTCTATTCTTAGTGATAATATTTTTTTACTCCTTTAAACACTCTTCTTGGTTAGATGATCTCTATAAATACCTATAGAACCAACTTTAAACTTTAAGTCGATTCTCGGGTATAACTAAAATAAAATTAAAGTCGATTCTCGGGTAGAATCGACTTAAAAATTAAAATCATCTCGATTTAAGTCGGTTCAAAATCTCTTTTAAGTCGGTTAATAACCAACTTCAAATCCCTTCTGTGTAGTAGTGGGATTTGCATTGAATTTTAGGAATTTTACATTTATTAAAGAATTATATACTTTTTTTATTGCTAACATTGAATTATTGGAGTAAAATTGAAAGTGCACTTCTATAATAACCTAGATATTTTTATTTTATGACTTTCAAAAAAAATTTAATTTTTTGTATTTAAATACTTTTAGATATTTTAGATATTTTTTATAATTTAAAGTTAACTATTAAATAAAAAAATTATTTATTTTTTAAATTATTTGGAGACCTCTTCATATTTTATTTTTTATTCTTTTGCTTTGAATTTTTTTTTAATTTAAGCATAAGTTTAGATATCTTTTAGATTTAATGCACAAAAAACTTGATTGTTAAATTATGTATTTATAAAAACTCACAATTGCAAGAATTGTTTATAGTAAGCGAAAAGTATATTCCCGAGATCGTCTCTTAGGGAATTATAGTGGTTTTAAAAAGTTAATTTATTTTTTAATATAGTTAAAAGAAAACAAATTCCAAACATTCTAACAAGTTGTTGTGTAGTTGGTGCTAAACTATAAACCTTATATTAAATTAACATCTATAGAAAGAAAGGAAAAGAAAACAGAAAGATAAAAGTAGATCAATTAATTATAACCGAACCTAGGTATATGGAATTTTAGTGAGCATAAACTTTCATTGACATAACAAATTAAATGATTTAAATATAAGCCAAATTTACTGATTTTTTAAAAATAAAACTTCTTATGATCATGGTGAGTTTTAATGATTATCAATTAATCAATTGTTCCTTGTTCGAGGTTGAAATTTGAAGATTTCTATACAAAGGAACAATTACATGAATGTCAATTATTCTTCCAACTCAAATAGGTAACCAGGACCTAGATGAAGGATGAAAATGCCAATCTATGGAATCATTTCTTATGCTCTATATCAATTCTACCAAGCATGCCTCACAACATGAATTAAGCAATTAACTCAGAAGAAGTACAATACAACATCCTCATTTAACACACAACAAAAATACCTAGTATATACAAAAACAACAATATGTAGAACACACACTAGTGATGGTGTGCTCATTGGCTCTTATCCAGATAAGAAACATACTTACAAGGAAAACAATACAAAGTTTGTGATACAAGCATATATAACGAAAAACTGAAAGGATTTCCAATCACTTCAAGACCTCATATGTGGGAACATATTCAGCAAATGATGATTGTATTTTCAAAGTATGTAATCAAACATACATAGAAAACCCTAATAATGAGTCCAACACCTGGTACACCTCTAGGGTAAGAAGATATAGACTCCTCAGAGACTTGTACCAAAATTGCATGTAGAGAAAAGGTAGATTATACTAACACATAATCTAATCAAACATGACTACAAAGAAGGAGTCCAAGACTTTATACATAATTAAGTTAAAGAGATACGGGCTCCTTAAAAACTCAACCCAAATAGGTAAACAACAAAGACTTAAACTCCTGACAAATAATCACAACTGTAGTAAAATAATCATAGATAGATTGTATAAAGTAGAAACAATATTCAAGAGTCAGAAAGCTAACAATAAATAGAAAGAATTTTATAATCAAAGTTTAGACTTTAGTATGTAGAAACATACACCATTTAAGCTTTGATTATACTAACCACACATTAGAGAATACACAACACTAGATATAACAAGGTAAACCTACATAGAGACCATATCTATATGATAACATTCTTGGGTTTCTTAAGGCAACCACTTAAGCAACCACTTAGCAAGAAATAATCCATAAATCAATATAATAGTTACAAGTCTTAAAGAAATAAAACCAATAATACCTTTATAAGCTAGGACCTCCATCCTAACTACCTATTGATGTTTCCACAATGACTTGGTTTGACTCATAAACCTAGCTCTCCTCTAAATCCCACACTACCAAATATGGTATGTTCCATAACCATAGAACAATAACCAAAAGTGTAACAACTTAATGCTTGCAAAATTAACAAGTTTTTTGGGTTATTTCTAGTTCCTTAACAATGGTGCCAAAAACTTGATGCATAAAATGGTGGTGTATGAATTTTGTTTGATTTATAAAATAGTTGGAAAGTGCATAAATCACTTATAGAAAATGATAAGTATACTTCCAAGATCATTTTGAAGAAGAATCATGTGATTTTTAAATACTTCAAAAAATTCTTAAAAACAAAATTAATAATCTAAACATTCAGTCTCGATTGTTTAAAATGAATATCTAAACTACTAACATAAAAATAAAGATAGATTTAATAAACATTTAACCAATTAAATATTTGTCTTGCAATGGAGAATTTATGGGATACATTGATGAGTTCTTAAAAAGCAATAAAATTACCATGATTTATTGTACTTTAATTGGTTAAAGAGATTTATAATTATATGATTTTATCATATTTTTATATAATTTTGTCTTTTAAGAATTAGTGGTATTTTTTATTTTTTTAAGTATTTTTGTTCAAAAATAATATAAAGACTCAAAGAAAAATACTAGAAGCAATACATGGAAAATATGTTGAGAAAAAAATGATAAAAAGTAAAAACAAATTTGAAAATTTGGACATAATGGTTTAAAACGGTCAAAAATGTCAAAAATGCCAAGTCTCATGCTAAGCCAGAATATGTCCCGGCATAGCCAGCACATGTCTACATGCACGTGCATCTAGTGCACACCCAACACACATTGTGGCCTATCCTGCGGGCATCCATCTACCACAAATCTCACCCCCCACAACCGTGTTAGCCTGTCCAAACGCGTCCAAAAAATAGTTTTGAGATATATTTCCCACTTTATTGGCCTTTTTATCATCTTTAAAATGACCCTCTCCCCCATTGTAAAAATCATCCCTCAAATCAAAAATATCTTCTCTTTCTCTCTCTAGTTCTTAGTTTTTTTTTAGTTTCAAAGTTATTCTGTTTTTTTAGAAGAACTAGTTATGATTTTGTAGATCCGTTTGGAGGTTTTCTAGAAACAAAATTAGCATCAAAGTTCTATAAGAATTCTTTTGAGGTATAATTTTAAATAAATTCCTTATAGTTATTTTTATGTCTTATTCTTATATGTTATATTTAATTTTTTTGCGATTAAATTAAAAATGCCTAGTTGTTTGTAAATGTGATATAATGAAAAAAATTTATGCTTGCGAAATATTAAATTAGGTAAAATATTTCTACAAAATAATTTTATTTTTTTTATTCAAGATTTTACATTAAGGATGTTAGAGAGAAATATATTATTTTTCATTACAAACTCAAATCTAAAAATTATATTTTAAGGTTTAATTATCTGGCCTAACATAAAGTATTGCTCTTTTATTTGTTGGTACAATCACCCGATAATTAGAGATAATATCTATTTCAAAAGTTTTTATAATAAATATTTTCATAAATGTATTGAGAACATATATGTAGTAATGATTTTAAAACTTGATAGTTAGTACTCGGATAATTAAATTCTTATGTTTAATTTGGACACCTTGATTAAAATCTAATTAAGTGACTTCACCTAAAGCTTTGATTAGATGGTTTATAATTTTTTTAAAAATAAAGCTGAAATTTAATACTTTAATTAATAGACCCCACCTAAGGATATTAATTAATTGATATTAAATAAAAGAATTTAGGCAGAACACTTTCATAACAAAAAGAAAATAAATCAATAAATATCAATTTATATCTTTAATAACCTATTTAAGAAGAGGAAACATAATTAACTTAATTAGTATATCTTTAAATACTCCACTATTATGAATAATAAAAAATTACTTTAGAATTTAATTTCATTTTTAAGAGTTTGAATAATAAATTAAAAACCACATATATTCTATCATTTGATCGACCTTGAGAGTATACTTGTCATTTTCTATAAAACGATTCACACACTTGCGAGAGTTTTACAAATATAAAACCAAACATTTTGAAACATTGATATTGCTAACTCGATACCGATCTTGTTATTCATGAGTTTTAGGTGCCATTTTCGGGGACTTGATTTTATTCATCAAGTTTTTGACGTCGTTATTGGGGAATAAATAACGTTTTTAAATTATTATCATAATTTTAAAAACTTTATGTGTTGTAAATAATTGTGATTTTTTATATAGCTTTAAAAAAATAAAAAAAAATCTAAATATTTTGAATAAACCTTTGTGATTTTCTATTCATAAAAATAATAATAAATCTTAAATTTAAATTAAATTATTTAAATTATTAAATTTAAAAACTATATAAATAAACACTAAATAAAAAAACTTAAAATTGAAATTTAAAATAAAAAATAAAAAGTTAATGTACAGTAAATCAAAAAATTTAATATGAAAAAAATTAAAAAATTAAAAACAAAACTTTTGAACTTTTAATTTAAAAATTTATTTTTTTCAAAGAAAATATTTTAAAAAAATAATTAATTTTTAAGTTTTACTTTTAATTTAAATTTAAAAAACTAACTATGTAATAACATGAAAAGTAAAGATCTAAGAGTTATGTTTAGGAGAATAGTTCTTAGAAGCCTTTATGCCACTAGTCTTTCTACGAATGTTGTTGTGGTTAGGAAGATGGTTTATAAGAAGGGCCTCCTCCACCATTCTTTCCTAGGAGCACTCTTGGTTAATATTAATTATATTATTTAAGTTAGAGATGAACTTGTAAATATTGTATGATATAACATATATAAAAATGAGTTTGTATTATATATTAAATATAGTGTATTATAATATGTACAATTTAATCATGTATATTTATTTGTATAAAAATATGTTTGTATTATATATTAGATAAAGTGTATTATAAATATTTATTTTATATAATTTAATCATGTAAAAAATGTGTTTGTATTATATGATAGATAAAGTGTATTATAAATATGTATAGTTTAGGTATGTATAATTATATATACCAAATTTTGTATAAAAGTTGTTTGTATTATATATATTGTAATATCTGTATAATTATTTTATTTTTATTCTTTTCTTTATTTTACTAACTTTATTTTCATTTTCATTTTTATTTTACTTTATTTTTTTCTTTTATTTGTTTATTTTTCTTTTATTAGTTTTTTTTATTATTTAGTATTTATTTTAGTACTTAGTGTTAGATTAGTAAAAAAAAAAGATGAAAAAAATTCTAAAGCTATCTCCAAAATTTCAAATTTTTTAATTACAATCTGTGATAAAAGGAGGTAGTTTCTTTATTAGATCTAGGTACAAATGTGTTTTGATGTCTTAGTTATTTGATTTGTACCTAGAAGTGAGTTATCTAAAACCCATAATCATGTCCCTAGTTTTAAGTAAATAAATTTTGAAAATCCATAAGGCATGACTTAAAAAGTAAAGGTAGACAAAGCTTTCCTACCTGTTGGTTTGACTGACTCAATGATGTTGGGACATTGAGTTTACTTAAAATGAAATCTCCCAAGTTACGTCTTGGTAGGCAACCCATAATTTTAGAATTCACTGCGTCAAAACCGAGCTTTAAAATCGGTTTGGTGAACTGACTTTAAATGCTCTAACTTTAAAGTTAAAGTCGGTTCACGTGTTGAACCAATTTTAAATTATGTATTTTTTTTTACACATTTTACTCATTTTCTACTATACTTAGAAATTGTATTCAATCACATAATAACATAAAAAACTAAAAATATGTTTAACAATGTTTAAATAATACAAATAATTGAAAAATTAAATATTAATCAATTATTTGAGAATTAAATTTATTTCAAATAAAATAATGTCATCTCTTTTGTCATGGATTTTGTGATATTCCCACTTTATTTCAAGGAGAGAAAGCTTGGTTTGCTTAGAATCACCATTATAGTGACCATGAAACTAGGCAAGAGAGATGAGATGGAGTTTGGGCAAAAACAATTGGTCCATATAACAATTCATTGCCCTAAATATATGAGCACATAAACATCCATCAAAAAAGTAGTCCAAACTTCAAAGACACATGAATGTAAAAATTAAAGCATTATAAAAATTACCATGGTGTTGTCCTATGTTATTCAAGATCATCATATTTTTCTCTTGATTATTCTTGTGATGTTATAATTTGAACCATGTGTTTTGTAAATTCTTCTCCTAAATCATCAAAAATTTGCGTATCATAGCCTGACTTGTTCCAACCAAAGAACTATATGTAATTAAATTCAAAATAAGAATGTAATATCATGAATTAAAAAAAAAACTTATATATGTTAAAAGATTAGTAAAAGAGATTACCACATCGACACTAGGGTGATATAATAATAACCTTAACACTTTGAAATCATATTAGCACCGTATTAACCTTTTGTATATAAATATGAAGCAATCTGGAATCAAGCTGGTATTTTTAATGCTATAATATGCACTAAATATGAAGTCAAGTGTATCTCTGATTTGTTACTTAGGTTGGTTAGGTAAAAAATAGTTGTTCCACATAACAATTCATTCACCTAAATACATGAGTATATAAACATCCATCAAACAAGGAACCCAAACTTCAAAGACACATGAATGGAGAAATTAAAGCATTATAAAATTACCATAGTGTTTCTATATGATATTCAAGATCATCATAATCTTCTCTTTATTCTTCTTGTGATTATATAATTTGAATCATGTGTTCTTCTTATTCTTCTCATAAATCATTAAAAAATTGCAGATCATAGCTCGACTTGTTACAACCAAAGAACTACATGTATTTAAATTTGAAAATAAGAATGTAATATCATGAATTCACAAAAAAAACTCATATATGTCAAAAAGGTATATTGGTAAAAGAGATTACCACATCTTTAATTGGAATGTTGATATTTGTGATGATTTCACTCATAAACTTTATGACATAGTAACCGCACATGACTCCATCATTTTGTTATGGAACCTACAAAAAACAAGTGTACATGATTTTTCATATTCGAACATCTTTATTATTCAATAGTAAAATTAATTAAATTATTAATATTTTCTTGTACATACTATAACTTTATCTCATATAAGCTTATGAGATTTTTTAAGGGCAATGCTCATACTCTTGTTCCACAACAGCCATGTCCTATCAAATTTTAAAACGGTTAATTTTTTATTAAATATTACAAAGAACAATAGAAGAAAAATAGCTAGCTATAACTCTTACATTTCAGCAACTGTTTTTGTATCTTAACTCAATTCTCAATTCTATGGAAGCTGAGTCACAGTACCAAACATGATTGCCATATAGATTAAGAATTACCAACATCCAATGATCTTAACCTTGTTCAAACTTTAGTGGCCAAGGGATTATCAAATTTTGATTTATGTTAAGTGTTAATGCTCTATCGCATAATTGTTTAGCTCTGATGCTAACATCCTTATCTTGATATTGATTGACAAATAAAGAATCATAGAACATTGCTAAATGTGATGAATGATTAGCTTGAAGTCGATAATAACATGGCCTATATAATATATATATAAATAATTAGATAATATAAATATAATTATATATGTTTTACATAAATGAAATTTATTTACTGATTGAGGACACACCTTGTCCACACTTGAATTATACTTAAATCGATCATTTGATATACTTATCTTGATATTGATTGACAAATAAAGAATCATAGAATATTGCTAAATGTGATGAATGATTAGCTTGAAGTCGATAATAACATGGCCTATATATATATATATATATAAATAATTAGATAATATAAATATAATTATATATGTTCTACATAAATGAAATTTATTTACTGATTGAGGACACACCTTGTCCACACTTGAATTATACTTAAATCGATCATTTGATATACAAACAACTGCAATATGCACTTGATCAATATATATATTTGGAAAATGTCTACACAAATTTCTATAGGAAATGGCACAGTCTATCCATCATTTATACTAGATGCACTCGTAATAATAGTCATCAAAGTGCCAAGATTTCTGTTGAAGTTTATAGCATAATCATAACTATATTTTTTCCATGGATTCTTCTTGAATGACTTAGTGCAAATGATTTCCCACTAGACATAAATTTATCACGAGATACTTGCTTTGTATCTCTTAAATGTGCTACACTTACTAATTCTAGTATTATTGACTAATGAAGAAGTATTATATATATATGTTAGTAACAATAAAAGAATAATAATATAATAGTAGTAAAAAAGTGTTATCTTAAGTAAAAAAAATAGTACCATGTCAAAATTTATCACAACTTGACTCGACAGCCAAGTCACATATTGTCCAACCGCTTCTTAGACTGTGGTAGCATCAGAAGGCACAAGTAGTAGAAAATTATAGAGTAATGATTAATCAATTATTATTTGCCAATAATTTGGAAAATATTGATCATGAATCATTCGATCATCGCTTAATTATTGTACCGTTCCAATAGCAATAAAGTTCGTTGATGAAGGATGTTTCAAAAAATATTTCATATTCTGTAAAATATTTAAGAGTTATATATAATAAATAAAATATATAATAAAAAATAAAAATAATATACTATCTACATAAAATTTAAATCTTACCACAAATGATTCATCAAATAAAGGAGGATTCCCATGCGGGATAGCTATTGGAAGGACATTCTAATCAAAACATTCATCGTGATATGATGGATGGTAAGAATGCACATATTGCATTAGAGAAAATGAACCACTACCTCATTGCATCTACATTTCTGGTATAAAGGGAGGACCAATAGGATAACTATATCTCATACAAGATAGAAGTTGGTTGCCATAAGATTGCATAGGTGGCATGCCTAGCATGGATGGTGGCATGACTGGCCAATAGGGCATGCCCTGATTTTAGTATGCTACCATGCCTACCATGTGTTGTGATTGATATTCTTTTAAAGTGGCAATCTCACTTAACATTGAGGCCTTAAAGGAGCTAAATTCTTCTTCAATTTTATAATACTTCTCCTTACTGACCATCTGAGGCTTTTGTTTTTGAACAACTCCATATAACCATAATATTAGCTTCCTCCCCTAACACGACCAAGATGCTCGCGTTTGAATGCATGATATATAGTATCTCTCCCTAGTTGTTTGATTATTTCACCCTTGACTATTTGTTCTTGAACAACTCTCTACAAAAAAAGAAAACAAACATATCATACATTATTACATCAATTAACAAAAATCATAAGGAATTTGTATCAAGTTAAATTACTAACCAACTTATTTAGTTGTTCTTTCCTTTGTTTAGTCATTGATCTTGACTTCATTATTTTAAGGTTCTTTGTTTCTATATACAATTCAGATCGGGTAACTGTTCTACCCAATTCAGCTTCCTACATAAATTAAATAAATTTATTAACCATGACATCAACTTAAACTTGAAGAAAATAAATATAAAAATATTTATAAATTAACAACTTAATAATACCATTCTTTTTCTAACTTTAGGATTTGAAGACCTCACAATACGGTTAGGAAGAATATTCTGCATTTGTAAATTCTGATCTTCTTCCCTAATAATTTAAAATTCATTTGTACGTCTATAATCCATAAAGTCTTTCCAAACTTGGGGTTCAATCCACGGGTGTTCTTTAGGAATTTTGTATAGTTGTATCTTATCAAATGGTTCCAAATATGGAAACACATAATTTCTAGCCAATCTGAAAGTTTTGTATAACTTTCATGCCATATTTTCAATCCTATAACACTTTCTCATCCAAGTTTCAAGGACTTTATAACGATTCTGTAAAAAACACAGTACAAAAGATTAGATATAATACAAAAAAGATATAATATATATATTGATTATAAAATAAAAGAGACTTACACAAATGGTTTTACATATTTTGTACTTTTCAGCTTCGTCAACTTTAGTCCAATCATTTATATTGATTGGTATACTTTATTTCACAAGTCTACAAATAGAGGATTTCAACTGTTGGCCATTTTCTCTTAATGGATTACCAGTAGCATCAAATAGAATGGGTATTGTATCATCTAGGTTAAGTAGAGCATCAGGTATATTCACCCAACCCCTTCTTTTCAAATGCCTCAATGGATCATTTGGATCTACAAGCTCTAATACCCTAGGATCCATGAAATATCTACAAATAATGATGAAATAGAAATTAATTGACAATTTTAAGACCAAACATATAAACATGCAAGAGTTAATAGAATAATATAGAACATACATTATGTTTAATTAGGTAGTTGATTGTATATATATATATTCATTCAGAATCACTTTGAGTCTATGACGAAGAATCATTGTCATCAACTAGATCATCACATACATTAGGCAATTTTTTTAAGAAATGACTAATATTGGATAATGTATCAAGAATTTCATCATCTTATAAAGCATCACAATGGTAGAACTATTTTTCTGGAGGCATTAACACAACAGACCATCTTGTGTCAATTTGATCCCTCACGTAAAATACTTGTTTTGCATGAAGTGCTAACGTGAAAGGATCATCAGTGTGACTTATCTTGGATAAATTTACAAGGGTAAATACAAAATCATCTATTTAATATCAAACAATGATAACATCTTCAATCCAATCACACAAGAATATTGTTTCATGGAAGACCTCATAATTGAGTTCCCAAATTTCTTGAATTATACGATAATATGTTCTATCAGAAAGTATAGGATTACCATCTTTTGAAAAGGAAAATTTCCTAGTTTGTGCAACCATCTTCACATCACTATTCTGATCTACTCGGACTTTGTCCCTTTATTGAGTTGTAAACCTCGATCCATTAATTGTGAAACTAGAATATGATTGGACATTGAATTTTGGACCATGTTCAAGCCATTCTAAACTTTATTTTATTTTATAATTGGGTTTGTTGAGTTCAACTATAATATATGCATACAAAAACATGAAATGTGTTTAAAAAAAGTTTTAAAATGTTGCATAGAAATATTAAGGAATTCTTGTGTATGACACTTACATGGTTGCAAAACAAATTAATAAGCTCTCACTTATGTTCATCTTACAACCATTTTTCTCCTCCCTTTTTTTTATAACGAGGATTGATCTTTAGTAAGTTTAAATGCATTCTATAATGTTATTAAATATATATGAATTAGATATCATTAATAGTTAAATAAAATATAATTTTATTTTAAATGAAAAGGTTGAACCTGTCATCACTTACTCTATGTACAATTGTGCCTTGTTATTATTTACCAGAATGATGTGGTGTGCTTTTCCCCATCAAGTGCGATAAATAAACAATTTCTTACTTCCACTAAGCATAGGGTTACGTAATTTGATCATGTGGCATTCTACGAACAACTTATGCATAAGATTCTCAATTTCAGTTCAAAACAAAACTCAATAGCCTCTTCAGCAATGTAACGTTCCACCATGCATCCTTCAGGTCAATTTCAATTATTTACATATCCTTTAAGGACTTGCATGTATCTCTCAAAAGGATACATCCACCTTATGTAAGTAGTACCTCACAATTGAACCTCTCGAACTAAATAAACACACAAGTGAATCATTATATTGATGAAAGAAGGAGGATGATATTTTTCAATTAGACACAAATTCTCTACAACATCTTTCTGTAAAGAGTTTAAATCATCAATTGATATATATTTCTTGCATATTGTATTAAAGAATGAATAAAGATGAATTATTGATAATCAAACATGTTTTGGAAGAATTGATCTAATAGCAATTGGTAATAACTGTTGCATTAAGATATGACAGTCATGTGGTTTCAATTCATAAAGTTTCTTATTCGTGATAGACACAAAATTTCTTAAGTTGGATGAGTAACCATTAGGAACTTTCACATCTACCAAAAATTTACAAAACACATCCTTATATTTTGTTGACATTGTAAATGATACTTATGGCAAGTATGTTTGATTCTTATCATTTTCCACCCTTGGTGCCAATACAGGTTGTATGCTTAGTTTCTTTAAATCCATTATTCTTTAATTCCATCCTTCGTTTTTCTAGGTATATTAAGTAATGTACCAATCAAGCTCTCACATACATTTTTATCAATGTGCATGAAATCTAAGATGTGGAGAATGTGTAGGTCTTTCCAATAAGATAATTCCTAAAATATTGATTTTTTATTCCAACAACCATGATCTACTGATTCAGTAACATTTTCATTTTCACCCTTTTTATTAGTTGACCTCTTTCGTTTCCCTCTATTAATGAGTATTCTTTTTTTTCATCTTTCCATATCGTTTGATTGTCATACCATTAAATTGCCTTAATATCTCAACACCTCACAAAGGTCGGGGTAAAGGATCATCTGTGAACAAGATAAGTTACTGCCATCACTACATATAGGGCATCCCATATAACCTTTTGTTGCATTTTCTGATAAGTTCTCATAGGTAGGAAAATCATTAATTGTCATAAAAGGACCCCCTCAAGTTAAAATGTTCTTCTATATGTGCATCATAAACATTTACACCATCATTCCATAACCTCTTTAAATCATCTATCAGAGGCTACAAATATACATCCATATCAACACTGGGTTGCTTATGTCCTAAGATCAATAATGTTAACATCATGAATTTTATTTTCATACATAACTAGGGAGGAAGGTTGTATGTTACCATAATTATTGGCCAACAACTATATCTACTACTAAGGGAACAATGTGGATTAATTCCATCAATAGCAATGGAAAGATGAAGATTGCATAGATTAAATGCAAATTGAGGGGATAAATTATCTACTACTTTCCATTTTGGAGAATCACAAGGATGATGTAGCCTCCCATCATTAGATTGATTATCTAAATACCAAGTCAATATATTTGATGTCTCTTTACTTTTGAACAACCTTTGAAAGTGAGGAATCAGAGAAAAGTACCAAAGAATATTTATGGGCACACCTTTCTTAGGTATTGTCTCATTTGTAGCATGCTTCCATCTCCATTCTTTACACATCGGACAATCATCTAATGTCTCATATTCTTTTCTATAAAGAATGCAATCATTTGGACAAGCATGAATCTTATGATATTCCATGCCAAATGGACTAAGAGATTTCTAGACTTCATACATTAAAGATGGTAAGTCAATACCCTCAGGAAACATATCTATTAGTATATTTAGTAATTTTATGAATCCTTTGTTAGAAAACCATTTTTACCTTCACATTGTACAAATGAACCAATCTCGACATTTTAGTGTATTTCTTGCATTCTAGATACAAGTGTTTTTGGCATCTTCTAGAAGTTTTTTAAAGGTTTTAGGATCATCCTTATGTAGATCATCTCAAACACCATGAAAGATATTTTCTATCTATGCATTATGATAAGATGTATATAATCCACTCACATTCTTATTTATCTCTTCCTCATGAGTATTATCAATATTTCCTCCATGATAATACCACCATTTATAACTTAAAAGAATTATGCTATGGATAAGGTGATACTTAACCTCGTCAACATCATGAAATCGCTCATTTTTACATTTAACACATGGGTATCAAATCATACTAATTTCATTATTACTATTTCTACAAGCAAATTCCAAGAAACATTCAACTCCAGAAACGTAGTCATGTTCAATTCTACACTTTGACATCCAAGATTTTTCCATTTTCTATTAATGATATTAAGCATATTAAATATGTATCCAACCAATATATTTGAGATATTATTATATATGAATTCACTAATTATTAGAATATCTATCAAAACATCATATAAAAATAATTACATAAAAACCAATATAACAAATACACACACACAAATATAATTATATGAAATTGATTGTAATTACTAATAATAATATGCCACATCATTTGAGTTGATTTCAAATTTACGATATATAAAACAAAATTTATATAACAATTTTTTGATGATGAATATTTGTTTTAAATAACAACACAACTTCAAACCTAAATTTTTAATGAGTATCATATTATCGAATCATGTTTTTCCCATTTCATATTAACAAAATTAAATAAATTAAAAACCAACCTTAAATCACAATCATAAATATATAAATTTATTTCATTACGAAAATTTATACAATTAAAACGTACCTAATAAAATAATAACATATATATAATACCAAATCTACATAATACAAAAATTTATACACATAAATAATAACACATAATATACGAAAAATAATGAAATATGAATAATAAGTGCATAGGATTAATAGAAATACTTATAAGAGTAAATGAAGTGAAAAAATGAAGGAAATGAAGAAACAAAATTGTGTTTTGTAAGTGAGAAAATGGGTATAAAAAATTTGAGTATATCGCTAAAAAATAGGGGTTCAAAAAGATAAATTGGAGAGGAAGAAAACCCACTAAATGGTGTTGGAATTGGGGTCGTAGGTGGCCAGAAAATGAGAAAGAGTAGAAGAGGAGGGTTGGTCAATTTTGGGTTTTTGAGAGTATTTATAGCGCTGGAAAATATCGATGTGTGTAGCATCGATTAACATGTTAAACCGACGCTACATGTAGGATGTAGCGTCAGTTCTACGTGTCAACCGACACTACATACGTGGATAGCTTCGATCAAAACTTAGGACTGACGCTACGTCCTACATGTAGCATTGGTTCTATGTGTCAATAGACCTTACATCCTACATGTAGCGTTAGTTGACATGCTGAACCGATGCTACAATCTACATGTTTTAAGTTGGTTATTCAGCGAACCGACTTTCAATTTATTATAAGTTAATTTTCTCCAAAAATAGACTTTAAATCTCAACTTAAATGACACCTTTTGTAGTAGTGATTGTTAAAACTAAAAATATTTTTTGAGATATTAGAAGTTCTCAACAATCTGTCTATGTGAACTTCAATGATGAACACGATGGATGCACTTGCATTTCTCTGTCACTACTTACATTTTCTTAGAAAATATGAAACTTTTCATCTCTTTTCTCTTTATCTTTAATTTACAATTGTTACATTGAGGAAAATATAAGTTCTAGATTGGGTGGTGAAAAGTTACCATGCTTAATTTCAAAAGTTTTAACAATTTTACAAATTTTTATGTTCACATTTTCATTTTTATTATGTTTGATTTTATTTTTTTATGTGATTTACTAATTTTTAGAATTTTAGAATTAGTTTTAAAAATTTTCTCACAAAAATTTATCATTTCTTTAAATCAAATTTAAGTAAATAGTCAAGTCTTTTGCACAGTTAGATTAATTTGTGAAAACATATCCTGAAATATATGGTAATTAGTTAGTTTTTGTCATGACTAGTATTTCTTGATAAGGTTTGGAAATTATATTAAATCCAAAATTGGTGTTTGGGAATTAAATAGTGGAGACTACCATTGTGAAAAATATTTTGAGCCTATGATCCTTTATTCTGAGTGATAAATATTATTTTTTCTACTCTAAACACTTTTATTATTTTTTTTAGCATTATTAGATGATTTCTAGAGGACTTAACATTGAATGTCTAGATTTTTACATCATAATGAAGTGATATATATATATTCATTTGCTTAGATTAAATTATTTAGGTAGAAATTGATAATATATGTCTTTTTTCATTCATGCATGATTTCTATTAAAAAGAGATATATCTAGGGTTACCTAAACAAATACAAACAAAAAATTCAAATATTAACCACTCACCATACCATATAAAAATGTACAATCTATACATAGGTCCACTATCTAAACAAATGAATTCTTTTATAAAAAAAGAATATAAGAGAAAGAAAAAAATAGAAAGAAAGAGAGAAAAATTAATAGTATAATCTATATACTATGACCCAAAAAGCCTAAATAGTTGTGAGAAATACTTTAATGCAAAAGAAAATAAAGGAAGTAATTCCTTAAGAAGTTATTGAATTTTTCTACATTTTCTAAAAGCCATATTACTTGATATTTTTATTTGAAGAATTTGATTGATGCATGAAATTAATGTATAATATTTTATAAATCCTTACATTTGATTCTTTTCATGAGATCAATGTTAAAATAACACTTTGAGCCTTTCTTCTTTATACATATGCGAACATATTAGTTCATTTCTATACATAAATTTTTTTGCATATAAATTAATATGAGTGTTTGAAGCCATATGATGTGTTTTGAGAGTGTGGAGTTATGAGGAATAGAGTCAAAGTAAATTCAGATTCTTGACACTAAGTTTGGGTGAAATTAAATTGATACATTTTTTATATGAAATATGAAAATGATTTTCAACTAATTTTTATAAGCATGAGATATTTTTGTATTTCATTTCTTTATTTTATTTTAGTATTTTTACTTTATTTTAAATTTAATTTAATTTCTTATTTTATTTGTTTTATTTTGTTTTCATTTTTTGTTAATGTTTGTGGGTATCATTACATAAAACCCTCATGTGACTTAAACTCGCCCACTATGACAACCTAGTAGTTTAACGGCTTGGTGCATATGCTAAATGTAATAGTGTCAATTCACGAAAGTAATTTAGGATAGTTTAATTTTTAGTTTTGACCGCTTCTCTTGCTAAGAGACTAGTAAGAAGCTGGTTAGGGATTGTGATGAGTGTTTAAAAAATGCTAAAATTACCATTATTTAATGTACTTTAATTGATTAAATAGATTTATATTTGTATGATTCTCTCATATTTTTATATAATTTTGCCTTTTTGGAATTACAAGTATTTTTATTATTTTTTAGGTATTTTTTCATAAATATCTTAAAGACTCAAAAAAATATAAGAGGTATTACAAATCGCAAATATGTTGAGAAAAATAAAAAATCTTAGTTAGTCTTTTTATAGATTATTTTAGTTTTAAAGTTCTTCTCTTTTTGAGAAGAACTAGTTATGCTTTTATAGATTTCTTATTTTTTTGATTCAATAAATGAAAATGCAACTCCGTTTTAAGGTTTTCTAGAAATGGAATTAACATCAAAGTTCTATAAGGATTCTTTTAAGGTATAATTTTAAATGAATTTTTTACAGTTATTTTTATGTCTTATTCTTATATGTTATATTTAATTTGTTTGTGTTAAATTTAACATGGTTGGCTGTTTGTAAATATGATATAATGAAAAGTTGTTATACTTGTGAAATATTAAATAGGTAAACTATTTCTACAAAATAATTTGATTTTGTTTTTATTCAAGATTTAATACTAAGGATGTTAGAGAAAAATATATTATTTTTCATTATAACTTAAATCTGAAAATTATATTTTAAGTTTTAATTATCTGGCCTCATTTAGAGTAGTGCTCTTTTATTTGTTAGTATAATCACTCGGTAGTTAGAGTGAAGCTCTATTTCAAAGTTTTTTATAAGAACTATTATTCGAAAATGTATTGACAATATATTTTTAGTATTGGTTTTAAACTTAAAATTTATTACTCGGATAATTAAATTCTTAGGTTTAATTTGGACAACTTGAATAAAATATAATTAAATGACTCTCCCTAAATGTGTGATTAGATGGCTTGAAATTTTATTAGAAATAAAGCTAAAATTTAATACTTAATTAATTATAGTATGAGCAAACTGATACCTAAGAATATTTTCATACCAAAAATAAAAAAAATCAATAAAAATCAATTTATATATTTAATATCATAAATAGTATGAGCAAACATAATTTACTTAATTATTATATCCTTAAATATTCTACTATTATGAATGATAAAAAAATTGTATTATTGTTTATTGAATCTATATCTATGTTTATTTTTTTATCTTTTCATATTAGAAAACACAAATAAAAATATTGTGATAAGATGTTTAGGATTTAATTTCATTTTTAAGAGTTTGAATAATAAATTAAATATATATATATATATATATATTACTTCCTTAGATCGACCTTGGGAGTATACTTGTCATTTTCTATAAAATGATTCTTGCACTTCAGAGTTTTATAAATATAAAACAAAAATATCTGCAAGATTGATATTGCTAACTCGATATTAGTCTTGTTATTCATCAAGTTTTTGGCGTCGTTGCTGGGGACTTGATTTTTTCATCATACATTAGTTATTTAATTAAGCTTGTTTAACATAAACTAGGTTATTGAAAATATAAATTAAGATTATTGATTTTTTCTTACAATTGAAAATATTCTAAGGCAAAGATATATTTTTTTGTTAATTAAACATTTTTTTATTTTATTTTTTATTGTTCTCATTCTTAGGATAAATACACATTATTCAGAATAAAAAAATAATTATTGAAATAAATCTACGCTTATTGAAGGTGAAGTTTCATTTGTAAATAAAACACGAATGCCCTTTTGTCGTGTATCCCCGATTTATGCAACCTCAGATGCTTCAATAATCGATTCGAGAGCATTCAACAAGGGGTTATAACCTATGCATAAGTCAAACTTAATCCACTAGTACCATCGAGGCATAGAGGAAGAGGCATTACTCCTAGGAATCAACAACATGAAAAATTAGTTATAAATGATACCTTTTCCTTATCAGGACTGGGGCTAACAAGAATGGTTGGGACAACAAGCATCTATCTCGTTCATATCGTGCATATTTTGGATTGGGGCTAACAAGAATGGTTGGATACCCGTATAATTCCCATAAATTTAGAGGCATTAAAGACAAATAAATTGTTGGAGTCACCTTTTTTATCTTGTACCAAAATTTGTGATGTTAAGGAAAGATCTTTTACAAAATGGTTGGCTAGTTATTTCTAGTAAAAACACCAGCCCCACTCAATTTATAATGAGACTATTTCAATCTTTTTTTATTTCATGTAATATATTATTCTCATTATGCACACAAAGAAGGAGCCATATAAGAAGAAAATGTCATGTACGGTTTTGACACAAGGATTCTTTGAATCGAAAGACGATCGTAACAAATGTCAACTCAATCCAAAGGAAATTATGTAGAAGCTTTATAGAATTATTATGAAGGATTGTGACTAGAAATTGATCCCTATGATCGAAGTTCTATACTCTATAACATAGGACTTTTCCACACGAGGAATGGAGAACATATGAAAGCTTTGGAATATTATTTTCTTGCACTAGAGTGGAACCCATTCTTACCATAAGCTTTTAATAATATGGTTGTGATCTATCATTACACACAACTATCTCCACTATAGAAATAAAAAGGAAGAGCAAGTTAATAAATACTAGGAAGAAAACAAAAAAAACATAGGCTTTCTACATATGTATCATCCAAAACAATGATTTTTATCAGTTGTAGTAAATAAATAAACTTCATTTTCATTTTATAGAAGTGTAAATATGAATATGAAGAAATAGGTATGCCTAGATACTTTATTCTATGGATAAAGGGTCCAATTGAAGAGGAAGAACCGTAAAGATAAATTCATGAGGTTGTGGGCCGATACAAGAAGAAATGCTTACTTATATCATATTGATAAGAGCTAAATTATTGCATTTTTGTTATGATTTAAATGTTGATATTTGTGTGAAAATTGTGTTTATTTGATTATTTAATCCACAAATGTCATTTCACGGGTATTTCGTGTTTAAAGTGCAATTTCAGGTAAAATCATGATTTTGGAGAAGTTAGGGACAAAGTACAATGATCGGGATTGAATGAAAATAAAAAGAGAACAAAATTTCAAAATTTGGAATTTCGCCGCCTACGAAAACCTTACGGAGAAAATGTTGAAAATCATGCAGGGAGCACGGATTTTGGCCAAGTGAATCTCACCGCCGGCTAAAATCCTGGCGAAAATCTTCCCGAGAGCACAAATTTTGGTAAACTAATCTCGCCGCCGGCCAACATCCAAAAACCCAAAATTTAATTTTCCAGAAATCTCGCCGCGGCGAGAATAATGTCGCCGCCGGCGAGTTTCGTCCGAAAACAGATTTTTTGTTGTTGTTTTGTTCCAAAATTTCCCCCCAAACCCTAGATCTATATATACAATATGATGGAGAAAGAGGGGGACGGCAGAGAGAGCAGATCTAAGTTATTTTTGGAGGAGAAAAGGAAATTTTGGAGAGAAAGGTTGGAGAAGCTTGAAGGATCATCACCATTGTTGCTACCAAGTCTTCATCTTCAAGAGTTCTTCATCTCTTCTCCTTAGCTTTTATTTTCTGCAGTTTATTCAGATTGTTTGTTCATGGATTCAATTGAGAATATGTTTGTTCTTAATTTTGTTATGAACTAATTCATTTTTTCTAAGGCTATGATGTAGTTGAATCAAGAAAATCTGATTTCTTGTGTTATCGTTATATGAATTCATTGTTTTCAAGTTGAGTATTTATTTCCATGCTTAATGCTTTTAAATTTCTGATCAAGATTTAAATGATTTGTTGCATTATATTGAGACCGAGAGGAGATGTGTAATGAACGCTTATTGTGATAAATATCGTATGTTGAATGCGAGTTTGACACCTAATGCATGATGTATGTGGTTATTCTAGAAATTCCATAAATCGTAATGTGCTTATTTGTGATTAAATCTTCATAGAAATATAGTTGGTTTTCATAGATAAGTAATTCTAATATAACTTGAGAGAGAGTATTAGATAAGTTTGGGTTTTTCAACCATCACTTTTAGCTTTGATTCTCATATAACATGACTTGAAATCGGATTGAATTGATTTAGCCAAATCAAATGCCTTAGCATTTTTAATCATTTGTGAACAACATTAAATTTTGTTATTTGCGTTTAGTTTTATGTTAATTTGCTTTTAAAACAATTTCAACAATTCGGTTTTCAAATAAAATTAGGGTTAGTCAATTTCAGTACTTAGTAACGCCATTCCTTGTGGGTTCGATATCCGTACTTTTTGTACACTTTATTACTTGAACGATTCGTACACTTGCGAAAATAAGCATCACATATCATGAGATAAAAATTAACTTTTGTAATAAAGTTGATCCCCTAAGGTATTGAGGAGTGGTGTAGCATCAAATCCCAAAGATAGTAAGTCTTTTTTTCCTTCTTATGAAGAAAAGCCTTTTTAAAAGATTCTATATAAATTTATATATGAAACCAAGATAGTTTCCTTTCATAAAATTCTAATGATAGTAGATATGCCTATACTTTAGGATGGTAGGAAAAAAGATAAACTGATTGAATTATTAAGCAATTTTTTATTTTGAAACTCATAATATCTTTTCTTTTGGTTAATTCGAGAAAAAAAGGAAGAGATGGTGCCAAAAGAATGTGACTGTTGAGCTGTATAGGGTCGGAAACTCTCAAGTGTGGTTCTAAGGAAATAAATGTACCCCTATTCTAATAGAGGAGAATAGGCCCTTTGACAAGGAGATTTTGAAATTGAGGAGCCTTGGTTCGATCAAGCTGTTGAGTATGGGAAACAAGCTAAAACGTTTACTCTTGATAATTTTACTGAAGCGCAAAATTGGTTGAAGATAAAAAAAATAAGTTTAATCATCTCTTATAGGTTCACTAATAACTTAACTATTAGCAAGTCTCTTTGTATATGTTCAAAAAGAGGAGGACTCCATGATTATTTGTTCACCGAAATTAGAAGTTAAAATTTTGGTAGATATGGATTGCGTAAAATATAAATTTCATGGGAGAAAACTTCTTTCATGCGAGAAAAACTTTAACTCCATTAACAACCATTTATGAATATTTTTTAGATTATACTCATTATCTCAAGTTTTGGATCGAACAAATCCATTGACACAACTAGTTTTCGGATACGAGATATCCATCCTAGTCACTATGGATGCATTTTCCCTATTGACACGTCCAAAGGAATCAATATTAGAGTTATTGTATCCTTAGGAATTCATGTAGGCATTTGTCATTGGGGGTCTCTGGAAAGCTCATTTTATGAAACCTCTAAGAACTCAAAAAAGTTACGGATACTTTATTTATTATCAAGTAGAGATGAATACTATATAGTAGCAGCAGGACATTCTTTGTCACTGAATCAAGGTATTCAGGAAGAATTTGTTGTTCTGACTCGATACCATCAAGAATTACTAACTATTGAATAGGACCAGGTCCATTTTCGAAGTATTTTTCCTTTCCAATATTTTTCTATTGGATCTTTTCTCATCCCTTTTATCAAGCATAATGATGCAAATCAAGCTTTAATGAGTTCTATTCTGTTGGAACTGGATTGGAACACCAAGTGGCTCTAGATTCAGTGGTTCCCACTATAGTAGAATGTGAGGGAGGGATTATTTATACTGATACTTACAAGATAATTTTATCAGGCAATGGTTATACTCTAAGCACTCATTAGTTATATATCAGTATTCCAACAAAAATACTTGTATGCATCAAAAATCCCAAGTTATGCGAGGTAAATGTATTAAAAAAGGACAAATTCTAGAGGATGGTGCTGCTATAGTTGGCAGTGAACTTGCTTTCGAAAAAAAAAACATATTTGTAGCTTATATTCCATGGAAAGGTTACATTTTTGATGATACAATACTAATTAATGAGCATATAGTATATGAGGATATTTATACTTCTTTTCATATACAAATATATGAAATTTAGACTCATGTATCAAACTACGATCCCGAAATAATCACTAATGAAATACCACATCTAAAAGTCCCTTTAACATGAAATATAGACAAAAATAGAATTGTAATGTTGGGATCTTGGGTGAAGATGGGAAATATTTTAGTAGGTAAATTAAGGCCTTAAGTGGCAAAAGAATCATCGTATGCTCCAAAAGATAGATTTTTATGAGTCATACTTGGTATTCAGGTATCCATTTCAAAGGAAACTTGTCTAAAACTACCTATAGGTGGTAGAGGTCGAGTTATTAATGGGAGATGGATCTATAAAAAATGGGTTCTATTTATAACCCAAAAATGATTCGTGTATATATTTCACAAAAACTATAAATGAAAGTGGGTGATAATGTAGTTGGAAGACATGGAAATAAGGGTATCATTTCTAAAATTTTACCTAGATAGGATATGCCTTATTTGTAAGATGGAAGACTTGTTAATATGTGATGACTCTATAGAAGTATAGTCATTAGTGCACCTTTTTTACTTAATATTTACTTTTTTATTCAATAAATAGTATTTTTGGTGTAAAACTATTAAAATATAAATGTTTTAGTGTAAAGGGGTGAAAATATAATTTTTGAAATTTTTCTAGATTTTTTATAAATTTTTAATGCATGGCCAATAGGAGCTACCACGTGTCATGCCACGCAAGAAAATGAGCTGACTGGGCAAGCCATGTAGATGCCACACATGCAATGATAGCGAATCACATTACTCTGCATGTGAGGAGGATGGAACATATGGCACGTGTCACCACGATATTCAATCCTAGTTTGAAATGGAGTCAAACATCACTGCCATGTGTCGCTACCCTATTGCTCATTGTGTTAAACATGTTCGCCACACCATCCATTTTTTTAAATCACATTACACCGCATGAAACTTACTCAATGAGCATTGACTCTAACTAGTCTCCCCTACCATGCGTCACTCTCTGATTTTCCTAGTGAATTTATGATGCCATATGTCATGTTGTAATTGGTTGGCGTTGTTAGTTTTTATTGCAAACCTTCATCTAAAGTTGATATGATGGTCCAGATCACACCTAAGCTATATTTAAGCCCTTAATAACTCCGTAAACCTTAAGGGGCCGTCATTAGCTTAATTTTGGTCAATTTTTGGAGCTAAAAAGAGTGAAAAATATAGAAAAATTAAAGAAGGGATACAATTTTAGTGTAGATTCAAGAGTAGATTAATACTACAATTCAAGAAATTGATTGTATTTCTTCTTCTACTATTTTATTTATCAATTTTTATGTCTACCTTTATGAAAAATATGAGCTTTATAACACAATTATGTGTAGTTAATTTATTAATCGAGGGATCTTATAAACCTAATTTTCACCATGTGATGATCTAATATTTTATCCCAATTATAATTTTAATTTTATTATATTATTTTATTTTATTTTTATGCTATTAATTGTTTAGCCAACAATTTATCTTTAGAGGCAATTAAATAGATTTGAGAGAATTATTTAATTGTTTGTCTTGATTAAATAACATGCATAGTTTCTAGGAAGAGATGTACGATTCTTATGTATGTGATCCATAATTGATGAACTTAATGAGTAGTATGAAATTTAATTGCCATGCGAGTGTGTTTAAATTAATTAATATATGGTGTGTAGTTTACTTGAGAAGGAATACATGATAGGTTAGATTCAATTTATCATTTAATTTAATGAAAATTATATTGGGGGGATTTTAGTGATTCACATGTTTAAAAAATTGGGAGATTAAGTATTTCTAGATATTTTCTCATACATCTTTTTAGTTATCAAATTTGATTTAATTAATTATTTATATTTACTTTTAGTTATTTTAATTTTGTTCCTTAAAATATTAAAAACAATTGACTTTTATTTTTTTAGTTTTAAAAATTAATTTATAGTAAAATAATTTCCGTGAGAATGATCTTTTCTTATCATTATATTACTTGTTGCATTATGTATACTTGCGTATTCATTGCATACACGTTGTGTGTGGCGATCATGTTTTTGACACCATTGCTGGGGATTATAAATATTAAAAATTAATAATTTTTTATTTTAATTATTTTTTATTTTTTTATTTTAATTTTAATTTACTTATTTTATTTTATATTACTGACTTATTTATTTTAGTTAATCTCATTTATTTATTTATTTTCACTTTAATTTATTTATTTAGTTTTTTTAATTTTAATTTATTATTTATTTTTAATTTAGACATATCTTTTAGTGCTATTAGAAACATAGAGTAGAAAATGGCTAGCAATAATTACCAATGGTCAATGAACGGAATGATAGCCACAAGAATAGGTGGAATACATGAGGTAAATGATATCATGGCACTTACAACTCAAGTGTCATCTTTGTTAAATCTTTTGAAGGTTCAAAACTCGCTAGTGAGTACAAACCAAGTCCAAAACTCAAGGGTGTTGTGTGTGTTTTGTGATAGAGCCCATTTGTTTGATAATTGTCCAAATAATCTTGAATTAATTTTTATATGGGTAATGTGAACCAAAAAAATGATCCATACTCAACCACATATAACCCATGATGGAGACAACATCCAAATTTCTCTTGGAATAACAACAATCAGGGTGGTAATCAACTCAATATCAATCATTTCCACCACCTAGTTTCGAACAACCATAACAATTACAAGCCCAATAAAAGAATCCACCTACTTAGGATAATACAAATGCCTTAATAGTGATGATGAAAGACTTCATCCAATCATTTAATACAAAAGTATCATCTCAAGAGGCATCAATTCAAAATTTGGAGAACCAAATGGGGTAACTTGCTCAGGCTATAAGTCAAAAACCTCAAGGTAACCTTCTAAGTGACACAATTATAAACCCAAGAAGAGAAGATAAGGACCAATGCAATGCCACAGCCTTAAGGAGTGGTAAAAATTTAGAACCGGAACATAAGACATAAAATAATAAGGAGAAACAAGAAATTAACAAGGATGAAGAGGAACTAGTGGATAAAGAGAGAACTAAAAAGAAAATAATTTAAACAAAGAAGAATAACCGGTACAAACCCACTATTCCTTTCCTTTAAAGACTGCAAATGCAAAACTCAGATACATAGTTTTCAAAATTTCTAGAAGTCTTCAAGAAGTTGCACATAAACATAACATTTATAGAAGCACTTGAAAAAATGTCATCTTATGCCAAATTCATGAAGGATATACTATCAAAGAAAAGGAGGCTTGGAGATCATGAAACAATAACCATAACTGAAGTTTGTAGTGCCATCCTTGATAGAAAAATACCACAAAAACTGAAAAATCTAGGTAGTTTTGACATCCCTTGCACTATTGGGAAGATATGTTTTGGCAAGGGACTATGTGATTTGGGTTCTAGTATTAACCTCATGCCATATCAGTCTTCAAGAAAATGGGGGTTGGTAAAGCCAAACCCACTTTAGTAACATTATAAATGGTAGATGGATCAATTAAGAGACCTCAAGGTGTGGTAGAAGATTTGCTAGTAAAATTAGACAAATTCATATTTCTAGTGGACTTTATTATGCTAGACATGAAAAAAGATCATGACATTCCTATCATACTTGGTCGTCCATTCATAGCAACTGGGAGAGTACTCATTGATGTACAAAAAGGCGAACTTACAATGAGAGTGCAAGATGAACAAGTAATGTTTAAAGTTTTTAAAGCATCTAAACCCCTTGACATTAATAGTGCGAATGAATGCTTAAGGATAAATGTTACTAAATGTGGGGACAACTAAAAAGAATCTATGGAGTCGCCCACACTTAAGACTATTACATGTAATGCTATGAACAAGGACATAAACTCACCAAAAAATAACTAAACCTATTTTAACTTAGAATGTATGCATCAAAGGTTGACATTGTAGACTATGTAAATTTTTTGGAGGACTTACAAGGCCACGTGGTAGCTCCACCGATTATGGAGAATTTTGAGATAGGATCAAATCTCAAAACATCAATTGAAGAGCCACCGTGTTTGGACACCAAAATTATACTCTCCTATCCCTAGTCAAGTCTGTAAGTGAAAGAGTCCAATGAAGTGGTGAAAAATCTATTAAAAATATATAAATTGGATGAGTTACGGTTGAGTGCTTATAAGAATGTCAAAAAGTTAAAAATGAAAACAAAAATATGGCATGATAATAGAATTGAGCACATTGTTTGTGAGCCAGAACATAAAGTATTATTGAACAAGTCAAGACTCAGGCTATTTCCAGGAAAATTCAAAAGCAAATGGATACAAAGGGATGTGCCTTAGGACTTGATATGATTGTCTAGTCAAGGACATTAAATGTGACCCTGTTTGGGAGGCAACCCGATGTTATTTTACTTATATTTTCATTGTTTTTGTTTTATAGGTGAATAAATGTGGAGAGTAATGGCGCAACGAGAATGAGCATTTCATCGATAGATGTGGTGTGCCATAATATAGAGAGTTTTCTTTTCTTTTACCTTTTCATATTTATTTGTGCACGTTGGAGACAATGTGTAATTTAAATTTGGGGGAGGGAATTTCATTCTCTACTTTAGTATTTACCATGCATTTTAAATTTTTAGGGAATTTTTTTAAAATTTTTTATGTTGTTTGTAATCATGATTTGGGTAGAAATTAATAAATATATAAAAACTAAATGCATGCATGCTTGATATGAAACTTATGAACTAAATGATAAAAAATGGTTGTCCTGATTAAGATAAGGAATGTAACATATTTGTTAAGATATTTACATTAATCATGTGATATGCTTGCTAGTTTTGATTGAATTGATTTAAATTCTTATGCATATGTTCATGATTGATTTTGGTGTGCTTATTAAGAGTAAATTTGTAGTGAGTTCTGTGAATCAATGAGATATACCAAGTTTTAGAATCTATTTGATGATCCCATAAGGTGAAATCTTAAATAGTATTTAGCAAGATAAATGATTTAGGCCTTATTTGGATCGATTAAGCCTTTCAAGCTAACCATTGCTAATATCTTTAGGTACCCATTTCAGCCTTACAAAACATCTTTCATATCTTTAAGCCATATTAAATGCCTAAGTAGTAAGCATTACCTTTACCTTTTCACCTTTAGCATGTATGAAAAGAAAAAGAATGCAATCATGTATTTTTCTTTAGAGTAAGGTGAAATGTAATGCACCCTATAAAAAAAGAAAAAAAGACGAGGAAAAACTCACAACACAATTATCCCTCTAGAGAAAATAAATAGAATTGAAAATAAGTTTAGGGATGTTGTGAAGCTTTAAAAAAAGATGTGGAAAAAAGAATATGAAAATAGGGTGCACTAAAATATCAAGTAAAAGGTCAATTGCACTTAAAAAGTGCATGATGAAAAAAAAAAAGAAAAAGCTAAGGTATGGAAAGAGCCTAAATGTCTTTATTTATCGACCCTCCACCTAAGCCTTACATTACAACCATGTAAAGTCCTTATTGATCTTTAGCTAAGTGCATATTTATATTAGTGGAAAGAGATGTGAAAAATAAACTTATGAGACTTGTTGTAAGATTGAATTGATGAGCATGCTCATATAGGTTGATTTCATGAGTGCATTGATGATATCATGTGCAGCTCACACACACGATTCAGTTTGTTAAAAACCTTGCATATCCTTGTATTGATGGAACGTTGATTGATGAATATGTGAACCTTCTTATCATAGGATTGTATGACTTTTAACAGAGATAGTTTTGAGAAATATGCATGTACTAATAGAATTATATTTATGAATATACTAAGCAAAGAGTTAATTTTAGGGGTGTTATGACTCTATGAAAGTATAATCATTAGTGCACTTTTTTTTACTTAATATTTACTTTTTTTATTCAATAAATAGTAGTTTTGCGGTAAAAAATATTAAAATATAAACTTTTTAGTGAAAGGGGTGAAAATATAATTATTGAAATTTTTTGGGATTGTTTTGAAATTTTATGGAATTTTTATTAATTTTTAATGCAGGACCAATCAGGAGCTGTCACTTGTCATGTCACTCAAGCAGGGGAATTGACTTGGCAAGCCACATAGATGCCACACAAGCAGTGATAGCGAATCACGTTACACCATATGTGAGGAGGATGAAATGCAAGCCAAGTGTCAACACTATGTTTAATTCGAGTTCGGAATGTGGTCAAACATTGCTGCCATATGTTGCCGCCCGTGTGCCACATCATCTATTTCCACAAATCACATTGGGCTACGTGGATTTGACACAACAAGCATTGACTTTGACTGGCCTTCCCTATTATTCGTCCCTTTTTGATTCACTCGGTGAATTTCTGATGTCATGTGTTAGAATGTGTTCATTCTGCATCTTCAAATTAGCCCTCTTGTAGCATGTAACCCAAGGAATAAGAAATTATAGGGTTGAAATATAAATCTAATTTGAAAAAAGTATAAGAAAAAAATCCATGGAAATCAAATAATATGTATTTTAGAAATTAAATAAAAGCTAGACTAAACAAAAAAAATGCCTTGTATTTTTCCTTCTACATCTTGCTCGCAGCAGTACCTTGACATACTCCATGTCCAATAGAAGCAAGCCCAATATCCAATTCAGTAGCAATAGCAGAATTAGTAGATATCAGCGTATTCATGATAAGTTTCTCATGCCAAAACAAAAAAAATAAAGAAACTGTTAATGATAGAATAAACCAATGAATTATAACTTACTTCTTCCATTACTAATATTTATCCAGTTAAAGTAACTAAGAACCACAAATTGAAATAATAATACTCTTGAACCGTCCAAACTACTTTGATAACTCGTTTTTAGTTATTCTACCACAATTTTTTTGTGAATCCATACTACTTGTTTTCTTCTAGTTCCTTTTTATTCTGAAACAATCTTTGAATTATTTATTCATTTTTGTTATTTAAATTGATTCAATATGGAATTCAAAATTACAAACGAAATGGGAGGACTTCCATTGGAATCCTTATATTAATTCACATATAGTAGAGAAAATTAGATATATATTTGATTCATAAATACCCAGTAAATATCGAATATCACATATACATATCTTTCCCCCATAACGTAAACCAACTATTTGTATCTCAGATACAATAGGATTTTATAGTCATTCTAACAAAAATCCCCAAGAAGTGTCATATAGAAATTAGATTCCATACACCAAGTTCACCACCTCCTTCCCCAATACCATTTTCCTATAATGTTTTTTGTTCAATTGGTGGATTGAACGAAGTTAAATGATGTTGTAGAAGATGATGACTCTATGCTTGATACATTAACCAATATTAGTAATTTCTCAAATAAATTGCCTAATGTATGTGATTATCTAATTGATGATGATGATGATGATTCTTCGTCATGGGCTCAAAGTGATTGTGAAGGAATATATGTATACGATCAACAACCTAATTAAATATAACGTATGTTCTATATTGTTGTAATAACTCTTATATATATATATGTATGTTCCTAAAATTATCAATTAATTTATATTTCTTCATTGTTTGCAGATATTTCATAGATCTTCGTATAATAGAGTTTGTAGATCCAAATGATCCATTGGGGTATTTGAAAAGAAGGGGTTGGGCGAATATACCTGATGCTCCACTTAACCCATATGATAGAATACATGTTCTATTTGATGCTACTGGTAATCCAATAGGGGAAAATGGTCAACAATTGAAATCCTTTATTGGTCGACTTGCGAAGTCCAGTATACCAATCAATATAAATGATTCGTCTCAAGTTAACAATGTAGAAAAGTTCAAAATATGGATAACCATTTGTGTAAGTCTCTTATATTTTATAATCAATATATATATATATTTATATATTTTTTGTATTATATCTAATCTTTTGTACTGTGTTTTTACAAAATCGTTACAAAGTCGATGACAGTTGGAAACTTAAGTGTTATAAGATTGCAAATAAGGCGTGGAAGGAATACAAGATTTCCAGATTGGCAAGAAATTATGTGTTTCCATATTTGGAACCACTTGATGAGGTAGAGCTCTACAAAATCCATGAAGGACACTCCTGGATTACACCTCAAGTTTGGAAAGACTTTGTGGATTATTGATGTTCAGATGAATTTCAAATTATTAGGGAAGAACATCAGAATATACAAATGCATAACATTCTTCATAATCGTACTGGGAGGTCTTCAAATCCTGAAGTTAGATATAGAATGGTATTATTAATTTTTCTTAATTTATGACCGAAATCATCATAAATATCAAAATTCCAATTAATGATGTGGTAATATCTTTTACCCATATACATAAAAGTTTTTAACATATTTGAGTTATTTTTTGTAAATAAATGAAATTACATTCTTATTTTGATTTTAAATACATGTAGTTCTTTGGTTGGAACAAGATGGGCTACGACTAGCAAATTTTTGATGATTTACGAGAGGAATGGGCAGAACACATGGTTCAAATTATATCATCACAAGAAGAATTAGGAGAAGATTCTAATGATTTTGAATAGTATATGACAACATAACAGTAATTTTTTTAATGATTTAATTTCTATATTCCTGTGTCTGAAGTCTCTTGTTTGATGGATGATTATATGCTTATGTATTTAGGGGAATACATTGTTTTATGGACCTATTTTTGGCCCAAACTACATCTCATCTCTCTTGCCTACTTTCCTTATGACAACAATTAGCACTTTATTAATCATTTTTCTATAAATATGAAGTTATCTGGAATCTTTTCTTGTATTTTTAATGTTATAATGAGCTCTAAATATGAAATCAGGTGTAACTCCGATTTGTTTCTTGGTTTGTATGAGTTTAATTTGGTGCCCATTAATGTGTTGCATACGTTTAAGGGCACCAAAACTCACACAAGCCAAGTAAGAAATAGGAGTTACACTTGTTTTCATATTTTAAGCTCATTATAGCATTAAAAATACTAGCAGAGATTTCAGATAACTTCATATTTATAAACAAATGATTAATAAAGTGCTGATATGAGTTCGACGAAGGGTTATATCATTCGAATGTCGCTATGGTAATCTCTTTTTGATGGTAATATTTATAATGATTTAATTTCTCAATTCGTATATCTCTGAAGTTTAGACTGCTTGTTTGATGGATGTTTATGTGCTTATGTATGTAGGGGAATATGAATTGTTATATGGATCAACTGTTTTTGTCTACTTTTCTTGTCATAATGCTGGTGATTCTAAGTAAACCAAGATTCTAAGTCAACCAAGCTTGCTCGTACAATCCAATTACACTTTGACGACATTATTTTATTTGTAATTTAAGTTAACTATATGTATTGTATATACACTATTTGTTTTTGTAATTTAAGTTAACTATATGTATTGTATATACATTATTTGTTTTTTGTAATTTAAGTTAACTATATGTATTGTATATACATTATTTGTTTTTGTAATAAATTTAAATATCAAGTAATTAATTATATTTAAATTTTTAATTATTTGTATTCTTATTTATATTTTAGTTTTTTTATGCTATATATATTGAATATTGAATACGAAAAATGAGAATAAAAAAAAATTCATAAAATCTACATGTAAAGTCAGTTCACGCGATGAATTGACTTTACATTTTAAGTCACTCAATGTTGGACCGACTTTAATGCCCATTTTTGTAGTAGTGTTCTAAGCCAACCAAGCTTGCTCTCCTTGAAATAAAGTGGGAATATCACAAAATCCATGACACTTTGATGACATCATTTTATTTGTAATTTAAGTTAAATATATATATGTATTGTATATAAATTATTATTTTTGTAATAAATTTAATTATCAATTCTTAAAAAAAAAAAGATTCAGTTCATCATTAATAATTTTCAGATAGTATTTCAATATGTATATCGTATATATATGGCATTCTTCATCCTTTCAGAAGTTTCGATGGAATTATTCCTTTATTAATGAAATGCAGCCAACTACATTTGTTAGAATAGCTTACATTGAGTCTCTACACCTATCCTTTGTATTTCTTTATAACCCTTGTTTGTTTTCAGAATCAAAAAACTCGATTGGGCTCAGGATTGCCCATTTTTAATTCCAGGGTTTCCTTGGATTTGAAAGTTCTCACTTGGTAGGTTTACATACCAAGGCTTAATCCAATTAAGTCTGTAGCATCTACCAATGTTTCCATATCCCCGTTTTTTCTCTTTATGTGATTAGTGTTACGTTACAATGACGTTTTTCTTTTTCTTTCTTTCCTTCTGCGCGTGCCAACGCCCGTTTCGTCCCCATTTTTCACGTGTAGCCACCCCATGACGTCATGATGATGTCATCAATGACATCATCAATTCCATTCCGCGTTTTTACATTTTTTTAACATTTTTTCACTCACTTTTTCTCTCCATCCTCACCTATAAATACCCCCCCTTCCCTTCACTTCTAAACACACTTCTCTCTTCTTTCTTTCTCTTTTCTTAGATTTTTAGTTTTTTTTAGTTTTTAGTTAATTTCTCTTAGTTTTAGAGTTCTTCCCTTTTTGGGAAGAACTAGTTATGTTTTTGTAATTTTTTAGCTTTTTGATTCAATAAATGGGAGTGCAAATTCCGCTTGGAGGTTTTCCAGCAACAGGAATAGCGTCGAAGTTCTGTAAGGGTTTTATTTTCTTTACAGTTATTTTTTATGCTTTATTCTTACATGTTATATTTAATTTGTCTGTGATTAAATTTAACTGTGCTGGCTGTTTATAAACATGATGTAATAATAACGTTGTTATGCTTGCGAAATATTAAATAGGTGAAAATCTCTAAAATGAATTGATTTTGTTTTTATTCAAGATTTTATATTAAGAATGTTAGAGAGAAATATATTATTTTTCATTACAAACTTAAACCTGAAAATTAGATTTTAAGGTTTAGTTATCCGGTCTGATTTAGAGTAGTGCTCTTTTATTTGTTGGTACAATCGCCCGGTAGTTAGAGTGAAGCTCTATTTCAAAAGTTTTTATAAGAATTATTATCTGAAAATGTATTGACAACATGTTTTCAGTAGTGGTTTTAAAACTTGAAAGTTAGTACTCGGATAACTAAATTCTTAGGTTTAATTTGGACACCTTGAATAAAGTTTAAACTGTCTAACCCCACCAAAGGTGGCATTTAAATGGTTCATTTTCAATCTCTTAGAAAAAGGAATTAATTTAATTAAGCATATTAGTTATCAACCCCACCCATAGGTGTTAATTGATTTGTTTAGTTAACAAAGAATATCTAACCCCACCAAAGGTGGTATTCATACAAAAAAGGGAGAATCAATAAATATCAATTCATATCTTTAATAACCTAAATAATATGAGCAAGCATAATTAACTTAGTTATTATATCCATAAATACTCCACCATTATAAAAGATAAAATTTGCATAAATGTTTATTGAATCCATGTTTATTTTTATGTAAGTAGATTAAAAACACAAAACCCAAAATATCGTGACAGGATGTTTAGGATTTAATTTCGTTTTTAAAAGTTTGAATAATAAATTAAAAACCACATACATTCCTTCCTTATATCGACCTTGGGAGTATACTTATCATTTTCTTCGAAATGATTCGTGCACTTGCGAGAGTTTTATAAATATTAAAACCAAAGTATTGGCAAGAATCGGCGATGTCGGTTTTCGCTCATCAGAAGGCCAAGAGCCAACTATCGAGACTTGGGACTATCCTGATATATACTTCATGAAATGGTTCATGCATGCTTGTTGCATGGAGCAACAAGATCCAGTTGGTACGAATTATGATATCCTTTCATTTTTCTATTCGCTTTTATGATCTATGATCATAGAGGGGGTTCTTTACCATTATGTATAAATGGGCTATTCTATTTACACAGATATGGCATATGGGCACATTCAATCGTTGTTTTCCCATTAGCGTCTGGTTCTTCTCTTCATCACAGGGTAGAGTAGTCTGGTAGCTCACAAGGCTTATAACCTTGAAGTCACGGGTTCAAATCTCATCTCCGTAACATTTTTTTGATAAAAAAATATTGAGGTTTGATTCTGCTAACTAATAATTAGTTGATTACTTATAATTTTCTTTTGGGGTGGTAGGAAAAGATGGAAAAGATAGAACCACTCTACTATCGTGATCAACTATAATCCATTCCATTAAAGCTACTAACCCATAACCCATTATCTCAGATGGATAGCAGGAATCGAACCTACATCTTCTCCTTGGCAAGGAGAAATTTTACCATTCAACTATATCTGCATTTTTTGTTCAAGAAATGTATGGATTATAATGGGGAAGAGCTAGGCCTAAGACTCTCTTTCATTTATATATATTATATACTATTATAGTATACTCTATTTTCATATTATATTCATATTAATATATTATTTGTTTATTTTATATCTAATTGAAAATAATAAGTTAGAAAAATTTATACATATTTATTATACATATAAAAAATTGAATTTAGTATTTTATACTATCCATTATACATAGTTACATTATATAATTATTCTAGTTATAGAATAAAATTATATATAGAATAGATAGAATTCTAATTCATATTGAAAACAAATTCAACTTAATAAAAAATACAGAAATACAATAAGAATAAAAAAAGGGCCCCTCTAGTTTTTAGAAGAAATTTTCTTTATTTGCATTTTGGGACTTCTATTGAATTTTAATATGCCTCCCAAACTCAAAGAATTCAGGGAGGGGCCTTTTTTTTTATCTAGAGCCAATAGGTTCAAGAGATGAGGGAATTACAGATGCCAACGAGAAAGAAAAGTTTAATCCACAATGATGTACCCAAAAATATAACATTTTTGTTACCTGGCCAACCATGAGGAGAAGAAAATACGACGGGTACACTAATCAATAAGATTGATGAAGTAGCAATTAATGAAAAAATAACCAATTGGAAAACAATAGTCATGTTTCTAATCCTCTGATCTACCAATAAAATAATTTATACCATTTTATCTCTTTATCAGCCAAAAAATTGTAAATATGCATCATGGAAGGATTTTATCCTAAATCCATCATTGATTCTATCTACTTTATTACTATTTTTTCACCTTATTCAGGAAAGGTTTTTTTACTTTGAAAACTTTACAAAACGATATGGTGGATCACACACATCTCTCTATATAAAGATAGATAGACCATACCTATAGATTCATACCTGATATCTTTCTACAAATAGAAATGGTATCAACTATTAGGCCATGTTTTATTCAGTATAAAAGAAGAAGATAGAAATTCTCTTTCGGAGAGATTGTTGAGTGGTTAATAGCCTCGTTCTTAAAAACTGGTATTGTTCGAAACAAAGAACTATCGAGGGTTCAAATCTCTCTCTCTCCTTATTCTTTTTCATGGTGAATATACTTGTTGCCCTTATTTATTTTATTTCTTTGGATTTTCAATATGATAAAGGGAAATGGCAAGGCTCAGTGGGATAGTCGAGCTAAAAAAAATAGAAAATTAGAATTATTAATATAATTAATATAAACATATAAATGAGTTGAAAAGAAAGGAAAGGGGAATACCTTTTAAATAGGGCCTGACCTATCCAATATGGATATGGAATTAATTTCGATTGATTTATACTTTAAGCATTGGATCCATCGTCTCGGTTATCAATTAAGAGGAGTAATTGAAAGAACAAGTTTAAAATCAATATCAATTCCTTTTTCAAATTTTGCGACAGGTGCACGAGCCCTTCCAACAAACCATAAATGGCCTACAAATAAGACAAATCCTAGAACAAAATAAGATGTAGCTAACCAACTTCTAGGAGAGACATAATTGATTGCATTGATCGCAGTAGCTATGCCACCAATGGAATTTAAAGAACCTATTGTAGCATGAGTCATATATTCTATAGAACGTCATTCTTACCAATGTTTTATGTCTCTTTTTATAATACTCAAATCTAAACCATTAGGACCCCTTAGAGGTTCTAACCATGGAGCGCGTAGATCCCAAAAATGCATAGTTTCTCCCCCAAAAATAACTTTGCCAGTTGGGGAATGAATTAAATATTTACCTAAATCAGTAGGTCCTTGAGTGGATCCCACGTTTGTAATCCATCCTTCTCCTCCCAAGGGCTATAATCATAGTGATCCTCCTATTCAACTACTTCAAACATTTTTCAAGCACCCCATAGTATTTCAGAACGTTCGAGGTCTCTATCATTTATGTATTGATTTATTCTAAATACACTGGCCATTCTTTCAAATGGGTTTGGAACAAAAAAAATTATTTATTGATCTATAACTCGACCTATTTAAATACGTTAATTCCATTCGATTATTTTTTTCCTATTCTTAATAAAAATCTCAACCATAAATTGTCTTATGTCTCACGAATCAGATAAATGCATTTTTTAAAAGAACAATTCAAGAAATAAGTGATCCCTTTTTCTTTTTTCGCTAATGATAGACCCCATACATATATTCTTGTCAATCCATCAACTAATTGTATTCTTATTCTCAAATCCCTTGGGGAAATTTCCTTAAAAAATGAATTTCCTATTCTATTATGTAATATCATATAGAATTTTATATATAATTGGAGACTCTAAATGAAAGTATTTTTCTCTCATTTTGTTTCCATCACATTGTTGGAAGAAAAATCAATATCCTATGTATATATAGGGATAGAAATAATTAATACATAAAACCATATCTATATAAGATATATAGAATAAGATATAAATTGATCTTGTCTTGTTTGGTGGAATTCAATAAAGATATTTCAAATGTCTCTTAAAGGAAGGGAATAGATTTTTATTTATATAGCACATCTAGAAATAAAAATATTATTCAGGAATATTGAATACTATAAAATAGGAATTGGAAATATTGTGATATTCAAGAAGACAATTTATCATTATTCATTTTGATGATATTATTTATAATAATAGACAAATGTTCAACTTTATAAATAATTGCACTATAATTTGAATTAAAAAATGCAAATTCTCAAATTCTTTTGAATTAGATTGTTTTTGAACTTTATTAATACAAATATCAACAATATCTCTTGTTTTTCTTCAAATATTAATCTTACCATTGTGGTTTTATGAAAAAACAAAAGCTCCTTATCTGATTTGAATTGATGACTTATGCCTTACCATAGCGTTACTCTACCAATGAGTTAAAATGGCTTGTTTGTTTCATTTTCCAAATGAATCACTATGTGTGTAAGATGTCTTTTTTACATATATTCTATATATAGAATAATAAAATTCTAAGTATATACACTAAACTCATAGTCATTAGTGTCTTTATTAAGAACGAGAAATCGGATTTATCGAGTGAGTATATAGGATATACCTATAGCATAAGTATAGCTAAAATAAAATGATTTTTGAATATGGGATTTGATCAATATCAAATAAATGAATTCTTTTTAAACCTACGACAATTTCTATTATAACATAACAAAATTGATTTGATTCATATATGTACCTATAAATTCAATATAGATATGAAATATCATCAAATCATTAAGAAAGAGATTCCCATTGTCCCTTGAACACAATTCTTGGATTAAAAAGCTTCAATAAAAGAACTTATTGATCCCTAATACCCATTCCCATATATCAAAATTAACATTTTATTTATTTATTTATTGAATATTAATTCATTTTAACATTCTTAACAATTAGAATTTTTGAAATTCTCCAATTTAATATTTTCATTTTTAAAAGAAATTAATAATTTAGGGAATTCTAGAATGGTGATTAGAATAAGAGCTTCATGAATATCAATGATAGATCTAAATTATATAGAATCATGAAAGGCAAAAAAATCTTTTTTATTGAGTTATACCTTTTCATTATATTCACAATTTCAAAAAAATATCCATACTATGAACATAGTATGATGGTTGTCAGGCAGGTATGCCCCCATCGTCTAGCGGTGCAGGACATCTCTCTTTCAAGGAGGTAGTGGAGATTCAACTTCCCTTTGGGATAGGGTGCTACAAAAGGAAGTTAATCAAGGATTATCAATAAGAATGAAATTGATTATTCCTAGGTTGATGCTTAAGTAGTTAATATCAAAAAATTGTAAATTCGTTGGCAATATGTCTATACTGGTTCAAATCCTGATCTTAGCAATTATATAGATTCATATCAAGATCTGTAAGTATAAAGGTCTAAGGAAAAGAGTAAAATAAAGAAGAAAAAAAGACAATTTCATTATTCATTAAAAGATTGATTATTCGATTGGTTTTGAAAGAATGAAAATATTATTAGTAACTCATGCAGCTTTTGCTAAAATGCATATCTATATGGATATATAGTTCACTTCTCTATTACAACATGAGAATTCAAATTTGAAATCAAAAGTCTTTGAATAAAATAAGAAGAATATAGAATATTTCAATTTTATTTCTGAGGGATTGTTGTTCAATTAGTCAGAGCACTGCTCTATCAAGGCGGAAGCTATGGGTTCGAGCCTCATCAGTCGTGAAAGATCCAATAAAAAAATACATCAATTCATCTCTCCATTTTTTGTGAAGGGTGGTACAAATATCAAAATTTCATTTTCAACGGAAATCCCCTTTCTTTTTTTAATTTGGAATTTGGATTATTTCTTTGTCGTTGTTTAGAATCAATGGTAAATGGAAAGGCGTTGAGTTGATACTTCAGATGATTGTACAAAGAAGGCAGTAGGTTGTATAAAATAATAAGAAATAGAAATAGAAATAAAAGTCATTTTTAATTGGATCTAGAATCCACTATTGAATTAGGTCTTCCTATGTTATATTATTTAATTTTTGATGATGAATCGATTTGATAGCTTAGATATTGTTATTCATGATATTGATCTAGTACCATTACATTGAAGTAAATATTCTCGCATTTATTGCTACTGCACTGTTCATTCTAGTCCCTGTTTCTTTTTACTTATAATATACGAAAAAATAATAAGTCAAAGTCAAAGTGATGAATTTGGATTAAACTTGATCCTTTACTTCTTATCAATGATTGAAGGAAAAAAAAGGAAATGGGTTCCAATTTCATGTCTTAAATGAAATGAATGAACCAAAATTAGCAATATTTTTTTAGAGCAGTATTCTATAAGAGATGATTATATGGTAGAAAGAAAAAGATTTTTCTTTCTACTATACTAGACCATACTATCTAGTATGGTTATTGTACTTATAAGGTTTACTATATGAAGATATAGGTTAATTGTTATAGACCAATCTACATTATTATCATTATATATATATTGATATATATTACATATATAATGTGCATAGTATCCCAATTTTCTTTCTTTACTTCATTCATTTCTATTTAATTTTGTTTAATTTGTCTTGATTAAAATCAATCAAAAATAATTGAAAAATAACTCTTACGGTTCTAATTCCTAAATTGATTCTTTTTTTAATATGAATCCCAATATCCATTGCAAGAAAGAATCAATGAAAAAAAAGAAAAAAAAAAGCTATGCTAAAAAAAATCAAATAATCTTTTTATTAGCATCTTTCTCTTTGAACAATCAAAATAAAAAAGAAATAACTTTTAGAAGAGTATATTCATTGAAATATAAAATTTCATAATTTTGAATTTATGACGAATGTAGTTGGAAGAAGTTTTCTACCTTTCGTATTCCTTTTACTTTCGAAATACAACCATGCGAATAATTGAAATATTTGTTTGATTAAAAGAGTTTATATATTATTCATACAATACATTACTCCACTTGAATACAATTAAATTTTGAAATGAAGATTTTTTCAATATCCATTTTCAAATTGAAAAATAGTAAAACTAAAAAAAGGCTATGCAAAACGGTCTATAAAAAATTTGATACAGTTTTATTCCTAAACTGAATTAGTAGTACTTCTAGAGCCCATTTTTTCCATACACTACAGAGTGAAAACAAAAATGTAAAGACTACCATTAAAGCAAACCAAGCAAGACATACTATATCCATGTGAATTATGTCCTCTATCTCTATCAATATGAAGAAATTATTCAATTCTTGTTCAATAATAATAGTATAATAACTAGCGCATAGTCAAAAAATAATTCTTACTCATCATCGTTGATGAAAGAATCCAATTCAAATAGGTTCTTATAAACACACGCAAAATTCCTTGTATTTTGTATTGAAAAATCACATTTTGTTTTTCACTAACAAAAATGAAGGAAAAATGAGTACAAATTTGAGCCATTAATTATTTACTGTGACTTCATGAACGATTCTTAAATTTGAATCTAAAATTGTATTTCCCTAATGATATAATAAAATCAAAATTAATACATAACTAATCGATCTTGATTTTTTTCAATAAAGAAAGCCTTCTCAATTTCAATTATAACAACATTTATGGGTATATGTAAACCCCATAACATAAACATAAACTGTTACACATATATTAGATAATTATATATCTTATCTATATATGATGCCTATAAGTAAAGCTAATATCCATGTTTCAATTTTTAAAATTTTTCATTCCATTCAATGAAATAGATTGAGTATAGAAAATAAAAATTTTGATAGAGCTTATCAGGTACTTGTTCCGAATAAAACTATAATATAAAAAAGTGAGGTCTATAGTTTATATCCTATAGTCTGTATATAGTTATAATATAATATATATAAGATATCTAGTTATATTTGTGCATGTTTAATATACCTTTTTGACACATTTCAATCATATTCTATGAATTGCATTAAATAAATAAGTGAAACTATCTCCATTCTTTGCAAATTACTTTTTAAAGAATGGAATTCATGAAAAGGTTAAATACTCAAAAAATAAATTCTATATTTTTTGGATTATTACATCTTTATCTAATTATCTTATTGAGCATATAAAATTCGGAATCCATTTCCATTTATGACATCAAATTGGAATAGGAATATCATAAGAATGGTAGAAATTGAATTTTGATATTCTATACGAAACTCCATAAGTTAAGTGGAATTTATCAATTTATTTGCATTTGTATCTATTCCAAATCAAATTGCAATTTAAATATAAAAATTCCCTTTATTCCTCTATATTTCATACATTCCATATATTATATAGAGTGGGTAAAATTTCATGTGATTCAGTAAATAGAATAGAAATTCCATCATTGCCATATCAATCCATATTATTTGATGACAAATGAGCAAATAATGGAATGGGATTTTATTTCTATAAATAGGATATCAAAAAATTCTTAGAGGTGGGAATGAAAAAATGTCTACAATAGCTGGATTGAATCAAATACAATTTAAAGGTTTTTGTAGGTTCATTGATAGGGCTTAACAGAAGAATTTTATAAGTTTCCAAAAATTGAAGATATGGATCAAGAAATTGAATTTCAAATTTTTTTTGGAAACATATCAATTGGTAGAACCATTGATATAAGAAAGAGATTATGTATATGAATCACTCATATATTCTTCTCAATTATATGTATCCTCGGGATTAATTTGGAAAACAAGTAAAGATATGCAAGAACAAACAATTTTTATTGGAAACATTCCTCTAATGAATTCCTTGGGAACTTCTATAGAAAATGGAATATACAGAATTGTAATCAATAAAATATTACAAAGTCCTAGTATCTATTACACCTCAGAATTAGACCACAACATAATTTCTGTCTTTACGAGCACCATAATATCAGATTGGGGAGGAAGATTAGAATTAGAGATTGATAAAAAAGCAAGGATATGGGCTTGCATGAGTAGGAAATGGAAAATATCTATTCTAGTTCTAGAATTGGATATTGGTTCAAATTTAAGAGAAATTCTAGAGAAATATTTTTACATAAAATTTTCTTGTCTTTCCTAAATGATAAGGAGAGAAAAAATAAGTCAAAAGAAAATTCCATTTTGTAGTTTTACCAAATATTTGCTTCTGTAGACGATGATATGATATTTTTCTGAATCCTTATGTAAGTAATTACAAAAGAAATTCTTTCAAAAAAGTGTGAATTAGGAAGGATTGGTCGACAAAATATCCATTGTACAATGAACCTTGATATACCTCAGAACAATAAATTTTTGTTACTGTGAGATATTATGGCAGTAGAGAATCATTTTATTGGAATGAAATTTGGAATGGGTACACTTGACGATATGAATCATTTGATAAATAAAGATTCATTCTATAGCAGATCTATTACAAGATCAATTTCGATTGGCCTTGGTTTGTTTAGAAAATATCAATTCCGATTGGCCTTGGCCTTGAATATTTTTCGAATTACACCTGTTATCTCAAGTTATGGATCAAACTAATCCATTGACACAAAAATTTCATTGGATAATTTGAGTTATCTAGGCTCGGGAGGGTTGACTAGGAAAACTACTAGTTTTCGGAGGAATCAATGTTGGACTTGGATCCTTAGAAATTCATGTAGGGATTAGTCATTGGGGATTTCTAGAAAGCCCATTTTATGAAACCTCTAAGAACTAAAAAATTATGGATACTTTATTTATCACTATATAGAGATGAATACTGTGTGGTACTGGTAGGAAATTTGTTGGCACTTAATCAAGGTATTCAGGGAGAATAGATTGTTCTAACTTGATACCATCAAGAATTCCTAAATATTTAATGGGAACAAATCCATCTTCGAAGTATTTTTCCTTCCCAATATTTTTCTATTGAAGCTTCCTTCATCCCTTTTATTGAGCATAATGATTCGAATTTAGATTTAATAAGTTCTAATATGCAACGTCAAGTAGTTCCTCTTTCTCATTTCAAAATGTTCATTATTGGAACTGGATTGGAACACAAAGTGGCTCTTGATTCCAAGGTTCCCGCTATAGCAGAACATGAGGGAAATATTATTCATACCAATACTTACTAGATCATTTTATCACGCAATAGCTATACTCTAAGCACTCCATTAGTTATATTTTAGCGTTCCAACAAAAATACTTGTATGCATCAAAAACCTCGTTATGCGAGGTAAATGTATTAAAAAAGGAAAAATTTTGGTGGATGGTAGTGTAACAGTTGGCAACAAACTTGCTTTGGGAAAAAGGTATTAGTATCTTATATTCCATGTGAAGGTTACAATTTTGAGGGTGTGATACTCATTAATGAGCATCTGGTATATGACAATTTTATACTTCTTTTCATATAAAAAAATATGAAATTCAAACACATTTAACAAACCACGGTCTCGAAAGAATCGCTAATGAAATAGCATATCTAGAAGCCCATTTACTCTGATATTTAGACAAAAATGGAATTGTGATGATGGGATCGTGGGTGGAGAAAGAAAATATTTTAGTAGGTAAATTAGCGCATCAGTTATTGAAAGAATCATTGTTTTCTCTAGAAGATAGATTATTATGAGCCATACTTGGTATTCAAGTATCCACTTCAAAAGAAACTTGTCTAAAAATACCTATAGGTGGTAGAGGCTGAGTTATTGATGTGAGATGGATCCATAAAAAAGAGGGATCTATTTATAATCCAGAAATGATTCGTGTATATGTTTCACAAAAATAAGAAAGAAAAGCGTGAATTAAAATACCTTGAAGACATGGAAATAAGGGTATCATTTCCAAAATTTTATTGAGACAAGACATGGAATGTATGAATGATTTTTGAATGCTCGTTGGGGTTAGTGGGGGATCTACAAGATAGACATTATTGACTAGCACCCTTTGATGAGAGATATGAGCAAGAGGCTTTGAGAAAAATAGTCTTTTCTGAATTATATGAAACTAGTAGGAAACAACGAATCCATGTGCATTTGAACCCAAATATCCCTAAAAAAGAAGAATATTTGATGGAAGAACCGGGGTCTTTTTGAAAAACCTGTTATAATAGGAAAGCCTTATATCTTGAAATTAATTCATCAAGTTTGTGATAAAATACATGGATGTTCGAGTGGGTATTATACACTTGTTACATAACAACCTTTTCGAGGAAGGGCCAAGCAAGGGGTAACAAGTGGGAGAAATGGAAGTTTGGGCTCTAGTGGGATTTGGTGTTCCCATATTTTGCAAGAGATTTTTACTTATAAATCTAATCACATTAAAGCTCACCAAGAGGTACGTACTATGATCATTAGAGGAATAATACCTAAACTAGAGGATGCTTCAGAATCTTTTCGATTACTCAATTGAGAATTACGTTCTTTGGTTATGGAATTGAATCATTTCCTTTTGTCTAAGAAGAAATTCTAGATTCATAGGAAGGATGCTTAATCGGAATGAATTTGAATTTTTCTTCTATGATCGATCGGTATAAACATCAAGAACTTTGAATTGGATCAGTTTCTCCTCAATAAATAATTGTTTGGGAAAAAAAATCCTACCTAATAGAGAGATAATTGCTGAGGTGACAAAACCCTACATCTTTCATTATAAAACCAAAAAACCAGAAAAAGATGGATTATTTTTTGAAAGAATTTTCGAACCTATAAAGAGTGGGATTTTTTCTTGTAGAAATTATCTAGTAATCAAAGATGAAAAAGAAGAACAAAATTTTATGAAGAGGTCAAATTTGTAGATTCTCATTTATGAAGATATCAAATGGGATACATCAAACTAGCACACCCAGTAACCCATGTATGGTATTTGAAATGTCTTCCTTATTATATCGCTAATCTTTTAGATAAGCCTCATAAAGAATTAGAGGGCCTTGTATAGTGCAATGTGTGATTTGATCAAAATTATAATTTTACAAATTCAGAATGAAAAAATGCCATCCCATTCAATCAAATTGGGATGCCCCGTATTTAACATGTCTCATGGTAGGAGTAACATGAAACTTAGAATTATAGGTGTGGTCAATACTCCCAAGTAAAAAAAGTAAATTAGTCTATGGTCGATTCAATAACATAATTCCCTTGTGAAAAAAACTTGACTTATTTTTTACATTTGTGGAATTAACCATTCCTCTTCTTTTTGAACATTTGGAAAGAAATTATGTCCAAATATATATGCCATGGTTGCATCTCATATAGGCTTTAAGGATATCGTGACATAACCATCAAAGTGAACTAGAGACCTAAAAGATTGAATGGAATGATACATAGACAAATACATTCCTTCTGAGCTCTAAGGCTTTTCCTTTTAAGGAGATTCATTTTTTGATGAAAAGTAGACTACTCAAGAATTTCATAATTCATTTATTTTATTTCGTAATTGATATAAAGAATATAATTAAGAAAATTGAATAATAAAAATAAGAATGAATCAATAAAATGTTTCTTGATCTTCTTTGGGAACTTAAGTACGGGGTAGTTGGGGGCTTTATAGAATTTGAAAGTGTAACTCCCTTACTTTACCTTTTTAGGGTCTAACTACTTTACTCAGATAAGATGAAACTTTCACATTCGATTTTGAAAAGGGGAGATCTTATAGGATTCTATCCAAATTTTTTTGGCTAGGCCCATAGCTAAAAAACCAACTTTCTTACAATCCTAGAAATATAGCATTTCACTTTTTTTTACTACCCAAGGTTTCGATACATTTCAAAATTGAGAAATTTCTACTGAAACTGGTGCTATCCAAGAATAATTAGCCAATCCAAAATTTTTAATTATTATAGACTCTTCGCTGGTAGAATGGAAATAATTAGGGGAAAAGGGGCCACGGGTAATGAATGGGAAAATCGAAATTTTGGAAGAAGAAAGGAATTTTTGGTTAGACACATGGAATTAGTTAAGAATTTTGTTCAAACAAATATAGAACTTGCATGGATGGTTTTATGTCTATTACCAGTGCTTCCTCCCAAGTTAAGAATGATTATTCAAATATATGGGGGAAACTAATGAGCTTGAATATTATTGAATTCTATAGAAGAGTTATTTATTGGAACAATACTCTTATCGATTTATTAACAACAAGTAGATCTATGTTAGAAGAATTAGTAATGTGTTAAGAGAAATTGGTACAAAAAGCCATGGATACACTCCTTGTTACTGGAATCCACAGACATTCAATGTGGGAAGGTCATAATAAGGTTTATATGTTGCTTTCAGATGTAGTTGAAGGAAAAGAGTGAAGATTTCATGAAACACTACTTAGCAAACAAATTGATTGTTTAGGGCATTCGGTCATTATCGTGGGTCCATCCCTTTCATTACATCAATGTGAATTGCCTTGAAAAATAGTAATGGAGCTTTTCCAGAAATTTGTAATTAATGGTTTAATTAGGCAACATTTTTCATTGAACATAGGGGTTGCTAAAAGTAAAATTTGCAAAAAAGAATTGGTTGTATGGGAAATACTTCAGGAAGTTATGCAAAGGCATCCAAAATTGCTTAATAGAGCTCTCACTCTGCATAGATTAGGAATACATGCCTTCCTACCCATTTTAGTAGAGGGACATGCTAATTTTTTACATCTATTTGTTTGTAAGGGATTCAGTGCACACTTTGAGGGAGATTTAATGGTTGTTCATGTACCTTTATCTTTGGAGGCTCAAGGCTCATATACTTATGTCTTCTCATACAAATATCTTATCTCTAGCTATTGGGGATCCCATTTCTGTACCAACTCAAGATATGCTTATGGGACTCTATGTATTAACAAGTGGTCATCGCCGAGACATTTGTGCAAATAGGTATAAACCATGTAATTATCAAAATGAAAAAATTGACAATAATAACTATAAGTATACAAAAGAACCTTTTTTGTGATTCCTATGATGAAATTGGAGCTTATCAGTAAAAAAAAATCCATGTAGATAGTCCTTTGTGCCTCCAGTGGTGACTAGATCAACGCATTATTACTTCAAGAGAAGCCCTCATCGAAGTTCACTATAAATCTTTGGGTACCTATCATGAGATTTATACACATTATCTAATAGTATGAAGTATAAAAAAATAATTTCTTTGTATATATGTTCAAACCACTGTTGGTCATATTTTACTTAATGGGAAATTGAAGAAGTTACAAGGTTTTTACCATGCCTGTTCGTATGGTACCTAATCATATGGTATCCAAGCTAAGTAATTCCTTAACACCAATGGTAATTTGTACTCTTTAGTTCATCGAGGACCTTAGCTCTTGAATTTATACTCGAATCAAGATCAAGAAAAGGAAGTTTTCCAATCATTGAATAAAATCCACTGTTGAACCCTACTCAGTGCAATATAGTGGTACTTATGCCAAAACGGGCCCATCTGGCCTTTCATAATAAAGTGAGATATGGTACTTCCATTAAATGGCTTATTAGTAGATTAGTATATCACTTCGGAATGGTATATACATCACACATCCTAGATCAAGTAAAGACTTTGGGGTTCCGTCAAGCCATTGTTACATCCATTTCATTAGGAATTTAGGATCTTTTAACAATACCTTCTAAAGGATGGTCGATCCAAGATACTGAACAACAAAGTTTTATTTTTGAAAAACATTACCATTATAGGAATGTACAAGCTGTAGAAAAGTTACAATAATCTATTGAGATATGGTATGCTACAAGTGAATAATTGCAACAATAAATGAATCTTAATTTTAAGATGATAGACCCTTTTAATCCAATCTACATGATGTCCTTTTCGGGAGCTAGATGAAATGCATCTCAAGTACCCTAATTAGTAGGAATGAAAGGATTAATGTCGGATCCACAAGGAAATATGATTGATTTACCTATTCAAAGAAATTTACGTGAAAGATTGTCTTTAACCGAATATATCATTTATTGTTATGAGGTTGGCAAAAGAGTTATGGATACTGCTATACAAACATCGGATGCTGGATATCTTACACGCAAACTTGTTGAAGTAGTTCAACATATTATTGTACATAGAATAGATTGTGGCAACTCCCAAGGGATTTCTATTAGTCATCAAAATGGTATGATGCCAGAAATAATTTGTATCCAAACATTGATTGGCCATGTATTAGTAGACAATATATATATAGGCCCATAATGTATTTCCATTCGATAGCAAGATATTGGGATTGTACTTGTTAATCAATTCATAACCTTTCAAACATAATCAATATCTATCTTAACCCACTTTACTTGTAAGAGTGTGTCTTGGATCTATCGATTATGTTATGGCTAGAGCCCTACTCATGGCGACCTGGTCAAATTAGGAGAAACTATAGGTATTATTATGGGTCAATCTATTCAGGATCTTGGTACTCAACTCACATTAAGAACTTTTCATATTGGTGGAGTATTCACAGGGGGTACGACAGAACATGTACGATGCAATTCTAATGGAAAAATAAAATTCAATGATGGTTTGGTTCATCCTACACGTACACACCATGGAAATTCTGTCTTTCTATGTTATATAGACTTATATGTCACTATTGAGAGTGAATATATTCTAACTAACATAACTATTCCACCCAAGAGTTTTATTTTGGTTCAAAATGATCAATATGTAGAATCAAAACAAGTAATTGACGAGATTTGGTAGGAACATCTACTTTTAGTTTTAAAGAAAAAGTGTGAAAACATATTTATTCTTATGCCGAGGGATAAATGCACTAGAGTGTCGATGTATACCATGCACCCAAATTTATATACAATAATGTACATATCTTACTAAAAACAAGTCATTTATGGATTTTACCAGGATGTTTGTGCAGATCCAGTGTGGACCCTTTTTCACTCCACAAAGATCAAGATCAAACAAACATTCATTTTCTTTCTGCTAAAGGAAAAGGTATTTCTAGCCTTAATCTTAATATAGTAAAGAATACTCAAGGAAAAGAAAAATTCTTTCATTTGGGTCTTTTTGATAAAAAAGAAAGCAGTAGTCTCGATTATTTAGAATTTAATCGAATCATATATACAGGTCATTCTAATATCCTATTTCCTTCTATTCTCCACAATAATTTTGATTTCTTTTTATTGATAAAGAGGTGAAGAAATAAATTCATCATCCCAATCCAATGGATTCAAGAACGAGAGATAGAAATGGAAATAATGCCTTGTTCCAATATTTTGATTGAAATACCAATAAATGGTATTTTTTTGTAGAAATTGTATTCTTGCTTATTTTGATGATCCTCAATATAGAAGGAAGAGTTCAGGAATTTCTAAATAGGACTATTGGATTGCATTCAATTCTCAAAAAATAGGATTTGATTGAGAATCAAGGGTTCAAAGAATTTATGCCAAAAGACCAAATGAAAATGGATGGATTTTTTTTATTCTCAAGGAAATGCATATTTTACCTGAATATGCTTCCGTAATGGTATAGAACAATAGTATCATTGGAGTAGATACATAAACCACTTTTAATACAAGAAGTCGAGTGGGCGGATTGGTATGAGTGGATAGAAAAAAGAAGATGAACTTAAAATATTTTCTAGAGATATCCATTTTCTTATAGAGATATATAAGATATGCTGACATAGTGGCATCTTGATACTGCTACAAATGGTTAAAAAAACATTTAAGGAATTACAAAAATTGAAAAATTGGATCTATGTCCAATGGATCACACCTACCAAGAAAATATATCTTGTTTTGGTTCAACCTGTAATCATATATGAAATAGCGGATGGTATAAATTTAGAAATACTTTTTCCCGAGGATCCTTTGAGGGAAAAGGACAATCTAGAACTTAGATTTGTAACTTATATCATTTATGGGAATGGTGAACCAAATGCTGAATACTCAAACTTTCATATCTGAAGTGAATTTTCAAGAAACTGCTAGGGTTTTACCAAAAGCTACTCTACGTGGCTATATTGATAAGTTGAAAGGTTCTAAAGAGAAAATTGTTCTAGGAGGGATGGTACTTGTTGGTACCAGATTCAAAGGATTAGTGCACCATTCAAGGCAACATAATTACATTCATTTCGAAACCCAAAAGAATAATTTCGCTAAGTGGGAAATGAGAGATATTTTGTTCCACCACAAAGAATTATTTCATTTTTACATTTTTACATTTCACTAAATTTACACAATACATCAGAACAATCATTTCTAAGATTTCATAATTCCAAAGAAAAATTCATCTTTTTGTGTTTGTTACGGTCATTTTATTTGGTAATAGGTTGTAATAGTTGTAATGATAATAACGAATGAAAAGAAATGAACAATTTGGTTCATGTTTTAACGGCCAATCTTTGGTGGAAGGTTCCATAGGAATAATTATTTATTTCTAGTATCAAGGTACCTCATCTCTTTTTTTCCAAAGAAGAAAAGAAAGAAATGTGGGGATAAATGAAAAGAAGATATTGGAACATCCATTTGGAAGAGATGATGGAGGCGGGAGTTCATTTTGGTCATGGGACTAGGAAATGGAATCCTAGAATGGAACCTTATATCTCTGCAAAGTCTAAAGACATTCATAGTATAAATCTTACAAGAACTGCTTGGTTTTTGTCAAAAGCTTATGATTTAATTTTTGATGCAGCAAGTAGGGGGAAAACAATTCTTAATTGTTTGTACAAAAAATAAAGCAGTTGATTTAGTAACACAGCCTGCAATAAAGGCTTGGTGTCATTATGTTAATAAAAAATGTCCTGGTGGTATGTTAATGAATTGGAATACTATAGAAATAAGACTTCAAAAGTTATGGGACTTGAGAATGAAAGAAAAGATGGGGAGACTCAACTGTCTTCCAAAAAGGGATGTCACTGTGTTGAAGAGACAATTATCTCATTCGCAAACATATCTTGTTAGGATTAAATATATAATGGGGATACCCGATATTGTAATAATTTTTTTTATCACAAATAAGAATATAAAGCTCTTCGAGAATGTATCCATTTGGGAATTCAAATTATTTGTTTAATCGATACAAATTGTGACCCAGATCTAGAGGATGTTTCAATTCCAATGAATGATGACATTATAGCTTTGATAACTGTATTTTATATAGTTTTTTCATCTATTTTATTAATTATAATTGCTATTTTCTTAATAATTTAAGTTCATTTTAGTATAATAAATTAGTATTTACTGTTTTTTTTATATTTTAAGAAAATTAAATAATTTGTATCGAAAACTTAATTAATTGCAAATTTATGTCTAAAAATATAATTTCAAATAATAGAGTTCTTAATTACAATTTATAAAAGTCAAAAATATAATTTAAATTAAAATCAGGCTTAATTTTAATTATTAAAAGTTTAAAAATTTAATTTAAATTAGAAAATGACTTAACTGTAATTAAAGAAAGTTGAAAATGTAATTTGAAATAAATTTGTGGGTCAAAATGCAATTAATTAAAGTTTATTTTTCTGCGCAGGTGAGAAGAAACCACGCGCCACACATCATGGGCGAAACGTGGACCGTCCGATCAGCAAAGAAACGGCTACGATGCACGCGTCCTTTTCACACCCGACCAAATCGCGTGGGTGCAGATCTTATTTTTCACTCGGCTCGGCCCCGAGTGGGGCCCACCTGCCGCACAGGCCGGCGTGCAGGTGGGACCCACGTGTCTGACGCGTCCAGCCGTTGTCCCCCACGTTACGCGCGCCTCTGATCCCGTGCGCTGATCTCTGCGTGCAACCGGATCTTCAGCTAATAAAATGATGCCACGTGTTCGCACTAATACTTTCGGTGAATCAGAAAATGCCACATGTCACACTCTATTTTTAAGCCAATCATGTTATGACATGTGTCATGTTACGATGAGCGCGAAAGCGCAGGATCACGGCCGCGTGCAGCCGTTGTCTCCCGTGCGACAATCCATCGTGCGACCGTTTCCTGTAGCCAATGAAATGCTGCCACGTGTCCGCATTAAATCCTTGCAGCGAATTAGAGCTGACACGTGGCATGCACTTTGAATTAAAAAAAATTAGAAATGGCTTTACTTGTCTCACGTGTGGATTATAATAATGTTTTCGATATCGAATTTCGATACGCGTCGATTTTAGTTTCGATACAAATTTTTACGTGTTTATAAACAAATGAAATATTTTAGATGTATTATTTTTAGCTATAAATAGGAGATAGGATGATAGAGTTTTGGAGTTTTGGAGTGTTTAGTTTTTGTGGTTATTTTGTTGTTCGGTTTTGGACTACAGAACACGCAGAAACCATTTTTTTGGCTTTTGTTGTGTTCTGCGTGTGCCAAATATTTGTTCTAAGTGATGTTTTAATTTTCCTTCTTTTTCATCTTATTTTTCTGAAACTGTTGTAATTTTTATTTTAAATTTATGAAGTAATTTAATTTTTCTAGGGTTGCATTTGATCTAAATTTATGATGCTTTTATTTTAGTTATTTTTGAACGATTTATAAGACGTTTGAGTTGTTTATTCTATTTTGTGTTTAATGCTTTTTATTATTTACGAATTTTATCAAATGATCCGTGGCACATAAATAAACTTGGAAGAGGCATTTTTGTGTATATTGCTCATAGATAAAATGACATGTATGATGAAGGATAGGAATATACCCTAATTGTATGTGTGGCCATTTGAGAACTTAGAACGTAATGAATCTTGGTGAATTTAATTCTCATAGGAATATAGTGAAATAATTTAACGAGGTGTGTTTGTACGGAGCTCGGAAGAGATGTATGAATAAAATTAGAAGTTTTCAGTTGACAAATTAAATGTACTAAAAAATATAAATCAAAAGAAAATAATATGATTTGAGTTGATGAATTTAGTGAAAAATTGCATTCCTAGATTTCTTTTATTTTGTTATTAAACTATTTTCTTAAATTTGCTACAATCAACGATCGTTTTGAATAAAATCAGAGAGAGATAATTTTAGTACTCAACAAACTGTAGTAACACATCTCCGTGCTAACGATAACTTACTTATCAAATATTATTACTTGTGACCGTGTATGCTTGCACGTTTTATGTTCTGCAAAACAGACAACAAGCTTCAATTCGATTAATTCTTAACAAATTAGTATTTGCAATTTGCGAAAGGCGTTCTAGCTATATACAATTTTTTTGATTAACAATAAGAAGATAAATATATTATTAGGGGAACTCTAAAGAATATATTTATTGAATCATTTACTATTTTGGAATCACATAACGGGGATAAAAAAAACTAAGGATATTTTGGGATTAGATTAGTTGGTATTCAAAATATACAATTCGGGTATACAAGTCAAAAAGGAGAATGTTGAATCAAAATAATTCCTTTTTTTAAGTTATATTTCTTTCAAAGGGTAATATGAATGTTTTATTATGTTCCATCAACACACTAAGAGGGTTATATGATATATCCGATGTGGAAGTATGCTAGTATTTCTATTGGGAAATTGGAAGTTTCCAAGTCAATGGACAAGTACTTATTACTTCTTCGATTGTAATTGCTATCTTATTAAGTTTAGCCATTATAGTTGTTCATAATCCAGAAACCATTCCTTCTATTGGTTAGAATTTCTTTGAATATGACCTTGAATTCATTCAAGATATGAGCAAGATTCAAATTGGAGAAGAATATGGTTCATGGGTTCCATTTATAGGAACTCTATTTTTATTTATTTATTTATATGAATTGGTCAGAGGCTCTTTTACCTTGGAAAATCATACATTTACCTCAAACGGAGTTAGCCACACCAACAAATGATATAAATACTAACGTTGCTTTAGCCTTACTCACATAAATAGCATATTTTTATATGGGCCTTACCAAAATTGGATTGAGCTATTTTATTAAATACATTCAACCAACTCCAATCCTTTTTCTCATTAACTTCTTTGAAGATCTCATAAAACCCCTACCGCTTAGTTTTCCACTTTTTGAAAATATATTGGCTCATGAATTAGTAGTTGTTGATCTTGTTTCTTTAGTACCTTTAGTGATTCCTATAGGCAAATCCATGATAGGCCATCATTGATTAGTTTTTGACTTAGTCTTTTTTTTATATTAGCCAGGCCAATGTATGCACGTCTCAAAGTAATCCACTTAGGCTTAGGGAGAATAGGTATACAAATAAGGATAGATACGGTCTATAGTAAAAAATTAAATTATGAGATTAAAGAATTGTAAAAAAAGGTGGAAAGAGATCGAAAAGATCTTTTTCCTACAATTTTTGTTTGCTCCATTTAGACCATTTAATACTCTCGTTTTGTTTATTGAAGTCCAAGATTAAATAATAGTTTACTATATTAAATAGTATATTAGTAGGTTTCTTAATTTCTTAAGTAGGAGTCATAATTTGAGTAATAATTTTTATGGTATCTTAGTTTTTTATGATGTGTGATTAAAAAAAATATGGTATAGAGAATGGTTATCATTTGAATTGACTTGGTTCAATCCACCGATGGAATAAAAAAAAATAGGGTTAGGGAAATAGGGGGCGAACTTGGTGTATGGAATCTAATTTCTATAAGACACTTCTTTGGGGATTTTTGTTAAAATGACTCTAGAATTCTATTGTATCTGAGATACAAATAGTTTGTTTATATTATGGGGGAAAGACATGTTTATGTGATATTTGATATTTATTGGGTATATATGAATCAAACATATATCTAATTTTCCCTACTATATGATAATTAATATAAGGATTCCAATGGAAGTCCTTCCGTTTCATCTATAATTTTGAATTCCATATTGAATTAATTTAAATAATGAAAATGAATAAAGAATTGAAAGATTGTTTTGGAATAAAAAAGAACTAGAAGAACAAAAGTCGTAGGGATTCATATATTTTTCTTAGTATAGTAACTAAAAATGAGTAATCAAAGTAGTTTAGATGATTCAAGAATATTATTATTTTAATTCATGGTTCTTAGTTACTTTGACTAGATAAATCTTAGTAATGGAAGAAGTAAGTTATAATTCATTGGTTGATTTCTACGGCTTCAATTATTACTGTTGGATTGGTCATTGGGTTTACATCTATATGACCTAGTGTTGGTCAAGGTATTGTTATGGGCCAAACTGTAGAAGGAATCACGAGACAACCAGAGGTAGAGGGAAAAATACGAGGCACTTTGTTGCTTAGTCTCGCTTTTATGGAATCTTTAAAACTTTATGGACTGGTTGTGGCATTACTGTTGGATTGGTCATTGGGTTTACATCTATATGACCTAGTGTTGGTCAAGGTATTGTTATGGGCCAAACTGTAGAAGGAATCACGAGACAACCAGAGGTAGAGGGAAAAATACGAGGCACTTTGTTGCTTAGTCTCGCTTTTATGGAATCTTTAAAACTTTATGGACTGGTTGTGGCATTAGCACTTTTATCTGTGAATCCTTTTGTTTAACTTTTACAATACATATTATTTGATTTCTTTGGATTTTTTGCTTTTAATTTTTTCAAATTAGATTCAGATTTCAACCCTACAATTTCTTATTCCTTGGGTTACACCTTATGGGAAGGCTGATTTAAAGATGGGAAATTAACACATTCTAACAAGTATTATTCTTATTGGAAATTTCCAATTCAAAAATCCATTTATATCTATAATTACATATATATATATATATTTATTTTGACTTACAACTCAAGTTTCATCTTTGGTTAATCTTTTGAAGGTTTAAAATGTGCCAGCGAGTATAAACCAGGTCCAATATTCAGGAGTGTCATGTGTGTTTTGTGGATGAGCTCATTTGTTTGATAATTGTCCAAATAATCCTGAATCCATATGCTATGTGGGTAATATGAATCGAAACAATAATTTATACTCAAACACATATAACCTAGGATGGAAACAACATCCAAATTTCTCTTGGAGTAATAACAAAAGTCAAGGTGGTAATCAATTCAACCATCAATCATTTCCACCATCTGATTTTCAACAACCACAACAATTACATGCCCAAGAAAAGAAGGCACCTACTAAGGACAATAAAAATGCCTTAATGGGGATGATGAAAGACTTCATCCAATCATTTAATACAAAAATGTCAACTCAAGAGGCTTCAATTCAAAATTTGGATAACCAAATGAGGCAACTTGCTCAAGCTATAAGTTAAAGGCCTCAAGGTACCCTTCCAAGTGACACAATTGTAAACCCACGAAGAGAAGGTAAGGACCAGTGCAACGTCATAGCCTTGAGGAGTGGTAAAACTTTAGAACAAGAACATAAGATAGAAAAGAATAAGGAGAAACATGAAACTAAAAAGGATGAAGCGAAATTAGTGTATAAAGAGAGTAATGAAAAAGAAATAATTCAGCCAAAAAAGAGCAACCTCTACAAACCCACTATTCCTTTTCCTCAAAGGCTATAAAAGAAAAATGCAGATATACAGTTTTCAAATAGAGAAAAATACAGAAAAATTCAAAATGAGATACAATTTTGGTGGAGATGCAAGAGGAAAATAGCACTACAATTCAAGAGATTGTATTTCTTCTAATATTTTCTTTATCAATTTTTATGTTTTTCTTTATGAAAAATATGAGCTTTATGAACACAATTATTTGTAATTAATTTGGAGATCTTATGAACCCAATTTTCACCATGTGATGATTTAATATTTTAACCCAATTATAACTATAATTTAATTATATTTTTTAATCTAATTTTTATGTTATTAATTGTTTGGTCAACATTTTATCTATAAAGTCAATTAAATAGATTTGAGAAAATTATTTAGTTGTTTGTCTTGATTAAATAACATGCATAGTTTCTAAGTAGAAATGTATGATTCTTATGTATATGATCCATAATTGTTGAACTTAATAAGTAGTATACAATTTAATTGGCATGAGAGTCTGATTAAATTAACTACTATATGGTGTGTAGTTTACTTGAGAGATAAATACATGCTTGTTTAGATTAAATTGATCATTTAATTAATTGATAATTATATTGGGGAGATTTTAGCGATTTGTATGTTTAGAAAATTTGGGAATTAAGTATTTCTAGATATTTTCTCATATATCTTCTTATATATCAAATCTGATTTAATTAATTATTGTTATTTACTTTTAGTTATTTTTAAGTTAGCTTCCTTAAAATAAAAATAAAAAACACAAAAAAAAATTGATTTTTATTTTTTCTAGTTATAAAAACTAGTTTATAATAAAATAATCTCCATGAGAATGATCTTTTCTAATTATTATATTACTTGTTGTGATACATATATTTGTGTATTCATTGCACACACTTCGTGTGTGGCGATCAGGCATCATCAAGAATATGTTGGGAACTCATTTTAGTGACTTGGTAGATCGAACGAGTCTTTGAAGAAAAAAATGGATGAAGAAAGTGACGAACATGATGAATTTTCTTAAGCTTTTCTATAACTCAAATCAGTTAGAATACCAAATTTCTTTCCTAAAGACAATGACAGATCTCGAACCTAATTTCTATTTTCACCACGTTCTTGCCATGTTGATCCTACAAGTCACTAACAAACAATGTCAAAAAAAATGAGATCATGGGGTGTCATATCCACTTTGATACTTAAGTCAATATTTGAATGAGTTTACTAAGATAAGTGAAAATAGGTGTTTGAGAATTGCTTATGTGTACCTTTTGAAGGTAAAAATTATCCATTTATATGTTTATTTCAATAATAATTTTGTAAATAATTTATATTTATTAATTAATTTAGATATTGAATAAAAACATATATAAATTGTTTAATAGGTTAATGACCTATTAAAAATGTAAATTTAAGCCATTAATATTTATTCTATATTAAATTCAAAAACATTACCATAAATGGCTCATTTTAAACTCAAACTAAGTTCTGACTATACCATTCTTTTCAATTATGATGTAGAACAAACAAATGCGATAATGTATATAAGTGATTTTTCTATCTAACACTTGACATAAAAATGTTAGCGCTCACAATATATTATACGATATCAAAAACTTTTCTTATATTTTCATGAAAATATAAAAGAAGTCAAAATTTCTTAATATTTTCATAAGTTACATTGTAATTTATTAAATTAATAAAAAATTAAAAATGTCAATATGTATATATCATGAAATATCGATTTTAATTTTTGAAAATAAATCTAGATACACAACTTATTATTTACACTATATAAAATTAATATTCAAATAAATGTAATGAATTTTATTTTTCCCCTAACTATTCACATTTATTGGAATAATAAATATTTAATTATAACTCATTAAATTGTGATACAATTGTAGATAGTTATATGTATTTTTTAATTTTAACCTATTAATTTTTTATTTTTAATATAATTTTATACTTGTATTATATTGTTCACTTTTTTCACAAATTTCAATATAATTTAAGGTAATTTAAAAAAAAATTCTTCATACGAAAACAATATTTAAATATGTAATAATCACAATACCTTAGAACTATATGTATATTATATTTTTTATTTAAATCACAAATATAATATTTAGATGAAAAATAAATTGAATTAATCTATTATTATTTATTTTGATATTTTTTATAAATTTCATACAAAATTTTAAATATTTCGTACAAAATAGTTAGACTAGTGTCCTTCGTACATACATAAACAATAAACTACAAGGACTTATTCAACCGAAAAAGGGACAGCGTAGCATCAATCAAACTCCACAACATGTTAAGACTGTAAATACAATGAATGTCTGCCTACTATGGCAAACAGTTCACACCAATGCAAAGCAGATAGTATTTCCAATCACTCAAAGTCTCAGACTCTTTTAACATATTCGGTTCATCATGATTGTACTCTCACATTATGAGCATGTTTAACAGAGTTATATATGTAATAAAACAACAAATTACAATGTAATTAGTGTTATTCATCAATAATAAAAAATGGGTAGATGAGTAGTAGAAATTCCCAATATTATGAAGTTGATGTCTTTAGTAAATGAGATTCTAAAATATATTTTCCAGTCTTCAATTTGAAAAAAAATGAATCAATTAAGTAAAAATAATATTATTTTAATTATTTTATTATTAAAATATTATTTTTTACTATTAAACAATTAAAATGATATAAAATATGAACTAAACATAAAAAAATTTAATATAAATTTATTTAAGAAAAAAATTAACAATAAATATTCAAACATAAAATTATTTAAATATATATTTTATTATTTTAAAAAAGAAAATATGAAAATAAATATTTATAATAACTAAATATTAAAACAAATATTTTATCAAAATTTTTATATTAATTTTTATTTTACTAATGTTAAAAGATCGAGTTTTAATTTTGTTTTTAATCACCTTGATAAAAAAAATTTAATAGAAAAATTATTAAAATAATACAACCACCCATTTTTTTCAAAATTGAGAGGATAGAAGATACTTTTTTATATCTTAAGGACTATGTTACACCAAGACTTAATAGGAGGAACTTAGGTGACATTTTTCTTTAAAAAATAACAAAATATAAATAAAGGTAACCTCTTGCATTGCATGAGACGACAAATCAAGTATTTATGAAAAGGTCATTGGCTTTAGTGATGAATAGCCAAAACATGGCACCTTACTTCCTGTACTCTATAGATTGTTAATTCAACTACCTGAAAAGTTTGTACATTTTGCACACTGAAGCCTTCTGTAAAAACAATATGATAAACCTCAAAATTACAGTTAAGTATTCCAAATGAAAATTTGCTGAACTTCCCCGCACATGTATTTCATAAACCGATTCCTAATTAGAATGGGCTCCTATAAGCTGGAAATTTGAAAATAACAGTCAATGTAAAACCGTAAAACTTCTTCTATTGCTGGCCTCAAAAACTGAAGGAAGAATCGAAAGCAATAATTCTCAGAGTATCCAGCATCTGCAACCTTTAGATTCTTGAAGTCCCTCAAACCATCGATCCCATAATGGATTAATAGGGCCGTGAGTCCTGCAAACACGACAGCAAATAACACCATCAAATTGAGATGGATTGACTCCGATTTTAGGCCCTGAAATAGCACGTATATATTATACATAATTGTGTTGATCCCAATACATAACAGGTACGTATATACATATCTAATTTATGTACACAAACACTGTACATAAATAAATGTACATTACTTACCATATGTACATATAATATATGTATATGTTATTTATAACTAACATAATATTTTGAAACTAATTCGATTATGTATCACATGTGCGTGCTACTTAAGGTCCAGACTAGTTAAATCACGGTGAAACGTAGCAAAAACTATGTCACAATAAAGATTAGAAGGGAGTTCTTACACTGACAGTAGAGGATCAGGTTTTGTTTCTACATTATTCAGCATCCTGAAATGCAAGAACAAAATTAACTTAAAACTAATTAGTATAATATATAGAGAGGTTTCCATATAAACAATCAAATGCTATATATTTCATGCTCACCCCTTGCATGCAGCTGATGCTTTCTCCAATTTTTCAAGATCTTCAATCTCTTCCTGTACATAAAATGTTCGAAAAATCATCTATTAGCTCAACCAAAAGTAGTTGGCCCATTCAACAGACTAATGTCCTAATAAGAACACTGAAATTTTGACATGACACATCATATAAGCTTAAGTAATTGTTAGAAACTGTCCATGAAGCCAAATTACTTTTTCCATTTCTCAACTATATGGTGAAAAACTAGCTGTAAACAATATACTGAAGCCAAAAAAAAAAGTGGTATTATTTTAATGTTTGATAATCTCAAAGATACGAGATATGGTTTTTGTACATCCAATGGAGCATCTCTGATGCAGCAAGATCAGAACAAAAATAGGAAATATACTTGTATTGATTGCAGAGAATAACTCAATGGTTTGAACTCATGAATTCACAGAGAAAACTCTAAAAAACAAAGGAAATCACAAATGAAAGCTAGCTGCCTCTAGGTGATGCCCAGCCATGGGTTTTATAAGCGCTACAAACACACGCACGCACAACCTATGCGCCAAATGGCCACCCATGTGCACAAGTCACTATCAAGGCCTAATGGCCACCCATGTGCGCACGGCACACACACAAAAACACAGCTTGTGCTTGGCGCCGAAAACCGTTTATTCGGTTACAAGAAAAAAAGAAATAGAAATCAGTTAAGCATTTTCAGCAAGGCATCTGCATCATAGTCCTCTTCAATAGAATTTGATCTCCAATTCAACTCGATTACTTTAGCTACATTTGGGGGTAGTACTTGCAAAGATCTGCCACGTTGAATGTACTTGAAATGGACTAATCTTCAGAGAGATCAATGACAAGCATTGTCATTGATTTTCTTAACTTGAAAAGGGATGTAGTTCCGGAAGTGGATTTTGGGGCATGTGCCTAGTGATAGTGGATGCTTGTTGAGGTGTACCATAACTAGTTCCCTAACCTGGAATTGAGCGAACCTGCGATGCTGATCAGCGTGCAATTTGTATTGTGCATTCGTCTTTTTAATCTATTCCTTAATTTCTTGGTAGAACCGTGCATGATCAATAGCCCACACGCTTGCAGCTTTGCCTTTTGGACTAGGTGTTGCATGTAAATCAACATTAAAGTTAGGCACTTTAGTGTAGACAATAGAGAATGATGAATGGTTGGTGGTTCTATTTGTGATGCTATTTAGGGCAAACTCAACTTGTGGGAGATATGCATCCCATTCTCAAGGTCTCTCATGAGTTAAACACCTTAACATGCTGCCTATGGTTCGGTCGAGAATTTCAGTTTGACCATCAATATGTGGGTTATAAGCGCTGCTGAAGTTCAATGAAGTATCAAACCTCTTCCATATTTCCTTCCAAAAGTGGCTCATAAATTTCACATCACGATTAAAGGTAATGGTCTTGGAAATACCATATAGTTTGACAATGTCACGAAAAAAGATTGTTGCTATATTACTGACATCAAGGATCTTTTTGTAAGGAATCAAGTGGGATATCTTGGAGAACCTGTCCACTACCACAAGGATGAAATCTACTCTTCTTTTTTTGATTGGTAGCCAAAGAATAAAATCCATGCTAAGGTCCTCCCAAACTGTGACAAGAACTAATAAAGGGGAGTAGAAATAAGTGTTTTGGTTACCCTCTTTGCCTTTTTGATAGATAGAACATTTTGGCACAAATCTGGTTACATCCTTTTACAAGTGCAGCCAGTAGTATCTTTCTTCAACCAATTGTATGGTCTTATCTGTGCCAATGTGGCCACTGAGTCTCCCAGCATGAAGTTCATGCATCAGGTAGTCCCTCAAGCTAGTTTTAGGGATGCAAAGCCTATTGTCTTTGAAAATATACCCGTTTTGTAAGTGAAAGCCATTTCCAAGGTCATGGTTGGTGCATTGAGTCCAAACAATGACAAAATTTTCATTTGTGCATACAACTCAAGAAGGGTGTCAAAATTGATAATTCTAGCTTAGAGGGTAGTGAGCAGGGTGTGCCTCCTACTGAGTACATCTGCTACCTTGTTCATTTTCCCTTCTCTATGTTTGAACACATAAGTGAACCTTTGTAGGTAGATGATCAATCTCATATGTGCTCTAGAGATTTTTTTCTGAGAGTTAATCCACCTGAGTGCCGAGTGATCATTATGAAGGATGAATTCTTTCAAAATGAGATAATATTCCCAGTGTTTAAAAGCTCGGATTACAATATAAAACTCTTAGGTCATAAGTAGACCATTTTTTCCTTACTTCACTCATTTTTTCACTAAAGAATTCAATAGGTTTGCTAGCCTGTGATAATACAATTCCAATACACACCATGGATACATCTGTTTCAACTTCGAATACCTTATCAAAATCAGGCAAAAACAGAATTAGGGTTGTGTATAGCTTTTCTTTGTGCAAAATTATTCTCTTATTCTTTACCTCAAGTGAATTGCCTTTTCTTGAGACAATTCATTATGGGTGCTACAATAGAATTGAAATCCTTCAAAAACTTCCTGTAGAATGTTGTTAGGCTATGAAAACTCCTAATTTTATGTAATGATCTAGAGGTAGGCCAAGACTAAATAGCATCAATTTTTTTATGTCCACTAAGATGCCCTCGGGGTTGATAATGTACCCCGAGAAAAGGAGTATGGTAGTCATAAACTCGCACTTCTTGATATTGAGAAAGAGTTTGTGTTCCCTTAATGTATCCAGGACAACCTACAAATGTTTCAAGTGCACTTCAAGCCTTTTGCTATAGACTAGTATGTCATTGAAATACACCACCACATAAGTGCCATTGAAAGGCTTCAAAACATGGTGCATTAATCTCATGAAAGTGCTAGGAGCGTTACATAGTCCAAATGGCTTGACATGGTGCATTAATCTCATGAAAGTGCTAGGAGCGTTACACAGTCCAAATGGCATAACAAGCCATTTGCACAACCCTTCTTTAGTCTTAAAAGTTGTCTTCCATTCACCCCCTTCCTGATTTGAATTTGATGGTACCCATTATGAAGATCAAGCTTAGAAAATACATTGGATCCTTGTATTTTGTCAAGCATGTCTTCCATCTTGGGAATAGGAAACTTGTACTTGACAATTATCTTGTTAATAGCCCTGCTATCAACACATCCTCATCGTTCCATCCTTCTGGGGTAAAAGCAAATGCACAACACAGCATACCTCTATGGGCATTCGTTGGATCTGTGCCCTATTGATAACACCTAAAACACTTGATAGGTGGTGATTTGGCATAGGAGTTAGGCTTTGGTGATGGATTATTTGGGTTGTTGGTTAGCTGTTTAGGAATGAAAGTTTTTAGAGCTAGTGTGGTTTCTGTTTGACTTGATAGATGAGTCACTCAAACGAAACCCAAATGGCGTGGATTTTTTGGGTCTAGCTAGCTAGTTTTACACCTTCAATGTCATATTGTTGGCTTGGTTGATAGTTTAGAAGGTTTGGCACAGTTCTAGTCTCTCTCCCTACACATACCTGGCAATCCTCTTTGGTTCTCGTTCCCACATGTTGGCTCGCAAAGCAAGCCTCATGAATTCCTTACTATACTTATTGACACTCTTTCTTCCTTGTTGGCACTGGTGATATTTTTGGTAGAGGAGAATCAGCTCATAGAAATTGTTGCACCATCAGTTTCTTCATTCTTTCCCAAGAATTGATGGGTGCTTTTCCCCTTGACCTCTTTTCATTCTTCTAGTGCTCTCACCAAACAGAGGTACTGCCTTTGAGCTTGTAAGCCACCAGCTTGACCTTCTTCTCCTCTAATATCTCAGTGTAATCAAAGAAGTTCTTGACAATAGCCATCCAGTCTAGGAACTCCTCCATATGAGAATGGCCAACAAAGGTAAGGAGATTGATGTTAAGTCTATAATACTGCTTCTCATTGGGTTAAGTGGTAGATTGACTATCTCATTAAGGAGTCTGTTGCTTGCCCACTCTAATGTCCCTCCATCGAATCCAAATATTTTAGGATTCGGCCTCTACGATGTTTCAAAATCATCGTTAGAATCTGGATGAAATAACTACATATGATGAAGACTTAGTGGTGCGCGTGACGAGTGCTCAAGTGGTGTGGACGTAGTATCTTGAATGATTTCCTTCCTACAAGGTCTAAAGATATTTTGGATTCCACTCAACTAAGCTTAGATTTGATTGGTGGTATGTTGGAATGATTGTTGAAGGTCTCGCGACACCTCTTCAATCCATTGCTCGAATCTGCTTTCAAGACCAATCATTGCAGTTTACAAACTCTCTGCGTCCTTAATTTCATCACCGAAGGCTTTGTTGCCAATGCTTGATGTTTCCATCTAAATCGCGGCACAAACCTCGTTTTGATACCAATTCATTCTAATGCAACAAGATCAGAACAAAAATAGGAAATATACTTGTATTGATTGCAGAGAACAACTCAATGGTTTGAACTCATAAATTCACAAAGAAAACTCTCTAAAAAAAAGAAATCACAAATGAAAGCTAGCTGGCTCTAGGTGACGCCTAGCCATGGATTTTATAGGTGATGTCCACCCATGTGCACCAAGTGCTACAAACACACACATGCACAACCTATGGGCCAAACGACCACCCATGTGCGCAAGTCACTATCAAGGCCTAACGACCACCCATTTGCGCACGGCACACACAAAAACGCAACTTGTGTTTGGCGCCAAAAACCGTTTATTCGGTTATAAGAAAACAAAACATAAATCAATTAGGCATTTTCAATGAGGCATCTACATCAATCTCATATTGGTTATAGAAGTAGACACTAAGCCGTTTGAGTCATGGAAGAAGGTATTGAACACTTTGTGCTAATTAGGAATGAGAATGGAAAATGATCTAAGAAGGTTGGATAAACTCAAACAGAGTGCCAACTGACAAGCTAGTCATATCCTATGTTAATTGAACTCTTCATTTTCCATGAAGTATCCATGTCCAAGGGACATGACATGCACATGGTTGTGGGTACTTGGACATTCTAATTTGAAATAAATTTACATAAAATTTAAAAAAATAGGAGTGCTTCATACACAGATATGTTTCAAAAAATTTACAACCATAACACATCAGATGGGTTTGTTATTTGTATTCATGTGGAACCACTAATCATTTATGCTCAAGCATATAGCCTACCTACCCAAAGAAATGAATAGATGTGGAGCAAGAATAATCTCAAAATGAAAACAAATTTGGTAGTAACTAAGATATTAGGAAGAGCAATAGCACAAAGTAACAAAAACTTTAAGTTATTGGATTCACTAACTTAGCAAAGACAACTTTTCTCCAAAAATTAGAAAACAGTCTTAAAAATTTTGGTAAGAGATGATCACTAACAAGTCAACACTAGTTATGGTGGTTGAGCTATTTGATTGAAATGCCATGGGGTGTGATGGGACAATGATTTTGCTGCAAAACCCTCCAAAACAAAATCAATAAAACTAATCAGTAATCTAATCACTACAAACAAGCAAGAGACATAAAAGGTTATGACATTTGATGGCACATAACATTCATAAACGTGTGAAAGCTACAAAACTGCAACATGGGGTCATATTGCACTTCCCCTCAACAATAAGCTTCAATTCCCTCACCACCGAACTTTTCAGTCATTGGACAAGCTTTGACTTTAAAGCTACAAAAAAATGGATAAATCCTGCAAGAATGCCCACATACAAGCTAAAAGTGACAGAAAATATGAAATAGCCCAATATTTAACTGTAATGACAACACTGCTTTGCATCCTCCTTGAATAACAAAGAATTAATATTTGTTGCATTACATGCAATGTGCAAAAACAATCACATGGTAATGACCACCCCGTTCGACAAAGTATTTCCCTATTCATTTATCTGATGCAGAACATATTAGGTTCTATAGCCAGTAGTTGCCCAAGGACAAGGCCGTGTGGGTAGAAACCACTATCGGATTAGTAAGAAGTATATAATAAGCAGAGAAAAAAAAAATTAAAAATAAATAGAGCAAGATTGTCCAAGTTGTGAATAAAATACAGTTGAAAGGGCAAAATTCAAAGTAAAGTTCAATTGTTAGCTTCCATTTTCACAGAAATAGATCTAAAATTGAAGTATAGACTATAGAACAAATAATAGTAATGGACCCATGAACTGCAATATTAAGAAGCAATTGTTAGCTGATTGCCCAAAGGAATAGCCAAAGATAAATTAGCCAAAAACAAATATTTAAGACATCTTCGGTCTTTAACAAAAAAAAGCTTACTCAATTTCCAAAGACTACAATTTGTGATTCCCAAAAAAAATAAAAAATAAAAAAGGAAGAAGAAAAGTAATAATCAAAATCAAGTTGTTGACAAATAAGACAAATCAATATTCTAAGAAATAACGAGGGCAATCAAGAAATGGAATCACTAACTTCTAAATATCTGGCTTCTTGCTCGAGCCTTTTCAGCTCAGCGTGTATTCTATGCTTCCCTCTTGTATCAGTAGATGACAAAGATTGAAGCCGTTGGCATATCGGGCTAGTGGATTCAGACCCACCAGATTGCATCTCAACAAATCAAGCCACCAAACAAAATTACAACCTTGTCAACAAAGAAACAAGCTGATCATAAAACATACACCATTAGAATGAAAAATAAGGACCCAGAAATCTTCATGGATCACACAAGATCTTCCTCAATAAAAACAAAAATACCCTTTTGCAAAAGAGATGAATCGATGACAGAGAAATACAGAGATAGATTGAATAGAATAGATGGGGCTGGTTTATGAGTTTGGCCGTTTCACAAAAACGAAGTTTTAAAAAGAAACGAAAGAGTAAAAAGCCAAACTTTCTCTCATCCTTGTTGGTGGTGGGTGTTATTGGATGAAAGCTGGTTTTCTTTATGCATTAAAAGTCTTTCTTATCAGACCAAGTCCTTTTTGGTTTTCCCTCACTCGATTGTTCTTTGTGAAACCGAGACCAAGTTGGAATAAGCGTGGAGCCATGGACCTACATTAAAAAACAATTATGAAAAGACAAAAAATTGAAATAAACAATGAATCGAAAGAAGGAAGGAAGATGAAGAAGTTAAAATAAAATGAAAGAGAAGCAAAAAAGCTTGTATTTTTCTTGTATTAAATAATTTCATAATTTTTTTTATAAAATTTATAAAATTAGATTTACATAGTTGCAATAAATGGAAAAAATAAAGTTGTTAGATTTTTTTTTCAAAAGTAACAACTATAAAACTTCAAACATACAAATAGAATTCTAATAATATTTAAAAAAATCAATTAAAAATTATTTAATATTAAAAAAATTAAAATTATTATATTTCAATTTAAACCAACCTTAAAATAAAATAATATCTTAGATATTTTTATAATAGTAAAAATATATAAATTAAATATAAATAATATAATTTTTACGATTATAAATTTTAAAATTTATTATTTTCTTCAATTTTTTCTATTCTTTAACTAATAAAAAACATTTAATAATTTTATGAATAATTATTTATAATAGTATTTTTTTTCTACATAAAAGAGCAGAAAATGATTCATATGTAGAAAACTCAAAAATGTAGGCTGATAAAGAATAAATTATAAAGTTGCTGGTCAAACTTTGAGAATTTAACCATTGAACTAGATTATGCATATGTTTGTTTAATTCTCTTGGAATCTATCTCATAGATAACATATAGAATTCACTTAATTGCATTAGAGATTCCTTCATAATTTCTTTAATGTTTAATACAAGTAGTTATTTCTAATAACCTAGTAATAAATAATAATACATATGGAGAGAAAAAAAAAATTAATCAACATAGAGAGCTTTCTAACAACTTATTCAAGTATCCTTTTATAAAATCCTTGTTCTACTCTCAAGAAAAAAATGGAGACGGGGGATGTTTTTTTATTGCGTCTTGTTTGGCACCTAAGTTGGAAGTGCTATCGAGAGGTACGAACCTCAGGCAATTTGGTTCCACAGTTTTTAAGAACCATTGTAAATTCTTCACCCTCTTGTCCTTCACAGTGTGCAGGTGTCAAACTGGTTAGATCAGCCCAGCCTAAAACGCCTAGGCCGCTAATAGCTGGTCGTGCACACTTGTCATATGCCAAGTAATTATTGATTCACATAAATTACCTGCCTTCTTAATCAATAATTAAACTTCATATATGTTACTATGTTAAAATTATTATTTTACAAGTTTAAATTTAAATAAAAATATTTAATAATTATAATTATTTTTTATATTATTTAATTTTATATTAAATTATTATTGAATATGATTTTATGAAAATATTGTAATAACCATATATCTTATTAGTTGTTAAATATTCAGTATTTAAACTAGGTAACATCAATAAAAGTAATAAAAATAAAATATACTTTTAGAATATTACTTGAAAATCTTTAATCTCTGGAAATTAAAATTTTAAAAAGTTATTGTTCTCTTGAAGAGCCACTAATCTATTAATTTTATTTAATTTTTTTATTTTAATAAAAAATATGAAATAACTGTGAACCATCTATATACAAGCAAGTTAATATATAAAACATTTTTGTGATATGCCTCTTTTCTTCACTAGTGGATTTTAACAAGTCATGAAGCTAACTGTTGGGTCATGCCAATGTGTTTGTATTATTTAGTTTATGAAATAAAAATAAAAGCAAGAAGTAAATCTAACTCGAACAGGCCTAATTAGCCCAATCCCAAAATTTCAAGTTAAAAGTCAAATTAATTCAGAGAGGTTAAATTAATCCAACCCGAAATTTCAAGTTTGAATTGGACTCATGTTAAGTATTATTTAGCCATTTATATTTTTAAGTATGAAATTTTTAAATTAAATGCAAGTTTAAATATCAGTCCTAAAATATTCTGATATATTTGAGCTTGATTTTAAAAAAATTTGAATTGACTTAAGTTAATATTCGAAATTAAATGATGTAAAAAATTATAAAATGATGATATATCATATTCAAATATACAAATATTTTATAAAATTTAAACTTATCTAGCATTTTGAGTCAGATTTGAATTTATCTCGTAATATAAATCTTTGGTCCTAAGCACAACCCTAAAATTATTCAGGTAGGATCGAACCAGACTTACTCGAACCTAATCAAGCATCGAGTTGAGTCAGATAAAATTAGGTCATTTCAATTTTGGTTGGCCGAGGTTAAATTTATATTTCTATCTTTGAGTTAGAAAATAAGCACAATATTTATTTGGCAACACAAGTTGTGTTAATAATGAACGGTATAAATAAATATATCTATTTTATTCAATACATAAGTATATTTTTAAATTTGGTCAATCTTATGGGCCTTTCCAACAAGGTCTAGTACGAGTTGTAGGCCACAAGCTATGCCATGCCACTAATTTATGTTTATAGATTTTGTTGTGCCTAATATTTAGTAGGTCTTGTTGTGTAGGGAAAACAAGCTAATTGGCTAAGTGCTTAACCTTTTGACACCCTTATTATCATGTGAGTCACAATTATGCTCATGAAATAAGTGTTTTCATCATGCATCTAAACTCTAAGAATAAAAGTGCATCTATGTCGCTTGATTTTTACAAATCGAACATGCTAGCTACATTTACTTTAAACTGATGTACTTTAATTATCTTGTTATTACACTTAAATGTTTTATTCATTTTTTGGACAATTAAGTCACTTTCCATTTTTCTACTATTTATCATTTTTGGTACATTTTTATCATCAAATATCTATCGACCCTACTAGTTGGTTTCAAATAAGTTACACCTAAGTTTTTCTCCACAAAGAATAAACAAAAACCAAAAATTGACTTAATTGCAATAATAAGATGACTAAAGAGAATTAGCTTAAAACAATATGAATAATATATTCAATTTATGAAAGTAAAGTGATCGGACTATTATGGTGCTTATTTGGATAAATAGAATGCTTGACCTAGGTATCCACGACTTGGAGAGTACTGCCTATCGCGAGGTACCTTGCCCTAGGTACAAGAAACCAGCATAAGCTATTGGCATCCTCCATACAAGTTGTGATATTTGGATAAGTAGAATGACCAGGGAGTATGACCTAGCATGAGGTACCCTACCTTGGGTTCAAGAAACCAACATAAGAAGTGATTGATTTGGATAAATAAAATGATTTGGGAGTACAACTTATCACGAGGTACCCTACCTTAGGAACAAGAAACCAACATAAGAAATGATTGAAAACCTCAACAAAGTGTTACCTCGATGTAGCTAGGTTGGTACATGGACAGAGGGACATGATCTTAGCCATAATGAGACCTCAACATGAGATAGTGTGTCCTAGATATGGATATACATGACCTTACCTTGAGACAGTGAACTTGTTCCCACGTTAGAAGTAGTTGTATCGTTCAAGTAATGACATGTGTAACTCAAGATGTCTATATATATAGTCCTACATACCTATTGAATGGGATGTGATTACCTTTCTAAACTTCTATCTAGAAGTCCTATTGCACTAATATTTCTCTAAACAATTGGCACCTACTATAGGATCTTAAATTTTTCTAGTCTACTATAAGAATTTGAGACCTTTCACTTTAAAACCAAGAGAATCACTCCATGCCATAGGAAACTTTACTCCATTCTTAAAATGACCAATCACCATTCCACCTAACTCTTGAATTTGACTCAACACAAATGACTATGCATCTCATTTTACTTATCACTTCACATCTCATCTTGAATTGGGATATGACTTTGCATCACCACTTGTTCTGTAACAAAGTAGAGATCTTGAGACTATAAGGACGATATCTCATCTAGCAAAATTAATAAGCCAAAGCTCTAAGGATGCAATCTTTGAAAGGAATACTAAGATAGAGAGACTCCATTAACAACCTAACTACTGAATTTGACTCAACACAAATAACTACGCATCTCATTTTACTTATCACTTCACATCTCATCATGAATTGGGATATGACTTTGCATCACCACTTGTTATATTACAAAGTAAAGATCTTGAGACTATAAGGACGATATCTCATCCATAAAAATTAATAAGCCAAAGCTCTAAGGATGCAATCTTTGAAAGGGATACTAAGATAAAGAGACTCCATTAACAAGTGGCTAAACTACATCAAGCTTTCATCAGGTCAAAAATCGACAATAAGGAATTGAGATCCCATTTACTTCAAGAATGTTTTTCCAAAGAAGTCAAGAGTTTATTCCAAACCTAGATCCCATTATCCCCTACACCTAGATCATCTCTTCATGAAATACCATATCAAAGATCTCGTGAACCAAAGACATACCATAACTAGTATCAGCCTAGACACATGCTCGAATTGTGAGAACCGATAAATCAACAATAGTGATTAGTTTATGACTCACGTTACCCTCATTAGATCACATCACAACGTTGCCAATCAGAGCCAATTATACTATAAATAGTTCTACTAGAGAAAGTACAAACATATTATAACCAATAGTCCAATGCTTAAAAAGATAGAATGAAGAAAATGGAAGAGAACCTTGAGAATTCCACTACTTAGTAAATGACCAGGGTAAGAAATTAATGACTTTAGAAGACTCACCCCCAACTCAGAAGAAGCGAAAGAATGATAGTTTATAAAAAAAACACGTAAGACAAAAGTAGCATGACATAAGAAATATAGTAAATTAATCATATTAGTTGACAAATTACTATAAACTAAGAAAGAGAAAACACAAATAAATATTTTCCAATTACAATAAGGTTGTATATGTTGGTACACACATGGATAGAACAATGATTGTATTGAGTAAACATATGAGCATGCACACATAAATAAATAACAAAGTAAACTCACATGGATCACTAACTATATGGTAAAATCTTTGAGTTACTTATGGCAACCACTCGATAGCAAAAAATTTACTAACAACATTTAAATAGTTTAAAACTTTATAGAAATATACCTCTAATACCTTTACTAGTCAGGAAAATTGTCTTCACTACTCATATGCTACCTTCACTAGTTGCTTCTACAACTACTGTGATCCAAGGTGAATTTGGCAATCCTCTTAGACCCTACCTTGGTGATACAATCAATCATCAATGGTCAATATATATGAATCATACATGTAGGCTTATCCCAAATGGAGAACCTAAAAATCAATCTAAGTCTCATGTATTTATTTACTTTTAATTAACCTAACCTTGGTAAAATAGTTTTTGCTAAAAGCACTCACGAACAATTAATATCAAAACTACACTCATGTTATTAGCAATCTGGAATGAGAGAAAAATTTCTTTTGAAAATAACAAGTTTCAAATTTGATAGAGTTTCCCTCATTTTTCTAATTACTCAAACAATTAAAAGATTTTGGGTACCTCGTTGGCCTCTTGTCGCCCTTCCTTTTCTCTAGGGCTATAAGCGGTGGTGAGGGTAATAACCATTGCTCAACAAGGGTAATAACCATTACACACTAACCAGTCAAGGGTGGAAAGGGGGTGCAAGACCCCTTTGAGCACACAAAATATTTTTTTTAGTTTCTAAATTTGACAAGTAATTTTCTACAATTCTAGCAAAATAACTTAAAAAAAACAAAAAAAAACAACCTAGCATGCATACTAATGATCCAATCCCCATGGTGCGCATAAAAATTTCAAACATACACTACTACAAAAATGGGTATTTAAGTCGCTGTGTAAAGTCAGTTTTTGGAAAAAACCGACTTATAATGAATTTAAAGTCGGTTCAGTGTAGAATCGATGCTATCCACATTGGACGTAGCATCGGTTGACGTGGATAACTGATGCTATCCACGTAGATAGCGTCGGTTCGCCCCGTCAACCGACGCTACGTGATGTGGATAGCATCGGTTGATGTGGTGAACCGATGCTACGTCACATGGATAGTGTCGGTTGACATGGAGAACTGACGCTACGTCAGGTTGATAGATATTTAATAATTGATGTAATAATGAATGATATGTTCAAGAAAAAATATCTAGGGGTGAAATAATCGAAGAGCTTGGGAGAGATGTTTTATATCATGCATTCGGACGTGAGCATCCTGGTCGTGTTAGGGGAGGTAGCCAATATGATGGTTCTATAGAGTATTTTAACATTCCAAAACAAAAGCCTTAGACATTCCAAAACAAAAGCCTTAGACAGTAAGTAAGGAGAAGTACACTAAAATTGAAGAAGAATTCAACTCCTTTAAGGCCTCAGTGATAAGTGAGATTGTCACTCTAAATTAAAAGAACATCACAACAAATTGGATAGTATTGGTTGACGTCGAGAACCGATGCTACGTGATGTGGATAGCATCGGTTGGCGTGGAGAACCGACGCTATGTCACATGGATTTATGTCACGTGAATAGCGTCGGTTGACGTGGAGAACCGATGTTACGTCACATGGATAGTGTCGGTTGACGTGGAGAACCGATGCTATGTGACTTGGATAGCATCGGTTGACATGGATAATGGATGCTACATCACGTGGATAGCATCAGTTGATGTGGAGAACCGATGCTACGTCACGTGGATAGCGTCGGTTGACATGGAGAACCGATGCTACGTGACTTGGATAGCGTCGGTTGATGTGGAGAACCGAAACTACATCATGTGGATAGCGTCAGTTGACGTGGAGAACTGAAGCTACGTCACGTGGATAGCGTAAGTTGACGTGGAGAACCAATGCTATCCACGTGACGTAGCGTCGGTTCTCTACGTCAACCGATGCTATCCACCTAATATATCCAAATTCGGTTCATTTTTTACGCAGAACCCATTTTTCTTCCTCTCTCTCCTCCATTTTCTTCCTCACTCTTCTCCATTTTCTCCCAAAATCTACACCGTGCGCCACCCTTTTTTTAAATTTCTGGCCACCTCCGACCACTATTTGTAACGTCGTTTGTAAGTTATATTCCTCTTCTCACATTATCTTTCAGTTCTACTATTTTTTTGAGCAAAATATTAAAAAACAATTATACCCATTTTCTGTATAAATTCTTGATTTAGGTATGTTTTTTATTTTGTTTGTTATGTTTGTCTTATTTTACGTGGAAATAATATCTGAAATGTTGTGGGTTTGATGGTTTATATATATTTACTGTACGTGGATAAATTTATTTATATATTATAAATAATTATATTTTATTAAGTAGAATTTTGCAGCTTATTATTCAATTTGTTTTATATTTTGTATAAATTTTTGATTTATGTATGTTTTTTATTTTGCTTGTTATTATGTTTGACTTATTTTATGTGGAAATAATATCTGAAATGTTGTGGGTTTACTATGCGTGCACAAATTTATTTATATACGTATAGTTAATATTACTTTTTTAATTATGATATAGTAACATACTTAGAAATTAGAATCGACCAAAGTGCGTGATTGGTTTTTATATATTCATGCTAACATGTTGCTTATTTTTTAATTTGTATAGAAATGGTTTTGTAAAATGATTAAAATAATAATTGTTTTGCATTATGTATGTTTTGATATATATTCTAATAATTATGAAATTTATATACAATAATACTTGAAATATATTCATTGTATACATAATTAAGTAATATTTTTAATTAATGTCATTAATAGAAAATGGACAAATCTTGGATGTCAAAGTGTAGAATTGAGCAAGACTATATTTATAGTGTTGAAAGTTTCATGGAATTTGCTTGTAGAAATAGTAATACTGGAAATAGTATGATTCGATGCCCATGCATTAAATGTAAAAATGAGCGATTTCATGAATTTGATGAGTTTAAGTATCACTTTATCCGTAATGGTATTCTATTGAGATATAAATGTTGGTATTATCATGGAGAAAATATTGATAATACTCATGGGGAAAAGATAAATAAGAATGTGAGTGGATTACATACATCTTATCATAATGTACAGACAAAAAATATGTTTCATGGTGTTAAAGATGAATTACGCGAGGATGATCCCGAAACCTTTAATAAATTTATAGAAGATGCTGAAAAACCATTGTATCCAAAATGCAAAAAATACACTAAAATGTCGGGATTGGTTCATTTGTACAATTTGAAGGCAAAACATGGTTTTTCTGACAAAGGATTCACAGAATTACTAAATCTACTAGTCGATATGTTTCTTGAGGGTATTGAATTGCCATCTTCAATGTATGAAGTGAAGAAATCTCTTAGTCGATTTGGCATGGAATATCATAAGATTCACGTTTGTCCTAATGATTGCATTCTTTATAGAAAAGAATATGAGACATTACATGATTGTCCTATGTGTAAAGAATCGAGATGGAAGCATGGTAAAAATGAGAGTACAACACATAAGAAAGGCGTGTCTGCAAAGGTTCTTTGGTACTTTCCTCCGATTCCTCGCTTTCAAAGGTTGTTCAATAGTAAATATACATCAAAGATGTTGACTTGGCATTCAGATAATCGATCTGATGATGGGGTGCTACGTCATCCTTGTGATTCTCCAAATTGGAAAGTAGTAGATAATTTATCTCCTCAATTTTCATCTGATCCGTGCAATCTTCGTCTTGCCATTGCTTCTGATGGAATTAATCCATATAGTTCCCTCAGTAGTAGATATAGTTGTTGGCCAGTAATTATGGTAACATACAACCTTCCTCCCTGGTTGGGTATGAAAAGAAAATTCATGATATTAACATTATTGATCTCAGGACCGAAACAACCCGGTGTTGATATTGATGTATATTTGCAGCCTCTGATAGATGATTTAAAGACGTTGTGGAATGATGGTGTAAATGTTTACGATGTACATAAAAAAGAATACTTTAACTTGAAGGGGGTCCTTTTATGGACAATTAATGATTTTCCTACCTATGGAAACTTACCGGGACATGCAACAAAAGGTTACAAGGGATGTCCTATATATAGTGATGGAACTTCTGCAACTTATCTTGTTCATGGACGAAAGATGTCTTATAGAAGACATAGAAGATTTTTGCCATCTGGACACAAGTTTAGATATCAAAAGAAACCGTTCGATGGTGAAGAAGATCATGATCATGCAACTCGACCTTTGCGAGGTATTGAGATATTAAGGCAATTAAATGGGATGACATTCAAACGATATGGAAAGATGAAAAAAAACTCACTAAGGTATGGAAACGAAAGAGGTCAACTAATGAAATGGGTGAAAATGAAAAAGAGTTTGAACCGACTTACCATGGTTGTTGGAAAAAAAATCAATATTTTGGGAATTACCTTATTGGAAAGACCTACACATTCGTCACATCTTAGATGTCATGCACATTGAGAAGAATGTATGTGAGAGCTTGATTGGTACTTTACTTAATATTCCTGGAAAAACAAAGGATGGAATTAAAGTAAGATTAGATTTAAAGAAACTAGGCATACGACCTGAATTGGAACCAAGGGTGGAAAATGATAAGAATCGAACATACTTACCACCAGCATCATATACAATGTCAACAAAAGAGAAGGATGTGTTTTGTAAATGTTTGGAGGGTGTGAAAGTTCCTGATGGTTACTCATCCAACTTAAGAAATTTTGTGTCTATCACCGATAAGAGACTGTATGGATTCAAATCACATAACTATCATATCTTAATGCAACAGTTATTACCAGTTGCTATTAGATCAATTCTTCCAAAACATGTTCGAATATCAATAATTTGGCTTTGTTCATTCTTCAATACAATATGCAAGAAATCTATATCAATTGGCAAGTTAAATTCTTTACAGAAATAAATTGTAGAGACTTTGTGTCTAATTGAAAAATATTTTCCTCCTTCTTTCTTCGATATAATGATCCACTTATGTGTTCATTTAGTTCGAGAGGTTCAATTATGTGGTCCTACTTACTTAAGGTGGATGTATCCTTTTGAGAGATATATGCAAGTCCTTAAAGGATATGTAAATAATAGATATCGACCTAAAGGATGCATGGTGGAATGCTACATTGCTGAAGAGGCCATTGAGTTTTGTTCTGAATACTTTAGTGGTTGCACTGAAATTGGGAATCCTACCCACAAGTTTTTCTTAAAACGTCACATGATCCAAGTAGGTAACCCTATGCTTGGTGGAAGTAAGAAATTATTTATTGATCACACTCGATGGAAAAAAGCACACCGAATCATTTTGGTAAATAATAATGAGGCACAACCGTACATAGAGTAAGTGATGTTCATTGTTTCATGATTGCAAAAATCATTTTTTATTTAACTATTAATGATGATATATAACTTAATATATATTTAATAACATTACAGGTTGCATTTAAACTTATTGAAGATCGATCCTCGTCATAAAAAAAAAGGAGGAGAAAAATGGTTGTATGATGAACATAAGCGAGAGTTTATTAATTGGTTTCGCAACCATGTAAGTGTCACAAACAAAAATTCATTCATGTATCTTCCTAGATCTATTCAATGTTTTAAAACTTTGCTCTAAACACATTTTGTGTTTTTGTATACATAGATTCGAGATGAACTCAAGAAACCCAATCATAAAATATCAGAAAGTTTACAATGGCTTGCACATGGGCCAAAATTCGATGTCAAATCATTTTATAGTTTCATAATAAATGGATCGAGGTTTACGACTCAAGCTAGGGAAAAAGTCCGAGTAAATCAAAATAGTGGGGTGAAGATGGTTGCACAAACTATGCAATTTTCCAATTCAAAAGATGTTAATCCTGTACTTTCTGATAGAACATATTATGGTATAATACAAGAGATTTGAGAATTGGATTATGAGGTCTTCCATGAAACAGTTTTCTTGTGTGATTGGGTCAAAGATGTTATCAATGTTGGATATAAAATAGATGATTTTGGATTTACCCTTGTAAATTTATCCAGGATAAGTCACATTGATGATCCTTTTACGTTAGCACCTCATGCAAAACAAGTATTTTACGATAGCGATCAAATTGATCCAAGATGGTCTATTGTGTTAACGCCTTCACAAAAAGAGTTTTACCATTGTGATGTTGTAGAAGATGATGAATCTACGCTTGATACATTAACCAATATTATTAATTTCTCAAATAAATTGCCTAATGTATGTGATGATCTAATTGATGATGATGATTCTTCGTCATGGACTCGAAGTGATTGTGAAGGAATATATGTATACGATCAACAACCTAATTAAACATAACATATGTTCTATATTATATTGTTGTAATAACTCTTATATATATGTATGTTCCTAAAATTTTCAATTAATTTATATTTCTTCATTGTTTGTAGATATTTCATGGATATTCGGATAACAGAGCTTGTAGATCCAAATGATCCATTGGGGTATTTGAAAAGAAGGGGTTGGGCAAATATACATGATGCTCTACTTAACCCAGATGATAGAATACCTGTTCTATTTGATGCTACCGGTAATCTAATAGGAAAAACTGGTCAACAATTGAAATCCTCTATTGGTCGACTGGCAAAGTCCAGTATACCAATCAATATAAATGATTGGTCTAAGGTTGACGATGCATAAAAGTTCAAAATATGGATAACCATTTGTGTAAGTCTCTTATATTTTATAATCAATATATATATATATATATATATATATTATATTAGGTGTAGAACAATTAAATAAGTTGGTTAGTAATTTCGGTTGATAAAAAGTCTTAATGATATTTAATAATTGATGTAATAATGAATGATATGTTTGTGTGCTTTATTATTTGTAGAGAGCAGTTCAAGCAAAAATATCCAGGGGTGAAATAATTGAAGAGCCTGGGAGAGATGCTTTATATCATGCATTCAGACGCGAGCATCCTGGTCATGTTAGGGGAGGTAGCCAATATGATGGTTCTATGGAGTATTTTAACATTCCAAAACAAAAGCCTCAGACGATAAGTAAGAAGAAGTACACTAAAATTGAAGAAGAATTCAACTCCTTTAAGGCCTCAGTGATAAGTGAGATTTCCACTCTAAAAGAACATCAATCACAACAAATGTCAGCCATGGCATCATGCTACAACCAGGGCATGCCATATTGGCCAAGCATGCAACCATCCATGCCAGGCATACCACCTTCCATGCCAGGCATGCCACCCACACAATCTCATTGTGCTCAAACTACATCCAGTATGGGATATAGCCATCCTATTGGTCCTCACTATATGCCAGGAATGCATATGCAATCAAGTAGTAGTTCATTTTCTCCAATTCAATCTGCACATTCTTACCATAAATCAAACCAAGATGAACATTTTGGTGAGAATGTACATCTAATAGCTACCCCACATGAGAGTCCTCTTCTATTTGATGAATCATATGTGGTAAGATTTTAATTTCTGGTGTATATAATCTATTATTTTTAAATTCTTATTATATGTTTTATTTTTTATATATAACACTTAAATTTTTTACAGAATATGAAATGTTTGTTGAAACATCCTTCGTCAACGAACTATGTTGCTATTGGAAAGGTACAACAATTGATCGATGATCAGATGATTCATAATCAATATTTGCCTAATCATTGGTGAATAATAATTGATCAATCATTATTTCATGATTGTCCACTACCTGTGCCTTCTGATGCTACCACAGTCCAAGAGGCAGTTGGACAGTATGTGGCTTGGCCGTCGATTGAAGTTGTTCTAAATTTTGACATGGTACTATTTTTGAACTTAAAAGATAACCCTTGTTTACTACTATTATTTTATTATATCTTATATTGTTACTAAAAAAATACATATATAATACTTTTTTTAGTCTATTATACAAGAACTCTTAAATGCGGCACATTTAAGAGATACAAAGCAAGTATCTCATGCTAAATCTATGACTAGTGGCCAATCATCGTGCACCAAGTCATTCAAGAAGAAGCCTTGGAAAAAAGTATAGTCATATTTATGCATTAAAATTCAACAGAAATCTTGGCACTTTGATGACTATTGTTGGGAGGGCATATAGCTCAAATGATGGATGGACTGTGCCACTTCCTATAGAAATTTCTGGTGTAGACCTCGGCCAAACTTATATATCGATTGAGTGCTTATTGCAACTATTTGAATATCAAAAGATCGATTTAAGTATAATTCAAGTGTGGACAAGGTGAGTCCTCAATCTATTTATTTTTCTTTTATTTATGTAGAATATATATAATTATAATTATATTATCTAATTATATATATATATATATATATATATATATATATATATATTTTATATAGGGCGTGCTATTATCGACTTCAACATAATCACTCATCACATTTAGCAATGTTCTATGATTCTTCATATGTCAATCAATATCAAGAGAATGATGTTAGCATCAGAGCTAAACAATTATATGATAGAGCATTAACGCTTAACAGAAATCAAAAGTTGATAATCCCTTGGCCATTAAGGTTTGAGTAAGGCGAAGATCATTGGATGTTGGTAATCATTGATTCGTTCAATAATCATGCTTGGTACTGTGACTCAACTTCCATAGAACTGAGTAAAGATACAAAAGCAGTTGTTGAAATGTAAGAGTTATAGTTACATATTAGTTTCTTCTATTATTTTTTGTAATATTTAATAAAAACTAATTGTTTTAAACCTTTATAGGGCGTGGAAGTTGTGGAACAAGTTTAGGGGCATTGTCCTTAAAAAATCTCATAAGCTTATATGGACAAAAGTTATGGTATGTACAAGTCAATATTAATAATTTTATTAATTTTACAATTGAATAATAAGGATATTCGAACATGAAAATTCATGTACACTTTTTTTTGTAGGTTCCAAAACAAAATAATGGAGTCATGTGTGGTTATTATGTCATGAAGTTTATGAGCGAAATCATCACAAATATCAAAATTCCAATTGATGATGTGGTAATATCTTTTACCCATATACATAAATGTTTTTAACATATTTGAGTTTTTTTTGTAAATAAATGAAATTATATTCTTATTTTGATTTTAAATACATGTAGTTCTTTGGTTGGAACAAGACGGGCTGCGACCAGCAAATTTTTGATGATTTACGAGAGGAATGGGCAGAACACATGCTTCAAATTATATCATCACAAGAAGAATGAGGAGAAGATTCTCATGATCTTGAATAACATATAACAACATAACAGTAAATTTTTTAATGATTTAATTTCTCTATCTATTCCTGTGTCTGAAATCACTTGTTTGATAGATGATTAATCATATGCTCATGTATTTAGGGGAATGCATTGTTTTATGGACCTATTTTTGGCCCAAACTACATCTCATCTCTCTTTCCTACTTTCCTTACGAACTCATATTAGCACTTTATTAATCATTTGTTTATAAATATGAATTTATCTGGAATCTCTGCTAGTATTTTTAATACTATAATGAGTTAACTCATTATAATAATAAAATACATATAATTGTGAAGGCATTGATATCTAAATATATAATAACACTTATCATAAAATCTTGAGAAAGGTCATCCTTCGTGAACCCAATGATAATGTCATAAACATAGACTTGGGTAAGCAATGCTTCTCCTTTTCCTCTATGAACGAAAAGCATTTTTTTGCACTGCCACCTGTTTGAAAACCAATATTGATCAAGGAAGTGGAAATGAGCTCATACTTGGGGCAATGAGCTTGTTTCAACTCATACAAGGCTTTCCTTAACCATATTTCTAGAAGGTGTGGATCTTCGAATCATTTAGGTTGCACAACATAAAATTCCTCCTTAATAACATCATTTGGGAAGGCACTTTTGACGTCTATTTGATACAACTTGAAACCAAATTAACAAGCCAACCAAAACAATAATCTCATGGACTAAACGGGAGTAACAAGTGTAAAAGTTTCATCCCAATCAATACACTCTATTTAAATATAATCCTATGATACAAGTCTCTTTGTTTTTGGTAAACATGTCATTTACATCCCCTTTGTTCCTGTATCAACTCCGACATGATTCTAGCTATCTTCGACAGATTTGGTACCGAGAACGCAACCCAATCTCTGACAATGGGAATTCTTTCACCGATTAAGATCTTTCTTACCAATTCTTAGTTTTTTTATTATGAAATTGAGCATCAATGGCCATAGGAAAACCTATCATAACCAGTTTCATTGGAGGTTCCATCGAGAACAATATTTTTCCCCGAGAACAATATTTTTCCCATCACCAGTCACAAATTAAATGGGTATAATTACCTTCAATGGTCTCGATCTGTCATGATGTTAATATGTGAAAAATGAAAGACCATTACTTTACTAAAGTTGTAACAGCCCCAAACAAGGAGGATCCAAAATACATAACATGGAAATCCGAGAACAATATGGTGATGTTTTGGTTGATAAATTCCATGACGAATGAGATTGGAGAGAACATTCTTCTCTACGATACTACCAAAGGAATATGAAATTCCACCAAAGATAATTATTCTAGTTTTGATAATATGTCTAAACTAATTGAGACCAAAAGCATCCTTCATGATCTTCATTAAGAGGATTCATCAGCTACCTAACTTTAACTATCTCACTCAGTATTGACAGTAGTTAGACCTCTTTGAGGTTAACGAATGGAAGTGTCCAGCAGACGGAACCTTGTACAAATAGATTATTGAAAACAAGCAGGTTTTCACATTTTTGATGGGGCTCAACAAAGATCTTGATGATGTGCGAGATAGAATTCTAGAAACAAAGTCCTTACCAAGCCTTCTTCGAATTTTTCCAAGAGAAGAGTTAGAAAAAGGTAATGATGGATCCTCAATTTTCCATTTTAGTGATTGGAGAAGGGTCTGTACTGGCTATTCAAGGATACCAGCAATCTCAAAATGCAGACAACCATCCCCAAAAAGGAAGACCTTGGTGTAACCATTGTCGTAAACCTAGTCACACTAAGGAAACCTGCTGGAAAATCAAAGAAAGCCAGTTGATTGGAAGCCATCCTCCACATGGCACACCAACAAAGAAAGCCATAGAATTACTGCTTCCACAACCCATGGAACCACTTCACCTAAATCTTCCCTATTTAGCAAGGAGCAGATTGATCTCCTCTAGAAAATATTTGGACAATTCTTTCCAACATCATCTACAACTTTGGCTTAATCAGGTAACATCCTCAACGCTCTTAGTATGAAACAGGTTAAGAGACCATGGATTGTTGATTCAGGTGCTTTATACCACATGACGAGCGGTTCCTCTCTTATCATGAATTTTATAACTTACCAAGAAGGACACATTATCAAAATTTCCTATGGATCAATATCCAAAGTAATAGGGATTGGAATAACAAAATTTTTAGATTCTTTATTCTTGATTCTATCCTTCTTGTTCCAACTCATGATTGTAACCTCTTATCAATTACTAAACTCACCCATGATAAATATTGTGTGGCTAAATTTTTCATAATCTATGTGAGTTTCAAGACTTGGATTCGGGGAAGATGATTGGTAGTGCTAAAGAGTTCCTTGGACTCTATCTTCTCAATAATGAAGACCCTCCAAAAATACAAGTCCTCCAAGCTATGTCTGAGGTTCAGTATTAGAATAAAGCTTTGTTAAATTTTAATTCCAATAACGATGGTGAAATCATGTTGAATCACTATCGCCTAGGTCATTCTAATTTCTTGTATTTAAAAAAAATCCCTTCATTTTTCAGAAATAAAAATTCAAAAGATTTTCAATGTAAAGTATGTCAATTTCCAAAACATGTTAGAAATTCATATCCCAATCTTCCACATAAAAAATCACATCCTTTCTCACTAATTCACTATGTTATTTGGGGACCTTCCCGAATAAAAATTATAACAGGGACACATTGGTTCATTTCTTTTGTCAATGATCATACTCGAACCACATGGTTATTTCTTATGAAAGATAAATCTGAAATATGTCAAATCTTTAAAAAATTTAATACCATGATTCAAACCCAATTCCAAGATGAAATGGGTTTCTTGCAATTCTTATTGTAGCTTGATTGTCATAATGCATATTAATAGGATCAGTAGTTGTGAAGTCGAGTTCATTGAGTAGTCTTCTTAACCACATTCCTTCATAAATCTCATGGGCCATAGCTCTAAATTCAACTTTTGTACTACTTCGAGTGACTACTAACTATTTCTTGCTTCACCAGATTACAAGATTCCCTCATACTAATGTACAGTACCCAGTGGTAGATTTGCAGTCCATTATAGAACCTGCCCAATCAGCATATGTAAAGACTTCAATTATCCTGGTAGGATTCTTACTAAAGTATAATACTTTTCCTAGTGTCATCTTGAGATACTTGAGTATATGATAGATCGCCTGCATGTGTTCTTTAGTGGGACTGTTCATAATTTGACTTGCAAGACTTACTAATAAACTGTTATCTGGTCTAGTGTGGGATAGGTAAATGAGATTTCCCACTAATCTTTGATAAAGACCTTTGTCCATAGGTGCACTTTTTTCTTTGATTTTGAGTTTTTAGATTCCATCAGAGTTTCTATCGGTTTACACCTCATCATTCCAGTTTCCTTGAGAAGATCAAGTACATATTTCCTTTGAGGTATAAAGATGCCTTTCTTTGTTCGGGCTACTTCCATTCCTACAAAATATTTGAGATTTCCTAGATCATTGATCTCAAATTCCTTGGCTAGGAACTCCTTTAGCTTATTCATCATCTGTATACACATTTAGGATAACTATTCTTTTATTAGAGAAATACTTGATGAAGAGTGTGTGATATGATTGGCATTACTTGTACACATATCTCTTCAAAACTTTAGAAAACCTATCGAACCAGGCACATGGAGATTACTTCAATCCATATAAGGATTTCTTAAGTTTTCAAAATCTATTGGTTAGAATAAGATATCCAATTTTAGGATGAATGTCCATGTAGACTTCTTCTTCGAGATCACAATTGAGAAATATTTTTTTTACATTTAATTGGTAGAGAGATCAATCCAAGTTAGACACCAAGAAAAGAAGAACATGAAAATTTTTGAGCTTTGCTACAAGTTCAAATGTTTCCTGATAGTCAATCCTATATGCTTGAGTGAACCCCTTAGCCACAAGGCGAGGCTTGAATCTTTCTATACCCAACATCTCATTTTTTCGGTGGTAGTTCTCTGATCTCCCAAGTCTTTTTTTTTCTCTAAGGTAGTAAGTTCTTCAAGAATATTTGTCTTCTATTTAGATACCCGAATAGCTTCATGAATGGAATTGGGAATCTGTATCTAATCAAAAGGCTTTATAACCTAGTGAGAGACTTTTATAGGAAACAAAGTTATAGATGGGGTGGTTTGTACATGATCTTACACCTTTTTGTACACGAATTAGAAAATTCAAATTATCAATAATAGGAGATTCAATGATGTTACCTTGTGAACTGTTATAGTGACCTATACTCGGTTTGGACTCTTGGACTAGCTCAATATATGCTCAGTTATCTATTCCCTCTTGAGTTCTCCTCCTAGAGTAGACAAGATGATCATTGTTTGGGACAAGTGAATTTTTGGATTTTTTGGTAGATGATTTGAAAGTTCATTGGCATTCTCCAGAATTTGAGGAATATGAATTGAGATAGAATTTGTGGAAATAATTATTTGTTCGTATGAAGATGATGACTGAGAGGTAATGTTGATTCTTCTTATGTTGACTCTTGCTTTGCTTGCCCAACTAGCAATGACCAAAAATATGATCAAGTATCATAGATCAAAGGGAGGCCTTTAACAGTCTCAAGACTTGACAACTTCATTAGAAGCTTGAAGTTCATTGATAAGTACTTAGAACACTAAGCATACAGTGATTTTATGCACTATAAATATCAAAATAGACTTGTATTTGCATAAGTCTTATCATCTTTTTAGCATATCTATCTTTCCAAAATTATGGGTATGTTTTGTTATTTTTAAATTATTTTTAGGTTCAAAATGATTCAAGTGATCAACACTTGAAGAGTAGTATTTGAAAGCACTCCCTTGCAACATTGAAGCATAAAAAGGATGATATACAAGTGAATTTCTAGAAGAGTAGCAACATACATATCGTAGTGCATGTTTACTATAAAACTAAAAAATAAAAATCAATTTTTTTTGTGTTTTTATATTTTAAGAAACCAAAATTAAAAGAATTAACAATCAATAGTAGTAATTAATTAACACATAATTGACAGCTAAGAAGATATAAGAAACAATATCTAAGAAAAATTAATACCCTAATTTTCTAATTATATGAATCACTAAAATCTTCCTAATATAATTACCAATCAATAAAAAGATCAATTGAATCTAACTTAGCATGTATTCATCTCTCAAGTAAACTTCACATCATATAGTAATTAACCTAATTTAAATCTCATGTCAATTAAATTGCATAATACTCATTAAGTTCATCAATTATGAATCACACACATAAGAATCATACATCTCTGCCTATAAACTATGCATGTTATTTAATCAAGATAAAATATTAAATAATTCTCTAAAATCTATTTAATTACCTTTATAGATTAGTTATTGGCAAAACAATAATATAAAAATTAAATTAAATTAAATAATATAATTAAATTGAAATAATAATTTGGGTAAAATATTAGATCATCATATGTAGAAAATTGGTTTCATAAGACCTCTAGATTAAAAAATTAGCTAGACATAATTTTATTAATAAAGCTCATATTTTTCATAAAGAAAGACATAAAAATTGATAAAGAAAAGAGAAGAGAAATAAATACAATCAATCTCTTGAATTGTAGCATTAAACTTCTCTTAAATATTCACAAAAATTGTATATCCTTTTGAATTTTTATGTATTTTTCTCTCTTCTTAGCTCCAAAAATTGATTAAAAATTGATAATTTTTGGCTCATTAGGGTATACGGGGCAATTAGGAGGTTAAATTAGATTTAGGTGGAATCGAGGCCTACAAATTAGCTTTGGATCAAGGGTTAAGATGAAAAAAAAGGAAAATTAATAGCATTATACAATAGGATTATGGCATGTGGCACGAGAGTTCACAGGGTATATCAACGTGTGACATGTGGCGTGGGTGGACTAGTCGCTGTCAACGCACACTGAATCAGTTCATATGGTGCTATGTGATTCACGGTTACGATTGGCATGGTGCCCTAGTGGAGAGAATGGATGAAGTAGGGGATGAAGCGTGGCACACCCATTGACCGTGCAATGAAACTCAAAACTAAGTCGTGCTGACATATGGCATGGCCTACATCACCTGATACACACAACATTGCATGATTGACCCTCTTTGCTTGCATGACATCCATATGTCATGCTTGGCCATATCCTTTGCTTGCATGACATCCATGTGTCATGCTTGGCCATATCCTTTGCTTGCATGACATCCATGTGTCATGCTTGGACATATCATTTGCTTGCATGACATCCACTTGGAGTCTTATGATTGGTCCTACATTAAAAAATTCATAAAAAATCCATAAATTATCCAACAAATTTCCAAAATTATATTTTCACACATTTTCACTAAAAAGTTCATATTTTAATATCCTTAACCCTAAAAGTACTACTTATTGAATAATACAAGGAAATATTAAGCAAAAAAATGTACTGATGACTCTACTTTTATAGAGTCATCACACCTCCAAACTTAACTCTTTACTTGTCCTCAAGTAAAGCCATGTCTAACTAGATAAAATGACTTGCCAGTATAAATATATATCTATTAATACATTCGTATTAAGCAAAAGCTATCCCTCTTAATGGTTGTACAATTATAATATATAGAGGTTCACCTATCTATGAATCAATGGTACATTAATATAACGGTATGCAAGGTTTTTAACAAATTGATTTGTATGTGTACTACACATTATATCATCTAATGCACTCACAAAATTAACCTATATGAGCATGCTAATCAATTCAATCTTACAACAAGTCTCATAAGTCTATTTTTTACATTCCTATTTACTAATATAAATATGAACTTAGCTATATATCAATAAGAGCTTTACATGTTTGTAATTTAAGGCTTATGTTGGATTGATAAATGAATAAATTTAGGTTCTTGAATTTTTCAATTTAAAAAACATGGTGATTAATTCTCTTATCATGCCATATATTTTGTTTTTTTGTGTACTTTATGGCATTCTTATAAGTACTCCACCATAGCTAATCTAATTTATGTATTTCAAGCATATTTTTAACCTCTTTGTTAGACTCTTCCATTTTCCCACTTTGTTGGGGATGGTAGGGTAAAGCTGTGAGGTCTAACCTTGGTGGACTTCAATAGATGGTTTAAGCTTATATCCTATCTTAAAATTCTCCACAATCACATTAGGTATACATATGGGAGGTGTAGCCTCCAAATAGCCCACACAATCAATAATATCAATCATAGATTCCATACTTTCAAAATTAAAATAGATTGATTTGTTTATTTGTGAGTTTAATTCATTTCTCACAACATCATGTGTAACAATATTAAGTATGGACGAATCAATAAATTTTTTTAAGTCATCATCATGATTCGTAACATATATCTTTAAGCATTCATTAGCATTATTAATATCTAGGATTCAGATGTTTTAAAAAGTTTAAATCTTACTTATTTATCTAGATCTCTCATTGTAAGCTCACCTTTTTGTATATCAATAAGTGCTTTTTTGGGTTTGATGCTTATTTTCGCAAGTGTACGAATCGTTCAAGTAATGAAGTGTACAAAAGTACGGATATTGAACCTACAAGGAATGGCGTTACTAAGTACCGAAATTGACTAATCCTAATTTTATTTGAAAACCGAATTGTTGAAATTGTTTAAGAATCAAGTTAACTTAAAACTAAAGAAAATAACACAATTAAATGTTGTTCACAAATTATTAAAAATGCTAAGGCATTTGATTTCGCTAAACCCATTCAACCCAATTTCAAGTCATGTTATATGAGAATCAAAGCTACAATTGATGGTTGAAAAACCCAAATTTACCTAATACTCTCTCTCGAGTTATATTAGAATTACTTATCTATGAAAACCAACTATATTTCTATGAAGATTTAATCACAAACAAGCACATTACAATTTATGGAATTTCTAGAATAACCACATACATCATGCATTAGTTCTCACACTCGCATTCAACATACGGTATTTATCACAAGAAGCATTCATTACACATCTCCTCTCGGTCTCAATATAATGCAACAAATCATCTAAATCTTGGCCAGAAATTTAAAAGCATTAAGCATGGATATAAATACTCAACTTGAAAACAATGAACTCATATAACAATAACCAAAGAAATCAGATTTTCTTGATTCAACTACATCATAGCCTTAGCAAAAACGAATTAGTTCATAATAGAAATAAGAACAAGCATATTCTCAATTGAATCCATGAATAAAAAATCTGAATAAAATGCAGAAAGTAAAGGCTAAGGAGAAGAGAGGAAAAACTCTTGAAGATGAAGACTTGGTAGCAACAATGGTGATGATCCTTCAATGTTTCTCAAAACTTTCTCTCCAAAATTGCCTTTTCTCCTCCAAAAATGTCTTAGACCTCCTCTCTCTACGTGGCCCCTTTCTCCATCATATTGTATATATAGATCTAGGGTTTTGGGGGTAATTTTGGAACAAAACAACCAAAAAAATGTGTTTTCGGACGAAACTCGCCGGCGGTGACATTATTCTCGCCGCGGCAAGATTTCTGGAAAATAAAATTTTTGGTCTTCTGATTTTGGCCAGCGGCTAGATGCATTTGGCTGGCGGCGAGATGAATTTGCAAAATTTGTGCTCTCGGGAAGATTTTCGCCGTGCTTTCTGTAGCATTTTCGCCGGCGGCGAGAATAATCTAGCTGACGGCGGGATTTTCAAATTTTGAAACTTTGTTTTCTTTTTATTTTCACTCAATCCCAATCGTTGAACTTTGTCCAAACTTCTCCAAAATCATGATTTTACCTGAAATTGCACTTTAAACACGAAATACCCGTGAAATGACATATGAGGCTTGTAATGTTAGGCTTAGGTATTTGGTTAAGAAAGAACAGGAAGTGTCAAAATACAAATAAGGGCACTTATTAGATTAAACACAACCAATTAAGTAAAAGAGTAACACCATTCAACCCAAATTGCTTCTTCCGATCATAACCCATTTTTCCACAGAGAAACAAAGTTCTTCCCCAACCAGCTTCAGTACATCCATCACTAACACTCTTTTATTTACTAGAATGTGAAGGGTTTCTTCTTCTTCTTCTTCTTTTTTTTTTTTTTTTTTGCATCCTTACTCCAATTGCTCTTGAAAAGCCAACCACTTTCTTCCCATATATGTGGAAGATTTCGCCAATTGATCTTGAAAAGCCAACCACTTTCTTCCAATATATGTGGAAATTGTTTTTTTCATCCTTACTCCAATTGCTCTTGAATAGACATAACCCCCAACCAATTTCTTCCAATATATGTGGAAGATTTCTCCAATTTCTCTTGAAAATTTTGTGTTCAAAATTAAGTGCTCTTAACAAATAAGATAAGAATTATATATATATATATATATATATATTTGGCTCAATAAAAGGTAGGTTATATAAGGCAAAAAGAAAGAAAAGTAAGGCTAACAATATATTTAAATAGGCTCAAAGAGGTTACTAGTGATATAAGGATAACAAGGAAGGCTTAAAATGGCACAATCAATCCAAAAATGGCCTACATCATATCCTAAACAGTGCAATTCCAAATTATTTCGCCTCAAGAAATTTTCAAATGAGTTCTAGAGTTTGTTGAGATCACAAAAATGTTCATGAAAATTCGCACATAAGACTTCTCTAAGCATTTAGACTAATCAACCAAACCATAACACATACCAAAAGAGTTGTCAACTAGGTAAAATCAACATTTGAAATTATCTTTAAACCGAAGCAAAATTTAATGTCTTCTAAAAGCTACTTGTTATCACAATAATAATAAATAATAAAAATAAGACAATAAAGAAATAAAATAAATTAAATCAAAATGCAGAAAAATAAATGGAAAATCAAAATTAAACACAACTAAACACACAAACAAAACTACTAAAATGAAGGGAAGAAAAGATTTACCGTCTACCGCACCCCCAACCAAAACCTTACATTGTCCTCAATGTAAGAAAGGAAAGAGAGATCTCCTTTTTGCCAGCGGTGAAACTGCCCTCGTTGGCGGTGAACGTAAGATTTTTTTTAGATGGGATGGCATTGGCTTTAGCTCAATCTTGTTGGCTCCATTCTTTACCACTAAGTTTGGAGTTTCATTTGTTCCCAACTCCTTAAATGTTTCATCACTGCACAAATATTCATCAGGTGATGCCAGTAATTCGGAACATTGTCTCATCCCCTCATCTTCCTCCTCAATTATTGTAGATTTCACAAGGCAAGCTTCTAGTGGTAGCAATGGAGTTCTCTCCTCAAAAGTTTCTGAGATTAACCCGTCAAGAGTGTTAATTTGAAAACAAGAATGTACGTAACTTGGAAATTTTATTTCTTCAAAAACATAAAACGTTACTTGTTCATCTTGCACCCATAGAATGAGCTTTCCTTGTTGAACATCAATCAATGTTCTTCCAATTGCAAGGAACGGTCTCCCCAATATCAACGGTATCTCTCTATCTTCCTCCATGTCAAGCACCACGAAATCTATAGGGAAAATAAATTTGTCGAATTTAATTAAAACATCCTCAATTACCCCTAGAGGATATTTCACCGATCGATCCACTAATTGTAAAGAGATTGAAGTGGGCTTCACTTCTCCCAGACCTAGTTTCCTGAAAACAGAAAGTGGCATCAAATTAATGCTTGCTCCTAAATCACATAGGACTTTATCAAAATTGCAACTTCCTATAGTACAAGGTATAGTAAAAATCCTTGGGTCTTTCAATTTCTATGGTAGTTTTATTTGAAGAACTGCACTGTACTTCTCATTTAGCATGACAGTTTCATAATCTCCCAGCTTCCTCTTCTTTGATAGAATTTCCTTCATGATTTTTTCATACTTGGGAATTTGTTCCAACATCTCTGCAAAAGGAATGTTAATATGAAATTTCTTAAAAATTTCCAGAAATTTATCAAATAGATTATCAAGCTTTTTCTTATTCAATCTTTGACGATATGGGATAGGAGGCTCATATTTCGCATTTGGGGAAGGTTGAACATATTGGGATGTTGATGGCTTTTCTTTAGATTCTTCCATCTTTTTCTCCAATTTCCTCTGATTCTCAAGTTCTCTACCGCTTCTCAATGTGATAGCCTTTGCATGCTCTTTGGGATTTATTGTGTCACTAGGCAACGATCCTTGAGACCTTTCTGCAATCTACTTTGAAAGCTGCCCCAGTTGGTTTTGGATGTCCCTGTTGATTGCCTCTTGATTTCTGAAATTTGCTCTTGTCTCATCAATGAACTTTCCCAAAATTTCTTCCAAATTTGTTTGTTTATTCTCTTGGGGTTGGTAGGAAGATGATGACGGTTTGAATCCCCCTTGGTTATTTCCCCATGACAAATTTGGATGATTCTTCCAACCTGGATTGTAGGTGTTCGAATATGGGTTATGTTGAGGTTTTTGGAAATTTGAAACATAATTTGCTTGCTCGGCATTTGGTGAAGCAAATGGATTTCCAACTTGGCACTCGATACTAGCATGATTTCCACCACATAAATCACATTGTGTTGTTGGTTTGGATTCGAATTTGGAGGACAAAGAATCCATCTTTCTTGAAAGAACAGCAACTTGAGCCGACAAAGCATTCATTGAATCAATTTCATGCACTACTGCTGGTCTTTTTGCAATTACCCGCTCTGAATGCCATTGATTTTTGTTTTCTGCCATAATCTCTAACAACTCATGAGCATCCTCCGGTGTTTTTCCCATTAAAGATCCTTCAGCTGCAGCATCAATCATTGTACAATAGTTTGAAACCAACCCATTATAAAATGTAGAGACTTGCAACCAAATTGGTATACCATGATGTGGGCACTTCCACAACATTTCTTTGAATCTTTCCCAAGCTTCATACAATGATTGTGGTCATACTGTGTAAAAGATGTGATTTCATTCCTCAATTTTTCCGTCTTAGCAGGAGGAAAGAACTTGGACAAGAATTTCTGAACCAATTCATTCCATGTTGTAATTGATCCCGATGGTAATGAGTTTAGCCACTCCTTGGCTTTATCCTGAAGTGAAAAAGGAAAAACCCTCAATCTTATAGCATCTTCAGACACACCATTTATCTTGTAAAGATCACACACCTCCAAAAAGTAAGCAATATGTGCATTTGGATCATCCTTTGACATTCCCCCAAACTGATTTGATTGAACCATCTGGATAAAGGATGGTTTTATCTCAAAGTTATTGGCTTGAATAGTTGGCCTCCTTATACCCGAAGTAGTTCCAGCAACATTAGGCACAGCATAATCCCTCAAAGCTCTACGATTTCCACCTCCCTCAACAAATGGTAGATCCATGGCTGATTGTCTATTAGGAGATGAGGTTGAATATCTTCTCTCTCGATTTAGACGCCTATATGTTCTATCAATCTCCGGATCAAATGGAAGAAGGTTGAGGCTTCTTGTACGTCTCATACAAAAATCCTACAACCAGAAAATCAACTAGCACAAAAACAACACAAAGTTACTTCTTTTTTTATGATGAATAAAATAAAAGAGCAAAATAAACAAAATTAAAAATGAAACAATGATAAAGTAAATTAACTTCAAATTAAAACTAAGATTAGGTAGTATCAATATTAATAAAATCAAACCACTCCCCGGCAACGGTGCCAAAAACTTGATGCTTATTTTCGCAAGTGTACGAATCATCCAAGTAATAAAGTGTACAAAAGTACGGATATCGAACCCACAAGGAATGGCGTTACTAAGTACCGAAATTGACTAATCCTAATTTTATTTGAAAACCGAATTGTTGAAATTGTTTAAGAAGCAAATTAACTTAAAACTAAAGAAAATAACACAATTAAATGTTGTTCACAAATTATTAAAAATGCTAAGGCATTTGATTTCGCTAAATCCATTCAACCTGATTTCAAGCATTGTTATATGAGAATCAAAGCTACAATTGATGGTTGAAAACCCCAAATTTACCTAATACTCTCTCTCGAGTTATATTAGAATTACTTATCTATGAAAACCAACTATATTTCTATGAATATTTAATCACAAACAAGCACATTACCATTTATGGAATTTCTAGAATAACCACATACATCATGAATTAGTTCTCACACTCGCATTCAACATACGGTATTTATCACAAGAAGCATTCATTACACATCTCCTCTCGGTCTCAATATAATGCAACAAATCATCTAAATCTTGGCCAGAAATTTAAAGGCATTAAGCATGGAAATAAATACTCAACTTGAAAACAATGAACTCATATAACAATAACCAAAGAAATCAGATTTTCTTGATTCAACTACATCATAGCCTTAGCAAAAACGAATTAGTTCATAATAGAAATAAGAACAAACATATTCTCAATTGAATCCATGAATAACAAATCTGAATAAAATGCAGAAAATAAAGGCTAAGGAGAAGAGATGAAAAACTCTTGAAGATGAAGACTTGGTAGCAACAATGGTGATCATCCTTCAATGCTTCTCAAAACTTTCTCTCCAAAATTGCCTTTTCTCCTCCAAAAATGTCTTAGACCTCCTCTCTCTGCGTGGCCCCTTTCTCCATCATATTGTATATATAGTTCTAGGGTTTTGGGGGTAATTTTGGAATAAAACAACCAAAAAATGTGTTTTCGGACGAAACTTGCCGGCGGCGACATTATTCTCGCCGCGGCGAGATTTCTGGAAAATAAAATTTTTGGTTTTCTGATTTTGGCCGGTGGCTAGATGCATTTGGCCGGCGGTGAGATGAATTTGCCAAAATTTGTGCTCTCGGGAAGATTTTCGCCATGCTTTCTATAGCATTTTCGTCGGCAGCGAGAATAATCTAGCCGGCGGCGGGATTTCCAAATTTTGAAACTTTGTTTTCTTTTTATTTTCACTCAATCCCGATCATTAAACTTTGTCCCAAATTTCTCCAAAATCAAGATTTTACCTGAAATTGCACTTTAAACACGAAATACCCGTGAAATGACATTTGTGGATTAAAATATCAAATAAACACAATTTTTACACAAATATCAACATTTAAATCATAACAAATATGCAATAATTTGACTCTTATCAGGGTTCTAAGAATAGATGACCAAGTATTATAGGAATTTTAAGGTCCTCTTGCATGTCTAGTATAATGAAATCAGATGGAAATATGAACTTGTCTACTTTTACTAGCATATCTTCTATCACACTACAAGGTCATTTAATTTTTCTATTTTCCTTTTGTAATGTTACTAAAGTATGTTTGGTTTTACCAACCCCCAATCTCTTGAAGACTAATAATGGAAAATGGTTAATACTTAACCCCAAGTCATATAGTACTTTCTCAAAGTGGATATTTCCAATTGTGCAAGGAATATGAAAGCTACCTAGTAGTTTTCTAGCAAGGATGGCACTGCAAACTTCAGTCAATGTTATTGTTTTATTATCTCCAAACCTTCTTTTCTTGGATAGGATGTCCTTCAAAAATTTGGCATAAGAAGGCATTTATTCAAGTGTTTCTACAAATAATATATTTATGTGCAACTTCTTGCAGACACCTACAAATTTTAAAAACTACATATCTAACTTTTTGTTTTGTAATGAGGGAAATGAATAGTGGGTTTGTAGAGATTGATTTTTTTGGTGGAATTATTTCCTTTCTAGTGCTCTATTTATCCATTTGTTCCTCCTCATCCTTTTTAGCTTCATGTTCTTCCTCATCCTTATGAGTCTCATATTCCTCCTCTAAAGTTTTACCTCTCCACAAGGTTATGGCGTTATAATGGTTCTTACCTTCTCTTCTCTTGGGCTTGAATTGTTATGATTGATGAAAACCAGGTGGTGGAAATGATTAACGGTTGAATTGATTACCACCTTGATTGTTGTTATTACTCTAAGAGAAATTTAGATGTTAGTTCCATCTTTAGTTATATGTGTTTGAGTATGGATTATTATTTTGGTTCACATTACCCATATAACATGCTAATTTAGGATTATTTGGACAATTATCAAACAAATAAGCTCTTTCACAAAAGGCACAGGACACCCCTGAATCTTGGATCTAGTTTATACTAGCTGTTGAGTTTTGAGCCATCAAAATATCCACCAAAGATGGCATTTGAGTTGTAAGTACCATGATATCATTTACCTCATACACTATTCTTATGGCTATCATTATGTCCATTGGCCATTGATAATTATTGCTAGCCATTTTCTCAAGTAAATCATAAGCTTGATTGTATAATTTGGCTAACAAATCTCCTTAGGGGATGTATCAACAATGGTTCTTGTTTCAGCATTGAGACCATTACAATTATTCTCCATTTGGATCCAATGAGGGATATCATGGTGAGGACACTTAGAAATTATTTGAATCATTCCTATAATTCATATAAATATTCCTCTTCATATTATTGGTAGGAGATAATAAAGAATAAGGGAACATTTTAAGCCTAAACGCCTCCTTCGTTACCCCACTGAATTTAAATGAATCTCCAACTTCAATAAATAATTAGAGATGCAAATGAAGATCCTCTTTTAATGATCTGCTGAATTGTCCAACTATTTGTAGCATTTGAAATAACACTAGCTTTAGTTCAAACTGATTAGCTTGAATGTTTGGCCTTATAATACTTGGATTCAACCCTTCCAACAAAGGTATTGCATACTCATTCATAGCTTTATCCCTATCATCCATTAAAGGTATATGGTTTCTCAAATTTAGCACATTATTATTTATTTCTAATGGATTAGTCATTTCTTCTATTCGGGTGACAACTTGTTGTTTTCTTATTAATTTCAAAGTATGCTTGATTTTGGGATCTGAAGGCAAAACATTTCCCTTACGGACTCTACTCATGCAATAGAGCCAAATGTATTTCTAATAGACTAAAAGGGATGTCATAATTATAAATAAATAAATTAGTTAAAAATTAAATCTAAGAAAAATAATTAAAATAAAAATTATTTTCTAATGTTTATAATCTCAAACTAAATAAATAAATAATAGGAAAAATATATAAAGAAAAATAATTAAAATAAAGTAAAAATTATTTTCTAATGTTTATAATCTCTTACAATGGTACCAAAAACTTGATTGACATGAATTGTGTACAATGAATACGTAAGTATATGTATCGAACCAAATAATATAATGATAAGAAAATATTGTAAAAATGAAGATTATGTTATTCGAAACAAATTTTAAAACTTAAAAATAAAAATCAATTTTTTTGTGTTTTTATGTTTTAAGAAGGAAAAATAAAAAGAACTGAATAGAAATAACAATAATTAATTAACTCAAAATTATAGCTAAGCTGGTATATGAGAAAATATCTAGGAATACTTAATTTTCTAAGTATGTGAATTACTAGAATCCCCTCAATGTTATTACCAATCAATTACATGATCAATCGAATCTAACCTATCATATATTCATCTCTCAAGTAAACTATACACCATATAGTAATTAACCTAATTACACTTTCATGTCAATTAAATTTCATACTACTAATCAAGTTTATCAATTATGAATCACATACATAAAAATCATACATCTCTGCCTAAAAATTATGCATATTATTTAATCAAGATTAAACATTAAATAATTCTCTTAAATCTATTTAATTGCCTTTATAGATTAAATGTTAGCCAAAACATTAATAACATAAAATTAGATTAAATAATATAATTAAATTAAAATTATAAATGGATTAAAATATTATATCATCACATGTAGAAAATTGGGTTCATAAGACTCCTAGATTAATGCTAGACATAATTTTGTTCATAAAGCTCATATTTTTCATAATAAAAGAAATAAAAATCGATAAAGAAAGGAGAAGAAGAATAAATACAATCAATCTCTTGAATTGTAGTACCAATTTCCCTTTGAATCTCCACCAAAATTGTACCTTCTTTTGAATTTTTCTCTATTTTTCTCTCTTATTGGGTCCAAATATTGATAAACAATTGATAATTTTTAGTTCATTAAGATTTATAGGGAAATTACTGGGTTAAATTAGGCTCAGGTAAAATTTGAATAGTCATATTAGCTTCTAAATAAGGACAGATGAAAAATGGAAAAATTAACAATGCTGGCCAATAGTATTGGGACATATGGCACAAGAACTCACAGGGGCAAGCCAGCACGTGATGCATGGCGTGGGTCAACTGATCTTGGTCAATGTACACTAAGTTAGCATCACATGGAACTCTGTGATTTGTGGTTATAGATAGCGTGGTTCCTTGGTGGAAAGAATGGATGAATCAAGTTATGACACGTGGAACGCCTATTGATGGCGCAATGAAACTCAAAACTAAGGCATCACCTGGTACACGCGATGTTGCACGATTAGCTCTCTTTACTTTCATCAAATCCACATGGCATGCATGGTTATCTCCTATGCTTGCGTGGAATCCACGTCGCATCTTTTGATTGGTCTTATATTAAAAAATCCATAAAAGTTCCAAAACTTATTAAAAATATATTTTCACTAAAAAGTTCATATTTTAATATTTATAATCTTAAAAGTACTACTTATTGAATAAAATGAGCAAATATTAAGTAGAATATTGCACTAATGACTACTTTCATAGAGTCATTAGCATCCGACTTTCTAATCCACAAAATTCTCCTATTTATAGCATTTGACATGCCTATAAAACCCCTTTTTCACCTTTATTGTAAATATATATTCATTTTCTGACGCGCCAATCCTGACCGTTTCTTGTATGATCTGACGGCTCACTTGGCGCGCGTGGGATTCTTCTCTCCTATGTAGAAAATTCAAATTTAATTAATTGCATTTTGACCCATAAATTTAATTCAAATTACATTTTAAACTTTCTTTAATTATAATTAAGCCCTTTTCTAATTTAAATTAAATTTTAAACTTTTAATAATTAAAATTAAGTCCGATTTTAATTTAAATTATATTTTAGACTTTTATAAATTGCAATTAATAACTCTTTTATTTGAAATTATATTTGTGGACATAAATTTACAATTAAGTATGGTTTCGATTCAAATTATTTAATTTTGTTAAAAATGTATTCCTGAACACATAAAAGGTAAATATTAATTTATTTAACTAAAATTAACCAAAAATGTCAAGAACATAGCAATTATAATTAATAAAATAGATGAAAATAACTATATAAAATACAGTTATCAAAGGCTTTTGAACTTGTTCCCCGATGGAGTAGATAATACCTCTAAGGTAAACTGAGTGGAATTGGTTTAATCTTGATCCTGCCTCTCTCTATCAAGTCTCAACTCCATTTTGCAAAGCAGGTTCCAAGTCTCCCAATGATGGGATTGGAATAGGATGATCACCCATCTATGGCACCACTTATTTATTATGGCTTGAGTTTATTATGTTGTCATAAAAGCTTTCTTGGACAGAGTAGACACAACATTTGGCCTCAAGGTGGTTCCTCAAGAATACATGTTTGATGATTAGGTGCTCTAAGTTGAATCAGCTTCCACCTGCTTGACCAGAGTTGGCTAAAGGTGCTAGGGTTGGCATGTCACTGTAACCCAAATATTGGTACCTAGGTCTTGTGGATCCTTAATACAGGGATCCAATTAGTTATAGATTAGACCCTTTGAGTTTTTGTTGGCGTTGGGCACTTAATTCTGTTCTCCTTAGGCATCAAGCCCTAATGGTTGTAGAGACCTTGAGTGACTCATTAAGGCACTAGGGTGCACTTGTGGTTTCATATAGAGATGCATCAATTGCTCTATCATTAGCTCCAACTTTCCCAAGTTTTGATCCATGGTTGGTTCCAGGTTAATCACCTAGATCTCCACCTTTTCTTCATTCAATAAGAGTGATAGAGAGTTATGAAACTCATTTTGGTGATTTTTTTGGATCTAACGTATTGTTAGTAGGAAAAAATGAACGAAGAACTCAAAGAACAGAGTGAAGAACACAAAGAATATGATGAATGTTATTGAGATTTTAATAGCTCAATCGCTTGAAAACCAAATTTCTTTCCCTCATATGACATCAATTATTGGAGTCGATTTCTGCTTGTTGCGTTCTTTCAACATAAAGACTTGTAAATCACTAGAAAACAATGTTAGAAGGTACGATACTTGTAGATGTTTGTCTAATCTTATGCTTAAGTTAGTTTATGAGAGAAAAGTTAAGATTAGAGAGAATTTGAAAGAATTTATGGTATGAATTTATACGTATCTTTTCAAGTTGTAAAAACCTATTTTAAAGTTTTGACAAATAAGATAACTGTAGATAACTAATAGCAATTAATTAATATTTAATATTGAATCAATTAATATATAATTATTTATGATATTAATTATATTTCATAATAGGATGACATCATTAATATATATTTTCAATTTTAAATAATAAAATTAAAGTTTATTTGAACTCGCGTTAATTATATCTATTTGATTTTTAATTATGTCTTTGACCAATCAAATGGTGCTATATATATCTAATGATTGCTTCTATCTAAAAAATACATTTGTTATTTCCAATCTTTGAGAAAATTATCTCATTTTGTGGTTAAAATATTAAAAATTATAAATATAATAAAGATATATTATATTATAATTATTAATATTTCATCCATCAATGGGATAATTTCCGCCCTGAACCATTATAACCAAAATATTTCTTTATTGACATAAATTTTAAAAATATTGTACATGTTGTTTTCCAAAGATAGTATTACTGACATTATTTCTGGTGTAAATTAAACGAGAACTAGATATTAGTTTTTTATTAATCAATAAGAAACAAATATGGACCACAGGTGACTAATGTCGTAGGTAGTTTTATTTATTGTTTAGTTTTTTAATATATTTTATGATATAAATTATTGTATAATTATAATTGATGTGTTATAATTATTGATTAAATAATAATATTTTTTTAACTTATAGTTAATTATTATATTAATACTATAATTTTTGTTTAACAACATAAACTGTATTTTTTTTTCTAACGAACATGATCTGTGATTGTATCTAAAACAATTTGAAATTTTAAACAAAAAAAAATAAAAAAAATTTGATTAAATATTTTCTCTAACATTAAGAGGTAGGCTGACCTTGGATGATTTGGTGGGCCTATTGTCAGATTTGCACATATCATGATAATTGTATTTGACGAGTTTGGCACCTAGCTTAAAGCATGAAACCTTTGACCAGATATTGACGTAATAATTGGGGGGGAGTTTAAAGCATGAAAGTTTTGACCAGATGTACGTTGACATAATAATCGGGGGTTAATTTAATTAAGTGTGAGTTTAAATTAACCTATACATTAGTAATACATCTATTTATTTTTAATTATATATATAAAGTTTATGATACTCTAACTTAAGATGAACTTTTATCCTCAATGTTTTCTCCATTTTATAAAGTTCTTTCCTATTTGCATTCAGATATAAATATACAAGCTTTTTGAAAATAATATTTTAATAAACTAATACATTGAGTAAAAAATCATTTAAATTCACTTGAATTAGCAAAATAAACTGCCAAAAAAACAAAGCAATGAAATTGACATGAGAAAAAAATTGATATAAGACTCACTATTAATGGATATTTCATTTGTAATTAGCTTTGGTTATTGATTAAACGAATAAATATGTCAGTTACTTAATATTTTAAGTAATACTGGAGATAATCAAACCACACTCTGCTTCTAATTTAGTACTGTATATAACTTTCATAATAATTAGCATTTATATTTTGAGCAATGTTTAAAATGTAGGCGACAACTTTAACATCTATATGCAATATTAATCTCGTTTGAAAAAATGTCAATAAAATTTTGAAAATATCAAGACATTAATATTATCTAGTAAATATCACTATTGTGAAAATATCAACAACAACAAAAAATCCTTTTTGGACAAAATATCTTGGTTATTGTCCTAAAATTATCAAAACAATTGTTGAGAAATGTTGCTTCTTAAAACAAATTCCTAAATAATTTATCATTAAGTATATAAGTTTGTGACAATATTTGTAGTTGTTTTCATTTTTTTTTTTTTACCTTGTTATCACGTTTATTTTGGTAGCACTCATCTTATATTTTTTATAATTCTAATTATATGAATTGCTGTAGTCACTGAAAGATATTTTTATTTTCCATTTGATTTTCAATAATGTAGTAATATGTATATAACATTGAGATAAGACTTATTATGTTCCCCGCAATTTTTTTTATCATATTGTTAATGTTTATTTATTTATTATAGTATTAAAAATAATGATATAAGTAATTATTTATAAGAATTTAGCTATTATTATTAAAAATAAAATTATTGGTTGATTAATTTATTTGTCAAAATAAATATTACATATAATTATAATTATTTGAACTAAATATAAAAATTAATTTAAAATATAAAAAAAATGATATTTTTAATGTTATTAAATTTCATAAAAACACATAGGATGTATTAAGGTTAATACAAATAGTGTTTGTTTTGGATCATCAATTTATTTGGTTATGTAAGGTACTTTGGACATCAAGATCATCCGTTAAGGAATGTTTTTATATCCCACTTTGTGTTTGCTTTTGAGAAAGAACTAATGGTAACTATTCATATAGATGTATAAATGCTCTCACCTTTGAGTAACATAAACTTTAATTGGAGTTATTCTCTATTTATGTTATTACTCTTTTTCGGACTCAATGACTTTCATTACCATGGTAATGATGTTTTACTTGGGTTGATTGTTTGGAGAAAATTACTTGCATGGAGTTCCACTGTTCTCGTTTTATAGAGAGGCAGACAATGTATTTGATAGTATAACCTCTAGAACTCCTAGTGCTTATATTGCAACTTAGTGGTCAGATGTCTCACTATTAGATAACTCTTTCGTTTATACGAATGTTAACAACAAATCTAATTATATGTATTATTGATATTTTGTTTGTATATATATTTTTTCTATTTAATAATACTCATAGTTAAAAGATTGGATGATCAAGATGCTTCAAAAGTATCAATCTAATTAGAATGTCACAATACATCTACTAAGACTTATCCCTTAAAACCTTTCACTAAAAAAAACTTCATAAAAACATTTTCCATTCATTAGAGTTTTTATAATATTTGTAATTTTAATTTTAATTCTGACACTAACAATAATTTTTTAAATTTTTTTTATAAAACTTAAAATTTAAAATTATAATCAACAATAGTAGAATTATAGAAAATTAATTTTTTTTGTAAATGACCAGACATGCAATTGCTTGTAAATAAAGTAATGCAGAAATAATTAAAGATTGACACAATATTTTTATATGAAAACAACCTAGGTCACACCAATTAGTTAAGAGAAAAACTACCCGTTCATCGAACCACACAACTTTCCAAAATGAAAAATAAGGTTCAATTACAATGCTGAGACTAAAATGACCCATCAATGTAATACTCCCAATTAATCTACTTACAAACCACTGCTTTCATCATAGCCTCCATAAGAAAAGTGTTCGGATCCAGACCAACGTTCCGATGAACTCGAATTACATGAGTTAATCGAACCAGGACAGTTAGCACCTGAAAAAATTCACACAATAACACAAGTGCAAATATGTGTCCTAGAGAAGGTTCAATAATGAATAAACCTAAATAGATTATTTAATAAATATATTAGATAAATCAAAATCAACTAGCAATTCTAGAACAATCAGTTTAAAACTCAATATCACAAATATTGTAGGTTTGTTAATTCATCAAACACAACCATAAATGTTTGACAAATTAACTCAATGAAAAATCATACTTGAATAGTTTTTGTAAAACAAGTTTGTAGAGAAAGCTCATATGCAAAATTTGAGTCAGTTATGGTTCATAAAATTATGAACCAATAGTTTATTTAAATAAAATGAGTTAAAGCCCTAGGTCAAAGGCCTATTACAGTTATGTCCTTAAAAACATTTAAAAGAGCTTTGAAAAGTAAGGACAATATAGTAATGAAACAAATTGGCTTGAGTAAAAATTAGGTTAAAATTGGAAACCTAACCACTGGATTGATCTAGATCGAGCTCGATCGATTGATCGCTGCCTCTCAATCGATCAAGTCACTACTTGATTGATCTAGCGAAACAAATAACTAATTCTGAAACAAGTATATTAATTTACTCATTAATCTCAATCAATCTAGTGCTTGATCGATCGATTATTAATACCTTGATCGATCTAGTCATATAAAAAAATTAATTTAGCCAGTTTTAATTAACCTTGATCGATCTAGCTGTGGGTTAATCGATCGAGTAGCCTATATGAAAAATGTTTCTATATGTCTAATAATGTGTTCAATAATATAGATCTACTTGAGATATGTTCATTGGAGCTTGATGGTTTCTTCTGCTTGAAAATATGCTTAAGTGATACACCTAAAAACTAAAATTACATTTGTATGTTTTGTCCACGAATATTTCCAACACTCGCATACACCTTGCAACCTCTCTCTCACTACATGAAGCTCATAGAAAAATAAATTGTTACATAGTAGTACTATCCTATGATTTGGTGAAACCATCTTTGCTTGAATCTTGAAAGCACATGTGTACACTGAAAGACAAAAACATAAACAATCAAACAAATTATCCAACAGAATTATTGCTCATTAGTTCAGTGTATATAACAATAGAAAAGCAAGGAAATAAATATAAGTGATAAGTAACAATAGATACAATATTTAAGTATTACTCCCCATATATGAATAAACTTCAATACTCAACGTGTTCTCTCCCTATGTGTAGTCTCTCTCAAAGAGTGATTTAAGTATAACTCTCATCCTCAATTAACTCTCCCCTATATATATTTTGAATTAAAGCTCAATAACTTTCTCCTTTTTTCATACAAATAAATAATATAATCATAAAGCAATGATAAATATGTTGAGCAAGAAAGTAATGTATTTAATGACATGAAAGAGTTGTACACATTCTTAAAAAATCAAAAGAGAAAGCTAAAAACAATATGTTTTTCAAAATTAAATAAACTTCTTCTAAGTTCTTTGATTCCTCTAAATAAATTAGAATAAAACAAAATTTATAAAATTTGATAGATATATTTTTTCTAAATTGAGGGTAGTAAACTTAGCTTATCATAACTACAATAGTACAAAAATAATGAAATTAATTTTGTTCAAAGTGTGACTATCCATTGACAACATAAATATATGTAGACAAGACATATAAATATACTAACATATATAGTGACATATCAACAATCACCAAAAGTAAAATATGTATTAGAACTGCAATAGGATGTCAATTTGTTCATTTATGAAAAGTTATAAAAGATTAAAAAAAAGAGTATCACTTATCATGAAAAAATTGCAATTGAATTCATACTTGCACATAACAAAATTTTACCTATCAAGAGAGAACTTAAATAAATTTCTTTTTTGGTATTCCCTTCTTGTATTTTTTTGGTTGTCTATTTCCTTTTTAAATAATCAATTGTGGCTCTTTCTTTTGGTGCATGCAAAAAAATTTGTATTTTTCTTTTTTTTTCTTTAATAATATTATTAATTTTTTAAGGAAATACGCATGAGTCAAAAATCTAGTATGATAAATTTCATACTAGTTGTGAGAAAACACTCTCCAATTACTACGGTAGCTTCATATATCATAGTATGTAGCCCTATCAAAACTAGATGATCGGTGCAAAACTGCAAGTGTACAATATCATAGTTTTATAATACAATGATAAGAAGAGTATCATCCTCAGGGATTGGTAACTTATTTTTGACAAATACCAAAATTATATTAATCTCAATTTTATCTAGAAAAAATCACTAAAGTTGTTACAATTGGATTTAAAATAAAATCAATTTAATGAAAATGCATAAAATTAAAGAAATATATTGTTCAAAGATCAAATTAATGGGAAGAAAACTTCTAGGAAATCGATTTCACCTAATCCCTCACTATGCTTTACTCATCTAGCTAATTTAATTTAATTCTCTCTGTTTGTTAACAATTTCCAAAAAACATCCAAAAGCCTCTTTCGATAGTCAATTGGAAACATTCTTGTTAATTAATTTACATGAGAGTATGCAATTTAATAAAGCAAGAAAGCATTAAGACCAAATATTTTAATACTACATAGGTTCATAAAAGTCTTTCGATCTCTATATTTATCTATGCCAAAATATTTCAAATATATCCTATAATTCCTTCTTTCGATAGTAAATTACAAAATTAAAACCATCTAATTAATGACAAGTTAATTAGAAGCATTAAACTCACAATAAATCAGAAAAACATGACGAGAAATAATTCAAAGTAACATAAAAAAATCAAGCATAGTTCAATATAAAATTACATTTTTTTTTCTTAGACTAAAGAAAAATTACTTCACGCTAAAAATTAAATTTAATATAAATAAATTTATCATAATTTTCTCAGAGAAATTGAAAGAAAATTGATTCAAAAATCTGCTTTTGTGTTTACCTGTTGTGCTACTTTGTTGTTTCCTCTCTCCTGCATTTATTTTCTCCAATTTTTCTACTTTTTTTTCTTTTCTATTTTGCAATGGCGGCCGTCTCATCTGTTTCTATTTTTTTATCTGCCCTTTTCGCCCCCTTTCTTCTCTTCTTATATATATATATATATATATATATCTTCCAACTGCAATTGTTGTCGTCGTTTCTTTTCTATATATATATATTTAGAGAAATTTTAATTTTAATTTTAATTTAAATAAATCTTCATTTAAATTTGAGAATAATTAGATGATATGTTTCTAAAATTTCAGATCTTCATTATCTTCAAATCTATAATAAAATTTAAATAATAATAATGAAGTCTAAATTCAATAAAAAATAAATAAAATTATATTAATGTTAATGTTGAGAAGTGATAAATTATGCCAAATTATGCAAGTCATCAAACACCCAAAAACTTAAAACTGTGTTTGTCCTTAATAAAAAAGAAAAAAAAGACAATTATTGATAGTCTCAACAAGACCTCATAGAGAACTATCATCGCTCACCAAGCCATGATCTGAATTTAGATTTCATCACTAATAACTTACTCTTTTTACATCGAAGATAGCAAGAAAATCAATCAAAATTCAACAATTTGTCAAGCAAGAACTAAGTATTTACTTCAACCTAAAGCTAGGTCATTGAGTGTGTGTGTGTGAAATAGTCAATTTAATTCCAAACCACCAACAAATTGAGATAAAAGTAGAACAACTGAAATAAGAAGAATTATCTCAAAACATAACTCTATCCTCATGTTTGGTAGGAGGGAATGGAATGAAATCAGAATTGATTCCTTCCATTTTGTGTGTTTGGTTGGACGGAATGGAGGGCAAAATGGAATCAGATTACTAAAAGAGAAGGAATCACAATTCCTTCTCCCCTCCTTGGTAATCATAATTACATTCCCATCTAAACTTTTTTTTTCCAATTTTACCCTCACTTAAAATATAACCTTAAACTCAAATCCCAAATTCTCAAACCCAAAATTCCAAAACCCTAAACCCTAAATCCCTAAACCCCAAATCCCTAAACCCTAAACCCTAAATCCCTAATCCCTAAAACCCTAAACCTTAAAAAATAAATCCCAAAACCCAAAACCCTAAAACATAAATCCCAAAACCTTAAACCCTAAACCCTAAACCCAAATTCCAAATCCTAAAACCCTAAACCCCAAATCCCTAAACCCTAAACCTTAAACCCTAATCCCCAAATCCCTAAATCCCTTACCCCAAAATCCCAAAACCCTAAATCCCAAATTCCAAATCCTAAAAGCCTAAACCTTAAAACATAAATCCCAAATCCCAAAACCCAAAACCCTAAAACATAAATCCCAAAACCCTAAATCCTAAATTCCAAATCCTAAAACCCTAAACCCCAAATCCAAAATTCTAAAACCCTAAACCATTTTTAGAAAAATAATAATTTTAACCCTAAACCTTAACCTACAAATATAACCCCAAATCCTAAATCCCTAAACCCTAAATCCCACATCCTAAGCCTCAAAACCCTAAACCCTATTTAGAAAAATAATAATTTTAATAATATATTTCTTTTTAATTAAGTAATAATTATTTAGAAAAATAATGATTTCAATAATGTATTTTGTCTGACGAAAAAATAATAATTAAATGACATTATTTGAACTTTACAGCATGTAGGGGTATTAAGGTCATTTACAGTTTTTTTCATTCTATTCCAGTGGCAAACCAAACACTGTAATCCTGATTCTGAGCTTGATTACAATGGTCAAACCAAACAAAATTGTTTCTTTTCCATTCCATTCCATTCCGATTCCGATTCCGATTCCATTCCACGAACCAAACGCCACGTATAAGTCCAATTTTTAGAAATCCTCTCCACTAATGTAATTAAATACCAAAATCAGAGATCAAAAGATCTTTAATCAAGATTGTAATGATAGGCCACAAGGTTAGGGCTAAGAAAGAAATGGATATGAAAAATCAAAGCAAATTGGAAAAAATACTTGGTAGAAAGAAACAATGAAAATAATATCTACAGGATTTATACCATAGTTCTTTCCTAACAATATGCTCATATTGATGACAATATTGTTGACATACTCAATAAAGGTTGTGCTCTCTTTTTTTATTTTTCTATTCTCCTTTTTTTCACAGTGATACTCAATAAGTAGTGTTTTTTTTTCTTTTCTTCTTCTTCTTCTTTTTATTTTGGTGTGTTTGCCTTAACACTCATAGTCTTTACTAATTTCAACCACTTTAACCCTTTTTTTGATTGTTTCCTTTCACTTTTTTTTCACATTTTGATCAAATAGAGAAATATATAATGTGGATTATTTAATTTGAACTAACTTTCTTTTTAAATGCAAATTTCCACCAAAGTATTTTCTCAAAATTTAAGGTAAATTTATGATTTTTCAAGCTTAGAATAGGAATAGTTTATGCAGTTAAGAACAAATAAGGCTTGTGTAAAATAAGGCTCAAAGGGGTAGACTATAGGAATACATTATGCAATGATGGTGTGATAATTAGGACGGCTAGGAAAGCTTTTTGGTTGTGAAAAAAATTGCCAAGATCATTTCTCTAATATTTGGTATCAATTAGGATTTCACCTTAAAGATCTATCAATAGATTCTAGAGCAAAGAAAGATTAAACTTTCCTAACCTAGTTAATTCAACTCCTTTTTCTTTATAGGCCAAATGGAGTAGATAAAAATTTACTATGTGCTCAATTATTTCCAAGGACAAAGATTTAAATCAATGTACCCAAAAAACTCTGCCTAACATAATAACATATTTTGAAAAACAATTCTCAAACCCACCTTCAATCATAAATTTCATAGTCATAACGAATTCAATCATATTCAAATACATGCTTGATAAGATAATTCAACAACTCAAGACCCTAATAGATGACACCTCCAAACTTAAACTAAACAATATCTTCATTGTAATTTAAAAGTGAGACTGATTGAAGAAATGAAAAGAACTTCCTTAGTTTTATGGTGGATTTGCATTAGTTTGAAATTTTCAGCTTTTTATTCCTACAAAATAAATCAACATCAAAATCCAAATTATTCAAATATATAATAATAAAATAAAATAAAATAAAACAACAAAAGAAAGTTTTATGGGCCATAAGCGCTTGTTTTATAGTCTACAGCCAGACTTTTCAATATTCATCAATCAAGATTTCGAAGAGGAATAAATGAACAATTCCTCTCCACTTGTTCTCTATAATAGTGCTTCAATCTCTAACCATTAACTCTAAATACATTCCCTACCTTGTCCTTCAAGTCTATTTCTCCAAAAGTGGAAAGTTTGTCAATTATATACGAACCTTTCCATCTTGATCTTAACTTTCCCAAGAAGAGTTTTAGTCGTGAATTGAAGAGCAAAACATGTTTTCCTAGAGCAAAATCAAGCCTAGAATATTTTTTTCATGCCACTTCTTTGTCCGTTCTTTGTAAATCTTTGCATTTTTGTACGCATCATTCTGAAACTAAGTCATTTCATTCAATTGAAGAAGTTGATTTTCCCTTGCTGCCTTTAAATCAAAATTAAACTTCTTTACAACCCAATAAGCTTTATGCTCTGACTCAATAGGGAGATTGCATTATTTTTTAACCAAAAAGTCATCCATGAAAATTTCCATTATATCTTCCACCATATCTGAAAAAATAGCCATTATGCAATGTTGAAATGTTATTGGAGCATTGCACAATCCATAGGGCATCCTTCTACAAGAAAATGTTTCGTAGGGGTATGTGAATATATTTTTCTCCTCATCTTCGAGGGCTATGGAAATCTGGTTATACCCTGAATAACCATCTAAGAAGCAATAATAGGAATATCTGTCTAATCGATCTAGCATTTTATCAATGAATTGAGGTGGAAAATGATCCTTCCTTGTTGCTTTGTTCAACTTGTGGTAATCCATATATACATGCCACCTCGTGACTATTCTTGCAAGAATAAGCTCATTGTTTTCATTTTTCACCACATTCTACCCTCTTTTGGTACAACATGCACTATACTTACCCATGAGCTGTATGAAATAACATAAATAATTCCAACATTGAAGAACTTCAAAATTTTAGCTCTCACAACTTCCTTCATTGCTGGATTTAATCTTCTTTGGGGCTCAATTGATGATTTGAAAGGTTCCTTCAATAGAATCTTGTACATGAAAATGGATGGACTTATACCTTTTATGTCAAAGATAGTTCATCCTAAGGTTGTTTTATGCTCCCTTAACACATGCAGTAACTTTTCCTCTTCTTCAGGTGTAAGTGATACCTCAACAATCATTGGAAAGGTGTAATTATCATCCAAGAATGCATAGCAAAGATGATTAGGAATTACTTCAACTCTAGAGTTTTAGTTTGCTACACTTTTTTCTGTAAAGATTAAAAAATTTGTCTTTGCTACCATCGACTCTAGCCTCTCTACTTTTATGCTACCTGATGTAACCTACTGCAATACTTCTAAGGAAAATATATAGTGGAGAAATTCTTCATTAACCAAAGGTAAATCAAGTTCATAAATATAAGAGTTATTAAAATCATAAGCATAAGATGAAGTGGTGATACATCATTCTAGGTGATTGGTCAGCATATCTTCCTGAAAGGCTTTTATTACACATTGCTCAATGACATCTACCCAAAAGCAAGTGCTTGGATCTTCTGGAAATCTTATAGCTTCGTAGATGTTGAATATAATCTCTTCCTTATTCACTCTCAATGTTAACTTAGCCTTTTGAACATCCATGAAAGCCCTTCCTATAGCCAAGAATGGTCGACTAAGAATTAGTGGGACATCTTGGTTTTCATCCATATCTAACACCACAAAATCAGCAGGAAAAATAAATTTATCCACCTTTACCAATATATTTTTTATGATTCCATGTATATACTTGATAGATCAGTCTACTAGTTGCAGATGAATTGTTGTTTGTTTCATCTCTCCAAGTCCCAATTTCCTATAAACAAAAAGTGGCATAAGATTAATGCTCGCACCAAGATCTTATAAAACTTTATCAAAAAATGAATTTCCAATAGTGCAAGTCAAAGTGAAATTCCCTAGATCTTTTAATTTTTGAGGTAACTTCTTTTGAAGAATGACACTACATTCTTCATAAAGCTTCACTATTTCAAACTCCTCCAACCTTTTCTTCTTGAAAATGATGTTCTTCAGGAATTTGGCATCTGTTCTAAGGCATCTACAAAAGGAATATTTATGTCAATTTTCTTAAAGATATCCAAAAACTTAGAAAATTACTTATCAAATTTTTGTTTTTGAAAACATTGAGGAAAAGGAAGTGTAGTAGACAGAATATGAGGATTGTTAGGAAATGAAATTGATGGAGGCATATCAGTCTCTCTTAGTGTATCATCAATAATCCTCTCTTCTTTTACTTTATGATTGCTTTGGCCATTGTTTGGAGCTATAGGGGTGGACTCGATTTCCTTTTATGGTGATTTCTCAATTTCCCTTCCACTTCTAAGTGTAATGGAACTACATTGTTCCTTTGGATTCACTTCTGTATTGCTAGGAAAAGTTCCTCTTTGTTTGGCATTGATGGTTATGGCTAGTTTCCTAATTTTCACTTCAAGATTTTTCATAGTGGCTCCCATATTGTTAAAATGAGTCTCAATGTTATCCATCCATGAATAACTCTTTTTAAACCTTGCTTTGGTCTCCTCAACAAAGGAAACCATGGCATCCTCAAGTGAAATTTTCTCGCTTGGTTGGCTACCAAACCCTAGAGAAGGTTGTAGCACATTCTTTGTGTTTTCATAAGAAAAATTCTCATAATTTTGAAGCCCTGGATGGTATTAATTTGACATAGGATCACCATGATAATTGTAGTTCCAAATTTTGATGTATTAAACCTACTCTTGACTTGCTTCATTCATCAGAACTGTTATACTTGAAGTTGCAATGTATTCTGCACTTTGTGGTATTCTTTGAGTTGTCAAGGTTGAAATTTGATGAGATAGAGAAGAAACTTGAGCTAAAAGGGTAGCAAACGGATCCAATTCATGAATCCTAGTAACTTTCTTAACCATAGATCTTTCAATTGGCCATTGATAGTTGTTTGAAACCATTTCTTCCAAAAGAGAAGTAGCACCTTCAAGTGTCTTTGGCATCAAAGTTCCACCAGAAGTAGCATCAACTATGGTTCTAGTTTTCCCATTTAACCCATTATAGAACATTTGAACTTGAAACCAATCTGGAAATCCATGTTGAGGGCAACGCCAAATCATATCTTTATACCTTTTCCATTCTTCAAAAAGTGTCTCAAAATCATTTTGTCTGAATTGACCAATCTTACTCTTGCGTTGGGCTATTTTTACATGTAGAAAGAATTTAGCAAGAAACTTTTCTGCCATTGTTGCTAACTAGTGATGCTTCCCGGTTGTAAAGATTGTAGCCAACCTCTATCCTTGTCCCTTGATGAAAAGGGAAAAAATCTCACTCTAATGGTGTTTTGAGTAACACCATTCATCTTAACAGTGTCACAAATCTCCAAGAACATCGCCAAATGAATATTGGTATCATTAAGTGGCAATCCGCTAAATTAGGCTTGTTGCACCATGTTGATAAACGCAAGTTGAAGCTTAAAATTATTGGCATTAATGGTCTGGAGTCTTATACCTGAGTAATTGTCATTCACAATTGACCTTACATAATTCATTAAGGTGCATGGTTATGTATTTTCTTCTCCTTCAGCCATGACTAGTACCTTTTTCTTTCTTCATAATCTAAAGGCTTTTTAAATCTTCGGATCAAAAGAAATAATGTTTCAAGTTCTAGCATAGTGCATCCAATGTCAAAAACAGACCTAGAGAAAAATAAAAAAATAATAAATAAAATATAATTTTAAATTAAAACCAATATTACTTTGTATCGATATTGGCAAAAATAAGAAAAAATAAATCCCCAATAACGACGCCAAAAACTTGATCGGTGAAAAAGTGTAAGTGCACAGTATCATAGTTTTATAATAACATGATAAGAAGAGTATCGTCCTTAGGGATTGGTAGCTTACATTATTGTATGGATTGTAGTTGCTAGTTTAACCTAAAGGGCATGTGACACATCGAGCGAAATGAAAAAATAACCTTTAACAAATGATCATGAAATCCTTAACACCCCCACACATCCATCCATTATTGGTGTCCCAAAACCAGAACTATATGCATAGAGTTTGAACAACTCGAAGGTAAAGCATGTGAAATAACCTTCTTGGGAGACCATCGTCAAATGGCATGTACTTTTAGATGATGGAGAACCTAAAGATCTTTCACTGTATATGTCATGGACATGCCATCCTCCTGAATGAATCACCAAACTTTGGCATTTACAATATCTAAAGAAGTTGTTTTATCCTCAAATTGAAAATCATTTATGAAAATACCTTTATTTAATAAAGTGATAATTAAACTAAATAATTTAATTAACATTTAATTTGAAAATTTATCTCTGGGTTACAGGTTAAACTTTTGGAAGTGTTAATATTGCATTGAGTTCATAATAAATGACATTGGTGATTTAATCCTAAAACTTTAATTTCAAAAAAAGTTAAGTTTTATGCTACTTATAAATACTCTATTAACATCATTATTAAAAAACGTGGGACACTACCTTGTTATATTCTAATTGGATCACCTTTAAGTACGGTTATTTGATCAAAACATTATATTTTTAACTTATTTTTATTATATTTTAATTTTAATGGGTCACTTGTGTTTTCTATTTTTACAAGGCCTATGTATTTTCTATGAGGGTGGGCCAATGCATTCTTTTATTGGATCATTAGTCAACTATAACTCTAATATCATTTTAATATTGTAGATAGTTCAATCTTAAAAGGTTAACCCTAAAAGAAGATAAGTTTCATGCTACTTATAAATATTATATTAATGTAATTTTTAATCAATGTGATACACTTTCCTATTCTACTCTAACAAGGAGGTCCTTGATTTTTATTTTATGTCATTTGATTTAGGGTTTGAATTTTTAAAACATTATAAAAAAATTTCAAATTTTAAATCTTATAATTTAATTCTCAAAGTTTAAAAATTTACTAATATATTTCATTTGAAAATAAAATATTAATTTATGGTTTAAAAATTTAGGAACCATATGTAAATTTTTCTGAGAAAAGTTGATCTATACATCATAATTATTATTCTTTAATTAGAGTAAATAATAAATTTGGCCTGTTATTTTAGGCAAATTAGTCATTTTCTTCTCATACCTTTCGATTTAGTTAACTTGATCCAAACTTTTAAAAATATGGGTTAATTTAGTCCAAAGCGTCAAATTAATAACATCATTTACATATTTCAAGTAAATTTATTAATTATATTCATAATTTTATAGGTATCTTAACCAATTTTATTTTAATTAGCAATTTGACATTAAATTTGTATGTAATTTTATTTTTACAATAATTAATACATTTCAAAATAAGAAATCAAATTGATAATATACTCTTATAGACATTACTATTTAAAATTTGTTCATACTCGCCATATTTTGTGTTACATGCCACATCATTATTTTCACTTAAACTTATTAATATAAATTTTTAAGAGTCTTTATAGTTTAAATCAATTTGATAAATCAAAATATTTTTTGGATGTCAAATTTGAGAAATTTGGTACAAGATTAATCAAATTAGAGTACTAATTTGATCACTTTATCTACTTAATAAGTATTATTTCAAAAATATAAAATTTATCCACTAATTTGACCAATGAGATGGTATTAGGTGGAAATTTTTGATAAGTTTTTATTTATTTAGACCCAAGTAGAACTTAAGGGATGAAAACATTATTAATAAAAGTTGTGTTACAATTGTGTTGGTCCTACTTGTATGGACCGTGCAAATGTTCTGGGGTTCATTGTTTTACTAAGTGGATCGACTCTTGTTATATAGGAATCTCAAGAAAACACGAGGCATATATATACCTCATGTTTTCCTCCAGGTTTCATTAGTTATCATCAATGTCATTTCTTTCTCATTTTCTCTCTTATTTTCTCATCTTATTTCTCTTTATTCTTTGAGTGTTTCTAGATAAAGAGTCAGGGTTTGTGATACAGAATAATTAATTTGTCTGCTTACCGCGAAGTGGGATCTACTCCACATGGCACGATATTTTACACTTTGGTCAATAACTGCAAGCTTAGCAAACCCATGATCATAATTTGACAATTCAATAAGACCTCACAGTTTTGCTTCAAAGGAAAAACCTCAAAAAATGTCATCTCATTTAGAGAGTGTTCACACCTTATACGCATACCACCGCTTAGCTTCCTAAGTAATGTGAGACATACAAGCACATTGCATCATACACCCCCACTTAGGGAGTCTTACATCCTCGTAAGAACTCAAATCCACATATAGACTAGCTTCATACAGGAAGGTAAATACACCAATAATATGGAAGCACTTAGGAACTAAGAAAAATATGAGCAAAGTATAGATTGGCTAGACTCACTCTCTAGCAAGAGGTTCTTGTATTTGTGTTATGAAACAAACACAAGAAAATGGTTATCTATGTAAGCACTCTAGCAAATCTAGAATAGGAAAAGGCTAGCTATGTTATATATCTTTAGACGAGCACTCTAGCAACTCTAGAGTAGGACTAGACCAAAGATATTATTCTATCTCATGAATAAGAGGACTTCAACTCCTAAACGGAAGAAAGAAGAGAACTTGTTTAATATTACTAAGTTGATTATTTTCTAGGATGTCATATACAAGCATAGGACCTAGTTATTTATAGTTGAAAAGTTGCTAGAATAGTTTATAAAGTTTCCATGTAGAACTCTAGTAATACAAAAAAAAAAGAACTCTAACTACTTTCTCTTTTCTTCCTATATTTATTTGGTATTAGTTCCCTCCACTTGTTTAAAAATTGTACCAAGTTTTCTTCTAGATAGAGTGGTTATGGTAAATGGTAGTTATAAATATCTGTTACATTTAACATTGCTGAGATGGCCATATCATTATGTATGTCCACTATGTATGCATTATCATTGATTCTTTTCAATATTCAACATGGCCCATATTTATTATATTTTAGCTTGTTGTATGTGCCAATAGGAAAGTGTTATTTTCACAAAAATACCATCACCATGTTTCCTACTTGACAAATTTTCTTTCTTCTATGCTTGTTGGTCATTGCATTATACTTGGCATTGGACTCTACAATCTTTCGTTTTACTTCTAAATGAATAGTTTTAATCTTATTTTCTATTTCTTCAGCAACTTTCCTTCTCCCATTAATCCTTGGATGATTAACCAAATCCAATGTATGCTTTGGGGATTTAATATATACAACCTCAAATGGGGTCTTGTCAGTTGAACTATGCATAGTAATATTAAAGGCAAACTCAGCTTGTGCAAGAGTAAGGTCCTACTGCTTTGGTTTATTACTACAGAGACAATGAATCATGTACCAAGTGTTCCATTCATTACTTCTATTTGACCATATATGCTTAAGGATATGTGGTGCTACTAAAGTTAAGTGATATATCAAAGTGTGCCCATAATGTCTGTTGTCTCTTTCAGAGAACATAAAACGTGCAAGCATACACGGTCACAAGTAATAAAATTTGATAAGTAAGTTATCGTTCCCACGGAGATTTGTTACTACAGTTTGTTGAGTATTAAAATTATTTCGTTCTGATTTTATCCAAAACGATTGTTGATTTGAAGTTTAAGAAAAGAGTTTTTTTAACAAAATAAAAGAAATCTAGGATTGCAATTTTTCACCAAATTAATCAACTCAAATCATATTATTTTCTCTTGATTTATATTTTTATAGTACATTTAATTTGTAAACGGAAAACTTCTAATTTTATCCATACATCTCTTCTGAGCACCGTATAAACACACCTCGCTAAATTAATTCACTATATTCCTATGAGAATTAAATTCACCAAGATTCATTACGTTCAAAGTTTTCCAATAATTGCACATACAATAAAGAAAGTTTCTCTCCTTTAATCATACATGTTACCCTAAACACGAGAAATATAGACAAAAATGTCTCTTCTAAGTTTATTTAAGTGTCATGGATCATTTGATAAAATTCGTAAATAATCAAAAGCATTAAGAACAAATAGAATAAACAAATTAAAAGTTTTATAAATCTTTCAAAAATAATTAAATCCAAGCTTCATAAATTTAGATAAAACGCAACCCTAGAAAAATTAAATTACTTCATAAATTAAAATTAAAATTACAGTAGTTAAGAAAAATGAGATGAAGAACAAAATAAAATTAAATCATTTCGGATCGTAAATATTTGGCACATGCAGAACACAACAGAAGCCAAAAATGGCTTCTGCGTGTTCCACAGTCCAGCCCCGAACAATACTAAAAATCTCAAACTCTAAACTCCCAAAAAACTCTTTAACTCTATCATAATATCCCCTATTTATAACATCAACTTTAAAAAAAAATTCATTTAAAAATATATATTTTTTAATAAGCGTGGGACAAATATGTATGGAGAAAATAATTAAATATTACACGTGGGGGACAAAAATTTATCGAAAACGCAAAACTGGGAAACGTGCGCGTCGTTGTTCTTTTTTTCAATTCACACTGCCACGTGTCACGATATGATTCGCTGAAATCTAAAATGGGACACGTGGCAGCATATCACTGGATATCAAGGATGGGTGCACGTAGAAATGCCGCACGGGATTAGAGGCGTGAGAACGTGAGGGACAGCGGCTGGAACGCGTGCGTGATCCTACGTTTTTGCACTCATCGAACCTTGCCACGTGTCAGCACATGATTGACTCCAAAGAATGGTTGGACACGTGGCATCATTCGATTGGCTGTATAACCGGGCTCATATGAATCGACCGCACGGAATCATGCCTCGAAAACACGTAAGACATGTGGGTCCCACCCTACACACTGGCATGTGTGGCAGGTGGACCCCACTCGGGCACCGAGCCACGTGACTCTAGGAATAACGGGTCCACTCGATTTTGTCGGGTTTGAAACACACGCGCTCATCCTAACCGTTTCTTGTGTGATCCGACGGCTCACGTTGTGCGTGTGGATGATGCCGCGTGGTCCTCTTCTCTCCTGCACAGAAAATTCAACTTTAATTAATTGTATTTTGACCCACAAATTTTATTCAAATTACATTTTAAACTTTCTTTAATTACAATTAAGCCCTTTTCTTATTTAAATTAAATTTTAAACTTTTAATAATTAAAATTAAGCCTGATTTTAATTTTAATTATATTTTAGACTTTTATAAATTGCAATTAAGCACTCCTTTATTTGAAATTATATTTTTGGACATAAATTTAAAATTAAGTACGTTTTCGATTCAAATTATTTAATTTTGTTAAAAATGTATTCCTTAACAAATAAATAGTAAATACTAATTTATTTAACTAAACTTAACCAAAAAAGTCAAGAACATAGCAATTATAATTAATAAAATACAGTTATTAACACCCCCAAACTTAAGTTTTTGCTAGTCCTCGAGCAAAAGGAAAAAAATAAAACAAAGATAACTGCATTTAAAATAGTGATTTTCAAAATATTTCTTTTTAGTCATTCCAAATTACATAACTCAAAGAAATAAAAGAATTTTATCTAAGTATCAAAATCAATTTAAAAATATATTACATTTTCACAATGAATTTTAGTGTGTGTGAAGTCTTTTCATATTTCATCACATACAATCCGGATCAGTTTATGCAAATATAAAATCAAACAGATTTTAATGAAATCACAAATCTCATAAGTTTATTTTTTATTTCTCTCTCCACTAATGTAGACAAACACAACCAAAAATCAATAGGACTTTATTAAGCTTGTAATGTATGGCTTAGGTAAATGTAACTAGAAATGCCACAACGATAACAAGTACAAACTATGGAGTTGGGAAAATAGGCTTTGAGGAGTAGTGGAGTAGTATGCGGAGGAGTAGAAGAAGAAGCACCCATATGAACTTTCACACAAGGATAAGAAGTCAATTTCCTATAGTGAGGTCTCAAATGCCCAAGTTCACCACATGATGAAAAATGGGAGTGATAGTAGGTAAAGTTAGTAGACCATTACTGAGTGATGAGAAGTGCTAGCCTTAGCTGAACGGTGCACCTTCCTAGAGGAATCGGGCTAGAACCAAACAATAAATTTAGTTCTTGGATTGGTATTAGTAGACTTTAACTTTGGTTCTTGAATTGAAGCTTTGAAAAACTTGATACAACACAGAGTAGGATTTTTAACCCTTTCACTATTACCAATGCCATACTTGACACCAGAGAACTTGACATTATTGATGATATCATTTAAAAAAAATTAAACCTATTTTCATTATATTGATAGCAATGGTGGAATGGATCGGTTCCTTCTCTCGCATGTTGAATTTGTTTTCCAAGGTCATAACTAAGTCTTCCTTTTCTTTGAGGAATGATTCAAGATAAGAGGTCCAATAATTAAGGATCTTGACTCTCTTATGAAGTTGTTCAATTTTAGCATCCTTTTTTTTGTAAGTGAGCAAGTTAAACATTCATTTGAGCTCTCAAAAACAATTATCTACCCTTTTAATTCTCCAATTTCATTCTTCATATCAGAAGCATGCATAGTACTAAACAAAGATTGATTAGCTTACCACAAGTAGGAACTATTAATTTTTCCTTAAGCTTTTCAACTTCCTTGTGATTTGTATAAAAAAATTTCAACAAATCATTATACCTTTTTTGAATGAGCTTGTGAGATCATGTTGTTGTTCATCAATAGAATGCTTCTTTTCCTCTAGAGTTTTATTCAACACACTAATCTTGCAATATTTTTTCCTTAAGGCTCTTCATAGCCTTTCTCTTATCCTTTTCAAACTGAATATGCTCCAAAAGTAAAGCATTATAAGAAGTGAGTAATTCATATTTTTTTCATCTTTGACTTCATTGTCTTTAGCAGTCTCCTCTTGAATATCTAAGGTAGTAGTTGAAGAATCAATGATACTACTAGAAGTAGTGAAGGCCATAAATTTAGTATCATTCTCCTAATTACTACTAGTATTGTTTGAAATAGTGACCTCAGCTTTAATTGCATGCTTGTTTGTGCATTTTAGTTTCCAAAAGAAATGATCAATAATGTGTCCTTGCTTTCCATATTCAAAGCACTTTATTTTATTTAAATGACCTTTACTCGATTTCTTAGAACTATTTTATGAGTCTTCATAATCTCTAGTAGATCTTGAGTTTTTGAAACTAGAAGTATCTTTTCTAGTGATCCCAAAAGAAGGTTTCTTCTTCCTGAAAAACCTGATAAATTTATGAGCTAGTGAAAAACTTAAAATATGGCATAAATCTCTTACATTAAAATAAAGAAATTATTTAGTTAATTGAAAAAAAAAGAAAAAAAATCAATAAAAAAATTAATTATGATCAAAATATAAAAAAAAATTAATAATTTTTGAGTGAGATATTACAAATCCACTAACTACGAAAAAGTACACCAAAAGTCCAAAAATTAAAATATCAAAAATGGAGCACGTAAACACACATGTATATATTTTTAAGTTTTTATGTCTTCAAATCTATCTAACTTCATATTTTTTGGATGACAATTAATTTAGGGAACATAACTCAAAAAATACACACACGTGTGTTAATGTGCTACAATTCTAACATTGTTTTTCATTTTTGAACTTATGGTATACTTTTTCATAATTAGTGGACTTATGTTACCACACTCAAAAGTTAATAAATATTTGTATAATTTTTTCATAGTTAATGTCCTTCTACTATCCTTTACCAAGGAAAAAAAATGTTATTTAATAGTTTATTTTTATAATTAAAAATAATACTTAGGTTTTATATTTATTTTTTGTGAGAGTTTAGTACCTTATTATTATGAAAAGGTTATTGAATAAGAAAAATAATCATTTTTTTTCTTGTATTCTTTTAGTTATAGTTTATATAAATTAAAATAATATTTATCTAATGCAGTTGAAAAAATAAAAGATATTTTAAAAAATCTTACTTTGTCTTTTTAGAGTCATTTTTTAATAACAATACGATTAAACTATTATAAAAAATAAATATAAAAAATAAGTGTTATTTTTTTAATAAGTATAGGACCTGTAGGTATTTATCTCTTATAAAAAAAGATTAAAGAATGATAAAAATTATTTTTTATTAATATTTTAAATAAAATATTATTATTATTAATTACTTTATTTTATTGTTAAATAATGAATGAATAGTAACAATATTTTGCTATATTATTTTATCATAAAAATTATTAAAATATCAAGTGAATAGTTAAAGTTTTAACATAAAATTATTAAAATATTAAATAAATAGTAAAAATTTCATTTATTATTACATTTTATACAATATAAAAGATTAAATGATATCTTTTATAATATAAAGGACTAACTTACTTAAATCTCCTAATGTAAGAGATCTTTCCATCAACACACCCAAACTTTATATGCTATCTATAAATCTTATTAATATATACTTTTTTTGGAAAAATAATAAAAAATTTATACCCTTAAAACTTGTAACAATAAAATAACTAGTCTTATTTATATCTAATATATTTTTAATATTAAAAAAAGTCAGATATATTATTTTATTTTAAATTTCGTTTAAATTGAATTACAATAATTTATATTATTTCATTATTAAATAACATTATGTTACTATCTATTTAATGCAATTAGAATGTTAGGTTTATAATTATAAATTTTGAAGACGTTATTTTATATAATTTTAGAATAGTTTTTCTTTTTCACCGTAATTTTTACTCTGGCTACATGTCCTACAATTTTTCATTCTTAGTAATGAATATAATTAATAATTGAAATACTTATCTCCAAATATTCCTATATATAAAAAACTAGCCTGGTTTTTCATTTTAAATTAAAACACTTATGGCTTCGACCCAAGCAGTCCTTTCTTTGCCTACGATTCTCGTAAGCTTATTTCTAGTCCTTGTTCATCAACCTTGTAGTTTATGCAATGCAATTTCACTCAAGGATTGTGGGTTTGATTCAATATATCAATTTGGGGACTCATTTTCAGACACAGGCAATTTGATTATTGAGAACCCAACTTCTATGTGCGCAAGACTTCCCTATGGAGAAGCTCTCTTCTCTCAACCAACTGGCCGTTGTTCAGATGGCTTGTTGGTTGTCGATTATTATGGTACATCATATATATTTGTTTATATTTTAGCTAGCTCTCTATTTATGCTTTTATATCTTAAATTTTCTCTTCTTTGCATTGTGGATTTGGTAGTGATGATCATATATTGCATATGATTGCTGGTTTTTGGTTTTTGATTGAACTGCGAGTTAGACGCCGTTCAACCTTGAAATTAAATTAGTTCAATTAGATACAATTTAATGGTAAGCTTTGAGTACTTAATTTGGATTAATGTTAATGAGTGTTAGTTTTATTATTATAAATTTTAGGAATTGTGTTTTGAGAAAATTTAATAAAAATAATTAGCGACGTGCAAGAGGTAGGTAGGGGTGAGTTGGGTTATGTATTAAAAAACAATGGGGATATACGCAGTAAGAACTAAGTAGGAGAAAATATATATCTTTATATCACTTAATTATTTATATAATTTAATTTTAATATCTTTAAAAATATATTTATATTATTAAAATTAAATTATATAAATAATTAAGTGATATATATATATATTATATTTTTAAATTTATAATATATATATATATATTTAACGGAGGAATTCCTTACAAAGAAAATGAAAAGAAAAGAAAAGAAAATAAAGTATTTGTTGATAATTAATAGGACAAAAAACTAATGGAAAACTTTTAGAAAACAAAAATAACTCTTAAAAGTTTAATTATAAAAATATTATTTTTAAAAAAATTTGGTTTCAATCCAGTAAGGTTGAAAGAAGATACAGATTTGCATTTATTATTAATTATAGTGGGTAACCTGACAATCTAACTTCAAATTTTTAGAGTTTTGTCTTGAGGCAATTTCAGAAAATAAATAAATAATTCTCCACGAGAAGTACATAGGGTAACAGAAGAAGTACGAATTAAGTATGAGAAAATATTTATATCAATTATTTATAGATATGGTTTTTTTTAATTATTTAAAAAAACTATGCTATAAAAAATATTTTTTATATGCGTGTTGTATTTTAAACATAAAAAAAACATATTTTTATGTGGTAAAATAATACGTACAGGTATAAAAAATAAAATTCTTTTAAAAATATTATAATTAAACCTTATAATATTCAATTTTTTTACTCGTGTTTCAAGAAGATTTGTGCTAACTGGGGATGATATGCAATCAAATCTAATGCTCTGTAAACCTCTACATCATTTCCTAATTATATATTTAAAATATAAAAATTAAAATAAAATAAAATATCATGTAAAACTTAAAATCATAAAAGTAACATCTTTTAAAAAAATTATATATTTTTATTTTAATAAAAAAAAATATGACACATTATTTTACATTGAATGTTATTCAGATTAAATTACATTCATTTAAATTCGTTTAATATTAAACGATGTTTAATTTAATAATATTCAATATATTATAATATTATTTTTATTATTATAAGTTTCAAAAGTATTATTTTTTATAATTTCTCATGATAGTAAACAAAATTGATGGAATAATCTTAAAAAATAACACTTTGAAATATATATTTATAAAAATAATATGTTTTATGTCCGGTAATATATATTTTACTGTAAAAGAAGTCATCCTATTTTAATATTAAATATCATCCGATTATTTAGATATATTTAATATTAAATTTTATAGAATTTAATCCTTATAATATTATTTGGAGTGTTATATTTATTGTTATAAGTTTTAAGATGTTATTTATGTAATTCTTTAAATATAAATGTATATTCATATAAATTATAGTATATTAATCATAACCTGATAAAATTTCTTTAAAAATAATGAGATTAGTTATTTTTCAAGAAATTGTACAACGTGACAATTTATAATTAATGTGAATACAAGATTAAATGCATGTAAAAATTGTCTGTTATGGAGTACAAGTATAGTTTATCAATCTTTCATTTTGATTTATTTTTATTGGGGGTATTTTAAAAAGTCATAATTATTATTGTTATAATAACTTGTTAATAATGAGAATTTTATTACTAATAAATTAAAATGTAAGTAGTTGTATGAATAAAATAATTAATTCATGTATTTTTGTGTAGTAATAGTCAGATTTCTTGTGATAATATGTTTATGCTTGTTCCCATTTAAAAAAAAAAGTACCGTAAAACAACATAAAAATAATTGTTTCACTTATTTTGGTTTCTTCATTTTGCAATTTTATCCACATTACCATTTTTTTATTTATATTTCGAATTAAAAAAAACTTTAAATGCAATTTAGATAATCGCAATCGATATAAAACTCAACTTTTTATACTCCAATATTTCACTCAATAGGGTAAATGTTAAGCGAGAGAGAAAATTGAAAAGTTGTCAAATATCAAACGACGGAAAAAAAAAATGTACAAATACGTTGGGAATTGTATAATAGTCTAGAGCCTTTTATTCATATTTAAAAAAGATTGAAGTTTAACTAGAGCGAAAATTTGTGACATAATTTGATTGATTTTTTAAATTTAATATAGAATTGAAAAACACGAATTTAATACAAATGAAATTAAATTTTGGTCTAATTTAAGTTATTCTTAAATAACAAAAAAAATAATGCTAAGTTAGGGATAATCACATAACACAAAAATAAAAAATAATCATAATTATTGTTATATACTATTATTATTTTTTCATGTTATGAAAAATTTGTTGCATTTCTCTTACTATTTTTATTATAATTTTTTTCATATTCATATATTAATTATTTACTTATGAACAAAAATTATACATATTTTATCAACAACGAATACAACATAATTTTTATTTTTAGTTAATTTTGTAAATATATTATATTATCACTAATCACAATTACATGAAGTTTAGATTTAAATTATTCATTTACTTTAATTTTAAGTAATAGTTCTTGGGATTATTTCGTAATATACTCGGCTTAAAACTTTTTAACTTTGTAAAAACTTTAATAAAATTTCAATTTGTATGTTTAATGTTATTAGAGTACATTAAATTTAATTTTTTAATTATTTCAAATAACAATTAAGTTAAAAAAGATAGAAAAAAAGTTCATTATTATATATAAATAAAAATTTGGGTCTATTAGGTTAGTTTGAACTAGGTTAAAGTTTTTTTTGTTTGGATTAGAATCGGTAAATTATGATATAAATTAAATTCAATTTAAGGGCTAAGTTAGCTCAAACTAACTCATATGAATTAACACATTTATGTTTAGTCTTTAAAATTTGATTCTAAATAATTATTTTGGGAATTGTTATGGTATTATCCCTTAGATTAAAAGTAGTGTCAATTAATTCTATTATATTAAAAAAGATTAATTAAGGACAAAAACACATTATTTTAATAATTTTTTTAAAGTAATATTTTAATATAAAAACTTTAAAATAATTTAATTTTTTTCTTAATTGACATTTTTTTAAAAGCTAAAAAACTAAATTACTGCATTTATAATTTAAAGAAATGAATGTAGTGATCTATGATATTTGTTTTACTGAAAAATGTACTTCATTAATCATTTTGAAAAACATATCAGCTACAAGGATTAAAAGCGACCATCCATATCCCTCCTTAGATTTTACACAAAATTTAACAATTTCATGTGTAAGAGAGTATTACAATAACTTCTATATTATTGCGATTTATTTAGTGGTTTTGCCATCATATTCATCATTTATTTATTTTAAATTATAAATTCGAATCATATTAAAATATTATTTAATTTAAAAAAATCTATTATAATATCAACTTTTTAAGGAAACTATCTATTTGTGACAAAAAAGTTTCTTAAGGAAATTATATTATTAATCTCGTTACATGTAATCCTATTACGATAATAATATATATTGTATTTGAATCTATATATTATGAATACGAGGAAATTAATTAATTTATATTATTTAATATTATTGTAGCACTAGCCGCAGGAATTCCCTTCCTGAAACCTTACTTGAGCAAAGATAATGAATGGTTGAACCACAGTGGAGGTGTTAACTTTGCAGTGGGTGGAGCTTCCACTTTGCCTCATTACGTTCTAAATTATCAAAATATATTTGCTTACAATGAAACCAATAGTACTCTTAGTGTCCAACTCAATTGGATGGCCTCCTACTTCAACACTATAAGGGCAAATCTTCAAGGTACGTTATTTATTTTTCTTAATCTAGTTTTGGGTTGGTATTCATTGAAGTAATTAAATTACCCAATAAACTATGAGAATTTGTTAATAGTAATATTGCTTTTTATTAGACATTAATTCTTAATTCAAGGAATAAAACAAGTAGTTTAATTCAAGGAATAAAACAAGGAGTTTAATTCAAGGAATAAAACAAGGAGTTTAATTCAAGGAATAAAACAAGGAGTTTAATTCAAGGAATAAAACAAGGAGTTTAATTCAAGGAATAAAACAAGGAGTTTAATTCAAGGAATAAAACAAGGAGTTTAATTCAAGGAATAAAACAAGGAGTTTAATTCAAGGAATAAAACAAGGAGTTTAATTCAAAGAATAAAACAAGGAGTTTAATTCAAAGAATAAATCAAAGAGCTTAATTCAAAGAATAAAATAAGTAACTTAATTCAAGAAATAAAACAATGAGCTTAATTCAAAGAGTAAAACAAGGAATCCTTAATTCAAAGAGTAAAACAAAGAATTCTTAATTCAAGGAGTAAAACAAGGAATCCTTAATTCAAGGAGTAAATCAAGAAATGCTTAATTTAAATAGTAATTAAAGGAGTAAAATTTCCTTATAAATAGCTATACAATTGTAATGAAAACATGAAGAAAATAATACAAACTAGAGAGCTCTTTTGTATAGAGTTATTTCTTCTTCTTTTTTCAACATGGTATCAAAACAGGAAAATTAATTTGCTTCTGCTTTATTATTATCTTAGCATCTTCAATTTTTGAAATGGCTGAAGACAAGCCGCTAGGATCAGAAGGAGAAAGTTCATCGGTGCTTTCTTTTATGAATATGCATGAGGTGGATGTCAACCCAAATCAAAGATTAAGCTCAGTCTTGTTGAATGAGTTTAATTATTTTCCTTGGTCAAGAGCAGTGTCTCTAGCTTTAGATGGAAGGTCCAAGTTGGGGTTCATAAATGGAAGCATCGAAGTACCTGATGTTTCCTCACCAACCTATGAATCCTGGCTTAGTAAGGATCAACTGGTTATGTCATGGCTCCTAAATTTCATTAAACGTAAATTATTTGAAATATTCAATTACTCTGAATCTGCATACCAACTATGGGAGACAGTCAAGGAAATGTATGGCAGTCAAAACAATGTTGCACGTGTTTTTCAATTAAAGAAGGACATCTCAGATCTACAACAAGATGGCAAGCCTTTTGTACAACTCTTAGGAAGCATGAAAAGCATATGGAATGAGTTGGAAATATATCATCTTCATACAACCGATGTAGCTCTACTACGAAAGAGAGCGGAAGAAGATAAGATATTTCAACTTCTATCCAATCTCGATTCAACATATGAAGATATACGATGCCACATACTCATGAATATTGAAATTCCTTCCTTCACCAATGTATGTGTGACAATTCAATGTGAAGAAGTAAGGAGGAAAGTCATGAACAAGGGTACAATGGCTAGTGCACCTGAGGTTAGAGCATGTCTAACCAATGAGAGGAAGTACAAGGGGAAGCATTCAACATTGCAACTATATGTGCCATGTTAAAGACACATGTTGGATTTTACATCCAGAATTAAAATCTAATTTTATAAAGGATAAGGGTTTATAGAAAGTGAATCGTACTGCACACCGTGCAAATCATACTTTTTCCTCTACCTCTAATGGGTCTGATCCATTCAAGAACTTCACAACGAATCCAGCTGAACTCATGAATGAGTTTATGTTGTATCTTCAAAGCAAGACATGAGGAGCTAGAATTGACTGTGTGGATAGCATAGAAGAAGGAAACTCGACAGCATTCCTAGGAAAGTTTACAGGTTTCTTGGCAGATACAAAACTCATACCACAAGAGGACATACAAGGTATCATAAAAGCCTTTAAAAATGCTTTTAAAATAAATATGTTGCATGATTTTTGGGTTGTAGATTCAGGTGCCACAGATCATATGACAAACCATGTGTCAAAGTCTCAAAAGTTTGAAAATATAGCAAATCCTTCTCAAGTTTCAATTGCAAATGGTGAGAATGTAAAGGTTTTAGGAAAGGAAAAAATAAAATTAATGTCAGATGAAATCGAATCGGTGGTTTTATATGTACCTTCCTTTCCCTTCTAACTTCTATCTGTAGGAAAAATCACAAATACCTTGAATTACTTAGCCATTTTTTCTCCTCACAATGTCATTTTTTAGGATTGTGCCACCAAAAATACGATTGGTGAAGGGTTTTACTTAGATGGTCTCTATTACATATCCAAGAGCAATCCTAGAGGGTTTCAAGCCAAGTTTAACCCTATCCAAGATAACCAATTGTGGCATCAACGTTTAGCTCACCCTTCTCTACCAATTTTGTCAACTTTATTTCCAAACTTAGGAAATGATGCAATTGCATGTGAAACTTGCCACTTGTTTAAGGCCACTAGATTTCCTTTTAATTCTTCCTTGTCTAGGGCTAGTAAGTGTTTTGAACTAGTTCATTCAGATGTATGGGGACCAACTAATGAATCTTTTGATGGTTATAAGTATTTTTTGATTTTTGTTGATGATTTCTCTCGAGTCACATATATCTTTTAAAGTCTAAGAATGAAGTTATGGAAGTATTTAAGGACTTTCATAACCTTGTTAAAAATCACTTCTCCTCTAAAATTCAAACCTTAAGGTCTAACAATGGTACCGAATACATGTCCCATATCATGAAACAATATTTGAGCATTCATGGAATTATGCATCAAACAAGTTGTGTTGGCACACCTCAACAAAATGGTGTAGCTGAACGCAAAAATATGGACTTATTGGAAAAAACTAGAGCATTAATGCTACAAATGAATGTACCAAAGATATTTTGGTCCCAAGGGGTTATGACAGTTGCTTACATCATCAATAGATTACCCAGCCGAGTCTTGGATTTCAAGTCTCCCCTAGAGGTCATGAAAGGAAGGAAAATTAACCTCTCACACCTTAGAGTCTTTGACTGCATCTGTTTTGTACATATTCAATCTCATCATCGAGATAAATTGGATCCTAGAGTTGTTAAATGTATTTTTCTTGGTTATTCATCTACATAAAAGAGATATAAGTGTTATGATCCCCAACTTAGGAGATTAATTATGTCTAATGATGTTCAATTTTATGAAACTAACTATTTTTTCAACAAGTCACATGAAATCACAAGTCAAGGGGATGGCATCTTAGATGTGTTTCCATTACCAAGAATCGAACTTGAGGCTCCACAACAATAAGATCCCAGTCATGTCAACATTTATGCATCTCTTATTGAAAGTAACAATGAAGGGTCTCGTCTTAATGGTACACTGCATGAAGATGGTGATAATCAAGATGATCCTCACAATATAGTACAAGATGTGAACGAGTGTGAGATAACTCCTCCTGCTCCACGACGTAATCCAATGCATGTTAGGCAACCTCCCATAAGACTTCAAGACTTTGTCACCTATAAACCCACACATCCCATCTCAAATTATGTGTCATATAAGAGAGTGACACCAGCCCATACCGCATTCCTCAGCACTATATCAAGTTACAGTGAGCCTCAAAACTTTTATGAGGCCAACAACCAAGAGGTGTGGAAGGAAGCTATGCAAGAAGAACTTAAAGCCCTAGATCAAAAACAACACATGGAGCATCACCAAATTTCCAAAAGGAAAGAAAATCGTGGGTTGCAAATGGATCTATAAGCTCAAATTCAAGTTAGATGGATCAATTGAGAGGTATAAAGCAAGATTGGTGGCTCGGGGATTCACTCAAACATTTGAGATGGATTACAGAGAAACATTTGCACCTGTTGCAAAAATGAACACAGTAAGAGTGCTACTGTCCGTGACTGTAAACAAGGGGTGGTTCATGTACCAAATGGATGTGAAGAATGCATTCTTGCATGGTGATCTCAAAGAAGAAGTCTATATGAAATTACCACCCGAGCATCCTCAAAGAAATGAACTGGATTTAGTGTGCAAATTACAAAAATCCATTTATGGTTTGAAACAGTCCCCATGAGCTTGGTATGCCAAGCTAAGCTCAGTTCTCACTAGTGTTAGTTTCAAAAACAGTAATGCGGATTCCTCATTATTTGTTCGCACAAGAGCTATGGGAAAATTGGTTGTGCTGATTTATGTAGATGATCTGATAATTACAGGTGATAATGCTGATGAGATTTTCAACCTCAAATAGTCCCTCAAACAAAGGTTTGCAATTAAAGACCTTGGGATATTGAAGTACTATCTTGGTATAGAAATGACAACCTCGCGCAAGGGACTCTTTCTTAACCAAAGGAAATATGTCCTAGATTTTCCCAAGGAAGCTAACATGAGCGATGCTAAACGGGCCATTACCCCTCTTGACAGCAAGCTCAAACCTAGCTTGAAGGGCACACCACTCATGGATATAAGTTATTACCAACGACTGGTTGGTAAGTTGATCTACCTAACAATCACCAGACTTGACATCACATATTATGTAAGTATTGTGAGCCAATTCATGCACTCCCCGACACTTGAGCATTTGAACCTTGTTAAAAGGATCTTACGCTACTTAAAAGGATCAGTAGTTCATGGTATCATCACGAAGAAGAATGACAACACACAAATCATGGGGTATTGTGATGTTGATTGGGCAGGGAATGCAATCGATCGCAAGTCCACCACCGGCTACTGTACATTTATCGGTGGAAACTTGATCACATGGAAGAGTAAGAAGCAAACTGTTATCGCCAGATCAAGTGTCGAAGCTGACTATCGTGCAATGGCTTCAACTGCGTGTGTTTTGATATGGCTTAAAGGTCTTCTGTGTGATTTAGGTGTTCATACAACTCTTTCTATGTCCTTATTTTGTGACAATTAGGTAGCCATGCATATAGCATCAAACCTAGTGTTTCACGAAAGAACGAAACACATTGAAGTTGATTGTCATTACGTTCGTGAACAAGGTCAATCACAGGTGATTCAAACACATTATACAAGAAGTTTCGACCAACTGGCTGACATCTTCACCAAGCCCTTGGCTTTTCATCAATTTCAACGAATTTGGTCCAAGCTTGGATCCATAAACCTTCTGGATCCAACTTGAGGGGGAGTATTGCATATTAGTCCTTAATTCAAGGAATAAAACAAGAAGCTTAATTCAAGGAATAAAACAAGAAGCTTAATTCAAGGAATAAAATAAAGAGCTTAATTCAAGGAATAAAACAAGGAGCTTAATTCAAGGAGTAAAACAAGGAATCCTTAATTCAATGAGTAAATCAAGGAATGCTTAATTTAAAGAGTAATTAAAGGAGTAAAATTTCCTTATAAATTGCTATACAATTGTAATGAAAACATTAAGAAAATAATACAAACTAGAGAGCTCTTTTGTATAGAGTTATTTCTTGTTTTTTCAACACTTTTCAAAATAATGCATCGTGAGAAAAGGATATGGGTGGCCTAGCAGAGAATCATTTATGATGTCATGTCAAAAAGTCAAATGTTTTAGTGTACCAAATAATGGGCACCTATAAAGTTTAATATTAATATATATTTTTAAATAAATAATAAAAAATATAGGACAAATAATCTAATTGATAAAAAATATATTTTTAGAGTAATTATAAAAATCTAATTAGTACTTATTCATTGTTGTATATTTTTAAATAAATCTAAAATATTATTATTAATTAATATTGGATTGTTCATTACACGATCTTTTAAAATTTTATGAGCAAGAATATAAACCATAAGAATGTTTGTGCATGAAATGGATGACACTCAACTAGTGTAGGGACTTAGTTATAAAAGAATAGGAAGTCATTTTAATATGTTATAACTAAGTACCTAATCATTTGTATAAATAGCTTTCTACTTGTACTGTTCAATCAAGGAATGCAATCTTGTTTCTTTATTCTTCTCAAATTATTACATGGTATAGAGCTAAGAACATTTCTTTACATGCTTCGCGGTGTTCCTATAGCTTCTCTTATGATTTTTACACGCAATAACAATAATGAAGTTGAGGTTTTACTCCTACTCACCCTTCCAATGGTGGTCATCAATCGACTTATATTGGTAGTGATTTCTCTGATATTTCCATGCCTCTAGTAAATTTGAGCTTTTTTATCACTCTTGAAAACTCAAATTACTTGATTTAGAGGGAGTAATTAATTTTCATAATCATTGCATATGGCTTGGATGATGTTATTGATGAACAAGTCCTACCTCTTATTCAATTTATTGAAGGATCTTCAAGAATTAACCCTATACATGCATACTTTTGAACAATCTTGTTAAAATTTGGTTCTATACTTTAGTATCTCAATTTATGCAAGTGTATTTCCCTCGTGGAGCATCAATTTCTACACAATGAGAGTCTTTTCAACAGTATTGTCAGCAACTTTCTAAGCAAGGATTGTAGACTTGCATCTTGAGTTGCAAACTCTTACTAAGAATAATCTATCAATTAAGAAATATACTTTATGCCTCAAATCCATTTCTAATAATCTATCTTCTATTGTTGAAACAATTTTTGAGTGTCATGTACTTTTTTTTGCCTAGGTATGCTTGAATCTTTCTATAATTCTTTTGTCTCATCTATGGCTATGCTTATGAAAAATGAACATATTACCTTTGAAGAATTTCAAAGTCATTCAATGACCTATGGTACAAGATTGATATTTCAGCACGGTCAAGTTTCTACTGACTCATGTAATCAGCTTCTGCCCATTGAGGCTTATTTTGGCTCTAATGGTAGACACTCTAGTTCCAAGAACTCAAGTGGTTATAGTGGAGGATCAAATTTTCGTGGCTCTTTTGGTTGGAGTCTCAATTTTCTTCAAAAGAGTTCATCTTATCATTCTTAGCCTCTTTAGCAAGAAGATCATAATTCTCACTTCAAGAATAAAAAGAGTGGAAGCTCTTCTACTAATCATATTCAGTGTCAAATTTGTAACAAACTTAGATACCCTATTAACAAATGTTTTCAAATTTGAGATGTACTTCAAGAACAAGGTCAATCTTCTCATTTTGGGAAGCCCTTAACTATTCTTGCAATTGGATCTTCAACAAGTCATTTCTTGACTCAAGGACATTATCTTACTCATGATGAAAGTAATCTTGGTCATCCTACTACCTACAATGGATTTGAAACTATTGATGTAGGTAATGGTTCTACCTTGTCCATCAAGAGTAATGGTTCTAGCAATATTAAGACTTATGGTAGCAATTCAGTGTTGCATCTTTCTGATTTATTACACACCACTTGTGTGTTTAGTAATTTAGTATCTTAGCAAATTATGGAAGGATAATAATGCTATAGTAGAGTTTCATCATGATCATTTTTTTGTGAAGGATTCAAAGACTTATATAGTTCTGGCTTGAGGGAGTGCTAAGAGTGATCTCTATACTTTGTAAGGTTAGATTCAACAATTTTTTTCTTCTAGCACAATAAGTTTCATTCCTTCTATTTTGTAGAATTAAAATCGTCTACTTGGCATAATATGCTTGCTCATGCCTCTTCTCAAAATTTATATAAGTTTGTTAGTTCAATATCTTGTACTTTTGATTATAAAGCAAGTGCATGTTCTCACTGTGTAATGAAAAACCCCAAAAGATTCCCTTTAAGTTTACTCATGTGGCATATGCTTCTATGTTTGAGCTCTTTTATATTGATCTTTGGTATTCACATATCATTGCATGTACTGATGAAAGGTATTTTATGTTCATTGTTGACGATTATTGTCAATTCATATGGATATATTTTTAAAAACAAAGGATAAGGCTCATGGTTTGTTTCTTAATTTTTTTAGTATAGTGGAAAGATATTTTGATAATAAGATTTGGGTTATTCAATCTAATTAAGGTAGAGAGCTTAACTTTTGTCATCAAATCATGTTTCACTTGATGTGATGCATTGGAAAACATGCCTTCACACCTAAGAACAAAATGGGGTTTTAAAGAATAGGCATAGAAGGATAGTTGAGAGAGGCTTAGCATTACTTTTGTAGTATGATCTTGCTTCCAAATACTGGCTATATGCTTTTAAAGTACCTATTTACATTATGAACAAAATTCCTACCAAGGCTTTTAAGTTTTCAAATTCCCTATGAGTTGCTATACTCTAATAAACAAAGACTTTGAGTTTTAAGAGCTCTTGATTCTCTATGCTTTCCTTTTTTTTGTCCTTTTAATGCTCATAAAATCCAAACAACTTATGTTGTCTTGGATTATGCAACTTAACAACAAGGGTACCTTTGCCTTAAGGTGTCTCATGGACATATATACACTTGTATGCATATGCTGTTTGATGAAACAATATTTCCTATACATCATGTAAATTCAAAAGTGTATGATTTTGTTTCTGAGAAACCTACATCGATGTGTAAGGTGTTTCTTCTTATACTTACAGTGTCAACTTCATAGTCTAACCATACTATTCATTTTTCTACCCCTAGTCTCTCTCTTGAGCCTATGCCAAGCATTGTTCCCCATTTTCTCCTCAGTCTACTCCTATATTAGAATTTACTTTATTTCCTACCTTTTCCCCCAATTTTCTACTTATGTGTCTTCCTACCACCTATAATTAGTTTTGATTTTCTAGTTACTAGTTTAGTTCCATATGCCTCCAACACCAATGCCTTACTAGACACTAGTCTAATTTCTTATGTCTCTAATCCTAATGATCTGTTCATACTTATTAACTCCAATAACTTGGTAGTTGAGCTTCCTACTTCAAGAAACTCTTACCTTCTGGTCACCATATGGTTACGAGGTCCAAAATAGGTTTTTTAAAAATAAAGCTTACATTTATAGTCTTTATGACTACACTACCTTAGCCTAGTTCTTATGCTAAAGCTCATAGTATATAAGAATGAGAGGTAGCTATGAGAAAAGATTTTGATGCCTTGATTGCTAATGGGACATGAGAGCTAGTACCTTTCCATGCAATGTTGATCCTATTGGGAAGCAAATGGGTTTATAGAACCAAGCTCAAGAGTGATAGTACCCTAGACAAGTATAAGGAAATATTGTTTGCCAAATGGTATGACTAGGGGGAAGGGATTGACTAAGAGATTTTTCCCCATTTGTCAAGCCTTAAACAATGAGGATAGTACGTACTCTTGATGTCCCTATGAGTTGGGTTTGAAGCAACTAGATGTTAATGATGCATTTTTTTATTAGAGACTTATCAGAGATAATTTATATGAAACAACCATAGGATTTTGTAGACAAAGAGCTTTATACATCGGTGCGTAAACTAAATAAGGCATTATATATACTTAAACAAGCCTTTAGAGTTTGGTATCAAAAGATTTGCACCAATTTAGTTAAACTAAAATTTATCAATTCCAAGGCTGATACTTTAATGTTTATGGGGTTCATTGAGCACCATTTGGCTATAGTTCTTGTATATGTGGATGATATAATAGTCACATAGTGTAATAGTGTATACATGAAACAACTTGTGATATTGTAAAATGTTCAATTTACATTGAAGAATCTTGGTGATCTTTACTATTTCCTTAGTACTCAAGTTCAAAGGTTTCTTGATCATATTCACCTTTCTCAGCATAAGTATGTTTATTCCTTGATATATAAAGGTAGTCTTGATACTTCTAAATCTATAAAAATACCCATTCCTTCTTCATTTATACTTTCTAGGCATGTTGGGGTTGATTTGCAGAATGGTCATTTGCTTAGAAGCATTGTAGGAGGGTTACAATATTGTGTGATCATTGGCCTAAGATTGCATACGATGTGAATAGGCTATGCAAATTTTTGCATTCACAAATTGAATTTCACTAACTTACAATCGAAAGGATTCTAGGATACTTGAAATGATGAACCACCCATGGCATCACTTTCCAAAAGACTGATAATCTAGGACTACATGGTTTTACAAATAGTGATTGGGCTAATTGCCTTGATGAATGAAGGAGCAAATGGGATATTATATCTACTTTGGTGATATCATTATCTACAAGTATTCATTAAAATGAAAGGTTGTAGCATAATATAGTATTGAGACATATTACGGATCGCAATGGCTTCTGTAGAAGTGATATGGCTGCATTATTTGTTAAATGAACTAAAATATGTTGAATCTCTTAAAACTATGTTTTCACTGATTCAATTAGTGATAATTATGTTACTACAAACTCTATGATGCATGCTAAAATGAAGCATGTTGAAATAGTTTTTCATTTTATTAAGAAATTAGTTATAGAAGATAAGTTGGATGTAAGGTTCACTCCTTAAGAAGAGCAAGTAATATATGTACTCACAAAACCGTTAGAAGAGTCAAGGTTCTTACATCTATAAATCAAACTCATTGATTTTTAGATGTAAGAACTACTTAAGCATTGAGAACTTGAAATATTTTGCACCAAATGCAAGTGATATTCCTATAGATTGAACTATAGTTTTCTTTAAATCTTTCATTAAAGTTGAAATTTAAGACTTTGTAGGGTATGTGCTCATTGCCGTTGATTTTTCCGATATCGACAAGTAGTAGATGTACTCACAAAACCATTAGAAGAGTCACAGTTCTTACATCTTAAAACCAAACTCATTTATTTTTAGATGTAAAAACTACTTTAGCATTGAAAACTTGAAATCTTTTGCATCGAATGTAAGTGATATTCCCATAGATTGAACTATATTTTTCTTTAAAACTTTCATTAAAGTTGAAATTTAAGACTCCGTAGGGTATTTTCTCATTGTTGTTGATTTGTTTGATGAAGATGTATTTGATATTTCATTTATCACTTCATCTATTTTAGGAGGGATTATTCATTGCTCTTGAGGTATGTTATGTCATGATACTTTAGGCCAATGAATTAATTCAAGATTAGTGCATCTTTATTGTTGTAAAAAAAAAACCCAATACTTGATAGAGAGAAATTATTGTAATTCGCAAGAAGTATAGTCTAGAAGTAATTAATAGTACCTCTCACTTTAAAAGATAAAGTTAATTTCACCCATGAAGCTAAATAAATTTGGGCTTTAAATAATATGCATAAATTTTATATTATCGAATTGATTATATGTTATATGTATACTTTGTATAAAATAATATACATTAATATATATACATTCTATAATAGATGGAAACTGTGGTCGTTACCTTTTTACACGGTTAAAAAAATGTAGCTAAAGGCACAATGATCATAGGGTGCCCTTTTAGTCATGATTTTTAATCATAATCGTAGGTTTAGTTATAGCCATTATTTTTAATAAAAATTGTGGCTATAGGTTATCAATATTGTTATTATCTATCACCTGTATTTTGTTTGTCTTATTCTTTTTTTTTCAATAAATATGAATCTTTTTTTCTTTATATCGATACATATATCCACGGTTTCTTTGAAAATCATGGCCATTTGTACAACATATAGCCACAAATTTTAAAGAAACCATAGTTATAACTTATGGCAATGGTTTTTATAAAAATCGTGGCTAAAATTTATGAAATTAGCTCTTTCTTGTTGTAGTGACAAAGTATACAAAAACTAGATATATACATATGTATATATTATGTATAATTAGAAGTGTCAAACGAAATAAGTTATTCAAGCTCACTTAGGTAAACTCATCTTAAATGAACTATAGCTCAACTCAACTCAACTCATAGTAAATTTTATATGAAGGTAAGTTTAACTCAGCTCACTCTTAAATGAGTTAGGTTGAGTATCTCATAAGCTAACTTATGTATATTTTTAAAGGAATTTTTTTATATAACTTTGTGTAAAAACATTGTTAGTATAAATACAATAATTTTGAAAAATATAAAAAATAATATCTTTTAAGTTTGATTTTTCATAACACATAATAATTTTATCTTTAACAAATATATTTGGGAAAACAACAAAAATAATACATTTAAAACTTGTAACAACAAAAATAATACCCTTTATGACTAACTCATATATTTTCTATTAGAAAAAAATATGACACATTATTTCACATTGAACATCATTCAATTAGATCTCATTTAATGTTATTAGTTTGTGTTATTATAAGTTTATACTTTTGTAATTTCCCATGTTTTTTAGATAACCTTAAGAGCTGCTCATTTGAGCTCATAAGCAAGATGAGTTGGGATATTTTAACTCATCAGCTCATTAGATAATCCTTAAATAAGTTAAATTGTACTAAGCATAGCTAAGCTGTCACTTCTACTATGTATAACTTTTACATACTATTTTTGGACCATAAATTCAATTATATATATACAACTTATAGATGTTATTTTGACATAGTTCATTTATATACAACATTTATAAGCTATTATATATAAGCTTCAAGCTAAATTTTCTTCCATACAACTTGCTAGTTTAGAAAAGGTTCTTATTTATATACCTATATTGTTATGCTTTTATATAAGAGATAAATTTTATATATTTTTTATATTAATGTTTATATCTTATTTTAATTATGTTTCAATTTATGTTTTTTTTAGATTCTATTGAGAAGAATAAGAGATCTTTGTTTATAATGGGACCTCTTGGAGGCATTGACTACACGTGGGGTTTTACTCAAGGAAAAACTCTAAAGGATGTCATGAATTTGGTGCCTCAAGTCGTCCAAGCTATAAAAACTGCCGTTCAAGTAAATAATCTATTGTCTAATTTTTTTTAACATACATAAAATAAACTATTAAAATTTATAATAACAAAAACAATCTCTAATAATATGGACTCTATCTAATTAACTAACTAAAGATGAAATTGAATGGATCTAATTAGTTGAATTTAACATAAACAACATCCATCTATCCGACATTTAATATGGATGTACTCTTTCTTTAAGTTAAAAATATATTAGCTAGACATAAGAGTTTTATTTATATAATCATAAGTTTTAAGAATGTTATAATATTACTTCTTCTTATTTTAGTATATTTAAAAATTATAATTTAATCGTCACTTAACTCACCATACACAACACTGACTTAGTTTCCAACCTTTGATTCCACTAATTTGGTCTATATATTTGCACGTTTCATCAAATTGAATTTTCTTTTTTCATTTAATCAATTCATAACTTTTGTTTTGAAAGTACTTTAGACTACTTTCTAGTAGCCAAATTATATACTATTTGTTGTGGTATTTACTTATAAATATATATGCTGCTAATTTATGTTTTTATATATGTATTTGGTTTTCAGAAAGTTATTGCTTATGGGGCTGGGAGTGTTATTGTTCCAGGAAGTATTCCACTAGGTTGCCTACCACAATATCTTGTAATTGTCAATGAAAATAATATGTCTTCTGTCTTTGATAAATATCATTGTCACATAGACATTAATAATTTTGCAAAGTATCATAATAACCTTATGAAGCAAGTCATTGAAGAGTTGAGCACACAGTACCCAGATGTTATTATTCTATATGGAGATTATTACACTGCATTTCAATGGATGTTTCGAAATGCTTACCGTTTAGGTTAGTCATTGTTTATCATGTTTTATTTTATTTCTTCCATAACATTAATATTGATCTATATTCAATTTAACATTGTTTTTCATCCTACACCCTACTTTAATTTTTTACTTATTAATCAATTTATACTTGAAAAGTTGAACTTAAAAATAAAGTTCATCCGAACACGTATTCAAGAGTAAGACAAGTTTAAAATTAATTTTTCGAGGCATAATATAATTTGTTTTATTTACTTGGTTTTCTAGGACAAACTTTATGATTCTTAATACATGTACTATCTTTTTTTTAAAGGTGTTGAAAATAGTGATTTGTCAAAAACGAAATTAAAGGCACAATTAGTATTATATCATTCATTAATTATATATCCTATTTAGTTCTTAATTTCTATAATTAATATTAATTTTGTGTTACACATGCAACAATGAATTAAGCAGGCTTTAATGTGGCGAAAGTGCAAAAATCATGTTGTGATAGTGGTCAAACGATACAAATGAAATGTGGATTACCTGGTAGTACACTATGTTCCAACCCTGATGAATACATTAGCTGGGATGGGGTTCATTTAACTCAAAAGGCTCACAAGTACATGTTAACTAGGGTCATCCAAGACATCTCATCCAAGCTTAGTTGTGGTATGTATAATCTCGAGTTTCTTTAAATTTTATATTATATTCTATTAATTAAAATATATGCAAATAAACTTTAAAGTCATGAATACAAAATTTCTAGCAAACACCATTAACTATTTTCACATCTGTCAACTAGATGGTCCAGTTGTGAAATTATATATATTTTTAAAGGATGAATTCAACTACACTGTTTCTTTTGCTAATAGGTTCCAATTACACTGTTCTAAATTTTTTATTAAGAAATAACAAAAATATCTGACATTGATGGTGTTTATTTATTTTTTAAATATATACAGGTTCATATTCAAGATTAGTCCAACTTCTTGATAAGGCATATTTGTAAACTAAGAGTATGATTGTAACAAACTCTCAAACTGAATGTTATGATTATAATACCTAAGAAAACTAATAAAATTAATTCTTCTCCTTACTTACTTGAGTCTTCTAATTTAAAGACTAAGTAATGTTAATTACACTATATAGATTATCTTGTATCACCTGCTTTTCAAATTGATTCTAAACATAAGTACAAAATTGGTGTTGAGATAAATCCATTGACTTAATCCATAGGGATTTATGTGACTTAAAATTTGTTAAATCAAGGGTTGATAATATGTATTTTGTTATTTTTGTTAATGATAATACATAATATTACTATGTGTATTTACTTAAATGCAAAGATAAAGTTATAGAGAAATTTATTCTTTATAAAGTTGAAGTTGAGAGTCAACTTAACATAAAAATCAAAGTACTACTACAAAGTGATTACAGTTGTGAATAAGCAACGTTATGTGAATTATGTGCACAACACAACAATATATGAAAGCAGTGTCTTATTTACCTTAGAAAACTGGTGTTGGTGAACGAAAGAATCATACGTACCTTGAAAGAAATGATGAATTCAATGTTATTGAGTTCTTGGTTACTATTGAACTTGTGGAGAAGCTATTTTGTCAGCTAATTACATTTAAAATAAGATATCTGATCGCCACCCATGAAGTGTGTTCAATGAATACATAAGTACATGTATCACAACAACTAATATAATGATAAGAAAATATCGTTCATACAAATATTATTTTATTAGAAACTAATTTTTAAAATTAAAAAATAAAAATTAATTTTTTTGTGTTTTTATATTTTAAAGAAGCAAAATTAAAATAACTAAAAGTAAATAGCAATAATTAATTAAATCAGATTTGGTAACTAAAAAGATATATGAGAAAATATCTATAAATACTTAATCCCCCAATTTTCTAAACATGTAAATTGCTAAAATCCCTTCAATGTAATTATCAATTAATTACATGATCAATTGAATCTAACTTAACATGTATTCTCCTCTTAAGTAAACTACACACCACATAATTATTAATTTAATCACTCTCATGTCAATTAAATTGCATACTACTCATTAAGTTCGTCAATTATGGATTACATATATAAGAATCATACATTTATGTCTAGAAATTATGCATGTTATTTAATCAAAACAAACAATTAAATAATTCTCTCAAATCTATTTAATTGCCTCAATAGATAAATTGTTGGCCAAACAATTAATATTATAAAAATCAAATTAAATAATATAATTAAATTATAATTATAATTGGGGTAAAATATTAGATCATCACAAGGTGAAAATTGGGTTCATAAGATCTCTAGATTCATAAATTAACTACACATAATTGTGTTCGTAAAGCTTATAGTTTTCATAAAGAAAGACATAAAAATTGATAAAGAAAATAGTAGAAGAAGAAATACAATTAATTTTTTGAATTATAGTGCTAATCTCCACCAAAATTGTATCTATTTTTCTATACTTTTCTCTCTTTTTAGCTCCAAAATCTAATTAAAATTATGCTAATGGCAACTCATTAGAGGCCTAAATATAGCTCAAGTGTAATGTGGATCGTCAAATCAACTTCAAATCAAGAGCTGAGATCAAAACAAAAAAAATGAATAGTGCAAGCCAATCACAGCATGACACATGACACACAGAATTCACTAGGTAAATTAGAGCCCGACGAGTGGCAGGGGAGACCGATCCAAGTCAATGTATGATAAGTCAACGCCACACGATGCAACATGATTCATGGTAATGGATGGCATGGCGCACGAGTGGAACGTGGGGAGCAATCGTGTGGTGACACGTGGCAGTGCTATCAGATTGAACATTGTTCTGACACGTGGCATGTGATTCATCTTCCTCACACGCAGCGATCTACGATTTTTTGTCTCTACTTGCATTGCATCTACATGGCTTGCCCAGTCAGCTCCTCTGCTTATGTGGTAGGTGATGAGCGAAAACCGGCATCGCTGATTCTTGTCAATACTTTGGTTTTAATATTTGTAAAACTCTCACAAGTGCACGAATCATTTCGTAGAAAATGATAAGTATACTCCCAAGGTCGATCTAAGGAAGCAATGTATGTGGTTTTTAATTTATTATTCAAACTTTTAAAAACGAAATTAAATCCTAAACATCATGTCACGATATTTTGGGGTTTTGTGTTTTTAATCTACTTACATAAAAATAAACATAGATTCAATAAACATTTATGCAAATTTTATCTTTTATAATGACGGAGTATTTATAGATATAATAACTAAGTTAATTATGCTTGCTCATATTATTTAGGTTATTAAAGATATGAATTGATATTTATTGATTCTCCATTTTTTGTATGAATACCACCTTTGGTGGGGTTAGATATTCTTTGTTAACTAAACAAATCAATTAACACCTATGGGTGGGGTTGATAACTAATTTGGTTAATTAAATTAATTCATTTTTCTAAGAGATTGAAAATGAACCATTTAAATGCCACCTTTGGTGGGGTTAGACAGTTTAAACTTTATTCAAGGTGTCCAAATTAAACCTAAGAATTTAGTTATCCGAGTACTAACTTTCAAGTTTTAAAACCACTACTGAAAACATGTTGTCAATACATTTTCACATAATAATTCTTATAAAAACTTTCGAAATAGAGCTTCACTTTAACTACCGGGCGATTGTACCAACAAATAAAAGAGCACTACTCTAAATCAGACCGGATAACTAAACCTTAAAATCTAATTTTTAGGTTTAAGTTTGTAATGAAAAATAATATATTTCTCTCTAGCATTCTTAATATAAAATCTTGAATAAAAAAAAATCAATTCATTTTAGAGATTTTCACCTATTTAATATTTCGCAAGCATAACAACGTTATTATTACATCATGTTTATATTTGTGATGTATTGCTTCCAGTATTCCTCTTTGATTCTTTAAGTTACGTTTTTAAACCAAAATACCTGAAAAACAATAAAAATACCCGTGATTCCGAAAAAGACAAATTTATATAAATATATGATAAAACATATAAATATATATATTTTTAATCAATTAATGTGCATAAAATCATGGTAATTTTAGTTTTTTTAGCACTCATGAGTAGGCCACATTGCAGCTCTGAATTGGCCCTACGTTAAAAATTCATAAAAAATCCATAAAAATTTCAAAAAATTGCAAAAATTATATTTTCACCCCTTTTCACTAAAAAATTGTATTTTAATATTTATGGCTCCAAAAATACTATTTATTGAATTAAAAATTAAATATTAAGTAAAACTTAACTCTTTTCTTGTCCTCAAGTAAAGCCAAGTATAACTAAATAAAATAATATTGGCAGTATATTCATAAATATACTTCTATTAGAACATGCATATTTCAGGAAAACTATCCCTTTCAAAAGTTATAAAATCCTATGATAAGGAGGTTTACATATTCATCAATCAACATTCCATCATTACAAGGATATTTAAGGTTTTTGACAAATTGATGTGTGTGTATGTGTGATGCATATGATATCATCCAACGCACTCATGAAATCAACCTATATGAGTATTCTAATCAATTCAATATTAGAATAAGTCTCATAAATTTATTTTTCACATCCCTCTCCACTAATATAAATATACACTTATCTCAAGATCAATAAGGACTATACATGGTTTAAATGTAAAGCTTAGGTGGGGGTCGATAAATGAAGACACTTAGGCTTTTTCCATACCTTACCTTCTTTTTTCATGCACTTTTTAACTACAATTAAGCTTTTACTTGATATTTCATTGCACCCTCTTTTGTCATTCTTTTCGTATTCTTTTATTCCACATCTCTTTTCTCTCTTTTTTTTATTGTAACTTCATAACACCTCCAAACTTATTTTAAATTCTATTTTCTTTTTCTTTAGATGGATAATTGTGTTGTGAATTTTACTTTTACTATTTTTTATTTTCTCTTTTTTTATATGGTGCATTACATTTCACCTTATTCTATAGCATAACACATGATTGCATTTTTTTTATTTCTTTTCATACAAGCTAAAGGTGCAAGGATAAATGTAATGCTTATTAGTTAGGCATAAAATGTGGCTTAAAGATATGAATGGTTATTTGTTAGGCTCAAATAGGTGACTAAAGATATTAACAATGGTTAGCTTGAAAGACTCAATTGATCCAAATAAGGCCTAAATCATTTTTCTTGCTAAATACTATTTAGGATTTCGCCTTAAGGGATGATCAAATAGATTTCATAACTTGATAGATCTCATCGAATTGCATAACTCACTATAAAGTTTCTCTCAATAAGAACACCAAAATCAATAATAAACATGTGCATAAGAATTTGAATCAATCCAATCAAAACTAGCAAGCATATCATATGATCAATGTAAATATCTTAACAAATATGTTACATTCTTTATCCTAGTCATAACAACCAATTTTTATCATTTAGTTCATATGTTTCATATCAAGCATGCATACATTTATTTTTCATATATTTGTTGATTTCTACCCAAATCATGATTAAAAACATCCTAAGAATTAAAAAACAAGTTCCTAAAATATTTAAAATGCATAGTAAATACTAGTGTAGAGAATTAAGTTCCCTCCTCCAAACTTAAAATTATAGATTGTCCCCAATGTGCACATATAAATATGAAAAGGTAAAAAGAAAGGAAACTCTCCTAATCATGGCATACCACATCGCTGAAATGCTCATTTTTATTGTGAAATTGCTAAAATAAAGTTGGGTTGCCTCCCAACAAGTGTCATGTTTAACGTCCTTGACTAGATGATCATATCAACTTCTAAGGTACATCCACTAAGGTTATCACAAATTTCATTTGATAAGTAATATTCATAATAGTGCTTCATCCTATGTCCCTTTAACCATAAATCGCTATTTATCTTTCTTTTCTAATTCAATGGCTCCATGGTTGGTTACCTTAGTAATGATGAATGGACCAAACCATTTACTCTTTAATTTTCCCTGAAATAATTTCAGTCTTGAGTTGTATGATGAATGCTTAAAAAGCACTAAAATTACCATGATTTAATGTATTTTAATTGATTAAATAGATTTATATTTGTATGATTTTATCATATTTTTATATAAATTTTTGTTTTCAGAATCACAGGTATTTTTTATTGTTTTTCAGGTATTTTAGTTCAAAATAACTTAAAGACTTGAAGAAAAATATATTGGAGGCAATACATCACAAATATATTGAGAAAATAAATGACGAAAATTCAAAAATATGGAAAATTGGACAAAATAGGTCAAAAAGGCCAAAATCACTAGCGTAATTACCCATCGTGCTAAGAAACAGTCGCAACCGCCCATCCACACCGAATCCCACATGCACCAGCATGTAGCTTCACGCCCGCCTGCGTTGTATCATGCAATCACCTGCTCACTTCTCGTCATGTCCTACGCACGCCAGCCGCCCATCTGTCGCAGCGATAGTCCGTATGGCAAAACTTTTACACCCCAAATGCACCTAAACTCAATTTTTCAAAAAAAATCCCCCTTTTTTGGTCCTTTCCTCATCTATAAAAAGTCCTTCTTCCCCCATTCCAAAACACTAATTTTCTAAGCTCTTTCTCTCTATAGAAAGTTTTTTTTTTCCTTTTTTAGTTTTTATTTTTAAATTTCTTCTATTTTTGAGAGGAACTAATTATGTTTTATAAATTTTTAGTTTTTGATTCAATAAGTAGATATGCAAATCCGTTTGGAGATTTTCGAGTAATAGAATTAACATCAAACTATTGTAAGGATACTTTTAAGGTATTATTTTAATGAATTCTTTACAGTTGTCATTTTATGTTTTATTCTTATATGTTATATTTAATTTTTCTGTGATTAAATTTAACATGAAGGATTGTTTGTAAATATGATATAATTATAACGTTGTTATGCTTACAAAATATTAAATAGGTAAAACACTTTTATAAAATAAATTGATTTTTTTTTATTCAAGATTTTATATTAAGGATGTTAGAGAGAAATACATTATTTTTCATTACAAACTTAAATATGAAAATTAGATTTTAAGGTTTAGTAATTCGTTCTAATTTAGAGTAGTTTTCTTTTATTTTTTGGTACAATCATCCAGTGGTTAGATTGAAACTCTATTTCAAAAGTATTTTTTAAGAATTATTATTCGAAAATGTATTGATGACATATTTTCAGCAATGATTTTAAAACTTGAAAGTTAGTACTTAGATAGTTAAATTCTTAGGTTTAATTTGGACACCTTGAATAAAGTCTAATTATTTGACTCCGTCTAAAGTTGTGATTAGATGGTTTGCTATTTTCTTATAAATAAAGATGAAATCTAATATTTAATTAGTTTGTTAATATTAAACAAAATAATTTGAGCCCCACCTAAGGATACTTTCATACCAAAAATAGAAAATCAACAAATATTAATTTATATCTTTAATAACCTAAATAATACGAGCAAACATAATTAACTTAATTATTATATCCTTAAATACTCTACTGTTATGAATGATAAATATTTGTATTACTGTTTATTAAATCTATATATATGTTTATGTTTATTTTTATGTTATTAGATTAGGAAACAAACAAACCAAAATATCGTGACAAAATGTTTAAGATTTAATTTTGTTTTTAAAAGTTTAAATAATAAATTAAAAAAACACATAAATTCCTTCCTTAAATCGACCTTGCGAGTATACTTATCATTTTTTATAAAATGATTCGTGCACTTGTGACAGTTTTACAAATAATAAAACTATAAAAAGGTAAATATATATAAAAATCTGTTCAAGCAATATTTCAAAAAAAACATAAAGAGTAAGAAAACTGAAATTAAAATGTACTTATCTTGATTAGGAAACCAAAAAAATAAATTTTAATTTAAAATTAAAAAAAATATATATTTTATTTAATTATTTCAAATTTAAAAAAAATTGAATTTGTTTTTAAATCTTAACTTTTAAATTTTTAAATTTTCATTTTCATTTAATTTTTAATTTTACTTTTTAATTTTTTTTATAATTTTTTTTAAGTCTTAATTTTTATTTAATTTGTAATTGTTATTTTTTTTTACCTTTTTTGTTCTTTTTGTAATTATCTTTTAATTTTTAATTTATTTTTTTTAAATAAAAAAAAACCTAATTTATTAACTTATATTTTTATATTAACTTGATTAACTAAGATTTTTAATTTAACTTAATTTATTAACTTAATTAACATGCATTTTTAACTTAACTTAATTTATTATCTTATTTAATATAGATTTTTAACTTAACTTAATTTATTAACTTAAATAACTTAGATTTTTAAATTAATTTAGTTTATTAACTTAATTAACTTAGATTTTTAACATAACTTATTTTATTAACTTAATTAACTTTAATTTTTAACTTAATTGAATTAACTTAATTTATTAACTTAATTAACTTAATTTATTAACTTAATTAGCTTAATTAACTTAATTTTTTTAAGTTAACTTAAATTATTAGCTTAGATTATTATTAACTTAATTAACTTAGTTTTTTTTTAACTTAACTTATTTTATTAACTTAGATTATTATTAACTTAATTAACTTAGATTTTAATAGCATGAAAAGTAAATATTTAAGAGAGTTATGTCTAGGAGACTAGTTATTGGAAGCCTTTGTACCACTAGTCTAAAATGATGGATTATTTTCTGAGAGTACTCTTGGTTAATACTAATTATGTTATTTAACTTAAAAATTATAATAAAAAAATAAAAAAAATATTGTTGAAACTATCTTCATATTTTAAATATCTTTAAATTACAATATGTGATAAAAATGAGGCAATTGGTTTGTTAGTTCTAGGTAAAAATTTGTTTTGATGCCTTAGTTATTTGATTTTCACCTAGAAGTGAGTTATCTAAAACCCACAATCATGTCCCTAGTTTTAAGTAAGGAATTTTTTTGAAAATCCATAAGGGCATGACTGAAAAAGTATAGGTAGATAACCTTGTCTTACATGTAGATTTGATTGACTTAATGATGTGGGGACATTGAGTTTTCTTAAAATGAAATCTCCAAGTTGCGTCTTGCTAAGATGTTAAACTAAGCACTAGATGGGAGGCAACCTATCATTTTAGGTAATTGTTTTATTTTTTATTTATTTATTTATTTTAGTTTACTTTAGTTCAATTGCATGTGAAGAATTTTAGAATTGTTAAAACTAAAAATATTTGTTGTGATGTTAGAATTTTACAACAATCTATCTGTGTGAACATTAATGATAAACATGATGAATACACCTGTATTTTTTCATCACTACTTGCATATTCTTAGAAAATAGGTAACTTTTCTTCTCCTTTCTCTTAATCTTTAATTTATAATTATTACATTGAGGACAATGTAAGCTCTACATTGGGGGTGGTGAAAAGTTATCATTCTTAATTTCAACAATTTTAATAATTTTAAATTTTTATGTTCACATTTTCATTTTTATTGTATTTGATTTTATTTTCTTTGTATGATTTAGTAATTTTTAGAATTTTAGGATTAGTTTTAAAAAATTTCTTACAAAAATTTATCATTTCTTCAAATCAAATTTAAGTAAATAGTTAAGTCTTTTGCATTATTAGATTAATTTTTGAAAACATATCATGGAGTATTTCGTAATTAGTTAGTTTTTGTCATGACTAGTATTTCTTGATAAGGTGTGAAAATTATATTAAACCCAAAATTGGTGTTTAGGAATAAAATAATGGAGACTACCCTTGTAAGATATAATTTGAGCCTAATTGTTTTTATTCTGAGTGAAATATATTTTTTCTATTCCAAACACATTTCTTATTTTTTTCAAATTATTAGATGATCTCTATAGGACTTAGCATTGAATGTTTGGATTTTTACATCTTAAGAAGTGTTATATATTTATTTTTCATTAGCTTAGATTAAATGATTTAAATAGAAATTGATAGTATATATCTTTCTTCAGTCTATACATGGGTCCACTCTCTAAAAAAATTGTATTCTTTGTAAAAAAAGACTATAAGAGAAAGAAAGAGAGAAAAGAAAAATGAATAGTATAATCTATATACTACGACACAAAAAGCCTAAACAGTTGTGAGAAATGGTTTAATGCAAACGAAAATATAGGAAGTAATTTCCTAAGAAGTCATTACATTTTTCTACATTTTCTAAAAGGTATATTACTTGATATTTCTATATGATGAATTTGATTGATGCATGAAAGTAATGTATAATATTTTATAAATCCTTACATTTGATTCCTTTCATAAGATCAACGTTGAAATAACACTTTAAACCTTTCTTCTTTAGACATATGCGAATATATTAGTTCATGTCTATACATTAACTCTTTCGCATATAAATTAGTATGAGTCGAAGCAAATTTGGATTCCTGGCACTAAGTTTGGGTAAAGTTAAATTGATACATTTTTTATATGGAATATGAAAATAATTTTTTTAACTTATTATTATAATAAATCATGAATTTTAGGAAGTTGAAATAATCTATACTTAAGATTTTAATTATGAAATTTAAAAGAGATTATAAGCATGATATATTTTTTATTTTATTTTAGTCTTTTCACTTTATTTTAAATTTTAGTTAACTTCTTATTTTATTATTTTAATTTTGTTTTCATTTTTTTTATTGTTAATGTTTGTGGGTATCATTACTGAAAACCCTCACGGGAATTAAACTCATCCAGTAGAGCAAACTAGGGGTTTAAAGGCTTGTTTCATACATTAAATGCAACTGTGTCAATCCATGAAAGTGATTTAGGATAGTTTAATTTTTAGTTTTTATCGCTTCTCTTGCTAAGGAACTAGCAAGAAGCTGGTTGGGGGTTGTGATGAGTGCTTAAGAAGCACTAAAATTACCATGATTTAATGTACTTTAATTGATGAAATAGATTTATATTTGTATGATTTTATCATATTTTTAGATAAATTTTAGTTTTTGGAATCATGGGTTTTTTCTATTATTTTTCAGGCATTTTAGTTCAAAAATAACTTAAAAACTCGAAGAAAAATATATTGGAGGCAATACATCACAAATATATTGAGAAAATAAATGAGGAAAAGTAAAAAAATGGAAAAATTGGATAAAATGGGTCAAAAAGGCCAAAATCGCACACACAGCCACCGAGAAACACGTATATCTGCATCAAATCCCTCTCGTGTATCGCACAGCTTCACGCCTGCTCGCACTGTATCGCGTGTGCGCTTGCTCACTTTTTGTTGTGTCCTACATATGCCTGCACGAGCCAGCCGCCAGTCTACCGCGCCGATAGCCCTTTTGGTGAGATTTTTGCACCCCAAACTAAAATTTTGAAACATTTCCCCCCTTTTTTGGTATTTTCTTCATCTATAAAAAGACCCTCTTCCCTCATTCCAAAACACAAAAAACTTCTAAGCTCTTAGTCTCTCTAGAAAGTTTTCTTTTTTTATTTTCATAGTTTTTATTTTTAAATTTCTTTTTTTAAGGGAAACTAGTTATGTTTTTATAAATTTTTAGTTTTTGATTCAATAAGTAGTTTTGAAAATCCATTTGGAGGTTTTCGAGTGACACAATTAACATCAAACTGTTGTAAGGATTCTTTTAAGGTATTATTTTAATGGATTCTTTACAATTATCATTTTATGTTTTATTCTTATATGTTATATTTAATTTTTCTATGATTAAATTTAACATGGCTGACTGTTTGTAAATATGATATAATTATAACGTTGTTATGCTTGCAAAATATTAAATAGGTAAAACACTTTTATAAAATAAATTGATTTTTTTTATTCAAGATTTTATATTAAGGATATTAGAGAGAAATACATTATTTTTCATTAAAAACTTAAATATGAAAATTAGAGTTTATGGTTTAGTAATTTGGTCTAATTTAGAGTAGTGCTCTTTTATTTGTTAGTACAATCGCCCAATAGTTAGAGTGAAACTCTATTTCAAAAGTTTTTTTTAAGAATTATTATTTGAAAATGTATTGATGACATATTTTTAGTATTGGTTTTAAAACTTGAAAGTTAGTACTTGGATAGTTAAACTCTTAGATTTAATTTGGACACATTGAATGAAGTCTAAATTATTTGACTCTGTCTTATGATGTGATTAGATGGTTTGCTATTTTCTTATAAATAAAACTAAAATTTAATATTTAATTAATTAATAGGTCCCGCCTAAGGATATTAGTTAGTTAATATTAAACAAAAGAATTTGGGTCCCGCCTATGGACACTTTCATGCAAAAAAGAGAAAATCAACAAATATTAATTTATATCTTTAATAACCTAAATAATACGAGCAAACATAATTAACTTAATTATTATATCCTTAAATACTCGAGTGTTATGAATGATAAATATTTGCATTTTTGTTTATTGAATCTATATATATGTTTATTTTATTTTTATGTTATTAGATTAGGAAAGAAACAAACCAAAATATCGTGAGAGAATGTTTAGGATTTAATTTCGTTTTTAAAAGTTTGAATAATAAATTAAAAATCACATAAATTCCTTCCTTAAATCAACCTTGGGAGTATACTTATCATTTTATATAAAATGATTCGTGCACTTGCGAGAGTTTTACAAATAATAAAACCATAAAAAGGTAGATTTCGTAAGATCGGTATTTGCAATGCCGGTCTTGCGATTTCATTTTCATCCATCATTTTATAGTAAGACTTTATGGCCTTATTCAAAGATAAGTTTCCCAATTATCTTTTCATGCCATCTTTTTGTCTTATCTTTGTAAATCTTGTCATTTTGCATGAGCATTCCACCATAATTCATCCAATTCATTTATTTGAAGCATTATTTTCTCACCAGCTGCATCTATGGACATATTCAACCGTTTCAATGCCCAATATGCTTTCTGCTCCAATTCTAATAGTAAGTGAAAAGCCTTTCCATAAACTAGCTTATATGTAGTGGTACCAATTGGTGTTTTAAATGCAGTTTTGTATGCCTATAAAGCATCATCCAATATAGATGACCAATCCTTCCTAAAGATGTTCACAATTTTCTCTAAGATTCTTTTCACTTCTCTATTGGATACCTATACTTCCCACTTGTTTGAGAATGGTAGGGGTAGACACTTTATTCTTAAACCCATACTTAAATAAAAATGAATTAAATGATTTATTGCAAAAGTGACTTTGTCCATTACTAATAATGATCCTACGAGTTCCAAACCTAGCAAAAATGTTTTTCTTCAGAAATTTCATGACAACTTTGCATCACATTTGTTACTAGCAATGGCTTCTACCCACTTTGACACGTAATCCACTCCTACAAGTATGTATTGGTTACCAAAGTATGGAGAGAATGGTTCAATAAATTCAATGCCCTAAACATCAAACAATTCCATTTTGAAACCTATCACATATCTTTACATAATTGTAAGCATCTTTTAACAGTGTGGGCCAAAAATAACCAGATTGAAGTACCTTAGCTGTTGTTTTTGTGCTCCTAAAGTGACCTTCATAGTCTGAGCTATGGAAATAGTAAAGAATACTTTCAACTTCATCATTAGGGATACACCTTCTCAAAATACCATCACCACATTCTTTATAGAGGTAAGGGTCATCCCAAAAATATTGTTTAATGTCATGGAAGAAATTCTTTTTTTGTTTCTATATGAGGTTCAATGGAAGAATGTTGGCAACAAGAAAATTTACAATGTCTCCATACTATAGGACTTCTATTTGAGCTATAGAAAATAGTTTCTCATTTGGAACAGATTCCTCAATCACCATATTATCATTCATTTTTGCTTCCCTCTCTAATCTAGGCAAATGGTCTGCTACCTAAATTTCTGTTCCTTTTTTTTATCAAGAATTTCCAAGTCAAATTCATGTAAAAGGAGCACCCATCTTATCAATCTTGGTTTGGCATCATTCTTTGTCATGAGATACTTTATTGCAGAATGATCCATATAGACAGTCACTTTGGTGCCAACCAAATAAGATGTAAATTTCTCAAAGGCATATACAATGGAAAGAAGCTCTTTCTCTATAGTATCATAATTCATTTGATCCTTATTTAGTTTCTTGCTTTCATAGTATATGGCATGAAACATTTTGTCTCTTCTCTATCCAAGAACAACTCCAATAGCAAAATCACTTGCATCACACATCAACTTAAAGAGCTTGTTCAATCTGGTGTGACTATAACTGGTGCTAATACCAGTCACTCTTTAAGCACTTGAAATGTTGTTAAATAGTTATCATCAAACTTGAAAGGTATGTTCTTTTCCAAAAGATTGGACAAGGGTTTAGAGATTTGGGAAAATATTTTATGAATCTACGATAAAAACCTACATGCCTAAGAAAACTCCTTACTCCTTATACATTGGTAGTTGATGGTAGTTTCTCAATCACTTCTATCTTAGCTCTATCCACCTCAATACCATTAACTGAGATTTTATTGCCTAATATTATATCTTCATATACTATGAAATGAAATTTCTCCAAGTTTAAAACCAAATTTGTTTTTTCACATCTTTGTATCACTAGGGAGAAATAGTGTAGACATTCATCAAATTAGATTCCAAAGACCAAAAAATCATCCATGATGATTTCTAGATGCTTCTTCATTATGTTTGAGAAAATAGCCATCATGCAGCGTTGAAATGTAGCAGGTGCATTACATAATCCAAAAGGCATTCTCTTGGAAGAAAAATTTCCATAAGGACAACTAAAGGTGGTATTTTCTTGGTCTTCAGGTGCTACAACAATTTGGTTATAACCAGTATCCATCTAGAATCCAAAAGAAAGAATGCCCAGCTAATAAGTCAAGCAATTGATCCATAAATGGGAGAGGAAATGATCCTTCCTTGTAGCTTTATTTACTTTAGGAAAATCCATACATACTCTCCATCCTGTGATAGTCCTAGTAGGTATTAACTCATTGGACTCATTTTCCACCAAAGTGATTCCTCCTTTCTTCGGTACACATTGGATTGGACTTACTCATTCACTATTTGATATTGGGTAAATAATGCCTATGTCTAGCCATTTGACAATTTCCTTCTTCACCATTTCTTTCATAATGGGATTTAAGTGGAATTGTGCATCCCTAGTAGGTTTAGCCCCATTACCTAGCAAGATTGTTTGCATGCATATAGATCTGCTTATGCCTTTGATGTCGGCAATAGACCAACCTATACCTTTTTTGGAGTTCCTTAGCACCTTTAGTAGTGCTTCCACTTGCTCCATACTTAGATCAATTGAGATTATGATTGGAAGTGTCTCGTTATCACCCAAAAATATGTAATGAAGATGCGAAGGTAAAGGTTTAAGCTCTAATTTGGGTGCCTCCTCAATGGATGGTTTCAACCGTGAGCTTATTTCAAGACATTCCAAAAATGAATTTAATACACACATGAGAGGCGTCTCTTCCAAAAATTTCACACAGTTCACAATATAAATCTTTGATTCCATATTTTCAAAATTAAAACAAGATGAGTTGCTTTTTTTTTTGTTAATGTCCTTGTTCATAACATCATGTGTTAAAGTCATAAGTGAGGGTGATTCAACAAGTTTTGTTAAGCTACCAACATGAATTTTTGTGCCTACATGAGTGCCATGGTATTCATTAGTATGTGTGTTTACAGAATTAACAAGCACATACTCTAAAGCATCAATAAGGAACATTTCCTAAAACACATTAGTGGTTAGCTTCTCAGTACTATCTATTCGAAAGTAATCACTACCATTGTCAGCATTAGAAAATTTAATTGCTCTAAACACGTTAAATGTCACTTGCTCATCTTGCACCCTTACTATAAGCTCACCTTTTTGTACATAAATTAGTGCTTTTCTAATTATTGAGAAAGGATGACTAAGTATTATAGGAATGTCATGGTCCTTCTCAATTTTTAGCACAATGAAGTTCGCCAGAAAGATGAATTCGTCTACTTCTACTAGAAAATCTTCTACCACACCTCGGGTTTTTTAATTGACTTATCTTCCATCTGTAATGTTACTGAAGTGGCTTTGGCTTTACAAACCCCCAATCTCTGGAAGATCGATAATGGCATAAGGTTAATGCTAGAACCCAAATCACATAGTGCCTTGTCAAAATGGATGTTCCCAATTGTGCAAGACATGTCAAAACTACTTGGATATTTTTTGTGGTAATTTTCTATCAAGGATGGTGCTAAAACCTTCAATTAAGGTTATTTTTTTACGATCTCCAAGCCTCCTTTTCTTTGATATTATAACCTTCATGAATTTGGCATAAGGTGATATTTATTCAAGTGCTATGTAAATTGTATGTTTATATGTAACTTCTTGAAGAGTTCTAGAAATTTTGAAAACTGCGTATCTGACTTTTCCTTTTGCATGAGGAAAAGGAATAGTGGGTTTGTAGAGGTTGCTTTTTTTTGCTGAATTATTTCCTTTCCATTACTCTTTTTATCCACAAATTCCTCTTCATCCTTTTTTAGTTTTTGGTTCCTCCTTATCCTTTTTAGTCTCATAGTCCTCCTAATCCTTTTTAGTCTCATATTCCCCTAAAGTTTTACCACTCCTCAAGGATATGGCACTGTAATGGTCCTTCTCTTATCTTCATGTGTTTATAATTGTGTCACTTGGAAGGTTACCTTAAGGCCTTTGGCTTATGGCATGGGCAAGTTACCTCATTTGGTCTCCAAATTTTGAATTGAAGTCTCTTGAGTAGACACTTTTGTATTTACTAATTGGATGAAGTCTTTCATAATCTCTATTAAGGCATTTGTATTGTCCTTAGTTGGTGGCTTCCTCTCTTAGGCTTGTGATTGATATGATTTTTGAAAACTAGGTGGTGGAAATGATTGACGGTTGAATTGATTTCCACCTTGATTTCCACATAGAAAATGGATAGAGGATTATTTGGACAATTATCAAACAAATAAGCTCCTCCACAAAACACACATGAGACTTCTAAATTTTGGACTTGGTTTATACTTGCTGGTAAGTTTTGTACCTTCAAAAGATTAACCAAAGATGAAACTTGACCTGTAAGTGTCGTGATATCATTTACCTCATGCATTCCAGCTACTTTTCTCGTGGTTGTCATTCTGTCCATTGGCCATTGATAATTATTACTAGCCATTTTCTCAAGTAAATCATAAGCTTGAGTGTAAGATTTGGCTAGCAAATCACCATTAGCAAATGCATCAACAATAGTTCTTGTTTGAGCATTGAGACCATTGTAAAAAGTATCCATTTGAATCCAAGAAGGAATACCATGATGAGGACACTTCTTTTGAAATTCCTTGAATCTTTCCCATACTTCATATAAAGATTCTCCTACATATTATTGGTAGGAGGTAATGTTATTTCTAAGCTTGGCATTCTTTATTGGTGAGAAGTATTTCATCCATAATTTCTCCTCCAAACCATTCCAAGTTGTAATGGAATCAAGTGGCAAATATTTTAGCCAAGCTCAAGCATGGTCTCACAAAGAGTAAGGGAACAATCTAAGCTTAAATGTCTCTCATATTACACCACTGAACTTGAATGAATCTCCAACTTCAATAAACAATGAATATGCAAGTATACGTATTGCAACAAGTAATAAAATAATAAGAAAATATCATTCCACGAAAATTATTTTGTTAGCAACTAATTTTTAAAACTAAAAAAATAAAAAAATAAACAATTTTTTTTGTGTTTTTATATTATAAGGAAGCAAAATTAAAATAACTAAAAGTAAATGGAAATAATTAAGTAAATTAGATTTGGTAACTAAGAAGATATTTGAGAAAATATCTAGGAATACTTAATCCACCAATTTTCTAAACATTTGAATCGTTAAAATATCACCAATATAATTATCAATTAATTACATGATCAATTGAATCTAACTTAGCATGTATTTCCTTCTCAAGTAAACTACACACTATATAGTAATTAATTTAATTACATTCTCATGCCAATTAAATTGCATACTACTCATTAAGTTCATCAATTATAGATCACATACATAAGAATCATACATTTTTGCTTAGAAACTATGCATGTTATTTAATCAAGACCAACAATTAAATAATTCTCTCAAATCTATTTGATTCCCTCTATAGATAAATTATTGGCCAAACAAGTAATATCATAAAAATCAGATTAAATAATATAATTAAATTATAATTATAATTGGGGTAAAATATGAGATCATCACAATGTGAAAATTGGGTTCATTAGATCCCTTGATTAATAAATTAACTACACATAATTGTGTTCATAAAGCTTATATTTTTCATAAAGAAAGATATAAAATTGATAAAGAATAGAGTAGAAGAAGAAATACAATCAATCTCTTGAATTGTAGTGCTAATCTCATCCTAAATCTCAACCAAAATTGTATCTAATTTTGAATTTATCTACATTTTTCACTCTTTTTAGCTCCAAAAATTGACCAAAATTATGCTAATGGTGACCCATTAGGATTTATGGGATGACTAGGGGCTTAAATATAGCTCAAGTGCAATCTGGACTGTCAGATTAGCTTCAAATCAAGGGATGAAATCCAAACAAGTAAAATGAATCACAGCGTGACACGTGGCACATAGAATTTACTGAGCGAATCAGAGTCAGATGCGTGGTAAGGGAGACCGATTTGAGTCAACGCATGTTTAGTGAGTGCCACACGACGCAAGGTGATTTGCGGTAACAGATGGCATGTTGCACCGACAAAACATGGGGAGCAATTGTGTGGCAACACATGGCATTGTTGTTTAACTATGCTCTGAAGTCAGATTGAATGTCGTGTTGACATGTGGCTGGTGGTTTGTCCTCATCACACACGGTGATCTATAATTTGTTGTCCCTACTTGCTTGGCATCGTGTGGCTTTCCTAGTCAGCTCCTCTACTTGCGTGGCAGACCACATTCATAGAGTCATCAATATCTCAAAAGAATGCATGAAAGATATTGTATGAGTTATTTTAAATAACAATACCTTCCTATAAATGTTTTTATGTATGCAAGCATCTTGCTAAAATAGTGATACCTAAACCTAAGATGGTGAAGATAGGTCCAAAACAATTAATTGTCTTTTTATTGGATATGCACATAAGAGTAGTACTTATCGCTTTCTTATGCATGAGTCATAGATCCTCAGCATACATAAGAATACGTTAAGGGAATCAAGGAATGCATTATTCTTTGAATATGTATTTCCATGTAAGTTCCAAGGTCAAGTTCGCCTAAACAAACTTATGAGACTATGAATGAAGATAGTCAAGACCAAGAACTTGAACAAGATGTTGAGGTTAAAGTTTAGCTCAGATGTAGCAAGAGAATTAGGATACAAATATCCTATGATCTAGATTTTCTAACTTACTTGCTAGAAAGTTGTTAGGCTTATATTAGTATTGGCGATATTAATGAAACAAAATGTTTAATTATAATTTTAGTTCTAAGTGTGTCTTGGAAGAATACTTCAAGTCATGGAAACTATTACGCCTCACAAATCACATATTAGGTATATTTTTATTCCAGTACATGTTAGATTATATATTAGACACAATAGGAAAAATATGAATTTGAGCCATTCGATCGATCAAGTGTATATTGGATCGATCGAGTAATAAACCTCATTAATCTGATTTTAACATATGACTAGATCAATTGAGAGATATACTCGATTGATCGAGGATTTAGCTTTCATTTTTAAAAAACATATTTATAATATTAATTGGATTGACTTTTTATCGTATTTTCCATATTTCTTAAACATTTTTTAACTGATTTTATGGAAATTATGATAATTACATTTTAACCTAATGTACTTCCAAATATTCTATAAATACAATGCTAAGAACACTTTTAGAAACAACCATACAAGAACTTATTATGTTTATTCTCTTCATCTTTTATTTTCTCTTGTTTTTTAAAAAGATTTCAAGTAGGTTTTTTTCATTATATTTATTTATCAAACATTTGTGGTTGTGCTTGATGGATTAACAAGCCTACAATAATAATTATGTTATTGTGCTTTTAATTGATTATTCTATAACTACTAATTGTTTTTTATTATATATTGTTTAAATTAACTAGTTAAGGTCTTTCATTATTGAATCTGCTCTAGAATACAGAATTGCACTTGTGTTTATGTGCTAATCTTTTAGGTGATAATGATGCGGATTTGATTAACTCGTGGGACTCAAGTTTGTAGGAATGTTGGTCTGGATGTAAATGCCTATCTTGTAGAGACTATGATCAAAGTAGTAGCTTGTAAGTAGGTTACTTGGCAACATTACATGGATAGATAGTTTGAGTCTTAGCCTTATAACTGGATACTTATTTTTCATGATGGATAGTTAGGTGGTCCGGTGGACCCATGGTTTTCCTCCTAGTTCATTAGTATAGCCTATGTTATTTCCACCTAAAAATCTCGTGTGTTAATCTTTATATTTTTGCATTACTTTATTTACACACAATTGCATGTCTGATTATTTGTGAAAATTTTAATTTGTAATACTTACTCTGATATTCTTTTCACTCATCATCTAGATAATTAGGTTCGTACCTAAAGAAGAAATTTTTTAAAAGTGAACCTCAAGCCTATGAAGAGGCTATAAACTAGGTATGATAGCTTTATATCCTCTAATATTTATCAAGAGTGTTGGTTCTTATAATGGCATACAACTCTTTACTATTCCATTCAGATTCTATGATTTCTTGTTCTGTCTATTCAATCATTAGCTTTAAGAATAAATAGTTGTTAGGAAAGATATTGGATAGAAACGTCCAGCTATTCTCTACAAGGAACCAAACGTGGCCTTTGAGTGACCACAAGAAAGCTTACATCTAGCACTTCCAATAGGCTTAATTATACCCATTAAAGAAAGGAGGTCTACCTACATTTCCTTCTTTTATAGAATCCATATAGAGAAAGTGAATGTGTGTAAAGAAGTGAGTCAAAAGAATCAACACCGGAACTATAAATCCCAAAAAGGTGTACTCATTCTGATACCAATTGAGAAAGTTCACTAGTCAGTAAATAACCAGGATAAGGAGTCAATTACTCTAGGAGACTCACCTATAACTAGCAAATGATGGAAGTAAAACATGAAAGAAAATGTAGTAGTAAAGTAATAAGATTGACATAACTATAAGTAAATTAAACAGATAAGTAGATAGTTTAATTTATACTAAGTACGAAAGATACCTAAGAAGATAAAGCAAAAGCAAGATAAAGTAACACAAAATAAATCATATTGCACAATTGAAGATACTTAATTTCTTATTCCTATTTATAGGGTAATATTATAGTGTTGTAGAGAGATCAGAATTAACAGAGAAAAAGAAATAGAATATTACTTCATATTTTCTTCATGGTATGAGAGCATTTCTGAAATAAAATTAAAAAAAATTCACCAACTCTGCCCGAGGAAGTTTTTTCCTGAAATTCAAATTCTTCAAGCGTTGTTCTCCTACCTCTAATCTCAAATGGTGGTAACAAATTGAACCATTTTAGCCGATGTTCTCTAGCATTAATCCTGGTGGTTCTTTGTTTCAACAGAAGTCTTTGTTCGTCTAAGAAATGGTAGTCTATCGTACATCATCATTCATCTCTGCTCAGACCAGTCATTAATCACGAGCCATTTTCCACAACTCTTGTAACTACCAAATATTTCATCGTCAACGACCACCCAAAATTGAGAGACATCAGTCATTAAATCTTGCAAAACTCAAGCACCAACAGCCATCTGGTTCATCATCATTGCTGACTATCTAGTGAATTTTGTCGGCGATCATGTGGTCCATCTTCGTCACCGATCATCTGGTTCATCGTCATCGCCATCTCATTCAGTCAATAAGTCCCACAAACCTAGTTCCACAATTTCTTCCTATATTTTCATTTTGTTTCCAATACGCATTGCATTTGTAATCTATCCATCCTAGCCCAACCCGGTTCAGCCCAGCCCAACTCAGCCTAACCTAACCCAACCCAGCCCAGTAACAAATTTTAGCCCAACCCAATAACAAATTTCAGCCCACATTGGTAGGCCTAATCATCCCACATATAAACCCCACTTAAAATAACACCAATGGCCACAGGAAAACCTATAATTATTGGTTCCATATAAAAAAATCTTATGTCCATCACTAGTCACATATTTTGCTTTATTTAGCTTATACATATAGTGAGGCAAATTTGGATCTTAAACCTCTTGAAGAGTACCATTAAAGAAAACATTTTTTTTATCTAATTGATGCAATTTCTAACTATGAGACAAAGCTATAGTAATCACCACTTTGATAATAACTTGCTTAATAGTAAGACTAAATGTTTTAGAGAAATTAAAGTCAGGTTTTTAAGCAAAACCCAAGTAACACCTCTTGACGTCCTTTTTTTTCAATCTTCCCAATAGGTAATCATTTTGATTCTAAAGACCTATTTATTACCAATAATATTCGTATTCTTAGAAGGAAGGATTAATGTTAGGTCCTATTATTAAGTATTGTATCAAATTCTTGTTGCATTGATGCTATCCACTCTGGATCAGAAAGAGCTTGCTTAACATATGAAGGTTTTTGAAGAGTAAGATCCATAATTGTTGAGAGAAAAGATTTTGGTTTATATATACTAGATTTGGATCTAGTTTTCATAGGATGTTTATTGATAGGCTGTTTTAGTAAAATCGATGCAGTAGGAGTTACTTTAGGTATTTGTTGATGATAAGATGCTGGAGGAAGAATGGGTGAGTTAGATAAGCAAGAAGCAAGAATAAGTAAAGAAATGATATCATTAGCTGGGACAATAGGCAAAGGATTATGTGATATAGTAATGATATGATTAGTAGTAGGATTTTGTGATAGAATAAGTAGTTCTACAGAGTGTCATTTGGGGGTGACATTAGAAATTGACTTAATAACCATCGAAGAGTTAACTGAATTGTCAGAAGGTTTCATAGGAGGTGATGCAAGATGCATTAGAGATTGTGTATGAGAAAATACTGGCATTATAGAAGCACTTTTGGGTTTTTGCAAAATAGGTAGAATAGTAGGAGAGGAACGTTGGGGAGAGATTGTAGGTAATGATGGAGAAGATTTTGAGAAGGGAAATGTGTGCTTATCAAAGATGAAATCTCCACTAATATACAATCTGCTAGTTGTAGAAAGATATTTATATCCTTATAGTGTGTGCCTAACCAAGAAATGTGCAAGATAATGGCCATGGCTCAAGCTTGTGTTGTGTGTAGGGTCTTAGGCATACGAAACACAAGCAATCAAATACCTTGAGAAAACCATAATCAAGCATGGCTCCAAACAGAACTTCAATAGGAAATTTATCATGTAAGATAGGTGTGTTTATTATATAAGTGTTAGAGAAAAATGTTTCATCCCAACTACTAATGGAGTAAAAGCCTCATAATACATAGACAAATTCAATTCAACTATGTATTTATGCTTGCGTTCTACAAGTCCATTTTGTTCATATTGAGTAAGGATATGAGGTATAATGCACAATACCTCATATCCTATGCATAACAAGCTAACACTATGCCACATCCCCACCACTAGAATCTTCAATTGTGCAAGGATCCATACCATTGATAAATGCATCTAGTCAAATGTCATCTCATATCTATAGCCAATGGGCAACCATTTTTTTGAAGTTCTAATGTAGGAGAATAGTCTGCATTTTTTTATTTTTTTTCCTTTCTAGCTAACGTGGTTTTTTATTTTTTTACTATTATAGCTACTTTTACTTCGTCTTTCATTTATTATAGGCTTTTAGAACCATTTCGTCTATTCTACTTAGCTGATATAACCAAAAATCAGATAATTTATAGAGAAGATCGGAAAAATGATTGTTGCTTTGTTGCATGTTTTTCGAGATTGATTGGTTGAATTGAATCTCAGCATCAAAGTTCTTTTTCTCCCGCCACCAATTTCGATAATTCTGATGAGTGCTCAAAAAACACTAAAATTACCATGATTTTATACACATTAATTGATTAAAAATATATATATTTATATGATTTTATCATATATTTATATAAATTTTTCATTTCGGAATCACAGGTATTTTTATTGTTTTTCAGGTATTTTTGCTTAAAAATGTAACTTAAAGACCCAAAAAGGAATACTGGAGGTAATACATCACAAATATATTCATAAATAAATAAGGAAAAGTAAAAAAATATGGAAAAATTGGACAAAATGGGTCAAAAAGGTAAAAAAATATCAAAAAGGAGGAAAACGCGCACGTAGCCGCCCAGCCGCGCCGAGCAGCCGCGTGCCATCAACGCCTTGTCCCGCGCGTGTCTCTACGCTCCCCTGCTCTAGTCATCACGCGCCGCTACCCATTTGTGCCTCAATCTGCGTGCATTACCTACCTGCTGACGTCAACTCATGTCATCTGCACCTACTACGTGTTTCCTCCATTTTTAATCATTTTTTCACCCACTTTTTATTCATTTTCTCACCTATAAATACCCCTATTTTCTTCATAACTAAACACACCTAAAAATACATCTTCTCTTCTCTTTCTTTATCTCATTTCTTAGTTTTAAAGTTTTTCTTAGTTAGTTTCTCTTAGTTTTAGAGTTCTTTTCTTTTTGAGAAGAACTAGTTATGTTTTTGTAATTTATTTGCTTTTTGATTCAATAAATGGGAGTGCAAATTCCGTTTGGAGGTTTCCAACAACGGGAATAGCATCAAAGTACTGTAATGATTTTATTTTCTTTACAGTTATTTTTTATGCTTTATTCTTACATGTTATATTTAATTTGTCTATGATTAAATTTAACTTTGTTGGCTATTTGTAAACATGATATAATAATAACGTTGTTATGCTTGCGAAATATTAAATAGGTAAAAATCTCTAAAATGAATTGATTTTATTTTTATTCAAGATTTTATATTAAGAATGTTAGAGAGAAATATATTATTTTTCATTACAAACTTAAACCTGAAAATTAGATTTTAAGGTTTAGTGATCCGATCTGATTTAGAGTAGTGCTCTTTTATTTGTTGGTACAATCGCCCGGTAGTTAGAGTGAAGCTCTATTTCAAAAGTTTTTATAAGAATTATTATCTGAAAATGTATTGACAACATGTTTTCAGTAGTGGTTTTAAAACTTGAAAGTTAGTACTCGGATAATTAAATTCTTAGGATTAATTTGGACACTTTGAATAAAGTTTAAACTGTCTAACCACACCAAAGGCGGCATTTAAATGGTTCATTTTCAATCTCTTAGAGAAAGAAATTAATTTAATTAACCAAATTAGTTATCAACCTCACCCATAGGTGTTAATTGATTTGTTTAGTTAACAAAAAATATCTAACCCCACCAAAGGTGGTATTCATATAAAAAAGAGAGAATCAATAAATATCAATTTATATTTTTAATAACCTAAATAATATGAGCAAACATAATTAACTTAGTTATTATATCCATAAATACTTCAATATTAAAAATGATAAAATTTGCGTAAATGTTTATTGAATCTGTATCTATGTTTATTTTTACGTTATTAAATTAGAAACACAAAACCCCAAAATATTATGAGAGGATGTTTAAGATTTAATTTTGTTTTTAAAAGTTTGAATAATAAATTAAAAACCACATATATTCCTTCCTTATATTGACCTTGGGAGTATACTTATCATTTTTTACGAAATGATTCGTGCACTTGCGAGAGTTTTATAAATATAAAATCAAAGAATTGGCATGATCGACGATGTCGGTGTTCGCTCATCAACTTTTTGGCGCCGTTGTTGGAGAAGTAATAGCATTTTTAAATTATTTATCAAAATTTTAAAAAAATTTAGTGCCGTAAATAATTGTGATTTTTTTATTTTAAATTAAAAAAAACAAAAAAAACTAACCGTTCATTAATAGTAAAACAAAAAAATAAGTAAATAAATAAAAGAAAATTCTATTCGTGAATAGTAAAACATAAAAAATAATAATTATAGCGTGAATAGTCAAATAAATTTGATATTTGAAAAAAATATTTCAAATTTCAAATTTCATAATAAAATTTTTTTTTAATAAATTTTAAATAAAAATAATAATTTTTTTTATTTAATTATTTTTTTCTAAAAAAACATAAAAAGAATTTAAAAATAAAAAAATAAAATTTAAACTTTGTTTTATTTAAATAAATAAATAAAATATTAAACATTTTGAAAAACAAAACAAATTAATAAATAAATTTTTAAATTTATTTAATTATTTTCTCTTTAAAACAATTAATAAAAATAAAATTTAAAATTTAAAAAAAACAAAATTAAAAAGACACTTTAGTTTATTATTATTATTATTTTTTAAATAATAATAAAATAAAATAACTAAGGGTTTAACTAGTTTTGTTTAGTGTTTTGTATTAAATATTATGTAAAAGAAAATTAAAAAATTAAGAAAAAGCTTTGATAAATTTTAAATAAAATAATAATAATAATAGAACAATAAAACTTACAAAAATAAAAATTATTTTATTTAATTATTTTCTTTTTAAAAATAAAAAAATAAAAACAAAATAAAAATTTCAATTTTTTTTTCTATTTTTTTTTTCCTTTTTCCTTTTTCCTTTTTCCTTTTACCTTTATCAATTTTAATTTTTAGTTTAATTTTTAATTTAAATTTTTTCTTTTATTTTATTTTTATATTATATATTTTATTTTATTTTTATCTTTTACCTTTTGAATTTGTTTCTCTTTTTATTTTTTGTTTAATTTTCGTTTAACTTAATTAACTTAGATTTTTATTAACTTAATTTACTAACTTATATTAACTTAATTTACTAACTTAATTAACTTAGATTTTCATTAACTTAATTAACTTACTGTTTTTAAATTAATTAACTTAAATTTTTACTTAACTTAGCCTAATTTTAATAGTATGAAAAGTAAAGATCTAAGGGAGTTCTGTTTAGGAGACTAGTTCTTGGAAGCCTTTTTGTCACTAGTCTTTCCTAGGAACGTTGTTCTCTCTAGGAGGATAGTTTTTAATGAGCCTTTGCACTACCATTCTTTTTTGAGAGCACTTTTGGTTAATACTGATTATGTTATTTTAACTTAAAAAAAATAAAATAAAATAAAAAATAAAGAATAAAATAAAATTTGAAACTATCTCCAAAATTTTAAAGTTTTAATTACAATCTAAGGAGTTAGTTGCTTTGTTTAATCTTGGTAAAATTGTGTTTTGATGCCTTAATTATTTGAGTTGTACCTAGATGTGGGTTATCTAAAACTCTTAAACATGCCCGTAGTTTTAAGTACATAAAATTTTGAAAAATCAATAAGGCATGATCGAAAAAGTATAGGTAGACAACCTTGTCTTACCTGTAGGTTTGATTGACTCAATGATGTGGGGACATTGAGTTTACTTAAAATGAAACCCCCAAGTTACGTCTTGCTAAGACATTAAACTAAGCGCTAGATGGGAGGCAACCCATTATTTTAGGTAATTTTCTTTTATTTGTTTTATTTATTTAATTTCTATTATTTATTTTAGTTTAATTACGTGTTAATAATTTTAAAATTGTTAAAACTAAAAATATTTGTTGAGATGTTAGAAGTTCACAACGATCTGTCTGTGTGAACTTTATTGATGAATATAATGGATGCACTTGCATTTCTCCATTATTACTTGCACATTCTCAACAAATAGGTAATCTTTCTTCTCTTTTCTCTTTATCTTTAATTACAGTTGTTACATTGAGAATAATGTAAGTTCTGGATTGGGGGTTGATGAGCGAAAACCGGCATAACCGATTCTTGCCAATACTTTGGTTTTAATATTTATAAAACTCTCGCAAGTGCACGAATCATTTCGAAGAAAATGATAAGTATACTCCCAAGATCGATCTAAGGAAGGAATGCATGTGGTTTTTAATTTATTATTCAAACTTTTAAAAACGAAATTAAATCCTAAACATCCTGTCACGATATTTTGGGTTTTGTGTTTTTAATCTAATTACATAAAATTAAATATAGATTTAATAAATATTTATGCAAATTTTATCTTTTATAATGGCAGAGTATTTATGGATATAATAACTAAGTTAATTATGCTTGCTCATATTATTTAGGTTATTAAAGATATGAATTGATATTTATTGATTCTCCCTTTTTTGTATGAATACCACATTTCGTGGGGTTAGATATTCTTTGTTAACTAAACAAATCAATTAACACCTATGGGTGGGGTTGATAACCAATTTGCTTAATTAAATTAATTCCTTTTTCTAAGAGATTGAAAATTAACCATTTAAATGCCACCTTTGGTGGGGTTAGACAGTTTAAAATTTATTCAAGGTGTCCAAATTAAACCTAAGAATTTAGTTATCCGAGTACTAACTTTCAAGTTTTAAAACCACTACTGAAAACATGTTGTCAATACATTTTCAAATAATAATTCTTATAAAAACTTTTGAAATAGAGCTTCACTCTAACTATCGGGCGATTGTACCAACAAATAAAAGAGCACTACTCTAAATCAGACCAGATAACTAAACCTTAAAATCTAATTTTTAGGTTTAAGTTTGTAATGAAAAATAATATATTTCTCTCTAACATTCTTAATATAAAATCTTGAATAAAAACAAAATCAATTCATTTTAGAGATTTTCACCTATTTAATATTTCGCAAGCATAACAACGTTATTATTACATCATGTTTATAAACAGCCAGCACAGTTAAATTTAATCACAGACAAATTAAATATAACATGTAAGAATAAAGCATAAAAAATAACTGTAAAGAAAATAAAATCCTTACAGAACTTCGACGTTATTCCCGTTGCTGGAAAACCTCCAAGCGTAATTTGCACTCCCATTTATTGAATCAAAAAGCTAATAAATTACAAAAACATAACTAGTTCTTCCCAAAAAGGGAAGAACTCTAAAACTAAGAGAAATTAACAAAGAAAAGCTAAAAACTAAGAAAAACTAAAAATCTAAGAAAAAAGAGAAAGAAAGAGAAAAAAAAAATGTGTTTTGAGATGTGTTCAGAAGTGAAGGGAAGGGGGGTATTTATAGGTGAGGATGGAGAGAAAAAACGAGTGAAAAAATGTTTAAAAAATGTGAAAACGCGGAGTGCAAATGCTGAGGTCATTGATGACGTCAGCATGACGTCATGGGGCGGTTGCACGTGAAAAATGGGGCGAAATAGGCGTCGGCGCGCACGGGTTTGGAAGCAGACGCGTGTGGGTGTGGGCTTGGGCGCGCGGTTGGGCAGCTGTGCGAAGCGGCGGCGCGATTTTCTCCTTTTTGACCTTTTTAACCAATTTTGTCCAATTTTTCCATATTTGTTGACCGTTCACCATTTTTTTATTAATATATTTGTGATGTATTGCTTCCAGTATTCCTCTTTGAGTTTTTAAGTTACGTTTTTAAGCCAAAATACCTGAAAAACAATAAAAATACCCGTGATTCCGAAAAAGACAAATTTATATAAATATATGCTAAAGCATATAAATATATATATTTTTAATCAATTAATATGCATAAAATTATGGTAATTTTAGTGCTTTTGAGCACTCATTAGGGGTGGTGAAAAGTTACCATACTTAAAAAAAATTAACAATTTTAAAAATTAAAAACAAATAATAATATTTTTTTATTTTAATTTATGTTCACATTTTCATTTTTATTGTGTTTGGTTTTATTTTCTTTGTGTGATTTAATAATTTTTGTAATTTTAGAAGTAATTTAAAAAAAAACTCTCACAAAAATTTATTATTTCTTTAAATCAAATTTAAGTAAATAGTTAAGTCTTTTGTACTGTTAGATTAATTTTTGAAAACATATCATGAAATATTTTGTAATTGTTTTTGGTAATTAGTTAGCTTTTTGTCATAACTAGTATTTCTTGATAAAATGTGGAAATTATATTAAACCCAAAATCTGTGTTTATAAATTTTTTTAGTAAAGACTACCTTTGTAAGATATAATTTGAGCCTAATTTCCTTTATTCAGAGTGAAATATATATTTTTTCTACTCCAAACACATTTCTTATTTCTTCAATTTTTTAAATGATCTCTATAGGTATTAGCATTGAATGTATGATTTTTTTCTAATCTTAATAGAGTGTCGTATATTTATTATTATTATTTTTGCTTAGATTAAATGATTTGAGTAGAAATTGATAGTATATGTTTATATCTCATTCATGCATGATTGCTACAAAAAAAAGACATATCTGGGGTTACTTAAACCAAAATCAAACAAAAAAGCCACAAAATTAACCACTCACCAAAATCCTGAAAAAATGTACTGTACATGAGTTAACTCTCTAAAAATATATATATATTGAGAAATATCTTCAGGAAAAAAAATAGACAGATAAAGAATATATAATATAATCTATATACTATGACCCACATTGCCTACAAAGTTGTGAGTAAAGGCTAATTACAATAGAAAATAATTCCCTAAAAATTCATTGCACTTTCTTCATTTGTAAAAGACATATATCTTGAAATTCTTTCTTAATGAGTTTGATTTATGCATGAAAATAATTTTATATATGATATCTTTATAATTTATACATTTGATTCCTTTCATGAGATCAACGTCAATTTAAAACTTTGAGCCTTTATTCTTTATACATATGTGAACATATTAGTTCAGTTTTATACATAAACTCTTTCGCATATAAATTAGTATGAGTGTTTGAACCCATAGGATTCAGTGTTTTGAGAGTATTGACAAGTGAGGAATAGAGTCGAAGCGAATTCGGATCCTTGACACTTAAATTGGGTAAAATTAAATTGAAACATTTTTTATATGAAATATGAAAATGATTTTCGACTAATTATTATAATAAATCATGATTGTTCACTACTACAAAAAGGGGTATTTAAGTCACTGTGTAAAGTCAGTTTTTGGAAAAAATCGACTTATAATGAATTTAAAGTCGGTTCGGTGTAGAACCGACGCTATCCACGTTGGACGTAGCATCGGTTGACGTGGATAACCGACGCTATCCACGTAGATAGCGTTAGTTCGCCACGTGACGTGGATAGCTTCGATTGACGTGGCGAACCGACGCTAAGTCACGTGGATAGCGTCAGTTGACGTGGAGAACCGATGCTACATCAGGTTGATAGATTAAAAAATTAATGAATGATATATATGTTTGTGTGCTTTATTATTTGTAGAGAGCTAGCTGTTCAAGAAAAAATATCCAGGGGTGAAATAATCGAAGAGCCTGTGAGAGATGTTTTATATCATGTATTCGGATGCGAGCATCCTGGTCATATTAGAAGAGGTAGCCAATATGATGGTTCTATGGAGTATTTTAACATTCCAAAACAAAAGCCTCAGACGGTAAGTGATGAGTGCTCAAAAAACACTAAAATAACCATGATTTTATGCACATTAATTGATTAAAAATATATATGATTATATGTTTTATCATATATTTATATAAATTTATCTTTTCGGAATCACAGGTATTTTGATTGTTTTTCAGGTATTTTGGCTTAAAAACGTAACTTAAAGACTCAAAGAGGAATACTGGAAGCAATACATCACAAATATATTAATAAATAAATGGGGAAAGGCCAACAAATATGGAAAAATTGGACAAAATGGGTCAAAAAGGACAAAAATGTCAAAAAGGAGAAAATCGCGCCGCCGCGTCGCGCAGCTGCCCAGCCGTGCGCCCAGTTCCGCGCGCTCCAGCCGATTCTTGCCAATACTTTGGTTTTAATATTTGTAAAACTCTCGCAAGTACACGAATCATTTCGAAGAAAATGATAAGTATACTCCCAAGGTCGATCTAAGGAATGTATGTGGTTTTTAATTTATTATTCAAACTTTTAAAAACGAAATTAAATCTTAAACATCCTGTCACTGTATTTTGGGTTTTGTGTTTTTAATCTACTTACATAAAAATAAACATAGATTCAATAAACATTTATGCAAATTTTATCATTTATAATGGTGGAGTATTTATGGATATAATAACTAATTTAATTATGCTTGCTCATATTATTTAGGTTATTAAAGATATGAATTGATATTTATTGATTCTCCCTTTTTTGTATGAATACCACCTTTGGTAGGGTTAGATATTCTTTGTTAACTAAACAAATCAATTAACACCTATGGGTGGGGTTGATAACCAATTTGCTTAATTAAATTAATTCCTTTTTCTAAGAGATTGAAAATTAACCATTTAAATGCCACCTTTGGTGGGGTTAGACAGTTTAAACTTTATTCAAGGTGTCCAAATTAAACCTAAGAATTTAGTTATCCGAGTACTAACTTTCAAGTTTTAAAACCACTACTGAAAACATGTTGTCAATACATTTTCAGATAATAATTCTTATAAAAACTTTTGAAATAGAGCTTCACTCTAACTACCGTGCGATTGTACCAACAAATAAAAGATCACTACTCTAAATCAGACCGGATAACTAAACCTTAAAATCTAATTTTCAGGTTTAAGTTTGTAATGAAAAATAATATATTTCTCTCTAACATTCTTAATATAAAATCTTGAATAAAAATAAAATCAATTCATTTTAGAGATTTTCACCTATTTAATATTTTGCAAGCATAACAACGTTATTATTACATCATGTTTATAAATAGCCAGCACAGTTAAATTTAATCACAGACAAATTAAATATAACATGTAAGAATAAAGCATAAAAAATAACTGTAAAGAAAATAAAATCCTTACAGAACTTCGACGCTATTCCCGTTGCTGGAAAACCTCCAAGCGGAATTTGCACTCCCATTTATTGAATCAAAAAGCTAAAAAAGTTACAAAAACATAACTAGTTCTTCCCAAAAAGAGAAGAACTCTAAAACTAAGAGAAATTAACTAAGAAAAGCTAAAAACTAAGAAAAACTAAAGAAAACTAAAAAATCTAAGAAAAGAGAGAAAGAAAGAGAGAAGAGAATGTGTTTTGAGGTGTGTTTAGAAGTGAAGGGAAGGGGGTATTTATAGGTGAGGATGGAGAGAAAAAGTAGGGAAAAAATGTTAAAAATTGTGAAGGGAAGGAGAGTACAATTGCTGACGTCATTTGATGACGTCAACATGACAACATGGGGGTGGCTGCGCGCGAAAATGGGGCAAAATGGGCAGCGGCGCGCACGAACGTGGGTCGTGCTGCGCGCGGCTGGGCGGGGCAGCGGCGTGATTTTCTCCTTTTTTGACATTTTTGACCCTTTTGACCCATTTTGTCCAATTTTTCCATATTTGTTGACCTTTCCCTCTTTATTTATTAATATATTTGTGATGTATTGCTTCTAGTATTTTTCTTTGAGTCTATAAGTTATGTTTTTAAGCAAAAATACCTTAAAAACAATAAAAATACCCGTGATTCCGAAAAAGACAATTTTATATAAATATATGATAAAACATATAAATATATATATTTTTAATCAATTAATGTTCATAAAATCATGGTAATTTTAGTGCTTTTTGAGCAATCATCAATTACCTTATTGGAAAGACTTACACATTCGTCACAACTTATATGTCATGCACAATGAGAAGAATGTATGTGAGCGCTTGATTGGTAATTTACTTAATATACTTGGAAAAACAAAGGATGGAATTAAAGCAAGATTGGATTTAAAGAAACTAGGCATACGACCTGAATTGGAACCAAGGGTGAAAAATGATAAGAATCGAACATACTTACCACCAGCATCATATACAATGTCAACAAAAGAGAAGGATGTGTTTTGTAAATGTTTGGAGGGTGTGAAAGTTCCTGATGGTTATTCATCCAACTTAAGAAATTTTGTGTCTATCACCGATAAGAGACTGTATGGATTGAAATCACATAACTGTCATATCTTAATGCAATAGTTATTACCAGTTGCTATTAGATCAATTCTTCCAAAACATGTTCGAATATCAATAATTCGGCTTTGTTCATTCTTCAATACAATATGCAAGAAATCTATATCAATTGGCGAGTTAAATTCTTTACAGAAAGAAATTGTAGAGACTTTGTGTCTAATTGAAAAATATTTTCCTCCTTCTTTCTTCGATATAATGATTCACTTATGTGTTCATTTAGTTCGAGAGGTTCAATTATGTGGTCCTACTTACTTAAGGTGGATGTATCCTTTTGAGAGATATATGCAAGTCCTTAAAGGATATGTAAATAATAGATATTGACCTGAATGATGCATGGTGGAATGCTACATTGCTGAAGAGGCCATTGAGTTTTGTTCTGAATACTTTAGTGGTTGCACTGAAATTGGGAATCCTACGCACAAGTTGTTCTTAGAATGTCACATGATCCAAGTAGGTAACCCTATGCTTGGTGAAAGTAAGAAATTATTTATTGATCACACTCGATGGGAAAAAGCACACCGAATCATTTTGGTAAATAATAATGAGGCACAACCGTACATAGATTAAGTGATGTTCATTGTTTCATGATTGCAAAAATCATTTTTTATTTAACTATTAATGATGATATATAACTTAATATATATTTAATAAAATTACATGATGCATTTAAACTTATTAAAGATCAATTCTCGTTGTAAAAAAAAGGAGGAGAAAAATGGTTGTATGATGAACATAAGCGAGAGCTTATTAATTGGTTTCGCAACCATGTAAGTGTCACAAACAAAAATTCATGCATGTATCTTCCTAGATCTATTCAATGTTTTAAAACTTTGCTCTAAACACATTTTGTGTTTTTGTATACATAGATTCGAGATGAACTCAAGAAACCCAATCATAAAATATCAGAAAGTTTATAATGGCTTACACATGGGCCAAAATTCGAGGTCAAATCATTTTATAGTTTCATAATAAATGGATCGAGGTTTACGACTCAAGCTAGGGACAAATTCCGAGTAAATCAAAATAGTGGGGTGAAGATGGTTGCACAAACTATGCAATTTCCCAGTTCAAAAGATGCTAATTCTGTACTTTCTCATAGAACATATTATGGTATAATATAAGAGATTTGGGAATTGGATTATGAGGTCTTCCATGAAACAGTTTTCTTGTGTGATTGGGTCAAAGATGTTATCAATGTTGGATATAAAATAGATGATTTTGGATTTACCCTTGTAAATTTATCCAGGATAAGTCACACTGATGATCCTTTCACGTTAGCACTTCATGCAAAACAAGTATTTTACGTGAGCGATCAAATTGATCCAAGGTGGTCTGTTGTGTTAACGCCTCCACAAAAAGAGTTTTACCATTGTGATGTTGTAGAAGATGATGACTCTATGCTTGATACATTAACCAATATTAGTAATTTCTCAAATAAATTGCCTAATGTACGTGATGATCTAATTGATGATGATGATTCTTCGTCATGGACTTGAAGTGATTGTGAAGGAATATATGTATACGATTAAAAACCTAATTAAACATAACGTATGTTCTATATTATATTGTTGTAATAACTCTTATATATATGTATGTTCCTAAAATGATCAATTAATTTATATTTCTTCATTGTTTGCAGATATTTCATGGATATTCATATAACAGAGCTTGTAGATCCAAATGATCCATTGGGGTATTTGAAAAGAAGGGGTTGGGCGAATATACCTGATGCTCCACTTAACCCAAATGATAGAATACCTGTTCTATTTGATGCTACTGGTAATCCAATAGGGAAAACTGGTCAACAATTGAAATCCTCTATTGGTCGACTGGCAAAGTCCAGTATACCAATCAATATAAATGATTGGTCTGAGGTTGACGATGCAGAAAAGTTCAAAATATGGATAACCATTTGTGTAAGTCTCTTATATTTTATAATCAATATATATATATATATATATATATATATATATATATTATATTAGGTGTATTATATCTAATCTTTTGTACTTTGTTTTTACTGAATCATTACAAAGTCGATGACAGTTGGAAAGGCAAGTGTTATAAGATTGCAAATTAGGCGTGGAAGGAATACAAGACTTCCAAATTGGCAAGAAATTATGTGTTTCCATATATGGAATCACTTGATGAGAATGAGATCTACAAAATCCTTGAAGGACACCCCTGGATTACACCTCAAGTTTGGAAAGACTTTGTGGATTATAGACGTTCAGATGAGTTTCAAATTATTAGAGAAGATCATCAGAATGTACAAATGCATAACATTCTTCCTAACTGTACTGGGAGGTCTTCAAATCCCGAAGTTAGATATATAATGCTATTATTAATTTGTCTTAATTTATAAATATTTTTATATTTATTTTCCTCAATTTAATTTCATGTCATTGTTAATAAAATTTTCATAATTTATGTAGGAAGTTGAATTGGGTAGACCTGTTACCTGAATTGAATTGTACATAGAAACAAAGACTCCTAAAACAAATAATTCAAGACCGATGACTCAGTGAGGAGAAGAACAATTAAATAAGTTGGTTAGTAATTTCATTTGATAAAAATTCTTAATGATATTTAATAATTGATGTAATAATGAATGATATGTTTGTGTGCTTTATTATTTGTAGAGAGAAGTTCAAGCAAAAATATCCAGGGGTGAAATAATCGAAGAGCCTAGGAGAGATGCTTTATATCATGCATTCGGACACGAGCATCCTGGTTGTGTTAAGGGAGGTAGCCAATATGATGGTTCTATGGAGTATTTTAACATTCCAAAACAAAAGCCTCAGATGATAAGTAAGGAGAAGTACACTAAAATTGAAGAAGAATTCAACTCCTTTAAGGCCTCAGTGATAAGTGAGATTGCCACTCTAAAAGAACATCAATCACAACAAATGTCAGCCATGGCATCATGCTACAACCAGGGCATGCCATATTGGCCAAGCATGCAACCATCCATGCCAGGCATACCACCTTCCATGCCAGGCATGCCACAATCCATGCCAAGCATGCCACCATTCATGCCAAGCATGCCACCCACGCAATCTCATTGCGCTCAAACTACATCCAGTATGGGATATAGCCACCCTATTGGTCCTCACTATATGTCAGGAATGCATATGCAATCAATTAGTGGTTCATTTTCTCCAATGCAATCTGCACATTCTTACCATAAATCAAACCAAGATGAACATTTTGGTGAGAATGTACATCTAATAGCTACCCCACATGAGAGTCCTCTTCTATTTGATGAATCATATGTGGTAAGATTTTAATTTTTGGTGTATATAATCTATTATTTTTAAATTCTTATTATATGTTTTATTTTTATATATAACATTTAAATTTTTTACAGAATATGAAATGTTTGTTGAAACATCCTTCATCAATTGACTATGTTGCTATTGGAACGGTACAACAATTGAGCGATGATCGGATGATTCATAATCAATATTTGCCTAATCATTGGCGAATAGTAATTGATCAATCATTGTTTCATGATTGTTCACTACTTATGCCTTCTGATGCTACCACAATCCAAGAAGCGGTTGGACAGTATGTGGCTTGGCCGTCGATTCAAGTTGTTCTAAATTTTGACATGGTACTATTTTTGAACTTAAAAGATAACACTTGTTTACTACTATTATTTTATTATATCTTATATTGTTACTAAAAATACATATATAATACTTTTTATAGTCTATTATACCAGAACTCTTAAATGCTGCAAATTTAAGAGATACGAAACAAGTATCTCGTGCTAAATCTATGACTAGTGGCCAATCATCGTGCACCAAGTCATTTAAGAAGTTGCCTTGGAAAAAGTATAGTCATATTTATGCGTTAAAATTCAGCAGAAATCTTGGCACTTTGATGACTATTGTTGGGAGGGCATCTAGCATAAATGATGGATGGACTGTACCACTTCCTATAGAAATTTCTGGTGTAGACCTCAGCCAAACTTATATATCGATCGAGTGCTTATTGTAACTATTTGAATATCAAAAGATCGATTTAAGTATAATTCAAGTGTGGACAAGGTGAGTCCTCAATCTATTTATTTTTCTTTTATTTATGCAGAACATATATAATTACATTTATATTATCTAATTATATATATATATATCTTTTATATAGGGCGTGCTATTATCGACTTCAACATAATCACTCATCACATTTAGCAATTTTCTATGATTCTTCATATGTCAATCAATATCAAGAGAAGGATGTTAGCATCAGAGCTAAACAATTATGTGATAGAGCATTAACGCTTAACAGAAATCAAAAGTTGATAATCCCTTGGCCATTAAGGTTTGAACAAGGCGAAGATCATTAGATGTTGGTAATCATTGATCTGTTCAATAATCATACTTGGTACTGTGACTCAACTTCCATAGAACTGAGTAAAGATACAAAAGCAGTTGTTGAAATGTAAGAGTTATAGTTACATATTAGTTTCTTCTATTATTTTTTATAATATTTAATAAAAACTAATCGTTTTAAACCTTTATAGGGCATGGAAGTTGTCGAACAAGTTTAGGGGAATTGCCTTTAAAAAATCTCATAAGCTTATATGGACAAAAGTTATGGTATGTACAAGTCAATATTAATAATTTTATTAATTTTACAATTGAATAATAAGGATGTTCGAACATGAAAATTCATGTACACTTTTTTTTTTGTAGGTTCCACAACAAAATAATGAAGTCATGTGTGGTTATTATGTCATGAAGTTTATGAGCGAAATCATCACAAATATCAAAATTCCAATTGATGATGTGGTAATATCTTTTACCCATATACATAAAAGTTTTTAACATATTTGAGTTTGTTTTTGTAAATAAATGAAATTATATTCTTATTTTGATTTTAAATACATGTAGTTCTTTGGTTGGAACAAGATGGGCTACGACCAACAAATTTTTGATGATTTACGAGAGGAATAGACAGAACACATGCTTCAAATTATATCATCACAAGAAGAATCAGGAGAAGATTCTAATGATCTTGAATAGCATATGACAACATAACAGTAAATTTTTTAATGATTTAATTTCTCTATCTATTCTTGTGTCTGAAATCACTTGTTTGATGGATGATTAATCATATGCTCATGTATTTAGGGGAATGCATTGTTTTATGGACCTATTTTTGGCACAAACTACATCTCATCTCTCTTTCCTATTTTCCTTACGAACTCATATTAGCACTTTATTAATCATTTTTTATAAATATGAATTTATCTAGAATCTCTGATAGTATTTTTAATACTATAATGAGCTCTAAATGGACAAATCAGGTGTACGTAACTTCGATTTGTTTCTTGGTTTGTATGAGTTTTGGTGCCCATGAACGTGTTCCATATGTTTAAGGGTACCAAAACTCACACAAGCCAAGTAAGAAATCGAAGTTACATTTGATTTCATATTTAGAGTTCATTATATATAGCATTAAAAAATACTAGTAAAGATTCCAGGTAACTTCATATATATAGACAAATGATTAATAAAGTGCTAATATGAGTTCGTCGAATGTCGTTGTACGTGATAATCTCTTTTTTATGGTAATATTTATAATGATTAAATTTCTTCATTCGTATGTCTGAAGTTTAGATTGCTTTTTTTATGGATGTTTTACATGCTCATGTATGTAAGGCAATATGAATTGTTATATGGATCAGCTTTTTTTTGTCATAATGCTTGTGAAGGCCAATCAAGATTCTAAGCCAACCAAGCCTACTCGATCGCATAATTACACTTTGACGACATTATTTTATTTGTAATTTAAGTTAACTATATGTATTATATATACATTATTTGTTTTTGTAATAAATTTAATTATCAAGTAATTAAATGTATTTAAATTTTTAATTATTTGTATTATTATTTTATTTTTTATTTTTTTATGCTATATATATATTTAATAATACGAAAAATGAAAATAAAAATAAAAAAAATCATAAAATGTACGGGTAAAGTCGGTTCACGCCATGAACCGACTTTACATTTTAAGTCGCTAAATTTAAAGTCGGTTCAGCGAACCGACTTTAATGTCTATTTTTGTAGTAGTGGTTTAAGAGATTAAAATAACTTATACTTGAGATTTTAATTATAATCTTAAAGGAGATTAAAAAGTATAAGATATTTTTGTGATATGTTGTTTTCTTTTATTCTTAAAAGTTAATTTTTGATTTTGTTGTAATTTTAGTTTTTAAGTTGTTTTTATTATTTCTTTAAATTTTTATATTTAGTTCAATGTTTGTAGGTATCATTACTGAAAACCCTCACGAGACTCAAACTCGTCCGTTAGGGCAACCTAATAGTTTAAAGGTTTGTTTTATATGCTAAATGCAACCGTATCAATCTAGGAAAGTGATTTAGGATAGTTTAATTATTAGTTTTTATCACTTCTCTTGCTAAGGGACTAGCCAGAAGCTGGTTGAGGGTTGTTATGAGTGCTAAAAAATACTAAAATTATCATTATTTTATACACGTTAAGTGATTAAAAATATATATATTTATATGATTTTATCATATATTTATATAAATGTGCCTTTTCGGAATCACAAGTATTTTTATTATTTTTCAGGTATTTTCACTTAAAAACGTAACTTAAATACTCAAAGAGGTATACTAGAGGCAATACATCACAAATATATTCATAAAATAAATTAGAAAACGTCAACAAATATAAAAAAAATAGGAAAAAATGGGTCAAAAAGGTCATAATATAAATAACGAAAAAAAGTTCAAATCAAAAATTAAACAAAAATAAAAAGTTAAGAGAGAAAAGAAAATAAAAATAAAAATTGATTTTTTTTATTTTTTTATTAAAAAATATTAAAATTAAGATTTAAAATAAAAAAAACTTAAAATTAAATGAAAATTAAAAATTAAATTTTTTTTATTAATTTTTTTATTTATAAAATAAAGTTAAATTTTATTTATTTATTTATTTGGTTTTAAAGTTTTTTATGTTTTTATTAAATAAAAAAATATTTCATTTTTTTATTTTTATTTTTATTTTTTTTAATTTAAATTTCAAATTTCAAATTTCAAAATTATTTTAATATTCACGCTATTATTATTATTATTATTTTAAATTTTAAATTTTATATTTTATTATGAAATTTTAAATTTGAATTTTTTTTGTTTTGTTTTTTTTTGTTTTTTTTTCTATTATATTTTTTTACTATTCATAAATGGTAAGTTTATTTGTTTTTTACTTCAAATTTCAAATTTCAAAATTATTTTACTATTCATGATATTATTATTATTATTATTTTTTAATTTTGTTTTTATTTCTTATGAAATTTGAAATTTGATTTAATTTTTTTTACTATTCACGAATAGAAATTGTTTTTATTTACTTATTATTATTATTATTTTGGTTTTGTTTTACTATTCAGAACGTTAAGTTTTTTTTTATTTCAAATTTCAAATTTATTTTACTATGCACGCTATAATTATTATTAAAAAACAATTTGGTTATTTTTTTACAAAATTTTAAATTCGATTTTTTTTAAATGAGAAAAAATAATTATTTTATTTACTTTTACTATTCACGAACAACAAATCTTTTTATTAGCTATTTTTTGTTTTTTTTTATCAAAATAAAAAATATTACAATTATTTACAACACAATTTTTTTTTAAAATTTTGATAAATAATTTAGAAACGCTATTCTCTCCCCATCAATTGCACTAAAAACTTGATGAGCAAAAACCGGCATCGTCGATCCTACCCATAGTTTAGTTTTATATTTATAAAACTCTTGTAAGTGGACAAATCATTTCGTAGAAAATGATAAGAATACTCTGAAGGTTGATCTAAGGAAGGAATATATGTGGTTTTTAATTTATTATTCGAACTTTTAAAAACGAAATTAAATCCTAAAAATCCTCTCACGATATTTTGGGGTTTTGTATTTTTAATCTAATAACATAAATATAAACATAGATACAGATTCAATAAACATTTATGCAAATTTTATCATTTATAATAGTGAAGTATTTATATATATAATAACTAAGTTAATTATGCTTGCTCATATTATTTAGGTTATTAAAGATATAAATTGATATTTATTGATTCTCTCTTTGTTATATGAATACCACTTTTGGTGGGGTTAGATATTATTTGTTAACTAAACAAATCAATTAACACCTATGGGTGGGGTTGATAACTAATTTGGTTAATTAAATTAATTTCTTTTTCTAAGAGATTGAAAATGAACCATTTAAATGTCATCTTTGGTGGGGTTAGACAGTTTAAACTTTATTCAAGGTGTCCAAATTAAACCTAAAAATTTAATTATCCGAGTACTAACTTTCAAGTTTTAAAACTACTACTCAAAACATGTTATCAATACATTTTCAGATAATAATTCTTATAAAAACTTTTGAAATATAGCTTCACTCTAACTACCGGGCGATTGTAACAACAAATAAAAGAGCACTACTCTAAATCAAACCAGATAAGTAAACCTTAAAATCTAATTTTCAGATTTAAGTTTGTAATGAAAAATAATATATTTCTCTCTAACATTCTTAATATAAAATCTTGAATAAAAATAAAATTAATTCATTTTATAGATTTTTACCTATTTAATATTTCGCAAGCATAACAACGTTATTATTATATCATGTTTACAAAAAACCAACAAAGTTAAATTTAATCACAAACAAATTAAATATAACATATAAGAATAAAGCATTAAAAATAATTGTAAATAAAATAAAATCCTTACAGTACTTTGATGCTATTCTCGTTGCTGGAAAACCTTCAAACAAAATTTGCACTCTCATTTATTGAATCGAAAAGCAAACAAATTACAAAAACATAACTAGTTCTTCTCAAAAAGAGAAGAACTCTAAAACTAAGAAAAACTAGAAACTAAGAAAAAACTAAACAAAACTAAGAAAAGAGAGAAAGAAAGAGAAGAGAATATGTGTTTAGTTATGAAGAGAATGAGGGTATTTATAGGTGAGGATGGGAATTAAAAGTGGGTGAAAAAATGATTAAAAATGGAGAAAATGTGGAGTAGTGAATAATCATGTCATATTGATGACATCATGCTGGTGTGGGCGCAGTGGCACGCGCAGATGGGTAGTGGCGCTCGCGGAATGAGCGTGTTGTGCACTGCTGCTCGGCGTGGCTGGGCGGCTGCGTGCACGATTTCCTCCTTTTTGACATTTTGACCCATTTTGTCCATTTTTTCCATATTTGTTGACTTTTCCTCATTTATTTTATGAATATATTTGTGATGTATTGCCTCCAGTATTCCTCTTTGAGTCTTTAAGTTACGTTTTTAAGTGAAAATACCTAAAAAATAATAAAAATACCCGTGATTCAGAAAAGATAGATTTATATAAATATATGATAAAATCATATATATATATATATATTTAATCAATTAACGTGCATAAAATCATGGTAATTTTAGTACTTTTTGAGCACTTATCAATAATCAAGATTGTTCTTAGTCTACCTTGAGAATTTTTGAAGAACATTATATGATCTGACTATTCTTGTTGATAGCCTTGGTCCTTTATTACTTTCGTGAATCTATCAAGCCATGCTCTGGTGATTGTTTGAGTCTATAGAGAGATTTGTTTTGTTTACATGCCATATTTTGTTTGTTTCTTACACAAAAACCTGGTGGTAATCTTATGAAGATTTCTTTATCTAATACTTCATTGATAAAAGCATTCTTGATATTCAATTGTTGAAGAGTCCAGTCTAGATTTACTTCTAAAGAGAGTAGTACTTGGACAATATTCAATTTTGCAACTAGAGCAAAAGTCTCGTTATAGTCAATTCCCTAGGTCTGAGTAAACCCTTTAGTAATAAGACAAGCTTTACATCCCTCAATTGTTCCATTGGTATTATATTTAACAGTTAAGATCCACTTGCATCAGACCATTTTTTTTCCTATTGGTAAGTCTTCCAAATCCCCAATTCCATTTTTTAGGGCTTGTAATTCTTCCATTGCTGCTTCTCTCAACTTGGAAAATTTTCATGCCTTATCAATATTTTTCGGTATTTGTATCTTGTTAAGGTTAGTAGTAAAAGCATGGAATTTAAAAGAGAGTTTTATATGACATAAATTTTGATAAAGGGTGAGAAGTACATGATTTACTTTGTTTTTTAAGAGCAATGTGTAAATCATTAGTAGGATTAGGATTATCTGGAATGAAGGAAGACTTGAGAGTGCTTAGATCCATCATTGGGTTGGACTCTCGTAGTGTGTCAAGTGTGAGTTTTCAGTTGTACTTTGATTTTGGTTGCCTTGAGTAAACCAATATTTCCTTGTTTATTTGTGCCTCTACATGTCCCACTGAGCCTAAATTATTTTATGTAAGTGGCACTCGAGATTGGTGAGGTGTCAAAGGTTCAAGGTGGCTAATATCGAGTGTATTGGTAACTGGAAAGGAAAGGTCAAAGGAGCAAAATTGATCTTCACTCACATTTTCCCTCTGGAGAGAAGTTTTGGGAGAGTAGAACAGTGTAGTCTCAAAAATGTGACATCAAGACTAGTAAAAGTATGTTTGGTATGCAGATCATAGCATCGATAACCTTTCCGAGTGGACGAGTAGCCAATATAAACACATTTGAAAGCTCTGATGTCTAGTTTTCCACGATCGTGGGGATGAATGTGTACGAATGCCATACAACTAAATATTTTAAATGGAATATCTGAGATGAGACGAGAAGTCAGAATACACATTTTTAGTTGGTGAAGTGGTGTTCTAAAGAAAAGGACCCGACTAGGCATTTGATTGATCGGGAAGGAAAATGTTAACATAACATCTCCCTAAAACATTTTTGGCACATTTGGGGTAAACATGAGGGCTTTAGCAACTTCTAAGATAGGCCTATTTTTGTGTTCACCAACTCCATTTTGTTGTGGAGTATAAACGTATAAAGTTAGGTGAATAATGCCATGATTTTGAAGATAATCTTTGGGGGATTTGTTAACATATTTAGTACCATTATCAGTACATTGATAAACCATTTTGTATGTATATGATCTAGGGCCTGAGTCGGTCCCCATACATCGTTGTGAACAATGGTAAAAGGTTTTAAAGGTGTATATTTAGGTTTTTAAAATGATGTGCAATGATGTTGAACAAGTTAACACATTTCACATTGCAATCAAGTAATTCTTTATTTTCAACAAGAATTGGAAACAATTGTTTTAAATGTTGAAAACTAGGGTAAGCCATTCTAAAGTGACACAATAGAAAATCATTATTCCTAGGGATAGAAGTAGAATTACAGTTTGCAATATGCCATCGGTCATTCACATTGGTTGTCTCAAAGTAGTAGTCTTTGACTTTCTATAGCATTGCCAATCTTTTTCCCAAATGATAGGGTCCTGAAATATACAAGATGAAGGGAAAAAAATTAGCATAACAGTTTGTATTTGTCGTTAATTTATTGATAGATAATAGATTGCATGACAATTTTAGAACATGGAGAACGAACCCAAAGGTAATGTAGTTAGAAAATTTGACACTCCCTTTTTCTTGCAATTGGTGAAAGAGTGTCATCTGACTTTTAAATTTCCAGCATAAGGTGTATGAAGAAAAAACATTAAATGATTATTAGTCATGTGATTTGAAGCACTAGAGTCAATGATCTGTGGAGTGTTTATTTTTGAGATCGCACTTAAAGTAGTTTGGAAATTACCTTTGGGTATTAGTGAATTAGAAGAAACATAGGTAGAACACTAATCATTTGTCTTAAATTTTGAGAATAATTTATGAAGTTTTTCTATCTAGTTGGGATTGAATGAATCAATTTTTTCATGCTGCTCAATACAGGTCTGATATCCTCGACTCTTGAAATTCTATTGTGGTTTCCAGTGCATCAATTTTCTATGGAAGTCCCAACTGGTTAAAGCCCAATCTTGGTCCATCTTTTGACCCATGGCCCATTGGATTATTTGATCCATGCATTTCATCGAGGCTTGAAATCCAATTAGTCTCCGAGAGGCTTCATGATCCTTTAGAAAGCCCATTGGTTTTAGAGATCCTTCATTCGTGATCTCCTCTATTCATAAAGCCAGAGCCAACCCTAACTACTGCTGGACCAATGCCATCCACCACCATCACTCCTCGAAGATGCTCCTCATGACGTACCTATAATAATACTTCTCTCATTGTCAAAAGGGGTTGTCGGCTCAGAATTCGTCGTCTAAAATCGAGGTCTCGATTTAGACTAGCCAAGAACTCAAATACACATTCATCTTCCAGTTTTGTCTTGTATCTTACATAGTCTCTGGTGTACTCCCATTCATGCTCTTGCCATAGAACCATCATCCTCATGTAGTAATCAGAGAGTATCCCCTATTCTAATTCCCATCGTTTGGTTTTGAGTTAAAAAACCCTTGAATAATTTCCTGAATCTGAGTAGGTGTCATGCATGGCCATCCATACGTCTCTAGCCGTGGAAAGGAACAAAGACCTTTTTCCAATTGATGGTTTCATAGAATGTGATGCTTATTTTCGCAAGTGTACGAATCGTTCAAGTAATAAAGTGTACAAAAAGTACAGATATCGAACCCACAAGGAATGGCGTTACTAAGTACCGAAATTGACTAACCCTAATTTTATTTGAAAACCGAATTGTTGAAATTGTTTTAAAAGCAAATTAACATAAAACTAAACGCAAATAACAAAATTTAATGTTGTTCACAATTGATTAAAAACGCTAAGGCATTTGATTTCGCTAAATCAATTCGATCCGATTTCAAGTCATGTTATATGAGATTCAAAGCTAAAAGTGATGGTTGAAAAACCCAAACTTATCTAATAATCTTTCTCAAGTTATATTAGAATTACTTATCTATGGAAACCGACTATATTTCTATGAATATTTAATCACAAATTAAATAAGCACATTATGATTTATGGAATTTCTAGAATAACCACATACATCATGCATTAGGTGTCAAACTCGCATTCAACATACGGTATTTATCACAAGAAGCATTCATTACACATCTCCTCTCGGTCTCAATATAATGCAACAAATCATCTAAATCTTGATCAGAAATTTAAAAGCATTAAGCATGGAAATAAATACTCAACTTGAAAACAATGAATTCATATAACAATAACAAAAGAATCAGATTTCCTTGATTTAACTACATCATAGCCTTAGCAAAAACGAATTAGTTCATAACGAAATTAAGAACAAACATATTCTCAATTGAATCCATGAACAAACAATCTGAATAAACTGCAGAAAATAAATGCTAAGGAGAAAAGATGAAGAACTCTTGAAGATGAAGACTTGGTAGCAACAATGGTGATGATCCTTCAAGCTTCTCCAACCTTTCTCTCCAAAATTTCCTTTTCTCCTCCAAAAATAACTTAGATCTGCTCTCTCTGCCGTCCCCCTCTTTTTCCATCATAATGTATATATAGATCTAGGGTTTGGGGGGCAATTTTGGAACAAAACAACATAAAAAATGTGTTTTCGGACGAAACTCGCCGGCGGCGACATTATTCTCGCCGCGGCGATATTTCTGGAAAATTAAATTTTTAGGTTTTGGATTTTGGCCGGCGGCCAAAATAATGTGCCCGGCGGCGAGATACTTTGGCCGGCGGCCAACATAATGTGGCCGGCGACGAGATGATTTGGCCGGCGGCAAGATGAATTTTGCCAAATTTTGTGCTCTCGGGAAGATTTTCACCGTGCTTTCTGCAGGATTTTCGCCGGCGGCGAGAATAATCTAGCCGGCGGCGGGATTTCCAAATCTTGAATCTTTATTTTCTTTTTATTTTCACTCAATCCCGATCATTGAACTTTGTCCCAAACTTCTCCAAAATCATGATTTTACCTGAAATTGCACTTTAAACACGAAATACCCGTGAAATGACATTTGTGGATTAAATAATCAAATAAATGCAATTTTCACACAAATATCAACATTTAAATCATAACAAAAATGCAATAATTTGACTCTTATCAGAATGCACCAACTAAGAGATGATCAATGCGTTTTCAATTGTATACTTGTAGAGATTGGCCATATTTTCTGGTTTCTTAGTGTCACCTATCTAGTAACCCATCTCGCCTTTACCTTGAATAATAAGTTTAATAGGTTGAGCCCATTCCCTTTAATTGTCTTCATTTAACTTCTCTATTATGAGATGAAGTGTGGAGGTGTCAATTCCATTAGGGTTAGGGCTAGTCATTTCGTCTGTCTCGTTGTTAGTATGATTAGAGAGATGAGACTCACTAGCATTTTTCTCTATTGATGACGAGTTGAAGCTCTGATACCATATAGAATAAAACTGATTGTATTTATTATTAATTACATTCAATGTGTTACATGCTAATCTATATATGATACATGGAAAGAATATAAAAATAGATTGTAATATCTAAACTAATTTATATAAAGCTATTTTATTGTTATAACTAAAAGATTTGAATTTTAAATTTCAAAACTTAAATCCCTAAGGAACATGATTTTCACAAATTCACAACAAACTGTTTAGAGAGAATCCTTTCTCAAACAAACTGAAGACCAAGTTCCAAATGTTTGGTTTTAGAATGCAACACGTGATTGGCCGCCACTACCTTACTAGCATGCCACTATTTGTTAATGCACCATCAATTTTGAAATACCTCCCACAAAGTCACTTTCCCACGAAGTTGGCTTGACATGCCCATATTAAGTAAATCATCGAGCATAGTCCTCCCTCTTGTGTAGCCTCTCATATGTAGAAGATGCACAATATTGACCCTTTTACATCACCAATATTGTTCTTAAGACTCCATATCTCAAGGAGACATCGACGTGCCCTCATGTCACAACAAATGCCAGCCCTATAAGCATTCTCTAGCTCACTTAGCACATTATGCTCTCAGATTCTAAAAGTGGTGGAGTGCTTAATACCATGCCTCTCCCTAAATAGCTTTTAGAGAATTTTTTTCTTTTTAAGGAGAAAATATCACTTTTGCGATGAGACATAAGCCCAAAATAATTCAATAATTATTATTTTGTCAATTACTAAGAGGACAAATATCCCCACAAATGATTGATTAAAGCTACTTATAGTTGGAGTTGAATGCAATGAGCACATGAGTAGTAAATTGCTTTTAGTAGCCTAGGAACTGCACCATTATCTTCTTGTTGAATAATCACCGATAAGTAATTGGAGTAATAGTCACATAGAGTACAAATGACATTTGATAAACTCTTGGGGTCGAGATATATGATGGAGCAAAAACTCATATTGAATGCAATGAGCACATGAGTAGTAAATTGCTTTTACTAGCCTAGGAATTGTACCATTTCTTCTTGTTGAATAATCACTAATAAGTAATTGGAGTAATAGTCACGTAGAGTACAAATGACATTTGATAAACTCTTGGGTCGAGATATATGATAGAACAAAAACTCAGAGTTAATAAAGACATTATAGAATTTTTTGACTTGAGAGAGAGATAATAAAACCTATATAGAATTCAAAGACATACAAATAACCCAATATGTCTGTTCCACGTGGACAAAATTAAAGTGATAAAATAAACTCTAATTAAAATCAATAATTTCATTGACCATGAAATATAAAATAATAAGAGAATTAAAACTGGAGGTATGATATAAGAAAAAAGTATAAGTCTCGTAACCTTATAAAACACAAGATATATATATTTTTTTAGGAAAAATGGTAGCCAAGGTTTGTTATTTTCTTGTGCTTTTATTTTTTTGTGTTTAATTCATCTTTATTCTTCAAAAGAAAAAAAATGCTTTCTACTGTTCATAGTTACAAAAAAATCGATAAATGTGAGTTACAACTTTAAACAACCTCTTTATATTACACTTCTATGATCAAGTTTTGCAAAAAAAAATTCACCTTTTTTGTCTTTGCCCTAGTATTAGACTACTAATTTCTTGCAAAAGATTTTGAGAATATTCAAGAACATTAACTTGGTCAGCATCTCTATCTCTATTATTACGTATAACGAAAATACACTTTAATTTTTTACATTTATAAAAAAAAGATCGTAGAAATTTATTTTATAAAGATAATAAATTCGTACTGTCTCAATATATTGTGATATATTATAATAGTTCATCTTTTATAGTCGATATAGAATTGATAGATAGAAAATATTAAAAATAGATAAAAAATAAAGGTTAATATTTAATTAATATTTTAATGAATAATAATATAGTTATATAGTTGTTAAGAAATATTTTTTAATAAAAATATCACATATATTTAAGTGATGTTTTACGGACCCCTTGGCTCCTTAAGAGAAATATCCATAATGAATACGAATTCATTTACTATTCCTCTGTCCTTTAATTTGCAGCTAATTTACAAGCTACCTAGATTTTCATGTACAACCTTTCATTAAAAAATTTGCAACCATCATATATATATATTTTAAATAATTTACAACCAAGTTCTCTTCTTTAACAATATTTCTTATCCTTTTTCATCTATTTTAAAAATAAAAAAATAAAAAAAAACAATATCCAGTGTCATCGCACCATTTCTGCTAATTCAGAGCAGCAAGGAGCAGAGAAGGTGATGATGCTCCTTCCACCACCGGATTGCCTCTCTTCGCTCTGTTCCTTTCACAAACCCACTCGATTCTTTCCCAACTCACGTAGAACTCGAACGATTGGGCTCTGTAAAGCGAGTCTCATCACCAATTCCGACTCGTTCGAGGTCGGACGACTCATTGGGAGCTATGGTTTCATGAACATAACTAGGTATTGGCTCCGAAAGTATGGATTTTTCTCTTTACTTTCGTTCTGGTTAGTAGTTAATAGATTTTGAATTTCGTATGATAATAATGAATTTTCCGGCATTTTTTTTTGTAATAGAGAAAATTAATTCAGAATGTGACAATATCACCATGTGTTTATTAGCGATTTTTTTTTCAACCAATTAATATATATGTATGTATATGTTACTGTAAGTTTTAAATTATGGATCTAATAAAATACTGGCTGAATAGGTTTTTAAAACAAATTTCACAAATTAAAATTATAACTACCACATAGGTCAATCATGAAATTGCTTATAAAATTAAATTCAGAAAATAAAATATTGACATACAATATTAAGTGAAAATAACCCTAGTTAATGCTACCTAAAAGGAAAATACCAATCCTCTAATCACTTAACCTATCCATTATGAAAATCAAAGTTTTATACAAAGCATATCTTATACTACCCTTACAGTTGTAAAGCCACAGTGTACTCTACTAGCAAATCATCTCTCTTTTTCACCATCTCCTAAGATTCCAACACTTCTATCAACATAAGTCTACAAGCCACCAACCAAACATGTCAAATTTAGTCCTTAAGCAATTTGCAAAAATAATCTTAGAATGTATTCAATAAGGAAAGGTGTCTTAGAATGTATTCAATAATGAATAATCTTCAACTAGCAGATTCAAAATATATATTAATTTAATACAAAACAACTAGCAATCATAGAACAAAAATATTAAGCTCAAATAACTCCTTTAAATCTTGACAAGTAATTCAGTAAATAACTTTTTACCAAAATCACTCGAAAGTAAGGATTTCTACAATGGAATTCACGGTGAGACATTAGCCTGATATGAAAAAGTATTTGTCCAGTATAGAAAGGTTAATCATTAGCATCCTGTGTCTCGGTAAGGCTAACCGCGACAAGGCAATACCTTACCACAACAAGTTTTACCTTGAAGTGATTTAAGTAAAAAATGGAATTAGTGGTAAGACATTAGCCTAGTGTGCAAAGACATCGACACAATGTGTGAAGGCTTACCACTAGCATCTAGTGTTGTAGTAAGATTTACTATGACAAGACAATGACTTACCACGTAAATGGTAACCCTTATCTTAGGAGCGATTTTAGTAAAAATGAAATCTAACTAAAAAAAATGTCTTACTAATTTAATAAATCACTCGATCAATCCCTTATCAGTTAGATAGAATCCTTAGTTTTAAAATGCACATAAATTTTGATATTGTTAGAGATGTTAGTTGTGTATTAGGTATCTATCACTAGTTGAATGTATTAGTTGTGTATTAGGTGTTTTAGTTGTGTATTAGGTGTATGTCACCTAAGATTGTCCCTAACTTTGTATATAAATATGTAGTGTCTTTGAATGAAAATGATAAGAGTGAATTCTTTGTTTCGCATGGTATCAGAGCATTGAGGTTACAAAATTCGGAAATTTTTTTTCCCGTTCAAATTAGGGGTTGATTTTGGGTAAACACAAATTAAGATTTAATGCATTTTTGGGTTCCAACTTGGAACATCCTTTTAGAGTGCACATTTTTTCTCACCGCCGACACAAGGAGGAAGCCCAGCTGTCGACCGGCCAAATCCCGAAGTCCGGTCACCACCGCGACTTTCTGCCAACTTTCCACACGCCGACGCGTGACAGCGCGTCCTTGCAGCAGTCTTCTCCGGTCGACCTCGTGTTGCTCTTCGGCAATCCCCTGCATCATCTGTGGTGGTTTGGCACTCATCGCTTGTGGTTGTTCAGGTTTGGGTTCTTCCAATTTTGTGTTCTTGTTCGCTGCGTGTTTGGTCGTTGCTGTTGTTGGATTTTGTTTGTTCGTTTGTTCGCTGCCTTGTCGTTTGTAGCGGTTATGGTTGACAAGAAATCTAATGTTGTGACGGATATGGGGCCTATGATGTCTAAAATCACGGACCATAAGCTCAATGGATCAAATTATTTGGCTTGGAGCAGACCATTCGAATTTATTTGAGAAGTATCGACAAAGATACTCATTTGACTAATGATCCTCCTAAAGATGATTCAAAGCAGACATGGCTTAGAGAAGATGCCCGCTTATTTGTAGAGATTTAGAATTCTATTGAGAGCAATGTAATTGACTTGATCAATCATTGTGAATTCGTTAAGGAATGAATTATTTGGATTTCTTATATTCTGGTAAAGGAAATATTTCTCGCATGTATGAGGTATGTAAAGCATTTTACCGTGCAGACAAACAAGATCAGTCACTCACGAATTATTTTATGGAATTTAAAAGGACTTCCCTGATGTAAAGGTTCAGCAAAGCCAACGGGAACAAATGGCGGTCATGAGTTTTCTTGCCGATCTTCCCTCTGCTTTTGAGACTGCTAAGTCCTAGGTTCTTTCTGGTTCTGAGATCTCCTATTTACAAGAGGTGTTTAGTCGAGTACTTCGTATAGAAGGCATTCCACCTCTACCTACTCAATTAAATGGTGCTTTGGTCAGCCGAAATAATAATTATGAGCATGGACGGTCAACTTATATGAACAGAAACAAAGGAGGCGGCTCGCACGGGTTTGAAACTCGACCATAGGACCTAGGAGGTATTGTATGTCACTATTGTCACAAACCAGGACATACGAAACATGACTGTAGAAAGCTTCAGTACAAGCATTAGAAAGGTCACTCGGCTTATATTGCATCCACTTCTGATACTTCTGAAAAATTGATTCTTATCTCTGCAGATGAATTTACCAAGTTCTCACAGTATCAAGAATCACTAAGGTCTTCATCACCTTCTGTCACTGCTATTGCTGATTCAGGTAAATTAAATGCGTGTCTCCTTTCCTCATCTTCCAAATGGGTTATTGATTCTGGTGCCACAGATCATATGACAGATAATTGTAGTCTCTTTTTTACTCTTCAGTCACACACTTCCACCTCTACTGTTACCTTAGCCGATGGGTCACCATCTCGTGTTCTTAGGTTTGGCACAATTACTCCCACTCCTTTGCTTCCTTTGTCGTCTGTCTTACATTTACCTAGCTTATTCTTTAATTTGATCTCTGTAAGTCAACTTACTCACAATCTTAACTGTTGCATCTCATTTTTTCCTGATCGTTGCTTATTTCAGGATCTTATGACGAAGAAGATTATTCGTAAAAGACATGAGTCTGGAAGCCTCTATATTCTTGACACACCAATACTGAAATCTGTTGCTTGCTCTGGTGTAACCTCTCCCTTCGAGGCATATTGTAGACTGGGTCATTCATCTCTTTCTTTACTTTGGAAACTTTGTCCTCAGTTTAGTAAGGTGTCTTCATTAGATTGTGAGTCTTGTCAATTTGCAAAACATCATCGTCTTAGTTCAAATCCAAGAGTTAATAAACGTGCTAGTGTTCCTTTTGAATTAGTTCATTTTGATGTTTGGGGTTCTTGTCCTATTTTGTCTAAACTTGGATTTAAGTATTTTGTTACTTTTGTGGATGATTATTTTCGTGTAACTTGGTTATATTTAATGAAGAGTCGTTCTGAATTGTTTTCTATTTTTTGCGCATTTTGTGTTGAGATTAAAACTCAATTTAATGTTTCAATTCGTACTTTGCGAAGTGATAATGCCAAAGAATATACATCAGCTTTGTTTCAATCTTATATGGTTCAAAATGGCATGCTTCATGAAACTTCGTGTGTTGATACTCCGTCTCAAAATGGAGTGGCCGAACGTAAGAATAGACATCTTCTCGAAACTGCACCTGTCTTATTATTTCAAATGAATGTTTCTAAACCTTTTTGGGCCGATGCAGTTTCAACAACATGTTTTCTTATTAATCGCATGCCCTCATCTGTTCTTCATGGTGAGATTTCTTACAAAATTTTGTTTCCTAATAAGTCACTATTTTCGGTTGACCCTAGGATATTTGGTAGCACTTGTTTTGTTCGGGATGTTCGTCCGTATGTTACTAAATTAGATCCCAAGTCTTTGAAGTGTATCTTCCTTGGTTATTCTCTTCTCCAGAAAGGTTATAAATGTTATTGTCCTAATCTTAACAAATATCTTGTCTCAATTGATGTTACCTTCATGGAAGACACACCTTATTTTTCGTCTTCTCCTCCTCTTGCACGTTAGGAGGAGGATGATGATTTGTTAGTCTATTCTATCATATTATTTGAATCTGTCTCTGATCCAGTTCCTGTTAGGCCTCCTATAACTCAAGTCTACTCCAGACATAGACCTTCTGATTCATGTCCTGCACCTTCTCCTTCGTCATCAGATCTAGCCCTGAACGATGTTCTTCCTATTGCATTACGCAAAGGTAAACGTCAATATACTTATCCTATTTCTTCTCTTGTTTCGTATAACTGCTTGTCGTCTTCCTCTTGCTCTTTTATTGCCTCTCTTGATTCTATTTCTATCCCTAAAACTGTTCACGAAGCCATATCTCATCCTGGTTGGCATCATGTAATGATTGGGGAAATGAATGCGTTGGATGACAATGGTACTTGAGACTTGGTTGATTTACCTTTGGGGAAACGGGCTATCGGATGCAAATAGGTGTTCACAGTTAAGGTTAATCCGGATGGGTCAGTTGCTCGATTAAAGGCCCGTCTTGTTGCTAAGGGATATGCTCAAACCTATGGAGTGGAATATTCTGACACTTTCTCTCCTGTTGCTAAATTGACCTCTGTTCGTTTGTTTATTTCTATGGTAGCTACTCACTATTGGCCTTTGCATCAACTAGATATCAAGAATGTTTTTCTTCATGGTGATCTTCAAGAGGAGGTGTTTATGGAGCAACCTTCTGGTTTTGTTGCTCAGGAGGAGTCTAGGTAAGTTTGTCGTCTCTACAAATCTTTGTATGGTTTGAAATAGAGTCCTCGTGTTTGGTTTGGAAAATTTAGTCAAGCTATAGAAATGTTTGGTATGATGAAAAGCAAGCCTGACCATTCTGTGTTCTACAAACAATCAGAAGCTGATATCATTCTTTTAGTTATGTATATAGATGACATTGTTATTAATGGAAGTGATACTACAGGAATTTCATCTATTAAGTCTTTCCTACATACTCATTTTCACACGAAGGATTTGGGGATGCTAAAGTATTTCTTGGGTGTTGAAGTCATAAGGAGTAAAAAATGTATCTTTTTATCTCAGAGAAAATATGTCCTAGACTTATTAACCAAGACAGGAAAATTAGGAGCAAAACCTTGTAGTCTTTCAATGACTCCGAACATCCACCTTACAGGAGATGGGAAACTCTTTAAAGATTCTGAGAGATATCAAAGGGTGGTTGGAAAGCTAAATTACCTTACCGTGATTCGTTCAGATATTGCATATTCGGTCAGTGTTGTTAGCCAATTTATGTCATCCCCAACAGTTCATCATTAGGCAGTATTAGAACAAATTTTTTGTTACTTGAAAGGAGCACCTTGACGTGGTATCTTGTATGCAAATCATGGACACATTCATATTGAATGTTTTTCAGATGCAGATTGGGTAGGTTCCAAAGTGGATAGAAGATCCACATCAGGCTATTGTATTTTCATTAGAGAAAATTTGGTCTCATGGAAAAGCAAGAAGCAGAATGTTGTGTCACGATCGAGTGCAGAGTCAGAATATAAGGCTATGACACAATTTGTGTCTGAGATAATATGGATATATCAACTCTTGGATAAAGTAGGTCTTAAAACTTTAGTACCAGCGAAATTATGGTGTGATAACCAAGCTGCTCTTCATATTGCTTCTAATTCTGTGTTTCATGAGCGAACTAAACACATTGAAATTGATTGTCATTTTGTTCGCTAGAAAATTCAGCAAGATTTGATTTCTACAGGATATATGAAGACTGGAAAACAACTAGGAGATATCTTCATGAAAGCTTTAAGTGGAGTTCGAGTTGATTATCTTTGTAACAAGTTGGACATGATTAATATCTATGCTCTAACTTGAGGGGGAGTGTTAGAGATATTAGATGTGTATTAGGTGTCTATCACTAGTTGAATATATTAGTTGTGTATTAAGTGTTAGGTGTCTATCACTAGTTGAATATATTAGTTGTGTATTATGTGTATGTCACCTAAGAATGTCCCTAACTTTGTATATAAATATGTAGTGTTTTTGAATGAAAATGATAAGAGTGAATTCTGAGTTTCACAGATATACATATTAGAATCATTCCAAATGAAAACATACGCAAAGTGCATGTGAAGGGAAACATGGAGAGCTTTTGATGCTTGATTAATGGTCCAACTTGAAAACACTTGAATCAAAGAAGATTGATGTTGCCACATTCCTAAAACTAAATATTATACGAACTGTATTCTACGAAATTGTCAACTACTCACGTACCTCTCAATTATTAACAAAAAATTAATCCAGATATTTAATAAATTATAATTAATGGCAGAATCTGTTATTAATTTTTTATACTAGATTATATGCTAGTGTGGTTTGGTTAATGTGGCTATGAATCCTAATGATTATTTTCTATGCAACAAACAATACCATTCTTCTGTGTCCAATAAATTATTTGAAATACTGCAATAAAACGCATACAGATTGATGGGTTATTCTAATCCTTTATTGAATTGGAGAAACAAATAAAGAACGTGGTGTATTTTCACGATTTTCTGAAGGAGAAAGTCACAGAATAATTGATTGTACAACCCAATTGCATGAAAATCATCACTTTGGTGCACTGCAGCAGACAAAAGGATTATTATCAGCCGGAAATAAAAGGGTTGAAGACTGCTCTCAGAGTCCTGTTGCCACATCACATTTCTCTGGGATTTGGTAGCCAAATTTGAAGATATCAATGGGGAAACTAGAAATAGACTAAACTTATATAGGGTTGCTTTTGTATTAAGCACTTAGAGGAAACAAATCCTGTTACCTTTAATAATATTTGAGGCGGGTGCAACTGTTTTCTGATGGTGTTTCAATTCCATTGGCATTTTTGCTCATAACTTTAATTCTCCAAATGGAGATATAATGTCACACTAGTCTAAGGAAGTAAGTTTACAGTCTGTTTGGGATTTTAGTTATAATAAATTTTCTGTATTTGACACTTGTTTCATAATACTGGCAATCTGGCACTGTCTAAAAGTGAAGATTCTGTGTCAGGTATGCTAATTGGGTGCATACACAAACTTTAAGCCCTATTTTATTGGGATATAGATGCAACTAAGCAATATATTTCAGATGCTACTAAAATAACTTTCATGAAGTATTTTGTAATGTTAAGTTTTGAAATATTGCTCTTGATTTATCATAGCTTTTGGTTTGTAACTTGAATATTTATTTCTCCATTTCCTATTCTCTAAATCTTTTATCCTTTTCCCAACTGGAAGCTATTCAGGGTTATCATCTGGCATAGATTCTGAATACTTGTCTGGGCATATGGGACAGTTGAGGATTCAAGATGTTGGAAAAGGGAGTGTAAAAATTAGGTAACTCTTTTCTAGCACAAGCATGCATATAGAAGTCAAATACATAATATTTATAATATCTTTTCTTGTTGATGCTGAAACATTCATGGATGTTCTCTTGGAGGCTGTATGAAGGTAGAATTTCTCAGGGTCCACGTAGAGGAACTCCAGTTGTTTTTAAGGTAATAGTCTTAATTGTATGAAGATGGGTGGATGGGTGTGGGAGGTCTCATAGTTTTTACAAAAAGAGTACTTTAGTGCTGTTACTTTCGACTGGAGCCCTTCCTATAACTTTGAAAAAATCTGCACTTTAGTCCTAAAATCCTAAAGCTAGTGGACTTATGTGCATCCTTTTTGGGATTAAAGTCTGCCTTTTTTGAAAGTTATGAGACTAAATTATTCTAGTAGAAAGTTACAGGATCAAAACGCTCTTTTGTCCAAAACTTCAGGACCGTTGGTGCCCTTCCCTCTTTAATATACTCGACATCTCTACTTGGTCTGTACCACATCTTGAAACTTTGACTTTTGCCAAAGCAAAGCCTATGCAATTGCCATGCCATCAAGGCATGGAGAACTAGTCTCTACATCTCTACTATAATTCCAATTTTATTGTTTGAGTGTGTTGTTTGAAGGTGCATTTATGACAATGCAGGTTTATCCAGGACAACAAACTGGTGGCAAAGAAGCTGATATTATGGCTGCAAATGAGCTAAATGCACATGCCTTTCTTCAAGTGAGATATGGAACTGTTTATGTTATCCTCTAATAGTTACATGTACCTTTGATGATTATTTTTCTTTTATATATTCATATTTTGTAGAACAGTCCAGAAGGCATCTGCCAGAATCTTTTGTTACTCTTGGGTGGCTTTGAGACGAAAACTGGAGAGCAGGTTTGTTATAAAATTTAAACACATGCCCATAATATTTTTATATGGCTGGGATATAAAAATTATTGTTGTGTAGTGGCTTGCTTTTCGAAATGATGGAAAATATAGTGCGGCAGATTATGCAAAAGTCACTAGTGAAAAAGTGTCAAAGCAGCGTGCTGCAGGAGAATCTATGACTTGGAACCGTTTTGAACAAGAGGAGACAATAAAACAAAGAAGATATTTTGTTATTAGGCTTCTTCAAGGTGCTATAAAGGGCTTAGCCTATATGCATGACCATGAAAGATTACACCAGAGCCTTGGACCAGCTTCTGTAGTTCTCAAGTGTGTTTATGGTTATATTTAATATCTCAAGATTTGTCTCAAGATTTTACTTCTGTGTGAATATTTCACTGTGTTACATCTATTCATGGTGTTCATGATCAATTGCAGCACGATTGTAGAAAGGGATGCTAATTACGTAGTTCCACGACTTCGAGATCTATCCTTTTCTGTCGATGTAAGGTGATGTGACCATAACATGGCTTCTTTTTATTTTGTTTCCTAGTGTCCAATACTTCTGTGAACCTATTTTTTATCATAATATTCTAATATAAGAAGTATTGTACAAATTTTCTGATGTTTACATATGCAGTTCTTGTTTAGGACATTATGAAATATTTAAGGTTTGTGACCTTATTCATTTATTTCAGGTTTGATTTGCATGTAAGGGATTCATATGTTATTTTTCTTTTCTTGGAATAATAACAGGATTGTGAATTGCCTCCATCAGTACCAGGAATTTTCTAAAGAACTTTTAAATGTTGTGAAATACTTCCTAATTATTTATAGGGAGTTAAATAAATTCATGGATTGGTAGGTATTCATATCTAGAAGAAGGTTCAGGACCACTCTCAGAAGAGCTCTGGAGAAGAGCATCTGCAGCCGGTGCCTTTACAGCTATGGAAAAGAGAGTGTTTGGAATAGCAGATGACATGTAAGTGATTCAAATTTGTTCTTATTTTGCCGTTTGTATCTATGTGCTTCAAATACCTTTTATTTCTTGACGTGCAGTTATGAAGCTGGTCTTCTCCTTGCGTACTTAGCTTTCGTTCCATTTTGTGAAGCAGGCACAATGGATAGCCTCTCTTTGCAAGTACTACAGTTGCTTATCTTTGTTTTCCTTTTTAAAAGTTACACTTACATGTTGTTAAACATTTTACATTTATGCTCCACGTCTACAGAGGCTTTTGGAGAGCACCTTCCTGCTTGATCTAGGAGCTGCAAGAGAGTAAAATTTTGTTTGTCTTATATGAACAAAGTACTGGTCTATACTTTTACCTTTGTTTCCCTAACTATTTGTCTTCTTTTTTCAGGTACTGTTTAGCAGATGATCGGTTATTGGATGCTGTCAAGTTCCTGGATCTTGGAGATGGAGCTGGTTGGGAGTTACTTCAGGTTGAGCATTTAGATTTTTTTTTTTCCCGTTGATTACAATTCATAATACTAAGGTAGTCATTATTAATTCATTGGAAATGAGCCTGTTCAAATTCTTAGATTTGGTTTATTCATGAACAGCCATAAGTCAATAAGAGTTTTAAATACTGGGAAAGATCACAAGAAAAAAGATTCAGAAACAATGTTATCGATTTCTTTTAAAAAATTTCAGATGAATCTGACACACTTGTTGGAAGAAAAAGATCAAGCCCACAACTGGGTTATGCTCACACAGTATACTAACACAGTATTTTACTATACTAACACGGTATTTTATTTATTTATTTATTTTTATAAGTAAATAAAGCAAATAAATCTGATATTAATAAAACTACCAAAGAAAACTTGAGGTTATAAATGCATGATCAAGCCCACCATTAGGTTAACCTTTGGATAGGTGCTTATGGCAGCTTTTGGAAGCCCATGTGCCATCCATGACTTGGGCCTAACCTTAATGACGTAGAGGTTTGTTGATCATCTCCAATATTTTCCTTCCAATTTTGAGTAACGAGTATGATATATGTTTTATGTTTTTATTTCACTTAAAATACATCTAATGCTCTGGCATACTCAGGTATTCAAACAATTTTGTTTCTCTTGCTGTAGGCAATGCTGAATCCTGATTTTCAAAAACGACCAATGGCTGAGGCTGTACTGAGTCACCGGTTCATGGTTGGTGCTATTCTTTGAGTGTTGTAGGGACCATAGAGCAGATCTAATGTGCAAGTTGCATAATAAGAATAGTTCATCTATACAATATGAAGTGTATCTATAAACAAATAGTTATAAAGAGTCCATGTTTTGAATTTCACTTCAGGTATAGAATGTAGTGACATATTGCAGCAAGAACAAGAGTAGCAAAGACGCTCGAGCATCAAGAATTGTAAACTTGTGAATTCGTGTAAAAGCTCTCAAATGTAGTCTTGTATTATTTCAAGTATACCGACTATCTTTTATTTATACACTCTGCAATCATTGATGAGCTGGAAGAAGACTTGCTAACAAACGTACACTTTCTACTAACAAACTGATCACATGACTAACAACCTTTATACAAATTATATACTACACATGCACATCTAGCCTAACGACTTTGATATGAGTTACTATACAAGCAAGACTGACTTGGGTCATGTAATCATCCTCAACACACATAAGTTGCATGGGATAGCACACATGTGAATAATTCTTCAGGGTTTCCTCATCCTTGTCATCTTCCAAATAAAGTTTACATCAAGTGTTACGTGCTTAGTTCTAGCATGGAGCATTGGATTAGTGCTTAGTTCTAGCATGGAGAATTGGATTACTAGCAAGAGCAATGGAGCTTTGGTTGTCACACCAAATGGTAGATGGAGTAGATGAGTCAAGTTTTAATTCCCTGAGGACCCAATTGATTTTTGAGGTAACATTAGCCAAGGTCCTATACTTAATCTTTGTACTAGACCTTGAGACTATGGTTTGATTCTTAGAGCACCAAAAAAGGGTATTTGTATCATAAAAGAGTATCATGTTAGAGGTGGATTTTCTATCATCTAGGCATGTAGCCCATTTAACATATGTGAATCCTTGTAAAAGCAGCTAGACTTAAACACTACTCCATGATTAACATAAACATGTAAATAACACAACACACGTTTCATAGCATGCTAATGAGGTGCCAATGGCCTATACATAAATTGACATACCTTGTTGATAGCAAAGGTAATATCTGGCCTGGTAATAATGACATTGTAAAGCTCCCACAATACTCCTGCAAAATGATGCATTTTCAAAAGGATCATCCACAAATGCAGATAGTACAACCGTCCTTGATATACTTGCTTTCGTTAAGCAACACATCCCTACTAGGAAAAAATGAACTTATACGCCCAAAAAATACTTCTGATACCTCAAGTACTTCCAGAAAATTTACCATTAAGCAAGTTAGTGATTCTGTTGTGGGGATTTGTGTAGGTATGCATGGAGAACATCAGGATTTGATTGGTCAATGGTCAATGGTTATGTTACAATCAATGATCAATTAGCGCAAAATCAACATATGGTTTAAATCAAATCAGAAAGCTTCTTTAGGGAATATCCTTTTATAATGGTAATTATTCTTGAATTAAATATATTGTTTAATTAATGCAATATTATAATATTGTCCATACATAAAGCCTATAAATAGGCCTCACATTTCATCTTTAAAGGCACATTATCTATTTTCCTTTACAAAGCTCGAGAGTTCTCTATTAATTACAAGAAAGTTGACTTAGGCATTATAAGAGATTTGACACCACTCGGTGTCGTTGTCCCTTGTTATATAGAGTCTGAACTTAGAGAAAACAAGAAACACAAGGATCAAAAATCAACTTCAAAATCTGGCACTATGTGTGGGAATAAAATTTGGTGTTCTAATCAATCTGAGTCGACAAACAACCTAAGAATATACATATTGTTCTTTGCATTCTTCGTCATGTTCTTTATCATTTTCTTTCGCAAGAAGTTCTTTGATAAAAAAAATATGAGTTTGAAAGATGTTAGTTAAAATCTGGCTATTAATCAACCAACAATGAAGATTCTAAGGAGTCACGACTCACCCTCAAAATTGGGAGGAAGACTAGAAAGCCTAAAGTAAAGGAGCTAAGTGTAACCACTAGGGCTACCCACCTAAAAGAAAACTTCCATGAAGTATTTTTAGATACTTTCTCAACTCCAAGAGCAATCATCACTTCCAGTGACTTCACCTACAACATCTTCTAATGCCTAGCACTCTTGCAACAACTCACAACAACATAATGACCCACTCGGTAGTCACAATAGAAGCCAACACACTAATTAGAAAACCAAGTCCCATTCAACATGTAAACATCTAAGAGCATATACCCCTACAACTGACCAAGGCCTGATCATCCAACTATTGCCACCCTTTCTAAGAGAAATTCACTCAAGTGCCACCAACCCTAGCAACTATGTTCACTTGAGACTTTCCACTCATCTTGCATGTAGCTATCCCACACAAATTCACCCTATAAATATTTCAAACTTAATAGACCATCTTGTGACAACCACACTGATTACATTGTAGACTCTGCTATGGAAATCCCCAACAACATCCACTAGGAAGGTGATGCACTAGGAACCTAACATCCATTAGACAAACATTGCATTGAGCGCAATTTTGTAGGACAAGTTGCACCTAAGAGGGCTACACTATTTAGAATGTTTCCTTCAAGGTTATGCTTTCCAAAATGATGCCTTCCAAGCAGTGCAGTTTAGGATGCCACCACTTACCCTATATCAAAATTGATTGATTACTACCTTATAGACTATGATATCTAGAAAATCTTTGTTCTAGGCCGCATCATGTAGCTTACCATCTTCCAAATAGTGGATTCATGTTTTTCCCATCCAAACCACACATGATGACTTTAGATATGAACCATACTTGATTGTGGATTGAGACCATAACAAGAAATTATGGATCAAGACCAAGCCCAATCACAATAGATACATACTACATTAGATGACTGTGGATCCAAACCATATTATCTCTCTAAAGTAATAAGTCATCACACTATGATAGGCCTTACAAGAATGAAGTGTATTGGATCCAAACAAATGAAAAATGTTCTTCACCAAAGTGTATCAAGAACCATCATAACCGTGATCCGTCATTGCCTCCAAAGCATATGTACTTGGTGTCCACAACATCCAGGGTTCTAGAGAATTAGAGCACTTTTACACTCATTTATATCCAGCCATCTTTAAGTAGGGTAGAACTTCGCATGGAAGTCCACAAGTAAAATTGGAATCTAGAAGAAAATGTTCACCACACAATTGATTCCATATGTTCTTGGGATGAGATGATCCATAATCTCAATATTTAGTAAGTCTTTTGCAATAACAAACTTAGGAAGATTAAAAGCCATATCAACTTCAGATTGTCACCTTTCAAGCTACCACTTTATCTTCAAATGAGCAGGATTTAGGAAATTTCAACTTCAACGTAGATATAATAAGAAGTAAACATCAACTACCTAAAGCACACTCAACCAGAGAAAGCTCGACGAGAGTTTAGTCACCAGAGTTCATCTTGGCTATCCATAAGGCATCTAGATAAAATGTGTGAAATTAAAGGTATTCACACTCGAGTATGTAATGAGCTTCCAAAAAACACTTGCATCATTTTCAAAAATCACTATGTGATCCTCCATGAATTAGAAACTAGACTAATGCCATATAGAGTATTTTTTGTTTAGATGCCTTTCCATGCATTTAGAGGATTGCTATCGATGAGGTATGCCTCCATATACCTAGCCTTTGCATGTCCTCTACTATGATGGATATTAGACCTACTAGGACTATAGGCAACAATTTTTCCAACAATCTCCCACATGAGAGCATCACCTTTGGCAGGTTAGGGACGATAGGGTATGAACCAACTGACGAGTAGTGATCCATCCGGCTAGAGCAATCAATTACTACATAGTTAGGTGTCCAAGATGGTATCAATTGTACTATTCCACAATCTAACCCACACTTGGATCAAACTTGCATGGTAGACTAGGCTAGTTAACTCTAGACCCAGAGGAATAAGAAGATAGCATATCCTTAGCATTTCAAACAATATGAACTTAGGATCCAGACATGATTATCATTGGATTAGCACAAAAAACACGGAAAAAAATTTCTTTAGTGTCTCGGGAAACTCCTGGAGACTTCAAAGAGTGACCAACTAACAAACCACTACTCATATTTCCAAACTTTTATGGTCATATTTTGATATTTGTGCATCATATGAAAAATTTGATACCACCATTGGAAAACACATGATGCAATTTACATTCCAATAAATTTAGGGTAAATCCAACACCTTTGAGATCTATACTTGCCCCCACTCCACTTGGCCTGGTGGCCGTAAAAATATGAGTATGATACTTACGGGCTCAATTGACAATGATTTAGATCGATTCTCAGAGATCCAAGATTGGCTCCCAAATCCTCAAGTCAAGGGCTCCTAACCAACTAGTCAACTGAGTAGTCGATTAGATAGCTAGTGATCATCCAACTAGAACATTCCACCCCTCGTTGGTTCGTAGTGATGGTTGACCTTTACAACTTTAACTACTCGTATCTCACAATCTGAGCGTCAATTTATTTTGGAGGAAAAACAATCATCTATTTTCCCAGAGCTTAAACCAATAAGGCAAGCAATTCTACCAATAAGTGCCCAAAACTCCTCCCAATAAACAAACTTTGAAGGATAACTGAATGCATTCATTCAAGTTAGCAGAGACACCCAATCACAAACAAATCATAAGTTGGAATCTATGGAGGCTTCCATTAAGAAAAGTGAAAGTACAAATGGAGTAGCTAACTAAGCACTTATAGAAGCCAGACAAAGAATAGTTGGTATGTCAGAAAAATAATATAACTCAATAATATTGGGATATTGAGTTTACAAAATAATGAAATTCTCTAAGTAACATTTCATTAAAGACTATAAAAATAGTCTTGGATGGGAGGTAACCTATTATTTTATTTTTAATTTAATTTGAATTCATAGATAACTGTTTTTATTCCTTTATTATTTTTATTTTTTGTACAAATTTTGTGATTATTTTCTTATTATTTTAATTTTAAAATTATATAAAAAGGGGAGATTAACATACAAATTAGTGTGAAGAACAGAGTGTTTCGCATTATGGTATGCTATTTTTTTATGTTTATAATCAACAAAAATTGAAGTTCAAAGGTTTGCGTTGCAACATACTTTTATTATGCGGCACAACTTGTATACTAATTCTTGCAAGAAATACCTCCCTTACGCAAAAACACACACAATGTCCCTCATTTTCTCTCATCTTCTTCACAAAATCCTAAATTTTCTCTCCCACCAAATACCTCTAAACACTCAAAATCACATCTTTCTTCAATAATCTTTCAAAACCTTTCAAAAAATTACTTTCCCAACCTTTTTCCTACCAATTCCCTAAAGAAATTTTGAAAAATCATCAACAATATCAAGAAAGATTCATCTTAAAAAAGAAGTATTCTTCATTTTCTTCAATTCAAAACAACATAAGTATTGATAAATTTTAGAATTGAAGTCTTTAAGTTAAAATTTTCGAATATTTTTGGATTATTTGTGAATTTTTAAGAGTTCCAGACCCTAATTAGGACAAAAGGGGTTAAGGAAAATATTGGAATAAATTAGCTTGTGTTGTTTTTTAGAATATTTGAAAACACTAAATTTTTAAATATTGTTGAATTTTTGAGATGGCACCAAAAAGAGGTAGGAATAGTAAAGGAAAAGAGGCTTCAAGTTCTAAAGAATATGATAGGGCCAAAATTTCTAATTATGAGGCCAAATTACGTTTTGGAAAAGTTGTAGAAGTAAGTAAAGGTTTCATTTTTGAAAGAGGGATGGATTTTGATTTGGGGGATAATTCCCAATTTGAGGGAATTACTAATATCATCATAGTTATAGGAGGAAAAAGTTCATAAAAGAACCTAATGCTACTATTGAATCACTTGTTCGAGAATTCTATGCTAATACTCTCTATGATGTTGATAATATAGTTAAGGTACTGTATGTACTAGTCCTATTTGGGATCAATGATATAAATGCTCATTATTATTTAGTGAATATTAATTGGGCAGAGTGAGTATGAAATATATTTAAATAATGTTGTTTATACTATAGTACTTGCAACTTGAACTTTGAAAGAGGTTGAATAGAATTATGATGGTGGAAAACATAAGAGATTTGAAGCAAAGTATTTAGATTAAGGTTACCTATATTTGACAATACTTTCTGTGTTCAAGACTGATGGACACCAGGCATTACAATTTTGTTGATAAAGAAAGGGAAATTTTACTATATGCTATTACATCCAAGATGTCTATGGATGCAGACAATATAATTTACCACAAGATCAAGCTATCTGTAAGTAGTCACCTTTTGAGTTACTTTTCCCATAATTAGTTGTTGCTTTATGTAAGAAAGTGGGGGTACCTCATTCAAAATGTGATGTTATAATTCAGCCTGGTGAATTATTAAATATGATATATTTCAATGAACTCACCTTTGGTACCAACATAGCCTAAAAGAAAAGAATGGTCATTATCTCATCAAAATTGATTATGAAAGAAAAATTCATAATTTTGGTGAAAGAATATGATATATGGAAGAGTACTAGCAAGCCTTCATTGCCCAACAAGCTGCATTTTTCAATCGATAGCGTTGTGATTAAGTGGATCATAATCGTTTAATGTATGAAATGATCTGGTTGCAACTCAATCATCTTGGGATAGATACAAGTAATTTAGTAACATTTGAGTATTAATACTATGATTTTACCTTTACACCTCCTAAAAGATCTCGACAACTACTTGTAGAATAAAATCCAGATGACATGGAGGAGGAGCTCTAAATTTGTTTCAAAGTTTTATGAGTTTTTACGTATTTTGTTTTGTTTTATTTTGTGAACTTTACTTTTATTGTTTTTAAATATTATGTTTGATTTTTTTTATGTTAATATTTTCTTGTTTTATTTTGTTTTCCTATCATGTAAAAATTATTTAGAACTATTACTTTTACAAATGTTTGTTGAAATTTGTGAGAATTACATTTTTTCTATGTAAATTTGAAATGTTTTGAATTATGTGTGTGCCTACAATTCAACACCAATACTTGAGTAGGTTCATCAAATGGGTAACTTTTCTATTCTTTACTCTTTCTCTTTGATTTATAATTATTACATTGAGGGCAATGTAAGTTCTAGGTTGGGGTATAAAAAGTTACATATTTATAAATTTGAGCTAATTTATATTATTTTTTACTTAAACATATTTTCACATTTTTACATTTTTTACTTGTTTTTGTGTGCTTCAATTTATTTTTTATTAGATTAGGAATTTTTAGGAATATCTTTCTTGCAAAATTATCATGTCTTTTATTTAATTTTAAATAAATGATTATCTTTACATTGTTAGATTAATTTCTTGAACATATAATGAAGTAATATAATAATTAGTTAGTTTTTCTCATAAATTATATTTCTTGACAAAATGTTGAAACTAAGATAAATACAAAATCAATATTTAGGATTCAAATAGTAGAGATCACCTTGTGAGAATATTTTGAGCCATTATCTTCCCAATCTGAGTGATAATATTTTTATGCTCTTTTAAACACTCTTCTTATCAATTTAAAATTATTAGATGAATTTTACAAGTTTTGCATTGAATATTAGGATTTTTACATCTAATAAAGTGTCATATATTTATTTTTATTGCTTAAAATTTAATGACTTAACTAAAAACTGAAAGTATATGCTTTTATCTTCATTCATGCACGACTACTGAAAAAGAGGCATATATGTTGTTACCTAAGCCAATATAAAAGAAAAATCCAAAAATTAGCCACTCATCCAAATCATACAAAAGTATATACAGATTGTACATGTGTCATCTCTCTCTAAAAAGATAAAAAATAAAAGAATATCTCTAAAAAAGAAAAATAGAGATAGATAAAAAAAGAGTGAGAAAAATGAATTGTATAAATTAAATAATGTGACCCAAAATATCCTACAAAGTTGTGAGAAATGGCTAAATATAAAAGATAGGAAATAAATCTCCAAGAAATCATTGCATTTTTTTCACCTCTTAAAAGGCATATAACCTGAAATATTTATTTGATTATTTTAATTGATGCATGAGAATAATGTGTAATTGTTTTTATAAATCTTTTCATTTGATTCCTTTCAGGTGATCAATATTATATACTACTTTGAGTCTTTTCTTCTTTAAACATATTTGAACTTATTAGTTCATTTTTTTTTACATAAACTCTATTTGTATATACCTTTGAATGAGTTATTGAACCACTAAGATTAGTGTTATTGAGAGTATGTCTTGTGAGGTTAGAGTTGAAGTGAATTCGGATTCAAATACGCTAAAATTGGAAAAATTAATATTAATATATTTTTTATTTAAATATGAATACAATTTTTCACCGACCATTATAGTAAACTATGAATATTTAGATTATTAAAATAATTTATGCTATGGATTTTAGTTGGGAAATTAGAAGAAATTATAAAGTATGAAAAGTTTTTCTATTCTTTTTACTTTGTTATTCTTCATTTTTCTCTTTTTTTTCTTTGTTATTTTTTTATTTTTTTATTTTTTTTTTATTTTTGCATTTTTATGTTATTGGTACCATATCTAAAATGTCCTCACAAGTCTTAAACTTGTCCATCATGGCAAAAAAGGGATTTAAAGGCTTGTTGCATATGGTAAATGCAATCGTGTTAATCTACATAAATAATTTAAGATATTTTAATTTTATTCTAGATTTTGTTTTTAGTTTTCACCTTTCTTGCTTAGAGACTAGAAAAAATCGATTTAGGGTTGTGATGAGCGCTTAAAAGAACTTAATATACCATGATTTTATGCAATTTAAATAATAAAATAGATTTGTATTTGCATTATTTTATTATCTTTTAAAGCAAATATATCTTTTTGGAATCACTAGTATGTTTTGTTGTTTATTAGGTATTTTAGCCTCAAAATGATTTAATTGATCAACACTCTAGGAGCAAACCTGAAAGCACTCCATTACAACATTGGAGCATAAAATGAGGAATTTTTTTATTTACTTACACATATAATTAGCTAGAGAGGGGTGAAAATGTAATCAGTAGAATTATGAGAATTAATGTTTTTGCAGATGATTAGGAATGCAATCATATATGAATAAAGTAATGCATAAATATAAATTAGCACAAAAATATTTGAAAAATTAATTAAATGAAAAGGCCTAATTTAATAGTTTTTGCAAAACAAAAGAGAGATTAAGATGAAGAGAATAATGTTCTTGTTTGGTTGATAAATTTGTGTTCTTTGATTGGTTTGAATAGAATATTTTGAGGTACTAGGTCATAGAAATATTACTATTCTATGCATAGATCAGTTAAAAGAGTTATAAATAATGAGGAAAATATAGTAATTAACCCATTCAATTCAAGTTAGAAATACGTTTTAAAATTGAAGCCCTGACTGCTCAATCAATCTAACATAGACCTGACTGATCGAACAAATAGTTAGATCGATTGAAACCCTTATTAATCGATCCAATACTACAATAAAAATATGCTCAATCAATGTAGTCAATTCTCAATTGATCTAGTGTAATAAATAGTTAATTATGACTAGGTTAGATCAATCTAGGTAATTAATCGCTAATGCTCGATTGTTGTACCATTAATTACTCGATCGATCTAGTCAATTAAAAAATTAATTCATGACTTTTCAAACTGAGTAGATTCATTCTTTTTTGATCTAGACATGTATTGATCGAACGAATAACCCAAGTTTAAAATATTCCTATGTGTCTCATATGAAATATAACGTACATAAGAATAGAGATATACCTTATATGTGCTCATTGGAGCTCGATAGTTTCTTTGGCTTGAAATATTCTTGAAAAACACACCTAGAAACTAAAATTTCATTTTATGCTTTTTTTTCATGAATATCACAACACTCATACAAACCTTACAATCTCCCCTTTAGCATATTCTTGTGACAAAACCTCTCTCTTACTACATAACACTCATAGGAAAAATAAAATTTTTACATAGTGGAACTATCATATGATCTGATGTAACTCTCTTCACTTGAATCTCGAAAGCTCATGTATACACTAAAAGAAAAAATAATAAACAACCAAGCAAATTGTCCTAAAAGAATCATTTTTCATTAGTTCAGTATATATAACAATAGGAAATCGAAGAATATTCATAAGAGTGAGTAATCACTAGATAGAAATTATAAACATAACTTCTTCCCCTACATGTAATATTTTCTAAAAAATATTTTCGAAGTTAAATTCTCCCCCTAAATTAAATATCTACTTTTAATATATTTTCAATTAATGTTCAAATTTTTTTAAAATATAATATTTTCAATTTTTTTAATTTTCCTTCCCCTTTTGTTATATGAATAAATAACATAATAATAAAGCAATGACAAACATGTTGAGTAAGAAAGCAGTGTAATTAAATTCCTTAAGATATCATAAATTAGTATATAGTAAGTAAGGGTCTTTCTCATAGAGGATTTTGGAAACTAACTCTTATTTATTAAAAAAATAGGGGTTTTGTTTTGTAAATTGAAAATTATATCTAACAACTAAGGATTAATAAAGATAGAATCAAAATATAGAAATCATGATAAACATTCAAATAAAAGAATGATTGCAAGTCACCATCATGTATTATAAATCAATAAAAGCATATCCTATTCTCCTGTTATTTGATTATATCAACTTATAGAAACTCACAAATGCAAAAATATCCATCTCTTCTTACAAATTCATTGAATTAAATAAGTCCTTAATCCAAACTCTTTTTAGTAGTCAATCTAGAATAAACTCTCTAAATTTAATCTATCAAAAACATTAATTTTTAAAGAAGCAAATTGGGTCAAGATTAAACACATAAATTCGATTTAATTAATGATTATGTACCCAATCAACTATATTGATTAATGATAAATTAATTTGATTATTTAATTGTATACTTAAATAGTAAAATAAATACATACAATAATTAAAATTAAGAATTAATACATAATAAAAAACAATAGTTTAATAGAGTATTATAAATCTTATTAAATATTGCAATCCATGTCTAGGGCTTTAAAATCATCCATAATCAATTATAAACTTAACTACTCATAAAAACAATAAATTAAGAATATTATTCATGAAAACAATAAAAGAAAGGAGATGAAATCTTAGGATTGATGTTCTTAAAGTCTGATCTTTAACTCTTAATTGCCTCTTCAATAATCTTCTTAGTTTTTGCGTCTAGCTTAATTCTATAAAATCTACATATAAATCTCTCAAAATCTATATTTTGATATTCTTTCCTATTTTGTGTGATGTTGTTTTGTATTTATATGGTATAAAAATCAAATCCAGAAGAAAATAAGATTACTAGTATTCTAGTGGAGATAGGATTAGTGTGCACCATATGTCAAAAGGATAGGATAAGCTGCGATGGTTTAAAGGATAGGATAAAATGCGAAATATATCCACTTTCTTTCAAAGTTAATCACCTATCAAATAAATATCATAAAAATAATCCATTAAAATCCCTAAAAATCTAGAAAATCAATATTTTCTTGATAAATATGAAACCAATAATTTTAACTCATTATAATAATAAATATGTATAAATTTAAATGAATTGATATTCTAAAAATATGTATAAAATAGCACTTATGAGGATTCATTCTAAAAAAACTTACTAACAATCAAAACAGAGAGCTAACAATAATATATTTTTGAAAAGTGTATAAATTCCTCCTATGTTCTAAGGATTTCCTAAATAAATTAGAATAAAACAAAAAACTGATATATACAATTTTTGTTTTGTTTGAGGGTAGTAGACCTAGCTTAACATGACTACAACAGTACAAAAAAATGATGAAATTAATTTATTTCAAAGTATGACAATCCATTGATAACATAAATATATGTAGACAAATCACCCAATAATACTAACATATTTAGTGGCATATCGACAACCATCAAAGTGTGATAGATATCGAAACTACAACAATACGTCAATCAGTTCATTTATGATTAGTTATAAAGGATTTAAAAAAAAGAATATCACCTATTATAAAAAAATTACAACTGAATTCATACTTGTACGAAATAAAATTTGCTTACCAAGAGAGAACTTTAATCTATATTTTTTTTGGGTATTTCCCTCTTGTATTAAATTTTTTGTGAGGGATTGGTTATTTATTTTTCTTTTTTCATAACCATTTATGGCCTTTTATTTTTATTCATGCAAAAGCTTTTGTATATTTATTTTTCCTTTAATATTATTTTTTGAGGAAATATGCATGAGCCAAAAACCTAGTATGATGACTTTCACACTAGTTATGGAGAAGACCTCTCCGCTTACTGTAGTATATTTACACATCATAGTACATAGCCCTCCTAAAACTTGGCGTCTCTCTATAGTAGCATTTCAAAAAGTGAAAGATAGATCTTAGAAACAACTTTACAGTCAAGGTTAGCTCATTCACTAGAATCTCACAAAATCAATCATAAACTTCAAGCATGACATATGTGTCCAATGAATGTATGAGTAGGTTCATGTCAACATCGATAACCAGATGTGAAAAACATACAAATGAACAAGTCAAAATATCCATTTTCATAATGTATAGCCACTCAAAATAAATATGAATGGAGTATGTAATGATCAAATCAATATTAAATCATGCTTACTTCCCTTATTTTTTTTAATTTTATCATTTTTATTTTTTGAAACTAAAGAAACATCAATAAAAACAAACAAACAAACAAAAAAATAAAGATGTTCACCTAGTGTGAATCAACTCTAATAAAGTATCTAGGTGAACAATAAATGATTTTTAATTGATCGAAAAGATACAATCTTTCCTAACCTAAACTTTCTTGAATTTTGGTTTCTTTGCATCTTTAGGTTGGAAATCAACTACCTTAGCTATCATTGGAATATTCTTGAACTTACCTTTAGATTTCATATTCATCCTAAATAAATATGATGTATGTATGATAGGATGATGGTAATTAGCATTAGAATTACAAATGTTGAATTTTACAAGCCTCTTTGAACCAACAAATTCATGCTTTATAGGAACATGTTATTATAGTTTTCTTTCATCCTAGAATATGATGAAACTTGCACAGATGGATGATGGTTATAAGTCCTAGTATGTGAAATATGGAAAGTATTATATGTTTCAGAGCATTCATCAAAAGTATGCACTTGGCCCTAATATGACCTTTCCTACCCCAATGATAGTAGCCATGCACAAACTTAATAGATTTTTCAACCATAAGTGCAATTGTTCTTTGTGTATAATGAGTAACATTGGGAATAGGTTTAGAAGGCCTTATAGATGTGGTTTTTTATGTTGAAACTATATGTGTATCCTATGAAGAAAAAAAGTTTAAGGGTTTTACAAACTTAGTTTTTTTTAAGATGATGGCATAAAATCCTCATCTATATAGTGGCCAAGTCATCTCTTGTCTCCAATAGGTTTTCCATAATCCAAAATTTTGTTGAACCTTCCAGCTCCAATTGTTAGCATTTTTACAACTTCTTTGGACTGTTCAATTTCTTGTACCAGTTTCTTACTTTCCTGTTTAAGATATACAAGGCTTGAATTCTGAAAAGTTTCAAATTGAAAAGTTTCTTTTTTAGTTATGGACCTAATTAGCAAGAGAGTGGGTGAATAGAAGATATATGAAAGTATGACGAATTAAAATCTCACAGAATGGATAGATATATAATTTCATCTAAATAAAGTACTACAAAAATATAAAGATTAACACACGTAAATTTTAGGTGGAAACAACCTAGGCCACGACAATGACTTAAGAAAAAAACCATTGGTCTACTGGACCATCTAACTATCTACTATGAAAAAAAGGTCCAATTACTAGGCTAGGAATCAAAATACCAATGAAGATAATGCCCCCAAGTAATCTACTTACAAATTGCTACTTTCATCATAGTCTCTATAAGAAAGGTCTTTAGATTCAGACCAATGTTTAGATAACTTGAGTCACACAAGTAATTGAATCCATTCAATCAGTACTTGAAAGATTAACATAAGTGAAAATATGCCTCCTAGAGTAGATTCAATAATGAATAACCCTAATTAGATGATTTAATAGATAAACAGATAAAACAAAATCAACTAGCAACCCTAGAACAATTTGTTTGAAACCATAATATCCCATATATTGTATTCTTGTTAATTCATCAACCACAACTAGAAATATTTGATAAATTAACTCAATGAAAAGGCCTACTTGAATAATTTTAGAAAAATGAGAGAGAGAGAGAGAGAAGAAGTAGAAGAGAATATGCCAAAAATAGCCCTTATGTGGTTAACAAAATTGTGAGCCAATGGTATGTTTAAATAGCATGAGTAGAAACCCTAGGTCAAAGATTAATTACAAAAATATCCTTAAAAGTATTTAAAAGAGCTTAAAAACATAAGGAAAATAAAGTAAAAATACTAATTGGCTTGGATAAAAATTAGTTTAAATTTCAAATCCTGGCCACTCGATCAATTTATACTTAGCTCGATGGATCGAGTATGGCTGCTCGATTCATCTAGTGAAAAACGTAATTAAGTTAATACTTCAATTGATATAGTCATATTAAAAATTAATTCAATAATTTTTAAATAAGCTCGATCGACCTAGTCACCACTTGATCGATCAATTAACCTATTTGAACCACATTCCTATCTGTCTAATATGAAATATGACATGCACAAGAATAGAGATATACATGAGATGTGATCGTTGAGGCTTGATGGTTTCTTCAACTTAAAAATATTCTTGAAAGATACACCTATAAACTAATATTACATAAAACAATTTAGTTTATTAATATCGCCAACACTCATAAACCTTACAATCTCCCCCTTTGGCATATTTGTTTGGTATAGGAAAAACATTTATGTAATAGAATTATCCTATGATCTAGTGAACCATCTTCATTTATATCTTGATAGCTCTTATTTATATTGAAAAATAAAAATACCAACAAGTAAACAACTTGTCCCAAAACTCATTGTTCATAATAATTCAATGTATCTAATAATAAAAAAGTGAAGAATGGATTAAAAAAACGATGGACATTAAAAAAAATTCCCTTATGTGAAATATCCCCAAAAACTTTCAAAGTAATTTAAAATAAAAATCTCCCCCAAAATTAACTATCCTCCTTTTTGATACCAAATTTTCTCCTCATTTTGGTCATACGAATAAACAAACATAAACATGAGATAAAACAAAAGGATGGATGAAACATGAAATAAAGATGAAAATATTTCTTTTTAGAAGATGGTAGTAGATTAATCCAAATATGAGTACAACATTACACATACATAAGAAAAAATAATTTGTCTTCAAGGTGAGACTAGTCATTAACAATATAAACATATGTAAGCAAGGCACAAAAACAATACTAGTATGTCAATTACTTCTGAAATATTTACAGAAAAAGTATCACGAATCATAAAATAATTGCAATTGAATTCAAACTTGAACAAAATAAAATTTTACTAACTAAGAGAGAACTTTAATCAATATTTTTCTTTTCTATTCCCTTATTGTATTTGTTTTGTGAGGGATTGGCAACTTATTTTCTTTTGGTATAACCATATAAATGATTTTGTATTATTTTTATCTTTCCCTTAATAATATTATTTTTTAGGAGATTTGCACGAGCCAAAAACCTAGAATGTTAACTTTCACACTAGTTGTGAGGTAGCCCTCTCCGCTGTCAGTGATAGCTTCACACATCAAAGTAGGTAGCTCTCTTAATGCTAGGTGTCTCTCTTTAATATTATTATAGAAAGTGAAAGATAGATCTCAAATATAACTTTGCATTCAAGGTTAGCTCATTCTGAAGAATCTCACAAAATTAATCATAAATTTCAAGCATGAGATGCATATGTCTCCAATAAGTATGTGAGTAGGTTCATGTCAACATAAATCACTAGATGTGAAAAATATGTAAATACATAAGTCAAAATATTTATTTGTATAATGTATAACCAATAAAAATAAATATGAATGGCATACCTAATGATCATGCCAATGTTAAATCATCTCTACTTTCCTTCTTTTTTATTTATTTATTTTTTATTTCTTTTTTTAAACTAAAGAAACATCAATAAAAGAAAAGAAAAAGATTCTTACCTAGGGTTAATTAAGAACTCAAACAAAAGTATATAGGTGAACAATAAATTAAAATCAAGTGATTGAAAATAGACAATCTTGTACTTAGCTTTAGATTTTCCATTCATCCTGAATGAAGATACAACATGCATGGTATGATAATGATAATTATTCCTAGAATTAAATGCATTGAATTTCACTTTCCCTTTTGATCCAAAAACTTTATGCTTTCTAGTAAGATATTTGAACATGCATGTTACCATAATTTCCATTCATCCTAAAATATGAGGCAAAATGCACAAGTGGATGATAGTTATGAGTCCTACTATGTGAATCATGGAAAGTATTATTAAATTTAGGAGCATTTATCAAAAATCAACACTTAGGCCTAATATGAATTCTCCTACCACTATGATCATAGATAGGTAAAAACTTAACATATTTTTCAATCATAGATGCAACTATTCTTTGTGTATAATGGGTAACATAAAGAGTAGTTAGAAGAGTGGATCTCTCACCCTTATATTCAATGTTATGTGTATCATGTTAGGGGGACATGTTTGAAGGTTTGAAAAATTTAGTTGATTTTGAAGATGATGGCATAGAATCCTCATCTACATAGCCTGGCCCTCTCTTGTCTCTAAAAGGTTTTATCATAGTTAAGAACTTTATTCATCCTTTCAAATCCAATTGTTAATCTCTTCTTAGCTTCCTTTGATTTTTCAAGTTCCTGCATATGATTGTTGTTTTCTTGTTTAACATCTACAAGACTTGAATTCAAAAGTTTGGCATGTTCAGATAGTTCAATGTTTTCTTTTTCTATAATTGAGGAATTTATTTCAAATTAAAGGATGTAAGTTTCTCATGTAGTTTAGCTACTTCCCTTTGGCATCTTACATAATCTATAAATATTTCATTAATACTAGTGGTATTAAATTTGTTTAGTAGAAATTTAGTATCACCTTCCTCATCATTTAAATAAATGTGTCAAACTTATTGAATTGTCTACCTATAGTTGTAGTAGATGCCAAATAGTTATTGTCTAAATCAATTGGATTATTGTTATCACTTTTAGAGTTAGTGAGTGTAGCATTTAAAGCTCTTCTAGTTTAGTTCTTCTAGTTTGGTTCTTCTTGTTTCCACAGTCAGATATGAAGTTACCAAAATCCATACATTCAAAACATTGAAGTCTAGTAGGTTTAGATTTCTTACCATCATAACTCACAGATTTGAGTTCTCTTAGATTTTGATCCTTTTGGCAACTTAATTGTCCTTTGTTTCAAGGATTCATTTTGTTGGGGATTTTGTTAAATGTTCTAGTTAAGAGTACCAATTCTTCATCACCATTTTTACTGTCTTCAATCATAGCAGTTTTGAAAGCAATGCCTTTGTATTTTAGAGGTTTTCGAAAGCTTATCTCAAAGGTTTGAAGTGAGCCAATGTGTTCGTCTATTTTTATCGTATCCACATCCTTGAATTTTTCAATGGTAGTGACCTTTGAATGGAAGTAATATAGTAATGAGCATAGAATCTTTCGAGTTATCTACAAATCATTAATTTTGTCTCTAAGATTGGGAGAGGTGTTAATAATATCACATAATCTAATATAAAATTCAGAGAAAGTTTCATCTTCTTTCATCCTTAGATTTTCATATTAACCATTAAGTGTGTGAAGTTTTGTTCATTTAACATGTGTGGTTCCCTCATAAAAAACCTCTAAAATATCCCAAGTATGCTTTGCAGTATCAACATGAGAAATACGATGAAGTTTATCAACACACACAACACTAAAAGTAGCATTAATATAATTTTGATTCCAATTGATAGCAATTTTATCTTGATTGGTCCATTCCTTCCTAGAATTAAGAGTGACTACATTGTCTTTGGTAACCATAGGTGGTTTCCAACTATAAAGTATAGAGTTCTAGACACTCTTATCGATAGACCATAGGAAAGGTTTGATACGAGCCTTCCAATATGGGTAATTAGACCTATCAAAGTAAGGTGCATGGCTTGTAGATGAACTTTGTCTTAAATGATCCATAACAAGGCCCCAAGCACACTAAGTGTATCTAAAGTGACTCACTTTGTTGCCAATATTTAAGTTTTTAATTGAAAATTTTCTTTTTTAGTTACATACGTAATTAGCTAGAAGAAATATGAGTAGAAGATCAGCAGAAGTATGAAAACTTAAAATCTTATAGAATTCCATACATGTAATTTCATGTAAATTAAAATCTCATAGAATTCCATACATGTAATTTCATGTAAATGATGTAATGTGAAAATATAAAGATTAATACACAATATTTTTAGGTGGAAACTGGTGAGCAAAATCGGCATCGCCGATGTTGCCAATACTTTGGTTTTATATTTATAAAACTCTCGCAAGTGCACGAATCATTTCATAGAAAATGATAAGTATACTCCCAAGGTCGATCAAAGGAAGGAATATATGTGGTTTTTAATTTATTATTCAAACTTTTAAAAACGAAATTAAATCCTAAACATCCTGTCACAATATTTTGGGTTTTGAGTTTCTAATCTAATAACATAAAAATAAACATAGATACAGATACAAATTCAATAAATATTGATGCAAATTTTATCATTTATAATATTGGAGTATTTATGGATATAATAACTAAGTAATTATGCTTGCTCATATTATTTAGGTTATTAAAGATATAAATTGATATTTATTGATTCTCTCTTTTTTATATGAATACTACATTTGGTGGGGTTAGATATTCTTTGTTAACTAAACAAATAAATTAACACCTATGAGTGGGGTTGATAACTAATTTGGTTAATTAAATTAATTCCTTTTTTTAAGAGATTGAAAATGAACCATTTAAATGCCACCTTTGGTGGTGTTAGACAGTTTAAACTTTATTCAAGATGTCCAAATTAAACCTAAGAATTTAGTTATCCGAGTACTAACTTTCAAGTTTTAAAACGACTACTGAAAACACGTTGTCAATACATTTTCAGATAATAATTCTTATAAAAACTTTTAAAATAGAGCTTCACTCTAACTATCGGGCGATTGTACCAACAAATAAAAGAGCACTACTCTAAATCAGACCAGATAACTAAACCTTAAAATCTAATTTTCAGATTTAATTTTGTAATGTAAAATAATATATTTCTCTTTAACATTCTTAATATAAAATTTTGAATAAAAATAAAATCAATTCATTTTGGATATTTTTACCTATTTTATATTTCGCAAGCATAACAACATTATTATTATATCATGTTTACAAACAACCAACAAAGTTAAATTTAATCACAGAAAAATTAAATATAACATGTAAGAATAAAGCATAAAAAATAACTGTAAAGAAAATAGAATCCTTACAGTACTTTGATGTTATTTCTGTTGCTGGAAAACCTCCAAACGAAATTTGCACTTACATTTATTGAATCAAAAAGAAAATAAATTACAAAAAACATAATTAGTTCTTCTCAAAAAGGGAAGAACTCTAAAACTAAGAAAAACTAAGAAAAACTAGAAAAACTAAGAAAAACTAAAAAAGCTAAGAAATGGAGAGAAATAAAGAGAAGAGAAGATGTTTTTGAGGTGTGTTTTGAAGTGAAGAAAATGAGGGTATTTATAGGTGAGGAGGGGAAGAAAAAGTGGGTGAAAAATGATTAAAAATGGAGAAACGCGGAGTAGTGAATGATGATGCCATACTGATGATGTCATGTTGGTGTGGGGCACGGCGGCGCATACATATGGGCCCAGTGGCACGTACAGATGGGTGAAGGCACACGCGGAATAGTGCAGTGATGCGCGTGGAATGGTAATATGATAAAATTATACATACATACATATATATATATATATATATATATATATTTAATCAATTAAAGTGAATAAAATCATGGTAATTTTAGTGCTTTTTGAGCACTCATTAGGAACAACCTAGGCTACACCAATAAACTAAGAGGAAAACCACAGATCCACAAGATGCTACTTTCATCATAGTCTCTACAAGAAGGGAGTTCAGATTTAGACCAACATTTCAAAAACTTGAAACACACAAGAAATCATACCCGTTCAATCAATAGCTAAAATATTAGCACAATAACACAAGTGTAAATGTATGACCTAGAGCATATTCAATAATGATTAACCAAAACTAGATCATTTAACAAATCAGTAGATTAAACAAAATAAAATTTTTAAAAGTATAAATATTATAGGATTATTAATTCATTAAACACAGTTACAAACATTTGATAAATTAATTCAATAAAAAGACCTACTTGTATAGTTTTAGCAAAACAAGAGAGAAAATATGGAGAAGATAATAATGCTCAAAATAGCTCTTGTGTGAGCCAATGGTATGACTAAATAGCATGAGTAGAAACCCTAGGTCAAAGCTTAATTAAAAAACTATCCTTAAAAGTATTTAGAAAAGTTTAAAACATATTGACAATATGGTAAAAATAATAATTGGCTTAAGTAAAAATTAGATTAAATTTAAAAACCTATCCACTAGATTGAACTATACTTAGTTCAAATGATTGAGTATGGCCGCTTGATCAATTTATGCAAGCTTGATCGATCAACTATGATTATCTCAATCGATATAGTGAAAAAATGAATTAATTTAGAAGTAAGTGAATCGATCTAGTCATTAATCTCAATCAATCTAGTGCTCAATCGATCAAGTTAATATGTTAATCGATCTAGTCATATTAAAAATTAAGTCAATTAGCTTTAATTAAGCTCAATCAATCGAGTGGCCTATTTGAACAATGTTCCTATATGTCTAATATGAAATCTGATATGTACCGGAATAGTGATATACTTGAGGTGTGATTGTTGAGGCTCAATAGTTTCTTTGGCTTAAAAATATTCTTGAAAGACACATATATAAACTAATATTATATATAAATATTTTGTTCATAAACATCACCAAACATAACACACCTTACAAATTCAGATCATTAATATGCTCAGAGAAATCAAGTCTTTCTTTTTCCATACCAAGGAATTTATTTCATTGGACTTAAGTTTATTATTTAATATGCTTACTTCTACTAGTAACCTATCCTTTTATCTTCTTACTACTAACTAAATCAATAAGCCATTCATCAAGCATATTTTCATTAGATTTATTGAGTAGGAATTCAACATCAGTTTCCTTACATTTGAAATACCACCCTTAATAAAATTAAATGTAACAAGGTCCTAGGCAACAGTAAGTGTATCGAATGATAGGCTTTGATACCAATAAAAATTTCTATTTAGTTATGGATCTAATCAAGTGGTGAATAGATAATTAATGAAATTATGGAAAATTAATTTTTTGTAGATGGACATGCATGCAATCATGTGTAAATAAAGTGATGCGGAAATATAAATCAAGACAAGGGATTTTTAGATGGACACAACCTAAGCCACATTAATGACATAAGAGAAAACTATCTGTGCACTGGGCCACTTAGCTATCTACTATGAAAAATAAGATCCAATTACAAGGCTAGGTCTTATACTATCCAACAAGATAAAGTCTCTAAGTAATCTACTTAGAAGTTGCTACTTTCCTTCATAGTCTCTATAAGCAAAGTGTTTGGATTCAAACCAACATTCTGATAACTTAAGTCACACAAGCAATCAACCCATTCAAACAATACATGAAATGTTAGCACAATAACACAAGTGAAAATATGTGTTCTAGAGTAGATTCAATAATAAATAACCTAAACTAGATGATTTAATAGTATATTAGATAAATGAAAATCAACTAGTAACCCTAGAACAAATTTTTAAGTACAATATCACAAATATTATAGGATTTTTAATCAATCAAACATACACTATGCCAAAACCGAGCTTTAAAGTCGATTAATAACCGACTTTAAATGTTGTGACTTAAAATTTAAAGTCGGTTCATTCGTTGAACCGAATTACATTTAAAGTCAGTTCAACGTGTGAATTGACTTTAAGTTATGTTTTTTTTTACACAATTTACTCATTTTCTACTATACTCAGAACCTATATTCGATCACATAATATCAGAAAAAACCAAAATCTGTTTAACAAAGTTTAAATAATACAAATAATTGAAAAATTAAATATTAATTAATTACTTGAGAATTAAATTTATTACAAAAAATATTTTATATATAATACATACATATATATATATATAACTTAAATTACAAATAAAATGATGTCATCTCTTTTGTCATGGATTTTGTGATATTCCCACATTATTTCAAGGAGAAGAAGTTTGGTTTCCTTAGAATCACCAGCATAGTGACCAAGAAACTAGGCAAAAGAGATGATATGGAGTTTGGGTAAAAAATAGCTGGTCCATATAACAATTTATTCCCCTAAATACATGAGCACATAAACATCCATCAAACAAGTAGTCCAAACTTCATAGACACAAGAATGGAGAAATTAAAGCATTATAAAAATCAACATGGTGTTGTCCTTTATTATCCAAGATCATCAAATTCTTCTCCTGATTCTTCTTGTGATGTTATAATTTGAACCATGTGTTATGTCCATTCTTCTCATAAATCATCAAAACAAATTATATCATAGCCCGACTTGTTCCAACCAAAGAAGTATATGTAATTTAATTCAAAATAAGAATTTAATATCATATATATTTTAAAAGATTAGTAAAAGAGATTACCACATCGACATCGGAGTGATATAATAATAACCTTATCCCTTTGAAATCATATTAGCATTGTATTAATATTTTGTCTATAAATATGAAGCTATATGGAATCCATCTTGTATTTTTAATGCTATAATGAGCTCTAAATATGAAGTCAAGTGTAACTTTGATTTCTTACGTGGGTTGGTTGGGCAAAAAATAGTTGTTCAATATAACAATTCATTCCCCTAAATACATGAGCACATAAACATTCATCAAACAAGCAGCCCAAACATTAGATACACAGGAATGGAGAAATTAAAGCATTATAAAAATTACCATGGTGTTGTTCTATGTTATTCAAGATTATTATATTCTTCTCCTAATTCTTCTTGTGATATTATAATTTGAACTATGTGTTCTGTCCATTATTCTCTTAAATCATAAAACAAATTGCATATCATAGTCCGACTTGTTCCAACCAAAGAACTATATGTAATTAAATTCAAAATAAGAATGTAATATTATTAATTCACAAAAATAACTTATATATGTTAAAAGATTAGTAAAAGAGATTATAAGATCGACACTAGAGTGATATAATAATAACCTTATCCCTTCAAAATCATATTAGCATTGTATTAATCTTTTGTCTATAAATATGAAGCTATCTAGAATCAAGCTAGTATTTTTATTGCTATAATGAGCTCTAAATATGAAGTCAAGTGTAACTCTAATTTATTACTTTTGTTGGTTGAGTTTTGTTGCCCATAAACTAATACTTTTGTGTTTCTTTGAGGTGAAACAACAATTACTCTTGAAGATATGATGATTCTTGATGGTTTTCTTGTACTTGGTTGGCCGGTGACTACCATGATGTTGTCATACTAGGGAATTAGGCAAGAGAGATGAGATGAAGTTTGGGCAAAAAATAGGTCCATATAACAATTCATTCCCCTAAATACATGAGCATATAAACATTTATAAACAAAACATCCATCAAACAAGCTGCCCAAACTTCAAAAACAAGAATAGAGAAATTAAAGCATTATAAAAATTACCATCATGTTGTCATATGTTATTCAAGATCATTAGAATGTTCTCCTCATTCTTCTTGTGATGATATAATTTGAACCATGTGTTATGCCCATTAATCTCATAAATCATCAAAATTTGTGGGTTATAGCCCGAGTTGTTCCAACCAAAGAACTACATGTATAAAAATTTAAAATAAGAATGTAATATCATGAATTCAAAAAAAATAACTCATATATGTTAAAAAGGTATATTGGTAAAAGAGATTACCACATCTTTAATTGGAATGTTGATATTTGTGATGATTTCGCTCATAAACTTCGTGACATAGTAACCACACATGACTCCATCATTTTGTTGTGGTACTTATAAAAACAAAGTGTACACAATTTTCCATATTCGAACATCTTTAATATCCAATAGTAAAATTAATTAAATTATTAATATTCGCTTGTACATACCATAACTTTGTCCCATATAAGCTTATGCAATTTTTTAAAGGGAAATTCCCTTACTCTTTTTCCATAGCTTACATGCACTATCAAAGTTTAAAACAATTAGTTTTTTATTAAATATTACAAAGAACAATAGAAGAAATATAGCTAGCTATAACTCTTACAATTCAACAAATATTTTTGTATCTTTACTCAATTCTTTGGAAGCTGAGTCATAGTACTAAACATGATTTCTATATAGATCAAGGATTACCAACATCCAATGGTCTTGGCCTTGTTCAACCTTTAGTGGCCAAGAGATTATCAGCTTTTGATTTCTGTTAAGTGTTAATTCCCTATCACATAATTGTTTAACTTTGATGCTAACATTCTTCTCTTGATATTAATTGACAAATGAAGAATCATAGAACATTGCTAAATGTGATGAGCTATTATATTGAAGTCGATAATAACATGCCCTATATAAAATAAATATATATAAATAATTAGATAATATAAATATAATTATATATGTTCTACATAAATGAAAGTTATTTACTGATTAAGGACTCACCTTGTCCACGCTTGAATTATACTTAAATTGATCATTTGATATTCAAATAGCTGCAATATGCACTTGATATATATATATATATGTTTTGCTAATGTCTACACCAGAAATTTCTCTAGGAAGTGGCACAGTCTATCCATCATTTATGCTAGATTCCCTTGCAATAATAGTCATCAAAGTACCAAGCTTTTTGCTGAAGTGTATAGCATAATCATAACTATACTTTTTCCATGGCTTCTTCTTGAATGACTTAGTACGCAATGATTCCCCACTAGACATATATTTACCACGAGATACTTTCTTTGTATCTCTTAAATGTGTCACACTTACTAATTATGGTATAATAGACTAAAGAAGAAGTATTATATATTTTAGTAACAATAAAAGAATAATAATATAATACTAGTAAAAAAAGTGTTATCTTAAGTAAAAAAATAGAAGCATGTCAAAATTTATCACAACTTGACTCGACAGCCAAGCCGCATAAATCCAATCGCTCCTTGGACCGTGGTAGCATCAAAAGGCACAGGTAGTGGACAATGAAGACATTTTTTCGAGTGCATCTTCAAATGGTATATTTATGTGTAGCTTCTTGAAGACATCCAAGAATTTTGAAAACTACATGTCTAAAGATTACTAAAGATAAAAACAAAATATAAAGACTAATGTAAAGATTCGAATAAAAGAATGATTGTAAGATCACTCTCCACCACTAGCATATATTTCAAATCAATAAAAACATATCATATTCTCTTATTCTTTGATTATACCAACTTAGAGAAATTTGCAAACAAAATATCTTAACCTGTTCTTACACATTTGTTAAATTAAACACACACTTAATCCAAACTCTTTTTAACAAATACCATAAAATAAGATCTCTAAATTTAATCTATCAAAAGCATTAGTTTTTAAAGAAGCAAATTAGACCAAGGTTAAACACATAAGCTCAATTTAATTATCTTGAGTATTGATTTTCATTGCAAGAAATTTATCACTAATTATTTAAATTAATTAAGCGATTATGTACCCAATCAACTAAATTGATTAATGATGAATTAATTTGATTATTTAATTGTACACTTAAATAATAAAATAAGTTCATACAATATTTAAAACTGAGAATTCATACGTAATCAAAAAGAATAGTTTAATAGAATATTGCAGATCTTATTAAATACTACCATCTATGTTTAGGGCTTTGAAATCACCCACAATCAAATATAAAATTACCTATTCATGAAAAACAAAAAATGAAGAAAATTATTCATTAATACAATAAAAGAAAGGATAAGAAATCTTAAGATTGATGTTCTTGAATATGATCTTCAACTCTTTTAATTACCTCTTGGATATTGTTATTAGTTCTTGCTCCAGCTTAATTCTGTAAATCTTGTATCTAAATCTCTCTAAATTTGTATTTTGATATTATCCCTTTATTTGGTATGGTATTATTTTGTATTTACATGAGATGAAAATTAAATCTGAATGTAACTAAGATTCTTAGTATTCTGATAGAGATAGGATTAGCATACACCACATGTCAAAAGGATAGGATAAGCTGTGATGGTTAAAAGGATAAGATAAGTTGTGAAATATGTCCACTTTCTTTTAAGAGTTTATCCACCTATCAATTAAAAATCATTCAAAAATCTTTAAAAAACCCAAAAAATTCTTGAAAAATCTAAAAAATCAATATTTTTTTGATAAATACAAAATAAATAACTTTAATTTATTATTATAATAAAATATATATATATAAATATAAAGGAATTGAGATAAATTTTTTTTGTACAAAATGACACTTATCAAACACCTACACCTACTCTTTGCTAGTTCTTGAGCAAAACCAACACCCATAATTAAGAGAATAAGTTTTCTGATATTTTATCTTAGGAGCTTAACAATATTATGGTTTTAAATTCTAATAAATGTTGGATATTATGCTCAAAGTGTGTGTGTAATGTAGTATCAATTAGCAATAGTGAAGTCATCTAATATAAAAAAGTAGAAATATTGTTCCTTCCCATAAAATATCCTTATTCTTTTTAGAGGTAAATTGAATACCAAGGGCTTTTTCTTAAAATTGTATCTCCACTCACTAAAAGCATTCTTTAAAATAAAAAGATCTTTCATTTGGTTGTAATATGTGGCTATATTTGTCGGTTTAATCAAATGAAAGGGAAAAGGAGAAACAAAAGTTCATGAGTCCATAGAATAAGAGAGAAAAAACTATAAATAATACTATCATAAGACCAATCATGTTAATAAAAGAGCGTCAAATTTCATTGTTTATTTTTTGGAATAATACACTGTCCTTTTTATAATTCTTTTCAACTTGTATCATTATTATTATTATTATATATTTTTTGTTTTCTTCTTCTTCTTTTATTTGGGAACATATTATAGCAGTGCTATTTTTGTATATTGGACATTTAAACAATTATAATATATTTGACACTCCTAAATCTTATGTTAACATTTTAATAGAATATATTCTCTTTTTGTGCAGCTTCACTTTTCTTGAACTATAGAGTATAGTCAAAATGTTTGGTTCAAAGTTGTTCTTTGAATGGGTTGTTCTTGAAAGAATAACAATATTAAGGGTAGCATAATTTAACCAAAAACGTTAATCCTATTGCCTTAATAATTTTTCAAGAAATATATTTAGCATTCATCTTAATACACTTAAAGACAAGTTCTAGCAACCTATTTTTATTCATTAAAGTATAGAAAAGTTCCAAGAAATTGACAACAATTTTTGCAAGTTCATGCATATAAATTATTCTATCACCAATTTAGTTATTGTGCATGCATGGTTTAAGCAAAATTATCTTAAAGTTACCTTCACTTGAAGACTATCAAAATTCATCATCCTTTTTGACCAAACATTGTTTAGCTAATTTCATGACAGATGTCAAAAAATAAAGAGAGAATACATGATTTATTCTAAGCCTTTCTATTGATCCTAACTATCCTAAGAATGCATTAAACACCTAATAAAAACGAAAAAATATGCTACCTAGAGCATAATAATCCTAAAACATGCATCTAAAATATGCTAAACTAATAAAGTATAAAAAATAAATATAGTAATTTGTTAAAACTCCCCTACACCTAACTATTGCATTGTCTATATTGTAAGCATATGCATATATGTAATGTAAAAAGTAAGTTGGGAGTAAAAAACAAATATGGTAGATTTCCTCCCACAAAGCGTTTGGTTTATGCCCTTAACATGATGCTATCACTTTTATCATCCATCGTCATCAAAGATCTTGAAGCACGTGATGTTGAAATTTTAAGCTAGCAGTTCATTATTTACATCCTTACACCTTGTTAGTAGTCTCCTTTGATGAATGCTAGACATATTCTCCACCATACCTATCTTTTTTTTATCCTCAAACTTGTCCTTGGTAAGAAAAAGTTCCTTAATATACTTTTCATACCAAGGTTCCTCCTCAATATCTTTCATAATAGATATATGGATTTACATAGTGAGAAATGTCTCAAAATTTTCCTTTTCATGATTTTGTTTCATTGAATTTTCAATCCTATTTCAGAAAGATAAAGTAAGATCATCAATAAAAAAAGAAGGTTTGAAACCTTTGGGGTCACATTAGATTCCTTGGGGGTGATGGTATTTTCTCTTAACTAGCCTTTTCCTTGGATATATCTTTCCTAGGGATTCTTTGAAGCTTCTCTAAATGCTTACCACTCTCCATAATAATGGAATTGATGGTTTCTCTAGGTTTAGCATCTATTTGGGAGAAAAGTTCAACAATTGTATGTGCTTCTAGTCTTTCCACTACTATGAATAATTGGCCAATTTGAGTCTCAAGGTTTTTGGTAGTAGCATTGGTTTCCTATATCTCAAGATTTCTCCTTGAAATTTATTGTTCTTCTGCTAAAATTTTAAAATATTTGCGTTGATGGTATTCACTAAATCCATAAGAGACTTACCTTTAGTGGTTGGACTTGATTGTGGCATTGACATTGGGAAGCTAGGTGTGATATTAAACTCCTCCGCTAGATTCCTTATTGAATTTTTGTTTACCTATATCTCAAGGTATCCTTGAAATTTCCTATTCTTTGATAACTTGATACACTTGGTAGTCTTGCTAAAATTTAAAAGTTATGGCAATGATGGTATTAACTAAATCCTCAAGAGACTTACCTCGACTTGTTGGAGTTGGTTGTGGAATGAAAATTAGGTGTGATATTGAAATTCTCTACTTCATCTCTATACGAATAGCTTAAGTATTGATGATCCCACCATCTTGCATTATACATGTTATAATATGCATCATACCTAGTCCTCTGGCTTTCAAATCCACCCATAGCTTTAGCATAGTACAAATTGTCATGTTGATGCTCAAAGGGTGGTGTAGGAAATATATTATATATAGGGCATACTCCATCAATTTATGTATTCATGCTCCCCTAATATTCAACCCTTCATGGAAAAAAGAAGATACAATTAATAGTTATAGGCAAATAGATAAATAAAATAAAATAAATAAGTAAATTAAAAATAAAAATAAATAAATCTAAACTAATAATAATAAACTAAAATAAATAAATGAATTTAAATAATTTTTTTCTAATTTTTCTAATTTTTTTTGTATTTTATTTTTTATGTATATATAAAATACTTATAATAAATAATTTTTTATGTCTCAAAAATTAATGTGGTTTTCAAAAAATAGTTAATTTAAACAATACTATAATAGACAACCTAGAATAAACTCTCCAAATTTAATCATTCAAAAATATTAATTTTTAAAGAATCAAATTGGATCAAAGTTAAACACACAAGATTGATTTAATTATTCTGATTATCAATTTTCATTGTAAACTATTTATCACTAATTACTTAAATTGATTAAGCGATTACGTACCAAATGAAGAAAATTGGTTAATGATATGTTAATTTGATTATTTAATTGTACACTTAAATAATCAAATTAATTCATACATAATCAAAAAGAATAGTTGAATTGAATATTACAGATCTTATTAAATACTGCAAACCATGTATAGGCCAAAGGCTTTGAAATCACCCACAATCAAATATAAAATTAGTTATTCGTGGAAAAAAATATATTAAAAAAATAATTCATGAAAATAATGAAAGAACGGAAAATAAATCTTATGATTAATACTCTTGAATCTGATATTCAACTCTCTTGATTGTCTCTTGAAACTTTTTTTTTAATTCTTAAAGCTTAATTCCATAAATTTGGTATCTAAATCTATATTATCATATTCTCTCCTTATTTTATATGGTGTTGTTTTCTATTTATATGATATAAAAATCAAATCCAGATGTAACTAGGATTCCTAATATTTTGGTAGAGATAGGATTAGTGTGCATCCATGTCAAAAACATAGGATAAGAAACGATGGTTAAAAGGATAGGATAAGGTGCAAAGTATATCCACTTACTTTCAATGATAATAATCATCCTATAAAATAAAAATCATTAAAAAAATTCATAAAAATCCCAAAAAATCTCAAAAAATCTAGAAAATTAATATTTTTGATAACTACAAAATAAATAATTTTAACTGATTATAGTAATAAAATATACATAAATATAATGGAATTGATATAAAAATGTATATAAAATTGCACTTATCATTTATATAGGTTGTTATTATTTGGTTGAATTATTTCTATTTCAATGTAATATTTGTCCAATTTGTCCTACTCATTCTTTATAATTTCCTATTGCTCTTCTAAAGTTTTACACTTCTTAAGGTTATTAATTTACAATGCTCTTTATCCTCTCTTTTTGAAATTACTTTTGTGTTTCTTGGAAGGTTACCTTGTGACATTTGACTTATCATTTGGGCTAGTGACCCCATTTGATTTCCAAATTCTGGATAGAAGCCCAATAAGTGGACTCTATGCAATGTACTTTTCTATTTACTAAATGGATGAAGTCTTTCATCATTCTTATTAAAGCACTTGCGTCATTATCACTAGGTGGAATATTCTCTTGGGTTTATGGTTTTTATGGTTGTTGAAAATCTAGTGGTGGGAAGGGTTGACAGTTGAATTTATTACCACCATAATTGTTGTTATTATTCCATGAGAAATTTGGGTGGTTTTTCCATCCTAGATTGTATGTGTTTGAATATGGATTTTCTTAGCGGTTTTGATTGTTGACATAGTTTACTACTTTAGGAAGGTTCCCACATGCCTCAGTAGAATGAGGTCCATTGCAATGTTCACACACCATGAATTTTTTTTGTACCATATTTACCCTCACACTACCACCATCCAACTACTTAGTTAAACCCAATAGTAACGAATTTTTTTGAGCTTGCAATGTTGCTATGGTGTCTGTATCCACAACTCCAACCACCCTCTTTGGGTTTAGCCTTTTAATAGGCCCTTGGAAATTATTGGATGCCATCTCATCAAGTAGTGCAAAGGATTTCTCTTGAGTTTTACTCATTAAAGCTCTACCAATTGCAACATCAATTGTGGCCCTTATCTACCCTATTAATCCATTATAGAATGTTTGTACTTACAACCAAGTAAGAATACCATGGTGTGCGCAACTTCTTAACAACTCTTTGCAGCATTCCTATGCTTTCATAAAGTGATTCGCATTCAAATTGGTAAAAATATGTGACGTAATTTCTCAACTTAGCTATCTTTGAAGGTGGGATCCTCTTATTCTTCCATAATCCCTTATTGATCTTCTGCTAATCACTACCTTCTTAACTGGTGTAAGGTACTCTTTATTTCTAGATCACAAGGAACAAGATTATCATTTTTCAACTTGGGCATACAACTGAAACACTAAAACAAAATTTAAAAGGACCAAACTAGTAGGGTAATAATCATCATTGATATCCGTTTTAAGTACCAAACTCCTTGGAAATAACACCAAAAACTTGACATGCTAACCGAAAGTATATGAGTCGTGTGAATAATATAATATACATAAATACGAATAAAAATTCCACAAGGAATTGTGTAACTTATAACCAATTTCTAATATAATTATTACAAATATTATTTGGACAATAGAAAGTTATAAAAAATGAAAATAAATGACAACTAATTATCATATCAAAACTTCAACAACCACAAAGATATATGAGAATATGATCTAGGAATCTTTAATCTCCCAATTTTCTAAGCATGTGAATCACAAAAAGTTTCTCCAATATAATTACCATCTAAACTACACACTCTCATGTCAATTAGATTGCATACTATTGATTTAGATCATTAATTATTGATTAGATATATAAGAATCATATATCTCTGTCTAAAAAATATGCATGTTATTTAATCCAAATAAAATTAAATAATTCTCTCAAATATATTTAATTGTTTTATAGTCAATTATTGGCCAAACAATTAATAGCATAAATCAAATTAAATAATATAATTGAATTGAAATCACAATTGGGATAAAATATTATATTATCACATGTAGAAAAATTGGGTTTATAAGATCCCTCGATTAATAAATTAGTTAGACATAATTAAATTCATAAAGCTCGGAGTTTTCATAAAGAAAGGCATAGAAATTGATAAAGAAAGGAGGAGAAGAAGAGATATACTTAATCTCTTGATTTCTAGCACTAATCTTTTCTTAAATCTTCTCAAAATTATATCTTCTTTGATCTTCTCTTAAACGTTTTCTCTCTTTTCACTCCTTTTGACAGCTGATAGGTTTTGATTTCTTAATTGTATACATAATTAGGGCCTTATTAGGAAAATAAGAAAAAAACCTAATATGGACCATTAGATTAAACTCTAAAAATATCCAAGTATTGAGATTAAAAATAGGAAATAAGGATCATTATCCAAATCCAATCTGCTTTCTACGTGTGCTGCAACATAGGTTCTTGTGCACTGCGACAAAATCTTCTTTGATCACCAGCAAATGTCCAACCAAAGATCCTGCGTGGTAGAGATATTTTTTCCGCCATGGCATGATCATCATTGCATTATTTTTCCTCTTTGCTCATTGCGGCCCCATTTTCCTTCCTGTTGTGGCATGATCTATTTTTCCTTATTTTTGACTCATTTTCACCTTATTTTCCATGATTCTACCTGTATTGACATAATTGAACACAAATTAAAATTTTTCATTATATATTAGCACAAAATAATTCAAATAATAAGGTTAGAAATGGTTTAATAACTATAATTTGGTAGAGTTATAACTTGCTATGTTTATGCTTACTGCTAGCCTAGACAGGAGCCAATGAAGTTCACTGTCACGGTGTGTTTACCATAGTTTGCTCTTTCTTAATTCTATTTTTTGTTGTGTGTTGAATTGGGAATGTTGTTTTATACTTTCACTATGTTATTTTCTTAATTCACGTTTGTGAGACCTGTTTGACTAAATTAGTATAAAAATCGCAAAAAGATTCCATAAGTTGGCATCTTCACCCCTCATCTTGCTCCTGAGTTGAAAAAATAATTAATCTTCATGAAATTATTCCTAGGTATGGAATTCTCACTCTTTTAAGACTATTTTATTATTAATATTGTGAAAGACATATCACATTATAAAAGTGTGACAATAGTTAAGGGTAAAAAAAATTACAATAAAACATATATATTTTTAAAAAAGAAAACATAATTACATGAAGAAAAAAAATATCTCATATGTTTGTGTTTCTCGCTCAATTCCCAATTGAAAAACTAAAACTAAAAAATTATACTTAACTCATGATATATGTTGATAATCTAATTTTAAAAAAAAGATTGCTTATCAAAATCAATAAGGTAATTTATTAGTTGAATTTTTTTGATTCCCTAACCCAATAATTTACCTTGTGCTTTGTTGTATTTTTAACCCTAATATAATTATGGACAATATTGAGCTTGAATTTTAGCTATTAAAATATTTTGTATGTCTTTTTGAATCAATAGTTTTATAAACTTCTATTCAATTAAAATAAAATAGAAGTTTCAATTATTTTTATAATAAATATTATTACTCTATTAAATTTTCTTATTATAATTATTGAATGTTATCAAACAATAAAATTAACTCAAATTTATTCATATTTTAACATTCAGTTACCATTTAGATGAGAGAGAGACCAATAAGGAAAAAAAAATCCATTATATTGGAATTGGCTTGAATGAAAAATTGGAGAAAATAAGAATAAAGTAGTTGGAGATGAACAAAAGTACTTTAAATGATCCATATGACTCTAAAATATTTTTTCCTATATTTTATATAGTAAAATATTATCATAAAATCAAATTATATCCTTAAATGAACTCTATTTTACAAACAAGTGGACCTAAAGACCTAAAAACAAACAAAATGACCTACGTACTCTTTTTGTAAAACAAATGGTATTAAATAGCTGCCAAAATAAATGGACTAGTTTGGCTCTTTATCATACTTTTTATTGTAGTGATTCTTTTAAATACGACAATAATTAATAAAAATTTTTAGAGACATAACATTTAATATTAAAATATATATATATATATATATATATATTGTGTTATGATAATAATTTATAAATAAGTTAAAAAGATTTGATTTGTTTAAATTTGTGTTAGTTCGTATTGATAAATCATTGGATCGTTTTCAATTTAAATTTTTTTGAATTTAAATCGATAAAAAATATGGTTTTGATTTACTGAACAACACTGAAAAGTTGAAAGACATGTGAAAATTAATCAAAGTTTGAGATATAGAAAATAATTTTCATTTATTTCCATTTTTTAAAAATGGATATAATTAGCAATTCGCTCGAACGATTAAAGAAATTGTGGGCTTATTTAGGAGCAAACTTTAACAGATTAATAATTAGTGGCGCACAGAAATTACCCAAGTTGATTTAAATTATTCCATTTAAATCATTTTAATTTAATTTCTCGGTTTTAAATGTTGAGAAATTAATTAAGTATAAGTTGATTTTATTTTTAAATATTAAAAATTAATAAAAGTTGAACAAACCTATATGTATATATATTAATTTTATTATATTCAATTAATTTATTTTTCATTATTTATTTAAAAATTAAAAATTCTAACATTTCATCTTAATCATATTATATTATCATATTTTTCTTATAGGTATATGTATGACTTATATGGAGATATTTAAATTAGTATGTGTCTTACATTATAGTCTATAGGTTACCTCAAAATTACATAAATCTATTACTTAAACAATAGAGAGAAGTTAGAGAATTGAATGAATTGTACGGATTTCATATGAGGCCCATATATATATATATATATATAAAACATTACATGTATACGTATCAATCATATAGAATGTATACCATTTTGATGGCTCGGTCTGGTGATCGACCTTCCAATGTTGAAAGTTACTATGTATAAGCTATGACACTCCATCATTATTGTAAAAGTGGTCATTTAAGTCGAGATTTAAAGTCGATTTTTGGAAAAAACTGAATTATAATGAATTTAAAGTTAGTTCGCTAAAAAACTGACTTAAAACACGTAGATTGTAGCATCGGTTGACGTGTAAAATTGATGGTACATGTAGGACGTAGCGTCGGTTGACACGTAGGATCGATGTTAAGTCTTACATGACATCAGTTCTACGTGTCAACGGACACTACCCAAGCGTCGATTGACACGTAGAACCGATGCTACACGTAGGATGTAGCATTGGTCCTACATGTTAACTGACGCAATCCACGTGTGTAGCATCGGTTGACACGTAGAATTGACACTATGTCCTACGTGTAGCATCGATTCTACACGTCAAATGACACTACACACATGGATATTTTCTTTTCGATGTGTTCTTTCATCCCCATTAGATAGAATCAGTATTCCAACGCTAGTTTCATAACTCTCAAAAACCCAAAACCTCCTCCACTCTTCTTCCACTTTTTTATACCCATTTTTTAACTTACAAAACACCATTTTTTCTTCATTTTTTTCATTTTTTTTCACTTTATTTAATGTTTTAAATATTTCTATTAATCCTATGCACTTATTATTCATATTTCTTTATTTTTTTGTATACTATGTCTTATTATTTATATGTACAAAGTTTTGTATTACATAGGGTTTGTATTATATATATGTATGTTATTATTTTTATTATGTAGGTTTTGTATAAATTTTCGTAATGAAATAAATTTATATATTTATGACTATGATTTAAGGTTGGTTTTTAATTTATTTAATTTTGTTAATATGAAATGGGAAAGACATGATTCAACAATATGATGTTCATTAAAAATTTATGTTTAAAGTAGTATAGTTATTTAAAAAAAAAACTATTAAATATCACAAAATTGTTATATAAATTTTATTTTATATATCTTAAATTTCAAAACAACTCAAATGATGTGGCATATTATTATTAGTAATTACAATCATTCTCATATAATTATATTTATGTGTATATATTTGTTATGTTTGGTTTTTATGTATTTATTTTTATATAATGTTTTGATAGATATTCTAATAATTAGGGAATTCATATATAATAATATCTAAAATATATTGGTTAGATACATTTTTAATATGATTAATGTCATTAATAGAAAATAACAAATCTTGGATGTCAAAGTGTAGAATTAAGCAGGACTATATTTCTAGAGTTGAAAGTTTCTTGGAATTTTTTTGTAAAAATAGTAATAATGAAATTAGTATGATTCGATGCCTATATAATGAGCGATTTCATGATGTTGATGAGGTTAAGTATCACCCTATCCATAGTGGTATTCATTTGAGTTATAAATTTTGGTATTATCATGGAGAAAATATTGATAAAACTCATGTGGAAGAGATAAATAAGAATGTGAGTGAATTATATACGTCTTATCATAATGTACAGATAGAAAATATGTTTCATAGTGTTGAAGATGGACTATATGAGGATGATCCCGAAACCTTCAAAAAACTTCTAGAAGATCCCGAAAAACTGTTGTATCGAGAATGCAAGAAATACACTAAAATGTCGGGTTTGGTTCATTTGTACAATGTGAAGGGAAAAAAAGGTTTTTCTGACAAGGGATTCACAAAATTACTAAATGTACTTATAGATATGTTTCTTGAGGGTATTGAATTACCATCTTTAATATATGAACTAAAGAAATCTCTTAGTCGATTGGCATGGAATATCATAAGATTAATGCTTGTCCAAATGATTGCATTCTTTATAGAAAATAATATGAGACATTAGATGATTGTCCGATGTGTAAAGAATGGAGATGGAAGCATGCTACAAATGAGACAACATCTAAGAAATGCATGCCCGTAAATGTTTATTGGTACTTTCCTCTTATTCCTCACTTTCAAAGGTTGTTCAAAAGTAAAGAGACAACAAAGATGTTGACTTGTCATTTGGATAATCAATCTGATGATGGGGTGCTATGTCATCCTTGTGATTCTCCAAATTGTAAAGTAGTAGATAATTATCCCCTTAATTTGCATCTGATCCATGCAATCTTCTTCTTGCCATTGTTGTTGATGAAATTAATCCATACAGTTCCCTTAGTAATAGATATAGCTTTTGGTCAGTTATTATGGTAACATACAACCTTCCTCTCTGGTTGTGTATGAAAAGAAAATTCATGATGTTAACATTATTGATCTCAAGAGTGAAACAACCTGTTGTTGATATTGATGTATATTTGTAGCCTCTCATAGATTATTTAAAGACCTTGTGGAATGATTGTATAAATGTTTACGATGAACATAAAGAAGAACACTTTAACTTAAGAGGGTTCTTTTATGAACAATTAATGATTTTCCTACCTATGGGAACTTATCAAGACATATAATAAAAGGTTATATAGGATGCCCTCTATGTAGTGATGGCACTTTTGCAACTTATCTTCTTCACAGACGAAAGATGTCTTATTAATAACATAGAAGATTTTTTTCCATCTAGACACAAGTTTAGATACCAAAAGAAACCGTTTGATGGTGAAGAAGATCATGATCCTACACCTCGACCTTTGTGAGGTGTTGAGATATTAAGGTAATTGAATGGAATGAAATTCAAACGATATGGAAAGATGAAAAAAATAAAACTCACTAATGGAGGAAAACGAAAGAGGTCAACTAATAAAAGGGGTGGAAATGAAAATGTTACTAAATCAGTAGATCATGGTTTTTGGAATAAAAAATCAATATTTTAGGAATTGCTTTATTGGAAAGACCTACACATTCGTCACATCTTGGATGTCATGCATATTGAGAAAAATGTATGTGAGATCTTGATTGATACATTACTTAGTATACCTGGAAAAATGAAGGATGGAATTAAGGCAAGACTGGATTTAAAAAAACTAGACATATGACCTGAATTGGCACCAAGGGTGGAAAATGATAATAATCGAACATACTTACCACCAACATCATATACAATGTCAACAAAAGAGAAGGATGTGTTTTGTAAATGTTTGGCGGGTGTGAAATTTCCTGATGGTTACTCATCCAACTTAAGAAATTTTGTTCAATTATCAATAATTCATCTTTGTTCATTCTTCAATACAATATGTAAGAAATATATATCAATTGGCAAGTTAAACTCTTTATAGAAAGATGTTGTAGAGAATTTGTGTCAAATTGAAAAATATTTTCCACCTTCTTTCTTCGATATAATGATTCACTTGTGTGTTCATTTAGTTCGAGAGGTTCAATTGTGTGGTCCTACTTACTTAAGGTGGATGTATCCTTTTGAGAGATACATACAAGTCCTTAAAGATATGTAAATAATAGAAATTGACCTGAAGGATGCATGGTGGAACATTACATTGTTGAAGAGGCCATTGAGTTTTGTTCTGAATACTTTAGTAGTTGCACTGAAATTGGGAATCCTACACACAAGTTGTTCTTAGAATGTCACATGATCCAAGTAGGTAAACCTATGCTTGGTGGAAGTAAGAAATTGTTTATTGATCGCAGTCAATGGGAAAAAGCACACAGAACCATTTTGGTGAATAATAAGGAGGCACAACAGTACATAGAGTAAGTGATGATAGCTTCAACCTTTTCATTTAAAATAAAATTATTTTCTATTTAACTATTAATGATATCTAATTGATATATCTTTAATAACATTATAGAATTCATATAAACTTACTAAAGATCGATCCTTGTTATAAAAAAAAGGAGGAGAAAAATGGTTGTATGATGAACATAAGTGAGAGCTTATTAATTGGTTTCGCAACCATGTAAGTGTCATACGAGAATTCATTAGTACTTCTATTCAATGTTTTAAAACTTTATTTTAAACACATTTCATGTTTTTGTATGCATAGATTCGAGTTGAACTCAACAAACACAATCATAAAATAATAGAAAGTTTAAAATGGCTTGCACATGGTCCAAAATTTGATGTCAAATCATATTCTAGTTTCACAATTAATGGATCATGGTTTACTGCTCAAGCAAGGGGACAAAGTCCGAGTAAATCAGAATAGTGATGTGAAGATGGTTGCACAAATATGCAATTTTCTAGTTCAAAAGATGGTAATCATGTACTTTCTGATAGAACATATCATGGTATAATTCATGACATTTGGGAACTTGATTATAAGGTCTTCCATGAAACATTATTCTTGTGTGATTGGGTTGAAGATGTTATCAATGTTGGATATAAAATAGATGATTTTGGATTTAACCTTGTAAATTTATACAAGATAAGTCACACTGATGATCCTTTCACGTTAGCACTTCATGCAAAACAAGTATTTTACGTGAGCGATCATATTGACACAAGATGGTCTGTTGTGTTAACGCCTCCACAAAAATAGTTCTACCATTGTGATGCTTTAGAAGATGATGACCCTATGCTTGATACATTATCCAATATTAGTCATTTCTCAAAACAATTTCCTAATGTATGTGATGATCTAGTTGATGACGATGATTCTTCGTCATGGACTCGAATTGATTGTGAAGGAATATATATATATATATATATATATAATCAACAACCTAATAAAACATAATGTATGTTCTATATTATTCTATTAACTCTTGCATGTTTATACATTTGGAATTAATATTGTCAATTAATTTCTATTTCATCATTGTTTGTAGATATTTCATGGATCCTAGAGTACCAGAGCTTGTAGATCCAAATGATCCATTATGGCATTTGAAAAGAAGGGGATGAGCGAATATACCTGATGCTCGACTTAACTCAGATGATAGAGTACCCATTCTATTTGATGCTACTAGTAATCCATTAGGATAGAATGGCCAACAATGGAAATCCTTTATTAGTATACTTGTGAAGTCAAGTATATCAATCAATATAAATGATTGGACTAAGGTTGAAGAAGCTGAAAAGTTCAAAATATGAAAAACCATTTGTGTAAGTCTCTTTTGTTTAATAACTAATTACATATATTATATATTGTTTGTATTATATCTCATCTTTTGTAGTGTATTTTTATAGAATTGTTATAAAGTCCCTAACAATATATGACTTGGTCATCGAGTGAAGTTGTGATTAATTTTGAAATGGTGCTATTGTTTTACTTAAGATAACACTTTTTTTACTACTATTATATTATTATTCTTTTATTGTTACTAAAATATATAATACTTCTTCTTTAGTATACTATACTAGAATTAGTAAGTGTGGTACATTTAAGAGATATAAAGCAAGTATCTCATGGTAAATCTATGTCTAGTGGGCAATCATCGCACACTAAGTCATTCAAGAAGAAGCCATGGAAAAAGTACAGTTATGATTATGCTATAAACTTTAGTAGAAATCTTGGCACTTTGATGACTATTATTGCGAGAGCATCTAGCATAAATGATGGAGGGACTGTGCCACTTCCTATAGAAATTTATGGTGTAAACATTGGCAAAACCTATATATCAATCGAGTGTATATTGCAGCTATTTGAATATCAAATGATCGATTTAAGTATAATTCAAGTGTGGACAAGGTGAGTCCTTAATCAGTAAATACCTTTATGTAGAACATATATAATTATATTTATATTATCTAATTATTTATATATATATATTTCTTTTATATAGGGCATGTTAATATCGACATCAAGCTAATCACTCATCACATTTACCAATGTTCTATGATTCTTCATTTGTGAATCAATATCAAGAGAAGGATGTTAGCATCAAAGCTAAACAATTATGTGATAGGGCATTAACACTTAATAGAAATCAGAAGTTGATAATCCCTTGCCCACTAAAGTTTGAACAAGGCCAAGATCATGGGATGTTGGTAATCCTTGATCTATATGGCAATCATGTTTGGTATGGTGACTCAACTTCCATAGAATTGAGTAAAGATACAAAAACAATTGTTGAAATGTAAGAGTTATAGCTAGCTATTTTTCTTCTATTATTCTTTGTAATATTTAATAAAAAACTAAATGTTTTAAACTTTGATAGCGCATGTAAGCTATGGAACAAGAGTAAGGGCATTTCCCTTTAAATACATGTAGTTCTTTGGTTGGAACAAGTCGGGCTATGACATGCAATTTTTTGATAATTTACAAGAGAAATGGGCAGAACACATGGTTCAAATTATATCATCGCAAGAAGAATCAGGAGAAGATTCTGATTATCTTGAATAGCATATGACAATATCATGGTAATTTTTATAATGCTTTAATTTCTTTATTCTTGTGTCTGAAGTTTGGGCAGCTTATTTGATGGATGTTTTGTTTGATGTATATTTTGTTAGATGCATGTTTTGTTTGATGGATGTTTATGTGCTCATGTATTTAGGGGAATGAATTGTTATAAGGACCTTTTTTTTGCACAAACTTCATCTCATCACTCTTGCCTAGTTCCCTGGTATGACAACATCATGGTAGTCATTGGCCAGCCAAGTACAAGAAAACCACCAAGAATCATCATTCAGGTGTATGTTCTATATTCACAAAAAATAAATTATATATGTTAAAAGATTAGTAAAAGATATTACCACGTCAATACCGGAGTGATATAATAATAACCCCATCCCTTCGAAATCATATTAGCATTGTATTAATTTTTTGTCTATAAATATGAAGCTATCTGGAATCAAGCTGATATTTTTAATGATATAATGAGCTCTAAATATGAAGTCATGTGTAACTCTGATTTGTTACTTGGGTTGGTTGGAAAAAAAAATAGTTGTTCCATAAGTTTATGGGCACCAAAATATTAATACAATGCTAATATGATTTCGAAGGGATAAGGTTATTATTATATCACTCCGGTGTCGATGTGGTAATCTCTTTTACTAATCTTTTAACATATATAAGTTATTTTTTGTGAATTCATGATATTACATTCTTATTTTAAATTTAATTACATATAGTTCTTTGGTTGGAATAAGTAGGGCTATGATATGCAACTTTTTAACGATTTACGAGAATAATGGACATAACACTTGGTTAAAATTATAATATCTTGAGAAGAATCTAATTATCTTGAATAATATAGGACAACATCATGATAATTTTTATAATGCTTTAACTTCTCTATTCCTGTGTCTGAAATTTGGACTACTTGTTTGATAGATGTTTACATGCTCATGTATTTAGAGGAATGAATTGTTATATAGACCAGCTGTTTTTTGCCCAAACTCCATCTCATCTCTCTTGCCTAGTTTCCTTGTCATTATGTTGGTAATTCTAAGCAAACAAAGGTTCTTCTCCTTCAAATAAAGTGGGAATATCACAAAATGCATGACAAAAGAGACGACATAATTTTATATGTAATTTAAGTTAAATATATATGTATTGTATATAAATTATTTTTTTTGTTAAATTTATTCTCAAGTAATTAATTAATATTTAATTTTTCAATTATTTGTATTATTTAAACTATTTGTTAAACAAATTTTGGTTTTTTCCTGCTATTATGTGATCAAATACAAGTTGAGTATAATAGAAAATGAGTAAATTTTTTAAAAATAAATTAAAAATTTAAAGTCTATTCAACTCATGAACTGAATTTAAATTTTTAAGTCATAGCATTTAAAGTTTATTCACCAAACCGACTTTAAATTGATTTAAAGTTGATTAATAACTAACTTTAAAAGTTAGTTTTGGTGTAGTGTATGTTTATTGTTATAGGCCTAGGCACAAATTGAGTTTTCTAGAAAAATACATCTGATGGCTCAAGCTATTTATGGGTCGGGCTCAAACTCAAGACTTATGTGTAAAAATCAAGTTCCCCTACTATTTCAACTCAGTTCTTCAATTGGAGTGAAAGAGTCGCAATTGGCCCATAAAGTTGAAACATTTGGCATGCCCTGATAAACACTCTATATTTTTTGCAGGACATCGAACACAATTTGGAACAAAAAAAGCTCTATCTTTTTTTGCTCGCGACATATAACTTCTTTGCTTGGATGGTAATAAAAATAGCTTGGTGAGTACTTATTTTTGCTCAAAGTTTTATGGATCACTTCCCATGTCTAACATTTTTTTATTTCTTTTTAGTTCAATCATTAAATTCACTCTTCTTTTACCTTGAAATATTGTCCTTAGGTAACTTCTACCTCTTTGTACCTTACCATTTTTTTCTTTCTATAATATTTTTGAAGAGACCATGTATAGAGAGGTATCATCACCAACTACTGGTAAGGTAGTTGTACCTTCATGCTCCTTAGGATCTTCATTCTAGGTAAGTCCTTAATACCCTAGCTACTTGCAATAAGAAGAGAGTGATGAATTGAGTTCGTAAACTGAAATGAGCATATCGAGTGAAGAAGAAATGTCTGAGCCTCATCCTTCTACTCCTACGTCCCTCCCTTAGACAATACCAACAATTGGGTTGAACATACCTTAGACACATATATCTATCACTAGGTCATGGAGGAAAAAATCTGGGAAGAAAAGTAAGGTTTAACCCACAAGTCGAACCAAAAGTTGGGAGGATATGGTTAAGACAAGTGATTTAGCTCTCAAGGATGAGAATAAGCTAATAAATATGTATGAAATTCCCTTCTCGATTCAAATAATGATCCCTAGACCAAGCGTTCTAGATAGTGCATTTCCTCCAATTGGATGGAAAATCTTTCATGAAAAGTCCTTATGGCTAGGGGTCAGATTCCCACTGTACCAATTCATAAGAAAGTTCCTAGTAAGGACAAAGCTCGTCCGAGGAAAATTGATGCCAAATCAGTGGAGGTGCTTACTTTATCTCACCATTATATGTAAAGAGCTCCAAGTCGAGTTGGAAATTCTAGATTTCAATGAAGCATATATATTAAAACAAAGGTTGTCAATGATATTGGTCAATATGTCAATCTAGTAGGACCGAGGCATAAACGTGATGCTCCTTTTGAATGAGAAGAACTAGAAGTAGTACTTCTTATTTATGTGTATAGTCAATAGGAAATGTCATACAGTGACATGTGGTTGATAAGAAGCACTTGGGTTGTCACTAAATTTGTTATAAGAAATATGAGTTCCCTTATCATGAACTTGAGCCAAGAGGCTAAACAAAGGTTGGCTGATATCCAGAAGTATCTACCCAAGAAAACACAGTGGAGTAAACTGTTGAACACCCTACACTTTGTTTCCTACAAGTTGATGAAATGGGGCTCAATGGAGCCACCATACAGGATAGTCCACAAAACCTTGGGCACCAAAAAGTTTAAGACCCCTCTAACTTACTTTAGGGATAGGTTTTAAGTTGTTTTTAATGATGGTGAATGGGCCATAAGTTTATTTCTAATCATATGTTCTTGTTTAGCTTGAACTTTGAAAATCTGAAACTCCTTTTATTTTTACAAGTATTATGGAGTTCAATGTTTGCACCCTATTAGGCTGACTTCAAAGCAAGGTTTCGAAACAAGGAATGAGCTCCCAAAAAAGAATAGCTCCTTTCTAAGGAACGATCTCTTATAAAGGAAAGAAGACAAGTTAGACTTTTAGGCAAGATACAACTCCCTCTCGATAAAAAAAACATGTGACCATTAAGGAGTCCATCCTCGTGCCTACTCCATTGGTAATGGTTGAGCCCTTGCCAACATTACTAGGTTAACTAATTACCACGTGTGTCACCTGATGAACAAGATCGACATGTAATACCGATCTTGCAAATACTTTAGTTTTGTATTTTTAAAACTCTCACAAGTGCATGAATCATTTTATAGCAAATGATAAGTATACTTCCAAGGTCAATCGAAGAAAGTAATATATGTGGCTTTAATTTATTATTCAAAATCTTGAAAAGTTAATTAAATCCTAAACATCCTATCACGATATTTTAGTTTGTTTATTTCCTAATCTAAAAACATAAAAAAAATTAACATATAAATTCAATAAATAATTATGCAAATTTTTAAAATTCATAAAAGTGGAGTATTGAAGGATATAATAATTAAGTTTATTATGCTTTCTCATATTATTTATGTTATTAAAGATATAAATTAATATTTATTGATTATTTTTTTTATACGAATACCACCTTTGATGGGGTTAGATATTCTTTGTTAATTAAACAAATCAATTAACACCTATGTGTGGGGTCAATAATTAATTAATTTAATTTAATTCATTCATTTTTTCTAAGAGATTGAAAATGAACCATTTAAATGCCAAGTTTGGTGGGATTAGACATTTTAAACTTTATTCTATGTATGCAAATTAAACTTAAGAAATTAATTATCCAAGTACTAACTTTCAAGTTTTAAAACCATTACTGAAAATATATTATTAATACATTTTCGAATAATAGTTCTTATAGAAACTTTTGAAATAGAGTTTTACTCTAGCTACCGGGCTATTGTACCAAAAAATAAAAGAGCATTACTCTAAATGAAACCGGATAATTAAACCTTAAAATCCAATCTTCAGATTTAATGTTGTAATGAAAAATAATATATTTCTCTCTAACATTCTTAATATAAAATCTTGAATAAGAACAAAATCAGTTTATTTTATAGAAATATTTTACCTATTTAATATTTCACAAGCATAACAACGTTATTATTATCACATATTTACAAATAGCCAGTCATGTTAAATTCAATCACACACAAATTAAATATAACATATAAGAATAAAAAATAAAAAATAACTGTAATAATCTATTTCAAAATTATATCTCAAAAGAATCCTTACAAAACTTTAATGTTAATTTTATTGCCGAAAAACCTTTAAAAGGATTTTCAATTCTGTTTATTGAATCAAAAACTAAAAATATAAAAAAGCATGGCTGAGAAAACTAAAAACAAAAAAACTTTCTAGATAAAGAAAGCTAAAGAGAGAAAGAGTTGAGAAAATTGTGTGTTTTTTACAATGGGGGAGAGTGTCCTTTTATAGGTGAGAAAAATGCCAAAAAGGTGGGAAAATATTTCAAAAAATGATTTTGGGTGGATTTGGATGTTGGTTGTGTGCTGGCTACACACGTGGGACTCGACGTGAATGGGTGGCTACACATAGGATTTCGGCCTTTTTGATATTTTTGATCCATTTTGTCCAATTTTTCCATCTTTTTTACTTTTCCTCATTTTGTATCTCTGAATATTTGAGATGTATTGACTATAGTATTTTTCTTCAAGTCTCTAAGTTATTTTTGAGCAAAAATACCTAAAAAACAATAAAAGTATTTGTGATTCTGAAAAGACAAATTTATACAAAATTATGATTAAATCATACAACTATAAATCTATTTAATCAATTAAAGTAAATTAAATCATGGTAAATTTAGTGCTTTTTAAGCACTTATCATAACCCCTAACTAGCTTTTTGTTAGTTCCTTAGCAAAAGAAGCAATACAAACTAAAAGAAAATTTAAAAATTAAACTATCCTAAATCACTTCCATGGATTGACACAGTTGCATTTAGCATATGCAACAAGCCTTTAAACTCCTAGGTTGTCCTAGTGCACGAGTTTAAGTGTAGTGAGGCTTTTCAGTAATGATACCCACAGACATTAATAAAAAATGAAAACAAAATAAAACAAATAAAATAAGAAGTTATCTAAAATTTAAAATAAATTAAAAAGAATAAAATTAAATATAAAAATATCTCATGCTTATATTCTCCTTTAAGATCATAATTAAAATTTATAGTATAAGTTATTTTCAACTTCTTAAATAGTCATAGTTTATAATAATAATTAGTTGAAAATAATATTCATACTTCATTTCAAAAATGTTTTAATTTAAATTTACCCAAATTCAATGTTAGAAATTTGAATTTGATTTGACTCTATTCCTCACAAGTCAATACTCTCAAAAACATTGAATCCTATGGGTTCAAAGACTCATACTAATTTATATATAAAAGAGTTGATGTATAGAAAGGAACTAATATATTTGAATATGTATAAAGAAGAAAGGATCAAAGTGTTATTTTAATGTTAATCTCATGAAAGGAATCAAATGTAAGGATTTATAAAATATTATACATTATTTTCATGCATCAATCAAATTCATCATATAAAAATGTCAAATGATATACCTTTTAGAAAATGTAGGAAAATTTCCTATATTTTCTTTTGCATTAAACCATTTCTTACAATTGTTTAGGCTTTTTTTTTCTTTTTTTAGGTCATAGTATATAGATTATACTATTCATTTTCCTCTCTTTCTTTCAATTTTTTTTCCTTCTCTTATATTCCATTTTTTTTAGAAATAGACCCATGCACAAATTGTACATTTTTTATATGATAAGGTGAGTGGGTAATATTTGGTTTTTCTGTGTGTATTTGTATAGGTAACCCTAAATATAAATATTGTTTAATAGAAGTCATACATGAATAAAGAGAAGTATATATTATCAATTTCTATTTAAATAATTTAATATAAGAAAATGGAAAATAAATATATAACACTTCATTAAGATGTAAAAATCCAGACATTCAATGCTAAGTCCTATAGAGATCATCTAATAATTTGAAAAAAAAAATAAGAAATGTATTTGGAGTAGAAAAATATATTTTACTCAGAATAAAGAAAATTAGGCTCAAAGTATATCTCACAACGGTAGTCTCCACTATTTGATTTCTAAGCATCGATTTTGGGTTTAATATAATTTCCACACCTTATCAAGAAAAACTAGTAATGACAAAAACTAACTAATTACCATATACTCTAAGATATGTTTTCAAAAATTAATCTAACAGTGCAAAAGACTTAACTATTTACTTAAATTTGATATAAAGAGATTATAAATTTTTGCGAGAATTTTTTTTAAAAAGTAATCCTAAAATTATAAAAATTACTAAACCACACAAAGAAAATAAAATCAAACACAGTAAAAATGAAAATATGAACATAAAAATTTTAAAATTTTTGAAATTAAGCATGGTAACTTTCCCCACCCTTAACCTAGAACTTACATTGTCCTCAATGTAACAATTGTAAATTAAAGATAAAGAGAAAAACAGAAGAAAAGTTACCTATTTTTTGAGAATGTATAAGTAGTGATGGAGAAATATAGGCACATCTTCATGTTTATCATTAATGTTCACACATGCAGATCGCTGTAAACTTGTAATATCTCGACAAATATTTTTAGTTTTAAAAATTCTAAAATTACCCATATGCAATTAAACTAAAATGATCAAATTAAATTAAATTCTATTAAATTACTTAAAATGATGTGTTGCCTCCCATCCAATGCTTAGTTTAACTTGGGGGATTTCATTTTAAGTAAACTCAATGTCCCCATATCATTGAGTCAATCAAAGAAACAGGTAGGATTCCTACCTATACTTAAAACTAGGGACATGATTATGGGTTTTAGATAACCCACTTCAAGGTGCAAGTCAAATAACTAAGGCATCAAAACACATTTGTACCTAGATCTAATAAAGAAACTACCTCATTTTATTGCAGATTGTAATTAAAAACTTTGAAATTTTGGAAATAGCTTCAACAATTTTTTTATAATCTCTAAGTTAAATAACATAATTAGTATTAACCAAGAGTGCTCCCAGGAAAGAATGGTGGAGCAAAGCCTCCTTAAAAACAATCCTCCTAGATAGAACAATATTCCCGGCAAAGACTATTGGCACAAAGGCTTCTAAGAACTACTCTCATAGACAGAAATTCCTTAGATCTTTACTTTTCATGCTAGTAAAATCTAAGTTAATTACGTCAATAAATTAAGTCAAGTTAAAATCTAAGTGAATTAAGTTAATATATTAAGTTAAGTGAAAATCTAAGTTAATTAAGTTAAGTAAAAATTTAAGTTAATTTTTATTTATTTATTTATTTTTATAGAGCTCATTATTTAAATAATTTTTAAATGTTTTTTAATTTGTTTTTAAAATGTTTTTTTTATAATATTTAAAAGTAATTTTTTTTACTTTTTTTAAAAAACAATTTTGAACTAAAAATAAATAAAAAAATCACAATTATGTACTACACGAAAAAATTTCAAAATTTTGATAAATAAGATCGACATGCAATGTCGATCTTGCAAATACTTTGGTTTCATATTTGTAAAACTCTCGCAAGTACACTAATCATTTTATAGCAAATGATAAGTATACTTCTAAGCTCGATCTAAGGAAGAAATATATGTAGTTTTTAATTTTTTATTCAATTAGGTTAATTAAATTAATTCCTTTTTTCTAAGAGATTGAAAATGAACCATTTAAATGTCACATTTGGTGAGATTAGACATTTTAAACTTTATTCAATATGTCCAAATTAAACCTATGAATTTAATTATCTGAGTACCAACTTTCAAGTTTTAAAACCATTATTGAAAATATATTGTCAATACATTTTTGAATACTAATTCTTATAAAAACTTTTGAAATAGAGCTTCACTCTAACTACCGAGTGATTGTACCAACAAATAAAAGAACACTACTCTATATCAGACCGGATAATTAAATATTAAAATCAAATTTTCATATTTAAATTTTTAATGAAAAATAATATATCTTCTCTCTCTCACATTCTTAATATAAAATCTTGAATAAAAATAAAATCAATTTGTTTTTAGAAATGTTTTACCTATTTAATATTTCGCAAGCATAACAACGTTATTATTATCACATATTTACAAATAGCTAGGCATGTTAAATTATAACATATAAGAATAAAACATAAAAAATAACTATAAAGAATTCATTTAAAAATTATACTTCAAAAGAATCCTTAGAGAAATTTGATGTTAATTTCGTTGCTAGAAAACCTACAAAAGGATTGGCATTTTTGTTTGTTGAATCAAAAACTAAAAATTTATAAAAGCATGGCTACTTCTTCACAAAAATAGAAGAATTTTAAAACTAAAAACTAGAAAAACTAAGAAAACTTTCTAGAGAAAGTAAGAGTTGAGAAAATTGTGTTTTTTACAATGGGAAAAGGATCCTTTTATTGTTAAGGAAATTTCCAAAAAAGGTGGGAATTGTAGTAGATGTATAGGGTGTGAGAATTGCGGCAGACGGACATTTGGTGCATGCTAACGCATACGAGACACGATGTAGGCGTGTGCTAGCACGCACGAAAATCGGCATGTCTTGTGTTGGGCTTGTGTCGGGTATGTGTTGTGTGTATGCTGATTGGGTGTGTTGGATGCGTATGTGTTTTAATATGTTGGGCATGCACACGTGGTACTCTCCATGAATGGGCAGTTATATGCAGGATTTCAACTTTTTGACATTTTTGATCGTTTTGACCCATTTTTTCATCCGTTTTACTTTTTCTCATTTTTTTCTCAACATATTTATGATGTATTGCCACCAATATATTTATTCAAGTCTTTATGTTATTTTTGAATGAAAATACTTAAAAAACAATAAAAATACCTATGATTCCAAAAAATATTTATATAAAATATGATAAAATCATAGAAATATAAATCTATTTAATAAATTAAAGTAAATTAAATCATTGTAATTTTTGTGCTTTTTAAGCACTCATCATAACCTCGAGTCAACAAACACTTCATCCCCTATAAGAGACTCAGGGAAGGGAAAAGGCATTATTGATGACATCATTGCAAAATTTGAAGGACTAATCTTATATAGGGGTATGACTCCAGAGAGGTTAGACCATTATGTGGATAAGTTTGCTTACATGGTACATGAGAAGCAGCTTAATGTCATAAGCAAGGATGTTAATTCTGTAGTTATGCTTAACAGACTCTTGTATCAAGTAAGTATCATCTCGAGCCTTTATTTTATTCAGTTCGAGTTCATATTTTACTTACATCAAATTTAAATTTTACTGATATTGAGTTTATGTATCACTCAATTTTAGGCCCAAATTATTCATGGGTTTAGTAGAGTTCGAGATGTTGAACAACTAAAGCATTAGCTCAAGGCTGAAAAAGAAATCCATGCCTCTACTCGAGCCAATAATGCTTATTGTTGGAAAAGGAAAATAAGTGGCAGGCTGAGGCCATCAATAAGGAGGAGAAGTTGTCCAAATGCCATACATGAGTTGAATGACAACTCGAGCCACTTTGAGATACTCGGGAAGAGTCAGAGAAAATTTGATGCTGAGTTTAAAACTTGTAAATGCAAGCTGAACGATGTCAAATAAACTTTTTCTTGTGAAAGAGAGAAGAGAAAATGCAACCTTGATTCCATAATTGAGTAGCTTTCTTTGAGCATTAAAATTGGCTATAACTAGGCCATGGACTCACTCAAGAAAGATTTCAAAAAGAAAGATCTCGTTCAATACTACTCTCAGATCCTCAACATCCTAGCTACTTAATTTACTCATCCACACAAACATAAACTGAGGATGATAACTAGGATGAAGACTTTGAGACAAGCGATGGTGGATCCGGGGTAGGAGATGAACAAGCAAGAAATAGAGATGGAGTTGGAGATCCTTAATTATTTAGGGCTCGAGGTCCTTTATTTTTGAAATACTAGACACTTCCTAATTTTTGTATTGGTGCAAGCTAATCTTGTAACTAACAAACACATTGTCTTTAATAATACATTATTTTGAGAATTTTATGTATTGTAGGTGTATTTGGGTATTTATATAATTCATTTATGATATTGACCTACCTCATCACTAGTAAGAAATGTTTTCTATTGTATATCGCAATGTCAATCCCTATTAAAGGTGATTAGGGATACTTGTAATTCAAATGTCTTTTACCACAAAATATGGCAAGTGAAATAATGGCCATGTCTAAAATGGATACTCTGGTTGACAAGGAATCCCATTGAGAAATATGATGCGTATTTTCGCAAGTGTACGACTCGTTCAAGTAATAAAGTGTACAAAAGTACGGATATCGAACCCATAAGGAATGGCGTTACTAAGTACCGAAATTGACTAATCCTAATTTTATTTGAAAACCGAATTGTTGAAATTGTTTAAGAAGCAAATTAACTTAAAACTAAATGCAAATAACACAATTGAATGTTGTTCACAAATGATTAAAAATGCTAAGGCATTTGATTTCACTAAATCAATTCAATCCGATTTCAAGTCATGTTATATGAGAATCAAAGCTAAAAGTGATGGTTGAAAAACCCAAATTTACCTAATACTCTCTCTCGAGTTATATTAGAATTACTTATCTATGCAAACCAACTATATTTCTATGAAGATTTAATCACAAACAAGCACATTATGATTTATGGAATTTCTAGAATAACCACATACATCATGCATTAGGTCTCACACTCGCATTCAACATACGGTATTTATCACAAGAAGCATTCATTACACATCTCCTCTCGGTCTCAATATAATGCAACAAATAATCTAAATCTTGGCCAGAAATTTAAAAGCATTAAGCATGGAAATAAATACTCAACTTGAAAACAATGAACTCATATAACAATAACAAAATAAATCATATTTTCTTGATTCAACTACATCATAGCCTTAGCAAAAACGAATTAGTTCATAATAGAAATAAGAACAAACATTATCTCAATTGAATCCATGAATAACAAATCTGAATAAAATGCAGAAAAATAAAAGCTAAGGAGAAGAGATGAAAAACTCTTAAAGATGAAGACTTGGTAGCAACAATGGTGATGATCCTTCAAGCTTCTCCAAACTTTCTCTCCAAAATTGCCTTTTCTCCTCCAAAAATGTTTTAGATCTCCTCTCTCTACTGTGCTCCTCTTTCTCCATCATATTGTATATATAGATCTAGGGTTTCGGGGGCAATTTTGGAACAAAACAACATAAAAAATATGTTTTCGGACGAAACTCGCCGGCGGTGACATTATTCTCGCTGCGGCGAGATTTCTGGAAAATAAAATTTTTGGTTCCTCTGATTCTGGCTGGCGGCTAAAGCTGTCTAGCCGGCGGCGAGATTATTTGGCCAACGGCGAGATTTTCATCTGCCAAAATCCGTGCTCTCGAGAATATTTTCGCCGTCGGCGAGAATCATCTCGCTGGCGGCGGGATTTCCAAATTTTGAAACTTTGTTTTCTTTTTATTTTCCCTCAATCCTGATCATTGAACTTTGTCCCAAACTTGTCCAAAATTATGATTTTACCTGAAATTGCACTTTAAACACGAAATACCTGTGAAATGACATTTGTGGATTAAATAATCAAATAAACACTATTTTCACACAAATATCAACATTTAAATCATAACAAAAATGCAATAATTTGACTCTTATCAACAACCCCAAACTAGCTTCTTGCTAGTCTCTAGCAAGAAAAGCGATCTATTTAATAAATTCAAAGGATACATTAAGAGAAAAATTCAAAGAAAATTTATTCTATTTACAAAATTACATTAAGTGTATGCAATGAGCCTCTAAACCCCTAGGCGGCCCTAGTAGGACGAGTTGTAGTCTCGTGAGGGCTTCTAGTGATGATACCCACAAACATCTTACTTATAACTATCCTATCTCAAAACAATAAAATCACACAACAATTAATTTGCACAAATGTCTCAAAAATTGTAAATAACAAATTAACACATAGATTGATTAAATGTCACCTAAGCTTTAAGAAATCTCAAATGCCAATTTCACTTTTGTTATTGACTCTTAAACATCCATCAAACCACAAACCAATAGCCATAATACCCAGATAATATTATGCACAACATCCACAAACAAAAAAGGTGAAATCTCAAACTCCATAGGCTCACTTTTCAAACCTCTCTCCACTAATGAAGGAAAATACACCACTTCGGATCAAAATACAAATAAGAGCACTTATTAGATTAATCACAACCAATTAAGTAAAAGAGTAACACCATTTAACGCAAATTGTTTCTTATGATCATAACCCATTTTTCCAAATATAAACAAAATTCTTCCTCAATCTTTCACCTCAGTACATCCATCACTAACACTCTTTTATTTACTAGAATGTGAAGGCTTTTTTTTAACATAATCCCAACCAATTTCTTCCAATATATGTGGAAGATTTTTTTTTCATCCTTACTCCAATTGCTCTTGAAAAGACATAACCCCCAACCAATTTCTTCCAATATATGTGAAAGAATTTTTTTATATTTTTTATTCCATCCTTATTCCAAATTCTCTTGAAAAGTTTGTGTTCAAAATTAAGTGCTCTTAACAAATAAGGTAGGAATTATATATATATATATATATTTTTTGGCTAAATAAAAGGTAGGTTATAGAAGGGAAAAAGAAAGAAACGTAAGGCTAACAATATATTTAAATAGACTCAAAGAGGACACTAGTGATATAAGGATAACAAGGTAGGCTTAAAATGGCACAATCAATCCAAAAATGGCCTACATCATATCCTAAACAATGCAATTCCAAATTATTTCACCTCAAGAGGTTTTCAAATGATTTCTAGAGTTTGTTGAGATCACAAAAATGTCCATGAAAAATTCGCACATAAGACTTCTCTAAGCATTTAGACTAATCAACCAAATCGTACCACATACCAAAAGAGTCACCAACTAGGTAAAATCAACATTTAAAATTATCTTTAAACTGAAGCAAAATTTAATGTCTTCTAATAGCTACTTGTTATCACAATCACATTATTATCATCAACGTGCAAATTAAAATAAGTAAAATGCAAATGAGAAAAAATAAAATAAAATAAAAATAAAAATAAAAATAAGACAATAAAGAAATAAAAGAAATTAAAGAAATTAAATCAAAATGCAAAAAAATAAATGGAAAATCAAAATTAAACGCAAATAAACACAGAAACAAAACTACTAAAAATTGAAACAAAGAAAAGATTTACCGTTTACCGCACCCCCAACCAAAACCTTACATTGTCCTCAATGTAAGAAAGAAAAACTACAAATGGCTTTTTTTTTTACCTACAAGACAAATAAAATAAGCAAATTTAATTAAAAATAAAATTATCATAAAATGAAGTGCAGAATTTAAAATCTAACTAATAATTCACCAAAACTTAAAATTTAAGCTAAAATTTAAAATTTAAAATTGCTAAAATAAAATGAGATAAAAGATGAGAAAAAAAATCTGATGGGTTACCTCCCATTAAGTGCTTTAAATTATAGTCATTAGCTAGACTTTCTGTCATTCTTTACTGCAGTTGTTGTAACTCTAGAGAATCTTTCTGCTTGCTGAATTCTCCGTCAAAATATTGCTTCAACCGTTGTCCATTCACCTTGAAAGTTCCCTTTGTTTCATGACTAATCTCAACTGCTCCATAAGGAAACACCTTGGTTACTAGAAAAGGTACTCACCAACGAGATTTTAGCTTTCCTGGAAAAAGTCTGAGACGAGAATTATAAAGCAGCACTTTCTGTCCCACCTCAAAGTTTCGCCTTAAAATGTGCTTATCATGCCAAACCTTCATCTTGTCCTTGTATATTCGGGCATTCTCATAAGCATCATTCCCCATTTCATCCATCTCATTTGTTGTAGATTTCACAAGGTAAGCTTCTAGTGGTAGCAATGGAGTTCTCTCCTCAAAAGTTTCCGAGATTAACCTATCAAGAGTGTTAATTCGAAAACAAGAATGTTCCTCACTTGGAAATTTCATTGCTTCAAAAACATCAAAAGTCACTTGTTCATCTTGCACCTGTAGAATAAGCTTTCCTTGCTAAACATCAATCAATGTTCTTCCAGTTGCAAGGAACGGTCTCCCCAATATCAACGGTATCTCTCTATCTTCCTCCATGTCAAGCACCATGAAATCTACAAGGAAAATAAATTTGTCGACTTTAATTAAAACATCCTCAATTACCCCTCGAGGATATTTCACTGATTGATCTGCTAATTTTAGAGAGATTGAAGTGTGCTTCACTTCTCCCAGGCCTAGTTTCCTGAAAACAGAAAGTGGCATCAAATTAATGCTTGCTCCTAAATCACATAAGACTTTATCTAAATTGCAACTTCCTATAGTACAAGGTATAGTAAAACTCCCTGGGTCTTTCAATTTCTGTGGCTGTTTTCTTTGAAGAACTGCACTGCACTCCTCATTTAGCATGACAGTTTCATAATCTCCCAGCTTCCTCTTCTTTGATAGAATTTCCTTCATGAATTTTGCATACTTGGGCATTTGTTCCAACATCTCTGCAAAAGGAATGTTAATATGCAATTTCTTAAAAATATCTAGAAATTTATCAAATTTATTATCAAGCTTTTTCTTATTCAATCTTTGAGGATATGGGATAGGAGGCTCATATTTTGCATTTGGGGAAGGTTGAACATCTTGGGATCTTGATGGCTTTTCTTTAGATTCTTCCATCTTTTTCTCTGATTTCCCCTGCCATTCAAGTTCTTTACCGCTTCTCAATGTGATAGCCTTTGCATGCTCTTTGGGATTTATTGTGTCACTAGGCAACGATCCTTGAGACCTTTCTGCAATCTGCTTTGAAAGCTACCCCAGTTGGTTTTGGATGTCCATGTTGATTGCCTCTTGATTTCTAAAATTTGTTCTTGTCTCCTCAATGAACTTTCCCAAAATTCCCCTTCCAAATTTGTTTGTTTCTTCTCTTGGGGTTGGTAGGAAGACGATGATGGTTTGAATCCCCCTTGGTTATTTCCCCATGACAAATTTGGATGATTTCGCCAACCTGGATTGTAGGTGTTGGAATATGGGTTATATTGAGGTTTTTGGAAATTTGAAACATAATTTGCTTGCTCAGCATTTGGTGAAGTAAATGTATTTCCAACTTGGCACTCGATACTAACATGATTTCCACCAAATAAATCACATTGTGCAGTTGGTTTGGATTCTAATTTGGATGACAAAGAATCCATCTTTCTTGAAAGAATAGCAACTTGAGCTGACAAAGCATTCACTGAATCAATTTCATGCACTACTGCTGGTCTTTTTGCAGTTACCTGCTCTGAATGCCACTGATTTTTGTTTTCTACCATAAACTCTAACAACTCATGAGCATCCTCCGATGTTTTTCCCATTAAAGATCCTCCAACAGCAGCATCAATCATTTCCCGATAGCTTGAAACCAACCCATTATAAAATGTAGAGACTTGCAGCCAAATTGGTATACCATGATGTGGGCACTTCCTCAACATTTCTTTGAATCTTTCCCAAGCTTCATACAATGATTCTTGGTCATATTGTGTAAAAGATGTGATTTCATTCCTCAATTTTTCCGTCTTAGCAGGAGGAAAGAACTTGGGCAAGAATTTCTGAACCAACTCATTCCATGTTGTAATTGATCCCGGTGGTAATGAGTTTAGCCACTCCTTGGCTTTATCTTGAATTGAAAAAGGAAAAACCCTTAATCTTATAGCATCTTTAGACACACCATTTATCTTGTAAAGATCACACACCTCCAGAAAATAAGCAATATGTGCATTTGGATCATCCTTTGACATTCCCCCAAACTGATTTGATTGAACCATTTGGATAAAGGATGGTTTTATCTCAAAGTTTTTGGCTTGAACAGTTGGCCTCCTTATACCCGAAGTAGTTCCAGCAACATTAGGCGCAGCATAATCCCTCAAAGCTCTACGATTTCCACCTCCCTCAACAAATGGTGGATCCATGGATGATTGTCTATTAGGAGCTGAGGTTGAACGCCTTCTCTCTCGATTTAGATGCCTATATGTTCTATCAATCTCCGGATCAAATGGAAGAAGGTTAAGACTTCTTGTACGTCTCATACAAAAATCCTACAACCAGAAAATCAACTAGCACAAAAACAACACAAAGTTACCTTTTTTATGATAAATAAAATAAAAGAGAAAAATAAACAAAATTAAAAATGAAACAATGATAAAGCAAATTAACTTCAAATTAAAACTAAGATTATGTATTATCGATATTAATAAAACCAAACCACTCCCTGACAACGGCGCAAAAAACTTGATGCGTATTTTCGAAAGTGTACGAATCGTTCAAGTAGTAAAGTGTACAAGATTACGGATATTGAATCCACAAGGAATGGTGTTACTAAGTACCAAAATTGACTAATCCTAATTTTATTTGAAAACCGAATTATTGAAATTATTTAAGAAGCAAATAACACAATTGAATGTTGTTCACAAATGATTAAAAATGCTAAGGCATTTGATTTTGCTAAATCAATTCAATCCTATTTCAAGTCATGTTATATGAGAATCAAACCTAAAAGTGATGGTTGAAAAACCCAAATTTACCTAATACTCTCTCTCGAGTTATATTAGAATTACTTATCTATGAAAACCAACTATATTTCTATGAATATTTAATCACAAACAAGCACATTACGATTTGTGGAATTTCTAGAATAACCACATACATCATGCATTAGTTCTCACACTCGCATTCAACATACGGTATTTATCACAAGAAGCATTCATTACACATCTCCTCTCGATCTCAATATAATGCAACAAGTCATCTAAATCTTGGCCAGAAATTTAAAAGCATTAAGCATGGAAATAAATACTCAACTTGAAAAAAATGAACTCATATAATAATAACAAAATAAATCAGATTTTCTTGATTCAACTACATCATAGCCTTAGCAAAAACGAATTAGTTCATAATAGAAATAAGAACAACATTATCTCAATTGAATCCATGAATAAAAAATTTGAATAAAATGCAAAAAATAAAAGCTAAGGAGAAGAGATGAAAAACTCTTGAAGATGAAGACTTGGTAGCAACAATGGTGATGATCCTTCAAGCTTCTCCAAACTTTCTCTCCAAAATTGCCTTTTCTCCTCCAAAAATGACTCAGATCTGCTCTCTCTATCATATGCCTCTTTCTCCATCATATTGTATATATAGATCTAAGGTTTTGGGTGCAATTTTGGAACAAAACAACATAAAAAATATGTTTTCGGACGAAACTCGTCGGCGGTGACATTATTCTCGCCGTGGCGAGATTTCTGGAAAATAAAATTTTTTGTTCCTCTGATTCTGGCCGGTGGCTAGATAATTTGGTCGGCGGCTAAAGGTGTCTAGCCGGTGGCGAGATTATTTGGCCAGCGGTGAGATTTGCATCTACCAAAATCCATGCTCTCGAGAAGATTTTCGCCATGCTCTTTGTAAGAATTTCGCCGTCGGCGAGATAATTCTCGCCGACGGCAGGATTTCCAAATTTTGAAACTTTGTTTTCTTTTTATTTTTGTTCAATCCTGATCATTGAACTTTGTCCCAAACTTCTCCAAAATTATCATTTTACCTGAAATTGCACTTTAAACACGAAATACCTATGAAATGACATTTGTGGATTAAATTATCAAATAAACACAATTTTCTCACAAATATCAACATTTAAATCATAACAAAAATGCAATAATTTGACTCTTATCAAAATATTTTACATGAAGTGACCTAAAGGAGCATTCCTTAAGGTGATAGGTGTTGTTGAGGAATTAGGACATTCAATTGTTAACTCAACATTAGCCTCCACCGAGGTAGGAGAAAATATTTCCAAGGAAGTTGTTAAGATTCAAGCCTAGTTGTTACTCTTAATGGAAGAGGAAAACAACCCAGACATTGGTCGTGCATCTAAACATCTTAAGGATTCTTAGTAATTTTGGGATGTTGAGCTCCTTACTAATAAACTTGTAAATATTTTTAAGCTCGATCAATGTAACTTTAATTTCAATAGAATGGAATTATGAAGCTCAATCAATGTAATAAACCAATAGTCTAACTAGGACAATTGTCATAGCTCGAGTAGGTGGAATAAATAAATTTTTGGAATGTTGTACATGGTCTATGACTGAGGTGACCAGCTCAAGACATGAAATTTTATGGGAGAGTGATATACTTGGTCTATGACCAAGGTGATCAACTCTCTAATATCATCTGTTAGAGTGTTCTACATAGTTCCCAATCAAGGTGATTAACTTGTGACATGGAATTTTAACGAAGAGTGCTCTATATAGTCTATAAGCAAGGTGAGTAACTCTATAATATAATCTATCATAATGCTCTACCTAGTTCCTAATCAAGGTGATCAACTCTAAAATCATCTATCAGAGTTCTCTATCTGATTCCTTGTCGAAGTCATGAGTACATGACCTAGAATTTTAAGGGAGAATAATCTACTTGGTTTATAATTGAGGTGGTTGACACACTAATATCATATGTCAAAGCACTCAACTTGGTTTATGACCGATGTGATCATCTATCAATTCTCTGATATCATTTGTCAGAGCCATATACCTAGTTATTGACCAAGGTGATCAAGTTATGACATGAAATTTTAAGGTAGAGCACTCAACTTAGTCTATTATCTAGGTGATGAAATCTAATATCATCTATCTGAGCACTCAAAGTAGTTCCTGACTGGGCTGATCATCTCGTGATATGGAATTTTAAGGGAAAACCTTATACTTGGTCCATAATCAAGGTGATCAACTCTCTAATATCATATGTAAGAATGCTCTACCTTGTTTTTATTTGAGGTGATCAACTTGTGACATGGAATTTTAAGGGAGAACATTATATATGGTCTATGAACAAGATAATCAACTTTAATATCATCTATCAGGGTGTTCTACCTAGTTCCTAACCGAAGTGATCAGCTCATGACATAGAGTTTTAAGGGATATTGCTCTAGCTAGTCTATGGCCGAGGTGATCGACTTTCTAATATCATCTATTAGAAAACTTTACTTAGTTTTTGATAGAAGTGATCAGCTTATGACATGGAATTTTAAGGCAAAATGTTCTACTTGGTTTTATGAATGAGGTGATGATTAACTCTCTAATATCATCTATGAGAATGCTCTACTTGGTTCCTGACCAAGGTGATCAGCTTGGGACATGAAATTTTAAGGGAAAATGCTTTACCCGGTCTATAAGTGAGGTGATCAACTCTAATATCATATGTCAGATTTTTGTACCTAGTTCCTAACCATGGTGATTAGCTCCAATATGCATTGGTGATAGAATCTTTGATCATCAAATGTTATTACATATATATAAGGTGATACATTGAAAATAAATTTTAAATCAAAGTACATTACAAGTGATAATTAAAGCTCGTGCTATCTACAAATCCTTCGACACTTTTAATAAGTAAGCCTCACCTAGTGTAATTGTAATTATTTGATATGGGCCCTCTTAATTTGCATCCAAATTTCAAGCCATCCATTCTTTTTTTTTTGGTTAAGACACTTTTGAGAACCCAATCACATATGATGAATGATTTAAAGTGTAAGACTTTATTGTAATAATATTTCACATTCCTTTTCTATTCACTCATTCTTCTCAAGGCTTCATTTCTTTTTTTCCTCTACTATAACCAGATCAATTTCTCTATTTGAGGTGTTTTGGTCTTCAGTTAGGGTTTATCTTATAATTGAAATTATCATCTCAATTGGTATTACAAATTTAGTCCCATACACATGAGATCCTATCTCATTAGTGTTACCTCTAGGACTAGTTTTGATGGCCCATAATACCCCAAGAGGCTCCTCAACCTATTCCTTTACCATTCTCTAATTTCATCTTTAATAAATTGAGTACTCATTTTGTTTGAAGAGTGTACCTGATCGTTAACTTATGGTAATATGGAGTTGAATCAAATTTTTTGATGTTGCACTTAATAGCGAATTATTTGATGTTATGACTAGTGAATTGTCTTCCATTATCAATAACGAGTTCTTTAGGCAAGCTGAAATGAAAAAATATGGACTTCTAGATGAATTGAATTTCTTCATCTTCCCTTATTCTTCCAAGGGTCTCTACTTCAATCCATTTGGAGAAATAATCTATGGCAACTAATAAGAACCTTTTGTACCCATTGCCTATGGTAGGGGTCCTACTATATCCAATCCTTATTTGTAGATTGACCATAGGCTAATTATCCCCATCATTATGGTGGGTGGCATATGAGAAAATGGGATGAACCTTTGACATTTATCACATACCTGGTTCTACCATGTGCAATATGCTAACATTGTTGGCTAGTAGTAACCCTATCTCATAATTCATTGGGGTAGCTTTCTTCTTCCACAATGGGAGATGCATTCTCTCTCATAAGCTTTAAACATGATTTTTTTCATACCACTCTATAGCTATGCATAAGAGTTTAGATCAAAGGGCTATTTTCTGTACAATCTATTATTTTACATCAAGTATTGACCTACCTTAGACTTGATTTCTTTCACCTACTTCTGGTCTTCAAGTATGTCCCCATCTTTTAGAAAGTTAAGGATATGAGTAAGCTATATATTGGTGGTCTCACTAATACTTCTTGCTATTTTTTCTACTACCATTGTTTCAGCATGACCATTCTCATTTCTCAATATTTTCTTGATCTCAAAATGAGCAAATTTTAAGCATTCATTTCTTAGCCTCTCTACATATCTCTTCATCTTGCTAGTTTTAGCCTCAAACGTGCCCAAGTATTTATTGACCACCAACTATGGATCACTATGCAAGATAATGATATTGGCTCTGAGTTTCTTTGAAGTCATAGCACCAAATATAGTTTCCTTGTATTCTGCAATGTTATTGGTCACTTGGAAGTCTATTCTGATAGCATATTTGAAACAATTTTCATCATGATCTATTATAATGACCTTTAGCCCTACTCCTTTAAAATTTTGAATTCCATCAATAAATACCCACTAGGTTAGTATTTCCTTTTAATCCATACCGCATGCTTTTCCTTTTACTTTGTTAGTTCTAACTTCTAGTGACTCACTAAACCTAGGAACAAAATCTGCCAATGCTTGAGCTTTTATCGAAGCCATAGATATATACTTGATATCATATTCTCTCAACTCTATTGCAATATGTACCAGTCTTTCTGCTACCTTTGTCTTTGTCAACATGATCTTTAGAAGTTGAGAGGTGAGCACTACCATTATAAATGATCTAAAGTAATGTCTAATTTTTCGTGCTATCACTTTTAGAGTGAAGGCCAACAAATTAATTGTTGGATATTGGCTTTGGGGATCTGTCAGGATCTGGCTAATGTAGTAAATAGGGTGTTAGATCTTGTCTCTTTCATCAAGAAGTATGGCACTGCAAGTCTAAGGAGTAATACCAAAATATAAACATAGCTTTTTTTCCTAGGCTGGGGCTGACCAAGATTGGAGGCTTGCTCAGATACTATTTGATTCTTTGAAAAGCTTTGTAATAATCTTTGTTTTGGAAAACCAACGTGTTCTTTCTCAACATTTTAAAGAACATTAAGCATTTTTAGTGCATTTTAAATTGAATCTATTGAGTTGCACTATTCTTTTGTTTAGTTGTTGAATTCTATTATGATTACTAGGAGGTTTCGTGTTGACCAAGGCTTGTATCTTGTCTGGATTGGCCTCATTTCCTCAAGTCGATACAAGATATCTTAGGAATTTCCCTGAATCAACAACAAAGACAAATCTTTTAGGGTTTAGTCTTATATTATACCTTCAGATCATGCGAAATATTTCTTCCAAGTCTTTGACATGGTTCATAAGTTATATTGACTTTATCACCATATCATCCACATATGCTTTCAGATTCCTTCCAAGCATATCAACATACATCTTATTGACAAGGTGTTAATACGTAGCTCCTACATTCTTTAAACCAAATGGAATTCGAGTGTAATAGAAATTTCCTTCCTCAATAATAGAATACATTTTCTCTTCATCTTCTGAGTGCATTCTAATTTGATGACAACCAGAATATGCATCAAGAAAGCTCATCAAATAAAAATTGGGGGTAGCATCGACCAACTAATAAATACTTAGCAAAGCAATCCTTTGGGCATGCATTATTCAAATCTGTGAAGGCTACACATATGTAGGGTGATCCACAAGCCTTTTTTACTAGCACCACATTTGACAACCAGGATAGGTAATCTACTTCTCTAATAATCTACATCTCTTTAAGTGTGGTGACTTGACCTTTAATCACCTCATTCTTTTCTCTTGGAAACTTTCTCTTCCTTTGTTTGATAGTTCTAGCTTTTGGATCAACATTCAACTTATGGGTTATAATCTCTAAGTCAATTTCGGGCATATCTCCAAGCTTCCATGCAAAGAAATTGAAGTTGTCTCTAAGGAATTGTGATAGTTTCTCCTAAACTTTTGTTGTTATGTCATCACTCAATTTCAAAGAATGGTTTTCCCCTTTATCTTTCAACTTATAAATCTCAAACTTCATTTGAATCAACCAATTCCACTAGGTATCTGCCTTTGGTCTTTTTTGATGAGACCTATACTATAATTGCTACTTTGGAACCACTTCCTTCATTGTAGCATTATAACAACTCTTTCTTTTCTTGGTCCCCAATTATCTAGTTTATGCTCTCTTTGTTTGGGTATTTGATGATTTGGTGGAAAGTAGAAGGAATTGCTTTCATCTTATGTATCTATGATCTACCCATAATGGAATTATAATGAGTTGGGACATCAATCACCGCAAAGTTGGTCATGACTATAGATCACGTTGTCATGACAGGTAATATCATGATCCTAACTACAAAGGTAATGCTATTGTCGAATCCCACTAAAGAAAGCTCCCTCATTATAATTTTGTACTCTTTCACACCTAACACTTTCATCATTGATAGAAAAAAAGGTCAAAAGAGGTCCCAGTATTAATCAAGATTTTGTAGATATCATAGGATCCTACCCATAGGGTGATTACCAAAGGGTTTTCATAGGGAAATGAGGTCTCATCATTACTATTGTAGTGGACATCCCTCTATTCAAATTATAAACTTGAGGTAACCTATGCAAGTCTCTAGCCTATCTTTTACGTACATGCATTATTGGAGGCCCCATTGAACCCAAGTCCTCATATATAGTATGGATGATCCTCACATTAGCTTCATTGTGTGGCTATATCCTTTTAATTGGTTGAGTAGGTAGCTTCAAAGTTTCACATTAGGGCTATCAATCAGCTTCTCTACTATCGTTTCTTGTGAGGTCACTCAAATACCCTTTGGACAAAAAATTTTCTACTTCTGTCTTTAGATGTTTGAAATCCTACGTTTTGTGGCCTATATCTTTGTGAAAGGCACACCATTTAGATGTTTCTCTAAAAGATGTCCTCATTTTTGGTGGCCATCTAATGTTTTACTCTCTCTCCATCCTCAACATAACTTGAGCTAGACTTACTCTCAAAGGTAGACCTCTGAAAGGAGATAATGACCTACCCTAAGGTCCCTTATTTTTTTGGCTATTGATCACCCTCTTTGTAATATAGAGCAAAGCATTTATTTATGTTAATAATTTTGTCCTTATTTGATATGTCCAAGTTTATTCTTTTTTTTTCCTTTTCTTGTGTAGTTTCTATAGTGGCCTTGCTATTTTCATCTAATTCCAACTCCCTTTCCAAATTAACAAACTTTCTGGCCTTTCCATAACCCACATCCATCGTATATGGAAATATTTTGGTTAACTTAGAAAATAAATCAAAACTTCTTAATAAACCCTATTAGAAAGAATCTATCGGAATAGAGTTAGGATAGTTCATTATTTCAAGATTTTCCTCTCTAAACCTTCTCATGTATTCCTCAATAAACTCTCCATTTCCATGGATGTTCGAGAAGAGGTGATGATATTCTTTCCTCGTGGGCTTTTTACTAGCATAGTTGGTGATGAAAAACTTGGAAATTAAGAGAATAAGGTTATGGTAGCAAAGAGTTTGCACATCATGGCCTCTATCTTGTCTCGAGTGAGGCTCACAAGGGCCATAGCTATCTTGAAATGCTGAACGTGAGTTACCGGATCCTTCATCCATTAGTAATCTAGACTCCAAAGAGCAATGAATCTGGTTGGTGGCTCATTGTCCCCTATTTCATAAGAGAAAGGAGATACACATAAATTTTAACAATCCCAATCTAAATCATAGTGTGACTTATCGTTGTCTTTCCTTTTGTTAGTATCTTTAAGGGCCTTGTCTTATTTTCTATTTGTTTCTTCTAATGCTTGGAAGAGTGACTCCTAGATCCTTCTTTCTTCCAATAATTATTCATTTTTTAGCCCAATAGCATTAGGAGGAGGAATACCATCTACTAAATTGTTATCCTAATAGGCTCATTTTTTATGGGAGTTGGCCCAAACTCACTAATAACAAGGTTATTAGTTTGACTTGATAGAAAGTACGGATATGATCGCAAGTGTATTACTCTGTTTTCTCGTATGCTCTCCTCGAACTCTCTTCTTAGCTCAAGAAATTGAAAAGTTTCTCTTGATAGGGATCGATCTCAACTCGTACCTCAACTCATGGTTCAACTCAAGCCTCTTTATGGATTTGGAAGGTATGGTTGATGAGTGCTCAAAAAGCACTAAAATAACCATGATTTTATGCACATTAATTGATTAAAAATATATATATTTATATGTTTTATCATATATTTATATAAATTTGTCTTTTTCGGAATCACGGGTATTTTTATTATTTTTTAGGTATTTTGGCTTAAAAATGCAACTTAAAGACTCAAAGAGGAATACTTGAAGCAATACATCACAAATATATTAATAAATAAATGGGGAAAGGTCAACAAATATGCAAAAATTGGACAAAATGGGTCAAAAAGGTCAAAAAGGAGAAAAACTCGCCGCCGCGCCGCCAGCACCCACCGCGCGTGCGGCTACTGTTCATCCGCGCAAAACTGCACGCGCGGCTACTGTTCATCAAATGACGTCAGCAATCACCAATCCGCATTTTTATATTTTATTCTCTACTTTTTCTCTCCATCCTCACCTATAAATACCCCCCTTCCCTTTACTTCAAAACACACCTTTAAAACACACTTCTCTCTTCTTTCTTTCTCTCTTTTCTTAGATTTTTAGTTTTCTTTATTTTTTCTTATGTTTTCTTAGTTTTTAGCTTTTCTTAGTTAATTTCTCTTAGTTTTAGAGTTCTTCCCTTTTTGGGAAGAACTAGTTATGTTTTTGTAATAATTTAGCTATTGATTCAATAAATAGGAGTGCAAATTCCGCTTGGAGGTTTTCCAACAACGGGAATAGCGTCAAAGTTCTGTAAGGATTTTATTTTCTTTACAGTTATTTTTTATACTTTATTCTTACATGTTATATTTAATTTGTCTATGATTAAATTTAACTGTGCTGGCTGTTTAGTAAACATGATGTAATAATAACGTTGTTATGCTTGCAAAATATTAAATAGGTAAAAATCTCTAAAATGAATTGATTTTTTTTATTCAAGATTTTATATTAAGAATGTTAGAGAGAAATATATTATTTTTCATTACAAACTTAAACCTGAAAATTAGATTTTAAGGTTTAGTTATCCGGTCTGGTTTAGAGGAGTGCTCTTTTATTTGATGGTACAATCGCCCGGTAGTTAGAGTGAAGCTCTATTTCAAAAGTTTTTATAAGAATTATTATCTGAAAATGTATTGACGACATGTTTTCAGTAGTGGTTTTAAAACTTGAAAGTTAGTACTTGGATAACTAAATTCTTAGGTTTAATTTGGACATCTTGAATAAAGTTTAAACTGTCTAACCCCACCAAAGGTGGCATTTAAATGGTTCATTTTCAATCTCTTAGAAAAATGAATTAATTTAATTAGGCAAATTAGTTATCAACCCCACCCATAGGTGTTAATTGATTTGTTTAGTTAACAAAGAATATCTAACCCCACCAAAGGTGGTATTCATACAAAAAAGGGAGAATCAATAAATATCAATTCATATCTTTAATAACCTAAATAATATGAGCAAGCATAATTAACTTAGTTATTATATCCATAAATACTCCGCCATTATAAATGATAAAATTTGCATGAATGTTTATTGAATCTATGTTTAATTTTATGTAATTAGATTAAAAACACAAAACCCCAAAATATCGTGACAGGATGTTTAGGATTTAATTTTGTTTCTAAAAGTTTGAATAATAAATTAAAAACCACATACATTCCTTCCTTAGATCGACCTTGGGAGTATACTTATCATTTTCTACGAAATGATTCGTGTACTTGCGAGAGTTTATAAATATTAAAACCAAAGTATTGGCAAGAATCAGCGATGCCGGTTTTTGCTCATCAATGGTCATGTGATAAAGATTCTATTTCATTCACTAGTCTCAGTCTGTTCTCACCTCACATTCCCTACCATTATGAATATGGTTCTTAGAAAACATGATGTAAGGATCTTGTTTACGAGATCTCTCTCTCAAAACATGGGTTGAATCCTTGAAAATAAAGGGTCAGAAGCCAAGGTTCAGCCTTCAAATTCTGAGCCTTATAATGGGCGCCAAAATATTTGGATGATCCGATTTTTAGAGATAGAAATTGGTGAGAAGACAGATTTTCAAAAGTGGCTTCACCCTCTTTGCCCACCCTAAAAAGATCTTCAGAGAGGCGTTACCCAGAAGAGGTAGGGCCAAGAGGGAATGATTTCTGGGATTTATAAAGAAACTTTTAAAGGACTAGACTAAGTACAATGGCTGTTCATGACTAAGTTTCCTCATAAGATCATCGATAAAACTGAGCTACAAAGATTTCTTGGTAGCTTAAATTACATTTTAAGTATATGTCCCGACATTAATAGAATGGCCAAACCATTACATAATAGGCTCAATGATCTGGGGAGTTAACAATAGAGTTAAATATAAATATTAAGAACACATGCTTAACAAATAACATATTATATTGATAGATTAGGTGGCTTAGCCGACCATATTAATTTACAAACTAACAAGAATTTAAATAAATAAAACTTGAATAAAGAAATAAGAAAATGAAAACTTAAACCTACTTATAAATAAATAAATGCAAATAAAGAAAACACAATATAAAAGAGGTTGAGAGTTTGTGAGAATATGATAGCGTAATGGAAGCGATTGAATTCAACATTATGAGTAATTTCCAAAATACTTTGGTAGTATTGTGGGGTTTTTGAGTTGGCTAAAGGTCTGTCAAAGAATCCTTTTCCAAATAAGTTTTGGATTGCTAAATATGGGTTTTGATAAAAAAATCCCTTTTCAATAATTGTAACTATTTGAGTTAGCTATTTTTGAAAATACCTAGAAGTTGGTTTTGATTTGGGAATAACTTATGTTTCTCCTTTTGGAGGAAAATAAGTAGAAGTTGTTATCCTTCTTTCTGGAATGGAAATTGTTCCAGTTAATTATTTTTAAAACGTTTTTGATTTGGAAGACGTTGCTTCCTTTTCTTTACCCTTAAAGGCTAAAGATAATATATTGGATGGTGTACCCAATCCTAGGATGCTGCAATAAGCTATTAAGATTTCTTTTGAATCATGTAATTCCTTCATATTTTGTACCCATTCTTGAATACGTTGATATAGATCTTCATCCAAAGAGGATAGTTCTAGTGATGGTTCTTCCAGGAATTGCTGGGAGGATGATTCTGGTTTGGCTTGGGCCACTGCAGACCAGGTGATAATTGGTTTGGCTGATGATAGGCTAGTGATAGAAGTGTTTGGAGAAGGTTCCCTTTTCTACTTTTCTTTTTTCTTTTTTCTTTTTACTCACCTTAGAACCTATTTTGGAGAAATTCTTTGGTTATAAAATCTCATAATGAATTGTTCTACACTTAATAAAGCTTTCCATCTAGCAAAATTTTGTTTTGGTGCAATATTTTTAACATATTTTAATAAGATTTCTTTTGCATATTTGTAATCAATTCTTAACAAAAAAAAATTGATTTAATAAATATGATTGAAATTTAGAAATGCAAAGTACTATTGCTAATACTTCTTTTTTGACAGTGGAATAATTCTTTTGACAATCATTCCAATGACCAGAGACAAATTGAAGTATAAGTACTTTATCTTGCTAGACTTGTTTTAATATCCCACCTTATCCAAGTTTTCTGGCATCAGTTTCTACTAACATGGGAAGTGTTGGATCCACAAGATGTAAATAGGGAATGTTTTGAACTTGTGCTTTTATTTTTTGCACAATATTTGTGTGTTCGTCTATCGATGGCTCAAGAGTTTTCTTAAGCCTGTTATGTAATGGTTTTTCCATTCTATTGATGTTGGGATAGAAACTTAAAATGTAATTTAAGCTACTAAGAAATCTTTGTAGCTAAGTTTTAATGATGATCTTGTCAGGAAACGTAGTCGTGAACTCAAGAGATTGTTCGATTGGAATAACTATTCCATTGGATACATTGTGTCCAAGAAACCTTATATTGATTTGGAAAAGAGTCGTTTTTTTAGCTGATAGAGCCAGACCACTCCTTTTGATAATAAGAAAGAATGTTTTAAGATGCTTGATATGTTGTCTAACATCTTTAGAGAATATGAGTACATTATCGATGTACACAATACAAAATTCTGAATAAGGATTGAATATATCATTCATAATACTTTGAAATTCAGAAGGTGCATTTTTAAGCCCAAAGGGCATGACATTCCACTCATATTATCCAAATAGGACAGTGAATTTAGTTTTATACCTATGTCTAGGTTCAATCTGAATTTGCTAGAAACGTGATTTCATACCAAACTTAGAAAGGATGGATGGTGAATGTAATTTTTGAAGCAATTTTTTTTGTTTGGAATAGGGTACCTAATCCATTTTAGAGCTTGGTTCAGTGGTTCATAATTAATGACTAACCGAGGAGTTCCTATCTCAATCTCGGTAGATTTGTTGACATAGAAGGCCACACAACTCCACGATGATCTAGATTTTGAAATTATTTTTTTAGATAAGAGATTGTTGATCTCTTTTCTATAGAATTGTTCAAGGTCACCATTCATTTGAATAGGCCTTCCTTTTGTTATGATATCCTTCTCATCAAACGATGATTCATATTGTAGATCCACCATGTGTTCTTTTCTATCCCAAAAAGCATTCGGTAATTCAAAACAAACCTCTTTTTCAAAAGAGTTTTGTAGTTTAGAGATACTATCTTTTACCTTTGGTAATTGGAGTTCTTTTTCAATAGTGTAAGATTGAACTTTTATTTTGAGATAGAAATTGTATTTTTCTCTATGTTTCATAAAAATAGAAAACTCTTTCTGATGGATGGAATTGGCTCTAATAAGATTGAGATTCCTAGTTTTTGGCTCTTCGATAAAGGGAAAACTGAAGGTTTCCTCTCCAATTTGGAAAGAAATCTTATCATTCTTGACAAGGTAAGGGGTGATGATATCCATGAAAGGTGTTCCTAGTATGACTGGATAGCCTATATAAAAACTATTACAAATGGAGTTTTTTTGAGATATGATTTTTTGAGATTGGATACTTTAGTTTTTCCCATAATACTCATTTTTGATTTATTGGCTGAAGTGAGTTGTTCCTCTATCGGTTGATAAAACCTTCTCGGAAAAATTGATGGTTTGATACAATTGAGACCCTGTATCAAACAAGGCTATGGTCTCAAGTTTTGATTCATTAGAGAATACAAGGGTTATGCTCACCTTATATTTCTTAGTGGTGATTTGTCTTAAATTTTTAAGAACGTTTTATGGAATTGTTTCCCTATTTTTAAGTTCTTGATAATTTGTTGTAAGTTCATCGTCAAAATCACTTGCATAATTAGGTGTTTTATTTCCATTTTTATCTAGTAATTTTAATTTGATATCATATTCCTTATGTTTTTCTTTAAACGGGTGGAGTTTAAACTTAATAGTTTTGATGTCAGTTTTTAAGTCATGAATTTGACTTTCTGGTTTGATAATTTTGTTCTTGCTTTCCAAAACAGCAGTGAGGTTGTAATAGCCTGTGCTAAAACTTGGAAGTTCAATTTTTTTTGTAATGGTTGGGATTTGGCTAAAGATTTTGTCAAGTGGTCCATATATAGTTTGGTAATTGAAGGGTCATTTAACTTAAGGATTTTATTTTGAAGTTGTTCACCTTCTTCCTTAGTTAATACATTAATATTTTTATCAGAGGAATTAGAATTACTGGATGCAAATTCATCATCCTTTGGATTTGAAGCTTCATCTGACCATTATTCTGATTCAGATGATGATGTATCTGCCATTAAAAAAGATATTTTGTTCATGGTGTCTTCTTCAAGGTTTAATTCATGAAGTGTTTTAGACATTTTTCAATAATTAGCAGTGTGGTATTTTTTCCACATTTATAACATTTAAACTCTTTAAAAAAATTAACGGGTTTTTCATGGGGTTTTGATTCCTTATTAAAATTTCTTTTATAAGGTTTTTTATAAAAAAAATATTCTTTTCTCAAAGAATGGTTTTCTGGATTTTAAAAATGTCTTATAAGTCTTATGTGGTTTCTTATAAGGTCTTGAAATATTTTTACTGGACGTACCCTCGTAGGTTTTGTCGATAGAGAAGTTGTCATCAAACTATTTGTAGAATGATCCAATTTCTCTCTTGGAGAGTTTCAGTTCCAATTTCATCTGTTTTTGGATTTTCAAATCTTGACATATTTGAAGACCTTGTTTTTAAGAAAAACTGATCAAATCACCATAGGTTAATTGATCATATGGGATGATATGATTCCTATATGTTTCTCATATTTTGTTTTTGGTTTTCTCGCCCAAGAGGGGAGGAAGTCTTGCTAGGAACTTCTCCTTTCAGAATGGTTGAATAGAGTCATCTCTTAACATAACTCTAGACATGAATGTAGTTTTATAATTTTGAAAATCACTCATCTTCCTACATTTTATGTTGGAAAAAAGATATGCGTTTTTAACTTTTAGATGAGATAGATCTCCCATAAAATGATGTGATATGGTAAAGAGTAATGTGGATATTGCATCCTATATAGAAGCTCCTTGTTGATCAAGTATGGGTATACCACACTCATAAGTCAATATCGCATTGTAGATATCTAACTGTTGTTGTTTTAAGAGATGATGATCCCACCATCCTTTTAGTTAGCCTGAGAAGCCAACTATTATTAATTCGACTACTGTTTTATCAATTGTGCCTATTTGAGTTTTATAAGAATTTGACACCATGGCCATTTGCTATAAGGTATTTAATATCTCTTGATCTGTCATTCCATCTACATTGCAAAAATAAATAAAAGACGCATTATATTTAGTTTGGATAACCTAATTAGGCTAGATACCTATGGTATGTGCGTACCTAACTGTGTTAGGTTCTTGCCAAGCTAGTTTTTGGATTTTAGGAGTTGGTTCAGAAGGGGTTTCTTGGGAACTATCCTCGGATGAAATACTAGACCCTAGTTTGCTAAGAACACCAAGATCATGTACTAGTTTTTAGGTTGACTTTGAAGTCACTGGTGACTTAGGTACAACTAATCCTGGTTTTGTGTTTGAGGCTTAGTCTTCTAATTGGAACCTAAGGGTATTGTTCCAATTTTGATTTTTTTTCAAACTTTGATGATATTTCTTCTTAGGCTGGTTTGGATACCTAAAAGGTTTTAAAGATTGGGTTTTTTACTTTACTATCTATGGCTTGGTAGGAGGTAGAGGAAAGATTAGTCTTTTGATTTTTCTCTATCCTAGTAAGTTGTTTACCTAAGGTACTTAGGCTGATATTGGTAAAGTTGTTTTGGGTAACTATGTTTTTGAGGTTAACTGCTTGGTTCTCTCAAGGGATATTAAGAGGAAAGGCTTCTACCTGTTTATCCTTGTAAGGAAAGGTGATAGGTTTTAGTGAAGAATGTTCGGCTTCAACTGAACCATCTGGAGTTTCTCGTATGGGTAACTTCTTTTTTATGTTGACCATGTTAATTGAATTAACTGGTTCAACAAATTGTTTTTATACCAATCATAGTCATCATCTAGTAACTTATCGAAATCATTTTCTATGATTTATGTAGTACTGATTTCCATGAATGGATGAGTTTTGTTTATGATAGTTGTTGAGCTATCAATTTTATCTAATAGTCTGTCGATGTCTTCTTCTATGACTTCGTCAATACTAATATCTAAAAACCTTTTGATTTGTGGAACTATAGCTATAGGTTTAGGAACTGTGGCTATAGATTTTACAATAATGTTGACTGGTTTAGGGACAATTGGAACTATAGGAATAACTATAGGTTCGGATTTTGAGTCTTCTAAGATAACTAGTTTAGAGTTAACTATTGATGATGGTTCAACTAGGCTAATCTAGGTATGGCTAACAATGTGATCTGGTAATTTTCTACTAGGCTAATTGGTTTAGGGTTATTCTTAGTAGAGATTCTTGATCCTATTGTATAGGGAGAGGTTAAGCCTTTGGTTTCTCTATAGATTTCTAACCAATCCAAAAATAATGTGTTTGATTATGTTCTTTAACATATCTTTCATGTATCCTAAAGCAACTTGCCCTTGTATTTTCTGGTTGTGTTTTAAAGAACCATTTTTAATACTTTTATTATGTGAAAGATCTAAATCTAGACGTAGGTTTTCTATGTCTAATTCTTGGGGTTCCACTGTTAATACATTCCACTCATTTGTCCTAACTGGTAAGGTAGGGGCAATAGATAGAGTTGGTGATACTGGGTATATAGGAGGTAACTGAGGTGAATCGCTCATCTTAGAGTTTTTGTCAATAGTGTAGACTGGTCTAGGTACTGGTGTACTATAGTCTACTCATTTGAGTTTTGTATTCCTATGGATATCTAAGGTTGATAATTTAGGTTTGGTTTTGAGTGGTGAATCCACAGATGAGAAGTCAGAGGTACTAGAAGATCTATTGAAACCTAATTCAATATTTCAATTTTTATATTTTATGATATTTGTAAGTTTTGTATTTTGTACAGATTCTTCGGGTTGATAATTTTCAGACTCTGGCTAGGAAATTTCTTTTAATATCCATCTATCTGGGAATATAACCTGATTCCAACTAATTGGTTTTGGAATAGTAATATTTGATCTGGAAATATCTGTTTGTAGGAGAATTGTTTCTCCGTTTCAGAGTGATGAATATGTCTGGTATCCCACGCAGACATCATTACTTTGTAATGAACCCTATAGATTAAAGCTACTGGAATAACTCTTGGTAGTACTCTAGAATTATAGGTTTGGATTTGTAAGGTTAATGATTTTAATATATGATGATCTTTTAAGGAAACCATAAAATTTGGGAAATAATTAAAAAATACTGGTCATAAGCCTAAGCTTGTTTCTACAGTACCTAAAAGTGAATCCTTCAAATCTACAAGTCTAGCATCCCTAAGAACTACTAATATTGATGAGTTTAAACCATATTTGGTTAAAGGTTTTAATCCAATTTGGACTAATCCTAAATGAACATATTTGAATTTTTTTCAAAATATTTATGTAATGATTCTTTTCAAAGTAATTCAATCGTTTCAAAAGGTTATGAAAGGTGAAGATCCCTTTCTTCTGATTTAATGATGTAATCTATTTTAAAAAGATTCATCATCCTTGATTTATAAATTTGATCTTTATTGGCCTTCAGAATCTTCCAACGATCAATTTATTTTTGAAAAATTTCAATAGTAAAGTCATTACTATTGATGATGTTTTTGTTCTTCAAAGAAGACGATGATGATTTTGTTAATAAAAGTGATGATGTAGAAAATTCGTTTTTAGACATGATTTTAAATATTAAAATAAAAGTGTGGAAAAAATATGACAATACTAGTAATCAATATAATATATTTAGCATGGTAAATATGATTCTTAACATTTAAATTACTGTCTACTATCAATTATCAAGATACTTGTATTTAATTCATGAAAACGAAGTAATAGAAGTATGCTAAGTAATCATACATGAAACATTTAACATTTATTTTCTTATTCTAACTTTTCTTGTAATATTTATGAATCCATTCAACTTATATTCAAATAGGTCGTTTACTAAACACTCGCAAGTATAAGGAATTATTGCCTTACAAATGCCAACACATGGCAAACAGAGGGACTTACAACCCTTCGTCCGGATTGAATGCATAAATGTAGAAACCTTACATATTATCATATAAGTAAATCGTAAAATCATAAATATTATTATCCAAGGTTCGAATAGTACTTATGAATATTAACTACATCATGTATTAAACAACTTAGAACACCCCTATAGCTCTAGTACCATAAGTGCACCAAGGATCTGGGGAGTTAATAGCAGAGGTAAATATAAATATTAAGAAAACATGCTTAACAAACAAACATATAGGTGTACATATCAAAGCGTGTAAAAGGATACATAAGTAAAAGCATTAGTTGACTTAGGATCAACCAATTTGATGGCTCGGCCTGGTGGTTGGTCTTCCAATACTTAAAGTTACTTTGTATAAGCGAGGGCACTCTATATTTATCGTTGTAGGTGTGGGCACAAATTATGTCTTTCAGAATAATAAATTTGATAATTCGAAATATTCATGAGTTAGGCTCCAAGTCGAGCCATATGTTCAAACAAACAACAATTATAATATCACATAAAACATATATTGTATATCTTAAAGTTTATACAATCAAATTTATTTTAAATTAATAAATATTTATATGATACAATTTAAAGAAACAATAAAAAATCAATCAATTCAACACACTAGCTAAATTTTTTGGATCAATTTAAATGAATTTTAACCCTTTAATTAATTCAAATCACCTTTTTATTTTTAAAAATTAATTAAATTGAATTTGTTTGAATTTTAATTATTTTTCTTAGTTGGTTTCAATTTTAATTTAAAAAACAATCTAACCGATATTTGTAATTTTTTTCATGAAAACTTTACATACACTTATAATAAGATTATTTGATTTATTATAAAAGTGGTTGCACAACCTATTCATAATAGTTTACTCTATATCTAAATTCATGTGCCCTATAATCCTAAATCAAGAACAAAAGGTACAAAATAGATTTTGTTTTCTTAAATAATTTTACTTTTGATAAATTAATTAATTTTTTCCGAATAATAACTCAACTAAAAACTCATAATTTTATATCAAATTACATAATAAAAAAACCAAAAGACTTCTTTAATAAATTCATTAAAATGATAATAATGTCATACTTATCACATCTTCAGTGATCTATCATGGGCGATCCACTAGAGCTCTGCCAACCACCGTTGGAGACCCTATCGAAACTTCGACAACCCATTGTAGCTCCAGTATATGTAACATATTACATACAAATATACATATAAAGGTAACATGTTACATAAACAGATACATGTTGCTCGTCGGAACTACAATTGGTGTAACAGATTATATACAAAGATACAAGTGGATGTAACATGTTACATCTGGCAAGTCACATGAACTTTAATGGATATAACATGTTACATGCTTATATATTTATTTCTAGATTCATTGCACACTATTTCACAACCAATTTATATAAAGAAACTCAACAAGAATTAACATGTAACTTTTACAGGAAATTCATCAATCTCATCAATAAGATTACAAGATTTACTTTACCATAATTAGTGTATTAGATATGTATATATTATTACCTAAAATAAATAAATAGAATATTGTATATTTAGGTAATAGAATATTGTATATTCTTACCTAAAATATATAAACAAAATATTATATATTTATGTAATAGAATATTGTATATATTCTTATCTAAAATAGATTGTACATTAATTCTTATTTAATGAAAATGATCCTGAAGAAGAGGTCATTTATCCATTTACTAAAAACTTTCATGGTATCAAAGCCTACCTTTTGAATCCATAGTTGAATCTTCAGTTTTCTTTCAGTTTTGCTTCAGGATAAAAACAAAATCAATTCATTTTAAAGATTTTTACCTATTTAATATTTCGCAAGCATAACAACGTCGTTATTACATCATTTTTACTAAACAGCTAGCATAGTTAAATTTAACCACAGACAAGTTGAATATAACATGTAAGAATAAAGCATAAAAATAACTGTAAAGAAAATAAAATCCTTACAGAACTTCGACGCTATTTCCGTTGCTAGAAAACCTCCGAGCGGAATTTGCACTTCCATATATTGAATCAAAAATCTAAATTATTACAAAAACATTACAAGTTCCTCTCAAAAAGAGAAGAACTCTAAACCTAAGAGAATTGAACTAAAAACTAAGAGAAAAACTAAGAAAAGCTTAGAAACTAAGAAAGAAACTAAGAGAAACTAAAAACTAAGAAATGAGAGAAAGAAAGAAGAGAGAAGTGAGTTTTGAAGGTGTCATTTGAAGTGAAGGGAAGGGGGGTATTTATAGGTGAGGATGGAGAGAAAAAATGAGTAAAAAAATGTTAAAAAAATATTAAAAAATGTAAAAACGCGTATTGGAATTGCTGATGTCATCAATGACGTAGCATGACGTCACAGGGGCGGCTGCACGTGAAAAATGGGGCGAAAACGCGTTGGGCGCGCGGAGGGGGGCTGCTGGGCGCGCTGTGCGCAGCTCGGCGCACGTGAACAGTGCCCGCGCGCTGAGCTGCGCGTAGCTGGGCATGCCAGCGCGCGCGGGCGCGCACGGAATGGGGCGCTGGGGCGCTGGGCTGCGCGCACGGCTGGGCTGCTGCGCGCGATTTCCGTATTTTTGACATTTTTGACCTTTTCGACCCATTTCGTCCGATTTTTCCATGTTTGTTGACCTTTTCTCACTTATTTATTGATATATTTGTGATGTATTGCTTCAAATATTTCTCTTTGAGTCTTTACATTGCGTTTTTAAGCCAAAATACCTGAAAAACAATAAAAATACCCGTGATTCCGAAAAAGACAAATTTATATAAATATATGATAAAACATATAAATATATGTATTTTTAATCAATTAAGGTACATAAAATCATGGTTATTTTAGTGCTTTTTGAGCACTCATCAATCAACCCACCAAATTTGATGCTAGATCACATCGATGCATATTCATTGGGTAACCATTTAGGATAAAAGGTTATCGAGTCTATAATCTGGAAACAAGAAAAACTTGTGTCTCGTGATGTTATCTTTCATGAACATATGTTTCCTTATTCCACCTCCGTTGTTAACACTCTAACTCTATTCTCTCTATTAGAATATATTATTTATGATGACATGTCTGACATTTTCCAATTAACCACTCCAAATACATCACTTAATCATAGACTGTCTGTCCTTCCAACAATCGACTCTCACACACCCCTAATCTTCAAGATACATCTCCTAAAACACCATCATCAACTTCTGCACCACACGTGACTCCTTCAACACCAGTTACAAATAGACTCTGCCAATCCACTGATGTTCCTAGCTACCTTCAAAAGTGTCATGTAGAAGCTTCCATTCCTTCTCGGTCCTTCCCTTCGTCTAACTTAGCATCGTTCGATAAGAAAGGTACTTCTCATTCCCTATCTCATGTACTTACCTATGATTGATTATCACTTGCACATCATGCATTTTCTACTTCTATTTCCATTCTATTGGAACCAACCACCTTTGCTGAAACTTTCAACTATCCAAAATTGCAGCTTTCCATGAAACAATAATTGGATGCTCTTGAAACTAATGGCACTAGGATGCTCCAATAGTTTCCTCCAAACAAGAAACTGGTTGTAAATGGGTCTACAAAATTAAGTATAATCCTGATGGCTCTATAGAACGATACCAGATTCGATTAGTGGCCAAAGGATACAATCAGATTGAAGGTTTTGACTACCAAGAAACTTTTGCACTAGTAGGCAAACTTGTCACCATTCGTCTCCTTCTTTTCGTTGCTGTTGTTCAAAATTGGCATCTTCACCAACTCGATGTCACCAATTCCTTTCTCTAGGATGATTTCCACAAAGATTTCTATATGTCTCTTCCACCCGGATTCAGATGAAATAGGGAAACACGAGTATGTAAACTACAAAAATCTTTGTATGGATTCAAACAAGCCTCACAAAAATGGTTAATCAAGCTATCAACAACACTTAAGCTAGCCGATTTTAACTAATTCAAGTATGATCACTTACCATTCATCCGAACCCGTGGTAATTCCTTCTTTGTTCAAGCTAATAATCTACAAGACATTGAAGAAACTAAAAATCATCTTATGCGACAATTCAAGCTAAAGGATCTTATTGAATTAAAGTATTTTTTTGGCATAGAAGTTTCATGATCCAAGAAGGGAATTGTTCTGTCATAACGCAAGTATGCACTTGAAATATTGGAGGACATGGATTACCTTGGTGCCAAACCTGCCAATTCACCTATGAAATAGAATTTATCCATCAGCAAGGTTGAAGGAGAACTCATCAGTGACCTCATATCCTATCGAAGACTTGTTCCGAGATTAATATACTTGACTATCACACGACCCGACTTACTGTATGTTGTACATATTCTCAGTCAATACATCGAAAAACCAAGACAACCATATTTGGAAGTAGCTCAACGAGTGCTATGATATGTCAAGAACACACCAAGGTAAGGTCTCTTTTTTTCAACAGCTAGTTCACTACAACTAAATTCTTTTTGTGACGTAGATTGGGCTAGATGCATAGACACATAGCGATCAACCATGGAATATTGTATATTACTTGGAAACTCAATAATTTCTTGGATGCATCCTCGACTCTTCTTAACAGTCTCACTATGGCACAACCTATAAGCCCACCTCTGTCCAATGTTGTGATGGGGGCTATTAAGAAACCTTATCCCACATCAGCCAAGTGTTCGACAACAGTACTGCTTATAAACCTGGGTAACCCTTAACTTAATAAGATCTTATTGGGTTGAGTTAGGCCTAATTTTCTAACCGACTTTTCTATAAAAACATCTTAGTGCATGTTTGAGTAGGTTCTAGTTTGTAATAAGCAAAGTTCACCAAGTGAACCCTTCTTGGATGAGTCATGAATTAAAGGGTTGTTAATAAAACTATGAGAGAACAAGATAGACTCATTGATATCAGATTAAACCTAAGTTGGTTCCATATATGAATAAAGTCATCGAATTTGAGAGTTGAAAGATGAATTGAAACTATTCCAATAAGAGGGACTAGCAAGATGTACATAGCATTTGAGATTAAGTAGTGATAACCAGGTTTCACATATTTAAGCCTAAGTAAGAAAAGAAGGTTTGGAAGGTTATTTCCATTCCTTGTTTCTTGATCTTCAATAGGAGGTTCCACCGTAACTTTTCATGGTCTCGTGTCTTGTTTTCTCTCATATTCTGTCATTGTTGCTCAAATTTAGAAACTTGTTTGTTAAGAATAGAAACTCTACGTACATACAAGTATATATTAATAATAATACCCAAAAAATGAAATAGGGAATTAAAAGAGGTAATGGAGGTGTTTGGCTAAGGAAAGTTTGGAGATTTAAATATGAAAAGCCAAACTCATGAATTAAGTAAAGAAAATTAAAACATTAAAGTACTCATCGAACAATAAGGGGAAGGGGGTTTTGTTTATGAAAGACATATTCTGTGTGATAGTTTAAAAAAAGACTTCAGTGTATTTTAGTTTAAAAATGAGCAAATTAAAACTTATTCAACCATTTGTCGGTCAATTTTTTTTTTCAACTCACGTTTCACTTTCTTCTCTCTATCCTTCCTTTTTTTTTCAACTCACCATTCCACTCTCTTCTTCTCTCTCCTTCCTTAATTCCCAGCTCCATTTCTTTGTTCTCTCTTCTTGTTTTCTAAAAGAAAACCAAAAATAAAATATCAGCATATATCAATTTTTAATAAATAATCATTTATTTTTATTATAACTAAAAAATAATTTATATTTATATAATAAAAATATATTTTTTTATAATTATAAAATTTTAAATTATTAAAAACTTTACTAAATAGTAACAATAATTTTTATGAAAAATTATTGACATTTTTAAAAAATAAATTATTTAAGATTAAAAAAATTAAAAATAAATTACATTGTAACACATATCTTTAATATTATTATAATTTTAATTATTACTAAGATAACAAATATTTATTAATAATAATTTTATTTAAGTATTAAAATATAATTAATTAGATATAATTTATATATTGTATTATATTAATAATAATAATAATAATAATATATTAGATAATATTTTCACTCAAAATTTACGATATAATGTTCCATGTTTGTATTGTATCTTATATAAAGTTGGATATATATGAATATTATTTTTTATATCATAATTATAATTAATATTATAATTATTTATTAAATATAATTATAATTATATTAATTAATAATAATAATAATTTATTATATTATATTCAAAATTAATTATAAATTTATAAGATATTAATATTTTTTATGTTTATAATAATTATGTTTTGTAAAATGAGATTTTTTTTATTTTTTAAAAAAATAAAATTGACTAAAAAATAGGCTTTCAAGTTTAAGGTTAAATTTTGCCCAAACTAAAACACAATTCAACCATTTTCTAAACTATTACATATGATATGTTTTTTATAGACAAAATCACATAAATATATAAATATTCATTGTTATACATACTATATACTTAATATTGTTATAATCTATTTTTTATGTATTTATTAATTTATATTGTTTAATTTTTAAATTATTTTATCAATTTATATAGATATGAAACTATATTATTCAAGTTGGTAAATAAATTTAAAAATATTAAAAGTTAAAAAACCTACACAAAAATTAATTCTTAAGTTACAATTTAAGTTTTACATCTTTTTTAACTATAACACAAATACTCTTTTTTTTTTAAATATTATATGAGATATGACCATTTTGGACAAAACCGGAGGAGAAGACGCCAAATTAAGCAAATATAAGTTTTTGGAGATCAAAATAAAAAATAGTTTCGAATTAAGAGCAAAACCAGAAGGTACATAGACTTGTAATGCATGGAGCGAAAACGTGAAAGGGTTATATTTATATAAACAAAGGGTTTAAAGCTTGGAGTTGAAAGCGATATTATAGAGACTAGAGGGAGAGAGAAGGAGATGAATGGATGCAACTACCCCAACAAAAATTTAATGGTTAAGGCCAGACGCCAAGGCGTAGAATATTCTTAAATGGCACTAGTGTTTATGTTTTTCTGGTGCCAGATAATGAAAATGACCATATACCAATTTATAGTTATGTAACTAGTTATAAAGCTTTACACCAGTTAATGAAATATGGGACAAGTTCCACCACATTGGAGTAATTATTATAATTGGAGCACTTAGGACTACTAAATATTTTTATGAACAATTTATTTCACTAATTTAAAAAAAATGATATCAGAAAGACAAATAATCATTTTTATGTTCTTCTTTATATTTTAAATGTTTTTTTAAAAATTCATTTTAGAAAAATAATTAAGTAATTATTTATATTAAAATTTTATTTATCAAGTTCAAATAGAAAAATACAAAACAAAAAATAGCTCTTGTATCCAATTGCATTGCTTTGTTTTTATGTTATCATATTTTTAAAATAAGTGAACTAAATTATTCAAAAAAATAACTACCAGACCTAAATGCAAAAATTGTTATAACTAATTTACCTGTGTATTTGTTTTACCATAAAATATAAAGTAAACATAATTGGGAAAAAAAATAATAATATTGATTTCTAACAATTGGGTATCAATTGTTACAATGATTAATGATATCAACCTTGAGGAATGTGTATTTATTGTTAAAGTATACACAGAATGGGTTAATAAACATGGCACTATCTTATTAAGAAAGAGTTTCTTGGAGTAGAAGGGGAGTTAGCATGTGCTTGTCGTACATGATATGAGGGGAAGGACAATTGGCACATACTTAATGTTTTGGATTGAGGCCATATGAGTCATTTGTGACCCACAATAAGATTGTGCTGTGTTCGGCTACAAGGAATGGATCTAAAGGTTAGTAAAAGAGGGCACAAGTTGAGTGGGGTCGTGGGTTGATGGGAAGAACTATAGGCTGCCTCTATTTTCCATGGGCTGGTGCTAAGTTCCATGGGTTGGCGATTAGGTACATGGACTAGTGAACAGTTTAGACCATTTGTGTATCTCAATGATGGGCCATTTGTGGAATGTTTCATTTTAAGGAAATGACTTTATAGGGTTACTATGTACCTTATTTATTACTACCAAACAATTAATTAAAACAATGGTATGTTATGTTTAATTCATTCATAATATTTTAATAAAAGATTACTCAATTAATACTTATATACACTTATCAACAAGATTTAAATTCATATAATTTATGTGCTCACAAAGAGAAAATGCCAATGAAGGGAAGGTTTATGTGAATATGCAATTCGATTGATGTTTGTTGGTGTTACAGTTCTTAGAATTTGTTTGATTTTCTCTGAAGGCGAAATCCTAGATAACACTTAACTAAGAAAATGATTTATGCCATCTTTGAATAGTTTGAGCCTTTCTATCTACCTTCACATATTTTATCCATAGTATACCCATTTTGAGCTTTTAAGTTTATCTATATATATTTTATTATCTCATACCAAAAGCCTAAATATATATATATTGATTTTCCTTATCTCACTAACATTCATTTTTAGTAAATTTCTAATGATATATATAAAAAAGAGGATACTGAAAAAAATAAAAATAAAAAGAGATTCTGAAATAAAATAAAATAAAAGAAAAAAAAGCAGAAAAGAAAAATTGTTGCATGTGAAGTTAAATCACAAATTGGGAAGTATTCATTGAGATGTTAGAAGGTAATTTGTTTCAATCCTAAAATGATGTGTTTAGGAAAAATATGAGCCAAATATTATCTCTTATACGACATTTACCTAAGCCATTCATTACAAGCTTAATAAAGTCCTATTGATTTTTGGTTTTGTGTTTGTCTACATTAGTGGAGAGAGAAGTGAAAAATGAACTTATGAGATTTTTGTGATTTCATTAAAAATTAATTGCTTCCATATGTGCATAAACTCATCCCAATTTCATGTGATGAATTATGAAAAGACTTCACACACACAAGAAAATTCATTGTGAAAATGTAACATACTTTTAAATTGATTTCAATGCTTAGATAAAATTCTTGTATTTCTTTGAGTTATGTTATTTGTATGACCAATTGGAAATATTTTGAAAATTACTATTTTAAGTGCATGCATCCTAGTTTTATTTCTTTCCTTTTGCTAGAGGACTAGCAAAATCTTAAGTTTGGGGGTGTGATAACTGATAAGAGCTAAATTATTGCATTTTGGTTATGATTTAAATGTTGATATTTGTGTGAAAATTGTGTTTATTTGATTATTTAATTCACAAATGTCATTTCACGGGTATTTCGTGTTTAAAGTGCAATTTCAGGTAAAATCATGATTTTGGAGAAGTTTGGTTCAAAGTACAATGATCGGGATTGAATGAAAATAAAAAGAAAACAAAGTTTCAAAATTTAGATATCCCGCCGCCGGCGAAAATCCTACGAAAAGCTGGGCGAAAATCTTCCCGAGAGCACAAATTTTGGCAAATTCATCTCGCCGCCGGCCAAATGCATCTAGCCATCGGCCAAAATCGGAAAATTAAAAAAATTATTTTCCAGAAATCTCGCCGCGGCGAGAATATTGTCACCGCCGGCGAGTTTCGTTCGTAAACACATTTTTTGTGTTGTTTTGTTCCAAAATTTCCCCCCAAACCCTAGATCTATATATACAATATGATGGAGAAAGAGGGGGACGGCAGAGAGAGCAGATCTAAGTTATTTTTGGAGGAGAAAAGGAAATTTTGGAGAGAAAGGTTGGAGAAGCTTGAAGGATCATCACCATTGTTGCTACCAAGTCTTCATCTTCAAGAGTTTTTCATCTCTTCTCCTTAGCTTTTATTTTCTGCATTTTATTCAGGTTGTTTGTTCATGGATTCAATTGAGAATATGGTTGTTCTTATTTCCGTTATGAACTAATTCATTTTTGCTAAGGCTATGATGTAGTTAAATCAAGGAAATCTGATTTCTTTTGTTATTGTTATATGAATTCATTGTTTTCAAGTTCAGTATTTATTTCCATGCTTAATGCTTTTAAATTTCTGATCAAGATTTAGATGATTTGTTGCATTATATTGAGACCGAGAGGAGATGTGTAATAAATGCTTCTTGTGATAAATACCGTATGTTGAATGTGAGTTTGACACCTAATGCATGATGTATGTGGTTATTCTAGAAATTCCATAAATCGTAATGTGCTTATTTGTGATTAAATCTTCATAGAAATATAGTTGGTTTTCATAGATAAGTAATTCTAATATAACTTGAGAGAGAGTATTAGATAAGTTTGGGTTTTTCAACCATTACTTTTAGCTTTGATTCTCATATAACATGACTTGAAATCGGATTGAATTGATTTAGCGAAATCAAATGCCTTAGCATTTTTAATCATTTGTGAACAACATTAAATTTTGTTATTTGCGTTTAGTTTTATGTTAATTTGCTTTTAAAATAATTTCAACAATTCGGTTTTCAAATAAAATTAGGGTTAGTCAATTTCGGTACTTAGTAACGCCATTCCTTGTGGGTTCGATATCCGTACTTTTTGTACACTTTATTACTTGAACGATTCGTACACTTGCGAAAATAAGCATCAATAACTATACATTTTACAATTATTTTGTCCAATTTATTAATTATAATTGCTATGTTCTTAATGTTTTTAGTTAATTTTAATTTATTAAATTAATATTTATTGTTAGTTTTTTAAGGAATATATTTTTAAAGAAAATTAAAGAATTTAAATTGAAAAAAGGTCTTAATTGCAAATAATAAAAATTGAAAATATAAATTAAATTAAAAGAGGGTTGAATTGCAAATATCAAAAATTTTAAAGTTAATTTGAATTAAATTTGAGGGCTAAAATGCAATTATATAAACTTTGTTTTTCTACGTAGGAAAGGAGGACTATGCACGCCATTTCAACGCACATCACGCATTGTTAGATCATACAATCAACAGTGAGGATCAGGCGCGTGTAATATAGATGCGACATAGGTGATTGGAAAGGTTTCCTGGTTGCACACTGCTCGGCGCGCAGAGTAGGGCCCATCTAGCCGTGTAGGTCAGCGTGCAGGGTGGGACCCACGTGTCTATTCGTAAAACATTTGCCTTGTGACACGGTCCATGTAAACTATGTGCGCCCTCCTATTACACCGAATAAGAATATGCCACGTGTCTCGATTATTCTTCTAGTAAATCAGATGATGACACGTGGTATGAGTTTTGTAAAATGAAAACGCACAAACGGTGTACACTTTCCAGTTGGTTCTGCATCACCCATGTGTCTACTGATTTTGTAAGTTTCTCATGCGATGCAGTCCATGTAATCTTCATGTACCCTCCCATTCCACCGAATACGAAGCTGCCACATGTCTCGTTATTTCTTTCAACAAATTAGATGTCGACACGTAGTATGAGATTTGAAAAAATGAAAACACAAAACCAACGCACTTTCCAGCTGGTTTTGTGTGTCTCCCACGCGTGTAAAAGTGGGGGACAAAATATTTGTAACACACGCTAGCGCAAGGTTGTACCATTCCGTGCATGCTCTAGCACACACCCGTGTCGTTCCTCTCAGGCACCAACATACTCCTCACCGTGTCCCGTGCATGCCAACCACCCGTCTACCACTCCAATCGTCCATCTGTAGAGATTTTTGCGCCCCATATACATGGCAACCTATCGAAATGCTTGTAGATTAAAATTTTGAAATATTTCCCCCCCTTTTTTTGGCCTTTTCTTCACCTATAAAAGGACCTTCTTCCCCCATTGTTAAACACACAATTTTCTAAGCACTTTCTCTCACTAGAAAGTTTTCATTTTTTTTAGTTTTTAGTTTTTAAGTTATTCTCTCTTTGAGAAGAACTAGTTATGTTTTTATAAATTTTTAGTTTTTGATTCAATAAGTAGAGATACAAATCCGTTTGGAGGTTTTCCAGCAACAAAATTAGCATCAAATTGTTGTAAGGATTCTATTAAGGTATAATTTTAATGGATTCTTTACAATTGTCTTTTTATGTTTTATTCTTAAATTTGAAAATTAGATTATAAGGTTTAATTATTTGGTTTGATTTAGAGTAGTGCTCTTTTATTTGTTGATTCAATCGCCCAGTAGTTAGAGTGAAGCTCTATTTGATTTTTTTTTTATAAAACCTAATATTTGAAAATATATTGACAACATATTTTCAGTAATGGTTTTAAAAATTGAAAGTTAGTACTCAGATAATTAAATTTTTAGGTTAATTTAGACACCTTGAATAAAGTTTAAAATATCTAACGCCACCAAAGGTGGTATTTAAATTGTTCATTTTAAATCTCTTAGAAAAAAGGAATCAATTTAATTAACAAAATTAGTTATAGACCCTACCCATAGGTGTTAATTGATTTGTTTAATTAACAAAAAATATCTAACCTACTAGTGTTATAAATTATAAATATTTGCATTATTGTTTATTGAATCTATATCTATGTTTATTTATATTATATCATTATATTAGAACACAAAAACCTAAATATCGTGATATAATGTTTAGGATTCATTTTTATTTTTAAAAGTTTGAATAATAAATTAAAAATCACATATATTCCTTCCTTAAATCGACCTTGAGAGTATATTTATCATTTTCACTAAAATAATTCGTGCACTTGTGAAAGTTTTACAAATTATAAACCACAAAGTATTTCGCAAGATCGGTATTGGTAATGCCGATCTTGCACTCATCAATAACAAAAGTGCAAAGTATATCCTAGAGCAAATTTAATAATGAATGACCCTAACAAGAAGATTCAAGAATATATCAATTAATTTTAAAGTATCTAGCAACCCTAGAACAAGAAAATTATTTACCTATTTAATAAATATACATTATTTAAAGTTAAATAATCAAATCAAATAATTACGATATTGTACACATAATTTTTTGTTTCAAGCATTCAAGAAAATAATAAAGAAAAAGCTAAATGAATGTATAATCAAAATATCATGAATTTAATAGGCTTATTAATTAATCAAATATAACCACCAATGTTTGATAAATTATTAAAGAAATAAGCCTAAACAAATATGATCTTGATTTTGCCAAATATTTAGAGTGAAAGAGCACAAAAACAATTAGAAAATTATAATGAATGTGGTTGATTAAAATACGAAGCATTAAATTATTTATATAGGAAAATTAAAGCCCTAATGCTAGGTTAAAGTCTAATTACACTTATTTCCATTATACAATTCATAGAGCAATAAATAATAGAGAAAATATGGTAATTGGAATCTTTGGCTTCAGTAAAACATTATGTCAAAGTTGAAGCCCTCACCGTCACATCGATGCAAACCAACCTCGATTGATCAAACCAATAAGGTTGATCGATCAAAACCATTTTTGATCAATACATGCAACGGATAATAAAAAGTCAAGACTATGTAGATCAAATATGATCTATTCTCTATCAATCTTGTCCCTCGATCGATCGAATGCAAAACTTCAATCGAAAAACCCTAATTTTAAAACCAACCCAAGAGGACTTCGATTGAAGTAGATCGATACTCGATTGACTCAAAAATTACTCAATTGATCAATTAACTTATATAATAAATGTTCTATGTGTCTAATATAAAATCTAACATGCATAAGAATATAAGTATACATGAAATATGTTCAATTAAAACATGATAGTTTCTTCAACTTGAAAAAGGCACTGAGAATCTAAATTACATTTAAACATTTTGTACACGAATATTACAAACACTCCTAAATCTTACAATCTCTCTTTCGTGACATGAAACTCATAGGAAAAATAAATTTTTACATACTGGTGCTATGCTATGATCTAGTGAAATAATTTTTGATTGAATATTGACAGCTTATATGTACAATGAAAATCAAATACACCAATATGCATACACCATATTCTGAAAGACTCATTATTCATTAGTTTGATTTATATAGTTATAGTAAAGCAAATAAATAAACATGAGTGGTGAGTAATAATAGATAGCATTTAAATATTAAAATTACTTCCCTCATGTGTCATATCAATTAATAAATATAACACCTAAAACAATGTGTTTTCCCTTAATTGCAATCTATCCCATTAAAAAAACACATTCTCTCTCATTTTATCATATGAAAATATAATTTAACTTTGAAGCTTAAATTTAATATAATCATGAATGCAATCTATTCAATGAATGAACTCTCCCTAAGTACTATAACTCCCCAAAATAAATTATAGTAAAATAAGAATTTATAACAGTTGAGATATATAAATTTTTTTGAATTGAGGTTAGTAGACTTATGTAAGAATAACAAGGAGAGAAACATTCATTTGTAGTATTGTACAAAAGTTGACTATCCATTGAAGCCACAAGTATTTTGATAAAACACACAGACATAGTAACATATATAGTGACATATTGACAATTACCAAAATAAGAAACATGTTTGAACTTGAAAATCATGTCATTTAATTTATTCATGATCAATTATGGAATATTCAAAGGAAGAAGTATCACCCATCATTGAAAACTACAATTGAATCCTCAATTTCACAAAATAAAAAATATCTTCTAAGAGAGATCTTAAAAATTTTTTACAAACTTTTTTTTTAAATATAGAGATTGGTTATTTATTTATTCATTTTCTTTATCTATAATCACCTTTGGAATCTTCTTTTTTGTGCATGTTAAGCTTTTTTTTATTTTCCTTTTCATTTTTGGTTTTAAGGAATTGTGCCTGAGCTAGAAACCTAGTATGATGACTTTCATATTAGTGGTGAGGTAGCCCTCTCAACAAACTAAGTTAGCTTCACACTTTACAGTAGGTAGCTCTCTTAAAATTAGGTATTTCTCAAAAGTAAAATTTTAGAAAGTGAAACATAAAGCTCAAGTTCTATAATCTTACCAGAAGCAATTATAAACTTCAAGTATGATATACATATGTGTTTAGGGAGTGTATGAGTAAGTTCTTGTCAACATTGGTCACCACATATGAAAAAGTATGTAAATGCACATGTCAAAATACCCATTTTCACAATATAAAGTCAACCAAAAAATGAGATAGTGTGAAAAAAATATGTAAATTTTTTATTTTTTTTATTAAAACAAAAAAAACATCAATAAAAATAAAAAAAATAGAAAAAAAACTAAATATACTCACCTAGGATTAATTAAGTTCTCAAACAATGGTACCTTGATGAACATTAAATGACAATCAAGTGATAAAAAAGACACAATCTTTTGTAACCCAAACTTTCTTGAACTTTGGTTAATTTATATCTTTGGGTTGAAAGGAAACTACCTTAGTTGTCATAGTCATTTTCTTGGAATTACCTTTGGATTTCACATTCATCCAAAATGAAGATTCAACATACATGGTAGGATGATAATAATTAGTCTTAGAATTAAATGTGTTGAATTTCAGTTGCCTCTTTGAACAAACAACTTCATGCTTTATAGTACCATTATTAGATAGATGGATAATAATTATGAGTCCTATGATAAGAAGCATAGAAAAAATTATAAAATTTATGAGAATTGATCAAAAATCTATGCTTTAGACTAATGTGACCTTTATTACCATATTGATGACATACATGCACAAACTTAACACTATTTTCTACCATAGTTGCAATGGTTCTTTGTGTATAATAGGTAACTATGGGAGTAGATTTATAAGGTCTTACAAATTTTATTTTTGATAATGAAGGTGTAGAGCTTTCATCCATAAACCAAGGCCATGTGTATTACATAGAGAAGAAGGCTTAGATGATGTTACAAACTGAGTTATTTTTGAAGATGATGGCATAGAGTACTCATCTATATAACCTAGCCCTCTCTTGTCCCAAACATTTTTTATTTTGTGAAGAACTTTATTTAGCCTTTCATCTCCAATTTTCAACCTCTTTGTGGCTTCCTTTGATTTTCCATGTTATTGCACTAGATTCTTGTTTTCCTTTTTAGGATTTGTAAGACTTGAATTCAAGGTATTAGCCTATTCTGATAGCTCAATTTTTTATTTTTCTAAGATTGAGGAATTAATTTGATAGAATTTAAGTTTATCATTTAATTTGGTTACTTATACTAGTAACCTATCATTTTGTTTCTTATTGCTAATTAAATCAATAAATAATTAATCAGTACTATTTGCATTAAATTTATTGAGTAGGAATTCAGCATCACTATCTTCATTGTCTAAATCAAAGTGAGACTTACTAGATTGTCCACCAATCTTGGTAGTAAATGTTGGGTAGTTGGTGCCACAATATTTTAAGTAATACAGATTATCGTTATGACTTTCTAAGTTGCTAAGGACAACATTGAAAGCCCTTCCCATTACATTCAAAGTATTTAGGTCCAATGGATTTAGTTTTCTTACCTTCAGAAGTCATAGGTTTGAGTTCTCTTGGATTCTGATCCATAACAAGGTCTTAGGTAATAACTTAGTATATCTAGTGACCTTTTCTAGTACTAATTAAATTTTTTAAATTAAAGATCTTATAATTATGCCAAATAAAAATTTCACAAATAGCTAGAAATGCATTCATGTGTAAATAATATAATACAAAAATAAATAAAACTTGACACATGATATTTTAGGTGAAGAAAACCTAGGCCACACCAATGACCTAAGAAGAAAACAACCAGACCACCTAACTATCTACTATGAAAATAAGGTTTAGTTACAAGGCTAGGATTTAAACTAACCTCCAAGATAATATTCCCAAGTAATCTACTTACAAGCCACTACTTTCCTTCAAAGTCTTCACAAGAAAGGTGTTTAGATCTAGACCAACGTTTTGATGAACTTGAGTCACACAAGTAATTGGGTCAGTTCAAAAGGTACCAGAAATTTTAGCATAATAACACAAGTGCATAGTGTATCATTGAGCATATTCAATAAGAAATAACTCTAACTAGCATATTAAAGAATATATCAATTAATTTTAAATCATCTAGCAACCCTAAAATAAGTAGATTAAGTACATATTTAATAAACATAGCTTATTTAAAGTTAAATACTTATGATATTATGTACACAATTATTTGATCAAAGAATTCAAGAACAAAATAAAGAAGACGTTATATGAATATATAATCAAAATATCATAAATTAAATAGGCTTATTAATCAATCAAATACGACCACCAATTTTTGATTGATTAATTAAAGAAAGAAGCCTAAAAAAATATGTTCTTATTTTTGCAAAACATTTTGAGAGATAGAGAGAAACAAAAATAAGAATATTATAATGAATGTGGTTGAATAAAATATGGAGCATTAAGTTTTTATATGGGAAAGATTTAAGCCTTGATTCTAAGTTAAAGTCCAATAACAATTCTGTCCATTAAACAATTCATAGAATAGTAAGTAATAGACACAATATGGTAATTGGAATATTTAGCTTGAGTATAGAGTTAAAGCCCTCACCTCTCGATCGATCAAGACCAAGCTCGATTGATCGAACAAATGAGGTCAATTGATTGAAATCCTTTTTGATCAATCCAGAAAATGATAAATAAAAAAATTGAGACCAAGTAGATCAAATACGATCGATTCTCAATTGATTCAGTCCCTCAATTGGTTGAACCCAAAAATTCAATCGATCAACTCCAATTTTAAAATCAACCTGAGAGGACTTAGATACTAGATTGATCAACCACCTCGATCGATGTAAAAATTACTTGATTGATTAAGTAACCTATATACTAAATGTTTCCATGTATCAAATATGAAATCTCATAGTATAAATAGTGATATTGAAAAAGCACCTAGAAATTAAATTACATTTAAACATTTTGTTCACGAAGATCACTAACACTCATAAATCTTACAATCCCCCTCTTTGGCATATTCATGTGACAAAACCTCTCTCTTGCTACATGATACTCATAGGAAACATTAAATTTTAACATGGTGGTGCTATGCTATAATCTAGTGAACCTATTTTCACTTGAATCTTGACAACTCATATGTACACTGAAAAACATATAGACAAATATGCATACATATTTTCATGAAAGACTCATTGCTCATTAGTTAAACGTATATAGTAATAGTAAAGTGAAGAAATAAACATAAATGGTGAGCAATAATAAATATCATTTAAATATTAAAATTACTTTCCCTATGTGTCATATAAATTAATAAATAGAACACTTTAAAAAACGTGTTCTTTCCTTAAGTGAAATATCTCCCATTAATAACCAATCTCCCTTATTTTGTCATATATGAAGATAATTTAAATTTGAAGCTTAAATTCAATATGATCATAAATGTAATGTATGCAATGAATGAACTCCTCATAAATTTTAAGACTCACCAAAATAAATTAAAGTAAAATAAGAATTTATAACAAATGAGACATATAAATTATTGAATTGAGGGTAGTAGACTTTTTTAAACATAACTAGAATAGTAAAACTCATTGGAGAAATTAATCTTGTTCAAAATTTGACTGTCCATTGAAGGCATAAGTATTTTGACTAGACACATAGACACATATAGTGACATATCAACAATCACCAAAATAAGATACATGTTTGAACTTCAAAAGTATGTCATTTAAGTTTTTTATGAACAATCATGGAAGATTCAATGGAAAGAGTATCACCCATCATTTAAAAACTACAATGGAATCCTCAATTTCAAAAAATAAGAAATATCTTCCAAGAGGGATTTTAAAATATTTTTACTCCCTTTTTTATACATATAAGGATTGGTTATTTATTTATTTTTTGTATAATGAACTTTGGAATATATTTTTTAGTGCATGCTAAGTTTTTTCTATTTTTTAAAGGAATTATGCACAAGTCAGAAACCTAGTATGATGACTTTCACACTAATTGTGAGGTAGGCCTTTCTGCTCACTATGATAGATTCACACATCACACTAGGTAGCCTTCTCAAAACTATGGGTTTATCTACAGAAAATTTTTAGAAAGTGAAAGCCAAAGCTCAAACATAGTTTTTCATTCAAGATTAGCTCATGTCCTAGAATATTACTAGAATTAATCATAAACTTCAAGCATGATATACATATGTGTTTAAGGAGTGTGTTTGTGGGTCTTATCAACATCGATCAACACCTATGAAAAAGTATGTAAATAGACATGTCAAAATACCTTTTGCATGGTGTAAAGTAACCAAAACAATGAGGTAGTATGAAATAAAGTATGTCAATTTCATGTCATTGTTAAAATAGGTCCGCTTCCTTTTTTATTTTTTATTAAAACTAAACAAATCATATAAAAATAAAAAGGAATAGACAAACAAACTAAAGATGCTCACCTGGGGTTAATTAAGCACTCAATAAAGGTACCTAGGTGACTAAAGAGAAATAATATTTTCTAACCCAAATTTTCTTGAATTTTGGTTTCCTTAAATCTTTGGGTTGGAAATCAACTTCCTTAGTTGTCATAGGCATTTTCTTGGACTTACATTTGGGTTTCACATTCATCCCAATTGAAGATGTAACATGTATAGTAGGATGACGATAATTAGTTCTAGAGTTAAATGTGTAGAATTTCACTTGCCTCTTTGAACTAACAAGTTCATCCTTTATAGTATAATTATTTGACAAAATATTCATAGATGGATGATAATTATGAATCCTATAACTAGAAGTGAGGAATTTATTATTAAATTTATGAGAATTTATCCTAAATATAGACTTGGGCCTAATGTAACATTTCCTACCACAATGATGACATATAGACACAAAGTTAACAATATTTTCAACCATATGTGCAATGGTTCTTTGTGCATAATAGGTAACTGTAGGAGTAGAGTTATAAGGCTTTACAAATGTGGTTTTCAATGTTGAAGGTATGGAGCTTGCATCCTTAAATGAAGGCCATGTGTATTACATAAAGAAGAAGGGTTAAAAGGTGTTATAAATTGAGTTGTTTTTGAAGATGATGGCGTAGAGTGCTCATCTACACTACCTATCCCTCTCTTGTCTACAACATGTTTTTCATAGTCAAGAACTTTGTTTAGCCTTTTAGCTCCAATGGTTAACCTTTTTATGGAATGCATTGATTCTCTAAGTTTCTGCACTAGATTCTTGTTTTCCTATTTAAAATCTGTAATACTTGAATGAAAAACATTGATACATTCAGATAGCTCAATGTTTTCTTTTTCTATGATTGATGAATTACTTTCATAGGATTAATTTTATCATTTTATTTGGTTACTTCTACTAGTAACCTATCATTTTGTTTCTTGCTGCTAACTAAATCAATAAACAATTCACCAGGGTTAATTGTATTAAATTTATTGAATAAGAATTCAGCATCACTTTCCTCATTATCTGAATTAAGGTCAAACTTACAAGAATGTTCACTATTCTTTACAGTAAATATTAGGTAGTTAGTGCCACAATTTTCTAAGTCATTAGGATTGTCACAATTACTTTCTGAGTCACTAAGGATAGCATTGAAAGTCCTTCCAATGCTCTTCTATTTTTAGCACACTTAGCTATAATATAATCAATCCCATTAAATTCAAAATATTTAGGTCTAATGGGTTTAGTTTTCTTACCTTTGGAAATCATAGGTTTGAGTTCTTTGGATTCTGATCCATAGCATGGTTCTTGGAAAACATTAATTATATATAGTGACCAACTTTAGTACCAATTAAAAAAATTTAGTTACAAATTTAATTAATTAGAGGTATGAATATGTAATTAATCAAATTATGTCAAATTAAAATATCATAAATTTCCATAAATGTAGTCATGTATAAATAATATAATACGAAAATAAATAAAACTTTTCACACAATATTTTAGGTGGAAACAACCTAGGTCACAATAATAACCTAAGAGGAAAGGTACCAGACCACCAAACTATCCATTATGAAAGTAAGGTTAGATTACAATGCCAACTCTAAAACTACCTTCCAAGATAATGCACCTAAGTAATCTACCTATGAGCCACTACTTTTCTTCATAGTCTCTATAAGAATGATATTTGGATCTAGACCAAAATTTTGATAAAGTCGAGTCATATGAGCAATCGAACTCGTTCAACTAGTACCTTAAATTTTTAGTACAAAACAAAAGTGCAAAGTTTATCCTAGAGAATAATCAATAATTAATGACCCTAACTAGAAGATTCAAGAATATATCAATTAATTTTAAATCATCTAGCAGCCCTAGAACAAGTAGATTATGTACAGGTATAATAAATATGCATTCTTTAAAGTCAAATAATCAAATCAAATAATTATGATATTACACACATAATTGTTTGATCCAAGCATTCAAGAAAATAATAAAGAAGAAGCTATATAAACATTTAATCAAAATATCATAAATTAAATACACTTATTAATTGATCAAATATAACTACCAATGTTTGACAAATTATTAAAGAAATAAGCATAAAAAAATACGATCTTATTTTTGCAAAATGTTTGAAGAGAGAGATAACAAAAACAATTAGAAAATTATAATGAATGTGGTTGATTAAAATATGGAGCATTAGCTTATTTATATAAGAAAGATTGAAGTCTTAATACTAGATTAAAGTCCAATTACAATTCTATCCATTAAATAATTCATACATCAATAAATAACAAAGACAATATGGTAAATGGAATATTTAGCTCAAGTAAACAATTAGGTTAAAGTTAAAGTCTTTGTTGCTCGATCGATCAAAACCATTTTCGATCGATCCAAGCAACAATTAATAAAAATTTGAGACCATGTATATCGAATACGATTGATTCTCGATCAATCTAGTCCCTTGATACATCGTATACAAAACTTCAATCAATCTACCCTAATTTTGAAATCAACTCGACGGGACTTAGATCTTAGTAGATCTATACTCGGTTGATTTATCTCGTCGATTGATCTAGACATTACTAGATCGATCGAGTAACCTATATACTAAATGTTCCTATTTATCTAATATAAAATCTTACATGTATAAAAACATAATTATACATAAAATATGTTCATTTGAAGCTTGGTAGTTTCTTCGGCTTTAATAGTGATCTTGAAAAACGTACCCAAGAACTAATATGTATTTAAACGTCTTATTCACGAATATCTTCAGCACTCATAAACCTTACATCAAGGAATCATAACCTTTCTTGTTATAGCCATATGTTCAAACTCATAAAGATGGTCCCATTAGATAGAAAAATTGAGGAAAGAAGCAACTTTTTCGAGGCAATAAAATGTGCAGTGAATGTAAGAAAATGAAAAAAAAATCATATATGCTCTACTAATTTTGAAATTATTACTATAAGCACCATTGCCAACTAATAACTTATTGGTTTGATGAATGTAAGCTCCTTCTCTTATTGACTTCTTGGAGTCTTTGTTTTCTAGGTTATGAGAATCTTTTAAAATATTGTTGGGAAAATTAGGTATATTTTCCCTATTCTAAGTAGTTACTATAATACTATTGGAAATATAATGCTAAAATAAACTAAACAGATATTGAAACAGAAATATTAAAGCAGAAAATAATAACACCAGAAATTTAACAAGGTTCGGTATAAATGTTACCTAGGTCCTCGGGCGTCGTTGACTACTTCCACTATCTCCAAATAAATGAACTCCAAAATTACAACTAATTGGGCAAAATTGAGCTAATCGATTACCCTTACAAAAAAGAGGAAGATTTACAAATTTTGGGATGTTTACAAATGATGAAGAAGGGCTTTATTTATAGCCCCAAATCCAACACTCATCTACATTCCTAACCAATGTTGGACTTTTCTAATTTTCTCACTAAAGAGTTATATGACAAATATTTAATTGATTTATTCCTTCATTTTGTATACTGTTACTTCGTTTAAGATTTAGTTTTTTCTTCATTCTTGATATGCATTTTAACCGAGAGATAGACAGTAAAAGAAAAATTGTTCTACATAGTTGGGGAGAGTTACTTATCTTTTACTTATTGTTTTATTATCCTTTATGAGAGAGTTGAAAAATATATATTGAAACAAATTATAACTTCAAAATTTCTTAGTTATTGAAAAAAAAACCTTATTCAACTAAAGCCAAGTAGATATCATTTGTCCATTACTAAAATTTAACATCTTTTTATCAAAATAAAATTAACAATTTGTAATTAATATAATAGTTATATTTTTTTTCTTTCTGAATTTTAATATAGTTGTTGGAAGATAAATATTTATATATGGATGAACTATATTAAATACTCTTATTGGCATAAGAGAGTTAAAATGAAAGGTCTAGTAAGAAAAAATAGTATGAATAAGATTTAACTAATTGTAAAATCTAAAGAAAATGTTAAAAGTGTGAGGAAATTTTTATATCAAAAAGGCATATATCTTATTAAAAAAGTGAAGAATTTATATAAAAGTAAAAGTGTATTTGTATGTTGAAGAGATTAAGACCGTAATAGTTGGCAGAGTGGCTCTGCCTTCCGTAACTTTTAATAATGGTAAATTGATCCAGTCCATAAATTAATTTTGAGGTTCTGCTGATAAAGCCGTTAGCTTCTTGGCAATATCATTTCTCCTAAATAATATAGATTGGTTCTATGTTGGTAAGGACTTTTTTTTTAATAAGATTAACCATATTTGAATATTTTGAACCGCAGATTTCAACTCGCACACAGGTAATATAACTAAGATTTGAATCAGACTTTCACCGTAACCAAATATACTATACCCTTTGAACCACAACTTAATAGCAACTAAAATGACTTTATTAAGAACTACAACTTATTCTTTCATGAGGTTGAATACGCAAAGGGAATTAAGAAAATTAGTGGGTACTAGTAGTCCTGATTTCGTAGGGCTTATGGAGCTGAAGGCTTTGAGTAAACATTTTCATAACTTAGCTATGAGTCTAGGTTATAGATTTTCCATTGTATGTCCTTCTGTTAATTTTTCCTGGGGGTTATGCCTTGTATGATATGCAAGAAGTGAATTTTGAAGTTTTTGAACAAAATAAAAATGTGGTAGCTAGGTCTGGAAGCTAAAAGTTTGACAGGCACTTTAGAAAAGTGGTTGTTATGTTTGTTGGGAAATTACGCAAATTTCCAATAAGTCAGATTTATGAGAAAGCAAGAATAGAAAAATAACACACAAATTTGATAACGGAGTTCGGCCAATCTTGCTTACGTCTCCGGACCTGCTGCAGATCTTTTTACTGAAAGGGGAGAAATTACACAAGGTGTTTACAACACTCACAACTCACAACCCAATTACACCCAAGAAAATTACTCTCAATTTTCTCTCACAAAAGCTTTTCTCTCTAAGCTTTTCTCTCAATTGGAATGAAAACTTTGGATGATTAATCATTACAATTACACAACTATTTATAGAAAAATTCACTCCTTGAATTACTCATTAAATTAATGGTTCCTTAAATTGCTCCTTGAATTAAGCTCCTTGTTTTTCTCCATGAATTGCTCCTTGTTTTGCTCCATGTGTTTACTCCATGTTTTGCTCCTTAATTTAAGGAGCTTTATGATAATCTCCAACAATGTTTTGTTTATCCCCACCTTATTATAATGAAAATGCAGCTTTCTGGTAGTATTTGCTGGTGTAGTTTCTTCTTATGATGGTGAATGGTCCTTAATTAAGGGTGATTTTAATGAAATTATTCATGCAAATGAAAAAGAAGGTCGAAGGCCTTTTCAACCTAATAAGAATTAGTTGAAAGAATTTCTTCAAGGTGGACTGAATTTAGGAGCCTCTTGTCCTTTGTCCAAAGCCTTAAATTCTACTAAAGTTGACCAAGACTCAGAAAATGAATTTCAAAAGCCGAGAAAAAAACACATGAATTAAATTAGATGCTTTGAATGTGAAAAGCCAAATCCAATTGCTTCAAGGTATTTTTAGAAATGAAATCGCACGAACAAACATGCTATGAAAGTTAAGGTTATTATTTCGGACAGTACTAGTAGTGAAGATGAGGATGACTTTAACTATCTTGCATTCTTTGCTTCAAGTAATGTCATTGATCCTCTAATTACCACCTCTAATGATTATGAAGATGAGCATGGTGAATTGCTTGATTCATACAATGCATTCTTGTTGGAGCACATCAAATAAAAAAAAAGCTAAGAAAAGGCTTTGGAGAGCTTGTATCTGTAAAGGACCATAAGATAAATTCTCTAAAGAAAACTCTTAAGGAAAGGAAGTCTGTAACTGATGACTAATAACACAATCTCAGTAATGAGTGTGAGGTCATTAAAAAAAGACATTTTGATTTACAAGAAAAGTTTGATGCAAATCATGAGAAGATAAATATACTTGGAGAATGATTGAAGTATTCCATCTCTAATAAAGCTACTCCTTTGTATGTCAATCATGATCCCTCGAATGATTAGAAGGATGAAATTGAATAATTGAAGAAGTAGATAATTTTTCTTGAAAGTGCCTAGGAGTATTTGACTTATGCTCTCACTTAGAAAGATGGTGGAGTAGAACATATGAATTAGAGAGTTGGGATTCTCAACAATTCACTGCCTTACCTATAATCTTTCCTTAAGGAAAAGAAAGATTTGATTATAAGTTTAAAAATAAATTCTACGAGAGTAAAAAAGAACTATCTCAATCTTCCTTTACTATCAACAAAATAATTTATTTTTCTCATAAATTAAGTGAAATTATTAGTAACACAAAGCCATTTGGTGATAAATACGATATTGGGTATATTGAAGAGGTTTATACTTCTACTTTTACTACTCTTAAGTTTATCCAGTCTACTGATTAAGAGACAAATTTGAAGTCAGGTGTTATAGACCCAAACCATAAGCAGAGTCTTTCATTTCATCCTATTTTCTCTAATAAGTGAACCCTTAACTTAAGGCTAATACTTCCCTAGCTCTAGTAGTGATCTATTACCTTTACCTATTGTCATTCCCACTTTTCACCACTATGGTAAGCTTGGGCACTTAAGATCACACTATAAGAAATTAACCTCTCATCCTCTTGTGAAAGTTAATGGGAGTACTTCCTCTTCTTCTCCTTCATGTACTACTCCTCAGAGTAAGGGACCTTGTTTTCACAACTCTACTATTCCTACTTGTTATTGTTATGGCGATGCTAACCATATTGTTAGGCAGTGTCCTAGATTTGTGAGGAGTATATCTCAAAGTCCTCCTCACTCTTCCCCATATCCTTTGTCTGGATGTAGCTACTGTGGCTTATCTATGCATAATAATGCAGGCACTTGAGGCATAAAGAAAAAAAAATTGCCTCCTATAGTCCACCTTGTTCGTATTATATGGTTGACTTGATTAGATTTTCTAAGAACTATAAACAAAACAGATTACGAGTCCCATATACACATTATAAACATATGTGTTAGAGACTATCTTTGATTTCTATTACCCTTTACAAATTATTTAAACAGAGATATGCAGTTGATCACTATTTTTGGATGATCTATTGAGGTTGAGTTGCTTACTTTATTTTCTCTTTATTTTTATCATCTTTCTGTATATTTTTGTTTGTGTTCATTTGTTTGACACTTTTTCTCATCTAATGTTTACTGTTTCCTTACCGTGCATTGTATGTTAATTTTCATATTTGTTGTTTTACCTTTCTACATTATCCTTTATTAGTTTTCTCACATGTTAGTTGCTTTGACATGTTCCTTATGTGTGTTTAACTTGGATACTACATGTTTCTTCCTCTAAAGCCTATTGTATGCACATCACATCACATGCTCATCATGTAAAGTCAAAGTATTAGGATTTTACTTCCTACATTCTTGTTTTTCATACTCCATGTTGTATAGAATGCATCTTACTTGTCTTATTAGGTTCTACTTTCTTGTACCTTGTATATTATATGTTGGTCCTTTACTTGTCTCCTATTGGTGTCTGTTCTTATTTTGCCTAATCTTCCTTCTTTTGTGATTTATGGGTTTCTTTGGAGAATTCAAAAGTTTTTTTCTTGATTTTACCTTTTTGTGTCGCTCATTTTGGTGCTTACTCTAGTTTGCCTTTTGCAGCTGTATGTCAGATAAATTATTTACCCATCTTTAAGACTATTGACATACTTGCATTGTTATGTCTAAACCTGTGTGTTTATAAGATAGCACTTCTATTGTTTAAGTTGTTGTCCCTTTCAAAGTGTGTTTTGTGTTTATGAGTTGGAATATTTGCCTTTCTCTCATATTTAGTGGTTTTAGTAGCATCCCTTATTTCTTCCTTCTCTTAGGGATGTTGCTGGTGTGGCTCACTAGTTAGTTAGTTTCTTACTTTCTCCTAACTAGCGATGATGTTAGTATGGTTATTGATCACATTTGAGGCTCTTTCCTTTTCTCTTTTCTAATCTATTCCATGTAAAATGAATTTTAGAGGGATCATGTTGATATATGTTTGGCATGCATTTAACTTGAAATGGATTGTTGATGTTTTTAACATGTGTTTTCTATGAGAGCATGTATGGCTAAATATTTTTTGTTTGTCTTATTTAAATTGAAAATTTCTTTTGTACATGTCATATCTTTGTGAATTTGTATGGTTTTCTTAAGAAGCTTATGTGAATCTCCTACTAAGATGATTTGTATGCCTCTAACAAGTTCTAGAATCCATGTTTTAGTGTCTGGAGGTGAAATCCTAGGCGTTGTTTGGATAGAAAGAGGATTTAGGCCATCCTTGATACATTTGATCATTTCTTGCCACTAATGTTCTCATATCCTTAGTCTTCTCTCTTTGAGCCTTTATGCTATTATTTCATTACTCTGCACCAAAATACTAGCTTTGTCCAAATATCTATTCTCCTTACCTTTTACACCCTCTATTGAGCTTGTATGTTTCAGATATGTATTCCTTTCCCTCTTGGTTCAGATCAACTAAAAAAAGGGAAAGTTAAAGAAAAGAAAAAGGAAAGGAAGTATAGAAAATAATTTGTTTTTAGAGGAAAAGTGAGCGAAGAAAGAAAAGAAAATATATGTGAAATGATAAGGAGTATTAAAAATAGGAAAGCAATATAAGTTTTTGATTTTTGCGTAAAATTCTCTCTACTTCATTTGTTGAAGTTTGAGAATTAAAGAGAAAAATGACTATGTTTGAGGGTATAAGTGTCATTATTATGAACTTATCTTTTTGATTGCATCTACAAAGTTGTGTTCAAGCCTAAATGTTTTCTCTCCCAACCTATACCATAGCCTATCATTACAAACCTTGAAGTACCTATTGACTTCTTCAAGGCTAGCATTTACTTTAGTGAAGAGAAAGAGAGAGAGACTAATTGTTGACATAACAAGCATGGTTGAACATAAGTCTATATTTTGATTTGCTTGGGTTGCAAAACCATATCTTGATAGTATTTAGAGTAAGCAAATTTTGCATATCACACACAGTACATGTCATTAGAAATTTTCATTAGAAATTTAGTCATATTCTTACATGAATGCTTCATGGATTGATGGATATGTAGATATTTACGTTGATTGTATTGATTATACTTTAAAGACCCTATAATCTATTGAACATGCTTAGTTTGCTTCCTTTTTTCTACATTTCTTGTTGTCTAATGTGTAAATGGTTTTGTGTTAGGAAAGTGTTTCCAAGTAGAATGCATAACACGTTTATTATATCATATTCATACATTTAGGGGGAAAGGTGTGAGCCTTGTGTATGCTATAAAGGGAAATGATGTGCTTGTTTTACTTCCTTTTACTTGTATGACATATTGCATGCATTGTATACAATCTCTTGTTTCACATGTCTACCTATATGTTTACCTACTTTCCTATTGCAATGAGTTATTGCTTATTTTTTGTATTGCATGCTTTTACCTCTCTATTGTCTCGGTGTTAACCTTTGTCTTTTTCACATGACTACATGTGGTATTCTTATAGTATTTGCTTTAATCTTATCTACAGTTTTACATTAGTGTTAGAACTATATTATATTTGTATGTCTTATCTCCCTCATATAGAGGTGTACCCTTGAATTTCGTTGTAAAAAAAAAGGGAGAAATTTCTATGCATATGTATATTTTTTTTTCCATGTTATGTATTGCATGGGCTATGAGTGTAGGATTGAAATAGATAATATTGTTTGACATGCATGCATTCAAGGGGAGTGTTACATTAAGTCAGATTGTATGTTTACTTGTTTTTGTGCCTACCTTTGTCTAAGTGTGTAGGGGTAATGATGACTCTATGAAAGTAGAGTCATTAGCGTACCTTTTTACTTAATATTTATTTTTTATTTAATAAATAGTATTTTTGAGGCTAAAAATATTAAAATATAAATGTTTTAGTGAAAAGGGTGAAAATATAATTTAGATATTTTTTAGGATTTTTTATTAATTTTTAACACAGGACCAATCAGAAGCTACCACGTGGATTGCCACACAAGCAGGGGAGCTGCCAGGGCAAGCCATGCATATGCCACTAAAGCATGGGAAAAAAATCATGTTATGCCGCGTGTGAGCAAGACGAATTGCGCACCATGTGTCAACACGACATTCAATCTAATTTCGGGCTTGGTCAAACCATTTCGCGCATTCCACCTGTGCGACGTGCCATCATGTGGCATTAGCTCAGCAAGCGTTGACTCTTATCGGTCTCCCCTGCCACATGTCGCGCCTGATTCGCCTAGTGAATTCTAATACCATGTTTCATGCTGTGATTTGCTAGTGTTCTCAATTTTGCATGTTTTGATCGTAGCCCTTTATCTAAAGTTGATCTAATGGTCCATATCGCACTTGAGAAATATTTAAGCCCCTAATCACTCCATAAATCCTAAGTGACCTCCATTAGCATAATTTTGGTCAATTTTTGGAGTTAAAAAGAGAGAAAAATCAATAAAGGACACACTTTTGGTAGAGATTCAAGAGGAGATTAACATTTCAATTCAAGAGATTGATTGTATTTCTTCTTCTACTCTTTTTTTTATCAATTTTTATGTCTTCCTTTATGTAAAATATGAGTTTTATGAACACAATTATGTGTAGTTAATTTATTAATCTAGGGATATTATGAACCCATTTTTCACCATGTGATGATTTAATATTTTACTCCAATTTAATTATATTATTTAATCTAATTTGTTTGCTATTAATTGTTTGGCCAATAATTTATCTATAGAGGTAATTAAATAGATTTGAGAAAATTATTTAATTTTTTTGTCTTGATTAAATAATATGCATAGTTTCTAGGTAGAGATGTATAATTCTTATGGATGTAATCCATAATTGGTTAACTTAATTAGTAGTATGCAATTTAATTGGCATAACAGTGTGATTAAATTAATTATTATATGATGTGTAGCTTACTTGAGAGAGGAATACATGTTTAGTTAGATTCAATTGATCATGTAATTAATTGATAATTATATTGGGTGTATTCTAACGATTCTCATATTTAGAAAATTAGGGGATTAAGTATTTCTAGATATTTTCTCATATATCTTTCGAGTTACCAAATTTGATTTAATTAATTGTGTTAGTTACTTTTAGTTATTTTAATTTTCTCTCCTTAAAATATAAAAACAACAAAAAAATTGATTTTTATTTTTTTTAGTTTTAAAAATTAGTTTCTAATAAAATAATCTCTCTTAGAACAATATTTTCTTATCATTATATTAGTTGTTACGATACGTATATTTGCATATTCATTCCACATACTTCGTGTGTGGCGATCATGTTTTTGGTCATTATCATAATTATAAATATTAGAAATTAATAATTTTTTATTTTAGTATTTTTCTTAATTATTTTCTCTACTCTAATTTTAATTTTAATTTACTTATTTTCTTTTACTAACTTATTTATTTATTTTAGTTAATTTATTTATTTAGTTCTTTATTCTTTTAATTTTTATTTATTATTTATTTTTAATTTAGACAAATCCTTTAGTGTTATTTGAAGCATATAGTAGAAAATGGCTAGTAATAATTATCAATGATCAACGAACGGAATGATAGCCACAAGAAGAGTGGGTGGAATGCATGAGATAAATGATATCATGACACTTACAAATGAAGTGTCATCTTTAGTAAATCTTTTGAAGGTTCAAAACTCGCCAATGTGTATAAACCATGTCCATGATTCAAGGATGTCGTGTGTGTTTTGTGATGGAGCCCATTTGTTTGATAATTTTCCATATAATCCTAAATCATTATTTTACGTGAGTAATCTGAATCAAAACAATAATCTATACTCAAGCACATATAATCCAGGTTGGAGACAACATCTGAATTTCTCTTAGAATAACAACAATCATGGTAGTAATCAATTAAAATGTCAATCATTTTTACCACCTAGTTTCCAACAACCACAAAAATGACAAACCCAAGACAAAATCCACCTAATGAGGACAATACAAATCCATTAATGGAGATGATGAAAGAATTCATACAATCATTTAATACAAAAGTGTCAACTCAAGAGGCTTCAATTCGAAATTTGGAGAACCAAATGATGCAACTTGCTTTGGCCATAAGTCAAAGGCCTCAAGGTAACTTTACAAGTGATACAATTGTAAACCTAAGAAGATAAGGTAAGGACCAGTGCAACCACATAGCCATGAGGAGTGGTAAAACTTTAGAGCAGGAACATAAGGCAAAAAAGGATGAGGAGAAACATGAAATTAACAAGGATAAAGAGGAACTAGTGGATAAAGACAGCACTGAAAAGGAAATAATTCAGCCAAAGAAAAAAAACCTTTACAAACCCACTATTCCTTTCCCTCAAAGACTACAAAACCAAAAGTCAGTTACGCAGTTTTCAAAATTTCTAGAAGTCTTCAAGAAGCTACACATAAACATACCATTTGTAGAGGAAATTGAACAAATGTCATCTTATGCCAAATTCATGAAGGAAATACTGTCAAAGAAAAAGAGGCTTAGAGATCATGAAACAATAACTTTTACTAAAGGTTGTAATGCCATCCTTGATAGAAAACTACCACAAAAACTGAAAGATCTATGTAGTTTTGACATCCCTTGTACAATTGGGAACATCCATTTTGAGAAAGCATTATATGAATTGGATTCTAACATTAACCTTATGCCATTATTAGTCTTCAAGAGATTGGGGGTTGGTAAAACCAAACCCACTTCAATAATATTACAAATAGCATATATATTAATTAAGAGACCTAGGGGTGTGGTACAATATGTGCTAGTAAATGTAGACAAATTCATCTTTTCGACAGACTTCATTATGCTAGACAGGGAAGAGGACCGTGACATTCCTACTTTACTTGGTCGTCCATTCTTAGTAACCGGAAGAGAACTCATTCATGTATAACAAGGTGAACTTTCAATGAGAGTGCAAGATGAACAAGTAATATTTAAAGTTTTTAAAGCATCTGAACCCCCGAACATTGATAGTGCTAATGAATGCTTAAGGATAAATGTTACTGAATGTGGGGACAACTTGAAATAATATGTTGAGTTGCCCACAATTAAGACTGTTACACGTGATGCTATGAACAAACACAAAAAATAACAAGAAAACAACTCAACCTGTTTTAACTTTGAAAGTATGGCATTGAAGGTTGATATTGTGGATTGTATGAACTTTTTGGAGGACACGCCTCTCATATGTGTATCAAAGGCAATTTTGGAAAATTTTGAGATAGGATCTAAGCTAAGCTCAATAATAACTTCAGCTCAATGATAGCCCAAGCTTAGTGATAACCTGAGCTCAATGACAACCCAAGCTAAGGTTGACCTCAGCTACTAATATGTTATACTTTATGCCAATTTTACCCCCACTAACATGTAAATGTGTACTCAATATGTAATTGACACCTAACTCAAATTGAATTTATTTATTATTATATTATCTTTATTCTTTAAAACTCTTTTAACTTGTTTTATGGACATAATAGTAATATTTCTTAGACCTAGTGCTTCAAAATATTCTATTTAAACAAACCTAAGTAAACAAATTTATTAACCACACAAGAGCACTATTTTCTTCATCTTAATCTATCTCTTGTTTTGCGAAACTATTCCAGTAGGCTTTTTTCATTTAGTTAATTTATTAAACATGTTGTGGTTGTGCTTGATTGATTAACAAGCACACAATATTTGTGATATTATCCTTAAACTGATTGTTCTAGTTAATAGTTGATTTTGATTTATCTGATATATTATTCATTATTGAATCTGCTCTATGACAAACATTTACACTTATGTTATTATGCTAACACTTTAGGTATTAGTTGAACAGGTTCATTGCTAGTGTGACTCAAGTTATCGTAATGTTGGTCTGAATTCAAACACCTTACTTAAAGACTATGAAAACAATTAGAGGCTTGTAAGTAGATTACTTGGCATTACCTTGGTAGGTAGTTTGAGTTCAAACAATGTAATTAAATATTATTTTATAGTGAATATTTAAGTGGTCTGATGGATCTGTGATTTTCCTCTTAGGTTATTAGTGTGACCTAGATTGTTTCCACTTAAAAGTATAGCGTGTTTATTTAGATTTTTTGCATTATTTTATTTACATGTGATTTTATACCTGTGTAAAAATTTTAACTTTTCATAATTATGCTAATTATTTATGAACCCTATCTACCTAATTAGATATGTAACTAAATAGAATTTTTAAAATTAAACTAAAAATAAAAGAATATATTTAAATTTTATACCTCATGGTATCCTTCCAAATACAGAATTTCAATACAAATCCGTCATTTGAAAAACCTTAAATGGATTTTTTAATATTGTTTATTGAATTAAAACAACTACTACTACATAAAATAATGTGTTCAACTCTAAAATTTCAGAGGAGAATTTTGAGACCAAGAAAAGAAAAAACTAAGAAAGAAGAAATGAGATAGAATAACTGGTGTGGAAACTGTGAGATGAGAAATGCTGAAAGAAAGGGTCCTATATATAGGATTAGAAAACATTACAAAACGAGAGAAAAGTGAATCAAAATGTCTGGCTCTACAATATGCAACTTTCCACCGTCACAACATGTGATGATTTTGAATGCATTTTAATCTTGACTCGAACCAATTGCATTGCAGCATACATTTTTCCACTATCACGACACACATTTTTCCACTATCGCAATTTTTTCTTTCACCCCTTTACAAGCTTGTTTGGAACATATGTAAGGCTTATATGTGTTTTTTGTCTTTTATTTTTCTTTAGTTGTAATAAGTGCTTTCATATAGAATTCTCCATTTTGAATCATTTTGATCTCAAAAATACTTAAAAATAATTAAAAATACTCTTAATTTTGAAAACATAAATTTGTTCAAATAATACTAAAATTATGCAAATACAAAATATATTTTGACAATAAAGTGCAAGTAAATCACGTTATTTTTAATGTTTTTCATGCGCTCATCAATAAATAGGATGAGATCACTCTTATTTGATATAATTTCTAGATTAGTAATCATTTGCCTAAAAATTTTGAAATTCAATATATTTTATAAATAATAAAATATTTTCAAGGTACCCAAAATATTTAATGAATCGATTGATTTTAAATTGATTTTTTATAATGGTTAACTTTAAATAAATAGTTTTCTTTCAAATATATGTCTCTTCTTAAAATTCACGTACCCGTATTTCAAGACATGACATCAAGTTTCCCAATTTTTGACCATCAAACAAAATCCACCTGCTCAAAATATACATCCATGCTTAACTTGATCGTAATCTAGATTTAAAAACGAGTAGCATCTTAATCTAGATTTAATAAGGATGAAACTGAAACACTACTAACAATCGTACTACCAAGAAGTTCATAAAGGCTACAAGGCTATTTCCCTTTCATGATGATAAAAGTACCCAATTAATTTTTAAAACTCAACCTTTAGCTATATACTTGTAACCTTATGAATTAAGAGTACTAAAATATATCAATTTTTTTTTTCTTTCTTTCCTTTTTTCAAGTCTATCACATTAAAGACATACATCAAAGTCTTAATAATGTCATTATGCATCTTAATCTAGATCGTACCACTATACCAACAACTCTGCCAAATAAATTGTTTCTCATAAAGACAATAGCCTCATCAATAAATTAATAAGTAACAAAACATATCATATTGAAACACATATGGTAACTACAACCTAAATCAAGATTGTAATTCATAAGCAAAACCAGAAAAACCATATGCAATACCAACATCATTAGGAGCAAAAGACATTGTGATAGAACCATCTACAACACCAACAAAGTCATTGCGAGCAAAAGACATTGCTGATTTTTCTTTTATCTTTGAGTTGACAATTTATTTTCCAATGTCCTTTCTAACAACAATAATAACATTTACCTTTTCCTATTTTAGATTTAAATTTAGACGTGTCTATTATTGCTTGAACCATTTTTATATGTTTCACCTAAAGTAAAATGACTATTATTTTCATCACTATGATACTTTTTTCTCAAACTCTTTGGAGTTTAAAACTGTTATAACATCCTCCAAAAAAATAGTTTGTGTTCCACGTAGTATGCTATAAACAAAATATTCAAGTGAAAAAAGGTAAAAAATACTAGACCAAATCTTCATCATCATTTGTAATACATACATATTCAAGATCATAAATAAATTTAGCAAATTCATCAAGGTTGTCTTACAAAGATGTACTTTCGTACATTTTAAATCTACAAGTATGGTTTCATACACAAATGAAAAGTCTAACACTAGGCCATGTATAAACTCTCAAACTTCAACCACAAACCAACAATAGTTTTATAGTGATAATAAATCTTGGGAAAAACATTACCGGACAAGGACAATAGAGTTTAAGTCTCATTTCCACTAAGGTATCATTTTCTTTATAAGAAAAAATGAATGATAGTTTAGAAGCTCAATACATATTCTTCAATATTATGAATAGGATAAACACAGGCTGGTACTATACATGTACTTGATAAGGGTACAACCAACGATCGACTTTGTGCTCAAGAATACTGCGTCCATAAGTAGACATAAAAATCTCAACTAGAAGGGGAAATTGCATCCATACAAATAAGGTGATTGGAATACAAGCTAGCAAAATGATTGGAATGAGAATCCACGATTGTGTCTGAAGCATAATGAAAAGGGCAGCAGAAAATGATACCATCATGGTTGCAATAGAGAGAAAAAGGGTGGAAAGGCCAAGAATCAACTTACTAGGTAATGATTTGAGGAAATCGTTTTCTGCATAACGTGTGGTAAGGACTCCTAGAAATATCAACACTGAAGTTGTCGAAGAAAAGAGTGATATAGCATCTGATATTATAAAAACCATAAAGGACTTCTTTTGTAAAAATATGGGATAACCTGTATCTCCATCATTTCCACCTGGTACAGTAAATGCTGCAGTGAACATGATAGTTACAATCAATGCCCCTATAACAGTGCATGAAGTACCCGTCTCTTTCATCCACTTTTCACCCTCTTTCACCAAATCCTTGTGATTTTCAGAAAATAAATAACGAGGCGACATTTTATTTCCCTTGTTTACAACTTCTAAACACTTAGGTGGTACAAGAGCCTCAATCTCCTACATTAATTTGTTTGACAAATAAATAAATATGATCACAACAAAAGAATATATAAAGAGAAAAGGCATTCTAACGATTAATTTTTTTTAAGTTAAAATTTTATTATTCTAATTTGTTGTTATATGATATCATATGAATCACGTCAATGCTCTCTTCATTAATATTCCTATAAACTTAACTATTGGTTTAAATTTAGAAAAATAAAAGATCATGCACATGATCTTCTTTAGAATTTTGCCATATGTCCAACTAGGGAAAGTCATAATATTGATTGGAAAATATGACACCCATTTCCCTTATAGTTATGGGTCACATGCAACAAGTGTGAAAACATTTCCCATTTTTAAGGCATATTGTTTAATTGATTTGAAAATTTAACTGTCTCCTATAGTTTCATTTAAATGCTGGTAGTAGACGAAAACCTCATGAGAATAGTGGCCATACCAAAGTGTACCTTTCTCAAAAGTAAAGTACCTTGATCGGCACTGAACTCAATTTTCATTGTCCCAATTCCAAATCTTGAAAACAAAAATAAAAACAAAAGTCTAGACAGTAACAATTTGTAACAAGTAAATTGAACTACTCTTGTCACAGACTCACATATATAGACAAATATCAAACAATATTGAGGAGGGAAAAAGGTAACAATCAATATACCTTAAACCATTGTAGTTCTCTTTGCATTTGTAAAGCTGCTCCAGGGATACGATTCAGTTGTGCGTAAGGTGCTAACATTCCCGCTATATGTAGTATGTTGTTCCCAAAACAATCATCGTGAATGAGAAACACTTCTTTTACATGTGTCCCATGTATAAGACTAAAGATTTTTTCTTGACGACATTGAGTGGCATGCATAAATATGTTCCTTGCCATGTCATCCTTGAGATCCCACACAAGACCTGGCCTTTTTTTTAATATGCCATTCACAAACTCAACAATCCCTCGTTCTATAGCTTGGAAGATTGCATAAGATATTGAAGTAGTTGGGAAATGCTCATGGTGTGAACCTATCATTTCACACATAAGTTTTAGAAGCTCATTGCAGTGAATGTGAACCCATTTCATTTGATATATATGCTTGATACCTACAATAATTGATAAGAAAGGGAAAACAAAAAATTAGGATATAAAAATAAAATATAACAGGTCGCTTGAGGAAAATTTTAAGAAAAATGGAATGTATCATATGTAAATAAAAGTTGACTGAAATTTTCCACCAATTGTTGCAATAAAATCAGCACTGCATGATAAAAACTACATTTGGATTAATATTCATGTTATTAGAAATAGGGGTGAAGTACGTAACACAAAATGCTAGCAATATCGAGAAAGAGTGTCAATGCATATGCAAGAGCACAAAGACTTCTTTCAATGGTTTAACATGTTCAAGGAAAGATCTACCACTTCCATCACCAATTTAGCATAGGGTTTTTGCTAGCTGATTTAGCAAAGGTCTTATTAGAAAATTTCCAAGCTATAAAAGTTTTATTAAAGACACATGGCACCTCATTTCACTTCTTAAAGAGCTGAAGAGACTGTAATTATATTTTATAGTGGAACCTAAAGCAGAGAACCCTTCAAGAGGGAACTTGATTTAGAAGTATCAAAAAATGTGGTGGGAGAAAAAGAAATATGATACTGAGATTCAATTCAACCATTCAATCTCGAAAAACATGCAACAAAGCAACAAACATTTTTCTGATCTTCTCCATAAATTATCTGATTTCTGGTTATATCAGCTCAGTAGAATAGACGAAATGGTCCTAAAAGCCTATAATAAATGAAAGAAGAAATAAAAGTAGCTACAATATTAAACAAAAAATGTGTTTCGCATGCCTAAGACCCTACACACAACACAAGCTTGAGCCACGACCATTATCTTGCAAATTTCTTGGTTATGCACAAGGTATAAGGATATAAATATCTTTCTACAACTAGCAGATTGTATATTAGCAGAGATGTCATCTTTGATAAACACACATTTCTCTTCTCATAATCTTTTCCATCATCACCTACTATCTCTCCCCAACATTCCTCTCCTACTATTCTACCTATTTTCCAAAAACCCAAAAGTTCTTCTATAATGCCAATCTTTTCTCTAGGGGTGTCCATAAATCGGGTCGGACCGGTTTAAACCGAAAAACCGGATTGAACCAGACCAAACCAAACAATTACATAATTGAAACGGTCTGATCTGATCTACATTGAGTAAAATAGATTTTCAAACGATCCGATCTAGTTATAAAAATTATAAATCGGTGGACCAAACTGGTTTTCATAAATAACTAATTTTTTTTAATTAATCGTTACCGTATATATATATATATATTAAGAAATCATGTTACCCTTCTAACCTAACCCTAATTCATTTTTAGCGGCCCTCTGCATTTGTGTCTTTGGAAGAGCGACAACGACTCAACGAGACTCAAAACAACCTTAGCTTAAACTAACCGTCATCGCCTCCAGCAACACCCAACCACCCAACCATCCTCGCATCACCTCCATCACCAGCCAGTCACCTCTCATCGCGTCGCCTCAAGTCCTGGAATCCATGGATGAAATAGGTATGTACTATGTAGTGAGCTGACTGTTTCTGTAAACATTCTCAATACAATTTCGTGTACAAGACATTGTCTGTACCCTGTATTTTGGATTGGTTGTCAAGCCTTTTTGTTTAGTTTCGAATAGGGGCTTTTTGAGTTTCTGATAGTGTTTTTTTTAGATTCTAATAGGATTTTTTTGAGTTTCTGAAATGCATCCTCAAAGGAGTTTCTGATAGGATTTTTTTGAGTTTCTGATAGGATTTTTTTTAGTTTATGATATGGTTTTTTTGAGTTACTTATAGGATTTTTTTGAGTTTCTGAAATGCATCATCAAATGAGTTTCTGATAGGATTTTTTTTAGTTTATGATACGGTTTTTTTGAGTTTCTGATAGGATTTTTTTATAGTTTATGATTCAGTTTTTTTGTGTTTCTCATAGGATTTTTTTAAGTTTCTGAAATGCCTCCTAAATGAGTTTTTGATAGGATTTTTGGACACCCCCAAATTATGTTTGTCTCCTTTACTAGTCGTGTGTGCCAAAACTATCATTACATCGTGTTTGTCTGTTTTTGATATTACTTTGAATTATTAGTTTCAATCATTTTATTGAAAATGATAATAAATATCATTTTCAGTTTAAATATAATTTACATATTCTCAACATTACTAATATTTTATTCATTCTTTAAGCCTCAATCATGATTATGATTAAAATAACATGTTCTCTTCATGTTTTTTCCTTGATTTGTAATAAAAAATCAAGCAGAAAAAGTCATGTGATTTCTGATTTTAGCTAATATTAACGTATACGTTCTTTACTAGCAGAAAATATAATGTGTTATTTAAGCTACAGAATTGCATATAATTACGTTTGTTTCGATTTTTTTATAATGAAATGGATAATGTTTTGTCCTGTTTATATCATAATCTGTCTGTCTTGATCTAATTTGTATGGATTGGCCTGATCTAATTAGTATGCAAAAATATTTGGGATTTGAATTTTAGTATAAATGGACACCTCTACTTCCAGCCATATTGTTTATAACTAAGATCATTTAGTTATTTTAGTTTTGAAATGATTTTTGATTAAGTACAATACGAATATGTACTAATCTATATTCTATATATAAGTGATGATGATTTACATGAGTTTATTTGACCAAGCCAATTTCTAGACTTTATTATGTCTATGATTGAAGACATTGAACCTGAAATTCATCCAAAGGAAATGGAAAAAATTACTACAAAATTTAAATGACTCATCATCAAAAAGAAGAATAGAAGTAAGTAATGTTCACCCGAATAACAAATTTGATATGAAGAAACAAAAAAAATTTAGTTCAGAAATATGGAATCATATTTCATATATTTTACCTTTTGATGTGAAAAATCCTAAAGCTACATGTCATTATTGTAAAAAAGGTTATACTACTCATCCCACAAGAAATGGAACTACTTCAATGATATATCACTTCAAAATTTTATGTAAGAAAATTTTTAAAGAAGTAGATAGGGGACAAAATATGTTAAGTTTTCAAACACAAAGAGGAAAAGGTGATACCACAACTAATAAATTAGTTGTTGTATCATTTGATGCAAAATGTGCTAGAGTTGCTTTGGAAAAAAATGATTATTATTGATGAATTGTCTTTTAGATTTGTTGAGGGTGAGGGATTTAAAGATTTTATAGCTGAAATTTGTCCTAAGTTTCATGTGCCATCTCATCAAAAAAAATTAGGGATGTGTTTCAACTTTATTTAGATGAAAAAAGTTTGAAAAACTTTTTCATAAGTGAAAAGCAAAGAGTTTGTCTTACTAGTGATTGTTGGACTTCAATTCAAAATATTAATTATATTTGTCTAACTACTCATTATATTGACAAAGATTGGAAATTACAAAAAAGAATTATAAACTTTTGTCAAGTTGAGAATCATAAAGGTGATACAATTGGGAGAGTGATAGAACAGAGATTATGTGATTGGGGTATATGTAAGGTATTCACCATAACACTTAATAATGCTTCCTCAGTTGATAATGTTGTATCATACTTGAAAAGGAAGCTAACAAATTGGAATGATGAACTTGTTATGAGTGGGGAGTTTTTTCATGTGCGATGTTGTGCTCACATTTTGAATTTGGTTGTAAGAGGACTTAAAGATCTTCACAATACTATTATGAGTATTCGTTATGCAATGAGATATGATAGATCCTCTCCTTTGAGATTATAAAAGTTTAAAATGTGTTATGTTAAAGAAAATATTGAGTCCAAAGAAAGTGTTGTGCTAGACGTGCCTACAAGATAGAACTCCATATATCTAATGCCAAAATCTTCTTTAGATTTTCAAAAAGCATTTTATCATCTCGAAGAAGAAAAAAGAGCAAACTTTATTTCTTATTTTCATGAGGAGCGATCGAATGTTGGGCCTCCAACATTAGATGATTGGTAGAATGCTAGTGTTTTGTCATGTTTATGAAGACTTTTTATGACTCTACATTAGCATTCAGTGCATCTTTATGTACCACATCAAATTTATATTTTATAAAATTACATAACATTCAATCTCAGATACTTACATGGTGTGGTTCTGATGATTTAGTGTTGAAAAATATGGCTACTAGCATGTTGGGGAAATGCAGATAAGACTAATAAGATGTTGTATGATGCATTTGTACTTGATCCAATGTACAAATTGGAATATTTGGAATCCCTATTTGAAGAGATTTATTTATTAGAAATTGTTCAAAAATTGAGAGAAAATGCAAAAATATTTTTATGGATATGTTCAAAGTTTACTATATGTTAGTGCATGGAAATGATTTTCAACACATGCACTTTTATGGTATCAAAACGGTTGGGAAACTGATTTATTTGACACATACGAGACCCGACATTGCATTTTTTGTGAGTGTAGTAAGTCAACACATGCACTCTCCAAAAGAAGATCACCTAGAAGCTGCGTATAAAATTCTCAGCACCTCAAAAACCTCTCCAGGAAAGAAACTCCTCTTTTGGAATATGAAAGAAATAAAGTTTGAGGTATTCTTTGATGTTGAATGAGAGGCTCAGTTGAAGACAGAGGGTCAACTACTAGATACAGGTATAGATTGGAGTTCCGCTCAAAGTCTATTGTGATAACAAACTACCATCAACATCTCTCTAAATCTAGTTCAACATGATCGAACCAAACATGTCGAAGTAGATAGACACTTCATTAAAGAAAAAGTGGAGAACAACATTATTTGAATGACTTATATCCCTACATAGAACCAAACTGCAGATATATTTACCAAAGGACTAAAATGACAGAGCTTCAATGATTTCACAAATAAGTTGAATATGATTATCTATGATTCAATTTGAGAGGGAATGTGGAAATCCCGTTCCTAAGGGATTTAAGTTTTAAAAGTTAAAATTCAAATCTTTTAGTTATAACAATAAAACAACTATAAATAAATTAGTTTAGATATATCTTATATTAGTTTAGATATTGCAATCTATTTTTTATATTCTTCCTATGTATTATATATAGATTAGCATGTAACACATTGAATGTAGCTAATAATAAATAAAATCAATTTTATTCTATAGAATCACATCCCATCCAATGAGCAGTTCGCAAACATATTGACCAAGTCTTTGTATGCTTCTCAACTTGTTTATCTTAGAAGCAAACTCAACATCATGATTTAGCCACTAAGTTTGTGGTGGTGGTGGGTATCAATGGAATAGACCCTTACAAAATTGAAGATTCTAGTGGTGTTGATATGGCACAAAGTTAGTTTGATTGACATGTTATAACAAATTTTTCCTTTACTCAATGAAGTTGGTTACATTTACTTGTATAGTTAAGAGTGCAATTAGCTTCTCGATTAAGGATGCACAGTATAAAACACATGTTATAACAAATTTTTCCTTTACTAAATGCAGTTTGTTACATTTACTTGTATAGTTAAGAGTGCAATCAGCTTCTCGATTAAGGATGCACAATATAAAAAGTATATGATGTACAAACAATGTGATTCATTCAAAGAAAGAAAAAAATTCTCACTCTTCCTCCCTTCTCTATGCTATATTCATTAACTTCTTTGAGTTTCAAAGTATTTGACCTTGGTTGAGGAAACCTTCTTGACATGCTCTCCATTGATCTTTGGCCAATAAGAAAAAAAAACTAAGTTCAAACCCCAGAAGGAAGAGGATGGGCTAAGGTGGATAGAGAAATATACACTTTTCAAAGAGCTATCACCTAAAGCATATGAGAGAGCAAATAGACCACACCAAATCCTAAAAGAAATTGATCAAAATATACCTCTTAGATTAGGCGATTTATTAATTTCATGCAGAATTATAAGATTGGTATGAAATTGTGAACTTGCATTAAATTGACATAAATATAATGAGGCAAACAATATTCACTATTATTTGTGTAATCTTGATTGAGTCATTTATACTTAATGGATCCTTGTATGCTTAAATGACCATAGAAATATGTGCCAGGTATATTTGGATTAGGATTGAACACCATGGACATATGGGTGGTAATTAATGGAATAAGACTTGATTAATAATTAAGACTTAGGGTAATAATTCAGTCATTTATTTAATGTTAATAAGAAGTAGAAAATCATGGAATTTGGATGGAGAAATTAAATTCCCTTGTTTCTTTAATTCGTGCGATGAATCTACTTTTATTTCTTTAATTAGTTTAATTTCTTTATTTTAATTTAGCACACATTTTCAATATTTGATTCTAATATATGCCAAAACAAGTTCCTTATGGATACGACAACCCCATTCTTAAAAATACTCATCACTTGTACACAATCTGTACAGTTGTACGTTTTAACGCATTATCAGCTCCTTCTAAGCCTTAACTTTGTTCAACTTAAGGCAAACACTTCTCTCTTCTTCAAATTTTCACCTCATACTACCATTTTATCTCCTTGTCTATGTTGATATTACCATCACAAACAATGTCATGCTATTCATCAACTTATCTCCATATTAAATTGTAAATTTTCCATAAAGTATCTTGGCTGGTGAGTTACTTCCTTGGCATTGAGGTCCATTCTTTAAAAAATAGGGACATCATGTTATGTGAAGCTAAGTATATTCGTAAGCTTTTGGCAAGAACTCAAATGACAAACCCTAAACCCATTGCTACTTCTATGATGTCAAAATATTCCCATACTTCTTATGAGAGTAAGGAGTGTGATAATCCTACATACTATAAGCCTTACAACATATCACCATTACTAGACCTAATATTTCCTATTGTGAACAAAGTAAGCCAATTTATGAGTCAGCTAAGGCAATCACATTGGTATGCTGTCAAACGCATACTTGGGTACCTTAAAGGCACAACCTCTCATGGTTTGGTCTGGTCTTTAAGTAATCATCTCATTTGTTCATCAAGGTTTTACAAATTCAGATTTTGGCACCGGCCTTGATAACAGGAGATCAACCATACGTGCTAATCCAATGGTTTGGTCAAATAGGAAACAAGCCCCAATTTTACGCTCAAGTACTAAAGATATGTATAAGACATTAACCAATGCTACAGTTGAGATCTCGTGGCTCAAGTCTTGAATCATATAGCTTCATGTGCCATTATCTCATCCTCTTATCGTTTGGTTTGACAATTTAAGTATTGTTTCCATGGTGGTCAATCATGTGTTGCATTCTAAAACCAAGCATCTAGAACTTGGTCTTCTTTTTGTTCAAGAAAGGATTCTCTCTAAACAGTTTGTTGTGAATGTGTGAAAATTCTGTTCCTTAGGGATTTAAGTTTTGAAATTTAAAATTCAAATCTTTTAGTTATAACAATAAAACAGCTTTATATAAATTATTTTAGATATTACAATCTATAAAGATTAGCATGTAACACATTGAATGTAATTAATAATAAATAAAATCAGTTTTATTCTATATGGTATCAGAGCTCCAGCTCCTCATCAATAGAGAAAAATGCTAGTGAGTCTCATCTCTCTAATCATACCATCAAGGAGACAAACAAAATGACTAGCCCTAACCCTAATGGAATTGATACCTCCACACTTCATCTCATAATAGAGAAGTTAAATAAATACAATTACAAGGAGTGGGCTCAACCAATTAAACTTATTATTCAAGGTAAAGGCGAGATGGGTTACTAGACACGTGACACTAAGAAACCAGAAAATCTGGCCAATCTCTAGAAGTAGACAATTGAAATCGCATTGATCATCTCCTAGTTGGTGCATTCCATGAAGCCACCAATTGGAAAAAGGTATTTGTTCCTTCCCATGGCCAGAGACGTAAGGATGGCCATGCGTGACACCTACTCAAAACCAAACGATGGGAATTAGAATAGAGTATACTCTCTGATTACAACATGGCGATGGTGGTTCTATGGCAAGAGCATGAATGTGAGTGCACCAGAGACTGTGTAAGATACAAGACAAAACTGGAAGATGAACGTGTATTTGAGTTCTTGGCTGGTCTTAATCGAGACTTCGATTTTAGACCACGAATTTTGAGCCGACAACGAGAGAAGTATTATTATAGGTACGTCGTAAGGAGAAACTTGGGCTTTATAAAGGATCACGAAGCCTCTCAGAGACTAATTGGCTTTCAAGCCTTGATGAAATGCATGGATCAAAAAAGCCAATGGGCTATGGGTCAAAAGATAGACCAGGATTGGGCTTCAACCAGTTGGATTGAGAAACCTTTTTTTTGGCAGGTTGGGCAATTTGGGTCATTTCCTAAAAATGGACCACATGGACTTCTATATCGTGGGTCACAAAATAATCTCGAACAAGCCCAACCAAAAAAAAGGATATCGATGTGATTATTGTTGTAAAATTGGCCATTACAAAAGATACTTGTTGGGACTTCCACAGAAAATCGATGCACTGGAAACCATGATAGAATTTCAAGAGTCGAGGATATCAGACCTCTACTGAGCAGTATGAAAAATTTGATTCATTCAATCCCAGCCAGATAGAAAGACTTCATAAACTATTCTCAAAATTTAAGACAAATGATTAGTGTTCTACCTATGTTTCTTTTGATTCACTAATACACAGGTAATTTCCTAACTACTTTAAGTGTGATCTCAAAAATAAACACTCCATAGATCATTGACTCTAGTGCTTCAAATCATATGACTAATAATCATTTAATGTTTTTTATTCATACAACTAATACTGGAAATTTAAAAGTCATATGAAACTCTGTCACCAATTGCAAGAAAAAGGAGGTCAAATTTTCTAACTACATTACCTTTGGGTTCGTTCTCCATGTTTTGAAATGGTCATGTAGTCTATTGTCTATCAGTAAATTAATGACAAATACAAACTGTTATGCTAATTTTTTCCCTTCATCTTGTATATTTTAGGACCCTATCATTTGGGAAAAAATTAGCAATGCTAGAGAAAGTGAAAAACTGCTACTTTGAGACAACCAATGTCAGTGACCGATGGCATATTGCAAATTGTAATTCTACTTCTATCCGTAGGAATGTTGATTTTCTATTGTGGCACTTTAGAATGGCTTACCCTAGTTTTTAGCATTTAAAACAATTGTTTCCAATTCTTGTTGAAAATAAATAATTACTTGATTGCAATATGAAATGTGTTAACTTGTTCAACATCATCGCACATCATTTTCAAAACCTAAATATACACCTTCAAAACCTTTTACCATTGTTCACAATGATGTATAGGGACCGACTCAGGCCCCAGATCGCATACATACAAAATGGTTTATTAATGTACGGATAATGGTACTAAATATGTTAACAAATCCCCTAAAGATTATCTTCAAAATCACGGCATTATTCACCAAAATTTATACGTTTATACTCTAGAACAAAATGGAGTTGGTGAACACAAAAATAGGCATATCTTATAAGTTGCTAAAGCCCTCATGTTTACCCCAAATGTGCCAAAAATGTTTAAGGGAGATGCTATGTTAACATTTTCCTTCCCGATGAATCGAATGCCTAGTTGGGTCCTTTTCTTTAGAAGCCATCTTCACCAACTAAAAATGTGTATTCAGACTTCTCGTCTCATCTAAGATATTCCACTAAAAATATTTAGTTGTATGGCATTCGTACACATTCATCCACATGATCGTGAAAAACTAGACATCAGAGCTTTCAAATGTGTTTATATTGGCTACTCGTCGACTCAGAAAGGTTATCGATGCTATGATCCGCATACCAAACATACTTTTACTAGTCTTGATGTCACATTTTTAAGACTACACCGTTCTACTCTCCCAAAACTTCTCTTCAGAGAGAAAATGTGAGTGAAGATGAGTTTTGCTCCTTTGACCTTTCGTTTCTAGTTACCAATACACTCAATATTAGCCACCTTGAACCTTTGACACCTCACCGATCTCGAGTGCCACTTACATAAAATAATTTAGGCTCAAGAGGATATGTAGAGGCACAAACAAACAAACAAGGAAATATTGGTTTACTCAAGGCAACCAAAATCAAAGTACAACGGGAAACTCACACTTGACACACTACGAGAGTCCAACCCGGTGATGGATCTAAGCACTCTCGAGTCTTCTTTCAATCCAAATAATCCTAATCCTACTAATTATTTACCCATTGCTCTTAAAAAAACAAAGTCAATCATGTACTTCTCACCCTTTATCAAAATTTATGTCATATAAAACTCCCTTAAATTCCATGCTTTTACTACTAACCTTAACAAGATACAAACACCGAAAAATATTGATAAGGCATGAAAAATTTCCAAGTTGAGAGAAGCAGTAATGGAAGAATTACAAGCCCTAAAACATTGGAATTGGGGATTTGGAAGACTTACCAATAGGAAAAAAATGGTCGGATGCAAGTGGATATTTACTATTAAATATAAGACCAATGGAACAATTAAGGGATATAAAGCTCATTTTATTACTAAAGATTTTACTCAGACCTATGGAATTGACTATAACGAGACTTTTTCTCCAATTGCAAAATTGAATACTGTCCAAGTACTACTATCTTTAGTAGTAAATCTAGACTGGACTTTTCAACAATTAAATATCAAGAATACCTTTATCAATGGAGTATTAAGAGTATTTATTTGAGATGCTAATTCACTCTCTTGAATTTGTGGGATAGGATTTGTGGAAGAATGAGTGGTTATGCTATTCCAAAGCTGGTATTCATTGCCTATGTTCTTCCCCTGAATGGCAGATTTGGAATAGTATGGATATTGTTCAAAGAATGTGACATCCATTGTATTATAGAATTGTTTTGAGAAAAGAGAGAAGCATTTGTATCCTTTCTAGTACGATGAATACCCTAGGAATATGCATTTGATGGCTCAGGGATCAAGTTTACCTCTATGATGTACATAGACATAAGCAGAACATCCACAAAATTTAAAGGGAATGTGGGATACAATTTTGGTATGTGGGTATGACTCAAGTAGAGTATTGATAGGTGTTTTAAACATAAGGACACGGGAGGGCATCCTATTGATAAGATAGGTAGCTGTAAGAACAGCTTCCCCCCAAAAATGTTGAGGAGCATGAGTTGTGAACATGAGGGATCTAGCTACCTCGAGAAGATGCCTATTCTTCCTTTCAGCCACCCCATTTTGTTGAGGTGTGTCAACACTAGAGCTAAGATGGAAAATCCCTTGACTTAACAAATAATTAGTAAGGATGGAAGCAAAGTATTCTTTAGCATTGTCAGATTTCAATACTTGGATTTTTGTTTAAAATTTGGTTTGAATCATGGTATTGAATTTTTTAAAAATTTGACCTGCTTCATATTTTTCTTTCATTAGAAATAACCAAGTGATTCGAGTATGATCATCTACAAATGAAATGAACCAACATGTTCCTTTGATGTTTTTGATTCGAGAAGGTCCCCAAATACTAGTGTGAATTAATGAGAAAGGATGTGATATTTTATGTGGAAGATAAGGATATGAAGTTTTAACATGTTTTGAAAATTGACATACTTCACATTGAAAATTCTTTAAATTTTTATTTCTAAAAGATGAAGGGAAATGTTTTTGTAAATACAAGAAATTAGGATGACCTAAGCGATAATGATTCAACATGATTTCACCATCATTATTGGAATTAAGATTTAACAAAGCTTTATTCTAATAAGAAACTTTGAATACAACTTGGAGGGCTTGTATTGCTAGAGGGTCTTCACTTCGTAGGAGATAGAGTCCCGAATATTCTTTAGCACTGCCAATCATCTTCCCCGAATCCAAGTCATGAAATTCACATAGGTTATGAAAAAATTTAGCCATACATTTTTTTCACAAGTGAGTTTAGTAATTGATACAAGATTATAATCAAGTGTGGGACAAGAAGGACAAAATCTAGAATAAAGGAGTTTGAAATTTTGCTGAACCAATTCATGTTACTTTGGATATTGAACCATCGGCAATTTTGACAGTGTGTCTGTTTTAGTAGGTTTTAAGATTCATGAGAATAGAAGCATCACCTATCATGTGGTCTGAATCACCCGAATCAACAATCCATGGTCTCATAACCTCTTTCACACTAAGAGCGTTAAAGGTGTTACTTGATTGAGCTATAGTGGCAGATAATGTGGGCAAGGACTGTCCAAATAATTTTTGGAGGAGATTAATCTGTTCTTTCCAAAACAGAGCAAATTCAAAGGACGCAGTTCCATGAGATTTAGAGACAATTTTTCTGTAACTTTCTTTGTTGATGTGTTGTACGGAATGTGGTTTCCAATCAGCTGGCTTTCCATGAAATTTCTAGCAGGTTTCCTTAGTGTGGCCAAGTCTATGGCAATGATCACACCAAGGTCTTCCTCTACAAGGATGGTTGTCTACAGTATGTGAGTGCTGGTGTCCTCGAATATCAAGTGTAGATCCTTCTCCAGTCACAGAAATGGTAGATTGAGGGCCCATCATCACCTTTTTCTCACTATCTTCTTAATGAACTTCAGAGAAGGCTTCACGAATACTGGGCAAGGGTTTTGTTCCTAGAATTCTGATGCACACATCATCAAGATCTTTATAGAGCCCCAATAAAAATTTCAAAACCCGCTTCTTGTCAATAATCTGTTTGTACAAAATTCTATCTGCTAGACATGTCCATTCGTGAACCCCAAAGAGGTCTAATTGCTACCAACATTGAGTGAGAGAGTTAAAGTATTGGGCAACTAATAACTCTCCTTGACGAAGATCATGAAGGATGCTTTTGATCTCAAATAGTTCAGACATATTATCATAATTGGAATAAGTGTCTCTGGCGGCATCCCATATTCCTTTGGCAATTTTGTAGAGAAGAAAGTTCTCTCCAATCTCCTTTGTCATGGAATTTATCAACCAAGACATCACCATATTGTTTTCAGATTTCCATGTTTTGTATTACAAATCATCTTTATTCAGGGCTACTGCATCTCAAGTGAGGTAGTCATCTTTCATATTTCCACATATAAACATCATGATAGATTAGGACCACTGAAGATAATTGTACCCATTTAATTTGTGATTAGTGATGGGTAGAAGATTGTTTCTATGGAACCAGTAATTATAGGTTTTCCTATGGCCATTGGTGTTATTTTAAGTAGGGTTTATATGTGGGCTGATTGGGCCTACCAATCTGGATGGATATGGGCTGAAATTTGTTATTAGGCTAGCTGGGCTAATATTTGTTACTGGGCCAACATGGGTTGAAATTTGTTACTAGGCTGGGTTGGGTTGGGTTGGACCGAGTTGGGCTGAAATTTGTTATTGGATCGGGTTGGGTTGGGCCAGGATTGACGTTGGAGAACATCGCCTGAAATGGTTCAATTTGCTACCACCATTTGAGACGAGAGGTAGGAGAATAACGCCTGAAGAATATAACCTTATAATTCCATGTCTTTTTCTCTATTAATTCTGATCTCTCTAAAACACTATAATATAACCCTATAAATAGGAATAAGAAATTAGACAAATGGGCACTAATCTAGGAATTTAACAACTGGTATCAACAACTAAACTACAACTTGTTTTACACTAATTTACAACTTGTACAACATTAATAATATTTTCTGAAAGTCTACACTCTAGGATGGAGGTTTCTAGATCAAAGAAAGGGACAAGTATGGAGAGTGATAAGAAAACCAAAGAAAAAGAGAGGTATCAGAATGGTTAGGAAACAGATTTTTGTCACATACGAGATCCAACATTGCATTCGTTACACTCTAGGATGGAGGTTGCTAGATCAAAGAAAGGGACAAGTATGGAGAGTGATAAGAAACCCAAAGAAAAAGAAAGGTATCAGAATGGTTAGGAAACTGATTTTTTGTCACATACGAGATCCAACATTGCATTCATTATGAGTGTAGTAAGTCAACACATGCACTCTCCAAAAGAAGATCACCTAGAAGTTGTGTATAAAATTCTCAAAAAGCTCCCAAGGAAAGAAACTCCTCTTTCGAAATACGAAAGAAATAAAGGTTGACGTATTCTTTGATGCTAAATGAGAGGCTCAGTTAAAGATAGAGGGTCAACTACTAGATACTGTATGTTTGTTTGGGGAAATATAGTAACATGGAGAATCAAAAAACAAAACATAATAGCTAGGAGTTGTACAAAAGCCAAATTTAGAGCAGTTGCACAAGGGATTAGTGAAGGATTATGGTTAAAAAAGACTACTAGAAGAACTACAGGCATAGATTGGAGTTCTGCTCAAAGTCTACTGTGATAACAAACTACCATCAACATCTCTCTAAATCTTATTCAACATGATCGAACCAAGCATGTCGAAGTAGAAAGAGACTTCATCAAAGAAAAAGTGGAGAACGACATTATTTGCATGACTGATATCCCTACGCAAAACCAAACCACAGATATATTTACCAAAGGACTACCATTACAGAGCTTCAATGATTTCACAAATATGTTGAATATGAATATCTATGATTCAACTTGAGAGAGTGTGGAAATCCGTTTCCTAAGGGATTTATGTTTTGAAAGTTAAAATTCAAATCTTTTAGTTATAACAATAAAACAACTGTAAATAAATTAATTTAGATATATATTATATTAGTTTAGATATTGCAATCTATTTTTATATTCTTTCTATTTATTATATATAGATTAGCATGTAACACATTGAATGTAGCTAATAATAAATAAAAGCAGTTTTATTCTATAGAATCACATCCCATCCAATTAGCAGTTTGCAAACATATTAATCGAGCCTTTGTATGCTTCTCAACTTGTTTATCTTAGAAGAAAACTCAACGTCATGATTTAGCCACTGAGTTTGTGGTGGTGGTGGTGGGTATCAATGGTATAGACCCTTGCAAAATTGAAGATTCTTGTGGTGTTGATGTGGCACCAAGTTAGTTAGATTGACATGTTATAACAACTTTTTCCTTTACTCAATGCAGTTTGTTACATTTACTTGTATAGTTAAGAGTGCAATTAGCTTCTCGATTAAGGATGCATAATATATAAAGCATATGATGTACAAACAATGTGATTCATTCAAAGAAATAAAAAATTCCCTTCTCTATGTTATATTCATTAACTTCTTTGAGTTTGAGAGTATTTGACCTTGGTTAAGGAAACCTTCTTGACATGCTCTCCATTGATCTTGGGCCAATAAGAAAAAAAAACTAAGTTCAAACCCCAAAAGGAAGAGGATGGGCTAAGGTGGATAGAGATATATACACTTTTCAGATAGTTATCACCTAAAGCATATGAGAGAGCAATAGACCACACCACTAAATACTAAAAGAAATTGATCAAAATATACCTCTTAGAGTCCTTTAGATACATGTGTTGGTATTTAAATAGAGGTACTCAAATACCATTGAAGAAGATAAAAATGAAGAAGATATAACTTCCAAGACAATGTCGTGGGAAGCTCAAATCAAAATAACATGAAATTAAGCAAGAAAAAATATTGATATAAAAACCCTTCTAAAGTAAAAAAAAGCTTTAAGATATCTTAAATGGAAGAAAAGAGAAATTTACTGAAGAAGTAATAAATAGAGTTCTAAAAAAAATGACTCATTATAACTAGATGACAAGAGCCACTTGTTCAAACCCTAACGGCCCGTAATTTACGTCTAGAGTTTCTTTTTTTATATATAATAAATGATGATTTCATTCAAAACAATTGTAATCTTCCAAATAGTGCCAAAATACATAACTTAAGAATATCAAAGATCAAATTTACACTATCAAAACTTGCAAAGGTTTTCTGGCTCACATCTATGGGAAACTATTGAGTTTTTTTTTCATTTTGAAACTCCATATGCTTCTCCACATTAATGCTAATTGATGTAATTGATATGGTCATAATTCCAGAGAATATCATAGATTGACATCTGATTGCATATTTAAGCAATATCTAGCATGAAAACAATAGATGAAGCAAATCAAACCAACAAAATGAAAACTACATACAAAAAAGCTTCAAGCAAAGGACCTTATGCATAAATCCTTACACCGGTTGAAAAACCAAAAACTGAGAGATACAAAAATCGTTGCTCCTCGAACCCAAAAGCCAAACTACCAAAACGAGATCAAACCATCAAAACAAAGAACCAAGATTAAATTTTGGATTAGATGGAAGGGAAATGAGAATAGAAGGTGGAGAATTAAGGGGATGCTCAATTAAATAAAGAGATGGAAGAAGAATGAATGTCTCTATATTCAAATGCTTTTTATTGAAGGGAAAAAGACCCAAAAAACAGAGAGAAAGACCAACTTAGATGGAGGAAAGGGAGTGGAAAGTGATAAAAATAAATGTAAAGGAAAATGAGAGGGAGTGGGAGAGAAGAGACATGAAGGGGATAGAAGAAGTGACATGAAAAAGGAAAAGAAAGAAGAAATCCCTAGTGCTTCTAAGACTCTCAAAACACCATCTTTTTTAGTGCTTGATTCCAATTGCCATTTCTTTGTTCCCTTCACAATCATATAGTAATTTCAACTATTCATCTATCTTTTTGTGCCTATTGCTTATCATTCTAACATTGGTGATTTCTCCAAAGTTATAGTTATATTCTTATGCACCTCTAATCTGGCCTTTCTAGTTTCTAATATACATTTAGAGTTCACTTCGAAGGAATTTGTGCAAGAATCAATCCATTAACAACACCTTTATGTCTATGAAATAGGTAACGGGGGGAATTATTTTTTCTCAGAAGAAGTACCAACTTTATGAGACAAAAAGGTACCTTCTATATGATGGTATAAGCCAAATAAATGGCTTATCTAAGAGATAGTATAAGTCAAATAAATGAGTCTTTTAGAAGATAGAAGAAGCTTAATTTAATAAAGGTGTTAGGGTTGATTTTTTGTTATTTAAACAAGGGTGTTAGGGTTGGTTAATGATTTTTTGGTAGTTTATGAAGGATGTGATCAAGATTCTTAATGGACTTCTCCAAAAAATAGACCTTATGGAATAACAAGAAAGATTTTGCACTCTATGAGCAGTCATTCTGCTATTTCAGTTTGTGTAGCTTTTTTTCAAAGAATCCAATGGAATATTCGGTTAAAAAAATAGCAAGAACATGGGAAGACTAAGAAACTTGATAAACTTCAAATTTAATTCTCAATGGAAAAGGGCTTATTTTTTCTACATCATCAACACAAGCAAATAGTCCTATTTATACTAGAACTTAAGAATCTTAACAAGAACTACAAAGACAACTCACAGAAAATTAAAAGAAACAGAAACTCAAATTATGTAAGCTTAAAAGAGAATTTGAAAAGACCCATAATTTAAAATTTTCAAAACTAACTCTTCAACGCATTCAACAACTTAGAAGAGCTAACCAAATTCAACAACCATTCTAGCAAGTTAAGATCTCACTTTTTTTCTTTTTTTCTTTTTGTACTAGTGTAGCCACGATAAGTTTCTTGCAACAAACAAAATTATGCTTTGGTCAATCAAGAAACAATGCACAGGTCTAGCACTGCTTAAAAAAACTTATTTGGATAAAACAAGATTTCTTATTTTAAACAAAAAAAACAAACATGTGGAAGATTATTTTATAATGTTCTCAATAAAATTTTGACATTGGATTAGTAACCTAGTTTGTAAAGAACACTTATATTAATCCATAGATGCTATTAGTTCAAAATTTTCTTCAACTTGGATGACATTGTAAACAAATTAGATTATAAAAATGTCAAATGTGAGCAAGCCTTCAAACAAACCCTAATCTAGTCCAAATATATAGGTGTGAAAGTACCCTACAACATAAAACATTGATATCCAAATAAGAATTTTCTAAAAAATGACATAGGAAATAGCTAAGGAGTATAGCATGATAAAATTGTATGAAAGCAAAACAAACATACTTGAATAATCAAGGCCCATGCGTCCACCCATAATGTTTTTACTCTATTTTTAAGCCCTTTGAAATTGGGTCTTAAGAATCATAGGGTATAATATCATGTCATAACTAATTGTGCAAATCATTAATCATTCACTTATAATGTGCATTCTAAATGCATATATGAGCCAACTTGAAGTGAGTATATTCATACATAAATGAGCTCATTAACATGATTTTCTTAAACGAACATGACATATAACCATGAGTTCAAATAACTCATTATGTTATGGTAGAAGTATTTGATTGTAGAATTATTACCAATAAATTTTCCAACAATCACAATTCACATGCATAAAATTCTTTGTCTTGAAAATTTAGATTCTATATCTATTTGGCCGCTATGGCTTCATAATATAATATGTCTCTACTTTTATTATTTAAAGGAATTTTAAGGATATAATCACACTTTGTAACAAAAATTCCTTTTTACCTTGGATTACCCAAAATCAATTACCTTGGATTACCCAAACCAAATGGCATAAGGTCAGATTACGTAACTATAGTTACTTAACATTGACATGAGGTCACAATTTTCAACCATTCTTTGATAAAAATTATATAGTTTTTACCAATGAGATTTTGATGTACTCTTATAAATGAGAGGGAAGAAAAGCAATTATATGCAAAATTTAGTAAGTTTCAATTTTGGCTTAAGAGTGATTTTTCTTAGAAATTTTATTTTGGGTGAAGGCATATATTTTGATCCCCAAAAGGTGGAAGTATTTGTAAATTGGGAAAGACCTATAAGCATAACAGAAATAAAGAAGTTTTCTTGGGTTGGCTAGATACTATCGTCATTTGTTAATTTTTTTTCTAAAGTTGTTTTACCTTTGACTCGTCTTACTTGAAAAAATGCAAAATTTGATTGCTCAAGTGAATGTGAGGAAAGTTTCCAAGAGCTTAAGATCCAAATGACTTTTAGACTTGTGCTTACACTTTTATCCAATGGTGGGGGATTTGTGGTATATAGTGATGCTATTGATCGAGGTTTAGGTTGTGTGCTTATGCAAGATGGTAAAGTAATTGCTTATGTTTTTAGGTAACTCAAGAAACATGAACTGCATTGTGCATGATTTGGAATTAGTGAAGGCGGTTTGTGTCTTAAAAATATGGACGCATTATCTATATGGTGAAAAATGTCAAATATTCATGGACCACAAGAGTTTAAAGTACTTATTAATTCATAAGGAGCTTAATATGAGACAAAGAATATGGTTGACATTAATTAAAAATTAGGATTATGTTATTGACTATTGACAAATGAGTTGTGTAGACAATAGTATTAAGGAGCGTGAATATAAAGTTAGAGATCAAGCACTCTTAAAGTTATCGCCATAGGTGTCTAGTTCAATTTCGAAGATGTGGCAAGGGAAGCCCTCATTACATTGGTCCTTTCAAGATAACAAAGAAAATTGGCCCTATGGAATATTCTTTAGATCAGCTAGTAGAACTCTTAAGTGTCCATGATGTATTTCATATCATTGAACTCCAACTATTGCAAGTAAAACAAAATTTAACCTACGAAGAAAAACTAATAGGAATACTTGATTGCAAAGAATAAGTACTACATAACAAAATCATTTCATTGGTGAAAGTATCGTGAAAAAATCATACAAAAGAATAGGTGACATAGGAACTTGAAGAACATATGAACACCACATATCCTAATTTATTTAACTAAGGCACATGAATTTTGAGAACAAAATTTTTAAGAAGTGGAAGAATTGTAATATCCTATTCCTTACAAGAAATAAAATTTTAACCAAAATTATATTTTTAGAATTTTTACGATTTTACCCTCAAATTTCACAAATTTATAGCAAATTAACTAAATGTATGTTTTGTTGAAACTGTGCTGAAAAAATCTATTTTGAAACTTGTTGATATTCTATGGATTGTGTTTGGACATCTGGACCGACTTGATGCCCAATCCTCGCAAACCACCCTAGTTGAGTCACTAACCCGAGAAAGAAGGTGAAGCACCCCAAATGTCCTAACTGTGGGACACCCTAAGCTCAATAACAACTTGAGCTCAATGACAACCCAAACAAAAAAACCATATGAAATACCAACATCATTAGGAGCAAAAGACATTGTGATAGAACCATTTACAACAACAACAAAGTCATTGTGAGAAAAAGACATTGTTGATTTCTCTTTTATCTTTGAGTTGATAATTTATTTTCCAGTACCCTTTCTAACAACAATAATAACATTTACCTTTTCTTATTTTAGATTTAAATTTAGACGTGTCTATTATTGCTTGAACCATTTTTATATGTTTCACCTGAAGTAAAATGACTATTATTTTCATCACTATGATACTTTTTTTTCAAACTCTTTGGAGTTTAAAACTGTTATAACATCCTTCAAAAAAATAGTTTGTGTTCCACGTAGCATGCTATAAACAAAATATTCAAATGAAAAAAGGTAAATACTAGGCCAAATCTTCATCATCATTTATAATACATACATATTCAACATCATAAATAAATTTAGCAAATTCATCAAGGTAGTCTTACAAAGATGTACTTACGTACATTTTAAATCTACAAGTATAGCTTCATACACAAATGAAAAGTCTAACACTAGGCCATGTATAAACTCTCAAACTTCGATCACAAACAAATAATAGTTTTATAGTGATAAATCTTGGGAAATACATTACCGGACAAGGACAATACAGTTTAAGTCTCATTTCCACTAAGGTATCATTTTCTTTATAAGAAAAAATGAATGATAGTTTAGAAGCTCAATACATATTCTTCAATATTATGAATAGGATAAACACAGGCTGGTACTATACGTGTACTTTATAAGGGTACAACCAACGATCGACTTTGTGCTCAAGAATACTGCGTCCATAAGTAGACATAAAAATCTCAACTAGAAGGGGAAATTGCATCCATACAAATAAGGTGATTGGAATACAAGCTAGCAAAATGATTGGAATGAGAATCCACGATTGTGTCTGAAGCATAATGAAAAGGGCAGCAGAAAATGATACCATCATGGTTGCAATAGAGAGAAAAAGGGTGGAAAGGCCAAGAATCAACTTACTAGGTAATGATTTGAGGAAATCGTTTTCTGCATAACGTGTGGTAAGGACTCCTAGAAATATCAACACTGAAGTTGTCGAAGAAAAGAGTGATATAGCATCTGATATTATAAAAACCATAAAGGACTTCTTTTGTAAAAATATGGGATAACCTGTATCTCCATCATTTCCACCTGGTACAGTAAATGCTGCAGTGAACATGATAGTTACAATCAATGCCCCTATAACAGTGCATGAAGTACCCGTCTCTTTCATCCACTTTTCACCCTCTTTCACCAAATCCTTGTGATTTTCAGAAAATAAATAACGAGGCGACATTTTATTTCCCTTGTTTACAACTTCTAAACACTTAGGTGGTACAAGAGCCTCAATCTCCTACATTAATTTGTTTGACAAATAAATAAATATGATCACAACAAAAGAATATATAAAGAGAAAAGGCATTCTAACGATTAATTTTTTTTAAGTTAAAATTTTATTATTCTAATTTGTTGTTATATGATATCATATGAATCACGTCAATGCTCTCTTCATTAATATTCCTATAAAATTAACTATTGGTTTAAATTTAGAAAAATAAAAGATCATGCACATGATCTTCTTTAGAATTTTGCCATATGTCCAACTAGGGAAAGTCATAATATTGATTGGAAAATATGACACCCATTTCCCTTATAGTTATGGGTCACATGCAACAAGTGTGAAAACATTTCCCATTTTTAAGGCATATTGTTTAATTGATTTGAAAATTTAACTGTCTCCTATAGTTTCATTTAAATGCTGGTAGTAGACGAAAACCTCATGAGAATAGTGGCCATACCAAAGTGTACCTTTCTCAAAAGTAAAGTACCTTGATCGGCACTGAACTCAATTTTCATTGTCCCAATTCCAAATCTTGAAAACAAAAATAAAAACAAAAGTCTAGACAGTAACAGTTTGTGACAAGTAAATTGAACTACTCTTGTCACAGACTCACATATATAGACAAATATCAAACAATATTGAGGAGGGAAAAAGGTAACAATCAATATACCTTAAACCATTGTAGTTCTCTTTGCATTTGTAAAGCTGCTCCAGGGATACGATTCAGTTGTGCGTAAGGTGCTAACATTCCCGCTATATGTAGTATGTTGTTCCCAAAACAATCATTGTGAATGAGAAACACTTCTTTTACATGTGTCCCATGTATAAGACTAAAGATTTTTTCTTGACGACATTGAGTGGCATGCATAAATATGTTCCTTGCCATGTCATCCTTGAGATCCCACACAAGACCTGGCCTTTTTTTTAATATGCCATTCACAAACTCAACAATCCCTCGTTCTATAGCTTGGAAGATTGCATAAGATATTGAAGTAGTTGGGAAATGCTCATGGTGTGAACCTATCATTTCACACATAAGTTTTAGAAGCTCATTGCAGTGAATGTGAACCCATTTCATTTGATATATATGCTTGATACCTACAATAATTGATAAGAAAGGGAAAACAAAAAATTAGGATATAAAAATAAAATATAACGGATAGCTTGAGGAAAATTTTCAGAAAAATGGAATGTATCATATGTACCTAAATGTTGACTGAAATTTTCCACCAATTGTTGCAATAAACTCAGCACTGCATGATAAAAACTACATTTGGATTAATACTCTTGTTATTAGAATTATGGGTGAAGTACGTAACACAAAATGCTAACAATATCGAGAAAGAATGTCAATGCATATGCAAGAGCACAAAGACTTCTTTCAATGGTTTAAAATGTTCAAGGAAAGAGATACCAGGTCCATCACCAATTTAGCATAGGGTTTTTGCTAGCTGATTTAGCAAAGGTCTTATTAGAAAATCTCCAAGCTATAAAAGTTTTATTAAAGACACATGGCACCTCATTTCACTTCTTAAAGAGCTGAAGTGATACTCAGGTATAATGTGATGATGTTCCATAAAAAGGAAGTACCTGATGCTGTAATTATATTTTATAGTGGAACCTAAAGTAGAGAACCCTTCAAGAGGGAACTTGATGTAGAAGTATCAAAAAATGTGGCGGGAGAAAAAGAAATATGATACTGAGATTCAATTCAACCATTCAATCTCGAAAAACATGCAACAAAGAACCAAACATTTTTCCGATCTTCTCCATAAATTATCTGATTTCTGGTTATATCATCTCAATAGAATAGACGAAATGGTTCTAAAAGCCTATAATAAATGAAAGACGAAATAAAAGTAGCTACAATATTAAACAAAAAAACCACGTTAGCTAAAAAGGAAAAAAAATAAAAAAAATGTAGACTATTCTCTTGCTTCCTTACCGGTTGTAAGTATATATTTGTCTCATTCTAAACTGTCGATTTCAACTTGCATAAAGCAAGTGACTTCATATGTATTGCATGCAATGTAAGTAAACATCATAAGTTACCTTATTCATCTTCTATAACTAAAGTCGATGTTACATTTAGTATTGTACATTTTGATATTTGGGTGTCTCCTCATACATCTAATAATTGATACAAATATTACATTCACATTACTGATGCATTTTTGCATTATACTTAATCAGGTACTGCATAAGCTTTCATTCAGTTTAAATCATAGGTAGAGTTGTAAATTGATTGTAAAGTTAAGGTGTTACAGTCAAACAGGGAGTTTCATGGTCTTACTACTATTTTGCCCCGGCATGGTATTGTGCATTATACCTCATATCCTCACTCATATGAACAAAATGGACTTGTAGAACGCAAGCACAAATACATAGTTGAATTGAATTTGTCTATGTATTCTAAGGCTTTTACTCCATTAGTTACTAGAGCTGAACAACATGGACTTGTAGAACGCAAGCACAAAAATGCTTGTGTTTTGCATGCCTAAGACCCTACACACAACACAAGCTTGAGCCATGACCATTATCTTGCAAAATTTCTTGGTTATGCACACGGTATAAGGATATAAATATCTTTCTACAACTAGCATATTGTATATTAGTGGAGATGTCATCTTTGATAAGCACACATTTCTCTTCTCATAATCTTTTCCATCATCACCTATTATCTCTCCCCAACATTCTTCTTCTACTATTCTACCTATTTTGCAAAAACCCAAAAGTTCTTCTATAATGCCAATCTTTTCTCTAGGGGTGTCCATAAATCGGGTCGGACCGGTTTAAACCGAAAAACTGGATCGGACCGGACCAAACCAAACAATTTCATAATTGAAAGGGTCTAGTCCGATCTGCATTGAGTAAAACAGATTTTCAAACAATCCGATCTAGTTATAAAAATTATAAACCGGTGGACCAGACTGGTTTTCATAAATAACTAATTTTTTTTAATTAACCTTTACCGTATATATATATATATATTAAGAAATCATGTTACCCTTCTAACCTAACCCTAATTCATTTTCAGCGGCCCTCTGCATTTGTGTCTTTGCAAGAGCGACAGCGAGTCAACGAGACTCAAAACAACCTTAGCCTAAGCTAACCGTCGTCGCCTTCAGCAGCACCCAACCACCCAGCCATCCTCACATCACCTCCATCACCAGCCAGTCACCATTCATCGCATCGTTTCACGTCTTGTCATCCATGGATGAAATAGGTATGTACTATGTAGTGAGCTGACTGTTTCTACAAACATTCTCAGTACAATTTCGTGTACGAGACATTGTCTGTACTCTGTATTTTGGATTGGTTGTCAAGTTTTTTTGTTTAGTTTCTGATAGTTTTTTTTTTAGATTCTAATAGGATTTTTTTGAGTTTCTGAAATGCATCCTCAAAAGAGTTTCTGATAGGATTTTTTTTTAGTTTATGATACGTTTTTTTTAGTTTCTGATAGGATTTGTTTTAGTTTATGATACGGGTTTTTTGAGTTACTTATAGGATTTTTTTGAGTTTCTGAAATGCATCATCAAATGAGTTTCTCATATGATTTTTTTTAGTTTATGATATGGTTTTTTTTAGTTTATGATACAATTTTTTTGAGTTTTTGATAGGATTTTTTTAAGTTTATGAAATGCCTCCTAAATGAGTTTTGGATAGGATTTTTGGACACCCCCAAATTATGTTTCTCTCCTTTACTAGTCGTGTGTGCCAAAACTATCATTACATTGTGTTTGTCTGTTTTTGATATTACTTTGAATTATTAGTTTCAATCATTTTATTGAAAATGATAATAAATATCATTTTCAGTTTCAATATAAATTACATATTCTCAACATTACTAATATTTTATTCATTCTTTAAGCCTCAATCATGATTGTGATTAAAATAACATGTTCTTTTCATGTTTTTTCCTTGATTTGTAATAAAAAATCAAGCATAAAAAGTCATGTGATTTCTGATTTCCGCCAAATATTAACGTATATGTTCTTTACTAGCAGAAAATATAATGTGTTATTTAAGCTACAGAATTGCATATAATTACGTTTGTTTCGATCTGTTATAATGAAATGGATAATGTTTTGTCCTGTTTATATCATAATCTGTCTGTCTTGATCTAATTAGTATGGATTGGCCTGATCTAATTAGTATGCAAAAATATTTGGGATTTGAAATTTAGTATAAATGGACACCTCTACTTCCAGCCATATTGTTTATAACTAAGATCATTTAGTTATTTTAGTTTTGAAAAGATTTTTGATTAAGTACAATACGAATTTATACTAATCTATATTCTATACATAAGTGATGATGATTTACATGAGTTTATTTGACCAAGTCAATTTCTAGACTTTATTATGTCTATGATTGAAGACATTGAACCTGAAATTCATCCAAAGGAAATGAAAAATCCACAACATAATTTAAATGACTAATCTTCAAAAAAAAGAATAGAAGTAAGTAATATTCACCCGAATAACAAATTTGATATGAAGAAACAAAAAAATTTTAGGTCAGAAATATAGAATCATTTTTCATATATGTTCAAAGTTTACTATATGTTAGTGCATGGAAATGATTTACAACACATGCACTTTTATGGTATCAAAATGGTTGGGAAACTGATTTATATGTCACATACGAGACCCGACATTGCATTTTTTGTGAGTGTAGTAAGTCAACACATGCACTCTCCAAAAGAAGATCACCTAGAAGCTGTGTATAAAATTCCCAGGCACCTCAAAAAGCTCCCCAGGAAAGAAACTTCTCTTTCGGAATACGAAAGAAATAAAGTTTGAGGTATTCTTTGATGTTGAATGAGAGGCTCAATTGAAGACAGAAGGTCAACTACTAGATACTGTACGTTTGTATAGGGAGATCTAGTAATATGGAGGAGTAAAAAATAGAACGTAGTAGCTAGGAGTTGTACGAAAGCCGAATTTAAAGCAGTTGCACAAGGGATTAGTGAAAGATTGTGGTTAAAAAAGACTCCTAGAAGAACTACAGGTATAGATTGGAGTTTCGCTCAAAGTCTATTGTGATAACAAACTACCACAAACATCTCTCTAAATCTAATTCAACATGATCGAACCAAACATATCGAAGTAGATACACTTCATTAAAGAAAAAGTGGAGAACGACATTATTTGAATGACTTATATCCCTACATAGAACCGAACCGCACATATATTTACCAAAGGACTAAAATGACAGAGCTTCAATGATTTCACAAATAAGTTGAATATGATTATCTATGATTCAACTTGAGAGGGAATGTGGAAATCCCGTTCCTAAGGGATTTAAGTTTTAAAAGTTAAAATTCAAATCTTTTAGTTATAACAATAAAACAACTATAAATAAATTAGTTTAGATATTGCAATCTATTTTTTATATTCTTTCTATGTATTATATATAGATTAGCATGTAACACATTGAATGTAGCTAATAATAAATAAAATCAATTTTATTCTATAGAATCACATCCCATCCAATGAGCAGTTTGCAAACATATTGACCAAGTCTTTGCATGCTTCTCAACTTGTTTATCTTAGAAGCAAACTCAACATCATGATTTAGCCACTAAGTTTGTGGTGGTGGTGGGTATCAATGGAATAGACCCTTCCAAAATTGAAGATTCTAGTGGTGTTGATATGGCACAAAGTTAGTTAGATTGACATGTTATAACAAATTTTTCCTTTACTCAATGCAGTTGGTTACATTTACTTGTATAGTTAAGAGTGCAATTAGCTTCTCGATTAAGGATGCACAGTATAAAACACATGTTATAACAAATTTTTCCTTTACTAAATGCAATTTGTTACATTTACTTGTATAGTTAAGAGTGCAATCAACTTCTCGATTAAGGATGCACAATATAAAAAGTATATGATGTACAAACAATGTGATTCATTCAAAGAAAGAAAAATTTTCTCACTCTTCCTCCCTTCTCTATGCTATATTCATTAACTTCTTTGAGTTTCAAAGTATTTGACCTTGGTTGAGGAAACCTTCTTGACATGCTCTCCATTGATCTTGGGCCAATAAGAAAAAAAAACTAAGTTCAAACCCCAGAAGGAAGAGGATGGGCTAAGGTGGATAGAGAAATATACACTTTTCAAAGAGCTATCACCTAAAGCATATGAGAGAGCAAATAGACCACACCACTAAATCCTAAAAGAAATTGATCAAAATATACATCTTAGAGTCCTTTAGATACATGTGTTCATATGAAAAACCTTCAAGCAAAGGACCTTATACATAAATCCTTGCACCGGTTGAAAAACCAAAAACTAATAGATACAAAAATCGTTGCTCCTCGGACCTAAAATCCAAACTACCAAAACGAGATCAAACCATCAAAACAGAGAACTAAGATAAAATTTTGGGTTAGATGGAAGGGAAATGAGAATATATGGTGGAGAATTGAGGAGATGCTCAATTAAAGGAATAGAGAGAAAGACCAACTTAGATGGAGGAAAGGGAATGGAAAGTGATAAAATAAATGTAAAGGAGAACGAGAAGGAGTGGGAGATATGAGACATAGGGGGAAGAAGAAGCGACAAGAAAAAGGAAAAGAAAAAAGAAATCCTAAGTGCTTCTACAACTCTCAAAACACCATCTGTTTTTTAGTGCTTGATTCCAATTGCCATTTCTTTGTTCCCTTCACAATCATATAGTAATTTCAACTATTCATCTTTCTTTTTGTGCCTATTGCTTATCATTCTTACATTGGTAATTTCTCCAAAGTTATTGATAAGACTCAAATATTGCATTTTTGTTATGATTTAAATGTTGATATTTGTGTGAAAATTGTGATTATTTGATTATTTAATCCACAAATGTCATTTCACGGGTATTTCGTATTTAAAGTGCAATTTCAGGTAAAATCATGATTTTGGAGAAGTTTGGGACAAATTTCAATGATCGTGATTGAGTGCAAATAAAAAAAAACAAAATTTCAAAATTTGTAATTCCGCCACCAGCGAAAATCATGCAGGGAGCAAGGGTTTTGGCAAATTCATCTTGCCGCCAGCCAAAGTAATCTCTCCGCCGGCCAAAGTAATCTCGCCGCCGGCCAAAGTAATCTCGCCGCCGGCCAAGTGCATCTCGCCGCCGGCGAGAATCAGTGGAACCAAAATCGTAACTTTTCCAAAAATCTCGCCACGACGAGAATAATGTCGTCGTCGGCAAGTTTCGTCCGAAAACACATTTTTTATGTTGTTTTGTTCCAAAATTGCCCCCAAAACCCTAGATCTATATATACAATATGATGGAGAAAGAGGCATACGACAGAGAGAGCATATCTGAGTCATTTTTGGAGGAGAAAAGGCAATTTTGGAGAGAAAGTTAGGAAAAGCTTGAAGGATCATCACCATTGTTGCTACCAAGTCTTCATCTTCAAGAGTTTTTCATCTCTTCTCCTTAGTTTTTATTTTTTGCATTTTATTTAGATTTGTTATTCATGGATTCAATTGAGATAATGTTTGTTATTATTTCCATTATGAACTAATTCATTTTTGCTAAGGCTATGATATAGTTTAATCAAGAAAATCTTATTTCTTTTGTTATTGTTATATGAGTTCATTGTTTTCAAGTTGAGTATTTATTTCCATGCTTAATGCTTTTAAATTTCTAGCCAAGATTTAGATGATTTGTTGCATTATATTGAGACCGAGAGAAGATGTGCAATGAATGCTTCTTGTGATAAATATCGTATGTTGAATGCGAGTGTAAGAACTAATGCATGATGTATGTGGTTATTCTAGAAATTCCATAAATTGTAATGTGCTTGTTTGTGATTAAATCTACATAGAAATATAGTTGGTTTTCATAAATAAGTAATTCTAATATAACTCGAGAGAAAGTATTAGGTAAATTTGGGTTTTTCAACCATCACTTTTAGCTTTGATTCTCACATAACATGACTTGAAATAGGATTGAATTGATTTAGCGAAATCAAATGCCTTAGCGTTTTTAATCATTTGTGAACAACATTAAATTTTGTTATTTGTGTTTAGTTTTAAGTTAATTTGCTTCTTAAATAATTTCAACAATTCAGTTTTCAAATAAAATTAAGATTAGTCAATTTCAATACTTAGTAACGCCATTCCTTGTGGGTTCGATATCTGTACTTTTGTACACTTTATTACTTGAACGATTCGTACACTTGCGAAAATATGCATCAGTTATAGTTATATTCTTATGCACCTCTAATCTGACCTTTCTAGTTTCTAATATACATCTAGAGTTCACTTCGAAGGAATTTGTGCCAGAATCAATCCATTAACAACATATTCGAACGAAGAGATCTTACACCTTTATGTCTATGAAATAGGTAATAGGGGGAATTATTTCTTTCTCAGAAGAAGTACCAGCTTTATGAGACAAACAAGATACCTTCTATATGATGGTATAACCCAAATAAATGGCTCATTTGATGGTATAAGTCAAATAAATAGCTTATCTAAGAGATAGTATAAGTCAAATAAATGGCTTATCTAAGATATAATATAAGTCAAATAACTGACTCTTTTAGGAGATAGAAGAAGCTTAATTTAATAAAGGTGTTAGGGTTGATTTTTTGTTATTTTAACGAGTGTGTTAGGGTTGGTTAATGATTTTTGGTAGTTGATGAAGGATGAGATCAAGATTTTTAATGGGCTTCTCCAAAAAATAGGCCCTATGGAATAACAGGAAAGATTAAGCATTCTATGAGCAGTCATTCTGCTATTTCAGTTTGTGTAGCTGTGTTTTCAAAGAATCCAATGGAACATTCGGTTAAAAAAAAATAACAAGAACAGGGGAAGACTAAGAAACTTGATAAACTTCAAATTTTATTCTCATTGGAAAGGGGCTGATTTTTTCTTCATCTTCAACACAAGCAAATAGTCCTATTTATACTAGAACTTAGGACATTCAAAACACTCAATACATTAACTCCTAGGAACTTAAGAATCTTAACAAGAACTACAAAGACAACTCACAGAAAATTAAAAGAAACATAAACTCAAATGAGGTAAGCTTAAAAGAGAATTTGAAAAGACTCATAATTTAAAATTTTCAAAATTAACTCTTCAACGCATTCCACTTGGAATAGCTAACAAAATTCAACAACCATTCTAGTAAGTTAAGATTTTTAGTAGCCACGATAAGGTTCTTGCAACTAACGAAATTATGCTTTGGCCAGTCAAGAAACAGTGCACAGGTCTAGCACTGCTTAAAAAAATTATTTGGATAAAACAAGATTTCTTATTTTAAACAAAAAAATAAACATGTGAACATTCTGGCTCAAACTCATATTCTGGTTCAAACATACCCGAGGCAAACATGTTCCTTTTAGTACTCTGGATGTCTTCAAGATTCTGAACACTAATACAAATGTCACTGGTCCAACTAGACAATTTTATGTGCATAGCTGTAAAAAAAATAACAGAACTAATGAATATGCATTAAATTCATTTTTCCATTTGAAAACATTGAGAAATGTCATTTATTAAGTTTAAGATCAATGGCAACTTTGATGGATTTCTATCATTATTGAATTATATATAATTGAAAAAGCCTTACTAAAGGTTTTTTCAGTACGGTGACAGTTCATAACATTACACATCCTCACAACTCAAGAGCTAACAATTTTTGTAGTTCATTTGTATGATAACATTACAGCTAATTGTCACGTCCCGCTCAAAATGTCCTTATAAATCCAAACAAATGATGGTTGCCTAAAGGATCTAGACTATTCTACATGGAAAGTTCTAGAGTTGCCTAGAGATGTCTAGAAAGAGCTAGAGTTGGATGGACTCAACTCAAGCTAGAAGACCCTAGAATGTTCTAGAGCACGCTGGAGAGTGCTAGAATGGACTGGAATATTCTAGAACATGCCGGATGATTCATGAAGGATGTAGAAGCCGCTGGAAACTTACGGAACATCCCAGAACGTGCATGAAGGAACTAGACAAACCTAGAAGATTTTAGAGTTGGCTAGAAAGTCCTAGACCCTTATGGCATAGTGTACATAAAACAAGAACTCTCTTGTATATTCTAGAAGCTAGAAGAATCTAGAAAGTGGTGGCATAGCCTTAAGCTTAGAGTCACACTATAAATAGACCCATTGGTCTTCATTTGTATTCATCTTAGGAAATCTTGGGAATTCTTAGCATCTTGTAAGATAAACTCTCTCTAGAGCAATACAAAGCATTCTTTGCAAACTCTCTCTCTATTCTCTTTGGAGTTTCATTCGGATTCAAAGGCAGGCTTAGTGCAACGGACGGTGCTAAGTGCCGCACGATCTCTACTTGAAAAATAAGGTCGTGACAGTTGGTATCAAAGCTTTCGGTTGAAGCATTTCTACCTTTGGCATAATGAAGAACGCTGCTCCATCTACACCAAGCGTCGATGTTCCACCTATGGAACGTGGGCGTGAGGAAACTCATAAACCATTAAAGGAATCTCGAGCCAAGTCGAAAGACATACTCTCTAGCTTAGAAGCACGTGTGGGGAGTGCACAGGACAGCTTAGGGGAGCTGTTCGACAGGGTGGACAACTTGGAGGAACGTTGCAATGGCTTGGAGGCCGAGGATGTGGAGATCCATGCAGCGGTCAAGATGTCCCTTAATGAGCTAGACGGTGGCTTAAGGCAAGAGATTGATGGATTAAAGGTTGAACTTTCCAAGGTAAGAGATTTCGTCCAAAGAGAACTTGCTAATGTCTTGCTTAGAGTGGAGGACATGGGTGGTGATCTAGCTCTATGTAAGCGGGCTATGGCCGCGGGAACTAGTGCAACCACCGTCATTGAAGCTAAGAGGGTGGATGTTCCCAAGCCTAAGACCTTCAATGGTGTTAGGAATGCTAGGGAAGTTGAGAACTTCCTATGGGGGCTAGAACAATACTTTGAGGCTACTGGCATAAAGGACCATGCCAGCAAGATCCAAACTGCAGCCATGTATTTCTCTGACACTGCGATGTTGTGGTGGAGATGGAGACATGGAGATGTGCAACGAGGGGTTTGCACGATTGATACCTTTGAAGATTTCAAAAGGGAGTTCAAAATGCAGTTCTTCCCTGTAAACGCTGAAAAGGAGGCAAGAGGCCGACTACGACGGTTAAAGCAGACAGGTAGCATACGGGATTATGTGAAGAAGTTCACAACCTTGCTACTCGAAGTTCCTGACACATCAGACAAGGATGCCTTATTCTTGTTTATGGACGGTCTCCAATCGTGGGCTAACCTTGAGCTCAAGCGACGTGGTGTCCAAGACTTGTCTTCGGCCATTGCGACTGCGGAAAGCTTTATTGATTACTCTACAAACAAAGAGAGCTCCAAACCCACAGATAAGAAGTTTGTTGGAGGAAAGAGTGGGGGAAGCCACAGTAAAAGTCAGGGACCTAAGAATCATAAAGATAACTCCTCATTCAAACCACGGGATAAGAGGAAGGAAAGGGAGGATCGTGGTGCCTCGAAGCCCCGTGTGACGTGCTTCATATGCGATGGACCGCATTGGACACATGAATGTCCAAAAAGAAAGGCATTGAGTGCCTTGGTTGCCTCCACACGTGATCAAGATGGAGGTGAGTCGGACGAAGGTGCAAAGATGGGTTCTTTGCGCCTACTTGGTGCATTGCAGAGCGCCCCAAAGACCCCCAAAGGCTTGATGTATGTAGATGCAGCCATCAACGGGAAGGTTGCCAAGGCTTTGGTCGATACAGGCACATCTCACAATTTTGTTTCAGTGGAAGAAGCAAAAAGACTCGGCCTGAAGGTTGTCAATGGAGGGGGATCTCTAAAAGCGGTTAACTCGGCAGCACTACCATTGCATGGAGTTGCTCGTGGACTTAAGGTCAGTCTTGGTGCTTGGACTGGCCAGATGGACTTATCAGTGGCGCCTATGGATGACTACTCAGTAGTATTCGGCATGGAGTTTTTGGACCAGGTAAGAGCTTTCTTGGTGCCCTGCTCAAACTCTATGTGCATCATGGATGGTGTGAAGGTGTGTGTGGTACCGACGGAGAGAACCACCAAACCTACTACCCAAGCTCTCTCAACGCTTCAATTCAAGAAGGGATTGAAGAGGGATGAAGAGAGTTATTTGGCCATCCTAAAGGAATACGATGATGAAGAGGCGTCACCAAAGTCAAACTTGCCAACGGAAGTGCAAGTTGTCCTAGATAAGTTCCAGGATGTGATGCCGGAGACATTACCCAAACGGCTACCTCCAAGGAGGGAGGTGGACCATGAAATAGAGTTGGAACCCGACACCAGGCCACCAGCAATGAGCCCCTATCGAATGGAAAACTCAGAGTTGGCAGAATTGCGGAAGCAACTCGACGAATTGCTGGATGCTGGCTTCATAAGGCCCTCAAAAGCCCCATTTGGTGCCCCGGTGCTCTTTCAAAAGAAGAAGGATGGCTCGCTACGAATGTGCATTGACTATCGGGCTCTAAATAAGATCACAGTCAAGAACAAGTATCATATCCCTCTTATTGCTGATTTGTTCGATCAACTGGGGAACGGTAGATACTTCACAAAATTGGACTTGCGATCGGGATACTACCAGGTACGCATAACCAAGGGAGATCAACCCAAGACTACTTGTGTGACCAGGTACAGTGCCTATGAGTTCCTTGTCATGCCATTTGGTCTCACAAATGCACCAGCCACCTTCTGCACTCTGATGAACAAGATTTTCCATCCCTACCTCGATCGGTTCGTGGTAGTATATCTTGATGACATCGTGATATATAGCCGAACTTTGGAAGAACATCTAGAGCATTTGAAAAAGGTGTTCGAGGTCCTGAGGGAAAATGAGCTATATATCAAGAAGGAGAAATGTTCCTTTGCCCAAGATGAGGTGATTTTCTTAGGGCACGGGATAAAGGATGGGAAACTGATTATGGATGGAGCTAAGGTGAAAGCCATCCAAGAATGGGAACCTCCTGCCAAGGTTCCGGAGTTAAGATCTTTCCTTGGACTTGTGAACTACTACCGAAGGTTTATCAAGTCCTACTCAGCGAGAGCAGCCCCACTAATCGACCTACTCAAAAAGAACAAGTCTTGGGAATGGACAAGCGAATGACAAGCCTCATTCGAAGACTTGAAGAAGGTCATTAGTGAAGAACCGATGCTTTGTCTACCAGACCCCTCCAAGACATACGAGCTGCACACAGATGCCTCAGACTTTGCCATTGGTGGACTTTTGATTTAGGAAGGGCATCTGATAGCCTATGAGAGCCGAAAACTCAATGACACCGAACGCTGCTACACTGTGCAAGAAAAGGAAATGACAGCTATCATTCATTGCCTAAGGATGTGGCGACACTACTTGTTGGGTTCTCATTTTGTTATCATGACGGACAATGTAGCCACAAGCTACTTCCAGACTCAAAAGAAGTTGAGTCCCAAGCAAGCACGATGGCAAGACTTCTTGGTAGAGTTTGACTACAGGCTGGAGTACAAACCCGGTAAGGCCAATGTGGTGGCTAATGCACTGAGCCGTAAGGCAGAATTAGCAGCCTTGAGTAGGCCAAGTAGCCCTTTGTTGGAAAGGATCAAAGAAGGGTTGGAACATGATGCCCTTGCTCAAAACCTCCTTGCCCTCATCAAGGAAGGAAAGATGAGACGATTTTGGCTGAGTGACGGACTACTCTATGCCAAGCAAAATCGAATCTTCGTGCCAAAATGGGGGAGCTTAAGGAAAGAGCTTATTAAAGAGTGTCATGATTCCCTATGGGCTGGACACCCAGGAATGAGGCACACCCTTGCTTTGATCAAGTCAATCTACTATTGGCCTCAACTTTGGGACGATGTGGAAGCTTATGTACGGACTTATCTTGTGTGTTAATAGGACAAGATAGAGCAGCATGCACCCGGAGGGTTGTTAGAACCGCTGCCTATTCCAGAGAGATCATGGGAGAGCATCTCTATGGATTTCATCACTTGCTTGCCAAAATCTGAGGGCTTTGGCAGCATCATTGTCGTCATCGACCGCTTCAGCAAATATGCAACATTCATACCTGCCTCAACGGACTGCACGGCAGATGATGGCACGTTTGTTCCTCAAGAATGTTGTGAAGCATTGGAGGATTCCATCCAATATCGTGAATGACCGAGACTCACGATTTATTGGCAAATTTTGGACGGAATTGTTCAAGCTGTTGGGATCAGACTTGAACTTCTCTACAAGCTTTCATCCACAAAGTGATGGACAAACCGAGCGTGCCAATGCATTGCTGGAGTTGTATCTTAGGCACTTTGTTAGTGCCAACCAACATGATTGGGCAAAGTTGTTGGATGTAGCCCAATTCTCCTACAACTTACAACGGAGCGAGTCTACCGCGAAGAGTCCCTTTGAGATCGTCATGGGGCAGCAACCCATGACTCCTCATGCCTTGGCCACGAGTTATGAAGGGAAGAGTCCTGCTGCCTTCAAATTTTCCAAGGCGTGGCACGAACAAGCAGAGTTGGCCCGAGCCTATTTGAACAAGGCGTCTAAGAAGATGAAGAAATAGGCTGACAAGAAGAGGAGGATGGTGGAGTTTCAGGAAGGAGATTTGGTCCTCGTTAAACTATTGCCCCAACAATTCAAGTCCTTACGGAAGGTTCATAAGGGGTTGGTGCGGAAGTACGAAGGACCATTTCATGTCCTCAAGAAAGTCGGTAAGGTGTCGTACAAGTTGCAACTCCCTCCGAAGCTTAAAATATATCATGTTTTTCATGTAAGCATGCTAAAACCTTATCATGGAGACAAGGAAGACATGAGTCGAGGAGAATCCAAGAGGGCACCTACCGCAGTAGTAACCTCCTTTGACAGACAAGTGGACTCAATCTTGGGGGACCGCTTGATTCGACGAAGGGACGTACCAAGTTATAGGGAATACTTGGTCAAATGGAAGAACGCCCCAGATGTAGAGACAAGCTGGGAACCTGAGGATTCTTTGTGGCAGTTCAAAGATGACATCGAGAGGTTCAAGCTTGAAGGCGCGACGAGGGCGTCGCGAACTTGAGTGGGGGAGGGTGTCACGTCCCGCTCAAATTGTCCCTAAAAATCCAAACAAATGATGGTTACCTAAAGGATCTAGACTATTCTACATGGAAAGTTCTAGAGTTGCCTAGAGATGTCTAGAAAGAGCTAGAGTTGGATGGACTCAACTCAAGCTAGAAGACCCTAGAATGTTCTAGAGCACGCTGGAGAGTGCTAGAATGGACTGGAATATTCTAGAACATGCCAGATGATTCATGAAGGATGTAGAAGCCGCTGGAAGCTTACGGAACATCCCAGAACGTGCATGAAGGAACTAGACAAACCTAGAAGATTCTAGAGTTGGCTAGAAAGTCCTAGACCCTTATGGCATAGTGTACATAAAACAAGAACTCTCTTGTATATTCTAGAAGCTAGAAGAATCTAGAAAGTGGTGGCATAGCCTTAAGCTTAGAGCCACACTATATATAGACCCATTGGTCTTCATTTGTATTCATCTTAGGAAATCTTGGGAATTCTTAGCATCTTGTAAGATAAACTCTCTCTAGAGCAATACAACACATTCTTTGCAAACTCTCTCTCTATTCTCTTTGGAGATTCATTCGGATTCAAAGGCAGGCTTAGTGCAACGGACGGTGCTAAGTGCCGCACGATCTCTACTTGAAAAATAAAGTCGTGACATAATGCTCTCTTCTTTTACCATAACGCTAAAAGTTTTATAGTGTGCAAGATTGATAAATTAACAATCACTCTCTTCATACAAAACCAGGAAAATTAGGAACCACTGTATGTGTGAAGTTATTTTCATAATGATGATGAGATCACTTTGAATTGTTTTCCATATATTCAACCAGTAAGAGAAATGTTTAGACAAGAATAAACAAACAATATATATATATATATATAGTGAGTACTTACAGTGGTAGATCCATCGTTTCCAAAACATGAGCTGACATCCACTTTCAAATGCAGAGGGTTTGCTTGCCAATGCCCCCAAAGGAGATAGTTGTCTATCCCAAGCTTTAACAATGGCCGATGGTGGGATTTTAGATAGCAGATGCAATGCAATGTCTACAATGTTGTCGCATGAAAATGGAGACAGTGAATAAAGTGATTGTAAAACATATAGGTTCTATAAGTAAAATACTAACCAAAATTACTCTCATTATAAATGGATTGGGTGATAATTGCAGCAGCATATATGCCTTCCATTGACAGAAGAACTTCTTGTGGTGTAACAGAATAGAGATAACGACCCAATTGCATATGGTTATGACTAAAAGCAGTTAATATTGGAATATATCCCCATTTATCAACAATGCCAAGCAACCTGTTGTTCTTTTCAATCATGCATTTTGCCATGCGAGTGTTTCCAACAACTGCAGCAATGCTAAGAGCTGTCATTCCATTAACTTGTTGAACTTCCAAATCTTTTTCTGACATTAAAGGCACCAACTCCTCCACAAGTAGCATGTTTCCAGCATCAGCTGCAATATGAAGAGCTGTTTTTCCTGAACCTTGAGTTGTTGCACTCACTGCTTCATGATGATGGAAAATAAAATCCTTCATAGCACCTAAATCACCTTCCCTTGCAGCATTAAAGAACAGCTCGTAATCATGGGTAGAGGTAGTACTGCTCTCAGCTTCGGTTGCATTTAAGATTTTTCCTAACAGAGAAAAAGAAAAGAGCGAGAAAGTACTTATAAATCTTTCACCTTCATCACTCTATTGGTCTCAACCCATACTAATCTTTCATATCTACCTATTTCTCATTACATTCACACAAGTATAAAATAACAGTCATTTATTTGGCCATATATTTAACTTCTATATTATAAAATGATGCCAATTAAAATAAAATTAAACATAAGAAATCAGACCGATCAGAACATTTACCCACTAACTTAATAAGAAATTTATACAAAATATTGTATAATTGCATGTAATTCTTTTGTATTTTATAGATAGAGAGACTAATACATATACAAATTTTCTCCTCCTTAGTAAGAATAGAAATGGTCTATGGTCATTTATGGTCATTTGCATGGCATAAAAGATATATGATTTACTTATTGCATAATTTAAAAAGGGAGAATTAAACCACATCCACAAAGGTATGAATTAGGTTTCTTTATGGAATTACTTATTATAGAATAAAACGGATTTTATTTATTATTAACTTGGATATATTAAAATTTGTTACATCCTAATCTATATATAATACATAAAAAGAATATAAAATAGATTGCAATATCTAAACTACTATAAGATATATCTAAATTAATTTATATATAGTTGTTTATTGTTATAACTAAAAGATTTGAGTTTTAAATTTCAAAACTTAAATTCTTGAGAAACAGGATTTCCTCACACCCCCTCAAGCTGAATCATAAATGTTAATCATATTCAACTTGTTCCACACTACTCTTGCCTACTACATTATGGTTTTTGCTCTTCTATGTTACTAAATTTCCTTGTACAAACGTATATTATCAAGTAGTCGACTTGTCTTCAACTAAGCCTACCCAACCAGCATCAAAGAACACTTCAAAGAGGAGTCCCTTTCTTGAAGAGCTTTTGATGTATCTAAGAATTTTACACAACTTCTAGGTGATCTTTTTTTGAATAGTGCATTTATTGAATTACTACAGTCACTACGAATGCAATATCAGGTCTCGTGTGTGATAGATAAATCATTTTTCCCACCAATTTCTAATACCTCGCTTTTCCTACGGGTTTCTTATCAATCTCCATTCTCTTTCCTGTCTCAATAGAGGTGTCGCTTGGTTTGTTCCCAAGAATACCAGTTTTCTTTAGAAGATCAAGAACATATTTTTGTTGAGAGACACATATTCTTTTCTGTGATCTAGTAACCTCTATCACCAATCATTTCTCCTAAATCTCTTACTTCAAACTCAGTAGCAAGAACAACTTTAAATCTTTTAATTTCTAATAGATTATCTTCAATAAGTATGGTGTCATCTACACATACAATCAAGATTGTTCTTAATCTACCTTAAGAATGTTTAAAGAACATTATATGATTTGATTGTTCTTGTTGATAGCCTTGGCCCATCATTACTTTCGTGAATCTATCAAACCATGATCTGGAAGATTGTTTAAGCCCCAACCCATAGAGAAATTTGTGTAGTTTGCATGTCATATTTTGTTTGTTGCCTTCACAAAATCCTGGTAATAATGTCATGAAAATTTCTTCATTTAATAGTCCATTGAGAAAGGCATTCTTGATATCCAATTGTTAAAGAGTCTAGTCTAGATTTACTACTAAAGATAGTACCCAAATAGTATTCGATTTCACAACTAAAGCAAAAGTCTCGTCACAGTCAATTCCATAGGTTTGGGTAAACCCTTTAGCAACATGACGAGCTTTTTATTGCTCAACTGTTCCATCGGCCTTATATTTAACTATAAAGACCTACTTTCATCCAATTGGTTTTTTCCCGTTGATAAATCTACCACATCCCAAGTTCTATTTTGTTTAGGGATCGTAATTCCTCCATTATTACTTCTCTCAACTTCGAAATTTCCCATGCCTCGTCAATATTTTTTGATACGCACATATTTTGAGATAGGGTGAGAGGTATTGGATTGACTTTATTTTCTGAGAGCAATGTGTAAATCAGTAGTATGATTAGGGTTGTCTAGATTGAAAGGATACTTGAGAGTGCTTGGATCCATCACCGGGTTGGACTCTTGTAATGTGTTAAGTGTGAGGTATCTTTCGTACTTTGATTTTGGTCAGCTTGAGTAAACCAATATCTCCTTGTCTATTTGTGCCTTTACATCTCCCCCTGAGAGTGGCACTCGAGATGGGTGAGGTGTCAAAGGTTCAACGTGTCAAGTATCGAGGGTACTTGTAACTAGAAAGGAAAGGTCAAAGGAGCAAAATTGATCTTCACTCACATTCTCCATCTGAAGAGAAGTTTTAGTAGAGTAGAACAGTGTAGTCTCAAAAAATGTGACATCAAGGCTAGTAAAATTATGTTTGGTATGCGGATCATAGCATCGATAACCCTTATGAGTGGGCGAGTAACCAATAAAAACACATTTGAAAGCTCTAGGGTCTAGTTTTTCACGATCGTAGGGATAAATGTGCACGAATGTCGTGCAACCAAATCTTGTAATTAGAATATCTGAGATGAGACAAGTTAGAATACACATTTTTAGTTGATGAAGAGGTGTTTTAAAGAAAAGGACCCGACTAGGCATCCGATTGATCGGGAAGGAAAATGTTAACACACCATCTCGCTAGATCATTTTTGACATATTTGGGGTAAACATAAGGGCTCTAGCAACTTCTAAGAGAGGTCTGTTTTTGCGTTCACCAACTCCATTTTGTTGTGGAGTATAAAGGCACAAAATTTGGTGAATAATGTCGTGGTTTTGAAGATAATCTTTGAGAGATTTATTAAAATATTTAGTACCATTATCAATACATAGACTTTGAATTTTTGTTTGAAACTACGTCTGAATCATAAAGTGAAATTTAATGAAGATCGATCGGACATCAATTTTATCTTTAAGTAAATACACCTAACACACACGTGATTTATCATCGATAAAGGTGCTAAACCATTTTGTATGTGTGTTTTGGGTCCCAAGCAGTTCCTTATACATCATTGTGAACAATGGTAAAAGGTTTTGAAAGCATATATTTAGGTTTTGAAAATGAGGTGAGGTTTAATAAGTTCACACATTTCACATTACAAATCAAGTAATTCTTTATTTTGAACCAGAAATGGAAAACATTGTTTTAAATACTGACAACTAGGGTGACCCATTCTAAAGTGGCATTATAGATTATCATTATTACTAGGGATAGAAGTATAATTACATTTTTCAAATTAACACCGGTCACACATTGGTTGTTTCAAAGCAGTCGAGTCCCTCACTTTCTCCTGTAGTGCCAATCGTCCTTCCCGATAATAGATCCTCAAATACACAAGATGAAGGAAAACATTTAGCATTTGTATTGACCGTTAATTTAAGGAAAGATAATAGATGAATGAAAATTTTGGAACATGGAGAATAGACTCCAGGATAATTGAGTCTGAAATTTTAACACTCTTTTTCCTGTAATTGACAAAAGAGTGCAATATGCAATTTTCACTTTTAAATTTCCAACACAAGGTGTATATGAAGAAAACAAAAAATGATCATCAATCATATAATCTAAAACAATGGAGTCAATGATCCATGAGCTGCTTATTTTTGAAGTCATACTTAAAACAGTTAGGAAATCACCTTTGTGTGATAGTAAACCAGAAGAAACATAGGTAGAAAACTGACCATTTGTTTGAAATTTTGAGAATAGCTTATAAAGTTGTTCTATCTAGTTAGGATTGAATGAGTCAAATTTTTCATGCTGCTTAGTAAAGGCTTGATACTCTCGATTCTTGAAATTTTGTCATAGTTTTTAGTCCATTAGTTTTCCATTAGTTTTCCCATCACGTGTCTTTTGTATGATCAATTTTACGACAATGATCACACCAAGGTCCTTTTTTGCTAGGCTGGTTCGGTGTTACTTTGTGACCCACGAGATAAAAGCCCATATGGCCCATTTGATCCATACGTTCATCGAGGCCCGAAAGCCCATTAATCTCCGAAAGGCTTTGCAATCGTTCTACGAAATCAAAGAGCCATGCACAATCTCCTTTGGTCATAAAGCCAAAGTCAGCCCTAGCTAACGTCGAACCAGTGCTATCCACCAACATCACTCCTCAGTGTTATTCCTCACAACACACCTCTGAAAACACTTCTCTTGTTGTCGAGAGGGGTTGTTGGCTCAGTATTTGTCCTCTCACATCATTGAGGTCTCGATTAAGACCAACCAAGAACTCAAATACACATTCATCTTCCAGTTTTGTCTTGTATCTCACACGATCTCTAGTGCAATCTCGTTCGTCATTATTGTGTAAGTCAAGCTCCTTCCATAGAACCACCATCCAAATGTTGTAATCGATCGCAGAGAGGTTCCCTTATTTTAATTCCCACAATTTGTTTTTGAGTTCGAAAACCCTTGAATAATTTCCAAAACTAAGGTGTTACGCATAGCCATCCATACGTCTCTAGCTATAGGAAGAAACAAATACGTTTTTTCGATTGACAGTTTCATAGAATGCACCAACTAAAGAAGATTGAATAATAAGTTTAATATATTGAGTCCATTTCCTATAATTGTCTCCATTGAACTTCTCTAGTGTGAGAAGAAGTGTAGAGGTATCGACTCCCCTAAGGTTAGGGCTAGTCATCTCCTATGTCTCCTTATTAGTATGACCAGAAGGATAGGACTCACTAGTATTGTCCTCCATACCATATAGAACAAAACCGATTTTATTTATTATTAACTTGGATCTATTAAAATGTGTTACATGTTAATCTATATATAATACATAGAAAGAATATAAAATAGATTGTAATATCTAGATTCATATAAGATATATCTAAACAAATTTATATACAGATTTTTATTATTATAACTGAAATATTTGAGTTTTAAATCCGGGGATTTCCACACCTATTACCATATGTCCATAATGTTGGCATGACTCACCATTAAAAAATTCAACAAGAAAAAAATTAAATTCACAACCTGTTTGAAATTAAATGTAGTAAAAGAAGTGCAAAATCTAAACAAGAAAAATGAACTATATAGCTAATGAGTGCTCAAAAAGCACTAAAATAACCATGATTTTATGTACATTAATTGATTAAAAATATATATATTTATATGTTTTATCATATATTTATATAAATTTGTCTTTTTCGGAATCACGGGTATTTTTATTGTTTTTCAGGTATTTTAGCTTAAAAACGCAATTTAAAGACTCAAAGAGGAATACTTGAAGCAATACATCACAAATATATTAATAAATAAGTGGGAAAAGGTCAACAAACATGGAAAAATTGGACAAAATGGGTCAAAAAGGTCAAAAATGTCAAAAAGACGGAAATCGCACCCCGCTGCCCAGTCGCGCGCGCAGCCCAGCGCCCTAGCCCGCGCGCTGGGGCGCGCGGGCACTGTTCACGCGCGCCGAGCTGCGCGCAGCGACAGCCCCCCGCGCGCGCGCAGCGCCCAGCAGCCCCCCCTCTACGCGCACCAACGCCTTTTCGCCCCATTTTTCACGTGCAGCCGCCCCCATAACGTCATGTTGACGTCATTAATGACCTCAGCATTTCCATTACGTGTTTTTACATTTTTTAACATTTTTTTACTCATTTTTTCTCTCCATCCTCACCTATAAATACCCCCCCTCCCTTCACTTCAAATCACACCTTCAAAAAACACACTTCTCTCTTCTTTCTTTCTCTCATTTCTTAGTTTTTGAGATTTTCTTAGTTTCTTTCTTAGTTTCTAAGCTTTTCTTAGTTTTTCTCTTAGTTTTTAGTTCAATTCTCTTAGTTGTAGAGTTCTTCTCTTTTTGAGAGGAACTTGTAATGTTTTTGTAATAATTTAGCTTTTTGATTCAATAAATGGAAGTGCAAATTCCGCTTGGAGGTTTTCTAGCTACGGGAATAGCGTCGAAGTTCTGTAAGGATTTTATTTTCTTTACAGTTATTTTTATGCTTTATTCTTACATGTTATATTTAATTTGTCTGTGGTTAAATTTAACTATGCTGGCTGTTTAGTAAACATGATATAATAATAACGTTGTTATGCTTACGAAATATTAAATAGGTAAAAATTTCTAAAATGAATTGATTTTATTTTTATTCAAGATTTTATATTAAGAATGTTAGAGAGAAATATATTATTTTTCATTACAAACTTAAACCTGAAAATTAGATTTTAAGGTTTAGTTATCCGGTCTAATTTAGAGTAGTGCTCTTTTATTTGTTGGTACAATCGCCCGGTGGTTAGAGTGAAACTCTATTTCAAAAGTTTTTATAAGAATTATTATGTGAAAATGTATTGAAAACATGTTTTCAATAGTGGTTTTAAAACTTGAAAGTTAGTACTCGGATAATTAAATTCTTATGTTTAATTTGGACACCTTGAATAATGTTTAAATTGTCTAACCCCACCAAAGGTGGCATTTAAATGGTTCATTTTCAATCTCTTAGAAAAAGGAATTAATTTAATTAACCAAATTAGTTATTAACCCCACCCATAGATGTTAATTGATTTGTTTAGTTAACAAAGAATATCTAACCCCACCAAAGGTGGTATTTATATATAAAAAAAAAGAATCAATAAAATATCAATTTATATCTTTAATAACCTAGATAATATGAGCAAGCATAATTAATTTAGTTATTATATCCATAAATACTCCACTAATATAAATGATAAAATTTGCATAAATATTTATTGAATCTGTATTTGTATTTATTTTTAGATAAATATTTATTGAATTTGTATATATGTTTATTTTTTATGTTATTAGATTATATTTAATTAATCTGTATATATGTTTATTTTATGTTATTAGATTAGGAACACAAAAACCAAACTATCGTGACAGGATGTTTAGGATTTAATTTCGTTTTTAAAAGTTTGAATAATAAATTAAAAACCACATACATTCCTTCCTTAGATCGACCTTGGGAGTATACTTATCATTTTCTACGAAATGATTCGTGCACTTGCGAAAGTTTTATAAATATTAAAACCAAAGTATTGGCAAGAATCGGCGATGCCGGTTTTCGCTCATCAATAGCCCTTAGCCTAGAATTTAGTACAACTGGTTGGTAAATTTCCTTACCTTCTTCTTTGATTTTTTGACGTAATTGCAACTTAAACTTTGCAGACAAAGCATCCCAAGCACTCTTAGCTGAGTCAACTCCTCTAATCACATGATAAGTATCACGGCTGCATGAAATCTGAATTACATGTAGAGCAGATGCATTTTTCTTCTTCCAAGCATTCCACTCAGCTTTGTCATTTTCTATTGTAGGAGGCTTAGGCTTAGCAATGCCTTCTATCATGTCCCAGAGATCTTGAGCCATAAGGTATGTTTTAACTTGTTCACTCCAATCTATATAATTATCTTTGTCAAGAACTTCGAGAACGATTGCATTTGCGACAGCAACTTTCGCCATTCTGATAAATCTGAAAGTGGAATATTTGAGTCACTATTAGGTGTATGTACATTTTCCAAAAATATGGCCAATAGGAACTGCGTTTGTGTTTATTTGCATGTGCAGGAAGATTCTGCTCATAAGCTGACATTATATTTCATATCTTTCAAATCTAATGTCTTGTAGAGAGTGGGGGACATTTTTTATAAGGGGTACACATAGTAAATATTAGAAAGTTTTGTATGAGACAAAGACAAATGATTCAAATAAAATATAGTATAATAAAATAAGTTAAAAATATAAATAAGCTTTATAAGAGACAAATATTCATATTTTAGGAGGATATTAAGAATAATAACTCACATTAATTAAGCATAATACAATGGTAGAGTTTATAAGAAATATGGGTGCCTTCACCCATTAGGTAAATTTTTTTGGAATTGAAAGCCTTTGATTCTTATGGACTTAAACAAAAACACTCTTTAGTTCAAAACTAAAAACAATCCATAATCAGCTGCTACAGATTAGAAGTCCTCAACCTAAGGCTCTAAACTAGTCCATCAAAGATTTCACAAAAAAGTCAATAAATGCCTCCACTTAATAAAATATTTCGCAAGGAATTCAAAAGCCAAAGTAAACCAAACTACAGGCATTATAGCATGAAAACACCTATAATCACCTCCTACGTTACAAACTATGGACAAAAAAAGGAAGAAAAATAAAGAAAAACACAAAATTAAGAAAATGGTGCATAAAACATACCAATCTGTGCTTGCCTTTTTGGTCTGTACAAAGCTATTTAAGTTACAAACCAGGATTTCTCCTTTCTTCGATTCTTCTACGTCCCAAACACCATGCTTTATTAAATCTTAAGAATCTTTGGGTCGAAGCAAAACCCCAACATTGGGTGACAACGGACTTGACAGAAATTTATAACAAACTGAATGAGAGAAACAAGAACACACATGCATTAATGGGCTAAAACCCAGTTCTCCTTTTAAAACAAAAGTTAGTTTGAGCTCACTTAAGCCGAAAAGGAAACAAATAATAACAGTTCACAACTGGATTTTGTTGAACTAAAAGGAAGCCGCTGCCGACACTTCTAAAGGAGACGTTTTTCTTTTTATTTTTTTCCCCTCTTCAAAGTAGCGATAACAGAGGGAAAACACAAAACTGGATCTTTTTTAGTAATTATGCTTATTTTTAATAATTATATAATTATTTTTTATAATAATAAAACTTTTAATACCCGTTACAGGATTAAATTAATTTATTTTACTTAAAAATTGGATTATTATTATCACTCATCCTGCCCGTAAGTAGAGGTGTGCAAAATTAACATGACAAACTCAATCTAAATTATCGGTACTAAAGCGATATTAAATTTTCTACTTTGATATTTTATTGATTTTATTTTATTTTTAATTTTAAAAATTGATTTATATTAAATTCATTTAGTTTTATTCTTTTAAAATTTATACAGTGGTAATTATATTTTCTTTAATGTTTTTTCGATTGAATAGTATAAATAACATTATAGATAATATGGATATATAAATTAAAAAATTTGTATAACAAGTCAATATTATTATTTTTTATTTTTTATTTAATTTTTTTAAAATTATAATTTACGATAAATATAAATAATAATATTAGGTAACTGATTGAAATATAAATCTTAAAATTAAGAGATTATACAAAAATTATAGTACTATAGTTATAAAAATATTAATAAACATAATAAAAAAAAATTCCTTATCTAAACTAAAAGAAAAAATTTACTTTTGTTGAATTAATTTTTAAAATTTTTAATTTAAATTTTTTATTATTTTTTAAAGAATAACTCATATTTAATTTACTCTGATTTTATTCTAAAACTCACCAATATCGATAAGATCGAATCAGGTTTTTATAGGTACATATTTATATAAAAGTGTAAGGATGAATTAATAATCATGATTTTAAAATTTGTGTCATATTAAATTAGAAGGATTAGTTTATAAATTAAGTGATATTTTTTTTATTTAATAAAAAGTTAAATTTTAGAATTTTAAAAAAAAATTATAAGGATGAGAAAGTATATATTAATTCTGGAATATTTTTAGACTGAAAAAACTATAAATATAATAACTATTTAAAAAAAACAAAGCATACTTATTAATAAGGACAAACAATAAAATTAAAATTATTAGAACACAAATTAATTACTCATGAAATAATATATAACTTTTCAATATGTTAAGGGCTTATTTTGTCCTAGCCTCACACTACATTCTACTATATTTTATGGTAAATTTGAAATGTTAGAATAAAAAGTTAGTTTATCTTTTATTTTTTTATAACAATAGAATATAAAGTATTTGGCATACAACACTTTTAATTTCGAAAGGTAGATTCGTTTATCTTCTCTTTCTCTTTTGCTTTTTTCAAACGTTTTGCTTTTTCTTTTATTTTGTTAACTTTGTCCTTTAACTTTTTTTTACTTGTTATTTAGAGGAAATAAATATATATATATATATACTACTCTTAATCTTATTTTAAAAATAATATTATAATCTTATAACTTAACTATATATGTCATCATTCGAGATTTAAAAATATAAATATTAAAAATTCACTTAAAAAATCTTATTTAAATTTTTTTTTATGAAAATGTTAAGTAGATTTTATGCCAATAATATATAAGATAATTTATAAAAATATTAATGTCAAAAATATTTACTTTATTATACTTATATCTATAATGTATGTGTAACGACAAAAGTATATCTAATTTTAGATATAATTGTATTATTATTCATACATTGTAGATATAATTATAATTTTAAAATTTATGTTATTAGGTATATTTTTATCGTTATCTATAAATTATTTTCATAATTACAATAAAATAATAGTTTTAGATTTTTTTAAATTATTATATATATTGTTGACATAAAATGAAATTATTTTAAAAAAACCTAAATTGACCATTTAACATGCATTTTTAATAAGGATTTTAATATTTTTCTTTTGTGTTAAAGTGGCTTGGAGGAGCAGGAGAGAAACGGGTATCTCTTTTGCTTTGGACAACTATATTATTTATGTAAAGTAGGGGGAAACATAAAGAATGCTTATGAGATCTGTCTTTTTTTTATTACAAATGTTGTTAAAATTTGAAAAACTATCTTTAATTACATTGAGTTTAGATATATTATTAAAGATAATTTTAATTAATAATTACGTTGGTTTTTCTATCATCATATTTTTTTCAATTTTTTCTAAAATACTAAAATATACTTTAATAATTGTAAAGTAATTTTTTTATTTTTTATTGTTTATTATGATTAAAAATAAAAACTATAATAAATGAAAAAAATACACAAAAAATTAAAAATTTATTTAAATTTAAAATAACTATGAAAAATAATCTTGTATTGTTGATTTCTTTCTTAAATGAGAAAATCATATAAGTTAGTGTCTCTATTAATTTTTTTTAAATATTTATTTTTTGATATGTACTATAAATTTATCTTTATGTCATTTTATCTTTAATTAAAAGACATTTTTAATATTATTGAAAACTCAGAGATATCTGTAAAAAAAAAAATACAAACCTCAAACTGTTATTAATATTTTTCCTAAAAAGTAGAGAATCAATTCAGGACATAATTTCACTTCTTTAAGAAATAGATACAAATCCAATACACAAAAAAATAACTTTCAATATTTTTACTAATTTAATATATCACTATTTTTCAAAATAAATTTTTTATATATCAGAATTATATCATAATCATAACTAATATAATAGTTTTTCATTGTATACAGAGAGGAGCGGAGCAAGAATTATTTTGTACGGAGGTGAAGAATAAATTTTATAATAATATATTATAATATAAAATTTATTTATAATAATATATTATAATATAAAATTTAGAGTTTTCACGTTGACATTGTTTTGTAACTTTTTAGGAAAATTATTGAAAATAATATATAAACTTATTAAATTAATTAATGAATACTATTTATGTATTAAACGTTGAAATATTAAATCATAAACAATGGAATAATAATTTGTTTCAATAATATAACATATGATAAACATAATGTGATTAGTGCAATATACATATTTCTTTGTAGAAGCAATCAATCTCCATTATTGCTTTTATTGTATATATATGGATTTAGTGTGTAAGGGGAAAACGACCACACTCAAAGATACGTGGTTGGTTAGATCATTTTAACTCTAGTTATTAATGTCTTATTTATAATAGAACTCCAACATAAAATCCTAAACCTAATGGATTGGTTTAGGCTTATCGGTGCGGTGACTATAAAGCATGTAATACATGATAACATAATACTAGATCATGATGTATCTTAATTTTATCACCGTTTAATCACAATATGTGGTGACTATAAAGCATGTAATACATGATAACATAATACTAGATCATTTCCCACACATATTCCCACTAATCCAATGCAAGAATGGGTTTCAAAAAACAAAACTCGACTAGGAAACATGCTTTTAAAACAAGATCAATCTAAATTGTAGTGATTGAATGTAAAAATATGTTTTATGCATATATTCATGTAATCAATCCACTGAGGTAAAGTGATTGTATAGTTGTCATAATGTATTATTAGGGTTTTTCAAAACATTGCAAGCAACTCATAATCCTTGAATAATTCTACAATCTATATTTCAAAACAATTTTCTCATAACATGCTAATATTATGCCTCTATTATTAGTGTTACTAAATCCAACTTTATCTATGGTATTGGTTCACAGATAATTTTATAACCTGTTCAACAAAATTTTGACATTGGATTACTAACATAGTTTGTAAAGAACACTTATTTTAATCCATATATGCTATTAGTTCAAAATTTTCTTCAACTTGGATGACATTGTAAACAAATTAGATTATAAAAATGTCAAATGTGAGCAAGCATTCAAACTAACCTAAATCTAGTCCAAATATATAGGTGTGAAAGCACCCTACCACGTAAAACATTGATATGGAAATAAGAATTTTCTAACAAATGACATAGGAAATAGTTAAGAAGTATAGCATGATAAAATTGTATGGAAGCAAAACAAATATACTTGAATAATCAAGGGCCATACGTCCACCCATAATGTTTTTACTCTATTTTTAAGCCCTTTGAAATTGGGTCTTAAACATCATAGGGTATAATATCATGTCATAACTAATTGTGCTTGTTTAACACAAAACATGAAAAAACAAATGATCATTATGTGCACAATACATAGTCAAAAAATCAAATCATTAATCATTCACTTATAATGTGCATTCTAAATGCATATATGAGCCAACTTGAAGTGAGTATATTCATACATAAATGAGCTCATTAACATGATTTTCTTAAACAAACATGACATATAATCAGGAGTTCAAATAACTCATTATGTTATGGTAGAAGTATTTGATTGTAAAATTATTACCAATAAATTTTCCAACAATCACAATTCACATGCATAAAATTCTTTGTCTTGAAAAATTAGATTCTATATCTATTTGGCCGCTATGGCTTCATAATATAATATGTCTCCACTTTTATTATTTAAAGGAATTTTAAGGATATAATCACACTTTGTAACAAAAATTCCTTTTTATTTCAGACCATTTTTGGATTGCATAACATATTTGGTACCACAATATAATCAAAAATATTGAATTACCCAAATTTTACATGGATTACCCAAAACAAATGGCATAAGGTCAGATTACATAACTATAGTTACTTAACATTAACACAAGGTCACAATTTTCAACCATTCTTTGATGAATATGTTATAGTTTTTACCAATGACATTTTTATGTACTCTTATAAATGAGAGGAAACAAAAGCAATTAAATGCAAAATTTAGTAAGTTTCAATTTTGGCTTAAGAGTGTGATTTTTCCTGGACATTTTATTTTGGGTGAAGGCATATATTTTGATCCCTAAAAGGTAGAAGTATTGGTAAATTGGGAAAGACCTAAAAGCATAATAGAAATAAATAAGTTTTCTTGAGTTGGCCAAATACTATCGTCATTTGTTAAAGAGCTATCTAAAGTTCCTTTACCTTTGACTTCTCTTACTTGAAAAATTACAAAATTTGATTATTCAAGTTAATGTGACGAAAGTTTCCAAGAGCTTAAGAGCCAAATGACTTTTAGACTTGTGCTTACACTTTTATCCAATGGTGAGGGATTTATGGTATATAGTGATGCTTTTGATCAAGGTTTAGGTTGTGTGTTTATGCAAGATGGTAAAGTAATTGCTTATGTTTCTAGGAAACTCAAGAAACATGAACTGCATTATCCAACGCATGATTTTGAATTAGTGAAGGCGGTTTGTGTCTTAAAAATATGGACGCATTATCTATATGGTGAAAAATGTCAAATATTTACGAACCACAAGAGTTTAAAGTATTTATTAACTCGCAAGGAGGTTAATATGAGATAAATAAGATGGTTGGCATTAATTAAAAATTAGGATTATGTTATTGACTATTGACAAATGAGCTGTGTAGATAATAGTATTAAGGAGAGTGAATATAAAGTTGGAGATCAAGCCCTATTAAAGTTATCACCATAGGAGGGTGTAGTTCAATTTTGGAGGCGTGGCAAGGGAAGCCCTTGTTACATTGGTCCTTTCAAGATAACAAAAAAAATTGGCCTTATGGCATATTCTTTAGATGAGCTAGTAGAACTATTAAGTGTCCATGATGTATTTCATATCATTAAACCCCAACTAGTGCAAGTAAAACAAAATTTAACTTATGAAGAAAAACTAATAGGAATACTTGATTGCAAAGAATAAGTACTACATAACAAAATAATTTCATTGGTGAAGGTATTGTGAGGAAATCATACAAAAGAAGAGGTGACATAGGAACCTGAAGAACAGATGAACACCACATATCCTAATTTATTTAACCAAGGCACATGAATTTTGAGATCAAAATTTTTAAGAGAGGGAGGAATTGTAATATCCTATTCCTTACAAGAAATAAAATTTTAATCAAAATTATATGTTTAGAATGTTTACGATTCTACCCTCAATGTGTAGAAGATGAAATCTATCAGTACACTTTTGTATGATTTACTTAGGTTTTAATAAATTTCTTTAATTTTTGAACAAAGTTACTAAAATTTCTTAAGTCCTAATAATATTTTTAAGTTACTAGACAAGAATATTTCAATCTTTCACTTAATTATTATTTTAAGAACTAGGCCTCAAACCCGTATTCATAAGAGCATACATGCCTTTATGACTAATAAAAAAATGGTGTTTCTAAGAGGTGAGTTTTATGCCCACATCTCTTACTCATCTTCTCATGCATATCTTGGTAGTGCAAGCTTCTCTGAGAACTATGTCATAAAATATGTAGAAAATAAATAAGAGGGAAAAAAGAGAAGGATAATGGGAAAAGAAAAAAAAAAGAAGTGAAAAAAATAGAAATTCTAAGATAAAGCATAGCTAGGTAACCAATTTTATAGTAAATTCAAATGAAAGCTAAGAAAATGTTGAAAGAATTAGAATTTCATTTATACCTCTTTATAAAGGTATACATGTTTATTTTATGGGAAACTTTGTGGTTTTTCTTTTTAAGTTTTCTATGCAAAGTTAAACATGTTTAACTAAAGGTGGTTCTATGAAACTCAAGTTGGAAGATCCTCAGTAGTTTTTCTATTTGAGATGGTTATATAATTTGGACTTTGGTTTGTTGTTTCCAATTTCACAAATTTATAGCAAATTAACTAAATGTATGTTTTGTTGAGAGTGTGCTGAAAAAATCTATTTTGAAACTTGTCAATATTCTATGGATTGTGTTTAGACATCTAGACCAGCTCGATGTCAAGTCCTCGCAAACCACCCTAGTTGAGTCACCAACTCGAGATAGAAGGTGAAACACCCTAAATGTATTAACTGTGGGACACCCTGAGCTTAATAACAGCTTGAGCTCAATAATAGCCCAAGCTCAGTGATAACTAATGAGCGAAAACCGGCATCACCAATTTTTGCCAATACTTTGGTTTTATATTTATAAAACTCTCGCAAGTGCACGAATCATTTCGTAGAAAATGATAAGTATACTCCTAAGGTCGATCTAAGGAAGGAATGTATGTGGTTTTTAATTTATTATCAAACTTTTAAGAACGAAATTAAATCCTAAACATCCTGTCACGATATTTTGGGGTTTTGTGTTTTTAATCTACTTACATAAAATTAAGCATAGATTCAATAAAAATTTATGCAAATTTAATCATTTATAATGGTGGAGTATTTATGGATATAATAACTAAGTTAATTATGCTTGCTCATATAATTTAGGATATTAAAGATATGAATTGATATTTATTGATTCTCTCTTTTTCGTATGAATACCACCTTTGGTGGGGTTAGATATTCTTTGTTAACTAAACAAATCAATTAACACCTATGGGTGAGGTTGATAACTAATTTGGTTAATTAAATTAATTCCTTTTTTTCTAAGAGATTGAAAATGAACCATTTAAATGCCACCTTTGGTGGGGTTAGATAGTTTAAACTTTATTCAAGGTGTCCAAATTAAACTTAAGAATTTAGTTATTCGAGTACTAACTTTCAAGTTTTAAAACCACTATTGAAAACATGTTTTCAATACATTTTCAGATAATAATTCTTATAAAAACTTTTGAAATAGAGCTTCACTCTAACTACCGGGCGATTGTACCAACAAATAAAAGAGCACTACTCTAAATCAGACAAGATAACTAAACCTTAAAATCTAATTTGTAGTGTTAAGTATGTAATGAAAAATAATATATTTCTCTCTAACATTCTTAATATAAAATCTTGAATAAAAATAAAATCAATTCATTTTAGAGATTTTTACCTATTTAATATTTCGCAAGCATAACAACGTTATTATTACATCATGTTTATAAACAGACAGCAAAGTTAAATTTAATCACAGACAAATTAAATATAACATGTAAGAATAAAGCATAAAAAATAACTGCAAAGAAAATAAAATCCTTATAGAATTTTGATGTTATTCCCGTTTCTGAAAAACCTCCAAGCGGAATTTGCACTCCCATTTATTGAATCAAAAAGCTAATAAATTACAAAAACATAACTAGTTCTTCCCAAAAAGGGAAGAACTCTAAAACTAAGAAAAACTAGTTAAGAAAAGCTAAAACCTAAGAAAAACTAAAAAATCTAAGAAAAGAGAGAAAGAAAGAGAAGAGAAGAATGGTTTTGAGGTGTGGTATGAAGTGAAGAGAATGAGGGTATTTATAGGTGAGGATGGGGAGAAAAAGTGAGTCAAAAATGTTAAAAAATTGTGAAAACGCGGAGTGGTAATTGCTGACATCATTGATGACGTCACATGACGTCATGGGAAGCTGCGCGCGAAAATGGGGGGAAATGGGCAGCGGCGCGCGCAGAAATGGAAGCAGGCGTGGGCGCGGGCATCGGCGCGTGCGGCTGGGTGGCGCAATTTCCTCCTTGTTGACCTTTTTGACCCATTTTGTCCAATTTTTCCATATTGGTTGACCTTTTCTCATTTATTTATTAATATATTTGTGATGTATTGCTTCTAGTATTCATCTTTGAGTCTTTAAGTTACGTTTTTAAGTGAAAATACCTAAAAAACAATAAAAATACCCGTGATTCCGAAAAAGATAAATTTATATAAATTTATAATAAAACATATAAATATATATATTTTTAATCAATTAATGTGCATAAAATAATGGTAATTTTAGTGCTTTTTGAGCACTCATCAATAACCTAAGCTCAATGACAACCCGAGTTGAGGTTGACATCAGCTACTAATATGTTGTACATTATGCCAATTTTACCCCAATGACATATAAATATGTGTACTCATTATGTAATTGACACCTAACTCAAATTGAATTTATTTATTATTATATTATCCATATTGTTTAAAACCTTTTTAACTTGTTTTATGGACATAATAGTAATATTGATTAGACCTAGTGCTTCAAAATATTCTATTTAAACAAACCTAAGCAAACAAATTTATTAACCACATAAGAGCACTATTTTTTTCATCTTAATCTATCTCTTGTTTTGCGAAACTATTCCAATAGACTTTTTTTCATTTAGTTAATTTATTAAAAATGTTGTGGTTTTGGTTGATTGATTAACAAGCCCATAATATTTGTGACATTATCCTTAAACTGATTTTTCTAATTTAGTAGTTGATTTTGATTTGTCTGATATATTATTCATTATTGAATCTGCTTTATGACAAACATTTGCACTTATGTTATTATGCTAACATTTCAGGTATTAGTTGAACAGGTTCATTGCTTATGTGACTCAAGTTATCGTAATGTTGGTTTGAATTCAAACACCTTACTTATAGACTATGAAAAAAATTAGAGGTTTGTAAGTAGATTACTTGGCATTACCTTGGTAGGTAGTTTGAGTTCCAACCATGTAATTAAACATTCTTTTTATAGTGAATATTTAAGTGGTCTGATGGATCTGTGATTTTCTTCTTAGGATATTAGTGTGACCTAGATTGTTTCCACTTAAAAGTATCGTATGTTGATTTAGATTTTTTGCATTATTTTATTTACACGTGATTTTATACCTGTATAAAAATTTTAATTTTTCATAATTATGCTAATTATTTATTCACCCTATCTACTTAATTAGATATATAACTAAATATAATTTTCAAAATTAAACTAAAAATAAAAGAATATATTTAAATTTTATACCTCAAGGTATCCTTCCAAATACAGAATTTCAATACAAACCTCATTTGAAAAACCTCCAAATGGATTTTTTAATATTGTTTATTGAATGAAAACAACTACTACTACATAAAATAATGTGTTCAACTCTAAAAATTGAGAGGAGAATTTTGAGACCAAGAAAAGAAAAAACTAAGAAAGAAGAAATGAGAGAGAATAATTGGTGTGGAAACTATGAGATGAAATATTCTGAAATAGAGGGTCCTATTTATAGGATTAGAAAACCTTACAAAAGGGTAGAAAAATGAATCAAAATGTCTAGTGCTACAATATGCAACTTTCAACCGTTGCAACATATGATGATTTTGTTTGCATTGTAATCTTGACTCGAACCAATTGCATTGTGTCATACATTTTTCCACTATCGTAATTTTTTTCACCCCTTTACAAACTTGTTTGGAACATATGTAAGGCTTATACACGTTTTTTTGTCTTTTATTCTTCTTTAGTTGTAATAAGTGTTTTCATATAGAATTCTCCATTTGGAATCATTTTCATCTCAAAAATACTTAAAAATAATTAAAAATACTCATAATTTTGAAAACATAAATTTCTTCAAATAATAATAAAATTATGCAAATACAAAATATATTTTGACACTAAAGTGCAAGTAAATCACATTATTTTTCATTTTTTTTCATGCGCTCATCAATAAATAGGATGAGATCACTATGATTTGATATAATTTCTAGATTAATAATCATTTGCCTAAAAATTTTGAAATTTAATATATTTTATAAATAATGAAATATTTTCAAGGTACCCAAAATATTTAATGAATCGATTGATTTTAAATTGATTTTTCATAATGGTTAGCTTTAAATAAATAATTTTCTTTCAAATATATGTCTCTTCTTAAAATTCACATACCCGTATTTCAAGACATGACATCAAGTTTCCCAATTTTTGACCATCAAACAAAATCCATTTGCTCAAAATAGACATCCATGCTTAACTCATATATACCAACCACATAGGCCATAAACAAGTAATATCGTAATCTAGATTTAAAAACGATTAGTATCTTAATCTAGATTTAATGAGGATGAAGATGAAACACTACTAACTATTGTATTACCAAGAAGCTCATAAAGGCTACAAGGAAATTTCCCTTTCATGACGATAAAAGTACCCTATTAATTCTTAATACTCTACCTTTAGCTATATACTTGTAACCTTATGAATTAAGAGTACTAAAATATATCATACAGAAGAAGAGGTGACATAGGAACCTGAAGAACAAATGAACACCACATATCCTAATTTATTTAACCAAGGCACATGAATTTTGAGAACAAAATTTTTAAGAGGGGGAAGAATTGTAATATCCTATTCCTTACAAGAAATAAAATTTTAACCAAAATTATATTTTTAGAATTTTTACAATTTTACCCTCAATGTGTAGAAGATGAAATCTATGAGTACACTTTTGTATGATTTACTTTGGTTTTAATAAATTTAAAAGGTTTGAATTAATTTCTTTAATTTTTGAACAAAGTTACCAAAATGTCTTAAGTCCTAAGAATTTTTTTAAGTTACGAAACAAGAATATTTCAATCTTTTACTTAATTATTATTTTAAGAACTAGGCCACAAACCCTTATTCATAAGAGGAAAGAAGAGAGAGAGAGATGATGGGAAAAGAAAAAAAAAAGAAGTGGAAAAAAATAGAAATTCTAAGATAAAGTAGCTAGGCAACCAATTTTATAGTAAATTCAAATGGAAGCTAAGAAAATGTTGAAAGAATTAGACTTTAATTTATATCTCTTTATAAAGGTATACATGTTTATTTTATGGGATATTTTTTGTTGTTTTTCTTTTTAAGTTTTCTACGCAAAGTTATACATGTTTAACTAAAGGTGGTTCTATGATACTCAAGTTGGAAGATCCTTAGTAGTTTTGCTATTTGAGATGGTTATATAGCTGGGAAATGCTCATGGTGTGAACCTATCATTTCACACATAAGTTTTAGAAGTTCATTGTGGTGAATGTGAACCCGTTTCATTTGATATATATGCTTGATACCTACAATAATTGATAAGAAAGGGAAAACAAAAAAATAGGATATAGAAATAAAATATAGTGGGTAGCTTGAGGAAAAATTTCAAAAAATTGGAATGTATCATATGTACCTAAAAGTTGACTGAAATTTTCTGCCAATTGTTGCAATAAACTCAACATTGCGTGATAAAAAAGTACATTTGGATTAATACTCTAGTTATTAGAAATAAGGGTGAAGTACGTAACACAAAATGCTAGCAATATCGGAAAAAGTGTCAATGGACATGCAAGAGCACAAAGACTTCTTTCAATGGTTTAACATGTTCAAGGAAAGATTTACCAATTCCATCACCAATTTAGCAAAGGGTTTTTGCTAGCTGATTTAGTAAAGGTCTTATTAGAAAATCCCCAAGCTGCAAAAGTTTTATTAAAGACACATGACACCTCATTTCACTTTTTAAAGAGATAAAGAGACACTCAAGTATAATGTGACGATGTTCCATAAAAGGTAAGTACCTGATGTTGTAATTATATTTTATAGTGGAACCTAAAGCAGAGAACCCTTCAAGAGGGAACTTGATGTAGAAGTATCGAAAAAAGTGGCGGGAGAAAAAGAACTTTGATACTGAGATTCAATTCAACCATTCAATCTCGAAAAAGAACTTCTCCATAAATGATCTGCTTTATGGTTGTATCCGCTCAGTAGAATAGACAAAATGGTCGTAAAAGCCTATAATAAATGAAAGACAAAGTAAAAGTAGCTACAATAGTAAACAAAAAAACCACATTAGCTAGAAAGGAAAAAAAATAAAACAATGAAGACTATTCTCCTACATTAGAACATCAAAAAAATGGTTGCCTGTTGGCTACAAATGTGATATGAAATTTTACTAGATGCATTTATCAATGGTATGGACCCTTGCACAATTGAAGATTCTAGTGGTGTAGATATGGCATAGTGTTAGCTTGTTATGTTATTATAACAAATTTTTTCTTTACTCAATGTAGTTTGTTGTATTTACTTGTATAATTAAGAGTGTAATTAGCTTCTTGATTAAGGGTGCATAGTATAAAAAGCATATATAAAGCATCTGATCTAACATGATATGTTGCTAATATAAAAACTTGACACAAGTGGCTTCATCATGCTTCCTTACCATTTGTAAGAATATATTTGTCTCATTCTAAACTGTAGGTTTCAAACTTGCATAAAGCAAGTGACTTCATAAGTATCGCATGCAATGTAAGCAAATATCATAAGTTACCTTATCCATCTTCTACAACTAAAGTCGATGTTACATTTAGTATTGTACATTTTGATATTTGGGTGTCCCTTCATACATCTAATAATTGATACAAATATTATGTTGACATTACTAATGCATTTTTGCATTATACTTAGTCAGGTACTGCACAAGCTTTCATTCAGTTTAAATCATAGGTAGAGTTGTAAATTGATTGTAAAGTTAAGGTGTTACTGTCAAACTGAGATAGGTTGTTTCAAGGTCTTACTACTTTTTTCCCCCTGCATGGTATTGTGCATTATAACTCATATCCTCACTCATATGAACAAAATGGACTTGTAGAATGCAAGCACAAATACATAGTTGAATTGAATTTTTCTATGTATTCTGAGGATTTTACTCCATTAGTTACTGGGATGAAACATTTTTCTCCAACACCTATATAATTTACACACCTATCTTACATGATAAAGTTCCTATTGAAGTTCTGTTTGGAGCCAAGCTTGATTATGCTTTCCTCAAAGTATTTGATTGCTTGTGTTTCGCATGCCTAAGACCTTATACCTAACACAAGCTTGACCCACGACCATTATCTTGCACATTTCTTGGTTATGAACACGCTATAAGGATATAAATATCTTTCTATAACTAGCAGATTGTATATTAGTGGAGATGTCATCTTTGATAAGCACACATATCCCATCTCAAAATCTTCTCCATCATCACCTACTATCTGTCCCCAACATTCCTCTCCTACTATTCCACCTATATTACAAAAACGGAAAAGTGCTTCTATTATGCCAGTCTTTTCTCTAGGGGTGTCCATAAACCAAGTCAGACTAGTTTAAATAAAAAAACTGGATCAGACCAAACCAAACTGAATAGTTTCATAATTGAAATGGTTCAGTCCAATCTGTACTAAGTAAAATAGATTTTCAAACAGTCCAGTCTAGTTATAAAAATTATAAATCGGTGGGACCGAATCAGAACGGTTTTCATAAATAATTTTTTTAATTAACCATTATCGTATATATATATATATATATATATATATATATATATATATATATATATATATATTAAGAAATCAGGTTACCCTTATATCCTAACCCTAATTCATTTTCAATGATCATCTACATTTGGATCTTTGTAAGAGCAACAACGACTTAGTGAGACTCAAAACAACCTTAGCCTAAGCCAACCGATGTCGCCTCCCGTAGCACCCAACCACCCAGCCATCCTCACGTGGCCTCCACCACCAGCTAGTCACCTCTCATCGTGTCACCTCACGTACTGTCATCCATGGATGAAATAGGTATATACTATATAGTGAGTTGATTATTTCTCCAAACATTCTTAGTACAATTTCGTGTACGAGACATTGTCTGTACTCTGTATTTTGGATTGGTTGCCAAGCCTTTTTGTTTAGTTTTTGATAGGGTTATTTTGAATTAATGATAGGGTCTTTTTGAGTTTCTGATAGGGTTTTTTTAAGTTTATGAAATTCTTCCTCAAATGAGTTTTTGATATGATTTTTTTGAGTTTTTTATAGGATTTTTTTGAGTTTCTGAAATGCTTCCTCAAATGATTTTCTAATAGGATTTTTTTGAGTTTCTGAAATGCTTCCTCAAATGATTTTCTAATAGGATTTTTTGAGTTTTTGAAATGCATTCTCAAATGAGTTTTTGATAAGATTTTTTTTAGTTTATGATATGGTTTTTTGAGTTTCTGATAGGATTTTTATTTAGTTTATGATATGGTTTTTTTGAGTTATTGATAGGATTGTTTTTGAGTTTTTGAAATTCTTCCTCAAATGATTTTCTGATAAGACTTTTTTGAGTTTCTGAAATGCATCCTCAAATGAGTTTCTAATAGGATTTTTTTTTAGTTTCTAATACGGTTTTTTTGAGTTACTAATAACAATTTTTTGATTTTTTGAAATGCTTCCTCAAATGATTTTCTCATAGGAGTTTTTTGAGTTTCTGAAATGCATCCTAAAATGAGTTTCTGATAGGATTTTTTTTTGTTTATGATACGGTTTTTTTGAGTTTTTGATAGGAGTTTTTTTATTTTCTAAAATGCTTCCTCAAATGAGTTTTTGATAGGATTTTTGGACACCCCCAAATTTTGTTTCTCTCCACTAGCCGTGTGTGCCCAAATTATCATTACATCGTGTTTGTCTGTTTTTTATATTGCTTTGAATTATTAGTTTCAATCATTTTATTAAAAATGATAATAAATATCATTTTTAGTTTCAATGTAAATTACATATTCTCAACATTACTAATATTTTATTCATTCTTTAAGCCTCAATCGTGATTGTGATTAAAATAATATGTTCTTTTCATGTTTTTTTCCCTGATTTCTAATAAACAATCAAGTAGAAAAAGTCATGTGATTTCTGATTTCAGCTAGTATTAACATACATGTTCTTTACTAGCAGAAAATATAATGTGTTATTTAAGCTATAGAATTTCATATAATTATGTTTGTTTTAATCTGTTTATACTGAAATGGATAATATTTTGTCCTATTTATATCATAATTTGTCTGTCTTGATATAATTAGTATGGATTGGCCTGATCTAATTAGTATGCAAAATATTTGGGATTTGAATTTTAGTATAAATGGACACCCCTACTTCCAACCATCTTGTTTATAACTAAGATCATTTAATTATTTTTGATTAAGTACAAAAGTTAATATTTTAATATATTAGGAATATGTACTAATATATATTCTATATATAGGTGATGATGATTTACATGAGTTTATTGGACCAAGTCAATTTCTAGACTTTACTATGTTTATGATTGAAGACATTGAACCTGAAATTCATCCAGAGGAAACAGAAAATCCACTACAGAATTTAAATGACTCATCTTCAAAAAAAGGAATAGAAGTAAGTAATGTTCACCCTGATAAAAAATTTGATATGAAGAGACCACAAAATTTTAGGTCAGAAATATGAAATCATTTTTCATATATTTTACCTTATGATGTGAAAAATCCTAGAGCTATATGTCATTATTGTAAACAAAAAAGTTATGATGCTCATCCCACAAGAAATGGAACTACTTCAATGATATATTACTTCAAAAATTTATGTAAGAAAATTCCTAAAGAAGTAGATAGAGGACAAAAGATGTTAAGTTTTCAGACACAAAAAAGGAGAGGGTGATACGACAACTCATAAATTAGTTGTTGTATCATTTGATGTAAAACGTGCTAGAGTTGCTTTGGCAAAAATGATTATTATTTATGAATTGTCTTTTAGATTTGTTGAGGGTAAGAGATTTAAAGATTTTATAGCTGAAATTTTTCCTAAGTTTCATGTGCCATCTCGTCAAAAAATTTCTATTGATATGTTTCAACTTTATTTAGATGAGAAAAAAAGTTTGAAAAACATTTTCATAAGTGAAACACAAAAAGTTTGTCTTACTAGTGATTGTTGAACTTCAATTCAAAATATTAATTATATTTGTCTAACCACTCATTATATTGACAAAGATTGGAAATTATAAAAAAGAATTATAAACTTTTGTCAAGTTGAGAAGCATAAAGGTGATACAATGAGAAGAGTGATAGAAGAGAGTTTGCATGATTGGGGTATATGTAAGGTATTCACCATAACACTTGATAATGCTTCCTCGGATGATACTGTTGTGTCATACTTGAAATGGAAGCTAAAAAATTGGAATGATGGACTTGCTATGAGTAAGGAGTTCTTTCATGTGCGATGTTGTGCTCACATTTTGAATTTGATTGTAAGAGAAGGACTTAACACTACTATAAAAATGGGCTTAACACTACTATTATGAGTATTCATTGTGCAGTGAGATATGTTAGATCCTCTCCTTTAAGATTACAAAAGTTTAATGTGTTATGTTAAGGAAAATATTAAGTCCAAAGGAAGTGCCATGCTAGACGTGCCTACAAGATGGAACTCCACATATCCAATGTTATAATCTTCTTTAGATTTTCAAAAAGTATTTGATCGTCTCGAAGAAGAAGAAGGAACAAACTTTATTTCTTATTTTCATGAGGAGCGATCGAATGTTGGGCCTCCAACATTATATGATTGGAAGAATGCTAGTGTTTTTGAAGACTTTTTATGACTCTATATTAGCATTCAGTGCATCTTTATGTACCATATTAAATTTATATTTTACAGAATTGCATAACATTCAATCTCAAATACTTACATGGTATCGTTCCGATGATTTGTTGTTGAAAAATATGGCTGTTGCATGAAAACAAAATTTGAAAAGTAATAGGGAAATGTAGATAAGCCTAATAAGATGTTGTATGTTGCATTTGTACTTGATCCAAAGTACCAATTGGAGTATTTGGAATCCCTATTTGAAGAGATTAATGAATTAGAAATTGTTCAAAAATTGAGAGATAATGTCAAAAGTACTTTTATGGATATGTTCAAAGTTTACTATATGTTAGTGCATGGAAATGATTTTCAACATATGCACTTTTATGGTATAAGAATTTTTGGGAAACTGATTTATTTGTCACATACGAGACCCGACATTGCATTTGTTGTGAGTGTAGTAAGTCAACCCATGCACTCTTCAAAATAAGATCACCTAGAAGCTGTGTATAAAATTATCATGCACCTCAAAAAGCTCACCAGGAAAGAAACTCCTCTTTCGGAATATGAAAGAAATAAAGGTTAAGGTATTCTTTGACGTTGAATGAGAGGCACAGTTGAAGACATAGGGTCAACTACTAGATATTGTACGTTTTTATGGGGAAATATAGTAACATGGAGGAGCAAAAAATAGAATGTAGTAGCTAGGAGTTGTACGAAAGCCGAATTTAGAGCACTTGCACAAGGGATTAGTGAAAGATTGTGGTTAAAAAAATACTCCTAGAAGAACTATAGGTATAGATTGGAGTTCTGCTCAAAGTCTATTGTGATAACAAACTACCATCAACATCTCTATAAATCTAATTCAACATGATCGAACCAAACATGTCGAAGTAGATAAACACTTCATCAAAGAAAAAGTGGAGAACAACATTATTTGCATGACTTATATCCCTACGCAAAACCAAACCACATATATATTTACCAAAGGACTACCATTGCAGAGCTTCAATGATTTCACAAATAAGTTGAATATGAATATCTATGATTCATCTTGAGAAGGAGTGTGGAAATTCCGTTCCTAAGGGATTTAAGTTTTAAAAGTTAAAATTCAAATCTTTTAGTTATAACAATAAAACAGCTGTAAATAAATTAGTTTAGATATTGCAATCTATTTTTATATTCTTTCTATGTATTATATATAGATTAGCATGTAAAAAATTGAATGTAGCTAATAATAAATAAAAGCATTTTTATTCTATAGAATCACATCCCATCCAATACAAAATATATACCTCAAAGTATCCTTCCAAATACAAAATTTCAATACAAATCCATCATTTGAAAAACCTCCAAATGGTTTTTGTAATATTGTTTATTGAATTAAAACAACTACTACTACATAAAATAATGTGTTCAACTCTAAAATTTCATAGGAGAATTTTGAGACCAAGAAAAGAAAAAACTAAGAAAGAAGAAATGAGATAGAATAACTGGTGTGGAAACTGTGAGATGAGAAATGCTGAAACAAAGGGTCCTATATATAGGATTAGAAAACATTACAAAACGAGAGAAAAGTGAATCAAAATGTCTGGCTCTATGATGCGTATTTTCGCAAGTGTACGAATCGTTCAAGTAATAAAGTGTACAAAAAGTACGGATATCGAACCCACAAGGAATGGCGTTACTAAGTACCGAAATTGACTAACCCTAATTTTATTTGAAAACCGAATTGTTGAAATTGTTTTAAAAGCAAATTAACATAAAACCAAACGCAAATAACAAAATTTAATGTTGTTCACAAATGATTAAAAAACGCTAAGGCATTTGATTTCGCTAAATCAATTCAATCCGATTTCAAGTCATGTTATATGAGATTCAAAGTTAAAAGTGATGGTTGAAAAACCCAAACTTATCTAATACTCTTTCTCAAGTTATATTAGAATTACTTATCTATGAAAACCAACTATATTTCTATGAAGATTTAATCACAAATAAGCACATTACGATTTATGGAATTTCTAGAATAACCACATACATCATGCATTAGGTGTCAAACTCGCATTCAACATACGGTATTTATCACAAGAAGCATTCATTACACATCTCCTCTCGGTCTCAATATAATGCAACAAATCATCTAAATCTTGATCAGAAATTTAAAAGCATTAAGCATGGAAATAAATACTCAACTTGAAAACAATGAATTCATATAACAATAACAAAAGAAATCAGATTTCCTTGATTTAACTACATCATAGCCTTAGCAAAAACGAATTAGTTCATAACGAAATTAAGAACAAAAATATTCTCAATTGAATCCATGAACAAACAATCTGAATAAAATGCAGAAAACAAAAGCTAAGGAGAAGAGATGAAGAACTCTTGAAGATGAAGACTTGGTAGCAACAATGGTGATGATCCTTCAAGCTTCTCCAACCTTTCTCTCCAAAATTTCCTTTTCTCCTCCAAAAATAACTTAGATCTGCCCTCTCTGCCGTCCCCCTCTTTTCCATCATAATGTATATATAGATCTAGGGTTTGGGGGGCAATTTTGGAACAAAACAACATAAAAAATGTATTTTTGGACGAAACTCGCCGGCGGCGACATTATTCTCGCCGCGGCGAGATTTCTGGAAAATTAAATATTTAGGTTTTTGATTTTGGCCGGCGGCCAAAATAATGTGGCCGGCGGCGAGATGCTTTGGCCGGCGGCGAGAATTATTTGGCCGGCGGCGAGATTAGTTTACCAAAATTTGTGCTCTCGGGAAGATTTTCGCCAAGATTTTAGCCGGCGGCGAGATGCTTTGGCCGGCGGCGAGATACTTTGGCCGGCGGCGAGAATACTTTGGCCGGTGGCGAGATTCACTTGGCCATAATCCGTGCTCCCTGCATGATTTTCAACATTTTTTTCCGTAAGGTTTTCGCCGGCGGCGAGAATACTCTCGCCGGCGGCGAATTTCCAAATTTTGAAATTTTTGTTCTCTTTTTATTTTCATTCAATCCCGATCATTGTACTTTGTCCCTAACTTCTCCAAAATCATGATTTTACCTGAGATTGCACTTTAAACACGAAATACCCGTGAAATGACATTTGTGGATTAAATAATCAAATAAACACAATTTTCACACAAATATCAACATTTAAATCATAACAAAAATGCAATAATTTAGCTCTTATCAACAACCCCCAACCAGCTTCTTGCTAGTCTCTAGCAAGAAAAGCGATCTATGAATAATTTAAGAGGAGAAATTAAAAGAAAAATTCAAAGGAAATTTATTCTATTTACAACATTGCATTAAGCATATGCAATAAGCCTTTAAACCCCTAGGCGGCCCTAGTAGGACGAGTTGTAGTCTCGTGAGGGCTTCCAGTGACGATACCCACAAACATCATTCCTATAACTATCCTAACTTAAAACAATAAAATCACATAACAAATAATTTGCACAAATGTCTCAAAAATTGTAAATAACACCCAACATATAGAATAATTAAATGTCACCTAAGCTTTAAGAAATCTCAAATGCAAATTTCACTTTTGTTTTTGACTCTTAAACATCGATCAAACCACAAACCAATAGCCATAATGCCCGGATAATATTATGCATAACATCCACAAACAAAAAGGTGAAATCTCAAACTCCATAGGCTCACTTTTCAAACCTCTCTCCACTAATGAAGGAAAAATACACCACTTCGGATCAATAGGACTTTATTAGGCTTGTAATGTTAGGCTTAGGTATTTGGTTAAGAAAGAACGGGAAGTGTCAAAATACAAATAATAGCACTTATTAGATTAAACACAACCAATTAAGTAAAAGAGTAATACCATTTAACCCAAATTGTTTCTTCCGATCATAACCCATTTTTCCAAAGATAAACCAACTTCTTCCTCAAATTTTTTTTTTTTTTTTTTTTAGTATATCAATCACTAACACTCTTTTATTTACTAGAGTGTGAAGGCCCTTTTTTTTTTTTAGTATATCAATCACTAACACTCTTTTATTTACTAGAGTGTGAAGGCCTTTTTTTTTTTTTTTTTTTTTTTTTTTTTTTTTTAGCATCCTTACTCCAATTGCTCTTGAAAAGACATAACCCCCAACCGATTTCTCCCAATATATGTGGAAGATTTCTCCAATTCCTCTTCACAAATTTGTGTTTTCAATTATAAGTGCTCTTAACAAATAAGGTAGGAATTATATATATATATTTTTGGCTCAATAGAAGGTAGGTTATATAAGGCAAAAAGAAAGAAAAGTAAGGCTAACAATATATTTAAATAGGCTCAATGAGGTAACTAGTGATATAAGGATAACAAGGTAGGCTTAAAATGGCACAATCGATCCAAAAATGGCCTACATCATATCGTAAACAGTGCAATTCCAAATTATTTCGCCTCAAGAGGTTTTCAAATGAGTTCTAGAGTTTGTTGAGATCACAAAAATATTCATGAAAAATTCGCACATAAGACTTCTCTAAGCATTTAGACTAATCAACCAAATCATACCACATACCAAAAGAGTCGCCAACTAGGTAAAATCAACATTTGAAATTCTCTTTAAACCGAAGCAAAATTTAATGTCTTCTAAAAGCTACTTGTTATCACAATCACATTATTATCATCAACGTGCAAAATAAGTAAAATGCAAATAAAATAAGAATAAAAATAAAAATAGAAATACGACAATAAACAAATAAAAGAAATTAAATCAAAATGCAGAAAAATAAATGGAAAATCAAAATTAATCACAAATAAAAACACAAACAAAACTAATAAAAATGAAGGGAAGAAAAGATTTACCGTTTACTGCACCCCCAACCAAAACCTTACATTGTCCTCAATGTAAGAAAGAAAAACTGCAAATGGCCATTGATATCACAAATAAAAAGGAAGCTAGGTGCACCATCAGAGTCACAGTAATTCGTTAAATCATAGGGTTAACACAGAAAATCAATCATAAACATAAAATAAATAAATAAAACGAAGTAATGAACAGACAATACGAAAATAAATAACACGAAGTACTGAAAACAACTGAAAACAAAATGAAACATCACTCCTCCTCATCATCATCATCATCAGTCCCAATGTAAACAGGTGCATTGGGCATAGGGGGAAAAATCGGCATTGCAGGACAACCACTCATATCATGCCCAGATTGTATAGACATTCTCTGAAGGTAGTCATGAAGGAACTGTGTACTCTCGGTTTGGAAATTTTGCTGCTGTATGAGTAACTGACTCTGATAAGCAAGATGTTTTCCCTGGTAATCCAACATACGCTCAATCCTGCCCAAACGGTGATCAACAGTTTCAACCCTAGGTTGGGAGGAACTCGCATTGACCCCAACAATAGAACGAGGGCGTTTCTTGGCAGGCGATGCTATGCCCAAAAACTCAGCAAGCTTTGGCCCATCAATAGGCTTCATCACACCACCTATTTCCTCATTTTCGTCCCAAGTTACTCCTTGTCTTGCACAGATAGCAGAAATTAAAGATGGGAACCCAATGCCTCCAGATGCAGCCCTTGCACTTTGCATAATATAATCAAAGATAACCCTACCAACATCAACAGAGGCCCCAGACACAATGGCATAAAGTAAGATTGCCCGCTCTCTAGTGACATCACTAAGGTGTGCAGTAGGCAATAAATTAGCACAAATGAAGGCATACCAGGGCCGCACCCCATCCAATAAAGCACTTCGGGGGAAATTTTTATACACATCCCCCGACATCTTCCATACTGTGCCTGGCTTGCATACCGAAGCACTAACTGTCGCCATGTCAATATCTGAAAGTAATCTGAGATAATCCTCATCATCCTCCATTGTCGGCAAACCATAATAACTGTTAATTACTTCTTTGGTAAAAAGTACCCACTGTCCACGCACAAAAACCTTATAATCCATCCTCTCTTGAGCATTAGCATAGAATTCCCTTACCAAAGAGAGGCAACCCCCCTCAATAGAGTGACAGAAAATCTCCCACTTCCTAGCCTGAAGATGTGGGACATAATTGCTCCAACAAGGAGTCTTATCGATCAAAAACTACCTCTGAGGTATGATTGCCCTCTTAACAACTTTTTCCTCAAAATGCTTAGCAGCATCCTCAGATATAAACAAACTCCTGTTAAATGAAGAAGAACGAGCCTTCTGGGCTTTGGTTTTCTTAGGCATTTTCACAATATATTTCAATCCAGACAATCCAGACAATTCTCAATATTACAATGCCTCAATATATCATAAATCAAAGTGAGAAATGCAGTAATTTAATCAAAATATCCTCAAATTCAGAAAGCCCCAAATTACCACATCCAATTTAAATTCAAAACCCTAGCTTGCAATTCCTTAGCACAATCCAATTTTTTTTTTCTTTTCAACACTCCTTTGCAATCTAAGAGAAATGAAAATAAATAAAACTTTGTACCAAAATTACTCACTTGTTAGAGGAAAAACCAAGCTACAAATGCCCAGAAAACTGCTCCAAAATGCAGAAAATCTGCTTCAAAAACAGCATCCAAAATCTGCCCAAAAACAACTCCAAAATCGCTCCTAAAATGATGAATCTTGCAGCAAATCTTGATAGAAATAAGTTTATGGTGATGGATTTGTGTTTTAATGATGAATGGTGATGAAGATTTGGAGTTGGGATGAGAGAAAATGAAGAGACTAGAGAGAAAATGAAAAAAATTTGCGTTAAAACAAATCTGGCCGCGGCTAAAAACTATTTAAATCTATTCTCGCCGGCGGCGAGAATAATGTTGGCCGGCGGCGAAGAAGTTTTTTTTTTTTTTTTTTTTTTTTAAGACAAATAAAATAATCATAAAAATAAAATTATCATAAAATAACGTGCAAAATTTATGATGGGTTGCCTCCCATTAAGCGCTTTAAGTTATAGTCATTAGCTAGACTTCCTGTCATTCTTTACTGCGGTTGTTGTAACTCTAGAGAATCTTTTTGCTTGTTAAATTCTCCGTCAAAATACGGCTTCAACCGTTGCCCATTCACCTTAAAATTTCCCTTTGTTTCATGACTAACCTCAACTGCTCCATAAGGAAACACCTTGGTTACTAGAAAAGGTCCTGACCAACGAGATTTAAGCTTTCCCGGAAAAAGTCTGAGCCGGGAATTATAAAGCAGCACTTTCTGTCCCACCTCAAAGTTTCGTCTCAAAATGTGCTTATCATGCCAAACCTTCGTCTTGTCTTTGTATATTCGGGCATTTTCATAAGCATCATTCCTCATTTCATCCATCTCATTCAATTGCAACACCCTCTTTTCACCTGCTGCCTTAAGATCAAAATTCAAAATTTTAATTGCCCAATATGCCCGATGTTCCAATTCAACTGGAAGGTGACAAGCTTTTCCATACACCAATCGGTATGGAGACATGCCAATAGGTGTCTTGAAAGCTGTCCTATAGGCCCAAAGTGCATCATCTAGTTTCCTTGACCAGTCCTTGCGTGAGTTATTTACGGTCTTTTCAAGGATCCTCTTCAACTCTCGATTTGACACTTCAACTTGTCCACTAGTTTGAGGATGGTAAGGTGTTGCTATCCTGTGTGTTACTCCATATTTCTGTAACAAAGCCTCAAATTGGTTATTGCAAAAATGCTTACCTCCATCACTTATAATTGCTCTAGGTGTGCCAAATCTAGAAAATATGTTCTTCTTTAGAAAATTGATCACAACCCTAGCATCATTGGTAGGCAATGCAATTGCTTCTACCCATTTAGAGACATAATCTACACCAACAAGAATGTATTTATTGGAATGGGATGAAGGAAAAGGCCCCATAAAATCAATACCCCAAACATCAAATAAATCAATTATTAAAATATTATTTAAGGGCATTTCATGTCTTCGTGAAATATTTCCACTCCTTTGGCAATCATCACACATTGAAACAAACTTAAAAGCATCTTTAAACAATGAAGGCCAATAGAATCCGGATTGTAAAATTTTTGCTGCAGTTTTTGTTCCACCAAAATGTCCCCCAACTTCCTTCGAATGGCAATGACAAAGAATGCTTTCCATTTCTTCCTCCGGCACACATCTTCGAATAATTTGATCTGAACAATGTTTATACAAGTAAGGCTCATCCCAAAAATAATGTTTCAGATCAGAAAAGAATTTCTTTTTTTGTTGATAAGACATATCAGGAGGTAAAATTTTCTTGACCAAATAATTTGCATAATCAGCAAACCATGGAGCCATTCGGATAGCAAGCAATTTCTCATCCGGAAATGTTTCATTAATTTGGTCTTCAATCCCAAGGTAATCTTCTTCCAACCTGGACAAATGGTCAGTAACCAAATTTTCAGTCCCCTTCTTGTCCCGGATTTCTAAGTCAAATTCTTGCAAGAGAAGAATCCATCTTAGTAATCGCGGTTTTGCATCTTTCTTAGCTAGCAAATATTTAAGAGCAGAATGATCAGTATAAACAATGATTTTAGACCCAATTAAATAAGATCTAAACTTATCGAATGCAAACACTACTGCCAAAAGTTCTTTCTCAGTTGTTGCATAATTAAGTTGTGCATCTGTCAATGTCCTGCTTGCATAATAAATCACATGTAGCAACTTATTCTTCCTTTGGCCCAAAACTGCACCTATAGCATAGTCACTAGCATCACACATTACCTCAAATGGAAGACTCCAATCCGGTGCACAAATTATAGGGGTTGAAGTGAGCTTCTCCTTCAAAAGGTTAAAAGCTTGCAAACAATCAGGAGAAAAATCAAATTGTGCATTTTTAACTAACAAACTGCAAAGAGGTTTTGTTATTTTTGAAAAATCTTTAATAAATCTTCTATAAAACCCAGCATGTCCCAAGAAACTTCTAACACCTTTTACAGTTGTTGGAGGTGGTAATTTTTCTATCACTTCCACCTTTGCACGGTCCACTTCTATTCCCTTTGTTGAAATCCGATGGCCAAGAACAATTCCTTCTTGAACCATGAAGTGGCATTTCTCCCAATTTAGCACTAAATTTGTGTCTTTACAACGCTGCAAGACTAAAGAGAGATTATGCAAGCAATTATCAAAAGAGTGGCCAAAAACAGAAAAATCATCCATAAAAACCTCAATAAACTTTTCGACCATATCAGAGAAAATTGCTATCATACATCTTTGGAAAGTTGCAGGTGCATTACATAAACCGAATGGCATCCTTCTGTATGCAAAAGTACCATAAGGACATGTAAATGTTGTCTTCTCTTGATCCTCTGGTGCAATTGCAATTTGGTTGTACCCCGAATATCCATCAAGAAAACAATAATAAGCATGTCCAGCCAATCTTTCCAACATTTGATCAATAAATGGCAAAGGAAAATGATCTTTTCGGGTAGCATCGTTCAACTTTCGATAATCAATACACACTCTCCACCCAGTCACTGTCCTTGTTGGAATAAGCTCATTGTTTTCATTTTCTACAACTGTGATTCCTCCTTTCTTTGGTACACAATGAATTGGGCTTACCCAAGCACTATCTGAAATTGGATAAATTACCCCAGCATCCAAAAGCTTAATCACCTCAGCCTTGACCACTTCTTGCATTGTTGGGTTTAAGCGCCTTTGTGGCTGAATTATAGGCTTGTAATCCTCATTCATCAAGATCTTATGCATGCACACAGAGTTGCTAATCCCTTTTATGTCCGCCATTGTCCATCCAATTGCCATTTTGTGAGTGCGAAGAACTCCTAATAACTTGTTTTCCTCTTCATAATTCAAGGAATTGTTAATAATAACAGGAAAAGATTCAGAGTCTTCAAGATAGGCATACCTTAGATGGGATGGCACTGGCTTTAGCTCAATCTTGTTGGCTTCCTTCTTTACCACTGAGGTTGGAGTTTCATTTGTTCCCAACTCCTTGAATGTTCCATCACTGGGCAGATATTCATCAAATGCTGCTAGTAATTCGGAAGATTGTCTTACTCCCTCATCATCCTCCTCAAGTGTTGCAGATTTCACAAGACAAGCTTCTAGTGGTAGCAATGGAGTACTCTCCTCAAAAGTTTCTGAGATTAACCTATCAAGAGTGTTAATTTGGAAACACGAATGTACCTCATTTGGAAATTTCATTGCTTCAAAGACATCAAAGGTCACTTGTTCATCTTGCACCCGTAGAATGAGCTTTCCTTGCTGGACATCGATCAATGTTCTTCCAGTTGCAAGGAACGGTCTCCCCAATATCAACGGTATCTCTCTATCTTCCTCCATGTCAAGCACCACGAAATCTACAAACTTGATGCTTATTTTCGCAAGTGTACGAATCGTTCAAGTAATAAAGTGTACAAAAAGTACGGATATCGAACCCACAAGGAATGGCGTTACTAAGTACCGAAATTGACTAACCCTAATTTTATTTGAAAACCGAATTGTTGAAATTGTTTTAAAAGCAAATTAACATAAAACCAAACGCAAATAACAAAATTTAATGTTGTTCACAAATGATTAAAAAACGCTAAGGCATTTGATTTCGCTAAATCAATTCAATCCGATTTCAAGTCATGTTATATGAGATTCAAAGTTAAAAGTGATGGTTGAAAAACCCAAACTTATCTAATACTCTTTCTCAAGTTATATTAGAATTACTTATCTATGAAAACCAACTATATTTCTATGAAGATTTAATCACAAATAAGCACATTACGATTTATGGAATTTCTAGAATAACCACATACATCATGCATTAGGTGTCAAACTCGCATTCAACATACGGTATTTATCACAAGAAGCATTCATTACACATCTCCTCTCGGTCTCAATATAATGCAACAAATCATCTAAATCTTGATCAGAAATTTAAAAGCATTAAGCATGGAAATAAATACTCAACTTGAAAACAATGAATTCATATAACAATAACAAAAGAAATCAGATTTCCTTGATTTAACTACATCATAGCCTTAGCAAAAACGAATTAGTTCATAACGAAATTAAGAACAAACATATTCTCAATTGAATCCATGAACAAACAATCTGAATAAAATGCAGAAAACAAAAGCTAAGGAGAAGAGATGAAGAACTCTTGAAGATGAAGACTTGGTAGCAACAATGGTGATGATCCTTCAAGCTTCTCCAACCTTTCTCTCCAAAATTTCCTTTTCTCCTCCAAAAATAACTTAGATCTGCCCTCTCTGCCGTCCCCCTCTTTTCCATCATAATGTATATATAGATCTAGGGTTTGGGGGGCAATTTTGGAACAAAACAACATAAAAAATGTATTTTTGGACGAAACTCGCCGGCGGCGACATTATTCTCGCCGCGGCGAGATTTCTGGAAAATTAAATATTTAGGTTTTTGATTTTGGCCGGCGGCCAAAATAATGTGGCCGGCGGCCAAAATAATGTGGCCGGCGGCGAGATGCTTTGGCCGGCGGCGAGAATTATTTGGCCGGCGGCGAGATTAGTTTACCAAAATTTGTGCTCTCGGGAAGATTTTCGCCAAGATTTTAGCCGGCGGCGAGATGCTTTGGCCGGCGGCGAGATACTTTGGCCGGCGGCGAGAATACTTTGGCCGGCGGCGAGATTCACTTGGCCATAATCCGTGCTCCCTGCATGATTTTCAACATTTTTTTCCGTAAGGTTTTCGCCGGCGGCGAGAATACTCTCGCCGGCGGCGAATTTCCAAATTTTGAAATTTTTGTTCTCTTTTTATTTTCATTCAATCCCGATCATTGTACTTTGTCCCTAACTTCTCCAAAATCATGATTTTACCTGAGATTGCACTTTAAACACGAAATACCCGTGAAATGACATTTGTGGATTAAATAATCAAATAAACACAATTTTCACACAAATATCAACATTTAAATCATAACAAAAATGCAATAATTTAGCTCTTATCACTCTACAATATGCAACTTTCCACCGTCGCAACATGTGATGATTTTGTATGCATTTTAATCTTGACTCGAACCAATTGCATTGCAGCATACATTTTTCCACTATCACGACACACATTTTTCCACTATCGCAATTTTTCCTTTCACCCCTTTACAAGCTTGTTTGGAACATATGTAAGGCTTATATGTGTTTTTTGTCTTTTATTCTTCTTTAGTTGTAATAAGTGCTTTCATATAGAATTCTCCATTTTGAATCATTTTGATATGAGAAATACTTAAAAATAATTAAATATACTAATAATTTTGAAAACATAAATTTGTTCAAATAATAATAAAATTATGCAAATATAAAATATATTTTGACACTAAAGTGCAAGTAAATCACGTTATTTTTAATGTTTTTCATGCACTCATCAATAAATAGGATGAGATCACTCTTATTTGATATAATTTCTAGATTAGTAATCATTTGCCTTAAAATTTTGAAATTTAATATATTTTATATGTAATAAAATATTTTCAAGGTACCCAAAATATTTACTGAATCGATTGATTTTAAATTGATTTTTCTATATGGTTAACTTTAAATAAATAATTTTCTTTTAAATATATGTCTCTTCTTAAAATTTACATACCCATATTTCAAGACATGACATCAAATTTCCCAATTTTTGACCATCAAACAAAATCCACTTGCTCAAAATAGACATCCATGCTTAACTCATTTATACAAACCACATAGGCCATAAACGAGTAATATCGTAATCTAGATTTAAAAATGAGTAATATCTTAAGCTAGATTTAATGAGAATGAAACTGAAACACTACTAACAATCGTACTACAAAGAAGCACATAAAGGCTACAAGGCAATTTCCCTTTCATGATAATAAAAGTACCCTATTAATTCTTAAAACTTTACCTTTAGTTATATACTTGTAACCTTATGAATTAAGAGTACTAAAATATATCAAGTTTATTTTTCAAGTCTAACACATTATAGACATACATCAAAGTCTTAATAATGCCATTATGCATCTTAATCTAGATGGTACCACTATACCAAAAACTCTACAAAATAAATTATTTCTTATAAAGACAATACCCTCGTCAATAAATTAATAAGTAACAAAACATATCACATTGAGGCATATATGGTAACTGCAATCTAAATCAAGATTGCAATTCATTAGCATACCCAAAAAATCCATATGCAATACCAACATCATTAGGAGCAAAAGACATTGTGATAGAACCATCTACAGCACCAATAAAGTCATTGCGAGAAAAATACATTGTTGATTTCTCTTTTATCTTTGAGTTGACAATTTATTTTCCAGTGTCCTTTCTAACAACAATAATAACATTTACCTTTTCTTGTTTTAGATTTAAATTTAGACGTGTCTATTATTGCTTGAACCATTTTTATATGTTTGACCTGAAGGTAAAATCACCATTATTTTCATCACTAAAATATATTTTTCTCAAACTCTTTTGAGTTTAAAACTGTTATAACATCCTCCAAAAAATAGTTTGTGTTCCATGTAGCATGCTATAAACAAAATTTTCAAATGAAAAAAAGTAAAAAATACTAGGCCAAATTTTCATTATCATTTATAATACATACATATTCAACATCATAAATAAATTTAGCAAATTCATCAAGGTAGTCTTACAAAGATGTACTTTCGTACATTTTAAATCTACACTGAAGTTGTTGATATAGCATCTGATATTATAAAAACCATAAATTACTTCTTTTGTAAAAATATGGGATAACATGTATCTCCATCATTTCCACCTAGTATAGTAAATGTTGCAGCGAACATGATAGTTACAATCAACGCCCCTATAACAGTGCATGAAGTAGCTGTCTCTTTCATCCACTTTTCACCCTCTTCAACCAAATCCTTGTGATTTTCAAAAAATAGATCACGAGGTGTCATTTTATTTCCTTAGTTTACAGCTTCTAAACAATTAGGCGGTACAAGAGCCACAATCTCCTACATTAATTTGTTTGAAAAATAAATAAATATGATCACAATAAAAGAATATATAAAGAGGAAAGGCATTCTAATGATTAATTTGTTTTAAGTTTAAATTTTATTATTCTAATTTGTTGTTATATGATATAATATGAATCACTTCAATGCTCCATTCATTAATATTTCTATAAAATTAACTATTGGTTTAAATTTCTAAAATTAAAAGATCATGCATGTGATCTTCTTTAGAATTTTGACGTCCATTTCCCTTATAGTTTTGGGTCACATGCAACAAGTGTGAAAACTTTTCCCATTTTTAGGCATATTGTTCAATTGATTTGAAAATTAAACCTTCTCCTACACTTTCATTTAAATGCTTGTAGTAGACAGAAACCTCATGAGAATAGTGGCCATACCAAAATGCACCTTTTCTCAAAAGTAAAGTACCTTGATCGGCACAAAACTCAATTTTCATTGTCCCAATTCCAATTCTTGAAAACAAAAACAAAAACACAAGTCTAGATAGCAACACTTTGTAACAAGAAAATTGAACTACTCTTGTCACAGACATCACATATATAGACAAATATCAAACAATATTGAGGGAAAAAGGTAGCAATCAATATACCTTAAAGCATTGTAGTTCTATTTGTATTTGTAAAGTTGCTCCAAGGATAAGATTCAGTTATGCGTAAGGTGCTAACATTCCTGCTATATGTAGTATGTTGTTCCCAAAACAAGGAGAAATAGTTCTTTTACATGTGTCCCATGTATAAAACTAAAGATTTTTTCTTGACGCCATTGAATGGCATGCATAAATATGTTCCTTCACATGTCATCCTTGAGATCCCAAACAAGACATGTCCTTTTGTTTAATATGCCATTCACAAGCTCAATAATCCCTCATTCTATAGCTTTGAAGATTGCATAAGATATTGAAGTAGATGGGAAATGCTCATGGTGAGAACCTATCATTTCACACATAAGTTTTAGAAGTTAATTGCAGTGAATGTGAACCCGTTTCATTTGATATATATGCTTGATACCTACAATAATTGATAAGAAAGGGAAAACAAACAATTAGGATATAAAAATAAAATATAACGAGTAGCTTGAGGAAAATTTTCAAAAAAGTGGAATGTGATGAGTGCTAAAAAAACACTAAAATTACCATGATTTTATGCACATTAATTGATTAAAAATATATATTTATATGATTTTATCATATATTTATATAAATCTATTTTTTTTGAATCACAGGTATTTTTATTGTTTTTCAAGTATTTTCGCTTAAAAACATATATATTTATAAAATAAATTAGGAAAAGTCAACAAATATGGAAACAAATTGGACAAAATGGGTCAAAAAGGTCAAAAAGGAGAAAATTGCGCACGTAGCCGCCCAGCCACACTGGCCAACGTGCACGCTGCACCAGCACAACGCCTAGTCCGCATGCGCCTTTGAACCATTCCGCGTGCGCCGCCGCACCCCACCTACCCGTGACATCAGCTGACATCATCATCACCTACTACATGTTTCCTCCATTTTTAATCATTTTTTCACCCACTTTTTCTTCCTTTCCTCACCTATAAATACCCACATTCTCTTCATAACAAAACACACCTAAAAACACATCTTCTTCTCTCTTTCTTTCTCTCATTTCTTAGTTTTTTTAGTTTTTCTTTGTTTTTAGTTTTACCTTAGTTAGTTTTTCTTAAGTTTTAGAGTTCTTCTCTTTTTGAGAAGAACTAATTATGTTTTTTGTAATTTATTTGCTTTTTGATTCAATAAATGGGAGTGAAAATTCCGTTTGGAGGTTTTCCAACAACAGGAATAACATCAAAGTACTGTAAGGATTTTATTTTCTTTACAGTTATTTTTTATGTTTTATTCTTACATGTTATATTTAATTTTTCTGTGATTAAATATAACTTTGCTGCCTGTTTGTAAACATGATATAATAATAACGTTGTTATGCTTGTGAAATATTAAATAGGTGAAAATCTCTAAAATGAATTGATTTTGTTTTTATTCAAGATTTTATATTAAGAATGTTAGAGAGAAATATATTATTTTTCATTACAAACTTAAATCTGAAAATTAGATTTTAAGGTTTAGTTATTCGGTTTGATTTAGAGTAGTGTTATTTTATTTGTTGGTGCAATCGCCCGGTAGTTAGAGTGAAGCTCTATTTCAAAAGTTTTTATAAGAATTATTATCTAAAAATTTATTTACAACATGTTTTCACTAGTGGTTTTAAAACTTGAAAGTTAGTACTCGGATAATTAAATTCTTAGGTTTAATTTGGACACCTTGAATAAATTTTAAATTATCTAATCCCACCAAAGGTGGCATTTAAATGGTTCATTTTCAATCTCTTAGAAAAATGAATTAATTTAATTAACCAAATTAGTTATCAACTCCACCTATATGTGTTAATTGATTTCTTTAGTTAACAAAGAATATATAACCCCACCAAAGGTGGTATTCATATAAAAAAGAGAGAATCAATAAATATCAATTTATATCTTTAATAACCTAAATAATATGAGCAAGCATAATTAACTTAGTTATTATATCCATATATACTCCACTTTTATAAATGATAAAATTTGCATCAATATTTATTGAATCTGTATCTATGTTTATTATTATGTTATTAGGTTAGAAACACAAAAACCCAAAATATCGTGACAGGATGTTTAATATTTAATTTTGTTTTTAAAAGATTGAATAATAAATTAAAATCCACATACATTCCTTCCTTAGGTCGACCTTGGGAGTATACTTATCATTTTCTATCAAATGATTCGTGCACTTGCGAGAGTTTTATAAATATAAAACCAAAGTATCGGCAGGATCGACAATGTCGATACTGCCCATCAGAATGTATCATATGTACCTAAAAGTTGACTGGAATTTTTCGCCAATTGTTGCAATAAAATCAGCACTACATGATATAAACTAAATTTGGATTAATATTTTGGTTATTAGAAATATGGGTGAAGGGTAACACATAATTCTAGCAATATCATAAAAGAGTGTCAATTCACATGCAAGAGCACAAAGACTTTTTTCAATGGTTTAACATGTTCAGGGAAAGATCTACCAATTCCTTCACCAATTTAGCATAGGGCTTTTGCTAGCTGATTTAGTAATGGTTGATGAGCGAAAACCTACATCGTCGATTCTTGCCAATACTTTGGTTTTAATATTTATAAAACTCTCGCAAGTGCACGAATCATTTTGAAGAAAATGATAAGCATACTCCCAAGGTCGATCTAAGGAAGGAATGTATGTGGTTTTTAATTTATTATTCAAACTTTTAAAAACGAAATTAAATCCTAAACATCCTGTCACGATAGTTTGGTTTTTTGTGTTCCTAATCTAATAACATAAAAATAAACATATATACCGATTAATAAATATAATCTAATAACATAAAAATAAACATAGATACAAATCCAATAAATATTTATCTAAAAATAAACATAGATACAGATTCAATAAATATTTATGCAAATTTTATCATTTATATTAGTGGAGTATTTATGGATATAATAAATAAATTAATTATGCTTGCTCATATTATCTAGGTTATTAAAGATATAAATTGATATTTTATTGATTCTCTCTTTTTTATATAAATACCACCTTTGGTGCGGTTAGATATTCTTTGTTAACTAAAAAAATCAATTAACACCTATGGGTGGGGTTGATAACTAATTTGGTTAATTAAATTAATTCCTTTTTCTAAGAGATTGAAAATAAACCATTTAAATGCCACCTTTGGTGGGGTTAGACAGTTTAAACTTTATTCAAGGTGTCCAAATTAAACATAAGAATTTAATTATCCGAGTACTAACTTTCAAGTTTTAAAACCACTATTGAAAACATGTTGTCAATACATTTTCACATAATAATTCTTATAAAAACTTTTGAAATAGAGTTTCACTCTAACTACCGGGCGATTGTACCAACAAATAAAAGAGCACTACTCTAAATTAGACCGGATAACTAAACCTTAAAATCTAATTTTCAGATTTAAGTTTGTAATGAAAAATAATATATTTCTCTCTAACATTCTTAATATAAAATCTTGAATAAAAACAAAATCAATTCATTTTAGAGATTTTTACCTATTTAATATTTCGCAAGCATAACAACGTCATTATTACATCATGTTTACTAAACAGCCAGCACAGTTAAATTTAATCACAGACAAATTAAATATAACACGTAAGAATAAAGCATAAAAATAACTGTAAAGAAAATAAAATCCTTACAGAACTTCGACGCTATTCCCGTTGCTGCAAAACCTCCAAGCGGAATTTGCACTTCCATTTATTGAATAAAAAAAAGCTAATAAATTACAAAAACATTACAAGTTCCTCTCAAAAAGAGAAGAACTCTAAAACTAAGAGAATTTAACTAAAAACTAAGAAAGAAACTAAGAAAAGCTTAGAACATAAGAAAGAAACTAAGAAAAGCTTAAAAACTAAGAAATGAGAGAAAGAAAGAAGAGAGAAGAGTGTTTTGAAGGTGTCTTTTGAAGTGAAGGGAAAGGGGTATTTATAGCTGAGGATGGAGTGAAAAAATGTAAAAATGCGTAATGGAAATGCTGAGGTCATTAATGACGTTAGCATGATGTCATGGGGGCGGCTGCACGTAAAAAATGGGGCGAAAACGCGTCGGTGCGCGCGGATTGGATGTCTGGCGCACGGATTGGGACGCTGGGGCGCGGGATGTGGCGCTTGGCTGGGCGCGCGGCTGGGTAGCTGGGCACGATTTTCTCCTTTTTGACATTTTTGACCTTTTTGACCCATTTTGTCCAATTTTTCCATGTTTTTTTGACCTTTCCCCATTTATTTATTAATATATTTGTGATGTATTGCTTCAAGTATTCCTTTTTGAGTCTTTAAGTTGCTTTTTTAAGCCAAAATACCTGAAAAACAATAAAAATACCCGTGATTCCGAAAAAGACAAATTTATATAAATATATGATAAAACATATAAATATATATATTTTTAATCAATTAATGTGCATAAAATCATGGTTATTTTAGTGCTTTTGGAGCACTCATCACAACCCCCAACCAGCTTCTTGCTAGTCCCTTAGCAAGAGAAGCGATAAGAACTAACAATTAAACTATCCTAAATCACTTTCGTGGATTGAAACGGTTGCATTTAGCCTATGCAACAAGCCTTTAAACCCCTAGGTTGCCCTAGTGGACGAGTTTGAGTCTCGTGTGGGTTTTCAGTAATGATACCCACAAACATTGAACTAAAAAAAATAAAAACAATCAAATCAAAAACTAAAATTACAACAAAATTAATTTAAGAATAAAAGAAAACAACATATCACAAAAATATCTCATACTTTTTAATCTCCTTTAAGATCATAATTAAAATCTCAAGCATAAGTTATTTTAATCTCTTTAAACAATCATGATTTTATTATAATAATTAGTCGAAAATCATTTTCGTATTTCCTATAAAAAATGTATCAATTTAATTTTACCCAATTTAAGTGTAATGAATCAGAATTCGCTTCGACTCTATTCCTCACAAGTCAATACTCTCAAAACACTGAATCCTATGGGTTCAAACACTCATACTAATTTATATGCGAAAGAGTTTATGTATAGAAATGAACTAATATGTTCGCATATGTATAAAGAATAAAGGCTCAAAGTGTTATTTTAACATTGATCTCATGAAAGGAATCGAATGTATAAATTATAAAGATATCATATATAAAAATTATTTTCATGCATAAATCAAACTTATTAAGAAAGAATTTCAAGATATATGCTTTTTACAAATGAAGAAATTGCAATGACTTTTTAGGGAATTACTTCCTATATCTTTCTTTTGTAATTAGCCTTTACTCACAACTTTGTAGGCAATGTGGGTCATAGTATGTAGATGATACTATATTTTTTTTATCTCTCTATTTTTTTTCTGTAGATATTTTTCAATATATGTATTTTTTAGAGAGTCAACCCATGTACAGATTGTACATTTTTTTTTTGGATTTTGGGGAGTGGTTAATTTTGTGGCTTTTCTGTTTGATCTTGGTTTAGGTAACCCCAGATATGTTTTTTTATTTTTGTGGCAGTCATGCATAAATGAGATATAAGCATATACTATCAATTTCTACTCAAATCATTTAATCTAAGCAAAAATAATAATAAAAATATATATGATACTATATTAAGATGAGAAAAAAATTCATACATTCAATGCTAATACCTATAGAGATCATCTAAAAATTTGAATAAATAAGAAATGTGTTTGGAGTAGAAAAAATATATATTTCACTCTGAATAAAAGAAATTAGGCTCAAATTATATCTCACAAGGGTAGTCTCCACTAAAAAAAATTCATAAACACCGATTTAGGGTTTAATATAATTTCCACATTTTATCAAGAAATACTAGTTATGACAAAAACTAACTAATTATCAAAAATAATTACAAAATATTTCATGATATGTTTTCAAAAATTAATCTAACAGTATCAAAGACTTAACTATTTACTTAAATTTGACTTAAAGAAATGATAAATTTTTGTGAGAATTTTTTTTATTTTATTTTTATTTTTATTGTTTTTTTTATTAAGCATGGTAACTTTTCACCACCCCCAACCTAGAACTTACATTGTCCTCAATGTAACAACTGCAAATTAAAGATAAAGAGAAAAGAGGAGAAAGATTACCTATTTCTTGAGAATGTGTATGTAGTAATGAAGAAATGCAGATGCATCCATCATATTCATCATTAAAGTGTATACAGACAGATCACTGTGAACTTCTAACATCTCAACAAATATTTTTTGTTTTAACAATTTTAAAAATTATTCACATATAATTAAACTAAAATAAACAATAAAATTAAGTAAATAAAACAAATAACAAAAAAATTACCTAAAATGATGGGTTGCCTCCCATCCAGCGCTTAGTTTAACGTCTTAGCAAGACGTATCTTTTTGGTGCTAAGGGTTACTCAGCCAAATGCAATCCATTTCAGCAATGTTGTTTGGTTCTTCTAAATAAGGCTTGACTCGATGGCCATTGACTTTGAATGTTTTTTGTGTCTTGGAGTCCAATAGTTCTACTACTCCATGTTCAAATACCTGAACTATTTTGAATGGTCCATCCCATCTTGATCTCAGCTTTCCTGGAAACAATCTCAAACGAGAGTTAAATAAAAGAACTTTCATTCCAGGGTGAAGAGTCTTAGGAACTAGCCTCTTGTCATGATAGCGTTTAGTACGCTCTTTGTATAATTTGGCATTCTCATAGGCTTCATTCCTAATTTCTTCCAACTCATGAAGCTGGAGTAATCGTTTTTCACCTGCTTTATCTAAATCCATATTTAACTCTTTAATTGCCCAGTAAGCCTTGTGTTCAAGTTCAACTGGAAGGTGGCACGCTTTCCCAAAGATTAACCGGTAAGGGCTCATCCCAATAGGTGTTTTGTAAGCGGTGCGGTATGCCCATAAGGCATCATTTAACTTAAATGCCCAATCCTTCCTTGAAGGACGCACAGTGCGTTCCAATATTCCCTTAATTTGCCTATTACTTACTTCCACTAAACTGGAAGTTTGAGGATGATTTGGAGTAGCTACTTTATGTGTGATGTTGTACTTGTGTAGTACTCCATCAAAGAGTTTGTTACAAAAATGGCTACCTCCATCACTTATTATAGCTCTAGGCGTTCCGAACCTGCTGAATATTAAATCTTTCAAGAATTTCACAACAACATTAGCATCATTGGTTTTGGTGGGGATAGCTTCTACCCATTTGGATAAATAATCCACAGCAACCAAAATATATTGAAAACCATTAGATGGGAGAAAAGGACCCATAAAGTCAATCCCCCATACATCAAAGAGTTCAACAACTAAATTAGATGTCAAAGGCATTTCATCTCTTTTGCTTATGTTTCCTGTTCTTTGACATCTATCACATTGTGCACAAAACATATGAGCATCTTTAAAAAGAGTGGGCCAAAAGAATCCAGACTGTAATACCTTACGGGCTGTCTTTTCACCACCAAAATGACCCCCACAATGAAGTTCATGACAAAAAGTTAGAATGCTCTTATGTTCTTCTTCAGGTACACATCTCCGGATGACTTGATCTTGACCAATCTTGTATAAATAAGGGTCATCCCAGAAATAGTCCTTAATAGTTTTAAAAAACCTTTTTTTGTCCTGATATGAAGTGTTAGGTCGCAAAACACCAGTGGCAAGATAGTTTACAATATCAGCATACCATGGGTTCGGACCTATGAAAAATAACTGTTCATCAGGAAAGGTTTCAACTATATCTTCATTACTCTCATCTTTAAGAGAATTGAAGTCAGAAATCAACCTAGACAAATGGTCAGCTACTAAGTTTTCACTGCCTTTCTTATCCTTGATTTCTAGGTCAAATTCTTGTAAGAGTAAGACCCACCTGATTAATCTTGGCTTGGCATTTGGTTTACTTAATAGGTATCTTAAAGCAGCATGATCAGAATGCACAATCACTTTAGATCCTACTAAATAAGACCGAAATTTGTCTAAAGAAAACACTATAGCCAAGAATTCCTTTTCAGTGGTGGTATAATTCATTTGGGCATCATTGAGTGTTTTGCTAGCATAGTAGATGACATGTAAACGCTTATCCACTTTTTGTCCCAGGACTGCTCCTATTGCATAATCAGAAGCGTCACACATTATTTCAAAAGGTAAAGACCAGTTTGGTGCCATAATAACAGGGGTAGATGTGAGTTTACCTTTCAAGGTAATAAAGAAAATAATGCAGTCATTGTTGAAATCAAAACAAGCATCTTTGGATAACAAGTTACATAAGGGACGACTTATTTTAGAGAAATCTTTAATAAATCGTCTGTAAAATACTGCATGTCCTAAGAAGCTTCTTATCCCCTTCACAGATGTAGGGGGAGGTAGTTTGGATATCAATTCAACTTTTGCCTTATCAACTTCAATACCCTTGTTTGAAATTATATGTCCTAAAACTATCCCTTGTTGAACCATAAAATGACTTTTCTCCCAACTAAGGGTGAGATTGCACTCAATACATATTTCTAAAACCAAAGTCAATTTATGTAAGCAATCATCAAATGAGTTCCCAAAGACAGAGAAATCGTCCATGAAAATCTCAATGAATTTTTCCACCATGTCCGAGAAAATAGAGATCATGCATCTCTGGAAAGTGGCAGGGGCATTGCATAACCCAAATGGCATTCTACGAAAAGAAAATGTCCCAAAAGGACATGTAAATGTGGTCTTTTCCTGATCTTCTAGTGCTATGGGTACTTGATAATATCCAGACAATACATCCAAAAAATAGTAAAATTCGTGCCCAGCTAATCTTTCCAACATTTGATCAATGAATGGAAGAGGAAAGTGATCCTTTTTCGTATATAAATTTAGTTTCCTAAAATCTATACACATTCTCCATCCAATGATTATTCTAGTGGGCACTAATTCACTTTTGTCATTTTTAACAACTGTTATCCCAGATTTCTTTGGTACCACATGCATTGGACTAACCCACTTACTATCCGCAATAGGATAGATAATCCCTTCTTCTAATAATTTAAGAATTTCTTTTTTAACTACCTCTTGCATATTTGGGTTTAGTCTTCTTTGGGCCTCTCGTACAGGTTTAGCACCATCCTCCAAGTTGATCTTGTGCATACACATTGTTGGACTAATGCCTCTTATATCCCCTATACTCCAACCTATAGATTTCTTAAACTGTTTAAGCACTTTGATGAGTTCCTTTTCTTGTGGTTTGGTCAAGGTTGAAGAAATTATCACTGGATAAGTTTCTCCTTCTCCCAAAAACACATATTTTAAGTGCTCAGGAATGTCTTTGAGTTTAAGTTCAGGTGGATTGGCCTCTTTACTAGATGAAGAACGGGGTAGATTTAAAAGTGTACTAGATTTTGTCATTACTTCATCATTGTCTAGTTGTTCAAGGTACCCCTTAATTTCCTCATCTAAATCTTCTTCGACCTTTTCAAGTGTAAGAACAGTTTCAAGCTTGTCTTCTATTCTGGTTTGGAAAAAGGTGCTTTGGACAAGATTATCCAAAGGGTCAACATCGAATATTTCATCGATGGCAGAAATAGAAGGAAAAGGTGAAGAATCAAAAACTTTAAAATGAACAGTCTCTCCTAAGACTGTCATTGTCAAATTTCCATCTTGGACATCAATAATAGTTTTAGTAGTTGCCATAAATGGTCTACCAAGCAATATTGTGTGCTCTCTGTCCAATGCTGGATTTTCTTGCATATCCAGAACCACAAAGTCAACAGGTATTATTAGTTTGTCTACCTGTACCAAAACATCCTCAACTATTCCCTCTAGATATTTAAGAGATCTATCTGCAAGTTGAAGGGACATAGTTGTGGGTTTTAAATCCCCTAGGTTGAGCTATAAGAATATAGAGTAGGGCATCAAATTTATACTAGCACCTAAATCAAGCATTGCTTTAGCAACCTTCCTATCCCCCATAGTTATGTTTATAATAAAACTTCCAGGGTCTTTCAACTTAGGGGGTAGTTTGTGCTGAAGTACAGCGCTAGAAATTTATGATACTACTACTCGTTCATTCAGTTCATACCTCCTTTTCTTAGTGTTCAACTCTTTGAAAAACTTGGCATATGAGGGCACATTCATGATCACTTCTAATAATGGTAAATTGATATTTACTTTAGAGAGAATTTTAAAAAGATCATAGAATTGCTTATCTTGTTTGGATTCTTTTAACCGGTGGGGAAAAGGTACTTGCATCTGGTGTTGTTCTGTTGTCTTTTGAATTTTGGGGGTGTCAGATGACCCCCCAATGAGTTTTTCAGAAGGCTTCTTAAGTTTAACACTTGTTTCTCCTTTTTGCGAGATTAGAATATCGCCTTCTTTGTTACCTGAACTACAAGGTAGATTGTTAGAGATTTTAGGTAAACTAGTATTGACTACCTTACCACTTCGAAGGGTTCTTACTTCCTTTGTTTGTTCTGGTTGACTGGGCAACTTTCCTGGTTCTTTCTTTTGCATTTGTTCAGCCAGTTGCCCAACTTTAGATTCAATTCTTTTAACCGAAACCTCCATGGTGTTCAACCTTTGATTAGTCATCAATTGGTTGTCACGACTAACTTGAATAAAAGCATTCAAGCTATCTTCTAAGGTTGGCTTAAAAGATTGGCTTGGTGGGTAAGGGTGGTTGTTATCCGACCTTAGTGTTGGATATTGGGTGTAGGCTGGGTGATTATAGGTGTTTGGATGATACCTTTGAAAAGATTGGACTTCCTCTATGGCATCGACACTAGAATCACAAGTATTTGAACAATTATGAGTACCATGCCCAATTGAACAACACACTTCACATACCTCTTGATTTGAAATTTGGTGGGAAGTGAGAAATTGCACTTGTTTAGTCAATTCAGCAAGTTGCAAGGTTATCTCATTATCAGAGCCAACTTCATTGACCCTTACTTTCCTTCTACCACCTCTTGTTGGGAATTAGAACCCAATAGCTCATAAAGATTATAGGTTTCCTCTGTGGTTTTTTCTCCTACAGTGATAAGAGCTAAATTATTGCATTTTTGTTATGATTTAAATGTTGATATTTGTGTGAAAATTGTGTTTATTTGATTATTTAATCCACAAATGTCATTTCACGGGTATTTCGTGTTTAAAGTGCAATTTCAGGTAAAATCATGATTTTGGAGAAGTTAGGGACAAAGTACAATGATCGGGATTGAATGAAAATAAAAAGAGAACAAAATTTCAAAATTTGGAATTTCTCCGCAGGCGAGAGTATTCTCGCCGCCGGCGAAAACCTTACGGAGAAAATGTTGAAAATCATGCAGGGAGCACGGATTTTGGCCAAGTGAATCTTGCCGCCGGCCAAAGTATTCTCGCCGCCGGCTAAAATCTTGGCGAAAATCTTCCCGAGAGCACAAATTTTGGTAAACTAATCTCGCCGCCGGCCAAATAATTCTCGCCACCGGCCAAAGCATCTCACCGCCAGCCACATTATGTTGGCCGCCGGCCAAAGTATCTCGCCGCCGGCCACATTATTTTGGCCGCTGGCCAAAATCCAAAAACCCAAAATTTAATTTTCTAGAAATCTCGCCGCGGCGAGAATAATGTCGCCGCCGACGAGTTTCGTCCAAAAACAGATTTTTTTTGTTGTTTTGTTCCAAAATTACCCCCCAAACCCTAGATCTATATATACAATATGATGGAGAAAGAGGGGGAGGGCAGAGAGAGCAGATCTAAGTTATTTTTGGAGGAAAAAAGGAAATTTTGGAGAGAAAGGTTGGAGAAGCTTGAAGGATCATCACCATTGTTGCTACCAAGTCTACATCTTCAAGAGTTCTTCATTTCTTCTCCTTAGCTTTTATTTTCTGCAGTTTATTCAGATTGTTTGTTCATGGATTCAATTGAGAATATGTTTGTTCTTAATTTCGTTATGAACTAATTCATTTTTTGCTAAGGCTATGATGTAGTTGAATCAATAAAATCTGATTTCTTGTGTTATTGTTATATGAATTCATTGTTTTCAAGTTGAGTATTTATTTCCATGCTTAATGCTTTTAAATTTCTGATCAAGATTTAAATGATTTGTTGCATTATATTGAGACCGAGAGGAGATGTGTAATGAATGCTTCTTGTGATAAATACCGTATGTTGAATGCGAGTTTGACACCTAATGCATGATGTATGTGGTTATTCTCGAAATTCCATAAATCGTAATGTGCTTATTTGTGATTAAATCTTCATAGAAATATAGTTGGTTTTCATAGATAAGTAATTCTAATATAACTTGAGAGAGAGTATTAGATAAGTTTGGGTTTTTCAACCATCACTTTTAGCTTTGAATCTCATATAACATGACTTGAAATCGGATTGAATTGATTTAGCGAAATCAAATGCCTTAGCGTTTTTAATCATTTGTGCACAACATTAAATTTTGTTAATTGCGTTTAGTTTTATGTTAATTTGCTTTTAAAACAATTTCAACAATTCGGTTTTCAAATAAAATTAAGGTTAGTCAATTTCGGTACTTAGTAACGCCATTCCTTGTGGGTTCGATATCCGTACTTTTTGTACACTTTATTACTTGAACGATTCGTACACTTGCGAAAATAAGCATCATACAGCACCTCCAGCAGCATTATCAACCATGTATTGACTCTACAGTGTCAATCCATCATAAAAGAATTGGTTTTGTAGCTGTAATGGAAAGCTATGATTTTGACATTGAATGAAAAGGAGTTTGAATCGTTCCCAAGCTTCATGAAAGGGCTCTTCATACATTTGAGAAAATGTTGCTATCTTTGTTCTTAGATCAACAGTCTTTTGATGGGAATAGAACCTACCCATAAAAATTTCATAGACTGCCTCCCAAGTTTTAAGTGAACCTGACTGTAGAGTAATGAACCATGATCAAGCTTTATCTTTGAGGGTGTAAGGAAAACACCTCATCCTAAGTTGATCTTCATTAATTGCATGTAGTGGAAAGGTTTGGACAATAGCATAGAATTCTCGAATGAAATGCAAAGGGTCTTCATTAGGGATACCGTAAAAGGAAGGCAACAAAGAATAATGAATCTTTTTCAATTCATAATTCCTTGCAGCCTCTTGTAATTGGATGCCGGAAGTTACATTGCCAATGATTGGCATTGTATAGTCTTTCATCTTTTTCCGCCTATCTTCAGCATCTCCCATGGTTGTTTGTAGTTGAAAATGATCCTCCTCCTATAGTGTATCAACATTTTGCTCTTAAGAAACAATAGTAGATATCTCTAAGAAATATTTATAACTTGATAAAACGTAAAGGCTTAAAGCAAAAAGGTGCAAGGAACCTAAATTTTTGTTTTTTTTTAATTTTAACGAATGGACACAATTTTTGAAACAAACGAATTTATTTCATTTGAATTTTATTACATGCAAAATAAAACTAAAACAAAGGAAAATACAATAATGGGTGACCTCCCATGTAGGACTAAAATTTATCGTCTTCTAGTAAGACGTTGCTTGGAGATTGCAGAATGAAAAACTCAATGTCTCCTCTTCATTGAATTCATTTGACTATCAAATTAGTCTTTGCTTTTTTTTTTGCAAATGTTCAACTAACTATTCTACTTGAACTTCCACCTTTTTGATAGAAGCTTCCACAGAGTCCAACCGTTGATTGGTTTTAGATTGGTTATCCCTACAAACTTGAATAAAAGAATTCAAGTTGTCCTCCAGGGTTGGTTTATTGGGAATGCTTCTTGGAATAGGTGGGTGGAATTGCTGGCCTGGCTGGTTTGAGCTTTGAGTGAAAGGAGGCTTGTTTTGCCTTCAGAAGAAATTTGGATGATTTCTCCACCCAAGATTATAGGTATTTGAATTGGGGTCAAACCTTGGTCTCTGTTGATATGCTCCCAACACATTAACCTGTTCAGGTCCAGTTATTTTTTCTCCTTGATATGGATAAGCTTCAGTACCATGTCCCATGTTGCTATACAAACCATATTGTTCATTATTGGTGTTGGTTTGTGTAGTGAGAAGGGAAACTTGCTTGGTCAGTTGAACAAGTTGTTGTTGAACTTCATTACTGGAGTCGATTTCATGAACTCCAGTTTTTCTCACTTGGGAGCTTTTCTGTTGGGAATTAGCACCCAACATCTCAAAGAGGTTATACGTCTCTGAGGTAGTCTTTTCTCCTATTGCTCCTCCTGCAGTGTTGTCGACAATGAACTGACATTGTTGTGTAAGTCCATCGTAAAAGAATTGGTTCTGCAACTGTAGGGGAAAGCTGTGATGGGGACATTGCGTGAGAAACATTTTGAACCTATCTGAAGCTTCATGGAATGGTTCTCCTTCCATCTGAGAGAAAGTAGCAATCTTTCCTCTCAACTCTGATGTTTTTTGGTGGGAATAGAATTTTCCCATGAATTTATTGTAAATGTTCCCCCATGTCATCAGAGAACCTGGGGGAAGTGACATCAACCAAGCTTTGGTCTTATCCTTTAAGGTGTAGGGGAAACATCTCATTCTAAGTTGATCCTCGTTTAGAATACCGAGGGGGAATGTTTGGACCGTAGCATAGAAATCTCTCATGAAGGAAAGAGAATATTCATTAGGTAGCCTATAAAAGGAAGGAAGCATAGAAAAATGAATATTTTTTAGATCATAATTCCGAGCAGCCTCACCCAACTGGATAGCGGCAGTTGCTGTGCCAATCACCGGTCTTGCAAACTCCTTCATAGTGGTTTCCCTAACATGTTGGTTTTCTTCCATTTCTTTCGGTTCTAGTAAAGGATTAAGACTTGGTTCTATGTTTGGCTCAAAAACAGGTTGATGGGTGGAATCCAGTTTTGTTGACACTTGTTTAAATTTATGAATATTATTTACATATGGTGTAAGAGGGTTTCCTAAGGATCTCCTACCACGCATAAACTATTGTAAACGTAAATTTAAAACTCCTATCAACAAAATAAAAAATTTAGAGAAAATTTACATGGTATTTAATACAAAACACTAAACAAAACTAGTTAATTTTTTTTATTTATTTTATTTCTTATTTTATTTATTTTTTTAAATAACATAATCAGTATTAACCAAGAGTGCTCCCAAGAAAGAATGGTGGTGCAACGGCTCCTTAAAAACCATTCTCCTAGCCAGAACAACGTTCCCAAGAAAGACTAGTGGTACAAAGGCTTCCAAGAACTAGTCTCCTAGACAGAACTCCCGTAGATTTTTACTTTTCATGTTATTTAGTTAATTGGGTATAAATTCAAGTAATATTTTTATTTATTTATTTTTTTTAACGGTAATTTTATTTTACTATTCACGCTATATTATTTCTTATTAACTTAAAAATTTTAAAATTTTAATTTTTTTTACTATTCATGAACGGTAATTTTATTTTACTATTCACGCTATATTATTTCTTATAAACTTAAAATTTTTGAAATTTTAATTTTTTTAAAATTTTTTTTTTACTATTCATGAACGGTAAATTTTTTTACTTCAGATTTCAAATTTCTAAATTATTTTACTATTAAAAAAATTGTTTTTATTATTTTATTATTTTATTATTTTTTTATTATTTTTTAATGAAATTTGAAATTTGATTATTATTTTTATTAAAAACAATCACAATTATTTACAACACAAAAATGTTTTTTAAAATTTTGATAAATAATTTAAAAACGCTATTTCTTCCCCGACAACGGCGCAAAAAACTTGATGAGCGAAAACCGACATCGTCGATTCTTGCCAATACTTTGGTTTTAATATTTATAAAACTCTCGCAAGTGCACGAATCATTTTGAAGAAAATGATAAGCATACTCCCAAGGTCGATCTAAGGAAGGAATGTATGTGGTTTTTAATTTATTATTCAAACTTTTAAAAACGAAATTAAATCCTAAACATCCTGTCACGATATTTTGGGTTTTTGTGTTTTAATCTAGATACATAAAAATAAACATAGATTCAATAAACATTTATGCAAATTTTATCTTTTATAATGGTGGAGTATTTATGGATATAATAACTAAGTTAATTATGCTTGCTCATATTATTTAGGTTATTAAATATATGAATTGATATTTATTGATTCTTCCTTTTTTGTATGAATACCACCTTTAGTGGGGTTAGATATTCTTTGTTAACTAAACAAATCAATTAACACCTATGGGTGGGGTTGATAACTAATTTGACTCATTAAATTAATTCCTTTTTTCTAAGAGATTGAAAATGAATCATTTAAATGCCACCTTTGGTGGGGTTAGACAGTTTAAACTTTATTCAAGGTGTCCAAATTAAACCTAAGAATTTAGTTATCCGAGTACTAACTTTCAAGTTTTAAAACCACTACTGAAAACATGTCGTCAATACATTTTCAGATAATAATTCTTATAAAAACTTTTGAAATAGAGCTTCACTCTAACTACCGGGCGATTGTACCATCAAATAAAAGAGCATTACTCTAAATGAGACCGGATAACTAAACCATAAAATCTAATTTTCAGGTTTAAGTTTGTAATGAAAAATAATATATTTCTCTCTAACATTCTTAATATAAAATCTTGAATAAAAACAAAATCAATTCATTTTAGAGATTTTTACCTATTTAATATTTCGCAAGCATAACAACGTTATTATTACAACATGTTTACTAAACAGCCAGCACAGTTAAATTTAATCACAGACAAATTAAACATAACATGTAAGAATAAAGCATAAAAAATAACTGTAAAGAAAATAAAATCCTTACAGAACTTCGACGCTATTCCCGTTGCTAGAAAAACTCCAAGCGGAATTTGCATTCCCATTATTGAATCAAAAAGCTAAAAAATTACATAAACATAACTAGTTCTTCCCAAAAAGGGAAGAACTCTAAAACTAAGAGAATTGAACTAAAAACTAAGAAAAACTAAAAAAACCTAAAAATCTAAGAAAAGAGAAAAAAGAATGTATTTGGAGGTGTTGAAGGTGTGTTTTGAAGTGAAAGGAAGGGGGGTATTTATAGGTGAGGATGGAGAGAAAAAATGAGTAAAAAAATGTAAAAACGCGTAATGGAATTGCTGAGGTCATTGATGACGTCATGGGCGGCTGCACGTGAAAAATGGGGCGAAACGGGCGTCGGTGCGTGCGGAGGCAGCTGGGCGCGCGCGGATGAATATATTTGTAATGTATTGCTTCAAGTATTCCTCTTTGAGTCCTTAAGTTACGTTTTTAAACCAAAATACCTGAAAAATAATAAAAATACCCGTGATTCCGAAAAAGACAAATTTATATAAATATATGATAAAACATATAAATATATATATTTTTAATCAATTAATGTGCATAAAATCATGGTTATTTTAGTGCTTTTTGAGCACTCATCAGTATTCACTTCATAAGAGATAGAGTCCTGAGATTATTTAGCATTGCCAATCATCTTCCCTGAATCCAAGTCATGAAATTCACATAGGTTATGAACAAATTTTATCATGGGTGAGTTTAGTAATTGATACAAGAATACAATCAAGTGTGGGAACAAGGACAAAATCTAGAATAAAGGAGTTTGAAATTTTGGCTTAACCAATTCCTATTACTTTGGATACTGAAGCATTAACAATTCTGACAGTGTATCCATTTTGGTAGGTTTTAAGATTCATGAGAAGAGAAGCATCACCCATCATGTGGTCTGTAGCACCTGAATTAACAATCCATGGTCTCATAATCATGTTTCACACTAAGAGCGTTAAAGGTGTTACCTGATTGAGCTATAGTGGCAGATGATGTGGACAAGGACTATCCAAATAATTTCTAGAGGAGATCAATCTGTTCTTTCCTAAACAAAGCAGATTCAGGGGACGTAGTTCCATGAGATTTGGAGACAATTTTTCTGTAACTTTCTTTGTTGATGTGTTGTGTAGAATGTTGTTTCTAATCAGTTGGCTTTCCATGAATTTTCCAGCAGGTTTCCTTAGTGTGACCAGATCTATAGAAATGATCACACCAAGCTCTTCCTTTATGAGGACGGTTGTCTGTAGTATGAGAATGTTGGTGTCCTCAAATAGTAAGTGCAGATCCTTTTCTAATCACAAAAATGGTAGATTGAGGACCCATCATCACATTTTTCCGACTATCCTCTTGATGAACTTCGGAGAAGGCTTCACGAATGCTGGGCAAGAGTTTTGTTCCTAGAATTCTACCATGCACATCATCAAGATCATTATGGAGCCCTAGTAAAAATTTGAAAACCTACTTCTTGTCAATAATCTGTTTGTACAAGATGTTGTCTGTTGGACATGTCCATTCTTGAACCTCAAAGAGGTCTAATTGCTACCAACATCGAGTGAGAGAGTTAAAGTATTGGGTAACTGATAACTCTCTTTGACGAAGATCATGGAGGATGCTTTCGATCTTAAATAATTCAGACATATTATGAGAACTGGAATAAATGTCTCTGCGGCTTCCCATATTCCTTTGGCAGTTTTATAAAACTCTTAGGCACCTCAAAAAGCTCCCCAGGAAAGAAACTCCTCTTTCGGAATATGAAAGAAATAAAGGTTGAGGTATTCTTTGATGCTGAATGAGAGTCTCAGTTGAAGACAGAGGGTCAACGACTAGATACTATACGTTTGTATGGGGAAATCTAGTAACATGGAGAAGCAAAAAACAGAACGTAGTATCTAGGAGTTGTAGGAAAGCCGAATTTTGAGCAGTTGCACAAGGGATTAGTGAAAGATTATGGTTAAAAAGGACTCCTAGAAGAACTACAGGTATAGATTGGAGTTCTGCTCAAAGTATATTGTGATAACAAACTACCATCAACTTCTCTATAAATCTAATTCAACATGATCGAACCAAACATGTCAAAGTAGATAAACACTTCATCAAAGAAAAAGTGGAGAATGACATTATTTGCATGACTTATATCCCTACGCAAAACCAAACCACAGATATATTTACCAAAGGACTACCATTGTAGAGCTTCAATGATTTCACAAATAAGTTGAATATGAATATCTATGATTCAACTTGAGAGGGAGTGTGGAAATCCCGTTCCTAAGGGATTTAAGTTTTGAAAGTTAAATTCAAATCTTTTAGTTATAACAATAAAACATCTGTAAATAAATTAGTTTGGATATATCTTATATTAGTTTTGATATTGCAATCTATTTTATATTCTTTCTATGTATTATATATAGATTAGCATGTAACAAATTGAATGTAGCTAATAATAAATAAAATCAGTTTTATTCTATAGAATCACATCCCATCCAATGAGCAGTTTGCAAACATATTGACCAAGCCTTTACATGCTTCTCAACTTGTTTATCTTAGAACAAAACTCAATGTCATGATTTAGCCACGGAGTTTGTGGTGATGGTGGGTATCAATGGTATAGACCCTTGCAAAATTGAAGATTCTAGTGGTGTTGATGTGGCACAAAGTTAGTTAGATTGACATGTTATAACAAATTTTTCCTTTACTCAATACCGTTTGTTACATTTACTTTTATAGTTAAGAGTGAAATTAGCTTCTCGATTAAGGATGCACATTATAAAAAGCATATGATGTACAAGCAATTTGATTCATTCGAAGAAAGAAAAAATTTCTCACTCTTCCTCCCTTCTCTGTGCTATATTCATTAACTTCTTTGAGTTTCGGAGTACTTGACCTTGGTTAAGGAGAATTTCTTGACATGCTCTCCATTAATCTTGGGCCAATAAGAGAAAAAAAACTAAGTTAAAACCCCAGAAGGAAGAGGATGGGCTAAGGTGGATAGAGAAATATACACTTTTCATAGAGCTATCACCTAAAGCATATGAGAGAGCAATAGACCACACCACTAAATCCTAAAAGAAATTGATCAAAATATACCTCTTAGAGTCCTTTAGATACATATGTTGGTATGTAAATAGAGGTACTCAAACACCATTGAAGAAGATAAAAATGAAGAAGGTAAAACTTCCAAGGCAATGTCGTGGGAAGCTCAAAACAAAATTACATGACTTCTGAATGTCTAGGGTCCAATTAGACCAATTAGAGACCAAATTAAAAAGTATGAAATTAAGAAAGGAAAAATATTGATATAAAAACCCTTCTAAAGTAAAAAAAAAAGCTTTAAGATATCTTAAATGGAAGAAAAGACAGATTTACTAAAGAAATAATAAAGAGAGTTCTACAAAAATGACTCATTGGAACTAGATGACAAGAGCCACTTGTTCAAACCTTAAGGGCCCATAATTTATGTCTAGAGTTTCTTTTTTATAATAAAAGATGATTTCATTCAAAACAACTATAATCTTACAAATAGTACCCAAATACATAACTCAAGAATATCAAAGATCAAATTTACACAATCAAAACTTGCAAAGCTTTTCTGGCTCAAATCTATGGGAAACTTTTGAGTTTTTCCATTTTGAAATTCCATATGCTTCTCCACATTAATGCTAATTGATGCAATTGATATGGTCAGAATTCCAGAGAATATCATAGATTGACATCTGACTGCAGATTTAAGCATATCCAACATGAAAATCATAGATGAAGCAAATCAAACCAACAAAATGAAAACTACATACAAAAAACCTTCAAGCAAAGGACCTTATACAAAAATCCTTGCACCGGTTGAAAAACCAAAAAACTGAGTGATACAAAAATCGTTGCTCCTTAAACCCAAAAGCCAAACTACCAAAACGAGATCAAACCATCAAAACAGAGAACCAAGATAAAATTTTGGATTAGATGGAAGGGAAATGAGAATAGAAGGTGGAGAATTGAGGAGATGCACAATTAAAGGAAGAGATGGAAGAGGAATGGAGGACTCTATATTCAAATGCTATTTATTGAAGGGAAAAAAGCCCAAAAAAATATAGAGGGAGTGGAAAATGATAAAATAAATGTAAAGGAAAAGGAGGAGGAATGGGAGAGATGAGACATAGAAGGGGTAGAAGAAGCGACAAGAAAAAGGAAACGAAAGAAGAAATCCCTAGTGCTTCTACAACTCTCAAAACACCATATTTTTTTAATGCTTGATTCCAATTACCATTTCTTTGTTCCCTTCACAATCATATAGTAATTTTAACTATTCATCTTTCTTTTTGTGCCAATTTCTTATCATTTTTACATTGGTGATTTCTCCAAAGTTATAGTTATATTCTTATGCATCTCTAATCTGACCTTTCTAGTTTCTAATGTACATCTAGAGTTCACTTCGAAGGAATTTGTGCGGGAATCAATCCATTAACAATATATTCGAACAAAGAAATCTTACACCTTTATGTTTATGAAATAGGTAATGGGGAGAATTATTTCTTTCTTAGAAGAAGTACCAATTTTTCCATCTTTTTTGACTTTTCCTCATTTAATTTATGAATATATTTGTGATGTATTACCTCCGGTATTTTTCTTTGAGTCTTTAAGTTACTTTTTTAAGCGAAAATACCTGAAAAATAATAAAAATACTAGTGATTCTGAAAAGATAGATTTATATAGAAATATGATAAAATCATATAAATATATATATATATATATATATATTTAATCAATTAAAGTGAATAAAATCATGATAATTTTAGTGTTTTTTGAGCATTCATAAAGTACCACCTTTATGAGACAAAAGTCACCTTCTATGTGACGGTATAAGCCAAATAAATGGCTCATCTGATGGTATAAGCCAAATAAATGGCTTATCTAAGAGATAGTATAAGTCAAATAACTAACTCTTTTAGGAGATAGAAGAGGCTTAATTTAATAAAGGTGTTAGGGTTGATTTTTTGTTATTTTAACGAGGGTGTTAGGGTTGGTTAATGATTTTTGGTAGTTGATGAAGGATGAGATCAAGATTCTTAATGGGCTTCTCCAAAAAAATAGACCCAATGGAATAACAGGAAAGATTAACCACTCTATGAGCAGTCATTCTGCTATTTTAGTTTGTGTAGCTGTGTTTTCAAAGAATCCAATGGAACATTCGGTTAAAAAAAATAACAAGAATAGGGGTAGACTAAGAAACTTGATAAACTTTAAATTTTATTCTCATTGGAAAGGGGCTGATTTTTTTTACATCTTCAACACAAGCAAATAGTCCTATTTATACTAGAACTTAGGACATTCAAAACATTCAATACATTAACTTCTAGGAACTTAAGAATCTTAACAAGATCTACAAAGACAACTCACAGAAAATTAAAAGAAACAGAAACTCAAATGATGTAAGCTTCAAAGAGAATTTGAAAAGACTCATAATTTAAAATTTTCAAAATTAACTCTTCAACGTATTCAACAACTTGGAAGAGCTAACCAAATTCAAAAACCATTCTAGCAACAACGCCACGATAAGTTTCTTGCAACTAACGAAATTATGCTTTGGCCAGTCAAGAAACAGTGCACAAGCTTAGCACTGTTTAAAAACATTATTTGGATAAAGCAAGATTTCTTATTTTAAACAAAAAAACAAACATGTGGACATTCTCGCTGAAACTCATATTCTGGTTTAAACATACCCGAGGCAAACATGTTCCTTTTAGTACTCTGGATGTCTTCAAGATTCTGGACACTAATACAAATGTCATTGGTCCAACTAGACAATTTTATGTGAATAGTTGTAAAAAAAGAATAACAGAACTAATGAATATGCATTAAATTCATTTTTCCATTTGAAAACATTGTGAAATGTCATTTATTAAGTTTAAGATCAATGCAAACTTTGATGGATTTCTATCATTATTGAATTATATATAATTGAAAAGCTTTACTAAAGGTTTTTTCAGTACAGTGACAGTTCATAACTTTACACATATCCTCACAACTCAAGAGCTAACAATTTTTGTAGTTCATTTGTATGATAACATTACAGCTAATGCTCTTTATAGTGTGCAAGATTGATAAATTAACAATCACTCTCTTCACACAAAACCAAGAAAATTAGGAACCAGTGTATGTGTGTGAAGTTATTTTCATAATGATGATGAGATCACTTTGAAATTTTTTCCATATATTCAACCAGTAAGAGAAATCTTTAGACAAGAACAAACAAACAATATATATATATATATATATATAGTGAGTACTTACAGTGGTAGATCCATCATATCCAAAACATGAGCTGACATCCACTTTCAAATGCAGAGGGTTTGCTTGCCAATGCCCCCAAAGGAGATAGTTGTCTATCCCAAGCTTTAACAATGGCCGATGGTGGGATTTTGGGTAGTAGATGCAACGCAATGTCTGCAACGCTTTCGCATGAAAATGGAGATAGTGAACAAAGTGATTGGAAAACATATAGATTCTATAAGTAAAATACTAACAAAAATTACTCTCATTATAAATGGATTGGGTAATAATTGCAGCCGCATATATGCCTTCCCTTGATAGAAGAACTTCTTGTAGTGTAACAGAATAGAGATAGCGACCCAATTGCATATGGTTATAACAAAAAGTAGTTAATATTGGAATACTGTCCCATTTGTCAACAATGCCAGGCAACCAGTTGTTCTTTTCAATCATGCATTTTTCCATACGAGTGTTTCCAACAACTGCAGCAATGCTAAGAGCTGTCATTCCATTAACTTGTTGAACTTCCAAATCTTTTTCTGACATTAAAGGCACCAACTCCTCCACAAGTAGCATGTTTCCACCATCAGCTACAATATGAAGAGCTGTTTTTCCTGAAACTCAATCTATTGCACTCACTGCTTCATGATGATGGAAAATAAAATCCTTCATAGCACATTACTTGTTGCATAATTTAAAAAGAGAGAATTAAACCATGTCCACGAAGGTATGAATTAGGTTTCTTTATGGAATTACTTATTATAGAATAAAACGGATTTTATTTATTATTAACTTGGATATATTAAAATGTGTTAAATCCTAATCTATATATAATACATAAAAAGAATATAAAATAGATTGCAATAGCTAAACTAATATAAGTTATATATAAATTAATTTATATATAGTTGTTTTATTGTTATAACTGAAAGATTTTAGTTTTAAATTTCAAAACTTAAATCCCTGAGAAATGGGTATATCAATAGTATGATTAGGGATGTCTATATTGAAGGAATACTTGAGAATTCTTGGATCCATCACCGAGTTGGACTCTCGTAATGTGTTAAATGTGAGGTATCTTTCGTACTTTGACAAATAATTTACTGAAAGATAATAAATTGAATGAAAAATTTGGAACATGGAGAATGGAATCTAGGATAATTGAGTTAGAAATTTTAACACTTTTTTTCCTGTAATTGACAAAAGAGTGCAATGTACAATTTTTACTTTTGAATTTCCAACACAAGGTGTATATGAAGAAAACAAGAAACATAGGTAGAAAACTAACCATTTGTTTGAAATTTTGAGAATAGCTTATAAGGTTGTTCTATCTAGTTGTGATTGAATGAGTCAGATTTTTCATACTGCTTAGTAAAGGCTTGACCTCTCGATTCTTGAAATTCTGTCGTAGTTTCCAGTCCACCAGTTTTCCATATATGTCCCATCACATGTCTTTTGTATGGCCAATTTTAAGATAATGATCACACCAAGGTCTTTTTTTTGTTGGGATTGTTCGGTGTTACTTTATGACCTACGAGATAAAAGCCCATATATGGTCCATTTGATCCACAAGTTCATCGAGGCTCGAAAGCCCATTAATCTCCAAAAGACTTTGCGATCGTTCTACGAAATCAAATAGCCATGTGCAATCTCATTTGGTCATAAAGCCAAAGCCACCCTAGCTAAAGTTAAATCAGTGCTATCCACCAACATTACTCTCTAGTGTTGTTCCTCACAACACACCTCTGAAACACTTCTCGTGTTGTTGAGAGGGGTTATCGGCTTAGTATTCGTCCTCTCACATTATTGAGGTCTCAATTGAGACCAACCAAGAACTCAAATACACATTCATCTTCTAGTTTTGTCTTGTATCTTACATGATCTCTGGTGCAATCACATTCGTCATTACTGTGTAAGTCAAGCTCCTTCCATAGAACCACCATCCAAATGTAGTAATCGATCACAAAGAGGTTCCCATATTTTAATTCCCACAGTTTGCTTTTGAGTTCAAAAACCCTTGAATAATTTCCAAAACTAAGGTGTTATGCACAACCATCCATATATCTCTGGTAATAGGAAGAAACAAATACGTTTTTCCGATTGATAGTTTCATAGAATGCACCAACCAGGAAAGATTAAATAATAAGTTTAATATATTGAGTCCATTTCCTATAATTGTCTCCATTGAACTTCTCTAGTGTGAGAAGAAGTGTGGAGGTATCGATTCCCCTAAGGTTAGGGCTAGTCATCTCCTCTGTCTCCTTATTAGTATGATCAGAGGGATGGGACTCACTAGTGTTTTCCTCCATTGATGACGAGCCAAAGCTCAGATATCATATAGAACAAAACTGATTTTATTTATTTTTAACTTGGATCTATTAAAATGTGTTACATGTTAATCTATATATAATACATAGAAACAATATAAAATAGATTGTAATATCTAGATTCATATAAGATACATCTAAACTAATTAATATATAGATTTTTATTGTTATGATTGAAATATTTGAGTTTTAAATTTCAAAACTTAATTCCCTAAGGAACGGGATTTACACACCTATTACCACATGTCCATAATGGTGGCATGACTCACAATTAAAAATTTCAACAAGAAAAAAAATTAAATTTACAACCTGTTTGAAATTAAATGTAGTAAAAGAAGTGCAAAATCAAAACACGAAAAATGAACTATATAACCCTTAGCCTAGAATTGAGTACAACTGGTTGGTAAATTTTCTTACCTTTTGTTTTGTTTTCTTAACGTAATTGCAACTTAAACTTAGCACTCTTAGCTGAGTCAACTCCTCTAATCACATGATAAGTATCATGGACTGCATGAAATCTGAATTACATGTAGAGTATATGCATTTTTCTTTTTCCAAGCATTCCACTCAGCTTTGTCATTTTCTATTGTAGGAGGCTTAGGCTTAGCAATGCCTTCTATCATGTCCCTGAGATCTTGAGCCATAAGGTATGTTTTAACATGTTCATTCCAATCTATATAATTATCTTTGTCAAGAACTTCAAGAATGATTGCATTTGTGACAATAACTTTTTCCATTTTGATAAATCTGAAAGTGGTATATTTGAGTCACCATTAGGTGTATGTACATTTTCCCAAAAATATGGCCAATAGGCACTGCGTTTATGTTTATTTGTATGTGCAGGAAAATTCTGCTCATAAGCTGACATTATATTTCATATCATTCAAATCTAATGTCTTGTAGAAAGGTGGGGGCGGGGTAAGGGGACATTTTCTATTAGGGGTACACATCAGTAAATATCGGAAAATTTTGTATGAGACAAAGACAAGTGATTCAAATAAAATATAGTATAATAAAATAAATTAAAAATACAAATATGATTTATGAGAGACAAAGACCCATATTTTAGGAGGATATTAAGAATAATACCTCACATTAATTAATTACAATACAATGGTAGAATTTATAAGAAATATGGATATCTTCACCCATTGGGTTAATTTTTTGGAGTTAAAAGCTGTGATTCTTATAGACTTAAGCAAAAACACTATTAAGTTCAAAACTAAAAATAATCCATAATCAACTGCTACATATTAGAAGTCCTCAACCTAAAGCTCTAAAAATAATCCATAATCAACTGCTACATATTAGAAGTCCTCAACCTAAAGCTCTATATTAGTCCATCAAAGGTTTCAGAAAAAGGTCAATAAATGCCTCCACCTAATAAAATATTTAGCAAGGAATTCAAAAGCCAAAGTAAACCAAACCGTAGGCATTATAGCATGAAAACACCTATAATCACCTCCTACGTTACAAACTATGGACAAAAAAAGGAAGAAAAATTAAGAAAATGGTGCATAAAACATATCAATCTGTGCTTGGCCTTTTGGTCTGTACAAAGCTATTTAAGTTACAAACTAGGATTTCTCCTTTCTTCGATTCTTCTACGTCCCAAACACCATGCTTTATTAAATCTTAAGAATCTTTGGGAAGAAGCAAAAGTGATACCGACAAGGAGATAAACGTTATACAGATCTTTTTAGTAATTATGCTTATTTTTAATAATTATATAATTATATAATTACGTAAAAATTGGATTATTATTATCACTCATCCTGCCAGTAAATAGAGGTGTGCAAAAATAACATGACAAATTCAATCTAAATTATCGGTACTAACGCGATATAAAATTAACATGACAAACTCAATCTAAATTATCGGTAATAATGCGATATTAAATTAATTTATTGATTTGATTTAATTTTTAATTTTAAAAATTGACTTATATTAAATTGGTTTAGTTTCATTCCTTTAAAATTTATAAAGTCGTAATTATATTTTCTTACATGTTTTTTTCGATTGAATAGTATAAATAACATTATAGATAATATGGATATATAAATTCAGGAATTTGTATAACAAGTCAATATTATTATTTTTTATTTAATTTAAAAAAAAACTTTATAATTTATAATGAATATAGATAATAATATTAGGTAACTGAACCAAATATAAATCTTAAAATTAAGAGATTATAATAAAATTATAGTATTATAGTTATAAAAATATTAATAAACATAATCAAAGAAAATCTCTTTATCTAAACTAAAAGAAAAAAATTACTTTTGTTAAATTAATTTTTTAAATTATTTATTATTTAAAAAAAAGACTCGTATTTAATTTAGTATGATTTTATTCTAAAACTCACCCGATTCGATTGCCTTATCATATATGCATATTTATATAAAAGTGAACGTATGAATTAATAATCATGATTTAAAATTTATGTCACGTTAAATTAGAAGATTAGTTTGTAAATTAAGTGGTATGTTTTTTATTTAATAAAAAGTTAGATTTTAGATTATTTTTTTTTAAAATTATAAGGATGAGAAAGTATATATTAATTCGGGACTATTTGTAAACGATCTGAAAAAACTATAAATATAATAATTATAAAAAAGAAAACAAAGGAGCGTACTTACCAATAACTACTTACCAATAACGACAAACAATAAAATTAAAATTAGTGGAACACAAATTACTTACTCATGAAATAATATATAACTTTTCAATATCGATACCGGGTTTACTTTGTCCCAAGGGAGCCCCACACTGAGCAGCTAAGGGAGGCTACATTCTACTATATTTGAGGGTAAATTAAGGGAGGCTACATTGTACATTCTACTATATTTGAGGGAAAATTTGAAATGTTAGAATAAAAAATTAGTTTTTATTTTTTATTTTCTTATAACAATAGAATATAAAGTATTGGCATACAACAAGTTTAATTTCGAAAGGTAGATTCTTTTAACTTCTCTTTCTCATTTGCTTTTTTTTTTTTGTTAACCTTTTCTTTTAACTTTTTTTTACTCTTTCTTTATAGGAAATAAATACACATATATATATATATACTACTCTTAATCTTATTTTAAAAATAATCTTATAACTTTACTATATATGTCATCTTTTTCGTGCCAATAATATATAAGATAATTTACAAAAATATTGATGTAAAAAATATTTACTTTATTATACTTATATCTATAATGTATGCATAACAATAAAAACATATCTAATTTTAGATATAATTGTAATATTATTAATACATTTTAGATATAATTGTAATTTTAAAATTTACGTTATTAGGTATATTTTTATCATTATCCATAAGTTATGGTCATAATTACAATAAAATAATCATTTTAGATACTTTTTAAATTATTATATATATTGTTGACATAAAATGAAATTATTTAAAAAAACCTAAATCGACAATTTAACTTGCATTTTTAATCAGGATTTTAATATTTTTCTTTTGGGTTAAAGTGGCCTGGAGGAGCTGAGAGAGAAACGGGTATCTCTTTTGCGTTGGACAACTATATTCTTTATGTAGAGTAGGGGGAAACATAAAGAGTGCTCTTTATTTATTACAAATGTTGTTAAAATTTGAAAAAATATCTTTAATTACGTTGAGTTTAGAGGTATTATTAAAAATAATTTTAATTAATAATTACGTTAGTTTTTCTATCATCATATTTTTTCAATTTTTTCTAAAATACTAAAATATACTTTAAAAATTGTAAAGTAATTTTTTTTATTTATTGTTTATTATGATTAAAAATAAAAACTATAATAAAGAAAAAAATACACAAAAAATTAAAAAAAATATTTAAATTTAAAATAACTATAGAAAATAATCTTATATTGTTGATTTCTTTCTTAAATGAGAAAATCATATAAGTTACTATCTCTATTAATTTTTTAAAAATATTTAATTTTTGATATGTTCTATAAATTTATTTTTCTATCATTTATTGATTAGAAAATTAATTAATCAATTAACAAGATTGAAAAAAATTAGATATTAATTTAATTGTTTGTCTTGATTAAATAACATTCATAGTTTGTAGACATAAATGTATGATTCGTATATATGTGATCTATAATTAATAAACTTAATAAGTAGTATGCAATTTAATTTAAATTAGAATAAGATTAAATATTTCTAGATATTTTCTTATACATCTTCTTAGTTACAGAATATAATTTAATTAATTATTATTATTTACCTTTATTTATTTTAATTTTGTTTCCTTAAAATATAAAAACAACCCAAATTTGATTTTTATTTTTTTAGTTATAAAAATTAGTTTATAATAAAATAAATTTCATGTGAACGATATTTTCTTATCATTATATTACTTGCTACGATACGTATACTTATGTATTCATTACATACAAGATGTATGTCGCGATCATATAATTTATGTGCATGTACTTATTTATTTAGTTTAATTTTTTATATCTTTATTTTAGTAGAAGAAAATAAAATAGCCATTTTTATTTTATTAGTTTAGTGTAATGGATTTTTAATGTTAAAAATTAGAGAAATCAAAATTTTATTTTTAATATCCATCAATTTGAAAGAAATTATTAAAATATTACTTAATAACAATTATATTTAATACATGTTAAAATTAAAAGACATTTTTAATATTAGTGAAAACGGAGAGATATTTGTAAAAAAAAAATACAAACCTCAAAGTATTATTAATATTTTTTCTCAAAAGTAGAGAATCAATTCTGGACATAATTTCACTTCTTTACGAAATAGATACAAATCCAATACACAAAAGAATAACTTTCACTTTTTTTTACTAATTTAATATATCACTATTTTTCAAAATAAAAGTTTTATATATCATAATTATATCAGAATCATAAGTAATATAATAGTTTTTCATTGTATACAGTGAGGAAGAGAGCAAGAATTTTTTGTAAGTTGGTGAAGAATAAATTTTATAATAATATATTATAATATAAAATTTAGAGCTTTCACGTTGACATTTTTTTGTAACTTTTTAGGAAAATTATTTAAAATAATATATAAACAATGGAATAATAACTTGTTTCAATAATATAACATATGATAAATGTAATGTGATCAATGCAATATACATATTTCTTTGTAGAAATAGTCAATCTCCATTATTACTCTTATTGTATATCTATAGATTTAATACGTAGGGGCTATGAAAAGGGCCTTACTCAAAGATATGTGGCTGGTTAGATTATTTTTAACTCTAGCTATTAATGTCTTATTTATAATAAAACTCCAACATAAAACCCTAAACCTAATGAGTTGATTTAGGCTTATGGGTGTGGTGACTATAAAGCATGTAATACATGATAACATAATACTAGATCATGATGTAGCTTAATTTTATCACCGTTTAATCACAATATGTGTTGACTATAAAGCATGTAATGCATGATAACATAATACTAGATCATTTCCCACACATATTCCCACTAATCCAATGCAAGAATGGGTTTCAAAAAATAAAACTCGACTGGGAAACATGCTCTTAAAACAAGATCAATCTAAATTGTAGTGATTGACTGTAATAATATGTTTCATGCATATATTCATGTAATCAATGCATTTAGGTAAAGTGATCGTATAGTTGTCATAATGTATTATTAGGGTTTTTCAAAACATTGCAAGCAACTCATAATCCTTGAATAATTCTACAATCTATATTTCAAAACAATTTTTCTCATAACATGCTAATATTATGCCTCTATTACTAATGTTATTGAATCCAACTATATCTTCAGTGTTGGTTCACAAATAATTGTATAACGTGCTCAATAAAATTTTGACATTGGATTACTAACCTAGTTTGACATTGATTTCTTCCTCATATGGTGCGTGTCGCACGTGAATAATAGCGCGAGTGGCCTTCTTCTCCTACGCAGAAAATTCAACTTTCCTTAATGGCATTTTGACCCTCAAATTTAATTCAAATTAATTCTAATCTTTTGATATTTGAAATTTTACACACTTTTAATTCAAATTATATTTTAAGCTTTTATTAATTGTAATTAAGTCTTTTTTTATTCAAATTCATTAATTTTCTTAAAAATATATTTATTAAAAAACTAATAGTAAATATTAATTTAATTAATTAAAAATTAACTAAAAATGTAAAGAAAATAAAAATTATAATTAATAAAATAGAGGAAAATAAGTGTATAAAATACAGTTATCACTCCACTTTTATTATTTAAAGGAACTTTAAGGATATAATCACACTTTTTAACAAAAAATTCTTTTTATTTCAAATAATTTTTGGATTGCATAAAATATTTGGCACCACAATATAATCAAAAATATTGAATTACCCAAAATTACCTTGGATTACCCAAAATAAATGGCATAAGGTCAGATTACATAACTATAGTTACTTAACATTGACACGAGGTCACAATTTTCAACCATTCTTTGATAAATATGTTATAGTTTTTACCAATGACATTTTGATGTACTTATAAATGAGAGTGAACAAAACAAATTATATGCAAAATTTAGTAAGTTTCAATTTTGGCTTAAGAGTATGATTTTTCTTGGACATTTTATTTTGGGTGAAGGCATATATTTTGATCCCCAAGAGGTGGAAGTATTGGTAAATTGGGAAAAACCTAAAAGCATAACAGAAATAAAGAAGTTTTCTTGGGTTGGCCAGATACTATCGTCCTTTGTTAAAGATGTTTCTAAAGTTGCTTTACCTTTGACTAGTCTTACTTGAAAAAATGCAAAATTTTATTGTTCAAGTGAATGTGAGGAAAGTTTCCAAGAGCTTAAGGGCCAAATGACTTTTAGACTTGTGCTTACACTTTTGATCAAGGTCTAGGTTGTGTGCTTATGCAAGATGGTAAAGTAATTGCTTATGTTTCTAGGAAACTCAAGAAACATGAATTGCATTATGCATGATTTGGAATTAGTGAAGGCGGTTTGTGTCTTAAAAATATGGATGCATTATCTATATGCTGAAAAATGTCAAATATTCATGGACCACAAGAGTTTAAAGTACTTATTAACTCACAATGAGCTTAATATGAGACAAAGAAGATGATTGGCATTAATTAGAAATTAGGATTATGTTATTGACTATTGACAAATAAGTTGTGTAGACAATAGTATTAAGGAGCGTGAATATAAAGTTAGAGATCAAGCACTCTTAAAGTTATCATCATAGGAAGGTATAGTTCAATTTCGAAGACGTGGCAAGGTAAGCCCTCGTTACATTGGTCCTTTCAAGATAACAAAGAAAATTGGCCTTATGGTATATTCTTTAGATCAGCTAGTAGAACTCTTAAGTGTTCATGATGTATTTCATATCATTGAACCCCAACTAATAGGAATATTTGATTGCAAAGAATAAGTACTACATAACAAAATCATTTCATTGGTGAAGGTATTGTGAAGAAATCATACAGAAGAAGAGGTGACATAGGAACGTGAAAAACAAATGAACACCACATATCCTAATTTATTTAACCAAGGCACATGAATTTTGAGAACAAACGTTTTAAGAGGGGGAATAATTGTAATATCCTATTCCTTACACGAAATAAAATTTTAACCAAAATTATATTTTTAGAATTTTTACGATTTTACTCTTATTGTGTAAAAGATGAAATCTATGAGTACATTTTTGTATGATTTACTTAGTTTTTAATAAATTTAAAAGGTTTGAAAGTGGCATATTTGCAAGTGGCATGCAAGTGAAGACACTTTCCTTTTTGAAGAAAATAATAGGCAGATTTTATTCTTTATGTTGTGAGCAATTTTTTTCCCTTTTTGGGTTTACTTGGGAAACTCTACGAGCAACTCCTTTATTGAGGTAGTGTTGCTGAGTTAACTGCTTTGAGCGATCCTCATCCATTGACAACCTTAAGGCCGAGTCTCTTTGCTTCCTCTAATGAAACATAGTTATGAGATGCATGGACACGATATATGTTTGTCTATCAATAATATGCATACTTGAGATTGAAGCATGATGTATCCTAATTTTATCACCATTTAATCACAATATGTGGTAACTATAAAGCATGTAATACATGATAACATAATACTAGATCATTTCTCACACATATTCCCACTAATCCAATGCAAGAATGGGTTTCAAAAAACAAAACTTGACTGGGAAACATGCAATTAAAACAAGATCAATCTAAATTGTAGTGATTGAATGTAATAATAAGTTTCATGCATATATTAATGTAATAAATCCATTGAGGTAAAGTGATTGTATAGTTGTCATAATGTATTATTAGGGTTTTTCAAAACATAGCAAGAAATTCATAATCCTTGAATAATTCTACAATCTATATTTCAAAAAAATATTTATCATTACATGCTAATATTATGCCTCTATTATTAATGTTATTGCATCCAACCATATCTACAGTGTTGGTTCACACATAATTTTATAACGTGCTCAATAAAATTTTGACATTGGATTACTAACCTAGTTTGCAAAGAACACTTATGTTAATCCATATGTGCTATTAGTTCAAAATTTTCTTCAACTTGGATGACATTGTAAACAAATTAGATTATAAAAATGTCAAATGTGAGCAAGAATTCAAACTAACCCTAATCTAGTCCAAATATATAGGTGTGAAAGTACCCTACCACTTAAAACATTGATATGCAAATAAGAATTTTCTAACAAATGACATAGGAAATAGTTAAGGAGTATAGCAGGATAAAATTGTATGGAAGCAAAACAAACATACTTGAATAATCAAGGCCCATGCGTCCACCCACAATGTTTTTACTATATTTTTAAGCCCTTTGAAATTGGGTCTTAAACATCTTAGGGTATAATATCATGTCATAACTAATTGTGCATGTTTAACACAAAACATGAAAAAACAAATGATCATTATGTGCACAATACATAGTAAAAATACAAATCATTAATCATTCACTTATAATGTGCATTCTAAATGAATATATGAGCCAACTTGAAGTGAGTATATTCATATATAAATGAGCTCATTAACATGATTTTCTTAAACAAACATGACATATAACCATGAGTTTAAATAAGTCATTATGTTATGGTAGAAGTATTTGATTGTAGAATTATTACCAATAAATTTTCCAACAATCACAATTCACATGCATAAAATTCTTTGTCTTGAAAATTTAGATTCTATATCTATTTGGCCGCTATGGCTTCATAATATAATATGTCTCCACACACTTTTATTATTTAAAGGAATTTTAAGGATATAATCACACTTTGTAACAAAAATTCTTTTTATTTCAGACCATTTTTGGATTGCATAACATATTTGGCACCATAATATAATTAAAAATATTGAATTACCCAAAATTACCTTGGATTACCCAAAATAAATGGCATAAGGTCACAATTTTAAACCATTATTTAATAAATATGTTATAGTTTTTACCAATGACATTTTGATGTACTCTTATAAATGAGAGGGAAGAAAATCAATTATATGCAAAATTTAGTAAGTTTCAATTTTGGCTTAAGAGTGATTAGTAGGATCGACGATACCGGTTTCTGCCCATCAAAAGGCTACAAGGCAATTTCCCTTTCATGATGATAAAAGTACCCAAATAATTCTTAAAACTCTACCTTTAGCTATATACTTGTAACCTTATGAATTAAGAGTACTAAAATATATGAAGTTTTTCTTTGTTTCTTTGTTTTTTTCAAGTCTAACACATTATAGACATAAATCAAAGTCTTAATGATGCCATTATGCATCTTAATCTAGATCGTACCACTATACCAAAAACTGTACAAAATAAATTATTTCTCATAAAGACAATACCCTTGTCAATAAATTAATAAGTAACAAAACATATCATATTGAGGCACATATGGTAACTACAATCTAAATCAAGACTGCAATTCATAAGCAAAACCAAAAAAACCATATGCAATACCAACATCATTAGGAGCAAAAGACATTGTGATAGAACCATCTACAACACCAACAAAGTCATTGCGAGCAAAAGACATTGTTGATTTCTCTTTTATCTTTGAGTTGACAATATATTTTTCAGTGTCCTTTCTAAGAACAATAATAAAATTTACCTTTTCTTATTTTAGATTTATATTTAGATGTGTCTATTATTGCTTGAACCATTTTTATATGTTTCACCTTAAGTAAAATCACTATTATTTTCATCACTACGATACTTTTTTCTTAAACTCTTTGGAGTTAAAAACTGTTATAACATCCTCCAAAAATAGTTTGTGTTCCACGTAGCATGCATAAATAAAATTTTCAAATGAAAAAAGGTAAAAAAATACTAGGCCAAATCTTCATCATCATTTAAAATACATACATATTCAACATCATAAATAAATTTAGCAAATTCATCAAGGTAGTCTTACAAAGATGTACTTTCATACATTTCAAATCTACAAGTATAGCTTCATACACAAATGAAAAGTCTAACTATAAACTCTCAAACTTCAACCACAAACCAACAATAGTTTTATAGTGATAAATCTTGGGAAAAACATTACCGGACAAGGACAATAGAGTTTAAGTCTCATTTCCACTAGGGTATCATTTTCTTTATAAGAAAAATGAATGATAGTTTAGAAGCTCAATACATATTCTTCAATATTATGAATAGGATAAATACAGGCTGGTACTATACATATACTTTATAAGGGTACAACCAACGATCTACTTTGCGCTCAAAAATGTTGGGTCCATAAGTAGACATAAAAATCTCAACTAGAAGGGGAAATTGCATCCATACAAATAAAGTGATTGGAATACAAGCTAGCAAAATGACTGGAATGAGAATCCACGATTGTGTCTGAAGCATAATGAAAATGGTAGCAGAAAATGATACCATCATGGTTGCAATAGAGAGAAAAAGGGTGGAAAGGCCTAGAATCAACTTACTAGGTAATGATTTGAGGAAATCGTTTTCTGCATAACGTGTGGTTAGGACTCCTGGAAACATAAACACTGAAGTTGTCGAAGAAAAGAGTGATATAGCATCTGATTTTATAAAAACCATAAAGGCCTTTTTTTGTAAAAATATGGGATAGCCTGTATCTCCATCATTTCCACCTGGTACAGTAAATGTTGTAGTGAACATGATAGTTACAATCAATGCCCCTATAATAGTGCATGAAGTAGCCGTCTCTTTCATCCACTTTTCACCCTCTTTCATCAAATCCTTGTGATTTTCAGAAAATAGGTCACGAGGCGTCATTTTATTTCCATTGTTTACAGCTTCTAAACACTTAGGTGGTACAAGAGCCTCAATCTCCTACATTAATTTGTTTGACAAATAAATAAATACGATCACAATAAAAGAATATATAAAGAGAAAAGGCATTCTAATGATTAATTTGTTTTAAGTTAAAATTTTATTATTCTAATTTATTGTTATATGATATCATAGGAATCACGTCAATGCTCTCTTCATTAATATTTCTGTAAAATTAACTATTGGTTTAAATTTAGAAAAATTAAAGATCATGCAAGTGATCTTCTTTAGAATTTTGATGTATGCCCAACTAGGGAAAGTCATAATAAAGACTGGAAAATATGACGCCCATTTCCCTTATAGTTCTGGGTCATATGCAACAAGTGTGAAAACTTTTCCCATTTTTTAGGCATATTGTTCAATTGATTTGAAAATTTAACCTTCTCCTATAGTTTCATTTAAATACTGGTAGTAGACGGAAACCTCATAAGAATGGTAGCCATACCAAAGTGCACCTTTCTCAAAAGTAAAGTACCTTGATCGACACTGAACTCAATTTTCATTGTCCCAATTCTAATTCTTGAAAACAAAAACAAAAACACAAGTCTAGACAGTAACACTTTGTAACAAGAAAATTGAACTACTCTTATCATAGACATCACATATATAGACAAATATCAAACAATATTGAGGGGAAAAGGTAGCAATCAATATACCTGAAACCATTGTAGTTCTCTTTGCATTTGTAAAGCTGCACCAGGGATACGATTCAGTTATGCATAAGGTGCTAACATTCCCGCTATATGTAGTATGTTGTTCCCAAAATAATCAGTGTTAAGGAGAAACAGTTCTTTTACATGTGTCCCATACATAAGACTAAATATTTTTTCTTGACGCCATTGAGTGGCATGCATAAATATGTCCCTTTCCATTTCATCCTTGAGATCTCACACAAGACCTGGCCTTATTTTTAATATACCATTCACAAGCTCAACAATCCCTTGTTCTATAACTTCGAAGATTGCATAAGATATTGAAGTAGCTGGGAATAGGTGATCGTGTGAATCTATCATTTCGCACATACATTTTAGAAGTTCATTGCAGTGAATGTGAACCTGTTTCATTTGATATATATGCTTGATACCTACAATAATTGATAAGAAAGGAAAAATAAAATATTAGGATATAAAAATAAAATATAACGGGTAGCTATAGATGTGAGATGACATTTGAATAAATGCATTTATCAATGGTATGGACCCTTGCACAATTGAAGATTCTAGTGGTGCAGATGTGGCATAGTGTTAGCTTATTATGTTATTATAACACTTTTTTTATTTACTCAATGTAGTTTGTTGCGTTTACTTGTATAATTAAGAGTGTAATTAGCTTCTTGATTAAGGGTGCATAGTATAAAAAGCATATATAAAGCATCTGATCTAACATGCTATGTTGTTAATATATCAACTTGATAGGAGAGACTTGGTCATGCTTCCTTACCAATTGTAAGAATATATTTGTCTCATTCTAAAAGTTAGGTTTCAAACTTGCATAAAGTAAGTGATTTCATATGTATTGTATGCAATGTAAGAAAACATCATAAGTTACCTTATTCATCTTCTACAACTAAAGCCGATGTTACATTTAATATTGTACATTTTGATATTTGGATGTCTCCTCATACATCTAATAATTGATACAAATATTACATTAACATTACTGATGCATTTTTGCATTATACTTAGTTAGGTACTGCACAAGCTTTCATTCAGTTTAAATCATAGGTAGAGTTGTAAATTGATTGTAAAATTAAGGTGTTACAGTCAAACTGTGATAGGGAGTTTCAAGGTCTTACTACTCTTTTGCCCCGGCCTGGTATTATGCATTATACCTCATATCCTTACTCATATGAACAAAATGGACTTGTAGAATGAAAGCACAAATACATAGTTGAATTGAATTTGTCTATGTACTTTGAGGCTTTTACTCCATTAGTTACTGTGATAAAACATTTTTCTCTAACACCTATATAATCAACACATCTATCATACATGATAAATTTCCTATTGAAGTTCTGTTTGGATCCAAGCTTGATTATGCTTTCCTCAAGGTATTTGATTGCTTGTGTTTCGCATGCCTAAGACCCTACACACAACACAGGCTTGAGCCACGACCATTATCTTGCACATTTCTTGGTTATGCACATGCTATAAGGATATAAATATCTTTCTATAACTAGCAGATTGTATATTAGTGGAGATGTCATCTTTGATAAGCACACATTTCCCTTCTCAAAATCTTCTCCATCATAACCTACTATCTCTCCCCAACGTTCCTCTCCTACTATTCTACCTATTTTGAAAAAAACCCAAAAGTGCTTCTATAATGCCAATCTTTTCTCATACACAATCTCTAATGCATCCTACATCACCTCATACGAAACCTTCTAAAAATTCACTTAACTCTTTGATGGTTATTAAGTCAATTTCTAATGTCACCCTTAAATGACACTCTGTAGAACTACCTATTCTATCACAAAATCCTACTACTAATCATATCATTACTATATCATATAATGCTTTGCCTATTGTTCCAGCTAATGATATCATTTCTTTACTTATTCTTGCTTCTTGCTTATCTAACTCACCCATTCTTCCTCTAGCATCTTATCATCAACAAATACCTAAAATAACTCCTACTACATCGGTTTTACTAAAACATCCTATCAATAAACATCCTATGAAAACTAGATCCAAATCTAGTATATATAAACCAAAAGCTTTTCTCTCAACAATTATGGATCTTACTCTTCAAAAACCTTCACATGTTAAGCAAGCTCTCTCTGATCCAGAGTGGATAGCATCAATGCAGCAAGAATTTGATACATTACTTAATAATAGGGCCTAACATTAGTCCTTCCTCCTAAGAACACGACTATTATTGGTAATAAATAGGTCTTTAGAATCAAAATGATTACCTGTTGGGAATATTGAAAAAAAAAGACATCAAGAGTTATTACTAAGGGTTTTGCTTAGAAACCTGACTTTAATTTCTCCAAAACATTTAGTCTTACTATTAAGCAAGTTATTATCAAAGTGGTGATTACTATAGATTTGTCTCATAGTTAGAAATTACATCAATTAGATACAAATAATCATTTCCTCAATGGTATTCTTCAAGAGGTCTAAGATCCAAACTTACCTCACTATATGTATAAGCTAAATAAAGTAATATATGGCCTCAAACTGGCACCAATTATCTGGTTTGATACTCTTAGCTATTAACTCTATGAAAATAGAGTTATTGTATTACTTTAGTACTTAATATTTACTTTTTAAAACAATTATCTGGTTTAATATTTACTTTTGGGAACTCTTTGAGATTTTTAATGAAATTTTTAACATGGGTGGATGTATTTAGCTAGTAGCCGATATGCCTTTAGAAATTACCAGGAGCCAATCCGAGTGGGCCATGTGTTAAATAAAACGCTCCTACCTTTTTCCATGTGGATGCCATGCAAGCTTCCATCGCTAATCGTCGGGCATTGTAGGTCCAAAATAGGTCCATTCATATGCCAGGTGTAAAGATGTCGTTTCACCCGTGAACCATGTGTAGTGTGTGGATTCCCTCCATATTGGGAAGTCTTCACCCAGCCATGCCAGCCTCCATGTCATCAGTCTGCATCATTTTGCAAACTACTACACACCACGTGGATTCCTCACTTGCCTCAGCTCCTACATCACCACCTTCAACCAATCAATGCTTAACACGTGGCATAGTATTCATCCTTGTTTTCTATTTGATCCAATGGGTAGAAATTGACCTAAGCATTTTAAACCTATTTTATCCCATTTTGCACAAATTTTCAAGAACCATTCCTCCATTTACACTCATTTCACCTCACAAACTCTCCACTTCTGTCTTCCATCTCTTCTACCATTTCACCACAATTTTTCAGTATTAAACACCATTTTAAATTATTTTTCTTTGTTTATTAATCCTCTACCCATTTTTGAAAGAAAAAAAAGAAAAAAAAGGGCTTGAGAGACAAGAGAAAAGGTTGGGAGATGCAAATGAGTATACTTTGGATCAAAGATTTGTGGATTTCAACCATTGGTTTCCATTTCTCTACCCTCATTGTATTTTTTGTATCTATTTTTCTTTTCTCTTAAACTTGTGTTTTTTATATGGGTATTTTTTGTTGTAGCTTTCTTTTCTAGGGATTCATTGAACCGATAAACATGATTTTAGTTAATTAATTTAATACTTTTGTAAATGTTTCAATTATTTGATTTAATGTACTTAATACTCTTATTTAAATTGGACACTTAATTAGGCGATTTATTAATTTTGTGCATAATTGTAAGATTGGTATGAAATTGTGAACTTGCATTAAATTGGCATAACTATAGGCAAGAAATTTTCACTATTATTTATGTAACCTTGATTGAGTCATTTACACTTAATTGACCCTTGTATGCTTAAATGACCATAGAAATATGTGGTAGGTATATTTGGATTAGGATTGAACACGATGGACATATGGATGGTAATTAATGGAATAAGACTTAATTAATAATTAAGACTTAGGTTAATAATTCAGTCATTTATTTAATGTGAATAAGAAGTAGAAAATCATGGAATTTGAATGGAGAAATTGAATTCCCATGTTCTTTAATTAGTGTGGTGAATCTACTTTTTTTTCTTTAATTAGTTTAATTTCTTTATTTTAATTTACCAATCATTTTTCAATAGTTCAAATAGTATGGAAAGTACGCATTTCAGTATTTGATTCTAATATATGCCAAAACAAGTTCCTCATGGATACGACAACCCTATTCTTAAAAATACTCATCACTTGTTCCATACACTTTTATGTTTTAACGCATTATCAACTCCTTCTAAGCCTTGGCTTTGTTCAACCTAAGACAAACACTTCTCTTTTTTTTTTGAAATTTCAACTCATACTACCATTTTATCTCCTTGTCTATGGTAATATTATCATCACAAAAAGTGTCTTGCTATTCATCCACTTATCTCCTTATTAAATCATAAATTTTCCTTAAAGTATCTTGGTTGGTAAGTTACATCCTTGGCATTGAGGTCCATTCTTAAAAAAATGGGGACATCATGTTATGTCAAGCTAAGTACAATCATGAGCTTTTGGAAAGAACTCAAATGACAAACCCCAAACCCATTGCTACTCCTATGATGTCAAACTATTCCCATTCTTCTTATGTGGGTAAGGAGTTTGATAATCATACGTACTATAAGCCTTACAATATATCACCATTACTAGACCCAATATTTCCTATTGTGAACAAAGTAAGCCAATTTATGAGTCATCTAAGCCAATCACATTGGTATGCTGTCAAATGCATACTTAGGTACCTTAAAGGCATAACCTCTCAAGGACTGGCTCAAGATATACTTGGTTCTTCGCTCTTTCTTGAGTTGTTTTCCTTCTAGAGTGGACAAGAAGATCATTTTTTGGGACAGTGAAGTTTAGATCTATTGGTAGAGAATTTGAGGATTCATTGGGATTATTAAGAGTATTTATTTGAGACACTGGTTCACTCTCTTGAATTTGCGGGATATGATTTGTGGGAGACTGAATGGTTATGCTATTCCAAAGCTGGTATTCATTGCCTATGTTCTCCCCCTGAATGGCAGATTTGGAATAGTATCGATATTGTTCAAAGAATGTGATATCCATTGTATTATAGAATTGTTTTGTGATATGAGATATCTTCGAGGTACTTCCAAGTTAACACTTAGCTTTGGAAGTGGAAAACCAATGTTAGTTGGATACACTGATTCAGATTTGGCAAGAGATGAAGATTCTCGTAAGTCTACTTCAGGTTATCTAATTACGTTCTCTAGTAGAGCAGTTTCTTAGCAATCAAGATTGCAAAAGTGTGTTGCACTTTCTACTGTAGAGGCAGAGTTTATTGCAGCAATGGAAGCATGTAAGGAATTGTTATGGATGAAATAGTTCTTGAGAGAACTTGGTTTCAAGCAGCAAAAATATGTGTTGTTCTGCGATAATCAGACTTCTATTCACCTAGCGAAGAACTTGGCGTTTCACTCAAGATCAAAGCATATTAATGTGAGGTATCATTGGATAAGGGATACTCTTAACAATAGGTTGCTTGAACTTGAGAAAATACATACTAATGAGAATGGATCTAACATGTTGAAAAAAGCAGTGTCAAGAGAAAAACTTGAAGTTGTTCAATTGTCGGGATGACAGATCCCTCCATCTAATCGAAAAATGGGGAGATTTGTTTGGTTTTCCTCTTATTTGGAGGAGCCCAAATGAAGTCCATGTGGCTTAAAAGCCCATGGAGTAAGAATGGAAATTTTCATTTCATTGTTTTAATTAATAAACCTATTTAGAGTTTGTTGTGTGTGCATTATGGAGAGAAAAATTAAGAGCAGTTTTTCAGTTTCTCCTTCTCCAGTAACCTTCATCAAATGCTTCGATGGAAGGTTGTTTCTGGTCCGATTAAGCTGAAAGTTTGCAGGCAGGTTCACGATTCAAGACTCTTTAATCTGTACGGTGGGATTTGGATTTGGCTCACCGGTTTGAGAAATTATGATCAATGAACAGTGACTACGAATTGGGTTAGAACTCTCCATTTTTCTTGAAATAATTGTTAGTTTCCAAGAAGTGTATTCTTGATGATGTTGTGGATTTTTTTCCCTCTAGTTTTACCTAGAGAGAACTGTTGTATAGTTTTTTCTTGATAGTTGAAGTTTTAGAGAGGAGTGTCGTGGTTGTTTCCTTCCTACACCGGAAAGGTTTTTTCACGTAAATTGCTTGTGCTGATTTTGTGCATGTTTTTTATTTTGAGCTCTATTATTTGTTTCCTAAAATATTTATACAAAGAAGGAAAATATGTTTAATTCCGCTCTTTGGAACTTTATTAAGTTCGAATTGTTATTGTGATTCTCCTAATAGAGATCACTTTGAATTTTTTTCCATATATTCAACCAGTAAGAGAAATGTTTAGACAAGAACAAACAAACAATATATATATATATATATATAGTGAGTACTGACAGTGGTAGATCCATCGTTTCCAAAACATGAGGTGACATCTGATGAGCGAAAACCGGCATCGCCGATTCTTGCCAATACTTTGGTTTTAATATTTATAAAACTCTCGCAAGTGCACGAATCATTTCGTAGAAAATGATAAGTATACTCCCAAGGTCGATCTAAGGAAGGAATGTATGTGGTTTTTAATTTATTATTCAAACTTTTAAAAATGAAATTAAATCCTAAACATCCTGTCACGATATTTTGGGGTTTTGTGTTTTTAATCTACTTACATAAAAATAAACATAGATTCAATAAATATTTATGCAAATTTTATCATTTGTAATGGCGGAGTATTTATGGATATAATAACTAAGTTAATTATGCTTGCTCATATTATTTAGGTTATTAAAGATATGAATTGATATTTATTGATTCTCCCTTTTTTGTATGAATACCACCTTTGGTGGGGTTAGATATTCTTTGTTAACTAAACAAATCAATTAACACCTATGGGTGGGGTTGATAACTAATATGCTTAATTAAATTAATTCCTTTTTCTAAGAGATTGAAAATGAACCATTTAAATGCCACCTTTGGTGGGGTTAGACAATTTAAACTTTATTCAAGGTGTCCAAATTAAACCTAAGAATTTAGTTATCCGAGTACTAACTTTCAAGTTTTAAAACCACTACTCAAAACATGTTGTCAATACATTTTCAGATAATAATTCTTATAAAAACTTTTGAAATAGAGCTTCACTCTAACTACCGGGCGATTGTACCATAAAATAAAAGAGCACTACTCTAAATCAGACCGGATAACTAAACCTTAAAATCTAATTTTCAGGTTTAAGTTTGTAATGAAAAATAATATATTTCTCTCTAACATTCTTAATATAAAATCTTGAATAAAAACAAAATCAATTCATTTTAGAGATTTTTACCTATTTAATATTTCGCAAGCATAACAACGTTATTATTACATCATGTTTACTAAACAGCCAGCACAGTTAAATTTAATCACAGACAAATTAAATATAACATGTAAGAATAAAGCATAAAAAATAATTGTAAAGAAAATAAAATCCTTACAGAACTTCGACGCTATTCCCGTTGCTGGAAAACCTCCAAGGGGAATTTGCACTCCCATTTATTGAATCAAAAAGCTAATAAATTACAAAATCATAACTAGTTCTTCCCAAAAAGGGAAGAACTCTAAAACTAAGATTAATTAACTAAGAAAAGCTAAAAACTAAGAAAAACTAAAAAAACTAAAAATCTAAGAAAAGAGAGAAAGAAAGAGAGAAAAGAATATGTTTTGAGGTGTATTTTGAAGTGAAGGGAAGAGGGGTATTTATAGTTGAGTATGGAGAGAAAAAATGAGTAAAAAAATGTAAAAAAAAATGTAAAAACGCGTAATGGAATTCCTCAGGTCATTGATGATGTCATGTGCGGTTGCACGTGAAAAATGGGGCGAAACGGGCATCGGCGTGCGCGGAAAGGCAGGCACTGCACGCATGGGCGCGTGCGGATCTGGGCAAGGCGCTCGCGGATCTGGGCAGGGCGCACGGCTGGCGCTGGGGCGCGGCGGCTGGGTGGCGCGGCGGCGCAATTTTCTCCTTTTTGACATTTTTGACCTTTTTGACCCATTTTGTCCAATTTGTTTCATATTTGTTGATATTTCCCCATTTATTTATTAATATATTTGTGATGTATTGCTTCCAGTATTACTCGTTGAGTCTTTAAGTTGCGTTTTAAAGCCAAAATACCTGAAAAACAATAAAAATACACGTTATTCTGAAAAAGACAAATTTATATAGATATATGATAAAACATATAAATATATATATTTTTAATCAATTAATGTGCATAAAATCATGGTTATTTTAGTGCTTTTTGAGCACTCATCAACATCCACTTTCAAATGCAGAGGATTTGCTTGCCAATGCCACCAAAGGAGTTAGTTGTTCATCCCAAGCTTTAACAATGGCATATGGTGGCATTTTACTTATCAGATGCAACGCAATGTCTACAATGTTGTCACATGAAAATGGAGACAGTGAACAAAGTGATTGGAAAACATATAGGTTCTATAAGTAAAATACTAACCAAAATTACTCTCATTATATAATTGCAGCAGCATATATGCCATGATTTAACAGAAGTTCTTCTAGTGGTGTAACAGAATAGAGATAGCGACCCAATTGCATATGGTTATGAGCAAAAGCAATTATTATTGGAATATTGCCCCATTTATCAGCAATGTCAATCAACCTACAGTTCTTTTCAACCATGCATTTTTCCATGCGAGGGCTTCCAACAAGTGCAACAATGCTAAGAGTTGTCATTCCATCAACTTGTCGAATTTCCAAATCTTCTTTTGACATTAAAGGCACCAACTCCTCCACAAGTAGCATGTTTCCACCATCACCTGCAATATGAAGAGCTGTTTTTCCTGAAATTTGAACTATTGCACTCACTACTTCATGATGCTGGAAAATAAAATCCTTCACAAAATCCAAATCACCTTCACTTGCAGCCTTAAAGAATAGCTCATAATCATTGTTAGAGGCAGTATTGCTCTCAGCTCTCATTACATCTGAGAATTTTGCTAACAGAGAAAAAGAAAAGAGGGAGAAAGTACTTATAAATCTTTCACCTTAATCACTCTATTGGTCTCAACCCATAATAATCTTTCATATCTACCTATTTCTCATTACATTCACACAAGTCTAACATAAAAGTCGTTTATTTGGCCATGCATTTAACTTCTATATTATAAAATGATGCCAATCAAAATAAAATTAAACATAAGAAATCAGAGCGATCAGAACATTTCCCCACTAACTTAGTAGGAAATTTATACAAAATATTGTATAAATGCATGTAATTCTTTTGTATTTTATAGATAGAGAGACTAATACAAATACAAATTTTCTCTTTCTTAGTAAGAATAGAAATGGTCTATGGTCATTTGCATGGCATAAAAGATATATGATTTACTTGTTGCATAATTTAAAAAGAGAGAATTAAACCAGGTCCACGAAGGTATGAATTAGTTTTCTTTATGGAATTACTTATTATAGAATAAAATGGATTTTATTTATTATTAACTTGGATATATTAAAATGTGTTACATCCTAATCTATATATAATACATAAAAAGAAGATATATCTAAATTAATTTATATATAACTATTTTATTTTTATAATTGAAAGATTTGAGTTTTAAATTTCAAAACTTCAATCCCTGAGAAACAGGATTTCCCCACACCCCCTCAAGTTGAATCATAAATGTTAATCATATTCAACTTGTTCCACACTACTCTTGCCTACTACGGTATGGTTTTTGCTCCTCTATGTGTACAAACGTACATTATCAAGTAGTCGACCTGCCTTCAACTAAGCCTACCCAACTAGCATCAGAGAACACCTCAACCTTCCCTTCTTCTGTTTTTTTGAAAGAGGAGTCCCTTTCATGAGGAGCTTTTGATGTACCTAAGGATTTTACACACAACTTCTAGGTGATCTTTTTTTGAATAATGTATTTATTGAATTACTATAGTCATTATGAATACAATATCAGGTCTCGTACGTGATAGATAAATCAATTTTCACACCAATTTCTAATACCTCTCTTTTCCTACGAGTATCTTATCAATCTCCATTCTCTTTCCTGTCTCAATAGGGGTGTCGCTTGTTTTGTTCCCAAGAATACCAATTTCCTTTAGGAGATCAATAACATATTTTTGTTGAGAGACACATATTCCTCTCTGTGATCTAGCAACCTTTATCCCCAAGCATTTGTCTCGAATCTCTTACTTCAAACTCAGTATAAAGTACAACTTAAAATCTTTTAATTTCTAATAGATTATCTCTAGTGAGTATGGTGTCATCTACACATACAATCAAGATTTTTCTTAATCTACCTTAAGAATGTTTGAATAACATTATATGATTTGATTGTTCTTGTTGATAGCCTTGGCCCCTTATTACTTTCGTGAATCTATCAAACCATGATCTAGAAGATTGTTTAAGCCATCACCCATAGAGAAATTTGTGTAGTTTGCATGTCATATTTTGTTTGTTGCCTTCACAAAATCCTGGTAATAATGTCATGAAAATTTCTTCATTTAATAGTCCATTGAGAAAGGCATTCTTGATATCCAATTGTTGAAGAGTCTAGTCTACATTTACTGCTAAAGATAGTACCCATATAGTATTCGATTTTGCAACTAAAGCAAAAGTCTCATCATAGTCAATTCCATAGGTTTGGGTAAACCCTTTAGCAACAAGAAGAGCTTTATATCGTTCAACTGTTCCATCGGCCTTATATTTAAAAGTAAAGACCTACTTGCATCCAATCGGTGTTTTCCCATGGATAAATCTACCACATCCCAAGTTCGATTTTGTTTTAGGGATCGTAATTCCTCCATTATTACTTCTCTCAACTTGGGAATTTACCATGCCTCATCCATATTTTTTGGTACGCACTTATTTTGAGATAGGGTGAGAGGTATTAGATTGACTTTATTTTTGGAGAGAAATGGGTAAATCAACAATATGATTATGGTTGTCTAGATTGAAGGAATAATTGAGAGTGATTGGATCCATCACCGGGTTGGACTCTCATAATGTGTTAAGTGTGAGGTATCCTTCGTACTTTGATTTTGGTCACCTTGAGTAAACCAATATCTCCTTGTCTGTTTGTACCTCTACATCTCCCCTTGAGAGTGGCACTCGAGATGGGTGAGGTGTCAAAGGTTAAATGTGTCAAGTATTGAGGGTACTTGTAACTAGAAAGGAAAGGTCAAAGGGGCAAAATTGATCTTCACTCACATTCTCCATCTGAAGAGAAGTTTTGGGAGAGTAGAACAGTGTAGTCTCAAAAAATGTGATATCAAAGCTAGTAAAAGTATATTTTGTATACAGATCATAACATCGGTAACCTTTCTGAGTGGGCGAGTAACCAATAAAAATACATTTGAGAGCTCTAGGGTCTAGTTTTTCACGATCGTGGGGATGAATGTGCACGAATGTCGTGCAACCAAATATTTTAAGTAAAATATCTGAGATGAGACAAGTCAGAATACACATTTTTAGTTGTTGAAGATGTGTTTTAAAGAAAAGGACCCGACTATGCATCTGATTGATCGGGAAGAAAAATGTTAACACCACATCTTCCTAGAAAATTTTTGGCATATTTGGGGTGAAAATGAGGGCTCTAGCAACTTCTAAGAGAGGCATGTTTTTGAGTTCGCCAACTCCATTTTATTGCGGAATATAAACACACGAATTTTGGTGAACAATGCCATGATTTTGAAGATAATATTTGAGAGATTTATTAAAATATTTAGTACCATTATCAATACGTAAACTTTAAATTTTTTTCACACATTTCACATTACAAATTGTTATATAAGCCCAAGGCCTAACTCAACCTAATAAGATCTCATTGAGTTAAGAGTTTTCCACACTTATAAACTACACTATAGCCAAACTCCTAGTCGATGTGGGACAATATAATCCTTCAACACCCCTCTCACATCGGACAAGGGAAACGAAGGCCACAAACCACAATAAACGCAAGGCCTAGCTTTGATACCATGTTATATAAGCCTAAGGTCTAACTCAACCCAATAAGATCTCATTGAGTTAAGGGTTGCCCACACTTATAAACTGCACTACAGCCGAACGCCTAGTCGATATGGGACAATATAATCCTTCAACACAAATAAAGTAATTCTTTATTTTGAACAAGAAATGGAAAAAAATGTTTTAAATATTGAAAACTAGGGTCACCCATTCTAAAGTGGCACAATAGAAAATCATTATTCCTAGGGATAGAAGTAGAATTACAATTTTTAATTTAACACCGGTCACACATTGGCTATCTCAAAGTAGTTGACTCCCTCACTTTCTCTTGCACTACCAATCGTCCTTCCCGATAATAGGTCCTCAAATATACAAGATGAAGGAAAAAATTTAGCATTTGTATTGACCGTTAATTTAATGAAAGATAATAGATTGAATGAAAATTTTGGAACATGGAGAATGGACTCCAAGATAATTGAGTTAGAAATTTTAACACTATTTTCCCTCTAATTGACAAAAGAGTGTAATTTGCAATTTTTACTTTTGAATTTCCAACACAAGGTGTATATGAAGAAAACAAAAAATGATCATCAATCATATGATCTTAAACAACGGAGTCAATGATCCACACGTTCATCGAGGCCCGAAAGCCCATTAATCTCTGAAAGGCTTTGCAATCATTCTACGAAATCAAAGAACCATGCCCAATCTCCTTTAATCATGAAGCCAAAGCCAGCCCTAGCTAACGTCGAACCCGTGCTATCCACAACATCACTCCTCAGTGTTGTTCCTCACAACACACCTCTGAAAACACTTCCCTTGTTGTTTAGAGGGATTGTCGGCTTAGTATTCCTCCTCTCACATCATTGAGGTCTCGATTGAGACCAACCAAGAACTCAAATACACATTCATCTTCTAGTTTTATCTTGTATCTTACACAATCTCTGGTGCAATCGCATTCATCATTACTGTGTAAGTCAAGCTTCTTCCATAGAACCACCATCCAAATGTAGTAATCGATCATAGAGAGGTTCCCTTATTTTAATTCCCACATTTTGTTTTTGAGTTTGAAAACCCTTGAATAATTTCCAAAACTAAGGTGTTACGCACATCCATCCATACATCTCTAGTAATAGGAAGAAACAAATACGTTTTTCTGATTGGCAGTTTCATAGAATGCACCAATCAGGGAAGATTGAATAATAAGTTTAATATATTGAGTCCATTTCCTATAATTGGCTACATTGAACTTCTTTAGTGTGAGAAGAAGTGTTGAGGTATCAATTCCCCTAAGGTTAGGGCTAGTCATCTCCTTTGTCTCCTTATTAGTATGACTAGAGGGATTGGACTCACTAGTATTTTCCTCTGACGAGCTATAGCTCACATACCATATAGAACAAAACTGACTTTATTTATTATTAACTTGGATCTATTAAAATGTGTTACATGTTAATCTATATATAATACATAGAAAGATTATAAAATAGATTGTAATATCTAGATTCGTATAAGATATATCTAAACTAATTTATATACAGATTTTATTGTTATAACTAAAATATTTGAGTTTTAAATTTCAAAACTTAAATCCCTAAGGAACGGGATTTCCACACCTATTACCACATGTCCATAATTCTAGCATGGCTCACAATTAAAAAATTCAACAAGAAAAATTTAAATTTACAACCTGTTTGAAATTAAATGTAGTAAAAGAAGTGCAAAATCTAGACAAGAAAAATGAACTATATAGCCCTTAGCCTAGAATTTAGTACAACTGGTTGGTAAATTTCCTTACCTTATTCTTTGATTTCTTGACGTAATTGCAACTTAAACTTTGCAGACAAAGCATCCCAAGCACTCTTAGCTGAGTCAACTCCTCTAATCACATGATAAGTATCACGGCTGCATGAAATCTGAATTACATGTAGAGCAGATACATTTTTCTTATTCCAAGCATTCCACTCAGCTTTGTCATTTTCTATTGTAAGAGGCTTAGGCTTAGAAATGCCTTCTATCATGTCCCAGAGATCTTGAGCCATAAGGTATGTTTTAACCTGTTCACTCCAATCTATATAATTATCTTTGTTAAGAACTTCAAGAACGATTGCATTTGCGACAACAACTTTTTCCATTATGATAAATCTGAAAGTGGAATATTTGAGTCACCATTAGGTGTATGTACATTTTCCCAAAAATATGGCCAATAGGCACTGCGTTTGTGTTTATTTGCATATGCAAGAAGATTCTGCTCATAAGCTGACATTATCTTTCATATCTAATGTCTTGTAGAAAGGTGGGGTGAGGGGTAGGGGGACATTTTCTATAAGGGGTACACATCAGTAAATATCGGAAAGTTTTGTATGAGACAAAGAAGTGATTCAAATAAAATATAGTATAATAAAATAAGTTAAAAATACAAATAAGTTTTATAAGAGACAAATACCCATATTTTAAGTGGATGTTAAGAATAATACCTCACATTAATTAAGCACAATATAATGGTAGAGTTTATAAGAAATATCGGTGTCTCCACCCATGGGGTTAATTTTTTTGGAATTGAAAGCGTGTGATTCTTATGGACTTAAACAAAAACACTCTTAAGATTAGAAGTCCTCAACCTAAGGCTCTAAACTAGTCCATCAAAGGTTTCACAAAAAGGTAAATAAATGTCTCCACCTAATAAAATATTTAGCAAGGAATTCAAAAGCCAAAGTAAACCAAACCGCAGGCATTATAGCATGAAAACACCTATAATCACCTCCTACGTCACAAACTATGGACAAAAAAAGGATGAAAATTTAAGAAAAGCACAAAATTAAGAAAATGGTGCATAAAACATTCCAATCTGTGCTTGCCCTTTTGGTTTGTGCAAAGCTATTTAAGTTACAAACCAGGATTTCTCCTTTCTTCAATTCTTCTACGTCCAAACACCATGCTTTATTAAATCTTAAGAATCTTTGGGTAGAAGCAAAACTGATACCGACAAGGAGATAAACGTCATACGGATCCTTTTTAGTAATTGTGCTTATTTTTAATAATTATATAATTATATATAATTATTTTTTGTAATAATAAAACTTTTAATACCCGTTACAGGATTAAATTAATTTATTTTACGAAAAAATTGGATTATTATTATTACTCATCCTGCCAGTAAGTAGAGGTGTGCAAAATTAATAGGATAAACTCAATCTAAATTATCGGTACTAACGCGATATAAAATTTTATGTTTTGATATTTTATTGAATTGATTTCATTTTTAATTTTAAAAATTGATTTTATATTAAATTGGTTTAGTTTCATTCCTTTAAAATTTATACAGAAGTAATTATATTGTATTTCATGTTTTTTTCAATTGAATAGTATAAATAACATTATAGATAATATAGATATATAAATTAATGAATTTGTATAACAAGTCAATATTATTATTTTTTATTTTTTATTTAGTTTTTTTTAATATTTATAATTTATGATGAATATAGATAATAATATTAAGTAACTGATTGAAATATAAATCTTAAAATTAAGAGATTATAATAAAATTATATTACTATAGTTATAAAAATATTAATAAACACAATCAAAGAAAATTTACTTATTTAAACTAAAAGAAAAAAATTACTTTTGTTGGATTAATTTTTTAAATTTTTTTATTTAAATTATTTATTATTTTTTAAAAGAGAGTTTAATTTATTCTAATTTTATTCTAAAACTTAATAAAGATCGAATTAGGTTATTATAAAAACATATTTATATAAAAGTGGACGTAATTACATATTTATATAAAAATGTATAGATAAATTAATAATTATGATTTAAAATTTGTGTCATAATAATTAGAAGGATTAGTTTGTAAATTAAGTGATATTTTTTTTATTTAATAAAAAGTTAGATTTTAGAATTTTTTTTAAAAATTCTGGACTATTTCTAAACGATTGAAAAAACTATAAGTATAATAATTATCTAAAAAACAAAGGGATATACTTATCAATAACGACAAACAATAAAATTAAAATTGGTGGAACACAAATTACTTACTCATGAAATAATATATAACTTTTCAATATCGATACGCTTACTTTGCCAAGGAGCCTCACATTCTACTATATTTTATGGTAAATTTGAAATGTTAGAATAAAAAGTTAGTTTTTATTTTTTATTTTTTTATAACAATAGAATAAAAAGTATTGGCATACAACACGTTTAATTTCGAAAGGTAGATTCTTTTATCTTCTCTTTCTCTTTTGCTTTTTTCAAACGTTTTGCTTTTTCTTTTATTTTGTTAACTTTGTCTTTTAACTTATTTTTACTCTTAATCTTATTTTAAAAATAATATTATAACCTTATAACTTAACTATATATGTCAGATTTAAAAATATAAATATTAAAAATTCACTTAAAATATCTTATTTAATTATTTTTATGAAAATATTAAGTAGATTTCATGCCAATAATATATAAGATAATTTATAAAAATATTAATGTCAATTTTTTTTACTTTATTATACTTATATCTATAATGTATGTGTAACGATAAAAATATATCTAATTTTAGATATAATTATATTATTATTTATACATTGTAAATATAATTATAATTTTAAAATTTACTTTATTAGGTATAATTTTATTGTTATCCATAAGTTATGGTCATAATTACAAAAAAAAAATCATTTTAGATATTTTTTAAATTATTATATATATTGTTGACATAAGAATGAAATTATTTAAAAAAAACCTAAATTGAACATTTAATTTTTAATAAGGATTTTAATATTTTTCTTTTGTGTTAAAGTGGCTTGGAGGAGTACAGAGAGAAACGGGTATCCCTTTTGCTTTGGACAACTATATTCTTTATGTAAAGTAGGGGAAACATAAAGAATGCTTTTGTGGAGGTTTGTCTTTCTTTATTATAAATGTTGTTAAAATTTGAAAAAAAATATCTTTAATTAGATTGAGTTTAGATGTATTATTAAAGATAATTTTAATTAATAATTACGTTAGTTTTTCTATCATCATATTTTTTCAATTTTTTTCTAAAATACTAAAATATACTTTAATAATTGTAAAGTAAATTTTTTTTTTATTTATTGTTTATTATGATTAAAAATAAAAACTATAATAAATGAAAAAATACACAAAAAATTAAAACTTTATTTAAATTTAAAATAACTATAAAAAATAATCTTATATTGTTGATTTCTTTATTAAATAAGAAAATCATATAAGTTAGATATTTTTTATTTATTGTTTATTATGTCTAAACATAAATGTATAATTCATATGTATGTAATCTATAATTGATAAATTTAATTGAAATGAAGTTTAGATTAAATTAACTACTATATAGTGTGTAGTTTATTTAAGAGAGAAATACATGCTATTAGATTCAATTGATCTTGTAATTAATTTATATTTATATTAGGAGATTTTAGTGATTCACATATTTAGAAAATTGGAGGATTAAATATTTTCTTATACATCTTCTTAGTTACCGAATATAATTTAATTAATTATTATTATTCACCTTTATTTATTTTAATAAAATAATTTCCATGGGAACAATATTTTTTATTATTATATTACTTGCTACGATACGTATACTTACGTATTCATTACATACAAGTCGTATGTCGTAATCATATAATTTATGTGCATGTACTTATTTATTTAATTTAATTTTTTATATCTTTATTTTAGTATAAGAAAATAAAAATAGCCATTTTTATTTTATTAGTTTAGTGTAATGGATTTTTAATATTAAAAATTAGAGAAATCAAAATTTCATCTTTAATATCCATCAATTTGAAAGAAATTATTAAAATATTACTGAATAACAATTATATTTAATACATGTTAAAATTAAAAGACATTTTTAATATTATTGAAAACTCAAATATATTTGTAAACAAAATACAAACCTCAAAGTATTATTAATGTTTTTCGTGAAAAGTAGACAATCAATTTTGGACATAATTTCACTTCTTTATGAAATAGATACAAATCCAATACACAAGAGAATAACTCTCACTATTTTTACTAATTTAATATATCACTATTTTTCAAAATAAAATTTTTATATATCATAATTATATCAGAATCATAACTTATATAACAGTTTTTCATTATATACAATGAGGAGCGGAGCAAGAAATATTTTGTAAGGAGGTGAAGAATAAATTTTATAATAATATATTATAACAAAAAAATTACAGCTTTCATATTGACATTTTTTTGTAACTTTTTAGGAAAATTATTTAAAATAATATATAAACTTATTAAATTAATTAATGAATACTACTTTAATAGTAAAAATAAAAGAAACATATAAATTATTAATATAATTTATGTATTAAACGTTGAAATATTAAATCATAAACAATGGAATAATAACTTGTTTCAATAATATAACATATGATAAACGTAATGTGATTAGTGCAATATACATATTTCTTTATAGAAACGGTCAATCTCCATTATTGCTCTTATTGTATATCTACAGATTTAGTGTGTACGGGATATGAAAATGGCCGCACTCAAAGATATATGGTTGTTTAGATCATTTTTAACTCTAGCTATTAATGTCTTATTTATAATAGAACTCTAACATAAAACCCTAAACCTAATGGGTTAGTTTAGGCTTATGGGTGCGCTGAGCCCATAAGCTTATCACACAATTGAATATGTTTTGTTCATCCCATTTTGGACCTAAATAAATGAATTCTTATTTAATATTTTTCTCATTACACCAATGTTTATCCTAACATGTTTTATTTATTTATTTTATATAAATTAGAGCTTCTAATGATTATGTTAGTCTGTATAAAATATTTTCAATAATTTTCTCACTTGGATAGCATAATCATGCATTCAATACCCAATAACATAATTATATCAAATGATACATAACAAAACTAATGAGTGAAATTGTCGTGTGCAATATGCACCAAGAAGGTACTTATACTACATGTAACTTAGCATTGGATACTTAACGTATGGCAACAATAATTCACTTATGCATGGACATAATATATGTTTGTCTATCAACAATATGCATACTTGAGATTGAAGCATGATGTATCTTAATTTTATCACAGTTTAATCACAATATGTGGTGACTATAAAGCATGTAATACATGATAACATAATACTAGATCATTTCCCACACATATTCCCACTAATCCAATGCAAGAATGGGTTTCAAAAAACAAAACTTGACTAGGAAACATGCTTTAAAACAAGATCAATCTAAATTGTAGTGATTGAATGTAATAATATGTTTCATGCATATATTCATGTAATCAATCCATTGAGGTAAAGTGATTGTATAGTTGTCATAATGTATTATTACGGTTTTTCAAAACATTGCAAGCAACTCATAATCCTTGAATAATTCTACAATCTATATTTCAAAAGAATTTTTCTCATAACATGCTAATATTATGCCTCTATTATTAGTGTTACTAAATCCAACTATATCTACAGTGTTGGTTCATAGATAATTTTATAACGTGCTCAATAAAATTTTGACATTGGATTACTAACCCAGTTTGTAAAGAACACTTATGTTAATCCATATATGCTATTAGTTCAAAATTTCCTTCAACTTAGATGACATTGTAAACAAATTAGATTATAAAAATGTGAAATGTGAGCAAGCACTCAAACTTACCCTAATCTAATCCAAATATATAGGTTTGAAAGTACCCTACCACGCAAAACATTGTTATGCAAAAAAGAATTTTCTAACAAATGACATAGGATATAGTTAAGGAGTATAGCATGATAAAATTGTATAGAAACAAAACAAAGATACTTGAATAATCATGGCCCTCCATCCACCCATAATGTTTTTACTCTATTTGTAAGTCCTTTGAAATTGGGTCTTAAACATCTTAGGGTATAATATCATGTCATAACTAATTGTGCATGTTTAACACAAAACATGAAAAAACAAATGATCATTATGTGCACAATACATAGTAAAAATACAAATCATTAATCATTCACTTATAATGTGCATTCTAAATGAATATATGAGCCAACTTGAAGTGAGTATATTCATATATAAATGAGCTCATTAACATGATTTTCTTAAACAAACATGACATATAACCATGAGTTTAAATAAGTCATTATGTTATGGTAGAAGTATTTGATTGTAGAATTATTACCAATAAATTTTCCAACAATCACAATTCACATGCATAAAATTCTTTGTCTTGAAAATTTAGATTCTATATCTATTTGGCCGCTATGGCTTCATAATATAATATGTCTCTACTTTTATTATTTAAAGGAATTTTAAGGATATAATCACACTTTCTAACAAAAATTCCTTTTTATTTCAGACCATTTTTGGATTGCATAACATATTTGGCACCATAATATAATTAAAAATATTGAATTACCCGAAACAAATGGCATAAGGTCAGATTACATAACTATAGTTACTTAACTTTGACACGAGGTCACAATTTTCAACCATTCTTTGATGAATATGTTATAGTTTTTACCAATGACATTTTGATGTACTCTTATAAATGAGAGGGAACAAAAGAAATTATATGCAAAATTTAGTAAGTTTCAATTTTGGCTTAAGAGTGTGATTTTTCTTGGACATTTTATTTTGGGTGAAGGCATACATTTTGATCCCTAAAAGGTGAAAGTATTGGTAAATTAGGAAAGACCTAAAAGCATAACAGAAATAAAGAAGTTTTTTTGGATTGGCCAGTGATGAGTGCTTAAAAAGCACTAAAATTACCATGATTTTATGCACGTTAATTGATTAAAAATATATATATTTATATGATTTTATCATATATTTATATAAATCTGTCTTTTCAAAATCACAGGTATTTTTATTGTTTTTCAAGTATTTTTGCTTAAAAAAGTAACTTAAAAACTCAAAGAAAAATACTAGAGGTAATACATCACAAATATATTCATAATTAAATGAGGAAAAGTCAAAAAAGATGGAAAATTTGGACAAAATGGGTCAATGCCCAGCCGTGCCGAGCAATGCGCACGCCGCTCCAGCACAAAGCCCAGTCTGCACATGCCTCCTCGCCATCCCGCGTGTGCCACCGTACCCCACCTACCAACTAACGTCAACTGACGTCATCATCATCTACTACGCATTTCCTTAATTTTTAATCATTTTTCCACCCACTTTTTCTTCCTCTCCTCACCTATAAATACCCCCATTTTCTTCACTTCAAAACACACCTCAAAATACCTAAAAACACATCTTCTTCTCTCTTTCTTTCTCTCAATTTCTTAGTTTTTAGTTTTTCTTAGTTTTATAGTTCTTCTTTTTTTGAGAAGAACTAATTATGTTTTTGTAATTTACTTTCTTTTCAATTCAATAAATGGAAGTGCAAATTCCGTTTGGAGGTTTTCCAGCAAAAGAAATAACATCAAAGTACTGTAAGGATTTTATTTTCTTTGCAGTTATTTTTTATGTTTTATTCTTATATGTTATATTTAATTTGTCTGTAATTAAATTTAACATTGCTGGCTATTTGTAAACATCATATAATAATAACGTTGTTATGCTTGCGAAATATTAAATAGGTAAAAATATCTAAAATGAATTGATTTTGTTTTTTATTCAAGATTTTATATTAAAAATGTTAGAGAGAAATTTATTATTTTTCATTACAAACTTAAATCTGAAAATTAGATTTTAAGGTTTAGTTATCCGATCTGATTTAGAGTAGTGCTCTTTTATTTGTTGGTACAATCGCTCGGTAGTTAGAGTGAAGCTCTATTTCAAACGTTTTTATAAGAATTATTATCTGAAAATGTATTGACAACATGTTTTGAGTAGTGGTTTTAAAACTTGAAAGTTAGTACTCGGATAATTAAATTCTTAGGTTTAATTTATACACCTTGAATAAAGTTTAAACTGTCTAATCCCACCAAAGGTGGCATTTAAATGGTTCATTTTCAATCTCTTAGAAAAAAGAGTTAATTTAATTAAGCATATTAGTTATCAACCCCACTCATAGGTGTTAATTGATTTGTTTAGTTAACAAAGAATATCTAACCCCACCAAAGGTGGTATTCATACAAAAAAGGGAGAATCAATAAATATCAATTCATATCTTTAATAACCTAAATAATGTGAGCAAGCATAATTAACTTAGTTATTATATCCATAAATACTCCGCCATTACAAATGATAAAATTTGCTCAAATATTTTTTGAATCTATGTTTATTTTTATGTAAGTAGATTAAAAACACAAAACCCCAAAATATCGTGACAGAATGTTTAGGATTTAATTTTGTTTTTAAAAGTTTGAATAATAAATTAAAAACCACATATATTCATTCCTTAGATCGACCTTGGGAGTATATTTATCATTTTCTATGAAATGATTCGTGCACTTGCGAGAGTTTTATAAATATAAAACCAAAGCGATGGTAGGATCGGTGATGTCAATTTTTCTCATCAAGTTTTTGAAAATTTGATTGTTTAAGTGAATGTGAGGAAAGTTTCCAAGAGCTTAAGAGCCAATTGACTTTTAGACTTGTGCTTACTCTTTTATCCAGTGGTGGGGAATTTGTGGTATATAGTGATGCTTTTGATCAAGGTTTAGGTTGTGTGTTTATGCAAGATGGTAAAGTAATTGCTTATGTTTCTAGGCAACTCAAGAAACATGAACTGCATTATACATGATTTGGAATTAGTGAAGGCGGTTTGTGTCTTAAAAATATGGACGCATTATCTATATGTTGAAAAATGTCAAATATTCACGGACCACAAGAGTTTAAAGTACTTATTAACTCACAAGGAGCTTAATATGAGACAAAGAAGATGGTTGGCATTAATTAAAAATTAGGATTATATTCTTGACTATTGACAAATAAGCTATGTAGACAATAGTATTAAGGAGCGTGAATATAAAGTTGGAGATCAAGCACTCTTAAAGTTATCACCATAGGAGGGTCTAGTTCAATTTCGGAGATGTGGAAAGGGAAGCCCTCGTTACATTGGTCCTTTCCAAATAACAAAGAAAATTAACCCTATGGAATATTCTTTAAATCAGCTAGTAGAACTCTTAAGTTTCCATGATGTATTTCATATCATTGAACCCCAACTAGTGCAAGTAAAACAAAATTTAACCTATGAAGAAAAACTAATAGGAATACTTGATTTCAAATAATAAGTACTACATAACAAAATCATTTCATTGGTGAAGGTACTATGAAGAAATCATACAGAAGAAGAGGTGGCATAGGAACCTAAAGAATAGATGAACACCATATATCCTAATTTTTTTTAACCAAGGCACATGAATTTTGAGAACAAAAAATTTAAGAGGGGGAAGAATTGTAATATCCTATTCCTTACAAGAAATAAAATTTTAACCAAAATTATATTTTTAGAATTTTTACGATTTTACCCTCAATTTGTAGAAGATGAAATCTATGAGTACACTTTTGTATGATTTACTTAAGTTTTAATAAATTTCAAAAGTTTGAATTAATTTCTTTAATTTTTGAACAAAGTTACCAAAATGTCTTAAGTCCTAAGAAGTTTTTTAAGTTACGAGAAAAGAATCTTGCAATCTTTTACTTAATTATTATTTTAAGAACTAGGCCACAAACCCTTATTCATAAGAGCATACATGCCTTTATGACTAATAAAAAAATGGTGTTTCTAAGAGGTGAGTTTTATGCCCACATGTCTTACTCATCTTCTCATGCATATCTTGGTAATGCAAGCTTCTTTGAGAAGTATGTCACAAAATAAGTAGAAAATAAATAAGAGGAAAAGAGAGAGAAAGATGATGGGAAAAGAAAAAAAAAAGAAGTGGAAAAAATAGAAATTCTAAGATAAAGCATAACAAGGTAACTGATTTTATAGTAAATTCAAATGGAAGTTAAGAATATGTTGAAAGAATTAGACTTTCATTTATATCTCTTTATAAAGGTATACATGTTTATTTTATGGGAAATTTTGTGGTTTTTCTTTTTTAAGTTTTCTACGCAAAGTTATACATATTTAACTAAAGATGGTTCTATGAAACTCAAGTTGGAAGACCCTCTGTATTTTTGCTATTTGAGATGGTTATATAGTTTGGAATTAATGATTTAAAGCTTGATGTGTCTAGTTTTAGAATCATTTTTTTGGTTTGTTGTTTTAAAATTCCTAGACAAATTTATAGCAAATTAACTAAATGTATGTTTTGTTGAAAATGTGCTGAAAAAATCTATTTTGAAACTTGTCCATATTCTATGGATTGTGTTTGGACATCTAGATTGGCTCGATGCCCAGTCCTCGTAAACCACCCTAGTTGAGTCTCCAACCCGAGATAGAAGGTGAAGTACCCCAAATGTCCTAACCGTGGGACACCCTTAGGTCAATGACAACCCGAGCTGAGGTTGACCTCAGCAACTGATATGTTCTACTTTATGCCAATTTTACCCCTCTCACATGTAAATATGTGTTTTAATTATGTAATTGACACCTAACTCAAATTGAATTTATTTATTATTATATTATCCTTATTCTTTAAAACTCTTTTAACTTGTTTTATAGACATAATAGTATATTGATTAGACCTAGTGTTTCCAAATATTCTATTTAAAAAAACCTAAGCAAACAAATTTATTAACCACTCAATAGTACTATTTTCTTCATCTTAATCTCTCGTTTTGCGAAACTATTACATTAGGCTTTTTTCATTTAGGTAATTTATTAAACATGTTGTGCTTATGCTTGATTGATTAACAAGCCCACAATATTTGTGATATTATCCTTAAACTGATTGTTCCATTTTAGTATTTGATTTTGATTTATCTGATATATTATTCATTATTGAATCTGCTCTATGACACACATTTGCACTTATGTTATTATGCTAACATTTCAATTGAACAGGTTCATTGCTTGTGTGACTCAAGTTATCATAATATTGGTCTGTGATTTTCCTCTTAGGTTATTAGTGTGACATAGATTGTCTCCACTTAAAAGTAGCGTGTGTTGATTTAAAGTTTTTGCATTATTTTATTTACATGTGATTTTATACCAGTGTAAAAAATTTAATTTTTCATAATTATGTTAATTATCTATTCACCCTATCTACCTAATTAGATATGTAGCTAAATAGAATTTTTAAAATTAAACTAAAAATAAAAGAATATATTTAAATTTTATACCTCAAGGTATCCTTCCAAATACAAAATTTCAATACAAATCTTTCATTTGAAAACCCTCCAAATGGATTTTTTAATATTGTTTATTGAATTAAAACAAGAAAAACTAAGAAAGAAATAATGAGAGAAAATAGCTGGTGTAGAAATTGTGAGATGAGAAATGTTGAAATAGAGGGTCCTATTTATAGGATTAGAAAACATTATAGAAGGAGAGAAAAGTGAATCAAAATGTCTGGCGCTACAACATGCAACTTTCCACCGTTGCAACATGTGATGATTTTGTATGCATTGTAATCTTGACTCGAACCAATTGCATTGTAGCATACATTTCTCCACTATCACGACACACATTTTTCCACTATCGCAATTTTTTTTTTCACCTCTTTACAAGCTTGTTTGGAACATATGTAAAGCATAAATGTGTTTTTGTCTTTTTCGGTTGTAATAAGTGTTTTCATATAAAATTCTCCATTTTGAATCATTTTGATCTAAAAAATACTTAAAAATAATTAAAAATACTTGTAATTTTAAAACATAAATTTGTTCAAATAATAATAAAATTATGTAAATACAAAATATATTTTGACACTAAAGTATGAATAGGATGAGATCACTCTTATTTGATATAATTTCTAGATTAATAATCATTTGCCTTAATATTTTGAAATTTAATATATTTTATAAATAATAAAATATTTTTAAGGTACCCAAAATATTTAATGAATCGATTGATTTTAAATTGATTTTTCATAATGGTTAACTATAAATAAATAAGTTTCTTTCAAATATATGCCTCTTCTTAAAATTCACATACCCGTATTTCAAGACATGACATAAATTTTCCCAATTTTTGACCATCAAACAAAATCCACTTGCTTAAAATAGACATCCATGCTTAACATATATATATACAAACCATATAGGCTATAAACGAGTAATATCATAATCTAGATTTTAAAACGAGTAATATCTTAATCTAGATATAATTAGGATGAAACTGAAACACAACTAACAATCATACTACCAAGAAGCTCATAAAGGCTACAAGGCAATTTCCCTTTCATGATGATAAAAATACCCTATTGATTCTTAAAACTCTACCTTTAGCTATATACTTGTAACCTTATGAATTAAGAGTATTAAAATATATGAAGTTTTTCTTTCTTTGTTTGTTTTTTTCAAGTCTAACACATTATAGACATACATCAAAGTCTTAATGATGCCATTATGCATCTTAATCTAGATCGTACCACTATACCAACAACTCTGCAAAATAAATTGTTTTTCATAAATAATTACCCTCGTCAATAAATTAATAAGTAACAAAAGATATCATATTGAGGCACATATGGTAAGTGCAATCTAAATCAAGATTGTAATTCATAAGCAAAACCAAAAAAAACTCTATTCAATACCAACATCATTAGGAGCAAAATACAATGTGATAGAACTATCTACAACACCAACAAAGTCATTGCAAGCAAAAGACATTGTGATTTCTCTTTAATCTTTGATTTGACAATTTATTTTTTCAGTGTCATTTCTTACAACAATAAGAACATTTACCTTTTCTTGTTTTAGATTTAAATTTAGACGTGTATTATTGCTTGAACCATTTTTATATGTTTCACCTGAAGTAAAATCACTATTATTTTCATCACTACGATACTTTTTTCTCAAACTTTTTCGAGTTTAAAACTGTTATAACATCCTCCAAAAAATAGTTTGTGTTCCACATAGCATGCTATAAACAAAATGTTCAAATGAAAAAAGGTAAAAAGGTAAAAAATACTAGGCCAAATCTTCATCATCATTTCTAATACATACATATTCAACATCATAAATAAATTTAGCAAATTCACCAAGGTATTCTTACAAAGATGTACTTTCTTACATTTTAAATCTACAAGTATGGCTTCATACACAAATGAAAAGTCTAACACTAGGCCATGTATAAACTCTCAAACTTCAACCACAAACCGACAATAGTTTTATAGTGATAAATCTTGGGAAAAACATTACCGGACAAGGACAATAGATTTTAAGTCTCATTCCCACTAAGGTGTCATTTTCTTTATAAGAAAAAATGAATGATAGTTTAGAAGCTCAATATATATTCTTCAATATTATGAATAGGATAAACACAGGTTGGTACTATACATGTACTTTATAAGGGTACAACCAACGATCGAAATTGTGCAAAAAAATGTTGGGTCCATAAGTAGACATAATCTCAACTAGAAGGGGAAATTGCATCCATACAAATAAGGTGATTGGAATACAAGCTAGCAAAATGACTGGAATGAGAATCCAAGATTGTGTCTGAAGCATAATGAAAAGGGCAGCAGAAAATGATACCATTATGTTTGCAATAGAGAGAAAAAAGGGTGGAAAAGCCTGGAATCAACTTACTAGGTAATGATTTGAGGAAATTGTTTTTTTGCATAAAGTGTGGTAAGGACTCCTAGAAACATAAACACTGAAGTTGTTGAAGAAAAGAGTGATATAGCATATGATATTATAAAAACCATAAATGACTTCTTTTGTAAAAATATAGGATAACCTATATCTCCATCATTTCCACCTGGCACAGTAAATGCTGCAGTGAACATGATAGTTACAACCAATTCCCCTATAACAGTGCATGAAGTAGTTGTCTCTTTCATCCACTTTTCATCCTCTTTCACCAAATCCTTGCAATTTTTAGAAAATAGATCACGAGGCATCATTTTATTTCCCTTGTTTACAGCTTCTAAACAATTAGGTGGTATAAGAGTCTCAATCTCCTACATTATTTTTTTTGACAAATAAATAAATACGATCACAATAAAAGAATATATAAAGAGAAAAGGCATTCTAACGATTAATTTGTTTTAAGTTAAAATTTTATTATTCTAATTTGTTGTTATATGATATCATATGAATCACGTCAATACTCTCTTCATTAATATTTCTGTAAAATTAACTATTGGTTTAAATTTAGAAAAATAAAAGATCATGAACATGATCTTCTTTAGAATTTTGTTGTATGCCCAACTAGGGAAAGTCATAATAACGATCGGAAAATATGAGGCACATTTCTCTTATAGTTCTAGGTCACATGCAACAAGTGTGAATTTTTTCCCCATTTTTTAGGCATTTTGTTCAATTTATTTGAAAATTTAACCTTCTCCTACACTTTCATTTAAATGCTTGTAGTAGACAGAAACCTCATGAGAATAGTGGCCATACAAAAGTACACCTTTCTCAAAAGTAAAGTAACTTGATCAACTTTGAACTCAATTTTCATTATCCGAATTCCAATTCTTAAACACAAAAACAAAAACACAAGTCTAAACAATAACACTTTGTAACAAGAAAATTAAACTACTCTTGTCACAGACATCACATATATAGACAAAAACCAAACAATATTGAGGGAAAAAAGGTAGCAATCAATATACCTTAAACGATTGTAGTTCTCTTTGCATTTGTAAAGCTACACCAGGGATACGATTCAGTTGCGGGTAAGGTTCTAACATTCCCGCTATATGTAGTATGTTATTCCCAAAACAATCAGAGTAAATGAGAAACAGTTCTTTTACATGTGTCCCATGTATAAGACTAAAGATTTTTTCTTGACGCCATTGAGTGGCATGCATAAATATGTTCCTTCGCATGTCATCCTTGAGATCCCAAACAAGACATGGCCTTTTATTTAATATGACATTCACAAGCTCAACAAGCCCTCGTTCTATAGCTTTGAAGATTGTAGTGAATGTGAACCCGTTTTATTTGATATATATGCTTGATACCTACAAGAATTGATAAGAAAGGGAAAACAAAAAATTAGGATATAAAAATAAAATATAACAGATAGCTTGAGGAAAATTTTCAGAAAAGTGGAATGTATCATATGTACCTAAAAATTGACTAAAATTTTCCGCCAATTGTTGCAATAAACTCAATACTGCATAATAAAAACTATATTTGGATTAATACTCTAGTTATTAGCAATAGAGGTGAAGTACGTAACACAAAATGCTAGCAATATCGAAAAAGAGTGTCACGTGTAAGAGCACAAAGACTTATTTCAATGGTTTAACATGTTCAGGGAAAGATCTACGAGTTCCTTCACCAATTTAGCAGAGGGTTTTTGCTAACTGATTTAGTAAAGGTATTATTAGAAAATCTCCAAGCAACAAAAGTTTTATTAAAGACATATGGCACCTCATTTCACTTCTTAAAGAGCTGAAGAGACACTCGGGTATAATGTGACGATATTCCATATAAGGAAAGTACCTGATGCTGTAATTATATTTTATAATGGAACCTAAAGCAAAAGAACCCTTCAAGAGGGAACTTGACGTAGAAGTATCAAATAGTGTGGCGGGAGAAAAATAACTTTGATATTGAGATTCAATTCAACCATTCAATCTCGATAAACATGCAACAAAGCAACAAACATTTTTCCAATCTTTTCCATAAATTATCTGCTTTCTGGTTATATCAGCTCAGTAGAATAGACGAAATGGTCCTAAAAGCCTATAATAAATGAATGACGAAGTAAAATTAGCTACAATAGTAAATAAAAACCACATTAGCTAGAAAGAAAAAAAAATGCAGACTATTCTCCTGCATTAGAACTTCAGAAAAATGGTTGCCCGTTGGCTACAAATGTGAGATGACATTTGACTAGATGCATTTATCAATGGTATGGACCCTTGCACAATTGAAGATTCTAGTGGTGCGGATGTGTCATATTGTTAGCTTGTTATGTTATTATAAAAAATATTTTCTTTACTCAGTGTAGTTTGATGTGTTTACTAGTATAATTAAGAGTGTAAGTAGCTTCTTGATTAAGGGTGAACAATATAAAAAGCATATATAAAGCATCTGATCTAACATGCTATGTTGCTAATATATCAACTTGACATAAGAGACTTCGTCATCCTTCCTTACCAGTTGTAAGAATATATTTGTCTCATTCTAAACTGTAGGTTTCAAACTTGCATAAAGCAATTGACTTCATATATATTGCATACAATGTAAGCAAACATCATAAGTTACCTTATTCATCTTCTACAACTAAAGTCAATGTTACATTTAGTATTGTACATTTTGATATTTAGGTGTCTCCTCATACATTTAATAATTGATACAAATATTACATTCACATTACTGATGCATTTTTGCATTATACTTAGTCACGTACTGCACAAGCTTTCATTCAATTTAAATCATAAGTAGAGTTGTAAATTGATTGTAAAGTTAAGGTGTTACAATCAAACTAAGATAGGGAGTTTGAAGGTCTTACTACTCTTTTTCCCCGACATGGTATTGTGCATTATACCTCATATCCTCACTCATATGAACAAAATGGACTTGTAGAACGCAAGCACAAATACATAGTTGAATTGAATTTGTCTATGTATTCTGAGGCTTTTACTCCATTAGTTACTAGGATGAAACATTTTTCTCTAACACCTATATAATCAACACACCTATCTTACATGATAAATTTCCTATTGAAGTTCTATTTGGATCCAAGCTTGATTATGGTTTCCTCAAGGTATTTGATTGCTTGTGTTTCGCATGCCTAAGACCCTACATACAACACAAGCTTGATAAGTAGTGGAGATGTCATCTTTGATAAGCACACATTTCCCTTCTCAAAATCTTCTCCATCGTCACCTACTATCTCTCCCCAATGTTCCTCTCCTACTATTCTACCATTTTGCAAAAACATAAAAGTGCTTCTATAATACCAGCCATTTCTCATACACAATCTCTAATGCATCCTGCATCACCTATTATGAAACCTTCTAACAATTCAGTTAACTCTTCGATGGTTATTAAGTCAATTTCTAATGTCACCCTCAAATGACACTCTGTAGAACTACCTATTCTATTACAAAATCCTACTACTAATCAAATCATTACTATATCACATAATGATTTGCCTATTGTTCCAGCTAATGATATCATTTCTTTACTTATTCTTACTTCTCCCTTATCTAACTCACCCATTCTTCCTCCATCATCTTATCACCAACAAATACCTAAAGTAACTCTTACTACATCGATTTTACTAAAACAGGCTATCAATAAACATCCTATGAAAACTAGATCCAAATCTAGTATATATAAACCAAAAGCTTTTCTCTCAATAATTATGGATCTTACTCTTCAAAAACCTTCACATGTTAAGCAAGCTCTCTCTAATCCAGAGTGGATAGCATCAATGTAACAATAATTTGATACATTACTTAATAATAGGACCTAACATTAGTTCTTCCTCCTAAGAACATGAATATTATTGGTAATAAATAGGCTTTAGAATCAAAATGATTACCTATTGGGAAGATTGAAAAAAAGATGTCAAGAGTTGTTACTAAGGGTTTTGCTTAGAAACCTTACTTTAATTTCTCTAAAACATTTAATCTTACTATTAAGCAAGTTATTATCAAAGTGGTGATTACTATAGCTTTGTCTCATAGTTGGAAATTGCATCAATTAGATACAAATAATGATTTCCTCAATGGTATTCTTCAAGAGGTTTAAGATCCAAACTTGCCTCACTATTGGTATATGCTAAATAAAGCAATATATGGCCTCAAACTGGCACCAATTATCTAGTTTGATACACTCAGTTATTAACTCTATGAAAATAGAGTTATTGTATTACTTTAGTACTTAATATTTACTTTTTTAAACAATAAAATGGTATTTTTTTTTATGCTACAAATGATATTTTTATGTAATAGAATGAAAAAAAGGATAATGAGATTTTTAATGAATTTTTTAACATAGGTGATGTATTTAGCTGGTGACCGAGATGCCTTTAGAAATTACTAGGAGCCAATCCGAGTGGGCCATGTGTTAAATAAAATGCTTATACCTTTTTCCATATGGATGCCATGCAAGCTTCCATCCCTAATCGTTGGGCATTTTAGGTCCAAAATAGGTCCATTCATGTGCCAGGTGTCAAGATCTCTTTTCACCTACGTACCACGTGTAGCATGTAGATTCCCTCCATATTGGGAAGTTTTCGCCCAGCCATACCCGCCTCCATGTCATCAATATGCATCATTTTTGCAAACTACTACACTCCACGTGGATTCCTTACTTGCCTCAACTCCTACATCACCACCTTCAACCAATTTACACGTGGCATAGCATTCATCCTTGTTTTCTGTTTAATCCAATGGCTAGAAATTGACCTAAGCATTTTAAACCTATTTTATCCCATTTTGCACAAATTTTCAAGAACTATTCGTCTATTTACATTCATTTCACCTCACAAACTCTCCACTTCTGTCTTCCATCTCTTCTACCATTCCACCACAATTTTTCACTATTAAACACCATTTTAATTTATTTTTCTTTGTTTATTAATTCTCTACCCATTTTTGAAAGAAAAAAAAGAAAAAAAAGGAGGGCTTGAGAGAAGAAGGTGGGAAATGCAAAGAAGTATACTTTGGATTGAAGATTTGTGGATTTCAACCATTGGTTTCCATTTCTCTACCCTCATTGTATTTTTTGTGTCTATTTTTTCTTTTTTCTCTTAAATTTATTTATTTATAGATGAGTATTTTGTGTTGGAGCTTTCTTTTCTAGGGATTCATTGAATCCATAAACATGATTTTAGTTAATTAATTTAATACTTTTGTAAATGTTTTGATTATCTAATTTAATGTACTTAATACTCTTATTTAAATTGGACACTTAATTAGGCGATTTATTAATTTCGTGCAGAATTGTAAGATTGGTATGAAATTGTGAACTTGCATTAAATTGGCATAAATATAATGAGACAATAAATTTTCACTATTATTTGTGTAACCTTGATTGAGTCATTTAGACTTAATGGACCCTTGTATGCTTAAATGATCATAGAAATATGTGCCAAGTATATTTGGATTAGGATTGAACACCATGGACATATTGGTGGTAATTAATGGAATAAGACTTGATTAATAATGAAGACTTAGGTTAATAATTCAATCATTTATTTAATGTTAATAAGAAATAGAAAATCATGGAATTTGGATGGAGAAATGGAACTCCCATGTTTCTTTAATTCGTGCTGTGAATCTACTTTTATTTCTTTAATTGGTTTAATTTCTTTATTTTAATTTACCACACATTTTTCAATATTTGATTCTAATGTATGCCAAAACAAGTTCCTCGTGGATACGATAACCCCATTCTTAAAAATCCTCATAACTTGTACACAATATGTACACTTGTACATTTTAATGCATTATCAGCTCCTTCTAAGCCTTGGCTTTGTTCAACCTAAGGAAAACACTTCTCTCTTCTTCGAAATTTCACCTCATACTACCATTTTATCTCCTTATCTATGTTGATATTATCATCACAAACAATGTCATGCTATTCATCAACTTATCTCCATATTAAATCGTAAATTTGCCATAAAGTATCTTGGCTGGTAAGTTACTTCCTTGGCATTGACGTCCATTCTTTAAAAAATGGTGACATCATGTTATGTCAAGCTAAGTACATTCATGAGCTTTTGGCAAGAACTTAAATGAAAAACCCCAAACCCATTGCTACTCCTATGATGTCAAACTATTCCCATTCTTCTTATGAGGGTAAGGAGTTTGATAATCCTACATACTATAAGCCTTACAACATATCACCTTTACTAGACCTAATATTTTCTGTTGTGAACAAAGTAAGCCAATTTATGAGTCATCTAAGGCAATCACATTGGTATGCTATCAAATGCATACTTAGGTACCTTAAAGGCACAATCTCTCGTGGTTTGGTCTGGTCTTTATGTAATCATCTCATTTTGTTCATCAAGGTTTTACAAATTCAGATTTGGGCACAAACCTTGATAATAGAAGATCAACCATACATGAAAATCCAATGGTTTGGTCATATAGTGCTTAATTTTTAGAACTTAGACATTCAAAACACTTAAGAATCTTAACAAGAACTACAAAGACAACTCACAGAAAAATAAAAGAAACAGAAACTCAAATGATGCAATTTAAAAGAGAATTTGGAAAGACTCATAATTTAAAATTTTCCCAACGCATTCAGCAACTTGGAAGAGCTAACCAAATTCAACAACCATTCTAGCAAGTTAACATCTCACTTTTTTTTTTTTTTGTACAATCAGCCACGATAAGTTTCTTGCAACTAACGAAATAATGCTTTGGCCAATCAAGAAACAGTGCACAGGTCTAGCACTGCTTAAAAAGTTTATTTGGGTAAAACAAGATTTCTTATTTTAAACAAAAAAAACAAACATGTGGACATTCTGGTTCAAACATACCCGAGGCAAACATGTTCTTCCTTTTAGTACTCTGGATGTCTTCAAGATTCCGGACACTAATACAAATGTCACTGGTCCAACTAGACAGTTTTATGTGCATAGGTGTAAAAAAAGAATAACAGAACTAATGAATATGCATTAAATTTTTTTTTTTCAATTTGAAAACATTGAGAAATGTCATTTATTATGTTTAAGATCAATGCCAACTTTGATGGATTTCTATCATTATTGAATTATATATAATTGAAAAAGCTTTACTAAAGGTTTTTTTGGTACAGTGACAGTTCATACCCTACATTACACATCCTCACAACTCAAGAGCTAACAATTTTTATAGTTCATTTGTATTATAACATTACAACTAATGCTCTATTCTTTTACCATAACGCTAAAAGTTTTATAGTGTGCAAGATTGATAAATTAACAATCACTCTCTTCACACAAAACCAGGAAAATTAGGAACCACTGTATGTGTGTGAAGTTATTTTCATAATGATGATGAGATCACTTTAAATTTTTTTCCATATATTCAACCAGTAAGAGAAATGTTTAGACAATTACGAACAAACAAACAATATATATATATAGTGAGTACTGACAGTGGTAGATCCATCGTTTCCAAAACATGAGTTGACATCCACTTTCTAATGCAGAGGGTTTGCTTGCCAATGCTCCCAAAGGAGATTGTTGTCCAACCCAAGCTTTAACAATGGCCGATGGTAGGATTTTAGGTAGCAGATGCAATGCAATGTCTACAATGTTGTCGCATGAAAATGGAGACAGTGAACAAAGTGATTGGAAAACATATAGGTTTTATAAGTAAAATACAAACCAAAATTACTCCGATTATAAATGGATTGGGTGATAATTGCAGCAGCATATATGCCTTCCCTTGACAAAAGAACTTCTGGTGGCGTAACAGAATAGAGATAGCGACCCAATTGCATATGGTTATGACTAAAAGCAGTTAATATTGGAATATGGCCCCATTTATCAGCAATGCCAGGCAACCTGCTGTTCTTTTTAATCATGCATTTTGCCATGCGAGTGCTTCCAACAACTGCAGCAATGCTAAGAGCTATCATTCCATTAACTTGTTGAACTTCCAAATCTTTTTCTGACATTAAAGGCACCAACTCCTCCATAAGTAGCATGTTTCCAGCATCAGCTGCAATATGAAGAGCTGTTTTTCCTGAACCTCGAACTGTTGCACTCACTGATTCATGATGATGTTAAATAAAATCCTTCATAGCACCCAAATCACCTCCCCTTGCAGCATTAAAGAACAACTCATAATCATGGGTAGAGGCAGTACTACTCTCAGCTTCGGTTGCATTTGAGATTTTTCCTAACAGAGAAAAAGCAAAGAGGGAGAAAGTACTTATAAATCTTTCACCTTCATCACTCTATTGGTCTCAACCCATACTAATCTTTCATATCTACCTATTTCTCATTACATTCACACAAGTCTAAAACAACAGTTGGCATAAGAAATTTATACAAAATATTGTATAAATGCATGTACTTCTTTTGTATTTTATAGATAGACTAATACATATACAAATTTTCTCCTTCTTAGTAAGAATAGAAATGGTCTATGGTCATTTGCATGGCATAAAAGATATATGATTTACTTGTTGCATAATTTAAAAAGAGAGAATTAATCCTATGAATTAGGTTTCTTTATGGAATTACTTATTATAGAATAAAACAGATTTTATTTATTATTAACTTGGATATATTAAAATGTGTTATATCCTAATCTATATATAATACATAAAAAGAATATAAAATAGATTGCAATATCTAAACTAATACAAGATATATCTAAATTAATTTATATATAGTTGTTTTATTGTTATAACTGAGAGATTTGAGTTTTAAATTTCAAAACTTAAATCCCGGAGAAACGGGATTTCCCCACACCTCTCAAGTTGAATCATAAATGTTATTCATATTCAACTTGTTCCACATTACTCTTGCCTACTACGTTATGGTTTTTACTCCTCCATGTTACTAAATTTCCTTGTACAAACGTACATTATCAAGTAGTTGACTTGTCTGTCTTCAACTAAGCCTACCTAACCAGCATCAAAGAACACTTCAACCTTCCCTTCTTCTTTTTTTGAAAGAGGAGTATCTTTCCTACGGAGCTTTTGATGTACGTAAGAATTTTACACACAACTTCTAGGTGATCGGTTTTTGAATAGTGCATTTATTGAATTATTACGGTCACTACTAATGCAATATAAGGTCTCGTATGTGATAGATAAATCAATTTTCCCACCAATTTCTAATACCTCTCTTTTCCTATGGGTTTCTTATCAATCTCCCAAGAATACCATTTTCCTTTAGGAAATCAAGAATATATTTTTGTTGAGATACACATATTCCTTTCTGTGATCTAGCAACCTTTATCACAAATCATTTGTCCCAAATCTCTTACTTCAAACTCAGTAAAAAAGACAACTTTAAATCTTTTAATTTCTAATAGATTATCTCTAGTGAGTATGGTGTCATCTACACATACAATCAAGATTGTTCTTAATCTACCTTGAGAATGTTTGAAGAACATTATATGATTTTATTGTTCTTGTTGATAGCCTTGACCCCTTATTACTGTTAAAGATAGTATTCAGATAGTATTCGATTTCGCAACTAAAGCAAAAGTCTCGTCATAGTCAATTCCATAGGTTTGGGTAAACCCTTTAGCAATAAGTCTAGTTTTATATCGCTCAACTGTTCCATCGGCCTTATATTTAACAGTAAAGACCTACTTGCATCCAATCGGTTTTTTCCCGTTGATAAATCTATCACATCCAAAGTTCTATTTTGTTTTAGGGATCGTAATTCCTCCATTATTACTTCTCTCAACTTGGGAATTTCCCATGCCTCGTCAATATTTTTTGATACACACATATTTTGAGATAAGGTGAGAGGTATTGGATTAACTTTATTTTCTGAGAGCAATGTGTAAATCATTAGTATGATTAGGGTTGTCTAGATTGAAAGGATACTTGAGAGTGTTTGGATCCATCACCGGGTTGGACTCTCGTAATGTGTTAAGTGTGTGGTATCTTTCGTACTTTGATTTTTGTCACCTTGAGTAAACCAATAGCTCCTTGTCTATTTGTGCCTCTACATCTCCCCCTGAGAGTGGCACTCGAGATGGGTGAGGTGTCAAAGGTTCAACGTGTCAAGTATCGAGGGTACTTGTAACTAGAAAGGAAAGGTCAAAGGAGCAAAATTGATCTTCACTCACATTCTCCATCTGAAGAGAACTTTTAGTAGAGTAGAATGGTGTAGTCTCAAAAAATGTGACATCAAGGCTAGTAAAAGTATGTTTGGTATGCGGATCATAGCATCGGTAACCCTTCTGAGTGGCCGAGTAGCCAATAAAAACACATTTGAGAGCTCTGGGGTCTAGTTTTTCACGATCGTGGTGATGAATGTGCACGAATGCCATGCAACCAAATATTTTAAGTAGAATATCTGAGATGAGACAAGTCAGAATACACATTTTTAGTTGGTGAAGAGGTGTTTTAAAGAAAAAGGACCCGACTAGGCATCCGATTGGTCAAGGAAAATGTTAACACAACATCTCCCTAGAACATTTTTGGCATATTTGGGGTAAACATGAGGGCTCTAGAAACTTCTAAGAGTGGCTTGTTTTTAAGTTCACCAACTCCATTTTGTTGCGGAGTATAAACGCACGAAATTTGGTTAATAATGCCGTGGTTTTGAAGATAATCTTTGAGAGATTTATGAAAATATTTAGTACCGTTATCAATACGTAGACTTTGAATTTTTGTTTGAAACTACGTCTGAATCATAGAGTGAAAATTAATGAAGATCGATCGGACCCAATTTTATCTTTAAGTAATACACCCAACACACGAGATTTATCATCGATAAAGGTGATAAACCATTTTGCATGTGTGAGTTTTGGGTCCTAAGCAGGTCCCTAACATCATTGTGAACAATTGAAAGTATATATTTAGGTTTTGAAAATGAGATGAGATGGTTTAATAAGTTCACACATTTCACATTACAAATTGTTATATAAGCTCAAGGCCTAACTCAACCCAATAAGATCTCATTGAGTTAAGAGTTATCCACACTTATAAACTGCACTACAACCAAACTCCTAGTCGATGTGGGACAATATAATCCAATACCCCCTCACATCGGACAGGGGCAGCAAAGGCCACAAACCACAATGAACTCAGGGCCTAGCTTTGATACCATGTTATATAAGCCCAAGGTCTAACTCAACCGAATAAGATCTCATTGAGTTAAGGGTTGTCCACACTTATAAACTGCACTACAGCCGAACGCCTAGTCGATATGAGACAATATAATCCTTCAACACAAATCAAGTAATTCTTTATTTTGAACAAGAAATGGAAAAAAATGTTTTAAATACTGAAAACTAGGGTGACCCATTCTAAAGTGGCACAATAGAAAATCATTATTCCTAGGGATAGAAGTAGAATTACAGTTTTCAATTTAACACCGGTCACACATTGGATATCTCAAAGTAGTTGACTCCCTCACTTTCTCTTGCACTACCAATCGTCCTTCTCGATAATAGGTCCTCAAATATACAAGATGAAGGAAAAAATTTAGCATTTGTATTGACCGTTAATTTACTGAAAGATAATATATTGAATGACAATTTTGGAACATTGAGAATGGATTCCAGGATAATTGAGTCAAAAAATTTAACACTCTTTTTCCTCTAATTGACAAAAGAGTGCAATCTACAATTTTTACTTTTGAATTTCCAGCACAAGGTGTATATGAAGAAAACAAAAATGATCATCAATCATATGATCTGAAACAACGGAGTTAATGATCCATGAGGTGTTTATTTTTGAGGTCATACTTAAAACAGTTAGGATATCACCTTTGTGTACTAGTAAACTAGAAGAAACATAGGTAGAAAACTGACCATTTGTTTGAAATTTTGAGAATAGTTGGGATTGAATGATTCAGATTTTTCATGTTGCTTAGTAAAGGCTTGATACTCTCGATTCTTGAAATTTTGTCGTAGTTTCCAATCCATCAGTTTTCCATATGTCCCATCACGTGTCTTTTGTATGGTCAATTTTACAAAAATGATCACACCAAGGTCCTTTTTTTGCTGGGCTTATTCGGTGTTACTTTGTGACCCACGAGATAAAAGCCCATATGGCCCATTTTATCCACATGTTCATCGAGGCCCGAAAGCCCATTAATCTTCGAAAGGCATTGCAATCATTCTACGAAATCAAAGAGCCATATGCAATCTCCTTTGGTCATGAAGCCAAAGCCAGCCCTATCTAATGTCGAACTAGTGTTATCCACCAACATCACTCCTCAGTGTTGTTCCTCACAACATACCTCTGAAAACACTTCCTTTGTTGTCGAGAGGGGTTGTCGGCTCAGTATTCGTCCTCTCACATCATTGAGATCTCGATTGAGACCAACCAAGAACACAAATACACATTCATCTTCCAGTTTTGTCTTGTATCTTACACGATCTCTGGTGCAATCCCATTCGTCATTACTGTGTAAGTCAAGCTCCTTCCATAGAACCACCATCCAAATGTAGAAATCGATCGTAGAAAGGTTCCCCTATTTTAATTCCCACAGTTTGTTTTTGAGTTTGAAAACCCTTGAATAATTTCCAAAACTAAGGTGTTACGCACATCCATCCATACGTCTCTAGCAATAGGAAGAAACAAATACATTTTTCCGAATGGCAGTTTCATAGAATGCACCAATCAAGGAAGATTGAATAATAAGTTTAATATATTGAGTCCATTTCCTATAATTGAACTTCTCTAGTGTGAGAAGAAGTGTTGAGGTATCAATGCCCCTAAGGTCAGGGCTAGTCATCTCCTCTGTCTCCTTATTAGTATGACCAGAGGGATGGGACTCACTAATATTTTCCTCCATTGATGACGAGCCAAAGCTCAGATACCATATAGAACAAAACTGATTTTATTTATTATTAACTTGGATCTATTAAAATGTGTTACATGTTAATCTATATATAATACATAGAAAGAATATAAAATAGATTGTAATATCTAAATTCATATAAGATATATATAAACTAATTTATATACAGATTTTTATTGTTATAACTGAAATATTTAAGTTTTAAATCCATAAGGAAAGGGATTTCCACACCTATTACCACATGTTCATAATGTTGGCATGACTCAATTAAAAAATTCAACAAGAAAAAATTAAATTTACAACCTGTTTGAAATTAAATGTAGTAAAAGAAGTGCAAAATCTAAACAAGAAAAATGAATTATTTAGCCTAGAATTTAGTAGAACTGGTTGGTAAATTTCCTTACCTTTTTCTTTGTTTTCTTGACTAAATTGCAACTTAAACTTTGCAGACAAAGCATCCCAAGCACTCTTAGCTGAGCCAATTCCTCTAATCACATGATAAGTATTATGACTGCATGAAATATGAATTATATGTAGAGCAGATGCATTTTTCTTCTTCCAAGCATTCCACTCAGCTTTGTCATTTTCTATTGTAGGAGGCTTAGGCTTAGCAATGTCTTCTATCATGTCCCAGAGATCTTGAGCCAAAAGGTATGTTTTAACCTGTTCACTCCAATCTATATAATTATCTTTGTCAAGAACTTCAAGAACGATTGCATTTGCGACTGTAACTTTTGTCATTTTGATAAATCTAAAAGTGGTATATTTGAGTCACCATTAGGTGTATGTACATTTTCCAAAAATATGGCCAATAGGCATTGTGTTTGTGTTTATTTGTCATGTAGAGAGGTAGGGCGGGGTGGGAGGACATTTTCTATAAGGGGTACACATCAGTAAATATTAGAAATTTTTGTATGAGACAAAGACAAATGATTCAAATAGAATATAGTATAATAAAATGAGTTAAAAATATAAATAAGCTTTATAAGAGACAAAGACTCATATTTTAGGAGGATGTTAAGAATAATACCTCAGATTAATTAAGAATAATACAATGGTAGAGTTTATAAGAAATATGAGTGTCTCCACCCATTGGGTTAATTTTTTGGAATTGAAAGCCTTTGATTCTTATGGACTTAAAAAAAACACTCTTAAGTTCAAAACTAAAAACAATCCATAATCAGCTGCTACAGATTAGAAGTCCTCAACCTAAAGCTCTAAACTAGTCCATCAAAGGTTTCACAAAAAGGTCAATAAATGCCTCCACCTAATAAAATATTTAGCAAGGAATTCAAAAACCAAAGTAAACCAAACCGCAAGCATTATAGCATGAAAACACCTATAATCACCTCCTACGTTACAAACTATGGACTTTAAAGGAAGAAAAATAAAGAAAAGTACAAAATTAAGAAAATGGTGCATAAAACATACCAATCTGTGCTTGCCCTTTTGGTCTGTACAAAGCTCTTTAAGTTAGAAACCAGGATTTCTCCTTTCTTTGATTCTTCTACGTCCCAAACACCATGCTTTATTAAATATTAAGAATCTTTGCGTAGAAGCAAAACCCCAACATTTGGTGACAACGGACTTGATAGAAATTTATAACAAACTGAATGAGAGAAACAAGAACCCACGTGCATTAATAGGCTAAAACCCACTTCTCCTTTTAAAACAAAAGCTAGTTTGAGCTCACTTAAGCCGAAAGGAAACAAATAATAACAGTTCACTATTGGATTTTGTTGAACTAAAAGGAAGCCGCTGCCGACACATCTAAAGGAGAAGTTTTTCTTTTTATTTTTTCCCCTCTTCAAAGTAGCGATAACAGAGGGAAAACACAAAACTGATACCGACAAGTAGATAAACGTTATACGGATCCTTTTTAGTAATTATGCTTATTTTTAATAATTATATAATTATATATAATTATTTTTTATAATAATAAAACTTTTAATACCCGTTCGAGGATTAAATTAATTTATTTTACGTAAAAATTGGATTATTATTATCACTCGTCCTACCAGTAAGTAGAGGTGTGCAAAATTAACTTGACAAACTCAATCTAAATTTTTTGTTTTGATATTTTATTGATTTGATTTTTAATTTTAAAAATTGATTTATATTAAATTGGTTTAGTTTCATTCTTTTAAAATTTATGCAGTGGTAATTATATTGTCTTTCATGTTTTTTTCATTGAATAGTATAAATAACATTATAGATAATATGAATATATAAATTAAAGAATTTGTATAACAAGTAAACATTATTATTTTTTATTTAGTTTTTTAATTATAATTTATGGTGAATATAGATAATAATATTAGGTAACTCATTAAAATATAAATCTTAAAATTAAGAGATTATAATAAAATCATAGTACTGTAGTTATAAAAATATTAATAAACACAATCAAATAAAATTTTCTTATCTAAACAATAAAATGGTATTTTTTGATGTTAAAATGATATTTTTAAGTAATAGAATGAAAAAAGGATAAATATATAATTTTTTGAAATTTTTGGAAATTTTTTGAGATTTTTAATGAAATTTTTAACATTAGGTGGATGTATTTAGCTAATGGCTGAGATGCCTTTAGAAATTACCAAGAGCCAATCCAAGTGGGCCATGTGTTAAAGAAAATTCTCCTACCTTTTTCTATGTGTATACAATGTAAACTTCTATCATTAAACATAGGGCATTGTAGGTCCAAAATAGATGCATTCATGTGCCAAGTGTCAAGATCTCATTTCACCTATGCACCACGTGTAGTGTGTGGATTCCCTCCATATCGGGAAGTCTTTGCCCAACATGCTAACCTCCACATCATTAGTCTGCATCATTTTTGCAAAGTACTACAGGCCACGTGGATTCCTCACTTGCCTCAGCTCCTACATCACCACCTTCAACCAATCAATGCTTAACACGTGGAATATCATTCATCCTTGTTTTCTGTTTGAACTAATGGCTAGAAATTAACTTAAGCATTTTAAACCTATTTTATCTCATTTTGCACAAATTTTCAAGAACCATTCCTCTATTTGAACTCATTTCACCTCACAAACTCTCGACTTATGTCTTCCATCTCTTCTACCATTCCACCACCATTTTCACTATTAAACACCATTTTTATTTATTTTTCTTTTTTTATCAATCGTTTACCCATTTTTGAAAGAAAACAAGGAGGGTTTGAGAGACACGAGAAAAGGGTGGGAAATGCAAAGGAGTATACTTTGGATTGAAGATTTGTGGATTTCAACGATTGGTTTCCATTTCTCTACCATCATTGTATTTTTGGTATCTATTTTTCTTTTTTCTCTTAAACTTTTTTTTATATATGGGTATTTTGTGTTGGAGCTTTCTTTTCTAGAGATTCATTGAACCCATAAACATGATTTTAGTTAATTAATTTAATACTTTTGCAAATGTTTCATTATCTGATTTAATGTACTTAATACTCTTATTTAAATTGGACATTTAATTAGGTGATTTATTAATTTTGTGCATAATTGTAAGATTGGTATGAAATTGTGAACTTGTATTAAATTGGCATAACTATAATGAGGCAAGAAATTTTCACTATTATTTGTGTAACCTTGATTGAGTTATTTAGACTTAATTGACCCTTGTATGCTTAAATGACCATAGAAATATGTGCTAGGTATATTTGGATTAAGATTGAACACAATGGACATATGGGTGGTAATTAATGGAATAAGACTTGATTAATAATTAAGACTTAGGTTAAAAATTCAGTCATTTTATTTAATGTGAATAAGAAGTAGAAAATCATGGAATTTGAATGGAGAAATTGAATTCCCTTTATTCTTTAATTGGTGTGGTGAATCTACTTTTATTTCTTTAATTATTTTAATTTCTTTATTTTAATTTACCACACATTTTTCAATAGTTTAAATAGTATGAAAAGTGTGCATTTCAGTATTTGATTCTAATATATGCCAAAACAAGTTCCTCACGGATACGACAACCCCATTCTTAAAAATACTCATAACTTGTTCCTTACACTTGTATGTTTTAACGCATTATCAGTTCCTTCTATGCCTTGGCTTTGTTCAACCTAAGATAAACATTTCTCTCTTCTTCGAATTTTCACCTCATACTACCATTTTATCTCATTGTCTATGCTGATATTATCATCACAAACAGTGTCATGCTATTCATCAACTTATCTCCATATTAAATCGTAAATTTTCCTTAAAGTATCTTGGTTGGTAAGTTACTTCCTTGGCATTGAGGTCCATTCTTTAGAAAATGGGGACATCATGTTGTGTCAAGCTAAGTATATTCATGAGCTTTTGGCAAGAACTCAAATGACAAACCCCAAACCCATTGCTACTCTATGATGTCAAACTATTCCCATTCTTCTTATGAGGGTAAGGAGCTTGATAATCCTACGTACTATAAGCCTTAAAACATATCACCATTACTAGACCTAATATTTCCTGTTGTGAACAAAGTAAGCCAATTTATGAGTCATCTAAGGCAATCACATTGGTATGCTATCAAACGCATACTTAGGAACCTTAAAGGTACAGCCTCTCATGGTTTGGTATGGTCTTTAAGTAATCATCTCATTTTGTTCATCAAGGTTTTACAAATTCAGATTTGAGCACAAACCTTGATAACAGAAGATCTCCTAAGTCTTGTTTCTCTCTAAGGCACTGAGTTCTTCACGAATAGTTGTCTTCCATTCAGGTACCTGAAATGCTTCATGAACGGAATTTGGAACCTGTATTAGATCAAGGTTGTTGATAAAAATGCCTTATAGCAATTGGAAAATTCAAATCATTAGGAGGTTCAGTGATGTTACCTTGTGAATTTTCGAAGTGGCCTATACTCGGGTTGGATTCCTGGACTCGCTCAAGATATACTCGATTCTTCACTCTTTCTTGAGTTGTTTTCCTCCTAGAGTAGACAAGAAGATCATTGTTTGGGATAGTGAAGTTTGGATACATTGGTAGAGAAGTTGAGGGTTCATTGGGATTATTAAGAGTATTTATTTGAGACACTGATTGGCTTTCTTGAATTTATGGGATAGGATTTGTGGGAGATTGAGTGGTTATCCTATTCCAAAGCTGGTATTCATTTCCTATGTTCTCCCCCTAAATGGTAGATTTGAAATAGTATGGATATTGTTCAAAGAATGTGACATCCATTGTATTATAGAATTGTTTTGTGATAGGAGAGAAGAATTTGTATCCTTTCTGGTATGATGAATACCCTAGGAATATAAATTTGATGGCTTGGGGATCAAGTTTACCTCTATGATGTACATGGACATAAGTAGAACATCTAATATATTTAAATGGAATGTGGGACACGATTTTGGTGTGTGGCTATGACTCAAGTAGAGTATTGATAGGTGTTTTAAACACGAGGACATTAGAGGGAATCCTATTGATAAGATAGGTAGCTGTAAGAACAGCTTCCCCCCAGAAATGTTGAGGGACATGAGTTGTGAACATGGGGGATCTAGCTACCTCGAGAAGATGCCTATTCTTCCTTTCAGCCACCCTATTTTGTCGAGGTGTGTCAACACAAGAGCTTAGATGGACAATCCCTTGACTTAACAAATAATCAGTAAGGGTGGAAGCAAAGTATTCTTTAGCATTGTCAGATTTCAATACTTGGATTTTTGTTTAAAATTGGGTTTGGATCATGGTATTGAATTTTTTTAAAATTTGACCTGCTTCAGATTTTTCTTTCATTAGAAATAACCAAGTGATTCGAGTATGATCATCTACAAATGAAATGAACCAACGTGTCCTTATGATGTTTTTGATTCGAGAAGGTCCCCAAATATCAGTGTGAATTAATGAGAAAGGATGTTATTTTTTATGTGGAAGATAAGGATATGAAGTTTTAACATGTTTTGAAAATTGACATACTTCACATTGAAAATTCGTTGAATTTTTATTTCTAAAGGATGAAGGGAAAAGTTTATGTAAATATAGGAAATTAGGATGACCTAAGTGATAATCATTCAACATGATTTCACCATCATTATTGGAATTAAGATTTAATAAAACTTTATTCTAATAAGAAACTTCGGATACAGCTTGGAGGGCTTGTATTGCTAGAAGGTCTTTACATTGTAGGAGATAGAGTCCTGAGCATTCTTTAGCACTGCCAATCATCTTCCCTGAATCCAAGTCATGAAATTCACATAGGTTATGAACAAGTTTTATCATGGGTGAGTTTAGTAATTGATACAAGATTACAATCAAGTGTAGGACCAAGGACAAAATGTAGAATAAAGGAGTTTTAAATTTTGGCTTAACCAATTCATGTTACTTTGGATACTGAAGCATCGACAATTCTAACAGTGTGTCCATTTTTGGTAGGTTTTAAGATTCATAAGAAGAGAAGCATCACCCATCATATGGTCTGAAGCACCTAAATTAACAATCCATGGTCTCATAACCTGTTTCACACTAGGAGCGTTAAAGGTGTTACATGATTGAGCTATAGTGGCAGAAGATGTAGACAAGGAATGTCCAAATAATTTCTGGGGGAGATCAATTTGTTCCTTTCTAAATAGAGAAGATTCAGGGGATGTAGTTCCATGAGATTTGGAGACAGTTTTTCTATAACTTTCTTTGTTGATGTGCTGTGAGGAATATGATTTCCAATCAACTGGCTTTCCATGAATTTTCCAACAAGTTTCCTTAGTGTGACCAGGTCTATGACAATGATCACACCAAGGTCTTCCTCTACGAGGATGGTTGTCTGCAGTATGGTAGTGTTGGTGTCCTCGAATAGCAAGTGCAGATCCTTCTCCAGTCACGAAAATGGTAGATTGAGGACCCATCATCACCTTTTCCGACTATCCTCTTGACAAACTTCGGAGAAGGCTTCACAAATGTTGGGCAAGGGTTTTGTTCCTAGAATTCTGCCGCGCACATCATCAAGATCTTTATGGAGCCCCAATAAAAATTTGAAAACCCGCTTCTTGTCAATAATTTGTTTGTACAAGATGCTGTCTGTTGGACATGTCCATTCGTGAACCTTAAAGACGTCTAATTGCTACCAACATCGAGTGAGAGAGTTAAAGTATTGGGTAACTGATAACTCTCCTTAATGAAGATCATGAAGGATGCTTTCGATCTCAAATAGTTCAGACATATTATCAGAACTGGAATAAGTGTCTATGGCAGTTTTGTAGAGAAGAAAGTTCTCTCTAATCTTCTTTGTCATGGAATTTATCAACCAAGACATCACCATATTGTTTTTAGATTTTCATGTTCTATATTATGAATCGTCTTTGTTCAAGGCTACTGCATCTCCAATGGGGTAGTCATCTTTCATCTTTCCGCATATAAACATCATAACGGATTGGGACCACTGAAGACAATTATGCCCATTTAATTTGTGACTAGTGATGGGCAGAAGATTGTTTTTTTATGGAATCATAAATTATAGATTTTCCTGTGGCCATTGGTGTTATTTCAAGTGGGTTTTATATGTAGGCTGATTAGGCCTACCAATGTGGGCTGATATGGGCTGAAATTTTTTATTAGGTTGGGTTGGGTTGAAATTTGTTACTAGGCCAGGTTGGGGTGAAATTTGTTACTGGGCCAGGTTGGGGTGAAATTTGTTACTGGGCTGGGTTGGGTTGGGCTGAAATTTGTTACTGGGTTGGGATGGGCCGAGTCAGGTTAGATTACAAATGTAGTGCGTATTGGAAACATGATGCAAATATAGGAACATATTGAGGGACTGGGTTTGTGGGACTTACTAACTGAACTAGATGGCGATGACGATGAACTAGATAATCGGTGACGATAATGAACCAGATAGTCGGCAACGACGATGAACCAGATAGCTATGGTGCTTGAGTTTCCAGAGATTTGATGACAGATGTCTCACGATTTTGGGTGGTCGGTGATGATGATAGATTTGATAGTTACAAGAGTTTTGGAAAATGGCTCGCGATTAATGACTGGTCTGAGTAGAGATGGATGATGATGCACGATAGTCTGACGTTTCTTAGACAAACGAAGACTTCTGCTGAAACAAAGAACCACTAGGATTGACACTAGAGAACATCGCCTGAAATGGTTCAATTTGTTACCACCATTTAAGACAAGAGGTATGAGAACAACACCTGAAGAATTTGAATTTTAGAAAACAACTTCCTCGAACAAAGTTAGTGAATTTTTTTTAATTTTATTTCAGAAATGCTCTAATAACATGAAAAAAATATGCAGTAATATTCTATCTCTTTTTCTTTGTTAATTCATATCTCTCTACAGCACTATAATATAACTTTATAAATAGGAATAAGAAATAAGACAAATGTTAAATAATCTAGGAATTTAACAACTCGTATCAAAAACTAAATTACAGCTTGTTTTACACTAATTTAAAGCATGTACAACACTAATAATATTCTCTGAAAGTCTACACTCTAGGATGAAGGTTGCTAAATCAAATAAATGGACAAGTATGGAGAGTGATAAGAAACCTAAAGAAAAAGAGAGGTATCAGAATGGTTGGGAAACTGATTTATTTGTCACATATGAGACGCAACATTGCATTTGTTGTCAGTGTAGTAAGTCAACACATGCACTCTCCAAAAGATGATAACGTAGAAGCTATGTATAAAATTCTCAGGCACCTCATAAAGCTCCCCAAGAAAGAAACTCCTCTTTCCAAATACAAAAGAAATAAAGGTTGAGGTATTCTTTGATGTTGAATGACAGTCTCAGTTGAAGACAGAGGGTCAACTACTAGATACTATACATTTGCATGGGAAAATCTAGTAACATGGAGAAGCAAAAAATAGAACGTAGTAGCTAGGAGTTGTACGAAAGCCGATTTTAGAGCAGTTGCACAAGAGATTAGTGAAGGATTGTGGTTAAAAAAGACTCCTAGAAGAACTACAGGTATAGATTGGAGTTCCGCTCAAAGTCTACTATGATAACAAACTACCATCAACATCTCTCTAAATCCGATTCAATATGATCGAACCAAACATGTTGAAGTAGATAGACACTTTATCAGAGAAAAGTGGAGAACGACATTATTTGCATTACTTATATCCCGACACAGAACCAAACCGCATATATATTTACCAAAGGACTACCATGACAGAGCTTCAATTATTTCACAAATAAGTTGAATATGATTATCTATGATTCAACTTTGGAGGGAGTGTGGAAATCCCATTCCTAATGGATTTGAGTTTTGAAAGTTAAATTCAAATCTTTTAGTTATAACAATAAAACATCTGTAAATAAATTAGTTTAGATAAATCTTATATTAGTTTAAATATTGAAATCTATTTTTATATTCTTTCTATGTATTATATATAGATTAGCATGTAACACATTGAATGTAGCTAATAATAAATAAAATCAGTTTTGTTCTATAGAATCACATTCCATCCAATGGGCAGTTTGCAAACATATCGACCAAGCCTTTGCATGCTTCTCAACTTGTTTATCTTAGAAGCAAACTCAACGTCATGATTTAGCCACTGAGTTAGTGGTGGTGGTGGGTATAAATGGTATAGACCCTTGCAAAATTGAAGATTCTAGTGGTGTTGATGTGGCACAAAGTTAGTTAGATTGACATGTTATAACAAATTTTTCCTTTACTCAATGCAATTTGTTACATTTGTATATTTAAGAGTGCAATTAGCTTCTCTATTAAGAATGCACAGTATAAAAAGCATATGACGCACAAACAATGTGATTCATTTAAAGAAAGAAAAAATTTCACACTCTTCCTCCCTTCTCTATGCTATATCCATTAACTTCTTTGAGTTTCAGAGTATTTGACCTTGGTTGAGGAAACATTCTTCACATGTTCTCCATTGATCTTGGGCCAATAAAAAAAAACTAAGTTCAAACCCGAGAAGGAAGAGGATGGGCTAAGGTGGATAGAGAAATATACACTTTTCAGAGAGCTATCACCTAAAGCATATGAGAGAGCCATAGACCACACCACTAAATCCTAAAAGAAATTGAGCAAAATATATCTCTTAGAGTCCTTTAGGTACATATGTTGGTATGTAAATAGAGGTACTCAAACACCATTGAAGAAGATAAAAATGAAGAAGATATAACTTCCAAGGCAATGTCGTGGGAAGCTCAAAACAAAATAAAATGACTTCCGAATGTCCAGGGTCCAATTAGACCAATTAGAGACCAAATTAAAGAGTATGAAATATGACAAGAGCCACTTGTTCAAACCCTAAGTGCCCGTAATTTACATCTAGAGTTTCTTTTTTATAATCAAAGATGATTTCATTAAAAACAACTGTAATCTTTCAAATAGTGCCAAAATACATAACTCAAGAATATCAAAGCTCAAATTTACACAATCAAAACTTGCAAAGCTTTTCTGGCTCAAATCTATGGGAAACTATTTAGTTTTTCCATTTTGAAACTATATATGCTTCTCCACATTAATGCTAATTGATTCCATTGATATGGTCAGAATTTCAGAGAATATCATAGATTGACATCTGACTGCAGATTTAAGCATATCCAGCATGAAAACCATAGATGAAGCAAATCAAACCAACAAAATGAAAACTACATACAAAAAACCTTCAAGCAAAGGACCTTATACATAAATTCTTGCACCGATTGAAAAATCAAAAACTTAGAGATACAAAAATCGTTGCTCCTCGAACCCAAAAGCCAAACTACCAAAACGATATCAAACCATCAAAAAGAGAACCATGATAAAATTTTGGATTAGATGGAAGGGAAATGAGAATAGAAGGTGGAGAATTGAGGAGATGCTCAATTAAAGGAAGAGATGGAAGAGAAATGGAGGTCTCTATATTCAAATGCTATTTATTGAAGGAAAAAAAACCAAAATAAAACATAGAGAAAGACCAACTTAGATGGAAGAGAGAGAGTGGAATGTAATAAAATAAATGTAAAGGAGAAGGAGTGGGAGAGATGAGACATAGAGGGGGTATAAGAAGAGACAAGAAAAAGGAAAAGAAAGAATAAATCCCTAGTGCTTCTACAACTCTCAAAGCACCGTCTTTTTTTTAATGCTTGATTCCAATTGCCATTTCTTTGTTCCCTTCATAGTCATATAGTAATTTCAACTATTCATCTTTATTTTTGTGCTTATTTCTTATCATTCTTACATTGGTGATTTCTCCAAAGTTATAGTTTTATTCTTATACATCTCTAATCTGGCCTTTCTAGTTTCTAATATACATCTAGAGTTCACTTCGAAGGAATTTGTGCCAGAATCATTCCATTAACAACATATTTAAATGGAGAGATCTTACACCTTCATGTCTATGAAATACGTAATAAGAGGAATTATTTTTTCTCAGAAGAAGTACCAGCTTTATGAGACTAAAAGCTACCTTCTATGTGATGGTATAAGCCAAATAAATGGCTCATCTGATTGTATAAGCCAAATAAATGGCTTATCTAAAAGATAGTACAAGTCAAATAACTGACTCTTTTAGGAGATAGAATAGGCTTAATTTAATAAAGGTGTTAGGGTTGATTTTTTGTTATTTTAACGAGGGTGTTAGGGTTGGTTAATGATTTTTGGTAGTTGATGATGGATGAGATCAAGATTCTTAATGGGCTTCTCCAAAAAATAGGCCCTATGGAATAACAGGAAAGATTAAGCACTCTATGAGCAGTCATTCTGCTATTTCAGTTTGTGTACCTATGTTTTCAAAGAATCCAATGGAATATTTGGTTAAAAAAAATAACAAGAAGAGGGGAAGACTAAAAACTTGATAAACTTCAAATTTTATTCTCATTAGAAAGGGGCTGATTTTTTTTCTACATCTTCAACACAAGAAAATATTCCTATTTATACTAGAACTTAGGACATTCAAAACATTCAATACAGTAACTTCTAGGAACTTAATAAAATAAAATAAACAAAAATTCAAATGATGTAAGCTTAAAAGAGAATTTGAAAAGACTTATAATTTAAAATCTTCAAAATTAACTCTTTAACACATTCAACAACTTGGAATAGCTAACCAAATTCAACAACAATTCTATCAAGGTAAGATCTCACTTTTTTTCTTTTTTACTTTTTTTGTACTAGTGTAGCCATGATAAGTTTTTTGCAACTAACGAAATTATGCTTTGGCCAGTCAAGAAACAGTGCATAGGTCTAGTACTGCTTAAAAAAATTATTTAGATAAAACAAGATTTCCTATTTTAAACAAAAAAACAAACATGTGGACATTCTGGCTCAAACTCATATTCAGGTTCAAACATACCCGAGGCAAACATGTTCCTTTTAGTACTCTGGATGTCTTCAAGATTCTAGACACTAATACAAATGTCACTGGTCCAACTAGACAGTTTTATATGAATAGCAATAAAAAAAAGAATAACAGAATTAATGAATATGCATTAAATTCATTTTTTCATTTGAAAACGTTGGGAAATGTCATTTATTAAGTTTAAGATCAATGCCAACTTTGATGTATTACTATCATTATTGAATTATATATATTTGAAAAAGCTTTACTAAATGTTTTTTCAGTACAGTGACAGTTCATACCCTACAAATTTATTTTTCCATTTGAAAACATTGAGAAATGTCATTTATTAAGTTTAAGATCAATGCCAACTTTGATGGACTTCTATCATTATTGAATTATATATAATTGAAAAAGCTTTACTAAAGGTTTTTTCAGTACAGTGACAGTTCATAACATTAAACATCCTCACAACTCAAGAGCTAACAATTTTTGTAGTTCATTTGTATGATAACATTACAACTAATTGTTACATCCCGCTCGAATTGTCCCGAAAAATCCAAAGAAATGGTGACTGCCTAAAGGATTTAGACTTTTCTACATGGGAAAGTTCTAGATTAGCCTAGAGATGTCTAAATAGAGCTAGAGTTAGATGGACTCAACTCAAGCCTTAAAGACTCTAGAATACTCTAGAATATACTAATATGTGCTTGAAAGTGCTAGAATGGGCTGAAATATTCTATAACGTGTTAGATGTTTCATGAAGGATGTGGAAGTCTCTAGAAGCTTACAGAACATCCTAGAACTTTTATGAAGGAACTAGACAAATCTTGAAGACTCTAAAATTGGGAAGAAGGTCCTAGAACCTTATAGCATATTGTAGATAAAACTAGAACTATCATGTACATTCTAGACCTAGAAGAATCTATACAGTTATGACATAGTCTTAAACTTGGTGCCACACTATAAATAGACTTATTGGTCTTCATTTGTATTCATCTTGGGAATTCTTAGCATCCTTAGAAATCTTGGGAAATTGTAAGATAATCTCTCTCTAAAACAATACAAGACATTTTTTTCAAATTATCTTGTGTTCTTGTTTTTGCTTTTGAATCTTCTCAATCTCTAAGTCTCATTCTAATCTCTTTGGGAAAGTTTCATTCGGGTGATAGACAGGCTTAGTGCAACGGACCATGCCAAATACCGCACGATCGCTATTTGAAATTTAAGGTCGTGACATAATGCTCTCTTCTTTTACCATAACACTAAAAGTTTTATAGTGTGCAAGATTGATAAATTAACAATCACTCTTTTCACACAAAACCAGGAAAATTAGAAACCACTGTATGTCTGTGAAGTTATTTTCATAATGATAATGAGATCACTTTGAATTTTTTTCCATATATTCAACCAGTAAGAGAAATGTTTAGACAAGAACAAACAAACAAAATATATATATATATAGTGAGTACTGACAGTGGTAGTAGATCCATCGTTTCCAAAACATGAGCTGACATCCACTTTCAAATGTAGAGGGTTTGCTTGCCAATGCTCCCAAAGTAGATAGTTGTCTATCCCAAGCTTTAACAATGGCCGATGGTGGGATTTTAGGTAGCAGATGCAATGCAATGTCTACAATGTTGTCACATGAAAATGGAGACAGTGAAAAAAGTGATTGTAAATGGATTGGGTGATAATTGTAGCAGTATATATGCCTTCCCTTGACAGAAGAACTTCTTGTGGTGTAACAGAATAGAGATAGCGATCCAATTGCATATGATTTTGACTAAAAGGAGTTAATATTGGAATACTACCCCATTTATCAGCAATGCCAGGAAACCTGTTGTTCTTTTCAATCATGCATTTTGCCATGCGAGTGCTTCCAACAATTGCAACAATGCTAAGAGCTGTCATTCTATTAACTTGTTGAATTTCCAAATATTTTTTTGACATTAAAGGCACCAACTCCTCCACAAGTTGCATGTTTCCACCATCAGCTGCAATATGAAGAGCTATTTTTCCTGAAATTTGAACTGTTGCACTCACTGCTTCATGATGATGGAAAATAAAATCCTTCACAAAACCCAAATCACCTTCACTTACAGCCTTAAAGAACAACTCATAATCATGGGTAGAGGCAGTACTGCTCTCACCTCCGGTTGCATTTGAGATTTTTCCTAACAGAGAAAAGAAAAGAGGGAGAAAGTACTTACAAATATTTCACCTTAATCACTCTATTGGTCTCAACCCATACTAATCTTTCATATATACCTATTTCTCATTACATTCACACAAGTCTAAAATAACAGTAGTTTATTTGGCCATGCATTTAACTTCTATATTATAAAATGATGCCAATTAAAATAAAATTAAATATAAGAATTCAAAACGATCAGAACATTTACCCACTGACTTAATAAGAAATTTATACAAAATATTGTATAAATGCATGTAATTTTTTTGTATTTTATATATAAAGAGATTAATACAAATACAAATTTTCTCCTTCTTAGTAAGAATAGAAATGGTCTATGGTCATTTGCATGGCATAAAAGATATATGATTTACTTGTTGCATGATTTAAAAAGAGAGAATTAAACCACGTCCACGTATGAATTAGGTTTTTTTTATGGAATTACTTATTATAGAATAAAACGGATTTTATTTATTATTAACTTGCATATATTAAAATGTGTTACATCCTAATGTATATATAATAGATAAAAAGAATATAAAATAGATTGCAATATCTAAACTAATATAAGATATATCTAAATTAATTTATATATAGTTGTTTTATTGTTATAACTGAAAGATTTAAATTTTAAATCCCTGAGAAATGGGATTTGCCCACACCCCCTGAAGTTGAATCATAAATGTTAATCATATTCAACTTATTCCACACTACTCTTGCCTACTACGTTATGGTTTTTGCTCCTCCATGTTACTAAATTTCCTTGTACAAACGTACATTATCAAGTAGTCGATTGTCTTCAACTAAGCCTACCCAACCAGTATTAGAGAACACCTCAACCTTCCCTTCTTCTATTTTTTGAAAGAGGAGTCCCTTTCCTGAGGAGCTTTTGATGTACCTAAGAAATTTACACACAACTTCTAGGTGAACTTTTTTTGAATAGTGCATTTATTGAATTATTATAATCGATATGAATGCAATATCAGGTCTAGTATGTGATAGATAAATCAATTTTCCCAATAATTTCTAATACCTCTATTTTCGTATGGGTTTATTATCAATCTCCATTCGCTTTCTTATCTCAATAGGGGTGTCGCTTGGTTTGTTCCCAAGAATACCAGTTTCCTTTAGGAGATCAAGAACATATTTTTGTTGAGAGACACATATTCCTTTCTATGATCTAGCAACCTCTATCCCCAAGCATTTGTCCCAAATCTCTTACTTCAAACTCAGTAGCAAGGATAACTTTAAATCTTTTAATTTCTAATAGATTATCTCCAGTGAGTATGGTGCCATCTACACATAGAAACAAGATTGTTCTTAATCTACCTTAAGAAAGTTTGAAGAATATTATATTATTTGATTTTTCTTGTTGATAGCCTTGGCCCCTTAATACTTTTGTGAATCTATCAAACCATGATCTGGAAGATTGTTTAAGCCCCAACCCATAGAGAAATTTGTGTAGTTTACATGTCATATTTTGTTTGTTGCCTTCACAAAATCCTGGTAATAATGTCATGAAAATTTATTCATTTAATAGTCCAATGAGAAAGGCATTCTTGATATTCAATTGTTGAAGAGTCTAGTCTTGATTTACTGCTAAAGATAGTACCCAGATAGTATTCGATTTCGCAACTAAAGAAAAAGTCTCATCATAGTCAATTGCATAGGTTTGGGTAAACCTTGAGCAACAAGACGAGCTTTATATCGCTCAACTGTTCCATCGGCCTTATATTTAATAGAAAAGACCTACTTGCATCCAATCGATTTTTTTCCTATTGATAAATCTACCACATCCCAAGTTCTATTTTGTTTTAGGGATCATAATTCCTCCATTATTACTTCTCTCAACTTGGGAATTTCTCATGCCTCATCCATATTTTTTGGTATGCACATATTTTGAGATAGGGTGAGAGGTATTGGATTGACTTTATTATTGGAAAGCAATGGGTATATCAACAGTATGATTAGGGATTTCTAGATTGAAGGAATACTTGAGAGTGCTTGGATCCATCATTGAGTTGGACTCTCATAATGTGTTAAGTGTGAGGTATCCATCGTACGTTGATATTGGTCACCTTGAGTAAACCAATATCTCCTTGTTTGTTTGTGCCTCTACATCTCCCCCTGAGAGTGGCACTCAAGATGGGTGAGGTGTCAAAGGTTCAACGTGTCAAGTATCGAGGGTACTTGTAACTAGAAAGGAAAGGTCAGAGGAGCAAAATTGATCTTCACTCACATTCTTCATCTGAAGGGAAGTTTTAGTAGAATAGAATGGTGTTGTCTCAAAAAATGTGACATCAAGGCTAGTAAAATTATGTTTGGTATATGGATCATAGCATCGGTAACCTTTCTGAGTGGGCGAGTGGCCAATAAAAACACATTTGAGAGCTATGGGGTCTAGTTTTTCACGATCGTGGTGATGAATGTGCACGAATGTCGTGTAAGCAAATATTTTAAGTAGAATATCTTAGATGAGACAAGTTAGAATACAAATTTTTAGTTGGTGAAGAGGTGTTTTAAAGAAAAGGACCCGACTAGGCATCTGATTGGTCAAGAAGGAAAATGTTAACACATCATCTCCCTAGAACTCTTTTGGCATATTTGGGGTAAACATGAGGACTCTCCCATCTTTTCCATATATGTCGCATCACGTGTCTTTTATATGGCCAATTTTACAACAATGATCACACCAAGGTCCTTTTTTGGCTGGGCTTGTTTGGTGTTACTTTGTGACCCACGAGATAAAAACCCATATGGACCATTTGATCCACACGTTCATCGAGGCTCAAAAGCCCATTAATCTCCAAAAGGCTTTGCGATCATTCTACGAAATCAAAGAGCCATGCACAATCTCCTCTGGTCATAAAGCCAAAGTCAGGCCTAGCTAAAGTCGAATCAGTGTCATCCACCAACATCACTCCCCAGTGCTGTTCCTTACAATACACCTCTGAAAACACTTCTCTTGTTGTCGAGAGAGGTTGTCGGCTTAATATTCGTCCTCTCACATCATTGAGGTCTCGATTGAAACCAACCAAGAACTCAAATACACATTCATTTTCCATTTTTGTCTTGTATCTCACATGTTCTCTGGTGCAATCACATTCGTCATTATTGTGTAAGTCAAGCTACTTCCATAGAACCACCATCCAAATGTAGTAATCGAACACAGAGAGGTTCCCCTATTTTAATTCCCACAGTTTGCTTTTGAGTTTGAAAACCTTTGAATAATTTCCAAAACTAAGGTGTTACGCACAACCATCCATACGTCTCTGGCAATAGGAAGAAACAAATATGTTTTTCCGATTGATTGTTTCATAGAATGCACCAACCAGGGAAGATTGAATAATAAGTTTAATATATTTAGTCCATTTCCTACAATTGTCTCCATTGAACTTCTCTAGTGTGGTAATTATATTTTCTTTCATGTTTTTTTTGATTGAATAGTATTAATAAAATTATAGATAATATGGATATATAAATTAAAGAATTTGTATAACAAGTAAATATTATTATTTTTTATTTTTTATTTAGTTTTTTGTAAAAAACTTTATAATTTAGGATGAATATAGATAATAATATTAGGTAATTGATTGAAATATAAATCTTAAAATTAAGAGATTATAATAAAATTATAGTACTATAGTTATAAAAATATTAATAAACACAATCAAAGAAAATCTCCTTATCTAAACTAAAAGAAAAAATTTACTTTCGTTGAATTAATTTTTTAAATTTATTAATTTAAATTATTTGTTTTTTTAAAGAAGGGCTCATATTTAATTTATTATGATTTTATTTTAAAACTCACCCGATAAGATCGAATGAGGTTCTCATAGATACATATTTATATAAAAGTGGACATATGAATTAATAATCATGATTTAAAATTTGTGTCATATTAAATTAGAAGGATTAGTTTGTAAATTAAGTGATATGTTTTTTTATTTAATAAAAAGTTAGATTTTAGAATTGTTTTATAAATTATAAGGATGAGAAAGTATATATTAATTCTGGACTATTTCTAAACGACTGAAAAACTATAAGTATAATTATTATTTAAAAAAAAACAAAGTAGCGTACTTACCAATAACGACAAACAATAAAATTAAAATTTGTGGAACACAAATTATTTACTCATAAAATAATATATAACTTTTCAATATCATACCGTTAAGGGCTTACTTTGTCCCAAGGGAGCCCCACACTAAACGGCTACGAGAGGCTACATTCTACTATATTTGAGGGTAAATTTGAAATGTTACAATACATTTAATTTCAAAAGGTAGATTCTTTTATCTTCCATTTCTATTTTTTCTTTTTTCAAACGTTTAGCTTTTTTTTTTTGTTAACTTTGTCTTTTAACTTTTTTTTACTCGTTCTTTATAGGAAATAAATACACACACATATATATATATATATATATGTATGAACACGATACCAAGACAAACCCATGAAATACCATCTTCAATCTCCAGGATTGAACTTATCGAACGACTATCCGACCCACTCTATAACTTTTAGTGTCATATCTTCCAAAACCAAGTTGTGTACTGGCTGTTTTGGTTTAAGAAGTTACGTTGAGGAGCTCGTTTATTTTCCAGTAGTGATGAGGTCATATCTAGTATTCAGAGTTTGCCTCGATTTGGTACCGCTCTCGCAGCCCGCACCGAAACAGTGCTTTACCCCTAGATGTCCAGTTAAATGCTGCGCCTCAATGCGTTTCGGGAAGAACCAGCTAGCTTTGGGTTCGAGTGTCATTTCACCCCTAACCACAACTCATCCGTTGATTCTTCAACATCAGTTGGGCGCCTGTCTTGCAGTAAGATATTGCGCTTCAAAATGGAATATCTTCCAAACATATATGCCACATTCGAGATTTACAAGTAGAGAATTAATTCTGGACATAATTTCATTTCTTTACAAAATAGGTACAAATGCAATACACAAAAGAATAACTTTTACTATTTTTACTAATTTAATATATCACTATTTTTCAAAATAAAATTTTTATATATCATAATTATATCAGAATCATAACTAATATAATAGTTTTTCATTCTATGTGAGGAGTAGAGCAAAAAAAAATTTGTAAGTTGGTGAAGAATAAATTTTATAATAATATATTATAATATAAAATTTGGAGCTTTCACATTGGCATTTTTTTGTAACTGTTTAGGAAAATTATTTAAAATAATATATAAACTTATTAAATTAATTAATGAATACTACTTTAAAAGTAAAAATAAAAGAAACATATAAATTATTAATATAATTTATGTATTAAACATTGAAATATTAAATCATAAACAATGGAATAATAACTTGTTTCAATAATATGATAAATCGTAACGTGATCAATGCAATATACATATTACTTTGTAGAAGCAGTCAATTAATCTTCATTATTGCTCTTATTGTATATCTATAGATTTAGTGTGTATGGGCTATGAAAACGGCCGCACTCAAAGATATGTGGTTGGTTAGATCATTTTTAACTCGAGCTATTAATGTCTTATTTATAATAAAACTCTAACATAAAACCCTAAACCTAATGGGTTGGTTTAGGCTTATAGTTGCGGTGACTATAAAGCATGTAATACATGATAACATAATACTAGATCATTTCCCACACATATTCCCACTAATCCAATACAAGAATGGGTTTCAAAAAATAAAACTCGACTCAGAAACATGCTCTTAAAACAAGATCAATCTAAATTATAGTGATTGAATGTAATAATATGTTTCATGCATATATTCATGTAATCAATCCATTGAGGTAAAGTAATTGTATAGTTGTCATAATGTATTATTAGAGTTTTTCAAAACATTGCAAGCAAATCATAATCCTTGAATAATTCTACAATCTATATTTCAAAACAATTTTTCTCATAACATGCTAATATTATGCCTCTATTATTAGTGTTATTGAATCCAACTATATCTACGGTGTTGGTTCATAGGTAATTTTATAACTTGCTCAATAAAATTTTGACATTGGATTACTAACCTAGTTTGTAAAGAACACTTATATTAATCCATATATGCTATTAGTTCAAAATTTTCTTCAACTTGGATGACATTGTAAACAAATTAGATTATAAAAATGTCAAATGTGAGATGACATTGTAAACAAATTAGATTATAAAAATGTCAAATGTGAGCAAGCATTCAAACTAACCATAATTTATTCCAAATATGTAGGTGTGAAAGTACCATAGCACATAAAACATTGATATGCAAATAAGAATTTTCTAACAAATGACATAGGAAATAATTAAGGAGTATAGCATGTTAAAATTGTATGGAAGCAAAACAAACATACTTGAATAATCAAGGCTCATGCGTCCACCCATAATGTTTTTACTCTATTTTTAAGCCCTTTGAAATTGGGTCTTAAACATCCTAGGGTATAATACCATGTCATAACTAATTGTGCGTGTTTAACACAAAACATGAAGAAACAAATGATCATTATGTGCATAATACATAGTCAAAAATGCAAATCATTAATCATTCACTTATAATGTGCATTCTAAATGCATATATGAGCGAACTTGAAGTGAGTATATTCATACATAAATGAGCTCATTAACATGATTTTCTTAAACAAACATGACATATAATCATGAGTTCAAATAACTCATTATATTATGGTAGAAGTATTTGATTGTAGAATTATTATCAATAAATTTTCCAACAATCACAATTCACATGCATAAAATTCCTTTTCTTTGCCAGTAAGTAAGTAGAGGTGTGCAAAATTAACATGACAAACTCAATCTAAATTTTCTGTTTTGATATTTTATTAATTTGATTTCATTTTTAATTTTAAAAATTGATTTATATTAAATTGGTTTAGTTTCATTCTTTTAAAATTTATACATCGGTAAATAGTCTTTTTCGATTGAATAGTATAAATAACATTATGGATAATATGAATTATATAAATTAAGAAATTTGTATAACAAGTAAATATTATTATTTTTTATTTTTTATTTAGTTTTTTAAAAACAATTATAATTTATGGTGAATATAGGTAATAATATTAGGTAACTCATTGAAATATAAATCTTAAAATTAAGATATTATAATAATATTATACTACTATAGTTATAAAAATATTAATAAACACAATTAAAGAAAATTTCCTTATCTAAACTAAAAGAAAAAAATTACTTTTGTTGAATTAATTTTTTAAATTTATTAATTTAAATTATTTATTATTTTTAAAGAATGACTCATATTTAATTTACTCTGATTTTATTCTAAAGCTCATCCATATCGATAAGATCGAATCAGGTTCTCATATGTACATATTTATATAAAAGTGTAAAGATGAATTAATAATCATGATTTAAAATTTGTGTCATATTAAATTAGAAGGATTAGTTTGTAAATTAAGTGATATGTTTTTTATTTAATAAAAAGTTAAATTTTAGAATTCTTTGTTTAAAATTATAAAGATGAGAAAATATATATTAATTCTGGAATATTTCTAAACTATTGAAAAAACTATAAGTATAATAATTATTTAAAAAAAAAGGAAATAAATACAAATAACTTAAATATATATATATATATATATATATACACACGTATATATATACTACTCTTAATCTTATTTTAAAAAAATATTATAACCTTATAACTTAACTATATATGTCATCATTCGACATTTAAAATATAAATATTAAAAATTTACTTAAAAAATTTTATTTTAATTTTTTTATGAGAATGTTAAGTAGATTTCATACCAATAATATATAAGATAATTTATAAAAATATTAATGTTAAAAATGTTTACTTTATTATACTTATATCTATAATGTATGTATAATGATAAAAACATATGTAATTTTAGATATAATTGTATTATTATTCATACATTGTAGATATAATGATCATAATTACAACAAAATAACCGTTTTAGATATTTTTTAAATTATTATATATATTGTTGACATAAAATGAAATTATTTAAAAAAACCTAAATTAACCATTTAACTTGCATTTTTAATAAGGATTTTATATTTTTCTTTTGTGTTAAAGTGGCTTGGAGGAGCAAAACGGGTATCTCTTTTGCTTTGGAGAACTATATTCTTTATGTAAAGTAGGGGAAACATAAAGAATGTTTATGAGATCTGTCTTTTTTTTATTACAAATGTTGTTAAAATTTGAAAAAATATCTTTTTTATTTATTGTTTATTATGATTAAAAATAAAAAACTATAATAAATGAAAAAATACACAAAAAATTAAAAATTTATTTAAATTTAAAATAACTATAAAAATATAATCTTATATTCTTGATTTCTTTCTTAAATGAGAAAATTATATAAGTTACTATCTCTATTAAGTTTTTTTAAAATATTTATTTTTTATATGTTCTATAAATTTACCTTTGTGTAATTTATTGATTAGAAAATTAATTAATCAATTAATAAGATTAGGAAAAAACATTTAGACATTAATTTAATTATTTACCTTGATTAAATAAAATGCATAGTTTCTATACATAAATGTATAATTCGTATGTATATGATCTATAATTGATAAATTTAATAAGTATTATCTAATTTAATTGAAATGAGAGTGAGATTAAATTAATTAGTATATGTTGTGTAGTTTATTTAAGAGATGAATACATGCTATTAGATTTAATTGATCATTTAATTAATTGATATTTATATTAAGAGATTTTAGTGATTCATATATTTAGAAAATTGGAGGATTAAATATTTTTAGATATTTTCTCATACATCATCTTAGTTACCGAATATAATTTAATTAATTATTATTATTTACTTTTATTTATTTTAATTTTATTTCCTTAAAATATAAAAACATCCCAAAATTGATTTTTATTTTTTTTATAAAAAATAGTTTATAATAAAATAATCTTCATGATAACAATATTTTCTTATCATTATATTACTTGCTACGACACGTATACTTGCGTATTCATTACATACAAGTCATATGTCGCGATCATATAATTTATGTGCATGTACTTATTTATTTAGTTTAATTTTTTATATCTTTATTTTAGTAGAAGAAGATAAAAATAGCCATTTTTATTTTATTAGTTTAGTGTAATGGATTTTTAATGTTAAAAATTAGAGAAATCAAAATTTTATCTTTAATATCCATAAATTTGAAAAAACTTATTCAAATATTACTCAATAACATTTATATTTAATACATGTTAAAATTAAAAGACATTTTTAATATTATTGAAAACTTAGATATATTTGTAAAAAAAATACAAACCTCAAAGTATTATTAATATTTTTCCTGAAAAGTAGAGAATCAATTCTGGACATAATTTCACTTCTTTACGAAATAGATACAAATCCAATACACAAAAGAATAACTTTCACTATTTTTACTAATTTAATATATCACTATTTTTCAAAATAATTTTTCTACACCGAACCGACTTTAAATTCATTATAAGTCGGTTTTTTTTTGAAAAAAACCGATTTTACATAGTGACTTAAATACCTATTTTTGTAGTAGTGATAGTTTTTCATTGTATACAACGAGGAGTGGAGCAAGAAATATTTTGTAAGGAGGTGAAGAATAAATTTTATAATAATATATTATAATATAAAATTTAGAGGTTTCACGTTGACATTTTTTTGTAACTTTTTTAGGAAAATTATTTAAAATAATATATAAACTTATTAAATTAATTAATGAATACTACTTTAAAAGTAAAAATAAAAGAAACATATAAATTATATTAATAATTTATGTATTAAATGTTGAAATATTAAATCATAAAGAATGGAATGATAACTGGTTTCAATAATATAACATATGATAAACGTAATTTGATCAGTGCAATATACATATTTCTTTGTAGAAGCAATCAATCTCCATTATTGTTTTTATTGTATATCTATAGATTTAATTTGTAAAGGCTATGAAAATGACCGCAGTCAAAGATATGTGGTTGGTTAGATCATTTTTAACTCTAGCTATTAATGTATTATTTATAATAAAACTCCAACGTAAAACCCTAAACCTAATGGGTTGGTTTAGGTTTATCGTTGCGGTGACTATAAAACATGTAATACATGATAACATAATACTAGATCACGATGTATCTGAATTTTATCACCGTTTAATCACAATATGTGGTGAATATAAAGTATGTAGTACATGATAACATAATACTAGATCATTTCCCACACATATTCCCACTAATCCAATGTAAGAATGGGTTTCAAAAAACAAAACTTGACAGGGAAACATGCTCTTAAAACAAGATCAATCTAAATTGTAGTGATTGAATGTAATAATATGTTTCATGCATATATTCATGTAATCAATCCATTGAGGTAAAGTGATTGTATAGCTGTCATAATGTATTATTAGGGTTTTTCAAAACATTGCAAGCAACTCATAGTCCTTGAATAATTCTACAATCTATATGTCCAAACAATTTTTCTCATAACATGTTAATATTATGCCTTTTTTATTAGTGTTACTAAATCCAACTATATCTACGGTGTTGGTTCATAGATAATTTTATAACGTGCTCAATAAAATTTTGACATTGGATTACTAACCTAGTTTGTAAAGAACACTTATATTAATCCATATATACTATTAGTTCAAAATTTTCTTCAACTTGGATGACATTGTAAACAAATTAGATTATAAAAATGTCAAATGTGAGCAAGCATTAAAAAAAACCACATTAACTTGAAAGAAAAAAACATAAAAAAATGGAGACAATTATTTTGCATTAGAACTTCAGAAAAATGGTTGCCCGTTGGCTACAGATGTGAGATGACATTTGACTAGATGCATTTATCAATGGTATGGACCCTTGCACAATTGAAGATTCTAGTGGTGCGGATGTGGCATAGTGTTCGCTTGTTATGTTATTATAACAATTTATTTCTTTACTCAATGTAGTTTTTTGCGTTTACTTGTATAATTAAGAGTGTAATTAGCTTCTTGATTAAGGGTGCACAGTATAAAAAGCATATATAAAGCATCTGATCTAACATGCTATTTTGCTTATATATGAACTTGACACAAGAGACTTCGTCATACTTCCTTACCAGTTGTAAGAATATATTTGTCTCATTCTAAACTGTAGGTTTGAAACTTGCATAAAGCAAGTGATTTCATATGAATTGCATGCAATGTATGAAAACATCGTAAGTTACCTTATTCATATCCTACAACTAAAGGCGATGTTACATTTAGTATTGTACATTTTGATAATTAGGTGTCTCTTCATACATCTAATAATTGATACAAATATTATGTTCACATTACTGATGCATTTTTGCATTATACTTAGTTAGGTACTGCACAAGCTTTCATTCAATTTAAATCATAGGTAGAGTTGTAAATTGATAGTAAAGTTAAGGTGTTACAGTCAAACTGAGATAGGGAGTTTCAAAGTCTTACTACTCTTTTGCCCCATCCTGGTATTGTGCATTATACCTCATATCCTCACTTATATGAACAAAATGGACTTTTAGAACGCAAGCACAAATACATAGTTGAATTGAATTTGGCTATGTATTCTAAGGCTTTTACTCCATTAGTTACGGGGATGAAAGAATTTTCTCTAACACCTATATAATCAACATAACTATCTTACATGATAAATTTCCTATTGAAGTTTTGTTTGGTGCCAAGCTTGATTATATTCCTCAAGGTATTTGATTGCTTATGTTTCGCATGCCTAAGACCCTACACACAACCCAAGTTTGAGCCACGACCATTATCTTGCACATTTCTTGGTTATGCGCATGCTATAAGGATATAAATATGTTTCTACAACTAGTAGATTGTATAATAGTGGAAATGTCATCTTTGATAAGCACACATTTCCCTTCTCAAAATCTTCTCCATCATCACCTACTATCTCTCCCCAACGTTCCTCTCCTACTATTCTACCTATTTTGCAAAAACCCAAAAGTGCTTTTATAATGCCTGTCTTTTCTCGTACACAATCTCTAATGCATCCTGCATCACCTCCTACGAAACCTTCCGAAAATTCAGTTAACTCTTTGATGTTTATTAAGTCAATTTCTAATGTCGCCCTCAAATGATGCTCTGTAGAACTACCTATTCTGTCACAAAATCCTACTACTAATCATATCATTACTATATCAAATAATGCTTTGCCTATTGTTCCAACTAATGATATCATTTATTTACTTATTCTTGCTTCTTGCTTATCTAACTCACCCATTCTTCCTCTAGCATCTTATCATCAATAAATACCTAAAGTAACTCCTACTACATCGGTTTTACTAAAATAGCCTATCAATAAACATCCTATGAAAACTAGATCCAAATCTAGTATATATAAACCAAAAGCTTTTCTCTCAACAATTATGGATCTTACTCTTGACAAACCTTCACATGTTAAGCAAGTTCTCTCTGATCTAGAGTGGATAGCATCAATGCACTAAGAATTTGATACATTACTTAATAATAGGGCCTAACATTAGTCCTTCCTCCGAAGAACACGAATATTATTGGTAATAAATAAGTCTTTAGAATCAAAATGATTACCTATTGGGAAGATTGAAAAAAAAGACGTCAATAGTTGTTACTAAGGGTTTTGCTTAGAAACCTGACTTTAATTTCTCTAAAACATTTTGTCTTACCATTAAGCAAGTTATTATCAAAGTGGTGATTACTATAGCTTTGTCTCATAGTTAGAAATTGCATCAATTAGATACAAATAATCATTTCCTCAATGGTATTCTTCAAGAGGTTTAAGATACAAACTTGCCTCACTATATGTATAAGCTAAATAAAGCAATATATGGCCTCAAACTGGCACCAATTATCTGGTTTGATACTCTCAGCTATTAACTCTATGAAAATAGAGTTATTGTATTACTTTAGTACTTAATATTTAATTTTTTAAACAATAAAATGGTATTTTTTGATGTTACAAATGATATTTTTATGTAATAGAATGAAAAAAGGATAAAAAATATATATAATTTTTTGAAATTTTTGGGAACTCTTTGAGGTTTTTATTGAAATTTTTAACATACGATGTATTTAGATAGTGGTCGAGATGCCTTTAGAAATTACCATAAGCCAATCCGAGTGGGCCATGTGTTAAAGAAAATGCTCCTACCTTTTTCCATGTGGATGCCATGCAAGCTTTCTTCGCTAATCGTCAGGCATTGTAGGTCCATTCATATGCCAGGTGTAAAGATCTCGTTGCACCTGCGCACCACGTGTAGCATGTGGATTCCCTCGATATCGAGAAGTCTTCACCCAGCCATGCCAACCTCCATGTCATTAGTCTGCATCATTTTTGCAAACTTCTACATGCCATGTGGATTCCTTACTTACCTCAACTCCTACATCGCCCCCTTCAACCAATCAATGCTTAACACGTGACATAGCATTCATCCTTGTTTTCTATTTGATCCAATGGCTAGAAATTGACCTAAGAATTTTAAACTTATTTTATCCCATTTTGCACAAATTTTCAAGAACCATTCCTCTATTTACACTCATTTCACCTCACAAACTCTCCACTTCTGTCTTCCATCTCTTCTACCATTCCACCACCATTTTTCATTATTAAACACCATTTTAATTTCTTTTTATTTGTTTATTAATCCTTAATCCATTTTTGAAAGAAAAAAGGAAGGCTTCAGAGACAAGAGAAAAGGGTGGGAGATGCAAAGGAGTATACTTTGGATTGAAGATTTGTGGTTTCCATTTCTCTACCCTCATTGTATTTTTTGAATCTATTTTTCTTTTCTCTTAAACTTGTGTTTTTTTATATGGGTATTTTTTATTGTAGCTTTCTTTTTTAGGGATTCATTGAACCGATTAACATGATTTTAGTTAATTAATTTAATACTTTTGTAAATGTTGCAATTATTTGACTTAATGTACTTAATACTCTTATTTTAATTTATCACACATTTTTCAATAGTTCAAATAGTATGGAAAGTACTCATTTTAGTATTTAATTCTAATATATTCCAAAACAAGTTCCTCGTGGATACAACAACCCCATTCTTAAAAATACTCATCACTTGTTCCGTACACTTGTACGTTTTAACGCATTATCAGCTCCTTCTAAGCCTTGGCTTTATTCAATCTAAGACAAAAACTTCTCTCTTCTTCGAAATTTCACCTCATACTACCATTTTATCTCCTTGTCTATGTTGATATTATCATCACAAACAGTGTCATGCTATTCATTAACTTACCTCCATATTAAATCGTAAATTTTCCTTAAAGTATCTTGGCTGGTAAGTTACATCCTTGGCATTGAGGTCCATTCTTTAAAAAATGGGGACATCATGTTATGTCAAGCTAAGTACAATCATGAGCTTTTGGCAAGAACTCAAATGACAAACCCATTGCTACTCCTATGATGTCAAAATATTCCCATTCTTCTTATGTGGGTAAGGAGTTTGATAATCATACGTACTATAAGCCTTACAACATATCGGCATTACTAGACCTAATATTTCCTATTGTGAACAAAGTAAGCATTTATGAGTCATCTAAGGCAATCACATTAGTATGCTATTAAACGCATACTTAGGTACCTTAAAGGCATAACCTCTCATGGACGGGCTCAAGATATACTCGATTCTCTGCTCTTTCTTGAGTTGTTTTCCTCCTAGAGTAGACAAGAATATTATTGTTTGGGACAGTGAAGTTTAGATCTATTGGTATAGAAGTTGAGGATTCATTGGGATTATTAAGAGTATTTATTTGAGACACTGATTCACTCTCTTGAATTTAAGGGATAGGATTTGTGGGAGACTAATAGGTTATGCTATTCCAAAGCTGGTATTCATTGCCTATGTTCTCCCCTCGAATGGAAGATTTGGAATAGTATGAATATTGTTCAAAGAATGTGACATCCATTGTATTATAGAATTGTTTTGTGATAGGAGAGAAGGATTTTTATCCTTTTTGGTACGATGAATACCCTAGGAATATGCATTTGATGGCTTGGGGATCAAGTTTACCTCTATGATGTACATGGACATAAGTAGAACATCCAAAATATTTCAAGGGAATATGGGACATAATTTTGGTGTGTGGGTATGACTCAAGTAGAGTAGTGATAGGTGTTTTAAACATGAGGACACGAGAGGGCATCCTATTAATAAGATAGGTAGTTGTAAGAATAGCTTCCCCTCAGAAATGTTGAGGAACATGAGTTATAAATATGAGGGATCTAGCTACCTTGAGAAGATGCCTATTCTTCCTTTCAGCCACCCCATTTTGTTGAGGTGTGTCAACACAAGAACTTAGATGGACAATCCCTTGACTTAACACATAATCAATAAGGGTGGAAGCAAAGTATTCTTTAGCATTGTTAGATTCCAATATTTAGATTTTTGTTTAAAATTGGGTTTGAATCATGGTATTGAAATTTTTTAAAATTTGACCGGCTTCAGATTTTTTTTTCATTAGAAATAACCAAGTGATTCGAGTATGATCATCTACAAATGAAATGAACCAACGTGTCCCTGTGATGTTTTTGATTCGAGAAGGTCCCTAAATATCAGTGTGAATTAATGAGAAAGGATATTATTTTTTATATGGAAGCTAAGGATGTGAAGTTTTAACATGTTTTGAAAATTGACATACTTCACATTCAAAATTCTTTGAATTTTTATTTCTAAAGGATGAAGGGAAAAGTTTTTGTAAATACAGGGAATTAGGATGACCTAAGTGATAATGATTCAACATGATTTCACCATCATTATTATAATTAAGATGTAACAAAGCTTTATTCTAATAAGAAACTTTGGATACAGCTTGGAGGGCTTGTATTGTTGGAGGGTCTTCACTTCGTAGGAGATAAAGTCCCGAGCATTCTTTAGCACTACCAATCATCTTCCCCGAATCCAAGTCATGAAATTCACATACGTTATGAGAAAATTTAGCCATATAATTTTTATCACGGGTGAGTTTAGAAATTGATACAAGATTACAATTAAGTGTGGAAACAAGAAGGACAAAATCTAGAATAAAAAAGTTTGAAATTTTGGTTGAACAAATTCCTGTTACTTTGGATACTGAAGCATCGACAATTCTGATAGTGTGTCCGTTTTGGTAGGTTTTAAGATTCATGAGAAGAGAAGCATCACCTGTCATATGGTCTAAAGCATTTCAATCAACAATCCATGGTCTCATAACCCGTTTCACACTAAAAGCGTTAAAGGTGTTACCTGATTAAGCTATAGTGGCAGATGATGTGGACAAGGACTATCCAAATAACTTCCAGAGGAGATCAATTTATTCTTTGCTAAACAAAGCAGATTCAAGGGACGTAGTTCCATGAGATTTGGAGATAATTTTTCTGTAACTTTCTTTGTTGATGATGTGTTGTGTAGAATATGGTTTCCAATTAGTTGGCTTTCCATGAATTTTCCAGCAGGTTTCCTTAGTGTGATTAGGTCTACGACAATGATCACACCAAGGTCTTCCTTTACGAGGACGGTTGTCTGCAATATGAGAGTGCTGGTGTCCTCGAATAGCAAGTGCAGATCCTTCTCCAGTCACAAAAATGGTAGATTGAGGACCCATCATCACCTTTTTTCGACTGCCCTCTTAACGAATTTCGAAGAAGGCTTCACGAATGTTGGGCAAGGGTTTTATTCCTAGAATTCTGCTGCGCACATCATCAAGATCTTTATGGAGCCCTAGTAAAAATTTGAAAACCTACTTCTTGTCAATAATCTGTTTGTACAAGATGTTGTCTATTGGACATGTCCATTCGTGAAACTCAAAGAGGTCTAATTGCTACCAACATCGAGTGAGAGAGTTAAAGTATTGGGTAACTTATAACTCTTCTTGATGAAGATCATGAAGGATGCTTTCGATCTCAAATAGTTCAGACATATTATCAAAATAGGAATAAGTGTCTCTGGCAGCATCCCATATTCCTTTGGCAGTTTTGTAGAGAAGAAAGTTCTCTTCAATCTCCTTTGTCATGGAATTTATCAACCAAGACTTCACCATATTGTTTTTAGATTTCCATGTTCTATATTGTGGATCGTCTTTGTTTGGAGCTACTACATATCCAGTGAGGTAGTCATCTTTCATCTTTCTGCATATAAATATCATGACGAATTGAGACCACTTAAAATAATTGTGTCCATTTAATTTGTGACTAGTGATGAGTAGAAGATTGTTTTCTATAGAACCAGTAATAATAGGTTTTCCTGTGGCCATTGGTGTTATTTTAAGTGAGGTTTATATGTGGGTTGATTGGGCCTACCAATGTGGGCTGATATGGGGTACAATTTGTTATTAGGCTAGCTGGGCTGAAATTTGTTATTAGGCTAGGTTGCGCTGAAATTTGTTATTGGGTCAGGTTGGGCTAAAATTTGTTACTAGGGCAGGTTGGCTAGGTTGGGCTAAATTTTTTTACTAGGTCAGGTTGGGTTGGGTTGGGCCGAGTTGGGTTAGGCTGAACTGGGTTGGGCTGGGATGGGCCGAGTTAGGTTAGATTACAAATGTAGTGTGTATTGGAAAAAATTAAAATATAGGAACATATTGTGAGACTGGGTGTGCGGGACATACTGACTAATCAACAGATGGCGATGACGATGAATTAGATGATCGGTGACGATAATGAACGAGATAGTCGGCGATGATGATGAACCAGATGGCTGATGGTGGCTAAGTTTCACGAGATTTGATGACTGATGTCTCATGATTTTGGGTGGTCGACGACGATCATAGATTTGGTAATTACGAGAGCTATGTAAAATGGCTCGCGATTAATGACTGGTTTGAGCAGAAATGGATGATAACGTACGATAGTCTATCATTTCTTAGACAAACGAAGACTTCTACTCAAATAGAGAACCGTAAGGATTGACACTGGAGAACATTGCCTGAAATGGTTCAATTTGTTACCACCATTTGAGACGATAGGTACGAGAACAGTGCCTAAAGAATTTGAATTTCAGGAAAAAACTTCCTCGGACAAAGTTTGTGATTTTTTTTAATTTTATTTCAGAAATGCTCTAATACCATGAAGAAAATATGAAGTAATATTCTATCTCTTTTTCTCTCTTAATTTTGATCTCTCTACCACACTATAATATAACCCTATAAATAGGAATAAGAAATTAGACAAATGTTCACTAATCTAAGAATATAACAACTGGTATCAACAACTAAATTACATCTTGTTTTACACTAATTTATAGCCTGTACAACACTAATAATATTCTCTAAAAGTCTACACTCTAAGATGTAGATCAAAGAAAGGGACAAGTATGGAGAGTGATAAGAAACCCAAAGAAAAAGAGAGGTATCAGAATGGTTGGGAAATTGATTTATTTATCGCATACGAGACCCGACATTGCATTCGTTGTGAGTGTAGTAAGTCAACACATTCAATCTCCAAAATAAGATCACCTAGAAGTTGTGTATAAAATTCTCAAGCACCTTAAAAAGCTCCCTAGGAAAGAAACTCCTCTTTCGAAATACGAAAAAAATAAAGGTTGAGGTATTCTTTAATGTTGAATGAGAGGCTCGGTTGAAGACAAAGGGTCAACTACTAGATACTGTACATTTGTATGGGAAAATCTAGTAACATCGAGGAGCAAAAAACATAATGTAGTAGCTAGGAGTTGTACGAAAGCCAAATTTAAAGTAGTTGCAAAAGCGATTAGTGAAGGATTATGGTTAAAATAGACTCCTTGAAGAACTACAGGTATAGATTGGAGTTCCGCTCAAAGTCTACTGTGATAACAAACAACCATCAACATCTCTCCAAACATGTCGAAGTAGATAGACACTTCATCAAAGAAAAAGTGGAGAACGAGATTATTTGCATGACTTATAACCTTACGCATAACCAAACCGTAGATATATTTACCAAAAGACTACCATGATAGAGCTTTAATGATTTCAAAAATAAGTTGAATATGATTATCTATGATTCAATTTGAGAGGGAGTGTGGAAATCCCATTCCTAAGGGATTTAAGTTTTGAAAGTTAAAATTCAAATCTTTTAGTTATAACAATAAAATAGCTCTAAATAAATTAGTTTAGATATATCTTATATTAGTTTAGATATTGCAATCTATTTTTATATTATTTCTATGTATTATACATAGATTAACATGTAACACATTGAATGTAGCTAAAAATTAATAAAATCAATTTTATTCTATAGGATCACATCCCATCCAATAAGCAGTTTGCAAACATATTGACCAAGCCTTTGCATGCTTCTCAACTTGTTTATCTTAGAAGCAAACTCAACATCATGATTTAGCCACTGAGTTTTTGGTGGTGATGGGTATCAATGGTATAGACCCTTGCAAAATTGAACATTCTAGTGGTGTTGATGTGGCACAAAGTTAGTTAGATTGACACGTTATAACAAATTTTTCCTTTACTCAATGCAGTTTGTTACATTTACTTGTATAGTAAAGAGTGCAATTAGCTTCTCGATTAAGGATGCACAATATAAAAAGCATATGATGTACAAACAATGTGATTCATTCAAAGAAAGAAAAAAATTCTCAATCTTCCTCCCTTCTCTATGCTATATTCATTAACCTCTTTGAGTTTTAAAGTATTTGACCTTGGTTAAGGAAACCTTCTTGACATGCACTCCATTGATATTGGGCTAATAAGAAAAAAAAAACTAAATTCAAACCCCAAAAGGAAGAGGATGGGCTAAGGTGGATAGAGAAATATACACTTTTCAGAGAGCTATCACCTAAAGCATATGAGAGAGCAAGAGATCACACCACTAAATCCTAAAAGAAATTGATCAAAATATACCTCTTAGAGTCCTTTAGATACATGTATTGGTATGTAAATAGGGGTACTCAAACACCATTTAAGAAGATATAACTTCCAAGGCAATGTCGTGGGATGCTCAAAACAAAATAACATGACTTCTGAATGTCCAGGGTCCAATTAGACCAACAAGAGACCAAATTAAAGAGTATGAAATTAAGAAAAGGGAAAAGATTGATATAAAAACCCTTCTAAAGTAAAAAAAAACTTTAAGATATCTTAAATGGAAGAAAAGACAGATTTACTGAAGAAGTAATAAAGAAAGTTCTAAAAAATGACTCATTGGAACTAGATGACAAGAGCCACTTGTTCGAACCCTAATGGCCAGTAATTTACGTCTAGAGTTTATTTTTTATAATAAAAGATTATTTCATTCAAAACAAATGTAATCTTACAAATAGTGCCAAAATACATAACTCAAGAATATCAAAGATTAAATTTACACAATCAAAACTTACAAAGGTTTTTTGGCTCAAATCTATGGGAAACTATTGAGTTTTTCCATTTTGAAACTCCATATGCTTCTCCACATTAATACTAATTGATGCAATTGATATGGTCAGAATTCCAGAGAATATCATAGATTGACATCTGACTACAGATTTAAGCATATCTAGCATGAAAATCATAGATGAAGCAAATCAAACCAACAAAATGAAAGCTACATACAAAAAACCTTCAAGCAAAGAACCTTATATATAAATCCTTGTTCATTGAACCCAAAAGCCAAACTACCAAAACGAAATCAAACCATCAAAATAGAGAACCAAGATTAAATTTTGGGTTAGATGGAAGGGAAATGAGAATATAAGGTGGAGAATTAAGGAGATCCTCAATTAAAGGAAGAGATGAAAGAGGAATGGAGGTCTCTATATTCAAATGCTATTTATTAAAGGGAAAAAAAACCAAAAAATAGAGAGAAAGACCAACTTAGATGGAAGAGAATGAGTGGAAAGTGATAAAATAAATGTAAAGGAAAAGGAGAAGGAGTGGGAGAGATGAGATAGAGAGGGGGTAGAAGAAGCGACAAGAAAAAGGAAAAGAAAGAAGAAATCCCTAGTGCTTCTACAACTCTCAAAACATCATCTTCTTTTTAATGCTTGATTCCAATTTCCATTTCTTTGCTCCCTTCACAATCATATAGTAATTTCAACTATTCATCTTTATTTTTGTGCCAATTGCTTATAATTCTTACGTTGGTGATTTCTCCAAAGTTATAGTTATATTCTTATGCACCTCTAATCTAGCCTTTTTAGTTTCTAATATATATCTATAGTTCACTTTGAAGGAATTTGTGCCAGAATCAATCCATTAACAACATATTCGAATGGAGAGATCTTACACCTTTATGTTTATGAAATAGGTAACAAGGGGAATTATTTCTTTCTTGGAAGAAATACCAGTTTTGTGAGACAAAAAGCTACCTTCTATGTGATGGTATAAGCCAAATAAATGGCTCATATAATGGTATAAGACAAATAAATGGCTTATCTAAGAGATAGTATAAGTCAAATAACTGACTCTTTTAGGAGATAAAATAGGCTTAATTTAATAAAGGTGTTAGGGTTGATTTTTTGTTATTATAACGAGGGTGTTAGGGTTGGTTAAAGATTTTTGGTAGTTGATGAAAGATGAGATCAAGATTCTTAATGGGCTTCTCCAAAAAAAATAGGCCCTATGGTATAACTTGAAAGATTAAGCACTCTATGAGCAGTCATTCTGTTTGTGTAGCTGTGTTTTCAAAGAATCCAATGTAACATTCGATTAAAAACAATAACAAAAACAGTGGAAGACTAAGAAACTTGATAAACTTCAAATTTTATTCTCATTGGAAAGGAGCTGATTTTTTCTACATCTTCAACACAAACAAATAGTCCTATTTATACTAGAACTTAGAACATTCAAAACATTCAATACATTAACTTCTAAGAACTTAAGAATCTTAACAAGAACTACAAAGACAACTCACAAAAAATTAAAAGAAATAGAAACTCAAATGATGTAAGCTTAAAAGAGAATTTGAAAAGACTCATAATTTAAAATTTTCAAAATTAACTCTTCAACGCATTCAACAACTTGGAAGAGCTAACCAAATTCAACAATCATTCTAGCAAGTTAAGATCTCACTTTTTTATGTTTTTTTTGTACTAGTGTAGCCACGCTATGTTTCTTGCAACTAACGAAATTATGCTTTGGCCAGTCAAGAAATAGTGCATAGGTTTAGCACTGCTTAAAAAAATTATTTGGATAAAACAAGATTTCTTATTTTAAACAAAAAAACAAACATATGGACATTCTGGCTCAAACTCATATTCTGGTTCAAACATACCCGAGGCAAACATGTTCCTTTTAGTACTCTGGATGTCTTCAAGATTCTAGACACTAATACAAATGTCACTGGTCCAACTAAACAGTTTTATATGAATAGCTATAAAAAAAAGAATAACAGAATTAATGAATATGCATTAAATTCATTTTTCCATTTGAAATATTGAGAAATGTCATTTATTAAGTTTAAGATCAATGCCAACTTTGATGGATTTCTATCATTATTGAATTATATATATTTGAAAAAGCTTTACTAAAGATTTTTTCAGTAAAGTGACAGTTCATACCCTACAAATTCATTTTTCCATTTGAAAACATTGAGAAATGTCATTTATTAAGTATAAGATCAATGCCAACTTTGATGGATTTCTATCATTATTGAATTACATATAATTGAATTTTTTTTCCAGTACAGTGACAGTTCATAACATTACACATCCTCACAACTCAAGAGCTAACAATTTTTGTAGTTCATTTGTATGATAACATTACAACTAATTGTTACATCCCGCTCGAATTGCCCGAAAAGTCCAAAGAAATGGTGGTTGCCTAAAGGATCTAGACTTTTCTATATGGGAAAGTTCTAGAGTGGCCTAGAGATGTCTAGAAGGAGCTAGAGTTGGATGGATTCAACTCAAGCTTTGAAGACTCTAGAATACTCCAGAATATACTAATATGTGCTTGAAAGTGTTAGAATGGGCTGGAATATTCTATAACGGGTTGGATATTTCATGAAGGATGTGGAAGTCTCTAGAAGCTTACAGAACATCCTAGAACCTCTATGAAGAAACTAGACAAATCTAGAAGACTCTAAAGTTGGGTAGAAGGTCCTAGAACCTTATGGCATGTTGTAGATAAAACTAGAACTATCTTGTACATTCTAGACCTAGAAGAATCTAGAAAGTTATGCCATAGTCTTAAACATGGTGCCACAATATAAATAGACCTATTGGTCTTCATTTGTATTCATCTTGGGAATTCTTAGCATCCTTGGAAATCTTGGGAAATTGTAAGATAATCTCTCTCTAAAGCAATACAAGACAATGTTTACAAATTATCTTGTGTTCTTGCTTTTGATTTTGAATCCTCTCAATCTCTAAGTCTCTTTTTAATCTCTTTGGGAAAGTTTCATTCGGGTGAAAGACATGCTTAGTGCAACGGACCGTGCTAAGTGCCGCACGATCGCTATTTGAAATTTAAGGTCGTGACATAATGCTCTCTTCTTTTACCATAACACTAAAAGTTTTATAGTGTGCAAGATTGATAAATTAACAATCACTCTTTAAACACAAAACCAGGAAAATTAGAAACCAATGTATGTGTGTGAAGTTATTTTCATAATGATGATGAGATCACTGATGAGTGCTCAAAAAGTACTAAAATTACCATCATTTTATTCACAATAATTGATTAAAAATATATATATTTATATGTTTTATCATATATTTATATAAATTTTTCTTTTTCGGAATCACGGGTATTTTTATTGTTTTTCAGGTATTTTCGCTTAAAAACGTAACTTAAAGACTCAAAGAGGAATACTGGAAGCAATACATCACAAATATATTAATAAATAAATGGGGAAGAGTCAACAAATATGGAAAAATTGGACAAAATGGGTCAAAAATGTCAAAAATGAGAAAATCGCCCCGCCGTGCTGCACGCGCCGCTACCCATTTCGCCCTATTTTCGCACGCAGCCGTTCCCATGACATCATGCTGATGTCATCAATGATGTCAACAATTACACTCCGCGTTTTCACAGTTTTTTAACATTTTTTCACTCACTTTTTCTCCCCATCCTCACATATAAATACCCTCATTCTTTTCACTTCTTAACACACCTCAAAACACATTATCTTCTCTCTTTCTCTCTTTTCTTATATTTTTTTAATTTTTCTTAGTTAATTTCTCTTAGTTTTAGAGTTCTTCCCTTTTTGGGAAGAAGTAGTTATGTTTTTGTAATTTATTAGCTTCTTGATTCAATAAATGAGAGTGCAAATTCCGCTTGGAGGTTTTTTAGTAACGGGAATAACATCGAAGTTCTGTAAGGATTTTATTTTCTTTGCACTTATTTTTTATGCTTTATTCTTACATGATATATTTAAGTTATCTGTGATTAAATTTAACTTTGCTGGCTGTTTATAATCATGATGTAATAATAAAGTTGTTATGCTTGCGAAATATTAAATACGTAAAAATCTCTAAAATGAATTGATTTTATTTTTATTCAAGATTTTATATTAAAAATGTAAGAGAGAAATATATTATTTTTCATTACAAACTTAAATCTGAAAATTAGATTTTAAGGTTTAGTTATCCGGTCTCATTTAGAGTAGTGCTCTTTTATTTGTTGGTGCAATCACCCGGTAGTTAGAATGAAGCTCTATTTCAAAAGTTTTTATAAAAATTATTATCTGAAAATGTATTGACAACATGTTTTCAGTAGTGGTTTTAAAACTTGAAAGTTAGTACTCAGATAACTAAATTCTTAGGTTTAATTTGGACACCTTGAATAAAGTTTAAACTGTCTAACCCCACCAAAAGTGGCATTTAAATGGTTCATTTTAAATCTCTTAGAAAAATGAATTAATTTAATTAAGCAAATTAGTTATCAACCCCACCCATAGGTGTTAATTGATTTGTATTGTTAACAAAGAATATCTAACCCCACCAAAGGTGGTATTCATATAAAAAAGGGAGAATCAATAAATATCAATTCATATCTTTAATAACCTAAATAATATGAGCAAACATAATTAACTTAGTTATTATATCCATAAATACTCTACTATTATAAAAGATAAAATTTGCATAAATGTTTATTGAATCAATCTTTATTTTTATATAAGTAGATTAAAACACAAAAACCCAAAATATCGTGACAAGATGTTTAGGATTTAATTTCGGTTTTAAAAGTTTGAATAATAAATTAAAAACCACATACATTCCTTCCTTAGATCGACCTTGGGAGTATACTTATCATTTTCTACAAAATGATTTGTGCACTTGCGAGAGTTTTATAAATATAAAACCCAAGTATTGGCAAGAATCGGCGATGCTAGTTTTCGCTCATCAATCACTTTGAATTTTTTTCCATATATTCAACCAGTAAGAGAAATGTTTAGACAAGAACAAACAAATATATATATATATAGTGAGTACTGACAGTGGTAGATCCATCGTTTCCAAAACATGAGCTGACATCCACTTTCAAATGTAGAGGGTTTGCTTGCCAATGCTCCCAAAGTAGATAGTTGTCTATCCCAAGCTTTAACAATGGCCGATGGTGGGATTTTAGGTAGTAGATGCAACGCAATGTCTACAATGTTGTCGCATGAAAATGGAGACAGTGAACAAAGTGATTGGAAAATATATAGGTTCTATAAGTAAAATATTAACCAAAATTACTCTCATTATAAATGGATTGGGTGATAATTGTAGCAGTATATATGCCTTCCCTTGATAGAAGAACTTCTTGTGGTGTAACAGAATATAGATAGCGACCTAATTGCATATGGTTATGACTAAAAGCAGTTAATATTGGAATACTGCCCCATTTATCAGCAATGCCAAGAAACCTGTTGTTCTTTTCAATCATGCATTTTGCCATGCGAGTGTTTCCAACAACTACAACAATGCTAAGAGCTATCATTCCATTAACTTGTTGAATTTCCAAATATTTTTCTGACATTAAAGGCATAACCTCCTCCACAAGTAGCATGTTTCCACCATCAGCTGCAATATGAAAAGCTATTTTTCCTGAAATTTGAACGGTTGCATTCACTGCTTCATGATGATGGAAAATAAAATCCTTCACAAAACCCAAATCACCTTCACTTGCAGCCTTAAAGAACAGCTTATAATCATGGGTAGAGGCAGTACTTCTCTGACCTCCGGTTGCATTTGAGATTTTCCTTAATAGAGAAAAGGAAAAGAGGGAGAAAGTACTTACAAATATTTCACCTTAATCACTCTATTGGTCTCAACCCATACCAATCTTTCATATATACTTATTTCTCATTACATTCACACAAGTCTAAAATAGCAGTCGTTTATTTGGCCATGCATTTAACTTCTATATTATAAAATGATGCCAATTAAAATAAAATTAAATATAAGAGATCAGAACGATCAAAACATTTACCGACTCACTTAATAAGAAATTTATACAAAATATTGTATAAATGCATGTAATTTTTTTGTATTTTATAAATAGAGAGACTAATACAAATACAAGTTTTCTCCTTCTTAGTAAGAATAGAAATGGTCTATGGTCATTTGCATGCCATAAAAGATATATGATTTACTTGTTGCATAATTTAAAAAGAAGGAATTAAACCACGTTCATGTATGAATTAGGTTTTTTTTATGGAATTACTTATTATTGAATAAAACAGATTTTATTTATTATTAACTTGCATATATTAAAATGTATTACATCCTAATCTATATATAATACATAAAAAGAATATAAAATAGATTGCAATATCTAAACTAATATAAGATATATCTAAATTAATTTATATATAGTTGTTTTATTGTTATAACTGAAAGATTTCAATTTTAAATTTCAAAACTTAAATCCCTGAGAAATGGGATTTTGCCACACCCCCTCAAGTTGAATCATTAATGTTAATCAATTCAACTTGTACCCTTCTCTTCTTCTATTTTTTGAAAGAGGAGTCCCGTTTCCTGAGGAGCTTTTGATGTACCTAATAATTTTACACATAACTTCTAGGTGATATTTTTTTGAATAATGCATTTATTGAATTACTAGAGTCACTCTGAATGCAATATCAGGTCTCGTATGTGATAGATAAATCAATTTTCCCTCCAATTTCTAATACCTTTCTTTTTCTACGAGTATCTTATCAATATCAGGGGTGTCGCTTGGTTTGTTCCCAGGAATACCAGTTTCCTTTAGGAGATCAAGAACATATTTTTGTTGAGAGACACATATTCCTTTCTATGATTTAGCAACCTTTATTCCCAAGCATTTCTCCCAAATCTCTTACTTCAAACTCAGTAGCAAGGACAACTTTAAATCTTTTAATTTCTAATAGATTATCTCCGATGAGTACGGTGTCATCTACACATACAATCAAGATTGTTCTTAATCTACCTTAAGAATGTTTGAAGAACATTATATGATTTGATTGTTCTTTTTGATAGCCTTGGCCCCTTATTATTTTCGTGAATCTTTCAAACCATGATCTGGAAGATTGTTTAAGCCCCAACCCATAGAGAAATTTGTGTAGTTTACATGTCATATTTTTTTTGTTGCCTTCATAAAATCCTGGTAATAATGTCATGAAAATTTCTTCATTTAATAGTCCATTGAGAAAGGCATTCTTGATATCCAATTGTTGAAGAGTCTAGTCTAGATTTACTGCTAAAGATAGTACCCATATAGTATTCGATTTCACAACTAAAGCAAAAGTCTCGGCATAGTCAATTCCATAGGTTTGGGTAAACCCTTTAGCAATAAGATGAGCTTTATATTGCTCAATTGTTCCATCGGCCTTATATTTAATAGTAAAGACCTACTTGCATCCAATCGGTGTTTTTCCCGTTGATAAATCTACCACATCCCAAGTTCTATTTTGTTTTAGGGATCGTAATTCCTCCATTATTACTTCTCTTAACTTGGGAATTTCCCATGCCTCGTCAATATTTTTTGATACGCACATATTTTGAGATAGGGTGAGAGGTATTGGATTGACTTTATTTTTGGAGAGCAATGGGTAAATCAACAGTATGATTAGGGTTGTCTAGATTGTAGGAATACTTGAGAGTGCTTGGATCCATCACCGAGTTGGACTCTCATAATGTGTTAAGTGTGAGGTATACTTTGTACTTTGATTTTGCTCACCTTGAGTAAACCAATATCTCCTTGTCTATTTGTGCTTCTACATCTCCCCCTAAGAGGGGCACTCGAGATGGGTGAGGTGTCAAAGGTTCAACGTGTCAAGTATCGAGGGTACTTTTAACTAGAAAAGAAAGGGCAAAGGAGCAAAATTGATCTTCACTCACATTCTCCATCTGAAGAGAAGTTTTGGGAGAGTAGAATGGTGTAGTCCCAAAAAATGTGACATCAAGGCTAGTAAAAGTATGTTTGGTATGCGGATCATAACATTAGTAACCCTTCTGAGTGGGCGAGTAACCAATAAAAACACATTTGAGAACTCTGGGGTCTAGTTTTTCATGATCGTGGGGATGAATGTGCACGAATGTCGTGCAACCAAATATTTTAAGTAGAATATCTGAGATGAGACAAGTCAGAATATAATTTTTAGTTGGTGAAAAGGTGTTTTAAAGAAAAGGACCCGACTAGGCATCCGATTGATCGGGAAGAAAAATGTTAACACGACATCTTCCTAGAACATATTTGGCATATTTGTTGCAGGAAGTTTGGTGAATAATGCCATGATTTTGAAGATAATCTTTGAGAGATTTATTAAAATATTTAGTACCATTATCAATACGTGGACTTTGAATTTTTGTTTGCAACTATGTCTGAATCATAGAGTAAAAATTAATGAAGATCGATCAGGCATCAATTTTATCTTTAAGTAAATACACCCAACACACATGAGATTTATGATCGATAAAGGTGATAAACCATTTTCTATGTGTGTGTTTTGGGTCCCAAGCAGGTCCCTATACATCATTGTGAACAATGGTAAAAGGGTTTGAAAGTATATATTTAGGTTTTGAAAATGAGGCGAGGTTTAATAAGTTCACACATTTCACATTACAAATCAAGTAGTTCTTTATTTTGAACAAGAAATGGAAAATTGTTTTAAATACTAAAAACTATGGTAACCTATTCTAAAGTGGCATAATAGAAAATCATTATTCCTAGGGATAGAAGTAGAATTACGATTTTCAATTTAACACCGGTCACACATTGGTTGTCTCAAAGTAGTCGAGTCCCTCACTTTCTCCTACACTACCAATCGTCCTTCCCAATAATAGGTCCTTAAATACACAAGACGAAGGAAAAAAATTAGCATTTGTATTGACCGTTAATTTAATGAAAGATAATAGATTGAATGATAATTTTGGAACATGCAGAATGGACTCTAATGAGCGAAAACCGACATCGCAGATCCTGCTAATACTTTGGTTTTATATTTATAAAACTCTCGCAAGTGCACGAATCATTTCGTAGAAAATGATAAGTATACTCCCAAAGTCAATCTAAGGAAGGAATATATGTGGATTTTAATTTATTATTCAAACTTTTAAAAATTAAATTAAATTCTCAACATCCTGTCACGATATTTGGGTTTTTGTGTTTCTAATCTACTCACATAAAAATAAACATAGATTCAATAAACATTTATGCAAAATTTATCATTTATAATAGTGGAGTATTTATGGATATAATGACTAAGTTAATTATGCTTGCTTGTATTATTTAGGTTATTAAAGATATGAATTGATATTTATTGATTCTCTTTTTTTTATATGAATACCACCTTTGGTGGGGTTAGATATTCTTTGTTAACTAAACAAATCAATTAACACCTATGGGTGAGGTTGATAACTAATTTGGTTAATTAAATTAATTCCTTTTTCTAAGAGATTGAAAATAAACCATTTAAATGCCATCTTTTATGGGGTTAGACAGTTTAAACTTTATTCAAGGTGTCCAAATTAAACCTAAGAATTTAATTATCCGAGTACTAACTTTAAAGTTTTAAAACCATTACTGAAAACAAGTTGTCAATACAATTTCAGATAATAATTCTTATAAAAGCTTTTGAAATAGAGCTTTACTCTAACTACCGAGCGATTGTACTAACAAATAAAAGAACACTACTCTAAATCAGACCGGATAACTAAACCTTAAAATCTAATTTTTAGATTTAAGTTTGTAATGAAAAATAATATATTTCTCTCTAACATTCTTAATATAAAATCTTGAATAAAAATAAAATCAATTCATTTTAGAGAAATAGCCATCAATGTTAAATTTAATCACAGAAAAATTAAATATCACATGTAAGAATAAAACATAAAAAATAACTGTAAAGAAAATAAAGTCCTTACAGTACTTTGTTGCTATTCCCGTTGCTGGAAAACCTCCAAATAGAATTTGCACTCCCATTTATTGAATTGAAAAGCAAATAAATTACAAAAACATAACTAGTTCTTCTCAAAAAGAGAAAAACTCTAAAACTAAGAGAAACTAACTAAGAAAAGCTGAAAACTAAGAAAAACTTAAAAACTAAGAAATGAGAGAAAGAAAGAGAAGAAAAGATGTATTTTTAGGTGTGTTTAGTTATAAAGAGAATGAAGGTATTTATAGGGGAGGAAAGGAATAAAAAGGGGGTGACAAAATGGTAAAAAAATTGTGGAAACACGGAGTAATGAATGATGCATCATTGCAGACGTCATGTTGGTGTGGGGGGCGGCGACGCGCGCGGACTGGGCACGGATGGGAAGTGGCGCGTGCAGATGGGGCGCAGCTGGGTGCAAGCGCGCGCAGATGGAGCACAGATGGGAAGCAGCGTGCACAGATGGGGCATAACTGGGCGTAGGCGCACGCAGATGGGGCATAGTTGGGCGCAGACGTGCGCATATGAGGCACAGCTGGACGCAGCTGGGCGTAGGCGCATGCAGGTGCGGTAAAACTAGGTGTAGATGGGAGCAGGCTGGGCGCAGGCGCATGGACGGGAGCATGGGCGCGCGTGGGACTGGGCGGCTGCGTGCGCGATTTCCTCCTTTTTGATATTTTTGACCCATTTTGTCCAATTTTTCCATATTTGTTGACTTTTCCTCATTTATTTTATGATTATATTTGTGATGTATTGTCTCCAGTATTCCTCTTTGAGTCTTTAAGTTACATTTTTAAGCAAAAATACCTGTGATTCTGAAAAGACAAATTTATATAAATATATGATAAAATCATATAAATATATATATTTTTAATGAATTGATATGCATTAAAATCATGGTAATTTTAATGCTTTTTGAGCACTCATCAGACTCCAGGATAATTGAGTCAGAAATTTTAACACTTTTTTTCCTCTAATTGACAAAAGAGTGCAATCTACAATTTTTACTTTTGAATTTCCAACACAAGGTGTATATGAAGAAAACAAAAAAATGATCATCAATCATATGATCTAAAACAACATAGTCAATGATCCATGAGGTGCTTAGTTTTGAGGTCATACTTAAAGCAGTTAGGAAATCACCTTTGTGTGCTAGTAAACCAGAAGAAACATAGGTAGAAAACTGACCATTTGTTTGAAATTTTGAGAATAGCTTATAAAGTTATTCTATCTAGTTGGGATTGAATGAGTCAGATTTTTCATGCTACTTAGTAAAGGATTGATACTCTCGATTCTCAAAATTCTGTCGTAGTTTCTAGTCCATCAGTTTTCCATATATGTCCCATCACGTGTCTTTTGTATGACCAATTTTATGACAATGATCACACCAAGGTCCTTTTTTTGCTGGGCTTGGTCGGTGTTACTTTGTGACCCATGAGATAAAAGCCCATATGGCCCATTTGATCCATATGTTCATCGAGGCCCGAAAGCCCATTAATCTCCGAAATTCTTTGCGATCATTCTATGAAATCAAAGAACCATGCGCAATCTCCTATGGTCATAAAGCCAAAGTCAGCCCTAGCTAACGTCGAACCAATGTTATCCACCAACATCACTCCTCAGTGTTGTTCCTCACAACACACCTCTAAAAACACTTCTCTTGTTATCGAGAGGGGTTATCGGCTCAGTTTTTGTCCTCTCACATCATTAAAGTCTCCATTAAGACCAACCAAGAACTCAAATACACATTCATCTTCCAGTTTTGTCTTGTATCTCACACGATCTTTGGTGCAATCCCATTCATCGTTATTGTGTAAGTCAAGCTCCTTCCATACCACCATCCAAATGTAGTAATCGATCATAGAGAGGTTCCTCTATTTTAATTCCCATAGTTTGTTTTTGAGCTCGAAAACCCTTGAATAATTTCCAAAACTAAGGTGTTATGCACAACCATCCATACGTCTCTGGCAATAGGAAGAAACAAATACATTTTTTTGATTGACAGTTTCATAAAATGCGCCAATCAAGGAAGATTGTATAATAAGTTCAATATATTGAGTCCATTTCCTATAATTGTCTCCATTGAACTTCTCTAGTGTGAGAAGAAGTGTGGAGGTATCGATTCCCCTAAGGTTAGGGCTAGTCATCTCCTCTATCTCCTTATTAGTATGACCAGAAGGATGAGACTCACTAGTATTTTCTACCATTGATGACGAGCTAGAGCTCAGATACCATATAGAACAAAACTGATTTTATTTATTATTAACTTGAATCTATTTAAATGTGTTACATCTTAATCTATATATAATACATAGAAAGAATATAAAATAGATTGTAATATCTAGATTCATATAAGATATATCTAAACTAATTTATATACAGATTTTTATTGTTATAACTGAAATATTTGAGTTTTAAATTTCAAAACTTAAATCCCTAAGGAACGGGATTTCCACACCTATTACCACATGTCCATAATTCTAGCATGGCTCACAATTAAAAAATTCAACAAGAAAAAATTAAATTTACAACCTGTTTAAAATTAAATGTAGTAAAAGAAGTGCAAAATCTAAACAAGAAAAATGAACTATATAGCCCTTAGCTTAGAATTTAGTACAACTGGTTGGTAAATTTCCTTACCTTTTTCTTTGTTTTCTTGACGTAATTGCAACTTAAAATTTGTAGACAAAGCATCACAAGCACTCTTAGCTGATTCAACTCCTCTAATCACATGATAAGTATCACGACTGTATGAAATCAGAATTACATGTAGAGTAGATGCATTTTTTCTTCTTCCAAGCATTCCACTCAGCTTTGTCATTTTCTATTATAGGAGGCTTAGGCTTAGCAATGCCTTCTATCATGTCCCAGAGATCTTGAGCCATAAGGTATGTTTTAACCTGTTCACTCCAATCTATATAATTATCTTTGTTAAGAACTTCAAGAACGATTGCATTTGCGACTGCAACTTTTGTCATTTTGATAATCTGAAAGTGGTATATTTGAGTCACCATTAGGTGTATGTACATTTTCCAAAAATATGGCCAATAGGCACTGCGTTTGTGTTTATTTGCATGTGCGGGAAGGTTCTGCTCATAAGCTAACATTATCTTTCATATCTTTCAAATCTAATGTCTTGTAGAAAGATGGGGGAGAGGGTGGAGGGACATTTTCTATAAGGGGTACACATCAAGTATGAGACAAAGACAAATGATTCAAATAGAATATAATATAATAAAATAAGTTAAAAATATAAATAAACTTTATAAGAGACAAAGACTCGTATTTTAGGAGAATGTTAAGAATAATATCTCACATTAATCAAGCATAATACAATGGTAGAGTTTATAAGAAATATGGGTGTCTCCACCTTGGGTTAATTTTTTGGAATTGAAAAGCCTTTGATTCTTATGGACTTAAACAAAAACAGTTTTAAGTTCAAAACTAAAAAAAATCCATAATGAGCTGCTACAGATTAGAAGTCCTCAACCTAAAGCTCTAAACTAGTCCATCAAAGGTTTCACAAAACGGTCAATAAATGCCTCCACCTAATAAAATATTTAGCAAGGAATTCAAAATCCAAAGTAAACCAAACCGCAAGCATTATAGCATGAAAACACCTATAATCACCTCCTACGTTACAAACTATGGACAAAAAAAGGAAGAAAAATAAAGAAAAGCACAAAATTAAGAAAATGGTGCATAAAACATACCAATCTGTGCTTGCCCTTTTGGTTTGTACAAAGCTATTTAAGTTACAAACCAAGATTTCTCCTTTCTTCGATTCTTCTACGTCCCAAACATCATGCTTTATTAAATCTTAAGGATCTTTGGGTAGAAGCAAAACCCCAACATTGGGTGACAACGGACTTGACAGAAATTTATAACAAATTGAATGAGAGAAACAAGAACCCACATGCTTTAATGGGCTAAAATCCAGTTCTCCTTCTAAAACAAAAGCTAGTTTGAGCTCACTTAAGCCGAAAGGAAACAAATAATAACAGTTCACTATTGGATTTTGTTGAACTAAAAGGAAGCAGCTGTCGACACTTCTAAAGGAGACGTTTTTCCTTTTATTTTTTCCCCTCTTCAAAGTAGCAATAACAAACGGAAAACACAAAACTGGTACCGACAAGAAGATAAACGTTGTACGGATCCTTTTTAGTAATTATGCTTATTTTTAATAATTATATAATTATATAATTATTTTTTATAATAATAAAACTTTTAATACCCGTTAGAGGATTAAATTAATTTATTTTACGTAAAAATTGGATTATTATTATCACTCGTCCTACCAGTAAGTAGAGGTGTGCAAAATTAACTTGACAAACTCAATCTAAATTTTCTGTTTTGATATTTTATTGATTTGATTTTTAATTTTAAAAATTGATTTATATTAAATTGGTTTAGTTTCATTCTTTTAAAATTTATACAGTGGTAATTATATTTTCTTTCATGTTTTTTTCGATTGAATAGTATAAATAACATTATGGATAATATGGATTATATAAATTAAGAAATTTGTATAACAAGTAAATATTATTATTTTTTATTTAGTTTTTTAAAAAACAATTATAATTTATGGTGAATATAGATAATGATATTAGGTAACTCATTGAAATATAAATCTTAAAATTAAGAGATTATAATAAAATTATAGTACTATAGTTATAAAAATATTAATAAACACAATCAAAGAAAATTTCCTTATCTAAACTAAAAGAAAAAATTTACTTTTGTTGAATTAATTTTTTAAATTTATTAATTTAAATTTTTTTTTAAAGAATGACTTATATTTAATTTACTCTTATTTTATTTTTAAAAACACACATATCGATAAGATCGAATCACGTTCTCATAGGTACATATTTATATAAAAATATAAAGATGAATTAATAATTATGATTTAAAATTTATATCATATTAAATTAGAAGGATTAGTTTGTAAATTAAATGATATTTTTTTTATTTAATAAAAAGATAGATTTTAGAATTTTTTTTAAAAATTATAAGGATGAGAAAATATATATTAATTCTCGAATATTTCTAAACGATTGAAAAAACTATAAGTATAATAATTATTTAAAAAAATAAAGGAAATAAATACAAATAACTTAACTATATATATATACTACTCTTAATCTTATTTTAAAAATAATATTATAACCTTATAACTTAACTATATATGTCATCATTCGACATTTAAAAATATAAATATTAAAAATTCACTTAAAAAATTTTATTTTAATTTTTTTTATGAGAATGTTAAGTAGATTTCATGCCAATAAATATATAAGATAATTTATAAAAATATTAATGTCAAAAATGTTTACATTATTATACTTATATCTATAATGTATGTGTAACGATAAAAATATATTTAATTTTAGATATAATTGTATTATTATTCATACATTTTAGGTATAATGGTCATAATTACAACAAAATAATAGTTTTAGATATTTTTTAAATTATTATATATATTGTTGACATAAAATGAAATTATTTAAAAAAACCTAAATTGACCATTTAACTTGCATTTTTAATAAGGATTTTAATATTTTTCTTTTGTGTTAAAGTGGCTTGGAGGAGCAGAGAGAGAAACAGGTATTTTTTTTTTTTTTTGCTTTGAAGAACTATATTCTTTAACAGGTATTTTTATTTATTTGAAGAACTATATTCTTTATGTAAAGTAGGGGGAAACATAAAGAATGTTTATGAGATCTGTGTTTTTTTTTATTACAAATGTTGTTAAAATTTGAAAAAATATCTTTTTTTATTTATTGTTTATTATGATTAAAAATAAAAACTATAATAAATGAAAAAATACACAAAAAATTAAAAATTTATTTAAATTTAAAATAACTATAAAAAAATAATCTTATATTCTTGATTTCTTTCTTAAATGAGAAAATCATATAAGTTACTATCTCTATTATTTTTTTTTAAATATTTATTTTTTTATATGTTCTATAAATTTACCTCTCTGTCATTTATTAATTAGAAAATTAATTAATCAATTAATAAGATTGGGAAAAAAAAAATTTAGACATTAATTTAATTATTTATCTTAATTAAATAACATGAATAGTTTCTAGACATAAATGTATAATTCGTATGTATGTGATCTATAATTGATAAATTTAATGAATAGTATGTAATTTAATTAAAATGAGAGTGAGATTAAATTAATTACTATATGTTGTATAGTTTATTTAAGAGAAGAATACATGCTATTAGAGAATCAATTCGGGACATAATTTCACTTCTTTATGAAATAGATACAAATCCAATACACAAAAGAATAACTTTCACTATTTTTACTAATTTAATATATCACTATTTTTCAAAATAAATTTTTTATATATCATAATTATATCAGTATCATAACTAATATAATACACTATTACAAAAATAGGCATTAAAGTTAGTTCGTTGAACCGACTTTAAATTGAGTGATTTAAAATGTAAAGTCAGTTCACGGGGTGAACCGACTTACACGTACATTTTATGAATTTTTTTTATTTTTATTCTCATTTATCGTATTATTCAATATATATAGCATAAAAAAAGTAAAATATAAATAATAATACATAATTAAAATTTAAATATAATTAATTACTTGATAATTAAATTTATTACAAAAACAAATCATGTATATACATTACATATAGTTAACTTAAATTACAAATAAAATAATGTCGTCAAAGTACAATTGCATGCGAATAAGCTACTTGGTTGGCAATCACTAACATTATGACAAGAAAACTAGACAAATAATAACTGATCGATATAACAATTCATATTTCCCTACATACATGAGCATATAATCATCAATCAAACAAGTGACTTCAGACACTGGAATAGATAGAGAAATTTAATCATTAAAAAACTTACTTTTATGTTGTCATATGCTATTCAAGATCATAAGAATCTTTTCTTGGTTCTTCTTGTGATGATATAATTTGAACCATATGTTCTGCCCATTCCTCTCGTAAATCATCAAAAATTTACTGGTCATAGCCCGTCTTGTTCCAACCAAAGAACTACATGTATTTAAAATCAACCTTTAAATGTAATTTCATTTATTTACAAAAAATAACTCAAATATGTTAAAAACTTTTACGTATATGGGTAAAAGATATTACCACATCATCAATTGGAATTTTGATATTTGTGATGATTTCGCTCATAAATTTCATGACATAATAACCACACATGACTCCATTATTTTGTTGTGGAACCTACAAAAAACAAGTGTACATGATTTTTCATATTGGAACATCTTTATTATTCAATTGTAAAATTAATAAAATTATTAAAATTGGTTGGTACATACCATAATTTTTGTCCATATAAGCTTATGAGATTATTTAAGGGCAATTCCCCTAAACTTGTTCCATAACTTCCATGCCCTATCAAGGTTTAAAACGGTTAATTTTTATTAAATATTACAAAAAATAATAGAAGAAACTAATATCTAGCTATAACTCTTACATTTCAACAACTGCTTTTGTATCTTTACTCAGTTCTATGGAAGCTGAGTCACAGTACCAAGCATGATTATTGAACAGATCAATGATTACCAACATCCAATGATCATGGCCTTGTTCAAACCTTAATGGCCAATGGATTATCAACTTTTGATTTCTGTTAAGCGTTAATGTCCTATCACATAATTGTTTAGCTCTGATGTTAACATCCTTCTCTTGATATTGATTGACATATGAAGAATCATAGAACATTGCTAAATGTGATGAGTGATTATGTTGAAGTCGATAATAGAACACCCTATATAAAAGATATATATATATATATATATATATATATATATATATATATATATATATAATTAGATATGTTCTACATAAATGAAAGAAAAATAAATAATTTGAGGAGTAACCTTGTCTACACTTGAATTATACTTAAATCAATCATTTGATATTCAAATAGTTGCAATATGCACTCGATCGATATATAAGTTTGGCCGAGGTCTATACCAGACATTTCTATAGGAAATGGCACAGTCTATCCATCATTTATGCTAGATGCCCTCCCAACAATAGTCATCAAAGTGCCAAGATTTCTACTGAAGTTTAAAGCATAATTATGGCTATACTTTTTCCAAGGTTTCTTCTTGAATGACTTGGTGCCGCATTTAAGAGTTATGGTATAATAGACTAAAAAAAGTATTATATATGTATTTTAGTAACAATATAAGATATAATGAAATAATAATAGTAAACAAGTGTTATCTTTTAAGTTAAAAAATAGTACCACGTCAAAATTTAGAACAACTTGAATCGACGCCCAAGCCACATACTGTCCAACCGCCTCTTGGACTGTGGTAGCATCAGAAGGCACAGGTAGTGGACAATCATGAAACAATGATTGATCAATTACTATTCGCCAATGATTAGGCAAATATTGATTATGAATCATCCGATCATCGCTCGAATGTTGTACCGTTCCAATAGCAACAAAGTCCATTGACGAAGGATGTTTCAACAAACATTTTATATTCTGTAAAAAATTTAAGTGTTATATATAAAAATAAAACATATAATAAGAATTTAAAAATAATAGTTTATATACACCAGAAATTAAAATCTTACCACATATGATTCATCAAATAGAGGAGGACTCCCATGTGGGGTACCTATTGGATGTACATTCTCACCAAAACATTCATCGTGGTTTGATTGATGGTAAGAATGTGCAGATTGCATTGGAGAAAATGAACCACTACTTGATTGCATATGCATTCTTGGCATATGGTGAGGACCAATATGATGGCTATATCCCATACTTGATGTAGTTTGAGCGCAATGAGATAGCATAGGTGGCCTGCCTATCATGGATGGTGACATGCTTGGCATGGATTATGGCATGCCTGGCATGGATGGTTGCATGCTTGGCCAACATGGCATGACTTGGTTATAGCATGATGCCATGGCTGGAATTTGTTGTGATTGATGTTCTTTTAGAGTGGCAATCTCACTTAACACTGAGGCCTTAAAGGAGTTGAATTCTTCTTCAATTTTAGTATACTTCTCCTTACTTACTGTCTGAGGCATTTGTTTGGAATGTTAAAATACTCCATAGAACCATCATATTGGCTACCTCTCCTAACACGACCAGGATGCTCGCGTCTGAATGCATAATATACAGCATCTCTCCCAGGCTCTTCAATTATTTCACCCCTGGATATTTTTTCTTGAACAGCTCTCTACAAATAATAAAGCGCACAAACATATCATTCATTATTACATCAATTATTAAAAATCATTAAGACTTTTTATCAACCGAAATTACTAACCAACTTATTTAATTATTCTTCTCCTCGCTTAGACATCGGTCTTGAATTCTTCATTTTGGGAGTCTTTGTTTCTATGTACAATTCAGTTCGGGTAACAGGTTTACCCAATTCAGCTTCCTACATATATTATGAAAAAATTATTAACAATGACATGAAATTAAATTGAGGAAAATAAATATAAAAATATTTATAAATTAAGACAAATTAATAATACCATTCTATATCTAACTTCAGGATTTGAAGACCTCCCAGTACGGTTAGGAAGAATGTTATGCATTTGTACATTCTGATGTTCTTCCCTAATAATTTGAAATTCATCTAAACGTCTATAATCCACAAAGTCTTTCCAAACTTGAGGTGTAATCCAGGGGTGTCCTTTAGGGCTTTTGTAGAGCTCTACCACATCAAGTGGTTCCAAATATGGAAACACATAATTTCTTGCCAATCTGGAAGTCTTGTATTCCTTCCACACCTTATTTGCAATCTTATAACACTTAAGTTTCTATCTCTCATCGAATTTGTAACGATTATGTAAAAACATAGTACAAAAGATTAGATATAATACACACCTAATAATATATACATTGATTATAAAATATAACAGACTTACACAAATGGTTATCCATATTTTGAAATTTTCTGCATTGTCAACCTAAGACCAATCATTTATATTGACTGGTATATTGGACTTCGCAAGTCGACCAATAGAGGATTTCAATTGTTGACCATTTTCCCCTATTGGATTACCAGTAGCATCAAATAGAACAAGTATTCTACCTTCTAGGTTAAGTGGAGCATTAGGTATATTCGCCCAACCCCTTCTTTTCAAATACCCCAATGGATCATTTGGATCTACAAGCTCTGTTATCCGAAGATCCATGAAATATCTACAAACAATGAAGAAATATAAATTAATTGACAATTTTAGGAACATACATATATATAAGAGTTATTACAACAATATAGAACATACATTATGTTTAATTAGGTTATTGATCGTATACATATATTCCTTCACAATCACTTCGAGCCCATGATGAAGAATCATCATCATCAATTAGATCATCACATACATTAGGTAATTTATTTGAGAAATTATTAATATTGGTTAATGTATTAAGCATAGAGTCATCATCTTCTACAACATCACAATGGTAAAACTCTTTTTGTGAGGGCGTTAACACAACAGACCATCTTCGATCAATTTGATCGCTCACGTAAAATACTTGTTTTGCATGAAGTTCTAATGTGAAAGGATCATCAGTGTGACTTATCTTGGATAAATTTACAATGGTAAATCCAAAATCATCTATTTTATATCCAACATTGATAACATCTTCGACCCGATCACACAAGAAAACTATTTCATGGAAGACCTCATAATCCAATTCCCAAATCTCTTGTATTATACCATAATATGTTATATCAGAAAGTACAGGATTAGCATCTTTTGAACTGGAAAATTGCATAGTTTGTGCAACCATCTTCACACCACTATTTTGATTTACTCAGAATTTGTCACTAGCTTTAGTCGTAAACCTCGATCCATTTATTGTGAAACTATAAAATGATTTGACATCGAATTTTGGCCCATATGCAAGCCATTGTAAACTTGCTGATATTTTATGATTGGGTTTCTTGAGTTCATCTCGAATCTATGTATACAAAAACACAAAATGTGTTTAGAAAAAAGTTTTAAAAAATTGAATAGATCTAGGAAGATACATGCATAATTTTTTTTTGTAACACTTACATGGTTGCGAAACCAATTAATAAGCTCTCGCTTATGTTCATCATACAACCATTTTTCTCCTCCTTTTTTTTATAACGAGGATCGATCTTCAATAAATTTAAATGCATCCTATAATGTTATTAAATATATATGAAGTTATATATCATCATTAATAGTTAAATAAAAAATTAATTATTTTTTCAATCATGAAACAATGAACATCACTTACTCTATGTACGGTTGTGCCTCATTATTATTTACCAAAATGATTCGGTGTGCTTTTTCCCATCGAGTGCAATCAATAAATAATTTCTTACTTCCACCAAGCATAGGGTTACCTACTTGGATCATGTGACGTTCTAAGAAAAACTTGTGCGTAGGATTCCCAAATTCAGTACAACCACTAAAGTATTCAGAACAAAACTCAATGGCCTCTTCAGCAATGTAGCATTCCACCATGCATCCTTCAGGTTGATTTCTATTATTTACATATCCTTTAAGGACTTGTATATATCTCTCAAAAGGATACATCCACCTTAAGTAAGTAGGACCACACAATTGAACCTCTCGAACTAAATGAACACACAAGTGAATCATTATATCGAAGAAAGAAGGAGGAAAATATTTTTCAATTAGACACAAAGTCTCTACAACATCTTTCTGTAAAGAATTTAACTCGCCAATTGATATAGATTTCTTGCATATTGTATTGAAGAATGAACAAAGCCAAATTATTGATAATCAAACATGTTTTGGAAGAATTGATCTAATAGCAATTGGTAATAACTGTTGCATTAAGATATGACAGTCATATGATTTCAATCCATACAGTCTCTTATCGGTGATAGACGCAAAATTTCTTAAGTTGGATGAGTAACCATCAGGAACTTTCACACCCTCCAAACATTTACAAAATACATCATTCTCTTTTGTTGACATTGTATATGATGCTGGTGGTAAGTATGTTCGATTCTGATCATTTTCCACCCTTGATTCCAATTCAGGTCGTATGCCTAGTTTCTTTAAATCCAATCTTGCTTTAATTCCATCCTTTGTTTTTCCAAGTATATTAAGTAAAGTACCAATCAAGCTGTCACATACATTCTTCTCAATGTGCATGGCATCTAAGATGTGACGAATGTGTAGGTCTTTCCAATAAGGTAATTCCCAAAATATTGATTTTTTTTCCAACAACCATGGTAAGTCGGTTCAAACTCCTTTTCATTTTCACCCATTTCATTAGTTGACCTCTTTCGTTTCCTTACCTTAGTGATTTTTTTTCATCTTTCCATATCGTTTGAATGTTATACAATTCAATTGCCTTAATATCTCAACACCTCACAAAGGTCAAGTTGTATGATCATGATCTTCTTCACCATCGAATGGTTTCTTTTGGTATCTAAACTTATGTCCAGATGGAAAAAATCTTCTATGTCTTCTATAAGACATCTTTCGTCCGTGAACAAGATAAGTTGCAGAAGTTCCCTCACTACATATATGGCATCCCTTGTAACTTTTTGTTGCATGTCCTGATAAGTTTCCATAGGCAGAAAAATAATTAATTTTCCATAAAAGGATCCCCTTCAAGATAAAGTGTTCTTCTTTATGTGCATCGTAAACATTTACATCATCATTACACAATGTATTTAAATAATCTATCAGAGGCTGAAAGTATACATCAATATCAAAACCGGGTTGTTTCGGTCCTGAGATCAATAATGTTAACATCATTAATTTTATTTTCATACACAACCAGGGAGGAAGGTTGTATGTTATCATAATTACTGGCCAACAACTATATCTACTATTGAGGGAACTATGTGGATTAATTCCATCAGCAGCAATGGCAAGACGAAGATTGCGCGGATCAGATGAAAATTGAGGAGATAAATTATCTACTACTTTCTAATTTGGAGAATCAGAAGGATGACGTAGCACCCCATCATCAGATCGATTATTTGAATGCCAAGTCAACAACTTTGATGTATCTTTACTATTGAACAACCTTTGAAAGCGAGGAATCGGAGGAAAGTACTAAAGAACCTTTGCAGGCACGCCTTTCTTATGTGTTGTACTCTAATTTGTACCATGATTCCATCTCGATTCTTTACACGTAGTACAATCATGTAATGTCTCATATTCTTTTCTATAAAGAATGCAATCATTTGGACAAGCGTGAATCTTATGATATTCCATGCAAATCGACTAAGAGATTTCTTCACTTCATACATTGGAGATGGTAATTCAATACCCTCAGGAAACACATCGACTAGTAGATTTAGTAATTCTATGAATCCCTCGTCAGAAAAACCATGTTTTTCCTTCACATTGTACAAATTTAGTAATTCTGTGAATCCCTTGTCAAAAAAACCACGTTTTTCCTTTACATTGTACAATTGAACCAATCCCGACATTTTAGTGTATTTTTTGCAGTTTGGATACAACGGTTTGAAATCACTCATTTTTACATTTAACACATGGGCATCGAATCATACTAGTTCCAGGATTACTATTTCTACAAGCAAATTCCATGAAACTTTCAACTCCAGAAATATAGTCTTGCTCAATTCTACACTTTGACATCCAAGATTTGTCCATTTTCTATTAATGACATTAATTAAACATATTACTTAATTATGTATCCAATGAATATATTTAAAGTATTATTATATATAAATATCTTAATTATTAGAATATATATCAAAACATACATAATACAAAACAGTTATCATTTTAATCATTTTACAAAACCATTTCTATACAAATTAAAAAATAAGTAGCATGCCAGCATGAATATATAAAAACCAATCACTTTAGTTGATTCTAATTTCTAAACATGTTACTATATCATAATTCAAAAGTAATATTAATTATACGTATATAACATTTTATAGAAGTATAGTAACATATTTAACATTTTAACACATAAGTAACATATATAAATAATAATAATAATAATAATAATAATAATAATAATAATAATAATACTTAGTTTTTAGTTATTATTTGATTTTTATTAATATATATATATATATATTATTAAAATTATTAAAATTATAAATATATATTTATATTTTTTTAAGAGTCAATAGATAGCACGTATAACTTTTATACCAATATAATTTCTTAAAAATTTAAAAAAACATATTATTTTTCCTCTATTCACTACTTAATAAAATATAATTATTTATATATATATAAATTTATCCACACACAGTAAATATCTATAATTCATCAAACCCACAACATTTCGGATATTATTTCCGAATAAATAAGTCAAGCGTAATAACAAGCAAAATAAAAAACATACCTAAATCAAAAATTTATACAAAAAATAAAACAAACTAAATAATAAGTTACAAAATTCTACTTAATAAAATATAATTATTTATATATAAATAAATTTATCTATGCACAGTAAATATATATAATCCATCAAACCCTTATTATTTCCACATAAAATAAGTCAAACATAATAACAAGCAAAATCAAAAATATACCTAAATCAAAAATTTATACAAAAAATAAAACAAACTAAATAATAAGCTGCAAAGTTCTACTTAATAAAATATAATTATTTATATATAAATAAATTTATACACGCACAGTAAATATATATAATCCATCAAACCCATAATATTTCAGATATTATTTCCACATAAAATAAGTCAAACATAATAACAAGAAAAATAAAAAACATACCAAAATCAAAAATTTATACAAAAAATAAAACAAACTAAAATCAACCAATGCTATCCACGCCATTTAAATTTTTTTTGTCATTTATTATTTTATTTAAACTATATATGCATATGTGTACGTAAGTACTATAGAAAACGAAAAAAATAATAACTTTAGAATAATATTTAATTAAAACATATATATACACACAAAATTAAATAAAGATATATTGTAGGCACTTATATAAATTAAAATATCTAAACAAATAAACAAAATTATATAATTTTTAAAACTAATTGTCTAAAAAAAAGGAAAAATTATACTATTTCTATCAAACATAAATTCTAAAGAGTCAAATAAAATAATAATTAATTTTAATTGTATTTACTTCATCCATTTTTTAATTTAAAAAATACGAGATAGCGTCGGTTCGCCACGTTAACCGACGCTATCCATGCAATTTAATTTTTTTTGTCATTTATTATTTTATTTAAACTATATATGCATATACGTAGGTACATACTATAGAAAAAGAAAAAAAATAATAACTTTAGAATAATATTTAATTAAAACATATATATATATATATACACAAAATTAAATAAAGATATATTGTAGTTACTTATATAAATTTAAATATCTAAACAAATAAAAATAATTATATAATTTTTAAAAATAATTGTCTAAAAAAAGGAAACATTATACTATTTACATCAAACTTAAATTCTAAAGACTCAAATAAAATAATAATTAATTTTAATTGTATTTACTTCATCCATTTTTTAATTTAAAATATAGGACGTAGCGTCGGTTGACGTGACGAACCGACGCTATCCAAGTGTGTAACGTCGGTTGAAGTAGAGAACCGATGTTATCCACGTGGGTAGCGTCGGTTCTCCAAGTCAACTAACGCTATGCCCAACATGGATAGCGTCGGTTCTACACCGAACCAACTTTAAATTCATTATAAGTCAGTTTTTGGGAAAAACCAACTTTACATAGCGACTTAAATACCCATTTTTGTAGTAGTGATAGTTTTTCATTGTATACAATGAGGAATGGAGCAAGAAATATTTTTTAAGGAGGTGAAGAATAAATTTTATAATAATATATTATAATATAAAATTTAGAGTTTCACGTTGACATTTTTTTGTAACTTTTAGGAAAGTTATTTAAAAAAATATATAAACTTATTAAATTAATTAATGAATACTACTTTAAAAGTAAAAATAAAAGAAACATATAAATTATTAATATAATTTATGTATTAAACGTTGAAATATTAAATCATAAACAATGGAATAATAACTCGTTTCAATAATATAACATATGATAAACGTAATGTGATTAGTGCAATATACATATTTCTTTGTAGAAGTAGTTAATCTCCATTATTGATTTTATTGTATAACTATAGATTTAGTTTGTAAGGGCTATGAAAACGACCGCACTCAAAGATATGTGGTTGGTTAGATCATTTTTAACTCTATCTATTAATGTATTATTTATAATAAAACTCCAACATAAAACCCTAAACCTAATAGGTTGGTTTAGGTTTATCGGTGAGATGACTATAAAGCATGTAATACATGATAACATAATACTAGATCACGATGTATCTTAATTTTATCACCATTTAATCACAATATATGGTGACTATAAAGTATGTAATATATGATAACATAATACTAGATCATTTCCCACACATATTCCCACTAATCCAATGTAAGAATGGGTTTCAAAAAACAAAACTCGACTGGGAAACATGCTCTTAAAACAAGATCAATCTAAATTGTAGTGATTGAATGTGATAATATGTTTCATGCATATATTCATGTAATCAATCCATTGAGGTAATGTGATTGTATAGTTGTCATAATGTATTATTAGAGTTTTTTAAAACATTGCAAGCAACTCATAATCCTTGAATAATTCTACAATTTATATTTGATCAAAACAATTTTCTCATAACATGCTAATATTATGCCTCTTCATTAGTTTTATTGAATCCAACTATATCTACGGTGTTGATTCACAGATAATTTTATAACGTACTTAATAAAATTTTGACATTGGATTACTAACCTAGTTTGTAAAGAACACTTATTTTAATCCATATATGCTATTAGTTCAAAATTTTCTTCAACTTGGATGACATTGTAAACAAATTAGATTATAAAAATGTCAAATGTGAGTAACCATTCAAACTAACCCTAATCTAGTCCAAATATATAGGTGTGAAAGTACGCTACCACGTAAAACATTGATATGCAAATAAGAATTTTCTAACAAATGACATAGGAAATAGTTAAGGAGTATAGCATGATAAAATTGTATGGAAGAAAAAAAAACATACTTGAATAAGAGGAGTATAGCATGTTTTTACTCTATTTTTAAGCCCTTTGAAATTGGGTCTTAAACATCTTAGGGTATAATATCATGTCATAACTAATTATGCGTGTTTAACACAAAACATGAAAAAACAAATAATCATTATGTGCACAATACATAGTCAAAAATGCAAATCATTAGTCATTCACTTATAATGTGCATTATAAATGCATATATAAGCCAACTTGAAGTGAGTATATTCATACATAAATGAGCTCATTAACATGATTTTCTTAAACAAACATGACATATAACGATGAGTTCAAATTATTCATTATGTTATGGTAGAAGTATTTGATTGTAGAATTATTACAAATAAATTTTTCATCAATCACAATTCACATGCATAAAATTCTTTGTCTTGAAAAATTAGATTCTATATCTATTTGGCAGCTATGGCTTCATAATATAATATGTCTCCACTTTTATTATTTAAAGGAATTTTAAGGATATAATCACACTTTCCAACAAAAATTCCTTTTTATTTTAGACCATTTTTGGATTGCATAACATATTTGGTACCACAATATAATCCAAAATATTGAATTACCCAAAATTACATTGGATTACCCAAAACAAATAGCATAAGGTCAGATTATATAACTATATTTACTTAACTTTGACATGAGGTCACAATTTTCAACCATTCTTTGATAAATATGTTATAGTTTTCACCAATGACATTTTGATGTACTCTTATAAATGAGAGGGAACAAAAGCAATTATATGCAAAATTTAGTAAGTTTCAATTTTGGCTTAAGAGTGTGATTTTTCTTGAACATTTTATTTTGGGTGAAGGCATATATTTTGATCCCCAAAAGGTGGAAGTATTGGTAAATTGGGAAAGACCTAAAAGCATAACAGAAATAAAGAAGTTTTCTTGGGTTGGTCAGATACTATCGTCATTTGTTAAAGTTTTTTCTAAAGTTGCTTTACCTTTGACTCGTCTTACTTGGAAAATTGCAAAATTTGATTGTTCAAGTGAATGTGAAGAAAGTTTCTAAGAGCTTAAGAGTCAAATGAATTTTAGACTTGTGCTTATACTTTTATCCAATTGTGGGGGATTTGTGGTATATAGTGATGCTTTTGATAAAGGTTTAGGTTGTGTGTTTATGCAAGATGGTAATGTAATTACTTATGTTTCTAGGAAACTCAAGAAACATGAACTGCATTATCCAACATATGATTTGGAATTAGTGAAGGCAGTTTGTGTCTTAAAAATATGGACGCATTATCTATATGGTGAAAAATGTTAAATATTCACGGACCACAAGAGTTTAAAGTACTTATTAACTCACAAGGAGCTTAATATGAGACAAAGAAGATGATTGGCATTAATTAAAAATTAAGATTATGTTATTGATTATTGATTATTGACAAATGAGTTGTGTAGACAATAGTATTAAGGAGGGTGAGTATAAAGTTGGAGATCAAGCACTCTTAAAATTATCACCATTGGAGGGTCTAGTTCAATTTCAGAGACGTGGCAAGGGAAGCCCTCGTTACATTGGTCCTTTCAAGATAACAAAAAAATTGGCCCTATGGCATATTATTTAGATCATCTAGTAGAACTCTTAAGTGTCCATGATGTATTTCATATCATTAAACCCCAACTAGTGCAAGTAAAACAAAATTTATCCTATGAAGAAAAACTAATAGGAATACTTCATTGCAAAGAATAAGTACTACATAACAAAATCATTTCATTGGTGAAGGTATTGTGAAGAACTCATACAGAAGAAGAGGTGACATAAGAACCTTAAGAACAGATGAACACCACATATCCTAATTTATTTAACCAAGGCACATTAATTTTGAGAACAAAATTTTTAAGAGGGGAAGAATTGTAATATCCTATTCCTTACCTGAAATAAAATTTTAACCAAAATTATATTTTTAGAATTTTTATGATTTTATCCTTAATGTGTAGAAGATGAAATCTATGAGTACACTTTTGTATGATTTACTTAGGTTTTAATAAATTTAAAAGGTTTGAATTAATTTCTTTAATTTTTGAACAAAATTACCAAAATGTCTTAAGTCCTAAGAAGTTTTTTAAGTTACGAGAAAAGAATGTTGCAATATTTTACTTAATTATTATTTTAAGAACTAGGCCACAAATCCTTATTCATAAGAGCATACATGCCTTTATGACTAATAAAAAAATGGTGTTTCTAAGAGGTGAGTTTTATGCCCACATGTCTTACTCATCTTCTCATGCATATCTTGGTAGTGCAAGCTTCTCTGAGAAGTATATCACAAAATAAGTAGAAAATAAATAAGAGGAAAAAAGAGAGAAAGATGATGGGAAAAGAAAAAATAGAAATTCTAAGATAAAGCATAGCTAGGTAACCGATTTTATAGTAAATTCAAATGGAAGCTAAGAAAATGTTGAAAGAATTAGACTTTCATTTATATCTCTTTATAAAGGTATACATGTTTATTTTATGGAAAATTTTGTGGTTTTTCGTTTTAAGTTTTCTACACAAAGTTATACATGTTTAACTAAAGGTGGTTCTAGGAAACTCAAGTTGGAAGACCCTCAGTAGTTTTTCTATTTGACATGGTTATATAGTTTGGACTTGATGATTTATAGCTTGACGTGTCTAGTTTTAGAATCATTTTTTTTTGGTTTGTTGTTTCAAATTTCCTAGACAAATTTATAGCAAATTGACTAAATGTATGTTTTGTTGAAAGTGTGCTGAAAAAAACTATTTTGAAACTTGTAGATATTCTATGGATTGTGTTTGGACATCTAGACCGGCTCAATGCCCAATCCTCGCAAACCACCCTAGTTGAGTCACCAACCCGAGATAGAAGGTGAAGCACCCCAAATGTCCTAACCATGGGACACCCTGAGCTTAATAATAGCTTGAGCTCAATGACAGCCTGAGCTCAGTGATAACCTGAGCTCAATGACAACTCGAGCTAAGGTTGACCTCAGCTACTAATATGTTGTACTTTATGCCAATTTTATCCCCACTGACATGAAAATATGTGTACTCATTATGTAATCGACACCTAACTCAAATTGAATTTATTTATTATTATATTATTCTTATTCTTTAAAACTCTTTTAACTTGTTTTATGGACATAATAATAATATTGCTTAGACCTAGTGCTTCAAAATATTCTATTTAAACAAACCTAAGCAAACAAATTTATTAACTACACAAGAGCACTTTTTTCTTCATCTTAATCTCTCTCATGTTTTGCAAAACTATTCCAGTAGGCTTTTTTTCATTTAGTTAATTTATTAAACATTTTGTGGTTGTGCTTGATTGATTAAAAAGCCTACAATATTTGTGAAATTATCCTTAAACTGATTGTTCTAGTTTAGTAGTTGATTTTGATTTATCTGATATATTATTCATTATTGAATCTGCTCTATGACACACATTGGCACTTATGTTATTATGCTAACATTTTAGGTATCAGTTGAACAAGTGCAATACTTGTTTGAGTCAAGTTATCATAATGTTGGTATGAATTCGAACACCTTACTTATAGACTATGAAAAAAATCAGAGGCTTGTAAGTAGATTACTTGGCATTACCTTGGTAGGTAGTTTGAGTTCCAACCGTGTAATTAAACATTATTTTTATAGTGAATATTTAAGTGGTTTGATGGATCTATGATTTTCATCTTAAGTTATTAGTGTGACCTAGATTGTTTCCACTTAAAAGTATCGTGTGTTGATTTAGATTTTTTGCATTATTTTATTTACACGTAATTTTATACTTGTGTAAAATATTTAATTTTTCATAATTATGCTAATTATTTATTCACCCAATCTACCTAATTAGATATGTAACTAAATATAATTTTCAAAATTAAACTAAAAATAAAAAAATATATTTAAATTTTATACCTCAAGGTATCCTTCCAAATACAGAATTTCAATACAAATACGTCATTTTAAAAACCTCCAAATGGATTTTTTTAATATTTTTTATTGAATTAAAACAACTACTACTACATAAAATAATGTGTTCAACTCTAAAAATTGAGAGGAGAATTTTGAGACCAAGAAAAGAAAAAACTAAGAAGGAAGAAATGAAAGAGAATAGTTGGTGTGGAAACTGTTAGATGAGAAATGCTGAAATAAAGGGTCCTATTTATAGGATTAGAAAACATTACAAAAGGAGAGAAAAGTGAATCAAAATGTCTGGCGCTACAATATGAAAATTTCCACCGTTGCAACATGTGATGATTTTGTATGCATTGTAATCTTGACTCGAACTAATTGCAATGCTGCATACATTTTTCAACTCTCACGACACACATTTTTCCACTATCGCAATTTTTTTGTTTCACCCCTTTACATGCTTGTTTGGAACGTATGTAAGGCTTATATGTGTTTTTTGTCTTTTATTCTTCTTTAGTTGTAATAAGTCTTTTCATATAGAATTCTCCATTTTGAATCATTTTGATCTAAAAAATACTTAAAAATAATTAAAAATACTCGTAATTTTGAAAACATAAATTTGTTCAAATAATAATAAAATTATGCAAACCCAAAATATATTTTGACACTAAAGTGCAAGTAAATCACGTTATTTTTAATGTTTTTCACTCATCAATAAATAGGATGAGATCACTCTTATTTGATATAATTTCTAGATTAGTAATCATTTGCCTAAAAATTTTGAAATTTAATATATTTTATAAATAATAAAATATTTTCAAGGTATCCAAAATATTTAATGAATCGATTGATTTTAAATTGATTTTTCATAATGGTTAACTTTAAATAAATAATTTTCTTTCAAATATATGTATCTTCTTAAAATTCATATACCCGTATTTAAAGACATGACATCAAGTTTCCTAATTTTTGACCATCAAACAAAATCCACTTGCTCAAAATAGACATCCATGCTTAACTCATATATACAAAACACATAGGCCATAAACAAGTAATATTGTAATCTAGATTTAAAAACAAGTAATATCTTAATCTAGATTTAATGAGGATGAAACTGAAACACTACTAACAATCGTACTACCAAGAAGCTCATTAAGGCTACATGGCAATTTCCCTTTCATGATGATAAAAGTACCCTATTAATTCTTAAAACTCTACCTTTAGCTACATACTTGTAACCTTATGAATTAAGAGGACTAAAATATATCAAGTTTTTCTTTCTTTCTTTCTTTTTTTTAGTCTAACACATTATAGACATACATCAAAGTCTTAATAATGCCATTATGCATCTTAATCTAGATCGTACCACTATACCAACAACTCTGCAAAATAAATTGTTTCTCATAAAGACAATACCCTCATCAATAAATTAATAAGTAATAGACATATCATATTAAGGCACATATGGTAACTGCAATCTAAATCAAGATTGTTATTCATAAGCAAAACCAAAAAAATCATATGCAAAAGACAGGAGCAAAAGACATTGTGATAGAACCATCTACAACACCAACAAAGTCATTGCGAGCAAAAGACATTGTTGATGTCTCTTTTATCTTTGAGTTGACAATTTATTTTCCAGTGTCCTTTCTAACAACAATAATAACATTTACCTTTTCTTGTTTTAGATTAAAATTTAGACGTGTCTATTATTGCTTGAACCATTTTTATATGTTTCACCTGAAGTAAAATCACTATTATTTTCATCACTACGATACTTTTTTCTCAAACTCTTTGGAGTTTAAAACTGTTATAACATTCTCCAAAAATAGTTTTTGTTCCACGTAGCATGCTATAAACAAAATGTTCAAATGAAAAAAGGTAAAAAATACTAGGCCAAATCTTCATCATCATTTCTAATACATACATATTCAACATCATAAATAAATTTAGCAAATTCATCAAGGTAGGCTTACAAAGATGTACTTTCGTACATTTTAAATCTACAAGTATGGCTTCATACACAAATGAAAAGTCTAACACTAGGCCATGTATAAACTCTCAAACTTCAACCACAAATCAACAATAGTTTTATAGTGATAAATTTTGGGAAAAACATTACCGGACAAGGACAATAGAGTTTAAGTCTCATTTCCACTAGGGTATCATTTTCTTTATAAGAAAAAAATGAATGATAGTTTAGAAGCTCAATACATATTCTTCAATATTATGAATAGGATAAAAACATGCTGGTACTATACATGTACTTTATAAGGGTACAACCAACGATCAAATTTGTCCTAAAATATGTTGGGTTCATAAGTAGACATAAAAATCTCAACTAAAAGGGGAAATTGCATCCATACAAATAAGTGATTGGATTACAAGTTAGCAAAATGATTGGAATGAGAATCCAAGATTGTGTCTAAAGCATAATGGAAAGGGCAGCAAAAAATGATACCATCATGGTTGCAATAGAGAGAAAAAGGGTGGAAAGGCCTATAATCAACTTACTAGGTAATGATTTGAGGAAATCGTTTTCTGCATAACGTGTGGTATGGACTCCTATAAACATCAACACTAAAGTTGTCGAAGAAAAGAGTGATATAGCATCTGATATTATAAAAACCGTAAAAGACTTCTTTTGTACAAATATGGGATAACCTGTATCTCTATCATTTCCACCTAGTACAGTAAATGCTATAGTGAACATGATAGTTACAATCAACGCTCCTATAATAGTGCATGCAGTAGCCGTCTCTTTCACCCATTTTTCACCCTCTTTCACCAAATCCTTGTGATTTTCAGAAAATAGATCACAAGGCGTCATTTTATTTCCCTTGTTTATAGCTTCTAAACACTTAGGTGGTACAAGAGCCTCAATCTCTTACATTAATTTGTTTGACAAAAAAATAAATATGATCGCAACAAACAATTATATAAAGAGAAAAGGCATTCTAACGATTAATTTGTTTTAAGTTAAAATTTTATTATTCTAATTTGTTGTTACATGATTCCATATGAATCACTTCAATGCTATCTTCATTAATATTTCTATAAAATTAACTATTGGTTTAAATTTAGAAAAATAAAAGATCAAGCATGTGATCTTCTTTAGAATTTTGTCGTATGCCCAACTAGGGAAAGTCATAATAACAACCGAAAAATATGACGCCCATTTCCATTATAGTTCTGGGTCACATGCAACAAGTGTGAATGTTTTCCCATTTTTTAGGCATATTGTTCAATTGATTTGAAAATTTAACCTTCTCCTACACTTTCATTTAAATGCTTGTAGTAGATGAAAACCTCATGAGAATAGTGGCCAAACCAAAGTGCACCTTTCTCAAAAGTAATGTACCTTGACCGATACTGAACTCAATTTTCATTGTCCCAATTCCAATTCTTAAAAACAAAAACACAAGTCTAGACAGTAACACTTTGTAACAAGAAAATTGAACTACTCTTGTCACAAACATCACATATATAGACAAATATCAAACAATATTGAGGTGGGAAAAAGGTAGCAATCAATATACCTTAAACCATTGTAGTTCTCTTTGCATTTGTAAAGCTGCTCTAGGGATACAATTCAGTTATGCATAAGGTGCTAACATTCCCGCTATATTTAGTATGTTGTTCCCAAAACAATTAGAGTAAATAAAAAACACTTCTTTTACATGTGTCCCATATATAAGACCAAATATTTTTTCTTGACGACATTGAGTGGCATGCATAAATATGTTCCTTACCATGTCATCCTTGAGATCCCACATAAGACCTAACCTTTTGTTTAATATGCCATTCATAAACTCAAAAATCCCTTATTCTATAGCTGGGAAGATTGCATAAGATATTGAAGTAGCTGGGAAATGCTCATGGTGTAAACCTATCATTTCACATATAAGTTCATTGCAGTGAATGTGAACCTGTTTCATTTGATATATATGCTTGATACCTACAATAATTGATAAGAAAGGAAAAAAAATTAGGATATAAAAATAAAATATAATGAGTAGCTTGAGGAAAATTTTCAGAAAAATGGAATGTATCATATGTACCTAAAAGTTGACTAAATTTTTTTCTCCAATTGTTGCAATAAACTCAGCACTGCATGATAAAAACTACATTTGGATTAATACTCTGGTTATTAGAAATATGGGTGAAGTACGTAACACATAATGCTAGCAATATCGGAAAAGAGTGTCAATGTACATGCAAGAGCACAAAGAATTCTTTCAATGGTTTAACATGTTCAGGGAAAGATCTACTAGTTCCATCACCAATTTAGCATAGGGGTTTTGCTAGCTGATTTAGTAAATGTCTTATTAGAAAATCTCTAAGCTGCAAACGTTTTATTAAAGACACATGACACCTCATTTCACTTTTAAAGAGCTGAAGAGACACTCAGGTATAATGTGACGATGTTCCATAAAAAGAAAGTACCTAATGTTGTAATTATATTTTATAGTGTAACCGAAAGCAAAAGAAGCCTTCAAGAGGGAACTTGATGTAGAAGTATCGAAAAAGGTGGCAAGAGAAAAAGAACTCTGATACTGAGATTCAATTCAACCATTCAATCTCGAAAAACATGCAACAAAGTAATAAACATTTTTCCGATCTTCTCCATAAATTATCTCCTTTTTGGTTATATCAGCTCAGTAGAATAGATGAAATGGTCCTAAAATCCTATAATAAATGATAGACGAAGTAAAAGTAGCTACAATAGTAAACAAAAAAACCACATTAGCTAGAAAGGATAAAAAAAATAAGAAAATGCTGACTATTCTCCTGCAGTAGAACTTCAAAAAAAAATGGTTGCCCGTTGGCTACAGATGTGAGATGACATTTCACTAGATGCATTTATCAATGGTATGGACCCTTGCACAATTGAAGATTCTAGTGGTGCAGATGTAGCATAGTGTTAGCTTGCTATGTTATTATAACAAATTATTTCTTTACTCAATGTAGTTTGTTGCATTTACTTGTATAATAAAGGGTGTAATTAATTAGCTTCTTGATTAAGGGTGCACAGTATAAAAAGCATATATAAATCATTTCATCTGACATGTTATGTTGCTAATATATCAACTTGACCCAAGAGACTTCCTCATGCTCACTTACCAGTTGTAAGAATATATTTGTCTCATTCTAAACTGTAGGTTTCAAAATTCCATAAAGCAAGTGACTTCATATGTATTACAAGCAATGTAAGCAAACATCATAAGTTAGCTTATTCATCTTCTACAACTAAAGTCGATGTTACATTTAGTATTGTACATTTTGATATTTGGGTGTCTCCTCATACATCTAATAATTGATAAAAATATTACATTCATATTATTGATGCATTTTTGCATTATACTTAGTCAGGTACTGCACAAGCTTTCATTCAGTTTAAATCATAGGTAGAGTTGTAAATTGATTGTAAAGTTAAGGTGTTACAGTCAATCTGAGATAGGGAGTTTCAAGGTCTTACTACTCTTTTGCCCCATCATGGTATTGTGCATTATACCTCATATCCTCACTCATATGAAAAAATGGACTTGTAGAACACAAGCACAAATACATAGTTGAATTGAATTTTTCTATGTATTATGAGGCTTTTACTCCATTAGTTACTGGGATGAAACATTTTTCTCTAACACCTATATAATCAACACATCTATCTTACATGATAAATTTCCTATTGAAGTTCTGTTTGCAACCAAGCTTGATTATGCTTTCCTCAAGGTATTTGATTGCTTGTGTTTTGCATGCCTAAGACCCTACACACAACACAAGCTTAAGCCAAGACCATTATCTTGCACATTTCTTGGTTATGCACACGCTATAAGGATATAAATATCTTTCTACAACTAGCAGATTGTATATTAGTGGAGATTTCATCTTTGGTAAGCACACATTTCCCTTCTCAAAATCTTCTCCATCATCACCTACTATCTCTCCCCAACGTTCCTCTCCTACTATTCTACCTATTTTTCATGCCAGTATTTTCTCTAGGTGTGTCCATAAACCAGGTCGGACTAATTTAAACCAAAAATCGGATCAGACCGGACCAAACCAAGTAGTTTCATAATTGAAACGATTTGGTCTAGTTTACATTAAGTAAAATTGATTTTCAAACGATCCAGTTCAGTTATAAAAATTATAAATCGGTCGGATCAGACCAGACCGGTTTTCATAAATAATTAAGTTTTTTTAATTAACCATTACTGTATATATATATTAGTAAATTGCGTCTTTGCAAGAGCAACAACGAATTAGTGAGACTCAAAACAACCTTAGCCTAAGCCAACCATCGTCGCCTTCAGCAAGACCCAACCACCCAGCCATCCTCGCGTCGCCTCACATCCTGTCATCCATGGACGAAATAGGTATGTACTATGTAGTGAGTTGACTGTTTCTCTAAACATTTTTAGTACAATTTCATGTACGAGACATTGTCTCTTAGGTCATGGTTGTGGCTAGGTTATTTTTACCTAAAATTATCGTGTGTTATTATTTTATTTTTGCACTTTACTCTTACACGTGATTGCATGACTAGCCATTTCATTTAGATTATTAAGTTATAAATTGATAAAAATTAAAAATAACATATTCACTCCCCTCTTGGTTAATTAGGTCCATATCTTATAAAATTTCAAATACAATTAGATACACTAATCTCTAAACTTTTCTTGAATTTTTCTGCAAATGTTCTTTAACATGCTTCAAAGTAGTTTTTATAATTTTTCTCTTTATTTTTTATTTTTAAATTCCTCACATTATTCTCTTTTAAATGATATTTTATGGGTATTTATATGGATTTTAAATGGGGTTTTATGGTTAGATTAAGTTAGGACCATCGCATAGAGTCAAATGGATGCTCCTTATCGTGTGAAAAATGGTCGTACGAGACAACACATTAATAAACATAAATTGTGTGCAATGGGTATGGAAGTATACGTATCACAAATAAGTAATATAATGATAAGAAAAGATCTTTCCCACTGAGACACGCTAATAGAAACTAATTTTCAAAATTAACAAATAAAATAATTTTTTTGTGTTTTTAGAAAGCAAAATTAAAAGAACTAAAAATAAATATTAGTAATTAATTAACTCAAAATTAGTAGCTAAAAAGATATATGAGAATATATCTAGGAATACTTAATCTCCTAATTTTTTAAACATGTGAACCACTAAATCCCCACAATATAATTACCAATCAATTACATGATCCATTAAATACAACCCAGAATGTATTAATCTCTTAGGTAAATTACACACTATATAGTAATTAACCTAATCAATCTCTCATGTCAATTAAATTTCATGCTACTCATTAAGTTCATCAATTATGGATCACATATATAAGAATCATGCATCTATGCCTATAAACCATGCATATTATTTAACCAAGAAAAAAAATTACATAATTCTCTTAAATCTATTTAATTGTTCTATAGATCAATTATTGGCCAAACATTTAATAACATCAAAATTAGATTAAATAATACAATTAAATTAAAATTATAATTGAGGGAAAATATTAGATCATCATATGTAAAAAAATGGGTTCATAAGATCCCTAGATTAATAAATTAGTTAGACGTGATTATATTCATAAAGTTCAAATTATTCATAAGAAAGATATGAAAATTGTTAAAGAAAGAAGAAGAAGAATAAATACAATCAATCTATTGAATTATAGCACTAATCTCGCTTGAATCTCTACCAAATTTGTATCTCTTTTTGAATTTTTCTATATTTTTCTCCTTTCTTGGTACAAAAAAATGATAAAAAAATATGTCAATTTTGACTCATTAGGGTTTTTAGAGTAGTTAGGGGATTAAATTATGATCAAATGGAATCTAGACCATCAAGTCTGCTTTAAATCAAGAGCTGAGATGAAAAAAGAAAAATTAAATAGCACTGGCCAATGGGATTGTGACATGTGGCACGGGGAAATCATTGGATGAATCAAAAAACAAGAAGTGGCAAGGTGGACTAGTCGTGGTCAACACCTACTGAGTCAGCACTATGTGGTGTATTGTGATTCACGGATATAGATGCATGGCACCCTGGTGGAACAAATGGATAAATCTTATGATGTCACATGGCACAATCGTTGAATGCTTGTCAAAAGTAGGAACAAACATTTGTGTTGTCACATGGTAAAGCCTACATCACCCGATACATAGAATGCACTCCTATTGGCTCCCTTTGCTTGCATGGCATCCATATGGTGACGACTAGTTAGCTCCCATCCTTGTGTGGCATCCCCATGGTGTCTTTTGAATGGTTCTATATTAAAAAATTCAAAACGATTCCAAAAAGTTGCTAAAAAATATAGTTTTGCCGCTTTTCACTAGAAAGTTCATATTTTTAATATATTTAACCCCAAGAGTACTACTTATTGAATAAAACAAATCGATATTAAGCAAAAAGTGCACTGATGGTTCTACTTTCATAGAGTTCTTATACTCCAAAACTTAACTTTTTGCTTGTCCACAAGTAAAGCCAAGTCTAACTAGATATAATGGCATGGGAAATATATTTATAAATATATATCTATTAATACATGCATATTTAGCAAAAACTATCGCACTCAACAATCATGAAATTCTAATATAAGGAAATTCACATTTATATCAATCAACATTCCATCAAAAGAAGGATATGTAGGGTTTTTGATGAATTGATTTGTGTGTGTGTTATATGTGATATCAACAATGCACTCATAAAATCAACCTATATGAGTATGCTAATCAATTAAATCTTAAAACAAGTCTCATAAGTCTATTTTTGAAATCTCTCTCCACTACTATAAATATGTACTTAGCTAAACATCAATCAAGGCTTCACATGCTTGTAATATAAGGCTTAGGTGGGGGTCGATAAATAAAGATATTTAGGCTTGTTCCACATTTGAACTTTCTTTTTATTCATGATGTACTTTTTAACTAAAATTGAGCTTTTACTTGATATTTTAGTACACCCTATATTATTATTCTCTTCATATTCTTTTATTCCACATCTTTTTTTTCTATAACTTCGTAACTCTCTCAAACTTATTTTCAATTTTATTTTCTTTTTCTTTAGTGGAATAATTGTGTTGTGAGTTATTTTTTCACTTTTTTCAATATGGTGTATTACATTTCACCCCCAAACTTATTGGAAGAAAAACTCTATGTCATTTTAAGATACATTTCCTATTTTTTAATGTTATATTGTAATTTTAAAATATACATTCTTATACACTTTAGTTATTTTTATACAATGAAAGATGATAAATAATTATGGGCTTTAATAAATATAATTAATGCATGATTCTTAATTTATTTTGTTATGGGTTTCAAAATCAATATGGGTTTATTAATATATGAAAACAACATTTTTGTTGCATTTATAAAATATTGTTATTGGGATTAACATAAAAATCAAGGCTATAGTGTATACATATAGTCTAAGTTTTTATCAGTAGTCGTGACAATAATTAAACTACAAAAAATACTTAAATATAAATAAAATTATATAATCACGATTATTAAATTACTATGATGTAATTAAATAATAGACTTATTAGTCTTTTTAAAATAGAAATCAAATAATATATCAAGTATGTGTGTTATTCATTTAAAAAAATTCAAAAATTACTTAACAATTTTTTCATTTCTCTTTTACACCACACACTAAATTTCTATATCATTTTTTTTTCTTTTACTCTCCCAATTTTTTTTCCTTCTCTTTTTTATTTTTTCCTTTATTCCTTTTCCCTCTCCTTTTTTTTTCTTTTTCCATCTCTTTCTTTCTCTCTCTCACTTATTCTTTTCCTTTTTCCCTACATCTCTCTTCTTCCTTTCCCCAATGTGTACCACCCTCACCTCTCTTCTTCTTTTCCCCTATCAAGCACCTCCCTTCGTTGGTCATTTCTTTTCATTTTCGCTCATAACCCATCTCCCGTTGTACCTATCTGTAGCCGTATAACCCTTAGCGAAGGATAAAATATTATTCATAACGTATTTTTTTACTCCAATAGGAGTTCTTCTATTGTTGTGTTCTTTTTCAGATGATATTTAGAGCCATTGTGTGGCTACTAGGGTATTAAATCAGTTGCTTATGTTGTTTCAGAGTGATTGGATGGACAGAAATAAGAGAAAGGCTCAACTTTTGTTGAAGCTTCTTTGGGATTCTGGGCCTGATTATTCATCTCTTGGAAATTCTGATGATCTTTCTTATAGTGATGTGGTTTGAAATGCAAGATTTTACTCGAACATATCCTGGTCATCTAGCTCTTAATATGGATAGTAGAAATTATTTATGACAATTTCTTACAACATATACTTGATACAATCCCAAACTCCATGTGTTGTGTATGTCTCTTCTTGCTTGGAATGTTATTTGCTACTATTTTCCTTTCCTATTATTTCTTCTTTTGTGTTGTTCTGTGCCACTCATTAGTTTTGAGTTTGAAGAAAAATTAATTTACTCATCATATTTTTTATTGTTTAAATAGTTTAGGTTATACCTTTTTCATTAGGGCTGATTCCTGATGGTAAATTTTTCGCATGTTGTGTTGCCAGAAGTAAAATATTATTATGAAATTTTGGGTTAACTATGGTTCTATTATTTGGCTTATCATTAAGTTCTCTTATGTAGCTTATGGCTTGCTATTTTAATTATCCTTATTTTTTCTACATTCTGCCATTAGTTATTTATTTAAGGGTTTGTGCTCATTTATACATCTAGAGATTATCAATGTAATAATTGTTTTATAATCCCACTCCTTTGTATAAGGAAGCATTGCTCTTGCTTTTTTGATTCTCTAATCCCAAAAATTTCTTGAGCTTCATTTTGTTTCCTCGTTTATCTTACCTTTTGAAATATCTTCAAGCTTGCATTCTAAATATTTGTTTTGCTGATTGATTTTGTGAATGCACAAACAAATCAATGATCATCTATGGTTTGATGTTGTAGAGTAACTTATGATTATGAAAATAAAATATAAAATGACCACCTCGAGTCATTTCAGGTGATGGAGAAGAACTTTATTATCATGGCAAAGGAAGTGGAAAGGCTCCATATAGAATTGATGAGTATGTGTAATATATATTTGTCACTTAAAGATATTTTATTTTTACATTATATCATATAATATATGGCATAATATGGTTATTGAATTGCATGTGGGACATATGGTGCCCAATCTAGTGACAATGAAAATGTGATCATTGGACGACCAACTTGATGACAATGAAATTGAGGTCTCTCTTTTAGCTTATTTTTCAAGTTCTTTCCTATTCTTTATTTGGTCTCAAAGACATTGAAGTAGTAGTAATGTGAACAATATTTTTTGAGCTAACAATTTGAAAGTCTAGTTAGTCTAGATTAATAAACATATACAAAGTACAAAAATCTATAATTGCATTTTCATTTATTGTGTCTACCTTAGATTATTCTCTTTTTCATTATCTACCCCATTTTTTGTTAAAATTTTAATTTTGAATTTTAGTTATCTTTTATATATATATATGCTCTTACTTTTTTTATCCAATGTTTACTCTCACAGGTACTACTAAAAGCTTCCACCATGAGCAAGGCTTATTGTACTATTCGGGCCCTTACAAGCTATTGATTAGACTTTAAATATATTACATCGATGCATGAATATGTTTAGATGTTACTATCTATAGAGATGGAATGTAACATGTGTATATAATTTTAACTTTACTTTTGTTGCTTGTGAATTGCTATTGTATTGGTGAAGTAAAAAACAATTGTTGCAATTTTTGTAGAACAATATATTTTGAGATTATATTCCTTTGTTTTTATATTTTCCATAAATATGTTTAAAGACAAAAAAATTGTCACAAATAAGTTTGGACAAAATATTGTCACAATTTTGTTCTACAATTGTCAATTTTAGACAACAAAAATTGGTCCCAAAAACGTTATTAAAAAATCAAAATGTTTTAGGGACAAATTTATTCCAAATTAGAACAAATTTTTTTTTCTTATGAAATTATTTTCAAAGATAAAACTTTAATTTTTAAAGGCAAGTATTTTGTTCTTAAAACATTTTTTGAGCAAACTATCTATTGTTTTCAAGGACAATCTTATGGAATTAAGGGACAAAAATGTTTGTCCTTAATTCTTTTGTTTTTTGAGAAAAAAATTGAATTTTACTGTAGTAGACTTCCTGTGACCCCTACTTTGGAATGAAAGAAATTGACAAATTGTTTGTCTCTAATTCTCATTTGAGGCAAAATCTTGGCTTTTAAGGACAAAAATCTTTGTCCCAAAAAACACATTTTCTTGCAATGATAAGAACACCAAAATCAATCATGAGCATGCATTAATATGAATGAATCAATCAAAATTAGCAATCATATCACATAATTAATGTAAATATCTTAGCAAACATGTTACATTCCTTATCCTAATCATGACAACAAATAAATCATTGGGTTCATAAGTTTTATATTAGACATGTGTGCATTTAGCTTCCATAAATTTAACAATTTCTACCCAAATCATGATTAAAAACATCCTAAAAATAAAAAATAAATAATTTTTTTAAAATTTAAAATGCATACTAAATATAAGTCAAGAATGAAGTTCCCTCATCCAACTTAAATTTTACATTGTCCCTAATGTGTACATATAAATATGAAAAATTAAAAAGAAAAGAAAACTCTCTTAGTCTTGGCACACCACATCCGTCATTGAAATGCTCAATCTTTTTGCACCATTGCTCTCCACATTTGTTTATCTACAAAACAAAAATAATAAAAAATATAAGTAAAGTAACGTTGGGTTGCCTCCTAGCCCACATCACATTTAATATCCTTCACGAGATGATGATGTCAATTCCTAAGGTACATTTCTCTGTGTCCATTTACTATTGAGTTTTCCCAAAAATAGTTTGAGTCTTGAATTGTTCAATAATAATTTATGTTATAGTTTAAAAACATAGTGCTCAATTCTCTTATTATGTCATATATTTGTTTTCTTTTTGTACTTTTTCGCATTCTTTTATTACTTCATTTTTCATAGCATCATGTGTAATCATCCTAACTGTGGGTAACTCAACAAATTCTTTTAAGTTATCATCATGATCAGTAACATCTATCCTAAAGCCTTTATTATCATTATCAATATCAGAGGGTTTATATACATTAAAAACTTTAAATATGATTTGTTCATCTTGCACTCTCATTGTAAGCTCACATTTTTGCACATCAATAAGTTCCCTTCCTGTTACTAAGAATGGATGAAAAAGTATAATAGCAATGTTAAAGTCCTCTTCCATATCTAGTACAATGAAATCTGCCGGAAAGAAGAACTTGTCTACTTTTATTAGCAAATCTTCTACTACAACTTGGGAATGCTTAATTGATCTCTCTATCATTTGTAATATTACTAAGGTTGGTTTGGCTTTACCAACCACCAATCTCTTAAAAGTAGATAATGGCATGATGTTAAGGTTGGAACCTACGTCACATAGTGCTTTTTCAAAGTTCATGTTCTCAATTGTGCAAGGAATGTCAAAGCTACCCGAATCTTTGAATTTTTAGGGTAGTTTTCTATCAAGGATGGCACTACAACATTTAGTCAAAGTTATTATTTCATTATCTCTAAGCCTTCTTTTCCTAGATAGGATATCCTTTTGAAATTTGGCATAAGTAGGCATTTCTTCAAGTGCATCTACAAATGGTATATTTATGTGCAGCTTCTTGAAGACATCTAGAAATTTTGAAACTGCATATCTAACTTTTGCTTTTGTAGTCTCCGAGGGAATGTAATAGTGGGTTTGTAGAGGTTTCCCTTTTTGGCTGAATAATTTCATTTTTAGTGCTATGTTTATCCACTTGTTCTTGCTCATCCTTAATTTTTAGCTTCATGTTCCTCCTCATCCTTTCGAATATCATATTTATGCTCATACTTTGGAGTCTTATGGTCCTTCTCTAAATTTTTACCACTCCTAAATTCCATGGCATTGTAATGCTCCTTACCTTCTCTTCTTGGTTTTATATTTGTGTCACTTAGAAGGTTAACTTGAGGCTTGAGCAAGTTGCCCCATTTGGGTCTCTAAATTTTGAATTGAAGCCTGTACTTTTATATTTACTAACTAAATGAAGTATTTCATTGTCACCATTAAAGAATTTATATTTTCCTCCATAGGTGGCTTATTCTCTTAGGCTTTTGATTATTTTGGTTGTTAAAAAGCAAGTGATGGAAATGATTGACAGTTAAATTGATTACCACCTTGATTGTTGTTATTACTTCAAGAGAAATTTGGATGTTGTTTCTATCCTTATTTATATGTGTTTGAGTATGGATTGTTGTTTTAGTTCACATTACCCACATAGCATGCCGATTCAAGATTACTTGGACAATTATCAAACAAATGAGCTCTACCATAAAAGACATATGATATCCTTAATTCTTTGATTTGGTTTATACTCACTGGCATGTTTTGAGCCTTCAAAAGATTCACCAAAGATGAAAATCGAGTTATTCATGTTGTGACATCATCTACTTCATGCACTCTAATTACTCTTCTTATGACTAAAATTCTATCCATTGGCCAATGATAATTATTGTTAGCCATTTTCTTAAGTAAATCATAAACTTGAGTGTAAAATTTGGCTAGCCTAGATCCATTAATGGATGCATCAACAATGGTTCTTGTTTGAGAATTGAGACCATTGTAAATGGTGAAAACAACTCCTCAGTAATATTTGAATCTTTCCCATGCTTCATATGAAGATTACCCTTCATATTGTTGGTAGGAGGTTATGTCATTCTTAAGCTTGGAATACTTTATTGGTAGAAAATAATTTATTAAGAATTTCTTTGTCAAGTCATTTCAATTTGTAATCAAATCAGGCGGCAAAGAGTTTATCCAAGCTTGAGCACGATCTCTCAAAGAGTAAGGGAATAATCTGAGCCTAAATTCTTCTTCAATCACACCACTAAATTTGAATGAATCTCAAACTTCGATAAACAATCTAAGATGTAAATGAAGATCCTTTGTTGGTAATCCACTGAATTTTCCAACTGTTTATAACATCTAAAACATCATTGTCTTTAATTCAAACTGATTAGCTTGAATTTTTGGCCTTATAATACTTAGATTTATCCCTTCCAATATAGGTAATGCATACTCATTCATAGCTCTATTCTTATCATCCAATTAAAAAAATCTGATTTTCAAATTTAGCTCAATATTGTTTATTTCTAATGGATGAACCATTTCTTCCACTTTGGTGACAACTTTTTTTCTTATTGATCTCAATGTACACTCAATTTCGAGATCTAAAAGCAAAATTTCTCCCATATAGACCTTGTTAATGCAATAAAGGAAAATATATGTCTAATAGATTAAAGAAGATATCAAAATAAATAAAAATAAAAGATAAATAACAAAATAAATTAAAATTCAAAATAAAATTATAAAAAATAAATAAAAAATAACTAAAATAAAATAAAAAGTTAATTTCTAATGTGTATGATCCCGAGTAACGGTGCCAAAAACATGATTGACACGAATTGTGTGCAATGGGTATGCAAGTAATATAATGATAATAAAATATCGTTACTATAGAGATTATGTTATTAGAAAGTAATTTAAAAAAATAATATTTTTGTGTTTTTAGAAAGAAAAATTAAAAGAACTAAAAATAAATAATAGTAATTAATTACCTCAGAATTAGCGGTTAAGAAATATGAGAAAATATTAGGAATACTTAATCCTTCAATTTTATAAAACTGTGAATCACTAAAATCCCCCCCCCCCCTCCCCAATATAATTATCAATGAATTACATGATCAATTGAATCCAACCTAGTATTTATTATTCTCCTAAGTAAACTACACACCATATAATAATTAACTTAATTGCATTTTCATGTCATTTAAACTTCATACAACTCATTAAGTCTATCAATTATAGATCACATACATAAGAATCATGCATACATGTCTGCATAAAAACTATACATGTTATTTCATCAATACAAGCAACAAAATATTCTCTAAAATGTATTTAATTACCTATATAGATCAATTGTTGGTCAAATAATTAATAACATAAAAATTATATTAATTAGTATAATTACATTGAAGTCATAACTGGATAATATTAGATCATCACATCTACAAAATTGGATTCATAAGACCCCTAAATTAATAAATTAGCTAGACATGATATTGTTCATAAAGCTTGTAATCTCCACCAAAATTGTATCTCCTTTTGATTTTTTTATATTTTTTCTCTTCTTGCCACCAAAAATTGATAAACAAATATGTTAATTTTGGCTCATTAGGACTATTGGAGCAATTAGAGGGTTAAATTAGGCTTAGATGGAATATGGACTGTCTGATCATATTTAGATCAAGAGCTAAGATGAAAAAAGGAAAATTAAACGACACTCGTTAATGTGATCATGTCACATGGCATAGGGAAATCAATGGACAAATTGGCGGGCAAACTAGTCATGTTCAATACGTGCTGAGTCAATGCCATATAGTCCATTGGGATTTTTAGTTACATATTATGTGGTGCCTCGATGGATTGAACAGAAGAATCATGTGATGACGAGTGGCACGATTGTTGATCTCTAGTCAAAACTCAGAACGAACAATATGTCCACAGATCGTAGCGCCTACATCACCTAGTACACATGGTGCCATCGAATTGGCTCCCATTGCTTGTATGGCATCCATATGGCGATGAATGTTTAACTCTCTACTTACGTGGCATCTTTTGAGTGGTCATACATTAAAAAATCCAAAAACATTCCAAAGCAATTTTAGAAAATTCTCGAAAAATATTTTGTCACCTATTTTCACTAAAAAGTTCATATTTTAATATTTTTAATCCTAAAAGTACTACATATTGAATAAAATGAATAAATATTAAGTATAAAAGTGCACTAATAACTTTTCATCCATAGAATCATGATACACTGGTGAAAGAGCTGATTGTTCAATAATACATAGTTTGGCTTACTAGTTGAAGGAGCATCGAATGACATGTCGTTTGGCCCATATTAAGTGTACAATGCAAGGGATGAGAGTTTTCTAATGCGAGGTTCTTTGAAATGACACAATTTTAGGTTCTCTTTTGCTAAGTAAATTCATTGCCCCTCTAAATACGTCCACATTGCTACGTACATCCACATTTAAATAAGATTCATAAAAGAATCTATAAAAAATCCTAAAAATCACTAAAATTCTAAAAACTCATATTTTTAAAAAATATAAAATAAACAATTATAAAAACATGAAAAAATAAAATAGGTATAAATTTGTAGAATTTAATAGCTAAAAATATGTATAAATTATCACATATCAATATTCAGGATTGGTTTCAATAACTTATTTATTTTCCAAAGTTTCTCTAATGGAAGCTTGTAACGTTTTCTTCAAAACCTGTGGTGGAGTTACGAATAATCCATCAATGAAGTGTTTCATATCTTAGACATAAATCACATGCTTCGATTTCTCTCGCCATATCAAGTAATTGGACTCGTCTAACTTAATCAGAAAAATTGGATTTATTGGTATGTTTTGCACTAGAAAAGAAACTCTTGCCCTAGACCATTCATAGCTGTGGAATTAGTGGTGTACTAATTGGAGTTTGATCAATAAAGGGTGTTTAAACCATAACTTTAATACAATGCTAGATAGGAAAGAAGAAATAGCCAAGAGTAAATTAGAAATTGATATACATCATTCTTGATTAATTGTTGTGATTTAGATATGTTTTATACTCTAGTTAACTAGAGTTTGTTACAATAGTTTAAAAACCTCTAAGGCTAGGATACACTACCTGAAATATCACACTACAAAATATGTACTCATCTATCATAAAAACATTTTATCATTTTCCAATAACAAGGAACTAATAGTACCATCATTAGGCAGAAATTATGGAAGCTTGAAAGCCAGTACTAGATGGACTTGGCAACCACCTATCCCAAAAAGTAGAAGTTTGTTGGCCATTATCAATCCTCCAATGAACCACATTCGTCAATAGCTCTTGGCCACATATTCAACTATGTTAGACATAACTTAAATAGCTAGTGTAATTTGCTTCCAAAATTGACGAGTTGACATCATCTTTGGCTGATATAACTTGTCAAACAAGTGAATTGGGATGTTGGTTGAGCATCCAAACCTACTTAGCCAAGAGGGACTAATTAAAATCCACCAAGTTGAGAGGCCCTCCACACATAGCAAGAATAAATAAGGGCTAATAGGATCACCCTAGCATAGCCCCCTTGTAGGTCGAATATCTCCAATAATAGAACTGTTCACTTTAATAGAATATGTAATTGTTGAAATGCGTTGCCTAATAAGCCTAACCAGATGTTCTGGAAATTGCAAACAACACAACCTGAATGACAAACTCTCATTCCACATGATCATATGCTTTGCTTATATCGAGCTTTAAAGAAACTTAACCCCTCCATTTTTTGACCTCTTAATTGTGTGTAGTTTCAAATGCCACAATGGAATTGTCCTAAATTTTTCTACCCAAAACAAAAGGCACTTGAAGCCTCATAAATAATATCAATTAACATCTATTTAAGCCTATTCACTAAAACATTAGCAATTATTTTATAAAATCATAGTGCAGATACTATTGGGTATTAATTCTGTCACCTTAGTTGGATTTCACACTTTGGGAACATGAGTAATAAATGTTTTGCTAATCATATGATATTAGAATTACCATTAACAAACTCTAACCAAGTTGCATGTACATCATTACATACAATAGACCAATATTTTTTTAAAAAAAAGTAGGAAGACCAACGATGCCTTGTGCTTTATTTAGGTACATTCTAAATAGAGCCATGCATACTTCTTAGTGGTGAACATAGCTGATAAACTGAGCTGCTGCTATCTAAACAATCTCAGTTACAAACAGCTAAAAATTGGTGCAAAATCAAGCTACCTAGAGGTGAAAAACATTCCTTGTAGTATGATATGCTTGGAAAGATGCAAGTGTACATAGTTAATTTTATAAGTGATAAACAATTTAAAATACCCTAATAAAGGTTATGGTACCCACAAAGATTGTTTACAATTTCTACTACAATTTATTAGTTTATTAATGAGTTAATTAAAGCTAGCAAATAAGGGTTTTAAATTGTTTCTAAGGAAAATAACATAAGGCAAATAAATATAAATTGAATACAAATGCAAGAGATATATGATCATGGGACTATCCTCACTACTAGCCTACAATTCAACTAATCATTTCATGAATCAATATTTAGTTCCATGAAACCTAAATTAGTATCATAATCTAAAAGCATTCTTGAATTCTTAACTTTATCTTTGATGTTTAGGTTCAATTAAGACTTCCCACCTTTTTTTACTTTGTAATTGATTTAGAATACCCTCATAAATCAACCCAAATCTTCAACAACCTAGAAGAACCCTTACTAGATTTAATTCTCTCATTACATTAGAATCTAAAAAGAAATAACTAAATTTAGTAAGATCAGAACAATCATTTAACCTTTAGTGAAGGTATTCAACTATACATGTCCTTCGTGGCCACAAGGTATCACATTGAATAAGAATATTAGCGATTGCATACTAATATCTTAGACTAGATATAAACATACACATGCCATATACTAGTTGGAAACCAATCTATGACATGCATAATTTTGGAATTTAAATATATAATTAAACACATCAAGAATCAAGACTTGTATCTAAAATTTATCATCAAATTAAATTAATTTAAACCATAGTCTTGGGCTTGAAATTTCCCACTATGACATGAAAAATTTAGCTAGACATAGAATCTATAAGAATCATCATTATAATCATGGAAACTAAGAATAGAAGAAGGGATAATAAAAGGTTAGGAATTGTATAGGAATTATAGATGATGAAGCCAAAAGAACCCGAATCTCCAATCTTTAATCCTACCTTGTAGATTTCCTTCAAAAGTTTGCCTTTGATGTGCTCTTTGATCTCTCTTGCATATTATTCCAATTCTCTAATTATTTCAAAACTCTTTATATATTTATAATTATTAACCATAATGACATATATATAGTGATAGGTTTAAACATAACACAATTAGGATTATAGACTTTGAAAATTGGATATCAAGTATGCAGTATACGTACCCGAGTTGTGACATAAATAAATCCATGTCGTAGTGCGCAACCAGACCTATGTTTTGTGATCCAACTCAAGAGGAGTATACCACGATGCATATATTCCATGCTACTATATGCATTGTTGTTATAGAATTCCCAGTAAAATTAAGAGGAGATTTTTATGATGCACACATTTATGTGCCTCTATGCACTTATAATTCTATTTTAAATACACATTTTTGTCTCTTTTTACTCCTATTGTCCCCTAACACAAAGTAAACACATAAAATTCATAGGGCATAATAAATCAACATAACTGTGTAGGAACTGATATAAAATTATATATGTAAAATGATACTGATCAAACTCTTCCACACCTATTCTTTATAGTTCTCGAGCAAAGGAAAAATACATTATGTTTCCTCTCAATGTCTTAAGTTCTTAGTAACATTATGATCTCAACATTTCATGTTTGGTTGGTATAGTCTCTAGATTCTTTAGTTCTAGCTCCCATATAACAACTATGCTCAAAGTGTGTGTGATTTTACATCCACTTGTAATAGTAGAATCCTATGATTAAAACTAAGTTATTATATCATTCCTCCCTATGAATCACTGCTATTCTTCTCAGATTTTGACTTGAGCACCATAGGATTTTCTTTAGAATTTTCTCTCCACTCCCCAAAATTATTTTTGAAAATTAAAAGGTCTTTTATTTCGTTATATAGTGGTTAAGCACATAAATATTTCCTATTACTAGCTTTGATATTGTGCATGTAAGTTTTGAGGAAAATTATCTTAAAGTTTCCTCAATATCAGCACATGGATATAACTCATGTCAAAATAAGTAAAAAGAGAGTAGAAAAAAAATTTGGTAAGTTGCCTCCTACAAAATGCTTGGTTTAACATCATCAACCTGAATTAGCCATGTATCATTTGTCCTTGTAAGTTGGATTATAGAACCCTTATCAAATGTTTCATAGTAAGGTTTTAGTCTGTGTCCATTTACTTTAAATTCTTTTTCAGTTCTTTTATACCAGAGTTCCACTACACCATCAATAATTTCATTAATAACATTAAGAGGATGAACCCAATTTGAAAAGGATTACTAAAAATAATTAGAGATGAGAATTCAATAAGAGCACTTTTTATTCAACTTAAAAATTATTCCTTGATAGCATCTTATCATTTTCCACCTTTGTTTTCTCCTTATAAATTCATGCATTGTCACATGCATCATTTCAAATCTTCTCTAGTTTAATTACAACCTTCTATAGTCCCATATTTCCTCTAGGTCCACGTTGCATTCTTTTATTGCCTAAAAGGCCTTGTTTTCCAACTCTATTGGAAAATGACATGATTAACCTTACACCAACCAAAATGGTGACATTTTAATGTAATGGACATTGAGGTGCTAACCAAGTGGATGTTCTCAAGTGATGATCAAGTTGGTGTTTCCAAATATTCTCAAGATCTTTTGCAAGGAATTGGTGCTCCAATGGTATATGGTGGGATCAATTGGTGGTCAATAGGTGAAGTAATGGTGAAAGGCTTATGTGGTCATAGGAAGAGATCAAATTGGTGATGCATAAGAGGTTTATACCTAACCATTACTATAGGGATCTATTTAGAAAGTTCCAAGGGATGGTTCAAGGTTCCATAAGTGTAGAAGATTATTATAAGGAGATGGAAATTTCCATGATTAGAGAAAACATAGAAGAAGATAAAGAAGTAGGAATGGTTGGATTCATTGCCAGAGTAAATAGGGAAATTTTTGGTGTGGTTGAATTGCAACATTACGTAAAGATGGATGAACTACTACATGAAGCTATTGAAGGGGAGAAGAAAATCGAGTCCAAAAGGTTCAGATATAGTTTTTCCTTTAATTCTCTGTGGAGATCAAATTAGAGGGATAATAAAGCTACCTTCAGAACAAAAGATGAAGAAAAGTCAAAAATTTAAGTTGTTGTTCCTATGGTAAACCCAAAACTAAAACTCTTACTAAGTCACATGATATTAAGTATTTTAGGTGCCAAAGAATCAAACATATTGCTTCTAAATGCCCAAAAAAGGGTTAAGGTTGTAAAGGCCAATGGAGAACTCAAAAGTGCTAGTTCAAGTGATCATGAAATGCCACTATCCGAGGATTGTTTCTGATGTAGAAGTGGAAGAACCTGTGCTTGGGGAATTACTTGTCACAAGAAGAACCTTAAATATACAACACAAGAATGAAGGAGATGAGAAGCAACGTAAGCATATTTTTCACACAAGATGTCATGTGAAGAAAAAGGTATGTATGATTATTTCTTATAGTAGTTTCTATGTTAACATTGCTAGTATTTTTTCAAAGAAAAATTGAATTTGAAGTGGCAAAAGCATCCCAAACTATACAAGCTACACTTGCTGAATGATTGTGGAGAAGTGAATGTCAACACACAATTTTGGGTTCCTTTTTCAATTGGAAAGTATGAGTATAAGGTTCTTTGTGATGCAGAACCAATGTATGCTGCTCATATTTTGGTTGGACAACAGTGACAATTCATTATGAGGGTGTCATATAATGTGTACAAAAATTGCTATCTTTTGATATGAACAACAAAAAATTTGTATTAACCCCTCTAAAACCTTTGTAAGCTTATGAGGACTAAATTAGGATAGTAAAAAAGTGCAAGATGTGGGAAAAACAAAAGTGTGAGCAAGAGGAAAATAAAAACATAGTAAGTGATTTAGAGAGCAAAAATAGAGAGAAAAGGGATCATAATGAAGGGGAAAATGAAAAAAAAAAGACAAAGGAGAGAAGAGTGAGAAAAGAGGAGATAAAAGTCAACAAAAAGGAGAGAAAAATAAAAGAATGAGGAAATTCTTTAAAAAAACAAGAGATTTAGAGTGCAATGATGGCAAGGCAACAAGTACTTGTACTAACGTACAAGGATGTTTGTCTTTCTACTAACGATCTTAACTCATCTTTTCCTATTGTAGTTGTATTTTTATTGTAGGACTTTGAGGATCAACTTCCTGAAGAGATTAACCATGGATTACCTCCTTTGAGAGGAATTGAGCATCAAATAGAATACACATGGATCTGTTATAAAAATTGACCTGCTTATAGAGCTAAGATTCAAGGATGAATCTTTTCGAAGAGGAAGGGAATAATAGATATTGAGGTAATAATCAAGTTGATGTTACCAAGTGCTAATAAAATTGATGTTTCCAAATATTCTCAAGATATTTTGCAAGGAATTGGCGATCCAATGACTAGGGATAGATTTGGAAGATCAAGTTGGGTGCAAGGGTTACTTTAGGAAGAAATTTTTGTTTTAATTAGTTGTGAGCCTTTTATGTTAAGAAATTTTTATTTTAATTAATTGTGGGATTTTCATTCTAAGTCTTTTAGTTTTTTTAGGATGGATTAGGCCTAACCAACAACTAAATAGACCCATTAGGTTTGAATTTTTCCTAGCATTTATCTTTGGTTTGAATTGGAATTTTTGTCATAAGGATTGTATAAAAATGCAACAGTCTTGTCATTTAGAACAAAAAATATTATTAATGAAAAATTTATTTCAGAAATCCTTTTTTTTATCTTCATGTGTTCTTGATTGAATGCTTGAATTTGACTTATCAAAGGGAGTGATCATCCTTTGTGACGTCTCAAGATTGGGGTTTTATGCATTTTTTTTTCTTAAGGTTCTAATTTGATCATCTTCAACATGTTCTTATCATTTCAATCATTCCAATTCCTTTGATTTCATGAGTTACTAGGATATTCACCTAGTTAGTCCGCATCACAATGGGATTTTTGTATGTTTTTCTATATACTTAAAGTCCATAATCTAGTCTTAAGATCCAATCCTTCTCGACGAGTTTCAGTGTCTTATCAAGGATGGACTTGACCTCCCGGTTAAAGACCTCAATTTTTCCATATGTTTGAGGATTATAATGTGTAAAAAATTTGTGATTGACATGATACTTTTTGAGTAAAGCCCAGAAAATTTTATTTCAAAAGTGTAGTTCATCATCACTAATGATAGCTCTTAATGTACCAAACCTAGAAAAAATGTTAGATCGACTTCACAGAATCCATGACAACTGTAAATTCATTAGTTTTACTAGATTTAGCTTCCATCCATTAAGATAAATAATCAACAACAAGTAAGATATATATGTAACCCTTAGAGGAAGGGTAAGGTCCCATGAAATCAATACCCTAAACATCAAAAGTTTAAGCAAAAAGTATTGTTGTTTGGGGCATTTAATCTCTAGGTCATATGTTACTTGTTCATTAATAGTGGTCACAAGCTTTATAGAAGATATGTGCATTCTTGAACATGGTGGGATAGTAGAACCCACTCTAAAGAATCTTGAGAGTGGTCCTCTTGACACCAAACTGTCCTTCACATGTATAAGTAAGAAAAAATATGAGTATATAATGAAATTCAGTTTTTAGTATACATCTTCTTAATAATTTATCAGGAATATTTTTTTTTATAGTTATGGATCTTCCATTCAAGGCTTGTATTGTTGTTCTTTTGGTAGATTGCTGGGAAATTGTTTGGATACAAGATAGTTGATAGGGTCAACATACCATGGTTTTGAATCCTCTATAGAAAAGAGTTGCTCATCTAGGAATTGTTCCTGTAATGGTAAGGACTCTTCTTCTTGTATGATTCAAGTCAAGTAGTGCTCCACTAATTTCTCACTTCCATTTCTGTCTTTGATTTCTAAGTCAAATTCTTGCAATAAAGGAATCCATTTAATAAGCTTTGGTTTTGCATCCTTATTTATTAGTAAATACCTGAGAGTTGCATGGTCATAAAATATAGTTACTTTAGTTCCTATTAAATATGACCTCCCGGTTGAATCCTTTAGTTAATTATTTTTTAGTGGTAAAGCAGTTGACTTTGGCATCATTGTAGGTTCTCAAGGCATAGTAAATGGCATGTGTTCTTTGCCCATATGTTTCTTGAACACTACTACAACTACATAGTCACTAGAATCACACATAAGCTCAAATGGTCTACTCCAGTCAAGTGCTTGAATGAATGAACGAATCTCCCTCATAGTAGTGGGAGGTGGTGAGCCATACACAATATCAATGTTAGCCCTATCTATTTATATTCCCTTAGAAGAGATTATATTCCTGATTGCAATCCCATGGTCTACCATAAAGTGACATATTTTCCAATTTATTACCAAATCAGTTTATGCACATCCTGCAAGAATTAATGTTAAATTTTCTAAACATAAGTCAAAAGAATTACCATACACTATAAAATCATCCATAAGTATCCCTATTTTATCTCTATGTAATCAGGGAATATACTTACTATACACCTATGAAAGGTGGTAAGAGCATTATAGAGCCCAAAATGGCATTTTTCTGAAGACAAAGGTTCCAAAAGGGCAAGTAAATGTGCTGTTTTCTTGATCCTGAGGTGCTATAACAATCTGCTTATAACCTAAATAGCCATTAGGAAAATAATAATAAGAGTGATATGCTAACCTTTATACCATATGATCAATGAAGGGAAGAGGAAAATGATCCTTCCTTGTGTTGGTATTGACCTTCCTATAATCCATGTACACTCTCCAATCTATTTTCATTCTTGTAGGTACTAAAGAATTCCCAACATTTTTAATTACAATTATACTAGATTTCTTTGGCACCACCTAATGTTTGAGTATTCCTTCTTCACTACTTCCATCATTGATGGATTTAATCCTCATTGTGTCTCTATTTTTGGTTTAAGTTTTTCCTTAAGTAATATCATATGGAGGAATATATACATTTGATATAAAAAATGGTCCAACCTATAGCAATCTTGTGACCCCTTAGAACTCTCAAAAGTTTGTCCTCTTATTCATAAGACAAGTGGCTAATAATGATGATTAGTAGTGTGTCATTATCTTCCAAATATATATGTTTCAAGTGCAATAGGAAGTCTTTAATTCTAATGTCAGTGCCTATACAATAGAAGGTAAAAAAGTTTCAATGTTGTTTGGAAAATTGCTTGTGTGCTAGGGGTTATAGTGAGATGTTAGAGTGAACACAATACTTAGATCCTTTATTCATCTCATCAATGAGGTATATATAGGTATGAGAGAGGTAGGTGTCAATCTTACATTAGCAGGCACTCTGTAAAGGCATCATTTCCAACATAAACATGACATTTTACAACAATAACCCATTTAACGAAGTCAAGTCATTGTCCTGGCGATGAGGTTACTATCCTAATAGTTTGGTCAATGGAATTATGCATCCTTTATATGGATGTGGGGTATAAACATGGAAAGCCACTAGTTTACTTTACCATAATATCCAAATGGCTAGATCGATAGGTGAAGGTAATGCGCCAAAGGAACTTAATTAGTATACTACTTATTAGTGTCAGGTTGCCATATAAAAAGTTCTTAATTTAATGGGCTCTATCCAAATGAGGTGATCCAGATCATTAGGTTTGCGTTCCTAATACATGTAACATACCCAACATTAACTCCCTTTCCCCCTAACCTTTTGGGAAGTTTAGCAAATATTCTAGTATATTAATTCTAATTTTAACATACAAACTATTCATCTTTGTATTCTTAGATAACTTCCTCTATAAATAGTAAAAAAATCACTTTTTACCCATTAATGTTCTTTACATAGCCAAATTATCTTCACAAAATATTAGATCAATATAACTTCTTGCACTACAATTTTACATAGCCAACCTACTAAATTCACAATTAGTTTGACATTTAGTGTATTTGGCTAGCGACTTCCCCACTTCAATGTTTATGTTTTACAACCCTCAAGCCGCTCATCAATAGATTTACAACCCTCTTCATCATTTTCTTCTTTTCTACAATGTCTTTAGATAAAGGGAAAGGTATATTATGCTTGATGTCTTCTTCCATTAAGGATATGAACACCCCTAAAAGGACCTTGCGACTCATTTCACTTGCTAATAAGCTTAAAACAAGTAGAGTGACCTATTGATGCCTCTATAGGTCATGAAAAAAGATTGACCAAATCAAGTAGTGCTCCAATTAAGGTAAGTATCCTAACTCTCTCTACTTTATCTTGGTCATACCCTACCTTTTCAACATCTTCACAAGGACCAGTACTCATCATTCGAATCTCTGCATCTATAGCAAGAAAGGTACCTCACTCTAAGAAGAAGCATAATAATAAGGGTGATCCACCCATCGAACTAAGGACAAGTAATAGATTGAAAAATTTTCAAGCAATCTAACTATCGATGACCAGGTAGAGATTAGGCATAAGTATGGCATCCCACCCCATATGAGAATGATTTTAGTGCCCTACCACTTATTTGATACCGATAATCCCTCAGTGGGGTGGTGGGTGATACACTTGGTATCTTTTAAAATAGGACTTGAGTACCCATTCCTAAAAATGGTGGTTCATACCTTCAAATATTTTAACATCAACCTCATCAAAGTTAATCCTAATGGATGGCAAACTCTCCTATGTCATTTAGTCATCACTAGTGAACACGGGGTGGACCTAACAAGCAATGAAATCATGTGTATGTACTATTTAAAGAGAAATGACCTAGACAAAGATAGGACATATATATCATGTATTGTTGGACATAGGCTACACCAAAAACTACCTGATAGTACCTCATGATGGAAAGATAAATAATTTTATTTCATTGGAGATTTTTAGGCTAAATGGGTCAAATTTTCAATCCACTACACCTGGGACCATCACTTCTGTATGACCCAACCATGTGCATGTGAGCTAATTAGTAAGTTGGTTCCTAATTTCAAGGAAAAAATAAGGAGGATTGAATTTTAGAATACTAAAAATGAAAGCTATATGGACATCTTAATTGTAGCCCTTTTGAAAATATTTTGGGTCTTGAGGAACTATACTAACGAGTTTATAGGTATTTATTCTATAATGAGTAAATACCATTTTTGATAACTTGGACTATTGAGGTAATTTTTTCTTTGTTCTTGCAAATGTACTACTCAAAAATGGACCTATCACCGCCTTAGGTGTTCATGACCTGGTACCTACATACCCAAAGCCCACCCTAACCTTGTTTCTTGACTTTTTTCATTTTTTATGAAAAAGAAATAAAATTTCTATCTCCAATTTTTTTTCCTTCCTGCACTACATCTCCTTCCCTTTGTCGAGCCTTTCCTTTAATGGTTGGGAAAAGAATTCCCATCTCTAATAGGGAACTCTACTCCTCTGGATGATGAGTCAATTAAGGTACCTCCACTACCCATGGTGCCCAGCTTGCCTACCTCATCCTCTCTATCCCCTGAGTTAAGCCTTCTAAGATAAGAAATATAGGTGAAGACTCAACTCTCCAAATTGAAGCAATGGATCTAGATGACTTAGAGTTTGACGAGGTCATTTTAAGGTATGCTATAGTTCTAGATACCTTGGTGACCTATTTTGATGAGATCATGTTTGGGTGTCCTAAATTAAAAAGTGACCTCTACCATCACATTTAGAGTGACACTCAATAGGCTAGGTTCAAAGAAGCCCATAGGAATGATAGAGGGTCTAACCGGGAGCTAAGGACTAATTGTTTGATTGAAGTGAATTATGTACTTTGAGAGTTATACCTCATTTCACATTGTCTTATTACTGAATGCTAATACTATTTTTTTTGTTTTATGTCTTTTCATTATCCCAAGAAGTTTAGCTATCATTCAATGTGTACAAGCATGAAGTGCAAGTAAGTCACTTGCAAAAAGCAAAGTACTATAAGGGTGTGAAGGATATAGATGCTCTTACTCATGAAAATGGGGTCAAAATCCTTAAAATTGAGGATAACCTACTTAACATGTCTAAAAAGCTAAGAAAATCATACAACTATTGCTTCAAGTAGGGACAGAGAGTAATTCATTTTGAACAAACAACCAAGAAGGCTGAATAGATTATAAACTTACTAAGAGATCAAATGAGCTCATTGTTTGATCTGCTGGAGATGCTAAAAATGGAGTACACTAAGGCATATAGAAATAAGGTGGGTTTTGTGGTAAGTAGCCTGAAGACCTATTTTAAGGAGTAGGACCTAACTGTTCCCTACTTCACTTTTGTGCAAGCTTTTTAGAATAGTGATGAACGAAAACCGGCATCGCCGATTCCCGCAAATACTTTGGTTTTAATATTTATAAAACTCTCGCAAGTGCACGAATCATTTCGAAGAAAATGATAAGTATACTCCCAAGGTCGATCTAAGGAAGGAATGTATGTGGTTTTTAATTTATTATTCAAACTTTTAAAAACGAAATTAAATCCTAAACATCCTGTCACGATAGTTTGGTTTTTGTGTTCCTAATCTAATAACATAAAATAAACATATATACAGATTAATTAAATATAATCTAATAACATAAAAATAAACATAGATACAAATTCAATAAATAATTATCTAAAAATAAACATATATACGGATTCAATAAATATTCATGCAAATTTTTATCATTTATATTAGCGGAGTATTTATGGATATAATAACTAAATTAATTATGCTTGCTCATATTAACTAGGTTATTAAAGATATAAATTGATATTTTATTGATTCTCTCTTTTTTATATAAATACCACCTTTGGTGGGGTTAGATATTCTTTGTTAACTAAACAAATCAATTAACACCTATGGGTGGGGTTGATAACTAATATGCTTAATTAAATTAATTCCTTTTTCTAAGAGATTGAAAATGAACCATTTAAATGCCACCTTTGGTGGGGTTAGACAATTTAAACATTATTCAAGGTGTCCAAATTAAACTTAAGAATTTAATTATCCGAGTACTAACTTTCAAGTTTTAAAACCACTATTGAAAACATGTTGTCAATACATTTTCACATAATAATTCTTATAAAAACTTTTGAAATAGAGTTTCACTCTAACTACCGGGCGATTGTACCAACAAATAAAAGAGCACTACTCTAAATTAGACCGGATAACTAAACCTTAAAATCTAATTTTCGGGTTTAAGTTTGTAATGAAAAAATAATATATTTCTCTCTAACATTCTTAATATAAAATCTTGAATAAAAACAAAATCAATTCATTTTAAAGATTTTTACCTATTTAATATTTCGCAAGCATAACAACGTCGTTATTACATCATTTTTACTAAACAGCTAGCATAGTTAAATTTAACCACAGACAAGTTGAATATAACATGTAAGAATAAAGCATAAAAATAACTGTAAAGAAAATAAAATCCTTACAGAACTTCGACGCTATTCCCGTTGCTAGAAAACCTCCGAGCGGAATTTGCACTTCCATATATTCAATCAAAAACTAAATTATTACAAAAACATTACAAGTTCCTCTCAAAAAGAGAAGAACACTAAAACTAAGAGAATTGAACTAAAAACTAAGAAAAACTTAGAAACTAAGAAAGAAACTAAGGAAAACTCAAAAAAACTAAGAAATGAGAGAAAGAAAGAAGAGATAAGTGTGGTTTGAAGGTGTATTTTGAAGTGAAGGGAAGGGGGGTATTTATAGGTGAGGATGGAGAGAAAAAGTAGAGAAAAAAATGTTAAAAAATGTAAAAACGCGGATTATTGATTGCTGACGTCATTTGATGACGTCAGCATGACATGGGGCGGCTGCACAGTACCGGGTATGAACAGTGCCGAGTCTGATGAACAGTACCGGGGTATGAACAGTGCCGAGTCGGATGAACAGTACCCGCGGATGAACAGTGCCGAGTCTGATGAACAGTGCCGAGGCTGATGAACAGTGCCGAGTCTGATGAACAGTAACACGCGGATGAACAGTACCGCGGATGAACAGTACCCGCGGATGAACAGTGCCGCGCGCTGCTGCTTGGGGCGGTGCTGGGCGGTGGGTCGCGGCGGCCGGGCTGTGGGGCGCGGCGGCCGGGCGGCGCGATTTTCGTATTTTGACATTTTTGACCTTTTCGACCCATTTTGTCCAATTTTTCCATATTTGTTGACCTTTTCCCACTTATTTATTAATATATTTGTGATGTATTGCTTCAAGTATTCCTGTTTGAGTCTTTAAATTGCGTTTTTAAGCCAAAATACCTGAAAAACAATAAAAATACCCGTGATTCCGAAAAAGACAAATTTATATAAATATATGATAAAACATATAAATATATGTATTTTTAATCAATTAATGTGCATAAAATCATGGTTATTTTAGTGCTTTTTGAGCACTCATCACAACCCCCAACCAGCTTCTTGCTAGTCCCTTAGCAAGAGAAGCGATAAAAACTAAAAATTAAACTATCCTAAATCACTTTCGTGGATTGAAACGGTTGCATTTAGCCTATGCAACAAGCCGTTAAACCCCTAGGTTGCCCTAGTGGACGAGTTTGAGTCTCGTGAGGGTTTTCAGTAATGATACCCACAAACATTGAACTAAATGTAAAAATAAAAACAATCAAATCAAAAATTAAAATTACAACACAATCAAAAATTAATTTAAGAATAAAAGAACACAACATATCACAAAAATATCTCATACTTTTTAATCTCCTTTAAGATCATAATTAAAATCTCAAGCATAAGTTATTTTAATCTCTTTAAACAATCATGATTTTATTACAATAATTAGTCGAAAATCATTTTCATATTTCATTTCAAAAATGTATCAATTTAATTTTACCCAATTTCAGTGTCATGAATCAGAATTCGCTTCGACTCTATTCCTCACAAGTCAATACTCTCAAAGCACTGAATCCTATGGGTTCAAACACTCATACTAATTTATATGCGAAAGAGTTGATGTATAGAAATGAACTAATATGTTCGCATATGTATAAAGAATAAAGGCTCAAAGTGTTATTTTAACATTGATCTCATGAAAGGAATCGAATGTATAAATTATAAAGATATCATATACAAAAATTATTTTCATGCATAAATCCAACTCATTAAGAAAGAATTTCAAGATATATGCTTTTACAAATGAAGAAATTGCGATGACTTTTTAGGGAATTACTTCCTATATCTTTCTTTTGTAATTAGCCTTTACTCACAACTTTGTAGGCAATGTGGGTCATAGTATGTAGATGATACTATTTTTTTTATCTCTCTATACATTTTTTTTATATATATGTATTTTTTAGAGAGTCAACCCATGTACATATTGTACATTTTTTTTTTTTTTTGGATTTTGGTGAGTGGTTAATTTTGTGGCTTTTCTGTTTGATCTTGGTTTAGGTAACCCCAGATATGTCTTCTTGTTTTTGTAGCAGTCATGCATGAATGAGATATAAGCATATACTATCAATTTCTACTCAAATCGTTTTAATCTAAACAAAAATAATAATCAAAAATATATGATACTCTATTAAGATGAGAAAAAAATTCATACATTCAATGCTAATACCTATAGAGATCATCTAAACTTTTTGAATAAATAAGAAATGTGTTTGGAGTAGAAAAAATATATATTTCACTCTGAATAAAAGAAATTAGGCTCAAATTATATCTCACAAGGGTAGTCTGCACTAAAAAAAATTCATAAACACCGATTTTGGGTTTAATATAATTTCCACATTTTATCAAGAAATACTAGTTATGACAAAAACTAACTAATTATCAAAAATAATTACAAAATATTTCATGATATGTTTTCAAAAATTAATCTAACAGTACCAAAGACTTAACTATTTACTTAAATTTGATTTAAAGAAATGATACATTTTTGTGATAATTGTTTTTATATATATATATATATATTTTTTTATTTTTTTTTATTAAGCATGGTAACTTTTCACCACCCCCAACCTAGAACTTACATTGTCCTCAATGTAACAACTGCAAATTAAAGATAAAGAGAAAAGAGGAGAAAGATTACCTATTTCTTGAGAATGTGTAAGTAGTAATGAAGAAATGTAGGTGCATCCATCATATTCATCATTAAAGTGTATACAGACAGATCGCTGTGAACTTCTAACATCTCAACAAATATTTTAGTTTTAACAATTTTAAAAATTATTCACAAACAAGTAAACTAAAATAAACAATAAAATTAAGTAAATAAAACAAATAACAAAAAATTACCTAACATGATGGGTTGCCTCCCATCCAGCGCTTAGTTTAACGTCTTAGCAAGACATATCTTTTTGGTGCTAAGGGTTACTCAGCCAAATGCAATCCATTTCAACAATGTTGTTTGGTTCTTCCACATAAGGCTTGACACGATGGCCATTAACTTTGAACGTTTTTTGTGTCTTGGAGTCCAATAGTTCTACCACTCCATGTTCAGATACCTGAACTATTTTGAATGGTCCATCCCATCTTGATCTTAGCTTTCCTGGAAACAATCTCAAACGAGAGTTAAATAAAAGAACTTTCATTCCAGGGTGAAGAGTCTTAGGAACTAGCCTCTTGTCATGATAGCGCTTAGTACGCTCCTTGTATAATTTGGCATTCTCATAGGCTTCATTCCTAATTTCTTCCAACTCATGAAGCTGGAGTACTCGTTTTTCACCTGCTTTATCTAAATCCATGTTTAGCTCTTTAATTGCCCAATAAGCCTTGTGTTCAAGTTCAACTGGAAGGTGGCACGCTTTCCCAAAGATTAACCGGTAAGGGCTCATCCCAATAGGTGTTTTGTAAGCGGTGTGGTATGCCCATAAGGCATCATTTAACTTAAATGCCCAATCCTTCCTTGAGGGACGCACAGTGCGTTCCAGTATTCCCTTAATTTGCCTATTACTTACTTCCACTAAACCGGAAGTTTGAGGATGATATGGAGTAGCTACCTTATGTGTGATGTTGTACTTGTTTAGTACTCCATCAAAGAGTTTGTTACAAAAATGGCTACCTCCATCGCTTATTATAGCTCTAGGCGTTCCGAACCTACTGAATATGAAATCTTTCAAGAATTTCACAACAACATTAGCATCATTGGTTTTGGTGGGGATAGCTTCTACCCACTTGGACACATAATCCACAGCAACCAAAATGTATTGAAAACCATTAGATGGGGGAAAAGGACCCATAAAGTCAATCCCCCATATGTCAAAGAGTTCAACAACTAAATTAGATGTCAAAGGCATTTCATCTCTTTTGCTTATGTTTCCTGTTTTTTGACATCTATCACATTGTGCACAAAACATATGAGCATCTTTAAAAAGAGTGGGCCAAAAGAATCCAGACTGTAATATCTTACGGGCTGTCTTTTCTCCTCCAAAATGACCCCCACAATGAAGTTCATGACAAAAAGTCAGAATGCTCTTATGTTCTTCTTCAGGTACACATCTCCGGATGACTTGATCTTGACCAATCTTGTATAAATAAGGGTCATCCCAGAAATAGTCCTTAATAGTTTTAAAAAACCTTTTCTTGTCCTGATATGAAGTGTTAGGTCGCAAAACACCAGTGGCAAGATAGTTTACAATATCAGCATACCATGGGTTTGGACCTATGAAAAATAACTGTTCATCAGGAAAGGTTTCAACTATATCTTCATTACTCTCATCTTTAAGAGAATTGAAGTCAGAAATCAACCTAGACAAATGGTCAGCTACTAAGTTTTCACTGCCTTTCTTATCCTTGATTTCTAGGTCAAATTCTTGTAAGAGTAATACCCACCTGATTAATCTTGGCTTGGCATTTGGTTTACTTAATAGGTATCTTAAAGCAGCATGATCAGAATGCACAATCACTTTAGATCCTACTAAATAAGACCGAAATTTGTCTAAAGAGAATACTATAGCCAAGAATTCCTTTTCAGTGGTGGTGTAATTCATCTGGGCATCATTGAGTGTTTTGCTAGCATAGTAGATGACATGTAAACACTTATCCACTCTTTGTCCCAGGACTGCTCCTATTGCATAATCAGAAGCGTCACACATTATTTCAAAGGGTAAAGACCAGTTTGGTGCCATTATAACAGGGGTAGATGTGAGTTTATCTTTCAAGGTATTAAAGGAAGTAAGGCAGTCATTGTTGAAATCAAAATCAGCATCTTTGGATAGCAAGTTACATAAGGGACGACTTATTTTAGAGAAATCTTTAATAAATCGTCTGTAAAATCCTGCATGTCCCAAGAAGCTTCTTATCCCCTTCACAGATGTAGGGGGAGGTAGTTTGGATATCAATTCAACTTTTGCCCTATCAACTTCAATACCCTTGTTTGAAATTATATGTCCTAAAACTATCCCTTGTTGAACCATAAAATGACTTTTCTCCCAACTAAGGGTTAGATTGCATTCAATGCATCTTTCTAAAACCAAAGTCAATTTATGTAAGCAATCATCAAATGAGTTCCCAAAGACAGAGAAATCGTCCATGAAAATCTCAATGAATTTTTCCACCATGTCCGAGAAAATGGATATCATGCATCTCTGGAACGTGGCAGGGGCATTGCATAACCCAAATGGCATTCTGCGAAAAGCAAATGTCCCAAAAGGACATGTAAATGTGGTCTTTTCCTGATCTTCTGGTGCTATGGGTACTTGATAATATCCAGACAGTCCATCCAAAAAACAGTAAAATTCGTGCCCAGCTAATCTTTCCAACATTTGATCAATGAAAGGAAGAGGAAAGTGATCCTTTTTCGTATATAAATTTAGTTTCCTAAAATCTATACACATTCTCCAGCCAGTGATTATTCTAGTGGGCACTAATTCACTTTTGTCATTCTTAACAACTGTTATCCCAGATTTCTTTGGTACCACATGCACTGGACTAACCCACTTACTATCCGCAATAGGATAGATAATCCCTTCTTCTAATAATTTAAGAATTTCCTTCTTAACTACCTCTTGCATGTTTGGGTTTAGTCTTCTTTGGGCCTCTCGTACAGGTTTAGCACCGTCCTCCAAGTTGATCTTGTGCATACACATTGTTGGACTAATGCCTCTTATATCCCCTATACTCCAACCTATAGATTTCTTAAACTGTTTAAGCACTTTGATGAGTTCCTTTTCTTGTGGTTTGGTCAAGGTTGAAGAAATTATCACTGGATAAGTTTCTCCCTCTCCCAAAAACACATATTTTAAGTGCTCAGGTAAGACTTTGAGTTCAAGTTCAGGTGGATTGGTCTCTTTACTAGATGAAGAACTGGGTAGATTTAAAAGTGTACTAGATTTTGTCATCACTTCATCATTGTCTAGTTGTTTAAGGTACCCATTAATTTCCTCATCTAAATCTTCTTCAACCTTTTCAAGTGTAAGAACGGTTTCAAGCTTGTCTTCTATTCTGGTTTGTAAAAAGGTGCTTTGGACAAGATTATCCAAAGGATCAACTTCGAATATTTCATCGATGGTAGAAATAGAAGGAAAAGGTGAAGAATCAAAAACTTTAAAATGAACGGTCTCCCCTAAGACTGTCATTGTCAAATTTCCATCTTGGACATCAATAATAGTTTTAGTAGTTGCCATAAATGGCCTACCAAGCAATATTGTGTGCTCTCTGTCCAATGCTGGATTTTCTTGCATATCCAGAACCACAAAGTCAACAGGTATTATCAGTTTGTCTACCTGTACCAAAACATCCTCAACTATTCCCTCTGGATATTTAAGAGATCTATCTGCAAGTTGAAGGGACATAGTTGTGGGTTTTAAATCCCCTAGATTGAGTTGTAAGAATATAGAGTAGGGCATCAAATTTATACTAGCACCTAAATCAAGCATTGCTTTAGCAACCTTCCTATCCCCCATAGTTATGTTTATAATAAAACTTCCAGGGTCTTTCAACTTAGGGGGTAGTTTGTGCTGAAGTACAGCGCTAGAAATTTCTGATACTACTACTCGTTCATTCAGTTCATACCTCCTTTTCTTAGTGTTCAACTCTTTGAAAAACTTGGCATATGAGGGCACATTCATGATCACTTCTAACAATGGTAAATTGATATTCACTTTAGAGAGCATATTAAAAAGATCATTGAATTGCTTATCTTGTTTGGACTCTTTTAACCGGTGGGGAAAAGGTACTTGTATCTGGTGTGGTTCTGTTGTCTTTTGAATTTTGGGGGTGTCAGATGACCCCCCAATGAGTTTTTCAGAAGGCTTGTTAAGTTTAACACTTGTTTCTCCTTTTTGCGAGATTAGAGTATCGCCTTCTTTGTTACCTGAACTACAAGGTAGATTGTTAGAGATTTCAGGTAAACTGGTATTGACTACCTTACCACTTCGAAGGGTTCTAACATCCTTTGCTTGTTCTGGTTGACTGGGCAACTTTCCTGGTTCTTTCTTTTGCATTTGTTCAGCCAGTTTCCCAACTTTAGATTCAATTCTTTTAACCGAAGCCTCCATGGTGTTCAACCTTTGATTAGTCATCAATTGGTTGTCACGACTAACTTGAATAAAAGCATTCAAGCTATCTTCTAAGGTTGGTTTAAAAGATTGGCTTGGTGGGTAAGGGTGGTTGTTATCCGACCTTAGTGTTGGATATTGGGTGTAGGCTGGGTGATTATAGGTGTTTGGATGATACCTTTGAAAAGATTGGACTTCCTCTATGGCATCGACACTAGAATCACAAGTATTTGAACAATTATGAGTACCATGCCCAATTGAACAACACACTTCACATACCTCTTGATTTGAAATTTGGTGGGAAGTGAGGAATTTCACTTGTTTAGTCAATTCAGCAAGTTGCAAGGTTATCTCATTATCAGAGCCGACTTCATTGACCTTTGCTTTCCTTCTACCACCTCTTTGTTGGGAATTAGAACCCAATAACTCATAGAGATTATAGGTTTCCTCTGCGGTCTTTTCTCGTACAGCACCTCCAGCAGCATTATCAACCATGTATTGACTCTGTAGTGTCAATCCATCGTAAAAGAATTGGTTTTGTAGCTGTAATGGAAAGCTATGATTTTGACATTGAATGAAAAGGAGTTTGAATCGTTCCCAAGCTTCATGAAAGGGCTCTTCATACATTTGAGAAAATGTTGCTATCTTTTTTCTTAGATCAACAGTCTTTTGATGGGAATAGAACCTACCCATAAAAATTTCATAGACTGCCTCCCAAGTTTTAAGCGAACCTGACTGTAGAGTAATGAACCATGACCAAGCTTTATCTTTGAGAGTGTAAGGAAAACACCTCATCCTAAGTTGATCTTCATTAATTGCATGTAGTGGAAAGGTTTGGACAATAGCATAGAATTCTCGAATGAAATTTAAAGGGTCTCCATTAGGGATACCGTAAAAGGAAGGCAACAAAGAATAATGAATCTTTTTCAATTCATAATTCCTTGCAGCCTCTTGTAATTGGATACCGGAAGTTACATTGCCAATGATTGGCATTGTATATTCTTTCATCTTTTTCCGCCTATCTTCAGCATCTCCCATGGTTGTTTGTAGTTGAAAATGATCCTCCTCCTATTGTGTATCAACAATTTGCTTTTAGTAGATATCTCTAAAAAATATTTATAACTTGATAAAACGTAAATGCAAAAAGTGCAAGGAACCTAAATTTTTTTTTTAAACGAATGGACAGAATGTTTGAAACAAACGAATTTTATTTCATCTGAATTTTTATTACACGCAAACTAAAACAAAGGAAAATACAATAATGGGTGACCTCCCATACAGGACTAAAATTTATCGTCTTCTAGTAAGACGTTGCTTGGAGATTGCAGAATGAAAAACTCAATGTCTCCTCTTCATTGAATTCGTTTAAGTTTCAAATTAGTCTTTGCCTTTTTGCAAATGTTCAACTAACTGTTCAACTTGAACTTCCACCTTTTTGATAGAAGCTTCCACAGAGTCCAACCGTTGATTGGTTTTAGATTGATTATCCCTACATACTTGAATAAAAGAATTCAAGTTGTCCTCCAAGGTTGGTTTATTGGGAATGCTTCTTGGAATAGGTGGGTGGAATTGCTGACCTGCTTGGTTTGAGCTTTGAGTGAAAGGAGGGTTGTTTTGCCTCCAAGAGAAATTTGGATGACTTCTCCACCCAGGATTATAGGTATTTGAGTTGGGGTCAAACCTTGGTCTTTGTTGATACGCTCCCAACACATTGACCTGTTCAGGTCCAGTTGTTTCTCCTTGATATGGACAGGCTTCAGTACCATGTCCCATGTTGCTGTACAAACCATATTGTTCATTATTGGTGTTGGTTTGTGTAGCGAGAAGGGCAACTTGCTTAGTCAGTTGAACAAGTTGTTGTTGAACTTCATTACTGGAGTCGATTTCATGAACTCCAGCTTTTCTCACTCGGGAGCTTTTCTGTTGGGAATTAGCACCCAACATCTCAAAGAGGTTATACGTCTCTGAGGCAGTCTTTTCTCCTATTGCTCCTCCTGCAGCGTTGTCGACAATGAACTGACATTGTTGTGTAAGTCCATCGTAAAAGAATTGGTTCTGCAACTGCAGGGGAAAGCTATGATGGGGACACTGAGTGAGAAACATCTTGAACCTATCCCAAGCTTCATGGAATGGTTCTCCATCCATCTGAGAGAAAGTAGCAATCTTTCCTCTCAACTCTGATGTTTTTTTATGGGAATAGAATTTTCCCATGAATTTATTGTAAATGTTACCCCATGTCATCAGAGAACCTGGGGGAAGTGACATCAACCAAGCTTTGGCCTTATCCTTTAGAGTGTAGGGAAAACATCTCATCCTAAGTTGATCCTCGTTTAGAATACCGAGGGGGAATGTTTGGACCGTAGCATAGAAATCTCTCATAAAGGAAAGAGAATCTTCATTAGGTAGCCCATAAAAGGAAGGAAGCATAGAAAAATGAATATTTTTAAGGTCATAATTCCGAGCAGCCTCTCCCAACTGGATAGCGGCAGTTGCCGTGCCTATTACCGGTCTTGCAAACTCCTTCATCGTGGTTTCCCTAATATGTTGGTTTTCCTCCATTTCTTTTGGTTCTAGCAAAGGATTAAGACTTGGTTCTATGTTTGGCTCAAAAACAGGTTGATGGGTAGAATCCAGTTTTGTTGACACTTGTTTAAATTTATGAAAATTATTTACATATGGTGTAAGAGGGTTTCCTAAGGATCTCCTACCACGCATAGACTATTGTAAATGTAAATTTAAAACTCATGTCAACAAAATAAAAAATTTAGAGAAAATTTACATGTTATTTAATACAAAGCACTAAACAAAACTAGTTAAACCCTAAAAAGAAGAATTTTTTTTTTTTAATTTTTTTTTTAATTTTTTTTTTATATTTTTTTTGTAACATAATTAGTATTAACCAAGAGTGCTCCCAGGAAATAATGGTGGTGCAAACGGCTCCTTAAATACCATTCTCCTAGCCAGAGCAACGTTCCCAGGAAAGACTAGTGGCACAAAGGCTTTCAAGAACTAGTCTCCTAGACAGAACTCCCTTAGATTTTTACTTTTCATGTTATTTAGTTAATTAGGTATAAATTCAAGTAATGTTTTTTTTATTCATGAACGGTAATTTTATTTTACTATTCACGCTATATAATGTCTTATTAACTTAAATTTTTTTTGAAATTTAAGTTTTTGAATTTTTTTTTTTATGAACGGTAATTTTATTTTACTATTCACGCTATATTATTTCTTATTAACTTAAAATTTTTTGAATTTTGAATTTTGAATTTTTAAATTTTTTTTTTTTTACTATTCATGAACGGTAAAATTTTTTACTTCAAATTTCAAATTTCTAAATTATTTTACAATTAAAAAAAAATTATTTTTTTTATTTTTTTATTTTTTTTTATTTATTATGAATTTTGAAATTTGATTATTATTCAAATATCACAATTATTTACAGCACAAATTTTTTTTTTAAATTTTGATAAATAATTTAAAAACGCTATTCCTTCCCCGGCAACGGCGCCAAAAACTTGATGAACGAAAACCGGCATCGCCGATTCCCGCAAATACTTTGGTTTTAATATTTATAAAACTCTCGCAAGTGCACGAATCATTTCGAAGAAAATGATAAGTATACTCCCAAGGTCGATCTAAGGAAGGAATGTATGTGGTTTTTAATTTATTATTCAAACTTTTAAAAACGAAATTAAATCCTAAACATCCTGTCACGATAGTTTGGTTTTTGTGTTCCTAATCTAATAACATAAAATAAACATATATACAGATTAATTAAATATAATCTAATAACATAAAAATAAACATAGATACAAATTCAATAAATAATTATCTAAAAATAAACATATATACGGATTCAATAAATATTCATGCAAATTTTTATCATTTATATTAGCGGAGTATTTATGGATATAATAACTAAATTAATTATGCTTGCTCATATTAACTAGGTTATTAAAGATATAAATTGATATTTTATTGATTCTCTCTTTTTTATATAAATACCACCTTTGGTGGGGTTAGATATTCTTTGTTAACTAAACAAATCAATTAACACCTATGGGTGGGGTTGATAACTAATATGCTTAATTAAATTAATTCCTTTTTCTAAGAGATTGAAAATGAACCATTTAAATGCCACCTTTGGTGGGGTTAGACAATTTAAACATTATTCAAGGTGTCCAAATTAAACTTAAGAATTTAATTATCCGAGTACTAACTTTCAAGTTTTAAAACCACTATTGAAAACATGTTGTCAATACATTTTCACATAATAATTCTTATAAAAACTTTTGAAATAGAGTTTCACTCTAACTACCGGGCGATTGTACCAACAAATAAAAGAGCACTACTCTAAATTAGACCGGATAACTAAACCTTAAAATCTAATTTTCGGGTTTAAGTTTGTAATGAAAAAATAATATATTTCTCTCTAACATTCTTAATATAAAATCTTGAATAAAAACAAAATCAATTCATTTTAAAGATTTTTACCTATTTAATATTTCGCAAGCATAACAACGTCGTTATTACATCATTTTTACTAAACAGCTAGCATAGTTAAATTTAACCACAGACAAGTTGAATATAACATGTAAGAATAAAGCATAAAAATAACTGTAAAGAAAATAAAATCCTTACAGAACTTCGACGCTATTCCCGTTGCTAGAAAACCTCCGAGCGGAATTTGCACTTCCATATATTCAATCAAAAACTAAATTATTACAAAAACATTACAAGTTCCTCTCAAAAAGAGAAGAACACTAAAACTAAGAGAATTGAACTAAAAACTAAGAAAAACTTAGAAACTAAGAAAAAAACTAAGGAAAACTCAAAAAAACTAAGAAATGAGAGAAAGAAAGAAGAGATAAGTGTGGTTTGAAGGTGTATTTTGAAGTGAAGGGAAGGGGGGTATTTATAGGTGAGGATGGAGAGAAAAAGTAGAGAAAAAAATGTTAAAAAAATGTAAAAACGCGGATTATTGATTGCTGACGTCATTTGATGACGTCAGCATGACATGGGGCGGCTGCACAGTACCGGGTATGAACAGTGCCGAGTCTGATGAACAGTACCGGGGTATGAACAGTGCCGAGTCTGATGAACAGTACCGGGGTATGAACAGTGCCGAGTCTGATGAACAGTACCCGCGGATGAACAGTGTCGAGTCTGATGAACAGTGCCGAGTCTGATGAACAGTAACACGCGGATGAACAGTACCGCGGATGAACAGTACCCGCGGATGAACAGTGCCGCGCGCTGCTGCTTGGGGCGGTGCTGGGCGGTGGGTCGCGGCGGCCGGGCGGCGCGATTTTCGTATTTTTGACATTTTTGACCTTTTCGACCCATTTTGTCCAATTTTTCCATATTTGTTGACCTTTTCCCACTTATTTATTAATATATTTGTGATGTATTGCTTCAAGTATTCCTGTTTGAGTCTTTAAATTGCGTTTTTAAGCCAAAATACCTGAAAAACAATAAAAATACCCGTGATTCCGAAAAAGACAAATTTATATAAATATATGATAAAACATATAAATATATGTATTTTTAATCAATTAATGTGCATAAAATCATGGTTATTTTAGTGCTTTTTGAGCACTCATCAAATAGCCATAGAAAAGCACCTTTAACGAGCACTTTTCTTCTTTCACCCTATAGTGAAGAAGTGATGTAGGAGGCCTAGCCTAAAGGTTTGGTCGAAGAAGCTACCATATAGGTCTTCATTCTTGTACGCCTCAATTAGAGTAACCTTCTGCTTCTACGATATCACCGCCAACACCGGAACAATTGATAGGCTTCTCATCATATGAGGTCTCCATCAACACCTGAGTGATTGATAGATTTATAATCTTAGGACATAAAAGAGTGATTTTGATGTAATAGAAGGCATTTTCCATTTGTACACCTATACTTGTTGACATGTACAATAAAAAATTATCCATGTATTTGAACTAATAACACATATATTGTGTTTGCCTCTTTATATTTGTTGCATAGTGATTAAATTGTCCCAAAAAAATCTCTTACGTTTCTCTATTTAAGTATTTTGCCTCATTATGTTTATGTCCTTAAAAGCATTTTTGTATTCCATGAAAGTTTGAGGCCACATCTTAGAATTGTAAGTCTCATTCTTGGATTCTAGGTCATTTTGACTCTAAAAAGTAATGTAATTGAATGCATTTATAGGCCACCACTTTTAGGTTGAAAGTTAATGGATTACTCACAAATTAACCTAGACAACTTAATTGAGATAGGGTCATGTTTTTCTTGAAACCTGAATACCCATGCACTAGTAACTCAAACACACTATGCTTCCCAAACCATAAGTGACGAGTTAAATTGAATGCCTCATAGAACTACCCGATTGGCAGAGAAAACTAAAAAATCTAGTATGTCCTTGGCATTACTCATTGTTTAGACAAAAATGATAACCTTAAGCATGTTTAGGTCATTTCGTCTACAAGATAGGTCACGATTGAGGACCTACTTGATCTGCCGATGGGTAGGGTGCACCTTAAACCTACTTTTATGGTAGGTAGTGATCAAATAATTAGCTCTTTTCCTTCTAAAAATTATCCCCATTTAGGGAAATATAGGTCCATTAGAAAGTATTTTCTCCTTTAAACCCGAATGGGGTAAAAGTAATGGGCTAAATGATATATTCAAATATGGTGTTTTTGCAACCATAAAGCCCAAGATGAGCTATATCATTACTTTGGGGTGCCTTGAGATTGGTCCACCAGTTATGCAACTCATAAGAGGAAAAAAGGATGATTCGACACCTTATGGCAAGACATATGCTTGATATGAGTAAACTCCTACCTTGTTTGTGGAGATGTACTTGTTAATGTGTACTTGCTAATCTCTTCCTTTGTTTTTTTTTTGTTTTTTAGGCCATGTCTATTGCCAGGGATTGTATGGATTAAAGACTCGTTATGAAGCAATGGAAGAAGAGTTGAAGAACTCATGTACTGAGTTGACCCACACACTTAGTCAATGGGATAAATATAAGGAAGAGAGGGATTAAATGTACAAATTAGTTGTGTGTTGGAAGCAGAAGGAATTGGAGAAGAATGCATGCAAGGCTCCTATGATTAAAAGTACTCGATCACACCCCTATGGATAAATAAAAGCAAATCTTGATTTGTGATCCTTTGGCTAATTTGTAATCTCTTCTTTCTTTTGGATGTAACTTAAATAATAAAACAATATACTAGTAAATTGTTTCCCTTGGTTTGTGCTATTTTAAAGGAAAGACCCCATTGGTGGACTCAATACACTTTTGTAGTATGGGTGACATGCCTCTTATCCCGTATCCCAAGTGATGGAGTCCATTTGGGAACCTCAATCCGTACATGGGGGTTATTGCATTAATTTTTTGTGAGATAATATAATACACCTAAATCATCTAGAAATAGACTTATCATTTATCATTATATCTTAAGTGATGTTTCATACATAATATTTCTTTAAATTTCTCCATTCTAGCTTAACTCCTCTCTTATACTCTCGCTTTGTATCTGATAAGACCCTTATGAAGTGATTTCATATATTTGGTATGGGCCTTCTCATGTCATGGTAAACTTTCCATTGGTAGCTTCAACTTTATTCCCTAACAATTTTTGTAGGACCCAATCCCCTATACTGAAGTTCTTGTGCCTAATGGATCGATTATATGACCTTTTAACTATTGTTTTTTGACTAAATCCATTTTAGGGCATTCTTTCTTTTGTCTTCTACTAAAAAGAGGACATGTTTTCTAAGGTCATCATTATCCTCTTGCATTATTTTTGACCTAATGGTTGGTTCTTCCATTTCGGTTATGATTATCACTTTCATACCATATACAAGAGAAAAGTGGATTTCCCCCATTTTCATCCTTGGGGTCATTCTCGTTACCCAAAGAACATCAGGTAGCTCATCCACCTATATACCTTTTGCTCATTCAAAGTTCATTTGCACTATATTGATAAGGATTTTTTTTATCACTCTACCTGGCTATTTGCTTATGCCTTATAAGGAGTGGAATGTGACAACTTAATGCTCATCTCTTTACAAAAAGACACCAACTGCTAACTAGTGAATTGATGGCCATTATCTATGACCACCTCACTACCTAAACTATATCTATATATTATATTCTTCCAAATAAATACACACGTCAGCTTCTTAGATTTGTACTAACCACTCTACTTCTATCCACTTAGAAAAATAATCAGTTGTCACTATTAGGAATTTTTGTTATCTTGAAGCAAGAGATAATTGGCCAAAAATACCCAACCCCAATTTTGGAATGACCATGGGTTGATAAAGGGCTTCAGTTCACTAGCCAATTATTTTGAAATACTAGTACATCTTTGGCATCTGTCACTTTTTTATGTGGTCATATTCTTTGAGAAATTGTTCAACCTTTTGAATGAGCCCCACATTTTTGTTAATGTAATTTTCCCAAAACTACTCGCGCTTCTTGATTAAGAAAGTAGCCAAATTTTTTCAATAAACTGCCCCTTAGACAATGGTATAATTCCTCAATTTTGTTATAATTTTTTGTACCTCATCCTTGTCAGTAGAAAAGAATATCATGAATGAGATACTCCAAGTATGAAGCCAACCAGGAGCTGTGTATTAAGGAGTTGGTTGATGAGCGAAAACCGGCATCGCCGATTCTTGCCAATACTTTGGTTTTAATATTTATAAAACTCTCACAAGTGTACGAATCATTTCGAAGAAAATGATAAGTATACTCCCAAGGTCGATCTAAGGAAGGAATGTGTGTGGTTTTTAATTTATTATTCAAACTTTTAAAAACGAAATTAAATCCTAAACATCCTGTCACGATATTTTGGGGTTTTGTGTTTTTAATCTAATTACATAAAATTAAACATAGATTCAATAAACATTCATGCAAATTTTATCATTTATAATGACGGAGTATTTATGGATATAATAACTAAGTTAATTATGCTTGCTCAAATTATCTAGGTTATTAAAGATATGAATTGATATTTATTGATTCTCACTTTTTTGTATGAATACCACCTTTGGTGGGGTTAGATATTCTTTGTTAACTAAACAAATCAATTAGCACCTATGGGTGGGGTTGATAACTAATATGCTTAATTAAATTAATTCCTTTTTCTAAGAGATTGAAAATGAACCATTTAAATGCCACCTTTGGTGGGGTTAGACAGTTTAAACTTTATTCAAGGTGTCCAAATTAAACCTAAGAATTTAGTTATCCGAGTACTAACTTTCAAGTTTTAAAACCACTACTGAAAACAAGTCGTCAATACATTTTCAGATAATAATTCTTATAAAAAATTTTGAAATAGAGCTTCACTCTAACTACCGGGCGATTGTACCATCAAATAAAAGAGCACTACTCTAAATCAGACCGGATAACTAAACCTTAAAATCTAATTTTCAGGTTTAAGTTTGTAATGAAAAATAATATATTTCTCTCTAACATTCTTAATATAAAATCATGAATAAAAATAAAATCAATTCATTTTAGAGATTATTACCTATTTAATATTTCGCAAGCATAACAACATTATTATTACATCATGTTTACTAAACAGCCAGCACAATTAAATTTAATCACAGACAAATTAAATATAACATGTAAGAATAAAGTATAAAAAATAACTGTAAAGAAAATAAAATCCTTACAGAACTTCGATGCTATTCCCGTTGCTGGAAAAACTCCAAGCGGAATTTGCACTCCCATTTATTGAATCAAAAAGCTAAAAAATTACATAAACATAACTAGTTCTTCCCAAAAAGGGAAGAACTCTAAAACTAAGAGAAATTAACTAAAAACTAAGAAAAACTAAAGAAAACAAAAAAGAGAGAAAGAAAGAGAGAAAGAAAGAGAGAAAAGAATGTATATGGAGGTTTTGAAGGTGTGTTTTGAAGTGAAGGGAAGGGGGGTACTTATAGGTGAGGATGGAGAGAAAAAATGAGTAAAAAAATGTTAAAAAAATGTAAAAACGCGTAATGGAAATGCTGAGGTCATTGATGACGTCAGCATGACGTCATGGGGGCGGTTGCACGTGAAAAATGGGGCGAAACTGGTGTCGGCGCGCGTGGAGGGAGCTGGGCGCGCGTGGATGAATAATACCCGCGCGCAGCTTGGCGCGAGATTGGGCACTGATGCGCGCGCGGCTGGGCGGCGCGGCGGTGTGTTTTTCTCCTTTTTGATATTTTTGAACCATTTTGTCCAATTTTTGCATATTTGTTGACCTTTCCCCATTTATTTATTAATATATTTGTGATGTATTGCTTCAAGTATTCCTCTTTGTGTCTTTAACTTACGTTTTTAAGCCAAAATATCTGAAAAACAATAAAAATACCCGTGATTCCGAAAAAGACAAATTTATATAAATATATGATAAAACATATAAATATATATATTTTTAATCAATTAATGTGCATAAAATCTTGGTTATTTTAGTGCTTTTTGAGCACTCATCACAACCCCCAACGAGCTTCTTGCTAGTCCCTTAGCAAGAGAAGCGATAAAAACTAAAAATTAAACTATCCTAAATCACTTTCGTGGATTGAAACGGTTGCATTTAGCCTATGCAACAAGCCGTTAAACCCTTAGGTTTCCCTAGTGGACGAGTTTGAGTCTCGTGAGGGTTTTCAGTAATGATACCCACAAACTTTGAACTAAATGTAAAAATCAAAAGAAACAATAAAAACAATCAAATCAAAAACTAAAATTACAACAAAATCAAAAATTAATTTAAGAATAAAAGAAAACAACATATCACAAAAATGTCTTATACTTTTTAATCTCTTTTAAGATCATAATTAAAATCTCAAGCATAAGTTATTTTAATCTCTTTAAACAATCATGATTTATTATAATAATTAGTCGAAAATCATTTTCATATTTCATATCAAAAATGTATCAATTTAATTTCACCCAATTTTAGTGTCATGAATAAGAATTCGCTTCGACTCTATTCCTCACAAGTCAATACTCTCAAAACATTGAATCCTATGGGTTCAAACACTCATACTAATTTATATTCGAAAGAGTTTATGTATAGAAATGAACTAATATGTTCGCATATGTATAAAGAATAAAGGCTCAAAGAGTTATTTTAACATTGATCTCATGAAAGGAATCGAATGTATAAATTATAAAGATATCATATATAAAAATTATTTTCATGCATAAATCAAACTCATTAAGAAATAATTTCAAGATATATGCTTTTTACAAATGAAGAAATTGCAATGACTTTTTAGGGAATTACTTCCTATATCTTTCTTTTGTAATTAGCCTGTACTCACAACTTTGTAGGCAACGTGGGTCATAGTATGTAGATGATACTATATATTTTTTATCTCTCTATTTTTTTTTCTGTAGATATTTTTTCAATATATGTATTTTTTTAGAGAGTCAACCCATGTACAGATTGTACATTTTTTTGGATTTTGGTGAGTGGTTAATTTTGTGGCTTTTCTATTTGATCTTGGTTTAGGTAACCCCAGATATGTCTTTTTGTTTTTGTAGCAGTCATGCATAAATGAGATATAAGCATATACTATCAATTTCTACTCAAATCATTTAATCTAAGCAAAAATAATAATCAAAAATATATGATACTCTATTAAGATGAGAAAAAATTCATACATTCAATGCTAATACCTATAGAGATCATCTAAACTTTTTGAATAAATAAGAAATGTGTTTGGAGTAGAAAAAATATATATTTCACTCTGAATAAAAGAAATTAGGCTCAAATTATATCTCACAAGGGTAGTCTCCACTAAAAAAAATTCATAAACACCGATTTTGGGTTTAATATTATTTCCACATTTTATCAAGAAATACTAGTTATGACAAAAACTAAATAATTATCAAAAATAATTACAAAATATTTCATGATATGTTTTCAAAAATTAATCTAACAGTACAAAAGACGTAACTATTTACTTAAATTTTATTTAAAGAAATGATAAATTTTTGTGAAAAAATTTATTTTTTTTTAATTTTTAAATAGTTAAATCTTTTTTTTTCTAATTAAGCATGGTAACTTTTCACCACCCCCAACCTAGAACTTACATTGTCCTCAATGTAACAACTGTAAATTAAAGAGAAAAGAGAAAGATTACCAATTTCCTGAGAATGTGTAAGTAGTAATGGAGAAATGCAGGTGCATCCATCATATTCATTATTAAAGTGTATACAGACATATCGCTGTAAACTTCTAACATCTCAACAAATATTTTTAGTTTTAACAATTTAAAAATTATTAAACTAAAATAAACAATAAAATTAAGTAAATAAAATAAATAACAAAAAATTACCTAAAATGATGGGTTGCCTCACATCCAGCGCTTAGTTTAATGTCTTAGCAAGACGTAACTTGGGGATTGCATTTTAAGTAAACTCAATGTCCCCTCATCATTGAGTCAATCATACCTACAAGTAAGAGAAGGTTGTCTACCTATACTGTTTCAAACATGCCCTATTGATTTTTAAATTTTTCTGTACCAAAAACTAAGGGCATGCTTGAGGGTTTTAGATAACCCACATCTAGGTGCAAATCAAATACTTAAGGCATCATAACACAATTGTACCTAGATCAAGCAAAGAAACTAACTCTTGAGATTGTAATTAAGACTTTAAAATTTTGGAGATAGTTTCAGAATTTTTTTTTAGTTAAAATAACATAATCAGTATTAACTAAGAGTGCTCCCAGGAAAGAATGGTGGGGCAAAGGCTCCTTAAAAACCATCCTCCTAGACAGAACAACGTTCCCAGGAAAGACTAGTGGCACAAAGGCATCCAGGAACTAGTCTCCGAGACAGAACTCCCTTAGATCTTTACTTTTCATGTTATTAAAGTTCAGTTAATTAAGTTATATTAAGTAAAAATTTAAGTTAATTAAGTAAAAGAAAATCTAAGTTAATTAAGTTAAGTTAATCAAAGTTAATTAAAAAGTTCAAGTTAATTAAGTTAAGTTAATTAAAAAACTAAATTAAAAATCTAAGTTAGTTAAGTTAAAAAAAATCTAAGTTAATTAAAAAATTAAGTTAATTAAGTTAAGTAAACTAAAAATCTAAGTTAATTAAGTTAATAAAAAATCTAAGTTAATTAAGTTAAATAAAAATTCAGAGAGAAAAAAAAAATAGTTAAAGAAAAGAAAATAAAATAATAATAAAAAATAATAATAAAAAATAAAAATAAAAATAAAAATAAAAATAAAAAAAATAAAAATAAATTAAATTAAAATTGAAATAAAATAAAATAAAATAAAATAAAATAAAGTAAAATAAATTAAAGTAAAATAAAATAATATAAAATAAAATAAAATAAAGTAAAATAAAATAATATAAAATAAACTAAAAAATAAAAAAAAAATAAAAAAAAAATAAAAAATTGAAAAAGGTAAAGGAAAATAAAATAAGAATAAAAATTGATATTATTTTTTTTATTTTGTTTTTATTCATTTTTATTATTATTTTTATTAAAAAAATAAAATTAAGATTTTAAATAAAAAACTTAACATTAAACGAAAATTAAAAATTAAGTTGTTTTTTTTTATTATTATTTTTTTTACTATTCATGAACGGTAATTTTATTTTACTATTTAAACTATAAATTTTAATTATTTGTTTTAACTTAAATTTTTTGTTTTTTTTTACTATTCATGAACGGTAATTTTATTTTACTATTTACACTATAAATTTTATTTATTTATTTTTAACTTAAAATTTTTGTTTTTTTAAATTTTTTTTACTATTCATGAACAGTAAAATTTTTTACTTCAAATTTCAAATTTCAAAATTATTTTACAATTAAAATAAAAAATTTATTTTTTATTTTTTTATTTTTTTTATTTCTTATGAAATTTGAAATTTGATTATTATTTTTTTTATTAAAACAAAAAAAATCACAATTATTTACAGCACAAAAATGTTTTTAAAATTTTGATAAATAATTTAAAAACCGCAATTTCTTCCCCGACAACGGCGCCAAAAACTTGATGAGCGAAAACCAGCATCGCCGATTCTTGCCAATACTTTGGTTTTAATATTTATAAAACTCTTGCAAGTGCACGAATCATTTCGAAGAAAATGATAAGTATACTCCCAAGGTCGATCTAAGGAAGGAATGTGTGTGATTTTTAATTTATTATTCAAATTTTTAAAAACGAAATTAAATCCTAAACATCCTATCACGATATTTTGGGGTTTTGTGTTTTTAATCTAATTACATAAAATTAAACATAGATTCAATAAACATTCATGCAAATTTTATCATTTATAATGGCGGAGTATTTATGGATATAATAACTAAGTTAATTATGCTTGCTCATATTATCTAGGTTATTAAAGATATGAATTGATATTTATTGATTCTCCCTTTTTTGTATGAATACCACCTTTGGTGGGGTTAGATATTCTTTGTTAACTAAACAAATCAATTAGCACCTATAGGTGGGGTTGATAACTAATATGCTTAATTAAATTAATTCCTTTTTCTAAGAGATTGAAAATGAACCATTTAAATGCCACCTTTGGTGGGGTTAGACAGTTTAAACTTTATTCAAGGTGTCCAAATTAAACCTAAGAATTTAGTTATCCGAGTACTAACTTTCAAGTTTTAAAACCACTACTGAAAACATGTCGTCAATACATTTTCAGATAATAATTCTTATAAAAACTTTTGAAATAGAGCTTCACTCTAACTACCGGGCGATTGTACCATCAAATAAAAGAGCACTACTCTAAATCAGATCGGATAACTAAACCTTAAAATCTAATTTTCAAGTTTAAGTTTGTAATGAAAAATAATATATTTCTCTCTAACATTCTTAATATAAAATCATGAATAAAAATAAAATCAATTCATTTTAGAGATTTTTACCTATTTAATATTTCGCAAGCATAACAACGTTATTATTACATCATGTTTACTAAACACCTAGCACAGTTAAATTTAATCACAGACAAATTAAATATAACATGTAAGAATAAAGCATAAAAATAACTGTAAAGAAAATAAAATCCTTATAGAACTTCGACGCTATTCCCGTTGCTGGAAAAACTCTAAGCGGAATTTGCACTCTCATTTATTGAATCAAAAAGCTAAAAAATTACATAAACATAATTAGTTCTTCCCAAAAAGGGAAGAACTCTAAAACTAAGAGAAATTAACTAAAAACTAAGAAAAACTAAGAAAAACTAAAGAAAACTAAAAAGAGAGAAAGAAAGAGAGAAAAGAATGTATTTGGAGGTTTTGAAGGTGTGTTTTGAAGTGAAGGGAATGGGGGTATTTATAGGTGAGGATGGAGAGAAAAAATGAGTAAAAAAATGTTATAAAAATGTAAAAACGCGTAATGGAAATGCTGAGGTCATTGATGACGTCAGCATGACGTCATGGGGCGGCTGCACGTGAAAAATGGGGCGAAACTGGCGTCGGCGCGCGCGGAGGCAGCTGGGTGCTCGCGGATGAACAGTACCCGCGCGTAGTTCTGTGCGGATGAACAGTACCCGCGCGCAGCTTGGTGCGAGATTGGGCGCTGCTGCGCGCGCGGCTAGGCGGCAGGGCAGCGCGGCGGCGCGTTTTTCACCTTTTTGATATTTTTGACCCATTTTGTCCAATTTTTGCATATTTGTTGACCTTTCCCCATTTATTTATTAATATATTTGTGATGTATTGCTTCAAGTATTCCTCTTTGAGTCTTTAAGTTATGTTTTTAAGCCAAAATACCTGAAAAACAATAAAAATACCCGTGATTCCGAAAAAGACAAATTTATATAAATATTTGATAAAAATATAAATATATATATTTTTAATCAATTAATGTGCATAAAATCATGGTTATTTTAGTGCTTTTTGAGCACTCATCATTGGTGCTAGCCTAATTTTTATCCTTATCACCTTCCTCTATAACTCTAGGCCCTGGAAATTATGGCGTAGGGATGAACCTTTTCAACTTCGATCTCACTACTGATTCCAAAGTAGCCAAGGAGTCCAATTGTATATTGCCTCTTCTCAGTATTTTCTTAATCTCAAATTATTCCAATATTACTCTTGCTTTCTTCACTTCTTGCATATAAAGCTTCATCCTTTCTTCCTTGGCCTTAAACTTATCAATGACTTGATTCACTACAAGTTGGGAGTCACTATGAGCCAACACCTTTTTAGCTCCCAAGGACTTGAATTGGCACAAAGCTAGGAGAAACACTTCATACTTTGGAAAAATGTTGGTTTCTTGGAAAGTGATGCGAAGACATTGCTCTATTAAGCCTCCAATGGGAGTGAATATCACAATTCCATCCCTCAATCCTCTTGAATTGATCATCCCATCTACATCTACCTTCTATAGACCTGGAATAGGTAGTATCATCATAGAATTTAGCCCATAGCTTCTAGGTCAGATGTAGGCTCTTGAGTCCATCAATAATAAAATCGATAATAACTTGTACCTTGATTGTCGATAAGGGTTTATAATGTATATCAAACTTGCTTAAATCAATAGTTATTTAAGAGAGGTAACTAGATTGGTCTAGCTTTCCCAAGATATTCTTTATGAGATATGATGTAGGGATGACTACCTTATGTGTTCCAAAGTGTAAGGATCATGAGTGTTGGCTATTTTCGTGGACAAAATATTTACTTGTAAATTTATTTTTAGGCCTGCTATCAAGTTTATCAAGAACAGCCGAACAAATGTTCAAGTTCCAAATATCCGTACTTCAGGTATGTCCTTTATAATTACGACACATAGGATTTCATTTATGCATTTAATAACATATTTTCATAAATCTAAAATTATATTTTATGTTAAAATATATATTCAAACTTTAATTAATTTATGAAATTATTAATTAACTTTTTAAGATGTGTTTTAATGGACTTTGAAAAAAAAAATTAAGCCCAAAATACATTTAACCCTAATATCACTAGCTATTATTATTATCTATATATATATATATATATAGATACATTAGGTTAAAGTATGTTGAAGAAAAAAAAAATAGAAAACGAAGAAAGAAAAATCTGCGGCGGTAGAATTGAGAAAGAAAAAAAAAATAAACAAAGAAGCTAGAGTTGGTGAATACCGAGTGCTGTTACTCAATAGGAATCAATGGTAATATATATATATAAAGTTATTCAACGTAATCATGGTCAGTGTAGAATGGTATTCTTTTGATTTTCTTTAATATATATATATATATAAATGTTGTGATTTGAATAATATTCTTTATGAAGCAAAAGTAATTAAGACTTAAATAAAATTGATATCATATTGAAAGTATTTATTAATAAATTTGATTGGTATTTTTATCTTTTTATAGCTTCTTCTTAATTAGATTGTTATATGTTTAAATTAAATAATTTTATGTATAATCATAATTATTTGATTTGATGATTAAATTTTAAAGAAGCTATTTTTATTAAATTTGTGCTTAATCTTTTTGCCCTAGAATATTCTAGTTGATTTGATTTAAGTGATATATGTTTTGAATCATCTAGTTAGGATTATTCATTGTTAAATCCGTTCTAGAACACACACGGGCACTTGTGTTTTTGTGCTAACTATTTTGCAGTTGATCTGTGAACGATCTGATTGACGAGGAGCTTATTGGAACGTTGGTTTGGAAACCGCTCACGCTAATTTTGAAAACTGTGAAAACAGAGCAGGGGCTCGTAAGTAAAGTACATTGGGGTAGTATCCTAGGGAGGGTAGCATAAGACCGAGTTTGTACTTGAACATTTGATTTTCATAGTGGAAAGTTAGGTGGTCCGGTGGACCGGTGGTTTTCCTCTTAGGTCATTGGTTGTGGCCTAGGTTGTTTCCACCTAAAAATATCGTGTGTTATAATTTCCGCACTTTACTCTTACACACGATTGCATGTTTGGCCGCTCTATTTAGGTTAGTAAATTATAAATTAATAAAAATTAAAAATAACCTATTCACCCCCTTCTAGGTTAATCAGGTCCATATTTTATAAACTTTCAATTGGTATCAGAGCAAACACTAGACACACTTAGTGAGATTGATCTTTAGGGACACACACACTTACTTATGGACCAAATGAAAGAAGGTGGGTCATCTGTTAGACCCCCACTCTTTGATGGGTTAATTACCCTTACTGGAAGGCTCGCATGCAAGCCTTTCTCAGACAAGATGAAAAAGTCTGGGATGTTATTCTTGATGGTTGGGAACCACCTTCTGTAATGAAAGATGGTGTAACAATCATAAAGCCAAGAAAAGACTGGACCACTGAAGAACGCACCCTTAGTGGGGCAAACCAAAAAGGTCTAAGCTCAATATTCGCTGCAGTGTCGATGGATGAGTTTCGTCGAATCTCCGACTGTGAGACTGCTAAAGATGCATGGAATGCACTTGCTCTTGCTCATGAAGGAACTTCCCAAGTAAAACAAACAAAATTGAGATTGCTAACATCTGAGTTTGATTCTATTAAAATGAGCAACAATGAAACTTTTGGTCAATTCTATGCTCGCTTCTGTGATATCACTAATGCTTGTTCTAACATTGGTGAGAAAATTCCACAACCTATACAAGTGCGCAAACTCCTAAGCTCTTTAACAGTTGACTATAAGATGAAAGTTACAGCGATAGAGGAAAGCAAAAATGTAGACACACTAAAAATTGATGAACTTGTCGGGTCAATCCAAACCTATGAGCTTTCTCTTGATCCACCCAAGAAAAATAAGGATGTGGCATTCAAAAGCTCCAAAAAGAACATCTCTGATAGTGATGATGATATGAATGATGAGTCACTAGTCTTGTTAGCACGGAAATTTAAGAAGTTCATGAAGAAGAAGGGTCAACAGAATAATCATTTCAACAAGGGACAATCCAGTCGTTCGAATGACCGAAAGTCAAGGGAAATCAAGTCTCCTAGCCTTGATGGTAAGAAAAGTAAGCCCACTAATCCTCAATGCTTTACTTGTGGGGGATTTGGTCATATTTCTACAGATTGTGCTAACAATAAAAAGAAATTTGGAAAAGCCTTTAATGCTACACTCAGTGACACAGAAACTGAGCAGGACAATGCTAGTAACTCAAAGGATGATGACACTAATTATTGTGCCTTCACCGCAACTGCCAATGCACATCACAATGACTCCGACCTTAGCTCAGATGAAGAAAATGAGGAAGTAAACTCTTCTATCTTACTGTCTAAGTTTAATGTATCGAATTATGAGGAACTATTCATGGATTGTCTAGGTGCCAGGGAAGAGAGAGATAAATTGCTTGTGGAAGTAACTAAACTTAATGATCTCATCAATGTTCACAAAAAAAATTCCTCTAACCTAGAGAAAGATAAAAAGGAATTGTCTGATCATATTAATGCTTTGAATTTGAGACTTGCAGAAACCATTGAGGAAAACAAAAATCTCAAGCAAGAACTTAGTATTGCTAAAGAAACGATGAAGAATTTGACCATTGGTGCTGAAAAATTAACCAAAGTACTAGACTATGGAAAGCCATATAGAGATAAGAGAGGTCTTGGATACATAGATGAACAATCAACACCTTCATCATCCAAAACTCAATTTGTAAAACCCACTATTGCTCAGGCAGGAAAGTTAGTTTTTGCACCTTATCATTCTAAGAAAATTCAGTTTGTTCCCATCTGTCATCATTGTGGTAGGAAAGGACATATAAGACCTAGGTGTAGATTTCTTTATGCTTATGATTCTATCATGAATACAAATGTTTCTAAAATACCTCAAAAAAATTTCAAATGTAAAGTTTTTACTACAAGAACTACACAAAAAGAGGAATATAAGAAACCAGTAACTCAAATGTCCAAAATTAAAAAGGGATGGGTTAAGAAATCTGAGTTGCACTGCTTTGTGGCCCATATAGCATTTAAAGTTAAATCAAATACCACTTGGTATTTTGATAGTGGATGCTCTAGACACATGACAGGGAATCGTTCTTTGTTTAAAACCTTTAAGGAATACAATGAAGGGACAGTTACCTTTGGTGATGGTAAAACATCTAGAATTATTGGAAAAGGCTCTGTTCAAATAGAGGGTATCCCTAAACTTGATGAAGTTTTATATGTGGAAGGACTTAAGGCAAACTTGATTAGCATAAGTCAAATATGTGATAGTGATTTTAATGTGCAATTTACAAACAATCACTGTATTGTAACAGATCAAAATGGTGAATGTGTGATTAAGGGAATCAGATCACATGACAATTGTTATTGTATTGATACATCACCCACAGTAACATGTAACCTAGCTAGCAATGACTCAACTATCTTGTGGCACGAAAAGCTAGGTCATATGAATTTTAAAGATCTGGTTAGATTAATCAAAATTGAGACTGTGCGTGGTTTACCTATTCTTTCAAAAATTGAAACACCTGTATGTGGACCATGTCAATTGGGTAAACAAACTAGGATTGCTCATAAGAAGATCAAGAGTATAAATACAAACAGAGTATTGGAATTGATACATATTGACCTTATGGGTCCTATGAGAACAGAAAGTTTGGAGGTAAGAAATATATCATAGTTGTAGTAGATGACTTTTCTCGCTACACGTGGGTAGACTTTCTTAGAGACAAGTCAGATGCTTTTGAGTTTTTCATCTCATATTGTACAAGAGTGCAGGTTGAAGCAGGTGACAAAATAGTAACCATCAAGAGATTGAGAACAGACCATGGAAAAGAGTTTGAAAATACCAAGTATGCTGACTTCTGTAAAGAACATGGTATCTTTCATGAATTCTCTGCTCCTATCACACCTCAACAAAATGGGGTAGTTGAAAGGAAAAATAGGATACTTCAAGAGATGGCAAGAGTAATGATGCATGCCAAGGGAGTCTCCAAAAGGTTTTGGGCTGAAGCTATAAACACTGCATGTCACATTATAAATCGTGTATATCTTCGCCCCGGTACAAACCAAACTCCCTATGAGATATGGAGAGGTAAAAAACCCAATCTAAAATTTATGCATATTTTTGGAAGTAAGTGCTACATACTTAGAGATCGAGAACAGTTGGGTAAGTTTGATTCAAGAAGTGATGAAGGTATATTTCTTGGTTATTCCCTAAATAGTAGAGCTTATAGAGTCTTCAACTGTAGAACTAATGTAGTTATGGAATCCATAAATGTCGTTATAGATGATGGGGGTAAGAAGATTACATGTGAAGAAGTTGGAAATGAAGAAAATTTCACAACACCTCAATTAACAATAACCAGTGACATAATTGGAATAAAAGAAGAGGAGTTGAAGGAAAGTGAACAAAAGAAGGAAGAAGCATCAACCTCATCAATGATAAATCCAACTCGAACCTCAAAAAATCATCCTATTAAGAATATAATTGGAAATCCTGATGCTAGCATGGTAACAAGAAGAAGACAAGTAAGTGAGGTAACTCATTTATGCTATATTTCTCAATTTGAACCTAAAAATGTGAATGAAGCTCTTAGGGATGAATTTTGGATAAATGCCATGCAGGATGAGTTAGCTCAATTTGAAAGAAATCATGTGTGGGCATTAGTACCTAAGCCTAAAAACAAAAATGTTATTGGAACAAAATGGGTGTTCAAAAATAAATCTGATGAGCATGACATTGTTGTTAGAAATAAGGCTAGGTTAGTAGCTCAAGGCTACACGCAAGTAGAAGGAGTTGATTTTGATGAAACATTTGCACCTGTAGCTAGACTAGAGTCAATTAGAATTTTACTTGCCATTTCCTGTCATATGAAGTTCAAATTATATCAAATGGATGTTAAGTCTGCCTTTTTGAATGGATTTTTGAATGAGGAGGTGTACGTGGAACAACCAAAAGGATTTGTTGATCCGAAATTTCCAAATCATGTTTACAAACTCCAAAAGGCTCTGTATGGTTTAAAACAAGCTCCACGAGCATGGTATGAGAGACTTACCAACTATCTTTTGAACAAGGGATTTATTCGAGGGGGAGTTGATAAGACTTTATTCATTAAAAGGAGTAGTGACGAGATCTTTATTGCTCAAATTTATGTGGATGACATAGTTTTTGGATCCACATCTAGTACACTAGTGGATGATTTTGTGCATGTTATGACAAATGAATTTGAAATGTCCATGGTAGGTGAAATGAATTTCTTCCTTGGTTTACAAATCAAACAATCTCATGATAATATATTTATTTCTCAAACCAAGTACGCTTGTAACCTTGTTAAAATATTTGGTCTTGAAACTAGCAAGCCATTACGAACTCCTTTAGGTACCAGCACAAAAATTACAAAGGACACTCAAGGTAAAAGTGTTGATCAAACCCTTTATAGGAGTATGATAGGTAGTTTACTTTACCTCACTGCAAGTAGAACTGACATATGTTTTAGTGTTGGTGTGTGTGCCCGTTATCAAGCTGACCCTAAGGAATCACACTTAGAGAATGTAAAGAGAATCATTAGGTATATCTCAGGAACAAGTAATTATGGTTTATATTTTACTACTGACACTACTTGTGAAGTAAGTGGTTTTACAGATGCCGACTGGGCAGGCAACCAGGATGATAGGAAGAGCACATCAGGTGGTTGTTTCTACATTGGAAACAACTTAGTGTCATGGCATAGTAAAAAGCATAACTCTATCTCACTCTCTACAGCTGAAGCAGAATACATTGCTGCAGGAAGCTCTTGCACGCAAATGCTTTGGATGAAAAACATGCTCAAGGACTACGGTCAACCACAAGGTATGATGCCCTTATATTGTGATAACACTAGTGCTATATGTATTTCTAAGAACCCAGTTCAACATTCTAGAACTAAGCACATTGACATAAGACATCACTTTATTCGAGAACTAGTTGAAGAGAAAATAGTAACACTTGAGTTTGTACCTACTGAGAGACAACTAGCTGATATATTCACTAAAGCCATAGACACTCAAAGATTTGAGTATCTCAGAAGTGCCTTGGGAATTTCTCCCTCAAATTGAATTTCAAATTTTATTAACCAAAAAAAAAAAAATCCTTGTTTGGCCAATAGAGTATTCAACTTATTTAATATTTCCATACACATAATCTCATTTTTAGTGACTCAACTCATTTTGATATTTATTGTATAAATTATTCTACAATTTTGGATTGTGCATACATATATATTCTTATACATGTGATGATCGATGTTGACATAAACTTCTTCACACACTCACGAACACACATATATGTTACGCTTGAAGTTTATGAATTTTCTTGAAAGACTCTAGGACTTTAACTAATCTTGATTGTAAAATTGTGTTGAGTTCTACTTTTGCTTACTAAAATTTTACTGTATGGAGGCACCGAGTATTGAGAGGGCTACCTACTGTGATGTGTGAAGCTACCGCAATGAACGGAGAGGGCTACCTCACAACTAGTGTGAAAGTCATCATGCTAGGTTTATAGCTCGTGCAAAAAAAAAAACAAAAAAAAAACAAAAAAAGGGAAAGATTATGCAAAAACTGATTGCTTATAAATCTTGTACTTGGAATGCACAAAAAGAAAGAGCTAATAGAGGTTAAAAAATATATATATATCATTTACCTCATTTATAGAAAAAAAAAATTTAAGTCCTCTTTTAGTAAATATATTTTATTTTGTAAGATTGAAGACTCGATTATATTTTTATATGATAGGTGATATTTTTTCTTTTGAGTCTTTCTTGATAGATCATAAATGAATTAATTGACATATTTATGAAGTTTAAACATGTATACTATTTTAAGTAAATGTCAATATGTCATTATATGTGCGAAGTGTGCGTGTGCACCTATTATATTCTACTTATTTATTTTTATGATAAATAATCAAAATTGGAGTTCAATAATGATGAGTTCTCAATTGCTTGTGTGCTTGTCTGAAATTAAATGAGATTAATACCTTATGTGGCTAGTTATGAAAAATTAAAAAAAAAATCATTTATTACTTTTTGAATTGGTTTCTAAGTTAGAGAGTCATAGAACTTAGGGGGAGTTTAAAGCATATTGCACTTTTGCATTACTCTGATTTTACACTGTTATATCTTTAGGAGGAGTTTAACTTCAATTCTTTGTCTAATGCTTTGTCCTTCTCGTATGTCAAAAAGGGGGAGAAAATATTTACTTCCATGTTTTTATTTGTTATGCATATAAGCAGAGAACATATTTTTATTAAGCTTAATTGATATGAATGCATACTACATGAATATTCTTTACACTTCGTTTATTTTTATGTAAACTGAACTAATATACAATGAGGCTTTCATGCCAAGTTGTTCTATGCTTTGTCAATGTCATTTCAGTTACTTACAAGTTTGTCAAGTTGCAGCGAAGATGGATCTACCGGACCATAGGATAGTTCCACTATGGAGTCTGGGATATCATTGTATTTTTATCTTATTTTTATAAGCGTCATGTAGTGAGAGAAAGGTTTTGCCACACAAAAATGCCAAAGGGGGAGTTTGTAAGGATCATGAGTGTTGGCTATTTTCGTGGACAAAATATTTACTTGTAAATTTATTTTTAGGCCTGCTATCAAGTTTATCAAGAACAGCCGAACAAATGTTCAAGTTCCAAATATCCGTACTTCAGGTATGTCCTTTATAATTACGACACATAGGATTTCATTTATGCATTTAATAACATATTTTCATAAATCTAAAATTATATTTTATGTTAAAATATATATTCAAACTTTAATTAATTTATGAAATTATTAATTAACTTTTTAAGATGTGTTTTAATGGACTTTGAAAAAAAAAATTAAGCCCAAAATACATTTAACCCTAATATCACTAGCTATTATTATTATCTATATATATATATATATATATATAGATACATTAGGTTAAAGTATGTTGAAGAAAAAAAAATAGAAAACGAAGAAAGAAAAATCTGCGGCGGTCGAATTGAGAAAGAAAAAAAAATAAACAAAGAAGCTAGAGTTGGTGAATACCGAGTGCTGTTACTCAATAGGAATCAATGGTAATATATATATATAAAGTTATTCAACGTAATCATGGTCAGTGCAGAATGGTATTCTTTTGATTTTCTTTAATATATATATATATATAAATGTTGTGATTTGAATAATATTCTTTATGAAGCAAAAGTAATTAAGACTTAAATAAAATTGATATCATATTGAAAGTATTTATTAATAAATTTGATTGGTATTTTTATCTTTTTATAGCTTCTTCTTAATTAGATTGTTACATGTTTAAATTAAATAATTTTATGTGTAATCATAATTATTTGATTTGATGATTAAATTTCAAAGAAGCTATTTTTATTAAATTTGTGCTTAATCTTTTTGCCCTAGAATATTCTAGTTGATTTGATTTAAGTGATATATGTTTTGAATCATCTAGTTAGGATTATTCATTGTTAAATCCGTTCTAGAACACACACGGGCACTTGTGTTTTTGTGCTAACTATTTTGCAGTTGATCTGTGAACGATCTGATTGACGAGGAGCTTATTGGAACGTTGGTTTGGAAACCGCTCACGCTAATTTTGAAAACTGTGAAAACAGAGCAGGGGCTCGTAAGTAAAGTACATTGGGGTAGTATCCTAGGTAGGGTAGCATAAGACCGAGTTTGTACTTGAACATTTGATTTTCATAGTGGAAAGTTAGGTGGTCCGGTGGACCGGTGGTTTTCCTCTTAGGTCATTGGTTGTGGCCTAGTTTGTTTCCACCTAAAAATATCGTGTGTTATAATTTCCGCACTTTACTCTTACACACGATTGCATGTTTGGCCGCTCTGTTTAGGTTAGTAAATTATAAATTAATAAAAATTAAAAATAACCTATTCACCGCCCTCTAGGTTAATCAGGTCCATATTTTATAAACTTTCACAAAGTAATGCTTGAGTTTCCATTTAGCCATTCTTATTGTAAATGTTTCTTATCCATCAAAGGATATTTTTGTTGTGCTCCCATCAATGAATGGCTCATGTAGTATTTGGGATGTTGTCTTTATTCCATGTTGACCACTAATACAACACTAGCAGCTTTATTTGTGAAGGCCATGTACATATGTAATAGTTGACCTACAATAGGATTGGCTAGAAAACGTGTCTTCCCTAAGTATTCTTTGATGGACTTATAAAAGCTATTTTCTATTCATCTCTAGAAAATATTCATATCTGATGGTAGATTGAGTATGTGTCAATGAAGCTCATCGTTTCAAAGTGAGCTATGGTATCGACCAACTAGTCAATATTTGGTGAAGGGAAGCAATCCTTCAAACTAGTGGTCATAATGTCCTTAAAGTAGAAGCACATTATATAATCACTTCCTACTTTATTTCCCAGTATAATGATTGACATCCATGTTGGATAATCGACTTCGCGAATCCAAACTACACTTTTTAAGAAATTAACCTTCTTCTTTATGATATCACTTTTATCTTAAGAAAATCTCCACTTACATTGTTGAAGTAGTTTCTTTATGTCATCGACACATAATTCATGAGAAATTATTTATGGATTGATGCCTGTCATGTCTTCTAGCTTCCACGTAAAAAGGCCTACATTATCCTTAAAACAATTAAGGAGAGAAGCTCTAAAAAGGCCTACATTATCCTTAGAACAAGTTTATAATTTATTTTTACATATTTATCCTATCTTGATTCCCCTACGTATATTATCTCATAATCCTCTAGGACTACTTTTATGGTTTAACTCCCTACTAACTGCATTTTTCCCTAGTTCAAATAATTTCCATTCTATGGTTTCTAATTTGACATAGGGGTAAAGTAAGGGTGTTAAATACTACAAAATTCATTAGAATGAACGCTCCTTTCATAAAGACTGATAGAATGGTCCTTATCGACATGGTCACACTGCCATTGGAGCTCACAAGTGGCATCTCTAGTTGCATGAATTAATTAGCGTCTATCTCTATGTCCAACAAGGTGGATAAATACTACAAATTAGAAGCGCTACCATTTTAAACTAGAATTTTTCATACCTTATAATGTGCGATCTTAACCGTGATGACCAAAAGATTGTCATGGGGTGGTAGAACTTCTCATCCTTCAAAGATAATAGGATCAACAAGACCTTTATGCTTCAGATTATATACAAGTCAATTTGTGTCACTTGCTTCCCACCCATACCTCTTTCTTGAATTACTTGAATGAACTAACATAATTGGTCTATCATGTATGGTGTGAATTATGTGCATGTCATTTTGGACAAGTTGATTTGGTCTATTATTGTCTTGGAAAATAGTATTTGGAGGAACAACCTCTCTTCCATTAGTGGGGTTGTTCATATTTCTATTTCCTCTTAGTGGACCCCCATTTCTATCAACTAAATCACCTAAGTGTCCTTTAAATAATAGATGTTTAATTTCCCACTTGAGGTGTCCGTAGTCCCTAGTCGAATGACTTGTGTCTTTATGAAATGTGTAATACTTGTTGAGGTCTCTAAGTGGAGATTTCATAGGTTGTGGCAAATTTATTTGATTGATATCCTCCATATATTGTATAGCCTTAGCCAATGAGACAGGTAATGAGGGACCTCTGAAAGGGATCAAAGCTCTTTCCCATGTCCTTGGCCTACCCATTGGCATGATCACATGTTAGAAATTAGGAGGATTAGGATAGCTATCCCCATAAGGCTTCCAATCTTTTCCCTTTTGGCTAGGATAGGCTTGTCTATAGTTCTATTTAGAAATCCCTTGGTAGACTTCATCTCTTTTTATACGTCAACAATCTTTTGGGTATCTTTGTAGACCATTTCCAGGGATCATGGAGTAGTCTTAGTCAATTCGATAAATATACCAATGTCACATCTGATGGGAAACCCTTAATGGTAGTAAAGTTTAGATATTATGATATTTCCATTTTCTCCACTTTAAACCTCCTTATATAAGTTTCGATGGTCTTACTATCCTCCTGGATAATTGAAAATAAATGGTGTGACTCTTTCTGAATTGGATCATTGCATACGTAGTTGGTGATAAATAATTTTACCAATGTTTCAAAACTTTCTACACTCTTGGGAGGTAACTCAATAAACTATTATTGTACCATCTCTTGGAAGGTGGCAGAAAATAACTTACAATATGACTTCCTTTTTGTTCTCTTGAAGGCTCATAATGACCATAGCCATTTTAAAGCAAATAACATGGGCCAGAGGGTCCTTTTTCCACCTATAAATGAGACATTTGGGGGGAAGAGAACTTAAGAGGTTGCTTTATTTAGCAATACCCTACCACTTGTAGCATCAATCATCTTTTTCTCTATTGGTGCTAACCCTTTTGTAGAAATATTGAAACAAAAGTCGCTTACTTATTTGGAGTAGTGGAGAGCTAACCTATAACCTTTTGAACCTATCCAAATATGCATAAAGTTTTACCTATTGTATTGTATAATTCTACAAAAACATTATTATTATTGTGGCTCTAGAAGCTGGGAAATGTATCACTAAAAACTTTCTTTTCATCTCATATCAAGTGGTAATGGATTGGGAGGGTAGACAGTCAAGCTATTCCTTAGCACTATCCTCTAAATAAATTGGGAAATCTATAAGTTTGACTTGTTCTTCTATGATGCCTACTGGTTTCATGCTAGAGCAAACTAAATGGATTTCCATCAAGTATTTTTTTCGGGTCTTCTTTTGTTAAACCCCTAAAAATAGGTAACAAATGGATTAATCTAAACTTAAGTTCAAAACCTACCTCTACATTGGGGTAAACTATGCATTGGGGTTTCAACTCCAAGTCAGATGCAAGTAACTCCTTAAGTGTTTGATTAACCACTTCCATGTCTTTTTGATCGATATCTGAGTCGCTTAAAGTAGTGGAATAAGTTGTCTTCTCTTACAATGGGTCTAGTGATCCTTTGGATCATAAGTTATAGAAATGTTCTTATTGCATTCAAAGTCTTACTGAAAATTAAAACTTAGAAAATTTTGTAAATTAATATAGAAAAGTTTAATAGTAAAAGAATAGTGTTTTAATTAATAATAATAAAATATAATAAAAGTAAAAATAAACTAATAATTAATGGCAAAATCGCAATGTCAATCTCAAGCCTAGAATTACTCCCGTCAGAATAAAGGTTTAGCTAGACATGGATTCTATAGGAGCCATTATTATAATGATGGAAACTAAGAAGAGAAGAAGTGGCAAGAAAAACTTAGGAATTATAGATGATGAAGCCAAAATCATTTCAATCTCCAATCTCCAATCCTTCCTTGTAGATCTCCTTCAAAAGTGTGCCTTTGATTTGCTCTTTGATGTCTTTTACCTCTTATCCCAACTCTCTAATTATTTCAAAACTTTCTCTATATTATTAACCCTAATGACAAATATATAGCGATATGTTTAAACATAATATAATTGGGATTATAACTTTAAAACTTGGACATCAAGTGTACAATATATGTAAGAGATCCAGAGTGCACATTCCATGTTGTGGTGCATAACAAGGCTTGTCTTTTGTCATCCAACCTTAGATGAGGATACTGTGACACACATATTTCATGTGCCCTATTCCACTTGTTATTCTATTCTATAAATACACATTTTTCCCTCTTTTTCGCTCCTATTGTCTTTAACACCTATATAACACAAAGTAAACACATAAAATGTATAGGGTACAATAAATCAATGTAATATATTAGAATTGATACACATATATGTAAAATGACAACAATCATAACACCAACAAATACACCATTAATATTAGATGGTGAAGTAGCAATAATACCTTATTCAAGAACAAGTCTTCATATGAATGTTTTACATATTGCACTGACCAAAAAAACCATGACAATAGGTGGAGTTGTGGGTATTTGTCTTAAAGGATCAAAAAGTGGGGGAAACATCAATTAAAGTCATATAAGTGGTTTATTTTAATAGAAAATAACCCTTAGAAAATTGTGTGACTGATAATAATAAGTTATTAAAATATTAACCAAATATTTACCTTTTTTACTTTATATTGACCATTATTTTTTTTTATCTATTTTTAACATTTTGAACATAATGACTTTTATCGATATTACATCGACTATAAGAGATAACCTATTATAACATACACAACCTACTGTTGTCTCTTTTGGAAAACATAAAACGTGCAAGCATACACGGTCACAAGTAATAAAATTTGATAAGTAAGTTATCGTTCCCACAGAGATTTGTCACTATAATTTTTCGAGTACTAAAATTATCTCTCTCTGATTTTATCCAAAACGATTGTTAATTAGAAGGCGTTAACTAAAAAGTTGTATAAAAAATAAAAGAAATCTAGGATTGCAGTTTATCATCAAATTAATTCACTCGAATCATGTTATTTTCTTTTGATTTATATTTTTTTAGTACATTTAATTTGTCAACCGAAAACTTCTAATTTTATCCATACATCTCTTCCGAGCTCCGTATAAACACACCTCATTAAATTAATTCATTATATTCCTATGAGAATTAAATTCACCAAGATTCATTACGTTCTAAGTTCTCAAATGGTCACACATACAATTAGGGTATATTCCTATCCTTCATCATACATGTCATTCTATCTATGAGCAATATACACAAAAATGCCTCTTCCAAGTTTATTTAAGTGTCACAGCTCATTTGATAAAATTCATAAATAATCAAAAGCATTAAGCACAAAATAGAATAAACAAATCGAACGTCTTATAAATCTTTCAAAAATAATTAAAATCAAAGCGTCATAAATTTAGATAAAATGCAATCCTAGAAAAATTAAATTACTTCATAAATTAAAAATTAAAATTACAACATTTAAGGAAAATGAGATGAAGAACAAAGAAAAATTAAATCATTTCGGATCGTAAATATTTGGCACATGCAGAACACAACAGAAGCCAAAAATGGCTTCTGCGTGTTCCACAGTCCACCCCAGAATACTACTAAAAATCTCAAACTCTAAACTCTCAAAACTCTTTTACTCTATCATAATATCCCCTATTTATAACATCAAATTTCTAAAAAAAAAAAAAAAATTTAAAAATAGTTTTTTTTAATACGCGGGGGACATATAGGTGTGAGGCAAAATAATAAAATAATACGCGTGAGGGGACAAAATGTATCGAAAACGAAAAATTGGAATTAAAAACGCAAACTGGGAACATGCGTGTCAGTGTCTCTTTTTTTCAATTTTCACTACCACGTGTCACGATATGATTCACTGAAAGCTAAAATGGGACACGTGGCAGCATATCATTGGCGCTCAAGGACGGGCGCACGTAGAATTGCCGCACAGGAGTAGGGGCACGAGAACGTGGGAGACAATGGTAGCAACGCGTGCGTGATCCTGCGCCTTCGCGCTCACCAAAACCTTACCATATGTCAGCATATAATTGGATGAAAGATAAAGTGGGACACGTGGTAGCTAGTGATTAGTTGTATAATCGGGCACATGTGGATCGGCCGCACGGAATCATGCCTTGAAAATGCGTCAGACACGTGGGTCCTACCCTGCACGGCAGGTGGGCCCCACTCGGGTACCGAGTCGCGTGATAGAGGAAACCCTGCATCCACTCTCTTTGGTCAGGTTTGAATGACACGCGGGCATCCTAACCATTTATTCTTTGATCTAATGGCGTAAGTTGCACGCGTGGATGATGGCGCGTGGTCTTCTTCTCTCCTACATAGAAAAATAACTTTAATTAATTGCATTTTGACCTACAAATTTAATTCAAATTACATTTTAAACTTTCTTTAATTATAATTAAGCTTTTTTCTAATTTAAATTAAATTTAAAACTTTTAATAATTAAAATTAAGCTCAATTTTAATTTTAATTATATTTTTGAATTTTATAAATTGCAATTAAGCACCATTTATTTGAAATTATATTTTTGGACATAAATTTGCAATTAATTACGTTTTCAATTCAAATTATTTAATTTTCTTAAAATATATTCCTTAACAAATAAACAGTAAATTCTAATTTAGTAAATTAAAATTAACTAAAAATGTGAAGAACATATCAATTATAATTAATAAAATAGATGAAAATAACTATATAAAATACAGTTATCACCTACTAAGAGTCCTTTTTTGATAAAATACCACCTATGACGCCTTAAGAGATGTTTTAAACCACTTTGAGCCCCTTAAAAATAAATAGGATAAAGTTATGGTCACCATATACTAGCCAATTAGCACATGCACACCATAACTACATTTACTAGCATCAATATGAAATGCTTGTCAAAGTAGGATACTAGCATAACTAGGTGTCACTTCCATACACAAAAAACAATGGGAATTTTTTAATTTCGTATTGAGAGAACCCATCAACCTAGCACCCAATTTAGCCAATGAGTTCATGGCTACTGAAACCTTTGCTTAAATTTGGTTAATCAAACTCATACCAATATTTGGCAGCCAAGTTTCATTTATAGTTTCTTCACACTACCAATTAAGATCAAAACTTTTCAAAATAGCATGTTTTTTCATGTTCATATAGCCACCCCAATAGGCATTTTTTTCCTTATCCAACCTTACCAAAATTGGAGCACGGTTTGAGTATGTTGAAATTAAATGTCCCCCCTGGCCTTCCAAAAACACTTCCCTCCATAGCTTATAAACAAAACCTCAAACAATATGTGACATTGTCTCCAAATTTCCTCCTTTCACTCACGTAAGTGGATAGCTTGTCGAATAAAGTGTGCTGAGCACATAATGGTTCAATACATGTTGAAAATTCCACATCAAGTATAAAGATTTATATTATTCACTTCAATTTTCATCATTATTTAAAATTTCATCAAAACCTTTGCATATAAGCCATGTCATTCTTTATTGTATTTTCAATGTTTGTAAAATTTCCCAAGAGAAAATTTATTGGCTAGCGTTTGGCTCGCCAGAGAAACCCATAAATATCTATTGCAACCCAACTAATAGCTAACCCAGGTACCAAATCTCCTCTTTGTAGTAGAAAACACCTTCACCTAAGACTCAAAATTTTAGAATAGTAGTAAACCCACATCATGAGGCTACTCATTCGACCCTTTCACATTTTGAAAGGTACATCAAACAATTTGGGAAGAAAATGAATTATCACAATCCACCTCTGCCATTGATGCATCTATCAATGGTATAAAAGATTCCCAAGTGTAGTACATGATAGTAGAAACAATCCAAAAGATTCCTTCTAAGTACCAAAAGAAATGCCATCACAATTCAACTATACCTAGTGTATGACTAATGAGAATTTGTTAGAGAAATCATCTAAGAAAATAAGAGAATGTGCCAATCATTAGGAGATTATGATTTTGTTATCATCCTTAATTTATACATCTATGGTTGAGCATAAATATTTAAAAGAGATATATATGTAAATGTAAAGTTACAAGTGAATTAATTGAATGTGAATACAAATGAAACTTTTTGCTCTTTCTCATATATTTGCCTCTTTATATTTTCCTTGGCTTTATCTTCATCTTCATTCTACATTTTTCATGGTATCAAGGCATGATAAAAAAATTAAAAATTTAAAAAATCAGAGAGCCATGGTTGATCCTCCTACGTTTATGCAACCACCTTTATAAGATCCTCGAATCCCAACTCTAATCAAGCTGATCGATCACTCTTCACTTTTCACAAAATATTATTCACTATTAAATTAAATGATGAAAACTAAAACATATGGAAGCCTCAAATATTTAAAATACTACCTAATCTTGAGCTAGAAATTTGTTATTTAAAAGAATCTTCCAATCAATTTCTTCATGATGGTTCAACAAATCCTAATTTCAAAATTTGGAAAAGACAAGACAAGACAAGACAAGACAAGACAAGACAAGACAAGACAAGACAAGACAAGACAAGATGCTTGGTTTTTGGCTTTAATCAATGAATAATGATATGCTTAAATGAATAAATTGGTTTGACATCTCTAAGGATGCTTGGGTTGGACTAAAACATCTTATGCCTTTATGTCAAGAGCAAAGGTAATACAAGTAAAATATGAGTTACATAGTTTGAAAAAAGGAAGTGTAAGTATCATTGAATATATGTTAAAGAATGAAATGCACCTAGGGACATTTTCCCAACTACATATGGGCTATCTAAAGATGAAAAATTGATGATAATTTTGAGGGGTTTAGATGAGAATTATATGATACTAATTTTTTTAAAACTAATATATAGCAAGAATGTTGCCTAAGAATATGACCATGGATAATGCTAAGTCATTGCAACTAACACATGAATCCATATTAGAAAGAAAAAAGAAATTTTTTCTATCTCGACTTTACCATCATCAATCTCATAGTCAAGAAGAATACAAAGTTAACAAGTAATGACCAAAGACCAACTATGAACAACTTTTCTCTACCACTTAATTTAATACATATGGAAATCAACCTTTTATCTCTGAACCTTATTATTATGTTTCTTCATCCTTTTCCTCTCAACCTTGTGAAAGAGCTCTTTCATTTGGCTATGCTATACATTGTGTGCAATAACTTTATGAGAAAAACTGGTCACATTATAACTAATTGTTGGTTTAGATTTGACAAAATTTATGTACCTCCTAACGAAGATAATCCTATTTACAAACAACCATATGTATAACCCTCCAAGCTACTCCTACACCATACCTAATTGGATCCTTAACATCACCTAATTTTCAAACTCAACTAGGGCCATGTCAAAATTTTCCTAGACAAACCATGATAGCTACATCTACTTCAAACCATGTAAACCACATTCCACCCACTACTAAAAAAAGGGGTATTAAAGTTGGTTAAAAACTGACTTTAAACCAATTTAAAGTCGATTCGCTAAACCAACTTTAAATTTTTATTTTTTATTTTTTTACAAAATTTACTCATTTTCTATTATACTCAAATTAAAACCTGTATTCGATCACTAAATAATAGTAGGAAAAAAATAAAATTTGTTTAACAAATAGTTTAAATTATACAAATAATTGAAAAATTAAATATTAATTAATAGCAGAAAAATTACCATAGTGTTGTTCTATGTTATTCGAGATCATCATATTCTTCTCCTAATGTTATAATACAAACCTACATATATAATAAAAAAAATTATACACATAAATAATAACACATAATAACAGAAAAAATATGAATAATAAGTGTGCAGGATTAATAGAAATGCTTACAAGAGTAAATGAAGTGACAAAATGAAGGAAATGAAGAAAAAAAGGTGTTTTGTAAGTGAGAAATGGGTATGAAACTTTGAGTATTTTACTCAAAAAATAGGGGAACTAAAAGATTAGTTAGAGAGGAAGAAAACCTATTAACATGCATTAGAATTGGTGGCAATAGGTGGCCGAAAAATGAGAAAGAGTGGAGGAGAAATGGAGAAGGTTTTGGGTTTTTGAGAGAGAAGAGAAAAGAATATCTATGTAGGATGTAGCATTGGTTCGACACGTCAACTGATGTTATGTTACATGGATAGTGTCAGTTCTAGGTGTCAACTGACACTATGTTACGTGGATAGCGTCGGTTCCAGGTGTCAACCGACGCTATGTCCACGTGCATCGTCGGTTCGACAAGTCAACCAACGCTACATCCTATATGGACAGCATCGGTTCTACACCAAACCGACTTTAAATTCATTATAAGTCAGGTTTTTTTCAAAAATCAACTTTACATATCAACATAAATATCTCTTTTTGTAGTAGTGACCATCACCTACATTTGATAACTCTTATCAAACACCAACTTATCATATCTAATTTTATTCTATACCTACATAATCACCAAACTCCTTTGATCCATCTTTAGCCATTTCACCTTTACCATCACCTTAAGTGTCATATGAGCCACAGTGGTTCTCAAACTTTCGTGCAAGCCACCATATCACTTCAAATTTCAAGAATCTATCAACACCATAACTATATGCTTGAAATGAAAGACTAATGATAGGTAATAATAAGACTTTTGAAATTTCCCACACTTGTAACAATCATTTCATTCTTCATAAAAACCTTTATTATTGAAAAGAATTCTTCATGTACCTTCTATTTCCAAAATTTATCTCATTGTCTCTCAATTTTCCAATGATAATATTGTATTTTTGAATTCCATCCCACTTTTCATTATGTTAAAATCTGATGGAGGGAAATGTCCTTATTCAAGGTACTTTGCATAATAGCTTATATGTATTTGACATTATTTTTCCATTATCTTCCTTCAAGTCCATCACTCATAGAGATAGCTCTTGTGAAGCTTTTACAACTGTTTCAAATAAAGTCTTTGAAGACTTACTCCTTTGCATCAATGGTTTTCTCAAGCATCTCTTTCAATTGTTAAAATAAATTCCTATTTGTATCGGGAAGCACTTACTCTATAGTTCATTTACATACTATTCACTCTAATGTCTGGGTTACCCATAAGCACTCAGTTAATGGTTATGCTTACTATGTCAATTTTATCGATAAATGCAATACGTACACTTGGATTTATTTTTTAAAACCCAAATATGATATTGGTCAAGCATTTATTTAATTTAAAAATGAAGTGGGAATGCAAATAGGTCACAAAATAAAAATCCTACAAAGTGTTTGGGGTGGTTAATTTTAAAGTCTAACTTCTTCTCTTATTCATTTTGCAGTAACTCATCACCCAACTTTCCTCATTCACATGAACAAAATGGATTGGTTCAAAGAAAGCATAAGCATATTATTGAGTTAGGCCTTTCATTGCTTATCCATGCTTCAATGTTATGAAATATTGAGATGAAGCATTTTTTTCAAGCCCATTTTTAATCAATAGGTTACCTTGTCCTAATCTTTCAAATAAATCTCCTTTTGTAATACTATTTGGCAAAAGTCCTAAGTACACTTTTCTTAAAGTCTTTGGTTGTGTATGCCACCTATGAATTATACCTTACAACAATAATAAATTAGAACTCATAGCTATGCCTTTCACTTTTGTATGCCTTATACTCAATGCGAGATTCTATCAGTGGAAATATGATATTCCATGAAAAAAATTCAATTTTCAAAAAGTGTATCCTGATATGCTATTTCACACAAATCCATAACTCATACTACCTTACCAGTGCTTCAAAAACATTTCACATCTACTGTCATAACCATTTCTACACTGTTAACACTCAAATTGTTCTATCGTCTATAAACACACACTGTCCAAATAATGTACCTACACTTATAGACAACTTTTCTTATTCTCCTCCTATTTAGTGACCATCATCTTAATGTTTACCTTCTATTCCAATTGATACTAATGTATTGTCTCCATCATATGGTCTAAAATGTTAATAACGAGTCTGATTAGGAACTAGATCTAGTGTTATTTATTACTTAAGAATAAATCTTAGGTTAATTTATGTCAATTAATATAGAGAAGAGAGATTGGTAAGATATATAAAAAAATTGTTTCTTCCTTTACATCTCACTATTTTCTCTCCCTATATTAATTAGCCTGACTCAATATATCAATTTATTCTATGACATCCAACAAATAATTTTTCTCGTAAACAACATGTTATAAAACAATTGTGAGAAAATATTCTTGATCTTGATCAACCAATCTAGTTCTAGGACTTTATAGAATTAGGAAAAGATGATCCACCATTCCTCATTTATGGTATCCAAGAGATTTCATTAAGGAGCAAAACTAGCCTAATAACTGAATCTATAGCTACCCTATGATGGAACGCACAAATCTTGCAATGGTTAATTTTGGCCAATAATATACATAAAGAGTTATCAATTAATTTGTAGTGTAAAAATATATGTTCCTTATGAACACCGAAAGGATATAGGCTAAGGTGGTCATGTCCTCCCATTCCTTAAGCAAATCTTTATTGCACTAATGGTTATGTAAAATACTAATGTACTATAAGATGAAATGGTACTTTGGCCCTTTATCTCTTACATTTTTGTTTATCCTTTAGGGTACATTATTAATTAATTAAAAGATAAAAAATAAATAAGGAAGAAAATCTAAGATAATTAGACTTGTATTTCAAACCTATGTATTATTAACTACATTTCAATGAAATTAAATAATAAATAATTTAAATTTCATTTTGTTTTTTATCACTATGTCATGTATATAAAGAAAATAAATATTTTGAATTAAATATTTTAGCATTGATTGATTCAAGAGTTACAATTTAAAGGTAGTTTTATTTAAGCATTAGAGAAATAGTTCTTTAGATATTATTATTTGAAAAAACCACTTATTAAATGTATTTGAAAAAACCACTTATTAAATGTATCTTATGATAAATATATAATACAATGTTGGCTATTCTCTCAATAGCTTAAGCTTTTGAGAGAGCTAGTTTTTGTAGATCAAAGTGTTTTCCAAAGGGTCACTCATTCTTGAGTTTCTCTAAATCAAAAACACATTACTACAAAGTTATGAAAAATAATAGTTTTTAATATCCTGCTAAAAACCAATTAGTGATTAAAAGGTAGTTATTAAACAATTAACAACATACATTCATATTTCCAAGGTGTTCATTTTCCTACCAAGGGCCTTAAAAATCTCTTCCTCAAAGAAAACATGGGACTCGAACCTTGTCATGTGCCCACATTTTGACTATTGAGTCATCTTGCCATTCTATTAGTTGACACAATGCTAACTCCCTTTTTAATTGACACGGTGCAAGCCCACCATATGACTCCACCCATCATATGACTCAACCACCACAACCTTCGCCATACATTGTTATTTGATGTGACACTAGTCCACCATGAAAATATGTCACCGCCTAATACCACTTGTAAAATCAAAGCACTTCTTAGGGGATTACCTAATTTTGAGTTTCTCTAAGTCAAGCACATTTAACTATGTAATTCTTAAGAAATGGTTTCCCATATTCTTTTAAAAATCAATTTGTACTTAGAAGATGGTCATTAAATTATTTTACTTCATCATTCTATAGTCTTTAAGTGCTCTATGATAGGTACAAAAGTTTCTTAGCAACTTCTAATATAATATTAGAGTTGGAGCTCTTGTCTTCGACCCCAATAACCCTCTCTAAGTCAAGCACATTTAACTATGTAATTCTTAAGAAATGGTTTCCCATATTCTTTTAAAAATAAATTTGTGCTTAGAAGATGGTCATTAAATTATTTTACTTATCATTCTATAGTCTTTAGGTGCTCTATGATAGGTACACAAGTTTCTTAGCAACTTATAATATAATATTAGAGTTGAAGCTCTTGTCTTCAACCCCAATAACCCTAATATTTGAATTGTAAGTGTTTGGCTTATATGGTAATTGAGCTAACACTTATGGATGAGTGATAAGTGTATAAAAGTATTTTAAGTCTGTCTTTTATTAGCTTAATTTTTTGAAAATTTGGTTTCTTAACAATTTTTAATATCTTATACTTCTATAATAATAAAATATAAAAGCATAATATTATGTATAAAATTTTATTTTATATGCAAATATACATCAAAATATTTGTTTTATTATTTAGTAATAAAGTATTAAAAACATGATATAGTTAACTTCAGCCCCCCAAGAGTTAGATCCTAGTTTCATTCCTATGCATGAGTATATATGTTCTAATTCCATCATTATATATGTATATGAATGCGTAACTACTATTTAAGAAAAATATCTATAGAGAGTTCACATGTCTAGAGTTCAATTATTGCCTCATATTTTAACCCTCTTACTCATTTAAATTTTGGCATTAAAATATAATTTTTAATAAACATTGGTTTAAATGTTCATATGCTTATTTATATTAGACATTGTTTGAACCTTACACCCTTTCAATGTTTACTGTGAATATATGTGATTTTAACGAGACAATATTAAAGGTAATTAGATGGATGGAACAAATTAGTACAAGTCATGCCAAGTACAATTTTAACTTCAAATAAAATAAAACATAAGAGATTAAATTAGACCCTTAGCTAGGATCAAATTTATATTAGATTGATACATCAAAACAATCATGTAGCATACATGGTTCTCACAATTTTAAGGTCAAATCCAACTGGTTTGAATTACATTTATTATCTCTTTCTTTCAGTTTAGCTTTCTTCGCAATATTAAACTCTAACACATTAAGAAAAGGCCTGGTTCCATCACTATGGGGCCCTTGTTCTACCATTTTTTGTCGTAGTACTTTTTGAGAAGTAATCAAAGGAGACCTTTTCACTTGTGGACCAGGTGGAGTAACCTTGCTTCTTATTAATGGAGAAATCAGCTCTGGTGAGACCAACACTTGAGGCTTAGAAACAAGAGAAGGGTTTATCTGGTGAATAGGCCCTGAAGTACTTAAAGAAGATTTTGGTGATAATGGAACATTTGCCTTAATAAAAGGGTTTGCAATGAGGTCACTTTGGGATAACATGACTTGATGTTGAAGCCTTCTTAAGGCAATGCCATTTTCTATCCTATGAGAATTCATGTGATGGATTAATGCTTGTATGCTCAAGAACTCTTGATTGCATATGCAACATGCAATTTGAGATCGGTCATATGCAGGTCTTATGATCGATTTTGCATTGTTTGAGCTATATATGTTATTCTCAAGCCTAAAGTTCCAAACTTTTTTGGCCATCAAAGAGATTGTTGAAATAAAAAGGTTTCACCATTTAGAGTTTCATCGTTTAGGGTTTGTAAGGATTGTAGAGAGTAAAGAAAAGTAAGATTGGTGTGTTGAGACTTTAAGGGTAAGAAGGAATTTATAGTAAGATTTGTGGAGAAAAAAAAAGTATGCAAAATATTTATTGCTATAAATGCTTTGGTGCCTACGGTTATGGATTCAATTTCTAGTGAATGTGAATTGTTTAATGTTATTTAAAAAAAATGATTTGACTAAATTAATAAAAATTAATATATTGTGAAATATAAGACAAAATTGTTAGAATAAATGGTACTGGTGTTTTGATTGAAAAATCTATGCTCATTTCCAATTGAAGGATTGACAGCTTGGATATATTGAGAAAAAAATGAGAATAATTAATACAATAATTAAGAAATTGCCTTATATAAGGGAGTAAACCCATCTCCCAGTCTAATTACATCAAAGTTATATAATCTGAACCACTTTTTATGAGATTTTATTTTAACTCTTAAGTTCTATTACTTTAGAAATTTATTTAACACATCCTATATAGTAATGATATATTGCAGTAGTTGGCATGAAAATTTATTTAGCGTCCATATCTTTTGAGTTGTAAATTTTCAATTGAATACCATTTCTGGTTAGAAACCTCTACTTTCCTAATTTTCCTCTTAAATTTTTTTACTCAAAGAAATATCATAATGGTTATACATAAATGAGATTTTATTCCATATATAAAAAGGTTGATTTATAATGTGTCATATTGACAGTGGATTAATAAACAAGTAGATATTAGCTATTGATCCATTATCAACAAATTCTCCGAAAATCTAAAGTTAAAAAACAATTTTTTTAATTTTTAATAAACTTACACACTTACACACTTACATACACGCATAATCGTATTTATAATGATAGAGATCGAACTTATACTCTCTGAATGCCCACAAATAACATTTAATACTACGGTTAGGGTTCTGTGTATTCAAGATTTTATTAATGAACTATGACTCAATGCTTTAATTGTGCATGTTGAAGTCGATAATTCAAGACTTTTTGATGAATGTGAGTTTGAGTTGTAAAAAAATAATACTATAAATATATATTTTGCAAGCAACCAGCCCAATAAGTTGCGACAATAGATGAGTACAAGCAACATTATAATTATTTATTTCATATCCCAATTCATATAATTGTAGTGTAAGATATCACTATATTTATCAACAAGAGTGTGCAATTACAAGAAACATAAACTTCCACCCCTCTTGTACTTATATTTTTTATATTGTGACACATTTTAATATTATCTAGAAATATTAATTATTTAATTTATAAAACAATTTTAATAAATGACGTAATAAGAGGTATAGATGCCAAAGTAAGTGTGATATTAATTAGTATTTCTCATCAAGCAATCAAATAAAAGTAGAGGATATGACACCTTATTCAGATATGCATTATTTATTACTCGTCATACACATTATTGATTAACCATAGAGTATATTCAACACTAATCATATTGCTTGCTTAATTTAATATATAATAAATATATATTACAGACAACTCAATAGACAGTGAGTTTTGATTTGTCTATAAGTATAAATTATGCATTGCTTTCTAGAGTACTAGGTAATGATATATTACTCCAAGTTAATAAAACACAATATTAGTGTAATTGTTTTTTTCTTTGAAAAACATAAGTATCCAATCCTTGATAAATAAAGCAAGCAATGTGATTAGTATGAAGTATACTAACACCTCTACTTTATAAATTGGGTCACAACAAATTTAATAGGAGGACCCATTTTAAAAACCATTACAAAATCAATACATTGTTTAGGTTCATGCCTCACTTAGCACAAATAGAATTATTACAATGTAGTATGCATGATTTTTAAAGAACAATTCGATTGAATAGGTTATTAGGCACACTACTTTTTTGTTGTTTATACAATATATTTGATACAATTTTCTAAATTGATAAAAATACCATTTTATCTTTAATGTAATTTTTCTCTGTCAATTAAAATTACTTTTGAGAGTATTTTTTGATCAATTTCTATAATTATCTAAAAATTATTAGTATTAGGCTCGATATTTACATTTTCTTCATAAATACCCCAACCTTTTAAAAATGTCGAAGATAAAGGTTACTCATTTGTATTTTTCTAATATCTTTAAATCTAAGGATACCTTTGATTTTAAGCTAAAGTATAAATTATTTAATAATACTAAACTAATAAAATAAAAAGGTTACATTGTTTATTTTTGTAAATATTTTAAAGCATAAAAATTAGAAAAAAAATAAATTTACTTAAAATTAAAATATATATATGCATACTTTACCAATTAAGAAAATAAAATTGAAGTATAAACAATGAATGATTTTTTATTTATACCAAATCATACGTAGTAAAGTGAATATTTTTTTCCCGTTATAAGTGATTTAGGGTTTAATTTTAATAAAATTTAAAGGCATATAACCCATATTTAACTATAAAAATAAAATAACTTAATTTTAACATTTATAGTAGAATTAATAATAAATTTAACAAACTTAACTAATTTATAAAAATAAAAATGAAGACTAAATTTTAATAAATTAATGTTTATGGATTATTTACTTGGAGTATATTATAATACACTCATTATTTTAATAAATTATCCAATTATTGTACACATATTTTATTTCATACATGAGGTAAGTAATTTTTTTAATTCTATTAAGTATTCAAAAAGTAAAATTAAAAATTCTAAGAAGACATTGCAAAAATATTTTTAAAATATTTTATATTAATTTAAAATTAGTTAATTAATTTTTTCATCAATAAATATTAAAATGAGAGACAATTTTGGACAATGTAGAAAAAATAGAAATATTTTTAAAAATTAAGGATGAGAGGGATAGAGAGAGAGAGATGATTAGACATGAGTGTCAATGAAATCAAGAAATTTAGATTAATTTTTAAGACTATTATTTTAAAATTTAAATAAGTTTTTATATTTTTATGTGTTTCTTTATTTAATATAGATTTTTATTTTTAACCATAATAATATTAAATATTTAAATATATTTTTTATTTTTTTATTATTTTAAAGGTTATTTTATAGATTTAACAAAAGAAAAAAAAAACATGCTAGAAATAATGGATCCAAAAGTTAACGCCATTAATTATGAGAATTATTTGTGATAATATGTCTAACTTCAACATTATTGGCAACCATTTTTCAAATGTTAAGGGAATTTATAAATAAAATTAAAAATTTAGAATTATGAGTAATTTTTTCCAAAATTATTTTTATGTTGTCAAACCAATAAAAAAAAGTGTCAACCGATCACTATACCCATGCTATTTATTTGGGCTGAGTTGTTGATCGAAACTTCCTATTTCACTCATTTGAATCTGATTTGAATTGAATTATATTTAAAGATCTTCAATCCAAAAAGAATTAATGATATAATCAATTCGATCCAATTCGAATCGAAACAAATAGAATTTTTTTTATATTGATAAAGTCCAATTTGAAACTCACATAAGAACTATTATATTAGATAAAGTATAATATATATAATATTTTATTTTAAAATTGGTCACCTTTATAAAAGTTGTTATTTATAGTCATAATTAAAGGAATCAAAGGAATAAGCAGCATGCAAAGACTTTAAATTATTATATAGATTTAAAATATAAATTTTATTGTTTAAATTAAAGTAGTAATTTAATATTATTGTGCATATAGAATATTTAATATAACATGTTACAAAATCAAAAATATATATTTATTTATAATTTTGTTTAAATTTCATTTGAATAAGATTGTAACAAATTATAAAATCTCTTAATTCGAATATGATCTCAATAGGTTGTTTATCTTTTAATTTGAATTCAATCTGATTATAACTTTCAATTCAATTTTAATATCCGATTTCTTAATTTAAGCAAATTATTTGGATTATTTTCTCACCCATATTTATTTAACGTGATTCCTTTACAAGGAGGGTGATTGCCCCAAATATTTTTTTCATTTCCAAAAAATATTTAATCTTAATTTTGTAAATTTACAAGAGTACCCAAAAGTATATGATGGGGTGTAAGTTACATTTAGGCCCTATGCTTATTTTTTGAAATAATTTAGTCTTATTATTATGAAAAATGACCACATAAGGATAAAAAAAATTATTTTATGTTTTAGTTTTTTAATTGCATTAGATAGAAACTTTTTTAACTTAAAATAAATTGTAACATAAAAAAATGAAGAAAAAATAAAATAAAAATAGGAAAATAAAAAATAAAAAATGGTTTTTGTCATTGTGAGGTCACCTTTTCATAACATAGGACTAAACTCTTGCAAAAAATAATTATATGATCCAATGTTATTTTTAGAATATAGGAAACTTATAGTCATCTTTCTTATTTTTATGAATTTTGGATGAAAAATTGTAATTTTATTTTATGGTTAAGCCGTATGTAGACTAATATATATCATGTCTTTCCTAACAAGTTCAAGCCAAAATAAGGAACAATAAACACATAAGGTCATATTTGGCTTGTAAAATGGAAACATAATGAGAATAGGAATGGTAATAGAAATTCAATTGAATGGAAACAATATTATGGTTGTAAATTATAAATGATAAATATTAAAGTAAGGTTTATAAAATTATAAATGAAAAAAATTAAAAATAAACTTTTTAATTTTTTAATGAGATCAAATGATAAAAAATAATAAATAATTATACAAATGAGGGAAAAAAAATAGAGCATGTCAATGTATTTCTAATAGGTGTGGGTGGAATGATGATTCATAATACTTTGCATTTCATTCTAGATTAGCATACAAACCAAATACAAGAATACCCTAAATCAATTTGATTACAGTTTCGATTATTGTCAATCAAACATAATATCAACGAAAAATATTTTTGGACATCTAACTCTTTGATAGATTATGTTTTGAGGACTATTTTTAAGCAAAACATAAACTCCTTTAGAAGGAACCTACACTATAAAACCAAGGGAAACATAGAGGGGATGTTTTTAAAATATTTTTTATTTTTGTTAGAAACCTAAGTCTAACTCAACCCAATAAGATCTTATTGAGTTAAGGGTTTCCCAGGCTTATAAGTAGCATTGCTTCCCTTTTCTTGATCGATGTAGGATAAGGATACTTAACAGCCCCTTTCATACTATAGACAGACGTGGTCTCATAAAGACAAGGTGAAACTTATAAGGACAAAGCCCAAGTCACCGATTAAGCCAGGCCCAGCTCTGATACCATGTTAGAAACCCAAGTCTAACTCAACCCAATAAGATCTTATTAAGTTAAAGGTTTCCTAATCTTATAAACATCATTGTTGCCTTATTCCTGGCTGATGTGGGACAAGGATACTTAACAAGCCCCTTCCATACTACGAACAGAGGTGGACATAAGCGCCATGGTGAGACTATGGTAGAGCCCAAGGTCCAAGCACATATAGACCAGGAGTAGAGCTTTGATACTATGTTAGAAACACAGGCCTAACTCAACCCAATAAGATCTCATTAAGTTAAGGGTTTCCCAAGCTTATAAGTAGCACTGTTGTTGAGCTCTTGGCATATGTAGGACTGAAGGAAACTAAATAGCCCCCTCCACACGAACAAAGGTGGTCTCACAAAGCCAAGGTGAGACTATTAAGGACAAAGTCCAAGTCACCAATCAAGCCATGCCTTATGTTGATACCATGTTAGAAACACAAGCCTAACTCAACCTAACAGTCTCACTGTGGCTTTGTGAGACCTCCTTTGTCTGTGTGGATGGAGGCTATTAAGTTTCCTTCAATCCTTCATCGACCAAGAGTTCGACAAAAATGTTGCTTATAAGCTTGGGCAACCCTAAACTCAATGAGTTCTTATCGGGTTGAGTTAGACTTGGGTTTCTAACATGGTATCAAAGTTGGGCCTGGCTTAATCAGTGAATTAGGCTTTGTGAGACCATTTTTTCCATGTGGAGGGGGCTGTTAAGTTTTCTTCCGTCCTACATCAATCAGGAGTTCAGAAATAGTGTTGCTTATAAGTTTGTGCAACCCTTAACTTAATGAGATTTTATTGGGTTGAGTTAGGCCTGTGTTTCTAACAATTTTTATTTTTAAAGATAGCACGTGAGAAACACATGCAACAGAAGAAACTTGGTGAAATACAAAATAAACACAATAGTTCGGGGGTTAAAAAGTGTTATTTTTTACTTATTAGTTCTATTTATTGTATTATATTTTGGATTCCAAATTCCAAATTTTTAAAATTTTACTAGTTATTTTTACTCCTATGTTTAATATAGATCTATGATTTCTAACATTAATAACTTATGGTTAATGGAAAAATGTGGGGCATAACTATCTTTAGGTGAAATAAAATAAAGAAAATAAAATCCAACAAGCTTTGGTAGATTGTGACATGAAATTCAATATATGGATAACACTACTACAAAAATGGGTTTTAAAATTGGTTCGCTGAACCGACTTTAAATTGAGTGACTTAAAATGTAAAGTCGGTTCACACGATGAACCAATTTTACATTTTATGATATTTTTTATTTTTATTCTCATTTGTCACTTCACCCTGTATTCAATATATATATCATAAAAAAACCAAAATATAAATAATAATACAAATAATTAAAAAATTAAATATAATTAATTACTTGATAATTAAATTTATTACAAAAACAAATAATGTATATACAATATATATATATATAGTTAACTTAAATTACAAATAAAATAATGTCGTCAAAGTGTAATTGGATTATACGAGAAAGCTTTGTTAGCTTAGAATCACTAGTATTTTGACAAGGACATTGGACAAAAACACTGAGTTCATATAACAATTCATTCCCCTACATACATGAGCACATAAACATCCATCAAACACGTAGTCTAAACTTCAAAGACATACGTATAGAGAAATTAAATCATTATAAATATTACCATCAAAAAGAGATTACCATAGCGACATCTGAGTGATATAACCCTTCAAACTCATATTAGCACTTTATTAATCATTTGTCTATAAATATGAAGTTATCTGGAATCTCTGCTGGTATTTTTAATGCTATAATGCACTCTAAATATGAAATCAAGTGTAACTCGTATTTTTTTACTTGGCTTGTATGAGTTTTGGTGCCCTTAAACGTATGGAACAATTTTGTAATACGTTCATCGGCACCAAAACTCATACAAGCCAAGTAACAAAATATGTGTTACACCTAACTTCATATTAGAGCTCATTATAGCATTAAAAATACCAGCAAAGATTACAAATAACTTCATATTTATAGACAAATGATTAATAAAGTGCTATCATGATGTTGTCATAAGGAAAGTAGGCAAGAGAGATGAGATGAAGTTTGGGCCAAAAACAGGTCCATCAAACAATGCATTCCCCTAAATACATGAGCACATAACCAACCATCAAACAAAATATTCATCAAATAAGGGACTTTAGACACATGAATAGAGATATTAAATCATTAAAAAAATTACTGTTATGTTGTCATATGTTATTCAAGATCATCATAAACTTCTCCTGATTCTTCTTGTGATGATATAATTTGAACCATGTGTTCTGCCCATTCCTCTCGTAAATCATCAAACATTTGCTAGTCGTATCCCGTCTTGTTCCAACCAAAGAACTACATATATTTAAAATCAAAATAAGAATGTAATTTCATGTATTTACAAAAAATAACTCAAATATGTTAAAAATATTTCTGTATATAGGTAAAAGATATTACCACATCATCAATTGGAATTTTGATATTTGTGATGATTTCACTCATAAACTTTATGACATAATAACCGCACATGACTCCATTATTTTGTTATGGAGCCTACAAAAAACAAGTGTACATGATTTTTCATATTCGAACATCTTTATTATTCAATTGTAAAATTAATAAAATTATTAATATTGGCTTGTACATACCATAACTTTTGTCCATATAAGCTTATGAGATTTTTTAAGGGCAATGCCCTTAAACTTGTTCCACAACTTCCATGCCCTATCAAGGTTTAAAACAATTAGTTTTTATTAAATATTACAAAAAATAATAGAAGAAACTAATATGTAGCTATAACTCTTATATTTCAACAACTGCTTTTGTAGCTTTACTCAGTTCTATGGAAGCTGAGTTACAGTACCAAGCATGATTATGAATAGATCAATGATTACCAACATCCAATGATCTTGGCCTTGTTCAAACCTTTGTGGCCAAGGGATTATCAACTTTTTATTTCTGTTAAGCGTTAATGACCTATCACATAATGTTTTAGCTGTAATGCTAACATCCTTCTCTTGATATTGATTAACATATGAAGAATCATAGAACATTGCTAAATGTGATGAGTGATTATGTTGAAACCAATAATAACAAGCCTTATATAAAAGAGGATTTCAATAAGTAATTAGATAATATAAATATAATTATATATGTTCTACATAAATGAAAGAAAATTAAATAGATGGAGGACTCACCTTGTCCACACTTGAATTATACTTAAATAGATAATTTGATATTCAAATAGTTGCAATATGCACTCGATTGATATATAAGATTGGTCGAGGTCTACACGGAAATTTCTATAGGAAGTGGCACAGTCCATCCATCATTTATGCTAGATGACCTTGCAACAATAGGCATCAGAGAACCAAGATTTATACTAAATTTTAAAGTATAATCATAACTATACTTTTTCCAAGGCTTCTTCTTGAATAACTTGGTGTGTGATGATTGACCACTAGACATAGATTTAGCACGAGATACTTCCTTCGTCTCTCTTAAATGTTCCGTATTTAAGAGTTCTGGTATAATAGAATAAAAAAATATTATTATGTATGTTAGTAACAATAAAATATATAATAAAATAATAGTAGTAAACAAGTGTTATCTTTTAAGTTAAATAGTACCATGTCAAAATTTAGAACAACTTGAATTGACGGCCAAGCCATATACTGTCCAACCACCTCTTGGACTGTGGTAGCATCAGAAGGCACATGTAGTGTACAATCATGAAGTAATGATTGATCAATTACTATTTTCCAATGATTAGGCAAATATTGATTATGAATCATCCGATCATCGCTCAATCGTTGTACCGTTCCAATAGCAACAAAGTCCGTTGATGAAGGATGTTTCAACAAACATTTAATATTCTGTAAAAAATTTAAGTGTTATATATAAAAAATAAAACATATAATAAGAAATAAAAATAATAGATTATATACACCATAAATTAAAATCGTACCATATATAATTCATCAAATAGAGGAGGAATCCCATGTGGGGTAGCTATTGGATGTACATTCTCACCAAAATGTTCATCGTGGTTTGATTAATGGTAAGAATGCATAGATTGCATTGGAGAAAATGAAGCACTACTGGATTGCATATGTGTTCCTGGCATATAGGGAAGACCAATAGGATGACTATATCCCATATTGGATATAGTTTGAGTGCAATGAGATTGCATGTGTGGCATGTCTGGCATGGACAGTGCCCTACCTATCATGGATGGTGGCATGCCTGTCATGGATGGTTGCATGCTTGGCCAATATGGCATTATTGGAGTTGAGTTCTTTTTCAATTTTAGTGTACTTTTCCTTACTGACCGTCTGAGGCTTTTGTTTTGGAATGTTAAAATACTCAATATAACCATCATATTGGCTACCTCCCCTAACACGACCAGGATGGTCGTATCCGAATGCATGATATAGAGCATCTCTCCCAGGCTCTTCGATTATTTCACCCCTAAATATTTGTTCTTGAACAACTCTATACAAATAATAAAGCACACAAACATATCATGCATTATTACATCAATTATTAAAAATCATTAAGACTTTGTATCAACCAAAATTACTAACCAACTTATTTAGTTGTTCTTGTCCTCGCTTAGACATTGGTCTTGACTTTTCCATTTTGGGAGTCTTTGTTTCTATGTACAATTCAGTTCGGGTAACCGGTTTACCCAATTCAGCTTCCTACATAAATTATGAAAATTTTACTAACCATGACATGAAATTAAATTGAGGAAAATAAATATAAAAATATTTATAAATTAACACAAATTAATAATACCATTCTATATCTAACTTTAGGATTTGAAGACCTTCCAGTACGGTTAGAAAGAATGTTATGCATTTGTATATTTTGATGTTTTTTCCTAATAATTTGAAATTCATCTGAACATCTATAATCCACAAAATCTTTCCAAACTGGAGGTGTAATCCAGGGGTGTCCTTCATGGATTTTATAGAGCTCTACCTCATCAAGTGGTTCCAAATATGGAAACACATAATTTCTTGTCGATCTGGAAGTCTTGTATTTTTTCCACGTCTTATTTGCAATCTTATAACACTTGCTTTTCCAATTGTCATCGACTGTGTAACGATTCTGTAAAAATACATCACAAAAGATTAGATATAATACAAAAAAGATATAATATATGTAATTGATTATAAAATATAAGATACTTACACAAATGGTTATCCATATTTTGAACTTTTCTGCATCGTCAACTCGAGACCAATCATTTATATTGATTTGTATACTGGACTTCATAAGTCTACCAATAGAGGATTTCAATTGTTGGCCATTTTCTCCTATTAGATTACCAACAACATCAAATAGAACAGGTACTCTATCATCTTGGTTAAATGGAGCATCAAGTATATTCGCCCAACCCTTATTTTCAAGTGCCTCAATGGATCATTTGGATCTACAAGCTCTGTTACCCAAGGATCCATGAAATATCTTCAAACAATGGAGAAATATAAATTAATTGACAATTTTAGGAACATACATATATATATTTAAGAGTTATTACAAGAATATAGAACATACGTTATTTTTAATTAGGTTGTTGATCGTATACATATATTCCTTCACAATCACTTCGAGCCCATGACGAAGAATCATCGTCATCAACTAAATCATCACATGCATTAGGAAATTTATTTAAGAAATTACTAATATTGGTTAATGTATCAAGCATAGGGTTGTCATCTTCTAAAGCATCATAGTGGTAAAACTCTTTTTGTGAAGGCATTAACATAACATACCATCTTGTGTCAACTTGATCGCTCATGTAACATACTTGTTTTGCATGAAGTGCTAACGTGAAAGGATCATTGGTGTGACTTATCTTGGATAAATTTACAAGGGTAAATCCAAAATCATCTATTTTATATCCAACATTGATAACAACTTCAACCCAATCACATAAGAAAACTGTTTCATGGAAGACCTCATAATCCAATTCCCAAATCTCTTGTATTATACCATAATATGTTCTATCAGAAAGTACAGGATTACCATCTTTTGAACTGGAAAATTTCATAGTTTGCACAACCATCTTCACACCACTATTTTGATTTACTCGGACTTTGTCCCTAGCTTGAGTCGTAAACCTCGATCCATTTATTGTTAAACTAGAAAATGATTTGACATCAAATTTTGGCCCATGTGCAAGCCATTGTAAACTTTCTGATATTTTATGATTGGGTTTCTTGAGTTCATCTCGAATCTATGTATACAAAAATATGAAATGTGTTTAGAGCAAAGTTTTAAAACATTGCATAGATCTAGGAACATACATACATGGTTGCAAAACCAATTAATAAGCTCTCGCTTATGTTCATCATACAACCATTTTTCTCCTCCTTTTTTTATAACGAGGATCGATCTTCAATAAGTTTAAATGCATCCTATAATGTTATTTAATATATATATGAAGTATATATCATCATTAATAGTTAAATAAAAAATGATTTTTGCATAAATGGAAAGGTTGAACATCACTTACTCTATGTACGGTTGTGCCTCATTATTATTTACCAAAATGATTCGGTGTGCTTTTTCCCATTGAGTGTGATCAATAAACAATTTCTTACTTCCACCAAGCATAGGGTTAAATACTTGGATCATGTGATATTCTAATAACAACTTGTGCATAGGATTCCCAATTTCAGTGCAACCACTAAAGTATTCAGAACAAAACCCAATGGCCTCTCCAACAATGTAGCATTCCACCATGCATCTTTTAGGTCGATTTATATTATTTACATATCCTTTAAGGACTTGAATATATCTCTCAAAAGGATACATCCACCTTAAGTAAGTAGGACCACACAATTGAACCTCTCGAACTAAATGAACACACAAGTGAATCATTATATCGAAGAAAGAAGGAGGAAAATATTTTTCAATTAGACACAAAGTCTCGACAACATCTTTTTGTAAAGAATTTAACTAACAACTGATATAGATTTCCTGCATATTGTATTGAAGAATGAACATAGTCAAATTATTGATAATTAAACATGTTTTGGAAGAATTGATCTAATAGCAACTGGTAATAACTGTTGCATTAAGATATGATAGTCATGTGATTTCAATCCATAAAGTTTCTTATGGGTGATAGACACAAAATTTCTTAAGTTGGATGAGTAACCATCGGGAACTTTCACACCCTCCAAACATTTACAAAACACATCCTTCTCTTTTGTTGACATTGTATATGATGTTGGTGGTAAGTATGTTTGATTCTTATCATTTTCCACCCTTGGTGCCAATTTAGGTTGTATGCCTAGGTTCTTTAAATCCAGTCTTGCTTTAATTCCATCCTCTTTTTTCTAGGTATATTAAGTAAAGTACCAATCAAGCTCTCACATACATTTTTCTCAATGTGCATGACATCTAAGATGTGATGAATGTGTAGGTCTTTCCAATAAGGTAATTCTGAAAATATTGATTTTTTATTCCAACAACCATGGTAAGTCGATTCAAACTGTTTTTCATTTTCACTCATTTCATTAGTTGACCTCTTTTGTTTCCTTACCTTAGTGAGTTTTTTTTTCATCTTTCCATATCGTTTGAATGTCATACCATTCAATTGCCTTAATATCTCAACACCTCGCAAAGGTCGGGTTGCATGATCATGATCTTATTCACCATCGAACCGTTTCTTTTGGTATCTAAACTTGTGTCTAGATGGAAAAAATCTTCTATGTCTTTTCTAAGACATCTTTCGTCCTTGAACAAGATAAGTTGCAGAAGTTCCATCACTATATTTAGGGCATCCCTTGTAACCTTTTTTTGCTTGTCCTGATAAGTATCCATAGGTAGGAAAATCATTAATTGTCCATAAAAGGACCACCTTCAAGTTAAAGTGTTCTTCTTTATGTGCATCATAAACATTTACACCATCCTTTCACAATGTCTTTAAATCATCTATCAGAGGCTACACCGGGTTATTTCGGTCCTGAGATCAATAATGTTAACATCAGGAATTTTCTTTTCATACACAACCAGGGAGGAAGGTTGTATGTTACCATAATTACTGGCCAACAACTATATCTACTACTAAGGGAACTATGTGGATTAATTCCATTAGCAACAATGGCAAGACGAAGATTGGGGAATTAGATGAAAATTGAGGAGATTAATTATCTACTACTTTCCAATTTGGAGAATCACAAGGATGACATAGTACCCCATCATCAGATCGATTATCTGAATGCCAAGTCAACATCTTTGATTTCTCTTTACTTTTGAACGACCTTTGAAAGCAAGGAATCAGAGGAAAGTACCAAAGAACCTTTACAGGCACACCTTTCTTATGTGTTGTCTCATTTGTACCATGCTTCCATCTCAATTCTTTACACATCAGACAATCATCTAATGTCTCATATTCTTTTCTATAAAGAATGCAATCATTTGGACAAGCATGAATCTTATGATATTCCATGCCAAATCGACTAAGAGATTTCTTCACTTCATACATTGAAGATGGAAATTCAATACCCTCTGGAAACATATCGACAAGTAGATTTAGTAATTCTGTTAATCCCTTGTAAAAAAACCATGTTTTGCCTTCACATTATACAAATGAACCAATCTTGACATTTGTTTTTCGGCATCTTCTAGAAGTTTTTTAAAGATTTCGAGATCATCCTGACGTAGTTCATCTTCAACACCATGAAACATATTTTCTATCTGTACATTATGTTAAGATATATGTAATCCACTCACATTCTTATTTATCTCTTCCCCATGAGTATTATTAATATTTTCTCCATGATAATACCAACATTTATAGCTCAAAAGAATACCACTACAGATAAGATAATACTTAACCTCATCAAATTCATGAAATTTCTCATTTTTATATTTAACACATGGGCATCGAATCATACTAGTTCCATTATTACTATTTCTACAAGCAAATTCCACGAAACTTTCAACTCCAGAAATATAGTTATGCTCAATTTTACACTTTGACATCCAAGATTTGTCCATTTTCTATTAATGACATTAATTAATTATATATCCAATGAATATATTTCAAGTATTATTATATATAAATTCCCTAATTATTTGAATATATACCAAAACATACATAATACAAAACATTTATCATTTTAATCATTTTACAAATGTATTACTTTTATTTAATAAAATATAATTATTTATATGTTAATAAATTTATCCATATACGGTAAATATTATAATCCCTCAAACCCACAACATGTAGATATTATTTCCATAGAAAATAAGCCAAACATATAATAACAAGCATAATACAAAACATACATAAATCAAAAATTTATACAAAAAATAAAACAAACTGAATAATAAGTAAAAACAATTAATAGAAATACATACAAGAGTAAATGAAGTGACTAAATGAAGGAAATGGAGAAGAAATGAGTGTTTTGTAAGTGAGAATAAGTGAGAAAATGAGTATAAAAAATTTGAGTATTTCGCTCAAAAATAGGGGATCTGAAAGATAATGAGAAGAGGAATATAACCCACAAAACGACATTGGAAATGGGGGTGAGAGGTGGCTGAAAATTGAGAAAGAGTGTGGGTGAGCTCAGTTTTGAGAGAAGGGGGAAGAGAAATGATTTTTTTTTGGGTTTCTGCGGTGAAGAAGAGAGCAGAACCGTAATATTATGTGGATAGCATCGGTTGACATTGTGAACTGACGCTATCCACGTGTGAACTGACGCTATCAATCGATGCTACACACATGGCTAGCGTCGGTTCACCAAGTCAACTGACGCTATCCACGCAATTAAAAATTGATTTTTTTGTCAATTATTATTTTATTTAAACTCTTATATATATATGTACTATAGAAAAAAGAAAAAAGAAATTTATAATAATATCCAAACAAATACACAAAATTATATAATTTTAAAAACCTTGTCTAAAAAAAAGAAAAAAAATTATACTATATATATATATATATATATATATATCTAACTTAAATTTTAAAGAGTCAAATAAAATAATAATTGACCTAAAAAAAATTGTACCTAAAAAACTTTCAATTGAAAACTGCATTTTTTAATTTAAAAAATACACGTATGATGTAACGTCGATTCTATACCGAACCGACTTTAAATGCATTATAATTTGATTTTTTTCCAAAAAATCGACTTTACATAGCGACTTAAATACCTCTTTTTGTAGTAGTGTAAGGATTAATTGTAAAAAATAAAAATAATGGATAATAAAAAGTCAAACTTATTTATGCATAGTAATATATTTCTCAATTTCGAACAAAATAGAGAAGACATCTGATTTGAAACATGAATGAGAAAAATAATTAAATAAATAAAAATCCTTAGGTAAGCTAGTGACTAAAATGATCAAATTCAAGAATAAATCTTCAAACACATCATAATTTCAAGGTCAAATCCAAGCGATCAGAATAATTACTCTTTATATGGCCACCATTGTTTTTCTTTTTCAACTCGGCTTCTTTTGTCTGCTCAAAATGACTAAGAAAGGGCTTAGTATCATTGCTAGTATTATGAGATTCTTCATCAACTCTTTCCTCAGATTCTTTGATGTTCAAACATAGCCTAATCAACTTTGGACGATATTGTCATGGGACTAAAAGATTATTAGAAATAATATCTTTGGTACCATTAAAACCAATTGAAGGGTTACTATCAATAGATATCAATGCTTGTGTTGGTGATAAAAAAAATTGGCATTTTGTTAGGGTTTGGAAAATTCTCTCTTTGAAAGAGCATAGCTTGATCATATAGAAGTTTGCTTTTCATAATCTCACTTTCTATCTTCTAAGAATTGATATGGCGCATTAAGGTTTGGATGCTCATGAAAACATTGTTGTATAAATGACATGTTATTGCACAAGGACCATCAAAAGTCCTCATTTGGTGTGCATGGTTTAAGCCATTTATGTTCTTTGCAAGCCCAATGTTACAATCATTCTCTTCCATTGAAAAAAATTGGAGATTGATACAAAATTTAAAGGTTTAAGATTGAAGGTTTGGAAAGAGAGATTATCTGTTTCATAAATAATAAATTAATAGGGATGCTGGCAATTGCTATATATGTTCATGTTTTGAGATCTATCTTGTATTTATAGATAAAAAAAACTTTAAATCACAAAATAATCCCCATATTAATTATTCTTGAACATGAAGGAATGTAAGATTAATGGTATAATTAAATTATATGGTTAAACTAGAGCTAAATTGATTAGGAAAATTATAAAAATAAGACCATTAAAACTTGTAACAATAAAAATAACATCTTAATAAATTTGAATTGGGTTTAATTAGATAATATTAAATATTTAATATGTTTAAATAAAGATAATTCCAATTGAACAACATATAATATAAATGATGTACCATATATATTTATTATTAATAATAATAAAATTATAGGAGTTAGATATAGGGTGTTTTTTTTATGATTATAAATTATAATAATGTTATTTTTGTTATTTGTCCCATTGATTATTCTAGAAAGTTAATGGATGTAAAGTTTTGCAAGTAAAGAATATTGGAACATATATCACCATATTGGTTTGGTTGAGATTTCTAAATTTACAATTGCCAAAAATTATGGATCGGTAGAAGATATAAGTGTCATTTTTAGAATAAATATATAACCTTTATAGTCACATTTCCTAGTTTTATGAATTTTCTATGAGCAATTGTATATTTATGTTACAAAAACATTCAAACCAATAGAAGGAAAAATAAAGACACAAGGTCATGTTTAGTTCGTGAAATTGAAACGTAATGAGAATATGAATGGTAATAGGAATTGAATTCGATGAAAATAGTTTTACAATTACTTTGTTTGTAATTTACAAATGATAAATAATAAACTAAAATCTATAAATTTATAAATGAAACAAAATTAGATATAAATTTTTTTATTTTCAAACGAGATCAAATGATAAAAAAATAATAAATAATTATATAAATGAGTTAATAAATGAAGTATTCCAACATATTACTAATGGGTGTGGGAGTATTGAGGATTCATGCTACTATTGGAATAGTTTTCATTTCATTCCAAATTAACATATAAACCAAAAACAAGAATAGCCTCAATCAGTTCCATTACTGTTCCTATTATTGTCAATTGAACATGGCATAAATGAATATGAATTAAGTTCGACACCTAATTCTTAAGCATATTATGTTTTAGGGTCTACTTTTTATGCAAAGCATAAACTCCTCTAGCATATAGGTCCAAGGGAAATATAGAGGGGATTTTTTTCAAATATTTATTTATTTTTAAAGATGGCACATGAGAACACATGCAATAATTTCAAATTTGTTGAATAGAAGACAAATTGATAGAGTAATAAATTTATAAAAGTTTTTTAAAACAATGATGAAAAGTTTGTAACATAATAAATTTAGTTAAATATGAAATAAATATAATAGTTTGATGGAAAAAGATTTGTTCTGTTTTACTTATTAGTTCCATTATTGTTCCTAAAAACAATGTTGTATAGATGACATGGTATTGCATAAGTACCATCATCATTACTTATCATCATATGAGTCACATATTTAGCATTATGTGCTTCGAGCCCATCAATCTAACTATAACCAACTCTATCATTCAATCATTCCTTCTAAAAAAACTTAGGATTTTCATGGAAATCGACCAACACCTATCTCATGATAGGGTCCAAGAGGATGTTTTGAATTTCAGAATCTTGCATTGCTTTAGCATGTCTCTCCTTTAATTCATCGGGACTTAAATCTCCACAACTAGCTTTGCTCATCTGTTGTACACACCTTTTCACTCCGTCAAGCAATTCTTTATTATTAGGATCATGTTTCAAGCCCTCCTAGTATGTTTCCAAAGCTTTTTCATGTTTCCTCATGAAAAAATGGACTGCACCTTTACTATTATAATCCTTTGTTAATGTTGGACCCAACTCAATACACTTCTCTGCATCTTTCAATACCTCAAGAAGTGCCCCAAGTTTGGTGTAGCAAGCTGCCTTGTTACTATATGCTCTTGGATCATTGGGATTCCTTCTAATAGATTCTGTGTAATGCTTCACAGTCTTAGGATACTTCTACCACTTGAAATATTCATTGCCTTTCTCGCGTTCATCATTAGCCAACTATGGATTAAAGTATTTCTGCTGCTCTAGAGCCCTTTTTACTTTCTCAACTTCATTTAGTTTCTTCCATGTGTCTGGGTTATGATGCTCAGTAAGAGCTTTCTGGAAAGACTCAATGACAGGTTCACAGTCCTTTGACCATTTTTCCATTTTTGTCAAGGCATATCTCCTCCTAGTCAACTTTTGCTATCATATTGTAGTTAGATCTAAGATTTCTACCCCTTTCAACAACTTTTTCACAATCCTTAAAACATTCCACATACTAGCCCATTTCCAAATAAGTGGCTGCTCGGTTCATGATATAGGAAATTTCCTCGTCGTTTAACTTCCTAGCCTTGTGTGATGCTAAATTATCGTATCAAAGTCTTTCTTCTTATAAGCAACATTGCCCAACTCCTTCTTGTTCTTCCTCTTGAACTCCTGAGCAAAAAGGTTCAAAATTTTGTTGTCAAAATCTTCAACTCCAATATCAAAAATCAAAACATTGTTTTCTCCAAAACTGGTAGCTTTCTTTCCCAAACTACAAGCAATGGCAGCCGCCACTAGCTCATTAATTATATGTATGACGTTAAGACCAGCAATTACACCAGCATCAGCAATGACACGAAGGATGCTGGCACCAGCTCCCTCAAAAAGGGATTTAGCACCCTCATTCTTCCCGACTTGAGAGAATGCATCAAGTGATCTCTTATCCTTAATAGCTTCACTAGATGTCATCATCATTCTTCTTTGGATAGTATAAATCGGATATAAGGTAAGACTAACACAATTGATGATCACCCAACCAAGAACAAAGCTAGCCTAGAGACTATCCTACATTTTTTTGGTAAGAAGTACAAGCTTAAGAGAATCATACATTTCAAAGTACAATCCATGGTACACAATAATTCCAATATAAGAAATGTTAAATCCATGGTAAAGGCCAGTAATACCATAAGTTTTCAAAGTCTTTCTATAGACATCAACTAAACCATTAAATTGCCTCTCTCCTCTCTTCTTTGTAGCTTTGGCATGATTTTCAAGACGAGTTTGTGCATAATCCAAAGAATAAATAAAGAATAAAGTTAAAGCTCTAACTACACCACCAGATGCCAAGTTGCCTCTAAACCATTTCATGTAACCATCTCTGTCTTTCTTGAAGTTGAACATCCTCTTAAAGTAATATTTGAATGCAAAGTTCAAGGCTTGAGTTGGGAAATAATGGATGACATTAGCATTATTTCCTCTCCACAGATACATCATACCATCTTCTTTAATTGTTTGACTAAAACACTCACCAATTCCCTTGTATGTTTGAGAAAGCATATCATACTTGATCATTTCATCCGGGTTCTTAATCAAAAGCATTGCATTCTAAATTGGAGTAGTAGTAGTTTTTGATACAGGAGTTGAAACTCCACCCATCAAAAAATCAATGGAAAATCCAACATAACCTTTTTTTCTGTTGGAGCTTGGGCACACATGAGAGAGGTTGAGAAAGTATATAATGTCATATTATTGGTAACTCGGCATGCCTATGTCATGGGATATTGTAAACTAGCATTAGAATAATTTCCATAAGCATATTGCCTCTTCTGTATAACAGTTCCCTAAAAACCCCCCATAATGGTTTTGAAAATGTGAAATGCCAGAAGTCAGATGGAGGTACCCACCAAAATTTTGAACGATAGTTGGTTATTGATGTTATTAGCCATTTTTTTATGAACAAACAAAAACCCCTTTGAACTTAGCTTTTGGAATGTTAAAGGAGTAGAGAAGAACAAGGACAAATGTGAAGTTATAGCAGATACGCGGGAGTATCGCTATTGATTAACATTAATCTTACGGTGTCATCGATGCCAGATCTTACTTGGATCAAATATATGACCACTTTGACACATGTTTTCAAAAGGTCCTTGACCAGTCCTGTGAGTACCAATACCATGAACAGGAAGGATACGGGAAATCGGGCATCCAGTACCCCAAAAAATTAAGCCTCTTAACCAATTGAGCCTATCAATATTAGCAATATTGACACCAAGAATATTCCTAAATGCCTTAACAAGCTTAGAACCTTCAATTCCATACACAATAAGAGGACCCTTATGGTTAATATACCTTTGGTTCCTCATCTTACCCTTACCAAGACAAATTAAGTGACTATCCTTATCTTTCTCAGGATTAGAAAATGCTCCAATCTGCTTCAAAACCATGATCACAGCCAATTTCTTCTTAACAGTTTTGGTTGAGTTTCTAACAACAAGTGGCATTTTGGGAACATACTCAATCTTATGACCAAGAGCCATAACAGGAGATGGAATAACATATGCATATGAGGGAAAGGGGAATGGGAATGACACTAGGGATTTTCTAATGGTTGTAAGGGTTTAGGTAAGCTGCGGGAGTTGCGAAGAGCTCACAGCTCGATCAACACCGCTTGTAAGGAAACTCCCACTTAATTGAAGTTAGACTCATGTCGTGCTAAGGTTTCAAATACCTTGTTACAGAATTCAAAGTTGGATTTTTTATAGGTGTTGATGAGTGCTCAAAAAGCACTAAAATAACCATAATTTTATGCACATTAATTGATTAAAAATATATATATTTATATGTTTTATCATATATTTATATAAATTTGTCTTTTTCGGAATCACGGGTATTTTTATTTTTTTTCAGGTATTTTGGCTTAAAAACATAACTTAAAGATTCAAATAGGAATACTGGAAGCAATACATCACAAATATATTAATAAATAAATGGGGAAAGGTCAACAAATATGGAAAAATTGGACAAAATGGGTCAAAAAGGTCAAAAATGTCAAAAAGGAGAAAATCACGCCGCCGCGTCGCGAAGCTGCCCAGCCGCGCACCCTATCCCGTGCGCGCCGAAGCCCAGTCCCACGCGCGCCTGCCTCCCAATCCGCGTGTGCCCCAATGCGCTGCTACTGTTCACGCGCGCCCGCGCGCGCCGATGCCCGTTTCGCCCCATTTTTCATGTGCAGCCGCCCCCATGACGTCATGCTGACGTCATCAATGAACTCAGCAATTCCATTCCGCATTTTTACATTTTTTTAACATTTTTTCACTCACTTTTTCTCTCCATCCTCACCTATAAATACCCCCCTTCCTTTCACTTCTAAAAACACCTTAAAAACACACTTCTCTCTTCTTTCTTTCTCTCTTTTCTTAGATTTTTAGTTTTCTTTAATTTTTCTTAGTTTTTAGCTTTTCTTAGTTAATTTCTATTAGTTTTAGAGTTCTTCCCTTTTTGGGAAGAACTAGTTATGTTTTTGTAATTTTTTAGCTTTTTGATTCAATAAATGGGAGTGCAAATTCCGCTTGGAGGTTTTCCAGCAACGGGAATAGCGTCGAAGTTCTGTAAGGATTTTATTTTCTTTACAGTTATTTTTATACTTTATTCTTACATGTTATATTTAATTTGTCTGTGATTAAATTTAACTGTGCTGGCTGTTAATAAACATGATGTAATAATAACGTTGTTATGCTTGCAAAATATTAAATAGGTAAAAATCTCTAAAATGAATTGATTTTGTTTTTATTCAAGATTTTATATTAAGAATGTTAGAGAGAAATATATTATTTTTCATTACAAACTTAAACCTGAAAATTAGATTTTAAGGTTTAGTTATCCGGTCTGATTTAGAGTAGTGCTCTTTTATCTGATGGTACAATCGCCCGGTAGTTAGAGTGAAGCTCTATTTCAAAAGTTTTTATAAGAATTATTATCTGAAAATGTATTGACAACATGTTTTCAGTAGTGGTTTTAAAACTTGAAAGTTAGTACTCGGATTATTAAATTCTTAGGTTTAATTTGGACACCTGGAATAAAGTTTAAACTGTCTAACCCCACCAAACGTGGCATTTAAATGATTCATTTTTCAGTCTCTTAGAAAAAGGAATTAATTTAATTAAGCATATTAGTTATCAACCCCACCCAAAGGTGTTAATTGATTTGTTTAGTTAACAAAGAATATCTAACCCCACCAAAGGTGGTATTCATTCAAAAAAGGGAGAATCAATAAATATCAATTCATATCTTTAATAACCTAGATAATATGAGCAAGCATAATTAACTTAGTTATTATATCCATAAATACTCTGCCATTATAAAAGATAAAATTTGCATAAATGTTTATTGAATCTATGTTTATTTTTATGTAAGTAGATTAAAAATACAAAACCCCAAAATATCGTGACAGGATGTTTAGGATTTAATTTCGTTTTTGAAAGTTTGAATAATAAATTAAAAACCACGTACATTCCTTCCTTAGATCGACCTTGGGAGTATACTTATCATTTTCTACGAAATAATTCGTGCACTTGCGAGAGTTTTATAAATATTAAAACCAAAGTATTGGCAAGAATCGGCAATGCCGGTTTTCGCTCATCAGGTATCCATGGCCAAAACCAGCTTTGATATCATTGATAAGATCAAATTTAATGAGGTTGAAGAATAAGAGAAAAATAGAGAGTTGGGAAGATGATTTTTATATAATTTATGATCTTCTTGTTGAATTCATTGAGGCTATATATAGCCATATAGGGTAAGCAAATACAAGAAAATTAAGCTAACTAACTCAGACATTCCTAACCGAATTTAGTAATCCTCCACTCATGCGCCTTGCCTGTATTACTGCACCGTGCATAACCCATTATGCGCCTACATTTTGCACGCATGAGTAGCCCTTTAGCACATATCAAAATGGTAATAGGAATTGAATTCAATGGAATTATTATTATAATTATTATTTTTGTAAATTACAAATGATATACAATAAACTATAATTTATTAAAAATTTAAATGAAATAAAATTAGATATAAATGTTTTTTTATTTTCAAATGAGATTAATTGATAAAAAAATGTATATAATTAAGTGAAAAAATGGACTATTATAGAGTATTACTAAAAGGTGTGGGAGGAATGGGGATTCATGTTATTATTGGAATACTTTGTATTTCATTTCAAATTAATATATAAACCAAAAACAAGAATACCCTGAATCGATTCCATTACTGTTCTTTTTAAAATCAATTGAACATGACATAAATGAAAGTTAATTAAGTTTGACACTAACTCTTAAGCGTATTATGTTTTAGGTCTCCCTTTTATGCAAAGCATAAACTCTTCTAGCAAGGACCTACCCTATATGTCCAAGGGAAACACAGAGGGGATTTTTTTTTCAAATATATGTTTTATTTTTAAAGATGACACGTGAGAAACACATGAAATAATATCAAATTTTCTAAACACAAGACAAATTGATAGAGTAATAAATTTGTAAAAGTTTTTTTTTTAAATTGGTGTTAAGTTTGTAACAAAAGAAACATAGTGAAATATGAAATAAATATAATAGTTCGACGGAAATAATATTATCATTTTTTATTTATTAGTTCTATTTAGTGTAAGATATTTTGGATTCCTACTTATAAATTTTTACTATTTATTTTTCTCCTATGTTTTATGTAGAACTTTGATTTCTAATATCTTTTTATAACATTAATAAATTATTGTTAATGGAAAAAATGTGGTGCATAACTATCTTCATGTCAAATAAAATAAAGAACATAAAATTCAATAAGCTTTGGTAGATTGTAACCAGAAATTAAATATATAGATAAGGGTTAATAGCCAAAAAAAAATTATTGATAAGGAAATAACGAAAATATCAAACTTATTTATGCATAGTACTATACTTCTCAATAATTAATTAGATCAAATAGAGAAGAAATCAATATTAAAATATGAATGAGGAAAATAATTAATTACATAAAAATCCCTAGGTACTATCTAGTGACTAAAATGACAAAATTCAAGAATCAATCTTCAAACACATCACAATTTCAAAATCAAATCCAAGTGATCAGAATAATTAGTCTCAATATGGCCACCATTTTCTTTCCCTTTCAAGTCGGTTTCTTTTGTTTGCTCCAAATGATGAAGCTAGAAAGGGCTTAGTATCATTACTAGTAATAGAAGGTTCTTGATGCACCCTTGCCTAAGATTCTTTGTTGTTCAAACATGGCCTAATCAACTTTTGGAAACATTACCCTTGGACTTTGTTTCTTGCATATGGAAAATGTTGTGGTGGGACTAAAAGATTATTAGAAACAATAGCATCATTGGTACCACCATGACCAAGCGAAGGGTTTTATCCTAATCAATATATGTTAAATCTTAAGTTGGTGATGAAGGATTTGGCCTTTGGTTGGGTTATGGAAAATTCTCTCTTTGAAAAATCATAGCATAATTTTATTGACGTTTCCTTTTGATAATCTTATTTTATATCTTGTGAGAATTGATGTGGTGCATTAGGTTTTGGTTGTTCTTGAAAACAATGTTGCATATATGACATGGTATTGCATAAGTACCATCAGAAGTCCTCATTTGGTGTGCTTGGTTTAACCCATTTATGTTGTTTGCAAGCCCAAAGTTCCAACCATTATTTTCCATTCAAGAAAGGTGGAGATTCAAACAAAACATAGAGGTTTAAGGTTTAACAGTGGGAGAGATGGATTATCTCTTCCTTAAAACAATAAATTAATAGGGAGGCTTGCAATAGCTATATATGTTCATGTTTTGAGACCTAGCTAGTAATTATAGGTAAAATATTTTAAATCACAAAATAATTTCCAAATTAATTATTCTTGAACACAAATTAATGTAAGGTTATTGGTAAAATTAAATTATTTGACTAAATTAGAACTAAATTGATTAGGAAAATTACATAAAAATAACACTATTAAAACTTCTAACAATAAAAATAGCATCCTAATAAAATCGAACGGGATCTAATTACAAAGTGTTAAATATGGAATATGTTTAAATAACCATATTTCCAATTGAACAACATCTAATATAAAATGATGTACATGTTTTTTGCAATAGTTAAATTATGAGTTAAATATAAGGGGTGTTTTTTTACAATTATAAATTTTAATAGTTTTTTTTTTGTTATTTTTCCCATTGATTAATCTAGAAAGTTTATGGATGTAAATTTGGCGAGTAAATAATATTGGAACATAAATATACATTTTATCGATTGCCCCAATTTACATTTACTGTATATATTCCTAAAATATTTAATGTTAGTTTACGAAATTTACAAAAGTACCCAAATGTATATGATGGAATGTAAGTCGCATGTAGGTTATATACTTATTTTTTAAAATAGTTTAGTCCAATTGTTATAAAAAAAGTGATCACACAAGTACAAAGAATTTTTTTTCATTTTATTTTTTAATCTTTCTAATTGCATTAAATAGAGACTATTATAACATAAAAAAGTTTAATTGAAAGAATTGAAGAAAAAATGAAATAAAAATATGAAAACGTACAATAAAAACATAAAAATGATTTATGTCATTGTGTGGTCATTTTTTTATAACAATAAAACTAAGATTAATAAAAAAATAAGTAAAAGATATAAGTATCATTTTTAGAATAAATATATAATCTTTATAGTCACATTTCCTAGTTTTAGAAATTTTCTAAGAGCAATTGTATATTTATGTTACAAAAACTTTCAAGCCAATAGAAGGAATAATAGAGACATAATGTCGTGTATAGTTCCTGAAATTGAAACGTAATGAGAATATGAATGGTAATAGGAATTTAATTCAATCAAAATAGTATTACAATTACTATGTTTATAAATTACAAATGATAAATAGTTAATAAACTAAAATTTATAAAATTATAAATGATACAAAATTAGATATAAATTTTTTTATTTTCAAACAAGATCAAATAATAAAAAATAACAATTAATAATTATATAAATGAGTGAAAAAATGGAGTATTCCTGCATATTACTAATGGGTATGGGAGGAATAAGGATTAATGCTATTGTCAGAATACTTTGCATTTCATTCTAAATTAACATATAAACCAAAAATAATAATACCCTAAATCAATTCCATTATTGTTACTATTATTGTCTATTGAAAATGGCATAAATGATTATTAATTAATTTAAATGCCTAACTCTTATGCATATTATGTTTTAGGGCCTGCTATTTATGCAAATCATAAACCATAAACTCCTCTAGCAAGGACCTATACTATAGGCCCAATGAAAACATAGATGTGATTTTTTTCAAATATATTTTTTATTTTTAAAGATGGCATGTGAGAAACACATGCAATAATTTGAAATTTAATGAACATAAGTCAAATTGATAGAGTTATAAATTTTAAAAAATAATTAAAAAAATTGATGGTAAGTTTGTAAGAGAAGAAACTTAGTGAAATATGAAATAAATATAATAGTTCTATGGAAAAATGATTGTTCTTTTCTACTTATTAGTTATATTTAGTGTAATATATTTTGGATTCCTAATTATAAATTTTTACTAGCACTACTACAATATATACTCATGGTCTTGGAAATTTAGCCTCGGCTTTTAAAAAACTGAGGTCATAGACATACCCTATGGCCTCAGTTATTTAAAAATCGAGGCTATAGACATACCCTATGGCCTCAGTTACTTTAAAATCGTGGCCATAGACATACATCATCAATTTTCTCTCTTTTACATCAAACACCAAATTTTTCTATCATTTTTTTTTCTTTTTCTCTCATTTGTTTTCCTTTATCCTTCTCTTTTTTTCACTCAATGGTAACTCTTCTCTCTCTAATATTAATTACTACCAAATTTTTTTCCCATTTATTTTCTCTGCTCATCAAACCCTATATTCTCTAGAATCTTCAGAGCCGTCCCAAAGAAACCCTAGCTCAGCAAAAATGAAGGACAATCCAAGGGTTAATGAGTGTGCCTCTTATCACCTATCTTTGCTAGAAGTACAATGTTAGGTCTATACTAGTTTGCAAGGATGATGAGGTTCAGGTGGTTCAAGGCACATACAAGGGTTATGACAAAAAGGTTATTCAGGTCTATCATCGCAAGTTGGTCATTCACATCGAGAAAATCACTCGTGATTAGAGGGAAAACTAGCAATTGTCCTCGATGTTTTTGAGAATCAGGAGGTGGTTCCTTCCCTATTTGTAATCATGAAAAATGTTAGTTCTCATCCATACAATTTATCTTTTCACCCCTTTTCAAGTCTCAGGTGAGTAAAAGATTAAAAAGATCACTCTTGTTCATATTAAACTAAGGAAATTTTTGCACATAGTTGAAATAATAATAAGGATCTTTGATTTGTAGATCACAATTTGGAAAACAAGGGAAAATTATTGGAGCCCATTCACAACTAAAAGATCATAGTTGGTTTCTATTTATTACTAGCCCTTATGATGCAGGTAATTTCCACATAGCAACCTTCTTTTACATTTTTCATATATTGATTCAGTTACTCAAAGGAATGTTGTGTTTTGAAATTTTAGGGCCTTTAATAGTTCTACCTAGATGTGCCCTTTCCAAAATATTTATTTGAAGAGCTTCAGAATCACATTCCATATGCTATATTTTCAAGCAATCCTTGCAAATGAATAACTTGTTTCGTTTTGGTAATGGCCACTTTCTAAGTTATAGCTTCTTAGTATAGCTAATATGTCTCAAGTCACATTGTGGAGCTAATACATCTCATGGTACATTGTAGATAAAAGTTTCTTATAATTATTCTACATTATTATTGAGAAAACAATATAAATGATGTTTTTATTATTGCTTTGGCTGATATGAATGATCCATTTTTTTGATATCATTTTTTTTCGATGAAATGATTGAAAATTAAACGTGATTTACCAGATAAAATGGACTGGTTAACTCTCTTGATTGATCTTTTGGTAGATTATATACTAGTTGAAGATAGTGGGAACTATGTATGTTGATTTTAGTGGAAGACATCTTTGCTTTATTAGTGAACGTGATTAGGTGTATTGCATCACTCTTTCCTGCTCTTGGATGTTCAAAATAGTCACACTCTCTAACCCATTTTCTTTGATGGTTGTGGTGGACTTATACAGGTTTACAATAGGTTTGGTTGCAACATTGTTATATTGGATAACAATTTCATAACTCCAAATATCACTCAAGATTCATTACAATTAAGGAACAACCCTAGTTTTTAAGCTCTTGTTATATATAATGATTAGTTAGAACATTGTTATATATATTGATGAAGGAAGAAAAATTCTTTCCAGACCTATTCTTTCCCTCTATGTCCATGTCAACATTGCAAATGGCATAAATCAGAGTTTGGAATATGATGGCCTTTTGTTTTAGAACATGAGTTTCAAGTGTTAGTATAAAATACACAATGTCTTCCTATTGAATTGCTCCTTGATTTCCATGTTATAGGAAAATTTCTTATTACAATAATTTGTGAATACTTAAACTAGGCATAGCTAAACCACACCTTAAAATTTTATCTACCAGAGTGTAATCTTGTAATCTATAATCTCATTATATGTAAAGAAAAGTTTATTTTGTTAAAATGATTTTTTCCTATCAAATTTATGAATTAACATCTTTTGTGAGTAATGATTTTTGAGTTTTACTAAGTTGTAGCAAAAAGATTCCTGGAAAGCCGAGTTGAAAGAGTTCAGTAGCGAGAATGGATATGATCTAAAAAAATGGAAATGGTTATCCTATGCTTTTGGAATTGCTAGAATGAGGTCAGTGTCCTTAGAAGTAGATTCTTTATCTAATATAGAGTCTTGGAACACTCGCAAACCTTTTTCATTATCTGTTGTTAGTGGTTTGCCTTCACTAGGCAGGATGCTATCAAAATGTGACTTCCTTATATTTAAGTCTCAAACCCTTTTCCTTTTAGTTTTTCCTTATCCCTTTTAATTGACAAGCTCCATTTTTTCGATGTATACATGCTTGGGTTATTCCTACTTCACAAGCATCTGATAAGTAAGATAGTTGTATGATAAATCTCTCTGTATTCCTTTCTTCTTTGGTTGAAATTTTTTTATGTTATCTATGTGCAACACTTGATACATTTTAGAATCCAAATAGGAGAAGTGGGTCCACAATTTATAGTTATATTATTGTATTCATTTCTTTCCCCTATTTTTAATTTCAGGTGTTTTTTGGTAATATTATAATTGCCAGTGTTTGGCCTGGTGCTAGTACTAGTGCTGGTACTTGGGGCCTAGTGCCTAATGTTGTGCTATTGTTGGTGCCTGGTGCTTGGCCTTGTGCTTGGTGCAGGTGTTAGTGCTTGGCCTGGTGTTAGATGTTTAACTAACCATAAATATTTGATAGTTTAACTAAAAAAAGGAGCATAAAGACATATATTTGTAAAAATAAGAAAAAGAAATTAAGAATAATAGAATAATTTTCTTATGTAGTTGATTGAAATAATGAGAAATGAGTTTTATTTATAAGAAAAATTAAAACCCTTAATCCTATGTAATTTATAAATATCTTTTTTTATTACAAATAGGTAAAGTAATACCCATTAATAAAGAAGAATCATATATGATGGATAAATATCTTTTCTATTACAAATAGGATTAGTAATACTCACTAATTAAGAAAACTCCTATTTAAAGAAGAGTTCTTTTAAAATAGACTCATTAATTGTAAAGATTCCTATTTAAAAAAAAGTTCTTTTAAAGTATATTTGATGTAATCTTTTAGGCTAAAGATTTAACCTATAATTTAGAGTATATCTTAACTAATATTTTAGCATATATCTTATTCTATATTTTAGCAACAAAAATAATTGTAGATTTATAAATTTGTGCTATTAAATGCGTGAGTACAATCCTATGTGTTATATTTATAATAGATATACCTAAAGTACGACTATCTAAAATTCTGATGTTTCTTCAACTTTGTTTGATAGACTTGATAGCGAGCTTAAAAATAAAATATTTTATCCACAAAAATAGTCAATACTTATAATCCTTACAAACTCCCCCTTTCACATTTTCGTGTGGCAAAACCTCTCTGTCACTACATGACACTTATAGGAATAAGATAAAATACAATGATGTCCTAGACTCCATAGTGAAACTATCCTATGGTCCGACAAATCTATCTTCACTGCAACTTGAAAAGCTTGTAAATAACTAAAATAACATAGGTAAAGCAAACAACAACTTGTCTTGAAAGCCTCATTGTACATTAGTTTAGTTTACATAAAAATAAGCGCAGTGTAAAGAATAATAATTTAATGTGCATTCATACCAATCAAGATTAATTAAATATGTTCTCCCCATATATGCATAACAAAATAAAAACATGGAACTAAAATACATTATTCTCTCCCCCTTTTTGACATACGAGAAGGAAAAAGCATTAAACAAAGCAATGAATTTAAATTCCTCTTAAAGATATAACAATGTAAAAGTAGAGTAATGCAGAAGTGCAATGTGCTTTAAACTCCCCCTAAGTTCTATAACTCTTTAACTTAGAAACAAATTAAAAAGGTAATAAAGAAGAAGATGTAAATGAAAAAAATATGATTTTGTTTTTTCAAATTTTCATAAATAGCCACATAAAGTATTAAACTCATTTAATCACAAATGAGCACTCAACCAATTGAGAACTCATATTTTTCTTCATTTTTTAACTCAATTTTTGATTATTTATTCTACAAACAAGCAAGTAGAGTAGAAGAGTCACACTTCACACATATAATGACATATTTATATTTATTTAAAAGCAATATATATGTTTAAACTGCACAAATATGCCAATTAAGTCATTTATGATAAATCAAAAAAGACTCAAAAGAAAAAAATATTACCTATCAAGTAAAATTATAATCGAGTCTTCAATCTCACAAAATAAAATATATCTAGTAAAAGAGGACTTAAATTTTTTTCTTTATTTTATTTATGAGGTAAGTGGTAATTATTTTAACCTTTATTGGCTCTTTTGTTTTGTGCATTCAATGTAGAAGATTTATAAGTAGTCATTTTTTTCATAATCTTTCCTTCTTCTTTTTTTGCACGAGCCATAAACCTAGTATGATGACTTTCACACTAGTTGTGGGGTAGCCCTCTCTGCTCGCTGCGGTAGCTTCACACATCACGCTAAGTAGCTCTCTCAATATTAGGTGCCTCCATATGGTAAAATTATAAAAAGCAAGAATTAAAACTCAGCACAATTTTATAATCAAGATTAGTTGAAGTCCTAAAGTCTTTGACATCTTTTAAGAGAATTCATAAACTTTAAGCATAGCATATATGTGTGTTCGTGAGTGTGTGAATAAGTTCATATCAACATCAATCATCATATGTACAAGAAAATGTGTGGGTGCATAAGCCAAAATTGTAGAATAATTTATGCAATAAATATCAAAATTAGTTAAGTCATTAAAAATAAGGTTATATGTATCTAAGTGTTGAATAAGTCCAATACCCTTTTGGCCAAATTATTATTCTACTTTTTTTTTAAGTTTAAATAATAAATAAAATAAAGGCAATAAATATTGCTCACCTAGGATCATTTAAGCACAATATAAAAATACCTAGATGAAGGAATAAAAGATGGTCAAGTGACAAGGAAAAAAAACCTTTCCTAACCCACATTTTCTTGCATTTTGGTTTCTCTATATCATTGGATTATGACTCAACAAACCTAGGTTTCATAGGCATATTCTTGGACTTAGTTGTACTTTTCTCATTCATCCCAAATGAAGATGTAGTAGGCATAGAAGGATGATGATAATGATTCCTAGCATTAAAAATACTGAATTTTACTTGCCTCTTTAAACATAAGATTTCATGCTTCTTAGTAGAATTTTTTAACACATTATTATAATTTCCATTCATCCTTGAATATGATATATCATGCATATATGGATAATGCTTATGGGTCCTACTATGTGAAACATGGAAATGAATGATTAAGTTCAAGAGCATTCCTCAAAAATCTACATTTTGGTTTTATATGACCTTTGCTACCACAATGATGACAGACAGGCACAAACATAACAACTTTTCTACCACATGTGCAATAGTTTTTGTGCATAAGTAGTAATAGTAGGAGTATAGTTTAAGGACCTTACAAATGTGGTCTTTGATGTTAAAGGTGTTGATTTTTAATCTATGTATCCAAGACCTCTCTTATCTCCATGTATCTATCCATAGTCTAGGACTTTGGTCAATTTTTTAGCACCTATGGTCAAATTCCTCACCGTCTCTTTAAAAATACTAAGTTCTTGCCTAAGCATTTTGTTTTCCTTAGTGGTTTCTACAATTTTTAAATTCAAGGCATTTATATTTTTAGAAAATTATTTTTTATCTTTCACTAGGCTAGAAGAATATGTTTTAGTGAACATTGATGATATCATTAAGTTTAGTTACTTCCACAAATGGTTTATCCCTATCTTCCCTAGCACCTTGATAATCCATGAATAGTTCCTCATAACTTGATACATTAAACTTAGACAATATAAAATAAGAGTTTACTTCCTCATTTTCTTAATTATGGTATGCTTTGAAAGTTGTGGTGAAGGCATGATAGTTAGTGTCATCATCTTCTGAGTTACTAGCATTATCCTGTTCACTTTTCGTGTCACTGAGTATAGCATTAAATGCTTTTCCAAATTTATTTTTATCATTTTCACAATCTATATAAATATGACCAACGTCTCCACAAGTATAGCATTGATGACCAATAAGCTTAGCTTCTTACCATCAGAGCTAGGAGGCTTGATATCCCTTGACTTTTGGTCCCTTAAACAACTAGATTTCCCTTATTAGATTGATTATTCTATAGACCCTTATTTTTCAAGAACTTCTTCAATTTTCATGCTAGTAAGACTAATTACTCATCATTCATACCCTCATCACTATCAGAGATGTCTGTTTTGAAGCTTTTGAATGCCACATCCATGATTTTCTTGGGGCAATCAAGAGTAAGCTCATAGGTTTGGATTGACTTAACAAGTTTCTCAATGTTTAATGTGTCCATATTCTTACTTTCCTCTATCATTGTAACTTTCATCTTGTAATTCACTATTAAGGAGCGTAGGAGTTTGTGTACTTGTATTGGTTGTGGAATTTTCTCACCAAGGGTAGAACAAGCATTCATGATATCATAAAAGCGAGCATAGAATTGACCAAAAAATTTAGTATTGCTGATTTGAATGGAATCGAACTTAGATGTTAACAATCTTAATTATGTTTGTTTTACTTGGGAAGTTCCCTCATGAGAAAGAGTAAGTTCATTCCATGCATCTTTTGTGATCTCACAATTAGAGATGTGACAAAACTCATCCATGGTCACTACATCAAAATATTGAACTTAGACTTCTTTGGTTTCCCCACTAAGTGTACATTCTTTAGTGGCCCAATCTCTTCTTGGCTTTATGATTGTTACACCATATTTCATTAATGAAGGTGGTTCCCAACCATCAATAATAGCATCCCACATTTTTTCATCTTGTTTGAGAAACGCTTGCAAGTGAGCCTTGCAATAAGGGTAATTATACCCCTCAAAGAGTGGGGGTCTAACAGATGACCCAACTTTTTTCATTTGTTCCATAAGTACGAGTGTTTGTCCCTATGGATCAATCTTACTAAGTGTGTCTAGTGTTGGTTCTGATACCAATTGAAAGTTTATAAATTATGGAACAAATTAACCTAGAGGGTGAATAGGTTATTTTTAACTTTTATCAATTTATAATTAAATAACCTAAACAAAGAGACCAGACATGAAATTAAGTGTAAGAAAAAAGTATGAAAATAAAAGAATAACACATGATATTTTTAGGTGGAAACAACCTAGCCACAACCATGACCTAAAAGGAAAACCACCTATCCACCAGACCACCTAACTTTCCACTATGAAAAAACAAATGTTCAAGTACAAACTCAGTCTTATGCTACACTCCCAAGGAAACCCCATTGTACATTACTTACGATCCCTTTCTCTATTTTCACAATTTCCAATATTAGCGCAAGCGGTTTCTAGACCAACGTTTCAATAAGCTTCTTGCCAATCAAATACGTTCCCAAATTATCTACAAAATAGGTAGCACAAAAACACAAGTTTTCATGTGTGTTCTAGAATAGATTTAATAATGAATAATCCTAACTAGATTATTCAAAACATATGTCACTTAAATCAAATTAACCAGTAAATCCTATAGCAAAAGGATCAAGCACAAGTTCAATAAAAATATATTCTTTAAAGATTAATAATCAAATCAAATAACTATGATATGAGAAAAAAATTATTTGATCTAAAAATTTAATAACAAAAATAAAGAAGAAGCCATAAGAACATATTATCAAAATATCATAAACTAATTAGGCTTATTAATCAATTAAACATAACCACCAATATTTGATAGATTAACTAAATAAAGAAGTCTAAAGAATTATGATCTTATATTTGTAAAAACAAGAGAGAGAAATTATGAAGAATCGAATAATGCTCTTGTGTGGTTGATTGAAACAATGAGCAATGTGTTTTATTTATAGAAAAAAATTAAAACCCTCAATCATATGTAATTGATAAATATATTTTCTATTACAAATTGGATTAGTAATACTCATTAATTAAGAAGACTTATGTATGATTGATAAATTTCTTTTCTATTACAAATATGATTAGTAATACTCACTAATTAAGAAGACTCATATTTAAAGAAGAGTTCTTTAAAATAGACCCATTAATCGTAAAGATTCCTATTTAAAAAAGAGTTCTTTTAAAGTATATTTTATGTAATCTTTTAGGCTAAAGATTTATCCTATAATTTAGAGTATATCTTAACTAATATTTTAGCATATATCTTATTCTATATTTTAGCAACAAAAATAATTCTAGATTTATAAATATATGCTATTAAATTTGTGAGTGCTATCCTATGTGTTATAGTTATAACAGATATACCTAAAGTACAACTATTTGAAATTATAACGTTTCTTCAACTTTGTTTGATAGACTTGATAGCGAGCTTTAAAATAATTTTACAAGTAAATATTTTTTCCACGAAAATAACCAACACTTATAATCCTTTCAGATATTAATGCTTGAGTTGGTGATGAAAGTTTTGGCCTTTTGTTGGGGTTTGGAAAACTCTCTCATTGAAAAAGTATAGCTTGATCATATAGACATTTTCTTTTGATAATCTCACTTTCTATCTTGTGAGAATTGATATGGTGCATTAGGGTTTGGATATTCATGAAAAAATTGTTGCATAAATGACATGGTCTTGCATGATGACCATCAGAAGTCCTCATTTGGCGTACTTGGTTTAAGCACTTTATGTTCTTTGAAAGCCCAATATTCCAACCATTCTCTGCGATTGAAGAAAGCTAGAGGTTAAAACAAAATTTAGAGGTTTAAGGTTTAAGGTCGATAGAGATGGATTATCTCTTCCTTAAACAATAAATTAATAGGGAGGCTGGTAATAGGTGTATAAATTCATGTTTTGAGACCTAGCTAGTATTTATATGTAAAATATTTTAAATCACAAATGTAGTTTCAAAATTAATTATTCTTGAACATGAAGGAATGTAAGGTTAATTGTAAAATTAAATTATTTGACTAAATTAGAGTTAATTGATTAGAGAATTATAAAAAATAACATCATTAAGACTTGTAACAATAAAAATAGAATCTTAATAAAATTAAATAGGGTCTAATTAGACAATATTAAATATTGAACCGATCTAAATAACTATAACTTAATGTAAAATGATGTACAAGACTTTTTTTAATAATAAAATATATGAGTTAGATACAAGGGATGTCATTTTTGTGATGACAAAATTTGAAAGTGTTATTTTTATTATTTTCTTAAATGATTACTCTAGATTTTTTATGAATGTTAAGTTCATTAATCACAACTAAAAAATATTGGAACATATATCACCCTAATGCTTTGATTGAGAATTATACGTGTAATATTTCCATAGATTATGGATCGCTAGCTATCGTATTAGAAGAGAAAATTATCATTCTCTACTTTTACTTTAAAAAGAATAAAGGGGCAACTCGAGGGTTTTTGTGGCTTACGACGATATTTAAAAATGAAGCCTTAAATATTTTATCGATTGATAAGAAAATATTAATGAAAGTTTTTTCCAAATATAAATTAAAAATTAAATAAATAAAGATGTAAAAGTCATTTTCCTTGTATAATAAATTATGCAATATTACAACTTTATATTGAACATGATGAAGGTGAGATTGTTTTTCTTTTAGGAAACTTTGAAAAAGTGAAATTTTCTATAAAACTAGTACAACTTTCTCTTTGAAATATGAATCAAACAAACATTTAATAAAATAAGATTTTAACTTTAAAACATAAAAGAAAGAAGAAGATGCCTATACACAAAATCGCAAAAGGAGATGTTTCTACAATGTTTATTTGTTATTGTTTTGGTTAATACGAAATAATAGATAAAATAAACGGAGATTATTAAATAACCCAAATACTTTGATTTATCATTTAAAAAAAATCTAAGATATGCTTTTTAAATAACAAAACTAAGAGTAAACATTTTTTCATCTTTCTTATTATTAGTTCTTTCTTATTTTTTGGTTAATAATATGTAAATTATTTTGGAAGAAATAAAAAATAATGTTGTGACAATATTGTTGTTTAAATAATATTTACTTAAATATATAATAATATTTTTACATTAATATCTTCATAAATTTTTATTTGAATAAATCATTTATTATTTATAAAATAAAAGAGATGCTACACACCTTCTATCAAGTTGGGCCCTTGTGTTGAGCATATAGAATGTGTGTACTAGTCTTTCTATTGAATGTGTGTGGAGCATGTAAAATGTGTACTAGTTTTCAATTGGATACACGCATACTATGAGTAGTGTTGCTATGCTTATCTACTAACTTTATTTTCAATATCATATTGAGCTTAATTTCTTCGTTTTCCTCTCTTTTAAGAATCTAGAATGGTATCAGAGATAATTTTATTGTTTTTCTTTTCTTTAGTTTGTTAACGGCACAAAAGGCACATTCAAGGATGTTGTGAATGGTTCCAATTGTGTGCATTTTCCTCTAGTTGTTAAGAGGAAAAGTGTGAATCAATATCCTATGACTGCAAATGATAATATTGTTGATTCTTTGAAAAGAAGCTTGTCATCATCACCTTCTATGAGTGTTTCACTTCTAGTGAAGTTGGATGATAGTAATTACATGATCTGGAGAGATTAGTTTCTCACTTATGTTGCAGCATATGCCTTAGAAGGATTCATTGATGGATCTTTGATTCATCCTCCTAAGTTGATCAGTTATGGAATAGGCTTAACTCAGTTATGAAGAGATGGATATATGGGTCAATTTCTATAACTAGGCTTGGCTATTTGGGTAGTGGTAAGTTAGAATGTAATTCTGTTTTAGAGGTTTTTAGAGTTAGTTTTCTGTTATGAAGTTTGTTAACAAACTTCCCTCCTTTTTTGGTTTTTTAGTTACTTCTATGTGTATATAAGAGGACTCTCCTCTTTGTAAATGATCAATCAATATACAAATCATTTTCTTGCTCTCTTTCATTTCTTGTTTTCTCAACATCTCATAAATCTATCTTGGTATTAGAGCTACCTAGATGCTCTCTCAAACTTTTCTGGGCGTCTTCTTCTTCTTCATGGAAAAGACAAGAAATCGCAATGCTAACAATGGGGTTGGATCGGATTCCTCTACACCCAATGGTAGTGCTCACCCGACCAACAATGAAGATCCTATGAGATCTATCATCAACCCCCTCAGCCAGTTGATCACAATAAAATTTGAAGAAGATAACTTCCTCGTATGGAAATTTCTGGTAGAAAACATGATCTTGGGCTATGGTCTTGAGGATTTCATCCATGGAACCTGCAATGTTCCACCTAGAAATTGTGATGGAGAATCAAATCCTGCCTTAATTTTCCATCAAAGATAGGACAGATTACTCATTTCCTGGCTTCTTGCCTCGATCAGCACCAGCTATCTTCCTCAGCTGATTGGATGTTCTTCCTCTCAACAAATTTGGGCCACCATAGAAAAACTCTTCAGTTCTCAATCCACTACCAAGGTGATGTTTTACAAAAAGTGGATCCAACTTCTCAAGAAAGACAATCTTTCTATGAGAGATTATATCTTGAAGATGAAATCCTACTTTGACATGCTTGTAGCTGCTAATCATAGTATGACAGACACTGATCAGATTCTTGCCCTCCTCAATGGCCTAGGGGATGAGTACAAGTCCATAGTTTCCATCATCTGCTCAAGAGAGATCCCTTATACCTTCCAACATGTCAATACTCTTATTTTGTCTCAAGAAGGTCGTATATTACAAAAAAACTCCGCTGCTAATGATCTTTCTATGAATCTTGCTAACAACAAGAAAAACTTCAATGGTACTTCACAGAACAACCATCAAAGAGGAAGAGGATACAATGGCTATCGTGGCAGAGGAAGAGGGGGCAGATCCAACAATGGCAGACCCCAATGCCAACTCTGTGGCAAGATTGGACACACAGTCATCAAATGTTACCATCGTTTTGATCAGAATTTTCAAAGTAGTGAAGGCAATAACCCCTCAAGTTCTTCCAATCAGAACTACAATTCTACTCAGAACCATGCCAATCTTGCTCACACACAAGAAGAAACCCCTTTTCATCAAACCCTTGTTGAAGCCTTAATTGCTACTGCTCGAAACAATGTCACTGATAAGAATTGGTATCCTAATTCCGTGGCCACCAATCATGTGACCAATGACATCCAAAACTTGTCATGCGGGACAGACTACAATGGAACTCAGAAAATTCATATGGGAAATGGTAAAGGCCTCTCAATCAAACACATTGGAAAAACTATTATCTCTTCCCCTTTCTACTCTCATTCCTTATCTCTAAATAATATTCTTCATGTACCCTCAATTACTAAAAATCCTCTTAGTGTCTCTAAGTTCTGTCTTGACAATAAAGTTTTCTTTGAATTTCATCCCTTTTTCTATTTTGTCAAAGATCAGGTTACTAAGAAACTTCTACTCAAGGGGACTTTGAATAAAGGATTGTACCAGCTTGACCTCTTGCTGCCTAACAAGACCCCTAGTCCAACCTGCCAACCTTCCTTCCAATCTCTCATATCAGAAACCATTCCTTACAAAGAAAAACTCTATCTTGACCTTTTGTATAGAAGGCTTGGTCATCCTTCTTTTCAAGTTGTTAACAAAATTCTAAATAATTGTAATATCAATTTTTCAGTGAATAAAATGCAACATTACTTCTGTACAGCTTGTCAAATGGGAAAAAGCCATAAACTTCCTTTTCCTACTTCTCAAACTACCTATTCTGCACCTTTACAACTTGTGGAAGCTGATATATGAGGCCTCTCTCCCATTCTTTCTACCACTAGCCACAAATTCTACATTACCTTTGTAGATGTATTTTCAAGATTCACATGGATTTATTTCCTCAAACGCAAATCTGAAGCTTTATATTGCTTTATTCATTTCAAAACACAAGTAGAAAATTAGTTGAACACAAAACACAAGATTTTTCAAAGTGATTGGGGTGGTGAGTTTCAATCTTTTTCAAACTTTCTTGATAAATATGGCATCATTCATAGAGTTTCTTGCCCTCATACCTCTCAACAAAATGGTATTGTTGAGAGGAAGCATAGACATGTTGTCGAACTTGGACTTACCCTCCTTGCTCAATCCTCTGTCGCTAAAACTTACTGGCCAAAGGCCCTCTCCACTATTGTTTTTCTGATCAACAGATTTCCGTTTATGGTCCTCCAGGAAAAGTCTCCTCTCCAAGTTCTTTTTCAGGTAAAACCTGACTATAAATCACTTCGTGTTTTTGGCTGTCAATGTTTTCCTCATTTAAGACCCTACAATTCCCATAAGTTTGATTTTAGGTCCATTCCCTGCACCTTTCTAGGCTATAGGAGTAAACATAAAGGTTACAAATGTTTAGATAATAATGGAAAATATATGTTTCAAGACATGTCATATTCAATGAACATATCTTTCCTTTCCAAAACAATACTTCTCAAACTTCCGAGCCATCCTCTCCTATCATATTTCCTCCACCTATAGTTGCAAGTCATCCACTTCTAACTCCACAGAATTCTCATTTTTCTGGTCATATATCAGATAATACACCTGAAACGAGTCTTACACCTGTTAATCAGGCCTTGTCCCCTCTTTTTATCTCACAAAATAACTTTTCAAACAACCCAAATCAGCCTATTTCTCATTCTAATCCAGACTCAGCCAATGAAGTGTCTGAAACTATCCTTCACAATGTTGTTCCTGAGGTTACTCCCATTAATTACTCTATGGTTACACGGTCCAAAAATGGCATCTCTAAGAAGAAAGTTTTTCTGCTAATCTTTCGATCCTACTTGTATTTCAGTATAGGATGCTCTTCTTCATGACAGATGGAAAGAAGCCATGCTTGAAGAGTACAATGCACTTCAAAGTAATCAGACCTGGCCTTTAGTTGAAATGCCTCCTGACAAGAAAACCATTGGCTACAGATGGGTATTTAAGGTCAAAGAAAACCCAGATGGCTCCATTTCCAAGTACAAGGCAAGACTTGTTGCCAAAGGTTTCCATCAAAGACCTGGTTTTGACTTTGATGAGACATTTTCACCTGTTGTTAAGCTAACCACTATCAGAGTTTTCCTCACTGTGGCCCTTTCTCGTGGCTAGTATTTGAGACAATTATATGTTAACAACGCCTTTCTTAATGGAGATTTGAAGGAAGAGGTCTATATGGTACAACCCCCTGGTTTTGAAACCAAATAAGCTTCTCACATGGTTTGCAAACTTAGTAAATCCCTTTATGGTTTAAAGCAGGCTTCGAGGGCCTGGTTCGAAAAACTCAAGGGCACCCTTTTTCACATGGGGTTCTCCTTCTTTAAAGTTGACAATTCTTTATTTCTCAGGTTCTCTGCCACCTCAACCATTTTTCTTCTTGTCTATGTTGATGACATAATAGTGGTTAGAAGTCAGAAACTTGAACTTGAAAACTTCATATCAGTTCTGAATAAACTCTTCTCACTCAAAGATCTTGGAGAATTGAATTACTTCCTTGGCATTGAAGTCCAGTCCATAGATAAAGGTCTCCATTTGTCTCAAAATAAATACATTTGTGATCTCCTCAAAAGGTCAAATATGGATCAAGCCAATCCTCTACCTACTCCTATGGTAAGCAGTCTGAAACTCACTGCTATAGATGGTGATCCAGTTCCTAATGTTACTAAATATAGGAGCATTGTTGGAGTTCTTCAGTACATCACCATCACCCGACCTGAGATTTCCTATTGTGTAAATCGTGTGTGCCAATTCATGCAGAAACCTCTTGATCATCACTGGAAAGTAGTAAAGAGCATACTTAGGTACTTGAAAGGAATTGCTAATCAAGGAATCACCTTAGGGAAAACAAAAAAATTGTCTCTAATAGGGTACTATGATGCTGATTGGGGAAATGATTTGGATAATAGAAGATCTACTATTGGTTACTGTATTTTTCTTGGAGATAGTTTAATTTCCTGGTCTTCAAAGAAGTAGAATGTAGTTTCCAGGTCCACTACTGAAGTTGAGTACTGTAGCCTAGCCAATGCCACTTTAGAAGTTGTTTGGCTTCAGTATCTTCTTAGCAAACTCAGAATTGATGTGAAGACTGCTTCTATTCTTTGGTGTGATAACACCAACACCATATCCTTATCAACTAATCATATACTGCATTCGAGAACCAAACATGTGGAGCTAGACCTTTATTTCGTCATGGAGAAAGTTATCTCAAAGCAACTTCTTGTTCAGCATGTTCCTTCTGCTAATCAAATTGTAGACATTCTAACCAAACCCTTGTCGTCATAGTTCTTCAATAGACTCAAGATGAAAATGAGTATTTGTTCACCTCTTCAATAGGTAGGGAGAGGAAAAGAAGAGTGCTTGAATTGAGGGAGAAAGTTGGAATGTAATTCTGTTTTAGAGGTTTTTAGAGTTAGTTTTCTGTTATGAAGTTTGTTAACAAACTTCCCTCCTTTTCTGTTTTTTTAGTTACTCCTCTGTGTATATAAGAGGACTCTCCTCTTTGTAAATGATCAATCAATATACAGATCATTTTTTTGCTCTCTTTCATTTCTTGTTTTCTTAACATCTCATAAATCTATCTTGGTATGATTGCATGAGAATAATGCATTGCACTGGAAGAGCCTTATTCAAAAAAATGTACAATCCAAGATATTGGGCTTTTGTGATCAGTTGCACAATTTAAAGAATGATCGACGTCTTATGTCGCAATACATTATGAACGTAAAGGCCATTGTTTTTCAGTTGTCATCAAGTGGTGAGCAAGTGATTGAAAATGATTTGATTCATTTTGTGTTGGAAGGACTTGATTCTAGATATCTTTATTTTTTTTTACATCAACAAGTGAGAAACTATACCTTCGATTGATACTCTACTTGGTTTGATTGAAGGTTATAAGAGATCCTTATAGAAATAATCTAATACAGATTAAGACTCGCTAATTCATAATAAAGTTATTAAGCGTAGCAATCTTAAGGTTGGTTTTAGTGGAGATTTCAAAAGCCCTTAAAATAAATCTAGTGAATCAAAATAGTTTGTTCAAAGATGGAACTTAAAGAAGTTTATGTAGTTTTGTTCACAATCTAAAAATAAATCCAGTGGAAGCACTTCCTAAAATAGTTTCATGAAATCGTTTGGTGAAAATTTTATGTGTTAGGTATGTGAGAAAGTAGGTCACAATGCCCAATCTTGTTTTGTTCTTCGTGATTTGTTATTAGGAAACACATCTCTATTTGCTATGGTTTCACAAGGTGAAAATGTTCCCAATGAGACTCTATTTGCTATGATGGGTAAGTGTAGCAGAAATACTTCTCAACCTTCATCTGGTAATTTTTTTGGTCCTACTTCTTGGATTCTTGATACTGGTGCAAGTCACTGTATCACATCTGATCATGGTTGATTAATTAGTACAATATATTACTTTATAATGAGGTTTTTCTATTAGGAAATGGTGCTAAGATTCCTATTGATAGTATTGTTACTACTGATTTGAATGTTGATAATGAATGTGTTTTTTTCACTTAAAACCTTTTCTTCATAAACCATTTATAGTTAAACCATTTATAGTTGCAAATGTACTTTTAGTTAATAAGTTATGTGTTCATAATCATGTCTCAGTAGAATTTGATTCATCTAGTTTTTTTCTTATGGATGTTTAGTCTAAATAGGTGAAGCTCTAGAGCTCCAGTGCATATGGTTTATAAGCTACTTAGATCAATTGATCAGAGTGGTTATGTGGGATCTTTTACATCTCCTTCAATTTTTCAAGCCCCTCTTGAGACCTAGTATGAACATTTAGGGCATCTCTCATTCACTACTTTTAAACAGACCTTATCAAAATATGTAGTTATTTTTGTAATAAGGATGTGAGCTAAGTCTCTTAAGCTCTCTTTTCCTTCCACTTCTCATTAGACATCTATTCACCCTTTTTCATTATTGTATCTTAGCTTGTGGACTACTTTTAAGTCTGGTAAAACTTCAATAAAATATTCTCTTTTCATTGTTGATTACCATTCATGTTTTACATGGTTTTTCTTGCTTCAATCTAAAGATCAAACTATTAATGGCTTCCTATAATTTAAGAAAATTATTGATGTCAATTTGATAAGCATAAAAAAACATTTAGTCTGATAGTGGCATTGTATTCAAGCCTTTAGGTGCAACTCTTATTAAAGAAGGCATTTTACATAAGCTTATTAATCCCTACACTTCATAGTAGAATGGTGCTGTTGAGTGTTGCCATAGTCATATTATGCAACATGGATTAGTTGTCTTATATACTTCCAAAATGCCTATGTGATGTTGGCCCTATGAAATGTGTATAGTTGATTATTTACTCAATAGACTTCCAACTAAGGTTCTTTCTAATTTGTCATCTTTTAAGGCTCTCTTTTACAAAATTCCTTACTAAAGTTTGTTAAGAATGTTTGGTTGTAAAGGTTTTCCTTGTTTAAGGGCTTATATTACTAATAAGCTTGACCATCGATCTATCTCTTGTATATTCTTGGGTTATGGCATGAATTCAAATAGACTTTTGTGTTTAAATCATGTTGATGGTAAAATCAAGGTTAGTAGACATCTTATCTAATGAGAAATGTTTTCTTTTTGCTAAAATGTCTAACATGTCATATGTTCTTTCTAAATTATCTCATTCTAGTGTTTATTCACCACCATCTATATGATCACCACACAAATTGTGTGTGCAATGAATACACAAGTATATATATCATAACAAGTAATATAATGATAAGTAAAGATCGTTCTCACGAACATTATTTTATTATAAACTAATTTTTAAAACTAAAAATAATAAAAATCAATTTTTTTGGTGTTTTTATATTTTAAGAAAGCAAAATTAAAATAACTAAAAGTAAATAGCAATAATTAATTAAATCATATTTTGTGACGAAAAAGATATATGAGAAAATATCTAGGAATACTTAATCTCCCAATTTTATAAACATGCGAATTGCTAAAATCCCCCCAATATAATATCAATTAATTACATGATCAATTGAATCTAACATATCATGTATTTTTCTCTCAAGTAAGCTACACACTATATGGTAATTAATTTAATCACACTCTCATGCCAATTAAATTGCATATTACTCATTAAGTTCATCAATTATGGATCACATATATAAGAATCATATATCTCTCCCTAAAAACTATGAATGTTATTTAATCAAGACAAACAATTAAATAATTCTCTCAAATCTATTTAATTGCCTTTATAGATAAATTGTTGGGAAAACAATTAATAGCATAAAAATCAGATTAAATAATATAATTAAATTAGTATTATAATTGGGGGAAAATATTAGATACATGATGAAAATTGGGTTCATAAGACCCTAGATTAATAAATTAATTAACCATAATTGTGTTCATAAAGTTCATAATTTTCATAAAAAAATTCATAAAAATTGATAAAGAAATTAGTAGAAAAAGAAATACGATCAATATCTTGAATTGTAGAATTAATTTTCTCTTGAATCTCCACCAAAATTGTGTCTTCTCTTAATAATTTCTGTATTTTTCTCTCTTTTTAGATCTAAAAATATACCAAAATTATGCTAATGGAGGCTAATTAGGATTTATGGAGTGATTAGGGGCTTAAATAAAGCTTAGGTGCAATCTAGACCATCCAATCAGCTTCAGATCAAGGGCTATAATCAAAACAAGCAAAATTAACAGTTTTGGTCAATCATAGCGCGACATATGGCATCATAACTTCATTGGGAAAATGAGGGAGCAATGTGTGATAGGTGAGAACAGTCAGAGTCGACGCTCACCGAGTTAGTAACATGTGTCACGACGTGATTTGTGGGAATGGATGTGATGAGCGAAAACCGGCATCACCGATTCTTGCCAATACTTTGGTTTTATATTTATAAAACTCTCGCAAGTGCACGAATCATGTCATAGAAAATGATAAGTATACTCCCAAGGTCGATCTAAGGAAGGAATGTATGTGGTTTTTAATTTATTATTCAAACTTTCAAAAACGAAATTAAATCCTAAACATCATCTCACGATATTTTGGGGTTTTGTGTTTTTAATCTACTAACATAAAAATAAACATAGATTCAATAAACATTTATGTAACTTTTATCATTTATAATGGTGGAGTATTTATGGTTATAATAACTAAGTTAATTATGCTTGCTCATATTATCTAGGTTATTAAAGATATGAATTGATATTTATTGATTCTCCCTTTTTTATATGAATACCACCTTTGGTGGGGTTAGATATTATTTGTTAACTAAACAAATCAATTAACACCTATGGGTGAGGTTGATAACTAATTTGGTTAATTAAATTAATTCTTTTTTCTAAGAAATTGAAAATGAACCATTTAAATACCACCTTTGGCAGGGTTAGACAGTTTAAACTTTATTCAAGGTGTCATTAAACCTAAGAATTTAATTATCCGAGTACTAACTTTCAAGTTTTAAAACCACTACTGAAAACATGTTGTCAATACATTTTCAGATAATAATTCTTATAAAAACTTTTGAAATAGAGCTTCACTCTAACTACCGAGGGATTGTACCAACAAATAAAAGAGCACTCTACCCTAAATTAGACCGGATAACTAAATCTTAAAATCTAATTTTCAGATTTAAGTTTGTAATGAAAAATAATATATTTCTCTCTAACATTCTTAATATAAAATCTTGAATAAAAATAAAATCAATTCATTTTAGAGATTTTTACCTATTTAATATTTCGTAAGCATAATAACGTTATTATTACATCATGTTTACAAACAGCCAACAGAGTTAAATTTAATCACATACAAATTAAATATAACATGTAAGAATAAAACATAAAAAATAACTGCAAAGAAAATAAAATCCTTACAGAACTTCGATGCTATTCCCGTTGCTGGAAAACCTCCAAACGGAATTTTCACTCCCATTTATTGAATCGAAAAGCAAATAAATTACAAAATCATAGCTAGTTCTTCTTAAAAGAGAAGAACTCTAAAACTAAGAAAAACTAAGTAAAAACTAAGAAAAACTAAAAAAAGCTAAAAAACTAAGAAATAGAGAGAAAGAAAGAGGAGATAAGTGTGTTTTGAGGTGTGTTTAGAAGTGAAGAGAATGGGGAGTGGTGATTGCTGACGTCATTGATGATGTTAGCATGATGTAGTGGCTGCACGCGAAAATGGCGTGAGGATGGCACCAGTGGCGCGCACAGGCGCTCACGGAAGGTAACAGGGGCGCGTGTGGCAAGCAGTAGGAGTGTGCACGGAAATGGAGTGGAGGGCGCGCGGGACAGGAGCAAGGTGACCCATTTTGTCCAATTTTTCCATATATTTTGACCTTTACTCATTTATTTATTAATACATTTGTGATGTATTGCCTCCAGTATTCCTCTTTGATTATTTAAGTTACGTTTTTAAGCAAAAATACCTGAAAAACAATAAAAATACCCGTGATTCTGAAAAAGACAAATATATATATATAAATATATGATAAAATCATATAAATATATATATTTTTAATCAGTTAATGTACATAAAATCATGATAATTTTAGTGCTTTGGAGCACTAATCACAACCCCCAACCAGCTTCTTGCTAGCCCCTTAGCAAGAGAAGCGATAAAAACTAAAAATTAAACTCTCCTAAATTACTTTCCGTGGATTGACACGGTTGCATTTAGCCTATACAACAAGCCTTTAAACTCCTAGGTTACCCTAGTGAACGAGTTTGAGTCTCGTGAGGGTTTTGCAGTAATGATACCCACAAAACATTGAACTAAATGTAAAAATTAAAAGAAATAATAAAAACAATCTACTCAAAAACTAAAATTACAACAAAATCAAAAATTAACTTTTAAGAATAAAAGAAAACAACATATCACAAGAATGTCTCATACTTTTTAATCTCCTTTAAGATCATAATTAAAATCTCAAGCATAAGTTATTTTAATCTCTTTCAACAATCATGATTTATTATAATCATTAGTCAAAAATCATTTTCATATCAACCAATTGCGTTAAAACTATTAGGCCCCAAGATTATGAATTTTAACGATGAAAATTGGTAAATTTCACATATGAAAATATTACTTTATTATCTCACTGTATTAGCTTAAACATCCCATTTGACATTATTTTTATATTATATTATTGGCTGAAATTGAATTATTGATATAGATCATGCTAATCAAGAAGAGGTCTTATACATATAGGAGTTGCTATGGAATTGGAGGATTCATTGTTCCCTTTGTTAAGAGAGATGACTTATTGGACATAAATAAAAAGATATTTACTGAACAGGTAACTTTCGTTTCTCTATGTGTGTGTGTGTGTACTGGCTTGTAGGTGTCGAACTGGCCAAAAAGTTTCTTATTCATGATTTTGATTTCAATACCTCAGGGAAAAGCACTGAATGATGTTGCATCTTGTAACGTCAAAGACATAGTTGTTGGAAACCCTTGTAACACCAAGTAATAAACATAAATCCTATTTTAGGGTGAGATAGGGTAGGGACCTATGCTATATAGACTTTCATAGACTATAGGAGTCGTAACTATTTAGATATATATTTTGGTGTCAACACGTTTGTTTGTTATAAATTTATGCTAATTTTTTGGTGTGTGGTACCGATATCCTTGTCATGAAAAATGATGTCTCCATGAACACATGCATGGGCTACCCTTTTTCAATGCATTGATTTGTATGAAGAATGCTCCAAATATACCAGCAAAAAATTTTCATGCCTTGACATGGTTAGATGAAAACCGGGCAAAATGTCAGGTAAGGACAAGTCATTGTCTTTGTTTCCGATCTTCTGTGATGATTTTTGATATTGGTTGTGGTAACTTACAAAATGGATATGATCCATACAGTTGGCCCTAGAAGCATGTGTGTTCTATGATAAAGTATCAAACATGACGATCTGGGGAAACCACTCAGCAACTCAGGTCATTTATAAATCCTGTACTTAGATAAGCTTGCACTGAAGTTTATTTGTCATGTCCTATATTAAAAGAATTAGTTGTAATATTTGTATCAGGTTCCAGACTTCTTAAACACAAGAATAGATGGCTTGCCTATCAAAGAAGTCATCAAACACCACAGGTGGCTAGAGGAGGAATTCACTAAAAAACTCCAAACAGTAAGAACCGTATAAAGATAAAGTGCAAAAGTTTGAAAACTTATTATCCCTCATTTCCAATTATTGATGATATATTTGAATTTGTAGAGATGAAGTGTGCTTATTAAAAAGTAGGGAAGGACCTCAGCTGCATCTACTTCTGTATCAATAACCGAGGCCATAATAAATATTAAAAAATGTGCTTATATCAATTCCTATACTTCTATCTCAATAACCCATACCTGTATCCAAATTGTGTCTATTTAGATTTATTGTGAGTTATCACTCACCACAGTAAATGCGGTACTTTCCCATTGAATAATCTAGTGGCTTGGTCTTTCATACTTGCAACACTTGGAGTTGATGGATTGTCGATTCCAATTGCCAAGTACAACTACTACAAATGATACAGAAATAATAAGTTATATATAAACCTGGCAATATTTTTAGTACTACACCAATCATCATCAAAAGAAGCTTATATGATATATATACATATATTTATTCTTCTAAAAATGTCTTGCACTCAAAAGGTTATTTTATTAGCAACTATTCTAGCTAACTGTTCCACTAATGGTTAATGGTGCTCGACCTATAAGCTTCGCATCATTGGCTTCATATGTAATACTAAATAATAATGCTGCTATTGTTATTTATATGAGTATTACTAAATAATAATGTTGATGTTATAATTGATATGGATAGTACTAAATAATAATGTTGATACTGTAATTGATATGGGTAGTACTAAATAATAATGTTGTTGTTGTGATTGATATAGGTAGTACTAAATAATAATATTGTTGCTGTTATTGATATGGGTAGTACTGATTTCGTTGAATTGTCTCTCAATTTTTTGTTTTAGATCGAGTATCATAAATTTACTTAGAGGCTAGATAAGCATTCTAACTTTCACTCTTGAACAAGTTGAAGAACTTATTATGGACCATTTGTTGTATATGCAGGAACATATGTAGATTGAAGAACTTATTGTGTAAAAATGAGGTATTTCTTATATTCATATAATTTGGATGTTAGTATGTTCATATATAGTAGATTTTTATATTCACAGGTACTATCCCATGATGTCATTTATTATAGACATTATAATCATGATGTAACCTATGTATTAAGAATAAATAAGTATTGAAGACTCTTGTGTTTTGGATGTTGTATATGCATGATTATATTTATGGAAACTGGATGTTAGTATGCTCATACTAGATGATTTTGTTTTATGAAAAAATTAATGCATGTTGCCAAGGACAAAGATTTTGAAGAATAGCATTATTACAATGGGACTTAATCTTTTTCAGATTGATTTAGATTATAGGCTATGATTAGTTAGTAGCCTTAAAGTTTTTTCTTGTATTTGTTTTTTATATTTTTGGAACAATTTAATTAGTTAGTTTTTATTATATGTGTTTTATTGTATCGTTTTATTAAACTCTTAATGTAATATCTCTTTTAAATTTAATATAATTAATCTTAATTTGTTTAATTTTTTCAATTTATATTTAAAATTTTAGTGTAATAATAATTCATTTTGATTATTTATGGTCTCGGTTATATAGGAAAATGGTGGCTATAGGTATCACTTATGGCCTCGGTTTTTCAACCGAGGCCATAGATAATGACTTTTGGTCTCTCTCACTTAGGCCTCGGTTCTTATAACCGAGGCCATAGGTCTATGGTCATGGTTAAAAACCTAGGCCATAAGCCTATATTTTAGTAGTGTACCACAACGCCAATATGTCTGATCCTTATTTCTCTCATTTTTTGAACCTGTAAATAGGATTCCAATAGCATCATTTCAAATGATTCTCTTTCTTATTTTTTCAACTTTTCTCTTTCTCTCTTAAGATTTTAGCTTTTCTTTTATTAATTTAAAGTTCTTCTCTCTTTTGAAAGTTGAAGAAATTTAATTAATATAATAGTTGTAGTTTAATTTAATAAACAAGTTTGTCATTCTGTTTGAATATTTTCTAAAAATAATTCACAGATTCTATTGAGGTATATTTTTAATGTATTCTTTGTAATTATTTTTTTGTGTTATTTTTACATACTATGTTTAATTTACTAACCATTTATTAAATTAAGCATATCTGACTGAAATTATAATGAGATATTAGTAATATTGTTATGCTTGTAAAATATTAAAATGGGAAAACATTTTTATAGAATCAAGTATTATTTCTATTCAAGAATTCTACAATGTTTATTATATAAAACATAGTGATGTCAGAATTTTAGTAATAAACTTAAAATATGAAAGTTATATTTACAATTTAATTATTTGAATCTAATTTAGATTAATGATCTTTTATATGTGATTTGGTTCATATGTGTAATTAGAAAGTAAATTGTATTCCAAATATTTTTATAAGAATTATTATTAAATAATATATTGACGACATAACTTTCATAGTAGTTTTAAAATCTGAAATTTAATTCTCATATAGTTAAAATCTTGAATCCAATTTGGACACCTTAAATACCTTCAATGAAGTTTAAATTGTCAACCCCACCTAAGAAAGACAAATTAAATGGTTTATTATTCTCTTATAAAATAAGAAGAATTTGATAATTAATCAATTGGTAGATCCCATCTAATTATATTAATTGCTTTATTATTAATAATAAGAATGATACATGTACTATGCTATTATCATACAAATTAAAAAGAGCTTAGCAATAATCTTAATTCATATATTTAGTAACCAACTTAATATTAAGCAAGCATAATCAACAAACTAATACATCTTATAAATTTCCTACTACATGATAAATGTTTTAATGTATAAATATTTATCAAATCTATCTTTATATTTATGTCATCATATTAGATTTTCAAACCCAAACTTTGTGAAAGAATATTTAGATTTTATTCTTGGTTTTAAGAATTTGTTGAATACTTTAAAAATCACATAATTCCTCTTTAGGCCAATATTGAAAGTATACTTAATATATTTCTATAAGTGATTCATACTTGCAAGCATTTTATAAATTTCACAAAATTTGACAATCAAGTTTTTGATACCATACGTTGCAGGAGATAAATGCTCAAAAGCATTCAAATATATTGTGATTTTTTTTATTTTATTTTAAAAAAAATTTAAAAAAAACAAATAAAGGGATCTTAAATTTAAAAAAATAAAATATTCACGTCATCTTTAATAGCTCACTATAAACAAAGGTTCCAAATTCCCAAAAAAATAAATAAAAAGTCAACATTTTATTAGCTTATTTATTAATTAGCTAAAAAACTTCAAAACTTTTCAAAAATAAAAATAAAAAAAATCTAAAATTTATGTCATTATGATTAGTTGACTAATATAAAAAATCAAAAATTAAAAAATTAAACAAATCTATTAATATCTTATTTTTTCCTAACTATTATTTTTAGTTTACTTATATGTTAATTATTAACTTAATTTTATTTTAGAAATTTCTTTTTAATATTTTTATTTTAAATTTCATTTCATTTTATTTTACTTAATGTTATATATTAATTTATTAACTTTTATTTCTTTTTGCTTAACATTTTTATCTAAATAATTTTTTTATTCACTTTTTTTAAAATTTTATTAATTATCTAGTAACTTTTTTTTTTGTAGATTTTCAGAGAATATTATTAGTGTTGTAAAGGCTGTAGAGTTAGTGTAAATCAAGCTGTATTTTCATTATTGTTACCAGCTGTTTTATTCCTAGAATTAGTGGACACTTTTTATTTCTATATATAGATTGTATTATAGTGTTGTAAAGAGAAGAGAAAACAGAGAATACATACTCCATATTATCTCCATCATATCTCTCGGAGTACATTTAACATGGTATCAAAGCTTTTCTGAAATCCAGAAATCCAATTTTGTGATATATCAATTATGTCCAAGGAATACTGATTTCTGTCCTCATCATTTCTAAAATCCAGAAATCTAGAAATCCAAAAATCCATTTCCTACAGCTTGCATTCCAGAGGCAAAGCATTTATATAGAACATCTTCATACACTGAACAGCAGTAGCAGTAACCACAATAATTCCTGCAGCTTTCTTTCCATCTCAGTCATCGTCGCCATCGCCAGTCATCATCGCCAACCATCTCCTCATCGTCGGCGCCGATCATCATCATCGCCGGCTGCTTCAATCAGTAAGTCTCATAGTCTCGCAGTCACATTCTGCTTTGTTTTTTTTTGTTTCCCGTACCAGTAAGCTGTTTTAATATATTCCTATCTGACCCGGTCAAACTCTACCCGACCCAGTCAAACCCTATCTGACCCGGTCAAACCCTGCCCGACCCGGTCCAGCAGATTATTAAAAAAAAAACCCACAAATTTCAGTCCACGTATAATCTATAATTGCAACAAATGGCCACGGGAAGACCTATAATTCTTGGTTCCACGGACAATAGTCTTATGCCCATCACCAGCCACAAATTAAATGATCACAATCATCTTCAGTTGTCCTAATCTGTCATGATGTTTATATGTGGAAAAATGAAAGATGATTACCTTACTGGCGATGCCGCATCTCCAAACAAAGACGATCTACAATACAGAACATGGAAATCTGAAAACAATATGGTGATGTCTTGGTTGATCAATTCCATGACAAACGAAATTGGAGAGAATTTTCTTCTCTACAAAACCGCCAAAGGAATATGGGATGCAGCCAAAGACACTTATTCCAGTTCTGATAATATGTCTGAACTATTTGAGATCGAGAGCATCCTCCATGATCTTCGCCAAGGAGAGTTGTCAGTTACACAATACTTTAACTCTCTCACTCGATGTTGGTAACAATTAGATCTCTTTGAGGTTTACGAATAGACCTGTCCAGCAGACAGCATCTTGTACAAACAGATTATTGATAAGAAACGGGTTTTCAAATTTTTACTGGGACTCCATAAAGATCTTGATGATGTAGGCGGCAGAATTCTCGGCACAAAACCTTTGCCCAGTATTCGTGAAGCCTTCTCTGAAGTCCGTTAAGAGGAGAGTCAAAAGAAAGTAATGATGGGTCCTTAATCTACAATGATGCGTTCTCAATCTATCATTTTCGTGATTGGAGAAGGATCTTCACTTGCCATTCGAGGCCATCAGCACTCTTATAATACAGACAATCGTCCTCGTCGTGGAAGACCTTGGTGTGATCATTGTTGTAAACCTGGTCATACTAAGGAAACCTGCTGGAAAATTCATGGTAAGCCCACTGATTGGAAACCACTGTTCACACAGCACATCAACAAAGAAATTCATGGAAAAATTGCCTTTAAATCTCAAGGCACTGAGTCACCTGAATCTACTCTATTTAGCAAGGAATAGATTGATCTCCTCCAGAAATTATATGGACAATCCTTGACCACATCATCTGCCACTATAGCTCAATCAGGTAACACCCTCAATGCTCTTAATGTGAAACAGGTTATGAGACCATGGATTGTTGATTCCGGTGCTTCAGACCACATGACGGGTGATGCTTCTCTTCTCATGAATCTTAAATTCTACCCAAATGGACACACGGTCCAAATTGCCGACGGTTCAGTATCCAAAGTAACAGGAATTGGTTTAGCCAAAATTTCAAACTTCTTTATTCTAGATTCTGTCCTTCTTGTTCCTACACTTGATTGTAATCTTGTATCAATTACTAAACTCACCCATGATAAAAATTGTATGGCTAAATTTGTTCATAACCTATGTGAATTTCAGGAACTGCATTCAGGGAAAATGATTGGCAGTGCTAAGGAATGCTCGGGACTATATCTCCTCAGCAGTGAAGAACCTTCAACAAGACAAGCACACCAAGTTGTATCCGAAGTTTCTAATCAGAATAAATTTTTGTTAAACCTTAAGTCCAATAAAGATGGTGAAATCATGTTGAATCACTATCGTTTAGGTCATTCTAATTTCAAGTATTTACAGAAACCTTTTCCTTCATCATTTAGAAATAAAAATTCAGAAGTTTTTCAGTGTGAAGTATGTCAATTTTCAAAACATGTTAGAACTTCATATCCTCATCTTCCACATAAAAAATCACATCCTTTCTCATTAATTCACACTGATATATGGGGATCTTCTCGAATAAAAAACATCACAGGGACACATTGGTTCATTTCATTTGTGGATGATCATATTCGAACCACTTGGTTATTCCTAATGAAAGAAAAATATGAAGCATGTCAAATTTTCAAAAATTTTAATACCATGATTCAAACCCAATTTCAAACAAAAATCCAGGTATTGAAATCCGACAATGCTAAAGAATACTTCACTTCCACCCTTATTGATTATCTGTTAAGTCAAGGGATTTTCCATCTAAGTTCATGTGTTGACACACCTCAACAAAATGGGATGGCTAAAAGAAACAATAGGCATCTTCTCGAGGTAGCTAGATCCCTCATGTTCACTGATGAGCGAAAACCGGCATCGCCGATTCTTACCAATACTTTGGTTTTAATATTTATAAAAATCTCGCAAGTGCACGAATCATTTCGTAGAAAATGATAAGTATACTCCCAAGGTCGATCTAAGGAAGGAATGTATGTGGTTTTTAATTTATTATTCAAACTTTTAAAAACAAAATTGAATCCTAAACATCCTGTCACGATATTTTGGGGTTTTGTATTTTAATCTACATACATAAAAATAAACATAGATTCAATAAACATTTATGCAAATTTTATCATTTATAATGGCGGAGTATTTATGGATATAATAACTAAGTTAATTATGCTTGCTCATATTATCTAGGTTATTAAAGATATGAATTGATATTTATTGATTCTCCCTTTTTTGTATGAATACCACCTTTGGTGGGGTTAGATATTATTTGTTAACTAAACAAATCAATTAACACCTATGGGTTGGGTTGATAACTAATATGCTTAATTAAATTAATTCCTTTTCCTAAGAGATTGAAAATGAACCATTTAAATGCCACCTTTGGTGGTGTTAGACAGTTTAAACTTTATTCAAGGTGTCCAAATTAAACCTAAGAATTTAGTTATCCGAGTACTAACTTTCAAGTTTTAAAACCACTACCGAAAACATGTCGTCAATACATTTTAAGATAATAATTCTTATTAAAACTTTTGAAATAGAGCTTCACTCTAACTACCGGGCAATTGTACCAACAAATAAAAGAACACTACTCTAAATCAGACCGGATAACTAAACCTTAAAATCTAATTTTCAGGTTTAAGTTTGTAATGAAAAATAATATATTTCTCTCTAACATTCTTAATATAAAATCTTGAATAAAAACAAAATCAATTCATTTTAGAGATTTTCACCTATTTAATATTTCGCAAGCATAACAACGTTATTATTACATCATGTTTACTAAACAGCCAACACAGTTAAATTTAATCACAAACAAATTAAATATAACATGTAAGAATAAAGCATAAAAAATAACTGTAAAGAAAATAAAATCCTTACAGAACTTCGACGTTATTCCCGTTGCTGGAAAACCTCCAAGCAGAATTTGCACATCCATTTATTGAATCAAAAAGCTAATAAATTACATAAACATAACTAATTCTTCCCAAAAAGGGAAGAACTCTAAAACTAAGAGAATTTAACTAAAAACTAAAAAAAACTAAAAATCTATGAAGAGAGAGAAAGAAAGAAGAGAGAGGCGTATTTTGAAGGTGTTGAAGGTGTGTTTTGAAGTGAAGGGAAGGGGGTATTTATAGGTGAGGATGGAGAGAAAAAATGAGTAAAAAAATGTAAAAATGCGTAGTGCAAATGCTGAGGTCATTGAAGACGTCATGGGGGCGGCTCCACGTGAAAAATGGGGCGAAAAGGCATCGGCGCGCGCGTGAACAGTAGTCGCGCGCTGGGGCACGCGCGAATTTGGAAGAGGGCACACAGACGTGGGGCGTGCTGCGCGCGCGTCTGGGCAACTGGGCGCGATTTTCTCCTTTTTGAACCATTTTGTCCAATTTTTCCATATTTGTTGACCTTTCCCCATTTATTTATTAATATATTTGTGATGTATTGCTTCCAGTATTCCTCTTTGAGTCTTTAAGTTGCGTTTTTAAGCCAAAATACCTGAAAAATAATAAAAATACCCGTGATTCCGAAAAAGACAAATTTATATAAATATATGATAAAACATATAAATATATATATTTTTAATCAATTAATGTGCATAAAATCATGGTTATTTTAGTGCTTTTTGAGCACTCATCACAACCCCCAACCAGCTTCTTGCTAGTCCCTTAGCAAGAGAAGCGATAAAAACTAAAAATTAAACTATCCTAAATCACTTTCGTGGATTGAAACGATTGCATTTAGCCTATGCAACAAGCCTTTAAACTCCTAGGTTGCCCTAGTGGGCGAGTTTGAGTCTCGTGAGGGTTTTCAGTAATTATACCCACAAACATTGAACTAAATGTAAAAATCAAAATAAACTATAAAAACAATCAAATCAAAAACTAAAATTACAACAAAATCAAAAATTAATTTAAGAACAAAATATCACAAAAATGTCTCATAATTTTTAATCTCTTTTAAGATCATAATTAAAATCTCAAGTATAAGTTATTTTAATCTCTTTAAACAATCATGATTTATTATAATAATTAGTCGAAAATCATTTTCATATTTCATATAAAAAATGTATCAATTTAATTTCACCCAATTTCAGTGTCATGAATCCGAATTCGCTTCGACTCTATTCCTCACAAGTCAATACTCTCAAAACACTGAATCCTATGGGTTCAAACACTCATACTAATTTATATGCGAAAGAGTTGATGTATAGAAATGAACTAATATGTTCGCATATGTATAAAAAATAAAGGCTCAAAGTGTTATTTTAACATTGATCTCATGAAAGGAATCGAATGTATAAATTATAAAGATATCATATATAAAAATTATTTTCTTGCATAAATCAAACTCATTAAGAAAGAATTTCAAGATATATGTTTTTTTACAAATGAAGAAATTGCAATGACTTTTAGGGAATTACTTCCTATATCTTTCTTTTATAATTAACATGTACTCACAACTTTGTAGGGAATGTGGGTCATAGTATGTAGATGATACTATATATTTTTTATCTCTCTATTTTTTTTTCTGTAGATATTTTTCAATATATGTATTTTTTTAGAGAGTCAACCCATGTACAGATTGTACATTTTTTTAGGATTTTGGTGAGTGATTAATTTTGTGGCTTTTCTGTTTGATCTTGTATTAGGTAACCCTAGATATGTCTTTTTGTTTTTGTAGCAGTCATGCATAAATGAGATATAAGCATATACTATCAATTTCTACTCAAATCATTTAATATAAGCAAAAATAATAATCAAAAATATATGATACTCTATTAAGATGAGAAAAAATTCATACATTCAATGCTAATACCTATAGAGATCATCTAAAAATTTGAATAAATAAGAAATGTGTTTGGAGTAGAAAAAATATATATTTCACTCTGAATAAAAGATATTAGGCTCAAATTATATCTCACAAGGGTAGTCTCTACTAAAAAAAATTCATAAACACTGATTTTGGGTTTAATATAATTTCCACATTTTATCAAGAAATACTAGTTATGACAAAAACTAACTAATTATCAAAAATAATTACAAAAATTTTCATGATATGTTTTCAAAAATTAATCTAACAATACAAAAGACTTAACTATTTACTTCATTTTGATTTAAGGAAATAATAAATTTTTGTGAGAATATATATATATATATATATATATATATATATATATTTTATTTCAAAAATTACTAAATCACACAAAACAAAAATAAAACCAAACACAAAAAATTAAAACGTGAACATAAAAAAAATTTATTTTTTTATTTATTGTTTTTATTTTTAAATTGTTAAATCTTTTTTTTTTTCTAATTTAAGCATGGTAACTTTTCACCACCCCCAACCTAGAACTTACATTGTCCTCAATGTAACAACTGTAAATTAAAGATAAAGAGAAAACAGAAGAAAAATTACCTATTTCTTGAGAATGTGTAAGTAGTAATGGAGAAATGCAGATGCATCCATCATATTCATTATTAAAGTGTATACAGACAAATCGATGTGAACTTCTAACATCTCAACAAATATTTTTAGTTTTAACAATTTAAAAATTATTAAACTAAAATAAACAATAAAATTAAGTAAATAAAACAAATAATAGAAAATTACCTAAAATGATGGGTTGTCTCCCATCCAGCGCTTAGTTTAACGTCTTAGCAAGACGTAACTTGGGGATTGCATTTTAAGTAAACTCAATGTCCCCTCATCATTGGGTCAATCAAACCTACAAGTAAGACAAGGTTGTCTACCTATAATGTTTCAAACATGCCCTATTGATTTTCAAATTTTTCTGTACCAAAAACTAGGGGCATGCTTGAGGGTTTTAGATAACCCACAACTAGGTGCAAATCAAATAATTAATGCATCAAAACACAATTGTACCTAGATCAAACAAAGAAACTAACTCTTGAGATTGTAATTAAAACTTTAAAATTTTGTAGTTGTTTCAGAATTTTTTATTTTTAAATTTTTATTCTTTTTTTTTATATTTTTAATTTTTTTTATTTAAGTTAAAATAACATAATCAGTATTAACCAAGAGTGCTCCCAAGAAAGAATAGTGGGGCAAAGTCTTCTTAAAAACCATCCACCTAGACAGAACAGCGTTCCCAGGAAAGACTAGTGGCACAAAGGCTTCCAAGAACTAGTCTCCTAGACAGAACTCCCTTAGATCTTTACTTTTCATGTTATTAAAGTTAAGTTAATTAAGTTAAGTTAAGTTAACTAAGTAAAAGAAAATCTAAGTTAATTAAATTAAGTTAATTAAAAAGCTAAGTTGATTAAGTTAATAAAAAAAATCAAAATTAATTAAAAAGCTAAGTTAATCAAAGTTAATTAAAAAGTTAAGTTAATTTAAGTAAAAATCTAAGTTAATTAAGTTAAGTTAAGTAAAAATCTAAGTTAGTTAAGTTAAAAAAATCTAAGTTAATTAAAAAGTTAAGTTAATTAAGTTAAGTAAACTAAAAATCTAAGTTAATTAAGTTAATGAAAAATCTAAGTTAATTAAAATTAAGTTAATTAAGTTATGTTAAGTAAAAATCTAAGTTAATAAATAAATAAAAAATTAAGTCAATTAAAAAGCTAAGTTAATTAAGTTAATTTAAGTAAAAATCTAAGTTAATTAATTTAAGTTAAGTAAAAATCTAAGTTAGTTAAGTAAAAAAAAATCTAAGTTAATTAAAAACATAAGTTAATTAAGTTAGTAAAAATCTAAGTTAATTAAGTTAAATAAAAATTAAGAGAGAAAAAAAATAGTTAAAGAAAAGAAAGAAAAAAATAATAATAAAATTAAATTAAATTAAATTAAAAATAAAATTAAAATTAAAATTAAATTTTTTTTATTATTATTTTTATTTAACAAAAATAAAATTAAGATTTTAAATAAAAATAAAAATTAAATGAAAATGAAAATTTTTATTTATTTTTATTTTTTACTATTCATAAACGGTAATTTTATTTTACTATTTACACTATATTATTTATTTATTTATTTTTATCTTAAAATTTTTAATTTTTTTTTACTATACATGAACGGTAAAATTTATTACTTCAAATTTCAAATTTCTAAATTATTTTACTAAAAAAAATATTTTTTTTATTTTTTATTTTTTTACTATTTCTTATGAAATTTGAAATTTGATTATTATTTTTTTTATTAAAACAAAAAAAATCACAATTATTTACAGCATAAAAATGTTTTTTAAATTTTGATAAATAATTTAAAAACCGCTATTCCTTCCCCGACAACGGCGCCAAAAACTTGATGAGCGAAAACCGGCATTGCCGATTCTTGCCAATACTTTGGTTTTAATATTTATAAAACTCTCGCAAGTGCACGAATCATTTCGTAGAAAATGATAAGTATACTCCCAAGGTCGATCTAAGGAAGGAATGTGTGTGGTTTTTAATTTATTATTCAAACTTTTAAAAACGAAATTAAATCCTAAACATCCTGTCACGATATTTTGGGGTTTTTGTGTTTTTAATCTACATACATAAAAATAAACATAGATTCAATAAACATTTATGCAAATTTTATCATTTATAATGGCGGAGTATTTATGGATATAATAACTAAGTTAATTATGCTTGCCCATTTTGTCTAATTTTTCCATATTTGTTGACCTTTCCCCATTTATTTATTAATATATTTGTGATGTATTGCTTCCAATATTCCTCTTTGAGTCTTTAAGTTGCGTTTTAAAGCCAAAATACCTGAAAAATAATAAAAATACTTGTGATTTCCAAAAAAAAACAAATTTATATAAATATATGATAAAACATATAAATATATATATTTTTAATCAATTAATGTGGATAAAATCATGGTTATTTTATTCCTTTTTGAGCACTCATCATTCACAACTCATGTCCCTCAACATTTTTGGGGGGATGCTGTTCTTACAACTACCTATCTTATCAATAGGATGCCATCTTGTATCCTCTTGTTTAAAACACCTATCAATACTCTACTTGAGTCATACCCACACACCAAAATCATGTCCTATGTTCCCTTTAAAATTTTCGGATGTTATGCTTATGTCCATGTACATCATAGTGGCAAACTTGATCCTCAAGCCATCAAATGCATATTCCTAGGGTATTCATCATACCAGAAAGGATACAAATGTTTTTCTCCTATCACAAAACGATTCTATAATACAATGGATGTCACATTTTTTGAACAATATCCGTACTATTCCAAATCTGTCATTTAGGGGGAGAACATAGGCAATGAATACCAGCTTTCGAATATCATAAGCACTCAGTCTCCCACAAATCCTATTCCACAACCTCTAGAAAGTCAATCAATATCTCAAATAAATACTCTTACTACTCCCAATGAACCCTCAACTTCTCTACCAATAGATCCAAACTTCCTTGTCCCAAACAATGATCTCCTTGTCTACTCTAGAAGAAAAACAGCTCAAGAAAGAGCAGAGAACCGAGCATATCTTGAGCCATTCTAGGAATCCAACCCGAATACAAGACACTCCGACAATTCACAAGGTAACACCACTGAACCTCGTATTATTGAATTAGCTCATAATGATTTGAATTTTCCAATTGCTATAAGGAAAGGTGTAAGATCATGCACAAACCACCCCATCTACAACTTTATTTCCTATAAAAATCTCGCACCAAGGTATAAGGCATTTATCAGCAACCTCGATCAAATAGAGGTTCCAAATTCTATTCATGAAGCATTTCAGATACCTGAATGGAAGACAACTATTCGTGAAGAACTCAATGCCCTAGAGAAAAACAAGACTTGGGAGATCACAGAACTACCATCGGGAAAACAAACTGTTGGGTGTAAATGGATCTTTACAATCAAACACAAAGTAGACGGTAGTGTAGAAAGACTCAAAGCTCGCCTTGTGGCTAAAGGATTCACTCAGACATATGGGCTTGATTATCAGGAGACTTTTGCACCTGTAGCAAAACTCAACACTATTTGTGTTCTTCTCTCCACAGCATCTAACTTGGATTGGCCTCTCTACCAATTAGATGTCAAGAATGCATTCCTTAATGGTGATCTCGAAGAGGAAGTCTACATGGACATTCCTATTGGAAATGAATCTCCTGTTCCAACCAATAGAGTCTGCAAACTTAAGAAATCCTTATATGGATTGAAACAGTCTCCACGTGCCTGGTTTGATAAGTTCTCTAAAGTTCTGAAGAGATATGGGTACAATCAATGAAAATCAGATCACACACTATTCGTCAAACACTTCTCCAATGACAGAATAGTTATCCTAATTGTGTATGTAGATGATATTGTTCTAACAGGTAATTCTACAATTAAGATGGATAAACTCAAAGAATTCCTTGCCAAGAAATTTGAGATCAAAGATCTAGGCAATCTCAAATATTTTCTAGGGATGGAAGTAGCACGAACAAAAAGGGGCATATCTATATCTCAAAGGAAGTATGTACTTGATCTTCTCAAGGAAACTGGAATGATGGGGTGTAAACCAGCAGAAACTCTGATGGATTCTACAATAAAACTCGGAATCAAAGAAAATAGTACACCTGTGGACAAAGGTCATTATTAAAAATTAGTGGGAAAACTCATTTACCTATCTTACACTAGACCATATATTGGTTTTTTAGTAAGTGTTGTAAGTTAATTTATGAACAGTCCTACTGAAGAACACATGGAAGCAGTCTATCGTATACTCAGGTATCTCAAGATGACACCAGGAAAAGGATTATATTTCAGTAAGAATCTCACTAGAAAATTTAAAGTCTTTGTAGATGCTGACTGGGCAGGCTCTATAGTGGATCACAGATCTACCACTGGATATTGTACATTCGTATGAGGAAACCTTGTAACTTGGCAAAGTAAAAAATAGTCAGTAGTCGCTCGAAGCAGTGTAGAAGCTGAATTTAGAGCCATGGCTCATGGGATTTGTGAAGGAATGTGGTTAAGAAGACTACTCAATGAACTGGACTTCATAACTCTCGAACCTATCAGCATGCATTGTGACAATCAAGCTGCAATAAGAATTGTGAAAAATCCAGTTCATCATGATCGAACCAAACATGTAGAAATTGATCGTCATTTCATTAAAGAAAAGATAGATGGAAAAATTTTGGACCTACTATATACATCTACTAAACATCAAATTGTAGATATCCTTACCAAAGCATTACCTCGAACAATCTTCGAAGAATTGAGTTGCAAGTTAGGAATGATTAATATATATTACCCAACTTGAGGGGGAGTGTAGATTTTCAGAGAATATTATTAGTGTTGTACAGGCTATAGAGTTAGTGTAAATCAAGTTGTATTTTCATTATTGTTACTAGCTGTTCTATTCCTAGAATTAGTGGACACTTTTTATTTCTATATATAGATTGTATTATAGTGTTGTAAAGAGAAGAGAAAACAGAGAATACATACTCCATATTATCTCCATCATATCTCTCGGAGTACATTTAACACTTTTCTCTTATTTATTTTTTATCATTCTTTTATTTTTATTATTTCTTTTATTATTTGCTTTTATATTTATTTTATTTTTGTTATTTTCTTTGGTTGTTTATTTTATTTGGGTTTCCTTTTATTATTCTTATTTGGTATTTTTTGTTTAATTTTAAAAACATATTAGTTATTGCATAGTTTTTTCTCCTAGCTGCAGCATCAAGATCTTGTAATACAATTGGGTTGAAGAAAACATATTTTCACATGGGTCTATGTTCCATCATTCTATGTTATATTTTTGGGGCAATGAATTTCTAAACTAAAAAAATTACATTTCAAATAAGACCCACACAAATTTTCTTTTTTTCTTTTTCTACAAATCCTATTTTATCCATATCCCAAATAAAAATGATTTCAAAGTTATCTCTAAATTTTTTGAAACTTTTAATATCAATATCACCATTGGTGATTAAAAATAAAAATGTGGTAAATATTATGTTAGATCTAGGTAGAAGTTCACCCATTTGTAGCAAGAAGTGGGTGAATTAAAACCTATAATCATATCCCTACTTTTAAGTAGATAACTTTTTAATATCCATAAGGCATGGTAAATGGTTTAAATAATATAGGTAGACAAACTTGTCATGTTTGTAGATTTTGTAATTTCAATAAACTCAGTAAGGGAGGGGATATTAGGTATATTAAATTATAAAACAGAGATCCCCTCCATAAACGTCTTGGTGAGATGTTCAACTAAGCGCTAGATGTGTGGCAATGATGAGCACAATGCCGACAATGCAATGTCGATCTTGTGGATATCCTTTGGTTTTATAATTTGTAAAATGCTTAAGTGCACGAATTATTTTATAGAAAATAAAAAATATACCCCCCAGGTCGATCTAAGGAAGGAATATATGTGGTTTTTAATTTATTATTCAAAATATTAAAAACGAAATTAAATCTTAAACATTCTGTCACGATATTTTATTTTGCTTTTATTTTCTAATCTAATAACATAATAAAAATAAACATAGACATGATTCAATAAACAATAATGCAATTTTTTATCATTCATAATAGTGGAGTAGTTGAAGATATTATAATTAAGTTAATTATGTGTATTCATATTATTTAGGTTATCAATGATATAAATTGATATTTATTGATTCTCTCTTTTTTATATAAATACCACATTTGGTAGGGTTAGGTATTCTTTATTAATTAAACAAATCAATTAACACCTATGAGTGTAGTCGATAACTAATTTGGTTAATTAAATTAATTCTTTTTTTCTTAGAGATTAAAAATGAACCATTTAAATACTACCTTTTGTGGGGTTAGACATTTTAAACCTTATTTAAGATGTCCAAATTAAACCTAAGAATTTAATTATTCGAGTACAAACTTTCAAGTTATAAAACCATGACTGAAAATATGTTGGCATGATACATTTTTAGAATAATAATTTTTATAAAAACATTTGAAATAAAGCTTCACTTTAACTACCAGGCGATTGTACCAACAAATAAAATAGTATTACTCTAAATCAGACTGGATTATTAAACCTTAAAATCTAATCTTTAGATTTAAGTTTGTAATGAAAAATAATATATTTCTCTCTAACATCTTTAATATAAAATCTTGAATAAAAACAAAATCAATTTATTTATTGTCCTCAATGTAACAATTTTAAGTTAAAGATGAAGAGAAAAGAAAAGAAAAGTTACATATTTTCTGAGAATATGCAAGTAGTGATGGAGAAATGCAGGTTCATCCATCATGTTCATCATTGAAGTACACACAGATAGATCGATCTGAATTTCTAACATCTCAACAAATATTTTTAGTTTTAAAAATTTTAAAATTATTCACATGGAATTAAACTAAAATAAACAAAAGAAATTGATTAAATAAAACAAATAAAATAAATTACCTAAAATGATGGGTTGTCTCTCATCCAGCGCTTAGTTTAACGTCTTAGCAAGATGTAACTTGGATATTTCATTTTAAGTAAACTCAATATCCCTACATCATTGAGTCAATAAAATCTACAGGTAGGACAAGATTATCTACCTATATTTTCTAAGTCATGCATTATGGATTTTCAAAATTTTATTTAATTAAAACTAGGGACATGATTGTGAGTTTTAGATAACCCACTGCTAGGTGCAAGTCAAATAACTAAAGAATCAAAACACATTTTTACCTAGATCTAACAAGGAAACTAACTTCTTTTTATCACATATTATAATTAAAAACTTTGAAATTTTGGAGATAGCTTCAGCATTTGTTAATATTTTTTTTATTATAATTTCTAAGTTAAATAACATAATCAGTATTAACCAAGCGTGCTCCAAGAAAGAATAGTGGGGCAAAACCTCCTTAAAAACCATCATTCTAGACAAAGCAACGTTCCCAGGAAAGACTAGTGGCAAAAAGACTTCCAAGAGCTAGTCTCCTAGAACGAACTCACTTAGGTTTTTACATTACATGCTATTAAAATCTAACTTAGTTAAGTTAATAAATTAAGTTAAGTTAAAATATATTTTAATTAAGTTAGTGAAACTCAAAGTTAATTAAGTTAATAAATTAAGTAAATTCTAAATTAATTAAGTTAATAAATTAAGTTTTTTTAAATTAAAATTAAAAGTGAAAGTTAAAAGTTAATTAATTTTTTTTGTGTTCTAAATTATTTTAAAAATTGTTTTAAAAAAATGAAAAATTAAAATTAAAAGTTAAAAAGTTTTTTTTTTGTAAATTTTTTTGAATTGTTTTTAACTCAAAATAAATAAATAAATAAAATCATAATTATTTAAAACACAAAATTTTCAAAATTTTGATAAATAATTTGAAAATTCTATTCCTTCCCCGACAATGTTGCCAAAAACTTGATGAGCACAAGACCGACAATGCAATGTCGATTATATGGATATCCTTTGTTTTATAATTTGTAAAACCTCTACAATTATACGAATAATTTTATAGCAAATGATAAGTATACTCCTAAGGTTGATCTAAGGAAGGAATATATGTGGTTTTTAATTTATTAGTCAAAATTTTAAAAATTAAATTAAACCCTAAACATTATGTCACGATATTTCGTTTTGTTTGTGTTCCCTAATCTAATGACATAATAAAGATAAAGATAGATATGATTCAATAAACAATAATATAAATTTTTATCATTCATACCAGTGGAGTTTTTAAGGATATAATAATTAAGCTTATTATGCTTGCTCATATTATTTAGGTTATGAAATATATAAATTGATATTTATTGATTCACTTTATTTAATATGAATATCACCTTTGGTGGTATTAGATATTCTTTGTTAATTAAACAAATCAATTAAAACCTTTGGGTTGGGTCGATAACTAATTTGGTTAATTAAATTAATTCTTTTTTTCTAAGAGATTGAAAATGAACCATTTAAATGTCACATTTGGTGGGGTTAGATATTTTAAACTTTATTCAAGATATCCAAATTAAACTTAAGAATTTAATTATCCGAGCACTAACTTTTAAGTTTTAAAACCATAACTAAAAATATATGGTAGACGGGTAGATGTAGGCTGACGCGCATAGGACACAACGTGGTCCTGTGCTAGCATGCGTAGAAATCGACACGACATGTGCCGAACGTGTGCTAGGTGTGTGCCGGCTACGTGCGGGCTTATGATGGGCATGTGCCGGCTACATGCTAGGCATGTGCCGGGCGTGTGTGCATGAAGGACTCAACCCGGATGGACAATTGGGCCCAAGATTTTGAGCTTTTTGACTTTTTTCACCCATTTTCCCCAATTTTTCCTTCTTTTTTACATTTCCTCATTTCATTTCTCTATATATTTGTGATGTATTTCCTCAAGTATTTTTCTTTGAGTCTTTAAGTTATTTTTGAATGAAAATACATGAAAAATAATAAAAATTCCCATGATTTTGAAAAGGCAAATTTATATAAAATATGATAAAATCGTACAAATATGAATCTATTTAATCAATTAAAGTACATTAAATTATAGTAATTTTGGTATTTTTTAAGCACTCGTCAAGCAACCCATTATTATCAAAAATATTATATTCTTTATTTTAATTTGTTTGTTTGTTTTATGTTAATTAATTTATTTTGTTTCCTATTTTGTGAACATTATTAGAATTATTAAATTTTATAACCTTTTTTTTTATTTTATGAGAAATATACAGTATTCTCTCCATGTACTTTATTTATGTTTGAATTTATAGATGCACTTGCAATTCCATATCAACTCTTGAACATAACTATCAAATGGGTAACATTTCTTTCCATTACTCTTTCTCTTTGATTTACAAATTGTTACATTGTTACATTGAAGGCAATATAAGTTTTAGGTTGGGGATAGAAAAAGTTACATTATAAAATTATGCTTAAAGTGAAATTTTTATATGTTTACATTTTTAGTTTGTTTAGATGTTTATTTTTATTATTTATATTTTGAGTGCTTTTATTTATTTTTATTGAATTACAAATTTTTGGTTTATTTTAAAAACATTTCTTACAAAGTTATCATGTATTTTAAGTTAAACTTTAGAAAATGATTAAGTATTTTTCATATGTTAGATTAATTTCAAAACAATTTCATGGAATAATGTGATAATTAGTTAATTTTTGTCATAATTAGTACTTTATGATAAAATGTTGAAATTGCAATGAACCCAAAATCAGTATTGAGGAATCAAATATTGGAGACCACTTTATGAGAATATATTTTGAGCCATTATCTTCCCATTCTGAGTGATGATAATTTTCTACTCCTTTTAATACATTTCTTATCAATTTTAAATTAATAGATGGTCTCTATAGGTCTTTGAATTGAATGTTAGGATTTTTACATCTAAATAAAGTATCTTATATTTACTTTTTATTACTTATGTTGAATGAGATAAATAGAAATTGAAAGTATATGTCATTCTTCAGTCATGCATGACTTAAAAAGAAGAGACATATATAAGGTTATCTAAACTAATATAAAGAAGGCCACACATTAACCAATCATCTTCTCATACAAAATATGTACAATCTATACATGGTCCTCTCTCTCTCTCTATATATATATATATAAGAGAGAGAAAACATAAATATTATAAACTAAATACTATGACCCATTATCCTTCAAAGTTGTGAGAAGTGGTTAAGTACAAAGAAAGAATAAATGAAAAATATAGAAAATAACTCACCAAGAAGTCATTTGCATTTTCTTTATCTCTTAAAGGCATAGTACTTGAGATTTTCATTTGATGAATTTAATTGATGTATGAAAATGATACTTAATTTCTTTATAATCCTTTCATCTGATTTCCTTCATGAGATCAATAGTATGCACTATTTTTTAGCCTTTTATTCTTTAAGCATATGAGAAACTATTAGTTTATTTTATACATAAACTCTTTTTACATGTACCTTTGAATAAGTGTTCAAACCAATAGGATCAGTGTATTTGAGACTATGCATTGTGATGTTAGAGTCGAATAAAATTCGAATTTCTTACACTAAGATTGAGTAAATTTAATATTGATACATATTAGATTAAAATATGAAAGTGATTTTCAACTAATTATTATAGTAAATCACGAATGTTTAGAATGTTAAAATAATTTATGCTATAAATTTTAATTATAATCTTAAAATAGATTAAAGAACACGAGAAGTTTTGTTAGTCTTTTTTTTTTTGCTTAAAATTTTATTTGTCTATATGTTGTTTATTTGTTTTTAATTTTTTACAGTTTAACTTTGATGTTGTGGGTATCATAACTGAAAACCATCATAAGACTTAAATTCATCACTAGGCGAACCTAAGGGTTTAAAGGCTTATTGTGTACCCTAAATACAATCATATGAATCTACAAAAATAATTTAAGATAGTTTAATTTTATTCTAGGTTTTTCTTTTTTATTTCTCTTTTCATTGCTAAGAGACTAATAAGAAGCTAGTTGGAGGTTGTAATGAGTGCTCAAAAGAATAATCATTTTAAAAAATCTATCTTTTTGGAATTGCATTTATATTTTGTTATTGTCCAGGTATTTTAGATTCAAAGATATAAAATTGATCTTCATTTGAAGAATTATACTTGAAGCACTCCCTCAAAATTTTAAAAGATAACATATGTAAAACATTACATATGTTCCAAGCCATAAAATATGATACAAGAAAATATGGGAATAAAGTGAATTAAAATAGAGCATGTCACGAAGTGAAAACTTTGTGTGACATGGTTGGAAATGTTGGGCTGTGGTGTGAGGTAATTTGACTCAGTACAAATCAAGTAACAGTTACGTGCATGCATGTCACGGTGCTAGTACATTTGATTTTTATTTTTCTCATTTGCTAAATATATAAATAGTATCCCAATAGCATTATTTCAAATTATCACTTCCATAGCTTTTCAGCTCTTCTCTTCTTAATCTCTTAAAATTTTAGCTTTTATTTTATAAGTTTAAAGTTCATCTCTTATTTAGGAGTTGAAAAAATTTACACTACTACAAAAAGTACATATGGCCTTGGTTTTTAACTGTGACTGTAGGTCTATGGCCACGATTATAAGAACCGAGGCCTAAGTGAGAGAGACCATAGGTAACGACCCATGTCCTCGATTATTAGAAAACACGAGGCCATATGGTGTATCTATAACCTCGATTATATGCTAATCGAGGCCATAGCCTTAGTTTTCTAATAACCAAGGCCATAGGGTATACATAAATTAAAAAAAATACAATTATTAATTACAATATTAAAAATCAATATAAATTACAATAAATTTATTAAAAACAATATTAAAAATCATATTATGTTAAAATAAAAGTATACTTACATTCAAGAGTTTATTATACACTAAAAATTAATAAATACAGTGTACAATAGAAATAATTTGAGCATAGTATTTATTTTTATCTATTTTAAGACTCAAAACACAATGCACTTAGTGCCTACTACCCTGGTGCACCTAGTGCGTGGTGTGCTAGTAACAACAGATAAAATAAGAATGAACCATAAACATAATGTAAAATAGAAATAATAGTAGATAAAATAAGAATGAACCACAAAATTGTTTATAATAGACTCAAAACACAATGTAGCATAGCATAGGAAGAAAGCTATGCAAGTCAGTAATAAGAATGAACCATAAACACAGTGTACAATAGAAATAACTTGAGTATAGTATTTATTTTTATCTATTTTGAGGCTCAAAACAGAGTGCACATAGGTACTTACCAGAAAAGCATGTCTTCCCTATTTACCATTCACCTTTCCCAAAAGTGGGATTTCTGTCTCCAAATTAAAATGTATACTACATATAAAAGATTAGATGAAAAGAACAAAGAAATACAGCAACAACAATCTATAGTGTAACTATTGAAATTATCTACCAAGAGACTTCAAGCAAATATTACCATAAATGAATTGTTATCAGCAATAGCTTGTGTGGTTCTCTCATTAATGAAGCTAAACTAACACAACTATGGTGAGATAGAAAAAAAAGACACTGATAAAAGAAATAGACAATATGAAATTTTAATAGCACTTACCCAAATGGAATTAACTTGCTTATATAAGGCTTTCAACATTTGTTCAATTAAGACGTGCATTTATGTTTCCAATTCTGATAGAACAAAGCCCATTCAAATTACATTCATAATAGCCACAGTGGCTAGCTAAAACTTCTCTCGTGAAACTGCTTTGCAATAGAAACAAGAAAATAATTAAAAAAAATTAAAGTAAAAACAATAAAAAAATTCAAAATAAAAACATAAAGATCAGCATAAGAATTGATCTCAAGTTCCCATTTCATTTTGTCCAAATAGCATAGCTTACCCCAAATTTTACACAAATTATTTGTGTATTGTACTTATCACATAATGGATTCATCAGATAACATAAAGTAATATACACCGAAACAAATATACAATTACTCATTACAAGATAATTGGTAAATAGTATATAAATAAAAATTTCTGAAAATACTATTTTTGGTCCTCATTGTTTATTGTTATAGAAATGCTAGGGTGAAACAGGCACAACACCAGTACCAAGCCAAGCAATAGCGCACCACCCCAGTACACCAGCAATAGCGCACCACCTAACACACTAGCACTGGAGGACCACCCCAACAAACCAACACTAGTACCAGGTGGCCACACGTTCCACAAACCATACCAAGTGAACTTCCTAACAAATTTTCATAACCCATCTAAGAAATATCCATCATCCAAATTTCTCAATGTAAGCAAGCCTTTAGGCAGCTACAAATAATCTCTACATATCGATCGAGATTTGGTACCGAGAGTCATTTATAAAGGAAAAGATGGGTTGATGTTACCAGAAAGATTCAAGTAATGGCCAAGGAACTACTATAGCGAGAGTGGAACAGAGGGTGGAACGCGATGGCACGAGAGTGGAACAAAGGCTAGAACGCGGCGATGCGGGAGTGGAACAGAGGTTGGAATGTGGCAGTGCGAGAGTGGAACAGAGGCTGGAACGCGACATGAGGCTTTCGAGTAGAAAAGAGAATATACATGGTGCTGTAGTTTCGCGTGAGTAGCTGAGGGGAAATATGAGATATATATATACGAGAAAAGAAAGAAAAAAATATTTAGAAAAAAATATTTGGAATAAAATGATGGAAATGGGAAAAAAAGAAAAAAAGAGAAAATTAAAAGAAAATTTTGATAAAATAATTTGGTGTTTAGTGTAAATTAAAGAGAAAAATTTGATAAAGTATGTCTATGGCCTCGGTTTTTCAAATAGTTGTGGCTAAATGTGCGAGACTATATGTATGTATTTTAGTAGTGTTAGTTTTTGTAATGGTTGTAGTTTCAATTCAATAAACAAGTTTTGACATTCTATTTAGAGGTTTTCAAAAATAATTTAGAGGTTCTGTTGAGGTATATTTTCAATGTATTCTTTTCATTTATTGTGTGTTATTTTTACATGTTATGTTTAATTTACTAATCATTTATTAAATTAAGAATGTCTTCTTCAAATTATAATATGATATTAGTAATGTTATGCTTGTAAAATTTTAAAATGAGTAAAACAATTTTAAAAAAATTAAGTATTATTTTCTATTCAAGAATTCTACAAAGTTTATTATAGAAAATATAGTGATGTCAGAAATTTCATAATAAACTTAAAATATAAATGTTAGTTTTAAGATTTAATTATCTAAATTTAATTTAGAGTATTGATTTTTTATCTGTGATTTGCTTCATATGTGTAAATAGAAAGTCATCTCTATTTCAAATATTTTTATAAGAATTATTATTGATTGATATATTAACAACATAACTTTCATAATAGTTTTAAAATATGAAAGTCAATTCTCGGATAGTTAAAGTCTTGAATTCAACTTTGACATCTTAAATGAAGCTTAAATTGTTAGGCCACCTAAGGAAGACAAATTAAATGGTTTATTGTTCTCTTATAAAAGAAGCCAAATTTAATAATTAATCAATTAGTAAGCCCCACTTAATTATATTAATTTATTTATTATTAATAATGAGAATGATCCCTGTCCTATGATGTTTTTCAAACAAAAAAGATATTAATAATCTTTATTCATATATTTAATAAACTACTTAATATTGAGAAAGCATAATCAACTAGCTATAAATCATATAAATTCCCCACAACATGATAAATATCTAAATTCCTACAGAAAATATATTATCTGAAAATAATATTTTTAAAACTAAAAAAATAAAAAATCATTTTTTTGTATTTTTTATGTTTTAATAAAGAAAAATTAAAAGAACTAGAAATAAATAACAATAATTAATTAAAAAATAATTTTTAACTAAGAATATGTATGAGAAAATATTTAGAAATACTTAATTTCCTAATTTTCTAAACATGTGAATCATTAAAATCTGCCCAATATAATTATAAATCAATTAAATCTAATCTAGCATGTATTCTCTCTCAAGTAAACTACATACCATTTCATAATTAACCTAATTACGCTCTCATGTCAAATAAATTGCATACTACTCATTAATCTCATCAATTATGGATCACATACATAAGATTTATACATCTTTGCCTAGAAACCATGTATGTTATTTAATCAAGACAAACGATTACATAATTGGGGTAAAACAAATAATAGCATAAAAATAACATAATATAATATAATATAATTAAAACCATAATTGGGGTAAAATATTGGATCATTACATAGTAAAAATTGGGTTCATAAGACCCTAGATTAATATATTAACTAGATAAAATTTTATTCATAAAGCTCATATTTTTCATAAAGAAAGACAAAAAAAATTGATAAAGAAAGGAGAAGAAGAATAAATACAATCAATATCTTGAATTTTAATACCAATCCCCTCTTAAATCTCGACCAAAATTGTACCTCCTTTTGATTTTTTCTGTATTTTTTTCTCTTTTTGGCTCCAAAAATTGATTAAAATTATGTTAATTTCATGTCATTGTGGTTTATAGGGGAATTAAAAGATTAAATATAGGTTAGGTAAAATCTGGATTGTAAGATCAGCTTCAAATCAAGGGCTAAGATCAAAACAAGCAATATTAACAGCGGTGGCAATTTGCAAAAACACATGTGGCACCCGAGATTTACTAGGCGAATTGGAAATCTACGCATGGCACGAGAGACTAAACTTTCTCAATGTGTCCTGAGTCATTGCAACATGGCGTAACATGATTCATAGTTACAGATGGCATGGTGCATGGGTATAAAGAATGGAAAAATAGAGTTACGACACGTGGCTTCATCATTTGACCGCATTGCGAACTTGGAAGGAACGTGATGCTAACACATGTCAAAGCATTACGTCACTCTATACATAAAGCTTTGTATGATTCGCCTCCTATGATTGTGTGGCTTGCTTAGTTAGCTCTGTTGCTTGCATGGTATCCACATGACAACTTCTAATTGGTCATGTGTTAAAAGTTCATGAAAAATCCATAAAAATTCAAGAAAAATTCAAAAATTTACATTCTAACCTTTTTTTCACTATAAAGTTCATATTTTAATAGTTTTTACCCTAAAAATACTACCTATTGAATAAAATGAGCAAATATTAAAGTGAAATGTTATACCTTTACTCTCATAAAGTCATCACACCCCCAAACTTATATCTTTGCTTATCTTCAAGAAAGCCAAGTATAACTAAATAAAATGATATGGGTAATGTATTCATAAATATATATATTAATACATGCATATTTAGTGAAAAATATCCCCCTTAAAATTCATACAATTCTATGACAAATAAGTTCACATATCAATCAACGTTCTATCAATACAAGGATATGCAAGGTTTTTGGCGAATTGATTCATGTCTATGTGTTGCATATGATATCATCCAATGCATTCATGAAATCAACCTATATAAGCATGCTAATCAATTCAATCTTAGAACAAGTCTCATAAGTCTAATTTTTACATCACTCTCCACTAATATAAATATGCACTTAACTAAATATCAATAAGGACTTTACATGCTTGTAATATAAGGCTTAGGTGTGGTTCAATAAATGAATACATTTAGGTTCTTTCCACAACTCAACTTTCTTTTTGGTCATCATGCATGTTTTAGCTACAATTGAGCTTTAACATGATATTTTAGTACACCATTTATTATCATTCTTTTCATATTCTTTTATTCCACATCTTTGTTTTTTGTAACTTCACAACACCTCTAAACTTATTTTCAATTTTATTTTATTTTTCTTAGGTGGATAATTTTGTTGTGGGTTTTTCTTATTTTTCTTTCTCTTTTTCTTATAGGGTGCATTACATTTCATCTCACTCTATAGCATAACACATGATTGCATTTTTTTCATACAAGCTAAAGGTGCAAGGATAAAGGGAATGCTTATTGGTTAGACATAAAATGTGGGTTAAATATATAAAAGGTTCTTTGTTAGAGGCTCAAATGGGTGACTACGGATATTAATAATGGTAAGCTTGAAAGGCTTAATAGGTCCAAATAAGGCCTAAGTCATTTATCATACTGCATACTATTTAGGATTTTGTCTCAAGGGATGATCAAATAAATTCTAAAATCTAGTAGATCTCATTAGCTCACATAACTCACTACAAATTTTCTCTCAATAAGAACACCAAAATCAATCATTAACATATGCGTAAAAATTTGAATCAATCCAATCAAAACGAACAAGCATATAACATGATTAATATAAGTATCTTAACGAGCATATTACATTCCTTATTTTAGTCATGACAACCAATTTTTATCATTGAGTTCATATGTTTCATATCAAGAATGCATGCATTTAGTTTCTATATATTTATCAATTTTTACCCAAATCATGATTAAAAACATCCTAAAAATAAAAAATAAAAAAACAATTCCTAAAAATAAAAAATATGTAATAAATACTAAAGTAGAGAATGAAGTTCCCTCCTCCAAACTTAAATTGAAAATCTACCCCAATATGCACATATAAATATGAAAGTAAAAGGGAAGAAAACTCTCTTAGTCTTGGTACAACACTTCTATCTTTGAAACTACTCAATATGGTTGTGCCATTACCTTTAATATTTATTAACCTACCAAACAGAAACAATAAAAATATAAGTAAAATAACGTTGGGTCACCTCCCAACCAGCGTTACGTTTAACATCCTTGACTAGATGGTCATATCAAGTCCTAAGCTACATCCATTTATGTCCATTTACTTTTGAGTTTTCCCAGACACAATATGAGTCTTGATTTATTCAATAATACTTTATGTTTCAGTTTAAAAACATGGTGCTCAATTTTCTTATCATTCCATTTTTTTTCTTTTTGTACATTTTGGCATTCTTATATGCACTCCACTGTAGCTCATCTAATTTATGTATTTCCAACATCTTTTTCACCTCACCATTAGACTCTTATGCTTGCCCACTTAATTGAAGATGATAGGGTAAAGATGTGAGGTCTAAACTGGGTGGCCCTTTAATATATGGTTTGAGCCTAGAGCTTATCTCATGACATTCCATAAACGTATTTGATACACACATGAGAGGCATGTCCTCCAAAAGGTTTATACAGTTCAGAATATTAACCATTGATTCCATACTTTCAAAGTTCAAAAAAGTTGAATTATTACTTGGTGAGTTTACTTATTTGTTCACTTCACCATTTGTAAAATTCATAAGTGTGGGCAACTTAATAGGTTTTTTTAAGTTTTCATCATAATTAGTAACATTTATCCTTAAGCATTCATTAACATTATCAATATTAGGGGGTTTAGATACTTTTTGTTAATCCAACACTCTCATTATAAGCTCACCTTTTTGTACATCAATGAGTGCTTTTCTATTTATTAAGAATAGATAACCAAGTATGATAGGAATGTTATGGTCCTCTTTCATATCTAGTGCAATGAAATCTTTTGGAAAGATGAACTTGTCTTCTTTTACTAGCACAACTATACTACACCCCAACATCTCTTAATTGAACTATCTGCCATTTGTAAAGATATTGAAGTAGATTTGGCTTTACCAACCCCCAAGTCACATAGTGCCTTGTCGAAGTGGATGTTCCCAATAGTGCAAGATTTGTCAAAACTACCTAGATCTTTTAGTTTTTGGGGGTAGTTTTCTAGCAAGGATGGCATTACAACCTTCAGTTTGAGTTATGATTTCATTATCCCCAAGCCTCCATTTCTTAGACAAGATTTCCTTCAGAAATTTGGCATAAGAAGGCATTTGTTCAAGTGCATATGCAAAATGTATATTTATGTGCAACTTCTTGAATACATCCAAAAAATTTAAAAATGATATGCCTTACCTTTTATTTTGTAGTCTTTGAGGGAAAGAAATAGTTGGTTTGTAGAGGTTGCTCATTTTTGGGTTAATTATTTCCTTTCCATTACATTATTTATCCACTAATTCCTTATCATCCTTATTAGTTTCTAGTTCCTCTTTATCCTTTTTAGTCTCAATTTCCTTATCATCTTTTTAAGTCACATCTTTCTCCTTTAGAGTTTTACCACTGCTTAAGGCTGTAGCATGGCAATGCTCTTTACCTTCTCTTCTTGAGTTAATAATTGTGTCATTTGGAAGGTTACGTTAAGGCCTATGACTTATGGCCTGAGCGAGTTGCTCCATTTGAGTATTTAAATTTTGAATTGAAGCCTTTTAAGTGTACACTTTTGTATTTGTTGATTAGATGAAGTCTTTCATCATCCCTATTAAAGCATATATATTGTCCTCAATAGGCTGCTTCTTCTCTTGGACATGTGATTGGTGTGCTTATTGGAAACCAGATGGTGGAAATGATTAAAGGTTGAATTGATTACCACCCAAATATTTGTTATTCCAAGAGAAATTGGCATGTTTTCTCCATCCTAGGTTATATGTGTTCAAGTATGGATTATTGTTTTGGTTCACATTACCCACGTAACATGTTGATTCAGAATTATATGGAAAATTATCAAACAAATGGGCTCCTCAACAAAAGGCATAAGACACCCCGGAATCTTAGACTTGGTTTACACTCATTGGTGAGTTTGAGCCTTCAAAATATTCACCAAAGATGTCACTTGAGCTATAAGTCATATGATACCATTTACCCCATAGATTTTGACTAATCTTTTGGTGGCTATCATTCTATCCTTTGGCCATTGATAATTATTGCTAGCCATTTTATCAAGTAATTCATAAGCTTGATTGTAGGATTTAGTTAGTAAAGCCCTATCAGCAGATGAATCAATGATGGTTCTTGCTTGGGCATTGAAACCATTATAGAAAGTCTCAATTGGATCCAATAAGGTCCTTGATATTCATAAATCTAACGAATACTTAAGGATAAATCTTATTGATTGTGATAACAACTTAAAATAATTTATTTAGTCGCCCACACTTAAGACTATTACATATCATTTTGTGAATAATGAAGTAAACTCACTGATAACTGTATTGTATATAGTTATTTTCATCTATTTTATTAATTATAATTGTTATGTTCTTGACATTTTTAGTTAATTTTAATGGAATAAATTAATATTTACTGTTTATTTTTTAAGGAATATATTTTTAAGAAAATTAAAGAATTTGAATCGAAAAAGGAATTAATTGCAAATATATGTCTGAAAAATATAATTTAAATTAAAAGAGTGTTTAATTGAAATTAACAAAAGTATAAAAGTTAATTTAAATTAGAAAAAGGGATTATTTGCAATTAACAAAAGTGTAAAAGTTCATTTGAATTAAATTGGAAGGCTAAAATGTAATTAAGGAAAATTTATTTTTCTGCACAGGAAAGAAGACCACGTATAACTATTATCCACGCCCAAAACGCACCATCAGATCAGAAAATCAACAATGAGGATTAGCACGTATAATGCAAACGCGACAAAAGCGATTGGATGTGGATTTTCAGATTACACGCTGCTTAGTACGCCATGTAGGGCCCACATGCCGCGCATGTTGGCGTGCAGAGTGGGACCCATGTGTTTGCGAAAATAAATGGTCCCATGCGGCGCGGTCGAGATAAATATCGTGCGCCCTGCCATTCCAATGAATCATACATTGCCATGTGTCTCAAATATTTCTACAGAAAATTAGACGCTGACACGTGGCACATGTTTGTTAAAATAAAAACATGGAAATGGCACGCGTTTCCAGCCATGTTTGCATCCGCCACGTGTCTTGGAAGCATTTCTCCCCCTATGTCGCGTTCCTCATGTGCCCGTGCGTCATATCGAATGAAAGGATGCCACGGGTCGCATTATTTCTTGCAGCCAATCATATGCTAACATGTGGCATGCGTTTTGAATTAAAAAGAAATCAGAAACGGTGTATGCTGTCCATTGTTTTGCATGATAAATATTCTTCCACGCGTGTCTTTAATATTATTTTCGTTGTCCCCTATTATTCATGCATAGTCGTAAGAAAAATATTTTTTTGATGTATTTTTTTTAGCTATAAATAGGGCATTTATTGCTAAAAAAGTGGTTGGGTTGGAAAAGGAGAGTGTTGGACTGTGGAACACGCAGAAGCCATTTTTGGCTTCTATTGTGTTCTGTGTGAGCCATAAAAATTTGAGAGCATAAATATTTTAATTTTCTTTGTGTTCTTTAGCTGATATTCCTTCGTATTGTAATTTTAATTTTATTTATGAAGTAATTTAATTTTTTTAGGGTTGTGTTTTATCTAAATTTATGAAGCTTGAATTTAATTATTTTTGAATGATTTATTAGATTTTTAATTTGTTTATTCTATTTACGCTTAATGCTTTTGATTATTGGAAAATTTATCAATTGATCTGTGGCACTTAAATAAACTTGGAAGAGGCATTTTTGTGTGATTGCTCGTGGATAGAATAACATGTATATATGAAGGATAGGAATATACCTTTATTGTATGTGTGACCATTTGAGAATTTAGAACGTAATGAATCTTGGTGAATTTAATTCTCATATGAATATAGTGAATTAATTTAGCGAGATGTATCTATACGGAGCTCGGGAGAGATGTATGGATAAAATTAGAAGTTCTTGGTTGACAAATTAAATTTACAAAAAAATATAAATCAAGAGAAAATGATATGATTCGAGTGGATTAATTTGGTGAAAACTGCAATCCTAGAATTTTCTTATTTATTTGTTGTTTAAAAAAAATTGGTTGTTAAACTTATCAATTTTCGTTTGTTTTGGATAAAATCAGAGTGAAACAATTTTAGTACTTAACAAACTATAGTAACAAATTTCTGTGGGATCAATGCTTTACTTATCAAATTTTATTACTTGTGACCGTGTATACTTGCACGATTTTATGTTCTCCTTATAGAGACAACACTCACCAAGAAATAACTCAATCTATTTTAATTTTGAAAGTATGCAATCTATGGTTGATATTGTTGATTGTATGAACTATTTTGAGGATACTCCTCTCATGTGTATACCTAATGTGATTGTGGAGAGATTTGAGATAGAATCTAAGCTCAAACCATCTATTGAAGGGCCACTAAGGTAAGATCTCACACCTTTACCCTACCATCCCCAATCAAGTGGGTAAGCAAAAGAGTCTAATAGAGAGGTGAAAACTATGCTGAAAATACATAACTTAGATGAGCTATGGTGGAGTGCTTAAAAGAATACCAAAAAGTAAAAAAAGAAAATAAAAATATGCATTGATAAGAGAATTGAGCATCATAAACTTGAATATAAAGTTTTATTGAATAACTCAAGAATCATTTTTTTTATATAAATTAAAGAGTAGATGGTCAGGTCCATTCATCATCACTAAGGTAACCAACCATAGAGCCATTGAATTAGAAAAAAAATAAAGAGCGGTTTATGGTTAATGGACTTAAAGTGAAGCGCTATCATGGAGATCAATGATCAAATGAAACATCTATGATAACCTTGGTTGATGTACCTTAGGACTTGATATGACAGTCTAGTTAAGGATGTTAAACATGACGCTGATGCTGGTTGGAAGGCAATATATTTGGTGTGTCAAAGCTAAGGAGGTTTTATTTCCTTTTAAATTTTTCATATTTATATTTGCACATTGGGGACGATGTACAATTTAAGTTTGAAGGAGGAAACTTCATATTCTTTTTTAGTATTTAATACATGTTTTCAATTTTTTAGAATTTGTTTTACTTTTAAAATGTTTCAATCATGGTTTGGGTATAAATTTATAAATATATGGAAAATACATGTATTCATGCTTGATATGATTGGCTAGAATATTTAGGAGCCACGTGGCATCATGTGATTGGCTGGAATATTTAGGAGCAACATGGCATCATGTGATTGGCTGGAATATTTAGGAGACACGTGGCTGCTTATTTTTCGTTGAAACGCTAGGGTGCATGCTGCTTGGATGAACCGCGTCGCATAGGATTGTAGGCGAGCTGCTCAGTGCGCGACAGCTTGCTTCCACGCATTTTAAATCTGGACCATTCAACAGATCCAATGGTCAGCGATCGCCTCGGGAGAAAATCTGCACAATCGACACATGGGTCCCACCCTACACGCTAGTCTGCACGGAAAGTGGGCCCCACGTGTGCCGAGCCACGTGCTTCAGGAATTCCGACTTAATCACTTTTGTTGCATCTAGATTTCACGCGCCTAATCTTGACCGTTGATTGGATGATCGAACGGTGTGTGTTGGGCATTATGAATGTCGTGAATGGCTCTTCTCCTACGCAGAAATTCAACTTTTATTAATTGCATTTTGGCCCACAAATTTTATTTAAATTAATTTCTAATCTTTTGATATTTGCAATTTAACCCATTCTTAATTTCAAATTAAATTGTAATCTTTTTATAATTACAATTAAGCCCTTTTTTTATTAAAAATTTATTAATTTACTTGAAAATATATTTATTAAAAACTAATAATAAATATTAATTTAATTAATTTAAAAATTAACTAAAAATGTAAAGAACTAGCAATTATAATTAATAAAATAGACGTAAATCACTATAAAATACAATTATCAGTGGGTAAAGACTAAGATGTGCACAAATAAAGCTCTCTATTGTCTTGGGATATCCTGATTGTTCGGTCAGAATTCACCTACTTTCTACACTTCCTAGCCATGCAACAACAGTCCTAGCCAAGCACACCCCTCATACTACAACATGCAATACATCTTCTAAATACAATATGTAAGATCTGCAAACAATTCAAGTTTTTATTGATCAAATTTATCCAAACCATTCCAGCAAAACTCATCAAACTGTATGTGCTTAAACTATTTATATTTACCTACCCAACCAGATAAACTTGCTTCTCCTCTAGAAAATTTGGGTAATAAACTATACATTATTCTTAAATATTGGACATTCTAGATTCTTAACCACCTACCTCCAAAATAATATGTCATTTGTTAGAATATAACCAGTTTAGACATATAGATCAACCCTAAGCCTGATCTAACTAACAAACCAAGCCATTAGAAAGGATTTGTCTATACTTGTGCTCATAACTACACTCATAGGAGAGATCCACCTACGTATGCGAGCTTTGGTATTGTATGGTCAACCTCAAATCCGAGCTATAGGGTGGTCGACCTTATGCTGTAAAGATATTTTCTTTTACTTCTATACCCCTCTAACACGCTATGATGTGTATACCCTATGCAATCGAAACGTGTACATGTATACTCTATATATACATAGGTCCCATGAGAGAGTTATGTTCTCACAAAATTCTTTGACTTCTATCTCTATAAATCAGATAAATCCCAACATAAATTTTTAATATTCTCAAAAAGGGAAGTGCTTTATTTCCCCCATAATTTTTAGGGTCCATAACTTACACCACAATTGCTTCCATTTCCTACTAAAAGATGAAGAAATGCCACCCATTTTTAGCTCCTTAATATCATTTGCCAATATGAATCTACTACGCACTCGACGTGTATTGACCTTGCTTTGTGATTTTTCAAATAACGTGTATTAGGCCTGCTAGTGGGTGGTGTGGTATTGTTATTTGTAAAATAGCTCTTGCATCATCTTCTATGAAACATTTAGAAACGAACTAGTATTCCATAAAAACCTCCAAGGCTTCTTCTATCATATGGACAAGTAACCCAATCAACACCATTATAAGTAATGAGCATCAATGAAACAATCTTCTATATATACACCCCATGGTTAGATGTTCAAATAAGATACCTTAGCATTCTCTTCATAGACGACCAGTGGACATTAGTGGGACATTTTTGAAACCAACATAGCTTTTTCAAAAACTAGGCATTAGAGATGGGCATTTTATTTGTGGTTATCTAGAAAAATATGATAGGTTTTCTCAAAAAATAATTGTAATTGATAAGGCATAGGACATGGATGGTTATTACAATACTAAAAGGTTAATCAAAATTGAACAAATATTATTATTATTTTTTATATATATACATATCACATGGAAAAATATTTTTTTAATAATAGAACACATAATACTTTGAATAATTAAATTGATTTTTATTTATTCTTACTTTTATATCTTGTATTTTACTTATAAGCATATGCTAAATAGTTAAAAAAAAACTAAAATTATTGTAAATATTTTAAATAATATAGTAGAGTAAGAATTAGGTTAATATTTAATTTTTTTAAACTAAATATATTTTTGAATTAATGTTAACAAATAAATAATCTGCTTAAACCATTGAGAAACTATTACCTACTCATAATCGATAGTTATTATCTAAATGTACTAAAAATTGGTCTAGGATAGTTATGGTTATTAGCATGATCATCACTGTTTGTCTTTGCTCCCATTCCTAGTAGGCAATCTCTAGTCTTATTAAAGTGCATTATTGTAAGGTACCTACCATTGATCTATATTGAGTTGCATCATTAAGAGGATGACCATCAGTTTTTGATATGGTCTTACCACTAGGCAATGGTGTGACAATTGGTTTTGATCGTAACAATTGTGCCTTCTCCAAGAGTTTATGTGTATACTTCAATTATAACAAATGAAACCCTTCACAAATGCTATAAACTTCAATACCCAAAAGAAGTTTAAGCTATCTAGTTCTTTTAGAACAAATATTATGTTTTTTATCAATCATTATCTGAATCATCTCTTGATTACTTCTAGTGATAACTATGTCATCAACATAGACTAGAAAAATCACTTTGTCCTTACCAGCAACATAAACTAGCATTGAGGCATTAGATTGATAACATCTAAAACACTAGTGAATAAAGTATCTGCTAAGCTTTGTGAACAAAGCTTTTAGGAGTTGTTTGAGATATAAAGCTTTCTTTAACTTCACTACTACAATAGTACATAGACAATAGATATTAACTATTGTAATACATTAAAGACGATTGCCCGGAATCTGTTGTCTATATGGAAGTCATAGTAAAATACGACATTAAAAGATGGAAATTATTCACTGTAGTTAAGTATAATTTCACTATAATTTTTTTCCTCACTATCTTCAAAAGATATAAAACTATCATTTGAAAACATTAACAGAAGACAATTGTTTATATAAAACAATCAATGTATATATAAACATATGATTATGGTTTATTAAATAACTATCATAATATAATACAATATGGCCATAATTAACTAAAAAAATCATCATTAAAAATTCAAATATTTGTTCAATTATAGTCATATAACAACAGATTATTTTAAATAGAGGAATCATTGTGATGGTTGTTGATTTTAATATAGTTGATTTACAACATACAATTATTACAGTATTCAACTTTCCTAGTTATGAGTAATCTTTATTTATATTATTAAAAACTACTAATTCTCAATAACTATTTTAGTATTATCAAAGCTAAATCTTACATTGAAAATATGTAAAAATTACATAAATATGAACAAAACCCTATATATATCATAAACCATATTAATTAAGAAAGTTTATTAACATAATCTTAATATCATATTTAATAAGAACTTTGTCTAGGCCTAGAATTCATTACTATAAAATAAATATAAAATTAAGTTCCCACTTTCCAAAATAAAAAATTTCAAGGTAAGTTGAAAGAGCTACATAATAAAATTTGAAAGATATTCTATATATTTTTCTCGCATATATATGATCAATTTCTTCCTTGGTGTATGCTGTATTTCCTTCAAACTACATAGCAACATAGTAAGTGACTAATACAATGTAACTTCAAAATATAAAATTAATTTATTGATTTAGCTTACTTAGCTAAACCAATTAAAAATCTAATGTAATTTACCAAATTCTCAATAGAAGAAAGTAGATTTTCTACTATAATACTTATAAACTTCGTAACATAATATGCACATTGCTTACCATCAATAAATAAATATAGATTATATAATTAAAATATGTAATATTAAAAAATATGCTTAACTTACAATCACATTTTTCCAATCAAGAATTGTTTCCCTCTTCGACCTTTATGTACGTTCCACATGGCATATGTTCAATACAATATAAAAAAAAGTGGATCAAAAAATTAACATAATACAAACTAATATTCTATATATGGATATATAATGAATAAAGGAAATTGAAAATACGTTTTTATTCTTTATTTTTGACCCATATTTGAATTTCTTATCTATCGATCCTAGCTCTTCATTCCAAACATTACACTCTTATTCTTAATTTTATATATAATATTAGGCTTGGATTGATCAATAAATCCCTTAGGCTATGTCATGAAAAAATCCTCCTCCAAATCCCTATTCAGGAATGCATTATTGACACCCAACTACCTTACCACCTAGTTTTTAGACAGTGTAAGAGTGAAAATAATTTTGAAGGTTGATGGTTTCACTACATGACTACATGTCTCTATGTAGTCAATGCCATGAGTTTGATCATACCCCTTTGCAACATCCCTATTTTTTTATCTTTCTAGTTCTATCAGCTTTGAGTTTCACTCTAAAAACCCATTTGTTACCAATCTTTGTTCCTTTCAGAGGTCAGACTAATTCCCAATTATTGTTGGGAAGAAGAGTATGCAACTCTTTCTTCATATACTCATACCAATATGACACTTTAATAGTTATGAGAAATACTTTGGCTTAGTCATAATGACTTGCACAGTGAGTATTATTGGTTTCAAAATTCCATGCATAGAACATGTAGTCATATTATGTGTGTTTTGAACATGTAAGGGTAATGAATAGGTATAACAGGAACTTGCACTAAACTTTGTATGCCATCATTGTTGAAACTTGACATCATAAAGAAGGGAAATTGGAAGATAGAGGAGAAGGTACATGAAACTTAAAGAAAAAATATTCAAATGATGGTTGAGATGAAATGGATTGAGACTGAGATGAATTAAGAGAGGTTAAGGAAGACATATTTATGTTTGAAGGAGTTGAGGTATTTGATGGATAGAGATGAGTAACAAAAGGTGATTTAGTAGAGGGTAGGAAATTTTATGTAGATTCAAATGAGGAAAACATATTAAAGAATAGTTTTGAATTAGACAAAGTTATATAATGTGTAGGTACAAATATAGGCATTTTAGGTAATGATGGTAACATATGAGAAGAACCAATAGTTCCGAAGGGAAAAGATGTTTCAAGAAACACAAAATGTGTACTCTTATAAACTCTCTTAGTAGAGACATCCATACACCAATGACCTTTGGAATGAACTGGGTAGTTTAGGAAAAAGCATGGAATAGTTTCAAGCTCTAATTTTTATGAATTATATGGTCTAAGATAGGTTGTGCAAAAGAAACCAAAGATTCTAAGGTTGTCATAAGCATGTATTTTTTATGTAACAATTCGAAAGGGGCCTTAAACTTCAACACCTTCAAAGGCATTTTATTAACCAACTTTGAAACATACATGAAAGCATATTCCCAAAAGTAAGCAGTCAAACTAGTTCTTATGGGAATTGATAGATCTATCTCAACTAAATGTTGGTTTTTTCTTTCCATTACCCCATTCTAAGAGGGTGTGTAAGGGAATTAAACCCTTATAATATATCCACCTTGAAAAAGGTAATTCTAAAGTGCTTTCAAATCCCCACTATCATCACATTGTAAGGACTTATTGATGGAACCAAATTGCCTTTCAACAGGGCATAAAAATGTCTAAACAATAGGAAAACTTGAATTTTTTGAGATATCACATCATGACAATAAAATATTAAAAAATCATCAATAAACAAAAAATATAACAAAGTCCATTAATATAATAGATAGAAGCTAGTCCCAATACATAAACAAGAACCATATCAAATAAGTAAGGTGACCATCTATGAACATGAATCAATTGTAATCTCTATGATTTACTCATTTCACAAGCTCCAAAAACCTCAAGCAATGGACCATGTTTACTACTAAATTCAAGTAACGACAAAATATTCTTAACCATCTACTTATGAGGATGGTCACCTATCATTCCAAAGACTACCGCTAACCACTTTTTTATGATGACATTCAACATTATTCACACATGCTATATTAGAACAATATTCAAGAATTAGGGAAAGCAAGAAAGAATCATACCAGTAGTAGTAGTAGTAGAAATTGAATTAGGAAGCTTGTAAAAACCTTGATCAACATATTCAACAAGTACCACCTTATTGATGTTCAAATCCTTAATAGAGAAAAAGTTAGAGAAAACTTCAACCACCACATCATTAGTATCAAACAATTTCTTAACAAAGATAAGAATTTTTTTAAATGAGAAACAATGAGCATATTACACGACTACAAATCTTGATGATAAGCTTTCAATACTCTAGTTCCAAACTAGGTTATAGGCACAAAGCTCCCATTTCCAAGCATTACAGCTTTAGTACCCTTATAAACCACATGATTGGAGAAAAATATTTTTACGACTTATTAAGTGATGATTGACACATGTATCAATATACCAAGATTGATCTACAAATTTTTAAGGCTTACTAATATAAAGGGTTAAGTGAATTGGAGTAATGAAAATAACACCTAGCTACACTATGTCTTTACTTCTTAAAAAATATGGCATGTGCCCTTGTACTTTGAACTGGTTTTACCTCCTTCATTCCCTTTATTTTTATTTTTATTATGGTAGGGTTAAGTTAATTGGAGTAATATGAAAGTTTATAAGATATGGACCTGATTAACCTAGAGGGGGGTGAATAGGTTATTCTTAATTTTTATCAAGTTTATAATTTAATAACCTAAACAAAGCGGCCAGACATGTAATCGTGTGTAAAAATAAGTGCGGAAATAAAATAATAACACACGATATTTTTAGGTGGAAACAACCTAGGCCACAACTATGACCTAAGAGGAAAACCACCGGTCCACCGGACCACCTAACTTTCCACTATGAAAATCAAATGTTCAAGTACAAACTCGGTCTTATGCTACCCTCCCTAGGATACTGCCCCAATGTACTTTACTTACGAGCCCCTGCTCTGTTTTCACAGTTTCCAATATTAGCGTGAGCGGTTTCCAGACTAACGTTCTAATAAGCTCCCCGCCAATCAGATCGTTCACAAATGAACTGCAAAAAATGTTAGCACAAAAAAACACAAGTGCCCGTGTGTGTTCTAGAATGGATTTAACAATGAATAATCCTAACTAGATGATTCAAAACATATATCACTTAAATCAAATCAACTAGAATATTCTAAGCCAAAAATATTAAGTACAGATTCAATAAAAAATAATTTCCTTAAAATTTAATACTCAAATCAAATAATCATGATTACTCATAAAATTATTTAATCTAAATATTTAAATATCTAATCCAAAGGAATTAAATTAATTAAGAAACTCAATATATATTAATTATATAAAATTCCAAAGTCTACCGAATATGTATATATATATATATATATATATATTACTTACCTATATCTCGCAGCGTGAAGACAACTCTTTTCCTCTGAATTGTTTTTCTATCGGCAGCAGCACATATTTGTTTTACTCATATTATTTATATATTAATCATCTTTACTACGCTTCAACTTCCTATATCTCGCAGCGTGAAGACAACTCTTTTCCTCTGAATTGTTTTTCTATTGTTTTCGGCAGCAGCACATATTTTTTTAACTTCTATTCGGCCTCCTTGTATTCACTTTCTTTCTTTTTTTTCTTACCACTCTCTAACCCTAATGTATCTATATATATAGATAATGATAATACTTAATGATATTAGGGTTAGGGTTAATTGTGTTTTGGTCTTAACTTTTCAAAGCCCATTAAAAACAAAAACTTAATATTATCTTAAGATATATTATAACAATATTTAATTAATAATTTCATAAATTAATTAAAGTTTGAATAAATATTTTAACATAAAATATAATTTCCGATTTATGAAAATGTGTTATTAAATGCATGAATGCAATCCTAAGTGTCGTAGTTATAAAAAAACATACCTCAAGTACGAATATCTGAAACTTGAACATTTGTTCGGCTTTTCTTGATAAACTTGATAGCAGACCTAAAAACAAATTTACAAGTAAATATTTTGTCCACGAAAATAGCCAACACTTATAGTCCTTACAAACTCCCCCTTTGGCATTTTCATGTGGCAAAACCTCTCACTTACTACATGACACTTATGAAAATTAGATAAAAATACAATGAGGTCCCAGACTCCATAGTGGAACTATCCTATGGTCCGATGAATCCATCTTCGCTGCAACTTGATAAGCCTGTAAGTAACTGAAATGACATTGACAAAGCATAGGACAACTTGGCATGAAAGCCTCATTGTACATTTGTTCAGTTTACATAAAAATAAGCGAAGTGTAAAGAATAATCATGTAGTATGCATTCATATCAATCAAACTTAATTAAATATGTTCTCCCTTTACAAAATAAAAACATGGAAGTGAAAATTCTCTCCCCTTTTTTGACATACGAGAAGGACAAAGTATTAGACAAAGAAATGAAGTCAAACTCCTCCTAAAGATATAACAATGTAAAATCAGAGTAATGCAAAAGTGCAATGTGCTTTAAACTCCCCCTAAGTTCTATCACTCTCTAATTGAGAAACCAATTAAAAAATGTAATAAATGAAAAGATGATGTAAATAAAAAAACTTTTTTTTTTAAATTTGCATACATAGCCACATAAGGTATTAAACTCATTTAATTACAAACAAGCACACAACCAATTGAGAACTCATCATTTTTTTTTGTTTAACTCCAATTTTGATTATTTATCATATAAATAAATAAGTAGAATAGAAGAGGTGCACACGCACACTTCGCACATATAATGACATATTGACATTTACTTAAAGTAGTATACATGTTTAAACTCCACAAATATGGCAAGTAATTCATTTATGACCTATCAAGAAAGATTCAAATGAAAAAAAAATATCACCTATCATGTAAAACCATAATTGAGTCTTCAATCTCACAAAATAAAATATATCTACGAAAGAAGGACTTAATTTTTTTTTTTTTATATATGAGGTAAATGATATATATATATATATATATATATATATTTTATAACCTCTATTGGCTCTCTTTTTTTTTGCACGAGCCATAAACCTAGCATGATGACTTTCACACTAGTTGTGAGGTAGCCCTCTCCGTTCATTGCGGTAGCTTCACACATCACAGTAGGTAGCCCTCTCAATACTCGGTGCCTCCATACGGTAAAATTTTAGTAAGCAAAAGTAGAACTCAACACAATTTTACAATCAAGATTAGTTAAAGTCCTAGAGTCTTTCAAGAAAATTCATAAACTTCAAGCGTAACATATATGTGTGTTTGTGAGTGTGTGAAGAAGTTTATGTCAACATCGATCATCACATGTATAAGAATATATATGTATGCACAAGCCAAAATTGTAGAATAATTTATACAATAAATATCAAAATGAGTTGAGTTACTAAAAATGAGATTATGTGTATGGAAGTATTAAATGAGTTGAATACTGTGTTGGCCAAATAAAGATGCTATTTTTTTTTTGTAAGTTTAACTAATAAATAAAATAAAGACAATAAAGATTGCTCACCTAAGTTCATTTAAGCACTCTAACAAAATACCTAGATGAAGGAATAAAAGATGGTCAGGTGACCAAGAAAAAACAACCTTTTCTAACCCATATTTTCTTGCATTTTGATTTCTCTATATCATTGGGTTGGGACTCAACTAACTTAGGTTTCATAGGCGTGTTTTTGAACTTAGCTGTTCTTTTCTCATTCATCCCAAATGAAGATGCAGTATGCATAATAGGATGATAATAATGAGTCATAGCATTAAAAGTACTAAATTTTGCTTGCCTCTTTGAACCTAAGACTTCATGCTTCCTAGTAGAATTTCTGAACAAGTTATTATAATTTCCATTCATCCTTGAGTATGATGTAGCATGCATAGATGAATAATGCTTATGGGTCCTACTATGTGAAGCATGGAAAGAATGATTAAGTTTAGGAGCATTCATCAAATATCTACATTTTGGTCTTATATGACCTTTCCTACCACAATGATGACAGATAGGCACAAACTTAATAATTTTTTCTACCATAGGTGCAATAGTTCTTTGTGCATAAGTAGTAACAGTAGGAGTAGAGTTTAAGGACCTTACAAATGTGGGTTTTGATGTTGAAGGTGTTGACTGTTCATCTATGTATCCAAGACCTCTCTTATCTCCATGTAGCTTTCCATAGTCTAGGACTTTGGTCAATTTTTCAGCACCTATGGTCAAATTCTTCACCGTATCTTTAGCAATATTAAGTTCTTGCCTAAGTTTTTTGTTTTCCTCAGTGGTTTCTACAAGTCTCAAATTTATGGCATTAATATTTTCAGACAATTCCTTTTTATCTTTCTCTAGGCTAGAGGAATTTGTTTTGTGAATATTGATGATATCATTAAGTTTAGTTACTTCCACAAGTAGTTTATCTCTCTCTTCTCTAGACCCTAAACAATCCATGAATAGTTCCTCATAACTCGATACATTAAACTTAGACAATAAGAAAGAGGAGTTTACTTCCTCATTTTCTTCATCCGAGCTAGAGTCAGAGTCATTGTGGTGTGCTTTGGTAGTTGCGGTGAAGGCACAATAGTTTGTGTCATCATCTTCTGAGTTACTAGCATTATCCTGCTCACTTTCTATGTCACTGAGTGTAGCATTAAATGCTTTTCCAAATTTATTTTTATTGTTTGCACAATCTATAGAAATATGACCAAAACCCCCACAAGTATAGCATCGAGGACTAGTGAGCTTAGTTTTCTTACCATCAGAGCTATGAGGCTTGATTTCCCTTGACTTTCGGTCCTTCGAATAACTAGATTGTCCCTTATTAGATTGATTATTTTGTTGACCCTTCATTTTTAGGAACTTCTTCAATTTTTGTGCTAGCGAGACTAATGACTCATCATTTATATCCTCATCACTATCAGAGATGTCCAATTTGGAGCTTTTGAATGCCACATCCTTGATTTTCTTGGGACGATCAAGAGAAAGCTCATAGGTTTGGATTGACCCGACAAGTTCATCAATATTTAGTGTGTCGACATTCTTGCTTTCCTCTATCGTTGTTACTTTCATCTTGTAGTCAGCTGTTAAGGAGCTTAGGAGTTTGCGCACTTGTATAGGTTGTGGAATTTTCTCACCAAGGTTAGAGCAAGCATTAGTGATATCACAGAAGCGAGCATAGAATTGACCAAAAGTTTCATTGTTGCTCATTTTAATAGAATCAAACTCAGATGTTAGAAATCTCAATTTTGTTTGTTTTAATTGGGAAGTTCCTTCATGAGCAAGAGCAAGTGCATTCCATGCATCTTTAGCAGTCTCACAGTCGGAGATGCGACGAAACTCATCCATTGACACTGCAGCGAATATTGAGCTTAGACCTTTTTGGTTTGCCCCACTAAGGGTGCGTTCTTTAGTGGTCCAGTCTTTTCTTGGCTTTATGATTATTACACCATCTTTCATTACAGAAGGTGGTTCCCAACCATCAAGAATAGCATCCCAGACTTTTTCATCTTGTCTGAGAAAGGCTTGCATTCGAGCCTTCCAGTAAGGGTAATTAAACCCATCAAAGAGTGGGGGTCTAACAGATGACCCACCTTCTTTCATTTGGTCCATAAGTAAGTGTGTGTGTCCCTAAAGATCAATCTCACTAAGTGTGTCTAGTGTTTGCTCTGATACCAATTGAAAGTTTATAAGATATGGACCTGATTAACCTAGAGGGGGGTGAATAGGTTATTCTTAATTTTTATCAAGTTTATAATTTAATAACCTAAACAAAGCGGCCAGACATGTAATCGTGTGTAAAAATAAGTGCAGAAATAAAATAATAACACACGATATTTTTAGGTGAAAACAACCTAGGCCACAACTATGACCTAAGAGGAAAACCACCGGTCCACCGGACCACCTAACTTTCCACTATGAAAATCAAATGTTCAAGTACAAACTCGGTCTTATGCTACCCTCCCTAGGATACTGCCCCAATGTACTTTACTTACGAGCCCCTGCTCTGTTTTCACAGTTTCCAATATTAGCGTGAGCGGTTTCCAGACTAACGTTCTAATAAGCTCCCCGCCAATCAGATCGTTCACAAATGAACTGCAAAAAATGTTAACACAAAAAAACACAAGTGCCCGTGTGTGTTCTAGAATGGATTTAACAATGAATAATCCTAACTAGATGATTCAAAACATATATCACTTAAATCAAATCAACTAGAATATTCTAAGCCAAAAAGATTAAGTACAGATTCAATAAAAAATAATTTCCTTAAAATTTAATACTCAAATCAAATAATCATGATTACTCATAAAATTATTTAATCTAAATATTTAAATATCTAATCCAAAGGAATTAAATTAATTAAGAAACTCAATATATATTAATTATATAAAATTCCAAAGTCTACCGAATATGTATATATATATATATATATATATTACTTACCTATATCTCGCAGCGTGAAGACAACTCTTTTCCTCTGAATTGTTTTTCTATCGGTAGCAACACATATTTGTTTTACTCATATTATTTATATATTAATCATCCTTACTGCGCTTCAACTTCCTATATCTCGCAGCGTGAAGACAACTCTTTTCCTCTGAATTGTTTTTCTATTGTTTTCGGCAGCAGCACATATTTTTTTAACTTCTATTCGGCCTCCTTGTATTCACTTTTTTTTTTCTTACCACTCTCTAACCCTAATGTATCTATATATATAGATAATGATAATACTTAATGATATTAGGGTTAGGGTTAATTGTGTTTTGGTCTTAACTTTTCAAAGCCCATTAAAAACAAAAACTTAATATTATCTTAAGATATATTATAACAATATTTAATTAATAATTTCATAAATTAATTAAAGTTTGAATAAATATTTTAACATAAAATATAATTTCCGATTTATGAAAATGTGTTATTAAATGCATGAATGCAATCCTAAGTGTCGTAGTTATAAAAAAACATACCTCAAGTACGAATATCTGAAACTTGAACATTTGTTCGGCTTTTCTTGATAAACTTGATAGCAAGCCTAAAATCAAATTTACAAGTAAATATTTTGTCCACGAAAATAGCCAACACTCATAGTCCTTACATAATAAAAATAACACCTAGCTACACTATGTCTTTACTTCTTGCAAATATTGCATGTGCCCTTATACTTTGAATTGGGTTTACCTCTTTCATTCCCTTTATTTTTATTTTTATTATGGTAGTTCTATCCTTGTGATTATTGTAATTTTTATTAAAAGGTTGATTTTGATTGGATCTTAAGCAAAGCACTAAGAATTAAATCTTACCACATTTGCTTGAATCAGTAGGCTACTAGTTCCATTTTGACACTCATGTTGTTTTTCATGAATCCTTAGAGCATTGAAAACCAAATCCAGAGAAGGAATTCTTTCCTTTGTGTGATTTTAGTAATGATAGAGTTTTATTAACCTTATAAACCTTCAAGAGCATATAAGATTTGCACTCTATCCAAGATATCATCACCTACCACCACTTTGATATCAATCAAGCCTTTTGCATTGCTTATATAACCCTCCATTGGTAGTGAGCATTTTGTAGTGTTAGTAATTTCCATCTTAACTCCATAAGTTGGGCTTATGAGTTATCAAAGAAGACATTTTCAAGAGCTTTCCAATATGCAATTAATGTATCTTTCCTCTTTCCAATAAGATATTTAGGTTAGTTTTGAGTTACAAATAATATTTTCCTTCATTAATGACTTTTCTTTATCTCCTTTATTAATACTATATATGGTTCGCAATTCATGCGTGTTGTGCTTATTCATGTCATGTTTTTGTTTGTGTTGTACAAGTTCTTGTTTTTATTTTCTAGCCAAAATTCACATATTTTTTAATTATATGAAAATATTATAACACATTTGAGTAATAAAATAAGCATAAATATGTAGAATTTAATGATTAAAAATATATATAAATTATCACTTATCAAGTTTTTCTACACCTACTCTTTGCTAGTTCTTAGGCAAAGTCAATACCCATTGTAGAGAGAACAAGTTTTTTACATTTTATTTCAGAGGCTAAGAATAATATTATTTCAAATTCTAATAAATGGTAGATAATGTATCTAATCATCCTTTCACTTTAGTTACTATATAATAATCATGTTCAAAGTGTTTATTTGATCAACATCCATTAGAAATTATTAAACTATGTAACTTAAACAAATTGGAACATTATTCCTCCCTATAAAATATCACTATTCTCTTAAGTCTATAATTGGATACCATAGGCTTTTCATCAAAGTTTCATCTCCACTCACTAAAAGTATTTTCTAAAATTAAAAAGGTCTTTCATTTGTTTGTAATGTTGCTAGGTATGTTAGTTGAATCAAATGAAATGAAAAGGGGAAAAACAAAAATTTTAGGAGTCCATATAGTAAGAGAAACTGTTCTATAGTCTTTTTTAAAATAATAATATGACGTAAACATTATCATATATGTTGTTTGGCATGTGTTGGACATTTAATTAATTTAGCACATTTGACAATCTTAAATCTTATTCTATCATTTTCATAAAATATGTTCTTTTTTTGTTCAACTCCATTTTTTCTTGAACTAAGGATGTGACCAATGTGTTTAATTCAAAGGGCAGGAAGAGGGTACAAAAAAATGACTCATATAGGCTTAAATTGATTCACTAAAAAGGTTATCCTTATAGGATAATAACATTATGATAGGAAAATTTAGCCAAAAGTTAATCCTATTGCTCAAATAATTTTTCAAGAAATACATTTAGCATTTGCCTTGATCAACTTAATCATATTCATCATAATTATAGTTAAGTTTCAAGAAATTTATAACATTTTTCACAAGTTCAAGCACATAGTTTTTTCTATCACTAACTTAGCTATTGTGCATACACATTTTAAGCAAAGTTATCATAAAGTTTCCTTCACTTTGGAATAATGTCAAGAATCTATCAACATTCATCATGATTTAAAATCTAATTTTATTTAGCAAATTTCATCACAGATGTCCGAAAATAAAGAAATAACATATTATTAACTACAAGCCTAGTTATTGATTCTAATTAACTTAAATATATAAGAAATAGCCAAGGAAAACATTATGCTTTTAAAACATATTAAAAATAATGAAGCAAACAAAGAGATACTAACAATAAAGATAAAAACATGTTTATAATCCCCCACCCTTAGTTCTTAAATTTTCCTCAATGTAAGCACATGCATCAATATAATGTAAAAATAAATAAAAAAAGGGAGTACAAAATAAATCTAATGGGTTACCTTTCACAAAGCAGTTGGTTTAATATCTTCAATTTGACTCTACCACTTTAATTATCCACCATAATCAAAGATCTTGAAGTATGTGATGTTGAATTGTAGAGTTAGCAGTCCATTATTTGCATCCATGCATCTTGATGGTAATATCCTTTAAAGCATACTAGACACATTTTCCCCACACCTATATTTTTGCTATTCTTGGGGAATGTCACCAAACTTTCCTTTCGATGATTTTGTTTCTTTGAATTTTCAAAATTAGTGGAAAAATATAAAGCATGATGAGTAAAAAAGGAAGGTTCAAAACCTACCTTAGGTGCCACATTTGATTCTTAGGGGTGATAGTCTTTTCCTCTTCACTATTCCCTTCTTTAGATATATCATTTGTAGAGACTTTTTAGGGTTCTTCTAATTTCTTACCACTATTCACAATAATGACATTGATGGTCTCTTAGGTTTAGTATTTGTTTTGGAGGGCTTAATAACAGCTTGTGCTTCCATTCTTTTCACAACTGCTACTACTTAATTGACCTGTATCTGAAGATTTGTTCATGGGATTTCTCACTCTTACTAATGTTTCAAAGTGTGAGCAACTAAGAAATTTACTATGTCCTCAAGAAACTTATCTTGAGTAGATTGAGTATGTTGTTGTATTGCGAATGAAAATCTAGATGTGATGTTGAAATTGACAGTTGGATTACTATATGAATAACTTGGCTATTGATGATCCAACCATCCTACATTATACATATTAATATAGGATCATACCTACGCTATTAATTTTAAAATCTACTCATAGCATTAATGTGCTCTCAATTAACTTCTTGTGGTTCAAAATAAGATGCATGAAATTCATTAAATGTATGGTAATCTACCGGCATGCCATCTAACCATAGCTCTATTCAACAGTTAAAAAAAAGTAGAAAAATAAAAAATAAAAAAATTCAAAACTAAAACAATGGAAATAAAATAATAATAAAAATTTAAAACTAAAAATAAAAAATAAAAATAAAAATAAAACTTGAAAATAATAAGAAAATTTTAAATCAATCCTCGGTGATATGGTGCCAAAATTTCGATGGTCTATATTAAACTGTTAAATGTTTAATCTTACTTTTTTAATTCTTAAAAAATTAAATTATGTTAATGTAAATATAATTACAAGTAATGGTCAATATCCACGAAGGATTGATAAAATTAAACTATTAATTACTATTCTCTAAATTAAATCCTAAAATACCACAATTACAATGAAGAAGGGTTTATGAATATTTTATAGAAAAATAAAATAAAATAAAAAGAATAAGAACATAACAAAAAGTATAAATATTTAGATTAATAAGAGAAACATTTGATTATAGGATTATCCTTGCCATTATATTACAATTAAATTGACCATGTTATGATCCAATCTATTACAAAATCCTAAATTTATTATATAATTTCAAGACCCCTTTTTGTTTTTTTCATTTTTAGTTTTAGGAATTTAAGTTTGCCAAAAATTATGTATTTGTTCTTACTTTGTAATTGATTAACAACTTGATTATTATTCAATCAAAATCTTGAACAACCAAGAATTATGACTACTAAATTTAATTCATATGTTGCATTATAATTACAAAAAGTAGCAACTAAATTATGTGAATTTGATATCCCTAACAATTTCTAATTTAAGCATTTAATTTCAATTGTTATAAAAATTTCAATTTTTTATTTCAATTATAAAATTTTCAATTTCATACTAACTTTACAATCTAAAAATAAAAAAAAAACTAAATATGGTACTAGTTGTACACCTAATTCATGAATTGAAATATGTTGACATTCAAACATAAAATCAAACATATCAAGAAATTAATAATTGAAACTTTATTCAAATTATAAATATAATTCATATTAAATCATAATTTAGGACTTAAAATTACCATAATTATAATTAATTGTTTAATTAGACATTAACTTTAACACATACAATAAGATCACAAAATAATTTATAAGTATAAAGAGAAGGATTTAAAAATATTTTTTTTTATGAGAAAGTGAAGTCAATACAATTAGATACACCAATCTCTAAAGTTGATTTTGAATATTTTTTCAAATATTCTTCAAAATACTTTAAAATAATTTTTATAATTTTATTTCTATTTTTTTTATGAATTCCTCTCATTATTCCCTTTAAAATGATATTTTATGGGTATTTATATGGACGTTAAAATAGGATTTATGGTCAAATTAAATCAAGACCATCAAATGGAGTCAATTAGATGCTCCTCATCGTGTGAACAATTGCCATACAACTCAACACACTGGTGAAAGGAGTTGATTGGTCAAATGACGTGTTGTTTGGCTTATTGGCTAAAGGATCATCGAAAGATGTATCGTTTGGCCTGAGTTAAGTGGAACGATGTAAGGGATGGGAGTCGTTTGGCATTGGATTCTTCGAACGGCACCATTTCCAGTCTCTTTTTCTTAGTAATTCCATGGCCTGTCTAAGTACATCCATTGGCTGCGTATATCCATATTTAAAAAAATTAATAAAAAATCCATAAATTTTTTAAAAATATCACAAAAATTCTAAAAACTCATATTTTTTCATAAAATATAAAATAAACAATTATAACACTCGAGAACAATAATACAAGCATAAATATGTATAAATCAGTACTTATCAATAATCAGGATTGTTTTCAAAGAACTTATTGCTTTTGCAAAGTTTTTCCATTGGAAACTTGTACTATTCTCTTCAAAAATCAGGGTGGAGTTACAATTGATCCATCAGTGAAGTGTTTCAAACCATGGAAACAAATCATATGCTTCAATTGCTCTTGCCATATCAAGTACGTGGACTTATCTAACTTAATAAAAAAAATTGGATTTATCACTATGTTTTGCATTAGAAAAGAAATTCTTGACCAGGTGTGATTATTAGTGTACTTATTGGAATATTATCAATTGAGGGTATTTGAATCATAGCTCTGATAAAGCTAGAGAGAAAAGAAGACAAAGCCAAGAGTGAAGAAGAAATTTACATACATCACTTGATTAATTGTTGTGCATTACATATGTTTTATAATTTAGCTAGCAAGAGTTTTTTACAACAGCATAATAACCTCTAAGACTAGGATACATTACAAGAAAATAGAACACTACAAACTATGCACTCATCTATAGTAGCACTAAATGAAATTTCTGACTTCACAAAATTAATTAATTTTCTAGTGTTCTCATATGTGGCTAAAATCATCTTCAAAAATTTTCATTGTGTCACATAAGTATCAGAGAAAATATAAAAGTGATCAACTAAAAATGCTTCATACTTGGTCCAAAATGAGCCACTTAAAACCATGAATTGATTTATTCTATTCAGCTTGTCTAAGTAAATCTGAGAAGCTCTCCTCATATAACAAGAATAAATAGGGGCTAATAGGATCACCCTGGCACAACCCTCTGGTAGGTCAAATATTTCCAGTAACAAAATCGTTCACTTTATTAGAATATGTCATAGTAGAAATGCATTGCCTAATAAGCTTAACACAATGTTATGGAAATACTAAGCAATGCATAGCCAGAATAACAAACTCCCATTCCACATAATCATAACCTTTTCTTTTATCAAGATTTAAAGAAACTAGACCCCTCCATCTTTTTAACTTTCTAATTATGTGTTGTTTCAAATGCCACAAAGGAATTGCCCATAATTTGCTACTTGAAGCCTCATCAATAATATCAACTAACGTGTTTAAGCCTATTCACTAAAACGTTAGCAATTATTTTATAAATCATAGTGTAGATAGTAATGGATATTAATTATTTCACCTAAGCTAGACTTCCTCCTACATTGGGAGCAAGAGTTATAAATGTTTTGCTAATCATATTGATATTAGAATTCCCATTAAAAAACTATAAGAAAGTTGCACATACATCATTACCTATAATAGACCAATATTTTTAAATGCATGCTAAATATGGTCGTGCAGACTTCCAGAATGCTGAATAGAATTGATAAATTGAGTTACATTTGTCCAAACAATTTATATTACAAACGGCTCAAAACTGGTTCAAAATCAACCTACCTAGAGGTGGAAAATATTCCTAGTAATAAGATACATTTCGAAGCACAAAAGTACACAATGTCAATTAGACAAGTGATAAATAATTTTAGATCAAAGGTTAGCAAACCTACGAGGATTGTTGATAATTTTTACTAATTTTTATTAGTTTGTTAATGAGTTAATTAAAGTTAACAAAGAGGCTTTGAAATTAAATTTTAAGGAAAATAACATAAATAAAATACATGTAAAATTGAATACGAATGCTAGAGATAGTTGATCATAGGACTATCCTCACCACTATAATACAATTTAGCTATTCATGTCATAAATTAATATTTTGTTTCTTTGAATACTAAAACCACTCTTGAATTCCTACTTTAGTGTAGAAGTCTAGGTCCACTAAAGACTTCCCACCTTTTCTGACTTTGTCATTGATTTAGAATACCATCATAAATCAACCTTAATCTAGGAAAACCTAGAAGAACCCTTACAATATTTAATTTATTTATTGCATTAGGATCTAAAAATGAGATAATTAAACTAGTCAAGATTAGAACAATTGTTTGACCTTTAGCAAAGGTATTCAACTCTACTTGTCCTACGTGGCCATAAGGTACCACTTTGAATAAGAATATTTGTGATTAGATATAAACATTTTAGACTAGATATAAACATATATATGTAATAAACTAGTTAGCCACCTAATCTACAATACACATAGTTTGGGCATTAAAACATATAATTAAACACATCAGGAATCAAGAATTGAAACTAAAATTAATCATCAAATTAAATTAATTTATACCATAGTCTAGGGCTTGAAATTTCTCATAATCATATTAAGGATTTATTTAAACATAGATTCTACAAAAATAATCATTATAACCATGAAAACGAAGAAGAGAAGAAGTGATAAGAAAATCTTAGGAATTGTAGATGATGAAGCGAAAAGAATACCGATCTCTAATTTTCAATCCTTCCTTGTAGATTTCCTTCAAATGTTTTCTTTGGATGTGCTCTTTGATATCTATTGGCTCTTATTCCAATTATCTAATTATTTCATAACTTTCTATATTTCTAATTAATAATCTTATTGATATATATGTAGTGATATGTTTAAGCATAATACAATTAGGATTAGAATTATAAAACTTGGGTGTCATGTAGGTAGTATAGGTACATGGGTTAGAAGACACATTAATCCATGTTGCAGTACATAACCAGACTTGTGTTTTGTGATCCAACTTGAGAGGAGTATGCAATGGCGTACATGTTCCATGCCACTATGCACATTGTTCTTCTAGAATTCCCAGTAAATCTTATAGAATTTTCCATGATGCACATATTTATGTGCCTCTACATACTTGTAATTTATTTCTAAATATATATTTTTGCCACTTTATGCCTTTATTGCCCCTTTAACTTGTCCAACAGCCAACAATTGCACCAAAGTAGTAAGATTAATTATTTTTTACTCAAGGTGGGAGTTAGTTCATATCTCATTTACCATGTCCTATGGATTAGATTGGAAGCCAAATCGTTGAGAATTGGCAACCATAGTTGCATTCAAAGATCCTACTACTTAGTTGGTATTTTATTTACCAATGGCCTACCACTTGTAGCATCAATCATGTTTCTTTCTACGAGTGCTAACCCTTCATAGAAATATTGAAGTTGAAGTTTCTCACTTATTTGGTGTTGTGAGCAACAAGCATATGACCTTTTGAACCTCTCGTAATATGCATAGAGTGTTTTCCTATTGGATTGTACAATTCTAAGAATTTATTTCCTTATTTTTGTGGCTCTAGAAGCTAGAAAATATCTCTTTAGAAATTGCCTTTTCATCTCATTCTAGGTGGTAATGGATCCAGATGGTAGATAGTAAATCCATTCACATCCAAATGTGTGTAGCATACGATAATTTTGATGCATACCAAAAAGATGATATCAAGAAGTATTAAAATTCAATTGTTGAAAAGGAAGATGATTAATCAGATAGACTGGAGTGGATAAAGCTTCCACCCAAAATTTAGGTGGAATTGAAGAGTATAAGAGTAACATTCGAAACATATCCAAAAAGTGATTATTTTTACGTTTAGCCACCCCAATCTCTTGAGGTGTATGAGGACAGGATCATTGATATACAATGTCTTTCTATTGCAAAAAGACTTGAAAGTCATGCAACATATATTCACCACCATTATTAGATCATAAAACCTTAATACAGGTGGAAAATTGTGTCTCGATATAAGCCATAAAATTTTGGAAAATAGCGAACACCTTAGCTTTTAAACGTAGAAAATATATACATGTGAAATGACTATAGTCATCAATGAACATTACAAAATATCTATACTATGCATGTGAAATGATAGGAGTAATACCCTAAACATCACTATGTATAATCTGAAAACATGTATTAGCATAACCACCATAAGTAGGGAAAAGTAAAGTTTTTCTTATTCCTAGTTTACAAGTAGAGAAATCAAAAAGCAACCTATGAGTATAACATTGATCTTTATTACCAAGGAAACCATGTTTCATCAAATTAGAAAAAATCACATTATTTGGATGGCCTAATTATATATGCCAAACTTTATCCTTATTTTCAATAATAATAGAAGCTAAAGACAAATTTAAGGAATAGTAAGTTGCAATGGAAATAATATTCCCACTTTAGGCCCCTTGACGATCACCTTCCTTGACACCTGATCCTGCACAATACAACCACCACAAGAGAAATGTACATCATAGTTATTATCCACCATTTGACCAACATAAATTAAACTGGTAGATAACATAGGAGAGACACAAACATGACAAAAGAAGGTCCAATATCACCAATGGTTGTAATTGGAAGATTACTTCCATTAGCAATCTGAATATTTTTTGTACTAGTATACTTTCGTAGAGTATGTAAGCAATCAGTGGAGCCAGTCATATGGTTGGATGCTCCAGAATCAACAAATCATAGAGGAGAAACAGTCTTACCTTAGCCTTGAAATCTAATGGCAGAAAATGTTGAGATAATCATCATTTGGACCATTTCTGGAGTAAGGACATATGAAATTGTGTTAGTAGTTATAGATGTAAGACCAATAATGTTAGGATTAGGAATAGCAGCTTGAAAAGCTTGTACTCGTTGATTTTCTAGACGTGTAGGACATTCCTTGATAATGTGTCCATTCTACTTATAGTTTTTGCATAATATTTTACCACAATTGCTAGAAATATGTCTAAACTCTTTGCAACTATAGCAGTGCATTTGTCCCTTTCCTCGGTTTCTCCCTTGAGCAACATAAGCAACATTAACAAATGTAGATGTTTTCCTAGGTGCGCCTATAATAGCTTGTATAACCATTCTCGGTTCCTCATGCAATAATTCATCAACACACACATCAAAATAAGGAACTAGATCTCTATTCAACAATACATCTCTATAAATTCAAATTCTAGTCTCATTTTCATCAAATATTGATCACGTTTACTAATTTCATAAATCAACTAAATGCTAGCTAAGGCCTCTTTAGGTACATTCGTATAGATAATACCAGAATATTCGCTCCATAGATTACAATATCCAGAATAATACTACTCAATAGAGAGATTACCTTGACTGAAGTTACTAATCTCGAGTTCTAGTTGAAATCATCTCGCAGTATTATCTTGATGATATATATGCTTTAGATAATCCCACTTCTTATTAGCCGTACCAAAGAAGTGTAAATTGTTCACCATATGAGCTTCAATATATCCTTAAATCCAAGAGATAATTCAAGCATCCTTTGCCTCCCATTGGCTAAGTTCCTTACCATTTCCAAGTACAAGAGAAGACCTATCAATGTGACCCTAAAGCTCCTTTCCTTTCAGAAACATTTGGAATTAGAATTCCCATGTTGCATAATTATTTCTTGTAAATTTGATAGCTAAGGTTTCTAGAGACATTCTTCCAAAAAGAAAACAATAATCATAATCAAAGTTGTCAACCACAAGTTGGTAAACCTAGAATCTCAAAATGAAGTTGTTCATTAGAAATTTATCAACTCAAAATCAGAAAAACATGGATAGGTCAGAAAAATTTGAAAAATAGGAGCAAAAATTAAAAATTCTGAAGCAAAACCGGAAGAAAACTAAATATTTAGCTATGGATTCAAGAGATAGACTTTGATACCATGACAATTTTGAGTAAATGGCTAAATGACCTCTTCTTAAGGATTGCTTCCATTAAATAGAAATTACTATACAATTTATTTTAGGTAAGAATATATACACAATTATTTACCTAAATATACAATATTTTGTTTATTTATTTTAGGTAATAATATATACACAGCTAATACAATAATTATAGTAAAATAAATCTCACAATCTTGTCCATAATCTCTACCATTGATATAATATATATACAATATTTTAATTTTAAATTGGTGACGTTTACAATTTTTTTTTTATAGTAAAAATTAAAAGAATCACAAGATAAGAAGCATGCTTGAAGATATTAAATTATTAAAAATATTTAAAATATAAAGCTTTATTGTTTAAATTAAAATAGTAATTTAATATTATTATGGTATATATAATATTTAATATAACACATTATAAAATAAAACATTTATTTATTTATAATTTTATTAATAATTTAGTTTGGATTAGACTACAACAGATTATAAAATATGCTAATCCAAATATGATTTGAAGCTGATGCATTGTGTTATTTTCAATCCGAATTTGATCCAGTTATATCTTTCAAACCGATTTAGTCGATAGATCGTATCTGGTTTCATAATTGAAGTAAATTATTTGGATTATTTGCTCACACATACTATTTATTTAACATGATTCCTTTATAAAGATGGTGGAGTTCTTCCCCCAATAACTTTTGTTGTATCCACAAAATATTTAATGTTAATTTTGTAAATTTACAAAAGTATCCAAAAGTATATGATGGGATGTAAGTTACATTTAGCTCATATACTTATTTTCACAACGTTTTAGTCCTATTGCTATAAAAAAAGTGATCACACAAGGACAATTGATTTTTTTTCATTTTATTTTTTATTTTTTTAATTGTATTAGATAGAGATTGTTATAACTTAAAAATTGTAACAAAAAGAATTGAAGAAAAAATAAAATAAAAATAGTAAAACTTAAAAATGGTTTGTCATTGTTTGGTCACTTTTTAATGATAATAAGACTAAATTGTTACAAAAAAAAAATATAAGACATAAGTGTTATTTTTAGAATAAATATATAACCTTCACCTTTCCTATTTTTATGAATTTTCTATGAGCAATTGTAAATTTATGTTAAGGTTTATAATATTATTATTACTCTATTTTTAAATTAAAAATGATAAATATTAAAGTAAATTTTATAAAATTATAAATGAAACACAATTAGAAATAAGATTTTTTTTTTTAAATGAGATCAAGTGATAAAAAAAATAAATTTATACAAATGTGTGAGAGAAATATAGCAATCCAGTGTATTCCTGATGAATGTAAGAGGAATGAGAATTTATACTACTTTTAAAATGTTTTACATTCTATTTCAGTAGCTTAAGGCAAAACATAAAAAGTTACCATAAATAGTTTTCATAAATATACATATTATCTGTTGATAAATGATGAGAAATTGAGATATTTTTCAAAAAAACTTTGAAAAAGTGATATTTTATACAAAATTACAATGTTCTCTTTGAAATATGAATAAAAAAACATATAAATTAGATAAATTTTGAACTTTAAGAAGAAGAAGACATATAAAAAAACAAGAAGACGAAGAAAAAATGCCCGTACAAAAAATTGTCAAAAAAGAAAAAAATTGTCAAAAAAGATGTTTCTACGGTCTAAAATAATAACGAAAATAAATGGAGATTATTAAAGAATTTGAATGCATTGATTTAATTCTTCCAAAAATCTAGAAGTTTTTCTTAAATAATAAAATTAAGAGTCAATAGTTTTCATCTTTTCAATAATTTTTCTTCTTTCTTATTATTAGTTAATAATATGAAATTAGTAGTTTACATGTATCTATTTTTTTTAGATCAAAGATAATTCGTATGATTGAAACTTGTTACATACTTGGAAAAGGAGATAAGTGAGCCTTATTGCTAAATCACCAGTGAATCACATTGTATTACATCAATGCAAATCTTTTTTATTTAATATATAGAGCTAACAATAGTATTCTTCAACTATATCCAACAATAATATTACTAAAATGTAAATATTTATAATTAAAAAATAATCAATTCATGCATTACTTTTGAAGCAATAAAAAATTTTGTTATGACAATATTGTCGTCCAAATAATATTTCCTTAAATACATAATAAGTTTTTTAAATTAATATCTTCATAAATTTTTATTTGAATAAATTATTTATTTTTTAAAAATAAAATAGATGCTACAAAAAATTAGTGCCACCATTAAGTCGAGGCCTAAGTGTTGAGTATATAGAATATGTGTACTAGTCTTTCTATTGTATGTGTGTATGTATAGAAAGTAACCTGTGTACTAGCTTTCTATTGAATAGAAGCATACTATAAATATTCCTTCTATTCTCATGTGCTAACTAACTTTCTATTCAACAATGAACAGATTGAACTTATTTCTTCCTCTCTTATTGAGAATCTTGAATGGTCAACGCTAATGTCTAAGTTTTTTCTTCAGTTTTGTTAATGCTGCAGAAGGGCACCTTCAAGGATGTTATGAATGGTTCCAATTATGTGCATTCTTCCCAAGTTTTTAATAAGAATGATTTGCATCAATCTTGTATGATTGCTAGTGAGAATGTTGTTGATTCTTTGTCAAGAAGCTTATCTTCATCATTAATAATGAGTGTTTCACTTTCAGTGAAGTTACATGATATGAAGACGATGACTTACATAATTTAATATAATTGATCATTTTTTAGCTTTTAATTTTTATCTAATTTTATTTAATTTTTTATTACAGGAAAAAAATAAATATCTAAAATTTTAGAAGCATATTAAAGTTTAATGACCCTAAATTTAAAAAAAAATTATCTAAATCAAATTTAAATGAAGAATACTAAATATTATATATATATATATATAAACCAAAAAGAGAAGGCTGAATAGAAAAAAAAAAAAGGATAACAGAACGAGAAAAAAAGAAAGCTATGCAGAAATAAAAGGAAGAAACAGTGCCGCCAGAGAGAACAGGAACCGAAACAGAGAAAAAAAGAACAACGACACTTGAGAGTAAAGAGAGAAAAATAGAAGAAAAAGTTGGACACTGCGCACATAAGTAGATTTTTCATCGTTCACTTTTATTTGAATTAACTTTAAAAAAATTATGATGAATTCATTTATGTTGAATTTAATTTTTAACATGAATTAATTTTTCTTTATTTTTGGAAAAATATGTGATACGAACCAAATCAGCTCCATCACTGTGAGCCGTTACAGCCAACGAATTGGATCCCCAGAAAATCTATTAGCACACTAGTGCACGAGATTCACACAATTTCTTTGTGAATTCTCTCTGAATTGTTAGGCTATAAAAAGCCGCAAGAAATGAAATAAATTACGACAGATTTTACCTAATTTTCCCTTTCTTCTTGATATCTTCTTCTCTTCGCGTTCTTCTCTGCCCTAATTTGCAACAATGGTATCATAGCTGGTTGCGAGAATGGATACACGAGGAAAATCAAATCTAGAATTTCGCAATGATGTAATCGACACCCTCGCACGTCATGATAACACATTACAAGTTGTGCTTATAAAGTTGTAGGCATTACGAGCAGCTCGTAACTTACCTGAGGATAACCCCTTTGGAAGAGATGAAACCCACCAATCACACCCCAACACTTCGCGATCAGTCACAGAAAGCAATCATCCCCAATTGAGGCTGTCCTTCCCAAGGTTTTCAGGAGATGATCCTACAGGTTGGATTTATAAGGCTGAGCAGTACTTTGAGTTCACTAATATAGCGGCTGACCAGCAAGTACAATTGGCTTCCTTCCACTTGGAAGGCATCGCCTTACAGTGGCATCGATGGCTGACAAAATTTTGTGGACCTCTCACCTGGGAGGAATTTTCCAAAGCTGCCCAACTAAGGTTTGGACCCACAGACTTCGAAGATCCTTCAGAAGCACTATCTCGTCTAAGACACACAACAAATGTGGCAGCATATCAGGAATCCTTCGAGAAACTTTCTCATTGTGTGGATGGGTTACTTGAAGAGTTTCTAATTGGTTGCTTCATCGCAGGACTAAGGGATGAGATCTGAATTAATGTTAAAATCAAGCAACCCAGAACTCTAGCTGATGCCATTGGTGTGGCATGTTTAATTGAAGAAAGGAATTGCTTACAGAAGAAATCCTCAGCCATTTCTCATTTTCAACCACCTATCAACAATATTAAACCAGTAACTAACACTAGTGCAGGACTGTTAGGACCTGCTCCTATCCAACGCAGTGGCTCTAATCCTCCCATAACCTTTCGAAAGTTGACCAATCAGGAGGCACGTGAGCGGCGAGAAAAAGGATTATGTTACTACTGTGATGATAAATTTGTTGCAAGTCACCGATGTGCACATCCCCAACTCTTCATGATGGAAGAAGTAAACCAGAATGAGACAGAAGAATGTGAAGAAACCCCAACACTATTGGATCCCCAGATAATACTACTTGAAATCTCTTTCCATGCTATAGCAGGAACTAAATGTCCTCAAACCTTACGTATTATGGGAAAATTGAAAAACAATGAGGTGTTGAATCTGATAGATGGGGGCAGCACCCATAACTTCATCGATCAGGCCTTAGCCAACCAATTTGGCTTACCAATAACCAGGGAAGAAAATTATAAGTCATGGTGGCTAACTGTGAGAAGTTAGAATGTGTTGGACAATGTTGCAACCTCACTCTTATCATTCAAGGGTATCCTGTAGAAGCTGATTATTATGTGTTACCAGTAGTAGCCTGTCAATTGGTTCTAGGGGTTCAGTGGCTAGAAAGCCTTGAACCTATTCAGATGGATTACAAGAAGTTGACCCTAAGTTTCAATTCAGAAGGAAGCACACACACCTTCCACGAGCTGGGAAGAGCCAACATGACAACCTTAAACCCTAAGGAATGCCAGAATGTACAGGGTGTAGGGTTATTCCTGCAAATAAGACCAACAACCAATCATCAAAAACCTTCCCAGATATACTCTACTGAGATAAGTAAGCTACTATCTAAGTTCCCTAAAAATTTTGAACCAGTTGTTAGCTTACCTCCTGCACGCGTACATGATCACCAAATTACCTTACAAACTAACTCTGAACCAGTGAATGTTAGACCTTACCATTACCCACACTACCAAAAAACTGAGCTTGAAAGAATAGTGCAGGAACTCTTGCAATCTCAATTGATCAAACCAAGCAATAGCCCATTTTCCTCACCAGTATTGCTTGTCAAGAAAACAGATGGCACTTAGAGATTCTGTGTGGATTATCGAATCGTTCAAGTAATAAAGTGTACAAAAAGTACGGATATCGAACCCACAAGGAATGGCGTTACTAAGTATCGAAATTGACTAACCCTAATTTTATTTGAAAACAAAATTGTTGAAATTGTTTTAAAAACAAATTAACATAAAACTAAACGTAAATAACAAAATTTAATGTTGTTCACAAATGATTAAAACCGCTAAGGCATTTGATTTCGCTAAATCAATTCAATCCGATTTCAAGTCATGTTATATGAGAATCAAAGTTAAAAGTGATGGTTGAAAAACCCAAACTTATCTAATACTCTTTCTCAAGTTATATTAGAATTACTTATCTATGAAAACCAACTATATTTCTATGAAGATTTAATCACAAATAAGCACATTACGATTTATGGAATTTCTAGAATAACCACATACATCATGCATTAGGTGTCAAACTCGCATTCAACATACGGTATTTATCACAAGAAGCATTCATTACACATCTCCTCTCGGTCTCAATATAATGCAACAAATCATCTAAATCTTGATCAGAAATTTAAAAGCATTAAGCATGGAAATAAATACTCAACTTGAAAACAATGAATTCATATAACAATAACAAAAGAAATCAGATTTCCTTGATTTAACTACATCATAGCCTTACCAAAAACGAATTAGTTCATAACGAAAATAAAAACAAACATATTCTCAATTGAATCCATGAACAAACAATCTGAATAAAATGAAGAAAATAAAAGCTAAGGAGAAGAGATGAAGAACTCTTGAAGATGAAGACTTGGTAGCAACAATGGTGATGATCATTCAAGCTTCTCCAACCTTTCTCTCCAAAATTTCCTTTTTTTCCTCCAAAAATAACTTAGATCTGCTCTCTCTGCCGTCCCCCTCTTTCTCCATCATATTGTATATATAGATCTAGGGTTTGGGGGGCAATTTTGGAACAAAACAACAAAAAAAATCTGTTTTTGGACGAAACTCGCCGGCGGCGACATTATTCTCGCCGCGGCGAGATTTCTGAAAAATTAAATTTTGGGTTTTTGGATTTTGGTCGGCGGCCAAAATAATGTGGCCGGCGACGAGATACTTTGGCCGGCGGCCAGCATAATGTGGCCGGCGGCGAGATGCTTTGGCCGGCGGCGAGAATTATTTTGCCGGCGGCGAGATTAGTTTACCAAAATTTGTGCTCTCGGGAAGATTTTCGCCAAGATTTTAGCTGGTGGCGAGATTACTTTGGCCGGCGGCGAGATTCACTTGGCCAAAATCCGTGCTCCCTGCATGATTTTCAACATTTTCTCCGTAAGGTTTTCGCCGGCGGCAAGAATACTCTCGCCGGCGGCGAAATTCCAAATTTTGAAATTTTGTTCTCTTTTTATTTTCATTCAATCCCGATCATTGTACTTTGTCCCTAACTTCTCCAAAATCATGATTTTACCTGAAATTGCACTTTAAACACGAAATACCCGTGAAATGACATTTGTGGATTAAATAATCAAATAAACACAATTTTCACACAAATATCAACAGTTAAATCATAACAAAAATGCAATAATTTAGCTCTTATCAACAACCCCCAACCAGCTTCTTGCTAGTCTCTAGCAAGAAAAACGATCTATGAATAATTTAAAAGGAGACATTAAAGGAAAAATTCAAAGGAAATTTATTCTATTTACAACATTGCATTAAGCATATGCAATAAGCCTTTAAACCCCTAGGCGGCCCTAGTAGGAAGAGTTGTAGTCTCGTGAGGGCTTCTAGTGACGATACCCACAAACATCATACCTATAACTATCCTAACTTAAAACAATAAAATCATATAACAAATAATTTGCACAAATGTCTCAAAAATTGTAAATAACACCCAACATATAGAATAATTAAATGTCACCTAAGCTTTAAGAAATCTCAAATGCCTATTTCACTTTTGTTTTTGACTCTTAAACATCCATCAAACCACAAACCAATAGCCATAATGCCCGGATAATATTATGCATAACATCCACAAACAAAAAGGTGAAATCTCAAAGTCCATAGGCTCACTTTTCAAACCTCTCTCCACTAATGAAGGAAAAATACACCACTTCGGATCAATAGGACTTTATGAGGCTTGTAATGTTAGGCTTACGTATTTGGTTAAGAAAGAACGGGAAGTGTCAAAATACAAATAATAGCACTTATTAGATTAAACACAACCAATTAAGTAAAAAAGTAACACCATTTAACCCAAATTGTTTCTTCCGATCATAACCCATTTTTCCAAAGATAAACCAACTTCTTCCTCAAATTTTTTTTTTCACCTCAGTATATCAATCACTAACACTCTTTTATTTACTAAAGTGTGAAGGCCTTTTTTCCTCTTTTTTTTTGTTTTTTTTTTGTTTTTTTTTTTTTTTTGCATCCTTACTCCAATTGCTCTTGAAAAGACATAACTCCCAACCAATTTCTCCCAATATATGTGGAAGATTTCTCCAATTCCTCTTGAAAAGTTTGTGTTCAAAATTAAGTGCTCTTAACAAATAAGGTAGGAATTATATATATATATATATATATATATATATATATATATATATTTGGCTCAATAGAAGGTAGGTTATATAAGGCAAAAAGAAAGAAAAGTAAGGCTAACAATATATTTAAATAGGCTCAAAGAGGTAACTAGTGATATAAGGATAACAAGGTAGGCTTAAAATGGCACAATCGATCCAAAAATGGCCTACATCATATCCTAAACAGTGCAATTCCAAATTATTTCGCCTCAAGAGGTTTTCAAATGAGTTCTAGAGTTTGTTGAGATCACAAAAATATTCATGAAAAATTCGCACATAAGACTTCTCTAAGCATTTAGACTAATCAACCAAATCATACCACATACCAAAAGAGTCGCCAACTAGGTAAAATCAACATTTGAAATTCTCTTTAAACCGAAGCAAAATTTAATGTCTTCTAACAGCTACTTGTTATCACAATCACATTATTATCATCAACGTGCAAATTAAAATAAGTAAAATGCAAATAAAATAAAATAAAAATAAAAATAGAAATAAGACAATAAACAAATAAAAGAAATTAAATCAAAATGCAGAAAAATAAATGGAAAATCAAAATTAAACACAAATAAAAACATAAACAAAACTAATAAAAATGAAGGGAAGAAAAGATTTACCGTTTACCGCACCCCCAACCAAAACCTTACATTGTCCTCAATGTAAGAAAGGAAAGAGAGATCTCCTTTCCGCCAGCGGTGAAACTGCCCTCGCCGGTGGTGAACGTAAGATTTTTTTTTCTTTTTTTTTTCTTAGATGGGATGGCATTGGCTTTAACTCAATCTTGTTGGCTTCATTCTTTACCACTGAGGTTGGAGTTTCATTTGTTCCCAACTCCTTAAATGTTTCATCACTGCATAAATGTTCATTAGGTGCTGCTAGTAATTCAGAACATTGTCTCGTCCCCTCATCTTCCTTCTCAATTGTTGCAGATTTCACAAGGCAAGCTTCTAGTGGTAGCAATGAAGTTCTCTCCTCAAAAGTTTCCGAGATTAACCCGTCAAGAGTGTTAATTTGAAAACAAGAATGTACATCACTTGGAAATTTTGTTTCTTCAAATACATCAAAAGTTACTTGTTCATCTTGCACCCGTAGAATGAGCTTTCCTTGCTGAACATCAATCAATGTTCTTCCAGTTGCAAGGAACGGTCTCCCCAATATCAACGGTATCTCTCTCTCTTCCTCCATGTCAAGCACCACGAAATCTATAGGGAAAATAAACTTCCCGACTTTAATTAAAACATCCTCAATTACCCCAAGAGGATATTTTACTGATCGATCCGCTAATTGTAAAGAGATTGAAGTGGGCTTCACTTTTCCCAGGCCTAGTTTCCTGAAAACTGAAAGTGGCATCAAATTAATGCTTGCTCCTAAATCACATAGGACTTTATCAAAATTGCAACTTCCTATAGTACAAGGTATAGTAAAACGCCTTGGGTCTTTCAATTTCTGTGGCAGTTTTCTTTGAAGAACTGCACTGCACTCCTCATTTAGCATGACAGTTTCATTATCTCCCAGCCTCCTCTTCTTCGATAAAATTTCCTTCATGAATTTTGCATACTTAGGCATTTGTTCCAACATCTCTTCAAAAGGAATGTTAATATGCAATTTCTTAAAAATATCCAGAAATTTATCGAATTGATTATCAAGCTTTTTCTTATTCAATCGTTGAGGATATGGGATAGGAGGCTCATATTTTGCATATGGGGAAGGTTGAATATCTTGGGATCTTGATGGCTTTTCTTTAGATTCTTCCATATTTTTCTCCGATTCTCAAGTTCTTTACCACTTCTCAATGTGATAGCCTTTACATGCTCTGTGGGATTTATTGTGTCACTAGGCAGCGATCCTTGAGACCTTTCTGCAATCTGCTTTGAAAGCTGCCCCAGTTGGTTTTGGATGTCCCTGTTGATTGCCTCTTGATTTCTGAAATTTGCTCTTGTCTCCTCAATGAACTTTCCTAAAATTTCTTCCAAATTTGTTTGTTTTTTCTCTTGGGGTTGGTAGGAAGATGATGACGGTTTGTTTCCCCCTTGGTTATTTCCCCATGACAAATTTGGATGATTTCTCCAACCTGGATTGTAGGTGTTCGAGTATGGGTTATGTTGAGGTTTTTGGAAATTTGAAACATAATTTGCTTGCTCAGCATTTGGTGAAGCAAATGGATTTCCAACTTGGCACTCGATACTAGCATGATTTCCACCACATAAATCACATTGTGCAGTTGGTTTGGATTCAAATTTGGAGGACAAAGAATCCATCTTTCTTGAAAGAACAACAACTTGAGCCGACAAAGCATTCACTGAATCAATTTCATGCACTGCTGCTGGTCTTTTTGCAATTACCCGCTCTGAATGCCACTGATTGTTGTTTTCTGCCATAATCTCTAACAACTCATGAGCATCCTCCGGTGTTTTTCCCATTAAAGACCCTCCAGCTGCAGCATCAATCATTGCACGATAGTTTGAAACCAACCCATTATAAAATGTAGAGACTTGTAGCCAAATTGGTATACCATGATGTGGGCATTTCCTCAACATTTCTTTGAATCTTTCCCAAGCTTCATACAATGATTCTTGGTCATATTGTGTAAAAGATGTGATTTCATTCCTCAATTTTTCCGTCTTAGCCGGAGGAAAGAACTTGGACAAGAATTTCTGAACCAATTCATTCCATGTCGTAATTGATCCCGGTGGTAAAGAGTTTAGCCACTCCTTGGCTTTATCCCGAAGTGAAAAAGGAAAAACCCTCAATCTTATAGCATCTTCAGACACACCATTTATCTTGTAAAGATCACACACCTCCAGAAAGTAAGCAATATGTGCATTTGGATCATCCTTTGACATTCCCCCAAACTGATTTGATTGAACCATTTGGATAAAGGATGGTTTTATCTCAAAGTTATTGGCTTGAATAGTTGGCCTCCTTATACCCGAAGTAGTCCCAGCAACATTAGGCGCAGCATAATCCCTTAAAGCTATACGAATTCCACCTTCCTCAACAAATGGTAGATCCATGGCTGATTGTCTATTAGGAGCTGAGGTTGAACGCCTTCTCTCTCGATTTAGACGCCTATATGTTCTATCAATCTCGTGATCAAATGGAAGAAGGTTAAGGCTTCTTGTACGTCTCATACAAAAATCCTACAACCAAAAAAAATCAACTAGCACAAAAACAACACAAAGTTACTTTTTTTTTATGATAAATAAAATAAAACAGCAAAATAAACAAAATTAAAAATGAAAGAAAGATAAAGCAAATTAACTTCAAATTAAAACTAAGATTAGGTAGTATCGATATTAATAAAATCAAACCATTCCCCGGCAACGGCGCCAAAAACTTGATGCTTATTTTCGCAAGTGTACAAATCGTTCAAGTAATAAAGTGTACAAAAAGTACGGATATCGAACCCACAAGGAATGGCGTTACTAAGTACCGAAATTGACTAACCCTAATTTTATTTGAAAACGGAATTGTTGAAATTGTTTTAAAAACAAATTAACATAAAACTAAACGTAAATAACAAAATTTAATGTTGTTCACAAATGATTAAAACCGCTAAGGCATTTGATTTCGCTAAATCAATTCAATCCGATTTCAAGTCATGTTATATGAGAATCAAAGTTAAAAGTGATGGTTGAAAAACCCAAACTTATCTAATACTCTTTCTCAAGTTATATTAGAATTACTTATCTATGAAAACCAACTATATTTCTATGAAGATTTAATCACAAATAAGCACATTACGATTTATGGAATTTCTAGAATAACCACATACATCATGCATTAGGTGTCAAACTCGCATTCAACATACGGTATTTATCACAAGAAGCATTCATTACACATCTCCTCTCGGTCTCAATATAATGCAACAAATCATCTAAATCTTGATCAGAAATTTAAAAGCATTAAGCATGGAAATAAATACTCAACTTGAAAACAATGAATTCATATAACAATAACAAAAGAAATCAGATTTCCTTGATTTAACTACATCATAGCCTTAGCAAAAACGAATTAGTTCATAACGAAAATAAGAACAAACATATTCTCAATTGAATCCATGAACAAACAATCTGAATAAAATGAAGAAAATAAAAGCTAAGGAGAAGAGATGAAGAACTCTTGAAGATGAAGACTTGGTAGCAACAATGGTGATGATCCTTCAAGCTTCTCCAACCTTTCTCTCCAAAATTTCCTTTTTTTCCTCCAAAAATAACTTAGATCTGCTCTCTCTGCCGTCCCCCTCTTTCTCCATCATATTGTATATATAGATCTAGGGTTTGGGGGGCAATTTTGGAACAAAACAACAAAAAAAATCTGTTTATCGACGAAACTCGCCGGCGGCGAGATTGCTAGAAAATTAAATTTTGGGTTTTTGGATTTTGGCCAGCGGCCAAAATAATGTGGCCGGTGGCGAGATACTTTGGCCGGCGGCCAACATAATGTGGCCGGCGGCGAGATGCTTTGGCCGGCGGCGAGAATTATTTGGCCGGCGGCGCGATTAGTTTACCAAAATTTGTGCTCTCGGGAAGATTTTTGCCAAGATTTTAGCCGGCGGCGAGATTACTATGGCCGGCGGCGAAATTCCAAATTTTGAAATTTTGTTCTCTTTTTATTTTCATTCAATCCCGATCATTGTACTTTGTCCCTAACTTCTCCAAAATCATGATTTTACCTGAAATTGCACTTTAAACACGAAATACCCGTGAAATGACATTTGTGGATTAAATAATCAAATAAACACAATTTTCACACAAATATCAACATTTAAATCATAACAAAAATGCAATAATTTAGCTCTTATCAACAACCCCCAACCAGCTTCTTGCTAGTCTCTAGCAAGAAAAGTGATCTATGAATAATTTAAAAGGAGACATTAAAGGAAAAATTCAAAGGAAATTTATTCTATTTACAACATTGCATTAAGCATATGCAATAAGCCTTTAAACCCCTAGGCGGCCCTAGTAGGACGAGTTGTAGTCTCGTGAGGGCTTCTAGTGACGATACCCACAAACATCATACCTATAACTATCCTAACATAAAACAATAAAATCATATAACAAATAATTTGCACAAATGTCTCAAAAATTGTAAATAACACCCAACATATAGAATAATTAAATGTCACCTAAGCTTTAAGAGATCTCAAATGCCTATTTCACTTTTGTTTTTGACTCTTAAACATCCATCAAACCACAAACCAATAGCCATAATGCCCGGATAATATTATGCATAACATCCACAAACAAAAAGGTGAAATCTCAAAGTCCATAGGCTCACTTTTCAAACCTCTCTCCACTAATGAAGGAAAAATACACCACTTCGGATCAATAGGACTTTATGAGGCTTGTAATGTTAGGCTTACGTATTTGGTTAAGAAAGAACGGGAAGTGTCAAAATACAAATAATAGCACTTATTAGATTAAACACAACCAATTAAGTAAAAAAGTAACACCATTTAACCCAAATTATTTCTTCCGATCATAACCCATTTTTCCAAAGATAAACCAACTTCTTCCTCAAATTTTTTTTTTCACCTCAGTATATCAATCACTAACACTCTTTTATTTACTAGAGTGTGAAGGCCATTTTTTTCTCTTTTTTTTTTTTTAGTCAATTGCTCTTGAAAAGCCAACAACTTTCTTTCAATATATGTGGATTTTTTTTTTGTTTTTTTTTTTTGCATCCTTACTCCAATTGCTCTTGAAAAGACATAACTCCCAACCAATTTCTCCCAATATATGTGGAAGATTTCTCCAATTCCTCTTGAAAAGTTTGTGTTCAAAATTAAGTGCTCTTAACAAATAAGGTAGGAATTATATATATATATATATATATATATATATATATATATATATATATATATATATATATATATATATATATATATATATATATTTGGCTCAATAGAAGGTAGGTTATATAAGGCAAAAAGAAAGAAAAGTAAGGCTAACAATATATTTAAATAGGCTCAAAGAGGTAACTAGTGATATAAGGATAACAAGGTAGGCTTAAAATGGCACAATCGATCCAAAAATGGCCTACATCATATCCTAAACAGTGCAATTCCAAATTATTTCGCCTCAAGAGGTTTTCAAATGAGTTCTAGAGTTTGTTGAGATCACAAAAATATTCATGAAAAATTCGCACATAAGACTTCTCTAAGCATTTAGACTAATCAACCAAATCATACCACATACCAAAAGAGTCGCCAACTAGGTAAAATCAACATTTGAAATTCTCTTTAAACCGAAGCAAAATTTAATGTCTTCTAACAGCTACTTGTTATCACAATCACATTATTATCATCAACGTGCAAATTAAAATAAGTAAAATGCAAATAAAATAAAATAAAAATAAAAATAGAAATAAGACAATAAACAAATAAAAGAAATTAAATCAAAATGCAGAAAAATAAATGGAAAATCAAAATTAAACACAAATAAAAACATAAACAAAACTAATAAAAATGAAGGGAAGAAAAGATTTACCGTTTACTGCACCCCCAACCAAAACCTTACATTGTCCTCAATGTAAGAAAGGAAAGAGAGATCTCCTTTCCGCCAGCGGTGAAACTGCCCTCGCCGGTGGTGAACGTAAGATTTTCTTTTTCTTTTTTTTAACCAATGCACCAGCTACTTTCCAGGGCCTTATGAATGATATCTTTCAACCCTTTCTCAGGAAATTTGTTCTGGTTTTCTTTGACGACATATTGGTATATTCCAAAACTTGGGAGGAGCATCTATGGTAACTACAATCTATCCTTCAGTTGCTGACAGATAACCAATTAATTATAAAGGAATCCAAGTGCCAATTTGGTGTGTTGCAGGTGGATTACTTAGTCAAGGAATGGCTCATACCAACCACATCTAAGGGTGTTTGGGGATTCCTTGGGTTGGCAGGCTATTACAGAAAGTTCATTCAACACTTTGGGGGATTAGCTACACCATTGACTCAATTATTGGGAAAAGAAGGCTTCCACTGGGGTGAAGAAGCTGAGATGTCCTTCCAACAGCTTAAAAAGGCTCTTACATCCCCTCATGTCCTGCGATTACCTGATTTATCACAACGATTTGTGGTTGAATGTGATGCTAGTGGTATCGGCCTTGGGGTAATCCTTAGCCAAGAAAATAGGTTGATAGCCTACTTTAGTGCAGCACTCAAGGGATTGGTGTTAGCCTTGTCAACCTATGAAAAAGAAATGTTAGTTATGGTCAAGGCTATTAAGGTATGGCGACCCTACCTGCTAGGCAAATCCGTCTCGCAACCTCTAGCAGATTGGTGGACAACACTCCAACAAGAAGTTCAATAAGACCTTTTTTATGATAAGCTGGAAGGTTCAATAGCAACCACAGGTAATTCACACATCCACTATCGTAATGGGGTTTAGTACAAAAGAAACAGGGTTTTCCTAAGCTTCCAATCAACCTTGATACCTAAAATATTGATGGAATGCCATTCCTCAACTATTGGAGGACATTTTGGTTTTCAGAAAACACTGACTAGAGTAAGGCAGAATTTTTCTAAAGGCCATACCGTGATTATGGTGGTAGTAGACCGATTGACCAAATATGCACACTTCATTGCTATGAAGCATCCTTTTACTGCCCTAGGTGTTGCCAAAATATTTGTGTCTAATGTAGTTCGACTGCATGGGATTCCTACTTCCATAGTAAGTGATCGAGATAAAGTCTTCATAAGCTCTTTTTGGAGGGCCTTATTTCAGTTGCAGGGTACACAACTATGTATGAGGTCTAGCTATCATCCTCAAACTGATGGATAGACTGAGGTGATCAACCGAGTCTTAGAGCAATACCTGCGCTGCTTTGCTGGTGATCAACCAAAACTATGGGTAGAATGGATACCCTGGGTAGAATTCAACTACAACACCTCAATACACTCATACACCAAAACTACTCCATTTGAAGCTATTTATGGAATCCCTCTTCCCCATTTAGTGGCTTACATTTATGGCACCTCCAACATCCAAACTGTAGATGAATGCTTGCATGATCGAGACACCATTCTTAGAGAACTTTGTCACAACCTTACACAAGCTCAAAATCGGATGAAGTGCCGAGCAGATCAACATAGACGGGAAGTCACCTTCCTTGAAGGGGACTATGTGTATCTCAAGCTACAACCTTCCAGACAAACTTTAGTTGCATTCCGCTCAAACATGAAGCTCACCCCTCGATTCTTTCGACCCTACCAGATTAAGGAAAGGATTGGCTCTATAGCCTACCGATTGGCCCTACCCCCAGAGTCTGAGATACATGATGTGTTTCACGTCAGTTTATTAAGGAAGTATGTTGGAACCTCAGTACCAATCAACCATCAACTACCACCCATAACAGAAAACTCAATAATTATGCCACAACTTGAAACTATCTTAGATCGCCGAGTGATTCAAAAAGGAAGGTACCAATCGAAGACAGAGATTATGATAAAATGGGTGGGAACTACAAGCACCGAAGCTACCTAGGAAAATGAAAGATGATTCTCTAAAGCTTACCCATAGTTCATCCTTGAGGACAAGGATTCAAAAAGAGAGGGAGGAATGATACGAACCAAATCAGCTCCACCATTACGAGCCGTTACAGCCAACGAACCGAGCACGCCAACCAACCATGGACGGATGACGAAGATCGACGCAGCTCGGGCACCAGGAACAACTGGCTCTTTCTGTTAGAATGTCAGAAAATCTGTTAGCACACTAGTGCACGAGATTCACACAATTTCTTTGTGAATTCTCTCTGAATTGTTAGGCTATAAAAATCCGCAAGAAATTAAATAAATTACGACAGATTTTACCTGATTTTCCCTTTCTTCTTGATATCTTTGTCTCTTAGCGTTCTTCTCTGCCCTAATTTGCAACAATATGCCAATAATTTTGAGCTCAAACCGACATTGATCAATATGGTACAATAAGCCCATTTTAGCAGATCGCCACTTGATGATCCCAATATTTATTTGGCAATGTTCTTGGAGATTTGTGACACTGTAAAGATGAATGGTGTTATAAAAGACACAATTAGACTTAGATTGTTTCATTTTTCATCGAGGGAAAAGGCCAAAGGTTGGTTACAATCTCTACAACCAAGAAGCATCACTAGTTGGAAGGACATGACATAAAATTTTCTTGCTAAATTCTTTTCACTTGTAAAAATATCCCAACTCAGGAGTGAGATTGGTCAATCAAAAAATGATTTTGAGAGACTCTGTAAAGCATGGGAAAGGTATAAAGATTTGATTTGATGTTGCCCCCCATATGGATTTCTAGATTGGTTGCAAGTTTAGATGTTCTATAATGGATTAAATGGGAAAACTAGAACCATAATTGATGTTGCTTCTGGTGGAACTTTGATGTCAAAGATAGCTAAGGGTACTACTTCTCTTTTGGAAGAAATTGCTTCAAACAACTCTCAATAACCAACTAAAAGATATGTGGCCAAGAAAGTTGTTGGGATCCATGATTTGGAGCCATTTGCTACCCTTTCGGCTCAAGTTGCTTGTCTATCTCATCATATTTTAGCCTTGACAACCCAAAGAATAACAAAAAGTGTAGAATATGTTGCAACTTCAAGTATGATAGTTACAATGAATGAATCATGTCAAGAATATGTTCAATACATCAACAATGAGAACTACACCTATCGTGGTAATCCTATGTGAAATTACTACCATCCAGGGCTTTGAAATCATGAGAATATTTCTTTTGGGAACACAAAGAATGTGCTGCAAAGCAAGGTTTAAAAATAGTGATTTATAGTTGGATAACATTGAGACTCATTGTAGCAATATAGGAGCCACTATGAAAAATCTTGAGTTGTAAATTGGGTATCTACCTATGACCATCAATGCCCAACAAAGAGGAACTTTTCCTAGCAATACAAAAGTGAATCTAAAGAAACAATGCAAAGCCATTATACTTAGGAATAGAAGAGAAACTGAGAGGTCACCATTAAAGGAATCTGAGTCAACCCCTACAGTTCCAATTAATGGCCAAAGCAATAATAAAGTATAATAAGAGGAGATTGTTGATGATAAAATAAGAGAGATTTCCATGCCTTCAACAATTTCATTTCTTGACAATCCTCCTATTCTCTCTACTCCACTTCCTTATCCCCAACACTTTCAAAAACAAAAATTAGATAAGAAATTTTCTAAGCTTTTGGATATTTTTAAGAAAATCACATAAATATTCCTTTTGTAGATGCCGTGCAAAAATGCCAAATTTTTCCAAATTCTTGAAGGACATCATTTCCAAAAATAAAAGGTTGGAAGAGTTTGAAACAGTGACCCTTTCTGAAGAATGTAGTGCCATTCTTCAAAAGAAATTACCTCAAAAATTAAAAGATTCAGGGAATTTAACTTTGCCTTGCACTATTGGAAATTCATTTTTTCATAAAGTTTTATGTGATCTTGGTGCTAGCATTAATCTTATTCCACTGTCTCTCTATAGGAAATTGAGACTTGGAGAGATGAAACAAACAACAAGTTTCTTTGCAACTGGTAGACCAATCCATCAATTCATATGAAATCATAGAAGATGTATTCGTAAAGGTGGATTAACTTATTTTTCCTGCTGATTTTGTGGTGATCGATATAGATGAAGACCAAGATGTCCCATTAATTCTTAGCTACTGGAAGAGCTTTAATGGATGTTCAAAAGGGTGAGTTAACATTGAGAGTGAACAAGCAAGATGTTACATTCAACATCTTCTTGGCTTTTTGGTAAATGTCATTGAAAAATGTGTAGTAAAAGCCTTTAGAGAGGATATGTCGGCCAAACACCTAGAATGATGTATTATCATTTCATCTCATGCTTATGATTTTAATAACTCTGCTATTTTTGAATCTAATTTCCCTTTTGTTAGTGAAGAATTTATCCATTATGTTTTTTTCCTTGGAAGCATTGCAGTAGGTTACATCATTTAGCAAAGAAGTGGAGAGGCTAAAGCCAATAGTAGCAAAGACGGATTCCGTAATCTCTATAGAAAAAGTGCAGCAAACTATAACTCCAATGTTGAAACAATTATCTGCGCATATTTGCAATGCATTATTGGGTGATAGTTAAACCTTTCTAGTGATTGTTGATGCATCATTGATAAGCACAACATCAAGTTCTCGGCAACGGCGCCAAAAACTTGATGGGACAAGACCGACATTGCAAATATCGATTTTGTAGATACTTTGGTTTTATAATTTGTAAAAATCTCACAAGTGCACCAATCATTTTATAGAAAATGATAAGTATACTCCCAAGGTCAATCTAGGAAAGAATATATGTAGTTTTTAATTTATTATTCAAAATCTTAAAAAAAAAATTAAATCTTAAACATCTTGTCACGATATTTTTATTTTTTGTGTTCTAATCTAATGAAATAATAAAAATAAACATAAATTTGATTCAACAAATAGTAATGCAAATTTTTATCACTCATAACAATGTAGTACTTATGGATATAATAATTAAGTTAATTATGTTTGCTCATATTATTTACGTTATTAAAGATATAAATTAGTATTTGTTTATTTTCTCTTTCTGGTATGAAAGTATCCTTAAGTGTGGTATAAGAAAATAGCAACCCATCTAATCACATTTTTAGGCTGAGTCAATTAATTAGACCTAAAAATTTAATTATCTGAGTACTAACTTTCAAATTTTAAAACTATTCCGAAAAATATATTGTTAATACATTTTTAAATAATAGTTCTTATAAAAAACTTTTGAAATAAAGCTTCACTCTAACTACTTGGCTATTGAAACCAACAAATAAAATAGCACTACTCTAAATCAAACAGGATAATTAAACCTTAAAATCTAATTTCATATTTAAGTTTGTAATAAAAAATAATATATTTCTCTCTAGCATCCTTAATATAAAATCTTGAATAAAAATAAAATCAATTTATGTTATAGAAATGTTTTACCTATTTAATATTTTGCAAGTATAACAATGTTATTATTATATCATATTTACAAATATCCAGCCATATTAAATTTAATAACAGACAAATTAAACATAACATATAAGAATGAAACATTAAAAAAACTATAAAGAATTCATTTTAAGATTATACATCATAAGAGTCCTAACAGAACTTTGATGCTAATTTTGGTTGTTGGAAAACCTCCAAACGCATTTGTATTTCTAAAAAATTATAGAGAGAGAAAGCTAAAGAGATAAAAAACTGAACAAATTGTGTGTTTTACAATGGGGGAGAAGGTCCTTTTTATAGGTGAAAAAAAGGCTAAAAATGTGGAAAATATTTTAAATTTTGAAATTGGATGCATTTGGATAGGCTAGCACACGTGTGAGGCGCGAAAATTATATCCTACCGGTGTTTGGCACAGTAGACAAGCATTTAGCGAGTGGGGGCACATGTGGGACTGATGAGTGCTCAAAAAGCACTAAAATAACCATGATTTTATGTACCTTAATTGATTAAAAATACATATATTTATATGTTTTATCATATATTTATATAAATTTGTCTTTTTCGGAATCACGGGTATTTTTATTGTTTTTCAGGTATTTTGGCTTAAAAACGCAATGTAAAGACTCAAAGAGGAATATTTGAAGCAATACATCACAAATATATCAACAAATAAGTGAGAAAAGGTCAACAAACATGGAAAAATCGGACGAAATGGGTCGAAAAGGTCAAAAATGTCAAAAAGACGGAAATTGCGCGCCGCAGCCCAGCCGTGCGCGCAGCCCAGCGCCCCAGCGCCCAGCCGCGCGCGCCCCAGCGCCCCATTCCGCGCGCGCCCGCGCGCGCGCAGCGCCCCAGCAGCCCCCCTCCGCGCGCCCAACGCGTTTTCGCCCCATTTTTCACGTGCAGCCGCCCCTGTGACGTCATGCTGACGTCATTGATGACATCAGCAATTCCAATACGCGTTTTTACATTTTTTAATATTTTTTTAACATTTGTTTTACTCATTTTTTCTCTCCATCCTCACCTATAAATACCCCCCTTCCCTTCACTTCAAACCACACCTTCAAAACTCACTTCTCTCTCCTTTCTTTCTCTCATTTCTTAGTTTTTAGTTTCTCTTAGTTTCTTTCTAAGTTTCTAAGCTTTTCTTAGTTTTTCTCTTAGTTTTTAGTTCAATTCTCTTAGGTTTAGTGTTCTTCTCTTTTTGAGAGGAACTTGTAATGTTTTTGTAATAATTTAGATTTTTGATTCAATATATGGAAGTGCAAATTCCGCTCGGAGGTTTTCTAGCAACGGGAATAGCGTCGAAGTTCTGTAAGGATTTTATTTTCTTTACAGTTATTTTTATGCTTTATTCTTACATGTTATATTCAACTTGTCTGTGGTTAAATTTAACTATGCTAGCTGTTTAGTAAAAATGATGTAATAACGACGTTGTTATGCTTGCGAAATATTAAATAGGTAAAAATCTTTAAAATGAATTGATTTTGTTTTTATTCAAGATTTTATATTAAGAATGTTAGAGAGAAATATATTATTTTTCATTACAAACTTAAACCCGAAAATTAGATTTTAAGGTTTAGTTATCCGGTCTAATTTAGAGTAGTGCTCTTTTATTTGTTGGTACAATCGCCCGGTAGTTAGAGTGAAACTCTATTTCAAAAGTTTTTATAAGAATTATTATGTGAAAATGTATTGACAACATGTTTTCAATAGTGGTTTTAAAACTTGAAAGTTAGTACTCGGATAATTAAATTCTTAAGTTTAATTTGGACACCTTGAATAATGTTTAAATTGTCTAACCCCACCAAAGGTGGCATTTAAATGGTTCATTTTCAATCTCTTAGAAAAAGGAATTAATTTAATTAAGCATATTAGTTATCAACCCCACCCATAGGTGTTAATTGATTTGTTTAGTTAACAAAGAATATCTAACCCCACCAAAGGTGGTATTTATATAAAAAAGAGAGAATCAATAAAATATCAATTTATATCTTTAATAACCTAGTTAATATGAGCAAGCATAATTAATTTAGTTATTATATCCATAAATACTCCGCTAATATAAATGATAAAAATTTGCATGAATATTTATTGAATCCGTATATATGTTTATTTTTAGATAATTATTTATTGAATTTGTATCTATGTTTATTTTTATGTTATTAGACTATATTTAATTAATCTTTATATATGTTTATTTTATGTAAGTAGATTAAAAACACAAAAACCCCAAAATATCGTGACAGGATGTTTAGGATTTAATTTCGTTTTTAAAAGTTTGAATAATAAATTAAAAACCACATACATTCCTTCCTTAGATCGACCTTGGGAGTATACTTATCATTTTCTTCGAAATGATTCGTGCACTTGCGAGAGTTTTATAAATATTAAAACCAAAGTATTTGCGGGAATCGGCGATGCCGGTTTTCGTTCATCAAGTTTTTGGCGCCGTTGCCGGGGATGGAATAGCGTTTTTAAATTATTTATCAAAATTTTAAAAACATTTTTGTGCTGTAAATAATTGTGATTTTTTTTGTTTTAATAGAAAAAATAATAATCAAATTTCAAATTTCATAAGAAAAAAAAAATTAAAAAAAATTAAAAAATTAAAAAATTAAAAAATTAAAAATTAATTTTTTTTTTAATTGTAAAATAATTTAGAAATTTGAAATTTGAAGTAAAAAAATTTTACCGTTCATGAATAGTAAAAAAAAAAAATTTAAATTCAAAATTCAAAAAAAAAAAATATTTAGTTAATAAGAAATAATATAGCGTGAATAGTAAAATAAAATTACCGTTCATGAATAGTAAAAAAAAAATTTAAAAATTCAAAATTCAAAAACAAAACTTTTTTTTAAGTTAATAAGAAATAATATAGCGTGAATAGTAAAATAAAATTACCGTTCATAAAAAAAAAAAAAAAACATTACTTGAATTTATACCTAATTAACTAAATAACATGAAAAGTAAAAATCTAAGGGAGTTCTGTCTAGGAGACTAGTTCTTGGAAGCCTTTGTGCCACTAGTCTTTCCTGGGAACGTTGCTCTGGCTAGGAGAATGGTATTTAAGGTGCCGTTTGCACCACCATTCTTTCCTGGGAGCACTCTTGGTTAATACTAATTATGTTACAAAAAATAAAAAAAAAATTCTTTTTTTTTAGGGTTTAACTAGTTTTGTTTAGTGTTTTGTATAAAATAACATGTAAATTTTATCTAAATTTTTTTTATTTTGTTGACAGGAGTTTTAAATTTACGTTTACAATAGTCTATGCGTGGTAGGAGATCCTTAGGAAACCCCCTTACACTATATGTAAATAAATTTCATAAATTTAAACAAGTGTCAACAAAACTGGATTCTACCCATCAACCTGTTTTTGAGCCAAACATAGAACCAAGTCTTAATCCTTTACTAGAACCAAAAGAAATGGAGGAAAACCAACATATTAGGGAAACCACAATGAAAGAGTTTGCAAGACCGGTAATAGGCACGGCAACTGCCGCTATCCAGTTGGGGGAGGCTGCTCGGAATTACGACCTTAAAAATATTCATTTTTTTATGCTTCCTTCCTTTTATGGGTTACCTAATGAAGATTCTCTTTCCTTTATGAGAGATTTCTATGCTACGGTCCAAACATTCCCCCTCGGTATTCTAAACGAGGATCAACTTAGGATGAGATGTTTTCCCTACACTCTAAAGGATAAGGCCAAAGCTTGGTTGATGTCACTTCCCCCAGGTTCTCTGATGACATGGGGTAACATTTACAATAAATTCATGGGAAAATTCTATTCCCATCAAAAAACATCAGAGTTGAGAGGAAAGATTGCTACTTTCTCTCAGATGGATGGAGAACCATTCCATGAAGCTTGGGATAGGTTCAAGATGTTTCTCACTCAGTGTCCCCATCATAGCTTTCCCCTGCAGTTGCAGAACCAATTCTTTTACGATGGACTTACACAACAATGTCAGTTCATTGTCGACAACGCTGCAGGAGGAGCAATAGGAGAAAAAACTGCCTCAGAGACGTATAACCTCTTTGAGATGTTGGGTGCTAATTCCCAACAGAAAAGCTCCTGAGTGAGAAAAGCTGGAGTTCATGAAATCGACTCCAGTAATGAAGTTCAACAACAACTTGTTCAACTGACTAAGCAAGTTGCCCTTCTCGCTACACAAACCAACACCAATAATGATCAATATGGTTTGTATAGCAACATGGGACATGGTACTGAAGCCTGTCCATATCAAGGAGAAACAACTGGACCTGAACAGGTCAATGTGTTGGGAGCATATCAACAGAGACCAAGGTTTGATCCCAATTCAAATACCTATAATCCTGGGTGGAGAAGTCATCCAAATTTCTCTTGGAGGCAAAACAACCCTCCTTTCACTCAAAGCTCAAACCAGGCAGGCCAGCAATTCCACCCACCTATTCCAAGAAGCATTCCCAATAAACCAACCTTGGAGGACAACTTGAATTCTTTTATTCAAGTCTGTAGGGATAACCAATCTAAAACCAATCAACGGTTGGACTCTGTGGAAGCTTCTATCAAAAAGGTGGAAGTTCAAGTTGAACAGTTAGTTGAACATTTGCAAAAAGGCAAAGACTAATTTGAAACTTAAATGAATTCAATGAATAGGAGACATTGAGTTTTTCATTCTGCAATCTCCAAGCAACGTCTTACTAGAAGACGATAAATTTTAGTCCTGTATGGGAGGTCACCCATTATTGTATTTTCCTTTGTTTTAGTTTGCGTGTAATAAAAATTCAGATGAAATAAAATTCGTTTGTTTCAAAAATTCTGTCCATTCGCTTAAAATTAAAAAAAAAAAAAAAAATAGGTTCCTTGCACTTTTTGCTTTTACGTTTTATCAAGTTATAAATATTTCTTAGAGATATCTACTAAAAGCAAAATGTTGATACACAATAGGAGGAGGATCATTTTCAACTACAAACAACCATGGGAGATGCTGAAGATAGGCGGAAAAAGATGAAAGAATATACAATGCCAATCATTGGCAATGTAACTTCCGGTATCCAATTACAAGAGGCTGCAAGGAATTATGAATTGAAAAAGATTCATTATTCTTTGTTGCCTTCCTTTTACGGTATCCCTAATGAAGACCCTTTGCATTTCATTCGAGAATTCTATGCTATTGTCCAAACTTTTCCACTACATGCAATTAATGAAGATCAACTTAGGATGAGGTGTTTTCCTTACACTCTCAAAGATAAAGCTTGGTCATGGTTCATTACTCTACAGTCAGGTTCTCTTAAAACTTGGGAGGCAGTCTATGAAATTTTTATGGGTAGGTTCTATTCCCATCAAAAGACTGTTGATCTAAGAACAAAGATAGCAACATTTTCTCAAATGTATGAAGAGCCCTTTCATGAAGCTTGGGAACGATTCAAACTCCTTTTCATTCAATGTCAAAATCATAGCTTTCCCTTACAGCTACAAAACCAATTCTTTTATGATGGATTGACACTACAGAGTCAATACATGGTTGATAATGCTGCTGGAGGTGCTGTAGGAGAAAAGACCGCAGAGGAAACCTATAATCTTTATGAGTTATTGGGTTCTAATTCCCAACAAAGAGGTGGTAGGAGGAAAGCAAAGGTCAATGAAGTCGGCTCTGATAATGAGATAACCTTGCAACTTGCTGAATTGACTAAACAAGTGAAATTCCTCACTTCCCACCAAATTTCAAATCAAGAGGTATGTGAAGTGTGTTGTTCAATTGGGCATGGTACTTATAATTGTTCAAATACTTGTGATTCTAGTGTCGATGCCATAGAGGAAGTCCATTCTTTTCAAAGGTATCATCCAAACACCTATAATCACCCAGCCTACACCCAATATCCAACACTAAGGTCGGATAACAACCACCCTTACCCACCAAGCCAATCTTTTAAACCAACCTTAGAAGATAGCTTGAATGCTTTTATTCAAGTTAGTCGTAACAACCAATTGATGACTAATCAAAGGTTGAACACCATGGAGGCTTCGGTTAAAAGGATTGAATCTAAAGTTGGGCAACTGGCTGAACAAATGCAAAAGAAAGAACCAGGAAAGTTGCCCAGTCAACCAAAACAAGCAAAGGATGTTAGAACCCTTCGAAGTGGTAAGGTAGTCAATACCAGTTTACCTGAAATCTCTAACAATCTACCTTGTAGTTCAGGTAACAAAGAAGGCGATACTCTAATCTTGCAAAAAGGAGAAACAAGTGTTAAACTTAACAAGCCTTCTGAAAAACTCATTGGGGGGTCATCTGACACCCCCAAAATTCAAAAGACAACAGAACCACACCAGATACAAGTACCTTTTCCCCACCGGTTGAAAGAATCCAAACAAGATAAGCAATTCACTGATCTTTTTAATATGCTCTCTAAAGTAAATATCAATTTACCATTATTAGAAGTGATCATGAATGTGCCCTCATATGCCAAATTTTTCAAAGAGTTGAACACTAAGAAAAGGAGGTATGAACTGAATGAACGAGTAGTAGTATCAGAAATTTCTAGCGCTGTACTTCAGCACAAACTACCCCCTAAGTTGAAAGACCCTGGAAGTTTTATTATAAACATAACTATGGGGGATAGGAAGGTTGCTAAAGCAATGCTTGATTTAGGTGCTAGTATAAATTTGATGCCCTACTCTATATTCTTACAACTCAATCTAGGGGATTTAAAACCCACAACTATGTCCCTTCAACTTGCAGATAGATCTCTTAAATATCCAGAGGGAATAGTTGAGGATGTTTTGGTACAGGTAGACAAACTGATAATACCTGTTGACTTTGTGGTTCTGGATATGCAAGAAAATCCAGCATTGGACAGAGAGCCCACAATATTGCTTGGTAGACCATTTATGGCAACTACTAAAACTATTATTGATGTCCAAGATGGAAATTTGACAATGACGGTCTTAGGAGAGACTGTTCATTTTAAAGTTTTTGATTCTTCACCTTTCCCTTCTATTTCTGCCATCGATGAAATATTCGATGTTGATCCTTTGGATAATCTTGTCCAAAACACCTTTTTCCGAACCAGAATAGAGGACAAGCTTGAAACCGTTCTTACACTTGAAAAGGTTGAAGAAGATTTAGATGAGGAAATAAAGGGGTACCTTGAACAACTAGACAATAATGAAGTGATGACAAAATCTAGTACACTTTTAAATCTACCCAGTTCTTCATCTATTAAAGAGGCCAATCCACCTGAACTTGAACTCAAAGACTTACCTGAGCACTTAAAATATGTGTTTTTGGGAGAAGGGGAAACTTATCCAGTGATAATTTCTTCAACCTTGACCAAACCACAAGAAAAGGAACTCATCAAAGTGCTTAAACAGTTTAAGAAATCTATAGGTTGGAGTATAGGGGATATAAGAGGCATTAGTCCAACAATGTGTATGCACAAGATCAACTTGGAGGACGGTGCTAAACCTGTACGAGAGGCCCAAAGAAGACTAAACCCAAACATGCAAGAGGTAGTTAAGAAGGAAATTCTTAAATTATTAGAAGAAGGGATTATCTACCCTATTGCAGATAGTAAGTGGGTTAGTCCAGTGCATGTGGTACCAAAGAAATCTGGGATAACAGTTGTTAAGAATGACAAAAGTGAATTAGTGCCCACTAGAATAATCACTGGATGGAGAATGTGTATAGATTTTAGGAAACTAAATTTATATACGAAAAAGGATCACTTTCCTCTTCCATTCATTGATCAAATGTTGGAAAGATTAGCTGGGCACGAATTTTACTGTTTTTTGGATGGACTGTCTGGATATTATCAAGTACCCATAGCACCAGAAGATCAGGAAAAGACCACATTTACATGTCCTTTTGGGACATTTGCTTTTCGCAGAATGCCATTTGGGTTATGCAATGCCCCTGCCACGTTCCAGAGATGCATGATATCCATTTTCTCGGACATGGTGGAAAAATTCATTGAGATTTTCATGGACGATTTCTCTGTCTTTGGGAACTCATTTGATGATTGCTTACATAAATTGACTTTGGTTTTAGAAAGATGCATTGAATGCAATCTAACCCTTAGTTGGGAGAAAAGTCATTTTATGGTTCAATAAGGGATAGTTTTAGGACATATAATTTCAAACAAGGGTATTGAAGTTGATAAGGCAAAAGTTGAATTGATATCCAAACTACCTCCCCCTACATCTGTGAAGGGGATAAGAAGCTTCTTGGGACATGCAGGATTCTACAGACGATTTATTAAAGATTTCTCTAAAATAAGTCGTCCATTATGTAACTTGCTATCCAAAGATGCTGATTTTGATTTCAACAATGACTGCCTTACTTCCTTTAATACCTTGAAAGATAAACTCACATCTACCCCTGTTATAATGGCACCAAACTGGTCTTTACCCTTTGAAATAATGTGTGACGCTTCTGATTATGCAATAGGAGCAGTCCTGGGACAAAGAGTGGATAAGCGTTTACATGTCATCTACTATGCTAGCAAAACACTCAATGATGCCCAGATGAATTACACCACCACTGAAAAGGAATTCTTGGCTATAGTATTCTCTTTAGACAAATTTCGGTCTTATTTAGTAGGATCTAAAGTGATTGTGCATTCTGATCATGCTGCTTTAAGATACCTATTAAGTAAACCAAATGCCAAGCCAAGATTAATCAGGTGGGTCTTACTCTTACAAGAATTTGACCTAGAAATCAAGGATAAGAAAGGCAGTGAAAACTTAGTAGCTGACCATTTGTCTAGGTTGATTTCTGACTTTAATTCTCTTAAAGATGAGAGTAATGACGATATAGTTGAAACCTTTCCTGATGAACAGTTATTTTTCATAGGTCCGAACCCATGGTACGCTGATATTGTAAACTATCTTGCCACTGGTGTTTTGCGACCTAACACTTCATATCAGGAGAAGAAAAGGTTTTTTAAAACTATTAAGGACTATTTCTGGGATGACCCTTATTTATACAAGATTGGTCAAGATCAAGTCATCCGGAGATGTGTACCTGAAGAAGAACATAAGAGCATTCTGACTTTTTGTCATGAACTTCATTGTGGGGGTCATTTTGGAGGAGAAAAGACAGCCCGTAAGATATTACAGTCTGGATTCTTTTGGCCCACTCTTTTTAAAGATGCTCATATGTTTTGTGCACAATGTGATAGATGTCAAAGAACAGGAAACATAAGCAAAAGAGATGAAATGCCTTTGACATCTAATTTAGTTGTTGAACTCTTTGATGTATGGGGGATTGACTTTATGGGTCCTTTTCCCCCATCTAATGGTTTTCAATACATTTTGGTTGCTGTGGATTATGTGTCCAAGTGGGTAGAAGCTATACCCACCAAAACCAATGATGCTAATGTTGTTGTGAAATTCTTGAAAGATTTCATATTCAGTAGGTTCGGAACGCCTAGAGCTATAATAAGTGATGGAGGTAGCCATTTTTGTAACAAACTCTTTGATGGAGTACTAAACAAGTACAACATCACACATAAGGTAGCTACTCCATATCATCCTCAAACTTCCGGTTTAGTGGAAGTAAGTAATAGGCAAATTAAGGGAATACTGGAACGCACTGTGCGTCCTTCAAGGAAGGATTGGGCATTTAAGTTAAATGATGCCTTATGGGCATACCGCACCGCTTACAAAACACCTATTGGGATGAGCCCTTACCGGTTAATCTTTGGGAAAGCGTGCCACCTTCCAGTTGAACTTGAACACAAGGCTTATTGGGCAATTAAAGAGCTAAACATGGATTTAGATAAAGCAGGTGAAAAACGAGTACTCCAGCTTCATGAGTTGGAAGAAATTAGGAATGAAGCCTATGAGAATGCCAAATTATACAAGGAGCGTACTAAGCGCTATCATGACAAGAGGCTAGTTCCTAAAACTTTTCACCCTGGAATGAAAGTTCTTTTATTTAACTCTCGTTTGAGATTGTTTCCAGGAAAGCTAAGATCAAGATGGGATGGACCATTCAAAATAGTTCAGGTATCTGAACATGGAGTGGTAGAACTATTGGACTCCAAGACACAAAAAACGTTCAAAGTTAATGGCCATCGTGTCAAGCCTTATGTGGAAGAACCGAACAACATTGCTGAAATGGATTGCATTTGGCTGAGTAACCCTTAGCACCAAAAAGATACGTCTTGCTAAGACGTTAAACTAAGCGCTGGATGGGAGGCAACCCATCATGTTAGGTAATTTTTTTTATTGTTATTTGTTTTATTTACTTAATTTTATTGTTTATTTTAGTTTACTTGTATGTGAATAATTTTTAAATTTGTTAAAACTAAAATATTTGTTGAGATGTTAGAAGTTCACAGCGATCTGTCTGTATACACTTTAATGATGAATATGATGGATGCACCTGCATTTCTTCATTTACTACTTACACATTCTCAAGAAATAGGTAATCTTTCCTGGGAACGTTGCTCTGGCTAGGAGAATGGTATTTAAGGTGCCGTTTGCACCACCATTCTTTCCTGGGAGCACTCTTGGTTAATACTAATTATGTTACAAAAAATAAAAAAAAAATTCTTTTTTTTTAGGGTTTAACTAGTTTTGTTTAGTGTTTTGTATAAAATAACATGTAAATTTTATCTAAATTTTTTTTATTTTGTTGACAGGAGTTTTAAATTTACGTTTACAATAGTCTATGCGTGGTAGGAGATCCTTAGGAAACCCCCTTACACTATATGTAAATAAATTTCATAAATTTAAACAAGTGTCAACAAAACTGGATTCTACCCATCAACCTGTTTTTGAGCCAAACATAGAACCAAGTCTTAATCCTTTACTAGAACCAAAAGAAATGGAGGAAAACCAACATATTAGGGAAACCACAATGAAAGAGTTTGCAAGACCGGTAATAGGCACGGCAACTGCCGCTATCCAGTTGGGGGAGGCTGCTCGGAATTACGACCTTAAAAATATTCATTTTTTTATGCTTCCTTCCTTTTATGGGTTACCTAATGAAGATTCTCTTTCCTTTATGAGAGATTTCTATGCTACGGTCCAAACATTCCCCCTCGGTATTCTAAACGAGGATCAACTTAGGATGAGATGTTTTCCCTACACTCTAAAGGATAAGGCCAAAGCTTGGTTGATGTCACTTCCCCCAGGTTCTCTGATGACATGGGGTAACATTTACAATAAATTCATGGGAAAATTCTATTCCCATCAAAAAACATCAGAGTTGAGAGGAAAGATTGCTACTTTCTCTCAGATGGATGGAGAACCATTCCATGAAGCTTGGGATAGGTTCAAGATGTTTCTCACTCAGTGTCCCCATCATAGCTTTCCCCTGCAGTTGCAGAACCAATTCTTTTACGATGGACTTACACAACAATGTCAGTTCATTGTCGACAACGCTGCAGGAGGAGCAATAGGAGAAAAAACTGCCTCAGAGACGTATAACCTCTTTGAGATGTTGGGTGCTAATTCCCAACAGAAAAGCTCCTGAGTGAGAAAAGCTGGAGTTCATGAAATCGACTCCAGTAATGAAGTTCAACAACAACTTGTTCAACTGACTAAGCAAGTTGCCCTTCTCGCTACACAAACCAACACCAATAATGATCAATATGGTTTGTATAGCAACATGGGACATGGTACTGAAGCCTGTCCATATCAAGGAGAAACAACTGGACCTGAACAGGTCAATGTGTTGGGAGCATATCAACAGAGACCAAGGTTTGATCCCAATTCAAATACCTATAATCCTGGGTGGAGAAGTCATCCAAATTTCTCTTGGAGGCAAAACAACCCTCCTTTCACTCAAAGCTCAAACCAGGCAGGCCAGCAATTCCACCCACCTATTCCAAGAAGCATTCCCAATAAACCAACCTTGGAGGACAACTTGAATTCTTTTATTCAAGTCTGTAGGGATAACCAATCTAAAACCAATCAACGGTTGGACTCTGTGGAAGCTTCTATCAAAAAGGTGGAAGTTCAAGTTGAACAGTTAGTTGAACATTTGCAAAAAGGCAAAGACTAATTTGAAACTTAAATGAATTCAATGAATAGGAGACATTGAGTTTTTCATTCTGCAATCTCCAAGCAACGTCTTACTAGAAGACGATAAATTTTAGTCCTGTATGGGAGGTCACCCATTATTGTATTTTCCTTTGTTTTAGTTTGCGTGTAATAAAAATTCAGATGAAATAAAATTCGTTTGTTTCAAAAATTCTGTCCATTCGCTTAAAATTAAAAAAAAAAAAAAAATAGGTTCCTTGCACTTTTTGCTTTTACGTTTTATCAAGTTATAAATATTTCTTAGAGATATCTACTAAAAGCAAAATGTTGATACACAATAGGAGGAGGATCATTTTCAACTACAAACAACCATGGGAGATGCTAAAGATAGGCGGAAAAAGATGAAAGAATATACAATGCCAATCATTGGCAATGTAACTTCCGGTATCCAATTACAAGAGGCTGCAAGGAATTATGAATTGAAAAAGATTCATTATTCTTTGTTGCCTTCCTTTTACGGTATCCCTAATGAAGACCCTTTGCATTTCATTCGAGAATTCTATGCTATTGTCCAAACTTTTCCACTACATGCAATTAATGAAGATCAACTTAGGATGAGGTGTTTTCCTTACACTCTCAAAGATAAAGCTTGGTCATGGTTCATTACTCTACAGTCAGGTTCTCTTAAAACTTGGGAGGCAGTCTATGAAATTTTTATGGGTAGGTTCTATTCCCATCAAAAGACTGTTGATCTAAGAACAAAGATAGCAACATTTTCTCAAATGTATGAAGAGCCCTTTCATGAAGCTTGGGAACGATTCAAACTCCTTTTCATTCAATGTCAAAATCATAGCTTTCCCTTACAGCTACAAAACCAATTCTTTTATGATGGATTGACACTACAGAGTCAATACATGGTTGATAATGCTGCTGGAGGTGCTGTAGGAGAAAAGACCGCAGAGGAAACCTATAATCTTTATGAGTTATTGGGTTCTAATTCCCAACAAAGAGGTGGTAGGAGGAAAGCAAAGGTCAATGAAGTCGGCTCTGATAATGAGATAACCTTGCAACTTGCTGAATTGACTAAACAAGTGAAATTCCTCACTTCCCACCAAATTTCAAATCAAGAGGTATGTGAAGTGTGTTGTTCAATTGGGCATGGTACTTATAATTGTTCAAATACTTGTGATTCTAGTGTCGATGCCATAGAGGAAGTCCAATCTTTTCAAAGGTATCATCCAAACACCTATAATCACCCAGCCTACACCCAATATCCAACACTAAGGTCGGATAACAACCACCCTTACCCACCAAGCCAATCTTTTAAACCAACCTTAGAAGATAGCTTGAATGCTTTTATTCAAGTTAGTCGTAACAACCAATTGATGACTAATCAAAGGTTGAACACCATGGAGGCTTCGGTTAAAAGGATTGAATCTAAAGTTGGGCAACTGGCTGAACAAATGCAAAAGAAAGAACCAGGAAAGTTGCCCAGTCAACCAAAACAAGCAAAGGATGTTAGAACCCTTCGAAGTGGTAAGGTAGTCAATACCAGTTTACCTGAAATCTCTAACAATCTACCTTGTAGTTCAGGTAACAAAGAAGGCGATACTCTAATCTTGCAAAAAGGAGAAACAAGTGTTAAACTTAACAAGCCTTCTGAAAAACTCATTGGGGGGTCATCTGACACCCCCAAAATTCAAAAGACAACAGAACCACACCAGATACAAGTACCTTTTTCCCCACCGGTTGAAAGAATCCAAACAAGATAAGCAATTCACTGATCTTTTTAATATGCTCTCTAAAGTAAATATCAATTTACCATTATTAGAAGTGATCATGAATGTGCCCTCATATGCCAAATTTTTCAAAGAGTTGAACACTAAGAAAAGGAGGTATGAACTGAATGAACGAGTAGTAGTATCAGAAATTTCTAGCGCTGTACTTCAGCACAAACTACCCCCTAAGTTGAAAGACCCTGGAAGTTTTATTATAAACATAACTATGGGGGATAGGAAGGTTGCTAAAGCAATGCTTGATTTAGGTGCTAGTATAAATTTGATGCCCTACTCTATATTCTTACAACTCAATCTAGGGGATTTAAAACCCACAACTATGTCCCTTCAACTTGCAGATAGATCTCTTAAATATCCAGAGGGAATAGTTGAGGATGTTTTGGTACAGGTAGACAAACTGATAATACCTGTTGACTTTGTGGTTCTGGATATGCAAGAAAATCCAGCATTGGACAGAGAGCACAAAATATTGCTTGGTAGACCATTTATGGCAACTACTAAAACTATTATTGATGTCCAAGATGGAAATTTGACAATGACAGTCTTAGGAGAGACTGTTCATTTTAAAGTTTTTGATTCTTCACCTTTCCCTTCTATTTCTGCCATTGATGAAATATTCGATGTTGATCCTTTGGATAATCTTGTCCAAAACACCTTTTTCCGAACCAGAATAGAGGACAAGCTTGAAACCGTTCTTACACTTGAAAAGGTTGAAGAAGATTTAGATGAGGAAATAAAGGGGTACCTTGAACAACTAGACAATAATGAAGTGATGACAAAATCTAGTACACTTTTAAATCTACCCAGTTCTTCATCTATTAAAGAGGCCAATCCACCTGAACTTGAACTCAAAGACTTACCTGAGCACTTAAAATATGTGTTTTTGGGAGAAGGGGAAACTTATCCAGTGATAATTTCTTCAACCTTGACCAAACCACAAGAAAAGGAACTCATCAAAGTGCTTAAACAGTTTAAGAAATCTATAGGTTGGAGTATAGGGGATATAAGAGGCATTAGTCCAACAATGTGTATGCACAAGATCAACTTGGAGGACGGTGCTAAACCTGTACGAGAGGCCCAAAGAAGACTAAACCCAAACATGCAAGAGGTAGTTAAGAAGGAAATTCTTAAATTATTAGAAGAAGGGATTATCTACCCTATTGCAGATAGTAAGTGGGTTAGTCCAGTGCATGTGGTACCAAAGAAATCTGGGATAACAGTTGTTAAGAATGACAAAAGTGAATTAGTGCCCACTAGAATAATCACTGGATGGAGAATGTGTATAGATTTTAGGAAACTAAATTTATATACGAAAAAGGATCACTTTCCTCTTCCATTCATTGATCAAATGTTGGAAAGATTAGCTGGGCACGAATTTTACTGTTTTTTGGATGGACTGTCTGGATATTATCAAGTACCCATAGCACCAGAAGATCAGGAAAAGACCACATTTACATGTCCTTTTGGGACATTTGCTTTTCGCAGAATGCCATTTGGGTTATGCAATGCCCCTGCCACGTTCCAGAGATGCATGATATCCATTTTCTCGGACATGGTGGAAAAATTCATTGAGATTTTCATGGACGATTTCTCTGTCTTTGGGAACTCATTTGATGATTGCTTACATAAATTGACTTTGGTTTTAGAAAGATGCATTGAATGCAATCTAACCCTTAGTTGGGAGAAAAGTCATTTTATGGTTCAATAAGGGATAGTTTTAGGACATATAATTTCAAACAAGGGTATTGAAGTTGATAAGGCAAAAGTTGAATTGATATCCAAACTACCTCCCCCTACATCTGTGAAGGGGATAAGAAGCTTCTTGGGACATGCAGGATTCTACAGACGATTTATTAAAGATTTCTCTAAAATAAGTCGTCCATTATGTAACTTGCTATCCAAAGATGCTGATTTTGATTTCAACAATGACTGCCTTACTTCCTTTAATACCTTGAAAGATAAACTCACATCTACCCCTGTTATAATGGCACCAAACTGGTCTTTACCCTTTGAAATAATGTGTGACGCTTCTGATTATGCAATAGGAGCAGTCCTGGGACAAAGAGTGGATAAGCGTTTACATGTCATCTACTATGCTAGCAAAACACTCAATGATGCCCAGATGAATTACACCACCACTGAAAAGGAATTCTTGGCTATAGTATTCTCTTTAGACAAATTTCGGTCTTATTTAGTAGGATCTAAAGTGATTGTGCATTCTGATCATGCTGCTTTAAGATACCTATTAAGTAAACCAAATGCCAAGCCAAGATTAATCAGGTGGGTCTTACTCTTACAAGAATTTGACCTAGAAATCAAGGATAAGAAAGGCAGTGAAAACTTAGTAGCTGACCATTTGTCTAGGTTGATTTCTGACTTTAATTCTCTTAAAGATGAGAGTAATGACGATATAGTTGAAACCTTTCCTGATGAACAGTTATTTTTCATAGGTCCGAACCCATGGTACGCTGATATTGTAAACTATCTTGCCACTGGTGTTTTGCGACCTAACACTTCATATCAGGAGAAGAAAAGGTTTTTTAAAACTATTAAGGACTATTTCTGGGATGACCCTTATTTATACAAGATTGGTCAAGATCAAGTCATCCGGAGATGTGTACCTGAAGAAGAACATAAGAGCATTCTGACTTTTTGTCATGAACTTCATTGTGGGGGTCATTTTGGAGGAGAAAAGACAGCCCGTAAGATATTACAGTCTGGATTCTTTTGGCCCACTCTTTTTAAAGATGCTCATATGTTTTGTGCACAATGTGATAGATGTCAAAGAACAGGAAACATAAGCAAAAGAGATGAAATGCCTTTGACATCTAATTTAGTTGTTGAACTCTTTGATGTATGGGGGATTGACTTTATGGGTCCTTTTCCCCCATCTAATGGTTTTCAATACATTTTGGTTGCTGTGGATTATGTGTCCAAGTGGGTAGAAGCTATACCCACCAAAACCAATGATGCTAATGTTGTTGTGAAATTCTTGAAAGATTTCATATTCAGTAGGTTCGGAACGCCTAGAGCTATAATAAGTGATGGAGGTAGCCATTTTTGTAACAAACTCTTTGATGGAGTACTAAACAAGTACAACATCACACATAAGGTAGCTACTCCATATCATCCTCAAACTTCCGGTTTAGTGGAAGTAAGTAATAGGCAAATTAAGGGAATACTGGAACGCACTGTGCGTCCTTCAAGGAAGGATTGGGCATTTAAGTTAAATGATGCCTTATGGGCATACCGCACCGCTTACAAAACACCTATTGGGATGAGCCCTTACCGGTTAATCTTTGGGAAAGCGTGCCACCTTCCAGTTGAACTTGAACACAAGGCTTATTGGGCAATTAAAGAGCTAAACATGGATTTAGATAAAGCAGGTGAAAAACGAGTACTCCAGCTTCATGAGTTGGAAGAAATTAGGAATGAAGCCTATGAGAATGCCAAATTATACAAGGAGCGTACTAAGCGCTATCATGACAAGAGGCTAGTTCCTAAAACTTTTCACCCTGGAATGAAAGTTCTTTTATTTAACTCTCGTTTGAGATTGTTTCCAGGAAAGCTAAGATCAAGATGGGATGGACCATTCAAAATAGTTCAGGTATCTGAACATGGAGTGGTAGAACTATTGGACTCCAAGACACAAAAAACGTTCAAAGTTAATGGCCATCGTGTCAAGCCTTATGTGGAAGAACCGAACAACATTGCTGAAATGGATTGCATTTGGCTGAGTAACCCTTAGCACCAAAAAGATACGTCTTGCTAAGACGTTAAACTAAGCGCTGGATGGGAGGCAACCCATCATGTTAGGTAATTTTTTTTATTGTTATTTGTTTTATTTACTTAATTTTATTGTTTATTTTAGTTTACTTGTATGTGAATAATTTTTAAATTTGTTAAAACTAAAATATTTGTTGAGATGTTAGAAGTTCACAGCGATCTGTCTGTATACACTTTAATGATGAATATGATGGATGCACCTGCATTTCTTCATTTACTACTTACACATTCTCAAGAAATAGGTAATCTTTCTCCTCTTTTCTCTTTATCTTTAATTTGCAGTTGTTACATTGAGGACAATGTAAGTTCTAGGTTGGGGGTGGTGAAAAGTTACCATGCTATATATATAAAAATAAAAAAATAAAAAAATTCTCACAAAAATTTATCATTTCTTTAAATCAAATTTAAGTAAATAGTTAAGTCTTTGGTACTGTTAGATTAATTTTTGAAAACATATCATGAAATATTGTGTAATTATTTTTGATAATTAGTTAGTTTTTGTCATAACTAGTATTTCTTGATAAAATGTGGAAATTAGATTAAACCCAAAATCGGTATTTATGAATTTTGTTTTAGTGGAGACTACCCTTGTGAGATATAATTTGAGCCTAATTTCTTTTATTCAGAGTGAAATATATATTTTTTCTACTCCAAACACATTTCTTATTTATTCAAAAAGTTTAGATGATCTCTATAGGTATTAGCATTGAATGTATGAATTTTTTTCATCTTAATAGAGTATCATATATTTTTTATTATTATTTTTTGTTTAGATTAAACGATTTGAGTAGAAATTGATAGTATATGCTTATATCTCATTCATGCATGACTGCTACAAAAACAAAAAGACATATCTGGGGTTACCTAAACCGAGATCAAACAGAAAAGACACAAAATTAACCACTCACCAAAATCCAAAAAAATGTACAATCTGTACATGGGTTGACTCTCTAAAAAAATACATATATTGAAAAATATCTACAGAAAAAAAAAATAAAAAAAAAAATAGAGAGATAAAAAATAGTATCATCTACATACTATGACCCACATTGCCTACAAAGTTGTGAGTAAAGGCTAATTACAAAAGAAAGATATAGGAAGTAATTCCCTAAAAAGTCATTGCAATTTCTTCATTTGTAAAAGCATATATCTTGAAATTCTTTCTTAATGAGTTTGATTTATGCATGAAAATAATTTTTGTATATGATATCTTTATAATTTATACATTCGATTCCTTTCATGAGATCAAAGTTAAAATAACACTTTGAGCCTTTATTCTTTATACATATGCGAACATATTAGTTCATTTCTATACATCAACTCTTTCGCATATAAATTAGTATGAGTGTTTGAACCCATAGGATTCAGTGCTTTGAGAGTATTGACTTGTGAGGAATAGAGTCGAAGCGAATACTGATTCATGACACTGAAATTGGGTAAAATTAAATTGATACATTTTTGAAATGAAATATGAAAATGATTTTCGACTAATTATTATAATAAAATCATGATTGTTTAAAGAGATTAAAATAACTTATGCTTGAGATTTCAATTATGATCTTAAAAGAGATTAAAAAGTATGAGATATTTTTGTGATATGTTGTTTTCTTTTTAAATTAATTTTTGATTGTGTTGTAATTTTAATTTTTGTTTTCATTGTTTTTCTTTTTACATTTAGTTCAATGTTTGTGGGTATCATTACTGAAAACCCTCACGAGACTCAAACTCGTCCACTAGGGCAACCTAGGGGTTTAACGGCTTGTTGCATAGGCTAAATGCAACCGTTTCAATCCACGAAAGTGATTTAGGATAGTTTAATTTTTAGCTTTTATCGCTTCTCTTGCTAAGAGACTAGCAAGAAGCTGGTTGGGGGTTGTGATGAGTGCTCAAAAAGCACTAAAATAACCATGATTTTATGTACCTTAATTGATTAAAAATACATATATTTATATGTTTTATCATATATTTATATAAATTTGTCTTTTTCGGAATCACGGGTATTTTTATTGTTTTTCAGGTATTTTGGCTTAAAAACGCAATGTAAAGACTCAAAGAGGAATATTTGAAGCAATACATCACAAATATATCAACAAATAAGTGAGAAAAGGTCAACAAACATGGAAAAATCGGACGAAATGGGTCGAAAAGGTCAAAAATGTCAAAAAGACGGAAATTGCGCGCCGCAGCCCAGCCGTGCGCGCAGCCCAGCGCCCCAGCGCCCCATTCCGCGCGCGCCCGCGCGCGCTGGCACTGTTCACGCGCGCCGAGCTGCGCGCAGCGACAGCCCCAGCGCGCGCGCGCAGCGCCCCAGCAGCCCCCCTCCGCGCGCCCAACGCGTTTTCGCCCCATTTTTCACGTGCAGCCGCCCATGTGACGTCATGCTGACGTCATTGATGACATCAGCAATTCCAATACGCGTTTTTACATTTTTTAATATTTTTTTAACATTTTTTTTACTCATTTTTTCTCTCCATCCTCACCTATAAATACCCCCCTTCCCTTCACTTCAAACCACACCTTCAAAACTCACTTCTCTCTCCTTTCTTTCTCTCATTTCTTAGTTTTTAGTTTCTCTTAGTTTCTTTCTAAGTTTCTAAGCTTTTCTTAGTTTTTCTCTTAGTTTTTAGTTCAATTCTCTTAGGTTTAGTGTTCTTCTCTTTTTGAGAGGAACTTGTAATGTTTTTGTAATAATTTAGATTTTTGATTCAATATATGGAAGTGCAAATTCCGCTCGGAGGTTTTCTAGCAACGGGAATAGCGTCGAAGTTCTGTAAGGATTTTATTTTCTTTACAGTTATTTTTATGCTTTATTCTTACATGTTATATTCAACTTGTCTGTGGTTAAATTTAACTATGCTAGCTGTTTAGTAAAAATGATGTAATAACGACGTTGTTATGCTTGCGAAATATTAAATAGGTAAAAATCTTTAAAATGAATTGATTTTGTTTTTATTCAAGATTTTATATTAAGAATGTTAGAGAGAAATATATTATTTTTCATTACAAACTTAAACCCGAAAATTAGATTTTAAGGTTTAGTTATCCGGTCTAATTTAGAGTAGTGCTCTTTTATTTGTTGGTACAATCGCCCGGTAGTTAGAGTGAAACTCTATTTCAAAAGTTTTTATAAGAATTATTATGTGAAAATGTATTGACAACATGTTTTCAATAGTGGTTTTAAAACTTGAAAGTTAGTACTCGGATAATTAAATTCTTAAGTTTAATTTGGACACCTTGAATAATGTTTAAATTGTCTAACCCCACCAAAGGTGGCATTTAAATGGTTCATTTTCAATCTCTTAGAAAAAGGAATTAATTTAATTAAGCATATTAGTTATCAACCCCACCCATAGGTGTTAATTGATTTGTTTAGTTAACAAAGAATATCTAACCCCACCAAAGGTGGTATTTATATAAAAAAGAGAGAATCAATAAAATATCAATTTATATCTTTAATAACCTAGTTAATATGAGCAAGCATAATTAATTTAGTTATTATATCCATAAATACTCCGCTAATATAAATGATAAAAATTTGCATGAATATTTATTGAATCCGTATATATGTTTATTTTTAGATAATTATTTATTGAATTTGTATCTATGTTTATTTTTATGTTATTAGACTATATTTAGTTAATCTTTATATATGTTTATTTTATGTAAGTAGATTAAAAACACAAAAACCCCAAAATATCGTGACAGGATGTTTAGGATTTAATTTCGTTTTTAAAAGTTTGAATAATAAATTAAAAACCACATACATTCCTTCCTTAGATCGACCTTGGGAGTATACTTATCATTTTCTTCGAAATGATTCGTGCACTTGCGAGAGTTTTATAAATATTAAAACCAAAGTATTTGCGGGAATCGGCGATGCCGGTTTTCGTTCATCAGGGACATTGGCCAGGCTTAGGCTAGCGTGTAGGACATGGTGCGGGCTTGTGCCAAAGTGCACAAAAATCGATGTGGCATGTGCTAGTTGTGTGCACTAGCATCGCGTGTTCGGGTGTGTGTTACTTATGTGTGTATGTGTGCTAGGTGTGTTGTAAGGACTATGAGTTTTGGCTATTTTCATAGACAAAATATTTACTTGTAAATTTGTTTTTAGGCTTGCTATCAAGTTTATCAAGAAAAGTCGAACAAATGTTCAAGTTCCAGATATTCGTACTTCAGGTATGTATTTTTTATAACTACGACACATAGGATTGCATTCATGCATTTAATAACACATTTTTATAAATCTGAAATTATATTTTATGTTCCAAAATTTATTCAAACTTTAATTAATTTATGAAATTATTAATTAAATATTTTTATAATATATCTTAATATAATATTAAGTTTTTGTTTTTAATGGGCTTTGAAAAGTTAAGACCAAAACAAATTTAACCTAACCCTAATATCATTAACCATTATTATTATCTATATATATATATATTGAAATATTAGGGTTAATTTGATGTGCAAAAGAAAAAAAATAAAAAAAGTCGCCGGAGAAATAACTCTCCATCAGCCAAAGAAAAAAAACAGCAAAAGAAAAAGGAAGAAGAAAAGGAATTAGTCCATGGCTGGTCACTAAAGCTCAAAACATATTTAAGTAAAAAAAAGGCATATTCACCTTACGACAAAGAGGTAATTATGACTCCTGAAAAAAAAGTAAGTAACATATATATATGAGAATTGAATTGACAAGTATTAATCTAAAATCACACAACAACTTTGGTAAGATAATTTATATTCATTTTTTTGTTTGTTTCTTTTTAATTAGATTTTTTAGATCAAATAATTTTATATTTGATCATGATTATTTGATTTAATTATTGAATTTTGAAGAAACAATTTTCATTGAATTTATGCTTAATATTTTTTATCTAGAATTTGTGCTTAATATTTTTTATCTAGAATTTTCTAGTTGATTTAATTTAAATGAGATATGTTTTTTAAATCATCTAGTTAGGATTATTCATTATTAAATCAGTTCTAGAACACACACGGGCACTTGTGTTTTTTGTGCTAACTATTTTGCAGTTGATTTTTGAACGATCTGATTTGTGGGGAGCTTATTGGAACGTTGGTTTGAAAACCATTCATGTTAATATTGGAAACTGTGAAAACAGAGCAGGGGCTCGTAAGTAAAGTACATTGGGGCAGTATCTTAGGGAGGGTAGCATAAGACCGAGTTTGTACTTGAACATTTGATTTTCATAGTGGAAAGTTAGGTGGTCCGGTGGACCGGTGGTTTTCCTCTTAGGCCATGGTTGTGGCCTAGGTTGTTTTCACCTAAGAAATATCGTGTGTTATTATTTTATTTTCGCACTTATATTTACACACAATTGGTATTAGAGCCGACACTAGACACACTTAGTGAGATTGATCCTTAGGGACACACACACTTACTTATGGACCAAATGAAAAGAAGGTGGGTCCTCTGTTAGACCCCACTCTTTGACGGGTTTAATTACCCTTACTGGAAGGCTCGCATGCAAGCCTTTCTCAGACAAGATGACAAAGTCTGAGATGCTATTCTTGATGGTTGGGAACCACCTTCGGTAACGAAATATGGTGTAACAATCATAAAGCCAAGAAGAGACTCGACCACTGAAGAACGCACCCTTAGTGGGGCAAACCAAAAAGGTCTAAGCTCAATATTTGGTGCAGTGTCGATGGATGAGTTCCATCGCATCTCCGACTGTGAGACTGCTTAAGATACATGGAATGCACTTGCTCTTGCTCATGAAGGTACTTCCCAAGTAAAACAAACAAAATTGAGATTGCTAACTGATGAGTGCTCAAAAAGCACTAAAATAACCATGATTTTGGGTTTTTTTGTTTTAATCTACTTACATAAAAATAAACATAGATTCAATAAACATTTATACAAATTTTATCTTTTATAAATAGTGGAGTATTTATGGATATAATAACTAAGTAAATTATGCTTGCTCATATTATTTAGGTTATTAAAGATATGAATTGATATTTATTGATTCTCCCTTTTTATATGAATCCACCTTTGGTGGGGTTAGATATTCTTTGTTACCTAAACAAATCAATTAACACCTATGGGTGGGGTTGATAACTAATTTGCTTAATTAAATTAATTTCTTTTTCTAAGAGATTGAAAATGAACCATTTAAAAGTCACCTTTGGTTGGGTTATACAGTTTAAACTTTATTTAAGGTGTCTAAATTAAACCTAAGAATTTAGTTATCTGAGTACTAACTTTCAAGTTTTAAAACCATTACTGAAAACATGTTGTCAATACATTTTCAGATAATAATTCTTATAAAAACTTTTGAAATAGAGCTTCACTCTAACTACCGGGCGATTGTACCAACAAATAAAAGAGCACTACTCTAAATCAGACTGGATAACTAAACCTTAAAATCTAATTTTCAGGTTTAAATTTGTAATGAAAAATAATATATTTCTCTCTAACATTCTTAATATAAAATCTTGAATAAAAACAAAATCAATTCATTTTAGAGTTTTCACCTATTTAATATTTCGCAAGCATAACAACGTTATTATTACATCATGTTTACTAACAGCCAGCAGAGTTAAATTAAATCACAGACAAATTAAATATAACATGTAAGAATAAAGCATAAAAATAACTGTAAAGAAAATAAAATCCTTACAGAACTTCGATGCTATTCCCGTTGTTGGAAAACCTCCAAGCGGAATTTGCACTCCCATTTATTGAATCAAAAAGCTAAAAAATTACAAAAACATAACTAGTTCTTCCCAAAAAGGGAAGAACTCTAAAACTAAGAAAAATTAACTAAGAAAAGCTAAAAACTAAGAAAAACTAAAAACTAAGAAAAGAGAGAAAGAAAGAGAGAAAAGAATGTGTTTTAAGGTGTATTTAGAAGTGAAGGGAAGGGGGTATTTATAGGTGAGGATGGAGAGAAAAAGTGAGTGAAAAAATGTTAAAAAAATGTGAAAATGCGGAGTGCATTTGCTGAGGTCATTGATGACGTCAGCATGATGTCATGGGGGCAGATGTGCGCAAAATGGGGCGAAATGGGCGTTAGCGTGCGCGGAGGGCAGCTGGGCGCGCGCAGAAGGAAGAGCAAAGCGCGCGGGCGCGCGGCACTAGGACTGGGCGCGCGCGGCTTGACGCGGACGTGGGGCGCTGCGCGCGCGGTTGGGCACAGGCGCGATTTTCTCCTTTTTGACCCATTTTGTCCAATTTTTTCATATTTGTTGACCTTTCCCCATTTATTTATTAATATATTTGTGATGTATTGCTTCCAGTATTCCTCTTTGAGTCTTTAAGTTACGTTTTTAAGCCAAAATACCTGAAAAACAATAAAAATACATATGATTCCGAAAAAGACAAATTTATATAAATATATGATAAAACATATAAATAAATATATTTTTAATTAATTAATATGCATAAAATCATGGTAATTTTAGTGCTTTTTGAGCACTTATCAGTAATCTTATGTGTTGTAGTTATCAAAGATATACCTAAAGTATAATTATTTGGAACTCGAACATTTGTTTGGATTTTCTTGATAGACTTGATAGCAGCCCTAAAAATAAATTTACAGATAAATATTTTGTCCACGAAAATATCCAACACTCATAGTCCTTACACAATGTATTTAGTAATAAGACTCAACAACTTTGAAGCATACCAACTATCTTTTGATCTAAAATAATAGATACATGTGAACTAATAATTTTATATTATTAACTAATAATAAGAAAGATGAAAAACTATTGAATCTTAATTTTATTAATTAATAAAAACTTCTATATTTTTTAAATAATTAAATCAATGTCTTCAAATTCTTAAATAATTAAATCAATGTCTTCTTCTTCTTTAATAATTAAATCAATGTCTTCTTCTTCTTTAATAATTAAATCAATGTCTTCTTCTTCTTCTTCTTCTTCTTCTTCTTCTTCTAATTTCTCATCATTTTGAAATATTTATTAACTTTCTTATGCTTAAAATAAAGTTATAACTCCTTCTATTGGCTTGAATATTTTTCACCAAAGACATGATCTCAATATTTATTTTTTGTAACAGTTTAGTCTTACTTTCATTAAAAAGCGACCACATAATGAAAAACCATTTTTATGCTTTCCTATTTTTATTTTATTTTTTCTTCAATTCTTTCGGTTACAATATTTTAAGTTATAATAATCTCAATCTAATACAATTAAAAAAATGAAAAATAAAATTTTAAAAATTCTTTGTCCTTATGTGGTCACTTTTTTTATGACAATAGGATTAAAACGTTGCAAAAAATAAGTATAAGACCTAAATGTAACTTGCATCACATCATATACTTTTGGATACTTATCTAAATTTACAAAATTAACATTAAAGTTTTTCTTGATACAAAAAAAGTAATTGGACAAGAACTCCACCATCATCATAAAGGAATAATGTTAAATAAATAGTATGTGTGAGAAAATAATCTGAATAATTTTCTTAAATTATGAAACCTGATACGATCAAATCGAGTTGAAAGATATAATTGGATGGAATTCGAATTGAAAATTATCCAATCCATCATATTCAGATCGCATTTGGATCAATATATTTTAGAATCCGTTATAATCTAATCCAAACTAAATTATTAATAAAATTATAAATAAATATATTTTTTATTTTATAATGTGTTATATTAAATATTATATATACCACAATAATATTAAATTACTAATTTAACTTAAACAATAATTTTTTATATTTTAAATATTTTTAATAATTTAATATCTTCAAGCATGCTTCTTATCTTATGATTCTTTTAATTTTTACTATAAATAATAAATTTTGGAAATGTCACCAATTTAAAAATAAAATATTGTATGTATATATATATATATATATATATATATTGTATCAATGGCAGAGATTATGGAAAAGATTACGAGATTTATTTACCATAATTAGTGTATTAGCTGTGTACATATTATTACTAATATAGATAAATAAAATATTGTATATTTAGGTAAATAACTATGTATATATTATTACCTAAAATAGATAAACAAAATATTGTATATTTAGGTAAATAACTATGTATATATTCTTACCTAAAATAGATTGTATAGTAATTCGTATTTAATGGAAAGGATCCTAGGTCAGTTAGCCATTTACTCCAAATTGTCATGGTATCAAAGCCTACGTATTAAATCCATAGCTAAATCTTCAAGTTTCTTCCTGTTTTGCTTTAATTTTTTGAATTTTTGCTTCTGTTTTTCGAAGTTTTTTGACCTATCCTTGTTTTTTCTGATTTTGGATTGATAAATTTATGATAACAACTTGTTTTGAGATTCAAGGTAGACCAACTTGTAGTTGAAAACTTTGCATTAAGATTTATATGTTCTTTTTGGAAGAATTTCTACTAAACCTTGGCTATCAAATTTAAATATCTAGAAACTAACTTTTAGATTTTAAATATATTACAAAAAATATATTGTTAATATATTTTTCAATAATAAATTTTATAAAAATATTTGAAATAGAGCATGACCCTAAATAAGATTTAGATAATTTCATCTATTATATAAGAGTATTACTCTAAATCATATCTAGATAATTAAATTTTAAATCTAACTCTCATGTTTGTTATGAAAAATACTTTGCCAATATGTTTTTCTTTAAGAAACTGCATTTAAATCTTGATGAAGACATAAAACTTTATTCACTTTATAAAAATGTTTACCTACTTTAATATTTCATAAGCATAACAACATTATAAATATCTTATAGTACTTTCAACTAGACATGCTTAATTTAATAAATGATTAGTAAATTACACATAAAATTTAGAATAGCACATAACAATAATTTGAAAATAAAAGAATTCACATATTCATCAATCATATAGTTATACTATTTCAATTCATCTAATAATAATTCTAGAGCATGAATCTCCAATCAAATAATTATTGGGCAAATAATTCAAGCATTAAGATCAAAATTATTAAATCATAGTTCTAAAAATCATAATTTAAAATATATGGGTGAATAAGAATTAAAAGAAAGATGGAAAAAGATGAAGATCTAACTTTCATGAAGAATCTAACTCCTTTTGAAATCTTTTCTTCAAACTTCTTTCTATCTATATTATTGCCTCCTTAATTCTATTTTCTTGATGTCTCTTGTGAATTGTAAATTTTGTTATTTTAGCTTTTTGTATATCTTTTAGATTATTAACCATAATGACATATATACAATGATAGGTTTAAACACAACACAATTAGGATTAGAACTATGAAAACTTGGCATTCAAGAATACTATCAAAAAATGCGGGTTGTAGCGTACTTTCTTTCATGTCGTGGTGTGTAATCAAATGTATGCCCCAATGTAGATGCCAGAGGATTATACCATGTTTCACATAAGACTATATATGTCAAATGGGTTGTCACATCTCATCTTATGTCACATTTAATGTTTCTAATGGGTTTATGAGCTAAAGTTGTCTCATCCCATTTAAATCTCATCCTATCCTATCCTATCTCATTTAAAATTACCCCTAATAGCCTTGTAGTTATTACAAATAATCATGATTAATATAGATGATCATGTTTTATTTTTTTTCATTGTTTTCATAGTTTTATTCATCATTTAGGCCCATTTGAGACAAATGGGATATAACATTATAATATCATCCCAACCACAAAAACAATAAGTGAAATAAGATAGGATAGGCTCATAAAATTCATAGATTATACTATAGGATATACCATGTTGTGGTGTGTGTTTTTTAATTCTAGAATACCTAGTGCACTGAGAGGAGTGTGTTGTGGAACACTATTTCTATGCTCTATTATACTTTTTAATTCTTTCATTTTTCCTAAATTTTGCATACTTTTGCTCCATTTGAGATCTTTTAACCTATAATTCCATATTAAACATAAGATAGATCTTTTAAATAATAATCATCTTAAAACAAGACAAATAACTACCTAGAAGTGGCCAAATAACTTCACTTTTATAGAATTATCAACACCCTCAAAATTAACTCTTTGTCAGTCCTTAAGCAAAGGTAAACCAAACTCTAACATCATAGCTACTAAATACTAGCAGGACATGGGAAGCACATTTATAAACACATCTACTCCAATGGATGCATGTTCAACATGAATTTATTTCATTTAAAGATTGTATAATTTTTATGATTTAGAAGTTCACATAACTATTAATCAAAATTCTATTAATACATGGGTATATAAGATTTTAACAAAATAATCCATGGGTGTGCATAAATTTTAATTACTCTCAAGTGCATAAATCCCTAGTAGACTATTGATATGTTTACCTTGATAATGGTTTCTAAAATAATTGGCTGGTTGTTTTAAAAGGTTAAATTATTTTCTGAATTAATTAAGAAAAAAAATCCTAAATATTCTATTATGTTTCGGTTGAGAGATGATATGTGCCTAAAAAGCAAAAAATATTGTGTGATGTATCAGAATTAATTAAGAAAATTAGGTTTTAATATTGTATTTTTACCTAAGTATTCTATAAATTATATTTTCAAAATCACATGATATATTTTGATGTATTTAAGATACTTTTGGACATTAAAAGATGCAAATGAAAAATGGCTAAACAAATTCTCATGATAAGGGGTATAACTATCATACATTAGAGGAACCAAATGCAAACATTTTCACAAAATACATCCAAAAGGGGTCAAAATGTTAAAGTGGGAAAATTTGACGTGGCATGGGTATATGTGCATCGTGGCACAAAACTCTTGGATGGAATTTTACAAAGCTGGAAATCTCACACCATGGTATAATTTGAAGCACGCCACAGCCCATGCACTTGGATTTGCACTTAAATGCTAGATTTTTAGCTCATCCCTATCCAAAATGTTACATATTTGTTTATTAGAATTTTAATTGTTTTTAGATCTATATGATCCTAATCCCAATTACACTGTAAATATTTACACTTAGGTCTGTAGATAAATTGAAGGTTAGAGGGTAATTTTTGAGCCCTAGACTATGATTTTAATAAATAAAATATTATGATGGATTTTTAGATTAAATCCTTGATTGTTGATATGTATGAAATTCTTGAGCCCTAGACTATGATTTTAATAAATAAAATGTTATGATGAATTTTTAGATTAAATCCTTGATTGTTGATATGTATGACTCTATGTTAAAATGTCATAACTATGCATGTTATAGATTTGGTGGCCAACTAATTTGTTGCATGAATATATTTAATATTAGTATATAATCACTAATATTCTTATTCAAAGTAGTGTCTTGTTGCTTTCTGACAGGTGTGATAAGTAGGCTTAAAAACCTTTGTTTAAGTTTACCAATGGTTTAAGTCTTGCCTAGTTTAGGATCATCTCCTTTTTAGAACTTAATATAATAAATGGATTAAATTTAGTAAGTGTACCTCTAGGTTGTTTATGATTTAGGTTAATTAATAAGTGGATCTTTAATCAGTTACATGGTAAGAAGAGGTGTATCATGAAGTCTTGTCTTAGTTGCTAGATTTCCTAAGTTAAAGTTTAGAATTTAAAGATAGTTCTAGTATTGAGTCATGCTATAATTGGTTAGATTATAGGCTAGTGGTGAAGAGAGTCTCATAATCATATATTTCTCTTAATCTGTGTGCTCATGTATTTTATTTTTTATTTTATGTTTATTTTTATTTAAAAACAATTTTCAAAACCTCCTTTGTTAATTTAGTAACAAGCTAATAAATCATGGTAGTTATTATCACAATCCTCATTGGTTTGAAAACTTTTGTTCTTGATTTATTTATCACTTGTACAATTTGATCACGTATACTTGCAAGCTTTCAAGTACATCAAGGGAAAAAGACTATAATTTTAAATTGATTACTTAACTAAAATATCACAAGTAAACTAAATTATAGCTAGACTAAATATGATGAATTGGTATGGGAAATTAGTTCGCATGTCACTTCATGGAAAGAACAAATTAAAATATTTAAATAACAAGTTAGATTTATTGATTTTACCTTTTAAATAAGCGAATCCATTATAATTATGGTGAGTCCCCACAATTCTCAATTAATCACTAACTTTCTCGACTAATCTTGAAATTGATTAATTTGGAAATCTAAGAAAAATATATATACCATGACCCTCAAGTAATAAATAACTTCATAGATTGGGTATGAAATTAATTAATTTTTAAATATAAGGTAAATATATATTTTAATTATAAATCAAGATTTGTTCTATCATTAATTTATAATTAAATATAATTTTAACAGTCTAATTCAACGTAAATCAATAAAATTAAATTAGATTCTTGTTCATTAATGCATACCCAATCACAGATGATTTGTTTAATGCTTAGTTCTAAAATGTTTTCTTTAATTATAAATTAAGACATGACTCACTATGAATTTGTAATTAAATATGTGAAGAGTATGAGCAATAAATAAATTTAAAAAATTTAATTTATTTAAATCAAAACGTTATTCTTCCCATCATTGGAAGCAATACAAAAATCACATGTTATAAAATTTAGCGAGTTATAGTTAAATTAACAAAAGATAATTCAACTATAAAAGATGTGAGTTTGTAAAGAGAAAAATAATATATAACAATAAAAAGTACCCTTCTTGATCTGTGATACCAAATATCTATAAAATTAGGGTAAAACACATAAATAATGCGTATAAGGGTTTCTAGTAGTTTTGACGTTTGTGTCACAACATGTTTTAGACTACACCATGATGCACATTGAATCATGTATCTCCAATTATAACTAGAGAGCTCATTCCTTGGTATGAAATAAGTTAGGCAACGGTATGCATAGAACTTCAGAAAACACAAGTTGGATAAAAGAGCCTTGTGCCACTACATGGTATATGTTGGGTGGCAACGTGCATAGAAATCTCATAATCACAAGTTGAAACCCAAGAGCCTCTCACCATGGCATGAAACATATGTTTTCCAATGGTGGTGCATATATAATATTTGCTATTTGACATTATGGTTCATTCCGACTTCTAAGAGTTGCCATTAATTTCCAATTTTCACTATTTTTTCTTGTATTTGCCCAAGATTCTTCTAAAATTACTTTAACCTATAAAACATAAAAATACCCTCCAAAACAAGATAATAGTAAAATAAAACATAAAATAAGTGCATAAAAATAAGACAAATAATAGGTCCAAATAATGTTCATCAAACCTACATTTTTCTAATACTCAAACAAAACTACAAACTTAGATCGGAAAAAAAATTTATCTTTCAGTTTCTTTTCAGTTTATAAATTAAAACTCAAACATAAGTTCATCGAACATCCCAAAACATCAAGGTTCATCATGTAAATCAGTTACACATCACAAATGAATTCCCTATTACTAGAAACATATTGACATATATTTTCCAAAACCTAGATTTAAGAATCCAAATTTGGTTCGACCCTATTCCTCACCAAATACACTTTAATATCACACCGATCATATGGGTTCAAACACTCAAAATATTATATGAAAATAGAAGTTATGTAATGAAGAAAACAAATAGTTTTTCATATGTTTATAAACAAGAAAGACTTAAATATACATAATATGGATCTTATGTACAGAATCAAATGATAGGATTAAGAAGATATCATATTGCTTACATCATACATCAATCAAAATCATTAAGTAAGAAATATCAAACATGTGCCTATAGATGAAAGAAAATACATTTGACTTCTTTTCAGAGGATCAGATAGGGTGGTCAGTGAGACCCAAAATTAGATACCTCATAAGCTTGGATGATTTCTATAAATACCTTTCTTTGTGTATTTGGTAGCTAGAAAAATGAAACAGAGCTTTATCAAATTGACATCTGGTTTTTTTTAATCACTATTACCTTGAGTGTTTTTTGGCTATTAGTGATTCATGTTTAAGTTATCGAAACCATGCTCTTGAATGATGAGTACTTAAGGTGGCGTTTTTGAGTTGGTTTTTGGTGACGAGCCTATATCGCGATAAGCCATGTGTCAATTAGTAGTTATTAGGATGTAACTTTTTCTTAGGTAAGGAGCATATGGGGAGGTGAGTCGTGTATCAACTAGTAGTTACTAGGATACAACATTTTCCACAGTTAAGAGCCTATGTGGTTATGAGCTATTTTTTTGGCTAAAGGCTGGGTGTACATGATTGAGTATGTTTCCTACATTAATTATTAATGGTTTGTGGTTAAGTATAGTTACCAAGATTGGTGGTTTTCTTTTTTTTCACTTTACTAATCTTCAGTTACTGATTCCTCTACATTAAGTAGTGTTGGCTTTGAAGGAAAGTTGAGTTCGTATGTCAGACCAAGTCATTTCGGAGGTAATAAGTGAGGGTAGTAATAGGAAGTTAAGGTAGTGTGGCCCCCTAACTAATAAATTGTATTGGTGGTTTTATTTCTATCAGTTTTTTATCTATTTTTATTGCATAGTGGTTTTTTTATGTACCAAGTGGTTTCCATAAGAAACCCGAGGATGTTACAACATAGGCAGGGGTTCTATATGGATTTACTTCACAATATTTGGTGTTTTGCATGCTCTAATATTTGGCTAGTACAATCAAAGTTAAAATTGTGTATATTTCTACATACTAAACTTTAAACTCTAATTAGAAATCTTTTATTATTTATTATTTACTTTTTGAATACTATATAATATATATGCTCCTTATTTTATTTTATTTTTTTCTTTTTATGATTCCTATTTACAGCATTCATTGCTTTCTATTAAGTTTTTTACTTACTATTGTGTTTTTAGGACGTGTTCTTAAGAAGTCAATATATCTGTAACCTTTTGTGTTAGTATAATCTGAGTTTCCATAATATGGTACAAATATACAAGATCTAAACTCTGATTAGAAAGCTTATTTGGTTTATGCAGTTGTATGCTTTCTTTCCTTTATTTGTTGTATACCTATAGCTATCAGATTATTGATTCAATTGGTTTAATTTAATATGCCTACATGTGAACTTGGTGTGTCTTTAATAATTCAGTATATCCATACCATGGTTGTATACCAGGTATCAATCGTCATTTACTGAATATGCTCCCACAAATGAAGTCTTGAAGTGATTGGAAATCCTTAGTTTTTATTCTAGTATGCATTCTTATTTCATATGTTGTTTGTTATTGTCCATGTTTTTATTCTGGATAGAAACCTGGGAGGCACACCATTACTATTGTGTTTACCATAGATTGTTGCTTCTTATCTTTTTTTTTGTTTTAGTTATGTGTTGAACTAAGCATGTTGTTTTGTTCTTCTATAGTGTTATATGCTGGTCGAGTTGGAATAGAGGTCACAAAAAGGTTCCTTGGGTTAGCGCTTCCACCCTTCATCTAGGTCCTGATTGTTGATTTAAGTCAGAAGAACAATTGACCATTGTGAAATTGTTCCTATGTATGGAATTATTGATCGACATGAATTGTGTGCAATGAATATGCAAGTATACATATTGCAACAAGAAATACAATGATGAGAAAATATCATTCCCATGGTGATTATGTTATTAAAAACAATTTTTAAAACTAAAAAAATAAAAATTAATTTTTTTTGTTTTTATGTTTTAAGAAAGCAAAATTAAAAGAACTAAAAATAAATAACAATAATTAATTAACTCAAAATTGGTAGCTAACAAGATATATGAGAAAATATCTAGAAATATTTAATCTCTCAATTTTCTAAACATGTAAATCACTAAAATCTTCCCAATATAATTCTCAATCAATTACATAATCAATTAAATCTAACCTAGCATGTATTCATCTCTCAAGTAAACTACACACCATAAAATAATTAACCAAATTATACTTTCATGTCAATTAAATTGCATACTACTTAAATTCGTCAATTATGAATCACATACATGAAGATCATACATCTCTACTAAGAAACTATGCATGTTATTTAATCAAGACCAACAATTAAATAATTCTTTCAAATCTATTTAATTACCTCTATAGATAAATTATTGGGCAAACAATTAATAACATAAAAATTAGATTAAAAATTATAATTAAATTGAAATTGTAATTGGGGTAAAATATTAGATCATCACATGTATAAAATTGGATTTATAAGATCTATACATTAATAAATTAGCTAGACATATTTATTTTCATAAAGCTCATATTTTACATTAATAAATTAGCTAGACATGGCACCACTGTGGGAAGAATGAAAGAATCATGTAACGACGTGTGGTGCACCCATTGACCGTGCAGTGAAACTTGGAACTAACACTGTGCCAAGTGATATCTTCTAATTGGTCCTGCATTAAAAAATTCATAAACAATTTTAAAAAAATCCCAACAAATATATTTTCATCCATTTCACTAAAAAAAATCATATTTTAATACTTTTAATCCCAAAAGTATTACTTATTAAGTAAAATGAACAAATCCTAAGAAAAGTGTACTGATGATCCTACTTTCATAAAGTCATCACACCCTCAAACTTAACTCTTTGCTTGTCCTTAAGTAAATCCAAGTCAAACTGGATAAAATGACATGGGTAGTATATTCATAAATATATATTTATTAATACATACATATTTAGCAAAAACTATCCCTTCAATAGTTGTACAATTCTATGATGCAGAGGTTCACATATTCATCAATCAACATTCCATCAATACAAGGATATGCAAGGTTTTTAACGAATTGATTTGTGTGTGTGTTGCATATAATATCATCTAATGCACTCATGAAATCAACCTATATATGAGCATGCTAATCAATTCAATCTTAAAAAAAGTCTCATAAGTATATTTTTCACATCCTTTTTTCCACTAATATAAATATGAACTTAGCTAAAGATCAATAAGGACTTTACATGCTTGTAATGTAAGACTTATGTGGGGACAATTGAATTTTTACTTGATATTTTAGTGCACCCTATCTCATAATTATTTTCATATTCTTTTATTCCACTTTTTTTTTTGTAACTTCACAATACCTTCAAACTTATTTTCAATCTTGTTTTCTTTTTCTTTAGAGGGAGAATTGTACTAAGTTTTTCTTTTTCTTTTAAATAGGGTGCATTACATTTCACTTTACTCTATAGCATAACACATGATTGCATTTTTTATTATTTTCATACAAACTAAAGGTGCAAATTTAAAGTAACTCTTCTTGGTTAGGCATAAAATGTAACTTAAAGATATGAAAGGTTCTTTGTTAGGCTCAAATGGGTGACTAAAGATATTAACAATGGTTCGCTTAAAATGATCAATCGATCTAAATTTGGCCTACATCATTTCTCTTACTAAATATTATTTATAATTTTGCCTCTAGGGTTGATCAAATAGATTCTATTTAACCTAAATTAAACATTGTTCTCAATGTTTTTAACTACACATTTGTTCATAAAAGCATTCAAAAAAGGCCAAAGAGAAAATTAACTAATAATAAATAATTGAAAACAAGTAAGTTAAAACAAAAGGAAGGAATACCACCGAAAATGGTGGGTTATCGCTCACCAAACACTTTCTTTAACATCCTAACAAGACATTGCTTGATCTATTCAAGGAAGCTTGAATGCATCCTTCAAGTGTATGTTCCCTCTTTCATCCCAGCCTTTCTCAAAATAAGGTTTCATTGTTCTTAAAAAATATTTATAACGAGTTTTACAAACATGCTCTTTTTCATGGAAACACATAATGCGTTCTTTGTAGGCATCATCCTAAATTAAGGCATTTAATGGTTCTTACACCCTCTTTTTATTACATAAATTATCAATGTACCTATCTTCTTCTAAAAATGAATGTCTTTATCAACATAAGAGATAGAAGGAGCAGGTGAAGAATCAAAAAATTTGAATTGTATATTCTCTCCCAAGAATAGCATGGGTAAACTCCTATTATAGACATCAATAATAGTCTTGGCTATAGCCATGAATTTTCTACAAAGAAGAATAGTATATTCCTCATCCATAGATGGGTTTTCCTCTATATCTAAAATAATAAAAATCCACATGTAGGATTAACCTATCTACTTGTACAAGCAAATTATAAACCATGCCCTTTAGATATTTAGTAGACATATCAGATAATTGAAGAGACATGATCATGGGTTTCTGATGAGTGCTCAAAAAGCACTAAAATTACCATGATTTTATGCACATTAATTGATTAAAAATATATATATTTATATGTTTTATCATATATTTATATAAATTTGTCTTTTTCGGAATCACTGGTATTTTTATTGTTTTTCAGGTATTTTCGCTTAAAAAATGTAACTTAAAGACTCAAAGAGGAATACTGGAAGCAATACATCACAAATATATTAATACATAGATAGGGAAAGGTCACCAAATATGGAAAAATTGGACAAAATGGGTCAAAAGGGTCAAAAATGTCAAAAAGGAGAAAATCGTGCCACCGCGCCGCCCAACCGTACCGATCCCTGTGCGCGCCAGCGCCTAGTCCTGCTTGACCCAACGCCCAACCGCGCGTGCCATGCTGTCGTCCCACGCCCGCGCGTGCCCCTGCACGCTGCTGCTTGTCCGCACGCGCCCCTGCGCGCCCAGTTGCCCTCCACGTGCGCCGCTATCATTTCACCCCATTTTTGCGCATAGCCGCCCTATGACATCATGCGACGTCATCAATGACGTCAGAAATTACCATTCCACGTTTTCACAATTTTTTAACAATTTTTCCTCCACTTTTTCTCTCCATCCTCACCTATAAATACCCTCTCTTCTTTCTTTCTCTCCATTTCTTAGTTTTTAGTTTTTTTTAGTTCTTCTTAGTTTTAGAGTTCTTCCCTTTTTGGGAAGAACTAGTTATGTTTTTGTAATTTTTTAGCTTTTTGATTCAATAAATGGGAGTGCAAATTCTACTTGGAGGTTTTCTAATAACAGGAATAGCATCGAAGTTCTGTAAGGATTTTATTTTCTTTACAGTTATTTTTTATGCTTTATTCTTACATGTTATATTTAATTTGTCTGTGATTAAATTTAACTCTGCTGCTTGTTAGTAAACATGATGTAATAATAACGTTGTTATGCTTGCGAAATATTAAATAGGTGAAAATCTCTAAAATGAATTGATTTTGTTTTTATTTAAGATTTTATATTAAGAATGTTAGAGAGAAATATATTATTTTTCATTACAAACTTAAACCTGAAAATTAGGTTTTAAGGTTTAGTTATCCGGTCTGATTTAGAGTAGTGCTCTTTTATTTGTTGGTACAATCGCCCGGTAGTTAGAGTGAAGCTCTATTTCAAAAGTTTTTATAAGAATTATTATCTGAAAATGTATTAACAACATGTTTTCAGTAGTGGTTTTAAAACTTGAAAGTTAGTACTCAGATAACTAAATTCTTAGGTTTAATTTGGACACCTTAAATAAAGTTTAAACTGTCTAACCCCACCAAAGGTGGCATTTAAATGGTTCATTTTCAATCTCTTAGAAAAATGAATTAATTTAATTAAGCAAATTAGTTATCAACCCCACCCATAGGTGTTAATTGATTTGTTTAGTTAAAAAAAAATATCTAACCCACCAAAGGTGGTATTCATATAAAAAAGGGAGAATCAATAAATATCAATTCATATCTTTAATAACCTAAATAATATGAGCAATCATAATTAACTTAGTTATTATATCCATAAATACTCCACTATTATAAAAGAAAAATTTTGCATAAATGTTTATTGAATCTATGTTTAATTTTATGTAAGTAGATTAAAAATACAAAACCCCAAAATATCGTGACAGGATGTTTAGGATTTAATTTCGTTTTTAAAAGTTTGAATAATAAATTAAAAACCACATACATTCCTTCCTTAGATCGACCTTGGGAGTAAACTTATCATTTTCTATGAAATTATTCGTGCACTTGCGAGAGTTTTATAAATATAAAACCAAAGTATTGGTAGAATCGGAGATGTCGGTTTTCGCTCATCAGTTTCAACTACCACAAACATAGTTGCAAGTATATTGAGTGTGGCATGAGGTTAATACCTATACCTAAATCTAGCATAGCCTTAACCACTTTCTTAATCCCCCCCCCCCATAAAAAAAGTAATATTAATATTAAAACTACTAAGATCCTCTAGTTGATTTGGAAATTGGATGGGAGATTTATAAGGATTAGGAAACATATGCAACATGGAAGGGTCAGTTGACTCTCCTAGACTCTCTTTATTCTCGTTAGAAGGCTTTAAGGCTTCAACTCCCTTAGCTTGGCCTTCATTGGGATTTTCTTACTCTACACCTATATATCCTACATCAAGCGATAAATTATCAAAAATTTAGGAAAATAAGTATTTTTTAAAAGCCTACCGCTTTGATAAACTGCTAGAACCATGGTTTATTCTTACATCTCCCATTGCTCTTATTTTTCCAAGTGTTAAGCCAGTTTCCCTACTCTCTTCAAAGATGCCTCTAAGGACTCCAACCTTTCATTATTCTTAATATGGTTATCTCTGTTCACTTGAATGAAGGAATTCCAATTATCTTCAAAGATTGGATTATTAGTTTGCACTTTTTTTTACTAGTACTTGTATATGAATCAATAACAAAAGGACAAGTATTAGCACTATGTCCATGAGTACTACAAACTCCACATAGCACTTGAGTTGGGCATTTTTGGATATGAGGAGTGCAACTTGCTTGGTTAACTTTGCAAGTTGCATAATTGATGCACAAATTTTGTATTTAATATATAGTTCTTAAGTGCACGAGTTACTTTGTAAGAAATAATAAATATACTTCTATTAAATTATGATTTATTTTTAAGGAAATAGTAAACTATCTAATTTACTACTTAAGACAAAGCAAATAATTTAGACTCTCATCCAAAATGTCAAAGTTGGATTTAAGATTAATTTATCAGAAAACAAATTTTCATATTTTAAATATATTATGGAAATATGTTCTCAGTATATTTTTCAATAATAAATATTTTTGAAAAATCTTTAAAATAGAATATAATTCTAAAAAATATGTAAATAACCATATCATAAATCTAACTTTCAAGTTTTAAACTTACTACAAAAAATATGTCATCAATATATTTTATATATTTTTCTGTAATAAGCTTTGTAAAATTCTTAAATGAAGAAATAATAATCAATTTATTTTATAAAAAAATTTACTAACAACATAACTAATATCCCATAGTATTTTCAGTCATACATACTTAGATTTAATAATTGATTAGAATATTAAAAAATAGAATTCATAACAGCAAATAAAATTATTCTAAAAATAGAAATATTTTAGAATTTATACCTCAAGTGTGTCTTTCCAAGTATAGAATTTCAGTATTAATCTATATCTGAAAAACTTCTAAACAGATCTACCAATACTGTATTAGATCAAAAATTACTGCATTAAACTAAGAAAACTATAAGCCTAAAACTATAACAAAATTCTTGAAGAGAATTTTTTTTTAAAACTCAAAGAATGTTCTTGAGTTGGTGTGTCTTTTACAATAGGAGGGGGTTTACATAGTTAGAGCAACACTGTAAAATGGAGAGAATAGTGAATCATAAGGTCATGCATCGCAGCACACATTTCTCACTACCATGGCCTGCGTCAATGTGGTATGCATTTCAATTATGATCTGAGACACACGCATTGCGGCACAATAAATAACCGCCCCAACACGCATTAAACTAGGTTTCTTCAACTTATTTTATTTCACCCTCTTACACGCTTGGTTGGTTCATATCTAAGACTTATGTATGTTATCCTTATATTCTTCCTGTTGACAATTGATTGCTTTTAGGTATGAATTTTCATATATTGATCTTTTTAATCAATTTGAACCTAGAAATACTTGAAAAATAATAAAACATACTTGTGATCCAAAAACATAGATTTAATAATGATACAATTATGCAAATGTAAATCTCTTTTTCACATTAAATTTCAAATAAATCACATAATATTTAGTGATTTTAAGCACCTATCAACAACCATCTCATTCCTGGAGCCTATTCCGTTCACTCAATCTCTTCTCACTCTAGTACTTTTTTGTTGGGAATTATCACCTACCATCTCATAGACCATAAAATTCTCTAAAGCTATTTTTTCTCCATAGCACCACTCAACTTTGAATTCACACTATTATGTCAACTCAAAATATAAAAATTGATTGTACAACTACAAAGGGAAGTGGTGAGTTGGGCAATGAGGGATAAATAATTCGAACCTATCCCAAGCTTCATGGAATTGTTCTCTTTCAATTTGAAAAAATGAGGTAATTTTGGTTACCAAATCGAAAGACTTTTGTTGGAATAGAATTTTCCCATAAACTTATTATAGACTCCCTCCCAAGTTATCAAGGAACCTAGTAGGAGTGTCATATGCCAAACCTTAGCTCTATCTTTGAAAGTGTATAGAAAACACCTCATTTTATATTTATCCTCATTTAGCCCTTCCAAAGAAAATGTATGTACAGTTCAATATAAATCCCTAATGAAAGTCAAAGGATCTTCATTAGGAATTTCATAGAAGGAGGGAAACATGGAATAATGAATATTTTTCAATTCATTATTCCTAGTTGTCTACCCCAACTATACGTAGCAAGTACCAATGTCAATGATTGCCCTTGCATACTCCTTCATTGTTATCCCCCTTGATGAAACATCTCCAATGTCTAGTGGCTCTTGGATTGCAATATATAGCCTAACCAAATGCTCTTTTGATTTTTTAATATTTTCTGTGAAAGGTACGAGTTGATTCCCAAGGTATATCATACCTTGCATATATTAACAAAAACAACAAAGAATTCAAAGCATTAGATAATATACCACAAATAAAATACATAAACAACAAAAGTGTAATAAAATATAAACAACTAAAAGCAAATAACAAAAGAAATATACAATAGATTATAAATAAATATAATTGAAATAAAAAATAATAATTAAAAAAAACACACATATTAAAAAAAATCATAAAATAAAAAGAACGTCACAAAAATGAAAAAATTACAAAAATAAACTAAAAGAAAAGAAATAAATAATTTAAAACGCTAATTCCTAGTATCCAAAAACATCAAACTAAAATGCGAAGAATTAAAAGAAATAACAAAAATAACCGAGTAACAAATAAAAAAATAAGAACTAAAATTAACAAAATAAAAATTAAAACAAAAAATAACATAATAAAAATTAAAATAGTAAAACTTCTCATGCTTTTAGTATCTTTTAAGTTCAAAATTAAAATTAAAAGCATAAGTTTAAACTAACTTTTTAAAGAAGCATAGTCTATTTTAAATTAGTTGAAAATCACAAATTCATATTCCATATCAAAAAATGCATCAACTTTGATTTACTCAATTTCAATATTTGGAATCTGAATTCACTTCGACTCTAATCATTACAAGTCACACTCTCAATATTACATAGATCATGTGGGTTTAATCACTTGATCAAAGATATATGTGAATAGAACTTATGTAAAGAAATGAACTAATGAGTTCTCATATGTTTAAAGAAGAAAATGCACAAAATAGGTCATAACATTTGATCTCATGAAAGAAATCAAATGAAAGGATTTATAAATAAATCACATACTATTCTCAAGCATCAAATAAAATCATCCAATAAAAATATCAAGTATATGCCTTTAGAGGATGAACAAAAATACAATGACTTTAGAGGAGATTTATTTCCTATCTTTCTTTTGTAACAAACATTTCTCACAACTATGAAGTACTTTAATGTCATAGTATTTAATTTATACCCTTTCTCTCTATCTATCTCTCTCTCTCTTTCTCTCTTTCTATCTCTCTCTCTCTATATATATATATATATATATATTCTTTAATTTTTAGAGAGTGGACCCATGTACAGTTTGTACATATATTGTAAGATTTTGGTAAGTGGCAAATTTTGCTCTTGTTGTAATGGTTTTAGGGAACCCTATATATATGTGTGTGTTTGTTTGGAAGTCATGCATGAATGAAGAAAGCATAAAATTTCAATTTCTACTTATGTCATTTAATTTTTGCAATAAAAAATAAGTATATAACAATATATCATATGTAAAAATCCTAGCATTCAATGCAAAACATATAGATCTCTTCTAACAATTTGAATAATTAAGAAGAGTGTTTAAAGGAGTAGAAAAATATTATAGCTTAGAATGGAATGATAATAGGATCAAAAAAATTCTCAAAAGATAATCTCCACTTTTTGATTCCTAAACACTAATTTTGGATTTTTCTCAGTTTCAAATTTTTATCATGAAACACAAACTATGACAAAACTAAATAATTATCAAATTACTTTAGAATATGTTCGAAAAATTAATCTAACAATGCAAAGGCTTAATCATTTGCTTAAAATTAACTAAACGACATGATAACTTTGAAAGAAATTTTTAAAAATGAACCTAAAATCCCTAAACAAATAAATAAACTATATACATATAAATGCATGTTGAAAAAAATTTAAATTGCCTAAAACTATTGTAATTCTTCCTCAGCCCAAACCTAGAATCTCCATTTCCCTTAATATAACAAATTAAAATTAAAGATGAGTAGTAAGGAAGAGAAAAGTTACCCATTTCTTGTATGTGATCAAGTATTGTAGTGAAAATTTAGGTGCATCTATCATTTCAAACATTTTAATCCACACGAAAAAAATGTTGTGTACTTCTTACATATCTCAACAAATATTTATAATTTTCAAAAGTTCTAAATAACATATTAACATAACAGGAAAATAAAAAAAGTTAAAGAAAAATAAATTACATAAAATAAAAAATAACATACAACAAAAGTGAACAAAATCCAAAAATAAAAATAATTAAACAAACTAGAACAAGATAGATAAAAACAATAAAAACTCCAGAATAAGTATGGAGCTCGATTCTCTGTGTCATCCAGACCTTGTTCTTCATGATGTGGTTATTCAAGTAGTGTAAAGTTGAAATCATAATCTTGATTCTTGGGTCCCCTTAAATGACTTAAATCTACCCCGAGATGGTTAAGTATTATTCAGGTGGTGTTGTCGACATATAAATGCAATATTATGGGATGTATAATGGTGCTTGCAAACGTTATGTATTTTTTAGTGTTATTGCTAGTATATCTAGCATTGACACCAAAAATTTGATGTGTCAAAATTAGGCCTACAAATTTTGTATGATTTATAAAATAGCTCACAAGTGCATAACTCACTTAAAGAAAATGATAACTATACTTTCAAGATTGGTCTAAAGAGTAATCATATAGTTTTTAAATAATTCAACAAATTCTTAAAGATGAAAAATAAAAACTAAAAATTATGTCACAAAGTTTGGGTTTGAATATCTAAACTAATGACAAAAAAATAAATATAGATTCATTAAATATTTATGCAATTAAACATTTATCATCTAGTGGAGAATTTATGCGATACATTAGCTATTTAATCATACTTGCTCAACATTAAGTAGGTTATTAAAAATATGAACTAATATTATTGATTATTCCTTTTATATAAGAAATTATCCTAAGGTAGGGATCAATTGCGTTATTAATTAATTATCAATTAAAGTCTTTTGGCGAGGATCATTAATTGATTGTTAACTAAATTATGCTTTATTAATAAGAAATTAATAAACCATTTAGTTGATGTTTTTGGCAGGGTGACCAATTTAAACTCTCATCAAGGTATCTAAGTTAGGTTAATGATTTCAGTATTTGAAAACTAAATTTCAGATTTCAAATCTATTATGAAAAATATGTCGTCGATATATTTTCCAATAATAAATCTTATAAAAATCTTTGAAATAGAGTTCTCTAAATAAGATCTTGAATATTTCATCTAACATCTAAGAGTTGACTCTAAAATAGATTCATATAATTAAATCCTAAATCTAAACCTTTTATTATTATGGAAAAAACTTCGTAAAGGTATTTTTCTTTTACAAACTTCATTTAATATTGATAAAAAAATAAAACTTAAATTCATTTTATAAAAATGTTTAATCTACTTTAATATTTCACAAGTGTAACAATATTACTAATATCCCACATTATTTAAAATGAGACATGCATATTTTAATGAATGATTAATAAATTAAACATACAATGTAAAACAATAGATAAAGATAATCTAAAAATAATACATTTAAATATACCTCAATAAAATCCTAGTATCCTTTCTGTTCTAGAAAACCTCCAAACAAAATTACCAACACGGTTTATTGAATTGAAACTAGAATTACTACATAAACTGGAATTGTTCAACTCTCAAATGAGAGAAGAACTTGAATCTACTAAAAGAACAGCTAAAAAGCTTTTAAGAGACTAAAAAATAAGCTTAAACATGAAGCTATAGGATATGATATACAGTAGAATTAAGGTTCTATTTATAGGTTTAGGAAAGGATAAAAATATAGATCAAATGACTAGCGTCCTGGCACACAAGTCTTTCATATTGTGGCATACACTAGTTGTACATGATTTGGAGCTCAATCCTCAACACTTACACCATGTCATATAAAATTTCCACACTATGGTACACATAAATTATGGGATGTATGATTTTCAATCCTTTTTACTCGCACTACGACACATAAAAATTCCATGTCACTGCCTATGTTGTTCGGATCAATTTAAACCCATTTTTTTTCTTGTATATCCTTTTTGGAACATCTGTAATCCTTTACATATGTTATATTTTAACGTTTTAAAGTTATAGCAGAGTGCTTTCAAATATACTCTTCAAGTGTTTGATCACTTTTATCTTTTTGAAGCAAAAATACTTGAAAAACAACAAAACATACTAGTTATTCCAAAAAGATATATTTGTTTAAAATGATAGTAAAATTAAGAAAATACAAATCTATTTAATCATTTAACATGCATAAAATCACGATATATTAAGTGTTTTCGAGCACTCATAATATAAGATTGGACATAATCTTCCATATAAGTCATTCTTTAGTTGATTTCTTAGTCTTTTAAAGATTTCTTAGCTTTTCTTTTAGTAGTTTCAAGTTCTATTTACCTTTAAGAAATATCTCAAAAGTGCATGAATCAATTGTAAGAAATAATAAATATACTTACAAAGTCAATATATAGAGAAATTGCATGGTTTTTAAATAATTCAACAAAATTCTTAAAAAACGAAAAATAAACCTAAACATCCTATTACAATTGTTTTGGTTTTGAAAATCCTATTCTAATGACATAAATTTAAAGATAGATTTGATTCAATAGATAGTAGACAAATAACCATTTAATCATTCAATAGAGAATATATGGGATATAGTAGTTAGTAATCATACTTGCTCACAATTATTAGGTTATTAAATATATAAATTAATATTACTAATTTTCTCTTTTTTGTATGAAAATGTTCTTAGATGGGACAAAAATTCTTTGTTAATAAAAACAAATTAATATCCTAGGGAAATGCCTACCAATTAATTAATATTAAATTACGATTTATTTCTAAGGATATAGTAAACCATCAAAATCACTACTTAAGGCAAAGAAAATAATTTAGACTCTTATTTAATGTGTTAAAGTTGGATTTAAGATTGATGTATCTGATAACTAACTTTCAAATTTTAAATCTATTATGAAAAATATGTTCCCAGTATATTTTTTAATAATAAATCTTTGTGAAAAAACTTTGAAATATAATATAATTCTAAATCAGATTTAAATAACCATATCATAAATATGAATTTCATATTTTAAACTTACTATGAAAACTATATTGTCAATATTGTTTTCTAAAATATGCTTTATAAATTTCTTGAATGAAGAAATAAAAATTAATTTATTTTATAAAAATATTTACCTAAGTCAATATTTCACAAACATAACAATAAAACTAATATCTCATAGTATTTTCAAACATACATGCTTAGATTTAATAAATTATCAAAATATTAAAAATAACATTTGATAACTGTATTTTATATAGTTATTTTCACCTATTTTATTAATTATAATTGCTATGATCTTAATGTTTTTAGTTAATTTTAGTTTAATAAATTAGTATTTACTGTTTTTTATATTTTTTTATAAAATTAAATAATTTGTATCGAAAAACTTAATTAATTGTAAATTTATGTCTAAAAATATAATTTCAAATAATAGAATTCTTAATTACGATTTATAAAAGTCAAAAATATAATTTAAATTTAAATCGGGCTTAATTTTAATTATTAAAAATTTAAAAATTTAATTTAAATTAGAAAAGAGCTAAACTGTAATTAAAGAAAGTTGAAAATGTAATTTGAAATATATTTGTGGGTGAAAATGCAATTAATAAAAGTTAATTTCTATGCAGGAGAGAAAAAGCCACGCGCCCTAGTCCAAGCGCGCAATGTGGATCGTCCGATCAAAACAAAAACGGTTGAGATTCCCGCGTATAGATCACGCCCGACCAAATCGCGTGGGAGCAGATTCTGTTTCATGAGGCTCGGCGTGCCAGTGGGGCCCACCTACCGTGCGGGCCGGTGTGTAGGGTGGGACCCACGTGTCGGTTATGCGTATGCCAAAGGTTGTATTCGCGTGCGGCTGAACCACGTGCAATCGTTCCCTCCAGCCAATTAAAGTCTTCCATGTGTCCCACTTTCCTCTTGAACGAATCATCAGCGGACGCGTGGCACATTTCGGTGAACGTAAAAGCGCCGAATCTCGCACGCGTTCCAGCTGTTGCCTCGCGCTTTTCGCGCCCCAATTCCGTGCGACAATTTCTGTGTGCACCCATTTCCTTCAACAAATGAGGTGCTACCACGTATGCCACTATATGTTTCAGCGAATCAGATCGCGACATGTGGTAGCGTGGAATGAAAATAAAAACAGAAACGCACACCTCTCTCCACTCACATTAGCCGCATTTTCGATTCCATTTTCGATACATTTTTGTCCCCCACTCGTAATTTTAAATTAATTTCTCCATCATTAGTTGTCTCCCGCGTGTATAAAAAAAATATTTTTAAATATATTTTTTTTTAGAAATTTAATGTTATAAATAGGAGATAAGATGATAGAGTTTGGGAGTTTTTTTAGTTTTAGTTTTAGAGAGTTTTAAGAGTTTTTTTTTTTTTTTTGAGTTTTGGGTAGAGTTTAGTTTTTGTGTTGCTCGGTTTTGGATGGTAGAACACGCAGAAGCCATTTTTTGGCTTTTGTTGTGTTCTGCGTGTGCCAAATATTTGTTCTAAGTGTTGTTTTAATTTTCCTTCTTCTTCATCTTATTTTTCTGAATCTATTGTAATTTTTAATTTAATTTTATGAAGTAATTTAATTTTTCTAGGGTTGCATTTGATCAAAATTTATGAAGCTTTTATTTTAATTATTTTTGATAGATTTATAAGACGTTCGATTTTTTCGTTCTATTTTGTGCTTAATGCTTTTTGATTATTTACGAATCTTATCAAAACGATCTGTGGCACATAAATAAACTAGGAAGAGGTATTTGTGTGTATATTGCTCGTAAATAGAATGACATGTATGATGAAGGATAGGAATATACCCTAATTGTATGTGTGGCCATTTGAAAACTTAAAACGTAATGAATTTCGATGAATTTAATTCTCATAGGAATATAGTGAATTAATTTAACGAGGTGTGTTTGTACGGAGCTCGGAAGAGATGTATGAATAAAATTAGAAGTTTTCGGTTGACAAATTAAATGTACTAAAAAATATAAATCAAAAGAAAATGACATGATTTGAGTTGATTAATTTGGTGAAAAATTGCAATCCTAGATTTCTTTTATTTTTTAGACTCTTTTCTTAAATTTGTTTGAATCAATGATTCTTTTGAATAAAATCAGAGAGAGATAATTTTAGTACTCAACAAACTATAGTAACAAATCTCCGTGGGAATGATAACTTACTTATCAAATATTATTACTTGTGACCGTGTATGCTTGCACGTTTTTTGTGTATATTAAGTGTTTTCGAGCACTCATAATATAAGCTTGGACATAATCTTCCATATAAGTCATTCTTTAGTTGATTTCTTAGTCTTTTAAAGCTTTCTTAGATTTTCTTTTAGTAGTTTCAAGTTCTATTTACCTTTAAGAAATATCTCAAAAGTGCATGAATCAATTGTAAGAAATAATAAATATACTTACAAAGTCAATATATAGAGAAATTGCATGGTTTTTAAATAATTCAACAAAATTCTTAAAAAACAAAAATAAACCTAAACATCCTATTACAATTGTTTTGGTTTTGAAAATCCTATTCTAATGACATAAATTTAAAGATAGATTTGATTCAATAGATAGTAGACAAATAAACATTTAATCATTCAATAGAGAATATATGGGATATAATAGTTAGTAATCATACTTGCTCACAATTATTAGGTTATTAAATATATATAAATTAATATTACTAATTTTCTCTTTTTTGTATGAAAATGTTCTTAGATGGGACCCAAATTCTTTGTTAATAAAAACCGATTAATATCTTAGGGCAAGACCTACCAATTAATTAATATTAAATTATGATTTATTTCTAAGGATATAGTAAACCATCAAAATCACTACTTAAGGCAAAGAAAATAATTTAGACTCTTATTTGATGTGTTAAAGTTGGATTTAAGATTGATGTATCTGATAACTAACTTTCAAATTTTAAATCTATTATGAAAAATATGTTCCCAGTATATTTTTTAATAATAAATCTTTGTGAAAAAACTTTAAATATAATATAATTCTAAATCAGATTTAAATAACCATATCATAAATATGAATTTCATATTTTAAACTTCCTATGAAAACTATATTGTCAATATTGTTTTCTAAAATATGCTTTATAAATTTCTTGAATGAAGAAATAAAAATTAATTTATTTTATAAAAATATTTACCTAAGTCAATAATTCACAAACATAACAATAAAACTAATATCTCATAGTATTTTCAAACATACATGCTTAGATTTAATAAATTATCAAAATATTAAAAATAACATTCAAAACAATATATAAAATTAATATGAAAATAGAAGAATATATTTAAAATTTATACCTTAAGTGTATCCTTCCAATTACAGAATTTCAATACTGACCTATATAAAAAAACCTCCAAATAGATATGTCATGCTTGTTTATTGGATTGAAAACTACTACATTAAACTAAGAAAACAATAAACCTAAAACTATAACAAAATCTCAAATAGAATTTGTTTTTAAAACTCAGAAAATGTTACTTCAATTGATGTGTCTTTTACAATAGAAGGAGGTTCATCAGGTAGAAAAACACTACAAAAAGGATAGCATAATAGATTGCAAGGTCGTGCATTGCCACACACATTCTCCATCGTTGTGGACTGCATGAATCTATTATGTGTTTCAATTATGATCTGAGGAACTCACACTGGATGCACTTATAGAATCATCATATCATGCGTTAAATTGTGTTCCTTAAACATATTTTTGTTACAACCACTTACAATCTTGGTCGGTTCATATGTAAGGCTTACATATGTTATCCTTGTATTCTTCTTATTTGCAAATGAATACTTTTAGGTATGATTATTTATGTGTTGATCCTTTTAATCAAGAAGCTAGAAATACTTGAAGAATAATAAAATATACTCGCAATTCTAAAAACATAGATTTAATAATAATAAAATTATGTAAATACAAATCTATATTTAACATTAAATTTTAAATAAGTCACATAATATTTAGTGTTTTTAAGCACATACCAATAACCATCTCATTCCTAGAGCCTATTCCGTTCACTCGATCTCTTCTCGGTCTAGCACTTTTTTGTTGGGAAGTAGCACCTAAAATCTCATAGACCTCAAAAGTCTCTAAAGCCATTTTCCCCTTTCCAACCACCTGTAGCATTATCAACTATGAATTGAAACTGTTATCTTCATTAGGAATTTCATAGAAGGAAGGCAACATGGAATAATGAATATTTTTTAATTCATAATTTCAAGTTGTCTTCCCTAACGGCATGGAGATAGTTGTAGTACTAATGTTTGGCCTTGCAAAGTCCTTTATTGGTATCCCCCTTGGTAAAGAATCTCCTTTGTTTAGTGGCTCTTCGATTTCATTATCCAACCTAACTAAGTGCTCTTTTGATCTATTAACTTTGTCCATAGAATGTACAAATTGATTATTGAGGATGATAAATGAATATGAAAAATTAGTTCGCATATCTCCTAATAGAAATAATGAATTAAATGATTTAAATAAAAAGTTAGATTTACTATTTTTTTTTAAATAAGAAAACCCTATTTGATCATGGTGAGTCCCCACAATTATCAATTAATCAATAACTTCTTAAGTCAATCTTGAAATTGATTAATTAAAAATTTAAGAAAAATATATAAAATAGGATCCCCAATTAATTAATAAATTCCTAGATTGGCTTGAAATTAATTAATTGATAAACCTAAGGTAAATATATTTTTTAATTATAAACTAAGATTTGGCATGTCATTAGTTTATAATTAAAGATAATTTTAACCATCTAATTTAACACATCAATGAAATTAAATTAGAGTATTGTTCATTAATGCTCAACCAAGCATAAATGATGCGTCTAATGCTTAGTTCTAAAATATATTTTTTAGCTATTAATCAAGACTCAACTCACCATGAATTTATAATTAAAGATTACAATAATATGAATAAAAAATAGATCTAGACTTTTATCTATTTAAACCATAAAATTATTCTTTAAATCATTGGAAGCTATACTAAAATATCATATTACAAAATTTAGCTAATCGTAGTTAAATTAAAAAAGGTTAATTCAATTAAAAAATACATCCTATTATAGAGAAAAAATAATATATAAAATAAAAAGTACCCCTTCTTGATATGTGATACTAAATCTCTGAATTAGTTGCCAATCCTCTACAAATCCTTTGATCGTCTTAACAATTGGTAAGTTTTCTCTCTATATTTCTATTATGGATGGTAAAATGCAACTACGTAAGCTGGTAGGTGAATATATGGCATGATATCTATTTAAAAAGGGTTACAGTAAAACATATATAAAACACATATTAGGATTTCTAGCAATTTTTGACCTTTGGGTCGCAACATGCTTTAAATTGTAATGCAATACACGTTAAATGATTAACGGGCAGAACCGGCATCACCAATCCTGCCATCGCTTTGGTTTTATATTTATAAAACTCTTGCAAGTGCATGAATCATTTCGTAGAAAATGATAAGTATACTCCTAAGGTCGATCTAAGGAAGGAATGTATGTTGTTTTTAATTTATTATTCAAACTTTTAAAAACGAAATTAAATCCTAAACATCCTATCATGATATTTTGGGGTTTTGTGTTTTTAATCTAATAACATAAAAATAAACATAGATACAGATTCAATAAACATTTATGCAAATTTTATCTTTTATAATAGTGAAGTATTTATGGATATAATAACTAAGTTGATTATGCTTACTCATATTATTTAGGTTATTAAATATATAAATTGATATTTATTGATTCTCCCTTTTTATATGAATACCACCTTTGGTGGGGTTAGATATTCTTTGTTAACTAAACAAATCAATTAACACCTATGGGTGGGGTTGATAACTAATTTGGTTAATTAAATTAATTCCTTTTTCTAAGAGATTGAAAATGAATCATTTAAATGCCACCTTTGGTGGGGTTAGACAGTTTAAACTTTATTCAAGGTGTCCAAATTAAACTTAAGAATTTAGTTATCCAAGTACTAACTTTCTAGTTTTAAAACCACTACTGAAAACATGTTGTTCAGATAATAATTCTTATAAAAACTTTTGAAATAGAGCTTCACTCTAACAATCAGGTGATTGTACCAACAAATAAAAGAGCACTACTCTAAATCAAACCAGATAACTAAACCTTAAAATCTAATTTTCATATTTAAGTTTGTAATGAAAAATAATATATTTCTCTCTAACATTCTTTATATAAAATCTTGTATAAAAACAAAATCAATTCATTTTAGATATTTTTACCTATTTAATATTTTGCAAGCATAACAGCGTTATTATTATATCATGTTTACAAATAGCCAGCATAGTTAAATTTAATCACAGAAAAATTAAATATAACATGTAAGAATAAAATATAAAAAATAACAGTAAAGAAAATAAAATCCTTACAGTACTTTGATGTTATTCTTGTTGCTGGAAAATCTCCAAACGAAATTTGCACTCCCATTTATTGAATCAAAAAATAAATAAATTACAAAAATATAATTAGTTCTTCTCAAAAAGAGAAGAACTCTAAACCTAAGAAAAACTAACTAAGAAAACCTAAAAACTAAAAAAAACTAAAAAACTAAGAAATGGAGAAAAAGAAAGAGAAGAGAAGATGTGTTTTTAGGTGTGATTTGAAGTGAAGAGAATGGGGGTATTTATACGTGAGGAGAGGAAGGAAAAGTGGATGAAAAATTGATTAAAAATGGAGAAAACGCAGAGTAGTGAATGATGAGGTCATACTGCTGACGTCATGGTGATGTGGGGCGAGGACTAGGCGCAGATGGGTAGCGGCGCCCACAGACTTAAGCAGGGGTGCACAGAATAGAGAGCAGGCGCGCGCGGATAGGGAATTGAGATGCGCAGGACCGGGTGCTGATGGGCACGGGTGTGCCCAGAATGGGCTATGTGCACGGTTAGGGGTGCTACGTGCATTGATCGGCTGGGCGTGCTACGTGCATTGGTCGGCGCGGCTGGGCGCACTACGTGCATTGGTCGGCGCGGCTGGGCGCGCTACACGCATTGGTCGGCACGGCTGGGTGTGCTACGCGCATTGGTCGGCACGATTGGATGCGTGCACAATTTCCTCCTTTTTGACATTTTTTGACCTTTTTGATCCATTTTGTCCAATTTTTTCATATTTGTTGACTTTTTCTCATTTATTTTATGAATATATTTGTGATGTATTACCTCTAGTAATTCTCTTTGAGTCTTTAAGTTACATTTTTAAGCGAAAATACCTAAAAAAACAATAAAAATACCTGTGATTCTGAAAAGACAGATTTATATAAATATATGATAAAATCATATAAATATATATATTTTTAATCAATTAATGTGCATAAAATCATGGTAATTTTAGTGGTTTTTGAGCACTCATCAATGATGTATCTCGAGTTGCAATCCAAAAGGCTCGTGCTACAACATGGAATAAATTGTGTCATGGCATCCTTAAAACTTTAGAAACAAAAGTTAGATCCAAGATCCTTGTAATGTGGCATGGTATAAGTTAGTCCACAATGCACATAGAAACCCCATGATCACTTGTTGGAACCCAAAAGCACCTTACTCTGGCACAACATATATCTAGGCTGACCGCAGCGCACATAGAAATTTTTGTATTTGACATTTTGGTTCGTTTTGACTTGTGTGATTTGTCACTAATCATCTCGTTTTCACTCTTTTTGCTTATGTTTTTCAAAGAATTTTAACCTACAAAATAAGATAATAGTAAAATAAAACATAAAATGAGTGCTTAAAAAACATAGTAAATAATAAGTTAAAATAATTTTCATCAAAGAACGTGTTTGTTGCTGTGGTGCCTCCACTCGGGGAGATAATAATGTGAATCGATAAAGTTGACCCACTTAAGGTAGATGTCACCTCACTTCTAATGCACTACAAATAAAGAGAAATAACTCAAGACAAAGTAAAACATACAACAAAAAGACTAAGTCTTGAACACTCTACCATTCCTCGATAAGTGAATGGGTATGGAAGGAATATCCAGAGATGGAAGATTAAAATCATCCATATCAGTTAAAAAGGAATCCTTCCAACCTTTATTTGTATCTAGTAACTTGTAAATCATGACATGGTTAGTAAAGGACTTAAAGTGAAACCAACCCCTACTACCTCTCTCCAAGTATAAGTAGTAGCAAAACTTGAACTCCTTAATAGCTAGTTCTCTATAGTGCTTCTTCCATAGGACCTAGTAACCCAAAAATATTATGTAACAGTTGAGTATAAATTCTTTAGGAGTTGCACCAATATCAACCAAGAAATTTCATACTATGGGTGGAAAATGAGTCACAACCAGTCAAAAAAAGTGATCGTAAATAATGTAACAATGTCATAGAGAAGGTTTTTCTAAACAATTTCCCTAGGCCTAATGCATCAAAGTGATAAAATTTAGGAACTAGAAAATCTCCCTCCTCTTATCCAAGTATTGATCCATCATTTAAGAGTCATAATGGTTCATAGAAAAGAAGGAAGCATTGTCCTAGTCAAGACCTTGCTGGCTCAAAGGAATTCCAACCAAAATTATATCAAAGTCATCTTTGCTCAAAGAATCAACCTACATCAAACGAGCATATGAACGGACCCCATTCATCGTCAGATAGCGCATGGTCAGTCAAAGGATTATTGACCATAGAACTACTAGTATGAGGACCACTGGCCAAAACATAGATGGCAAGAGATGACCAGTAAGAACATCACCTGCCAGGCCACCACCAGCCAAGGATGGATCAGCCAAAACTTTATCGACCACACCTCTTAGAAAATACCACTTGGCCTCCAATTTGGGATGTCTACTCCGACCCATATCTACCTCAATGCGTGCCAATGATGGGTAGATCTGCCCTAGACATCCATAAATCCAATATCCATCACTTCTTATCTAGAAAGGTATAGTATGAGTGTTATGGGATGCAAAGTATTTAGATGGTAGGAAAATTTCTATTCTGTACGACATGCAACATAATGGAGGAAAATAAAATAAAATAGGAAGTTTGGGAAAAAAATACCTTGAAAGATGCTTTCCTCCTCTCTCCAACATTTCTCTCTCAAAAGTGTCAGCTTCCAAGAATAGAAGATAGTTGTATGGAGTGAAGAAATGAGTACCTTGTATATATAAAGGAGGGAAAGCAATCTCATCCATTCCTCAAAAGCCACATCTAAGGGCCACATTTTCTTGGACAAACCTAAGGCCCAAAGCCTAGAATTCAAATTTTGAATTTCCTTCTGAAAAGGAAGGTTTGACTTCACAAACCATTGACTTAACATAACTCCTTAACTAAGCATCTAATTAAAAATAAGTAAACACGGGCACCAACTTGAAGTCTCTATGTACATTTTGACTGAAAGGACACTACACCTAATCTCTTTCCTAGGTAGGTAAAATAGTGCACAAAAGTGGGTCCAATGCTATCGATGTGACTATAAGGGTCACAAACTCAAATATTGACAAAACTATAATCAAACCTTCTTTCCCATTTGATCAAGGCCCAGAAATTCTGGTGATAATGTTGGGTGTAATTTAATACATCTCATATGACAAATAAAGAGTGATCTCAATTAGTAAAAATTCTTATGTACCAAGCTCAATAAGCATTGAGTCATCAAATAAGCATAACCATGAGATAATCTCAATAAATAGATAAAGGACCAAAAAATATCCCATAATTTTCCTAAAGAGATAATTACAAAGATATCATTGATGAGTGCTCAAAAAGCACTAAAATAACCATGATTTTATGCACATTAATTGATTAAAAATATATATATTTATATGTTTTATCATATATTTATATAAATTTGTCTTTTTCGGAATCACGGGTATTTTTATTATTTTTCAGGTATTTTGCCTTAAAAACGCAACTTAAAGACTCAAAGAGGAATACTTGAAGCAATACATCACAAATATATTAATAAATAAATGGGGAAAGGTTAACAAATATGGAAAAATTGGACAAAATGGGTCAAAAATGTCAAAAAGGAGAAAATCGCACCCAGCTGCCCAGCCGCGCGCGCCAGCGCCCATGCCCGCGCGCACCCCAGCGCGCGGCTACTGTTCACGCGTGCCGAGCTGCACGCAGCGACAGCCCCCCGCGCGCGCCGATGCCTTTTTGCCCCATTTTTCACGTGCAGCCGCCCCATGACGTCATGCTGACGTCATTAATGACCTCAGCATTTCCATTACGCGTTTTTACATTTTTTTACTCATTTTTTCTCTCCATCCTCACCTATAAATACCCCCTTCCCTTTACTTCAAAACATACCTTCAAAACACACTTCTCTCTTCTTTCTTTCTCTCATTTCTTAGTTTTTGAGTTTTTCTTAGTTTCTTTCTTAGTTTCTAAGCTTTTCTTAGTTTCTAAGCTTTTCTTAGTTTCTTTCTTAGTTTTTAGTTCAATTCTCTTAGTTTTTAGTTCAATTCTCTTAGTTTTAGAGTTCTTCTCTTTTTGAGAGGAACTTGTAATGTTTTTGTAATTTATTAGTTTTTTGATTCAATAAATGGGAGTGCAAATTCTGCTTGGAGGTTTTCCAGCTACAGGAATAGCGTCGAAGTTCTATAAGGATTTTATTTTCTTTACAGTTATTTTTATGCTTTATTCTTACATGTTATATTTAATTTGTCTGTGATTAAATTTAACTGTGCTGGCTGTTTAGTAAACATGATGTAATAATGACGTTGTTATGCTTGCGAAATGTTAAATAGGTAAAAATCTCTAAAATGAATTGATTTTGTTTTTATTCAAGATTTTATATTAAGAATGTTAGAGAGAAATATATTATTTTTCATTACAAACTTAAATCTGAAAATTAGATTTTAAGGTTTAGTTATCCGGTCTAATTTAGAGTAGTACTCTTTTATTTGTTGGTACAATCGCCCGATAGTTAGAGTGAAACTCTATTTCAAAAGTTTTTATAAGAATTATTATGTGAAAATGTATTGACAACATGTTTTCAATAGTGGTTTTAAAACTTGAAAGTTAGTACTCGGATAATTAAATTCTTATGTTTAATTTGGACACCTTGAATAAAGTTTAAACTGTCTAACCCCACCAAAGGTGGCATTTAAATGGTTCATTTTCAATCTCTTAGAAAAAGGAATTAATTTAATTAACCAAATTAGTTATCAACCCCACCCATAGGTGTTAATTGATTTGTTTAGTTAACAAAGAATATCCAACCCCACCAAAGGTGGTATTTATATAAAAAAGAGAAAATCAATAAAATATCAATTTATATCTTTAATAACCTAGATAATATGAGCAAGCATAATTAATTTAGTTATTATATCCATAAATACTCTACTAATATAAATGATAAAATTTGCATAAATATTTATTGAATCTGTATTTATATTTATTTTTTTTAGATAAATATTTATTGAATTTGTATCTATGTTTATTTTTATTATATTTAATTAATCAGTATATATGTTTATTTTTATGTTATTAGATTAGGAACAAAAAAACCAAACTATCGTGACAGGATGTTTAGGATTTAATTTCGTTTTTAAAAGTTTGAATAATAAATTAAAAACCACATACATTCCTTCCTTAGATCGACCTTGGGAGTATATTTATCATTTTCTTCGAAATAATTCGTGCACTTGCGAGAGTTTTAGAAATATTAAAACTAAAGTATTGGCAAGAATCAGCGATGCCGGTTTTCGCTTATCAAGTTTTTGGCGCCGTTGCCGGGGAAGGAATAGCATTTTTAAATTATTTATCAAAAACTTAAAAACATTTTTGTGCTATAAATAATTGTGATTTTTTTTTAATAATAAAAAAATAATAATCAAATTTATAAATTCATAAGAAATAAAAAATAAAAAAAAAATAAAAAAAAAATAAAAAAAAATTTTAATAGTAAAAAAAATTTGAAATTTGAATAAAAAAAATTTACCGTTCATTAATAGTAAAAAAAATTAAAAAAAATTAAAAAAAAATTATTAAAATTTCAAAAATTTTAAGTTAATAAGAAATAATATAGCGTGAATAGTAAAATAAAATTACCGTTCATGAATAGTAAAAAAATTACTTGAATTTATACATAATTAACTAAATAGCATGAAAAGTAAAAATCTAAGAGAGTTCTGTCTAGGAGACTAGTTCTTGGAAGCCTTTGTGCCACTAGTCTTTCTTAGGAACGTTGTTCTGGCTAGGAGAATGGTTTTTAAGGAGTCGTTGCACCACCATTCTTTCCTGGGAGCACTCTTGGTTAATACTGATTATGTTATTTAAAAATTAAAAAAACAAAAAATAAATAAATAAATAAAAAATTTGCTTTAGTTTTGTTTAGTGTTTTGTATTAAATACCATGTAAATTTTCTCTAAATTTTTTATTTTGTTGACAGGACTTTTAAATTTACGTTTACAATAGTCTATGCGTGGTAGGAGATCCTTAGGAAACCCCCTTACACCATATGTAAATAATATTCATAAATTTAAACAAGTGTCAACAAAACTGGATTGCACCCATCAACCTGTTTTTGAGCCAAACATAGAACCAAGTTTTAATCCTTTACTAGAACCGAAAGAAATGGAAGAAAACCAACATGTTAGGGAAACCACTATGAAGGAGTTTGCAAGACCGATGATTGGCACGGCAACTGCCGCTATCCAGTTGGGAGAGGCTGCTCGGAATTATGACCTAAAAAATATTCATTTTTCTATGCTTCCTTCCTTTTATGGGCTACCTAATGAAGATTCTCTTTCCTTCATGAGAGATTTCTATGCTACGGTCCAAACATTCCCCCTCGGTATTCTAAACGAGGATCAACTTAGAATGAGATGTTTCCCCTACACCTTAAAGGATAAGGCCAAAGCTTGGTTGATGTCACTTCCCCCAGGTTCTCTGATGACATGGGGTAACATTTACAATAAATTCATGGGAAAATTCTATTCCCACCAAAAAACATCAGAGTTGAGAGGAAAGATTGCTACTTTCTCTCAGATGGAAGGAGAACCATTCCATGAAGCTTGGGATAGGTTCAAAATGTTTCTCACTCAATGTCCCCATCACAGCTTTCCCCTACAGTTGCAGAACCAATTCTTTTACGATGGACTTACACAACAATGTCAGTTCATTGTCGACAACGCTGCAGGAGGAGCAATAGAAGAAAAGACTGCCTCAGAGACGTATAACCTCTTTGAGATGTTGGGTGCTAATTCCCAACAGAAAAGCTCCCGAGTGAGAAAAGCTGGAGTTCATGAAATCGACTCCAGTAATGAAGTTCAACAACAACTTGTTCAACTGACCAAGCAAGTTGCCCTTCTCACTACACAAACCAACACCAATAATGAACAATATGGTTTGTATAGCAACATGGGACATGGTACTGAAGCCTGTCCATATCAAGGAGAAACAACAACTGGACCTGAACAGGTTAATGTGTTGGGAGCATATCAACAGAGACCAAGGTTTGATCCCAATTCAAATACCTATAATCCTGGGTGGAGAAGTCATCCAAATTTCTCCTAGAGGCAAAACAACCCTCCTTTCACTCAAAGCTCAAACCAGGCATGCCAGTAATTCCACCCACCTATTCCAAGAAGCATTCCCAATAAACCAACCCTGGAGGACAACTTGAATTCTTTTATTCAAGTTTGTAGGGATAACTAATCTAAAACCAATCAACGGTTGAACTCTGTGGAAGCTTCTATCAAAAAGGTGGAAGTTCAAGTAGAACAGTTAGTTGAACATTTGCAAAAACAAAGCAAAGACTAATTTGATAGTCAAATGAATTCAATGAAGAGGAGACATTGAGTTTTTCATTCTGCAATCTCCAAGCAACGTCTTACTAGAAGACGATAAATTTTAGTCCTACATGGGAGGTCACCCATTATTGTATTTTCCTTTGTTTTAGTTTTATTTTGCGTGTAATAAAATTCAAATGAAATAAATTCGTTTGTTTCAAAAATTGTGTCCATTCGTTAAAATTAAAATTAAAAAAAAAACAAAACAAAAAATTTTTAGGTTCCTTGCACCTTTTTGCTTTAAGCCTATACGTTTTATCAATTTATAAATATTTCTTAGAGATATCTACTATTGTTTTTTTAAAAGCAAAATGTTGATACACAATAGGAGGAGGATCATTTTCAACTACAAACATCCATGGGAGATGCTGAAGATAGGCGGAAAAAGATAAAAGACTATACAATGCCAATCATTGGCAATGTAACTTCCGGCATGCAATTACAAGAGGCTGCAAGGAATTACGAATTGAAAAAGATTCATTATTCTTTGTTGCCTTCCTTTTACGGTATCCCTAATTAAGACCCTTTGCATTTCATTCGAGAATTCTATGATATTGTCCAAACCTTTCCACTACATGCAATTAATGAAGATCAACTTAGGATGAGGTGTTTTCCTTACACCCTCAAAGATAAAGCTTGGTCATGGTTCATTACTCTACAGTCAGGTTCTCTTAAAACTTGGGAGGCAGTCTATGAAATTTTTATGGGTAGGTTCTATTCCCATCAAAAGACTGTTGATCTAAGAACAAAGATAGCAACATTTTCTCAAATGTATGAAGAGCCCTTTCATGAAGCTTGGGAACGATTCAAACTCCTTTTCATTCAATGTCAAAATCATAGCTTTCCATTACAGCTACAAAACCAATTCTTTTATGATGGATTGACACTGTAGAGTCAATACATGGTTGATAATGCTGCTGGAGGTGCTGTAGGAGAAAAAACCACAGAGGAAACCTATAATCTTTATGAGCTATTGGGTTCTAATTCCCAACAAAGAGGTGGTAGAAGGAAAGCAAGGGTCAATGAAGTTGGCTCTGATAATGAGATAACCTTGCAACTTGCTAAATTGACTAAACAAAGGCAACTTCTCACTACCCACCAAATTTCAAATCAAGAGGTGTGTGAAGTGTGTTGTTCAATTGGGCATGGTACTCATAATTGTTCAAATACTTGTGATTCTAGTGTCGATGCCATCGAGGAAGTCCAATCTTTTCAAAGGTATCATCCAAACACCTATAATTACCCAATCTATACCCAATGTCCAACACTAAGGTCGGATAACAACCACCCTTACCCACCAAGCCAAACTTTTAAGCCAACCTTAGAAGATAGCTTGAATGCTTTTATTCAAGTTAGTCGTGATAACCAATTGATGAATAATCAAAGGTTGAACACCATGGAGGCTTCGGTTAAAAGGATTGAATCTAAAGTTGGGCAACTAGCTGAACAAATGCAAAAGAAAGAACCAGGAAAGTTGCCCAGTCAACCAGAACAAGCAAAGGATGTAAGAACCCTTCGAAGTGGTAAGGTAGTCAATACCAGTTTACCTGAAATCTCTAACAATCTACCTTGTAGTTCAGGTAACAAAGAAGGCGATATTCTAATCTCGCAAAAAGGAGAAACAAGTGTTAAACTTAACAAGCCTTCTGAAAAACTCATTGGGGGGTCATCTGACAACCCCAAAATTCAAAAGACAACAGAACCACACCAGATGCAAGTACCTTTTCCCCACCGGTTAAAAGAATCCAAACAAGATAAGCAATTCAATGATCTTTTTAATATGCTCTCTAAAGTAAATATCAATTTACCATTATTAGAAGTGATCATGAATGTGCCCTCATATGCCAAGTTTTTCAAAGAGTTGAACACTAAGAAAAGGAGGTATGAACTGAATGAACGAGTAGTAGTATCAGAAATTTCTAGCGCTGTACTTCAGCACAAACTACCCCCTAAGTTGAAAGACCCTGGAAGTTTTATTATAAACATAACTATGGGGGATAGGAAGGTTGCTAAAGCAATGCTTGATTTAGGTGCTAGTATAAATTTGATGCCCTACTCTATATTCTTACAACTCAATCTAGGGGATTTAAAACCCACAACTATGTCCCTTCAACTTGCAGATAGATCTCTTAAATATCCAGAGGGAATAGTTGAGGATGTTTTGGTACAGGTAGAGAAACTGATAATACCTGTTGACTTTGTGGTTCTGGATATGCAAGAAAATCCAGCATTGGACAGAGAGCACACAATATTGCTTGGTAGACCATTTATGGCAACTACTAAAACTATTATTGATGTCCAAGATGGAAATTTGACAATGACAGTCTTAGGAGAGACTGTTCATTTTAAAGTTTTTGATTCTTCACCTTTCCCTTCTATTTCTGCCATCGATGAAATATTCGATGTTGATCCTTTGGATAATCTTGTCCAAAACACCTTTTTCCAAACCAGAATAGAAGACAAGCTTGAAACCGTTCTTACACTTGAAAAGGTTGAAGAAGATTTAGATGAGGAAATTAATGGGTACCTTAAACAACTAGACAATGATGAAGTGATGACAAAATCTAGTACACTTTTAAATCTACCCAGTTCTTCATCTAGTAAAGAGGCCAATCCACCTGAACTTGAACTCAAAGACTTACCTGAGCACTTAAAATATGTGTTTTTGGAGAAGGAGAAACTTATCCAGTGATAATTTCTTCAACCTTGACCAAACCACAAGAAAAGGAACTCATCAAAGTGCTTAAACAGTTTAAGAAATCTATAGGTTAGAGTATAGGGGATATAAGAGGCATTAGTCTAACAATGTGTATGCACAAGATCAACTTGGAGGATGGTGCTAAACCTGTACGAGAGGCCCAAAGAAGACTAAACCCAAACATGCAAGAGGTAGTTAAAAAAGAAATTCTTAAACTATTAGAAGAAGGGCTTATCTATCCTATTGCGGATAGTAAGTGGGTTAGTCCAGTGCATGTGGTACCAAAGAAATCTGGGATAACAGTTGTTAAAAATGACAAAAGTGAATTAGTGCCCACTAGAATAATCACTGGATGGAGAATGTGTATAGATTTTAGGAAACTAAATTTATATACGAAAAAGGATCACTTTCCTCCTCCATTCATTGATCAAATGTTGGAAAGATTAGCTGGGAACGAATTTTACTGTTTTTTGGATGGATTGTCTAGATATTATCAAGTACCCATAGCACCAGAAGATCAGGAAAAGACCACATTTACATGTCCTTTTGGGACATTTGCTTTTCGCAGAATGCCATTTGGGTTATGCAATGCCCCTGCCACTTTCCAGAGATGCATGATATCTATTTTCTCGGACATGGTGGAGAAATTCATTGAGATTTTCATGGACGATTTCTCTGTCTTTGGGAACTCATTTGATGATTGCTTACATAAATTGACTTTGGTTTTAGAAAGATGAATTGAATGCAATCTCACCCTTAGTTAGGAGAAAAGTCATTTTATGGTTCAACAAGCGATTTAGGACATATAATTTCAAACAAGGGTATTGAAGTTGATAAGGCAAAAGTTTAATTGATATCCAAACTACCTCCCCCTACATCTGTGAAGGGGATAAGAAGCTTCTTAGGACATGCAGGATTTTACAGACGATTTATTAAAGATTTCTCTAAAATAATTCATCCCTTATGTAACTTTCTATCCAAAGATGCTTATTTTGATTTCAACAATGACTTCCTTATTTCCTTAAATACCTTGAAAGATAAACTAACATCTACCCCTGTTATTATGGCACCAAACTGGTTTTTACCTTTTGAAATAATGTGTGACGCTTCTGATTATGCTATAGGAGCAGTCCTGGGACAAAGAGTGGATAAGTGTTTGCATGTAATCTACTATGCTAGAAAAACACTCAATGATGCCCAAATGAATTATACCACCACTGAAAAGGAATTCTTGGCAATAGTGATGAGTGCTCAAAAAGCACTAAAATAACCATGATTTTATGTACCTTAATTGATTAAAAATACATATATTTATATGTTTTATCATATATTTATATAAATTTGTCTTTTTCGGAATCACGGGTATTTTTATTGTTTTTCAGGTATTTTGGCTTAAAAACGCAATGTAAAGACTTAAAGAGGAATATTTGAAGCAATACATCACAAATATATCAATAAATAAGTGAGAAAAGGTCAACAAACATGGAAAAATCGGACGAAATGGGTCGAAAAGGTCAAAAATGTCAAAAAGACGGAAATCGCGCGTCGCAGCCCGGCCGTGCGCGCAGCCCAGCGCCCCAGCGCCCAGCCGCGCGCGCCCCAGCGCCCAGCCGCGCGCGCCCCAGCGCGCCCCAGCGCCCCATCCCGCGCGCGCCCGCGCGCGCTGGCATGCCCAGCTGCGCGCAACGCAGCGCGCTGGCACTGTTCACGCGCGCCGAGCTGCGCGCAGCGACAGCCCCAGCGCGCGCGCGCAGCGCCCAGCAGCCGCCCATCCGCGCGCCCAACGTGTTTTCGCCCCATTTTTCACGTGCAGCCGCCCCTGTGACGTCATGCTGACGTCATTGATGACATCAGCAAGTCCAATACGCGTTTTTACATTTTTTAATATTTTTTTAACATTTTTTTACTCATTTTTTCTCTCCATCCTCACCTATAAATACCCCCCTTCCATTCACTTCAAATGACACCTTCAAAACTCACTTCTCTCTTCTTTCTTTCTCTCATTTCTTAGTTTTTAGTTTCTCTTAGTTTCTTTCTAAGTTTCTAAGCTTTTCTTAGTTTTTCTCTTAGTTTTTAGTTCAATTCTCTTAGGTTTAGTGTTCTTCTCTTTTTGAGAGGAACTTGTAATGTTTTTGTAATAGTTTAGATTTTTGATTCAATATATGGAAGTGCAAATTCCGCTCGGAGGTTTTCTAGCAACGGGAATAGCGTCGAAGTTCTGTAAGGATTTTATTTTCTTTACAGTTATTTTTATGCTTTATTCTTACATGTTATATTCAACTTGTCTGTGGTTAAATTTAACTATGCTAGCTGTTTAGTAAAAATGATGTAATAACGACGTTGTTATGCTTGCGAAATATTAAATAGGTAAAAATCTTTAAAATGAATTGATTTTGTTTTTATTCAAGATTTTATATTAAGAATGTTAGAGAGAAATATATTATTTTTCATTACAAACTTAAACCCGAAAATTAGATTTTAAGGTTTAGTTATCCGGTCTAATTTAGAGTAGTGCTCTTTTATTTGTTGGTACAATCGCCCGGTAGTTAGAGTGAAACTCTATTTCAAAAGTTTTTATAAGAATTATTATGTGAAAATGTATTGACAACATGTTTTCAATAGTGGTTTTAAAACTTGAAAGTTAGTACTCGGATAATTAAATTCTTAGGTTTAATTTGGACACCTTGAATAAAGTTTAAACTGTCTAACCCCACCAAAGGTGGCATTTAAATGGTTCATTTTCAATCTCTTAGAAAAAGGAATTAATTTAATTAAGCATATTAGTTATCAACCCCACCCATAGGTGTTAATTGATTTGTTTAGTTAACAAAGAATATCTAACCCCACCAAAGGTGGTATTTATATAAAAAAGAGAGAATCAATAAAATGTCAATTTATATCTTTAATAACCTAGTTAATATGAGCAAGCATAATTAATTTAGTTATTATATCCATAAATACTCCGCTAATATAAATGATAAAAATTTGCATGAACATTTATTGAATCCGTATATATGTTTATTTCTAGATAATTATTTATTGAATTTGTATCTATGTTTATTTTTATGATTTTAGATTATATTTAATTAATCTGTATATATGTTTTATTTTATGTTATTAGATTAGGAACACACAAAACCAAACTATCGTGACAGGATGTTTAGGATTTAATTTCGTTTTTAAAAGATTGAATAATAAGTTAAAAACCACATACATTCCTTCCTTAGATCGACCTTGGGAGTATACTTATCATTTTCTACGAAATGATTCGTGCACTTGCGAGAGTTTTATAAATATTAAAACCAAAGTATTTGCGGGAATCGGCGATGCCGGTTTTCGTTCATCAAGTTTTTGGCGCCGTTGCCGGGGAAGGAATAGCGTTTTTAAATTATTTATCAAAATTTTAAAAACATTTTTGTGCTGTAAATAATTGTGATATTTTAATAATAATCAAATTTCAAAATTCATAATAAATAAAAAAAATAAAAAATAAAAAATAAAAAAAATAATAATTTTTTTTTTTTTTTTTTTTTTTTTTTTTTTTTTTTTTTTTTGTAAAATAATTTAGAAATTTGAAATTTGAAGTAAAAAAATTTACCGTTCATAAATAGTAAAAAAAAAAAAAAAAAAAAAAAAATATATATATATATATATATATATATTAGGTTCCTTGCACTTTTTGCTTTTACGTTTTATCAAGTTATACATATTTCTTAGAGATATCTACTAAAAGCAAAATGTTGATACACAATAGGAGGAGGATCATTTTCAACTACAAACAACCATGGGAGATGCTGAAGATAGGCGGAAAAAGATGAAAGAATATACAATGCCAATCATTGGCAATGTAACTTCCGGTATCCAATTACAAGAGGCTGCAAGGAATTATGAATTGAAAAAGATTCATTATTCTTTGTTGCCTTCCTTTTACGGTATCCCTAATGAAGACCCTTTGCATTTCATTCGAGAATTCTATGCTATTGTCCAAACCTTTCCACTACATGCAATTAATGAAGATCAACTTAGGATGAGGTGTTTTCCTTACACTCTCAAAGATAAAGCTTGGTCATGGTTCATTACTCTACAGTCAGGTTCTCTTAAAACTTGGGAGGCAGTCTATGAAATTTTTATGGGTAGGTTCTATTCCCATCAAAAGACTGTTGATCTAAGAACAAAGATAGCAACATTTTCTCAAATGAATGAAGAGCCCTTTCATGAAGCTTGGGAACGATTCAAACTCCTTTTCATTCAATGTCAAAATCATAGCTTTCCCTTACAGCTACAAAACCAATTCTTTTATGATGGATTGACACTACAGAGTCAATACATGGTTGATAATGCTGCTGGAGGTGCTGTAGGAGAAAAGACCGCAGAGGAAACCTATAATCTTTATGAGCTGTTGGGTTCTAATTCCCAACAAAGAGGTGGTAGAAGGAAAGCAAAGGTCAATGAAGTCGGCTCTGATAATGAGATAACCTTGCAACTTGCTGAATTGACTAAACAAGTGAAATTCCTCACTTCTCACCAAATTTCAAATCAAGAGGTATGTGAAGTGTGTTGTTCAATTGGGCATGGTACTCATAATTGTTCAAATACTTGTGATTCTAGTGTCGATGCCATAGAGGAAGTTCAATCTTTTCAAAGATATCATCCAAACACCTATAATCACCCAGCCTACACCCAATATCCAACACTAAGGTCAGATAACAACCACCCTTACCCACCAAGCCAATCTTTTAAGCCAACCTTAGAAGATAGCTTGAATGCTTTTATTCAAGTTAGTCGTGACAACCAATTGATGACTAATCAAAGGTTGAACACCATGGAGGCTTCGGTTAAAAGGATTGAATCTAAAGTTGGGCAACTGGCTGAACAAATGCAAAAGAAAGAACCAGGAAAGTTGCCCAGTCAACCAGAACAAGCAAAGGATGTTAGAACCCTTCGAAGTGGTAAGGTAGTCAATACCAGTTTACCTGAAATCTCTAACAATCTACCTTGTAGTTCCGGTAACAAAGAAGGCGATATTCTAATCTCGCAAAAAGGAGAGACAAGTGTTAAACTTAACAAGCCTTCTGAAAAACTCATTGGGGGGTCATCTGACACCCCCAAAATTCAAAAGACAACAGAACCACACCAGATACAAGTACCTTTTCCCCACCGGTTGAAAGAATCCAAACAAGATAAGCAATTCAATGATCTTTTTAATATGCTCTCTAAAGTAAATATCAATTTACCACTATTAGAAGTGATCATGAATGTGCCCTCATATGCCAAGTTTTTCAAAGAATTGAACACTAAGAAAAGGAGGTATGAACAGAATGAACGAGTAGTAGTATCAGAAATTTCTAGCGCTGTACTTCAGCACAAACTACCCCCTAAGTTGAAAGACCCTGGAAGTTTTATTATAAACATAACTATGGGGGATAAGAAGGTTGCTAAAGCAATGCTTGATTTAGGTGCTAGTATAAATTTGATGCCCTACTCTATATTCTTACAACTCAATCTAGGGGATTTAAAACCCACAACTATGTCCCTTCAACTTGCAGATAGATCTCTTAAATATCCAGAGGGAATAGTTGAGGATGTTTTGGTACAGGTAGACAAACTGATAATACCTGTTGACTTTGTGGTTCTGGATATGCAAGAAAATCCAGCATTGGACAGAGAGCACACAATATTGCTTGGTAGACCATTTATGGCAACTACTAAAACTATTATTGATGTCCAAGATGGAAAATTGACAATGACAGTCTTAGGAGAGACTGTTCATTTTAAAGTTTTTGATTCTTCACCTTTCCCTTCTATTTCTGCCATCGATGAAATATTCGATGTTGATCCTTTGGATAATCTTGTCCAAAACACTTTTTTCCGAACCAGAATAGAAGACAAGCTTGAAACCGTTCTTACACTTGAAAAGGTTGAAGAAGATGTAGATGAGGAAATAAAGGGGTACCTTGAACAACTAGACAATAATGAAGTGATGACAAAATCTAGTACACTTTTAAATCTACCCAGTTCTTCATCTATTAAAGAGGCCAATCCACCTGAACTTGAACTCAAAGACTTACCTGAGCACTTAAAATATGTGTTTTTGGGAGAAGGGGAAACTTATCCAGTGATAATTTCTTCAACCTTGACCAAACCACAAGAAAAGGAACTCATCAAAGTGCTTAAACAGTTTAAGAAATCTATAGGTTGGAGTATAGGGGATATAAGAGGCATTAGTCCAACAATGTGTATGCACAAGATCAACTTGGAGGACGGTGCTAAACCTGTACGAGAGGCCCAAAGAAGACTAAACCCAAACATGCAAGAGGTAGTTAAGAAGGAAATTCTTAAATTATTAGAAGAAGGGATTATCTACCCTATTGCAGATAGTAAGTGGGTTAGTCCAGTGCATGTGGTACCAAAGAAATCTGGGATAACAGTTGTTAAGAATGACAAAAGTGAATTAGTGCCCACTAGAATAATCACTGGATGGAGAATGTGTATAGATTTTAGGAAACTAAATTTATATACGAAAAAGGATCACTTTCCTCTTCCATTCATTGATCAAATGTTGGAAAGATTAGCTGGGCACGAATTTTACTGTTTTTTGGATGGACTGTCTGGATATTATCAAGTACCCATAGCACCAGAAGATCAGGAAAAGACCACATTTACATGTCCTTTTGGGACATTTGCTTTTCGCAGAATGCCATTTGGGTTATGCAATGCCCCTGCCACGTTCCAGAGATGCATGATATCCATTTTCTCGGACATGGTGGAAAAATTCATTGAGATTTTCATGGACGATTTCTCTGTCTTTGGGAACTCATTTGATGATTGCTTACATAAATTGACTTTGGTTTTAGAAAGATGCATTGAATGCAATCTAACCCTTAGTTGGGAGAAAAGTCATTTTATGGTTCAACAAGGGATAGTTTTAGGACATATAATTTCAAACAAGGGTATTGAAGTTGATAAGGCAAAAGTTGAATTGATATCCAAACTACCTCCCCCTACATCTGTGAAGGGGATAAGAAGCTTCTTGGGACATGCAGGATTCTACAGACGATTTATTAAAGATTTCTCTAAAATAAGTCGTCCATTATGTAACTTGCTATCCAAAGATGCTGATTTTGATTTCAACAATGACTGCCTTACCTCCTTTAATACCTTGAAAGATAAACTCACATCTACCCCTGTTATAATGGCACCAAACTGGTCTTTACCCTTTGAAATAATGTGTGACGCTTCTGATTATGCAATAGGAGCAGTCCTGGGACAAAGAGTGGAAAAGCGTTTACATGTCATCTACTATGCTAGCAAAACACTCAATGATGCCCAGATGAATTACACCACCACTGAAAAGGAATTCTTGGCTATAGTATTCTCTTTAGACAAATTTCGGTCTTATTTAGTAGGATCTAAAGTGATTGTGCATTCTGATCATGCTGCTTTAAGATACCTATTAAGTAAACCAAATGCCAAGCCAAGGTTAATCAGGTGGGTCTTACTCTTACAAGAATTTGACCTAGAAATCAAGGATAAGAAAGGCAGTGAAAACTTAGTAGCTGACCATTTGTCTAGGTTGATTTCTGACTTTAATTCTCTTAAAGATGAGAGTAATGACGATATAGTTGAAACCTTTCCTGATGAACAGTTATTTTTCATAGGTCCGAACCCATGGTACGCTGATATTGTAAACTATCTTGCCACTGGTGTTTTGCGACCTAACACTTCATATCAGGAGAAGAAAAGGTTTTTTAAAACTATTAAGGACTATTTCTGGGATGACCCTTATTTATACAAGATTGGTCAAGATCAAGTCATCCGGAGATGTGTACCTAAAGAAGAACATAAGAGCATTCTGACTTTTTGTCATGAACTTCATTGTGGGGGTCATTTTGGAGGAGAAAAGACAGCCCGTAAGATATTACAGTCTGGATTCTTTTGGCCCACTCTTTTTAAAGATGCTCATATGTTTTGTGCACAATGTGATAGATGTCAAAGAACAGGAAACATAAGCAAAAGAGATGAAATGCCTTTGACATCTAATTTAGTTGTTGAACTCTTTGACGTATGGGGGATTGACTTTATGGGTCCTTTTCCCCCATCTAATGGTTTTCAATACATTTTGGTTGCTGTGGATTATGTGTCCAAGTGGGTAGAAGCTATCCCCACCAAAACCAATGATGCTAATGTTGTTGTGAAATTCTTGAAAGATTTCATATTCAGTAGGTTCGGAACGCCTAGAGCTATAATAAGTGATGGAGGTAGCCATTTTTGTAACAAACTCTTTGATGGAGTACTAAACAAGTACAACATCACACATAAGGTAGCTACTCCATATCATCCTCAAACTTCCGGATTAGTGGAAGTAAGTAATAGGCAAATCAAGGGAATACTGGAACGCACTGTGCGTCCTTCAAGGAAGGATTGGGCATTTAAGTTAAATGATGCCTTATGGGCATACCGCACCGCTTACAAAACACCTATTGGGATGAGCCCTTACCGGTTAATCTTTGGGAAAGCGTGCCACCTTCCAGTTGAACTTGAACACAAGGCTTATTGGGCAATTAAAGAGCTAAACATGGATTTAGATAAAGCAGGTGAAAAACGAGTACTCCAGCTTCATGAGTTGGAAGAAATTAGGAATGAAGCCTATGAGAATGCCAAATTATACAAGGAGCGTACTAAGCGCTATCATGACAAGAGGCTAGTTCCTAAGACTCTTCACCCTGGAATGAAAGTTCTTTTATTTAACTCTCGTTTGAGATTGTTTCCAGGAAAGCTAAGATCAAGATGGGATGGACCATTCAAAATAGTTCAGGTATCTGAACATGGAGTAGTAGAACTATTGGACTCCAAGACACAAAAAACGTTCAAAGTTAATGGCCATCGTGTCAAGCCTTATGTGGAAGAACCAAACAACATTGCTGAAATGGATTGCATTTGGCTGAGTAACCCTTAGCACCAAAAAGATACGTCTTGCTAAGACGTTAAACTAAGCGCTGGATGGGAGGCAACCCATCATGTTAGGTAATTTTTTTGTTATTTGTTTTATTTACTTAATTTTATTGTTTATTTTAGTTTACTTGTATGTGAATAATTTTTAAAATTGTTAAAACTAAAATATTTGTTGAGATGTTAGAAGTTCACAGCGATCTGTCTGTATACACTTTAATGATGAATATGATGGATGCACCTGCATTTCTTCATTACTACTTACACATTCTCAAGAAATAGGTAATCTTTCTCCTCTTTTCTCTTTATCTTTAATTTGCAGTTGTTACATTGAGGACAATGTAAGTTCTAGGTTGGGGGTGGTGGAAAGTTACCATGCTATATATAAAAAAAAAAAATTATCACAAAAATGTATCATATCTTTAAATCAAATTTAAGTAAATAGTTAAAGTCTTTGGTACTGTTAGATTAATTTTTGAAAACATATCATGAAATATTTTGTAATTATTTTTGATAATTAGTTAGTTTTTGTCATAACTAGTATTTCTTGATAAAATGTGGAAATTATATTAAACCCAAAATCGGTGTTTATGAATTTTTTTTAGTGGAGACTACCCTTGTGAGATATAATTTGAGCCTAATTTCTTTTATTCAGAGTGAAATATATTTTTTTTCTACTCCAAACACATTTCTTATTTATTCAAAAAGTTTAGATGATCTCTATAGGTATTAGCATTGAATGTATGAATTTTTTTCTCATCTTAATAGAGTATCATATATTTTTGATTATTATTTTTGCTTAGATTAAATGATTTGAGTAGAAATTGATAGTATATGCTTATATCTCATTTATGCATGACTGTTACAAAAACAAAAAGACATATCTGGGGTTACCTAAACCAAGATCAAACAGAAAAGCCAAAAAAATTAACCACTCACCAAAATCCAAAAAAATGTACAATCTGTACATGGGTTGACTCTCTAGTAAAAAAAAAAAAAAAAAAAAAAAAAAAAAAAAAAAAAAAAAAAATAGAGAGATAAAAAAATAGTATCATCTACATACTATGACCCACATTGCCTACAAAGTTGTGAGTAAAGGCTAATTACAAAAGAAAGATATAGGAAGTAATTCCCTAAAAAGTCATTGCAATTTCTTCATTTGTTAAAGCATATATCTTGAAATTCTTTCTTAATGAGTTTGATTTATGCATGAAAATAATTTTTGTATATGATATCTTTATAATTTATACATTCGATTCCTTTCATGAGATCAATGTTAAAATAACACTTTGAGCCTTTATTCTTTATACATATGCGAACATATTAGTTCATTTCTATACATCAACTCTTTCGCATATAAATTAGTATGAGTGTTTGAACCCATAGGATTCAGTGCTTTGAGAGTATTGACTTGTGAGGAATAGAGTCGAAGCGAATACTGATTCATGACACTGAAATTGGGTAAAATTAAATTGATACATTTTTGAAATGAAATATGAAAATGATTTTCGACTAATTATTATAATAAAATCATGATTGTTTAAAGAGATTAAAATAACTTATGCTTGAGATTTCAATTATGATCTTAAAAGACATTAAAAAGTATGAGATATTTTTGTGATATGTTGTGTTCTTTTACTCTTAAATTAATTTTTGATTGTGTTGTAATTTTAATTTTTGATTTGATTGTTTTTATCTTTACATTTAGTTCAATGTTTGTGGGTATCATTACTGAAAACCCTCACGAGACTCAAACTCGTCCACTAGGGCAACCTAGGGGTTTAACGGCTTGTTGCATAGGCTAAATGCAACCGTTTCAATCCACGAAAGTGATTTAGGATAGTTTAATTTTTAGCTTTTATCGCTTCTCTTGCTAAGAGACTAGCAAGAAGCTGGTTGGGGGTTGTGATGAGTGCTCAAAAAGCACTAAAATAACCATGATTTTATGTACCTTAATTGATTAAAAATACATATATTTATATGTTTTATCATATATTTATATAAATTTGTCTTTTTCGGAATCACGGGTATTTTTATTGTTTTTCAGGTATTTTGGCTTAAAAACGCAATGTAAAGACTTAAAGAGGAATATTTGAAGCAATACATCACAAATATATCAATAAATAAGTGAGAAAAGGTCAACAAACATGGAAAAATCGGACGAAATGGGTCGAAAAGGTCAAAAATGTCAAAAAGACGGAAATCGCGCGTCGCAGCCCGGCCGTGCGCGCAGCCCAGCGCCCCAGCGCCCAGCCGCGCGCGCCCCAGCGCCCAGCCGCGCGCGCCCCAGCGCGCCCCAGCGCCCCATCCCGCGCGCGCCCGCGCGCGCTGGCATGCCCAGCTGCGCGCAACGCAGCGCGCTGGCACTGTTCACGCGCGCCGAGCTGCGCGCAGCGACAGCCCCAGCGCGCGCGCGCAGCGCCCAGCAGCCGCCCATCCGCGCGCCCAACGCGTTTTCGCCCCATTTTTCACGTGCAGCCGCCCCTGTGACGTCATGCTGACGTCATTGATGACATCAGCAAGTCCAATACGCGTTTTTACATTTTTTAATATTTTTTTAACATTTTTTTACTCATTTTTTCTCTCCATCCTCACCTATAAATACCCCCCTTCCATTCACTTCAAATGACACCTTCAAAACTCACTTCTCTCTTCTTTCTTTCTCTCATTTCTTAGTTTTTAGTTTCTCTTAGTTTCTTTCTAAGTTTCTAAGCTTTTCTTAGTTTTTCTCTTAGTTTTTAGTTCAATTCTCTTAGGTTTAGTGTTCTTCTCTTTTTGAGAGGAACTTGTAATGTTTTTGTAATAGTTTAGATTTTTGATTCAATATATGGAAGTGCAAATTCCGCTCGGAGGTTTTCTAGCAACGGGAATAGCGTCGAAGTTCTGTAAGGATTTTATTTTCTTTACAGTTATTTTTATGCTTTATTCTTACATGTTATATTCAACTTGTCTGTGGTTAAATTTAACTATGCTAGCTGTTTAGTAAAAATGATGTAATAACGACGTTGTTATGCTTGCGAAATATTAAATAGGTAAAAATCTTTAAAATGAATTGATTTTGTTTTTATTCAAGATTTTATATTAAGAATGTTAGAGAGAAATATATTATTTTTCATTACAAACTTAAACCCGAAAATTAGATTTTAAGGTTTAGTTATCCGGTCTAATTTAGAGTAGTGCTCTTTTATTTGTTGGTACAATCGCCCGGTAGTTAGAGTGAAACTCTATTTCAAAAGTTTTTATAAGAATTATTATGTGAAAATGTATTGACAACATGTTTTCAATAGTGGTTTTAAAACTTGAAAGTTAGTACTCGGATAATTAAATTCTTAGGTTTAATTTGGACACCTTGAATAAAGTTTAAACTGTCTAACCCCACCAAAGGTGGCATTTAAATGGTTCATTTTCAATCTCTTAGAAAAAGGAATTAATTTAATTAAGCATATTAGTTATCAACCCCACCCATAGGTGTTAATTGATTTGTTTAGTTAACAAAGAATATCTAACCCCACCAAAGGTGGTATTTATATAAAAAAGAGAGAATCAATAAAATGTCAATTTATATCTTTAATAACCTAGTTAATATGAGCAAGCATAATTAATTTAGTTATTATATCCATAAATACTCCGCTAATATAAATGATAAAAATTTGCATGAACATTTATTGAATCCGTATATATGTTTATTTCTAGATAATTATTTATTGAATTTGTATCTATGTTTATTTTTTATGATTTTAGATTATATTTAATTAATCTGTATATATGTTTTATTTTATGTTATTAGATTAGGAACACACAAAACCAAACTATCGTGACAGGATGTTTAGGATTTAATTTCGTTTTTAAAAGATTGAATAATAAGTTAAAAACCACATACATTCCTTCCTTAGATCGACCTTGGGAGTATACTTATCATTTTCTACGAAATGATTCGTGCACTTGCGAGAGTTTTATAAATATTAAAACCAAAGTATTTGCGGGAATCGGCGATGCCGGTTTTCGTTCATCAAATAGTGTTTTCTTTAGACAAATTTCGGTCTTATTTAGTAGGATCTAAAGTGATTGTGCATTCTGATCATGCTGCTTTAAGATACCTATTAAGTAAACCAAATGCCAAGCCAAGATTAATCAGGTGGGTCTTACTCTTACAAGAATTTGACCTAGAAATCAAGGATAAGAAAGGCAGTGAAAACTTAGTAGCTGACCATTTGTCTAGGTTGATTTTTGACTTCAATTCTCATAAAGATGAGAGTAATGAAGATATAGTTGAAACCTTTCCTGATGAACAGTTATTTTTCATAGGTCCGAACCCATGGTATGCTAATATTGTAAACTATCTTGCCACTGGTGTTTTGCGACCTAACACTTCATATCAGGACAAGAAAAGGTTTTTTAAAACTATTAAGGACTATTTCTGGGATGACCCTTATTTATACAAGATTGGTCAAGATCAAGTCATCCGGAGATGTGTACCTGAAGAAGAAGAACATAAGAGCATTCTAACTTTTTGTCATGAACTTCATTGTGGGGGTCATTTTTGAGGTGAAAAGACAGCCCGTAAGGTATTACAGTCTGGATTCTTTTGGCCCACTCTTTTTAAAGATGCTCATATGTTTTGTGCACAATGTGATAGATGTCAAAGAACAGGAAACATAAGCAAGAGAGATGAAATGCCTTTGACATCTAATTTAGTTGTTGAACTCTTTGATGTATGGGGTATTGACTTTATGGGTCCTTTTCCCCCATCTAATGGTTTTCAATACATTTTGGTTGCTGTGGATTATGTATCCAAGTGGGTAGAAGCTATCCCCACCAAAACCAATGATGCTAATGTTGTTGTGAAATTCTTGAAAGATTTAATATTCAGCAGGTTCGGAACGCCTAGAGCTATAATAAGTGACGGAGGTATCCATTTTTGTAACAAACTCTTTGATGGAGTACTAAACAAGTACAACATCACACATAAAGTAGCTACTCCATATCATCCTCAAACTTCCGGTTTAGTGGAAGTAAGTAATAGGAAAATTAAGGGAATATTGGAACGCATTGTACGTCCTTCAAGGAAGGATTGGGCATTTAAGTTAAATGATGCCTTATGGGCATACCGCACCGCTTACAAAACACCTATTGGGATGAGCCCTTACCGGTTAATCTTTGGGAAAGCGTGCCACCTTCTAGTTGAACTTGAACACAAGGCTTACTGGGCAATTAAAGAGTTAAACATGGATTTAGATAAAGCAGGTGAAAAACGATTACTTCAGCTTCATGAGTTGGAAGAAATTAGGAATGAAGCCTATGAGAATGCCAAATTATACAAAGAGCGTACTAAGCACTATCATGACAAGAGGATAGTTCCTAAGACTCTTCACCCTGGAATGAAAGTTCTTTTATTTAACTCTCGTTTGAGATTGTTTCCAGGAAAGCTGAGATCAAGATGGGATGGACCATTCAAAATAGTTCAGGTATTTGAACATGGAGTAGTAGAACTATTGGACTCCAAGACACAAAAAACGTTCAAAGTCAATGGCCATCGTGTCAAGCCTTATTTAGAAGAACCAAACAACATTGCTGAAATGGATTGCATTTGGCTGAGTAACCCTTAGCACCAAAAAGATATGTCTTGCTAAGACGTTAAACTAAGCGCTGGATGGGAGGGAACCCATCATTTAAGGTAATTTTTTGTTATTTACTTTATTTTATTGTTATATGTGAATAATTTTTAAATTGTTAAAACTAAAAATATTTGTTGAGATGTTAGAAGTTCACAACAATCTGTCTGTATACACTTTAATGATAAATATGATGAATGCACCTGCATTTCTCCATTACTACTTACACATTCTCAAGAAATAGGTAATTTTTCTTATCTTTTCTCTTTATCTTTAATTTACAGATGTTACATTGAGGACAATGTAAGTTCTAGGTTGGGGGTGGTGAAAAGTTACCATGCTTAATTAAAAAAAAAGGATTTAACAATTTAAAAATAAAAACAAGAAAAAAAAATTATGTTCACATTTTAATTTTTTTTTGTGTTTGGTTTTATTTTTGTTTTGTGTGATTTAGTAATTTTTGAAATAAAAAAATATATATTTTTTCTTACAAAAAATTTATCATTTCTTTAAATCAAATTTAAGTAAATAGTTAAGTCTTTTGTACTGTTAGATTAATTTTTGAAAACATATCATGAAATATTTTGTAATTACTTTTGATAATTAGTTAGTTTTTGTCATAAATAGTATTTCTTGATAAAATGTGAAAATTATATTAAACCCAAAATCGGTGTTTATAAATTTTGTTTTTAGTGGAGACTACCCTTGTGAGATATAATTTGAGCCTAATATCTTTTATTCAGAGTGAAATATATATTTTTTCTACTCCAAACACATTTCTTATTTATTCAAATTTTTAGATGATCTCTATAGGTATTAGTATTGAATGTATGAATTTTTTCTCATCTTAATAGAGTATCATATATTTTTTATTATTATTTTTGCTTAGATTAAATTATTTGAGTAGAAATTGATAGTATATGCTTATATCTCATTTATGCATTACTACTACAAAAACAAAAAGACATATCTGGGGTTACCTAAACCAAGATCAAACAGAAAAGCCACAAAATTAACCACTCACCAAAATCCGAAAAAAATGTACAATCTGTACATGGTTTGACTCTCAAAAAAAAAATATACATATATTGAAAAATATCTACAGAAAAAAATAGAGAGATAAAAAATATATAGTATCATCTACATACTATGACCCACGTTGCCTACAAAGTTGTGAGTACAGGCTAATTACAAAAAGATATAGGAAGTAATTCCCTAAAAAGTCATTGCAATTTTTTCATTTGTAAAAAGCATATATCTTGAAATTCTTTCTTAATGAGTTTGATTTATGCATGAAAATAATTTTTATATATGATATCTTTATAATTTATACATTCGATTCCTTTCATGAGATCAATGTTAAAATAACACTTTGAGCCTTTATTCTTTATACATATGCGAACATATTAGTTCATTTCTATACATCAACTCTTTCGCATATAAATTAGTATGAGTGTTTGAACCCATAGGATTCAGTGTTTTGAGAGTATTGACTTGTGAGGAATAGAGTCGAAGCGAATTTTGATTCATGACACTGAAATTGGGTGAAATTAAATTGATACATTTTTTACATGAAATATGAAAATGATTTTCGACTAATTATTATAATAAATCATGATTGTTTAAAGAGATTAAAATAACTTATGCTTGAGATATTAATTATGATCTTAAATGAGATTAAAAAAGTATGAGACATTTTTGTGATATGTTGTTTTCTTTTATTCTTAAATTAATTTTTGATTTTGTTGTAATTTTAGTTTTTGATTTGATTGTTTTTATTGTTTCTTTTGATTTTTACATTTAGTTCAATGTTTGTAGGTATCATTACTGAAAACCCTCACGAGACTCAAACTCGTCCACTAGGGCAACCTAGGGGTTTAAAGGCTTGTTGCATAGGCTAAATGCAACCGTTTCAATCCACGAAAGTGATTTAGGATAGTTTAATTTTTAGTTTTTATCGCTTCTCTTGCTAAGGGACTAGCAAGAAGCTGATTGGGGGTTGTGATGAGTGCTCAAAAAGTACTAAAATAACCATGATTTTATGCACATTAATTGATTAAAAATATATATTTATATGTTTTATCATATATTTATATAAATTTGTCTTTTTCGGAATCACAGGTATTTTTATTGTTTTTCATGTATTTTGGCTTAAAAACGCAACTTAAAGACTTCAAAGAGGAATACTGGAAGCAATACATCACAAATATATTAATAAATAAATGGGGAAAGGTCAACAAATATGGAAAAAATGGAAATAATGGGTCAAAAATGTCAAAAATGTCAAAAAGGAGAACATTGCGCCGCCGTGCCGCCCCAGCGCTCAGCCGCGCGCACCTTGCCCAGATCCACGCGCGCCGACGCCCGTTTCGTCCCATTTTTCACGTGCAGCTGCCCCATGACGTCATGCTGACGTCATCAATGACCTCAGCAATTCCATTATTAGCTTTTTTATTCAATAAATGGGAGTGCAAATTCCGCTTGGAGGTTTTCCAGCAACAGGAATAGCATCGAAGTTCTGTAAGGATTTTATTTTCTTTACAGTTATTTTTTATGCTTTATTCTTACATGTTATATTTAATTTGTCTGTGATTAAATTAAACTTTGCTGGCTATTTGTAAACATTATATAATAACAACGTTGTTATGCTTGCGAATATTAAATAGGTGAAAATTTCTAAAATGAATTGATTTTATTTTTATTTAAGATTTTATATTAAGAATGTTAGAGAGAAATATATTATTTTTCATTACAAACTTAAATCTAAAAATTAGATTTTAAGGTTTAGTTATCCGGTCTAATTTAGAGTAGTGCTCTTTTATTTGTTGGTACAATCGCCCGGTAGTTAGAGTGAAACTCTATTTCAAAAGTTTTTATAAGAAGTATTATGTGAAAATGTATTGATAACATGTTTTCAGTAGTGGTTTTAAAACTTAAAAGTTAGTACTCGGATAATTAAATTCTTATGTTTAATTTGGACACCTTGAATAAAGTTTAAACTGTCTAACCCCACCAAAGGTGGCATTTAAATGGTTCATTTTCAATCTCTTAGAAAAAGGAATTAATTTAATTAACCAAATTAGTTATCAATCCCACCCATAGGTGTTAATTGATTTGTTTAGTTAACAAAGAATATCTAACCCCACCAAAGGTGGTATTCATATAAAAAAGAGAGAATCAATAAAATATCAATTTATATCTTTAATAACCTAGATAATATGAGCAAGCATAATTAATTTAGTTATTATATCCATAAATACTCCACTATTATAAATGATAAAATTTGCATAAATATTTATTGAATCTGTATCTATGTTTATTTTTATGTTATTAGATTATATTTATTGAACCTGTATCTATGTTTATTTTTATGTTATTAGATTATATTTATTGAATATGTATCTATGTTTATTTTTATGTTATTAGATTAGAAACACAAAAACCAAACTATCGTGACAGGATGTTTAGGATTTAATTTCGTTTTTTAAAAGTTTGAATAATAAATTAAAAGCCACATACATTCCTTCCTTAGATCGACCTTGGGAATATACTTATCATTTTCTTCGAAATGATTCGTGCACTTGCGAGAGTTTTATAAATATTAAAACCAAAGTATTGGCAAGAATCGGCGATGCTGGTTTTCGCTCATCACATCTCAAGGTTTGGGTTTTAAAGATTTTTTTTCCTTAGGGTTCTAATCTGATCATCTTTAACATGTTCTTAGTAAATCAATTATTTCTATTATTTGAGCTTGTAGGTTCCTAGATTTTTCACCTAAAGGGTTCTTATAATTTGGTATCAGAGCGTTGGTTGCTGAAAACAGGTTATCTATCTTCATCTATCTTTGTTTTGAATTTCAAAAAAAATCATCCTTTGATTGTTTTCTACATTCTTGAGTCACAAATCACAAAATAAAGAACAAAAATAGTGTTAAAAATTAGAGTGATAACAATCTTATTTGTGAGAAAACACGTGAGGGAGTGTTAAAAAAAGAGTGAAAATAGTTTTGAAAAAGGAGAGTGATAACAAATTTATTTGACAGAAAACACGTGAGGGAATGCGTGGGTTATCTCATTTTATTTTATAGGTTGACAGCATGAGTAAGGAAGGAGTAGAACCACAAGAGGTTAACTTGAAATTTTTTCGTCAAATCTGTTCATGACCAATTTAAGAGAATGAATGCAAGGTTGGATAATGTATAATCCTCTTCCAATTCTAAATTACATAAAATAAGACATGGGTTAGACAAACAAGAAATCAATTCGAATGTGGAAGAGAGAGTTAGTTGTAAACAGGACAAAAAGATCATGGTTGTACAAATAAATGGAGAAATCGAAAGTGTCAATTCATAGATACCATAAGTGAAGGATTATTCTAATATTAAAGTGGAAGAACATGTGCATAGAGATTCACTTGTCATAAGGAGAGTCCTGAATATACCACCTAAGGATGAAGGAGATGATAAGCACCATGATTATATTTTCCACACAAGATGCCACGTGAAGGATAAGGTATGCACATTAATTATTGATAGTGGGAGTTGCACTAATGTTTCTAGTACCTTGTTGGTAGAAAAGTTAAATTTGAAATGAAGAAGCATCCCAAACCATATAAGCTACCATGGCTGAATGATTGTGGAAAAGTGGAGGTTAAAAAACAAGTTTAGGTTCCTTTTCCAATTGGAAAATATAAAGATGAGGTTCTTTATGATGTGGCACCAATGTATGCTACTCACATATTGCTCGGCCGACCATGGCAGTTTGATAGGAGGGTGTCACATGATGATTACAGAAATTGTTATTCTTTTGAAATGAACAACCAAAAAGTTGTATTAGCCCCTATTAAACCTCTGCAAGCTTATAAAGGCTAAATTAGGATAGCAGGAGAGTGCAAGATATGGGGAAAACAAAAATGTGAGCAAGGGGAAATTAAAAAAAAGAGTAAGTGAGGTACATAGAAAAAATGGAGGAAAAAATGAGAAAAATGGAGAGAAAGTGAGCATAATGGAGGGAAAATGAGCAAAAAAGAGAAGAAAGTGAGCACAAAGGAAAGAAGAGTGAAAAAAGAAGAGAGAAAATGAGCAAAAATTATAGAAAAATAAAAGATGAGTGTATTTTTTTGAAAAACATGAGATTAAGAGTACAATGTTGAAAAGGCAACAAGTACTTGTACTTATGGACAAAGATGTTTATCTTTCTACTAAATATCTTAACTCATATTTGCCTAGTATCATTGTATCTTTATTATAGAACTTTGAGGATCAATTTCCTGAAGAGATTCCCCATGGATTACATCCTTTGCGAGGCATACATCATCAAATAGATTTCATATCTAAATTCGTAATACCAAATCAACCTGCTTATAAAGCTAAGATTCAAGGATGCATATTTTCAAGGAGGAGGGAAATAATGGAGATTAAGGTGCTAACCAAGTTGATGTTTACAAATATTCTAAAGATTCTCAAGATCCTACACAAGTAATAGATTTGGAATATTAAATTGGATGCAAGGATTAATATAGAAACCAATTTTTTTTTTGTTTTAGTTAATTATGAGCATTTTATGTTTATTAATTTTTATTTTAATTAATTGTGGAATTTTTATCAATTTTATTTTAATTAATTGTGGGCCTTTTATGTTTAGCAATTTTGTTTTAGTGAATTATGAGTTTTTATTTTAAGTCTTTTAGTATTTTATTTTTTAAGGTTACATTAGACCCAATCCACAACTAAATAGGCCCATTTCATCTAGGTTTTTAGAGTTTCTTGCTTATAAATAAGAAAAGCTATGTAATTTGGAGGCAAGAACGAATATTATGACTTTTAGTTCCAAAATTTCTTGAATTTTTCAACTTCTTTTTCAACTATAAATTTTGGACTTGAGTGAAATGAATTGCTTGGTATTATGACTTTTAGTTCCAAAATTTCTTTAATTTTTCTTTCAAATTCAATATTATCTTCCGGAGTATAAATCATTAGTTTTACTCTAATAACCTTGTTAGGGTATCTTAATTTTATGTTTGCAATTATTTTAGATTTATTGATTTTTGAACCCAAATAATTTTCTAAGCTTATTTCCTTTAATAGTTTTTTGATACATGCTAGGGATTTATCTTCCTGTATTTTATTAAGAAAAAAGTTTTGTTTCTCTTCTATTTCTAATGAAATATTTTCTAGATAAGGTTTTTGATACTTTATCTCATCATGTTCTCGTTTTTAATGTTGTTGCATAAAAGTTTGGTTTGATATAGTCAAAGTTTTTTTTATTTTTGATACACAAATGGTATCACCACCTAATATTGTTAGACTTATTTTGTCTAGATATTGTGTAAAAAGTTGCTATAGGTTTAGAAAATTATTTCCTATTAATAAATTAACTCTTGTTTCATGTTAATATATAGTAGAAATATAAAAATTTATCCTCCTATCATTATATCTGTATCTTTTAAAACATTATTAAGATTTATTGTAGTATTATTAACAATTCTTACAATTAAATCTTTTTATGCCTCTTTTCAATTTTCTTTTAGAAACACATATTTACTTGCCACACACATACTAGTTCATGTATCTATATATGCATGTAGATGATAGTTGGCATAGCCTTTAAATTTTATTTCTACTTTGATGAAGGTACTATTTGAATTTTTAATACTATACAAATCATTTATTTTTTGTTGAAGAATATAATTGGTTATTTCCTCCTCAATTTTCTCTAATAGATCAATATTGTAAATATCATTTATATCTTATTCCTTGATTAGTTCTATTTCCATCTTAAAAGCTTCTTCTAAATTTTTTGCTTTCTATGAAAATTCCTTTTTGAATTCTTTCTTATGTTTCAAGCATGCTCGGGTATTCATTGGCATAATGTCATTCTTCATTATAAATCCAACATCTGTATTTCTTCTCCTAAAGGGCAATAATTCCTATTTTGAAGAGGTTTATACCTATTTCTTCTAAAATATCTTTTCTTATAGGTTTTCTATTAAATCTTCTTTTATATCTTTGAAAATCTTGTTTTTCTGAATTTATATTTTTTTTATTTTTTTGTAGGGTTTTATGTTACATCCATATTTTCCTGGTATTATAAAATCTCTTGTATCATAATAGATTTTATTGTTTCCTCTTATTTGTTTATATTCCTTTCTTTCTTGGCATTTAATAATTATTCAACTTTTAAGACTTCTTATTCTTCCTCCTAAGGTGTTTAGTATAGTTTCCCTTTTTTTATTCCAACTTTCTATTAAGTTTTTATGTAATATTCTAGGTAATTTTTGAAAAACATTTCCTTATAAGTTGTTTGCATAATGGGTGGTAATTTATGGCAATACATTTTATATTCACTAATAAAAGAGTCTATGTAATATATGTTATAGATTTTCATATTTGTTAGATATCATTTGGCTTCATTAATTTCATTTTCACTGAATTTAATGATAGTTTTTCTTTTATCTTCTCCAATATATTCCTTGTATATCTCATTTATTACCATATCTAAAAAAATTCTTCCTATGGGAGCATTCTCTTACATTAATAAATGTTGTTAATCTATGAAAACCAAACTTTAACATTTCCTGACATTTTATGAGCTACTAATACTCTACAGATTGAAGGATTTGTTTGTGTAGTTAAGGATGTTTGTATGAGTACACTCATACCACTAGCCCATTCATTTAAGTATTTTTTTCCTATCTCTTATACAATCTAAATCTAAAATGTCAGACTCGTAATTATCATGAAATTTGAATTCTGATTGGATACTATCTCTAGTCTCCCAATGTAATCCTTCTATCTTTTGGGTGGTTTTATTCTTCTATCTATGGTGTCAAGCTCCTCTAATCTTTGCCTATTTTTGTCTTCCCTATGTGGGTAAGATGTTACTTCTTGGTAAGATATTGATAATGAAATTAGTTTCATATGACCTTTTAGGGTCATAATTTATGGTTTAGTATCAGTCTCACTAGTTATTATCATATCATCTTTCTCTTTGTTTGTACAAAGTTTTTCATTGTAATGTTCTTCTAATTCTTCATTAATTAGTGTTAACAAACTAAATAATTTTTCTATATCCCTATTTTCGGGGTTCATGAATTTTTCTTCTAATTCTTTTCTATATTCAATTAAACTAAAATTATATCTTTTTCATTAGATTTTTCTTCATTTTTTCTTCTCTCATTTCTAAGAATCAGGGCATCTGATCTCCTAGGTGGTTTTACTTTTATTCTTTTTAAGGGATCATATTTATAACTTATAATATCATTATTTCTATGTATGTTACATACATCTTTTCTTAGTTCTATAAATTTCACGTGTATATCTTGTTATAGTTTATTATCACCACATTCTTTATTTTTTTTAATAATTATTTTTTTGTTTTAATTATACGTTGTAGATATTTCGTGTTTAATTCTTTAACTAAATCAATTTCCTCTGCTAAAAGTCTCAAAGTTTTTATTAATGTTGCTTATTTTCTGCTAAGCCTATTAGGCTTTCATCTATTTCTAACTATATATTTTTTTTAATTTTTCTTTAAATATTGTTATCTTCTTAAGATGACATCATGAATTAATGTTTTCATTATTTGAACTTCATCTTTTAGTGTTTTAACTTCTTCTTAGTTAGAGATTTTTCATTCATGGTCTATAAAAGTAAATCTTAGTATATTATTATTTTTAATCACATTACTTTTTCTTTCTAGTATCAGAGGTTTTTTTTATATCTAAATTTCATTCCTCTAGTATTTCAAAGTCCATTAGGATTTCGGGTTTTATTATTTGTCTAAGTTCTTGAAAGGTTTTATCTATTGGTCTAAATTCATTTTATATATATTAAACTATTATGATTGTTAGTTAATTAATACCCTATTAGGTAGTGTATTGAAAATGGATGATTTTCTTATTTTATTAAAAAAAAAATTTCAAATACATAAGCTAGACTTAATATTTGGTTTAAGTTTTCATCATAGATATTAATAGCAAACCTGGGGTATGTTGTAAATTTTAGTTTTTGGTATCCTAAATTAAGATCATTCCTAGTAGAGCATATTTCCTATTTATTATTATATTACTTAGTAATGCTATTTTTATAGGTGTATCTATTTATTTTCTAAAATGAGCATGTATTAATATTTGAATTCTTCTTAAATGAATGTATCCAATTTTTTTCTTATCTTTTTGGGAAATTTTGGATAGTTTATTTAATATAGTTTCATTGTCAAGTAATGGTATATTATACCTTCCTTTTGTATCTATGATATTAGTACTCATTTCGTTATTACTTATTCCATAATAAATTATGTCTTTTCTTGGCAATAATTTTCTTAAAGATGTAAATGATGGGTCTTTAAATCCATCCATTTTTTTAAGATTCAATTTTATTTTTTGAATTTTTTTCAAATTTCTTTTTACTTATTACTATTTCTTGTAAAAAACATTATCTTGAGATATCTTCTATTTCTAATTCTATTATTCTTTGATTTTTTATTATTTTTTAGTTCTCTATTATTTCTTCCATTTTTATTTATGAAATATTACTATTCACTTCTTTTAAATTTAACTTTTGTTATGTTGGTGAGATATTTTCGAATTTTTTGAAACTTTAGAGATATTTTTTAATATACCTCAAAACTTGAGGATATTTTTTATATTATCCCTATTTTAATTGAATTTGATTTTATTGATGATGAATTTAGTTTACAAGTTTTCATTTTTTGGAATATTATCAAGCTATAAAAATTAACTCACTCCTACAATAAGATCGTCTCTAGTTATATATATATATTCCTATCATCACAAACCCGTGATTGCTATTATATTAAAGAATACTACCACAAACTTTTACAATTATGAAGGCAATTGTTTGGTTTTAGTAGTGATTTAAAGAAAGTTGTACATTTTATTACGAAGTTGTTAATTTAATTTCTTATTTAATAAGTAATAATGTTATGACAATATTTGATAGTCATTTTAAATTATATACACTAAATTCTTGATATTATTATGTTATCTTATTTTTTTGTTAGCACAATAACTTTTAATAAAATTGCATTAATTCATTTTTGTGTAACATATGAATAAAATTATGATTAATGAATTATTTTTATAATAATAAAAAAAAATGTATTAGTAGTAATATCCCTTGTGCCTATAAAAATGAAATTTACTCTTACCAACTTATGAAAAGAATTAACCAAGTTCTTTAACTAATAATTATTACAATAAAATTGTTGATTTTATTTGACTCATTATTCGTTAAATAATAATTATAGTTATAAATTGGTATTTTTAAAAATGAAATTCAAATATAATTTAGTTGTATAAATATATAATTATGAATAAAAATAAAATAATAAATAATAAAAAAAATAAATAGCATTTAAAATGTTTTTAACTTAAAAAGTTTATGATAACAACACAACCAAAAAAAATTCACTCCTAATTAAATGTAGATACAAATACAATATTAAGATAATTTCACAAAAATATTCAAAAATACAGATATTTTTTTTTTCACAGAATTAGTAATCAAATCCAGCAAGCTAAATTATAAAATATCGCTTATCGAAATAAGGGAGAGCAAGATGGTGGAGGTGCACACTGAGGCTGGTGGAAGCTGAGCTGCTAGCTGATAGCTGATAGCTGGTTGTAACAGAGGCAGACTAGTGGTAGCTAGGCGGCTAGCAGTGGAACGAAGCTGGAGTTGGTGGCCGGAAGTGTCTTTGGCTACGAATGGAGTTGGAAAGGCTGGCCGGGGATCGACGTTAGAATTGGCTGGTCAGAGATCGACAAGGCAATGATGTTCTGAATATGGCTTATGCGTACAGTGAGATTGATGGATATAGCTGGCCAAAAGTGTCTGCTTTCAGCTTCCAATTCACTCACGCAAGTGCTGGTGGCTTCGTTCTCTATATTCTCAGCACTTCTACTGGGAAGGGATAAAATGATATATATATATATATATATATATATATATATATATATATATATATATATATATATATATATATATATATATTATAAGAGGCAAGGGTTTAATATTTGAACGGGGATTTGGGTCAATATTTAACGGTTATTATAAAAAATTCCAACCTATCATTAATTTAAAAAACAAAACATGATAGATATTTGTATAAGTTAATGAATTCCTATTCAACTTATTTATTCTTTTTAGATACTTATTTCCTAATAAATCAGATCGAAAATAAAAATTAGATTACACTAAACAACTCATACCTTTTTTACTAATTTGGTTTGATCGGTTTTACAAAATTTAAGAATTATGCAAGTGATGGTGGCTTAGTTTTCTTTATTCTCAGCACTTCTACTTCTCATTAAATGATATATATACATGATATATATACATGACAAGAGGTCAGGGTTTAATATTTAAATGGGTCTAATATTGTTTTGAATTTGGACTAATATTTAATAGTTATTATAAAAAACTTCCAACCTATTATTAATTTAAAAAAAAAACAAAACATGATACATATTTGTATAAGTTAATATTCCATTTATTTATTCTTTTTAGATACTTATTCCTTAATAAATCAGATCGAATATAAAAATTAGATTATACTGAACAACTCCCTTTTTCACTATTTTAGTTGGATCTATTTTACAAAATTTAAGAATTGTTTAAACTAAACAGACAATTATAATTAATATATGCATAACAATAAGTATTATTTGACTCAACATGTGGTATAATTGGTTAAAAAAACACACATCATCTTGATCTTTAATTTGAGTCATAAATATAGTGTTTACCATTTTATTGTTCCATTGAAATAAAAACATAAAAAAAATTGTGATTGATAAGTGTCTAACTTAAGGTGCATTTGATATAAGGAAACAAAATCAACCAATAAACTACTGACAGTATATTTGTTAAACAAATAATTATAATTATATATTTAACAATTTAATTATAATTAAATCAGAATATCCTTATTTCATCTGCATAAATAATTTGATTTGAATTTAATAAATTTTGAAAAAATTATATGGAAGTGGACCATATCCATCCTTACGCTTTAGATGGGGTACTCAAGAAAAAAAAAATTAAATACTTCGAGTGTCAACAACTAGGTACTTTAGATGAGAAATATATTTGAAGTCCACCTACGTATCTTATCATTTTTACACATCTCTCTATTTTTATCTTTTTTTCTCTCTCTAAAATAATACATATCTTTCTAGAAATGAATAAATACAACCAAAAGTAGGTATGTAATCACTCTATCATTAACTACAGAAATAGTACATTTATTGTCTGCAAAAATGATACTTAAATTGAATATTAACTACTCTTATAATTTATTTTTATTATTATTAAAAAATAATCCTATAACGAACATATCATTTAATTTACTCATATTCATAATTATATATTACATATCAATATTATTAAGTTAGAACCAATTTGAACCTAACTTTACTTTCTATTCCACGACCAAATGGCCCCACAATAAAATAAAAAATTAAAATAAAAGAATATCAAGTTCATTTAATTGCTTGAGGCCATTGATTCCATAACGTTTTGTTCAATTATGTTACTTTATAGCACCATAATTGTAGCAATTACTCAATTAGAAATGGTAACCATTCTTCCAAGGCTTTGAGAAAATTTAATTATTGTGAAAAGATTTGTAACTGTTGCCGAGGCTAATTGACTACAACCATGCATTACAATTAAATATAACTAAGAAAAGGAAAAACCTATATTTCCCAAGCAGTACATAGAGTAGATTTTCGCTTAAAAATGCTTGCAATCTTTATTAATTGATTAATACATCAACTTAAGTCATTTTCTCGAAGCTAAGATCCCAATTTCTGTACTTCATAGCTAAAAGAATCTCAGAAATAATATTTAAGCAAAACATGAGTTAAAAAATATTATAAACGGATGCATAAAGGAATATAGAATGTTCAACATATCAGCTATCAAATAACCGAACCAAAAGGCTTAAAGATAAAACCATGGATAGGTTTAAAGTTATCTGCGTGTCTTAAAAGATATACAGAATTGCTTAAGGTGAGAGATAATTCAGCCTTTTCATAGCAAGTTTCTTAAAAGAGGTAAGAGAGTCGTTCTAATAGGGAAACTTAATTAAGCACAGACTGAAATGAACCCAAAAATGGATTATGGATAAACATATACAGACTAATTATAAAACCATTTAAGAGTTTGTCATCTTTGGTTACCAAAGAACGAATTTCATGCTGAAACAAAGCATTTTCTTACTCAATTAATATTGACCCTTCTTATTTCCTCTTTCCAATAGTAAGAAACTCGAAACTTCTAAGAGCATCATCACGACTGCTTTTTGAGGGCAATGCAGCACGAGTAAACGAAGATGATTTTGACTCAAAACCAGGTTGAATCCTTTGTGTTGTTGACAGACGACCACTGCTAGAGGCAAATCTACTAGATCGAATTTCACTAGGCTCACCAGAGGAGCTGGGCCGGCTACCTAAAACAGCCCTCTTTGAAGTATTGCCATTGCGAGATGAGCTCCTGGGTCTATCAGCATCAGGTTTCTGCAGCATAAGTTGCAGTCATTAAACAAAAATTTAAAAATAAATCAAGTATGTTTGCCTTGCTCCAAACCAGCTCACAACAAAAGAAATGCAGATTAGAAGTACACCGCAAAAGACGGAATATTTTATCTGTGCAACTTACCACTTCCTTAGTCATTGGCATATTATCAGGAGATTGTCTGGAGCGATCACCAAGTGCCGATCCATTCCTTCTAGAAAATGCTTCAACTGCAGCACCAGAGAATTTGTCGCGTATATCCTGCCCCACTGATCAAATGTATCACAGTCAAAAGATCAGAATGCAGCATTGTGAGGGAGGGAAGAAAGGCATGAAGTAATTAAATTCAGCAAGGGAACAATGGGAAAAGAGTCGTGTCCCCAATCAAAGATAGGGTAATATCATCATGAGAAGCATAATCTATTAGAATTCTTTAACAACCATCTCACATTATTACTAAAGGAGCATCTTCAAATGCTGATAAGAAGCATACCAACCTGAAGGCCTCTCTATTTTATCTGCCGATGGTCCTGAATTCATAGCAGGTTTAACACCAGACTGTTGATTCAAAAAACAAAGACGTCAGATTGCATGTAAAAAGGCAAATACAATATGTTTAAAACATGCATGTCTAGTGAGAAACAGTGTACATACTCGTCCTCTTGAACTCGATCCTATCTGGGGATACTTCAGTATGGTCCAATCAAACACATAGTCAAATTGGTACCCTGCAGCATCAATTACATCAGTAACTTTTTATTCTGAACATCACTCAAAGCAAATAAAAATGGGAAGTTATACATCAATAATATATAAAATCGTAAATATTTAGACTCATGAGTTAACAGTACTAAACAACCTTCTCGAATAAAAAGGTCTCGGAAAAGCCTCTTAAGATATGAGTAATCTGGTTTGTCTTCAAATCGCAATGACCGACAATAATGAAAGTATGATGTGAATTCTGATAGATATGATCGGCATAGAACCTGTAAAGAAAACATCTCAGCATTCAGTACGCCATTTAGTCAACAATGTCAAGAAAATAATGCATGAAATGATGAGTTCGGACAGCCCTGAGGAAGGTTAGTAAATGACTATTGAAGTTTTTGTGATGAACCAATACGATACATTTCATCACATAATGTAATATATTGGCATAAGCTGCTCAAAAGAAACTTCTCGATACCTCTATGGGAGTAAGCATCTTCTTTTCACTTATCTTGTCGTATTTCTGCTTTTTAGTACCTGCCTTCAATCCCTGCCAGGGAAGGCTGTAAAAGAATATAAAAAATTATTAGCCTCATGAACTTCAGCAACAATTAAAAATACAATGAAGCATGACAAACATATGTATCAACCTTCCTCTCAAAAAATACATAAGCACGTAACCAAGAGACTCCAGGTCATCTCTTCTACTTTGCTCTGCACATAAAATAGGTAACGTTTAAATCAATTACAAAATTAACGTCCATTGAATCAAAATTGGGGACACACTAAAATCCATGTCAATTATTTGTGGTAATGAGTCACTTACCTACTCCAAGGTGGGTGTTAACACTAGCATAGCGGGCTGTCCCCGTGAGATTCTTGTTCTCCCTGAAATAAACAACCACAAGTAAATTTAACAGGGGAAATGAGAAAGAATGTTCAAATGCATGACACAACATAACAAGAGAAACAACAGAAAGAAGTGATTCAAACCTTATAGTTTATTGATACCTCACAAAAACAGGAGACAAGTATTGGTAATTTAAAATAAAACTCATAATCTACGTAGAAGACCTAAGTACATAATAGGTATTTTCCCTGCACATCAAACATTTTAAGAAATTTGATACGATAATAAGAATTGTCATTAATAATCACCTATGAGACCTAACAGTAAAGAAAAATAATAATGATAATATTAATAATAATAAATGACAGACATATCTATCAGGATCTTCTGTTTCTCCTTTTCGAAAGGAATAAACAAACAAAAAGGTGTATAACTGTGCATTGCAGAAACCAATCAAATTTATAGAGGAAAAAGTTGAACTTTCATTAAAATACGAAACTGAAGAGTAACTACAACAAAAAGCTGCAGAATTAAGCTTCCTAAGAAGGTGGTAGAGCCATGGAGAAAGTTAAAAGAAGACAGAATTCAAGCATGTAATGCCATATCTGATACCTGTATGGAATGTGCTTGTGTGTCTGCAAATCCCGATACTTTTTTGCAAGTCCATAATCTATGACATACACCTACAGTGAAGATGAAAATTAGGAAGTTTGGCCAGTATGCAGTTGCAGGTTTCCACTGGCATGTTGCATAGTACATCACAATTTGATATACAAAATTAAACAAATGGCATGAATACTATCCAATTATCTGAAAACATTTAGTTAGTTAATGTCTCTTAACAGCCTCATAGCATTAGCATATGACTGGCTTTTTAATGGTTCTATATCATGTTCATAGTATTTTCTCAATTAAACTTCTGATTTTCTATGCACTAAACTTTCCCAAAATTATTTGACTCTCTATTGAGATTCAATACAATAATCACTTTCAGACCTCAAAAGCATGATTTTCTTTTATAATCCTATCACTACTACTTTTTATAAGAAACATCATAATATATCTATATTTATAAATAGTTACAAAAATACAAATAGAGGACCAGCAATCCACTCAAAGAAAACATCAAACTATTAGATTATCCTTTACAAAACTTCATAGCCCATAGTTAAACATAGTATACAAGCTTCCCAACCTAAAATCCTATCACTACTACTATTTGCAACATTTGCATTCCACTCAAATTCAAACTAAAGTCCTAGGGTCATATCTGCTTTTGTTCATCCAGAAGATGTCACTAGAAATAGCAGAACCATTGGGCACCATTTGGATTGAATGGGATTAATTCATTGGTAAGTGATTCAAACAGAGAGTAATCACTATCAATCCGTAAGACAATTAGAGATTAAAATCTACTCTGGGTTCCGGCATTGACCCATTGGTTACAGAAGAATAACCAACTGTACATCAGTTATCATCATCCATGACAATGAAACAGAATGTCAGTCGTTCTAATATATTGTGTCCAACCTTGATAAGACATCAATAAAACCTAGTTTTGACCCAAACCTAATCTAATTTATCCAGATATTTGTATCATGTAAAAAGGACTAATAAGTAAGGTCTGAACTTCACTACTTTATCAGTTACCACAGCCAGCATTCATGATCATCCATGACCATTAAAATGAAACCGAATGTCTGTCAGTTCTAATATACAGTATCCAACCTTGATAAGATGTCAATGTAATCTACTTTTAAGCCAAACTAATATGTTTCATTCTCACATTCCTATTATGTAGAGATGACTAATGAGTAAGGTCTGAACTTTACCACCTTACTAGTTATCACAGTCAGCCAGGCAACTGTTTGAAGACTTATTTCCAGTTTTTAGCATTCAAAGTACATTTTTCCATGAATCCGATAGAAGTCTTAACCAAGAAGTAATACTAATGAATATTACAACTATTAAAGCTTCTAAAACAATTAACAAACTTTAAATGTGGAGTTATATGATATAAACTTATGAGTTATGACATTGAGAATCCAAATAAGATACGGGAAAGTATCATAACAATACAACAATACTGCTCATCGGAAAGCATACAGTGAGCCCGCTCATGGTCCTACACAACTACACTTGGAATAAAATGGAAACACCAAAAGGTGATATTACTAATTGAAAGATAAATACATACGTGACATTTCAAGTAGACATATGGCTTCTCTGGAAAAATGGGAAGTTAAGTATTAATGTATACACAAATTTCAAAGTTCAAACAGCAGCCTAAAGATAAAAACACCTCTACAGATACAATGATAAATATTAACATAGAATACCTGGTTAGCTTTACGCCCTAAACCCATTAAAAAGTTGTCAGGCTTTATATCACGATGAAGAAAACCCCTTGAGTGCATGTACTCAACCCTATTTATCTGTGTACAACAATAAGAGTAAGAAACACAAGCATCATCACCATGTGAAACCATGTGAAACCATTCCATAGGAAATGATTAACTTACTAACTGATCTGCAAGCATTAACACAGTCTTCAAAGAAAACTTCCGATTGCAATAATTGAAAAGGTCTTCGAGGCTTGGCCCAAGAAGATCAATAACCATGACATTGTATTCACCCTCAACTCCAAACCATTTGAGATGGGGAATACCAGCTTTATACAGTTTTAAAAAGTTATTGATAAAAACATCACAGAAATTCCTCATTGAACTTTTAACATTAGTCTATATTCAACTTACAACAGAAAATAAGAAATAAAAAGGCTTACTTCCTCCTTGAAGAAGCATGTACAATTTCGACTCATAGTGAAGCTGGGGGTGCTTGGTCTTCACTGACTCCTGTGTATTTTAAAATAATGAGTAGGAAATGAGGTCTCATAAAGAAATGCATGATGAATAAGTATAAAAAGCTATGAAATTCAAAATTTTGATACAGGCTAACCACCAAATACCAAAGAGGAACCCAAAAGAGCAAGATAACAATGGATTAACTAAGGGTTTGTTTGTTTGGTAATGTGTTTGATTTCTGTTTTCTATGTTCAAACTTAGGTTTTTGGATTTTGTTTTGTTTGGTAACTATTTCTGCTTTCATTTTCATTTAATTGGAAATGAGTTCCATTTCTAGTATACTTTTGGAAAATGGATTAACTAAGGGCTTGTTTTGTAATGTGTTTTGTTTTCTGTTTTCTATGTTCAAACTTAAGTTTTTGGAATTTGTTTTGTTTAGTAACTAGTTCTGTTTTCATTTTCATTTAATTGGAAATGAGTTCCATTTTCTAGTATACTTTTGGAACTTGAAAAAAAAAACTTTCAAAACCTGCTTTTGGTTTTCAGATTTCAAACTTCCAGAATTAAATTACATATCATATTCTAAGACCTAATTTTCATGAAAATCAAGATTCCACCTCTTTTATATAGCCATTTTCAATAAAATAAAATTAAAAATGAGATTATAAAAGAAAAATGAATATTAAATAGAAAAAAAAACAGAAATGGAACTCGATACCAAACAAAATTTTGTTTCCTTTAACAAATGAATTGAAAAAACACAACTTTTTCAAACACAAGAAAACAGAACTCTTGTTACAAAGCGAATTCTAAATAATTCATTTCAGTTCTCTATAAAAAAAATAAATGAAATAAAAATATGATAATAATTTCAGATCAAATGTTCTGCGCCAAAATTCACCTAACATACAAGTTGTTCCCTAATCATGGACTTTACCTCTAAACCCAACCACAGAGAAACTTAAATTGTAAAGTCATACCATCATATGCATGTAAAATCATAATATTTTCTGAACAGCTTCCTCCAGTTGTATGCAAATTTACAGTATCACATCAAATGTAATCCTGGACTAAAATTTAAGTGAAGAAATCCAGACCCGACATACTTTTTTCCCTTCCATCTCTTGGTTGAATAAATACAAGGGAAAAGAGAGATAAAATCCTACTATATAATGTCAAGGCTTTATGAAGCTAGCCCAATTTCTTGAATGTAACAGAATTACAACTATCCTCAGCTAAAAGGAAAAAATTAGTACCAGTAGCAGCACAATTAAAGTATGATCATTAAATTCTTCATTCCAAAGAAAAACTTAAACCATCCCATTTGGATGCTAACAAAAAAGTCAAACGAGGAAAACACTTGAGAATTCCCCTACTTTACTAAAAAGGTACGCTTTAGTCCCCTTGTTTTATGGTAATACCCCATTAGTCCCCCATTTCTTTAAAAGATACACGTAAGTTCAATTTTATTTTATCAAAAAAAAATGCATCTGCTGTAAACTAAGAGGAATAAAATAATCATTTTCTTCGACTATAAAAAAATCTCTACAATTGCTACAAATTTGTACTCACTTTTGTACCTACACCACTTATATAGTTTCACGTGACTGAATTATTAAAAAAAACATGAATCACTTCTCAGCATTTTCCAAGATAATTCGGTCATGTGTCAAGATATAAGTGATGTGGGTACAAAAATATGCAAATTTGTGTGTTCTTAGCATTACTCATTTTATTAAATGACAACATCTACCCTTCATTAAACACACAAGTAACAAGCATGTGCAAGAAATTGAATTTATGTGTACCTTTTTCATAAAATAAGGTATCTAAGATTTACCACCTAAAAACAAGGAGACTAAAGTGTACATTTTTTTCTTCATCCATGTAAGAACGGCCTTTTGCATTCACTTTAGCATTCAAACTCAATATTAATCGACTGAGTTACTAAATTAAGCCTCCCAACAAAAAAATTAATTGAGTGAAGTGTAAAACCATTAACTTACTATGGCACTACGTATTAGAATAAAGAAGTTTGACATGATTCAATTTGTTAACAAACTTCTCTACAATTCCACTTTGAAAAAAAGAAAGGAAAAAATGTTCTGCATAGTTTTCAAAATGAAATTTCAAAAATAATAATAATAACAACAACAACGACAACACAAGACACACTCATGAGAAGAGGAAAAACAAAAGCTCCCTACTCACCATCTTCACAGCTACTTCTTCTCCAGTCTGCACATTAGTACCTGAAAGAAACCAAACCAAACCATTATGATCACAAACACAATTAAGCGAATACCAGAGGCTCCTAAAACTAATGTAAAAGGAATCACTTTTTACATACCCAAAAACAGCTCGCCAAAAGATCCGCTACCAATCTTCCGTCCGAGCTTAAACTTTCCACTGATAACATGGTCCATGATCTAAACGATATACAGACGACTTAAACCCTACTTCAGCTCCTAAAATAACAACACAAACAAACCTAAACTATGATCCAAGTTTTGTTTCTCCTCTAGCAAAACACTTCTTCAGCGATTCCAATTCCGCTAAAGATTTAACTTTAAAAAAGAAACCTCAGATCCGCCAATGTTCAATGGAAACAGAATGATCCAAAACCTGTACTCCAATAATCAAGCTTAGAAAAAATGTCTGAGGTATCTAGTTTAATATAAAAAAACAAATATTATACAGTAATCAAAAACCTAAAAAAAAAAGTTAAAAAGGAATATTCGCAAAATATTAGTCCCAAAAGAGGGTTTTTGGGTAATCAAAAGTCAGTTTTTTGTCTCGGAAAAATGACCGAGAAAATGTAAAATGGGAAGTAGAGGTCTTGCTGTGAAAAGAAAAAGAAAAAGAAAAAAAAAAGATTTTGGTTAGGGTAAAGAACGAAGGGGGCCCTCTAGTTGGAGAAAGAATCTTATGCCAGCGATTTTCACGGCAAATAAACAGAAATAGAGAAAAAGGAGAAAAACTCGGAATTAGATCTTTGGATCTGAGTAAAAATACAGGGATTGAGCTTTCTCGGAGAATAAAATCGATTTTCTTGGTACAATTTAGTGTGTGAGACAAGAGTACTCAAAAGGAACAGAGGACAAAAATGGACGAGAAAGTAAGATGAATGAATAGATGATTCAAGAACAAAAGGCTGGAGATGATATTATTTGCCTTCTTCGTTATCAATTTTATTTTCTCTTTTTATTTCCCGTGGGCAGCACTCTATTTGCAACGCCATTTGCCTCACATTACCGTGTCATATCTAGTCCAGTTCGTTTCGTAATTGGGCCGCCGACACATACGAAGGTGTAAATTTAAGTGATGTTTTAGTTTTTCATTTCTCGAGTGTAAGTCTAACTCGATAGAATTAAGTGTGAAAATAAAATTATTTTTATATTTAGTTATGTTATGTTATAGATTAATAATGGAATAAAATTTGAATTAATAAAAATTCTACCATCTTTTTTTTTATAATCCTTATTTTATTTTCATATCTATTTTTTATTTCAATTTTACTCTTAAAAATACACAAATAAATCTTAATCTAAAAAAATTATAAAAATTATTTTTCTTGTTTTTAATCTTTTTATAACATTAAATAATATTTTTAAATAATAATTATTTAAAAAAATAATTTTAATATTATATTTTATCTTACGAAAAAATAACAACTAAATAATATTAGTTAAATTTTACTAAACGGTAATATATAGTATTTTTTATTTTATTATATTTATAAACCAAATATTACAATATTGATTCTTTTTTTATTTAAATGATCAAATCATACACTTAATAATAATATTATTATTTTTACATTTAATTTCATTATCATTCTCCTTTATATATTTTTTTTATTATATGAATCAAACATCTTTTAAGAAAAAAACCTGCATAAGTAAATGAAAAATTATATTACATAAATAATAAAGATAAATTCCTTATTCCATTAAGATTTTTTTTTCTTTCCTAAAGAGGAAGATGATAATAGGATGTGATAAAAGCTCTAATGTACGATGATTTCATCATTTCTTGAGAAGTTAAGAATTTTATTAATTAAGCAAAAATTTTGCTAAATAATTTTAACATTGAAGTCTCATTGTACTTATATCTGTGTGTTGGTTTTTGTGTATAAAATACGATATTTGTTTATTTTATTTAGTATTTTTATCTTCCTCTATATAAAGTTAGTTACTATATATCAATAATTTACACACACATATAGTTAGGTACACTTTGTATGCAAACATGTTTACACACACCACGAGGTTGGTTTTCGTAGTGTGTATGCTAGGTAGAGTATTGGTTTTCAATGAGTGAGCATGCGAGCAAGCTGACATTTTTATTTGTGATTTTTGGCATGTTTAAGGTGTGGGTATTTATAGATAATACTTGACATTTTTTAAAACGAAAAAATATAACTTTTTTCATCTAGTTACCAAGCTCACCACCACACTTACCAAGGTGATTAGTGAGATGGTTGACAAAGTAGCTGGTGAAGTAAAATATCCGAGTGCTATGAATACCCTTTGTTCAAGAATTGAAAGTCTTTCAAAATACACATTGAGATTTATATCTAATTTTGAAATTATTTTGGAAAGCTTATATTTGATAGTGAGTCATTTTTGTGAGTTTTGTAATCAAACAATAATTTGTGTGAATACATGGTTTAACTATGTCTCTCATACATGATTTGATATTAGTGGTGGATTGTGTGTCTTATGAGGTTGTGAGTCAATACACTTACTATTATTAATCATTGGTTTCCAATCACATCAATTGGGTGGTGTTGGTTGTGGAGAACAATCGTGTTGGAGTATTGAATCAAATAGTTGTAGAAGTAGCAAGTGAAGAGTAACAATAAGTAGTTTGGATGGAAGTCTTAACTAATAGAGGTAATAGTAGTTTTACAATCTATTAGTGTTATAACCTATTTACTGTTTAATAAATTATTTACTGTTAAGTGGTTGCCTTAAGCAATCCAAAAATGTTACTATATAGATACGATCTCTATATAGGTTTACCTCATTATATCGATTGTTATACATAAAGTGTTATTGTTTCAACATACTATTAGCTTTAACTTTGATTAGAAAACATTTGTTATTTACCTACTTTTTGTTTGATTCATAATATCTATTATTAAAGTTTTTTCTTTTGATACTATATTGTTTGTGCTTCTGCTGTGTGAACTGTGCAAGTGTTATACTATTATATTCCTTACGAGATAAGAACAAATCTTTTAGGAGTATATTTCTCCTTACCCTAATCGTTTACTGGATCATAAACTCTTTCAAACAAGATTTTCGCATCTTAGATGTCTAAATGTTTAAATAATATTACTCATTTTTTAGCTAAATAGGCTTCAAATAGCTTAGTTCAAGGTTTCATTCCTATATATGTTTTAACCTAATATTTCTTTGCTATTGTTTGTATTTAATATTAATAAAATTTATGTTTTTGAGGAAAAAATATAATTTATTTTGATATTTTTGATAGATAAAAATAATTTCACTCCAAAAGTTTATTTAAATTAATATTTAATTTATTTTTTATATTTTTATATTTAAAAAATAAATAAAAAATTATTTTAAATTTAAGATAAAAAAAGGTCAAGTACATAATTAAAAATTTAGATCAATAAAATTAAGTATCCATTATAGTTTAAAATAACATTCTAGAGTGTTTCAAAATTTATTAGAGGTGTGCATATGGATCGAAACAAATAAGAACTATATTTAGAATCGAACTAATAAAATTTGTTACTAAAAAGAAAAACTCGAGTAGATTAATAAAGGTTATAAAACAACCAAATTGGAACCTTTGAATTGGGTGGGTCAAATAGTTTGATTTTTGTATTTTTTTTCAAATCATATATTTTTTTAATAAATAAATATTAGATTAAATTTTGTGTTTTAATAATTGATTAAGTGTAAGACTTAAATAATTGTTCCATGACATATAACTCAAGACGGATAACGTTCAGTGGGTCCTGAGGTCGTAGATAATTAAGGATTAAGGAATAAGGTTTAATTGTTAAAAAAATTAATACATAACATAATGTTATCAAATTTTTAATTTTTATAAAATTAAACTATTATATAAAATTATATATACTATTTATTGAACTGGTTTTGTAACTTGTGGAAACAAATTAACCCACTAAAAAGGAAGAAAAATAATAATTTAAGTTGATTCCATTCAAATTAAGTAGATTGATTTAGTTCGAATTGAATAAATTTATTTGAATTAGATAAATGTTGCACACTTCTAAATTTTATAAATATCCGTGCAATTTTTCTTATATGTAATATGTTTAATGTGAAATTCACGTCTATAAAAAAATTACCGGTATAGATGATATTGTCCAATTAACGATGATGTCTGTTTTGTAAGTAATAGACAACTCGAGTAGAATTAGACTCAACATGAAGTCTCGTGAGACCAAGAGTTAATGATGCATAAACTGATTTGTTTTCATCAACTATAACATCATTATTTTGTTTTTCGAAGAAAAATTAATATAAAAGTTATGAATTGTATTAGTTTTTTTATTTTTTCTTTAAAAATAAACAACTTTATTAAAATTAAAGTTAAAGTTTTATACAAAGAGTAGCAATAGATAATTGAGATAAAACATACATGAGAATAAAACCCTTAATATTGTTATCTAAAGTCTATTTAGTCAAAATATAAGCCAAATTGTTGATATTTTGCATAATCAAGGATGCAGATATCATGTTAAATTTGCAAAGTAATAAATGAGGTTGAGAAATAAAGTTTTAAACTTTCAAAGAACTATTAAAACCATTATGTATCAAAGCTTTAATAATATTAAAGTTATATCCTTATAAGTACACCAACTTGTAGTTATTTTGGATAGTCATATGCAAAGACAACAGTAAAGCAAGTACTTTTCCTTCTCCAATAGAATGATCAAATTGAAATTTATTCTAACAATCTAGAATTTTACCTTTGTAATCTCTTATGACTACACCTATTGTAAGTATAGTTACACCAACTTGTAGTTATTTTGGATAGCCATATGCAAAGACAGTAGTAAAAAAAATACTTCTCTTTCTCAAATAGAATGATCAAGTTGAAATTTACTCTAACAATTTAGAATTTTACCAAATTAATCTCTTATGACTACACCTATTGTAAGTATAAAACTCTTAATAACATTATCAAAGTTAGTTTTAATAAAACCTTTAGAAAGTTTTTTTCAAAAGGAAGAAGGATGTATGATATAATTAGAACTAGTTTGATAAGGACAAAAATACAAGAGTAAGAAGAATTTATAAATTCGTGAAATCTAGAATTTAATTTTGAAATAAACATTTTAAGATTTAGGATTTTTTTTTTCATTAAACAAAAAGTCATTATGAGATTTCTAAATCTAGTCAAAAGAAAAACAAATAGTAAATATAAATTGTGGCATTAAAAAGTTCATAAATAAACATATCAAAGAAAAAATATTTATAAAATTTAGATTGGAATTGTAAGTCCAATCAGTCCAAAGGAAGAAATTAAATTGATATGAAAAGAAAAGGTTTTAAATGATTTCAAGCTCATAATGATAAAAAGGACAAGAGATATCATTTAAATGAATTTCTTAAGGAAACATTATATCTAATAGGCAGAAAATCATGGATAAATCTCCAACAAAAAAAACTTTTATTCTTTTATGCATTTTTAACTATCAAAGTTTTTTCCCAATTAGAAGAATACAATTGAAGAGATCTTTTTGAAATTAAACATCGATAAGCATTTTTAGTGTTAAAATTACCTTTGGAGTTAGAAACCCAAAACCAAAAGTTAGAACTATCTTCCACACCAAAACCTCTAAGTTCTTTAGGTAGATAAAGAAGATCCCATTTTTTATATGCAATATACTTGAAAGAATTATTTTTTTTTAGAAGAGTTCTACCAATATTTTTTTATAATTGCATCACATTTATCATAAACTATTTTGGATAGTTTAAAAGTACTCATGGAATATAAAGGTAAAGTTGATAGAACAAATTGAAAATAAGTGACTTTACCTGTTTTGGATAAAAGTCATGATCTCTAGCTATTTGTTGTTAAATTAAGTGTAACATTAATCTTTTGAATTCCTTACTCTTCTTTTTACGATAGAATAAATTGTGACTCGAATATTTCACAACTCCAGTGGCAACAAAAATTCTAAGGATAGGCTAAAATTGGCCTCTTAAAGAAAAAGAAACATTTCTTAGAAAAGAAAATACATGATTTAGAAATATTTGCTCGGTATCCTGACCATTTAAAATATTTATGAAGATTTTAATGGATGAAATTAACTCCAGTGAGATTTGCACTATAAAAGAGAACGAGATCGTCTACATAAAGTAGATGACTAACACTAGGTGCATTTATAGCAATTTTGATCCCATGATATCCATTATTATTTCCAACATGAACTAATAATCTAGATAACTTTTCAACTCCAATAATGAAAAGATAGAGAGAAATATAGTCCCCTCAACGAAGTCCTCTTTCAGGAATAAAATTACCATATAGAGTTCCATTTAACAGAATTGAGAAGAGACAGTACTCAAAAAAATGTAAATTAACTTGCAAAATTTATCAAAGAAACCTAACTATTTTAAAATGTTGATTATAAAATTTCATTCCATTACATCATAGGATTTTGTATATCCATTTTGATGTCCAAAAGACCTCTCTTACCTTGTTTTTTTCTTTATAGTAGATACCACCTCTTGAGCAATAATAACATTTTCAAATATCTATTTACTAGGGATAAAAGTATATTGATAGGAGAAATGAATTTTTAAAGTTTGAATTTAAATCTATTTGCCATGATTTTTGAAATGACTTTTTAAATCACGTTGTAGAGATTTTTGGTCTAAAATGATGAACAATAGAATGATTTTTTATTTTATCAATAAGTATAATAAATGTTCTATGTAAAATATGATTAAGATAACCTTATGAGAAATAATCTCCAACAACTTGAACTACACTTTTTTCAACAACATGCCACTAATTTTTATAAATAAAAACAGATAAACCATTTGGTCTAGCAGCTTTAAAAGAACCCATATGAAATAGAATATCTTTGATCTTTTTTCTTTCAAGAATACTATATAAAATATCATTTTCATTATCTAAAATACAATATGAGAATAATTGAGAAATTTCAATATCTAGAGTAGGAGATAAATCCATGTAAGAAGTGAACACCTTATAAAAATAATTAATGAAATACATATCAATATCATCTTTTCTAGATAACCATCTATCATAAATATCTTTGATTGAATGAATAGAATTATGGTATTTTCTAATCAATGTTAGAGTATGAAAATATTTAGTATTACAATCTCCTTTTGAAAGTCGACTTTCCCTTGATTTTTGTTTTCATATACTCTTCAAACGACTAATATTCCTCTATATCTTGAAGAAGTTGCAGCTCATTATTACCTTCATAATCAGGAATAGAACTACTTTGTACCTAGAGTAATAAGTCTTTTGTACATCTCCATCTATCTTCACAATAACCAAAATAATGCATGTTCTACCATTTAAAATCTTTTGCTAATTGAATTGAATTTAAGTAAACAAAGAATCCTTTAGTTTCCAAGCTTTATTAACAACATCAAAGTTAGTAGAATCCCTACACCAAGCAGCTATAAACTGAGAAGGGTTTGGAAGAACAATAGGAGATTCATTCAAAAATAATAAAATAGGAGCAAGATCAAAGGCTCTGATTGTAAATTCATGATTGTGATAGACAAAAATAAATGGAACCAATCCACATAAAGAACTCTATCAAGTATTTGTTTAATATTAAATATTCCTTTTTTTCTTTTACTAGTATAAGTGAAAGGAATACCTATAGAGTCTAAATCCAAAACTTGAGAATCATCTATAAAATCTCTTAATCTGTTAGGTCACAAGGAGACAGATGTACCTTTTTTCATGTTGATTGAGAACTTCATTAAAATCACCTATTCAGATCCAAAAAGAGTTAAAAATAGTAGTTAGAGTAAGTGAGTTAAACTAGAAATCATCTTTTTGATATTCATGACAAGGAGAGCAATAACAAAAGCAATTCCATTTTCTTTCATTAGCACCAGCATTACAAACATGCAATTCTATTACACGTTGATTATAATTTAAAGCTAAAACTTGAAAACCTAGCTTCTACGTGACAAAAAACCCTTAGCACTATTTGAAATAGGTATACAAAAACTATCATAATATCCTAATTTATGTTGAATTGAAAGACAAAAATTACTAGTAAATTTTTCTTTAGAAATGAAAATACAGTCTGAACTATAAAGTATAATTAATCTACATAAATATTTAAAAGCCGATAATTTAACAAATTCATAATAGCTTCAACTTATCATCTTCATTTTCCAAAAAAAAAATTACTAGGAATAAACTAGAGCTTTAATTATACATGAATATGTGAGAAGAATGACCATCAAACCAAATTATGGGTAACATGCAAGATTTCAAAGTGAAGACTAGAACTTAACAACAACACCTCCTGTTAGGAGAATCACAATTTCAATACGAACTTAATCAAGTTCTAAACAACGGAATTAAACTTATTCTCCTTCTGTGTGTGAATTTTTAGGAAACAAATAAATAGAGCTCAAAATGAAAAACATGCACAAAATCAACACAAGCAATTTACGTGGAAAAACCTTCCCGATATAGGAAGGAAACAACCACGACACTCCTCTCCAAAACTTCCATTATCAAGAAAAAATTATACAATAGTTCTCTCTAGGTAAAACTAGAGGCAAACAATCAACAAGATAATCAAGAATACACTTCTTGGAAACTAACAATTATTTTAAGAGAATGGAGAAATCTAACCTAATTCGTAGTCACTGTTCACGACTCAAAGTTTCCCAAACCGGTGAGCTAAATCCAAATCCCACCGTACAGATTAAAGAGTCTTGAGTCTTGAACTTTCCTGCAAATTTTCTGCTTAATCGAACCACAAATGACCTTCCATCGGAGCACTTGATGAAGGCTTGATGGAGAAGGAGAAACTGAAAAACTGCTCAGTTTTTCTACTGCAGCTACTGTTTTTCTGCACTCGTTTTTCTCTCTGCAGAATGCCCACTCAACAAACCCTAAATGAGTTTATTAATAAATCAATGAAATGACAAAAATTTCCTCTTCTTACTCCATGGGCTTTTAAGCCACATGGGCTTCATTTGGGCTCCTACAAACCAAGTGGAAAACCCAACAAATCTCCCCCTTTTCTGATTAGATGGAGGGATCCGCCATCCTGGCAATTGAACAAAAGACTTCAAGTTTTTCTCTTGACACTACTTTTGTTAGCATGTTAGATCCATTCTCATCAGCATGGATTTTCTCAAGTTCAAGTAACTTATTGTTAAGAGTATCCTTTATCCAATGATACCTCACATCAATATACTTTGATCTTGAGTGAAATGCCGAGTTATTCGCTAGGTGAATAGAACTATGATTATCGTAGAATAACACATATTTCTACTGCTTGAAATCAAGTTCCCTCAAGAAATTTTTCATCCACAACAACTCCTTACAAGCTTCTGTTGCTGCAATAAACTCCACCTCTACCGTAGAAAGTGCAACACACTTTTGTAATCTTGATTGCCAAGAAACTACTCCACCAGAGAAAGTAATTAGATAACCTGAAGTAGACTTATGAGAATCTTCATCTCCTGCTAAATCTGAATCAGTGTATCCAACTAACAATGGTTTTCCACTTCCAAAGCTAAGTGTTAACTTGGAAGTACCTCGAAGATATCTCATAATCCACTTTACTGCATCCCAATGCTCTCTTCTTGGATTTGAAAGAAAATGACTAACAATTCCAACTGCATAAGCTATGTCTGGCCTTGTACATACCATTGCAAGCTTCCTACTGCTGAGGCATATGGAACCTTTTCCATATCTTTCTTCTCTTTATCTGTTGAAGGGCCCTGACTCGATCTCAACTTAAAATGATTAGATAAAGGAGAAGAAACCAATTTAGCTTTATCCATATGAAACCTTTCAAGTACCTTGTTGATGTATTCCTGTGACATGTACAACTTCTTTCTTTTCTTGTCTCGATAAATTTGAATACCAAGAGTTTGTTTTTTTGGCCCCAAGTTCTTCATGGAAAAGGACTTACTCAACTGCTTCTTCAAATTATCAATTCTTGAAGTATTTCTGCCAACAATCAACATGTCATCAACATAGAGCAATAAAATGATAAAGTCATCATCAAAGAATTTCTGTACAAAAACACAATGATCAGAAGTAGTCTTCTTGTAACCATGCTCTCCCATAACTCACTCAAACTTCTTATACCATTGTCTAGGTGCTTGCTTCAACCCGTAGAGGCTTTTCTTTAACTGACATACGTAATCCTCTTTTCCTTTAACCTTAAAACCCTCTGGTTGTTCTATATAAATCTCTTCCTCTAACTCACCATGAAGAAAGATAGTTTTCACATCCATTTGCTCAATTTCTAAATCCAAGCTTGCTGCTAGACCTAGAACAACACGTATGGAATACATCTTCACAATAGGAGAGAAAATATCATCAAAATCAATATCTTTTCTCTGACTAAATCTCTTGACGACTAGTCTAGCTTTGTATCGTGGTTGTGAATTGTGTTCTTCTTGCTTCACCCTGTAGATCCACTTGTTCTTCAAATCTCTCTTACCCTTTGGAAACTTTACTAGCTCAAACGTGTGATTGTCATACAGTGACTGCATCTCATCTTCCATAGCACCAACCCAGTGCGTTCTATTTCCATCTTCCATCACTTCTGCATAACATTGAGGCTCTCCCTTATGTGTCAATAACACATACTCATCTGTATCATACCGTGTGGAAGGACGTCGGTCTCTGGTAGACCTCTTGGGTGGAATTTCTGGTTCTGACAACAGATCAGTAGTCTAGTGATATGTTTCAGCTTACATATCTGCATCATCTGAACCCCGTTGGTCATCTTGAACATTTTGTTCCATCTGTACTAATAAAGGAACTGGATCTATGTCAATCAAATCATTGTTATACTGATGGACTCCTTTTTCTATCTTCTTAACATCTTGTATAGTTTAATCTTCTATAAACACAACATCACGACTCCTTACCAGTTTCTTCTCAACTGGATCATAAAATTTGTAGCCAAATTCATCCAGACCATAACCAACAAAGATACATTGTCATGTCTTCACATCGAGCTTAGATTTCTCATCTTTTGGTATATGCATAAATGCCTTGCAACCAAAAACGCAAAGATGATCATAAGAAACATCTTTGCCAATCCAAACTCTATTTGGTACATCAAATTGAAGAGGAACACATAGTGTGAGATTAAGAACATGTACAACTGTATTCAAAGCCTCACCCTAGAAATATCTTGGCAACTGAGCCTACGAAAGAAGACATCTTACTATTTCAACCAATGTCCTGTTCATTCTCTCAGCCAACCCATTTAACTAAGGAGTCTTGGGAGGTGTCTTTTGATGTCGAATGCTCTGATGCCTACAATACTCATCAAACAGGCCTAAATACTCTCCCCTATTATCTGTTCTGATGCATCGCAATTTCTTCCCAGTTTGTCTCTCAACTAAGGCTTGAAACTGTTTAAACACATCTAATACTTGATTTTTGCTCTTCAAAGTGTACACCCATAACTTTCTTGAACAATCATCTATGAAGGTCACAAAATAACTGGCACCACCCAAATGTTTTGTCTTCATAGGACCATATACATCTGAATGTACCAAATCAAGTATGTATTGTTTTCTTGAAGGAGGGAAACTCTTGAAAGAAACTCTATTTTTTCTTCCTTGCTAAACAATAAATACATCTTCTTAAACAAACATCATTCATTCTAGAAAGAAGATTCTTTTTAGTCAATACTACCAAGCCTTTCTCACTCATCTGAGCAAGTCTTTTATGTCATAATTCTGATGTGAGCTCATCTGTCACAACATTAATAATGCATTTAAAGAGTCTCGCCTGCAGTATATACAAACTGGAATGCTTGTTCCCACGAGCAACAACCATAACACCTTTAGTAAGTTTCCATTGACCATTACTAAAGGTATTGCAATATCCCTCATCATCAAGTTTACCTACAGAGATCAAGTTCAAACAAATTTTAGGTATATGTTTTACCCCTCTAATAAGTAGCCTTGTGCCATTATTCATCTCCAATGCCAATGACTTTAACCAAGCCATCATTATCCAACTTCACTATCCCAAAGTCACCTGTTGTATAGGATGTAAAGAAGTCCTCTCGAGACGTAGCATGAATGGAGGCTCCACTATCAATAACCCAACTGATCTCGTGACATGCAACATTAACAACATCTTCATTATAAACAACGAGAAAGTCTTCTGAAGTAGAGGTGGCAACTCAATCATTTTCCTTGCCAACATCACCTTCTTGTTCTTTGTCTTTCTTCTTGTTATCCCGTTTCAACTGTCTACAATATTTCTTGATCTGCCCTTTCATGCCACAGTGATGACACTCAACATTAGAAAACCTCTTGGACTTGCTTCTTCCTTTTTCTTTGCTCTTGAAACCTCTACTTTTACTTCTCCTTCTTCTTTCTGTAACCAAAATCTCTGACTGTTGAGAAGACCCATGTGATTTTCTTCTCATTTCTTCATTCAAAACACTATTCTTAGCTAGATCCATGTTGATTACACCATTTGGAGCTGGGTTACTTAATGACATTCTAAATGTTTCCCAAGAGTTCGGCAACGTACCCAATAAACACAACCCTTGAATCTCATCATCAAACTTGATACCCATTCTAGCTAATTGATTGATTATTCCTTGAAACGTATTCAAGTGATCTGTCAACAGAGTTCCATCTTGGTACCTTAAAGTCATCAACTGCTTTATAAGAAACATTTTATTATTTCCTGTTTTTCGAGCATACAACTCTTCAAGTTTATTCCATAGTGACCGTGCATGTATTTCTCTATTAATATGATTCAAAACATTATCATCTACCTACTACCTTATATACCCATAGACTTCTCGATGTAACAAAGTCCATTCTTCTTCAGACAATTTTTCTGGCTTCTCAGAGGCAAACATCGGTAAATGAAATTGTTTGACATAAAGGAGATCTTCCATTTTTCCTTTCCAAGTGTGATAATTAGAACCATTCAAAGTAATCATTCTACTCAAATTTGCTTCCATTATTCAACACAAGAAATTTCACAATAATAACCACAACTCTGATACCACTTTGTTAGAAGAATCACAATTTTAATACGAATTTAATCAAGTTCTAAATAACGGAATTAAACGTATTCTCCTTCTTTGTGTGAATCTTTTAGGAAACAAATAAATAGAGCTTAAAATGAAAAACATGCACAAATTAACACAAGCAATTTACGTGGAAAAACTTTCCCGGTGTAGGAAGGAAACAACCACGACACTCCTTTCCAAAACTTCTATTATCAAGAAACAATTGTACAACAGTCCTCTCTAGGTAAAACTAGAGGCAAACAATCAACATCATCAAGAATACATTTCTTGAAAACTAACAATTATTTCAAGACAATGAAGAAATCTAACCCAATTCGTAGTCATTGTTCACGACTCAGATTTTCCCAAACCAGTGAGCCAAATCCAAATCCCACCGTACAGATTAAAGAGTCTTGAGTCGTGAACTTGCCTGCAAAATTGCAACTTAATTGGACCTCAAACGATTATCCATTGGAGCACTTGATGATTATTTAATGAAACAATGAAATGACAAAATTACCCTCTTTTTACTCCATAGGTTTTTAAATCACATGGGCTTCACTTGAGCTCTTACAAACCAAGAGAAAAACCCAACACCACCGACTGCACTTCCAAGTAGAAGCAAAAATGCATAGCCTCTTCTAAGTATCAGCTAGGATCAGACCTGAGAAGGCCAGGAACAAACTACCTGCTGAAACTATAATAGCTGCTTTCACTAAGAAGTTGATTGGTAGCTTAAACGGGGACATGCATATAGAAACCAGTGTTTTAAAATGAAGTAAGCTTAAGATAAGTGATGGGTAGAAGAAGGATTCGTAGTTCAAAATTTAAGCAATGGGTATTGTAGCGAGCAAAGTCGTTGCAAAATGATGAAGATGAGTGATGGGTAGATGAGCTGTTTAGCTAGAAATTTTCTTAATTTCTGTGAGATTAAGAAAGTTTAAAAAAAAGTAGTGATTAGAGCTGGAAACTCAGACATGCAAGAAGCATGAAGGGAGATGCTCTTTAATAATTTGGAGAAAAGCCAAGAGGAAATCTGATGCTCTATTTTGTTAGATTTTCAGCTTTTACAGACAATAACACTGAAGGTAAGCTTGAAGATGAAATGGTTGAAAGAATTTTAAAGTTTTTTGGTTTTCAGAAAAGAGGAATAAGTTGATGAGGGTAGATGAATAATTTTTAAATTTCTAGGTAAAGAAGATGATGACACAATGTAGTTGTGTATGATGACACAATGCAGATGAAGAAAACGGTAGGGAAATAATGATATGGTGAATATTTTGGGGGAAGTGAGGAATATGAATTGTATTATTTAAGGAAGATTGTTTTGCATTTGTTTTATGTTTGCAAATGTCTAGAACTAAAAATTGGTTAAATAAGCAGAAAGATATGGGTCCCTTTTTTTTTCTTCCCCTTGTCTCCTTTTAACCAGGTAAAAGCTCTTTTAATAGCCAAAAAATAAGTTCAAAACGAGATAGAGAAAATTTTGTCAAAAGCACTTTTAGGACTCAAAGCACATTCTATGCTTACAAATATAAGCACAAAATATATGCTTTCCTTAAACTATCTTTCTTTTTTCTAAAATAGCTTCTGTCTGAAGCCACTTTTTTTTTATCAAAAATGTCCGTACTCTTCATGTTTCTTAGGTAAACATTTTTATGTTAATATGTCCTTAATTATAAACATCTAGGGAAAATGGAGAAAAAATGGCGAAAAAGAGCAACATATGTCCTCCATTTAAAAGTGGGGGACATTGAGAAGGATAGGATTGAAAGAAATGGCAGACAGACCTTTCCTACATGTAAATTGATAATTTGATACACCTACTGATCAATAACACAAAATTGAAGTACATAAATAAAATAACAGTGCCTTTTTTTTTATAAGAATTTATGCAGCTTGACGAAGTGAGAGAAACAAAAGAATACACAACCTTCAAATAACATATACTCGTGAGGGGGGGAAAATAATTGGCAGAAAACAACATCCTGACCAGGGTCCTAACTAATATCCAATCAACTCGTTTTTTAGGGCATTTTCCATAAAATATCCTATAATATAAGTAAAAAAAATCAGCGAGGAAATTTTATGGTTGGTTTGCTCGGGTAGCTATCTGATGCTATGACCATAAATAAACCAGGAACAACTTCATTTGGTTTCCCTTTGTTTCTCAGAAACTTCTTCAATTTGGGGAGGAAGCCTGTTCAAAAAGCTTCCTTGAGCAGGCTGATTTGCAGCCATTGCAGTCTCGTGACTCTCGTCATCTGTAACAGAGACAAGATAATTAGTATCAAATTGGGCCATTGGAGCAAGACGGTCCTGAATATGTGATTGAGCAAAACGTTAAAATAAAATAAAAAATCCAGCACGCAAAATGGCATCAAGAAAAAGAAAGAAAAATTTATAATAAAAGTTGGAACGAAATAAAAATTGATTCGGTTAAAGTGAGATTTGTTAAAAATCAGCACTATCGATTGAAATGGATCTAATAGGTTCAGTGGATCAAGTAATTAATAAAATATGGATGTTGAGGGCAAATGTATTATCTCTACAAAAGCTTCAAGTACATCATGGGAATTTGTTAGACGAGAGAACCTTCAGATTCACTAAAAAGAAAAACCATGAAACTATATGAACTAACAACCATAGACAATTTCATATCTTTTCCACCGGAAAAGATAAAAGGACAGGGGGAAAAAGAAAAAGGAAATAAGCGGACAATAACAAACTTCTATAGGACTCACTTTCAAAACAACATACCAAAAAGGGTCTTGATGGATGGCCTCTTAGGTTTTGTGCTCTTCTTCTTTAACTCGGCTGCATAAATCATGCAAGCAGATCATCACCACAGTGTAAAATTTCACCATAGATTAGCTAATGATAATGTGCCTATAGATATGTATTTCCAACAATTCAACTATACCTATTTTGCTTGTATTATATCATAGTGCAAGGTGTGCTTCTTTTATAGATGGTTAATGGCTTCAGGACTTATTAATGCTTTTAAGCAAGCAATTTGATAATCTTAAAAGTAGGCTGTCCATAATTCATAGAGAAACAATACACAGTTTGAAAATGTAGCAAATTCTGAAAGCAGTAATACGAATAAAGTTTTTAAGATTATATTGGAGCTAAAAACGCTAAAAACCTCATGAAACAAGGATTCTAAGGTCTTACGAGGAAATAAAGGTTTTATGCATCAGTATACTCAAAATTAGGACAAATAAATATGTTTGTGTGTGTATATATATATATGCAAATCAGTGAGGAGCCTACCAATCCCAGCCATTTCATTATCATTCACAATTTCAAAGTTTTTGTATGTGTAACCAACGAAATTGGCGTCCTTCGATGGCAGCATCTGTGGCGAGCTCACAACAACAGTCAAAAACATTAGTAACGGTGAACCAAGGAATATTAAAAAATACATAATATTAAAAGTCAAAACATCTACAATTCACCTAATACTAGCAAGGGTAGCATGACACTCCGGTAACTTTACTTTCACAAATTGTACACATTATAGTCACTTTGCTTTAAATTAGTGCAATTTAACCACCTTATAGATGAATTTTTGATCACTTGGGGGGGGGGGGGGAGAGAGAGAGAGGAGGGGAGGGGAATCAATTTAAATTTTACTAGTAAGGGGATGGTAAATATTTGATGAGAAATATGTCCCAAAAGTGGGGAAAAAATCGAAAATAAAGTAATTAAAATGACGGGGGGAGGAGTGGAATCAATTTAAACTTTACTAGTAAGGGGTTGGTAAATATTTGATGAGACAAATGTCCCAAAAGTGGGGAAAAAATTGGAAATAAAGTAACTAAAATGACCGAAATTAGCAAAAAATGAATAAAGCATCCAAAGCTGCAAAATTAAGATAAGTAAAGTCCACCAGTTTAATTTGTGAAAATAAAATAGGAGAGCCTTATGTATTTATGTAGATACGTAAAAGATAAATGTTAGCTATGATGATAATAAAAGTTGCATTGTCAATCTTATTATTAAAAGATTCAATCTTGGTACTGCTAGCATAAGCTAAACTCGCATAACAAATATACAATGCAGCAGCAAGCTTATAATGTTTATAAAACAAGATGTTATGCCAACCTTTCTCCATGGACCTGCTTTTGAGGAAGTCTGGATTTGGTTGTCAGCCTATAACAAAAGAAGATGATACCAAAAAGTTAGCACCAAGGCCTGAAATTGTCGGGTAGAGGAAATTTGCACAACAGTAAAAAAAGGATAAATTATATCATACCTCCTCAAACTTTTCAAAATTCTGGGTATCTAATTCATCATTGACCTCAGGAATAAATGCTGCTTTCATTTGATACAATTTATCCCACTCGATGCCTTTAAACCATGGGTGAGCCTGAAAATGAGGCCAGGGAATTAGTAAGCTACATCACTTGCTCCATCGGGTACAAGCACAGACCAAAGAATCTAGAACAGTAACACACCACACAACACCTTTATTTCGTATGCTCCTTTTGTTCCGAGCCTCTGCTCAACATTGCATAAAAGTCTACTAATAAGGTCCTTTGCCTCCGGAGAAAGTTTTGCTTCATCTGGAAATTTCAAATGGGTTCTCCAATTAACTATCTGCATGTTAGAACAACAAACAAAAATGAGCAATTACAAGAAAGAAAGAAAAATTCCAAATTTAAGTGCAAATTAGAAGATTTATTTTTCTACAATTGCACAACCATGTGAAGAAAGAACACAACACCAAAGCAGGGAGAAAAGATAAATGAGACAAATGAAATTGAGCATAGAAAGATAGAAAACATTTTGAGGTAAAATGGAAAATATTTTAATCACTGAATATATTCAATGGAGACTACAAAAATTGAAGGCTATTTACATAGGATGGTTATAGAATAAAGCAATTGGACGAAAACAAATCTTTTTAAAAGGATTTAAAACCAAGAGGTCAAAGGGAAGGACAATGTAAAGCGAGAGACAATTTTATGACACTATTCCCATCATCAAGATGTCTCCATTGTAATTTAAATATGCTCACATGAATCAATTTAAGAAGTGATATCACCAGGCTCCCTAAAAGTTGGCCTGACAGGGCAATTATGAGTAGTAATATAGGACAAGATAAAACACTGCTCCCTGAGCTAAGTCCCTATTGCATGTAGATCTTATTTGTTAAAATACAGCATTTTAACATCCTGACCCAATCTTTCTGTAAAATAGCCTAACATAATATGCCAACTTCCATCTCATTTTCTACACTAATCGAAGCAAAAATTTGAACTACATAACTGTACAAAAATTATACAGCCATAGCCTTTAATACTGTGTAACAAACGTGCCCTAAAAGGATTAAAAGTCATGCACTAAAAACATGAATACTAGAGAGCTGTTGGGCTGATGTACATGATCCATTAGTATTTGACCCAATAATTTAACATTCTACTCTTCAAAATAGAAGGAAAAATTAACAAGCTAAATAGAGTAATTAAAGTTAAAAACACTTACTATATGTGATAATTCAAAGTGCTACATGACTTCCAACTATATGCATATTTAATCTAGCTGATTGACCTCGAGGAATCTTTAGAAGCCACACAAGTGGACATTTTATGAGAATCCTAAAATCAGAGCTTGTGTTGAAAAGGAACATCAGTGACACTTATGAGGTCTTCAAGATCACCACTTCTCTCAAACAACTTTCATGTCCTAAGATGCTAAAGAAAATTGAAACCTGCATTGCAAGTGCTGGCCCATATATATATATATAGGCATGTGCATGAACTCGAAGCTTAGTGAAGCCAGCCAACATAGGGGAGGTCAAATAAGTATCTATCTATCTATCTATATATATAGGTGTGTGCATGAACTCTAGTTCAAAGGAAGCTTAGTGCAGCGAACATAGGGGAGATCAAATAAGTATCTACCCTTAAGACCTAATATGTAGAAAACTACTAAGAATAAAGTAATTTAGAGATTACCTTCCTACAAGTTGACATGGGTTCATCGGAGTAAAAGGGAGGATATCCCACAAGCATTTCATACATGATCGCACCGAGAGACCACCTGGAAAGGTACTAACAAAATCATCCCCTCATGCATAGAATATATACAGAAGTAGTGGAGGGGAAAAGTTACTGATTCCTGACCAATCACATTCCATTCCATATCCTTTTTTCAGCAGGACTTCTGGGGCAATATAATCTGGGGTTCCAACAGTTGAATATGCCTGCAATGTCAAAGAATGTTTAATTAAATATCAATCACCATTTAAACAACCCTCAATTTTTGTAAAAATAAGATCTGAAGCAGTAGCATAACACAAAAAATGACAAAAAAATCCATAGATTAAGAAAGAATTAACCAATTTATTCCCAACAATTATCTTTTATAGCAACTAAAACCAAACAGGGACCTTACAAGCATCCTCCTATTTCTCTGCCAATGCTGCAGTTGCTCCTGTTGTGTGCGTTTAGGTAGCGCAGGACGCCCATTGCTCTGAAGAGCCCCACTAAGGTTGCTTGCTAGAGTAAAGTCTTTTTCCTGAAGATTACTGCAGTCCAGAGGTTTGCATAATCCAAAATCTGATAGTTTCATGTGACCATTTCTATCAAGAAGCAAGTTATCAGGCTTGATATCTCTGAAAAACATAACATAAAAGGATTATTTTTTTCCCATAAACGTTAAAAAATACAAATATTAAATCCACTTTAAGAAACCAATGAATTCGTGATAACAGATCACATCATAATTCACCTATGAATATAGTTGTGTTTATGAATAGATTCAATAGCTAGGACTGTTTCTCCAACATAAAACCTGGCCTCATCTTCTGTCAGAGTATCCTTTCTCATTAGTAAAGTCATCATATCTCCCCCAGGAAGATACTCCATGATGAGATATAAATATTCCTCATCCTGGAAGGAACAATATAGCTTGACAATGCAATTGCTATCAACCTCTGCCAATAGGTTCCTTTCAGCTTTTACATGTTCAACCTAATAAACCGCAAGCAAGTTGGAAGTAAGCATAATGAACAAATAAATAATTAAAAATATATATCTAGTCTGGTAAAAAAGGATACCTGGCCTCTGCGAAGCATTTCAGATTTCTTTAGCTTCTTCATAGCATAGACATGACCAGTTGCCTTCTCTCTACAGATTCTCACCTGTAAGAGGCCAACAAATCAATAACTTGGTGAATCCAAAGTCTAAACAATAACGATTAACATCCAGATTTCCCTGCTCATGCTAAAGTGTATCTTTCCTGACTTGGACATAAAAAGCATAGCACTATATTGCCACCATAACGACATTAGCAAGTAACAGTATCCATAAGCACAAAGTTGTACCTCTCCAAATGCACCCTTCCCTATCATTGTTAATGGTTCAAAGTCATCAGAGCCCATCTTATGCCTTTGAAGACGCATGTATTCTCTTTCCTTCTTCTCTAAATACTTGAGCAGGTTGTTCTGCTCTTCCTCAGAGACCTCAGCATCAGCCAACTTCTTTTCCAGTACATTGCGTCTGTATTTAAAGACCAGAAACTCAGTTACTCCAAAGTACAAAAAGAAGGGGAAAGGGTCAGAATAGTCCCTTTGCTTAATGTTTAGGTGTCATTTAATCCACTTTAAACAGGTGACATTTAATCCTTTTGAATGTATAAATGGTGCTGATTAAGGACAAACTAAGATATATTAGATTAAAATAATGTAAATTTAAATCTAGACATATTTTAGAGGGTTAAATCTGGAAATTCGAAAAAATAGAAAGAAAAAAAAAACGAATTGTGCTGAGAGAGGGAGAAAGAGAGGCAAACTAATAGAGATGGAGAGAGATTTTTTTGCCTCTACTTTACATTTTCTTGAGAAAATTAACATTTAAAGTGTTTTTTTTTTTGGTTGTTGTTGTTGAAGAGAGAGAGTAAATGAAGAGTAGTTGGAACAATCAGAGAGAATGAATTTAATTGACTAAAATATCTCTACAAATAAATCCCAAAATTATTCATTTTTATAAATTATTAAATTAATCATTAAATAATGAAGTTCGTCATTTTTTGACTCTTTTTGTACAATCAAAATGACTAATTAACACCTTTTACAATTAAAAGGACCACTTGACCCCAAACCTAAAAGCAAATGGACTAAAAGGGCACTTCACCACACAAAAGAAAAGCTTAATTGAAAGTCACATCTGGTTGCATAAGTTTTATGAAACAATTGAGATCCACACAAATTAATGAAAGGGGTAGACAAATGACTAGAAAATAATGAGAATAGTAAAACCACCGTGTAAAAGTCATTAAGTAGATAAGCACCAAGAAGTTTTAACCAATATGGTTCCGTATGGGTTTTTAAGTGTTTGAGAACATTGAAAATCCTTATAAGTATTCTTTGAGAAATGCACTATTTTCAGTGTTTTCTCAAACCCGTGGGACTAAATAGATAGTTTCTAACTGTGATAGTGTAATTTTGCCAACCATAGGAGGTCTGTGTATTATCCAAATATAGAAGAATCGATAGAACAAAATGTATATGTTGTAAGCTATAAAAAACTTAAACGAGCAAACAAATCAAGGTCAACAAGCACCAAAATTTTGTGCCTCCAACAGATGTCCTGAACTTTTTATCTTCCCCCTATCAAAATTCAGCTAAAACAACAAAATTGGATGGGTAGTTTCCAAACACAATCAACTTCTATGGGCTTACTCAAAGATGTATGAAGAAAAATATTAGTCAATTTCAATATTCATGGTAGACTTAAGAGTAACCTTTATTTTTTTTAATAATAATTAATTACCATACACAGGAAGAATTTAGCTGCTTCCTGTTGTTCAGCAAGATATCATGTAAAATACTATTCATTTTCCGTCTCAACTAGCATTAATTGTTAACAAAGAAAACTGGATACAATACAGAATATGTCAGGTTAAAAAAAGCCTTGTACATGTTCCAGCAATGACAACCATGTAAAACACGAATGAACAAATACTTAATACCTAAGATTTTGAAGCCAAAAACTTCATCAAAACACTAAAATGGACTGACTGAATAAAAATTGCCTAAATTCCAAGCTTATCAGAAGCATATAAAACTTACCTTTCTATCCTCTCCTGCATACTCCTCATCTGCTTCTTGTAATGGTTTTCTATATACTCTTTTGCAGCCGCAACCTTCTGCTTGGTAACACTTGATGGGGCTTCATCACTGGCAGGTGCTTTCAGCTCTTCTGTTACTGTGCTTGTAGGAACCTTGTTCTTTGATGGCCTTGACTTCTCTTTCGACTTGAACTTATTAAACCAAGACTTCAATGGCTCCATTTCTTCATTCAACAACTATATATCCTTATGAGACAGGGCCTTTAGATATGAAGCATGCTGACCACTAAAGGGCATACACATTATCAAGAAGGTGTTGCAGTTTGCAGGTTGAAACAATTAGATCCTTATGCATTATCTATCATGAATATATCCCATGAGAGTTTCTGCATCAGTAAATAGACAATACAAGGCCGATCGAGTAAGAGTAAATTATCTGGCCATTTCAATGCAATAAAATAGAATAATAGATGCATTCTTTTGTTGCCAACCAAAAGTAAGAGAAAAGAGAAAAATATATGTTCAGAATTCTCCCAATAAATGAATATGTTAACCAACTCTGCATAAATCTTAACTTTTTGAGCAATTTCAGCTGTCAAAGAACACTGCTACCAGTAGCAGGAAAAAAAAAGAACGCTGCACACATGAATTCGTAAAGAATTATGCAGAACATACATTTTTCAAAACTGCTTGCTAACATAGTTTCGGATCATTTCATTTGCCGCTAGAAAAGAAACTAAAAAGAGCAGCAAATCCAGGTCAAAGTTCACCACAGAAGAACCACACAGCTCCAAATCAGCATATACCCTTCATTCACATGACTCCATCCAAATTTAAAAAAATAAAAAAATGCACCACCATAGCTTCATATCACAATCCTTTCAGAACCCAACGATGTAAAGAAAAAGTATATATAAATAAAAATATATATATTAAAAAAAAACCAACGCTACCGAACACCAAAATCTTCCATTGAGACAAGCCACAGTCAAGCATACCAAACAACTAGTTCCAAATTTGTAATTCCAATTCCAAAAATACCGACCAAAATAGAATCTAAGAAAAAAATCAACCTAAACTAATTAGCTTATATTTGAACAGAATCCATCGAGCGAAAACAAAATCAGACGTTACAAAATGTTCCGATTCAATTCTTTAATTTAATTTCATATACTCAACTTTCGCCTCGAATCTAGAAAGCTCGATTTGAGAGAGAGAGAAGTAAATAATACATACTAATTGCAGAGCAAAGGCCACACAGCAGTAGAAGAAGCAGCGAACAGTAGGAAAACCCTACACAGAGAGATTCACAAATAGTAAAATCGATCAGTTGAGAATTTTGGGGGATTAGAGAGAATAATTGAAGACTAAAAAAAAAAAGCAGTTGGCGTTTTTGATGTTATTGGTGGTGATGTAATGATGAGAAACTTTAATATTTCTTAAAATGATCGACACATAACATATATTTATATATTTTACATGTACAAATTTTTTAAGTAATATCTCTCCTCTCTTTTTTTTACGTATATATTAATTTATAAATAATATAAATTAATTTTTTAAAAAACTTTATACCACTAATTTTATCTTTTAAGTGTCATCTTATATATAATAAAATATGATAATAATATTTTCTTAATTATTTTTATTATAATAAAAAATATACAAATTATTTATTATAAATTTATAATTAATTATATTTAAATATTAAATAAAATTATTATTAATAAATTATAATTATTTTATATATAAAATATTGTAACAATATTAGGTGATTTTACTTTTACTTTCACTTTTTTAAAGTTCAAGCTACTGCTTTTTCGAGCTCTTTGACTTTTGTATTTTTAAATATTATAGCTTTAATAGTTTAATTCCATAAAAAAGACAGATGTAGCTTTAATTAATATATTCGTTTTCTTTCTTTGTTTGAAGATATTGGTAATATAAATATTTTAAGAAAATAAAAGTTAAGATTGTAATTAAAATTTATAATTATAAAGATTTTATTTTATATAAGTATAAGGTTTTGGATTCTTTCTTAATATATTTTTTATCTTTATTTTTTATTTATTTTTTATTTTAATAGTTTATTTCATACCTAACATCATAATTAATATATTATATTTTTAAAATATTATTTGAATTATCAAACACTTACAAAAATAAATAACATAATATCCTAACTTAAATTTTTATATTTTTATTAAAAAAATTATTCTCTATAAATTTTATATTAAATATCGTTAAACGTAATTAAAATTAAATTTTAATTGATTAATCTTATTTATTATTAAATTTTAATTAATTATACTCATTTAATATTATTTTAATATTATAAATTTAAAAATATTATTATCTATAATTCTTTTAATATTTACCAATAATTAGTAAATGTGACGTCAAATATAAATGACCATATAACTTAGCATTACTATACATACACGAGGATGAGTTTTAGGATGGAAAAAAAGTGTTATATAATAAATTTACTTTTTAATAATTAATGTGATAGATAATTATAAGTTAAAAATAAATTTTATTAATACAACAATTTAATATATATAAAGAAAAAATGTTATTATAGAAAAAATGGTTGATGTGAATTCCTTTTTAAAAAAATATAAATATCTCATTTTTGAACACATCAAAAAAATTAAATGAGTTAAGGTTAAATAGATGGATTATAAATGAACGTATTCGTCTTAATTTATATACTATATTTGATAAAAACACATTTATTACAAATAAAAAGTCTTATAAGGTAAGCTATGAGTAATCAAATAAACATAACAACTTATAATCTCAATAAAAAAAGTTAATAATTATCCTCTTATTATCCCAAAAATTAAAAAGAGATAATTATATATAAATATCTATAATATTACAACAAATCAATCCTATATTGATAAGCAATACCATTCAAATTAACTCATCTCATTATATATATTCACATAAGTACACATTCAATTAGAATAATATCTTATCTTAAAATATCATATGAAATATATTGAATCTTATAACAGAAAATCATAGTCAAATATTATCTTTTCTCTTAATCATAGAATGAAACTGTTGATCTTCTTTAAGCTTTACCATATTGTTATTAACTCAAACATTGGAAGGCCAAAGACCACCACTCCACATGGTGGTTCAAGGTCATTCAACTCGCAAATTCACGGAAGGAAAAAAATCTACATCAACATTTGGCACTATATGTTTGAATTAAAGTGTGTTCTAAAAAGATCATAAAATTTCATGACTCTAAAAAAGTTCTTCAGTACCCTCGCCTTAGAAAAACTCATATAGGTATTTAAAAAAGAGATTGAAGAGCAACAATGTTTTCCAAAAGAATGCTTAATATTCATCTGGTTTATCGTTGTCACCAACTTAACTCTCAAGACTTTTAAGAAAAGTCATAGATTAGTCAACAAGCTCCATCATTCAGATCGCGGTTAATAGTTAAGAGGTCTAATCTGCCTACTAGTAGGCCATCCATCCATTAGTCCTTCTAGATTTGCCACAGCCTTCCAAAAATGTAGATGAGGCACTATATGACATCTTAGAGTGGCTACTAGAAGCACCAGCTCCTTGACCCGTCATAACCCTAGATAATGTCGATGTGGAATCTTCCAATACTTGGAGAGCACGAGGCAAAATCTAAAGCCATTTATGGTCTAGCCAAAGAGATACTATCCATAATGGGACTCGAGGCCCAAGCGGAGGACCATCATCCAAGACATGGCTAGCCAGGATGTGTCATCCAAGCCAAGCACCACTGACCATGACATGGGTGGCCACGAAATGCTGCCCAAGATAGGTGTCATCAACTAGGAGATAGTTCAACTAGAATTGCTAGCCAAGACGACCCTTATCATGCAACTCTTGTTGATTAGCCACCCTTTGGTCGTGTATGAAGAACCTGAGCTGTTACCACCTTATGGTATACTATCATCCATTTTGCTTGACTAGAAATTTGATCCTTGATAGGGATATGTTCATACATATGGACTAGTTGAGTAGACACATTTCCTAACGTTGAAAACTAGAGTTCTACAAGATCTCTATAAGATTGACTATTTATGCTTATAAAAAAATTAAAGGACATAATCACTCAATCAATAAATAGGACATACATGCACCACCACCATCATCGTTAAATGGTGATTCTATTTTCAACACCTCTTACAAGTGTGGCTATTTGCCACTAGATAGAAAAGCCAATCAATTGGTTATGTTAGCGTAGCTTAAAACGGCCATACATGTAATTTTTTTCCAAACCGATTAACCCATGAAAATATCTATCACTTGAAACATCCAAGACCATTATTGGAAAGATCATGTGTCGATCAACCAATTTGGTGCCCAACAGATGCCCAAGCTAGCGACACGTGTAATGCAAGTGGGTACTGTTTGGACATATGAACCGACCTGAAGCTTGATCCATCTAATAGCTTGAGTCATAAGACAAGTCATCCCAAATGACCTACCTGACCCCGCACTTGCAACGTACTAACAAAAGAGAGACACGTATGAGGAAAGCATGTTACCTATAAGGTAAACCACCAGCTTTAGCTATGGTCTAACTCAAACCATAAAATGTATCACTTTTTACTGTTTGTACCCCTTTGACATCCCATTTATGTGTACATCCTATGTAATCGATATATATACATATAATGTTCTATAAATAGATGAACCTTTGAGGAATCCACACATTCAACCAATTCCTCTGACTTTTCTCTAAGTTCCTTCTCTAACAGTCGTACCAATCTCAACATTTTAGTTCCTACTATGGGGCTCAGATTCTGATTTTGAGCTTTAGCTTCTGACCCTACACCTTCTAAGATTCACCCCGAATTTTGAGAGAGATTTAAGAGACAAAGCATCACTTGTTATTATAATCATGGTAGGAACACATGTTGAAAGATGATTATGAATAGCAAACGAGGAGGCCACAGTAGCAACAGACAATGCCTCGCTCGTCTAGAATAAGGCTTGAGTAGAGACTAGTACTCAACAAGAGTTGTCCCATCAATTCATTGAGTTGAGAAGAAATCTCAAGGAGATTATATGGGAAAATAGGTCCCTGTGCTCATAATTAGGTAGGGGAACTTTTGAGGATCGAACCCCAGGCCAAATAAGAACGAATAGGATGTTGCAGGGAACCCTCTCTTCAACTTGACGAGACCTAGCAATGAGTAGTGGTTGCAGGAAAGGAAAAACTGTGAGGAATAGTTTCAGGTATTAGAGGAAGCTAACAAAAGAAAAGACCTAGAGTTAAAAGTGGCCAATGAAAGGCATGAGAAGGGTAATACCCCCTATGATGTGGATAGAGACTATGAGCAACTTTGTGTTTCCCCATTCTCCGATGAAATAGAAAATGATAAACTACCAACCAAGTTCAATGCTCCTAAATGCCATGATTTTCTGGAAACTAATGACCCAATCACATATGTACAACATTTCAAGACGACCATGGCCCATATGAATCTCACAGAGGAAAAAAAAAAGATGCCATAATATGCAAATTGTTCGTTGCTACCCTCTATGATGGTGTCCAAAAGTGGTTCAACAACCTGGCATTCCACACCATAACATTTTTCTCACAGTTTACCAGACCGTTCATCACTAATTATGCCTGTAGCAAGCCTCTAAGGAAGGAGTCATACCACATCTTCTCAATTATTCAAGATAAGGGTGAGTCTACCAAAGAGTATATAAAATGATTCAAAGAGGAAAAGTTAGAAATCTTTGACTGTCATAACTCTATCTCTATAGAAGCTTTTAGGTGTGGTCTTCTAAAAAACACTAACTTGTTCGTAAAACTTACCAAGACAATTCCTCGTACTTTAGAGGAAGCATATAGAGAGGCGAGAAATTTTTCAATCTCAAAAGAGAGTCAAGCCTTATCAAAGGCCATCGAGCCGATGTGGAGATCATGCCAGAGAAAGAAAAGAGGAGGATAAGTCCTAACAAGGGAAATTATAGTAGTGGGACCAATAGAAACAAGGGTTTTGTGCCAACAACAAAAGAGGTGGAAAATGGTCAAACAATGAAGGATCTTGGAGGAGTGAATTTTGCTCAAGCTGTATTAAGAATAGAGGAGGAGTTGAATGTTAGATGGCACCTAAAGATGAAGTCTCCTCTTAGGGATACAACTAAATAGCGCACTTTCCATAAATATTTGGGTCATAAGACAAGAGACTGCATGGACACCTTTAAAAAGAAATAAATGAGTTGTTGGCCATTAGGTATTTGAAGGACCTTGTAGGGGGAAATAGTGAAAGATGAGTAAATCAAAATAGGTGAGAGGCCCTGAAATCGCCCACTCCAGCAAGCATCAGAAGAGATCCCCACAATGAGCCTAACATTAGAACTATCCATATCATACATAGAGGGTCTAGAGTTAGTGGCATCTCGAAAAACTCATGAAAAAGGTTCACTAGAGAGTTGTGTCATGCCCCATATATGTACGCCTTGGAAAAGGTGAGGTCTTCTATGAAGATAATTTTCACTGAGGAGGACGAGACCTCATCTCATCATGAAAAACCCTTAGTAATCACTCTAAGAATATGGTCTTGTGATGTATGTCGGATCATGATTAACACGGGAAGCTCAATGGATATTCTTTTCCTATAAAAATTAAGAGCCCTAGGTGTGAAGGAGACTGACATTATAAGGACAAAATTACCCTTGGTAGGATTCAACAACAACAATACCTATGTTGTAAGGACTGTAGCATTGCTCATCATGGCAAGAGGGTCAATAGTGATGACTAATTTTTTGATTATTGATGTCCCAACTCACTACAATGCCATCTTAGGTAGGCCATAGATACACAAGTAGTTGTTATAATGCCATCATGAAAGAGCTCACCCCCAAGTAGCAATCACTATATAGCCTTCCTCAAAAGAGGTTGAGGGGTAAATTTATGGTAAGGATTGTCAATTTAAATGAGGTACGAGATCTGCTAATAGATTATAAGGGTGATAACCATCCTTTGAAGCTAAGTGTAGACTTAATAACAGAGATAAAAGAGCAACTTTTGCATTTCCTCAATGCAAATCCTAACATCCTCGCATGGACCTCGACAGACATGATTGGGATTGACCTAGAGGTCATAACTCATAGGTTAAATGTCAACCCAGAGGCTAGACCTATCCAACAAAGGAAGAGAAAATTATTGAGGGATAAGAATGAGGTGATTAAAAATAAGGTCACCACTCTTAGAGAAACATGAGTTATAAGGGAAGTCAGCTACTCTACTTCATTGTCAAATATGGTGTTGGTAAAAAAGGCATGTGGTTCACCCCGTATATGTGTGGCCTTTACAAACTTAAACAAGGCTTGCCTCAAAGATTGCTTCCCCTTTCCAAGCATTGATCAGGTGGTTGATGCTGCCATTGGCTTTAGACTGATGAGTTTCTTGAATGCATATTCTAGATACCATCAAATCAGAATGCACCTTGAGGACGAGGAAAATATATCCTTCATCACAAAGGAAGAGACCTTTTGCTATATTTTAATGTCATTTGGGTTGAAAAATACGAGCACCATATATCACTACCTCGTCAACAAAATGCTTGTAGGTTAGATGGGAGCAAACCTAGAGGCATACGTGGACGATATGATAGTGAAATCACCACAACCCCTAAGACATATCAAAGACCTAAAGAAGGTATTCTCAGTAATTATTAGGTATGGTATGAGAATTAACTCCAAGAAGTGTTTCTTTGGTGTTTATGTAGGAAAATTCTTAATGGTATCTTGTATGAGCTTGAGGGATTGAGGCCAACTCAAACAAGATACATGCCTTGTTCAACATAAGGCCACCCACTGATATGAAAGAGATCCAATATCTTAATGGAAGAATAATGGTACTAAACAAGTTCGTCTCTAAATGCACAGACAAGCGTACCATTCTTCAAAATGTTGAGGAAAAACACGTCAGTTTTTTGGAATGAAGACTATGATAGGACCTTTGAGAAAATCAAGCCATACCTAAGCAACCCCTATCTTGGTCAACCCTCTCCCTAGTAAGACACTTTACTTAAATTTGGCAATGGCACCTCAAACTTGAAGCACCATACTCCTAGCCGAAAGAGACAAGGTTTAGCACCCCATTTACTATATCAGTCAAATCCTAATGAATGCTTAAAGAAAATACCCAACCCTAGACAAGTTGGCCTTTTCTCTCAAAGTCAATGCACAAAAGTTCAGACATTACTTTGGTTCACACACAATGGTAGTACTTACCTACCTACCATTGAAAAGCATACTGACAAAGCCAAAAGTAGTAGGAAGATTGGCATAGATCGATATAGAATTAGGAGAGTAGGACATTAAATACATGGCTAGAACAATTATCAAGGGGCAAGCGGTGGCCAAGTTTATGGACAAATTCAATGAAACACTAGAGGTCATCAATAATAAAGGGCATAAGAAGGTATGTGAGATGGATCAAAAGGAGAGGCCAACTTGGGAAGTATTCATTGATGGAGCAAATAACTTCAATGGTGTTGAGCTATGGGTGGTCATAATTGATTATGACAACAATTACTTTGAGTATGCTATCAAATTTGATTTCCAAGCAACTAATAATGTTTCCGAATGTGAGGCGGCCATATTTAGGGCCATATCATTGAAAAGGCTTAGGGTAGAAAATATCACCTTGCATAGTGATTCTAGATTAATGGTCAACCAGTTCTTGGGGGAAATTTGAAGTTAGGGATGGAAAGATGAAGGGGTATCTAGAGAGGTTAAAGTAGGAATGCTCAAAATTTTCCAAGTTTGAGATCAAGCAAATTTCTCAAAATAAGAATGGTCATGTCGATGCTTTGGACACTTTGGGATTGGTGCGAGAGGCTAACCACAACTGAGTAGTGTCGATAACGATCCTAGTAAAAGCAAGCTTGGAAGAAGCCAAAAGAATAGTCAGATGTGTGGATGTTCCTACCAACCCATGGTTCACCCTGATCTATAACTTCTTGAAAAAGGAATACTTGTCCAAGGATTACAAGTTTGCAAAGGAAATCAAGGCCAAGGCATGTCAGTACATGATCAAAGTAGGTAAGTTATATAGAAGAACGACACTCAGACCAGGGCTCCTATGTATAGGTAAGAAAGAGTGAAAGATTAATGTTCAAAGCGCATGAGGGGGAATGCGACTCTCATTCAAGTGGAAAAATACTCACAATGGATTATGAATCAGGGCTATTAATATTGGCCCATTATAGTGATAGATTACACAAGATACACCTAGGAATGCGATAACTACCAAAGATTCACTCCATTGTCACACATGCCTCCAAACACCATGAGAGGGTTGGTGATTTCATGGCCCTTCTATAAGTGGGAACTGGATATAGTTTCCACTAGCGACCACTAGTTACTTTTCAAAATGGATTGAGGTAGAACCCCTAGGAAGAATACAAAAAGAAGAGGTGATTCTAATTATATGAAAGTCTATAATTTTTCTATTCAGTAAACCCAATCGTCATTGATAACATGAGACAATTTACAGGTTGTAATGTTAAAGAGTTCACCCTCAAGTACAATATTAAGATGTGCCATTCCATACCATATTATCCCTAGGCCAATGGTTAAGCAAAATCTTCCAAAAAATTAATTATCAACCTATTAAAGAAAAAGTTATAGAGTGTAAAGGAAAGATAGGTTCAGGAGCTACTTGGTACATTATGGGCTATCAAGACTAGCCATTAGGAAAGCACTAATGAGACCTCATTTTCCTTGGTTTATAGGATTGAAGTGGTAATACCAACTAAAGTTACAACCTACTACCAGGTCGTCCCTGGTAGAAGAACAAAACAAAGAATGTAGAGTAATCAAACTGACCCTTGCTAAGGAGAAAAAGGATGAATCTTTAAGGATGAGGATCGAGCAGAAAAGAATAGTATCAGATTATTACAATAAGGTTGTGCGCTTAAAATCATTTTCCATGGGTTATTAGGTTCTCAGAAGGGTCTTTCCTAACAAGAAGAAATGGATGGCTAGTAAAATGGGTGCAAATAGGGAAGGACCTTACCAAATAATTGAAACAATACCAGGAATGGCCCACTTGTTGAGAAAAAATGATGGAGTTGAGGATGGCACCAGTTAATATGCCAGACACTTAACTAAGTTGAGCTCTTTTTTCCACTGTGATAGGTCTAAAACTTATCTCTTCTATTAAGAACCAAGTAAAGCATCTTGACACTTTCAAAAGTCATGAGTTGTTCACCTCGATCAAGAACCAGGTTGGAACTCTAACATTTAAGGAAGCGTTGAGCACCTCAGTTACGAACCAGGTTGAACTCCCTCTTCCACTGTTACAGATCTAAGGCTAATCACAAATGAGTGCTCAAAAAGTACTAAAATTACTATAATTTTATGCACGTTAATTGATTAAAAATATATATCTTTATATGATTTTATCATATATTTATATAAATCTGTCTTTTCGGAATCACATGTATTTTTATTATTTTTCAGGTATTTTTGCTTTAAAAAGTAACTTAAAAACTCAAAGAAAAACATTGGAGGCAATACATCATAAATATATTCATAAATTTAATGAGAAAAAGTCAAAAAAGAAGGAAAAATTGGACAAAATGGGTCAAAATGGTCAAAAAAGAGGAAATCGCGCACGCAGCTGCCCAGTCGTGCCGATAAACGCATACGTCGTGCTAGCACAGAGCCTAGTCCGCACGCGCTCCCATCAGGTCCCGCTCAGTGCGCACCGTATTGCCCAGTCCGCACGTGCCTGCTCTCCATTCCATAAGCACACGCACCAGTCTGCGCGTCCCAACGTCCATCTACACCTAGTCTGCGCATGCCACTGCATCTATCTTCCCCAATACGTGCGTGACGTCATGCCCTCCACTAGCATAACATCATCATTGATGTCATCATTCACTACTCCGCGTTTCCACCATTTTTAATCATTTTTTCACCCACTTTTTCTTCCCCTCCTTACCTATAAATACCCTCATTCTTTTTACTTGAAAACACACCTCAAAAACATCTTCTCTTTTCTTTCTTTCTCTGCATTTCTTAATTTTTTAGCTTTTCTTAGTTAGTTTTTCTCAATTTTAGCATTCTTCTCTTTTTGAGAGAAACTAATTATGTTTTTGAAATTCATTTGCTTTTTTATTCAATAAATGGGAATGCAAAATCTGTTTGGAGGTTTTTCAACAACAAAAATAGCATCAAAGTACTGTAAGGATTTTATTTTCTTACAGTTATTTTTTATGTTTTATTCTTATATGTTATATTTAATTTGTCTATAATTAAATTTAACATTGCTGGCTGTTTGTAAACATGATATAATAATAACATTACCATGCTTGCAAAATATTAAATAGGTAAAAATCTCTAAAATCAATTGATTTTGTTTTTATTCAAGATTTTATATTAAGAATGTTAGAAAGAAATATATTATTTTTCATTAAAAACTTAAATCTGTATTTATGTTGTTTTTTTATGATATTAGATTAAAAACAAAACCCCAAAATATCGTGACAGGATGTTTAGGATTTAATTTCGTTTTTAAAAATTTGAATAATAAATTAAAAACCACATATATTCCTTCCTTAGATCAACCTTTAGAGTATACTTATCATTTTCTACAAAATAATTCGTGCACTTGCGAGAGTTTTATAAATATAAAACCAAAGCGATGGTAGGATCGACGACGTCTGTTCTACTCATCAAGTTTTTGGCGCCGTTACCGGAGAAGGAATAACGTTTTTAAATTATTTATCAAAATTTTAAATTTTTTTTGTGTTATAAATAATTGTGATTTTTTTATTTTGATTTAAAAAAAATAAAAAATTTGTTATTTGTGAATAGTAAAAAAATAATTAATAAAAATTAAAATAATTTTTTTTCTCATTAAAAAAAACAAAAAAAATTCAAATACCAAATTTTATAATAAATAAATAAATAATTAAAATTTTAAATTTCATAAAAAAAATTATAGCGTGAATAATAAAATAATTTTGAAGTTTGAAGTAAAAAAAACTTAAATAAATTTTAAATAAAAAATTAAAAAATTAAAAAATTAAAAAATTAAAAAATTAAAAAATTATTTCATTTAATTATTTTCTTTTAAAAAAAGTTTTTTTTTGTTTTTTTTCAAAAAAATCAAAAACTTTATTTTCAATTTTTTTTTTCTTTGACCTTTTTCAATTTTTTTTCTTTTTTTTGTTTGAATTTTTAATTTAAATATTTTTTAATTTTTTAATTTTTCTTTTACCATTTTCAATTATTTTATTTTGTTTTTATTTTGTTTTTTGGCTTAATTTTTAATTAAAATATTTTATTCCTTTAACATTTTTTTATCTTAATTTTCGTTTAACCAAAAATTTAAGTTAATTCAGTTAATAAAAATGTAGGCTTTTACTAAATTTTCATTTTAGTTAATTTACTTAGGTTTTTAGTAACTAAATTTACTAACTGAATTAACTTAAATAACCTACATTTTTATTAACTTAATTAACTTAAATTTTCTCTTATGTAACTTGCTATCAAAGATGTTTATTTTAATTTTAACAATTAATGCCTTATTGCCTTTAATACCTTGAAAGAGAAACTAAATCTACCCTTGTTATTATGGCACCAAACTGGTCTTTACCCTTTGAAATAATGTGTGACACTTTTGATTATACTATCGGAGTAGTCTTAAGACAAATAATGGATAAATGTATACATGTCATCTATTATGCTAGCAAAACACTCAATGATGCCCAAATGAATTATACCACCACTGTAAAGGAATTCTTGGCTATAGTATTTTCTTTAGACAAATTTAGATCTTATTTAGTAGGATCTAAAGTGATTGTGAATTTTGATCATGTTTCTTTAAGATACCTATTAAGTAAACCAAATGTCAAGCCAAGATTAATCAGGTGAGTCTTACTTTTACAAGAATTTGACCTAGAAATCAAGGATAAGAAAGGCAGTGAAAACTTAGTAGCTGACCATTTGTCTAGGTTGAATTGTGACTTCAATTATCTTAAAAATGAGAGTAATGAAGATATAGTTGAAACCTTTCCTGATGAACATTTATTCTCGAACCCATGGTATGTTGATATTGTAAACTATCTTGCCACTGGTGTTTTATGACCTAACACTTCATATCAGAAAAGGTTTTTTAAAACTATTAAGGGCTATTTTTGGGATGACCCTTATTTATAAAAGATTGGTCAAGATCATGTCATCCGGAGATGTGTACCCGAAGAAGAACATAAGAGTATTCTAACTTTTTGTCATGAACTTCATTGTGGGGGCCATTTTGGTGGTGAAAAGATAGTCGGTAAGGTATTACAGTCTAGATTCTTTTGGCCCACTCTTTTTAAAGATGCTCATATGTTTTGTGCATAATGTGATAGATGTCAAAGAATAGGAAACATAAGTAGAAGGGATGAAATGCCTTTGACATCTAATTTAGTTGTTGAACTCTTCGATGTATGAGGGATTGTCTTTATGGGTCCTTTTCCCCCACTAAAACCAATTATGCTAATGTTGTTGTTAAATTCTTGAAGGATTTAATATTTAGCAGGTTCGGAACGGCTAGAGCTATAATAAGTGATTAAGGTAGCCATTTTTGTAATAAGATCTTTAATGGAGTACTAAACAAGTACAACATCAGACATAAAGTAGCTACTCCATATCATCCCTAAACTTCTTGTTTAGTGGAAGTAAGTAATAGGCAAATTAAGGGAATATTGGAATACACTGTGCATCCTTCAAGGAAGGATTGGGAATTTAAGTTAAATAATGCCTTATGAGCATACCACACTACTTACAAAACACCCATTGGGATGAGCCCTTACCAATTAATCTTTGGGAATTGCTTCATCAAAAAGCGTGCCACCTTCCAATTGAACTCAAACAAAAGGCTTATTGGGCAATTAAAGAGTTAAACATGGATTTAGATAAAGTAGGAGAAAATAGTTACTCCATCTTAATGAGTTGAAAGAAATTAGGAACGAAACCTATGAGAATGCTAAATTATACAAAGAGCGTACTAAGAGCTATCATGACAAGAGGCTAGTTCCTAAGACTCTTCACCTTGGAATGAAAGTTCTTTTATTTAACTCTCGTTTGAGATTGTTTCCAGGAAAGCTGAGATCAAGATAGGATTGACCATTCAAAATAGTTTAGGTATTTGCACATGGAGTAGTAGAACTATTGGATTCCAAGACAAAAAAACATTCAAAGTCAATGTGCATCGTGTGAAGCCTTATTTAGAATAACCAAACAACATTACTGAATGGATTGCATTTGGCTGAGTAACCCTTAGCACCATAAAGTTACGTCTTGCTAATACGTTAAACTAAGCGCTGGATGGGAGACAACCCATCATTTTAGGTAATTTTCTTTTATTTAATTTCTGTTGTTTATTTTAGTTTAATTACATATAAATAATTTAAAATTGTTAAAAATAAAACATTTTTTGAGATGTTAGAAGTTTACAACAATCTATCTGTGTGCACCTACATTTCTCAATTACTACTTGCACATTCTCACGAAAGAGATCATCTTTCTTCTCTTTTCTCTTTATCTATTTACAATTGTTACATTGAGGACAATGTAAGTTCTTGGTTAGGGGTGGTGAAGATTTTATCATGCTTAATTTCAAAAAAATATTAACAATTTTAAAAAGATTATATTCACATTTTCATTTTTTATGTTTATTTTATTTTCTTTGTGTGATTTAGTAATTTTTGGAATTTTAGAATTAGTTTTAAAAATTCTCACAAAAATTTATCATTTCTTTAAATCAAATTTAAGTAAATAATTAAGTCTTTTGTACTATTAGATTAATTTTTGAAAACATATCATGAAATATTTTTTAATTTTTTTGGTAATTAGTTAGTTTTTGTAATAACTACTATTTCTTGATAAGATGTGAAAATTATATTAAACCCAAAATCAGTGTTTATGAATTTTATTTAGTGCAGAATACCTTTGTGAGATATAATTTGAGCCTAATTTCCTTTATTCAGAGTGAAATATATATTTTTTCTACTTCAAACATATTTCTAATTTCTTCAAATTTTTAGATGATCTCTATAGGTATTAGTATTGAATGTATGATTTTTTTTTCATCTTAATAGAGTGTCATATATTTTTTATTATTTTTTTTGCTTAGATTAAATTATTTAAGTAGAAATTGATAGTATATGTTTTTATCTCATTTGTGCATTACTGTTACAAAAACAAAAGACATATACGAGGTGACCTAAACCAAAATGAAACAGAAAAGCCACAAAATTATTCACTAACCAAAATCCTAAAAAAATGTACAATCTATACATGGGTTAACTCTCTAAAAAATATATATATTGAAAAAAAAATTCAGAAAAAAATAGAGAGATAACGAATATATAGTATAATCTACATACTATGACCCACATTGTCTACAAAGTTGTGAGTAAATACTAATTACAAAAGAAAGATATAGGAAGTAATTTCCTAAAAATTCATTGCATTTTCTTCATTTGTAAAAGACATATATCTTGAAATTTTTTCTTAATGATAAAATAATTTTTATATATGATATCTTTATAATTTATACATTCGATTCCTTTCATAAGATCAACGTTAAAATAACACTTTCAACCTTTATTCTTTATACATATGTAAACATATTACTTCATTTCTATACATCAACTCTTTTTCATATAAATTAGTATGAATGTTTGAACCCATAGGACTCAGTGTTTTGAGAGTATTGACTAGTGAGGAATAGAGTCGAAGCAAATTCAGATTTCAAACACTGAAATTGGGTGAAATTAAATTAATACATTTTTGATATAAAATATGAAAATGATTTTTGACTAATAATTATAATAAATCATGATTGTTTAAGAAGATTAAAATAACTTATGCTTTAGATTTTAATTATGATATTAAAGGAGATTAAAAGTATGAGACATTTTTGTGTTATGTTCCATGTTGTTTTCTTTTATTTTATTCTTAAAATTTAATTTTTGATTTTGTTGTAATTTTAGTTTTTAAGTTGTTATTTTCATTATTTCTTTTAATTTTTACATTTAGTTCAATGTTTGTGGGTATCATTATTGAAAACCCTCACGAGACTCAAACTCGTCCACTAGGGCAACCTAGGGGTTTAAAGGCTTATTGCATACTCTAAATGCAACCGTCTCAATGCACAGAAGTGATTTAGGATAATTTAATTCTTAGTTTTTATCGCTTCTCTTGCTAAGGTACTAGCAAGAAAGTGGTTGAGAGTTATGACGAGTGCTCAAAAATCACTAAAATTACCATGATTTTATGCACTATAATTGATTAAAAAAATATATATTCATATGATTTTATCATATTTTTATATATTTTTGTATTTTCGGAATCATAGGTATTTGTATTATTTTTTAGGTATTTTTGCTTAAAAAAAGTAGCTTAAAGACTCGAAGAAAAATACTAGAGGTAATACATCACAAATATATTGATAAAATAAATGAGGAAAACTCAAAAAATATGGAAAAATTGGATAAAATGGATCAAAAATGTTAAAAAGGGTGAAATCGCACACGCATCTGCCCAGAAGCGCCGACCAATGCGCACAATCGCCAACCAACGCCGATCAACGCACGCCACAATGCCCAATCATGCCCAGAAATGCGCGTTTCATCATCAAGTCGTGCGATCAACGCGCATCCATCTACGCCCAGTCCGTGCACGCCCATGCCCATCTACGCCCAGTCCGCGCACGCTTGCGTCCATCTGCAACTAGTCTGCGCACGCTTACGCCCATCTGCAACTAGTCTGCGTATGCCTCTACTACATTCTGCGTGCGCCGCCACGCCCCAACTACCATGACATCAGTAATGATGTCATCATTCACCTACTATGCGTTTCCTCCATTTTTAATCATTTTTCCACCCATTTTTCTTCCTCTCTTCACCTATAAATATCTTTATTCTCTCCACATCAAAAAACACCTCAAAAACATCTTCTTCTCTCTTTCTTTCTCTCCATTTCTTAGTTTTTAGTTTTTCTTAGTTTTAGAGTTCTTCTCTTTTTTAGAAGAACTAATTATGTTTTTGTAATTTATTCGCTTTTTGATTCAATAAATGAAAATGAAAATTTCGTTGGGAGGTTTTTCAACAACAGGAATCATATCAAAGTAGTGTAAGGATTTTATTTTCTTTACAGTTATTTTTTATGTTTTATTCTTATATGTTATATTTAATTTGTGTGTGATTAAATTTAACTTTGTTGGCTATTTGTAAACATGATATAATAAAAATGTTATTATGCTTACGAAATATTAAATGGGTAAAAATCTCTAAAATGAATTGATTTTGTTTTTATTCAAGATTTTATATTAAGAATGTTAGAGAGAAATATATTATTTTTCATTGCAAACTTAAATCTAAAAATTAGATTTTAAGGTTTAGTTATCCGGTCTGATTTAGAGTAGTGCTCTTTTATTTGTTGGTACAATCGCTCACTAATTAGAGTGAAGCTCTATTTCAAAAGTTTTTATAAAAATTATTATCTAAAAATGTATTGACAACATGTTTTAAGTAATGGTTTTAAAACTTGAAAGTTAGTACTCGGATAATTAAATTCTTAGGTTTAATTTGGATACCTTGAATAAAGTTTAAACAGTCTAACCCCACCAAATGTGGCATTTAAATGGTTCATTTTCAATCTCTTAGAAAAAAAATTAATTTAATTAACCAAATTAGTTATCAATCTCACCCATAGGTATTAATTAATTTGTTTAGTTAACAAAGAATATCTAATCCCACCAAAAGTGGTATTCATATAAAAAAGAGAGAATCAATAAATATAAATTTATATATTTCATAACTAAATAATATGAGCAAACATAATTAACTTAGTTATTATATCCATAAATACTTCACTATTATAAAAGATAAAATTTGCATAAATATTTATTGAATATGTATCTATGTTTATTTTTATGTTATTAGATTAGAAACACAAAACCCAAATATCGTGACAGGATGTTTAGGATTTAATTTCGTTTTTAAAAGTTTGAATAATAAATAAAAAACCCACATATATTCCTTCCTTAGACCGACCTTGGGAGTATACTTATCATTTTCTACAAAATGATTCGTGCACTTTTGAGAATTTTATAAATATAAAACCAAAGTATTGGTAGGATTGGCGATGCCAGTTCTACTCATCAGAGGTCTCCCTTTCCTGAGCTTGAGTTTGAGATAACTGCTTTTTACAAGAAGCGAGCTCTCACTTTGTCTTTTTATAAAGCTTTAACCTAGCCCCAGTCTGGATATTTCAGCTTCCAATTATCGCACCTTAGTTTTAAGTCTTATTTCTTCCAGTTTCAAAGCCCAAACAAAATGCCTATTAGCATAGTCAGATCCTATAACTTTTGAACAAAAAAGATGGAGAAGTAGTGGAAACATATTTTGGCACAGTTGTCTAAATCCAAAAAATTCTCTTAACACTTTGTTTTATAGAGGATGATGCCCAAAAAAGGTTTAAATGACCCATATCTCATAAATAGGGATGTAGGTCAACATCATAAATAGGTAAAAAAACAAAAATGATATAAATACACTACTAAATAATCAACAAATTTTCCAAAATTAAGTTGATTTTCATTGATGAATAAAAAGAAAAGGTTATAAGGCACAACCCATGATCACATGAGCATGAGTGGCGTCAAGATAAAAAAAGGGAGAAAGACTTAAAATCAACTTGGGCCTTGATTCATCGCTATGTGAACGGTTCTCGACCTAACCCTCTATACCAGTCACCTCGATATCATTGCCACTATCGCTCGAGTTAGAATCTTCTTCTTCATCACCACCTTGGGACTAGATGTGCTCGTGTATTAAGGAGTGATAAAGATGTATAAAATTTGTTAATAATAATCACCCAGGTCTCCTTTTTAAAAAAGTCTATTGCCACCTCATACCCAATTTCTACGCTCGAGGTGAGCTGCCTGGTTATAACACTAAGCTTGCATTTAGTTTTTTCCTTAGCCTCCTTAGGTTTGGCTACATTGCAATTACTAGCATCAAGGTCGGCTTGACCTTTTTCTTAGCCTCCTTGAGCTCTTACATACGATGTGTATAGTCATTTAGCTCGGACACATCCTTGGTCAATTTTTCTAACTTATCTATGGCATTGCCTTCCCATTTAGTAGACTTGGCCAGAAACAATGTGTACTTTGACCAGTTTGAGGCATGCATCTCTTTCTCCTAATCAAGTTCATGCTTTAAGCTCTTCATGCCTTCGGTATTGTTCAACCCAAAGAGCAGTAGCGCCTAAAACATTTAGATGATGTAGGGTCAAACTTTACAAATATACATTTTAATGAATAAAAAGCATGCACATAAAGGATAGTGGTATACCTAGTACATCAAGCGATTGATCACAACCTCTAAACTCTCCCCCTCATATATGGCATCGACCTACTTCTCATACGTCATAACATGAAGATGACACATTTAATGGCTGAGTTGCTCTAGTGCCATGGTTCGATATAAAGCCATCCTATCCAAATCAGTCATAAGGTCATTGACTACACTTTCCCTTTTTGGTAATTCCTTATAGGTTAAGTAGATAATGAAGGAGCTGAGAAAGGAGATGAAGATGTGTGTTGCCCTTGGGAGGCTGATAAAGGCTCAAAGATGTTTAGTGGCTTAGACCTAAGCACGAGCTCATTTATAGTAACTTTATTTTTCTTTTTAGAAGAGGTAGAGAGACCCTCCTTACTCCTTTTCCTCCCTTGAATGGGAGGTGTATCTCTTTGAGAGCTAGTCCCTTGAGGAGCAGCCCTACTCTTAAGCCAAGCTAGAAGAGCATTAGCATAGAACTCCATAGTATCTACAAAATAAAAGGTGAGGAGGTGTGAATATAATGAGGTAGTGCAAATCAACCAAAAAAAGGAGAATGAAATGTTAAAAGTCTAGGGGAAAGTTCACCATCGTCAGGGACCACCTCAAACCTACCTCTATAATCTATGGGAGGGGTCTTACACTTGGGAGGAGCTTGAGGCTTACAGATAATCCTGAGAGGGAGCTCCATTGAACCATGGGTCATCAACCCATATACAACAAAGCGCCGGGTATTTAATAGATGCCTCCATGGGGTCTTCTCAGATAGATAGTTATGGATATCAGCCAAACATTGCTTTGCATCCAACGTTAAGGTTATGATGAAGGAACCCATGTTCCTTATCACGACCTTAGTATTGTTATAACTGCTCAAAATCAACCTGGTGTCATTGGTTAAAGATTACAACTGACTTGAAACATAGAAGAAATATTCCTTCCAATTCTTCTCATTCTAAAAAAGGGCCACATTTATACCTCTATCTGCTTCATAAACATATACACATTTATCATATATGTTGGGTTCTATATTAGGATGTAGGCTTTGTTAAACTCAGGAATTTCCAAATCCACACCAAGCTTTTGGCATATTACTATGAGGCAGAGCAGATACCTCCAACCATTAGGCATCAACTGACCCGACGTGAGCTGAGTCCTTACTAGAAATCTCCTTATAAAAGGGTACAAGAGAAACCTACCCCTAAACATAGAGCGTTCTTATGAAAGACCGTCCACCTAGTTGAGGGAGGGTTGTTGTCACATGCCCTTGTCACTGGAATCATTGTTTCCACTAAGGAGAGAATTTTATATGTTCTCCTCAACCTTTCCTCATCCAATGGTGATAAGCGATTGGTCTTAACTTTGGCTGATCATCCCTTAGTACGGCCTATAGGCTCCTTCGACCTCTATCTTCCTCTTCTTTTTTCTCCATGACCTAGCCATTAATATTTGTGTATGGGGCACGTTTAACCTAATAGTTGGCACGGGTTGAGGAAGGGTGGAGGAAAAAGGTTAAGGTTGAGATTACCTCTCATTACTTGAAGAAATTATCTCCGTAGAGGACCATACATCATCACTAGCACTAGGGTATTGAGGGCTCTCCTAGGAGCTAGAGCCCGAGGTCTCTTCTCTATGCATAATTGCTACAAAATATCATAAAATATAAAATAGGGGTAAGACACAAGAATAAGAAAATACCTAGGGTTGAGTTTGGAAAGAAAGGCAAATGATTCTTTAAAACCAACCTGAAAAGAAAGCAGAAAAGTGTTAGACTCAAAGTGTTGTACTCTTAAAACTCGAGAAAATAAGCTATGTGTCGAGCTAATTTCTTACCACCGAACTGAAAACTTTTCTTTGGCTTCAACTAAGGAAATAAAGCATTTTTTCTCTAACTTTTTGTCTGATGTGTAGAAAATAGTGAAAAGACTTAACCTAGACACCCTCTTATATAGAGACCCATATTTTCTCTCTCCAATCAACTAACAAGAATTTATTATGAGAGTTGAATGGTTCATATTCGTTGCCCAAGAATTATTCCTCCACCTCAGTTAAGAGCTCGAGCTAAAAGAGTAGAAGGACTAAATGTTTGAATATTTGGACCGACCTGGAGCATGATCCATCTAACAGCCTGAATCTAGCTAACAGTTTAAGCCGTAAGACAATTCATCCCAAATGAGAGACCCATCCTAGGGAACCATGCTACCTATAAAGTCTACCACCAGCTCGAGCTTTGGTCGACTTTAAACCATAAAATGTATTAGTTTTTACCGTTTGTACCCTTTTGATATCCCATGTATATGTACATCCTATGTAATCGATATCTGTACATATAATGTTCTATAAATAGATGAACCTCTTAAGGAATCTACGCATTCATCCAATTACTCTGACTTCTCTATGTGAAAATTAGACAACCCCAACAGATACCAACTAGAATAAGTGCTACATAGGGAAAGAGATAAACAATTAGTCCATTTCATCGACCATATGCAAAAACTAGTTCTATCTTAGTTCATCTATTTTCAAACCAGTTCTTGAAGAATTAGGACCGTTTCTAAAGTCCTCTCAACAAGACAATTCCAACGACTATATTTTTGATATTTTGATACACGTATGGAAATAAGTGTGCAAAAATGGATGAATAGAGAAATCGTTCACCTATCAAAGTTAATATAATTTATGGAAGGAATGTCCACCCTTCCATTCATTCAGGTGATCTACAAAATCTTTCTGAAAAAATTACATGCTTTCTAGGTCATCTTCATTTAATGAATTTTCAAAAAGATATTGATGATCTTTCCAAAAAGAATAAAATAATCAACAAGTTCCAATACTTTAATGGAAATTGTGAAACCTAACTAGCCATTAGTTCCTCTAGAGCTCCTACGGCCTGCTTGAGTGGTAAAGCTCGTGCTTACTCCAACTTGTCTAAAATGGCTTGATTGACTTGTAGTTGATGAGCCCAAGTAGGTAGTGACACTTATCCTAACACAATGAAAATAGAATTCTAAACAATCTTGGAATGCCTCCCAGTTCCACAGGCTCTTAACCTAATTCTTGTCCTAAAGAATGCCCATGTGGCATCTTTTAATGTCCAAAGTGTGTAGGATTCAACTTGTAGTCTAGGATACGACTTAGGGTCATGTCAAACTTGATAGTTTACCACCTTTTGGGACGTATCATCCCTTTATAAAATGATGTTATGGTTTAGACTACAAAGTCCCGAGAACTTTCAAGGTTGTATAGTATGTGTCGTGTCTCTCAAGGGTACTAAGTCCATGACATCGTCTACCAGGTAATGAGTGTTTAAAAAGCACTAAAATTATCATGATTTAATGTATTTTAATTGATTGAATAGATTTATATTTGTATGATTTTATCATATTTTTATATAAATTTTCCTTTTCGAAATCACGGTTATTTTTATTGTTTTTAAGGTATTTTCGTTTAAAAATAATTTTAAAATTCGAAGAAAATACTGGAGGCAATACATCACAAATATGTTGAGAAAATATGAGGAAAAGTCAAAAATGAAAAAATTGGATAAAATGGGTTAAAACGGTCCAAATGGTTAAAAATTCCTCAATTTGTAGGTGCCTACATGGGGCATTCCGAGTCCAGCACCCATGCTACCACAAATATCGTCCATCTATGGGCACCAACGCCCCCACACGCCTACCAGCTTGTTCAAATACATCCAAGACCATTTTAAGATATATTTTTTCTTTTATTTTTTTAGTTTTTTCCTCACCTATAAAAGAACCTTCTCCTCTATTGTAAAAGTCAACCCTCAAGATCATTTTGAAAATCCCAAAAATCACATATTTCTCAGGTCTTCTCTTTCTCTCTCTAGAAAGTTTTCTTAGTTTTTTTAGTTTTTTTAGTTTTAAAGTTCTTCTCTTTTTAAGAAAAATTAGCTATGTTTTTGTAAATTTCTAGTTTTTTATTCAATAAACAGAAATGCAAATTCGTTTGTGATGAGTGCTCAAAAAGCACTAAAATTACCATGATTTTATGTACATTAATTGATTAAAAATATATATATATTTATATGTTTTATCATATATTTATATAAATTTGTCTTTTTCGAAATCACGGGTATTTTTTTTTATTTTTTAGGTATTTTGGCTTAAAAATGTAACTTAAAGACTCAAAGAGGAATACTGGAAGCAATACATCACAGATATATTAATAAATACATGGGGAAAGGTCAAAAAATATGGAAAAATTGGACAAAATGGGTCAAAAAGGAGAAAATCGCGCCGCCGCACCGAGCCCCGCGCACGCCAGTGCCCAGCCGCGCGCGCCATGCGGTCCTTCTGCGCGCGTCCCTACACGTTGCTGCTTGTCCACGCGCGCGCGCGCCTGCGCACCCTGCTGCTGCCCTCGCGCGCCCAGCTTCCCATTTCGCCCCATTTTCGCGCGCAACCGCCCCATGATGTCATGCTAACGTCATCAATGACCTCAGCAATTGCACTCCACGTTTTCACAATTTTTTTAACATTTTTTCGCTCATTTTTTCTCCCCATCCTCACCTATAAATACCCCCTTCTCTTCACTTCTAAACACACCTCAAAACACATTCTTTTCTCTCTTTTCTTAGATTTTTTAGTTTTTTCTAGTTTTTCTTAGTTTTTAGCTTTTCTTAATTAGTTTTTCTTAGTTTTAGAGTTCTTCCCTTTTTGGGAAGAACTAGTTATGTTTTCGTAATTTATTAGCTTTTTGATTCAATAAATGGGAGTGCAAATTCTGCTTGGAGGTTTTCCAGCAACGGGAATAACATCGAAGTTCTGTAAGGATTTTATTTTCTTTACAATTATTTTTCATGCTTTATTCTTACATGTTATATTTAATTTGTCTGTGATTAAATTTAACTCTGCTGACTGTTTATAAACATGATGTAATAATAATGTTGTTATGCTTGCGAAATATTAAATAGGTAAAAATCTCTAAAATGAATTGATTTTGTTTTTATTCAAGATTTTATATTAAGAATGTTAGAGAAAAATATATTATTTTTCATTACAAACTTAAACCTGAAAATTAGATTTTAAGGTTTAGTTATCCGGTCTGATTTAGAGTAGTGCTCTTTTATTTGTTTGTACAATCGCCCGATAGTTAGAGTGAAGCTCTATTTCAAAAGTTTTTATAAGAATTATTATCTGAAAATGTATTGACAACATGTTTTCAGTAGTGGTTTTAAAACTTGAAAGTTAGTACTCGGATAACTAAATTCTTAGGTTTAATTTGGACACCTTGAATAAAGTTTAAACTGTCTAACCCCACCAAAGGTGGCATTTAAATGGTTCATTTTCAATCTCTTAGAAAAATGAATTAATTTAATTAAGAAAATTAGTTATCAATCCCAACCATAGGTGTTAATTGATTTGTTTAGTTAACAAAGAATATCTAACCCCACCAAATGTGATATTCATATAAAAAAAGGGAGAATCAATAAATATCAATTCATATCTTTAATAACCTAAATAATATGAGCAAGCATAATTAACTTAGTTATTATATCCATAAATACTCCACTATTATAAAAGATAAAATTTGCATAAATATTTATTGAATCTATGTTTATTTTTATGTAAGTAGATTAAAACACAAAAACCCAAAATATCGTAACAGGATGTTTAGGATTTAATTTCATTTTTAAAAGTTTGAATAATAAATTAAAAACCACATACATTCCTTCCTTAGATCGACCTTGGGAGTATACTTATCATTTTCTTCGAAATGATTCGGGCACTTGGGAGAGTTTTATAAATATAAAACCAACGTATTGGCAAGAATCGGTGATGCCGGTTTTCACTCATCAAGTTTTTGGCAAAAATGGGGCGAAATGGGCAGCGGCGTGCACGGAGGGCAGCTGGGTGCGCAGGGATGCGCGCGGGCGTGGGCATATATTTGTGACCCATTTTTTCCAATTTTTCCATATTTTTTGACCTTTCCCCATTTATTTATTAATATATTTGTGATGTATTACTTCTAGTATTCCTCTTTGAGTCTTTAAGTTACATTTTAAGCCAAAATACATGAAAAACAATAAAAATATCCGTGATTCCGAAAAAGACAAATTTATATAAATATATGATAAAACATATAAATATATATATTTTTAATCAATTAATGTGCATAAAATCATGGTAATTTTAGTATTTTTTGAGCACTCATCAGTTTGCAGGTTTTTTTAGAAATGGAATTAACATCAAAGTTCTATAAGAATTCTTTTGAGATATAATTTTAAAATGAATTCTTTACCGTTATTTTTTATGTTTTATTCAATTTGTCTATGATTAAATTTAATATGGCTGACTGTTTGTAAATATAATATAATAATAACGTTGTTATGATTTAAAAAGTATAGGTCGACAAACTTGTCCTACTTGTAGGTTTGATTGACTCAATGATGTGGGGACACTAAGTTTACTTGAAATGAAATCTCTCAAGTTATGACTTACTAAGACGTTAAACTAAGCATTGGATGGGAGATAACCCATCATTTTAGGTATTTTTCTTTTATTTATTTAAATTATTTTGTTTATTTTAGTTTAATTGAATTTCAATAATTTTAGAATTATTAAAACTAAAAATATTTGTTGAGATGTTAGAAGTTAACAATGATATATCTATGTGAACTTTAATGATAAACATGATAGATGCACTTGCATTTCTCCATCACTACTTGCATATTCTCATAAAATAGGTAACTTTTTTTCTTCATCATTATCTTTAATTTACAATTGTTATGTTGAGGACAATATAAGTTCTAGGTTGGAGGTGGTGAAAAGTTACCATGCTTAATTTCAAATTTTTTTATGTTCATATTTTCATTTTTATTGTGTTTGATTTTACTTTCTTTATATAGTTTGGGATCTACTTGTGTTTTCTAAAGATTTGTGCATATCATGGCCCAACCTTTTTCATGCTATGGCACAATCCTCTAAGGTTTTATTTGAAGAAACAAAAATTAGCATGCATCGCAGCGCATAAAAAATCATGCCACGAACTGAGTACAAAATATTACTAGAAACCCTAGTACATGTTCCAAATGTGTTTCATCTCTATTTTAGCATATAAGTACAATCTTAACCCCTCTTAAACAAATATCAATTAATTTATATATCAACCACTAGCTTTCATAACCATTCCAACATCCATATACAAATACAAAGAGAAAACATCCCAATTGTAAAGAAAGATCCAAGCATTTGAAGAAGGTAGTGACAACTTCTTTAGAGATATGAAATCACTTCTTAAGGAGGGGTATTTTTAATTATTATATCTTTTATTTCTCTATAGTATGATATTTTTTGTAGTTAAATTGACTTTTGTTAATTTAACTATGATTAAATTAACTAGTTTTATGTAATATGAGATTTTAGTTTCTGTTTTCAATGATTGAAAGAATAATTTTATAATTTAAATAAATAAAAGTTTTAAATTTATTTCTTGTTTATAATCTTCAAATCTTAAATTAGAAATTCATGATATGCTAAGTCTTGATTTATAATTAAAGAAAATATTTTAAAATTAAGCATTAGATACATTATCTATGCTTAGTTATGCATAATGAATAATAGTCTAATTTAATTTCAATGATTTGTATTAAATTTGATCGTCAAAAATATCTTTAATTAATTTCAAGTTCGGCCAATAAAGTTATTAATTAATTGAGGATCTTGGTTTATATATTTTCCTTAATTTATCAATTAATCAATTTCAAACACCATCAAAGAAGCTATTGATTAATTGAATATAATCGAAGACTCACTATAATTGTAAGGGATTCACTTAATTAAAAAAGAAAAATAGTAAATCTAACTTGTATTTAAATTATTTAATTCGTTCTTTTCATAAAGGATTATCCTCACTAAAATCTCATATTCGTATTTTTGGGTATAATTTAATTTACACTCTTATAATTTAGTTTACTTGGGATTTTAGATATTAGTGTAATTTAAAATTGATAGAATGTTTATGATTATTTATTTTTAATTAATTTAGAAAATAATTTAATTTTTTAAACAATCAGTCAATTCCTTTAAAGGCAGACATCAAAGTTACTTATCTCTAGCAATTAAAATTTGTGGATTCATGCACATTTGTTGAACCAGATTAAAGTTGTGGAGCTTAACAAAGTTAGAATGGTCTGAGGTACATTTTCTTGGAACGCGACCAACAACTTATTTATGGTGACCCCCCGCTCTTTTAGTGGTGAATGAAGGTGATGATGGATGAATAACGAGTCTAGTGGAAGGTTGATTGCGGTGACAACTTGATGTGTGATGATGACAATGTAGAACGACAGAACTTGGTGGTTATCCATATCTATAGTGGTGCATGATCTTTGAAATGGAGGCTCTTATGGTTTTGGCATTGGTGGAATGGGATGGTGATTATGGGAATGAGTTTCAAGGCGATGAAGAGGTGTTTGGCGATGGTTGTGACTGATGATAACTGGCCAACAAAAATTTGGTGGCTTTACTGGTAGTGGGTGTGGCACCTATGATGGGTGATGTGGGACATGATCGCTCAAAGTTGGTTAGGCTTTGATGGTAATGGGTTTAATCGTTGATGTTGAGGATAGACGGTTATGGTTGATGGTAACAAATGGATGAGTGGTTGCGTTTCTCACTCTTCTTTTTTTAAATTCGTTTTTTTATAATATGTTTCTTAAGATCAAAGTCTATTTTTTAATAGAATTAGGATATGTATACATATTTGTTTAGAAAATCAAAATTGGTTTGGGTTTGATACTAAATTTACATGAGACTAGGAAGAGATAGAGTTAGAGAAATACGGAAAATGAAAAAATTAGGGTTAGAGTTTGAATGATGGAGATTTCGAGGGAGGAGTTGAGAAATTAAAAGGAGTAAATATTGGAGGAAGAGAAAATATATAAATAAATTAATATATTAATTTATATTTTGATTTGAAAATAAATTTACAACCTATGTCCTATTTATAAGATTTTTAAGTTAATAAAAATCAATCATAAATTTAATTTAAAATTCTAATATGAATATCAAATACATAAATAATAAAATTATAAAATTTTAATATGAATATCAAATATATAAATAATAAAATCTTAAAATTATTTAAACTTTTAAAATCCATTCATAAATTTTCTAGTTATCTTATTCTTGATTCTCCATCATTAAATCATTTGAATTATTTAGTTTTGTAATTTAAAAAAGTTATTTAGTTTTATCCTAATAATAATATTTTATTATAATTTTTACTTGTTTTTATCATTTTATAATATATTTCATAATAAAAAAGAAAAAAAGGCCAATTTTTTTTTATTCTGACGGAATAATTTTAACTTGATGCCTAACCACTTTACACTTTAGCCACCTTTTTCTATTTATAAATTATATTTGAGTAAAGAATTTTTTTTAGAAGATATTTTGGCAGAGTTATAGCACATTCAAAACTTCCCTACCAACAAAATTCAAATCATAAGATGTACTCCTTAATGTAGGTGGCACGTATGTTGCTCTGTCGTTCCCTGTATCCGCGTTGTGTTCACACATTTGGCTAGTTTTGTAAAATTTATTAATAATTATAAAAAATAATAATATGATTTCCAAAATTTATAAAAAAATCATAATTATAATATTTTTTTAGTCTATTATATTCATGTTTTTGTTGCATGTTGTTCGCTGTGTTAGTAGGTAATAACTATCACACAGAGGGAAATCAAGAGGAAACAGAAGTGGGTTACGACTGCTTGGCTCAATCTATTTTTTTATTAATATTATAAATTATATAGTTTTTATAATTTTATAAAGATAAAATAAAATATTTATATCGTATGAAAAAATTATTTATTATTACATATAAGTTACTAAATGTAATATTTTGCTTTTTAAAGCACTTCACAACCTTTTATACTTCGTATCATTATCACACTATCATATAAATTAGTTTAAACACGATTAAATTTCATTTATTCAGTTTATATATAACTCGATTTACACACCCAATTTTAACCATTATTATAATCATATTTATATAATTTTAAGTTTTTTTTCCTTTTATATCACATCAAATTAATAATTAGCAACTATTAAGTATTATATGTATGGATTCTTTAATATGTAATTTATGTTTGTTTTATTTTTAAATTAATGTTTATTCACTCATATATTCATGCATACATTCTAATTAACAGACATGAATTCATGTCATTGAAGTATTCACAGGCAACACATGTTATAACAATTAACATTTTATTTTTTAAAAAAATGTTAGTCAAACTCCTCTTATTAAAAACTTAATGTGCTTTTTTTCATTCCAAAAACTTTGTGAAAATTAATCATTTAAAATAAATAATATTATTTTTAATAAATTTTTTATTAAAATATTTTTTTATTTCAAGTGATTAAAAATATTAAAAATTAAGCTTTTAATAATATAAATTACAGCTAATATAAATTTATTTTAATATTTGATAATTGTAATTGTTTTATTGTATACAATTTTTTGAAAAATAAAAACATATTTTAAAAACATTTAATATTATTATTATTGATATTTTTTAAATAATTTCACGTAATTTTATTTTTATCCTTATTAATGACTTATGTTTTAATTAAATTTTTATACTTGACATGAAAAATATTTTAATAAAAAATAATTAAATAATATTATTTGTCATATATTGATATTTTTCTTAAAGTTAGGGGATTCAAAAAATTCATTTCACAATCTATGGACTAAGGCTATCGAATTTTATAGGACAAATCCCTAAGAGGATTATTCGATTAAAGACAATGATAAGGACAATAAAATGAGAAATAAAGAATAAGAAATGAGAAAAATAGAATAATATTTTATAATATAAAGTGGGATAAATACGGATATTGTATTCTCTATTCCTTTTACCAAAACTATATATTCTTTCAAATAAATTAATGGAAGAAAAAATATTTTACAAGAGAAAAATAATGCTTTGAATTTGAGTCTTGTAGATTTGAAAGAAGAGAATAACAAGCTTACTACAAATAAATTAAAATTGGTGCAAGAGCTTAAAGAGTCAAAAGAAAGTGTGAAGAGATTGATAATTGGAGCTGAAAGGTTGAACAAAGTTTTGGATTATAGAAAGCCAATTGGAGAAAAGAGAGGGTTAAGATATATAGACGAACACACTATGCCATCTTCATCACAATCAACTTAATTTGTTAAACCTTCAAACATATCCTCCTCACATACACATGACATTTGTTATAAGGATGGTAGCTCCACTCCTTTAATATCAAAAATCACATATATATGGCCTTCTAACCTTACTCTTTATGTTATCCATTATACATAAAGAACAGTTGCACATGTGATTAAAAAATATATTAAGTTTATACCTGTATGTCATCATTGTGGTAGGAAATGTCATATTAGTCAAGTGTAGATTTTTGATAAATGCTCCTAAATGTAGTAATACTTTTCATGTTTCACATAGTAGGACTCATAACCATTATTTATCTATGTATGTTGCATCATATTCTAGGATGAATAAAAATTATAATAACATGTTAAAAAATTCTACTAGAAAGCATGCGGTTGTTGGTTTAATGAGACATATAAAATTCAAAACTCAAAATTCTATGATTAATCATTATCATCCTATCATGCATACTCCATCTTCATTTATGATGAATGAAAAATATAAAGATAAGTCCAAGAATATGCCTATAAAAATTAAGGCAGTTGATTTCTAACCCAAAGATATTGAGAAACGAAAATTCAAGAAAGTTTAGTTTATGAAAGATTGTCTCTTTTCGGTCACATAATTGACATCTATTATTCACTTAAATACTTTTGTTTGAGTGCTTAATTAACCCTAAATGAGTATCTTTAGTTTTTTTTTGTTTTTTTATTGAAGTTTATTGAGATTTAAAAAATTAAAAAGTATACATGCATACATTGACATGATCATTATATACCTTATTTATATTTTTTTGACTATGCATTGTACAAATGGATATTGTAACTTATGCATTTACATATTTCTCACATCTAGTGATCGATATTAACTTAAACCTACTCACACACTCATTGAACACATAAGTATGTCACGTTGAAAATTTATAATTAATTATGTGAGATTTTAGAACATGAGATAATCTTGACCGTGAAAATTACGGTTGAACTCTATATTTCACTGTGTAAAATACTGTTATAGAGAGATACTTACTTTTGAGAGGGCTATCTACTATGATGTATAAAATCTACCGTAATTAGCGGAGAAGGCTTGTACATATTTTCTTAAATAATAATAATAATATTAAAGTAAAAAGAAAAATACAAAAGCTTTTACATGCACAAAAATAAAGAGCCATATTTGGTTATATAAAAAAATAACCAATCCCTCACACAAAAATATTAATACAAGAATGAAATAAAAAATAAAAATATATAGAGTAAAGTTCTCTCTTAGTATGTAAATTTTATTTTATGCAAATCTGAATTTAACTACAATTTTTTATGACAGATGATACTTTTTCCTTTAAATCCTTCATAACTAATCATAAATGAACTAATTGATATACTATTATTGTTTTGATTTTTATCTCACTTTTAATGACTTTCGATATATCACTAAACGTGTTAGTATGTTTGTGTGACTTGTCTACATATAGTTATATTGTCAATGGATAGTCATATTTTGAAAAAAAATTAATTTTATCATTTGTGTGTACTATTGTAATCATGTTAAGCTAAGTCTATTACCCTTAATTAAAAAATATATATATATCAATTTTTATAATTTTTTATTTTATTGTAATTTATTTAGAGAAGTCGTAGAACTTAGGAGGAATTTATTCATTTTTTTAAATATTAATTTTAGCTCTCTATTTTGATTGTTCTGAGCTTTTCAAAATGTATACTCTTCTTTTCATTCATTAAATACATTACTTGCTTGCTCAACCTGTTAGGATTGCTTCATGATTATATTATTTATTCGTATGATAAAAATGACAAGAAGAATTAATATAAAAAAATTGAACTTAAATTAAAACATAAAAGGAGGGATATTTTTATTTTTGAATCACTTTGGTTGTGTGCTCATTTGTGATTAAATGAATTTAATACATTATGTGGCTATTTATGAAAATTAAAAAAAAAATCAGATTTTTTTCATTTAAGTCTTCTTTTTCTTTATTATATTTTTAATTGGTTTCTAAGTTAGAGAATTATAGAACTTAGGGGGAGTTTAAAGCATATTGCACTTCTGCATTAATTTGCTTTTACATTGCTATATCTTTAGGAGGAATTTAGCTTCGTTTCTTTATCTAATGTTTTGTCATTCTCGTATGTCAAAAAAGGGAAGAGAAATAATGTGTTTTACTTTCATGTTTTTATTTTGTTATGTATATAGGGGAGAACATATTTAATTAAGCTTGATTGGTATGAATGCACACTACATGATTATTCTTTACATTTTGTTTATTTTTATATAAACTGAACAAATGTATAATGAAGCTTTCAAGCCAAGTTGTTGTTTGCTTTGCCTATGTCATTTCAGTTACTTACACGTTTTTCAAGTTGTAGCAAAGATGGATTTGTGGGACCATAGGATAATTCCACTATGAATTTTAGGACATCATTATATTTTATCTTATTCTTATAAGTGTCATGTAGTGAGAGAGTTGTTTTGTTACACAAAAATATCAAAAGGGGAGTTTGTAAGGATTATAAGTGTTGGTTATTTTCGTGGACAAAATATGTACTGTAAACTTATTTTTAAGCTTGCTATCAAGTCTATCAAAAAAATTCAAAAAAACGTCAAAATTTCAGATAATCATACTTCAGGTATATCTAACTATAACACATAAGATTGCACTCACGCATTTAATAGCACATATTTATAAATTTTGAATTATTTTTGTTGCTAAAATATAGAATAAGATCTATACTAAAATATTAGATAAGATATACTCTAAATTATAGCTTAAATCTTTAGCCTAAAAGATAGCATAAAATATACTTTAAAATAAATCTTTTTTAAATAGGAATCTTCATTATTAATGAGTCTATTTTAAAAGAATTCTTCTTTAAATAGGAGTCTTCTTAATTATTGAGTATTACTAATCCTATTTGTAATAAAAAAGATATTTATCAATCATATATGAGTTTTCTTAATTAATGAGTATTACTAATCCTATTTGTATTAGAAAAAATATTTATCAATTATAGATGATTAAGGGTTTTAATTTTTCCTATAAATAAAACACATTGCTCATTGTTTAAATGAACCATACAAGAGCATTATTTTATTCTTCTTAATTTCTCTATCTTGTTTTAAAAATATAAGATCATAATTCTTTAGACCTTTTTATTTAGTTAATCTATCAAATATTGGTGGTTATGTTTGATTGATTAATAAGCCTAATTAGTTTATAATATTTTGATAATATGTTCTTATGGCTTCTTCTTTATTTTTGTTCTTAAATTGTTAAATCAAATAATTTTTTTTGTCATATCATAATTATTTGATTTGATTATTAATCTTTAAAGAAACTATTTTTATTGAACTTGTGTTTGATCCTTTTGCTCTAGGATTTACTAGTTGATTTGATTTAAGTGACATATGTTTTGAATAATCTAGTTAGGATTATTCATTATTAAATCCATTCTAGAATATACACGGACACTTGTGTTTTTGTGCTAACCATTTTAGAACTAATTTAGAAAAGTATCTGATTGGTAGGAAGTTTATTGGAATGTTAGTTTGGAAACCGTTCATACTAATATTGGAAATTGTGAAAATAGAGCAAGGGCTCATAAGTAAGGTATATTGGAGTAGTATTCTAGGAAGGGTAGCATAAGACCGAGTTTGTATTTGAACATTTGTTTTTCATAGTGGAAAGTTAGGTGGTCTAGTGGATCGATAGTTTTCCTCTTAGGTCATGGTTATGGTCTAGGTTGTTTCTACCTTAAAATATCGTGTGTTGTTCTTTTATTTCAATACTTTATTTTTACACATGATTGTATGTCTGACCATTTTGTTTAGGTTATTAAATTATAAATTGGTAAAAATTAAAAATAACATATTCACCCCTCTAGGTTAATTAGGTCCATATCTTATAAACTTTTAATGTACACGTTAGATTGTATATTAAACATATAGGAACAATATGAAAATAGAATACTCGTAGATCGAGTAGTGATTAGATCGATCGAGCTATATCACTTGTTGAATTAATTATTTATATGGTTAGATTAATCGAGTACTATATCGATCAAGATTAATGATTAGATTGATCCATTTTTTTAGAATTGATTAATTTATACACTGGATCGAGTGGCTAGGGTTTTTATTTTAAAAACATATTTCTAATACAATTGGATTGACTTTTTACTATATTGTTCTTATTCTTTAAAACTCATTTAACTAATTTTATGGACAAGAAGGTAATTTTATTTTGACCTAAAGTGCTTCAAAATATTCTATAAAAATAAACTGAAGCGCATAATTGAAACTAATCATATAAGAGCTTAATCATGTTTATTTTCTTCATCTTTGATTCTTTATCTCGTTTTGCTAAAAGTTTTAAAGTAAGTTTTTTCATTAAGTTAATTTATCAAACATTTGTGGTTATAATTGATGAATTAACAAGTCTACAATAACAATTATGTTATTGTGCTTTTAACTGATTATTCTAGATTTGCTAGTTATTTTCGATTTATTTGATATATTGTTTAAATCAACTAGTTAAAGTTGTTCATTATTGAATCTGCTCTAGGGGACACACTTTAGTGACAATGGTGTGGGTTCGATTAACTCGTGGGACTCAAGTTTTTCAGAATGCTAGTTTGGATACAAACACTTTTCTTATAAGTAGGTTACTTGGGAGCATTATCTGGGTGAATAGTTTGAGTCTCAGTCTTATAATTAGATAGTTATTTTTTATAGTGGATAGTTAGATGGTTTCGTGGATCGGTGGTTTTCCTCTTAGATCATTAGTGTGACTTAAGTTGTTTCCACCTAAAAATCTCATGTGTTGATATGTATTTTTTGCATTACTTTATTTACATGTGATTGTATGTTTGATTGTTATGCAAATTTTTTACTTATCATACTTCCACTAATATTCCCCTAATTAGATAATTAGATATATAATTAAATAAACAAACATTTTAAAATCTAACCCCTCTCCCTTTATTTTATTTAAAAATTTTACATTTTTTATTTAATCCTTAGAAACTAAATCTAGACATTCGTCACTAATCCTACACACCTTGCAAACAATTAGCACCATTTAAGAGGTTGTCATCACATTCTCCATGTTCATATTTCAACTTAGTTATAGGCTGATAGATTATATATAGCAAGAGCTATTATCATTTGAATAAAAGTTCAAAGTCTAACAATAATGTGTGTTTAGAGTACTTCAGTTTGAATTTTATTTATCTCATTTTTAAATGTATAGTTGGGGTATTCTTAACAATTTGGCGGCAAAATTTTGTTGGAAAAACTTCATCCAACAATTCTTTCTTCCATATTTTATTTTAAGCCATATATTAAAATTATACAAAGTACCATTTATTTAATTAAACAATATTAAATGTGTGTTTCAAATATATTTCCCTTAAATTCATAAAGTAGCAACTCTTGATGAGTGGGTGAAATTAACATTAATGCTGTGGTCCATGAAGCCAAAGAGGAGGTAAGCACATGTTTTGTTTGCAGGAACAGTGAAGAGAGTGTCTCAACAATGATGGTAAGTTTTATTAAACCTCAACTATCTCGATCCCTTGTGTGCTAATATTGACAATATATTGGTGTGCAGGTGGATACATGCTCATAATATCTATCCTGTCATTATTGAAAGTGACTACCTAAGGGATTTACAGATGTTTGGAAGTAAGTAGGATTGTTTTGCAATTGAATGAGTCTGGTGGATGAGATCATGAATTTCGACAGAAGGATTTGTATTCAGTTTTATTATGCCCTAAGGACTTCTAATAAGGTGATTGATATATAAAGCTTGTAAAATATGATTTAAATTGTAAGCAGTCTTTCTTAGTACTTTGATTTTCCTAAGGATATTAGGAGATATATATGTAAATGTTTTTGATGTTTTGAATTACTAAAATTATGGTAAGTGTAATGATGATAACGTTAAAAACCACGTACGTTAGTTGGAAAGAACAATAAAAAGCTATTTACTTTAGAATCATTCAGATAGTTAGATGCTATGAAAAAAAGTTCGTCATTTGATGGAAAAACTTCGATTTTGATACTTATGAGAAATGCTCCCAGGGTGGGGTTTGGAATTACTCTCTCCTCCTCGCCTATAACCCGAACCTTATTATTATTTTTTTTTGAAAAATATATTATAGATTTGTACATTTTTATAGTTAAATAAAATAAATTTTAATCAAAAATATTATTTGTATTAATAAATAAATATTATAATTGTAAAAATTCAAAATTATGATACATAAAACATAAATTATTATAATAATTGTTAAACTAATAATATAAATCATTTAATTAGATTTAAAATTCATAATTAAAATTTGATTTATTAAATTTAATTATATAATAAATAAAAAATATTTAAAATTTTATAAATATTTATATTATTAAAGATTCAATTTATTTAATAGTAATTTTTTTTAATATTCATGAAAATCCAAACCTTTGATTAAAGTATCTTATCTATCACACATAATATTTAAATAGGAAAGAGAATAACCTTCAACCCCGCCCCCGGTTGACATCCCTTACCCGATTTAATCAAACTATGTATCATCATAGGTCATTAACTGAAACCATGGTGTTGTGGCCCACGTGTTTTTTTTCCTCCCTTGGAGTGGCCCTCATGCTTTTGTCCAACAGCTCACAGTTTATGATGATTGTATAATAGAAATTTTTTTGTTGTTGTTGCTAAAATTGTATGGGAGTTTATAGAATTTGCCCTAAAGGTTGATGGTACAAAAATAACTTTCTTGTGAAGTTATATCAAATTTATAATTTTTTTTAAAATCAGACTCAATATCCATCAAAATTATGAGCCAATCAAATTTGTAACTTACATCTACACTATCATTTTATCTGACTTATTACCAAACCATGTTGTCTTGTACAAGCAAGTGCCACCAAAATCACATGATGTAAAGAAACGAAAAGCTATATATTCCTTTTATTAGACCTATTTTGATGAGTCTAATCTTAAATTTCATATATTTATATATAATTAAATTGATTTAAAAATAATATATAGATAATATAATATTTAAGAATTTTTAATTAATCCTGTAACAAGCTAGTTCTATCCAATGAACACGAAAAATAAGTAATATTAATTGATTTAAATGATAGAATTTATAAACTTATACACTTTCACAAATTTTTGTTGATTGGCTCTAGATCATCACATAAACTTGATTCTTGATCAATCAATAAATTTTTAAGAACTAAAACGTGACAGGTTGATCATAGGTAAAACTGAAAAACTATTTATCATCGAAGAAATTATTGGTTAATCATGAACTAAATTCATTTGGTGGTCTAATGCCAATCAACCTAGGAAAGAGAATTACAAAGTATAAGTTTATAAATTCTCCTTTGTATTAATTATCATTACTTATTTGCCCCGTTGATTAAGCTGAGCCACCATATCTGCTTGTTTTATTACTTCCAAATAATTCCTTCTGTTAACCAACATAACATACAGAAACCCTATAATCGAATGAAAATCAATAAATATATATGCAACTCCAAGTAATCTCTGCAACAAATATTAATCAGAGCTTACATAACGTCCATAATAGATTTATATGGGAAAATAATTTAATAGTCTGATGAAAAAATTGAAAATAGACTAGGCCTTCTCAGTTTAATCATTAACAAAGAGCACAAGGTGAAAAACAAAGGGTATTGATTTATATATATATATATATATATATATATATATCGTAATGTAATGCTAAAAAAGAAATTATTTACCAATCACAGCATTTTTGCTGAAAAACCACATCACTGCTTGGGATATGGTTGTAATCCCTTGGAGCAGTTGATAATAAGACTCAAACTGTGAATAGAGATAGAGCTTCTTATTCTGATCAATCCCTGAAGCTTTCATTTGTTAGCCCAAGTTTCTTTTGAATCACATGTTGAGAAATTACGCAAATTCCCGATAAACTAAATTTATGAGAAAGCAAGAATAGAAAAATAACACACAAATTTGATAACAAAATTTGGTCAATCTTGCTCACGTCTCTAGACCTGTTGTAGATCTTTTTACTGAAAAGGGAGAAATTACACAAGGTGTTTACAACACTTACAATTTACAACCCACAACCCAATTACATCCAAGAAAATTACTCTCAATTTTCTCTTACAAAAGCTTTTCTCTCTAAGTTTTCCTCTCAATTGGAATGAACACTTTGGATGATTAATTCATTACAATTACACATCTATTTATAGGAAAATTCACTTCTTAAATTTCTCCTTAAATTAATGGTTCCTTAAATTTCTCCTTGAATTAAGCTCCATGAATTGCTCCTTGTTTTGCTCCATGTTTTGCTTCATGTTTTGTTCCTTAATTTGCTTCTTAAATTAATGAGCTTTATAGCAATCTCCAACAATCTCTAACAATCTCCCACTTGAAGACAGATTGAAATCAGTCTTCACACCTCGATCAATGCAGCAACTTTTCTAATCTTGTTACTCTAACAGACCAACTAAAGTTGAGCACAACTTCAATTTCATGGCAAGCTCCCACTTGCTAGAATCTCGAGTCTGACAAGCTTCATCATAGCATTCAGGCTCCCCTCCATCAGTCAGTAACATATAGTTCATGTATCTCCTATTAGGCACATGAGGTCGAGAAGACCTTCTCAATACAGGAGCTGGAGTAAGAGGTTGTGGTGTGTCGGACTGCTGCATACTGCTCTGTTCAACAAGTTCCTCTAGTTGAGGACTTGTTACAATTAGGTCCGTTGTGGAACTATTTGGGATCATCTGCATCTATAAATATTGACTCATTCTGCTCTGAGTCGTTGCCATCTATTTTATGCATGTCCTTATACACCACCCTTTCGTTGAAAATCACATCTCTACTACGGATCACTTTCTTGTTTTCGTCATCCCAAATGCGGTAGCCAAACTCATCCTCACCATAACCGATGAATGTGCATTTCTTGGATTTGGGATCAAGCTTATTCCTGCCTGGATCACTGATATACACAAATGCTATACAACCGAAAACTTTTAGATGTGATAGTTTCACCTATTTTCTACTCCATACCTCCTCTGATATTCTGTGTTCCAATGGAACAGATGGGCCTCAGTTGATCAAGTAAGCTACTGTGTTGACTGCTTCTGCCCAGAACTGCTTCGATAGACCTGACTATATATGAATGCTTCTGGCTCTTTCTGTCAACATTTGGTTCATACGCTCAACTACACTATTGTGTTGAAGCGTGCCTGGCACAGTTCTTTCCATTCTGATCCCGTGCTCATAGCATAAATGTTTGAATCTGGTGTCTTCATATTCACCACCATTATCGGTTCTAAGTTTTTGATCTTCAAACCCGTCTCATTTTCCACCATAGCTTTCCATTTTCTGAAAGCCTCAAATACTTTAGACTTATGCTTTAGAAAGTAAACTCATACCTTCCGAGAGTGATCATCGATGAAAGTCACAAAGTAGTGTTTCCTAATAATGGATGAGACGGTCATTGGTCCCCAAACATCAGAGTGAATAAGCTTTAGCCTTTCCTTCTTTGGGGTTCTGCAACTTGTTTGAAAGCTGACTCTCTTTTGCTTTCCAAGTATGCAATCTTCGCACATGTCTATTTCCACAGACTGTAGACCTGAAAGTTTTCCCTTTGAGTGCATAATCTTCATCCTCTTCTCACTCATGTGGCCTAGTCTCTAGTGCCACAAATTTGATGTTTCATTTCTTGCTACAACTACGATTGAACAACGTGCTTCTACAGTCATGTAAAGAGTGTCACTCTTCTTGCCTCGAGCAACTGTCATTACGCCTTTTGAAATCTTCCAATCATCACCATGGAAGATCGTAGTGTAGCCTTCACTAGCCAATTTCCCTACTGAGATTAAGTTCCTTCTTAAGTCAGGAATATGCCTGACATCCTTCAGCTCCCAAACAGACCCATTCAACTTAATCTTCACTACACCTTTGCCAATAATAGCACATGGTTGGTCATCACCAAGATATACATTTCCAAGGTTTCCGGGGACATTTCTCGAAGCATTCTTTCTGTGAAGTAGCATGGAACGATGCTCCAGAGTCTAACACCCAAGATTCTTCTTTGCTCTCCAAAGAGCATATCAATGCATCATCTCCTCCTGAGGTGGAAGTAACATTTGCCTCTGCCTTCACTTGTTTGTCCTTCGGTGCACTTTTGCACTGCTTTTGTAGTGTCCGGTTCTCCCACAATTCCAACACTCGATAGTCTTCGAGCTATGGGAATTATTAGGATTCCTGGATTTGGATATCTTGTCATTTGATCTACCTCGGTAGTATGTTCTGCCATGTCCATTCCCTATGGCTGAATCTCTTCCTCTTGACTCTGTATGCAATACTGAAGAGGTTGACGATTCACCCGACTCTCTACGTCAGATCTCTTCACTGAGAACTAGATCACGAACATCGTCAAATTTCAACTTATTACTTCCTGACGAGCTACTCACAGCTGTGACAGTAGCATTCCAGCTTTCTAGTAAAGAAGACAAAAGTATCAATGCTCGTACTTCTTCATCGAATTCAATTTCAACTGAACTCAACTGGGTTGTTACTATGTTGAGTTCATTGAGATGTTGAGCTACCAATGCGTCTTCTGTCATCCGCAAGTTGAACAAACGCCTCATCAAGTGCACTTTGTTTGAGGTCGATGACTTCTCATACATATTGGAGAGAGCTGCCATAAGACCCACCGTGGTCTTTTCCTTTACTATGTTGAAAGCAACATTGCGGGATAATGTCAATCAAATAACTCTGAGGGCTTGTCTGTCTAGAAGATTCCAATCTTCTTCCTTCATAGCCTCTAGCTTCTTCCCTGAGAGAGGTTGATACAAATTACTTTGATATAGATAATCCTCTATCTGTATTTTCCAAAACCCGAAATCTATGCCATCAAATTTCTCGAGTTTCACCCTTCCTTCATCTGCGGCCATTGCTCCCACTCAAATCTGACTTCCTCCGGATCGTTTTTGACTATTTATACAAACCATCGTATATTAAAACACCTCCGTCAACGAAAAAATATCATCGACATAATTTCACTATTCACATAATTCACTATTTACGTAAATAGTAACCTTGCAGAAAATTGACAGAAATCACCACTAATAGCTCTGATACCAGTTGTTGAGAAATTACGCAAATTCCAGATAAACCAAATTTATGAGAAAGCAAGAATAGAAAAATAATATACAAATTTGATAACAGAGTTCGTCCAATCTTGCTTACGTCTCCGGATCTACTGCAGATCTTTTTACTGAAAGATGAGAAATTATACAAGGTGTTTACAACACTCACAACCCAATTATACCCAAGAAAATTACTTTCAATTTTCTCTCACAAAAGCTTTTCTCTCTAAGCTTTCCTCTCAATTGGAATGAACACTTTGGATGATTAATTTATTACAATTACACATCTATTTATAAGAAAATTCACTCCTTGAATTTCTCCTTAAATTAATGGTTCCTTAAATTGCTCCTTAAATTAAGCTTATTGTTTTGCTCCATGAATTGCTCCATGTGTATGTTCCATGTTTTGCTCCTTAATTTGCTCCTTAAATTAAGGTTAAGGAGCTTTATAGCAATCTCCAACATGACAAACACAACATTATCTCCATTCTTTTCTGAATCTGAATTGGAATTATCAGTTGCCAACGTTTCCCAGTACAATGCTGCTAAATGCTTCTTTATGAGATCTACCACGGATTTCTTGTCGCGGATGATAACGAAACCAATAGGCCTAAGAATACGATCCATTTTGAGCAATAGGTCGACAGGACTAAAATCTTTCTTCTCTATGTCTGGGAACGCAGTTCAAACATAGAGAAAATCACAAGTTCGGATAAGTTCGAGGGTATGTCGAAAAAGCCTCACACCTGTTGCGGGAGAGAACATATAAACGTTTTACAATCAATGATACACTAAATTAATCAATCAGTAAACATATGAAGAAAGGAAGTAATTTTGAATACATTACTGGATCGATTGCACAAAACAAATTATCTATAGGAAAATTGCAAAAAACTCTGTTTAGGTTTGCTTAAATAATAAATTATCCAGAGGTTTGAAAAATAGCAATCAAATCCACTTAATGTCTTCTATAGGTGTTTGAAAAAACATAATGAAGAAAATGGAGGAATATGGGGAATATTTAGCTAAAATAATATTTCTTGATGTAATTTCATATTATCAAAGTTGTGAAAGTTTGTTATTTCATCACACCTAGAGTTCTGTAATTTTCCCATTGCCTAATAAGGACCAAATCTTAGAATTAAAGTTAAAATAAAACATTATCGATCACAATGAAACTAATATCCCAACTTAAAGACACCCACTTGGCTGCGGCAGAGACGAGAGGTCTGTAAGGTGGGGGAGAATAACCAGGTAGTCTGTAGATCGTAGTATATAATTAGCAGAAAAGTAACAATAAAGATACACAAATTTGAAAATGCATTTGTTCTAACAAGTGACACACTAATTGATTGAGTGCAAATATATATGCACATTTGTATACAATTAGCATTTATCTTAACTGAATCAAAGCTTTTCTACACTTTAAAATGGTAATTCTTATTGTTTGGATATATAGATTGATCTCAAGCTTTATTCAACTAACAGTCTGAGCCTTCAGAAAGTACCTACTTGAGCATGCACCCACAACGACACTCTTAGTATGAGCCTGCTTACGCATAAAAGCGTTGGTATTGGAAGGTCGACTATCATTCCGAACCATAGAGTAGTCAACCTTAAGTTTTAAATGTATTTTGATTTACTCTATAATCCTCTCATGTTGTGACGTGTATGTTTTAGGTAATCAATACGTGTACATGTAATATGCTATATATACATGGATTTCGTAGAGCACACATCTTTGTACAATTTTCTGACTTTTTTTCTAGTTTCTTTCTCTGTAAATCAGACCAATGTTAACACCGATGATTAGAAAAGTCACTAGAAATAAGTACCAAACCCATCAAACCATGTTCTTGGTGATTGTTTGAATCTATAGAGATATTTTTTAAGTTTGAATGTCATATTCTGTTTGTCTTTGTCACAAAAACCAAGTGGTAATGTCATAAAGATTTCTTCGTCTTATACCCCGTTGAGGAAGGCATTCTTGATATTCAACTATTGGAGGGTCCAGACTAATTTCACTACTAATGACAACAGAACTTGAATAGTATTTAACTTTGTGATTGGAGCAAATGTTTCTATGTAACCAATCTCATATATTTGAGTGAACCCTTTAGTAACTAGACGAGCTTTGTACCGTTTAGTAGTTCCATCTGCCTTATATTTTACAATAACTGGCTTCTATCATGTCGATAAGTTTACTACATCCCATGTTCCATTTTTGTTCTAGGGCTTGTAACTCTTCCATCACTGCTTCACTCCACTCGGGTATCTCCCAAGCTTCATCAATGTCTTTTAGAATTTTTATTGTCAAGATTAGTAGTGAAAACATGAAATTTGATAGGCAAAATTTTATATGACACAAATCTTGACATAGGGTGAGAGGTACATAACCGACTCTATTTTTTTTTAGAACAATTGGTAAATCATTATTAGAATCAAAGTTACTTGGATTGAATAAAGGTTCAAAACTCTTTGGATTGTGTCGAGTGTGAATTTTCTTTGTACTTTGATTTTGGCCTCCTAGAGTAAACCAATATCTCCTTGTATACTTGTATGTCTAGATCTTCCCATGAGCCCAAATCATTTTCTATATTTGACACAGTAGGGCGAAGAGAGGTAATAGGTTCAGAATTAGGGTTAGCTTTGAAATTGGTACTAAGTTCTGGAAATGAAAGTTTAAAGGAAAAAAAATTTGATCTTCACTCACACTCCCCCCTGAAGAATAGTTTTAGAAGGAAAGTACGATGTAGTTGTAAAGAATATGACATCAAGACTAACCAACACATTTATTGTAGAGAGATCATAGCATTATACCCTTTTATGAGTAAGGGAGTAACCAATAAAGACACATTTAAGTGCACGTGGGTCTAGTTTTCCCCGATCATGTGAATGAATGTAAACGAATGCAGAACAACCGAATACTTTAAGTGGATTGTCGAAAATAAGATGAGAGATGGGCAAATTGCTTTGTAATATCTGAATAGGTGTTTTGAAAGAAAGAACGTGATTGGGCATTCTATTTATAAGAAAGGCCAATATCAAAGTGGCATATCCCCAAAACATTTTTGGCATATTTGTGGTAAACATGAGACCCTAGGAAACTTCCAAGAGATGCCTATTCTTTCGTTCAACAATCCAATTTTATTAAGATGTATAGACACATGAAATTTGGTGGATAATGTCATGGGTTTACTCAATCTTTTAGTGAATGATTAACATACTCAATATCGTTATCGGTATGCAATACTTGTATTTTGGTTTGAAATTGAGTTTTAATAAGAGTGAAAATTGATAAACAATTTTGAACCTTAGTTTTATATTTTAGTAAGTACACCAAACATATGCGAAAGAGTCGTTCGTTCTCCACTTTGGTTCAATATTTGACAATATCCAATATACTTTTCCAATCTTCTCCATTTAAATCAAGTTCTAGCCATAGCCTTAGCATTCCATGTAATGATTTGACATTGAAACTCTCCTGTTTCATTTTCCAAATATGAGTCTTAATTTCATATAGTCCAGAAAAGATTCCACTGTCGAAGTAGGTCTCTATCATAGTGAACACATGTCTCTAACCGTGGGAAGAAACAAATAGGTTTTTCTTATCAAAGGTTACATCGAGTGGATAAACCATGAAATGATCATGGAATTTTCAACCTTTCATTTATAAAAGCTTGCTCGGTCCTCTAGTTTAGTTCTCTTTAAGTGAGGTAACCCATTTGTCGTTTGTCTTGAATAACGATATTGATTAATTGAGTCCATTTACAGTAATTTATTCTGTTGACTTTATCAACGATGAGTTGAAGGGTGGAGAATAAGGTTCCATCAAAGATGGGTGTGGCTATCTCCTCTGTATGATCAGAGGGATGAGATTGACTCGAATTGTCTTCCATTTTTAAGAGCTCAATGCTCTCATACCATATAGAATAAAACAATGTTTTATTACTGATTTCTAAATTGATAATATTGCAAGACTAAGCTCCTTTTCTATGTATTTACAAAATCTAAATAATAAAAAGAAAATAAATCAAATCAAATCTGTACTGATATTTACAGCTAACATAATCTGATTTTGAATTGAGAATTTTAACTTTGAATTTTAAATCCCACTTTAATCAGGATTTCCACACAACCATCACATAAACCCAAATTTCTAATGCCTGCAAGAGAGAGGAGAAACAATATTCCCAAAAGGATAGATGCTTTTGCCAAACCAAGAAGTTAAGATGTGACCAAGAAAAAAGAAGTCATCTTTCCTTTAACATTTGAATTTAAAATACAAGAAAAACGAGCATCACTACACTGAATTTAAAATACAAGAGGAATGAATTGGGCCTAGTTCAGATATTAAATAGCAATGACTAAAAATAGGTTAAAGAATAAAAATGTTCCACCTCAGTACGCTGTTACTTTCAGAGAATTGCAGGATCTTTGTATCTTTTAAAAATATTTTCAATATCTGCCATCACTTCTTGTGGCAATGGCCGCTCCGTCGTGACAAAAGCATCGATATTTTCCTTTAGTTGCTCCAAAGAGGTTGCACCGATAATCGAACTCGTCATAAATGGTTGGTCTCGTGCAAATCCAAGAGCAAGTTCAACAGGAGTTAATCCATGCTTCTTGGCTAACTCGAGGTGTTTTATTGTTGCTTCCTGAACGAAGAGAAAAGTGAAAAGAAAGATCCTGCAAAACTGGAATAGTTCTAACCAGAAATTTTGTGATATATATATACATTGTTGCACACTAAATTATCTAATCAAGCAACAACAAAGCAAGTATTTTTTTAATTACCGACAAGGTAAACCTTACAGTTTACAAAGCGACTTTGCTTATAGATAATATCATATGCATCTTACCTACATGCTACGGCAGGGTGAGGGGAGAGCATTTCAGTGACTTGTTTTTCAATTGGACATTGATAAACTAACCAATATCAGCTATAAAAGATTAATTATTTACGCCAATGGTGAAATTTCAACATCTTTAACCGTAGTGCAAAATGCTAATGAAACAAGGCATCCTTGTGTAAACACTAAAATCATCACATTTTTTCTGTTGATAATATCTGCAATAAATGAGATGAGTCATTTTAAACATACCCTGGAAACAGAGTTTTTGTATCTTTCCATGTAGCCAGGAAACATGTTCAACCTTCCCTTCCTTGCGGCCTCAGAGTTGATATCTATGTACTTTCCTGACAGTGTTCCTCCACCCAAGGGAGAATAAGCTAGTAAGCCGATGTTGCAGTTTTTTGGGTGGCAAACTTCTACAAGATCCACTGCAAACATCCAAGTAAATGAAAAAATCATGAGCTCTTTGACCGTAGTAAATTAACTGGAATGCACGTATGAAAACGCCAATAAACAAGGTGATCAAAAGATTGAATTTCGACCCAGCTATTTTGTCCCTGCCCAACAGAGCAAAGCTGAGATTTGACAAGTTCAAAGTATGGGTTGAAAAAACTGGAATGAGCTGTTTTTCATCCTTTTTTTTATGAATTGTTCAGAGCAACCAAGAGCAAGACCAACAACAGAATTAGTAGCAGTCCATATTATCTTGTTAAAAATACACGCTCCTCAACATAATTGACCAAATGCATATAGAAAGATGGTAAACAACTTAAACATAATGGCAAACTCCAGCAGAGAGCCTCTAAATTTTCCATACATCCACAAATAAAATTAAAAACAACTCTTTTTTAGAATTGTTGCTTTTATTTGGAAGTGCCCAACACTTTGTAGCAGTTCAATATGTAAAGGAAATAGAAGAGAATGATGTGGCAAGCATAAGATGTGGTTGCAAAATTGATGACGTGACTGAACAAGCAAACAACACTGGTGAACTAGCTGATAATGTGGTGCCTTAGAACACTAGATTGCAGATCAGGGTGCATGGATCAAGAGGATCAAATGCTAACAAACTCATGTGTGAGCTGTGCAAGATGTGTGCGTAATGATTGTAAAAGTTGTTAGCATAGCCGTGACGTTGTGGAAAAATAGTGAATTTTTTTTATGAGTGCAAGTGAGTAAACTGTGATTGAATGTGTATATATTGTACTCACAATCAACAAAGAAATTAATCATCTCATGGTCAATCACAAGCTTTTCTCTTCTTTTGCTTCACTGTTTTCTTTTCATTTCAATTCTCATGGTATCAAAGCTTACAAGCTTCTAAGCTTGCTTAGCAACAACATCAATGGCTGAACTACCATGAGTTATCAATACTCCACCTACACATAATATCTCGAATCAATCTAATTGAGACATTTATACATTTCATAATATTCTATTTTCTATAAAACTCAATTGTAACTTTTCAATCTAGAAACACCAAATTCTAAAAATCTTACATAGCCTTGAAATTGATAGTAATAAGCTTAATGACCCACCAAACTAGTTTTAGGCAACTGGTGAAGTTAATCCGAGTTTCAAGACCTGAAAGAAACAAGATGAAATGTTGGGCTACTGATTGATGTCACGTGTGGCAGATAACATTCTCAAGTTGATATCTAGGTTTGATACCTCACGAGAAGCTTGAATTAAACTGGAGAAAACTATGCATCCAAATCTTGTGTTCGAGTAATACAAGTCAAGGAAGAGTTTCAAAACCTTAAGAAAATTAGCCTTAGCATCAATGACTATGTATTGAAGATTAAACTCCTAGCAAATGAACTTGAAGGAGCTGATTTTGGATTAACTAAGGAAGAAATTTTAATGTGTTTTAGGGGGATTAGATGAGTCATATGACAATGTTTTCTCAACGCTCACTAAAAGAATGCTATCTGAAACTATAACAATTGAAGATTCTAAAGCTTTATTGCTTAGCTATGAGTGTACTTGAAAGAAGGTTGTGTCATGATCACCCTTACTTTCTGTTAACTTGTCCGTTAAAAATGCTCAAAATAAAGGCGACCTAGTAATGGTTTAATAACATTCCAAATGCAATACAAAGCAAAAAGGATCACATGGTAGCACATTGCTAGCATCGATTTGATAAAAATTGTGTCATCCCAAGCTCCCATTTCTCTTCTATACTCAATTTACTCTAAGTATATAGATCTTTTGACATGTTTCCTAGGCATTGAAGTCAATTCTCTTCTTGATGGGGTGGTTTGTTACTCACACAAAGAAAATATGGTAAAGAATTACTTGCTAAGACTGGCATGAGTGATGGTAAACCAATTGCTACACTAGTGGCATCTGATACAAAGTTATCAGCTTATGAAGGTGAGTTCTATTCACATCCTACTTGATATCGAAGTATTGTAAGGGTTCTTCAGTACCTTACAACTTCATGGCCTAATATATCATATCTTGTCAACAAAGTGTCTTAGTTCATGTCAAAGCTTGTCTTACCTCATTTGGCATGCTGTCAAAAGCATACTACGATACCTAAAAAGGTATTCTTTATCATGGATTGGTTCTTAGACCCTTTACTCAATTATCGCTACAAGGGTTTGTAGATGCTGATTGGGCATCTTATCCAGATGACAGAAATCAACACCAGGAATGATTGTCTTTTTGGTGTGAATCCTATTTATTGGGATAGTAAAAAGCAACGAAACATTTCCAGATCAAATAAAGAAGTTGAGTACAGATCATTAATCAATAATGTTGTTGAAATAATGTGGATTGAATCACTTTTAAGTGGGCTGCATATTTTCTTCCCAGAATGTCCAGTTATTTGGTATGACAAATAAGTACTGTTGTCTTATCTACAAATCCAGTGTGTCTTTCCAGAACCAAACATATTGAATTAGATCTTCCCTTTGTTATATACAGGGTGTTGGCTAATAAATTAGTTATTCTACATGTCCCTTCACATGAACAACCCACAGACATTTTCACCAAGTCCTTATCTATTTCTCAATACAGTTTTCTAAGAAGCATATTCAATGTCATTATCATGCCACTCAGTTTGAGGGAGGATGTAAACAAAAATAGAAGAGAATGATATGGCAAGCATGAGCTGTGATGGCAAAATTGATGATGTAATTGAACAAACAGACAACACTGGTGGACTAGCTGATAATGTGGTGCCTTACAACACCAGATTGCATACCAGAGTGCATGGATCAAAAGGAATCAAATGCTAACAAACTCATGTGCAAGCAGTGCAAGATGTGTGTGCAATGATTGTAAAAGTTGTTAGCATAGCCGTGAGGCAGTGGAAAAATAGTGAAGTTTGTTATGAGTGCAAGTGAGTGAACTGTGATTCAATGTGTATATATATTGATATTGTACTCGAGCAATCAACAAAGAAATAAATCATCTCATGGTGAATTAGCTTTTTCCTTCTTTTGCTTCACTGTTTTCTTCTTATTTTCTTTTCATTTCAATTTTCATCACAATATACAAGATATTTCAGCTATGAAGATTCTTGCAATCGTAGCAAACCAAACTAGAAGAAATTAAACACATGCGACCATGCATGAAAGAAAGAGTACAATATGGATGATGGAGAAAATGCAATAACATTTGATTTCAAACATACTAATATTCTGTTTCATAAAGAAATGGACATCATTTAATCACTACTTATTACGTCAAGAATAACTCACCTTCAAAACGACATCGAACAAGCAGACTGTAATTATTCTGGATACTAACAATTTTTGGCAGTCCCTCATTTTTAGCTGCATGTACAAACTCCATTACTCCATATGAAGTCTCATTGGAGACACCAATATAACGCACCTATAACAGTTTCAAAGAAAAAAAAGTCCCATGTCACATAAGCTTAAGAATTTTCATGACATAATGAGACTAGCTATTCACTATTTAGAGAATAAAATTGAATCCTTTTGTCCTTTTAAACAACAAACTATAACAGAATTCAAAACTGTAAACCTTATGTCTCATTAATGACATAATGAGACTAGCTATTCACTATTTAGAGAATAAAATTGAATCCTTTTGTCCTTTTAAACAACAAACTAACAGAACTCAAAACTGTAAACCTTATGCTTAGATTACAGGAACCACTGAGACCCGGAGAAATAATGCCTTTTCTTGTTGTTCTAGACGACATAAACTCTAGGTATCCAAAAATATTAATCATATTTTGGGTTCTTTTCATTAAAATCAACATCAGGTCTTAAAAATCTTCAATAATTAACCCCATAGCTTATGCCAATTCCAATCTATTTGAAATAGACTTACCTTTCCTTCATTAATAAGTTCTTGAAAAGCCTGAAGTTGTTCCACAAATGGCACACTGGGCCTCCATTTTGAAGAATCATAGAAGAACTCACCAAACAAAGCCACATACCGGTCTGGCCTGGGTTCGTACAAAACTGAAGCTCAGAAGTGCAAACTTATAAAGATTACAGATTTAGGTCATTTGCAGACAATTAAATCGTCAGTTACATGACATATGGACTTATAGTGAATAGTAATACAAACTAAGAGGTAAAGAATAAGATACTTAAATGCTTTCAGAAACACCAGAATGAAGAAAGCGATTATGTTACGTTATTATATAAAAAGATGATCTACAACATGATAATAGCTTCTTTACTAGCAATTACAAAATGATATCAGTGAAGTTTGTGTTTGATTCATCTATATTTACATGTCATATGTCAGTTCTCTTTTGGTCCTATCATACAGGACATCGTATAAATTAACGGTAATCGTCAATGGTCAAAAACTCAAAATAAGTCCAAATAAAACTGTAAGCTTACCAATGAATTTGTAATAAATCAATGTAGTCAGTGTTAAGACGCTTAAGGCTTTTCTCTACACTTTCTCTTATGTTTGCAGCATCAACACGCAAAACTTCCGCATTGTCACGAAGATAACTGGACCTCTCTGAATAACCACAAACTTTTGTTGCTATAACGACCTACTCATTCATAACATGTCACAAGATCAAGCATCAATGGTATTGATGAAGCAAGGGAAGAGAAGAGAGGGAACAAGAAATAAATGCTCGGTAGGCTCCAAGCAAATAGAACTTAACATCTAAGCAAATGATAAGCCCTAATTCGATACGGAAAAAGAGCTATAGGGCCCCTTCTAAAACTGGTGCATTGCACTGTTAGTTCCTTACTTGAAAAGTAGACGTAAGTTTAATTTGGATTAATTATTACAATTTGCTACTATTTTGACTTGTGAAAATTACATGCTATCATAAATAAAAGGTAAATATTGTCGTTAATAAAAGAGACAAATGTATTCAAGGTCCTTTTGTTATGTCAATTAAAACAATTTAATCCTTTTGTTATTTTTTATAATAGTTTAGTATTAAAATATTATAAAAAAGTAACAACACAAGTGCAATGATCAAATTTTTATTTTTTATTTAATTTTGTAATCATTATTGTAAATTATTAAAAAAAATCTATAAAAGTAAAGCTAATACAAAAATAACAAATGAATTAAATTGTTCTTCTTAAGATAAATACATTAACTTTCCGTCCAAAACTTAACAACCCTTCCCTATTTCACAACTCTTTAGAGTGAAGTTGACAAATAATTAATATATATATTAGTGTTTATTAGTATCAAATAACAATATAAATGAGGCGTGGCCAAATGGTAAGGCATCGGATTTTGGTCCTATTATTCGGAGGTTCAGATCCTTCTACCCTAGAATATGCTCGACCCATTAAAACAATCTAGTAATAACATGATTATAACAATCTAATAATAATATAATTAGATCAAAATATTTGGATTATAGAATCCGTTTAGTTATTTAGTTTTATATATTTATTTAGATTCAAATATTCTATGAAATAATAGATTCCTTAGTCTATTAGATAGATTCTATTTATTGATTTAGATAAATATAAATTGATTATCTCTGTATATATTTTATATTGAATATTGATATTTTTTTTATATATGCATTTCTATTTTTTCATTTTTTTAATTATTTATGGTTTTTTCATTTTCAATTTGAATATGAAAATAGAAAAATTTAATATTGATATATTGATATTGATTGATAAAATATAATATATATATATATATATACACACACGTACATACATATATGGGTGAAATTCAATTTTATCTCAGATTTTGTCAGAAAATATTCATTCCTATTTTATAGAACAGATAAGGTGTATGCATTATTATTCATTGACCCAACCAATTACTATTTCCATAATTGAATCAATTACATCTATGTTCCAAAAGAAAAGAATGTTATAGTAAAACTTCATTTAAAACGATGTGGTAGAAAGCAACGTGCAACTTAAAGGGCATGATCTGCAGTGGATTTTTACATCCACCATTTTCTATTATTATTAAAGGGAAATTAGATAGGAATAAAAATGCTCTTGGTCCAACATCGTTTTTTTTCGCAGTATAACTCTTATTTTAGTTTCTTTGGGAGGTTGTAGTGTAAATGGTACGTGATGGGTATTGATTCATTTCTTAGAGGCAAGAATCTATGGCTAATAGCAATCAATAAATTGGACTACCATCAAAAATAAAAGAAAATAAAAATAGTATCAAAATTGAGACACGCATAACTTGTTTTCAAAATGTAAAAAGTATGACATACAACGGTTTTAAGGCCAGAAATTCTACAATTACTAAAATAGCTCAAACATATTTTGATCGGGACCATTTTATGCATATATTTGTGCATTAATTCTCACATATTTACAATAAATTATAATTCCCTATGTGTTTTATATGTTTATTATGTGTTATATAGGTGTTTAGTGACGAAATGAGCAAAAAGAGGCAAAACGTACATTTAGAGTAAAAATAGGATACTCGATCAAACTAGATCCAATCGAGATCAATCAAGGAATTGGGAAAAGAACGGAAAGCAAGACTAGATCGATTCAAAAAGGAACTTGATCGATCGAGCTTCGATCTAGTGAACTCTCGGGATGAAATGCGTAATGTTAGATCGATCGAGAAGAATCTCGATTGATTGACCAGTCCAATCAGCACTCAAATCTAACATTTTTTTAGCACCAACTTTTAATCCTAGTCATTAGATCAATCATATTCCAATCTAACTTAGATTAGATTGAAAAATAAATTATTTAAACAACCCAAGGAGTCTTCAAAAAAACAACAATTGTAACAAGGAACAAAAGACACCAAATAGCACATCTAGAACTTTGGAAATCTTCACAACTTTTCTTAATCATTTTTTCTATAGTTTTATATGATTATAATGATGATTCTTGTAGAATCAATGCCTAGCTAATTTTAATTATGTGCTTATGTCGAAATCAATAGAAAAGTCAAGGGAAAATTGAAAAGCAAGACTCAGTTCATCGAAAAAGGACTCAATCGATCCAAAAAAGACTTGATCGATGGAGTCATAAGTCGATCATTCAAGCTTCAATCGAGTGCTCTCGAGCTTGAAATCATTTAAGGCTAGATCAATCGAGCCGTCCAATCAACACTCAAATATGACTTTTTTTTAGTACCAACTTTTAATCTTATCCATTGGATCAATCCAATTCTAATTCAACTTGGATTAGACTAAAAAATACACTATACAAACCGCCCAATGGGCCTTAAAAAAACAACTGTAATAAAAAATATCAAAGGATACATCTACGATAACTTTTGGAAGAGATTTTAAAGATTTTTATAAGTTTTTCTCAATCCTCTTATCTATAGTTTTTCATGATTATAATAATGATTCTTGTAGAATCAATGTTTAGCTAATTTTAATAATGTAATTGTGGGCAATTCCAAGCCCTAGATTATGGTTTAATTAACTTAATGTTATGAATAATTTGAGTTCCAATTTTAATGTGTCTAATTTTATGTTCGAATGCCAAAATTATGCATGTTATGAATTAGGATGTATAACTAGTTTTTTGCATAAATATATCTAATTTAAGATGTTAGTATATAATCGTTAATACTTCTATTCAAAGTGATACCTTCTGGTTACTGTCACAAATAAGGTTGAACACTTATGTTAAAGATTACAATTGTTCTATTCTTGCCTGGTTTAGTTATCATTTTTTAAATCTTAATGCAATTAATGAATTAAATCTAAAAATGATGGAAAATCTTAAGTGGACTTGGACTTTTAAAGCTAAGATTAAAAATCCAATAATGTTTTCAAATTATAAAAACAATTTAGAGCTTAAGAAACTAATTTATATTCACGACATTAAATTATAGGATAGTGGTGATGATAGTCTCGTGATCACATGTGCACATTATTTTATTGTTTTATGTTATTTTCTCAAATAATCAAAAACCTCTATTTTTTAATTTAAATTAACTTACCAACGAACTAGTAATTAAAAGTGAATATTGTTAACAATCCTCGTAGATACGACAACCCTTATTTTTAAATTACTTATGATTTGTACATGATTACGTATATTACATGCTCTCAATCGTATTAAGTCTTTAATGTCGTTGTCGGTGATTGTTCTAACAATTTTTCTAATAATTACTATTTTTTTAATTTTCTATTTAGTGTTCTTATTGCATTCAACGATTATTCTCATTTTACCATTGAATGCAATAAGAACATTCTTATAACTTGAGATCAAGAGGACCAATCAACCCAATGTAATCAACCCAATGTAAGAGAGCATAATAAAATCCACCTTTTCAAGTGAATTTGAATTTGAGAAAGAAGACATGAGAATAATTAATCAAACTATTAAGGAGCTAGCTACATTAGATTTGGAGTAGGAACCCCTATGTATCATATATCCTAACTTAGAGGTAGGTTGAACTTAAATCTGGACTAATATATTTACTACATACTTTCAGGGGTTTAGTTGGAAAAGACACTAACAAACACTTGAAGGAATTTAACGTAGTTTACTCCAACATGAAACCAGTTGGGATCGTAAAGGAACAAATCAAGCTTAGGGTCTTTTCATTTTCAATTGTTGATAGTGCTAAGGAGTGGTTCTATTACCTCCCTTCAGGAGCCATCACAACATGGGCTCATATGACAAAATTATTTCTAGAAAGGTACTTTCTAGGCTCCAGGGCCACACTTATAAAAAAAGATATTTGTGATATAAAAAAAAGCAATAAGGAAACACTACATGAGTATTGGGAGAGATTCAAGAGATCATGTACTAGTTACCCCACTACCAAATTAGTGAGCAGTTTCTACTCCAATATTTTATAAGGGATTTGTGCCTATGGAAAGAAGCACGATAGATGAGCTAGTAGATGGGCATTAATAAACAAAACATAGCTAAGGTAAGAAACTTAACTGCAATTATGCCTGCCAATTCTCAACAATTGGTACCTCCACCGAGTAAGGTAAATGAGGTAAGCATAAATTCCCACCTTGAGCAACAATAGAATAATCTTAGTGCTTTGGTGCAACAATTGGATAGGTTAAGACTTGTGACATATGCTCTACATTGAGACATCTCACTGACACATGTCTTACTCTTCAAAATAATAACTATGAACAAGCCAATGTTATTGGAGGATTTCAAGCACAGAGGCCCAAGTATGATCTTTATTTTAACACTTGCAATACAAGATGGAAGGATTATCCAAATCTAAGCTATTCAAGCAACAATCAAACAATCTCAAATAACCAACCTAGTTTCCCCAACCCTAGGCCACCTCAACAATATCAAACCCAAAAGCCCCAAGACAAATCCCTAAACCACTTGCTCATTGCTTTAACCACTAACAATGCTAAATTTTAGCAGAATACCAAAACTTTAATTCATAGCCTAGAGACACAAATTAGTCAATTAGCCACAACTACAAGAAAGTTGGAAGCATAGGTATCTCATAAGCTCCATTCACAAACTATAATAAATTCCTAGGAGATTGTTAATGTCATTACTTTGAAAAGTGACAAGCAGTTGTAGAAGCCCAAACAAGCATTATTGTAAAAGACTATTTTAAGGCTTTTCAAGCTTAAAAAATAGTTCTTGGGCTATAGCCTCATATGGTAAATTAAGGCTTATGCCCGCCTTGAGATGATTGAGGCTTTAGACTTAATGGTTAATTTTTTAAGTTGGTTCATGCATTACCCATAAAATCCAGACCCAATTTCACAAAATAAAAAAATAGAAAGTCATAGATAAGAAAAACAAAAAGGAAAATATCATAATCTCATAAGCAAAGGTTATTAGGGTTACTTCTTTAACATTCTTCAAACTTCCTTCACCTATCACCTTTATTTTCCTTTGTCTCTGACAACTCCAAGTTTTATCAATTATTAAAGTCCAGTATTATAATTGACATTATCTCTCTATTTTACTTTATATTTGTATTTTTGCTTCTGCTCTAAATTGATATTCGAGCAATAGAACCATAACTCATAATATTTACTTTACATATTTTATGGTTATTCTCATGATTATTTGTTTATATTAATATTTTAACATTATTTAAAGTTAACCTTTGAGTTACTTTCCATGATATTTATTGCTTATTAGATTAAAAATTACTTCTATTAATATTTAAATTTTTTTAAAGTTAAAGTTTGAATCTTATTCCTCGGACCGCGTCAAAGCTTAACCTCACCTCACTTAAGGAAAACACCTTGGTACTTAAAATAGTCTTTTACAACATTGCAAACAAGTCTTCAAAAATGTCAAATCAAATGAAAGGACTGCTTAAAATAAAGAGCTCGAAGAAGAGAAGACCACCCCACAAGAAGATAAGGGGCTCCAAAAGTAGTATCCAAACCTCCCTTTCTACTTATGAACTTGTTTTTCCTTTTCCTAACAGGTTTAGAAACACAAAGAAAGAAGAACATGAAAGGTTAATTATGGAGACCTTTTGAAAGGCGCAAGTGAAGATACCATTATTAGATGCTATAAAACAAGCCCCAAATATGTAACGTTTCTTAAGAAACTATGCACCATCAAACGCAAACTCAAAGATGATGAAGTGGTAAGTGTGGGAGAAAATGTATCTGCAGTGCTAAAAAGAAAGCTCTCACCCAAGTGCTAGGAACTACATAATTTTACCATCCCGATAAGGGTAGGTAATACAAGGCTTGAAAAAATTATGCTAGATTTAGGAACATCTATTAATGTCATGCCCTATAATATTTATGCTTCAATAAATTTAGATCCCTTAAAAGAACTGGTGTGATTATACAACTTGTTGACAAGACTAACGTTTATCCTAAGGGTATTCTTGAGGATGTCTTAATGTCGATGGATAAGATGATCTTCTCAGTGGACTTCTATATGTTGGATATTAGTGATGATTCCTACACCATATCCACACCATTATTATTAGGGAGACCATTTATGAAAACATCACACACCAAGATGGATGTGCATAATAGAGAACTAACTCTGGAGTTTGATAATGAGATAATTCGCTTCAATATCTTTGAAGCAATGAAGTACCTAGATGACAGTGGAGAGAACTTTGGATGAGAGTAGGACAAGTTAGGCTGACGATGACCAACAGTTTGGTGGGAGGCAACCCACTAAGAGTAAGGTGTAAGGAGTGTTAACATATTAATATCTTCTATATTTTTATGCTTTATTAGGTTTAGTATGTTTTAAAATTAGTATGCTCTAGGTAACAAATTTTTTTTAATTTTTAAGATTATTTAATGCATTTTCAAGTGAATAGATGTGCTTGGAAACAATAATCACATATTTCATCCTTGTTTTTTGGTATAATTGATCATAAATGCTTAAAAACATGAAGTTTTGAATAATAATGAATGTTAGTAGAATCTTTATATTGTTCTTAATTGAAGGCATATTTTGTGATAATCTAACTCAAAATTTACATGCAAAGTAACTACATCGGTGATATGATGATTTATGTATTTGAATTTTTGAAGTACTATGTAAATTTCTAATAATGTTATTTTAATTCCAATGAGGATGATTAAGTTCCTAGAACTTTTTTTAGGTTTATCAAAGTAAATGCTAATCGAGTATTTTTTGAAAAATGATTAAAGCATTAGGATTAACTTTTTGGGCAAAATGCCATACCTTTAATGTTGTTCTTATTATAACTAATTTAGTAAATCAATTTGAACCTACATGAACTAATTAGTTGTATTCATTCCTTATCATTTGAACCAAACACATTGACCATACCTATAGTTAAAGAAAAAATGGAGTTGCATAAAAAGATAACAAACTATGAAAACACTCGAATAAGATTTAAGAATCTCATAATTACACTTTAATTAATACTATACTTGACACATGCAAAACAACCTTTTTCTAGAATATGTACCTCATAAATTAAAAATAATAATAAAGGGAAAAGCTCAAAAGAAAAATCAAAAGGAGCTGAATATTAAAAAAGAATGACAAAAAGGAAGAAAAAGAAGACAATAATGATGTTTATATCCAAAATAATGAAATTTAACCCTACTTTGTTGACATAATTAGACTTATGATAGTGTTGTTCGTAGCTTTCTTACTCTTACTTCATGTACTCTTGAGCTTTTGTTTTTCCTATTTTCCTTTCATTGGATTGAACTAACAAGCTTTAACCACACAACAATCAAATAAAAAACCTTTTGATTTTAGGAAATACCTTTTAGTAAGTGGTTATGTAATTTTAAGAAAAAACCTATGGTGATTGATATAATTTCATTGGCTTAAATTACATAATTTGACTATTATTAATAAGGATGTTACACACTCATTTTGAGCTATATTACTATAAAGAATGCTAGAGAAAATGAATGGTTATAGATCATAGCTAATGTCCATTAGATTTTGGAACATTAATGTTATTACGTTCTTGAGATGAAATATTGCAAATTGTGTTTGTAATAACTTCTTTTGCCTTTATTCGAGGACTAATAAAGAGTAAGTATGGGGAAGTTTGAAGAGAACCATTTCATACCTACATTTATGTATCAATTCCTATATATTTAGAACGAATTATTGTTTTCTATACATTTTATGTATTTATTTTGTGTTTAAGGACAAAATGACCAAAAAGAGGCAAAAACATACATTTAGAACAAAAACAAGATGATCGATCTAGATCCAATTGAGATCGATCGAGGAGTCAAGGGAAGAATGAAAAGTAAGACTCAATCAATCCAAAAAGGGGCTCGATCAATCGAGCCATAGGTTGATATTGAGCTTCAATTAAGAGCTTTTGGATTGGATATCATTTAAGATTAGATCAATCGAGAAGCGTCTTGATCAATCAAGCAATCCAATCAGGGCTCAAATCTGGCTCTTTTTAACATCAACTTTTAATCTTAGCCATTGGATCAATCAAATTCTAATCCAACTTGGGTTAGGCTCGAAAATATACCATATAAATAACCCAAGGGGTCTTCAAAAAACAACAATTGCAACAAGCAATAAGAGAGATCAAAGAGCATATTTGGAGCAACTTTTGGAAGAGATTTTAAAGATATTCATAAACTTTTCTTAATCCTCTTCTCTAGTTTTCTATGATTATAATCTATGTGAATAATTTTAGGTCCAATTTTTTCTTGTTGTGTCATTAATTTTAATTGCAGGACTAATGAAGTTCTATTAAAAAGTTAAAAGATTAAAGTGTATAAACCATATAGTTATAGAACTAAAATGACCACAAATATTTATTTTATTGCTTTATGTTATTTTTTCAAATAATCAAAAACCTTTTTTTTTAATTTTAATTAACATATTAACAAACTAGTAATTAAAAGTTAACATTCTTAATCATCCTTGTGGGTACCACAATTCTTATTCTTAAATTACTTATAATTTATACATGATCACGTATAATAGGAAGGAAAATAACATTAAAAAAAAATCAACTCAAAGACCAGGTTTATCAAACTTCCCTTGAATTTTAATCCTAAAATGTAATAAGAATAATAACCTTATCTCTGGGTTTAGACATAAGCCAGCTACCGATATAAAGATCAGTTGTTCCTTGAGTCTCTTTCTTCATTGGAATGGGGTACTGCAACACAGAAATTGAAATGTTAGTGTATCTAAGTTAGCATTTCACCCTTCAGATTACAAGCTCGTAGAAGAAAAAAGACTCACGGCTTCAGCCGTGTCCAAAGCATTAATGCCACGCTCGAACGCATAGTTAAGCATCTCATGAGCTTCTTTCTCCGTATTTTGTTCCCCAAACGTCATCTACACCATAACCATAAAACAATAAAAGATATCATGACCGAAATTAATTTAATTAGTCTACAAATTAATGAACTGACTTGGTAATATTCTAAAGGAAAATTCTATTCTTAGCAACAACAACAAAAATATCTTACGGTTCCTAAAGTGATTTCGCTAATCACAAGGTCGGAGTCCCCAACTTTCCGGTACTCCAAAGCACTGTTACTGCTTCGCTTAGCCGTAATGGTGGCTCTCAGAGCGCTACGATTCCTCCTGATGCTTCGCGTTCCGGCATTTGATGATGAAGGCGACGACGGCAGTCGTTGAAGTGTTGAATTCTGACGAAAGTTACAACTACCGTCGTTGTAGAAGAGAACAGCAGGGCCAGCTGTGAAAATTGCTGACGAAGCCATAAACTAACTGGCAAGGTTTCTCCTTCCTCTCTCACTCAACTTTTAGCCTTTATCAGAATTTGACGTTCAACCGTTGGTCTCTATTCACTCGCCGTTCGCAGAAATAATATTTCTTGCTACGAGAAATTATTTATTGATTCTGCATTATCGATATGTCAATAAAATTAATGATAATTGAAATAATATTTAAAAAAAAACAGAACTGTCTACTATACTCTATATCAATTACAAATAAAATTAGGGTGAAAATCTTAAAATTTTAAATAAAAATGTATAAAATCTGTATAGTTATTAAATAATATATAAAAATCTTATTATTTTTAAAAATTATATATATTAATTTAAATTTACTATTAATCTTTGAGTTTTATTGATATTATAACTTAATTGAATTTTTTATTAATTTATAATTTTAAAAATATTTTTTAAAGTACGATCATATACGATAAAACAAATAATGAATTTTCAAAGTATATATTTTAAAAGTTATATAACTTTTGTACACTATTTAATAACTATAATTTTTTTGTAAATCTTTATTAAAAGTTATAAAAGCTGTAAGGTTCTTTATCTATAAAATTAATAAGTATTACACTACTTATTTTTAAGTAATGTATAATTTATCTCTTGTTATGAAGTAAGATTATACATCATTAATACATTTATTATTTTCAAAAGCACAAGTATAAAAAGTGATAAAAATAATAATTAATATGATTGAAGGAGGAAATATATTAAAAATAATAAGTAATAACGAAATTATTAATTAGATCATAAAAAAATGTAAATTAGAGCAACAAATTTGCACTTGTATATTGTTATTTTCAATACAAAAAATGCTTTTATTTGTAAATAATTACTATAGTGGTTGTTAGCACAATACACAATCAACTTTGGGCTTTCAAGTCTTATCCTATCATTATGAACTTTTAAGAAATATAAATCAACCGTATGACCCCTATCCCTAATATCTTTAACTCAAGTTCAAATATTACTCATACAGTTTTCATTTATTTAATATCTTATAAATAAAAAAAGAAAAAAAAGTAGAGTTTCAAATAAAAATATATAACTATATATTGAAATAAAATAACAAGAAAACATTCCGAGTATTTAGAAAAACCATAGATTATTTTATTTGTAAAAAGAAGAAATGATTTTATCAACAAGAAAACAAATAGATTACAGAGGGGAATAAATCCAACCTAATAGGAACAACTCATTCTATAAATATGTCAATTTGTCTCATGAAAATTAAAATTTATAAAATCCAAAATTCGACACCTGTGCAAAAACCCAAGTAGGGTGGGATTGATAATTATTCTCCTCGAGCTCTCTTTTTCTGCCTATTCTCTTATTTTAGTTTTCTTATATATTTTTTAAATATATTATATATTTGTAAAATTTTAGAATTAAATAAAAACAAATTTAATCAAAAATAATATTTTCATATACTTTAATAATAAAAATTTAATATTATGATATATGAGATAACTTTTATATAATGATTATTAAACTAACAAAATAAAAAAAATTAATTATAACTATAATTTTTACTTTAAAATTAAAATTATTATATTCAGATTCATCACATATAAATATAAATATATATATATATATATATATATAGATTTATTGAAATTTAATTTATTCATTAACAGAGAGTTTGCAATTGTCATAAAAACTTGAACATTCGAATACACAATTAGGATAACCTCCTTACCATTGTCCTGTTTCGTTGACATCACTAATTCTACCACTTTATTGGTAGTGTTTGGAATTGATCTAATTTATAAAAAAGAAAAATTATAGAGAAGTTAGAGAATTGTGTGAGAATATGTAATTCTTTCATGAGACTCATATATATATATATAGAGTATTACATGTATACGTGTCAATTATATAATGTATATATATCAAAACATGACAGATGGATGTAAAAGTAAAAGAAAATACTTACAGCGTGAGGTTGACCACCTTATAGCTCGACCTTGAGGTTGAGCTTACAACACCAAAACATGCATACATAGATAGGTCCCTCTTACGAATGTGGTTATGGGCACGAACACATGCAGGTCCTTTCTAACAGCTCGAGTTGTTAGTTGGATCGGGCTTAAGATGGAGTTATATATCCAAACATCCAATCCCCACACTCTTTCAGCTCGGTTCTTTAATTGGGGTGGAAGAGTAGCAACTAGACAGTGAATTTGGAACGTTTGACTCACCCTTATAAATGCTTATTAGTTTATTGGAGAAAGAAAATATCTACCTTTATATAAGGAAGAGCTTGGGCTTCTCTTCATTTCATCATTTACTACATATCAGACAAAAATTCACAAGAGAAAAAGTGTTGTCATCTCAATTCGAGCTATAGAAATATTCAACTTGGTGGTAAGAAATCAGCTCAACACCTAGCTTACTTGCTCAGGTTTTACAAAAAGCTTTTCAAGTCTAACAATTTTATACTTTCTTTTAAGGTCAGTTTAAAGAATTATTACTTTTTTTATTTCAAATTTGATCCTAGGTAATTTCTACCTCTCATGCCTTACCTTTTTCATGTTTTGTGATCTTTTGTAGATAGAGACCATACATAGAGAAAGCACTTCAAGCTTGGCATCCCAGGAGAGCCCACAATATCCCACTTTCTCAAGCCAACCAGAAAGTGACGACACAAGGTCCTCTAATGAGACAAGTACTAAGAGCAAGGGGGCTTCATCCTAACCTCAACCCTCCATCCCTTACCCATAAGTCGTACCTATAATTAGGTTGAATGTGCCTCAAACTCAGATAGCAATCCTGAGGTCATAAAGGAAGAAAATAAGGAATAAAGGAACTAAAGAGCCTACAGGCTGTACCAAAGGTTGGGTGGCCAAGGTCAAGACCAATAGGCTATCACCTCAGAACGAGGAGAGGATAAGGAAGACCTATGACATTCCCTACTCAGTTCAAATAATGATTCCTATGTGGGGGCTCATGATAATAACCCATCTCTAATTGGGTGGACAGTCTTCCACGAGAAGGCTTTATATTTGGAGGTTAGATTTCCTTTGTACCCTTTTGTAAGGAATTTTTGACTAGGACTCAGCTTGTGCCTGGTCAGTTGATGCCTAATGGATGGAGGTACATGCTCTACCTCACAATGATATGCAGAGAGCTTAGGGTGAAGCTGGTGATGCCCAAGTTCAATGAGGCCTACATGTTAAAGTAGAACTCTAAAGACCCGATGAAGGTCTACATGTTAGTAAAACAAGACCGGAGTATAAATATGGCTCTCCTTAAGAACGAGAATGATTGGAAAGAATATTTCTTCTACATCTCAAGTCGGTGGGAAACTCAAGATAGTGACGTGAGGCTAATAAATAGCACATGGGATAATACCAAGGTCGTTATAAGGAATATGGACTCATTCATCACGACCTTGAATGAAGAGGCAAAGCAACGATTGGTTGATATCCAGAACCATATACCCTTGAAGACTCCATAGAAGAAATTATTAAACACCCTACACTTCATCGCATGTGGATTGATGAGGTAGGGCTTAAAGAAGCCCCCTCATAGGATAATTCGTAAGCTCTAGTCACCCTTTAATCGCCAGACCTCTCCCACAAACTATAGAGGCAGATTCAAAGTGGTCCCTGATGCTAGTGAACTAGCCTTAAGGCTTGACATTTTTTTTGTTTTTTTGCTTTGCTTGACCCATTAAAACTAACACCTCATTGCCCTTATCTTTGCAAATACTATGGAGTTCAATTCTGATGATCTATTGGCGGGGCTTAAGAGTAAGGTTGCTCCTTAAGGGAAGAGCTCTCAAAAAGCTACTACACCTTCCTTATAAGGGGCGTGATCTTCAAATGGGTAGAAAATGAGTAAGTTTACAAGGTAAGAGGGCTTCCCAACCTTGTCTAAAATGAAAAGGAAAGTGACCATTGATGAGCCCATGCTCAGGCTAATGCCTTTGAATGTTGTCAAGCCCTCACCAGCATCCTCAGATTTACACACCTCACCACCTTCTAGTTCAAGTCCTTAAGCGCTTGCTCGTCCTACTAGGTATTCAAGGAAGGGAAAGGGTGTGATTGATGACCTCACCACAAACATTGATGGGGTGGCTTTGTACCAAGGCATAACACCAGAGAAGTTGGCCCACTACGTGCGCCACCTTCCCTTCATGGCACATGAGAGGTAGCTGATGAAAGAAAATTGGCATCGCCGATTTTGCCAATACTTTGGTTTTATATTTATAAAACTCTTGCAAGTGCACGAATCATTTTGTAGAAAATGATAAGTATACTCCCAAGGTCGATCTAAGGAAGAAATATATGTGGTTTTTAATTTATTATTCAAACTTTTAAAAAAAAATTAAATCCTAAACATCCTGTCACGATAGTTTGGTTTTTGTGTTTCCAATCTAATAACATAAAATAAACATAGGTACAGATTCAATAAATGTTTATGTAAATTTTATTATTTATAATAGTGGAGTATTTATGGATATAATAACTAAGTTAATTATGCTTGCTCATATTATTTAGGTTATTAAAGATATAAATTGATATTTATTGATTCTTTCTTTTTTATATGAATACCACATTTGGTGGGGTTAGATATTCTTTGTTAACTAAACAAATCAATTAACATCTATGGGTGGGGTTGATAACTAATTTGGTTAATTAAATTAATACCTTTTTCTAAGAGATTGAAAATAAACCATTTAAATGCCACCTTTGGTGGGGTTAGATAGTTTAAACTTTATTCAAGGTGTCCAAATTAAACCTAAGAATTTAATTATCCGAGTACTAACTTTCAAGTTTTAAAACCACTACTGAAAACATGTTGTCAATACACTTTCACATAATAATTCTTATAAAAACTATTGAAATAGAGCTTCACTCTAACTACCGGGCGATTGTACCAACAAATAAAAGAACACTACTCTAAATCAGACCGGATAACTAAACCTTAAAATCTAATTTTCAGATTTAAGTTTGTAATGAAAAATAATATATTTCTCTCTAACATTCTTAATATAAAATCTTAAATAAAAATAAAATCAATTCATTTTAGAGATTTTACCTATTTAATATTTCGCAAGCATAACAACGTTATTATTATATCATGTTTACAAACAACCGGCAAAGTTAAATTTAATCACAGACAAATTAAATATAACATGTAAGAATAAAACATAAAAAATAACCGCAAAGAAAATAAAATCCTTACAGTACTTCGATGCTATTCCCGTTGCTGGAAAACCTCCAAACAGAATTTGAACTCCCATTTATTGAATCAAAAAGAAAATAAATTACAAAAACATAACTAGTTCTTCTCAAAAAGAGAAGAACTCTAAAACTAAGAGAAACTAAGAAAGACTTAAAAACTAAGAAATGAGAGAAAGAAAGAGAAGAAAAGATGTGTTTTGAGGTGTGTTTATTTATGAAGAGAATGAGGGTATTTCTAGGTTAGGATGGGAAGAAAAAGTGGGTGAAAAAATGATAAAAATGGTGGAAACATGGAGTAGTGAATGATGATGTCATCTGATGATGTCACATGACGTAGGGCGGCTGCGCGCGGATTGGGGCACAGATGGTAGTGGTGTGCGCGGAAAGAGGCAAGGGCATGTGTAGAATGAAGCAAGGGCGCATGGGGTTCGGCGTGGCTAGGCAGCTCGGCGGCGCGGCTGAGCAGTTGGGCGGTGCGTTTTCCTTCTTTTTGACATTTTTGACCTTTTCGACTCATTTTGTCCAATTTTTCCATTTTTGTTGACTTATCCACATTTATTTTATGAATATATTTGTAATGTATTGCCTCCAGTATTCCTTTTTGAGTCTTTAAGTTACGTTTAAGCGAAAATACCTGAAAAACAATAAAAATACCCGTGATTCCGAAAAGACAAATATATATAAATATATGATAAAATCTTATAAAGATATATATTTTTATCAATTAATGTGCATAAAATCATGGTAATTTTAGTGCTTTTTGAGCACTCCTCAGTAGCTTAATGCCATGTGCAAGGATGTGGGGTCTGAAGTCATGATTAATTGTCTTTTTAACCAAGTGTGTTAGTCCACCTCTCTTTCTTTCTCTTTTTTTAAACCTTGCGTCGTTTGGCTTATTTTCAAGTGTATCTCCTTCAAGGACTAAACATGGCTTTAGGTGTAGATATTTTAAATCCTGAGTTCATGCTGGAAAAAGAAATTCATTCTTAGATTCAGGCTAAATACGTTGAGCTATTAGGAAAGACTAACAAGTAAGAAGATGAGGCCATTGACAAAGGGGAGAAGCTATCCAAGGCCATTGTCAAGATAAATGATAAATTGAGGCATTTTGTAGAACTCGAGGAGGCCCAAAGAAAGGTTAAGGCTGAGGTAGAAGCTCATAGCCACAGGCTTGTCGAAACAGAAGAGAAGGCGAAGCGCGAGCTTGATGCGATGACCGAATATCTCTCCTAAGCATTGAAATAGAATATGAATTGGCCATGGACTCATTCAAGAAAAAGTTCAAGAAGAGGGACCTAGGGAGTATTATTATCGTATTTTGGATATCCTAGTCACTCTTCAATATCTACCCATTTAATCTCAAGACAGGGGCAAAGAAGAGGGCTCAAACTTTGGTGAGAGTAGTGATGGGCCCAAGGTAGCAAATGAAAATGATATGACCAGGGACCTTTTATATTGGCACTAGTTCGAGCCTCTTATTCAAGTAGACCTGAAGCTCTATATGTCTCTTCCACATCTTTTAAGCCCAACGCCACTCCTAATTATGTGGTCTCGAGCTCACCCTTGTAACCTTTTATTACTAATAAATTTGCGTGTATAACTATGTATTTATATCATTTATAGTATTTATTTATGATGTTAACCTACCTCACTTCTTTCAAGATATGTGCACTAAACTTTACTTAATATCCTATAGAAGGGGGTTAGGGACACTGGTAAAATTCAAACATCCTCTTTTGTTTTAAATAGTTTCCAACTCTTTCCTCATCTTTCTTGCTCGGACTGTATGGATTTTGACCAGTCAAACAGACATTCAGCTCGCGCTTTGAAACTGGAGAATGTTAAGCTCAAGATTGAGGCTAAGAAATTAAAAATCTATTTTTCTAAGCTCGAGGATAAGCACTCCATGTATGAAGAGACCAAGTGTAAGATCACTTCTTATGAGGAGCAACTATCTCATAATCGAGCTCGAGAAAGAATGATTATGACTAAGATGGCCGCCCTTATGGAGAGGAAGTCCCATTGGACAAACCTCTACATGAAGAGGTTTGAAGGGGTCTTTCTCAAGGTGATGAGTGTTGCTAAGGACTTGGAACAACCATGACATGCCACTGATTTTGACCCCTAGTGCAATAGTGGTTAGTGTTCACAAGAAAATTATCAAGACTCAGGTTGAGCTATTGCCTTTAGTAGAGGAGAATTATGACCCGGACACCGGTCATGTGTCTAAGTGCCTGAGAAACTTTTAACTCTTTGAGAGGTTGGGCTATGTCTTAATAAACTTTAAAAGCTTTGTAAGTTCTATAAATAAAAATATTTTTAATAGAATGCACTTGTGGTGCCAGACCAATTTTTTTTCAAATGTATTATATTTGAAAGGACGAACTTATATGGTTTGATTGATGCAATAAACTAGTGGTTCTAATAAACTCTCACTTCAGTGTCAAAACACTTTACCTGGTTTGTGACAGAGATGGTCAACTCATGACATGTTGTTTTAGGGGATAGAATTCTACCTCGTCTATGACTAAAGTGATCAACTCTCATTTCAATATCATGGCATTCCATATGGTTTCTGACCGAGGTGATCAACTCGTGACATGTAGTTTTTGGGGAGAGCATTCTACCTAGTCGACCGAGGTGATCAACTCTCACTTTGGTGTCAAAGCGCTCTACCTAGTTTCTAATCGAGGTGATCAACTTGTAACATGTAGTTTTAGGGGAGAGAATTCTACTTGGTCTATGACCGATGTAATCAACTCTTATTTCAGTGTCAGAGAGTTCTACCTAGTTCCTGACTGAGATGATCAACTCATGACATGCGGTTTTGGGGAAGAACGTTCTACTTGGTCTATGACTGAGGTGATCAACTCTCACTTTAGTGTCAGAGAATTGTACTTAGTTCTTGACCAAGGTGATCAACTCGTGACAGACATTTTTGAGAAAAGCCATTTCTAGAAAGTAATGAGTTCATATATATAAAGGGATGGCATATGAAAATAGTAAATTAAGGTACATCAAAAGTGGTATTTTTTAAAATGTGGGGCATTCCAACTTGTGCCATTCATAGCTCCTTCAATGCTTCTCAACAAGTAGGATCCACTGGCATCCTCCAACTATTCGACATGGGCCTTTCCAATTTGCACTCAACTTGCCAACCATCCATTCCTTCTTGCTAGGGAAAACCCTTATACAAACCAAATGGACCATGGCAAAAGCTTTGAAACATACAACCTTGTTGTAATAATCTAACACTTTCCTTTTTCTCAGTTATCTTTCTTAAGGCTTTATCCCTTTTTTTCCTCTATGAAGGTCAGTTTGATTGCTCTAGTTGCTGCATTCTGCTCCTCTATTAGGGCTGACCTCGTAGTGGGAACATTAATCTCATTTGGTATCATAGTCTCAGTCCCATATACTAGTGAGAAAGATGTCTCGTTAGTGCTCCCTCAGGACTAGTCCAAATAGCTCACAATGCCCCATGTAGATCCTCAACCCATCTTCTTTTTACACCCTCAAACCTTTTCTTTGGTAGATTTATTATTAACTTGTTAGAAGACTTTACTTGACCATTAGCTTGGAGATAATATGGTGTTGAATGACACAACTTAATGTTGTATTTGACGAAGAACTCCTTGATGTTATGACCCATAAACTATCTTTCATTATCGATAATGAGTTCCTTGGGCAGGTTAAAGCGACAAATTATAGATTTCCAAATAAATCGAATCACTTCCTCCTCATGTATTCTTTATAAAGGTTTTGCCTCAATCCACTTGGAAAAATAATCGGTGTTCACTAATAAAAACTTATTTTTCCCCTTGCTTGGGGTAGAGATCCTACTATATCAAGTCCATACTTGTAGAAGGGACAAAGGTTAACTACCTCTATCATGGTGATTGGAGGTGTGTGTGACAATGAAGCAAACCTTTGACACTTATCACACTCTTGGATGTACCTTGTGCAATCTTCCAGCATATTGGGCCAATCGTACCCTTGCCTTATAATTCGTTGTGATAGCCCCATTCCACTTAAATGAGCATCGCACTCTCCTTTAGGGAAAAACCAACTTGTCAGTCATTTGGTGCCTACTTTAGGTGTTTGTTAAGATTTGGCTAATGTAGTAGACATGGTGTTAGACCTTGTTTATTTTGGCTAGGAGTATGGAACTGTAAGTCTAGGGGGCCACGACCAAATACAAATAAAACGTTACTCTTAGGAAAGGGTTAACCAGGACAAGAGATTTGCCCAAGTACTGCTTGCTTCCTTTAAAGGCTCTGTCATAATCCTCATCCCAAAAAACAAATTTATTCATCCTCAACATTTTAAATAATGGAAAACATTTTTCCGTGCATTTAGAGATGAATCTCTTCAATGCCATAATTCTTTCGTTTAGCTATTGAATCCCTTTTAGATTGGTAGGAGGCTTCATGCTCATCAGTGCCTGTATCTTGTCTAGTTTGGCCTTAATCCCTCAGATAGATACGAGGTATCCTAAGAATTTTCCTACTAAAGATACATTTCTTAGAGTTAAGTCTCATACCATAAATTTAGATTATCGAAAATATCTCCTCCAAGTCTTTGACATGGTTTATTGGTTGCACTAACTTTACTACCAAATCGTCCACATATACGTCCAAGTTTTTACCCAGCTAATCGACAAACATTTTATTGATGAGGCGTTAATGTATGGCCCCCTAATTCTTTAATCCAAACGACATTTTGGTATAGAAAAAGGTTATTTCCTTAGTGATAAAAGATGTTTTCTCCTCGTCATTTGAGTGCATTCTGATATGATAGTAACTAGAATTTATGTCTAGGAAACTCATTAATCCCTCGATAGCGGCATCAACTAGCTGATCTATACTAGGAGGGGAAAAATATTTAGGGCATGCCTCTTTTGATTCTGTAAATGCCAAACACATACGGGGTAACCCACACACCTTTTTCACCAGTACCACATTTGACAACCAAGTTGGGTATCCATCTCCTTAAGGGTGGTGACCTGACCTTTTATAACCTCATTCTTTTCCCTAGAGAACTTCTTTTTCTTTTTTGGATAGATCTAACCTTTGGATCCACATTTAACCTGTGAGTTATGATCTCCATGTCAATCTCAAGCACGTCGGTAGGGGTTCATACGAAGAAATAGGAGTTGGCTTAAGTGAATTGAGATAGTTCTTCCTCTATTTCAATTTTTAAATCCACACTCAATTTTAAAAGATGACTCTCTCTCTTATCTCCCATTGGTAGGTCTCATACTTCTCTTGAATTGATAAAATGTGCTAGACATTTACCTTCTGGCCTCCATTGGAATGAGTTCTATTGTGGTTGCTAGTTGGGAATGACCTCCTTCATGGTGGCATCGTAGCAACTCTTGGCCAGGGGTCTCTCTTTATCTCCTTCGTACCCATCTCAATTGGGAATTCAATGAATTAATGGATGGTGGATGGGACCGACTTTATCTTGTGTATCCATGGCCTATCTAGAATGGCATTGTAGTGAAATGGGACATCAATTACCATGAAATTAGTCATTACTATTGATCCTTTAGCCATAACAAGTAGCACCATGGTCCCACCACATAGGTTGTGGTACTGTTTAATCCCACCAAGGGTAGTTATCTCCTTACTATGTCAACATCTTTCATGCCTAGGGCTTTTACTGTAGATATAAAAAGAAGACCCACCAAGCTCTCAGTGTCAATCATGATTCGACAAACATCGCATGACCCTATTCTTAAGTGATTACCAAAAGATTTTTATCATGAGATGAGGTCTCGTCCTTCTTAGTGAAGGTGATCCACATGGAGCTTTATTGTTTCTGATGAGGTCTTGGGCCCTCTGTGTATGGTATGGATAGTCCTGATATTAGGCTTGTTGTGGGGTCTCTTCCGTTACTTGATGGAGGGGGTGGCTTCGATGTTTCACATCCAATTTGTCATATTCTTCCTCTATTATTACTTCCCACGATGTCCTTTAAATATCTTATGGCGAATAGATCTTTTTTTAAGATGTCTACAATATCTTGTCTCATGGTCCACATCCTTATGAAAAGCACACCATTTAGATGTGTTCCTAAAGAGAGCCCTTATTTTTGGGCACCATTTGAAATATGGCTCCTCCTCTATTCTTAATACTACTTGGGCTAGACTCACTCTCAAGGGTGGGCTCTTAAAAGGAGATAGTGACCTTCCCCAAGGTCCCTTGATCCTGGACCATTGGTTACTTACCCTGTTATTTGGCATGAAGTGTTTGTTTTTGTTGATTCTGGTGTCTTGGTTGGCCCTGCCAAGACTTATCCTTCTTTTTTCTTTTTTTGGTGCAAATTTTGTAGCTACCTGGCTGCTCTTAACTAGACCTAACTCCCTTTCAAGATTGATGAACTTCCTTGCCTCTCTATATGCTTCCTCCAAAGTTTGAGGGGTCGTCTTGGTTAGTTCTATGAATAAGTCAAAATCCCTTAGGAGATCCCGCCTAAAGCCCTCTATTGCAGTAGAGCTCGAGCAGTTGGAGATCTCTAGCTTTTCTTCTCTAATACTTTTCTTATATTCTTCGGTAGGCTCACCCTTTTTCTAAATGATTAAGAAGAAGTGGTGTGACTTCTTCCTCAATGTCTTGTTGCAAGCATAATTGGTGATAAATAACTTGGAAAATTATGAGAAGAAGGTTATAGTATGAGGTGCCATGTTATTGAACCATTTATGGGCGTCGTCAAGAAGAGTGGTAGCAAATATCTTACACATCATGTCATCTTTATTGCCTTGCGTGAGGCTCATAGGGGTCATGACCATCTTAAATTGTTGCACATAAGTTATCAGGCATTTAATCCCTTGATAGTTTGGGCACTTGGGAGCACTAAACTTGGCAGATGGCTCGTTATTCTCTATCTCATCAGAAAAAAAGGGAGACACATAGTTGTTCATAGTCCTTATTCACATCATAGGGTGCCTTACCCTTTTCTTACCTTTCATTGGCCATTTTCAGGGCCTGGTCTTGCTTTTTGTTAGCCTCTTCCATTGCTTGAAATTATGCTTCCCAACTTTTTAATTCTTGCAACCATTGTTCATCACTAGGTCCCACCGAATTGGTAGAGAGGTCACTCTTAGCTTTATATTCACCCTAGGTAGGCTTGGAAATAACATCATTTGGTCTTTTTCCATCTATTAGGTTTGCAACTTGACCTTCAAAGGCTCACAGACCTAACTGTGACCGTAATGTTCTATTTTCTTTCACAATCTCTTCGAGTTTCTTCTTACTTCAAGAAGTTGATGAGCTAGCTCATGATGGGGGTTAGTTTCTATTCTGTCCTCATCAAGGGTTGGAAAGATGTTGTCCTGTGCTACTACTGTCTCCTCATTTGATAGTCACAATCATCACTTAACTCACATTCCTACCATGATGATCGTGATTCTAGGATAAGTGGTAGGTTTTCAGTCTCTTTAAGCCTATCTCAGACTTCATGGTGAATCCTTAAAAATATGGTGTTAGAAGCCAAAGCTCGACCTTCGAATTTTCCCCACATTAGGTGCCAAAATATTTAGGATTGATCCAATTTACAAAGAGAGAAACTAGAGAGAAATTAGAGAGATGTGTGAGAATGTATGACTATCTCGTGAGCCTCATATATATATAGAGTATTATATGTACATGTGTCGATTACATAGGGTATACATATCACATCGTGCTATAGGGGTATAAAAGTAAAAAAAATACATTTATAGCTTGAGGTCGACCACCCCATAACTCGGGCTTGAGGTCAACCTTACAACACCAAAGCATGCATACATGGATGGGTTGATCCTATGAGTGTGATTATGGGCATGGACACAAGTAAGTCCTTTTTAACAGCTCGAGATGTTAGTTGGATCGGGCTTAGGGTTGAGCTATATGCCCAAATAGGTAGCATGCAAATGCACTTATATATTATCATATAATTCTCGGAAATCTCCTTAAATTAAGTGATGTGATGAGATAAGATAACTTTAAGAGAAAACGGTTCTTGATCTCTAAAGGCATGCTAATTGAAACATGTAGTACTCTTAAGTGTCACCTTGTTGATAGTATCAAATGCAGATTGCTAATATTGACAAAGAAAATTGTCACTAAAGAATGGTAGGAAGAATTCTCAAGATAACTAAAGAATAATTGTTAGAGAAGAGTTATTAAATCCATGAACACCAAAAATAAGATAGAATCCATTTATATTGGTAATGGATATTAAGGTGTCGATCAAGTTGATGTTTCTAAGTGTTGATCAAGTTGATGTTTCCAAATATTCATAAGATCTTTTACAAGGAATTGATTGTCCAATGATTAGGGATAGATTTGGACGATTAAGTTGGATGCAAGGGTTACTTTGGGAAGCAATTTTTGTTTCAATTAGTTGTGGGCTTTTTATGTTTAGCAATTTTTGTTTTAGTGAATTGTGAGTTTTTTTATGCATTATTTATCATAAAATTTTTAGCCTTTTATTTTTTAGGATGGATTAGGCCCAATCCATTACTAAATAAACCCATTTTGCACATTTTGTCTAGGGCTTTTTCATTTAGGGTTTGAAGTGGCATTTTTCATAAGGATTGTATAAAAAAACGTAGCACCCTTGTCATTTAGAAGAACAAATATCATTAATGAAAGGTATATTTTAGAAAGTTTTTCTTTCCCTTATTGTGTTCTTGGTCAAATGCTTAAATTCGACTTATCAAATAGAGTGATCATCCTTTGTGGCATCTCAAGATTGAGGTTTTAAGGACTTTGTTTCCTTAATGTTCTAATCGAATAATCTTCAACATGTTTTTAGCAAATCAATTGTTCATATTCCTTTGAGTTCGTGAGTACTTAGGATTATTTGCCTAGAGGGTCCGCACCATTTGGTATCAGAGCTTTAGTTGTTAAAAATAGGCTATCTATATTCATCTATCTTTGTTTTGAAGTCTAGATTGTTTTTAAAAATTCGCCTTTTCATTGTTTTCTGTGTTCTTGAGTCACAAATCACAAAAAAAGGAAATTTTGTCCTTTTGAGTCTTGTGTTTTATTTCAATTTTATTGTTGTTATTTTCCTTTTTGGATTTTGTTTCGTATTTTTCTTTGAATTCTTCATATATTTTTCTTGCTCTTTAATTCTATGTTCAATCTATCTTTGTTCTTAAAAAAAAAGAGGGTTGTTGTTCAATTTCAAAAAACAAAAATTGATAAATGGGAGTTACAACTTTAAACGACCATAACTTTTAACTCGGATAACAAAAAAACTATTATAATATATCAAATCGAAGGGTTTAAAATTTTATTGCACCTTTTTGGGTTTTTTTCAGGAATTTTCTATTCATAGCAGCAAAAATAGTAGTAAAAAAGAATAATAAAAGGAGAACAAAGTAGTAGATTGTTCAAGAATCTAAGTTTTATTTTTTTGTTGAGTTTTCTTGATCTTATTCAAATTGGTTTTCCCTTTATTTTGTTCTTACTGCTTGACTGATTAAAAAAAAGGGAATCATAGTTGATCAAGAGTCTTTATGTCATCTTTTGTTAAAAGTCTTTCTTTAGAGTCCTCTTTGGTCAAAAGTCTTTTTTTAAAGTCCTTTTTGGTCAAGAGCCTTTCTTTAGAATCCTTTTTGAACTTTATTTTTGTCATACTTTTCCATTAAGTTTTTAGAATTCTGAATTTTAAGATTATCACCAATAAAATGGTTACTTCTTGAGATTAGTTGGATTCTTTGATTTTTTTAAGAACACAAAAGAGGTTGGCGTGAAATTCTTCATCAAATCTGTTCATGACGAATTTAAGAGGATGAATGCAAGGTTGGATGATAATCCTCTTCCAGTTCTGAATCATATAGAAGAAGATGTAGAAGACATGAGTTTGAGGAAGAAGAAGCTAATTCCAATGCAGAGGAGAGAACAAGTTATAAATGGAGCAAAAAGACTAACTCCAAAGAAGGTAGCAATATAGACAGTATAAAGATGGCAATTCCACCTTTTCAAGGAAAGAATGATCATGAGTTATATTTGGAGTGGGAAATAAAGGTTGAGCATGTATTTGATTGTCATAATTTCTTTGAGAAGAAGAAAGTAAAGCTAGTAACCATAAAATTTACAAATTATGTTGGTATATGGTGGGATCAATTGGTGGTCAATAGGTGAAGGAATGGTGAGAGACCTATTTGGTCATGGGAAGAAATGAAATTGGTGATGTGTAAGAGATCCATACTTAGCCATTACTATAGAGACTTATATAGAAAGTTGCAAAGGCTGATTCAAGGTTCCATGAGTGTAGAGGATTATTATAAGGAGATGGAAGTCACCATGATTAGAGTAAACATAGAGGAAGATATAGAAGCGATTATGGCCAAATTCATTGTTGGATTAAATAGGGAAATTGTTAATGTGGTTGAATTGCAACATTACATAGAGATGGAGGAACTGCTGCACAAAGCCATTAAAGTGGAAAAACAAATCAAGTGTTTAGAACAAAAGGTGAAGCAAATTCGAACAATTCAGTTATTGTTCCTAAAGGTAAACCTGAAACTAAAACTCATACTAAGTCACATGATATTAAGTGTTTCAAGTGCCAAGGACTCGGACATATTGCATCTGAATTCCCAAACAAAAGGGTTATGGTTGTACTGGTAGATGGAGAAATCGAAAGTGCTAGTGCAAGTGACAATGAAATGCCACCATTGGAGGATTGTTCTGATTTAGAATTGGAAGAACCTGTGCATAGAAAATTACTTGTCATAAGGAGAGCTCTGAATATATAGCCTAAGAATGAAGGAGATGAGGAGCAATGTGAACATATGTTTCACACAAGATTCCATGTGAAGGATAAATTATGCACAATTATTATTGATAGTGGGAGATGCACTAATGTTGCTAGTATTTTGTTGGTAGAAAAGTTGAATTTGAAGTGGAAAAGGCATCACAAATCGTACAAGCTACAATGGCTGAATGATTGTGGAGAAGTGAATGTCAACAAACAAGTTTAGGTTCCTTTTTTAATTGGCAAGTATGAGGATGAGATTCTTTGTGATGTGGCACCAATGTATGCTGCTCATATTTTTCTTGGGCGACTATGGCATATTGATAGAAGGGTGATCCATGATGGGTATAAAAATTGATACTCTTTTGAAATGAACAACCGAAAAGTTGTAATTACCCTTATCAAACCTTTGCAAGCTTATGAGGACCAAATTAGGATAGCAAAAGAGTGCAAAATGTGGGAAAAGCAAGAGTGTGAGCAAGAGGAAAATAACGAAAAGAGTAAGTGAGGTAGAGAGCAAAAAATGGAGAGAAAAGTGAGCATAATGGAGGGAAAAGTGAGAAAAAATATAGAAGAAAGTGAGCACAAAAGAGAGAAGAGAAACTAGTGAGTAAAAAGGAGAAAACAAATAAAAGGAGTGCATTTGTTGAAAAAATGAGATTAAGAGTGCAATGATGGCAAGGCAAAAAGTACTTGTACTTATGTACAAAAATATTTATCTTTCTACTAACGATCTTAACTCTTCTTTGCCTAGAGTTATTGTGTCTTTATGGTAGGAGTTTGAGGATCAACTTCTTGAAAAGATTCCATGGATTACCTCCTTTGAGATAAATTAAGTATAAAATAAACTTCACAAATGGATCTGTTATAACAAATCAACCTGCTTATAGAGCAAAGATTTGAGGACGAATCTTTTCGAAGAGGAGGGGAATAATAGAAATTGAGGTGTTGATCAAGTTGATGTTCCCAAGTGCTGATAAAGTTGATGTTTCCAAATATTCATAAGATCTTTTGCAAGGAATTAACTATCCAATGACTAGGGATAGGTTTGGAAGATCAAGTTGGGTACAAAGATTACTTTAAGAAGCAATATTTTTTTAATTAATTGTGGCCTTTTATGTTTAGCAATTTTTGTTTTAGTAATTTATAGGCTTTTTATGTCTTATTTATCATAATTTTTTAGCCTTTTATTTTTGATGATGGATTAGGCCCAATCCATAACTAAATAGGCCCATTTCATCTAGGGTTTTTTCTTTAGGGTTTAAAGTGACATTTTTCATAAGAGTTGTATAAAAAAACACAATATTCTTGTTCTTGATTGAATGCTTAAATTTGACTCATCAAAGGGAATGATCATTCCTTATGGCGTCTCAAGATTAGTGTTTTAAGGACTTTATTTCCTTAAGATTCTAAGATGATCATCTTTAACACATACTAAATAAATCAATCATTCCTATTGTTTTATGTTTGTGTGTTTCTAGTATTATTCGCATAAAGGGTCCACATCAATTAGAGTTATTGAATTCAACAATGTTACTTCGTGTATAAATTATACTATTGGAAACTTCCTTTTAAAGAAACATAATTTCTTTGAATTAGTATTATGTAACATCATATTAATAGACTTGTTATATAATTAAAAAAAAATTAGAGAGCCTCGGAAGAAGGAAATTGAACCGTGAAATTAGATAATTATAAAAAATCAAAATTTTATAATAAAAAAATCAAAAGAAACTAAAAAAAATGTAAAAAAACAGTTATTAGATTTTAAAAATGAGTGAATGGAGTAATAACAGTGATTATGCATAGTTATCAAATAATAAATAATGAGTCATTATGCATGTTCATTAAATATTAAAGTATGCATATTAAATAAATAATAAGTAATTATGACCGGTTATTAATTATTAAGTGATAGTTTAAAACCTAACCTCCTCCGACAAATGCATAAGACTTCAAGATAATGTAAAAACCATTTAACCAAAAAAAAAAACACATAAATGTAGTGTAGAAACTAGAATGCACATGGTATAGAATAAAAGAATTTGATTGCTTCATATGTACTGTTGAGGGAAATTTTACATGTTATACGTGGCATTCTTTGATAGGCTGATGTCATCTTTAAATAATCAAATATACATAGTAGCGTACTATTTCAAATGGAAAGTATTTATAATTATTATTTTTTTAATTTAAATATAAATAATATATTTAGGACTTGATACCTTGAAATATGAAAAATCATAAATATATAGATTAATATTATAATATTATTTTAATATTATAAATCAAGATAATATTAAAATATTGTTTATAATTCAAGCATATAAATAAACCCTTTTATTCATACTTCAATATATGTCATTTTTTATACTCCCTTAATTAATACCCTTTCTGATTTTTTTTTATTAAATTTTGTGAGAATTAACTTAATCATCAATTTAGATGCAATACAGTCTAATATCATTATTTTTGATTATTTGTTCATCTATTATATAACTCAGATCAATAAATTTAACTTTGAATATAACATATGGTACTATTTGTTGAAAGAAATTTAATGTTTTAACTATTTGAACTAACTAACAAACGAAGAATTTTTTTAATGTTTTTCTTCATATTCTTCACTTTCTTTCAAAGAGCTATTGAAATTAAAAACTAAAATAACGCACTACAGAAAAGTTGAGAATAAAGTAACTACATAAAGGAAGAGATTAGGAGTCAAAGGTAAATAAGTGAGGGGAGCAAATATTCACTTAAAATTAACAAACCAAAGATAATGGTTAGAAAGACCAAAGATTTGAAAGAAAAAGATGAGAGAAAAGCTTTGAGACTGAACAAAGTTACAGAACAAGTTGAGGTTGTTATCGAGGTAAGCTTGAAATTGCGAAGAGCTCTAAAACTTTTTGGTAAAACGTGAGAAAATGAAAGCTCTAAGACATACATATATATATATATATATATATATAAGTAAAAGTCTTTCTCCCACCATAAAAGATTAACAATTGGTAATTGGCCCATTGGAGGAAAATTTGGACTAACCCAGTTTGGAATATAAAACGTCGTGAACACCACCTTGGTATGATATTCCTTAGATTAGAACCAAGTATTCTATGTAAGTTAAAGTTACAACTTGTGAATGTCGTATTCTATTATAATACATTTTCATTATACATTTTCATTTTAATAGTGAAATTAAACTAAAAGAGTTGGTAGATTAGATGTGTGGACTAGTCTGGTATATACATACCATCGTAGGTTAATACGCAACAAAAATATAATATTTAATTCTACAATGCTTAAGTCATTGCCTTAACATTAGTTTCATACCGATCATTATATATCGATACAAGAGAGTCAAGATTCTATGTTTATTTTCCAAGATGTTTTTTTTTATCTTTATATATGAAATATGTATGACTAATGATGTAATGACATATATATTATATTGATCATATATATACACTAAAAACGACATTATTTCACGAGACGATCATTCCACCCATTTTTCTAATTTCACATTTCCCTATATTAGTTATCCTAAGAAATAGTCAATCTGAGTAGTTATAATGATCGACGAGCTCGAGGTCTCTCTATGACAAAAGGAAAAAAAGTGTGTAGATTGTATATTTTTAACTGTTGTTATTATGTTATATTATGTGAATTTATATAATGATTAGATTTTACATGACGTGTATACTTTATTTATTTAAATAGATTTTTTATAATATTAATATTTTTTTTATAATTATTTTTTACGAATAATTAAGGATAATTATAAATCGTAGATCTCTTTAAGAGATTATTCAACTAACATGATTATTCGATGACTCATTACTGGTTGAGCTCTCATGTCAATCGTTCTAGTTAATCAAGACCACTTATCTTTTATCCCAGAATCTAATCAACGAAAGCACGCTCATTGCTATTCCAAAAACAAAATCACCTTTACAACATTAATTTAATTAATTGAAAATATTCTATGTAAATAATAAATAATATTTCGCCTATAAAAATTTATTTATTATTTTTAAAATATATTATAACTTAATATTATAAGTCAATAAAATATAAAATTAATAAAACTATTTAAAAAATGAGAGAGTAAATAATATGATTGATTTAAAATATATTTTTATTGTTATTAAAATATGTGATGAAATATAAAATTAATGCAACTATTGTTTTAAAAAACACAAATATATAACACTATAATTTAAGAAAAAAAATATAATTACTTATGACTATATTAAATCAATAATAAATAAACTCTTGGTAGTAGATATAAAAGAAGAGAAGAGAGGTATAGGTATAGGTTTTTGAGTTTTCAAAATTTTTATTAATTGTTTTTTCTTTTTTGATATCAAAAATAGGAATAATATCTCAAATGTCTTTGGGGTTTGGTATATCTTTATTTATGTTCTTAAAGTTTTTAAAATATCAAAAATATCCTTAGATTTTAATGGTGTTAATTTTCCATCTATTACTATTTAGAATACTATTCATTGATTTTGATATCAAATTTTACGGATCAATACAATTTTTAATCAAGGGTCTTTGTCTATATACGAAAGACAATAATTTGTCTAAAAAACCTATTATTTTTTGGTATAAATATAATTTTTTTTCTATATTCATTACAATTGCATAGTATATTATGTTCTTCATTACGTTGATTACTTAATTATAATCCTAAATCTATTAATTGTTTTTTTAAAATTAAAAATTATTTTTTCATTTTTAAATATAATAGTTCTAATTTATGTATTAATGATTCGATGTTCATAGAGTATTATCTTGATAAATCATGTGTTGAATGCATATTATTTTTTCATATTTGTAGTATACAAATAGTTTTTTCTTATGTACATACAATGTATTTATAATCTTTAAAGAAATAGTATCCAAACATTAAGTTGTTGAATTCTTCTTCCTCTATTCTTATATATTTTTGACTAAAATAGTTTTTTAATGTCCTTGAAACACGGTGGTCTATGATGCTTGTGATAGCTTTAATATAATCTGTATAGATATCAAACAAAGTGTTAAATCTTTTAAAATTTTCAAGACAAGTTTCATAATCCTCATCTTTAAAGTATTCATTTAAATGATAGAGATAACATTTATCAAATGTTTCTAATAGAATTAGATTTTTATCTTTGATTTTATTTGAAATTATTAGTTGTTTATTTCTAAAAACAGTTTCCATTTTCCTGTTTTAGTAGTATTATGTTTTGTTGTAAGCAAATATTTAAAAATTCAAGATTCTTAATTGGCTTAAATTTATAATTATTATACCTAAATTTGATGGGTCTACCACAGTCTTCCCTTCTGTTCATCTTCTTTTGTTACACCTATTATGTCTCAGTTTTGCTCAAACCTCAACACCCTCCTGGCAATGATGAGTCTTCTACATCCGTACATAAATGATGTCCAATAGTTGACTTACTAGAGAAGAGTAACTGAACTCCATTTTATTCATAGGATAATGATTATTATAACTTAAGGCCAATTAAAAACCTTGAAGAGGTACTTAGCCACTCATAATTATTGGGTATAACATTGATTTCTAGATAATGGGGTTTTCTATGCTAGAACCCTTTATGTGTTTTAGAGTAGGGAGTTCTGGATTTTTGCGTATTCATGTGTCTTGAAATGATAATATAGGTTCCTTTTATAGCACAAGGAATCCCTGTTTACAAGATTAAAATTATTATTTTACCCTTGCTTTAATAATTCATCTGCTTTTTCCCTTGGCATATACTACCGACTAAGATGTGGAATTTAGATCTTTATTTCCTTTGTCGCCTTCTACCGACAGTTTTTTTCTTATTTTTCTTTGTCATTTTCTGTTGATGGTTCTTTAGATGATGATACATCTTCATCCTTTCGATCTTTGATGTAAATGATGCATCTGTGGTCTTTGGTGGCTTTTCTGGCATAGAAGTAGAATTCCTTCCTTGTTTCTTAACTAATTTTTAAGTTGTTGTAGTTAAAATTGGTTTCATATTTGGTCATTTTTTCACCATCTTCTTCTAACAGAGTCATGCTACTGTGAGAAATGATGATTACTTTACTAATTGAATAATTTACTTTGATCTCAGTAGAATTTTCAATATTCTTGAGTTCATAGTAAATTTGGCCTAACATTTGACCTTTTGGTACATATAGTTCTTCTGTGTTGAATTTCTATTTTGAAAGTGCCCTTGGTTTGGGAACTTCGTTGTTTTTGTTGGAAATCCCTATCGTGATGAAGTGGTAGTAACTAATACATCCTTTCTCATTTCAGTCCATTAATGAATTGAAAAATCTAAGATAAACATGTTTATCACCTACTTTGATCTTTCTTCTGAAGTTCTTGATTGCTCTTTTAAAATTCTTTGGGAAATAATTTAATTCACTTAAATTAATTTCTGGATATATATTTTCTATTAATCCTGCATGAAAAACTTTATATAAAAATATTGGATCAGCTCATTGCAAGACATTGAATTTACTTCATGTATAAAATTCCTTGTATGTAGTATAGAACTTCATATCTTCAATATATTCCTGGGTGGAATTTTTGGTCAAGTTATAGAGACTCAACCATTGTGGTTTACTCAGATTTCTATATTGGTTCTTCTCATCTTCAATGATTGAAGTATTTCTAGGGGACGCCTCCCTGAATAGTATTGAATGTTTTGCTATTTTTTATGTCTCTAGGGGAGATATTTCTCTAAATAGCACTAGAGACCTTGTTATCTTTCCAATATTTGTCATCCTGCTTGGAGTTGTTGGTTATTATTGTAATGCTGCATAATAACTTTTTACTATCTCCTATGGAGTTATTAGTTTTGGTGCTTTGTAGTTAGCATATCTACCTTCTGCTTCTATTCTATTAGTGAAAGCTCTATAAATTACTCCATGAATTCTTAGAATATATTTGCTAGCTTTTGCTCAGTTGTTATAAATTCCTAGTTTTGGGCCATTATAAACTACATAAACTTTTTTCTATTCTTCTTTTTTTTTTGCCTCATTTGCTGTTTTGTGGTTTTAGAAGTTTTTTATGAATTCTTAAGTTCTTCCTTTTTAGAAGTTTCATCTTGAATTTTTAATGAAGATTCCTATTTTGAGCTTCGAGATTGCTTTGAACAATTAATTTATTCATGTTTCTTTCCTATCTTCATAAGAGATTTCTCGAGATATAGAAACTCGAGTTGTTCCTGTAGGATTTTTATCTTCTTTTCCTTTATCTTGATTTTGATATCAAGATGTTTCATTGCTGAAAGCATAAAAATAGTTAGAGGTGCTAATTCTCTAGTAAGAGCATCAACTAAGCTATTTTTATGGCCTAAAAGATGTTTAACATCAAAATTGTAATGGTTGAACCATTGTTTCCATCTAACTAATCTTCCTTGTTTGTAATCACCTACAATATTAGTTCTTAAGCAATAACCAAAATTCTTATTATCTGTTTTAACAATGAATCTGGAGCTTATAACATATATTGCAAATTTATTAATGGCTTTTTTAATAGCTAAATATTTTTTTTATTACTATGGTAATTTAATTATGAACCTTGAAAAGATCCTGATGTATATCTATAAAGATATTCATCTTTGTCATCTACCCTTGCTTTAAGAACTACTCTACAATATTCCTGTGAAGCATCTATTTCAATTATCATCTTATCATCTTATTCTGGATGGTATAAAGTTGGTAAATTTTTTACCTTTTCTTTTACTCTATCCATATATAGAGTATCTTCTTTGGTCCATTTCTAGATATGATCTTTTTTTCAATTTTACTTGTAATGGTTTTCTCATTTATGCAGTTTCTTGATGTATGCTTCTGTATATGTTAAACATCCTAAAAATATTTGTAGATTATGGGGTTGTAGATTATGTTTTCCATATTCAATTTCCAACCCTAAATATTTATTTTTTTGTTGAGCAAGTACCGCTTTCTTTTCAGAGACTACAATGCCTTCTTTTCTACATTCTTGTAGAATATTGATAATATCCAAATAATGTTTATTTAATTCATTACTGAAAACCAAAATATCATCTATGTGTAAATACAGAAAATATCTTGTAATTTCTTGAAAATATTATCCATATATCTTTGAAAAATACTTAGAGCTTGTTTTAATCCAAATGGTATAGCTGTCCATTGAAATTGTCCTTGAGGGCAACTAAATGCCGTTAATTTTTGGGATTCTTCATCCAGTCTTATTTACCAAAATCCACTTTTGCAATCAAAACTCGAGAAGTATTTCTTTCCTTTTGTTAATGATAGTAGTTCTTCCTGTTTTGGAATGAAGTATCCATCATCAATGATTTCTTTATTCAGTGCTTTAAAGTTTATTACCATTCTCAACTTTTTTTTCAACTAAGAATGTTGGACTAGAGTGAGGTGAATTACTTGGTATTATGACTTTTAATTCCAAAAGTTCTTTGATTTGTTTTCCAAATTTTCCTTTATTTTGGAGTATAAACCATTGGTTTTACGCTATTGATCTTGTTAGGATCTCTTAATTTTATGTTGACTATTGTTTTAGATTTATTAATTTTTGGATCCAAAGGATTTTCTGAACTGATTATTTTTAATAGTTTTCTAATGTCTGTTAAGGCTTTGTCTTCTTGTATTTCATTAAGAAAATATTTTTGTTTCTCTTTTATATTTAATGAAATATTTTCTAAATAAGGTTTTTGCTAGTCTTCTATCTCAACACGTTTTTGGTTTTTAAATTGTTGCTTAAAAGTTGGTTTTGAGACAATTAAAGCTTTTCTTATTTTTGAGACATAGATGGTATCTCCTTCTAAGGTTGTGAGACTTATTTTATCGAAATGTTGTGTGAAAAGTTGATATAAGTTTAGGAAATTTTTTCCTATTAACAAATCAACTATTGTTTCCTGTTGATATATGATAAGAATGTGAAACTTTTCTCCTCCTATTATTATATCAGTATCTTTTAATACCTTATTAAGATTTATTGTAGTATTATTAGAAATTCTTATAATTAAATATTTTGGCGTTTGTTTCCAATTGTCTTTTGGAAATACATATCTACTGGTTACACACATACTAGCTCATGTATTTATATATGCATGTAAATGATAAATGTTATAGCCTTTAAATTTTAGTCCATCTTCTGATGAAGAATATTCACAATTTGATTGTTCATATTCTGAGTCAGTTATTTCTTCTTCGGTTTCTTCCAATAGATAAATACTATAAGTATCATCTATATCATATTCTTCAATTGGTTCTAATTCTATTTTGAAAGCTTCTTCCAAACCTTTTGCTTTTTGTAGAAATTCTTTTTTTATGTTGAAGCCTGTTTGGACATTCGTTGGCATAATGTCCTTTCTCATTACAGATCTAACATCTACATTTTTTTCTTTCTTGAAGAGTATTAATTCCTTTTTTTAGAAGGTTTATACTTTTTTCTTCTAAAATATATTTTCTTGTAATTTTCTCTATTAAATATCTTTTTATATTTTTGGAAATTTTATTTTCTAAATCTATATTTTTTAAACTTTTATATTTTTTTATATTTATATTTTTATTTATAAGATTTTATATTACATCCATATTTTTCTAATATTCTAAAATATTTTGTATCATATCAGATTTTATCATTTCCTCTTATCTGTTTATATTCTTTTCTTTCTTTGCATTTAATAATAATTCAATTTTTAAGGCTTCTTATTCTTCCTTCTAGACTATATGGTATAGTTTCTCTATTCCTTTGTACCCAAATTTCTGTTAAGGTTTTATGTAGTGTTCCAGATAATTTTTGGAAAAACATTTCTTTATAAGTTGTTTGCATAGATAGTGATAATTTATGGTAATACATTTCATATTAACAAATAAAAAGAATCTACTTTTGCATCTTTAATTTTAATACTCATTTACTTATTACTTATACCATAATAAATTATGTTTTTCATAGGGAATAATTTTCTTAATAAAAATGATAGGTCTTTAAATTCATCTTCCTCTTTAAAATTTTATTTTATTTTTTTGAATTTCTTCAAATTTCTTTTTACTTATTACCATTTTCTTATGAAAACATCATGAGATGTCTTCTGTTTCTATGTCTATTATTTCTTGGTTTATTTTTTCTTCTTTCATTTTAGGAATGTTATTATTCACTTTCGTTAGATTTAACTTCCGCTATGTTTCAGAGATATTTTTGAAAATTTCTGAAAACTTAGGGGTATCTTTGATATTAATCCTAAAAAATAAGGATGACCAAGGAATCATAGAGCCGGCTGAATGCAATTTGATTTTTTGTTATTTCAGAAGGTGGGTTTCATTATTATTTTTAATCAGATTTCATTAAATCAACTAACTAACTAAAAAAAATGAGATAAAAAAGTATTACATGAGTTACCTTTCTCTCAGAGTGATTTAGGTCACTTCATCTTCTACCCGTTACAAGTTTATTTTAGCATCTAATTTTTGATATTATTACATCCATAAACTCCAAATTCAACCATCTTTCACTTTTATAGAGGCTAAATTGTATCATTAATCCTTAAATTCTAACTAAATTCACACATAAGTCTCCAAACTTTTAAAAAGCATAATTTGATTTTCAAACTTTTAAAACTTTACACAAATCCCTAAACTTTAAAATCATACGAATTAGTATTCAAATTTTTAAAACTTTATATATAAACCCTAAATTTTTGTATTACAAAATATGTATTTTAGTAGCCAAGTTAAGCGCAATTTGTAAAATTTTAAAAGTTTGGGACTAAATTAAAGTATTTAAAAGTTTAGAGACTATTATGTAAAGTTTTAAAAATTTGAGTACCAAATCATATGTTTTAAAAATTTGTAGATTTATATATGAATTTAGTTAAAGTTTGAGAACTAATAATAGACCTTAAACTTCTATATATTATTAAACCTACCCTCTTAAACGAAAATCTCTCTTTTCACATGGATTCCTAGCCATTACATTTGAGTATATGATGTGTGATATTCCAAGGCAATAAAATATAGAATTAGTGTATTAAAAAAAACATAAATATCTAATATTTGATAAAAAGTAAAAAATATGTTGGTTGAGAATATTCTACTGGGATAATTAATAATATTCTTATGCTTATATTATTACTGTAGTAATTCTAAAAAAAATATTGCTTTACTTGCTTTGGAAATTCCAAGGACAACTAATTACTGTGAAACATAGATTGAAACCTTGGTATATGAGTTGCAACAAAAGTTAGAGAGATTTGAGGGTTAAAAAAAACATTTGTACTTGTTGCAATGTTGATATCCCATAACTTTTTCTAGGTACCACTACAAAATATGTTTAGATAATTTAAGTAAAACTTAATGTAACAAATAACTAATGTATGAAACAATACTTTTATTAATATAAATTTAAACTTTTTAAGATGTCAGATATTTTTCTCATGCATACTTAACATAGAACACAACTCAAAACGACTTTTGGTTATGTTGCATACATTAACAACACAATATTTTTTACTTAATATTTGTTTATTTTATTCAATAATATTTTTAGGGTTAAAAATAAATTTTGACTTAATATTTACGCATGGCAATATAATATTTGTTACTTGACCAGCTTTATGACTATGAAAATAGAGTTATTAAAATAATTTTTTATTTAATATTTGTTTGTTTTATTCAATAAATAATATTTTTAGGGTTAAAAATATTATAATATTAAATTTTTAGTGAAAATGGGTAAAAATATAATTTTTAGAATTTTTGGGAATTTTTCTGAATTTTTTTTAAAATGTTTATAAATTTTTAATGCAGGATAAATCAGGAGCTACCATGTGGCACCACGCAAGTAGATGAGCTGACTTGGCAAGACAAGCGGATGCCACACCAGCATAGATAACCAATCACAGATCACTACATGTAAGAAGTGATGCAACACCTCGCCACATGGAAGTACAACGTTCATCACGACTTCATCTCGCTTGGTCAATGCACTCACCACATGTCATGACCTAACTCGTCCAGTCGTGCCATCAAAGTGCCACGCCATCTATTCTATGAATCATGTTGTGCCAACTGGTGATGACTCAGAAATCGTTTACTCGGACTGATCTCTCTTGCCATGCGTCGCTCTTTGATTTGCCATTGAATCCACGTGCCACACATATGATTCTCATTGGCTTGTGCTATTAATTCTGCTTGTTTTGGTCTCTGCCCTTGATCTGAAGTTGATTCGACAGTCGAGATTTCACCTAAGCTATATTTAACTCCCTAATTACCCCATAAACCCTAACGAGTTGTCATAAATAAAACCCAAGAAGAAATCCTACAAAATGAGAAAAAATAGTTATGACAACATATTACAACTAGATATTCTAAAAAGAGATCCATTAGAAGGATTAAAAGAGAAACAACCCAAAAAATCTAATAGAATGATTCCTCATAATAGAAAAAGAAAAGATAAATAGAAATCTATAGTTATAACCTAATGGAATATAGAAATAATTAGAAGAATAATTTATGAATCTTAAAAATAAAGATATAAGCACATTAGTAAGTGTGTTAATATTAATAGATAATGAATTAAAAAAATATTATGATATGATAGTAATCAAGGAAATATATTCTGAACTAGAAAATTTTAAAATTACTATAGAAAGAAACCCGGTAATGCCCCTTAAATTCAAGGAGAAACTTCTGATCCTCACAGAAATGAAAGAAATATACAAAGATCAAGCGAACCTAATCCTCGAAATAGGAGAAGACAACAACCAAAAATGGAAAAAAAATTATATTGGGGTAGTATAAGATCTATATCATCGTAATTTAAACTTAATAAAAATAACAATAAAACTAAATATCTAGACTTTGATTGTATCAAAGATAGAAAAAATTCATTAGATAAATGGGCTACTGTAATGAGTGTACTAATTCAAAAATTTGAAACTACTAGTACATACCCATTAATCTGTAGAGTATTATTAAACCATAAAATAAATGAAAATGTTATATATATACTTTAATAATCTACCAAATGATATATATCTTAAGATGTAAGGAGATTTTGCAACTAGAAGAAGATATTTATATAAAGTAGTAAATGAAATATATAAAGAGTTCATAGAAGAAGATAAAGGAAATTATATTACATAAACAAGTGAATTAGAAATAAATGAAGCTAAATAGCATTAAACAAATATGAAAATAAATGACATATGCTACATAGATTCTTGTATATGTGAAAAAGAAATATATGATTACAAGATACTTAAAATACAACAACAATTTAAGGAAATATTTTATCAAAAATGACTAGAAACTCTATATAAAACTCTTGAAGAAAGTTGGAGAAATAAAAATTATAGTAGTATCAGATACTTTAAGAGGAAGATTAAAAGAATTAAAATCTTGCATAATTTTACAATATTAAAGAAGAAATGAATATAACTATGCTAAATAAAATTTTAAAATATGTTGTGATAGTAATAATTTCTATGTATAGGAAGATCTAGTATAAAACATTACAAACAAAGAAAGAGATTAAAATCTCAAAAGAAAATTACAAAACTTCAGAACTAATCAAAAGAGAAAAGGACAACTCCTCAAAAGCTTTATAGTCTGATATATCAGAGGAATAAGAACTCAAAGAAAAGAGTCAAGAAGAAAGAGAAAAGTGTTATATTATCTACAATGTACCAACCCCAGGATATAAGATAAGGCCAAAAGCAAGTAGAGTAATAAATGGATTTTTTCGTATAATACATAAAAAATCCATTAATAGGATTAGCAAAAGGAAGTTTTGCTAGTTTCAAAACCATAAACTTCTCAAACCCAGTGATATAGTATCCAACCTAAAAGGAAACTATAGACAAGCACTCAAAAACCAAATAATTGCAAAAGAAAAGATGACAATGCTAGGAAAAATACTAAGACATGTAATCTTCAAGGAAATAGATTATATATTTTTAATCTCCAAAAAAGAAAAGGATAGACAAAAAAAAACATAAACCCAAACTAATGGTTAAATCTTTATAATTTAGCCAAAAAATTAGGAAAATATCAACTTGAAACCATGAAATTCTTCACAATATAAAAAGTTCATACATTAAAAAAAATTCAATCACATGCAATAGATTAAACATTATTGAAAGAGCATATCCAAAGCTTATTTACCAATTATTTTATCGTGGGTTGATTGACAATATTTATCCAAATAAAAATTAATGAAATTAAATTATTTTCATGAAAATTTTAAAAAACTATTAATTTTTTTAGGAAAAGAGTAAAAAGAAAATGATCATCCATTCTTTTTAAGATTTTTTAGTTCCATAAGAGATTGACATAGAGGAAAGTCGACCCATCCTTATCATTTTATTAAAATAGGAATGACATCCTTAACAAGAATAGTAGAGCAACCCAAATATCTTCCAGAAAAAGAATATGATGAAGAAGCTTTAAGTAGGAAAGAACAGTAATATTGACTCAAATATACCATGAAATTAGAAAAATAGGAACATCCTTTGAAATCAAGGTAAATTACTCTACATGCAAGATCATAATGATCTCACATAGTAATTTGAATATAAATCAAGAAAATATCAAGAAAATTGTTAATTATGAAACACTATTCAATTGCAATGAATTGAATGTAATTGAAGAACAAAACAAGAATTTTACCAACTAGAAAAAATGAAAACTAAGGACCATATGTGTCTTTATTTTATAAAGGACAAAGAGGGATCTACATCTCTAGTATCAAGTGGAAGCATGTCGACAAGTAACTACTATTAAATAAGTTTCGACAAAAAATTTTAAAAAGAAAATATAGATAAGATAAAATATAATCTTTATCCTTCCACATATCTTCATTTTAAAAATGAAGGAAGAGATAAATATACGATGTAATCATTATCCTTCCATATTTTTTTAAAATAGATATGTAAAATAATTGATTTTGTATCTATAAAAAGTCTCTTGTATAATGAAGAAGAAGATAGTAAGTTCTAACCATAGAACCTAAACGTCCATCTCTTCTTAAGTACTGTCTAGACAAACTCTTATAGAGTAAATTAGTAGAAAAATATAGTTGTAATAATCTTATTTTCTTAATGAATAAAAGTTATTTTTTCACCAAAACCTAGTATCTTTCTTATATCTTAAATAGAAGTACGAATCATATCATTGGTTGATAGTAGTTCTAAGTCCAGAGGGTGAGGCTTTTAACAAGATATCTAAATATCAAATACGAACTAATAGAAGACGGGAGTGGACCTAATTCATTAAAATAAAGTAAGATTAAATACAATTCTAGATTTCATTTGTTAAAGATAATATTTATTTGTTAAGAATTCAAAAAACCAAAAAATTAATCAATATTTTTGTTAAAAATATGTTAAATTAAAAAATTAATTAGAGTAAAAAATTATTTGGTATTAAAGTGTATGAAAGAAAAATATATAATTGGATAAAAAGTTAATGTATTCTAAAAACATTAATGATATTAACTCAAAAATGAGAATAATGGAGCTATTTAAAAAAAATCACATGTAAAGTTATATTAAAAGTTAAGATCAATAATATTTCCCGCAAACATAGATCTCAAATCTTCAACGGGGCAACAAACTCGAGACTAACATATAGGTGGGTGCTCGCCGACTATTCAATGCAATCTTACTAATTTGAAGTCTAGTATCCAACGGTGGCAGCTAATTCAATTTGATATTCGGCTTCTATCTTAATTATACATTCAATTTGATATATCAATTACTAAATACTAATAACATTATGAATGTATAATCGGTAAACCAAGTAAACAATACAATAATCTAACAAACAAAAAAACATATTTCATAACTATAATATTATTAAAAATATAATCCTAATTATATTAGAACATTTTGGATAAATAACAAATCCCTAATTTGGTTCAAAATGTAACCAAATACTTCAAACCCTAAATTCTTCCAAAATATCAAATATTTATAGCATCAAAGCTCGAAGGAAAATTACTTGTTGTGAACACTAACCAAATCTAAACAATGCTTAAACTTGTCAATAAAAACCCGCTTGATCAACACAATTGTTGGAATCTTTAAAGTAACTATCTTCTAGATAACAATATCATCATAAAACATACTTCTAGATAATAATATCATCATAAAACATAATGTTACCAACTAAGTAATAATTAATACCAAAGTATTTGATTTTCTCAAGATACATATTATAGGTTAAATATATCAATATATGTCAATCAAAAAATACAACATAAATATTCTTTTGTAACCCATATTATAAACTTAACATCCAAGCAAAATAACGTCATTCACTACTTTTGTTGATTTCCTATACTTAATTGTCTTCGAACCAATAGTATAATAAGTAGTGAAGACAAAATTTGTTAAAAAAACTTTAAATAAAATTACTAACAAAAATTGAGTCAATAAAATCATAACTAATACTAACAATTCTATTAAAAAATAAGCCAAAATTCAAAATGTCAATTAAATTCAATTTCATAAACTTCTAAAGAAACTCGTAAAAATTGATGATAAAATAAATGGCAATACAAACTTAAGATAAAATGCTAAGACAAATACAAACAATACCATCCATCAAAATTACTAACTTTAGTTTATATATATATAACCTAATATCAATTACTAAATCCTAACAATTTTATGAATGTATGATGAGTAAACCAAGTAAATAGTATCATAATCCAATAAATAACAAACATATTTTATAACTATAATATTATTAGAAATATAATCCTAATTATATTAGGATATTTTGGATAAATAACAAATTGTCACCTTGATTCAAAATGGAACCAAATTCTTCAAATATGAAATTTCTCAAAAATACTAAATGTCTATCACCTCAAAGCCACGAAGGAAAATTACCTACTATGACTACTAATCAAGTCCAAGCAATTCTTGAACTTGGCAATAAAAACACACTTAGTCAACACAATTAGTGGAATCTTTAAAGTGATTATCTTTTAGATAACAATACCATCATAAAATATAATATCAGGAATGAAATAATATTTAGTATCAAAGTGTTTGATCTTCTCAAGATACATATTACATGTCAAATATATCAAAATTTGGCTATTACAAAATACAACATAAATATTCTTTTATAACTCATATTACAATCAAACAAAACAACTTTATGTATTACTTTTGTTACTTTCTTATATTTCGCTTGTAGATTATAAAATCATCTCCCAACTAACATTACAATAAATAATGAAGACAAAATTTGTTAATTTTTTTAAAATAAAATTACTAGCAAAAATAGAATCCATAAAACCAATAAAACCATAACTAATGTTAAAAATCCTATCAAAGACCAAGCCAATACAAATTTATATATATTATATATATTAATTTAATTTATATATTTATTAAATTAATAAAAAAATTTACAAAAATTGAACATTGAATCTCTTACTCATATATTAATGCTCAATACCACTAATTCATCTCCATCTTTGGTTCACTAATTTTATATTAAATTTTTTTAATGAATTTGGAAAAAACTAGTTTAATTTAAGGTATTATTTACTACATGTCCCATCCTGTTATTCATGGATAAAAATCGTCCCTAAACTGTAACGATTTTCATACAGTGTTAAGTATGTATTTATCACTTCGATTTCGAGGACAGTTATATCAAAAGTTGTCACCGTCCGTCCCATGCCCACTCCTAATGGTACTAGCATATGTAATTCATAACTAAAGAAAAATAAATAAGCAAATGAACCAATGCAAAGCCAATAATGGGTTGAAACTTGTCTTTTACCTATGACAATACCATATGACTAATCTAGTTGCTCCTTTATTAAATCATTAGCATAAAAGTCTAACTTGTCTACTAAAGACTAAACAAAAGTGCTCACTTGTACTGTACTAGCATATCTACTCTTAAATTCGACCTACTCACTATCATTGTTGTCTTTAATTGCCAAAACATATTCCTTTTTTTTAAATGAAATATTCAACAAATATGCAACCGACAATGACTAATTTACCAAATAGTAAGCATTATAAGCTTCAGCCAAAAGATATACCTAAAATAGCCTGAAAAAGTATGTAATATGCTTTTTCCAAAAGAGTCAAACACAAATGTTATGTAACTCTATTTTGATGTAGTATACTACATGTAATGTGCTATCTCGCTATGCTACTTCTTTGACAGAATTCACCAAACTAATTCTTCTAAAATACCAAATCATTATTGATCGTAAAATACTTGAATGTCTGACCATCAAGTAAACCTCACATTCTCAAAGTAGACATTTATGTCTATTTCATAAGAGAAAATAAAGCAATATCTGAGACTATATATGACGAATTGAAATTGAAGCACCATTACAAAATGTGCTACCCTAGAGCTCATGAAAGCCACGAAACAACTGTACTTTCATAACAATAAGAGCATACTTATAAACTCATAATGTACAACCTTTATAAAATATTGATAGCTTTGTGAGTCAAGAGTACTAAATGATATTAAAATCATTTTTTAAGTCCAACAAATGACGAACATCTACCATAGTTCTAACAATACCATCATGTAACTTAATTTGAATTGTACTAATACCAATAAACTTACATGATACATTAATTTCCATCAAGACAACACCCTATCAATAGATTTATAAGTAGAAAATCAATTAAGACACATATGGTAAGTGCAATCCGAATCAAGAATCCAAACATCTTCAAGAGAATCAATAGATACTAATATAACAATATCACTATCAAAAGTAGTGTTATCTGCAATACTAGCAACATCATTAAGAGTAGAAGATATTGTGACAGACTTATCTTTAGATTTAAAAAAAAATTGATTTTTAATGCTATTCCTAACGACAATATTTGCATTTTTTTTTCTTGATTCACTTATATCATTACTTGAGCCCTTTTCTAGAGTTCTATCTTTGACAAATGAACCTCTACTACTATCATTATTACTTAGAGACACATTCTTCTTTAATTCTTTGGAATTCAAAATTGTTCTAACATCATCTAAAAAAATAATATCTCGCTCATATAGCATGGTATAAACAATATGTTCAAAAGAATGAGATAAGCACATAAAGAATCCAATCTTGATCTTCATCATCAATTTAAACATCAACATTTCTCATATCACGAATAAGCACATATAGCGTGGTATAAACAAAATGTTCAAAAGAATGAGATAAGCACATAAAAGAATCCAAGCTTGATCCTCATCATCAATTTAAACATTAACATTTCTCATATCACGAATAATTTTAATAAATTCATCAAGATAATTGTGCAAAGAATTCCCTTATGACATTCTAAATCTCTATAAATGTTGTTTCAAATATAACTGATTGGTCAAAGTCTTGATCATACATAAACTCTCCAATTCAAGCCATAAACTAGTAGTATTTTTTTATCACCAACCTCGTACAAAACTTCATCACACAAGAATAATTGAATTGAACTAAAAGCATTTTTTATCAATTTATCTTTTTTTCGTCACAATGTTTTCAATAATTTATCCATATATTTAAGTGTCTTAATAAACTATTCTTTAACCAATAGAACCCACGTCTTCAAACACCAAATACTAAAATTATTTAGGCTTTGAATTTCATAATTTCATATTTTGTTATCATAACAAAAAATGCAAAATTAAATTAACAAAAACACAATCCGAAAGTTTGAAAACAAATCAAATAAACAAAAGTTCAACAAAAAATCTAAAAGAGCAAACTTGATTGGTCTCAAATTTTTTTGAATGAACTTGAAGCTCTAATACTAGTTTGTTATACATTAACGAAGGCGAAAGCGGATATTAGGAATCAATTTCGATTGAACAAATAAAAATAATGAATTAAAGTAAAATAATAAGTAATGAGAAAATAAATGGTACACAAAGATTTAAGTAATTCGATCTTTGAATGTGAAAAATTTACTCTACTAATAACGACACAACGAACAAAATACACTAATAATAAAAACAAACCTTGCAAGTATATCACATAAATATATAGCAACACAAAAGCAAGTATGCATAACAAACCTTGCCAAAGAAAGACAAAAGTTACCGAAGAACAAGAAAGATAGAGGTGCTACACGAACAAAGATCTCCAATCTTCAACGTGTTAGGAAAATTTGGATCAAATGATATAATCACAAATTCTCTCTCCCAAGATCCTCCTTAATAGAATATCAAATAAAAGAGAAATAGAGAATACACGACACAAGAATTATAGTAGAAGTTCCAAATTGGAGAAAAATCACTTTCGTTGTCAAAAGACAACCAAAGAAAAAATTCACTATGTGAAAAATTGTACAACTACACTCTCAATGATTTTCTCACACACCCAAAAGACAAGAGCAATTACAAGCCCAAGAGAATTTTCCCACAAAATTCTCACTCAAAAACTTCTCATATAAGTTTTTCTCTAATTTTGGGATGATGAACAATGAAGAAATGAAATCATATTTATAGCCTTTAAGTTCTCATTTCATTTGTCAAATATTTCTTCATTCAATAAAATTAGGCTACTTAATTTTCTTATTTTTTATTCAAACAAGGTTAGACACTTTCATCTTTGATAATATGGTAAGTCACATTTCATGAATTTTTTTCTAAATTAAACACCTCTTATTTTGACTAACAAATTTGATATTATTTTTAACCAATCACAACACAACCTGACAACGAACTCTAGACTAAACATACAAGTGGAAGTTTGCTAACTGTTCAACGCAACCTTACTAATATGAAGTCTAAGATCCAGCGGTGACATCTGATTCAATTTGATATTGGATCATCAATTGTGGCTTATCTCTCAATTCGGCTAGAGCACAAAAAGGAAATATAAATATAGTTAAATTATTATTAATTACTAAATCCTAATGGAATATTTACTAACAAACCAAATAAATAGTATCCTAATTCAAGAAAAAAATAATACATTTTATAACTATAATATTATTAAGAATACAATCTTAATCATACTAAGACATTTTGTAGCAAACTCTAATTATGTATTTATAATCATCATCCAATTTTTTTAATTTCTATCCAAATTTTAATTGTCTTTGACACTTTCAAATTGGACCAATTGTTAGATTGTTTTGGATATTTAAATTGAATTAAAATTATTCAAAATACCTAAAGTTTTAATAAGAAGAACACCCATGCTTTAAATTATTAACACATGTATTCTATATGTTATACCAGTTAAATTTAACAGACAAAATACTGAGAGAGGTCCTTGTGATATCAATTGTTGACAAAAAAGAAAGAATAAATTGGTCATATTTTAAGTAAATGATTATAATGATCTGGTTGTATAGTGGTGGCTGGGAAGGATAAGAAGGGGCCAACGAAAGTGGTGTTAATGGTAGGTGACGACATTAGTGATTATAAAAGTAAGAGGTGGTGATTGTTTGGGAGGATTGGAGGAGAAGAAGAAGAAGAAATAAATAAATAAATAAAGGAAAAGAGAGGGGAAGGAAAAAAAAAAAAAGAGGTACCAGTACTCCACGTTGAAAGGGAGCCTACATTTAAACTTATGTTATCATTTTGATCATTTTTAAACTTTATCTATTCATTAAGCTTCTTTTAGAAAGAAATTTAAAAAAAAAATCCCACCGACAAAGGTATTTTTTCCTTTTATAAAATAAACATTATAATTATATAAAACTCTTCACAATTACACACACTACATTATATGTAATTCGCAGAGTATAACTCTATTCATTGAGCCTCTTTTAGAAAGAAATTAAAAAAAAATCCCACGTATTTTTTCCTTTTATAAAATAAACATTATAATTATATAAAACCCTTCACATTACACACACTGCATTATATGTAATTGGCAGAGTATAACTTATTTGCCTTAATGCCTATAAGAAGTGTAGATCATTGCATCACAAATAGCTTTTTTTAGTTTTATTGATTGTTAGGGTATTTTATCTATAATAGGTTCGTTAGATGACCAAAGATTATAAATGACTACAAGGGACAAAGTTTGGAAATACACTCATCTTTGACGGGGAGAATTTTATTTGATTCTCTATCTTTTTTGTTTTTCATTCTTCTTCTTCCACAACCCATGAACTCAAATAGCCACCACCTCATACTTTTATAGCCACCGCATTGTCACCATCACCCATATTCAACACCATCATCATTGTGCATCCCTCTATGTCCCTATTACTATCCACCAGACTATCTTTGTTTGTTTCGGGTCGACGATGGTGATGTAACTTGCGATCGTGTCATGATAAGTTTGTAACAAAATTGACCATGTATAATTAAAATCAACCGTGTATAACCAAAATAATCCAAAATAGACCATAATCGCAATCCAGACTCATAATATTCTCAAGTTTTGTTTGCAATAAAATTGACCAAAATCTACCAAGTCAACCAAAATGACCAAGATTGTAGTACATACTTCCAATGGTGTGAAATTCAATTTGTAATAGGATAAAAAAATCGACCAAATTTCACAACAAGTTGTTAAACAAGTAGTCAGCTTTAATAAGCTTATTTCTAAATTTTGGTATTTTTTTGTTGTTTCTAAGTCATGTTATACTACGTGTCTGTATGTTGACTTCTCATGTGCAAAACACAAAATCAATTTACTTTACTCAGTGTTCTGTCTTCTTCTATATAAGGTTTGTTAATGCGGATCAATAGTATACATATGTTGTCAGAAATAAGTCAAGAATGTTATATGAAAATGACCAAATGATTTTGGTCTTATGATTTCTTTCTATTTATAGACTTTACAAAATACAACAAACCTACAAAATACATCAAAGTTGTCTATGAACGGTTGTGGACAGCTGTGGACAGCTATTTATGGACAGTTTGTGGGCAGCCATGGATTGTTGTCTATGGACAGCTATGGACAGCTGTTTATGGACAATTATTTACAGCTAAATAGACTATGGACAACAGCTGTGTACTACTAAATGAATATGGACAATAAATTACAGCAAAACTGTTATGGACAGCTAAGCTGTCCATTGACAACCCCTCTCAAATTGATGCGGGTTGATCAATAAGCATTAATTTGCGACTTAGGAAGCAATGTTGATGACGAGTGAGAGACTTGGTGAAGATATCAACAATTTGTAGTTCAGTAGAAATATATGGAAGAGTGATAACACGAGCTTCAAAGGCTTTACGGATAGAGTGATAATCGACTTCAATATGCTTTGTGCGTTCATGATAGACCAGATTGGCTGTAATCTGAATAGCACTTGTATTATCGGCATGTAAAGGTGTAGGATCGGTCTTAGAGAAGTCTAACTCAGCTAGCAAACCTCGAAGCCAAATAATTTCGGAACAAGCAAGAGATATTGCTCGATACTCAGATTCTGTAGATGACTTAGAAACTCTATCTTGTTTCTTACTCTTCTAGGAGATCAATGCATCACCTAAGAACATGCACCAACTAGTGATGGAGCGACGGGTATTAGCACAGCCAGCCCAATCAACATCGCTATAAGCAACAAGATGAAGAGAATTGCCCAAAGGAAAGAATAAGCCACGGGCAGAAGTGCCATGAACATAGCGTATGATCCGACGGACAACAACCAAATGAAGATGACGAGGAGCCTGAAGAAATTGGTTGACTTGTTGTACAACAAAAGAAATATCTGGTCTAGTGATGGTGAGATAGACAAGGCTACCTAGCAATTTCCGATATAAGCTGGGATCAACAAGTAAGTCACCTTCCTCTTTGCGAAGCTTGACATTTAATTCCATGGGAGTATCAATAGAGGTAGCTTCCTGTAGTTCAACTGTAGTCACCAAATCACTAGCATATTTTTTTTGATTGATGGAAATTCCAGTGGGGCTACGATGCACCTCAAGACCAAGAAAATATGTAAGAGACCCAAGATCCTTCATATGAAAAGATCGTGAGAGATGGGTCTTGAGCTGGACAAGTAAAGTAGAATCAGAACCAGTGATCATAATATCATCAACATAAACCAAAAGGACAACAATGCCCATGTCTGATTTTCGAAGAAACAATGAAGTGTCATACTTGCTCTACATGAAAGAAAATTGTAATAAAGTGGTTCGAAATTTTTCAAACCATGCCCGTGGAGCTTGTTTTAGACCATAAAGAGAACGATGAAGTTTACACACATTGGATGTCGGAGAGGAAAACAACCCTGGAGGTGGCTTCATATAAATACATTCTTTAAGATCTCCATGAAGGAAAGCATTCTTAACATCCATCTGATTTAGTGGCTAATCATTGGAAGCAGCAAGAGCTATTATCGTTCGAACAATAGTAATTTTAGCCACAGGAGAAAAGGTTTCCTCATAATTAACACCATATTTCTATTTGTTCCCAAAGACAGCAAGTCGAGCTTTATAACGATCCAAACTTTCATCAGAGCGAACCTTGACTGAGTAACCCATTTGCAACCCAGAGGAACTATAGTGGAAGGACACAACTCAATGTCCCAGGTGTGATTGGCCTCAAGAGCAGTAATTTCTTCCTGCATAGCTTGGCACCAACAATCATGCTTGACAGCATGTGAGTAGCATGTGGGAATATCAAAATTGGACAATGTAGTAGTAAGAGCTGAAATAAAATTGCCAGAAGAAAAACCATACCTATCAAGGGGTATAGACACTCGAGAAGAGCGACGTACCAGAGGCTCTAGAGGTGCTGCAACTGACTGACTTTGGTGTATGTTAGGATCAGATATCGGGTGAGCCACCGGAAGAGACTGTGGGCAGAATTGTCTTGTATATACCATTCCTGGTTTGAAGCGAGAACTGTTTTGAGGAAGAGCTAAGAACTGGTGCTCAAAGGAGGGAGGGACTACAGTAGAAGAAGAGGGCATAGAAGACACAGAAAAAAAATGTTGATTTTCAAAGAAAATAACATTTCTAGAAATACGTGTACGATGTAATGTAGGATCATAGCAAACAAATCCCTTTTGACACACATTATATCCTAAAAATGCACATCTAATAGATTGAGTAGATAATTTATTTCGCTCATGAGGTGGTAAATGAACAAAACATACACAACCAAAGATACGAAGATTATCATAATTAGGTTGCTTAGTAAACAAACGAAAATAGGGAGATTCCATGTGCAAAACTTGGGAAGGTAAATGATTAATCAAGTGAGTAGCAGTCTTTAGAGCCTCAACCCAGAACATGGATGGAACAGAAGATTCTAACAAGAGAGTACGTACCATATAAGAAAGATGATGATTTTTGCGTTCAGCTACTCCATTTTGTTGAGGAGTAGCAGGACATGAATGTTGATGGATGATACCTTTAGAAGCCAAAAATACCTGAAACTTAGTGGATAAATATTCACCCCCAGAATCTGTGCGAAATGTCTTAATATTTGTAGAAAATTGATTTTCAACATATGCTAAAAACTCGATGAAAGTACGAAATAAGTCAAGAATGTTATATGAAAATGACCGAATGATTTTGGTCTTATGATTTCTTTCTATTTATAGACTTTACAAAATACAAAAAACCTACAAAATACATCAAAGCTGTATATGAACAACTGTGGACAGTTGTGGACAGCTATTTATGGACAGTTTGTGGGCAGCCATGGATTGTTGTCTATGGATAGCTATTTATGGACAATTATTTACAGCTAAATAGACTATGGACAGTAGCTGTATACAACTAAATGAATATGGACAACAAATTACAGCAAAACTGTTATGGACAACTAAGCTGTCCATTGACATATGCATATAGTTAGATACATTGTGATTGAAAGCATAATTATACACACACCATAGGATTGGTTTTTATATTGTGCATGTTAAGTTGAGCACTCATCGATGTTGTCGCTCATGTTTTTGGTTCGATTCGGTTCGGGTGAAGATATTTATGGCTATTATTCAGCATTTTTTGAATCAAAAAATTAAAAATTTTGACACCTCAACAAGGGCCTCAATGGACCCTGGTCGGCGAGTGAGGTTAGCCATTGAGCTTGGGTGATGCCTATAAATACCCCATTCTCTTTGTGTTTCTTATCTAGAAAATATATAGCGGAGCTATGTCGAATTGATATCTCATTTTTCTGTTTTCGGATCACTATTATTTTGAATGTTGTTCTATATTAGTGATTCGTGATTGGGTGAGCAAAACTGTGCACTTAAGCAGTGAGTGCTCAATGCGATGTTTGGCATGTGTCAACTAATAGCTTCCTTCATGCAAAATTTTTTATGTAAGAAGCTTGTATAGCTTTGAACCATGTATCAGCTGGTAGTTTCCTTCATGCAACTTTTTCTTTTGGGAGAACATCTCTGTGAGAGTGAGTTGAGCTGAATTGTTAAGTTCTTATATCTGTAGTTATATGCGATAAGTGAGATTGGGTGGTTTGCTTGTTCTTATCAAATAGTTAGTTATGAGTGATATGTGGACTAACTGCATGTCCTGCGTAGATGATTTATGGTTTGTAGATTGACTATGTGTCTCACGTAGACAATTTGTGGTTTGTTGATTGATTGTGTGTCCTATAGTGGTTAATGGTAGTTCATAATTGAGGGTGATCCTCATTGTTTAGATTACATATTACTGATCTATAGTAGTTGATTACACTACATCAAGTGGTGCTAGCTTTGAAGGAAAGTTAGGTTCGTGTATCAATCCAAGTCGTTACGAAGGTAGTAAGCGAAGACAACAATAAACAGTTTGGATAATGGTCCCCGTTGATATAGGTAATTAGGGTTTTATTTATGTCAGATTTATAATTATTTTATTGCTTAATGGTTTTATTTGTTGTCGAAGGATTACCATAAGCAATCATGATATTACCACATAGGTTGGAATTCAGATGTTGTATATGCTCTAATGTTTGGTTAGTACAATTAAAGTTAAAATTATAGATGTTTCTACATATTAAGATTTTAATCCTGATTAGAAAGTTTTTTTTATTTATTACATGCTTTTTGAATATTGAATATTACATTTGATTTATAATATTGTTGTTGTAATTAGCTATTAAGTGTTTATCCTTACGTTGTTTGCATTTGGGAAAATTCCTTAAAGAGTCAATATCTCATTGACCTAATTTTGTATCGAGTCTTGACCTCTTTCATTGTTGTTATTCATGATCAACATATTGTGTTAGTATCATCCGAATTTCTATCGTGTATGTGCAAACATATTAGATCTAGACTTTGATTAGAAAGCTTATTTCGTTTGTGTAGTTATATCCGTTATTTCCTTTCTGTATAACATGCCTATATCTTTATATTTATTTTTGCAATATTAAATTAATTTACTAACTTCCTAATTAATTTATATTGCTTCTGTGTTTTATTTGCATATGAATTTGGTCTCTAAAGAGTGAGTATTTCCTTATCCTCATTGTGTACCAAGCGTCAGACTTTTTCTTTAGATTTACTATATTTTGTTTGGCATACGAATTTGGTCTCTAAAGAGTCAGTATTTCCTTATCCTCAGTGTGTACCAAGCGTTAGACTTTTTCTTTAGATTTACTATATTTTGTTTGGTCGCATACTATGAGAATACAATCATTATTTACCGAATATGTTCCCACATATGAAGCCTTTAAATGATTAAAAAATCCTTTGTTGTTCCAATATGCCTTCTTGTCTCACATGTTGTTTGTTGTTCGCCATGCTTATGATTATTACTAGTCTGGACAGGAGCATTAGAGACACATCATCACTAATATATTTATCACAATTTTTTTCCTTTTTTACTATTGGTTATTTTTGTTGTGTATTCAATTGAACATATTATATACTTCCACTGTGTTATTTTCTTAATTTCCATTGGTGAGACCTGTTTGATCGAATTGAAATAAAGCTCGCGAAAAAATCTCATGGATTTGCGTTTTTACACCTCCACTAGGTCCCAATTGCCTATTTGAATTGGAAGAATAATTAACATTTGCATAATTATTCTTACGTATACAAATTTCATTGATATTTTTAAACTTTGGGAGGATAAAGTGGAATATTTTAGATAAAATTCCCAAACTATAGTTTTTTTAAAAAATGAAACAACTTGGATACATTATAAGAATCAGCCAACATAGTCATATGTGAGAGGCCATCTACCTTCTCCACACCCGACTGATTATATTTCGTTGTGGCCTTGAGTAGAAAAGGTTGGAACTTTAAACAACATGATAGAGCCTGAAAAGATTGAACAAAGCTAATCATTAAAGAGAAACTCTTGAATATGTAACAAACAAAAAAATCTTATGAATCTGTAGAAAACAGCATAAACATAAACAAAGATAGTAACTCTATCTTCATAAAAAGAAGTAATAAAAGGTTGTTACTTGATTACTTCAAGCTTTTCAAAAGAGAGTCACCAGTAGTCGCCACAGGAACAAACCCCATCTTTGAAATGGTGGAACCTACTGGAATCCCTCACAGTTATTTCTCTTTTGACAATCTTTGAGATCACCTTGATTGCGGCATGGCAATCAGTACAAGCTCTCAAGTTCTTCATCACTAGAATCGGGGACCCCTCCGGAGTGCTAATCAATGCTAAAGCAATTGCTAAACGCTCGCTATGATATTTGAGGGACTCTGCTTTGGTTTCTTTATCGACATTGTGTAGAGCACAACTCGTGTCAGGCTTGTATCCTTCCTTTTCCATCTGCCTTCCCAAAATGTCAATCTTTCTCATAATTTCCACAATTTGAGAGTGAGTTTTGTCATTTGCTGAGAATACATGAATTTTATGTTTGATTTCAACCCAACTATAGGCTGGGACCTTTCTGACTCCTCTCTCTCGCATTGCCTTCTTCACTTTCCCAACATTGTCCCACTGACCTGCTGCTGCATAAATATTTGACACATTCACGTATGCACCAGCATCTCTCAACTCTGCCATATTGAACAGTTGACTTGCTGCATTTTCTGCCAATTCATTATTCTTGTGAATTCTGCACGAGTTCAGAACAGATGACCATATGACTTCGTCTGGCTCGAAAGGCATTTGAGCTATCAACTTCTCTGCGTCATTGAATCGTCCACTTCTACACAAAACATCAATTATACATGTGTAGTGCTCTCTTCTTGGAACAATATTATAGATACAAGTCATGGAATTAAAGTATTGCAATCCTTGTTCTACAAGCCCAGAGTGGCTGCAGGCAACTAAAACGCTAAGGAAAGTAACTGAATCCGGATGAAAACCAGATTGAATCATGTGTTCAAAAGATTTGATAGTGCCCTCACCATTCCCATTTTGTGCATAAGCTGATATTAAGGCATTCCAGGAAACCGAATTTCTCTTGTGCATCTCTTGAAATGTTTTGAGTGCATCTTTCATGGAGCCACATTTTGCATACATATCTAGCAGTGCGCTTCCAGAAAATACGTTGGAGAAGAACCCTGTCCTGATTACAGATGAATGTAACTGTTTCCCGAAGGACAGTGATGCCAAACTTGCGGATGCTCTTAAGGTGCTTGCGTAAGTGGCCTGGTCAGCAATCACATTAGCTCTTCTCATCTCATTGAACAGTTGTAGCCCTTCTTCATAGAGCCCCTTTTGAACATAAGCTGAGATCAGAGCTGTCCATGGAACTGTACTTATGTGGGCCAAACCGGAAAATATCATTCTGGCTTCCTCAAATCTGCCACATTTGGCATACATGTCAACCAAAGCATTTCCAACCAAAATTTCAGAATCCCCTGCTGTCACAACAGCTTGGGAATGGACCTGCCTGCCCATTTCCAATTTTGAATTTGCTGCTGCCATGCTCAACATGGTGGCAAATGGGAATTTCCTTCGATCAAATTTGGTGGACTGTAATTTCCGAAACGACTCAAAAGCTTCTTTAAATTGTCCAGCCCATGCAAATGCTGTGATGATTACATTGTAAGAAACACCATCTAACTCTAGCATCTCATCAAAAAGTTGTCTAGCTTCTGTTACACAATCATGCTTGGAGTAGAAATCAAGCAATGCATTCCCAACAAATACTTTAGAAACAAAATTGTTCTTTATCACAGATCCATGTATTTCCCGTCCAAAAATCATGTCATTCAAACCAATAACGGCACTTAGTGCAGCTGCAAAAGTGAACTCGGAAGGCTTGTAACCCAAATTTTGCATCTCCACAAATAGCTTAATAGCTTCTTCGCTTGACCCATCTTTTGAATACCCTGTCATCAATGCATTGAATGTAACAGAATCTCTTTCGGGCATTTCCCTGAAGAGCTGACAAGCAAAATCTAAATGGCAGGTTTTGCAGTAAGAATCAACCAAGGAATTGCAAACCATTAGTGTCTTATCATATCCTAACTTGATAATATGGGCATGAACTTGAACTAATTCATTGGTAGCATTTGTGTTACTGCCGCCACATCCTGATAATAGAGTTGCAAAGGTCACGTAATCGGGTTCAATTCTAGATTTGTGCATTTCCACAAAAAGCGTAAATGCTTCAAGGAACTTATTGCTTTTTGAATAACTGCCAATCAATATGGTCCACGTTACCGCTGTACGTTCCGCCATGCTATCAAACAACTCCCGAGCACTAGAAATATTTCCAGCTTTAACATGAGCAGAAATCAACATATTGGTGGAAACTGTGTTTCTATGAGGCATTTGATCAAACATCTGACACGCTTGAGATAATTCACCTCGTTTGACAACATGATTCAACATGAAATTAGACCGGCATGCGCTGGGATTAAACCCTGTCTTGACAATGCAGGCATCAATCACATTTTCAGCATTGAGGGAAATTTTAGAAAGTTGGGAGGCTCTCAGAGTAGCAAAGTTTTGGACTGCATTTGCTGTACGTAGAGTCATTGGAGATGGAAATCTACAAAAAGAAAATAAGCTAAGTCATTATTAAAACCTACCTTTAAGCAGTAAAAAGTTGGCATGAAACTCGGGTTTGCCTCAAGTACTAATATCATCACGCATAGAAGTGAACAGATTAAGACTTAGGAGGACCAGTATATTATATATGGTTGGCTTATAAACCATACACTAGCTAGTACAATAAAGGTCTAACCCAAAAATAACTTTTTTTTATATAATAAATATATTTTTATAAATAGTTAATTTGAGAAATATCATTATTTTTTACTTTTTTGTTAGTTTTTTACCCCCATAAATATCAAAATATCTATATAATAAATACATTTTCAAAATATCTATAAAAAATGTTGTTTATTTTAAGTAACTTTTTTCATGTCTATTTCTATTACTTCTAATCTTTATATATATAAAGTGGTAATGTTTGTTCTAACAACGAATACCAATTTTTTATTTTTGTTAGTTTTTTATATAATAAATACATTTTTAAATTTGGTTTTTTTACTATATTTTTAGTTTTTATATTAATAAATACAAAAATGTTCATATAATAAATATATTTTGTGTGAATAGTTATTTTTCCAAACATCACTTTTTTTGCACCGATAAACTCCAAAATGTTTATGTAATAAATACATTTTTAATTTTTGTTAGTTTTTTATACCAATAAATACTTAAATATCTATTTAATAAATACACGTTATGAATAATTATTTTTTATAATGTAATTATTTGATTATATTAAATTCGACAATTTATATAATTCATAATTATATATTTAATGAATGTTCGATCAATTCAATTATTAATATATCAGATTTTTGTTTTTATACTAATAAATATTACGTTTTTTAAACAAATAAATATCAAAATATCTATATAATAAATATATTTTGTACGAATAGATATTTTATATAATGCAATTGTTCTTATTACATTAAAGATGACAATTCATACTTTTTATGATTACCTATTTAATTAATGTTCAATCAATTTACTTATAAGCATATCTTATTTTTATTAAACTAATAATTTTCAAGTCGAGATCATTAAATATCAATTAAAAAAATTCTACTATTATAAATTATTTTTAAGTAAAAAATATTTATTAAATTCAATCAAGTCATGTTTATTATTCATGTAGGATTGCTTCTTAGATGATAAAAATATTAATTGAATAAGTTCATATTTAGGTCTTTTTTATTTTACTTACTTATTAATTATTAATATAATAAATTAATTAACTATTTATTTTAAGAGATTTTGCAAGTAATTTTATAAAATCTTTTAACATTAATTTTTTAGTTATAATAAAAAAAAGTTTAAAAGTTTACCTTTTATTTTATAAAACAAAAAATTTAAATAATAATAATTATTATTCAATAAATAATATTATTATATATTTATTAAATTAAAATTATCTCATATACATGGGTTTAAAAAGTAGTATAGTATATAAAGGAGAGTTGCTCCAAGTTTGTAGCCATATATTTATTAGACATTTTATTTTGTTTGAAGATTTCATATATGTTTCTTTCTGTTTTTTTTTTTTTACATTTTTTAATATAATCCTTATATAAAAAGTGGTTTAATGTCACCAATTATATCACTTATTATTTTATTTTGTAATTTCAATTTCAATTATTTTATTTTATTTTCCTTTTTTATTTCAATTTTTTTTATTTTCAATATTAAGTTTTGTTTTATTTAATTTTCTTTCACTTTTTTATTTTCAATCTTTTTTATTTTACAATTTTATTTTTTATGATTCTATATTATTTTACATTTTAAATTTACATTTCTTTCACTTTATTTTTTCAACCCTTTTTCATATTATATTTTTTTCTAATACTATACTGTAATAAAACCCTCTTATGTATATTGTTTTACTTTTAATATTTATTAGTAAGAAAACATTATATTCATTTTCATAAAAAGTTAAAAAATATATGTTCATTTATGTTATAAGAAAAATAAATATATATATTTTTTTAAAGGAGGACTAAAAATGGAACTCTATATATGAGAGAGAGTTATGTAATATAATTAAATCTATATAAAATAGCTCTATGTAACTTACGGAGTAGTGTGAAATAGATATTTTTGGTAATAAAAAATACTTATTTTCTAAAAAATATTAGGTTGATAGTTTTTAGTGTATCAATAAACATTTTTTGAATGTTGGAATGAAATTAGTCAGATTGAATTTTTTTTAAAACTTTTAGAAGATATATCCTCCACAAAATGAGATAACAAAGGATGATAATTATGTAATATATCCTTAATTTACTATAATATTTAGTATTTTTACTATAAGAAAATAATTAATATTTTACGCTATAACTTATCATAATATATAAAACAAAAAATAATAAAATAATATTAATTTTTTACCTAAATTAACCTATCAATTTTTCTTCATAATTTCTTTATAATTTCTTATTTGTTTTATTCAAAACATGATTTTTTTTAAGAATTAGTAGTGTTTTTTATATTTTACATAACAATATTAAAACAATAAAATTTAAACTAATAACATGCATTGTATCTACTACAAACTTACTTATAAATATACGAGGATGGATCTAGTAAGAGACGTCGCCTATTATATGGTACACGCGAAGTTATACAATTAGGCATTTTCCTTGCATGGAATCCGCATAGGGTGCGTTGTGAGTTCCTTTGATTGCGTGGAATTTATGGGACATCTTCTGATTAGTTTTATATTAAAAAAATTCATAAGAATTCAAAAACAATTCAAAAAATTTCTTAAAATTATATTTTTACCATTTTTCACTAAAAATATTATATTTTAATATTTTTAATCCCAAAAATACTACTTATTGAATAAAAAACAATTATTAAGCAAAATAAATTGCATCGATGATTCTACTTTCATAGCGCCATCAATTTAATCTTATGTGCAATTAGAGGATTGGATCGTCATTATAACACATTCATCAGCTCTCTCTCTATGAGTACTATAATATCTCATTTGACGAATTCCAAATTATGCTTTTGCAACATGAATATATGATTGAGCACTAATCATAGTTCTATCATAACATTGAGTCACTTTATCCTTATATGGTTGTTTTTGCCTTCAAAGGACCCTAAGTTGCAATTGATTATTCGATACATCCATATAGTAGAACTTATTGGAATCTACACAATTTTCTTCAATAAAAAGCTTAACATTATGTCAAGTCTTAAGGTCTTTCTAAAGGCAAGAAATTTTTTCCTCCTTCTGGCTCCTCCTCTGGTTTCTCTAGTCCACCTAGAAATAGACCTATATGACATATTTGTAACAAGCTTAGACACACTGCAAATAAGTGTTTCAAGCTTCAAGATATTCTTTCAATAAAATTTGGCCAACCTTTTACCTTTGTTGCCTCAACTGCTTCTACTACCAGTAGCTTAGAACCTGCCTTGTCAACTCCAACTCAATGGTTGCTTGATTATGGTGCAACTCATCAATTGATAAGAAATGCTTCAAAGCTTCAGTAGATTCAACCTTATGATGGACAAGGAAATATGACAATAGGTAATAATCAATCTCATCCTATTATTCACCTTGGTTTTAGCACACTTAAGGTTGATAATTGTTCTTTCAATCTTCATTATATTTTGCACACACCTCAAATGTCAAATAATCTACTCTATGTGCATAAGTTTTGCACTGATAATAATGTCCCTATTAAGTTTAAATCTAAATATTTTTGTGTCAAAAAGGCACAAACCAAGAAAGTGCTCACTATGGGATCTACTTGTGATGGTCTCTACACCTTGTATCCTCAGTTTCAAGTCCTTCTGTTTCCTCTTGTTCTGATTTTCAACAATTGTTTCCTTTAACTTGTGCTCAAGTTACCTTTGATATTCTTCACAGGAGGCTAGCACAATATAGCCTCCCTGTTTTTGTACATAAGAATCAAGATCCTTGTATTGTGTGTGCTATAGATAAGGCACACAAGCACTTTTTTTTGTTTCAAAACACGTTTTAACTGCTAATGTATTTGATCTTCTTTACATGGATTTATGAACTTATCCAATTTCATCAAATAATGGTTCACAAATTTTATCAAATAATGGTTCCAAGAATTTCTTGTTTATTGTTGATGATTATAATATATTCAAGGGGATTTAATTTCTACACACAGAAGACCAATTTGAGTCCATTTTCATGTCTTTTCTACACATGGTAGAAAGACATTTTTTGTCAAAATTAAACAAGTTCAAACCTATGAAGGTTTCAGTTTCATTCTAGACTATATACTATAGGTTTTATACATCAAATTACTTACCCCCACACCTCTGAAGAAAATGGTATGGTAGAAAGTAGGAATATATGTGTTATTGAGAAAAGCTTTGCTCTTTTATTTCAAGGTGCAATTCCTCAAAAATTCTGGACTTATGCCATTCTTGTGGCAGTTTATACTATGACAGACTTCTTTGTTCAGCTTTAGACTTCAAAGTTCCTTATACTTTACTTTATAATAGATTACTGATGAGCGAAAACCGGCATTGCCGATTCTTGCTAATACTTTGGTTTTAATATTTATAAAACTCTCGCAAGTGCACGAATCATTTCGAAGAAAATGATAAGTATACTCTAAAGGTCGATCTAAGGAAGGAATGCATGTGGTTTTTAATTTATTATTCAAACTTTTAAAAACGAAATTAAATCCTAAACATCCTGTCACGATAGTTTGGTTTTTGTGTTTCTAATCTAATAACATAAAAATAAACATAGATACAGATTCAATAAATATAATTTAATAAAAATAAACATAGATACAGATTCAATAAATATTTATGCAAATTTTATCATTTATAATAGTGGAGTATTTATGGATATAATAACTAAATTAATTATGCATGCTCATATTATCTAGGTTATTAAAGATATAAATTGATATTTTATTGATTCTCTTTTTTTATATAAATACCACCTTTGGTGGGGTTAGATATTCTTTGTTAACTAAACAAATCAATTAACACCTATGGGTGGGGTTGATAACTAATTTGGTTAATTAAATTAATTCCTTTTTCTAAGAGATTGAAAATAAACCATTTAAATGTCACCTTTGGTGGGGTTAGACAGTTTAAACTTTATTCAAGGTGTCCAAATTAAAAAATAGAATTTAATTATCCGAGTACTAACTTTCAAGTTTTAAAACCACTACTGAAAACATGTTGTCAATATATTTTCACATAATAATTCTTATAAAAAACTTTTGAAATAGAGTTTCACTCTAACTACCGGGCGATTGTACCAACAAATAAAAGAGCACTACTCTAAATTAGACCGGATAACTAAACCTTAAAATCTAATTTTCAGTTTTAAGTTTGTAATGAAAAATAATATATTTCTCTCTAACATTCTTAATATAAAATCTTAAATAAAAATAAAATCAATTCATTTTAGAAATTTTCACCTATTTAATATTTCGCAAGCATAACAACGTTATTATTATATCATGTTTACAAACAGCCAATAGAGTTTAATTTAATCACAGACAAATTAAATATAACATGTAAGAATAAAGCATAAAAAATAACTGTAAAGAAAATAAAATCCTTACAGAACTTCGATGCTATTCCCGTTGCTGGAAAACCTCCAAGCGGAATTTGCACTCCCATTTATTGAATCAAAAAGCTAATAAATTACAAAAACATTACAAGTTCCTCCCAAAAAGAGAAGAACTCTAAAACTAAGAGAATTTAACTAAAAACTAAGAAAGAAACTAAGAAAAGCTTAAAAACTAAGAAAGAAACTAAGAAAAGCTTAAAAACTAAGAAATGAGAGAAAGAAAGAGAAGAGAAGAATGGTTTTGAGGTGTGTTTTGAAGTGAAGGGAAGGGGGGTATTTATAGGTGAGGATGGAGAGAAAAAGTAGAGAAAAAAATGTTAAAAAAATGTAAAAACGCGGATTGTGATTGCTGACGTCATTTGATGACGTGTAGGGTGACGTGTAGGGTGGGACCTATGTGTCTCGCGGGCGTTGATCCCGTGCAGCGTAACCACGGGAAATCTCTCCCTCCAACAATTTAGAGTCTGCCACGTGTCCCACCATTCCTTGTAGCCAATCATGTGCTGACATGTGGCACATTTCGGTGATTGCAAAAATGCAGAATCATGCACGCATTCCCAACAACTGTCCCTCACATGTCTCGGTGCCATTATCCCCTGTGCCACATCCCTCAAGAGCCCGTTCCTTCCACCAATTAAAGACTGCCACATGTCCCACTATATCTTGCAGCGAATTAGATCACGACACGTGGCATCATGTATTGAAAAAAAAATCAACAACGGCACACGTTCCCTTTTTTGCGTATTTGTGTGTCTCAATATTCTTGTCCCCCACGCGGATTAATTTATTATTTTCGTCATACATTTTTGTCCCCCCGTGTGTAAAAAAAATACATTATAAAATGTATTTTGTTTTTAGAAATTTGATGTTATAAATAGAGGATTATTATGGAAGTAATTTAATTTTTCTAGGGTTGCGTTTTATCTAAATTTATGAAGCTTGAATTTAATTATTTTTGAAAGATTTATAAGACTTTTAATTTGTTTATTCTATTTGTGCTTAATGCTTTTGATTATTGGAAAATTTATCAAATGATATGTGGCATTTAAATAAACTTGGAAGAGGCATTTTTGTGTATATTGCTCATAGATAGAATAACATGTATATATGAAGGATAGGATATACCTTTATCGTATGTGCAGCCATTTGAGAACTTAGAACGTAATGAATCTTGGTGAATTTAATTTTCATAGGAAAATAGTGAATTAATTTAGTGAGGTGTGTTTATACGGAGCTCGGAAGAGATGTATGGATAAAATTAGAAGTTCTTGGTTGATAAATTAAATTTACTAAAAATATATAAATAAAGAGAAAATAATATGATTCGAGTGGATTAATTTGGTGAAAAACTACGATCCTAGATTTCTTTTATTTTGTTATAAAACTCTTTAGTTAAGTGAAATAATTTTAGTAGTTAACAAATTGTAGTGACAAATCTCTATGGGAACGATATTTTACTTATCAAAATTTATTACTTGTGACCGTGTATACTTGCACGTTTTATGTTCTCCTAAAAGAGATAACAATAGTCTTAAGACCCAGGCCGAGAAGTTAGACCTTGTCGTTCTCTACTTCACTTTGATGCGGGATTTTCAAAGTAACTAGGCTAAATCTCCCTTGTCAAGCACCCACTACTTTCCCCACATAGTGATGAAGCCATGTTGGAAGTTAGGCGTGAAAGTGTGGTCGAAATGGCCACTCCATTGGTCTTGTCATTTTTTTTTATAAAGCAACCTTGTAATCTTTAGGACATAAAAAGGATAATTTTTTATATAATAGAATTTGTTATGTGAATGCACTAGTTTATTGAAATGATTATAATATATGGTATTTATCACTCCATATTTATCATATAGTAATTAAATTCTCTAATTGAAATCCCTTATGCTTCTATTTAATTGCTTTCTGCTTCATTTGGGCTTGTGTTAGAAATAGTAGTTTGATCTTTTTCTGAGAGTTTAAGGTTGTTGTTTGAAATTGTAAGTTCCATTTTTGAATTCCAAGTTTTTCCAAAGCAAAACCCTATTTTGAAATTTTTGAGGGTGCTACTTTTAGGTTTTTGAGGTTGAATGAATTACAACCAAGTTGACCTAGATGATCTAATCAAAATGGGGTCATGTTTTTATTATACCCCGAGCACTATTCTATAGACTACTAAGAAACACCCCACTTCCCTTACTATAAGTGCTGAGGTGAATTGAATGCCCCTTCATACCCTTTCGAGGAAGAAAACCAAGAAATCTAGGGCGTTCTTGAAGGATGTATGTTTTAAACATTATTCTTTTTGATAAAGATTTATGTATTGTTCATGATTTTGAATATTATGTATTCTTCTTCCTTGAGATTAACATGTTATATTTTGGAAGTTTTCAAGAAGATGCATTTGGTCTTGAACCATAGAACTCTTAAAATGAGAAACATGCAATCCTAAATATGTTCACAATTGTGGTAATTAAGAAGGAACATTAATTACTGTGAAAGATTGTCATGTCAATTAAAAATACATTGTAGTTCTATAAATGTTGATAAGGGATTATCATTTAATGACATGAGTATATAAAATGTGTATTTTATATATTGAACATGACCTAACTAGATGTAACATTATATGGATTGTGTCATTAATCTTTCCATTGTGTCTTTAGAATCTTAGATATGAGATGTGTAGGTTTTTCACATTAGAAGTATATAATGTGATTGCTATTTAAATACTATCTTATGATAGGAATAAAATAGTAGTTCATTTGTGTACAACCTATGTGGGAAAAATCTATATGTTAATATTATCATTGTCTCTCGATTTTGAGTTATGATATTACTGGGCCCTTGGAAAAGTGGAATTATATCGCATGCAATATAACTGATGTAGTTATAATTATAATTCACTTGAGAGACCAAGAAAACAAATATAATGCAAAAAGTGACACGATCCTATTTTGCATATTATTCATAATATCATGTGACAAGGATAGACACAAAATTAGTGGATCGAGTAAATAATTACTATATCATTTGGAAAACTATAATGTAATGATAGAACCTCTTATAGTTAATAATATAAAATTTTATATTATTGTCAAGATGATATAGATCCTCTATACGGTCACACCAACTAAAGAGAAACAAGAGTATTTTACATTTCATAATGATGTATAAGATAAAATACATGAGATAAGATGCTAAAATAAAATGTCATAATATGACATGCTTAGACCATAAATAAATTTATGAAGTTATGAAAATATTATTTGGTATAATGTTTGAATGCATTATAAGAATAATAAAGACATTGTATAATAGAATAATATGAATAATATTATTTGTTCATAAATTAATTTATTAAACCAATCACAAGTTAAGATTAAAGAGAGCATGAGATGGATAAACAAGGCTAGTGGAATTTGTGTAATTGATTCAAACCTTACACAAAGAGTTGCCCTAACCCTTGCCTATTTAAGGAGGCATAATTAAGGAAAATTGTATCCAATTATCTACCTCTAACCCTAGCCGAAATCTTCATTATTCAGTAGCCATGTTTTTCCTTCTCATAGGCCAAAACTTGGAAAGGCTTGCTCAAGGCCAAAACCTAAGTGGTTCAACCCTAGGCCGAAAGTCTCTTCTTTCATCTCTTCTTGCTAGGTGGTTAGATTTAAGCCTTGAACTATACATCCATCTATCTAAGAGGTGTGGTATTTCATTGTTTAGGTTCAAGGTGAACTAAGAGATGCTCCCAAAAGAGAGGTGGTTTCCAAGAGATCTAGAAGGGAAATCGACTTCCCTCTACTCAAGAGATTTAACAATATCTTTAGGTAAAGATAATCTTTTTCATCTCTAGAAATAAGGTAGATGAGATTTGTTTATTTTATTTAGTACATATTAGGTTTTTGATGAAATGCTTAAGAGGAAATCTTGCTTGAAATTGTTATACAAATGAGGTCCTTTGTGTATTGAATCAAGTGATAATAGGAAAATTTTAAATTCTCACCATATAGGCATACACATGAAATATCAACAGTTTCGTGCATCACCTTGCACTGTAGATGAGAAGATCAACCCAGGGGAGGTACTTGAACCTATCCTTAAGATAGGTAGGGATCTATCAACAAGGTTTTTCCCTATCAAAGAATTGTCCCCATTTTGGGAAGACATTAACTCATTGCAAAGTATTTTCCCCACAAAACTTGAATGGGGTGAAAGTAGAGGTCTAAACAGCCTTTTTAGAAGTATGATATTTGATAACCCTAATGCTCAAGATAAGTTGTATTATCATTTCAGGGTGCCCGCAGATTTATCCACCATTTATATAGCTTGTAAAGGTGAGCAAAAGAAAATCTGGCATCTGATGTCCAAACACGTGCTTGACTTGAGAAACCTCTCAGGAATTTAATAATGTATAATGTTGGTAATGTGTAATTTAACCTCCTTTCTTACTTGTTACTGGAAATATCTATTGCCAAGGATTCATAGCAAGAATCGAATATGTGTCGGGAAACCGTCAAGTTTGTGGACCAAGAACTGTGTAGCTTAAAGACTTGCTCTGAAGCCATGGAACAAGATTTATAAGACATGCATACTAAATTGGTCAAAGGATTCTAGATAAGAATACTCATAAGGCTATTGTATTTGAAAGCACTGGATCACATCCCTATTAATAAATAAAGACCTTCTTAACTGTGAGCTAGTTTAAGTTTCTAATTTTTTCTTCGTCTGAATGTACCTGGAATTAAATAATAAAGCAAGTTTTTTATGCATTTTTTATTTTTAAGCAAAGGGAAGGCCCTTTTTGTTGGACTCAATATCCTTTATTAGGACAGACGATACTCCTCTTATCCCGTATCCCATATGAGGAGGTCCATTTGGTCGCTTCATTCCATACTTGGGGGTTATCACATCAATTTTTCACGAGACAGGAGACATGTAAGGGTGAAATTAAATCCCACCCCTATATGTGCTTCCCAAAGAGAGGGTTCACTTTGGTGAACTCTAGACCTTTTCTTAGGATGGACGATACATCTCTTATCTTGCATCCCAAGTAGAGGGTCCATTTGGCCGTCTCACTCTGTACTTGGGGGTTATTGTGTTAATTTTTCATGAGATAGGAGACATGTAAGGGTGAAATTGAATCCTACCCCTACATGTGCTTCCCAAAGAGGGGGTTCACTTTGGTGAACTCAAAACCTTTTCTTAGGATAGGTAACATGCTTCTTATCCTACATCCCAAGTGAATGGGGGTTCATTTGGCAGCCTTAATTTATACTTGAGGGTTATCCCGTTAATTTTTTGAGAGATAATATAATATACCTGAATGATCTAGAGATAATATAATACATTTGAATGATCCAGAAACAAACTTCATTGTATGTCAATATATCATAAGTAAGGTTTCACACATAATATTTTTTAAGTGTTCCCCATTCTAGCTTAACTCCTCCCTTACACTCTATTCAATAAGACTCTTATGGAGTGATATCATATATTTGGTATGGGCCTTCCCACGTTACAAATTTTTTTCTATAGGTAGCTTCAACTTTATTCTCTAATGATTACCGTAAGATCCAATCACCTACACATAAGTTCTTGTGTTTTAATAGATCTATGGTATGACCTTTGGATTGCTATTTTTTGTGATTCAATGCATATCAGAGCATTCTCTCTTTTTTATTCTGCTAACAATATGTAATCTCTTTGAGGTAATCATTATACTTTTGTGTTATGTCCGACTGAAGAGTAGGTTCTTGTACCTTCGATGGGATGACCGCTTTCGTACCATAAACGAGAGAAAAGGGAATTTTCTTTGTTGTCGCATTAGGGATTGTCGTTATAGCCTAAAGAACATCAGTTAGCTCATTTACCCATTTTCCTTTCACCCCTTCTAAGTGTTTCCAAAGTATATTGATAAGGGTTTTGTTTGATGACTCCACTCGATCCTTTTCCTGTGGTCTATAAAGGGTGGAATGTGACAACTTGATGCCCATTCCATTGCCGAAAGACATCAACTGCTGATATTCCACCAAATAAATTTTCGTACGACCACCTCTTAGATTCTTTCCAATGGTTTAACCTCTATCCATTTGGAGAAGTAATTAGTTAAAAAATTTCTTTGGCCTGGGGCAAGGGGTAAGGGATCGACAATATCCAACCCCTACTTTTGAAATGGCCATGAGTTGACAATAGATTTCAGGTCATTGGCTGGCTGGTGTGGGTTATTGGCATATCTTTGGCTCCGATCACATCTTTTGACATGGTAAATAAAATCTTTGAGAAGAGTATGGAAATAATAGCCTTGTCTAATGATTTGCTAAGAAAGGATTCTTCCCTTTGAGTGAGCCCCACATCGTCCCTTGTGTAATTCGCTCAAAACTATTTGGGCTTCTGGGATAGGTAAGAACTTTAGCCATGGTCCACCATAATTCTTTTAAAAAAGTGCCCCTTGAATAACAATGTAATTTCTTAATTTTATCCAGATCTTGCATGCTCGTCCTTGTTCTCAGGTAGGGTATCGTGAATGAGATATTCCAAGTATGGAGTTAGCCAAGAGGTGTGTGTTGAGGAATTGGTGCTCAATTGACTTTTATCCTTAGCTTCGTCCCTCATTATTCTTGGTCCCAACAAACACGCTACAAGGGAGTTTGCATGTGCATTCCCCCTTGCAATATTTTTTTAATCTCAAATGTTTCAAAAACTACCCTTACTTTTTTCACCTTTTGCACATAAAGCTTTATCCTTTCTCCCTTTGTCTTAAATTCATCATTGAATTTGTTAACCACAAGCTATGAATCTCTATGGACCAATACCCTCTTAGTTCCAAAAAATTTCAATTGGTGTAAAGCTAGAAGCAATGCCTCATATTCAACAACATTGTTGGTTGCCTGGAAATTGATATGGAGACATTGCTTTATTAGGCCTCCTAAAGGAGTGAATATCACTATTCCAATCCATGTTCCACTCAAATTGCTTGCCCATGAACATATGCCTTCCAAGATCAAAATTTGGTACTGTCATCAGAGACACTGGCACCATAACATTAAGAAGATCTTTCCCCTTTATTGTTGACAATGGCTTATAATGTATCTCGAATTCACTTAACTCAATAGCTATTTGAGAAAGGAGACCCAATTGATTCAACTTGCCCAGAATATTCTTGAAGGGATGTGATGTAAGGATATCTATCTTATTGCTCTAAAGTAGTGTCTCAGCTTATGTATCACCATTCTTACAGTGAATGATGCCTTATCCAACGAAGGACGCAATTGTTGTGCTCTTTTTAGGGAGTGGCTCACATAGTATACATGGTGTTGTCTTCCTTCCCTATTGACCACCGATACAACACTAGTGGCTTTGTCTGTCAAATCCATCTATATGTGTAACACCTCATCTACAATAGGATTAGCTAGAAGATGTGCCTTCCCTAAATATTCCTTAATGGATTGGAAAGCTCATTCACAGTCTGCATCCCATACATATTCCTTTTTTCCCTTAACAATTGAAGAAATGGTAGCCACTTCTCTATACATTTGAAAATGAAATGACGAAGTATGGTTATACGACTATTCAACTGTTACACCTCCTTAATACACCTTGGAGATCTCATGTTTATAAGGGTAGAGATTTTTTTAGGATTAGCTTCTATCCCCCTTGATGATAGTAAATAACCCAAGAACTTCCCTGATTTACTCCAAAGACACACTTCTTTGGGTTGAGCCACATCTTGTAGCCCCTCATTATAGCAAAAACTTCCTCCATATCAAAGATATGGTTCTTGGTGCACTTTTTTTAACCACCATGTCGTCAATATATACTTCTATATTTTGGCCTATCCGATTCATGAACATTCTATTGACCAGCTTTTGGTAAGTAGCTTCCATATTCTTTAGACCGAAGGGAATCCTTGTATAGCAATAGGTCATTTCTTCTATGATGAAAGCCATTTTTTTTTCATCTCTAGGATGTATTTGGATATGATGGTAGACTAAATAGGCATCTATGAAGCTCATCATTTAAAAATCAGTTGTGGCATCAACCAACTGTCAATGTTTAGCAATGAGAAGCAATCCTTTAGTGTCATGTTATTACTGTCTGTAAAATCGACGCACATTTTATGCTCTTTGATGAGTGCTTAAAAAGCACTAAAATTACCATGATTTTATGTAAATTAATTGATTAAAAATATATCTATTTATATGATTTTATCATATATTTATATAAATTTTCCTTTTTTGAAATCACGGGTATTTTTAAAGTTTTTCAGGTATTTTCGCTTAAAAAACGTAACTTAAAGACTCAAAGAGGAATACTGGAGACAATACATCAAAAATATATTAATAAATAAATGAGGAAATGTCAACAAATATGGAAAATTGGACAAAATGGGTCAAAAATGTCAAAAAGGAGGAAATCAAGCACTTAAAATATGTGTTTTTGGGAGAAGGAGAAACTTATCCAGTGATAATTTCTTCAACCTTGACCAAAACCCAAGAAAAGGAACTCATCAAAGTGCTTAAACAGTTTAAGAAATCTATAGGTTGGAGTATCAAGGATATAAGAGGCATTAGTCCTACAATGTGTATGCACAAGATCAACTTGGAGGATGGTGCTAAACCTGTACGAGAGGCCCAAAGAAGACTAAACCCAAATATGCAAGAGGTAGTTAAGAAAGAAATTCTTAAATTGTTAGAAGAAGGAATTATCTATCCTATTACGGATAGTAAGTGGGTTAGTCCAGTGCATGTGGTACCAAAGAAATCTGGGATAACAATTGTTAAAAATGACAAAAGTGAATTAATGCCCACTAGAATAATCACTGGATGGAGAATGTGTATAGATTTTAAGAAACTGAATTTATATACTAAAAAGGATCACTTTCCCCTTCCATTCATTGATCAAATGTTGGAAAGATTAGCTAGGCACGAATTTTACTATTTTTTTAGATGGATTGTCTGGATATTATCAAGTACCCATAGCACCAGAAGATCAGGAAAAGACCACATTTACATGTCCTTTTGGGACATTTGCTTTTCGAAGAATGCCATTTGGGTTATGCAATGCCCCTACCACTTTCCAGATATGCATGATATCTATTTTCTCGGACATGGTGGAAAAATTCATTGAGATTTTCATGGACGATTTCTCTGTCTTTGGGAACTCATTTGATGATTAATTACATAAATTGACTTTGGTTTTAGAAAGATGCATTGAATGCAATCTCACCCTTAGTTGGGAGAAAAGTCATTTTATAGTTTAACAAAGGATTGTTTTAGGACATATAATTTCAAACAAGGGTATTGAAGTTGATAAGGAAAAAGTTGAATTGATATCCAAACTACCTCCCCTACATCTGTGAAGGGGATAAGAAGCTTCTTAGGACATACAAAATTTTACAGACGATTTATTAAAGATTTCTCTAAAATAAGTCGTCCCTTATGTAACTTGCTATCCAAAGATGCTTATTTTGATTTCAACAATGACTGCCTTATTTCCTTTAATACCTTGAAAGATAAACTCACATCTACCCCTGTTATTATGGCACCAAACTGGTCTTTACCTTTTGAAATAATGTGTGACGCTTCTGATTATGCTATAGGAGCAGTCCTGGGACAAAGAGTGGATAAGCGTTTGCATGTCATCTACTATGCTAGCAAAACACTCAATGATGCCCAAATGAATTATACCACCACTGAAAAGGAATTCTTGGCTATAGTGTTTTCTTTAGACAAATTTCGGTCTTATTTAGTAGGATCTAAAGTGATTGTGTATTCTGATCATGCTGCTTTAAGATATCTATTAAGTAAACCAAATGCCAAGATTAATCAGGTGGGTCTTACTCTTACAAGAATTTGACTTAGAAATCAAGGATAAGAAAGGCAGTGAAAACTTAGTAGCTGATCATTTGTCTAGGTTGATTTCTGACTTCAATTCTCTTAAAGATGAGAGTAATGAAGAAATAGTTGAAACCTTTCCTGATGAACAGTTATTTTCAATAGGTCCGAACCCATGGTATGCTGATATTGTAAACTATCTTGCCACTGGTGTTTTGCAACCTAACACTTCATATCAGGACAAGAAAAGATTTTTTAAAACTATTAAGGACTCTTTCTGGGATGACCCTTATTTATACAAGATTGGTCAAGATCAAGTCATCCGGAGATGTGTACCTGAAGAAGAACATAAGAACATTCTACTTTTTTTCATGAACTTCATTGTGGGGGCCATTTTGGTGGTGAAAAGACAACCCATAAGGTATTACAGTCTATATTCTTTTGGCCCACTCTTTTTAAAGATGCTCATATGTTTTGTGCACAATGTGATAGATTTCAAAGAACATGAAACATAAGCAAAAGAGATGAAATTCCTTTGACATCTAATTTAGTTGTTGAACTCTTTGATGTATGGTTCTCAGTACATGTAGGTTGTAGGTGCATTACATAGTGTTATTATGTGGCTTGATATTGCGTTTGTAGTGAACAAATTATGCCAATTTATGCATGAGCCCACTGATGTTCATTGGCTTATAGCTAAGCTTATACTGCAATATCTCAAGATAAAAATGCATTTTAATGTTACTTGACATAAAGCTGTGGATTTTACTCTTATTAGTTTCTCTGATTCAGATTGGGTAACATGCTCTGATAACAGAAAGAGTACTAGTGCCTATTGCATTTTCTTTGGGGATAACCTAGGGTCATGTTCCTTCAATAAGCAAAAGGTAGTTCCTCATTTGTGCACAAAGGCAGAATATCATGCATTAACTAATTATTGTGCATAGCTTCTTTGGCTTTAGTAAGTTCTTGCAAAGTTACATATTTCTCTTCCAACTGCTCCATCTTGTTTTATGATTACATAAGTGCCAAACATCTAGCAGTTAATCCTATTCAACATGCTAGGATGAAACATGTAGAGCTTAACTTGCATTTCGTGCATGATAGAATGGTTGTAGGTGCTTTGGATGTTCAATTTACACCCTTTGTTTAATCAGCTTGCAAATGCTTTGACAAAGACCCTACTAGAGCGAGGTCTTTTTGCTTTGCGTCCAAAACTCATTGTTCTTCCATCTCCATGGTTTTGGTGAGGGATAGTGAGAGTAGGTAGTTAGTGAGTTACTTATGCTATGTGTCATTTGTTAATCATTAATTAGTTTTGGTTTATATATTACTTGTTAAACACTCCAACTAGCTCTATATAAACATTACAATTTACATTTCACTGATTTATTCATATAATAATACAATTCAGTGTGTTGTACTACGTTGCATTTTCTCTCTTGATTTTATGCTCTTGGTACACACAAACTCTCAAGTGGACCCTGCATTTTCACTGATGGAACTAGATGACTCTTGTTCTCTTCTTTTAATTAATCAAAATGGAAGTATCTTTTGTCTTGTGGCCTGTTATGTAACTTTATTCACCGTTTCTTTTAAAATTAATCGTTTTCAAGCATTAATCCCATGCTTTAACTTCTCTTTTTCACTACTTAAATATATTTTGAGCATTTTAGTTCTTATTATGTTGCAATTAACTGGAATTCCAAATTAATCACGATGGTCATATTTATTTTGTGAATATTTCATTAATTTTATAATTTACTTTTTTTTTCAACTCAATTTAATACTTTTACTTCCAATTTTGTTGTACTTCGCTACTTTATTTTTTTTTTCATGTCAACTTTGTACTTTATGCTTTCATTTTGATTCAATCATGTTTTTTGGCATTCAATTTGCTGTTGTTTTTTTAATATCATACCCTTTTATTTATTTATTTTGGTTCTATTTTATCCCAAAATAATATATTGAAATAAATAAATAAATAAAACTTAAATCAGAAATTGGAATATGAAAACTAAAACTTGTAAATTGATAAATAATTCAGGAAGCATTCACCCTTTTATGTAAAATAGTTTCTGTTAGACATGAAAATAATAATAATAATAATGGTATTCTTTGCACATATGATAATTGCTTGTTTTAAGGTTCTCCAGACCCCGCATATCGCTTTTGCGGTCGAGTTTTGGAGCTCTCATTTTCAAATTTATTCCGAGTTCCGGCCTTTATTTTCGACTATGGCTAGAGAATTATTGATTAATGTAAATGGCAATTGTAGTGCACAACTTATTGATTAATGTAAATGGCAATGGTAGTGCACAACCTAATCCACGAGGACTTACCAAGTTATAGTGGCTGCAACCCTAGATATGTGTATTGGCAAGGATGGAAAGCTACCTTGGAGATGAAGTAAATTCTTCAAGGGAATCACTCCGACCACTTCTGATTCTGACAATGCGTCTAGGGACTACCTGGATAGGCAAGTATCAAAGTCCCTTATTATACAGTGGGGTCTTTCATGTTGGTGTGTGTTGGGGTGCATGATGTAACAGTGGTAGACATCAATGCTTAGTCGAGCAAAACATGGAGCAGACAATAATATTAGTAGAGTCATAAAACATGGATGTGCAGCAATTAAGGTTATTGTTTAATTTTCGTTTTCCTTGTATACATATACCTAAACTCTTGTACAGAAAACAGAACAGAAATAATATGAAAGATATATGATAATTATCAGAAACACAATATTTGTCATGGTATCAGAGCAAGCTATTACTTACTAATGGAATTACCTGCTACGCTTATTTCTGTTCTTAGACCATTTGATTTTTGATTTCTGGTGTGACCATTCTGGTTTACACTTACCCTTTGGTTTTTGATCTCTGATTTCTGGTGTGGCAATTATGGTTTACTCGTGAAACTATACCAATTCTATTTTCTCGAAGAAGTGTGAATCGTAGAGATGAACAGTGTCGCGCCATAGAAGTGGTTCTGAGAGGCCCCTTGACATCACCGTGTACCTTGTTTGTGTGTATAGTTGGCTGAAAAAAAAAGGAAAAAAAGCGTTTTTCGTGTTATGGAAATCTGAATCGAAACGAACAAAGAAGCAGAAGAAGAAAAGACAGAGAGGAAGATCTCGTATCCAGAAATACTTGTTTTTTTAGAGAAAACTATCATTTCGAAAAGAAACAGATGCAACTCAGACTTTTCGGCTAGAGCTCATAGCGAAAAATGACGCTGAGGTCGCAGTTTGTAGCTGTGTGTGAGCTCATAGCTCGCAGCGATAAACGACGATGAGGTCGCAGTTTGTAGCTGTGTCTATTGGCTGATGTATGAACTCTCACAGAGACGGAGACAGAGGACCAGATAGAGGGCTGAAACTGTCTGAACCTTCAGCTGCACCATTTCGGTGGATCTGAGAGAAGAGGAAAGGGTTCGACCATCTTGATCGATTCGCGCAGGAAGATCAGAAGAAGAAGGGCACCGTTGCACGAATGGGAAATTAGAGTTACATTTTTTTTTTTACATTTATATAGTGGGTGATGTGTAAAAAAAAGGAAAAAAAGCAAGAAATTTTTTTAGATTTCATGGCAGAATCTAGAGATTTAACCACCAATTTCATATTGGAAGATTTGATGACTAAAATGGCAGAAGTTCTAACTAGGGCTCAGATCACCTCACAACCTCCGCTAACTGAAGTGTCGACTACTCCCATTAGTATCAAGTTGGGATGATTCAACTATGCCTTGTGGTCCCAGGTGGTGGAGATGTATATCTCTCGCAAAGACAAACTGCGATATATTAATGGGGATTTTCCTCAACCTATTGAAACCGACCCCTCATTTAGGAGATGGCGCACTGAAAATGCTATTGTCAAAGGATGGTTGATCAATTTGATGGACCCTTCTTTGATTGAAAATTTTATTTGATTCCCAACTGTGAAACAAGTTTGGGATTCTGCTACTACCACCTACTATGATGGGACATACACGTCTCAAGTGTATGATCTTCGTCGTCGAGTTACTCGTATGAAGCAGGCAGGTGGATCATTGAAAAATACTACAATGACCTTCAAAGGTTGTGGCGAGAAATTGATTTCCGTCTTCCTAATCCAATGGAGTGTGCAAATGACATACAAAGATACAACTCCATCGTACAGGAAGATTGAGTGTATACCTTCCTCGATTGATGTGATGACAGACTAGATAAAACTCACAGTGATGTGCTTCAAAACAAACCATTCCCTACAGTGGAACAAGCCTATGGATTCATCCATAAGGAAGAGGTCCGGCAGACCGTGATGATCACCGGTACAGATACGACACCTGGAGCAGTTATGGCTTTCAAAGGGATCAAGGGACACCATAATCCATTGACTCCCAAACTAGGAACTTTTTTGGGTAGCATGAAATCCACGAGAAATCCACCGTCTATTGACATGAAATATGGTCATTGTGGAAACTCCAAACACACCCGTGAAAACTGCTTTAAACTACATGGGTATCCAGAATGGTGGAATGATCTTCAAGCACGGAAGAAACGGGAAACCACTGGGCGAGCCGTTGTGGCTACCAATAATGCATCACTATCCCTTATTCCTTAGACCGAATCTTCCCAGGATTCAGGTATTTCAAGAAAAGCATTTCACATCTCTACTCGTAGTGATAATGAGGATTGGATTCTAGACTCTAGAGCTACAGATCATATGACATTTGACCCAAAAGATCTCTCCAATACAACCCAACCAAGACGGAGCCGTGTTGCCAATGCCAATGGGGTCACTTATCTAGTTACAGGGGCTGGAACAGTGACTTTATCTCCTTCATTATCATTATCTAATACATTACTTGTACCCTCTCTTTCAAACAGACTAATGTCTGTAAGTCAGGTCACTTCAGATCTTACCTATGTAGTATTGATGTATTCTACCTTTTGTCTTCTACAGGATATTCTCACCAAGGAGATCATTGGGCATGGTACTAAGAAATGAGGGTTATATTATGTGGATGACCTCAGTTCAGGAAGAGCCAATCACATGCAACACACTGTTAGTAACAAGGAACGCCAGATTTGGTTATGTCATTGTCGATTTGGGTATTTAAAGCACCTACTCCTTAGTTTATTTTCAAATATCACACACTCAGATTTCAAATGTGATACTTGTATCTTAGCAAAAAGTCATAGGGCGTCTTATCCCTTGAGCATGAATAGAAGTACGACTCCTTTTGCTTTAGTACATTTTGATGTTTGGGGACCTTCCCCGATCACTACGTCATCGGGTCATCGTTGGTTTGTAATTTTTGTTGATTATTGTACACGAATGACATGGTTTTACCTTCTCAAACATAAAGATGAAGTATTTTCTACGTTTCACTTGTTTCACACCATGGTCCAGACGCAATTTTCGAAAAAAATTAAGATCCTTAGGTCTGATAATGGAGGGGAGTATGTTAATCAACAATTTTGGACATACTTGGACAACCATGGTATTCTCCATGAAACATCGTGTTCACAAACCCCACAACAGAATGGGACTGCGGAGAGAAAGAATAGGCATATTTTAAAAACTGCTCGGGCCTTACTAATTAGTGCACATATGCCTAGTAGATACTGGAGTGATGTTGTTACTACAACTGTGTATATACTGAACTGTATGCCCACAAAACCTTACAATTTTAGACTCTATTAAAGGTGTTATCTGATCATGTTCCCTTTGCCTACTATATTGATGCTTCCGCCCCAAATTTTTGGATGTGTTGCTTTTGTCCACCTCCATAAAAATCAACGAACTAAGTTGGATCCATATGTTGTTCGATGTGTTTTCTTGGGGTATGGCGTACAAAAAAAGGGATATCGATGCTCCGATCCTATTACTAAAAGAACCTACATTACCATAGATGTCACTTTCCTAGAATCTGAATGGCTTTTTCCATCACCAGTATCCAATTACCCTCTTCAGGGGGAGAGTTATGGTGAAGAAAAAAATTGGCTTGATGTTGAAATATTAGATACTAGTAACAATCTAGCATATTCGGATCATGCCAACAATATGGATGAGCTAGTACCTAGACCCGAACTTGAACTTCTAAGAACTGAATCTGAACTAGCGATAAAATCTCCAGAAGATGCAGTGGTTGATGCACCCTTCCACTCTCTAGTACCCTATAATCCTCCTACTGAGAATACTCCTGAGGTAAGTTCCCCTATCACACCTTTACGAACTAATGCTATAGATACATCTGTTGGTTATGTTCTACCTTTCAGACACAATCGAGACAAACCTCTGAATCGATACTCTCCAGACAAAGAGGAATGACAACCCAAGTATCCAATAGCCAATTATGTATCTACTCAAGGGTTATCAGAACCTATCAAGGCTTTTGCACAAAAACTCTCCTTGTGTCAAATTCCAAGTAGTGTTGAAGAAGCCTTATCTGATCCAAATTGGGCTCAAGCTATAAAAGAAGAATTTGAGGCATTGCAGAAGAATAACATATGGGTTTTAAGCAAGTTGCCTCAAGGGAGGAAGATGGTAGGATGCAAGTGGATTTTCTCCATTAAGTATAAAGCAGATGGGTCAGTTGATTGATACAAGGCGAGGCTTGTAGCAAAAGGGTATACACAGAAACATGGTATAGACTATCAAGAAACCTTCTCACCTGTGGCTAAACTAAAAAATGTGAGAGTTTTGTTATCTCTTGTAGCAAATTTAGATTGGCCATTGCACCAACTTGACCTGAAGAATGCCTTCCTTCATGGTGACCTTGAAGAAGAGATTTACATGGTTATTCCACTAGGATATATTGTTACATTAGGAAAAGAAACTGCATGTAGATTACAGCGAGCATTGTATGGACTAAAACAATCACCTCGAGCATGGTTTGGTAGATTGAGTTCATTAATGAGAAAATATGGGTTTCAACAAAGCAACTCTGACCATATTCTTTTCCTAAAACATCGATTGGGAAAAATAACAGCCTTTATAGTCTATGTAGACGACATGATCATTACAGGGGATGATAAAGAAGAAATCTCTAGGCTTCAAGAAAAACTGTCAAATGAGTTTGAAATGAAGGACTTGGGAGGGCTCAAATACTTCTTAGGCATTGAGGTAATAAGATCAAAACAAGGTATATGTCTTTCCCAAAGGAAATATAATCTAGACCTACTAGCAGAGGTAGGATTACTAGATTGTAAACCTGTCGATATTCCGATGGTCCAAAATCATAAACTTGGAGAATATGTGGACCAAGTACCATCAAATAAAGAGAGATATCAACGGTTAGTAGGTAAACTCATATACTTATCTCATACTCGGCCTGATATTGCTTATGATGTGAGTGTCGTGAGTCAGTTTATGCACTACCCAAGTGAAGACCATATGGATGCCATCATGTGAATACTCCATTATTTAAAATCCTCCCCTGGAAAAGGACTTATGTTTTCAAAGAATGGTCAATTAGAAGTCATTGGATATACAGATTCAGACTGGGCAGGGAATATGAAGGATAAGAAATCTACTAATGGGTACTTTACTTTTGTGGGGGCAATCTTGTTACATGGAAGAGCAAGAAGCAAAAGGTAGTTGCCTTATCTAGTGTTGAAGCTGAATTTCGAGGAATGGTCAAGGGAATATGTGAGCTCCTTTTGTTGAAAAAACTTCTAACTAGATTGATGTTGCTCCTAACTCTGAAATGAACTTATTTTCTGATAACAAAGCAATCATTGCCATCTCTCACAATCCAGTTCAACATGATCGCACGAAGCACGTTGAAGTGGATCAGAACTTCATCAAACAGAATCTTGAAGAAAAGATTATTCAGCTTCCATTTGTTAAATCAGAAGATCAATTGGCTGATATACTCACAAAATCTATGTCTACAAATAACTTCTACAACTCACTTGACAAGTTGGGCATAAGAGACATATATGCACCAACTTGAGAGGGAGTGTTAGTGTGTGTTGTAGTGAATGTTGCAATAGTGGCAGACACCAATGCTTAGTGGAGCAAAACATGGAGCAGACAATAATATTAGTGGAGCCATAAAACATGGATGTGCAGCAATTATGGTTATTGTTTAATTTTCGTTTTCCTTGTATACATATACCTAAACTCTTGTACAAAAAACAGAATAGAAATAATATGAAAGATATATGATAATTATCAGAAACACAATATTTGTCATTTCATACATTGTTTGAAATCAAATTAATAACAAAAAAGTGATAAATTTTGTTACTGTTACTTTATGATCGTTATTTTCATAATTATGTGATCGTTATTTTATGATCATTATTTTCATAATTGTATGAACATTACATATCTTTTTTCAACTATGAGTAAAGGGTAATAGGTCGCATTTTGAGGATACAACTCAACAACTCATAAAAAACTAAAGAAAAATATACAAAATTGTTTTCTTGAAGTTTTTCAAGCAACATAAATATTTTAGAGATAGTATTTCGGACTTCATCAGTGTAGTGAAGCTCTGAGACAGAAAAAAAGATTTTGGGCTATTTTATCTTTGGGACGACGAGGCTATGTTTGCTTGCACAAATTTAGACAGAGGCGCGAAATGTCTTAAAGAGAGCAACCTAGTCTGCAACTCAACCCAAGTAGTATATTTCAGTATATGAGTAATATTATTTTTATACTATTTTCATATACTTGTTACAACAATTTTAAAACGTTTTCTATCTGGCATGTCTATTGAAATGTTATCTATTGATCTCAACAAACCGTTTTATTTCAAGGGACTACACTTTGAAAGATATACCATCGTGTAAATTATTAAATGTGACTCCTAAGAGAATTGTTAGGAACCCAATGTTTCTTGAGGTTTTAAAGTACTTGCATTAGACGGGAGATTTGCCTATTTTTGTTGTTGATGAAGCACCATGTGTAAGGTATACCTTTTTCTTTAGCATATCTGGTGTCTACAATTCTAATTTATACTTTGGAGATTTAAGGTATGGCATTTCCTTAAATACCGCAACAACCATATATGGTTGTAACAATTTTTCATTGGACTTTGGTTTCATTCTGATATGTGAACACCAAGAAAGCAATTGAAAGTTTACCTATGTGGTTAAAAGTAGTTTTTCAGTCTCTCATATGCATGTCAAAAAGTTGGGTTGAGAGGGTCGAGTGATTCTGGATTTCTTATAATGAAAAATATGTCCATGTTTATTTATCATTCAAGAGGCCTTTATCGTTAAATGTTAAGAACCATGTATCTTAGAGTTTCTTTGGGCCATTCTGGAACACCTCATGGTAAATACATTTTTATAGTTGCAACTCATGATACAAGCTTATGGATATTGGAAGTCTAAATTAATTTAATTTCTTTGAGATTTTTTTTAAAACTTAGTGTTTACAACAACAAATTGAAGTTTCTATGATTTTATGAAAATGCTAAAACGTTGAACATAAGAATGTGACATGTTTAAATTAAATGTTAAAATAAATAAAGCTTCTTCTTCTGGTTATATGTTGTGTTCTTTTAACATTTGGTATGCTAGAATTTGTTATGTTAATAAATGCAAAATCAAGAACATGAGTACCTTATAACTAATTCCTAAACTATCTTTGAATGATTTTGAAAAATATGAATTTTGTAGTCAAGCTAAAATAACCAAACTTCACATAAATCAATAGTTAGAGAATCTGAACTTTTAGACTTAATACACTATGACATATGTGAACTTGATAGTATTTTAACAAGTAATGAAAAACACTATTTTATAAATTTTATTGATAACTGTTCAGGCTATACTTATGTAGATCTAATGAAAAATAAAAGTGAAGTGTTTGGCATGTTTAAAATTTTTATGACTGAAATTGAAAATCAACTTAATAGAAAAATAAAAAGATTTCGATGTGATAGAGACACTAAATATAATTCCAATATTTTTAATGTTTTTTTATAAAACTCATGGAATCATTCATGAAAAAAGTGCACCTTATTCTCCTGAAATGAATGGCGAAGTTGAAAGAAAAAATAGAACTTTTACTGAATTAGTTGTTGCAATTTTATTAAACTCTCGTGCTGCTTCCTATTGGTGGGGAGAAATTTTGTTAACTATTTGCTATATGCTAAATAGAGTGACTAAATCTACTAGTAAAATTTCACCATATGAAATTTTGAAAAATAAGAAACCCAACTTAACTTATTTTAAAACTTGGGATTGTTTAACCTATGTTAGGATTCCTGATCCTAAAAGAAATAAACTTGCTAGTAGAGCATACGAATATGTGTTCATAGGATATGCTTTGAATAATAAAGCTTATAAATTCTATGACTTAAATGACCATACAATTATAGAATCAAATGATGCTGACTTTTATGAATATAGGTTTCCTTTTAAATTGAAGAATAGTAGGGGCTCGTCTTCTAGTAGTTTACCCATGACTAGAACTATTGATCAAAATAAGGAATTAAACATTGAAATTAAGAAAAGTAAACGAACTTGAACCTCTAAGGATTTTGGGTCTGATTTTTATGTTTATACCTTAAAGGAAGATCCCCAAACTCTTCAAGAAGCTTTATCTTCTTTAGATGTCAAATTATGGGAAGAAGCCATAAATGATGAAATAGACTCTCTTGAGTATAATACAACTTGGCATTTAGTTGACTTACCGCCTGGTTGCAAGACTATAGGATGTAAATGGATACTATAGAAGAAGAGATTTATAGGGATCAACCTGAGGGCTTTGTTGTCACACATCAAGAAAAAAGTTTGTAAACTAGATAAATCCCTTTATGGTTTAAAATAAGTACCTAAGCAATGACATGAAAAATTTGATAATCTAGTTATCTCACATTGATTCAAAATGAATGAAAGTGAAAAATGCATTTATTATACATTAGAAAATGACATTTGCACTATTATATGTTTATATGTGGATGAGATGCTTATTTTTGGGTCAAATATTCATGTGGTGAATAATGTGAAAACTTTGTTGTGAAAGATCTCGGAGAAGCGAGTATATTCCTCGGTATATAGATTACTAGGTCTGAAAAGTGACTTTCTCTAGATCAATCTCATTACATTGAGAAGATCTTAATAAGATATAATTACTTTAACTGTAAACCTTCATGTACTCTTTATGATCCTAGTGTAAAGTTGTTCAAGAACACCAGAGATAGTGTTAGACAAGTTGAATATGCGAGCATCATTGGTAGCTTACGTTATGCTACTAAATGCACTAGGCCATACATAACATATGTTATGATAATACTATATAGGTTTACTAGTAAACCTAGTATAGAGCATTAGAATGCAATTTAAAAGGGTCATGAGATACCTTAAGAGAATAATGAACCTTGGATTACATTATAAGAAGTTTCCCGTTGTTCTAGAAGATAACAACAATATTGATTGGAACACTCTATCAAAAGACTCCAAAGCAACTAGCGGCTATATATTCAGCATTGTTAGTGGAGCTGTTTCTTGGAAGTCTAAGAAAAAAAACAATTTTGGCTCAATCTACGATGGAGTCTACAATGATAGCACTAGCTACTGCTAGTGAAGAAGCAGGCTAGTTAAGAAGTCTGTTAGTTCAGATCCCTTTATGGGAAAGACCGATACCAGTTGTCCTGATCCACTACGATAGTACCGCGGCTATTGCAAAGATTCTGAACCATTATTATAATGACAAGAGATGACAGACACGTCGTAAGCACAATATTGTTAGAGAATTTCTCTCTACAAGAGTTGTAAGAGTGGATCATGTACGTACTGATGAAAATTTGGTTGATCCTTTGATGAAAGGATTGGAAAGAGAAAAGGTTTTCAAAACATCGAAAGGAATGGGAATGATGTCCTTAGAATAAAGAGTCACTCATGATGGTAACCCAACTTATAGACCGTAGATCTCAAGAAATAAGTTCAATGGGTAATAACAAGTTCTAAAGTGATATAAGATGAATCATTCTATCCCATTCTATTTTGTTGGAAGTATAAAGTCTTGAAGCGATAGAAAGAATGAATTAATTATTAACTTTTAATGAGATATATACTCTATGTGGAGTGGAGTACATAACTACAGAAGTACTCTTGATAGACTCGCCTATGTGAATGCGGAAGTGTGGCCACTTTCTATGAAAATTTTGGGCAAAAATTACTAGAGGATTCACTATATTGGGATAAACGTGCATGGCTGTAAAGTACGAGTTTTTTGAACTACACGTTGGAAAGGTTGTGTGTAATGTTGTTAGAGATAGAGTTTAAAACTATGAATTACTCTAATATATTCTAAAGTATCAACATTATGCAAAGATTCAAGTTGATAGACACCTTTTGTTGATGCACAATCTTATACTTTTAATTGATCGGTTGCTTGATGAAAACTATTTTTATATAAAATTCAAGTGGAGGATTGTTGGAAAGTGTGAATTTAAATGAAAAAATTGATGAGAAGAGGTGTTATATTTTGTGACTATTATTTTCATAATCCTATGTGTTCGTTTATGATCGTTATTTTCATAATTGTATAAATAAAGGGTAACAACTCTTAGTTTAAAGACACAACTACTGAGAATTGATATTTATTGATTCTCTCTTTTTTATATGAATACCACCTTTGGTGGGGTTAGATATTCTTTGTTAACTAAACAAATCAATTAACACCTATGGGTGGGGTTGATAACTAATTTGGTTAATTAAATTAATTCTTTTTTTTCTAAGAGATTGAAAATGAACCATTTAAATGCCACCTTTGGTGGGGTTATACAATTTAAATTTTATTCAAGTTGTCTAAATTAAATCTAAAAATTTAGTTATCCGAGTACTAACTTTCAAGTTTTAAGACCACTACTGAAAACATGTTGTCAATAGATTTTCACATAATAATTCTTATAAAAACTTTTGAAATAGAGCTTCACTCTAACTACTGGGCGATTGTATCAACAAATAAAAGAGCACTACTCTAAATTAGATCGGATAACTAAACCTTAAAATCTAATTTTCAGATTTAAGTTTGTAATGAAAAATAATATATTTCTCTCTAACATTCTTAATATAAAATCTTGAATAAAAACAAAATCAATTCATTTTAGAGATTTTTACCTATTTAATATTTTGCAAGCATAACAACGTTATTATTATATTATGTTTACAAACAGCCAACAAAGTTAAATTTAATCACAGACAAATTAAATATAACATGTAAGAATAAAGCATAAAAAATAACTATAAAGAAAATAAAATTCTTACAGTACTTTGATGCTATTCCCGTTGTTGGAAAACCTACAAACGAAATTTGCACTCCCATTTATTGAATCAAAAAGCAAATAAATTACAAAAACATAACTAGTTCTTCTCAAAAAGAGAAGAAATCTAAAACTAAGAAAAACTAAGGAAAAACGAAAAACTAAAAAACTAAAAAACTAAGAAATGGAGAGAAAGAAAGAGAAAGAAGATGTGTTTTGAGGTGTGTTTAGTTATGAAGAGAATGAGGGTATTTATAGGTGAGAAAAGGAATAAAAAATGGGTGAAAAAATGATTAAAAATGGAGGAAACGCGTAGTAGATGATGATGACGTCAACTCACATCAGTGACCCAGGAGTAGAGACCCGCGCGGACTAGGTGCTGCTGAGCGCAGGTGCGCGGGCTGGGCACGTGCCGAATGAAGCAGGGGCGCACGCGACGCGCACGGAAAGGGAAATGTAGCGCCCGGGACCGGGTGCTAATGGGCGCGGACACACGCGGAATAGGCATACTACACGCGGCTGCGTGCGCGACTGGGCGGCTGCGTGCGCGATTTCCTCTTTTTTGACATTTTTGACCTTTTGACCAATTTTGTCCAATTTTTCCATATTTGTTGACTTTTTCTCATTTATTTTATGAATATATTTGTGATGTATTGCCTCCAGTATTTCTTTTTGAGTCTTTAGGTTACGTTTTTAAGTGAAAATACGTGAAAATAATAAAAATACCCGTGATTTTGAAAAAAGAGATTTATATAAATATATGATAAAATCATTGTAATTTTAGTGCTTTTTGAGCACTCATTAGTGACCTAATCCACTGACCTAATCCTTGACTCAACCCAAGCAGTATATTTCAATATCGGTAATATTGTTCTTATATTGTTTTAAAAGTTACAACATACATTTTTAACAAATAATCTACCATCGTTCTAGAATTGGTTTGAAACACAAGGAAGAGGGTGACTTGGGGTGGGTATATGGATTCCGGTGGAGACACTTTAGAGCTAGATTTGTGGATTCTACTTCAGCTTGGTTCATTCTTTATGCTCTGAAATGTCATTCTAAAATTTCTTATCATCTTTTTACATGATACAGGTCTACCGATATGCATGCTGACTGTACTGGTCAAGGATTTGATCAGTGGTTGGATGTTATTGACAAAATTAAAAATAAACCAGATGATAGAAAGATAATACTCTCAACATGGAATCCTTCTGATCTCAAATTGATGGCACTGCCACCTTGCCACACGTTTGCATATGTTTGTGTTGAGATGGCACATATATTTTACTTCTTTTGGTCTTTAGGCACATCTCTCTTTCTACTGCAGTTTTACGTAGCTAATGGGGAACTATCATGTCAAATGTATCTGCGTTCTGCTGACATGGGCCTAGGCGTGCCTTTAACATTGCATCTTATTCACTTCTTACCTGCATGATTGCTCATATCTGTGGTATGTTATTCTGTAGAAAGTTGCTTTCTTGATTTCAATTGAATATATTAGCTGAAGTTGATGGTACTCTCTGCTCTTTTGTCTGTAGAAATAATTATCATTAACTCTTATATGGCGTATTTCACTCTCGTAGTTGTACATATTCTCAGCCAAGTAATGTTCCTTTCCACAGATTCTTAATGAGTTATTTGTGTAGATGTAATGTTCCCCTCAGAAGAAAAAAAAAGAAAACAGATATAACAAGAAAGAAATGGATAAACTTGGTTCACTATTATTATTATTATTTTTCTCTTAAGAAAAAGAGAGGTGTAATTTAGATTTGTCCAACTTCTTATTACAGAATTCTATCAGACGTTATATTTTAGTTCAATACAATTTAATGCATTATAGTTCAGGTTGGTCGTATTCCACACGTGTCAAATGCGCCCTTGAATGCTAGCCGTTAAATGATTGAAGTTCAGGATTCTTTTCCTCTGATTTAAAATACCTTAGATATGGCTCTATGCATTTATATGGTTGTATGCATTTATATGGCCAAACTAAAAACTACTTTGTTTACAAACTAGGTGATTTTAGCCATATTATTGTTGTTTTATAAACTTGTTTACAAGCCCAAGTTCTTTGAAATATTCTAACCCATTTGAAATCTAGCTCATGGAAACTTCTATGGTGATAATTTGGATTGATAAGGATACATCTCATGGTTGGTGGAAAGAAAGAAGAAAAGAAATGGGTTAGGTAAGAAGATAGGTATATGGTTTAGATTGTTTTTGGTAGGTTTATGTTGTATGACTTAGATTTATTAGTTGTTTCTATAAATACTTCTTAGTAATAATATAATAATCAAGTTATAGAAATCAGAAACAAAAGTTTGAGAGTTTTTGAGTGTTTCTGGAAAATTGTTCTTTAAGTGTTCTTGAGTTTTGATTCATAATATTTCAATAAAATGGTATCAGAGCTGTAGTTGGAAATATAAATATACACTATTGTATATCAAATCAAAGCTCTCGACGAGACGAATCTAACGTCATGAGAATCATTCCGATCAGAGTTCGGACGCACCGTCACGTTCCTCCGAAAGGTTCTACAAGAAAGTGAGTTAACTCACCGAGTCAACCAAGTTGGAGCCGAGTTGACTGAGCCACCTAGCCATTTGACCGAGCTAAAAAGCCTGTTGATTGAGCTATCGAGCCTGTTAAATGTATGTTGACAATTGACCAAAAAAGTTGACTTTGACCATTGATTGAAAAATTTCAAAATTTTTCCTAGAGTTTCTCCTAGGGTTTTTTGACGTTCTGAATCCATCTGTGCGATCAGAATTTGAAAAATCTCACTATATTGAGAGTTATGTCAAATGAAGGCATGCCATAGTTTTAAGTCCCAACACTTAACAATGACAACTATGATAATGTGAGTATCAAGATGAAGGCTCTTTTGGGTGCGCATGATGTATGTGAAGTTATAGAGAAAGACTTAAGTGAGCCAGATGATGAAGCTACTCTAACGCAAGAGCAAAAAGAATATTTGAAGGATGTGAGAAAGAGAAAGAAGAAAGCCTTTTTTCTTATCTATCAAGCCTTAAATGATGATGGGTTTGAGAAAATTTTAGATGCATCATCTTCCAAAGAAGCGTGGAATAAGCTTCAATTTTCTTTCAAAGGAGCCGAGAAAGTGAAGAAAGTTTGTCTCCAAACACTAAGAGGTGAGTTTGAATCTCTACATATGAAAGCTTCTAAATTTATTTCTGACTATTTCTCGAGAGTCACAATTGTTTCCAATCAATTGAAAAGTAACAGTGAGATGTTGGAAGATGTCAGAATAGTGGAAAAGATACTTCGTTCATTAGATTCCAAATTTGAACATTTCGTCATGACAATTGAGGAAACAAAAGGTTTGGAAGAAATGACCATTGGTGAACTTAATTGATCATTACAAGAATATGAAGAAAAGTATAAGAAGAAGCAAGGGATCATTGAAAAACTCTTCAAGATACAATTCAAGGATAAGCATGAAAGCCAAGGAAATGACAGAAACCAACGTGGTCGAGGCAGATGAGAAAATCAACTACATAGAGGGAAAGATCGATGAGAAATAAACTATTTTTCTAGCACGAAATGAGGGTGATGGTGGTCAACCAAATTCTTGGTATCTTGACAGTGGTGCAAGCAACCATATGTGTGGAAGGAAAGACATGTTCATGGAGCTAGATGAATCAGTAAGCATAAAAGTCTCATTTGTAGATGATTCTAACGTAGTAGTGAAAGGAAGAGATAACATTCTTATTCGCTTGAAAGATGGGCGACATCAATTTATTTCCAATGTTTACCATGTCGCAAATATGAAAAGTAACATCTTGAGTTTAGGACAATTGTTAGAGAAAGGTTTATGATATTCATATGAAGGATTATAATCTTTCTATAAAAGATTATAAGAATAACCTCATTGCTAACGTGCCGATGTCAAAGAATAGAATGTTCTTGATCAATATACAAAATGACATTGCAAAGTGTCTAAAAGCCTGCTACAAAGATGCATCATGGCTATGGCATCTTTGATTCGGGCATCTCAATTTTGGAGGATTGGAACTACTATCTAAGAAAGAGATAGTGAAGGGACTACCTTACATTAACCATCCTGGTCAACTTTGTGAAGGGTGTCTACTCGGGAAGCAATTCAGAGAAAGCTTTCCAAAGGAGTCAGACTCAAAAGCCAAGAAGATAGTCGAGTTAATCTATACTGATGTGTGCGGACCGATCAAGCCTAGCTCTCTCAGTAACAATAACTATTTTCTTCTTTTCATTAATGATTTTTCAAGAAAAACTTGGGTATATTTCTTGAAATAGAAATCAGAAGTTTTTAAAGTATTCAAAAGGTTCAAAGCTACAATGGATAGAGAAAACAGTAGAAAAATCAAAGCCATGAGATCAGACCGAGGTGGAGAATTTACATCCAGGGAGTTTCAAGAGTTCTGTGGAGCAAATGGAATTCGTAGATCCTTGAAAGTTCCAAGATCCCCCCAACAAAATGGTGTAACTGAAAAAAAGAATACAACAATCCTCAACATGGCACGAAGGATGCTCAAAAGCAAGAAACTACCCAAAGAGTTTTGGGTAGAAGTAGTAGCATGTATAGTTTACTTGTCAAACCAATCTCCAACAAGAAGTGTATGGGGAAAGACACCGCAAGAGGCATGGAATGGAAGAAAGCCTGGTATACCCCACCTAAGAGTCTTTGGAAGTATAGCCCATGTTCATGTACCAGATGAGAGAAGAACGAAGCTTAATGATAAAAGTGAGAGTTTTATCTTTATCGGATATGATGCTAATTCAAAGGGCTATAAGTTATACAACCCACACAATAAGAAGATTTTTATTAGTCGAGATGTGGTATTCGACAAAGAAGGAGAATGAGATTTTAACTCTCATGCAGATAACTTCAATTTCTTTCCTCGGTTTAAAGAAGATGAGCAGACAATGAGGGAGCAACCTATAGAAATTCAACAAGAGCAAATGACTCCACCTACTTCACCAATGCCAACCACTTATGAAGACTCGTCACCTTCATCATCTTCGAGTGGAAGTGAAAGAGCTGTGACATATACACGAAATCTCCAAGATCTTTATGAGGTAACAGAACAATAAGATAATCGTACCTTATTATATCTCTTTGTTGATTGTGAACCAGTGAGCTTTCAAGAAGCTACACAAGAGAAGAAGTGGAGAGATGCGATGGATGAAAAAATCAATGCAATTGAGAAGAATGGAAATGGGAACCTATTCCACTTCCCAAAGAGCATAAGGAAATAGGTTTCAAATGGGTGTACAAGACAAAGAGGAATGCCAAGGGAGAGATTGAAAGGCATAAGGTGAGGCTAGTAGCAAAAGGATATAGTCAAAAGGCTGGAATTGACTATGATGAGGTATTTGCTCCTATTGCTTGATTAGAGACTATAAGACTAATAATTTCTTTGGCAGCTCAAAATAAGTGTAAAATACATCAAATGGATGTAAAATCTGCTTTTTTAAATGAAGTCCTTGAAGAAGAAGTCTACATTAAGAAACCATCAGGCTATGAAGCAAAAGGTCACAAAGACAAGGTGTTGAAGTTGAAGAAAGCTTTTTATGGGTTAAAGCAAGCACCAAGAGAATGAAATAATCACATCGACAAGTACTTTCTAGAGAACAACTTCACCAAGTGTCCCTATGAACATTCACTCTACGTCAAGATTGAAGATGGTGATATTCTAATCGTTTGTCTATACGTAGATGATCTCATCTTCACCGGAAGTAATCTGAAGTTGTTTGAAGATTTTAAGAAGGTGATGACCAGAGAGTTTAAAATGACAGATATTGGGTTAATGGCATACTACCTTGGAATTGAAGTGAAGCAAAAAAAAGAAGGAACCTTCATCTCTCAAGAAAGCTATGCAAGAGAGATACTAAAGAAGTTCAAGATGAACGATTGCAAGCTGATCAACACACGAGTGGAATGTGGAATCAAACTATCCAAGCATGAAGATGGTGAAAGCATGGATCCAAAAAATTTCAAAAGTTTAGTTGGAAGTCTGCGTTATCTCACGTGCACAATGCCTGACATCCTATATGTCGTTTGATTGATTAGCCGCTACATGGAGAAACCAACAATCACCCATTTCAAAGCTGTAAAAAGAATCCTACGTTATCTAAAAGGTACAATTAATTTTAGCTTGTTCTATTCAGCCTCTAATGATTACAAGCTTGGTGGATATAGTGATAGCGATTTTAGTGGAGATATAGACAATGGAAAAAGCACTTCCGGATTTGTATTTTTCATGGGAGATACTACTTTTACGTGGATATCGAAAAAGTAACCGATTGTCACCTTATTTAGCTCTGAAGTAGAATATGTAGCAGCTACCTCATATGTTTGCCATGCAATTTAACTGAGAAACTTGTTGAAGGAGCTAAACATGACACAAGAAGAGCCAACTAAAATTTGTGTTGACAATAAGTCAACTATTACCTTAGCCAAAAATCCTGTTTTTCACGATCGAAGCAAATACATAGATACTCGATATCATTACATTAGGGAATGCATCACAAGAAAGGATGTACAACTCGAGTATGTGAAATCATAAGATCAAATTGTTGATATCTTCACTAAATCGCTCAAGCAAGAATACCTATGGTGATGATCTGGATTGATAAGGATACAACTCATGGTTGGTAGGCAGAAAGAAGAAAAGAAATGGGTTAGGTAAGAAGATAGGTGTATGGCTTAGATTGTTTTTGGTAGGTTTATATTGTATGACTTTGATTTATTACTTATTTCTATAAATACTTCTTAGTAGTGTAATAATCAAGTTAAAGAAATTAGAAACAAAAATTTCAGAGTTTCAAAGTGTTTTTGAAAAATTGTTCTTGAGTGTTCTTGAGTTTTGATCCATAATATTCCAACAGTTATTGGAGATGCTCATGTTTATCGCACTCATGTCAAGCCTCTGCATGATCAACTTCAGTAGTTTCCAAAGCCTTTCCCTGTGAGTATTTAGATAATTCAAGATAATAAGGAGTTTAACTAGTTTGCATATTTATATTTTTATACCCTGCCAATGTAGATTTTGAAGATTAACCCTGAGAAGAAGGATATAGATTCCTTTGTGGCAGCTGATTTCAAACTCATTGGTTATAATCCTCATCAGAAGATAGAAATGAGAATGGCACTAAAGAGTGATCATTCAATAATTTATCAAGTAAAACTCAGTGAATCTAATTCCTTTGAGGCAAGTATATGACTAAACCCTTTCTATTTCCTACCTGCCGAAAGCTTGTTTCATTTAAATAATAATTATTATTTATGGGCAAAATGTTGACAAAGAGAGCATATTTTAAATGGACCATGTTGGATGATTTTGATTCTGATTTTGATCCTGATCTTGTATATTAACAACGGGAGTGAAGTACGGTTCATGTATGTGTTTTTAATTCTTAAGGAAATGGGCATCTATAAAATGTCACATAATCCAAATAACTTAACCTCGTACTATTGTGACTATTCGCCCAAAGAAAAATGGAAGCTACTAAACTAGATAAAAGAAACAGTTTCTTTTACTCCATTGCATAACATGACTTGCTCATTTACATGCACCAATGTTCTGTAATTTACCGTTAAACCTTTACGATAGTTTTTGGTACTAAATCTCCGTTGTAGTGGATGGATACATTTTTCATCCCATTTTTACATAATTTAAATATTTAAATGATTTTACTTTTAATATTTTTTAAAAAATCATTTATATTTATATTATAAAAAAATATACATTATATTTTTAAACATAAAAAACATATACTTTTAATATTACATGAAAATAAATATATGTTTATCGTAGGAAGAAATTAAAAATAAGACTTATTTGTAAAGGAAGGGTTAAAGAATTAAATTTATATATTTTTTATATTATATATTAATCTTAAGTTTCATTGAAGAATAAATACATTATATCTTTTGATTAATCTTAACTATTATAATATTAATAGTTATATATTTATGTAGTTATTAATTTATAATTCAATAATTATTTCAATTATTTAACTAGACTTGCGACTTTTTGAGTAATTGATCCAAATGAATATATAATCATTTACAAATTTACGTATTAAATAGAAAACTTGATTTAAATTATAATTAATTGATTGTTTTGATATTTTATTATAAAGTTTTTATAATTTTATTTGAACTTTCACAATTTCATAAAAATTTAAAAGATAATAATAAATTTTAATTATATAGTGAGATCTTATATTTATTTTGTAGAATTTAATTATTTAAATTATTTTTATACATATTTGTCCTTTAAATTAGGTTTTTTATTGTAGTCATATTTAAATATTGATATATATTTTTAAATTAATGTTAATAGAGGTAAAAAAAATTAATCTAAAACTAATAATGCTAATATTAGTTATTTAATTTAAGATTATAATGGTAACTTATTAGATTTTAATATAATTAGTAATTTTTATTTATTAGAAAGAAAATTTAGAAAGAAAAAAAAAAGCAAAGAAAAAGAAAGAAATAGTGCCACATGTGGCAACTTGAGTATAAGAAACTCAATCGTAAGAAACTTGTTGAAGGCCATTCGGCCATTAGTCGAAGGAAAACTAAAAAAAATAAACATAGGTCGTGACGTTACGTTTCCCTTCTTTTAGCATTTTTCAAATCTTTACTCGTTCGTCATTTGTATTATTTAAGGTATTAAAATAAAGCTATTTTCATCAATTTTTATTTATAATTCTTTTTTTGTAATATTTATTACTTTAAGAGTATATAACTTAAATTATTCTTTAAAACCTATATAAAAATTTTAATTTTTGATAAGTTTAATTCATACATAGGTATAAATTTAATGTTTTTTTTTCATTTTATTATCATCACGTATGATTTATTTTTTATATCAATTACTTCTAAGAAAAATCCAAATTTAAAAACCTTTAGTTATTTAATTTCTTAACAAATAAAAGTAGTAATTACATAGTTTATTTTTTAACTATTTTAATGTAAATTGATTACTTTTATATCTATTACTCTTTAGTTAATTTAGTCATTTTAAATAACTAATAAATAAGATATGAGTTTTGGGATTACAAGGATTAGAAAGAAATTGTGAAACTTTATTTTAGAACTTAGTTTTTAGTATGAGTTATCTTGTTTAGAAAGTTTAGTTGTTTGAAAATTATAAATTATTTAATTTTATAACTGTGAAATTAATAGGAGGTGATATTTTTGCCGAATCTATTGATCATTCTTGAGTTGTGGAGTTATGAAGCTCGTTTAGTTTTGTGAGTGGATACATCTTTCTCAAATTTTATAAATACTTATATGTTGTATTCATAATAATTAACTTTATTAAGTTTTTACAAATTTATTTATTTCTTATTAGAAAATGAGTATTTTATGTTTCAAAAGTAGATAATTAACGTTCTTATCAATTCATAAGTTTTATTAAAATTTAGGATATATATATAAATTTTGATTAGAAATATAAAAGGTTATATTCAACTTTTATATGTAATATTTTAGAATATTATTATGTTAGTTCATAATCGTTTACACAATTTTATATCTTGACGTAAGCAACAATATTTTAGTATATTGTATATATATTAATGAGTCCTATTATTTTTAAATCATCAAAAAAGCATCATCTTCTAAATTCAAAAATAATACAATAAATGAATAAATAAATAATATGCCCTTGTCTACGTGTGTATGACCAACACACATGAAATTAAGACTTTTCTGTCTACGTATACAAAAAGCTTTGCATACATATGACCAGCTTTCGTGTGAGTTTGATGAGGTTTTTCTTTTAATAAATTATTACATGCAAACTACATATAGATATTTTACATGCATAAATACACTTCAAGTTACATTTATTTATTTAAAATTTCTAATAAAGTTTAGTATATTTTCAGATATTGATTTGTATCGATTTTATAGTTGAGTTATTAAAAATTAAATAAATGTATTCTACAATGGTCATTTTTCTAAACTTGTCATTTCACTAAATATTTTTGCTCACTCCATTTTCTTTTAATTTTCCCCTCTCAGGCAGCAATAGTTTTTGATTGAAGGCTTCAGTGCCATCTTAGAAGGAGATCAAGATTAGTTTACTGATTTTATTTTGTATGATTTCTCTTTCTTTTTGGAGTTACTAGGAATCTATTCAGATTATTAGTAATCTAGTTATGTTATAAACTATCCTATAACATTTTAATGACAACGAACTATATGATAGGTAAATATCACTTATTAGTTGAGTATCACCTTGCTTGCATCACTAGTTATATGAGTGGTGAGCTTAGATGCTATAAAACAAATAGATGACATGTTCTATTTTATACAGGATGATTTAGAATATAAAAACAAGAGACACCATGTCGAATTTTTAATAGATTCTAATATATGTTAGGACTTTCTTAAGTACTAGTAAACTTGGGATGGATCATGATAATTTGGTATCAGATCTTATTATGGTATTTGATAGTTGTAGGGTGATGATTTTCTGATTTAGTGTTGAATGATATAAAAAATAACTATAATATGGACAACCTATGAGATTTAGTAAGTATTTTATGGGTTGAAAGTTTTATAAATAAATGATATCTTCCAGCAAGAGGAGTTAGTATTTATGATTTTGTTTATGGAGACATTAATAAGTAAATATTGAAATTTATGTGGTTAAATTATGATAACATGAAGAAGAAGAATTAGTTAAGAATGTTACATTATCTTGATTGAAAATATATTCATGTTTATATATAGTTAAGTATATTATCTTTTTAAGATATGATTTATTTTGACTCTTGGAAAAAATTTAGATTATATTAGTATATCACATTACTACAATATGTACCTATGGTCTCGGTTTTTAATTGTGATCGTAGGTTTATGGCCACAGTTATAAGAACCGTGGCCTAAGTGAGAGAGACCAAAGGTAACGACATATAGCCTCGGTTTTTTAATAACCGAGACCATAGGTACACTCTATGGCCACGGTTTTCTAATAACATAGGCCATAAATACACCCTATGACTATGATTTTCTAATAAACGAGACCATAAGGTATGCATAAATTAAAAAAATAAAATTATTAATTACAATATTAAAAATCAATATAAATAGTAATAAATTTATTAATTATAATATTAAAAATCGTATTATATTAAAATTAAAAGTATAATTACATTGAGAGTTTATTATACACTAAAAAATACAAGCCATTGAATTTGCAAAACACAAGTCATTGAAGAACATAGGCAACGAAACCCTTAAAAGCATAAATAAATAGAACAACCCACAAAGCAAAATACATTAAAGCCAAACCAGAAAACCATCCAAAAACTTTGCCCATATCAGAAGCCATAGCCAAATGATTCAACTGAACTTAAGAAATACCCAACACAGATTTCAAAGATGAAGAGTAGGCTAAGAAATCAAAGTTGGTTCCTATTAAAGCCTAAATCCAAATGGTGTTGTTATGCGCCAGGGAAGCTAGTGCACCTGGTGCACCTAGTTCCTGGTGTGCCTAGTGCCTTGGTGTGTCTAGTGTGCTGGTACGCTAGCTATATTGGTGAGTTTGGTGTGCTGGTACGCCTAATGCTTACTGCCATGGTGCACCTAGTGTACTGGTGAGGCTGGTATGTTAGTGTAAGCAAGTAATAAGAATGAACCATAAACACAGTGTACAATATAAATAACTTGAGCATAATATTTATTTTTATCTATTTTGAGACTCAAAGCATGTCTTCCCTATTTATCATTCACCTTTCTTAAAAATTGGATTTCTATCTCTAAATTAAAACGTATACTACATATAAAAGATTAGATGAAAAGAACAAAGAAATATAATATGTCTAATCTTTAGTGTAACTATTGAAATAATCTAACAAGGGACTTTAAGCAAAAATTACCATAAATGAATAAAAAATAATCTTAAAACAGGACCTGAGGATAAAACCCGCTACTTTCTCTTTCGTCCAAGCACCAGCACTAACCAAAGTGCATATGCATCCATAAATAAATCACCCTAACTTCATAGTATAATAAAATGTCAGTTCTGCACAACAAACAGTATCCACATATACCTCTAAACATACAGGTAGTATTGGGGGACTCAGTTATCTACTTTACAACTAATATCTCCTTAACTATGAACATTTCTCCCAAAGATGTTTGACATGGAATCTAAGGAAAAATCCTCAATTCAGTCCAATTTTGTTTCCTCCCAGATGGTATTGATGCAAAATTAGAAGTGCATAAAATAAATCTCAAAGATGTTTTATCATTAGCACATAAGCATAATACTTTCACCATTCATGAAACAAGAAATTAAAATAAGAGTTCAATGATAACAAGAATGCACAGGTGAGACAGTTTGTCAGTTTGTCAGCTCACTAAAACTAAGCACCAAGCTCCAGACCAAACATTGGAAATTAGCATATTACCAAAAAAACAACAAGCTAAGCACCAACACCAAGGAATAGGCCAAGCACCAGTACCAGTACCAGCACTAGCACTAACAACCAGGCTAAACATTGGAAATTAGCATATTACCAAAAAAAAACAACATGCCAAGCACCAGCACCAAGCACCATACCTAGCACTAATACCAAGCACCAGGCCCAACACCAGCACAAAGCACCAGCAACAATACCAGGCACCAGCACCAGGCTAAGTACTAACACCAGTACCAAGCACTAGCACCAGTACCAGGCACCAGGCCCAACACCAACAATAGTACCAGGAACCAGTACTAGTACCAACACTAACACCAAGCACTAAGCCAATCACCACCACCAAGCACCAGTACCAAGCACCAGGCCAAGCACCAACATTAATACCAACACTAGCCCCAACACCAAGCGCCAGCACCAAGCACCAGGCTAAGAACTAGGCACCAACACCAAGCACCAGACACTAACACCAAGCACCAGGTCAAGCACTAGGCACCAACACTAAGCACCAGGCCAAGAACCAACACCAGGCCCAGCACCAACACCAAGCACCTAGCCTAACACCATCACCAGGCACTAGTACCAACACCAATACCAACACCAAGCACCAAGCACTAAGCCAAACATTGGAAATTAGAATATTACCAAAAAACATGTCAAGCACCAGTACTAGCACCAAACACTAGGCCAAACATTGGAAATTAGCATATTACCAAAAAACAACAGGCTAAGCATCACAACCACCACCAGACCCTATACCAACACCAGTAGAAGGCATTAACACCAACACCGACACCAGACACCGACACCAAGCACTAGGCCAAACACTGGCAATTAACATATTACCAAAAAAATGTTAATGCAAAAGCCTAAAAGTAAAAAAAGGGAAAGAAATTAATACAAAAACATAACTAGAAATTGTTGAACCACTACTCCTAGCTAGATTCTAAAATGTACCAAGTGTTGCACATAGATTATAGAAATAAATTTCAACCAAAGAAGTACAGACTATGGAGAGATTTATCATACAAATATATTACTTACCAGATGCTTGGGAAGCAAGAACAACCCTAGCATAAGAACACCAACAAAATAGAGCTTGTCAATTAAAAGGGAAAAGGAAAAACTAAAAGGAAAGGATTTGAAGACACTGACCTTCTTTCAGCATATCCAAAAGAAAAGGACAACCATCGCGATGATAGACCTGAACAACCTTTCTGGCATGACCCTTGTATGTGCCTTGAACCACCTGAACCTTATCATCCTTGCAAACCGGCATAGAAACTTCTGGAAAAGATCAAAGAGGCTAAGGTTTGGACAATGAGTAGAGAAAAGAAATTAATAATTAATGGCCAAGAATTTTTTTTTTGTTTATAGGTATATAGGGTATATAGCTAGCCAGCGAAGAGAGAGAGAGAAAGAGAGAAAGAGAGGGAAAAAGGAAAAAAATGATACAAAATTTGGTGTTTGATTGATGTAATTTTAAAAAGAGAAAAATTGATAATGTATATCTATGGCCTCGGTTTTTAAAAAAATTGAGGCAAAATGTCCGACTATATGTATGTATTGTAGTAGTTTCAACTGCTTAGTTTTCATGTTTATTTTTATTGTAACCACTATATTATTTAAATAATGATCCATGCAATTCAAAAGCAATTCTTCAGGTATTTTGAATGTGTTGGATAAAAATGAAGTGATGTCTCCATTAAAAGGATGTAATATATGATTAGAGGATATAGTAAATATGGAGACTAAGATTACATAAAGATATATTATGAATTGTTACTGGGATTAAGTAAGTTGACTTTCTTTATAGGACAAGTTCATCTAATCCAGTTTAATCTCGTACTATATAAATTAGTTACTCTTTTGATATTGTTTTAAGGAAAATTAAGTAGGCTTATTTAATTATAATTTAAGGCCTAAGGTATTATATATAATTTTTAGGGTTACTTTTCTTTTGTATAGAAATATGGTACCTTAAGGTTGTGTATTGATTATAGACAATAAGGTCACCATATGTAAAAGGTATCTTTTTCGTTGTATTGATGATCTATTTTACCAATTATAAGATGCAAAGGTGTTCTCAAAAATTGATTTGCAGTCTAGTGACCATCAACTAAAAATTAAAGAATCTGACATTCCAAAATTTTCATTAGTCATGCCTTTTGGTTTAACTAATCCTCCGCCCATCTTCATGGACCTTATGGATTGAATCTTTCATCCTTTATTGGACACATTTGTTATCATCTTCATTGATGATATTTTAGTATATTCTCAAAACAAAAAGAAGCATGAAGATCATCTAAGATTTATATTACAAACACTAAGAGAGAAACAACTATATGCCAACTACAATAAGTACCAATTTTGGTTGAATCAAGTTACATTTTTGGGACATGTCATATCCATAAAAGAGATCTCTATTGACTCTCAAAAGATAGAGGATGTGCATAACTGGGAAAGACCTTCCAATGTGACTGAGGTGCAAAGTTTCTTGGGATTAGCTAGATACTATCATTGATTTATCGAGGGATTTTCAAAGCTTGCATTACCATTAAATCGCTTCACATGGAAAAATATAATGTTTGAGAGGAATGATGAGTGTGAAAGGAGTTTCCAATAATTGAAAGGTTGATTAATCTTTGCTCCCGTACTTATTCTTCCTTCAAGCAATGGTGGATTTGTAGTATTTAGTGATGCCTCTCACCAAGGATTAGGGTGTGTCCTCATGTAACATGGTAAGTTCGTTGCTTATGCTTCGAAACAACTCAAACCACACAAAATTAACTATCCTATTTATGATCTAGAACTGAAAGTAATAGTTTTTACACTAAAGATATGGAGACACTACTTATTTAGCGAGAAATTTCAAATCTTCAATGATCATAAAAATTTGAAATATTTACTCACTCAAAAAGAGTTGAATCTATGACAGAGGATTTGGATGGAATTGATAAAATATTATGAGTGTGTGATTGACTATCATCTTGGAAGGGCCAATATGGTTGCATATGCACTTAGTAGAAAAGCAACAAGTTCCTAAGCTCATTTAAAGGCAAGGTATTTTCCTTTACTTTTAAAGTTGAAAAATTCAGATGCACAGTTATCAATTGATGACTTAGGAGCTCTAATGGATATTTTTTGGGTAAGACCCAATTTAATTAATTGAGTTCGTGAAGATCAATCTCAAGATCCCATTCTGGTCCAATAAAAAAAGAGCTACAAATCGATTTATGAGTGGACTTGACTGTGCATCATGATGGTGTTTTAGTTCTTAACAATAGATCGTGAGTTCCCGACGATAAGGACTTGAAGAGGGATATTCTAGAAGAGGTTCATAGTTTTGCTTATGCCATGCATCCAAGAAGTACTAAAATATATCAAACTATGAAATACCATTATTGGTGGAAAGGTATGAAGTGAGAAATAGTAGAATTTGTATCTAGCTGTTTAATATTCCAACAAGTGAAGGTAGAGTACTCGAGACCTCTAAACCATTACAACCACTATCTATTCCTGAATGAAAATGGGAATACATCACTATGGATTTCATAATGGGACTTCCTTGTACTCAAAAGGGTTAGGCTGTTATTTGGGTAGTTGTTGACAAATTAACTAAATTAGCACATTTCTCCCAATGAAATCCACATTCTCGGTAGATAGATTAGCTAAATTGTATGTGGAGAAAATTGTGAGACTACATGGTGTTCCAATCTGTATTGTGTCAAATAGAGACATGTGTTTTGCGTCCTTGTCTTGGCTAAGTCTATAGAAAACCATGGGAACGAAGTTGAGTATTGCATTTCATCCACAGACAAATGGCCAATCAGAAATAATAATTCAAACCCTTGAAGATATGTTGTGTGCTTGTGCTTTACAATTTAAAGGAAATTGGGATAATTTTCTACCACTGATGGAATTTTCTTACAATAACTACCATTCGAGTATCGAGATGGCTCTTTATGAAGCAATGTATGGTAGGAAATGTAGGGCACATGTATGTTAAGATGAAGTGGGTGAACGAAGACTCGTACATCCCAAATATGTAGACATAATGTGTGATAAGGTTTGAATGATCAAGGAAAGATTAACAATTTCTCACGATCGAAAAAAAGGTTATGTAGATCCTAAAAGAAAAGATGTTGAATTTAAAGTTAGAGATAGAGTATTTTTGAAATTATCTTCATAGAAAGTTGTGGTTCGATTTGGGAAAATAGGAAAGTTAAGTACACGATATATAAGTCCATATAAAGTGATAGAACGTATTCATTCAATTGATTTTCGCTTGAAGTTACTGTCTGAAATTTCTCAAATCCATGATATATTCCATTTTTGTATGCTTCGAAAGCATATCCAATCCTTTCCATGTTTTAGAACCTCAACCCATTGAATTAAGAGAAGACATGACCCATGAAGAAAACTCGATACAAATTCTTGATAGAAATGGATCTGGTTTTTCAAAAGAAGACAATCCATTTGGTAAAAGTTCCTTGGAGAAATCATGCAATAGTGCCATGTCTTGTTGAGTTAGCACACGTTAACCAGCACCAATTTGTCCCGTCACGCATCGCACACTGATTTTTCCAATGTTTCTCCTTTTTCATATGTGGTGATCTCATTGGTTAACGCTATTTAATTTTCCTTTTTTCATCGCAACCTTTGATCTTAAGGTAATCTGACAGTCTAGATTTCATCTTAGCCTAATTTAACACCCTAATTGCACCAAAAAACTTATATGGCTAACTTTTATAAATTTTTAATTAGTTTTTGGTGCCAAAGAGAAAGAGATAGAGATAGAGAAGTTAAAGAGAAGATACAATTTTGGTAGATATTCAAGAGGATATTAGTATTACAATTCAAAAGATTTATTATATTTATTCTTTTTCTCCTTTTTTTATTAATTTGTATGTCTCTTTTATTCAAAAATATGGGATTTATGAACACAATCATGTCTAACTAATTTATTAATCTAGATATCTTATAAACCTAATTTTCTACATGTAATTATGATTTTAATTTAATTATATTATTTATTCTAACTTTTATACTATTAATTGTTTAGTCACAATTGATCTATAGAGGTAATTAAATAGATTTGAGAGAATTATTTAATTATTTGTCTTGATTAAATAACATGTATAGTTTTTATGGAGATATGTATTATTTTTATATATGTGATCACTAATTGATGAACTTAATGAGTAGTATGCAATTTAATTGATATGAGAGTATGATTAGGTTAATTACTATATAATGTGTAGTTTACTTAAGAGAAGAATATATGTGAGGTTAAATTTAATTGATCATGTAATTAATTGGTAATTATATTGGAGGATTTTAGTGATTCACATGCTTATAAAATTGGAGGATTAAGTATTATTAGATATTGTTTTTATATATTTTTTTGCATTTAATTTTGAAATAATTAATTAATATTATTTATTTTTAGTTTTTTTTATTTTGCTTTCTCAAAACATATAAAATTGATCTTTACCTTTTATTTTTAGAATTATTTTCTAATAACATAATCTCCGTAGAAATGATATTTTCTTATGATTATAATACTTATTTGTGATATGTATACTTGTGTATCCATTCCACACAATTCGTGTCGATCAAGTTTTGGCGCTATTTTTGGGGATTATAAACATTAGAAATTAATTTTTTTTGTTTTATTTTTTTTATTTATTTTTTGTAATTTTAATTAATTAATTAATTTTTATTTATTTTTAATTTTGACATATCTTTTAATACTATTAAAAATATATTTGACTCTATTGTATAAGCAGAGTCTATAAGAGTAAAATTTTGACTTTAAATCTCAAAATCGAGTGTACTTCGAGATTAATAAAAAAAAGTTATCACTCAAATGGAAGAAATGACTAATCTATTAGAAATAAATAATAATGAGCTAAATTTGAACAACTATATATCTTTAATGGATGATAGGGATAGAACTATGCATGAATATATATTATCTATGTTGGAAGGGTTGAATCCAAGTATTGCAAGGCCAAACATTTAAGCTAATTAGTTTGAATTAAAGCCAGTGATGTTTCAAATGCTACAAATAGTTGGATAATTTAGCAGATTACCAACAGAGGATCCTCATGTACATCTCAGGTTTTTATTAAAGTTATAAATTTATTTAAATTCAATAGTATGACTGGAAGGCATTTAGACTTAGATTATTCCTTTACTCTTTGCAAGACCGTGCTTGATCTTGGCTAATATCTTTGCCACTTGATTCCATTACAACTTGGAATGATTTGGCGGAAAAATTCTTAATCAAATACTTCCCACCAACAAAGAATGTCAAGCTTAGAAAAGACATTATCTCCTACTAATAAATTGAAAGAGAGTCTTTATATGAAACATGTGTAAGATTCAAAGAATTACTAAGGGTGTCTTTACCATGGTATCCCTTATTGGTTCCAAATAAAGATTTTCTACAATGGTCTTAATGCTCAAACAAGAACCATTGTTGATACATTTGTTAATGGAACTCTATTAGACAAATCATACCATCAAACTTATGATTTACTTGGAAAAATGACTAATAATAATTATCAATGGTTAATGGACAAAATGGAAGCCATAAGAAGAGTAACTAGAGTGCATGAGGTAAATGATATCATAGTACTAATAGCTCAAGTGTCATCTTTTAAAGGCTCAAAACTTGCTAGTGAGTATAAAACAAGCCTAAGATCCAGGGGTATCCTATGTCTATTATGGTGGAGCTCATTTGTTTGATAATTGCCCAAATAATCTTGAATTGGCATGCTACGTGGGTAATAACAATAATCAAGATGGTAATCAATTCAACCGTCAATTATTTCCACCACTTGATTTTCAACAACCAGAATAATCTCAAGTCCAAGAGAAGAAGTCATCTATTAAGGACAATACAAATTCTTTAATAGGGATACTAAAAGACTTCATCTAGTTAGTAAATGCAAAAGTGTACACTCAAGAGACTTCAATCCGAAATTTAGAAACTCAAATGGGGTAACTTGCCTAGGCTATAAGTCAAAGGTCTCAAGGTAACCTTTCAAGTGACATAATTATAAACCCAAGAAGAGAAGGTAAGAAGCACCGTAATGCCATGGCCTTGAGAAATGGTAAAACTTTAGAGAAGGAACATGAGACTTAAAAGGATGAGTAGGAAGAAGTGGATGAACAAAGCAAGGAAATAATTTAGCCAAAAAAGAGAAACCTCTATAAACTCAATATTCCTTTCCTTCAAAGACTGCAAAAGAAAAAAGTTAGATGTGTAGTTTTCAAAATTTATGGATGTCTTCAAGAAGCTAAACATACATATACCATTTGCACAAGCATTTGAAAATATATCTTCTTATGCCAAATTTATGAAGGACATCTTGGCATCTTGTATATGAAAATGAGGGTTAGAGATAATGAAACAGTGACTTTAAGTGAAGATTGTAGTGCTATCCTTACTAAAAACTACCTCAAAAATTAAAAGATTCAGATAACTTTGACATTCCTTGTACAATTAGGAACATGAACTTTGAGAAAGCATTATGTAACTTAGTTTCAAGCATTAATCTTATGTTATTATCGGTCTTCAAAAGATTGAGTGTTGATAAAGTCAAACTCACTTCACTAACATTACAAATAATAGATAGATCAAAACAATAGTAAAAGTAGACAAATTTATCAAGGAGTTCATTGTACTAGACATGAGAAAAATATATGTTTTTTTTTATATTATATGAAAATCAACATATCTATACTATAACGAGGTTAAAAGTAAAATTTTGATATATAATTAAATTAATTTTTTTATTTAAATTTTTGAAATAATATGAATTTGTGACGAATTATCTAAGGTTTAATAAATTTTGTATTTTTAAATGCATTAAAAAATATTTTTTTTAAAGAGTGCTAAACATACATAATGTTGCGTATTATTAAAATTTTATTTATTTAATATTTTGTTATATTTTAAATATTAAATTTATAATTATAAAAATAATAAATTTATAATTTTTTTTATATATTTTAATTATTATTGTCACATAATTTTTAAACTCTTAATATTACAGGCTATTTTTTGAAAACGAGTAATGTCGCAAAGTTAACATTTAAAAGGGAAAAAATAGATTACTATTAAGTTATGAGCCAATTGTGAATCATGAAAAAGCGTCGGGAAAACAACAAAAATAATTAATCACAATAATATATAATATATATTTTAAATAAAAAATATCTACTATTTTAAATGTAATTAAATTAAACATTATTTAAATTTAATTAGAATTATTTAAATATTATTTAATATCATTAATATGTTATTTTTACTTTTTAACGGCGTTTATTGTTTTTTAATTTCCAAAAAGGTATTTTACCTTGTGACAACATCGCATAACCGCAACAGAACAGAGAGGTGGATTAAGAAGCGCGCCATTATCTCCTCATTATTTTCTGTTGAGCTACAAACCTTCCTAAACATGTGACTATTTGCTCCTCCTCTCATTTCGCTTCTCATTCTCTCCCTTCCTTTCTCTCCTCAATTGTTCGTTCTTCTTTCATGGTTTACCAAAATAGTCAAAAAGAAATGCAATTTCTCATATCGTGCATTAGTTGTTTATCAAGTTTGGATTATTTTTTTCGGAATGTTTATATCGATCTAGGTCGTAATATTCTTTTTTGGAATTGATTTCAAATAAATTGTGACTCGAATTAGGTACAAATTAGTTAATTTATTCTCTTAGCATTTTTCATCAAAAGTTCTGAGAATTTTAATGAGAGACAAAAGTAGAAGAAAAATCATATGCATCTATGAAGACTGGGCTACAGAAGTCAAGCTTTCTTTTTCCTCTTTCGGTTAATTCCTCGCGATATTTTCAGATGGCATGGCAGATCTTGTTAGTTATGGAAACCATGAGCGTGACGTTGAACAAGTAAGTTTCTCTTTCTTATCGAAATTATTTTTATTTTATTTTCTATTGGTTTCCTAAAAACCTCACAAAATTGGGTATTTTTTGTGGGAATTGAAAAGTTTTTGTTAAACTTGTCTATCTTTTGCCCAAATTTTTATAATGTTTATGATTGTGCTTGGATGACCCTAAAAAATTAAATAAAGTACATCTTGTGTTTTTTTTTGTTAACGGGCAATATTAATAAAGGAAGCTAGATGAGGAAGATGATTTAAAATGGAAAGTTAAAGTGATATGGAAACTGAAGTTATTAAACAAGCATATGCCCCTTTGTTATGGTTGTGAACTAGACGGGACGGGAGTGGGACTCTCTCTCCATTTTCGTCTACTATTTATAATTTATCCTTCGTGATCATCCCCCATTTAAAATTTTTGTAGACATATCGGGATCTCAATATTGGAACGGGGCCTTAAATAAAGAAAAAGGATTCAATTAATATTTTAAAATTATTTTTAGTAATTTTTTATTTTCAGTATGAAAAAAATTATAATGGAAACAAGTTAATAATAAATATTTTTAATGAAAAAAATAAAATTTTGAATTAATAAAGAATAAAAATTAAACAATATTCACGTGAAAGTGAAAAAAATAAAATATATGTTACAATAAATACATAATCCTTTTATATTAAACAATATTGATATAATTTTATTATAAATTTGTTTGAAATAATAACAATAAATTATAAAATGATTATAAGATTTTATATTTTTAAAATTTAAAAATATAACTTAAATAATTGTTATAAAAGAAAAAATACTGATGTTTTAGTACAATAAAAATATAACTTAAAGACGAAATATAAAAAATATATAATATATTATTTATAATTAGTTTGAGTTATTAATTGATATATGATATATAATTTCAGATAACGGAAAGAAAAATACAATTTTTGTTTTTATCTCACCTCATATTACAAAATATCTATTCTCATTCCACTTTTTTCATTCTCTATTTTGTTCATCCATGCTTATCTCCAACGAAATAATCCCTACATGAATTTGTCCCGTTATAAACAAAATTACAACCCTATCCCTTGTCATAACTATCCATGTATCAGCGTACACATGTATTTAAAAGAATAATATAAATAGTGCAAGTGAAATGATTGTGATAAAATTTGAGTAAGTATTGAAATTTTTTTAGTTGAGATTGAAGTTTGATATAAATTGACACATTCATGTGTTGTTGCCCTGTTATTTTCATAATTGTTTACGTTAATTACTATATCAACTTTCTAAATAAACTTTTTATGTTAACAATTGAAATCAAGATAATAGTTGTTGATGCTTCATGTATTCAATTAATATATTTTCCTCTTTTGAAGGCATTAATTGTATTGAAAAAAGGTACTCAGTTACTCAAGTTCAAGTACAGTCGGAAAGGAAAACCTAAATTTCTCCCGTTCAGACTTTCTTCAGTAAGCTCTCGTTTCCCATGTTAGTCAATTGTTCGATTTCTTTGTTAACAATGCGTCTGTTATGTATCATGACATACCCAACAGGGCATGTAAAATATTAATTTCTTACTTTTATTAAAAAATGTCACTAATATATAGTTAAAATAAGAGTTACTTTCAACGGAGTATTGATGACGATTAAAATATGAACAATGTAATTAAAAACAACTTAAAAGAAAATGGAGGTTTGTTTTTGATTTGAAAAGAGAAAATAACATAACTTGAAAAAATGGTAGAACCACAAGTAAGATTAACGAGAAATAAGAATAAGATTAAGGGATGATCTTCACTGTAAATTCCGATTCAATGAATATAATTATGAAATAATTATCTTTCTAATTCTAGTCACAAGCACAATCTTGAACCTTTTTCAATTGAGAACTTTAGATTTAATAATACTATTATAGTTAGGACTTTCTACTCTTTCTTTATCTGCAATTATTTAAGAGTACGATTACATATATGACTGTTAAACTTAATATATATATTAGATTCAATTCAATGATAACCTTATTCTATAGAGTAGTCATAAAGATCCTTTATACTAAACCATTAGTATTTTTTGGTCTCTTAGATGAAAAGTTACATCATTTAGTTACTTTATAAAACAACTAATTAAGAACAAAATATATTATTTTAATATTTTGTATTAAAATATTATTTTTTTAAATATTATTTTAATATAATTATATTAAAATAATGTATTAACACTTTTTTCAAAAATAACATAATTAAATAATCTAATATAATGATCTTTTATGATATATATATATATATATATATTCTGAATCATACTTGATAATTATTGAGAAAGTTACCCACATATTTTATAATAATAATAATTATTATTTTTATTTATTTTATAATTTATTTAGAATTCTTATTTTTTATAGATATTTAAGAAATTATATGTATTTAATATATTTGCAATAACTTTTAAATCTATTTAGAATGAAATCATAAATATTTACTCAATTTTCGGGATAATAGTAACAATATAATTTAATATTAATATTTTTATAAATTATGTGCAATGTAAAGCTCAATTTTCAAGATTATAATATTAATATTTTTATAAATTATGTGCAATGTAAAGCTCAATTTTCAAGATTATAGTAACAATTCTCTAATTTTAATTAGAGCAGAACTTATTACTAAATTATTATTTTTTACGTTTTAATAAAACTTTTCATATCTTAACAATAATCATAAGCTGCCACTTCGAATAAAAATATTATTATTTTTAAATTAATATCTTAAACTAATCATAAATCATATATGTAATCAACTTATTGTACACCTTAATTAATTACAAGCACAATAATGATATTCAAATATAGAACTAAACATATCCTCGGTGAAACAAACATATAACTATTATATATTACAAATCAAATTAGAATCATTTTATGAGGATTAGAAATTGCCCTTAATCAAATCAATTATCCATAAACATGGTAAAAACTAAAAAATAATTCATAATAATAAACTAAAAAGGAAGAAGCGTAGGATAATGATGAATTATCGTAGATATTCAATCTCTATCATCCTTTTCAATTTCTCTCTCTAAAACTATGTGTAGAGCTCTAATCTCTCTATAATCTTGTATGTGTTGTTCTCTTTGTAATGTATTTTGGCTAACCTAATGTGTATACAAGGTGGTTTTTAAGTGTATCTTGGCCTTTGATTTATTTCTCCTCAATTCAACTATGGCAATTGAAAATTGGGGTTGAAAAATGCCAAAATTATGTGTTGGCTAGATTACTCGATCGATCAAGTCCTAAGGATCGATTGATCGAGTTGGGAAAATTGCACCTGAGATCCCTCGATCGAAGTCTATCAATTCTTGATGAATTGCTAAGGGTTCGATCGATTAAGTCCCAAGTCCTAATGCTTTATCGATATAGTTGCGATAAGTAGGCTCCAATTTTTAGCCCGAGGTTCATCAATAGATCTCAATTAAAGTTTAATAGTGCCTTAATCACTTTCCAGACAATACTTGATCAACATTTGCTTTGATAAACATAAAAGAAAGTTCTAGCAACGTAATTATACTCATTAAAATTAAAATAATGTTTAAAGAAATTAACATAGCACTTCACAAATTCAAACATATAAATCATCATATCACTAATTTAGCTATTATGCATGCCTTTTCTAAGCTAGATATCACAAAGTTTGCCTTCACTAAAGAATAATATCAAGACTCTTACCGGCATTCATTATCACTCAAAAAGTCATGTTTTTAAACATTTTTCATCATAGATGCCAAAAAATCAAAATCTTGTATATTGTCACACAAGATGACGACAATAACAACAACGACAATGTTTACTCTCCCCCACACTTAATTTTTTAAATTGTCTATAATGTAAGTCATGTATATAGCATAATGTAAAAATAAAGAGAAAGGGTAAGAGAGAAAAAATCTAATGAGTGGCCTCTTTTTAAGTGCTTGGTTTAACGTTTTTAGCCTGATGCAATCAATCCTTATCATCCATCATCATCAAAGATTTTGAAATGTGATTTCATCATCAATATTTTATGCTAGTAGTCCATTATGCACATTCTTGTATCTTGGTGGGAGTCTCTTTTAGAGCATAACAAACATATTCTCTCCCATACAAAGCTCTTTGTTATCTTTAAGATTGAATCTGGTAATACAAAGTTTCTTAAGGTACTTTTCATACCAAAACACCTACTTAATAGCCTTCAAAAGATGTTTGTGGATTTGCATCTCCTAAAAGACCTCCAAAATTTTCCTTTCATGATTCTACTTCTTTGAATTTCTTAACTTATTGGAGAAAGATACAACATACTCATTAGTAGAAAATGAAGGTTAAGGTACTATCTTTGATACCATATTGGATTCTTGTGGGGTGGTTGTCTTCTCTTCCTCACCAGTCTTTTCTATGGATGTATCATTCTTGAGGAATCTTTGGAGCTCGTCTAGCTACTTTTCATGCTCCAAAGTAATGAAAATGACGATAACTTTAGGATTGACATCTACTTGAGAGAGGAATTGGTTGCTGAAATTTTAAAGTGTTAGTAACTAAGGAATCACTAAGTCATCAAGAGACTTACCTTGAACGAGTAGAGATGTTGTGAATGAGAAGTTAAATGTAATGTTCAAATCAATTGATGTATTTCTATATTAATAGCTCGATGATCCCACCATCTAGAATTATATATGTTAGAATATGAATCATACATTCATCTCTGATTTTCAAATTCCCCCATAGCATTAATGTGCTTCTAATTGCGTACTTGTTGTTCATAGTAAGGTACATGGAATTTATTAAATGTATAGTATGTTGCAGCCATGTGTTTTCTTGTTTTTATGATATTCCACTCTTCAAGAAAATTATAATTAACAACAAAAGATGAATAAATAAAAAGTTAAAAATATATAAATCTAAACCTAAAGATATAAACAATAAACAAAAGATGAAAAATTTAAGACGAAAACTACAATTGAAGTAGGGTCATTACTTATTAAGGATTGATGACAATTAAAATATTAATGCTAGGATTTAAAAATGAAAGAATAAACGACAGTTTTGTTTTGATTTGAAAAGAGAAAGTAATATAACTTGAGAAAATGGTAGAATCACAAGTTAAGATCAACGAAATACAAGCATGCGATTAATAGATGATCCTCATCCTAGATAATGATCCAACAAACATAATTATGAGGTAATTATATTCATAACTCTAGTCATGAAGCATAATCTAGAAACCTTGTTCAATTGAGAACTTTATCTTTAGGAACCCTATTATGCGTAGGAGTCACCATTATTTCTTTTTATGTAATTATTAGACAATTCAATTGTTGATAGATCTAATTGTTGAACAACGTCATAATATGCCTGCTAGATTCAATTCAATGGCAACCTCAATATCTAAAAGAGTAATAACTAAACTAGATAAAACTGAGACTGTTGACAATTATTAATTAATTTAGTTATTTAATCCTACTTGTAATAACAGTCATATGGTGCTACTTCAAATAAGAATATCTTAAACTAGCTTTAAACCATACATGCAATCAACTAGTTGTACACCATAATCAATTATAAGCATAATCATAGCATCAAATATAGACTTAAACACATCTTCAATGAAACAAATGGAAGAGTCACTGCTTCATATCATAAATCAAATTAAAATCATTGTTTTGGGGCTTGAAAATTTCTCTTAATCACATAAAGTAAATTAACTATCTATAAATGTGGTAAACACTAATAAAAAATTCATAATAAAAACTCAAAAGGAAGAAAAAGCTTCGAATGCTGATAAATGATCGCAGATCTTCAATTTTCATCTTCAACTTCAACTTCTCTTTCTAGAACTGTTTATAGAGCTATTGTCTCTCTTTTATCTTGTATATATTGTTCTCTTCTTTAATGTGTTTTGATTCACCTAATATGATGTATAAAAGGTAGTTTTTGAGTGTCTATTGACCGTTAATTTATTTTTCCTCTATCCAACAGTTGCAATTGAACATTGGAGTTGTAAAAGATCAAAATTATGTGCTGATTGGACTATTTGATCGATCTAGCGACTCAATTGACCGAGCTTGGAAAATTTTACCCTGAGAACCCTTTTTCAAAGTCGATTGATCCTAGATCCATCGAGGGGTTCGATCAATTGAATCTCAATGCTCGATCGATCAAGTTGATATAAGTAAATTCCAACTTTTAATTCGAGGGTTCTCGATCGATCTTGATCGAGGCTTGTCGATTGAGTACCCTAATTGCACTTCAAACATACATTTTGGTCCTTCTTGCTCATTTTGTTTTCAAACATCTACAAAAAAGCAATTAAACGTATAAAGTGCATTTGGAACACAAATTAATGATAAATGTGATGAAATTGATGCGTAAAAAGATATATAAATTGGTATCTATCAATTCACATTGGGAAAAAGGTATGAGAACAATATTAAGACATGTAATATATGGAAGGGAGACTCTTCTATAGAAAAGCCCACTTACATGTGCATTTGTGCAACATTGGACTAGAACCATGTTAAGAATATTCTATTGTTTCAAAAAATTTCAAGATGTGAGCATAAAAAAAATTAACTGCATTAATTAAGTTAAATTGGCCGATTTTAGAGACTATAATATGGTTAAAATTTTATGGATATGCTCCAAGGAGAGAAAAGAAAGTAAAAAAAAGGTTCCTTTTTATATATAATCTACTTATTTACATGTTTTTATTTTTAACTTTATCTAAAAAAAATACCAATGTATATCTATTGTTTTCATACATTTTGAACAATGTTCAACACATATTTTTGAATTTTGATATAAATATGTTTTCATAAATATAAAGATTAAAAAATATTCATATAAAAAACGTTAAGAATATGCCAAAAAAAACATATATTCAGAATGTTACACAAAATGAACATATGTTTAAGGCATTTATGAAGATGAGTTAAATATATGTTCATAAAATGTGTAGTGCCTAAGAGTAGGTCAAAAATGAAACTAAGGTGTTATGCTATGTACTTAAATCAAGATAATTTTTTGCTAATTTGAGATATCAAAAGTATAAGCACATGACAACTTTTTCCAATTTGAGATGTCATAAGATTTTAGCAGAGGCTGGTAAATCTAGTTCCTAGTTCTTTATCACCCAATTAGCAAAGTTTGGTACAAGGAGCTCTCTTTTACCACCACCCAATGATTGACTCAATAGTCCAAGGTTGGTTCTTCACTTTTTTTTTTGAAATGGAAGTCCTTATGTAGCTGAAAGAGTAGATCTAGCCAAGGTCTTAAACTTGGTTGTTGCCTTCCATACTATATGGGATGATGGGATACACATTTTATAACCTAATTAAAAATCCAAAGGTTGCAATTGTAGTTAATATTTAGGTATTTGTTCATTTCTTCCATGCTATGTACTCAATTGCATTTTCAAGATACATGGGGCATAAGTTTATTAACATGGTGCTACAGAACATTGCTAGTTTTGTACTTGGTCTCTTTATTTTAAAAAAGATTCATATGGGGCAAAACTATTCCATCATTTCTACTTACCATGACTTGTTTCTACTAACTTTTATATCCTTTAATTATAATTTTTTGCCAATCTATCATTGAAAAAGTATTTATGATTACTTATGTTCCATTAATCTATAAAAACTAATTTCTAAAGATCAAGAATATTGTTGACTACGCTTAAAGTGATCAAACTTAATTTTTCATCTATTTATAAACATCGACTTCCAACTTCTCTATTGAACGGAGAGAGAGCTATGGTACTCAAATGATTTGAATTTTAGCGCTATTAACAGGATGAGACAACGTTGATCTGGTACTCTCATGGTGAAGAACGAAATCTGAAGTTATCTTCTGTCTCACAAATTATCCCAGGACAAAGAACCGTGAGTTGAATAATTCATATCTTGACCAAGTTAAGTTGTTTTTAAATATATCATTGTTGATAAGTTTCTTTTGTTCTCTTATAGCCTGTGTTTAAAAGATTTTTGCGGCCTGAAAAAGATTACTTATCATTTTCTCTTATATATAATAACGGAGATCGATCTCTAGATTTGGTTAGTAAAACTCAATTGATTCAGTTTTTATTTATTTATTTTATTTTGTGTCATCTATTTAAAATGATAACTTCAGTAATTGTTCTTTATCACTTGATGTAGGTCTGCAAAGACAAAGCAGAAGCAGAGGTATGCCTTGCAGGATTTGGTGCATTAGTTTCTTCAGGACAACAGGCTAGTAGACGTAATAAGAGTGAAATTTTGGATGTGAGTTGCTTTTTCAACCCAACTAAGTTCATTTAAAAGAGTAAATTATTTCGTTGCAAAAGTAAATGATCTATTAAGAGAACAAAAACCATGTCCAGTACTTTTGTTCTAATAAAATTATAACCTTTACAAAATGCCAGTGGAATACATTTGCCCTTCCTTGTTTCCCTTTATTAGTTTTCCATTGACAAACAAGCTAACAGATTTCACTGTAGTTCCACAATAATGTGTCGTTTCATGATGTATAGTATCAACCATTTGTATTCACAAATTAGTTTCTGTTACCCTATATATAAGCATATTGACTGATGTTAAGCAATATTTTATTGGCAACTGTTATTGAATTATTTTGCATTTCCATAAGCAGGTTATTATAGTCCCCAACTTTTTACTTTTCACATCTAGAAATTATATTTAAACTTCACAGTAGCAATTAGGTTTAACATGTTAAATTTTTTTCTTATGATTTAGTTCTTAATTTTTCAAATGTAAGACATTTAATTCCTTTTGGAACCAAGTTTGTGATATTTAATATGTGTGCCTGATCGGAGACAAAATCTAACGGAAAAAAAGGTTAAGAAGATAAATTATAGAATTCATAAATGTTGTGAGATGATAGGTATTGTTTATATCAAAATAAAAGGGAAAGTCCATCCAGATTTTGGCAGGAGACCAAAGTCATTTATTTAGGTATCACTGGACATTTAAAGGTCAATATACAGAATAAACGTCTCCTGCCAAGAAAGTGAGAAAATGATGACTTGAAGTCCCTTGTCAATCTATAGTACCACTTAAAGCTTGAAGTTGATTATTAAATTAGAGAACAGAGGTAATACTTTTAAGAGTTAAGACACCAAAAACTGAACCAGATGCAGTTTCTTGCATAATGTTCTACGAATTTAATTATTTTATGAAAGGCTTAGTTTCATTATTAGCCCTTATATAAATATGCAAGTCCTAATTAAGGTATGACAATAAATTCTAAATATATACAAAATAATAATAAATAATAGGAATATAACATATTCTTAGAATAAGATTAAGAATAAACTTTACACATAATATATACACTTTAACATAATTTATTTTCTCCTTATGATTCTCTTTTTCGTCACACTTACATTCTGAAAAAAAAGTGTCATTATTTTGAAGCAAAAAATAACTTAGGCTCAGTTTGGTACGATTATTCTTTTTCTTATATACTTAAAATTTATTTTCTTTCTCAGCTAAACGAGAGTTGTGACTCAGTTAGGAATGGTCGTTCACTCAATTCTACATCATTAGAGTTCACTTCAAGCACTACACATGGTAGGTTGTCTACTGATTCAAGTTGTGAATGTACATTGGGTTTTGTAGGCTTAAATGCTGGTTTAGAACGAACAAATATGCACCGACCTGGAGATGGTATACGGATTAGTGTTTCAAGCACTCCTAGCTGTTCAAGTGGAGGATCCGGACTAGATGATATAGAATCTTTAGGGGATGTTTTTGTTTGGGGAGAAGTTTGGCTTGACGGTATTTTGCCTGATGGGTCCACAATCCCTACAAAAGTTGATGTGCTCACTCCAAAGTCTCTGGAATCAAATGTTGTTTTGGATGTTCATCAAATTGCTTGTGGTGTGAGACATGTTGCTCTTGTAACTAGACACGGTGAGGTTTTCACTTGGGGAGAGGAATCTGGAGGAAGACTTGGTCATGGAATTGATAAAGATTTTAGTAGCCCCCGTCTTGTCGAGTTCTTGGCAGTTCACAATGTAGATTTTGTAGCATGCGGTGAGTATCATACATGTGCTGTATCAACATCTGGTGATATGTTTACTTGGGGTGATGGTATTCATAATGTTGGACTTCTTGGTCATGGCACTAACAGTAGTCACTGGATACCTAAAAGGATTACTGGTCCTTTGGAAGGGCTACAAGTGTTGTCTGTTGCATGTGGCACTTGGCATTCAGCATTGGCTATTTCAAGCGGGAAATTATTTACATTTGGTGATGGGACATTTGGTGTTTTGGGCCATGGGGATCGAAAAAGTGTTTCATATCCAAGAGAAGTACAATTGTTGAACGGATTAAAGACAATAAAAGTTGCATGCGGAGTGTGGCATACTGTTGCCATTGTAGAGGTTATGGGGCAACCCGGTGGAAGTGCTTCCTCTAGAAAGTTATTTACATGGGGTGATGGTGATAAATATCGTTTAGGTCATGGAAACAAGGACACTTATCTTCTTCCCACGTGTGTGTCTTCACTTATTGAATATAATTTCCACCAAATAGCATGTGGACACACTATGACTATTGCACTTACTACATCAGGTCATGTATTTACAATGGGTGGCACTTCACATGGACAACTAGGCAATCCAAGCTCTAACGGAAAGTCGCCTTGCTTGGTACAGGATAAATTGGTTGGAGAATTTGTTGAAGAGATCTCGTGTGGAGCTTATCACGTTGTTGTCATGACATCAAGAAGTGAAATATTCACTTGGGGAAAAGGTACTAATGGAAGATTGGGACATGGGGACATAGAAGATCGAAAAACTCCAACATTGGTTGAAGCACTTAAAGATAGGCATGTCAAAAATATATCATGTGGCTCAAATTTCACAGCAAGCATTTGCATTCACAAATGGGTCTCCGGAGTTGACCAATCAGTTTGCTCAGGCTGTCGACAAGCATTTGGATTTACTAGAAAGAGGCATAACTGCTACAATTGCGGACTAGTGCATTGCCATGCTTGTAGCTCCAAAAAAGCAATAAAAGCTGCATTGGCTCCCACTCCTGGCAAGCCACACCGTGTATGTGATGCTTGTTATGTAAAACTTAAAGCTGCTGCGGCTGGTCATGCTTCTAATTTAAGTAAAAAAGCTAGAAACATTCGTCATTTAATAGACTGTAGGGAATTTGTATATAGGGGAGAGATAAGGCCTTCAAAGATCCTTCTATCTCCTACTACAGAACCAGTTAAATACCTTGAGATCAGGTCAAGAAAATCGGGGTCTAAATATGGTCAATCTTCTATAGTCAGAGCCTCTCAAGTTCCTTCACTTATACAACTAAAAGATATTGCATTTCCTAGTTCAATCAGTGCAATTCAAAATGCTTTTATGCCTGTTACACCAATATCACCTCAACCTGTTGTTATTAGCTCAAGATCCACCTCACCTTACTCAAGGAGACCAAGCCCTCCGCGATCTACTACTCCTGTATTTTCTAGGAGTGTTATTGACAATCTTAAGAAGACAAATGACATGTTAACACGAGAAGTGTCAAAGTTGCAAAACCAGGCAATGATTTTATAGTTTCCTAATTAATTATTATTGATGAATCCTAGTTTTAGCATGGGATTGTAATGTAAACCAAAGCTTCTTGTTCCAGGTTAAAAGTCTAAAGCAGGAGAGTGATGTCCAGGATCGTGAATTACAAAGATTACATAAAGACACTAAAGAAGCAACTTCACTGGCTGTGGAGCATTCTTCCAAGTGGAGAGAAGCAAAAGAAGTAGTAAAGTCCATCACAAAACAGGTTTAAGTTCACTACAAACATTTTGTTATTAAATTGTAAACTGATTCCATAATATAATTTGCTCATAGAAACAAAACAAAATCAATATATTTCAGTAGTTGAAAATGCCAAATGATCTCATACATGATTATGAGTTTATTTAGTTTAAAAAAAGACTACAAATTTACATTAAAAAAGAAGACATTCTTTTGTTCGAGAGCATTATTCCTCTATTTGTATGTTCGTCAATGCTTGTTGTTGTTGGAGCTTTGTTATAATCTAATGTTGATGATATTTCTATCACTTGTTCTTACCAAACATCAAGGAAAAATAAATGAAAGGAAAATTGTTTCTTTGAACAAGATGTTGAAAATAATGAGTTCGTGAAGAGCAAAATGGCTAATAAATTCTCCTTATAATAGATTATTGGAAGGAGAACATATGCTTTTAAATTTCTAATCCTATAAAAAAAAAAGTTTATTTGTGCTAGGTGCTAATTAGGCTGTATACTTTCTTTGCTTTTGCTATATAGCTAAAAGAAATGACAGAGAAGCTACCTAAAGAAGTCTATGAAAGTGAGACCTTTAATTCCTTGCGCTCTCGAGCTGAAGATCTTTTAAACTCAAAAGAAAAGTCTGAAATATCTTCTTCTTTGTTGACAAGCTCCACACATAACCAACAGTCTGGGCGTCCAAAGCATAGAATGGAACAACAACAACATATTGCACGAGTTGATGACCTGTCCCGTGGCAAAAATATTTTTCCAGACAGTAATAGAGCTTCTATTTCCAGAGGCGATGAACCTCAACCAAGCCCAGAAAATGAATCACAATCTTCTGAATCTTCAACTGCTAGGACTGAAGGAGGAAAAGAAGTTATGGAACAGTTTGAACATGGTGTTTTTGTAACTATACTCCAATTTCGAAATGGTACCAAGGTTTTCAAACGTGTTAAGTTCAGGTATATCAGTTTGGCTTATGAAAATTCACATTTTTATAACTATTCACACCCATAGACATGACATCTTTTAGTACTGATTCATATTTCTCACAAATGTACTCAGTCTAACTTTCATACACTATGATACATTTTGGGACTTGTCATGTTTCATGTCGTATTTGCATGCTGGTTTTATGTTGTGTCATTTGTCAACAAAAAAAGAAAGTGATTAACTTGTTTAGCAATAAAAAAAAATTGATTTACTTGTAAGCATAACAATGATAGTTTGACCTTTAAATGTATAAATCAATTAGTAATAAATTCTAATTCATGCTTGTGGCTGTATGATGTTCATGTTGTCTTCACTTGTTTTGTCACCCCTATTTGACTTTTCAGCTTTTTCTTATTCTTCTATGTGCACTCATTTGGAGTGGTGACATTGTCTCCATCCTATACGTGTATTTATCTTTAGTCGTAATGCAGTGCATCTTATTGACATAACCTGTCTTGTTTTACTTAATCCCCAACCACAATAATTTGAGCAGTAGACGGAGGTTTAGTGAAGATCAGGCAAACGAATGGTGGCATAACAACAGAGAGAGGGTGATTTTGAGATATAATCAATCAAAGACAATTTCAGCTTCAACTGAACCATCCAGCGAGCCAACACTTGGTGAAGCAAAAAATGAGGCGGACTCATCTTCCCATGCATAGTTTTGAAAAATTAGTCTTGGAAACATGTAGAATGTTGGTAAGTAGAAATTGTTTGAGTGACAGCTTTTGAACTAAATAGGGGTATATATATTATTTAAAACAAATCAGAGATAACTTTTTACCCAGAAAAAGAAATATATGATAGAACATAATCATAATAGGTAATAACAAATAAAGATATTCCATTTCTCAAGCGGATACAAATGACCGAAGATTATGTAATCCAAAAGGTAGAAAAATTTCACTTATTCTTTCATTTATTTATTCGTTCTACTCTTTTTTGTTAAAGAACTCAAGATCCAGCTGGTGTCAACCAACACATCAGTTGGAAATAGCCACCAACAGATTGGTAGGAAGTAACAGGTTGTCCAAGAACATGTTTCTCCATAATTATGTTTATTTTTAATTATTACAATTTTGCTTTTCTTTTGTATAAATTAGTTTGTAAACATTTATTTATTCACATCAATAAAACCGTTTCTTACATGGTATCAGAGCACAAGAAGTAGTTCTCTGAAAAACCAGCTCTCATTTTCTTTTTTCTTTCTTTCAAATTCTATTTCTTTCCAAAACCAATTTCGATTCGTTGGAGTTACACGCGCCAAAACGTACTCGCGTTGAGGAAGACGACTCAAACGACACGTCGTTCAACGTACCTCTGAAGCAAACGACGCGTCGTTCATTTCGGTTTGGTCTTTAGCCGGTTCGGTCTTCCATCCGGTTCAGTGCTCTAGCATTGCAACCACCGTTTCAGCCACTCTAGACTCTGGTTCACCAACTTTTCGACCGGTTCTTCGGCTGAAATTTTTGGTTCTATAATCCTTGACTCATTTTCTATAAAATAAAGCATAATTTAGTTCATTATTTGTTTCATAAACAATCATTGTTGTCTAAAACACACTAAATCCTATCTCGTTCTTTCGAATTTTTTTACTCAACAATAATGTCTACAACTACCAATACCAACACTACTTTACCAAAATGGTATGATGACCCTAGCCATTCATTATATCTACACCACTCAGACCAACTAGGCATGGTACTAGTAGCTCAATCCTTAAATCAAGAAAATTATCATATTTGGAGTCATGCGATGCCTATGGCTCTCATCACCAAAAACAAAGAAGGATTTATTGACGGTACAATCAAAAGGTCATCAACAATTTTTGAAGTAGAAATCAAACAATGGACTCGCTGCAACATTCTTGTCAAAAGATGGATTCTCAATACCATATTGCCTAAAATTGTAGAAAGTGTCATGTATAATGATATTGCATATGAGCTATGGGAAGAATTGAAGGAATGCTTTTCACACACTAACAACGTGCACCTATTTCACATTGAGCAAGATATCCATGATTGCATACAAGAAGATGTGAGCATTGGAGAATACTACACCAAGTTGAAAAGCCTATGGGATAGTCGCGATGCATTATGTCCTCTTCCACATTGTGGGGGAAATTCCAGAAGGGAACTACAAGAATATCAACAAAAGCAACGAACCATAAAGTTCCTCATGGGGGTTTAACACGTTTTACACATCAGCACGTGGACAAATCTTGCTCATGGAACCTTTACCTAAGGTAAATAAGATATATTCACTCATTGTTCAAGATGAAAAGCAGAAAGTTTTCTCCACGCAAACCATAGGAAGGATGTCAGAAGTTGCCGCACTTGTTGCCAAGGATAGTCGTCCACAATATCCTCACAAGAATTACCCACCAAGGAACCCACATATCAAGTGCAATCGATGCAACAATATCGGTCATAATTATGAGAATTGCCGAAGTCACCTCAAATGTGATTTTTGTGTCTCAATAGACATAATTTTGAGAACTACCGAAAGCGTCTCAAATGTACTTTCTGTGGTTTAAATGGACATGACATCAACATGTGTCGAAAGAGAGGAGCAATTCAAGGTAAGAGAAATACAAGTTATCGCTTCCCTTTCAAAGCTCACCATACTAACTTTCAGGAAAGCAGCTCCGACACAAAGACACCATCCCACAACCTTACATCCACCCAATATCATGAATTTCTTACACTTCTCAATCAATCCAAATCAGGTAGCATGGCAAGTCAAGTGACTACTTCTTCAGGTAACACATTTTGTGCAACTGTTTTCCATTCAGAAACTCATTGGATTTTTGATACAGGAGCAACTCATCACATGGTATGTTCCCAAAATGTTATGAGCTCCAGCATTCTAGTCACTAATCGACATGTGCATTTACCTGATCATTCTCTTACCCGTGCCACACATATTGGAACTGTACATTTCTCCAATAATTTCATACTCCATAATGTCTTGTGTGTTCTCTCCTTCAAATTAAACTTAGTTTTAGTAGCCAAACTAACTCAAACTACATTTTGTCATGTCACCTTCACTAATAATATGTGCTTTGTTCAGGACAAATTCTTGGGGAAGATGATTGGGATGGGAATTGAGAAAGCAAGACTCTACTACCTAACTATTTTCGAAAAGGTTGGATGTTTCTCTGTTTCAAATACTGCTTCAACCAACTCTCATCTATGGCATCAATGACTTGGTCATTTATCTAATAACAGTTGGCGTGTAATTTCTCTTTCCATCAACACACATTTTTGTTCCATTAGTGATTGTTCTATTTGTCCATTAACTAAGCAAACTCGTAATCCATTTCCTCTAAGTTCCATTAATACAAAAGCACCTTTTGAACTAATTCATATCGATATTTGGGGTGGCTATCACATTCCAACACTTAATGGAGCATGTTATTTCCTCACTATTGTTGATGACTTACATGTCTCTCCCATCTGGATTCAGATGAAAGGGGGAACCACGAGTATGTAAGCTACACAAATCTTTGTATGGAATAAGCCTCACGACAATGGTTCATCAAGCTATTAACAACACTTAAGCTAGCTGGTTTTAACCAATCCAAGTATGATCACTCACTATTCGTCTGAACCCATGGTAATTCCTTCTCTACTCTTCTTGTATATGTAGATGATATAATCATAACAAGAAACAATGTACAAGACATTGAAGAAACTAAGAATCATCTCACGTTCCAAGAAGGGAATTGTTCTATCACAACGCAAGTACGCACTTGAAATATTGGAGGATATGGGTTATCTTGGTGCCAAATTTGCTAATTCACCTATGGAACAGAATTTATCCCTCAACAAGGTTGAAAGGGAATTCATCAGTGACCCCACATCCTATCGAAGACTTATTGGGGGATTAATATACTTGACCATCACATGACCTTACTTAGTGTATGTTGTGCACATTCTCAGTCAATATATGGATAAACTACATTTGGAAGCAGCTCAACAAGTGCTACGATATGTCAAGAACACATCAGGGCAAAGTCTCTTTTTCTCAACAACTAGTTCATTACAACTAAATGCTTTCTATGACGCAGATTAGGCTAAATGCACAGACACAAGATGATCAACCATAGGATATTGTGTGTTTCTTGGAAACTCGCTAATTTCTTGGAAGGCTAAGAAACAAAATACGATCTCATGATCAAGTACAGAAGTAGAATACTGCTCCATGGCAGCAGCCTGTTACGAAGTAACCTAGTTATGATACATTTTGGATGATTTAGGTATCAAACACTCCCAATCGACCAATTTATATTGTGACAATCAAGTAGCCCTTCATATTGCATCAAATCCAGTGTTTCATGAACGAACCAAACACATAGAGATCGATTGTCATCTAGTGAGAGAAAAGATTCAAGTTGGAATGATCAAAACTTATCATATCTCTACATTAGAGCAACCAGCAGATATATTTACCAAATCTCTAAGTTTTCCACAGTTCTCGAGCTTACTTAACAAGTTGGGAATAATTAACATATATTCCAACTTGAGGGGGAATGTTAAAGAACTCAAGATCCAGCTGGTGGCAACCAACACACTAGTTGGAAATAGCCACCAATAGATTGGTGGGGAGCAACAGGTTGTCCAAGAACATGCCTCTTCATAATTATGTTTATTTTTAATTATTACAATTTTTCTTTTCTTTTGTATAAATTAGATTGTAAACATTCGTTTATTCACATCAATAAAACCATTTCTTACATTTTTTGATCTCTTTTTTTAATGATGTGTTGCTTTTTGGCATCTAATAGCTTATAGCCACATCTTAGATGAGCTTGTTAAAATGTATTTATGTTTGATCAAATTGTAAATTATAGTTATGTTTAATCGATGTTTTTATGGTCTAAACATGTTCGGCTCCTATGCACATTAACCTACCAACACCATGACGAATTCTCACCAACAAACCCAACCTCTATTTAATTTTGAAAGTTCACAATATGACCAAGTATAGAGGTGGGACAATATATTATTTAAAAAAATAATAATAACTTTAAATTCAATACCTAAACATAGTAGTCAAACATACAATTGTTTGTCAAAATTACATGCGGAAAGTAAAATATTGATATACAATATTTTTAGAAGGAAATAATTTAGGCTATAATAATTACTTAAGATAAAAACATCAGTCTGTCTAATCTATTCACTATAAAAATTAAATGTTAAAAGTACAAACTTGGTGTTATACTACTCTTATAAAGACAATGCCCTGATGTATTTTATTTATGAACACTTGTTCTATTTCCACAACCTTCAAGATAAGCGTGAGCTAGTCCTAAACAAGTGTTTGTATGTGTTCCAAATGGATTTTAATAACAAATAAATCATAAGATGTATATTCAATCAATAAATCAATCAAAAAGTATATGTAGCTAATATAGAACAAAGGTTTTAGACCAAGATCAATGAAAATAAATTCTTTAAACCTAAAAAATCAATTTAATAAATCAAGACCATACATGTGATGAAATGATGCAAGTATGAATGAATCCTAGAGAGGAGAAGCTATATGATCACAAAAAATAATCAATAAAACAATTAAATTCATGATAAAATAAAAGTATGTAGTTTTTGTATGCTTGTGAGTTGTGTGGATAGTTGTAACTATTAGTAATGAGTTTTATTTATAGGAAAAAATAAAATTTTAAACCTAGGTCATTGTTAAATGACATTCATACTCTAAATAGGATTAACAATACTTATTAAAAATGGAATATGTGGTGATTTTAAAAATTGCTTGGAGTTAATAGAAATTTTAAAACTAAAAAAACACTTGCTAAATCGATTGAGACCACACTCGATTGATCTAGATCTTTTTTGATCAATCTAGCAAATATAAAGCCAGATTGGTATTTTAACTAGAGGGAACTTGATCAAAGTTTGATCGATCAACCTAATATCTAAATTTTTCAACCCGAGAGCATCTAGATTGACCCTAATCGATACTCAATCATTCTATCCCCTTGTTTGATTGAAACCCTTACTCAATTGATCGAGCAATATCAATCGATCGGAAACATATTTTGAGCAATACAATTTTTTTTAAAGTTTTATTTAATGTGATCATTAATGCATGAATGTAATTTTAAGTACGATAGTACAAAGATTTAACCTTATGTGAACCTATTTGGAACTCGAGTGTTTCTTTGACTTTACTTGATGGACATGATAACAAGCCTAAGATCTACTTTATAAATAAATGTTTTATCCATAAAAATACCTTACAAACTCCTCCCCTTTGGAATTTTCTTATGACAAAATCACTCTTTCACTATATGACACTCATAGGAATAAAAAATGTTACATTGGAGGCATAAATTCCATAGTAGAACTATCATATGATTGAGTGAAACAATATTCACTTGATCTTAACAAACTTGTATACAATTGACATCACATAGATAAGACAATACGAATTGGGAATTCTCCCCTAGATATGTTCTTTCCCTATATGCATAACCTCGTGAAAAATGTGAATTATATCTATATCTTTTTGGCATACAAAAAGACAACTTATTAAGAAACAAAATCAATCATTAAACACTAAGTTGTACATCAAGAATAATCATCATAATATTAAAAATTATGTTTTTTTGTGTGAAAATAGATGAATATTCATTAAGAGGTATGAAAGAAGATAGTTCGAACTCAGTTGAGCTACGGAGAAGAAAATAAGGCCTTTAAAATGTACACGCTCGATCGATTGAGATTTAATTTTCCAGATTTTTGAAATAATAGTTTTGGCCCTATTTTGTTTTGTAATTGTTTTTGAAAAAAGAACTCCCCAACTTTAATCCCAAAAAAAGTTTAAGTTTAATTGTTTGGTAACCAATCAAGCAGATTTTGAGAAACTTAAACAAAATTAGTAACTAACATCAACACTTTTTCCATAATTTAATTATTATTGAAATAAATTGATAGTTGCATATATTCATATGACCATGCATTCAACTAAGTTCAATAACCAGTTAATAGTTTTAAATAAATAGCATATGACCCATATTTCAATATTAGTGTTTTGGTAAACCCATCCCTTTATTTCATAATCTTATGCATGACCTATGTACCTAATTAATGCCTTTCATACTAGCAGTGATGTAGCTCTCTCCAATTTATTGGTGGTTTCACGTATTACATAGTAATCTTAATTAGGTATTCTATCATAATGTGTTCTAGAGTTAAATTTAGAGTAGGGTATACTTTCACACTATAAACCAGTTATAGTTTCATGGAATTTAACAGAATAAATACGGACTGAAGAATTAAGTTTGAATATGCATAACATGGGTGTGTGTAAAAGCAATTTCAATGACAGTTAAACATATAACCTATAGAGATGAAATGTACTAATTATATGAAATAAAGCTCAACCGTTTACAATATAACTTGTCCTAAAATTAGTAAAATCCATAAGTTTGCCTCATATCTCTTTTTTAAACTATTTTTTAATGTGAAGAACAAAAAAAAAAGAATTACTAAAGTTAAAGATAAAAATAGGGATGAAGGAAATGTTTACTCTATAGGAAAGATTCTAAGGCACTTATTAGTGATTCAAATCTTTGGTGTGTTCAAAGCCTCTGTGAATAAATACACCAATTGTCTCTCAATAGGAAAAAATTCAAGTGTAACTACCTTTGCTTCAACTAAGTCTTAATGAACTGATGCCTGAGGTCTATGTGATTTATTCTAGAATTTTGAATAGGATTCTTAGAGATACATGTAACACTAGACTTGTCACAATACAGGGGCATTGTACCTTGTGATTGACCATAGTCCTTGAGTATATATTTCATCCAGAACATTTGTGTGCATGAGCTTCTTGAAACAATGTATTCTACCTCATTTGTAGAGAGGGATGGTGGTTTGTTTTACTATAATAGAACACTAGGTTATTCCCAGTGTAGAAGCATACCCCAAATATGATTTTCCTATCATCAAGGTTGCTAGCCAGTCTACATCTATGTAGCCACTTATCTCATAGATAGTTTTAGTAGTAGAATTTATACAATAGTTACTTGTGCTCGAAACATACATAATGATTATTTTCCCATGTTCAAGGTGTGATTTGTTGGGGGTAGCTTGATAGCGTGCACACACACCAACATTATAGCATATATTAGGCCTACTTATAGTGATATATAATATGCTACCTATTAACACTCTTACCTTGTGTTTCCTTTGCAATTTTGGTGCTACTCCCTAATGGAGTTCTTAATGACTTACTAGATTCAAGGCCAAATCTTTTAACTAGATTGCAAGCATTATTGGTTTGAGAAATAAATATATCATCATGTGATTGCTTAATTTGCAAACCAATAATTAATTCACATACCATGGACATTTCAAAATCATTTGAAATAACTTGTGCAAAGTTATCCACTAATGAAGTATATGTGGATCCAAAGACCTTTATCTATATAATTTGAGCAATAAAGATATCAACAACACTTCTTTTTATGAATAGTTTTATCACCTTATCCTCGAATAGATTCTTTGTTTAGGAGATAGTTAGTAAGTCTTTCACACCAAGCTCTAAGTGCTTGTTTTAACTCATAAAAATCTTTTTTGAGTTTATAAACATGATTTAAAATGAGATCAACAAAGCCTTTTAGGCTACTACACATACACTTCTTTATTTAGAAAACCATTGAAGAAGGTAGATTTAACATCCATTTGATATAACTTAAATTTCATGGAATAAAAAGGCAAGAAAGATCCTAATTGATGCTAATTTAGCTACAAGTGCAAAAGTTTAATCAAAGTCAACTCCTTCTACTTATGTATAGTCTTGAATTACTAGCCTAGCCTTATTTCTATTAACAATATCATGCCCATCATATTTATTTTTGAATATCACTTTAGTTTCTATAACATTTTTATTCTTAGACTCGGATACAAGTACCCACACATGGTTTCTAGCAAACTATCATAACTCATCTTGTATGGCATTTATCCAATGTTCATCTTTGAAGGCCTCATTCACATGCTTGTGTTGACTTTGAGAAATATAACAAGGATGTGTTTCCTGACTTATTTGATGCCTTCTTGTTACCATGATATCTCCAATAATGTTTGTGATAGGATGATTTTTTGTAGAGTGGCTTGGTCTTTTAGAGGTGATGTTGATGCTTCTTCCTTTCCTTTTTCACTTTTGTCAAGATCATCCTTGTTTATGTCACTAATGTCACCTATTCAAAGGGGATGGATCAGTGACATATGCCTTAGAGTCAGCTTCAACTATATCCTAATTTCCTACATCATCTATAATTACATTTATAGATTCTATTAGAACATTAGCCCTAAAGTTAAATACTCTAAAGATCCTACTATTTGGAAAATATCCAAAAGATATCCCCTCATCACTTCTATTATCAAACTTACCAAATTATTCTTGATCCCTTAGAATATAACATTTACTATCGAAAACATGCGTAAATTTCAAGTTGGGTTCTTACCACTCCATATCTCATATGTTGTTTGATTTGCCCTTAGACGTAGATAAACATAATTTTTTTTATAAAAGACATAGTTAATTATGTAACATGTTGTATTTACTACTTTAGCCCAAAACTTGTTTAAGACTTGCTTTGTATGAAGCATTACCATAGTCATATCTTGGATAACTCGATTCTTTCTCTTAATGATTCCATTTTACTGAGATGTGATGTGAGTGGAGAACACATAAGAAAATCCATGGTCTTTACAGAACTCGGCATACTTAGAATTTTCAAACTCTTTTTCATGATATGATCTCAACCTCTTGATGTTGAAAATCTTGCTACCTATCTTAACCTACACTCTTAAACAAAAATGAGGTAAATAAATCAAAAGTTTTTGAATTTTCTCTCATAAAGTTTACCCATGTAAACTAAGAGAAGTTATCTACGACAACTATAATGTATTTCTTACCTTTTATACTTTCAATTCTCATTGTACCCATTAGATCAATGTGTATAAAATCAAGAATATTCCTTATGTTGATGCCATTTATTTTCTTATAAGGAGATTAAGTTTTTTTACCCAGTTGACATGATCCACAAATAAGGTTGTCATTTTTGGAAAGATTTTATAGACCACGAACAATCTCAAGTTTTACTAAGTTTAACCGATTTCTTAAAATTTAGATGACCAAGTCTTTCATTCCACAAAGAGATTGAATCATTGATAGCTAAGTTGTATGTTACTATGGGTGATGCCTCAATTCAATAATAATTATCATATGACCTAGTTCCCTTAAGCATGCATTTATCAATTTGATCAATAACAACATAATGATTATTGGTAAATTTTACAATATAATTATTGTCACATATTTGAGTTATTCTAATCAAGTTAGCCTTAAGTCCTTTCACATTCGAAACTTCTTCAAGTTTAGGAATACCCGAAATTTGGATGGAGTTTTTCCAATAATTTTAGATCTTTTACCATCTTTGAAGGTAACCATTCCTTCATTGTACTCTTCAAAGCTTTTAAATAGGCAATAGTTCCTAGTTATTTTCTAGAACACCTATTGTCAAAATACCAAGCTATATTTGATTTGGATTTAAAGGAAATATGGGCTACACATCAATGTAACTCTGACTTCTTAACCCATCCTCTTATGATTTGGGAATCATAGGTAGAGAGGGTTTAGGAGTTGGAGCTACAAGGTTTTTAAGAGCCTTTTTTGTTTTGTTTTTAGAAGTAAAAGATTTAAATTTGAAAATATTTTGAGGTCTCCTTAAGGCACTTGCATACATAGTATAATTGTGGTCATAGAGAAATCTGCAATTAGGTCTAATATGTCACCATTTATCATAGTAGTGACATATAGGAACAAAGGACTACTTCTAAGAAGGGTATCCTAAATAAATTGGGATAATTCTAAAAGCTTATGATGTTCATATCAATCTATTATATGCCTCGACATCTAGCATTGGGTATACCTCGTATAATAATTGTTCTAGCTCTACCATATCTTTTGTTTCATTTGTTCTGGAACAATCATAATTTTTTTTTATTATGGATCTACTAATAGAAATTCAATGCATTGGGTATACCTCATTAAATGTGTATTCCTAAATAATCTCATTTTTCAATTATTCAACCATTTCATTTTACCAAGTTCAATGTTAGTCAGATTAGACAACATTTACATGTTTTGGTGCAACAAAAAGATGTTATTTGTAACAAGTAGTTTTGTTGGTTGGTTAATTGGTCACATTTTATTCATGAAATGAGTTGGATTGGTATTAGTCTGGATACAACAAAATCATTCTATTAGATATAATGTATTTATTAGATCTAATAAGTACCTTGTGTCAAAATTGAGAAATTTTATGGTGTTGATTTTACCTTTCCTATTGGAAGAGTAGTGGGATTCACAAATTGAGTCATAGATGATATAGGTTTTGAGTGTTCATCTAAATATATAAAATCCCTCTTTTCTCTATATGGCTTTCCATAGTTATTTCTTTTCTTTCTCTATAGCATGTGAATTTGATTTATGTATACGAAACATAGTTACTTCAATAAGAAGTTTATCTCTCTCTTTCCTAATACCAAGGCAATCCAATAATAATTCAACAAAGCTTAATGCATCAAATTCAGCTAAGGTAGAAGAGTCTACTCCCTTGTTGTCTTCATCGAAACTAGAGTTGTTATCATTGGATTTTGCTTTGGTAGTTTTGTGAAGTCACGAAAGTTGGTTTCATTATCTTCTGATTCACTTGAATTTTTATGCTTACTTTTTGTGTCATTGAGTGTGATATTAAATGCTCTTTCAACTTTCTTTTTGTTGTTTGTACATTCTATAGCAATCTAATTACAAAAATCATTGAAAGTAAAATAATGAAGAATAGTAAGTTTAGATTTCTTACCATTTGAATATGAGAAATTGAGTTCCTTTGATTTTATATTCTTGACTTGACTTGAATGTCTTTTGTTAAATTTGTTATCCTTTTATTTCTTTTTGTTTAAGTACTTCCTAAAACTTTGTGCTAGTACCGTTAAAAGCTATATTCTTGTTCATCTTAGGAGGCTCAAGTGTGAGTTCATAGGTTTGTATTGATCTAACAAGCTCATCAATGTTCAGAGTATCAATATTCTTGCTCTTCTCAATAGTAGTGATATTCATCTTGAAAGGTTCAATCAAGGAGTTAAGTAGTTTATGGATTAACTTGAAATGTTCTATTTTTTTCTCCAAGATTCAAACAAGCACTAATAATATCACAAAATCTTGCATAAAATTTATCAAAGGTTTCAGTTTCAACCATATTGTGGGACTAAAATTGAGACATGAGAAGTCTCAATTTTGTTTACTTTACTTGGAAAGTACCCTCATATGTAAGGGCTAGAGAATTCAAAGCATTTTTAGCAAACTCACAATCATAGATGCGATAGAATTCATGCATCAACACTGCAAAAAGTATTGAGCTTAAACCATTTTGGTTTGCTTCACTAAGTGTCCTTTCTTTAATGATATATTATTTTCTTTGTTTTATGATTGTTACACCATGTTTAGTTACTAAAGGTGATTCCCAACCATTAAGAATAGCATCACAGACTCATTCATCTTGTTTGAAATAATCTTGCATATGAGCCCTCCAGTAAGAGTAGTAATATTAAAATGTAGTGGTTGGGTAGATGATCCACCATATTTCATTGGGTCCATGTGTGTCTACTGTAAGTTCTAATATCAGTTGAAAGTTCACAATAGGAACAAATAAGCTTAGAAGGAAGTGAATAAACTACTTTTAAAAATTAAAAACATTTAAATTTGATACCTATACATAGTGGCCAAACATGAAATTACGTATCAAACTTAAATGTAGAAAATAAAATATTGACACAATATTTTGGATAGAAACAACTTAAAACACAACAATGACCTAAGAAGAAAAACACATATCCATTTGACCACCTAATCTACCTATTATGAAAATTAAATATTCATATACAAACTCGATTTCATACTACCTTTACAAAGATAATGCCCAATGTACTTTACTTAAAATTCTTTGCTTTATTTTCACAGCTTCCAAGATTTATAGGAATGGATTGTCACAAATGTTTTAATTAGCTCCTTACCAATCAGACATGTTTAAGAACAACCTACAAAATGTTTAGCATATAAACATAAGTTTCCATATGTGTTCTAGATAGATTTCAATAACAAATAAATCCTAAGCTAATAGATTCAACAAATAATTCATTCAAAACATCTATAGCTAATATAGAACAAAGAATTTGGACCAAGATCAATGAAAATAACTTCTTTAAAAATAAACAATCAATTCAATACATCAAGACCACATATTTGTTGAATCAATGCATGTATGAAAAATTCCTAGTGAGAGAAAGCTACATGATCATACAAAATAATAAATAAAAATAATGAAATTCATGGGAAATAAATGTATATAGTTTTTGTGTGCTTAGTAGTGCTATGAGTAGTTGTAGCTAGGTGCAATGAGTTTTATTAATAGGAAAAATCAAAACCCTAATACTAGGTCATTGTCAAATGATATTCATTCTCCAAATAGGATTAGTAATACTCATTAAAAATGGAGTGTGTGATAATTTTTACAAATTGATTTGAATTAACATAGAAATCTTAAAATTGAAAAAAGGTGTTCGGTAGATCGAGACCTTTTTCGATTGATCTAGCATCGATAAGAAAAATTGGTATTTTAATCAAAGGGAACTCAATCAAAATCAATTGACCGCGTGAACCGACTTTACATTTTATGATTTTTTTTATTCTCATTTTTCATTCCACCCTATATTCAATATATATAGCATAAATAAACCAAAATATAAATAATAATACAAAAAATTTAAAAATTTAAATATAATTAATTACTTGATAATTAACTTAATTACAAAAGCAAATAATGTATATACAATACATATATATATATAGTTAACTTAAATTACAAATAAAATAATGTCGTCAAAGTGTAATTAGATTGTGGAGCAAGATTGGTTGGCTTAGAATCACCAGCATTGTGACAATGAAACTGGACAAAAAACACTGGGTTCATATAACAATTCATTTCCCTACATACATGAGCACGTAAACATCCATCAAACAAGCAGTCTAAACTTCAGAGACATACGAATGGAGAAATTAAATCATTATAAATATTACCATAAAAAAGAGATTACCACAGCGACATCCGTGTGATATAACCCTTCGAATTCATATTAGTACTTTATTAATCATTTGTCTATAAATATGAAGTTATCTAGAATCTCTACTGGTATTGTTAATTCTATAAGGAGCTCTAAATATGAAATCAAGTGTAACTCATATTTTGTTACTTGGCTTGTATGAGTTTTGGTGCCCTTAAACATATGGAACAATTTTTTAATATGTTCATTTGCACCAAAACTCATACAAGCCAATTAACAAAATATGAGTTACACTTGACTTCATATTAGAGCTCATTATAACATTAAAAATACCAGTAGAGATTCCAGATAACTTCATATTTATAGACAAATGATTAATAAAGTGCTACCATGATGTTGTCATAAGGAAAGTAGGCAAGAGAGATGAGAGGAAGTTTGGGCAAAAAATTGGTCCATAAAACAATGCATTCCTCTAAATACATGAGCACATAACCATCCATCAAACAAAACATCCATCAAACAAGGGACTTCATACATAAGAATAGAGAAATTAAATCATTAAAAAAAATTATTGTTATGTTGTCATATGCTATTCAAGATCATCAGAATCTTCTCCTGATTCTTCTTGTGATGATATAATTTGAACCATGTGTTCTGTCTATTCCTCTTGTAAATCATCAAAACAATTCTGGTTGTATCCCATCTTGTTCCAACCAAAGAACTACATGTATTTAAAATCAAAATAAGAATGTAATTTTATGTATTTACAAAAAATAACTCAAATACGTTAAAAATATTTTATATATGGGTAAAAGATATTACCATATCATCAATTGGAATTTTGATATTTGTGATGATTTTGCTCATAAACTTCATGACATAATAACCACACATGACTCCATTATTTTGTTGTGGAACCTACAAAAAAAAATATACATGATTTTTCATATTCGAACATCTTTATTATTCAATTGTAAAATTAATAAAATTATTAATATTCACTTGTACATACCATAACTTTTGTCCATATAAGCTTATGAATTTTTTTAAGGGTAATGCCCCTAAACTTGTTCCACAACTTCCATGCCCTATCAAGGTCTAAAATGGTTAGTTTTTTTATTAAATATTATAAAAAATAATAGAAGAAACCAATAGCTAGGTATAACTCTTACATTTCAACAACTACTTTTGTATCTTTACTCAATTCTATGGAAGTTGAGTCATAATACCAAGCATATTATTGAACAGATCAATGATTACCAACATCCAATGATCTTGGCCTTGTTCAAACCTTAGTGGCCAAGGGATTATCAACTTTTGATTTCTGTTAAGCGTTAATGCCCTATCACATAATTGTTTAGCTCTGATGCTAGCTCTGATGCTAACATCCTTCTCTTGATATTGATTGACATAAGAAGAATCATAGAACATTGCTAAATGTGATGAGTGATTATGTTGAAGTCGATAATAACATGTCGTATATAAAATAAATATATATAAGTAATTAGATAATATAAATATAATTATATATGTTCTACATAAATGACTTGGAATTACCAATAATCACATTAAATATTTAGTTAGCATACAAATACCAAAATTTAATAATAAATAATCATTCATAAATAAGAAAGTTTAGAGACAAGAATATGATTTTTGATGAATAAATGGAAAAAAGGAACCAAATATCCCAATCTTTAATCATCTTCTTAAACCTTCATTTACAAAATCCTTTAAGAATGGTACTAAGATGAATTTCTTCCTCAAATTTTAATTAATTTTTGTGACTTTTGGCTATTGTAATTTGTGTAAATATGGTATTATTTGGGTATTTAAGTGAAAAAAATTAGGATTTTAGACTCAAATTAAATCAAGATTATTATATTATAAAGAATGAAGGGTGATTTGTGTATTTACTGGCATTGAGTGCCTAGTCAATGGACAAAAATAGGGGTTGGAAACAACACATAGAATGACATGTCATTTATGCATGCATTGGACGAGTGACATGGCACTAGGGTTTCTACTCACATTATGGAATTAAAATGATGCCCGTTTTGGTGGTTTTTTTCTAAATACATTTATGGGCATATCTTTATAAATCCATCTAATCCAAAAAAAATCCATAAAAATTCAAAAAACTTTTAAAAAATTTCTAAAAAAATTAAAAAAATTATATTTCTCATAAAATACAAAATAAATAATTATAGCATATTAGAGCAATAAAGTAAATATAAATGTAATAGAATTGATACCTAAAACCGTATATATAATATCACGTACAACTTAACACACCTGATAAAATTGTTTAATTTGTATATGTATGTTATCATTGTAGTAGAAAAGGTCACACTAGATCAAAGTGAAGATACTTATTGAATTATGACTATTTTAATAATTTTTTCTATGCTTTTAATTATAAGATTCATTATTATCATTCAATTATTCATATTATGTCCAATAATTATACTACTCATCATCATTATCTTATCATGAATGTTGTATCTTCATTTGTGATGAATGTGAAAAATAAAATTATTGGATGTAAAATAGTTCATACTATGTGACGTGATATAAGATGCCCTAGTTAGCAAATAACTCGTAGGCTAGCCTAATCAGTGTTGAGTCAGTAAATAAACAACAATAGTAAATAAATATCCAATAGAATAAATGAGCAACATTCCGTCTTTTAATTATCCGACAACGAGATGATTAAGTCAATAAGGCTTCAAAATTAAGATAAGTCTATTACTAATGGTAAGAGTTATTAGTAGGCATATTTTCTCTATATATATTTACCACTACTTAACATTAAATATAACTTCTTCTTAGAACCTCTCCTAACTATATATACTAAGATTTATACTCTTTCCCTAAGTATCTCTTTACATCTCTCTGCATCATAAAGAGATACGCTAGTCTCATCCTTTTTCTCACTACTTGGACTTAATTAAGCATTAGGAAGCCAAAGGCCACCATATCCCATAGTGGTTGAAGGTCCTAATGATGTGTTCCATGTTCTCAAGTTCATAGGAAGTAGAGGTGTATCCAATCATTGGTGTTGACCAAAGTTGGTATCAACATCTAGAGATAAAAATATTTTATAGTGTCATCTCGTAATCTGAAGAAAAGACCCTAAAAAGTTTAGAAGAAATATGCGCTAGAAGAAGTTCTTTCTACACGGTCTTTAAAATCCATACTTTTCTGTCCTTTCAAGATGAATGAACAACTTGACTCATACAACCAAGCTTCTATAAGGGACAATGAGATACCATCTCATGTCCAACAAGCTGTGCAATGGTGCATAAATTTTATATTTTAAAATAGCTCACAAGTACACGAATCACTTTGTAAAAAGTGACAATTATACTTTTAGGGTTGATCTAAAGAGAAATTATGTGGTTTTATATAATTCAATAAATTTCTTTAAAAAAACGCAAAAATAAACCTAAATATTATGTCATAATAGTTTTCGGTTTTGAAAAATATAAATTTATAACATAATATTAAAGATAGAGATAGGATTAATTCAATAAATATCCGACAGATACATATTTAACACTCAATAGAGACTTTATGAGATATATTAGATAGTTAACCATGCTAGCTTAAATTATGCTTCCTTCTTTAGGAAATAGAAAGCCATCTAAATCGATGCTTCTGACGGGGATATCAATTTAAACTCTTATTTAAGCTGTTTAAATTCAATTTTAGATTCATGTATCTGAAATCTAACTTTAATATTTAAATCTATTATGAAAAATACGTTGTTAATATATTTTTCAATAACACATCTTGTAAAATCTTGAAATAGAAAATAATTTTCAATTAGATCAAGATTGATGTATATGAAACTTAAATTTCGTATTTTAATTATGTTACAAAAAGAATATCATTAATATATTTTTTAATAATAAAATTTATAAACATCTTGAAATAGAAAATGATCTTAATTTATTTTATTGAAATTTTCACCTAAATTAATCTTTCACAATCATGAAAATATAACTAATATCTCATAGTAATATTAAACTAGACATGCTCAGATTTAATCTATGATTAGTAAATTAAAAATAACATTCAAAAAATAGATAAAACTAAATCTATAAATAATAGAATATAATTAAAATTAATACCTTACAAATAACGTTTTTACCGATTTATTATCTGAAAAACCTTTAAAAAGATCTGCATTATGAATCAAAACTATTACATAAAACTAAAGAAAATAAAACTAAAAACTATAACAAAATCTCATAGAGAAATTATTTTTGATATCAGATATTGTATTTGATTCAGGTCTATCTAAATCAAAAAAGGTGAGGCTACTTTTATAGCTAAAGAAACATTGAGAAATGAGAGAAAAATGTGGATCGTAAGGGAACAATCACCACGTATCATGGCCCACTTTATCCACACTACATCGTGCATCTATTTTGGTATGCGTTCAATCTAAATCTGAGAAGGTCATGTCATGGCCCACAGTTTCCACTATCACGACATGCGTTAATCCGTTTTTCTTTACTTCCTTGTTGTTTCACCTCTTATAAACTTGGTTGGAACACATGTAAGGCTTACATGTGTTTTTTCTCTTATTCTTCTAAGTTGAGAATGAGTACTTTTAGGTACGAATCTTCAAGTGTTTATCCTTTGCATCATTTTGAAGCTAAAAATATTTGAAAAATAAACATACACATTATTTCAAAAATAAAGATTTTCATAAATAATGATAAAATTATTCAATTTTAAATTTATTTTTAATAGTTAAGTGCAAATAAATGACATAATATTAGTGTTTTTCAAACACTCATCACAACCCCCAATTAGCTTATTGCTAGTCTCTAGCAAAGAAATCAAAAATATAAAAACAAAAACTAAACTGAATAAATTAAACTAACCCACAAGCATCCTACTAAATGCAAAAATTAAAATAAGTAATAAAAACAAAAATAACAAACAATTAATAAATAACAAAATAAAATCTAAAATTAAAAATAAGATAGCAAAACTTTTCATGCCTTGGGCTCTTTTGAGTCTATGATTAAAATCCAAATCTCGAAGATTCCAGTTTATTGTAAAAATTAGTTGAAAATCATAAATTTATACTCCATATAAAAAACGTATCAATATATATCACACAATTTCAATGTTAGGAATCTGAATTTGCTTTGACTCTAATTATTACAAGTCATACTCTAAATATTAAACTGATCCTATGAGTTCAAGTACTCAATCAAAGGTATATGTGAATAGAATTATGTAAAGAAATTAATTAATGAATTAACATATGTTTAAAGAAGAAAGACTTTGAGTCCATGATTAAAATCCAAAGCATAAGTTAAATTAACATCCTGAATATTCAAGTTTATTGTAAAAATGAGTTGAAAATCATAAATTTATACTCCCATGTATTAATATCTATCACAAAATTTCAATGTTAGGAATCTGAATTCGCTTTGACTCTAACTATTACAAGTCATACTCTCATTATTAAATTGATCCTATGCGTTTAAGCACTCAATCAAAGGTATATGCGAATAGAATTTATGTAAAGAAATCAATTAATGAATTTGCATATTGTTGTCTCTTTTAGAGAACATAAAACGTGCAAGCATACACAGTCACAAGTAATAAAATTTGATAAGTAAGTTATCGTTCCCACGGAGATTTGTCACTATAGTTTGTTGAGTACTAAAATTATCTCTCTCTGATTTTATCAAAAATGATCGTTGCTTGAAACAAGTTAAGAAAAGAGTTTAATAACAAAATAAAAGAAATCTAGGATTGAAGTTTTTAATCAAATTAATTCACTTGAATCATGTTATTTTCTTTTGATTTATATTTTTTTAGTACATTTAATTTGTCAACCGAAAACTTCTAATTTTATCCATACATCTCTTCCGAGCTCCGTATAAACACACCTCGTTAAATTAATTCACTATATTCCTATGAGAATTAAATTCACCAAGATTCATTACGTTCTAAGTTCTCAAATGGCCACACATTCAATTAGGGAATATTCCTATCCTTCATCATACATGTCATTCTATCTATGAGCAATATACACAAAAATGTCTCTTCCAAGTTTATATTCAGTGCCACAGATCATTTGATAAAATTAATAAATAATCAAAAGCATTAAGCACAAAATAGAATAAACAAATCGAACGTTTTATAAATCGTTCAAAAATAATTAAAATCAAAGCGTTATAAATTTAGATAAATTGCAACCCTAGAAAAATTAAATTACTTCATAAATTAAAAATTAAAATTACAGCAGTTTAAAGAAAATGAGATGAAGAACAAAGAAAAATAAAATCATTTCGAATCGTCAATATTTGGCACACGCAGAACACAACAGAAGCCAAAAATGGCTTCTGCATGTTCCACAGTCCACCCCTGAATACTACTAAAAATCTCAAACTCTAAACTCCAAAAAAAAAATTTACTCTATCATAATATCCCATATTTATAGCTAAAAAAATACATCTAAAATATGACATTTTTTTAAGAAACGCGTAAAAAAATTTGTATCGAAAATAAAACACACGCGTATTGATATTCAATATCAAAATTTGTATTTTAATCTACGCGTGAGAGACAAAGCAGAGGGCGTCGTTTCTAATTTTTTTATTCAATCTGCATGCCACATGTCAATCTCTGATTGGATGTAGAATTAATAGAGACACGTGGCAGCATTTCATTCGGTGAGGAAACCGGCTGCACATAGAGCTCGTCGCACGGGATAATGGCGCGAGGAACGTGGGAGACAACGGCTACAATGCGGGTATGATCCTGTGCTTTCGTGCTCATCGCAACATGCCACGTGTCAGAACATGATTGGCTACAAGATAAAGTGGGACACATGGTAGCTTATGATTCGTAGAATAACCGGGCACATGTGGATCGACTGCACGGGAAAAGAGGTGCGCGAACATGGAGGGACAACGGATGGAACGCATTAGACACGTGGGTCCCACCGTGCACGTCGGCCTGCACGGCAGGTGGGCCTCACTCGAGCACCGAGCCGCGTGACTCTAGAAATAATGGGTCCACTCGCTTTTGTTGGGTTTGAAACGCACACGCCAATCCTGACGTTTTCTTGTGTGATCTGACGACTCACGTGGTGTGCGTGGGATTCTTTTCTCCTGCGTAGAAAATTCAAATTTTATTAATTGCATTTTGACCCACAAATTTAATTCAAATTACATTTTAAACTTTCTTTAATTACAATTAAGCCCTTTTCTAATTTAAATTAAATTTTAAACTTTTAATAATTAAAATTAAGCCCGATTTTAATTTTAATTATATTTTAGACTTTTATAAATTGCAATTAAGAACTCTTTTATTTGAAATTATATTTGTGGACATAAAATCACAATTAAGTACGGTTTTGATTCAAATTATTTAATTTTGTTAAAAATGTATTCCTTAACACATAATAGATAAATATTAATTTATTTAATTAAAATTAACGAAAAATATCAAGAACATAGCAATTATAATTGATAAAATAGATGAAAATAACTATATAAAATACAGTTATCACATATGTTTAAAGAAGAAAGGCTCAATATAGTGTGTAATATTAATCTCATGAAATGAATCAAATGAAAGGATTTATGAAGAAATCAAATACTATTTTTATGCATCAATTCAAATTATCTAGTAAAATTATCAAGTATATGCCTTTACGGATGAATGGAAATGTAATGATTTCAAGAGGATTTATTTCTTATCTTTCTTTTGTAATAGCCATTCTTACAACTTTGAAGCACTTTTAGATCATAGTATTTAGTTATACTATTGATTTATATCATTTATCTCTATCTTTTTTAATACTCTTATATATATATATATATATATATAGAGAGAGAGAGAGAGAGAGAGTTGACTTATGTGCATATTGTACATATTTATATGATTTGCTAAGTGGTTAAGTTGACTATTTTTGTATTGACTATAGGGAACTCTAGATATATCTCTTTTTTAAAAGTCATGTATGACTAAAATAGGCATACACTGTAAATGTTACTCAAATCATTCAATTTAAGTAATAAAAATAAGTACATAACACTTCATTAGATGTTTAAAACCAAACACTCAATGTAAAACCTGTAAAGATCATCTAATAATTTGAATTGACAAGAAGAGTGTTTAAAGGAGTAAAAAATTTATTACCACTTAGAATAGAATGATAAAGGCTAAAAAAACAAATTCTCAAAAGGTAGTCTCAATTTTTTTATTCCTAGACCATAATTTTGAGTTTATCTCAATTTTAACTTTTAAGTATGAAATGCAAACTATGAAAAAACAAACTAATTATCACAACATTCCATGGCATGCTTAAGACATTAATCCAATAGTTTAAAAACTCATTCATTTGCTATAAATCAACTAAAAGTATTATAATTTTGCAAAAACATTTAAAAATGTACCTAACTATCTCTAAATCAATAAATAAAATAAATGTAAACACATGTTTAATAAAAAACTTAAAAATGCTAAATTTATGACCTTTTTCTTCACCCCAACCTAGTAATGATGTAGAAAGTCAAGTGCAACCATCATCTCAATAATTTAACCGCATAGATAGATTGTTGTGTACTTCTCATACATCACATCTCAACAAATAATTAAAAATTTAAAAAATCTAAATAAACTAAATAAAAGAGTCTATGACTTATATATGATCAAGATAAGGAGATATAGATTCCTACATGACTTGATCATAACTCGCACAAATATGGATATAAACACTTATATAGAAGACGTAGTAGAATCATAGATAGTATAATATCAAAACGTAGATAAAATTAATCACATATATTATATATTAATAATAGAAAGCAAGTAAACAATAAATACTTTATTATCAAAGTTTATGCTTCAATATTTTGAGACATATACACAATAAACTTAGATTATACTATCTAAACAATTGATCATGCATAATACTCTATATAACGAGGTAAACCCATATAGAGATTATATGTATATGGTAACATCCATGGGTTGGTTAAGGCAACAATTTAGCATCAAATAATTCACAAAATAGTAAAATAGGTTACAACACTAATAGATAGTAAAACCACTATTACCTCTATCAGTTAGGATCTTCATCAAAGTCGCCTATTATTTCTCTTCACTTGCTGCTTCCGTAATCATTTGGTTTAACACTTGAACCGAACTATCCTCCATAAACAATACCACTAAATGTGTTATACTTGGTAAGGAGTGATCATTAACTGGAAGTGTATCCATTCACATCTCAAGGGATACGTAGTCCACCACTATAATCAAATATTGTATGGGAGGTATACAGTTAAACCACGTACGTGCATAGCCTAAGATTTGATTACTAAAGTTACTAAGTGACTCACAGTCATATATAGTATCTCCAAAATAATTTTGACAATAGATATAAATCTCGGAGTGAATTTTTATAGTGTTTTAGTTCTTAAATGAGGGGTAAGAAATAAGAGAAATGAGGGTATTTATAGTACTTGGATTTTCCACCTCACCACCACCTCGCTACCACCTATGACGAGGTCCCTAGTGAGCTTGTTAGCTAGGTTAATGGTAAAATTTATAAAACATGATATTTTTTATTTTCAAAAATTCTGAGTAAAATCTACAAATACCCATACCCAAAATAAGTGAAAAACCATGAGTAACAATGTTGACTCCCTTGCTTGTTCGCTCATTGAAAACAAGACTCTCAACCTATCATTCACACTACATAAACCAATCTTGTGGTGTGTGTTAACATGTTTGCATACAAAGTGTACCTAACTATATACATGTATGAATTACTCATTCGTAGGAATCAACCTTATACATAGGAAGACAACTACACTAAGTAAAATTAAACAGACACTGTGTTTTGTACACGGGAAGCCAACACATATATATGAGTACAATGGGACTTATATTCTCCTACTTTGGATTTCTGTGTAAAAACATTGCACAACTAGGTAAATATACTCATCAAACATGAGATGATCATGAAGATTTCCTAGAGTTGTTTGTTCACATGAACAACATAACGACACATATTAAACCCCAAAAGACACATCTATACCAAGTTTATCCATCTTGAGTGTTCTACCTATCTAGTCCTCTGTTAATCAAAAACATGAGGAACTCAATGGCACTTGCACCCATCACATCTGAAGCTTGAAGACTTCACTCTATACTTGTAACTTGGACACATAAAAAACACATTCCTTGAGAATGTATCATGCAGAAAAAAATGCAGTTAGCTCATATACTATCATGTTACCCCTACATAGGTACACATCAATAGGCACAAACACAAGTAAACATGCACGACTCCTTTTGAATGCATGCAAGTTAAATAATAATATACAGTGCCATCCTACATTCAAAGCCTATGTATCACCCAAAATGGCAATAAACATATAGTTGTGCACATAAATCTCTCCCCCTTTTTGGCATTGAAAATCATAGGAACATGCCAATATGAAGGAGATAAGGCATACAAATATGCTATAATCCTAACACTAATGCAATGTAGTAGATAAGATTAAGGAAAAAAATAAGTAGTACCATACCAAGCCATAGGCAGGGAAACTTATAGATAAACATGTGAAACCAGAGATTGCATACAATACATGCAACATGTCATACTAAAATTCCTATTTATGCATGGTTCATATAAAGTGATCACAAAGAGAATAAAGCATCAAATGAACAAGACAACAAAGCAAAAACTCATAAATAGGACATACAATAGAAAGTAAAACAAACTCCTCACTTCCCTTGACAATATACATAAGACATACACCTGTCCTCTTAAAAATATAGATGTGAAATATTAAACAAGATATGCATTTTACTCATAAATACCCCTAACATGGAAGCATCTACACATAGAAGACAACACGAAATACAGAGCAATAGAAGAAAACAAAGCATATTCAATGAATTAGAGGGTCTACATAGTATAAGTAATAAATTCAACACAAAAATCCATATGTCCATCAATCCATGATGCATTCATGTAAAGGTATGACTAATTTTTTTATGACATGCACTATGTGTGAAATGCAAAACTTGTTTCTTCTATATGCCATCATGATATGTGTATATGAACAAAGAAAATTGAAATATATACTCAGGTTAAACCAAGCTTTATATGTCTACAATTAGTCTCTCTCTACTAATGTAAGTGCTGACCTAGAAGAAATCAATAGGTCTTTCAAAATTTGGGGGTGTTTGTGAGTAGGATAAGCAATAAATTCAATACAAAAATCCATATGTCCATCAATCCATGATGCATTCATGTAAGGGTATGACTAAATGTTTGATGACATGCACTATGCGTGAAATGAAAAATTTGTTTCTTCTATATGCCATCATAATATGTGTATATGAACAAAGAAAATTCAAATATATACTTAGGTTAAACGAAGCTTTATATGTGTACAATTAGTCTCTCTCTACTAATGTAAATGCTAACCTAGAAGAAATCAATAGGTCTTTCAAAGTTTGTAATGACAAGCTAAATTATGGGTAGGGAGAGAAGACATTTAGGCTTGAACACACCTTGGTTGATCCAATAAAAAAGATAAGTCCATATCCATAACACTTACACCCTCAAATATGGGTTCTTTCTTTATTTCTCAAACTTCAACCAATGAAATTATGAGAACAGTACACAAAGTTCATATGTTTATCATCTTTTCACTTTTCTTTTCTTTCTTTCTTCCTTTTACTTATAAATAAACAATCTCAACACTTCATTTTCTTTTTCTTTTTTCCATGTACCCCATTTTTATATCATTCCATTTTTATGCATTTTCCTTTTCTTATTCCCCTTGTCTCTTTTCTAGAAACTTAGAGGGTAAAACTAACAAACCATAACAAACATGCTCAATAAAGGTTGGATAAGGTAAGTGAGAATAACAATTTAGGCTAAGTTAGTATTTAGGTGTAGAGAAATGAAGGGATAATATAAAGGCTCATAGAAGGGAGACCAAGGATATGAGAACAATGGTGTCAAGAAAGAAAGAAATGATTCATGTATGGCCTAAATCCTCTTTCTAACCAAATAGAACATATAATTTCATCTCGAGAGACACTAAATTAGGATTCTAGAGCTTGTTAGAGAAATATAAATCATCAAAGTAGGAGAGGAGCATAAAATTCTTCAGATAACCATACAAATTCACAAAGATATGACAAGTGTAAAAAAGAGATGTATTTCTAATAAATTAAGAAAGGAAAATTTAGCCATACATGCTTTCTAAGAATACACATGTCAAACATCCATACTTCAATTTAGGTCAAATGCATGCCAAACATATATCAACATAATCCCTCTTGAATTCATTATACTTGTAATTGTTTACGAAAGGGAAAAACTATTAGTCTCATGAAATAAAGACAAGCAAGTGAGATGACAATAATGGACTTAGAATATATCAAAGCCCAAATGAAGAGATAAGAGCTTCAAAAAAGATCAACAATAACACTTATATCATCGCTAGTTAGCAGAAAGGAAGGAACTAACTAACTAGTGAACAACATAAGTAACATCCCTAAGATAAGGAAGAAATAATGGATGCTACTAAACTACTAAACATACAAGAAATGCACGGGTTCTAACACAGAAACATGAAACATGCTTAGATAGGGACAACAACACAAAAATAGTAGTGTCACCAAAACACACAAGTTCAACATATATTACAAGTATGCTAAATGTCTTGAAGATAGATATATAATTTAAATGACATAAAAATGCCCAAGATAAACAAGAGTAACCAAAGAATGATGGGACTCTCATAAGGTATAGAAGAAAGAAAAATAGGTAAAATAAGAACATACATCAATATGAGATAAACAGAGTATCAATATACAACATACTAGGTATAGAAAAGTAGATACTAATAAAAAAAGTAAAATGTAGTTTATATGACATGAAATATGAAAGATAAGACTATAGAAAGTAAAACCCTAATAATTTGACTCTACATAATGAGCATATGATGCGATTCACATACAAAATGCTATAGAAGAAGAAACATGCAGTATGCAAGACAAAAGAACATGTCAAAGCAACTAGTATGCCAGAAAGCTAGTAAAGGATCATTCAAATAGATAAAGAAACAAATATTATAATTAACACACTATGCATGCCAAGGAAATAGTAAGAGAGGAACAAGAAGAAGTTTCAAATAGATTAACATAAAAAAAATCACCCAAAAATAGTGATCAAACTATATCACTCCATTTAAAGAATTTGTGAGGGGTAATAGAAATCAAAGATAGTCTTTGAATTATATGATCATGAGGTGTATAGGGGACTTATGATATATTTTGTTTATATTTTTTAGAAAATCCAATCTAGACCTTCATATAAGTTAGGCCAGGTGAGCATTTTAAAGCAGATTTATTTCTTTTTGCATTGTGCCTCAGGTGCATGATGCAATATGATTGAACATGCTTATATGAGTCATATTAGTTATATCTAAACAAATAAGTAGGGGTGAATAAGGATAAGTACTCTGATATGAGCTCCTCATATATCTAGGAAACTAAGATGAGCTTCTCATATATCTAGGCAACTACCTAGAAATATGGCCAGTACTGCCACAAATATAACATGTATGATGAGTGAAGTTAGAGAATATGGGTTAGTAGCTTTGAGAAGTTTTATACGAATGAGATAAAGAAAAGGTGCTTATATTAACTTTCATATAAGGATGAGAAGTTATTTTTTCATAACAAGGTCTTACATGCTCTAATTAACCATAATAGTGACAAGTAAGGATAACAATAGGTAGAGAAAGTAGACCATTACCAGAGCGACATGAAGTGCCAAACTTATATGAACGGTTCACCTTGTTAGAGGAACTAGATTGGAACATGACAACTGACTTACCTTTCGGGACGATTGAAAAGTTACCATGCTTAAAAAAATTAACAATTTAAAAAAAAATATTTTTATTTTATGTTCACATTTTCATTTTTATTGTGTTTGGTTTTATTTTCTTTGTGTGATTTATTAATTTCTATAATTTTAGAATTAGTTTTAAAAAAATTCTCACAAAAATTTATCATTTCTTTAGAATAAATTTAAGTAATTAGTTAAGTCTTTTGTACTATTAGATTAATTTTTGAAAACATATCATGAAATATTTTGTAATTGTTTTTGGTAATTAGTTAGTTTTTTTGTCATAATTAGTATTTCTTGATAAGATGTGAAAATTATATTAAATCCAAAATCGGTGTTTATGAATTTCTTTTAGTGGAGACTACCTTTGTGAGATATAAGTTGAGCCTATTTTCCTTTATTCAGAGTGAAATATATATTTTTTCTACTCCAAACACATTTCTTATTTCTTCAAATTTTTAGGTGATCTTTATAGGTATTAGCATTGAATGTTTGAATTTTGTTTCTCTTCTTAATAGAGTGTCGTATATTTTTTATTATTTTTTTTATGCTTAGATTAAATGATTTAAGTATAAATTGATAGTATATGCTTTCATCTCATTCGTGCATGACTGTTACAAAAAAAAGACATATATGAGGTAACCTAAACCAAAATCAAACAGAAAAAGGAACAAAATCCTAAAAAAATGTACAATCTGTACATGGGTTGACTCTCTAAAATATATATATGTGAAAAATATCTTCAGAAAAAAAAATAGAGAGATAAAGAATATATAGTACAATCTACATACTATGACCCACATTACCTACAAATTTGTGAGTAAAGACTAATTACAAAAGAAAGATATAAGAAGTAATTCCCTAAAAAGTCATTGCACTTTCTTCATTTATAAAAGGCATATATCTTGAAATTTTTTCTTAATGAGTTTGATTTATACATGAAATTGTTTTTCTATATGATATCTTTACAATTTATACATTTGATTCCTTTCACGAGATCAATGTTAAAATAGCACTTTGAGCCTTTATTCTTTATACATATGCGAACATATTAGTTCATTTCTATACATCAACTCTTTCGCATATAAATTAGTATGAGTGCTTGAACCCATAGGATTCAATGTTTTGAGAGTATTGACTTTGTGAGCAATAGATTTGAAGCGAATTCGGATTCCAGAAACTGAAATTGGGTGAAATTAAATTGATACATTTTTTATATGAAATATGAAAATGATTTTTGACTAATTATTATAATAAATCATGATTGTTCAAGAAGATTAAAATAACTTATGCTTTAAATTTTAATTATGATCTTAAAGGAGATTAAAAAGTATGAGACATTTTTGTGTTATGTTTCATGTTGTTTTGTTGTTTTCTTTTATTTTATTCTTACAAATTAATTTTTGATTTTTTTGTAATTTTAGTTTTTAAGTTGTTATTATTTCTTTCAATTTTTACATTTAGTTCAATGTTTGTGGGTATCATTACTAAACACCCTCACGAGACTCAAACTCGTCCACTAGGGCAACCTAGGGGTTTAAAGGCTTGTTGTATAGGCTAAATTCAACTGTATCAATCCACGGAACTGATTTAGGATAGTTTAATTTTAAGTTTTTATCACTTCTCTTACTAATCGACTAGCAAGAAGCTGGTTGGGGGTTGTGATGAGTGCTCAAAAAGTACTAAAATTACCATGATTTTTATGCACGTTAATTGATTAAAAATATATATATTTATATGATTTTATCATATATTTATATAAATCTGTCTTTTCAAAATCACGGGTATTTTTATTGTTTTTCGTGTATTTTTTGCTTAAAAAAGCAACTTAAAGACTCAAAGAAAAATACCGAAGGCAATACATCACAAATATATTCATAAATTAAATGAGGAAAAGTCAAAAACGATGGAAAAATTGGACAAAATGGGTCAAAATTGTCAAAAAGGAGGAAATCATGCAAGCAGTTGCTCAGCAGTGCCGACCAACGCATGCAGCACGCCCAACAGCTCCGGCCAACATGCGCGCATTGCCCAGTCCGCACGCGCCCACGCCCATCTACGCCCGGTTCGTGTACGCCACATCGCCCAGTCTGTGTGCCCCCTATTCCTTTCCACGAGCGCCTCTACGCACCCCTACTCTAGCTCTCCTGCGCCACTGCGCATCTGTGCCCAATCTGTGCGTGCCACCGCACGCGCCACATTGCCCAATCCGCATTTCCTCCATTTTTAATCAATTTTCCACCCAATTTTTCTTCCTCTCCTCACCTATAAATACTCTCATTCTCTTCACTTCAAAACACACCTAAAAACACATCTTCTTCTCTCTTTCTTTCTTTCTATTCCTCTGTTTTTAGCTTTTCTTAGTAGTTTTTCTTAGTTTTAGAGTTCTTCTCTTTTTGAGAAGAACTAATTATGTTTTTGTAATTTATTTTCTTTTTGATTTAATAAATGGAAGTACAAATTCCATTTGAAGGTTTTCCAGCAATAGAAATAGCATCAAAGTACTATAAGGATTTTATTTTCTTTGTAGTTATTTTTTATGCTTTATTCTTATATGTTATATTTAATTTGTCTGTGATTAAAAGTTAACTTTACTGGCTGTTTGTAAACATGATATAATAATAATGTTGTTATGCTTGTGAAATATTAAATAGGTAAAAATCTCTAAAATGAATTGATTTTGTTTTTATTCAAGATTTTATATTAAGAATATTAGAGAGAAATATATTATTTTTCATTACAAACTTAAATCTAAAAATTAGATTTTAAGGTTTAGTTATCCGGTCTGCTTTAGAGTAATGCTCTTTTATTTGTTGGTACAATCACCCGGTAGTTAGAGTGAAGCTCTATTTCAAATGTTTTTATAATAATTGTTATCTGAAAATGTATTAGCAACATGTTTTCAATAGTGGTTTTAAAACTTGAAAGTTAGTACTCGGATAATTAAATTCTTAGGTTTAATTTGGACACCTTGAATAAAGTTTAAACTTTCTAACCCCACCAAAGGTGGCATTTAAATGGTTCATTTTTAATCTCTTAGAAAAAAGGAATTAATTTAATTAACCAAATTTTGTGGCTTTTCTGTTAGGTCTAATGATAATTTATACTCTATAAGAACCTATTCTGAAGTTGTGTGTGACAAGTTAAGTATGAGTACCAAAGAATTATGACACTAATGTCTTGGGCATGTGAATAATAAATTGTTGAAGAAAACAAAGCAAGAGTCAACACAAGAAGAACCAAAACTTATCTACCATTAGATCTCTAAAACTTCTTCATATGGACTTGATGGGTCTAGTTTAAGGTTCCAGTATGAGAAGCCTTTGATCACTTAAAGACCTTGTGTATCAAGTTACTAAATGAGAAACTTGAAACCATCAATATGATTATCAAAATCAAAAATGATCATGGTAGAGAATTTGAAAATTTTAAGTTTAGTGCTTTCTGTGATGAAATGGGTATTCAGTATGAATTTTCTACTCCAAGACTCCCTATCAAAGTGGGATTGTTGAAAAAAAAAGGTGATTCAAGAGATGGCCAGGGTGGTGTTGGCTAGCAAGAATCTAACAAAGCATTTTTGGGCGAGGCAATTAATATTGGATGCTATACATTGAATCAATGCTTCATGAGACCCGATAGTTTTCAATCTTTGTCTGAGCTCATGCACAAAAAGAGACCAAATGTTAGGCACCTTCGTGTTTTCGGTAGAACATTGTATATTCTCAAAGACAGAGAGAATCTAAACAAGTTTGAAGCTAAGATTGATCTTGGAATAATTATTTGATACTCCAACAACAGTCGTGCATACTAGGTCTATAATTTAAGAACATTTACTGTTATGGGGTTAATCAATGTCATAATTGATGACTTATATATTACTAAACTTGTTGAATCAGATGACATTTATATTTTTAGTGATCGTAGAATGAAAGAGATGGTGATCAAGAAGACTTTTCACTTTATAAGTGGGCAAAGAAAGGTAATTCTACTGACAACATCATTGGTAATATGGAAGGGGTTGTAAGACAACATATTAGCTATAAGAAACTTTGAATTACATATGCTTCGCTTTAACCATTCTTCCTAAAAATGTAAAAGAAGCCCTACAAGATGTACATTAGGCCAACTCAATGCATAAATAAGATAAAATAATGGTTGGTATATTGTGCCAAGACCTCCTAAAAAGCATGTTGTTATTACCTACTAGTTATAAAAGAACAAAGAAAATGTAAATGGAGTCATTACTAGAAATAAATCTTATCGTGTTACCCAAGGGTATACTCAGATTCATCCACTCATAGAGGCTCAAACCTCATCCCTTCGTCCATCCATCTTGGACCACTTGGGATCTATTTGTCTTGATCTACATAAGCACCTTAAAGCCTACATATGGGACCACATTATCTAGGAAAGTCATAAAGATAATGTGGCTTTATTGGCCAATGGCACCACAAGGACAATCAATCAGGGGAAGTACCTACAGTCCTTCGTCCCACCAATGATTAGTTAGCTGTCCAATTACAAGAGGTACAATAAGGAGTGAACTAGGGTAGACTCCCAAACTTAGCTATTTCTAATGAGTCCCCATTCATACCAAAAGTCATAGTCATCCCACTTTTAGATAAATTCAAGATGCCCAACATGAGTTCCTATGATAGTAACAAGGATCCACTAGATCACCTTGATAACTTTAAAGCTTGGATGGACCATTATGCTTAAAGTGACCAAGTCAAGTGTTGAGCTTTTCAATTCACCTTGAACGAAAGAGCCCAGGCTTGGTATGTACTATCGATAGAGAGTCATTAATGCTGAACTAGCTCAAATTTTTGTACCTATGTACCCTAAATGAAAACACAAAACCACCACCTAAGGTTAGGGATTAGCCTAAACCCTCGAGGAATAAAGGTCCTTATCGGACGAGGTCTAGGCTACACTAGCTCAAATTTTTGTACCTATGCACCCTTGATAATTGATAAGTAATAATTTATACATATTTTTAGTCATTATTTAATCCATTTTATGCTTATTTTATTATCTTCGTATGCTATAATTATTTGTTTTATGAAAAAATATGAGTTTTATATACATATAGATATTTTAAGAATTTTATTTTACAGGTGGATGTATATATAAATATAGATTTACTTAGGAGACCATGGATTTACTTAGTAAAAGGGCACCTAAAATGATGCCATTTTGAGGAGATGCAAGCCATACAATGCCTATATTATGTCATTCCACCAGTATAATACCAAACAGTGTGTCTTTTGGTCTAGTCTTTAGCCCCAGTTGAATAACACATCGTTTGGACTGAATCCATCCCTTTCCCTAAATGATTGCCCAGTTTCCTATTCATACCTCATTTAGATATTGGCACGTGGCACAATGTACTACATCCATTTGATTCTATCCAACAATCCAGATTTAATCTAACCATAAAAAACAAGATCAAACTCCTATAAATACCCACAAAATTACCATTTTGAAAGAGTTGATGAGAGCAATTTAGAAAACATAGAGGGAAAAGTTATAGAAATTCTCTTGGATCATTTTGGAGAGAATTTGATAAAAAAAAATTAAAGACAAAGTTTAAAGATTAGTGTTTTGGCTTCACTTTCTCATCAACAAATAAAATTCGTGTATCTTCTTTTTCTTTATAGTTATACATTGTTTAGTTATCTTTGTGTATTATTTAAATATTTCCTAACTAAACAAGTCATTATGATTATGGGTAATTTCAAGCCTTAAATTATGGTTAATATGATTACATAATGTTTTGAATGAAGTTTAAATTATAAACTTCTTGATGTATTTAATTTCATGTTTGAATGTAAAAGCATGCTAATTCTTGAATTATGTGTACAACTAGTTTGATATTTAGTTTTGTGTTGTTAGATTTTGAAGTTAGTACGAAATTGTTAACTTTTGTAATTGAAGTAACAAGTTGTAATTGTTACTACAATGAAATTAATTGTTTAGATTAGAAATTGATGGATTATAATGCAACAAATGAATTAAATCTAGTAACCATAATTTTATATTATTCAAGAGTTAGATTGATTAATAAACGAGTTACATGTTAGTCAATTATAAAGTAAGAAAAAGTAGAGAATTTTAAGCAAACTTAAATTGCTAAAATTAAAATTGAGAAAAATAAAAAGAGATCTTAAAATTATTTAATAAATTTAGGATTTAGAAACTGAATAGATCATAATATGATAAATTTAATTGTAATTTAGTGGTAAGAAAAATCTCGTAATTATATGTTTATCTTATTAGTTTAATTTTTTATTATGTTCTTATTCTTGTATTTTATTTTATTTTTCTACGAAAACATTTAAAAAACCCTATTTGTTTCATTTGTGATATTTTAAGATTTTATATTAAATTAATAATTAATAATTAAATTTTCTCAATCCTTCGTGGATAATGATCCTTACTTGCAACTATATTTAATGATCCTTACTTGCAACTATATTTATAACCACACAATTTTAAAAAGTAAAAAAGTAATGTTAAATATTTAATACATCAATAGTACCCAAGGAAACACTTTTTATGTAAGTCGAAAACCATTGCATAATATAGTAGCCCAAGAAACTTAAGGATGTTGGCCAGAATAAAAATTAATAATACTGGCTCCATAGGGACTCAAGGGACTTAACTAAAGAGTGTCGAGATTTGAAAGAAGAAATTAAGCACCTCATCAATATGGGACAATTAAGAAAGTGAAGTGTTCAAATGAACAATCAATTTAAACTTTATTTTAAATTGTTTAAGATATCATAAATTAGTATATAGCAAGTAAGAGTCTTTCTAGTAGAGGATGTAAAAAACTAATTCCTATTTACAAAAATGGGAGTTTTAATTTTGTAAATTGAAAATTAAATCTATCAACTAAAGATTAATAAAAAATATAATATCTAAATATTATGATAATGCTACTTCATCCCACACTTATGCATTAGTAGTTACCCTCCCATTGGAAAATATAAATCTACATATAATTTTGGTTGACATTGGAAGCTCAACTGGCATCATGTTCTCTAAAGCATGGAAAGTTATAAAGCTCACTCACTACTAAGCCTAGTGACCACTCAATGAGTAGTATTCTTCGTATTTTCAATGACCTCTAAAGGAAGGTGGCTCTAGTAGTCATAATAGGGTAAGGAATCAATATGAAAACATTTATGGTGCACTTCCTTATAATAAGTTAGCCATCACCATAAAATGGGATTTTGGGATGATTATTCATGTACGTAGCCCAAGCTATGGGCCTCTACTTACCATCTTACCCTAAAATTCCCCAGAGAAAGTAGAATAGGGATACTGCAAGGAGAACAAAAAGTGGCTAGGAACACTATGCCTTTGGAGTCTAAATGGGGCAAAAATAAAATCCCAAGGGAAAAAATCGAAGTGTAACCTACTAACCTTGTCTTACTTTCCCTTTATTTTAATTGTTGCAATTTAAATTCATAGACTTAGGTTTCATTTTAGTTTGTAATTTTATTTCATAAATAAAGGGGACACTTTTGCGTTGAATGTCTAAATAGAACTACACTTCATCTACAATCATAGAATTCAATAAGGATGGAGGAAGTCCAAACAACAAAGGGATTGAGATGTGTGGAATAAATTAGAGATCATAGTCACCCTGTAATGTGCACTCAACATCCCTGAGATAAGAGTGCACAATCTATAGAAGTCAGCTCCCATGGTTAAAAGTAGGATGTACCCTAAGTATAGACTTTGCAATCTACACTAAAACCAATGCATCGAGCATCTTAACATGCTCTATATCTCCTATGATAATAGACCCTGATTGACATATGGATAGGCAATAACCACACCCCAAATTTAGGAATTGCTACAACTTATGTACCCTACCTCTAAGGACCCTAATTAACATATGGATAAGCAACAACTATGCTCTGGTTTCAAAAGTTGCTGCAAATTTTGCACCCCATCTCTATAGGTCCTATCTAATCTTTGAAAAGGAATATATTAGTCCTTAGTCTAGAAGTTGCTACAACTTCTATACCATATCTACGGAAATATAGATTTTCTCACATTAGTGACCATGAGTCTTCAACCTTAGCCATTGATAAAAATTTCCAGGCATGAATAGAGTGCAATGACACTCATGATAAGATGAACTAATCCTCCAAGGACTAAACAAATTTTCTAAGTCTTAAGACCAAATGCTTAGATGGCTTAGTAAACTTAAGAATACCAAGCAGAGGGGCTGGTATACCAGGAACACCTTGGTTCAAACAAACCATCCTTATTTAGAAAAAATGAAAACAAATCATAGGAAAGAAACAAAGTCCAAGCACTAACCTAATGAATACATGGTCAAACTAAAAAAGACTAGACTAGTTAATGGGCATATGCCAAGCTAGGATGACATGAGTCCACCGAATAGTACATAGTCAAACACGGTATATATGCTCAAATATGGTACATATGGGTAGAAACGAAACATGTGGCCTGACATGGGACATACAACTAGACATGAAAGATATGTTTGGATAAGGAGAAGGCTTTCAGACAAGGCACACATCGCCAAACATAACACATATGGTAGAATATAATTTATGTGGCCATTTAGGGCACTCATGCATAGATGATTCTTGAGCTATGTAGTTATAAAATAGCTCGCAAATGCACAAATTACTTTGTAAGAAATAATAAGTATATTTATAAGGCCAGTCTAAAGAGGAATCACAGTTTTTAAATAATTCAATAAATTCTTAAAACAAAAATTAAACCTAAACATTATGTCACAAAGTTTGGGTTTTTAAAAGATCTAAACGATATAAAAGTAAAGATAGATTCAACAAAATCAGGAAAATAAACATTTAAACACAATGGAGAATTTATGGGATAGTTAATTTGTTAAATATGCTTGCTTAATATAAATTAAGATTATTAATTCTCCCTTTTTGTAAGAAAATATCCTAAGATAGGGATCAATTTCATTGTTAATCAATATCAATTAAAGTCTTTTGGCCTAGATTGGTAATTGATAGTTGATTAAATTATTCTTTATTCTCGAGGAATTAACAAACCATTTAATTGATGCTTTTGACGAGCTATCAATTTAAACTCTCTTTAAGTGACAAAGCAAGATTAATAATTTAAGTATATGGAAACTAACATTTAGATTTTAAAACTATTACTAAAAATACATCATCAATATATTTTTAAATAGTAATTCTTGTAAAAATCTTTGAAATACAGTTTCACTCTAATTATATAATTGATATAAATCAAAGAAAAAAGAGCACTATTCTAAATCAAATCTAGATAATCAAATCTTAAATCTAACCCATATTTATTATGAAAAATACTACGTTGATATGATTTTCTTTAACAAACTTCATTTAAATCTTGAAGAAGAAATACAACTTAATTTATTTTATAAAAATATTTACCTACTTAAATATTACACAAGCTTAAGACCATTACTAATATCACATGGTATTTTTAGTCAATTATACTTGATTTAATAAATGATCAATAAAGTAAACATAGAATTTAGATCAACATAAAAAGATAATCTAAAAATAAAAGAATACATAATACCTCAATTGTATCCTTTCAAGTATAGAACTTTAGTATTATTTCTATTTTGGAAAACCTCCAAATATAATTGCTAATAATGTTTATTGAATTGAAAGAAAGCTACTAAATAAAAACTATATTCAACTCTCAAATTGAGTGAAGAACTTTAAAACTATAAAAAGAAAACTAGAAAAATCTTTAAAAACCTAAAAAAGAGAATTGAGAGCTGAGGGATGATTTGTAATGGGGTGAAGGGCTCCTTTTATAGATGAGGAAAATGAGAGAAAAATGAAACCTTAAGTCGGGCGTCATGTTATACTCCTATTTTGTTCTATTGCATGAGCTAGCCTATACACGTTCGAATGCTCAATAAACTACTCTCACACTATGTAACATAACATCCTCTATCATGATCCACGTTTCTCTAAACTTCTTCAATGGTTAGGAACATATGTAAGGCTTACATATATTACTCTTTTATGGTTCAATGTTGCAATGGAATGCTTTTAGATAATTTTCTTCAAGTGTTGATCAGTTGAATCATTTTGAAGCTAAGAATAACTAAAAAACAATAAACATACCTATGATTCCAAAAGGAAAGATTTGTTAAAAAGATGATTAAACTATGCAAATACAAATCTATTTTGACATTTAAAATGCTTAAAATCATGTTATATTTTTTGATTTTAGCATTCATCAATGGACCAACAGCTGTCCATATCACTATGGACCCTATCCCTAATAAGTACAATCCATTACGTACCAACATGATGGATCATATATCCCAACGTAGGACTTGCTCAAGCAGCACCTACAACTATCTAGATCACTCTAAACCTGCTCCCTAAAGTACACACCATTGTGTACCAATGTGGTGGATCATAGATCCTAACATAGGACTTGCTCAAGGACTTTTCTTTGTCTCAAAAAAGATGAGATCATTGATGGATCCATCTAAAAAGTCGCTACTAAAATATAAAAGTAAGTGCGGAACTCAAAAGTACAAAAATGATGAAACATCAAAGCATGTGTGTATGTGTGTGTGTCTATATATATAAGTGTTGATCAATTGAATCATTTTGATATTAAGAATACCGAAAAAACAACAAAATATTCCCGTGATTTTAGAAAGATAAATTTTCTAAAAAGATGATAAAACAATGTAATACAAATCTATTTTGACATTTAAAATGTATAAAATCACATTATCTTTAGTGCTTTTTAGCACTCATCAATGAAGCAACAGATGTCTAGATCACTCTAGACTCACTCCATAATAAGTACACACCATTGTGAACCAACGTGGCAGATCACATATCCTAACATGGAACTTGCTCAAGGAGCACTATTCATCTAGAAACATATGAGATCATTGACAAACCTCACCAAAGAGTCCTTACTAAAATATAAAAGTAAAGTTTAGATCTCAAAAGTACGAACATGATGAAGAAATATATATATCCAAAAGATATAGTCTACTACTAGAAAGTAAAGCCACCAAGTACATTCACTCTGGTGGGAACTAAAACTGAAAGAACACAAAGAGATATCCTACTAATCTCCACATCTAGTCGTGTTATAAGAAGCATCATATCCTATGTTAGCTTCCTCTTGGTAGTTTTGACATCCTTTGCACTATTGGGAACATCCACTTTGAGAAAGCATTGTGTGATTTGGATTCCAGCATTAACTTTATACCATTATCGATTTCTAAGAGATTGAGGATTCATAAATTCAGACCCATTTTAGTAGCATTACAAATGTAAGATAGATCAATTAAGTAACCTAGAGGTGTGGTAGAAGATGTGCAAGTAAAAGTAGAAAAGTTCACCTTTCTAGTAGATTTCATTATACTAAACATGGAAGAGGATCGTAACATTCCTACCATACTTAGCATTATAAATACTTTGAAGTTTTTAAAGTATCTAAAGCCTCTAATATTTATAATGCTAATGAATTCTTATAGATAAATGTTACTGATTGTGAGGATAATTTAAAAGAATTTGTTAAGTCGGAAACACTTAAGACTTTAACACATGATGTTACAAATAACGACATAAACTCATCAAAAAATAACTCAACCTATTTTAACTTTGAAAGTATGGAATTAAAGGTTGATATTGTGAACTGTGTGAACTTTTTTGAAGACATGCTCTCATGTGTGTATCAAATGTGTTTGTGGAATTTCTAGAGATAAGCTCAAGGCTGAAACCAACCATTGAGAAGCAACTCAAATTAGACCTTAAACCTTTACCATCTCATATTTGTTATGCATTTTTGGTTCATAATGAGACACTTCCAGTCATAATCTCTGCTAATATTAGTATAAAGCTAGTAGAAGCACTATTGAAGGTGTTAAAGAACTTAAAAAGAGTTATAGGTTGGTCTACTGCTGACATCAAAGGTATAAGTGCATCTATATTCATGAATAAAATCTTGTTAGAAGACGAAACTAAACCAACAAAGGATGCATAATGCTACTTAAATTCCATTATGAAAGTTGTCGTGAAGAAGGAATTGTCAAGTGACTAGATATGGGTATCATCTACCCAATATCACATATGAATAGGTAAGCCCAATTCAATGTGTCCTAAATAAAGGAAGAATCACTGTGGTGAAAAATGAGTCAAATTAGTTAATACTTACTAGTATTTTCATGAGACAGAAAGTATGTATGGAATTTTGCAAAGTAAATAAAGCTAAAGGGAAGGACCATTTTCCTCTGTCATTCATGGATCAAATTCTTAACTCATTAGCTAGGTATTCTTTCTTTTTCCTTCTAAATGGATAGTTTGGTTATAATCAAATTTCTATGGCACCTGAAGACGAAGAAAAGACCACTTTCACATGTTCTTATAAAACTTTTGCTTTCAAGAGAATTATGTTTGGATTATGCAATGCACCTGTGACATTTCAACATTGCATAATAGCTATTTTCTCAAACATGGTAGAGAAGCATCTAGAAATCTTCATGGATGATTTTTCAATCTTTGGAAACTTATTTGATAAATGTCTACACTATCTCTCCCTAGTGCTACAAAGATAGGAAGAAACAAATTTGGTTTTAAATTGGGAAAAGTGTCATTTCATGGTACATAAATGAAATAATCTTGGGCCATAAAATCTCAGCTAATGATTTTGAGGTGGATAGCACTAAGTTAGAAGTGATTACAAAATAACACCACTTATCAATGTATGAGGAGTAGTGAGTTTTCTTAGGCATGCAGGCTTTTATCATAGATTCATAAAAGATTATTCCCAAATTTCCAAACCCTTGTGCAATCTTTTGGAAAAGACATGCCTTTCAAATTTGATGATAATTTTTTAATGGCATTCCAAGTGCTTAAAGAGAAACTTGTGTCAGCACCAGTTATAGTCACACCAGATTGGAGCAAGCTCTTTGCGTTGATGTGTGGCGTACCTAATTTTGCTATTGGAGTTGTTCTTGGACAACAAAGAGAAAAAATGTTTCATGCCATATACTATGCAAGTAAGACACTGAATATGGTTTAAATGAATTATACTATACAGAGAAAGAGTTCCTTGCCATTGTATACACCTTTGAGAAATTCATATCTTATTTGGTTAGGACCAATGATTGTCTACACACATCACTCTACAATAAAGTATCTCATGACAAAGAAGGATGCCAAACTAATATTGATAAGATGGGTTCTCTTTTTACAAGAATTTGACTTGGAAATTTGTGATAAAAAAGGAACATAAAATTAGGTAGTAGACCATTTTTCTAGACTAGTAAGGGAAGTAAAAATGGATGAAAATATGATGATTAGGGATCTTTTTCAGATGAGTAACTATTTTCTATAGCTCTTAGAAATCTCATGGTATGCAGACATTACAAATTTTCTAGAGGCCAACATTCTTCCATCAAACTTCATATGGAAACAAAAAAAGAAATTCTTCTATGACATTAAATAGTATTTTTGGGATGACCCTTACCACTATAAAGAATATGGTGATGTTATTTTGAGAAGGTGTGTTCGTTATGATAAAGTTGAAAGTATTTTTACCATTGCCACAATTCAAACTATAAAAGGTTACTTTAAGAGCACAAGAATAGTAGCTAAGGTACTTCATTCTGGTTATTTTTCCCCATACTATTTAAATATTCTTGCATTTATGTAAAGATATGTGACAGATACTAAAGGATGAGTAATATTTCAAAAAGAGATGTGATGCCTCTAAATAGTATACTTCAAGTGGAACTATTTGAGGTTTGGGGAATCGACTTTATGGGACCATTCCCTCCATCTTATAGTAACCAATATATACTTGAAGGAGTGGATTACATGTTAAAATGGGTAGAAGCCATTTCTAGCAAGAAATGTGATGCCAAAGTTATCATGAAATTTCTGAAGAAAATGTTTTCACTAGGTTTGGAACTGCTAGGATTATTATTAGTGATAGGGGTAGTCACTTTTGCAATAAAGCATTAAATTCCTTATTTTCTATGTATGGGATTAAGCAAAAAGTGTCTACCCTATACCATCCCCAAATAAGTGGGCAAGTAAAGGTATCCAATAGAGAAGTGAAAAGAATGTTGGAGAAAACTGTGAACATTTCTAGGAAGCATTGGTCATCTAAGTTGGATGATGCTTTATGGGCGTACAAAACCACATTTAAAATTCCAATTGGTACCACCCTATATAATATAGTATATGGAAAGACATGTCACTTACCATTATAATTGTAATAGAAAGCATATTGGGCATTGAAAAAATTGAATATTTCCATAAATGCAGTTGATGAGAAAAGAATGCATCAAATAAATGAATTAGATGAACTATGGTTAAATTATAATGAGAATTCCAAGATTTACAAAGAAAATACAAAAAGATATCAAGACAAGAAAATTATGCACTGCAACTTTGAATTGAGGCAGAATGTGTTATTGTACAACTTAAGAATAGATGGTCAAGTCCATTCATCATCACTAAGGTAACCAACCATGGAGCCATTGATTTAGAAAACAAAAATAAATAGTGGTTTATGGTTAATGGGCATAGAGTGAAGCACTATTATAGACAATTTTTTTCTATAATGAGGAATTTATTTCAACAGATTTAAGTTTTTCATTCAATTTAAGTACTTCCTTTTTGCATCTTACATAATCCATGAGCACTTCATTAATACTAGTGACGTTAAATTTATTGAGTATAAATTCAGATTACTTTACTCATCATCTAAATCAATGTCAGACTTACTGGATTGTCTACCATTAATTGTAGTAAATGCCAAGTAGATGGTGCCAAATTCCACTTGATTATCGCTATCACTTTTAGAGTTAGAGAGTACAACATTGAAAGCTCTTCCAGTTTGGTTCTTCTTATTTGCACAGTCAATTGTGAAGTGACCAAAACTCATACATTTAAAACATTAAGGTCTAATGGATTTAGATTTATTACCATCATAACTCACATATTTGAGTTCTCTCAGAATAGGATCTCTTTGAAAATTTTATTGTCCTTTGTTTTAAGGATTCATGATGTTAAGTGTTTTGTTCAATCTTCTGATTAAGAGTGCCAATTCTTCGTCATCATTGTCACTATCTTTAATTATAACATTTTTTGAAGCAATACCTTTGTTCTTTGGAGGTTCTCAAAAACTTATCTCATAGGTTTGAAGTGATTCTACAAGTTCTTCTATTTTGATGTTGTTTACATATTTGATTTTATCAATTATAGTGACCTTTGCATGGAAGTGATCTGGTAATGAGCAACAAATCTTTCAAGCTAGCTATTATGAAATTATCAATTTTCTTTCCAAGATTGGAAGAGGTGATAGTAATATCACATAATCTAGTATATAATTAAAAAAAGTCTTGTCTTATTTCATCATATTATTTTCAAATTGATTACCATGCATGCAAATTTTTATTCTTTTAACCTATGAGGTACCCTCATAGGTAACTTCTAAAATATTCCAAGCATACCTAGCAGTATCAACATAAGAAATACAAAAAAATCCATCAGCAAATACAATACAAATATGTCATTAATACCTTTTTAGTTCCAGTTACTACAGATTCTATCTTCAGTAGTCCATTTTGTATTAGGCTTGCTTGCGACAATATTATCTTTGGTAACCATAGGTGGTTCCCAACTATAAAGGATGGTGTTTCAAGCAATCTCATCTATAGACTATAGAAAGGCTCTCATACGAGCCTTCCAATATGGGTAATTAGACCCATCAAAATAAGGTGCATAGTTTATAGATGAACCCTCTTTTAAATGATCCATAACAAGGTCCTAGGCACGCTAAGTGTATCTAGTGTTAGATCTGACACCAAATGAAAGTTTATTGAGCTATAGATCTAATTATCTGGTTAGTAGAAGTATGATAAATTAAAATTTTGTAAGTAACCAAACAACCAATCACGTGTATGTAAAGTGATGTGAAAATAAAAAGATCAACATATGAGATTTTTAGGTGGAAACAACCTTGGTTGCACCAATGATCTAAGAGAAAAACCACTGGTCTACCAGACCACCTAACTATCCTTTATGAAAAATAAGTATCCAGTTACATGATTAGGACTCAAACTATACACCCAGGTAATGCCCCCAAGTAACCTACTATAAGTCGCTACTTTGATCATAGTCACTACAAGGTAGTTATTTGGATCTAGACCAACGTTCCAATAAACTTGAGTCCTATGAGTTAATCGAACCTGAACTATTGTGACCTAAAAGATTAGCACATAAACACAAGTGCAAGTGTATGTCCTAGAGCTGATTCAATAATAAAAAATCCTAACTAGTTGATTTAAACAATATATATGATAAAACGAAAACAACTAGAAACTCTAAAACAATCAATTAAAAGCAAAATAATACAATTATTATTGTAGGCTTGTTAATCCATCATACACAACCACAAATGTTTGATATATTAACTTAATGAAAAATCATACTTATAAACTTTTATCAAAATAAGAATGAGTATAAAAGATGAATAAAATAAGAATAATTAAGCACTTATGTGGTTGTTTCTAAAAGTGTGCCTAGTTTTCTATTTATAGAATATTTTGAAGCACATTAGGTAAAGTGTAATTATCATATTGTCCATAAAATCATGTTCAAAACATGTTCAAGAAATAAAGACAATATGGTAAAAATCTATTCCAAATCATATTAAAAATACATTTAAAAAAATGAAAGCTAGATGCTCGATTGATCCACTTAATTGCTCAATCGATCGAGTATATCGGTCGATTGATCAAACATCCATTCAATTGATCCAGAATACATTAAATAGATATTTAAAAACAAATGGATTGATCAAGTATATCTCTCGATCAATCTAGTCATATATTAAAATCACATTAATCAAGTATTGATACAGTATACACTCGACTAATCGAGTGGCTCAAATTCATATTTTTCCTATTGTGTCTAATATACAATCTAACATGCACATAAATATAAATACACTTGATATGTGATCATTGAGGTGCAAAATTTTGTTCTAAGACACACCTATAAACTAACATTATTATTAAACATTTTATTTCATGAATATTTCCAACACTAATATAAACCTAGCACAATCAATAAAATTAAAATAAACTTTTACTCATTATGCACAATTAAGCACAAATGATGTATTTAATGCTTAATTCTAAATTTTTTTCTTTAATTATAATCAAGACTTGGCCCATTGTATGTTTATGATTAAAGATATGAAGATTATGAATAATAAATAAAACTTGTATTTATTTAAATCCCAAAAATGTCCTTCCAATCATTGGAAACAGACACTAAAATCACATATACAAATTTAGCCAATCATAGTTAAATTCACAAATGTCAATTCAACTATGAAAGACATCAAATTACACAAAGATATAGAAAATACAAAAAAAATAAAAATACCCTTTTTGTTTAAGATGATTCAAGATTTTTGAACAAGTTACCACTAGCTTCTTCAAATATTTGGATCTTCTTCACAGTTGAGAGTATCTTTTTTCTATATCGATATATGATGGAATGGCTGACTAAAATCCTACAATTAAAATACTAGAACAACTACTGGAAAGAAACTCTATTCTATTCTCTACATATAATGATAATAATATAACCTAAAAACTGATTTATTTATATGCAGAGTATGGGTACATAAGGCTTTAGACTGATTCAATGAAGGCATGTTGTGCATCACATTTTTATTGCATCAGCATAAAGTTCATTTAGGTTTTCCAATTCTTTCTTTAAAGGGTCATTCCATGGCACAAGTTAGTCCATACGCCTAATAATTCCTCTCAAATAGCGTGTATGATAGCACTCATATTTCTTTGTTGCGGCATGCCATATTTGTCTTCAAACTTTCCTTATACACCTTACAAACTAGTTGGTTCTTCATGTAAGATTTAGATACCTTAATTTTTTAAGCTATTAGGGTAAAAATTGAATGCTTTATTTTTCTTCATATGTTAACACATTTATACAATTTTGAAGCTAAAAAGAGTTGAAATACAACAAAATATACCCATGATTCCTAACATATAGATTTCCATAAATATTGATATAAACATGTTATAATCAAATATATTTATCATATTTAAGCATAATAAAATTAGAATATGAGTGATTTTCAAGCACTTATCACAACTCTGAACTAGCTTCTTTCCAACCCTAGAAAGGAAAGCAATATAAAAAACTAAAAAAAGAGTAAATAAACTAAACTAAACTTACCTAAATCATTTCTATAGATTGACACATTTGCATTTAATACATGCAACAAGCCTTTAAACTCCTTAGGCTACCCTAGTAGATGAGTTTAAGTCTCATGAGGGATTTCCTTGATGATACCAACAAACATTCTACTATTGCAAAAAAAACTAAAAATATTAACGTGGCAAAATAAAAAAAACTTAAATAACAAATTTAAAAGTTAAAATAAAAAAAACTTCTTATGCTTTCGTTTCTTTTCAATTCATAATCAAAATCTCAAGCATAAGTTCATTATTAAAATAAGTACTCATCACAAATTCATGATCTAATACAAAAGTATATTAACTGTGACTCACCCAATCCTAATGTTAGGAATCATAATTCAGTTGATCCTAATCCTCACAAGATATACTTTTAATTTCAAATTAACCCAATGAGTTGAAGCACACAACAAGGTACGTGCGAACAAAGGTTATGTAAAGAATAAAGAAAATAGGTCCGCATATGATAAAAAAGAATGCTTAAAAGTGCATAACATTGATTTCATGAAAATAGAAAAATTCTAGGATTTATAAATACATCACATTACTAATTTCATGCTTCAATTAAAGTCATTAAGCAAAAATTTTAAACATGTTCCTTAAGATGAATGAAAATACATTAACTTCAAGATGATTATTTCATATTCTTTTGTAATAACCATCTAACTACTTTGAAGGTTATAGTATTTAGTTATACTATTTATTTTTCTCTTGCTTATTTTATTTTATTTTTTAAGAGGATGGACCTATATACATATGTGTTTTTGGCAAGTAGTTATTTTGGATCTTTTTATTGTTCTAAGGAAATCATATATATATCTTTTTTTAGAAGTAAAAAATAAGTACATTATTCAATTTAAGCCATGAAAATAAGTACATTATTCTTCACCAGATGTTAGAAGTTCTAACATTCAATGCAAAACTATAGAGATCATTTAAAAGTTCAAAATAGTAAGGAAAGTGTTTGAAGGAGTAGAAGAAATATTATTACTCAGAATAAATACTTATGGCCCAAAATTATCTCATTAGATAGTCTTTATTATTTAATTCTTAAACACAAATTTCAGATTTATTTAAATCTTAATATTTATGTATGAAACACAAACTATGAATAAAACTAATTCTTACAATAATCCATGAACATGTTTAAGACATCAAAAAAACAATGCAAAGACACAATCATTCTCTTTTAATTAACTAAAGGTAAATGTTGTACAATGCATTCAATGTCTTCATTAGTGTCGATTATTTTCAAGTATGGCTTGACATGATGCCCATTGACTTTGAATTGGTTTTGAGTTCTTGGATGTATCAATTATACAACTCCATAGGGGAATACTTGAATAACTTGAAATGTTCCACTGCATTATGACTTCAAATTTCTTGAAAATATTTCAAAATGAGAATTAAATAAAAGAACTTTCCTTCCAGGATAAAGAGACTTATATATTAGGCCTTTGGCTTAGGTTGTTCTTTATAAACTTTTTCATTTTCATAATCTTCATCCCTAATATCTTCTAGCTCATCAAGTTGAAGAAAGTGTTTCTCTCCTACTTGTTCAAAATCCAAGTATAATTGTTTGATTGCCAATATTCCCTACACTCAAGTTCAATAGGAAAAGGGAAAAAAAGTCAACCTGTAAGGATTCATACCAATGGATGTCTTATAAACTGTGTGGTATACCCATAATGTATCATATAACTTGGTTTCTCATTCCTTTCTTGAAAGTAGCACTGTCTATTCCAAAATACCCTTGATTTGTCAATTGTTTACCTCTAATTGACAAAACATTTATGGATCATATGGAATAGTTACCTTGTGCATGATATTATACTTTTTTTAGTAAGCCATCAAAGAGCTTATTGCAAAAGTGGCACCTTCCATCATTGATTATGGTACTATGTATCCCAAACCTGCTAAATATTACATTCTTCAAAAAATTTACAATACAATTAGCATCATTAGTTTTGGTTGGTAGGTATAGCTTCAACCCATTTGGACACAAAGTCAATTGCAACCAAATTATATTCATATCCAAAATAAGGGGAAAATGACCCATAAAGTCAATCTCCCAAACATCAAAAAGTATAATAACCAAATTAGATATCATAGGCATCTCATATTTGTTTCTAATGTTACTAGTCATTCAACATCTATCCACCGAATGGAACAATTATAAGCATATTTAAATAAAGTTAGCTAGTAAAAACCATATTGTATTACCTTTATGGTCATTTTATTACCACCATAATGGTCCCCATGATGATATTCATGACAAATGGATAGAATGCTCTTATGCTTCTTCTCATGCATAAATCTTTGGATAACTTGATCTTAGAAAATCTTGAACAAATATGAATCATCCCAAAAAATAGTGAATGCAATCATGGAAAATTATTTTCTTTTCCTCATAAGGAATGTTAGGTCTCAAATCACGAGCAAGATAATTGAAAATATTAGCATACCATAAGTTTAGGCCTATTATAAATAGTTATATATCAGGAAAAGTTTCAACAATATCCATTTTCTTTTCACTCTCAGTAATATCAAAAATTAGATATTAACCTAGACAGATGATCAACTACTACATTTTTAGTTCCTTTCTTCTATGTGATCTTTAAGTCAAATTCTTGAAAAAGCAAAACCCACCTAATCATTCTTGGCTTAGCATTTAATTTACTCATTAAATGCTTCAAAGTAGCATGATTAGAATGCATAAATACTTTAGACCCTACCAAATAAGATCTAAATTTATTGAATGTAAACACAATAGCCAAAAATTCCTTTTCGGTGGTAGCATAATTAAATTAGCAATTATTGAGTGTTTTAATAGCATAATAAATTACCTTAATGTTTATCCATTCTCTATCCTAAGATATACCCTATAGCAAAATCAAAAGAATTGCACATAATTTCCAAAAGTAAAAACCAATCAAGTGCCATGATAATAGGTATATAAGTTAATTGTTCTTTCAAGGTATTAAAATCAATAAGAAAATAATTATCAAACACAAAGGATACATTCTTTCTTAACAAATTACATAAAAGAAAACTTATTTTAGAAAAACTATTTAATAAATATCCTATAAAAACCTATATGTCTTAAGAAACTTCTAATTCCTTTCACATTAGTAAGGGTTGTAATTTTAAGTAAAGGTATTGCTTCCTAGCACAATGCCTTGTTTAACCATAAAGTAACTTTTCTCCCAACTAAGAGTTAAGTTGCCTTCAATGCATCTTTCTAGAAATAATTAAACTTTAACTTATGAAAACAATCATCAAAAAAGGTTCTAAAGATAGAAAAATCATCCATAAATACCTCAATGAATTTCTATAGGAAATATAGATATAATGTAACTTTGGAATATGGTAGGAGCATGGCATAAACTAAGTGGCATCCTCCTAAAAGCAAATCCCCTAAATGGACAAGTGAATGTGGTCTTTCCTTGATCTTCTAGTGCAATCAATACCTGGTAATGTCCTTAAAGACCATCAATAATATAATAAAATTCATGTCCATATAACCTTTCTAATATTTGATCAACGAAAAGAAGGGAAACATGATCTTTCTTAGTGTACAGATTTAGTTTTAGAAAGTCAATACACAACCTCCATCCCATGATGATTCTAGTAGGCACTGACTCATTCTTATCATTCTTATCATGGTAACGCCTAAATTCTTGGGTACCACTTGTATTAGACTAACCCATTTACTATCAATAAAAGGATAAATAAGTCATACCTGTAAGAGTTTCAATATTTAGTTTTCACAACTTCTTGCATAGCAGGATTAAGTCTTCTTTGTGCTTCTCTCACAGATTTGGTATTGTCTTCAAAATTAATCTTATGCATACACATAGTTGGACTAATACCTCTAATGTCTCCAATACTCCATCTTATATCTTTCTTGAACTTTCTAAGTTGATTCACTAGTTTTCCTTCATAGGTTAGGGTTAAAGTAGAAGAAATAATGACTAGGTAGGTCTCCCCCTCTCCTGAGAATACATATTTAAAGTGCTTAGTAACTCTTTCAGCTCTAGCTTAGATGAAGTATTTTCTTCTCCGAATGGGGTCTTAGGTAGATTTAAGGTTTTAAAGGCTCACCTATTGGTTTAGCGTTATATAATAATTCATGGTAGCCTTTAGTCTCCTTATTAAAGTCTTCCTTTATCCTATCAATAATTGAAGCATATTAAAGTTTATCCTTCATCTCATCCAATAAAAAAGCGTTATGAGAAAGTGTATCCACATAGTTAATATATGAGCCCTCATCATCAGTAGGAATAGAAGGAATAGGAGAGGAATCAGAAACTTTCAAATGAACAGTCTTTCCCAGGACTATCATAGTTAATTTTCCATTATGGACATCTATAATAGTTTTGGTTGTGGCCATGAATGTCCTACCTAGAAGAATAGTGTGGCTCTTGTCCATTGATGGGTTTTCTTGCATATCAATTATCATAAAATCAACATATACTATTAATTTATCTATATGTACAAGAAAATCCACAACCATGCTCTTAAGATATTTGACAAATATATTAGTTAATTGAAGGGATATGGTTGTAGGCTTCATCTTTCCCAAATCTAGTTGTAAGTACATTATGTAAGGCATGAGATTAATACTTGCCCTTACATCTAATATAGCCTTAACCATTTTTTATCTCTCATAGTAATATTAATAACAAAATTACCAAGATCCTTCAATTTTGGTGGAAGGTTTTGTTGAAGTATTGCACTTGCAACTTTTGAAACAATAACTATTTCATTAACTTCGTACTTTATCTCCTAGTGTTCAATTATTTAAAATGTTTTTCATAGGAAGGCACATTCCTAATAACATTTAAGAGAGGTAAATTGATGTTAACCTTAGAAATCATATCAAAAAAATCAAAAAATTGCTTATTCTATTTAACACCCTTAAAATGATGTGAAATGGCATAGGTGATCGAAATGGTTATGGTGCCTTACTCAATATAGGTGGATTAGATAATTCTCCTTCAATACCCTCATAAGGCTATAAAATTCTTTCACATATGTGCATACCTTCCTCAAATGCTACTTGCACTCCACCTATTTTTCCAACATTATTAAATGAATAGTTAGAAATTTCAATAAAATCATTATTGAGAACCTTACCACCCCTTAGGTGGCGTTTGGTTCGCAGAATGGAATTGGAATCGAAATGAGAATGGGAATGGGAATGGAATGGAAAGGAAAAAATGTTTGGTTTGACCACTGGAATCAAGCTCAGAATCAGAATTACAGTGTTTGGTTTACCACTAGAATGGAATGAAAAAAACTATAAATTGCCTTAATACCCCCCCCCTACATTCAATAAAGTTCAAATAATGTCATTTAATTACTATTTTTTCGTCAGACAAAATACATTATTGAAATAATTATTTTTCTAAATAATTATTACTTAATTAAAAAGAAAATATATTATTAAAATTATTATTTTTCTAAATAGGGTTTAGGGTTTTAAGGTTTGGGATTTGGGATTTAGGATTTGGGGTTAAGGGTTTAAGGCTATATTTATGGGTTAAGGTTTAGGATTTAAATTATTATTTTTCTAAAAATGGTTTAGGGTTTTAGAATTTAGGATTTAGGGTTTAGGGTTTAGGGTTTTAGGATTTTGGAATTCGGGGTTTGGGGCTTAGGGTTTAGGGTTTAGTGATTTGAGATTTAGGGTTTAGGGTTTTGGGATTTACTGTTTAGGGTTTTGGGATTTAGGATTTGGGGTTTAGGGTTTAGGGTTTAGGGATTTAGGATTTAGGATTTGGATTTTGGGTTTTGGGATTTTAGGTTTTAGGATTTAGGATTTATGGTTTAGGGTATATGGTTTAGGGTTTTGGGTTTGGGGATTTGGGATTTGAGTTTACGCTTATATTTGGGGTAAGGGTAAAATTGGAAAAAAATTGAGATGGGAATGGAATCATGATTCCTAAAGAGGGAAGAAGGAATTGTGATTGCTTCTCCTTTAGTAATCGATTTCATTATGTCTCCTCCATTCAGCCCAACCAAACACACAAATGGAAGGAATCAATTCTGATTCCTTTCCATTCCCTCCAATGAAACATCACCTTAGAGTTGTCATAGTCTGAGCATGTTGAGATTAACTGGGAAGCATCCCTTTTTCTTCTTTTTTGTATTTTCTTAACTATTTTTCCAATGTTTCCTTCCACCCTCTTTATAGATGCTTCTAAAGAGTATAACCTTTGATTATTTTTCATCATTATCTTGACTTACTTGAATGAAAGAATTGAAGATACCCTTCAAGGTTGTCTTTTTAAGTGTGTAAGGTGGCATATTTTGGTTTAGGTTTAGATCTTGCATTTGGTTTCAGGCATATGATGGGTGAGTGTTTACTTCCCATGAAAAATTATAGTGATTTTTTCACCCAAGATTATAAGTGTTGATGTAAGGATCATTCCAGCTGGGTCTAGATTGGTACCCCTACATAAGATAAACTTCCTAACTAGTACCTGTATAGGAATCACCTGTAAAGGAGCAAGCATTAGATCCATGCTTATATATACTATAGACTCCTCGTACCTTTTGTTCTATCAGTCCTTTAAGTGCTTTTGTGGCTTTTTTTGTTTGAAAAAATTCCTTGTATTGATAATATATTTTAGAGAAAACCATCAAATAAGTCATTCATATTAAAATTTAGTGTGCATTTAGTCCACAGATTAAAAATGTGTCTTCTAGTCCTTCAACTTTGAGAAAATGGCTAATTAAGTATAATTAATATTAATTTAATTATATTTCTTTAAAATATTATTCTTTTAGGTCAAGTGATTAAAACACAATTAAAACTCAATCTTCCTGCAATAAAAATTTACATTTAATATAAAAAAAATTAAAAAAATATTTATTTTAATATTTGGTTATTATAACTATTTTATTTTAATATTTTGTTGATATTTTATTTTAAAAAAATAAAAATATATATTTAAATATTTTTTGTTAGAATATTTTTATTAATCATTTTTCGTAAATAATTTCATACTAAATTTCTCTTTTATCCTTATCAATGACTCTTGTTTTATTTGTCTAGATGCTACTTCGAATAATCATATTAGTAATTTCATACTAATATTTTAAACTAGTAATAGACATTTCCATACAATAAACAAGTCAATCATTCTAATATGTATTTGTATAGTTTTGACATTCAAATATAGAATGAGTTAATTATGTTTGATGCTCACGATGTATATGGACAATTTTCAAAAGTCTCCAAAACATTTACTTCGTTACAATTATATACATAATATGTCAATACCAACAATGTGTACGTTTAAAGTTACAAGTATGCCTATAACGTATGGATAATGATGCAACTATGCCAAAAGTTAAGAAATTTTTTATCATTATCCATATGTTGTGGGTATGATTGTAGCAAAGTAAAAGTTTTGGATATTTTTACAAATTGTTCATACGTTGTTAGCATAAAACATAGTTAACTCATATAAAATTGAACACATGAGGAATTCAAGAATCAAAACTAAATAATTCATGACATTAAATTAATTAAATCATAATCTAGGGTTTGAAAATTAACCACAATCCCATTAAAGATTTAGCTAGCCATACGATTCAATAAATCCAATAAAGAAACCAAATATTTCATCATAAATAGAGAAAGAATGGAGAAAATAAACTGATTTAGATGAATTACTAGAGCCAAAGGAACCAAAAATTTCAAGTAAAAGTCCTACATGTTATCATAACTTTTGGTAAAGGTACATGTTAGTACCAAAACTATACATAAGTACACCATTAATACCTTAATTTTTGTAGGGATACACCAGTAGTATTTTTTATTGATATCATTAAAAATGGTAAAAAGAATGTAAAAATGTATTCACGTGCCAATTGGAAAGAAAAAAAATAAATTTACCATTTAAAAAAATTATTGTTCTCTCTCTTATCTTTTCGCCTTTCCTTACTCTTCTTTTCCCTTTCCCTTATCCTTTCCAAGAAATCGAAAAATAAAAACAAAATCTAAAACCTAGGTCTAAATGTAAAAAAAAAAAGCACAATGAAAATCTCATAATTATCAACAAAATTTACAAACAATTGCAGTGGAATTTGAGTATCTATAGAAATTTGGAAAGAAATAGATGAGCATGGAATGGATGATTTTTTTCTGAGAGGGAATGACCTATCAAAGAAATAGCAAGAGTACTAACTTTTCTCTCTTTTTCTTAACTTACTCATTCTTGTAAATGTTTGTTTTGAATGGATTTTTGTTTTGTAATTGAAAAGATCACGTGAGGTAGGCATGCTTTTCATGGTCCTAGCCTTTCGTGTCCTTTCTCTTCTTCTGTTTTGTGTTTATTATGAATGGGTTTTTGTCTTGCAAGTGAAAAAGTGAATGTGGGGTGAGTATGGATAGAGAGGTACCTATCATTGTTTTAAGTGCTTTTGTGGCTATTTTTTGGGTTTCTTAAAATTCCTTGTTATTCTCTTATCCATGATCCATTTTTATACCACTGTAATAAAAATATAATATAGAGAAAAAAATAAACTAACTTCATCATATTAAGCTTTAGTGTGCATTTAGTCCATTAGATTTAAAAATTTGTCTTCTAGTCATTCAACTTTAAGAAAAAGTGCCAATTAAGAATAATTAATATCATTTTAATGATATTTTCTTTATAATATTATTATTTTATGTTAGGTGATTAAAACAAGATTAAAACTCAATATTTCAACAATAAAAAATTACAATATATATAAAATAAAATTCACAAAATATTTGTTAAGTCTTTTTTCTAGTTGGGAACCTAATTAGCTAAAGAGGGTGAATATAATCAGCATGGTTTAGCAAATTAAAATTTTCATAGATGGCCAAGCATGCAATCACATGTAAAATAAAATAATGCAAAAATATAAAATTTGAGACATAATATTTTTAGGTTGAAACAACCTAGGTTACAACAATGACATAAGAGAAAAACCATCAGTCCACCAAATCACGTAACTATCCATTATGAATAAATAAGGTCCAATTACAAGGACATGTCTTATACTACTCACCAAGATAAAGCCCCCAAGTAATCCACTCATAAGTCGTTACTTTCATCATAACCTCTATAAGAAAGGTGTTCAAATCTAGAATGATGTTCCAACAACTTGAGTCACATAAGTAATCAAATCCATTCTACCAGTGCCTGAAACATTAGCACAATAACGCAAGTGAAAATGTATGTCCTAAAGTACATTCAATAACGAATTAATAACCCTAACTAGATGATTTAATAAATATATTAGATAAATCGAGATCAACTATTAACCTTAGAACAATCAATTTAAAGCATATTATCATAAATATTGTAGGCTTGTTAATTCATCAAACACAAGTACAAGTGTTTGATAATTTAACTCAATGACAAAGCCTACTTAAATAGTTTTATGAAACAATATGATAGTGATTAAGATAAAGAGAAGAATGTTCTTGAATGGTTGATTAAATTTGTGTGCTTAGGTTCGTATATATACAATATTTTGAAGCATTAGATCAAAGTAAAATTGCTATTTTGTCCATAAAATCAATTAAAAGAGTTTTAAAGAAAAGGAAAATATGATGAATAGTAAATTCAATTCGAGTTAGATATAAGTTTTAAAATCAAACTCATGGCCTCTCAATTGATCTAACATATTCTCAATCAATCGAATACATTTGTCAATCGATCAAATTCTCATATTGATCCATCCAATATAGCTATCAAAACATGTTTGATCAATTTAGTCAATTCTTGATTGATCCATAATTAATTCTAAATCAGGGTCGATCGATATAATTAAAATCGATCGATCTAGTGCTCGATCAATCGACTATTATTTACCCAATTGATCTAGGAAATTAAATAATTAAATTAGGAATTTTCAAACTAAGTAGATCGATTATTGATCAATATATATAGACGAATCAATATAGACATGTGTCGATTGATTGAATAGCCTAATATCAAAATATTCCTACTTATCTAATATGAAATTTAATGTGTATAAGAATAGAGATATACATGAATTGTGATCTTAGAGCTTGATAGTTTGTTAAGCTTGAAAATATTCTTGAAAGACCCACCTAGAAACTAACATTATATTTGTATATTTTGTTCACGAATATCACCAACACTCACATAGACCTTATCCTTTAGCATATCTGTTTGGCATAATCTCTCTCTCACTACATAGTGCTCATAGAAAAATACATTTTTATATAGTGATAATATCCTATGATCCAGTGAAACATCTTCGATTGAATCTTGAAAGCTCATGTTTACACTAAAAGTCAAAAAAAGTAAATACCTAAACTTGTCCTGAAAAACTTATTGTTCATATTATATATATATGTGACTATTCATTAACAAAATAAACATAAGTAAACAAGAAACACAAACATACTAACACATATAGTGACATAAAAACAGTCACCTAAAGTGGGATAAATATTGAACTGTAGTAATATGTCAATTAGTTCATCTATGATTAGTTATGAAAGATTTAAACAAAAAGCATCATCAATCATGCAAAAAATTTAGTGGAATTGATACTTGCGTATAATAAAAATTTTCTTAGTGAGAACTTTAATTTGTATTTTTTTTGTATTCCCTTCTTGTATTAATTGTTTTTGTGTGAGGGATTTAGTTATTTATTTTCTTTTTGTGTAACCACTTGTGGCTCTTTCTTCTTGTACATACAAAAGCTTTTGTATTTTTTTCTTTAATAATAATATTATTTTTATTTTAAGGAAATATGCACAAGCCAAAATCTAATACGATGAATTTCACACTAGTTATGAGGTTTCCCTCTCCACTCACTGTGGTAGTTTCACATATCACAATATATAGCCTTCTCAAAACAAGGTGTCTCTCTATAGTAGCATTTTAGAAAGTGAAAGATAGATCTCAAAAACAACTTTACAGTCAAAGTTAGCTCATTCCCTCGAATCTCACAAAATCATTCAAAAACTTCAAGCATGATTTACACATGTGTTTAGTGAGTGTGTAAATATACGTATGTTTGGGGAATGCGAAAGAAGGGTTTAGAACAGGTTGTAGGAAATTTGTTGGATTAGATGGCTTTTTTTAAATGGTCCATATAGAGGTAAATTATTATCAACTGTCAAGGTGGATGCTAATAATGGCATTTATTCTATTGCATATGCAATAGTTGATGTTGAGAGCAAAGGTAGTTCCATTGGTTTTTTCTGAACAATTACAAGAAGGTTTGAGGATAAAAGATGGGATGAGCTGGAGTTTTATATCGGATGAGCTGCACCTCAAGCTGAACATAACAATTATGCTTGGAACATTGTGTAGAACTTCTCAAAGATTATGAGAGTTTCATATATAGGAATAATTACACATAGGTCAATTGTATTTTCGACCTAAATAGGGATTCAAGATCTAGATGAAGGGTGAAAGTGCCAACCTATGGAATCTTATCATGAACTCTATTCCAACTCGATCAAGCAAGTTTTACAATGTGAACTAAGTAGATAACATACTAAAAGTACAGCATAACATGCTTAATTCAATACATAACAAAAATAACCAGTAGATAAGAAAAAATAAGCCACAGTAAACATACTAATGATAGTGTGCCTTATAAGATCCTATCTAGGCTAACAATATGCACATACATGGAAAACATCACACATCATGTAAATGAGACATACATATTAAATTTTTCCATTTTGTGGAAAATGATCTTTTAGAATTGTTGTCATTTTATCATAAGGAAGATAGTTCAATAATTATAGGAGACGTTCAAAAGTTTTTGAAATTTTTACATGAAATTTTTAAGTTAAACTAAAGTCATTTTATGATGCTAGTTATCATAATCCCTCAAGACATGTCACATGCTCTAGTGTTGAGTTGGGACATGTCCTAACATACCTCTCTTAAAGTTGGGGATCATATTACATTTAGATTTTTAGGGATCAGATTAAATTAGGACCATTGGACAAGAGAAAATGTATGTAGATCCATGTGTCATATAGAGAAAACTGGATCAAAACACATTCAGAATGTGAATTCCATGCACAAAGGAAAGATGTAACATGTACACGCTAATAGGTAGTGTAGCACATGTAACACTATGGCGCTTGACTGAAGTGAGAGGAATACAAGGCACCACATGGATGACATGGCACGTAGAGGCTATACAGATGTTGAATGAAATGACTTTTCTAAGTACATCCATGACCTTTTCTAAGTTAATCTACCCAATCCAAAAAATTCTCAAACAATTCATAAAAATTGTAAAAAATACCAACAAAAAGTACTAAAATTCACATATTTCCAATAAATGTAAGATAAATAATTTTAACTTACGAGAACACTAAAATAACAATAAATGTAAAATATCTAATACTTAAATTATGAATAAAATAATACTTATCATACACTACTATTAAAGTGTCAAATCTCTCCATTTTATGGTAAAAATATTACCCTTCACATGCGTTGTACATAGGTTTTTGTTTAGAGTGATTATGATATGTATATAAAAAGTTATGTGTATTTTAAGGTAGATATATCTATTTGTTTCATTGAAAGATCAACCCCTCTTCTTGTATGCCTAACTTTATTAGTGATGGATCGATCCCCGTTGAAAGGATTGATCCCGCTATCTTATTTTCTCAATTTTAGCTATTTTTTACAGGTTTAGGACCAATAAGCTCCAAACCATCACTCTTTTAATGTTGTATCTTATAAAGCATTTAAATACATAACTTATAAGCCCACGAAAATGACACACCTCTTTCATGTGCAAGATTTTTTAGCAATTTTTATTTATTGATTCCATATTCATATATCTTCTTATTATTTTGAATTTATTTATGCTTGTTTCAATTCACCATGTCCATATCATGATTTGTTAAGTTAATTATGAAAATTTTATTATTAAGCTTACATTTTTATTCTAGGACTGATAGTTGATTCAGATTAAATTAATATATATTTTGAATAGTACTTTATCCTTGTGTTATTTGTACTAAATTTTCATGTCTAAGGTAGAAGTTTTGGTAGCTCGTGTACTCGGGTTGCCCGAAGCGTTATTTCGAATCAGACACGCTACATAGAGAATCTTTAAAATAGAGCAACAACACACTAATAGAGTCTACTGGGGCTTTATTACTATAAGAATAGTTTAAAACCTTCTTTATACTAAATGTTAATTTTCATAATAGATAGGCTTGATAATTTGACAACTTGTAGTTTTTCTTGTGAGTCGTGTTGGCTAGGTTGTTTCTTCCTAAATGAAGCATATCAATTTATTTTTTATATGTGATTGCATACTTGAACATTTGATAGTTTAATTTTAATTAATAAATTTTGAGTTATAATCTATTCATCCCTTTATATCCATAATTTTAGAGTTTATAAATAATGTCTAATATCAATCAAGATTATTTTTTTCAACAAAACATAGATCATTGATACTTAAAACAATTGTGAAATTAGTATTCAAATATAGATAAAAATTTCATTAAGGTCCCTTAGAAAAGACTAACATTGTTATTTAGTCCATTTATTTGTTATCAATGTCATTTTTGTCGTCTTAATTATATAAAATATGCTACTTAAGGACATAAATTATTATTTTAATATATTAAATAAAAAAAATTATTACTTTAGAATAAAGTGATTTTTGTAGGAAGTAAACTTAAAATTAACATGTTTAATAAAAATTGAATCATTCAAGTTGCTCTTCATTTGTTATATTTACAAAAAGAATTTATTTTGATAGAATAGAGATAAATACTGAAAATATCCTCATCAATATCTATTTAATTTTTTTTATCAATAGAAGTATTTGTGTGACTCATTTTTTATAAGTAAAAAGACTAATAAACACATTTTTTAAAGTAAAAAAAATTAATTCTAAAATATGTCTTACATATCTAATACTTTTTTAAATAAGACACACGACAAAAAATACTATTTAAATTATGCTGCTTTAAAGAATAAAATTCATCAATAATCTAGCAAAGTCAATATCTTTATTAAATTCTTTTTCAATATACAAAGTCATACAATTTGCAAAATATTTCTCATTAATTTTGTTTCAAAGTGATATCTTAAGTTTCATTGCTGAAAATGCATGTTCTATAGTTGGAGTTGTGATAATCAAAATTAATACCAAACAATTCAATCATGGTATAAATTTGTAACTTCTTTGATTTGGTTAATTTCTAACATAATTTAGAAATAAATGACATATTTTAAACTTTGGGTGGCTGATAATATTAATCTTGTAGAATTTCAATTGTTTCCTTAAATCATTAAGATATTTTTGTATAAATCAGTAGAATTAAAATTCTTAGTTAGGTTGTAAATATCATCAATATGAAACGATTTGAATGCATCATTAGGATCTAAAAATATACTCAGTGTAAAAAGGCCATTGTTTGATCAAAAAATCTTTTACTTATTTCCTTCAATTAAAAATCGATTATAATGTTAGAATTTCAAAAAAGTAAGAATGAGAGATTGTGATAAAATAATTCTTGATAGCATATGTCATCCTTATATCTAGAATATCAATATTATGCTTTTCTCGAAATAATATTACATCTTACAAAAAATCAACCCAACCTTCTTTTCTAAACTCTTGAAGGAATTTTGTTATTGATGACACTAATGTCAATACCTTATGACATTCTAGGTGTAATTCCTTGTATAAAAGATTAGTAATTCTTATTATTTTATCTATCAAAAACAAGACAAACACAAACTCAAAATTTCTTATTCCTTTGAATAGCCCCTTAACCTCCCCGTTCTCATTTTGAATTAAATTTTCAATAGTAATAGAAGTTACACTAAACATGTTAATCAACCTATTAATAGAACCAAAGTGAGAGCTCTATCTTGTAACTCCAGGTCTTTGCAAAGTGTAGATTTGAGTAACATATGTACCAGTTTCAAGTTCTTCAAAAGTCAACAACTATACCAATTCAATTTCTCGAGCAAATCTCAATTTAGAGAAATGTTTTGATGAAGTATCAACAAGATTGATTATCCACATTATTTTTGAAAAAGTAAAATATCGTGGACATCTTTAGATGCTGTAACTAAAGATAATTGTAATTGATGAGAAAAACAATGAACATAATATACAAATGAAAAACTCTTTTTTAGACAATGTTTGTAATCCTGACCAAGCTCCACGCATATTACTAACACCGTCATATCCTTGACCTTGTATATCTTTGACTTTAAGATTATGTGTAATTTACATATCTCCTTCTTAAGTGTTATAGTAGTAGTTTCATCAACTTATACAATATCAAATTAACGTTCTTAAACAAAACCACTTCAATCAACAAATCTTAGAATTATAGCTATTTGTCCATATAAGATTCACCAAGTGGCTCATCAACAAAGATACAAAATGTAACATCTCCAATTCCTTTAAGAATTTTTCCTCATACATTACTAGCAAGAATGATTAATAATTCCTTTTGAATTATTGGAGAGATATACATGGCATTTCCCTAAACACACTCTAAAATAACCATAGCAATATTTTCATTCATTAGTCGTAGAAGCTTCATCAATTCAATGAAATTATCATGATTAGAATGGGTATTAGATTTATCGTGACCTCGAAATGCACATACTTACTTTGCTAACCACTTGGTAGCTTCTATTAAAGTTTTAAGCCTCAATCAATCTTGTGTCACTTATTTTGGAGATTGTGCAATTATGACCTTATCAATATGCGTGGTTAGGTATCTCAAAACATCCTATTTTTGCATAGAAAATTTATGAGACTCACTTTCATGGATCACAATAGCACATTTATTTCAATCATTAATTCTTTTCCAATTTTTAAATCCAATAACAGTAAATACCAATGACTTTGATGGATTATTATAAAAAAATAGAACATGAAAACACACAAAAATTGTCATATTTTGAAAAGTACTCTAATAAAGGAAAACGTGCAAACTATAAGTATTAAAATCTAATATTTTGAATTCCAAATTTAAAATGAGGATAATCATCTAATTTTGGTTTATATGATCCCATGTTAATATAATGTCTCCAAATATTATCTTATTTATTAGCATGTTATGATCATATTGGATTTCTTAATTTAAGATCATGTTCAAACAAGTTAGTGTCAAATATTCAAATATAGTCCTCTAATAATTAAAATAATGCATTTCTTCATGAGTTGGTGTTTAGGTGATAGTGTCTTTCATTGGACATTTATCTTCTATTAAAAAAATGAATGAAGAGTTTTCATTAATTAGTACTTGGATGAGCATCTTCCATGATTACCTAATATATTTTAAATAAATATAAAAAATATGATTAAAAAACAATGAAATTATATTATATTATGAAATATTTTCTTCTTTTTTAAAAAAAGAAATATATATATGTTATTAGAGAAAATCAAAGTAAATAAAAGTCGAATCTCTTAATAATTAAGAATGATAAAAATAATTATAACAATTTTGTCCTTGTGTCGATATATAATATCCATGTTCGTGTAAAGTGTTATTAATAATTCTAACATTAATGGCGTATACTTATATTATAGATTATACAATATCAATTGATAATTCTAACATTTATAAGGTATACTTATATTATGGATTATGCAAAACTAAGTCTCTTATAAATATTTAAATAAATAATATATAAAAAAAGAAATTAATAAGAAAATTAAAATTTTGAAAATTTATCCCGAAAAAGTCCTAAAGTTTTCACTTTTTATGAATTTTTTTTTTGGGTGTGTAACCTTCGAAAAGTAAGTTTAGAAACAAGAGATAAAATAGAAATTGAAAACAAATGAAAAGATTATTGGGGGTTGGAACTTAAGTCAAGGTATACATAAAAATAAGAAGATATAAATTTATAATTTACAAAGTATAAACTGTATTATTAGAAGAAAAAATATATATAAATAGGGTTTACGATATTTTGCTTACTGAAGACTGTGGGGAAAAAAAAGTATCTGAAAATAAAAAGATAGATTGGGGTAGATAAAGGGTAAAAAAAAAAAAAGTGTGAGATGTAAATAGAATGGGCTTTTATTTATCAAGATGGACTACGACTTTGTTGGCAAATTGGACTAAAATAACAAAATATATGTTAGTTTTTTTTTCTTCCTAAAAAAAGTATCTGAAAATAAAAAGATAGTCTATTTTTTACACATTCTTAAGAATATGGCCAAATGTACACTTTTGTTCAATGCTTTGTGATGTATAAAAAAACTTAATATATAAATTTTATATATTTTAAAATAGTTTCTCAGTGCATAAATTATTTTATAAAAAATAAAAAATATACTTTTAAGATTGATATAAAGAAATTTTTTTATTATCTTAAAATAATTTAACAAGTTCTTAAAAATAAAAATTAAACTTAAACATTATATTATAAAATTTGAATTTTAAAATATCTAAACCAATGATATAAAATAAAAAATAGATTCAACAAGTATAAGGAAAATAACATCTCAAATTCACCTTTATTTTGTAAGAAAATATTTTAAAACATAGAATAAATTATTTATTAATTAAATTTTAACTTATAACTTTTAATCGTATCAATAATTTTAATTATTTTTTATTTTTAAAGAATTAACATATAATTTAACAATTTTAACTTTTTTTCGAAATGTTAAAGTTAAATTAAAATATTAATTTATTTGAAAAGTAACCTTTAAATATTAAAGTTTCTATTAAAATATGTTGTTAATATATTTTTAAATATTAATTTTTATAAAAAAAATTTAAAAATAAAATATTATAAATATCTAAATAATTAAATTTAAAATTAAAGAATTAATTTTAAATTAAATCAAAATAATTAAATTTTAAATTTATTATAAAAATATTTTATTAATATATTTTATTTTTGTACCTAATAAATTTTTTTCCTCTAAACTTAGTCTCGAAGAAATTACTATGCAGACAATCTTGTCTGTAATTAACTCGTTATATTTCATGTCTTAATTTCTAAGAAATGGTTCTGAATGAAAAAAATATAACGACTTTTCCTCTCTGTTCCCATTTCCGTCGACTATGGAATCTTCCTCGGTTTTGCAGGTAATATTATCGAATAAAATAAAAATAATATTTTTAAAATTTATAATTATAAAAATAATATTTATATATTTTAATAAAAAAATATTTAATATGTAATTAAATTCAAATACCGTTATATTTATTTAAATTATATTATGATTAAATAAAAATATTTAAAATTAAAGGCGTTAAATAAATTTTTTATTAAAATATTATTTTTATTATTATAAATTTTAATTATATTATATATTATAAATTTAATTAAAGAATTTTTTTTGAACAACTAATATAATCACGACACATAATGTCGTGATATGTCCCGGCCTGATTATATATCATTGTTCTTTTTCTTTTTCTTTGCCCAATTCTCTCCATCTCTAGTATCTGCTGGAATTTATTTCTTTTATTTTTTGTCTTTGATTCAATAGCTTCTTCAGGTATTTTATTCCGAGATATTTAGTAGTCAATTCCCTAAACTTTCCTGGATAGGGTTCGATTAATTATTGATCGAAAACCTAGGAATCTAGCTACTTATAAATATCTTTCGATTTTTTCCGTCAAATTCTGCAAACAAAGTTATATTTTTTGTAGGTAATTTGAATCGTATGGGGCAACAAATATCTAAGGAAGAAGAGCTCTATCAGCAGGTCAGTTATGGTAACACCGAAGGAATCAAAAGGCTCTGCAGCGAAGGTGCAAGACTTGAGGTAAAATTACATGATTGAGTTGGAATTAAAAATGGGAAAATAAGTCTATTTTCGTTACATTCAATCATCGCTGTTGTTACAGCAAGATTTAGGGATTTCCATTTTCAGCAAATAAGCTGTGATATAGAATATACTGTTAAGATTTATTGAGTACATTTAAAGTAATTTAATTTTGTGTATTTAAGCTAATTTTTCAACTTTCTATTGCTATTACTATACTGTAAGGGAATTTTTCTATTTGGGTTGTCTAATTCTTTCACAATAAAGAAATGATACTAACTTGTGTTTTTCGTTTTTATTTGATGGTCAGTGGATGGATAGGGAAGGAAAAACCCCTCTTATAGTGGCCTGTATGAACCCTGTGCTTTACAATGTGGCAAAAACTTTGATTGAACTAGGCGCTAACGTGAATTCTTACCGTCCTGGTACATTCCTTGCTTCAGAATTGTTGTTCTCTTTGCCCCTTGTTTTTCCTACTTTTGTACTGACTTTATGTGCTTCTAGAGTACAAGAAAAAGCTTTTTAGAACCTTGATGTTGATAGAGCATACCAATCATGTTCAGTGAGACAAACAATATTGACAAAATGGCCAGGACTTCAATATTTAATTATACGGGAAAGGGCTAAAGGAGGAAAAATGAAATAATTGAGTTTAGAAAGAAGAAGGATACAAAGAATATGCATTTATTTAACTAGCAACACATAAGTTAAAGTATGATAAGTATTGGAAGGCTCTCTGCTAGCATTACATTATTCTGCACCAAAAAAAAATATATATTGTATTTGAAAGTGAAGCATTACAGTTGATGCATTATTGATTTGTATCTTTGTTCTTACATTTAGGACGTCACGCTGGGACCCCTTTACATCATGCAGCTAAAAGAGGCCTTGAAAGAACTGTTATGTTACTTCTTGTGCATGGAGGTGGGCTTATTTTTTTATACTTATTTCTCTCAATTATTAAGTAACCACAATCCTTTCAACTGAAATATGCTAATTGACTTTTTCTATCCAAATCTTCAGCAAATGCATTAGTCATGAATGATGATTGTCAAACCCCTCTTGATGTCGCTAGGGCAAAAGGGCACTGTAATGTTGTACGTGCAATTGAGGTATGTCATTGTCCATTATTCAGACAGTTTAAAACATGATCCCACATTCATAACACCCCTCCCACGGGTGTGTTTTGTTTTGGGTATTTAGACTAATTTGCAATATTTCAATATTTAAGGTATGTTTTAACATTTTAACAAGAAATGTTTCTTCAAGCGTTCATCTTTTTTATTTTGTAGAACCATATTTGCTTATTCTCTGGCTGGATGCGGGAGTTTTATGGGCCTGGATTTCTTGAAGCACTGGCACCTCAGTTAGTCTCTAGAAAAGTGTGGGTATTATATACCTAATTTCGGATTTCATTGCTTACATCTTTGAAATTTATTTTTTGGCAAGTTATTGAGCATTTTACACATGGATAGCCGATAGCCTATGTTGAAGAAATATCAACAATTATCACTTTGGCTTTATTTGTTTTGGTCTCGGTTGTTGTCTTTGCAGTTGGGTTGTTGTTTTGCCGGCTGGTTCTCGCAATCCTACGAAGCCTTTTAAGTTGGAGCTTGCAATATATTATCGAATACAGGTATCACAAAATGTTATATGCAATTTTTTTCTTCATGCAGGTTTATCTAAGGTACTAAAGTTTGTCTGCTGTTTGTCAATTGTCACATTTTTCCACTCGTATTCTTGCTGTGTCGGGATGATCTTAAATGATGTAATGACTGTTCTCGTAAAAAATTATTAATATGTTTGGGGTTATACTCAGCAACACAAGTAATTGTTTTGCTTTCAACATTTCAACTAGATACTGACCATATGTCTTTGTCTACTAGAACATGCTTGAACGAATTAAGCATCTTCTTAAAGTGAGTAGAGGATTAAAGTGCACCTATGGAATATTAGAGGATTCCTGTCCTTTTTCCCATTTAAATAACTAGTTTTGGTTCACGTGTGTTTTGGAGATTATACATTTATTTTTCTATCATTAATGATGTGATGATCTATATGTTAATAAAGTGAATTATACGTGTGATAATATTTTTTTTGAAAAATACAATTGGTCAATATTTTTATAAAACAAAAACGAATAAAATTATTAGGGAGTAACACATCACTTACTCTTAGATTAATATATAATTTCTCAATGCTATGTAATTTTTTCACTTATGATGATCTTGATAGGTTTTTATCTTTGTTGGATCTATTAAGGAGGCCAATATAGAATTAAGACTTCAACTTGTTTTTTATAATATATTGTTGATAAGATTTCTATTAATTTTGATAATTTTTCCAAGTTGATACATATATATACATATTTATATAGTAGTATTGGTGTTTTAATTAGTTATAATTTTAAGATAGGATTATTTCTTCAAAATCCTATATAGATGAAAATTATCAATAGATATAATAAAAAACTAGGAAAAAGTAAATATAATTCCAAAATAATTATAAATTAAATTAAAAATTATTACATATCTATAAAATAAATAGCACCTTATTTATGTACGAGTCAGAAAAGTTTTTGATGCGGACCCTCTAGGTGGAAAACTCTAAGAACTCATGAACTCAAAGGACTAAGAACAGTCGTTTTGCTAGGAATGTGTTGAAAATGATCGGATTAGAATCCTAAGGAAACAAAGTCCTTAAAACCCTAACCTGGAGATGCTACAAAGATTATCACTTCTTTTGATAAGTCGAATTTAAGCATTCAATCAAGAACACAAGAAGGCAAATAATTTTTTTTTCTAAAATAAACTTGATAAATGATCAAAAGGGTTTTGCTGAAAATTACATAGTTGCTCCTTTTTATAAGAAACAAACCCTAAATGAAATGGGCCTATTTAATTGTGGATTAGGTCTAATCAATCTTTAAAAAATAAAATACTAAACAGACATGATAAATAAAAACATAAAACATCCACAATTAACTAAAACAAAAAATGCTTCCTAAATTAATCCTTACATCCAACTTGATCTTCCAAATCTATCACTTGCATAAAAAGATAATAGACCATCCTTGGTGAAGCTTTAGAATCTTCGAATTTAGTTTTAGAATCTTCTAGCACAATTTCTTTGTATTGTACTTCCGATCAAACCTTGCAAAGCTTCTTTCATCCTCTTTGTCTTTGTCCTAGTCATTGGACCACCAATACCTTACAAAGGATCTTGAGAATATTTGGGAGCATAAGTGGTTTGCACCTCGAACTTGTTTGATTACCTTCATTTCTCCACAATCATTCAACCATTGTAGCTTGTATGGTTTGGGATGCTTCTACCATTTCAAATTCAACTTTTCTACCAACAAAGTATTAGTAACATTAGAACAATTCCCATTATCAATAATCAACGTACATATCTTATCCCTCACGTGGCATCTTGTGTGAAAAATATGCTCACGTCGCTCCTCATCTCCTTCATCCTTAGGCTGTATATTCGGTGTTTTCCTTGTGACAAGTAAATCTCTATGTATAGGTTCTACTACTTCAACTTCAAAGCAATCTTCCAATGGTAGCATTTCATCGTCACTTGAACTAGTACTTTCGATTTCTCCATTTTTTCGTACAATCATAACCTTTTTGTTTGGGCATTTAGAAGCAATATGTTCGAATCCTTGGTACCTAAAACACTTAATATCACGTGACTTAGTAAGAGTTTTAGTTTTGGATTTACCCTTAGAAACAACAACTCAATTCTTCGACTTTCCTCTATCTTTTGTTCTGAAGGTAGTTTTATTGTCCTTCCAATTTGATCTTCACAGAGAGCTAGAGGACGAACCAGATTTGAACCTCTTGGACTTGATTTGTTTCTCCACTTTAATGGCCTTGTACAGTAGTTCCTCCATCTCTACGTAATGTTGCAACTCAATCACGTTAGCAATCTCCCTGTTCAATCCGACAATGAATCTAGCCATTGTTGCTTCTCTATCTTCCTCTATATTTGCTCTAATCATGACAATTTTCATCACCAATTTCATCTCTTCCCATGATGGAATAAGCCTCTCACCATTCGTTCGCCTATTGACCACCAATTGACCCTATCATATACTTGCATAATCTGTTAATTCCACGGCTGTTAGCTTTACTTTCTTCTCCTCGGAGTAATTATGACAATCAAATACGTGTTCAACCTTTCTTTCCCACTCCAAGTATAGCTTAGGATCATTCTTTCCTTGAAAAGTCAAGATTGTCATCTTTATACTGCCTATATTGCTATCTCCTTTGGAGTCAACCTTCTTGTTCCGTTTATAACTTGTGCTCTCTTCCATTTTGGAATCAGCTTTTTCTTCTTCGTCAAACTCATGTCTTCTATGTGATTCAAAACCTGAAGAGGATTCTAATTCATCCAACCTCGCATTTAACAACTTAAATTGGTTATTAATAGCCTTGATGAAGAATTTCATGAAGAACAAAGATGGATTGAACACAGAAAATAAAGCACAAGAAAAATATAGGAAGAATTCAAAGAGGGCTACGAAACGAAATCTAAAGACAAAAACAACGAACACAGAATTGAAAGAAAATGTAGAACTGTAAAGGACGAATTTTTTTTCCTTTTGGATTGAAGAACTCAAACAAAGATAGATGTAGATAGATAACCTGTTTCCAGCAACCAAAGCTCTGATACTAAATAATACGGACTCTCTAGGCGAACAACCCTAAAAACCCACTAACTCAAAAGAATAGTAATAATCGTTTTGCTAGGAATGTGCTGAAGATGATCAGATTAAAACCTTAAGGAAACAAAATTCTTAAAACCATAACCTTGATTGATCACTTTATTTGATAAGTCAAATTCAAGCATTCAATCAAGAACACAAGAAGACAAAACAAATTTTTTTCTGAAATAAACTTGATAAATGATCAAAAAGGTTATGTTAAAAATTATGCTCCTTTTTATAAGCAACTAACACTAAAGAAAAAACCTTAAACGAAATGAGCCTATTTAGTTGTGGATTGGATCTAATCAATCCTTCAAAAATAAAATACTAAAAGACTTGTGATAAATAAAACATAAAAGACTCATAATTAACTAAAACGAAATTGCTTCTTAAATTAATCCTTGCATCAAACTTGATCTTCCAAATCTATCCCTTACATAAAAAGATAATAAACCATCTGTGGTGAAGCTTTGGAATCTTCAAATTTAGTTTTAGAATCTTTTAGTACAGTCTCTTTGTATTGCACTTCCATGATCAAGCCTTGCAAAGCTTCTTTCATTCTCTTTGTCTTCTCCCTAGTCATTGGACCGCCAATACCTTACAAATGATCTTGAGAATATTTGGGAACATCCACTTGATTAGCACCACGATCTCCATTCATTTTTAAACTTCTTCAAACTCAATGCACTTAATTTATCAAACGGCCAAACATTTAAATACAATATGGCTATAATGTTGATTCATTACGGTACAAACAATCTAAGCAAGGACCATTAAGCTAAAAAAACGAGTAATTCATGATAAGTCTTCATTATAGCATTTTACAAATAAAATCCAAACAAAATAATTATAAAAATAAACATTTTATATGTAAGGCTTTAAGTTGTATCTTCATATTAAAAAAAAACAAAAACACATGATTCATGCCTTTAAGTGCAAAACTTCTTTTTGCAAAAAGAAATGCATCAATTATTCTTGTTTCATTATGTTTTTTTTATGTTCTCCCATTCTCATCTCAATATCAAATTGAACAAAACATTAAAAATCCCTGCTTGAAACTTGAAAATTGCTTTTTTCCATTCACATTTTGATGTATTCTAGTTTTTTAGAATTGCATCTATCTAAAAAGAAAATAAAACATCTCAATGGTAAAGGAGAAAATTTGATATCATCATTTCACACAAAAATATGTACATCAACAATTTAAGACAAGAATGTTAATAGAGAAAAAAGTACTTATTTGTTGATAGCCATAACAATGAATATTGCTGAAAAGTGATTTAGCTTGAGTAAATGTTGTTGATATAACTTCACCATTTATGCATTCTCTTGCCTTAAAATCCCATTTAACTACTGCTTTAAAAAAACCTACACTTCAGATGAATTGACCAAACTTGACCCGTTTATTAAATGGGTTAACATTAACCACTTGAATTATCATTTTTAAGAATTAAAATGATTATCCAATGATAATAATGTAAAGTCCATATATTATAAAATTACAAAGATAGCTTTTTATATACACAATAAAACTACAAAAATAAATATTTCTAACAAGAATAATTATCATAGAAGTATTTTTGTATTTATTAGTGTAAAAAAATAAAAAAGAGATGATTTAGATTGGGAAAGATTCTTATTTTTTTATCATTTCTTTTTTCTTTCTATTACCAAATGATGTTATAAAATAAATAGATAGAAAACAAAATTATCAAACAAAATCAAATAAATAGGAAGCTACCGACTCCCCTTTATATATATATATATGTTAATAGTTATTTATTAGTGGGACTATGATATATGAGCAGGATGCCCAACCAAGAACAGTTGTCGCATTGTGGAAGGCCAATTTGGAAGATCCAAAATTACGCCATTCTGATCCTTCAGTGATAATTCTTGATATCACCACAAGTAATTCTGCAATACTTAAATACTTTGGTTTTTTTTTAATGTTTTAATTATATGCAACTCAATTTAGCCTTCATTTTAGTAGTAGTCTCACATCTTATTTCATGTTCTACTTTTAATTATATCTTATATCTTTCCATAGTTTCAAGCAATGGGTGGATCTAGGATGAGAGATTAGAAGGGGCACTAAAAAGTAGTAAAAAATGTTTCTCAGTTATTGTTTTTTTCTTATTAAATAAAGACCTTATATTTATATCATTATAAATTTATAATATTTTTAAAAGTTAAAAATCTAAAATTTAAAATCCAAGGGACTCATTTTCATTTTATTCATGAATTTGTTTATAATTATATATATATTACTCTTAAAATGTTCTTTGTCTAAAAATGAGAGGGAGCACATACTACTCCTCGTCTCTTCACAGATCTGCCCCTGGCTTCAAGAGATAGGAGATGGAGAAGATGTAGGCACTAGAGTAGTAATCAAAACTTTAAAATCATTATCTAACAATATGAAAGTTATCAAAGTAATTGAATTAGAAAATTAGAAATCTAATGATTTATGGGGCTCTTGGTAATCTAAACGCACCCTCAGCTGTCTGCCTCCATTTTTGTTATTTACCCTCCTAATTAATAGGAACAAATCGGTATTGAGTCAAATCTTAAGAGTTTTTGCAATGATAGGCAATTAATAATACTGCTTAATCTCCTGGTTAACGTGTGTGTATATATATAGATGGTATGTATTCTAGTTATTTTAGGATATTGCTAGGTGTCATATTATCTTGCTTATAAATTAGAATTATTTATCGTGCTTTAAATAGGACTTGTGTATATTTGTATAAATACTCAATTGGGCTAATGAATAATTTAAACCTTTCATAATAATTCTCTTTATTCTTGTTTTGTGCCCGTTGGAACTTAGTGTGCCTCCTTTCCAGGAACACGCATTAAACTTGCCTCTGCAAACGAAGGTGACAGGCAACAACTGAAATGGTTTTGCGATGCATGCAAAGGGATTCCTCATGTACGTAATCCGTTAATGAAGATCTTACTGTTTTCTGAAATTTTTCTTTGGCAATGAATGGTTTATTTGGTCCTTTTACATCTTTGAAGTGTTAGTCAATTTAGTCCCTTGTCTTTAAATGTAGTCAATTTGGTCCAAAATCTCCAAAATAATAGTTTGACTCTAGTTACAGAATTTATTAGTTAAACTAGAAACTACTCATTCAGACAAATTGAATGAAAATTATCAGTTTGAACAGTTTTATCCTTAAAATATGCGATTGATGTTATAGATTTGGGGCTTTAGGACCAAATTACTTACAATTTTAAAATTTTGAACTAAATTTACTAGCAGTTATAAAATTTTTGACGAGTAACTAAATGGAAAGGTAATGGACTAAATTGTCTAATGGGTAAGGGACAAAAGTAACCATTCTACTTTTCACGTGTTAGAAGTCAGTGGCAGAAGGTAAATTTTTTTCCCCATATTCCCAAAATCAATTGCAAGAAATTATTTCCAGATATCTTTGTATTATTGAAATGGAAGCAGTCTTTTCTTCTAATGCTTTTATACTAGAAAGCATTATTTTGTTTATTTGTCAAATGAAGAATTCAATTCCACTGAAAAGGTGAGGACTTGCAATTGAAAAATAAGTATATTTTATGGACTAATGGAATGTACATAGCTATTATTTCCTGTACTGCAGTGGAAAGAGCCTGAATAAGGACCAAGTTACTCTGATTTTCATGATTTTTAATTTGGCTATGTTCAAATTCAAATGAATCTTTTGGTTCTAAATGTCATCTACGTTTAAGTACAGGCTTGTGGTGGTTATGTGGTTTGTGCATTGTAAAGTCATCTTGTGTCTTATTAACAAGTCAAATACACAATAATCAGAAAAAAGGTTCAAGGTTCTGAGTGTGGTACTCAAAACTACTTAACAATAATAGAGAGAGTGTGCCTACCACTAGTGCACTGAAATCATTAGAGAATTAGAAATCGGGTCTTATCATCTACTTAGTGTTAACTAGCGGTCTAGAGGTGAGCAAATAATCTGATAAATCCACTTAAATTGAAAAATCTGATCCGATCCATTGGATTTGATCGGATTGGATTAATAAATTTTATAGTCGGATTGATTCGGATTAAAAATTATAGAATCCATTCGGATTCGGATTCGGATTCGGATTGACAGATTTTATAATTCGCTATATCTAATCCGGATCGAATTATTATTAAATTATAAATAAATATATATTTTATTTTTATAATATGTTATATTTAAATATTATTATTTTAGCTTAAAAAATAAATATGAATGTTTGTAATAATTTAATAATTGGACGGACATACTTATTTTTTTAATTTTTTTAGTTGTGACTATAAATAATAATATTTGTTACAAAAATATCAATTTAAAATTTAAATTTATATATGTTGTGTGTTTTATATGAAAATAATTCATAAATAAATTTCAATATCAATTTGACTTTATTCGATTCCAAAAAATTCGATCTGTTTGGATTCAGATTGATTACGTCATTGGATCGGATTCGGATTAAAAGTTTTCAAATCTGTTTGGATTGGATTCAGATTGGTTAAAAATAGTCAATTTTGATTCAATGTTTACCCCTAGTGTTAACTATGTTGTGCACTTTGACATGAAACAAAACTTAACTTAATTTCATCATTTTTATCAATTCCTTGTAATTAATAAAGAGCTGATTTTCTTTTCAATATGGTGTCAATGACAAGGTAGAGTTTATACATTGCTGATTTTAAACAGTTTCAGATGTCTCATATTAATAAAGCTACGGGCTGTGAGAATGCATCTTTTTTTTAAACCTTTTTATGTTGTAATCTGGATACAAGAGATGAACTTACTTGTGGATGAGTGATATATTCATGGTGTTTAATTATTATTTATATCCTGAAACCTGTATTAGTACATTGAAGGTGTTATGTGACATTGATGGATGGGGGAGTTCTTATTTCTAATGATACCTATGATAGATATTGATGTTTTTGAGATAGTTCCCAGCATATTGGATTTTTCATCGGAACGTTGTAAGAATTTTGCTTTTTTTTTTATGATAGAATGACCTCTCCAAATTTTGATATATTCAGGCTGTATTACATCCATATCTTGTACATACCATGCTTTTCAAAACTATTATCGACAGATCTCTATCCCCTCACTCTACTATTGTTGCATTGATGTCTGAGAGATCATAAGAGTCTGGCCAAAAGCACCAGCTGAACTGCAAATACTGTTTATCATCTGGAAATGCTATTAGAGTTTATCTCAGTTCTAGTTATCACTTTTATGCTACTTAATGAATTAAGGTTTTGACAGATACATATTAAAAAACTCGTGTTTTTGTGTCATATTCTATTCCATTTTAAAGATTGTTAAAATAATTGTTCTGCATGAGAAGACTACTTCTGAATTAAGCTTATTGAATATTTTTCAGGCAAATCCTGCATTCTTGCGTGATGATCAGGCCCAAGTCACTCCAGCAAGTGCACCACCATCTGCTGAAGATGATTTAGAGCTGGCCATGGCTGTCAGTGCCTCTGTACAGTCTGCCATGCAGGAAAAACCACCCATTGATGCTTACCTAAATTCTGAAGCAAGTACATCAAATACTTCAACCAGCTGTGCGAATATTAGCAGTCCTCCAACAAGCTGTAGTGATGGGCTAGAGAATAATGATATTGGAAATTCCACCCAACCTAATGACACCCAGGAGAATTTAGTTGTTGGAGTAGCTAATCAGCCAGACTCAATCCCTTCTGCACCACCAATTTCAGATGATATTACAAATGATGTTCCAATACATTATCCATCAATTGATTCAAGTCCCATTGATCTGTTGCCCCCCTTGTCTGAGAGCGTAACTGATAAAACTAGTGGTCAGAAAGAAGAGAGACATTCATCATCCTGTGTAATTTGCTTGGATGCTCCTGTTGAGGGAGCTTGCATTCCATGTGGCCATATGGCTGGATGCATGTCTTGTCTGAATGAAGTAAAGGCCAAGAAATGGGGATGTCCTGTTTGCCGTGCCAAGATTGACCAGATTGTAAGGCTGTATGCTGTATGAGATGAGCAGTCACAAATCAGAATATGGGGAAGCTATGATAAGTAAGACCACAAATTTCTAATGCAGTAAATAGCACAGTTATATCCCACTTGAGTTTTCTGAATAGATTGTTGTCTTGCATACGGGGTTCACGAGTTTCAGTCATCAACATTGCAATGAATTATTGTGTTAGACCTGCAAAAGCTTTTATGATGCTCATCTTATGAAGGATCAAGGCAAAAGAGTTCTATAAATTTTGGACAATTTAGTTCAATTTTAAGATTTAAATTTAAAATTTACGGTTTAAATTCCCAAGTTAAGGTTTAGAGTTCACATTTTTGCATTTACTTATATATGGGTTTTATGTCCCTATGGAGCTCATCCTGTGGAGAGCACTTGTGCTCCCCATAGCTCTCTCTCTCTCTCTCTCTCTCTCTCCATATATATATATATATAAGGTGCAAGTTATTCCCATGCATTCCTCTTGTTCCGCCAAGTACATGGATAGTCTTGTTTAGGTCAGAAGAAGAGGATTAACAGCTCGAGTCCTTAACACAGAAGTAGAGCTTAGTTTGCTACATTTATTTATTCTCGTGCATTCTTCTCCTCCGCAAATTCATAATCAACCATTTCTCAAAATTAAGCCACATATGACTTATAGCCCAAGGTTCCTTTTAGCACTCAAACCGAAGAGTTTTTAGCCTCGTTGTTCTTGTAAGTTTCATTCCTCTTGTATGAGGCTGTATTCTCTAAGCAGTTTGACTCTGCTGGTGTTTCTTGGGCAAGCCTCAAAAAGTATTCTGAAATATCCATCTATATACATCATGACATGGTGCAAATAAGGCAGGTTGACAATCTCTTAATCTCAGGAAGGCTGCATTAGTTGGTGTTATAATCAATCAAGACATCATATTTAGATATTTTAACATAGTTTGTGTTCAAATAGATTAATGATACTTGATGTTTAATCTTGCAGGGTGGTAAATCGGCCGAGTATGGTAGATAATTTAGCTGCTCGGTACTGCAAGCAACAGATTTTTGTGAAACTTTGTGAGATTATGTTCTGTTTTTAGGCCTCGTGACTCGTGAGGCTACATTATTTAATTTGAGTTCTTTATTTTAATGAGTGTCCATTCAAGCATGATTATCTCTGTTAATACATGCAAATTACTGTATAGGCATGGTATCTGCACAAAATATCTGTATAATACCTTTTTTCTTAATACAGAAAAGGACTGAACTATAATGTGTTTGTGGATGACTGTTAAAATAGGGTTTATGGTCCAAATAATCATGCAACTCTGAAAATGATATTTTAGTCATGTTTTTTTCAAGTTGGGTAGATAAGTCGTTAATATTAAGAGAGTCATCTATGTTCAATTAATAAAAATGATAATTTTTAGGGGTTAAATCGATGTTTTTATTTTATTTTTGGTGGGAGGGGGTGGTAAAATCGATGTCTCTCATCTTCCTCTTTTCGCTTTTGCTTTTATCTCCTTTGAGTCTCCGTCCCCATGACATAATTATCTGATTTTTTTCCCCATCCGGGCATTATTATCGGATCGAGCTTTACATTAAATTTTAATGTACTAAAGATTTGCTTCATGTGATTTTCTATTTTGCTTCTCTCTGAGTTTCACCCTCTCCATAACAACTATTCTAATTTTTTTCTATACTCTTGGGAGTACTAAGAGAGGGAGTAAGAGTATACATTGGATTAATCGGATGATTGTATTTTTTGCACATCCTTAAAAAGAAGACTCGTAATTCTAAATCTATTTATGTATAGTTGATTTCACTCACTTACTTCACCCCTCTCTCTCCCTAACAAAGTATGTACTATTAAAATATAGAAATTTCTTTTTGCAAAAAGGGTGAGACCCAGTAACAAAAAAGGGGGAAAGAAAAGCTACAACCCAATTAAAAGAAAAGAAAAAATAAATCCCTTCCATAGCCACCTTTCATCCCTACTTCCCTTCATTTTTCAATTAATTTTTTTTACTTTTTTCTCAATTCTGTCTTTCCATCCTTTACGTTTTAATTTTTCATCTTTTAAGTTTTAATTTTTCACTGATCTATTTTTCACTTTTTTTTTCTTATGTTTTTCAATGTATTTTTTATCATTTTATTTTGCACATTTTTATATTTTTCATTTGTTTACAATTCTTTTTTTAATCATATATTTTCACAAATAAATTTTAATGTATGTTCAACAAAGAATTTTTTTTCTTATGTTTTTCAATGTATTTTTTATCTTTTTATCTTTTTATCTTTTTATTTTGCACATTTTTATATTTTTCATTTGTTTACAATTCTTTTTTTAATCATATATTTTTACAATAAATTTTTTTAAGCATATACTCATCACAAATTGTAAATGATGAATTGATAAGTATTAAAGATGAGTAAATAATTCAATCAATATTTTTAAATTGATAAATTCATCCAATTTCTCATATTAAGATTAGATGAGTAGATTTATAGTTTGATTGAATTAATATTGAAAACATAAGATGATAAATTTTATTAATCGTTATAACCCAATTTGGATTAAATTAGTATTAAAATTTTAAATAAATACATATTTTATAATATGTTTTATTTAAATATTATACATACTATAATTATTTTACATTATTATTTTAATTTAAAATATAATATATAAATTTCAAATCACTTTAATAATTTAATAGCTAGGCATAATTTGTATTGTAATTTTCTTAGAACAATAAATAATAAATTTTGTTAGAAATATACCATTAATTAAAATTTAGATGTATATTTTGTATTTTATATATAACAATAATTTATAAATAATTTTCAAGCTTAATTTATATTATCCGATTTAAAAATTTATGATTAGTTTGGATTTGATGTCTTAAATTGATCACTTAGTCGAATTGATTTCGATAAAAAAATTTCAAATCGATCCTAATCAATATGTACTCATATGTTAGAAAAAATATTAACGCATACTTATTGTTTGTTGAATATGTCTTTATATCACGAACATGTATAATATGGATTTTTTTGTTCAATTGATCATCTAATTTTTTTTTAAAAATATTAACACCTTTTTACTTATTGTAAAACATAGACACTTGTTAAAATTATCAAATGATAGATGCTCAAAATTAATATGAATGACTGCTCAAATTGAATGCATGTTTATTTCAACAAATATTTTTTTTGACATATTTTTCACTTGCTATTTTTCTATATTTTTCATAGATTCATTTTTTTTTTCAAATAAATAAATAACAATAAAATTGAATATAAGCAACAACTTCAATCTTTCATAAAATTGATTCGTTAAATGTTTTGTTAACTGACCTTAGATGTAATTTTAGTAATTTCCATTAATCTTAGTACGAATTCTTTTTCTTCCTTATTTTTGGTATAAATTAGTTAGGATTTATATATTTAACAGATTAAATTTGTTAGTTGCATCATGTTGTAGAGATTATAATTGATATGTTAATATTTCTACAAGTTACAATTGTAACTGACATGTTGTAACTTGTACAATAACGTCCTTTTTTTGAAAATTTTGCAAAGGTATTCGAAAATGGGCTAAAGTATTTTTTTTTTTTTTTAAATTGCTTGGCATAAATAAAAAATGTTGACAGCAAATAATGTTTGAAATGTTAACATCTGTAAAAATATCAAAATACATTTTTTACAAATTTTTTGAAGATATTGTAATTGTTTACGAAAACTTGAAAATAATCTCAAAATTATAATTTTTTTTATCAAAAATATGAAATTCTTTTATAAAACTTCATAAAACATTAAAAACATTATTTATTTTTTATTTAAAACTAATTTTTTTTATTTAATACATGTATTTTTAAATACTTAAAATATTTATATTAATCAATAAGTTTACTAATTAATTAAAACATTATATAATAAAATATATATTCTTTTTTACTAAATATTGTAAAATAAATAGTTAAAATATTTAAAATAAGTATATTATGTGTTAAATATTATAAATATATATAAATTTTGATAATATGAGAATAAATTTAACTTATTATTTACTTTTAAAAGTACTTACAATTAGAGAAAATAATGAGTTAGCTTTCAATGCAATTTACATATTATAACATTAATATAAAATAATGTAAAAAAATATGCATGCAATGACTACAATAATTACTAAATACCAAATTCGCTAAAATAAAAAAATTACTAAACATCAAACTTCCTATCACCAAATACTTTGTCTATGAGGTTTAATAATTGGATATGAAATACTATTATTTACAAATACACATGCAGGTCTCCATCATTGTGTATTATTCATGATTGGTGATATAGTTTCCTTTATACCTACTATTTATATGGTGTAAAATCTAATTTGTAACTAAGCACAATAATTTATACTTTTATTTATTCATTTCATATGTATAGAAAATATGCTATAAACAATAAAAAAAGATAACATATTTTTTTTTCGTAAAAGTGAAAAAAATTGAATTGAAATGTTTTCTAAAAAAAGAGAAAAATAAATTGAGAATTAATATTTTTGATATATTTTTTAATATTTTAGTGACATTGTAACGACATTTAACTATTATATACATAATATCTAAGACATTTTAGAAAAAAAAAATATTTAAAAGATATTTAATTGATATTTTAAAGACTTTTTTGAAAATTTAAAAAAAAATTGATTAAATAAATATAAATATTACATTTTGATATCAAGATATATAAAAAAGAGATATTTTCTTAAGAATACCTACATTGTTATATCTATATCCATCACCCACTAAATACCTCGTTAGTAAATTCTATAAAATAAAAATAATAAAAATAAAGACTTGAAAACATCCGTACTTATTTCTTATTTTGTGTGCCTCCAATAAAACTTTTGTCTTGTCACTTTAAGTCTATATATGCCCACCAATTGAAGCAAAATTCTATGTTTTAAATCTTGTCTAAAAAGAAAATATAATGTTTAAAGTTTGAGAAAGATTTAGCTGTCTAAAGCTAATCTTTTGTAGCACATACATAATCCCTTATTTGAAAAGATTCAACGAAGTTAATATCACACCATCGTAATTTGATTTTAAAAAGTCATATACGCAACAAAAAATATATTCACATAACTTATTATATAATAATAAATTATATATTAACTATTAACAAATTAAAATATGAATTTAACTATTTTAATTTTTAAGTTATATTTGATATTACATTTCAATAGATATTATACTTAATTTATACTACATTTTATTTGTATTTCACTTATATTATACTTGTATTAACTCACTTGTACTATACTTGTACAATTCTATAAATAGAATTATCTTTGTACACTCTAAGACACATCAATTACAACATTAAATCATTTTTTCTTCTTATCTCTCTATACTTTTAACATGATATCAGAGTCTCTCATATACCTCCAGAATTTCTATTAGAATTTTGCTCATTTTCATCACAGTAAATCACTATCACCTATACTAGCCAAAATATCATCAAACTCGTCTCATCTAGAAAATCTTAGAGCCATCAAAATCAACCCAAAATAACCCCTCACATGCCCTCATGCTACCAAAGAATATGTTCCTAGAACCCACGTGCCAACCTACGCTCCAATTGTATCTAACCCGCGCTTCGACCCGGTTCATCCTACGCAGTTCACTCAAGTCGATGCACCCAACCAAGTTTACTCAACTCGGTTCATCAAACTCGATTCACCATTTTTTTTCTCTTTATAGCTTCGATTTAGCACCATTCCAACTGGTTCTCCAAAGGTTCAGACTAGTTCCAAGCTTTTTTTCGACTCATCTTTCCATTTTTAAGGTTATTTTTGACCTATATAAACTCCTCTACACTGTTCCTTTATATTTTCTCTATTATTACTTTAAAATGAACCAAAATGATGTCCCCAAACCAATCTCTACCACCCTTAATGATACTAACTACCTAGGTTGGGCACAAGTAATGAAGAGTTTCTTAAAAGGATGTAAACTATGACATTTCATAACTGGTGATATCTCTATACCCATAAAAGAACCCACTGAAACCGACTCCTTATTTGCTGACAGTTTTGAAGACTGGGAGAATAAACACCATCAAATTATTACTTGGTTCCTCAACACCGCTCTATCTTTAATCCATGGTGAATTTGGGCGTTTTGACACTGCCAAGGAAATCTAAGAATTTCTTGAGGCTCGCTTCACTACCATATATTTGGCTAATCAATATCAACTTGTAATAGATCTCCATACCAAACGTCAAAGGTCTGATCAAACGATTAACCAATTTCTCTCTAAGATGCATGCTATTTGGGATCAACTCGTTCTCTTTGAACCAACTTGGACAAACAAAATTGATGTTGAGATGCTTGCAACTTACGGTAATCACCAACATCTTGTTATTTTTCTCATGGCTCTCCATGATCGGTTTGAACCTATTCAGGCTTCCTTACTTTATCGTAGTCCTTTTCATAGTTAAATGACAGTGTATTAGGTATTAATTAGGTGCCATGAATACTTGACGTTAGGGCCAGATCATTTCTCTATTGAACAATTTAAGTAATAAATATCCATCAATTATTTTTTTCTCTTTAATTATCATTTAATATTTTCAATTCTTAATTAATTGAGATTGGGAAGAAATTATCACTTTAATAAAGTGATAAATAATCATATCTCCTTAAAAAACATATTGGTTCAAAAAATATTTAAGAGTTTTAATTTTATATTTCACCTTAAACACCACTAAAAAATTTATATTTTGATATCAACAAACCCAAAGTGTTATTTGAATGTATGCAACAATCATTTATGAAAATATCGAAATATTTTGTTATATTTTTATTGAAATTCCCTTAAAGTGAAGGTATTCATATGAATAAGCTCTCTTCAAAATATCTTCCACAATATCTTTATATTTTTCACTATTTTCGTAAAAATATCAAAAAATGTCAAACTTTTTCAATATTTTTATAACTTCTTTCATAATTTTATAAAATTTTGATGAAAATTTTGAAAATATCAAAAAATATCGATACGAATACATCTTGAAATGCGATATTTTATATTTTAATTTTGTCAAATTAAAAGATACACATAACTTATTATTTGTATTATCATGAATTAAGTTAACATTTATGTAAAGATAATCAATTTTTGTTTTTCATAAAATTTTGCATTTATTTAATTAATAAACATTTAATTATAAGTCATTAAATTGTGATTCATTTATAGAAAATTAGTCATATGATTCTTTTAATTATATTTCTCTCATTCTCTCTCCTATTATTTTTTATTTCTAAAATATATAATTCTTATTATAAAATAAGTTATTTTTTATTTCTAAAATGTGTAATTCTTATTTAAAAATAATTTTGTACTTATATTATCGCAAATACCCTTGAGATTTTGCTTTTCTTCAAAATTATCTTTGACGTTTAATTAATATAAAAAATCCTCTCCAATATTATTAATGTTATATCACCGTTTAAGATTAGGGGCAAAATGGTAATCTCCCCTATACATATATCACTTTCACGTAATCTCATTTCCCAGTCAAAGAATCCAACTAATAAAACTCAGGTAAAATTGTAACTATTCATTCATTAAATATGTTTGGTTGATTATATTTAATTTTAAATTATATTTAGGAAATAACTTCAAAGAAGATGGTCAAGAAAAACAAAAACAAAAGAACTAATCAAACTCAAGTAATGTATTATATAACATTTACTATGCATTACTTCTTATACAATAAATTAATTTACTATTCACAAATCAGGTGATAGATAGCGATGATGCAAGTAACAAGAAGCAGAAGATGGGAGAATCAACATGTCAAAGTGGGCCTTCTAAAATGAGACTTTGATTTGATTGCTTCGTAACAAATGAACATGTATGTTTATGCTATTTTTTCTATAATTTTTAGTTTAAAATATTTAAGTAAATGGGACAATGAATATGATTTGGAAGGAAATAACATTTACTATGCATTACTTCTTATACAATAAATTAATTATTCATAAATCATGTGTTAGATAGCGATGATGCAAGTAACAAGAAGCAGAAGATGGGAGAATCAATATGTCAAAGTGGGTCTTCTAAAATGGGACTTTGATTTGATTGCTTCGTAACAAATGAACATGTATGTTTATGTTATTTTTTCTATAATTTTTAGTTTAAAATATTTAAGTAAATGAGACAATGAATATGATTTGGAAGGAAATATTTTGTAAGTCAAAGTTTATGTATACATTAGGTTTTGGGGGACATGGCATGAACTTTGTAGCTTTTTATGTATTTAAACTCATTTATCATGTTCACTCCCCTTAGATATTGTAAGAATTTAGATTGTAATATGGACTGTGAATGTGAACTGTTATTGAGTATGTTAGTATGAAATGTGAATATGAATGTGTAATATGTAAATGTGAATGTGTAATATGTGGATGTAACCGTGAAATGTGAATGTGAATTGTTATTGAACAGGTTAATATGATATGTGAATGTGGATATGAACATAGAATGTGAACGTTAATTGTTATTGAGCAGGTTAATATAATATGTGAACGTATATGTAGATATATAATATGTATTGAATAATGTACTTTGGATTTAAAATTATTAGTTTTTGTTAAATATTTATAACCTATTATTGATCAGTGATGCTTTTGATGATTATTTATAGTAGGTTATTGAGTAGGGTTATTTTTGAAAAATATGTATATCATGTTATTAAGAAGGAGAAGTATTTTTGATAAAGATAAATTAATTATTGTAACATGTTATTTTTAATGAATATTTACAACAATAATATTTAAAAAACTATATAGGTAAGGATAGAAAAAAAAACATTATATGATATTTTTGCTAATTTTTTAAAGTTTTTCTAACTTTTGTTAATTAACAAGGATATTTTTAAATATATCTCAAACTTCAAGAGTATTGTAATTTTTGTTGTAAACCTCATGGATATTTATGAAAATATTGAAAACTTCAGGGGTATTTATGATTTTGTTTCCGATTCATATAAATATCATGAAATTAAAAATAATTTTCTTAATGCAAAAATAATATTAATCAAAATATTTGTTATTTTATGTCATATTTGATAATATATATAATTTTAAATAAAAAATCAATTTAATTAATCTATTGTTATTTTTTTAGTATTTTTAAAAATTTTATACAATATTTTAAAAATAATTTTAAATTTTTTATAATTTTCTTTAAATATATATCGTTATCAAATAATATTTTTAATATTTTCATAAAATTAAATTTTTCTATATTTTCATCAACATCGATGTTTTCTCCATGAAAACAATTAACAATCGCTTTGATCTAAATATTTTTTATTGACTGCTCTACAAAAGACATATATATACTGAGATGATGTTCTTTATCCTTTATTGTGCTACTGCTTCGTAAAACAATAACCAATAGAATTTCTTTGATTAGACGCTAACCTCTCTAAGGCCTAATTTTTGTACTAAAATTCCATTTAGTACAAGCATAATTATAGCTGTGTCGCCTCATTAAGTAAAGAGTAAAAAAAAAACTTTACTTTTACAGCAAGATAGACATCAATGGCTTATTCAAAAACAAAAAATAGACATCAATTGCTTATTAAAAAATTAATAATAATAGACATCGCTTAAAAAAGAAGAAGATAGATATCAATTGGTTATTATTATTTTCCTTTTAAAAAGACATAAATTAACATGAAGATCCGGGTAACAGCAAAAGAGCATATATTGTTCGGGGTAGAGACACACTTACATTACTTATCTTTCTTATTTTAAATATATTATTCACCTTTTTTTAATGTATTATTCATCTTATTTTAAAATAAAATACATTTATTTTCCTACTATTGTATTATAAATTTATACTAATTTTTCAAATTTTAAATCAAAAATTAATTAATTTAATATTTTTAATGATAAATGATTTCTAACATAGTTTAAAATGATAATATTAGTTATGTTTCACACATAAAAAGGCTAAAGAGAGGTAATAATAAATTAAAGTTAACAACATTGCATTTTTAAATTTTATTAGAAGTTACTTAGCATTAAAAATATCAAAATAATAAGCATCTCATTTAAAATACTATAAAATTGATTAAATTGTATTTTAGTATAATAATAGCAAGACAAATGTGACATAATTTAAAATAAAATAATTAACGTGTCTAACATAACAAAAATAAATCATCTATAAGTTACTTTTCCTCAATTTCTATCCAAATAATTTTCTCCCCTCTTTTGCTCTTTTGATTTATGAAAAACAAAATAAACATTATTTATATATTATATAATTATTTATGTTTGTAATAAGTTGATATAAAATATACATAAAGAACTATATTTATATGGTTGTAATAAAGGTAGTATAAGTGAAGTAGTACAAGTGTACTACAAGTGAAGTAGTATAAGTGTACTACAAGTGAAATAGTACAAGTGTATCATAAGTGAAGTACAATATCTAATGAAGTAAAGTATCAAATATAACTTAACATCCCCCCTAAAACTTAAGGAGGAAGAAAAACAATCAACTTGAGTTTGGAAATTAAGTCTTGAAATTTGCCTAGTGGATGAGATTTGGTGAAGATGTCAACTGTTTGATCGGTGAAGGATATTGATTTGAGACAAACAATGTCTTGAAGAACATGTTGACGAAAAAAATGACAATCAATTTTGATATGTTTTGTTCGTTCATGAAATATATTATTGTGAGCAATCTGAATAGCACTATGATTGTCACAATAAAGGATAGTTGTGATTGATTGGAGAACACCCATATCAGCAAGTAGCCATCTGAGATAAAGAAGTTCTTGAGTGGTGTTAGCAAGAGCATGATATTCGACTTCAATGCTAGATCGGGAAGTGATGAATTGTTTCTTGCTTCACCAAGATATGAGAGAGTTTCCAAGAAAGAAACAATATCCAGTGGTAGAGCAACAATTAGTAAGGTCACTTGCCCAATCAGCATCAGAGTAGGCAGAAAGAAGAAGATTAGACTTGTTGAAGAAGTGAAGACTGTGAAACATGGTGCCTGTGATGTAGTAGAGAATGCGAAGAACTGTAGTATAATGGGTAGACTATTGAGCAGACATGAATTAACTAACTAGATAAACAGCATAGGCGGTGTTAGGACGAGTGATTGTGAGATAAACAAGACTTCCAATTAGTTATTTGTATAATGTGGCATCTGAGAGAATAGTACCATTTAATGGAGTAGGTTTGACATTGGTTTCTAGAGGTGTTGATGTAGTATTGCAATCAGTAAGGCCAACCCAATTAAGAATATCGGAAGAGTAATTTGCTTGAGAGAGATAGTATCATTGAGAGTCAGATGAGATTTCTAGGCCCAAGAAGTAGTGGAGATAACCAAGGTCTTTCATTTCAAATTAATGGCTCATAAACTGCTCGAGATCAATAATCCTAGTAGAGTCATTCTCTGTTATGATCATATCATCTACATAAAAGAGTAGAAGTGTAACACTAGTGAGGGTCTTCCGAATAAAGAGGTTGAAGTCATAAGAACTGGAAGTGAAGCCAAAGTCAGTAAGTGTAGAGTTGAACTTGGAAAACCAAGCCCAAAGAGCTTGTTACAAAGTCTGCATACTTGATGAGGTAAATGAGTGTATCCATGAGGAGTTTCATATAAACTTCCTCGGTTATGTCTCCATTAAAAAAAGCATTTTTGACATCCATTTGAAACATGCTCCAATTTCGAGCAATAACAACAACAATGATACTGTGAATAGAGGTGAGGCGAGCTAGAGGTGAAAAAGTTTCTTCATAATCGATGTCATATTCTTGTGTAAAACCTTTTGCAACCAGACGAGCTTTATATCGTTCTGTAGACCCATCTGAATGAGTTTTGGTTTTGAAAATTCACTTACAACCAATCAGAGATTTTTTAGATGGAAGATCAACAAGATCTCATGATGTGCTTTTGTTAATGCCTGCAATTCATCTATCATAACTTGCTACCAATGTGGGTTAAAACTAGCTTCTCAATAGTTTTGGAGTAATGGATCAATGTCAGGAGGAAATAGATCAATAGTTGGATCATTAAAAAATGAGAGTGAGGTAGGAAATGAGACATGAAATGGGGAAATAGAGGAAAACATTTTATGTTCTCAAAAGATAACATAACGAGAGATGTGTTTGAGAGAGTGGGTACCAACAATGATAGCCTTTGTGTTCTATTCCATACCCTAAGAAACAACAAAGACAAGTACCAGGTTCCAATTTATTGTGTTCATGAGGGTGAAGAAGAAAAAAATAGGCACAACCAAATACTCTAAGCAATTCATTAGATGAAGAAGTATTATAGAGACTCTCATAAGGGGATTGATTGTGAATAACAAGCATGGGAACCATATTGATTGTATAAACAGCCATAAGAGTTGCTTCACCCCAAAAGTGTTCAAGAAAAGAACTAGAAATGAGGAGAGTGCGAACAATATTAAGAATATATTTGTGTTTTCACTCAACTCTTCTATTTCTCTTGAGATGTGCCACGACAAGAATATTGAGAAAGAGTGTCATTTTTTCGAAGAAAATTTAAAAAATATTGTTTCTTTATATTCTATAGCATTATCTACTCTAAGAACTTTGATAGTTTGAGAAAATTGAGTTTAATCATTTGGGTAAAATCATAATAAATTTTGCATAATTCAGATATATGTTTCATGAGAAAATCCACTTGAATCTTGAATAATCATCAATAAAGATGACAAAGTAAACATAAACATAAACATATCCTCTCTTAGTCTAATTTTATTTATATTTTATTATTATTATTTAAATTTTATTGTACGATAATAAAAATCCAAAATTTTAGGAATATATAATCTAAAGATTCTCAAATTTAAATTTAAATTTATTTAAATTATAGTTAAATAAATAAATATATATATATATATACACGTGTGTGTCCGGATAAATAAAAAGAAAACGTCGGGGGCTGAAGTTATATATATATATAGAAGGTGAAGGAGGGAACAACAGAGAAGAAACGAAAATAAAAAAGAAACAGGGGCAGAGCCGCAAAGGAAAAAAAAACGAAAATAAAAAAGAAACAGCGGCAGGGGCGTCAAAAATAAAAAGAAAAAACGCGAAAACAGATTTTTTATGCGAGTAAATTATATTTCAATTCTTCTTAAAAATGTTAAATTTGTTTATGTTTAATTTAATTTTTCGTATGAATTAATTTATCTTTATTCTAAGTAAAAAATATAAGTTAGTTCCAAACTATACTTGATTTTCTATATTAATTTGAATTATTTTTCTTCATATTTATTTGATTTGTTGTGAATTTAATGCTTTTAATTAATTAGTCATTAATCAAATGATTTTAGTCTTATTATTTATTATAGAATTAGAGAATTATAGGATAGATTTAGAATATTTTGGCATAGATAAATATAGAAATCTAAAGACTTTAGGAAATTATAGGATAGATTTGGGCATAGGTAAATATAGAGATCGAAAGACTTATATGAAACTGTGTAGTTTTAAAAGTCATTGATCTTAATGATTTCTTGCTTAATTAAATTGTATATTTTTGTGTAAATTAATGAACAAGATTATTTTCAATTGACTATCGAAAGAAGCTTTTGGATATTTTTGGAGATTGCTAACAAACAAAAAGAATTAAATTTAATTAATTAGAAGAGTAAAACATAGGGAGAGATTATGTGAAATCGATTTCCTATAAGTTTTCTTCCAATTAATTTGATCTTTAAATACTATCTTTATTTTCTTTTGCGCATCTTTCTTTAAATTAATTTTATTTTAAATTTTAATTACAACAACTTGAGTGAATTTTCTAAATAAAATTAAAATTATCATAATTTTGATATTTGTCAAAAGTAAATTACCAATTCCTGAGAACGATATTTTTCTTATCACTTTATTATAAAACTACGATATTATACACTTGTAGTTTTACACCGATCACATATATCGAGTAGTGGACTCTTTTAATTGGTATTAGAGCTAGTGCACCCTTTTGGGCTTAACCACTCCTATGTCTATTATGCTAACTCACTTTTTTACACACACACATTCGTTCTAATGGAGTCAGGAGAAGGAAGTAATGTAGGTAGACCTCCATATTTCGATGGGCTAAACTATGCCTATTGAAAATCACAAATGAAGGCCTTTTATAGTTCCAAAGAGATAGTTTTTGGTTCCTTATTGAAAATGGTTAGACTTACCCAACCAAAACCTACTCGATAACTCCATAATTTCTAAACCAATGATTATTTAATGGACAAAGGAAGAAAGCAAGGAAACTGAATGTAATAGTAAAGGTTTATATGTTATTATAAGGGTTGTGCCCCAAGATGAGTATAAAAGGATACAGAGCTGTACTACCTCAAAAAAATCAAGGGACATTCTAGAGATGACTCATGAAGGAATGTCTGCTATCAAAAGATCCAAAATCTTGAAATTAAAAATAGATTTAGAACTGTGCATTATGCAAGAAGATGAAACATTTGACAAGTTTTATGCATAGTTATCCAACATTGTAAATTGCTTCTACAACTTAGGAAGACCTATTAGTAAGGAAAATCAAATTGAGAAAATCATTGCTAGCCTTCCCTATATGATTCATGCTAAAGTCACTATTCTCGAATCCATGTACAAAATGAGTGAACTTATTGTAAATGAACTTGTTGGTGATTTACAAGTTTTTAAACTTCACCACTTATTACCAATGTAAGAACAATTTGTTTCGAATAAGGGAATGAATATGCCACTCAAGACTGCTTAAGAAATTCGTCCTAGTACTGATACTATTGACACTTTGGTTAAGTGTGAATTTGATCCTGATAAAGAAGGGATAGCATTACTTGCTCAAAGGTTCATAAGATTCTTCAAAAAGAAAAAAAAAACCCTCCTCTGAGGTATTGGAAAAGTGATTTCAAGCTCTAAAGATTAGGGAGTTATAAAAGATGATGACGACTTAAATGGTGAATATAAGAAGTAAAAAAAGGACACTTGAACAAATTAAGAGGCTTCAAATGTGGGAAGCTGGATAATATTACTACCAAGTGTCTTTAAAAATAGAATCGCATGAAAACGAGTGTAATGAAAGCAGATGTTACTATTTTGAACAATACTAGTAGTGATGATGATGATGATATTGATTTTATTGCCTTTGTTGCTTCTACTAGTATCACTGATCCTCCGACTACTACGTTAGATGGTCAAGAAAATACCGTTGAAGATGATGAAATGGAAGACAAGAAAGATGAATTGCTTAATTCATACAATGTACTATTGTTGGAGCATATTCATTTTGAAAAGAATAAAAAAAATGCTATAGAGGGCCTTGATGAAAAAGAATATATGTGAAATCAACATGTTGAAGAAAACTCTAGAGGAAAGGAAGTCCTTTATTGATTAACAACAACATGATCTCATGAGTATGTGTGAGGTCATTCAAAAGAGATATGATGATTTGCTGAATTTTTTTACTGCAAATCATGAGAAAATTAAAAAAACTTGAGGAACAATTGAAGGTTCTTACTTCATGCAAAACTACTTAGCTTTTTGTTAGTCCTGATCCCCTTCGGATCAGAGTGCCAAAATTAAAAAAAATAAAGAAATAGATTATAGTTCTTGAGAGTGGAAAGGATGATTTGGCTTACTTTCTTATAAAAAAAAGCTGAGGTTGAATAACTAAATGAGAAAGTTAGAATTCTTAATAATTCAACTTCTTAACTTGAATCCTTCCTCGTAGAAAATGGAGAATTGGTTGTGGTTATGAAATAAAAACTCAGTATATAAAAGAAGGAATTGGAACATTCCACCATTGCTAACAATAGAATGAAAATGAGCTAAAAAATGTTAAATGAAATGATTACTGATGTCAAGTTTTTTGGTGACAAACATGGAATTGGGTACATTGAGATGTTAACTTCTACACGTGGTTGTTTCTAATATAGAATGTAAGTTAAAGTCTGCTACTATCGACTCCAAAGGTAAATTTGTTGTGTGGTCCTAGCCAGATTCCCATAACAAGGTGAACCATTCACATAAGGAAATCATTTCTCATTACTTCAGTAGTGATCTATTACCTTTACCTACTGTCATTCCTAGTTATCACCATAGTGGTGATCTTGGACATTTGAGACCATACTATAGAGAATTGACTTCTCATTCTCATGTGAAAGTCAATGTGAGAACTTTCTATTCTTCTCCTCCGGGTACTACTTCTTGGAGTCAGGAACCTCATTTTCCCAACTCCATTGTTCGTACTTGTTATCATTGTAGCATTACTGGCCACATTGCTAGGTAGTGCCTTAGATTTATAAGGAGTACAACTCGAAGTCCTCTACCTTGCTCTTTCTCATCTTCTCCATCAGGATGTAGCTATTATGGCTCATATGAGTATGTTCATACAGGTTGCATTATGCACCTAAGGCACAAAGTTGAATAAATAAATCTGGCTCAAAAGACCATCTTTCCCTATTTATATGGATGACTTGTTTGGATTTTATAGAGATTTTAAACAAAATAAACCATGAGTTTTATATACTTTTCAGCTCATATGAGTTAGAGACTATCTTCTAGTTCAGTTTCCCTTCACAAATTCTTTAAACATAGGGATAATATTTGATCACTATATTCAAGTGATCTATTTGGGTAGATCTGTTTTTATTCTTTCCTTTATTTGATTGTCTTATCTCTATATGTGGATTTTTGTTTGCTTCTTGTCTGCATGCTCCCTATTTTCTTGTTCATGTACATCTCCCCCTTTCTTATTTTGTTGTCTTACATAGTGTATTAACTATTTTACTTAATACTCTGTTGACTATCTGACATGTTACTAGTTTTTTCCATTGCTTACTATTCACTTTTTCTTTTGGGGCTTTTTGTATGAGCATATTGCCATAGTTTCACCATGTAGTTTCATTGTATTATCTCTGTCTACAGTCCTATATATCTTATGACATGACATTTAGAATGCTTCACATCTATCTTACTAGGTTTTACATTTTTGCACCTAGCATATTATGTGTTGATTATCTGTTTGTATCTTGGTGAGTTCTATCCTACTTTTACCTATATTTTCCTTGTTATTCTTCTTCTTTTCCTCAGTTGGTTCTTTGAAGTTAAATGAGATAGTATTCATGCTTCTTTCTTTGTTGGCATTCATGTTATTTGAGTTATGTCCTCGTCTAAGCATATCTTGTGTTTCTGTGTTGAAACTTTTATTTTTCTCACATTCTTAAAGGTTTTAGTAGAAACCCTTGTTTTATCCTTCTCTTAGGGAAGTTACCTTTATTGTTCACTAGTTATTCAGTTTCTTTTTCCCTTTGACTAGCAATGATATGAGTGTTGCTAATGATCTATTTTGATACATTTTCCTTTTCTTGTTGGGCTTGTCATCTCACATGGTATTTTTTTAATTTTTTTTTGTGTTTCTTGAGATTGATTATTTCTTTCTCTTTGCTATACTATAGCATATAAAATAAATTTGGGAGGGATCATGTTGATATTTCTTGGCATGCATTTAACATGAATTGAAACGTGGATGTTTTGACATGTGTATTCCTTGAGTGCATGTATGGCTAAATGTTTCTTGTTCGTTTGATCATAATTACACCTTTCCTTTGAACATGCTAGATCTTTGTGAACTTGTATTGTTATTTTGAGAAGCTTGTGTGAACCTCCTAATTGGATGATTTGTATTTCTCAAAGAAGTTATAGAATCCACCTTTAGTGTTTCTCAAGGTGAAATTCTAGGTGCTGCTTGGATGGAAAAAGGATTTAGGTCATCCTTGAATCATTTGATCCTTTCTTGACACCAACGTTTTCTTATCCTTAGTCTCCATCCTTTGAGCCTTTAGTTATTCCTCCATTTTTTGCACCTAAACACTAGCTTTGCTCAAATTTTTATTCTCACTTACCTAATTCACCCTTTGTTGAGCATGTATGCTCTCTTGGTTTCCATTGATAAAAAAAAAAAGGCTAAAAATGGAATTATAAAAAAATGGGAAAAGATACAAAAAAAAAAGAGAGAGGAAAAAGATGGAGAAAAGAAAAAGAAAAGTGAAGTGTTAAAGTATGTTTGTGTCTCAAACAAAAGAGAAGATGAAAGAAAAGAAAAGGAAAGTAAAATGTTGAGACAGATGAAAAGAAAGTGGCACATATTGTTTGAACTGTGTGTACTACTCATGCAACTTCACTGGTTGAAGTTTGAGAAGTAAAGAGAAAAGAACCCTTTGTTGAGGGTATTTCTGTCATGGACATCTATTGTTAGTTAACTAGTTCAACAAAAGTATGCTTAAGCCTAAATGTCTTTTTTCCCCTACCTTATCTTAGCCCATCCTTACAAACTTTGAAAGATATATTGATTTCTTTTAGGTCGGAACTTACTTTAGTTGAGAAAGGGACTAATTTTGGACATATGAAGCTTGGTTCAGCTTGAGTCTATATTTTGAGTATCTTGGTTCACTTAAGCATGTCATGATGACATATAGAATAAACAAATTTGACATTTCACACAAAGTGCATGTCATTAAAAATTTAGTCACACCCTCACATAAATGTTTCATGGATTGATGGACATGTGGATATTTTTGTTGTATGTACTGTTTATTCTTTATGAACCCTCTAATTTGTTGAACATGCTTTGTATGGTTCCCTCATTTTGTGTTTCTTATTACCTACTATATGTAGATGCTATTGTGTTGGGATTTTTGCAAGTAGAATTCATAACATGTTTACTATATCACATTCATACATTTAGGAAAGGTGTGTGTCTTGTGTATGCTATCCAGGGAAGTTTTGTGTTTGTTTTACTTTTTGTTACTTGTCATGTTTTTAAGTCATTGTTAATATCTTATTCATGTGATGCTTTCTTCTCTTCATTATAACTTTATATAAACCATGCATAAATAGGACTTTTAGTATGACATGTTGCATGCATTATATATAATCTCTTATTTCATATGTCAGCTTGCCTCAAATGAGTTCTACAATGTTTATGTCCTTCTTTACCCTTGTTTGAGACTTTATGATAATCCTTTCTTTCTTTACACTTGTTTTTATCCAAGCCCAAATGACTATCCCATTTACCTTGTACACTCTTTATTGATCCTATATGTTAGGGGAACATCTATTTTATCCTCATGGGTTATAATATATAAAAAAGGGAAGAAGGAGATGAAAAAAAGAAAAAAAGAAAATGAAGTGTTGAGAATATAAAACAAAAAAGAGAATGGGGAAAGAAAAGAAAAACATATTGAAATATTGATAAATATAAAAAAGAAAGAATGCATAAATTATTGAATTTTTTGTATTGTTCTCACAACAACCTTGTCTGTGAATGTTTTTTGAGAGACTAAATACATACTTATGAAGTTTGGTATATTTTGAGTCTATATTTCTATTTGCTTGGTTCACATAAGCAATTCTTTATGGCTAACAGAGGAAACAAGTTTAGCACAATACGTATTGAGCATGTCATCATATATTTTGTCATAGCCTTACATGAATGCATCTTGGATTGATAGACAAGTGGATATTTAATTTGAGTGTATTGTTTAATCTAAGGACACTCTTGTTCTTTGAACTTGCTTAGTTTACTTCCCTCTTTATGTATTCTTGTTTTATACTGTTTGAGGATACTTCTATTTAGAGCAGAGGTGTGTGTTAATTGTATATTGTCAGTAGAAATGTTATATTTGTTTTACTTTCTATTGTTTGTCATATTTATAAGTTATGCTTATGCTGTTATGTTCATGTGGTGCTTTCTTCTTCTTGACATCACCTTTTATGAACCTTGCATAAATAGGACTATTAGTATGACATGTTGCATGTATGGTCTGCATTCTTCTATTTTTACATGTCTTCTTATGTGTTTACCTTCTTCCATATTGTAGTGAGTTATTGTATATTTATTACATGTAGTTGATAGCTTGGTATTTGTTATTGAAATGCACAACACATGTTTTCTTTGGTACATTGGATGTCTTTTTGTATGTATGTGCATAGTATGAGGTGAGTTGTAGGATTGAATACACCCAAGTACTATTGGGGGAAGATAGTTTAATCCCTAGGAGTGTGTCAACTTGGAAAATAGTTGGACTCCTAGTCAACTACTTCTTAAGGATTCACTGACACATTTATATGGCGTTGATGTTTAGGGAAAGATAGTTGAGCCATTAAGAGTGTGTGAACTTGGAAGATAGTTGAACTCCTAGTCGACTTCTTCTTATAGATTTGTTGACATATTTATGTGCCATTGGTGTTTGACCACCCGTCTTATCAATGTATTGTATGCACATTACAAAGTCCCTTATGCCCTCCCATAACACGTAAAGGCGTGGTGCTCTATGCTACACATCGCATTAGGGAGATGTTTTGTGTTTGCACCTCTCTTAATTTTTCTGTGCATTTAGGTTGTGGTTTATTACATGCTCTTACCTAGCTATTGTCTTAGTGTTATTCTTTATCTTGTTTGCTTGATTGCATATGTTGCTTGTGTTTGTGTTTGCTCTAATTCACTCTGCTATGTTGCATGAGAGTTAGGATTATTGCATTTATATTTGACTTCTCTCTTTCATATAGAGGTGTGGCATGTTTCATACTATGTGTATGCTTGCCTTGAATTTCCATGTCAAAAGAGAGAGAAATATGCACAACTTGTGTTTGTTTGTGCACTGTGTTTAATTGTTAACATGCTATTTGTTACATGTGGTGGTGAGTGTAGTCTACACTACATTATTGCATTATGATTATATGATATGCATACACTTAGGGAGAATGTTACATATGTTTAGGGCGATTTTTCATATTTGTGTTACATATAGATAGTATTTGTTTGTGTTACGTGTTATCGATGCTTAGCCTATTAGTGTGTACCTGTGTAGGGGTAACAAGATAGTATTTGAATAGACTATCAGTGTGTACCTATATAGGGGTAACACGATAATATTTGGATAGACTACACACTATTTCTACATGATACATTAATGGAGTATATGTTTCTTTTGTGTGTGTAGGTTACAAGTGTACAGTCAAGTCTTTGTGCTTCAAGTGTGCTGTGTGTAGTGGTACTAAGTGCCTTGTGATGGAGGATTGGATGAGTTGATTCATGAAGTTGGATGGAGCACTCAAGATGGATACACTTAGAGTAGGTATGCCTTTTGGATTTTGGTGTGTGATGTTGATGGGAACAAACAACTTTAGAACATCCTCATAATCATCTCATGTAAGTGCTGTTGTACTCATATTTGTGTGTTGACTTCCCATTGCAAAACACGACTTCTGTTTTATTCTTACTTAATGTATTTGTCCTCCTCTATGTCAGGTTTGTTATTGCAGATCAGTAATACACACGCGCACATAGTTAGAAATTTTTTGTATATGACCATGCTTACACATACCACGATGTTGGTTTTTGTAGTGTGCAGGCTAGGTGATGCTTGACAATTTTTCTCATGTTTTTGGTTCATTTAATGTGCGGGTATTTATGAAAATTACTCGTCTATTTTTGGCACATCATCATGGACCCTACTGGCTAGCTTTCCATGAGTGGTGACGAGATGGTGGCAAGATTTTTCATGGCTTTGGAAATTTCTACAAGTACCTATCCATTTGTTCATGTTTGGTATCCAAAAAACTGTAGTAGAGCTTTGTTAATTTGACATATCATTTTTCTGTTTTTGGATTACTAATACCTCGAGTGTTGTTTGGTATTAGTTATTCGTGATTGTGTGAGTAAAATCATGTTTGTGAGTATTGAGTACTTGAGACTGTGTTTATGAGTGGGTTATATGTGAGCCATATGTTAGCTGGGAGTTACTTGGATGCAAATGTTTATTTGTGATAATCACATTGTGAGAGTGAGCAAAGTTAAATTCTTTAAGTTCTCATATATTTTATTATGTGCAATAGGAGATAGGTTGTTTGAGTTCGAGGATGGTCCTCAAGATCAAGAGTTGTTACACTTATGGTTATTGACTTGTAGTTACTGATCACACCAAATTAGGTGGTGGAGGCTTTGGATGAGAGCCGAGTTCATGTGTCGTATCAGGTCATTTTTTGCACAATCTTTTTTTTCACATGCACAAGCCATAAACCTAGCATGATGACTTTATACTAGTTGTGAGGTATCTCTCTCCATTTACTACAGTAGCTTCACACATCATAGTAGCCATTCCTCTCAATACTAGGTGCCTTCCTATGGTAAAATTTTAGAAAACAAGGGATAAAACTCAACACAATTTTACAATCAAGATTAGTTGAAGACTTAGAGTCTTTTAAGAGAAAACACAAGTATAGCATACATGTGTATTTATGAGTGTATACATTAATCATCACATGTAAAACTATATGTGTGTGCACAATATTTATAGAATCATTTATACAATAAAAATAAAAATAAGTTGAGCCTATAAGACAGGATTGATGTGAGTAAGTGTTGTTTAAGACCATTACCTTGTTGGTGAAAAAAGATTCTACTTTTGAAAAAAATAACAATTAAAAAAATTAAAAATTAAATAGATGCAATCCAACGAAATTGTTCACCTAGGGTCATTTAAGCATTCTAACAAAAGTATCTAGGTGAAATAATAAAGAACATTTAGGTGATCGAAAAATATATAATCTTTCCTAACCAAATTTATTTTATTTTTAATTTTAGTTTCTTTATGTCTTTGTGTTGGGACTTAACTACCTTAGTCTTCATAGGCGTATTCTTAGATTTAGCTTTACTTTCCACATTCATCATAAATGAAGATGCAACATACATAATAGAATGATGATAATTAGTCCTAGAACTAAGAGTAGGGAAAGAATTATTTAAATGGGTAGTTGTCATTAGGAATCTACATTTGGGCATAATATGACATTTCCTTCCATATTGATGACATATAGGTACAAACTTCATAGTTTTTCCTACCATGAGTGCAATGGTTTTTCGTGCATAATTCGTAACAATAAAAGTAGAGTTAGAAGGCCTTATATATTTGGTTTTTTATATTAATGGGTTTCTTATAACCAAGGTCACATGTATTACCATATGGCTTTCCATAACTCGAAATTGTGCTCAATTTTTCAGGGCCTAATGTCAAGTTTTTCATTGTCTCATTAGCAGTAACAAATTCTTCTTTGAGTTTATAGTTTTCTTATTTTATTCTTGTAAGACATAGATCAAGAGTATAAATATGCTCAAATAATTTTATATTTTCTTTTTCTAAGTCAAAGTGTTTGATTTTTGAACACTAATTATTGCAATCAACTTTGTCACATCAATTAAAAGTTTGTCTCTCTTCTCCTTAGTACTTATGCAATCCTTGAATAATACTTCAAAACTAGATGTATTATATTTAGTTAAAAGAAAAGAATAGTTAACTTCCTTATCATCTTCATCCGAGAGAGATAGCATATAACATATAGTGGCTTTTGTCGTGAAGGCACACTAGTTTGTTCCACCATCTTCTGAATTATTTTCTTTCTCTTATTCACTTTTTGTATCACCAAGAGTAATATTAAGTGCTCTTTTAGCTTTATTCTTATTGATTGCACAATCTGCAAATATATGGTCAAATCTACTACAAGTAAAACAGGACCATCAAGTTTATAATTCTTACTATATTAATCTTGGAGTTAGGTTACTTTGACATTCTATCCATGAATTGATTTTATTGTCCCATGTCTTACGAGTTGTTTTGTTTTTTTTTGTCTTAAGGTACTTCTTGCACCTATGAGCAAATGAAATAATATATTCATCATTTGAATTATCATCACTATGAGAAGTTACCTTTTTGGAGCTTTTGAATGCTATGTCCTTGTTCTTCTTGGGTGGCTTAAGAATAAGCTCATATTTTTTGATAGACCCAACTAGTTCAACAATATTCATGGTGTCTACAATCTTTCTCTCATCTATAGTTGTGACCTTCATCTTATAATCTCCTGTTAATGAACTTAGAAGTTTACATACAAGTATAGGTTGAGAAATTTTCTCATTAAGTCTAGAGCAAGCATTATTAATATCACAAAAATGAGCATAAAATTGACCAAAAATATAGTGTTGCTTATTTTAAGAGAGTCAAGCTGAGCTATTGGAACCCCAATTTTGTTTATTTTACTTGGGAAGTTCCATCATGAGCAAAAGCAAGTACATTCCATGCACCTTTGGCAGTCTCAAAGTCAGAGATGCAACGGAACTCATCCATTGACACTGCAACAAAGATAGAACTTAACCATTTTTTATCGGATCCACTAAGGGTTGTTTATTCAGTGGTCCATTCTTTTCTTGTATGTATAGTTGTTACACCATCTTTGGTTACAAAAGGTGGTTCCCAAACTTTAAGAATGGAATCTTAGACTTTTTCATCTTGTTTGAGATAGACTTGTAGGCGAACCTTCCAAAAAGGATAATTATACCCATCAAAGAGTAGGAGTCTAATAGATGACCCACTTTCTTTATAAATGAATGTGTGTGTCCCCATGAATTTAAAATCACTAAGTATATCTAGTGTAGCCTCTAATACCAATTAAGAGTTTTAATACGGACCTAATAAGCCTATAGAGGATGAATATGTTATTTTTAATTTTATCAAAATATAATTTCGTAACCTAATCACAATGGCCAGACAAGTAATCTTGTATCAAAAGTAAATGTAGAAATAGGTAAATGACACAAGATTTTAGATGGAAATAATCTGTCATAATCATGAACTAAGAGGAAAACCACGGGTCCACTAGACCACCTAACCTTTCCATTATGAAATCAAATGTATAGTTACAAACTTGGTCTTATGCTACCATCCATAGGATACAGCCGCAAAGTATCTTACCTATGAGTCCCTACTCTATTTTCATAGTTTTCAAGATTAGCAAGAGTAATATCCAGACCAACATTCTAATTAGCTCCTCACCAATTATACATGTTCACAAATCAACTTGCAAACAAATTTAGCTCCAAAAATACAAGTGTTTGTATGTGTTCTAGAATAGATTTAATAATGAATAATTCTAACTAGAAGATTCAAAACATATATTAAATAAATCAAATTAACTAACGAATTCTAGAACTTCAATTAAATACAAGTTCAATAAATAGGCTTACATCTATATTAACAAAATCATATGAAATCAAAGATTCAAAATCAATGAGAAAGCTCAGATCTATGCTAGCATAATCATATGAATATATTAGATGTGATAATGAAGCTCAGCCTAAATAAAAAGGAATAATAGGATAGAGAGATCTAACTATGAAAACTTTGTATTCCTTAAAATTGCTTTGTCGTTGTGTGTATTATTATAAAATATAAAGTGATGAGTTTAAAGAAAAGCCTAAATAGAAAAATTTCACTCATTTGACGTGGAAAAATATAATAGATAGTTAGCAACTGAATAGAATAACAAATGCATAAAACAAAATAAAATCAACCAGTTTCTCTCAAAGGCATCTATCCCTCTATGAAAGGATCGATCCCTCTCAAAATTAACTTATGCCAATGAGATAGGGGATTGATTTATCTCATGTAGGGATCTCTCTCTCTAGACCTTTTTTTTCTTAAAAGTTATACAGTTTGACACAATTGGTTGATGATCGTTTAGAGATCGATCAAGAGTGGGATCGATCCATCTACTAGAGGGATTGATCCTTCTATCTAAAAAGGCTTAAAACTCAATCATATAACATCAGAATATATTCAGGCAAAAGCCTATATTAAATGCATTTAAACATGTATGCAACAGTACCTGAATATGAGTCATTGGAGCATTAGCACTACGATGTGATACATGTTATCTTAATTCATGTTATGAACATGTGTTAGTGAATGCATAAATGTAATTCTATGTGTGATATTTATAAAAGATATACCTGAAATATAACTATAAAAAAGTTTGACATTTCTTTAGTTTTGCTTAATAAACTTGATAATGATCATAAAAATAAGTTTAAAAACAAACATTTTTCTACAAAAATAACCAATACTCACAATCTTAATGCATCCGTCTCAAGATAACAGTTGGCATTGCACAGGCTTTGAAGTAAGAATCCCATACTCCATAGTAGTATTTTCTAATCAATCTCCTCAATCTTAGTTATCAACTTTGAATCATAACTTAAAAAACCCATATATTTTCAAATAAATTTTTCAACTATATGCATATTGTCTCACCTCCTATTGCTCGTAGCAACCTTAAGACGGCCAATATTTTGCTTGATGAACTTAAGCCTCACATATTTGACTCTGTGTTGGCTATTTTAAAACCACTTACAAGTAATACATTAAAGGAAAAATTAATTTGAAGTAATTTTGTTTATGTTATTTGGATGTTTTGGTCAAATGTTTTTTACAAAATATACATAAATCATTCGATTTTTAAAATTTGAATAATTTAATTATATAATTTGAAAGTTATATGATTAAAGTATTTTTTTTATCATAGAAAAAGAATCATTTAATCACATAACATTAAAAGTATGTATTAAAGTGATTTAATTTTAAAAATCAAATAACTTATATATATTTATTAAAAAAAATGTAAAGAAAGTGTTCTTGTTATAAAAAAAAAGTGAATTCAAGAATTGACTACTCCGTTAAAATTCTAAGAGTTTACTGTTACAAAACAAATGTGAAGTTAGAGAGTGTAGAATATTAGGCAATGATGATGTTTCAATTCAGACAATGGACATATAAACATCATGTTTTCATTTATTGCTAATAAAACAGGAATCCGAACTTGCTATTGGCAACATAGATTACGCTGCACCTGTGAATGGTGAATCTGGAATCAATAATAAGAAAGTTGACATCTATTCCTTTCGAGTGCTGCTTTTGGAACTAAATGCTTGAAGGAAACCTTTTGATTAGTATGGTTCTTGCCAATTTTATTTAGGGAAATATTTTTAGGTAATTTTTCTTTGTTTAGTTTTTTAAATTTAGAAACGTATTAATTAATTATTTTTATTATAAAAAATATGTTCATTAATAATTTTATTTATAAAAAAATAAAATAAAAACTTTTATTGATAAAATTTTTTTAAACGAATATTAGTAAAAATATTTTTGTCTTTTATTTTTATCTTATTAATCCAAAAAAATTGCAATTATAGCTAGAGAAGGTATTGTCATTTTTTACCTGTATTCTATGATTGAAATAACTTTGATAATTTTAAATTTTTTCAAAAAATTAATTTAAAATTACTAAATATTTCATTTTGATATAAGTTTTATAAATAAATATATTAAATATTACATCCTCAAAATCAACCACTAAATGACACATTTTATATAAAAGTATCAATGTCACATTCCTCCCATTAATTTATTGATTTAAAGCTTTGTTCTTATTATTCTGAGCGAGTTTTTCATTTTTTTTATTTCTTGACACAGTTAAAGGCTACAAGAACAACCTCTGGTGAAATGGGCATCATCTCCGCTTCATGACAATGAAAGCCTAGAATAGATGGTTGATACATGCATCAAAAGAACATTTTCCTTAAGTGCTCTCTTTCGTTTTGCTGATATTATTTCCTTTGTATACATGTAAATGACAATATATAATTCATTCAGGATTATGGGTTTTTACATAACATTAGCTGAATTTATTTTGGTTTCGTGTGAATATATAATATTTATCTATTAGTTGAGTGTATGATTTGAAATATTTGAGTAGCATAGGAAGGCAATACGACCGCCGATGTCCGAGGATTTGGAATCGCTCAAATCTTGGTCACAAAGGGTCACCAAGTTAAAAATAGGGGGAGCTGATGGTGCTGATATTGAACCCTTTGAGCGATATTTTATTTCAACTAAGAGTCTCTTCATGGGTTCATCTACAAATGACTTTTTGTCTGTCGCGGTAGTTGTGTTCATGTCAACTTGAAATGGGTTCACAAGTGATGTGACGAAACATGACTGGAAATTAGAGTGGATCCAAACGTTTCTTCTAATCAAAGAAAAGCATAGCAACTTCAATATAAGTTTTGAGACTAGTGATTCACAAAATAACATATATGTCACTGCAATATATAATAGCATTATATTTTTCATGGATATTTGCTTCATGTAAACCACTTTGGATCGGATTTAAACGGATCATTATCGGATCGGATCATGATCCACTAATATGATCAAATCGGATCATGATCCATATATATATCATTAAATCGGATCGGATCGGATCATGGATCAATCTAAATAATTTTTTTAAAAATTAAAATAATCGTACATTCTCAACATATATTTTAATTTTTTTCTTATATATTTATAAATATAACTTTTTATCTCTTAAATTTTTCATAAATATATCTATTTTTGTTTAAAATTTGTTAAAAAACAATTCAAATGTCATCATATTTATAAGTATTTATTTCTTATATTTATTATGAATGATATTATTTTTTAATTTATCATAATTTATTTAAAATAAGTAAGAAAGCTTCTATTACCATCTCCAATAATATTAAAGTAGCTAACTTAGATTACCCATTTTTTTTATAAAGAATATATTGAAGTTAAAATATAGATGTAATTATATTATGATTAAAAAATTAAATTCGTTTTAAATTAAAATATGATTATTTAGATTCATTTAATTTTAAATGTTATCTAATTGGATTCTATTTAATATTTTTAGAATAATATTTTTTTTGTTATAAGTTATAATAATGTTATTTTTTATAATTTAAAATAAATAAATAAATAAAAGAAGTAGTAAAAGGCTAGTTATATATCAGATCATGTGCCGCTACCGTTCCAGAGAATTATGTGAAATTCTTCTAACACGATAATACATGCTAAAAAGTTTCATTCGTAATTAAAAATGCTAGTCATAACTTCAAGTATGTACTCTTGGCGTATAGACACTTATCAAAAGATCTCTATAATTGTAAGCATATTTTGAATTTGAAATATTGATATTTATAATTCTGAATAAATATGCACTTTAATTATAGAATTCAATAGCTATAAAATTTAGGTGCACACTTTTAAAATTAAAATGTTTATTTTTAAAAATTTATAAGATTAAATTATTCTATCCCATTTTTAATTTTATGCAACTCTGTAATAATAATTCATTGAACAAGATCAGGATGACTAGCTTATAATTATTCTGTTGGATAGTATATCATTGCTAAGCCAATGGAATAACTTTTTATTTGGAGCTAACATATCATGAATACATTAAGATTAAGGTAAGATATAGATTCCTTAATTAGTTAATATTTTTTACACATAGATTCTTTATTGAATTTATTTTCAACTTTTAGTATTATCTGTCTTATATTCTATTTTTCAAGTTCCTTTCATATACATGTTTAAAAAACTATTTGTTTCATATATTGAAAATGAAATAAATGAAGTATGGGATGAACGGGTGAAACAATGCATGCCAATTCCACGGTAGAAGGTATATATATGAGTAAATAATCCAATCAATTTATTTTAATTGAAAAATTCGATCTTATTCATTCATATTTAATTAATAAATTTTATAATCAGATCTAATTTGGATTAAATATTATATAATTTGTTTGGATTCGAATCGGATTAGGATTGATAGTTTTTATAATCTGTTGTATCTGATCTGGACCGAATTATTATTAAATTATAAATAAATATATATTTTATTTTATAATATGTTATATTTAAATATTATGCATAGTATAATGATATTATATTATTATTTTAACTTAAAAAATAAATATAAATATTTATAATAATTATACAAACATATTTCTAGACACAATTCTTATTATTTTGATTTTTTTTAATTGAACTATAAATAATAATATTTATTATAAAAATATTAATTTTAAATTTAAATTTTTATATGTAGTGTTTTATATATGAAAATTTATAAATAAATTTTAATACCAATATAGACTTATCGGATCTAAAAATTAAAAATCTTCAAATATGTTCAAATCGAATCAATTTGAATTAGTCAAAAACAAATTGTTTTGATCCGCTACTCATCTCTAATCGGTCTGTAACATGAGATAATTTTATATGAATCAGACTTATTTATGACGTAAAGAACTTATCAAATGATTGTTTGTAATAATATTTTCTTGAAATTATAGACACACCAAATATTTATGTAGACATTATACATTTTTCTCCTAGTGAATCTTTGATATTTGTTTTTTATTTTCAATATATATTTAGATTTAGTTCAAGAAATTCAAATTAACATATAGTTGAACTCTATATATAATATTTCACTCTATATATAATATTTTTATTGGGTTAAAGTAGTTATTTTTAATGACTATTTTTGGTTATATTAATTTGTATATATCAAATAACTATGAATAGTATAAAAGGTAAGTTTCAAATGTTGCCTTAGACATCATTATTTAATGAAATCTATACCGAGGGTTTCCGAAAGAATATTCTTTAAGCACAAATACCAAGATATGAAGATTCATGTCAGATTTACTCTGATTAATAATTACAAAATTAAAGTATATAATTTTTAATAATTATAAAATTAAATTAACATTTTATCTAAACTCACACATTTTGTTATAGAGCTCGGCACTATACACTTATAGCTAAACTATGATGTTGCAGCTATGTTCTTTATTTTTTTATGATATGTTAACTTATGAATTAAATCAAAGTTATATATATATATATATAAATTCCTTGACTACCTAGGTAAGTTATAATGGACGAGCTATATTTGTGTTTACAAAAATCTACTAATTCATAAACTCTTTTTTTTTTAAGCAATCCATGATTTATTAAAACAACGATACCATGAATTAAACTCGATCATGTCGTTTGGTATGGCCGGGGCACCTTATATATATTTATTGTTTGACTATGCAGTACTTGTGGCTATAGTCTTTTTGTCTTTTGTGGTTTGTTGACTCATGTACAAACTAATTATATGTAAATAATTTTTTTCATTTAATTATTGATTATATAAATAATATATGAGCAATTTTAATACATGTACACACTAACCTTATGCAAGCACGTATATATTCAAATGAGATTCGAATTCATGCTAAAATACACAAGAAAAATAATGTCAAAAATGATTGATTTAATAATATAAGATCAATTTTAGAGGAGGTGATTTTTTAAAATAAATTAAGTAGTTAGATCCATTGAAAGCATAATACTTACCATTACAATGGTTTCTACTTAAGTTCAAATCTCGTTTTTATGTGTTTTAAATAAGAGATTAACTTATGAATGAACTAACAAATGTAATTTTAATTTTTTTTTCTTTTTTAATGTTTTTTATTGTTAAAAAATCAGACTTAACTCAACCTAATAAGATCTTATTGAATTAAAGTTTATCCATACTTACAAGCATAATTGTTTCTTTGCTTCTAACCGATGTGAGACAAGAATACTTAACAACTCTCTTCACTCGATGAATAAAGATGGACATAAACCTCACAATGAAACTCTAGTAGAGCCCATGGTCCAAACACATAGAGACCAGAAGCTGATATCATGTTAGAAACCTAAAACTAACTCAATTCAATAAAATCTTATTGAATTAAGGGTTACTCAAGTTTATAAGTAACATTACCGGCTTACTTCTAATTAATGTGGGATAAGTATACTTAACATTCAAAAATACCTGAACCAAAAAAACCTTATTGGATTGGTACAATTAATTTTCATCTATATGAACAACCTAATATATGTTTCGTTTTTCTAATTATTCTTTTAGCAGTTTTTTGGGTTACCATAAGAAAAGTATTTTTATCAAAATTTTGAGGATATTAGAGAGGCAAAAAAAAGCGACGAAATTAATACCAAATGTGGTAGTGTAAATGAAATAAAAAGGTACTGGTATGGAGTTTGGATTAAAGTCTATTGCCATAAGAGGGCAAAGAAGTCATTGTAGAGAAGGGGTTGTCAATCAATACAAAAGGGTTAAAAAAAAAAAAGCAAAAACAAAAACAAAATCATGTTGTATTCCTTATCATGTTTTTTTTAGTAGTACTATGTGCTTTTGTTAATATAAACATATCATTACTAAGCAAAGTTAAGATATAAAATGGTAAAATAAATATAAGATTTAACATAATTGTGATGTTGAAATTGCGTATGTAACAAGATATTTGAATTAAAAATAACTTTATGCTGTCTCCATCCACCTTATCTCTCTCTCTTCTCAACCTCGTTTCATTTCCAGAAAAGTTCCAACAGAACCTACAGTATTTTTTTCCCACTTGCCCATTTACCATTAATAAATTAAAGCTCTCTTTTTTTCTCTCTCTATTTGTTTGTGTTATGTGTACGTAGGGCTAAGAAGTGCTTAGTTGCTTCCCCTTTCCCCAAAATTCTGTCCCATTTCACTGAATAGACAAACTTATATTAACCCGAGAAAAAGAAAAGAAAAAAACAGAAGCCAACCCATTACATTGTAACCCTTTAATTTGAAGCTAGGGTATCCTAGGAATGATCAAACAAAGAGATCCTAAGAAATCTCAGAAGTGGAAAAAAATTTATAAACATATTTTTTTAATAGCAATTTAATGCATGTATTAGTTCACATGCATATCATACTATAACTGCTCTTATTTTAATAAATAATATCACAATTATTTAAATATTTAAATATTTAACATTTCTAATTTAATATTTAATCTCATATTAATTATTGTATCTTCTATATTGTTTTTTTAATTTCTACTTATATATCATCTTGTCCTCCAAAACCCACCCACATACCTTTCTCTTTCTCTCTCTTAATAATTGAAACCCTAGTTAACTTATACGAGTTCTATACCTTATTGGTCTTGATTTCTTCTTCTTGAGTAATAACATCGAATCAAGCTTTCTTTTTAGAAAACGATAATTGGGAGTGGGGATTAGGTTTTTTAAAGAAAAATTAGTATCAAATCTTTACCAATTCTATACCTTCAAGGCCTTGATTTCTTCTTCTACAACTTGGAATTCAAGAATCAAATCATCAAGAGAAGAAAAGAAGATCAAGAACCCATCAATTAAGTACCCATGGATTCAGCTGATCAAAAAATGGAAACATCAAGTTCAAATATCAACATGATCAACCTCATCAATATAAACGCAACCTCCATAACAACACCACCACCCAACAGTAGTAGTAGCACTAGTTCAACCACTACTCTAAGCCGCTATGAAAATCAAAAGCGAAGAGACTGGAACAGCTTTGGACAATACCTAAGAAACCAAAATCCACATCCACTTACTTTTTCTAGATGTAATGGAACTCATGTGATTGAATTCCTAAGATATTTGGACCAATTTGGCAAAACAAAAGTTCACAATCAACTCTGCCCATTCTATGGTCACCCAAATCCACCAGCTCCATGTCCTTGTCCTCTTCGACAAGCTTGGGGAAGCCTCGACGCTCTTATCGGTCGTCTTCGAGCTGCCTTTGAAGAAAATGGTGGCAGTCCTGAGGTTAACCCTTTTGGAGCTCGAGTTGTGAGGTTGTATTTGCGTGAGGTTCGTGATTCTCAGGCCAAAGCTAGAGGTATTAGCTATCAGAAGAAAAAGAGGAAGAGACCACAACCACCAACACCTCAGCCTCCAACTCATCAAGATAATTTGCCTCCTCCTCCTCCTCCTCCTCCTCCTCCTTATGATGATGTTGTTAATGCAATTGATAAACAGTAAGGAGTTTGTTTGTCTATTTAACTAATATAGCATATTTTGATTGATTATTGGATATAATTAAGTTTGTAGATCCAAATGTAATATCCATTAATCACATTTAATGACAAATGAATAATTTGAGATACATCTCAACGTATCATCTTGTCAAGCATTATAGTGTATCAAGAGCTCTAATTTGCTCGTTTTGGGCACTATAGCATTATTTGTGAAAGTTAGTTAGCTTCCTTTCTTAATTATGTTTATCTATTATTTTTGTTACAATTTTCAGTAACATTCGTTTTCCCTACGGTCTTCTGTTTATATATATATATATATATTAAATTATGCTATTTATACTAATCTCTTTTGTACAAAGTGTCTATATATGCTAAATGTACACATTATATATAATTTGCATTCATTTATGTATATATTGGACATAATCTAACTAGGAAATATTTTATATGAAAAATATATACCACTCCATCAATATGGATACATTTATTTGCATATCAAAGATTACATTTTATATAAGTACACACCATATATATAGCTAGGTTCGCATATTATTTTAAAGACAATTTGATTCTACTTTGAGTTTAAAATTCTCTCTCTTCTTTCAGGTTTTATATACTCTCTTTGCACTATCATACTTGTCTATTCATCAATTTCATATTTCACTTTTTTTTAAGCAAATAGACCATACATTTGGCATATGAAGTAACCTGAGTGAAAATCATTTGTCTCAACTTTTGTGTATCACTATATGTGTCACCAAATACGAGTTAAATATTTAGATAAAAATGATTGAAAAATATTTTAGGTAAATATTTGGATAAAAATGATTGAAAAATGTGTACATCATCGTGTGAAAAGTATACATACCTATAACATAGTGTGATATTAAAAATGAAATAGGTGAACTATACCCGAAGTAACCCACATACATCTCACCTTGGGACAATCATAAGTTTCTAGCTAATAGACAAATATATATTGACTCCAAAGGGATATATTGTTGAATAATTAACAGCCGTCCAATATCAATTCAAATCTTGAAGGATATTTCCTCTAGATATCAAATCAAATACAATATCTATTAGAATCATATAACAGAGATATAATAGGTAAATTTAATAAAGATAGCACATCATGTTAAATTATTCAATTTATATTTCACAAGCATTAACGAAAAAAAGAAAAAGAAAAAGTGTTAAACTCTTCTTCCTGTTAAGCATCATCATAATGTATTTGGCAAACACCACAGTAGTGGTGTTCCTCACTTTTCGGTTGCAGATATTAGTGTAGCAAAACATATATATGTCAATGACTATAGAAAATAATTGTGTTTTACTAACCAATCTATCAACATTCTCATGCATGTTCTTTTAGTAAATCAAGTTATCTCCATCATAACTTATATGAAATTACACTTCGTGATCTTCAACTTTGAGAAGATGACTCGTACTTAATTTTTAAGCACCAAATCATTCAACCAACTGCTCAATCAACATAATTTCCAAGTCCATGTATCAGCTACAATACGCCCACAACAGGTCCATATAGCACACAAAAAGAATGCAGTCTGACCTAGAATATATTGATTACAACACTGCGAATAAATTGATTAGGTGCCAAATATTTAAATATTTTTAATATACGAAGATTATATATTTATGAATATTGGTATAATTGGTTAAATTTTAGAAAGTTTTATTCTTAAAAATATGTTTGAAATATTAGTAGGTAAAATTCTCTGGCTATTTCTTTAGAAATATACATGAATCAATAATATTCAACAAAGAAAATTAAACTTTCTTTAGAAAGTTTTTAATTAACTTTTTCAATTTCTTTAAATCATTGTTTCAATTTTATACGATTTACATATTGTACCTGTAAAGTTGTATACATAAAATTTTCCTAATAAAATTGAAGACCTAGTCTTTTGTATTGTAATTGGATTAGCTTGCTAAAGTTTTTGAACTATTTAACTATTAGATTACCATTAACTTTCTATTAAATGAATGAGGCTTACAAAAATATAAAAAAAAATTAATTTCATTCTTTTCAGCTGTAGAGCTTTAGCCTCGTAGTTTTGAAAACATGAGCACTTTATGTTGGCATGTGAGTAATATGGCAGAAAACAAGGAAACATCAATCCAGGAATTATGGCAGATAATCAGCAGACAAGAATAATAATGGAAATTATTATTCTTATAATTTGTTTACTTTTCGTTTGTTCTTTTTGTATACAAATAGAATACATTTGTACAGAAAACATTAGAACAGAAATAATATGAAATATTCAGAGAAATACAATATTTTGACATGGTATCAGAGCAAGTTATTGCTGACTAATGGAACTACCTGCTGATTGTAGCTGCTGATTTCGGTTTTTCTGTTGCAGATTTCTGTTTTCTGCTGCAGATTTCTGTTTTCTGATTTCTGTTTCCTGTTGCTGATTTCTGATTTTTGCTGATTTTTGATTTCTGCTGCAGATTTCTGTTTTCTGCTGCAGATTTCTGATTTCTGCTGATTTCTGATTTCTGGTTTATACTTACCCTCTGAATCTGTTTTCTGGGGTGGCCTTTTTTGGTTTGCAGTTTTCTCGACACTGGTTCAAGAAATCTGATTTCTGCTGCAGTTTTCTCTGACTTACTCATTGAAACCATACCGATCTAATTGGTTGGCTCCAACGCTGGTTTCCTCACAGTGTGGCCGGTTCCACCATCAGTTTGTTGTCTGGAAAAGAAACAGAACACAACAATAACAGGCGCTGATTTCTCATTGGTGTGAAATTATCGCAGTTTCTCTATGCATCAACCTATATTTTGTGGTTTGTCTCTGTGTAAGTTGTGGGTAACCATACTGTGTGGAACAAGAAGGAACTGCACAGAGGCTGCTTGAGGAACGCAGTAGAAGAAGCTGTGTTGAGGAAACGCAGTAGAAGAAACTGCACTGCGCTGAGGAAGAAGAAGAGGCTGCACTGCGCTGAGGAAGAAGAAGAGGCTGCACTGCGCTGAGGAAGAAGAAGAGGCTGCACTGCGCTGAGGAAGAAGAAGAGGCTGCGCTGAGGAAGAAGAAGAGGCTGCGCTGTGCGATTTTTGAAAAAAAAAAAAAAAAGGAAAAAAAATTTTAGGGTTAGGAGAAGAAGCTGCGCGAAAATGAAAAAGGAGGTTTAGGGTTATGAAAGTTTTCTATATATAGTGTACAAAGTAAAAAAAAAAAAAAAAAAAAAAAAAAAAAAAAAAAAAAAAAAAAGGAAAAACGGAAGGGAAAAAATTTTAGATTTCATGGCAGAATCTAGAGATTTAACCACCAATTTCATATTGGAAGATTTAACGACGAAAATGACGGAAGTTCTAACCAGAGCTCAGACCGTCCCACAACCTCCGCTAACTGAAGCGTCGACTGCCCCCATTAGTATCAAGTTGGGAGGATCCAACTATGCTTTATGGTCCCAGGTGGTGGAGATGTATATCTCTGGCAAAGACAAACTGGGATATATTAATGGGGATTTTCCTCAACCTACTGAAACCGACCCCTCATTCAGGAGATGGCGCACTGAAAATGCCATTGTTAAAGGATGGTTGATCAATTCGATGGACCCCTCCTTGATTGCAAATTTTATTCGATTCCCAACTGCGAAACAAGTTTGGGATTCTGCTGCTACCACCTTCTATGATGGGACAGACACGTCTCAAGTATATGATCTTCGCCGTCGAGTTACTCGTATGAAGCAGGCGGGTGGATCCATTGAAAAATACTACAATGACCTTCAAGGGTTGTGGCGAGAAATTGATTTCCGTCGTCCTAATCCAATGGAGTGTGCAAATGACATACAAAAATACAACTCCATCGTACAGGAAGATCGAGTGTATACCTTCCTTGATGGACTTGATGATAGACTCGACAAAACTCGAAGTGATGTGCTTCAAATCAAACCATTCCCTACGGTGGAACAAGCCTATGGATTCATACGTAGGGAAGAAGTCCGGCAGACCGTGATGATCACGGGTATAGATACAACACCCGGAGCAGTTATGGCTTTTAAAGGGGTCAAGGGACATCATAATATGATGCCACCAAAAACAGGAACCTCTTTGGGTAGCAAGAAATCCTCGGGAAATCCACCATCTCTTGACATGAAATGTGGCCATTGCGGAAACTCCAAACACACCCGTGAAAACTGCTTCAAACTCCATGGGTATCCAGAATGGTGGAATGATCTTCAAGCACGGAAGAAACGGGACACCACTGGGCGAGCTGCTGTGGCTACCAATAATGCCTCACTATCCCTTACTTCTCAGGCCGAATCTTCCCAGGATCCAGGTATTTCAAGTAAAGCATTTCACATCTCTACTCGTAGTGATAAAGAGGATTGGATTCTGGACTCTGGAGCTACAGATCATATGACATTTGACCCAAACGATCTCTCCAATACAACCCAGCCAAGACGGAGCCGTGTTGCCAATGCAAATGGGGTCACTTATCCAGTTACAGGAGCTGGAACAGTGACCTTATCTCCTTCATTATCATTATCTAATACTTTGCTTGTACCCTCTCTGTCAAACCGATTAATGTCTGTAAGTCAGGTCACTTCAGACCTTAACTGTGTAGTATTGATGTATTCTACTTTTTGCCTTCTACAGGATATTCTCACCAAGGAGATCATTGGGCGTGGTACTAGGAGAGGAGGGCTATATTATGTGGATGACCTCAGTTCAGGAAGAGCTAATCACATACAACATACTATTGGTAACAAGGAACGACAGATTTGGCTATGTCATCGTAGATTTGGGCATCCATCATTCGGGTATTTAAAGCACCTACTCCCCAGTTTATTTTCAAATATCACACATTCAGATTTCAAATGTGATACATGTATCCTAGCAAAAAGTCATAGGGCATCTTATCCTATGAGCATGAATAAAAGTATGACTCCTTTTGCTTTGGTACATTCTGATGTTTGGGGACCTTCCCCGGTTATTACGTCATCGGGTCATCGTTGGTTTGTTATTTTTGTTGATGATTGTACACGAATGACATGGCTTTACCTTCTCAAACATAAAGATGAAGTATTTGCTACATTTCACCTGTTTCACACCATGATTCAGACACAATTTTCTGAAAAAATTAAGATACTTAGGTCTGATAATGGAGGGGAGTATGTTAATCAACAATTCCGGACATACTTGGACAACCATGGTATTCTCCATGAAACCTCGTGTTCACAAACCCCACAACAAAATGGGACTGCGGAAAGGAAGAATCGGCATATTTTAGAAACGGCTCGGGCCTTACTAATCGGTGCACATATGCCTAATAAATACTGGAGTGATGCTATTACTACAGCTGTGTATCTACTGAATCGTATGCCCACAAAAACCTTACAATTTCAAACTCCATTAAAGGTGTTATCTGATCATCTTCCCTTGCCTACTATTTTGATGCTTCCGCCCCGAATTTTTGGATGTGTTGCTTTTGTCCACCTCCATAAAAATCAACGAACTAAGTTGGATCCATGTGCTGTCCGATGTGTATTCTTGGGGTATGGTGTACAAAAAAAGGGTTACAGATGTTATGATCCAATTAATAAAAGAATCTATACTACCATGGATGTCACGTTCCTCGAATCAGAATGGTTTTTCCCATCACCGGTATCCAATTACACTCTTCAGGAGGAGAGTTATGGTGAAGAACGAAATTGGCTTGATGTTGAAATATTAGACACTAGTCCAACATACTCGGATCGTGTCAATAATATGGAGGAGCCAGTATCTAGACCCGAGCTTGAACTTCCAAGAACTGAAGCTGAAGTAGTAATTGAATCTCCCGAAGATGAAGTGGTTGATGTACCCCTCCATTCTCTAGTACCCAATGATCCTCCTGCTGAGAACACTCCTGAGGTAAGCTATCCTATCACACCTTTACAAACTAATGCTATAGATACATCTGTTGGTTATGTTTTACCTTTCAGACACAATCGAGGTAAACCTCCAAATCGATACTCTCCAGAAAGAGAAGAACGACAACCCAAGTATCCAATAGCAAATTATGTATCTACTCAAAGGTTATCAGAACCTATCAGGGCATTTGCACAAACACTCTCCTCGTGTCAAATTCCGAGTAGCATTGAAGAAGCCTTATCTGATCCAAAATGGGCTCAAGCTATAAAAGAGGAATTTGAGGCATTACAGAAGAATAACACATGGGTGTTAAGTGAGTTGCCTCAAGGGAGGAAGATGGTAGGATGCAAGTGGATTTTCTCCATTAAGTATAAAGCAGATGGGTTAGTTGATCGATACAAGGCGAGGCTTGTAGCAAAAGGATATACACAGAAACATGGGATAGATTATCAAGAAACCTTCTCACCTGTGGCTAAACTAAAAACTGTGAGAGTTTTGTTATCTCTTGCAGCAAATTTAGATTGGCCATTGCACCAACTTGACGTGAAGAATGCCTTCCTTCATGGTGACCTTGAAGAAGAGATTTACATGGATATCCCACCAGGATATACTGTTACATCAGGAAAAGAAACTGCATGTAGATTACAACGAGCATTGTATGGACTAAAACAATCACCTCGAGCGTGGTTTGGTAGGTTGAGTTCAGCAATGAAGAAATATGGGTTCCAACAAAGCAACTCTGATCATACTCTTTTCCTAAAACATCGATCAGGGAAGATAACAGCCCTTATAGTCTATGTAGACGACATGATCATTACAGGGGATGATAAAGAAGAAATCTCTAAGCTTCAAGAACAATTGTCAAATGAGTTTGAAATGAAGAACTTGGGAGGGCTCAAATACTTCTTAGGTATTGAGGTAACAAGATCAAAACAAGGCATATGTCTTTCCCAAAGGAAATATACTCTGGACCTACTAGCTGAGGCAGGATTACTAGATTGTAAACCTGTCGATATTCCAATGGTTCAAAATCATAAACTCGGAGAATATGTGGACCAAGTACCAGCAGATAAACAGAGATATCAACGGTTAGTAGGTAAACTCATATATTTATCTCATACTCGACCTGATATTGCTTATGCGGTGAGTGTCGTGAGTCAATTCATGCACTGCCCAAGTGAAGACCATATGGATGCGGTCATGCGTATACTTCGTTACTTAAAATCCTCCCCTGGGAAAGGACTTATGTTTTCAAAGAATGGTCAATTGGAAGTCCTTGGATATACAGATTCAGACTGGGCAGGGAATATGAAGGATAGGAAATCTACTGCTGGGTACTTTACTTTTGTGGGGGGCAACCTTGTTACATGGAGGAGCAAGAAGCAAAATGTAGTTGCCTTATCCAGTGCTGAAGCTGAATTTCGAGGAATGGTCAAAGGAATATGTGAGCTCCTTTGGTTGAAAAAACTTCTAACTGAGATTGGTGTTGCTCCTAACTCTGAAATGAACTTATTTTGTGATAACAAAGCAGCCATTGCCATCTCTCACAATCCAGTTCAACATGATCGCACGAAGCACGTTGAAGTGGATCGGAACTTCATCAAACAGAATCTTGAAGAAAAGATTATTAAGCTTCCATTTGTTAAATCAGAAGATCAATTGGCTGATATACTCACAAAATCTGTGTCTGCAAGGAACTTCTACAACTCACTTGACAAGTTGGGCATAAGAGACATATATGCACCAACTTGAGGAGGAGTGTTGGCATGTGAGTAATATGGCAGAAAACAAGGAAACATCAATCCAGGAATTATGGCAGATAATCAGCAGACAAGAATAATAATGGAAATTATTATTCTTATAATTTGTTTACTTTTCGTTTGTTCTTTTTGTATACAAATAGAATACATTTGTACAGAAAACATTAGAACAGAAATAATATGAAATATTCAGAGAAATACAATATTTTGACACTTTATATAATAAGACTTAGTGTAAATATCTAATCTGATGTAACTGAGTATAATTAGCCTAACTTACCTTTGTAGTATTCAGTTAGTTCTATAGTTGTTATTGACACTTGTCATTCATTGATTTGTCACAATGAATGAAGGAAAGTATATATAGGGCTGTAATCCTTGGATGTTAGTAATCAGAGAATATTTCTCATCAGTCTCCTCTCGTTGATTTCTCTGAGTTTCTGTATGACAACTTTTCAATTCGACCTTCAGCTAAAAACACTCCTATTCGTCTATCTACTCATGGTCCACCACTAGGTTTGTTGATGCTAGTACTAGCAATTCTTCATTACATAGTCCCTACTCCATTCATCAAACACCTATTTACCCTACTACTGCAGGCCCTTGTATGTTCATAACTCCACCAGGCCATCTCTCTTTTTCAACCAAGCTGAATAGGAACAATTATTAACTTATTAGGATTTATGTGATAATTAGGGGGTTAAATTAACCTCAGGTGAAATCTGAACCATCAGATCATCTTCAGATCAAAGATTGAGATGAAAAAGGAAAAATTAATAGCACCAATCAAATAGGAATGTGACACATGGCATGAAAAAAAGGAAGAACCAATTAGCGAGTGAAGCGTGGCATAGGAGATTGGTCTCAGTCAACATATGTTGAGTCATCGCCACATGGAATTTTTTGATTCGTGGTTACAGATTGTGTGGCAAGTAGGTGGAAAGAATGAACAAATCAGATGATGATGTGTGGCAAGTACGTTGACGAAACGATAAACTTGCGACGAACATCATGTTGACACATGGCATAGCATAATATCACACGATACATGTCGTATGTTTTGATTGGGTCTCTCCACTTGTGTGGCATCCATGTGGCTTGCTTGGCCAGCACTTCTACTTGTATGACATCCACATGGAAGCTTTTGATTTGTCTTGCGTTAAAAATTCATAAAAGATCGATAAAGATTTTGAAAAAAAATATTCATCCCTTTTCATTAGAAATTTCATATGTTAATATTTTTAACCAAAAAATACTACTTATTGAATAAAACGAGCAAATATTAAAGAGAAAAATGCATTGATGACTCTAATTTCATAGAGTTATCACTTTTTTAACACATTCACAAATTATGGAGTTGCATTCTCAAATTCACTCTTTGAAAAAGGGTGATATGGTCTATTGATGGCTCTTTTCTAGAATCTTATGATAATCTTACTTCTATTGGAGAAACTCTCTCTGAGAGAGAGATGGTTATGAGTGTCTTTCTAGTTTTGGTTTTGAATGGAATGATTTTGTAACTTCTGTAAATCTTAGTATGGAATCAATTAGACTTGATGAATTGAATAGTCAATTGGTAAATCATGAGATGATGAAACTCAAACAATTAAGGGAGGAACAATATATGCTTCATGCTAATGTTACTCATTTTGGTACTTTTGGTATCAAGTTTTTGGATCTAATAAAGGAGGCACTAGGTCATAATTATAGAGCCTCAAAATCTCGTCCAGGTTGTGAAGATAAATCTTTGTACAAGAGAAATAAAATATGCAAGCATTCATGCAAGCATACCTTTGAGATGTCTAACAAGTCGCAATGCCAAATCTGCAACAAAGTGGGTCACATTGCTATTAATTGTTTCCAATTAAGAGACCTCTCACTTGGAAAGAGTCACCATATTAAGGGAGATTTAGCATCTTCTCTTACATCTCAAGCAATTAGAGATAGGGAAGTGGATATCAATTGAGTATTGCATAGTGTAGCAACTCACCATCTTACGACTAGTGCAACTTAAATTAAGATAGTTATACCATATACTGGTCATTATTTTATCATCATAGGTAATGGTTCTACTTTGCACATTGAGCAACTAGTATCTAGGATTTTATGTTGAATGACTATATAGTTGTTCTTAAAGATTTGCTTCATACATCATAAATCTCTTCTAATGTGCTCTTAGTTAATAAGTTATGCATTGTTAATAATGGGGTTAAATACATTTTTATACCCAAAATATTTAAATCATTGCAATTATATCCAAAACGTATGAGGTCTAAAAAAAGCCCAAAAATTGGATGGCATTAAACTTTCTAACGAAATAATGCACGTACATTACATATGTATTTTCTTGAGAAAAAAAGGTAATTTCATATATGGGCTTTAAAAAAAGCATAAACATAATTGATGTCAAGTATCTTGGTGATAAAAGATTTTAGATTGCAGATTTTAGCACCAAAATTTTCATCTCCTTGACTAAAATAAAATCTAGAATAGAGGGAACATATAGAAAAAAAATTGGAATACCTAGACTGTTTGAACAATGGATTCTGTGGTGGTTTATTATGATTGCAACGAAAGGCCAACACCACTTTGAACCTCATGAAGTGATAAGAACCCAAGTTAAAGGTCATATTCGTGTTATAAGGAGTACAAGATATGCTTTTGTACTTAATTTTACCAAAGTCTTAATTCATTTCAGATTTATAATGGTATTGAATGTTGTTTATACAATAGGGAAGAAGATGTAGATTTTTCCAATGATATGATGAACCCCCATGTCATAGATATAGAGTTATATTTCATGGTTTACTTCAATCAATTAAGAGACAAAAAACAACTAATATTGGCTGAAAAAATGGAGGAAGGAGTTATTAATCCTAGTTCTTATAATGAGTATTGTTATTTTCAACTTGATTTCATCTTCTAATGAAGCTATATGAAAAGAAGTTCATCAACTCCTATGAATGCATTTGGTAAAGGAAATGGTATAGTGGGGTGTCTTCAATGTGTCCTTATTTAGTGTGTCTCTTCAATGGATATCTTTTTTTGTCTTTAATGGGTATTTGATAGTTGGAAATTTGTGGTGTATTAATTTTGATTTGGGAGAATGTTGTTGTAAGATACTTATTTGTATCCACTAGAGAAGAAGGAATGAATGACATATTTTGGTTAGCTTTAGTTGAATATTAAGGGATTCTTGCTACTTTCACTTGATTTTTTATGTTAAAATGATAAATATTTGAAATGACCAGAATGTTTGTTAGGTGCTACAAACATGCCCAAACCATATAGCATGTGTTTAAAAAATTCCCAAAACATATGGAATGTGTTTCAAAAATACCCAAAACATATATAAGTTGAAAAAAATTGGCTTTATCAGTTTAGGGGTCTTGAACAAAATTAAACGCAACTCCATTTCTTAAGATAATAACTCCTATGATGTTTGGTTAGCTTTAGTTGAATTTTGAGCAAGTGTTATTTTCAATTGATATTTTATGTTCAAATTGTAAACAATATAAATGCCTAAAACATTTCTAAGTTGTTTCAAACATACCCATAACATTTTTAAGTTGATACAAACATGCCCAAAACTTATAGGTTGTGTTGTAATAGTGCCAAAACATATCAGTAGTATAGTAAAAATACCCAAAACATATGCAAATTAAACACAAATAGATTTACTATGTTTATTGGTTGAATCAAATGAAAGGAAAAAGAAGAAATAAAAGTTCATAAATCCATAGAGTAAGAGAAAGAGACTTATAAATATAATTATCATAAGACCAATCATGTCAATAAAATTGGGTTATAATTATTATTTTTGGACCTAAACACCTTTATTGGCTTCTCTTATTTTATTTAGGCCACATTTTTTTAATAACACACAACATTTTTTATAATTCTTTTCAGTTTTTCCCCTTGTTATTATTTTATATATATATTCTTTTTTTTCTTGGGAACATATTGTAGTAGAGGTTATTTCTATATGTTAGGCATTTACTAAATTATAGCACAATTGAAACTCTTATATTTTATCCTGGCATTTTCATAGAATCTATTTTTTTTTTGTGAAAATTTACTTATTCTTGAACTATAGGGTATGGCCAATGCATTTGGTTCAAAAGATAAGGAGTGTGTACAAATAATTGGCTCATGTAGGCTCAAATTGGTTCTCTAAAAGGGTTCTTCTTGAAAGAACAATTTTAAGGGCAACACAGTTTAATCAAAGAAGTTAGTCCTATTGCCTTAATCATTTTTTAAGAGCTACATTTTTCTTTTACCTTTATAAACCTAAAGAAAAGTTCTTGCAACCCATTGTTATTCATTAAAAAATAGCTAAGTTCTAGGAAATTCACAATATTTTTCACAAGTTCATGCCTATAGATTATTTCTATATGTTGGATATTTAATCAATTATAGCACAATTGAAACTCTTAATTTTTATTCTAGTATATTCATAGAATCTATTTTCTTTTTGTAAAACTCCACTTATTCTTGAACTATAGGGTATGACCAATGCATTTGGTTCAAAAGATAAGGAGTGAGTACAAGTAATTAGCTCATGTAGGCTCAAATTGGTTCTCTAAAAGGGTTCTTCTTGAAAGAACAATTTTAAGGGCAACACAGTTTAATCAAAGAACTTAGTCCTATTGCCTTAATCATTTTTTAAGAACTAAATTTTACATTCACCTTGATAAACTTAAAGAAACGTTCAGGGAAATTCACAATATTTTTCACAAGATCATGCATATAGATTATTTTATCACCAACTTAGTTATTATGCATTCATGTTTTGAGCAAAATTATCATAAAGTTATCTTCACTTTGGAACAAGGGCAAGACTCTATCAACATTCATTATCCTTTATGACCTAGCATTATTTAGATAATTTAATCACAAATGCCAAAAAATAAATAGAGAACATGTGATTGATTCTAAGCACTTCTATTAATCTAAACTATCCTAAGAATTCAATAAATAAATATTAAAAACAAAAAAATTATGCTACCTGAATCATATTAATCCTAAAACATGCCAAACTAATGAAGCATATAAAATAAAGATAGCGACGTGTTAACACTCCCCTATACCTAATTCTTACATCATCCTCAATATGAGCACATGCATATATGTGATGTAAAATTAAGTAAAAAGGGAGTAGAAAAAAAATCCAATGGGTTGCCTCCTACAAAGTACTTAGTTTAATGTTGTTAGCTTGAAAATGCCTCATATGTTTCTTTTACATCCAAATCTATTAGTTTATGTAGAGTGACCTCCTCTTTATTGATTGGTGCAAAAGGTTTATAGTATGACTTAAATTTGTGTCCACTTACTTTGAATTCTTTGCCAGTAATTGGGCTTCGTATTTCAATTACACCAAGCGAGAAAATATTAGTAATAATAAAAGGATTGACCCAACAAGAACATGACTTACCTAAAAATGGGTTAAGGTATGAATGGAATAGGAGGACTTTATCGCCAGTGGTGAACTCTTTCCTCAATATCATATCTTTGTAAACTTTTGAGTTTTTATAGATATCATTTTTAATTTCCTCTAGATCATTCATTTTTAATTTTTGTTGCTCTCCAGCATTGTCTAAGTCCATGTTACATTGTTTCACAACCCAAAATACTAGGTGCTTTAATTCAACTGGTATATGACAAGTTTTACCATACACCAACTAGAATGGCGACATCCCAATTAAACTTTTATATGTAGTTTTATATTCCCACAGTGGATAATCCAATTTCAAGCTCCAATCCTTTCTATTGGGTTTAACTTTATTTTCAAGGATGTGCTTGATCTCTATCTAGAAGGTGGTGTGAGCATTACAAAGGCCAAATGACATGCATATGTAAGTGAAGGTTCCAAAAGGGTAAGTCATTGTTGTCTTCTCTTGGTCTTCCAGTGTAATGAAAATATAATTATAACCTAAAAACCATCAAGAAAAAAATTAGTGAGTATGTCTTGCAAAACGCTCAAGTACTTGGTTTGAAGTCTGGTACGAATCAAATCATTATTTTCATTCTTCACCATTTGGACTGGGCTAAACTACCACTACTACAATAGTTACCTATGGCCTTGGAAATTTAGCTTCAGTTTTTCTAAAAGCTGAGGTCATAGAGTATTGGTCACAGTTTAATAAAAATTGAGGCAATAATATATACATATAGCCTCAGTTTTATCAATAACCGTGACTATAAGTTAAATAATAAAAATTATTTCAACATAAACAAACTTATATATTCATGATTATTAAATAATCGTGATCTAATTAAAATAATAGTATTTATAGTCTTTTTAAAACCGAAATCAAATAATATATTGTGTATGTGTATTATTCATTTAAAAAAATACGAAAATTACTTTACCACTTTTCATTTCTCTATTAATTTAACTTCATATATTTTCTCTATTTTACATCACATACTAAATTTCTCTCTCAATTTTCCCTTTTTTTTCCTTTTTCCCTCTCTTTTTTATTTTTATCTCTCACTTTTTTTTATTTTCTCCCCCTGGCCCCCGATCATGCTGGATAGTTAGGATTTTCACGCATTTAGCCGCTCTGTGTGTGCCCCTTGTCTTTGCATCTCGCCATCCTCATCTTTACTGTCCTCGTTTCCACCATCTCATCATTCTCGTCTCTGTGTCTCACCGTCAACTATTTCTCTCTGCTTTACTTAGTTATTTACTCTCTATTCATGTCTTTCCCTCTTGTATTTGAAATTTTGATTTTAATTTGACCTAGTTTTTTCATATCCAGTAGGATACTCTTACATTCAAGGTGGGTTATGAAGGATCTCTAAGTAGAAGGTTTCTACTTCTACTGCTTTTATCGTTGTATTTCTTTCAATCACATCAAGTTTCTTAATTCTTATATCTTTGCTATTTTATTCCTATTTGTAATTTAGTACCACTTCTATTCAAGAATCAGATTTTGTTTTGTAAAATTTTCTATTATTTTTCTTCTTCTGATTTTTTGTTTGATTTAGCACTTCTTGTGGCATCAAATCTGAAAAATATGTATTTATTGGCGAGTTGTTACTACTTTACTACCCTTTGTTTTTTTTTCATATGATTTGGTAATTTTTCATGATTTTCAATTTTGTAGTTCTATATGGATTTGATTAAGTTACGTAGAATGTCTTGGCTTTGTTTATTAAAGCTGATAGATATTGAAGCTGTTTATGGGAAAATGTGAGATAAGAACTAGGATCCCGTCCAAACCATTGTGCTATGAGTGCACATTCATTCTTCAATTCTCAATTTATTTTTTTTACATTCAATAATATCTATATCATGTTGCTTCTCCATATTTTATGGCAGATTGCTTGCAAGGAACTGAGAAATCACAAGATTTTCTTAAAACTGCTAGAAGCTGTTCCAAACATAGACATTAGCTTTGAAGTTTCTATAAGAGGCTATGAATGGTGCTTGTGACCAATCTGTTTTCACAAGACCACCCCATGTTGCCCAATCATCGGCATTCCATAGACTTGTGTATATTCTAATTGGCTGATCTTTTGGGAATGGAACACCCATTGTTTCTAAGTTATTGAACTCTCTAATTGGCGTATCATCTACAAAGAAGCTGAAATTGAGAAATATGAGAGTCGGAGTCATTCATGTTGAAAATTTGAGAGATTGGCTAAAATAGAAAAATATCAGAGTCAACATAACTTATATAACTTACATAATGTGGTGTGGATTCCAAAGGATAGAGTGGGTGTGAAAATTAGCAGTTGGGTTAAACCAAAGGTAGAATTATTGCTCTTTATTGCCTTTGCCTTGGCTGAACACTTTGAGTGAATAATATATGGGTCACCACTCAAGTTACCGAAGAACTTAAAGTCTATCTCATCCCATATTGACCCTTTTGATGATAACTGAAAAATTGAAACATCTAAATATGAGTTATCACATATCTAAATCTGATTATACAAATTTAGAGGGCGTTTATTTTTTATGTTTTCTGTATGAAATTAAGAAGTAACAGTAAATAAATCTTACATAATAAGCAATAACAGTGCCAATAGAGTTTTCAGTGACAAGCCTAAGCTGCATATCAACATCAACACTAACACAAGCACACCAGCATCAATACTAGCACTAGTACCAATACCAACACTAGAGCATCAACACTAGTACCCAGCACCAGTACCAGTACTAGCACCAACATACCAGCACCAACAACAATGCCAGTACCGGGACCAACACCAGGTTTTTAGTGATACTTCTAGTGGCCTTATTGGTAATAAATTAGAAAATTGTGTACAATTTGATTAGTATTAATATTAGTAAATTTTTTGCATGTGTTTTATATTTTGGAACATTTTAATTAAATAACTATAGTAAAGCTTTATTATGTTTTAGTGTATATAAAAACTCTCAAATATAAAGACCAAGACCATAGGGTATATCTATGGTCTTGGTTATTTAAAGACCGAGGCTATAGGGTATGTCTATAACCTTGATTTTTTGTAAGACCGAGGCCATAGGGTATGTCTATAGACTCAGTTAAAAAACCAAGGCTATAGGTAACAGTCTATGGTTTCTCTCACTTATACCTTGGTTATTATAACTGTGGCCATAGACCTACGATCATGGTTAAAAATTGAGGTCATATGTAACTATTGTAGTAGTGCACTTGCTATCTAAAATCGAAAAACATACACCAACTTCCAATAGCTTGATAACTTCTTCTTTACCAATTCCATCATAGGTGGATTCAGTTGCCTTTATGGTTCTCTTATTGGTTTGGCATCATCTTCAAGTAATATTCAATGCATGCACATATGGGTGTTGATTCCCTTAATGTTAGCAATTGTCTACCCAATCATTGATTTGTATTTTCTCAAAACATGGATTAATCTTTCCTCTTGAATAGTTGAAAGCTTAAATGATATAATCATAAGAAGTGTGTATTTTACATATTTGAGATATTCTTAGAGAGGTTTAAGCTTCTAGCTAGGTGCTTGCAAAATGGAGGGAAAAAGTATCTCATTAAACATGGGAAGATAAATATAGGAAAGATTGTACCTAGAGTTTATGTCTAGAGAAGAGTCAAGAAGGGCCACAATCTACTTCAATTCTTCTACTCTATCAATATCCCTTTCTTCATCACTTAAATTTTTGGTTTTCATGTTGTATCTTATGGAAACCTCCAATAGCTCTGTACTTTTGACATCAATCACTTGCTATACTAAAGAGTCAAGTATATCAACTGAAAAAGGAATTATAATCACTAGGGTACCTTATCACTTCAAGGACATTGAAACGAATAACCTCTCCTTCAAACTCTATAGTTACAGTTTCAGTATGCACATATATCTTTGTTTGAGTATTTCTAATGATTGATCTACCTATCAAGGGTGTGGACTTAAAAATGGCTTCATCTCTCATATCAAACACATAAAAATCGATCGGGAAGATAAGTTCATTAACCTATTGTAAAACATCTTTCAAAACTCCCTTTGGTTAAGCATTAGATTGATCGGTGAGTTAGATAACTACACTGATTTCTTTAAGGGGGATAAGATTTAAAGTAGCATAATTGAGTAAGGAATAACATTAATTGAAGCTCCTAGATCTAGCATAGTCCTTTCAAATTTAGTGTTACTATAATGCATGGTATGGTGAAACTACATGGATCCTTGCATTTTTGTGAAAGTTTTCTTTTTAAGACTACCAATATACTCTATACATGTTCACCACTTCATTGCCTTTGAGTTTCCTCTTGTTTGTGCCCAAATCCTTTAGAAAATTAGCATAGAAAAACTTGCTTGATGACATCTAATAGTGGAATATTAACTTATACTTTTCAAAAACATTTCAAGACTTCTTTCTCGTGTAACACCTTCTTAGACTTTATAAACCTATAAGGAAGAGGAATAGGAGACTCATAAGTAGAAATTGGAATATTAGATTGTATCTTAGGTGGTTGTTTTACTTCTTTCTTATCGGTTGTCTTGTTTTCCACTTTGTTAGAATTATTTGATTATTCTTGAATTAGGTCAGCCTTGGTCTCATTTTCTTTGCTTTGTTCCTTGTGAGATACTTAAAGATGTTTACCGCTTCTCAATGATATAACATTGAAATTTTCTCGAGGATTGATCATTGGTTGAGAAGGAAGTTTTCCAGATCTTTGTGCTTCTAGTTTTCCAATAGTAGTAGCTAACTGATTGAATCTATTTTCAAGGTTCTTAATAGTAGATTTTATGTCTTGTTGAAACTTGAGTGATTCCTATTGGACCTTAATAATATCTTTTTGAAACTTGATAATATCTTGTTGGAACTTTAGAGTATCTTGTTATAATTAAGCAATGTTAAATACTATCATATTTACCAAATCATCTAAAGATTTACCTTGAGATGGAGGAGGATTTTGTGGTCTTGCTTGATAAGGTTATTAGCCTTTAGGAAAAGGAAAACCTGGTGGATTATTAAGGAGAGCTAATTGATTGCTTCTAGAATAAATAAATTTAGGATGATCACTAATTGTTGCACAATTGAAGTGAGGTGCTCATTTATTGCTCATTATTATTATAAATTCCTACTTCGTTGAACTTTTATGGCAGATTGGATTGAATGCCAAATTTTTGAGCATTTGCAACCATAGTAGTGATCGAATTTCTTACTTGTAATTTTAGGAGTCTTATTAACCAAAGCTCCACCACTTGCAGCATCTATCATGCTTCTGCCCATAAGTATCAATCCCTCATAGAAGTATTGGATTAAGTACTACTCCTTATTTGATGATGAGAGCAATTTGCTTATAATTTCTTGAACTACTCCCAATACTTATATAAATTCTCTCCATTGTACTATTCAATACCACAAATTTCTTTTCTAATTAGAGTGGCACTAGAAATTGGAAAATATTTCTACAAAAGAGTTATTTCATCTCATTCCAACTATTTATTGTCCCAGATGAAGTAGTATAACCACTCTTTAGTGCTACCTACCAAAGAGAATGGAAATTTTCTAAATTTTACATATTCTTCAATAATCTCATTAGGTTTCATGCTAGAATAGACCAAATAAAATTCCTTTAAATGCTTGCTTGAATCCTCACTACCTAGACCTCAAAAAGTAGGCAAGAGATGAATCTTGGAAAACTTTGATTCAAGAGCATCACTATTGTCTTCATATTGAATGCATAATGATTATTGATCTAAAGTCAATGCTGCTATTTCCCTAAGAGTTTGATTGGGATTATTCAGTCACTTTTACGTAGATGGAATGATCCAAATCTTCAGATTGTGAATTTAATCTCAGATTGTAGCATGGTATTATTCACTGTCATTTTGAAAAGCAAATAAAGATTATATACAAAATAATTAAAAATAAAATAAAAAATAAAAATAAACCAAAATAAAAATAAAGAAAATATGTTATATTTTTATTAAAAAAATGTCTAATTATTTTAATTTTTTATTACTTATATTTTATTTTTATATATAAAATACTTTAAAATAAACAAAAGTAAATAAAAGTTAGGTTAACAAAAATCCCTGACAACATTGCCAAAAATTGATGTGTGTTGAGATAAATAATCAATTTAAAATTTACTTTAAATTATTTAAGATATCGTTTTTTAGTATATGATAAGTAAGAGTCTTTTCATAGAGGATTTCAAAAACTAACTCTTATTTATTAAAAATTTGATTTTATTTTGTATACTAAGAATGAAATCTAACAACTAATAATTAATAAAGATGAAAATAAAATATAAAAAACTATGATAAATATTAAAAAAAGGGTTAATTACAGGATCATTCTTTTTCTATGGCATATATTGAAAATTAAAAAAAGCATTTCATATTATCCTATTCTTTGATTATACAAAGTTAGGAAAAATCATGAAGCGAAAAATCTCCACCTCTTTTTACAAATTCGTTGAATTAAACATGGTCTTAATTTAACTCTTTTTAATATACAATCAAGAATAATCTCTATGAATTTAATATATCAAAAACATTAATTTTTAAAGAAGCAAATTGAATCAAGGTTAAACACAAAAGCTCGGTTAAGTTATATTGAGTATTAATTCTCATTATAAGAAATTTATCACTAATTATTTCAATTGATTAAGCAATTACATAGCCAATCAACTAAATTGATTGATGATGAATTAATTTAATTATTTAATTGTATACTTAAATAATCAAATAAATTTATACAACAATTAAAACTAAGAATTAGTAAATAATCAAAACAAATAATTGAATACAATATTACAGATCTTATTAAATATTACAATTCATGTCTAGGGCTTTGAAATAACTCACAATCAATTATAAAATTAACTATTCATATCAAAGAATAGATTCAGAAAATTATTCATGAAAACAATAACAAAGAGGGAAGAAATCTTAAGATTTATGTATTTGAATTTGATCTTCAACTTCTTTAATTGGTTCTTAAATCTTATTCTTCTCAATTGTTGTCTCCATCTTAATTCTATAATTTTTATGCTTTTTTTTCTCTTATTTTCATGTAATTATGGTAATGCTTTATTTTATGGGGTGTTATTTTATATTTATATTGAGAAAATTGATTTGTTTTTAAGTAGTATTAAGATTGGTTATACGTTATTTATACACGCAAAGAGGTACATGGCTTGTTGTGCTATGTGTTACATTTTGGTATATAGAGTGAATAGTAATGTTACATTTTGGTATATAGAGTGAATAGTAATGTGCAGTAGATGTTTGGTATTTTAAATTTTATTTTCTAAGTGCATCAACAAATATGGTAAGTACAACCATCTATAAAAAAATAATAAAAATTTAATTTTTTTAATAAATAAATAATTTTAGTCACTATAAAACTGTGTATAAAATATCCCTTATCATACTCTCCCACACAACTCTTTACTTATCCTCAAGTAAATTCAACACCTATAATTAAGAAAATAAGTTTTTTAACATTTTATCTGAGAGGTTTGATAGTATTATAGTTTTAAATTCTAATAAATGTTATATATTATCTCTAGTCTTCCCTTTGTTATAGTTCTAGTTTTTCCATTTAACCCATTATATAACATATGAACTTGCAACAATCTGACAATGCATATTAAGGGCAACATCAAAATATATCTTTATACCTTTCCCATGCTTTATAAAGTATCTCAAAATCATTTTGTCTGAATTGACCAATCTCACTCCTAAGATGGGCTATTTTTGCAGGTCGAAAGAATTTAGCAAGAAAATTTTCTTCCATGTCTTACCAAGTAGTGATGCTTTCTGGTTGTAGAGATTGTAGCCAACCTCTAGTGTTTTCCCTCATTGAAAAAGGAAACAATATAAGTATAATGGTATCTTTAATAACACCATTCATCTTTATATTGTCACAAATCTCCAAGAACATCACCAAATGAATATTGGGATCATCAAGTGGTGATCCACTAAATTGGGATCATTAACACCAGCTTGAGCTCAAAATTATTAGCATTAATGGTCTAGCATCTTACACCTGAGTAATTTTCATTCACAATTGGCCTTACATAATCCTTCAAGGTGTGTGGCTATGCATTATGTTCTTCTTTAGCCATGGCTAGTACTTTCTTCTTTCTTTATGATCTGAAAGTTCTTTCAATCTTTGGATCAAAAGGAACAATGTTTCAAGTTTTAGCACAACACATCTAACGTCAAAAACACACCTAGAGAAAAATAAAATAAAAAATATAATGTAATTCTAAATTAAAACAAGATTACTTTGTATCGATATTGGTAAAAATAAGAAACAATGAATCCCTATCAACGACACCAAAAACTTGATCGGTGCAAAACTCCAAGTACACAGTATCATAATTTTATACTAAAGTGATAAGAAAAGTATTGTCCTTAGAGATTGGTAACTTACTTTTGACAAATATCAAAATTATACTAATCTCAATTTTATGAAGAAAATTTACAAAAGGTTGTGGTAATTGGAATTTAAAATAAATTTAATTTAAAGAAAATGCATAAAATAAAAGAAAGATATTGTTCAAAGATCAAATTAATGGGAATAAAACTTCAAGGAAATCAATTTCACCTAATTCCTCACTATACTTTATTCATCTAGATAATTTAATTTAATTCTCTCTGTTTGTTAGCAATCTCTAAAAAACATCCAAAAACCTCTTTCAACAGTCAATTGGAAATATTCTTGTTTACATAAGAGTATGTAATTTAATAAAACAAGAAAACATTAATACCAATGATTTTAATACTACACATTTTTATACACGTCTTTTGATCTCTATAATTACCTATGCCAAAATATTCTAGATCTATCCTATAATTTCCTTTTTTAATAGTAAATCATAAGATTAAAATAATCTAATTAATGGAACTTCATTTTCTTCAAATGTGCAATAAAATTTAAATAATAATAATGAAGTCTAAAATCAATAAAAAATAAATAAAATTAGACTAAAGTTTCAAGTTGAGAATTGATAAATTATGCATGTCATAATAAGCACATGTGTATATGTAATGTAAAATTAAGTAAAAAGGGATTGGAAAAAAAATCTAGTGGGTTGTATCCCATAAAGCGCTTAGTTTAACATTGCTATCCCGACAATAACTTATGTGTTTCTTTAACTGTCCAAATCTATTGATTCATTTAGAGTCACATCCTCTATATTGATTAGGTAAAAAGGTTTTTAGTATGACTTCAATCTGTGTCCATTAACTTTGAATTCTTTGTTGTTACTTGGGCTTCATATTTTCACTACACCATGCGAGAAAACATTAGTAATAATAAATGGACCAACCAAACAAGAACATAACCTACCTAGAAATAGTTAAGGCATGAAATAAATAAGAGGACTTTATCGCCAATGGTGAACTCTTTCCTTGATATGACATTGTAATGAAACACCATTGTTTTATCTTTGAAAAGTTTTGAGCTTTCATAGGCATCATTTCTAATTTTCTTTAGCTTATTCATTTATAATATTTTGTGTCCTCAGGCTTCATCAAAGTCCATGTTACATTTTTTCATATCTCGAAATGCTTGGTATTCTAAATCAAATAGTAGATGACAAGGTTTACCATACACCAACTAGAATGGTGACATCCCAATTGGAGTTTTATATGTAGTTTTATGTGCCCATAATGCATCATCCAGTTTCAAGCTCCAATCCTTTCTATTGGGTTTGATTATCTTTCCAAGGATAGATTTGATCTCTCTATGGAAGGTGGTGGGAGCATTACAAAGGCCACATAGCATGCATCTAGAAGCAAAGGTTCAAACGTGGCAAGTGAATGTTATTTTCTCTTGGTCTTCTAGTGTAATGACAATCTAATTATAACTTGAAAAACCATAAAGAAGCTAATAGTGAGTATGACTTGCTAAATACTCAAGTATTTGATCTATAAAAGGAAAAGGAAAATGATCTTTGTGATTCTTAGAGTTGAGCTTTCAAAAATCAATGCAAATTTTTCACATGGTTTGAAGTGGGGTAGGAATCAAATTATTATTCTCATTCTTCACCAGTGTAACTATGGACTTTTTAAGAGCAACTTGGACTTGGTTAATCCACTTGCTATCTGAAATTAAAAAATTACACCAACTTTCAATAGCTTGATAACTTCTATGTCTTCCACTTCCATCATTGAAGGATGATGAAACAAAATTGGCATTGGGTTAACGATACTGATTTTACAGATACTTTGGTTATATATTTGTAAAACTTTCACAAATGCACCAATCATTTTATATAAAATTATAAGTATACTGCCAAGGTTAATCTAAGGAGGAATATATGTGGTTTTTAATTTATTAATCAAACTTTTAAAAATTAAATTAAATCTTAAACATCTTGTCATGATATTTTGATTTTTTTTTATAATTCCTTATCTAATAACATAACAAAATAAACATAGATATGAATTAAATAAATAATTATGCAAATTGTTATCATTCATATTAGTGGAGTATTTATGAATATAATAATTAATTTAATTATGCTTATTCGTATTATTTAGGTTATTAAATATATAAATTGATATTTATTGATTATCTTTTTTCATATAAATATCACCTTTTTTGGGGTTAGATATTATTTCTTAATTAAATAAATCAATTAACACCTATGGGTAGGGACGATAATTAATTTGGTTAATTAAATTAATTCATTTTTTTCTAAGAGATTGAAATGAATCATTTAAATGACACCTTTGGTGGGGTTAGACATTTTATACTTTGTTTAAGATGTCCAAATTAAACCAAAATTTTTAATTATCCGAGTACTAACTTTCAAGTTTTAAAACCATTGCTAAAAATACGTTCTCAATACATTTTTGAATAATAGTTCTTATAAAAACTTTTGAAATAGAACTTCGTTCTAACTTTTGGGCGATTTTACCAACAAATGAAAGGGCACTGATGAGTGCTCAAAAAACACTAAAATTATTATGATTTTATGCACATTAATTGATTAAAAATATATATATTTATATGATTTTATCATATATTTATATAAATTTGTTTTTTCGGAATCACGGGTATTTTTATTATTTTTCACGTATTTTCGCTTAAAAATGTAACTTGAAGACTCAAAAAGGAATACTGGAGGTGATACATCACAAATATATTCATAAATAAATGAGGAAAAGTCAACAAATATGGAAAAAATTGGACAAAATGGGTCAAAAAGGTCAAATATGTCAAAAATGAGGAAATCACGCAGCCGCGCCGGCCAACGCACGCACCGCTGCTACTTTCCGTGTGCACCTGTGCACGCCACCTACCTGCTGACGTCAACTGATGTCATCTTCACCTACTATGTGTTTCCTCAATTTTTATCATTTTTTACCCACTTTTTATTCATTTCGTCGCCTATAAATACCCTCATTCTCTTCATAACTAAACACACCTCAAAACACATCTTCTCTTCTCTTTATTTCTCTCATTTCTTAGTTTTTAAGTTTTTCTTAGTTTTTAGCTTTTCTTAGTTAGTTTCTCTTAGTTTTAGAGTTCTTCTCTTTTTGAGAAGAACTAGTTATGTTTTTGTAATTTATTTGCTTTTCGATTCAATAAATGGGACTGCAAATTTCGTTTGGAGGTTTTCCAACAACAAGAATAGCAACAAAGTACTGTAAGAATTTTATTTTCTTTACAGTTATTTTTTATGCTTTATTCTTACATGTTATATTTAATTTTTCTGTGATTAAATTTAACTTTGTTGGCTGTTTGTAAACATGATATAATAATAACGTTGTTATGCTTACGAAATATTAAATAGGTAAAAATCTCTAAAATGAATTGATTTTATTTTTATTCAAGATTTTATATTAAGAATGTTAGAAAGAAATATATTATTTTTCATTACAAACTTAAATCTAAAAATTAGATTTTAAGGTTTACTTATCTGGTCTGATTTAGAGTAGTGCTCTTTTATTTGTTGGTACAATCGCCCGGTAGTTAGAGTGAAGCTCTATTTCAAATGTTTTTACAAGAATTATTATCTGAAAAATGTATTGACAACATGTTTTCAATAGTGGTTTAAACTTGAAAGTTAGTGCTCGGATGATTAAATTCTTCGGTTTAATTTGGACACCTTGAATAAAGTTTAAACTGTCTAACCTCACCAAAGGTGACATTTAAATGGTTCATTTTAAGTCTCTTAGAAAAAGGAATTAATTTAATTAACCAAATTAGTTATCAACCCCACCGATAGGTGTTAATTGATTTGTTTAGTTAACAAAGAATATCTAACCCCACCAAAGGTGGCAAGGCGTACGCGGACAGGAGCAGCGGTGCGCACATGCCTGCACGGAAAGCAGCAGCGATGCGCATGGACAGGAAATGCAGTGCGTGCGGAACCAGGCGCTGATGAGCACGAGCGCGCATGGAATGGGTGTGCTGCGCACAGCTGCTCAACGCGACTGGGTGCGCTGCGCGCGTTGGCTGGCGCGGCTGCGTGTGTGATTTGTTCCTTTTTGACATTTTTGATCTTTTTGACTCATTTTGTCCATTTTTTCCATATTTGTTGGCTTTTCCTCATTTATTTATGAATATATTTGTGATGTATTACCTCCAGTATTCCTTTTTGAATCTTTAAGTTACATTTTTAAGCAAAAATACCTGAAAAACAATATAAATACCCGTGATTTCGAAAAGACAAATTTATATAAATATATGATAAAATCATATATATATATATATATTTAATCAATTAATGTGCATAAAATCATGGTAATTTTAGTGCTTTTTGAGTACTCATAAGACACTACTCTAAATCAGATTGGATAATTAAACCTTAAAGTCTATATTTAAATTTAAGTTTGTAATGAAAAATAATGTATTTCTCTCTAACATCCTTAATATAAAATCTTAAATAAAAACAAAATCAATTTATTTTATAGCAATTTTTACCTATTTAATATTTTGCAAGCATAATAATGTGATTGTTATATCATATTTACAAATAGCCACACATGTTAAATTTAATCACAAACAAATTAAATATAACATATAAGAATAAAACTTAAAAAATAACTATAACGAATTCATTTTAAAATTATACCTAAAAAGAATTCTGACAGAACTTTGATGTTAGTTCCATTTCTAGGAAATCTCCAAATCGATTTGTATATCCGTTTATGAGATAAAAAACTAGAAATTTACAAAAGCATAAGTAGTTCCTCTAAAAAATAGAACAACTTTAAAAAACTAAAAAAAATAAGAAATCTTTCTAGAGAAAGAAAGCTAGAGAGAGAGAGAGAGAGAGAAGAGTTGAGATTTTTAGGTCTCATTTTTATGGTGTGGGAGAAGGTCTTTTTATAGGGTGAGGAAAAGACTAAAAAAAGTGGGAAAATATCTCATAAATTGGTCTTGGATGTGTTCGCACGAATGTGTGATATTTATCGAAGACAGGTGCTAACACGGGTGGGATTTATGACAGAAGGGCGCTGGATCACGTGGGACTAGGTATGGGCGTGCGCTTGCATAGCGTAGTACACGCGGGACTTGGCATGGTTATGCGTTGGTTAGGAAACTTTTTCCATTTTATATATTTTTCCATTTGTTTTGACTTTTCCTCATTGTTTTCTCACTTATTTGTATAATAAATGAATACTACACTTTAAATATTGTGATGTATTGCTTCTAGTATTTTTCTTCGTGTCTTTAAATTATTTTTGAAACAAAAATACCTGAACAACAATATAAATACTTGCGATTCTAAAAATACAAATTTATATGAAATATGGTAAAGTCATACAAATATAAATCTATTTAATCAATTAAAGTACATTAAATCATAGTAATTTTAGTGTCGATCGATCGAGTAGCCTAATATTAAAATATTCCTACGTGTCTAACATGTAAGATAACATACATAACAATAGTGATATACCTAAATTATGGTCATTAGTGCTCGATAATTTCTTTAGCTTGAAAATTTTCTTAAAGGAAACAACAAAAAACTAAAATTACATTTCTATGTTTTGTTCAAAAATATCGCCAACACTCACATAAATCTTACAATCTCCCCCTTTGGTATATTTGGGTGACAAAACCTTTCTATCACTACAAAAAGCTCATTTGAAAATTAAATTTTTAAATAGTGGTATTATCTTATGATATAATGAAACCATAATTACTTGAATCTTAGAAGCTCATGTTTACATTAAAAGTTAAAAACATAAATACCCAAACAACTTGTCCTGAAAGATTTATTGTTCATTAGTTTAGTATATATAATGATAACTCTATGAATGTAGAATCATTGGACCAATGTTTTGCTTAATATTTGCTCATTTTATGTAATAAGTAGTATTTTTTGTAGAATTGTTTTGGGAATTTTGTAGAATTGTTTTGCATTTTATATGTTTTTAATGTAAGACCAATTAAAAGACGTCATATGGACCCCATGAAAATATGGGAGCTAACGAGGCAAGCCACGTGGATGCTACGTAAGTAGAGATAGCCAATCAAGCAACACCAAACTTACCATATGATGCAACACCATGCCACATGTTAGCACAACATTTATTTTGAGTTTCACAGGAAGGTCAATGGGTGTGCCATGCATCATTGCCTGATTAGTGCACCCATCTGATCGGGATGCCATGTAAGCCATAACCATGAATCGCATCACACCACATGTCCTTGACTTAACCATGTTGACCATGACCATTCCACACATGTCGTGTGCTGATTCTCCCATGCCACATTTTACGTTTCTATTAGGCAAAACTGTTAATTTTCCTTTTTTAATTTCAGTTCTTGATTTGAAATTGATCTGATGGTCCAAATTTTAAGTAAGCTTAATTTAACCTCCTAATTACCCCATAAGCCCTAATGAGCCAAAATTAACATACTTTTATTAGTTTTTGAAGCGAAAAAGAGAGAAAAATATAAAAAAAATTAAAGGATATACAACTTTGGTGAAGATTCAAGAGGAGATTAATGATATAATTCAAGAGATTGATTGTATTTTTTTTTCTTCTTCTCATTTCTTTATCAATTTTTATGTCTTTTCTTTATGAAAAATATCAACTTTGTGAAGAAAATTATGAACCTATTTGTTTTTGCATATGATGATATACTATTTTACCCCCAAATTATAATTTCAATTTGATTATATTCTTTAATTTGATTTTTGTGCTATTAATTGTTTGGCTAACAATTGATCTATAGAAGCAATTAAATAGATATGAGAGAATTATTTAATTGTTTGTCTTGATTAAATAAAATGCTTAGTTTCGAGCGAGAGATATATAATTCTTATGTATGTTATCCATACTTGATAAATTTAATGAGTAGTATGTAATTTAATTAACATGAGAATGTGATTGGGTTAATTACTGTATGGTGCGTAGTTTACTTAAGAAGAGAATAAAAGCTAAGTTAGATTCAATTGATTGTGTAAATAATTGATAATTATATTAGGGGGATTTTAGCAATTTATATATTTAAAAAACTGAGAGATTAAGTATTTTAAGATATTTACTCATATATCTTTTTAGCTGTCAAATCTGATTTAATTAATTATTGGTATTTATTTTTAGTTCTTTTAATTTTTCTTTCTTAAAACATAAAAATACAAAAAAGAAAATTTGATTTTTTTGTTTTGAAAATGAGCTATAATTACATAATTCCTTGTGAACGATTTTTTTATCATTATATTACTTATTACGATACATATACTTACATATTTATTTCATATAATTCATATTCAATCATATAACAATATAAAAAGTGAAGAATATTTATGAGTGTGAGTAATCATTAGACATAATTTAAAAACATAACTCTCCCTATGTGTAATACTTCAAAAAGAATTGTAATTTTTTTAATTTTGATACTCTCTCTAAATTTAATATTCTAATTTTTCTTAGCCTTTTTATCATACGACTAAAGGATATAACATTGAAGATTAAATCCAATATGAGGAAGAAGAAGATGTATGCTATCAATGAGCTACCCCTAAGTTCTATGACTCCCCAAAATAAGGTAAAAATGAAATGTTTTTATAATTTGATTAATAAATTCTTTTTTTCAATACGAGTAGTAGATTGAGATAAACATGATTGCATCATTATACATAATATCGAAAATTGATTTGTACGACTATTTATTAATAACATAAATATATGTAAACAAGATACACACATACTAATACATATAGTAACTTAACGACATTCATCTCAAGTGAGTTGAATATTGAACTATAGTAGTATGTAAATTACTCCATTTATAATTAGTTATAAAAGATTTAAAGAAAAAAACATCAACAATCATGCAAATGTTTTAGTTAAATTCACATTTGCACATAATAAAAAAACATTTACTAAGAGAGAACTTTAAAAAAATTTGTATTCCCTCTCAATATTTATCATATTATTTTTTATTTTTATTTTGTATAAGGGAATGGTTATTTATTTTTCTTTTTGCATAACCATTTGTGGCTCTTTCTTTTTGTGCATTCAATTATTTTTTATTCTTTATAGCTATTTCCTTGTATCATATTATTATTCTTTTACAAAGGAAATATGCATGAGCCAATATACCGAGTATTATGACCTTCATACTAGTTATGAGGTAGCCATTTTCGCTTAGTGGGGTAGTTTCATACATCATAGTATGTAGCCCTCTCAAAACTAAGTTCTCTCTATAGTAGCATTTTATACATTGAAAGTTAGTGTTCAACCATAATTTTCACATTCAATGTTATTTTATTCCCTAAAATCTCACATAATTAATTATAAACTTTTAGCATGACATATTTATGTGTCCATTGAGTGTGTGAATAGGTTCTTGTTGACAATGATCACTAGATGTTAGTAATATGTAAATGCATAAGTCATAATATCCATTTGCATAATGCATAGTTAAAAATATGACAGTAGTATGAAATGTTCATATCAAGTTAAAACAAGTCTACTTCATTTTCCTTTTTTATTTATTCTAAAAAATAATGAAAAAAACTAGGAAACTTTAATCAATAGTGCAAATTCCTAAGGCACTTTTAAGATAATCAAATATTTGGGTATCAAGTGCCTTAGTGAATAAATAAGCTAATTTCCTTTCAATAGGCACAAAATCTAGGGATAAAACTTTATCTTCTACTAGTTCCCTAATGAAATAATGTCTAATGTCTATATGTTTTGTTCCAGATTGCATAACAAGATTTTCAAAGATACATATAACACTAATGTTATCACTGTAAAGGGTAATTGAACCATGTTCAAAACCATATTCTTCATCCACAGAAGTTGTGTGCAGGAGGAGCTTCCAATAGTAATGTATTCTACTTTTGCAATAATTATAAGATGAAATTTTATTTTTTGATGTCCCTTGATTTCCTGCCCAATCTGCATCTGTGTATCCACTGATTTCATATGTAGTATCATTTGTACATCAAATACCAAATTTTGTTGTTCGAGGGACATACCTAACAATCCTTTTGACATGATCAATTTGTGATTCCTTAGGAACTGATTGATAAAGAGCATAAACACTAACATTAAAACAAATATTAGTTCTACTTGCTGTGATGTACAACAAGCTTTCTATCATGCTTCTATATATCATTTGATAAACACTCTTACCTAATTCATCCATTGAAATCTTATCACTAGTACTAGTAGGGGTTCTCAAATGCTAATTTGTTTCAACTCTAAATTTCTTAATTGAATTACATGCATACTTGGTTTGAGAAATAAAGATTCTCTTATTTAATTATTTAATTTGAAAACCAAGAAAACATGTGAGCTCAACTATCATATACATTTCAAATTCATTGGTTATTATGTTCACAAAATCATCAACAAAAGAATTAGATGTTGACCTAAAGACTATCATCGACATATATTTGAGATATGAATATATCTTATTTGGTCCTTTTAATAAAAAGAGTCTTATCAACTTCCACTTTTGATTGTTCAATATAGACTTTTTCACTAAGTAATCCATTTAAAAAGGTAGACTTTACATCTATTTGAAAGAGTTTGAATTTTATAAAGCTTGCAATGGAAAGTAAAATCCTAATTGATTCTAACTTAGCTACATAAGCAAATGTTTCATAAAAAACAATTCCTTTAAGTTGTATATATCCCTATGCAACTAGACTAACCTTGTTTCTAATCACAAAATCATGTTCATCATATTTATTTTCAAACACCAATTTAGTTCCTATGATGTTTTTATCTTTAGGTCTTGGTACTAAAGTCCAAACAACATTCCTAGTGAATTAAGCTAACTTATCCAACATAGAATTTATCTAGAATTTATCTATTAAAGCTTCATTAATAGTTTTTGGGTATATATGAGAAACATAATAGATATGATTAATCTCATTTACATGTCATTAATTTCATTTACCTGTCTCCTTATAGTTATCACCCTTGCATTTGAATCACCAATGATGTGTTTAGTTGTGTGATTTTCAATAGTACCTATTGGTTCCTGAGTTTGAGTGTTGGTTATGGTGACCTCGTCATTTGAGTTTGACTCTTAATCTACCTCATTATCTACCATTTTAGTCATGAGTTTCATCAATCTATTTCTCAATTGACAAGTTTGTGCTTAAAGTTTCAATTTTATCATCAATCACTAGAGTACTAGTACCTGCATCATCTATAACAACATTGATAGGCTCCATCACAATATTAGTTCTCAATTTGAACACTCTAAAAACATGACTTGTTAATGAGTAACCTAGAAAGAAACCTTTATCACTTCTATAATCAAATTTCCCTTGATTCTTATGATCTTTATTACTTCCAAACACATATAGATATTTAAGATTAGGTTTCTTACCTTTCCATAACCCATAGGGAATTTGGTTTGTACCTGGGCTTAGGTAAACACAATTCATTAAGTAGCATGAGGTACATATTGTATTAGCCCAAAACTTATTGGGAATGTCCTTTGCATAAGTAGGACTCTTTCCATCTCTTACCACACTTGATTCTTCCTTTGTACTATCCCATTTTGTTGTGGGGTAATTGGTGTTGAGAACTTATGAGCTATACCATGTTGTTTGTAGAATTCAACATATCTTGAGTTTTCAAATTCCTTCCCATGATATGTCCTTAGTCCCTTTACATTGGTTATTCTGATACCTACTCCAATCTACAATTTAAGGTAAAAGGAACTAAAGAAGTCAAAGGCATCATATTTTTCTTTTAGGAATCCAACCCATGTAAAATGAGAGAAATCATCAACAACAACAATAATATAATTCTTGCCACCCAAACTCTCAGTTCTCAAGGACCCATGAGGCCAATGTGAATTGACTCAATTGTTCTGCTTGTGTTAACTCCTTTGATTTTTGTATAAGAAGTGTGAGTTTGTTTATTAAGTTGGAATCTTGCATAAAAAAGTTTTTTTTAGTTTTAGAAAGCATAGGTAGACCACTCACAATTTCCTTTTTGCTCAAGTTGACAAGATCTTTAAAATTGATATGTCCCATCTTTTGATGCCACAATGAAATATAATGATCATTATATAAGTTAAAAGTAGTAGTAATAGGGAATGTATCAATATAGTAGAAATTATCCTAAGACCTAGTTCCTCTAGCCACATATTCACCTTTTGGATATGTTATAATATAATGATTGTTGATAAATTGTACACTATAAGTTTTGTCACAATTTTGATTGATGCTTATTAGATTGGCTTTATGTCTGTACATCATCCAACCTAAGCATACCATCAATAAAAATTGTACCTTTACGAATAATCCTTGATTTATTTCTATCATCAAAATAAATTGTTCCTTCATTATGTTTTTCATAAGTTTTGAAAAGAAAACGATCACTAGTCATCTGTCTAGAACAACCACTATCAAAATACCAATTAGTATAAGATTTAGCTTTAAATTTAGTATGGGTTACATAATATATCGTCAAAAATTGATTTGTGTTCAAACGAAAAGTTAATTTAAACCTTACTTTAAATTGCTTAATATATCATTATTCATTATATAGCAAGTGAGAGACTTTCTTGGAGAGGATTTTTGAAATTAACAAGTAAGGGTCTTTCTTATTGAGGATTTTGAAAACAAACTCATATTTCTTAAAAATGGGGGGTTTTCTTTTGTAAACTGAAAAATTAAATCTAACAAATAAAAGAAAAATTGCATGATCATTCTCTACTCTTAGCATGTGTTATAAATCAACAAAAGCATATCATATTCTCCTATTATTTGATCATATCAACTTAGATAAATTCACAAAATCAACTATCTTCAACTCTTCTTATATATTCGTTGAATTAAACAAGCTCTTAATACAATTATTTTTAATAGATAACCTAGAATAAGCTTTCTAAATTTAATGTAACAAAAGTATTGAGTTTTAAAGAAGAAAATTGGATCAATGTTAAACACACAAGCTCAGTTTAATTTACTTGAGTATTAATTCTCATTGCAAGTAACTTATCGCTAATTATTAAAATTGATTAGATGATTATGTACGCAGTAAACTAAATTGATTAATGATTAATTAATTTTATTATTTAATTATAAGCTTAAATAATCAAATAAATTCATACAATAATTAAAACTGAGAATTAATATATTATAAAAAAGAATAGTTGAATAGAATATCAAATATCTAATTAAATATTGCAATCTATATATAGGGCTTTGAAATCACCCATAGTCAATTATAAAATTAGTTATTCAAAGTAAACAATAGATTTAAAATATTATTCATGGAAACAATAAAAAAAGGGGAAGAAATCTTAGGTTTTATATCTTTGAGTCTCATCTTCAACTCTTTTAGTTTTCTGAATCCTCTTTTTCTCAATTGTTGCCTCTAACTTAATTCTTTAATTTTTGTATTTTTTCTGAATTTTTCTCTTAGTTTTCTTCAATTTTGATATTGTTTAATTTTATAGGGTGTTATTTTGTATTTATATTGAGAAAATTGATATATTTTTGAGTAGTATTAGGGTAGGTTATATGCGATTTATAGACGTGAAGGGATATGTAGTTCGTTGATTATATATGGGTGACACATGTTGCATTATGGAATTTGGAGTGAATAGTGATGCGATGTGGATGCTAGGTGTTTTGGGTTTTTTTCTAAGTGCATGCACATATATATTAAGTACATCCACCTTTCAAATAAAAATCATAAAACATCCTTAAAAATCCTAGAAATTAATATTTTCTCAATAAATATAAAATAAATAATTATAGCTCATTATAAGAATAAAATATATACAAATGTAAATGAATTGATATATAAAAATGTCTATAAAATATGACTTATCAATACATATGTCATAGGATCCTTAGATTCACCAAGTATAGCTGCTAGCATGATGACTTGGAAAACCAAATATGTCACATTTTCTATGGCTATATGAGCCATTCTTGAGACTCATAATATAAATCTCATTGTAATTTCTCCTAACCTCAAATTTTCTATTGAGGCAATGAATTAGATACCAACCAATTGACCTTGCCTTTAATCTTACCAAATTCTTTATAATTCTATGCCTAATGTTATACCTCCACTCACATTGTTGTCTCTTAATGTACATTCTATTCATAAAGTACCTTATAATTTTCTCCAACATTATTATAATTGGATTGTTTCTTGCAATTATAATTGCAAAATGAAAGAATCACAAAGATTGTTTAATAGCATGTCTTACTTTGCATTTCTACTTTGAAAAGATCTTGTCCGGACAATGCTTTGGTGGGGCTTTCTCAAACCACTTATATGCTTCCTCATCCACACTCCTTAACAAAATCATATCTGAATTAAACTATGCTTCTATAGTTTCCCTTGCAAAGGCAAAAAAAAAATTCCTTCAATACTAAACTAGGGTATGCAACTTTAGAATTTTGGTATATATGCCTCACACATTATCTATGTTTAGCATTAGGTAAAAATTTCTTAGTTACATACACCAAACCCTTTTGTATATATGTGACTATGGTCTACTCATAACTGGTCTCAATACCCCAATCTTCTTTCAACAGATCAACAAACCATTCCTTTGTTTCAGTCCACTCATTCTCTATAAGATAAGCATTTGGGTAAAGTAAGTTTTTCCCATCTTTTCCAATTGCTGTCAATATTGACCCTCCATCCTCCTATTTATATGACATATATCAAGCCCAATTAATGGCTTACACACAAAAACAAATCATTTCCTAAGTATAGCCCATCCAATATGAAACCTTAAAAATTTAAGAGATCCCTCATTTATTGAGTCACATGTTATTTTCATAGTTGTTCTGCGATTTGACAGTCTTACCTCCTATTCTTTAATGCTTTCTAATGAGCCCTATATATATGACTATTAGTAAGTACTAGTGATCAAATTGGTTTTTGGGTTATTCTTAAAGTCTATGAAGATTCTTTTGCAATCCAGGTAGAAATTGCCAATTTTTTTGTCTAAAATTAGGACAGTCATGTACAAAAATGTTTGTCTATATTCTGAAAGTACCAGCATTATCAACCCTTAATGCATAAAATTCTACTTACAATTAAGGTTAGATATACATTTAGCTATGAACCTTGTTTTGTAAATCTTCTTAAATTAAATTCTCTTCTTATGTAAAATTCTATGTCTTTTACATGCTTCTTTCAACACATTCCTACTACTAATCTCCACCCCAACCATAAATTTCGGATCCACAACATCATTTTTTGGCTTGAACATAAGATATTTCACCATATTACTCTCTTTTTTCATCATTAGATCTCTCAACTCCATCATCCAAATAATCTAAGTTGCCATCTTTTCTAGAATCTATTTCAATAGCATACTCCATGAATGCATAACATCATATTGATGCATAGTCACCATTAGCTCACTTTCATATTCACTATCATGTAAGTCATAGTCAATATCTATATCTTTCTCACTTTCTTCATCCTCTATATTGGCAGATTCATTTAATTCTTTTCATGTTCTGTGTGGATATTTTCTTATATCCCTTACATGCTCAATTTTAATGTGTCTATCATGGCATTCTTCTTGTTACACATCAATACCAACATTATCAGCCTCAATGTGTGTTTTATCAAGTTCTTCTTAAGTTTAATCAACACAACATTATCAACTTCAATGTGTGTGTCATCAAGTATTTCTTATTGTGCATCAACATCAGCATTATCAACTTCAATGTATGTTTCATCAAATTATTCTTATGTTTCATTAACATTAGCATTATCAACCTCAAGGTATTTCATCAAGTTTTTTCTTGAGTTTCATCAACATTTGCATCAAGATGAGGAAAGATACGTATTTCTGCTTGTACATTTTCATAAACCAATGTCACTTCAATCAAAAATAGGGGTTCTTACACGACTTTCTCACTTTTTAGAGTTTCTCTTACATCCTTAACTTGAGTTTCTTCTCTGTCTCTAAAAATCTCCTAATTAGAGTCATCAACGTCTATTACTTCATTTCAAGCTAAATGTTTGATCACCTTTAGAGGTTAATACTCTTTCCTTATGAGATGAATATCATATACATTGATCTCTTTTTTACTTGTGAGAAATTTAGTCATACCAGATACATATAAGTCCAACTCTAGGTTTGTTACACCTATTCCTTTTAATTCATATATGGAATAATACTATTCCACAATACTACCCAAGTCAAGCACATCCTCGAGTGCTCTCAGCATCAACATTTCATTGCAATCAGGGCCATAGTTGTCTAAATATGCAACCATTCCATCAACATATATTATGTCTCCTCCAACCCACTCAAAATCTCCACCATAATTGGTTCTCATAGTAAATAAAGGTGTATTTAAATTTGAAATTACAATTCGAAAAATGGGAAAGTTAAGAATAAAGTAAATGCCAAGTGGAAAAAATTGTAGCTAAATCTATTGAATTCAAACACAGAATAAAGTAAGTTATTAAGGATTTTTTTAGGAAAGTATACATCAAGAAATGGCTAAATTTCCTCCAAAAATAATGCATAAAATAAAAAATCCAAGTGCAATCCGTATACATCTTAGTCAAAAAAGCATCCATTTCTCAAACCTAACTAAGGGACCACATGCACTTAATTTTTTATTTCCTTTTTTTTTAAATTACTTTGTACCATACATATGCATCCCACAAAAATACAATATAATACAATAAGTGAGACAATAAACTTATAAAAATCTAATCTCTAATCCCTTAAAAGTAACCAAAAAAACAACACTATCCAAAGGAATCGTGAACCATAGATACACCATTTGTTATAGTAGTAGGGATTGCACACATTAGGCCTGTGGATTTTTTTTATCCTTAATACCCCTTCACTATTATAACAAATGGCTTTAAGTAAGTTTTTAAACTACTTAAAATGAGATTAATTAAATTTTTAAGTCGGTTCTAGGATAGAACCGACTTAATATTTTGAGCCAATCCTACTATCAACCAACTTAGAATTTTAATGTAGGTCCTACATTGCAACTGACTTAAAATTTTAAGTTGGTCCTACATGGAAATCAACTTAAAATGTAAAGTTTATTCTACCTTAGAACTGATTTAAAATGATATGATCCCTAAACACATTTTTGGTCATTTTTTGCTAGCCTCTTGCACGTTTTACAATACATTGTAGCAGAAAACAACTAAAATATGTTTAAAAGGGTTTTTAAAACCTTTTATCCATTAAAAAATTTGATATTAATTACTTAAGAATTAACTTAAACAAAAAAGAACTTACATATAATGCATATATATAAATTTAACTTAATTACAACATCATTTAATATTTTAAGCAAATATACATATGCACGGTTTATTAAATATGAAATTGAAAATACTCATTACTTTATATCTTATTATTTGTAAGGTAAGCACATAATAATAAGATATTATACTCACATGTTCTGCCCTTTCTTTTTGTAAATCTTCAAAATTTTGCCTATTATAGCCTTTTTTTTTACTCTAACCAAAGAACTACATATCTTTAAATTCAAAATAATAATTTAACATCATAAATTCATTGAAAAATATGTTATATGTTAAAATATTAGTATATTAGTTATTTAACAGGTATACATGTAGCATGTACCTCGCTGTAGTCTCATGGCCTCAAAAGAAGAGGCTTAAAAAACCGACATAGCTAGCTTACTATATGAAATGTTGAATCTAAGATCTTAGAGGCTAACAAGTTTAAAGTATGATTATAAAAATACTAAACATGTTGAATAGCACCTAACAAGTATTATGATTCCAGAAACATAAATGAATAAAATTTATTTTATAATGAGTCTACATGTTGAACATATTAGCCAAAGAACTACATCTATTTAAATTGAAGTTATTATTTAATATCATAAATTCATTAAAATTCCTTATATAATAAAATAGTATATCATTTACATGGTTGCAAAACCAATTATTAAGCCCTTGTTTTTGCTCATTATACAACCACTTTTCTCCTCCTTTTTTTAATAATATAGATTGATCTTCAATAAGTTCAAGTACATTATGTGATATTATGAAATATATATCAATTATAGGTAATTAATAGTTAAATAAATAATAATTTTATTTTATATAAAAGGGTGGAGTTAATATGCATAAGGTTACCTATTTAGATCATGTCATAGTCTAAGAATAACTTGTGCATAGGATTCCCATTTTCGGTGGAACCACTAAAATATTTACAACAAAACTCAATAAATTCTTTAGTGATGTAACATTCCACCATGCATATTTCAAGACGATTTTTATTTATATCCTTTAAGGACTTGCATGTATCTCACAAAAGGATATATCCACCTTAAGTAAGTAGGACCATACAATTGAACCTCTCAAACTAAATGAAAACACAAGTGAATCATTATATCAATAAGAGATTCAAAATATTTATCAAGTAGATACAAAATCTCCATAACATCTTTTGGTAATGCGTTTAAATCTCCAATTGATATAGATTTCTTGTAAATTGTATTGAAGAATGAATAAAGATGAATTATTGATAATCAAACATGTTTTGGAATAATTGACCTAACACCAACTCGCAATAACTATTTCATTAAGATAGGACAATCATGTGAATTCAATCCATAAAGTTTCCTCCATAGATACAAAATTTCTTAAGTTAGATGAGTAATCATCAGGAACCTTCAAACTCACCAAACATTTACATAACACATCCTTCTCTTTTGTTGACAATGTATATGATGTTGATGGTAAGTATGTTTAATTCTTATCATTCTTCACCACTGGTGCTAATTTAGGTCGTAAGCCTAATTTTTTAAAATTCAATCTTGCTTTAATACCATCCTTTGTTTTTCAGGTATATTAAGCAATGTACCATTCAAACTCTCACATACATTTTGCTCAATGTGTATGACATCTAAGATGTGATGAAAGTGAAGCTTTTTTCTAATAAGATAATTCCTAAAATATTGATTTCCTTTTTCCAATAATCTTGTTCAATTGTTTAAGTAATATTTTCATTTTTTCCCATTATATTACTTGACCTCTTTCATTTCCCTCCATCAAAGTGTATTTTTTTCCATCTATCCATATCGTTTGAATGTTATACCATTCAATCAAATTAATATCCCAACCTATCGCAAAGGTTTTGGTGTAGGATCATGCTCTTCTTGACCATCGAAAGGTTTCTTTTGGTAACTAAACTTATGTTCAGATGGAAAAAAATCTTCTATGTCTTCTATAAGACATCTTTCATCTATGAATAAGATGAATTACAAAAATTTCATTGCTAGATATAGGAAGGAAAATCATTAATTGGCCATAAAAATACCCCTTTCAGTTAAAATATTCTTCCTTATGTGCATCATAAACATTAACTCCATCACTCCACAATATCTTTAAGTCATCTATCAAAGGATACAAATACACATTAATATCAAGTCTGGGTATGTTGTTTCGATCCTGATATTAATAATGTTTGTATTATGAATTTTCTTTTCATACACTACTAGGGAGAAAGACTATATGTGAATATAATTACCGACCCTAACTATATCTACAACTATGAATTGTGCATATTAATTCCATTAGTAGCATCCCATCATGAGATTAATTCTTTGAATGCCAAGTCAACATATTTGATGTCTCTTACTTTTGAACAATCACCCAATGTCTCATATTCTTTCCTATAAAGAATGCAGTCATTTGGATAAACATGAAACTTATGATATTCCATGCCAAATCAATTAAGAGATTTCTTTACTTCATATATTAAAGAGGGAAACTCATTACCTTCAAGAAACATATGTATTACTACATTTAGTAATTCTATGAATCCCTTATTCGAAAAACCATTTTTTTGTCTTCCTATTGTACAAATAAACCAATCCCAACATTTAAGTGTATTTCTTGCATTTTTCATACAACATATTTCCAACGTCTTCCAAAAGTTTGTAGGTCATCCTTATGTAGTTCATCTTCCACATCATGAAATATATTTTTCGTCTCTACATTATTTCTGGTGTGACTATCCTGATATGATGTACGTAATTCATTGATAATACTAATATTTATAACTCAAAAGAATTCCACTAGAGACTAGGTGAAACTTAACCTCATAAACATCATAAAATTTCTCATTTCCTACATTTAGTATATGGGTATCGAATCATAATGATTTCACTATTACTATTTCTACTAGCAAATATCAAGAAAGTTTCTACTCTAGAAATATAGTTGTGCTCAATTCTACACTTTGACATCCAAGATTTTTTCATTTTCTATGAAGGGAATTAAAAACATTAAGTATGTACCGAATAAACATGCATGTATTAGTCACCAATACACTTCAAAATTTATTATACAAAGTTTATAAATTATTAGAATAATAATCAAAACATCCTACAAAACTAAATACAAAAATATCTCATCAATTAATTAATAAATTCATTGTAACATTAATAATATATAATATTATTCACAAATGTTAATTATTCTTCTGACACAAATAGGTAACTGGAACCTAGATAAAGGGTAAAATGCTAACCCATGAAATATTTTTGCGAGTTCTATATCAATTTGACCAAGTAGACCTCACAACATAAATTGAGCAATTAACACAGTGGAAGTACAAAATAACATTCTCAATTCAAAGAACAACAAAAACAACTGAGAGTAGAAAGAAGAAATTATAGTAAACACACTAGTAACGGTTTTCCTATCAAGTACCTATTCATACTAGTAGCATGCATAAACATAGAAAACATCACACAACATGTAAGACAGTCATAAATATTGTAAAGTTATGAGGGATTCCTAATCTTTTCAAGACCTTATATGTGGGAATATATTCGGTAAATAAAGATTGTACTTTCATAACATGCAATCATACATTACATAACAAACCATAATAAAGAGTCCAATACATGGTACCTTACCAGTGTAAAATAATACAGACTCCTTAGAGACTCATAATAATAATGCATGATCAAAAAGAAAAAGTAATATTTAGAAAGCTATAGGTATCCTACAAGGAAAGGAAACAAAGCATGCAACTACACAAAACATATCAGCTTTCTATCATAGTCTAAATCTAGTATGATGGAACATACACGATAAGAAAACTTGATGAGTGCAAGACTGGCAATGCAAATACCAATCTTGCGAAATACTTTTTATTTTATTATTTGTAAAACTCTCGCAAGTGCACGAATCATTTTATAGAAAATGATTCGTATACTCCTAAGGCCGATCTAAGGAAGGAATATATGTAGTTTTTAATTTATTATTCAAAATATTAAAAACAAAATTAAATTCTAAGCATTTTGTCACGATATTTTGGTTTGTTTGTTTCCTAATCTAATAAAAAAATAAACATAGATATATATTCAATAAACAATAATGAAAATTTTATCATTCATAATAGTGGAGTATTTAAGGATATAATAATTAAGTTAATTATTCTTACTCATATTACTTAGGCGGAGCACAAATTATTTTGTTTAATATTAATTAATTAAGTATTAAATTTCAGCTTTATTTCTAAGAAAATAGCAAACCATATAATCATAGCTTTAGCCGGGGTCGGTTAATTAGACTTTATCCAAGGTGTCCAAATTAAACCTAAGAATTTAATTATCCAAGTGCTAACTTTAAAGTTTTAAAATCATTATTGAAAATGTGTTGTCAATACATTTTCAAATAATAGTTCTTATAAAAAAACCTTTGAAATAGAGCTTCACTCTAACTACCAGGCGATTGTACCAACAAATAAAAGAGCACTACTCTAAATCAGACCGGATAATTAAACCTTAAAATCTAACTTTCAAATTTAAGTTTATAATGAAAAGTAATATATTTCTCTCTAACATTCTTAATATAAAATCTTGAATAAAAACAAAATCAATTTATTTTATAGAGATGTTTTACCTAATTAATATTTTGCAAGTATAACAACATTATTATTATATCATATTTATAAACAAAAAGTCATGTTAAATTTAATCATAGCCAAATTAAATCTAACATATAAGAATAAAATATAAAAAGATAACTGTAAATAATCTATTAAAATAATACCTTAAAAGAATTCTTACAATAGTTTGATGCTAATTAGGTTGTTGGAAAACCTCCAAATGAATTTGCATCTCTACTTATTGAATTAAAAACCAAAATTATATAAAAACATAGCTAGTTCTTTTCAAAAATAGAAAAACTTTAAAACTAAAATCTAAAAAAAACTTTCTAGAGAGAGAAAGGGCTCATAAAATTGTGAGTTTTGGAGAGGGGAAGAAGTTCCTCTTATAGGTGAGGAAAAGATTTCAAAATTTGAATTTGGATGTGTTTGGATAAGTTAGAACGCGTATGGGGTGAAAATATTTTGGAAGATGGACACTTGGCACTTAGGACATGATGTAGGAGTGTGCTAGTTCATGCACAACACGGCGTGAGTGTGTCCTGGCGTTGGCGTAAACCATTGTATTGTGTGTCGAGTGTGTGCCAAGCATGTGTCACTTGTGTGTGTTGGCTGGGCATGAGCCAAATGTGTGCGGGGCATGTGCATGGGAACACACACTAGTGAGTGCATGACTTGGTAGGAATGGGCAGATATGCGTAGGACTCGACGCTGATAGACGACTACGCGCTCTGGTGCGCATGGGACTCGACAGAAATGGATAGTTGCATATGGGACTTAGTGTAGATAGGAGACTATACATGTGGGACTCAGTAGGAATGAATAGTTTCATGTAGGACTTCGTGCAGATGGGCTACTAGGCGCGCGATTTCGGCCTTTTTGACATTTTTGACCCATTTTTTTCAATTTTTCCATCATTTTGACTTTTCCTCATTTATTTTCTCAATATATTTATGATGTATTTCCTCTTGTATTTGTTTTGAGTCTTTTAGTTATTTTTAAAATAAAAGACCTGAAAAACATTAAAAATACCTATCATTCTGAAAAGACAAATTTATATAAAAATATGATAAAATCATACAAATATGAATCTATTTAATCAATTAAAGTACATTATATTATGGTAATTTTAGTTATTTTTAAGCACTCATCACAACCCCTAACCAGCTTCTTACGAATCCCTTAGTAAGATAAGCGATAAAAACTATCATAAAAACTAAAAATTAAACTATCCTAAATCACTTTTGTGGATTGACACTGTTGCATTTAACATATGCAACAAATCTCGAAACCCCTAGGTTTCCCTAGTGGACGAGTTTAAGTCTCTTGATGGTTTTCAATAATGATACCCACAAACATTAACAAAAAATGAAAACAAAATAAAACAAATAAAAAAAAGAAGGTACTCTTTTTACTTTATTTTAAATTTTAGTTACCTTCTTTAATTTCAAAGATGTATCAATTTAATTTCATCCAAACTTAGTGTGAGGAATCCAAATTCGCTTTGACTCTATTCCTTTTAAGTCAATATTCTCAAAAATACTGAATATTATCGGTTTATGCACTCATACTAATTTATATGCAAAAGAGTTAATGTATAGAAATGAACTAATATGTTCGCATATGTATAAAGAAGAAAGACTCAAAAAGTTATTTTAACGTTGATTTCATGAAAGGAATCAAATGTAAGGATTTATAAAATATTATACATTACTTTCATGCATCAATCAAATTCATCAAATAAAAATATAAAGTAATATGCCTTTTAGAGAATGTAGAACAATGTAATGACTTCTTAGGGAATTACTTCTTATATTTTCTTTTGCATTAATGAAGGAAGGCATTAAACCATTTTGTTAGAGAGTGGACCCATGTATAGATTGTACATTTTTTATATGGTAGGGTGACTGGTTAATATTTGGCCCAGTTTTGTTTGTATTTGTATAGGTAACCATCCCTTTTTTAATAGAAGTCATGCATAAATGAAGGAAGACATTTTCTACTTAAATCATTTAATCTAAGTAAATAAAAAATAAATATATAACACTTCATTAAAATGTAAAAATCAGAACATTCAATGTTAAGTCCTATAGAGATCATCTAATAATTTGAAGAAATAAGAAATGTGTTATGAGTAGAAAAAATATATTTCCCTCATAATAAAGAAAATTGGGCTCAAATTATATCTCACAAGAGTAGTCTCCACTATTTAATTCATAAACACCAATTTTGAGTTTAATATAATTTTCACACCTTATCAAGAAATATTAGTCATGACAAAAACTAACTAAATACCATATACTCCATGATATGTTTTCAAAAATTAATTTAACAATGCAAAAGACATAACTATTTACTTAAATTTGATTTAAAGAAATGATAATTTTTTGTAATAATTGTTTTTTTAAAACATAATCCTAAAATTATAAAAATTACTAAAACACACAAAGAAAATAAAATCAAAAACAATAGAAATGAAAATGTGAACATAAAAATTGTAAAATTGTAAATTTTTTGAAATTAAGCATGGTAAATTTTCACCACCTCTAACCTAGAACTTCCATTATTCTCAATGTAATAGTTGTAAATTAAAGATAAAGATAAAAGAGAAGAAAAGTTCCTGAGAATGTGCAAGTAGTGATGGAAAAATGCAGGTGCATCCATCATGTTCATCATTAAAGTTTACACAGACAGTTCGTTGTGAACTTCTAATATCTCAAAAAATATTTTCAGTTTTAACAATTCTAAAATTATTCACATGCAATTAAACTAAAATAAAAAAACAAATAAAAGAAAATTACCTAAAATGATGGGTTACCTCCCATCCAGAGCTTAGTTTAACGTCTTAACCAGACACATCATCATCGTAGAGAGGATTAATTTATCAATATCAAATAAACATCATCCATGTTGTTTTCTCTTTCTAAATAAGGCTTTACACGGTGCCCATTGAGTTTGAAATTTATTTGTGTCTTTGGATTCAATAACTCTATTGCTCCATGTGAAAAAACTTAGAAAATTGTGTAAGGTCCATCCCATCTTGATCTCAATTTTCCTGGAAATAATCTCAGACGATAGTTAAATAAAAAAACTTTCATTCCAGGACGAAAGGACTTAGGAGCTAGCCTCTTGTCATGATTGTGTTTAGTACACTCTTTGTATAATTTTGCATTTTCGTAGGCCTTGTCCCTAATCTCTTCCAACTCATTAAGATGGAGCAACCATTTTTCTCCTACTTTTCCTAATTCCATGTTCAGCTCTTTAATTGCCCAATAAGCCTTATGTTTAAGTTCAACGGGAAGGTGGCAAGCTTTTCCAAAGATTAACCAGTAAGGGCTCATCCTAATGGGTGTTTTATAAGATGTACGGTATTCCCATATGGCATCATTCAACTTGATTTCCCAATCCTTTCTTGAATGATGCATATTGCATTCCAAAATTCCCTTTATTAGCCTATTATTTCCACTATGCCAAAAGTTTGAGGATGATATAGAGTAGCTACTCTATGTGTGATGTTGTAATTTTTTAGTACTCCATCGCTTATTATAGCTCCAGGTGTTGTGAACCTACTAAATATTGAATCCTTCAAGAATTTTACAACCATATTAGCATCATTGGTTTTAGTGGGGATAGTCTATACCCATTTTGATACATAATCCACAGCAACCAAAATATATTGAAAACTATTGGATGGGGGAAAAGGACCAATAAAATCAATCCCACACACATCAAAGAGTTCAACAACTAAATTAGATGTCAAAGGCATTTCATCTCTTTTACTTATGTTCCATGTTCTTTGACATCTATCACATTGTGGACAAAACATATAAGCATCTTTAAAAAGAATGGGCCAAAAGAATCCAGAATATAATATCTTATGGGCTATCTTTTCGCCACCAAAATGGCCTCTACAATGAAGTTTATAACAAAAATAAGAATGCTCTTATGTTCTTCTTCAGGTACACATCTCCAAATAACTTGATCTTGACCAATCTTGTATAAATAAGGGCCATCCCAGAAATAGTCCTTGATAGTTTTAAAGAACCTTTTCTTGTCTTGATATGAAGTGTTAGGTCTCAAAACACCAGTGGGAAGATAGTTTACAATATGAGCATACCATGGGTTTAGACCTATTGAAAATAACTGTTCATCAGGAAAGGTTTCAACTATATCTTCATTACTCTCACCCTTAATAGAATTGAAGTCAAAAATAAACCTAGATAAGTGGTCCGCTACTAAGTTTTCACAGGCTTTATTATCCTTGATTTCTAGGTCCAATTCTTGTAAGAGTAAGACCCACCTGATTAATCTTGGTTTGGCATTTACTTTACTTAATAAGTATCTTAAAGCAGCATGATCAGAATGCACAATCACTTTAGATCCAACCAAATAAGACCTGAATTTTTCTAAAGAAAACATTATAGCCAAGAATTTATTTTTAGTGGTGGTATAATTCATTTGGGCGTCATTGAGTGTTTTGCTAGCATAGTAGTTGACATGCAAGCACTTATGCACCCTTTGTTCCAATACTACTCTGATACCATAATTGGAAGCGTCACACATTATTTCAAAGGGTAAAGACCAGTTTGGTGCCATAATAATAGGGGTGGATGTTAGTTTCTATTTCAAGGTATCAAGGGCAATAAGGAAGTCATCATTGAAATCAAAATAAACATATTTTGATAATAGATTACATAAGGGATGACTTATTTTAGATTAAATCTTTAATAAATCGTCTATAAAATCCTGCATGTCCTAAGAAGCTTCTTATCCCCTTATAGATATAAGGGAGGTAATTTGGAAATCAGTTAAACTTTTTCCTTATCAGCTTTAATACCTTTGTTTGAAATGATATATCCTAACACCATCCCTTGTTGAACCATAAAATGACTTTTCTCCCAACTAAGGGTTAGATTGCATTCAATGCATCTTTCTAAAACCAAAGTCAATTTATGTAAGCAATCATCAAATGAGTGTCCAAAGATAGAGAAATCATCCATGAAAAATTTAATGAATTTTTCCACCATGTCCAAGACGTAGACATCATACATCTCTGGAATGTGGCAGGAGGCATTGCATAACCCGAATGGCATTCTTCGAAAAGAAAATGTCCCAAAAGAACATGTAAATATCGTCTTTTCCTAATCTTTTGGTGCTATAGGTACTTCATAATATCCTGACAATCCATCTAGAAAATAGCAAAATTTGTGCCCAGCTAATCTTTCCAACATTTGGTCAATGAAGGGAAGAGAAAAGTGGTCCTCTTTAGTATATAAATTCAATTTCCCAAAATCTACACACATCCTCCATCCAGTGATTATTATAGTGGGCACTAATTCACTTTTGTCATTTTTAACAACTGTTATCCCATATTTATTAACTACCATATGCACTGGACTAACCCACTCACTATTGGAAATAGGGTAGATAATTCCTTCTTCCAACAATTTAAGAATCTCTTTCTTAACTACTTCTTGCATATTTGGGTTTAGTGTTCTTTAGGCCTCTCGTACGAGTTTAGCACCATCCTTCAAGTTGATCTTATGCATACATATGGTAGGAATAATGCCTCTTATATCCCCGATACTCCAATCTATGGCTTTCTTAAACTTCTTAAGCACTTTTATAAGTTCTTTTTCTTGAGTTTTGGCCAATGTTGAAGAAATTATTGTTGGATAAGTTTCTCCTTCTCCCAGAAACACGTATTTTAAGTTCTTAGGTAAGTCTTTAAGTTCAATTTCAGGTGGATTGACCTCTTTCCTAGATGTGGAACTAGGTAGATTTAAGAGTGTACTAGATTTTGTCATTGGTTCATCACTATCTAGTTGTTCAAGGTACCCCTTAGTTTCCTCATCTAAATCTTCTTCACCTCTTCAAGTGTAAGAATAGTTTAAAGCTTGTCTTCTATTTTTGTTCGGGAAAAGGTGCTTTGGACACTATTACCTAAAGGGTCAACATCGAATATTTCATCAATGGTAGAAATAGAAGGAATAGGTGAAGAATCAAAAACTTTAAAATGAATAGTCTCTCCTAAGATTTTCGTTGTCAAATTTCCATTTTTGGACATCAATAATAGTCTTGGTAGTTGCCATAAATGGTGTACCAAGTAGTATTGTGTGCTCTTTGTCTAAGGCTAGAATTTCTTGCATATCAAGAACCACAAAGTCAACAGGTATTATCAGTTTTTCTAACTCTACCGGCACATCCTCAACTATTCCCTTTGGATACTTAAGAGATCTATCTGCAAGTTTAAGGGACATAGTTATGGGTTTTAAATCTCCTAAATCAAGTTGTAAGAATATAGAGTAGGGCATCAAGTTCATACTAGCACCTAAATCAAGCATTGCTTTAGCAACCTTCTTATCCCCTATAGTTATGTTTATGATAAAACTTCCAAGGTCTTTCAACTTAGGGGGAAGTCGATGTTGAAGTACTACATTAGAAATTTGTAATACCACTACTCACTCATTAAGTTCATACCTCCTTTTCTTAGTGTTCAACTCTTTGAAAAACTTAGCATAGGAGGGCACATTCATGATCATTTCTAATAATGGTAAATTGATATTTACTTTAGAAATCATATTAAAAAGATCATAGAATTTCTTATCTTGTTTGGATTCTTCCAACCGGTGTGGAAAATGTACTTGTAGTTGATGTGGTTCTGTTGTGTTTTGAATTTTGGGGTTGTCAGATGACTCCCTAATGAATTTTTCCAAAGGTTTATCATGTTCAGCACTTGTCTCTCCTTTTTTCGAGACTATAATTTCACCTTCTTTGTTACCTGAACTATAAGGTAGATCTTTAGAGATTTTAAGTAAACTATTATTGACTACCTTATAACTTCGTAGGGTTCTTACATCCTTCGCTTGTTTGGGTTGACTGGGAAACTTTAGGTTATTATTTTTCCTAGTGCTTCAACTATCTTCCCCTAAGAACACTAGGGTGTATTCAAACCTACAACCTCACCCTATACTATGCACACATATATGAAAAGATATGCCAATCTACCAAAGAAAGGATATGTCATGCATTCCAACAAAAAATACTAGGCTATCAACTACAAGCGATAAGCATGTAATAAATCACTACAACACCTAAGAAGACACATGAAATAGAAAAATGAAAACTATGCATGCAATATGTCATACTAACAATCCTATTTATGCATTGTTCATTCAATGTGATGTCAAGAAGAAGACAACATCACAAGGTAACAACATAACATAAATTCATAAATGGGAAAAATAATAAGAGTGCAAAGCAATCATAACACTCCCCTTGCCAACATACATTTTGCATACATTTTCTCACTAAAAGTATGCATGTGAGGCAATAAATATGTTATGTATTCTGTACTCTTAAAACTTCCCCAAATTAGAAGCATCTACACATAGTAGAACACAAGCAATACAGAAAGAGGGAAGTAAAAAAACTACACAAAACATGTGAGGAGTAAGGAACATAATAAAATCAATCTTATTAAGTAAATAATATTTTATGAATTTTTAAATGGAAGAGTTGAAACAAACTAAAGTAACAAGGAAAATAAAAGAAGTTCAACATTCTCGTTTCCCTCTTTTGCATCAACGTTCCAAAGAACACCAGAGCGAGTAGAATATCCAATAATGGTATGGGTATATGGGGGTGAAGTAGATTAAGGAAAGAACATTGGTAGCTAACTATTCAAAAGGAATTTTTGAACTCAAAGGAAACATTGTGTTCATCTCTACAAAAAAAAAAGCATGGAGAACAACGGGCCAAAAAATAAAGTACAAGAATGAAGAGGGTCTTTGGAAAAAGTAGAATGAGGTCTGACTGAGGTTGAAGAAATGGGTGAATTATGAATAGGAGGTACACCAGGATGATAATAATTCTTAACACCCTGAGCAAAATCTTGAAATTGATACATATATATATGACATTTTCAAACTCAAAAGAGACTATAAGAAAAGAAAGAAACCAAACAATGGGGAGAGATAATAAATTAATAATATCATCTTGAGAGATGGTAAGTCTACTTCTTCTAAGCATAAATGTGGTAGAGAAACTAGTCGAAGAAATAAGAGGTAAAGCGGGACAAAAACTAGAGGGCTCTTTAAGATTAACAAAAATCTTCAACTAAAATATCCAAAAGGCTATCAATCCATAATTGATTCATTTATGGGTATGACTAAATTTTAAAAGAGATGTATTGTGTGTGATATGCTAAACTTGTTTACTCTATATTCCATTAATATATACTTATACGAACTAAGAAAATAGAAATATAGAATCAAGTAAGCCAAACTTCACAAGTTCAACGTTAGCCTCTCTCCACTAAAGTAGGTGCTAATAGTGAAGAAATCAAAAGGTCATTAAAAGATTGTAATGTTAGGTTGAGATGCTAATAGTGAAGAAATCAAAAGGTCATTCAAAGTTTGTAATATTAGGTTGAGGTTTGGGTAGATTAGAAGGAAAATTTAAGGGGAATCACACCTTTTGTCAACAAAACAACCAATTTAAGAAAAGTTCTCACAACTAAGAGAATAAACATGTAAACTTAGATTTAATACTTTTTATTTCTCAAAATTCAAAAAACTTACAAACCCAATACAAAAGAGTTTTTTTTCTTTTACAACATAGAATCATTTTCTAGATCCCCCCCTCCCTTTCTTTCTTTTTATTTCTTTTCCTTTTTCTTTCTTTCTTTCACTTCATTTTTTTCCCCATTTTTTTAAAAATGAAGTGAGAGAAAAAACACAACTAAATGTGTGCAAAAGTAAAAAATCTGAAACATAACAGAACGTGTGCAAGGTAATCAAGATTTATCATTTATTCAAAGCTAATAAGAGTAAAGAAAAGAAAGGATAACATAATGGATGAAAAGGGAAAACTAAGGACTAGAGAACAAAGGTGGCATGAAAAGTTCAAACACTTAAAAGAATGCCTAAATCCTCTCTCTATCCAAGTAACAACTAGGATTTTGCCTCAAGAGACACTAAAGTGGATTCTAAACCTTTTTTGAGTCATATAAACCATTATAGCACAAATCCAAACAAATATTTCAAAATATTCATGCAAATTCACAAAATAATGGCATGTGTAAAAAAATCATTTCAAATTTAACACAAGAATTTAGCCATACATATGCTCAATGAAAACACATTTCAATTTAAGTCAAATGCATGCCACTCAAAAACCAATAAAGTCCTTATTAACTTTGTTATACTTGCAGTAAGAAAGCTGAATAAAAGAACTTGTAAAACTGTCATGAGAAGAGAGAGAAAGAGTGAAGGAGAATGCCAAAAGATACACACACACACACACACACACACACAGATATATATATATATATATATACATATATTAATATATTTAAAGCAATAAAGGAAGATAAATGTAGTTTTAAAGAAATAGAAGTAAAACAAGAACAAACAAATGAGATGACAAAGATGGCCTCAGAGAAGATCATAAGCCAAAAAGATAAGGATGTACGTCAATAGATATCATCAACATAAACCATAAAATGCTTCCTCCAAAGAGAGAAACAACAATAAACTATACACAATTGCCTCAAAGAGGATCATTGGCAACACTTGCATCATTGCTAGTCAAGGGACGGAAAGAAACTGAGTAACTAGTGAGCAATACACTAATCCTACATGGATTAGGATTAGGATTTAAATTTTGAGCTTTCCACAAAAACAAGTGAATGTTTGTCTTCATTGATAAAAATGTTGACTTCGGCGTAACTTTATAATTGGAAGTCCAATTGAAAATTTGAAGACATTATGAGTATCAGAATGCCACTATGCATGTTTCAAATCGCCAGATATTGTGTAAAGTTTTCTATTTAGATGGGTAAAAAATTATTTTAAGTGTAAGCTCAAAATCGTCAACAAAATTGGAAGAAATATTCAACACAAGTATTGATAGAAATTACAATAAGACCTTCTAACCCAAGGGCTAGAAATTTTAGGGGGTTATGTTGGGGTAATTTTGTACATCTCACGTGGCAATAAAAAAAGGTCCTAATAAGCAAATAGCCATATAGGCCTATCCCAATAAATATCTAATCATCATATAAGTGTAAAAAGTAATATAATATTTTAAAGAGATAAATTCCTAGGATTATCCTTATCTATTTTAAAGGATAATCTAGTAGATAATTAAGAATAGATGTCTATGAACAATAAATGTTTACTAGAGATAACTATCTACAATAGATAATTATGTACAATACTATAACAACTCAATCCTAATCTGAGAAGGATAAACTGCCAAGTTTATCCTTTACCCCATATATAGTCATATATACATAACATAGTATCATATCTAATATCATAGGTTTAATTACATTTTATGCCTACAACGTATGGGACAATTTGTAAAAAAATTCAAAATATTTACTGATGAGTGCTCAAAAAGCACTAAAATTACCATGATTTTATGCACATTAATTGATTAAAAATATATATATTAATATTTTTTATCATATATTTATATAAATTTGTCTTTTTTGGAATCACGGGTATTTTTATTGTTTTTCAGGTATTTTTGCTTAAAAACGTAACTTAAAGACTTAAAGAGGAATACTGGAAGCAATACATCACAAATATATTAATAAATAAATGAGGAAAGGTCAACAAATATCAAAAAATTAGATAAAATTACCCAGCCACGCGCGCTATGCTGTCATCCCACGCCCACGCCCACGCCCATGCCCGCGCGTGCCCCTGCGCGTTGCTGCTTCCCCCGCGCGTTGCTACTTCCCCCGCACGCGCACCTGCGCGCCCGTGCTGCTTGTCCACGCGCACCCTGCGTGTCCCTGGTGCTGTCTACGCGTGCCGCTGCCCATTTTGCCCCTTTTTTGCACACAGCCGCCCCCATGTCATGTTGACGTCATCAATGATGTCAGCAATCAGCACTCCGCGTTTTCACAATTTTTTAACATTTTTTCACCCACTTTTTCTCCCCATCCTCACCTATAAATACCCCCTTCTCTTCACTTCTAAACACACCTCAAAACCATTCTTCTCTTCTCTTTCTTTCTCTCATTTCTTAGTTTTTAAGCTTTTCTTAGTTTCTTTCTTAGTTTTTAGTTTTTCTTAGTTAATTTCCCTTAGTTTTAGAGTTCTTCTCTTTTTAAGAAGAACTAGTTATGTTTTTGTAATTTATTAGCTTTTTGATTCAATAAATGGGAGTGCAAATTCTGTTTTGAGGATTTCCAGCTACGGGAATATCATCGAAGTTTTGTAACGATTTTATTTTCTTTGAAGTTATTTTTTATGCTTTATTCTTACATGTTATATTTAATTTGTCTGTGATTAAATTTAACTCTGCTGGCTGTTTGTAAACATGATATAATAATAACGTTGTTATGCTTGTTAAATATTAAATAGGTGAAAATCTCTAAAATGAATTGATTTTATTTTTATTCATGATTTTATATTAAGAATGTTAGAGAGAAATATATTATTTTTCATTACAAACTTAAATTTGAAAATTCGATTTTAAGGTTTAGTTATCCGATCTAATTTAGAGTAGTGCTCTTTTATTTGTTGGTACAATCGCCCGATAGTTAGAGTGAAGCTCTATTTCAAAATTTTTTATAAGAATTATTATCTGAAAATATATTGACAACATGTTTTCAGTAGTGGTTTTAAAACTTGAAAGTTAGTACTCGGATAATTAAATTCTTACGTTTAATTTGGACACCTTGAATAAAGTTTAAACTGTCTAACCTCACCAAAGGTGGCATTTAAATGGTTCATTTTCAATCTCTTAGGAAAAAGGAATTAATTTAATTAACCAAATTAGTTATCAACCCCACCATTAGGTGTTAATTGATTTGTTTAGTTAACAAAGAATATCTAACCCTACCAAAGGTGGTATTCATATAAAAAAAAGAGAATCAATAAAATATCAATTTATATCTTTAATAACCTAGATAATTGATTAGCGAAAACCGGCATCGCCGATTCTTGCCAATACTTTGGTATTATTATTTATAAAACTCTCGCAAGTGCACGAATCATTTCGAAGAAAATGATAAGTATACTCCCAAGGTCGATCTAAGGAAGGAATGTGTGTGGTTTTTAATTTATTATTCAAACTTTTAAAAACGAAATTAAATCCTAAACATCCTGTCACGATATTTTGGGGTTTTGTGTTTTTAATCTACTTACATAAAAATAAACATAGATTCAATAAACATTAATGCAAATTTTATCATTTATAATGGCGGAGTATTTATGGATATAATAACTAAGTTAATTATGCTTGCTCATATTATCTAGGTTATTAAAGATATGAATTGATATTTATTGATTCTCCCTTTTTTGTATGAATACCACCTTTGGTGGGGTTAGATATTCTTTGTTAACTAAACAAATCAATTAACACCTATGGGTGGGGTTGATAACTAATTTGCCTCATTAAATTAATTCCTTTTTCTAAGAGATTGAAAATGAACCATTTAAATGCCACCTTTGGTGGGGTTAGACAGTTTAAACTTTATTCAAGGTGTCCAAATTAAACCTAAGAATTTAGCTATCCGAGTACTAACTTTCAAGTTTTAAAACCACTACCGAAAACATGTTGTCAATACATTTTCAGATAATAATTCTTATAAAAACTTTTGAAATAGAGCTTCACTCTAACTACCGGGCGATTGTACCATCAAATAAAAGAGCACTACTCTAAATTAGACCGGATAACTAAACCTTAAAATCTAATTTTCAGGTTTAAGTTTGTAATGAAAAATAATATATTTCTCTCTAACATTCTTAATATAAAATCATGAATAAAAATAAAATCAATTCATTTTAGAGATTTTTACCTATTTAATATTTCGCAAGCATAACAACGTCATTATTACATCATGTTTACTAAACAGCCAGCACAGTTAAATTTAACCACAGACAAATTAAATATAACATGTAAGAATAAAGCATAAAAATAACTGTAAAGAAAATAAAATCCTTACAGAACTTCGACGCTATTCCCGTTGCTGGAAAAACTCCAAGCGGAATTTGCACTCCCATTTATTGAATCAAAGAGCTAAAATATTACAAAAACATAACTAGTTATTCCCCAAAAGGGAAGAACTCTAAATCTAAGAGAAATTAACTAAGAAAAGCTAAAAACTAAGAAAACATAAGAAAAACTAAAAATCTAAGAAAAGAGAGAAAGAAAGAAGAGAGAAGTGTGTTTTGAAGGTGTGATTTTGAAGTGAAGGGAAGGGTGGTATTTATAGGTGAGGATGGAGAGAAAAAATGAGTAAAAAAATGTTAAAAAAATGTAAAAACGCGTAATGGAAATGCTGACGTCATTAATGACGTCAGCATGACGTCATGGGACAACTGCACGTGAAAAATGAGTGTCGGCGCGCGCGCATGAACAGTAACTCGCGCGCAGTGCTGCGCGCATGAACAGTGCGGCGCGCGCAGGTTGGGGCGGAGCTGGGTGCTGGGGCGCGTCGGCTGGGCGGCACGGCGGCGCGTTTTTCTCCTTGTTTGACCTTTTTGACCCATTTTGTCCAATTTTTCCATATTTTTCGACCTTTCCGCATTTATTTATTAATATATTTGTGATGTATTGCTTCGAGTATTCCTCTTTGAGTCTTTAAGTTGCATTTTTAAGCCAAAATACCTGAAAAACAATAAAAATACCCGTGATTCCGAAAAAGACAAATTTATATAAATATATGATAAAACATATAAATATATATATTTTTAATCAATTAATTTGCATAAAATCATGGTTATTTTAGTGCTTTTTGAGGACTCATCACAACCCCCAACCAACTTCTTGCTAGTCCCTTAGCAAGAGAAGCGATAAAAACTAAAAATTAAACTATCCTAAATCACTTTCGTGGATTGAAACGGTTGCATTTAGCCTATGCAACAAGCCTTTAAACCCCTAGGTTGCCCTAGTGGACGAGTTTGAGTCTCGTGAGGGTTTTCAGTAATGATACCCACAAAGATTGAACTAAAATCAAAAGAAACAATAAAAATAATCAAATCAAAAACTAAAATTACAAAAAAAATTAATTTAAGAATAAAAGAAAACAACATATCACAAAAATGTCTCATACTTTTTTAATCTCCTTTAAGATCATAATTAAAATCTCAAGCATAAGTTATTTTAATCTCTTTAAACAATCATGATTTATTATAATAATTAGTCGAAAATCATTTTCATATTTCATATCAAAAATGTATAAATTTAATTTTACCCAATTTCAGTGTCATGAATCAGAATTCGCTTCGACTCTATTCCTCACAAGTCAATACTCTCAAAACACTGAATCCTATGGGTTCAAACACTCATACTAATTTATATGCGAAAGAGTTGATGTATAGAAATGAACTAATATGTTCGCATATGTATAAAGAATAAAGGCTCAAAGTGTTATTTTAACATTGATCTCATGAAAGGAATCGAATGTATAAATTATAAAGATATCATATATAAAAATTATTTTTATGCATAAATCAAACTCATTAAGAAAGAATTTCAAGACATATGCTTTTTACAAATGAAGAAATTGTAATGACTTTTTAGGGAATTACTTCCTATATCTTTCTTTTAGCCTGTACTCACAACTTTGTAGGGAATGTGGGTCATAGTATGTAGATGATACTATATATATTTTTTATCTCTCTATATATTTTTTTTCTGTAGATATTTTTCAATATATGTATTTTTTTAGAGAGTCAACCCATGTACAGATTGTACATTTTTTTAGGATTTTGGTGAGTGGTTAATTTTGTGGCTTTTCTGTTTGGTTTAGGTAACCCCAGATATGTCTTTTTGTTTTTGTAGCAGTCATGCATAAATGAGATATAAGCATATACTATCAATTTATACTCAAATCATTTAATCTAAGCAAAAATAATAATAAAAAATATATGATACTCTATTAAGATGAGAAAAAATTCATACATTCAATGCTAATACCTATAGAGATCATCTAAAAATTTGAATAGATAAGAAATGTGTTTGGAGTAGAAAAAATATATATTTCACTCTGAATAAAAGAAATAAGGCTCAAATTATATCTCACAAGGGTAGTCTCCACTAAAAAAATTCATAGACACCGATTTTAGGTTTAATATAATTTCCACATTTTATCAAGAAATACTAGTTATGACAAAAACTAACTAATTATCAAAAATAATTACAAAATATTTCATGATATGTTTTCAAAAATTAATCTAACAGTACAAAAGACTTAACTATTTACTTAAATTTGATTTAAAGAAATGATAAATTTTTGTGAGAAAATAATTTTATTTTAAATTACTAAATCACATAAAACAAAAATAAAATAAATAAAATAAATGAAAATGTGAACATAAATTTTTTATTATTATTTGTTTTTATTTTTTTTATTTTTAAATTGTTAAATCTTTTTTTTTCTAATTAAGCATGGTAACTTTTCACCACCTCCAACCTAGAACTTACATTGTCCTCAATGTAACAACTGTAAATTAAAGATAAAGAGAAAAGAGAAGAAAGATTACCTATTTCCTGAGAATGTGTAAGTAGTAATAGAGAAATGCAGGTGCATTCATCATATTCATCATTTAAAGTGTATACAGACAGATCGCTGTGAACTTCTAACATCTCAACAAACATTTTTAGTTTTAACAATTTAAAAAGTATTAAACTAAAATAAACAATAAAATTAAGTAAATAAAATAAATAACAGAAAATTACCTAAAATGATGGGTTGCCTCCCATCCAGCGCTTAGTTTAATGTCTTAGCAAGACGTAACTTGGGGATTGCATTTTAAGTAAACTCAATGTCCCCTCATCATTGAGTCAATCATACCTACAAGTAAGACAAGGTTGTCTTCCTATACTGTTTTAAACATGCCCTATTGATTTTTAAATTTTTCTGTACCAAAAACTAAGGGCATGCTTGAGGGTTTTAGATAACCCACATCTAGGTGCCAATCAAATAATTAAGGCATCATAACACAATTGTACCTAGATCAAGCAAAGAAACTAACTCTTGAGATTGTAATTAAAACTTTAAAATTTTGGAGATAGTTTCAAATTTTTTTTTTATTTTTTTTATTTTTTTTAAGTTAAAATAACATAATCAGTATTAACCAAGAGTGTTCCCAGGAAAGAATGGTGCGGCAAAGGCTCCTTAAAAACCATCCTCCTAGACAGAACAACGTTCCCAGGAAAGACTAGTGGCACAAAGGCATCCAGGAACTAGTCTCCTAGACAGAACTCCCTTAGATCTTTACTTTTCATGTTATTAAAGTTAAGTTAATTAAGTTATATTAAGTAAAAATTTAAGTTAATTAAGTAAAAGAAAATCTAAGTTAATTAAGTTAAGTTAATTAAAAAGCTAAGTTGGTTAAGTTTTAAAAAAAATCTAAATTAATTAAAAAAAAGTAAGTTAATCAAAGTTAATTAAAAAGTTTAAGTTAATTAAGTTAAGTTAATTAAAAAGCTAAGTTAAAAATCTAAGTTAGTTAAGTTAAAAAAAAAATCTAAGTTAATTAAAAGGTTAAGTAAACTAAAAATCTAAGTTAATTAAGTCAATGAAAAATCTAAGTTAATTAAGTTAAATAAAAATTAAGAGAAAAAAAAAATAGTTAAAGAAAAAAAAATTAATAATAATAAAATAAAAATAAATAATAAAAATTAAAATAAATAAAATTAAAATTGAAATAAAAGAAAATAAAATAAAATAAAGTTAAGATTTTAAATAAAAACTTAAAATTAAATGAAAATTAAAAATTAAGTTTTTTTTTATTTATTTTTTTTCAATTTTTTTTTACTATTCATGAATTGTAATTTTATTTTGCTATCTACACTATAAATTTTATTTATTTATTTCAACTTAAAATTTTTGAAATTTTAATTTTTTTTTTACTATTCATGAACGTTAATTTTATTTTACTATTCACGCTATATTATTTCTTATTAACTTAAAAAAATTTTGTTTTTGTTATTTTTTTTTTACTATTCATGAACGGTAATTTTATTTGACTATTTACACTATACTATTTTTTATCTTAAAAGTTTTTATGTTTTTAAGTTTTAATTTTTTTTTTACTTTTCATGAACGGTAAAATTTTTTACTTCAAATTTCAAATTTCTAAATTATTTTACTATTCAAAAAAAATTAATTTTTTATTTTTTTATTTTTTTATTTTTTTAATTTTTTAATTTTTTAATTTTTTAATTTTTTATTTCTTATGAAATTTGAAATTTGATTATTATTAAAACAACAAAAATCACAATTATTTACAGCACAAAAATGTTTTTAAAATTTTGATAAATAATTTAAAAACGCTATTCCTTCCCCGGCAACGGCGCCAAAAACTTGATGACCAAATCCCCGTCAACGGCGCCAAAAACTTGATGAGCGAAAACCGGCATCGCCGATTCTTGCCAATACTTTGGTTTTATTATTTATAAAACTCTCGCAAGTGCACGAATCATTTCGAAGAAAATGATAAGTATAATCCCAAGGTCGATCTAAGGAAGAAATGTGTGTGGTTTTTAATTTATTATTCAAACTTTTAAAAACGAAATTAAATCCTAAACATCCTGTCACGATATTTTGGGGTTTTGTGTTTTTAATCTACTTACATAAAAATAAACATAGATTCAATAAACATTAATGCAAATTTTATCATTTATAATGGCGGAGTATTTATGGATATAATAACTAAGTTAATTATGCTTGCTCATATTATCTAGGTTATTAAAGATATGAATTGATATTTATTGATTCTCCCTTTTTTGTATGAATACCACCTTTGGTGGGGTTAGATATTCTTTGTTAACTAAACAAATCAATTAACACCTATGGGTGGGGTTGATAACTAATTTGCCTCATTAAATTAATTCCTTTTTCTAAGAGATTGAAAATGAACCATTTAAATGCCACCTTTGGTGGGGTTAGACAGTTTAAACTTTATTCAAGGTGTCCAAATTAAACCTAAGAATTTAGCTATCCGAGTACTAACTTTCAAGTTTTAAAACCACTACCGAAAACATGTTGTCAATACATTTTCAGATAATAATTCTTATAAAAACTTTTGAAATAGAGCTTCACTCTAACTACCGGGCGATTGTACCATCAAATAAAAGAGCACTACTCTAAATTAGACCGGATAACTAAACCTTAAAATCTAATTTTCAGGTTTAAGTTTGTAATGAAAAATAATATATTTCTCTCTAACATTCTTAATATAAAATCATGAATAAAAATAAAATCAATTCATTTTAGAGATTTTTACCTATTTAATATTTCGCAAGCATAACAACGTCATTATTACATCATGTTTACTAAACAGCCAACACAGTTAAATTTAACCACAGACAAATTAAATATAACATGTAAGAATAAAGCATAAAAATAACTGTAAAGAAAATAAAATCCTTACAGAACTTCGACGCTATTCCCGTTGCTGGAAAAACTCCAAGCGGAATTTGCACTCCCATTTATTGAATCAAAGAGCTAAAATATTACAAAAACATAACTAGTTCTTCCCCAAAAGGGAAGAACTCTAAATCTAAGAGAAATTAACTAAGAAAAGCTAAAAACTAAGAAAACATAAGAAAAACTAAAAATCTAAGAAAAGAGAGAAAGAAAGAAGAGAGAAGTGTGTTTTGAAGGTGTGATTTTGAAGTGAAGGTAAGGGGGGTATTTATAGGTGAGGATGGAGAGAAAAAATGAGTAAAAAAATGTTAAAAAAATGTAAAAACGCGTAATGGAAATGCTGACGTCATGGGACGGCTGCACGTGAAAATGAGTGTCGGCGCGTGCGCATGAACAGTAACCTCGCGCGCGCAGTGCTGCGCGCATGAACAGTAACCCGCGCGCAGCTTGGGGCGGAGCTGCGTGCTGGGGCGCGGCGGCTGGGCGGCGCGGCGGCGCGTTTTTCTCTTTTTTGACATTTTTGACCTTTTGACCCATTTTGTCCAATTTTTCCATATTTGTCGACCTTTCCGCATTTATTTATTAATATATTTGTGATGTATTGCTTCGAGTATTCCTCTTTGAGTCTTTAAGTTGCATTTTTAAGCCAAAATACCTTAAAAACAATAAAAATACCCGTGATTCCGAAAAAGACAAATTTATATAAATATATGATAAAACATATAAATATATATATTTTTAATCAATTAATTTGCATAAAATCATGGTTATTTTAGTGCTTTTTGAGCACTCATCAATAATATGAGCAAGCATAATTAATTTAGTTATTATATCCATAAATACTCAACTATTATAAATGATAAAATTTGCATAAATATGTATTGAATCTATATCTATGTTTATTTTTATGTTATTAGATTAGAAACACAAAAACCAAACTATCGTGACAGGATGTTTAGGATTTAATTTCGTTTTTAAAAGTTTGAATAATAAAATAAAAACCACATATATACATTCCTTCCTTAGATCGACCTTGGGAGTATACTTATCATTTTCTAAGAAATTATTCGTGCACTTGCGAGAGTTTTACAAATATAAAACCAAAGTATTGGCAGAATCGGCGATGCCGGTTTTCGCTCATCATTTACTTTGTTACAATTATGTTTACAACGTATGTGTAAAGATGAAAGCATGCTCAACATTAGGCATAATTGCATCATTATTTATATATTATAGACATAATTATAACTAAAAATACAAGTTATTGAGCATTGTTTTACCGTCACTACTTCAAGTAACATCGAGAGTTCGAATTCCAAAACACATGATCTTAAGTGTTTTAAATGTGAGGGGCGAGGACACATAGCCAGCCAATATGTGAACAAAATGATGATGGTGAAAATGCTCAAGGAGTGCTTGAGTCAAAGAATGAGGGAAAGGTAGATGATGATGACGTACCATCTTTGGAGGATGTTGATGATGAGCAAAATGTTGTGGTTTGAGATTTATTAGTAGCAATGTGAGTTCTCAATATGCAGGTTAAAAAGGAAGAAAGTAACCAAAGGGAGAACTTGTTTCATACCCCGTGCTTTGTAAATAACAAAGTTTGTAGTGTCATTATTGATGGCGGAAGTTGCACAAATGTTACCAGTACTGATTTGGTGGAGAAATTGGCATTAACTACTTTGAAACATCCTCAACCTTACTGGCTTAAGTGGCTGAATGAAAGTGGCAAAGTCAAGGTGACAAAACAAGTGTTGGTAGAATTATCCATTGGAAAATATGAGGATAATATGCTTTGTGATATGGTTCCTATGCACGTATGCCATTTATTGTTGGGGAGACCATGGTAGTATGATTTGAGAGTTATGCATAATGGATTCACAAATAAGTATTCTTTCACTCTTAAAGGGAAACCTATTACTCTAGTGCCATTAATGAGTGATATTGTTTCTCTTTTGCAAGAGTTTGAAGATGTCCTTCCTGAAGAGGTACCTTATGGTTTACCTCAAATCGAAGGGATTGAACATCAAATTGACTTTATACCTGGTGCATCAATTCCAAACCGACTTGCTTATAGGAGTAATCCTGAGGAGACTAAGGAACTTCAGAGACAAGTAAGTGAATTATTGGAGAAGGGATATGTGCATTAAAGCATGAGTCCTTATGTAGTTCCAACATTATTAGTTCCTAAGAAGGATGGAACATGGAGGATGTGTGTTGATTTTCGAGCCATCAACAACATAACGATAAAGTATCGTCATCCTATTCCAATATTAGATGATATGCTGGATGAATTGCATGGTTCTTGTGTCTTTACAAAATTTGATCTTAAGAGTGGATATCATCATATTAGGATGAAGGAAGGTGATGAATGGAAAATTGCTTTTAAGACTAAATATGGTTTATATGAGTGGTTAGTGATGCCTTTTTGGTTTAACTAATGCTCTAAGCACATTTATGCATTTTATGAATCATGGTTTACATTCATTTATTGGTAGATTTGTAGTTATGTATTTTAATGATATCCTAATTTATAGCAAAAACTTGGAAGAACATGTAATTCATTTGAAATATGTTTTGGAAATTCTAAGGAAAGAAAGGTTGTTTTCTAACCTCAAGAAGTGCACCTTTTGCATAGATAAGCTTGTGTTTCCTGGTTTTGTCATTAGCAAGAGAGTAATTGAGGTGGATGAGGAAAAGGTGAAGGCAATCCAAGAATGGCCATCGCCTACAAAAATCAGCCAAGTGAGGAGTTTCCACAGCTTAGCTAGTTTTTATAGATGATTTGTACATATTTTAGTAGCTTAGCCACCTCTCTTACTGAAGTCATCAAGAAAAATGTACCATTTAAGTGGGGGAAAGAACAAGAAAAGGCATTTAATTTGATCAAAGAAAAGGCATTGTCTTGAAGGTATTCTTTACTCTCCATTTTAGATATAAAACTACTTGGCTTTGAATATATTAAAGATTTGTATACACAAGATATAGATTTTAGTGATGTATTCAATGCATGTGAAAAAGTGGCATTTAGTAGGTTTTATATTCATGATGGGTTTTTGTTTCTAGAAAATAAGTTATGTGCCTTCGTGTTTTTTGCATGAATTGCTTGTGAGAGAAGCTCATAGTGGTGATTTGATAGGTCATTTTGGTGTAACTAAGACTTTAGGAATTTTGCATGATCATTTTTTTGGCCTCATATGAAATGTGATGTGGAAAGAATCTGTGAGAAGTGTATCACATGTAAACAGGCTAAGTCTAAGTTACAACCCCATGGTTTGTACACCCCTTTGCCAATACCTAGTGAACCTTGGACTGATATTTCTATGGACTTTGTTTTAGGTTTACCTAGGACAAAGAGAGGGAGAGATTCATTTTTTGTGGTAGTAGATAGACTTTCCAAGATGGCACACTTCATTGCATGTCATAAAACTGATGATGCATCACATATAGCTGACTTGTTCTTCAAATAGATTATTAGGTTACATGGTATACCTAGGACCATTTTTTTTATAGGGATGCAAAGTTTTTGAGTTACTTTTGGAATACTTTGTGGGGAAATTTGGGAACCAAGTTGTTGTTTTCTAGTACTTGTCATCCACAGACGGATGGCCAAACTGAAGTAGTAAATAGAACCTTATCTTCTTTGTTGCATGCCATCATTAAAAAGAACTTGAAACATGGGAAGATTGTATGCCACATGTTGAATTTGATTACAATCGAAGTGTACATTCAGCATCTAAGTTTTCACCATTGGATTTAACTTCTTCACCTTTGAGTGAACCTCGTGAACTTAGATAACAAGAAGAAAGCTGAATTGATAAAAATGATTCATGAAAAGGCATGGATGAACATTGAAAGGAGGACCAAACAATATGTCGAATAAACAACAATGGACACAAGAAGGTAGTTTTAGAACCGGGAGATTAGGTTTGGTTGCATTTAAGGAAGGACCGTTTTCTAATGAAACGTTGTTCAAAAACACTACCTCGGGGTGACGCACCATTTCAAGTAGTAGAATGCATAAATGATAATGCCTACAAGCTTGACTTACCAGGTGAGTATGGTATCAGTGTGAGCTTTAATGTTGTTGATTTTTCTCCTTTTGACTTAGGTGATGATTTGAGGACAAATCCTTCTCAAGAGGGGGAGAATGGAGTTGAATTTGTGCAAGACCCTTTGTCACTTCCTAGTGGCCCAATTACAAGACATAGAGCCAAATGTTTCAAGGAAGCACTAAATGGACTGATCCATGAGAATTTGGCTGATTCTAAAATGATAAAGATGTACTCAAATAATAATCAAGGCGTAATCCATGTCATAAAAGAAATTGAAAAGGCTTATTAGCTTGCAAATTCGTAGCCAACATTGTTTGACCATTAAAGGTTGTCAATTTGAAGACTTTCAACAATATTATAACATCCAACCAATTGAAGATGCTTATTAGCATGCAAATTCATAGCCAACAAAGTTTGACTATTAAAGGGTGTGAATTTGAAGAGTTTTAAGCATATAAATAAGAGAACAACTTGGTCTTGCCTGGACATGTTAAAAAATACATTGAATCTAGTCATTTAGCTATTTAATTGTTGTGTTTAGAAGTCCAAATTGGCTATTTCAAGAAGTTCAAAATAGCCATTTATTAGCTATCTTTAAAAGTCAATAAATAGCTCTTTTTTAGCTGTATTTAGAAGACTAAGAGTCCAAAAAAGGTAAAGAGATTGTTTGGTCTAATTTTTGTGCTATAATTTTGACTTTGCCTATTCTTGGAGGGTTTTTCTAAGTATAAAGAGGAGTGCTACGAATTTTAATGACCAAATTGGAATTATTAAGTAAATTATCTTTTTTGTGAGGTGTTGTGTTCCTCTTAGTTCTTAAAAGAACTCTTGAACTTATCAAGTTAATCTTGTGGCATTCAAACAACCAAACTTATCACCCTGAATTCTTGAGAGAATCCTTAGGTTTTCTTGGTGTGGCATTTCAATCCTTCGTAGTCTTGATTTTCATCTTGTTAGGTGACGGGTTAAGACTCAACAAATCTTGTCTTCACGATATTGGTGTTTCGATCCATCATTGTTATTGGGTTTCATCACAATTCTTGGTGGGGTTCATATCAAAAGGTATAATTCCATCCATTTGCTTGCACAAGATTCTAATGGAGGTACCTTCAAACCATCAATAGAGCCCTAAAGAAGATTAAATCCAACAATAAAGGAAGTTGTGAGAGCTAAAATTTTGAAGCTCTTAAATATTGGAATTATTCATGCTATTTCTACAAGACAACTCATTGGTAAGTCCAATGCTTTTTGTAAGTAAAAAGGGTAGAATGACGGTGGTGAAAAATGAAAACAATGAGATTATTCCTACAAGAATAGTCACGGGTTGGCGTGTATGTATGGATTATCGCAAGTTGAACAAAGCAACAAGGAAGGATCATTTTCCACCTCTATACATTGATCAAATGTTAGATCGATTGGTCGGATATCCCTATTATTGCTTCTTAAATGGTTATTCTGCATATAACTAGATTGTCATAGTCCTCAAGATCAGGAGAAAACTACATTCACATGCCCCTACAGAACATTTTCTTTTAGAAGGATGCCCTTTGGATTATGTAATGCCCCCAAAAACATTTCAACTTTACGTGATGGCTATCTTTTTTGATATGGTGGAAGATATAATTGAAATTTTAATGGATGAATTTTTGGTTGGAAAAGCATGTCATCTCCTTATTGAGTTGAAACATAAAGCTTATTGGACTGTAAAGAAGTTTAATTTGATTTGAAGGCAGCAGGGAAAAAGTGACGTCTTCAATTAAATGAGATGTATGAGTTTTAGAACAATGCTTTTGAAAATGTAAAGATCTACAAAGAACGGACAAAGAAGTGGCATAACAAATATATTCTAAGGCATGAGTTTGCTCTAGGACAACAGGTTTTGCTTTTCAATTCATGACTAAAACTCTTCACAAGTAAGTTAAGATCAAGATGGACAAGTGATTATACAATTGACAAAGTTTCCACTTTTTGAGTAATAGACTTGAAGGACAAGGTAGGGAATATATTTAGAGTTAACAGTCAGAGATTGAAGCACTATTATGGGGAACAAGTGGAGAGGAATTGTGCATTTATTCCTCTTAAAAATCCTAATTGATGAAGATTGGAAATTTTGGATGTACACTATTAAACAAGTGCTTATAGAAGGCAACCCATAAAACTTTCTTTTTTTATTTTATTTTATTTTATTTTTTATTATTCTTGAATAATTCTGATTTTGATACTGGTTTATTTTGCAAGAATAAAAAGCTTAAAATTACAAACTAATGTTGATCCACTATAAAACCAGGGAAGTTCTTTTCATTTCTTCTATCTGTCTTATTTTAAATTACAATGAGGACATTGTTTAGTTTAAGTTTTGGGGTGTCAACTCCTATAGTCTTTAATTTTTGTATTATCTTATCCAAAAATATTGCCTTTCTCATAGTCGATGAATTAAAAAGTTCACTCATAGTGCATGAGCAGAAGTTTCAGAGACACAAGGAAAAATAACAAGTCTTGAAGATTACAATTGAAGGAGGAAGAGGTCGAGGTCGAAGAGCTTACAAGGGAAAAGGAAAAGGTATGGGGCGTCAGGTTGTCAACAAAGCCATAGTAGAATGAAATCGGTGCCATAAGCTTGGACACTTTCATTATAAGTGTCCAACTTGGGGGGGATAACTATGTCAAATTGGATGAGCATAAAGAGATGGTATTGATGTCCTATGTGGAGATGGATGATGCAAAGCGAAAAGATATTTGGTTTCTGGATTCGGGTTGTTCAAACTGGACTTACGATCTCCCTTTTTGGCATTTTGTGTCAAAATATTGCATAACCCTAAAATAGATTAGCATCTAAACACAATAAATTCTTGTAAGATGTACCTAAGGATTTCATTCCCATGAATGAACTCCATCTCATAGCCAAGACAACCCTAACACACTTAACTACAGTATGTCCATCTTGTTGTGTTCCATCCATCTTTATGAATCAACACATCTATCTTGATGGTCCACTCTATGTTGCAAAATATACATCATCCACTGAGCTCCAATTAAGCTTTACCATTGTTACGTTGTCTGTATTTACACTTGTACCTACACATGCAAAACAACACGTATTTGTGAAAAGTAAACATGCAAACATTTAATGTAGTCTAACAACTACTATCAAGTTACCCCTGCATTGGTGACACTCAACATGTATCACAAAAAATACAATCTACTTGCAACACAAATATGCAAACTCCTCCTAAGTGTATGCATATCAGGCAACTCAAATATAGTGCAAACCACAATTATCATCCCATACAAGAAACAAACCTAATGCAAAAACAAACACAAGATGGGTACACATATCCCCTTTTTGACACAAAAAGTCAAACCAACCATATACATAGTATGCAAGGTAGAAAACATCTCATTGATGCGATACATAGCATGGAACCCTATGACTACATGCTATATGAGGGACTTTGCAATGAATTTACAACACATTGGTAAGATAGGCATTCAAACACCAATGACACAAGCGAATTAGCAAATCTACAAGAAGTTGACTAGGAGTCCAACTATCTTCTAAGTTCACACATTCCTAGTGGTTCAACTATCTTCCTCTAATGCCCTTGGATAGATTTGATCATGTAATGTCATCCCATTTTATGCACACACATAAGGAAAAATATCTCATTCTACCAAAGAAAACATGTATTATGCATCCTAACAACAAATACTAGGTAATTGACTATACATAAGAAATATACAATAAAACATTTCAAACAAAGAAAGCTGGTAAATACATAAGATCACATGTGAAACAAGAGAATGCATACTATGCATACAACATATCATACTAATAGTGATACTGAGTCAGTAGTAACCAATCTTATAAAGGATGGATAGAAACATCAAATAAAGTACAGATTTGTGTCTTGCACATGGAATGCCAACAACAAAATAAAAGGACTTACAAGTAACTTCGAAATATAAAAGATAGTAAAAATTAAATTTGAAAACTTTTTGGCTCCTCTTGGAAATTTTTCTCCTAGGTTAAATCACCCTCCCCATAATAGTATCTCAACTTTATTCTTATTTATAACCTATTTTACCAATTTTTTTACTTCTACAGTGTAAAAGAATTAATAGTGACTAGGAAAATAAACGAGGGTTATAATGGGGGAATATGCAATGAAATTCAACTATGATAATGCATATTACAGCACTTATCAAGTGTTGCTATTGTATTCTTGAAAATAATGCTTTTACTTCCCAAAATGTTATAGTTGCTCAAAAACGAAGTGATGCTACTCCTATGCTTTACACCGATGTTACTTTAAGACTCAGTTTGGTATTTTTTTTAATTTTTATGTTGATTGATTATACGAGTTTATGGTAATTTAATGCTTTTCTCCGGTGCCAGAAATATTTTCTATAGTTACAACTCCTGAGATATTTCTCTTTCATTGTATTTTATTTATTTATTTATTTATTTTAAATTCCTATGCTATTTGAGAACTTATTACTGTCTCTGCTACATTTGCCTCTTTATTAAGCTTTTTTCTTCCCTTGCCTCTTGGTTTGCACGTCAAAATGGTTATGCTCTAGCCCCAATGATTGCTAGAGGAGTTATGCTTGGTCCTGACCAACCTGTAATTCTACACATGTTTTATATCCCACCACCTGCAGAGGCATTGAATGGTGTGAAAATGGAACTAGTGGATGCTGCGTTCCCTCTTCTTAAAGGTAGGTACCAATTGCTACTCATTGTTGAGGCATGCACTGGAATCAATATTGCTATCATGGTTGGTGGCTTTTCAAGGAAAGAACGCATGGAAAGAAAATATATGATGTCAAAGAATGTGTCAATTTACAAATCCCAAGCTTCAGCGCTCTACAAAAGCATGCTGCTACAAACTGCAAGGTTAGAATTCTCCAAAAAACCGAAAGGAAAAGAACTTATTTGGCATTTTAATTATCTATTGCTTCCAGGTTATGGTTGCTTAATTATCTATTGCTTCCAGGAAAAGAACTAATTTCTTACATAAAACATGACATACTAGTGTTGTTATTCGCTATTTAATATCATCATATTCTTCCCCTGATTCTTCTTGTGATATAATAATTTGAAGCATCTATTATACTCATTCTTCTCATAAATCCTAAAATATTTGCATATCATAGCCAGATTTGTTTCAACTAAAGAACTACATATATTTAAATTCAAAATAAGCATGTAATATCATGAATTCACAAAAAATAACTTTTATATGTTAAAAAAATATATTAGTAAAATCGATTACCACATCTTTAATTGAAATGTTAATATTTGAGGCGATTTCACTCATAAATTTCATGACAAAGTAACCACACATGACTTCATCATTTTTTTGTAGAACCTACAAAAAGCAAGTGTATATGGTTTTTCATATTCGAACATCTTTATTATTCAATAGTAAAATTCACTAAATTATTAATATTCGCTTGTACATACTATAACTTTGTCTCATATAAACTTATGTGATTTTTTAAGGGCAATGCCCTTATTTTTGTTCCACAGCTTCCATGCCCTATCAAAGTTTAAAAGAGTAAGTTCTTTATTAAATATTACAAAGAATAATTGAAAAATATAGTTAACTATAACTCTTACATTTCAACAACTACTTTTGTGCGTAATTGCCATATGCATCAAACATAATTGCCATATACATCAAGGATTATCAACATCCAATGATCTTGACCTTGTTCAAACTTTAATGGCCAATGGATTATCAACTTCTGATTTTTGTTAAGTGTTAATGTACATAATTGTTTAGCTCTGATACTAACATCGTTCTCTTGATATTGATTGATAAATGACGAATCATAGAATATTGCTAAATGTGAAAAGTGATTATCTTGAAGTCGATAATAACATGTCTTATATAAAAGAAATATATATAAATAATTAGATAATATAAATATAATTATATGTTCTACATAAATGAAAATTATTTACAGATTGATGACTCATTTTGCCCACACTTGAATTATAATTAAATCAATCATTTGAAATTCAAATAATTGCAATATGCACTCGATTGATATATATGTTTGCCCAATGTCTACACCAAAACTTTCCTTAGGAAGTGGCACAGTCCATCTATCATTTATGCTACTTTTACTCGCAACAATAGTCATCAAAGAGCCAAGATTTCTCCTGAAATTTAAAACATATTCATAACTATACTTAGTGCGCGATGATTGTCCACAAGATATAGATTTTCCACGAGATACTTTCTTTGTATCTCTTAAATGTGACGCACTTACTAATTATAGTATAATAGACTAAAGAAGAGGTATTATATATGTTAGTAGCAATAAAATAATAATAATATAATAGTAGTAAAAAAAACTTTTATCTTAAGTAACAAAAATAATATCATATCAAAATTTATCACAACTAATTCGATGACCAAGCCACATATTGTCCAACAGCTTCTTGGACCGTGGTAGCATCAGATAGCACATGTAGTAGACAATGATGGAGCAATGATTGATCAATTACTATTTTCTAATAATTTGGCAAATATTGATTATGAATCATTCGATTATCGCTCAATTGTTATACCGTTCCAATAGCAACATAGTCCGTAAATGATAGATGTTTCAACAAACATTTCATATTCTGTAAAAAACTTTAAGCATTATATATAATAAATAAAATATATAATACATAATAAAAATAATAGACTATCTACATAAGCTTTAAATCTTATCACAAATGATTCATCAAATGAAGGACTCCCATGTGGGGTAGCTATTGGAAGGACATTATCATCAAAACATTCATCATGTGATGGATGATAAGAATGAATAGATTGCATTGGAGATATTGAATTGCTACCTAATTGCATCTATATTCCTAGCATAAATGGAGGACCAATAGGATGACTATATCCCATAGAGAATATAGATTGGGCTCCATGAGATTGCATGTGTGGCATGTTTGGCATGGATAGTGGCATGCTTGGCCAATAGAACATGCCTAGCCAATGGGACATTCCCTAATTGTAGTATGGTGTCATGTTTGACATGTGTTGTAATTGATATTGTTTAAAGTGAAAATATCACTTAACATTGAGGCCATAAAGGAGTTTAATTCTTCATCAATTTTATAGTACTTTTCCTTACTAATCATCTGAGGCCTTTGTTTTGAAATATTAAAAAACTCTATAACCATCATATTGGCTTCTTCCCATAACATGACCAAGATGTTCAAGTCCAAATGCATGATATATCATATCTTTTCTTAGTTGTTCGATTATTTCACCTCTAGTTATTTCTTCTTTAACAGCTTTCTACAAATAATAAAGGGAAAAAAATATCCTACATTATTAAATCAATATACAAAAATCATGAAGACTTTGTATCAAGTTAAATTACTAACCAACTTATTGAGTTGTTCTTCTCCTTGTTTAATCATTAGTCTTAACTTCTTTGTTTTGGGAGTCTTTGTTTCTATATACAATTTAGATCGAGTAACCAATCTACCCAATTCCGCTTCCTACATAAATTAAATATATTTATTAACCATGACATCAACTTAGAGTTGAGGAATATATATATAAATAATTATAAATTAACAACTTAATAATACCATTTTGTTTTGTCTAACTTCAGGATTTGATGACCTCCCAGTACGGTTAGAAAGAATATTCTACATTTGCATATTCTGATATTCTTCCCTAATGATTTGAAATTCTTCAGTACGTCTATAATCCACGAAGTCTTTCCATACTTGGGTTCAATCCAGGGGTGTTCTTCAGAGATTTTGTATAGTTCTTGTTCATTAAGTGGTTCCCTAATGATTTGAAATTCATCAGTATGTCTAGATGATTCTTTGTTTGAGAAATGACTAATATTGGATAATGTATCAAGCATGTCATCACAATGGTAGAACTCTTTTTGTGGAGGTGTTAACATAACAGAACATCTTGTGTCAATTTGATTGCTTACGTAAAATACTTGTTTTGCATGAAGTGTTATCATCAATGTGACTTATCCTGAATATGTTTACAAGGGTAAATCCAAAATCATCTATTTTATATCCAACATTAATAACATTTTTGACCCAATCACATAACACTACTGTTTCACGAAAGGCCTCATAATCGAGTTCCCAAATTTCTTGAATTATATCATAAAATGTTCTATCAAAAAGTACAGGATTAAAGAAAATAAAGCAAGCAATAGAAAACATAGAGGTTTTTAATCAAAGTTAAACTCTTATATGTTGGGTTATATAGTAGATAGACTATAATTGTACTAACACATAAGAAAATCATACATAACATATCAATATAAGGTAAACCCCTACAGAAACCCTACCTATGTGATAAAATCCTCAGGTTGTTTATAGCAATCACTCCACAAAAAATAATCCAATAAACAAAATAAACAGACACAACTTGATAGAAAAGTATAAATGTAAATACCTTTATCAGTCGGGACATCTGCTCTAACTACCTATGATGCCTTCTCTTACTGTCTCTACAACAACTTCAACACACGAATCTAGGTCTCCTCCAAAGCCACACCATACATAGTAGTGTAATTAGTCACCAATGGTCAATAGTGTAAATAAGACTGAGGTACCTACCTCAATAGCAACCCATTAGCAAACATTGTCTTGGGAACTCAATGATATAAATAATCCCAACCCAAAAACACAATCTACAAATACTAAACAAACACTCAAGGTAATTGTGCAAAGGAGTCAGAAATCGCAATAAAAATTTAACAAAGATTCTCTTGTATTTTTCTAATAACCATTCAAAGAAATAGGGGTATTTATAGAAACTTTCCTACTATTTTTGAGCCTTATCAACCACCTCGATGACCTTAGGTTGGCAAGGATAATACCACTCTCGAAAAGGGTAATACTCGTTATAACCTCGCTGGCCAAGGTTGATGAAGGATTGGTGAACGACATCAGTGAGCCCTCTAAAAAGTGATTTTTTTTCATTTTCAAAAAATTTCACGTAATTTTTCGCAAATACTCACAAGTAAAACAATACAAAGGCACAAAACAACATAACCTAGCATGCATATTACTAAAGCGATCCTCGTGGTATGTGTAAACATGCTCACATACATAATGTACCTAACTAAGTATTGTATGGATTAGTGAATCATCAGTAGCCATTCTTACACAAAAGGAGTCATTACACTAAGTAAAATAAAATAGAGTTTGCATTTTGTAAACTTGAATGCCAACACAAACACAAAGGACTTATAAGAATTACATTAGTAGGAAAATTTGTCACCAATCCTCATGGGTATAGTAACCCTGATTCCTTAAATCACTTATCAATTGTACATGATCATATATACTTACGTGTTCTAAATCATGTCAAGTTTTTAGCATGGGGATTAACTTCGCAATTTTTCCACTAATTATTAGCTTTATTTTTTACTTTATTTCTTCTTAATTTTTTATTTTATATTTTAGTTTAATAATTGTTCTAAGTTCTCAATTCTTAGGAAACTATTGAATGCAACAAGAACACGTACAACTTGAGATCAAAATGATCACAAGTGGTACCTGACTTGGAGTAACAACCTTTGGTGAATACTTTTGTTAGTAACACTACTACATTTATGTAGAAAACTTGAGCTTTCATGAGAAAAACTAAAAGTACTAAGACGAATCTTGAAAATCAAGTACGCCAATTAACCATAAATGTTGGAAGGTTGAATGCTCAAATATCTAGTAAACTTCCCTCTCAAGTTGTGGAAAATCTAAGGAAAAATTCTAATGCAACTAGTCTAAAAAGTGGGAAGCATTTAGAAGATCTCTCTAAAGATCCAATAAAGACAAATTCTAAGAAGAGTCCAACACAAGAAGAGTTAGAAAAAGGAGCAACTGCTTCACCAAAAAATAATAAACCTTAGGTAATTCTTAAACCCTATGTGAATACTAATGCTTCCATGTTACCTTTCCTTAGCAGGTTTGCTTAATCAAAAACTATGGATCATGAATAAGGGATTTTGGAAACCATTCACAAAGTTGAAGTTAACATTCCCTTATTGAATACTATAAAACAATGCCAAGGTATGTTAAGTTCCTTAAGGAGATTTGCACTGCTAAATGCAAGCTAAAAGGTAATGAGGTAAATAATTTAGGAGAGAATGTCTCAGATATATTACAAAGAAAATGGCCTCATAAGTGTAAGCATCCTAGTAGTTTTACTATTCCATGCACTATAGGAACCATTTGGTTTGAGAGAGTCATGCTAGATCTAAAAGCATCAATTAATATTATGCCTTATTCTATATATGTTTCGCTTAATATTCGTCCCTTCAAGGATATTGGTGTTATTAAACAATTAATTAATAGGTTCATTATATATCCAAAGGGTGTCTTAGTGGATGTGTTCGTACAAGTCAATGAGATGTTATTCCCTATTGACTTTTTTGTTCTAGATATACGAGATGAGACTAACAGGATCTCTACCCCTCTTCTATTGGGTAGAGCATTCCCGAAAACTACTCACACTAAGATTGACATGCACAATGGGACATTAACCATGGAATTTGATGGAGAGTCTATACACTTTAATATATTTAAACCAATATATTAATTCTTACTATTTTATTAGAATTGTAGACTATTGTATGGAATAGGTATTTAAGCTTACATAAGAAGACACCTTACAAGTAGCCTTGACACACAAGTTCAATTCTGAAAATCCAAGAAGACCTACTAATACAATACAACTCATTGTAGTTTTTGATATTGTAGTGGCATCCTTCGAATCTCTCTCCAAAATGCCATAAAGGTATAGATTGAATTTTATTTCATTACCCATTAACACTGAAACGATGCTACCTCTATTGTACATAACTCACATTGGAATTAAAACCTTTCCCATCACACTTTAAACATATATATATATATATGGCCAACAGTGAAACACTATTGCTCGTCATTGCTAGCCACTTACCTCATTAATAAGATGACAAACTCGTGAGAGTCTTAAGAAATCATAATACTGCTATAGGATGGACTATTGTTGATATTAAAGGTATCAATCCTTCCATATGCATGCATAGGATATTACTTGAGGATGAAGCTAAACCCACAATAAAGGCACAACCTCGACTAAATCCTCCTAAGTAAACCAAATACAGGTGGAACCAAAGAAATCTGGAATAGTAGTAGTGAAAAATAATGAGAATGATTTGCTACCAACAAGAATCTAGACAAGTTGGAAAAAGGTCAACACCAACATTACATGGTAAGTATATTTTCTGAATACATATAGAACATTATATAGGTTTTTATATATCATTTTATAGTTTCACATGTGCTTATTGTGTTTTAAGTCCAAAGGCACACATAGCTAAAGAGACATAGAATCAAGAAAAATTCTCATGGATAGAGGTTGGATTTTGGTGATAAATAGAGCTACATTATTTTCTTCGAGATCTTTGTTTCTTTTACTCCCTTTTTTTGTATTGCTCTAGTCTGTTTGACTTGAGAAATTATTATTGATGATACTCTGTTAGTCATTTTTCTTTTGTTGTGGTATGGTATTATTTGTCTTTTGTCACCTTTAGCTTGCTCAATTTGCTCATTTCTTATAGCTGAACAACTTCGAAGGTGTCTAACACTGCTTTTAGACTTTGATTTGATAAGTATGGTATTGACATTTTATTTATTATTTGTGTTAATTCTTTAAGCTTAAATGTTTTTTCTCAGTTTAACCTGACTGGATTGTTAGGAAAGAGATGTGTCATTGCTTATGATTTTTGGGTCATATTAATTGTGTCACTAGTAATTTGTTTAGCTTTATTTCTTAAGTTTTGTGTTGTTAACTTATGTTAGAATTACTAAGTTGTATTTTATGAAGAAAAAAATAAATAAAAAAGTTCATATGTACTTTACTTCAATCTTTCTTGACAAGTTTTCTTTCTTCCTTGTTACGCTTCTTTTTTGTCTTCTCGTACTAGTTTCTTGATCGTAGCTCTAATTTTTTTAGCACCGTAATAACCCTTGTAATTTAAGGCTTCGTTGTTCATTGAATTTCCAAGGAAGAGTTAAAAGTTTGAGTTGCAAGAAACACTTTTTCATTTTTATTTATTTACTTATTTTGTTAGATAGTTTTTGAGGTAATTAAGCGTCTATTTTACATAAAAAAATATTTAATTTTTTTCTTTATACAAATATATTTAGAATTTTATACCATTTATACTTACGTTTTTTTACTATTAACTAACACTAATTAAGTATGTTATATGAGTTAACTAACACTAATAATCTAAATTGATATAACTTAATGACAAAATTGAATTATTTGTAAATGGAATAAGAGTTTTGATATTCTTATAACTGCCTTTAGTCGTATAAATAGAGTTCAATGTAATCTCTTTGCAATATCATATCAAGGTAATCTGTCAACAATATTTATGTTTTTAAAGTTTCGATATTGATACGAACTATTTGCAATAATATTAATTAAAAAAATGAATTATTAATGTAAATATTATTGTGATATTATCAATAAAATGTAGAACAATATCAACAAAATATTATTTATTTTTTAAAATAATCTACCACCAAATATCTTTATTTTATTTTTCAGTCATTAGTTTTTAAAGCTTTTCTATTTTGACAAAAAAAATTATTAATCATAAATATTCACATAATTGTATATCTTTTAATTATTAGTTAACATAACTATATTAATATATATTAAATAAAATAAGTAATTGATTGTTATAATAATTTTGGAAGTTTATTAAAGTTTTCATGAATATTTTTCAATATTTCTATTAATAATGACAATTTTTTTGAATCTTGATAATTTCATCGACATCAATATTTCAAACCCTATTCATAATATTTCACCAACAAATTTCAGACTACTTCAACCTGAAATGTCTGGTATTTGGGATGGCAGTTAAATTTGGATCCTAAACAAAGTTAGGTGGATTTATTTGAATCTCTAACTATCATGGGCCATTAGATATTTATTTTTGCTTGACATTATTCTTAAATCATTGATTGAGAAAGGATCGAGATAGCTATACTCGAGTCCATATAAGCTGATAAGGATAGTTACAGAGAGAAAGAAAAGAAAAAACAGAGGGAAAAAGAGAAAGAGCTAATTTTTGTATAATTCTCTGATATCTTTTATTGAATTAACTGAGAATATAGCCTTACACACACATGGATTACAAGGAAAATATGCAAGCTCTAACATTTCTAATCGAAATCAATGGTCCCTACTCAAGCGTCCAGCCTGCATCGTTCTACGCCTTGCACCCACCTCTGCGCTCTCGTGCACCACATACACTCGGTGATGCGCCCCCGAGCAGCTCGAACTAATACTACTAATATCATTTCTCTCCCCTTTTTGAATCCTTGTCCACAAGGATGAATTTAGTATATGATTTAGAAAAACTTCATTCATTTTCTCATGTAACTTCTTCTGTTGGGGCTCCAATCCATTTGACCAAAATTTTGTATTTGGGTCGATATTTGTTTTTTTGTATAACACAGTGTGCCAGGATGGCTTCGGGCTAAGGCATGATAGTGTCGTGATCAGAGATTGGAAGTAATTGAATGGAGTTCGGGTTGACTATTCCCACGTGCTTCCTTAACATGCTAACATGAAATATATCATGTATGTGAGAGTCAGGAGTAATAGTCAATCTGTAAGCCACCAAACCAACTTGTGGAATGATTCTATTAGGTCCAAAGAAGCGTGGGGCAAGCTTTATGGATGATCAAAAGGCTACAGAGGTTTTTTTGGTAGGGTTGGAGTTTTAGATAAACATAATCCCTTTCGAGGAAAGATAGCTCTCGTCTGTGTTGATTGGCTTGACATTTCATTCAATTTTGAGCTTATAGAAGGTTATGGCGCAAATCATGTATGATAGTATCTCGATCACGCAGGTATTCATCCACTGTTTGGATGTTGGAGGTGCCTGGAACATAAGGCAATAGATGTGGGGGTAGAATGCCATAAATGGCTTCAAATGGAGTCATTTGGATGAGTGTGTTGAGGTGTTATAGTTAAACTCAACCTAGTGTCTTAGTTGCTCACTAGCAAAGCAACGCAAGTATTGTTACAGAGTATAGTTGACCACTTCTGTCTGGCCATCCGTTTATGGATGGTAGTTAAAGCTTATGCATAATTGGGTTCCTTGTAACTAGAAAAAGGCTCGCCAGAAGGAACTGATGATAACCTTATCTCAATCACTTACTATAGATGTTGGAATGTCGTGTAAGCGCACCTACAATTGCTACAATGGCTACAATCAGGGCAGTAAAAGGGTGCTTTATGGCAATGAAATAGGCATACATCGTCGACCGATCTACCACAACCATAATCATTGTATTTCCCTTTGATGGTGGTAGCCTTTCGATGAAATCCATTGAGATTTCATCCCATAATTTGGTAGGAATTGGTAAGGGTTGCAACAATCCTGGTGGTTTCATACAATCAGTCTTGAATCATTGGCATACATCGCACAAACGCAAGAACTCCACCTTTTGGCATTATTGAACCAACAGAAAATATGTTTGATTCGTGAGAGGGTTTTGTGGAACCTAAAGTGCCCTCCAATTGGAGAAGAATGGCAGTTAGCTAAAATTTTTGGAATTAAGGAAGATTATGGGCTTAGATAAACTTTGTTCCTTTTGAACCATACCCCATCACGTTGGCATAGTTTGAGGACATCTGAAGAGGTAGTCTTGGCTATTAGTTTCTTATAAAAAGGGTCTTATTGGACTTCCTTCTTGAGTATATGCCACCAATCTGTTTGGGGTTAAGAGATAGATAGGAATTGGAACTCTACCACTCCAAACAAAGAGTCTACACCCTGATTTTCTGAATCTCTTTTGTACTCAATTTTGTAGTCATAGCGAAAGAGTTTAAGCAACCATTGTGCCTGTGTTGGTGTTGTTATTTGTTGCTCCAATAGATACTTCATACTTTTTTTATCTGTGCATACTGTGAATGGTGTTCCCAATAAGTATGGTTGTCATATCTTGATAGCTTTAACAAGAGCCAACATTTCCTTCTCATAAGTAAAAATGCTAAGCCTGATCCCTTGAGTGCAGCACTAATATAAGCCACTAGTCTATTTTCTTGAATGCGGACTACCCCGAGGCCAAAGCCATTGGCATCACATTCGATCACGAAACGTTGTGTGAAGTCTGGTAAACGTAGAATGGGATGGAAGGTTAAAGCTTCATTTAGTTGTTGAAAGGCCATTGTTGGAGCCTCGTTCCATTGGAACCCTTTCTTACTTAATAAGCGGGTTAATGGCGTTACTATTCCCCCAAAATGATGAATGAATTTTCTATAATAGCCTGCCAATCCAAGGAACCTTCTGACTCCTTTTGTTGTGGTTAGTGTTGACCATTCAATGACAACACGAATTTTTGCTGGATCAATTAAGACTCCCTGGTCTGAAATAAGGTGGCTTAAGTATTCTACCTACAATACACCAAATCGATACTTAGATTGTTGAGCAAAAAAAATGGTTAGTCGTTAGTACTTGTAGGACAATTTGCAAATGCATGCTATGGTCCTATCACAAATTGGAGTGAGTATACTAGGATATCATCAAAGAAAACCAAGATGAATTTCCCGAGGAAAGGTCGAATGAATTTTCTATAATAGCCTGCCAATCCAAGGAACCTTCTGACTCCTTTTGTTGTGGTTAGTGTTGACCATTCAATGACAACACGAATTTTTGTTGGATCAATTAAGACTCCCTGGTCTGAAATAAGGTAGCCTAAGTATTCTACCTACAATACACCAAATCAATACTTAGATTGTTTAGTAAAAAAAAATGGTTAGTAGTTAGTAATTGTAGGACAATTTGCAAATGCATGCTATGGTCCTCTCACAAATTGGAGTATACTAGGATATCATCAAAGAAAACCAAGATGAATTTCCCGAGGAAAGGTCGAAAGATATCATTCATAAAACTTTGGAAGGTGGTTGGGGCATTGGTGAGACCAAATGGCATCACTAGGAACTCATAGTGGCCTTCATGTGTTATGAATGATGTCTTAGGGGTGTCATGCTCATGAACTCGTATTTAATGGTACCCTGAATGGAGATCCAATTTGGAATAAACTTTAGCTCCATGAAGTTCATCCAACAATTCATTAATGACAGGTGTGGGGTACTTATCTTTGACAGTGATTGCATTAAGAACTAAGCAGTCCACACAAAACCTCTAAATTCCATCTGCCTTCTCAACTAACAAAACTGGTGATGAGAAAAGGCTATTACTTGCCTTGTCAATTGGGATTGTAAGAGCTCTTGCACCATCTTTTTTATCTCAATTTTTTTTATAATGAGGGTAGCGATAAGGTCAAACATTCACTGGTCCAGAGCCAGGTTACAAGGAAATTCTATGATCATATACTCACATAAGGGGTAAACAGGTGGAAAATTCAAATACCTGAGGAAACTTAACCAACGGTTTACTTATCTCAGAAGGGTACGCATTGGACTAATCTTTGTGATTATTAATAGGCATTATCTGGGGGAACAACTCAATGCCTTGTAAACCATTACATTATTTCCTGGTTAGAGCTGCAATGTTGGCTCTCCCCAACCCTTGGAACGTACGAGAAGTTCCTTTTGCAATGAAGATTATGATGAGTTTCTTGTAATCCATCTAGATAGGCCAAGGGTTTCAAGCCATTGAACTCCTAAAATCAATTGACATGCTACCACTGGAAGAACATAATAATCTACAATAATTGGATAGCTTTGAATGGTGAGAGTGAGGTTATAGCATTGTCCAACACACTCTATTTTCTCACGGTTAGCCACTATTACCTCTAGTTTCTTACCCTTTATTATTGGCAATCCAAACTGAGAAGTTAAGGCCTAATCAATAAAGTTGTGTACTACCCCCATCTATAAGTACTAATACCTTCTTATTTCTCAGTTTTCCCATAATGCATATGGTCTATGGGTGTTCAGTGCCTGCTATGGCATGGAAAGAGATTTCAAGTATCACTTTGTGATGTTCTTGTCCTGGTAGGGTTTCTTCACTGTCATCTGTGTGATTTTGGGTCGAGTCTTCCATCATAAACAATTGTGGTCGTGCACAACGATGGCCAGCAACAAATTTCTCATCACATTAGTAACACACTACTTTCTCCCGTCATTCTCATGCTTCTTGGTTAGTAAGTCATCGAAAAGTTATTGGTTGGGCTAGAATGGAACGTTAGTGGTCCTAACACACCAGTCGTGGTGTTAGTTGGCTGCTTGGGTAGTATTGCAAGGAGTTGATAACGAGGGTTGTGTTGGTTTCTTCTATAAGAGATTTATTTCCTCAAATCAACTTAGTTACGCCAATGGCATCTGCCAATGTTCTAGGCTGCTTGATTTTAAACTCAATATGAATATCATCTCTCAATCTAACGATAAAGCAACCAATCAAAAATTCTAAGGTAGTCCATCAACCCGATGAGAAAGTTTTTCAAAGGATTCCTGATATGCTACGACACTGATGGTGTGCTTAAGGTGAGACAATGCCTCTAAGAAGTCCTCGTAGTCCGTGGGTCAAAATCTCAATTATGTAGCCTTAGTGGACTCCTCCCAAGCGTGTAGTCCACAAAATTTGGTAAGCCATCTTTGCCATTGCAATGCAATGCCTTGCAGATGGAAGGAAGCCAATTACACTTGATGGTCGAGAGAAGTGTTGGTGAATTCAAAATACTACTCTACTTTGTAAATCTAACCGATGGAATCCTCACCAGCAAATTTAAGGAACGATAATTTCAGAGGAGGGTGAAGGTTCTCAAGGTTTGATCAAGAAGTGTGAGGGTGTGGTCATCTCTGGCAAAGGGATTGGCCTCCAGTAGGTTACGATTTGCGAGCAACGCCTACAACTCAATGAGCACGGCTTGCATTGTGGCACCTACTTGGTTGAAACCCATCTCGTGTCGTGCTAGAGTTTCTATGACATCATTACAAAACTCAAGATTAGACTTGCCTCGGGTATTTATAGTTGGAACCGGCTTTGATACCACTGATGAGGATAGTTGTAAAAAGGAAGAAGAGAGAAAACAAAAAGGGAGAGAAAATCTTTTATTGAATTAACTGAGGATATATATAACATTACCCGTACATGGATTATAAGGAAAATATACTAACTAACTCTGACATTTCTAACCGAATTCAATGATCCCCTACTCATACGTCCAGCCTACATCATTCTGCGCCTTACGCTCACCTCTGCAGCTAGGACTGCTCGTATCATAAGCTTTTCTCATTTGAATTCTAGAGATAATTCATTCAATAAGTGGCACAAATTATATTTCAAAATCTTATCAAATGATAAAAGTCATGAAATACAAATATCCAAATATTAACTTTGACGACTAAGGCTCACATGCATAACTCAAATCATGTATCTTGTTACAAATGTAAAATTAAATAAATAAGTTTCTTTATTTGCAATACTTTTTGAACCATGCTCCAATATTAAGAAAGCTCTCAAAGTCAGATTGAGGCCTACAAAAAAAAACAAGGGAAATTTTTAAATGGAACCTAGTTGACAAAATTGTTTTGATTTGAGCTAAAAAAATTAGATGGCACAAATACATCAATGCACATGTTTACCTTTCAATTCCATGAACATCATTAGGAAACACAATAACTTTCACATCAACTCCTTTCTCCTTCAGTGCTCGTGCATACTAAATATTGAAGATATCTGAGTTAGAAATATGATAAACATGTTTCTAAGGTAATAATCCATGAAACTAAAAACTGTAGCAGCTTTCTTCATGTCCAAATCCCTTCAATTGGCAGAGAGTGATCATGAGCATTTTAAAAGAAAGAAAGACAAATAAACAGCAACCAGCTGTTTCAACATTTTCATTTCTTTACTTTTAATTTATTCGCTAGAGTAAAACATCAAAGATACAGTAGTTATCTAATCAATTTCCGACCATGTAAGCAGGCAGCGTTAAAGGCATAGTGCAGTTGTTAGTATTCAAAGGGGAACACTGCATCTTACCTGCAATCCATTGGAAACTGGAACACGACGATCTTGAGCTCCAAGAAGAAAAAGGGTGGGCGTTTTAACCTACAGAAATCATGAAATAAAAGTTTTAGATGCTCAGATATCTTTTCCTTTTGTTTTCTTTTTGCTCTGTTAAATGATCAGATATCATGAAATAAAAGTTATGATGACATATAAATTCCTGACTGGCGGCTAAAGAAACTAATTGCAAGTTTTATGCTTCAGTAAACCCGACTAAACTATGTAAACCATTTAGTACTGTTTAACAAACATGCCTTTCGTAATTTAATATTTCTGCAGTCTCTAATAAATAAATGTATATTCTGATCTTACTAATTCGGAAGGTACATGATTATAGTTACAATACTACCAGCAGCCCATGCAAATGGGACAAGTACACAGGACAATAAACAGTTGCTGCTGACATGCATGAGGAACCTGATTATGGTTACAATCATAGTTAGTCAGTAAGTGGGAAAACTCTTAATATTCCCACTAGAATTTCATGCCCTTGCTATCAACTACATTGCTAGAGTGATCATCAACAACCCCCCCTCCTCTCCTCACAAACTCAGGGGTAATATCATAAAACTGAGTTTGCCACGCAATAGGAGAAACTGAAAGTGAGAGAGTGGCTTAGTCAAAATATCAACAGTAGATGGTATGTAACGCACAACCAGTTGTCTTGAGAGTACTTCCAAAGCAATAGAGCTTTGATTGTCACGCCACAAGGTTGGTGGAAAAGAGAAAGAAAACTCAATCTCAAATAGAAAAGTTTTAACCAAGTTATTTTTGAGGTGACATTAGCTAGAGCTCTGTACTGTACTTAATCTAGATACAGTATATTGCTTTGTAGAACACCAAAAAATAGGATTAGCACCATAGTATAGTGCCATACCAAAAGTTGACCTCATATCATTAAGACAAGATGCCCAATCTGCATATGTAAACCCTTGGAGGAACAGTTGAGAGGCAAGTTTAAATACGACATCATGATGAGTTGAACCATCAAAGTATCTAAAAATTCTTTTAATAGCATGCCAAAGGGACCAAGGGCTTGCCATGATTAGACATACTTTGTTCACAACAAAAATGATATCAAGTCTTGTAATTGGGGTGTATTGTCGAGCACCCACAATGCTTCAATTAAAAGATGGACTATCAAAAAATTCACCAATGGTACCAAAAAGAGTAGTGTCAAATGCCATAGGAGTAGACAGGCTTGGAAAATTCTTTTTTGGTCTCGACAAGTAGCTCACAAATATACTTGCCTTGATTAAGCAACAAATGCCCGTTAAGTAAGTAATGCACTTTTATACCTGAAAAATAACTGAGCAAGCCCAAGTACTTCAGCGAAAATTTCTTATTCAACAAAAAAACAATTGCATGCATTACAGTAGCCCAAGTACTTCAGCGAAAATTTCTTATTCAACAAAAAAACAATTGCATGCATTACAGTATTATTGCTTCCGGTTATAATAATATCATCCACTTAGACCAACAAGAACAAAGTGGACTGAGTTAGTTTCTAAAACAAAAAAACATCACCTCCAGACGCAACAAACTTCAAATCAAGTAAAGCAACCTTGAAAATGTCAAGCCAAGCCCTTGGGGCTTGTCTGAGACCATATAATGCTTATTGTAACTTACAAACATACTTAGGACATTTAGTATCTTCAAACCCAGCTGGTTGATACATGTAAACCTCCTCAGTTAAGGCACCATTGAGAAAAGTATTATTAATGTCTAATTGATGTAAAGCCCAGCCTTTGCTAAGAGCAATTGTAATGAACACTCACAATGACTTGCTAGATTACTAGACGAAAAGTTTTATTAAAGGCAAACCCAAGAGTTTGATCAAACTCTTTAACCATAACCCTGGATTTCAATTTGTTAACTAAGCCTAAAGCTAGCTTATTTATTCTCCAAACCCATTTTCTCCTAATAGCCTATCTATCCTTAGACAGAGGAACCAACACCCATGTATGATTCTTAACAAGAGCATCAAACTTTGCCTGCATGGCTTCTTCCATCCCTCATGAGCTAAAGCTTGTCTAACATTGAGTGACTCACTGAAATCTAAATCAACCACAACTGAGACAAATGCCTTTGGTTTAAGAATACCACTTTTTAATCTTATAAACAGAATGACTATCGGTAACAGGTGAAATACAAAGAGATACAAAAGTAACCATTGAAAACTGGTAAAATAGATACCACAGAAACAAGAAGTGTGTAGAGACCAAAACACACAGAAGTTAAAGTCAGTGTTAGACCTAAGGAAACAAATGGATAATGTGACATCTCAAATATAGTGGTTGGGGTAACCAAAGTGAAGTTTTATGTATTTTACAGAAAAATTACTTTTTTTATTTCTTAATATTAGATCCCTTTATATATACAATTGTTATGCCTAATATACTGCTGGAAGTCATTAGTATACAGCTGTAAATCACCCTAAAAATCAGGAAACTAACATTTTGAAATCAGGGGCTGGTTTCATCCTAAAAATCAGGAAACTAATCTCGTGAAATAAAGGATTGGTTTCACCCTAAAAATCAGACCATACTCCTAGGTTGATTTCATACACTACTCCTCAAGCTAGGAGATATATGTTTTTCAAACCAAGTGTTATACTTAACTCTGTGAAATTAGGTCAAAACAAAATTTTGGTTAAGATATCTGCTACTTGTTGTCTAGATGAAACATAGTTAAGGGAGATCATCTTGCCTTCAATTTTCTCACTGATAAAATGTCTATCAATTTCCACATGTTTAGTTCGATCATGGTGAATTGGATTTTTGGCAATTGCAATTGCTAACTGGTTGTCACACGTGATTTTAATAGATTCTTAATGTTCAACCTTGAGTTCGTATAGCATTCATTTTAGCCAAATTCCTTCACAGATACCCAAAGCCAATACACGAAACTCAGTCTCGGCACTGCTACATGCTACCACTACTTGCTTTTTGCTACACCATGTCACCACATTTCCCCAAATAAATGAGCAATATCTAGATGTGGATTTTCGGTCACTAGGAGATCCAGCAATATAAATTTCTAATCTCCTATTAATTGTTTTCTTGAACATGAGCCCTTTCCAAGATCCTTCTTCAAGTATCTTAGAATACGGTTTACTGCCTCCAAGTGATCTACTGATGGGTTGCAAAGAAACTGACTAACACTGACTGAAAAACTTATATCAGGACTTGGGTCAAATAAATTAACTTACCTACCAGACGTTGATATTACCCCTTGACAATTGTCAATTCATCAGTTTGAGGCATTAGTTTGGTGTTAGGGTCCATGGGTGTTTCAACAGGCTTACACTCACTCATGTCAGTCTCACGCAAGAGATCTAGAACATATTTGCGTTGAGAAACCGAGATTCCTTTGGCACTACGTGCCACCTCCAACCCTAAGAAATATTTCAATTATCTCACGTCTTTAATCTCGAATTCCTTGAATAATAGCATCCTAAGTCTCTTCATTTCTCCTACATGATTTCATGTAAGAACTATATCATCAACATATACAATCAAAGCTGTGATTCTCCCATCTCTGAAGTGTTTGACAAATAGAATGTGGTCTACATGTGTCTGAGAGTATCCATCCTGTTTGAGGACCTTAGTGAATTAGTCGAACCATGCTCTAGGTGACTGTTTAAGTCTATATAGTGTTTTTCTCAACTTGTATACCTTCCCTTGTGTATCTTTAATCTCAAAGCCAAAAGGCACATCCATGTAAACTTCTTCGATCAAATCTACATTTAAGAATGCGTTCTTGACATCGAGTTGAAGTAGTGGCCAATCCTCATTAACTGCAATAGACAACAAGACACGAATTGTGTTAAGTTTTACTACAGGAGCAAAAGTCTCTTGATAATCAATTCCATAGGATGAACCCTTTAGCCACTAGTCGAGCTTTATATCTGTCGATATTTCCATCTGCCTTCTGTTTAATTGAAAATATCCATTTACAGCCCACTGTCTTCTTTCCATGTGGTAGCTCTGTTAACATCAATATATCATTCTTTTCAAGTGCAAAGTATTCTTCTAAGGTTGCCTTGTGACATTTAGGAACTTTTAGAATCTCATTGATAGAATTAGGAATCTTGATGTTGTCTAGAGATGTCACATATGCCTGAAATTTTGGGGACAGATTTGCATAAGAAATGTAACTTCGAAAGGGATGTTGAGTGCATAATCAAGCACCTTTTCTCTGCGCAATAGGAAGATCAAACTCAGGGTCAGAACCTAGTGTTGGACTAGATTCTACTTCATCTTGTAATCTCTCAAATTCAATCTGGCACGAGAGAGATTCTTGGCTTTGTTGATTTCGTGTGGACAAATCAAAGTTTCTCTTTCTTCCATAGACTTTTATGGCATCATTAGGAAGGAGATGTCTAGGATAGACAATGGGAGATTGATCAAGTTTGGAAGAAGAATCTAGAATGGGAACCAAGTTGGAAGAGGACAAGGTAGTGGAAGATAATTGAGATGATAAATTCGGTTCAATGAGTGATGACCAATCCCGATTCTAAAATTCATTAGTGTGATTCTCCCCTTGAATTGTAGAATTAGAATAGAATGAAGTTTCTTCAAAAAAAAGTATCGTCCATGGAATTGTAAAACTTATAAGTGATGGAAGAGAAACATTTGTAACCTTTTTGATTGGCTGAGTAGCCAAGGAATATGCATTTAAGGGAACGAGGATCAAGTTTACCACGATATTGTGAATGAATATGGACAGAAACAGTGCAACCAAAAATCTTGAAAGAAATTTGTGACACAAGTTGTGAGGTAGAATATTGACCATGAGACACTTGTAAAGGTGAGTGTAATTTAAGAACTCGAGAAGGCATTCGATTGATCAAGTGTGTTGCAATAAGAATGGCTTCACCCCAAAACTTTTTAGGAATATCGGTTTGAAAGAGCAAAGTTCGGGCAACCTCAAGTATATGACGATTTTTACATTCAGCTACACCGTTTTGTTATGGTGTGTCAACAAAGGAGCTTTGTTGGACAATACCATGTGATTTGAGATATCCACTAAGATCAGAATTAAAGAAATCCCTAGCATCTAGCACCAGTAATGCTGGGAACGCGACATGGTCCCCAAATGTCACCGTGAATGAGATAAAAAGGGTGACTTAGTTTGCACGTGCGTGGTGAAAAAGTGTTTCAAGTATGTTTTGCCAACTGACAAACTTCACAACGAAATAAATTTGGATTTATATTGATGAATAAGGATGGAAACAAACGTTTCAAGTAAAAAGAATTTAGATGACCTAGACAAAAGTGTCATCGCATGATTTCACTTTCTTTATCAGTATGACTATTAGAATTAAGATTATGACTTAATTGACACTGATGACTAACAGAATGGATTGAAGGAGTGTTGACGTCAAGATTTAACCAAGAATTTAGTTTCACAGTTAAGGTCATGATTAGTCTACTAACTGATATGAGATTGCAGTCAAAATCAGGCACAAATAACACAGATTTGAGGGTGAAGTTGTTCGAGAGAGATGGTTCTTGTTCCGACCACTGTGGTACAAGTACCATTGGTGACACGCACTGTTTGAAGTCTATTACAAGGTGAGTAGATTGTGAAAAGTGATTGATCACCTGTCATGTGATTGGAAGCACCCGAGTCTACTATCCAAGATGAAAGGGGAATTTGGCTACATGCATTGCTGAATTACTAGAGCTATGAGTGGGATTAATGTTTGCTTTTTGTATAAGTTGTTGGAAAAGATCCAACTGATCCTTAGTGAATGGGACATGATTATCAGATTGAGATATGTCAGTAATTGTAGCATTTCCCTTTGCCTCCCGATCTCGATTTGTTTTCCAATCAGCAAGCTTTCTATGTAATTTCCAACAGATATCCTTAAAATGACCAGGCTTTCGACAATAGTCACACCATGTGCGACCTTTTCTTATTCGATTAGTATCGGTATGTTGAGTATTGCTTCGTGCAACACATGCACCAAAATCTGGTGAATTGCCTTTGACTACTACAAACGTTGGGACTTCGGAAATCGTAGATGGATTTGATTGTCCCAGCATGACACGTTTTCAGCTCTCCTCTATGCGCACCTCAGAGAATGCCTCTCGCAAACTTGGTAATGGTTTTGTTCCAAGAATTCTACCCCTTACTTCATCAAGGGATTTATCGAGTCACATCAAGAATTTGAAGACACGCTTAGTCTCCACAATTTTTCTAAAATATGCACGATCTTCTGGACATTTCCATTCATGTATCTCAAACAAGTTCAGTTGTTGCCAATGACGAGTAAGAGTTGTGAAATAAATAATCACAGAGATGTCGCCTTGGGGAAGGTCCTGGAGAGAACTCTCCACATAGAAGAGCTCAAAAGTGTTTTCACTACTGGAGAACGTTTCTCGTGCAGCTTCCCATATTTCTTTTGCTGTGGTGTACAACAAGAAATTTTCTCCTATTTTGGTTGTCATAAAACTGATTAACCCAGACATAACAAGATTGCTTTCTGCTTTCTAGATTCTGAAATCAGCAGTATTGGGATCGGGTTTTGGGATATTTCCAATGAGATATTCATCCTTGCTTCGCCCGCTTATAAACATCATCATTGATTGAGATCATTAAAGATAGTTTTAGCCATTAAGTTTTTGTGGTGATAGGGACGAGATTATTATCTGTATTGTCTGATGTTAACCGAGGAACAATGGGAGTATTAAAAGAGGGATTAGATGTCGAGGAATGCTTTTCAATGTTGAGATGTTATTTGAAAATAAAAGAGATAGATAAGAACAGTGGTTTTTCTCCCAGAGCTCTAATACTATGAAGTTTTATGTATTTTATAGAAAAATTACTTCTTTTATTTCTTAATATCACATCCCTTTATATATACAATTGTTATGCCTAATATATTGCTGGAAGTCATTAATATACAGCTGTAAATCACCCAAAAAATCAGGAAACTAACATCCTAAAATCAGGAAACTAACATCCTAAAATCAGGGACTGATTAAATCTTAAAAATCAGGAAACTAACCTCCTGAAATCAGGGGTTGGTTCCACCCTAGAAATCAGGAAACTGACCATACTTCTAGGTTGATTTCCTACACCCATATACGATTCTTAACAAGAGCATCAAACTTAGCCTGCATGGTTTCTTCTATCCCTCATGAGCTAAAGCTTGTCTAACATTGAGTGACTCACTGAAATCTAAATCAACCACAACTGAGACAAATGCCTTTGGTTTAAGAATACCACTTTTTAATCTTATAAACAAAGTGACTATTGGTTACAGGTGAAATACAGAGATACAAAAGTAACCATTGAAGACCGGTAAAGTGTGTAGAGACCAAAACACACAGAAGTTAAAGCCAGTGTTAGACCTAAGGAAACAAATGGATAATGTGACATCTCAAATATAATGGTCGGGGTAACCAAAGAATCAGACATATTAGGAGTAGTAGCCCTGGATCCTATTGTGCTAGAAGAAATAATGGTGATAGGTAAGGATTCCAACATCACAGAAGAAGTTAAAATATATGCAAGAAAAGATACAGGAGCTTTGGAAGCTAAAATAAGAAAAATTGTTCTATATGAAGAGCCTTTAGGCACAGTTGAAATAGTTAACCCAACATTAGAAGATAAGAGAAAAGACAACTCATCAAAGACAACATCCCTGCTAATATACAATTTTCCACACCACTAAAAACCCTTATGCCTTGGACTATATCCCAATAAGGTACAAAGAAAAAACCTTGGTTTTATTTTATGACTAGTATAGACACACAAGCATGGGTAACATAAACACTAAAGACTCAAGAAATTATAATCATGTTTCGTTTTGAACAACATTTCTAGTGAAGACTTAGAGCCAAGAGTAGAGGTAAGAGCAATCTATTGATAATAAAAGAACTAGAATAAAGTGTTTAATCCCAATACTTATGTGGTAGAGGCAAGAAATAATATAACCATTTTGCTAAGGTGTACGAGTATAGGAGGCTTGATGAAAAATACCACAAAAAGCTAAAATAGAAGTCAAACCTTGAAACCGATTAGGATGGAATACTGGTGCTTGATTCTTGACACTAACATTTATTGAAGGAAGTGGAGAAACAATCAAAACTCTTCTCATCTTGGGTCTACTCTCATGACTTAATAAAAGAGCTTTGGCATCACTTAGAGTCACATGCTCACTAACATTTTTTAAGTCACAATAACAAAGATACTATCGAAATTTTTATCAAGTCTTTTCAGAACATATATTAATTTCTTTTCTTCAGTGATTGGACATCCATCATATTCTAATTCATCCTTAAGAGTGTCGATCTTCAACAAATACTCATTAGCTCCAAGATTTCCCTTCTTTAAATTCTACAATTCTCCTTTCAATTGAATCATCTTTGTTTTAGATTTGGAAGCAAAACTTTTCCCCAATTTTAACCTCTATAAAGGTGTCAAAACAAGAAACCAATTTCAAGATTTAATCAGACATGCAAGTCATTAACCAATAGCCCAACATAACATTTCATCCTGTCTTTTCCAAAACTTAAATTTTGAATTGATTGCTTCATTTAACAAAAACTGTTTAGGAGAATCTTGAAGCATATAACTATCAAACTCTAAACTTTTCAAGATTTTCAACACTTAATGTTTCCAAATTGTGAAATTAGAGTAATCGAGTTTGATTTTTACCAACAGATTGTGAAAATGAAATACATCTTAATCGGTTTGATTTGAGATTACAACTGAATCAACATTATTCTGGTCCCTAGGATTTTCTGTGCGTGGATCTTCCATCGCTACAATTTGCTAAATACTAAAGTTCACTTGAACTTTTGCTCTAATATTATGACAGTTTGCAAGAAGAAATGAAGAAAGCCAAGAATAACCATGAACACCAAGAGTTTCAGAGAGTCAAAATGAAGAAGAATACTAAGTCATTGCTTTGATTGTAACTGAATTTTACAATGTACTACTTGATGTACATGTATTTATAGAAATTACAAATGACACTTAGTCTTGTATTGTTTACATCAAGAATCTGTAGATTATAGCTCATCTAACAAACTCACTTAATAAGCTATATATATAAGTGTATCTGTACTATAAATGTAAGACTATAACAGAATACACTTGCACAATCAACATTAATTTCACGCCAACTTGTCCTCTTCAGCACACTCATCAGCTGCACTAACACATACAAAATCAACCTTGCTAACACTAACCTTGACTAAACTACCAGTCCTGCTATCACCTGCATTGCTAGTGTAATCACCAACATCTAACACTAATTTGGATGCTTTATATATGTCTGATGTTTCTAAAAGTGTTCTATTTCTTTTATTTTTTAAGAAGTGCTTTTCATATTTTATGCAACAAATTTAAAGGCACTACATGAAGGCCCCCTTCCAAACAAACACTTCTATAAGTGAAATTGTTGAGCTATTAGGTGATACAAAAAAAAGAGGCTAAAGAGAGTGTAAAATGGGTTAAAAAGTATGAAAACATATATTTAAGGACTCAAAAAATAGCGGAAAAAAGTTGTTAATGTTATAATAAGGAATAGTAAAACATACCACAAAGACCCTTCTTTAAACACAGTGTTGTATATGTGTAAAAAATCCCAATACAAATAACAAATGCAACAAACTGGTACTTTTTATTAAATGTAGGTATCACAAAGATACAACCTGAAAAATAGGGATAAAAAAGGGTACTTAAAATGAAATTATGATACTACTTAAGTAGGCAAAGATATAAAGTAGATTGTGAAGAATTTTTGTAGGTCTTCAAATAGTGGAGATGCAAATTAGAATCCCAGAAAAACCATTTTTTTAATGGGCCAAACAGAGTAAAAAGTGAATGAAAACAAACTTCAATTAAATCAAACAATTGTGTGCACAACTAAAATACTGGGAATATGGACTCAAAACAAGTCTGAAAGTCTGAACAATAAGAGACTCTGGATATAAAAATTGATTGTACCCAATTGTGCGCAATTATGAAAGAAACTCATGAATGAAGTCTCAATATTCAGAATTGCAAAGATGAGAGAACAATTAAAGTTTGTTTAATACAAAGAAATCACCACAAAGAGGAATTATAAGTAACAGAAGTGGGGAATAAACATATTATATTTTACTATAAATAGAAAACAAATGAGAGAATAAAAAAAGCTATGAAACCCATCAAACCAACCAAGAATAGTATAGAAATAAACCCAAGATTGAACCAAACCAAGCTGAAATTGAACAAGGATAACAGACACGAATATGGACATAAATTCATCAAGTAAGCCTGGGACATGAGTAAAGATGACATCTATATTGATAAAGAAACTGTCAAACTGGTTGAAAAACTGATTTCAAAGATATGAGTTCACAAAAATTAAGTAAAAATAGCTTAAGCTACTTCACCGTTTGACTGAGCCCAGAGATTTCATCTTCAGAGAGGCTTTAGTTGATGGAGGTTCAAATCAGGAAGCTGCTACAAACTGAAGAGAGAGAGATCATGGTGATGGACTATTCAGCAGTAGCTTGGATGGTGTGACATTCGGAAATCACAATTTCGTGCCTTCTAGAGACATACTTGGGTGTTGTCGATGGTGACTAGATGAGTTTGAGATCAGCGGGCTTTTCTTTCTTTTTTAATTTGGGTGGATGATTCAAACATGAGAACTGATAGAGTTTTCTTTTTTGAATTTCTATTTTTTTAATCTTTTTAAAAAAAGACATACACAGACCAAGGGGAGAGAGGACATGAATAGTAAAGCTAGGTTTCATGGAATCAAAGTAGAAATATAAAATAGGATAAGAGATCAAGAAAAATAAAGAAAGAGATTCTAATTCTGAGTTATAATGATAATTGAGTACATCACGTAGAATTTCAAAGATATTATCTTTAATTAGTTGTGTACAATCTGTAATAGTGATTGTGTACGGGTTGTAATAGTAGTTTATTAGTCTAATTCTTAGTCCTATTTATATTACTATAAATACATTTGAAATAGATCAACGAAAGAAAAATAATACTTCACCATTTTTTCAATATTTTCTTCATGGTATCAAAGCATTTTTGAAATCCAATCTTGCTCTTGTCTTTACCAATCTTCTTTGGAAGAGTGGTCTATTAGTCTAACTTTTAGTCCTATTTATATTGCTATAAATACATTTGAAATAGTTCAGAGAAAAAAAATAGTACTTTAGATTTTTTCCACCATTTCTCTCAATATTTTCTTTATGATATCGAAGTATTTCTGAAACTCAATCTTGCCCTTGTCTTTACCAGCCTTCTTTGGAAGCAGATTCTAGTGGAATCCAATTTCTCCACTGATTTCCTTCTTTATCAAATCGATAAAGTTCTGCTTTTAGATCGAGGGTAGCATTTTCATTTTCTTCACCAATGGTGACAGCGACCTCTTTGAGTTTTCACAATCAAAGCCATCTAGGCTCCGATCTCATCTCCATCAATCTCGCGCATCCTCTATCATCTACATCGGCCTCACCTCCACTGAAGCAAGAAACCCAAGTCACCCCACGTCCAACCCACTGCTTTCGTAGCCATCAAGTATGTCCTCGTCGCCAACCACTCAGTATCGCGAGACTTCAGTCATGAATCTCGCAAAACCCAGGCCATATCAGTCATCTAGTTCATCGCGAGCCCATTTCCCATTTTGCAGGCACCCAATCGCCGTAGTCTTTCACTTCGACGCTTCGTCGTTGCCCACCAATCACCGTTGTCCTCCAGTCGTCCTTCATTCACTCTCTAGAGTCAGCTGTCACCATCCCAATAACTAATAGGCAGCCCAATAATCCCATGTGGTAACTATTGTAAGCCCAGCATTCACTCTTTGTTTCAGTAACTATTGTAAGCCCAACCCAGTATCTAATGAGTCCAACATTCACTCTTTGTTCCAATAACTATTGCAAAGCTTAACCCAGTAACTAAAACAGTCCAATCTGACCAAAAACTAATAGGCCCAATCAACACAGTAATTAATAGGCCCACATATCAAATAAGCCCAAATTGAAATAACATCAGTTTCACGACAGTCAAAACATCAATGGCCATAGGAAAACCTGTCATGACCGGTTCCACTGAGAACAATATTTTGCGAAATAACATTAGTTTCACGACAGTCAGAGCATCAATGGCCATAGAAAAACCTGTCATGACCAGTTCCAATGGAAGTTCAATCGAGAACAATATTTTGCCCATCACTAATCACAAATTAAATAGGCACAATTACCTTCAGTGATCTCAATCTGTCACGATGTTTATATGAAAGACGATTACCTCACTGGAGATGTAGCAACCCCAAACAAAGACGGTTCGAAATACAGAACATGAAAATTCGAGAACAATATGGTGATGTCTTGGTTAATAAATTCCATAACGAACGAAATTGGAGAGAACTTTCTTCTCTACGATACTGTCAAAGGAATATGAGATGCCACCAGAGATACTTATTCCAATTCTAATAATATATCCAAACTATTTGAGACCGAAAGCATCCTCTATGATCTTCATCAAGGAGTCATCAGTTACCCAATGCTTTAACTCCCTTACTCGATATTAGCAGCAGTTAGACCTATTTGAGATTCACGAATGGAAATGTCCAGCAGATGGAATCTTGTACAAACAAATTGTTGAAAATAAACGTTTTCAAATTTTAGATAGGGCTCGATAAAGATCTTGATGATGTACAAGGAAGAATTCTAAGAACAAAACCCTTACCAAGTATTCATGAAGCCTTCTCCGAAGTTCGCCAAGAAGAGAAAAAAAGGTGATGATGGGTCCTCAATATGCTATTTCAATGACCGGAGAAAGTTCTGCACTTGTTCGACGACACCACCAATTTCAGAATGCAGACAACCATCCCCAAAGAGGAAGACCTTGGTGTGACCATTGCCGTAGACCTGGTCATACTAAGGGAACCTACTGGAAAATTCATGGAAAGTCAATTGATTGAAAGCCACCCTCCACACGGCACATCAACAAAGAAAGCCATGGAAATACTGCCTCCAGAACCCATGGAACTACATCACCTGAATCTGCTCTGTTTAGCAAGGAATAGATTGCTCTCCAGAAAATATTTGGACAATCCTTGCCAACATCATCTGCCACTGTAGCTCAATCAGGTAACACCCTCAATGCTCCTAGTGTGAAAAGGGTTACAAGACCATGGATTGTTGATTCGTGTGCTTCAGACCACATGACGGGAGATACTTCTCTTTTCATGAATCTTAAAACCTACCAAGAAGGACACACTGTCAGAATTGTCGATAGATCAATATCCAAAGTAACAGGGATTGGTTCAGCAAAAATTTCAAATTTCTTTATTCTAGATTATCTCTTTGTTCCCACCCTTGATTGTAATCTCTTTTCAATTACTAAACTCACCCGTGATAAAAATTGTGGCTAAATTTGTTTCTAATCTATGTGTATTTCAGGACTTAGATTCGAGGAAGATGATTGGCAATGCTAAAGAGTGCTCGGGATTCTATCTCCTCAAAAGTGAAGACCCTCTAGAAAAACAAGTCCTCCAAGCTGTATCCAAGGTTCCTTCTCAAAATAAAACTTCGTTAAATCTTAAATCCAATAACGATGGTGAAATCACGTTGAGTCACTATCGCCCAAGTCATTCTAATTTCATGTATTTGGAAAAACTTTTCTCTTCATTATCTAGAAATAAAAATTCAAAGGATTTTCAATATGAAATACGTCAATTTTCAAAACATGTTAGAAATTCATATCTCAATCTTCCACATAAAAATCACATCATTTCTCATTAATTCACACTGATATTTAGGGACCTTCTCGAATCAAAAACATAACAGGAACATGTTGATTCATTTCATTTGTAGATGGTCATACTCGAAGCACTTCGTTATTTCTCATGAAAGAAAAATCTAGAGTAGGTCAGATCTTTAAAAATTTCAATACCATGATTCAAACCCAATTTCAAACAAAAATCTAAGTATTGAAAAATGACAATGCTATGGAATACTTCACTTCAATTCTTAATGATTATATATTAAGTCATGGGATTGTCCATCTAAGCTCGTATGTTGACACACCTCAACAAAACGTGGTGGTTGAAAGAAAAAATAGGCATCTTCTGGAGGTAGCTAGATCTCTCATATTCACAATTCATGTCCTTAAACATTTCTGGGGAAAGTTGTCCTTACGGGCTACCTATCTTATCAATAGGATGCCCTCTTATGAATTCACTTTCAAAACACCTATTAGTATGCTTGAGTCATACCCACACACCAGAATCGTGTCCAACATTCCCTTTAAAATATTCGGATTTTCTGCTTGTGTCCATGTACATCATAGAGGTAAACTTCATCCCAGAGCCATCAAATGCATATTCCTAGGGTATTCATCACACCAGAAAGGATACAAATGTTTCTCTACTATCAGAAAACGGTTCTACAATACAATGGATGTCACCTTCTTTGAACAATATCCGTACTATCTCAAACCTGACACTCAGGGGGAGAACATAGGAAATGAATACCAACTTTGGAATAGAATTACCACTCAATCATCACCTTCATCTGACCAAATATTAATTCCCACAAATTCTGTCTCAAATCATATCCCAGTGTCTCCAATAAATGCTGCTAATAATTTCAATGAACGCTCAACTTCTCTACCAATAGATCCAAACTTCCTTGTCTTAAATAATGACCTTCTTGTCTACTCTAGAAGGAGAAGAACTCGAGTGGAAACGAAGAACCGAGAATATCTTGAGCTAATCCAAGAGTCCAACCCGAGTACAGGTCACTCTGAAAATTCACAAGTCTCTCACCAGGTTATAAGGCATTTATCAGCAATCTTGATTAGATACAGGTTCCAAATTCCGTTCATGAAGTTTTTCAAATACCTAAATGGAATATAGCTATTCTTGAAGGACTTAGCACCTTAGAGAAAAACAAGACTTGGGAGATCACAGAACTACCATCAAAAAAACGAGTTGTTAGGTGTATGTGGATCTTTACAGTCAAACACAAAGTAGATGGCAATGTAAAAAGATTCAAAGCTCGCCTTGTGACTAAGGGATTCACTCAAGCATATGGGATTGACTATCAAGAAATGTTTGCACCTTTAGCAAAGCTTAACATTGTTCGCGTTCTTGTCTCCCTAGCATCTAACTTGGATTGATCTCTCTACCAATTAGATGTCAAGAATGCATTTCTCAATAGTGATCTTGAAGAAGAAATCTACATGGACATTCCTCCTGGAATTGAAGCTCCTACTCCAACCAATAGAGTTTACAAACTTAAGAAATCCTTATATGGATTGAACAAATCTCCACGTGCTTGGTTCGATAGGTTTTCTAAAGTTCTGAACAAATATGGGTACAATCAATGCCAATCAGATCACACATTTTTCGTCAAGCATTTCTCCAATGACAAAATAGTTATCCTAATTATGTACATAAATGATATTATTCTCAAAGGTAATTCTACAGTTGAGATGAATAAACTCAAGGAATTCCTAGCTAAGGAATTTGAGATCAAAGATCTAAGCAATCTCAAATATTTCCTAAGAATGGAAGTAGACCGAACAAAGAAAGGCATATCTATATCTCAATGGAAATATGTACTTTATCTTCTCGAGAAAATTGGAATGATAGGATGTAACTCGGCAAAAACTTCGATGGACTCTATAGTAAAACTCGGAATCAAAGAAAACAGTGCACCTCTAAACAAAGGTCGTTATCAAAGATTAGTGGGAAAACTCATTTACCTATCCCATACTAGACTAGATATTGGTTTTTCAGTGTGTTGTAAGTCAATTTATGAACAATCCCACTGAAAAACACATAGAAGCGATTTATCGTATACTCAGGTATCTCAAGATGACACCAGGAAAAGGATTATACTTCAGTAAGAATCCCACCAAGAAAATTGAAGTTTTTGCAAATGTTGATTGGGCATGATCTATAGTGGATCGCAGATCTACCACTAGGTACTATATATTCGTGTAGGGGAATCTTGTAAATTGGCGAAGTAAGAAAGAGTTATTAGTCACTCGAAGTAGTGCAGAAGCTGAATTCAGAGCTATTTCCCATGGGATTTGTGAAAGAATATGGTTAAGACTACTCAATGAATTGAACTTCACAACTATTGAACCTATCAGCATGCATTGTGACAATCAAGCTGCAATAAGAATTGTGAGAAACCCAGTTCATCATGACCGAACCAAACATATAGAAATTAATCGTAATTTCATTAAAGAGAAGTTCGATAGCAAAATTGTGGACCTCCTATATACATCTACTCGTCATGAAATTATAGATATCCTTACCAAAGCATTACTTCGAACCATCTTTGAAAAACTGAGTTACTTAACGGGGAGTGTAGAATTTCAGAGATATTATCTTTAATTAATTATGTATAAGCTGTAATAGTGATTGTGTACATGTTGTAATAGTAGTGTATTAGTCTAACTCTTAGTCCTATTTATATTGCTATAAATACATTTGAAATAGATCAAAGAAAGAAAAATAATACTTCAGCTTTTCTCCACCATTTCTCTTAATATTTTCTTCACATCACAAGGAGAATACGACCAGGAAACTATATATTAAATATTTATATTCCTAACAAGAGCTAAATCAATAACTTCTACCATCCAGACGACTATTCTACTACATGCATACCTTCGAGAGATGTGATATAGGAGATTTGCTGTGAAGGACAGTCAGGTGCTCTGCAGAAGGTGCTTCAGTATAGCAATTTTTCCCCACATTTCCAAAGGTCTGTACAAAACACCAATCAGGGATATCTGTTGTAGCAACCATTGATGAAAGGTTGCACACAGGATTCCTCACGGCTGCAGCAACGAACTTATCTGGTGCCTGCAATGTGTAGGAAATAAAGATATGAATGCATTCCCAAGAACACAAAAGATACATAAAATCAGAAGGATCCAGCCTTTCCAGTAACATAAAGTCATGTGTGCAGAACAAGATCACTATTTTTTTATAGGGGAGAAGACCCCAATAATGAACCCACTAGTGAAGGAAAATCTCAGCTTTAGGAAAAATCAATTAGCACGCCATGCATAAGAAGAATATGTAACACGAGATACAGGATAAACGAAAGTAAATCAATAAGAGTTCTATGCACCAGCTGTAGTATGTTTTATGTGTATCTAACATACCTGACCAATCAAGTGTGTTGCTAGAAAGCCACCATGGGACCCACCTAGCACTGTGATTTTTGAAGGACATGCATACCCCACCTCAATAATATGATCTATGGCAGTGAGTACATCATTAACATCCTATCATAGCAATTTTAAACTGATTAGTGTCTACATTAAAACATTGATATTTTCAATTGACTGAAAATGTTTAAAGAAAACCAGAAGGACCTAAGCACATATAACCACATAGCCACTAAAAAAAAGACCATTGAAAACCACACACTACCATAACCATACCGGATGTACATATTCATACCTGGGATCCAACTTTCCCTGGTAAAGATTGCAATGCTTCCTCACCAAATCCCAAGGAGCCTCTGAGATAAATAATTACGTCAAAAGCAATCTGGATGATAAGAAAAATCCTAGCTTTTTGTTGATTTTCATGCGTCAATCTAATCTAAATTTTAAAAAGCCCCTCTTGAATAATGTAAGGAACTGACACAAAAATCATGATGTCCACCAAAAGGATATTTTGTGATGACAAAGTCAATTAAGAGACCAGCAAGATTAGAAACAGTATAATGCTAACGACAACAACTCACTTAGCTCCAACTTAGTATCCGAGTCATTTTCTTCTTTGTTACAACTTTGGTTCAATTAAACATGCTCAAGTGCTTGCTTCTAATCAAAATTTTGTGGAAGAAAGAATCTGATATTAAATACTTCTGGCAAAATTAAATTCAAAGGCACAAGCAGCAAAATGGAGGTACTCAAAATGGTTTAGGACAAATGAATAAGGAAGTACAGAGCTAATGCTTCTCCAATGCAAAATAAAACTGTAACTTAACAACAATCAATCATCTAGGTTGGTCATAAGAAGTTTAATAATAGAGCTCTGAGTTCTGAACCAAGCAGAAAAAATAATAAAATGGCCTTATTAGAATATGTATATAAACCAGACAATTATTTTGTATGAATCAGAACCATGAAACAGAAAAGAATTTTGGAGCTATTTGCCCAATAATGTAAATGGTTCCAAAACATCCTCTACTTTAGAAACCTAGAACAAAATTTGAAGCGAAAGCAGATTTCAAACAAGGTTGGCAACACCGTCTATTTATACAATATAGAGCCTTAAATGTTAGTGCAACTACCAAAACCAACTTTGAATTCTAGATGCCATCTTGAGTCTTAATTTTTAGGAATAATTTCAGGTTTCTATCGAATTTATCAATTTTATATTTTTTCTAGTTTAATAGTAAAGATACAAAATGCAGCCTATTGGAGAAGATAGTCAAGTAACATATTTCCATATCTGATGCCATTCTTGTAATCAGTTGGTTCCCTGCAAGTTTCTCTATCCAGTCCTCTGATAAAGCCTACTGTAACTATCTCTAGGATAAAGGCTCCAAAATTCTACAGTATCCTACCATAACTTAATCTGACATGCATGTTTCTTCAATCTTATACACACAGAAAAAGGGTACCATGTACTTGACTCAAGTCGAACATAAATCAAATATTAGACCAATATGGATAATGAGTTTAGTACTTGAGATATCAAATGCAGCATTTAGGATAAGATGGCTAGGTATCAAATTTCTAAGTCTGATACCATTCTTTTAGTCAGTTAGTTTCCTGCAAGTTTCTCTCTCAAACCCTTCCAGTTAGCCTACCATAAAAACTATATCTGAGACAACGGTTCCAAAATTTTGCAGTATCCTATCTCTTTTATAATATAAACCCTATCCAGTTTCTCTACATAATCTAACACGCTGAAAAACATAGTAGCAACATTAGAGATAGTAGTAATATAAATGTAGTAGCAATTCATAAATCGTTTAGATAAAGTACCAATTAACAGGCTAATTAGTAATACTAGTCGTAGGTCTCTAGCAGTAAGAAAGAATGACATCGGTTATCAAAAGAAAGAACAAATAATAAAAATATAGCGAATTTACCTATAGTTAACAATCAACAAGTTGTATCCGATTGAAGACAGAAAGGCCAAGGACTTTGAAAAGCTCGTAAGTGATACAGAATGAGGTCCCCCATGAAGGATTACTATAAGTGGATCACAAGTATCATTTCTCTTATTAGCCTTGGAAGACACAAATATAGCTTCAAAAGGTTTGCTAGCACCTAAATCACATTTACCAGAATTTCAGAACCAATTCCTTTCAAACAAATAACAATAATAACTTGATAGTAATTCTACAAAGGGAGACAGAACATATGTTCTTCTTTGCTCTAAAAGAACTCAGCCAACTGCACACAAAAACTACGCACTAAGGGAAAATGATGGTAGAAAATAAGGGGATATAAAAATACTCTTTAAGTTTCAAACTTCATCAAACCTATTAAAGGAAGGAAAAAAAGATCCATCTAACTCCTGAGATCTGAAGTCTCGAAATGGATGCAAAGTCAACGACAGAGATAAGAAAAACAGTACACAAATCTTCTCCAACTTAAAAGAAATAAAAACAGTAAGAGTACAAAAATTACCGTAATCAGTAAATAAGTACTAGTATATTTCTTTTTTCTTTCTTTGGGATCATGGAGAAAATGCAACTCTCAAGAAACCCTTGGTATGACTGAAAGCATCAGGATAAGGAATAATTACTAACATTTTATTCTTCTGAATAAAGCAATAAGTTCTCACCAAATATAATATCAACATTGATCAATTCTACTCATCATAGAGAAAAAAATAAGAATAATCTTAATCAAATCTCCCCTTTCCTCCCTCTAACACACCTATATTATTTAATGGTTTTGGCTCTTCCAGAGAAAAAACAGCACATCATACCTTTTGTTAGGTTATCAGAAACATCCTTGACTGGAAGCTTAAATATACTGAACTGAAGGTTTGCGAGCAAAGACTGGACCTGATTTAAGGAAATGCAATGATACAACTGTAACTATATACGATGACCTCATACACAAAGTACATAATTTGGCATGAAGCATATATATGACCTTCTCTGAACATTTAAATACAGGGCTCAACACATTTAACCAAGTCCAGGTAGCATCTTTAGTTGCATTATCAACAAGATAACCATACTTGATTTGAGGGACGTCAACAGGACTGCTAGAAACTTCAAAAATGAAAAAACCCAGTTACTATCACTACACTAGATCTAGAGTAAATGGTCATCATAGTTACTTACCTTTGGTCTTTTACCTTCCAATTTATCAATTTAGTCCAAAATTTTAAAACTATTGGTCAACTTTTCCAAATTTTTAAAATTGTTGGTAAATTGGTCCAAAAGCCACAAATTGATAACGTTAGTTACAGATTTTAAGTGTCCATCACAGTCACTACTTTGCAGAATTTTCATTCAATTCAATTCAATGGGCATTTTGACCATTATTAAATACTAAAACTGAAGCTATTAATATTTTGATATTGGACCAAATTGGATACATTGAAAGGTAAGGGATAAATGACTAGCACATCAAAAATAATGGACAAAATTGACAACTAAATTCCTAGATCCAATAAGCTAAGTAAATGTAAAGACTAAAGTTCAGTCATTAATATCACCTGCAATGATATTGTCTCCATCTAGTGTGAGAATACTCCAGGAAAAATCAGACTCCTTGGAGCTAATACATAGCACTTCTGCACTGTTGTTTGATATTTCTAAATTAAATACTAGAAGATAAAGTCTTTGGAAAAAGATTACAGTCACCTTATCACATTAACGGAAAGAATCACTTGTCTGCTGCCCCAATACGATGATAATATCATAGTGCATCCATCAGAAAGCCATGGGTTACTCAGGATATTAGAACAATAAAGCCCAGGGAAGCAACCATCTTCAGCGGACATTACAACGGGAATCTTGAAAGAAAACATAGAATATGACAGTGATAAATACAATTACAGAGAAAAATATAGAATGAGTATGCACAGTAACCTTTATTCCAAAAGAAATAATGAAATGAAAGCTTAAAGCTGCAAAATCTATTAAAAGTATCTCTCATATTAAGTATTTCCAAAAGAATTGCAATTAGATGTATGAGATATGGAATAATACTGCATAGAGAGTTCAATGTCAATGAAGCCATAAAAGATGTCACTAGGTGTTGTACATTATATAAGGAATCAAATTATGCATTATGCCTAAAGTCTCTATTACCAAAATAAAAAATCCCAACAAGAAACCAGAAATGAATTCAGAATTATGAATTTCAACTCAACAAGATATAAACTAGGTCTGAGTTCCAGTTGGAACATCAATTCTCCTCTTTTGTGATGCTTAAAAAAATTCTAGACTTTTAGACATAGCAAGAGATAGAACAGAGAAATTTACACTCTTTGACATTTATATCCAATATACTAAAGACATTTGGCATATGAAGAAGAAAAGAATCGCACAAAACGTTCAAAAAGGAAACTTTCAGTAAAATGCGATTTTGTCCATCATAGAATGAAACCTAGCACACACAAGATCAACTACTCAATACTTCTAATTGGAAAAAATAGTAGAATGTAGCTCATAAACCTTATGAGGTAAGAGCCAACATATATGCTCACTAGGGACTCATTTATAGTTACATGCAAAGGCAAAAGTAAACAAAAGCTATATAAACAATCGGCGTGTTTTAACCAGCAGTGAAATTGGCCATAGACAGACTTGAGAGCTCACCACATCAACAATTTTCACAGATGAGGACAGCCTTCCATCCTCTGGCCACTGAATTCTGTGAAGTGAATTTGTAGCCATGTGCGCTCCAGAGTCCACAGAAGTTCGTGCTGACAAAAACACAAGGAATTTTCCATTTGGGCTGGAAAAGACATAATGTATAGCATTAAAGGAATGAAATGAAACTAGGGAAACCTGAAAATAAACAATAAAAAAGCAAATGAGATTAGACTTACCAGACCCTTGGGAAAAAAGCACTACTAATGCTTGGAGTCAAATTAACCACAGCATCATCTTCAGTTGAACAATCTCTGGAACATGAAAAAGTTTAAGAAGATTAAACATCCGCTCAGAATACTCAACCAAAGAATGAGACAATGATCAATTTGAATTGCAAAATCCACTTACTTGGTATGTTCATTGGTTTCTGATTCATAATGTGGTGCCCTAACAGCATATAATGCACAGGGTCTATTATAGCAATACTTTATTCCAAGCTTTCTCAAACCAGAAGACCACCCAACAAAAATCAAATATTGATCTGAACCTTTATTTGATGGAGACCAGACAACTTGACCGACACTCAAAGACTTGTCAATTCCTTTAACAGCTCTTACCTCTCCACTGTGTAACAAAGAAAAGTTAAAAGATGATTTTTCCCTCACCTCACAGTTATCATAAAATCTTAACCAACTATACAACACCTGTTCACATTGATGACAAAGAGTGCAGGCTGTCTTTTTCCAGCATACGTTTCACCCCAGTCCTCCTCCCACTCCCCCTGCCCTTTCCAGCTACCAATATCTTTATCTGTTCCATCACCTTTCTTATAACCCAACATATTAAATGTGGGCTTGTTGGGAGATGGTTCTTCCGCAACATAAGCAATGGAAGTTTCATCAAAGTTCCAAGAAATTCCTTCAAACCTACATCATTAATAGAGCTTTCATATTGCCTAGGTTCTGGACAATAATTAAATACTCCATATGCCTGATAAGAGAATACTCTTACAAGGTTGACATCAAATATGAGATAATACATCCATAAATATGTTCAATTACCATCCATCAACATATATTGTGCCGTGAACAGACTGAGGGACATGGAACTCCTTCTCTAGTTGAGACGAACCCCAAATTTCAATTTGAGTCGGAGAATCATTTTCTGGATTCCGAACTATCATGACCTTTGATCCCGATGGGGAAGGAACAACTATAGACACTCCCGTCATTTCAACAGGAAAGGGGGTCCATTGAAATTTTACAGAATTTCCACTTTCTTTTGAGAGTTGAGAGGAAAGTATAAATTTTCTCCTCTTGTTTGCCAACAGATTTAATTGACTAATTGAAAACATCACTTGTGAGTCCGTTCCTAAAAAAGGTTTATTTCATGAATACCACCACCAACAAAATGTATTAGCTTTACAAAGAAGAAAAGACTAATTGGTTTTTGCAAGTATACCACTTTTTGACTTGAAAACCCAAGCCTTATCAATGTTGGAGATGCTACCAAATTCTTGAAGTAACTTAGACTGTGAAGCAAATTCTTCCTCTGTGTTTGCATCTAAACCAAGTGGGTACTCCTTTACTAGACCATCTTTAGAACCTTCCATGGCCAAAACTTTCAACAATCTTCTACAGCTTTTTAAGGGGGGGAAAAGAGGATTATTTAACCTTAATAACCAGCAGCTGACATGGTTTGAGGGAATAAACTACTAAATGATTACAAAAGATAATCATATCACACCGTAGCCTAATTGCAATACAAGAAGTATTCAGTAGAAAAAGAAAGGCTGATAACATTCATGATTATCAGATGTACGGTGTGTACCAATGACAATCAAAATCCCGTAACATAAGAGAATAGTGAGCACCTATAATAAACAAAACACATAATAAACAACGGATATTCTGAAAAAGTATTGTATGCATGTGAAAAGACATCAATAAGTTTTAGCAAACCAAACAAGCACTTTAAGAAAAATCAGTACTCCCACATTATAATAATAAAATAATTTATATTAGTCTGCTCCAATTGCAAACAAACTAGCTTTTGCAAATCCAACATTGACAACAGAGGTAACATAACTAAGATTAGAAGTACATTAAACTAGAGAAAGACCTTAAGCAAAGAAACTGGGAGCTCTAAAACAAATTTCGAACTCAAATACTCGTCAAAGCACCTAAGTCAATATGAAACTCATCACATCCAAACAAAATAATATTTTATTAAAAAAAAATCAAAATAAACATAAAGAAAATCACAACGAATCAAGGTTTCAAGCAAAGAAAGAAATCAGAAATCGAGAGCCAAGAAGCAAATCATCGGATAAAACAAAACAGAGAGATTACGTAGTAGACGAAGCACGAGATGTGAGACTGAAAGTGAAAGGAACAGCGAGAGCAGTGAAAGTAAGTGGGTGCAAATGGGATTGTATAGGAAGAAGGAATCGCGGGGCAAAAACGATAAGGCACCTATCCCACCCCAGATGGAGGTGGGTCATGGGTGTGTGTAGTAGTACTACTAACTATAACGCAAAATGTGTTAAAGTAGATTTTTTCACCGTAACGTACTAGTTGTACTACTGGGTTCTAAACAATAATAATTGGGCTGATACGTGTTCTAAACAGCTTTTTGTAGCTTTTATTGGCCCAACCAATCTTATATTTGTTTTTAACCAAAAAAATTTCATAATTTCCTTACGAGAAATTCTGAAAACATCCTAAATTTTACTAGGAACTTTTGGCTAATTCTAAAAAATTTCCACATTAAATAAAATTAACAATTTACTCCTTAAACATACCTTATTAGAAATCTTATCCGCAAAATTTTCCTAACATAAACATCTCCTCTTAAAATCCCCTTTTTCTAACATAAGGCATCATTCTTCACCACCACCCTACCACCTATTCACAATATGCCTAACATTTTTATTTCTAAAACTTCTAAAACCCAATTGAAATATATATACATCAAAGATAAAAAAAAAAACTTGAAGAAAATAGGGTGGAAAAACGTGATGGTTTCTTTCTTTTTTATTTGCAAATTGAGAAGATGCTTGGTAGGCATTGTCGAAATTCCTATAGAAGGGATGTCTTATAAAGATTAGATATGCTTATCGATTTGATGGGTCTTATCGATTTTTCTGGACCCCTGGTTTGGTTGATTGAAATGTAATAGAATGAGAATTGATTTCTTTAACTTTATGTTTGGTTGGGCTGAAAAGTAAGAATGGGATGGAATCGATTCTTAAAAGAAAATGAATCAGATTTTCTTCTCCCCTTTAAGGAATCATGATTCTATTCTCATATCAATTTTTTTCCAATTTTACCCCAACCCAAAATATAACCCTAAGCCCTAAGCCCTAAACCTTAAGCACTAAATCCCAAAACCCTAAATCTTATTTAGAAAAATAATAACTTTAACCATAAACCTTAACCCACAAATATAACCCTACACCTTCTTAAACCCAAACCCCCAAAACTCAAATCTCAAATCTCAAAACCCTGAACCCTATTTAGAAAAATAATAATTTTAATCCTAAACTTTAACCCATGAAAATAACCCTAAACCCCAAATCCCAAAACCCTAACCCTATTTAGAAAAATAATAATTTTAATCCTAAACCTTAACTCACAATATAACCTTAAATCCTATTTAGAAAAATAATAATTTTAACCCTAAACCTTAACCCATAAATTTAACCATAAACCCTAAACCCTAAATAATATGATCATCCCTTGAGGCAAAATTCTAAATAATATTTAGCTTGAGAAATGGTTTAGTTCTTCATTGGAACGATTGAGTCTTTCAAGCTAACCATTGTTTATATCTTTGTTCACCTTTTATAGCCTTATTTAGAACCATTCATATATTTAAGTCACCTTTTTAGCATAACCAATAAGCATTACCTCTACCCTTACATCTTTAGTCTGTATAAAAAAATGCAATCATGTACTATGACATAGAGGGAGAAATGTAATGCTCCATATTTCTTTACATATACATAAAAAAAACTTACAATATAACTATCCCTCTAAAAAAAGGATAAAATTAAAAATAAGTTTAGGGGTGTCGTGAGGCTTAAAGAGAGAGAGAGAGAAAAAAAAGTGATGAAGAGATGTGGAATAAAAAATGAATAGAAGGGTAAGATATGGTGTACAAAAATATCAAAGGAAAGCTCAATTGAAGTTAAATATTACATGATGAATAAAAAGAAAGCTAAGGTGTGAAAAAAGCCTAAATATATCCATTTTTCTACCTTTACCTTAGCCTTACACTATAAGCATGTAATGCTCTATTTATCTTTAGTTAAGTGCAAGAATTGACCTATGAAACTTATTCAAAGACTTAGTTGATTAGTAAGCTCATATAAGCTGGTTTCATGAGTTCATTGGGTGACATCATATGCAACATACACATAAATTAATTCATCAAAAACCTTGCATATTCTTATATTAATGAAATGTTGATTGATGGATATGTGAACTTCCTTGTCATAGAATTGTATGAATTTTGAAGGGGATATATAGTTTTCGCTAAACATGCATGCATTAATAGATATATTTTTTATGAATGTGCTCCCTATATTATTTTAGTTAGTTAGACTTGGCTTTGCTAGAGAACATGCAAAGAGTTAAGTTTTGGGTTGTGATAATTCTACAAAAGTAGAGTTATTTATCTACTTTTAAACCACTTATTTTACCTTGTTATATGTTAATTAAAATATTATGAAAAAGCTTATTTGTGTCTAATATGGAAAGTAGGTGAAAAGATATAAAATAAAATTAAAATAGGCAAAAATAAGAACAAAATATAGAATTATAGAGTCGATAAATCGATGAAGAACTTGATCGATCAAATTTTTGTAACTGGATTGATCGAAAAAGAAGTGGTTCGATCGAGGGGTCATTGCTCGATCAATCAAGTGGCAATGATTAAAATGTTTTAGGCTTGAATTAAATCCCAACTTTCAATTTCAACCCTTGGAATAAAGTAATACGAATCCTAATCTAATGAGGATTAATTTTTAACTATTTAAAGCACTCAATAGAGGTTATAAGAACACATAATTATGATTACAAACCCTATAGCGGCGAGAAAATTAAAAGAAGGGAAAAATTCAAGAAGAGACATAACTTTGTGAAGAATTCAAGAGAAGATTAGTGATACAAACCAAGATATCGAGTGTTTATCTTTTTCTTCTCTTTTTTTTATCAATTATATTGCTTTTTTTTATGAAAATCTGAGTTTCAAGAAGATAATTTTTCTAGGGGTCTTATGAGCTAAAGTTTCTACATGTGATGATGTAATATTTTATCCTAATTGTTATTTCAATTCAATTATATTACTTAATTTTATTTTTATGTTATTAATTGTTTGGCCAACAATTGAACTATAGAGGCAATTAAATATATTTGAGAGAATTATTAAATTATTTTTCTTGATTAAATAACATGCATATTTTCTAGCTAAAGATGTACGATTCTTATGTTTGTGATCTTTAATTGATGAACTTAATGAGTAGTATGCAATCTAATTAACATGAGAGTGTAGTTAGGTTAATTGATATATGATGTGTAGTATACTTGAGAGAGGAATGCATGCTAGGTTAGATTCAATTGATTATATAATTGATTGATGATTATATTGAGGGGAATTTTAGTGATTAACATGTTAGAAATTTTGGTGATTAAAGATTCTTAAATCATTTTCTCGTATATCTTCGTAGGTATTGAGTCTTGTAATTTAAAATTAGTTGTCATTTATTTTGTAGCTATTACAATTTTCTATTATCAAATAGTATTCGTAATAATTATATTGATAGCCAATTATAAGTCACACAACTTCCTATGGGATCAATATCCATACTTAGGTACATTATATTACTTGCTTGACCCGTATACTTTCGGATTGTATTGTATAATCGTGTAGGAAGCCTAGTCACATTGCTACCTATTGTTTTCAAAAAACAAAATCGCATGAACAAGCATGCTATGAAAGCTAAGGTCACTATTTTCAGATAGTACCAGTAGTGATGATGATTATAACACCAATTTTATGGCCTTTGTTACTTCTAGTAATGTCATTGATCCTTCCTACTACGTCAAATGTTCATTGGGTGACTACTTAAGATGTTAATGATGAATATGTGCTAGATGTCTTACTTGATTCCTACAATGTTATACTGCTAGAGCATTTTATGTTGGAAAGAGATCAGAAAAGGCTATAGAGATCCTCGATGAAAAGGATTGTAAGATTTATGCATTAAGGAAAATGTTAGAAGAAAGAAAGTCCATGATTAGCTATAAAAAATATGTTCTCCCAAGTAAGTATGAGGGAATTTAAAAGAGATACGATGATTTTCTTGAAATTTTTAATGCAAATAATGAGAATTTATAGAAGCTTGAGGAATAGTTAATAGTTCCTACTTCCATTAAAACTACTCAACCTCATGTGAATCATGCTCATGCCTCTAATGAGAAGAATGAATTTGAACAATTAAATAAGGAGATAATTGTTCTTGAAAACTTAAAGGATCATTGGATTGACTCTCTTACAAAAAAGAATGTTAAGATTTGACAAGTTTCTTTTTTAGTTATAGACCTAATATGCTAAAGGGTAGGTGAAAAGAAAATCAATGGAAGTATAACAAATTAAAATGTCACAGAATAGCCATACATGTAATCATATATAAATAAAGTAATGCAAGAATATAAAGATTAACAAATGATATTTTTAGATGGAAACAACCTAGTTCCCACTAATGATCTAAGAGGAAAATCATCGATCCACCAGACCACCTAACCATCCACAATGAAAAATAAGGTCCAATTACAAAGCTAGGTCTTACACTACCCAGCAAGATAAAGTTCTCAATAATCTAGTTACAAGCTGCTGTTTTTCTTCAGTCTCTATAAGAAAGGTATTCGGATTCGGACCAATGTTCTAATAACTTGTGTCACACTAGCAATCATGTCCGTTCAACCTGTACCTAAAACATTAGCATAATAACACATGTGTTAATATGTCCTAGAGCAAATTTAATAATGAATAAACCTAACTAAATGATTTAATAAATATATAAGATAAATCAAAATGAAATAGAAACCCTAGAACAATCAATTTAAGAACAAGTTTAATAAAGATAATTTCTTTATAAATAAATAATCAAACCAAATAATATGATATAACACACAATTATTTTATCCAAAAATTCAAGAATGAAAATAAATAAGAACATATAAGAATATATGATCAAAATATCATAAACCAATTAAACATATTAATCAATCAATTATAACCACCCATGTTTGATAAATTAACTAAATAAAGAATCCTAAAGAATTGTGATCTTGAATTTGCAAAACAAGAGAGAGATTAAAATGAAGAGAGTAATGTTCTTTTGTGTTTAATTGAACCAATAAACAATGAGTTTTAAAAGAACCCTTTAATCTTATGTAATTGATAAATATGTTTTTTTATTATAAATAGAATTAGTAAAACTCATTAATCAAAAGAATTCCTATTTAAAGAAGAGGTTTTTAAAAGTATAATCATTCATCATGAAGACTATTATTTAAAGAAAGGTTCTTTTCAAAGTAAAATAATTAATCAAGAAAACTCCTATTTAAAAAATACTTCTTTTTAAATTAGATTTTAGGCTATCTCTTGTACTAATATTTATCTTATAATTTAGGTTATATCTTATCCAATATTTTAACATATATTTTAGCATATATCTTATCATATATTTTAACCTAAAACTTAGGACATATATTTAAAAATAATGAAGCACATTAAGGAATAAACTAAGTGGTAATTTCATAAATTGACTCGAGTTTAAAATATATTTTAAGTTGAAACCCTAGCCACTTGATTAATCTATGTTGAGCTAGATCGATCGAACTAACAAGTTTGATCAGCCTAGTCAATTCTTGATCGATTTTGTAGTAATAAAAATATTATGTAATAAATGGATTGATCTCCTCAAATTAATTCTTCCACTTTTTAATTAAGGTAGGTCAATTCTCGATCAATTTACTCACCTCAATTGATCTAGCCATATCTCAATCGATTGAGTAACCTATATGCAAAATGTTCTTTTATGTCTAAATATATATATATATATGAGACATGTTCGCTGAAGCTTGATAGTTTTCTAAGCTTGAAAGTATTCTTGAAAGACACATCTATAAACTAAAATTATATTTAGATATTTTGTTCACTAATATCACCAACATTCACATAGACCTTACAATCTCCTCCTTTAGTATATTTGTGTGACAAAATCTTTCTCTCACTATATAATGCTCATAGGTAAAATAAAGTTTTACATAGTGTTACTATCCGATGATCTGACGAAACCATCTTCACTTGCATCTTGAAAGCTCATGTTTACACTAAAAATTAAAAACATAATATATGCAAAAACTTGTCTCGAAAGACTCATTGTTCATTACTTCAGTTTAGATAACAATATAAAAGGAAAAAAAACATTCATAAGAGTGAGTAATTATAAAATAGAAATTAAAAACGTTACTTTCCCTATGTGTAATATCTCCAAAAAAGATTTTCAAAGTAATTCTCTCCCTAAATTAGCTCTCCCATTTTTGTAAATATTTCAATTAATATTACAATTTTCTCCCCCTTTTTGTTAACAAATGAACAATATACTTATGAAATAATGACTACAGGTTAAGCAAATAATCAATATATTTAATGACTAAAAAAAGGAGTATACATTCTGAAAAGTGTAGAGTAATCAAAATAAAGAGCTAAAAATAATATATTTCTTAAAAATGAATAAAATCCCCCTAAGTCCTACAACTTTTTTAAATTATAAAAATTGATATGTATGATTTTTATTTTTTTGAATAAAGGATAGTATACTTGTTTTAACATGACTACAACAATACACACAAATAATAAAATTAATTTTATTCAAAGTGTGACTATCCATTGATAAAATAAATATATGTAGATAAGTCGTACAAATATATTAACACATATAATGACATATCGATAGTAATCAAAAGTAAGATAAAAATAAAAACTGCAACAATATGTCAAATAGTCCATTTATGATGGGTTATGAACGATTTAAAGAAAGGAGTATCACTTATCATAAAAAAATTAATTTGAATTCATACTTGCATAAGATAATATTTACTTACTTAGAGAGAACTTTATACTTTTTTTTTGTATTCCCTTCTTGTATTATTTTTTTGTACGAGGGATCGGTTATTTATTTTCTTTTTATATAATCAATTGTAACACTTTCTTTTTATGCATAAAAATATTTTTGTATTTTTTACAATTATTTCCTTTATCATATTATTTTTCTTTTTCAAAAGAAATATGCACGAGTCAATATACTTAGCATGATAACTTTCACACTAGTTGTGATGTAGTTCACTTTATTCACTACGATAGCTTTCACACATCACATTAGTTAGCGCTCTTAAAACTAGGTGTCTCTCTATAGAAGCATTTCATACAATGAAAGATGGAGTTCAACCAAATTTTTGACAGTCAAGGTTATCTCATGCAAAAAAATCTCACATAATTAATTATAAACTTCTAGCATAACATACATGTGTCCAATGGGTGTGTGAATAAATTCATATTGACATCAATCATGAGATGTGAGAAATATAAAAATGAATAATTCACAATATCCATTTGCACAATGCATAGTCAAAAAATTAAATATAAATGAAGTATGCAATGATCATGTCAATGTTAAAGCATGTATACTTTCTTCATTTTTTTATTTTTTATTTTTTATATTATTTTTGAAGCTAAAGAAATATCAATAAAAATAAAAAAAAATAAACAAACTAAAGATACTCACCTAGTGTCAATTAAGAACTTATAGAAAGTTATATATGTGAATAATAAATGACGGTCATGTGATCGAAAAGAGACAATCTTTTCTAACCAAAACTTTCTTGAATTTTTGTTTCTTTATATCTTTGGGTTGGAAATCAATCACCTTAATTGTCATTGACATATTTTGGACTTACCTTTAGCTTTTCTATTAATCCTAAATGAAGATACAACATGCATGGTAGACAATGATAATCATTCCTAGAATTAAATGCATTAAATTTCACTTGCCTCTTTGATCCAACAACTTCATGCTTTCCAGTAGGATTTTTGAACATGTTACCATAATTTCCATTCATCCTAGAATATGATGCAACATGCATGGATGGATGATGGTAATGAATCCTACCTTGTGAAGCATGGAAAGTATTATTACATTTTCAATCATTTATCAAAAATCTACACTTGGGCCCAATATGACATTTCTTACCAAAATGATGATAGACGGGCACAAACTTAACAGATTTTTCAATCATAGGTACAACTGTTCTTTATGTATAATAGGTAATATAAAGAGTTGGGTTTGATAACGCTATGAAAGTAGAGTTATTTATCCACTTCTAAACCACTTATTTGTCTCGTTATCTATTAAAATATCACAAAAAGCTTAATTTGTATTTAATATGGAAAAGCAGGTGAAAAGATATCATATTATCAAAAATAGCCATAAATGAGGACAAATATAGAATTACTGGGTCATTCAAATTTTTATAACTGGATCGACTAAAAAAGAAGTAGAAAAATCGAGGGTCATTGGTTAATTGATCGATCGAATAGGCTCGATTGATAGAGTGGCAAGGAGTAAAACGCATCAGCCTTGAATTATATCACAACTTTATATCAATATCGTTGGATCAACGTAATATGAATCCTAATTTAATAAGGATGAATTTTAGCCTATTTAAAGCACCATAATGAGGTCTTAAGAACACACAATTAAGATTACAAACCCTAGAAGCTTCCAAGAAGAGAAAAGAAGAGAAAAAGTTCAATAGTAGACATAACATTGTGAAGAATTTAAGAGATGATTAGTGCTAGAAATCAAGAGATTAAGTGTATCCTTCTTCTTGCACTTTCTTTATCAATTGTATCGTCTTTCTTTATGAAAAATATTAGCTTTAAAAACATAATTATGTTTAACTAATTATTAATCTATGAACATAGTTTTCTACATGTGATGATATAATATTTTATCCCAATTGTTATTTCAATTCAATTATATTAGTTAATCTGATTTTTATGCTATTATTTGTTTATCCAACCATTGATCTATAGAGGTAGTTAAATAGATTTGAGATATTATTTAATTATTATTTTTTATTAAATAACATGCATGATTTCAAGGTAGAGATGTATGATTCTTATGTGTATAATCTATAATTGATGAACTTAATGAGTAGTATGTAATCTAATTGACATAAGAGTACAATTAGGTTAATTATTGCATGGTGTATGGTGTACTTGAGAGAGCAATGCATGCTAGGTTAGATTTAATTGATCATATAATTAGTTAATGATTGTATTAGGAGAAATTTTACTAATTCGCATGGTAGGAAATTGGGAAATTAAAGATTCCAAGATCGTTTTCTCGTATATCTTCGTAGTTATTGAGTCTTGTGATTTTAAATTAGCTGTCAATTACTTTTTAAATTTTATAATTTTTTATTGTCCAAATATTATTCATAATAATTATATTAGTACTCGATTATAAGTTACACAACTCTCTATGGGTTGATATTCATACTTAGGTACATTATATTACTTGTCTAACCTGTATACTTGTGGATTACATCATGGTGATCAAGTTTTTGGCTCCATTATAGGGGAGTCTAGCACTTATAACAGATATAAAAAATATTATTATACTAGTTTGGATTTTTGAATTTTTTTTAGTGTTTTTATTGTATGCCCAGGTTTATAAGTGAAAATCTTGTTTCTTTTAATCCAGAAATAGAGAGAACTTTACTTCGCTTAAGAAGGTGACGATTAGCACAAGACCAATAAGGGTTTATTGTAGAACAATGAAATCAATGATCTATTGTGGTCCTTAAACCTTTAAGGGATTTTATAGTCCTATAAGTAGATAGAGCCCAATCATGCCAACAGTCACTCAAATGGTATAAACAAATCAGTTTGAAGGGTTAGTCAATGATGATCCAAATACTCACTTGGCTTCATTCTTGGAAATACGTGACACCTTCAATATGAATGGTGTATCAAATTATGCAATTCACCTTTTATTACTTCCTTTCTCATTGTAGGACAAAGCTAAGGCATGGTGACAGTCAATATTTGTTGGGTCAATTAATACATGGAATCAATTGGCTCAAAAATTCTTAGAAAAGCTCAGAAACAACATCATTTCATTTTAACAATTTGAAAAGGAATCATTTTATGAAGTAGTAGATGTGGACACCATCTATAAAGTGTTATTAAGAATATGTCCACACCATAGTCTTCCTACTTGGTTGCAAGGGCAAACATTTTAAAATGGATTAATGGGGTAGCCAAGGACCATAATTGATGTTGCATTTAGAGAAGCTTTAATGAATAAAACTGAAGAGGAAGCTTTTGAATTATTTGATAATATGACATCTAAAAATTGACAATGGCATATGGAGAGGCTAAACCCAATAAGAATGGTTGGAATAGTAGAGGTAGACACCATAGTAGCATTGCAAGCTCAAACAAATGCTTTTATATTAGGTTTAACTAAAAAGTTAAATGGTGGTAGTGTGATGGTAAATATTGTACAAAGCCCATTCATAGTGTGTGATTATTGCAATGGACCTTGTTCTATTAAGGCATGTGAGAATCTTTCTGAAGTAGTGAACCATGTCAATAGTCAAAACACACAAGGATACTCATACTCAAACATATATAATCTAGGATAGAGAAACCACCAAATTTCTCATGCAAAAATAACAAAAAATGAAGGTGGTAATCAACTCAATTGCTAACCTTTGCAACCACCAAGTTTTCAACAGCTACAATAACCACAAGCCTAGGAGAAGAAGCCACCTAGTGAAGACAACACAAGTACTTTAATGAAAATGATGAAAGACTTTATCAATTTAGTGAATACAAAAGTAGATCGTATAGAGTCCACTCATAGAGCTTCTATCCAAAATTTGGAGATTCAAATAGGGCAAATGGCCTAAATCATAAGTCAAAGGCCTCAAAGTAACCTTTAAGGCAACACAAAAGTTAATCCAAAAAGAGAAGGTATGGGGCAGCGTAAAGCAATAGCCTTGAGGAGTAGTAAAACTTTAGAAGAGAATGTGGAAACTAAAAAGGAGGAGGAGGAAAAAATGGATAAAAGATAGTATTGAAAAGAAATGATTGAACAAAAGAATGGAAACCTCTACAAAACCATTATTCTCTTTTTGCAAAGACTCTAGAATTAAAAATTAGACAATTAGTTTTCAAAATTCTAGGATGTCTTCAAGAAGCTGCACACAAATATACCATTTTATAGATGAACTTCAACAAATGCCTTCATATGCAAAATTCATGAAGGACATCCTATCAAGTAAAAAATGGGCTAGGAGATAATGAGACAATAACCTTAACTAAAGGTTGTAATGTCATCCTTGAGAGAAAACTACCACAAAAGCTTAAAGATCTGGGTAGCTTTGACATCCCTTGCATAATTGGGAATATGCATTTTAGAAAGGTATCATATGACTTAGGTGCAAACATTAACCTTATACCACTATCAGTTTTCAAGAGATTGGAGGTTGGTGAAGTCAAATCCACTTCAATAACATTGTAAATGGCTGATAGATCAATCAAACAACCTTAGGGTGTGGTAGAATATGTGCTAGTAAAAGTGGACAAGTTCATCTTACAGACAGATTTCATTGTACTAGATAAGGAGGAGGACCGTGGCATTCCTATCATATTTGGTAATCCATATTTAGCTACCAAAAGAACACTTATTGATGTACAAAGAGGAGAGCTTACAATGAGAGTGTAGGATGAATAGGTAACATTTAATGTTTTCAAAGTAATTACATTTCCAGATATTAATAATACTAATGGTTGCATTAAGATAGATGTTACTGATGAACAAGCCAATGATGTACTTCATAACATATGCCCTAGTGATGCTTAAGAATATGTGCTTTTTAATTTTTTGAATACACATGTTGTTAAGCACCATAAAAAACACTTAGGCACACATATTCATAATGATAATTTAATTAAATCTATTGAACCACCCACATTCAAGACTTTGACATATGATGCTATGACCAATAAAATAAATTCACTAGAAATAGTTCAGTTGATTTTAATGATGAAATTGTGAAATATTTTGAGGCGTAGCATGTATCTAATGCTATTGTGGATTGTCATGAGACAAGTTCTAAATTCAAACAATCCATTGAGGACTCACCAAAGTTAGAACTCCAACCTTTTCCCTACCATCCTTAATTAAGTAGGCAAGAAAAAGTTTTCAATAAAGAGGTAAAAAGAATTATGAAGAAATAAATTGGATAAACTATGGTGGATTGCTTATGTGAATGCCAAGCTGTACAAAAAGAAAACAAAAAGATGACATGATAAGAACATTTTTCACCATCTTATTGAACCGAGTAAGAAAATGTTACTGAATAACTTAAGACTTAACTTGCATTCAAGCAAATTCAAGAGTAGATGGTAAGATCCTTTCACCATCTCTAAGGTAACAAATTATGCAGCCATTGAATTGGTAAACAAAAACAAAGAGTGGTTCATGGGTAATGGGCATAGAGTAAAAAAAATCTTGGAGACCAATTACCAAAAGAAAAGGCAATGATTACCTTGGTTAATGCACCTTAGGAGATGAAATGAACATTTATCCAAGAATGTTAAAGGTGGCACTTATTAGGAGGCAACCTGATGTTATTTACTTTCATGTTTTCTGTTTTATAGGTGTAAGGATTATAATTATTGGCTATTTTTTTGGACAAAATATTTACTTGTAAACTTATTTTTAAGCTCGCTATCAAGTCTATCAAACAAAGTTGAAGAAACGTCATAATTTCATATAGTCGTACTTCAGGTATATCTATTATAACTATAACACATAGGATTGTACTCGCGCATTTAATAGCACATATTTATAAATATGGAATTATTTTTGTTGCTAAAATATTTATACTAAAATATAAAATAAGATATATGCTAAAATATTAGATAAGATATACTCTAAATTATATACTCTAAAGGATATCATAAAATATACTTTAAAAGAACTCTTTTTTATATAAGAATTTTCATGATTAATGAGTCTATTTTAAAAGAACTCTTCTTTAAATATGAGTCTTCTTAATTAATGAGTATTACTAATCCTATTTGTAATAGAAAAGATATTTATCAATTACATAAGAGTAAGAGTTTTAATTTTTTCTATAAATAAAACTCATTGCTCATTGTTTCAATCAACCACACAAGAGCATTATTCTATTCTTTTTAAATTTTTTCTCTTGTTTTACAAATACAAGATTATAATTCTTTAGGCTTCTTTATTTAGTTAATCTATCAAATATTGGTGGTTATGTTTAATTGATTAATAAGCCTAATTAGTTTATGATAATTTGATAATATGTTCTTATGGTTTCTTCTTTATTTTTGTTCTTAAATTGTTAGATCAAATAATTGTTTTTGTCATATCATAGTTATTTGATGTGATTATTAATCTTTAAAGAAGCTATTTTTATTAAACTTGTGCTTGATCTTTTTGCTATAGGATTTACTAGTTGATTTGATTTAAGTGACATATGTTTGAATAATCTAGTTAGGATAATTCATTATTAAATCTATTTTAGAACACACACGAGTACTTGTGTTTTAGTGCTAACCATTTTGCAATTAATTTGGGAACATATCTGATTGGCAGGAAGCTTATTGGAATGTTGGTCTAGAAACCGCTCATGCTAATATTGGAAACCGTGAAAATAGAGCATGGGCTCGTAAGTAAGGTATATTGGGGTAGTATCCTAGGGAGGATAACATAAGATCGAGTTTGTACTTGAACATTTGTTTTTCCTAGTGGAAATTTAGGTGGTCCGGTGGATTGGTGGTTTTTACCTCTTAGGTGATGGTTGTGGCCTAGGTTGTTTCTATCTAAAAATATCATGTGTTATTCTTTCATTTCCGTACTTCATTTTTACACACGATTTCATGCTTAGTTGATTTGTTTAGGTTATTAAGTTATAAATTGATAAAAAATTAAAAATAACCTATTCACCTCTCTAGGTTAATTAGGTTCGTATCTTATAAACTTTCAGATGAATAAATGTAGAGCGTAATGGCATAACAAAGATTGAGCATATTCAATGACATATGTGAAGTGCCAAGGCTAAGAGAGTTTTCCTTCCTTTCACTCTTTTTCATATTCATATGTGCACATTGGGGATAATGTGCAATTCAAGTGTGAGGAGGGAACTTAATTTTCTACTTTTAATTTAGTGGCTAATATGTATTTTCATTTTTTTAAGGATATTTTTAATTTTTTAGGTTATTTTTTATAATGATTTGGGTAGAAGTCGATGAATACATAGAAACCAAATGCATGCATATTTGATATGAAACATATGAACCCAATGATAGAATTGGTTGTCATATTTATGATAAGGAACATAACATGATCTTTAAGATACTTACATTAATCATATGATATACTTGCTAGTTTTGATTAAACTAATTCAAATTTTTATGCACATGTTCTTCATTGATTTTGGTGTTTTATTAAGAGAAAATCTAGGGTTAGTTATGCTAGCTGATGAGGTCATGTTATAAAATCTATTTGATTATCTCTTGAGGCAAAATCCTAAATAGTATTTGGCTTGAGAAATGATTTAGGCCTTTATTGGATCGATTGGGCCTTTGAAGCTAACCATTGTTTATATCCTTAGTCACCCTTTTGAGCCTTACTAAGAACCATTTATATTTTTAAGCCATATTTTTAGCCTAACCAATAAACATTATCTTTACTCTTAAACTTTTAACTTGTATGAAAAATACAATCGTGTGATATGCTCTAGAGCAGCATGAAATGTAATGCACCCTATTTCTTCACATACGCATATAAAAAAACTCATAACACAACTATCCCTCTCAACAAAAAAATAAAAAGAATAAAATTAATAGTAAGTTTGGGGGTGTTATGAGGTTAAAAAATTAAAAAAAAAAGAGAAAAAGAAAAGAAATTGAATAAAAGATGTGGAATAAAAGAATGAAAATAATGGTATGATAAGATGCACAAATATATCAAATGCATGTTCAATTGAAGTTAAATATTGCATGATCAATAAAAAGAGCGCTAAGGTGTGGGAAAAGCCTAAATATATCCATTTATCTACCCTCACCTAAGCCTTACACTACAAGCATGTATATTTTATGAATGGGTTTGTTGAGTTCAACTCAAATCTATGCATATGAAAACATGAAATGTGATAAAATCAAAGTTTTAAAACATTATATAAACATACTAATGAATTCTTGTATGTGACACTTTCATGGTTACGAAACCAATTAATAATAAGCTCTCGCTTATATTCATTATATAACCATTTTTCTCCTCCTTTTTTTTTATAATAAGGATCAATATTTAGAAAGTTTAAATGAATTCAGTAATGTTATTCAAGATATATCAAATAGGTATCATTAATAGTTAAATAAAAAATAATTTTATTTTAAATAAAAAAATTGAACCTATCATCACTTACTCTATGTATGGTTGTGTCTCCTTATTATTTATCAAAATGATTTGGTGTGCTTTTTCCCATTAAGTGTGATCAGTAAAGTATTCTGAACAAAACTCAATGGCCTCTTCAGCAATGTAACGTTCCACCATGCATCCTTCAAAATGATTTCTATTTTTTACATATCCTTTAAGGACTTGCATGTATCTCTCAAAAGGATACATCCACCTTAATTAAGTAGGACCACATAATTGGACCTCTTGAACTGAATGAACACACAAGTGAATATATTAAAAAAAAGAGGAAAATATTTTTCAAGTAGACACAAATTCTCTACAACATCTTTCTGTAAAGAGTTTAACTCCCCAATTGATATAGATTTCTTGCATATTGTATTGAAGAATGAATAAAAACGAATTATTGGTAATCGAACATGTTTTGGAAGAATTGACCTAATAATAACTGGTAATAACTGTTGCATTAAGATATGACAGTCATGTGATTTCAATCCATAAAGTTTTTTTATCGGTGATAGACACAAAATTTCTAAAATTAGATGAGTAATCATCAGGAACTTTCACACCTGCCAAACATTTACAAAACACATCCTTATGTTTTATTGACATTATATATGATTTTGGTGGCAAGTATGTTCGATTCTTATCAATTTCCACCCTTGGTTCCAATTCAGGTTACATGCCAAATATCTTTAAATCCAATCTTACTTTAACTCTAGCATTCATTTTTCAGGTATATTAAGTAATGTACTAATAAAGCTTTCACTTACATTTTTCTCAATGTGCATGAAATCTAAGATGTGATGAATGTGTAGGTCTTTCCAATAAGGCAATTCCCAAAATATTGGTTTTTTATTCCAACAATCATGATTTACTAATTCAATAGCATTTTCCTTTTCACCCCTTTTTTTAGTTGACCTATTTCATTTCCTTCTATGAGTGAGTATTTTTTTTTTCATGTTTCTATATTGTTTGAATGTTATACTATTCAATTTCCTTAATATCTCAACACCTTGCAAAGGTCTTGGTGCAGGATCATGATCTTTTTCACAATCGAAAGGTTTCTTTTGGTATCTAAACTTATGTCTAGATGGAAAAAATCTTCTATGTCTTCTATAATACATATTTCATAATTGAACAAGATAAGTTACAAAAGTGTCATCACTACAAATAGGGCATCTCATAAAACCTTTTGTTGCATGTCCTGATAAGTTCCTATAGGTAGGAAAATCATTAATTGTCCATAAAAGGACCCCACTCAAGTTAAAGTATTCTTATTTATATGCATCATAAACATTTACACCATCTTTCCACAATATCTTTGAATCATCTATCAGAGGTTGCAAATATACATCAATATGAAATCTAGGTTGTTTTGATCTTGAGATCAATAATGTTAACATCATAAATTTTCTTTTCATACACAACCAAGGAGAAAGTTTGTATGTTACCATAATTAATGACCAATAACTATATCTACTATTAAGGGAACTGTATGGATTAATTCCATCAAAAGCTTGGCAAGATGAAGATTGTGCGAATTAGATGCAAATTGAAGGGATAAATTATTGACTACTTTCCAATTTGGAGAATTACAAGGATGATGTAACATCCCATCATCATATTGATTATCTGAATTCCAAGTCAACATATTTGATGTCTCTTTACTATTGAACAACCTTTGAAAGCGAGGAATCAGAGGAAAGTGCCAAAAAACCTTTACGGGCATGCCTTTATTCGGTGTTATCTCATTTGTAGCATGCTTTCATCTCAATTCTTTACACATTGGACAATCATCTAATGTCTTATATTTCTTTCTATAAAGAATGCAATCATTTTGACAAGCATGAATCTTATGATATTCCATGCCAGATCGACTAAGCGATTTCTTCACTTTATACATTAAAGATGGCAATTCATTTCCCTTAGGAAACATATCTATTAGTACATTTAGTAATTCTATGAATCCCTTGTCAGAAAACCATTTTTTTCCTTCTTATTGTACAAATGAATCAATTGCAACATTTTAGTGTAATTCTTGCACTCTAGATACAATAATTTTTCTGCATCGTCTAGAAGTTTTTAAAGATTTCGGGATCATCTTCATGTAATTCATCTTCAATAGCATGAAACATGTTTTTTTTGTACATTCTGATAAGATGTATATATTTCACGCACATTCTTATTTATCTCTTCCTCATAAGTATTATCAATAATTTCTCTATAGTAATACCAACATTAAATACTCCAAAGAATACCACTACGAATAAGGTGATACTTAACCTTGTCAACATCATCAAATTTCTCATTTTTACATTTGACACATAGGCATCAAATCATACTAATTTCATTATTACTATTTCTACAAGCAAATTTCAAAAAACTTTTAACTCTAAAAATGTAGTCATGCTTAATTCTACACTTTGATATCCAAGATTTGTTCATTTTCTATTATTGACATTAAGCATATTAAATATATATCAAACCAATATATTTAAGATATTATTATATATAAATTCCTTAATTATTAGAATATCTATTAAAACATCATATAAAAATAAGTACATAAAAACCAAAAAATTAATAAACTCATAATAACATTAACAAATATATAATACTAACAATATATATAATATATAATAACATATATATATTTCATGTATATATAAATAATTTTCAAAAATTTTAATTTTAAAATAAATTAATACATATCAAAAACTTAAATACATAAAATTATTAAAATAAATTAATTAATAAAATACCTTCTTCTCTTTTAAGCTTGAATAAAAATACACAACCTACATAACACAAAAATGTATACACCTAATATACATTAAAATGAAAAAAAAATATGAATAATAAGTGTAAAATAATTCATAGAAATACTTACAAGAGTAAATGAATTGACAAAATGAAGGAAGTGAAGAAAAAAAAACATTTGGTAAGCGAGAAAATGAAGGAAAATGGGTATAAAGTTTGAGTATTATGCTAAAAAAAATAGTGAATCTAGAAGAGAAATTGGAGAGGAATAAAACCTACTAAACAACGCCAGAATTGGTGGTCAGAGATGGCTGGAAAATGAGAAAGAGTAGGAGGAGGATGGTTGGTTTTATGGTAGCAGTTGGGACCAGATAAGGAAATACATGATTCTGTCTAAAAAGAGGGGAGAGAAAAGATAAAAGAAAAAAATTAAGATAGCGTCGATTGACATGTAAAACTGATGCTACACATATGAGGTAACATCGGTTCTACTTATCAACTGATACTAGGATGTAGCATCGATTCTACGTGTCAACCGACTCTAAAAGTGTCTCGTGTCAGTTGATATGTAAAATCTATGTTACATCCTACGTATAGCATCAGTTTACACGTAGTAGAAAGTGCTGCTTGTGACCACATTCATGTTGAAGATCAACCTTAGCTCAATATAGTGGGAGCTTCTCAAATATTGAAGAAAGTTTTTTTTTTCAAAGAGAAAATCCTAGAAGGATGTAGAAATGAGAAGTGCGCAGAATGTGGTAATAATATGTGGCTAGAATTATTTATTATTTTTATATTTGAGTGGTTAGAATTATTTCTTAGTTTTATATTTGGGTGGCTAGAATTATTTCTTAGTTTTAATTTTTAAGTGGTTAGAATTATTTCTTAGTTATATATTTGAGTGGTTAGAATTATTTCTTAGTTTTATATTTGTGTGGTGTATATTACATGGTGAGGACTATAAATAGCCTACCTTGCATTTGAGTCAAGTATCCCTTCAAAAATAAATAGTCTTTGTATTCTTAGTTTAAGTGTAATTTGAGAGCTTTCTCTTTGAGTGTTTATATTTCTCTTAATTTGTGAGTTGCCTTTGAAAAGTGTTATAGTGTCTTTTATTGTAGGCATAGTATAAGTAGTTTGTTTACTTGTTTGGATCCAATATTAGTAATTTTAAAGTTGTGTATTTTAAATTCTACTCAATAATTGGTATCAGAGTAGGACAGTGAGGGATAGTTCTTGGTGGAGCTATCTTAAGTCGTGAGGAGTTTGGTACTCTGCAAGTTTATTAGTTAAGCTTATTCGATATAGTCAAAGTCTTGCCAACATGATGAGTGACTTTCAATTAGTTGGAGGAATCAAGAAGCTCAACAACAAAAACTATAACATGTGGGCAACATGTATGAAGTCTTAGGTCAAGATCTGTGGGAGGTCATTGGTAGTGGTGAAGTTACACAACCAGTAACTGAAGATGCAAACGACATCTTGCAGAAGTGAAAAATTAAAGCAAGCAAAGTGATGTTTTCTTTAAAGATCATAGTTGAAGAAGAAATGTTGGAACACATTCAGGATGCCAAAACACTGAAGGAAGCATTGGACACTTTTGTTACACTCTTTTCAAAGAAAAATGATACAAGATTACAACTTCTCGAGAATAAGCTGCTATCAATGGTGTAACACGAAATGATGATTTCCTAGTACTTTCACGAGGTAAAATCGTTATGTTACAAATTTTAGAGTTAGATATGAAAGCTCCTATTAGGGAAACCTGGATAAAGAGAATAATTATCCATGGTTTGAGACCTAAATATTGAGGGTTTTTTACCACTATACAAGGATGGCCGACACAATCATATCTTATTGAGTTTCAGAATTTGTTAGCCAATCAAGAAGCTATGGCTAAGAAAATGGGAAGAGTCTCGCAAAAGGGTGAGGAAGAAGCACTCTAAACCAAAAAAAGTAGAGGCACTTTCAAGTGGTACAATGGTTGTGGATCTAAAAAGATGGCTTTCGTCCCATTGAAGCTTGGAAGAATCGTGGTAACAATAGAAAATTTGAAGGTGAGTGTTACAATTGTGGGAATATAGGTCACATGGAAAAATATTGTTAGAGTAGTTAAAAGCCTGTTAAAATTAATACACTTACTTCCAGTTCTAAGGAAAATAGCGAATATGGTTAGGATGTTAAAGCATTATTTGTTATAGAGGAAGAAGAATTAGCTCTCACAATAACAACATAAGAACAGATTAACAACAAGAATGATTGGATCGTAGATTTGGGCTGCTCAAATCATATAACGGGTGATAAACAGTCCAAGTCTCCAACCGAATCTCAAAACGAACCCCATATTTCTCTCTGTATCACATATTTATAGCCCTATAAAATATTAAAAATATTTAAAGTGGAAAACAAGAAATATTCTTTTGGCAGAAATTTATCGTGCAAAATAGTGGACAGCCTGCACCATTTCTGATTTCTTTTTAATTCAAAATGTGTGCCAAGTGTCAACATTTGATTGACTTAAATAAATTATGGGACACGTGGCATCCTTTACATGGTGGGAGGGATATCTTGCACGCGAGACATGTGGGTCCCACATAAATAGTTGGAAACGCGTGCGTTGATTCAACGCTTTTGTTTTAACCAATACATGACACATGTCCCTTTTGGATTAGCTGTAGGAATATTCAAGACATGTGGCATTGTATGATTCGTGGGATGGTAAGGGCGCACGAAGTTTCTGTGGGGCGCATTGCACGGGAAATTGCCTACACAATAGACACATGGGTCCCACCCTACATGCCGGTTTGTGCGATAGGTGGGCCCCACTCAGTGTCGAGCAACGTTCCACCTGAAAACCTGGGTCCACTCGAGATTGTCGCGTCTGGCTCCACGCAACTGATGCTAGCCGTTGATTTCCTGATCGAATGGTGAGTGTTGTGTGTTGGTGATGGCATGAGTGGCCTCCTTCTTCTGCGCATAAAAATCAACTTTTCTTAATTGCATTTGAGCCCTCCAATTTAATTCAAATTAAAATTTAAACTTTTGTTAATTACAATTAAGCCTTTTTCTAATTTAAATTAACTTTTACACTTTTTTAATTGCATTTAAACACCGTTTTAATTTAAATTATATTTTAGACTTTTGTTAATTGAAATTAAGCACTCCTTTAATTTAAATTATATTTTCAGGCTTCAATATTTGCAATTAAGTCCTTTTTTGACTCATATTCTTTAATTTTCTTAAAAATATATTCCTTAAAAAATAAATAGTAAATACTAATTTGTTCCATTAAAATTAACTAAAAATGTCAAGAATATAGCAATTATAATTAATAAAATAGATGAAAATAACTATATAAAATACAGTTATCAGTCTCAAAGACGTGAAGGTGTATTGTGATCTCAAAATCTTAAAAACACCAATAATGGAGGGGTGACGATTATAATCATTCTATGTGATGTCAGCTGAATCTACATATGTAGACATGACAAGAAGAAATGAGACAATAGATCTATGGCATATGCGGTTAGGTCACGTTAGTTATTCCAGGCTAAGTGTGATGGTGAAAAAGTTGATGCTTAAAGGGCTTTCTCAACTAGACGCGCGAATATACATGGTCTGTGCATGATGCTAGTGTGGTAAAGCTTACTAATTGCCACACAAGGAATCAAAGTTTAGAGCAAAAGAACCATTGGAGTTAGTTCACTATGATGCATTCCACCTGTTAAGCAACTATCAATTGGTGGTATATGATATATGGTGACATTCATTGATGATTTCTCAAGGTATGTATGGATTTTCTTTATGAAAGAAAAATCTAAAACATATTGAAAGTTTAAAGAGTTCCAAAGGTTAACTGAAAAAGAAATAGGAAAGAATATCTATTGCTTATGCACATACAATAATGGATAATATAGCTTAAGTGAGTTCTCTCAATACCTAAGGGAATGTCGAATACGTCATAAAAACACTTATGCCAACACACCACAAAAAAATGGTGTAGTAGAGAGAAGGAACCGATATCTTGTAGAAATTTGTTGAAGTATGCTAAATGAAAAGAATGTACTTAGTATGTGTTGGGCTAAAGCAATGAGGACTACAACTTTTGTGATAAACATACTTCCTCAACAGAGGTTAGGATTTGTTTCACCCTTTGAGAAACTATGGAATATGAAACCTATAGTTTGATACTTTTGAGTATTTGGTTGTGTATGTTATGTATTTGTTCCTGATCATTTACTGAGCAAGTTTGACAAGAAAACTGTTAGATGTTTCTTTTGGGGATATGAAAGCTAGAGAAAATGGTGGAAATGTTGTGATCCAACAAGTGGAAGATGCTACACTTCATGAGATTTGGTGTTCGATGAAGCATCTTCTTGGTGGTCCTCAGAGAAAGAGATGTTTCCAAACTCGAGAGAATTTGGAGACAAGCTACAACAAAAGATGGGGGAGCATATTGTTCAACTCTAACCAAGTTTAGATGAATCAGGAGATCTAAACAGTGATTTTGTCAAACAAAGAAGAACTTAGAGTCCTTGGAAAACTAGCATATATCAATAACCAAATGAATAAGGTAGGCTTAGTGAAACAGAAGAATCAACTCCACAATTTCAACTTCGAAGGTTAACAAGAACACGAAGGCCAAATCCCAAACATGCCAATACAACTATAATTGAAAAAGAAACTATAATAGAACTTGAGATGTTCGAAGAGGCTTCACAAAGATCTGAGTGGATGACAGCTATGAAAGAAGAGATCAATGCACTTCAGCAAAATCAAACTTGGGATATGGTGATTAAACCAGGATATGTGAAGCCATATCTTTTAAGTGGGTTTAGAAGATAAAGCATCATCCACATGGGTCAATTGAGACATACAAGGCACCATTGGTAGCTCATGGTTTCTCTCAAAAGTATGGACTAGCTCATGATGAAACTTTTAGTCCGGTGGTAAAACTCACAACTGTACAAGTTCTACTTGCACTTGCTGCCAACAAAGACTGTAATTTGTGACAGATGGATGTGAAGAATGCTTTTCTTTATAAAGAACTAGATTGGGATATCTACATGATCCAACTAATAGGTTTTGAGAGCCAAGATCATCCTAAATATGTGTGTAAGTTGCGAAAAACATTTTACGAATTGAAACAAGCACGTAGGGTATGGTATAGTAAGATTGCTGAATTTTTAACACAAAGTGATTATTCAATAACATCTGTAGATTCCATATTATTTGCCAAATCCAATGAAGGAAATCTAGTTATCGTGCTAGTATACATTGATGATTTAATCATATCTGGTGATGATGATAACTAAATTCTTTAAATAAAGGAGAATTTATCAGTCCATTTCTAGATGAAGGAACTTGGATAGTTCAAGCACTTCTTTGGTCTAGAGGTTGATCACACACATAAATGAATATTTATTTATCAACAAAAATATTCCAAAGATTTGTTAAAGAGGTTCAAAATGCTTGAATGCAAACCGATTTCAATGCCGATGGAACCAAGTGACAAAATGTGTGCACATGAAGGAGAATATTTGAAAGATGCGAAAATGTATCGAAAATAGGTAGGCATTCTAATCTACTCAACCTTAACCTGACCTAAAATTTCTTATAAAGTTAGTATGATGAGTCGGTATATGCAAAGTCCAAAGAAGCCTCATTTGGAATCAATTCGGCGAATACTGAGATATATGAAGAGTATAATTGAATATGGTCTTTTGTACAAGAAAGGTGGAGAAGAAAAGTTAGTTGGTTACTATGATGTTGACTATGTAGGAGATCATAACACCAAGAAATCAACAACTAGGTATATGTTTAAGGTTGGTTCTAGAACAATTTCTTGGTGTAGCAAGAGATAGTCGACAATATCATTATCAACCACTAAAGGTGAGTATCGAGCACCAACAATGGAAACTCAAGAGAGTACATGGTTAATACACCTAATGAATAATCTACATCAACTAGTAGATTATACAACTTTATTATACTGTGACAATTAGATGGAAATTCCTTTGGCGGAGTATCCGTTCTTTCATACAAAAACTAAGCATGTTAAAATGCACTATCATTTTATGAGAGAAAAAGTTGTGCAAGAAGAAATTGAGATGAGACAAATCAAGACAAATGATCAAGTTACAGACTTATTTACAAAAATCTTAAGCATTGGCAAGTTTGAAATGTTTCGTAGTCAGCTCGAAATAGTAAAAATAGTGAGAGTTGGTGGTGACCACATTCGTGTTGAAGATCAACCGCAACTTAATATAATGGAAGTTTCTCAAATATTGAAGAAAGTTCTTTTTCAAAGAGAAAATCATAAAAGAACGTAGAAAGGTGAAGTGTGTAGAATGTGGTAATAATGTGTGGCTAGAATTATTTATTAGTTTTATATTTGAGTAGTTAAAATTATTTCTTAATTTTATATTTGGGTGGTTAGAATTATTTCTTAGTTTTATATTTGAGTGGTTAGAATTATTTCTTAGTTTTTATTGTTGAGTGGTTAGAATTATTTATTACTTTTAAATTTGTGTGATGTAGATTGCATGATGAAGACTATAAATAACCAACCTTGAATTTGAGTTAAGCATCGCTTCAAAAACAAAAAAAAATCTTTGTATTCTTTGTTTAAATGTGAGTTGAGAGTTTTTTTCTTTGAGTATTTGTATTTCTCTTTAATTTGTGAGTAGTCTTTAAAAAATGTTATAATATATTTTATTGTGAATATAATACAAGTAGTTTGTTTACTTGTTTAGATATAATACTAATAAATTTAAAATTATATATTCTAAATTTTACCCAATAATTTGTGACTGGGTGCTCTAAACTTCAAATATTGGCATTGTTTTTTCCCTCTTCAATTTGTCATTTCATATGGTTCACCCAATAAAGTGTTATATCATAAAATCACTGATGCTGAGATTTAAACTAACCTTAAAATTTAAACTCATTTACTAACATCTCAAATTTAATCTCCATATCATAAATATTTAAATCAATCCACATTTGTAATGCTTTCTTTTGAATCAGGGTACTTGGGTTTCCGTGGGGTCTACTCTGATGGCTCATACACTGTACCTGCTAGTTTGATTTTGTAACGGACAATTGTCCAACGTAATATTTTATAGTAAGTTTATTTATTTATTATTAATATTTTGGTCAGCTTGCATTCGTTTAGACTACTATTTAGCAAGTAATACTTACATTTTTTTGACAATGCTATAAAAGGTTATTTTAAGTCTTACCTTATTGTCACGACCTTATTTTTCAAGTAGCGATCGTGCGGCACTTAGCACCGTCCGTTGCACTAAGCCTGCCTTTGAAACCGAATGAAACTCCAAAGATAATAGAGAGAGAGTTTGCAAAGAATGCTTTGTATTGCTTTAGAGAGAGAGATTATCTTACAATTTCTCAAGGATGAATACAAATGAAGACCAAGTGGTCTATTTATAGTGTGGCTTCTAAGCTTAAGAATATGCCACCACTTTCTAGAGTCTTCCTAGTCTAGAATGTACAAGAGAATTCTAGAATTATGTACAATATGCCACAAGGGTCTAGGACCTTCTAGCCAACTCTAGAGTCTTCTAGGTTTGTCTAGTTCCTTCATGCACCTTCTGGGATGTTCCATAAGCTTCCAGCAGCTTCTACATCCTTCCCGAACCATCCGGCACGTTCTAGAACATTCCAGCCCATTCTAGCACTCTCCAGCATGCTCTAGAACATTCTAGGGTCTTCTAGCTTGAGTTGAGTCCATCCAACTCTAGCTCTTTCTAGACATCTCTAGGCAACTCTAGAACTTTCCATGTAGAATAGTCTAGATCCTTTAGGCAACCATCATTTGTTTGGATTTTTAGGGACAATTTATGCAGGACGTGACACCCTCCCTCACTCAAGTTCGCGACGCCCTCGTCGCGCCTTCAAGCTTGAACCTTTCTATGTCATCTTTGAATTGCCACAAAGAGTCCTCAGGTTCCCAGCTTGCTTCTACATCCGGAGCGTTCTTCCATTTGACCAAGTATTCCCGATAACTTGGTACACCTCTACGCCGGATCACGCGATCCGCCAAGATTGAGTCCACTTCCTTGTCAAAGGAGGTTACCACTGCGATAGGCGCCCTCTTGGATTCTCCTCGACTCATGTCTTCCTTGTCTCCCTGATAAGGTTTTAGCATGCTTACATGAAAGACCGGATAAATTTTGAGCTTTGGAGGGAGTTGCAGCTTGTACGACACCTTGCCGACTTTCTTGAGGACTGGAAATGGTCCTTCATACTTCCGCACCAACCCCTTATGAACCTTCCGCAAGGACTTGAATTGTTGGGGCAACAATTTGACAAGGACCAAATCGCCTTCTTGAAATTCCACCAACCTCCGTTTCTTGTCAGCCCACTTCTTCATCTTCTTAGATGCCTTATTCAAATAGGCTCGGGCCAACTCAGCTTGTTCATGCCACGCCTTGGCAAATTTGAAGGCAGCAGGACTCTTCCCTTCATAACTCGTGGCCAAGGCATGAGGAGTCATGGGTTGCTGCCCCATGACGATCTCAAAGGGACTCTTCGCGGTAGACTCGCTCCGTTGTAAATTGTAAGAGAATTGGGCTACATCCAACAACTTTGCCCAATCCCGCTGATTAGCACTCACAAAGTGCCTGAGATATAACTCCAGCAATGCATTGGCGCGTTCTGTCTGTCCATCACTTTGTGGATGAAAGCTTGTGGAGAAATTCAAGTCCGATCCCAGCAGCTTGAATAGTTCCGTCCAAAATTTCCCCGTGAATCGTGGGTCTCGGTCACTCACGATATTGGAAGGAATTCCCCAATGCTTAACAACATTCTTGAGGAACAAACGTGCCGTCTCATCTACCGTGCAGTCCGTTGAGGCAGGTATGAATGTTGCGTATTTGCTGAAGCGGTCGATGACGACAATAATGCTGCCAAAGCCCTCTGATTTTGGCAGACAAGTGATGAAATCCATAGAGACGCTTTCCCATGGTCTCTCTGGAATAGGTAGCGGCTCTAGCAATCCTCCGGGTGCATGCTGCTCTATCTTGTCCTGTTGGCACACAAGACAAGTTCTTACATATGCTTCGACATCATCCCGGAGTTGAGGCCAATAGTAGATTGACTTGATCAAAGCAAGGATGCGCCTCATTCCTGGGTGTCCAGCCCATAGCGAATCATGGCACTCCTTGATAAGCTCTTTCCTTAAGCTTCCCCATTTTGGCACAAAGATTCGATTTTGCTTGGCATAGAGTAGTCCGTCACTCAGCCAAAATCGTCTCGTCTTTCCTTCCTTGATGAGGGCAAGGAGGTTTTGAGCAAGGGCATCATGCTCCAACCCTTCTTTGATCCTTTCCAATAGAGGACTGTTTGGCCTACTCAAGGCTGCTAATTCCGCCTTCCGGCTCAGCGCATCAGCCACCACATTAGCCTTACCGGGTTTGTACTCCAGCCTATAATCAAATTCCGCCAAGAAGTCTTGCCATCGAGCTTGCTTGGGACTCAACTTCTTTTGAGTCTGGAAGTAGCTTGTGGCTACATTGTCCGTCATGATAACAAAATGAGAACCCAACAAGTAGTGTCGCCACACCCTTAGGCAATGAATGATAGCTGTCATTTCCTTTTCTTGCACAGTGTAGCGGCGTTCAGTGTCATTGAGTTTTCGGCTCTCATAGGCTATCGGACGCCCTTCTTGCATCAAAACTCCACCAATGGCGAAGTCTGAGGCATCTGTGTGCAGCTCGTATGTCTTGGAGGGGTCTGGAAGACAAAGTACCGGTTCTTCACTAATGACCTTCTTCAAGTCTTCAAATGAGGTTTGGCATTCGCTTGTCCATTCCCAAGACTTGTTTTTCTTAAGCAGATCGGTTAATGGGGCTGCTCTCGCTGAGTAGGACTTGATGAACCTTCTATAATAGTTCACCAGTCCAAGGAAAGATCTTAACTCGGGAACCTTGGCAGGAGGTTCCCATTCTTGGATGGCTTTCACCTTAGCTCCATCCATCATCAGTTTCCCATCCTTTATCCTGTGCCCTAAGAACATCACCTCATCTTGGGCAAAGGAACATTTCTCCTTGTTGACATATAGCTCATTTTCCCTCAGGACCTCGAACACCTTCTTCAAATGCTCTAGATGTTCTTCCAAAGTCCGGCTATATATCACGATGTCATCAAGATATACTACCACGAACCGATCGAGGTAGGGATGGAATATCTTGTTCATCAGAGTGCAGAAGGTGGCTGGTGCATTTGTGAGACCAAATGGCATGACAAGGAACTCATAGGCACCATACCTGGTTACACATGTGGTCTTGGGCTCATCTCCCTTGGCTATGCGTACCTGGTAGTATCCCGATCGCAAGTCTAGTTTTGTGAAGTATCTAGCATTCCCCAATTGATCGAACAAATCAGCAATAAGTGGGATAGGATACTTGTTCTTGACTGTGATCTTATTTAGAGCTCGGTAGTCGATGCACATTCGCAGCGAGCCATCCTTCTTCTTTTGAAAGAGCACCGGGGCACCAAATGGGACTTTCGAGGGCCTTATGAAGCCAGCATCCAGCAATTCATCGAGTTGCTTCCGCAGTTCTGCCAACTCTGAGTTCACCATTCGATAAGGGCTCATTGCTGGTGGTCTAGTGCCAGGTTCCAACTCTATTTCATGGTCTACCTCCCTCCTTGGAGGTAACCGTTTGGGTAATGCCTCCGGCATCACATCTTGGAACTTATCTAGGACAACTTGCACTTCCGTCGGCAAGTTTGGCTTTGGTGACACCTCTTCATCATCGTATTCCTTTAGGATGGCCAAATAACTCTCTTCATCCCTCTTCAACCCCTTCTTGAATTGAAGTGCCGAGAGAGCTTGGGTAGTAGGTTTAGTGGTCCTTTCCGTCGGTACCACACATGCCTTCGCACCATCCATGATACACATAGAGTTTAAGCAGGGCACCAAGAAAGCTCTTACCTGGTCCAAAAACTCCATGCCGAATACAACCGAGAAGTCATCCATGGGTGCCACTGATAAGTCCACTTGGCCAGTCCAAGCACCAAGACTGACCTTAACTCCACGAGAAACTCCATGCAATGGTAGTGCCGCCGAGTTAACTGCTTTGAGAGATCCCCCTCCATTGACAACCTTTAGGCCAAGTCGCTTTGCTTCCTCCACTAAAACAAAGTTGTGAGATGCATCGTTGTCAACCAAAGCCTTGGCGACCTTCCCATTGATGGCTGCATCTACATACATCAAGCCTTTAGGGGTCTTTGGGGCACTCTGCAATGCACCAAGTAGGCGCAAAGAACCCATCTTTGCACCTCCGTCCTACTCACCTCCATCCGACTCACCTCCATCTTGGTCATGTGTGGAGGCAACTAAGGCACTCAAGGCCTTTCTTTTCGGACATTCTTGTGCCCAATGCGGTCCGTCGCAAATGAAGCACGTCACACGGGGCTTCGAGGCATTCCGATCCTCCTTCTCCTTCCCCTTATCTCGTGGCTTGAATGAGGAGCTGTCTTTATGGTTCTTAGGTCCCTGACTTTTACCGTGGCTTCCCCCACTCTTTCCTCCAACAAATTTTTTATCTGTGGCTTTGGAGCTCTCTTTGTTTGTAGAGTAATCAACAAAGCTTTCCGCAGTCGCAATGGCCGAAGACAAGTCTTGGACACCACGTCGCTTAAGCTCAAGGTTAGCCCATGATTGGAGACCATCCATGAACAAGAATAGGGCATCCTTGTCCGATGTGTCGGGGACTTCTAGCAGCAAGGTTGTGAACTCCTTCACATAATCCCTTATGCTACCCGTTTGCTTCAATCGTCGCAAACGACCTCTTGCCTCCTCCTCAGCATTAACGGGGAAGAACTGCATTTTGAACTCCCTTTTGAAGTCATCAAAGGTATCAATTGTGCAAACTCCTCGTTGCACATCTCCATGCCTCCGTCTCCACCATAACATCGCAGTGTCGGACAAATACATGGCTGCAGTTCGGATCTTGCTGGCATGGTCCGTTATGCCAGTAGCCTCAAAGTATTGTTCTAGCCCCCATAGGAAGTTCTCCACTTCCCTAGCGTTCCTAACACCATTGAAGGTCTTAGGCTTGGGAACATCCACCCTCTTAGCCTCAATAACAGTGGTTGCACTAGTTCCCGCGGCCATAGCCCGCTTACATAGAGCTAGATCACCACCCATATCTTCCATTCTAAGCAACACATTAGCAAGTTCTCTTTGGACGAGATCTCTTACCTTGGCAAGTTCCACCTTTAACCCATCAATCTCTTGCCTTAATCCACCATCTAGCTCGTTGAGGGACATCTTAACCGCTGCATGGATTTCCACATCCTCGGCCTCCAAGCCATTGCAACGCTCCTCTAAGTTGTCCACCCGGTCGAACAGCTCCCCTAAGCTGTCCTGCGCACTTCCCACTCGTGCTTCCAAGCTAGAAAGCATGTCTTTCGACTTGGCTCGAGATTCCTTTGGGACTTTCCGAGCTTCCTCACGGCCACATTCCATTGGTGGAACGTCCATGTTTGGTGTAGCTGGGGCGGTGTTCTTCATTTTTGCCAAAGATAGAGATGCTTCAACCGAAGGCTTTGATACCAACTGTCACGACCTTATTTTTCAAGTAGCGATCGTGCGGCACTTAGCACCGTCCATTGCACTAAGCCTACCTTTGAAACCGAATGAAACTCCAAAGATAATAGAGAGAGAGTTTGCAAAGAATGCTTTGTATTGCTTTAGAGAGAGAGATTATCTTACAATTTCCCAAGGATGAATACAAATGAAGACCAAGTGGTCTATTTATAGTGTGACTTCTAAGCTTAAGAATATGCCACCACTTTCTAGAGTCTTCCTAGTCTAGAATGTACAAGAGAATTCTAGAATTATGTACAATATGCCACAAGGGTCTAGGACCTTCTAGCCAACTCTAGAGTCTTCTAGGTTTGTCTAGTTCCTTCATGCACCTTCTGGGATGTTCCATAAGCTTCCAGCAGCTTCTACATCCTTCCCGAACCATCCGGCACGTTCTAGAACATTCCAGCCCATTCTAGCACTCTCCAGCGTGCTCTAGAACATTCTAGGGTCTTCTAGCTTGAGTTGAGTCCATCCAACTCTAGCTTTTTCTAGACATCTCTAGGCAACTCTAGAACTTTCCATGTAGAATAGTCTAGATCCTTTAGGCAACCATCATTTGTTTGGATTTTTAGGAACAATTTGAACGGGACGTGACATTATGCTCACCTCTATGTTAGGCTTAAAACAAAGTTTCGAGACAGTAGCTTCATTTGATAAAGTAACGCTTATATATTTTTGGTATGAATTCCATATATTAAGGCTTTTATGCCTAGAGACGATTAAAGATATTACTTCAAACGATTCATTTCAAGGGTTACTGATTCGATTTTGTTAAAATTTAAAAAGAGTACAAAGCCAAAATTAACAAAAAGAAAAAGAAAAATATTATAATCTTAGTAACAAATATAACTGTGGGTTGCTTCCTTTTAATTCTTCGGTCTTCTTACACCTCACCTTCCTTTTTCATTGTATCTGCCACCACCAAATTTTGAGAATTACTTTCAACTTTGCAAGTAATATTTTTTTTCCTATTTGAATATTTATATCTATATTTCTTCTTTCTTTCTTTTAAGTCTAAAGCTCCATATTCTTTACACATTTCTTAAACATTTTTATTTAAATTAATATTTGAGGAAAAAAGTTATAACCCTATATGATTTACGTTATATTTCTATTATTATTTTCATACTTATTTCATATAATTTCTTTTAGAGAAAAATACTACAAAAATCTTTTAGATTAATCTGCTGGGTTAAAAATAGTATTATTTAGTTCCTTAGCTTTATAAAAAGAATCATTAAAGAATAAATTATAATAATTTAAGGATTTTTTTATTAAAATATTATTATTATTCTATCAAGTTATAAAATAAAAGTAAAAATGAGTATTTAATAATGATAAAGTCACAATTAATATAAAAATAGTTTACAAAATATTTGTTTTTAATATTTGTTAATTGCTATTGTTTTATTTTAATTTTTAATTTTTATTAAAAATTAAAATACATATTAATAACTTTTTGTTTAAATTTTATTATTATTTATTTTTTTAAAACTATTTCATATTAAATTTCACTTTTATCTTTGTTAATATTTATATTTTAATCGTATTTTAATTAATTAATAAAAAATAATAATATTTTAAATAAAAAATTATTAAAAAAATATAATTTATTTTTAATTAATATTTTTTATAAAATTAAAGGATTAAATAATAACATTTTTAATTCGAGGGATTAAACGATATAAATAAATTTAGCCGACACTTATGCTTAAATCGTGATTCGCCCGAGAAAAATGCCTTATACTTAATAATTGTTTGCATCAATGTCTTTTAATTCTTTGGTCTGGTAGAACTTACCAGCCCTGAAACGATTAAATTTCATTTGTAAATCCTTTATTTATTAAATATTAACTTCTACGTGCCTAAAAAATTATTTACTTGTACATTTGTTTACTTAAGAGCAAGCATGTTATGGGTTGGTTGTCAATTTGATGTTCTCCATGGTGTTACTGTAACCATCTCGTCTGCTATCTAGCAAACTGTTCCTAAGCTGGAAACTTTTTTTCCCTTCAGTTTAATAAGATTCTTCAGTTGTCTTATTCTATGGTCAGTTGTGCCGACTATAAAATATCTTCTAAATATAGAACTATATAGGGATTTAGAGGGTTACTCAGCATTACTCTTGAGCTTTGCCTACCATGTCCGCTTTCATGGATCAATCTCATGGTATGTTGCCCATTATTATGTTCAGGGTTTGTTGTTGATGAATTCTCAAGGAAGAAGTTGGACTTGACGGAAGAAGAGCTTAGTGAGGAAAAGGCATTGGCATACTCTTCCCTCTCTTAGAATTCCATTGTGTTCTCCATGGTCATCAGTTTGATCTTGGCATCTTTTCAATGTGTAGAAATAGAAGTGGCTAATGTTTTTCTTTCATTTTCTTTTTTTATTTTTATGAATAATATCATCTTTGAGAGTAGAGAATTACGTTGAAGAAACTGCTTCTCTGGTTTTACTGTTAATGAATCAATCTTTCGAGTCTAAAGATTTTGTCAATACAAAGTAGGTGGCAATATTGTTCATACAAACACATCCTGTGGCAAGCCAGTAACATGCTGAATGCATGGGAGCAATGACAATTTGGGGTCATGTGCCTCGATGTCGAGCATGGAGGGACACCTATCCTCTAGCTTAGGATTATCTCTTATAACGATGAATAAGTGGTGTGGCCGTGTCGTGTCACTCTTTAGGAAATATTATTTTTTTTGGGACCAAAAAAGAAAATATTGTTAATACAAAACACCTGCCTCACTAATCATGATCCATGTAATGCTCATCACAACATTGTGTGAATATTTTAAATCATAGAAGAGGAGAAAATTAGACAACAATAAATAATTTTTAAGTTGTGGGCATAAATGAGACGTATCATTATCACCGGTAGTTAAGTAAAATTACCTTAGAACAAAGTTGTAATATATGACTCCCTACTTTATTTATTGAAATATGTTGCAATTAATTGTAGAAAAATGCAAAAAGTGAGGAAGAAGAAGAAGAAGGCTGGGAGAGAGAAAACTGATGTATATCTCTTGGTAGCTTATTGAATTCATTGGGGCTATATATAGCCTTACATGTCAATGATTAAAAGGAAAATGTGTTAACTAATTTTGAAATTTCTAACAGATTTCCAATGGTCCCCCATGCATCCATCTCTACGATATTATGCACCATAATTATGCGTTCAAGTCGGCAACCTTGTGCCCATCTCTGCGCTACCATGCACCACAACTATGCTCGATATTGTGCCCATTGTAGCCTGAGCTAATTCAGTTCATATCATTCCCCCCTTTCTTTTTGAATCCTTGTCCGCAAGGATGAATTCAGGGTATGATTTAGAGAAATGTCATTCATTCTCCCAAGTGGCTGCTTCAGTTGTAGCTCTAACCTATATCAACCAAAATCTCTGATTTGGGTCGATATTTGCCTTTCTGAATCACTTGGCGATCTAGGATGGTTTCAGGCTGAGGTATGATCATTGAATGATTAGAGATCAAAGATAGTTGAGGGTTGGTTGGTGTAATGGTTCCCACGTGCTTCTTTAACATGATGACATGAAACACATCATGTATCTGAGAGTCTAGTGAAAGAGCTAATCTATAAGCTACTAGACCAATTCTTTTAATGATTTTGTAATGTCCAAAGAAGCATGGGTCAAGCTTCATAGATGAACGAAAGCTATAGAGGTCTGCCGGTATAGTTGCAATTTTAGATAGACATAGTCCCCTTCGAGAAAAGATTGTTATCTTCTATGTTGATTGGCTTGACACTTCATTCGATTTTGAGCTTGTAGAAGGTTATAATGTAAATCTTGTAAGATGGTATCATGATCACATAGGTATTCATCCACAATTTGGATGTTAGAAGTGCCGAGGATATAAGCTAAAAGACGTGGAGGTGGAATAAACTGCTTCAAATGGAGTGATTTTGTTGGAGTGTATTAAGGTGTTATAGCTAAATTTAGCCTATGGTATCCATTCAACCTATTGTTTTGGTTGATCACCAGCAAAGCAACGTAAATACTGTTCCAAAGTGCGATTAACCACTTCAGTTTGGCCATCATTTTGTGGGTGGTAATTGGAGCTCATGCACAATTGGGCACCTTGTAACTGAAACAACTCGCCAAAAAGAGTTGATGAAAACCTTATCTCAGTCACTTACTATAGAGGTTGGAATGCCATGTAGTTGTACCACATTGGCTATAAATACCTTGGCTACAACAAGTGTAGTAAAAAGATGTTTCATAGAAATAAAGTGAGCATACTTTGTCAATTGATCCATCACTACCATAATCATTGTATTCCCTTTGGAGGATGGTAGTCTGTCAATGAAATCCATTGAGATCTCAACCCATATCATGGTAAGAATTGGTAAGGGTTGCGGCAATCTTGCTGGTTTCATGCATTTAGTCTTGAACCATTGGCATACTTCACACCTATGCAGGAATTCCTTTACCTTATATTGCATATTAGGCCAACAAAAATTCTTTTTAATACTAGATAGTGTTTTATGGAATCCAAAGTACCCTCCAATGGGTGATGAATTGCAGCCAACTAAAATTTTTGGTATTAAGGAATACTGAGAGCTTACGTAAACCTTGTTCTATTTGAACCAAACCCCATCACATTGGCATATCTAAGGAACATCTGTAGAGGAAGTCATGTCCCTCAGTTTCTCATAAAAAGAATCTTACTGGACTTCCTGTTGGAGGATTGGCCACCAATCTGCTTGGGGTTGAGAAATAGATAAGAATTGGAACTCTACTACTCTGGACAAGGAATCTACCCATTGATTCTCAGAACCTTTTTTGTATTCAATCTCATAATCATAGCTTAGGAGTTTAGGCAAGTAACATGCTTGCGCTAGTGTGGTTATTCTTTGCTCCAATAAGTACTTGAGACTTCTTTGATCTGTGTTCACTGTGAAGGGTCCTCCCAATAAGTATGGTCACCATATCTTAATGGCTTTAACCATAGCCAACATTTCTTTCTCATAGGTAGATAATTCTAAGGTTGATCCTTTGATTACAACATTGAAATAAGCCATTGACCTATTTTCTTGAGTGAGAACTACCACCAGATCAATGCCACTAGCACCACATTCGATCACAAAGCGTTGTGTGAAATCAGGAAAATGTAGAATAGGATGGGAGGTTAGAGCTTCTTTCAGCTACTGGAAGGCCATTACAGGTATCTCATTCCATTGGAAACCCTCTTTACCCAATAGTTGAGTTAAAAGTGCTACTAATCCTCCAAAATGATGAATGAACTTTCTGTAGTAGCTTGCTAATCCAAGGAAGCCTCAGACTCCTTTTGCTATGGTTGGTGTTGGCAACTTGATGACAAAACAATTTTTTGTTGGATCAATTGAGACCTCTTTTTCTGAAATAAGGTGGCCTAAGTATTCTACTTGTAATACACCAAATTGACACTTAGATTTTTTTTGAAAATAAACTATTAGCAATTAATAACTGTAGAATATATTGTAAATGTAAGCTATGATCCTCTCATAAGGCTAGAATACACTAGTATGTCATCAAAGAAGACCAAGACAAATTTCCTGAGGAAGGGTGGAAAGATATCATTCATGAGACTTTGGAAAGTGGCTGGGGCATTGGTGAGCCCAAACAACATTACTCGGAATTCATAATGGCCTTCATATGTTCTAAGTGTTGTTTTATGGGTGTCATCTTCATGAACTCTTATCTAGTGGTACCCTTATCGAAGATCTAGTTTAGAATAAACCTTGGCTCCATGAAGTTCATTTAGTAGTTCATCAATGATAGGTATAAGGTACTTGTCTTTGATAGTGATGGCATTCAGAGCTTGATAGTCCACACAAAACCTCCAGGTTCCATCTGTTTTCTTAACTAGCAAAATTGGTGAGGAAAAAGGGCTATTACTTGGTCTTATCAATTGGGATTGTTAGAGTTCCTACACCATCTTCTCTATCTTAGTTTTTTGATAATGAAGGTAGCGATAGGGTCGAACATTCACTGGTCTAGAGCTGGACTGCAATGGAATTATATGGTCATGTACCCATGTAGGAGGTAAGCAGGTGGATGATTCAATTTGTTTAGGAAACTTAGCCAATAGCTTACTTATCTCAGGGGGGTATGTATAAGGATGATCTTTGTGATTGTTAGCTGGCATTATTTGGAAGAACAACCTTATGCCTTGTATACTATTGCATTCCTTGTTAGTTAGGGCTACAATGTTGGCTCTCCCCAACCCTTGGAAGGTGTGAGAGTTCCCTTCTATGTTGAAACTTAGGATAAGTTTCTTGTAATCCATCAGAATGGGCTAAAGGGTTTCCAACCATTGAACCTCTAAGAGTAGTTGGCATGCTGCCACTAGAAGCACATAATAATCAGGATAACCTTGAATTGTGAGAGTGAGGTTACAACATTGTCCAACACACTCTAATTTTTCATGATTAGCCACCATTACTTCTAGTCTCTTACCCTTGTTTATAGGTAGATCGAAGTGAGAAGTTAAGGCTTGATTGATGAAGTTATGGGTACTACCTCCATGTACCAGTACTAATACCTTCTTATTCTTCAGTTTTCCCATAATATGTATGGTTTGAGGATGTTCAGTACCTGCTACAGCATGGAAGGAGATTTCAGGTAGCATTTCGTGATGTTCTTGATCTGGTATGGTTTCTCCACACTCTTCTACATCATTTTGGTTCAAATCTTACATCATAAATAGGTGGGGTAATGCACAGCGATGACTAACCATAAATTCTTCATCACAGTAGTAGCATAATCCTTTCTCTCATCGCTCTTGTTCCTCTTGGTTGGTCAGTCTTCGAAAAGCTATTGGTTGAGATAGAATAGCACGCTGAGTAGGTTTTGGTCCTAACAACCCAATAGTGGTGTTAGTTACTTATTTGGTTTGTGTTTCAGGGAGCTGGTAACGAGGGTTTGGTGATGATCTCTTTGTAAGCGATTTCTTTCCTCAATCAGCCTAGCTATACCAATGGCATCAACTAGTATTCTCGGCTGCTTGATTTTAAGGTTAATACGAATGTCATCTCTTAACCCAAAGATGAAGTAACCAATTAGGAATTCTTCAGGTAGGCCATCCACACGATGATAGAGTTTTTCAAAAGATTCATGGTAAACTGTAACACTCGTGGTGTGTTTCAGGCAGGACAATGCCTCTAAGGGGTCCTCATAGTCAGTAGTTCCAAATCACAGTTGTATAGCTTTGGTGAACTCTTCCATATGAGTGGTCCAATAAACTTTGTTAGCTATCAGTGTCATTGTAACACAACGCCTTCCAAATGGAAGGAAGCCAACTGCACTTGCTGGTCAGGAGCAATATTAGTGAATTCAAATTATTGCTCGGTTTTGTAAATCCACCCAGTGGGATCTTCTCCAGCAAACTTTAGGAATGATAATTTTAGGTGAGGGTGAGAGTTCTTAGTGGTTAATCAAAATGTGTGGGGGTGTGGGTGTAGGGTTTCATCCCTTGCAAAAGGATTAACCTTAGGTAAGTTATGAGTGGTGCATAATGCCTACAACTCAGTTAGCACAACTTTCATAATGGCTCCAACTTGATCGAAATTAGTTTCGTGTCATGCTAGAGTTTCCATGACATCATTTTGAAAATCATCATTAGACTTGTCTTGAGTATCCATACCAGTAACCAGTTTTGATACCACTGTTGCAATTAATTGCAGGAAAATGCAGAAAGTGAGGAAGAAGAAAAAGGATGAGAGAGAAAAATGATGTATATTTCTTGTTAGCTTATTGAATTCATTGGGGCTATATATAGCCTTACACGTCAATGATTAAAAGGAAAATGCGCTAACTAATTTTGACATTTCTAATAGATTTCTAGTGGTTCCCTTGTGTGCCCATCTCTATGCCATCACGTGCCACAACTGCGAGCGCGAGTCAGCAACCTTATGCCCATCTTTGTGCCACCATATGCCACAACTGCACTCGGTGTGTCACCCATTGTAGCTCGAGCTGATTCAATTTGTATCAAAATAAAGGGTTTGATCTCAAAGACCCATATCTCTAGTAAAGGACTAAAAATGAAAAAAAAGGTAATGCTACAAGGATCCTATCCCGATTCTCGGTTGAGACAAAATTTCGTTATCTTTTAGGCTAAACATTGAGGACTAGCAATAAGAATTAAAAGGAAGGTAGAAGAAGCAAAAAGCTTGAGAAATTCACAATTGTATTCAGTTGATTAGAGGTATAAACATTGAGATCTAGCAAAATGTTACATTAGGAAGGACTTTGCCTTGAATGAGTCCAATGCGAGAATTATCTGGTAATGTCTTAGTCACATATACCATTGAAGGGTTCACTCAAATCCTTCAAATGGAGGCTATCAAACTAAGTTTAGGTTCAAAACCATAAACTAACGACACTATAAGATGCCAATATACTGGACTTTTCTTAGGTTTTCTTTTATTCAAACCTAAACGTGGAGTGTTATGGAAAAACTTTGAAAACTATAATTTAAATTGTAATGTTTGCACAATTTTTTTAATTGTGGGATTTACAATTAATTAATATTTTAACATATGATTTTAATTTATTTAATAGTGAGACCCAACATGATGTGCTCGAGTGGCCGTGCATGAATAACCAACCCAAATTGATCCTTAGCAATGACCCCAAAATCGGAAAGACAATAACGAGGGTCCTAAGAAGGATAATGCTTTCTATACTTTAATTTCAGAGTATATACCACCTAAAAGTGAGAAATAGGTGGTATTGGTAATATAGTGATGATTTTAGATCGAGTTACCAAATTTTAGCATTCCACGTCCATAAGTCTTAAAAAAATTTCCCCAAGAAGTATCACAACTAACCTTCATTCAGTTCGTTGGAGGAGGTAACCAAATCGGTTCATTAACCACCAAAAACGTTGTCAACCCTCCCAAAAGAGCTACATTTTCTAGTTTTTGGCACAAGAAAAACATTTATTCCAGTTTTAAAACTCTTTCCTCTCATCTTGTGGTAGCTATAAAAAAATTCTTAATTAGGCTAAACTATTAGTTAGATCGGTTGAATTTGAAATAGTTTATAGAATTTAACAGATGTATTGAAACCTCTCAAATGTATTAATTATAATGATAATTATACTTTTTTTTATTTAAATAACATTATACGGCCAACTAACCTTTCAATTATATGTCTTACAAGGAGTTTTGGTGTCACTTAGCTATTATCACTCGAGTAACGATAAAAAGTTAGGGTTAATTATAAGAAATAATTCTTTTATACATATAATTTCAATTTTTAACTTCTTCTATATGTTTTTTTTACCAAGTAAAAATAATATATTTAAAAAAAACGTATTCTTTTGTTATTGTATAAAAACATATGTTTTTTCATAAGGTAAATAACATATATTTTTTAGGAAAAATTAAAAGTGGAATCAGGTTAATAATGGAGATAAATATATGAATTCAAGAGTAAGTTATTATGCATTTAAGTATTTATATATCTCATAATTATTTTCAATAAAAAAGTAGTTATCATTTTATAGGTTTTCTTTTCTTTTTTGTTTCAAATAACTAGTTTAGGACAAAAATAAATAAACATGAAAAATAGGATGTATGTTTGGCCTTAAATATAGAGTTAAAGAGAAAATGTCAAATATACATAAATTTATTTCATTATAGTGTATGTGATAGATTTATTTTAAAATAAATAACTTCATTATTTTTAAAGTAATTTTAACATGTAGTACTATAACTAATTTGAGTAAAAATGTCAATGAAATTTATTTGTGTTTATCATTATTACAAAGTAAAAAATAATCATTAAAAGAAAAAAGAAAGAAAGTAAAGCTAGGTACTCATTTGATGTGTAAGATTATAATTGACCAAATCATGTTTAAATACAACATAAATTGTAATAACATATATCTAATAATTATTTGTCACTTATGGTGACAATTCATTATTACAATATATATCTTTGTTTTTAGGATTTTAGCCTTAGTTTTTTTTAAATCGAGGCCATAAGATTTTGGCCACAATTTAATAAAAACTTAAAGTATAATGTATACATATAATCTCAGTTTTATCAGTAATTGTGGCTATTAATTAAATTTAAAAAAATTATTTAAATATATATAAACAAATTTATATAACTACGATTATTAAATGATGGTAATTATAATTAAAATAATAGGATTTTTAATATTTTTAAAACCGAAATAAAATAATATACTGTATGTCATTCATTTAAAAGAAATACAAAAATTACTTTACATTTTTTTTTATTTTTCTCTATTATTAATTTAATTTAATGTATTTTATTTCTTTTATAATATATATATATATATATCAAATTTTTATATCAAATTTTTTTCACTCTTTTTTTCTCTTTTTTCTTTTTCCCTATCCTTTTTCCATTTTTTTTCTTTCTAATTAATTTCCCTAGTGCATGCTAATAAAATATTAATATATAAGTTCTTAATAATATATTAATTCAAAAAGCCCTCAACTGGATCACTTTTCCCCCTAAATTTATGGCCTTTCAAGCTCACGCCTTTCATCCTTCTCACTGAGTAGTGTTGCGATGCGTCTCACAAAATTATTGATGATCTCCCCCAGTAACTCTTCCTCGTCCAACAGCTCGCTCATTTTTCTTTCCTTTTTCGACTGATATCAGCATCTCGCTCAACATTTACAGCAGCTCCTTTTCCCCTCTCTTCTTCCTTTTCTCTATGTTTGCTTTTATTTTCTTTTTCCCCTGTTCGCACCTCATCGGCTGACCATTTGTACTATCGTCGCTCGCGACCCAACATTGGGTATGTGTGATACCCTCTCTTTTTTACCATATCAATTCATAGATGTGTTGATTCTTAGTGGATTTAGGTCAACGCATAATACAGTTTAATTAGGGTTATTTATTTCATGTATGAGTCTATATTTCTTACTGTAATTTCTTAGGGTATGGAGTTTTGTGCACCTATTGAGCATCAAGTATGTATAATGAGTCATTTCTTAAGATTAGATAGTGTTATTTCCATATCCTGTTATCTAATAATTGTCTCTGCATTTTTTTTTCATTTTATTGAATAAGAACAAGGTTGTAACATAGAGATTTAGGATTTGGATATTGTTTGTCATTTTAGATTTTAGAACTATGTATACATGTCGAGCCTATATTAATTTTTTTTACATAAAATCCATTAATTTGTTGTAGTTTATTCTCTTTTTAATTTGAATCAATATATATATATATATATATATATATATTGTCTGATTTTCATTCACTACTCAAGATCACTAACTATTGACAATAAAAAAATATTAATTTTTTACTTAAAATAACACATTTAAACTTATGTTTATGAGGATAATTATTATCAATCCATTTGCTTATATTGACTTGATAATAATTTAAGTATTTTTGTGTATTTTCATTTCTTGTTTTAATTTTGATTTATTTATTTTAATCAAAATAGGTGATTAATTAGCTAACAATATGTTAAAATGTGTGTACATTATAGCTTAATCATGAAGGAACTTACATTGATATTGAAGTTGATGAGATGCGAAATGGGTGGGCATAATTCACAAATTGATTCTTACAACTATAACTCACCATATAGTCAAATAAAATACTAAGGTGAATGATGTGGGATGTTCATGACTAGTTTTTTAATCGAAAATTTGGATTTCCTGTTTCATTTTTAGAACAAGTAGAAAGGACTCTTATGTTTTGGATGTTGTATATGCATGATTATATTCATGGGATTTGGATGTTGGTATGCTCATATATAGTAGATGCTTATATTCACAAGTACTGTCCCACAATGTCATTTATTTTAGACATTTTTATGACACTATAATCATGGTGTATCTATATATTAAGAATAAATAAGTAAAGATGACTCTTGTCTTCTGGTTATTATATATGTAAGATTATATTCATGGAATCTGGATATTGATATGCTCATACTAAATGATGTTTTTTTATGAGGAAATTAATACATGTAGTAGATGCTGTCAAAGACCTTTCCTTTGTCTCTCTATTGTGCGTAATTGATATGGGTAGTACTAAATAATAATGCTACTACTGTTATTGATATAGGTAGTACTAAATAATAATGTTGTTGCTGTTATTGATGAGTAGTACTAATTTTTTTGAATCGTCTCTTAAGTTTTCGTATTAGATCAAGTACCATAAATTTACTTAGAGGCTAGATAAGCATTCCAACTTTCACTCTTGAACAGGTAGAATAACTTATTATGGACCATTTGTTGTATATGTAGGAATGATGTAGATTGAAGAACTTATTGTGGAAATATGAGGTATTTCTTATATTCATGGAATCTAGATGTTGGTATGCTCATATATAGTAGATGCTTATATTCATAGGTACTATCACATGGTGCCATTTATTATAAACAATTATATGACACTATAATCAAGGTGTAATTAACCTATATATTAAGAATAAATAAGTAGAGAGGACTCTTTTGTTCTGGATGTTATATATGCAGGATTATATTTATGGAATCTGGATATTGGTATGCTCATACTAGATGCTATTTTTTGTGAGGAAATTAATGCATATAATAGATGTTGTCAAAGACTCTTCCTTTGTCTCTCTATTGTGCGTAATTGATATGAGTAGTACTAAATAATAATGCTGCTGTTGTAATTGACATAAATAGTACTAAATAATAATGTTGTTGCTGTTATTGATATGGGTAGTACTAAATAATAATGCTACTATTGTTATTTTATGGGTAGTAGTAAATAATAATGTTGCTATTGTTATTGATATGGGTAGTACTAATTTTGTTGAATTGTCTCTCAAGTTTTCGTATTAGATCGAATACCATAAATTTACTTAGAGGATAGATCAACGTTCCAACTTTCACTCTTGAATAAGTTGAATAACTTATTATGGACCATTTGTTGTATATATAGGAACAAATGTAGATTGAAGAACTTATTGTGGAAATATGAGGTATTGCTTATATTCATAGAATCTGGATGTTGGTATGCTTATATATAGTAGATGCTTATATTCACATGTATTGTCACATGATGACATTTATTATAGACAGTTATATGACACTATAATCAAGGTCTAATTAACCTATATAATAAGAATAAATAAGTAGAGAGGACTCTTGTGTTTTGGATTTTGTATGTGCATGATTATATTCTTGGAATCTGGATGTTGGTATGTTCATATATAGTAGATGTTTATATTCACAGGTACTGTCACATAGTGTTATTTATTATAGACATTTTTATGACACTATAATCATAGTGTAACCTATATATTAAGAATAAACAAGTAGAGATGACTCTTGTGTTCTGGATGTTGTATATGCATGATTATATTCATGAAATCTGGATGTTGGTATGCTCATACTAGATGTTGTTTTTTTATTGAGAAAATTAATGTACATAGTAGATGCTATCAAGGACGAAGATTTTGAAGAAAAGTATTACAATGGGACATATAAAATATTTTCTGATTGATTTAGATTGAAAACAATTTGATTAGTTAACAACATTAAAGTTTTTTCATATATATATATATATTTATATTTTTGAAACACTTTAATTAGCTAGTTTTTATTATATATGTTTTAGTGTATCGATCTATTAAACTCTTAATGTAATATCTCTCTTAAGTTTAATGTAATGACTCTTAATTTTCTTAATTTTTTCAATTTATTTTAATTTATATTTGAAAATTAGCTTAATTGAGATGTATATAGTCACGATTTAAGTGTAATCGAAACAATAGATATCATTTTGATTACAAGTTTATGATCTAAGTTATTAGAAAACTGTGGCCATAAGTATATGGCCTCGATTATTAAAAAAACATAGGCCATAGATCCTTACCTTTGGTCTCTCTCACCTAGGCCTCGGTTCTTATAACCGTGGCTATAGACCTACAGTCACAATTAAAAACCGAGGCCATATGTATGTATTGTAGTAGTGATTATTATTGTATTCAATAATGTTATATATCATTTTTCAGAAAAGAAAAAAGTGAAATGTAGTTTGAATAATTAATATATCTTTAATCATTAGTTCTATATAAAAATGTGATACTGATATTTGTACGCTTTTATAATCACAGTAGCATTAGTTTTCTTAGAATTCATTTACTAATTTTATTAAGGAGATATTTTAATTTTTAACAACGGCTAAATAAGCCATTTGGAGCCCAAACTTTACTTACTGCTCTCATTCATTGTATCAAAACCAAGTTCTTAGGGTTTTGATCACGGTCTAATAAAATCCGTGATCATAGTGTGTATATAGAATCTCAATTTTTATACTTAAATATATATAAACAAATTTATATAGTTTTATATAGTTATGATTATTAAATGATTTAATCTAATTAAAATAATATAGTTTCAATCTTTTCAAAGTTGAAATCAAATAATATATTGTGTGTTATTCATTTAAAAAAAATACAAAAATTACTTTATAATTTTTTCATTTTCCTCTTAAATTAATTTCATATATTTTCTCCCTTTTATACCATACTAAATTTCTCTATCAATTTTTTCTCTTAATTGTTTTCTTTTTCCCTCCCAATTTTTTCTCTTTTCTCTCATTTTTTCCCCATTTTTTCCCTTGCATAGCTTTGTTTTTCTTTTTTCTTTTTGCTTTTTTCCCTCGCGTGTAGCTTCTCTTGTTTTTCCTTCTCTCTCATTTTTTCCATCACGACCCACTTCTGTCCTAACCCTAGTTTTATGTAACATTTCTAGAATTTCTTGATCAGCTAGTTCCATTCTCTCCCATCCCAACCCAGTACCTCTAGCTCAGCTTGGTGCCTCTATTAGTTCCCAACCTTCCCCCAACCTGAGTTGTACCACCTATTTCCAATCACTAGCGCATTCACTTCCAACAGTTTTCCATGAATGATAAAGGCAACTCATGGTGAGTAAATTTTTCATTCCACTAATAGTATTGTTAAAATCCCACATCATATGGGTGTTGAGCTTCTAATGCGCATATAGATAGGGCAATCCTCCATCTTAAAACATGGGTTTTGAGATGGATTTAGGCTATAATTTAACATGGTATCAAAGCCAGGTGATCCAGTTCGGTGTGGTTTGGGCTCACTCATCACCTGGTCGGTATATTCCAAGGGGATAAACCCTTGCCAATGTAAGGGAGAGTGTTAAAGTCCCACATGTACTGGACGTTGAACTTCTAATGCGCATATAGATGGGGACAATTCTTCATCTCGCGACCTGAGTTTTGAGATGGAGTTAGACCCAAAGTTAGTAAGTATTGGTGTTATTTAAACCTCATTATAAATCAGGTGCTTATTAATTTGCAGATGCGTACAAATCAGAAATTAGTTTGATTACAGAAACCATATATGTATCGGGAGTATGCCAATTTGTATTTCATCTTAAATCTTTTGTTCATTTCATTATTGGATTATACGTATTTTTTTAGTTAGGAATGGAATTGTAACATTAGTTTCTTGAATTTCAATTGTATGCTAGGATGTTGTTTCTTAATAATATGTACTAATAGAAGTTGTTGGATTAATTGATATCCACACGTTATTTAATACTACTGACATTCTTGAATCCCTAGATAAATTCCTCTTATGTTTTTTTAGGTTGTTTGACTGCTCATTAAGTTATGGTGTCTTCCTTTAATAACTTTCATTGTATCACTCTATTATATTACGTTTTGGATTTATATGAATAACTCTATATTATTTCAAATATTTGGGCCTCTAGATACAATTTGTAGTGAGTGAAAATGTGTTCCTGTGTTTACTGCATGTCTCTTATTTGTACTATTTTATAGCTTCAACCACAAGGCAATTTGGTGGTTTATGAATTAATCATGGAATTGTTGTCCAAGTATAGTGAGAATTTTAACTCTTGGCTTGTTTTTAGGTTTAGTTCCTTGCAATTACATTAAACAGTCTAGGATGCAAGAAAGCTTCAGAAACTTTGAAGTTTCTCAAGTTATATGAAAATAAGTTGTTAGAGGAGTGTAGTTATATTTTTTTTATTAATTTAGTATTTTTAAAAATATTAAGTTTTAATTTGTATTCATAAATAACTTCTATTTATATTTCTTTCTTTAATATATAGAGTTCACATTATGTTGAATGAACTTCAAAATCAAAAGACTCAAAGTTTGTCTGGTATAGAATGAGAGTAATTATAAATACATGGTTCATTAAATTCCATAATTTCAACTTTTTTAGATTTCTCATATATATATATTGACTAGAAGTACTTATACTATTTATTTGATCATGTATATGTTATATCTTTTAAAGTGTGTGTACATTGTAGCTTAATCATGAAAGAATTTACACTCATAGCGAAATTTACAAAAGGTCTTATACATGTAAATCAAATATTCAAGTACAAACTCAAACTTATGATACCTTTCTTATGATACTGTCCTAATGTACTTTACTTACGAACCCTTATTATGTTTTCACAATTTCTAAAACTAACGTGAGCATTTTCTAGACCAATGTTCCAATAAGCTTTCCACCAATCAAATCGTTCACAAATCAACTGCAAAAAGATTAGCACAAAATACAAGTGTTCGTGTGTGTTCTAGAACATATTTAATAATGAATAATCTAACTAGATGATTCAAAACATATGTCATTTAAATTAAATCAACTAGCAAATTCTAGATAAAAAAAGATTAAGCACCAATTCAATAAAAATGACTTCTTTAAATTTTAATAATTAAATCAAATAATCATGATCACTCATATAATTTTTTGATTTAAATATAAAAGATCTTAATTAAGAAGAAGTGATATGAACGTGAAAAATATGAATCAACTTAACAATAAATTATAAAAATATCAATAATTAAATATCACAAATTAATTTCTCTACTTTGCGTACCTTTAATAAACTACAATAAAAATTTGGCATTAAACCAAAACTTGAATTTCTTATAATATTAATCAATTCTAAGCTTCTTAATATGAAGTTTGTATCGTTGACCACACTACTACAAAATGTGGCATTTAAGTCAAGATTTAAAGTTGATTGACGTGTTGAACTGATGCTACACGTAGGATGTAGCATCGGTTCTACGTGTTAATCGACGCTACACATGTGGATAGCATCGGTTGACACATAGGACAGACGCTACATCCTACGTGTAGCATCGGTTCAACACGTCAACCGATACTACACGTAAGATTTTAAGTCTATTCTACGTGTCAACAAACTTAAGCCACGTGTAGCGTCATTCCTACATGTCAACCGACGCTACTATTTTATTTTTCTATAATTATTTAAGTCGGTTGACACGTAGAACCGACTTAAAATCCTATGTATATCGTTTGTTGACACGTAGAATCTATACTACATGTAGGATTGTAAGTCGGTTCTACGTGTCAATCGACTTAAGCCATGTGTGGAGAATATGCAAATAAAAAAATAATTAAAAAATAAGTCAATATATGATTCATAAATAAAAAAACTCAATAAAAAAATAATTATTAACACACTAAATTAACATTAAAAATATATTTAGTTTAAAAAATTAAATGTTAATATAATTTTTGTTTTACTACATTATTTAAAATATTAATATTAATTTTTATTTTTAAATATTTAGTATATATTTTTAAGTAATATAAAAATAAATAAAATTGAAATTAATTATTGAAAATATTATATATTTTATAATTAAAAATATATTTTTATATAATTATATATATATATAATAATAATAATAATTATTATTATTATTTAATTTTAATTAATCATACTTTTAATCTACGTGTCAACACAAAAATAAAATAATTGCATCGGTTGACACGTAGTACCGACGCTACACGTAGGATTTTAAGTCGGTTCTACGTGTCAATCGACTTAAGCCTGTAGTTTCGGTTGACACGTAGAACCGACTTAAAATCCTACGTGTAAACCGAAGCTACACACGATTTTTTTTTCTTTTTTTTTTCCCATTTGACAAAAAATTCAAATTTATTGACACTGCCATTTCTCCCTCTTCTCTACTCACTTATCTTTCTTATTTAGAGCTATTACCAAAGATTTACAAGGTTACGAAAATAATAGAAAATGAATAAAATTTGTAAAAAAAGAAAAAAAAAATTAAAATTGATTCTCACCGTAAAAATTATGATTATATATATTTACTACAAATTTGATGCCAATTAATAATCACAGCTATTTTGTAAAGTATATATATTTACTACAAGCTACCAGACTCTAACATATATATATTAACTGTACCTTCAATTGCCGTCGCTGTCAATTCTCCAGTATATTAACTATATTCACTTTAACCATTGCGACCACTGATATCTAATGATGATGTAGATGATAATAATATTTCTTTCAATCCTTTCGGCATAGTTAGGTTTTTTTTTCTTTCTAAATTATTTCAGCAGCTTCTTTTGCAGCACTCCCACGTATTAAAACATAACGTATCTATCTATCTATCTATCTATCTATATATATATATAGATAATAATAATGATATAATGATATAATGGTATTATGATTAAATATATTTTAGGTTTAATTTTTTAAAGCCTATTAAAAGCTTTAATGTTATAAAAAATTATTTTTTAAAACACATCTTAAAAATATTAAAACACATCTAAAAAATATTTAATTAGTAATTTTATAAATGATTCAAGTTTAAATAAATATTTTAGCATAAAAAATAATTTTAGATTTATAAACATGTGCTATTAAATGCATGAATACAATCATATATATCGTAATTATAAAAGATATATCTGAAGTAGGATTATCTGGAATTTGAGCATTTGTTCATATTTTCTTGGTTGACTTGATAGCAGGTTTAAAACAAGTTTATAGATAATTATTTTATCCACGAAAATAGACAACACTCATAGTCTTTACAAACCTTCCTTTGACATTTTTGTGTGACAAAATCTCTCACTTATTACAAGACACTTACAAAAATAAGATAAAAATACAATGATGTCCTAGGTTTTATAGTGGAACTATCCTTGTGATGGCTTTACTGCAACTTGACAATCTTGTAAGTAACTGATATGACCTAAACAAGGCATACGACAATTTGGCATGAAATCCCCATTGTACATTAGTTCAATTAAGATAGAAGTAAGTGAAGTGTAAAGAATGATCATGTAGTATGCTGATATGAGTAGAAATATTAGAGAGGTAGGGGGAAGAAGAGCTGAGAAAGAAAGGTAATTGTTATATAATTCTTGTTATTCCTACTTCAAATATTATGGCTATATATAGCCTTACATGTAACTAATTCCTGACATCCTTTAACAGAATCATAGTTCTTCTACACGGCTTGATTGGGGTCCTTTTTCGTGTATTGCCTACGCTTGTTGGTGACAACGTGTGTTACCTGTGTATTGTGTTGTTTGTGGTCCCCTCCCCAGCGTCTTGCGCCCATATGCTACGCCAAGCAGCTCGAGCAAATTATGCTCATATCATTCCATTCCCCCTTTAGAATCCTTGTCCTCAAGGATAAAGTTGAGATATAACGGGGTGAGGTAGTCCTGAATAGACCTTGGAGAAAGCCCATGGATGCAAAGAATGGGAGATCAGTTAGGTCTGGCCGTTCATAAGGACACCCATAAACACCACCATTCCCATCTAAAGTACGTAGCGATGACTCAACAAATTCAACTGTAGCATATGCTATGGACAATGTAGCAGAACCCACCTCTAGCTTTGCTTTAACATCTGAACCAATCTTAGCAACACCAACAACTTTCATAAGCAGGATTACAACCATAATGAATTAGGAAAAACCCAACTGATTTGTGTCAAAACCTTAGTTAGGAGAGCCTATAAGATTGCCTTCCCTTGCCACTTTGTCTTCTCATGAGATCCAATTGACAATAGGTTCTTAAAATGGTCTTGAAGTGACCAGATAAAAAGGATTTCCTCCTCAATTATACCCTCCTCAAAACCTTCTATATTCCTCGAGTGAGTTCCTTTATCCTTTAAGATTGCCCCAACTGCACCTATTTTGAAACAATCAGCATTAATTGAAACAGTGTCATAACTTCCACATAACAATATCTTTTCCTTTGCTAATCCCCTATCTAGTCACTATGACACACATTTCCCATGTTGGAACTGATCACGACAATTTTTTCTTGAAGCATTTTTTCCTTATATTAGAGGGAAATTTTTGTCAATAAAGTTGGTTGAATTAACAGAGTTCTCATTTAGTGTTTTTCCCTTTCCAAGAGCAACCTTGTCAATGTTTTTTCTTTCTGTATTATTAATGGCTATAGATAAAATCCAAGAAGATACACTAGCTTTGGTTAGAATCCCTTTTTCCATAGCATGAAAAACATCAATTGCAATAAGGTCTTTGATAGACTCAACTAGATGAGCTGATCCAATTGATATAGAAATAAAATCAACTCCATCAATCCTAACATCATCAAAAGCAGCAAGAATATTAGCTCCATTGCAACCTATACCAATACTGTGGATTTTATATGTAGTAATTCTTGTAGAAGGGAAACCTCTTCTGGCTATGCCTTGAGTTGTTCCATACAAACTAACATCCTTAACATGGTTCCCAACTACCATTGAATAAGTGTTTTGTATGTTTCCCCTTAGACCCCTCGCTCACATTATTCTCTAATGTGGTTAATTTAGGCCCAATTCCAGCATCAATATTACCAATTGTAGGGTTTCTTTCAATTTTCTCTTGGAGATCCAAAAAATCCCCATATATGCTGGTATGGATTAAAAGAATTGTACTAGGAAATATTGAAGCTAATACCTTCATGTCAGCAAGTATTTTTGTTCCAAGGTCAATGAGATTCACCGACATTCCATTGAAACTCCTTTTGTAACTTGTAATCAATATGTTCTCAATGCCTTCAGCTGAGATATAGACTATCGAGGTTCTTCCCAGAACAAACTTTAGACTTCAACCTCGAGCCATAACTATAGATGAAATAGCAGAGACAACCCTAACTGATACAAGAGTGTATCGTTTCAGTTTAGTCCTACAGTGCCACCGTTTCCAGCTCTTATCGGGATTGAACATACGAGCTTCTTAGCCCTTATTTTCGGCAGTTTTTGACCACCTCTAAGAACACCTCCACTAGAAACACTAAGGCACCTGCGCAATTTCGTGCAAATGGTATCCCAACGAGATAAACGCCTCACCAGATAGGGTTTCACACGGGTGACCTTTTCATACGGAGCGACCATTTCTTCGTGGGTCGGGTCTAGAGGCTTGTATAATGACTTGAGACCAAACCTATTACAAAGAAGCCGAGTTAAAGGCGGAAGATTATCTCTACCATATAAACTCGCCTCACAGGTCGGTATATGGGCTGATTTTATGAGTCCAACTGGTGCCATTTGTGGTCCCCTCTCCCAGCGTCTCGTGCCCATCTGCTGCTCCAAACAACTCGAGAAAATTATGCTCATATCATATGCATCTATACCAATCAAGCTTAACTAATTATGTTCTCCCCGTATATACATAACAAAATAAAACATGAAAGTGATAAAAGTGAAACACACTACTCTCTCCCTCTTTTTTGACATACGAGAAGAATAAAGTATTGGATAAAGGCAATGAAGCTAAATTTCCCTTAAAGATAGAACAATGTAAAAGAAGATTAATGCATAAGTGTAATGTGGTTTAAACTCTTCCAAAGTTTTATGACTCTCTAACTTAAAAACTAATTAAAAAGGTAATAAATAAGAAGATGTAAATGAATAAAAAAATATGATTTTTCTTAATAAATAGCCAAATAAGGTATTAAACTCATTTAATCACAACGAGCACACAACCAATTGAATACTCATCATTTTTTTAACTCAAATTTTAATTATCTATTGTATAAATAAGCAAGTAGAGTAGAAGAGGGTTACAAGCGCACTTTGCACTTATAATGACATATTGATATTTAATTAAAAGTATTATATATGTTTAAACTCCATAAATTTATCAATTACTTCAATTATGAATAATCAAAAAGACTCAAAAGAAATAAATATCACCTATCATATAAAATTATAATTTAGTCTTCAATCTCACAAAATAAAATATATCTACCAAATGAGGACTTAAATTTTTTTATCTTTATTTCATAAATAAGGCAGATGGTTTTTTTAACCTTTATTGGCCTTATCTTTTTGTGCATTTCAAGTACAAGTTTTATAAGCAGTCGTTTTTTGCACAATCTTTTTTTTTTGCACGAGCCATAATCCTAACATGATGAATTTCACACTAGTTGTGAGATATCCCTCTCCACTCACTGTAGTAGCTTCACATATCATAGTAGGTAGCCCTCTCAATACTAGGTGCCTCTATATGATAAAATTTTAGTTACCAAAAATATAACTCGATACAATTTTATAGTCAAGGTTAGTTGAAGTCCTAGATTCTTTCAAGAAAATTCATAAACTTCAAGCATAACATATATGTGTGTTCGTTAGTGTGTGAATAAGTATATGTTAACATTGATCATCACATGTACAAGAATATATGTATGTATAAGTCAAAATTGTAGAATAATTTATGCAATACAAATCAAAATGAATTAAGTCACTAAAAATAAGTTTATATGTCTGTAAGTGTTGAATAAGTTCAATTCCTTATTGGCTAGATATGGATTCTACCTCTCTCTTAGGTTTAACTAATATATAAATTAAAGCCAATAGATATTGCTCACCTAGGGTCATTTAAGCACTATAACATAAATACATGGATGAAAGAATAAAAGACGGATAGGTGATAAGGAAAAAACAACATTTCGTAACTCATATTTTCTTGCATTTTGGTTTCTATATATCATTGGGTTAAGACTCAACAAACTTAGGTTTCATAGGTGTGTTCTTGGACTTAGCTGTACTTTTCTCATTCATCTCAAATGAAGATGTAGTATGCATAGTATAATTATGATATCGAGTCCTAACATTAAAAGTACTGAATTTTACTTGCCTCTTTGAACCTAAGACTTATGCTTCTAAGTAAATTGTTTGAACATGTTATTACAATTTCCATTCATCCTTGAATATGATGTAGCACGTATACATGAATGATGCTTACGGTTCCTATTATGTGAAGCATTGAAAAAATGATTAAGTTCAGGAGCATTCATCAAAAAACTACATTTTGATCTTATATGACCTTTCTAACCATAATGATGACAGTCAAGTACAAACTTAATAACTTTTTCTACCATGTGTGCAATAGTTCTTTGTGCATAAGTAGTAATAGTAGGAGTAGATTTTAAGGGCCTTACAAATTTTTTCTTTGATGTTTAAGGTATTAACTATTTATTTATGTATCCAAGACATTTCTTATCTCTATGTAGTTTTCTATAGTCTAAGATTTTGGTCAATTTTTCAGCACCTATGGTCAAATTCCTCACAGTCTCTTTAGCAATACTAATTTCTTGCCTAAGCCTTGTGTTTTCTTGATTGATTTTTGTAAGACTTAGATTCAAAGCAATAATATGTTCAGACAATTCCTTTTATCTTTCTTTAGGCTAGAGAAATGTTTCTTGTGAACAGTGATGATATCATTAATTTTAGTTACTTTCAAAAGTAGTTTATCCCTCTCTTCTGTGGCACCTAGACAATCCATGAATATTTCCTCATTATTCGATACATTAAACTTAGGGAATAAGAAATAATAGTTTACTTCCTCATTTTCTTCATCAGAACTAGAGTTGGAGTCATTGTGGTGTGCTTTGGTAATTGCGGTGAAGGCATGATAGTTAATGTCATCATCTTCTGAGTTACTAGCATTATCCGGCTCACTTTCTGTGTCACTGAGTGTAGCATTAAAAAATTTTCCAATTTTTTTTCATCATTTGCGCATTATGTAGAAATATAACCAAAGCCCCCACAAGTAAAGCATTGAGGACTAGTAAGTTTAGTTTTCTTACCATCAGAGCTAGGAGGCTTGATTTTCGTTGAATTTTGGTCCCTCGAACAACTAGATTGTCCTTGTTAATTTGATTATTCTTTTGATCCTTCTATTTTAGGAACTATTTCAATTTTTGTGCTAACCAAACTAGTGACTCATCATTCATATCCTCGTCACATAAGAGATGTCCATTTTGGAGCTTTTGAATGCAACATCCTTGATTTTCTTGGATGAATCAAGAGTAAGCTCATAGGTTTGGATGGACCCAATGAGTTCATTAATGTTTAGTGTGTCCATATTCTCACTTTCCTCTATTGCTGTAAATTTCATCTTGTAGTTTGTTGGTACGAAGCTTAGTAGTTTATGTACTTGTATTAGTTAGGGAATTTTCTTACCAAGGTTAGAACAAGCATTCATGATATCACAAAAGCGAGCATAGAGTTGACCAAAAGTTTCAATGTTGCTCATTTTAATGGAATCAAACTCAAATGTTAGCAATCTCAATTTTGTTTGTTTTACTTGGGAAGTTCCCTCATGAGTAAGAGCAAGTGCATGCCATGCAGCTTTAGTAGTCTCTCAGTCAAAGATGCGACGAAACTCATCCATTGACACTGTAGTAAAGATTGATCTTAAACCATTTTGGTTTTCCCTACTAAGGGTGCGTACTTCAATGGTCTAGTCTCTTCTTGGCTTTATGATTTTTACACCATCTTTCGTTACTGATAACTCTATGTTTTAGGGATATTTTGTCCAATTTATTAATTATAATTGCTATGTTCTTAAAGTTTTTAGTTAACTTTAAGTTCAAAAATTATTATTTAATGTTAGTTTTTTTAGAAATATATTTTTAAAGAAAATTAAAGAATTTAATTTTAAAAAAAGACATAATTGCAAATAACAAAATTTGGGAATTGAATTTGAATTAAATTAGTGGGCTTAAATGAAATTAACAAAACTTTTGTTTTTCTACGCAGAGAATGACTACCACGCGCGTCATTGTTCAGCATGCCTCACGTACCATCACATAAAAAATTCAACGGTAAGGATTAGGCGAGTGAGATGCAAGTGCTACACGGGTGATTGGATGCGTTTACAGCTACGTCACACTATTCGGCGCATAGAGTGGGGTCCACCTGTCTGCGTAGATGTTCCTGAGGCGCGTCTCATTCACCCACCGTTAGATCAAACAACGAACGACCTAGATCGTGCATGTGTCCCACGCTCCACGCGAGTGGAGGTCAGTTGTTGCACATATTTCTCATGCGACACGGTCCACCTAATTAGCATGCGCCCTCTCATCCCGCCCAATATGAAGTTGCCATATGTCTTGTTGTTCTTTTAGCGAGTCAGATGTCGCCACGTGTCACGCGTATTGTAAAATATAGAAAACATGCATACGCTATTTTTTTTACTTGTGTTGTTATTTTGTTAGGGAAAATACAGAGAAAGGAGACAACAAAGAAGAAGAAAAAGGAAGAAGTTTTATTTTTTCATTGAGGAATCGTGAAAGAGTTTGTTATAATATTTTTCTTTTAATTTTATTTCTCTCAAATTGTCTAAATATTTTCATATTGTAATATTTATTTTTGCTATTACCTAATTTTTTTGTTCTAGAATTGCAGTGTAGCTTAAATTATGAAGCTTGAATTAATTATTTTTGAATAATTTATGGGATGTTTTTAAGTTGTTTATTTTATCTCTACTTAATGTTTTTGATTGTTGGAAGATTAATTTACTGATCTGTGAACCTTAAATTAACTTGGAAAAGTAATTTTCGTGTTCTTCTCCTGGATAGAATAACATATATTTATTTAGGATAGGAATATACCTTTATTTTACGTGTAGCTATTGAGAACCTTGAGCTTAATAAATCTTTGCAAAAAATTAATTCTCATAGAAATATAGTCAATTATTTTAGCGAGATGTGTTTATTTGTTATCGGAAGAGACATATGGATAAATTAGGAGTTCTTAGTTGACAAATTAAATGCAAGAACATAAATCAAGAGAAAATAATATGATTCAAGTGGATTAATTTGGTGAAACTACAATCCTATAATTTTCTTATAAACTATTATAAAATATTAGTTAGTTAAACTCCATCCAACTATCGATTGTTTGGATAAAATTAGGTTGAAACTATTTTAGTACTTAACAAATATTAGTAACAAATCTCCGTGAGAACGATAATTTACTTAATCACTTATTACTTGTGACCATGTATACTTGCACGTTCATGTTCTCCTAAAGAGACAACAAGTTTTTTGTGCTATTGTCGGGTATTTGTTTTACTATTTTTATTGATATTAATACTAGTCAATCTAATTTTAGTTCAAATTTTTTTTTATGGTTATTGTTACTTAATTAAGATTTATTTTTCTGATTTTTGGATAAATTGAGACTTTGTATGCGACACATAAGAATCTTGACATTGTTTCATTGGATCTAGAAATTGAGAGAACTATTTTAAAATTAAAAAAAGACAAGCAAAAAACTACAAAACAACGAATTATGAATGAGTAAATTCCTGATGTGGAAGAACCAAGATCTTTAAGAGACTATGTAGTGCCTATGGTTGGTGGGATTAATTTGAGCATTAGAAGACCAGCAATTCAAGCCAAAAATTTTGAAATTAAGCCTACAATCATTCATATTATTCAAAATCACTTTAGTTTGGAGGCTTACCCCACAATGACCCAAACCCTCATATAGCTAATTTTTTTGAGATTTGTCACCTATAGGCGTAATGGAGTCATTGATGAACCCTATAACTTATTAGAGGAAATGGCTTCCATTAGCTACGAATGGCCATCAGAGAGGATGATGCATAAGAGAGTAGCTGGAATTCACGATATTGATGCTCTATATGCTTTAACTGCTAAAGTAACCGCTTTGGTGAAGAAGATGAATACTCTGGATGTCCATTCTATTCAGAGTCCTTTTGTTTCATGTGAAATTTGCAATGGAAGCCATGCCAGTGAGAGATGTCCTCGCAACTCTAAATCTGTCAATTTTGTTTCCAACTACAATAGGAATCAAAACAACCCTTATGCAAACACTTACAATCCAAGATGGAAGAATCATCCTAATTTTTCCTGGAGTAATAATCAAGGCCCATAATCTTCTATGAATCCTACATATCCTCAGGGTTTTCATAATCAAGCTCCAACACAAGAAAAGAAGCCATTATTGGAAGATATGTTTGCTCAATACCTGGCCAAGAATGAGATTATTCTTCAGAATCAAGCAACATCTATCAAAAATCTTGAAGTTCAATTGGGGAAACTTGCTACTACTGTCAACAACCGCCCTCAAAGAGCTTTGCCAAGTGATACTGAAACTAATCCTAATAGGGGAGGAAAAAAGCATTGTAAGGCAATTACACTCAAAAGTGGAAAAGAGTTGAAAGAAATACAAAAGCCCATTTCTCCACCAACTCCTATTGTTGAAACTATTGGCCTAGAAAAACAAGATTATGGAGAAGAGAGAGTTGAAGAGAATGAAGCAATAGAAAAACCCATGATGAAACTAGTTTTAGATAGTCTCAAGCCTTACACTCCACCAATTCTGTTTCCTCAGCGCTTCCATAAGCAAAAACTTGATAAGTAGTTCTCCAAGTTTCTTAAAGTATTTAATAGCTTCATATTAACATTCCTTTTGCTGATACTTTGGAGCAAATGCCTAGCTATGTAAAATTTATGAAGGATATCTTGTCTAAAAAGAGGAGGTTAGGTGATTTTGAGACAGTTACTCTTACAGAGGAGTGTAGTGCCATCCTTTAGAATAAGCTACCGCCTAAGCTTAAAGATCCAAGAAGTTTTACCATTCCTTGTACTATTGGTGATAAATTCATTTGTAGAGCTCTGTGTGATCTGGGTGCTAGCATTAATTTGATGCCACTTTCCATCTATCAGAGACTTGGATTAGGAGAAGCACACCCAACCATTGTAACTCTTCAACTTGCAGATAGGTCTTTGAAACACCCAAGAGGCATTATAGAGGATGTTCTTGTGAAGGTAGACAAGTTTATCTTTCCTATAGATTTCATAATTCTCGATATGGAGGAAGACAAAAAGATCCCTATTATTCTCGGGAGGCCATTTTTAGCAACATGTAGAACTTTGATTGATGTTCCAAAAGGGGAACTCACTATGAGAGTTCAAGACCAAAATGTAACTTTCAAAGTGTTTAAAGCTATGAAATTTCCAGGTGATTCTGACGCTTGTTATAGAGTAAATGAGTTAGTTGATAGCAGGTCTACAAAAAACTCTACTATTGATTCCTCTACAATTTCTCTTGTGAATCTGAATAATGACTTAAGAGCCTCTTGCGAAAAGCATTGTCTACCAATCAAGGAGATGAACCAGTTCCATCTACAAGCATATAAAAATGCTAAGCTCTATAAAGAGAAGACGAAGAGATGGCATGACAATAAGCTCTTGCATCGACACTCTGAACAAGGACAAAAAGTTTTTCTCTTCAAGTCTCGTTTGCAATTCTTCCCAGGAAAACTAAAATCAAGGTGGTCAGGTCCTTTCACTATTTCCAAAATGCATCCATATGGTACTGTTGAGATTAAAGATGAAAAATCACATAGGAATTTCCAAGTGAATGGGAAAAAACTCAAACCTTATTGGGGAGGTGACATTGATCATCAAAAGCCAACCATGGTGTTATTTGACCCTACCTGAAGCAAAGAAATAGGAAGTCAAGCTGATGACTCTAAATCAAGTGCTTCTTGGGAGACAACTCATGTGTTTTAGTTTTTATTTATTTTACTTAGTTTAACACATATTAGTTTGAATATTTCTTTATTTTGATATTTTGTTTGATAGATGCAAATTATAGAAAGTAAAGCTATTAGGGGATTTCAATCTCACAAGCCAACTCACCAATCAGGGAAGTTTCTTTTAACTCATCTCCTTTGTTCTTTAATTTTCACACATTGAGGACAATGTGCATATTAAGTTTTGGGGTGGAGAGATTAAACTTATTTGAAATATTTGCTTGATATTGTTTCTTGTGTATCTTTGTTTATTTGGTTGATCGAAACATGAGAATATAATGTGCTTTTCATGGTGATTTATTTTTTATTTCTTCGGTTGAAGTAATGCATAACTCTTTGAAAAATATGAATATTGTCTAAGTGTGTGTGCAAATTTTTGAGTAAGTTTCAATTTTACAAGAATGCCTATTTATGAGCACTAGTCTTGATCTTTGAGTTGTTATGCTAATTTAGAGAAGGTTTATGTGAATATGCAATTCTATTGATGTTCTTTGGTGTCACAGTTCTTAGAATTTGTTTGATTTTCTCTCAAGACAAAATCCTGGACAACACTTAGCTAAGGAAATGATTTAGGCCATCTTTGGATCGTTTGAGCCTTTCTATCCAACTTTACATACTTTATCCATAGTATACCCCTTTTGAGCTTTCATGTTTACTTTTATTTGTCTCCTACAAAAAAAATTCAGATATATATATATATATATATATATCAATATTCCTTATCTCGGCCATTGTTAAGAATCTTCAAAAAGAGAAAGAAGAAAAATAAAGATTTTGGATATGTTAGAAGGTATCTTGTTTCAATCCTAAAATGATGTGTTTAGGAAAAAATTGAGCCAAATATTATCTTTTATCCTACCTTTACCTAAGCCATACATTACATGCTTAATAAAGTCCTATTGATTTTTGGTTTTTTGTTTGTCTATATTAGTGAAGAGAGAAGTGAAAAATGAACTTATGAGATTTGTGATTCCATTAAAAATTAATTGCTTCCATATTTGCATAAACTCATCTGGATTTCATGTGATGAAATATGAATGGACTTCACACACACAAGAAAATTCAATGTGAAAATGTAACATACTTTTGAATTGCTTTCAATGCTTAGATAAAATTCTTGTATTTCTTTGAGTTATGTTATTTATATGACCAATTAGAAATGTTTTGAAAATCACTATTTTAAGTGCATATATCCTAGTTTTATTTCTTTTCATTTGCTCAAGGACTGGCAAAATCTTAACTTTGGGGGTATGATAATTCTATGTTTTAGAGTTATTTTGTCCAATTTATTAATTATAATTGCTATGTTCTTAATGTTTTTAGTTAATTTTAAGCTCTTAAATTATTATTTACTCTTATTTTTTTTAGAAATATATTTTTAAAGAAAATTAAAGAATTAAAATTAAAAAAAAGACACAATTGCAAATAGCAAAATTTGGAAATTTAATTTGAATTAAATTAGAGTGCTTAAATAAAATTAAAAAAACTTTTGTTTTTCTACGCAGAGGACTACCACGCGCATCATTGTTCAGCGCACCTCACGCACCATTAAATCAAAAATTCAACGGTGAAGATCAGGTGAGTGAGATGCAAGCACTACATGGGCGATTGGATGTGTTTCCAACTACGACACATTGTTCGGCACGCAAAGTAGGGTCCACTTGTTTGTCTAGTTCGGCACGCAGAGTAGGGCCCACCTATCTATGCAAATGATCCTGAGATGCGTCTCCTTCACCCACTGTCAGATCTATCAACAAACAGCCCAGATCGTATGTGTGTCCCATGCTCCACATGAGTATAGGCCAACTATTGCGCATAGACTAGCACACATATATGGCCTGCAACGTGGTCCACCTAATCCATGTGGGCCCTTTCATCCCACCCAATATGAAGTTACCACTTGTCTTGTTCTTCTTCCAACGAGTCAGATGTCACCACGTGTCACGCGTATTGTAAAATAAAACGCAGAATATTTATCTCCCCAGCTAAATTTTTCACGCTTTGTCTCCCACTACATGCATGTTTTGAACAATTTTCGGGGATGTATATTTTGGAGACGCGGAGGAAGAAAAGGGGATAGTGTTGTTTTAGTTTTTGTGTTTTTAGTTTTTACTCTGCGTGTTTGAAAAGATAGAGAAAACACATAGAAGCTATTTTTTTTTACTTCTGTTGTTATTTTGTTAGGGAAAAATACAGAGAAATGAGATAACAAAGAAGAAAAGGGAAGGACTTTTATTTTTTCATTGAGGAATCGTGAAAGAGTTTCTTCTAATCTTTTTCTTTTAATTTTATTTCTCTTAAATGTCTAAATATTTTCGTATTGTAATATCTATTTTTGCTATGAACTAATTTATTTGTTCTAGGATTGCAATGTAGCTTAAATTATGAAGATTGAATTAATTATTTTTGAATAATTTATGAGATGCTTTTAAATTGTTTATTTTATCTGTTCTTAATGCTTTTGATTACTGGAAGATTAATTTACTAATCTGTGAACCTTAAATAACCTTAATTTACTTCTGCTCGTGGATAGAATAACATATATTTATATGGGATAGGAATATACCTTTATTGTGCGTGTAGCTATTGAGAACTTTGAGCTTAATAAATCTTTGCAAAAAATTAATTCGCATAGAAATATAGTGAATTATTTTAGCGAGATGTGTCTATTTGTTATCGGAAGAGACATATGGATAAATTAGAAGTTCTTGGTTGACAAATTAAATGCAAGAACATAAATCAAGAGAAAATAATATGATTCAATTGGATTAATTTGGTGAAACTGCAATCCTAGAATTTTCTTATAAATTGTTATAAAATATTAGTTAGTTAAACTCCATCCAACTATCGATTGTTTGGATAAAATTAGGTTGAAACTATTTTAGTACTTAACGAATATTAGTAAGAAATCTCTGGGAAAATGATATCTTACTTAATCACTTATTACTTGTGACTGTGTATACTTGCATGTTCATGTTCTCTTAAAGAGACAACCATTACCAAAGGTGGTTCCTAACCATGTGGAAGAGCATCCAAAACTTTTTCATCTTGTTTGAGAAAGGCTTGTATGCAAGCCTTCCAGTAAGGATATTTATACCTATCAAAGACTGGGCGTCTAACAAATGACCTATCTTCTTTCATTTGGTTCATAAGTAGGAATGTATCACCACTCTTTGTTAAATTATATATATTTACTACAAGCTGCAACACTCTGACATATATATATATATTATATTCACATATTCACTTTAACCATTGCCACGGTTGCTCTCTAATGATGCAAATAATAATAATATTTTTTTCAATTATTTCGGCATAGATATTAATTTATGATCGTCACACAAATTATGTGTGCAATGAATATACTAGTATATATATCGCAACAAGTAATATAATGATAAAAAAAATATCGTTCTCACGGAGATTATTTTATTAAAAACTAATTTTTAAAACTAAAAAAAATAAAAATCAAATTTTTTGTGTTTTTATATTTTAAGGAAGCAAAATTAAAATAACTAAAAATAAATAGCAATAATTAATTAAATCAGATTTCATAACTAAGAAAATATCTAAGAATATTTAATCCCCCAATTTTCTAAACATGTGAATCACTAAAATCCCCCCAATATTATTATCAATTAATTACATGATCAATTGAGTCTAACCTAGCATGTATTTCTCTCTCAAGTAAAATACACATCATATACTAATTAATTTAATCAAACTCTTATGCTAATTAAATTGCATACTACTCATTAAGTTCATCAATTATGGATCACATACATAAGAATCATACATCTATGCCTAGAAATTAAGCATGTTATTTAATAAGACAAAAAATTAAATAATTCTCTCAAATATATTTAATTACCTCTATAGATAAATTATTAGTCAAATAATTAATAGTATAAAAATCAAATTAAATCATAAAATAAATTATAATTATAATTGGGATAAAATATTATATCATCATATTGTGAAAATTGGGTTCATAAGATCTCTAGATTAATAAATTAACTATACATAATTGTGTTCATAAATCTCATATATTTCATAAAGAAAGACAAAAAAATTGATAAAGAAAAAAGTAGAAAAAGAAATACAATCAATCTATTGAATTATAGTGATAATCTTTTTTTGAATCTCTGCCAAAATTGTGTCCCCTCTTGAATTTTTCTGTATTTTTCTCTCTTTTTAACTCCAAAAATTGACCAAAATTATGCTAATGATGACCATTTTCACTTAAAAGTTTATATTTTAATATTTTTTTTACCTCAAAATACTATTTATTGAATCAAACAAGTAAATATTAAGTAAAAAAAGTGCGCTAATAACTCTACTTTCGTATAGTCATCATACCCCTAAACATAACTCTTTGCTTGTCCTTAAGTAAAGTCAAGTATAACTAAATAAAATAACATGGGTAGCATATTCATAAATATACTTCTATTAATACATGTATATTTCACGAAAACTATCCCTATCAGAAGTCGCATAATCCTATGATAACGAGGTTCACATATTCATAATCAACGTTCCATCAATACAAGAATATGTAAGTTTTTTGAAAAATTAATTCGTGTGTGTGTGGTGCACATGACATCATAAAATGCATTCATAAAATCAACCTATATGAATTGAATATACTGAATGTATTTACAATCACAATTACAATGAATACTAATACATGTATAAATATAGAAAATAAGAATCTGCTTTTTGGAAAAGTATATTAGTTGCATACAACTAATATACCATTAATGATTTATTAACACTCCCCCTCAAGTTGGCGCATAGATATAAATCATGCCCAACTTGCTTAGTGAACCGTATAATGCCTTCTTGGAAACTCCCTTGGTAAGCATATCTGCAAGTTTCTCTTCTGTGGGAACAAAAGGAAAACTAATAAGTTTGGCATCTAACTTCTCTTTTATAAAGTGACGATCAACCTCTACATGCTCAGTGCGATCATGTTGTTTTGGATTTTGTGATATATCAATGGCTTCCCGATTGTCACAATACATCTACATAGTATTTTTGAGTTCGAAACCCAAATCCAATAACAAAGTTTTTATCCACAGTAATTCAAAAACCCTATGAGTCATACCTCTATACTCGGCCTTAGCACTAGATCGTGCCACCACTTTCTGCTTCTTACTTTTCCATGTAACTAAATTTCCTCCCACAAAGGTGAAATAACCTGATGTTGACTTTCTATCTGTAATACTTCCTGCCCAATCTGCATCTGTGAATTCACAGACTTCAATAGGATTGTTGTGTTTAGAGAACATTACTCCTCTTCTTGGAGCAGATTTCAAATACCTTAAAATTCTCAAAACAGCATTCATATGGTTCTCACTTGGATTATTCACGAACTGACTCACTACACTTACTACATATGCAACATCTGGTCTAGTATGAGCTAAGTAAATCAAACGCCCAACCAATCTCTGATAACGAGCTTGATTAGTTGGTATCTGATCTGGATAATCTACTAAACAATGGTTTTCTCGATAAGAGTGTCAACAGGTTTGCAATCCAACATACCTGTCTCTATTAGCAGATCAATAATGTACTTCCTTTGACACAGATATATTCCTTCTCTTCCCCTGGCTACCTCAATTCCTAAGAAGTACTTTAGTTCACCTAAGTCCTTCATCTCAAATTCAAAGGCTAGCTATCTTTGTAATTTATCCATCTCAATAGTATCATCACCAGTGAGAAATAGAGTGTGGTCTGAATTACTCTGTCTGTAACCAACCTTTTGCATGAACTATGAAAACCTTCCAAACCAGGCTCGAGGGGATTACTTGAGACCATACAAAGACTTCCTCAATTTGCATACAAAATTACCAGGAGAATCAACTATATATCTAGGTGGAAGACTCATGTACACCTCCTCAGCTAATTCTCCATGAAGAAACGCATTCTTAACATCAAACTACCAAAGTGGCCAGTTTAGGTTAGCAGCAAGTGAGAGCAAAACCTAAGTAGTGTTCATTTTGGCAACATGAGCAAAAGTCTCATCGTAGTCTACACCATACGTTTGAGTTAACCCTTTTGCTACAAGACGAGCTTTATACTGATTTAAGGATCCATCACCATTATGTTATACAGTAAAAACCCATCGAGAACCAATTGCCTTTTTTCCTTATGGTGGTGGCACAAGTTTCCAAGTATCGTTCTTCTTTAACGCATCCATCTCTTCAGCCATTGCCTTTCTCCCTATTGGATCTCCCAATGCATTCTACACTTTGTTAGGTACTGATACACTAGATATTTGATTCACAAATGATTTATATGACTTAGATAATCGTTTAGTGGACATGTAATTGGCTACTAGGTATTTTGATTTTGCATGAATATTTGGTTCATACCTTTTGGCTGGTTGACCTCGAGTAGACCTATTTGGTAACATATATTGTCTAACATTAGAATCCATGCTATTAGTATCAGTAGGTGTACATACCTCAGATGAGTGACCTTCAGTACCAGGGAGTTGTTGATCAAGGGTAGGAGTATTGCCTGAGAGTACAGTTGTGTCTTCAACTTCATTAGCTGTAAGTGAATTTGGTGCTTGAATACTTGGAGCATCTGCTTCTACAATGACTGGATTCAATAGATTAAGAGTCTCATCTAGTCTCATTAAAACATCACTTGGTGATTTTCCTAATGCCTCCCCCTCACCATGATATAGTTCTTCGAAATATGTATTCTCCCCCTAACGAGAAGTATCAGGTGAGGAAAAATAACTCATTTCCTCAAAGAAGGTAACATCTATAGTCACATAATACTTTCTGGTCGGTGGATGGAAGCGCTTGTACCCTTTCTGATAACTTCCATAACCAACAAACACACATTTAATTGCCCGAGCATCTAATTTAGACCGTTGATTTTTAGGAACATGTACAAAAGCAACACAACCAAATACACAGGTAGGAAGATTATGGAAGGATGATAAGGAGACGTAAGATGCGAGAATCTGTAATGGGATTTTTCTGTTAAGGACACTAGACGGGAGACGATTGATGAGATGGGTGGCAGCCTGTACAGCATCACCTCAAAGATATTTTGGCATATAAGCACTAAAAAAGAGTGCACGAGCCATATCAAGTAAATGACGATTTTTTTCTTTCAGACACTCCATTTTGTTCCGGTGTTTGTGGACAAGTAGTTTGGTGAATAATCCCATGTGTTTTGAAAAAATCTTGAAAAACATGATTAACATATTCCCCACCATTGTCAGAACAGAGGATCCGAATAATGCCATTGTATTGTGTTTGAACGAAGGTATGAAAATTTTGAAAAACTGAAAAAACTTCATCTTTTGTTCTAAGAATTGAAATCCACGATAACCTTGTACAATCATCCATAAACGAAACAAAATATCCCATACCCGATATAGTGGGCTCTTTAGATGGTCCCCAAAAATCAAAATGAATTAATTCAAAAGGAATAGTACTTTTATTAGAAATACTAGGAGAATAAGTAATACGATGGCTCTTGGCCAAAACATAAGTCTCATAATGTAAAATAGTCTCACTAATACCAATATATAAAGTGGGCATGGTTTTTTTCATAAGACTAAAAGATGGATGCCCTAAGCGGCGATGCCACAACCAAATTTCACTTAGCTTATCGAAACTAGAAGTCAATGTAGTGTGTGCCCGTGCTCCTGGTTTCTCCCCTCCGTAGTTCTGATCCAAACGGAACAATCTGCCCCTTAGATACCCTCGACCAATTATTTCCCTGGTAAGAATATCCTGAAAAATCACATACATAGGATAAAAGGTTTCAAAACATTTAGACTCAATATTCAACTGTGGGACATATATTAAGTGATGAGATAAGTCAGGTACATATAAAAGATTATGGAGCTGTAAAGATGGAGTGATATGAACTGACCCCTTTCCTAAGACAGGAAAGGTCTCACCATTAGCATTCGTATCATAAGACACTGGTGGTGAAGATAACTCATTAAAATAAGATTTATCATAAGTCGTATGATTAGATGCACCAGAATCAATAATCCAAGTATTAGATCCAACAGAGTGAGAAACATTTAAGGTCATACCAATCTTACCATGACCAGCTATTGAAGCTGTAGGGATACCTCCACATTCCATGGGATGATTCTGTCCATAGTAGTCTCGTTCTTGGACAATTTGCACTGCAACTGCTTTTACTTTAGAACGATGATGTTGTCGTTTTGCTCCATAGTAGTCTGCTTTTGATTTCAAGTGTGGATACAGTTTCCAACAAGTCTCATGAAGATGCCCATGTTCATTGCAATAAGAGCAGGGAGAACGAGGGAGATTGGTAAAACCTGGTGGAGTTTCTACTGATGAAGTGGAATTGAATTTTTGCTGCTGAAGGAAAGGTGCCTTTGATTTAGCTTGAATGACTAGGCTTGATACCTCAACATGTGCCTGATGAAGACTCTCTTGATGAGATTCATCTTTACGGATGTATGTAAAGGCGGTAGTCAAGCTCGGAGGATCTGAGATTCGAAGAAATTTTCTTTTAGCACTATTATGTTTTGTATCAAGGCCTCTTAAAAAAGGCATGTACTCCTTCAAGCTGCTTCTTCTTCTGGTACCATAGAAGGTCTTCTGGATTTTTAATTTTGCATGTGCGTTTTTGGTTAATTTAAGCCCATACATTTTTTAGCTTGGTAAAAAAAAGAGATATTGGTTGCCCATTTTGTTGCATGCCAACAGCTTTGCATATGAGTTCATGAACTTGAATAAAGTCAGACTCATTTGTATAAATATCGCTTAAGGTATCCAATATGCCCTCAGCAGTTTCACATTCTTCCACCATTTGTAATATATCATCAGTGATGGCTCTAAATAGAATTGATATGACAAAGCCATCATCATCTTCTCACCAAGTATAAGCTTCTATTTCATCTTGACTAGGAGCCCTGATTGATCCAGATACATGTCCCATCTTATACATCCCACGAAAATAATCAGACAACTTTTTTCCATGTTCAAAAATTTGTACCATTAATTTAGTACCCCCAAAACAACCAATTTCTGAACTCTTAACAGAAACTTCAAAATTTAAAACTTCATGAATTCTGGAAACTTGATGTTGTCTTGAATCTTCTATTTAAATAATAAAAAAAATATTGTACAGTAGAATAAAGATTTTGGAATTTTTTTTTGGGCCGAGATGGGCTGATAAGTTGGCTATCTGAATGTTTGGGATGATGGGCTTGGATTAGGGCTGATAATTAGGGGAGGGCTGATTAGGGCTTAAAAAATTGAAACAATTAAAAAACTGAACAAAGTAGTGCAGGAGCTGTGCGAACTCACAGAGAATGCAGTGGTGAAGTTGGATGGCGTAGGGGTGCACGAGCTGGATGAAGCAAGGGTGCGGGAGCTGGAAGACGTAGGGGTGCGCGAGCTGGATGGCGCAGGGGTGCACAAACTGGACGACGCACAGGGGTGCATGAGTTGGACGATGCATAGGGGTACGAAAGCTGGATAGTGCACAGGGGTGCGCGAGCTGGACGACGCATGTGTGCGCAAGCTGAACGACGTAGGGGTACGTGAGATGGACGGTGCATAGGGATACGCGAGGTGGATGGTGTATGGGTGCACAAGCTAGACGGTGTAGGGCTGGGGCGCGAGCTAGACGACGTAGGGCTGGGGCGCGAGCTGGATGGCGTAGGGCTAGACGACACGGGTTGAATGGCGCGGGCTGGACGTCGTGTACTAGACAACGCAGACTGGATGGCACAGGTGGATGACATATCTGCAACGGACGGACAGATCTACAACTGCGGTGCGAACTAAACAATGCAAGAAAATTAACGGCACTACATAAAAAGATGATGGCGACGCTGTTACTCAGAAACCGGTAAGAAATTTGTTTTTTCTTTCCTACTCTGATACCAAATTGAATATACTGAATGTATTTACAATCACAATTACAATGAATACTAATACATGTATCAATATAGAAAATAAGAATATGCTTTTTGGAAAAGTGCTTTTAGGAAAAGTATATTAGTTGCATACAACTAATATATAGCTGATAAAGTATATTAGTTGCATACAACTAATATACCATTAATGATTTATTAACAATATGAGTATGCTAATCAATTCAATCTTAGAACAAGTCTCATAAGTCTATTTTTCATATCTCTCTTCACTAATATAAATATGCACATAGCTCAAGATCAATAAGGACTTTATATGGTTGTAATGTAAGGCTTAGGTGAGGAGTCGATAATTGAAGACCTTTAAGCTCTTTCCACACCTTAGCTTTCATTTTATTCATCATGCACTTTTTAATTGTAATTGAGCTTTTACTTGATATTTCAATGCACCCTCTTTTGTCATTCTTTTCATATTCTTTTATTCCATATCTCTTTTCTCTCTCTCTCTCTCTCTTTAACTTCACAATACCCCCAAACTTATTTTCAATTCTATTTTCTTTTTCTTTAGAAGAATAATTGTGTTGTGAGTTTTGTTTTGTTTTTTTAGGATACATTACATTTTATCTTACTCTATAGCATAACACATGATTGTATTTTTTTTTTCATAGAAGCTAAATGTGCAAGGATAAAAGGTTAAGCTTATTATTTAAGCATAATGTGGCTTAAAGATATGAAAGGTTTTTTGATAAGCTCAAATGAGTGACTAAAGATATTAACAATGGTTAAAAAACCGAGGCCATAAATCGGTACGTATGGTCTCTCTCACTTAAGTCTCGGTTCTTATAACCGTGGTTATAGACTTACGATCACGGTTAAAAACTGAAACCATATATACTTTTTGTAGTAGTGACATGTCATCTCCTAATTTAATATAGTTATTTTTGGTGTATTTAGATATATAAATATAAAATATTAAATGAAATAATCTTAATTTTTAAATAACTATATGAGAAAAAATGACATATCAAAATAATATATACAAAAAGATCAAAATTTATAAAAAAAAATATTAAAGTTTTTAAAAATACAACAATAGAGTAAATAAAATACATAAATTTTAAAAAATATAATAACTAACGTATCTTATTTGGGAAATTAAAGTGATTCAATCGCTAGTCATCTTATTCCTATTATCTTTTAATTTATTATGTTATATATTTATTTATAATTTTAATAATTCATTATTATTTTTTTGTATTTTGTGTAAGATAATAAAAAAATCACATTAAATTAAGAAAATTTATTGAATAGCTCCATGTAATTCAATTTTTTTTGTCAATAATCTAAAATTTTCTAATTGACTCGTGATTTTTTTTGTAATTTAGTTATGGCGATAGGAAGACTTTAATTATTTACTTTATTAGTATTTCCACTAGACGAGTAAGACAATCGATCTTAAAAGGAAAAAAAAAAATTAATGTCCCTTCAGGTTGTCTAATAACTCAATGGAGTTTGTATTCAACACTACATGATTTCATTGTATTGAAAAAATTAGGGATGCTTGTTTACTTGTTTCAGCTAAAACGATAAAGTTTAATTAGAAAATCATAAATAAAAGCATGTCATATATAATAGAACTAAGAAAATATATTCTCACCTCTCTCTCTATATATATATATATATAAAGTGACAAAAACAATGAAATTATTCAACTATATTAATTTACCTTTTGGACAAATTCTTAAAATTAAACAAAAATTCCAAAAGATAATGAAAATTACACGCAATATACATAGAAAATGTATAAAAATAAAAAATAACCAATGATTAGAAAAATAAAATTTAGAATGAAAGAATTTGTAAACAACAAATATACTTGATATAAGTCAACAATACTTAGCTAATGAATTACCTTCAACAAGGTTAGATCGGAAAAACAATCAAAATATTTAGATCTTGTTTGATAACAATTTTTACTCAAGATTTCATTCTTTTTTAAGTGATTTTTCAATTAGAAATATTTGATAATGATTTTTAATTTTTTTTCACCTTTTTAAGGAATCATATTACCAAAATATAGGATGATTCATAATTTTTTTTTAATTTGAATTAGATTTATGATATTTTATATTTTCACCAAACATTGTTTTAGTGAGTAACTCAAAGTATTATAACTTTGTATTATAAGTATTTGAAGAAAATGATTGAAAACATAAAATTTGTAAATAAAAAATAAAATTTCTTTATTTTTAAGTTTTCGAAGAAGAAAACATAAAATAGTATCAAACAATTTGTAAGTGATTTTTGGTATTTTTTTTAAAATCACTTCGTAAAAAACAATCACCAAACATATTGATGATTATTTTTATAAAAAATCATAAATCATTAAATCAATTATTTAATCATAAATTATAAATCAAAATCGTTATTAAACATGGAATTAATTTTGTCTAACATTAAAAACAATTGAATGAAGTTTAAAGAACATGAAAAGAAATAGTATTAATGAGAAAGAAAAAAAAGTACATGTAGTAGAAAATAATAAAACGATGTACATGTCACAAGGAGATAATTCCATGTGTAACAACTCTAAGCCTCTAAGTAAGATGTGTGTTAAGTATCCTTGTCTCACATCGACTAGGAACAAAGCAGCAAAACTGCTTATAAGCTTGGGCAATCCTTAACTTAATGAGATCTTATTGGATTGAGTTACGCCTGAGTTTCTAACATGGTATCAGAGTTAGGCCTAGTCTTTATGTGCTTGGACCTAATTGGGCTCTACCACAGTCCCACCATGGCGCTAATGTCCACCTTTGTCCGTCATGTAGAGGGGGGCTGTTAAGTATCCTTGTCCCACATCGACTAGGAACAAATAAGCAAAGCTGCTTATAAGCTTGGACAACCCTTAACTTAATGAGATCATATTGGGTTAAGTTAGGCCTGAGTTTCTAACAATGTGTAATGGAAATTTTTCTTGCTCTCGTCTCTCTTTGGAATAGTAGAGTTTCCTAAAACATTTCAGCCCATATAGTAGAGTTTTCTAAAAAACAATTCAGCCTCTTCAGCTTTGTTACTAATTGATTTTATAGAGAAAAAACTGAGAATAATGATTGAAAACTTCAAAAAACAAGTGTTCAAAATTTCCTGAAGTATGACAATAATTCTTTGGGAGTTATTGATGTTGGAGATTGCTATAAATCTCCTTAATTTAATGAACAAATTAAGGAACAAAACATGGAGCAATTTATAGAGCAAAATAAGGAACTTAATTCAAGGAACAATTTAAAAAACCATTAATTTAAGGAGTAATTCAAGGAGTGAATTTTCCTATAAATAGATGTGTAATTGTAATGAATTAATCAACCAAGTGTTCATTCCAATTGAGAGAAAAGCTTAGAGAGAAAAACTTTTGTGTGAGAAAATTGAGAGTAATTTTCTTGTGTGTAATTGGGTTGTGTGTTGTGAGCTGTGAGTTGTGAGTGTTGTAAACAACTTGTGTAATTTCTCCCTTTTTAGTAAAAAGATCTACAACAAGTATGGAGACGTAAGCAAGATTGGCCGAACTCCGTTATCAAATTTGTGTGTTGTTTTTCTATTCTTGCTTTCTGATAAATCTAGCTTATCGATAATTTGCGTAATTTCCCAAGAACTGGTATCAGAGCTTTTGGTGGTGATTTCTATCAATTTCTTACAAGGTTACTATTCATGTGAATAGTGAAATTTTGTCGACGATGTTTGTTCGTTGACGGAGGTGTTCTAATACACGGTGGTTTGTAGAAATAGTCAGAAACGATCTGGAGGAAGTCAGATTTGAGTGGGAGCAATGTTCGTAGATGAAGGAAGGGTAAAACTCGAGAAATTCAATGGCATAGATTTTGGGTTTTGGAAAATGCAAATAAAGGATTATCTCTATCAAAGAAATCTATATCAATCTCTCTCAGGGAAGAAGCGAGAGGCTATGAAGGAAGAAGATTGGAATCTTTTAGATAGACAAGCCCTCGGAGTTATTCGATTGAAACTATCCCGCAATGTTACTTTCAACATACTAAAGGAAAAGACCATGATGGGTCTTATGGCAGATCTCTCCAATATGTATGAGAAGCCATCGGCCTCAAACAAAGTGCATTTGATGAGGCGTTTGTTCAACTTGCAGATGATAGAAGGTGCATCGGTAGCTCAACATCTCAATGAACTCAACACAGTCACAACCCACTTGAGTTCAGTTGAAAATGAATTCGATGAAGAAGTACAAGCATTGATACTTTTGTTTTCTATACCAGAAAGCTGGAATGCTACTATCATGGCTGTGAGTAGCTCATCAGGAAGCAATAAGTTAAAATTTGACGATGTTCGTGATCTGGTTCTCAGTGAAGAAATCCGTCGTAGAGAGTCGGGTGAATCATCAACCTCTTTAGTTTTGCATACAGAGTCAAGAGGAAGAGATTCAACCAAAGGGAATAGACGTGGCAGAACAGGCTAGCAAGGTAGATCAAAGGACATGAGGTCCAAATCTTGGAATCCTAATAATTCCCATAGCTCGAAAACTATCTAGTGTTGGAATTGTGGGAGAACCGGGCACTACAAAAATTAGTGCAAGAGTGCACCGAAGGACAAACATGTGAAGGCAAAGGCAAATGTTACTTTCACCTCAGGAGGAGATGATGCATTGATATGCTTTTTGGAGAGCAAGGAAGAATCTTGGGTGTTAGACTTTGGAGCATCGTTCCATGCTACTTCACAGAAAGAATGCTTCCAGAAATATGTCTCTGAAAACCTTGAAAAGGTATATCTTGGTGATGACTAACCATGTGCTATTCTTGGAAAAGGTGTAATGAAGATTCTTTACTACACCTTTGCCAATAATAGCACACAGTTGATCATCACAAAAATATACCTATCCAAGGTTTCCAGGGACATATTTCTAGAAAAAATCATTCTGTGAAGTAGCATGGAACGATGCTCCAGAGTCTAACACCCAAGAATCTTCCTTGCTCTCCAAAGAAAATATCAATGCATCATCTCCTCTTAAGGTGGAAGTAACATTTGCCTTTGTCTTCACTTCCTGGTCCTTCGATACACTATTGCACTAATTTATTTAGTTCCCAATTCTCCCACAATTCCAACACTCGAGAGTTTTCGAGCTATGAGAATTATTGAGATTTCTAGATTTGGACCTCCTGTCCTTCGATCTACCTCGGTAGTTTGTTCTACCACATCTATTTTATTTAGTTGAATTTCTTCGTCTTAATTCTGTGTATATGCAAAAATGAAGAGGTTGACAATTCACCAACTCTATATGTCGGATTTCAACAAAGATTACTTTGTTATATATTAAAACAATTCATCCCTTTGTCTTTTATATATATAACACATAACTGCTTACTTAATGTTGACTATTCAATAATAGTCATTTTAGATGCTACTCTTTACAATATTTCTTCAAATTCTCTAACTCTCCTAATAATAATAGTTAATAATTTGAATGTTAAGTTACTAATTATTATTTTTTATTTACATATTGAAATTTTATAAATTACGAACCTAATTAACCTAGAGAGGGTGAATAGGTTATTTTTAATTTTATCAATTTATAACTTGATAACCTAAACAAAAAGGTTAGGCATACAATTCCGTGTAAAAATAAAGTGCAAAAATAAGAAAATAACACACGATATTTTTAGGTGGAAACAACCTAAGCCACAATCATGACCTAAGAGGGAAAAACCACTGGTTCACTAGACCACCTAACCTTCCACAATAAAAATCAAATTTTCAAGTACAAACTCGGTCTTATGCTACCCTCCTTTGGATACTTCCCCAATGTACTTTACTTATGAACCCTCTTCTATTTTCATAGTTCCCAATATTAGCATGAGCGGTTTCTAGAATAACCTTCCAATAAGCTTCCTACCAATCAGATATGTTCTCGAATTAATTGCAAAATAGTTATCATAAAAAACACAAGTGTCCGTGTGTATTCTCGAACGGGTTTAATAATAAATAATCCTAACTAGATGATTCAAAACATATGTCACTTAAATCAAATCAACTAGTAAATTCTAGAGCAAAAAGATCAAGCACAAGTTCAATAAAAATAGCTTCTTTAAAGATTAATAATCAAATCAAATAACTAGTTGTGAGGTAGCTCTCTCCGCTCATTGTGGTAGCTTCACACATCACAGTAGGTAGCCCTCTCAATACTAGGTGCCTCCATATAGTAACATTTTAGTAAGCAAAAATAGAACTCAACACAATTTTACAATCAAGATTAGTTGAAGTCCTAGAGTCTTTCAAAAAAATTCATAAACTTCAAGCATAGCATATATATGTGTTCGTGAGTGTGTGAATAAGTTCATGCCAACATTGATCATCACATGTACAAGAATATGTGTGTGTGCATAAGCTAAAATTGTAGAATAATTTATACAATAAATATCAAAATTAGTTAAGTCATTAAAAATAAGGTTATATGTCTGTAAGTGTTGAATGAGTCCAATACCATGTTGACCAAATAAGGATTCTACTTCTCTTTTCTTTTTTTTTCTTTTTTTTTAAGTTTAACTAATAAATAAAATAAAGACAATAAAGATTACTCACCTAAGGTCATTTAAGCACTCTAATAAAAGACGATCAGGTGATCAGGAAAAAACACCTTTTCCTAACCCATATTTTCTTGAATTTTGGTTTCTCTATATCATTGAGTTGGGACTCAACAAACTGAGGTTTCATAGGCATGTTTTTGAACTTAGTTGTACTTGTATTATTCATCCCAAATGAAGATGCAGTATGCATAGTAGGATGATAATAATGAGTCCTAGCATTAAAAGTATTGAATTTTATTTGCCTCTTTGAACCTAAGATTTCATGCTTCTTAGTAGAATTTTTGAACACATTATTATAATTTCCATTCATCCTTGAATATGATGTAGTATGCATAGATGAATGATGCTTATAGGTCCTACTATGTCAAATATGGAAAGAATGATTAAGTTCAAGAGCATTCCTCAAAAATATACATTTTGGTCTTATATGACCTTTCCTACCACAATGATGACAAACAAGCACAAACTTAACAACTTTTTCTACCATAGGTGTAATATTTTTTTGTGCATAAGTAGTAACATTAGAAGTAGAGTTTAAGGGCCTCACAAATGTGGTCTTTGATGTTGAAGGTGTGGAACTCTCATCCTTATAACTAAAGCCACGTGTATCACCATGTGACTTACCAATGCTTAATATTTTATCTAATTGTTGAGCTCCAATGGTAAGTCTCTCCACTACTTCATATGATTTTTGGAGCTATTGCACTTTTTTATTATTATCTTCAACAAGGTTATTATTTTCATCTTTCCAACCTACAAGACTCAAATATTTTGTTCTTGCAAAATATTATTCGCTTCTTTTAATTTATTAGAAAAAATTTCATGCACCTCAAGTTGTTCATTTAATTTTTCTATTTTTGTATTTAAACTTTTATTCTCTTCTATGGCTCTAAGATATTTAGAAACTAATTCTTTAGAACTTTTAACATTATATTTAGAGAAAAAAAAGTATCAAGTTCTTCATCATATGAGCTATAATCCTTAATAGAATGATCCATATTAAAAATTGATAGGACCAACACTAAGTGTGTCTAGTGCTTGCTCTGATACTAATTCAAAGTTTATAAAATATGGACCAGATTAACCTAGATGAGGGGGTGAATAGGTTATTTTTAATTTTATCAATTTATAACTTGATAACCTAAACAAAACGGCTAGGCATACAATTCTGTGTAAAAATAAAGTGCAAAAATAAGAAAATAACACACGATATTTTTAGGTGGAAACAACCTAAGCCACAATCATGACCTAAGAGGAAAAACATCAGTCCACCGGACCACCTAACTTTCCACTATAAAAATTAAATGTTCAAGTACAAACTCGATCTTATGCTACCCTCCTTAGGATATTTCCTCAATGTACTTTACTTATGAGCCATCCTCTATTTTCATAGTTCCCAATATTAGCATGAGCGGTTTCCAGAATAACGTTCCAATAAGCTTCTTGCCAATCAGATACGTTCCCGAATTAACTGCAAAATAGTTATCATAAAAAACACAAGTGTTCGTGTGTATTCTAGAACGGGTTTAATAATAAATAATCCTAACTAGATGATTCAAAACATATGTCACTTAAATCAAATCAACTAGTAAATTCTAGAGCAAAAAGATCAAGCACAAGTTCAATAAAAATAGTTTCTTTAAAGATTAATAATCAAATCAAATAACTATGATATGATAAAAACAATTATTTGATCTAACAATTTAAGAACAAAAATAAAGAAGAAACCATAAGAACATATTATCAAAACATCATAAAATAATTAGGCTTATTAATCAATCAAACATAACCACCAATATTTGATAGATTAACTAAATAAAGAAGCATAAAGAATTATGATCCTATATTTGTAAAACAAGAGAGAGGAATTAAGAAGAATAGAATAATGCTCTTGTGTGGTTGATTAAGACAATTAGCAATGAGTTTTATTTATAGGAAATATTAAAACATTTAATCCTATGTAATTGATAAATATATTTTCTATTACAAATAAGATTAGTAATACTCATTAATTAAGAAAATTTCTATATGATTGATAAATATCTTTTCTATTACAAATAAGATTAGTAATACTCACTTATTAAGAAGACTCCTATTTAAAGAAGAGTTTTTTTAAAATAGATTTTATGCTAAAGATTTTAGCTATAATTTAAAGTATATCTTATCTAGGGGTGTCCATGGTCCGGTCCGGTCCGGTTTTTTCTAAAAAAAATTTAACCGGACCAAACCGTTCATATTACTCGGACCGGACCGGACCGTTTGAAACGGTTTTATTTCCGGTTTGGTTCGATTTTTTTATAATTTAATGAAGAATAATGTAAATTTTTTAATATATTATTAAACCGGTCCGGTCCGGTTTGAACGGTTTAAAATTAATACAAATCGGACCGGACCGTTTGATTAGTAAAACCGTTCGGTTTGGTCCGGTCCGATCCAGTTTTACGGTTTGGTCCGGTCCGATCCGGTTTATGGACACCCCTAATCTTATCTAATATCTTTTAAAATAGATTTTATGCTAGAGATTTTAGCTATAATTTAAAGTATATCTTATCTAATATCTTTTAAAATAGATTTTATCCTAAAGATTTCCATTATAATTTAGAGTATATCTTATATAATATTTTAGCATATCTTATTCTATATTTTAGTACTAAAAATAATTTTAGATTTATAAACATGTGTTATTAAAAACATAAATGTAATCATATGTGTCGTAGTTATCAAAGATATATCTGAAGTAGAATTATTTATAACTCGAGCATTTATTTGACTTTTCTTGATAGATTTGATAGTAGACCTAAAAACAAATTTAGAGATAAATATTTTGTCCACGAAAATAATTAACACTCATAATTTTTACACATATTAAGTTACAAAATCACTTTAATTAAAAAAAATAAAACTAATTTTAAGTTAAATATAAAGTTAGTCAAATATAAATATAATAGACTAATAAATGAATTAATACAACTCAATTTGTTCATTAAATAAGCAGCATAAACGTGAGTTAGGTGGAAGCGAAAGAGTTGTAAGTAAAAGAGTAAATGCTAAAAAAAAACTTGATAATTGATTAAAAGTATTGGTGAATTAATTTACGGTTAATACTTGAAATATAAAATATATTAAAATTTTAATATATATTTTTGGATTTATTTATAAAAGAATCCAATACTAATTATAAAAATATTACTGATGAAATAAACAAATTTATATTCAATTAAAATTTAAGAATATTTTAATTTTTAATTTTTTTATAAAATTTAATAGACTTTTAAAAAATTCAATATATATTTTATTAAATTTTTAAAATTTTAAATATTTTAAATTCTAAAAAGTATAGCGATTTTAATAAAATTTTAAAAACTTTAATATATATTTTATTAAACTTTAATAACCTATATAAGTTTCAATATATTTATGATACATTTTTTTTCATAAATTTTTATAATCTTTTTATAAAATTTATATTTTTTTTATTATACTTTGATCATTTTATTATTTCTTAATGAATCCTTTCTTATAAAAAATATTCAATATATTATTATATATTTTATTTAAAAAATTAATAAAATTTATACTCTTTTTAAGTTGTGAAAATATAAAAAACAAATTTATAAAAATATAAACAGACTTACATCGATTAAAAAGAGATATATATTAAATTTAATTTATGATAAAAATTGTTACTAATAGCTATTAAAACAACGTGCTTTCGCCAAATTTGAATATGCGAATTAATGAACTCAGTCAACACGTGCATTAAATTAAGCCATCTCACGTGATTAAACCATAATCCAAATTACATTAAACAGAAGAGAGCATGGTTAATTGGTCAAACCGACCCTTTAGTTATATATAATTTGAGTCGCATTACAACTTTCCTTCAAATACAATTAAATAATATATATACAAAAATTACTCTTGAGTCAACTACTTTTACTCTTCCCTCCTTTTCTCTTTCAGTGCATTATTAATATCTTATATACGTCTTTTCAAAATCAGCATCACTACTCTTATCCACTTATTTTTTCATGTCTAAACTATCTTTATTGAAAATAATTTTTAATGAATTTGTAATATGCAATACACTCAATGTGTTAAAATATAAATGAACATTTGTTGTTAAATAGTTGAAATGTTATTTTAAGGTTTTACTATTCAGCTTCACATTTAACGTCAAATTTATGTATAATTTAATGCGTAAAATAACTTGACGTAATATTTTTTTTAATTAAGAAAAAATTATTTATTATTTTTAAAATATATAACAATATCATATTTTAGATAAATGAAATTTAACATAACTATAAACTTTAAAAATAGAAAATAAAAAAAAACAATCTAAATAAAATATATTCGAGAAATAATAAATTATAATTTATAAATTATAACTGGTTTATATTTGTAAGGTGAATGAGACCTGTCAAACTTTGACTAATGTACAACTCTGCCTCCACCAGTAACTTTTTGAAATCTCTCTAATAACCCCAAGATCGTAATTGTATTTCTAACACTAATAAAAGGTCAAATTACTTATTTAAAAAAAATAGCAATTCAAAACTCTGATAGTTCTGTTGTTCCTCCAGATCTAATGAATATATCATACCAAAAGTCCACGTCGTCGATAATATTAGAACTACTATAATCATATCTGCTCAACTGTTCCGTTGAATTCATGGAGTTGAATGGAGATAGAAGATTTGATTCACTTAATACCTCTGAAACCTCAAATGGGTTACTTGAACTTTCAGCTAAAAGTGCTTCTTTTTCTTGTTTTGAGAAAAGTGATTCTTGTGATGACCAAAAACTTTCATCAATTTCAGGAAAAGTTTGAGAGAAGTCGATGTTGGTATTTGCTTCCTTAGAAAAAACAGAGGATTCATCATCATTATTATCATTATTATCATTATTATTATTCTTATTAGCAGAGGAAAATTCACTTGAATTAGATGGTTGTAGCTCTGGCAATTCACTTGAAAATTCATTACTACTTTGATCAGCTGATGCCTTGGTTTCTTTGTTATTTTGTTTGAGTCTTTTCTTCAAGTGGGTGTGCCACACATTTTTTATTTCATTATCAGTCCTCCCTGCTAATTTTGCTGCTATTGCTGACCATCTGATAATCAATGAAAATAATTTATTTATTTTATGTCAATTTGTCTCTTAATTGTTAGTCAATTACTGAATACGTAAATGCTTGAAGAGAATATATATATATATATATTATACATGAAAAATTTAAATAGAAAAATATATGTACTGTATTTTATATTATAAAATAAAGATACATTAAAATCTCATGAACAGTAATTGTCCATGTTTTGCATGATTAATGCATGTGATGAACAATTTTCATGGTACTCATATATAGTTAAATTTTAGAAAAGAATTGTTCAACGTACTTGTATCCCTATGTTTTTTTTTTAAGTAACGTGTTACAACTATATGATATCGAAAGTATGAATATTTTGACATTTTAATTTAAAGTAAATTTATATAAATTTATAAAAATTGATGTGTTTGATAACCAAATACTTATAAAATATTATACAACTCTTGGATATATAAAAGATTCCATCTAACATATAGCTTATATCTTTTATCAGTGAATCTTGTATATCTTTACCTGTTTCCAAGCATTTGATGTAAGTTGATGATAGTATCTTCTTCTTCTCTTGTGAAGTTTCCTCTCTTTATATCTGGCCTCAAGTAGTTAATCCACCGAAGCCTACAACTCTTTCCACATCTTAACAGTCCTAATTATTATTAAGAAAATATTAACCATAAATTATTTTTTATTATTTAGATTTATGGCAATACATTATTAATAACTAAATAATATTTTTGAAGAAATTAAAAACCCAGATGGAATAAGATTAATGTGAAGATGAATTAATACCAGCTTGTCTTGGAAGAGCACGCCAATTGGCATGTCCAAAATTATGTATGTGGTTTATAAGAATTTGATCTTCCTCAATAGTCCAAGGACCTTTCTTCAGTCCAACTTTTTCACAGCAAGGAGTTCTCACCATTTTTCAATATTCAGATCACTTGGCTCTAACGCTTCCACAAGTCTAACTTCGCTATTTATAATGGTTTAGGTTCACTAGGAGCCAAAATTAAATGGTAGGAACGATAATAACACAAAAAATTGGATTTATATTAGTAATTATTAATTTGTGTGTTAAGTACCAAAATAACTTGAAAAACAATAAATTTATTCATTAAAATTTGTCACCTAATACATTATAATTAATTGATTCGGTACAAATTTAAGTGTATTTATTTTGACGGAAAAACAATACTAATGAAACTAACAAGATAAATTTAAGTGTCTTACTCTTCGGAAGTATGATCACGTATGATAAAATGTAGTAAATTGTTTTCTCATCTCAACTTTGAATCTAGCAAGTAGTAGCATTATAATCTATATTTATATTTTATATATGTGATTTTTCTTTAAAAAATCACTTTTTCCTAAAATTATAAATTACAAACTATTTAATTTTGTAGATATTTCTTATAAAAAGTAGTGTCTTTAATTAATTGCATTATCATTCCAAATATAGATACTATTCATAATTTTAATATATTTTTTTCAATTTTGTTTAGATCTTACAAATAGTATTAAGAATATTACATAAGATGTCTTCTAAGGAGTGTTTTCTTTTTTGATCATCTCATTATTTTTGAACATTTGTTCGAAAGTATTCTCATTGTGTATCAACTTTTGGGATTCACGATCACCTGAACAATGAGAAATCATGTTATGTATCTAAGAAAAGTTTTTCACCTCTTAGAACATGTATTCAAATTAATTTCATTTTTAAACATTTTTTAAAATCTGAATGTAGATTAACTAGAGATTCAAAAACAAATGGTGGTGAACATAGGTCAAAAATGAAAACAAGAAATCTTCAAGATTTAAACTTTAATAATACCTAAACAAAATATATGAGACTTAAAAAGAAAACAAGACATAATAAAACAAAAAATATTGAAAGATCATCCCATAATGTAAATCTATATGAATATAAATTCACACTAGATCAAAATCTAAATATAATATATTTATTAAATTAAAATAAAAAAATATCGAAGATAGAGCTATGAGATTTTATCTCTAATGCAAAGCAAATATTAGAAAAATGTTAACTTAATTTATAAAATTGTTTTTAAATCATGCATTAAAAAGAATAATAAAATACATTATCACAACTTATATCTCTCATATTATTATTTGACTTCACATTTATTTTTGTTATCAAGATGAATCTCTTAGATATTACAAATATTGAACCATCCAATGCAAATATCCAAACAAATTATACTCAATGAATATATTTCAAAAAACAAGCTATTAAGCCCTAGAAATGAATATAAATGATAATGAAATATAATATAAGAGCAATAAAGGAAAGAACACTTCAAATTTATAATTGTTTAAAACAACCAATGTGCTGAGTCTATTCCATTTCTTCATGCCTCTAAAGAGATAAGTTCTGCTAGCTTCAAATGTTGTAGACAATAAATACAATAAAAGAAATATTGAAGAGAAAACACTAACTTTAGAGAGTAGTAGTATTCAAAGAGACTTCACAAACTCTCACACTCAATAATGGTGGAAAACCATCTTCCTCTCTTTTCTTGCCTTCTTCTCCAAAATCTCAAAATGCTCTCCTAATGATTATAGGGCACAAACTTGTGCTTATATATGCCAAATATGGAATTTATCCAAATTCCCATTCAATTCCAACCCTCATTGAGTAAAATCTTATGCCCATTGACATCATTTCTTAAGAATTTTTATAGGCTGAATCGATGGAGCCCTTTCTCGATCGATCGAGGTCTAGCTATTAAATTTGTTCATACATCTTGCTTGATTGATCAACTCCCATCTCGATTGATTGAGATCTTCAGAATGTCATTTTCTCTATATGTTATGCCAATGGAACTAGTTTTGTTGTCACGTCTGTCAGGTTATCATTAGTGAGAATTTTCACCAACTCCACCTTACCTTTTTTCATCATCTCTAGTATGAAATGTAGTTTAACATAAAAATACTTTATACAGTCATGAAATTAAGGATTCTTGATTAAAAAAATTTCTTCTTGATTGACACTATGAACCATGACTCTCTTTTGCCCAAATTTGAGTTCACTAACCAAACCCTCCCATCATATAGCTTCATTCATCACTTCCATCATGGAAACAAAATTCATTGATATAGAAGATAAATTCATTATTGATTATAAATTGGCCTTCTAACTTACTAAGTTTCCTCCAAAGCCAAACAAGTTCATGGTGGTAGACAACCTCTTATTACGATCACCAAAAAAGTCAAAATCCATAAAGTCCATTATTCCAACAGTCAATTCCTTTGAATGATCATAGATATGACAAACTCTGATTGTACCAAGAAGATACCACATCATGCATCTCACAGCCTCTTAATAATTTTTAGCATATTAGCCATGTAACGACTCACCAAAATTACAACATATGCATTTTAAAGTCTAGTATAAATCTTTAAATACATCTAGATATCCACTACACTTACATGGAGAGCCTTTTTCATTTATTTTTTCTCTTTCTATGTCGAAGGATAGATCAAGGACGACAGCTTGAAATGTGATACTATTAGAGTCGTAGTCTGTTTTGCATTGACCATGATAAATCATTTAAGAACCTTCTTAAAATATCCCTAATCTGAAAGAAACAACCTACATTTTTATATATCTCTTATAATCTCCATCCCTAAAATTTTCTTGGCACACCCAAGATCCTTCATCTCAAATTCAAATCTAAGTTGACTTTTCAGCTTGGTAAGTTAAGACCAGTCACAAATAGCTATCTTGCTCTTTTTGAACCCGATCTTCAAAACCAAGTCTTCAAAATGTTTTATACCAATACCTTGGAGATTGGTTCAAGCTATATTTTTTTTTCTTCAAGTAACACATCATATAACCCTTTTCATTTTCAACAAACCTCTTGGATTTCTTCATGAAATGTTCTTTCTCAAAGTAACCATGCAAAAAAGAAGTTTTCACATCTAATTTATCAAGTTTCATTTTATTATGCATAACAAGAGATAATAATAATCTAATAGAACTATGCTTAACAATAGGTTAAAATATTTTGGTAAAGTCAATACCTTCTCTTTAGGAAACCCCTTTTGCAACACCTTCTTTTACTTTGTAGACCTATTTATTGCCCATAATTTTTGACCCTTTGGTCAAGAAACTAGTGTCCATGTCTTGTTCTTGTATAGAAAACTCATTTCTTCTTTCATGACTTTTTTCCATTTTCGGCATCCTTCCTACTCATGTCTTATTCATAGGACCTTGGCTTAAGTTTCAAGGTATCTGAATCCATACTCAATGCATAGGCGATAAGGTTCAACCTCTTAGGAGTTCTACTTATGCGTCAACATTGATCATATGGCTCGCACTTAACGGTATCTTCTTCTTCTTCTTCTTCTTCTTCTTATTCTTCCATCTCTATACCATGATTATCATCATTAAGATGTTCTTGTGTAGTAGGCTCTATGTTCACCCATGGGTTGATTATTAGATACCAATCGCTCCAACTCAAACCTAACACATCTCCATCCAAGCTCTAAAAAAGAGTCATTTATGTCTTCAAAAGCTCTAACCATATACATCTAATCCTCCTGGAAGGTTACATATTTACTAGTAGTGTGTTTCTTAGCATCACTATACCAAAACCATACCCAAAAACATACACTTCAATGCCATTATCTCCAAATTCCCTTACCTCACATGTATGTATGAAGTACAACCAAAAATACGTAAATAGTCATATTTAATAGGTTTTTCAAACCATACCTCTTTCAATGTCTTGAAATTAAGTGGCACTAAATGACACCTATGATAAGGTATCTAGCCGAAGTAATGGCTTCTCTCGAAATTATTTTGCGCATATTTGCATAAAAAAGTATATACGTTATTCTCTTAGAAAGTGTTCTATTGATCCTATCTATCAAACCATTTTTTTCAAGACTTCCTAGAACGATTCTTTGCCTTATGATACTATTCTCCCTACAAAAGCTTATGAAAGTCTCATTGTAAGACTCCCACTCATTGTTGATTCTTAAACACTTAACCTTCTTTCCAATTTGAGTTTCTACAAGACTCCAATTAACAAATTTCTTAAAAGTTTCATCTTTACTTTTTAATAATAAGAATGTTCCTTTCAACCCCCATTAAAGGTTTCCTTTCCAACCCTTATAAATTTGAATGTATATAGTCAAGTATGTCACATCCTTTTAGCTTTTCCTTTGTTAACTTTACGTTCTTCATCTTGCCAAAAGTAAAATGATAAAAAAATGAATTTTTTTTTTCAAGCTTACCATCATCAAGAATATTTCTCTTAGATAGTTCCTCGAATCCTCTTTCAATAGTGACTCAACTTTATATGCCAAAAGTTGACATTCTCCTCTTAATGGCTAACTGTGACAGCATTGTTTTCTACCATAACATCTAAGTAATAGAGCCCATTTCTTTGTATACCTTTGAAGTATACCAAAGAATCTCTACACATCTTCAATTGACTGTGCCCACCCTTGTAGTTATACCCCATGTTGTTTAATGTACCTAGTGAAATCAGGTTCTTCTTTCATGTTGACACATGCCTCACATTCTTTATTACAAATGTTGAACAATCATTAAGTTGAAGTCTCACCAACCCAACTCTTAATACATTAAATGGATGGTCATTTCCTATACAAACTATGCCATTGTTTATCATCTTGTAATCAACAAACCACACTTTTAAGATGACATGTGAAAAGTACAACCAGAATCTAAGACCCAAGTACCATCACTATTGCTTGAAGAAAACACTAATGCCTTGGCACTACCATAACCCATATCATAAACTACCACGGATGCATCTCTACTATTAGTGTCCCTTGGTGGATTTACCATTTTCTAGGCATTCCCTCTTGAAATTCCCCTTCTTGTTACACAAGTAGAATTTCTCCTTGCCTTTTGAAGCAAGAGGCTTTGATCAATATTTTCCTTTATTTTGACTTTGGCCTCTTTCTCTAGCTCTACCTCGTGAATAAATGGTATCATCACCACCTTTACTCCCAACAATGTGAAGCCTCATTGTCTTCAACTCTAGTTTTCTCATTCTCAAATGAGAAATAACTAGGTCCAAAGGGATATAATCTCTTCCATACATAAGACCCCATCTTATCTTCTCAATAGGAATTTGATGGGTTATGTAACAATAGATGAGCAAGATTCTTATAATTATGACCCTTTCTAAAGTTTGAAAAATCATTGGACATTCTCCAAAACTTTGCGAAGTTAAGCTCGAAGCCCTTTGACATATCCATTTGAAACTCAAACATTTTTCTTTTAAATGGAACCTCCAAGACATCATCTTTTGCATATAAATCTCATACATATTTTTCAATAATTCCTTCACAGATTTTGTACTTTGAAACCTCACAAAAAAAATTATCATGCAAGTTCAAGAAGATTGAAGTGTAAGTTGTCAACTTCCTTATATTGATAATCTATAAATCTTCATGATACTCCAGAGTCTTCTCCAAAGCTTAAGATACCTTTTGTTGAAATACCAAACTCTTCATTGTACTATACCAAATATGGAAATCTCTTGTACCATCCCACTTCTCAATTTTCATTTAACTCATTGATGCAGACCCTTTAAGAGAACAATCTAAGAACTCATGAACTCAAAGAAATATAAACGATTGATTTGCTAAGAACATGTTTAAGATGATCAAATTATAACCCTAAAAAAATAAAGTCCTTAAAACCCAAACCTTGAAATTCCATAATGGATGATCACTTTCTTTGATAAGTCAAATATTCAATCAAGAACATAAGAAGGCAAAGCAAGAAGCTTTCTAAAATTTTATTTTCATTAATGAATATTCATGTGTCTCTATCACATGGCTACTATTTATTTTATAAGAAATAAATCCTAGATACCATCTTTTCTAAAGAAACCCTAGGCGCCACTACTATCTCCTAAGAAACCCAATACACCACTTATACCCCCTAAAAAACCCTAGGCACCACTTATTATTAGTGCTTAAAAAGCACTAAAATTAGTATGATTGAATGTAATTTAATTGATTAAAAACATTTATATTTATATGATTTTATCATATTTTTATATAAATTTGTCTTTTCAAAATCATGGGTATTTTTATTATTTTTTAGGTATTTTCTTTTCAAAAAAATAACTTAAATACTCGAAGAAATTGAAGATAATACATTGCAAATATATGGAGAAAATAATTCAGAAAAAGTCAAAAAGATGAAAAAATCGGACAAAATGGGTTAAAAATGTAAAAAAGGCAAAAATCTCATAGGTAGTTGCCCAATCACACCCCATTCTACGCGCAAATGCACCCACCACATCAAAAAATGCACACAACCTCGCCACACCATGCCGCATTCTGTATGCATATGCGCGCACCATGCTGAAAAATGTGTCTAGCCACATCACATCATGCTGAATTCGCACGTGCATCTGCCTATGTCAGCACTTACGTCAACATCCATCCATTACGCGTTTTAACCCTTTTTTTTATCATTTTTCTCACTTTTTACCCCTTTTCTCACCTATAAATATCATCTCTTACCCATTATACAAATCACACCTCAATAAATAAATTTCTTAGCTTTTTCTCTCTTTAGAAGGTTTTTTTAGTTTTTAGTTTTAAAATTCTTCTCTTTTTTTTAGAAGAACTAGCTATTTTTTAGTGTAAATTTCTACTTTTTGATTCAATAAAAAAAATGCAAATCCGTTTGGAGGTTTTCGAGAAACAGAATTAACATCAAGGTTCTGTAAGATTTTATATTAAGTATATTAGAGAAAAATATATTATTTTTCATTACAAACTTAAATCTAAAAATTAAATTTTAAGATTTAGTTATCTGGTCTGATTTAGAGTAGTGCTCTTTTATTTGTTGGTACAATTGTCTAGTAGTTAGAGTGAAGCTCTATTTCAAAAGTTTTTATAGGAATTATTATTTGAGAATGTATTAATAACATATTTTCAGTAATGGTTTTAAAACAAGAAAGTTAGTACTCGGATAATTAGATTCTTAGGTTTAATTTGGACACCTTGAAAAAGTTTAAACCGTCTAACCTCACTAAATGTGACATTTAAATGGTTCATTTTTAATCTCTTAGAAAAAAATGAATTAATTTAATTAACCAAATTAGTTATCGACCTCACCTATACGTGTTAATTGATTTGTTTAATTAACAAATAATATCTAACCCCACCAAAGGTGGTATTCATATAAAAAAAAGAATCAATAAATATCAATTTATATATTTAATAACCTAAATAATATGAGCAAGCATAATTAACTTAGTTTTTACATCCATAAATACTCCACTATTATAAAAGATAAAATTTGCATAAATATTTATTGAACTCATATCTATGTTTATTTTTATTTTATTAGATTAGGAAACACACAAAACTCAAACTATCATGAGAGGATATTTAGGAGTATACTTATCATATTCTATGAAATGATTCGTGCACTTAGGAGAGTTTTATAAATATAAAAATAAAGTATTTGTAGGATCGACGATACCTGTTTTGCTCATCAACTTCAAGAGCCAAAAAAACTAATAGGATTAATTATTGGTGGATTGGGCCTTATCCATTCTTAAAAATAAAAGACGAAAAAACGTAACATAAAAATGCCCACAATTAACTAAGACAAAAATTGCTAAATATAAAATACCCATAATTAACTAAAAAAAATTTCTTTCTAAAGTAACCCTTGCACCCAACTTGATATTTTAAATCTAAACCTAATCATTGGACTGCCACTTCCTTGTCAAAGATCTTATGATTATTTGGAAACATCAACTTGATCAGCACCTCGATCTCTATTACTAATTTTCAATATGAAATTTGTTTCTAGATATAAATTCACACCACAATATCAAATCGGAAAAATACACACACAATAACCTTGGAATACACCTAAGCCAAACAAGACTCTGATACAACTTGTTACAAAAATGAACCTCCTAGATATTGCAAATATTGAACAATCCATACATTATGAAAATAACCAAGAAAACATTCAATGAAGATGTTTCAATAAATAAGCTATCAAGCCCTATAAATGGATATTAATGATAGTGAAATATATGATAAAAACAAGAAAGGAAAGAACACATCAAATTTATAGTAGATCAATCTAACCATGTAGTGAGTCCACTCCACTTCTTCATCCCTCTAAAGATATGAGTTTCACTAGCTTCATATATTGGAGATTACAAATACAATAGAAGAAATATTGGAGAAAATACTTACTTAAGAAGAGCTCTCACACTCAACAATAATGGAAAACCCTCTTCCTCTCTTTTCTATAATCCTTCTCCAAAATATCAAATTATCTCTTAATGATTATAGGGTACAAACTTGTTCTTATAATGCGGAAAACATCATTTATCAAAAATCCCATTTAATTCCAAACCCCATTGACTTAAATCATGTCCTCATCATCATCATTAATGGGCCCTATCGATCAAGCCCTTTCTCGATCGATTGAACTATTAAAACTGGGCATCACAAATTGGGTAGAAGCTCTTAGAGTGAAGCATGATCAAAGCTCGATCAATCCACCTTACCTGATCGATTTATATCCCTTAGAATGTCATTTTCTCCATATGTAATGATTCTAGTTGAACCTTTGATGCTTGATAACCCGTGATTATTTTCAAACATTCCTCGTAGATTTGCATCACAAAATTATAATTTTTACTTAGGGTCTCATCTTGGCTTGGGAAAACACTGACTTAAGAAGGGAAAATCTATCGAAGAAATTTCACATGTTTTAAGAGAAACAATAAGACTTACATTTTATCCATTTTAAATTATAGGTTCAAATTACATTAAGTAACATTATATGTAAGGAAATGAAAAAGTCTACTACATGGTATACAACCAAGGTAAGAAGATACAAATTTTTAAGGACTTGGGCCTAACTCGTACGAATAGAAAAGTATACACTTAACTAGACAACACATTAGAAATACAAAAAAATATAATATTAGACAAGCAGCTATCTTTAAACAAAAGATATTAAATATATTCAACAGAAAGCAAGTAATAATATATAAAATCTTTCTAATTAGAGTTTAAGTTTTTAGTAAGCTATAACCACTAGGCAACAAACAATTATGAAAGAAATAAAACCAATATTACCTCTATTATTCGGGACCATTGTCTGAACTATCCATTTCTGCCCTTGCTTGTTTCTTTCATAATGTCCTGGTTTGAAAAACAAACTCGACTTTCTCCACAACCAACACCACACATTGGGGTGTGATCAGTAACAATATGAAAGTTTCTCTTTTAGTTACGAAGCTAAATTGGTAAGAGGGGTGAATAAATGATTAGTAGAATTATGGAAAATTAAAATTTTCATAGATGGCGAAGCATGCAATCATATGTAAATAAAATAATGCAAAAATAATATAAATATGATACATGAGATTATGACCTAAAAGAAAAATCATCAGTCTACCAGATCACCAAACTATCTATTATGAAAAATAAGGTTAAATTACAAGGCTAGGTCTTATACTACCTACCAAGATAAAACCCCTAAGTAATCCCTTTACATGCAGCTACTTCATCATAGCCTTTACAAGAAAGATATTTGGATTCAAACCAACGTTCTGACAACTTAAGTCACATAAGCAATCAAACCTGTTCTATCAATACCTAAAATGTTAGCACAATAACACACGTGTCTTCAAAAAGATTCAACAATGAATAACCCTAACAAATTGATTTAATGAATATATCAGATAACACAAAATCAAATAGAAACCCTAAAACAATCAATTTAAAGCACAATATTACAAATATTGTATGCTTATTAATCCATTAAACACAACCACAAATATTTGATAAATTAATTCAATAAAAATATTTTTTTGAAAAGAAGAATATTCTTGCGTGGTTGATTAAAATTGTGTGCTTAGGTTTGTATATACATAATATTTTAAAGCGCTAGGTCAAGGTAAAATTATTATATTGTCTATAAAATCAATTTAAAGAGTTTTAATGAAAATGGACAACATAGTAAAAATCAAATTCAATTCGAGCAAAAAATAGGTTTTAAAATCAAATCCTTGGAGGCTTGATCTATTGTTATAAATAATTAATTTTAAACCAAGATCGATCGATCGATCTAACTAATAAATTGTTTGATCTAATGCTCGATCGATCAAATATTAATTACTTGATCAATCTAATCAATTAAATAATTAATTTAGAACTTTTTAAACTGTGTAGATTGATTCTTAATCGATCTACGTAGCTCAGATGATCTAAACATGTCTTGATTGATCGAATTGTGTAATCTCAAAATATTTCTCTATGTCAAATATGAAATCTAACGTGTATAAGAACATGAATATACTTGAATTGTAATCGTTAGAGCTTGATAGTTTCTTCATCTTAAAAATATTATTAAAGAACACACATAGAAACTAAAACTATATGTGTATTTTTACTCACGAATTTTTCAACACTCATATAGACCTTACAATCTCCCCATAAGGCATATTCATGTGAAAAAACCTTCTACTTACTATATAACATTTATAGGAAAAATAAATTTTAACATAGTGGTACTATCTTATGATTCAACGAAACCATCTTCGTTTGAATCTTGAAAGATCATATTTACATTGAAAGTCAAAAACATAAATACTCAAACAACTTGTCCCAAAAACTCATTGTTCACCTACTTGGATCTTTGACATTATAAGAACACCTTGTGCGTAGGATTCCCAATTTCAGTGCAACCACTTAAGTATTCAGAGCAAAATTCAATGGCCTATTCAGCAATGTAACATTCCACCATGCATCATTTAGGACGATTTCTATTATTTACATATACTTTAAGAACTTGTGTGTATCTCTCAAAAGGATACATCCATCTTAAGTAAGTAGGATCACATAATTGAAATTTTCAAACTAAATGAACACACAAGTGAATCATTATATCGAAAAAAGGAGAAACATATTTTTCAAGTAGACAAAAATTATCCACAACATCTTTCTATAAAGAGTTTAACTCACCAATTGATATAGATTTCTTGCATATTGTATTGAAGAATGAAAAAAGACAAAATATTGATAATCAAACATATTTTGAAAAAAATGAAAATGAGATCAACTGGTAATAACTGTTACATTCAGATAGGATAGTAATGTGATTTCACACCCACCAATAATTTATAAAACACATCATTATCTTTTGTTGATATTATATATGATGTTGGTGTAAAGTATGTTCGATTCTTATCATTTTCCACCATTGGTGCCAATTTAGGTGGTATGCCCAGTTTCTTTAAATCCAATCTTGCTTTAATTTCATCCTTTGTTTTTCCAAGTATATTAAGTAATGTATCAATCAAGTTCTCACATACATTTTTATCAATGTACATAACATCAAAGATGTGATGAATTTGTAGGTCTTTCCAATAAGGTAATTCTCAAAATATTGATTTTTTATTCTAACAACCATGATTCAGTAACATTTTCATTTTCACCTCTTTTATTAGTTGACCTCTTTCTTTTCCCTCCATTAGTGAGCATTCTTTTTTCATCTTTCCATATCGTTTGAATGGAATACCATTCAATTTTCTTAATATCTCAACACCTTGCAAAGGTCTTGTTGCAAGATCATGATCTTCTTCACCATTGAAAGGTTTCTTTTGGTATCTAAACTTGTGTCCAAATAAAAAAATATATTCTATCTTTTATAAGACATATCTTGATCCGTGAACAAGATAAGTTGCAAAAGTGCCACCACTACAAATAGAGCATCCCATATAAACTTTTTTGTATGTCTTGATAAGTTCTCGTAGGTAGAAAAATCATTAATTGTCCATAAAATAACCCCCTCAAGTTAAAGTATTCTTCTTTATGTGCATCATAAACATTTACACAACCATTCCACAACATCTTTAAATCATTTATTAGAGGCTGCAAATATACATCAATATCAACTCCAAGTTGTTTCGGTCTTAAAATCAATAATGTTAACATCATGAATTTTATTTTCATACACAACCAAGGAGGAAGGTTGTATGTTACCATAGTTAATGACCAATAGCTATATCTACTATTAAGAGAACTGTGTGGATTAATTCCATCAATAGCAATGGTAAGATGAAGATTGCACGAATAAGATGCAAATTGAGAGGATAAAATATCTATTCCTTTCCAATTTGGAGAATCATAAGGATGATGTAGCATCTCATCATCAGATTGATTATCTAAATGCCAAGTCAACATCTTTGATGACTCTTTACTTTTGAACAACCTTTGAAAGCGAGGAATCAGAGAAAAGTACCAAAGAACCTTTGCAGGCACGCCTTTCTTAGGTGTTGTCTCATTTGTAGCATGCTTCCATCTCGATTCTTTACACACCGAAAAATCATCTAATGTCTTATATTCTATTCTATAAATAATACAATCATTTGGACAAGCATGAATCTTAAGATATTCCATGCCAAATCGACTAAGAGATTTTTTCACTTCATACATTGAAGATGACAATTCATTAACCTCGGGAAACATATCTATTAGTACATTTACCCACTAAACGACGTCGGGATTGGTGGTCAAAAGTGGCTAAAAAATGAGAAAGAGTAAGAGGAGGACGGTCGATTTTATGGTAGCAGTTAGGACAAGAAGAAGAAACAATACACGATTATATCTGAAAATGGGAGAGAGAAGAGATAAAAGGAGAAAAATTTAAGGTAACGTCGGTTGACACGTTGGATCGACGCTACACGTAGAACATAACGTCAGTTCTATGTGTCAACTAACGCTATATGTGGCTCGCGTCAATTGACACATAGGATCAACATAAGTCAATCTTTCAACGAACCAACTTAAAATTCATTATAAGTCGATTGTTTTTCAAAAACCGACTTTAAATCCCAAATTAAAAACTTCTCTTTGTAATAGTAAAATGGTTTGAGTATAAAAGTGGCTAAATGTGCTATTCGAAAACAAAATGTTTGGTGCATAAACAAGACCCGGTGAATAAATATGAACAAAAATTAGGTATATATATAATTTATATGCTCAAACAGTGACACATAGGTATATATTTTTAATTTTATTTTCATGTGTTTATTTATAATTTTTATACTTTACGTTATCGGAAGAAAATGAAAAATGGAACATTTTAAATTTTGTTTTATTAGTTTTATGTAATATTAAAAATTAGAGAAATTAAAATTTAATGCTTGGCACTCATTAATTTTGAAGATATTAAAAGAAAATATCATTAATATTTATCTTTAAATTCAATTTTGAAGATATTGAAAGACTATGATATTTGTGATGAAAATATAAATTTATAAAATTTTATTAATTCTTTCCCATTTGAGAAGCTATGTTGGCTTGAGCAAAGTTTAGTATAGCAAAGCTATAACTAATTTCCTAGTGCATAATAAATTGGTTTACGAGCAATATGGGTTAACTTAAGCGAAAAATGTCTTTTTAAATAGGATGGGGTTTGCATTATATATTTATTGTTAATTTTTAAAATTATAAAAAATATTTTTAATAAATTTTAATTAATATAAAAAATTAAATTAAAACAAAAAAATGTATTTTTAATGAATTTTAAAATTAAGAATAAATATGATAGGAAAACAATAAAAATAAAAGATAATATCCTAACAATATCATATTCTAACTCATGTATCCGCGAATCCGAATATTTATTTCCACGCTTCACAAAGAAGTTGTGGTATCATTATCCAATAACCGCACTGCCAAATTAAAAACTTGAGCGAAGGATTGTGTTGCTCGAGGGAGAATATATAATTGGCTTCTGTGAAATGGACTTCGCTCCAGCGGGACGACGATTAACAAAACAATGTTTTCCTTTTTTTGCTCGATTAGCTTATTATTTATTTCCTTTTTTGCTCGATTAGCTTATTATTTATCTCGGCTAAATTTCATGAAACCGTATCTAACAATAGAAATTATAGATACCATCGTTGATGAGATATTACATATTTATAACATCAAAAATAATCTAAGTTTATAAATATTAGATATATTTAGAAATTTAAGTTTAATTCAATCTAATAAAATTTAAAAATTAAAAATTATTTAAATTTATAAATAATAGTGTTATATTATTCTTAAACATACAAAGATATAACACATATATTGTTGACTTTCTTTTAGAACTTATTCATTAATGTAATAATCTCCTTTCATCTTATTGGTGATTGTTTTAAAAAAAAATAGTTTGCAATTGCATGTTTCAAGAAAAGTTATTATTTTTATCTAGCATCACTTTAAGTCGTAACATCATGACGTAAACAATGATCCAATAAAAAAATATAATTTATCTTTTTTTTTTAAATATATAACTAATAAAATTAAAGTAATATCATATTACTCTTACTTATGAACTAATATATAATTTTTCATTTTTACCGCTGACTTTATTTCTTAGATCTTACAATTTATAGGAGGATTTACGGACGCTATCTTTTATAAAATTATATATAAAGTATATGTATAAAATTAAAATTTATACTAAAATATAACTAATAAAATTAAAGTAATATCATATCACTTTTTAGCGTTAAATGATTTTTAATAAAATTTAAAAGGGTATAAAGTTGGTGATTTTGGCTAATAATATTTATTTTAAAAGTTATTTATCAATAAAAATATTAAAATAATAATATATTAATAAAGAAACAAATACACTACAATTTGATGGACCATAATATTAATTGTACGTATTTCCTCTTAATATATCTAAATCTCATTATAATGTCATCTAATTAAATCGCAAGCTCAAAAGTGCAGCATTAATTAGCTGTGTCTTGTATCATATTATAAGCTACGAACATATATTATTTCATGTTAATGTGTTATTTTACACTTAAATTGTTTTTAGTAATTTATCAAAAATAGTGTAAATATAATTGATATATATATATATTTAATAATATTTGTTAAGTATCCTTATCTCACATCGACTAGGAACAAAGCAGCAAAACTGCTTATAAACTCGGGCAACCATTAATTCAATGAGATTTTATTGGATTGAGTTAGGTCTGAATTTCTAACATGGTATCAGAGCTGGGTCTAATCTCTATGTGTTTGGACCTAATTGGGCTCTACCATAGTCTCACAGTGGCGTTAATGTCCACCTTTGTCTGCCGTGTGGAGGGGGGCTGTTAATTATCCTTGTCCCACATCGACTAGGAACAAAGAAGCAAAGCTGCTTATAAATTTGGGCAACTATTAACTCAATGAGATTTTATTGGATTGAGTTAGACTTGAATTTCTAACAATATTTAACCTCTGTCATGTCATCGATACTCAATCCATAACCACATAATTATCCATTAACTAAATTATTGTGATGTCTCATTCTTATCGCCAAATGGGTAAAATATTAGGTAGAATTAAAGTCCACACTTTGACTAGTCCTACAAAATAAACTTTCGATAATCTTTCAAATTAAGGGTCAAGCAAGTACGCCATGCATGCACTACTGTGGTACCATCTCGCAATCAAATACAAACAAAATAGAAAGCATAAAACAAATTAAGAGAATTAATGATATAGCTAATCATTTCTTATCTATATATATAATTAGAAATTATTGCTACCTTTCATAAGTTTGTGATCATTAAAAATAAAAAAAAAAGTGTTAGATTTTTATTTACCAAAACAAAACTCACATAAACTGGTTTATATGAAATCAATGATTATTAATCCATGAGAAAAAAAAATTAAAAAAAATCAATGATTAATATTATATAAAATATCAATTTTTTTGTTAATTATGAAATACACTCACTATATAATTGAGGATGGCACTTTATGTAGTCAACGAAGAATGGACCATTATTCATTTGGTTTGCATAAAATGTAGATTTGAATATTCCACGTACTAGTCAACAATTGTCATTTTTTTTAATTATTAGACTCAAGATAAATTAAATAAACTTTGAATTGTATGTTGCTATAAAATTGAATTATATATATTGGTTTTATCATCATATATCATATCATGTTTTATACAAATACGGAAATAATAAACACAACAAAAGGCCTGTCCCTTGAAAATTCGTCTAATTAAAGTAGAGAATATTGAAAATATACAACTAGCTAGCTTCTTCTTTTTAAAATAAACATATTTTTATAATGGTTGCTTAACATATATGTCATTATACAATAAAATCATTATCAAAACATCATTTTCAAACAAAGAAGAAAAGAATTCAACTAACTATTATGTGTATCTTGTAAATTAAAAATAAATAAAATAAAATATATTTTTTCTAAAATTGTTTTCTAATGCATATGTTTCTTAAGGACACTTTGATTATGTGATTTTTAGCCTTATTATGTTCATTACAAATCAAAGTCTTTTAAAAATTAAAAAAATATATCAACTTTAAAATTTATAACAACAAAAATAATAATATAATAACATTAAATAGAGTTTAATTGGACGACGTTCAACACTAAATGAATTTAAATAACCATAGTTTAATTTAAATAGTATCTAATTAGATGACATTTGAAATTAAATAATGTATAAGACTTTTTTATATTAAAAATGTATGAGATAAATATAACGAGGGCTATTTTTTTATTAAATTTTTTAAAAATATTATTTTTATTGTTTTTCTAAAGTCTTTTATACATAAGTTGTTGTAAAACAACAATTGATGTGGTATCCTATTACAAGTTTTAAAAAAAATTAATCTAACTATTTTAACTAATAATAAACAAGCAAATCAACGATTTGAGAGGTTATAATCTAGATTTAAATGATTTTATTCAATAAATCAAACTAATTAGATATAATTCTTAAATTATTCTCATCTAAAGGTGAGTATGTGATTTTATGTTACTTGATTTTAGCCTTAATTTTAGAAGTTACTAAATTGTCAAATTTTAAATTATTATAATATTATTATCATTGATTTAAACTATTTTCGATATAATATGATTGATTATATTCATTGGTTTCAAGAATACTCCCCTTTGAGTATATAACTTCTTTTTAAAAAAAAAAAAAAGTTAAATATTAATTGGGGGGAAAAAGTGATGTATGTTTTTAAGGGTTTCAAATAAGGTAGTTGTACTTGAAAAGGGAAGGGAAAAAAGTAGTTAATTAATTCTCCAAAACGTTATTTTCTGCACGTATTATTTGTACGAATTCCACAACAGAACTCAATATATAAGTGATTAAATATTACGATGTTATAAAATAATTTGGTAACGGTTGATAAACAACTTTTAATATAATAATTTGATTACTGATTTTAGTTATTGAATTTTAAGTACTGTACTTACAAAATAACTTGGCATATAATATATTTAATTAAGCATATAAAATATTTAAGAATTGAATTTTAATAATAAAATTATAAATATATAAGTAATTTACTTATTAGAAAAATTATTTCACCTATAAAATATAAAAATTTATAAATTATAGACCTAATTAACCTAGATAGAGGTCAATAAGTTATTTTTATTTTTTTATCAATTTATAACTTAATAACCTAAATAAACTAGTCAGGCATAAAATCATATGTAAGAATAAAGTACGGAAATAAAATAATAACACATGATATATTTAGGTAGAAACAACTTAGGCCACAACCATAACTTAAGAGGAAAACCATCGATACATCAGACCACTTAACTTTCAATTATGAAAAATAAATGTCAAGTACAAACTCAATCGTATGCTACCCTCCCTAAGATATTACCCTTCTTTGTTTTCACAGTTTTCAATATTAGCATTAGCAGTTTCCAGACCAACGTTCCAATAAGTTTCTCGCCAATCAGATACGTTCTTAAATTAACTGCAAAATGATAAGCACAAAAACACAAGTGTCTGTGTGTGTTTTAGAATAGATTTAATAATAAATAATTCTAGCTAGATGATTCAAAACATATGTCACTTAAATCAAATCAATTAGTAAATTCTAGAGCAAAAAGATCAAGCACAAGTTCAATAAAAATAGTGTTTTTAAAGATTAATGATCAAATCAAATAACTATGATATGATAAAAACAATTATTTGATCTAACAATTTAATAACAAAAATAAAGAAGAAGTCATAAGAACATATTATCAAAATATCATAAAATAATTTGGCTTATTAATTAATCAAACATAATTACCAATATTTGATAGATTAACTAAATAAAGAAGCCTAACACATTATGATCTTATATTTGTAAAACAAGATAGAGAAATTAGGAAGAATAAAATAATACTCTTGTGTAGTTGATTAAAACAATAAGCAATGAGTTTTATTTATAGAAAAAATTAAAACTCTTAATCCTATTTAATTGATAAATATATTTTCTATTATAAATAAGATTAGTAATACTTATTAATTAAGAAAACTTCTATATGATTTATAAATATTTTTTCTATTACAAATAGAATTAGTAATACTCACTAATTAAGAAGATTCTTATTTAAAGAAGAGTTCTTTTAAAATAGATTTTATGCTATTTTTTATGCTAAAGATTTCAGCTATAATTTAAAATATATCTTATCTAATATTTTAGCATATCTTATTCCATATTTTATTACTAAAAATAATTTCAAATTTATAAACATGTGCTATTAAATGCATAAATGTAATCATATGTATCGTAGTTATAAAAGATATATTTGAAGTACAATTATGTAGAACTCGAACATTTGTTTCCCTTTTCTTGATAGACTTAATAACAGGCTTAAAAAATATTTATGGATAAATATTTTTTATACGAAAATAACTAACACTCATGGTGCTTATAAAATGTATAAGTAAAGAAAAATACGATTATGTTCTATCAATAACTTGTTTTGGAAGGAAAATAAAATATAAACTAGATCACTCAAAAATAAATGTTTACTAGCTACGAAATAATTTTTTATTCATAAATTACATATTGTCGCTTACATCATAAGATATATGGAAAGAAACTCGCATCATATTGTTATATTTTTATATAATCAAATTATTTAATTAATTTTATTTTTAATTTTCATAAAAATTTAGTTTAGGATTTTTAGATTTGACGAAACAAATAAAAATTGTACCATAAGTATACTTTTTAGCAATAATATTTTGGAAAATTCTGTTATCTCCACTTAAAATTGATATTCACTAGTCACTGTATCCCATTTGAAAATACGCTAAATGGTTTATAAATTTTTATGGGTCTCACAATTTATTACAGGACATGTATTGTTTGAAAATCAAATATAAAAAATTAAGAAATTATCTGAAATAATATTCTTAAAACTCATAATAAAAAAAAAATTAAGGGTATTAATTTTTAGATTTTTCAATTAAAATTAAGGAGTTAATGCCTCCATGGTTTCAAATTAAAATTGAGGAGTTCATGCTTCCACGGTTTCAAATATATAGAATGACTCTAATATTTTTATATCAATCCATGTTATATACTAAGTCAAAGTTAAAAATCTGACAAAGTCATATATAGTATTGTAATCACGAAAATCTAAAAAATTCACAACCAAATTTAAGATACGCAAATTCACAAGGTAGTGGTCAAATTTGAACAAGGAAACCGGTCTATAGTATACAAAGACCAAAGAAAATCCCGTATAAATAAGTCATTCGCACAAATAGTATTACTAATTAATATAATATAATAAAGGTCATGCTTATTTATCGATCACTACTTACAATATCCTATTGAATTTTTGTAGGACAAATCTAAGCTTCGCGTTCCATCGCAATTCGAGGCCACTGAAACTAAGATGGATAGGAATGATTATATTAATAATTATAATTATTTCGTATGTGATTTAGGTATATTAGAGTAATAATTGTGATTATGAATAGATAATAGTTTTTTCATAATTTAATTATGTTTTTTATTTTTTTAACATTTATTTAAAAATATATTTAGTTTAAAAATTAATGTTAACATAATTTTTATTTTACTATATTATTTAAAATATTGAAATTAACTTTTTTAACTATTTAACACATATTTTTAAATAAAATAAATAAAATGTTATCTAATTATTCAAAATATTGTATATTTTATTATTAAAAATGTATTTTTTATATAATTATATGTATATAAAAATAATATTAGTATATATTAAGTTTCAATAAACTACACTTTTAGTATTGTAATAACTATTCTACCTCACGTCCTATCGGTTACAATTATTTTCGGAAAAAAATCGTTAAATTTTTGTAGATAATTACTGTTTCATTTTTCGCACTTAAAATGATTGTCCCTACTAGCCACAAACATTGAGATCTACTCTTACTCCATACCCGTCGTGGTTGCTCTTCTCCTCTAACATGAAATACTAAAAATCAGTATTTTTAATGCAAAAACCATCTTTTTTGTTATAAAACTAGCGGGATATAGGGTTCTTGTTGTTAGTTATTGCCATTTTTACTGCTAACATCAAGATGTAACTCTTGGTTTTTCCATCATCCAAGCTATATGCTCCACCGATACTCGATTACGCTCTAAATTGTGAGAAAAATAAACAAAGCACCAACCTCTTCGTTTTAGAGCTAGATGCATCTTTATCTCAATTCCTAATCTGAGAGTTATATTTTATCATGATTTTATTTCAATTCGTGATCAAGTTTTCATCTCCAAGATCTCTTCTCTCTGGATTAATTTTTCAATTGTGTGATAGATTGCAATATGTGTTCCATTTATCCTTGGGTCGTTAGTGCTCTCTAGACTTGTTCTCATACATATTTGTGTGTGATTTTGTTTCCTTTGGTATGTTTGTTTGTTAATTGATTCTGATGGTTTGGATTTGTTACTATCTATTTTAGTATGAATTGATAACTTTCACCGTTAAAACTAATTATACAAGTGCATGAGAGAGAGAGAGAGAATGAAGAAGGAAAATTATACTGAAAAAACTACTGAATATTATTATTGTTTCAATATTTATAGCAACAAAAGAGTCACTAAAATATGATATTAGTGGCTAAATAGAAACATAGTATGCAAGTGAATTTTATACCAAACATGATCTATCATACTAGCTTTAACAAACTCTTGGACCATTATTTTATAACAAACTCTTAGTCCTAGCTAGCATGTCACAATCTCAGCATAATGTTATATTCTAACATCACCATCTCAAGCTAATGGTTTGGGAAAGACTATTAGCTTAATTCTCAAATCTTGAAAAAATTGTGTCCCTATAGACTTTATCATCACATCTACATTTTTTTTGGGATGGAGTACACTCCATATGAATCTCACCAATTACTACCTTCTCTATAATAAAATAGAAGTCAATATCAATATGTTTTATATGTGAGCCAAAATAGGATTTTTTTTGTCAAGAAATATGAATTAATATTATCACAAAATATGACTAGAGAATGTGACAAGTTTATTTGAAATTCTTTGAACAGTCTTTGAACCCAAATTACTTTAGTCTTTGTTAGAGCAAGAGCTCTAAACTCTGCCTTTGTTAAAAATCTTGGCACCACCTTTTGTTTTCCAAAACCCTAAGAGATGAGAGAATGGCCAAGAAAATTACAATGGCCTAATGTACTTCTTATATCATTAGGTCATGATGCCTAGTCTGCATATATGTAGGTTATTAGGTATAAATTGCCAAATTGTTACAACATTAACCCCAAATGTTTAGTACTACATATCTTAGAAATCTTTTTGGTACACTCCAATGCTCAATAGTAGGATAATATAAAATTGACACAACTTGTTCATAAAAAAAACTGTGAGGTCTCGTTAGTGTACAATATTGTAAAGCACAAACTATTAATTTTTATAGTGTAACATCATCCAAGTTTTCTCTATTGTACTATGAAAGGGTCTTACCTATTTGTGTAGGAGTAGGAATTGGTTTGATTTCATGTAACTCTACCTTTTCTAACAATTTTTTAATGTATTTTCTTTGACTATAGTAGAAACAAGTGTCAGTACGCAACATTTATATTCCCAAAAAATAATCAAGATCTCTTAGGTTCTTCAAGGAAAAAGAATCATAAAAATTTCTAATTACTTGTTGTATTGCTTTGTTACCATTTCCAATCATATGTCATCTACATATACTAAGATAATGATAAGCACACTTCCTTGTTTATCGACAAGCATAAAAACATCAAAGTTAGATGAGTGAAACCCCATCTCTTGTAAGCACTTTCCTAGCTTTATAAACCAGGTTCTTGGACCTTGTTTTAGTCCACAAAAGGCCTTCTTAAACTTGCACATATAATGAAAGTATTCTGGATCCATAAAACTAGAATTTTGTGTCATATAATTTTCTTCTTTTAATTCCCATTCAAGAAGGTATTGTTGATATCAAGCTATCTAACAACCATATTTGAAGATAGTGCAATAGTAAGAATAATCCTAATTGTGATAGACTTAAAAACAAGGCTAAAATATTTTTGTAAAATCAACACCTTCTATCTAATCATACCCTTTTGTAATTACTATAGACTTGTACTTGTCCAATGTTTTATTAGGCAAGATCTTGACTCTATAAATCCATATGTTCCCAATCATTGTATTTTAATTGCATAGCATTCTTCCATTTTGGACAACTAAGATCTTTTTTTATAGATGTGGGCTTAGGTAGTATGAACTATGCAACTAACAATTTAGGTTTAATAATACCATTTTTTGACCATGTCATTATAGAATGAACATTCCCAAGTGATGGTGGACCTACATCTATACAATGTAAGTCTACAAATAAACTCGATTCCAAAGTCATTTCAATTCTAGTATCATTAACACTTGTGGTTGATATTTTGGGAAAGGAAAGAGTTATAGGTGAAGAATTAGAGATATAAGATTAGGACTAAGAGAAAAATTGGTTTTGATATGATGTAAGTAATGAAATAGCCATTAAAGGTACAAAAGTATTGGGAATAGGAGGTGGTGACATGTTCATGATAGGACTTTGCATAGATGTAGGTGTTTGACTTTGGACAAAAAATATGTGTTTTGGTTAGGTGTAGATGTAACAATCTGCTCATGGATAGGACTACTTATATGATGTAGAGAGTGATTATGATATGTATTATATGTTATTCTAGGTTATGAGGTAGTTATAGGTAATAAAATAAACCAAGGTGCATGTGAGGGACCAATATGTAAAACAAGTTTTGAAAAGTATTGATAAGTTTCAAGAAAGGAAAGTCTTTTTCATTAAACTATACATTGGGTCTAATATAAAGCTTATATACCACTAGGTCTATATATCAGTATCATTTTTAGCATGGGGGATATCCGTAGAACACATAAGGAATTGATTTTGGTCTAGGCTTATTTGCATTATAGAGTTTAACATAAGGGTAGCATAAACATCGTAGAACTTTGAGTGTAGTTAGGTTCTAGATTATATAAGAGTTGATAAGGTGATTTTTGATCAAGTGTCTCTGAAGGTAATATGTTAATAAGATACACAATACTAATGAAACTATGTTCCCTATATTTTAAAGATAAACCAGCTCTTACCATTAAAGATAAGCCTATTTTTACAACATGTTTATTTTTGCATTCCAGTACACTACGATGGAATGTAAGGACAAGATATCCTTCTCATATAACCTCTAGAGAACAAAACAACTTTTCAAATATTTAAACTCAACTCTTATATCACTTTGTATATGCTTAATTTTTGCATTGAATTGTCTATCTAAAGCATCAAAATGATGAAAAATTTGAGCATCTTGCCTTTGCTATGCATCACATATAGCTATGCATCACAGGTAGAATATGGAGAAATATAGATCTTTATGACTTTACCTTCATCCTAAAAGAGCATGAATGTATATAACTAACTAAATTTATATAGGATTTAGGAACACTTTAGATTTTAATGGCCAGCCAAGTTAGGACTTATTAGGAAAAAAATACCAATTGCATGCAAGTTCTTCTATTTTCTACCATTAATTGCACATAATAGAAATTTCTAGGAAAAATAAAAAAAGATTAAGTATTTTCAACTAAAATTTAGTATTATTCTACAACCCTATTACTTTTGCTAATATTAATACACATTTTCTAAGAGGATTCATTACAAACAATTGGCAGGAAAGTAACATACACCAATTTGTACATAGCTAAATGAGATCATCTTTCCAACGAAATTAAAAAAAGTCAATAAATGTTGTATCTAGAATAAAGTATCAAAGTTTTTTAAAACTCATTACCCTAAATTTCATAAAATGGAAGTAGAGCAACTAGCAATGTAAAAACTCAAAATATGAAGCGATGCAAAAAGAGATTATGAATGCTAAAGAATGCAACATATGATCAATCAAAGTTCATTACCTGGTTAGTTATACCAACTATTTGGAGAACAATTTAAACTGTAATACACCATGAAACTGAAAGGAAAGAGAGATTGAAATTCACGGCTGAGTTAAGAAAGGAAAGAAAAAAAAAAGAAAAAAAACAACTAAAATTCAACTTGCATATACAATATAGGTTATTAGCAAAATTTTTAAGGAAAAACAAGATCAATGTGTAAAGGAAAAACAAATAAGGATTTTACCGAAAGTACATAGAGAAATAAATGCTAGAAATATTACTGGAAGTAGAGGTTGGTTACTAGAAATTGGTGGTACAACTAAGGTTAGTTGATGGTTGGGAACTAGAGGAGACATCAGGCTGAGTTAGAAGAGCTAGTTTGGAATGTGAAGCAATGGAGGTAGCTAATCGAGAAATGCCAGAAATGTTTCATGAAACTAGGACTAGGACGAAACAGACAAGGGTATGGTGGAGTTGGGTAATGTCAGAGGTGGGTACGGTTGGAGATGGGTGGACTTAAGGTGAATCGGGATAGAAAATGTGAGAGAGAAGCTACGGGAAAAAGGAAAAAAAGGAAAAAAATGGGAGAGAAAAAGGAAAAATATTTGATGTGGTGTAATAGGAAAAAAAATATATGAAATTAATTAATAGGAAAATGAAAAAAATTCTAAAGTAATTTTTCTATTTTTTTAAATGAATAATACATAATATATTATTTGATTTCAATTTTAAAAAGATCGAGACTCTATTATTTTAATTAGATCACGATCATTTAATATTCATGATTATATAAGTTTGTTTATATATGTTTCAGTACTTTTTTTTTAATTTAACATATGGTCATGGTTACTAATTAAAATCAAGGTTATATGTATACAATATGATCACGTTCTTTTATTAAATCATGACCAAAACCTTAAGACCTCGATTTTAAAAAGATCTTGGCTAAATTTTCGAGACCAAAGATCATTATTTTAGTAGTGAACTGAGGTACATGTAATAGTTCAGAGAGTAAAAGTTAGTTTGCTTGTGTATTGAGATGTCCATTAACAACATGAGCAATAGACATAGTTTGATCAATATCTATCATGACATGCTCTTAGCCATTTTATGCAACATGATTGGTGAGAAGTTATTTTATAGAGGTAAGATGATGGTTGGCATTAGTATCCATAAACCAAGCTTTATCAGTCAATAGTCCTGGATGTGCTAGTAGTGCAGATTGGGATTGTATTAAGGCTGGTGATTGAGATTAATCATACAAGATTGAAGGACTAGCATCAAAACCATAGAATGTAGGTTGAGAAGTGATGAAATTATATTATATAAAGAAAGGTTGAATTTGTTCAACACCAAATGGAACTGATGTTGGAAAAGAAAACTATGTTATGGGTGATTGTTATGAATGCAAGTAATAAGAATAATATGGCCTTTGAAAATAAGGCATGTATGGTTGTGGTTGTGGAATGTAAGACACAAATTATTGTAGGTAAGTATGAATTGTTTGAACTTCAAATATATTTTTTGATGGTTGTCGGAGTTGTGGTGGCAAACCTGGTACACCTGACTTAAATTATTTGAAGGTAAATAATGAAAATAGCACTTAGTTACCAGTTGTTATGAGATGATTTTTCAAATATCTTGTAGAACGAATTATTTTCCGTAAGATGTGTGCTTTTCTTAATTGTTTGCAATTACTAGGGCAATTGCATAAATCTTGCACTAGAATCATCTGTAAATTCCTTTTTCAATGGTTTCTAGCACTCACATGCTGAGTTCTTCCAACTAAATGATTCAAATATCCAAGTGTTAATGAGGAGTAAATAAATTTTTTATTATCATTATCTTTTTTATTCATGATCTCGTATTCAGTATTCTCCTCAAGTACTTCTTTAGATTGTGAATCACTCACATGATTGTCCTTGTTGATCATTGTGATTATTCTTTTTACAACTTTTGGTAGAGTAACAACAGTTTTATCAAGAAATTATTATATACCAAAGATAGTCACAATATGCTTTAATCGTTATCTCCATATTAGGTAGTTTGTAGCATCTAGTTTGACATCAAAACTAGAACTTATAGGAAAATTGAACCTACTATTAGAATTAGCACAACTAGAAGGATATTTTCCATTATTCTTGACTTCTGATATTGCATAAGTTGTTAAGAACTTCACAGAGTTTTACCAAAAAAATGAAATAAACAATAAGGAGATAAGAACACAAACGTTTATGCATGAAACTTCTAAAAAAATGTTTTTCCCCACATCACTTATTGAATGCAAAGTATGACTATTATATAGGCTAATTATATGTCACAAACTAATTCCTATAAAGTAGCACACATTAATAAAGTTCAATAGAAACAGAGATATAAAAGTTCCTCATCTCCACGTGTAACAAAAAATGGCATATGAATAGGAATACCAATTAACTGAAGTTTGAATCAGTCTTCATCATCCCCCTTGATTCAAACTTACAAACTGATAAGTGTTCAAAAAACACTAAAATTATCATGATTTTATGCACATTAATTAATTAAAAATATATATATTTATATGATTTATCATATATTTATATAAATTTGTCTTTTCGGAATCACGGGTATTCTTATTGTTTTTCAGGTATTTTCGCTTAAAAATGTAACTTAAAGACTCAAAAAGGAATACTCAAGGCAATACATCACAAATATATTCAAAAATAAATGAGAAAAATTCAACAAATATGGAAAAAAATAGACAAAATTGGTCAAAAAAGAGTAAATCGTGCACGCAGCCGCCACCAGCGCCCAATCCCGCGCGTGCCAGTGCCCAATACCGCCCCATCTGCACCCCTATAATTTTGTTTTTTTAGCTTAAAATTTTAAAAAATTTAATATGTTTTTTTACTTCAAATATCAAATTTCAAAAAATTTATATATTTTACTATTCACAAAATAATAATAATAATAATTTTTTAAATTTAAAATTTTTTTATTTTTATTTTTTTATTATTATTTTTACTTCAAATTTCAAATTTCAAAAAAAAAAATATTTTACTATTCACGAAATAATAATAATAATTATTTTTTAAATTTAATTTTTTTTATTTCTTATGAAATTTGAAATTTGATTATATTGTTTTTTTTTAAATAAAAAAAATCACAATTATTTACAACACAAAATGTTTTTTAAATTTTGATAAATAATTTAAAAATGCTATTCCTTCCCCGACAACGGCGCCAAAAACTTGATGAACAAAAACCGGCATCGTCGATTCTGCCAATACTTTTATTTTATATTTATAAAACTCTCGCAAATGCACGAATCATTTCGTAGAAAATGATAAGTATACTCCCAAGGTCGATCTAAGGAAGGAATATATTTGGTTTTTAATTTATTATTCAAACTTTTAAAAACGAAATTAATTCTTAAACATCCTATCACGATAGTTTGGTTTTTGTGTTTCTAATCTAATAACATAAAAATAAACATAGATACAGATTTAATAAATATTTATGTAAATTTTATCATTTATAATAGTAGAGTATTTATAGATATAATAACTAAGTTAATTATGTTTACTCATATTATCTAGGTTATTAAAGATATAAATTGATATTTATTTATTTTCTCTTTTTTATATGAATACCACCTTTGGTGGGGTTAGATATTCTTTGTTAACTAGACAAATCAATTAACACTTATAGGTGAGGTTGATAACTAATTTGGTTAATTAAATTAATTCATTTTTCTAAGAGATTGAAAATGAAACATTTAAATGCCACCTTTGGTGGGGTTAGAGAGTTTTAAACTTTATTCAAGGTGTCCAAATTAAACCTAAGAATTTAATTATCCGAGTACTAACTTTCAAGTTTTAAAAACACTACTCAAAACATGTTGTCAATACATTTTTAGATAATAATTCTTATAAAAACTTTTGAAATAGAGTTTCACTCTAACTACGGGGCGATTGTACCAACAAATAAAAGAGCACTACTCTAAATTAGACCGGATAACTAAACCTTAAAATCTAATTTTTAGATTTAAGTTTGTAATGAAAAATAATATATTTCTCTCTAAAAATTTTAATATAAAATCTTGAATAAAAATAAAATCAATTTATTTTAGAGATTTTTACCTATTTAATATTTTGCAAACATAACAACGTTATTATTATATCATGTTTATAAACAGCCAACAATGTTAAATTTAATTATAGACAAATTAAATATAACATATAAGAATAAAGCATAAAAAATAACTGTAAAGAAAATAAAATCCTTACAGTACTTCGATGTTATTCCCGTTGCTGGAAAACCTCTAAACGGAATTTGCACTCCCATTTATTGAATAAAAAAAAATTACAAAAACATAACTAGTTCTTCTCAAAAAGAGAAGAACACTAAAACTAAGAGAAACTAACTAAGAAAAGCTTAAAAAATAAGAAATGAGAGAAATAAAGAGAAGAGAAGATGTGTTTTGAGGTGTGTATGAAGTGAAAAGAATGAAGGTATTTATAGGTGAGGATGGGAAGAAAAAGTGGGTGAAAAAATGATAAAAAATGGTGGAAACGTGGAGTAGTGAATGATGACGTCATGCTGACGTGGGGCGGCACGTGCAGATGGGCGCAGCGGCACGCGCGGACTGGGCGCAGATGGGGCGCAGCTGGGACTGGGCGCTGGCGGCGGTTGGGCGACTACGATTTTCTCCTTTTTGACATTTTTGACCTTTTTTACCCATTTTGTCCATATTTTTCCATATTTGTTCACTTTTTCTCATTTATTTTTGAATATATTTGTGATGTATTGCCTTTAGTATTCCTTTTTGAGTCTTTAAGTTACATTTTTAAGCGAAAATATCTGAAAAATAATAAGAATACTCGTGATTCCGAAAAGACAAATTTATATAAAGATATGATAAAATCATATAAATATATATATTTTTAATCAATTAATGTGCATAAAATCATGGTAATTTTAGTGTTTTTTGAGCACTCATCATAGACACCAATTTAAAATCTGAAGTAATCATGTTTTCTTCTAGGAAGTGATTTGGTCAGTATGTTAGTAGCTTGTTCAATAGTACTATATTGTTTTATAGTAATGACTCCAACTACAAGTTCATGAATAAAATGGGCCCTGATATCAATATGCTTTGTTTTCCCATGATATACAAGATTCCTTTCCATTGTGATTGTTGCTTTATTATCACACCATCTATTGTTTCCTCTTGTTCTTGCCTAAGATCCAAAAGTACCCTTCTCAGCCACATAACTTGACATGTTGAAGAAGTTACATCAATATATTCAACTTCAGATGATGATAATGTAGTGGTTGAATATTTTTTTAAACTCCATGAGATAGCCCCTGATCCAAGTTTGAATACATAGCCTGAAGTGATCCTTCTATCCTTCATACAACCTGCCCTATCACTATCAGTGTATCTAGGTAAATTGGAGCTATACTTTTTCTCAGACCATATCCCATAATCAACTATTCCTGCTACATATCTCAGAATCATTTTTGCTACTCCAAAATGATGATTTAAGGGAAAGTGAATGAACCTTGAGATAACACCCACCAAGAATGCAGTGTATGGTTTTTTGTGAGTGAGGTAGATTAACCCACCAACCATACTTCTGAAAAAAAAAATTCATCTATTTGTTATGTGCCATCATCAACATAAAGCTTTTCATTTATGTTCATGGGAATGGATGTTGCTTTACATTTTTCCATCTTAAATTTTATAAGTAAAATCTTCAACATACTTCCTTTGAGAGATAAATATCCCTCATTCAACCTATTTCACTTCTACTCCAAGAAAATAATGCAGTAAACCCAGATCTAAAATCTCAAATTCGTTTTTCATACTTAATCAAAATTCTTCTATCAGTGAGGTAGAAGAGCCCATATAGATCATATCATTCATACACAAACATACAAAGAGTAAGTTCTTACCCTAGCTTTTCATGTAAAGTATGAACTTATTCTTACTTTTTTCAAATCCCTTCTACAGAACGTAGGCATCAATTCATGCATACCAAGCTCGAGGAGCTTGCTTTAATCCATACAATGCCTTCCTTAGCTTATAAACATGATCTTCCTTTCCATGAACAACAAAACCTTCAAGTTGAGTGACATATACTTCTTCTTCAAGTTCTCCATTTAAGAAAGCTGATTTAACATCAAATTGATAAATAAGCCAGTTTAGTTTAACTGCTACAACAAGAAAAGTCCTTAGTATTTCAAACCTCGCAATAGGAGAGAAAGTCTCCTCATAGTCCACTCCTTGTTGATGTGAATACCTCTTGGCTACCAATCAAGCTTCGTACTTTTGCATGCTCCTATCTGCATTAAATTTTTATGAAGATCCATTTGACACTAATTGCCTTCTTGTCCTTTGGAAGAGTAGTTATACCCCAGGTTTTATTTCTTTAAATTGATTCAAGTTCCTCATTCATGGTTGTGATCCATTCCTTTTTGCTTGACACCTCATCAAATGAAGTAGGATCTGGAACATATAATGCTTGAGTATTAGTATAAATCTCACTAAGAGACCTAGTTTGCCTTGGTGGAGACTTATCACTTGAACTTGAGCTTTGAAAAAATGATGATGAGTCACCCAAAGAATTATTTGAAGGAGAGAGACTGGATGAGTCGAGGCTCTTGATGGTGTTACGGCTCTTAGAGAGTTGGGAGGAGTTTGTTGTTATCTTTCCATGGGTTGTTCTTCAAGGTTTATTGGAATCTCAAATTGAATACCCCCTTCTTCATTCTCAGTCTAGTTTCCATCTTACTTCTTCATCAAAAGTGACATTCCTACTAATGATTATAGTGCCATTGATAGGATTTTACAACCTATATGCTTTAGTATTATTGCAATAACCCACAAAAATACATTTTATAGATTTTTGCAAGCTTCCCACGTTTGTGGGACTCAACAAAAGCATATGAAATGCACCCTAAAGTTGTCAAATGGCTTACCTTAGGTCTTCTACCGGTTCATACTTTATAGGGTGTTTGATCAGGCATTGCTCGTGTTGGTGAAATATTCAAAATATACACTGAAATGGCGTTTTCTCCCCAAAAATGAGTTGGAAGTTCTTTGGCTTGTAACATAGTTCTAGCCATCTCTACCATAGTTCTATTCTTTCTTTCCGCCACTCAATTTTTCTCAAGATTGTATGATGCATTGGGCTCTTTATGAATACCATGCTCTGCACAAAAGTTGTTAACTCTTTGGAAGTGAATTATCCTCCTCTATCAGTCCTTAACAATTTGATATTTTTTCACTATGCTTCTCTACCACGACCTTGAATCTTTTGAAGGAATTGAACGCTTCTGATTTGAGATGAAGAAAATACACCCAACTCATTCTACTACAATCATTTGTAAAGGATAAAAATATGTACTCCTTTCAAAAGATTTAGTTTTCATAGGACCACATAAATCAACATGCACAAGTTCTAGATTGGTAGTAGCCCTCCCTGATTTTCCCATAGGAAAAGGCTTCCTGCCTTGTTTCCCATATACACAAGCTTTACACAGATTAATAAATTCAACCATAAGTAAACCAGTCACCATTTATTTTTATCACAATAATTGCAAACCTTTCATGTTTAAATTTCCATATCTATAATGCTAAATTCTAGACTCATCTTTTTCTTTTACCATTAACACACATTTTTCAATGCTTGAAATATCAAGTGGAAATAAATTTTTCTTAGTCATGATTACCTCCACTATAATTTGGCTAGTTTTTTTTATCCTTAACTATGCATTTGGAATGCTCAAATAGAACATAAAAACCACTTGTTACAAGTTGACCCACGTTGAAGAGATTTTAAGTCAAGATTGGTACAAAAAACACTTCATGCAGTAGCTTTGTATTAGCTCCATTTCAGACTGCTATTGTCCCTTTGCCCTCTAGTTCCATTTTCTTGTCATCTCTAAGCCTCAACTTGAGCTTGTAATTCTTATCCAAATCCTTGAATAGTGAACATACACCTTTCATATGATTAGAACAACCACAATCTAGAAACCAAATATCACCTATGTTTTAGATGGGTTCAAGTTTGGCCATAAATAGCTTGAATTCCTCTTTTTCATCATCTTCTTCTTCATTAGTTCCTCTACATAATTTGCCCGATTGGCCCTCTACCAATATTTTGCCTTGATATGCCCAAACCACTTGCAGTAATGACATTGGATGGGTGGCCTCTATCTATCTTGTTTTCCTCATCCTTAGCCTATACCTCATTTTCATCCTTAGCCTACACCTCGTTCTCGTCCTTGGCATGTACCTCTTATGTGGCCTCTCTGAGTAGTCTGTTCATTGTTCCCACGCATAATTATGTCCATTGTTGAAGTCTCCCCTTTTATGTGAAATGCCTTCTCTTCACTTTACTCCATTGTAAGGTTCAATCGTGATTCATGGGCTTGCAAAGCTCCCATCAATTCATCAAAAGGAAAAATGGTTAGATCTTTTGAATCTTCAATGGTAGCTACAATATGATCAAATCGGGATGTTAAAATTCTCAACACCTTACCCACAAAAACTTGATCACTGTACCTTTCATCATAAACTAACATTTGGCTCATAATTGTTGAAACTTTGGAAAGATATTCTTGCACAGATTCATTTTTTTTCATCATTGCAATTTCAAACTCCCACCGAAGTGTCTGCAATTTGATTGTGATTACCCTCTTATCACCTTGAAATTCCTTCTTTAAGATCATTCATGCTTCCTTCAATGAAGTCGCGTTCATGATCCTTGGAAATATGTTTTCATGAAAAGCTTGTTGAAGAAAGAAGAGTGTCTTTAAATCCTTTTTCTTGTTTTCCGTCAATCTGGCAACTTCGTTAGGATCTGTAAATCCTTCTTCAATAGTCTCCCATAAATCTTGTGACATGAACAACGTTATCATCTTTACGCTCCAAAATTGGTGTTTGTCTCCATTAAACACTAGAATGAGAGGCTGTGAAGCTGAAGCCTGTTTGTTGCCATCTCTGAAAAACTCTCATCTCTCGTGTTTCACTCTTTTGATCGCCCAGTCAGAGACCAACCTGGCTCTAATACCACTATGTTGAGAACTTCACGGAGTTTTAGCAAAAAAATAAATAAACAATAAGAAGATAAGGACACAATGTTTTTGCATGAAACTTCTAAAAAACTGCTTTTTTACTACATCACTTATTGAATGCAAAGAATGTCTATTATATAGGCTAATTACATGTCACAAACTAATTGCTAGAAAGTAGCACACATTGATAAAGTTCAATAGAAACAGAGAAATAAAAGTTCCTCATCTCCACATGCAACAGAAAATGACATATGAATAGGAATGTCAATTAACTGAAGTTTGAATCAGTCTTCATCAGTTATCACTACTATATTATCTCCAATATTCATAGCCATTGGAGAAGAAAGAAAACTTCAAAATCAATGGATCTTCACTTTACCATAAAGGTATGACTCTAATACCATGATAACTTTCACAATTAGAACTAAGACAAGTGTTTGAAAGAGATAATGAAGGAAAATTGTATTGGAAAAGTTAAATATCATTGATGTTTCATTATTTATAACAACAAGAGAGTCACTATAATATGCTATTAGTATCTAAATAAAAAAAAGTAAGCAAGTAAATTTTATAGCAGACTCCAAGCTACTATAATAGCTATAAAAAACTCTTTGACCACTAGCTTATAACAAACTCTTACTCCTAGCTGGAATATATAGCACAATTTTAGCATATGTTGTATTCTAACATGGATGATATGTTAAGTAGTATGGATAGCTTAGTCATTACATTTGGATTTTTTTATTCACGATGTTATTGTTCAATTTTCTTGTCTTAATGATCTGATGACTAAGTTAGAGTGAGTTTGGCATAGTGTTCATGGTGTTTTAAGTCTAAAGACACTTATTGGTAGAGAGGTGTGAGATCTAAGGAAGCTCTCATGGAAGAGGTTTGAACTTTGTTAATAGTTTTCTTGATTTTCAAGCTGCAATATCTTCTTAGAGACCATTATTGTTATTTAATTGGGTTTCTATGGTATTACCTTATTGTGTGTGGTTTTGGAAACCTGTTGGAGTGTTGATAATTTATTAGTTATTTTTCTTTTGTTATGATTTTGGTTTACTTGTCCTTTGTCTCTTTTAGTTTGCTATATTTGCTCTTTTTCTTCTAGCTAGATAACTAGGAAAGTGCCTGACATTGCTTTTATAAACTTTGATTTGATGAGTATGGTCTGATTTGTTTTTTATTCGTTGGTTATATCGATTCTTTAAGCTTGATTGTTTTTTCTTAAATTACTTAGCTGGATTGATAAAACTGTTACTGCAGATGGTATTTAGTTCGTGCTAGTTATGTTTAGTTATTTAGATAACTTTATTTCATAAGCTATGTAATGTGTATAACTGATGTTAGATTATTATATTGTATTTTCTTTCTTTTAATACCATACATCTTTCCTCCAAAAAAAAAAATCTAACTTAATAAGGAGAACCATATATATCTTTAAAAAAAATGAAAACTTGTGGAGATTATTTCATCTACTATAAATGTGTATAGTTGATGTTGGATTATTATATTGCATTTTCTTTCTTTTAATACCATACCTTTTTCCTTAAAAAATCTAACTTAATAAGGAGAACCATTTATCTTTAGAAAAAAATGAAAACTTGTAGAGATTATTTCGTCAGCTATAAAATGTGTATGGTTGATGTTAAAAAATATCAAAATTATAGTTAAAAAGACAACACTGACAAGCAGATGCTATATAATTTATAAAGGAATATTTTTAAATTTTTTTAGTTTACTCTATATTCTGTGTTTGTCTGGATTTTTTTATTAAAATATATTAAAAATATTTTAGTATTATTATTATAATAATAATAATAATAATAATAATAATAATAATAATAATAATAATAATAATAATAATAAATATTAATAATTGTATTGAATATTTGCTTAAATGTTTTTGTAACATCGTTTTTACTTTAAATTAATTAATTTTTATTATTTTAATTTAAAAAAACAATATTACCCATATATTTCAATTTAGAGATATTTTAAGAATATTATTGATATTTGTAATTTTTGTATAATGCATAAACAATATGAAACATCATAATTTCTAAAAAAAATTAAATCTCATATTATTTATTAAAACAATATTAATATTTTTCTTAATTAATATAAGATATTATTTTTTTTACACTAATAATATTTACCTTTAAAATTTATAATAATAAAAATAATACTCAATAACATTAAACGATATCTAATTTGAGTAGAGTTTAACATTGAACGAGTTTAATTAAACAGAGTTTAACTTGAAAGAAAGGGTAGAAATATTTTATAGTAAAAATATACGAACTTAACATAAAATGTATTATTTTCATAATTATAAATTTTATATATTTTGTCTTCCTTAATTAATTTCATTTACCAAAATTTGATCATTTATTTAATTAAATAAATATTATGTCACTTTTTTTCACGATCATTCATTCTCCCTTAAAAAAAAGAAGATAAATATTAGTTTTGAAAAATCAATTAATGTATTATTATTATTATTATTATTATTATTATTATTATTATTATTATTATTTTCACAGCAATTTTTTGTTGATTTTAGAAGTAAGGTTTTTCTTTGAACGAAGAGGCATGCAGCACACTGTATTATATACCACGGGCCAAAACTACTATTTGTTTGGTAGAGGAAGCTTGCAATGATTTATTAGAATATATGATTATAATATTATTTTACTTGTTTTCAGTTTTATACTTTTCTTTGTGGACTTAATGCAATGAAATCCTTCTAATATGGGAGTACTTCCCACGAATGGGAATTAAAGTTAATATTTTTTTTCTCTACAATATATATCAAAAAAGTCTAATTTTAGGGACATTTAGAATATGACATTCTAGTCAATGTCAATTTTGTGTGCTAAGTAACATTGACATCAATTTCAAATATTAAATAAGAAAATTAATTATAAAAGTAGTGTTAATTTTTTTAGGTTGATTTTTTAATATTTTTATTGATATGATATCAAAATAAAAGGTTTTATGTTTAAAATTTAATAATTTTAATTATTATTAATAGTAAGTATTTGATATTCGTAATACATAAAGGTAATATTTGTAAAGAAGTAATAGATTTATAAAAAAATGTTAACTCTTCTCCTAATAGTTTAAAGTTTTTAGAGAGTTAATTTCTTAAATTTTTTAATAAATATTATTAATTATATATAAATTTATACACGTATTAATTATTAATAGTATATATGTTAAATATTTTTTAAAAAAACAAATTTTTATTTTTAAATTTATTTTTACACTTTTACATATATAATTAAGATCGCTATTTTTATTAAATTTATCTATTATTTTTATAATTAATTATATTATAGTTGTATTATTGTACAAACAATTGGCATTAAAATTCCAATTGTGGTGATAATTAATATTAGTTTAAATGTTTACAATAATTAGCAGGGCTACTTTAAATAAAGATTATTTTTTATACGATATTTTGTGGTATAATTATAATTAATATAATAAATAATTATTAATTAAAATAATAAAATTAATTTTTTAAAACTTGTATGATAATAATAATAATTATTATATATTAGTTAAAAAATAGATATATTTCCTCTCATTTAACTCTTTAGATAAAGTTATAAAAATGATATTAATTTTTATTGATAAATTATGATTTGATTTTAATTAGATATTTGTCGAATTTATCCAATAAGAATGGACCGACTATCAAATTAGGTAGAGTTTAGTTGACCGGTGATCCCAATCTCGCTTAGTGGAGCTGAGTTAGACATATATTCAATTAAACTAAATAGTTTTTCATTTAATCAATAGTTAACTCTATCCGTTGAAGGCAAGTTAGACACATGTGTAACATATCAAAACTGAATTAAACACATGTATACTTAAATTAACAACTGTTCAACGAGTTGAAGTTTTGTTAACCGATGATTCTATTCTTTGGAGCAGAGTTGGAGACACGTTCAACTAAAATAGATAATTATTCAACTAATTAGATTTTGAATGATTAGTAATCATACTCATTAGAACCAAATTAAACACATGATTATTTTAATCAACATGCAATCCTGATTGTAGTTTGATATGTAATTCAATAACTAATTACACATATTTTCTTTATGTTTGTTCATACATTTGGTTGAACAATTATCTAATTCTACTATCTAAAATTAGACACATGTCTTCAATATAATGTCCTAATTTTAATTTGATATATATTTAAATTTATTGCATTTATTTATACATGTGTTTAAGTGTATACTTATTAAGAATATAATAAAAATAATAATAAAATTAAAAATTAAAAATCTAAACTAGAATAAAAATAATAATAAGATCATATCAATCTATTTTCCTAAAATTTATATATAAAGATATGGAGACAGTAGCAAAAGAGAATAATTTTAAGATTATATATGTCGATAAATTAGAGTTGTTAATCAGAATTAAATATTTGATGGGTTATTTTATTTTCATTAAGTAATTATTTTAATTTTTTTATGAAAGATATTTAAGACATCCTCTTAATAAAATTATGATATATTAGTAATATTTTAAATAATAAAATAAAATTATGATATATTAGTAATATTTTAAATAATAAAATATTATTTTATTAATAAAAATTTATGATAAAATAATAAAATATATTTAATAAGATCAATTTTTTCATTTTAAAGTTTTTTACATTTAAAATAATAATTTTATTCCCATTAAATATAATATAATGAATTAAGTATAAGTAATACAAATAAAATTAGTTAGAAAATCCATTTGTATTCATGCAAAATAATAACCTTTCCGTACATATATGACCCATTTAATAGTTAATATCATAGTTTAGGTTATAAAAATTTAAATTTTTATAACCTAAATTATGATTATTTTTTTTTCTTTCTTTTAGTTCTTGATTTTCAATTCTTATTATTATTCTTTAGTTTTCATTTTTTTTTTGTTATTGATTAGTTGGTTATTGAATTTATAAAAAAAAAACCCAAACAAAAGAAAAAGGAGAAAAAGAAAAAAGTGAGAGGTTGAAAAAAAGAAAAAAGAGTTTGGTTGAATTAGAATTCTTGATTCATAGAACAATAGGAATTTCAATATCAAATTAACTTAATTGTGTCAATATTGTTGATCTAAAGTTCTAATTTTTCTACCATTTTAGTCCACAATTTAATTTAGAAACTGATTTTTTTTTGCTTTAACCTAAAATTTAGCAAAAACAAATTTGGTTGAAATTATTGCTTAAAATTGCCTAGAGTTTTTCCTTGAAGAATACTCTTGGTAATCTAAATTTTAGGGAGTTTTTGTGCAAATCAAATTCTAATTTTTTGTCCAATTTTGCTAATCTTCTTACAAAAGTATGAAATTTGGAATATGTCCTTCAAGATTCAAGAGTAAATCTTCTTAAAAGAGGGACAAATAATTTGTTTAAAGAAATATTTAAATATTCAAGTTTGTTAAATATGCAAAAAATGAGACTAAAAATAATCCACTTATTTACGTGGGTTTATTTTTAAAATTATAAGAAAAGTATATATATTATTTTTCTTACAACATAAAAAAAATATATATTTAGAAAAAAAACATATTGTTTCATTTGTAAGAAAAACAATATATGTTTTTTTAAGAGAATTAAAATTGAAACTTTATATATAAAGAAAATTATTTTAACGTAATTGAACAAATAATTATAACATTTTGAAATAGAATTTCATTTCTATATATGACCTAGGTTGAATTTCAAAAAATATCAACATATTAGTTCATACTCTAGTTAAATAGGTTTCTCATAACAATATTAAGGATTATTTTTATGTATTTTTTATCCTAATTATTTATTATTACTATTTGTAATATATGTTAATTATAAATAAAGCTTATATTTTAGAGGAGGTGGAGAGGGAAAAAAAAAAAACACTAACTGAAGACCTAGGTACGTAGCTGGATTAACTCCACCAAACCATGGCAAAATATAAAATAATAATAATAATAATAATAATTAATAAAACTCCACCAGAAATAACTACGCTAGAAGTTATTATTTTTTTTAAAATATATGATTATATAATATTTTAATTTGATAAAATTTATGATTAGTATAATTTTTTTTAAAAAGTAAATATATAATAAACAATGAAGAAAGAAAATAAATCTAATTAATAATAAATATATTTTAAAAATAATAAATAATTGATGAAAATGAGTGACGCACATAAACCACCGACTTTTTACCACAATTGGCACTTTATATGATCTTTAAATTGACTTTTATTTTAAGAGTTAAGGAATATCATCAACTTTTATTTTAAGAGTGGAGGGTCAGGTATCATGTAATTCACACAATTAAAATGCATAAATTTGTTTCTTTTTAATAGATTATATATGTACTTTTATTCTTATAAAATTATGATAAAGTTTTTATTTAGCTATTATTGAGAAATTAGGTTAGATTTTATAATTTATTATTCATGTTATTAAATTTGAGAGATAATTTTTAAAATAATAATTTTATTGAAGTTATTAAGTTCATATAAATAATTAAAAATAACCTTATAAATTTACATACATAACTAATACATGAAAAAAATTGATATAATTTTTCTATCAATATTAAAAAAAATTAACATTAATTTTATAAAAATAATAATAACTATGTAATCTATTAAAAAATTACTAAATTTATACACTTGCTCCCACGCATTTTGGTGGGATTAAGCCCCTTAAGACATTTTAGCTTAAAAAAATAATAACAAATCAGTCATGGGCTTTTGGCGTCCAGTAATTTTGTTATTATCAAGGACAGTTTTGACGTTTGCATGCAGTAACCTATTAGAATTAATGTTTTGAGAAAATATTATGTATAAATTTAAGAGTAAAAATAAATAATTTTAATATCATTCAAATAATTATAGTAAATTTTTTAATTTTTTTTAATTTTATTCCAAAAATTTGCAAATTTTAATATTTTTAAATATTACATCACAAATTTTATATGTCAAACATATATTTTTATCTAATTAAAATAAAAACTCAAAACTACATATTAAGGGTAATTTAATACATCCCATTTAGCGATCAAAAAGTGATCTTAATTACTAAGTTTGAAAATAATATATACTCAAAATTATCCTTTAGTTATTTTAAAGAAATAAAGATTCAAAAATTACTCTTATCTATTTGACCTTACCTATTTGAAGGGATAATGTAACAGATAATAAACGATAGATGTTTATAGTAGACTATTGTTTACAATAGATAACATGTTTTCATCTAGCATAATTTAATACATCTCACTTAGCAATCAAAAAGTGGTCTCAGTCATAAGTTATAAGATAATTTATATATAGTCATAAATATATAATTTAATATGAGATCTTAGAATCAATATCATAGTATCACATCTCTCTTAAGAGAGAGTTACACCTAAATACTCACTTTCTATAAAATTACTAGAGAGAGATTAAGATCTCATCTACCCATCTTATAGTTGCTAACATAAGACTCATAGGGCCAAAGACCACCTTTTATAAGATTGTCCATAGTCTTAACAATTTATTCATCTAGTAGATTTCATGGAGAACAATTCTACTTAACATTGAAAAAAGGTATAAACATCTAGTATCGTCTATAGCAAAGAAGTGTGCTCTATTTAGTTGAAAAAATTACAAAATTGTAGAACTTTTAAAAAAATATTCTCCAAGTCCTTAGACTCGATTACAAATAAAAGAAATATATAAAAAAAGAGACTGTGGACTAGCATTAGTGTTTTCTAGAAAGAGAACACAAAAATCTTTTGGCTTTATATTTTTATCTTTTTTTGACTTGTAAAAATTCATCAACCAAATAGCTAGCTTTACCTCTCAAACCCCGACAATTAGTTAAGAGGTCCAACCTGCTAACCAGCAAGCCATTCTTCCAACTCCACCGTAGTTGATGAGCAAAACTGGCATCGCCGATCCTGCCAATACTTTGGTTTTATATTTATAAAACTCTCGTAAGTGTACAAATCATTTCGTAGAAAATGATAAGTATACTCCCAAAGTCGATCTAAGGAAGGAATATATATGGTTTTTAATTTATTATTAAAACTTTTAAAAACGAAATTAAATCTTAAACATCATGTCATAATATTTTGATTTTTTTTGTTTCTAATCTAATAACATAAAAATAAACATAGATATAGATTCGATAAACATTTAGGAAAATTTTATCATTTATAATAGTGGAGTATTTATGAATATAATAACTAAGTTAATTAAGTTTGCTCATATTATTTAGGTTATTAAAAATATGAATTGATATTTATTGATTCTCTCTTTTTTATATGAATACCACCTTTGGTGGGGTTATATATTCTTTGTTAACTAAACAAATCAATTAACACCTATAAGTGGGGTTGATAACTAATTTGGTTAATTAAATTAATTCTTTTTCTAAGAGATTTAAAATGAACCATTTAAATGCCACCTTTGGTGGGGTTAGACAGTTTAAACTTTATTCAAGATGTCTAAATTAAACCTAAGAATTTAGTTATCCGATTACTAACTTTCAAGTTTTAAAACCACTACTGAAAACATGTTGTCAATACATTTTCAGATAATAATTCTTATAAAAACTTTTGAAATAGAGCTTCACTCTAACTATCGGGCGATTGTACCAACAAATAAAAGAGCACTACTCTAAATCAGACCAGATAACTAAACCTTAAAATCTAATTTTTAGATTTAAGTTTGTAATGAAAAATAATATATTTCTCTCTAACATTCTTAATATAAAATCTTGAATAAAAATAAAATCAATTTATTTTAGAGATTTTTACCTATTTAATATTTCGCAAGCATAACAATTTTATTATTATATCATGTTTACAAACAGCCAACAAAGTTAAATTTAATCATAGACAAATTAAATATAACATGTAAGAATAAAGCATAAAAAATAACTGTAAAGAAAATAAAATCCTTACAGTACTTTGATGTTATTCCTCTTTCTAGAAAACCTCTAAACGGAATTTGAACTCACATTTATTAAATCAAAAAGAAAATAAATTACAAAAACATAATTAGTTCTTCTCAAAAAGAGAAGAACTCTAAAATTAAGAAAAACTAACTAAGAAAAGCTAAAAACAAAGAAAACAAAATAAAAATAAAAAAAACTAAGAAATGAGAGAAAGAAAGATAGAAGAAGATGTGTTTTTAGGTGTGATTTGAAGTGAAGAGAATGAACATTTTTATAGGTAAGGAGAGGAAGAAAAAGTGGGTGAAAAAATGATTAAAAATTAAGAAAATGTGGAGTAGTGAATGATGACGTCATACTACTGACGTCATGGTGGTGTGGGCGTAGCGGCGCGCACAGACTGGGTGTTGATGGGTGCAGGCGCGCGTGGGCTGGGCGCAGAATGGAGAGCAGGTACGCGCGGACTGGGCTTTGTGCTGGCACCGCGCACGCGTTGCCCGACGCGGTTGGGCAGCTGCGTGGACAATTTTCTCCTTTTAGACATTTTTGACCCTTTTGACCCATTTTGTCCAATTTTTCCATATTTGTTGACCTTTTCTCGTTTAATTTATGAATATATTTGTGATGCATTGCCTCCGGTATTTTTCTTTGAGTCTGTAAGTTACTTTTTTAAGCAAAAATACATGAAAATAATAAAAATACCCGTGATTCCAAAAAGATAGATTTATATAAATATATGATAAAATCATATAAATATATATATTTTTAATCAATTAACGTGCATAAAATCATGGTAATTTTAGTACTTTTTGAGCACTTATCAGTAGCCTACCAGAAATATGAGCACTACATTAGGACCTATCTGCCTATAATAGGTGTGGAAAGCCAAAAAGGTAAGGCAAGCTCGAATTCAAGATCGCCTAGTGATGAACGAAAACCGGCATCGCTGATCTTCGCAAATACTTTGGTTTTAATATTTATAAAACTCTCGCAAGTGCACGAATCATTTCGTAGAAAATGATAAGTATACTCCCAAGGTCGATCTAAGGAAGGAATGTGTGTGGTTTTTAATTTATTATTCAAACTTTTAAAAACGAAATTAAATCCTAAACATCCTGTCACGATATTTTGGGGTTTTGTGTTTTTAATCTAATTACATAAAATTAAACATAGATTCAATAAACATTTATGCAAATTTTATCATTTATAATGGCGGAGTATTTATGGATATAATAACTAAGTTAATTATGCTTGCTCATATTATCTAGGTTATTGAGGATATGAATTGATATTTATTGATTCTCCCTTTTTTGTATGAATACCACCTTTGGTGGGGTTAGATATTCTTTGTTAACTAAACAAATCAATTAACACCTATGGGTGGGGTTGATAACTAATTTGCTTAATTAAATTAATTCCTTTTTCTAAGAGATTGAAAATGAACCATTTAAATGCCACCTTTGGTGGGGTTAGACAGTTTAAGCATTATTCAAGGTGTCCAAATTAAACCCAAGAATTTAGTTATCCGAGTACTAACTTTCAAGTTTTAAAACCACTACCGAAAACATGTTGTCAATACATTTTCAGATAATAATTTTATAAAAACTTTTGAAATAGAGCTTCACTCTAACTACCGGGCGATTGTACCATCAAATAAAAGAGCACTACTCTAAATCAGACCGGATAACTAAACCTTAAAATCTAATTTTCAGGTTTAAGTTTGTAATGAAAAATAATATATTTCTCTCTAACATTCTTAATATAAAATCATGAATAAAAACAAAATCAATTCATTTTAGAGATTTTTACCTATTTAATATTTCGCAAGCATAACAACGTCATTATTACATCATGTTTACTAAACAGCCAGCACAGTTAAATTTAACCACAGACAAATTAAATATAACATGTAAGAATAAAGCATAAAAATAACTGTAAAGAAAATAAAATCCTTACAGAACTTCGACGCTATTCCCGTTGCTGGAAAAACTCCAAGCGGAATTTGCACTCCCATTTATTGAATCAAAGAGCTAAAATATTACAAAAACATAACTAGTTCTTCCCAAAAAAAAGGGAAGAACTCTAAATCTAAGAGAAATTAACTAAGAAAAGCTAAAAACTAAGAAAACATAAGAAAAACTAAGAAAAACTAAAGAATCCTAAAAATCTAAGAAAAGAGAGAAAAGAATGTATTTGGAGGTGTTTTTAGGTGTGTTTTGAAGTGAAGGGAAGGGGGGTATTTATAGGTGAGGATGGAGAGAAAAAGTAGAGAAAAAAATGTTAAAAAAATGTAAAAACGCGGATTATTGATTGCTGACGTCATTTGATGACGTCAGCATGACATGGGGCGGCTGCACAGTACCGGGTATGAACAGTACCGCGGCTGCACAGTACCGGGTATGAACAGTGCCGAGTCTGATGAACAGTACGCGCGGATGAACAGTACGCGCAGATGAACAGTACCCGCGGATGAACAGTGCCGCGCGCTGCTGCTTGGGGCGGTGCTGGGCGCTGGGGCGCGGTGGCCGGGTGGTGGGGCGCGGCGGCCGGGTGGTGGGGCGCGGCGGCCGGGCGGCGCGGCGGCGCGATTTTCGTCTTTTTGACATTTTTGACCTTTTCGACCCATTTTGTCCAATTTTTCCATATTTGTCGACCTTTCCGCATTTATTTATTAATATATTTGTGATGTATTGCTTCAAGTATTCCTGTTTGAGTCTTTAAATTGCGTTTTGAAGCCAAAATACCTGAAAAACAATAAAAATACCCGTGATTCCGAAAAAGACAAATTTATATAAATATATGATAAAACATATAAATATATGTATTTTTAATCAATTAATATGCATAAAATCATGGTTATTTTAGTGCTTTTTGAGCACTCATCACCTAGAGATGATGGAAAATGCACTCGAGGGTATCCTCTAATCTCAAATCACACAATTTTCTAGCTCTTCTCTCTCACTAGCTTTCTCTTTCTAGAAATCTTTCTTAGTTTTTTTTACTTTTTTTAGGTTTAAAGTTCTTCTCTTTTTTGGAATAAATAGTTATGCCTTTGTAGATTTCTAGTTTTTTATTCAATAAATGGAAATAAAAATCCGTTTGAAGGTTTTCTAGAAATAGAATAAGCATCAAAGTTCTGTAAGAATTTAGCATCAAAGTTCTGTAAGGATTCTTTTTAGATATAATTTTAAAATAAATTTTTTACAATTACTTTTATGTTTTATTCTTATATGTTATATTTAATTTATTTGTGATTTATTTGACATGGCTCGCGGTTTGTAAATATGATATAATAATAACGTTGTTATGTTTGCGAAATATTAAATAGATAAAAAAATTATAAAATAAATTGATTTTTTTATCAAGATTTTATATTAATGATGTTAGAGAGAAATATATTATTTTTCATTACAAACTTAAATCTAATAATTAGATTTTAAGGTTTAATTATCCGGATTGATTTAGAGTAGTGCTCTTTCTATTTGTTGGTACAATTTACTAGGTAGTTAGAGTGAAGCTATATTTCAAAAGTATTTTTGTGGAACCTGAGACATGTATCGCTCTTCTTCTTATAATTGTGGTGACACATCTAAAGAAAACCTGAAATGCGGAATTAATGGCATACTAACAAGTTTAGACTCTTTCATACCAAAACATTCAAGAACTTTTTCAATATAAATTTTTTGAGTCAAATAAAACTTGCTCACTTGTCTATCCTTGTAAATTTCTGTGCCCAAAATTTTCTTCGCTACACCCAAATCTTTCATCTCAAGTTCTACCTGCTCACTAATACTATAGTCTTTACCTACAATAATAGACTCATTTTTATTTTCCAACATGGAAAACTCATCAAACTTAACATTTCTACTAATCAAAAATTTAAGTGACTTAAGTTCGACACACTATAATCTATAACCCTTCAACCTAGAAGAATACCCCAAAAATATGCATTCTAATGCCCTAGGCTCAAGTGTATCATCATTGTACATTAGCATAGGTAGGATAATTAAAAACTTTCAAATCAAAATAATTAGTAGGAGTACCAAAGAATACCTCAAATAGAGTCTTCAACTCAATTGCAGTTGATGGAGACTAATTCATTAAATATCAGGTATGATTACAAGCTTCAACCCAAAAGGATTTATCCAAGTCAGCTTGAAAAGCATGCAACGAGCTCTTTCTAAGAGAGTCCTATTCATACGTTCTGCTACTCCATTTTGTTGTGGTGTATGACACACAGTACGGTGTCTCACTATGCCATTTCTTTCACATAACTCATTAAACTAACTTTCACAAAATTCCAAACAATTATTAGTCCTCAAAAGCTTGATTTTCTTGCCTGTTTGATTTTCTATAAAAGCCTTGAATTTTACAAATTTAGAGAATGCATCATTCTTGTTCTTTAGAAAATACACCCAAACATGATGGAAAAAGTCATCAATTAAATTAAACATATACTCGACACCGCCCTTAGACACAACACGAGAAGGACCCCAAATATCTGAATGAATATAATCAAGAGTACCATTCGTTTTATGGATGTTTGTACTCAACTTGACCCTCTCATACTTTCCATGGACACAATTCTCATAGAAATCAAGCTTCCCAATTTTCTTACCACCAAGCAAATCTTGTTTGCTTAAAATAAACATCCCTACCTCATTCATATGCCATAATCGAGTAGTATCTGAATCTTGATCTGATGAGGATGAAATTGAAACACTTCCAATAATAGTGATACCCTGAAGCATATAGAGGCCACGAGACAGTTGCCCTTTAATAACAACAAGAGCACCCTTACTAACTGTTAAAACTCCACCTTCAGCTACATACTTGTAACCTTGTGAATCAAGAGTACCCAAAGTTATTAGGTTCTTTTCAAATTTGGAACATGTCGAACATCTTTCAAAGTCCTAACAATACCATCATGCATCTTAATTCAGACAGTACCAATACCAAAAACCTTGAAGGACATACTATTTCCCATCAAGACAATGCCACTATCAATAGACTGATAAGAAGTACACTAGTCTCTACTAGGGCACATATGGTAAGTAAAACCCGAATCAAGAATCCAAACATCACTAGGAGAACCAATAGATACTGATAGAACATTTTCACCATCGGAACCAAAACTATTTGTAACACTAGCAACATCATTAGTACCAGAAGACAATTATGGTGGATTTTCTTTTACCTTTAAGTTTCAAACAATTTACTTTCCAGTGCCCTTCGTGACGGAAATAGTTGCATTTATCTTTTCTTTTTCTAGATTTGGATTTAGACTTGTCTCTATTGTTGCTTGAGCCTTTTTTCTTAATTTCTAGCTCTGAAAAATAAACCACTGCTATTATCATTGTTACTTGTAGACATCTTTTTCTTCAACTCTCTAGAATTCAAAGCTGCTTTAACATCTTCCAAAAAATAGTGTCTCGCCCATATAACATGGTATCAACAAAATGTTCAAATGAATGAGGTAAAGAACATAATAGAACTAAGGCTTGATCCTCATCATAAATCTTAACACCGCCATTTTTTAGATCACGAATAATTTTAGTAAATTCATTAAGGTGATCATGTAAAGGTGTACATTTTGACATTCTGAAGGTATACAAATGTTGCTTCAAATATAACCAACTTGTCAAAGACTTGGTCATATACAAATTCTCCGATTTAAGCCATAATCTAACTGGAGATTCCTCATCACCAACCTCACGTTACCTCATCAGACAAGGATAACTGAATTGAACTGAGAGCATTTTCCATCAATGCATCTTTTTCTTCATTTATCATTTTTTCTAACAGTTTCTCCTTGCCTTCAAGTGTCTTAACAAGCCCTTCTTTAACTAATACGACTCACATCTTCATTCACCAAAGACTGAAATCATTCCTACCATTTAATTTTTCAATTTTGTATTTTTTTCCATGATAGAAAATCCAATATTAAATAAATAGAAACACAACCCAGAAAATATGAAACCAATTAAATAAATAGAAGTTCAAAATAATCCAAAAGAGAAAACTTGAATAGTTTCAATAAATAATAGAATAACTAAATTCTTTGATAGTAATTTTTTATAAATTAGCACTTAGGGAAGCAAAGTTCGGGTCCAATTTTGGTTGCACAAATATATAATAATGGGTAATAGCAAAATAATAAGCAGTGAGAAAATAAATGACACACAATGATTTAAGTAGTTCAACTTTTCATTGTGAAAATTCTATTCCACTAACGAAAACACACCGAGGAAAATCCACTAATAATCAAATGAAGATACAAATACCAATATTCAGAGAGCTACACAAAATATACCCAAAATCCAAATACACCCAGATACAAATACCAATATTCAGTAATCAAACCCAGCAAAATAAGTTACAAAATCTCGTTAATATTACCGAACATAGGAGAGTAAAATGGTAGAGGCCACAAGGCTACAATACTCGCTTGTGAAGGCAAACACTGGCACTATTGGAGTCATTAGGCTGGTGTAAATGGAATCGCGAGAGGAATAATAGAACCACGTGATTGGAAGAGAAGCTAGAATAGGCCAGAAACAACGCATGGTTGCTTAATGCAGTTGGAGGTTGGATTTGGCGTCACAGGTGGTAGACATCCTGGTGGTCTTCATGCTGAGGGATGGGACTGGTGGTAGCCTAGTCGATGTTGGTGGTTTAAGATGAAATGGAAGCTCTGTCTCTCGACTTCTCTGTTTTCAACAACTACAAATTTTTCGTTTTCTTTTTTCTGATGTAGGCGGTAGCTCCACTAATACATACACACATACACATATATATAAGCAAATGGAACATAGTTTTTAACTAGATTTAGGTTTGGGGCTTCAATGTTTTGGGCCATAATTAACAAGCACTACTACAATACATACATATGGTCTCGGTTTTTAACCGTGACCATAGGTCAATGGCTACAATTATAAGAATCGAGGCCTATGTGAGAGAGACTATAGTGTATGTCTATGGCCTTGGTTTTTCAATAACTGAGGCCATAGACATATCATATGGTCATAAATTTAAATAAAAATGCAATTAGTAATTACAGTATTAAAAGTCAATATAAATTACAATTTTTTTATTAATTACAATATTAACAGTCATATTATATTAAAATTAAAAGTGTAATTACATTTGAGAGTTTATACACTAAAACATAATAAAACCTAACTAGCTAATTCTAATATTTACCAAATTGTGAAATTTCTTCAAAACCCTCCTAAAAATATTTTAGATTCCAAAGACCAACTTAAATTACTAGTAAAATCTTGCAGATCATAGAGTCACAAAAGCTTCACAACCCTGAAGAAATACTAGAAGCCTTGACCTGTCAACCTACTAATTCCCCAATATAAATGTACAAATTTTTTGTTAACTGTTATATCTTTTGGAGAACATAAAACGTTCAAGCATACACGGTCACAAGTAATAATATTTGATAAGTAAGTTATCGTTCCCACGGAGATTTGTCACTACAGTTTGTTGAGTACTAAAATTATCTCTCTTTGATTTTATCCAAAATGATCGTTGATTTGGAAAAAAGTTTAAGAAAAGAGTTTAATAACAAAATAAAAGAAATCTAGGATTACAGTTTTTCACCAAATTAATCCACTCGAATCATGTTATTTTCTATTGATTTATATATTTTTAGTACATTTAATTTTTTCAACCAAAAAATTCTAATTTATCCATACATATCTTCCGAGCTCCGTATAGACACACCTCTCTAAATTAATTCACTATATTCCTATGAGAATTAAATTTACCAAGATTCATTACGTTCTAAGTTCTCAAATGGCCACACATACAATTAGGGTATATTCTTATCCTTCATCATACATGTCATTCTATCCATGAGCAATATACACAAAAATGCCTCTTCCAAGTTTATTTAAATGCCACAGATCATTTGATAAAATTCGTAAATAATCAAAAGCATTAAGCACAAATAGAATAAACAAATCAAACGTCTTATAAATCGTTCAAAAATAATTAAAATCAAAGCTTCATAAATTTAGATAAAATGCAACCCTAGAAAAATTAAATTACTTCATAAATTAAAATTAAAATTACAGCAGTTAAGGAAAATAAGATGAAGAACAAAAGAAAATTAAATCATTTCGGATCGTAAATATTTGGCACACGTGAACACAACAGAAGCCAAAAATGGCTTTTGTGTGTTCCAACGCATCAGACATTTTTCTTAAATTCTGAATCCACGCGTACGAAAGAAAATATTAAATTTGTTACACGTGAATCAACATCAAACAGATGGCGCCAATGCTGTGTTTTTGTATTCAATCTGAGTGCCACGTGTCAGCTTCTGATTCGCTGCAAGGATTAATACGAACATATGTCATCATTTCATTGGGGGAGGGAAACGATTACAGGTGATGTCCCCACACGAAATCATGGCGCACGGAACAAGTGGCAGACAACGGCACAGTTGGAAACGTGAGTCGTTTCCATGCTTTTGGTTTACCCAACACATGCCACGTGTATGCTTCTCATTCGCTACAGAAATATTGGAGACACATGGCATTGTATCATTGTTAGGATGGAGAGGCGCACGAAGATTATGTAGACCGCGTACCACGAGAACACACCTTTTGGTAGCCGCATAATAGACACGTGAGACCCACCCTGCATGCCGGCCTGCGTGATAGGTGGGCCCCATTTGGCGCACAGAGTGGCATGAATGAGAAAACTTGCACCCAATCGTTTTGGTCGAGATTGAAAGACACGCGCCAATCCTAACCGTTTCTTGTCTGATCTGACGGCTTAAGTTTTGCGTGTGGATGATGACGCGTGGGCTTCTTCTCCTTACACAGAAAAAAATAAATTTTCTTAATTGGATTTTGATCCACAAATTTAATTCAAATTACATTTTAAAATTTCTTTAATTACAATTAAGTCTTTTTCTAATTTAAATTAAATTTTAAACTTTTAATAATTAAAATTAAGCCCGATTTTAATTTAAATTATATTTTCGACTTTTATAAATTACAATTAAGCACTCTTTTATTTGAAATTATATTTTTGGACATAAATTTGCAATTAAGTACGTTTTTGATTCAAATTATTTATTTTTCTTAAAAATATATTCCTTAACAAATAAATAGAAAGGGGAGAAAAATGGATAATAAATTAGGATAAGGGGTAATGGAAAAGGTAGTCGTAGAAAGGACTAGAAAATTGGGGGAACTTACTTTCTCGAGCTCCTCAAGTTTGGCAACATAAACGCCCTTGGTTTTATCTTCATCGTTTTCATATAACCAATTTTCTATCTCCTGAAGCCTAACTGTAAATGCTTCCCTTTTTGAGTTCGTGACAAACTCCTGATTGTTGTCACATAGCTAGATATAGAAAAGAAATTATTTTAGTCTCAAAAGAAAGAATGAACATAGTACTTATAAACTGAAGACACCTTATGTAACTTACCTTGTTCCTTATATCATAAACATTTGCCAACATTTTTCATGTCTTTTGTTTCTTCCATCACATAATCTTGAAGTTCCATTTCAAACTCTCTTTCAACTGCCTTTTGTAAATCTATTAGGTTCATTCCTCCATAAACCAACTCTACAACAAGGAAACTTGTTTTCTTAACTTTTTTTCTTTGGAGCATCAACATGTAGGATAGAACCAAGGTGTAAGTAACAAATTAGCATAAGCTTGGGTTTGATAAACAAATGATAAAAGATTAGCAGTTTGAAGATTTATTGATCATATAAATAGGCAAGACAAAGACTAAATGCATATGAAAATATATTTTGAAACGTATCATAGAAGGGAAAGTTTAGCCTCATTCCTCAAAGAGAACGAGGGTGTAAAAAGCAACCACCACCTGTTTGTTTGAGATGAGAAGAAACATAGAATATACAACTTAAAAGTATTATTCTCGATTTCATAATAAAATGCACATTTTCCTTTTTAACATATAGCTTATGCTTTTGTTCAAGAACCATAATTGAAATAATCAAACGTGAAAAGCTCTAACCAATCCCATTATTCGAAGAAAAACATAAAATCAAACACGAGGATATTATGAGTTAAACATTGACCTTATTCGTTTCCATCTGTATAGGCCTATCTTCGGATTCAGTATTGCCCTTTTCAGCTCCCGGATCATCAGAAGCTACCTTGGCATCTTGCACGTTAACATCAGTCTCATTGGACTTTGAGGAATAGCATCACTGATAGTTTCATCAGTTTCCATCTTAGCAGCTTCTTTTGGAAATTCCTTTGAGATTGGGACTTCAATTTCTTCCTCCTTTAAGAGCCAGTGTAGATTAAAAAAAACAAAAAAGGTGAAAGAAACAGGTCGTTAAAACCTCAAAAGGAAAATAAAAATCAAAGAAAAAAGAAGAAGAATAAGGAGCACCAAGCATTTTTTATTATTATTCATTCATTCCCTAGATAACAAGGTCACTGAAACCAACAAAAGCTTACAATTTTAAAAATGCAAACCAGAGAACAATGGTTCTGTCCATTTCCTACCTTTTCCTTTTCACTTTCTCAGAAAACAAACGAAAGATAGAAGATAAAATGAATTTAAGAAAACAACTCAAGCTTAACTCAACTAAAAAGTCCAAATCTCAACATACGTTAAGTCTAGGATCCAGAATTACAATGTGAATTTTGTAAGTCCTAAAAAACAAAGAAAAATCGAAAAAGAAACATAATGAATATGTTTCTTTCACTTGAACCTGAGAAAACACATGAAAAGGAGAAAAATCACAGAACAAAGTGTTGTTCTCGAATTCGCCAAAATAGAAACAAAAAAATTTAAATTTTTTTGATTTTCCTTTTCTTTTTCTAGGGAACAAAATGGAACAGAACAAATTTTGATTAGTAAGAGAGGAAAATTAGAGAAAAAAAATGGAAGAAAAAATTCAATAAAAAGAAACTATCGACTTACAAAGAGGAGAAGAGTTCAATTTTATTGTCAAGATCTAAGCCTCTATTTGGGTACAACTTGTAACCTCTTTTATTTATTCCCATCTTTGTGACTTCTCCAGTAGCGGAGGGTGAACAAATTTGAAGGAGAGCACGAGCTTCTTTAGGGTCATGAATCTCCAATGCGTTTTGTGATTTCTCAACTACTTCGAGAAGTGAGATGTCGAGGTTGTTGGCATGGACGGCGACACACGTAGAGCGGTAGAGAGGGTGACCGGTACAATAATCTCCACTACGTTGACGTAGTTGGGTCGCTAGGAATGGTATGCTTTGGGGAAAAAGAGAGAAGAGAAAGCATTAGGGAAAAGAGAGAGAGAGAGAGAGAGAGAGAGAGAGAGAGAGAGAGAGAGAGAGAGAGAGAGAAAAAAGGAGAGAAAAAAAAGAAGAAAAATAAAAAAAAATTGGGAAAGAAAAATAAAAAAAATTGATAAAAGTTTTTTGTATGTGGTGTAAAAAATTGATAGAGTATATCTATGGATTCAATTTTTAAATAACCGAGGTTATAGAGTATGTTTATAGTCTCAGTTTTTAAATAATCGAGGTTATAAGATATGTCTAAAATTATATGTATGTATTGTAATAATGAAGTGTTATATTTGTAATAAATATACAAAAATCTATACGAAGAAAATCAATTTTTATGTTTTTTTTTGAATAACTATATTTTTTAAACATATATAATTCAAACATGAATTTTAAATATTTTACATTTTTGAATAAATTTCATGATTGAACCACATATTGATGTCATCAAATTTTGATTACATATATGAGGAACTCAAGTAATTGATTTTCTTTACCACTACATTATAAACTTTTAAATCCTTCAAAATGCATTGTGAAATTTTCTTTAATGATTAGATTTGATCAATAAGTATACATTATCAATTAAGACAAAGCAGTACCTCTTCAAGTAGTAAGATTTATTTACTAGTTATCTTCTGTATTGATTAGTAATCAACTGTTTCTTACCGATTACCGTAGGTTGTGTGAAAAAAAAGAAGAGAAAAAGAAAGTAGTTCAAAGAATATGTTGTATCCCAAGGCTATCTTTTGATAAATAATTAAACAAGAAAACTATTTCTGTGACTGTTATTTTAATTTCTGGGAAAACAACAAATTAAAAGTACGTTTTAATGGCGTGCTTGCAGCTATAAATATTGTATTATATTATAATTTTATTTTAATAAATAAAGTCTTTCTTTAGATCTTGCTTCGTCAGTATTGACTGACTAAAAAAAACCAAGTAAATTTTGTAAAGTTTTTAGGAGCCAGAAATAAAATAATAATAATAATAATAATCTAAACTAGAAAGTCAAGTTTAATGATTAATTTCTTACTTTGTTTTCATCCTCCAATAGTCCAATGTTAAACTGATAACTAACCAATATTTCTTTTCTATTTTTAAACTCCTGTAAAGAAGATTTGGAAAGATGTGCTTCTGTAACTTGTTTTCTACGAAGTGCACTCGAGTCAATTTTTTTAGATAGATTAATTATTTTTTAGGTAATTCATTCAAATAATTTTAATTTTAAAAATAAACGAATTCATTCTAATATAATAAGTTTATTCAAGAAAATGGCATAAGAATAAAAAAAATACCCACTGTACAAGAGAAATTATTAAAAATCAACTAATTTATTTTATTTTATTTCAATTTTTTATAACATTATTTTTTTACATACATCCATTTAGTTTTATAAAGTTTATTTTAAAAAAAAAACTTGAATATAATATAAGATATTTATAAGTATGATATTATTATGTTAAAAATAATATTATTTTTTAAAAAACAAAACCAGTATAAAATAAAAAATTAATTGATTTCTAACCATTTCTTTTCTTATATGGGTATTTTTCTCAAATTTAAATATAATAATATAAATTTGTGTAAATTTATTCATTTTAAAATAAAATGAGTTCTCACTCTTAAAATGATTAATTTGTGAAAAAAAGATAAATTTGAGATATACTTCATCCCCCTTCTGTGAGGTACCAAAACTTTTGAGAAAAATCCCAACACTCACATAGGGCTATTAGTCAATTATTAATATTGTAAAGTTTGTACCAAAAATTCACAAATAAAAAATACCTTTTAGAATTTGAGATAAAAATTTAACAATAAAATTTATTTAGCAAAATATGAAAATATAGAATTTGTTATAATTTTATGTGATTATAATCGAAAAACAATCAATTTTACATATAAAATTCCTGTTTAAATTATTTTTCACTTAAAATATCAACTTAACATTGAAATTAAGAGTAGACACCACATGTTAAATATGATTTAATTTTTATGAAAATTTTAAAATTTTACATTTAAAATTACATTTTTGATTAAGTGAAGGGCACAATACCCCTCTAACGTACATGTGCTTCCAACCAATCTTATTTCGGTCTAATATATTTAACTTTTATGTTTTTTTAGTCCAAACAATACCATACTGATTTTATTTAAGTAATAATATTCAGTAAAAATGCAACAAAATCTATCAAAGGCCACTAAAAAGATCCACGGCCTAGAGAGTCATTATTTTAATTAAAAGCCATTTCGATTTCAATCAAATGCCAATTAAATTAGACACTAGTAATGATTGAACCAGGATAAAACACATTGCTTTTTTTCCAAATATGCCAAAAGGCAAAAGCAAATTGGTTTGAGACATAGATGGCTAAAATGACATCATAGATTCTAAATCATACAAATATATGATATGAGTAACTTATATTCATTTAATATTTCAAATGCCTTTGATAAGTAAGTTTACTATTTTGTAGGTATTTGGAATCATTTCCAGCAATAAGATGCACACACAAAAAAGGCAAAAATTATGAATTTTGGAGTGTTTTTTAAAGATTCGATGGATTGAACTTCCATCACGATTTATTAAACCATAATTGGAATTTTGAAAATACACTGTCGCCCGAGCACACTCCCTCTTGATCAATCAAGCATCACATGACATTAATCTTACTTTCTTCAGTTAAAAAGTTCAATGGTGAAAATTTATGCAAGAACCCTATGTGCCACCCAATTGTCCTTTGAAGATACCAAAATTTTCCACATGGTTCATGGATGGAAAAAGGTCTTGGATTGATTGAGCTACTCTTAAATTTATAAAACATTGTTGTTATTAGTTCCCAATTTTTAATAACATTCTCTGGTTCATGGAAAAAAAATTAAAAGGTCAAGATTGACTCAATTTTTCACCCTATAATCAACAAAATAGGTTACTCATTTTATAATAGAACATACGAGATCAAAATTAGAGAGTCTCCACACACATTCTACGTAGAGAAGTCAAAGAAAACAAAGATTGAAGACAACCATCACCAATCTTAAGCTTCTTCTTTCTTTATTTATGCTTTATATGGAGTTTATTGTAAGCTTCATGAGTATTAGCTATTTTCATGAATTAAACATTTTCTTATAAATATGTTTCTAGTCTCGTTATCAAGTTTATTAAGTAAAGTTAGAGTTTTAAATAATCGTACTTCAAGTATATCTTTTATAGCTATCACACATAATTTTAAATTATTGTATTCACTAACATATGTTCACAACACTTACAATTATTTTTTATTCTAAAATTTATATTGGTCGATCAATCAGCTAAGGGTATCGATTGATCGATCAAGTTTCGCTAGACTTTGATCGAAATCCAGCAAGTAAAACATTAAGTGCACAAGTTATTATTGATTGATCGAGTCATAAATCAATTAATCAAGCTCAAGATTTTTCTTTTAAAATATTTATTTAAAATTCCAACCAACTTGTGAAATTAGTACTTATTATTATTTTTTCAATATAATTTAATGTTTTTAAAATATTTCCTACAACATATTTAAGATATAACCTAAATTATAGTATAAAATATAGGATAATATAAAGCTTAAAATACAGGTTAAGATCTAATCTAAAATATATGCTAAAGATAGCCTTAAATCTCAATTAAAATACTTCAAAAAGATCTATTCTTTAAATTGAAACTTCTTGTTTAATGAATATTATTGATCATATTTGGAGTATAAATATTATTTAACAATAATCTAGGGTTATGATTTTAATTTTTTTTCTATAAATAAAACTCATTACTCATTATTTCGAGAGATCACACAACTCACAAGCCCACAAAATTATATGTTTTTATCTCCCACAAATTTTATGTTTTTTGTTACTTTCTATGATCTTATGGCTTATTTTCCTTAGGGTTCTCTATTACTTGCATCAATTATTCACATGTGTTTTCATACTTTATTGAATTGATCATTTAGATTTATAAAAGCTATATTCATTGATCTTGTTCTTATTTCTCTATTATAGGGACATTGCAATAGATTTTCGTTAATTTATTTATTTGTTGGATCAATTAACTTAGGGTTTATTCATTATTGATATTCATTTGAAACACAAACGGACACTTGTGTTTTTGTACGAACCCCTATTTGTAAGTTGTTCTATGGATATCTCTAATTGGTAAAGACTAATTGAAATGTTAGTCTAGATCCGTTCACAATAATGAAAACAATGAAAATAAAGTAAAGGTTTATAAGTTAAATGTATTGGGATATATCTTAAGAATGGTAGTATAAGATCAAATTGTTTTCTTCCTTTCTATACTTATAGGTGCATTTAGTAGAATTTAGTAGATGGATAGGGCTTTCTTCCTTATAAGATGCATTAATGTAAAGTTGTTACTTATTTCACAATTTGTCGTTATATTCCATGAATCATATGGAGTTCTTAATCATTTATCATGATATTATGGATTGATAAGAGGTGGCTGCAGAAATTTTTTGAAACGGGGTTAAAGTAAAAAAAATTCATGTGATATTATAATACAATACTTAGAGTTTTAACATTATCATTTCATTATAACCTATTAACAAAATTATAGACTCAATATAACATAATAAAGTAAAAGTAATGAAATCATAAAAAATATATAAAATCAATGAATTAAATGTTAATCTAAAAAAACATGTAGTACAATTAAACCTGGTGTTAAAAATAACATTAATATCATGTTTGGTTGGTAGAAATAGAATAGAATTAGAATTGATTCCTTACAATTTTATGTTTGGTTGTGTTATAAATTGAGAATATAATGTAATCAATTCTTAAAAGAGAATGAATAAAGATTTCATCCTCCCCCTTAGGAATCATGATTCTATTCCTACGCAAATTATTTTCCCAATTTTACCCTAACCTACAAATATAACCCTAACCCACAAATATAACCCTAAACATTAAAACCTATATCCTATACCTTAAACCCTAAATCCTATACCCTATACCCTAAATTCTAAATCCTAAACCATATCCTAAATCCTAAATCCTAAACCCTAAATCTTAAACCCCAAAACCTTAAACTCTAAACCCTAAACCATATTTAGAAAAATAATAATTTTAATAATACATTTTATTTTTAAGTAAAAATTATTTAGAAATATAATAATTTCAATAATGTATTTTGTCTAACAAAAAATAACAATTAAATAACATTATTTAAACTTTATTGAATATAGGGGTGTTAAGATAATATACAGTATTTTTTATTCTATTCTAATAGTAAATTAAACACTGTACTACTGATTTCATTGATTCCAATGATCAAACCAAATAATATGATAGTAAAAATGTTTCTTTTTCATTCAATCTCATTCCCATTCCTATTCATTTTTTATTTTTCAAACTAAATGTCACCTAAAAAAAACATCAATATATATTTTTCCCTACCAGACAGCATCAAAGTTGGTCCACAAGGCCAAGCCAACTCAACTAATTTGAACATTAGTTTAAATATTTTTCTTGTATGATATTTTGATACAAAATGTGCTATTACCCGAACTCGACATTCTACTCCTCACCTCAGCATACCTGCATTAACACGATACAACTTAGGTGTGAGTGTGAGCATGATCGAAACTTTATAGGGGCTTAGTTAAAAAATTTACAAAAAATTAATTACATGCATATATTTAATATTAAATACATATTTTATTTACAATTGTATATTGTGTTTAATGTTTTGTATGTATATTTAGGTGTATAATTATATGTATCAATAATATTTAACAAATATGTGGACACAAGTCATATAAATGAGTCTTGAGTATAATGGTTTAACATAGGTATTTTTATTCACCCACTTGGTCGATATTAATTAGTTGCATATATAGAATTATAATAGTATACGTTATATAAAATTATTTCTTAACTTCATATAAAATAATACAAAAATATTTCATATATTTAATTTTGATTCATGATAATAAAATGCTAGTGTCACACATTATAAAAATAAAAACAAAAAAGAAACATGATAGTAAACTTAAAACTAAGGTTTTAAGGTTCTTTATTCATATTTCAAAGTTTTTAATATTTTGTTTAAATCTAAATTTTTATTTTTTTACATTTTATTTTATTTGAAATTTTTTAATATGAACATTTAATATTTTTTAAGTTTTTCATTCATTTTTTCACTACTACAAAACCGGCTCATTTCGTCGATTCAAGAAAACAAATGCAACAAACGCAAACAAAAAAAATATTTGTATCTGTTAGTCTTCTATTTTTTATAATATGTATTCTTAAATATTGCTTAAAATCTTAAATCAAATCTTATTCTTTATATTTTAATGCATTTTTTTAGTTTTAGTTTTTAACACTTATATATATATATGATATTAATACTTATTAAATTATTATATTTTTTTATCTTTATTTATGTTAAATATTTTTGTTATAAGTTATAATGTGATAAGGCTATATATCTATTGTAGTATAACATGAAATTTTTGTTTTTAATTGAAAAGAATCAACTATAGCTCTTAGCCTCCTAGTAGCTAGATTTATATCATGATATATTTTTTACTCTTAAATATTTAAATACAATTCTATATTTTGTATAAAATAATTTACACTTCAACCTTCCTCAAAATATTTTTCTAACATTGCCCTTGAGTGTGAGGTATCTAAAGATGGTAATGAATTGTATCGGATCAGATCTAGTGATGATTTGATCCAATGTGTTGTTCAAAAAATTCAGTTTGATCTAATATGTTTTTAGCCGTGATCAATAGATACACATTACCCAATTTAAATAATTACAATATTTTTCTAAAAGTAAATCATTACTTTTTTTAGATACTTTTAATTTTTTCAAAAAAAAAAGATTTTGATCAAGATCGATTCGGTCTAACCCGATCCACAAATTGATCTCTTTCATCCGTCATGATTTAATTTGATCCATTAATCTTATATGTATGTCATGATATGGTATGATCCATTGATCTTAAATGTAGATCATGATCTAATCTAATCTAAAAATAATATATTTTAATCTAATTCTAGAGTTGATCATATGGAATAAATATCTATTGAGCTCCAATCGAGTAAATTCCGCATCCCTAGATATATATCGAATGTGGCAAAATATTTTCAAATTCAACATGCTTCTCTAGGTAGGTGAATAAAGAAGATGAAAAAAAAGGAGGAAGAAGATTGTGCAAGTTGCTTGATAGAAATTAAAAAAAAAACTAATACAAATATAAACTAAAAAAACGTGGAATATTAAAGAAAGAACCTAGGTATGGCTTGTTATTTTTTAAAATGGACATGAGCTACATATTCCCGGATACAAATTAAATTTAAAAAGAAACCATGGAATATAAAAGAAAGAAACATGGAATGGGCTTGTTATTTTTAAAAATGGACATGAGCTAGATATTCTTTCAAATTGTTATAGGCTGGGTTTTCTTTTTAATGGAGATAGATTGAACACAAAAAACTAATATATTTTATGAGAAAAACAATAATGGACTAATTGTAGAGCTGACAGTTAGTCTTGTATTTTTAACATTACCTTTACTATATATCTTGTTGTACTTTTAATTTGTATTTAAATAAAATCTATTAATCTTATTACAAAAAAATAATGCATAGTTAGTTTCAAATAGAGCATAAATGGCATATTTAATTAAATAAATGAGATAAATGAATAAAAAAATTGAAATTAAAAGTTATAAATAAGTGAAAATGATTAATAATACACAAAATATTAATGTATGGGTCTCATATTGTGTAAAGTTCGAACTCAGTTTTGATGAGATTGAACAAAGAAAACAATAGATGTATGGGTCTCGTGCTACAAAAGATCACTAATACAATAATTACATTTCAGATGCATTTCATTAGAGCTGTGGTGAGTATCAGTATTGAAAGACAAGAACAAAGAGATCCTATTAAATAATTTATATAAATTTTCAAATAAATATTAATTATTAGTTACTTTTAGTCTTGTGTTACTGCTTAAAAAAAATTATATATGGGATTATCATAATTAGGGTTCCATAACTTTTAGAATCATTTTTCAGATAATTCACTACTATAAAAAGGGGCATTAAAGTGGTTAAAAATCGACTTTAAATTAAATGACTTAAAGTTTAAAATCGGTTCACGTAGCGTAGCGCAGTAGAATCGGTTGACGTGCCGAACCGACGCTACACATGGACATAGCGTCGGTTGACGTGGTGAACCGACGCTATCCACGTAGCGTAGCGTCGGTTGACACCTGGAACCGACGCTACGTCCATGTGTAGCTAACCGACACGTCAACCGACGCTACATCCTACGTGGATAGCGTCGGTTCTATATCGAACCGACTTTAAACCAATTTAAAGTCGGTTTTTGGAACTAAAAACCGACTTTACGTATCAACTTAAATATTCATTTTTGTAGTAGTGGAATGAAATCAATGTCAGAATTTACTTATATTGTAATTTGCAAGAACAATATCAACTCATGAAACTAAAAAGAGAACAAGACAAACACATTTGGGAGAAGGGATGATATTAAGGATAAGTACAACGTAACAGTCAAAAAGCTAATTGCCCTTTCGAGGGCACGGAAGCCCTTATTCAACATACTTTATCTCAATTTAAGGATCAGATCAGTAACCCTTATTCTTACACAACTTTTGACATAATTCTTATAGGAGGAATGGCAACAAAACTATATTAAGTGTAACGGAAGTATAAAAAAATTTATTAACTTTTTAGTAGGTGGCTAGCCATGAAAAATTATACTAAAAATTTAAAAATAAGAAAAAATGTCATAAATGAAATATGTGAATATACAAATATTCAATTCTTATATATCAAATCTATTTAAATTTATATTTTTTGAGTTATAAATGATTTAGAGAACATCTATCAATTCAAAAAACTAAGTACATGTGTATTAACATATTCCATTTATGACATTTTTTAAAATTTTATACTTTTGTTATATTTTTAATAGTTAGTGAATAACGTTATAAATAATAAATTTTTGTATATTTTATAGTTGCTTCTAGTAGCATTCACCCCTGCTTTCATTTATTACTGCTAAAAAGTTGATGAGCACAAAATGTTTTGTTTGGGATAAACCGATAAAGAATTGAACATTTCTTTTAGAATGAACGTCATTGTACACTATCATTTATTGCAAAGGAAGCAATTCGTTACCAAGGGCTGGATCCACTTCAATCTATGGGCAAAATGTGCACTAACTAACATATTTGCGAGAGCTTCGAGGATGTATTTAATGACAATTTAGAGAAGAAAAGAGAGAGAAATAGGTGAGAGAATAGAAAAAGAAAACTTTGGAAAGTAGAGTAATCTCTTTGAGATAATATCTTTATTTTAGAGATACATACCAAAAAGAAAAAAAAAAGTAAAGTCAAAAGAACAATTTGTTTTGATGAAAAATATTGTTGTTTTTGATAGAATAGTAGAGAATATTTTAGAAAAATATTTGAGATATTTTTTTAAAAGGAGAGTGACAAAGTAGTGAGTTTGTGAAACACTTGTATGTCATTATTTTGAGTTTATATCAATTTATTGTATTATCTCTCACTTTGTACCCATTAATTCTGTCCTATAAACGTAGCCTAAATTAAAGGGTGAACTACGTTAAATTATCGATATCGTTATTTTACTCTGTTGAATTTCTATTATTTTTACCTGTTGTGCCCCAACAACTGGTATCAAAGTTGGTCTAGTAAAATTCTTAATATGATTTGTGGTTGCATCATAGAATGATTTCTCATATCAGAAAAGACTTTATTAGGTCCATGACGTATTTATTTACAGAAAAAATGTCAAACCAAAAGATAGATATTGAGAAATTTAATAGTAATAATAATTTTACTTTATGACAAAGGAAGATGAAAGATATTCTCATTCAATAGAAGGTCCATAAGGCGTTGTTGGGGAAAGAAAAGAAGGCATCGATCGTCATCGAGGAACAATGGGATGAGATAGATGAGATTGCAGCGAGTATAATCCATCTAAATCTCTTAGGCAATGTCTTGCAAAGTATTGAATCAAAAAATTGCAAGACTACAAAAGAAACATCAGAGACTCTAGAAAACGTGTACATGTCAAAGAACCTTGTCAATAAATTTTATTTATGGGAGGAGCTATATCAGATGAGGAATGAAGATAATGTGAGAATGATGCAACATGTTAGCGATTTTAGCAACAACCTTTCTCACTTAACAAGATTCAATGTGAGTTTCGATGATGAAGAGAAAGTTGTGATGTTGTTGGCATCACTATCCTCATCATATAATCATCTCACAACAAATCTAACTTATGTGAAAGACAAGATGGAGTTTGAAGTTGTTGTAGAAGCCATGTTGTCATATGAGAAACAAAATAGGGAGAGAGATTCAGAAGCACAAGTTCTTATCACAAAATTTAAAAGAAGAAGACAATATAGAGAACAAAAACCCAGAGGCAAGAGTAGAGGCAAATAAAAAAAATATGTCAATGTCAAATGCCATCGCTGTAAGAAGAATGGTCACATCAAGAAATTTTTTCAGGTGTTCAAGAAAGAACAGGAAATGAACAAAGGCAAAGCAATGTAGAAAGACAACAATAGTGATGATGAGCAAACAAATACCATAGACAAGTTCAATATCATTTATGATGAAGATTTTGTCAATCTTGCATCACACTAGACCGATTAGGTGATTCATAGTGGTGCTACAATTCACGCTACATCGCATAAAGAATTTTTCTCATCATACACACTTGGACGTTTTGGTGTTGTTAGAATGGGAAATGAAGGCCTATCAAAAGTTGTTAGTAGAGGTGATGTTTGCTTGGAAACAGAGAATAGATACAGACTATTTATGAAGGATGTTAGGCATATTCCAGATATATGCCTGAATTTGATATCTGTATGCAAACTTGCAAATGAAGGATATTGAAGCTCTTTCATTTATGACAAATGAACACTTACAAATGGATCCTTGGTAGTGGCTAGAGTTGAGGAGCATTCAACTCTGTATATAATGCAAGCGAAGCTCTCCACAAACACAATAAATTTCGTGAAGAAAGATAGTGCAGTTGAATTATGACATAGGAGACTCAATCATATGGGTGAAAAAGGTATGACAAGTCTAGCCAGGAAAAAGATACTGCCCAAAATGGATGAAGTACATTTGGAGAAATGTGTTGATTATCTAGCAAGAAAGTATAACAAAGTTGCTTTCAAGAGTTCCCCTCATTATAGAATGAATAATATTTTAGATCTAATTCATTCATATTTGTGTGGACCAATGTCGAAGTCACTTGGTGGTGCTCAATACTTTGTGATTTTTATTGATGATCATTCAAGGAAGACATGGGTATATCTTCTGAAGACATAGGATCAGGTGCTAAATGTATTCAAAGAATTTCATGCCTCAGTTGAGAGATAGATTGGGAAGAAGCTGAAATGCATTCGGATAGACAATAATGGAGAAAACACAGGACCTTTTCATGCTTACTGTTAAAAGCATGGTATTCAGCATTAGACGACACCTCCAAAGACACCATAGTTGAATGACTAAGCTCAGAGGATGAACATAACTTTGATGAAGAGAGTCAGATGTATACTCTCACATGCAAAGTTTCCTAAAACATTTTGGGGTGAAGCTTGATGAGTGCTTAAAAAACAGTAAAATTATCACGATTTTATGTACGTCAATGCCTACGTCAATGCTTACATCAATGCATGTCCATTCTGCGTTAGTGATGATATCAACGTCCATCTATTATGCATTTTTCCCAATTTTTATCATTTCCTCTCACTTTTTTACCATTCTCCTTACCTATAGATACCCCCATCTCCTTCATTACAAAACACACCAATAACACCTCAAAAACATCTTCTTATCTCTTTCTTTCTCTCTATTTTTTAGTTTTTAGTTTTAATGTTCTTTTATTAGAACTAGCTATGTTTTTGTAAATTTCTAGCTTTTTGATTCAATAAATGAAAATGCAAATCCGTTTGAAGGTTTTTCAAAAACGAAATTAGCATTAAGGTTCTGTAAGAATTCTTATTCTTTACATTTATTTTTATGTTTTATTTTTATATATTATATTTAATTTGTATGTGATTAAATTTAACATGACTCACTGTTTGTAAAAATGATATAATAATAACGTTGTTATACTTGCAAAATATTAAATAGGTAAAACTCTCTATAAAAATGAATTGATTTTATTTTTATTCAAGATTTTATATTAAGAATGTTAGAGAAGAATATATTATTTTTCATGATAAACTTAAATCTAAAAATTAAATTTTAAGGTTTAGTTATCTGGTCTGATTTAGAGTAGTGCTCTTTTATTTATTGGTACAATCGCCCGATAGTTAGAATAAATCTCTATTTCAAAAGTTTTTATAAGAATTATTATGTGAAAATGTATTGACAACATATTTTCAGTAATGGTTTTAAGACTTGAAAGTTAGTACTCGGATAATTAGATTCTTAGGTTTAATTTGGACACCTTGAATAAAGTTTAAACTGTCTAATCCCACGAAAGGTGGCATTTAAATGATTCATTTTCAATATCTTAGAAAAAAAGGAATTAATTTAATTAACTGAATTGATTATCGACCTCACCTATAAGTGTTAATTGATTTGTTTAATTAATAAAGAATATCTAACCCCAACAAATGTGGTATTCATATAAAAAATAAAGAATCAATAAATATCAATTTATATCTTTAATAACCTAAATAATATGAGCAAGCATAATTAACTTAGTTATTATATCTATAAATACTCCACTATTATAAATGATAAAATTTGCATAAATATTTATTTTAATGTTATTAGATTAGAAAACACACAAAACTCAAACTATCATGACAAGATGTTTAGGATTGAATTTCATTTTTAAAAGTTTGACTAATAAATTAAAAACCACATATATTCCTTCCTTAGATTGACCTTGGGAGTATACTTATCATTTTCTCTAAAATGCTTCGTGAACTTGCGAGAGTTTTATAAATATAAAACCAAAGTATTGGTAGGATCGATGATGCCAATTTTGCTCATCAAATCCATACTTACAACTGCACATGTGTTGAATCTTTCACCCTATACTCCTCTTGTTGTTTCTTTTGGAGAACATAAAACGTGCAAGCATATACGGTTGCAAGTAATAAAATTTGACAAGGAAGTTATCGTTCCCATAGAGATTTGTTACTATAGTTTGTTAAGTACTAAAATTATCTCTCTCTGATTTTATCCAAAACAATCGTTAATTGGAAGACGTTAACTAAAAAGTTGTATAACAAAATAAAAGAAATCTAGGATTGCAATTTTTCATCAAATTAATCCACTTGAATCATGTTATTTTCTTTTGATTTATATTTTTTTAGTACATTTAATTTGTCAACAGAAAACTTCTAATTTTATCCATACATCTCTTCCGAGCTTCATATAAACACACTTCATTAAATTAATTTACTATATTCCTATAAGAATTAAATTCACCAAGATTTATTACCTTCTATGTTTTGAAATGACCACACATACAATTAGGATATATTCTTATCCTTCATCATACATGTCATTTAATCTATGACCAATATACACAAAAATAACACTTCCAAGTTTATTTATGTGCCACAGATAATTTGATAAAATTCGTAAATAATCAAAAGTATTAAGCACAAAATAGAATAAACAAATCGAACGTCTTATAAATCTTTTAAAAATAATTCAAATCAAAGCATAATAAATTTAGATAAAATGCAACCCTAGAAAAATTATATTACTTCATAAATTAAAAATTAAAATTACAATAGTTAAGGAAAAGGAGATGAAGAACAAAGAAAAATTAAATCATTTCGTATCGTAAATATTTGGCACACGTAGAACACAACAGAAGCCAAAAATGGCTTCTGCGTGTTCTATAGTCCACCCCCAAATACTACTAAAAATCTCAAACTCTAAACTCACAAAACGTTTTTACTATATCATAATATCCCCTATTTATAGCTAAAAAAATACATCTAAAATATTACATTTTTTAATAAATGCGTAAAAATTTGTATCGAAAATAAAACACACGCGTATCGATATTCGATATCAAAATTTGTATTTTAATCTACGCGTGAGAGACAAAGCAGAGGGGGACCATTTATTTAATTAAAATTAACGAAAAATGTCAAGTACATAACAATTATAAATGATAAAATAGATGAAAATAACTATATAAAATACAGTTATCACCTCTCAAGATGGATGTTCTAGATAAAGTGTGGTGAGGAAAGGATGTTTCCTATGATCATCTATGAGTGTTTGGCTACAAAGCATTTGTTCATATTCCCAAGGATGAGAGATCCAAACTTGTTGTCAAGACAAGACAGTGTATTTTTATTGGCTATGGTCAAGATCAAATTGACTATAGATTTTATGATCTGGTTGCAAAGAGACTTGTGAGGAGCCGTGATAATGTATTTGTTGAAGATGAGATCATTGAAGATATTATAAAAATGAAGAAGGATGTTCCTAATTCCAATGTTGACTCATCAGATTTGGAATCAATTACTCCATCATCAGTGCCAAGACAAGTGGGAAATAAAAACCAGGTATCCACCTTATGAAGATAATGCTCCCATAAAAGTTGGTTATGAAGATGAGGGAGATGATGATATTCATTATCCAACACCAACACCTACGACTTCTTTTCTATTGAGAAGAAGTGATAGACTAAGATGACTTTCTACCATATATCCTCCAGATGAGTATGTAACTTTCATTGATGAGGGAGAACCTGAGAGTTATGAAGAAGCCATGGATGAAGAATCCAAACAAAAATGGATTGAATCCATGCAAGTTGAGATGAAGTTCTTTCATGAGAACAAAACTTTTGAGCTAATGGAGCTACCCAAAAGGAAGAGGGTTTTGAAAAATAAATGGGTGTTTAGGGTGAAGCATGAAGAACATAGTTCCAGTTTGTGATACAGAGTCAGATTGGTTGTCAAGGGATTCAGGTAAAGAAAATAAGTTTACTTTGACGTGATTTTCTCATCAGTTGTGAAAATGACATCCATCCATACTGTGTTGGGGTTAGCAATAAATCTTGAACTTGAGGTTGAGAAAATGGATGTCAAAACTATCTTTTTACATAGTGACTTGGAAGAAGATATATACATGGAGCAGCCATAGGGTTTCAAGCAAAAAGGAAAAGAGGATTATGTTTACAAATTGAAGAAAAGCCTCTACGACTTAAAACAGGCACCCAGACAATGGTATAAGAAGTTTGAACCTATTATGGAGGAGTAAGGCTACAAAAAGACTACTTCAGACCATTGTGTTATTGTGCATAAATTCTCTGATGATGATTTCATTATTCTTTTGTTCTATGTGAATGATATGTTAATTGTTGGCCGGAATATTTCCAAAATCAATAACTTGAAAAAGAAATTGAATAAGTCTTTTGCCATGAAAGAATTAGGGCCAACAAAATAGATTATTGGCATGAGTATTATTAGAGATAGAGGTTCCAAGAAATTATAGTTGTCATAGGAGAAGTATACTGAGAAAGTATTTTGGAGATTTCATATGGACAAGGCTAAAGAAATTAATTGTCCTATTGTTAATCACTCTAAGCTAAGTTCTAAGTAGGTCCTTTCTACAGACAAAGAGAAGGAAGAGATGAAAAAAGGTTCCATATGCTTCAGTAGTTGGAAGTTTAATATATGTCATGGTTTGTACACAACCAGATATCCCTCATGTAGTTGGAGTTATGAGTAAATTCCTTTCAAATCATGGAAAGGAATATTGGGCTGCAGTGAGAGAGATTTTTAGGCATCTTTGAGGTTCTTCCAAAATATGCCTATGTTTTGGAAATGACAAACCTGTGTTAGTTGGATACACAGATTCAGATATGACTGGTGATGTGGATTCCAGAAAATCCACTTCAGGTTACCTATTTACATTTGTAGGGGGAGTTATGTCATGACAGTCAAAGTTACAAAAATGTGTTGCACTGTCCACTACAAAATAGAGTTTATAGCAGCAACGAAAGCATGTAAAGAGTTTTTATGGATGAAAAAGTTCTTGAAAGAACTTGGCTTGTAGCAAAATAGCTACCAGTTATTTTGTGATAGTCAGAGTGCTATCCACCTTGGAAAGATTGCCTACTTTCATTCGAGATTAAAACATATTGATGTGAGATATCACTGGATTAGGGATGTAATGAAAAAGAAGCTACTACAGCTTGAGAAGATCCATACCGAGAAAAATGGATCAAACATGTTGAAAACAATTCTTCCGAGATAAAATTTTGAATACTATCATTTAACTGCTGGATTGGTAGAGCCCTCTTGTAGTTAAGAGGGGGAGATTTGTAGGCCTCTCCCACATAGAAGAGGAAGAAAATAATTTTTTTAAGTGCAATCACATTTGATAAATTCATAAAAAAAATTTATGGCTAAAATTTGGCCAGCTATGTGGCCAATTTATGATCACATAAGAGATAGACAATGTTTTTGCCTTAAAGATATACACCAAAAAGAAGAGAAGCAAAGCCAAAGCCAAAGAAACAATTTCCTTTGATGAAAAAGAATGTTGTGTGTGAGAGAGTGGGAGATAATATTTTAAAAAAATAATTGATATATTTTTCTAAAAAGAGTGACAAAATAGTAAATTTGGAAAACACTTGTGTGTCACTATTTTTGCTTTATCTTAATTGTTTTCTTGTCTCTCACTTTGTACCCATTAATTTTATTAGTGTAAGAAATATTTTTTGAAGTTTATCCAGTAGACGTAACCCAAATTAAATGATGAATCACATTAAATTATTAATGTCATTATTTTATTTTTACACGTTATGTCCCATCAGAAACAACCCAGAAGAGTTAAAACTTTTTTCTCTTGGAAAAGAAGAGATGATAAGATTATATTTGATAAGGTAAACATCAATAAATTTCATATAAGTAATAATACATTAAAACCATACAAACTGAACCATGAAAAAAGTACTAAAAATAAAGGGATTCTCAATGACCTGAAACTGAGGGTAATCCGGAGCACTAAACAGCGTGATGAGCTTTCCTGATTCAACAATGTGATCTATTGTGTAACCTTCATCCATTCTTGCAAGACTAGACCCTTTTTCCCTTACATCACCTTCATACGATCTGATTATTAACTGAAACAAAAATAATGCATAATAAACCCAATTTTTAATCTTACTACAATATACACAAGTGGTAATAATCCCAAATTGAATCAATTTCCATGGATTACACTAATGCTACTGACTAACACCGAAATAGTCATTTCAATGAATGAATTAAATTTCTTATTTTTATTTTTTTCATTAACATAGTTAATATGTTTCTCAATCAAATGCATGTGGGTACATAAGCACAGCAGAACAAAGAACCAAAAGACATAGAAATGCAAATAGCATCTTGCCTCCAAATCAGCTAATGTTGTGTTTGGTTGGAGGTAATGAAAATGAATGAGAATTAATTCTTTTTATTTGTGTGTTTGGTTGGACTAAAAAATGAGTCAGGAATGAAATCGATTCCTAAAGGAGAAGAAATTGCTCCCCTATTTAGGAATCATGACTCCATTTAGATCTCACTTATTTTTTCAATTTTACTCTCACCCCAAATATAACCCTAAACTTAAATCCCAAATCCCAAAACACTAAACCCTAAATCACAAATCCAAAAACCCAAAACCAAAAACCCAAAACCCTAAAACCTAAATCCCAAAACCTAAAACCCTAAACCCCAAATCCCAAAACACTAAGCCCTAAATCCGCTAAACCTCAAATCCCAAAACTCAAAACTCAAAACCATAAACCCTAAATCCCTAAACCTTAAGCCCTAAACCCTAAACCCCAAATTCTAAATCCTAAAACCCTAAATCCAAAATGCCAAATTCTAAAACCCTAAACCCTATTTATAAAAATAATAATTTTAACCCTAAACCTTAACCCATAAATATAGCCATAAACCCTAAACCCCAAATCCCAAATCCCTAAACCCTAAATCCCAAAATCCCAAATCCCAAATCTCAAAACCCTAAACCCTATTTAGAAAAATAATAATTTTAATAATATATTTTCTTTTTAAGTAACAATTATTTAGAAAAATAATTATTTCAATAATGTATTTTGTGTGACGAAAAATTAATAATTAAATAATATTATTTAAATTTACTGAATATAGGGGTACTAAAGTAATTTATAGTTTTTCCATTCCATTCCATTCGAGTGACAAATCAAACGCTGTAATGCTGATTTCTTCTTTGATTCTAATGGTCAAACCAAACAACATTGTTTCCTTTCTTTTCCATTCCATTCCATTCTGATTCCGATTCCAATTCCGATTTCATTTTGTGAACCAAACGCCCCCAAAGTGAAAAGATAAAATTTAGCTTATTTTCGTAATTATGTTATCAACATCATGTTCAACATTCAGTTTTTGAGCATTTAGTTCAAACTAACTAATCAATTCAAGCAACAAAACATATATATTACTAGACAAACACTTAAACTAGTAAACATAATAAAGTTAAAACTTACCTTAAGATTGAATTTCCTTCCTAAACTCCTCAGTCCGATTGGGACTTCAAATCTAACCAATTGCACTTTTGATACGCATGTTGACCTCTATCTCCATACTTGGTCAAAACCTCTTATTCAAACCTATAAACGAGGAAATTGTTTGGGAAATCCTTCACTTCACAAAACAAAGTACAAATTCATCTTTATTTTATTGTAGTATCTCATTCATCCCCCTATTTCTTTAAAATATATACATAATTACAATTTTATTCTATAGAAAAAATTAAAAGGATAAAATAGTTATTTTTGTTAAATATTAAAATGGCACAGATAGGAAGCACAAATGCACCAATCATATGGAAACACTTAGATAATAAGAAAAATATGAGTGAAATTTAGACTAACCAGACTCACTCTCTGGAAAGAGGCCCTCGTATTTGTGTTATATGATGCAGTGTACCTACATATGTTCCACGTTGCTTAAGAAGCTAAAAGGTAATGTGTTTATAAGGAATGAAAAGTCTCTAAATGGTATGACACGTTTTAGAGTTTCTCTTTAGAAATAAAGCTGTGAGATCTCGCTAAACTGTCAAGTCATGATTGTGAGCCCACTGAACTTGCAATTATAGACCAAAGTAGACAATCTCATGATACTTAGAATGGGTCCCACATTACTTAGAATCTATGTGGTGATGTACCAATAAGGGGTAAGCACTCTCTAAATGATATGACGCATTTTAAGGTTTCTCCCTCCCTAGAAGTCAAACCGTGAGGTCTCGCTGAACTTGTAGTTATAGACCAAAATTGACAATCTCGTGCCATGTGGAATGAGTCTCGCCCTACTACAAGCGAATAGATTAACCACTCTGTATCAGTTGGTATCAGAGTCATGGTCCTATTGGGCTATATGGGCTTGCGTTCTTACAAGGATGTAAGACTCCCTAAGTGGGAGTGTATGATGTTAATACATGACAAAATTAGAAAAGAGAAAGTAGTTTATTCTGTTTAGGTTTTTTATTTAGAGTTCAACTAAGGTAATAATTTATTTTATTTAGAGATTTTTATGTATTACTAGAGTCCGATATAGAAACTTTTATTTAAATTTCTTTTTTGTGTGTATTACTATAGTCCCACGTAGAAATTTTATGAACTATTCTAGAGACTTTTCATCTATAAATAATTGGGTCCTATGCTTAGATAAGACATCCTAGAAAATAAACAATTTTGTTATATTAATGAAGTTATCTTCTTTTTCTTTTTTCTCTTTTTTTTATTTCTAATTTTTAGGAATAGTTATTCTTTCTTCTATTTGTAAGTTGAAGTCCTCTTATTTGCGAGATAGAGGAATATATTTAGGTTAGTTCTACTCTAGAGTTGGTAGAGTGTTCGTCTAAAGATATATAACATAGCTAAGCTTTTCCTATTCTAGATTTGCTAGAGTGCTTGCCTAGATAATAGTTGCCTTGTGTTTGTTTCATAACACAAATACAAGGGTGTCTTGTCGAAGAGTGAGTTTGGCTAGTCTAAACTTTGTTCATATTTTTCTTATTTTCTAAGTGCTTTCATATTATTGGTGCATTTGTGCTTCCATCCTGTGTCAGGTGGTATCAGAGCGAGGTTCATGTAAGTCCAATGGAGCATAATAAATGTATTACACGAAAAGAATTTCAACAATTTTGTCAAGGGATTAATCAAGTTCTTAATAAATTGTTTGCATCATTGGTGTTATTAGACAAAAATATGAGTCAAACTCTTATTTAAAAAGATTATGAAAAAACTCAAAATCAAGATCTTGATTGAGTTGAAAGGATGATCCAACACAATGTTAAATATGAGCCACCAAAAAAGGAAAACTCGCCTAAAGTTTTAAAAGTGGAAGAGCAATATTTTGAAAACAAGGTTACTGAGATAGTTTTGGTCGAAGACAAAAATGATCATATTATTGATGCCAACACATGGATGTTAGAGATCATACAAATTCAAAAGGAAGAATTTGAAGAAGAAATATCTTTACAAGATGAATTAGTCCCAGATCTCAAAATTATCTCCATAAAAGAAGATTCAAATATCATAACACTTGTAGATGTTTTTGAAGTTAAAGAATTAAGTGTCTTCACTACTTTCAAATGCAATCAATTATTTGTATCACAACAAATTATTTTCCAAAGCAATAAGAGTTGTCAAATAATCTTCAAGATATCGAGTCATATTTCATTATTCTAGAACTTATTGAAAATATTAATGTTACAGGTGAACATGTAAACAATATTTGGCTAATATTGTTCAAGGAAGTGGAGCAACAAGAAAATCAATTTTGAAGGTCCATTACTGTTACAAGTATTATCATACTCATTTGAAGAAAACTCGAGGACAAGTTTTGAATAAGTAGGAGGGAATATAATACATGACAAAATTAAAAAAGAAAAAGTAATTTATTCTATTTAGAATTTTTGTTTAGAGATCAACCAAGGTAATAATTTATTTTGTGTAGGGTTCTAATTTTTATGTACTACTAGAGTCTCACAAAAAAACCTTTATTTAGAGTTTTTTTTATGTATTACTAGAATCCTACATAGAAACTTTATGAACTATTATAGAGAATTTTCAACTATAAATAGCTAGGTCTTATGCTTGTATAAGACATCAAACAATTTAGTTATATTAAAGAAGTTCTCGTCTTTCCCATATTCCTAATTTTTAGGAATAGTTTTTTCTTCTCTTTGGAAGTTGAAGTTCTCTTATTCGTGAGATAGCGAAATATGTTTAGGCTAATCCAATTCTAGAGTTGTTAGAGTGTTCCTCTAAAGATAGATAACATAGTTAGGTTTGTCTTATTCTAGATTTGCTTGAGTGCTTACCTAGATAATAGTTTCATTGTATTTGTTTCATAACACAAAAATAAGGGCCTCTTGCCAGAAATTGAGTTGGGCTAATTTAAACTTTGCTCATATTTTTTTCATTTTCTAAGTGCTTCCATATTATTGATACGTTCTGTACGTTTTACAGTTATTTTGTCCAATTTATTAAGTATAATTGTTATGTTCTTAATGTTTTTAATTAATTTTAAGTTCTTAAATTAATACTCATTGTTATTTTTTAAGGAATATATATTAACGAATTTTTAGTGAAAAAAAGACTTAATTGTAATTAATAAAAGTTGAAAATATAATTTGATTTAAAAGATGACTTAATTGCAAATATCAAAAGTTTAAAATTTAATTTGAATTAAATTAGAGGGCTAAAATGTAATTAACCAAACCTTTTCTTTTCTGCGCAGGGATGAAAACCTCGTGCATCTATGTTCAACGTGCCTCACGCACCGTCAGATCAAAAATCAATGGTGAAGATCAAACAGGTGAGATGCAAGCACCACATGGGGATTGGACTCGTTTTTCACAAACGACACACTACTCAGTGCGCAGAGTGGGGTCCACTTGTCCACGTAGGCTGGCGTGCAGGGTGGGACCCATCTATCTAATTTTCAACGGCCCAGATCATGCGTTTGTCCCACACTCTACACATGTGGAAACCGGCTGGTGCGTACAGTTCATTGCGCAAAATTCTTGTGCTACGTGGTCCACATAATGTGCGTGCGCCCTCTCTTCCCATCCAATACAAAGCTTCCACGTGTCCTATTATTCTTCTAACGAATCATAGTTCACCACGTGGCATGCGTTTGGTATAAAAAATTCAAAAATGGTGCACGCTGTCTAGCCTTTTTTTCACTCCTGTCTCCCACGCGTGTTTAAATAATATTTTCGATGTATTTCTTTGTCCTCCACTTTACACACGTGTTGTAAAAATATATATTTTGTGATGTATTTTTTTTAGAAAGCTGAAGCTATAAATATGTTCTTATTATGATACAAGAGGGTTAGACGGGGAGTGGACGATAGAACACGCAGAAGCCATTTTTGGCTTCTGTTGTGATTCTGCTTAGGAGAAAAATTACAGAGCAGAGATGAAACACTTTTAATTTCTTTTTGTTATTCTTCATCTAATATTCCTTAAATGTTTTAATATTTTCTTATTGTAATTTTAATTTTTGTTATGAAGTAATTTAATTACTCTAGGGTTGCCATGTAACTTATATTATGAAGCTTGGATTAATTATTTTTGAATGATTTATGAAATGTTTAAATTTGTTTATTCTATTTGTGCTTAATACTTTTGATTGTTGGAAGATTAATCAATTGATATGTGACACTTAAATAAACTTGGAAGAAGCATTTTTGTGTGTTGCTCATGGATAGAATAACATGTATATATAAGGGATATGAATATACCTTTATTATACGTGTGACTATTTGAGAACTTTGAACTTAAGGAATCTTGGTGAATTTAATTCTCATAGAAATATAGTGAATTATTTTAGCAAGATGTGTCTATATGAAGCTCGGAAGAGATATATGGATAAATTAGGAGTTCTTGGTTGAAAAATTAAATTCAAGAACATAAATCAAGAGAAAATAATATGATTCAAGTGGATTAATTTGGTGAAACTGCAATCCTAGAATTTTCTTATTTATTGTTATAAAAAATCAGTTTAGTTAAACACCATAAACTGTCTATTGTTTGGATAAAATCAGATTGAAACAATTTTAGTACTTAACAAATATTAGTAACAAATCTCCGTTAGGACTATATTTTACTTATAATTTATTACTTATGACTATGTATACTTGCACGTTCGTGTTCTCTTAAAGAGGCAATACCTACTACACATTTGCACAATTCTTCACCTAGATCACTTGCATGGTTTCATGTGTTTGAATTATTTTGAAAGAAATGATTTATCTAGAAAAATAAACTATTTCACTAATTTTTAAAATAATTCTTCCATTTATGACAACATAAGTGACTTGATTGTAAAAGTATCTACAATTTTTTGTATTATTAGTATTTTTTATTTTATTAAATGAAAATACATACTGTTCATTAAATACAAATATGATAAATATGTGCAAGGAATTAAACTTATGTATATCTTGTAATAAATTAAGCATATAATAGATACCATCTACAAACAAAAACAAAAATATTTGTTTAAATAAAAACAGAGAAACTAAATTGTTGACTTTTATTGAGAAAAAAAGACTAGACATCAACACCGTTACTTACCCCTTGGAAGAAAAACCCTATAAGGAATACAATTCTTACAAGCCAACAAAATCCGGGTGGTCTCAAGCCCCATGCCCCTCAATCAATATAAGCACCATTAAATACAAAACCCAATCATTTTTTTTGAACCCGACGTCGTTTAAAACGAAAAGAAAGTCATATAATTGACCATGAATATCACCAATGACATCGACAGTGAAATTTGTGTCGTTTGAATCAATACAGAGTCCATTGGGTTCTTTGTGGAAGAGTTTAGAGGCGGTGAGGGCAAGAGAATCAAAGACATTGATAGTGATTACTAGGGGAAAGTTGGTGTGTTGAAGATTTAGAGAGGACCATTCGAAGGACGACGTGACGTTTCGAAACCAACCAATGGTAAAGCTTACTATCCGGTGGTAATGAGACCGAGATTTGATTTGGGATGTGAGCTGGTGGACTGTGGATAGAATTAGAATTTGCAGCGATTGGTATATTGGGTGTTACAGCTGAGAAAGTTCTCCATTTCATGTATCACAATCCATCCCAACCAATTCGGTTATAAATAAAGTATTTTAGTTATGTTTTTTAGTGGGTATAGTTAGGGCTAGACATTGGATCAAAATCGTCAATTTTAAGGTAATCTGAATTCAATTGGATTGAATTATGAATTATTCAATCCGTTGTAAATGTCAATCCAAAAAAATCCAAATCCGAACAAATCTGATTCTGAATCCGATCAGATTGATCGGATCGAATAGGGTTAAAATCATAATTTCAACCTATAAAATGAAAAATTATATAAAATAAATAAAAATTTAAATAAAAATATTTTCTATACAAATTCAATAGTAGTTGGACATGATTAAAAATAGCTTAACAAAAATGATCCAAAAGAAAAAAAATTAAATATCAATTACATAATAACTCCAAATATCCATAGTTTTAACATAAAGTTTAAAAATATTAAAATTCAAAGTACATCAAAATAAAATAAAACTTTTAAAGTATTGTTCACTCCAAAGGTTCAATATGGGTTGATTTTGAGATGATTCATTTAATTTAGCTTCGAAATTCCGATCCTTTAACTGAACAGTGAAGATGATGAATAATGAGAGGGGATGAACCAATGAAGAATAGCAGGTGGGAACATCAATTAGGTAAGAAGTCCGTTAGTCAGGGACGATGAACGTCGGTTATAGTCGGGTTGGGAAATGGGATAGCGCTGGTGTCGAGTTGAGAAAACAAAAGCTAGTGTTCTACCACAACAATAACGTTAAAATTATTTCAAATAATTTGATAATAAAAAGATCATGGAAAAATTATCAAATAGATTATCATCTATTAACGAAAATGAAAATGACCAATAAAATAGAAAGTTCAACATTACCTCAGAACTTCTTTCTTTATGTTAGGGGATGAATGAACTAGATTACCTATAACACCAACCTACCAAACAACATGAATATAACTAGTCTAAAACGTATGAAATGCTTGGTATCTAATCTTTCAACAACACGATACTACACCTAACAACAAAATGATGTTTATAAATAATAGAAACAAATAAAATTGAAGGGAAAAAATGTGAGTAATGGAAGTTAGGAGCAAAACTACCATATTTGTGTTGTGCAAAGAAACAATAAATAGCGATATATGAATATATCAAATCGGTAAGAGAAAACACACAGAATTTACGTGGTTCAGCAATTTGCCTAGGTCCACGGGAGGTAATAGATATTATTGAACTGAGTAAGAAATATACAGAATATAGATGCATATTTTCTCATTTATAATATCTCTCAAATATTTTCCCAAACTCACAAAAAACTCTCAAAGTCATTAAATATTTTCTCTCTTTGAGTTTGCTTCTGCTATCTTTGTTCCCCCCCCCCCCCCCTGATTTTTGCCTTTTTGTTTAATGCATGAACTCCTCAATATTTATAGATGAAACAAGGCTCACTTTCCCTAAATTATGCCATAATTTAAACCATAATTAGGCTACTAATTTTTTTAAATTATAGCACAAATTAAGGCACTAATTTGTTACTTTAGAGCCAATATTCAACAATCTTCATCTTGGCAAAAAGGTTCATAGTGCTGCCTCCAAATATGACCTAGGCACTCTAAACTCGAGAGATGTTGATCAAGTTCAAACGGTCTTAAAACTTGATCCATGTAACCACCTTTGTAAGCATTTACAAGGTTATCCACAATTTTGACTTTCTGGATTGTAACATTCCCTTCATCAATGATTTCTAGAATAAAATGAAATCAAACCTCGATGTGCTTGGTGTGACCATGATGAACTTGGTTCTTTGCCAAAAAAATGACACTCTGGCTGTCGTAGAAAACCTTTATGTTCTTCTGAATAATACCCAAATCCTTGGTCAACCCAAGAAGCCATATAACTTCTTTGAATGTTTGTATTATAGCCATATACTCTCCCTCCATAGTAGACAAAGCTACAGTTGACTGCCAATAGTATCAAATAGATCAATACTTAACAACATGTGAGAATACCTCATTGTAGTTTATTCGTTCTTTCTGAGCATAGCCTTTTGCTACCAGTCTTTACTATGAGCACCTTCCTTCTTGGCATAGACCCATTTGCAGCTAATAGTTTTCTTTCCTTTGGGAATTTGAACCAATTCCCAAGTCTGATTCTGGTGTAGACTTCATATCTTCATCCATTTCCATCTTCCACTTCATACTATCAACTCTCTGCATGACTTATCTATAAGTGCATGGGACATCATCATCAATTACTGGAAGTGTGAATGCTACCATGCCTATGTATCTGGTAGGCTTTCTAATCTCCTTTCTCGATCGAGTAGTGGCAATAGATTCTAGCTGCTAATTTATCGGTAGTGATGGTGAGAGAACCTCTGCCTCAACTAAGATCTCTTCTTGATCATCAATATCATCTTTACCACGATCAGTAGTCAGTACAATCTTTTCTGGATCTTGTGGAATCTCAAGCACCACCTTAGAAAGAGTATTTGGACTTTCATTCTCTTTTTATGAATTTATTTGTCTCAGCATAAAAGACTCATCAAATGTGACTTCTTGGCTTAAGATGATCTTTTTTGATTCACCACACCAAAGTTGGAACCTTTTAACTCCTTCATTAATGCCAGGAGAACAACTCTCTTTGCTCTAGGATCCAGTTTGGATTCACTAACATGAAAATATGTAGGTCATCCAAATATTCGTAATGAATCATAATTAGAAGAAGGTTGTCCAGACCATACATCTTTATGAGTCTTCCTATATAATGTAGTCGTAGGAAATCTGTTGACTATATGAATTGCATATGACAAAGCCTTATCCCAAAAAATGCTTTGCTCAATTTGGATTGAGATAGCATACATCAAAATTTCTCAACCAAAGTACGATACATTCATTCTGTAACTACATTTTGCTATGGTGTATGATGAATTGAAAAATGTCTCATTATCCCTTCATCTTGACAAACTTTGAAGGGATTTGATTTGTGCTCACCACCATTATCAGATTTGAGCCTCTTAATTTTTCTACCTATCACAGCCTCGATCATTTTCTTCCATTTAAGAAAGATATCGAGAACTTCATCTTTATGACTCATGGTGTATATCTAAACATATCTAGAGAAATCATCAATAAAAGTCACAAACCAACATTTACCTCCAAATGAAGCATTCTTAGAAGGTCCCCAGACATCCATGTGAATATAAGCCTTGCAAAAGACCTTACTTCATTAAGCCTTGCAAAGCCTTTTCACCGGCATACCCTAAGCATTTATGCCATGGGTAGGAAGAAGCATATGTATTTTCTTCATAGTTGCTTAACAAAAGGCACACTCTTCCAGTGCCCTTTTTTGGTGACAAAAGGCACACTCGTCCTTCGCATAACGTCTTCTGGATGACTCTTCTCTAGACTTTGATCTAGATCACCCCTATTATTTGATTAGCCATATTTTTTGTTGTTCGTCCTACCTCTAGTTGCACTCAATGCTTCTGATATTGATTCTTTATGATCATGTTGATCCTTCTTCTGGTACTCATTATTTACCAAAGCATTTGAAACATCTATGAATTTAACCTCATTTTTTCCATATAACAGAGTTGTGGTTAAATGCTAATAGCTCTCAGGTAATGAATTTAGCAACAATAAAAATTTCTCTTCATCTATAATTTCAACATCTAAATTTTACAGATCACCTAAAATTTTATTGAAATTATCTAAGTGCTCAATCATAGGGATACCTTTCTTGTACTAGAAACAAAAAAGTTTCTTCTTCAGGTAGAGTCTGTTCTATATACTTTTTGTCATGTACTTGTCCTCTAAATTCTTCCAGAGAATTACGACTGCATTCTCTTTCATGACAAAGTATTTCTGATCATTTCCTAAACACAGTCGAATTGTGCCACAAGCTTATCGATTAACATAATTCCAATCTTCATTGGAATAATCTTCTAGCCTGGTTTTTAAGGCTATATTAGATCCTTCTCAAAACAATAGATATAATACTTCACATTACCACATGCCAAAGTTATTGGTGCCGTTAAATTTCTCTACTTCAAACTTTGTGTTGGAAAACATAGTTCTTCGAGTAGAACAACTTAGTTTGCCAGAAATTCTATGGTCAGCTTGTTCACCTTCTTTGATCTCTCTTTTTTCAGCCATAAGTACAAATGGATAACACAAACTTTACACTTACAACTTAAAATAGTGTTTTTCCAAATTTTATACCTTATTTGAAAAAACGGAGTCCGCGATTGAATTCGAATGGTCCAATTAGCTAGGAATAGGTCAATATCAGTTGAAAATGGGTGAAAATAGACCAACTCAGTCCAAAATTCACTAATAACTGAGTTGACTCGTTCTAACTCAATGAGTTGACTCAATTGTTGGCAACAACACTCCAATGGCTTATGGTGGTGAGTTTGACCTCTGATTTGAAAGATTCTTTCTCTGTTGCATTTGTATCATCAAGAGCTTCAATTGTTATGTAATACTTTTATATTTGGCTCTAATACCAATTTGTTGTGCATGGAAGCAATAAATAGTGTTATATAAATATATCAAATCGGTAAAAGAAAACACACAGAATTTACGTAGTTCAATAATTTGTCTAGGTTCACGAGAGGTAGTAAATATTATTGAATTGAGTAAAAAATATACATAATATAAATGCAAATTTTCTCACTAATAATATTTCTCAAGTGTTTCCCAAACTCACAGAAAACTTTCAAAGTCACTAAGTATTTTCTCTCTTTGAGTTTGCTTATGCTCTCTTTGTTTTTTTTTTCAAATTTTTTCTTCTTCTTCAATGCATAAACTCTTCCATATTTATAGATGAAGTAAGACTCCCTTTTCTTAAATTATGTCATAATTTAAGCCACACATTAGGTTACTAATTTGTTACTTTAGAGTCAATATTCAACAATTTGAATAGTTAGAATAAACGATAATTTCAAAATACTGAGCTAGAAGTTCCGAAAATGCCTCTACTCCAAGTCTCTTGATTGTTTGCCATCCTTTTTCTCTCTTTAGATGTCAATAGAGAACATAGGCATTAGAAACAAGCAACAACAAGACGTTTGGGTTATCAAGAAAAATACAACCCACGCTAAGGAACTACGTAAATCATGTCTAAAAGCCAAAAAACATTAAAAGTTATTAGTTTCACATACATATATCCTTACCGTCCAATAAGAGTAAAGTAATGTTTCCTGCAAATCAAGCACTAGTGTAAAAACATGACTTTCCAAGGGATGCAATTATGGAAGAAGCTTGTCTACATATGGTTCAGTATAACCCTATAATGTAGAGGGAAATTTTAAGTAATAATCAAAGAGTAAACCAAACTTTTGAGCTTCTTCATAAGCCATTATCAGAAATAGTCGACCAATAAATATCCCAATTCTAAGCCTAAAAACTTTGAGTACATTATTAACAGAGATCACACATCTTGACACTATTTCAGCAAGACAATATGACAATTACAAAAGAGCATCATGAAACTAAGTCCAAATGAGGAAACAAATCACCTTAACGGCAAGAAGCCTAAGCAAAGAAGCACTTCCTTTCTTTACTTCATACTCAAAATGAATCGTACCACCATCAACCTCACAAACCATTGAAGGATTTTGCAAATGTTTGTTAAGAGCAGGTACTGCTCGACATTCAACTATCAAATTCACAATTTCCTATGCAGAAAACTTCCAACCAATTATTCAAATTATCCAAAACAAATGACACTATTTTAACAACACCAGTAACTATAGTACACAAACGAATAACATTACAGAAATGAAAAAGAATAAAAGAAAATGATTGAAGATCACTAATAAATTATTATTTACAAAGTAATTTTATCCTAATTTTATACCATCCTTAGCAAGGTCACAAAGAGCATGAGTAGCTCGTTTAGCAACAACGCGATCGGATTCGGAAGAAAAGTAAGTTGACTTGAGGACAAAGTGCTATCGATACATGTTTCTTAAGGAGATACTTACAATATCATCATATGAGGATACAAAGCAAGGAGACGAAGTTCGTGACCCCGTGGGATAGCATCGCCCCAACAGGAAAATAGGACTGAGTTAAGTGTGAGAACTGATAGACAAGACTTAGAAAATAGAAATTGATGATTAAGATTTTTCGTTTATATATATATATATATATATATATTTAAATAATATATAAAATATATTAAATTTAAATATTTTTAATCCGAATACAAATAATCTATTTTTTTAGGACTCGTTTCTATGTTTTGAATTTACAAGATATTTTGTTAGGTTTTTAAATGAATAAATTTATTTTAATTTATAGCGATGAGTTTTGTTTAACAAATCAAAAGGCTTATTAAAGGTGAGAAGGCAAAAGGTTTAATTCATTTTGTTAACAGATAAATGGGGAGAAGCCAAAAAGGTTAACTGTGAGTGCTATATATACCGCATCTGACAAACTTTAAAAGTAGAGATTGAGGATCCCGCACCGAAAAAAGAAAAAAAAAATTGTGTTTGGTGCATATGTGTTTTGGCAATATAGGCTATTCATATTTGTCTTGTCATTGTAATACAATTCTTTTTTATATGTTCTCTTATTCATGTAATAAAGCTTATGAGAAATATTATATATGTTTTTTTTTATCCGTAGTATGTGAGATATTTTTTGATATCTTTTTAACATATAAGTATTAAATTTAATTTTCATAATTTTATGTTAAGATGTTATTTTATATCTTTTTTATTTATTAAAGCATGCTATTGTATAATATGTATTTTAAATTTACGGTTTTTCTTTTTAAAAAATAAAGTATATACATCATTAGAAGTTATTAATTTTTAGTTTCAAGCATTTTTTTCCATACTATACAAGAAAATTTTGGTTCTAAATAATTATTTTTTGTCGGAGAAAACTACTTTCAATGACAAATTTTGCTAAGGTAAAAGTTTTTCCTACAATTTTTTGTCCGGAAATATACTTTCTCTGATAAATATTTTGTCAAGAAGTACACTTTCTTGGATAAATATTTTGTCCGAAAAATACTTTCTTCAATAAATTTTTTATTGAAAAGAATATGATTTTTGAAAATATTTTAACGAGAAAAATTCCTTTTCCAATAAACCTTGACTTTATTGAGAAAAACTTTTCTACAATAGAAGTATTAGGACAACTATCATGACAAAATATTTTGTTGAGAAAAAGTTTTAGGCAAGAAATGTAGGTGTTTTCTTGACAAAGTAGTTTATCATTGAAAAAAATTTCTCTTGTAATAGTTTCAATTTTTTCTATTTAAACAATCTAATGTCTTTTATTTTGTTTAAAGACAAGAGATCAATCTTTTCATTTTAAGCTCTCTTTCTTAAATTATTTTGCAAAAAAAAGATCATATTTTTCAATTTATTCCTTTAATTAATTTATCAAACATTAATAGTTGCGTTTAATTCATTAATAAACTTAATTAATTTATGATATTTTGATTAAATGCTTATATAGCTTCTTCTCTACTTTGTTCTTGAATTATTGGATCAAATAATTATGTTTGTAATATCACAATTATTTGGTTTGATTATTTATCTTTAAAAAAGCTATATTTATGGAACTTGTGCTTAACTTCTTATTATAAGGTTGTTAGATGATTTAATATTAATCATTCTTGAATATTCTAGTTTGGTTTATTCATTGTTGAATCTGCTCCAAGATGCACCTTACACTTGTCTTATTGTGCTAACGTTTCAGGTATTAGTTGAACAAGTTTGATTACTTGTGTGACTCAAGTGATCGGAACATTGGTTTAGATCCGAACACTTTTCTTATGAAAAATGTGAAGAAAAGAAGTGACTTGTATGTGGATAACTTTGGAGCATTATCTTAGAGGATAGGTGAAGTCTTGGCCTTGTAATTGGTCCTTATTTTTATAGTGAATAGTTAAGTGGTCTAGTGGACCGGTGGTTTTTCATTCAGATCATTATTGTGGCCTAGGTTGTTTTCACCTAAAAATCTCGAGTGTCAAATTTTATTTTTCGTATTATTTTATTCATACACGATTACATGTTTGATCATATGTGAAATTTTAATTTGACATATTTTTATTAATTACATATTCACCATTCTAATTAATTATATCTGTAAATTAAAAACTTTCTTTTGGTATCAAATCGGATAACCAAATACACTTAATATTACCTAAGACCATGTTATGGATAATTTGAGAGAGGGTTCGTCTACTACGAGTGCTCCCTTCTTTAATGGGTCTAACTATCCATATTGGAAGGCTCATATGAGAGCCTTTCTACAATCTATAATTAAGAGTATCTAGAATTTTGTTGTTTATTCTTGGAAACTACCTACGGTTGCCAAAGAAAATTTTGTTACTCTTATATAGGAATAAATGGACTACAGAAGATACAACTACTAGTAATTGGAACGAAAAAAGTATTAATAATATCTTTAGTATTGTATTTGTTGAAGAGTTCCATTGTATCCCTCATATTGATACTGCTAAGCATGCTTAGAATATTTTAGAGCTTTCCCATGAGGACACCACACAAGTTAAATGAACTAAACTTTGCATGCTTCGTCCTTAATTTGAGAACCTTATAATGAAAGAATGTGAGACCTTTTTGAATTCTATGCTAAATTATGTGATATTACGAACACCCCTGCCAACTTTGGATAGAAATTTGATGATTTTAGGATAGTTTGAAATATTCTTTGCTCATTACCAAATCGTTTCCATACAAAGATAACTATTTTTGATGAAAGTAAGGATGTGTACACCATCAAAATAGAGAAAATTATTGGCTTACTTAAACCTTTGAGATGAGCTTTCAAATACATCCAAAGAAAAAAGGTACCGCTTTCAAAACTTCCATGACTGATAATGGTGAAAATGACAATGATGGGGATGATAAAGAATTGAAACTCTCGGGCAAAAGATTTAAGAAACTCTTACCAAAATAATTCAAAGTAATTGGCAATCAAACCATTCAAGGGATCAAAATCCAAGAGAACTCTAACTTATGAGTTCAGATGATAAGAAAACTAAACTAAACTAAATGATAAACTTAAATCCTTTGAAATAAGAGATAAAATGATAAGTTACTTGTAGAAGTAACTAAACTAAATGAAAAAATTAAATTCTTTGAAATAAGTTCTTCAGTTATAGAAAACAAATATTGAATTATCTAAACATGACAATGTTTTGAATTCAGGTCTTGCAAATCTTAAACATGAATATAAAAATATTGTACAGAAGTTGGGAGAATCAAAAGAAACTGTGAAGAGATGGTTTATTGGAGTTGAAAGGCTAAACGAGATCCTTGACTAAGGAAAACCTTTCGGAGATAAGAGAAGGATAGACTATGTAGATGAGCACTTTACACCATCATTTTCAAATACAACTGCGCTTATGAAACCCTCTAACCCTTCGTCACACTCTACACATTCACCTCTAATATCAAATACCACATTTGTAACAGATTCTAATTCTACTTCCACTGTTATTAATTATGCACAAAGAACTATTATTATTATTATTATTATTATTATTATTATTATTATTATTATTATTATTATTATTTGTAATATGTGAAGTTATCGTAGCGAGTGAAGATGACTGCCTCACAACTAGTGTGAAAATTATCATACTAGGTTTCTAGTTTATGTATATTTCCTTAGGAAAATAATAATAATAATAATAATGATAATAATAATAATAATAATAATAATAATAATAAATGAAAAGTAAAATACAAAAGCAATTGCTGCACATAAATAAAAAGCATAAAATGGTTATAAAAAAGGAAAATAAATAAGTAAATAATCAATCCATCATACACAAAAAAAGGAGAATAACAAAAAAAAAATAAAGTTCTCTCTTGATAGAAAATTTTATATTGTGAAAGTAAGGGTTCAATTGCATTTTATCATAATAGGTGATACTCTTTCATTTAAACCTTGCATGATTGATCATAAATGAATAAATTGGTATACTATTGTAGTTTAAACTTGTATCTTATCTTGGGTGATTGAAGATATGTCACCGTATGTATTAATATGACTGCATGTTTTATTCATATACTTATGCTTTTAATGGATAGTCAAAATTTAAACAAGATTAATTTCTTAATTAAATGTTATGTTCTGATCATGTTTAAATAATTCTACCACTCTCACTTAAAAAAATTATATATATCAATTTTTATAATTTTTTGTGTTATTCTAGTTTATTTAGGAGAGTTGTAGAACTTAGAGGGAGTTAATTCTTTTTTTAAAAATATTTTATTGTTAGCTCTCTTTTTATTTTAAATTATATTTGTCATTACTTTATGATTATATTAATTATTCATATGAAAAAGAGAGAGAGAGTTATTGAGCTTTAATTGAAAATATATAAATTAAAAAATTAATTGAGGGGGAAAGTTATTAATTAAAAATTATTAGAAATATTACACTTACGGGAGAGCACATTGAGTGTTCAAAGTTATTCATATAGGGGGAATAATACTTAAATGTTCTATCTATTATTACTCACTACTTATGTATGTTTCTTCACTTTTTTTGTTATTATATACATTGAACTAATAAACAATGAGTCTTTTGAGAGAAGTTATGTGCCTATTTGTATTTTTCGTTTTTGAATGTACATGTGAGCTGCCAAGATTCAAGTAAAGATGGTTTCACCAGATCATAGGATAGTTCCGCTATGTAAAATTAGTTTTCCTATAAGGGTTATGTAGTGAGAGAGGAGTTTTTGTCACACTAATATGCCAAAAAGGGAGAATGTTAGGTTTATGAGTGTTGGCGATATTTGTGAACAAAATGGCTAAATATAATTTTAGTTTCTAAGTTTGTCTTTGAAGGATACTTTTCAAGCCAAAGAAACAATCAAGTTCTAAATAAATATATCTCAGGTATATCTCTATTCTTATCCATGTTATATTTTATATTAGACACATAAGAATATTTTATATTTAGGTTACTCGATCGATCGAGAAATGTCTGGATCGATCGAGGTACGTAGATTAATCAAGAATGATCTACCTTGATTAAAAAGTCCTCGATTGAATTTTTAAATGAGGTATATCAATCAAAGTTTAATGTTTGATCAATTAAGGATTTAATCGATCTACCTAGTCTAGGGTTTTATTAATCATTGCTTGGATTGATCGAGAAGGATTTCAATTGATTGACCTTATTGGTTCAATCAATCAAGCTTGATCTATATCAATCGAATGACGAAGGTTTCAACTTATAACCTAATTGTTTACTTGAGTTAAACTTATCAATTATAATATTGACCCTATTATTTACTGCTCTATAAATTGTTTAATGGATGTATTTGAATTGGATTTAGCTAGCATTAGGATTTCAATATTTTTTTATATAAACAAATTAATGCCTCATGTTTCCTTTAACCACAATAGCATTAATCTTTTCATCTTAAGCTTTCTCTTTCTCTCTCAAATTATTTTTTAAAAATAAGACTGATATTTTAGTTATTTATGATTAAAATAACTAGCAATGTGGGATTGAATTAAAATTTAAAACTTAGTTATTTTTAGGGGAAAAATGACTATAAATTATATGTTACATGAGTTTTGAACTCATTCTTTCTTTGATAGGAGAAAAATACACTCTTATTATAAACCTGATAGAGTGATTGAGAGGATAATTTGTAATCGATAAAATAATGTGATAGATTGGAAGTTATTGATAAAATAAGGTCCAAAAATACAACGTCAATAGGTGGAAATTAGAATATCTCCTTCCACAAAATCTGAAGTACATAGATGAGTGTACGGAAATATCAAAACAACAAATACGAATGAAAAAATGAACCTAGTTTCATATCACTGTTATTATTACAATTTATTATCTCTAACCTTTAGGATTCTACATGGGGTATCCGTTCATTGCTTGATGAATTTGTCACCTTTCCTCTTCTTAAAAAGAAAACAACACTCTCTCGATTTCCATGAGCTCATAAAACTATTGACAAAAGAAGAGGAAATTGAGAGACAGAGAGTGATGAGTGAAGCAAAAAAATTGAACAATGATGAATATGGTTCTATGTATGTTATCAGAGAAGAAGATCCCCAAGTCATTCTGGCCATAGGTAGTTAATTGGACAACTTATGTATTAAACCAAAGTCCTACATTGGTTGTGAAAGATCAAACACCTGAGGAAGCTTGGAGTGTCAACAAATCCTCAATGGAGCATTTTAGGGTCTTTCGATATGTGACACATGTCCATGTGCTTGATATGAAAAGAAAAAAAAACTAGAGGTAAAGAGTTTCCACTGCAAAGAAGGTGGTAATCAACAGGGATTTCGTGTTTGAAGGAGAAAAATCTTGGAATTGGGATAAGAACTATGAAGAATTTGTTAAGCTCAAGAGAAGGAAGAATCAGAAGAACTCTAGTATGGATGAGAGATTATACAAGTGAGAAGGGGCTCTTAGAGGTAGAAGAACTAAATATGACTATGACATTATTTTCTTTAGCAGATCCAATACATTTTGAGGAGGAAGTGGAGCATGACAAATAGAGAAAGGATGTGGACGTGGAAATCAAAGCTATAGAAAGGAACAATACATGGGTACTAACTGATTTACCTACAGGTGCAAAAAGATTGGAATAAAGTGGGTCTTTAAGAAAAAAATCAAAGAAAATGGAAAAGTGGACAAATTCAAAGCTCTATTTATGGCTTGGGTATTTGTAACAGGGATAGACTACATAGAAGTGTTTGCACCGGTTACAAGAATGGACACAATGAGAATGATTATGGCCTTCGTAGCACAAAGAGGATGTTCTCTCTATCAACTTGATGTCAAATATGCTTTCTTGCATGTGGAATTCAATAAAGAAGTGTATATAGAGCAACCAAAGGGATATGAATCAATGAGCCACCCTTAGAAAGTATATAAGTTAAAAAAGGCTCTCTATGGACTGAAACAAGCTCCACAAGCTTGGTTCAACCGCATAAAAGCACACTTCATGAGTCAGGGGTTCAAAAAGTGTTATAAGGAACATACTATATTCATTAAGGAAAATAAGAGAGGTAAGATTATCATAGTCAATCTATATATAGATGATTTGATATTCATTGTCAATGATTAATTGATGTTTGCTAAATTTAAACATTCCATGCTAAGAGAGTTTGACATAATTGATTTGGGGAGAATGAGATTTTTTCTTGGCATAAAAGTATTACAAAAGTCATATGGAATTTACATGTGCCAAAGAAAATATGCCTTAGAGGTGCTGAGTAGGTTTAGGATGGAGAATTGCAATTTGGTTCATAATCTCATTGTCCTAGGATGTAAGCTCTTTCAAAATGAAAATAGGGTGCAAGAATATGAGTTTGTGTACAAGAAAATGGTGGGATTTCTCACGTATTTGACAACCGCAGTGCTAGATTTAATGTATGTAGTAAGTTTGATTAGCAAGTTCATGGCAAAGCCAACTGAGTTGCACATGTTAGTAGCAAAAAGAATCTTGTAATATTTGAAGGGAACCACTAAGCTTATAATTTTTTACAAAAAGGAAGGGAATGGTGAAAATATGATTAGATATACAGATAGTAATTATGGAGGAGATTTAGATGATTCCAAGAGCACATCAGGATACGTTTTCATGCTGAGTTTAGGAGTTGTTCCCTAGTCCTTTAGAAAATAACCTAGAGTCACACTCTCAACTACAGAAGTAGAATTCATGGTTGTAGCTACATATGCTAGTCAAGCTGTTTGGATGAAGAAGATATTACAGAAAACTAGTTTGGAGCAAAGTAAGTGCAACACCACAATCCTCTATGATAATAACTCCACTATGAAACTGTCAAAGGATCTTGTGCTGCATGGTCAAAGAAAGCACATTGATATGTGCTTTCAATTTCTTTAGGATCTCACATAAGAAGGAGTGGTTGATGAACACAATTATGTGTAATTAATTTATTAATCTAAGGATCTTATGAACCCAATTTTCACCATATGATGATCTAAAATTTTAACCCAATTATAATTTAAATTTAATTATATTATTTAATCTAATTTTTATGCAATTAATTATTTGGCCAACAATTTATCTATAGAGGTAATTAAATAGATTTGAGAGAATTATTTAATTGTTTGTCTTCATTAAATAACATGCATAGTTTCTAGGTAGAGATGTATGATTCTTATATATGTGATCCATAATTGATGGACTTAAAATTAATATCTTAAAATTAGATGCCAGTATCTCTTGTGAGCAAACTTTTCAGGTATAATCCCCTAAAAGTCCTCAAATCATTCCTCAAGATGTTAGTATCTTACACGTGGTGGCAAAAACTTCTGATGAAGAATTGTTTCAAGAACTGTCTCCTAAAATTACAAATTCAAGTTGCCAAAACCTGATGGCTATAATACCTACTAGGTCCTCAGACTTAGAAATAGGCACCTAGACATTCCAAAACATCCAACAAAAATATAATTCCTCGTCTGTTTATGAATAGATGAATATCAAATTCTAAACCTATTACACAGAAAATTACCATGGTGTCAAATGCTTATAAAACCCAGTTTGGAACTTCAAACAAAACAGTTTTTGAACTCCTCATAGTTAGTTCTTTAGGCCAACTAAAAAGATGGTGGGATTTCCATCTTCCCAAGTAACAACAGTTGGATATCTTGAGTTCTATCCAAACAGAAGAGGATAGGGAACCCATTCTCGATCATTACGGATAACCTATCCAAAATTTAGTATCAACTTTGATATTGACAATATCACCACATTTTATGGGTGACTCTTCGTATTTAAAAAATAAAAACATTGAACTCCTTTCAAATATTTGGTGCAGAAAACTCATTGATTTTCACTAGTACAAAACAAACTTCCTTAGTAGAAACAAAATATATGAAAGCATAAGGAATTACATTATCCCATATGATCAGCTCACTTACGATGAATTGATTGGATGTACATAAAACATAGGACTTCAAATTTGCAAAGACTTGAAGTTACAAAAATTAATCAAAAAAATAAATACGTGAAACCCATAAAGAATTAAGTTCTTATTGTAAACAATTTGATGTTTCTCTTACCAAAACCAAATACTGCAATATGATTTGTAGAGAAATAACCCATAAGAGATCTCCCAAAACCCAAGAGCCTCTTCACAAATCAACTTTAAAAGCATCACTTGCTATAGATGTGGCATGAAAGGTCATACTTCAAAATATTGTTGAGTTTCCAAAAAACTCAAGAAACTAAAACTTGAGAAAAAGACTCTCCAAAGAGTCCTTGTCCTCATTGAAACCTCTGAGTTTGAAGCCTATTCTATAGACTCTTCTAATAATCAAAACCATCAAGTTTGTAAATTATTCACAAGTAATTCTAATCTTGATATTCAAAACTTCTCTTTTGATGAATTAGTCACAACTAATTCTGATAAACCAAAGCAAGAAATTCAAACAAAATTTGTAGAACAAAGAATTTCTAAATATATAAAAAATTCAAATGGAAGGTTGTGAACCAAACTTCCAAGAAAAAGATATTCCTAACAAAACCATGTTTTGTAAAACTGCATATCATGTGCATATTTCCAAAATTTAACATAAACTCTTACTTATGGCAAAAAAATCTTAAGTATATCTAAAAAAAAGATACAAATTCATTACTAGATTTTCTAACCCGAGAATTCTCACAAAACCTAGCAATACCAAGAAAAGAAAAGGATAAACTATTAATCAAACCATTTTATTCTTCAAAGAACATTTCCTCTTCAAAACCTGGTATCTCTTGGAAAGAATAACCACTACCTGTAACCATTTCTTCTTTCAAACTAATTATCATCTGGTTTGAAACAAACCAACCCATAATTCAAAAATAATCACAATCCAATAACAAAATCAACCAAAATCAAGAGTGGAATATGTCCCTTTTGAATATCCAAATATACCCAAAACTCTTCAGAGTTATCTTCACAATATTGAAGATAAAAAATTCAAAGGCCTCAGCCTCCGCCGATATAACTTCTAAACTTATTGAAGATAAAAAGGATGCACTTCTTCCAAAACTATTTCTCAAAAAGAGGAGCCATCCTCATTCATAATCTCTGAAATAAAGAAAGGAATTCATCTCTAAAACCATTTAAAATAATCTTCAATGCCTATTGGTTTTAACACCAAGTAGTTTATTACAAATTCATAAGTCAAACATACTAATATAATTAACATAACTATAATATTCCACTTTTCTTATCTTGTTCAAAAAACCAAATCAATCTAAAACCTTAAAACTACTAACCTAGTTAAAACAATTGACATGGTTAACACAACAATTCTATTTGGGAAACCCCAATTGATACAATCGAGGTTGAAAACCCTCAATTGAAACTTATCAACATCCTTTATAACAAAACCCAAAATACAGAGGCTTCTCTTCTTCAAAACCTATAAGAAGATTTCACTTCCAGCATTAAATATATTGTTTTTCAAGAAGAGCTAATTAGGCTAGAACATCTAAACCAAAAAGCAAATGTTTCCCCCACCTCCAACACAGGAACCTCAAAAACATATCAAACCATTCTCGAGAAGAGAACCAAACCCTCTTCTTTTTTTAGAAATCAGTACCGAAGAAATCACAATAGATAACTTCGACAAGTTACTAAATGATGATTGGTAAAACCCTAAAGCTTAGAGTATAAGTATCTAAAAACTAGATATAAGTATATCTAATGAGGAAATTTTCCAAGAACTTACCAACTTCAACATTGGTCCAATGGTTTCAAAAAATCCTGAAACAAAACCAAAGAGTATTTGTATCTTACCCTTAGTTGCTCGTATTCCAACATCACATAAAACATCATAGAGTATTGATATCTTAAAATTATATGCCAATATCTCTAGTGAGCAAACTTTTCAAGTATCATTCCCTAAAACTCCTTAAATCATTCCTCAGGATGTTAGTATATTACACTTGGATGCTAAATTTTTTGAGGAAGAACTACTTTAGGAACCATCTTCTGAAATTACAAAATCAAGTTGCCAAAACACAATTGAATGTTGTTCACAAATGATTAAAAACACTAAGGAATTTGATTTCACTAAATCAATTCAATCCGATTTCAAGTCATGTTATATGAGAATCAAAGCTAAAAGTGATGGTTGAAAAACCCAAATTTACCTAATACTCTCTCTCGAGTTATATTAGGATTACTTATCTATGAAAACCAACTATATTTCTATGAAGATTTAATCACAAATAAGCACATTACGATTTATGAAATTTCTAGAATAACCACATACATCATGCATTAGGTCTCACACTCGCATTCAACATATGGTATTTATCACAAGAAGCATTCATTACACATCTCCTATCGGTCTCAACATAATGCAACAAATCATCTACATCTTTGCCAAAAATTTAAAAGCATTAATCATGGAAAAAAATACTCAACTTGAAAACAATGAACTCATATAACAATAACAAAAGAAATCAAATTTTCTTGATTCAACTAAATCATAGCCTTAGCAAAAATAAATTAGTTCATAATGGAAATAAGAATTACAACAGTTAAGGAATATTAGATGAAGAATACAAAGAAAATTAAAACATCTTGGATCGTAAATATTTGGCACACGTAGAACATCATGTTCCACAGTCCAACCCAAAAACTCTCCAAAAATTCTAAAACTAAAAACTCCAAAAAAAACTCTATCATAATAACCCCTATTTATAATATCAAATTTCTAAACAAAATACATTTAAAAATATATTTTTTATTACACACGGGGAACAAACACGTATAGCGAAAATAATTAAATAATACGCGTGGGGGACAAAAAATATTGAACATGTAAAACAGGGAACATGCGCGTTTCAGATTTTCTTTTTTTCAATTCACACTACCACATGTCACTATCTGATTGGCTGAAGAATTAATACAGACACATGGCATTATTTCATTGGGGGAGTGAAACGGTTGCACGCAGAATTGTCGCACGGGATAAGCGGTGCGAAACGTGGGGAATAGTTGGAAACACGTGCGTGAAATTCTACGCTTTTGCGTTCACCGAACCGTGCCACATGTCAGCACATGATTTGCTGTGAGGAATAGTGGGACACGTGGCAGACTCTAAATGGTTGGAGGAAGAGAATACACGTGGTTGCGCCGCACGAAATCAACGCCCGTGACACATGGGTCCCACCCTGCACGTTGGCCTACGCGGCAAGTGGGCCCCACTGAGCGCACTGAGCCGCGTGAATCCTGAATACCCACGTTCACTCTTTTTTTTTCACGTTTTCAATACATGCGCTCATTGTATCCATTGATTTTCTGATCCAACGGTTGGTGTCGTGCGTAAATGATGGTACGCGTGGCCTCCTTTTCCTGCGTAGAATATAAATTTCCTTAATTGCATTTTAGCACTCTAATTTAATTCAAATTAACTTTTAAACTTTCTTTAATTTCAATTAAGCCCTTTTTCTAATTTAAATTAACTTTTCAACTTCTGTTAATTACAATTAAACCCGAATTTAATTCAAATTATATTTTTAGACTATTATAAATTGCAATTAAGAACTCTTTTATTTTAAATTATATTTTTAGACATAAATTTGAAAATAAGTACCTTTTCCATTCAAATTATTTAATTTTCTTAAAAATATATTCCTTAACACATAAATAGTAAATATTAATTTATTCAACAAAAATTAACTAAATATGTCAAGAACATAGCAATTATAATTAATAAAATAGATGAAAATAACTATATAAAATACAATTATCATATATTTCTAGTTTACGTAAAATTTATTATCTTTGTAAGTGTAATTTATGTCTTTTATTTTCTATATTTCAATTTTAATATCTATATTTTGTTTGTAATACTTATGACTAGCTAAGCCACATAACTTTATTAATATAATATGCTTGTTTATTAATATTGTGCTCTTATTCTTTAGTATTAACACTTTGATTAGCTCTCTAAATCCTTGGTGCATTTATGGTATCAAAGTCAAAAGGGATATTCAATGAGTTATTACAAATTGTAGATACTCGTTTCTATATACTGTCTATAATCTAGTTATGCTATAATTATTTGTGTTAATTTACAAAGGGTATGTGAAGATGTGGCATAGTAATAGTTCTTATTAACTATATTATTATGTTTAGCTACTGTCTATGTACTTGAATTTTGTATAAAAACCAAAGGGTTTGTGAAGATGTGGCATATTATAGTTTTGTTAATGATATTAGTATGTTTGACTTATGAGTTTGTACTAAACTCCTTCGTGTTAAAACCAATAGGTGTTAAAGATTATTTACAAAGAATAAAACTTATTTCAAACATGTCCTTCAATGTAGGGATGGAAAGGTTAGAGTCAAATAGCTTGTTATAAGACTGTATAGTACTTGATCTATTTACCATATATGAAATAAGAAAGGATTAACTACATGAAATTGTTCCTATATATTGATTTCTATAAAGGAATTTACGTTTGGAATATGACTACCAAGTCAAAGATGGTAATAAGTCCCGAGGTTGAGGTAGTAAATCCATGTGGTGGTGATAAGTACAACTGGATGAAATGGGTAAATACTTTATAGTAAAATATGAGTATTAAATCTTGTTAATCTAATTCCTTCGTCTGTTTTGCAAAACTTATATGGTAAAATAATGAGTTCTACAAATTAGAAAACTATGTTTTCAATAGAGCTTTCCATTCTTCTTGTTCGATGGGTAGATGATGAATGAGTCCTAATTTAATGTAAAGAGCTTTTGACCCATTGCCAATTTTGGCTAAAGTAAGTACGAACCATTAGTTGAATAATATGATATAATTCTCACACAATAAGACTTAGTATGAATTCCTTCAACCCAATAGGTCAGTAAAACGATCAAAGTATAGGTATGAACCATTAGTTGAATGAAACTATATAGTCCTTACAAAAGGAGTCCTATTACTTATGAATTTCTTTAACCCAATAGGTCGGTAAAACGATCAATGTACATGTAATTATAATTAAATGAAAATTCAAATAGTATAAATGATGAGTTATATCTTATATAGAACTTTCTTAACTTACTCTTCTTGTTTTCCATTATCAAAAGTTTCAATTAAGTATCTTGATAGTTAATTAAAAAATCTTACACTTGGATGCTAAAACTTATGATGAAGAACTATTTTAGGAGACCATTTATGAAATAGTTCTTCATTAAGAGTTTTACCATCCAAGTGTATGATACTATCATCCTGAGGAATGATTTGAGAAGTTTCAGGGGATGATACCTAAAAAGTTTGCTCACTAGAGATACTGGCATCTAATTTTAAGATATCAATACTCTGTGATGTTTTAAGTGATGTTGGAATATGAGCATTTAAAGGTAAGAAACAAATATTCTGTGGTTTTTTTTGAAGAGTTTCCAGAACCATTGGACTAATGTTGGAGTTGGTAAGTACTAGGAAAATTTCCTCTTCAAAGATAATTATATCTAGTTTTGACATACTTATACTCTGAATTTTAGTGTTTTCCTAATCATCATTTAGTAACTTTTCAAAATCATCCATTGTGATTTCTTTAGTACTAATTTCTAAAAAAGAAGACGAGTTGGTTTCTCTCTTCTCAAGAATGGTTTGATATGTTTCTGGAGTACCAGTGTTAGAGGTGGAGGAAACATTTGTTTCTTGGTTTAGATGTTCTAGCCTAGTTAGCTATTCTTTTAAGACAATATTTTATTGTTGGAAGTGGATTCTTCTTGGGGATTTTGAAGAGGAGAAGCCTTTGTATTTTGGATTTTGTTATAAGGGACGCAAATAGGTTTCAATGGAGGGTTGTCAACGTCGAATATATCAACTACGGTTTCCCAAATAGATGTTTTGGAGTTAACCATGTTAACTATTTTAACTAGGTTAGTCATTTTAGGGTTTTGGATTCATTTAGGATTTTGAGAGGATAAATCCAACCTTTTTTGGTGGAATAATAAATTTCTAGCTAACCCAAAAACAATATATTTCCTATGTTTTGATTTACATACCTGAAATTTTTTATAAAAAGGCTTGCCTTTTTCCAATTTGAAAATTTTCAAGATACCATTTTTTAATGTGACTATTGTGTTTTTGATCAAGATCTATGCATAATAGTTTTATGTCTATCATATTAAATTATTTTTCATAGGTTATGACTGAAGGTAGAATACCTAGATTGAGTTTTAGGAGGTAGAGTTGTTTAGATATCTATTTCCTTGTTTTTCTCTGAAATTTATTTTGAAGCGTTCTCCTTCTTTTTGGCTTTTAGAGGAGAAACCTTTTGTTTGAGATGAGGTTGTTCATTCTCTATAGTTTTGGTTTTAGCTTTCAAGTCTTGGATATGACTTTGTGGCTTGTCATTTTGGTTCTTTCTATCAAGGATAGTGATGAGGTTATTTTGACCTGTGTGGGTTGAGGGAAGTTTATTGGCTACTGTGTTAGTCATATGATCTAAATAATGTCATGTAAGAATAAGGTCATTTATTTTAACAAACATATCAAGAATTTGACTATGTTCTTTAGTTAATAGAGTTTTTCCATAAGAGAGGTTATAGTATCGTTTTAAACAATTGTTTTATCATATGGCTCTAATACCATAAGTGCACCAAGGATTTGGGGAGTTAACCAAAGAGGTAATACTAAAGAATAAGAGCAAAAGATTAATAAAGATGCTTATTATATTGATAAGGTTAGGCGACTTAGCCGACCATAAGTATTACAACTAGAGTGATGTATTGTTAGAGATGCTTTACTTGTTATGAACATTATTTTTTGCCAACTTTATACTATAAAAGATGCTAGTATTGTTGTTAATAGTGAGCTCCTTTTACTGTTTTGTGAATAGTGGCTTGTTTGTTACCGTTCCTTGTTTTGTCTTCTTCTGTAGATGCTATAGTAACTATTATAGTGACCTACTACAGTGAGTTTTGATGGGATGAAGATTTTGGTGAGCCATTGTATGTACCATTTACAAATAAAATGGGTTGTTAAATTTGGTACATGAATTGGGCTTTTAACCCTAATAAAATTTAGGCTTGTAGACTCATAATATAAATGGGCTCATAGTCCCATTTGAATATTTTAAATTTCATAGATGATCTTTACCTATCAAAAATAATATATCTTCCTCGTTAGCTTCTATGTTTGATAGGTAGTTGGATGGAGCTTGGGGTTGATGGTGATGGTGATTTGATTTTGTCTGAAGAATCCTTTTTGTTTCGTTGGATACTTTGTAGGGTTCCTATGATTCTTATGATAATTTCCTTATGATGTCCAAGAATTGCTCCTAGGTTTTTTCATTAGCAATAAAGGTATTAGTATGAACCCTTTTGGCTAGGATCATAGATGTGTGTTGAATTTCTTCAATTTATTCTATTCTATGACCAATTTTGGTTAGCCATGATTCGATGGCTGGTTTGAGAAGAGTTTTGGGGATCATGAAATATAACCCCCATTTTACCTGAAATAGGAAGGTGATATTAACCACCTCAGATATAAAAGGTTTAAAGACCTATTGACATACACAGGGAAGGTATAATTTGGTGAAGAAGATACACAGAGGATGGAATGTTTTTTCATCCACTGTGGGTTTGAAATGGGTAATGAAGGTTTGATACCTTTCCTACACTGGTGAAGTTAGGATTGCTAGAATAGAACCAAAAAGTTTCCCCAGTTGTTAAACTATGATTGAAATTTTGTTGGATTGATAGTTTTTTGAAAGAAAAGGAATAATCAGGAATGCTGATTATTCTTGTTTTGGATGAGGAAGGTATTAAACCAGGCTTGGTAATAATCCCAATAATTGTAGGTTTTATAATAGGGTTGTGTTGTGTTTACACTGGCAGAAATGCCAAAAATTTTGATAGATCATTTTCCCAATCTCATGGAGATATTACTTTAAGGAGTTTGGTGGTGAAATATTGGACATCAACTTGGTTAGGGTAGAGGAAATGTTTGAATTCCACACTATAAATTATTTCCAAAATACTCTGATAGTATTATGGTGTTTTGAAATTATACGAAGGCCGATAAAACATTTTTTGCCAAAATATTTTTGAACATTTAAATAAGAATTCTTATCTTGGAATCCTTTTTCAATGGTTTTAACCATCTAAGTCTCTAGTAATAAAAAAATACTCAGATGAGGATTTTGAAAAAGTTTGGGAAATAATCACTGTAGTGGTAAGTTTTTCAATTCGAGGTTTTGAAATAATGATTTTTTTGTTGGAAGATGATTCTTCTTATTTTACCTTATATTTACCTTTGGAGACAGGGGTCTCTTTTGGCAATCATTCCAATGGCTAGAGGCAAGTTGAAAAATAAATTCTTTATAATGCTGGACTTGTTTTAGGATCCTCATAAAAGCCAATGTCGGTGGCATCGATTTCTACTATCTTAGGAAGGGTTGGATTTGCAAGGTGTAAACACGGAATATTTTGGACTTGTGCTTTTATTCTTTGCACAATTTGTTTTGTGTGCTAGTGTCCAAGACTTCAAAATTTTCTTAAGCCTGTTATGGAGTGGTTTTTCCAATCGATTGATATTGGGACAGAAATCAAGAACATAATTTAAGCTCCTGTGGAATCTCTGAAGTTGATTTTTATTGGTAATCTTGTTAGGGAACTTTTTTTTAAACTGCAAAGATGGTTTGATATGAATAATGATTCCATTAGATGCATTATGTCTGAGAAACCTGATATTAAGTTGGAAAAGAGTAATCTTTTTGGATGATAAGGCCAGACCACTCTTTTTTATAACAAGAAAGAAGGTTTTATGGTGTCAAATATATTGTCCGACAGTCTTCACCGCTAATGTTCATCTTCAAACTATTGGCTGAGTTGAGTTGTTCATTTGTTTTTTGGTGAAATTTTCATGGGAAAAGTTTTGGTTTGATACAATTAAGATCAATACCTATGTCGAATATTGCTTCTATCTCAAGTTTTGAGTTTTCTGGAAATATGAGGGTGACTATGATCCTGTACTTCCCACTGGTGATTTCTCTAAGAAGGTGGAACATGTATTTTGGAATCTTTTCCATAGTTTCATGCTTGCAAGAATTTGGTTCACCAATTTTTTTGAGTTCTACATCCAATTCACTTAGGGAATCTTCGTTTTGATTACCAGTATTCTGGTTGGCAACCAATTATTGAACTATTTGAGAGTCTTATCTCTACTTTATCTTAAGCTTTAGGAGTTCTAGCTTAATGGTTTTGATTCCAGCCTTTATGTCTTGGATTTGATTTTTTGTATTTAGGGTGTTATTCTTCTTTTGGTCAAGTATTGTAGTGAGGTCATAGTGGCATGTGCTGGTTGATAGAAGTTAAGAAGGTTTTGATTGTAGTTGGGTTTTGGCCAAGGTATTGGTGAAATGATCCAAGTATAATTGGGTAAGATCAAATTCATTTAACCTAAGGATTTTTTCTTGGAGTTGATTATCTTCCTTTGCAAACATATTGATCTTTTTTGATTGACGAGTTTCAGAGTCATTGGATGCTAACTCATCAACTTTAGGATTTTGGTCATTAGAGTCTTCATTCCAAAGTTCATATTCAGATGATGATGATTCATCTACCATTAAGGTACAAATTTTATTTAATGTTTCTTCTTCAGGTCTAGCTCGTGATGTTTTTTTAATTCTTTTGCAATAACTTGCAATATGGCCTTTCTTACCACATTTATAACATGTAAACTCTTTAAATTTTTTAAAGGGTTTATTATAGGTTTTAGAATCTTTTTTAAAGGTTCTTTCATAATTTTTTTTATAAAAATCCTTCTAGGGTTTATGATAAGAAGGTTTTATATATTTTGAAAATGATTTATGGTGAGGTTTTTAATAGGGTTTTGAAATAGGTTTACTGCAGCTACCACCACAATGTTTAATGATGGGAAAAGACTTATCAAACAGTTTGTAGAATGATCCAATTTCTCTTTTGGAGATTTTAAGCTCCTCTTTCATTTTTTTTAGATCATCAAATCTTGATAGACCTAAAGTCCATGTTTTTGTGTGAAACTGATCAACTCATTGTAGGTTAGTGATCATAAGGGATGATTTGATTCCCATAAGTTTCACGGATTTTGTTTCTAACCTTATATCCTAGAAGTGGAGGAAGTCCTACTAAAAAATTTTCCTTCCATAAGGGTTGGTTTGAATCATCTCTTAACATGACTCTGTTGAGAAAAGTGGTTTTATAATTTTGAAAATCACTCATCTTTTCACGATGTAAGTTAGAAAGAATATCATTGTTTTTATCTTTAAAATGGGAAGAGTCTCCTATAAAATGATGTGATATGGTGATGATTAATGTGGAGACTATGTCCTGAATAGGGTCTCTATAATGATCGAGAATGAGTTCACCATACTCCCCAATTAGAATAGCATTGAAGATATCTAACTCTCCAGTGAGTGTTTTTTCTGATTTACCAGACTGGGTTTTGTAAGCATTTGGATGCCATTTTCATATGCTATAATGTGTTTAATATTTGATGTTTTGTCATACCATCTATGTTCCATTCATAGATAGATGATGCATTATATCTTGGTTGTATAACCTAATTTGGTTGGGTACTTACATCTAACTGTGAGTACCTAAGTGAAATAGGTTGGTACCAAGCTAATTTTTGAATTTGAGGAGTCGATTCAGGAGATGGTTCCTAAAAATATTCCTCATCACAGGTGGTAGGTTCTTGATTATATAGAACATTAATACTCTGAGGTGGATTTTGAGGGGTCTTAGGTGTTTGAGGTGACTCAAGGAAAACTAGACTGACTTTGGAGTTTGAGCTTTATTATTCAATTTGAGACTTGAGAATGCCTCTAATTTGCTCAATTTTGGATAATAATTCTTCCTGAGCTGATTTGGAGATGTGGAAGGGTTTGAAAAGAGGGTTTTGAATTTTACCATCTTCTACTTTATAGGTGGTAGAGGGAATATCAGTTTTATGATTTTTCTCTATCCTAGTAAGTTGCTTACCTAAGTTGCTTACTGATAAAAGTCAAATTATTGCATTTTTGTTATGATTTAAATGTTGATATTTGTGTGAAAATTGTGTTTATTTGATTATTTAATCCATAAATGTCATTTCACGGGTATTTTATGTTTAAAGTGCAATTTAAGGTAAAATCAAGATTTTGGAGAAGTTTGGGACAAATTTCAATGATCGGGATTGATTGAAAATAAAAAGAAAACAAAGTTTCAAAATTTAGAAATCTCGCTGCCGGCGAAAATCTTACAGAGAGAATGGCGAAAATCATGCAGGGAGCACGGGTTTTGGCAAATTCATCTCACCGCCGGCCAAAGTAATCTTGCCACCGACCAACTTCATCTCACTACCGGCCAAATGCATCTAGCCTCCGGCCACATTCATCTCGCCACCGGCGAGAATCAGCGGAACCAAAATCGTAATTTTTCCAGAAATCTCGCCGCGGCGAGAATAATGTCGCCGCCAGCGAGTTTCGTCCAAAAACACATTTTTTATGTTGTTTTGTTCCAAAATTGCCCCCAAAACCCTAGATCTATATATACAATATGATGGAGAAAAAGGAGTGCAGAAGAGAGAGGAGGTCTAAGACACTTTTGGAGGAGAAAAGGCAATTTTGGAGAGAAAGTTTGGAGAAGCTTGAAGGATCATCACCATTATTGCTACCAAGTCTTCATCTTCAAGAGTTTTTCATCTCTTTCCTTAGCCTTTATTTTCTGCATTTTATTCATATTTGTTATTCATGGATTCAATTCAGATAATATTTGTTCTTATTTCTATTATGAACTAATTCATTTTTGCTAAGGCTATGATGTAGTTGAATCAAGAAAATTTGATTTCTTTTGTTATTGTTATATGAGTTCATTTTTTTCAAGTTGAGTATTTATTTCCATGCTTAATGCTTTTAAATTTTTGGCCAAGATTTAGATGATTTGTTGCATTATATTGAGACCGAGAGGAGATGTGTAATGAAGGCTTCTTGTGATAAATATCGTATGTTGAATGCGAGTGTGAGAACTAATGCATGATGTATGTGGTTATTCTAGAAATTCAATAAATCGTAATGTGCTTGTTTGTGATTAAATCTTCATAGAAATATAGTTGGTTTTCATAGATAAGTAATTATAATATAACTCGAGAGAGAGTATTAGGTAAATTTGGGTTTTTCAACCATCACTTTTAGCTTTGATTCTCATATAACATGACTTGAAATCAGATTGAATTGATTTTAAAAAATCAAATGCCTTAGCGTTTTTAATCATTTGTGAACAACATTCAATTGCGTTATTTGCATTTAGTTTTAAGTTAATTTGCTTCTTAAAAAAATTTCAACAATTTGGTTTTCAAATAAAATTAGGATTAGTCAATTTCAGTACTTAGTAACGTCATTCCTTGTGGGTTCGATATCCGTAGTTTTGTACACTTTATTACTTGACGATTCGTACACTTGCAAAAATACACATCAAGTTTTTGGTGCCGTTGCCATGGAATGGTTTGATTTTATTAATATCGATACTACCTAATCTTAGTTTTAATTTGAAGTTAATTTGCTTTATCATTGTTTCATTTTTAATTTTGTTTATTTTCCTCTTTTAGTTTATTTATCATAAAAAAAGGTAAATTTGTCTTGTTTTTGTGCTAGTTGATTTTCTGGTTGTAGGATTTTTGTATGAGACGTACAATAAGCCTCAACCTTCTTCCATTTGATCCGGAGTTTGATAGAACATATAGACGTCTAAACTGAGAAAGAAGGCGTTCAACCTCAGCTCCTAATAGACAATCAACCATGGATCCACCATTTGTTGAGGGAGGTGGAAATCATAGAGCTTTGAGGGATTATGTTACGCCTAATATTGTTGGAACTACTTTGGGTATAAAGAGGCCAACTGTTCAAGCCAATAACTTTGAGATAAAACCATCCTTTATCCAAATGGTTCAATCAAATCAGTTTGGGGGAATGTCAAAGGATGATCCAAATGCACATATTTCTTACTTTCTGGAGGTGTGTAATCTTTACAAGATAAATGGTGTGTCTGAAGGTGCTATAAGATTGAGGGTTTTTCCTTTTTCACTTCGGGATAAAGCCAAGGAGTGGCTAAACTCATTACCACCGGGATCAATTACAACATGGAATGAGTTGGTTCAGAAATTCTTGTCCAAGTTCTTTCCTCCTGCTAAGACAGCAAAATTGAGGAATGAAATCACATCTTTTACACAGTATGACCAAGAATCATTGTATGAAGCTTGGGAAGGATTCAAAGATATGTTGAAGAAGTGCCCACATCATGGTATACCGATTTGGCTGCAAGTCTCTGCATTTTATAATGGGTTGGTTTCAAACTATCAGGCAATGATTGATGCTACTACTGGAGGGTCTTTAATGGGAAAAACACGCGAGGATGCTCATGAGTTGTTAGAGATTATGGTAGAAAACAAAAATCAGTGGCATTCAGAACGGGTAACTGGAAAAAGACCAGCAGCAATGCATGAAATTGATTCAGTGAATGCTTTGTCGGCTTAAGTTGCTATTCTTTCAAGAAAGATAGATTCTTTGTCATCCAAATTAGAATCCAAACCAACTGCACAATGTTATTTATGTGGTGGAAATCATGCTAGTATCGAGTGCCAAGTTGGAAATCCATTTGCTTCACCAAATGTTGAGCAAGCAAATTATGTTTCAAATTTTCAAAAACTCAACACAACCCATATTCGAACACCTATAATCCAAGTTGGTGAAATCATCCAAATTTGTCATGGGGAAATAACCAAGGGGGATTCAAACCATCATCGTCTTCCTACCAACCCCAAGAGAAGAAACAAACAGATTTGGAAGGATTTTTGGGAAAGTTCATTGAGGAGACAAGAACAAATTTCAGAAATTAAGAGGCAATCAACAGGGACCTCCAAAACCAACTGGGGCAGCTTTCGAAGCAGATTGTAGAAAGGTCTCAAGGATCGTTGCCTAGTGACACAATAAATCCCAAAGATCATGCAAAGGCTATCACATTGAGAAGTGGTAAAGAACTTGAATGGTAGGGGAAATCGGAGAAAAAGATGGAAGAATCTAAAGAAAAGCCATCAAGATCCTAAGATGTTCAACCTTCCCCAAATACGAAATATGAGCCTCCTATCCCATATCCTCAAAGATTGAATAAAAAAAAGCTTGATAATAAATTTGATAAATTTCTAGATATTTTTAAGAAATTGCATATTAACATTCCTTTTGCAGAGATGTTGGAACAATTGCCCAAGTATGCAAAATTCATGAAGGAAATTCTATCAAAGATCGTTTGATAGGAATAATGGTTCCATTAGACACATTATGTTTGAGAAACCTAATATTTGTTTGGAAAAGAGTCATATTTTTGGCTGATAAGGCCAGGCCACTCTTTTTGATAATATGAAAGAAGGTTTTGAGGTGTCAAATATGTTGTCTGATAGTCCTTGAGAATATGAGTTCATTGTCAACGTACACAAGATAGAATTCTAAATATGGATTAAAAATGTCATTCATAATCCTTTGGAATTCTAAAGGTGCATTTTTGAGCCAAAAGGCATGACATTCAATTCATATTATCCGAAAGGAACAGTAAATTCCATTTTATATCTATGTTTTGGTTCGATTTAGATTTTCTAGAAGCCTAGCTTCATATCGAATTTTGAGAATAATGATGAAGAATTGAGTTTTTGAAAAAGGTCTTTTTTATTTGGAGTAGTGTACCTAATCCATTATAAAGCCTTGTCGAGGGGTTTATAGTTGATGACCAATCGAGGTGTTCCTCTTTTGATATCAACTTATTTGTTGACATAGCAGGCCACATAACTCCACCGTGATCTGGATTTTAAAATTAATTTTTTAGATAAGAGATCATTGATCTCTTTTCTACAAAATTAATTTCAAAATTCAGTATTCATTTAAATTGGCCTTTTTTTGTGGGGATATCCCTATTGTAAGGTTAGTTCATATGGAAAGTCAACCATGTGTTCTCATCCATCCCAAAAAGTAATGGGTAAGTCAGAATAAAACTCTTTCTCTGAAGAGTTTTGTAGTTTGGATATTTTATCTTAGGTACATTATTCATTAATATTATCACTCCATATCTTGTCAAACATGATAAGTTCTCTTTTAAAATCAATGATGAAACCTTCAGTTTCCTTTTCATCGATGATCCCAAAATTCAAATTCTCAATCTCATTCAAGCCAATTCCATCCATCAAAATAAGATTTCTACCCTTATCAGACATAGAGAAAAGGATCTTTTCTACCTCAAAAACCAAGTTCAATTTCACACTGTAGAAAGAGAACATCAAAACTTGGAGGTACAAAACCAACCTTACAATAAGGATATCCCCACAAATCAGCTTAGATGGACAAGAACATATGGTTGACTTGACATATGAACCAACCTTACAATAAGGAAATCCCCACAAAACAAGGCCAATTTAAATGAATATCAAATTTTGAAATTAATTTTTACAGAAAAGAGATCAACGATCTCTTATCTAAAAAATTAATTTCAAAATCCAGATCACCGTGGAGTTGCGTGGGATTCTATGTCAACAAATAAGTTGAGTTCAGAAGAGGAACACCTCGATTAGTCCTCACCTATAAACCCCTCAACAAGGCTTTACAATGGATTAGGTACCATATTCCAAATAAAAAAGACCTTCTTCAAAAACTCCAAAACATAGATATAAAATGAAATTTTCTATTCCTTTTGGACATCATAAATGAAATTTCATGCCTTTTGGGCTAAAAAATGCACCTTCTGAATTCTAAAGGATTATGAAAAGAGTGGTCTGGCCTTATTATCCAAAAAGATGACTATTTTCCAAACTAATATTAAGTTTCTCAGATAGAATGTGTCTAATAGAATCGTCCTATCAAGCGATCTTTGTAGTTTACAATAAAGTTTACTGACAAGATCACCAATAAAACTCAGCTTCAGAGATTCCTTGGGAGCTTAAATTATGTTTTGATTTCTCTCCTAATATTAATCAATTGGAAAAACCACTCTATAATAGGCTTAAGAAAATTCTTGAGCCTTGGATGCACACACAAAAATTGTGCAAAGAATGAAAGCATAGGTCCAAAATATTCCTTGCTTACACCTTATGAATCCAACCCTTCCCAAGATAGTAGAAACCAATGCTAGCAACATTGGCTTCAGAGGAATCATAAAACAAGTCCAGGATAATATAGAACTTATTATTCAATTTGTCTCTCGCCATTAGAATGATTGCCAAAAGAATTATTCCACTATCAAAAATGGAGTATTAGCAATAGTACTTTGTATTTCAAAATTTCAAACAGATTTATTAAATCAAATTTTTTTACTAAGAAATGATTGTAAGTCTTCTAAAGAAATTTCTCAAAAAATATGTTAAAAATATTGCCTCAAAACAATTTTTTGCTCAAAGGTAAGGTTTATTAAGTGTTTTTGATTTTGATATATAATTTATTAGAGAAGAAACCAAATTCATTACTGGACTTTCTAACCAGAAAGTTCCTTCAAAATAGTTAAATATGTCAAAGAAGAAGTAAGAAAAGGAGAATAAGGAACCTCTTCTAAATCCTTCAACAAAAATCCTTTCTTCCTCCAAACCAATTATTACCTGGTCCTAAGTGATCCAAATATCACCACTAAATGATGCATCATCCTCAGATAATGGTCGGTATCACCTTTAACACCCTCTGTTGTTTCTTTTAGGAGAACATAAAATCATGCAAGTATACACGGTCACAAGTAATAATATGATAAGTAAAATATCATTCCCACGAAGATTTGTTACTAGTGTTCGTTAATTACTAAAATTATTTCAACCTGATTTTATCCAAATAGTCGATAATTTGATTAAGTTTGACTAACTAATTTTTATAACAGTTTGTAAGAAAATTCTAGGATTGTAGTTTCACCAAATTAATCCACTCGAATCATTTTATTTTCTCTTGATTTATATTCTCGTATTTTAAGTTGTTAACCAAGAACTCTTAATTTATCCATATATCTCTTCCGAGCTCCATACAAACATATCTTGCTAAAATAATTCACTATATTCCTATGAGAATTAAATTCAACCAGATTTATTAAGTTCTAAGTTCTCAAATAGTTACACATACAATAAAAGTATATTCCTATCCCTTATATATATATATATATATATATGTTATTTTAACATGAGCAACACACAAAAATGCCTTTTCCAAGTTTATTTAAGTGTCACAGATCAATTAATTAATCTTCTGATAATTAAAAGCATTAAGCATAGATAAAATAAACAACTTAAAACCGTTCCATAAACCATTCAAAAATAATTAATTCAAGTTTCATAATTTAAGCTACACTGCAACCCTAGAACAAATAAATTAGTTCATAGCAGAAATTAAAATTACAATACAAAAATAATCAAACATTTCAGAGAAATAAAATTTAAAAGAAAAAGATTAGGAGAAACTCTTTCACGATTCCTCAATGAAAAATAAATTTCTTCCCTTTTCTTCTTCTTCACTGTCTTCTTTCTCTCTATTTCCTAAGAAAATAACAACATAAAAATGTTAAATAAAAATTTCTGCGTGTTGTAGAAAACACGCAGAGAAAAATTGAAGTGAACTGGAGAAATGAAAATAAAATTGAAAAACTAAACCTCAAAACTTCTTTCCTCGCATCCCAAATATAACACCCCAAAACAACTATTTTATTTTTTATAAAAATAAACATAGGGGACAGAAATATGGAGAATAATAAAAGCAAAATACACTTGTAGATAATAAAAAGTGTGCCAATTTCTGTGTTTTGATTTCACAAAATGTATGCCATGTGTTGCCATATGATTGGCTGGAAGATTGATGAAACACGTGGTTGCTTCATATTCGGAAGAAAGCGAGGGCGCATGCTGCTTCGATGAACCGCGTCGCACCGGATATAAGCGGGTTGCTCAGTGTGCGACATCCTGATTCCACTCGTGTACGAATCTGGACCATTCAAAGTTGATCCAATGGTGAGCGATGAGATGCGCCTCGGGAGAATATTCTGCGCAACCGACAGGTGGGTCCCACTCTACACGCCAGTCTGCGTGGAAGGTGGCCCCACTTAGCGCCGAGCAGCGTGCGTCTACGAAAATCGGGTCCAATCTCTATTGTCAAATCTCGATTCCACGCGCCAAATCTTGACCTTTGATTGGACGATCAAACGGTGGGTGTTTCGCGTTGTAAATGTTGTGAGTGGCCTCCTTCTCCTGCGCAGAAAAATTCAACTTTCCTTAATTGCATTTTGACTCTAAAATTTAATTCAAATTAAATTCTAATCTTTTGATATTTGCAATTTCACCCACTTTTAATTCAAATTATATTTTTAAATTTTATTAATTGCAATTAAGTCATTTTTTGATTCAAATTTATTAATTTTCTTAAAAATATATTTATTAAACAATTAATAATAAATATTAATTTAATTAATTAAAAATGAACTAAAAATGTCAAGAAATAACAATTATAATTAATAAAATAGATGAAAATAACTGTATAAAATACAGTTATCACACCCCCAAACTTAAGATTTTGTTTGTCCTCAAGCAAAAGGAAAGAAATAAAACAAGGATATAAGCATTTAAAATAGTGATTTTCAAAACATTTCTTTTTTGTCATTTCAAATAACATAACTCAAAGAAATAAAAGAATTTTATCTAAGCATTGAAATCAATTTAAAAGTATATTAAATTTTCATAATTGATCACATGCAATCCGGATAAGTTTATAAAAATAAAAATGCAATTAATTTTTAATGAAATTACAAATTTCATGAGTTTATTTTTCATTTCTCTCTCCACTAATGTAGACAAACACAAAACACAAAATCAATAGGACTTTATTAAGCTTGTAATGAATGGCTTAGGTAAAGGTATGAGAAAGGATAATATTTAGCTCAAAATCTTTCCCAAACACATCATTTAAGGATTGAAACAAGATACCTTCTACATCACAATGAATATTTCCCAATTTGGGATTTAACATCACATACCATAATCTTTTTTTTTCTTTCGGTTTTTTTTCCTTTTTTTCAGAATCTCTTTTTTTTCTTCAGAATCTATTTTTTTCCTTTTCCAAAATCTATTTTTTTTCAGTATCCTCTTTAAACCGATATATCTTTAAACATTTACTAACAATTTTCCCGTGTTAGTGAGATAAGAAAATAGATATATTTGTACATATATATATATATATATATATATATATATATATATATATATATATATTAGTAGGCTTTTGAAATGAGATAAAAATATATATATAAACTTTGAGGCTCAAAAGGGGTATACTACGGATAAAGCATGTGAAGGTAGATAGAAAGGCTCAAACGATCCAAAGATGGCCTAAATCATTTTCTTAGTTAAGTGTTATCTAGAATTTCACCTCGAAAGAAAATCAAACAAATTCTAAGAACTGTGATACCACAAATATCAATCGAATTGCATATTCACATAAACCTTCTCTAAATTAGCATAACAACTCAAACATCAAGACTAACATCAAGACTAGTGCTCATAAATATATATTCTTGTAAAAATGAAACATACGCAAAAATTACACATAGCTTAGATAATATTCAAATTTTTCAAAAAGTTATGCATTATTTAAAGCAAAGAAATAAAAATAAATTACCATTAAAAGCAAAATATCTTCAATCAATCAAACAAATAAAGCTTCACAAGCAACAATACCCAGAAAATAGTTCAACTAAGTTCCATTTCTCTACCACCTCCAAACTTAATATGCACAGTATCCTCAATATGCGAAATTAAAGAACATATGAGATGGGTTTAAAGAAGCTTCCTGGTTTGATTTGTAAGATTGATATCCAAAAATAGCTTTAATTCCTTCAATTTGCACCTACATAAAACAATATAACAAAATGAAGAAATATACAACTAATACATGTTCTAAATAAAATAAATAAATAAATAAATAAAAACTAAAACACATGGGTTCTCTCCCAAGAAAATGGTGGACTTTTGATGATCAATGTCACCTCCCCAATAATGTTTGAGGCTTTTCCCGTTCACTTGGAAAGTATTTTGTGATTCTTCACCTTTAATATCAATAGCTCCATATGGGTGTACTTTGGTAATAATGAAAGGCCCTGACCACTTAGATTTCAGTTTTCTTGAGAGGAACTTCAAACGAGAGTTGAAGAGCAATACTTTCTGTCCTGGTTCAAAGTGTGGATGCAATATTTTTTTATCATGTCATCTCTTAGTCTTTTCCTTATAAATCTTAGCATTTTCATATGCTTGTAGACGAATCTCATCCATCTCATTGAGTTATAGAAGATGTTTTTCGCCTACGGCTCCCAAGTCAAAATTCAAATTCTTGATTGCCCAATACACATGGTGCTCTAATTTAATGAGGAGATGACAAGCTTTCCCAAACACTAACTGATATGGGGACATCCTGATGGGTGTCTTATATGCTGTTCGGTATGCCCAAAGTGCATCCTCCAACCTCTTAGCCCAATCCTTCCTAGAAGGATTTACTGTCTTCTCTAGAATCCTCTTCACCTCTTTGTTTGATATCACAACTTGTCCACTTGTTTGAGGATGGTAAGTAATTTCGATCTTGTGAGTGACCCCATATTTGGCAAGGAGGGCTTCAAAATATTTGTTGCAAAAATGAGTTCCCCCATCGCTGATGATTGCCCTTGGGGTGCCAAAACGAGTAAAAATGTTTTTCTTCAGAAAATTCAGCACCACTTTGGAATCATTGGTAGGCAAGGGAACTGCTTCTACCCACTTAGAAACATAATCCACATCAACAATAATGTAGAGGTTGTTATAGGAAGAGATAAAAGGTCCCATGAAATCAATCCCCCAAATGTTAAATATTTCCACCTCAAGAATGTTGTTTAGAGGCATCTTGTGTTTCTTGGAAATGTTATCAATTCTTTGGAACTAGTGTGAGATAAAGAAATATGCATCTTTAAACAGACTTGGCCAGTAAAAAATAGATTGAAGAACCTTAGCCATTATTCTTTCCCCTCCAAAATGGCCCGCATAAGCTGAAGAATGACAATGCCTAAGTATGTTTTCAATTTCTTCCTTTGGAACACACCTTCTGATAATTTGATCTACACAATGCTTAAACAAGAAAGGCTCATCCCATAAATAGTACTTAACATCATGTAAGAATTTCTTCTTATGTTAAAAAGATAATTGAGGTGGGAGCACATTACTTACGATATAATTAACATAGTCTACGTACCATGACACACTTCTATGATCAAAGGAAAATAGTTGCTCATCTGGAAAAATCTCACCAATGATAGTCTTTTCCAAAACACCATCATTATTCTCCAATCTAGATAGATGATCAGCCACTTGATTTTCGGTTCCCTTCTTATCCTTGATCTCCAAATCAAATTCTTGCAGTAGAAGTATCCATCTAATCAATTTCAGTTTTGCATCTTTCTTAGCCATAAGATATTTTATGGAAGAATGATCAGTAAAAATTATCACCTTAGTACCAATTAGATAGGATCGAAACTTTTCAAAAACATATACAACAGCAAGTAACTCTTTTTCTGTGGTAGCATAATTCAATTGAGCATCGGTCAAAGTTTTGCTGGCATAGTATATGGCATGGAAAACTTTATCTTTTCGTTGTCCCAAAACAGCTCCTACTGCAAAGTCACTAGCATCACACATGAGCTCAAAAGGTAGATTCCAATCTGGTGCAATAATGATGGGAGAAGTGATCAACTTTTCTTTCAACGCCCAAAAATCTTCTAAACAATCTTTATCAAACGTGAATTTTGTATCTTTCTCCAAAAGGTTGCAAAAAGGCTTAGATATCTTGGAAAAATCCGTGATGAATCGCCTATAGAATCCTGCATGACCAAGAAAACTTCTAATTCCTTTCACAGATGTTGGAGGTGGTAGTTTCTCAATGGTTTCAATCTTAGCCCTATCTACTTCAATTCCTTTCGAAGAAATTAGATGGCCGAGAACAACACCTTCTTCTACCATGAAATGGCACTTTTCCCAATTTAACATCAAGTTTTTCTCTTCGCATCTTTGTAGGACCAAAGAAAGGTTATGCATGCATATATCAAATGAATCTCCAAACACTGAGAAGTCATCCATAAATATCTCAATAAAACTTTCCACCATGTTTGAAAAGATAGGCATTATACACCTTTGAAAAGTAGTTGGGGCATTGCAAAGTCCAAGCTTGTAATTTCTCAACACTCTTAACAACTTCTTTTCTTGATCTTCATCTAGAGACGATGAGATAATCACAGGTAGAGTAAAAATTTCACCCAAATAATCATACCTTAGATGGTTAGGCAATGGCTTAAGCTCTAATAACTGTTGTCATTCCACAGATGGCTTCAGATGGGTAGATTTAGCCAAAGTTACAACTTGTGATGCATCTACTTCAGTTTGAGGACTAAAGAGTTATGGAGATGCTTCAAGTAACTTAAGATATTCAAGAGATTCAAGGTTATAAATAACATTTTCATTCATAAGCGCAACTTCCAAGGCATTAGTAGTCAAGATTTCCCTGGAGTTGCTTTCAACTAACGTATTCACCATGTCAACTCTAAAGCAATCAACAGATTCTCTTGGAAATTTCTAAAACTGGTTTTATTACAAGATTTTATGTTGCTTCATTCTCTTCGACCCTCTCTACAGCTTTCTCTTGATTTATATTCTTCCCACGGAAATTTGTTACTAGTGTTCATTAATTACTAAAATTATTTCAACCTGATTTTATCCAAACAGTCGATAATTTGATGCAGTTTCACTAGCTAATTTTTATGACAGTTTGTAAGAAAATTCTAGGATTGCAGTTTCACCAAATTAACCCACTTGAATCATTTTATTTTCTCTTGATTTATATACTTATATTTTAATTGTTAACTGATAACTGTATTTTATATAGTTATTCTAATCTATTTTATTAATTATAATTGTTATGTTCTTAACTTTTTTACTTAATTTCAGTTAAATAAATTAGTATTTACTGTTTATTTGTTAAGGAATATATATTTAAGAAAATTAAATAATTTAAATCAAAAACGTACTTAATTGCAAATTTATGTCCAAAAATATAATTTCAAATAAAAGAGTGTTTAATTGCAATTTATAAAAGTCGAAAATATAATTTAAATTAAAATTGGGCTTAATTTTAATTATTAAAAGTTTAAAATTTAATTTAAATTAGAAAAGGGCTTAATTGTAATTAAAGAAAGTTTAAAATGTAATTTGAATTAAATTTATGGGTCAAAATGCAATTAATTAAAGTTGAATTTTCTCCGTAGGAGAGAAGAAGTCCACGCCGTAATCCACACGCGCAATGTGAACCGTCACATCAAAGAAGAAATGGCTAGGATGTGCGCGTGTCTTTCAAACCTGACAAAAGCGATTGGGTGTAGGTTTTCTCATTCACGCCACTCGGTACGCCGAGTGGGGCCACATGCGTCAACCAAGGCATGATCTCGTGCGGCCGATTCACATGCGCCCGGTTATACAACGAATTGCAAGCTACCATGTGTCCCACTTTCTCTTTCAGCCAATCATATTCTGACACGTGCCAAGGTTCGGTGAGCGCAAAAATGCGAGATCACGCACGCGTTCTAGCCCTTGTCCCCCATGTTCTTGTGCCTCTAATCCCGTGTGGTATTTCTGCATGCTCTCGTCCTTGATATCCAATGATGTGCTACCACGTGTCCCACTTTAGATTTCAGCGAATCATATCGCGACACGTGGCAGCATGAATAAAAAAAATAGAGATGTGCACGTTCCCCAGTTTTGCATTTTTGATACTTTTTGTCCCCCACGCGTAATATTTAATTATTTTCTCCATACATATTTGTCCCCCGTGTATAAAAAATATATTTTTAAATGTATTTTTTTTAGAAATTTGATTTTATAAATAGGGGATATTATGATAGAGTTAAAGAGTTTTGGGAGTTTAGAGTTTGAGATTTTTAGTAGTGTTCGGGGTTGGACTATGGAACACAGAGAAGATATTTTTGGCTTCTATTGTGTTTTGCGTGTGCCAAATATTTACGATCTGAAATGATTTAATTTTTTTTGTTCTTCATCTCATTTTCCTTAACTACTGTAATTTTAATATAAATTTATGAAGTAAATTAATTTTTCTAGGGTTGCATTTTATCAAAATTTATGAAGCTTTGTTTTTAATTATTTTTGAAAAATTTATAAGACGTTCGATTTGTTTATTCTATTTATGCTTAATGCTTTTGATTATTTACGAATTTTATCAAATGATTCGTGGCACTTAAATAAACTTGGAAGAAGCATTTTTGTGTATATTGCTCAGGGATAAAATGACATGTATGATGAAGGATAGGAATATATCCTAATTGTATTTGTGGCCATTTGATAACTTAGAACGTAATGAATCTTGGTGAATTTAATTCTCATAAGAATATAGTGAATTAATTTAGCGAGGTGTGTCTATATGGAGCTCGGAAGAGATGTATGGATAAAATTAGAAGTTTTCGGTTGACAAATTAAATGTACTAAAAAAATATAAATCAAGAGAAAATACATGATTCGAGTGGATTAATTTGCTGAAAAACTGCAATCCTAGATTTCTTTTATTTTATCATTAAACTTTTTTCTTAAATTTTTTCCAAATCAACAATCGTTTTGGATAAAATCAAAGAGAGATAATTTTAGTACTCAACAAACTGTAGTAACAAATCTCAGTGGGTTCGATATCCGTACTTTTTTACACTTTATTACTTGAACGATTCGTACACTTGCGAAAATACGTATCATTAACCAAGAACTCCTAATTTATCCATATATCTCTTCCGAGATCCATACAAACATATATCTCTAAAATAATTCACTATATTCCTATGAGAATTAAATTTAACTAGATTTATTAAGTTCTAAGTTCTCAAATAGTTACACATACAATAAAAGTATATTCCTATCCCTTATATATATATGTTATTTTATCACGAGCAACACACAAAAATACTTTTTCCAAGTTTATTTAAGTATCACAGATCAATTAATTAATCTTCTGATAATTAAAAGCAGTAAGCACAGATAAAATAAATAACTTAAAACCGTTTCATAAATAATTCAAAAATAATTAAGTTAAGCTACACTGCAACCCTAGAACAAATAAATTAGTTCATAGTAGAAATTAAAATTACAATACAATAATAATCAAACATTGCAAAGAAATAAAATTTAAAAGAAAAAGATTAGGAGAAACTCTTTCTCGATTTCTCAATGAAAAATAAATTTCTTCCCTTTTCTTCTTCTTCGTTGTCTTCTTTCTTTCTATTTCTTAAGAAAATAACAACATAAAAATGTTAAATAAAAGTTTCTACGTGTTGTAGAAAACATGCAGAGAAAAATTGAAGTGAACTGGAAAAAGGAAAATAAAACTAAAAAACTAAACCTCAAAGTCATATCTCTATCAGACTGAGGAAATGATCTATCAAAACTTTTGGCATTTCTAATTGGTATCAACACAACCCAACCACATTATAAAACCTACAATTATTGCGATTATTACCAAGCATAGTTTAATTCCTTTCTCATCCAAAACAAGAATAATCAACATTCCTGATTATTCTTGTTCTTTCAAAAAACTATCAATCCAACAAAATTTTCATCATGGTTTAACAATTGGTTGAAAATTTTTGGTGTCATTCTAGAAATCCTCACTCCACCAGTGTAGGAAATATATCAAACATTCATTATCCATTTCGAACCAACAACATATGAAAAATAATTTCATCCACTGTGTATCTTCTCCAAAAAACTCTAAATTCCTAGGGTATGTCAATAGGTCTTAAAATCTATTATACCCGAGGTAGTTAATATCACCTGCCCATTTTTGGTAAAATTGTTGTCGTCTTTTACATTCCCCAAAACCCTTCTCAAATCAACCATCAAATAATGGCTATCCAAAACCGATCATTGAATAGTCAAAAATTGAAGAAATTCAAAACACATAGTTATTCCTAGCCAAAAAGCTCATACCAATGCCCAAATTGTGGATGAACAAATCTAGGAGAAATTCTTAGACATCATAAGGCAATTATCACAAAAATCACTGGAACCCTCCAAATAAGCATCCCACCAAAAAGATGATTCATAAAAAAAAACCAAATCACCATCACCACTAGCCTTCAAAGCTCCATCCCACTACCTATTAGACATAGAAGCTAACGAGGAAGATATATTATTTTGGATGAGTAAACACTGTCCATTAAAATTTAAAATATGCAAACGGAGCTATGAGCTCATTTATATTACGGATCTACTGGCCTAAATTTTATTACGGTAAAAAGCCCAGTTTGTGTGGTTAACAACCCATTTTATTTGTAAGCGGCCCATACAATGGCTCAAAAAAATCTTGAGCCAATCAAAAGTCATTGTAGTAGGTCACTGTAACAGTTACTATAGCATAGAAAGAAGAAGACAAAACAAGGAACAGTGACAGACAAGCCATTGTTCATAAAACAATAAAAGGTGTTCACTATTCAAAATAATACCAGCATCTTTTACAATATAAAATTGGTGATAAAATATTGTTCACAACACAGTAAAAGCATCTCAAGCAGTACATAACTCTAGTTATAAAAAGTAGACTCATTCTCAATCAAAGGCATCGAAAAAAATCAACACATAATTTACCATTCATCATTCCTCCCAAGCTTCCATACCCAGCCTCTCTAATAATAGTTTCCTTTTGTAATCTTCAACTATAATTATTTAAGTAAGTTTGTATTTTGTTTTAAGTTCCTATAATTAAGTTTTCATTATATATTTAAATTTTTTTTGTAATACTCATGGCCAGCTAAGCCGCATAATCTTATCAATATAATATGTTTGTTTATTAATCTTATGCTTTTATTCTTTAGTATTATATATCTTCGATTAACTCCTTAGATCCTTGGTGCATTTATGGTATCAAATCCATGAGTACATATCTAATGTGTAAGAGGTAGAAAGAAACTCTGTTAGGTCACTATGTGAATAAGATAAGGACTCTACCCTTTCTAACGTAGAAAGGAGAACGTCTTGGCTTATCCGGTGATTTTTTAGTTGCACGTATACTAGAAGAAGAGAACTAAAACAATAATAAAATAAGAAATATTTTCTATATAATAAATTAGAATATTTCCTTGACTTACTTTTAAAAGTATAATTAAGAATGTTGATAGCTAATTAGACAAAGTAATATTAAAGATTAATATTTAATTATGAACAAATAAGGATATTATATTGATGGTTATTATTCATAAGTTTACAACCTTTCATTTTAAGCTTTAGTTTTAATTTTTTAATTTAAATTTGTTTTAGTTTTAAATTTCCAACTTTAATTCAAGTTAATAAAAAAATGCCTAATTTTAATTTTTCACTTTATGCATCTACATCAAAATCATCATCTTCATCTTTGAGGAACAAAAACATTATCAGTAGTGATGAACTTACTATTGAAAACTTTTCAAAATCAATTGATACTTGGAGAATTCCAAAGATTCACAAGGATCAAATTTATAAAACAAAGATGATGAATCTTTTCAAAACAGATTACACTATCAAAACTGTTGAGATGGATATCCAACTCTCATCGCCTTACGAAAGTAATGAAATGTTTTCCAAAGAATCATTACAAAAACATATTGAAAAAAATTTGAATTATGTTCATATAGGATTAATCTAAGTCGGATTAAAACCCTTGACCAAATAAGGTCTAAACATTCCATCCTAGCAACTCTTCGAGATGCTAGATTCAAAAATTTCTTGGATTCTCTATTGGGAACAATTGAGACGAGTCTCTATTTAGGACCGATATAATTTGATTGTTTTCCTAACTTCATAGTCTCCTTAAGTGACAAAAATATCAAGAAGTCACTTACATTACAAATATAAACACACAACTATGATATGATCCCAGGATCTATCCTAATTGCATTAATATTCAAAATGCATTACAAAGCCATGATGTCTACAATCAACACTCGACACATTCATCATTCCAAAAAGGGAGAAACACTCTTACAAACGGATCTCATAAGATCTAACAAAATCATGCCAAAACCCATCACATGGAACCAAATCACCTTACCAGATGAATGAAAACTTAAAGGTGTGACTCAAACAAGTCAAAACCATAAGAACTTGAGCAAAATACCAATTTCCCATTTTGAGATTTTTAATTCTTCTTTCATTTGTTTTTGGATCTTCAAATCTTGACACAACTAAAATCCTTGTTTTTATACGAAATTGATCAATTCACCTTAGGATAGTTGATCATAAGGTTTGATGTGATTCCCATAAGTTTTGTGGATTTTGTTTCTAACCTTATCTCCCAGAAGTAGAGAAAGTCTTTCTAGAAATTTTCCTTCCAGAAGGGTTGGTTTGAATCTTCTCTTAACATGACTATGCTAAGAAAAGTGGTTTTTTAGTTTTGAAAATCATTCATCTTCTCACAATATAAGTTAGAGAGAAGATTAGTGTTTTTATTTTTTAGATGGGAAGAGTCTCCTATAAAATGATGTGATATGGTAAAGAGTAATGTGGAAACTACGTCCTAAATAGTTATGACAAAAACTAACTAATTATCAAAAACAATTACAAAATATTTCATGATATGTTTTCAAAAATTAATCTAACAGTACAAAAGACTTAACTATTTACTTAAATTTGATTTAAAGAAATGATAAATGTTTGTGAGAAAATATTTATTTATTTTTTTAAAATTTTTAAATTGTTAAATCTTTTTTTTTCTAATTAAGCATGGTAACTTTTCACCACCCCCAACCTAGAACTTACATTGTTCTCAATGTAACAACTGTAAATTAAAGATAAAGAGAAAAGAGAAGAAAGATTACCTATTTCCTGAGAATGTGTAAGTAGTAATGGAGAAATGCAGGTGCATCCATCATATTCATTATTAAAGTGTATACAGACAGATCGTTGTAAAATTCTAACATCTCAACAAATATTTTTAGTTTTAACAATTTAAAAATTATTAAACTAAAATGAACAATCAAATTAAGTAAATAAAATAAATAACAGAAAATTACCTAAAATGATGGGTTGACTCCCATCCAGCGCTTAGTTTAACGTCTTAGCAAGACGTAACTTGGGGATTGCATTTTAAGTAAACTCAATGTCCCCTCATCATTGAGTCAATCAAACCTACAAGTAAGACAAGGTTGTCTACCTATATCGTTTCAAACATGCCCTATTGATTTTCAAATTTTTTTGTACCAAAAACTATGAGCATGCTTGAGGGTTTTAGATAACCCACATCTAACTGTAAATCAAATAATTAAGGCATCAAAACACAATTGTACCTAGATCAAACAAAGAAACTAACTCTTGAGATTGTAATTAAAACTTTAAAATTTTGGAGATAGTTTCAGAATTTTTTTATTTTTATTTTTATTTTTTTTATTTTTTTTAAGTTAAAATAACATAATCAGTATTAACCAAGAGTGTTCCCAGGAAAGAATGGTGGGGCAAAGGCTCCTTAAAAACCATCCTCCTAGACAGAACAACGTTCCCAGGAAAGACTAGTGGCACAAAGGCATCCAGGAACTAGTCTCCTAGACAGAACTCCCTTAGATCTTTACTTTTCATGTTATTAAAGTTAAGTTAATTAAGTTATATTAAGTAAAAATTTAAGTTAATTAAATAAAAGAAAATCTAAGTTAATTAAGTTAAGTTAATTAAAAAGCTAAGTTGGTTAAGTTAAAAAAAATCTAAATTAATTAAAAAGGTAAGTTAATCAAAGTTAATTAAAAAGTTCAAGTTAATTAAGTTAATTTAATTAAAAAGCTAAGTTAAAAATCTAAGTTAGTTAAGTTAAAAAAAAATCTAAGTTAATTAAAAAGTTATTAATTAAGTTAAGTAAACTAAAAATCTAAGTTAATTAAGTTAATGAAAAATCTAAGTTAATTAAGTTAAATAAAAATTAAGAGAGAAAAAAAAAATAGTTAAAGAAAAGAAAAGAAAATAAATAAAAATAAAAAAAATAAATTAAATTAAAATTGAAATAAAATAAAATAAAATAAACTAAACTAAAATAAACTAAAATAAAATAAAATAAAAATAAAAATAAAAATAAAAATAAAATTGAAAAAGGTAAAGGAAAATAAAATAAGAATAAAAATTGATATTTTTTTTATTTTGTTTTTATTCATTTTTATTATTATTTTTATTAAAAAAAATAAAATTAAGATAAAAACTTAACATTAAACGAAAATTAAAAATTAAGTTTTTTTTATTTTTTTATTATTTATTTTTTTATTTTTTATTTAATTTTTTTTTATTTTTTTTATTTATTTATTTTTAAAATTCAGGCTATATTATTTCTTATTAACTTAAAAAAAAAATTTGAAATTTTTAATTTTTAATTTTGTTTTTTTTACTATTCATAAACGGTAATTTTATTTGACTATTTACACTATACTATTTATTTTTTATCTTAAATTTTTTTATGTTTTTAAGTTTTTAATTTTTTTTTACTATTCATGAACGGTAAAATTTTTACTTCAAATTTCAAATTTCTAAATTATTTTACTAAAAAAGAAAAAAAAATATTTTTAAAGTTTTTTATTTTATTTTTATTTTTTTATTTTTATTTCTTATGAAATTTGAAATTTAATTATTATTTTTTTTATTAAAACAAAAAAAAATCACAATTATTTACAGCACAAAAAATGTTTTTAAAATTTTGATAAATAATTTAAAAACCGTTATTCCTTCCCCAGCAACGGCGCCAAAAATTTGATGAGCGAAAACCAGCATCGTCGATTCTTGCCAATACTTTGGTTTTAATATTTATAAAACTCTCGCAAGTGCACGAATCATTTCGAAGAAAATGATAAGTATACTCCCAAGGTCGATCTAAGGAAGGAATGTGTGTGGTTTTTAATTTATTATTCAAACTTTTAAAAACGAAATTAAATCCTAAACATCCTTTCACGATATTTTGGGGTTTTTGTGTTTTTAATCTACTTACATAAAAATAAACATAGATTCAATAAACATTTATGCAAATTTTATCATTTATAATGGTGGAGTATTTATGGATATAATAACTAAGTTAATTATGCTTGCTCATTTTATTTAAGTTATTAAAGATATGAATTGATATTTATTGATTCTCCCTTTTTGTATGAATACCACCTTTGGTGGGGTTAGATATTCTTTGTTAACTAAACAAATCAATTAACACCTATGGGTGGGGTTGATAACTAATTTGGTTAATTAAATTAATTCCTTTTTTCTAAGAGATTGAAAATGAACCATTTAAATGCCACCTTTGGTGGGGTTAGACAGTTTAAACTTTATTCAAGGTGTCCAAATTAAACCTAAGAATTTAGTTATCCGAGTACTAACTTTCAAGTTTTAAAACCACCACTGAAAACATGTCGTCAATACATTTTCAGATAATAATTCTTATAAAAACTTTTGAAATAGAGCTTCACTCTAACTACCGGGCGATTGTACCATCAAATAAAAGAGCACTACTCTAAATCAGACCGGATAACTAAACCTTAAAATCTAATTTTCAGGTTTAAGTTTGTAATGAAAAATAATATATTTCTCTCTAACATTCTTAATATAAAATCTTAAATAAAAACAAAATCAATTCATTTTAGAGATTTTTACCTATTTAATATTTCGCAAGCATAACAACGTTATTATTACATCATGATTATAAACAGCCAGCACAGTTAAATTTAATCACAGACAAATTAAATATAACATGTAAGAATAAAGCATAAAAAATAACTCTAAAGAAAATAAAATCCTTACAGAACTTCGACGCTATTCCCGTTGCTGGAAAAACTCCAAGCGGAATTTGCACTCCCATTTATTGAATCAAAAAGCTAAAAAATTACATAAACATAACTAATTCTTCCCAAAAAGGGAAGAACTCTAAAACTAAGAGAAATTAACTAAAAACTAAGAAAAACTAAGAAAAACTAAAGAAAACTAAAAAGAGAGAAAGAAAGAGAGAAAAGAATGTATTTGGAGGTTTTGAAGGTGTGTTTTGAAGTGAAGGGAAGGGGGTATTTATAGGTGAGGATGGAGAGAAAAAATGAGTAAACAAATGTTAAAAAAATGTAAAAACGCGTAATGGAAATGCTGAGGTCATTGATGACGCGTGTAGCTTGGCGCGGTATTGGGCGCTGTTGCGCGCGCGGTTGGGCGGCGCGGCGGCGCATTTTTCTCCTTTTTGATATTTTTGACCTTTTTGCCCCATTTTGTCCAATTTTTGCATATTTGTTGACCTTTCCCCATTTATTTATTAATATATTTGTGATGTATTGCTTCAAGTATTCCTCTTTGAATCTTTAAGTTACGTTTTTAAGCCAAAATACCTGAAAAACAATAAAAATACCCGTGATTCCGAAAAGGACAAATTTATATAAATATATGATAAAACATATAAATATATATATTTTTAATTAATTAATGTGCATAAAATCATGGTTATTTTAGTGCTTTTTGAGCACTCATCAGTTCTCCATGATGATTGAGTATGGGTTCTCTATACTCTCTAGTTAGAATGGTATTGAAGATATTTAACTATTATTGTTTTGATAGGTGGTAATCCCACCATCCTTTTAGTTGGCCAGAAAATCCAGCTATTACAAGTTCCACAACTAATTTGTCTGATGTACCGGACTGGGTTTTGTAAGCATTACGACATTGTCACTTGCTAAAATGTGTTTAATATTTAATTTTTTGTCATGCCATTTATGTTCAATTCATAGATAGATGATGCATTATATTTTAGCTAGATAACCTAGTTTGTTTGGGTACTAACATCTAATTGTGGGTACCTAATTGGTATAGGTTTTTGCCAAACTAATTTTTGAATTTCAAGAGTCGGTTCAAAAGATGGTTCTTGAAAGGCTTCCTCATTAGAGGTAGTAGGTTCTTGATTTTTTAGAACACTAATACTCTGAGGTAGATTTTGAGGGGTCTTAGGTGTTTGAGGTGACTTAGAGACAACTGAACCTATTTTAGAGTTTGAGCTTTGTTTTTTGAATTTGGATAATAGTTCTTCCTGGTCTGGTTTGGTGACCTGGAAGGGTTTGAAAATAGGGTTTTGAACTTTACTATCTACGACTTTATAGGAGGTAGAATGAATATCATTCTTTTGGTTCTTTCCATCCTAGTAAGCTATTTACCTAAGGTGCTTAGGCAAATATTGGTAAAGTTGTTTTTGGTAACTATGTTTTTGAGATTGATGGCATGGTCTTTTTTAGGGTTTTTCAGGGGAAAGGCTTCAACTGTGGTTTGGGCATATGGAAAAGTTATTGGTCTCAATGGAGGATTATCAGCCTCAATTATACCATCTAAGGTTTTCCATAATGGTAATTTCTTTTTAGTGTTAACCATGTTAATGGATTTAACTGGTTCAATAGTTTTGGTTTCTTTGGAAAATGTGGCTTATTTGAAAGGGTAGTTTCATCCTTTGTGAGAATAATATAATTCAAGCGAGTCATAGAATAAAATGATTTGTTTGTTGTGATTAACATACCTGTTATGTTTCCTCATGAAGCTTGCTTGATTTTTTAAGAGTATTTGTTAATATACCAATTCTATATATGGTTATTATATGAAGCATTAATGTCTAAACGTAGGGTTTCTATGTCTAGTAATTTAAACTCTTTATGTAAGCCATTTAAAAGAAGTAATGAACAAGAAAATCAAGCATTCTCTCTTAAGTTTGTTTATATATATATATATATATATATACACACACACTCGTGTTACATCAAAATGCCTTGGTTTTTCTAACTTTTCTTTTTGAGCAGCTGAAGATTGTCAAGCCACTTCTAATTTTCTTCTCTGTTCATCCTAGTATTCTTGTTTATTTTTCCTACATAAATCTATCATAGACTTTTACGATTGCCTATGAAACTAGAACCCTTTTAATATTTTAAATTATAATAGCACTTTCTTCAAAAAATGGTTTTATTTTATTTTTTCTATTTGTTGAATTTAATGTGATATTACCAGTTTTCATTGCATTTTACCCTCTCATTTACATTTAGCTACTTATGAAAATCACATACATAACATGCAAAATACTTCCAATTTCCTAGTAATTGTTCCCTTCCTAGCCTCTTAGATCTATTTAATTGGACGATACACAAATATATATGAATCAAACAAAGCTTAGTTTGGACTAACCAAAATTGCGTGTTAAATCACAGAAAATGAAGTGGTGTAGACTTTAAAGTTTTGTGGTACAATTGAGGACTACATTATAATAATTTTATTGTATATTTTGATTTTGAAATACTGAGGTGGTTTGTGTATGGTTATGTGGTCCAGGGCATCCATGGATAACCAGTGGTGGAGGAACAATAACTGTGACTCATCTAAACTGAAAAGAAATTAAAAAAAAAGAGCACCCAACTCAAGTATCTGAATAATATGCATATTTTATGGAGAACTGAGAAAAGGATTTAGGTTTTTTCTATGTGTGACGCGGTCTATCTACACGCCAATCTTCTTAGTCTGCACATTACTCCAAAGCTGAGAAATCCAAACGAGATGAAGATCTCAAAAACTTAGACTATTGAGTACAAGCCTCCACATCATAGTCATACATTGAGAAGTGATTCGGTATGCACATCAGGTGATAGTATCCTCTTAAGTGTTTATATATATATATATATTAATTATTTTGAAATTAATCTAATTGCTTACATAAATGAGGTTTTAGACTCAAGAATTTGCTTTTAAATTTTGTATAAATATAAATTTGACTCTTTTGATAAAATAATTCATGAATCATAATTCTTATCAAAATAGAGTTAAGTGATGATATTGTCACAATTTAAATTGTGTTTAACAAATATAATAAAATGTTTCTAAGATGGTTTGTAATACTTTGAAGTATATAACTTCTATTATGTGAGTAATAACAAAGTAATGTATCATCCGATCATGGAAATGAAGAGTTCATATAATGGTGAGTCATAATATGGATTGTTCACAATTCGTCTAGTATGCACTAAAGCATAAGTTTGAGTGTTATATAAAACGTAGTTTGAGACTTGTATTATAGGATCTCTAAACCTACCTCCGTGTTAAATCATACATGGGTTTCCACATTGTCAATATAATTTGTTGATATTTAATCGGGATAGCATAGTTATTGTTTACTCAGTGAAATATTATAATAATAATAATAACTTAAAAGATAGAGAAAATAGTAATAAAATGAGAAAGATGAGAGATTTTTTCACTTGAATACAATAGCAATTCATAAAATAAAGAAGAAAAATAAAAATAAAATAAAAGAAACATTTGGATGGACGGATATAAATGAAATTTTGTTCCATGTTTTTCTTTTATTCAACTAGAGATTTATGTTTAATATAATTTTATTTATTTTTTTAATTTATTTCTTCTAAATAATATCTGAGTCAATATATTTGAATTTAGTTTGTATAAATAATTGTAGGTTTATATTAGTATAAACAGATTTGTCCAAAATCTTTACTAGGACTTAGCTTAATCCCACAAAGGGTTTAGCTCTTGTTTTCAAGTAATGTAATGGATTTTATAAGAAGAAATTGTATAATCACTTTTATCGTTACATTATTAATTTAAATTTGAAATAGTTGGGTTAATCCCGGGTTAATTTAGGTCGTAGGCCATGTATGTTTTCTAATCAAAACGAGATTTTTAAATTACATAAAAGTTCAAACTAGACTTTAAAATCATTATGATATGTTCAATCTTTGAAATGAATTAAGTTAGATTATATGTGAGAATTTGTGAAACAATGTTATGAAATTATCAAAGATACATATACTTTATATGATTTAAATTAACTTGCATTTGTGGGTTGATTTTGAGCAAGATCCATAGGACTTAAAAAATATTTTTGATTGGACGAGACAAAACTTCTTTTACTTTAATCAAGTTTTGAGTTGAATCTAATTAAATCGATAAATAGCATGTCGGGCTAAGTATGCCTAGTTACAATCATGTATCAATTGTGAGGAATTTTTTGAGTTAGTTATTATATGTTTATTTAATTATTTATATCACCTAATATTTAAAATAATCTTTAAAAAAATTAAATAAAATATACATAATTAAATTAGTCAAAATAACACGTACCTAACAAACCTTGGATACTAATTCCAGTTGGTGAACATAATGAAGTACTCATAGGTGGTAAAATGGGTTTATTTTTATAAAAAAAGTAAAATAAATATAAATGAAATCAACAATTATTAGTAACAATGTATATATCAAAACATTTTCCTAAAATTTCAAATAATGATTGAATTTGATTGGTTTCATATACCATATATATATATACACAAAAATAATTTTACGAGGAAAGAAAAGCATTTTGTTAAATCAAAATAAGATATTTTAATTTCAATAAAATACGAAAGAAAAAAAAATAAAAATATCAAAAATAACATACTTAAAACTTGTCACTATAAAAATAACTTTTTAAATTCAATTCATATATTTTTAGTATATCATATTCACATTGAACGCCGTTCAATTTAAATTATAGTTATTTTTAACCTTTTTAATTTTAAAATCTGTTTAATTAATCTTATTCGATATTATTAGGTATTATTTTTTTGTTATAAGTTCAAAGTTTTTATTATTTTTTTGCAAAAAATATTTTAATTATTAAATGTGTTTTTCATAAAATTTTGCATAAGATATAAGTTAAGAAAGCATAAATTATCATATTAATAAAATATAGGATTTGATTAAAAAAGTAAGTATATCATAAATTTGAGACGAATTTTAAATCATGTGATATTTTTTTATTAATAAATATAATTAAATCTATATAATTGTATATAAAAACATTATGACAGAAGTGTTAATTGGATTAATTTATAATAAATGGAGATAAAAAGGTTTAATTGGACTCACTTACTAGGTTCAATTATTCAAATTTTATCTCAACTAAGACATATAATTTGTTTGGAGAGAAATAATATAGTTCAAGTGAGACATATAATTTGTTTAATGAGCATTTCAGTGTACATTAAGTTATTACTATAAAATAATTAACATGCTAGATAATTATTGGTTAAAATAGTAAAAAAATAATACTTTATAATTAGCTATTATATTAGTTATTATATAACAACTTTATATATAAATACTTTTTCTTTATTCTAAGTATACATATTTATTCCTATGTGAAAATACATCGTGTTTTGATACAATACAATTATTTATATAGTTTTATTTTGAAATTTATTCTAAAAATATTTTTTTATATATTATATAAAAAATAATATATGCACGTTCTATAAAAAGAGTTAAAAATAAAACTTTATTTATAAAATGTAGATACAATAAACAAAACTAATGTAGAATAGAAGTGAACAACAGTGAAGATAGATGGGTACAATATATTATAGAAAATACAAAAATAAAATTCTTAAATTTGTAACAAAAAAATAGCATTTCAATAATATTGAAATGGGTCTAAATGTCTGTAGTTTAATTTAAATAGAATTTATTATGAAATGATTTATCAAATTTTTTATAATAAAAATATATGAGGTGGTTATTAGAGGTACTATTTTTGTGGTATAAGTATTATGGTGCTATTTTTGTTTTTTTAAAGATATTATTAATTACCTTTACTTGAGAAAAATTCTATTGAAGGACAAATCTAGTTTTTTTTTATCAAATTTTTTGTTAAATATAATAAAATAACACACGTAACCTATGCATATTTGTATTTTTTGATAGACATATATTTAATGAAGTAATTTTTAATTAAAATAATTACTCAAATATTTTAACAAATTCTTTTTATCAAACTTAAATAAAAAATTTATTGTCTATTGTGTGATATATAATATTAAACAATGAAAATTTTGTTTAAATTTGAAACAAAAAATTTATTAAAAAGTTTGAGTAATGTTCTAATAAAATATTAAATTTTTGGCATATATACCTTATAAAAATATAAACATGTATATAATAAATGTGTTATTCTATTATATCCAACATAAAATTAGATCAAACAAAATGACTTAAATAACATATTTTTCATAAATAAAGAAACTTAAAAATATATTTTTTAAACTAAAGTACTAAATAATACATTTAACTTAAAGATATATATATATATATATATATATACATATATATATATAAATTATTTTTTATTAAATAAAATAAACTGGATTAAAATAGAAGAATTAAAAAAATTAGTTTTTGAACTCGTACGGATTGATGATTCAAATTGGATAAATATGTAGCAATATTAATTATCAAACAATCATTGTTATTATTTCAAATTCTTTATTTTATAAAATAAACTTAAAATGTTAGTCTTTAAATATAAATGTTTATATTAATTTTATTATAATTGAAAAAATAATGTTAAAATATTTTATAAAGTGGTTTACAGAAATACTCTTAAAAAATAGTTAATTAATTTATTACTTTAGTAATGAATAAATATATAATAACAACTATTTTATTAGCTATAGAATCCAAATATAATATAAACATAAATAATTTACAACTATATTAATAATTATTATATAAATTTATTTAATAAAAAAGTCAAATAAAAAATAGCAATATATGAATCTATTCAATTAATATTTTTATTATTTAAGAAGTTAATCTTACATGAAAAATAAGCATTTTTTTGCTTAAAATTAATTTATATTAGCTTAATATACTTTTTTTAGTTGTTATAAGATATGATATGATCTCGATATGAAAATTATTAGTTCAAAATATATGATCTACTTATAAGTGAATTAATCGAACATTCATTAAATATGTAATTATGAACAATATGAATTGTTACCTTTATTATAATAAAAATAATTAAATTATATAAGATAAATATTCATAAATAATGTATTTATTATATTAAAATTTTGGTATTTATTGATATAAAAAATAACAAAAATGAAAAAAAATGTATTTATTATATAAAATTTTGATATTTATTTTTGTAAAAATACTAACAAAAGAAAAAAAACGAAGTTTGGTCGTACATCAAACATTCTCATTTTTTTATATATAAAGAAATCATACATGAATACAATAAACACGACCTAATTCAACTTAATAAGTGTTTTTTATAAATATATTTTGCTTAAAAATAATGTATATATTAGTTAACTATTTTTTGATTGACATGAGATATAACATAATCTCAACACGAAAATGATAAGTTTATGATAAATAAGATACACTTATAAATGAATTGATTGCACCAGATCTATTCATAAAAATAGATAAATATGAACCATATGAATTTTCATCTTTAATGTGTTTAAAACAATTATTCACTGATAATTATAAAAAGCCAATTGCACCCGATCCATTCCTAAAATTGAATAAGTATGAACCACAAGAATTGTAATTCTTAATGTGATTAAACAATTATGTAGTGATAATAATATAAATTTCATACACAATAAAAGTAATAAAATAATTATTTTAAAAATTATATTTATTATATAAGTATTTTAATATTTATTGGTAGGAAAAATAACAAAAATTTAAAAATAAAGCAAAGATATAAAAACTAGAGAATGACAAAAAACACTCTTAAAAATAATAAAAAATAAATTAAAGAGATAAAAAGCAGAACGACCAAAAAAACTTTTCATGGAGGATTTTAATATATAAGACATATAATAAAAATAATAATGTGAATTCACCAAATTAACTTCTGACATATATGATGTTAAAAGTAATGTAAGGACTATGAGTGTAAATTATTTTCGTAGATAAAATATTTGCATGCAATTATTTTTTAGTCTATTAGGAAAAGTAAAAGAAACATTTAGATTTCGAATAGTCATAATTCAAGTATATTCTTTATAACTATCAAACATAGGATTGCACTCATTCATTCACTAGCATATGTTCACAACATGAATCAAGATAAAATATATCACATCATAATCACAATGTTCAAATTACTCATATTGAGGTACTATTGTATACATATTTTAATACACTTAATATAGGTTTTTCGTTGCATGAATTCTAATATTGTATGATTAAATTATAAGCCTTTTTAAATAGAGGGATCAATCCCTCTAGTAGACAGATCGATCTCACTTTAGATGGATTTCTAAAATATCCTCAACTAATTGTGTCAAACTATGTAACTTTAAAATGAAATATAATATAGAGATAACTTTTTTAGTGGAATCTATCCCCTTCATCTAAGAGGGATCGATCCCTCTCATGAAGGGATCAATCTTTCTCAGAGGGATTGATCCCCCTCATAGAGGATAGATCTCCTTGATAGAAATTGGTCGTTTTCTCCTTGTTTTACACATTTTTATAATTTTAATCAGCTACCAGCTTCCTATTATATTTTGCCACATCATATAGGTGATGTTTGCCCATCTAGGTTTTCTTTAAATACATCACTTGGCTCTTATAATTTATATGTACAACTACAAAGCAGTTTTCAAAAGCATAAGGTTTTTACAGTAAGTTTCTCTACTCTTTTATTCTTCTCTATTTTAGGTTGAACTTCATTGTCTCATTTTATATATTCATATGATTATTCTAGTATAGATCTAAGCCTATTCATTTCATATTTTTATGTTCATATAGCTTCTTCTCGATTAGGATCTTGCATGTTTAGATCAAATAATTTTATGTGTGATCATGATTATTTGATTTAATTATTAAATTTTAAAGAATCTATTTTTATTGACTTATGCTTAATCTTCTTACTCTATGATTTACTAATTATTTGATTTAATTAATATGTGTTTTGAATAATAAAGTTAGGATTACTCAATATTAAATCTTTTCTAGAACATACACAGGTCCTTATGTTTTTTGTGCTAAACTTGGTTGTAGGTTGATCAATGAATGTGTTTGATTGATGAAGAGCTAATTAGAACATTGGTTAGGATATCGCTCATATAGAGGAGTGGCTTATAAGTTAGATATATTGAGGCAATAAATGAGGATAAAGAGCCACATAAGGTATTACATGTGTATTCATACATATATCAAATTTTGAGAAAAAAAAACATTTTCTCAAGATAAAAAGTAACGTGAAAACAAAAATAAAGAAAAGTAATATTTGTAGTTAAAAATGTATTTAATTTTTACATGTGATCGCCACACAAATTGTGTGTGTAATGAATACGCAAGTATACGTATCGTAACAAGTAATATAATGATAAGTAAAGATCGTTTCCATAGAGATTTGTTTAGCAACTAATTTTTAAAACTAAAAATAATAAAAATTAATTTTTTTTAGTGTTTTTATATCTTAAGAAAACAAAATTAAAATAACTAAAAGTAAATAGCAATAATTAATTAAATCAGATTTTGTGACTAAAAAGATATATGAGAAAATATCTAGGAATACTTAATCCCCCAATTTTCTGAACATGTGAATCACTAAAATCTCCCCAATATAATATCAATTAATTACATGATCAATTGAATCTAACCTAGCATGTATTCCTCTCTCAAGTAAACTACACACCATATAGTAATTAATTTAATCACACTCTCATGCCAATTAAATTACATACTACTTATTTAAGTTCATCAATTATGGATCACATGCATAAGACTCATACATCTCTGCCTAGAAATTATGCATGTTATTTAATCAAGATAAACAATTAAATAATTTTCTCAAATCTATTTAATTACCTCTATAGATAAATTTTTGGTCAAACAATTAATAGCAAAAAAATCAGATTAAATAATATAATTAAATTAATATTATAATTGGGAAAAAATATTAGATCATCACATGGTAAAAATTGGATTTATAAGATCCCTAGATTAATAAATTAATTACACATAATTGTGTTCATAAAACTCATATTTTTCATAAAAAAAGACATAAAATTAATAAAGAAAAGAGTAGAAAAAGAAATACAATCAATCTCTTGAATTGTAGAATTAATTTCCTCTTGAATCTCTACCAAAATTGTGTTCTTTCTTTAATTTTTCTGTATTTCTCTCTTTTTAGCTCCAAAAACTGACCAAAATTATGCTAATTGAGGCTAATTAGGGTTTATGGAGTTATTAGGGGCTTAAATAAAGCTCATGTGCGATTTGGACCGTCCGATCAACTTCACATCAATCACAAAGCGACACGTGGCATCAAAAAGCGAATTCGGGAATGACGCGTGGAAGAGGAGACCGGTCAGAGTCAACGATGGCCGAGTCAGCAACACGTGGCGTGGCATGATTCGTGAGAACGGATGGCGTTGCGCACGGGTCATCCTTGTGGCTTGCCCAGTCAGCTCCTCTGTTTGCGTGACATGCCACGTGTCAGCCTCTGATTGGTTATGAATTAAAATTCATAAAAAATCCAAACAAATTCCAGAAAAATCTCAAAAAATTCCAAAAATTATATTTTCACCCATTTTCACTAAAAAAATTATATTTTAATTTTTTTAGCCATAAAAATAATATTTATTAAATAAAATAAGTAAATATTAAGTAAAAAAGTGCGCTAATGACTCTATTTTCATAGAGTCATCAACATGTAAATTATAAAAAGGAAAAAAAGTCATAAAATTCATTAGATCAGGTCATTTGTATTATTTAATTTTTTAGATTAAAAATTGTGTGATTTAGTCTCTTACTTTTGTAAAAAGGATAAATTAAGGATAAATTATATTATTTTAATAATTTTTCTATTGATGTATTATTATTTTTTGTGAAATAATTAAAGGTAATTAAAACATGAGTATTTAACGATGGTAAAGTCATAATTAATATAAAAAAATTAGAAAATATTCTCTTGTTAATGTTTTTTGATTGTCACTATTTTTTAAAATATTTTATTAAATATAAAAACTATATGTAAATAACTTTTAGTTTATATTTTATTATATTAATTTTTACTTTTATCATTGTTAAAGACTTATATTTTAATTACTTGAAAAAAAAAATTTAATGAAAAATTATTAAAATAATATAACTTATTATTAATTAACCCTTTTTATAAAAAAAAAATAAGGGACTAAATTGCATTATTTATAATTTGGGGACTAATAAGCTAATTTAAAAGATTTCTAAATCACCTCATGTTAAAAAAATGGTTTTTTTTTAAGAAAAAGATTATCTTTAGATAATTATGTTGTTTGTTAGTTGTTCCTTTTGTTTATGGCTTTATGAGTACCACTATATTTTATATTAATAAACTTATCTTATGAATAAAATATGAAGAATTTCGGTAACGTTATATCTAAGCTAGAAAGAATCTTTTAATTTATAGCACATATGTTGTTAATTTACCTTTATCTAAACATAAAGTAAATGTTTTAATTAATTCCAATCTACCGTGATTTTTTTTGTTTTTGTTTTATATAGTTATAAATAATTAAAGTTTACATGGTTTTGCATGCTTCAATAGTTGTATTTTTATAAAAATATAAGAGAAATTGTATTGTATTTAATTAATGTAAGTTTTTGTTTATTGCAAAATATATTATTTTATATTTTTAACTTTTTATTTTATTTTATTTGGATCACTTATTTTCTCTTTTTATAAGGCACATTTCATTCATTTTTTTTAAAGAGGTCCAAAGTTTTGTTTTGTGTATTTTGTTTTCTTGGTTTTTAACCCAATTGATTAAAACTTCGGAAACCTTGTAAAAGTTTATAAGTATATTGAACTTTTTTCATATTAAAAGATTAATTCAATGGGTAAATATACTCATAATTTTTATAAATCTTACAAAAATATTATATTTAATCAATATGAGATACATAAAACCTATAAAAATATAAAACTTATTGTATTTGTAAATAAAATAGTTGTTTTGCCTTGGATTTTTAGTATTGATAAATTAAAAAAAATTAATCAAACAATTAATTACATATAAAATAATAATATTTATTTCTATATTTATCACAATATATAACTATTACGTACCCTACACGTGCAACCAAAAATACGTATACTTGTATAAGAAACACTACTACAAAAAGGGGTATACAAGTCGCTATGTAAAGTCAGTTTTTGGAAAAAAACCGACTTATAATGAATTTAAAGTCAGTTATCCACGTCAACCGACGCTATGTCACGTGGATAGCGTCGATTATCCACGTCAACCGACGCTATCCACGTAATATATTCCCTCTCGGGTCTTTTTTTACATAGATTCTAGTTTTCTTCCTCTCTCCTTTCCTCACTCAGAACCATTTTCTCCCAAAATCTTAACCGTACGCCACCTTCATTCTACATTTTCGGCCACCTCTGACCACCATTTGAACGTCGGTTTGTAAGTTATATTTCTCTTCTCACATTATCTGTCAGTTCTTCCTTTTTTTTAGCAAAATATTAAAATCTATTTATGGGTATTTTCTGTTATTGCTTAGCCAAAATCAATCGCAATTTGTGCTAATTTTATCAACGTGTAATTGTAATTCGTTAATTAGGAACAACCTCTCAAATTGCAAATTTTTATTACCTTTTAAAAACCTAAGATCTCGTCAACTAAATATTTGCAACATGCCCAATATTGGGCAGTTTCTTTGTGAAAATGTATGGATAGCCAAAAACGTACAACACCTAAAAAATATGTTTGACTTAGTTTATGCAGAATACAACTAGCTTATTATTCGATCAATTTTTTTTATATTTTGTATAAATTTTTGATTTAGTTATGTTTTTTTGTTTGCTTGTAATAATAATGTTTGACTTATTAATTGTATGTATTCAATAATATCTGAAATGTTGTGTGGGTTTGCGTGGATAAATTTATTTATACGTATATAATTAATATTACTTTTTAATTATGATATAGTAACATGCTTAGAAATTAGAATCAACCGCGTGATTGGTTTTTATATATATATTCATGAAACATGTTGCTTATTTTTTAATTTGTATATAAATGGTTTTGTAAAATGATTAAAATGATAACTGTTTTGCATTATGTATGTTTTGATATATATTCTAATAATTAGGAAATTTATATATAATAATACATAATTAAGTAATATGTTTAATTAATGTCATTAATAGAAAAATGGACAAATCTTGAATGTCAAAGTGTAGAATTGAGCAAGACTATATTTTTGGAGTTGAAAGTTTCATGGAATTTGCTTGTAGAACTAGTAATACTGGAAGTAGTATGATTCGATGCTCATGCGTTAAATGTAAAAATGAGCGATTTCATGAATTTGATGAGGTTAAGTATCACCTTATCCATAATGGTATTCTATTGAGCTATAAATGTTGGTATTATCATGGAGAAAATATTGATAATACTCATGGGGAAAAGTATAATAAGAATGTAAGTGGATTACATACATCATATACAGACAGAAAATATGTTTCGTGGTGTTGAAGATGAATTACGCGAGGATGATCCCGAAACCTTTAATAAACTTATAGAAGATGCCGAAAAACCGTTGTATCCAAAATGCAAAAAATACACTAAAATGTTAGGATTGGTTCATTTGTACAATGTCAAGGAAAAACATGGTTTTTCTAACAAGGGATTCACAGAATTACTAAATCCACTAGTCGATATGTTTCCTGAGGGTATTGAATTTCCATCTTCAATGTATGAAGTGAAGAAATCTCTTAGTCGATTTGGCATGGAATATCATAAGATTCACGCTTGTCCTAATGATTGCATTCTTTATAGAAAAGAATATGAGACATTACATGATTGTCCTATGTGTAAAGAATCGAGATGGAAGCATGGTACAAATGAGAGTACAAAACATAAGAAAGGCATGCCTGCAAAGGTTCTTTGGTACTTTCCTCCGATTCCTCGCTTTCAAAGGTTGTTCAATAGTAAATATACATCAAAGATGTTGACTTGGCATTCAGATAATCGATCTGATGATGGGATGCTACGTCATCCTTGTGATTCTCCAAATTGGAAAGTAGTAGATAATTTATCTCCTAAATTTTCATCTGATCTGTGCAATCTGCGTCTTGCCATTGCTGCTGATGGAATTAATCCACATAGTTCCCTCAGTAGTAGATATAGTTGTTGGCCAGTAATTATGGTAACATACAACCTTCCTCCCTGGTTGTGTATGAAAAGAAAATTCATGATGTTAACTTTATTGATCTCAGGACCGAAACAACCCGGTGTTGATATTGATGTATATTTGCAGCCTCTGATAGATGATTTAAAGATGTTGTGGAATGATGGTGTAAATGTTTACGATGCGTATAAAGAAGAATACTTTAACTTGAAGGGGGTCCTTTTATGGACAATTAATGATTTTCCTGCCTATGGAAACTTATCAAGACATGCAACAAAAGGTTACAAGGGATGTCCTATGTGTAGTGATGGAACTTCTGCAAAGTATCTTGTTCACGGACGAAAGATGTCTTATAGAAGACATAGGAGATTTTTTCCATCTGGACACAAGTTTAGATACCAAAAGAAACCGTTCGATGGTGAAGAAGATCATGATAATGCAACTCGACCTTTGCGAGGTATTGAGATATTAAGGCAATTGAATGGGATGACATTCAAACGATATGGAAATATGAAAAAAAACTCACCAAGGTAGGGAAACGAAAGAGGTCAATTAATGAAATTGGTGAAAATGAAAAAGAGTTTGAACCGAATTACCATGGTTGTTGGAAAAAAAATCAATATTTTGGGAATTACCTTATTGGAAAGACCTACACATTCGTCACATCTTAGATGTCATGCACATTGAGAAGAATGTATGTGAAAGCTTGATTGGCACTTTACTTAATATACCTGGAAAAACAAAGGATGGCATTAAAGCAAGATTGGATTTAAAGAAACTAGGCATACGACCTGAATTGGAACTAAGGGTGGAAAATGATAAGAATTGAACATACTTGCCACTAGCATCATATACAATGTCAACAAAAGAGAAGGATGTGTTTTGTAAATGTTTGGAAGGTGTGAAAGTTCCTGATGGTTACTCATCCAACTTAAGAAATTTTGTGTCTATCACCGATAAGAGACTGTATGGATTGAAATCACATGACTGTCATATCTTAATGCAACAGTTATTACCAGATGCTATTAGATCAATTCTACCAAAACATGTTTGAATATCAATAATTTGGCTTTGTTCATTCTTCAATACAATATGCAAGAAATCTATATCAATTGGCGAGTTAAATTCTTTACAGAAAGAAATTGTAGAAACTTTGTGTCTAATTGAAAAATATTTTCCTCCTTCTTTCTTCGATATAATGATTCACTTATGTGTTCATTTAGTTCGAGAGGTTCAATTATGTGGTCCGACTTACTTAAGGTGGATGTATCCTTTTGAGAGATATATGCAAGTCCTTAAAGGATATGTAAATAATAGATATCGACTTGAAGGATGCATGGTGGAATGCTACATTGCTGAAGAGGCCATTGAGTTTTGTTCTGAATACTTTAGTGGTTGCACTGAAATTGGGAATCCTACGCAGAAGTTGTTCTTAGAACGTCACATGATCCAAGTAGGTAACCCTATGCTTGGTGGAAGTAAGAAATTATTTATTGATCGCACTCGATGGGAAAAAGCACACCGAATCATTTTGGTAAATAATAATGAGGCACAACCGTACATAGAGTAAGTGATGTTCATTGTTTCATCTTTTATTTAACTATTAATGATGATATATAACTTAATATATATTTAATAACATTATAGGATGCATTTAAACTTATTGAAGATCGATCCTCGTTATAAAAAAAGGAGGAGAAAAATGGTTGTATGATGAACATAAGCGAGAGCTTATTAATTGGTTTCGCAACCACGTAAGTGTCACAAACAAAAATTCATGCATGTATCTTCCTAGATCTATTCAATGTTTTAAAACTTTGCTCTAAACACATTTCGTGTTTTTGTATATATAGATTCGAGATGAACTCAAGAAACTCAATCATAAAATATCAGAAAGTTTACAATGGCTTGCACATGCCCCAAAATTCGATTTCAAATCATTTCATAGTTTCACAATAAATGGATCGAGGTTTACAACTCAAGCTAGGGACAAAGTCCGAGTAAATCAAAATAGTGGGGTGAAGATGGTTGCACAAACTATGCAATTTTCCAGTTCAAAAGATGCAAATCCTGTACTTTCTGATAGAACATATTATGGGTAGACCTGTTACCCGAATTAAATTATACATAGAAACAAAGACTCCCAAAATGAAGAATGCAAGACCGATGAGTCAACGAGGAGAAGAACAATTAAATAAGTTGGTTAGTAATTTCGGTTGATAAAAAGTCTGACTGATATTTAATAATTGATGTAATAATGAATGATATGTTTTGTGTGCTTTATTATTTGTAGAGAGCTGTTCAAGAAAAAATATCCAGAGGTGAAATAATCGAAGAGCCTGGGAGAAATGCTTTATATCATGCATTCGAACGCGAGCATCCTGGTCGTGTTAGGGGAGGTAGCCAATATGATGGTTCTATGGAGTATTTTAAAATTCCAAAACATAAGCCTCAGACGGTAAGTAAGGAGAAATACACTAAAATTGAAGAAGAATTCAACTCCTTTAAGGCCTCTGTGATGAGTGAGATTTCCACTCTAAAAGAACATCAATCACAATAACTATCAGTCATGGCATCATGCTTCAACCAGGGTATGCCATATTGGCCAAGCATGCAACCATCCATGCCAGGCATACCACCTTCCATGCCAGGCATGCCACAATCCATGCCAAGCATGCCACCATCCATGCCAAGCATGCCATCCACACAATCACATTGTGCTCAAACTACATCCAGTATGGGATATAGCCATCCTATTGGTCCTCATTATATGCCAGGAATGCATATGCAATCAAGTAGTGGTTCATTTCTGTTGTGTGTTTTACAACACACAAAAAAAACGTGCAAGTATACACGGTCTCAAGTAATAATATGATAAATAAATTATCGTTCCCACAGAGAAATGTTACAAACTCTTGTTAATTACTAAAATTATTTAAATCTAATTTTATTCAAACAATCAATAATTTTATGCAGTTTGACTTAATCAATACTTTTTTTTCTTTTTAACAATTTTTATGAAAATTCTAGGATTGCAGTTTACCCAAATTAATTCACTTGAATATTTTATTCTCTCTTGATTTATGTTCTTCTGTTTTAAGTTATTAACCAAGAACTCCTACTTTATCCATATATCTCTTTCAAGCTCCATACAGACACATCCAGTTAAAATGATTCACTATATTCCTATGAGAATTAATTTCAATCAGATTTATTAAGTTCTGAGTTCTCAAAAGTTACACATACAATAAAAGTATATTTCTATCCCTTATGTATATGCGTTATTTTATCCCGAGCACCCCACATAAATTCCTTTTTCAAGTTTATTTAAATGTCACATATCAGTTAATTAATCTTCCGATTATTAAAAACATTTTAAGGAGATAAAATAAACAACTCAAAACAGTTCCATAAATCATTCAAAAATAATTACTTCTAGTTTCATAATTTACGTAATACTGCAACCCTAGAACGAATATATTAGTTCATAGCAGAAATTAAAATTACAACACCACAAAAATAAAACATTACAGAGAAACAAAATATTAAAAGAAAATGAGTTAGGAGAAACTCTTTCAGGATTCCTCAATGAAAACTAATTTCTTCCATTTCATTCTTCTTCATCAACCTCTTTCTCTGTAATTTCCCTAAGAGAATACAACACAAAAATGTTAAAATAAAATTTTCTGCGTGTAAAAGAGACACGCAGAGAGGGAAAAATAATACTTCTTAAGAGGAAATAATCAAAATAGGTAGAAGAACTCGAAAATCCTTCACAAATTTTTGAGAGAAAAACTCTCTGTACAAAAAAAAATGAAAACAATGAAGAAGAGAGGATTCTGCGAAAAAAAGAAAACTAAAAACGCGTCCAAAATGAAAAATATTCCCGTTAAATATATCCCCCACTATTTAATTATTCCTTTTTTTTTTAATATTGTTATATTATTTTTTTAATTAAATAGCGGGGGACACGAATACATGGGGGGAATAAAAAAATATCACGCGTGAAAACAATTCTGCGCGTTTCTAAAAATTTTTTTTTCTTATACGCATGCCACGTGTCGCTATGTGATTGGCTGCGAGCAATTCAGAGACACGTGGCAGCGTTTCATTGGACGTGCAGGTCGGGCTCATGGAGAAACGATGCTGCGCAATGCACGGGAACATGTCGAGTAGCGGCTCGGTGTGCGACAGCTGGAACCACGTGTTTCAATCTGGACCGTTCAACGGATCCAATGGTGAGCGATGCGCCTCGGGGAATTCTGCGCAGCCGACATGTGGGACCCACCCTGCACGCCAGTCTGCGCGGCCAGTGGGTCCCACTCGGGCGCCGCGCCGCGTGAAGTAAATTTCTGCTCCCACTCTCCTTGGTCGGGTTTGAAGAACACGCGCCCATCCTAACCGTTTCTGCGTTGATCTGACGGTCCACATTGAACCGTGGATGATGCCGCGTGGAATTATTCACCTGCGCAGAAAACTTATTTTTATTTAATTATATTTTCACCCACAAATATATTTCAAATTCCATTTTAAACTTTGTTTAATTGCAATATAGCCCTTTTGGTAATTTAAATTAAATTTTTAAACTTTCAATAATTAAAATTAAGCCCAATTTTAATTTAAATTATATTTTTGACTTTTACAAATTGCAATTAAACACTCTTTTATTTGAAATTATATTTTTGGATATATATTTGCAATTAAGTACGTTTTCGATACAAATTATTTAATTTTTATTAAAATAAAATAAAAACAATAAATATTAATTTATTAAACTAAAATTAACTAAAAACATTAAGAACATAGCAGTTTTAATTAATAAAATATGTGAAAATAACTATATAAAATACAGTTATCAATTTCCTACAATGTAATCTGGACATTATTACCATAAATCAAGCCAAGATGAACATATTGGTGAGAATGTACATCCAATAGCTACCCCACATGAGAGTCCTCCTCTATTTGATGAATCATATGTGGTAAGATTTTAATTTTTGGTGTATATAATCTATTATTTTTAAATTCTTATTATATGTTTTATTTTTTATATATAACACTTAAATTTTTTACAGAATATGAAATGTTTGTTGAAACATCCTTCGTCAACAGACTATGTTGCTATTGGAACGGTACAACAATTGAGCGATGATCGGATGATTCATAATCAATATTTGCCTAATCATTGGCGAATAGTAATTGATCAATCATTGTTTCATGATTGTCCACTACCTGTGCCTTCTGATGCTACCACAGTCCAAGAGGCGGTTGGACAGTATGTGGCTTGGCCGTCGATTCAAGTTGTTCTAAATTTTGACATGGTACTATTTTTTAACTTAAAAAATAAGACTTGTTTACTACTATTATTTAATGTGATCTTATATTGTTACTAAAAATACATATATGATACTTTTTTGGTAGTCTATTATACCAGAACTCTTAAATGCGGCACATTTAAGAGATACCAAGCAAGGATCTCGTGTTAAATCTATGACTAGTGGCCAATCATCGTACACCAAGTTATTCAAGAAGAAGCCTTGGAAAAAGTATAGTCATACTTATGCGTTACAGTTCAGTAGAAATCTTGGCACTTTGATGACTATTGTTGGGAGGGCGTCTAGCATAAATGATGGATGGACTGTGCCACTTCCTATTGAAATTTCTGGTGTAGACCTCGGCCAAACTTATATATCGATCGAGTGGGTATTGCAACTATTTGAATATCAAATGATCGATTTAAGTATAATTCAAGTCTGGACAAGGTGAGTCCTCAATCTAGTTATTTTTCTTTTATTTATGCAGAACATATATAATTATATATATATATATATATATATATATATATATATATATATATATATATATATATATATCTTTATATAGGGCATGCTATTATCGACTTCAACATAATCACTCATCACATTTAGCAATGTTCTATGATTCTTCATATGTCAACCAATATCAAGAGAAGGATGTTAGCATCAGAGCTAAACAATTATGTGATAGAGCATTAACGCTTAGCAGAAATCAAAAGTTGATAATCCCTTGGCCATTAAGGTTTGAACAAGGCCAAGATCATTGGATGTTGGTAATCATTGATATGTTCAATAATCATGCTTGGTACTGTGACTCAGCTTCCATAGAACTGAGTAAAGATACAAAAACAGTTGTTGAAATGTAAGAGTTATATATAGTTACATATTAGTTTTTTCTATTATTTTTTTGTAATATTTAATAAAAACTAATTGTTTTATACCTTGATAGGGCATGGAAGTTGTGGAACAAGTTTAGGGGCATTGTCCTTAAAAAATCTCATAAGCTTATATGGACAAAAGTTATGGTATGTATAATTCAATATTAATAATTTTATTAATTTTACAATTAAATAATAAGGATGTTCGAATATGAAAATTCATGTATACATGCACTTTTTTTTGTAGGTTCCACAACAAAATAATGGAGTCATGTGTGGTTATTATGTTATGAAGTTTATGAGCGAAATCATCACAAATATCAAAATTCCAATTGATGATGTGGTAATATATTTTACCCATATACATACAAGTTTTTAAATATTTGAGTTTGTTTTTGTAAATAAATGAAATCATATTCTTATTGTAAATAAATGAAATCATGTTCTTTGGTTGGAACAAGACGAGTTATGACCAGCAAATTTTTGATGATTTACGAGAGGAATGGGAAGAACACATGGTTCAAATTATATCATCATAAGAAGAATTAGGAGAAGATTATGATGATCTTGAATAGCATATGACAACATAACAGTAATTTTTTTAATGATTTGGCCTTCTCTATCTATTCCTGTGTCTGAAATCACTTGTTTGATGATGATTAATCATATATATGCTCATGTATTTAGGGGAATGCATTGTTTTATGGACCTATTTTTGGCCCAAACTATATCTCATCTCTCTTTCCTACTTGCATTTGACGAACTCATATTAACACTTTATTAATCATTTGTTTATAAATATGAATTTATCTGGAATCTCTGCTAGTATTTTTAATGATATAATGAGCTCTAAATGTACAAATCAGGTATACGTAGGTCCGATTTGTTTCTTGGTTTGTATGAGTTTTGGTGCCCATGAACGTGTTCCATATGTTTAAGGGCACCAAAACTCACACAAGCCAAGTAAGAAATCGAAGTTACAATTGATTTCATATTTAGAGTTCATTATATATAGCATTAAAAAATAGTAGTAGAGATTCCAGATAACTTCATATATATAGACAAATGATTAATAATGCTAATATGAGTTCGTCGAATGTCGTTGTGCATGGTAATCTCTTTTTGATGGTAATATTTATAATGATTTAATTTCTTCATTCGTACGTCTGAAGTTTAGACTACTTTTTTGATGGATATTTTACGTGCTCATGTATGTAGGAGAATATTTGTTATATGGATCAGCTATTTTTTTGTCATAATGCTTGTGAAGGCCAATGAAGATTCTAAGCCAACCAAGCTTACTCGATCGCATAATAATTATACTTTGACGACATTATTTTATTTGTAATTTAAGTTAACTATATGTATTATTTATGCATTATTTGTTTTTGTAATAAATTTAATTATCAAGTAATTAAATATATTTAAATTTTTAATTATTTGTATTATTATTTATATTTTAGTTTTTTATGTTATATATATATATACTGAATAATACGAAAAATAAAAATAAAAATAAAAACAAATACGTGTAAAGTCGGTTCACGACCTGAACCGACTTTACATTTTAAGTCTCTAAATTTAAAGTCGATTCAGAGAACCGACTTTAAATTTGTTTAAAGTCGGTTTTTAACCGACTTTAATGCCTATTTATGTAGTAGTGAAAGGATTAAAACCCTTTTTAATTTTAAATTTTTTATCTATATGTATTTTTATATTTTCATTTCAAAATAATATACTTATATAAAAAAGGGCTTCATCCTTCGTAATTATAGACCACATTTTATTTTTTTTATTTTTTTTAAATCTATATGTATTTTTGTACTTTTTAAAAATAATATAAATAAATATTATAATTTCTAATATGAGAAACGCAACACAACACACACACATATCACAAATCTACTAAAATTACTTACATAAAAGGCTTAAAATTTTACAATTATAACCCAAACATTGCATTTAGTTTTTAATATTTTTAGCTTTTTTTTAAATATGGGTATTTTTATTTTTTTATTTAAAAATAATACAACTAAACATTGTAATTTTTAACACAATACAATAATATGATACACTATAATCCAAGCATAATATAACTAGTATTAGTTAACACCATATAAAATGATATGTATAATTTAAGAAAAATAATAAAACTAACAATCATAAAATTTATAACAACAAATTAAAGTAGTACCGTCTAACACTAATTCATACTCCATTCAATTTAAAGCAAAGATGTTAATTTTATTATTATGAGTTTTTGGAGTATTATTTTAAATAATTTTCTTATTTAGTAAATATATGAAAAAAAACACATTATAAATAAGTACAAATCTACTAAAATATAAAATTTTTATTATTTTATTTATTGAACTTGATACAAATACAATACAATACAATACAATACAACATGCCGAAAATTCACTTCTCGATTAAATTAATATATTTTTCTGATTATTTGTTGTTTTAAATCCATATACACAATGAGTCAGAAGCACAGATATAATATTTTATTTATAACATATTTTTTCGGTTTTATAATATATTTTTTATTTTTATATATGACATTTTTTATTCTAATAACCATAATTTATTTTATACCCTGACACAAGTATCATGGAATTTTAACCCATATTATTAGTGTCTATTTTTTAAAAAACATAAATTTATATTTATTCAAATAAAAAATATTTTAAAAATAATTAAATTAAAAAAATAAAAATAAGTTTAACTATTATGAAATCCTTAAAAGTCATCGTTATATAGAAGCAAGCTTCTTTTTTAAGCTATTTTGAGTTCTTCAACGTTCTTCTTAGCTTGTTTACTCTAAGAATATATTATTACACTGTAAGTTAATTTTCAACAACTACAAAATTTTACATCCCTTTTATATCACATTTCATTTTTCCTCTTTTATGCCACTTTTATTTTGTCATAGTAACACTTTCTAATATTAAATAGAGAAAAAGTCAATTAAGTCCCTCCTATTTGGTTTTAGTGTGCGTTAAGTCCAACATGTCATTAAAACGTGGTTTTTTAGTCTTCTAGTTTTTATAAAAAGAATCAATCAAGCATAAATAATAATATTACAATAATTTTATATTTTTTTTCTCTCAGAACTAGATTAAAATTTTACTATTTAACAATAATAAAGTGACATTTAAGAAAAAAATATTTTGACAAAATATTTGCTTTAATATTAGTGATGGTCACAATTTTTAATTTAATATTTTAAAAAATTAAACATATGTACTTAAATAATTTTTTGTTAGAATATTATTATTGTTATTTTTTGAAAAATATTTTCTTATTAAATTTTACTTTTACCCATATTAATAGCTTGTATTTTATCGAGTTTGATAGTAAAAATAATATTTTAATAAAATATTATCTAAATAATATAATTTATTTATAATTGATTAATTTTTTCAAAATTAAAGGACTAAAAAACACTTTATTATAATTTTTTGCTATTTTTTTTAATTTTCTTACAAGTTTACCCTTTCTTGTTAATGAATCTTTATATAATGTAAATAAAGCCACGATTTCCATAGCATTGCTTAAAGTGTCTTTTTCTTTAAGCTTCTTTTACTGACCTTTCATTTTTCTTTTTCCTTAATAGAATTCATACAAATAGAAAACTTCAAAAAAAAAAAAAAAACCAAGAGATTAAAGATATCAAAGCCAGGCCAGATCAAAGTATTGCATGCATCCTAACAAAATTTATAGGAAAACGTTGACAAAGTGATTTTTTTTAATAAAAAAGATAAAGACCATTTTAAATACTCCATCTTAATTATTATCCGGTCTCGACTTCAGTTTGTAATTTGCACTCTTAATCTTGCATTATAAACTTTTTTTCTATATATTCTCACTGAAATTTCTATTTTTGTGAGTGTTTTCTTTTCTTTTTTCGTTCTTAATTCACTTATTCATTCACTTTTAGATCAATAGAGCTTTTTCCTTCTTTCTCTCGACTTCTAAGTCATGATTTGTGATTAAAGCATGAAAATACATATGAATGCAATAGCAAGCAAATACTGAATGAAAACTTGCCATTGAAAGAATTGGGGTCAACAAAACAGATTATTGGCATAAATATTATTAGAGATAGAGGTGTCAAGAAATTATGGTTATCATAAGAGAAGTATATTGAGAAAGTATTTCAGAGATTTCATATAAAAAAGACTAAAGCGATTAATTGTCCTATTGTTAATCACTCTAAGCTAAGTTCTAAGCAGATCCTTTCTACAGACAAAGAGAAGGAAGATATAAAAAAAAAGGTTTCATATGCTTAATAGTTCTGTTCCAAGCAAGCGAGATTTCAATAGGTAAGCTTAAGGTCAAATATTTCAATAGGCTTAGCCAGGAAAAAATTTGCGGAGAAGTCAAGGGAAAATGGTGATTCACCAAAAAAATCGACTCTTTTCACCTTCCTCCGATGAAGCAGTCGAGAAGTCAATGGAAAAGGTACCATACCTGTGGGGGATATCTCAATCGAAGTCTCCAAATCGAGAAACGTTCGAAATGCCCTTAAATCATTGATGTGAGATATTACTGGATTATGGATGTAATTGAAAATAAGCTACTACAGTTTGAGAAAATCCATACATAGGAAAATGGATCAAACATGTTGACAAAAAGTCTTTCGAAATAGAATTTTGAATACTATCGTTTAGCTACTGGATTGGTAGAGCCCTCTTGTAGTCAAGAGGGGGAGATTTGTAGGTCTTGTCCACATAGAAGGGGAAAAATAAAATTTTTAAGTACAATCACATTTGATAAATTCGTAAAAAAAAATTGTGGCTAAAATTTGGCCAACTATGTGGCTAATTTATGACCACATAAGAAATAGACAATATTTTTGCCTTAGAGATACACACCAAAAAGAAGAGAAGCAAAACTTTAAACACTAAACTCTAAATCCTAAAACCTAAATCCCAAAACCCTGAACCCTAAACTCTAAACCCCAAAACCGTAAACCCTAAAACCTAAATCCCAAATCCTAAAACCCTAAACCCCAAATCCCAAATCCTAAAACCCTAAACCCTAAACCCCAAATCCCAAATCCTAAAACCCTAAACCCCAAATCCCAAAACTTAAAAGTCAAAACCCTAAACCCTAAACCCCAAATCCTAAATCTCTAAACCCCAAATCCTAAATCCCTAAACCCTAAACCCCAAATCCTAAATCCAAAATCCCAAATTCTAAAACCTTAAACCCTATTTAGAAAAATAATAATTTTAACCCTAAATCTTAACCCACAAATATAGCCCTAAACCCCAAATCCCAAATCCCTAAACCCTAAATCCCTAAATCCCAAATGCCAAACCTCAAAACCCTAAACTATATTTAGAAAAATAATAATTTTAATAATATATTTTCTTTTAAGTAATAATTATTTAGAAAAATAATTATTTTAATAATATATTTTCTTTTAAGTAATAATTATTTAGAAAAATAATTATTTTAATAATGTATTTTGTCTGACGAAAAAATAATAATTAAATGATATTATTAAAGTAATTTACAGTTTTTTTCATTCCATTCCATTCCAGTGGTAAACCAAACACTATAATACTGAATTCTTCTTTTTTTCCAATGGTCAAACCAAATAACATTGTTTCATTTCCATTCCATTCCATTCCGATTCGGATTCTATTTTGTAAACCAAACGTCACCTAAGTGAAAAGATAAAATTTAGCTTCTTTTCGTAATTATGTTATCAACATCTTGTTCAACATTCGGTTTTTGAGCACTTAGTTTAAACTAATTAATCAATTCAAGCAACAAAACATATATATTACTAGACAAACATCGAAACCAGCAAACATAATAAAGTTAAAACTTACCTTAGATTGAATTTTCTTCAAAAACTCCTCAATCTGATTCGGACTTCAAAGCTAACCAATTGCACTTACGATACGCATGTTGATCTCTATCTCCATACTTGGTCAAAACCTCTTGCTCAAACCCATAAACGAGGAAATTGTTTGGGAAATCCCTCACTTCACAAAAAAAGTATAGATTAATCTTTATTTTATAATAGTATGTCATTCATCCCCCTATTTCTTTAAAATATATACATAATTACAATTTTATTCTATAGAAAAAATTAAAAGGATAAAATAGTTATTTTTGTTAAATATTAAAATGGCACAGGTAGGAAGCACAAATGCACTAATCATATGGAAGCACTTAAATAATAAGAAAAATATGAGTAATGTTTAGACTAGCAAGACTCACTCTGTGGCAAGAGGCCATTGTATGTGTTTTATGATGCAGTGTACCTACACATGTTCCACGTTGCTTAAAAAGTTAAAAGGAAATGTGTTTATAAGGGGTAAGTAGTCTCTAAATGGCATGACACATTTTAGGGTTTCTCTTTAGAAATAAAGGTGTGAAATCCCGCTGAACTTGTAGTTATAGACCAAAGCAGACAATCTCATGCTACGTAGAATGGGTCCCACTCTACTTTGAGCGAAATAATTAACCGTCCTCTATCAGATTTATTTTGCATGTACATGTCCCACATTACTTAGGAAGCTATGTGGTGATGTACTTATAAGGGATAAGCACTCTCTAAATGATATAACGCGTTTTGAGGTTTCTTCCTAGAAGTCAAACAGTGAGGTCCCGTAGAACTTGCAGTTATAGACTAAAACTGACAATCTCGTGCCATGTGGAATAAGTCTTGCCCTGCTGTAAGCGAATGAATTAATTGTTCTGTATCAGTTGGTATCAAATCTATGGTCCTATTAGGCCATGTGGGCATGCGTTCTTACAAGGATGTAAGACTCCCTAAGTGGGAGTGTATGATGCTAATACGTGACAAAATTAAAAAAGAGAAAGTAGTTTATTCTGTTTAGGATTTTTTATTTAGAGTTCAACTAAGGTAATAATTTATTTTGTTAGGAGTTCTAATTTTTATGTATTACTAGAGTCCTACATAGAAACCTTTGTTTAGATTTTTTTTGTGTATTACTAGAGTCCCACGTAGAAACTTTATGAACTATTCTATAGACTTTTCAGCTATAAATAACTAGATCTTATGCTTAGATAAGACATCCTAGAAAATAAACAATTTAGTTATATTAATGAAGTTATCTTCTTTCTCTTCTTTCTCTTCTTTCTAATTTTTAGGAATAGTTCTTCTTTCTTCCATTTGGAAGTTGAAGTCCTCTTATTTGCGAGATAGAGGAATATCTTTAGGTTAGTTCTACTCTAGAGTTGGTAGAGTGTTCGTCTAAAGATATATAACATAGCTAGGCTTGTCCTATTCTAGATTTGCTAGAGTGCTTACGTAGATAATAATTGCTTTGTGATTGTTTCATAACACAAATATGAGGGTCTCTTGCCGGAGAGTGAGTTTTACTAGTCTAAACTTTGTTAATATTTTTCGTATTTTCTAAGTGCTTCCATATTATTGGTGCATTTTTGCTTCCATCCTATGTCATATGGTATCAGAGCGAGGTTCATGTAAGTCCAATGGAGCATAATAATGTATTTCACAAAAAGAATTTCAAGAATTTGTGAAGGGGTTAATCAAGTTCTTAATAAATTGTTTGCATCATTGGTGTTATTAGACAAAATATGAATCAAGCTCTTATTTAAAAAGATTATGAAAAAAACTCAAAATCAAGATCTTGATTGAGTAGAAAAGATGATCCAACACAACGTTAAATATGAGCTGCCAAAAAAGGAAAACTCACCTAAAGTTTTAAAAGTGGAAGAGCAATATTTTGAAAACAAGGTTACTGTGATAGTTTTGGTCGAAAACAAAAACGATCATATTATTGATGCTAACACATGGATGTTAGAGATCATACAAATTCAGAAGGAAGAATTTGAAGAAGAAATATCTTTACAAGATGAGTTAGTCCCACATCTAAAAATTATCTCCATAAAAGAAGATTCAAATATCATAACACTTGTAGATGTTTTTGAAGTTAAAGAATCAAGTGTCTTCACTACTTTCAAATGAAATCAATTATTTGTATCACAACAAATTATTTTCCAAAGAAATAAGAGTTGTCAAATAATCTTCAAGATATCGAGTCATATTTCATTATTCTAGAACTTATTGAAAATATTAATGTTATAGGTGAACATGTAAACAATATTTGGCTAATATTGTTCGAGGAAGTGGAGCAACAAGAAAATCAATTTTGAAGATCCATGAATGTTACAAGTATTATCGTACTCATTTGAAGAAAACTTGAGGATAAGTTTTGAATAAGTAGGAGGGAATAATACATGACAAAATTAGAAAAGAAAAAGTAGTTTATTCTATTTATAATTTTTGTTTAGAGTTCAATTGAGGTAATAATTTATTTTGTGTAGAGTTTTAATTTTTATGTATTACTAGAGTCTCACATAAGTACTTTTATTTAGAGTTTTTTTTATGTATTACTAGAATACTACATAGAAACTTTATGAACTATTATAGAGACTTTTCAACTATAAATAACTAGGTCTTATACTTGTATAAGACATCAAACAATTTAGTTATATTAAAGAAGTTCTCTTCTTTCTCTTATTCTTAATTTTTAGGAATAAGTTTTTCTTCAGTTTGGAAGTTGAAGTTCTCTTATTCGTGAGATAACGAAATATGTTTAGACTAGTCCAATTCTAGAGTTGTTAGAGTGTTCCTCTAAAGATAGATAACATAGTTAGACTTGTCTTATTCTAGATTCGCTAGAGTGCTTACCTAGATAATAGTTTCATTGTATTTGTTTCATAACACAAAAACAAGGGCCTCTTGACAGAAAGTGAGTTGGGTTAATTTAAACTTTGCTCATATTTTTTTTATTTTCTAAGTGCTTCCATATTATTGGTACATTTGTACTGCATCATAAAAAAAATCCCTATCCCTACTACACATTTGCACAATTCTTCACCTAGATCACTTGCATGGTTTCATGTGTTTGAATTATTTTGAAAGAAATGATTTATCTAGAAAAATAAATTATTTCACTAATTTTTAAAATAATTCTTCCATTTTCGATAACATAAGTAACTTGATTGTTTTTGTATCTACAAATTTTTATATTATTAGTAATTTTTATTTTATTAAGTGAAAATACATGCTCTTCGTTAAATACAAATATGATAAATATGTGCAAGAAATTAAACTTATGTATATCTTAATTATAATAAATTAACCACATAATAGATACTATCTACAAACAAAAACAAAAAAAAAATTGTTTAAATAAAAACAGAGAAACTAAATTGTTCACTTTTATGGAGAAAAAAAGACTGGACATTAACACCGTTACTTACCCCTTAGAAGAAAAACCCTGTAAGGAATACAATTCTTACAAGCCAACAAAATCTGGGTGGTCTCAAGCCCCCATGCCTCTCACTCAATATAAGCACCATTAAATACAAAACCCGATCATTTTGTTCGAACCCAACGTCGTTTAAGACGAAAAGAAAGTCATGTAATTGACCATGAATATCACCAACGACATCGACAGTGAAATCTGTGTCGTTTGAATCAATATAGAGTCCATTGGGTTCTTTGTGTGGAGTTTAGGGGCGGTGAGGGCAAGAGAACAAAGACGTTGATAGTGATTACTGGGGGAAAGTTGGTGCGTTGAAGATTTAGAGAGGACCATTTGAAGGACGACGTGACGTTTCGGAACCAACCAATGGTAAAGCTTACTATCAAGTGGCAATGAGAGTGAGATTTGATTGGGGATGTGAGCTGGTGGACTGTGGATAGAATTAGAATCGGTCGCGATTGGTATATTGGGTGTTGGAGCTGAGAAAGTTCTCCATTTCATGCATCACAATCCATCCCAACCAATTCGGTTATAAATGAATTATTTTAGTTATGTTTTTTTAGTGAGTATAGTTAGGGCCGGAAATTTGATCAAAACAGTCAATTATATCAATTATAAAATAAAAAATTATATAAAATCATAATTTCAACCTATAAAATAAAAAAATTATATAAAATAAAAAAAAAGTTTAAAATAAAAATATTTTTTATACAAATTCAACTGTAGTTGACACGATTAAAAATAGCTTAACAAAAATGATCCAAAAGAAAAAAATTAAATATTAATTACATAATAACTCACATCTATAGTTTTAACATAAAGTTTAAAAATATTAAAATTCAAAGTATATCAAAATAAAATAAAACTTTTAAAGTATTGTTCATTCCAAAGCTTTAATATAGGTTGGTTTTGAGATGATTCATTTAACGGAGCTTCCAAATTTCGATCCTTTAACTGAACAGTGAAAATGATGAAAATTGAGAGGGGATGAACCAATGAAGAATAGCATATGGGAACATCAACTAGGTAGGGAGTCCGTTAGTCAAGAATGATGAACATCGGTTAGAGTCGAGTTAGGAAATGGGATAACGTTGGTGTCGAGTTGAGAAAACAAAAGTCAATGTTGTACCACAACAATAATGTTAAATTTATTTCAAATAATTTGATAATAAAAAGATCATGGTGAACTTATCAAATAGATTATCATCTATTAAAGAAAATGAAAATGACCAATAAAATAGAAAGTTCAACATTACCTGAGAACTTCTTTCTTTATGTTTGGGGATGAGTGAACTAGATTACCTATAACACCAACCTACCAAACAACATGAATATAGCTAGTCTAAAACGTATGAAATGCTTGGTATCTAATCTTTCAACAACACGATCTACATACTACACCCAACAACAAAAACGATGTTTATAAATAATAGAAACAAATAAAATTGAAGGGAAAAAAATGTGAGTAAAGGAAGTGAGGAGCCAAACTACCATATTTGTGTTGTACAAGAAAGCAATAAATAGCGATATATGAATATATCAAATTGATAAAAGGAAACACACAGAATTTACGTGGTTTGACAATTTGCTTAGGTCCATGGGAGACAACATATATTATTGAACTGAGTAAGAAATATACATAATATAGATACATATTTTCTCACTAATAATATTGCTAAAATGTTTCCCTAAACTCACAAAAAACTCTCAAAGTCATTAAGTATTTCTCTTTCAGTTTGCTTATGCTATCTTTGCTTTTTTTCCTCGATTTTTGAATTGTTTTTCAATGCATGAACTCCTCAATATTTATAGATGAAACAAGGCCCCTTTTTCCTAAATTATTGATGAGCGAAAACCGGCATCACTGATTCTTGCCAATACTTTGGTTTTAATATTTATAAAACTCTCGTAAGTGGACGAATCATTTCGTAGAAAATGATAAGTATACTCCCAAGGTCGATCTAAGGAAGGAATATATGTGGTTTTTAATTTATTATTCAAACTTCTAAAAACGAAATTAAATCCTAAACATCCTGTCACGATATTTTGGGGTTTTTGTGTTTTTAATCTACTTACATAAAAATAAACATAGATTCAATAAACATTTATGCAAATTTTATTTTTTATAATGGTGGAGTATTTATGGATATAATAACTAAGTTAATTATGCTTCCTCATATTATCTAGGTTATTAAAGATATGAATTGATATTTATTGATTCTCCCTTTTTTGTATGAATACCACCTTTGGTGGGGTTAGATATTCTTTGTTAACTAAACAAATCAATTAACACCTATGGGTGGGGTTGATAACTAATTTGCTTAATTAAATTAATTCCTTTTTCTAAGAGATTGAAAATGAACCATTTAAATGCCACCTTTGGTGGGGTTAGACAGTTTAAACTTTATTCAAGGTGTCCAAATTAAACCTAAGAATTTAGTTATCCGAGTACTAACTTTCAAGTTTTAAAACCACTACCGAAAACATGTTGTCAATACATTTTCAGATAATAATTCTTATAAAAACTTTTGAAATAGAACTTCACTCTAACTACCGGGCGATTGTACCATCAAATAAAAGAGCACTACTCTAAATCAGACCGGATAACTAAACCTTAAAATCTAATTTTCAGGTTTAAGTTTGTAATGAAAAATAATATATTTCTCTCTAACATTCTTAATATAAAATCTTGAATAAAAACAAAATCAATTCATTTTAGAGATTTTTACCTATTTAACATTTCGCAAGCATAACAACGTTATTATTACATCATGTTTACTAAACAGCCAGCATAGTTAAATTTAACCACAGACAAATTAAATATAACATGTAAGAATAAAGCATAAAAATAAATGTAAAGAAAATAAAATCCTTACAGAACTTCGACGCTATTCCCGTTGCTGGAAAAACTCCAAGCGAAATTTGCACTCCCATTTATTGAATAAAAAAGCTAATAAATTACATAAACATAACTAGTTCTTCCCAAAAAGGGAAGAACTCTAAAACTAAGAGAAATGAACTAAAAACTAAGAAAAACTAAAGAAAACTAAAAAGAGAGAAAGAAAGAGAGAAAAGAATGTATTTGGAGGTTTTGAAGGTGTGTTTTGAAGTGAAGGGAAGGGGGGTATTTATAGGTGAGGATGGAGAGAAAAAATGAGTAAAAAAATGTAAAAACGCGTAATGGAAATGTTGAGGTCATTGATGACGTCAACATGACGTCATGGGGGCGGCTGCACGTGAAAAACGAGCCAAACGTGCGTCGGCGCGCGCGGATGAACAGTACCCGCGTGCAGCAGTGCTGCGCGGATGAACAGTGCCCGCGCGCAGCTTGGCGCGGGATTGGGCGCTGCTGCGCGCGCGGCTGTGCGGCAGGGCGGCACGGCGGCGCGTTTTTCTCCTTTTTGATATTTTTGACCCATTTTGTCCAATTTTTGCATATTTGTTGACCTTTCCCCATTTATTTATTAATATATTTGTGATGTATTGCTTCAAGTATTACTCTTTGAGTCTTTAAGTTACGTTTTTAAGACAAAATACCTGAAAAACAATAAAAATACCCGTGATTCCGAAAAAGACAAATTTATATAAATATATGATAAAACATATAAATATATATATTTTTAATCAATTAATGTGCATAAAATCATGGTTATTTTAGTGCTTTTTGAGCACTCATCAATTATGCCATAATTTAAGACACAAATTAGGCCACTAATTTGTTACTTTAGAGCCAATATTTAACAATCTCCATCTTGGCAAAAAGGTTCATAGTGTTGTGTTGTCTCTTTTAGGAGAACATAAAATGTGCAAGCATACACAGTCACAAGTAATAAAATTTGATAAGTAAATTATCGTTCCCACGGAGATTTGTCACTATAGTTTGTTGAGTACTAAAATTATTTTGTTCTAATTTTATCCAAAATAATCGTTGATTGGAACAAGTTAAGAAAAGAGTTTTATAACAAAATAAAAGAAATCTAGGATTGAAGTTTTTCACCAAATTAATCCACTCGAATCATGTTATTTTCTCTTGATTCATATTTTTTAGTACATTTAATTTGTCAACCGAAAACTTCTAATTTTATCCATACATCTCTTTTGAGCACCGCATAGACACACCTCGTTAAATTAATTCACTATATTCCTATGAGAATTAAATTCACCAAGATTCATTACGTTTTAAGTTCTCATATGACCACACATACAATTAGGGTATATTCCTATCCTTCATCATACATGTCATTCTATCCATGAGCAATATACACAAAAATGCCTCTTCCAAGTTTATTTAAGTACAACAGATCATTTGATAAATTCGTGAATAATCAAAAGCATTAAGCACAAATAGAATAAACAAATCGAACCTCTTATAAATCTTTTAAAAATAATTAAATCCAAGCTTCATAAATTTAGATAAAATGCAACCCTAGAAAAATTAAATTACTTCATAAATTAAAATTAAAATTACAAGAGTTAAGGAATATTAGATAAAGAACAAAGGAAAATTAAAACATTTCTTAGAACAAATATTTGGCACACGCAGAACACAATAGAAGGCAAAAATGGCTTTTGCGTGTTCCATAGTCCAACCTCGAACGATACTAAAAATCTCTAACTCTAAACTCCAAAAAAAAATTTATTTTTCAACAATTAATCTCCTATTTATAGCTAAAAAATACATCTAAAATAATACATTTTTTAGACACGCGTAAAAAAATTACGTCAAAAATAAAACCCACGCGTCAGACATTTTTCTTAAATTCTACATCCACGCATATGAAAGAAAATATTGAATTTGTTACGCGTGGACGACATGAAACAGGGCGCCAATGCTATGTTTTTTTATGCACTCTAAGTGCCACATGTCAACCACTGATTGGTTGAAAATTAATACAGACATGTGGCTGCATTTCATTGGGTGAGGAAAACAGTTGCACGTAGAATTGCCACACGGGATGAGGGCATGCGAGAATATGAGGGACAGTTGTTGGAACGCATGCGTGATCTTATGTTTTTGCGCTCACCGAAACTTTTCATGTGTCAGCACATGATTGGCTGTAAGGAATGGTGGCACACGTGCCAGCTTTCGATTGGTTGTATAACCGGGCGCATGTGAATCAGCCGCACGAAATCGGGTCTTGGTAGTCGCGTGAGACACATGGGTCCCACCCTACACGCCGACCTGCGTGGAAGGTGGGCCCCACTCAGCGCACCGAGCCGCGTGATCCAAAAATAACATGTCCACTTGCTTTTGTCTGGTTTGAAACACATCCGCTCATCCTAACCGTTTCTTGTGTGATCCAACGGTTCATGTTGCGAGCGTGGATGATGGCGCATGGTCTTCTTCTCTCCTGCGCAGAAAAATAAATTTTATTAATTTTATTTTAACCCTCTAATTTAATTCAAATTACATTTTAAACTTTCTTTAATTACAACTAAGCCATTTTCTAATTTAAATTAAATTTTAAACTTTTAATAATTAAAATTAAGCCTGATTTTAATTTTAATTATATTTTTGACTTTTATAAATTACAATTAAGCACTCTTTTATTTGAAGTTATATTTTTGGAAATTAATTTTTTATTAAGTACGTTTCGATTCAAAATATTTAAGTTTCTTAAAAATATATTACTTAACAAATAATCAGTAAATACTAATTTATTAAACTAAAATTAAATAAAAATGTGAAGAACATATCAATTATAATTAATAAAATAGATGAAAATAACTATATAAAATACAGTTATCATGCTACCTCCAAATATGACTTAGGCACTCTAAACTCAAGAGATGTTGATCAAGTTCAAACAGTGTTAAAACTCGATCTCTTTAACCACCTTTGTAAGCATATCTGTAGGGTTATCTACAGTTTTGAATTTCTGGAATGTAACATTCCCTTCATCAATGATTTCTGAAACAAAATGAAATCGAACATCGATGTGCTTGGTGTGACCATGATGAACTTGGTTCTTTTCCAAACAAATGGCACTCTGGCTGTCGTAGAAAACCTCCATGTTCTTCTGAACAATACCCAAATCCTTGGTCAACCCGAGAAGCCATATAACTTCTTTGAATGCTTATATTATAGCCATATACTCTGCCTCTTTAGTAGACAAAGCTACAGTTGAATGCAATGTTGATCTCCAACAAGCTGGTCCTCCTGCCATTGTGAACACATAACCAATTATAGATCGATGCTTATCCAGATCTCCAGCATAGTCAGAATCCACATATCCGACTTGGTGGGTGCCTTCAGTTTTGTCTCTCTCAAACTTCAAACCAATATCCACAGTACCATATATGTACTGTAGAATCTATTTCACTTCTTGTCAATGTCCTTTATCGTGATTGTGCATGCAGCGACTCACCATACTAATAGTATGGGAAATATATGGTCTAGTGCATACCATTGCATACATTAAGGCACCAACGAAATTTGCATATGGAACACACTCCATTTGCTTATTCTCATCAGCGGTGCTAGGTGACATCAATGCACTCAAATGAAAGTAAGGAGTAATTGGTGTACTTACTGGTTTAGTTATCTCTTTGTAGTACTTTCTTCAGATACTGTGTTTGTGTCAAACATACTATGCTTACAACTATATCTCTTTCCATCCCAAGAATTTTCATAGTTTCTCCAAGATCTTTCATTTCAAATTCTGAACTCAATAAAGCATTCAATCTGTCGATCTCCACCTTGCTCTTAGATGCAATCAACATATCATCAGCATATAAGAGAAATAAATGAAGATACCATCTTGGAGTTTTCAAAAATATACACAGTGATCAAAATGGCTAGGTGTGTATTTCTACTCTCTGATGAAGCTATCAAAGTGCTTGTACCACTGTCGTAGTGATTGCTTCAAACTGTAAAGTGACTTGCTCAGCTTACAAACCCAAATTTTGTGTCCTAGAACTTTAAATCCATCCAATTGAGACATGTAGATTTCTTCGTTCAAAGTACCATGGAGAAAAGCTATTTTGACATCGAGTTGAGCTAACTCAAGATCAAATTGTACTACCAAAGCCAATAGTATCCAAATAGATCAATACTTAACAATAGGTGAGAATACCTCATTGTAAGTTTATTCCTTTTTTCTAAGCATAACCTCTTTCTACCAGTCTGGAATTTTATTTGATGTTGTCTTTACCAAAAGCACCTTCCTTCTTGGCATAAACCCATTTGCAGCCAATAGTTTTCTTTCCTTTGGGAAGTTGGACCAATTCCCAAGTTCTATTATGGTGTAGAGACTTTATCTCTTCATCCATTTTCATCTTCCACTTGATACTATCAACTCTCTGCACGACTTCTCTGTAGGTGCATGGTACATAATCATCAATTACTAGAAGTGTGAATGCTACCATGTCTGTGTATATGGTAGGCTTCCTAATCTCCTTTCTTGATCGAGTATTTGCAATAGATTCTAGGTACTAATTGATCGGTAGTGATGGTGAGAGAACCTTTTCCTTCAACTAAGATATCTTCTCGATCATCAATATGATCTTTACCACGATCAATAGTCGGTGCAATCATTTCTAGATCTTCTGGAGTCTCAAACACCACCTTAGAAAGAGTATTTAGACTTTCATTCTCTTTCTCTGAATTTTTCTGTCTTAGCATAAAAGACTCATCAAATGTGACATCTTGGCTTAAGACGATCCTCTTCGATTCACCGCACCAAAGTTGGAACCTTTTAACTCCTTCTTTAAATCTCAAGAGAACAACTCTCTTTGCTCTATGATCCAGTTTGGATTCACTAACATGAAAATATGTAGCACATCCAAATATTCGTAATGAATCATAATCAGAAGAAGGTTGTCCAGACCATACCTCTTTATGAGTCTTCACATCTAATGCAGTCGTAGGAACTCTGTTGACTATATGAGTTGCATAAGACAAAGCCTTAGCCCTAAAAAATGCCTTGTTCAATTTGAATTGAGATAGCATACATCAAACTTTCTCAACCAAAGTACGATTCATTCATCTTGACAAACTTTGAAGGGATTTGATTTGTATTCACCACCATTATTAGATCTGAGTCTCTTAATATTTATGCCTATCAGATTCTCGATCATTTTCTTCCATTTAAGAAAGATATCCAGAACTTCATCTTTATGACTCATGGTGTATATCTAGACATATCTAGAGATATCATCAATAAAAGTCACAAACTAGTGTTTACCTCCAAGTGAAGCATTCTTGGAAGGTCCCCAGACATCCATGTGAATATAATCTAGAGTTCCCTTGGTACGATGAATGACAATGCCAAACTTGACTCTTATTTGTTTTCCCATTATACAATACTCGTAGAAATCAAACTTTCTAGTCTTGGCACCTTTCAAAAGACCTTACTTCATTAAGCCTTGCAAAGCCTTTTCACCGACATACCCTAAGCATATGTGCCATAGGTGGGAAGAATCATATGTCTTTTCTTCAAAGCTGCTTGAGATAGTTGTTTTTCCTGTAACTATACTCCTATCTAAGAAATACAAGTTTTCCTTCCGAGTACCCTTCATTACTACAAATGCACCTCTCACACCTTTCAAGACTCTATTTTCCAATGTTACCTTGTAACCATTAAAGTCTAGAACACCTAAAGAAATAAGGTTTTTCTTTAGATTAATAATGTATCACACATTCGTAAGTCATCTGATTGTACCATTGTGCATCTTTAGTCATATTGTTTCAATCCCTTTTATCTAATAAGAATTTTCGTTGCCCATAAGCACAACTCCTCCATCGAGCTCTTCAAAACTCAAAAACCAATGTGTTTTTTGGACATATATGATAAGAAAATTCAAAATCAAGGATTCATTTGTCTGAGTAGGTATCTGGTGATGAAACTATAAAGGATAATTCTTCATCTTCATCAGCCTTTTATGTAACATTTGCATTTGACTTTTCCTTGTTTGGATAATATTTCTTCCAGTGCCCTTTTTGGTGACAATAGGCACACTCGTCCTTCACATAACATCTTCTGGATGATTCTCCTCTAGACTTTGATCTGGATCACCCCTATTATTTGATGAGCCAGATTTTTTGTTGTTCGTCCTACCTCTAGTTGTAGTCAATACTTTTGATGTTGAGTCTCTATGATCATGTTGATCCTTCTTCTGGTACTCATTATTTACCAAAGCATTTGAAACATCTATGAATTTAACCTCATTTTTTTCCATATAATAGAGTTGTGGTTGAATGCTCATAGCTCTCAGGTAATGAATTCAACAAAAATAAAATTTTTTCTTCATCGATAATTTCAACATCTAAATTTTACAGATCACCCAAAATTTTATTGAAATTATCTAAGTGCTCAATCATAGGGATACCTTTCTTGTACTGGAAATGAAAAAGTTTCTTATTCAGGTAGAGTTTGTTCTATATACTTTTCATTATGTACTTATCCTTTAACTTATCCACAGAATTGCGACTACATTCTCTTTCATGAAAAAGTATTTCTGATAATTTCCTAAGCACAGTCGAATTGTGCCACAAGCTTATCGATTAACATAATTCCAATCTTCATTAGAATAATATTTTAGCCTGGTTTCCAAGGCTATATTATATTCTTCTCAGAACAATAGATCTAATACTTCACATTGCCACATGCCAAAGTTATTGGTGCCGTCAAATATCTCTACTTCAAACTTTGCATTGGACAACATAGTTCTTCGAGTAGAACAACTTGGTTTGCCAGAAATTCTAAGGTCAGATTGTTCACCTTCTTTGTTCTCTTTTTTATCAGCTATAAGTACAAATGGATAACATAAACTTTGCACTTACAACATAAAATAGTGTTTTTCCAAATTTTATAACTTATTTGAAAAAAACAGAGTTCGCGATTGAATCCAAATGGTCCAATTAGCTAGGAATAGGTATGCATAAGTTGAAAACGGGTGAAAAAGAGACTAACTCGGTCCAAAATTTATTAATAACTAAGTTGACTCAATTGTTGGCAACATGACTCCGATGGCTTATGGCGGTGAGTCTAACCTCTGATTTGAGCGATTCTTTCTTTGTTGCATTCGTCTCATCAAGAGCTTCAATTTGATATGTAATACTTCTATATTTGGATCTAATACCAATTTGTTGTGCATGGAAGTAATAAATAGTGATATATTAATATATCAAATCGGTAAAAGGAAACACACATAATTTACGTAGTTTAGCAATTTTTCTAGGTTCATAAGAGGTAGCAAATATTATTGAATTGAGTAGAAGATATATAAAATACAGATATAAATTTCCTTACTAATAATATCTCTTAAGTGTTCCCCCAAACTCACAGAAAACTTTCGAAGTCACTAAGTATTTTCTCTCTTTGTTTTTTTTTCAAATTTTTTTTTTGTTATTCAATGCATGAACTCTTTCATATTTATAGATGAAGTAAGACTCCATTTTCCTAAATTATGCCATAATTTAGACCACAAATTAGGTCACTAATTTGTTACTTTAAAATCAATATTGAACAATTTGAATAGTTAGAATACACGATAATTTCAAAATACTCAACTAGGTGTTCCAAAAATGCCTCTACTCTAAGTCTCTTGATTGTTTGACATCCTTTTTTCTCTCTTTAGATGTCAATAGAGAACATAGGCATTAGAAACAAGCAACGACAAGATGTTTGGGTTATCAAGAAAAATACAACCCGCGCTAAGGAACTACGTAAATCATGTCTAAAAGCCAAAAAACATTAAAAGTTGTTAGTTTCACATACATATATCCTTACCGTCCAATAAGAGTAAAGTAATGTTTCCTGCAAATCAAGCACTAGTGTAAAAACATGACTTTCCAAGGGATGCAATTATGGAAGAAGCTTGTCTACATATGGTTCAGTATAACCCTATAATGTAGAGGGAAATTTTAAGTCATAATCAAAGAGTAAACCAAACTTTTGAGCTTCTTCATAAGTCATTATCAGAAATAGTCGACCAATAAATATCCCGATTCTAAGCCTAAAAACTTTGAGTACATTATTAACAGAGATCACACATCTTGACACTATTTCAGCAAGACAATATGACAATTACAAAAGAGCATCATGAAACTAAGTCCAAATGAGGAAACAAATCACCTTAACGGCTAGAAGCCTAATTAAGCACAGAAGCACTTCCTTTCTTTACTTCATACTCAAAATGAATCGTACCACCATCAACCTCACAAACCATTGAAGGATTTTGCAAATGTTTGTTAAGAGCAGGTATTGCTCGACATTCAACTATCAAATCCACAATTTCCTATGCAGAAAACTTCCAACCAATTATTCAAATTATCCAAAACAAATGACACTATTTTAACAACGCCAGTCACTATAGTGCCCAAACGAATAACATTACAGAAATGAAAAAGAATAAAAGAAAACAATTGAAGATCACTAATAAATTATTATTTACAAAGTAATTTTATCCTAATTTTATACCATCCTTAGCAAGGTCACAAAGAGCATGAGTAGCTCGTTTTGCAACATCACAATCACATTCAGAAGAAAAGTAAGTTGACTTGAGGACAAAGAGCTATCGATACATGTTTCTTAAGGAGATACTTACAATATCATCATATCAGGATACAAAGCAAGGATTCTGCTCATCAGCGCTATTATACCTTTCATTTTCATGAGAGATGAAGTCCGTGACCTCGTGGGACAGCATCACCCCAACAGGGAAATATGACTGAGTTAAGTGTGAGAACTGAGAGGCATGACTTAGAAAATAGAAATCGATGATTAAGGTTTTTCTTTTATATATATATATATATATATATTTATATAATATATCAAATATATCAAATTTTAATATTTTTAATCCGAATACTAATATCGAAATAATCTATTTTTTCGGAATGTTTGTATTTTTTGAATTTACGAGATATTTTGTTAGGTTTTTAAATGAATAAATTTATTTTAATTTATACAGATGAGTTTTTTTTAACAAATCAAAAGGTTTATTAAAGGTGAGAAATATATATATATTTAAATAATATATCAAATATATCAAATTTTAATATTTTTAATCCCAATACTAATATCGAAATAATCTATTTTTTCGGAATCTTTTGTATTTTTTGAATTTACCAGATATTTTGTTAGGTTTTTAAATGAATAAATTTATTTTAATTTATACAGATGAGTTTTTTTTTACAAATCAAAAGGCTTATTAAAGGTGAGAAGGCAAAAGCTTTAATTCATTTTGTTAGAATATAAATGGAGAGAAGCCAAAAAGGTTAACTATGAGTGCTATATATACCGCATTTGACAAACTTCAAAAGTAGAGATTGAGGTCCCACACCGCAAAAAGAAAAAAAATTGTGTTTGGTGCATATGTGATTTGGCAATATAGGCTATTCATATTTGTCTTGTCATTGTAATACAAATCTTCTTTTTTATGTCTCTTATTCATGTAATAAAGCTTATGATATATATATATGTTTTTTTATCCCTAGTAAGTGAGATATTTTTTTGATATCTTTTAACATATAAGTATTAAATTTAATTTTCATAATTTTATGTTAATATGTTATTTTATATATTTTTTATTTATTAAAGCATGCTATTGTATCATATGCATTTTAAATTTACGGTTTTTCTTTTTAAAAAATAAAGTATATACATCATTAAAAGTTATTAATTTTTAGTTTCAAGCATTTTTTTCCCATACCATACAAGAAAATTTGGGTTCTAAATAATTTTATGTTAAGATATCCTATAATTTTTTGTCGAGAAATATATTTTCTTTGAAAAATATTTTGTCAAGAAGTACACTTTCTTCGATAAATATTTTGTCAGAAAAATAATTTTTCCAATTAACATTGACTTTATTTAGAAAAACTTTTCTATGATAGAAGTATTAGGACAACTATCATGACAAAATAATTTGTTGAGAAAAAGTTTTAGGCAACAAATGTAGGTGTTTTCTTGACAAAGTAGTTTATCATTGAAAATAATTTCTCTTATAGTGGTTTCAGTTTTTTCTATTTAAACAACCTAATGTCTTTTATTTTATTTAACGACAAGAGATCAATTTTATTTTATTTTAAGCTTTCTCTTTAAATTGTTTTGCAAAAAAAATCATATTTTCGGCTTATTCCTTTAATTAATTTATCAAACATTGATAGTTGCGTTTGATTCATTAATAAGTCTAATTAATTTATGATATTTTGATTAAATACTTATATAACTTCTTCTCTACTTTTTTCTTGAATTATTGGATCAAATAATTATGTTTGTAATATCATAATTATTTGGTTTGATTATTTATCTTTAAAGAAGTTATATTTATTGAACTTATGCTTAACTTCATATTATAAGGTTGTTAGATGATTTAATATTAACCATTCTTAAATATTCTAGTTTTGGTTATTCATTGTTGAATTTGGTCCAAGATGCACCTTGCATTTGTCTTATTGTGCTAATGTTTCAGGTATTTGTTGACACAAGTTTGATTACTTGTGTGACTCAAGTTATTGGAACATTGGTCTAGATCCGAACACTTTTTTTGTGAAGAGTGTGAAAAAACTAAGCGACTTCTATATGGATTACTTTGGAGCATTATCTTAAAGGATATTTGAAGTCTTGGCCTTGTAATTGGTCCTTACTTTTATAGTGGATAGTTAAGTGGTCTAGTGGACCGATGGTTTTTCATTTAGGTCATTATTGTGGCCTAGGTTGTTTTCACCTAAAACTCTCGAGTGCCAATTTCTATTTTTCGTATTATTTTATTCATACACGATTGCATGTCTGACCATATGTGAAATTTTAATTTGACATATTTTTATTAATTACCTATTCACTATTCTAATTAATTATATATGTAACTTAAAAACTTTCTTTTGGTATCAAATCGGATCACCCGATACACTTAGTATTACCTAAGACCATGTTATGGATAATTTGAGAGAGGTTTCGTCTACTAACAGTGCTCCCTTCTTTAATGGGTCTAACTACTCATATTGGAAGGCTCATATGAGATCCTTTCTACAATCTATAATTAAGAGTGTTTAGAATTCTGTTATTTATGCTTGGAAACTACTTACGGTTGCCAAAGAAAATTCTTTTATCTTATATAGGAATAAATGGACTATTGAATATAAAAATGCTAGTAATTGGAACGAAAAAGGTATTAATAATATCTTTAGTGTTGTATTTGCTGAAGAGTTCCATTGTATCCCTTATATTGATACTACTAAGCATGCTTAGAATATTTTAGAGCTTTCCCATGAGGGAACCACACAAGTTAAATTAACTAAACTTTGTATGCTTGGTACTCAATTTGAAAACCTTAGAATGAAATAATGTGATACCTTTTTGAATTCTATGCTAAATTATTTGATATTACGAACACCTCTGCCAACTTTGGAGAGAAATTTGATGATTTTAGGATAGTTTTGAAATATTCTTTGCTCATTACCAAATAGTTTCCATACAAAGATCATTGCTTTTGATGAAAGTAAGGATGTGTACACCTTCAAAATAGAGAAAATTATTACCTCACTTAAACCTTTGAGATGAGCTTTCAAACACATCCAAAGAAAAAAAGGTACCGCTTTCAAAACTTCCATGAGTGATAATGGTGAGAATGACGATGAGGATGATGAAGAATTTAAACTCTTGGGCAAAAGATTTAACAAACTCTTACCAAAATAATTTTGAGTAATTGGCAACCAAACCATTCAAGGGATGAGAATCCAAGAGAACTCTAACTTATGAGTTCAGAAGGTAAGAAAACAAAACAAAACTAAATGGAAAACTTAAATCCTTTGAAATAAGAGATAAAATTATAAGTTACTTGTAGAAGTAACTAAACTAAATAAAAAACTTAAATCCTTTGAAATAATTTCTTCAATGATGGAAAAATTGAATTGTCTAAACATGATAATGTTTTGAATTCAGGTTTTGCAAATCTTAAACACTAATATAAAAATATTGTGCAGTAGTTAGGAGAATCAAAAGAAGCTGTGAAGAGATGGTTTATTGGAGTTGAAAGGCTAAATGAGATCCTTGACTAAGGAAAACCTTTTGGAGATCATAAGAGAGGGCTAGACTATGTAGATGAGAACTTTACACCATCATTTTCAAATACAATTGTGCTTGTCAAACCCTCTAACCCTTCGTCACATGCTGCACATTCACCTCTAACATCAAATTCCACATTTGTAACGGATTCTAATTCTACTTCCCCTATTATTAATTATTATTATTATTATTATTATTATTATTATTATTATTATTATTATTATTATTTTTACTAGGGCTATCTATTGTAATGTGTGAAGTTACCGTAGCGAGTGGAGAGGACTGCCTCACAACTAGTGTGAAAGTCATCATGCTAGGTTTCTAGTTTATGTATATTTTCTTAGGATAATAATAATAATAATAATAATAATAATAATAATAATAATAATAATAAAAGAAAAAGTAAAATACAAAAGAAATTGTTGCACAAAAATAAAAAGCATAAAAATAATAATAGTATGCATACACTATCTGATTGGGAAACAACACATGGATCCCATTCCAAAGAAAAGTAATTAGAGGTCCATAGAGAAACTTTAGCTTGTCCATGCAGAAATTTGCGGTCCTATCTCTCCCATCTTCAATAGTAAAAAGAGGTATATTCTATGTTTTACTGATGACTTCACTAGAAAAATATGGACTTGTTTTTTGGTGGAGAAATCAGAAGCATTAAGTGTGTTCAAATGCTTTAAGAATTGTGTTGAAAAGGAAATAGAAGGGCATAATAAATGCTTAAGAATGATGAGTAGAAACGACATCGCCGATCCTGCCAATATTTTGGTTTTAGATTTATAAAACTCTCGCAAATGCACGAATCATTTCGTAGAAAATGATAAGTATATTCCCAAGGACGATCTAAGGAAGGAATAAATGTGGTTTTTAATTTATTATTCAAACTTTTAAAAACAAAATTAAATCCTAAACATCCTATCATGATATTTTGGGGTTTTGTATTTTTTAATCTAATAACATAAAAATAAACATAGATACAGATTCAATAAACATTTATGCAAATTTTATATTTTATAATAGTCGAGTATTTATGGATATAATAACTAAGTAATTATGCTTGCTCATATTATTTAGGTTATTAAAGATATAAATTGATATTTATTGATTATCTTTTTTTTATATGAATATCACCTTTGGTGGGATTAGATATTCTTTGTTAACTAAACAAATCAATTAACACCTATGGGTGGGGTTGATAACTAATTTGGTTAATTAAATTAATTCTTTTTTCTAAGAGATTGAAAATGAACCATTTAAATGCCAACTTTGGTGGGGTTAGACAGTTTAAACTTTATTCAAAGTGTCCAAATTAAACCTAAGAATTTAATTATTTGAGTACTAACTTTCAAGTTTTAAAACTACTACTGAAAACATGTTATCAATATGTTTTCAGATAATAATTCTTATAAAAACTTTTGAAATAGAGTTTCACTTTAACTATCAGGCGATTGTACCAACAAATAAAAGAGCACTACTCTAAATCAGGCCGGATAACTAAACCTTAAAATCTAATTTTCAGATTTAAGTTTGTAATGAAAAATAATATATTTCTCTCTAACATTATTAATATAAAATCCTTAGAGTACTTTGATATTATTCCTGTTGTTGGAAAACCTTCAAACAGAATTTGCACTCCCATTTATTGAATCAAAAAACAAATAAATTACAAAAACATAATTAGTTCTTCTCAAATAGATAAGAACTCTAAAATTAAGAAAAACTAACTAAGGAAAAACTAAAAAAAACTAAAAAAACTAAGAAATTGAGAGAAAGAAAGAGAAAGAAGATGTGTTTTGAGGTGTGATTTGAAGTGAAGAGAATAAGGGTATTTATAGGTGAGGAGAGTAAGAAAAAGTGGGTGAAAAAATGATTAAAAATGGTGGAAATGCGGAGTAGTGAATGATGACATCATGTATGACATGGGGTGCGGCGGCGCGATTTCTAATTTTTTAAAATTTTGACCCTTTTGACCCATATTTATCACTGTTCAATTTTTTCATTATACTATGGAGTATAAGCAAAAATACCTTAAAAACAATAAAAATACCTGTGATTCTGAAAAGATAGATTTATATAAATATATGATAAAATCATATAAATATATATATTTTTAATCAATTAACGTGCATAAAATCATGGTAATTTTAGTAATTTTTGAGAACTCATCAAAGAACTGATTGAGGTGGAGAATTCACATTTATTGAATTCAATGAGTTATGTACCAAGCATGGTATCAAAAGACAACTAACTATAGCATATACTCCATAGCAGAACGAAAAAATTGAACTGTGATGAATATGGTTCAATGTATGTTATCATAGAAGAAAATCCCTAAGTCATTCTGGCCAGAGGTACTTAATTGGAAAGCTTACGTCTTAAACCAAAGTCCTACATTGGTTGTGAAAGATCAAACACCTGAGGAAGCTTGGAGTGGCAACAAATCCTCAGTGGAGCATTTTAGGGTCTTTAGATGTGTGACACATGTCCATGTGCTTGATATGAAAAGAAAAGAAAACCTAGAGGTAAAGAGTTTCCATTGCAAAGAAGGTGGTAATCAACAAGGATGTAGTGTTTGAAGAAGACAAATCTTGGAATTGGGATAAGAGCTATGAAGAATTTGAAATAACTGATCTGGAATGTCATGATAGGAAAGACAATGAGAATATTGAAATGACGAAGCAATTGAAGAAAAAATCAGTGACATTCAAAATAGTGAATATGGAGGAGAATTATCAAGCTCAAGAGAAGGAAGAATCAGAAGAACTCCAGTGTGGATGAAAGATTATACAAGTGAGAAGGGGCTCTTAGAGGAAGAAGAACTGAATATGACTATGCAATTATTTTCTTTAGCAGATCCAATACATTTTGAGAAGGTAGTGGAGCATGACAAATAGAGAAAGGATATAGATGTGGAAATCAAAGCTATAGAAAGGAACAATACATGGGAACTAACTAATTTACCTACAAGTGCAAAAAAGATTGGAGTAAAGTGGGTCTTTAAGAGAAAAATCAAAGAAAATCTAGAAGTGGAAAAATTCAAAGCTCTATTTGTGTCTAGGGTATTTGTAACAACAAGGGATAGACTACATAGAAGTGTTTGCACTGGTTACAAGAATGGACACAGTGAGAATGATTATGGCCTTCACAGCACAAAGAGGATGGTTTCTCTATCAACTTGATGTCAAATATGCTTTCTTGCATGTGGAATTGATGTTTGCTAAATTTAAACATTCCATGCTAAAAGAGTTTGACATGTTTGATTTGGGGAGAATGAGATTTTTTCTTGCCATAAAAGTATTACAAAAGTCATATGGAATTTACATGTGCCAAAGAAAATATGCCTTAAAGGTGTTTAGTAGGTGTAGGATGGAGAATTGCAATTTGGTTCATAATCTCATTGTCCTAGGATGTAAACTTTTTGAAAATGAGAATATGGTGCAAGTATATGAGTTGGTATAGAAGAAAATGGTGGGATCTCTCATGTATTTGACGGCCATAAGGCTAGATTTAATGTATGCAGTAAGTTTGATTAGCAAGTTCATGGCAAAGCCAACTGAGTTGCACATGTTAGTAGCAAAAATAATCTTGCGATATTTGAAGGGAACCACTGAGCTTAGAAATTTTTACAAAAAGAAAGGAAATGGTGAAATTATAATTTGATATTCAGATAGTAATTATGTAGGAGATTTAGATGATTGCAAGAGCACACATGGATACGTTTTCATGCTGGGTTTAGGAGCTATTCCCTGGACCTCTAGAAAACAACCTAGAGTCACACTCTCAACTATAGAAGTAGAATTCATGGATGCAGCTGCATATGCTAGTCAAGCTGTTTGGATGAAGAGGATATTTCAAAAAACTAGTTTGTAGTGGAGTAAGTGCAGCACCACAATCCTCTGTGATAATAGCTTCACTATGAAGCTATCAAAGGATCTTGTGCTGCATGGTCAAAGCATTCACATTGATTTATGCTTTCATTTTCTTTGAGATCTCACATAAGAAGGAGTGGTTGATGAATCTATAAACGTTTTGGAATTTTTTGGGATTTTTTTGAAATGTTTATGGAATTTTTAATAAATTTTTAACGTAGGACCAATCAAAAGCTACAACGTGGCATGCCATGCAATTAGAGGATCTGACTGGGTAGGCCACATGGATGCCTCACAAGCACGGAGAGAAATTCATGTCACACCCTCGTGTGAAGAGGATGAAACATATGCCATCTGTCATCATGGCGTTCAATCAGAGTTAAAAAATTAGTCAACTCACCATACCACGTGTCACCATGCCATTGTTTTGCATGTTCCACCCGTGCACCATGCCATCCATTCCTACGAATCACGTCATGCCACGTGTTGGTGACTCATCGAGCATTGACTTTGATCAGTCTCCCTTGCCACCCGTCGCTCCCTGATTCGCAAAATGAATTTTCTATGCCACCTATCACGCTGTGATTGGCTGAAACTGTCAGTTTTGCTTGTTTTGATCGTAGCCCTTGATCTGAAGGTGATCAGATAGTCCAGATTGCACCTAAGCTTTATTTAAGCCCCTAATCACTCCATAAACCCTTATTTGCCTCCATTAGCATAAGTTTGGTCTTTTTTAGAGCTAAAAATAGAGAAAAGTACCCAAAAATTCAAGAGACGACACAATTTTGGTGAAGATTCAAGAAGAGATTAATACTATAATTCAAGATATTGATTGTATTACTTTTTCTACTCTTTTCTTTATCATTTTTTATGTATTTCTTTATGAAAAATATGAGCTTTATGAACACAATTATGTGTAATTAATTTATTAATCTAGGGATCTTATGAACCCAATTTTCACCATATGATGATCTAAAATTTTTACCCAATTATAATTATATTATTTAATCTAATTTTTATGCAATTAATTGTTTGCCCAACAATTTATCTATAGAGGCAATTAAAGAGATTTGAGATAATTATTTAATTATTTGTCTTGATTAAATAACATGCATAGTTTCTAGGCATAAATGTATGATTCTTATGTATGTGATCCATAATTGATGGACTTCAAATTAATATCTCTTAATGTCCTCAAATCATTCCTCAGGATGTTAGTATCTTACACGTGGCGTCTAAAACTTCTGATGAAGAATTGTTTCAAGAACTGTCTATTGAAATTACAAATTCAAGTTGCCAAAACCTGATGGCTATAATACCTACTAGGTGCTCAGACTTAAAAATAGGCACCCATACATTCCAAACTATCCAATAAAAATATAATTCCTCATCTGTTTATGAATGGATGAATATCAAATTCTAAACCTATTACACAGCAAATGACCATGGTGTCAAATGCTTATAAAACCCAGTTTGGAACTTCAGACAAAATAGTTGTTGAACTCCTTATAGTTGGTTCTTTAGGCCAACTAAAAAGATGGTGAGATTTCCATCTTACTAAGTAGCAACAGTTGGATATCTTGAGTTCTATCCAAATAGGAGAGGATAGGGAACCCATTCTCGATCATTATGGAAAACCTATCCAAAATGTAGTATCAAATTTGATATTGAAAATATCACCACATTTTATGGGTGACTCCTCGTATTTAAAAAATAAAAACGCCGAACTCATTTCAAATCTTTGGTGCAGAAAATTCTTTGATTTCCACTTGTACAAAACAAACTTCCTTAGTAGATTTTTTCTTAGGGAAGACTCTAACCAACCCCATTGGAAATAAAAGTTCCTTGTAGGATTTTCAAACCTCTTAGGAGAGAAAGTTAGAAACAAAATATTTGAAAGCATGAGGAATTACATTATTCCATATGATCAGCTCACTTACGTTGAATTGATTAGCTGTACACAAAAACAAGAACTTCAAATATGCAAATCCTTTAAGTTACAAAAATTAATAAAAAAAAGAAATACATGAAACCCATAAAGAATTAAGTTCTTATTGTAAACAATTTGATGTTTCTCTTAGCAAAACCAAATACTTCAAAATATTGTTAAGTTTCCAAAAAACTCAAGAAACTAAAACATGAGAAAAAGGCTCTCCAATGAGTCCTTGTCCTCATTGGAGCCTCTGAGTTTGAAGCCTATTATATAGACTCTTCTAATAATCAAAACCATCAAGTTAGTAAATTATTCACAACTAATTCTAATCTTGATAGTCAAAACTTCTCTTTTGATGAATTAGTCACAACTAATTTTGATAAACCAAAACAAGAAATTCAAACAAACTTTGTAGAACAAAGAATTTCTAAATATATAAAAAATTCAAATGGAAGGTTGTGAACCCAACTTCCAAGAAAAAGATATTCCTAACAAAAATCATGTTTTGTAAAAACTTCATATCATGTACATATTTCCAAAATTTTACATAAACTCTTGCTTATGGAAAAAAATCTTAAGTATCTCTAAAAAATGATACAAATTCATTACCAGATTTTGTAACCCGAGAATTCTCACAAAACCTAGATATACCAAGATAAGAAAAGGATAAACCATTTTATTCTTCAAAGCACATTTCCTCTTCAAAACCTGGTATCTCTTGGAAAGAATAACCACTACCTATAACCATTTCTTCTTTCAAACCCATTATCATCTGGTTTGAAACAAACCAACCCATAATTCAAAAAGAATCACAATCCAATAACAAAACCAACCAAAATCTAGAGTGGAATATGTCCCTTTCTGAATATCCAAATATACTCAAAACTCTTCAGAGTTATCTTCACAATATTGAAGATAAAAAAATTCAAAGGGCTCAGCCTCCGCTGATATAACTTCTAAACTTATTGAAGATAAAAAAGATGACACTTCTTCCAAAAATATTTCTTAAAAAGAGGAGGCATCCTCATTCATAATCTCTGAAATAAAGAAAGGAGAGTCATCTCCAAAACCATTTAAAATAATCTTCAACGCCCATTGGTTTTAACACCAAGTAGTTTATTACAAATTCATAAGTCAAACATACTAATATAATTAACATAACTATAATATTCCATTGTTCTTATCTTGTTCAAAATATCCAAAGCAATCTAAAATGTTAAAACTACTAATCCAGTTAAAATAGTTGACATGGTTAACACAAAAAAATCAATTGCGGAAACCATAATTGATACAATCGAGGTTGAAAACCCTCAATTGAAACTTATCAACATCCTTTATAACAAAACCCAAAATACAGAGGCTTCTCCTCTTGAAAACCCCTAAGAAGATTCCACTTCTAGCATTAAAAATATTGTTTTTCAAGAAGAGCTAACTAGGCTAGAACATCTAAACCAAAAAACAAATGTTTCGTCCACCTCCAACACGGGTACCTCAGAAACATATCAAACCATTCTCGAGAAGAGAAAAACCAAACCCTCTTCTTTTTTTAGAAATTAGTTTTGAAGAAATCACAATAGATGACTTCGACAAGTTACTAGATGATGATGGGTAAAACCCTAAAACTCAAAGTATAAGTATCTAAAAACTAGATATAAGTATATATGATGAGGAAATTTTCCAAGAACTTACCAACTCCAACACTGGTCCAATGGTTCCAAAAAATCCTCAAACAAAACCAAAGAATATTAGTATCTTACCCTTAGTTTCTCATATTCCAACATCACTTTAAACATCACAGAGTATTGATATCTTAAAATTATATGCCAATATCTCTAGTGAGCAAAATTTTCAGGTATCATCTCCTGAAACTCCTTAAATCTTTCCTCAGGATGTTAGTATATTACACTTGGATGCTAATTTTTTTGAGGAAGAACTACCTTAGGAACCATCTTCTGAAATTACAAAATCAAGTTTCCAAATATTTATAGCTATAATACCTACTAGGTCCTCAGACTTAGAAATAGGCACCCAGCCATTCGAAGAAATGGAACAAACATATAATGACTAATGTTTATGAATGGAATATTGATGAGAAAAATGAATATCAAATTCTAAACCCACTATAGCAAATTACCATGGTGTCAAATGCTTATAAAACCTAGTTTGGAACTTCAAACAAAACAGTTGCTAAACTCCACATAGTTGGCTTTTCCGGCCAACTAAAAGGATGGTGGGACTTCCATCTTACCAAGTAACAAAAGTTGGATATCTTGAGTTCTATTCAAATAGGCAAGAATGGGGAACCCATTCTCAATCATTATGGAAAACCAATCCAAAATGTAGTATCAACTTTGATATTGACAATATCACTACATTTTATGGGTGAGTCCTTATATTTAAAAGATAAAAATGCCAAAATCCTTTTGAACCTTTGGTGTTCAAAAATCAGTGATTTTCACCGATACAAAACAACCTTCCTTAGCAAAGTTATACTACGAGAAGACTCTAACCAACCCTATTGGAAAGAGAAGTTCCTTGTAGGACTTCCAACTCTTACGAGAGAGAGAGTTAGGAACAAAATATGTGAAACAAGAGGAAACTACATAATTCCATATGATCAACTCACTTATGGTGAATTGATTGGTTTCACCCAAAACCAAGGACTTCAAACCTGCAAAAACTTGAAGTTACAAAAACAACTCAAAAAAGAAATGTGTAAAAACAAGAGAAGACTAAGTTCTTACTAGAAATAGTTTGATGTTTCTCTTACCAAAACCAAATACTACAATAAAATTTTCATTGTAAATACGTATAAGAGATCTCCCTAAAGTTCAAGAGCCTCTTAAAAAACAAATTTTAAAAACAACACTTGCTACAGATGTGGCAAGAAAGATCATACTTCAAAATTCTGTCGAGTTTTCAAAAAACTCAAGAATAACTTGAGGAAAATACTTCCCAAAAGGTCCCTCTTCTCATTAAAACCTCTTAGTTTGAAGCCTATTATGAAGACTCTTTTGAGGGTTAAAACCCTCAGAATAATGAATTGGTCAAAATTAATTCTAATTCTAAAAAACTAAAACAAGAAAACTTTGTAAAGTAAAGAGTTTCTAAATATCAAAACTTTTTCCAAAACAAAGCTTGTAAACAAACTTCTAAGAAAGAGATGTAAAACTCCAACTGTATTCTACATAGGTCTTGGTGGATTTAGGGTAATCCAAACACCATTGTAAAACAACATATACTGTGCCATTTGGAAAGTATAAATGGAATGATATACTCTTCGATTTAAAATATGCACCTTCTGAGTTTCAAAAAACTATTTTAAAACTATCCTAAAAAATTTTCATTGTTTATATTGATGATATGCTAACAAAACATTTCAATACTTTCTTTTTCACCAATAAAAGAAATCATTTTTACCCAGGGAAGAAAGGGTTGATTTCCTAACATACCTCTAACCACAAGATTGCTTATCATAAAGATTTTTCACCAACAATCTTATGTATTACCAAACTCCAATCCAATTAATTGCACTAAAGGTTTTCATTAAGGATTGAAGCTTTACGCAAGGATTTACCAAGAATCACTTGGAAGGAAGAACCACTACCAAAACCCATTTCTTCTTCCAAACCTATTACCATATGGTCCAATGACAAAACCAACCAAAATCAGCTAGAGACCCTAATCTCTATAGGTATAACTTATAAATATATTGAAGATGAGAAGGAAGAAAATTCTACCAAAAATATTTCTCAAAAAGAGAAGCCATCCTCATTTATAACCTCTAAAATATAGAAATGAGAGTCATCTCCAAAACCATTTAAAGTAATCTTCAAAACAGAGAAAAGGGGAATCATCTTTTCCAAAATCCTTTTCAAAACAAACTAAGTATATTTTTAAAACTACTCAGAATATTATAACAGTTATGCAAGGGTTTCATAACAAAATTCCCTATATTTCTGTACAAAAACTATTTTCAAAAGAAGAATTCCATAACAAGAATGCTTTACAAAATATCTTCAAAAATTGGTTCTGTGGAACTTGGAACCTAACCAAAAATGAAAAATACTATCAAAGTATTTTGGATTCATCTATTCCTTAAAGCTACCATTATTGGAATCATGAACCAAGGTGGTTCAGTACCTCTTTTATCCAAAACCTAGAATATTCCTCGTTCTGGATATTCTATTTTAAACCTACTTAATGCCTTGGATACATACCTACTAGTGGAAGTCTTTTCGATCCCTACCAAGAATCCAAAAAAGTCATAACTTTTTCAAAACACTCTTAAAACCTACAAAGAGTGGAAGAAGGTTCACAACCACGTGCATCTTCCCTACAAAACCATCAACATGATGTCACTAAGACATCAGCATTATGGTGACATCAATAGGATGTCACTAAGACATCAGCATCATGGTGACATCAACAGGATGTCACTAAGACATCAACAGTCGGCATTATTGTGTTAGTAACAAAAACAAAACAGCTATAGCAGTGATTGACAATGCACTATTCAAGCTATAGTGCAAAGAATCTCCTATAGTAAAAGGTGTCAGATATAACATTGTTCACCAAATAGTAACAACATCTTCTATAGTATATAGTTGGTGACATAACTCTTTTCACAATAGTGCAAACATCTCCAACAGTAAAATATTTGGCTATAAAAGGAGTTCTCATCTCCATTCAAAACAAAGCCTTGTTTAAATAACTACAAGTATTCTCTCTTAAAACCTCATATACACCTATCCTTCCCATCTTTATAAAACTTTCTTATATATTCTCCAGTTTATGTAAAATTTATTTATCTTTGTAAGTGTAATTTATTTCTTTTATTTTCTGTATTTCAATTTTAATATCTATATTTTGTTTGTAATACTTATGACTAGCTAAGCCACTTAACCTTATTAATATAATATGCTTGTTTATTAATATTGTGCTTTTATTCTTTAGTATTACCACTTTGATTAACTCTCCAAATCCTTAGTGCACTTATGGTATCAAAGCCAAAAGGGATGTTGAATGAGTTATTACCAATTGTAGATACTCGTTTCTATATACAATTTATAATCTAGTTATGCTATAATTATTTGTGTTGATTTACAAAGGGTACGTGAAGATGTGGCATAGTAATAGTTCTTATTAACTATATTATTATGTTTAGCTACTGTGTTTGTACTTGAATTTTTTATAAAAACCAAAGGGTTTGTGAAGATGTGGCATACTATAGTTTTGTTAATTATATTAGTATGTTTGACTTATGAGTTTGTACTAAACTCCTTGGTGTTAAAACTAATAGACATTAAAGATTATTTACAAAGAATAAAACTTATTTTAAACATCTCCTTGAATGTAGGGGTTGAAAGGTTTGAGTCAAATAGCTTGTTATAAGACTGTATAGTACTTGATCTATTTACCATATATGAAATAAGAAAGGATTAACTACATGAAATAGTTCCTATTGATTTCTATAAAGGAATTTACTTGTGGAATATGACTACTAAGTCAGATATGGTAATAAGTCCCGAGGTTGAGGTAGTAAATCCATGTTGTGGTGATAAGTACGACTAGATAAAATGGGTAAATATTTTATAGTAAAAGATGAGTATTAAATCTTGTTAATCAAAGTCCTTTTTCTGTTTTTCAAAAATTATATTGTAAAAGGATGAGTTCTATAAATTAGAAAACTATGTTTTCAGTAGAGCTTTCCAATCTTCTTATTCGATGGGTATATGCTGAATGAGTCCTAATTTAAAGTAAAGATCTTTTGACCCGTTGCCAATTTTGGCAAAAGTAAGTATGAACCATTAGTTGAATAATATGATATTGTTCTCAAACAATAAGACTTAGTATGAATTATTTCAACCCAATAGGTCAATAAAACGATCAAAGTATAAGTATGAACCATTATTTGAATGAAACTATATAGTCCTTACAAAAGGAGTTCTATTACTTATGAATTTCTTTAATCTAATAGGTCGGTAAAATGATCAATGTACATGTGATTATAATTAAATGAAAATTCAAATAGTATAAATGATGAGTTTTATCTTATGTAGAACTTTCTCAACTTACTCTTCTTATTTTCCATTGTCAAAAGTTACAATTAAGTATCTTGATAGTTGATTAAAGAATCTTACACTTGGATGCTCTAACTTATGATGAAGAACTATTTTAGGAGACATTTTCTGAATTAGTTCTTCATCAGAAATTTTACCATCCAAATGTATGATACTATCATCCTGAGGAATGATTTAAGAAGTTTCAGGGGATGATACCTAAAAATTTTACTCACTAGAGATATTGCCATCTAATTTTAAGATATCAATACTCTGTGATGTTTTAAGTGAGGTTGGAATATGAGCATCTAAAGGTAAGATACAAATATTCTGTGGTTTTGTTTGAGGAGTTTCTGGAACCATTGGACTAATGTTAGAGTTGGGAAGTACTTGGAAAATTTCTTCATCAAAGATAATTATATCTACTTTTGACATACTTATACTCTGAATTTTAGTGTTTTCCTAATCATCATCTAGTAACTTATCGAAATCATTCATTGTGATTTATTCAGTACTTATTTCTAAAAAAGAAGAGGAGTTGGTTTCTCTCTTCACGAGAATGATTTGATATGTTTCTGGAGTACCAATGTTAGAGGTGGAGGAAACATCTATTTCTTGGTTTAGATGTTCTAGCCTAGTTAGCTATTCTTGGAAGACAATATTTTTGATGTTGGAAGTGGAATCTTCCTGGGGATTTTGAAGAGGAGAAGCCTTTGTATTTTGACTTTTGTTATAAGGGATGCTAATAGTTTCAATGGAGGGTTTTCAACCTCGATTGTATCAACTAGGATTTCCCAAATATATGTTTTGGTGTTAACCATGTCAACTATTTTAACTAGGTTGGTCATTTTAGGGTTTTGGATTGATTTGAAAATTTTCAAGATACCATTTTTTAATGTGACTATTATGTTTTTGATCAAGGTCTATACATAATAGTTTTATGTCTGTCATATTAAATTCTTTTTCATAGGTTATGACTGAAGAAGGTGATTGATTCATCTCTTAGTTTTGTTCGACTCCTTTGATTTTTGAATTAGGTATTTCTAAGCTAGAATACCTAGGTTGAGTTTTAGAAGGTAGAGTTATTTGGATATCTATTTCCTTGTTTTGGTCTGAAATATATTTTGAAGCGTTCTCCTTCTTTTTGGCTTTAAGAGGAGAAACCTTTTGTTTGAGATGAGGGTGTTCATTCTCTATAGTTTTGGTTTTACCTTTCAAGTCTTGGATATGACTTTGTGGCTTGCCTTTTTGGTTCTTCCTATCAAGGATAGTGGTAAGGTTGTTTTGACCTGTGTGGGTTGATTCATTTACCATTAAGGTAGAAATTTTATCAATCATTGGTTTCCAACAAAAAAACTGGTAATCAAAACCAAGATTCCTTGAGTGATTTAGATGAAGAACTCGACAAAATTAGTGCACTAAATTCTTGCTAGCTTGAAACTGTGGAAAAGATTTCGAAAGACATGCTACACTCTTGTATTTCCAAACAACTCAAAACTTGGGACAATAGCACTATTCGAAATAGGTGCTGATCTTAATTGTATCAACCAAAAACTTGCACCACAATAGTTTCACCGAAAAACAAATGAACAACTCAAATCAGCCAATAGCTCAAAGAAGAACATTACTAGTAAAGCTGAAGTTGTAATCCTCAAAAACAAACTCTCGATGAAAACCCCATTCGTAATGGTATTGATATTAGCCATAACTTTATCTTAGGTACATTATTCATTAATATTATCACTCCATATCTTGTCAAACATGATAAGTTCTCTTTTAAAATCAAAGATGAAATTCAGTTTCCTCTTCATTGATGATCCCAAAATTCAAAATTTCAATCTCATTCGAGCCAATTCCATCCATCAAAATAAGATTTCTACCCTTATCAAGCATAGAGAAAATGACCTTTTCTATCTCAAAAACCAAGTTCAATTTCACACAATAGAAAGAGAACTTCAAAACTTGGAGGTACAAAACCAAATCTCTAAACTACAAACTCTTTTAAGAAAGAGGTTTGTTCTAACTTACCAACTACATTCAAGGATATACAAGAACATATGGTAGAATTTCCATATGAACCAAACTTTCATGAAAGTGATATATCAAAAAAATCAAGGCCAATTCAAATGAATATTGACCTTGAACAATTTTTCAATAAAGAGATCAATGATCTCTTATCTAAAAAAGTAATTTCAAAATCCAGATCACCATGGAATTGTGCGGTTTTCTATGTTAATAAATTAGTTGAGATGGAAGAGAACATATGGTTGACTTGCCATATGAACCAAACTTACAATAGGGATATCCCCATAAAAACAAGGCCAATTTAAATGAATATTGAAATTTGTAATTAATTTTGCAAAAATGTGATCAACGATCTCTTATCTAAAAAATTAATTTCAAAATCTAGATGATCGTGGAGTTGTGTGGCCTTCTATGTCAAAAAATAAGTTGAGATCAAAAGAGGAACACCTTGATTGGTCCTTAATTATAAACCCCTCAACAAGGCTTTACAATGGATTAGGTACTATATTCCAAATAAAAAATACCTTCTATAAAAACTCCATTCATCATCATTATTCTCAAAATTCAATATGAAGTTGGGCTTTTGGAAAATCCAAATTGAACCAAAACATAGATATAAAATGGCATTTACTATTCCTTTTGGACATCATAAATGGAATGTCATGCCTTTTGGGCTAAAAAACACCTTCTGAATTCTAAAGGATTATGAATGACATTTTTAATCCATATTCAGAATTCTATCTTATTTACGTTGATGATATACTCATATTCTCAAAGATTTTTAGACAACATATTCGACATCCCAAAACTTTCTTTCATATTATCAAAAAGAGTGGTCCGACCTTATCATCCAAAAATATGACTCTTTTGATTTTGATATAGAATTTATTAGAGAAGAAGCCTAATTCATTACTAGACTTTCTAATCAGAGAGTTCCTTCAAAACATTAAATATGCCAAAGAAGAAGAAAGAAAAGGAGAAGAAGGAACCTCCTTCAAAAAATCCTCTCTTCATCCAAACCAATTATAACTGGTCCTAAGTGGCCCAGGTATCACCACTAAACGATGCATCATCCTCAGATGATGGTCGGTATCAGTAGAGCCAAGATTGGATCTTTATCCTCAGAGACACTCTAGAATTCCTACAGGCTACCTATGACACCCTCCAAGATACTTTCCAAAATCTTAGAGCCATATCACCATGCCACTATAATGATAGAAGAAATGTCGTCTACTAAAATCATCCATACACCAGAGAAAAGGGAAATTATTTCTCAAACTTTTTCAAAACCCTCATCTGAATATTTTTTAAACTAGACACTCACATAGTTATGACAGTTGAAAAAGGATTCCCAGATAAGAATACTTATTTAACTGTTCAAAAATATTTTGGCAAAAAAAATGTTTTATCGGCATTCGTATAATTCCAAAACACCAAAATACTATTAGAGTATTTTGGAAATAACCAGTAGTATGGAATTCAAACATTTCATCCACCCCAACCAAGTCGATGCCTAATATTCCACTTCCAAACTCCTCAAAGTCATATCTTTATCAGACTGGAGAAATGATCTATCAATACTTTTAGCCTTTCTAGTTGGTATCAACACAACCCAACCACATTATAAAACCTACAATTATTGGGATTATTACCAAGCATGGTTTAATGCCTTTCTCATCCAAAACAAGAATAATCAACATTCCTAGTTATTATTTTTCTTTCAAAAAACTATCAATCCAACAAAATTTCCATCATGGTTTAACAATTGGTGGAAAGTTTTTGGTTCCATTTTGGAAATCCTCACTCCACCAGTGTAGGAAATCTATCAAACCTTCATTATCCATTTCAAACCCACACCAGATGAAAAAAGATTACATCCACTGTGTATCTTCTCTACAAAATTCTACCTTCCCGAAGTATGTCAATAGGTCTTAAAACCTGTTATACCGAGGTAGTTAATATCACCTGCCCATTTTAGGTAAAATGGTGGTCATCTTTCACAATCCCCAAAACTCTTCTCAAACCAACCATCGAAAAATGGCTAACCAAAACTGATCATTGAATAGCCAAAAATTGAAGAAATTCAAAACACATCGTTGTTCCTAGCCAAAAGGCTCACACCAATGCCCAAATTTCTAATGCAAAAATCTAGGAGAAATTCTTGGACATCATAAGGAAATTATCACAAAAATCACTAGAACCCTCCAACAAAGCATCCCACCAAAAAGATGATTTGTTAAAAAAAACCAAATCACCATCACCACCTGCTTCCAAAGCTCCATCCGACTACCTATTAGACATAGAAGCTAACGAGGAAGATATATTATTTTGGATGGGTAAACACCGTCCATAAAAATTTTAAATATGAAAACGGGACTATGAGCCCATTTATATTACGAGTCTACTAGCCCAAATTTTATTAGGGTTAAAAGCCCAATTCTTGTATCAGGGTTAACAGCCCAAAACTATTAAGGGTTTTACAACCCATTTTATTTGTAAGTAGCCCATACAATGGCTCAGAAAAATCTTGAGCCAATCAAAAGTCATTGTAGTAGGTCACTGTAACAGTTACTATAGCATTGAAATAAGAAAACAAAACAAGGAATAGTGATAGACAAGCCATTGTTCACAAAACATTAAAAGCATCTCCAGCAGTACATAACTCTAGTTATAAAAAGTAGACTCATTCTCACTTAAAGGCATAAAAAAAAATCAACTACATAATTTACCACTCATCATTCCTCCCAAGCTTCCATATACAACCTCTCTGATAATAGTTTCCTTTTGTAACCTTCAACTATAATTATTTAAGTAAGTTTGTATTTTTTTTAAGTTCCCGTAATGAATTTTTCATTATATATTTAAATTTTATTTGTAATACTCATGGCCAGCTAAGCCGCATAATCTTATCAATATAATGTTTATTTATTAATCTTGTGCTCTTATTCTTTGGTATTATCTCTTCGATTAACTCCCCAGATCCTTGGTGCATTTATGGTATCAAATCCATAAGTACATATCTAATGTGTAAGAGGCAGAAAGAAACTCCGTTAGGTCACTATACGAATAAGATAAGGACTCTACCCCCTATAACATAGGAAGGGGAACGTCTCCACTTATCAAGCTAAGGTGGGAATGGGTGAAAAGAAGAAAGGAACTCTATAACCCCATCAATATGTTATCTGAGAACGGGAAGGTCCCTAACTATTTAGTGCCAAGCTAGTGATGAGCGAAAACCGGCATCGCCGATCTTCGCAAATACTTTGGTTTTAATATTTATAAAACTCTTGCAAGTGCACGAATCATTTCGAAGAAAATGATAAGTATACTCCCAAGGTCGATCTAAGGAAGGAATGTATGTGGTTTTTAATTTATTATTCAAACTTTTAAAAACGAAATTAAATCCTAAACATCCTGTCACGATAGTTTGGTTTTTGTGTTCCTAATCTAATGATATAAAATAAACATATATATACAGATTAATTAAATATAATCTAATAACATAAAAATAAACATAGATACAAATTCAATAAATAATTATCTAAAAATAAACATATATACGGATTCAATAAATGTTCATGCAAATTTTTATCATTTATATTAGCGGAGTATTTATGGATATAATAACTAAATTAATTATGCTTGCTCATATTAACTAGGTTATTAAAGATATAAATTGATATTTTATTGATTCTCTCTTTTTTATATAAATACCACCTTTGGTGGGGTTAGATATTCTTTGTTAACTAAACAAATCAATTAACACCTATGGGTGGGGTTGATAACTAATATGCTTAATTAAATTAATTCCTTTTTCTAAGAGATTGAAAATGAACCATTTAAATGCCACCTTTGGTGGGGTTAGACAATTTAAATATTATTCAAGGTGTCCAAATTAAACATAAGAATTTAATTATCCGAGTACTAACTTTCAAGTTTTAAAACCACTATTGAAAACATGTTGTCAATATATTTTCACATAATAATTCTTATAAAAACTTTCGAAATAGAGTTTCACTCTAACTACCGGGCGATTGTACCAACAAATAAAAGAGCACTACTCTAAATTAGACCGGATAACTAAACCTTAAAATCTAATTTTCAGGTTTAAGTTTGTAATGAAAAATAATATATTTCTCTCTAACATTCTTAATATAAAATCTTGAATAAAAACAAAATCAATTCATTTTAAAGATTTTTACCTATTTAATATTTCGCAAGCATAACAACGTCGTTATTACATTATTTTTACTAAACAGCTAGCATAGTTAAATTTAACTACAAACAAGTTGAATATAACATGTAAGAATAAAGCATAAAAATAACTGTAAAGAAAATAAAATCCTTACAGAACTTCGACGCTATTCCCGTTGCTAGAAAACCTCCGAGCGGAATTTGCACTTCCATATATTGAATCAAAAATCTAAATTATTACAAAAACATTACAAGTTCCTCTCAAAAAGAGAAGAACACTAAACCTAAGAGAATTGAACTAAAAACTAAGAGAAAAACTAAGAAAAGCTTAGAAACTTAGAAAGAAACTAAGAGAAACTAAAAACTAAGAAATAAGAGAAAGAAAGAAGAGAGAAGTGAGTTTTGAAGGTGTGTTTTGAAGTGAAGGGAAGGGGGGTATTTATAGGTGAGGATGGAGAGAAAAAAATGAGTAAAAAAATGTTAAAAAAATATTAAAAAATGTAAAAACGCGTATTGGAATTGCTGATGTCATCAATGATGTCAGCATGACGTCACAGGGCGGCTGCACGTGAAAAATGGGGCGAAAACGCGTTGGGCGCGCGGAGGGGGGCTGCTGGGGCGCTGCGCGCAGCTCGGCGCGCGTGAACAGTGCCAGCGCGCGCGGGCGCGCGCGGAATGGGGCGCGCGCGGCTGGGCGCTGGGGCGCTGGGCTGCGCGCACGGCTGGGCTGCGGCGCGCAATTTCCGTCTTTTTGACATTTTTGACCTTTTCGACCCATTTCGTCCGATTTTTCCATGTTTGTTGACCTTTTCTCACTTATTTGTTGATATATTTGTGATGTATTGCTTCAAATATTCCTCTTTGAGTCTTTACATTGCGTTTTTAAGCCAAAATACCTGAAAAACAATAAAAATACCCGTGATTCCGAAAAAGACAAATTTATATAAATATATGATAAAACATATAAATATATGTATTTTTAATCAATTAAGGTACATAAAATCATGGTTATTTTAGTGCTTTTTGAGCACTCATCACAACCCCCAACCAGCTTCTTGCTAGTCTCTTAGCAAGAGAAGCGATAAAAGCTAAAAATTAAACTATCCTAAATCACTTTCGTGGATTGAAACGGTTGCATTTAGCCTATGCAACAAGCCGTTAAACCCCTAGGTTGCCCTAGTGGACGAGTTTGAGTCTCGTGAGGGTTTTCAGTAATGATACCCACAAACATTGAACTAAATGTAAAGATAAAAACAATCAAATCAAAAATTAAAATTACAACACAATCAAAAATTAATTTAAGAATAAAAGAACACAACATATCACAAAAATATCTCATACTTTTTAATCTCCTTTAAGATCATAATTAAAATCTCAAGCATAAGTTATTTTAATCTCTTTAAACAATCATGATTTTATTACAATAATTAGTCGAAAATCATTTTCATATTTCATTTCAAAAATGTATCAATTTAATTTTACCCAATTTCAGTGTCATGAATCAGTATTCGCTTCGACTCTATTCCTCACAAGTCAATACTCTCAAAGCACTGAATCCTATGGGTTCAAACACTCATACTAATTTATATGCGAAAGAGTTGATGTATAGAAATGAACTAATATGTTCGCATATGTATAAAGAATAAAGGCTCAAAGTGTTATTTTAACATTGATCTCATGAAAGGAATCGAATGTATAAATTATAAAGATATCATATACAAAAAATTATTTTCATGCATAAATCAAACTCATTAAGAAAGAATTTCAAGATATATGCTTTTACAAATGAAGAAATTGCAATGACTTTTTAGGGAATTACTTCCTATATCTTTCTTTTGTAATTAGCCTTTACTCACAACTTTGTAGGCAATGTGGGTTATAGTATGTAGATGATACTATTTTTTTTATCTCTCTATATTATTATTATTATTTTTTTCTGTAGATATTTTTCAATATATGTATTTTTTTAGAGAGTCAACCCATGTACAGATTGTACATTTTTTTGGATTTTGGTGAGTGGTTAATTTTGTGTCTTTTCTGTTTGATCTTGGTTTAGGTAACCCCAGATATGTCTTTTTGTTTTTGTAGCAGTCATGCATGAATGAGATATAAGCATATACTATCAATTTCTACTCAAATCGTTTAATCTAAACAAAAAATAATAATCAAAAATATATGATACTCTATTAAGATGAAAAAAATTCACACATTCAATGCTAATACCTATAGAGATCATCTAAACTTTTTGAATAAATAAGAAATGTGTTTGGAGTAGAAAAAATATATATTTCACTCTGAATAAAAGAAATTAGGCTCAAATTATATCTCACAAGGGTAGTCTCCACTAAAAAAAATTCATAAACACCGATTTTGGGTTTAATATAATTTCCACATTTTATCAAGAAATACTAGTTATGACAAAAACTAACTAATTATCAAAAATAATTACAAAATATTTCATGATATGTTTTCAAAAATTAATCTAACAGTACCAAAGACTTAACTATTTACTTAAATTTGATTTAAAGAAATGATACATTTTTGTGATAATTTTTTATTTTTTTTTTATTTTTTTTATATATAGCATGGTAACTTTTCACCACCCCCAACCTAGAACTTACATTGTCCTCAATGTAACAACTGAAAATTAAAGATAAAGAGAAAAGAGGAGAAAGATTACCTATTTCTTGAGAATGTGTAAGTAGTAATGAAGAAATGCAGGTGCATCCATCATATTCATCATTAAAGTGTATACAGACAGATCGCTGTGAACTTCTAACATCTCAACAAATATTTTAGTTTTAACAATTTAAAAAAAAAAATTATTCACATACAAGTAAACTAAAATAAACAATAAAATTAAGTAAATAAAACGAATAACAAAAAATTACTTAACATGATGGGTTGCCTCCCATCCAGCGCTTAGTTTAACGTCTTAGCAAGACGTATCTTTTTGGTGCTATGGGTTACTCAGCCAAATGCAATCCATTTCAGCAATGTTGTTTGGTTCTTCTACATAAGGCTTGACACGATGGCCATTAACTTTGAACGTTTTTTGTGTCTTGGAGTCCAATAGTTCTACCACTCGATGTTCAGATACCTGAACTATTTTGAATGGTCCATCCCATCTTGATCTTAGCTTTCCTGGAAACAATCTCAAACGAGAGTTAAATAAAAGAACTTTCATTCCAGGGTGAAAAGTTTTAGGAACTAGCCTCTTGTCATGATAGCGCTTAGTACGCTCCTTGTATAATTTGGCATTCTCATAGGCTTCATTCCTAATTTCTTCCAACTCATGAAGCTGGAGTACTCGTTTTTCACCTGCTTTATCTAAATCCATGTTTAGCTCTTTAATTGCCCAATAAGCCTTGTGTTCAAGTTCAACTGGAAGGTGGCACGCTTTCCCAAAGATTAACCGGTAAGGGCTCATCCCAATAGGTGTTTTGTAAGTGGTGCGGTATGCCCATAAGGCATCATTTAACTTAAATGCCCAATCCTTCCTTAAAGGACGCACAGTGCGTTCCAGTATTCCCTTAATTTGCCTATTACTTACTTCCACTAAACCGGAAGTTTGAGGATGATATGGAGTAGCTACCTTATGTGTGATGTTGTACTTGTTTAGTACTCCATCAAAGAGTTTGTTACAAAAATGGCTACCTCCATCACTTATTATAGCTCTAGGCGTTCCGAACCTACTGAATATGAAATCTTTCAAGAATTTCACAACAACATTAGCATCATTGGTTTTGGTGGGTATAGCTTCTACCCATTTGGACACATAATCCACAGCAACCAAAATGTATTGAAAACCATTAGATGGGGGAAAAGGACCCATAAAGTCAATCCCCCATACGTCAAAGAGTTCAACAACTAAATTAGATGTCAAAGGCATTTCATCTCTTTTGCTTATGTTTCCTGTTCTTTGACATCTATCACATTGTGCACAAAACATATGAGCATCTTTAAAAAGAGTGGGCCAAAAGAATCCAGACTGTAATATCTTACGGGCTGTCTTTTCTCCTCCAAAATGACCCCCACAATGAAGTTCATGACAAAAGGTCAGAATGCTCTTATGTTCTTCTTCAGGTACACATCTCCGGATGACTTGATCTTGACCAATCTTGTATAAATAAGGGTCATCCCAGAAATAGTCCTTAATAGTTTTAAAAAACCTTTTCTTTTCCTGATATGAAGTGTTAGGTCGCAAAACACCAGTGGCAAGATAGTTTACAATATCAGCGTACCATGGGTTCGGACCTATGAAAAATAACTGTTCATCAGGAAAGGTTTCAACTATATCGTCATTACTCTCATCTTTAAGAGAATTAAAGTCAGAAATCAACCTAGACAAATGGTCAGCTACTAAGTTTTCACTGCCTTTCTTATCCTTGATTTCTAGGTCAAATTCTTGTAAGAGTAAGACCCACCTGATTAATCTTGGCTTGGCATTTGGTTTACTTAATAGGTATCTTAAAGCAGCATGATCAGAATGCACAATCACTTTAGATCCTACTAAATAAGACCGGAATTTGTCTAAAGAGAACACTATAGCCAAGAATTCCTTTTCAGTGGTGGTGTAATTCATCTGGGCATCATTGAGTGTTTTGCTAGCATAGTAGATGACATGTAAACGCTTATCCACTCTTTGTCCCAGGACTGCTCCTATTGCATAATCAGAAGCGTCACACATTATTTCAAAGGGTAAAGACCAGTTTGGTGCCATTATAATAGGGGTAGATGTGAGTTTATCTTTCAAGGTATTAAAGGAAGTAAGGCAGTCATTGTTGAAATCAAAATCAGCATCTTTGGATAACAAGTTACATAATGGACGACTTATTTTAGAGAAATCTTTAATAAATCGTCTGTAGAATCCTGCATGTCCCAAGAAGCTTCTTATCCCCTTCACAGATGTAGGGGGAGGTAGTTTGGATATCAATTCAACTTTTGCTTTATCAACTTCAATACCCTTGTTTGAAATTATATGTCCTAAAACTATCCCTTGTTGAACCATAAAATGACTTTTCTCCCAACTAAGGGTTAGATTGCATTCAATGCATCTTTCTAAAACCAAAGTCAATTTATGTAAGCAATCATCAAATGAGTTCCCAAAGACAGAGAAATCGTCCATGAAAATCTCAATGAATTTTTCCACCATGTCCGAGAAAATGGATATCATGCATCTCTGGAATGTGGCAGGGGCATTGCATAACCCAAATGGCATTCTGCGAAAAGCAAATGTCCCAAAAGGACATGTAAATGTGGTCTTTTCCTGATCTTCTGGTGCTATGGGTACTTGATAATATCCAGACAGTCCATCCAAAAAACAGTAAAATTCGTGCCCAGCTAATCTTTCCAACATTTGATCAATGAATGGAAGAGGAAAGTGATCCTTTTTCGTATATAAATTTAGTTTCCTAAAATCTATACACATTCTCCATCCAGTGATTATTCTAGTGGGCACTAATTCACTTTTGTCATTCTTAACAACTGTTATCCCAGATTTCTTTGGTACCACATGCACTGGACTAACCCACTTACTATCTGCAATAGGATAGATAATCCCTTCTTCTAATAATTTAAGAATTTCCTTCTTAACTACCTCTTGCATGTTTGGGTTTAGTCTTCTTTGGGCCTCTCGTACAGGTTTAGCACCGTCCTCCAAGTTGATCTTGTGCATACACATTGTTGGACTAATGCCTCTTATATCCCCTATACTCCAACCTATAGATTTCTTAAACTGTTTAAGCACTTTGATGAGTTCCTTTTCTTGTGGTTTGGTCAAGGTTGAAGAAATTATCACTGGATAAGTTCCCCCTTCTCCCAAAAACACATATTTTAAGTGCTCAGGTAAGTCTTTGAGTTCAAGTTCAGGTGGATTGGCCTCTTTAATAGATGAAGAACTGGGTAGATTTAAAAGTGTACTAGATTTTGTCATCACTTCATTATTGTCTAGTTGTTCAAGGTACCCCTTTATTTCCTCATCTAAATCTTCTTCAACCTTTTCAAGTGTAAGAACGGTTTCAAGCTTGTCTTCTATTCTGGTTCGGAAAAAGGTGTTTTGGACAAGATTATCCAAAGGATCAACATCGAATATTTCATCGATGGCAGAAATAGAAGGGAAAGGTGAAGAATCAAAAACTTTAAAATGAACAGTCTCTCCTAAGATTGTCATTGTCAAATTTCCATCTTGGACATCAATAATAGTTTTAGTAGTTGCCATAAATGGTCTACCAAGCAATATTGTGTGCTCTCTGTCCAATGCTAGATTTTCTTGCATATCCAGAACCACAAAGTCAACAGGTATTATCAGTTTGTCTACCTGTACCAAAACATCCTCAACTATTCCCTCTGGATATTTAAGAGATCTATCTGCAAGTTGAAGGGACATAGTTGTGGGTTTTAAATCCCCTAGATTGAGTTGTAAGAATATAGAGTAGGGCATCAAATTTATACTAGCACCTAAATCAAGCATTGCTTTAGCAACCTTCCTATCCCCCATAGTTATGTTTATAATAAAACTTCCAGGGTCTTTCAACTTAGGGGGTAGTTTGTGCTGAAGTACAGCGCTAGAAATTTCTGATACTACTACTCGTTCATTCAATTCATACCTCCTTTTCTTAGTGTTCAACTCTTTGAAAAATTTGGCATATGAAGGCACATTCATGATCACTTCTAATAATGGTAAATTGATATTTACTTTAGAGAGCATATTAAAAAGATCATTGAATTGCTTATCTTGTTTGGACTCTTTTAACCGGTGGGGAAAAGGTACTTGTATCTGGTGTGGTTCTGTTGTCTTTTGAATTTTGGGGGTGTCAGATGACCCCCCAATGAGTTTTTCAGAAGGCTTGTTAAGTTTAACACTTGTTTCTCCTTTTTGCGAGATTAGAGTATCGCCTTCTTTGTTACCTGAACTACAAGGTAGATTGTTAGAGATTTCAGGTAAACTGGTATTGACTACCTTACCACTTCGAAGGGTTCTAACATCCTTTGCTTGTTCTGGTTGACTGGGCAACTTTCCTGGTTCTTTCTTTTGCATTTGTTCAGCCAGTTGCCCAACTTTAGATTCAATCCTTTTAACCGAAGCCTCCATGGTGTTCAACCTTTGATTAGTCATCAATTGGTTGTCACGACTAACTTGAATAAAAGCATTCAAGCTATCTTCTAAGGTTGGTTTAAAAGATTGGCTTGGTGGGTAAGGGTGGTTGTTATCCGACCTTAGTGTTGGATATTGGGTGTAGGCTGGGTGATTATAGGTGTTTGGATGATACCTTTGAAAAGATTGGACTTCCTCTATGGTATCGACACTAGAATCACAAGTATTTGAACAATTATGAGTACCTTGCCCAATTGAACAACACACTTCACATACCTCTTGATTTGAAATTTGATGGGAAGTGAGGAATTTCACTTGTTTAGTCAATTCAGCAAGTTGCAAGGTTATCTCATTATCAGAGCCGACTTCATTGACCTTTGCTTTCCTTCTCCCACCTCTTTGTTGGGAATTAGAACCCAATAGCTCATAGAGATTATAGGTTTCCTCTGCGGTCTTTTCTCCTACAGCACCTCCAGCAGCATTATCAACCATGTATTGACTCTGTAGTGTCAATCCATCATAAAAGAATTGGTTTTGTAGCTGTAAGGGAAAGCTATGATTTTGACATTGAATGAAAAGGAGTTTGAATCGTTCCCAAGCTTCATGAAAGGGCTCCTCATACATTTGAGAAAATGTTGCTATCTTTGTTCTTAGATCAACAGTCTTTTGATGGGAATAGAACCTACCCATAAAAATTTCATAGACTGCCTCCCAAGTTTTAAGAGAACCTGACTGTAGAGTAATGAACCATGACCAAGCTTTATCTTTGAGAGTGTAAGGAAAACACCTCATCCTAAGTTGATCTTCATTAATTGCATGTAGTGGAAAGGTTTGGACAATAGCATAGAATTCTCGAATGAAATGCAAAGGGTCTTCATTAGGGATACCGTAAAAGGAAGGCAACAAAGAATAATGAATCTTTTTCAATTCATAATTCCTTGCAGCCTCTTGTAATTGGATACCGGAAGTTACATTGCCAATGATTGGCATTGTATATTCTTTCATCTTTTTCCGCCTATCTTCAGCATCTCCCATGGTTGTTTGTAGTTGAAAATGATCCTCCTCCTATTGTGTATCAACATTTTGCTTTTAGTAGATATCTCTAAGAAATATTTATAACTTGATAAAACGTAAAAGCAAAAAGTGCAAGGAACCTAATTTTTTTTTTTTTTTTTTAAATTTAAGCGAATGAACAGAATTTTTGAAACAAACGAATTTTATTTCATCTGAATTTTTATTACACGCAAACTAAAACAGAGGAAAATACAATAATGGGTGACCTCCCATACAGGACTAAAATTTATCGTCTTCTAGTAAGACGTTGCTTGGAGATTGCAGAATGAAAAACTCAATGTCTCCTCTTCATTGAATTCGTTTAAGTTTCAAATTAGTCTTTGCCTTTTTGCAAATGTTCAACTAACTGTTCAACTTGAACTTCCACCTTTTTGATAGAAGCTTCCACAGAGTCCAACCGTTGATTGGTTTTAGATTGGTTATCCCTACAAACTTGAATAAAAGAATTCAAGTTGTCCTCCAGAGTTGGTTTATTGGGAATGCTTCTTGGAATAGGTGGGTGGAATTGCTGGCCTGCCTGGTTTGAGCTTTGAGTGAAAGGAGGGTTGTTTTGCCTCCAAGAGAAATTTGGATGACTTCTCCACCCAGGATTATAGGTATTTGAATTGGGATCAAACCTGGGTCTCTGTTGATATGCTCCCAACACATTGACCTGTTCAGGTCCAGTTGTTTCTCCTTGATATGGACAGGCTTCAGTACCATGTCCCATGTTGCTATACAAACCATATTGATCATTATTGGTGTTGGTTTGTGTAGCGAGAAGGGCAACTTGCTTAGTCAGTTGAACAAGTTGTTGTTGAACTTCATTACTGGAGTCGATTTCATGAACTCCAGCTTTTCTCACTCGGGAGCTTTTCTGTTGGGAATTAGCACCCAACATCTCAAAGAGGTTATACGTCTCTGAGGCAGTCTTTTCTCCTATTGCTCCTCCTGCAGCGTTGTCGACAATGAACTGACATTGTTGTGTAAGTCCATCGTAAAAGAATTGGTTCTGCAACTGCAGGGGAAAGCTATGATGGGGACACTGAGTGAGAAACATCTTGAACCTATCCCAAGCTTCATGGAATGGTTGTCCATCCATCTGAGAGAAAGTAGCAATCTTTCCTCTCAACTCTGATGTTTTTTGATGGGAATAGAATTTTCCCATGAATTTATTGTAAATGTTACCCCATGTCATCAGAGAACCTGGGGGAAGTGACATCAACCAAGCTTTGGCCTTATCCTTTAGAGTGTAGGGAAAACATCTCATCCTAAGTTGATCCTCGTTTAGAATACCGAGGGGGAATGTTTGGACCGTAGCATAGAAATCTCTCATAAAGGAAAGAGAATCTTCATTAGGTAACCCATAAAAGGAAGGAAGCATAGAAAAATGAATATTTTTAAGGTCGTAATTCCGAGCAGCCTCCCCCAACTGGATAGCGGCAGTTGCCGTGCCTATTACCGGTCTTGCAAACTCCTTCATCGTGGTTTCCCTAATATGTTGGTTTTCCTCCATTTCTTTTGGTTCTAGTAAAGGATTAAGACTTGGTTCTATGTTTGGCTCAAAAACAGGTTGATGGGTAGAATCCAGTTTTGTTGACACTTGTTTAAATTTATGAAATTTATTTACATATGGTGTAAGGGGGTTTCCTAGGGATCTCCTACCACGCATAGACTATTGTAAACGTAAATTTAAAACTCCTGTCAACAAAATAAAAAATTTAGAGAAAATTTACATGTTATTCAATACAAAGCACTAAACAAAACTAGTTAAACCCTAAAAAAAAAAATTTATTTTATTTTATTTTATTTTATTTTATTTTTTTGTAACATAATTAGTATTAACCAAGAGTGCTCCCAGGAAAGAATGGTGGTGCAAACGACACCTTAAATACCATTCTCCTAGCCAGAGCAACGTTCCCAGGAAAGACTAGTGGCACAAAGGCTTCCAAGAACTAGTCTCCTAGACAGAACTCCCTTAGATTTTTACTTTTCATGTTATTTAGTTAATTAGGTATAAATTCAAGTAATGTTTTTTTTTTTTTTTTTTTATGAACGGTAATTTTATTTTACTATTCACGCTATATTATTTCTTATTAACTTAAAAAAAGTTTTGTTTTTCAATTTTGAATTTTTAAATTTTTTTTTTTTACTATTCATGAACGGTAAAAATTTTTACTTCAAATTTCAAATTTCTAAATTATTTTACAATTAAAAAAAATTATTTTTATTTTATTTTTATTTATTTATTATGAATTTTGAAATTTGATTATTATTAAAATATCACAATTATTTACAGCAAAATTTTTTTTTTAAAATTTTGATAAATAATTTAAAAACGCTATTCCTTCCCCGGCAACGGCGCCAAAAACTTGATGAGCGAAAACCGGCATCGCCGATCTTCGCAAATACTTTGGTTTTAATATTTATAAAACTCTCGCAAGTGCACGAATCATTTCGAAGAAAATGATAAGTATACTCCCAAGGTCGATCTAAGGAAGGAATGTATGTGGTTTTTAATTTATTATTCAAACTTTTAAAAACGAAATTAAATCCTAAACATCCTGTCACGATAGTTTGGTTTTTGTGTTCCTAATCTAATGATATAAAATAAACATATATATACAGATTAATTAAATATAATCTAATAACATAAAAATAAACATAGATACAAATTCAATAAATAATTATCTAAAAATAAACATATATACGGATTCAATAAATGTTCATGCAAATTTTTATCATTTATATTAGCGGAGTATTTATGGATATAATAACTAAATTAATTATGCTTGCTCATATTAACTAGGTTATTAAAGATATAAATTGATATTTTATTGATTCTCTCTTTTTTATATAAATACCACCTTTGGTGGGGTTAGATATTCTTTGTTAACTAAACAAATCAATTAACACCTATGGGTGGGGTTGATAACTAATATGCTTAATTAAATTAATTCCTTTTTCTAAGAGATTGAAAATGAACCATTTAAATGCCACCTTTGGTGGGGTTAGACAATTTAAATATTATTCAAGGTGTCCAAATTAAACATAAGAATTTAATTATCCGAGTACTAACTTTCAAGTTTTAAAACCACTATTGAAAACATGTTGTCAATATATTTTCACATAATAATTCTTATAAAAACTTTCGAAATAGAGTTTCACTCTAACTACCGGGCGATTGTACCAACAAATAAAAGAGCACTACTCTAAATTAGACCGGATAACTAAACCTTAAAATCTAATTTTCAGGTTTAAGTTTGTAATGAAAAATAATATATTTCTCTCTAACATTCTTAATATAAAATCTTGAATAAAAACAAAATCAATTCATTTTAAAGATTTTTACCTATTTAATATTTCGCAAGCATAACAACGTCGTTATTACATTATTTTTACTAAACAGCTAGCATAGTTAAATTTAACTACAGACAAGTTGAATATAACATGTAAGAATAAAGCATAAAAATAACTGTAAAGAAAATAAAATCCTTACAGAACTTCGACGCTATTCCCGTTGCTAGAAAACCTCCGAGCGGAATTTGCACTTCCATATATTGAATCAAAAATCTAAATTATTACAAAAACATTACAAGTTCCTCTCAAAAAGAGAAGAACACTAAACCTAAGAGAATTGAACTAAAAACTAAGAGAAAAACTAAGAAAAGCTTAGAAACTTAGAAAGAAACTAAGAGAAACTAAAAACTAAGAAATAAGAGAAAGAAAGAAGACAGAAGTGAGTTTTGAAGGTGTGTTTTGAAGTGAAGGGAAGGGGGGTATTTATAGGTGAGGATGGAGAGAAAAAAATGAGTAAAAAAATGTTAAAAAAATATTAAAAAATGTAAAAACGCGTATTGGAATTGCTGATGTCATCAATGATGTCAGCATGACGTCACAGGGCGGCTGCACGTGAAAAATGGGGCGAAAACGCGTTGGGCGCGCGGAGGGGGGCTGCTGGGGCGCTGCGCGCAGCTCGGCGCGCGTGAACAGTGCCAGCGCGCTGCGCTGCGCGCAGCTTGGCATGCCAGCGCGCGCGGGCGCGCGCGGAATGGGGCGCGCGCGGCTGGGCGCTGGGGCGCTGGGCTGCGCGCACGGCTGGGCTGCGGCGCGCAATTTCCGTCTTTTTGACATTTTTGACCTTTTCGACCCATTTCGTCCGATTTTTCCATGTTTGTTGACCTTTTCTCACTTATTTGTTGATATATTTGTGATGTATTGCTTCAAATATTCCTCTTTGAGTCTTTACATTGCGTTTTTAAGCCAAAATACCTGAAAAACAATAAAAATACCCGTGATTCCGAAAAAGACAAATTTATATAAATATATGATAAAACATATAAATATATGTATTTTTAATCAATTAAGGTACATAAAATCATGGTTATTTTAGTGCTTTTTGAGCACTCATCAGCTAGTAGATGTCATAGGGCTCCTGGTTATTAAACCTATGAACATTCTCTGTTGGGAACAATTGAGTCGAGTCTCTATTTGGGACCGATATAATTTGATTTTTTTCCTAACTTCATAGTCTCCTTAAGTGAAAAAAATATCAAGAAGTAATTTACATTAAAATTCAAAACACATAACTATGATATGATCCCAAGATCTATCCTAGTTGCATTAATATTCAAAATGCATTACAAAGCCATGATGTCTACAATCAACACTGGACACATTCACCATTCCAAAAAGGGAGAAACATTCCTCCTATAAACGGATCTAACAAGATCTAACAAAATCATCCCAAAACATATCACATGGAACCAAATCACCTTACCAGATGAATGGAAACTTGAAGGTGTGACTCAAACAGAGTCAAAACCACAAGAACCTGAGCAAAATACCAATTTCCCATTTGAGATTTTTAATTCTTCTTTCATTTGTTTTTTGATCTTCAAATATTGACACACTTGAAGTCCTTTTTTATGCGAAATTGATCAACTCATCGTAGGTTAGTTGATCATAAGGGATGATGTGATTCCCATAAGTTTTGTGGATTTTGTTTCTAACCTTATCTCCCAGAAGTGGAGAAAGTCTTGCTAGAAATTTTCCTTCCAGAATGGTTGGTTTGAATCTTCTCTTAACATGACTCTACTAAGAAAATTGGTTTTATAGTTTTGAAAATCACTCATATTCTTACAATGTAAGTTAGAGAGAAGATCAACATTTTTATCTTTTAGATGGGAAGAGTTTCTTATAAAATGATGTGATATGGTAAAGAGTAATGTGGAAACTACGTCTTGAATTGGTTCTCCATGATGATTGAGTATGGGTTCTCTATACTCTCTAGTCATAATGGTATTGAAGATATCTAACTATTTTTGTTTTGATAGGTGGTAATCCCACTATCCTTTTATTTGGCCAAAAAAACCAGCTAATAGAAGTTCCATAACTAATTTGTCAGATGTACTGGACTGGGTTTTGTAAGCATTGGATGCCATTGTCAATTGCTGTAATGTGTTTAATATTTGATGTTTGTCATGTCATTTATGTTCTATTCATAGATAGATGATGCATTATATTTTGGCTAGATAACCTGGTTTGGTTGGGTACTAACATCTAATTATGGGTACCTAACTAGTATAGGTTTTTGCCAAACTAGTTTTTGAATTTCAAGAGTCAGTTCAAGAGATGGTTCTTGAAAGGCTTCCTAGTCAAAGGTAGTAGGTTCTTGATTTTTTAAAACACTAATACTTTGAGGTATATTTTAAGGGGTCTTAGGTGTTTGAGGTGACTCAAAGGCAGCAGAACCTATTTTAGAGTTTGAGCTTTGTTCTTCAAATTTGGATAATAGTTCTTCCTGGTTTGGTTTGGTGACCTGGAAGGGTTTGAAAATAGGGTTTTGAACTTTACTATCTATGAATTTATAGGAGGTAGAATGAATATCATTCTTTTGGTTCTTTTCCATTCTAGTGAGGTATTTACCTAAGATGCGTAGGAAAATATTGGTAAATTTGTTTTGGGTAACTATGTTTTTGAGGTTGATGGCATGGTCTTTCTGAGGGTTTTTCAAGGGACAGGCTTCAACCGTGGTTTGGGAATATGGAAAAGTTATTGGTCTCAATGGAGGATTTTCATACTCGATTATACCATCTAGGGTTTTCCATAATGGTAATTTCTTTTTAGTGTTGACCATGTCAATGGATTTAACTGGTTCAACAGTTTTGGTTTCTTTGGAAAATGTGGCTTATTTGAAAGGGTAGTTTCATCCCTTGTGAGAATAATATAATTCAAGCCAATCATAGAAAAAAATGTTTTTTTTGTTGTGATTAACATACATGTTATGTTTTCTCATGAAGCTTGCTTGATTTGCTTTAGAGTATTTGTTAATATACAAAGTTTATATATGGTTATTATATGAAGCGTTAATGTCTAAACATAGGGTTTTTATGTCTATCAATTTAAACTTTTTATCTAAGCTATTTAAAAGAAGTAATGAACAAGAAAATCAAGCATTCTCACTTAAGTTTATATATATATATATATATATATGTACACACACACTCGTGTTACATCAAAATGCCTCTTCTTATGTTAGTTTTTCTAACTTTGCTTTTTGAGCAGCTGTAGATTGTCAAGTCACCTCTAATTTTCTTCTCTATTCATCCTAGTATTCTTGTTTATTTTTCCTAAATAAATCTATCATATACCTTTATGATTTCCTATGAAACTAGAACCCTTTTAATATTTTAAATTATAATAGCATTTTCTTAAAAAAACGGTTTTTTTTGTTTTGCCATTTTTTGAATTTCACGTGATATTACCAGTTTTCATTGCATTTTACCCTCTCATTTACATTTAGCTGCTTATGAAGATTACATACATAACATGAAAAATACTTCCAATTTCCTAGTAGCTCTTTCCTTCCTAGCCTCTTAGATCTATTTAAGAGGACGATACACAAATATATATGAATCAAACAAAGCTTAGTTTGGACTAACCAAAATTTGGGGTTAAATCACAGAGATATGAAGTGGTGTAGACTTTAAAGTTTTGTGGTACAATTGAGGACTACATTATACTAATTTTATTGTATATTTTGTTTTTGAAATACTGAGGTGGTTTGTGTATGGTTATGTGGTCCAAGGCATCCATGGATAACCATTGGTAGAGGAACAATAATTGTCACTCATCTAAACTGAAAAGAAATTAAAAAAAAGACCACCCAACTCAAGTATCTGGATAATATGCATATTTTGTAAAGAATGTGTTCCCTAGTGTATATGTCTGTCTCTAGTGCTCTAAAGCCTTACAAATTTTATCCTTTTTTGTGTAGAACCAGGAAAAGGCTTTAGGTTTTGTCTACCTTTTGAGTTGGTTATATATAAAGATCAAGACCAAGCTAGATAGGGAAATTTAGGTAATCAATGATCCATGAAGAAGATGAAGTTTGAGTGCTTATAGTTTGGAGCATTTGAGGAGAGTCGTCTTCTTCATAGTTTTTTTTTGGTGGATTCGGCATTTAGGATTAAATTTAAGATGAATCTTGATAGAGACACTTATATAATGCTAATTTTCAAACATTCCTATGTTATTTTTTATTGTTTAAAGTTAATACACTCTGTGTGACACGATCTATCTACAGGCCAATTTTCTTAGTTATTGCTACAACTATATTCATAATGATAAATTGTGTTTAACAAATATAATAAAATGTTTCCAAAATGATTTGTAATAAGTTTAAGTATAAAACTCCTATTATATGAGTAATAAAAAAGTAATGTATCATCCGATCATGGAAATGAAGAGTTCATATAATGGTGAGTTATAATGGATTATTCAACAATTCATCTAGTATGCACTAAAGCATAAGTTTGAGTGTTACATAAGACATAGTTTGAGATTTTTCCTAGACGCACTTGTATGATAGGATCTCTAATCCTACCTCTGTGTTAAATCATACATGGGTTGCCATATTGTCAATATAATTTGTTGATATTTAATCGGGAAGTGAAATAATATAATAGTAATAACTTAAAAGATAGAAGAAAAATAGTAATAAAATGAGAAAGTTGAGAGATTTTTTCACTTGAATACAATAGCAATTAATAAAATAAAGAAGAAAAATAAAAATAAAATAAAAGAAACATTAGTATGGACAGATATAAATTAAATTTTGTTACATTTGTTTTTGTTCAATTGTAGAGATTTATGTTTAATATAATTGTTTTTTTGAATTTTTTTCTACTAAATAATATCTGAGTTAATATATTTGACTTTAGTTTGTATAAATAATTGTAGGTTTATATTAGTATAAAATATTTGTCCAAAATATTTACTTAGCCTCAGCACACACTTAATCCCACAAAAGGTTCAGCTCTTGTTTTCAAGTAATGTAACAGATTTTATAAGAAAGAATTGTATGATCACTTTTATCGTTACATTAGTAATTTAAATTTGGAATAGTCGGGCTAAACCTTGGTAAATTTGGGTCGTAGGTCCATGTATGTTTTCAAATCAAAACAAGATTTTTAAATTACATGGAAGTTCAAACTCGACTTTAAAATCATTATGGTATGTTCAAATTTTGAAATGAATTAAGTTAGAATACGAGTTTACATTATATGAAAATTTATGAGATAATGTTATGAAATTATCAAAGATACATATACTTTATATGATTTAAATTAACTTGCATTGTGGGTTGATTTTGGGCCAAATCCATAGGCCTTAAAAAATAATTTTGATTAGAATAGATCAAATTTGTTTTAATTTAATCGAGTTTTGATCAAGTTGAATCCAATTAAATTAAAGAATAGCATGCCGTGCTAAGTATGTCTAGTTACAATCATGTATCAATTGTGAGGAATTGCATAATCTATTTGTTTTTGTTTGATTTAGTTATTACATGCTTATTTAATTATTTATATCACCTAACATTTCAAATAATCTTTAAAAAATATTAAATAAAATATACATAATTAAATTAGTAAAAATAACAAGCACCTAACAAATCTCATATCCTAATTCAAGTTTGTGAAAATAATGAAAAATAATAATAATTACATACCATTGGCCTATTTATTCATGGTATACCACAAAAATCATATTTAAGAAAGTTGCCCTAAAATTTGAGGAATTCTTCCATGCAATGAAGCACTCATAGGTGGTAAAATGGGTTTATTTTTATATAAAAAAAAGAAGTAAAATAAATATAAATGAAATCAACAATTATTAGTAACAATGTATATATCAAATGTTTTTCCTAAAATTGTTACTTTTTCAAATAACGATTGAATTTGATTGGTTTCACATACCATATGTATATATACACAAAAATAATTTTATGAGGAAAGAAAAGCATTTTGTTAAATCAAAATAAGATATTTTAATTTCAATAAAATACCAATAAAAGAAAGAAAAAAGAAGAAGGAAAATATCAAAAATAACATACTTAAAACTTGTCACTAAACGCCGTTCAATTTAAATTATAGTTATTTTTGACTCATTTAAATTTAAAATTTGTTTAATTAATCTTATTCAATATTATTAGGTATTATTTTTATTGTTATAAGTTCAAAGTTTTAATTATTTTTTTACAAAAATATTTTAATTATTAAATGTATTTTTCATAAAATTTGGCATAAGATATAAGTTAAGAAAGCATAAATTATCATATTAATAAAATATTGTATTTGATTAAAAAAGTATGTATATCATAAATTTAAGATGAATTTTAAATCATGTGATATTGTTTTATTAATAAATATAATTAAATATATATAATTGTATATAAAAAATATTATCACATAAGTGTTAATTGGATTAATTTATAATAAATGGAGATAAAAAAGTTTAATTGGACTCACTTACTAGGTTCAATTATTCAAATTTTATCTCAACTAAGACATATAATTTGTTTATTTAGCACTTCATTGTACATTAAGTTATTATTATAAAATAATTAATATATTAGATAATTATTGATTAAAATAGTAATATTTTTTTAATTTATAATTAACTATTATATTAGTTATTATATAACAATTTTATATTAGCTAATATAACATGTAAACTCTTTAAATTTTTTAAAGGGTTTATTATAGGTTATAGAATCTTTTTTAAAGGTTCTTTCATAATGTTTTTTTATGAAAATACTTCTAGGGTTTATGATAAAGGGTTTTCTATATTTTGAAAATGATTTATGGTAGGGTTTTGCATAGGGTTTTGAAATAGGTTTACTGCAGCTACCACCGCAGTGTTTCATGATGGCAAAAGACTTATCAAACAGTTTGTAGAATGATACAGTTTCTCTTTTGGAGATTTTAAGCTCCTCTTTCATTTGTTTTTGGATCTTCAAATCTTGATACACCTAAATTCCTTATTTTGTGCGAATCTGATCAACTCATTATAGGTTAGTGATCATAAGGGATGATATGATTCCCATAAGCTTAAAAAATTTTGTTTCTAACCTTATCTCCTAGATGTGGAGGAAGTCCCACTAAGAACTTTTCCTTCCAGAAAGGTTGGTTTGAATAATCTCTTAACATGACTCTATTAAGAAAAAAAGGTTTTATAATTTTGAAAATCACTCATCTTCTCACAATGTAAGTTAGAAAGAATATCAGTGTTTTTATCTTTAAAATGGGAAGAGTCTCCTATTAAATAATGTGATATGGTAAAGATTAATGTGGAGATTGCGTCCTGAATAGGTTCTCTATAATGATCGAGAATGGGTTCTCTATACTCTCCCGTTAGAATAGCGTTGAAGATATCTAACTCTCCAGTGAGTGTTTTTCTGATTTACTAGACTGAGTTTTGTAAGCATTTGGATGTCATTGTCATATGCTATAATTAATATTTGATGTTTTTCATACCATCTATGTTCCATTCATAGATAGATGACATTTATATCTTGGTTGTATAACCTGATTTGGTTGGGAACTTACATCTAACTGTGGGTACCTAATTGGAATAGGTTATTGCCAAGCTAATTTTTGAATTTGAGGAGTTGATTGAGGAGATGGTTCCTAAAAATATTCCTCATCAGAGGTGATAGGTTCTTGATTATTTAGAACATTAATACTGTGAGGTGGATTTTGAGGGGTCTTAGGTGTTTGAGGTGACTCAAGGAAAACTGGACCTATTTTGGAGTTTGAGCTTTATTATTTAATTTGAGACTTGAGAATGCCTCTAATTTGCTCAATTTTGGATAATAGTTCTTCTTAGGTTAATTTGGAGATTTGGAAGGGTTTGAAAATAGGGTTTTGAATTTTACCATATACTACTTTATATGTGGTAGATGGAATATCAGTTTTATGATTTTTATCTATCCTAGTAAGTTACTTACCTAAGGTGCTTAGGCTGATATTGGAAAAGTTTTTTGAGTAACTATATTTTCAAGGTTGGTAGCATGGACTTCCTAATGGATTTTCATAGGCTCAGATACCATAAGTGCCCCATGGATTTGGACAGTTAATCAAAGAGGTAATTCTAAAGAATAAAAGCACAAGATTAAATAAAAAAGCATATTATAATGTTTAGAAGCAATGTTTTTAACATCTTTTTTGTGAAATTTATTTAGAAAACTTACAATCAATTCTTAGTAAAAAAAATTGATTTAATAAATATGATTGAAATTTTGAAATACAAAGTAGTATTGTTAATATTTCTTTTTTGATAGTGGAATAATTCTTTTGGAAATCATTCCAATGGATAGAGTCAAACTGAAAAATAAATTCTTTCTTATCTAGGAATTGTTTTAGGATTCCTCTGAAGCTAATTTTGTGGGCTTCAGTTTCTACTATCTTAGGAAGGGTTGGATCCGTAAGGTATAAACAAGGAATATTTTAACTTGTGCTTTTATTCTTTGCACAATTTTTGTGTGTGCTTTGGGGCAAGGCTCAAAAACTTCTTAACCCTATTATGGAGTGGTTTTTCCAATCGATTGATATTCGGACAAATATAAAGATACATATACTTTATATGATTTAAATTATCTTGCATTATGGGTTCATTTTGGGTCAGATCCATGGGTCTTAAAAAATATTTTTCATTGGGTGAGACCAAACTTCTTTTAATTAATTTAATCCAGTTTTGATCAAGTTGAATCCAATTAAATCGAAGAATAACATGTCACGCTAAGTATGCCTAATTACAATCATGTATCAATTGTGAGGAATTGCATACTCTATTTGTTGTTGTTTGATTTAGTTATTATATGTTTATTTAATTATTTATATCACCTAACATTTAAAATAATCTTTAAAAAAATTAAATAAAATATACATAATTTAATTAGTCAAAATAACAAGCACCTAACAAAACTCGGATCCTAATTCCAGTTTGCGAACATAATGAATAATAATAATAATAATAATTACATACCACTAGCCTATTTATTTATGGTATACCACAAAAATCATATTTAAGAAAGTAGCCCTAAAATTTGAGAAATTCTTCCAAGTAATGAAGTACTCATAAGTGGTAAAATGGGTTTATTATTATAAAAAATAAGTAAAAAAAAATATAAATGAAATCAACAATTATTAGTAACAATGTATATGTCAAAATGTTTTCCTAAAATTGTTACTTTTTCAAATAATGATTGAATTTGATTGGTCTCACATTACATATGCATATATACACAAAAATAATTTTACGAGGAAAGAAAAGCATTTTGTTAAATCCAAACAAGATATTTTAATTTCAATCAAATACCAATAAAAGAAAGAAAAAAAGTTACAATCATGTATCAATTGTGAGGAATTGCATACTCTATTTGTTTTTGTTTGATTTAGTTATTATATATTTATTTAATTATTTATCTCACCTAACATTTAAAATAATCATTAAAAAAATTAAATAAAATATACATAATTTAATTAGTCAAAATAACAAGCACCAAACAAACCTGAGATCCTAATTCCAGTTTGCGAACAATATCAAAAATAATAATAAAAATTACATACCACTAGCCCATTTATTTTTGGTATACCACAAAAATCATATTTAAGAAAGTAGCCTTAAAATTTGAGCAATTCTTCCACGTAATGAAGTACTCATAGGTGGTAAAATGGGTTTATCTTTATAAAATATAAGTAAAATATATATAAATGAAATCAACAATTATTACTAACAATGTATCTGTCAAAATGTTTCCCTAAAATTGTTACTTTTTCAAATAATGATTGAATTTGATTGGTCCCACATACCATATGCATATATACACAAAAATAATTTTATGAGGAAAGAAAAGCATTTTGTTAAATCCAAACAAGATATTTTAATTTCAATCAAATACCAATAAAAGAAAGAAAAAAAGTTACAATCATGTATCAATTGTGAGGAATTGCATACTCAATATGTTTTTGTTAGATTTAGTTTTTATATATTTATTTAATTATTTATATCAACTAACCTTTAAAATAATCTTTAAAAAAATTAAATAAAATATACATAATTTAAATAGTCAAAATAACAAGCACCTAACAAACCTAGGATCATAATTCCAGTTTGTGAACATAATGAAAAATAATAATAATAATTACATACCACTAGCCTATTTATTTATGGTATACCATAAAAATCATATTTAAGAAAGTAGCCCTAAAATTTGAGGAATTCTTCCATGTAATGAAGTACTCATAGGTGGTAAAATAGGTTTATTTTTATTAAATATAAGTAAAATATATATATATGAAATCAACAATTATTAGTAACAATGTATCTGTCCAAAAGGTTGCCCTAAAATTGTTACTTTTTCAAATAATGATTGAATTTGATTGGTCTAACATACCATATGCATATATACACAAAAATAATTTTATGAGGAAAGAAAAGGATTTTGTTACATCCAAACAAGATATTTTAATTTCAATCAAATACCAATAAAAGAAACAAAAAAAGTTACAATCATATATCAATTGTGAGGAATTGCATACTCTATTTGTTTTTGTTTGATTTAGTTATTATATGTTTATTTAATTATTTATATCACCTAACATTTAAAATAATCTTTAAAAAAATTAAATAAAATATACATAATTTAATTAGTCAAAATAACAAGCACCTAACAAACCTCGGATCATAATTCCAGTTTGCGAACATAATGAAAAATAATAATAATAATTACATACCACTAGCCTATTTATTTATGGTATACCACAAAAATCATATTTAAGAAACTAGCCCTAAAATTTGAGGAATTCTTCCACGTAATGAAGTACTCATAAGTGGTAAAATGGATTTTTTATTATAAAAAATAAGTAAAATAAATATAAATAAAATAAACAATTATTAGTAAAATGTATATGTTAAAATGTTTTCCTAAAATTTTTAATTTTTCAAATAATGATTGAATTTGATTGGTCTCACATACCATACGCATATATACATAAAAATAATTTTATGAGGAACGAAAAGTATTTTGTTAAATCCAAACAAGATATTTTAATTTCAATCAAATACCGATAAAAGAAAGAAAAAAAGTTACAATCATGTATCAATTGTGAGGAATTGCATACTCTATTTGTTTTTGTTTCATTTAGTTATTATATGTTTATTGAATTATTTATCTCACCTAACATTTAAAATAATAATTAAAAAAATTAAATAAAATATACATAATTGTCAAAATAACAAGCACCAAACAAACCTCAGATCCTAATTCCAGTTTGCGAACAATATCAAAAATAATAATAAATATTACATACCACTAGCCCATTTATTTTTGGTATACCACAAAAATCATATTTAAGAAAGTAGGCTTAAAATTTGAGCAATTCTTCCATATAATGAAGTACTCATAGGTGGTAAAATGGGTTTATCTTTATAAAATATAAGTAAAATATATATAAATGAAATCAACAATTATTAGTGACAATGTATGTGTCAAAATGTTTCCCTAAAATTGTTACTTTTTCAAATAATGATTGAATTTGATTTGTCCCACATACCATATGCATATATACACAAAAATAATTTTACGAGTAAAGAAAAGCATTTTGTTAAATCAAATAAAGATATTTTAATTTCAATCAGATACCAATATTATAAATAAATAAAGTTACAATCAAGTATCAATTGTGAGGAATTGCATAATCTATTTGTTTTTGTTTGATTTACTTATTATATGTTTATTTAATTATTTATCTCACCTAACATTTAAAATAATCATTAAAAATATTAAATAAAATATACATAATTTAATTAGTCAAAATAACAAGCACCTAACAAAACTTAGATCATAATTCCAGTTTGCGAACATAATGAAAAATAATAATAATAATTACATACCACTAGCTTATTTATTTATGGTATACCATAAAATTCATATTTAAGAAAGTAGCCCTAAAATTTGAGGAATTCTTCCATGTAATGAAGTACTCATAGGTGGTAAAATATGTTTATTTTTATTAAATATAAGTAAAATATATATATATGAAATCAACAATTATTAGTAAAAATATATCTGTCAAAATGTTTCCCTAAAATTGTTACTTTTTCAAATAATGATTGAATTTGATTGGTCTCACATACCATATGCATATATACACAAAAATAATTTTATGAGGAACGAAAAGTATTTTGTTAAATCCAAACAAGATATTTTAATTTCAATCAAATACCAATAAAAGAAAGAAAAAAGGTTACAATCATGTATCAATTGTGAGGAATTGCATACTCTATTTGTTGTTGTTTGATTTAGTTATTATATGTTTATTTAATTATTTATATCACCTAACATTTAAAATAATCTTTAAAAAATATTAAATAAAATATACATAATTTAATTAGTCAAAATAACAAGCACCTAACAAACCTCGGATCATAATTCTAGTTTGCGAACATAATGAAAAATAATAATAATAATTACATACCACTAGCCTATTTATTTATGGTATACCACAAAAATCATATTTAAGAAACTAGCCCTAAAATTTGAGGAATTCTTCCACGTAATGAAGTACTCATAAGTGGTAAAATGGGTTTATTATTATAAAAAATAAGTTAAATAAATATAAATAAAATAAAAAATTATTAGTAACAATGTATATGTTAAAATGTTTTCCTAAAATTGTTACTTTTTCAAATAATGATTGAATTTGATTGGTCTCACATACCATACGCATATATACACAAAAATAATTTTATGAGAAACGAAAAGTATTTTGTTAAATCCAAACAAGATATTTTAATTTCAATCAAATACCAATAAAAGAAAGAAAAAAAGTTACAATCATGTATCAATTGTGAGGAATTGCATACTCTATATGTTTTTTTTAGATTTAGTTTTTATATGTTTATTAAATTATTTATATCACCTAACATTTAAAATAATCATTAAAAAATTAAATAAAATATACATAATTTAATTAGTCAAAATAACAAGCACCAAACAAACCTCGGATCATAATTCCAATTTGCGAACATAATGAAAAATAATAATAATAATTACATACAACAAGCCTATTTATTTATGGTATACCACAAAAATCATATTTAAGAAACTAGCCCTAAAATTTGAGGAATTCTTCAATGTAATGAAGTACTCATAGGTGGTAAAATTGGTTTATTTTTATTAAATATAAGTAAAATATATATATATGAAATCAACAATTATTAGTAACAATGAATCTGTCAAAATGTTTCCCTAAAATTGTTACTTTTTCAAATAATGATTGAATTTGATTGGTCTAACATATCATATGCATATATACACAAAAATAATTTTATGAGGAAAGAAAAGGATTTTGTTAAATCCAAACAAGACATTTTAATTTCAATCAAATACCAATAAAAGAAACAAAAAAATTTACAATCATGTATCAATTGTGAGGAATTGCATACTCTATTTGTTTTTGTTTGATTTAGTTATTATATGTTTATTTAATTATTTATATCACCTAACATTTAAAATAATCTTTAAAAAATATTAAATAAAATATACATAATTTAATTAGTCAAAATAACAAGCACCTAACAAACCTCGGATCATAATTCTAGTTTGCGAACATAATGAAAAATAATAATAATAATTACATACCACTAGCCTATTTATTTATGGTATACCACAAAAATCATATTTAAGAAACTAGCCCTAAAATTTGAGGAATTCTTCCACGTATTGAAGTACTCATAAGTGGTAAAATGGGTTTATTATTATAAAAAATAAGTAAAATAAATATAAATAAAATAAACAATTATTATTAACAATGTATACGTTCAAATGTTTTCCTAAAATTGTTACTTTTTCAAATAATGATTGAATTTGATTGGTCTCACATACTATACGCATATATACACAAAAATAATTTTATGAGGAACGAAAAGTATTTTGTTAAATCCAAAGAAGATATTTTAATTTCAATCAAATACCAATAAAAGAAAGAAAAAAAGTTACAATCATGTATCAATTGTGAGGAATTGCATACTCTATATGTTTTTTTTAGATTTAGTTTTTATATGTTTATTAAATTATTTATATCACCTAACATTTAAAATAATCATTAAAAAATTAAATAAAATATACATAATTTAATTAGTCAAAATAACAAGCACCAAACAAACCTCGGATCATAATTCCAATTTGCGAACATAATGAAAAATAATAATAATAATTACATACAACAAGCCTATTTATTTATGGTATACCACAAAAATCATATTTAAGAAACTAGCCCTAAAATTTGAGGAATTCTTCAATGTAATGAAGTACTCATAGGTGGTAAAATTGGTTTATTTTTATTAAATATAAGTAAAATATATATATATGAAATCAACAATTATTAGTAACAATGAATCTGTCAAAATGTTTCCCTAAAATTGTTACTTTTTCAAATAATGATTGAATTTGATTGGTCTAACATATCATATGCATATATACACAAAAATAATTTTATGAGGAAAGAAAAGGATTTTGTTAAATCCAAACAAGACATTTTAATTTCAATCAAATACCAATAAAAGAAACAAAAAAATTTACAATCATGTATCAATTGTGAGGAATTGCATACTCTATTTGTTTTTGTTTGATTTAGTTATTATATGTTTATTTAATTATTTATATCACCTAACATTTAAAATAATCTTTAAAAAATATTAAATAAAATATACATAATTTAATTAGTCAAAATAACAAGCACCTAACAAACCTCGGATCATAATTCTAGTTTGCGAACATAATGAAAAATAATAATAATAATTACATACCACTAGCCTATTTATTTATGGTATACCACAAAAATCATATTTAAGAAACTAGCCCTAAAATTTGAGGAATTCTTCCACGTATTGAAGTACTCATAAGTGGTAAAATGGGTTTATTATTATAAAAAATAAGTAAAATAAATATAAATAAAATAAACAATTATTATTAACAATGTATACGTTCAAATGTTTTCCTAAAATTGTTACTTTTTCAAATAATGATTGAATTTGATTGGTCTCACATACTATACGCATATATACACAAAAATAATTTTATGAGGAACGAAAAGTATTTTGTTAAATCCAAAGAAGATATTTTAATTTCAATCAAATACCAATAAAAGAAAGAAAAAAAGTTACAATCATGTATCAATTGTGAGGAATTGCATACTCTATATGTTTTTTTTAGATTTAGTTTTTATATGTTTATTAAATTATTTATATCACCTAACATTTAAAATAATCTTTAAAAAAATTAAATAAAATATACATAATTTAATTAGTCAAAATAACAAGCACCTAACAAAACTCGGATCCTAATTCCAGTTTGCGAACATAATGAATAATAATAATAATAATAATTACATACCACTAGCCTATTTATTTATGAAATACCACAAAAATCAGATTTAAGAAACTAGCCCTAAAATTTGAGGAATTCTTCAATGTAATGAAGTACTCATAGGTGGTAAAATGGGTTTATTTTTATAAATATAAGTAAAATAAATATAAATGAAATCAACAATTATTAGTAACAATGCATATGTCAAAATGTTTTCCTAAAAGTGTTACTTTTTCAAATACGATTGAATTTGATTGGTCTCACATACCATATGCATATATACACAAAAATAATTTTACGAGAAAAGAAAAGCATTTTGTTAAATCCAAACTAGATATTTTAATTTCAATGAACTACCAATAAAAGAAAGAAAAAAAGTTACAATCATGTATCAATTGTGAGGAATTGCATACTCTATTTGTTTTTGTTTTATTTTGTTATTATATGTTTATTTAATTATTTATATCACCTAACATTTAAAATAATCTTTAAAAAAATTAAATAAAATATACATAAATTAATTATTCAAAATAACAAGCACCTAACAAAACTCGGATCATAATTGCAGTTTGCGAACATAATGAAAAATAATAATAACAATTACATACCACAAGCCTATTTATTTATGGTATACCACAAAAATCATATTTAAGAAAGTAGCCCTAAAATTTGAGGAATTCTTCCATGTAATGAAGTACTCATAGGTGGTAAAATGGGTTTATTTTTATAAATATAAGTAAAATAAATATAAATGAAATCAACAATTATTAGTAACAATGTATATGTCAAAATGTTTTCCTAAAAGTGTTACTTTTTCAAATAATGATTTAATTTGATTGGTCTCACATACCATATGCATATATACACAAAAATAATTTTACGAGGAAAGAAAAGCATTTTGTTAAATCCAAACTAGATATTTTAATTTCAATGAACTACCAATAAAAGAAAGAAAAAAAGTTACAATCATGTATCAATTGTGAGGAATTGCATACTCTATTTGTTTTTGTTTGATTTTGTTATTATATGTTTATTTAATTATTTATATCACCTAACATTTAAAATAATCTTTTAAAAAATTAAATAAAATATACATAATTTAATTATTCAAATTAACAAGCACCTAACAAACGTCGGATCATAATAGCAGTTTGCGAACATAATGAAAAATAATAATAATAATTACATACCACTAGCCTATTTATTTATGGTATACCACAAAAATCATATTTATGAAAGTAGCCCTAAAGTTTGAGGAATTCTTCCATGTAATGAAATACTCATAGGTGGTAAAGTGGGTTTATTTTTATAAATATAAGTAAAATAAATATAAATGAAATCAAAAATTATTAGTAACAATGTATATGTCAAAATGTTTTCCTAAAATTGTTACTTTTTCAAATAATGATTGAATTTGATTGGTCTCACATACCATATGCATATATACACAAAAATAATTTTATGAGGAAAGAAAAGCATTTTGTTAAATCCAAACAAGATATTTTAATTTCAATAAAATACAAATAAAAGAATGAAAAAAAGTTACAATCATGTATCAATTGTGAGGAATTGCATACTCTATTTGTTTTTGGTTGATTTAGTTATTATATGTTTATTTAATTATTTATCTCACCTAACATTTAAAATAATCATTAAAAAAATTAAATAAAATATACATAATTTAATTAGTCAAAATAACAAGCACCAAACAAAACTCGGATCCTAATTCCAGTTTACGAACATAATGACAAATAATAATAAAAATTACATACCACTAGCCTATTTATTTTTGGTATACCACAAAAATCATATTTAAGAAAGTAGCCCTAAAATTTGAGGAATTCTTCCACGTAATGAAGTACTCATAAGTGGTAAAATGGGTTTATTATTATAAAAAATAAGTAAAATAAATATAAATAAAATAAACAATTATTAGTAACAATGTATATGTTAAAATGTTTTCCTAAAATTGTTACTTTTTCAAATAATGATTGACTTTGATTGGTCTCACATACAATACGCATATATACACAAAAATAATTTTATGAGGAACGGAAAGTATTTTGTTAAATCCAAACAAGATATTTTAATTTCAATCAAATACCAATAAAAGAAAGAAAAAAAGTTACAATCATGTATCAATTGTGAGGAATTGCATACTCTATATGTTTTTTTTAGATTTAGTTTTTATATGTTTATTAAATTATTTATATCACCTAACATTTAAAATAATCATTAAAAAATTAAATAAAATATACATAATTTAATTAGTCAAAATAACAAGCACCTAACAAACCTCGGATCATAATTCCAGTTTGCGAATATAATGAAAAATAATAATAACAATTACATACCACAAGTCTATTTATTTATGGTATACCACAAAAATCATATTTAACAAAGTAGGCCAAAAATTTGAGGAATTCTTCAATGTAATGAAGTACTCATAGGTGGTAAAATGGGTTTATTTTTATAAATATAAGTAAAATAAATATAAATGAAATCAACAATTATTAGTAAACATGCATATGTCAAAATGTTTTCCTAAAAGTGTTACTTTTTCAAATACGATTGAATTTGATTGGTCTCACATACCATATGCATATATACACAAAAATAATTTTACGAGGAAAGAAAAGCATTTTGTTAACTCCAAACTAGATATTTTAATTTCAATGAACTACCAATAAAAGAAAGAAAAAAAGTTACAATCATGTATCAATTGTGAGGAATTGCATACTCTATTTTTTTTTGTTTGATTTTGTTATTATATGTTTATTTAATTATTTATATCACCTAACATTTAAAATAATCTTTAAAAAAATTAAATAAAATATACATAATTTAATTATTCAAAATAACAAGCACCTAACAAACCTCGGATCACAATTCCAGTTTGCGAACATAATGAAAAATAATAATAATAATTACATACCACAAGCCTATTTATTTATGGTATACCACAAAAATCATATTTAAGAAAGTAGGCTTAAAATTTGAGGAATTCTTCAATGTAATGAAGTACTCATAGGTGGTAAAATGTGTTTATTTTTATAAATATAAGTAAAATAAATATAAATGAAATCAACAATTATTAGTAACAATGTATATGTCAAAATGTTTTCCTAAAATTGTTACTTTTTCAAATAATGATTGAATTTGATTGGTCTCACATACCATATGCATATATACACAAAAATAATTTTATGAGGAAAGAAAAGCATTTTGTTAAATCCAAACAAGATATTTTAATTTCAATAAAATACAAATAAAAGAATGAAAAAAAGTTACAATCATGTATCAATTGTGAGGAATTGCATACTCTATTTGTTTTTGGTTGATTTAGTTATTATATGTTTATTTAATTATTTATCGCACCTAACATTTAAGATAATCATTTAAAAAATTAAATAAAATATACATAATTTAATTAGTCAAAATAACAAGCACCAAACAAAACTCGGATCCTAATTCCAGTTTACGAACATAATGACAAATAATAATAAAAATTACATACCACTAGCCTATTTATTTTTGGTATACCACAAAAATCATATTTAAGAAACTAGCCCTAAAATTTGAGGAATTCTTCCACGTAATGAAGTACTCATAAGTGGTAAAATGGGTTTATTATTATAAAAAATAAGTAAAATAAATATAAATAAAATAAACAATTATTAGTAACAATGTATATGTTAAAATGTTTTCCTAAAATTGTTACTTTTTCAAATAATGATTGAATTTGATTGGTCTCACATACCATACGCATATATACACAAAAATAATTTTATGAGGAACGAAAAGTATTTTGTTAAATCCAAACAAGATATTTTAATTTCAATCAAATACCAATAAAAGAAAGAAAAAAAGTTACAATCATGTATCAATTGTGAGGAATTGCATACTCTATATGTTTTTTTTAGATTTAGTTTTTATATGTTTATTAAATTATTTATATCACCTAACATTTAAAATAATCATTAAAAAATTAAATAAAATATACATAATTTAATTAGTCAAAATAACAAGCACCTAACAAACCTCGGATCATAATTCCAGTTTGCGAACAAAATGAAAAATAATAATAATAATTACATACCACAAGTCTATTTATTTATGGTATACCACAAAAATCATATTTAAGAAAGTAGGCCTAAAATTTGAGGAATTCTTCAATGTAATGAAGTACTCATAGGTGGTAAAATGGGTTTATTTTTATAAATATAAGTAAAATAAATATAAATGAAATCAACAATTATTAGTAAACATGCATATGTCAAAATGTTTTCCTAAAAGTGTTACTTTTTCAAATATGATTGAATTTGATTGGTCTCACATACCATATGCATATATACACAAAAATAATTTTACGAGGAAAGAAAAGCATTTTGTTAACTCCAAACTAGATATTTTAATTTCAATGAACTACCAATAAAAGAAAGAAAAAAAGTTACAGTCATGTATCAATTGTGAGGAATTGCATACTCTATTTGTTTTTGTTTGATTTTGTTATTATATGTTTATTTAATTATTTATATCACCTAACATTTAAAATAATCTTTAAAAAAATTAAATAAAATATACATAATTTAATTATTCAAAATAACAAGCACCTAACAAACGTCGGATCATAATTCCAGTTTGCGAACATAATGAAAAATAATAATAATAATTACATACCACTAGCCTATTTATTTATGGTATACCACAAAAATCATATTTAAGAAAGTAGCCCTAAAATTTGAGGATTCTTCCTTGTAATGAAGTACTCATAGGTGGTAAAATGGGTTTATTTTTATAAATATAAGTAAAATAAATTTAAATGAAATCAACAATTATTAGTAACAATGTATATGTCAAAATGTTTTCCTAAAATTGTTACTTTTTCAAATAATGATTGAATTTGATTGGTCTCACATACCATATGCATATATACACAAAAATAATTTTATGAGGAAAGAAAAGCATTTTGTTAAATCCAAACAAGATATTTTAATTTCAATAAAATACTAATAAAAGAATGAAAAAAAAGTTACAATCATGTATCAATTATGAGGAATTGCATACTCTATTTGTTTTTGGTTGATTTAGTTATTATATGTTTATTTAATTATTTATCTCACCTAACAAAACTCAGATCATAATTCCAGTTTGCGAACATAATGAAAAATAATAATAATAATTACATACCACTAGCCTATTTATATATGGTATACCATAAAAATCATATTTAAGAAAGTAGCCATAAAATTTGAGAAATTGTTCCATGTAATGAAGTACTCATAGGTGGTAAAATAGGTTTATTTTATTAAATATAAGTAAAATATATATATATGAAATCAACAATTATTAGTAACAATGAATCTGTCAAAATGTTTCCCTAAAATTGTTACTTTTTCAAATAATGATTGAATTTGATTGGTCTCACATACCACACGCATATATACACAAAAATAATTTTATGAGGAACGAAAAGTATTTTGTTAAATCCAAACAAGATATTTTAATTTCAATCAAATAACAATAAAAGAAAGAAAAACAGTTACAATCATGTATCAATTGTGAGGAATTCCATACTCTATATGTTTTTTTTAGATTTAGTTTTTATATGTTTATTAAATTATTTATATCACCTAACATTTAAAAAAATCATTAAAAAATTAAATAAAATATACATAATTTAATTAGTCAAAATAACAAGCACCTAACAAACCTCAGATCATAATTCCAGTTTGCGAACATAATGAAAAATAATAAGAATAATTACATACCACAAGCCTATTTATTTATGGTATACCACAAAAATCATATTTAAGAAAGTAGGCCTAAAATTTGAGGAATTCTTCAATGTAATGAAGTACTCAAAGGTGGTAAAATGGGTTTATTTTTATAAATATAAGTAAAATAAATATAAATGAAATCAACAATTATTAGTAACAATGTATATGTCAAAATGTTTTCCTAAAATTGTTACTTTTTCAAATAATGATTGAATTTGATTGGTCTCACATACCATATGCATATATACACAAAAATAATTTTACGAGGAAAGAAAAGCATTTTGTTAAATCCAAACAAGATATTTTAATTTCAATAAAATACAAATAAAAGAATGAAAAAAAGTTACAATCATGTATCAATTGTGAGGAATTGAAAACTCTATTTGTTTTTGGTTGATTTAGTTATTATATGTTTATTTAATTAATTATCTCACCTAACATTTAAAATAATCATTAAAAAAATTAAATAAAATATACATAATTTAATTAGTCAAAATAACCAGTACCAAACAAAACTCGGATCCTAATTCCAGTTTACGAACATAATGACAAATAATAAAAAAAATTACATACCACTAGCCTATTTATTTTTGGTATACGACAAAAATCATATTTAAGAAAGTAGCCCTAAGATTTGAGGAATTCTTCCATGTAATGAAGTACTCATAGGTCGTAAAATGGGTTTATTTTTATAAAATATAAGTAAAATATATATAAATGAAATCAACAATTATTAGTAACAATATATCTGTCAAAATGTTTCCCTAAAATTGTTACTTTTTCAAATAATGATTGAATTTGATTGGTCATACATACCATATGCATATATACACAAAAATAATTTTATGAGGAAAGAAAAGGATTTTGTTAAATCCAAACAAGATATTTTAATTTCAATCAAATACCAATAAAAGAAACAAAAAAAGTTACAATCATGTATCAATTGTGAGGAATTGCATACTCTATATGTTTTTTTTAGATTTAGTTTTTATATGTTTATTAAATTATTTATATCACCTAACATTTAAAATAATCATTAAAAAATTAAATAAAATATACATAATTTAATTAGTCAAAATAACAAGCACCTAACAAACCTCAGATCATAATTCCAGTTTGCGAACATAATGAAAAATAATAAGAATAATTACATACCACAAGCTTATTTATTTATGGTATACCACAAAAATCATATTTAAGAAAGTAGGCCTAAAATTTGAGGAATTCTTCAATGTAATGAAGTACTCATAGGTGGTAAAATGGGTTTATTTTTATAAATATAAGTAAAATAAATATAAATGAAATCAACAATTATTAGTAACAATGTATATGTCAAAATGTTTTCCTAAAATTGTTACCTTTTCAAATAATGATTGAATTTGATTGGTCTCACATACCATATGCATATATACACAAAAATAATTTTACGAGGAAAGAAAAGCATTTTGTTAAATCCAAACAAGATATTTTAATTTCAATAAAATACAAATAAAAGAATGAAAAAAAGTTACAATCATGTATCAATTGTGAGGAATTGAAAACTCTATTTGTTTTTGGTTGATTTAGTTATTATATGTTTATTTAATTATTTATCTCACCTAACATTTAAAATAATCATTAAAAAAATTAAATAAAATATACATAATTTAATTAGTCAAAATAACCAGTACCAAACAAAACTCGGATCCTAATTCCAGTTTACGAACATAATGACAAATAATAAAAAAAATTACATACCACTAGCCTATTTATTTTTGGTATACGACAAAAATCATATTTAAGAAAGTAGCCCTAAGATTTGAGGAATTCTTCCATGTAATGAATTACTCATAGGTCGTAAAATGGGTTTATTTTTATAAAATATAAGTAAAATATATATAAATGAAATCAACAATTATTAGTAACAATATATCTGTCAAAATGTTTCCCTAAAATTGTTACTTTTTCAAATAATGATTGAATTTGATTGGTCTAACATACCATATGCATATATACACAAAAATAATTTTATGAGGAAAGAAAAGGATTTTGTTAAATCCAAACAAGATATTTTAATTTCAATCAAATACCAATAAAAGAAACAAAAAAAGTTACAATCATGTATCAATTGTGAGGAATTGCATACTCTATATGTTTTTTTTAGATTTAGTTTTTATATGTTTATTAAATTATTTATATCACCTAACATTTAAAATAATCATTAAAAAATTAAATAAAATATACATAATTTAATTAGTCAAAATAACAAGCACCTAACAAACCTTAGATCATAATTCCAGTTTGCGAACATAATGAAAAATAATAAGAATAATTACATACCACAAGCTTATTTATTTATGGTATACCACAAAAATCATATTTAAGAAAGTAGGCCTAAAATTTGAGGAATTCTTCAATGTAATGAAGTACTCATAGGTGGTAAAATGGGTTTATTTTTATAAATATAAGTAAAATAAATATAAATGAAATCAACAATTATTAGTAACATTGTATATGTCAAAATGTTTTCCTAAAATTGTTACCTTTTCAAATAATGATTGAATTTGATTGGTCTCTAATACCATATGCATATATACACAAAAATAATTTTACGAGGAAAGGAAAGCATTTTGTTAAATCCAAACAAGATATTTTAATTTCAATAAAATACAAATAAAAGAATGAAAAAAAGTTACAATCATGTATCAATTGTGAGGAATTGAAAACTCTATTTGTTTTTGGTTGATTTAGTTATTATATGTTTATTTAATTATTTATCTCACCTAACATTTAAAATAATCATTAAAAAAATTAAATAAAATATACATAATTTAATTAGTCAAAATAACAAGCACCAAACAAAACTCGGATCCTAATTCCAGTTTACGAACATAATAACAAATAATAAAAAAAATTACATACCACTAGCCTATTTATTTTTGGTATACGACAAAAATCATATTTAAGAAAGTAGCCCTAAAATTTGAGGAATTCTTCCAAGTAATGAAGTACTCATAGGTGGTAAAATGGGTTTATTTTTATAAAATATAAGTAAAATATATATAAATGAAATCAACAATTATTAGTAACAATATATCTGTCAAAATGTTTCCCTAAAATTGTTACTTTTTCAAATATTCATTGAATTTGATTGGTGTGACATACCATATGCATATATACACAAAAATAATTTTATGAGGAAATAAAAGCATTTTCTTAAATCCAAACAAGATATTTTAATTTCAATCAAATACCAATAAAAGAAACAAAAAAAAGTTACAATCATGTATCAATTGTGAGGAATTGCATACTCTATTTGTTTTTGTTTGATTTAGTTTTTATATGTTTATTTAGTTATTTATATCACCTAACATTTAAAATAATCTTTAAAAAATTAAATAAAATATACATAATTTAATTAGTCAAAATAACAAGCACCTAACAAACCTCGGATCATAATTCCAGTTTGCGAACATAATGAAAAATAATAATAATAATTACATACCACAAGCCTATTTATTTATGGTGTACCACAAAAATCATATTTAAGAATGTAGGCCTAAAATTTGAGGAATTCTTCCATGTAATGAAGTACTCATAGGTGGTAAAATGGGTTTATTTTTATAAATATAAGTAAAATAAATATAAATGAAATCAACAATTATTAGTAACAATGTATATGTCAAAATGTTCTCCTAAAATTGTTACTTTTTCAAATAATGATTGAATTTGATTGGTCTCACATACCATATGCATATATACACAAAAATAATTTTATGAGGAAAGAAAAGTATTTTGTTAAATCAAATGAAGATATTTTAATTTCAATCAGATACCAATAATATAAATAAATAAAGTTACAATCAAGTATCAATTGAGAGGAATTGCATAATCTATTTGTTTTTGTTTGATTTAGTTATTATATGTTTATTTAATTATTTATATCACCTAACATTTAAAATAATCTTTAAAAAAATTAAATAAAATATACATAATTTAATTATTCAAAATAACAAGCACGTAACAAACGTCGGATCATAATTGCAGTTTGCGAACATAATGAAAAATAATAATAATAATTACATACCACTTGCCTATTTATTTATGGTATACCACAAAAATCATATTTAAGAAAGTAGGCCTAAAATTTGAGGAATTCTTCAATGTAATGAAGTACTCATAGGTGGTAAAATGGGTTTATTTTTATAAATATAAGTAAAATAAATATAAATGAAATCAACAATTATTAGTAACAATGCATATGTCAAAATGTTTTCCTAAAAGTGTTACTTTTTCAAATACGATTGAATTTGATTGGTCTCACATACCATATGCATATATACACAAAAATAATTTTACGAGGAAAGAAAAGCATTTTGTTAAATCCAAACTAGATATTTTAATTTCAATAAAATACAAATAAAAGAATGAAAAAAAGTTACAATCATGTATCAATTGTGAGGAATTGCATACTCTATATGTTTTTTTTAGATTTAGTTTTTATATGTTTATTAAATTATTTATATCACCTAACATTTAAAATAATCAATAAAAAATTAAATAAAATATACATAATTTAATTAGTCAAAATAACAAGCACCTAACAAACCTCGGATCATAATTCCAGTTTGCGAACATAATGAAAAATAATAAGAATAATTACATACCACTAGCCTATTTATTTATGGTATACCACAAAAATCATATTTAAGAAAGTAGCCCTAAAATTTGAGGATTCTTCCATGTAATGAAGTACTCATAGGTGGTAAAATGGGTTTATTTTTATAAATATGAGTAAAATAAATATAAATGAAATTAACAATTATTAGTAACAATGCATATGTCAAAATGTTTTCCTAAAATTGTTACTTTTTCAAATAATAATTGAATTTGATTGGTCTCACATACCATATGCATATATACACAAAAATAATTTTATGAGGAAAGAAAAGCATTTTGTTAAATCCAAACAAGATATTTTAATTTCAATAAAATACAAATAAAAGAATGAAAAAAAAGTTACAATCATGTATCAATTGTGAGGAATTGCATACTCTATATGTTTTTTTTAGATTTAGTTTTTATATGTTTATTAAATTATTTATATCACCTAACATTTAAAATAATCATTAAAAAATTAATTAAAATATAAATAATTTAATTAGTCAAAATAACAAGCACCTAACAAACCTCGGATCATAATTCCAGTTTGCGAACATAATGAAAAATAATGATAATAATTACATACCACTAGTCTATTTATTTATGGTATACCACAAAAATCATATTTAAGAAAGTAGCCCTAAAATTTGAGGAATTCTTCAATGTAATGAAGTACTCATAGGTGGTAAAATGGGTTTATTTTTATAAATATAAGTAAAATATATATAAATGAAATCAACAATTATTAGTAACAATGAATCTGTCAAAATGTTTCCCTAAAATTGTTACTTTTTCAAATATTCATTGAATTTGATTGGTCTAACATACCATATGCATATATACACAAAAATAATTTTATGAGGAAAGAAAAGGATTTTGTTAAATCCAAACAAGATATTTTAATTTCAATCAAATACCAATAAAAGAAATAAAAAAAGGTACAATCATGTATCAATTGTTAGGAATTGCATACTCTATTTGTTTTGGTTTGATTTAGTTATTATATGTTTATTTAATTATTTATATCACCTAACATTTAAAATAATCTTTAAAAAAATTAAATAAAATATACATAATTTAATTAGTCAAAATAACAAGCATCTAACAAACCTCGGATAATAATTCCTGTTTGCGAACATAATGAAAAATAATAATAATAATTACATAGCACTAGCCTATTTATTTATGGTATACCACAAAAATCATATTTAAGAAACTAGCCCTAACATTTGAGGAATTCTTCCACGTAATGAAGTACTCATAAGTGATAAAATGGGTTTATTATTATAAAAAATAAGTAAAATAAATATAAATAAAATAAACAATTATTAGTAACAATGTATATGTTAAAATGTTTTCCTAAAATTGTTACTTTTTCAAATAATGATTGAATTTGATAGGTCTAACATACCATATGCATATATACACAAAAATAATTTTATGAGGAAAGAAAAGGATTTTGTTAAATCCAAACAAGATATTTTAATTTCAATCAAATACCAATAAAAGAAACAAAAAAAGGTACAATCATGTATCAATTGTGAGGAATTGCATACTCTATTTGTTTTTGTTTGATTTAGTTATTATATGTTTATTTAATTATTTATATCACCTAACATTTAAAATAATCTTTAAAAAAATTAAATAAAATATACATAATTTAATTAGTCAAAATAACAAGCACCTAACAAACCTCGGATCATAATTCCAGTTTGCGAATATAATGAAAAATAATAATAATAATTACATACCACTAGCTTATTTATTTATGGTATACCACAAAAATCATATTTAAGAAACTAGCCCTAAAATTTGAGAAATTCTTCCACGTAATGAAGTACTCATAAGTGGTAAAATGTGTTTATTATTATAAAAAATAAGTAAAATAAATATAAATAAAATAAACAATTATTAGTAACAATGTATATGTTAATATGTTTTCCTAAAATTGTTACTTTTTCAAATAATGATTGAATTTGATTGGTCTCACATACCATACGCATATATACACAAAAATAATTTTATGAGTAACAAAACGTATTTTGTTAAATCCAAACAAGATATTTTAATTTCAATCAAATACTAATAAAAAAAATAAAAAAAGTTACAATCATGTATCAATTGTGAGGAATTGCATACTCTATATGTTTTTTTTAAATTTTGTTTTTATATGTTTATTTAATTATTTATATCACCTAACATTTAAAATAATCTTTAAAAAATTAAATAAAATATACATAATTTAATTAGTCAAAATAACAAGCACCTAACAAACCTCGGATCATAATTCCACTTTGCGAACATAATGAAAAATAATAATAATAATTACATACCACAAGCCTATTTATTTATGGTGTACCACAAAAATCATATTTAAGAATGTAGGCCTAAAATTTGAGGAATTCTTCCATGTAATGAAGTACTCATAGGTGGTAAAATGGGTTTATTTTTATAAATATAAGTAAAATAAATATAAATGAAATCAACAATTATTAGTAACAATGTATATGTCAAAATGTTCTCCTAAAATTGTTACTTTTTCAAATAATGATTGAATTTGATTGGTCTCACATACCATATGCATATATACACAAAAATAATTTTGTGAGGAAAGAAAAGTATTTTGTTAAATCAAATGAAGATATTTTAATTTCAATCAGATACCAATAATATAAATAAATAAAGTTACAATCAAGTATCAATTGAGAGGAATTGCATAATCTATTTGTTTTTGTTTGATTTAGTTATTATATGTTTATTTAATTATTTATATCACCTAACATTTAAAATAATCTTTAAAAAAATTAAATAAAATATACATAATTTAATTATTCAAAATAACAAGCACGTAACAAACGTCGGATCATAATTGCAGTTTGCGAACATAATGAAAAATAATAATAATAATTACATACCACTTGCCTATTTATTTATGGTATACCACAAAAATCATATTTAAGAAAGTAGGCCTAAAATTTGAGGAATTCTTCAATGTAATGAAGTACTCATAGGTGGTAAAATGGGTTTATTTTTATAAATATAAGTAAAATAAATATAAATGAAATCAACAATTATTAGTAACAATGCATATGTCAAAATGTTTTCCTAAAAGTGTTACTTTTTCAAATACGATTGAATTTGATTGGTCTCACATACCATATGCATATATACACAAAAATAATTTTACGAGGAAAGAAAAGCATTTTGTTAAATCCAAACTAGATATTTTAATTTCAATAAAATACAAATAAAAGAATGAAAAAAAGTTACAATCATGTATCAATTGTGAGGAATTGCATACTCTATATGTTTTTTTTAGATTTAGTTTTTATATGTTTATTAAATTATTTATATCACCTAACATTTAAAATAATCATTAAAAAATTAAATAAAATATACATAATTTAATTAGTCAAAATAACAAGCACCTAACAAACCTCGGATCATAATTCCAGTTTGCGAACATAATGAAAAATAATAAGAATAATTACATACCACTAGCCTATTTATTTATGGTATACCACAAAAATCATATTTAAGAAAGTAGCCCTAAAATTTGAGGATTCTTCCATGTAATGAAGTACTCATAGGTGGTAAAATGGGTTTATTTTTATAAATATGAGTAAAATAAATATAAATGAAATTAACAATTATTAGTAACAATGCATATGTCAAAATGTTTTCCTAAAATTGTTACTTTTTCAAATAATAATTGAATTTGATTGGTCTCACATACCATATGCATATATACACAAAAATAATTTTATGAGGAAAGAAAAGCATTTTGTTAAATCCAAACAAGATATTTTAATTTCAATAAAATACAAATAAAAGAATGAAAAAAAAGTTACAATCATGTATCAATTGTGAGGAATTGCATACTCTATATGTTTTTTTTAGATTTAGTTTTTATATGTTTATTAAATTATTTATATCACCTAACATTTAAAATAATCATTAAAAAATTAAAAAAAATATAAATAATTTAATTAGTCAAAATAACAAGCACCTAACAAACCTCGGATCATAATTCCAGTTTTGCGAACATAATGAAAAATAATGATAATAATTACATACCACTAGTCTATTTATTTATGGTATACCACAAAAATCATATTTAAGAAAGTAGCCCTAAACTTTGAGGAATTCTTCAATGTAATGAAGTACTCATAGGTTGTAAAATGGGTTTATTTTTATAAATATAAGTAAAATATATATAAATGAAATCAACAATTATTAGTAACAATGAATCTGTCAAAATGTTTCCCTAAAATTGTTACTTTTTCAAATATTCATTGAATTTGATTGGTCTAACATACCATATGCATATATACACAAAAATAATTTTATGAGGAAAGAAAAGGATTTTGTTAAATCCAAACAAGATATTTTAATTTCAATCAAATACCAATAAAAGAAATAAAAAAAGGTACAATCATGTATCAATTGTGAGGAATTGCATACTCTATTTGTTTTGGTTTGATTTAGTTATTATATGTTTATTTAATTATTTATATCACCTAACATTTAAAATAATCTTTAAAAAAATTAAATAAAATATACATAATTTAATTAGTCAAAATAACAAGCATCTAACAAACCTCGGATAATAATTCCTGTTTGCGAACATAATGAAAAATAATAATAATAATTACATAGCACTAGCCTATTTATTTATGGTATACCACAAAAATCATATTTAAGAAACTAGCCCTAACATTTGAGGAATTCTTCCACGTAATGAAGTACTCATAAGTGATAAAATGGGTTTATTATTATAAAAAATAAGTAAAATAAATATAAATAAAATAAACAATTATTAGTAACAATGTATATGTTAAAATGTTTTCCTAAAATTGTTACTTTTTCAAATAATGATTGAATTTGATTGGTCTAACATACCATATGCATATATACACAAAAATAATTTTATGAGGAAAGAAAAGGATTTTGTTAAATCCAAACAAGATATTTTAATTTCAATCAAATACCAATAAAAGAAACAAAAAAAGGTACAATCATGTATCAATTGTGAGGAATTGCATACTCTATTTGTTTTTGTTTGATTTAGTTATTATATGTTTATTTAATTATTTATATCACCTAACATTTAAAATAATCTTTAAAAAATATTAAATAAAATATACATAATTTAATTAGTCAAAATAACAAGTACCTAACAAACCTCGGATCATAATTACAGTTTGCGAACAAAATGAAAAATAATAATAATAATTACATACCACTAGCATATTTATTTATGGTATACCACAAAAATCATATTTAAGAAACTAGCCCTAAAATTTGAGGAATTCTTCCACGTAATTAAGTACTCATAAGTGGTAAAATGGGTTTATTATTATAAAAAATAAGTAAAATAAATATAAATGAAATTAACAATTATTAGTAACAATGTATATGTCAAAATGTTTTCCTAAAATTGTTACTTTTTCAAATAATGATTGAATTTGATTGGTCTAACATACCATATGCATATATACACAAAAATAATTTTATGAGGAAAGAAAAGGATTTTCTTAAATCCAAACAAGATATTTTAATTTCAATCAAATACCAATAAAAGAAACAAAAAAAAGTTACAATCATGTATCAATTGTGAGGAATTGCATACTCTATTTGTTTTTGTCTGATTTAGTTTTTATATGTTTATTTAGTTATTTATATCACCTAACATTTAAAATAATCTTTAAAAAATTAAATAAAATATACATAATTTAATTAGTTAAAATAACAAGCACCTAACAAACCTCGGATCATAATTCCAGTTCGCGAACATAATGAATAATAATAATAATAATTATATACCACAAGCCTATTTATTTATGGTATACCACAAAAATCATATTTAAGAAAGTAGCCCTAAAATTTGAGGAATTCTTCAATGTAATGAAGTACTCATATGTGGTAAAATTGGTTTATTTTTATAAATATGAGTAAAATAAATATAAATGAAATTAACAATTATTAGTAACAATGCATATGTCAAAATGTTTTCCTAAAATTGTTACTTTTTCAAATAATGATTGAATTTGATTGGTCTCACATACCATATGCATATATACACAAAAATAATTTTATGAGGAAAGAAAAGCATTTTGTTAAATCCAAACAAGATATTTTAATTTCAATAAAATACAAATAAAAGAATGAAAAAAAGTTACAATCATGTATCAATTGTGAGGAATTACATACTCTATTTGTTTTTGGTTGATTTAGTTATTATATGTTTATTTAATTATTTCTCTCACCTAACATTTAAAATAATCATTAAAAAAATTAAATAAAATATAGATAATTTAATTAGTCAAAATAACAAGAACAAAACAAAACTCGGATCCTAATTCCAGTTTACGAACATAATGACAAATAATAAAAAAAATTACATACCACTAGCTTATTTATTTATGGTATACCACAAAAATCATATTTAAGAAAGTAGCCCTAAAATTTGAGGAATTCTTCAATGTAATGAAGTACTCATAGGTGGTAAAATTGGTTTATTTTTATAAATATTAGTAAAATAAATATAAATGAAATTAACAATTATTAGTAACAATGCATATGTCAAAATGTTTTCCTAAAATTGTTACTTTTTCAAATAATGATTGAATTTGATTGGTCTCACATACCATATGCATATATACACAAAAATAATTTTATGAGGAAAGAAAAGCATTTTGTTAAATCCAAACAAGATATTTTAATTTCAATAAAATACAAATAAAAGAATGAAAAAAAGTTACAATCATGTATCAATTGTGAGGAATTCCATACTCTATTTGTTTTTGGTTGATATAGTTATTATATGTTTATTTAATTATTTATCTCACCTACCATTTAAAATAATCATTAAAAAAATTAAATAAAATATACATAATTTAATTAGTCAAAATAACAAGCACCAAACAAAACTCGGATCCTAATTCCAGTTTACGAACATAATGACAAATAATAATAAAAATTACATACCACTAGCCTATTTATTTTTGGTATACCACAAAAATCATATTTAAGAAAGTAGCCCTAAAATTTGAGGAATTCTTCCATGTAATGAAGTACTCATAGGTGGTAAAATGGGTTTATTTTTATAAAATATAAGTAAAATATATATAAATGAAATCAACAATTATTAGTAACAATATATCTGTCAAAATGTTTCCCTAAAATTGTTACTTTTTCAAATATTCAATGAATTTGATTGGTCTCACATACCATATGCATATATACACAAAAATAATTTTATGAGGAAAGAAAAGGATTTTGTTAAATCCAAACAAGATATTTTAATTTCAATCAAATACCAATAAAAGAAACAAAAAAAGTTACAATCATGTATCAATTGTGAGGAATTGCATACTCTATTTGTTTTTATTTGATTTAGTTATTATATGTTTATTTAATTATTTATATCACCTAACATTTAAAATAATCTTTAAAAAATATTAAATAAAATATAGATAATTTAATTAGTCAAAATAACAAGCACCAAACAAAACTCGGATCCTAATTCCAGTTTACGAACATAATGACAAATAATAAAAAAAATTACATACCACTAGCTTATTTATTTATGGTATACCACAAAAATCATATTTAAGAAAGTAGCCCTAAAATTTGAGGAATTCTTCAATGTAATGAAGTACTCATAGGTGGTAAAATTGGTTTATTTTTATAAATATGAGTAAAATAAATATAAATGAAATTAACAATTATTAGTAACAATGCATATGTCAAAATGTTTTCCTAAAATTGTTACTTTTTCAAATAAGGATTGAATTTGATTGGTCTCACATACCATATGCATATATACACAAAAATAATTTTATGAGGAAAGAAAAGCATTTTGTTAAATCCAAACAAGATATTTTAATTTCAATAAAATACAAATAAAAGAATGAAAAAAAGTTACAATCATGTATCAATTGTGAGGAATTCCATACTCTATTTGTTTTTGGTTGATTTAGTTATTATATGTTTATTTAATTATTTATCTCAACTAACATTTAATATAATCATTAAAAAAATTAAATAAAATATACATAATTTAATTAGTCAAAATAACAAGCACCAAACAAAACTCGGATCCTAATTCCAGTTTACGAACATAATGAAAAATAATAATAAAAATTACATACCACTAGCCTATTTATTTATTGTATACCACAAAAATCATATTTAAGAAAGTAGCCCTAAAATTTGAGGAATTCTTCCATGTAATGAAGTACTCATAGGTGGTAAAATGGGTTTATTTTTATACAATATAAGTAAAATATATATAAATGAAATCAACAATTATTAGTAACAATATATCTGTCAAAATGTTTCCCTAAAATTGTTACTTTTTCAAATAATGATTGAATTTGATTGGTCTAACATACCATATGCATATATACACAAAAATAATTTTATGAGGAAAGAAAAGGATTTTGTTAAATCAAAACAAAATATTTTAATTTCAATCAAATACCAATAAAAGAAACAAAAAAAGTTACAATCATGTATCAATTGTGAGGAATTGCATACTCTATATGTTTTTTTTAGATTTAGTTTTTATATGTTTATTAAATTATTTATATCACCTAACATTTAAAATAATCATTAAAAAATTAAATAAAATATACATAATTTAATTAGTCAAAATAACAAGCACCTAACAAAACTCAGATCATAATTCCAGTTTGCGAACATAATGAAAAATAATAATAAAAATTACATACCACTAGCCTATTTATTTTTGGTATACCACAAAAATCATATTTAAGAAAGTAGCCCTAAAATTTGAGGAATTCTTCCATGTAATGAAGTACTCATAGGTGGTAAAATGGGTTTATTTTTATAAAATATAAGTAAAATATATATAAATGAAATCAACAATTATTAGTAACAATATATCTGTCAAAATGTTTCCCTAAAATTGGTACTTTTTCAAATAATGATTGAATTTGATTGGTCTAACATACCATATGCATATATACACAAAATAATTTTATGAGGAAAGAAAAGGATTTTGTTAAATCCAAACAAGGATATTTTAATTTCAATCAAATACCAATAAAAGAAATAAAAAAAGGTACAATCATGTATCAATTGTGAGGAATTGCATACTCTATTTGTTTTGGGTTTGATTTAGTTATTATATGTTTATTTAATTATTTATATCACCTAACATTTAAAATAATCTTTAAAAAAATTAAATAAAATATACATAATTTAATTAGTCAAAAATAACAAGCATCAACAAACCTCGGATAATAATTCCTGTTTGCGAACATATTGAAAAATAATAATAATAATTACATAGCACTAGCCTATTTATTTATGGTATACCACAAAAAATCATATTTAAGAAACTAGCCCTAACATTTGAGGAATTCTTCCACGTAATGAAGTACTCATAAGTGATAAAATGGGTTTATTATTATAAAAAATAAGTAAAATAAATATAAATAAAATAAACAATTATTAGTAACAATGTTATGTTAAAATGTTTTCCTAAAATTGTTACTTTTTCAAATAATGATTGAATTTGATTGGTCTAACATACCATATGCATATATACACAAAAATTAATTTTATGAGGAAAGAAAAGGATTTTGTTAAATCCAAACATGATATTTTAATTTCAATCAAATACCAATTAAAGAAACAAAAAAAGGTACAATCATGTATCAATTGTGAGGAATTGGCATACTCTATTTCTTTTTGTTTGATTTAGTTATTATATGTTTATTTAATTATTTATATCACCTAACATTTAAAAATAATCTTTAAAAAAATTAAATAAAATATACATAATTTAATTAGTCAAAATAACAAGCACCTAACAAACCTCGGATCATAATTCCTGTTTGCGAACATAATGAAAAATTAATAATAATAAATTACATAGCACTAGCCTATTTATTTATGGTATACCACAAAAATCATATTTAAGAAACTAAGCCCTAACATTTGAGGAATTCTTCCACGTAATGAAGTACTCATAAGTGATAAAATGGGTTTATTATTATAAAAAATAAGTAAAATAAATATAAATAAAATAAACAATTATTAGTAACAATCCTATATGTAAAAATGTTTTTCCTAAAAATTGTTACTTTTTCAAATAATGATTGAATTTGATTGGTCTAACATTACCATATGCATATATACACAAAAATAATTTTATGAGGAAAGAAAAGGATTTTGTTAAATCCAAACAAGATATTTTAATTTCAATCAATTACCAATAAAAGAAACAAAAAAAGGTACAATCATGTATCAATTGTGAGGAATTGCATACTCTATTTGTTTTTGTTTGATTTAGTTATTATATGTTTATTTAATTATTTATATCACCTAACATTTAAAATAATCTTTAAAAAAATTAAATAAAATATACATAATTTAATTAGTCAAAATAACAAGCACCTAACAAACCTAGGATCATAATTCCAGTTTGCGATATAATGAAAAATAATAATAATAATTACATACCACTAGCTTATTTATTTATGGTATACCACAAAAATCATATTTAAGAAACTAGCCCTAAATTTGAGAAATTCTTCCACGTAATGAAGTACTCATAAGTGGTAAAATGTGTTTATTATTATAAAAAATAAGTAAAATAAATATAAAGAAAATAAACAATTATTAGTAACAATGTATATGTTAATATGTTTTCCTAAAATTGTTACTTTTTCAAATAATGATTGAATTTGATTGGTCTCACATACCATACGCATATATACACAAAAATAATTTTATGAGGAACGAAAAGTATTTTGTTAAATCCAAACAAGATATTTTAATTTCAATCAAATACTAATAAAAAAAATAAAAAAAGTTAAAATCATGTATCAATTGTGAGGAATTGCATACTCTATATGTTTTTTTAAAATTTTGTTTTTATATGTTTATTTAATTATTTATATCACCTAACATTTAAAATAATCTTTAAAAAATTAAATAAAATATACATAATTTAATTAGTCAAAATAACAAGCACCTAACAAACCTCGGATCATAATTCCAGTTTGCGAACATAATGAAAAATAATAATAATAATTACATACCACAAGCCTATTTATTTATGATGTACCACAAAAATCATATTTAAGAAAGTAGGCCTAAAATTTGAGGAATTCTTCCATGTAATGAAGTACTCATAGGTGGTAAAATGGGTTTATTTTTATAAATATAAGTAAAATAAATATAAATGAAATCAACAATTATTAGTAACAATGTATATGTCAAAATGTTCTCCTAAAATTGTTACTTTTTCAAATAATGATTGAATTTGATTGCTCTCACATACCATATGCATATATACACAAAAATAATTTTATGTGGAAAGAAAAGCATTTTGTTAAATCCAAACAAGATATTTTAATTTCAATCAAATACCAATAAAAGAAATAAAAAAAGGTACAATCATGTATCAATTGTGAGGAATTGCATACTCTATTTGTTTTTTTAAAATTTTGTTTTTATATGTTTATTTAATTATTTATATCACCTAACATTTAAAATAATCATTAAAAAATTAAATAAAATATACATAATTTAATTAGTCAAAATAACAAGCACCTAACAAAACTCAGATCATAATTCCAGTTTGCGAACATAATGAAAAATAATAATAAAAAATTACATACCACTAGCCTATTTATTTTTGGTATACCACAAAAATCATATTTAAGAAAGTAGCCCTAAAATTTGAGGAATTCTTCCATGTAATGAAGTACTCATAGGTGGTAAAATGGGTTTATTTTTATAAAATATAAGTAAAATATATATAAATGAAATCAACAATTATTAGTAACAATATATCTGTCAAAATGTTTCCCTAAAATTGGTACTTTTTCAAATAATGATTGAATTTGATTGGTCTAACATACCATATGCATATATACACAAAAATAATTTTATGAGGAAAGAAAAGGATTTTGTTAAATCCAAACAAGATATTTTAATTTCAATCAAATACCAATAAAAGAAATAAAAAAAGGTACAATCATGTATCAATTGTGAGGAATTGCATACTTTATTTGTTTTTGTTTGAATTAGTTATTATATGTTTATTTAATTATTTATATCACCTAACATTAAAATAATATTTAAAAAAATTAAATAAAATATACATAATTTAATTAGTCAAAATAACAAGTACCTAACAAACCTCGGATCATAATTCCAGTTTGCGAACATAATGAAAAATAATAATAATAATTACATACCACAAGCCTATTTATTTATGATGTACCACAAAAATCATATTTAAGAAAGTAGGCCTAAAATTTGAGGAATTCTTCCATGTAATGAAGTACTCATAGGTGGTAAAATGGGTTTATTTTTATAAATATAAGTAAAATAAATATAAATGAAATCAACAATTATTAGTAACAATGTATATGTCAAAATGTTCTCCTAAAATTGTTACTTTTTCAAATAATGATTGAATTTGATTGCTCTCACATACCATATGCATATATACACAAAAATAATTTTATTTGGAAAGAAAAGCATTTTGTTAAATCCAAACAAGATATTTTAATTTCAATAAAATACAAATAAAAGAATGAAAAAAAGTTACAATCATGTATCAATTGTGAGGAATTCCATACTCTATTTGTTTTTGGTTGATTTAGTTATTATATGTTTATTTAATTATTTATCTCAACTAACATTTAAAATAATCATTAAAAAAATTAAATAAAATATACATAATTTAATAAGTCAAAATAACAAGCACCTAACAAACCTCGGATCATAATTCCAGTTTGCGAACATAATGAAAAATAATGATAATAATTACATACCACAAGTCTATTTATTTATGGTATACCACAAAAATCATATTTAAGAAAGTAGGCCTAAAATTTGAGGAATTCTTCAATGTAATGAAGTACTCATTGGTGGTAAAATGGGTTTATTTTTATAAATATCAGTAAAATAAATATAAATGAAATTAACAATTATTAGTAACAATGCATATGTCAAAATGTTTTCCTAAAATTGTTACTTTTTCAAATAATGATTGAATTTGATTGGTCTCACATACCATATGCATATATACACAAAAATAATTTTATGTGGAAAGAAAAGCATTTTGTTAAATCCAAACAAGATATTTTAATTTCAATAAAATACAAATAAAAGAATGAAAAAAAGTTACAATCATGTATCAATTGTGAGGAATTCCATACTCTATTTGTTTTTGGTTGATTTAGTTATTATATGTTTATTTAATTATTTATCTCAACTAACATTTAATATAATCATTAAAAAAATTAAATAAAATATACATAATTTAATTAGTCAAAATAACAAGCACCAAACAAATCTCGGATCCTAATTCCAGTTTACGAACATAATGAAAAATAATAATAAAAATTACATACCACTAGCCTATTTATTTATTGTATACCACAAAAATCATATTTAAGAAAGTAGCCCTAAAATTTGAGGAATTCTTCCATGTAATGAAGTACTCATAGGTGGTAAAATGGGTTTATTTTTATACAATATAAGTAAAATATATATAAATGAAATCAACAATTATTAGTAACAATATATCTGTCAAAATGTTTCCCTAAAATTGTTACTTTTTCAAATAATGATTGAATTTGATTGGTCTAACATACCATATGCATATATACACAAAAATAATTTTATGAGGAAAGAAAAGGATTTTGTTAAATCAAAACAAGATATTTTAATTTCAATCAAATACCAATAAAAGAAACAAAAAAAGTTACAATCATGTATCAATTGTGAGGAATTGCATACTCTATATGTTTTTTTTAGATTTAGTTTTTATATGTTTATTAAATTATTTATATCACCTAACATTTAAAATAATCATTAAAAAATTAAATAAAATATACATAATTTAATTAGTCAAAATAACAAGCACCTAACAAAACTCAGATCATAATTCCAGTTTGCGAACATAATGAAAAATAATAATAAAAATTACATACCACTAGCCTATTTATTTTTGGTATACCACAAAAATCATATTTAAGAAAGTAGGCCTAAAATTTGAGGAATTCTTCAATGTAATGAAGTACTCATAGGTGGTAAAATGGGTTTATTTTTATAAATATAAGTAAAATAAATATAAATGAAATCAACAATTATTAGTAACAATGCATATGTCAAAATGTTTTCCTAAAAGTGTTACTTTTTCAAATACGATTGAATTTGATTGGTCTCACATACCATATGCATATATACACAAAAATAATTTTACGAGGAAAGAAAAGCATTTTGTTAAATCCAAACTAGATATTTTAATTTCAATAAAATACAAATAAAAGAATGAAAAAAAGTTACAATCATGTATCAATTGTGAGGAATTGCATACTCTATATGTTTTTTTTAGATTTAGTTTTTATATGTTTATTAAATTATTTATATCACCTAACATTTAAAATAATCATTAAAAAATTAAATAAAATATACATAATTTAATTAGTCAAAATAACAAGCACCTAACAAACCTCGGATCATAATTCCAGTTTGCGAACATAATGAAAAATAATAAGAATAATTACATACCACTAGCCTATTTATTTATGGTATACCACAAAAATCATATTTAAGAAAGTAGCCCTAAAATTTGAGGATTCTTCCATGTAATGAAGTACTCATAGGTGGTAAAATGGGTTTATTTTTATAAATATGAGTAAAATAAATATAAATGAAATTAACAATTATTAGTAACAATGCATATGTCAAAATGTTTTCCTAAAATTGTTACTTTTTCAAATAATGATTGAATTTGATTGGTCTCACATACCATATGCATATATACACAAAAATAATTTTATGAGGAAAGAAAAGCATTTTGTTAAATCCAAACAAGATATTTTAATTTCAATAAAATACAAATAAAAGAATGAAAAAAAAGTTACAATCATGTATCAATTGTGAGGAATTGCATACTCTATTTGTTTTTGGTTGATTTAGTTATTATATGTTTATTTAATTATTTATCTCACCTAACATTTAAAATAATCATTAAAAAAATTAAATAAAATATACATAATTTAATAAGTCAAAATAACAAGCACCTAACAAACCTCGGATCATAATTCCAGTTTGCGAACATAATGAAAAATAATGATAATAATTACATACCACAAGTCTATTTATTTATGATATACCACAAAAATCATATTTAAGAAAGTAGGCCTAAAATTTGAGGAATTCTTCAATGTAATGAAGTACTCATAGGTGGTAAAATGGGTTTATTTTTATAAACATAAGTAAAATAAATATAAATGAAATCAACAATTATTAGTAACAATGCATATGTCAAAATGTTTTCCTAAAAGTGTTACTTTTTCAAATACGATTGAATTTGATTGGTCTCACATACCATATGCATATATACACAAAAATAATTTTACGAGGAAAGAAAAGCATTTTGTTAAATCCAAACTAGATATTTTAATTTCAATAAAATACAAATAAAAGAATGAAAAAAAGTTACAATCATGTATCAATTGTGAGGAATTGCATACTCTATATGTTTTTTTTAGATTTAGTTTTTATATGTTTATTAAATTATTTATACCACCTAACATTTAAAATAATCATTAAAAAATTAAATAAAATATACATAATTTAATTAGTCAAAATAACAAGCACCTAACAAACCTCGGATCATAATTCCAGTTTGCGAACATAATGAAAAATAATAAGAATAATTACATACCACTAGCCTATTTATTTATGGTATACCACAAAAATCATATTTAAGAAAGTAGCCCTAAAATTTGAGGATTCTTCCATGTAATGAAGTACTCATAGGTGGTAAAATGGGTTTATTTTTATAAATATGAGTAAAATAAATATAAATGAAATTAACAATTATTAGTAACAATGCATATGTCAAAATGTTTTCCTAAAATTGTTACTTTTTCAAATAATGATTGAATTTGATTGGTCTCACATACCATATGCATATATACACAAAAATAATTTTATGAGGAAAGAAAAGCATTTTGTTAAATCCAAACAAGATATTTTAATTTCAATAAAATACAAATAAAAGAATGAAAAAAAAGTTACAATCATGTATCAATTGTGAGGAATTGCATACTCTATTTGTTTTTGGTTGATTTAGTTATTATATGTTTATTTAATTATTTATCTCACCTAACATTTAAAATAATCATTAAAAAAATTAAATAAAATATACATAATTTAATAAGTCAAAATAACAAGCACCTAACAAACCTCGGATCATAATTCCAGTTTGCGAACATAATGAAAAATAATGATAATAATTACATACCACAAGTCTATTTATTTATGATATACCACAAAAATCATATTTAAGAAAGTAGGCCTAAAATTTGAGGAATTCTTCAATGTAATGAAGTACTCATAGGTGGTAAAATGGGTTTATTTTTATAAATATCAGTAAAATAAATATAAATGAAATTAACAATTATTAGTAACAATGCATATGTCAAAATGTTTTCCTAAAATTGTTACTTTTTCAAACAATGATTGAATTTGATTGGTCTCACATACCATATGCATATATACACAAAAATAATTTTATGTGGAAAGAAAAGCATTTTGTTAAATCCAAACAAGATATTTTAATTTCAATAAAATACAAATAAAAGAATGAAAAAAAGTTACAATCATGTATCAATTGTGAGGAATTCCATACTCTATTTGTTTTTGGTTGATTTAGTTATTATATGTTTATTTAATTATTTATCTCAACTAACATTTAATATAATCATTAAAAAAATTAAATAAAATATACATAATTTAATTAGTCAAAATAACAAGCACCAAACAAAACTCGGATCCTAATTCCAGTTTACGAACATAATGAAAAATAATAATAAAAATTACATACCACTAGCCTATTTATTTATTGTATACCACAAAAATCATATTTAAGAAAGTAGCCCTAAAATTTGAGGAATTCTTCCATGTAATGAAGTACTCATAGGTGGTAAAATGAGTTTATTTTTATACAATATAAGTAAAATATATATAAATGAAATCAACAATTATTAGTAACAATATATCTGTCAAAATGTTTCCCTAAAATTGTTACTTTTTCAAATAATGATTGAATTTGATTGGTCTAACATACCATATGCATATATACACAAAAATAATTTTATGAGGAAAGAAAAGGATTTTGTTAAATCAAAACAAGATATTTTAATTTCAATCAAATACCAATAAAAGAAACAAAAAAAGTTACAATCATGTATCAATTGTGAGGAATTGCATACTCTATATGTTTTTTTTTAGATTTAGTTTTTATATGTTTATTAAATTATTTATATCACCTAACATTTAAAATAATCATTAAAAAATTAAATAAAATATACATAATTTAATTAGTCAAAATAACAAGCACCTAACAAAACTCAGATCATAATTCCAGTTTGCGAAAATAATGAAAAATAATAATAAAAATTACATACCACTAGCCTATTTATTTTTGGTATACCACAAAAATCATATTTAAGAAAGTAGCCCTAAAATTTGAGGAATTCTTCCATGTAATGAAGTACTCATAGGTGGTAAAATGGGTTTATTTTTATAAAATATAAGTAAAATATATATAAATGAAATCAACAATTATTAGTAACAATATATCTGTCAAAATGTTTCCCTAAAATTGTTACTTTTTCAAATAATGATTGAATTTGATTGGTCTAACATACCATATGCATATATACACAAAAATAATTTTATGAGGAAAGAAAAGGATTTTGTTAAATCCAAACAAGATATTTTAATTTCAATCAAATACCAATAAAAGAAATAAAAAAAGGTACAATCATGTATCAATTGTGAGGAATTGCATACTCTATTTGTTTTTGTTTGATTTAGTTATTATATGTTTATTTAATTATTTATATCACCTAATATTTAAAATAATCTTTAAAAAAATTAAATAAAATATACATAATTTAATTAGTCAAAATAACAAGCATCTAACAAACCTCGGATAATAATTCCTGTTTGCGAACATAATGAAAAATAATAATAATAATTACATAGCACTAGCCTATTTATTTATGGTATACCACAAAAATCATATTTAAGAAACTAGCCCTAACATTTGAGGAATTCTTCCACGTAATGAAGTACTCATAAGTGATAAAATGGGTTTATTATTATAAAAAATAAGTAAAATAAATATAAATAAAATAAACAATTATTAGTAACAATCTATATGTTAAAATGTTTTCCTAAAATTGTTACTTTTTCAAATAATGATTGAATTTGATTGGTCTAACATACCATATGCATATATACACAAAAATAATTTTATGAGGAAAGAAAAGGATTTTGTTAAATCCAAACAAGATATTTTAATTTCAATCAAATACCAATAAAAGAAACAAAAAAAGGTACAATCATGTATCAATTGTGAGGAATTGCATACTCTATTTGTTTTTGTTTGATTTAGTTATTATATGTTTATTTAATTATTTATATCACCTAACATTTAAAATAATCTTTAAAAAAATTAAATAAAATATACATAATTTAATTAGTCAAAATAACAAGCACCTAACAAACCTCGGATCCTAATTCCAGTTTGCGAATATAATGAAAAATAATAATAATAATTACATACCACTAGCTTATTTATTTATGGTATACCACAAAAATCATATTTAAGAAACTAGCCCTAAAATTTGAGGAATTCTTCCACGTAATGAAGTACTCATAAGTGGTAAAATGTGTTTATTATTATAAAAAATAAGTAAAATAAATATAAATAAAATAAACAATTATTAGTAACAATGTATATGTTAATATGTTTTCCTAAAATTGTTACTTTTTCAAATAATGATTGAATTTGATTGGTCTCACATACCATACGCATATATACACAAAAATAATTTTATGAGGAACGAAAAGTATTTTGTTAAATCCAAACAAGATATTTTAATTTCAATCAAATACTAATAACAAAAATAAAAAAAGTTACAATCATGTATCAATTGTGAGGAATTGCATACTCTATATGTTTTTGTTAAATTTTGTTTTTATATGTTTATTTAATTATTTATATCACCTAACATTTAAAATAATCTTTAAAAAATTAAATAAAATATACATAATTTAATTAGTCAAAATAACAAGCACCTAACAAACCTCGGATCATAATTCCAGTTTGCGAACATAATGAAAAATAATAATAATAATTACATACCACTAGCCTATTTATTTATGGTGTACCACAAAAATCATATTTAAGAAACTAGGCCTAAAATTTGAGGAATTTTTCCATGTAATGAAGTACTCATAGGTGGTAAAATGGGTTTATTTTTATAAATATAAGTAAAATAAATATAAATGAAATCAACAATTATTAGTAACAATGTATATGTCAAAATGTTCTCCTAAAATTGTTACTTTTTCAAATAATGATTTAATTTGATTGGTCTCACATACCATATGCATATATACACAAAAATAATTTTATGAGGAAAGAAAAGTATTTTGTTAAATCAAATGAAGATATTTTAATTTCAATCAGATACCAATAATATAAATAAATAAAGTTACAATCAAGTATCAATTGAGAGGAATTGCATAATCTATTTGTTTTTGTTTGATTTAGTTATTATATGTTTATTTAATTATTTATATCACCTAACATTTAATATAATCATTAAAAAAATTAAATAAAATATACATAATTTAATTAGTCAAAATAACAAGCACCAAACAAAACTCGGATCATAATTCCAGTTTACGAACATAATGAAAAATAATAATAAAAATTACATACCACTAGCCTATTTATTTATTGTATACCACAAAAATCATATTTAAGAAAGTAGCCCTAAAATTTGAGGAATTCTTCCATGTAATGAAGTACTCATAGGTGGTAAAATGAGTTTATTTTTATACAATATAAGTAAAATATATATAAATGAAATCAACAATTATTAGTAACAATATATCTATCAAAATGTTTCCCTAAAATTGTTACTTTTTCAAATAATGATTGAATTTGATTGGTCTAACATACCATATGCATATATACACAAAAATAATTTTATGAGGAAAGAAAAGGATTTTGTTAAATCAAAACAAGATATTTTAATTTCAATCAAATACCAATAAAAGAAACAAAAAAAGTTACAATCATGTATCAATTGTGAGGAATTGCATACTCTATATGTTTTTTTTAGATTTAGTTTTTATATGTTTATTAAATTATTTATATCACCTAACATTTAAAATAATCATTAAAAAATTAAATAAAATATACATAATTTAATTAGTCAAAATAACAAGCACCTAACAAAACTCAGATCATAATTCCAGTTTGCGAACATAATGAAAAATAATAATAAAAATTACATACCACTAGCCTATTTATTTTTGGTATACCACAAAAATCATATTTAAGAAAGTAGGCCTAAAATTTGAGGAATTCTTCAATGTAATGAAGTACTCATAGGTGGTAAAATGGGTTTATTTTTATAAATATAAGTAAAATAAATATAAATGAAATCAACAATTATTAGTAACAATGCATATGTCAAAATGTTTTCCTAAAAGTGTTACTTTTTCAAATACGATTGAATTTGATTGGTCTCACATACCATATGCATATATACACAAAAATAATTTTATGAGGAAAGAAAAGGATTTTGTTAAATCCAAACAAGATATTTTAATTTCAATCAAATACCAATAAAAGAAATAAAAAAAGGTACAATCATGTATCAATTGTGAGGAATTGCATACTCTATTTGTTTTTGTTTGATTTAGTTATTATATGTTTATTTAATTATTTATATCACCTAACATTTAAAATAATCTTTAAAAAAATTAAATAAAATATACATAATTTAATTAGTCAAAATAACAAGCACCTAACAAACCTAGGATCATAATTCCAGTTTGCGAATATAATGAAAAATAATAATAATAATTACATACCACTAGCTTATTTATTTATGGTATACCACAAAAATCATATTTAAGAAACTAGCCCTAAAATTTGAGAAATTCTTCCACGTAATGAAGTACTCATAAGTGGTAAAATGTGTTTATTATTATAAAAAATAAGTAAAATAAATATAAAGAAAATAAACAATTATTAGTAACAATGTATATGTTAATATGTTTTCCTAAAATTGTTACTTTTTCAAATAATGATTGAATTTGATTGGTCTCACATACCATACGCATATATACACAAAAATAATTTTATGAGGAACGAAAAGTATTTTGTTAAATCCAAACAAGATATTTTAATTTCAATCAAATACTAATAAAAAAAATAAAAAAAGTTACAATCATGTATCAATTGTGAGGAATTGCATACTCTATATGTTTTTTTAAAATTTTGTTTTTATATGTTTATTTAATTATTTATATCACCTAACATTTAAAATAATCTTTAAAAAATTAAATAAAATATACATAATTTAATTAGTCAAAATAACAAGCACCTAACAAACCTCGGATCATAATTCCAGTTTGCGAACATAATGAAAAATAATAATAATAATTACATACCACAAGCCTATTTATTTATGATGTACCACAAAAATCATATTTAAGAAAGTAGGCCTAAAATTTGAGGAATTCTTCCATGTAATGAAGTACTCATAGGTGGTAAAATGGGTTTATTTTTATAAATATAAGTAAAATAAATATAAATGAAATCAACAATTATTAGTAACAATGTATATGTCAAAATGTTCTCCTAAAATTGTTACTTTTTCAAATAATGATTGAATTTGATTGCTCTCACATACCATATGCATATATACACAAAAATAATTTTATGTGGAAAGAAAAGCATTTTGTTAAATCCAAACAAGATATTTTAATTTCAATCAAATACCAATAAAAGAAATAAAAAAAGGTACAATCATATATCAATTGTGAGGAATTGCATACTCTATTTGTTTTTTTAAAATTTTGTTTTTATATGTTTATTTAATTATTTATATCACCTAACATTTAAAATAATCTTTAAAAAATTAAATAAAATATACATAATTTAATTAGTCAAAATAACAAGCACCTAACAAAACTCAGATCATAATTCCAGTTTGCGAACATAATGAAAAATAATAATAAAAATTACATACCACTAGCCTATTTATTTTTGGTATACCACAAAAATCATATTTAAGAAAGTAGCCCTAAAATTTGAGGAATTCTTCCATGTAATGAAGTACTCATAGGTGGTAAAATGGGTTTATTTTTATAAAATATAAGTAAAATATATATAAATGAAATCAACAATTATTAGTAACAATATATCTGTCAAAATGTTTCCCTAAAATTGGTACTTTTTCAAATAATGATTGAATTTGATTGGTCTAACATACCATATGCATATATACACAAAAATAATTTTATGAGGAAAGAAAAGGATTTTGTTAAATCCAAACAAGATATTTTAATTTCAATCAAATACCAATAAAAGAAATAAAAAAAGGTACAATCATGTATCAATTGTGAGGAATTGCATACTCTATTTGTTTTGGTTTGATTTAGTTATTATATGTTTATTTAATTATTTATATCACCTAACATTTAAAATAATCTTTAAAAAAATTAAATAAAATATACATAATTTAATTAGTCAAAATAACAAGCATCTAACAAACCTCGGATAATAATTCCTGTTTGCGAACATAATGAAAAATAATAATAATAATTACATAGCACTAGCCTATTTATTTATGGTATACCACAAAAATCATATTTAAGAAACTAGCCCTAACATTTGAGGAATTCTTCCACGTAATGAAGTACTCATAAGTGATAAAATGGGTTTATTATTATAAAAAATAAGTAAAATAAATATAAATAAAATAAACAATTATTAGTAACAATCTATATGTTAAAATGTTTTCCTAAAATTGTTACTTTTTCAAATAATGATTGAATTTGATTGGTCTAACATACCATATGCATATATACACAAAAATAATTTTATGAGGAAAGAAAAGGATTTTGTTAAATCCAAACAAGATATTTTAATTTCAATCAAATACCAATAAAAGAAACAAAAAAAAGGTACAATCATGTATCAATTGTGAGGAATTGCATACTCTATTTGTTTTTGTTTGATTTAGTTATTATATGTTTATTTAATTATTTATATCACCTAACATTTAAAATAATCTTTAAAAAAATTAAATAAAATATACATAATTTAATTAGTCAAAATAACAAGCACCTAACAAACCTCGGATCATAATTCCAGTTTGCGAATATAATGAAAAATAATAATAATAATTACATACCACTAGCTTATTTATTTATGGTATACCACAAAAATCATATTTAAGAAACTAGCCCTAAAATTTGAGAAATTCTTCCACGTAATGAAGTACTCATAAGTGGTAAAATGTGTTTATTATTATAAAAAATAAGTAAAATAAATATAAAGAAAATAAACAATTATTAGTAACAATGTATATGTTAATATGTTTTCCTAAAATTGTTACTTTTTCAAATAATGATTGAATTTGATTGGTCTCACATACCATACGCATATATACACAAAAATAATTTTATGAGGAACGAAAAGTATTTTGTTAAATCCAAACAAGTTATTTTAATTTCAATCAAATACTAATAAAAAAAATAAAAAAAGTTACAATCATGTATCAATTGTGAGGAATTGCATACTCTATATGTTTTTTTAAAATTTTGTTTTTATATGTTTATTTAATTATTTATATCACCTAACATTTAAAATAATCTTTAAAAAATTAAATAAAATATACATAATTTAATTAGTCAAAATAACAAGCACCTAACAAACCTCGGATCATAATTCCAGTTTGCGAACATAATGAAAAATAATAATAATAATTACATACCACAAGCCTATTTATTTATGATGTACCACAAAAATCATATTTAAGAAAGTAGGCCTAAAATTTGAGGAATTCTTCCATGTAATGAAGTACTCATAGGTGGTAAAATGGGTTTATTTTTATAAATATAAGTAAAATAAATATAAATGAAATCAACAATTATTAGTAACAATGTATATGTCAAAATGTTCTCCTAAAATTGTTACTTTTTCAAATAATGATTGAATTTGATTGCTCTCACATACCATATGCATATATACACAAAAATAATTTTATGTGGAAAGAAAAGCATTTTGTTAAATCCAAACAAGATATTTTAATTTCAATAAAATACAAATAAAAGAATGAAAAAAAGTTACAATCATGTATCAATTGTGAGGAATTCCATACTCTATTTGTTTTTGGTTGATTTAGTTATTATATGTTTATTTAATTATTTATCTCAACTAACATTTAAAATAATCATTAAAAAAATTAAATAAAATATACATAATTTAATAAGTCAAAATAACAAGCACCTAACAAACCTCGGATCATAATTCCAGTTTGCGAACATAATGAAAAATAATGATAATAATTACATACCACAAGTCTATTTATTTATGGTATACCACAAAAATCATATTTAAGAAAGTAGGCCTAAAATTTGAGGAATTCTTCAATGTAATGAAGTACTCATTGGTGGTAAAATGGGTTTATTTTTATAAATATCAGTAAAATAAATATAAATGAAATTAACAATTATTAGTAACAATGCATATGTCAAAATGTTTTCCTAAAATTGTTACTTTTTCAAATAATGATTGAATTTGATTGGTCTCACATACCATATGCATATATACACAAAAATAATTTTATGTGGAAAGAAAAGCATTTTGTTAAATCCAAACAAGATATTTTAATTTCAATAAAATACAAATAAAAGAATGAAAAAAAGTTACAATCATGTATCAATTGTGAGGAATTCCATACTCTATTTGTTTTTGGTTGATTTAGTTATTATATGTTTATTTAATTATTTATCTCAACTAACATTTAATATAATCATTAAAAAAATTAAATAAAATATACATAATTTAATTAGTCAAAATAACAAGCACCAAACAAATCTCGGATCCTAATTCCAGTTTACGAACATAATGAAAAATAATAATAAAAATTACATACCACTAGCCCATTTATTTATTGTATACCACAAAAATCATATTTAAGAAAGTAGCCCTAAAATTTGAGGAATTTTTCCATGTAATGAAGTACTCATAGGTGGTAAAATGGGTTTATTTTTATACAATATAAGTAAAATATATATAAATGAAATCAACAATTATTAGTAACAATATATCTGTCAAAATGTTTCACTAAAATTGTTACTTTTTCAAATAATGATTGAATTTGATTGGTCTAACATACCATATGCATATATACACAAAAATAATTTTATGAGGAAAGAAAAGGATTTTGTTAAATCAAAACAAGATATTTTAATTTCAATCAAATACCAATAAAAGAAACAAAAAAAGTTACAATCATGTATCAATTGTGAGGAATTGCATACTCTATATGTTTTTTTTAGATTTAGTTTTTATATGTTTATTAAATTATTTATATCACCTAACATTTAAAATAATCATTAAAAAATTAAATAAAATATACATAATTTAATTAGTCAAAATAACAAGCACCTAACAAAACTCAGATCATAATTCCAGTTTGCGAACATAATGAAAAATAATAATAAAAATTACATACCACTAGCCTATTTATTTTTGGTATACCACAAAAATCATATTTAAGAAAGTAGGCCTAAAATTTGAGGAATTCTTCAATGTAATGAAGTACTCATAGGTGGTAAAATGGGTTTATTTTTATAAATATAAGTAAAATAAATATAAATGAAATCAACAATTATTAGTAACAATGCATATGTCAAAATGTTTTCCTAAAAGTGTTACTTTTTCAAATACGATTGAATTTGATTGGTCTCACATACCATATGCATATATACACAAAAATAATTTTACGAGGAAAGAAAAGCATTTTGTTAAATCCAAACTAGATATTTTAATTTCAATAAAATACAAATAAAAGAATGAAAAAAAGTTACAATCATGTATCAATTGTGAGGAATTGCATACTCTATATGTTTTTTTTAGATTTAGTTTTTATATGTTTATTAAATTATTTATAACACCTAACATTTAAAATAATCATTAAAAAATTAAATAAAATATACATAATTTAATTAGTCAAAATAACAAGCACCTAACAAACCTCGGATCATAATTCCAGTTTGCGAACATAATGAAAAATAATAAGAATAATTACATACCACTAGCCTATTTATTTATGGTATACCACAAAAATCATATTTAAGAAAGTAGCCCTAAAATTTGAGGATTCTTCCATGTAATGAAGTACTCATAGGTGGTAAAATGGGTTTATTTTTATAAATATGAGTAAAATAAATATAAATGAAATTAACAATTATTAGTAACAATGCATATGTCAAAATGTTTTCCTAAAATTGTTACTTTTTCAAACAATGATTGAATTTGATTGGTCTCACATACCATATGCATATATACACAAAAATAATTTTATGTGGAAAGAAAAGCATTTTGTTAAATCCAAACAAGATATTTTAATTTCAATAAAATACAAATAAAAGAATGAAAAAAAGTTACAATCATGTATCAATTGTGAGGAATTCCATACTCTATTTGTTTTTGGTTGATTTAGTTATTATATGTTTATTTAATTATTTATCTCAACTAACATTTAATATAATCATTAAAAAAATTAAATAAAATATACATAATTTAATTAGTCAAAATAACAAGCACCAAACAAAACTCGGATCCTAATTCCAGTTTACGAACATAATGAAAAATAATAATAAAAATTACATACCACTAGCCTATTTATTTATTGTATACCACAAAAATCATATTTAAGAAAGTAGCCCTAAAATTTGAGGAATTCTTCCATGTAATGAAGTACTCATAGGTGGTAAAATGAGTTTATTTTTATACAATATAAGTAAAATATATATAAATGAAATCAACAATTATTAGTAACAATATATCTGTCAAAATGTTTCCCTAAAATTGTTACTTTTTCAAATAATGATTGAATTTGATTGGTCTAACATACCATATGCATATATACACAAAAAATAATTTTATGAGGAAAGAAAAGGATTTTGTTAAATCAAAACAAGATATTTTAATTTCAATCAAATACCAATAAAAGAAACAAAAAAAGTTACAATCATGTATCAATTGTGAGGAATTGCATACTCTATATGTTTTTTTTAGATTTAGTTTTTATATGTTTATTAAATTATTTATATCACCTAACATTTAAAATAATCATTAAAAAATTAAATAAAATATACATAATTTAATTAGTCAAAATAACAAGCACCTAACAAAACTCAGATCATAATTCCAGTTTGCGAACATAATGAAAAATAATAATAAAAATTACATACCACTAGCCTATTTATTTTTGGTATACCACAAAAATCATATTTAAGAAAGTAGCCCTAAAATTTGAGGAATTCTTCCATGTAATGAAGTACTCATAGGTGGTAAAATGGGTTTATTTTTATAAAATATAAGTAAAATATATATAAATGAAATCAACAATTATTAGTAACAATATATCTGTCAAAATGTTTCCCTAAAATTGTTACTTTTTCAAATAATGATTGAATTTGATTGGTCTAACATACCATATGCATATATACACAAAAATAATTTTATGAGGAAAGAAAAGGATTTTGTTAAATCCAAACAAGATATTTTAATTTCAATCAAATACCAATAAAAGAAACAAAAAAAGGTACAATCATGTATCAATTGTGAGGAATTGCATACTCTATTTGTTTTTGTTTGATTTAGTTATTATATGTTTATTTAATTATTTATATCACCTAATATTTAAAATAATCTTTAAAAAAATTAAATAAAATATACATAATTTAATTAGTCAAAATAACAAGCATCTAACAAACCTCGGATAATAATTCCTGTTTGCGAACATAATGAAAAATAATAATAATAATTACATAGCACTAGCCTATTTATTTATGGTATACCACAAAAATCATATTTAAGAAACTAGCCCTAACATTTGAGGAATTCTTCCACGTAATGAAGTACTCATAAGTGATAAAATGGGTTTATTATTATAAAAAATAAGTAAAATAAATATAAATAAAATAAACAATTATTAGTAACAATCTATATGTTAAAATGTTTTCCCTAAAATTGTTACTTTTTCAAATAATGATTGAATTTGATTGGTCTAACATACCATATGCATATATACACAAAAATAATTTTATGAGGAAAGAAAAGGATTTTGTTAAATCCAAACAAGATATTTTAATTTCAATCAAATACCAATAAAAGAAACAAAAAAAGGTACAATCATGTATCAATTGTGAGGAATTGCATACTCTATTTGTTTTTGTTTGATTTAGTTATTATATGTTTATTTAATTATTTATATCACCTAACATTTAAAATATCTTTAAAAAAATTAAATAAAATATACATAATTTAATTAGTCAAAATAACAAGCACCTAACAAACCTCGGATCCTAATTCCAGTTTGCGAATATAATGAAAAATAATAATAATAATTACATACCACTAGCTTATTTATTTATGGTATACCACAAAAATCATATTTAAGAAACTAGCCCTAACATTTGAGGAATTCTTCCACGTAATGAAGTACTCATAAGTGATAAAATGGGTTTATTATTATAAATATGAGTAAAATAAATATAAATAAAATAAACAATTATTAGTAACAATCTATATGTTAAAATGTTTCCTAAAATTGTTACTTTTTCAAATAATGATTGAATTTGATTGGTCTAACATACCATATGCATATATACACAAAAATAATTTTATGAGGAAAGAAAAGGATTTTGTTAAATCCAAACAAGATATTTTAATTTCAATCAAATACCAATAAAAGAAACAAAAAAAGTTACAATCATGTATCAATTGTGAGGAATTGCATACTCTATTTGTTTTTGTTTGATTTAGTTATTATATGTTTATTTAATTATTTATATCACCTAACATTTAAAATAATCTTTAAAAAAATTAAATAAAATATACATAATTTAATTAGTCAAAATAACAAGCACCTAACAAACCTCGGATCCTAATTCCAGTTTGCGAATATAATGAAAAATAATAATAATAATTACATACCACTAGCTTATTTATTTATGGTATACCACAAAAATCATATTTAAGAAACTAGCCCTAAAATTTGAGGAATTCTTCCACGTAATGAAGTACTCATAAGTGGTAAAATGTGTTTATTATTATAAAAAATAAGTAAAATAAATATAAATAAAATAAACAATTATTAGTAACAATGTATATGTTAATATGTTTTCCTAAAATTGTTACTTTTTCAAATAATGATTGAATTTGATTGGTCTCACATACCATACGCATATATACACAAAAATAATTTATGAGGAACGAAAAGTATTTTGTTAAATCCAAACAAGATATTTTAATTTCAATCAAATACTAATAACAAAAATAAAAAAAGTTACAATCATGTATCAATTGTGAGGAATTGCATACTCTATATGTTTTTGTTAAATTTTGTTTTTATATGTTTATTAAATTATTTATATCACCTAACATTTAAAATAATCATTAAAAAATTAAATAAAATATACATAATTTAATTAGTCAAAATAACAAGCACCTAACAAAACTCAGATCATAATTCCAGTTTGCGAACATAATGAAAAATAATAATAAAAATTACATACCACTAGCCTATTTATTTTTGGTATACCACAAAAATCATATTTAAGAAAGTAGCCCTAAAATTTGAGGAATTCTTCCATGTAATGAAGTACTTATAGGTGGTAAAATGGGTTTATTTTTATAAAATATAAGTAAAATAAATATAAATGAAATCAACAATTATTAGTAACAATATATCTGTCAAAATGTTTCCCTAAAATTGTTACTTTTTCAAATAATGATTGAATTTGATTGGTCTAACATACCATATGCATATATACACAAAAATAATTTTATGAGGAAAGAAAAGGATTTTGTTAAATCCAAACAAGATATTTTAATTTCAATCAAATACCAATAAAAGAAATAAAAAAAGGTACAATCATGTATCAATTGTGAGGAATTGCATACTCTATTTGTTTTTGTTTGATTTAGTTATTATATGTTTATTTAATTATTTATATCACCTAATATTTAAAATAATCTTTAAAAAAATTAAATAAAATATACATAATTTAATTAGTCAAAATAACAAGCATCTAACAAACCTCGGATAATAATTCCTGTTTGCGAACATAATGAAAAATAATAATAATAATTACATAGCACTAGCCTATTTATTTATGGTATACCACAAAAATCATATTTAAGAAACTAGCCCTAACATTTGAGGAATTCTTCCACGTAATGAAGTACTCATAAGTGATAAAATGGGTTTATTATTATAAAAAATAAGTAAAATAAATATAAATAAAATAAACAATTATTAGTAACAATCTATATGTTAAAATGTTTTCCTAAAATTGTTACTTTTTCAAATAATGATTGAATTTGATTGGTCTAACATACCATATGCATATATACACAAAAATAATTTTATGAGGAAAGAAAAGGATTTTGTTAAATCCAAACAAGATATTTTAATTTCAATCAAATACCAATAAAAGAAACAAAAAAAGGTACAATCATGTATCAATTGTGAGGGAATTGCATACTCTATTTGTTTTTGTTTGATTTAGTTATTATATGTTTATTTAATTATTTATATCACCTAACATTTAAAATAATCTTTAAAAAAATTAAATAAAATATACATAATTTAATTAGTCAAAATAACAAGCACCTAACAAACCTCGGATCCTAATTCCAGTTTGCGAATATAATGAAAAATAATAATAATAATTACATACCACTAGCTTATTTATTTATGGTATACCACAAAAATCATATTTAAGAAACTAGCCCTAACATTTGAGGAATTCTTCCACGTAATGAAGTACTCATAAGTGATAAAATGGGTTTATTATTATAAATATGAGTAAAATAAATATAAATAAAATAAACAATTATTAGTAACAATCTATATGTTAAAATGTTTTCCTAAAATTGTTACTTTTTCAAATAATGATTGAATTTGATTGGTCTAACATACCATATGCATATATACACAAAAATAATTTTATGAGGAAAGAAAAGGATTTTGTTAAATCCAAACAAGATATTTTAATTTCAATCAAATACCAATAAAAGAAACAAAAAAAGTTACAATCATGTATCAATTGTGAGGAATTGCATACTCTATTTGTTTTTGTTTGATTTAGTTATTATATGTTTATTTAATTATTTATATCACCTAACATTTAAAATAATCTTTAAAAAATTAAATAAAATATACATAATTTAATTAGTCAAAATAACAAGCACCTAACAAACCTCGGATCCTAATTCCAGTTTGCGAATATAATGAAAAATAATAATAATAATTACATACCACTAGCTTATTTATTTATGGTATACCACAAAAATCATATTTAAGAAACTAGCCCTAAAATTTGAGGAATTCTTCCACGTAATGAAGTACTCATAAGTGGTAAAATGTGTTTATTATTATAAAAAATAAGTAAAATAAATATAAATAAAATAAACAATTATTAGTAACAATGTATATGTTAATATGTTTTCCTAAAATTGTTACTTTTTCAAATAATGATTGAATTTGATTGGTCTCACATACCATACGCATATATACACAAAAATAATTTTATGAGGAACGAAAAGTATTTTGTTAAATCCAAACAAGATATTTTAATTTCAATCAAATACTAATAACAAAAATAAAAAAAGTTACAATCATGTATCAATTGTGAGGAATTGCATACTCTATATGTTTTTGTTAAATTTTGTTTTTATATGTTTATTAAATTATTTATATCACCTAACATTTAAAATAATCATTAAAAAATTAAATAAAATATACATAATTTAATTAGTCAAAATAACAAGCACCTAACAAAACTCAGATCATAATTCCAGTTTGCGAACATAATGAAAAAATAATAATAAAAATTACATACCACTAGCCTATTTATTTTTGGTATACCACAAAAATCATATTTAAGAAAGTAGCCCTAAAATTTGAGGAATTCTTCCATGTAATGAAGTACTTATAGGTGGTAAATGGGTTTATTTTTATAAAATATAAGTAAAAATAAATATAAATGAAATCAACAATTATTAGTAACAATATATCTGTCAAAATGTTTCCCTAAAATTGTTACTTTTTCAAATAATGATTGAATTTGATTGGTCTAACATACCATATGCATATATACACAAAAATAATTTTATGAGGAAAGAAAAGGATTTTGTTAAATCCAAACAAGATATTTTAATTTCAATCAAATACCAATAAAAGAAATAAAAAAAGGTACAATCATGTATCAATTGTGAGGAATTGCATACTCTATTTGTTTTTGTTTGATTTAGTTATTATATGTTTATTTAATTATTTATATCACCTAATATTTAAAATAATCTTTAAAAAAATTAAATAAAATATACATAATTTAATTAGTCAAAATAACAAGCATCTAACAAACCTCGGATAATAATTCCTGTTTGCGAACATAATGAAAAATAATAATAATAATTACATAGCACTAGCCTATTTATTTATGGTATACCACAAAAATCATATTTAAGAAACTAGCCCTAACATTTGAGGAATTCTTCCACGTAATGAAGTACTCATAAGTGATAAAATGGGTTTATTATTATAAAAAATAAGTAAAATAAATATAAATAAAATAAACAATTATTAGTAACAATCTATATGTTAAAATGTTTTCCTAAAATTGTTACTTTTTCAAATAATGATTGAATTTGATTGGTCTAACATACCATATGCATATATACACAAAAATAATTTTATGAGGAAAGAAAAGGATTTTGTTAAATCCAAACAAGATATTTTAATTTCAATCAAATACCAATAAAAGAAACAAAAAAAGGTACAATCATGTATCAATTGTGAGGAATTGCATACTCTATTTGTTTTTGTTTGATTTAGTTATTATATGTTTATTTAATTATTTATATCACCTAACATTTAAAATAATCTTTAAAAAAAATTAAATAAAATATACATAATTTAATTAGTCAAAATAACAAGCACCTAACAAACCTCGGATCCTAATTCCAGTTTGCGAATATAATGAAAAATAATAATAATAATTACATACCACTAGCTTATTTATTTATGGTATACCACAAAAATCATATTTAAGAAACTAGCCCTAAAATTTGAGGAATTCTTCCACGTAATGAAGTACTCATAAGTGGTAAAATGTGTTTATTATTATAAAAAATAAGTAAAATAAATATAAATAAAATAAACAATTATTAGTAACAATGTATATGTTAATATGTTTTCCTAAAATTGTTACTTTTTCAAATAATGATTGAATTTGATTGGTCTCACATACCATACGCATATATACACAAAAATAATTTTATGAGGAACGAAAAGTATTTTGTTAAATCCAAACAAGATATTTTAATTTCAATCAAATACTAATAACAAAAATAAAAAAAGTTACAATCATGTATCAATTGTGAGGAATTGCATACTCTATATGTTTTTGTTAAATTTTGTTTTTATATGTTTATTTAATTATTTATATCACCTAACATTTAAAATAATCTTTAAAAAATTAAATAAAATATACATAATTTAATTAGTCAAAATAACAAGCACCTAACAAACCTCGGATCATAATTTCCAGTTTGCGAACATAATGAAAAATAATAATAATAATTACATACCACAAGCCTATTTATTTATGGTGTACCACAAAAATCATATTTAAGAAACTAGGCCTAAAATTTGAGGAATTTTTCCATGTAATGAAGTACTCATAGGTGGTAAAATGGGTTTATTTTTATAAATATAAGTAAAATAAATATAAATGAAATCAACAATTATTAGTAACAATGTATATGTCAAAATGTTCTCCTAAAATTGTTACTTTTTCAAATAATGATTTAATTTGATTGGTCTCACATACCATATGCATATATACACAAAAATAAATTTTATGAGGAAAGAAAAGTATTTTGTTAAATCAAATGAAGATATTTTAATTTCAATCAGATACCAATAATATAAATAAATAAAGTTACAATCAAGTATCAATTGAGAGGAATTGCATAATCTATTTGTTTTTGTTTGATTTAGTTTATTATATGTTTATTTAATTATTTATATCACCTAACATTTAATATAATCATTAAAAAAATTAAATAAAATATACATAATTTAATTAGTCAAAATAACAAGCACCAAACAAAACTCGGATCATAATTCCAGTTTACGAACATAATGAAAAATAATAATAAAAATTACATACCAATAGCCTATTTATTTATTGTATACCACAAAAATCATATTTAAGAAAGTAGCCCTAAAATTTGAGGAATTCTTCCATGTAATGAAGTACTCATAGGTGGTAAAATGAGTTTATTTTTATACAATATAAGTAAAATATATATAAATGAAATCAACAATTATTAGTAACAATATATCTATCAAAATGTTTCCCTAAAATTGTTACTTTTTCAATAATGATTGAATTTGATTGGTCTAACATACCATATGCATATATACACAAAAATAATTTTATGAGGAAAGAAAAGGATTTTGTTAAATCAAAACAAGATATTTTAATTTCAATCAAATACCAATAAAAGAAACAAAAAAAGTTACAATCATGTATCAATTGTGAGGAATTGCATACTCTATATGTTTTTTTTAGATTTAGTTTTTATATGTTTATTAAATTATTTATATCACCTAACATTTAAAATAATCATTAAAAAATTAAATAAAATATACATAATTTAATTAGTCAAAATAACAAGCACCTAACAAAACTCAGATCATAATTCCAGTTTGCGAACATAATGAAAAATAATAATAAAAATTACATACCACTAGCCTATTTATTTTTGGTATACCACAAAAATCATATTTAAGAAAGTAGCCCTAAAATTTGAGGAATTCTTCCATGTAATGAAGTACTTATAGGTGGTAAAATGGGTTTATTTTTATAAAATATAAGTAAAATAAATATAAATGAAATCAACAATTATTAGTAACAATATATCTGTCAAAATGTTTCCCTAAAATTGTTACTTTTTCAAATAATGATTGAATTTGATTGGTCTAACATACCATATGCATATATACACAAAAATAATTTTATGAGGAAAGAAAAAGGATTTTGTTAAATCCAAACAAGATATTTTAATTTCAATCAAATACCAATAAAAGAAATAAAAAAAAGGTACAATCATGTATCAATTGTGAGGAATTGCATACTCTATTTGTCTTTTGTTTGATTTAGTTATTATATGTTTATTTAATTATTTATATCACCTAATATTTAAAATAATCTTTAAAAAAATTAAATAAAATATACATAATTTAATTAGTCAAAATAACAAGCATCTAACAAACCTCGGATAATAATTCCTGTTTGCGAACATAATGAAAAATAATAATAATAATTACATAGCACTAGCCTATTTATTTATGGTATACCACAAAAATCATATTTAAGAAACTAGCCCTAACATTTGAGGAATTCTTCCACGTAATGAAGTACTCATAAGTGATAAAATGGGTTTATTATTATAAAAAATAAGTAAAATAAATATAAATAAAATAAACAATTATTAGTAACAATCTATATGTTAAAATGTTTTCCTAAAATTGTTACTTTTTCAAATAATGATTGAATTTGATTGGTCTAACATACCATATGCATATATACACAAAAATAATTTTATGAGGAAAGAAAAGGATTTTGTTAAATCCAAACAAGATATTTTAATTTCAATCAAATACCAATAAAAGAAACAAAAAAAGGTACAATCATGTATCAATTGTGAGGAATTGCATACTCTATTTGTTTTTGTTTGATTTAGTTATTATATGTTTATTTAATTATTTATATCACCTAACATTTAAAATAATCTTTAAAAAAAATTAAATAAAATATACATAATTTAATTAGTCAAAATAACAAGCACCTAACAAACCTCGGATCCTAATTCCAGTTTGCGAATATAATGAAAAATAATAATAATAATTACATACCACTAGCTTATTTATTTATGGTATACCACAAAAATCATATTTAAGAAACTAGCCCTAAAATTTGAGGAATTCTTCCACGTAATGAAGTACTCATAAGTGGTAAAATGTGTTTATTATTATAAAAAATAAGTAAAATAAATATAAATAAAATAAACAATTATTAGTAACAATGTATATGTTAATATGTTTTCCTAAAATTGTTACTTTTTCAAATAATGATTGAATTTGATTGGTCTCACATACCATACGCATATATACACAAAAATAATTTTATGAGGAACGAAAAGTATTTTGTTAAATCCAAACAAGATATTTTAATTTCAATCAAATACTAATAACAAAAATAAAAAAAGTTACAATCATGTATCAATTGTGAGGAATTGCATACTCTATATGTTTTTGTTAAATTTTGTTTTTATATGTTTATTTAATTATTTATATCACCTAACATTTAAAATAATCTTTAAAAAATTAAATAAAATATACATAATTTAATTAGTCAAAATAACAAGCACCTAACAAACCTCGGATCATAATTCCAGTTTGCGAACATAATGAAAAATAATAAGAATAATTACATACCACTAGCCTATTTATTTATGGTGTACCACAAAAATCATATTTAAGAAACTAGGCCTAAAATTTGAGGAATTTTTCCATGTAATGAAGTACTCATAGGTGGTAAAATGGGTTTATTTTTATAAATATAAGTAAAATAAATATAAATGAAATCAACAATTATTAGTAACAATGTATATGTCAAAATGTTCTCCTAAAATTGTTACTTTTTCAAATAATGATTGAATTTGATTGGTCTCACATACCATATGCATATATACACAAAAATAATTTTATGAGGAAACAAAAGTATTTTTGTTAAATCAAATGAAGATATTTTAATTTCAATCAGATACCAATAATATAAATAAATAAAGTTACAATCAAGTATCAATTGAGAGGAATTGCATAATCTATTTGTTTTTGTTTGATTTAGTTATTATATGTTTATTTAATTATTTATATCACCTAACATTTAAAATAATCTTTAAAAAAATTAAATAAAATATACATAATTTAATTATTCAAAATAACAAGCACGTAACAAACGTCGGATCATAATTGCAGTTTGCGAACATAATGAAAAATAATAATAATAATTACATACCACTTGCCTATTTATTTATGGTATACCACAAAAATCATATTTAAGAAAGTAGGGCCTAAAATTTGAGGAATTCTTCAATGTAATGAAGTACTCATAGGTGGTAAAATGGGTTTATTTTTTATAAATATCAGTAAAATAAATATAAATGAAATTAACAATTATTAGTAACAATGCATATGTCAAAATGTTTTCCTAAAATTGTTACTTTTTCAAATAAGGATTGAATTTGATTGGTCTCACATACCATATGCATATATACACAAAAATAATTTTATGAGGAAAGAAAAGCATTTTGTTAAATCCAAACAAGATATTTTAATTTCAATAAAATACAAATAAAAGAATGAAAAAAAGTTACAATCATGTATCAATTGTGAGGAATTCCATACTCTATTTGGTTTTGGTTGATTTAGTTATTATATGTTTATTTAATTATTTATCTCAACTAACATTTAATATAATCATTAAAAAAATTAAATAAAATATACATAATTTAATTAGTCAAAATAACAAGCACCAAACAAAACTCGGATCCTAATTCCAGTTTACGAACATAATGAAAAATAATAATAAAAATTACATACCACTAGCCTATTTATTTATTGTATACCACAAAAATCATATTTAAGAAAGTAGCCCTAAAATTTGAGGAATTCTTCCATGTAATGAAGTACTCATAGGTGGTAAAATGGGTTTATTTTTATACAATATAAGTAAAATATATATAAATGAAATCAACAATTATTAGTAACAATATATCTGTCAAAATGTTTCCCTAAAATTGTTACTTTTTCAAATAATGATTGAATTTGATTGGTCTAACATACCATATGCATATATACACAAAAATAATTTTATGAGGAAAGAAAAGGATTTTGTTAAATCCAAACAAGATATTTTAATTTCAATCAAATACCAATAAAAGAAATAAAAAAAGGTACAATCATGTATCAATTGTGAGGAATTGCATACTCTATTTGTTTTTGTTTGATTTAGTTATTATATGTTTATTTAATTATTTATATCACCTAATATTTAAAATAATCTTTAAAAAAATTAAATAAAATATACATAATTTAATTAGTCAAAATAACAAGCATCTAACAAACCTCGGATAATAATTCCTGTTTGCGAACATAATGAAAAATAATAATAATAATTACATAGCACTAGCCTATTTATTTATGGTATACCACAAAAATCATATTTAAGAAACTAGCCCTAACATTTGAGGAATTCTTCCACGTAATGAAGTACTCATAAGTGATAAAATGGGTTTATTATTATAAAAAATAAGTAAAATAAATATAAATAAAATAAACAATTATTAGTAACAATCTATATGTTAAAATGTTTTCCTAAAATTGTTACTTTTTCAAATAATGATTGAATTTGATTGGTCTAACATACCATATGCATATATACACAAAAATAATTTTATGAGGAAAGAAAAGGATTTTGTTAAATCCAAACAAGATATTTTAATTTCAATCAAATACCAATAAAAGAAACAAAAAAAGTTACAATCATGTATCAATTGTGAGGAATTGCATACTCTATTTGTTTTTGTTTGATTTAGTTATTATATGTTTATTTAATTATTTATATCACCTAACATTTAAAATAATCTTTAAAAAATATTAAATAAAATATAAATAATTTAATTAGTCAAAATAACAAGTACCTAACAAATCTCGGATCATAATTCCAGTTTGCGAACATAATGAAAAATAATAATAAAAATTACATACCACTTGCCTATTTATTTATGGTATACCACAAAAATCATATTTAAGAAAGTAGGCCTAAAATTTGAGGAATTCTTCAATGTAATGAAGTACTCATAGGTGGTAAAATGGGTTTATTTTTATAAATATCAGTAAAATAAATATAAATGAAATTAACAATTATTAGTAACAATGCATATGTCAAAATGTTTTCCTAAAATTGTTACTTTTTCAAATAAGGATTGAATTTGATTGGTCTCACATACCATATGCATATATACACAAAAATAATTTTATGAGGAAAGAAAAGCATTTTGTTAAATCCAAACAAGATATTTTAATTTCAATAAAATACAAATAAAAGAATGAAAAAAAGTTACAATCAAGTATCAATTGAGAGGAATTGCATAATCTATTTGTTTTTGTTTGATTTAGTTATTATATGTTTATTTAATTATTTATATCACCTAACATTTAATATAATCATTAAAAAAATTAAATAAAATATACATAATTTAATTAGTCAAAATAACAAGCACCAAACAAAACTCGGATCATAATTCCAGTTTACGAACATAATGAAAAATAATAATAAAAATTACATACCAATAGCCTATTTATTTATTGTATACCACAAAAATCATATTTAAGAAAGTAGCCCTAAAATTTGAGGAATTCTTCCATGTAATGAAGTACTTATAGGTGGTAAAATGGGTTTATTTTTATAAAATATAAGTAAAATATATATAAATGAAATCAACAATTATTAGTAACAATATATCTGTCAAAATGTTTCCCTAAAATTGTTACTTTTTCAAATAATGATTGAATTTGATTGGTCTAACATACCATATGCATATATACACAAAAATAATTTTATGAGGAAAGAAAAGGATTTTGTTAAATCCAAACAAGATATTTAATTTCAATCAAATACCAATAAAAGAAACAAAAAAAGTTACAATCATGTATCAATTGTGAGGAATTGCATACTCTATTTGTTTTTGTTTGATTTAGTTATTATATGTTTATTTAATTATTTATATCACCTAACATTTAAAATAATCTTTAAAAAATATTAAATAAAATATAAATAATTTAATTAGTCAAAATAACAAGTACCTAACAAATCTCGGATCATAATTCCAGTTTGCGAACATAATGAAAAATAATAATAATAATTACATACCACTAGCATATTTATTTATGGTATACCACAAAAATCATATTTAAGAAACTAGACCTAAAATTTGAGGAATTCTTCCACGTTAATTAAGTACTCATAAGTGGTAAAATAGGTTTATTATTACTAAAAATAAGTAAAATAAATATAAATGAAATTAACAATTATTAGTAACAATGTATATGTCAAAATGTTTTCCAAAAAATTGTTACTTTTTCAAATAATGATTGAATTTGATTGGTCTAACATACCATATGCATATATACACAAAAATAATTTTATGAGGAAAGAAAAGGATTTTGTTAAATCCAAACAAGATATTTTAATTTCAATAAAATACATATAAAAGAATGAAAAAAAGTTACAATCATGTATCAATTGTGAGGAATTGCATACTCTATTTGTTTTTGGTTTATTTAGTTATTATATGTTTATTTAATTATTTATCTCACCTAACATTTAAAATAATCATTAAAAAAATTAAATAAAATATAGATAATTTAATTAGTCAAAATAACCAAGCACAAACAAAACTCGGATCCTAATTCCAGTTTACGAACATAATGACAAATAATAATAAAAATTACATACCACTAGCCTATTTATTTATGGTATACCACAAAAATCATATTTAAGAAAGTAGCCCTAAAATTTGAGGAATTCTTCAATGTAATGAAGTACTCATAGGTGGTAAAATTGGTTTATTTTTATAAATATGAGTAAAATAAATATAAATGAAATTAACAATTATTAGTAACAATGCATATGTCAAAATATTTCCCTAAAATTGTTACTTTTTCAAATAATGATTGAATTTGATTGGTCTAACATACCATATGCATATATACACAAAAATAATTTTATGAGGAAAGAAAAGGATTTTGTTAAATCAAAACAAAATATTTTAATTTCAATCAAATACCAATAAAAGAAACAAAAAAAGTTACAATCATGTATCAATTGTGAGGAATTGCATACTCTATATGTTTTTTTTAGATTTAGTTTTTATATGTTTATTAAATTATTTATATCACCTAACATTTAAAATAATCATTAAAAAATTAAATAAAATATACATAATTTAATTAGTCAAAATAACAAGCACCTAACAAAACTCAGATCATAATTCCAGTTTGCGAACATAATGAAAAATAATAATAAAAATTACATACCACTAGCCTATTTATTTTTGGTATACCACAAAAATCATATTTAAGAAAGTAGCCCTAAAATTTGAGGAATTCTTCCATGTAATGAAGTACTCATAGGTGGTAAAATGGGTTTATTTTTATAAAAATATAAGTAAAATATATATAAATGAAATCAACAATTATTAGTAACAATATATCTGTCAAAATGTTTCCTTAAAATTGGTACTTTTTCAAATAATGATTGAATTTGATTGGTCTAACATACCATATGCATATATACACAAAAATAATTTTATGAAGAAAGAAAAGGATTTTGTTAAATCCAAACAAGATATTTTAATTTCAATCAAATACCAATAAAAGAAATAAAAAAAGGTACAATCATGTATCAATTGTGAGGAATTGCATACTCTATTTGTTTTGGTTTGATTTAGTTATTATATGTTTATTTAATTATTTATATCACCTAACATTTAAAATAATCTTTAAAAAAATTAAATAAAATATACATAATTTAATTAGTCAAAATAACAAGCACCTAACAAAACTCAGATCATAATTCCAGTTTGCGAACATAATGAAAAATAATAATAATAATTACATACCACTAGCTTATTTATTTATGGTATACCACAAAAATCATATTTAAGAAACTAGCCCTAAAATTTGAGGAATTCTTCCACGTAATGAAGTACTCATAAGTGGTAAAATGTGTTTATTATTATAAAAAATAAGTAAAATAAATATAAATAAAATAAACAATTATTAGTAACAATGTATATGTTAATATGTTTTCCTAAAATTGTTACTTTTTCAAATAATGATTGAATTTGATTGGTCTCACATACCATACGCATATATACACAAAAATAATTTTATGAGGAACGAAAAGTATTTTGTTAAATCCAAACAAGATATTTTAATTTCAATCAAATACTAATAAAAAAAATAAAAAAAGTTACAATCATGTATCAATTGTGAGGAATTGCATACTCTATATGTTTTTGTTAAATTTTGTTTTTATATGTTTATTTAATTATTTATATCACCTAACATTTAAAATAATCTTTAAAAAATTAAATAAAATATACATAATTTAATTAGTCAAAATAACAAGCACCTAACAAACCTCGGATCATAATTCCAGTTTGCGAACATAATGAAAAATAATAATAATAATTACATACCACAAGCCTATTTATTTATGGTGTACCACAAAAATCATATTTAAGAAAGTAGGCCTAAAATTTGAGGAATTCTTCCATGTAATGAAGTACTCATAGGTGGTAAAATGGGTTTATTTTTATAAATATAAGTAAAATAAATATAAATGAAATCAACAATTATTAGTAACAATGTATATGTCAAAATGTTCTCCTAAAATTGTTACTTTTTCAAATAATGATTGAATTTGATTGGTCTCACATACCATATGCATATATACACAAAATAATTTTATGAGGAAAGAAAAGTATTTTGTTAAATCAAATGAAGATATTTTAATTTCAATCAGATACCAATAATATAAATAAATAAAGTTACAATCAAGTATCAATTGAGAGGAATTGCATAATCTATTTGTTTTTGTTTGATTTAGTTATTATATGTTTATTTAATTATTTATATCACCTAACATTTAAAATAATCTTTAAAAAAATTAAATAAAATATACATAATTTAATTATTCAAAATAACAAGCACGTAACAAACGTCGGATCATAATTGCAGTTTGCGAACATAATGAAAAATAATAATAATAATTACATACCACTTGCCTATTTATTTATGGTATACCACAAAAATCATATTTAAGAAAGTAGGCCTAAAATTTGAGGAATTCTTCAATGTAATGAAGTACTCATAGGTGGTAAAATGGGTTTATTTTTATAAATATGAGTAAAATAAATATAAATGAAATTAACAATTATTAGTAACAATGCATATGTCAAAATGTTTTCCTAAAATTGTTACTTTTTCAAATAATGATTGAATTTGATTGGTCTCACATACCATATGCATATATACACAAAAATAATTTTATGAGGAAAGAAAAGCATTTTGTTAAATCCAAACAAGATATTTTAATTTCAATAAAATACAAATAAAAGAATGAAAAAAAAGTTACAATCATGTATCAATTGTGAGGAATTGCATACTCTATTTGTTTTTGGTTGATTTAGTTATTATATGTTTATTTAATTATTTATCTCACCTAACATTTAAAATAATCATTAAAAAAATTAAATAAAATATACATAATTTAATAAGTCAAAATAACAAGCACCTAACAAACCTCGGATCATAATTCCAGTTTGCGAACATAATGAAAAATAATGATAATAATTACATACCACAAGTCTATTTATTTATGGTATACCACAAAAATCATATTTAAGAAAGTAGGCCTAAAATTTGAGGAATTCTTCAATGTAATGAAGTAATCATAGGTGGTAAAATGGGTTTATTTTTATAAATATAAGTAAAATAAATATAAATGAAATTAACAATTATTAGTAAACAATGCATATGTCAAAATGTTTTCCTAAAATTGTTACTTTTTCAAATAATGATTGAATTTGATTGGTCTCACATACCATATGCATATATACACAAAAATAATTTATGAGGAAAGAAAAGCATTTTGTTAAATCCAAACAAGATATTTTAATTTCAATAAAATACAAATAAAAGAATGAAAAAAAAGTTACAATCATGTATGAATTGTGAGGAATTGCATACTCTATTTGTTTTTGTTTGATTTAGTTATTATATGTTTATTTAATTATTTATCTCACCTAACATTTAAAATAATCAATAAAAAAATTAAATAAAATATACATAATTTAATTAGTCAAAATAACAAGCACGTAACAAAACTTAGATCATAATTCCAGTTTGCGAACATAATGAAAAATAATAATAATAATTACATACCACTAGCCTATTTATTTATGGTATACCATAAAAATCATATTTAAGATAGTAGCCCTAAAATTTGAGGAATTCTTAAATGTAATGAAGTACTCATAGGTGGTAAAATAGGTTTATTTTTATTAAATATAAGTAAAATATATATATATGAAATCAACAATTATTAGTAACAATGAATCTGTCAAAATGTTTCCCTAAAATTGTTACTTTTTCAAATAATGATTGAATTTGATTGGTCTAACATACCATATGCATATATACACAAAAATAATTTTATGAGGAAAGAAAAGGATTTTGTTAAATCCAAACAAGATATTTTAATTTCAATCAAATACCAATAAAAGAAACAAAAAAAGTTACAATCATGTATCAATTGTGAGGAATTGCATACTCTATTTGTTTTTGTTTGATTTAGTTATTATATGTTTATTTAATTATTTATATCACCTAACATTTAAAATAATCTTTAAAAAATATTAAATAAAATATACATAATTTAATTAGTCAAAATAACAAGCACCTAACAAATCTCGGATCATAATTCCAGTTTGCGAACATAATGAAAAATAATAATAATAATTAGATACCACTAGCCTATTTATTTATGGTATACCAAAAAAATCATATTTAAGAAACTAGCCCTAAAACTTCAGGAATTCTTCCACGTAATGAAGTACTCATAAGTGGTAAAATGGGTTTATTATTATAAAAAATAAGTAAAATAAATATAAATAAAATAAACAATTATTAGTAACAATGTATATGTTAAAATGTTTTCCTAAAATTGTTACTTTTTCAAATAATGATTGAATTTGATTGGTCTCACATACCACACGCATATATACACAAAAATAATTTTATGAGGAACGAAAAGTATTTTGTTAAATCCAAACAAGATATTTTAATTTCAATCAAATACCAATAAAAGAAAGAAAAAAAGTTACAATCATGTATCAATTGTGAGGAATTGCATACTCTATATGTTTTTTTAGATTTAGTTTTTATATGTTTATTAAATTATTTATATCACCTAACATTTAAAATAATCATTAAAAAATTAAAAAAAATATAAATAATTTAATTAGTCAAAATAACAAGCACCTAACAAACCTCGGATCATAATTCCAGTTTGCGAACATAATGAAAAATAATAAGAATAATTACATACCACAAGCCTATTTATTTATGGTATACCACAAAAATCATATTTAAGAAATAGGCCTAAAATTTGAGGAATTCTTCAATGTAATGAAGTACTCATAGGTGGTAAAAAGGGTTTATTTTTATAAATATAAGTAAAATAAATATAAATGAAATCAACAATTATTAGTAACAATGTATATGTCAAAATGTTTTCCTAAAATTGTTACTTTTTCAAATAATGATTGAATTTGATAGGTCTCACATACCATATACATATATACACAAAAATAATTTTACGAGGAAAGAAAGCATTTTGTTAAATCCAAACAAAATATTTTAATTTCAATAAAATACAAATAAAAGAATGAAAAAAAAAGTTACAATCATGTATCAATTGTGAGGAATTGAAAACTCTATTTGTATTTGGTTGATTTAGTTATTATAGGTTTATTTAATTATTTATCTCACCTAACATTTAAAATAATCATTAAAAAAATTAAATAAAATATACATAATTTAATTAGTCAAAAATAACAAGCACCAAACAAAACTCGGATCCTAATTCCAGTTTACGAACATAATGACAAATAAAAAAAAAATTACATACCACTAGCCTATTTATTTTTGGTATACGACAAAAATCATATTTAAGAAAGTAGCCCTAAAATTTGAGGAATTCTTCCATGTAATGAAGTACTCATAGGTGGTAAAATGGGTTTATTTTTATAAAATATAAGTAAAATATATATAAATGAAATCAAAAATTATTAGTAAACAATATATCTGTCAAAATGTTTTTCTGTAAAATTGTTACTTTTTCAAATATTCTTTGAATTTGATTGGTCTCACATACCATATGCATATATACACAAAAATAATTTTATGAGAAAAGAAAAGTATTTTGTTAAATCAAATGAAGATATTTTAATTTCAATTAGATACCAATAATATAAATAAATAAAGTTACAATCAAGTATCAATTGGGAGGAATTGCATAATCTATTTGTTTTTTTTATTTAGTTATTATATGTTTATTTAATTATTTATCTCACCTAACATTTAAAATAATCATTAAAAAAATTAAATAAAATATACATAATTTAATTAGTCAAAATAACAAGCACCTAACAAAACTCAGATCATAATTCCAGTTTGCGAACATAATGAAAAATAATAATAATAATAATTACATACCACTAGCCTATTTATTTATGGTATACCATAAAAATCATATTTAAGAAAGTAGCCCTAAAATTTGAGGAATTCTTCCATGTAATGAAGTACTCATAGGTGGTAAAATGGGTTTATTTTTATAAAATATAAGTAAAATATATATAAATGAAATCAAAAATTATTAGTAACAATATATCTGTCAAAATGTTTCCCTAAAATTGTTACTTTTTCAAATATTCATTGAATTTGATTGGTCTCAGATACCATATGCATATATACACAAAAATAATTTTATGAGGAAAGAAAAGTATTTTCTTAAATCCAAACAAGATATTTTAATTTCAATCAAATACCAATAAAAGAAACAAAAAAAGTTACAATCATGTATCAATTGTGAGGAATTGCATACTCTATTTGTTTTTGTTTGATTTAGTTATTATATGTTTATTTAATTATTTATATCACCTACCATTTAAAATAATCTTTAAAAAATATTAAATAAAATATACATAATTTAATTAGTCAAAATAACAAGTACCTAACAAATCTCGGATCATAATTCCAGTTTGCGAACATAATGAAAAATAATAATAATAATTACATACCACTAGCATATTTATTTATGGTATACCACAAAAATCATATTTAAGAAACTAGCCCTAAAATTTGAGGAATTCTTCCACGTAATTAAGTACTCATAAGTGGTAAAATAGGTTTATTATTATAAAAAATAAGTAAAATAAATATAAATGAAATTAACAATTATTAGTAACAATGTATATGTCAAAATGTTTTCCTAAAATTGTTACTTTTTCAAATAATGATTGAATTTGATTGGTCTAACATACCATATGCATATATACACAAAAATAATTTTATGAGGAAAGAAAAGGATTTTGTTAAATCCAAACAAGATATTTTAATTTCAATAAAATACAAATAAAAGAATGAAAAAAAGTTACAATCATGTATCAATTGTGAGGAATTGCATACTCTATTTGTTTTTGGTTTATTTAGTTATTATATGTTTATTTAATTATTTATCTCACCTAACATTTAAAATAATCATTAAAAAAATTAAATAAAATATAGATAATTTAATTAGTCAAAATAACAAGCACAAACAAAACTCGGATCCTAATTCCACTTTACGAACATAATGACAAATAATAATAAAAATTACATACCACTAGCCTATTTATTTATGGTATACCACAAAAATCATATTTAAGAAAGTAGCCCTAAAATCTGAGGAATTCTTCAATGTAATGAAGTACTCATAGGTGGTAAAATTGGTTTATTTTTATAAATATGAGTAAAATAAATATAAATGAAATTAACAATAATTAGTAACAATGCATATGTCAAAATGTTTTCCTAAAATTGTTACTTTTTCAAATAATGATTAAAGTTGATTGGTCTCACATACCATATGCATATATACACAAAAATAATTTTATGAGGAAAGAAAAGCATTTTGTTAAATCAAATGAAGATATTTTAATTTTAATGAGATACCAATAATATAAATAAATAAAGTTACAATCAAGTATCAATTGGGTGGAATTGCATAATCTATTTGTTTTTTTTTATTTAGTTATTATATGTTTATTTAATTATTTATCTCACCTAACATTTAAAATAATCATTAAAAAAATTAAATAAAATATACATAATTTAATTAGTCAAAATAGTAAGCACAAACAAAACTCGGATCCTAATTCCAGTTTACGAACATAATGACAAATAATAATAAAAATTACATACCACTAGCCTATTTAATTTTGGTATACCACAAAAATCATATTTAAGAAAGTAGCCCTAAAATTTGAGGAATTCTTCCATGTAATGAAGTACTCATAGGTGGTAAAATGGGTTTATTTTTATAAAATATAAGTAAAATATATATAAATGAAATCAACAATTATTAGTAACAATATATCTGTCAAAATGTTTCCCTAAAATTGTTACTTTTTCAAATATTCATTGAATTTGATTGGTCTCACATACCATATGCATATATACACAAAAATAATTTTATGAGAAAAGAAAATATTTTGTTAAATCAAATGAAGATATTTTAATTTTAATGAGATACCAATAATATAAATAAATAAAGTTACAATCAAGTATCAATTGGGTGGAATTGCATAATCTATTTGTTTTTTTTTATTTAGTTATTATATGTTTATTTAATTATTTATCTCACCTAACATTTAAAATAATCATTAAAAAAATTAAATAAAATATACATAATTTAATTAGTCAAAATAACAAGCACCTAACAAAACTCAGATCATAATTCCAGTTTGCGAACATAATGAAAAATAATAATAATAATTACATACCACTAGCCTATTTATTTATGGTATACCATAAAAATCATATTTAAGAAAGTAGCCCTAAAATTTGAGGAATTCTTCCATGTAATGAAGTACTCATAGGTGGTAAAATAGGTTTATTTTTATTAAATATAAGTAAAATATATATATATGAAATCAACAATTATTAGTAACAATGAATCTTTCAAAATGTTTCCCTAAAATTGTTACATTTTCAAATAATGATTGAATTTGATTGGTCTAACATACCATATGCATATATACACAAAAATAATTTTATGAGCAAAGAAAAGGATTTTGTTAAATCCAAACAAGATATTTTAAGTTCAATCAAATACCAATAAAAGAAACAAAAAAAGTTACAATCATGTATCAATTGTGAGGAATTGCATACTCTATTTTTTTTCGTTTGATTTAGTTATTATATGTTTATTTAATTATTTATATCACCTAACATTTAAAATAATCTTTAAAAAATATTAAATAAAATATACATAATTTAATTAGTCAAAATAACAAGTACCTAACAAACCTCGGATCATAATTCCAGTTTGCGAACATAATGAAAAATAATAATAATAATTACATACCACTAGCATATTTATTTATGGTATACCACAAAAATCATATTTAAGAAACTAGCCCTAAAATTTGAGGAATTCTTCCACGTAATTAAGTACTCATAAGTGGTAAAATAGGTTTATTATTATAAAAAATAAGTAAAATAAATATAAATGAAATTAACAATTATTAGTAACAATGTATATGTCAAAATGTTTTCCTAAAATTGTTACTTTTTCAAATAATGATTGAATTTGATTGGTCTAACATACCATATGCATATATACACAAAAATAATTTTATGAGGAAAGAAAAGCATTTTGTTAAATCCAAACAAGATATTTTAATTTCAATAAAATACAAATAAAAGAATGAAAAAAAGTTACAATCATGTATCAATTGTGAGGAATTGCATACTCTATTTGTTTTTGGTTTATTTAGTTATTATATGTTTATTTAATTATTTATCTCACCTAACATTTAAAATAATCATTAAAAAAATTAAATAAAATATAGATAATTTAATTAGTCAAAATAACAAGCACAAACAAAACTCGGATCCTAATTCCAGTTTACGAACATAATGACAAATAATAATAAAAATTACATACCACTAGCCTATTTATTTATGGTATACCACAAAAATCATATTTAAGAAAGTAGCCCTAAAATCTGAGGAATTCTTCAATGTAATGAAGTACTCATAGGTGGTAAAATTGGTTTATTTTTATAAATATGAGTAAAATAAATATAAATGAAATTAACAATAATTAGTAACAATGCATATGTCAAAATGTTTTCCTAAAATTGTTACTTTTTCAAATAATGATTAAATTTGATTGGTCTCACATACCATATGCATATATACACAAAAATAATTTTATGAGGAAAGAAAAGCATTTTGTTAAATCCAAACAAGATATTTTAATTTCAATAAAATACAAATAAAAGAATGAAAAAAAGTTACAATCATGTATCAATTGTGAGGAATTGCATACTCTATTTGTTTTTGGTTGATTTAGTTATTATATGTTTATTTAATTATTTATCTCACCTAACATTTAAAATAATCATTAAAAAAATTAAATAAAATATACATAATTTAATTAGTCAAAATAGTAAGCACAAACAAAACTTGGATCCTAATTCCAGTTTACGAACATAATGACAAATAATAATAAAAATTACATACCACTAGCCTATTTATTTTTGGTATACCACAAAAATCATATTTAAGAAAGTAGCCCTAAAATTTGAGGAATTCTTCCATGTAATGAAGTACTCATAGGTGGTAAAATGGGTTTATTTTTATAAAATATAAGTAAAATATATATAAATGAAATCAACAATTATTAGTAACAATATATCTGTCAAAATGTTTCCCTAAAATTGTTACTTTTTCAAATATTCATTGAATTTGATTGGTCTCACATACCATATGCATATATACACAAAAATAATTTTATGAGAAAAGAAAAGTATTTTGTTAAATCAAATGAAGATATTTTAATTTTAATGAGATACCAATAATATAAATAAATAAAGTTACAATCAAGTATCAATTGGGTGGAATTGCATAATCTATTTGTTTTTTTTTATTTAGTTATTATATGTTTATTTAATTATTTATCTCACCTAACATTTAAAATAATCATTAAAAAAATTAAATAAAATATACATAATTTAATTAGTCAAAATAACAAGCACCTAACAAAACTCAGATCATAATTCCAGTTTGCGAACATAATGAAAAATAATAATAATAATTACATACCACTAGCCTATTTATTTATGGTATACCATAAAAATCATATTTAAGAAAGTAGCCCTAAAATTTGAGGAATTCTTCCATGTAATAAAGTACTCATAGGTGGTAAAATAGGTTTATTTTTATTAAATATAAGTAAAATATATATATATGAAATCAACAATTATTAGTAACAATGAATCTTTCAAAATGTTTCCCTAAAATTGTTACATTTTCAAATAATGATTGAATTTGATTGGTCTGACATACCATATGCATATATACACAAAAATAATTTTATGAGCAAAGAAAAGGATTTTGTTAAATCCAAACAAGATATTTTAAGTTCAATCAAATACCAATAAAAGAAACAAAAAAAGTTACAATCATGTATCAATTGTGAGGAATTGCATACTCTATTTTTTTCGTTTGATTTAGTTATTATATGTTTATTTAATTATTTATATCACCTAACATTTAAAATAATCTTTAAAAAAATATTAAATAAAATATACATAATTTAATTAGTCAAAATAACAAGTACCTAACAAACCTCGGATCATAATTCCAGTTTGCGAACATAATGAAAAATAATAATAATAATTACATACCACTAGCATATTTATTTATGGTATACCACAAAAATCATATTTAAGAAACTAGCCCTAAAATTTGAGGAATTCTTCCACGTAATTAAGTACTCATAAGTGGTAAAATGGGTTTATTATTATAAAAATAAGTAAAATAAATATAAATGAATTAACAATTATTAGTAACAATGTATATGTCAAAATGTTTTCCTAAAATTGTTACTTTTTCAAATAATGATTGAATTTGATTGGTCTAACATACCATATGCATATATACACAAAAATAATTTTATGAGGAAAGAAAAGGATTTCTGTTAAATCCAAACAAGATATTTTAATTTCAATAAAATACAAATAAAAGAATGAAAAAAAGTTACAATCATGTATCAATTGTGAGGAATTGCATACTCTATTTGTTTTTGGTTTATTTAGTTATTATATGTTTATTTAATTATTTATCTCACCTAACATTTAAAATAATCATTAAAAAAATTAAATAAAATATAGATAATTTAATTAGTCAAAATAACAAGCACCTAACAAAACTCAGATCATAATTCCAGTTTGCGAACATAATGAAAAATAATAATAATAATTACATACCACTAGCCTATTTATTTATGGTATACCATAAAAATCATATTTAAGAAAGTAGCCCTAAAATTTGAGGAATTCTTCCATGTAATGAAGTACTCATAGGTGGTAAAATGGGTTTATTTTTATAAAATATAAGTAAAATATATATAAATGAAATCAAAAATTATTAGTAACAATATATCTGTCAAAATGTTTTCCCTAAAATTGTTACTTTTTTCAAATATTCATTGAATTTGATTGGTCTGAGATACCATATGCATATATACACAAAAATAATTTTATGAGGAAAGAAAAGTATTTTCTTAAATCCAAACAAGATATTTTATTTCAATCAAATACCAATAAAAGAAACAAAAAAAGTTACAATCATGTATCAATTGTGAGGAATTGCATACTCTATTTGTTTTTGTTTGATTTAGTTATTATATGTTTATTTAATTATTTATATCACCTACCATTTAAAATAATCTTTAAAAAATTAAATAAAATATACATAATTTAATTAGTCAAAATAACGACCACCTAACAAACCACGGATCATAATTCCAGTTTGCGAATATAATGAAAAATAATAATAATAATTACATAACACTAGCCTATTTATCTTTGGTATACCACAAAAATCATATTTAAGAAAGTAGCCCAAAAAATTTGAGGAATTCTTACATGTAATGAAGTACTCATAGTTGGTAAAATGGGTTTATTTTTATAAAAAATAAGTAAAATAAATATAAATGAAATTAACAATTATTAGTAACAATGTATATGTCAAAATGTTTTCCTAAAATTGTTACTTTTTCAAATAATGATTGAATTTGATTGGACTAACATACCATATGCATATATACACAAAAATAATTTTATGAGGAATGAAAAGTATTTTGTTAAATCCAAACAAGATATTTTAATTTCAATCAAATACCAATAAAAGAAACAAAAAAAAGTTACAATCATGTATCAATTGTGAGGAATTGCATACTCTATTTTTTTCGTTTGATTTAGTTATTATATGTTTATTTAATTATTTTTATCACCTAACATTTAAATAATCTTTAAAAAATATTAAATAAAATATACATAATTTAATTAGTCAAAATAACAAGTACCTAACAAACCTCGGATCATAATTCCAGTTTGCGAACATAATGAAAAATAATAATAATAATTACATACCACTAGCCTATTTTATTTATGGTATACAACAAAAATCATATTTAAGAAACTAGCCCTAAAATTTGAGGAATTCTTCCACGTAATTAAGTACTCATAAGTGGTAAAATGGGTTTATTATTATAAAAAATAAGTAAAATAAATATAAATGAAATTAACAATTATTAGTAACAATGTATATGTCAAAATGTTTTCCTAAAATTGTTACTTTTTTCAAATAATGATTGAATTTGATTGGTCTAACATACCATATGCATATATACACAAAAATAATTTTATGAGGAAAGAAAAGGATTTTGTTAAATCCAAACAAGATATTTAATTTCAATAAAATACAAATAAAAGAATGAAAAAAAGTTACAATCATGTATCAATTGTGAGGAATTGCATACTCTATTTGTTTTTGGTTTATTTAGTTATTATATGTTTATTTAATTATTTATCTCACATAACATTTAAAATAATCATTAAAAAAATTAAATAAAATATAGATAATTTAATTAGTCAAAATAACAAGCACAAACAAAACTCGGATCCTAATTCCAGTTTACGAACAAAATGACAAATAATAATAAAAATTACATACCACTAGCCTATTTATTTATGGTATACCACAAAAATCATATTTAAGAAAGTAGCCCTAAAATTTGAGGAATTCTTCAATGTAATGAAGTACTCATAGGTGGTAAATTGGTTTATTTTTATAAATATGAGTAAAATAAATATAAATGAAATTAACAATTATTAGTAACAATGCATATGTCAAAATGTTTTCCTAAAATTGTTACTTTTTCAAATAATGAATAAATTTGATTGGTCTCACATACCATATGCATATATACACAAAAATAATTTTATGAGGAAAGAAAAAGCATTTTGTTAAATCCAAAAAAGATATTTTAATTTCAATAAAATACAAATAAAAGAATGAAAAAAAGTTACAATCATGTATCAATTGTGAGGAATTGCATACTCTATTTGTTTTTGGTTGATTTAGTTATTATATGTTTATTTAATTATTTATCTCACCTAACATTTAAAATAATCATTAAAAAAATTAAATAAAATATACATAATTTAATTAGTCAAAATAACAAGCACAAACAAAACTCGGATCCTAATTCCAGTTTACGAACATAATGACAAATAATAATAAAAATTACATACCACTAGCCTATTTATTTTTGGTATACCACAAAAATCATATTTCAGAAAGTAGCCCTAAAATTTGAGGAATTCTTCCATGTAATGAAGTACTCATAGGTGGTAAAATGGGTTTATTTTTATAAAATATAAGTAAAATATATATAAATGAAATCAACAATTATTAGTAACAATATATCTGTCAAAATGTTTCTGTAAAATTGTTACTTTTTCAAATATTCTTTGAATTTGATTGGTCTCACATACCATATGCCTATATACACAAAAATAATTTTATGAGAAAAGAAAAGTATTTTGTTAAATCAAATGAAGATATTTTAATTTCAATTAGATACCAATAATATAAATAAATAAAGTTACAATCAAGTATCAATTGGGAGGAATTGCATAATCTATTTGTTTTTTTTATTTAGTTATTATATGTTTATTTAATTATTTATCTCACCTAACATTTAAAATAATCATTAAAAAAATTAAATAAAATATACATAATTTAATTAGTCAAAATAACAAGCACCTAACAAAACTCAGATCATAATTCCAGTTTGCGAACATAATGAAAAATAATAATAATAATTACATACCACTAGCCTATTTATTTATGGTATACCATAAAAATCATATTTAAGAAAGTAGCCCTAAAATTTGAGGAATTCTTCCATGTAATGAAGTACTCATAGGTGGTAAAATGGGTTTATTTTTATAAAATATAAGTAAAATATATATAAATGAAATCAAAAATTATTAGTAACAATATATCTGTCAAAATGTTTCCCTAAAATTGTTACTTTTTCAAATATTCATTGAATTTGATTGGTCTCAGATACCATATGCATATATACACAAAAATAATTTATGAGGAAAGAAAAGTATTTTCTTAAATCCAAACAAGATATTTTAATTTCAATCAAATACCAATAATATAAATAAATAAAGTTACAATCAAGTATCAATTGGGAGGAATTGCATAATCTATTTGTTTTTTTTTATTTAGTTATTATATGTTTATTTAATTATTTATCTCACCTAACATTTAAAATAATCATTAAAAAAATTAAATAAAATATACATAATTTAATTAGTCAAAATAACAAGCACCTAACAAAACTCAGATCATAATTCCAGTTTGCGAACATAATGAAAAATAATAATAATAATTACATACCACTAGCCTATTTATTTATGGTATACCATAAAAATCATATTTAAGAAAGTAGCCCTAAAATTTGAGGAATTCTTCCATGTAATGAAGTACTCATAGGTGGTAAAATGGGTTTATTTTTATAAAATATAAGTAAAATATATATAAATGAAATCAAAAATTATTAGTAACAATATATCTGTCAAAATGTTTCCTAAAATTGTTACTTTTTCAAATATTCATTGAATTTGATTGGTCTCAGATACCATATGCATATATACACAAAAATAATTTTATGAGAAAAGAAAAGTATTTTCTTAAATCCAAACAAGATATTTTAATTTCAATCAAATACCAATAAAAGAAACAAAAAAAGTTACAATCATGTATCAATTGTGAGGAATTGCATACTCTATTTGTTTTTGTTTGATTTAGTTATTATATGTTTATTTAATTATTTATATCACCTACCATTTAAAATAATCTTTAAAAAATATTAAATAAAATATACATAATTTAATTAGTCAAAATAACAAGTACCTAACAAATCTCGGATCATAATTCCAGTTTGCGAACATAATGAAAAATAATAATAATAATTACATACCACTAGCATATTTATTTATGGTATACCACAAAAATCATATTTAAGAAACTAGCCCTAAAATTTGAGGAATTCTTCCACGTAATTAAGTACTCATAAGTGGTAAAATAGGTTTATTATTATAAAAAATAAGTAAAATAAATATAAATGAAATTAACAATTATTAGTAACAATGTATATGTCAAAATGTTTTCCTAAAATTGTTACTTTTTCAAATAATGATTGAATTTGATTGGTCTAACATACCATATGCATATATACACAAAAATAATTTTATGAGGAAAGAAAAGGATTTTGTTAAATCCAAACAAGATATTTTAATTTCAATAAAATACAAATAAAAGAATTGAAAAAAAGTTACAATCATGTATCAATTGTGAGGAATTGCATACTCTATTTGTTTTTGGTTTATTTAGTTATTATATGTTTATTTAATTATTTATCTCACCTAACATTTAAAATAATCATTAAAAAAATTAAATAAAATATAGATAATTTAATTAGTCAAAATAACAAGCACAAACAAAACTCGGATCCTAATTCCAGTTTACGAACATAATGACAAATAATAATAAAATTACATACCACTAGCCTATTTATTTATGGTATACCACAAAAATCATATTTAAGAAAGTAGCCCTAAAATCTGAGGAATTCTTCAATGTAATGAAGTACTCATAGGTGGTAAAATTGGTTTATTTTTATAAATATGAGTAAAATAAATATAAATGAAATTAACAATAATTAGTAACAATGCATATGTCAAAATGTTTTCCTAAAATTGTTACTTTTTCAAATAATGATTAAATTTGATTGGTCTCACATACCATATGCATATATACACAAAAATAATTTTATGAGGAAGAAAAGCATTTTGTTAAATCCAAACAAGATATTTTAATTTCAATAAAATACAAATAAAAGAATGAAAAAAAGTTACAATCATGTATCAATTGTGAGGAATTGCATACTCTATTTGTTTTTGGTTGATTTAGTTATTATATGTTTATTTAATTATTTACCTCACCTAACATTTAAATAATCATTAAAAAATATAAATAAAATATACATAATTTAATTAGTCAAAATAACAAGTACCTAACAAACCTCGGATCATAATTCCAGTTTGCGAACATAATGAAAAATAATATAATAATTACATACCACTAGCCTATTTATTTATGGTATACAACAAAAATCATATTTAAGAAACTAGCCCTAAAATTTGAGGAATTCTTCCACGTAATTAAGTACTCATAAGTGGTAAAATGGGTTTATTATTATAAAAAATAAGTAAAATAAATATAAATGAAATTAACAATTATTAGTAACAATGTATATGTCAAAATGTTTCCTAAAATTGTTACTTTTTCAAATAATGATTGAATTTGATTGGTCTAACATACCATATGCATATATACACAAAAATAATTTTATGAGGAAGAAAAGGATTTTGTTAAATCCAAACAAGATATTTTAATTTCAATAAAATACAAATAAAAGAATGAAAAAAAGTTACAATCATGTATCAATTGTGAGGAATTGCATACTCTATTTGTTTTTGGTTTATTTAGTTATTATATGTTTATTTAATTATTTATCTCACATAACATTTAAAATAATCATTAAAAAAATTAAATAAAATATAGATAATTTAATTAGTCAAAATAACAAGCACAAACAAAACTCGGATCCTAATTCCAGTTTACGAACAAAATGACAAATAATAATAAAAATTACATACCACTAGCCTATTTATTTATGGTATACCACAAAAATCATATTTAAGAAAGTAGCCCTAAAATTTGAGGAATTCTTCAATGTAATGAAGTACTCATAGGTGGTAAAAATTGGTTTATTTTTATAAATATGAGTAAAATAAATATAAATGAAATTAACAATTATTAGTAACAATGCATATGTCAAAATGTTTTCCTAAAATTGTTACTTTTTCAAATAATGAATAAATTTGATTGGTCTCACATACCATATGCATATATACACAAAAATAATTTTATGAGGAAAGAAAAGCATTTTGTTAAATCCAAAAAAGATATTTTAATTTCAATAAAATACAAATAAAAGAATGAAAAAAAGTTACAATCATGTATCAATTGTGAGGAATTGCATACTCTATTTGTTTTTGGTTGATTTAGTTATTATATGTTTATTTAATTATTTATCTCACCTAACATTTAAAATAATCATTAAAAAAATTAAATAAAATATACATAATTTAATTAGTCAAAATAACAAGCACAAACAAAACTCGGATCCTAATTCCAGTTTACGAACATAATGACAAATAATAATAAAAATTACATACCACTAGCCTATTTATTTTTGGTATACCACAAAAATCATATTTAAGAAAGTAGCCCTAAAATTTGAGGAATTCTTCATGTAATGAAGTACTCATAGGTGGTAAAATGGGTTTATTTTTATAAAATATAAGTAAAATATATATAAATGAAATCAACAATTATTAGTAACAATATATCTGTCAAAATGTTTCTGTAAAATTGTTACTTTTTCAAATATTCTTTGAATTTGATTGGTCTCACATACCATATGCCTATATACACAAAAATAATTTTATGAGAAAAGAAAAGTATTTTGTTAAATCAAATGAAGATATTTTAATTTCAATTAGATACCAATAATATAAATAAATAAAGTTACAATCAAGTATCAATTGGGAGGAATTGCATAATCTATTTGTTTTTTTTTATTTAGTTATTATATGTTTATTTAATTATTTATCTCACCTAACATTTAAAATAATCATTAAAAAAATTAAATAAAATATACATAATTTAATTAGTCAAAATAACAAGCACCTAACAAAACTCAGATCATAATTCCAGTTTGCGAACATATGAAAAATAATAATAATAATTACATACCACTAGCCTATTTATTTATGGTATACCATAAAAATCATATTTAAGAAAGTAGCCCTAAAATTTGAGGAATTCTTCCATGTAATGAAGTACTCATAGGTGGTAAAATGGGTTTATTTTATAAAATATAAGTAAAATATATATAAATGAAATCAAAAATTATTAGTAACAATATATCTGTCAAAATGTTTCCCTAAAATTGTTACTTTTTCAAATATTCATGAATTTGATTGGTCTCAGATACCATATGCATATATACACAAAAATAATTTTATGAGGAAAGAAAAGTATTTTCTTAAATCCAAACAAGATATTTTAATTTCAATCAAATACCAATAATATAAATAAATAAAGTTACAATCAAGTATCAATTGGGAGGAATTGCATAATCTATTTGTTTTTTTTTATTTAGTTATTATATGTTTATTTAATTATTTATCTCACCTAACATTTAAAATAATCATTAAAAAAATTAAATAAAATATACATAATTTAATTAGTCAAAATAACAAGCACCTAACAAAACTCAGATCATAATTCCAGTTTGCGAACATAATGAAAAATAATAATAATAATTACATACCACTAGCCTATTTATTTATGGTATACCATAAAAATCATATTTAAGAAAGTAGCCCTAAAATTTGAGGAATTCTTCCATGTAATGAAGTACTCATAGGTGGTAAAATGGGTTTATTTTTATAAAATATAAGTAAAATATATATAAATGAAATCAAAAATTATTAGTAACAATATATCTGTCAAAATGTTTCCCTAAAATTGTTACTTTTTCAAATATTCATTGAATTTGATTGGTCTCAGATACCATATGCATATATACACAAAAATAATTTTATGAGAAAAGAAAAGTATTTTCTTAAATCCAAACAAGATATTTTAATTTCAATCAAATACCAATAAATGAAACAAAAAAGTTACAATCATGTATCAATTGTGAGGAATTGCATACTCTATTTGTTTTTGTTTGATTTAGTTATTATATGTTTATTTAATTATTTATATCACCTACCATTTAAATAATCTTTAAAAAATATTAAATAAAATATACATAATTTAATTAGTCAAAATAACAAGTACCTAACAAATCTCGGATCATAATTCCAGTTTGCGAACATAATGAAAAATAATAATAATAATTACATACCACTAGCATATTTATTTATGGTATACCACAAAAATCATATTTAAGAAACTAGCCCCTAAAATTTGAGGAATTCTTCCACGTAATTAAGTACTCATAAGTGGTAAAATAGGTTTATTATTATAAAAAATAAGTAAAATAAATATAAATGAAATTAACAATTATTAGTAACAATGTATATGTCAAAATGTTTTCCTAAAATTGTTACTTTTTCAAATAATGATTGAATTTGATTGGTCTAACATACCATATGCATATATACACAAAAATAATTTATGAGGAAAGAAAAGGATTTTGTTAAATCCAAACAAGATATTTTAATTTCAATAAAATACAAATAAAAGAATGAAAAAAAGTTACAATCATGTATCAATTGTGAGGAAATTGCATACTCTATTTGTTTTTGGTTTATTTAGTTATTATATGTTTATTTAATTATTTAATCTCACCTAACATTTAAAATAATCATTAAAAAAATTAAATAAAATATAGATAATTTAATTAGTCAAAATAACAAGCACAAACAAAACTCGGATCCTAATTCCAGTTTACGAACATAATGACAAATAATAATAAAAATTACATACCACTAGCCTATTTATTTGGTATACCACAAAAATCATATTTAAGAAAGTAGCCCTAAAATCTGAGGAATTCTTCAATGTAATGAAGTACTCATAGGTGGTAAAATTGGTTTATTTTTATAAATATGAGTAAAATAAATATAAATGAAATTAACAATAATTAGTAACAATGCATATGTCAAAATGTTTTTCCTAAAATTGTTACTTTTTCAAATAATGATTAAATTTGATTGGTCTCACATACCATATGCATATATACACAAAAATAATTTTATGAGGAAAGAAAAGCATTTTGTTAAATCCAAACAAGATATTTTAATTTCAATAAAATACAAATAAAAGAATGAAAAAAAGTTACAATCATGTATCAATTGTGAGGAATTGCATACTCTATTTGTTTTTGGTTGATTTAGTTATTATATGTTTATTTAATTATTTACCTCACCTAACATTTAAAATAATCATTAAAAAAATTAAATAAAATATACATAATTTAATTAGTCAAAATAACAAGCACCAAACAAAACTCGGATCCTAATTCCAGTTTACGAACATAATGACAAATAATAAAAAAAATTACATACCACTAGCCTATTTATTTTTGGTATACGACAAAAATCATATTTAAGAAAGTAGCCCTAAAATTTGAGGAATTCTTCCAAGTAATGAAGTACTCATAGGTGGTAAAATTGGTTTATTTTTATAAATATGAGTAAAATAAATATAAATGAAATTAACAATTATTAGTAACAATGCATATGTCAAAATGTTTTCCTAAAATTGTTACTTTTTCAAATAATGAATAAATTTGATTGGTCTCACATACCATATGCATATATACACAAAAATAATTTTATGAGTAAAGAAAAGCATTTGTTAAATCCAAAAAAGATATTTTAATTTCAATAAAATACAAATAAAAGAATGAAAAAAAGTTACAATCATGTATCAATTGTGAGAATTGCATACTCTATTTGTTTTTGGTTGATTTAGTTATTATATGTTTATTTAATTATTTATCTCACCTAACATTTAAAATAATCATTAAAAAAATTAAATAAAATATACATAATTTAATTAGTCAAAATAACAAGCACAAACAAAACTCGGATCCTAATTCCAGTTTACGAACATAATGACAAATAATAATAAAAATTACATACCACTAGCCTATTTATTTTTGGTATACCACAAAAATCATATTTCAGAAAGTAGCCCTAAAATTTGAGGAATTCTTCCATGTAATGAAGTACTCATAGGTGGTAAAATAGGTTTATTTTTATAAAATATAAGTAAAATATATATAAATGAAATCAACAATTATTAGTAACAATATATCTGTCAAAATGTTTCTGTAAAATTGTTACTTTTTCAAATATTCTT